>OY728135.1:1218182224-1228182224 GCA_963277665.1 Viscum album
ATATGGTTATTAAATATTAAGGTTGTTATATAACAACCCTCCCCTTTATTACACACTTAAACATGATTTATTACATAAAATGTTCATTTGATAAAACATAGAATATCGAGAGGTCTAGCATCTTTTGGGATTAGAAACATTTCAAAATGACTTAAAACATGAAACATGACATCTTTATTGAAAAATTCCTTTACATGACCACTACATTCCCTCGTACTTAGGATTTCATGGGATAACCTGAGGACATGCATAAGAAAAGGGTGAGTTATATAGAACAATAAGAGAGTAAACAAGGAATAACATAAAGAATACAAAACATGTCAGGAAATAGGCATATCGATGGAGCATAAAAGAAATAGGAACATAAATTCATGATATAGCATGATTATCATAACATAGAAATGTGGCAACAACACTTAACATGGTTTTAGTATGATCCAAGGTTCATTGCACATGAAGCATGGGTAAACCCTCATTTCACTTGAATTAGCACAAGTAAACCCTCATTGCACTTAACGTATCATGATACCAATATTTACCAAATGCATTGAAGTGCTATCAGGGCACACCCTTCTTAAACATTTCATTTCATGCATTATTGTGCCACATGGATCATAAAACATAGAATCATTAGAGATCATCATTTATTCCATGATAAAGGAATGTGTAATTCATAAATGAAACTCTATAATCAATATGTAAACATGCATAAAGGTGAATACCATTGATAGAGAAATGGAAATGGTATTCACGACAAAAAGACATTGGCATTCAAAATCGTGATGTAATTTCGGAAGCATAACGGCGTGACATAAGAATTCATAAAAATAGTTGATGAGAGAGAGAGGGGTGTCTCATTATATATACATGAAATGGAAAGTAAAGTGGTCATATAGATACATTTCCCAACATATGTAATGTAATTTTAGATTCATAATACAAAATAATTTCTTGAATGTAAATGAGGAGAGAGAAATTCCTTACGGAATTTCGGCATGCTAACGGGTGTACATGGGAGGCATTAATGAGAGAGAAAATGGGTCTCTCATCATTCAAACATAAATAGGGCTGTATAGGAGAGGTGAAAAATCATACCCCAATATTTATAATTGAAAATAAAAGGGCATAACAATATTAATAAACTTGGCTTAAAAAATAAAAAAGGAATCCATTACTTTGAAGTGTGATCTGAAAGGCTTGGGAGTGGCTTGAGAGAGGCTTCTTGGGATCTTGAGGAGCCTTTGTAGGATCCTAGAAATAGGAGGGTAGAGGTTGGACGAAATAAAAAGTCTTTGAGTGAAGAGGATGTGGGATCTTGGGTGGTTTTATATAGGAAATGAGAGAGAACTCTTTATTATTTAGGTTTGGGTCACCACACATTAAACTAATCTGAAACACAAACCATTCCATGGTTTTTCGCATTTTTTCTCCAAATGGGAGTGGAAAACAATATTTTATATGGTCAATTTCTAAGATTCTTAAAATATTAGGCTTCCTTATGTGGTGGTGAGTCACACTCTCAAGGAAATCATTTTAAAAAGATAAATGTTTTATTAGTCTGGGAGGGTCCACTAAGACTTTGTAAAATAAAAAAACAAAACAAAAATTACATTATTTTAATGGTAAAACATATATTGGCCTAACATAATGTTTATAATATTTTATTACATCACCATTGGTCCATTATGATGTCATAAAACACATTATATATTTAAACGATATTTAATGTTTACCCAAAAATTCTATTGTCTCAGAAAATTATGAAAAATTCAGCATTGGATAATTTTGATGTCCTGATTCCAAAAAATAATATTAATTTTATCTAAATAATTTTCTAAATATGTGAATTTTTACTTTTAAAATAAAAACTTACATTTATCCAAAATTAATGGGTTTTGACAAAAATAGCTTTGAAACCTTAATAAAAATTACAATTTTATTCATTATATGATCATTAATATTTAATAAATGTAATTTAGTAATTATATTTTATTAAAAAATTATTTAATTAAAAAATAAATTAATTCATCAAAATATATTTCTTAATTTAATATTTACTCAAAATAAAATTTGTGATTAAAAAACTATGAATGTATACTTTTTATTCTATACAAAAATAATTCACATAATCATAGTGATAAGGCCTTCTTACATAACCCCTTATAACACATACATAAGACCGAAGGTTAAGGTGTGTGATAGTGACAGTCTCTTTGGGTGGCTCAAATAACATCGCTTAGGTGGTAATATCTATTAACACCCACTTCTCCTATTGGCGGTTCTTCTCGAGCATAATGTGTTGAAGATCGGCTTGGTCTTGGTCAGAAGTGAAGTCCAATGACACCACCTCCTTTTCGAGCTCCGACAAATGGGCTTCATATGTGGAAAGTTTACTGGATGAGGCCATCACTTCCTTTTCCTATGTGAATTGGATTTGTTAAAGCCCTATATTTATACTAATCACGTGATAACTGTTCAATGACTATATTAGCAATGATAATATTTCTTAATGGTATTTGAGATCCAAAAACATAAAACCAATTAAGATCATATTTTATATAACCATTTTTCATAATAAGACATTTAATTATATCATGAGGAATTTTCATTGATAAATGTATGGGTCGTTAAAATATTCCCACCTTAGAAATTTCAACCTCAAAACTTCCTTTTACCACAGTAAAACAGATGTGGGTCACTCTACTTTATCACTTCCTCTGCTTCCCACATTGCCTCTTCAAACTTTTGGTTTCTCTACAACACTTTCATGAGGGGCATTGCCTTATTTCGTGGAACTTTTTTCTTAAAATATAATATATTCACTGGTTTCTCCTCGTAAGAAATATCATCCTCTAACAAGACTACTGATGAAGAGAGTATATGTGAAGGGTCTGGTATGTACTTTCTTAATAGGGATACATGAAAGACATCATGTACTTTGGCCATGGTATGTGGAAGTGCTAGTCGATAGGCTACAACCCCGACAGGATTAAGAATATCGAAGGGGCTGATGTACCTAGGACTTAACTTCCCTTTCTTTCCTAACCTCGTGACCTTCTTACATGAGGATATGCTTAGAAATACCATGCATCCAACTTTGAACTCAACGTCTCATCGACAATTATCTGCATAACTCTTCTATCAACTTTGGGCTTCCTTGATATGTTGTTGAGTTGTTTTTACCTTCTCCACTATTTATTTGACCATTTCAGGTCTTAGCAGCTTACGCTCACTGACTTCATCCCAACACGTCGGTGTTCTACACCTTTTACAATAAAGGGCTTCATATAGTGCCATTCAGATGCTCAAGTGGAAACTATTATTTTAGGAGAATTCAACCAGAGGAAGATGTCGGTCCCATCCTCTTTGAATTCAGTAGAACATGATCTTATCATATATTACAGTGTTTGAATAGTTTTCTCATATTGGCCATCAGTTTGAGGATGATAGGCCGTACTGAAGTTCAGTTTAGTGCTTAGGGATTATTGGAGACTTTTCCAGAACATTGAGGTGAATCTAGGATTGGGATCAGATACAATAGATAGTGGTACTCCATGCCACCTTACCACTTCTTTGATGTAAATCCATGCAATTTGATCCAATTAGAAATCCTATCTAATCGAGATAATGTGATCTGTCTTTGTAAGACGATCCATAACGACCCATATAACATTGTCTCCTCAATATGTCCTTATATGTCCAGTGACAAATTCTATGGTAATGTTCTCCCACTTCCATGTTGGTATGGGTAGTGGTTGCATCATCTCCTTGAACTTTTTCCTCTCAGACGTCACTTAATAACACACCAGGCACTTTGATGTATATTCAACAATCTCCCTTTTCATATTGTCCCACCAAAAGTTTTCTTGGAGATCCAAATACATTTTTGTGCTCCCTGGGTTAATATAGAAGGTTGAGCTATGTGAACCATTCAAAATCTCCTTCTTTATCTCTAGATCGGATGGTATATATAATCATGACCCAAATCTCAAAATTTTATCCTTTTTAACCACAAACTCTGAGGATTTCCCATTTATAATATATTCCACCATTTTCAAAATTTCCACATCCCTTTCTTTGAGCATCCTTTATTTTCTCCACGAGGGATGGTTGATAAATCATTTGAGAATGGATTGATGATGTTCCTCCCATAATGATTCTTATTTCTATCCTATGAAAATATAAGAAGATTGGATCCTTTTCAATTCTCATTATTGATAAAGACGTAGGATCTTTTCTAATTAGATCATATTCCACCTTCTTTTCTTTCCTAGGGTGGTAATGGATTGAGCAATCATAGTCTTTTATTAGCTCCAACCATATTCGTTGGCACATGTTCAACTCTTTCTGTGTGAATATATACTTGAGGATTTTGTGGTCCATATATATTTCACACTTCTCCTCAAAGAGGTAATTACGCCAAATTTTTAAAGGGAAGATCACTACAGCCAACTCTAGATCTTGTGTTGGATATTATTTTCATGCACATTCAATTTCCTTGAAGCATAGGTAATGAATTTTTCATTCTGCATCAACACACAACCCAATACCTTCTCAGAAACATCATTAAATACCAAAAAAAAGTTCTCCAGTTGTGGGTAATGTGTGAAAAAGTGCACTAATAAGCCTTATTTTCAACTCCTTGAAGCTCTCTCCGTATTCCTCACTCCAATAAAACTTTACTCCCTTTTGAGTTAGCTTGTTAAGAGGGTTGGAAAATCGTGAAAAAATCCTCACAAATAGGTGATAATATCTAGATAACCCCAGAAAGCTACGGACATCTGTTACCGATGTTTGCCTCGACCATCCCTCAATTGAAGCTGTCTTATAGGGATCCATAGATATCCCATTGCTTATGATGATATGGACCAAGAATGAGACCTCATTCAACTAGAACTCACACTTTCTATACTTCGCATTGTTCTTATCCTTTATCAAGGTTTCTAGTTGTCACGAACCAAACCTACCCGGGCTCAAGCCGCAACTACCCCAGGCCTGCCTCCATAGGCCAGGGGCTGGCGACCAGTGCCGAAGGCACAATAACTCGGGGAGGCCTTTGCCTAAGCACCTATACACACACACGCAGCAAACTCGATGCAAAAGTGTAGAGTAAAAGTAAAGGCAAGAAAAGAAAAGGAAAGGGAAACTGCTATAAAAATACCACAAAGTGCATCGACCTCTACAAGTACAAAGTACAAACTGAAAAGAAAAGGGGCAAAACACGCGCCCAACCAAAAGTTCCACAACCCAGCAACAGGTAAACAAAAGAAACTGCTGACGGGTCTCCCACCTGGAACCCGGCCACGACCACCGCATGCGGTCTAAGCTCCCAAGCTCCTACGCTCCACTGAATTCACGCTCCACCTGTACGTCATCTGCAAGGGCACACCAAGTGCGGGCAAATCCCAAGCAGGGGTGAGTATAAAAAGACTCAGTTGGATACCCCGAAGGCTCGAGGGAGCAACAAAAGGAGGTACCGAAGGGTGAGCAGTAGAGCGAACAGGGTAAGTAAAGGAGTCCAACCGAGGGTGCAGTAAAGAGTCCAGCTCAACCCAACAAAAGAAAGGAAGTAGACTCATCTAGGCACAAGGAGCTGGAAACGGTGAGAAGATAAACTTCCCATCGTGTCTTCGCTGCCTATAGTAGGAGAGTAGACTCGTCCAACCATGAGAAGCTAGACACGGAAAGCACGTGGCATACCCCGCGCGTCTTCGCCTCACCCAGAAGGAGAGTAACCAAACCCAAGAAGTGGGTACCCGGAACAAGGTATATACATGTCTGTATGCTCAACAAGAAACCCAAACAAGCTCATAAGGGGATCTCTATCCCGTAGCTCAGCCCAAGAAAGAGTCGCCAACAGTACCAGACATAACCCCATCATCATCGCCCAGCAACCCGCACGTCTGCCCTGAACCGCAAGCCAAGGGGCTCAGTCACCGCACCTTGATACTATCTGCTTTGAGCGGCACTGACTCGCCCGCACGGTTTTAAATCGTGTCACAAGAACACGTCTCGGTGGGGATAGCGCCCCTCGTACTTGAGAGTTCTAGGGAAACCAAACCACGCCTCGTCACTGCCCTGCAGTCGAGAGGTCTCCTCACAGCCAAGCCGTCACAACACTGACCCGTATAACCAAGAGTCCCGCTCCGGAAATCATGGAGGAAAGCCACAGACTATCCTAGTCGGAAGGACTGAGTCTGGAATGCCAACTGGTGTCCCACTGCCCAGCCCCGCTGGAGGGTAATTCATAACCAGATATCGGGTGACCCACTACCCAGGCCTGCTGGAGGGTAAACCATAACACATCGTCAGGCAACCCACTGCCCAGCCCTGCTGGAGGGTAAACCATAATACATCGTCAGGCAACCCACTGCCCAGCCCTGCTGGAGGGTAAACCATAATCAGATATCGGGTGACCCACTGCCCAGCCCTACTGGAGGGTAAACCCTAACACATCATCAGGCGACCCACTGCCCAGCCCTGCTAGAGGGTAAACCAAATTACATCATCAGGCAACCCACTGCCCAGTCCCGCTGGAGGGTAGACCTGGAATAAGTTGACAGGCAACCCACTGCCCAGCCTTGCTGGAGGGTAGACCTGGAACTAGACGACGGGCGACCCACTGCCCAGCCCTTCTGGAGGGTAGTCCCTAAGAGGTCGTCGGGTGACCCACTGCCCAGTCTCTGCTGGAGGGTAGACCCTAAGTGTCGGGTGACCCACTGCCAAGTCTCTGCTGGAGGGTAGACCCTAGAAACCGATGAGTAACCCACTTCCCAGCCCCCTAGAAGGTAAAACTCAGAACTGCTCTGGCCACATCCACTGGAGGGGACAACACTGTCCAACTGGACACGGAGCAGGCATCACGTGACCACTGGACCCACTACCGGCCAATCCATCAAGGACGAAACCAGGGGGAGACCACTCAACCCTGCTGGTCAAACCAACGCACAAAGCCAGGGGAAAACTCCACCCTACTAGTCAACCCAACACACCGAGGGACCCTCTACGTCGCGAGAGGTCAAGTATGCAAAGAAGAACCCGACACGCACGTGGGGCCCACACAACGTGTGGCCCCATACCAACCCCCAACTGAGCGCACAACCATCCTCAGGTACAAACAACCACACGTACCTCCAAGCGCTCTCGTATACTCCTAGAGTATACCTCATTCCAGCCCATAGGCTATCGTGCACACGGCACCCAACGTAAGTGCGAAGGCGTGACGTAACAACTCCACCTCAATGGCCCAGGCACAACCAACCACGTCACCTCAAGCATTTACATCACTCACACGGGAGTGCACACGATCACTCGCCAAAGGTCCGCTACAAGCAAAGTAGGGTGAACCACCAATAGAGCACCTTCCGTGCTTCCACATTTCTCAAGATCGCGCAAGAGGCTCCGTACAGCCAAACGGATCACACCGTTGTAATCCTTGTGGAAAAACACGTGAGTTAGACTACTCACTCGCCCGAAACGGTCAACAGGTGGAAAAGGTACTATTCACCATGACCAACCCGCATGGGGCCCACCCCAGAATCCCGAAACTGAACCAACGGATCACGCCGCTGTGATCCCCTCGGAAAAACACACAGGATTGACTACTCAATCATCCCAAACAGCCACCCGGTGAAAAAGGTACTATTCACCGTAGCCCGGTCGGGTGGGACCCACACCACATCTCCGAAAGAGGTCGGGCGGACTGCGCCATCGCAATGCTCTTGGAAAAAACACGTCGAAAACACTACTCGCTTGAGTAGGATGGGTATCCGGAGAAAAAGGTGTGTTCCGGCGCACCGCACACGAGCAGCGCCACGTGGGGCCCACAACCCGGTCCCGAAACTCAACGAACGGATCGCACCGTTGTGATCCTCCCGAAAAAGCACACAAGATGGACCACTCCCCTGTCCAAAACGGTCGCCTGGTGATAAAGATGGAAAAACACCGTCGACGCCCAAACGGCTCTCGTGGGCCCTGCACCACCATGCCGAATTTGAGCGGGCGGATTGCACCACTGCAATCCCCTCGGAAAAACATCCAAAAACGACAGCTCGCACGCCCCGAACGGGCGTCCGGTGAAAAAGTCGCTAAAAGCGGCACGCAGCTCAAAAGACGGGCCGTGGGGCCCACTCCTAAACTCTAGCCTCAATGCCCGGAACCACCCTGGAAACCTCCGCCTCGACGCCAGGGTTCCAACGCCATTGACGGTGCTTGAATCGGACGTCGGACGCGTCCGCGCCGTCCAAAACAAGAATCCCAGAAAAACGCTCGTCCACTTAAGGACGCATCGCGCCTCAGCGACCCCTCGTTTCGGGAATTTAAAATTCCCAAAACCATCTCAAAAGCTTCGCCTTGATGTAAGCTCCGCGCTGCCGCAGACGGTGCACAAAACGGACACCCGTAGCCCGAATTACGGGCGTCCGAAGGCTGAGGGGCAAGCCCCTTGGGCCTGACCGGCCCGAACCGGCCGGTCCGCCCTGGTTGGGCCGGCCCGCGCCGGCCGGCCCGGTCCGCACAGCCGGCCCGCGGCTCAGCCACGGGTCCGGTCCACCCCGCCGCGGCCAACTGGCCGCGGCTCGTTCCAGCCGACCGACCGCGCCTCGCGGCCGGTTGATTCCCCACAGCGACCAGCAATTCGCGGGTCGCGGTCGACGCACGGTGGTCGCGCTTCGCGGCCCCCCGTTCTCCTCCGCCTGCCGCTGCCCGCGGCGGCCGCCGCCGCCTTCGAAGGCCCGCCGACCGCCCTGCTCCGCCTCGCGCCGCCCTGCGCCGCCGCCGTCCGCCACCTTCGGCCCTCGCCGGCAACCGGTCGTGGCCGGAAAATTCCAAGGACCACCGGGAACGATCCGGTGGTCGAAAATTTGATCCGGATAGCTTCTTGGAAAGCTAGGGACGGGATCTACGCAACCACGGGATTTGTTTAAGGATCCAGTAGCGCGATTGAGCATAAAAGAAGATTAAAATGGGGAAGGGGAGGAAAACTCAAATCCGCTTACCTCGCTGGTCTTCACCCGACGCTTCCTGCGCGATCCGCCGCGCGCCACCGTCTCGCCGGAGCCACCTCGCCAGAGCTCACCTCGGCGGAGCTCTCTGGAATGGAGGGAAGGGGAGAGGTTGTGAGGAAGAAGGAGAAGAAGAGGAAGAAGGGGGGGTGCGTTTAAGTAATAACACTTAAACACCCCCGCCCGGCACGCCCCCGGCCCCGCTCTCAAAGCAGACAAAAAGGAGGGCGTCCCTGGGGTAAACACGACGCTCTGAGCACAACGGCAGTCTCAGAATTTTATTCTGAGACCCCGTTCGAAAGTTATTAAACTTAGCGCCTGAGGCCGCCAAATTACGAAAACGCCCCTGAGACCATTTTTTTCACAAACGGCCCACGCCCGCGAATATTATACCCCTCCTAGGGTAAATGGAACGCTATGAACTCAACGGTGCCCTCGTTTTTCCAATCCGAGCCACCTTTTAAAAGATACTAGTGTTTCGCCATTAAACGAATTAATTAATTAATTAATTAATCCGTTTAAAGTTCTAGAAGCGGGTGAGGGGTCCAAACATCTCGCGCCGACAAGTTTTATGTCGTTCCTAGGGTAAACACCCCATTCCGGACACATCCGTACACTTGGATCCCTGATCCGTAACTTTTTTTAGGAGTTATCGCATTTATTTAGCGTTTCCAGTGTGAACGCACTGAAAATTTAATTCCGGCCACTCTGGGGCTCGGAATCGCACGCCGTCTGAAGGCGCTGCTCTGGAATATCATCAAGAATATTCCAAAGTATTTCAAAGCAAAAAACAGGTTCTTACATAATTCCCTCCTTCAAGCTTTTCGTCCTCGAAAAGCAAAACCAGGGAAGAACGCAGGGTACTAAGCCCACAACTGGCTTTCCCATACCCAGAAGAACCCACGCACAGCTTTGCGCCACCGCACACAGACCAAAGGATTGATCTGTTCATGCAGGGTCGGCCCTTGCCGATGTCGTGCACCCACTCCAAACTTTGGGGCTAGGGCAAGGCAGTAGGGTACCTCTCCATCCCTTTTCACGGTCTCAAACGACCCGAAGGCCCTCGGGGGTAGCTCACCTCCCCGGCTAAACCTCTACGTCGCATGCCGCGACTGGAATCACCGCCCGCACCTGAAACAAGGCCCGGTGATTCCCTCCTTCAGAATATCCATATAGTGAAACACCCAAGGATATCTGGTCATGCTAGAGGCACCACAATCGATGCTCTCTTACACGCTCAAAAGGCGAAAGAGCCAACACCATCGACTAAAGGAAAAGGTCTCGCGCCTTTTTCCTTACCAACACAGGGTCACACCCGACGCCCTGCGTCACCCTGGTAACACCTCAAACAAGGAGCAGGGAGAAACGCCCTTTTTACACGCAGAGCCTAACAATTCTACTGTAAGAAGTAGAAGAGTCTCATGGGGTACCTCTCACCATCCCATGCTCTGCAGGATCGTAGAGATCCAAAGCTCGCGGCTACCCACGGTCCCAACTGTCAGCTCCTGGAGCCTGACGTGGACTGCCTAGTGGTGATGGGGAGATCTCGTAACGTCTTCCCCCACCTCCAGCTCCTCCCGCTCCTCTGCTAGCACCACCTCTCTGGGTACCACTCTGATCACGGTGCTGCCTCTGCTGTGATGGTGCGCCTGCTGCTTGCCCGAAGCTCTCAGCCACTCGGGTCTGGCCGTCTCGTGCCAAGTGACCTCGCCCGTCACAAGCATAGCACCGACGCTCTCTGGGCTGCCCTGGTGCCCTCTGGCGCCATTGTGGTGTACGACCACGGACCGAGATCCACTCACGGAAGGGCATCCTCGGCTGAGGCCCTGCGCCTTTTTTCCACAGTCGTATACGACCACATCTCCGAAACCGGCAGGGGGAAGGCCACCTGCCTCGAGGTCCTGTCCTCTGGCGCCTGCTAGCTACGGCAGACGTCTCGGCTCCATCGCGCCCATTGCCACTACCAACCGCAAAACATGACAGGAATCCCTCTGTCACCAGCGCCTGCTCTAGCACCCCGACACATGTTGAAATGCCCAAGGGTACTATGACAGCATGAATCTCTCGGCGGAGACCCTGCTCAAACTTCCGCACTCGGAAGTTGTCGTCATGGACCAAGTCCGGGTAAAAGCGTGCATGGTCTGTAAAACTAGCCGCGTACTCGGCTACCGTCATCCCTCCCTGCTAAAACTGCAGGGGCTCCTGAATCCGAATGAAGCGCAAGCAGGAGGGGCAAAACTTTTCATGAAGCAACAACTGAAAGTCGTCCAACGAAAACGAAGACTCGTCAAGAAACTGAGTCACCAGACTCCACCAATGCCAAGCTGCTCCACGAAAAGGGGTGGCTGCCAAAGCCACTCTCTAATCTGTCGGCGTCTGCACAATCCTTAAAAAGAGAACCACTACCTCGAGCCAAACCTCTACTTCTTGAGGGTCTGGCTCACCACTGAACCTCAGCGGTCTCCGCCGCTGGAACTCACGGAGCACGCTCAACCTATGCTCAATCTCAGCCTGCTCCGCTGAAACTGTCTGCTGCTCAATAGGTGGGGGTGCTGCTACCAGCCCACCCGGAGGAAAGGGATCGCATGATGGGTCCTAGACTGTGGCCTCGTAGCTCACAGGGTCGTCGTCACGCACCCAAAGCTGGTATCTGGGATGGCTGTCTTCGCGGAGACATCCTGAATATTATCAAGGAGTGTCGCGGTCAGATGAGCATATATGTATATACCAATATCAACAATGGGGAGCTGACTCAAGAAGGAAATTCAAGACTCAGTCCTATCTGATGCACAATCAAATTTCTCTGCAACAAGTGTCTCAGCATGCCGAGTCGACAAGCGGGTTATCAAGGTCCTGGTGAATGGATACGTCGGCCGCCGCACCGTCACTGGACTCCCTGGACTGAGAGCCGCTCTCGATACACGTCCACATTGTTTCCCTATATCCAAACCAATTCCTCTTTTAGGGACGTCCGCACAACGTCCCAAGGAAAGAACCTCCCTTTGATACCACTTTGCCACGACCCGACCCTACCCGGGCTCAAGCCGCAACTACCCCAGGCCCGCCTCCATAGGCCAGGGGCTGGCGACCAGCGCCGAAGGCACAATAACTCAGGGAGGCCTTTGCCTAAGCACCTGTACACACACACACAGCAAACTCGATGCAAAAGTGCAGAGTAAAAGTAAAGGCAAGCAAAGGAAAGGAAAGGGAAACTGCTATAAAAATACCACAAAGTGCATCGAACTCTACAAGTACAATGTACAAACTGAAAAGAAAAGGGGAAAAAAACGCGCCCAACCAAAAGTGCCACAACCCGGCAACAGGTAAACAAAAGAAACTGCTGACGGGTCTCCCACCTAGAACCCGGCCACGACCACCGCATGCTGTCCAAGCTCCCAAGCTCCTATGCTCCACTGAAGTCATGCTCCACCTGTCCGTCGTCTGTAAGGGCACACCAAGTTCGGGCAAAGCCCAAGCAGGGGTGAGTATAAAAATACTCTGTAGGATACCCCGAAGGCTCGAGGGAGCAACAAAAGGAGGTACCGAAGGGTGAACAGTAGAGAGAACAGGGTAAGTAAAGGAGTCCAAATGAGGGTGTAGTCAAGAGTCCAGCTCAACACAACAAAATAAAGGAAGTAGACTCATCCAGGCACAAGGAGCTGGAAACGGTGAGAAGATAAACTTCCCATCGAGTCTTCACTGCCTATAGTAGGAGAGTAGACTCGTCCAACCATGAGAATCTAGACATATAAAGCACGTGGCATACCCCGCGCGTCTTCACCTCACCCGGAAGGAGAGTAACCAAACCCAAGAAGTGGGTACCAGGAACAAGGTATATACATATCTGTATGCTCAATAAGAAACCTGAACAAGCTCGTAAGGGGATCTCTATCCCGTAGCTCAGCCCAAGAAAGAGTTTCCAACAGTCCCAGACATAACCCCATCATCGTCGCCCAGCAACCCGCACATCTTCCCTGAACCGCAAGCCAAGGGGCTCAGTCACCGCACCTTGATACTATCCGCTTTGGGCGGCACTGACTCGCCCGCACGGTTTTAAATCGCATCACAAGAACGCGTCTCGATGGGGAAAGCGCACCTCGTACTTGAGAGTTCTAGGGAAACCAAACCACGCCTCGTCACTGCCCTGCAGTCGAGAGGTCTCCTCACAGCCAAGCCGTCACAACACTGACTTGTATAACCAAGAGTCCCGCTTCGGAAATCACGGAGGAAAGCCACAGACTAGCCTAGTTGGAAGGACTGAGTCTGTAATGCCAACTGGTGTCCCACTGCCCAGCCACGCTGGAGGGTAATTCATAACCAGATATCAGGTGACCCACTGCCCAGGCCTGCTGGAGGGTAAACCATAATACATCGTCAGGCAACCCACTGCCCAGCCCTGCTGGAGGGTAAACCATAATACATCGTCAGGCAACCCACTGCCCAGCCCTACTGGAGGGTAAACCATAATCAGATATCGGGTGACCCACTGCCCAGCCCTGCTGGAGGGTAAACCCTAACACATCATCAGGTGACCCACTGCCTAGCCCTGGTTTCGCACGAATTTCGGGGATGACCTCCTGGATGGGAGATTCAAACGTTCCGATCAGTTTCTAGTGGGTTTGTTCGTAGAACCGGAAACATCCAATGATTCCACATCCGTTTGGACCTACTTTCCAAAGGTATGTGCTCATTAGCTTGTGGACTAATGAGGCTTAGGAATTTTCATTGGTCGAGAGGATGGGAGGTCGGACTCATCACACCTTTTTGAGGGGAATTATTGTCTACTCCGGGACTCTCTTTATAAATTTAAGTTATGTTCGTGAATCCTTATTACATTACCAAATATAAAATGAGCTTTCCTTTAGTTTTAACAATCAATGATTAAATATGCAAGAAATTTAGAGAATATTTTATATGTATTCGAGGTTCTTCATCAATAGAGAATCATCTATATCTGTTTAGAGATTCTTGGTCAATGGTATCCTTCAAAACATTTATATAAAAGTCTCTTGGTCATTATGATGACCAGGCTGGTTTTAAAGCCACTCAGTGGGGCACTTGAAGTTTATCGTCATTCAGAAGGACATGGATTATTTCAAAGTTGGGATCGAACCCATAAATGGGCTACCTACGTATCCTTTGTTTTGGAAAAGGAATCAGAACCCACGTAGTTCGAGTAAAGGAGTATGATGTTTATGATTGATGGCTCAAAGAAGAATGTCATAATTACTTTTACACTCTAAGCTCACGTGAGTCATGCTCGGTGTGAGAAACAAGAGGTATTGGTAAAAATTAGACAATTGTTCCATGAAAGATGCAATCATAAGAAATTGTTTGGGGCTTATGTATGTATGACTGCCCAAATAGATGAAGGTTTAGGATTTACTTTTAGAGAGAAAATCCAGGAACATGGTCCATAAAGGTATATGTGCTTTATGGAGATTTGAATACTCTAACTTGGGACTTATTCCTAAAAAAGGAAACCCAAATTAGGAGAGGATTGATAATTGGGTTTTACTCCTGAGAAGGAACCCCATATCAAACGTAATTTAGGACTGGTTAAGAGAAATTAAGGGACTTGGGGTTTACTCCTGAAGAGGATGCCCAAAATTATGAGTGGGATTTATTCCTGAAAAGGAGGCCCATGTTAGGGGACATGGGGCTTACTCCTGAAAAGGAAGCCCAAGATTATGACTGAGTCTTATTCCTGAAAAAGAGACCCAGGTTAGGGATTTAAGGTTTGGGGCTTACTCCTGAGAAGGATGCCCACATTTGAGATTGGGGCTTACTCCTAAGAAGGATGCCTGGTATTTGAGATTGGGGCTTACTCCTGAAGAGGATGCCCAAGTATTTGAGATTGGGGCTTACTCCTGAAGAGGATGCCCAAGTATTTGAGATTGGGGCTTACTCCTGAAGAGGATGCCCAAGTTTGGTAACTTTAAGAATTTGGGGCTTACTCCTGAGGAAGATGCCCAGATTAAAGGATTTATAACTAGGGATTATTCCTGAAAAGGAGACCCAGGTTAAGGATTCTCTCATCTTAAAGGATGAGGTTGAATGAACGAACTCTCAATCTTTGGTGACATAAAGATGTATAAATCACTAGGTTTTGAGAGATATTCCACCGAATTCCTTTCAGATAAGGAAGTAAAATCAAGAAATCATACCATAAATGGATTTGAAGAGTATCTTGAAGACTGAATCTTGAATAGGAAAGGTGAAATGGCTTGTGAGGGGAAAAAATGGGCAAGATGGTCACCCAAAAAGGTAGGGGCGCGCAAGTCTTGAAAGGCGCGCAAGTATTGCGGCGACGTGCAAGTATTGGTCGCGCAAGTATATTTGCGCGACATGAGGGGTACTTGCATGATTTTTAACCAGCATTAGAATACTTGAGAGACTCTTTATTAAACCCTTTAGAATCCTCTTGAGGTTCTTCCAGAAAAGGGACGCGCAAATTCTATTGAAGGAATAAGGCGGCGCGCAAGTATGATCAGTTCCCTTAAGGGCTGGCCATTCAGGCGCGCAAGTGTTGATGAGTTTCAACACTTAGGCCTTCCTCCCTCTCTTTAGATCTTCCATTCTAGGTAAGAAATTACCTTAGAAGTGTTCCGGAAGCTTTGAGAAGAGACTTGGGCGTCGGGAGCTTCAATCCGAGTTTCTGAAAAAAGATCCTCTTGAATGGGGGGCCCACAGGGTCTATTTATAGGCAGGAGAAGACCCCGGGCGGTTACCGGGTGGTTACCACTTAGGTCGCGCAAGTCACTTGCGCGACCAAGGTCGTCGCGCAAGTGTACTTGCATGACAGTGAGATAACTTGCGCGGTGCAGTTGTTGTTGATCCTTTCTTCCTGCCTTTGTCGATTTTTGATGTTTTCTTCAAAGGATGAATCACTTTGAGCTCAGATATTCCCTTTTCTGATCTTTAGATTCTGTGATGAAAGGAGCGTCAACAAAAGTCCCCTCTCAGAGTTGGATCCGGAGAGAAATGAGGATTTGACTCTGAGGAAATCGAATCCATCCAAAGGAAAAGGGGGCGCGCAAGTCTTCAGTGCACAGAGGGCGGCGCGCAAGTTTGCGTCGCGCAGGCCTTAAGTGCTCTGGGTACGGTGCGCAGATAGGCTTCCTGGCCTATAAATACATGGCCTCACCTCCGTACAAGTATCCGGATTTCCGGACTTCATACCTTCGAGCTCTCACCGCGCAGGTCACCTTAGTCGTGCAGGTTGCTCTGTTTTCTAGTGTTTTCCTTGATGTCGCGCTACTGTAAAGGTATCTGTACTTGCGCGGTTTATACTTGCACGTCAAAAACTAGCGCGGCACATGAATACTTGCATGTCATTGTTTAGACTTGCGCGACTTAATGCCTTAGCCATTTTTACAAATTTCTTTCACAAATTTTATGAAAAATAAACCTATTTAAGAGTTAGTTTATTCATCTTTTGTGCAGATTCAGTGGTTACCAAGGGAATTGGAATGGCTGATGAACTAGTTAGCAAGCGGATTGATGACATGATGAACATCATTGGCCATGATTACTATGATATCTGCAACAGCACTCTCCCAGATTTTCCTAAGTACTTGAAGAAATATCATCTTAATTTCCCACAGAGCATCTACCTGTCTCTATGTGGTCATGGTCACTTGCAAGGAGTCAATGTTCCAAATGAAAACAACTATAAACCTAAAATGCAGCTGCGCTGCTACTTCTTCATTTTGGTTATGTTGTGCATTAAAAGCAACAACAATGGTGTGAACTTTCAAATTCTCCTTCCATGCCATTTCCTTGCAGATATGAAAATGGAAAACCCATGGGCTGAAATGTTTTCTACTACCGGTTGGTGGAGAGAAGACAAACATGGTATTAGAGCAATATCTGAAAAGAGTACTCTCTCCAAATGGCTCTTTACTTCCAATGCTCCATTCTCAAATCCATGTATCCATCTTCCAAGTCTCTTGGACAGAAACAGAGTCACTGTTTGATCAGCAGAAAATTTTCTCAAACCGCACTCAAGAACATCCTCTTACAATTGTTCCAAGAAGAGCTGGTATCACTGCATCTCTTTTTGTATCCAGTTGAATGAATGAATTCCAGGTGGTTTCTGATGAAGTTCGGGATGCCGTAAATCAAATGAAGTGTTATGTTGAAAGCCTCTTGTAATTCTTAAAAAAGAGAAGAGACTCTAGTATGTGGATGTCCTTCTAACTCTTGTGTATCAATGAAAAAACACTTTCATCTTCAATCATTTGTACCTGCATTATTTTATTACCTGCTTCAAATTTACTTAAACCAATGGGCCTAGTAAGCATAGTTTGATTTTTACTAGGATTATTACAAATAACCCTACAAACTTTGAATCTTTTAATTGCTCAATATTACCTAAATCATACAGAATGTATGTTTAGTGAGATGGGACTTGACTTTTATTCAGAGTTCCTTTGTCTTTTGTGGGCAGTTTAAAGTCATGCATGCCGGACATAAAGGGGCTAATGTTTAAGGTCGAAATAGCTTTGACCGAAATGTACTAAAATTGATTCAATTCCTTGACAATTTATCCGAAAACATATTACCATACTCGAGTATGAGGGAAAAAATGTAAACTATGGCTTAAGAATATTTGAATCTGAGGAATGATATGAAAAAGAGCTAAAAGGCATTAGAAGAATTAGTTTCCAAGAATGAAGTTACTATTATTTAACAAAACCCGTTAGGGGGTTGAAATATGCAGGGCCACCTAAGGGCATTGGCTGCATGGTTAAATAAATATCATCTTTCAGCTGACAAGTCTGTTATGTGGACTGTTTATGCAAGGCCTCCTATGGGCACGTGCTGCATAGTCAGGCAAAAGAACTCCCAGAAATTTACTTTCCTAGTGCTAAAATCCAGTGAAAGCTTATGGAGATTCAAATTTTCTAAAGTATAAAGTTTGTTGTATGGAAAGAGGTACTTGAATATGGAGAAGATATTTCCAAACAAGAATATCTAAGAACTGGATGAATATCACTCCTACGAAGGTCTGACCCAAACGTAGGGAAGAAGAATAAACCATAGACTTGAATACTTTCAGATCATGAAAAAAAGATATGGGAAAAATATGTTAAGGATGGCTATTTTTTGCGGATCCCTACATACCGTCGTTTAAGACAAATAAGGAAAAAATAGGCATTCTTCCCGAGAATGAAGTTACTATTATTTAACAAAACCCGTTAGGGGGTTGAAAATATGCAGGGCCACCTAAGGGCATTGGCTGCATGGTCAAATAAATAGCATCTTTCGGCTGACAAGTCTGTTATGTGGATTGTTTATGTAAGGCCACCTATGGGCACGTGCTGCATAGTCAGGCAAAAGATTTCTCAGAAGTTTTACATTTTTGTGACTAGAAGTCATGAAAATGGTTATGAAGATCTGAAAATATTTAAGGTTAGGATTATAACACATAAAGATGGGTATTGTCCAATGTATATAGAGATACATAGGTCAATAAAAACCATAATCATGTTGTGGTTGGGTCCTGAATTGAAATTTTGGACTTCACTACGTATCTCATAAGAATGAGAATCAAGCCATACGTAGTTCTTGAAATGCATTTTAACTTCGTGCAGGACGAAAGTATGAGTGATCTTAGTTTAGGGTCATAGAATTAGGACCATAATAATGAATATACAGTGTGTGTTTTCATGAGGACTTTTCAGCCAAGGGACTGAAAGTGAAATTTGGGGTTAGGCCCAAAAGACTTGGGACTGGATTCGAGGGATACTCGAATGTTCCTACATATCCCATAGGGATGGGAATAAAGCCCACTTAGTTCTAGAATTACCCTTTGTACAAATTTGGTTCGTACATGTGAAGGGTGAAAGGGGACTTTAGTGCAATGATGGTTTAACCTAAGATAAAAAATTTAGGCATTACCATGTATGCACGTAGTTTTTTTGAAATGAAACATGATTGAAAAATCAATGTCAATAATATTTCTCTCTCTAGTGAGGAGATCAAAGAATATTGTAGTTTATTGTCGTACCGGACAAAAGTGTTGTATAGTTTAACGTCGTATAACAAGGACGAATGTGAATTAATGTAAAAAAAATATTGATTCTAGGGGCGGTTTCACAAATCAACATCATATGAGATGGTGGTGAACCGATGTGAAGAGATTATTTTTGGGCTTGAACCTTGGGAGGTTGCCTACATACCCAGCCTGGAGGGCAAGGATCAAAGTCTGTGTAGTTCAATTAAACAATGAATTAATGATCAAGTTGTTCTTGGGGACAACGATCTAATTAAAATGTTGTTGGGACTTACACATGGTTAGGGGCCCAAAGAGAGTGTTATGGTTGAGGTTTGCTCTAAGCTCACGTGAGTCATACTCGGTGTGAGAAACAAGAGGTAATAACAACCTTAACGATGCACAGTTTAATGTCATGTAGGACATATTCAGGGACTATGCAGTTTAAAGTCTTGCAGTTAGGACTATTGGTGCTGCACAGTTTAGTGTCATGTAGCAGGGACAAAATAACAGTTTAATGTCATGTAGGACATATCAAGGACTTTCTGTACAGTTTAGCGTCATGTAGTTAGGACGATGGGGACAATACAGTTTAACGTCATATTGGACGAAAGGGGAATTGTGCAGTTTATTGTCATGCAGTAAGGACAAAAGAGTGTACCATTTTAACGTCATGTCGGATGAAAGTGCGAATAGTTTAAGGTCATATGCATGGACCGTGAATGCTGCAGTTTAATGTCATGCTGGACCTTTGATGATTATATAGTTTAACGTCTTTCTGGACGTAAGGGACTTTTATACAGTTTAGCGTCATGTAGTTAGGACGTCACAGTTTAACGTCTTGCTGGACGTAAGGGATTTGAAAATAGTTTATGGTCATATACATGGACCAGGGATGATGTAGTTTAAGGTCATGCTGGACAGTTTAGGGAACTTTTTCACAGTTTAATGTCGTGTGGGACGAAGTTGCAGTTTAATGTCATACTAGACCATTGCTGTATAGTTTAACGTCATATAGCAAGGACGAACTGGTGCTGCACAGTTTAGTGTCATGTTGCAGGGACATCTTCTTTTCTACAGTTTAATGTCATGTTGGACGAAAAAAAAGGAAACTTTCTAACAGTTTAATGTCATGTAGTACAATTCAAGTAACTGTTACAGTTAAACGTCATGTTGGACGATAGAACATTGTTGTACAGTTTAAAGTCATGTAGCTAGGACTAAGGTGAACCAATATGAGGATATCAGTTCTGGGGACTTTTTATAGTTTATCATCATGCTGGATGATGAAAGTGCCACACAGTTTAATGTCATGTTGCTAGGACACAATATAGTTTAATGTCATCTCGGACAAAATATAGGAACTTCTGTACAGTTTAACATCATGTAGATAGTACATAATACAGTTTAGTGTCATGTAGGATATAATATGAACCAATGTGACTGTTTTGGCTCTGGGAACAATATTTTGTGTTTATACAAAATACTTCTTCAGAAATATGGCATTAGTTGGAGTCGTGATGTGTTCTCTATCCATTGAGATTAGAGAATACGCTCCCTTGGAGTAGACCTTATGTATTGAATAAGGTCTTTCCCATTTTGGTTCATGCTTGGGAGGCTTCGTTCCTGGTATCATTGGTGCTCTGAGAACCAATACCAATTCTCCCTGAATGAATGAATGAAGACGAACCTTTTTGTTAAAAGCTCGTGCTATTCGATTCTGATAGATTTCCAAGTGGTGCAAAGTGCACAATCTTTTCTCATCTAACTGTTCTAATTCATTCAACCGCTTTTGGGATTGCTCATCTATAGATAACTGATCACAAATGGCTATTCTGAGTGAGGGAAATTGAACTTCAATTGGAAAGACTACTTCTGTTCCATATACCAATGAATATGGAGTTGACCGCGTTGCATTGCGAGTGGTAGTCCGATAAGCCCATAAAGCATGAAAGAGTTTATCAGGCCATGACCTCTTATCTTTATCCACCATCTTTTGCAGTATATTTGAAAGATTCTTGTTGAAGTATTCTATCTGGCCATTAGCCGCCGCATGATATCGAGATGAATGGTTGGACTTAATGTTGTATTCTTGATACAATTTCTTTACCTCAGAAGAACAGAAGTTGGTGTCGTTGTCCGTCAATATGGTATGAGGGACACCAAATCTAGTAATGATGTTAGACTTGATGAAGCTAACAATGCATTTAGAACTGACTTCTTTGAGAGGTACTGCCTCTGCCCATTTGGAAAAGAAATCAGTAGCAGTAAGAATGTACTTAAACTGCTTGGCCGTAGCTGAAGGGTAAGGTCCCACCACATCCATTCCCCATGTGGAAAATGGCCATGAGTATTTAGCTGTATGAAAAAACTCTGGAGGTTTATGAATGAAGTTGGAATATACTTGGCATGAATGACACTTCTTTGTGAAATTAACACAATCTTATATCATTGAAGGCCAAAAGTATCCAAGCCTTCGAATTTGATCAGACAATCTATGTCCAGACTGGTGGGCACCACAGACTCCTGCATGCACTTCTTTTATGACAGCCATTGTCTCTTCACCATCAATACATCTGAAGAGAACTCCATCAAAACCACGTTTGTAGAGAATTTTCTCGAGGTGGCTTGGGCTATCATAAAGAGTAAAATTGACCACACGTCGCCGGATTTGTTCTTTCTCGGCTCTATCAGGTGGAAGTGTTCCATTTTGAAGGTATTCCCTGATAGGTGACATCCATCCTGTAGTATGACCATACGGTTCAGGAATGGGACTAATTTCATTAATTTACTCTGTTCTGACTTGAACATAAGGTGAAATTGCACGACGGTGGGCAATACAGATGGTTGTCTCGTCCCGATTTGGATCTGCTAAAGCTGTGGCTATATTAGCCAGTGCATCAGCTTGATCATTTTGTGATCTTGGGACATAAGAAAATGTCGGTTCTGAAGGGAATTCCGACATTAAATCTCTGACGTAATCATACAAAGGGATTAATTCTTCTTTTCTGATGGCATAATCCTCATTGACTTGTTTGATTACCAGGTCTGAATCACCTTTCACCTTTAAGTGATTCACTTGTGCTTGAAGCGCTAACTCCAAGCCTGTAATGAGAGCTTGGTATTCAGCTTCATTATTGGTACCACCTTCCCACAACAAAAAGGAATAAGGTAACACTGCCTTATCTAGAGAAATGAGCACAATTCCTAAACCAACTTTGTTGAATTTAGGATTTTCCATTTTCTTCCCTGTTGGACTTCTAGAAGAACCATCAAAATACATTTCCCATGTTTGAGGACTCTCTTGAATAGAGAAAACTTCCTCATCAGGGAGTTCGATATCTGAATACGTGTCTTCCACTGAAGGATGTTCAGCCAGGAAAGCAGCCAAAGCTTGGCCCTTAATTGCCTTTTGAGACACATACTGAATTTCGAACTGCTGTAGAATAACCGCCCACCTTACCAGACGTCCTGTAAGCACTGGACGACTAAGGATGAATTTGAGCGGATTATTACGAGATACCAATTGGACCTCATGATGTTGCAGGTAGTGTCTCAGTTTCTGAATTCCAAATATTAATGCTAGGCAACACTTTTCAATACTTGAATACCGGGTTTCTACTTCAAGCATAGTTCTACAGAGATAGTAGAGACTATTTTCATTCCCAGCATCATTCTTTTGAGCGAGAAAGGCACCCAATGATCGCTCTAAAGTTGTCACATAGAGGATAAGCGGTCTACCCTCAACAGGTGGCATGAGTATTGGTGGACTCAAGAGGTATTTCTTGAGAACATCAAATGCTTCTTGACATTCTTTAGTCCACTGGTAAGTGACTCCTTTCTTCAATAATTTGGTAAAGGGTAAACTTTTGCCTGCCAAATTGGCGATGAAACGCCGAATATAGGCTAAGTGTCCTTGAAGTCCTCTTAATTCTTTCAAATTCTGAGGAGGTGACATACCAAGGATTGATTTGGTATTCTCAGGATCGACTTCAATACCACGATGGCGTACAACAAAGCCGAGGAATTTTCCTGAGGTTACCCCAAAAGCACATTTTAAGGGGTTCATCTTCAAATTATGTTGTCGAAGTTTGTGGAATATGACTTCCAAATCAGAAAAGTGATTAGAAAGTTGTTTGGATTTAACCACCAAATCATCTACATAGCATTCAACAGACTTCCCTAAAAGAGGTTTGAAGATACGATGCATGGCGTGTTGATATGTTTCACCTGCATTCTTTAAACCAAAGGGCATCACCCAGTAACAAAACACACCTTGAGGAGCTCTGAAGGCTATATATTCCTCATCTTCTGGGGCCATTTGGATCTGATTATATCCGTAATATCCATCCATGAAAGAAAGTACTTCATAGCCAGCCGTCGCATCAATTAAGAGTTCTGTAATTGGAACTGGGAAATCATCTTTAGGACAATACCGATTAAGATATCTGAAATCGATGCAAACACTAATTTGTCCGTTCTTCTTCTTTACAGGGACAATATTAGCCAACCATTTGGGATATTGAACTTCTCTGATGAAGTTGGCTTTGATCAGCTTATCCACTTCAGCTTCAATTTTGGATGCATAGGTTGGGTGTGTTCTTCTCGCGGCTTGCTTAAAACCTCGGTGTTCTTTTGGTAAACCCAAATGATGAGTAGAAACATCAGGATCAAGCCCAAGAATTTCTGTATAATTCCAAGCAAAAATATCTTTATTTTACTTTAGAAAAGAAATATACATCTCTTGCTCTTTAAGGGTCATGGCCGCACTAATTAAAGTGGGGCGTGGATCTTTCTCTGTACTCAGATTTACTTCTCTGAGTTCATCCACAGTGGTAGAGATACCCTCTTCAAATGCTGGAGGAGCATCTCTAAGATCTTCCTCTCCCTCTTCATCATGTGTTATTTATTCCGTTTCTACTTGCAAAGTAGATGAAAAAACGAAATTCTCATGATCATAAGAGATGTCAAAATTTTCACATTTTGAAGAAGAAGCTTCCATTTCCGACCCTATTGATGATAAAGGGTCTTCTTTGGGAAATAAAGAGGAGATGATGGATTGAGAATCGACATCATTATTCACCTCTGGTGTTGCTATAACTTCTTCTGGCCTGATTAGCGAAGTATAGACTTGTTGGACTTCAGCAGATGAAATGAAAACATCACCACTTATGCTTTCATCACTACTTGGTAGTTTACCAATTTCTCCCATGTTGTCTGGCTCGATCGCCGTAATTGACATTATGGATCTTTCCATAAGAGTATTTTGATTTGGGCCTATTTTGTCAGTTTGACTGATAGGTAACACATAATCTGTACTCAAATGTGAAAATGGATTTATTGGAATTTTCTCCAAACCATATGGAGCATTAACTTTGGTAATTTCCTTCATTGTAGATTTTTCTATTCCCTTCATGTGATAAAATTCCGCCTCAATGTATTGAGACTCACATGTCTTGAATGAGGCCTTATCACCATACAATGTTCCAACTTGACCATCGAAACAGTATTTGAGACATTGATGGTATGATGAAGGAATAGTTGCATGCTGATGTAGCCAGGGTCTTCCAAGCAAGATATTGAAAGCTGAGTCTTGATCAACAATCATGAAATCCGAATTGGATACAAGATCTCCAAACTGAGTTCTGAGTGTAACTTATCCCAGTGGTTCTTGTTCATTTTTATCATATCCTTGTAAAATCATAGTAGAAGGAGATAAATCAGATTCTGTGAGGCCCAATCAACGAAGTGTACAAATGGGCATGAGGTTGACTCCTAAACCATTGTCAATGAAATCTCTTAGAACATCTACACCATTGACTTTGCCAGATAAGTAAAAAGGTTTTATGTGCCCATGCACAACATCGTCTTCATCATTATCAGTAAAAGATATCACTGCATGGAATTCTGTAGGATTATTCTCTATGTGATAGATTTCAGCTGCAGCAATTTCAGCTTCAAACTCCTGAGGACTTGACAAAGCTTCGATGAGTGCTTCCTGAAGATCTTTTGACAGATTCAAAGCATCCAAAATTGATAACTTGGCTGGTACTTGGGCCAAGTGTTTCAATATATCATACTTTTGATCTAAAGGTCTGCGTTTCCTAATAGGAATATGCGGTTTAGCAGGTACCTTGGAAGCAGATGCTTTGGAAGCTGATGCCTCTTTTATTGAAGTTGGCAACATCCTTGGTTTTGGAAGATTAGACTGATTAGATCCATTTACTTGCTGAGATAAAGAAGATGGAACCTTTAATCGGTCTTCCAAAATAACTGTTCCAAAACTGAGTTGGCCATTGGCAGAAGAACTTGCTTGTTCTTTTTGAGCTCGTTGAAGGGATCTACCATGAGTTTCTGCTGCATATACAGTGCTAGCAGGGGTAAAATTAGAGTAGTGGCTTCGGAAAGATCCACGTCTTCCCCTGTATCCTGAACCTCTAGAACTTCCTCGGATTCCCTTATTTGATACAAGGAATTCAGGCTCATCAAGACTGGAATATGGATCTGTTAATTGAATCATATTAACAGAACCAAAGATTAACTCTTCGTCTGATAAAGACTCTGCCTGGTTAGCCTGTTTAGGCTATGCCGTTTGGTGGGATGGTGCCCATGGCTCTGAAGTAGATGGCATGAAATCTGCCAGAGTCAAAGACAATTTAGGCTTTGATACATACTCATCTTCTCCTGATTCCTCTTTCTTCTTTGAATTGCGCTGCCCTTTTGAGGATTTGTCTTTTGATGAAGGCTTTACTGCAGCTTTTGTAGGAGACACAATTGGCTTCATTAATTGTGTTCGCAAAATGGAATGGGTCTGATTGATTGTCTTTCTGACCATCCAATCATCATATTTTTTCGCAGTTTTGCTTTTGACTTCCTGCCACTCGCCTCCTTCCTCTGGATCTGTAGCGGTAATACATGATACATGAGCTGAAGAACCCTTCAATTTGACTTGCCCCAAGTCGACCATCTTTTGCAGAAGGTCTTTAAAGACAAAACACTCCTGGATGGGATGCCCCAACATTTGATGAAAGGGACAATAATTGGGACGGTCTTCATCTCCTTCCTTGTTTGGCCTCTTGGGCACTGGTAATTGAACCAAATTATTTTCCAGAGCTGAAATGAAGTAACCAGGAACTTGCTCACTTCGGAAAGAGTATGTTTTACTCTTCAAATCCTCAAATTGTTTTCGTCGTTGATCTCTTTGATCATTTGGACGAAACATCCTTTGTTGTTGGCGTTCAGGAGGTGGAGCCCTTCGAGAAGATGAAGGTTTTGAAGTAGAAATAGGTACAGGTGCTTGTTTAAGCATAACTGTAGCAGTTTCCGCTTTACCCATTCTCCTTCCTGGAGCTGATGGATTTATACGAGATTTAACCTTAGCCTGTATAAGGGAATCTTCAATCTGTTGAGCGATTGAAGTAAGGTCTCGAAACCCTCCTATGTATTTCACAGGGATCAATGGCGTGCGTAATTCGTCACGCAAATTTGCCACACAGATTGGCAACAATTCCTCCTGAGGGAGTGCTAACCTCAAGGAATACGTTAATCCCTTCCAACGAGCAATGAAATCAGAGACTCTTTCATTCTCCCTTTGCTTGCAGTTTGTAAGATCGAAAACTGTCGTTTTTGGAAAAGTTGAGATAAACTGAAGAAGGAATTTTTGACGAAGATCCTCCCATCCGATGACTGACCAGGATTGCAAACTTGTATACCAGACAAAAGCTGGTCCTTGCAAGGTTCACACGAAGCATCTGAGTTTCACTGCTTCTTGCTGCTCTGGAGTTCCCATCATAGGATCACAACAAGACACGTAATGCATCAAATGTTGTTCAGGGTCGCCTGATCCATTGAAAGAAGGGAAAACAGGGTTTCCAAAATTGGATGGAGAAGAAATTGAATCTACCCATTCAGGGTAAACTTTTTTTTCAGGTTGAACTTGCGCCTGTTTCCCTTCCATAGTTTCTAACCAAGCTGTTAATGACTCAATAGTAGTTATTAACTTTTGAGAAACATCAGGTTGAAATTGGTTTTTGGTAGGTGCAATAAATGGAGCTTGGACAGACGTGGTGGTTGGTGCTGCAACTGATGGTAGTGCTGCCAACCGTTGTTGCGTTTGACCCGTAGGATTAGACCTCTGAAGGTGTACTGATAAAGGAGTATATTCCTGATCCATCTCAATAGTTACAACAAATTCCTTTGGCTATCGGACTTCAGCATTCTTAAGAAGAAGACTACTCTGAAGTAGTTCTGCATTCAACCTTCTTAATTCTTTCATTTCATCCTCCTGTTGTGCAAACCTTTGCTCTAATGAGAGCGATTGACCTCCTTCAGAGGAAGGGTGAGAAGTAACCTAATTCTTTCCTTTCCCCTTATTGGATCCTTTTCGGAGAGGGGGAAGTGGGTTACTTGAAGGAATACCCAGATTTTGGGTAAGCCTTTGATTACGTGTGCGCACACCTTCTTCATTTATGTCTGTGTGCGCAACTTCTTGAGCAGGAACCTCTTCGTCTGATCCCTCTGATTGAGCCTCATCTGGTGAATCAGCAGCAACGACATTGATGACATTAATGGATGCATATTTCATGGAATCCTTTCTATCAGCATTTCTGTGATATTGTCTTCTTCCATGTCCATGATGAGACATGGAATTCCGTTGACTTGATCCCTCAGGAACTTCTTGGAGAACCGTCACTTGGAGAGAATCTCCTGATAGCTTGGCTCTTCGTTCCTCTTGAGGCTTATTCCCTAATTGAGAGAATACTGACTTTCTCTGAGGGAGGGATTGAGGATTTGAAAAATTCCCCAGTCCGGTGGACTGGGGATGTTCCTGCTGCTTCCGCTCAACTCCTCGAATCCCATTTGTTGACTCTGAGGGTTGGGTTAGAGAAGTCCCCAGTCTGACAAGCTGGGGTGTCTCTTGACATGCTATGTCTGATATCTTCTTAAAATCTCTCTTGATCTTGCGAATCTTAGTTCGGAAATTAGCTGGATGCATTAACCTGTATCCACTTTTATCACCAGGTTCAATAGACCGTTGGATGATTTCCGAAACTTCTGTCATTTGATGACGTGTTTTCTCTAGACGAGAGTCTTGTGCAATATTCTCTCCTGCTTGATGTAGGAGCAATTCAACAACTTGTTATCTATATACTTGATTTTGAGAGGAACTAGTTGAAGCATGTTCTTGAGCAAGCTTTTGATTATGAACAAAGCCCATTGACTGTGGCCGGCCATGGGCAATAACATTGCATGAGACCATTTTCGGCAGGCTTTGCTGACTGGAAAGCACTGTAAAATGTAGTGCTCCGTGAACACCCCATCCTATGATATGAACATCAGATGGAGCATTGGAAATTAACTGATGCAATTTTCTTAGTGCGCCAAGGCATGAACGTTGAAGGGTTCTCTGTTGCTTTTCAGCCTTCGGATACCGAGAGACTGATAGAGATGCTAAATCAATCTGGCGTTGTAACCCTTCTATTATCTTAATATGATTTTCATAATCACCGTAAGATAATACTTTCTTCTTCAATTGACAAAGATTCTTTCATATGTTGAGACGAATATCATGGATTCCATCATCCGTCAACATCTTTGGAATGTCATACTGGGAGTCAGCCAAAGGCCAAAACATGACTGGTACTTCACCTTTTTCCAGTTTTTTCCTCATGTTCATCATTTCCTCTTTATCATTAAATGAAGATTCTTCTACCTGTTTTGACCAGAGTTGGTGTTTCCTTGTTGCTTCATCAGATTCAACAAGATTGGTAGAGAGATCATTAATCAAACTAGAAGATGCATGACTTAGGGGTGGTTCGGAGAATGACCTACACCCCGGGCTATCTTCTGATTGAGAAAGTATTTCACTTGTTAGCGATAAAGCATCAGACATGACTGGTTTCGCATTTGCAAGTGCCTCAAGATAAGAGGGATTTCTCGGCACTACATTATCCACTGGAGTATTTTCCAGGCAATGTGAATCACTACTGCGGAGAGGACTTTCGCAGCGAAGTTCATCATCATGGGGAGGACCACCATAATGGGTTACAGCAAAAGATGAAATCTCTTGCTCCTTGGTCTTCTGACCACACAGAGGGTTCCTATGGCTCTCATCTGAAGAAGAAACTTCAAGATTGACCGAACTTTCATGAAGCAAGCCTTCATGAGTAAGTGCCTGTTGAAGACCTTCAAAATTAATGTTCCCGTTATTGGGAACTGAGGGATTAGAATCTTGAATTTCGACAGATAAATGTCTGAGGGCTTCAAGAACTCCAGCATCGAGCAAGGCCTTTTTGCAGATTGGCCTTTGATCTCCTGACTGTGCTGGGCGGATCTTTTTCTTAGATGCCTTCTTACTCACTTTAGAAACCACTTGTTGACGAAAGTGGTTACTCTGAGTAGGTGTATGTTCCTGATCAGGAAATATGGTCAGGTTAGGCTGACGATATCCACTCAAATCAGGTGTATGTGCCTGACTTGGTTGTCCGTATGATATGGGGGAGTATGCCCGATAACCCTCTTGGACTGGAACAGATGTGTGTGTCTGTTCCGGAGTGAATCGTTGATGTGTCACTCTACTGCTAGGGATAGATTTATGTGTCTGTCCCTGAGATGATGCTAAAGCTGTTATGATATCCTTGCAAGCATCCAGAATATGAGCAGGAATTTTCTTCTGCTCTTTCACCATTGACAAAATATGTTTGGTGACTTCAGCCGCCGGAACGGGGATATACGTCCATTCCGGGCTTGGAGTAGGTGTATGTGCCTGCTCCTGTCCTCCTTTTCCTGTCAGTGAATCCTGACAGTACTCAAGTGTGGAGGCAGAGAGTTGAGTCTGCCTCCTGTTTGTCGTCGGGGCTTTCTGACTGACTTCTCCGTGCGCTACCAAGCGAGACTGTTGGTAGCCTTGATTAGTATTAGCAGGTGTATGTGCCTGCTGATTACACTTCTCCAAACGCGGTTGACGAGATCCATCATATGTAGTCAGACGAGCCTGCTGACTAACTGGTGATGTATAAGCAGGTGCATGTTCGTGCCTATGGTACTCCGCAGGAATTTCCTGGCGAGATTGGCGTGATGCTGCTAGACGAGTCTGTTGGACAGCGGAATTAAAACGGACAGGTGATTTTCCCTTCTCGTTATTTTCCACCAAGTTAGGTTGGTGGACTTCTCCGGAGATGGCAGGGATGACAACCTGCCCATTGTTAACCGGATTCCATCTCTGGCGGTTCATCTTGCCTGCTCAGGTTCGAGGAACCTGAGCTGAATGCCTGGAGTTGGTACCCTCATCATGTTGAGGGCACACTACCGCACGATTCTGGCAGCGATTGTTGATGGGAGCCCTCGAGAAGGAATCCTGTCTTTTTGAATTAAGGCCCTGCGGGACCTGCTCATTCACTTCCTCAGAGTAAGGGAGTGAATGGAAATTGCGTTCCGGGGATAACGACCCGAAACGGTTGGAGACGGTAGTCAGCACCGCCTTCTTCCTGATCGCTAGTCGCCGTTGTCCGGATGACCAGGTAGAGTTGTTAACGTGGAGGGCTTGACGAGCGGCCTCCAGAGTTGGGATAGTACCGTTGCGACGGTACTCCTTAACCAGTGCATTGGAAACCCAGTGTTGAAGACGCTGAGTTGGTGATGTCATCCTTATAGCGGACGACGTTCCAGCAGGAGTAGCAGCATTGGTTTTCACAGCAGCAGACCTCACAGTAGAGGTGTTCACAGCAGCAGTATTCACAGGGGTGAATTTAAGAGAAGCCATTTTGCAGAAGATCTTGAGAAAAGAGTGCCTGTTCCATATAACAGACATAATCAAGATGAATCTGGCCACTGCATATTTTGGATGAGCACATGTCAATGATTGATTTGTTGGCCCAAGGGGCCTAACAAATAATAAGAACATCACTTTAACTTGGTTAAGGATTCACGTTGGGTTCACTATTTTTTGTTTCGCACGGATTTCGGGGATGACCTCCTGGACGGGAGATTCAAACGTTCCGATCGGTTTCTAGCGGGTGTGTTCGTAGAACCGGAAACATCCAATGATTCCACATCCGTTTGGGCCTACTTTCCAAAGGTAGGTGCTCATTAGCTTGTGGACTAATGAGGCTTAGGAATTTGCATTGGTCGAGAGGATGGGAGGTCGGACTCATCACACCTTTTTGAGGGGAATTATTGTCTACTCCGGGACTCTCTTTATAAATTTAAGTTATGTTCGTGAATCCTTATTACATTACCAAATATAAAATGATCTTTCCTTTAGTTTTAACAATCAATGATTAAATATGCAAGAAATTTAGAGAATCTTTTATATGTATTCGAGGTTCTTCATCAATAGAGAATCATCTATATCTGTTTAGAGATTCTTGGTCAATGGTATCCTTCAAAACATTTATATAAAAGTCTCTTGGTCATTATGATGACCAGGATGGTTTTAAAGCCACTCAGTGGGGCACTTGAAGTTTATCATCATTCAGAAGGACATGGATTATTTCAAAGTTGGGATCGAACCCATAAATGGGCTACCTACGTATCCTTTGTTTTGGAAAAGGAATCATAACCCACGTAGTTCGAGTAATGGTGTGTGATGTTTATGATTGATGGCTCAAAGAAGAATGTCATAATTACTTTTACACTCTAAGCTCACGTGAGTCATGCTCGGTGTGAGAAACAAGAGGTATTGGTAAAAATTAGACAATTGTGCCACGAAAGATGCAATCATAATAAATTGTTTGGGGCTTATTTATGTATGACTGCCCAAATAGATGAAGGTTTAGGATTTAATTTTAGAGAGAAAATCCAGGAACAGGGTCCATAAAGGTATATGTGCTTTATGGAGATTTGAATACTCTAACTTGGGACTTATTCCTGAAAAAGGAAACCCAAATTAGGAGAGGATTGATAATTGGGTTTTACTCCTGAGAAGGAACCCCATATCAAACATAATTTAGGACTGGTTAAGAGAAATTAAGGGACTTGGGGTTTACTCCTGAAGAGGATGCCCAAAATTATGACTGGGATTTATTCCTGAAAAGGAGGCCCAGGTTAGGGGGCTTGGGGCTTACTCCTGAAAAGGAAGCCCAAGATTATGACTGAGTCTTATTCCTGAAAAAGAGACCCAGGTTAGGGATTTAAGGTTTGGGGCTTACTCCTGAGAAGGATGCCCACATTTGAGATTGGGGCTTACTCCTAAGAAGGATGTCTGGTATTTGAGATTGGGGCTTACTCCTGAAGAGGATGCCCAAGTATTTGAGATTGGGGCATACTCCTGAAGAGGATGCCCAAGTATTTGAGATTGGGGATTACTTCTGAAGAGGATGCCCAAGTTTGGGAACTCTAAGAATTTGGGGCTTACTCCTGAGGAAGATGCCCAGATTAAAGGATTTATAACTGGGGATTATTCCTGAAAAGGAGACCCAGGTTAAGGATTCTCTCATCTTAAAGGATGAGGTTGAATGAACGAACTCTCAATCTTTGGTGACATAAAGATGTATAAATCACTAGGTTTTGAGAGATATTCCACCGAATTCCTTTCAGATAAGGAAGTCAAATCAAGAAATCATACCATAAATGGATTTGAAGAGTATCTTGAAGAATGAATCTTGAATAAGAAAGGTGAAATGGCTTGAGAGGGGAAAAAATGGGCAAGATGGGCACCCAAAAAGGTAGGGGCGCGCAAGTCTTGAATGGCGCGCAAGTATTGCGGCGGCGCGCAAGTATTGGTCGCGCAAGTATATTTGCGTGACATGAGGGGTACTTGCGCGATTTTTAACCAGAATTAGAATACTTGAGCGACTCTTTATTAAACCCTTTAGAATCCTCTTGAGGTTCTTCCAGAAAAGGGACGCGCAAATTCTATTGAAGGAATGAGGCGGCGCGCAAGTATGATCAGTTCCCTTAAGGGCTGGCCATTCAGGCGCGCAAGTGTTGATGAGTTTCAACACTTAGGCCTTCCTCCCTCTCTTTAGATCTTCCGTTCTAGGTAAGAAATTACCTTTGAAGTGTTCTGGAAGCTTTGAGAAGAGACTTGGGAATCAGGAGCTTCAATCCGAGATTCTGAAAAAAGATCCTCTCGAATGGGGGGCCCACAGGGTCTATTTATAGGCAGGAGAAGACCCCGGGCGGTTACCGGGTGGTTACCACTTAGGTCGCGCAAGTCACTTGCGCGACCAAGGTCGTCGCGCAAGTGTACTTGCGCGACAGTGAGATAACTTGCGCGGTGCAGTTGCTGTTGATCCTTTCTTCCTGCCTTTGTCGATTTTTGATGTTTTCTTCAAAGGATGAATCACTTTGAGCTCAGATATTCCCTTTTCTGATCTTTATATTCTGTGACGAAAGGAGCGTCAACAGCCCTACTGGAGGGTAAACCAAATTACATCATCAGGCAACCCACTGCCCAGTCCCGCTGGAGGGTAGACCTGGAATAAGTCGACAGGCGACCCACTGCCCAGCCTTGCTGGAGGGTAGACCTGGAACTAGACGACGGGCGACCCACTGCCCAGCCCTGCTGGAGGGTATGACCTAAGAGGTTGTCGGGTGACCCACTGCCCAGTCTCTGCTGGAGGGTAGACCCTAAGTGTCGGGTGACCCAGTGCCCAGTCTCTGCTGGAGGGTAGACCCTAGAAACCGATGAGTAACCCACTGCCGAGCCCCGCTGGAGGGTAAAACTCAGAACAACTCTGGCCACATCCACTGGAGGGCACAACGCTGGCCAACTGAACACGGAGTGGGAAACACGTGACCACTGGCCCTGCTACCGGCCAATCCATCAAGGACGAAACCAGGGGGAGACCACTCAACCCTGCTGGTCAAACCAACGCACAAAGCCAGGGGAAAACTCCACCCTGCTGGTCAACCCAACACACCGAGGGACCCTCTACGTCGCGAGAGGTCAAGTACGCAAAGCAGAACCCGGCACGCACGTGGGTCCCACACAACGTGTGGCCCCATCCCAACCCCCAACTGAGCGCACAACCATCCTCAGGTACAAACAACCACACGTACCTCCAAGCGCTCCCGTATACTCCTGGAGTATACCTCATTCCAGCCCATAGGCTATCGTGCACACGGCACCCAACGTCAGTGCGAAGGCGTGACGTAACAACTCCACCTCAAAGGCCCAGGCACATCCAACCACGTCACCTCAAGCATTTACATCACTCACATGGGAGTGCACGCGATCACTCGCCAAAGGTCCACTACAAGCAAAGTAGGGCGAACCACCACTAGAGCACCTTCCGTGCTTCCACATTTCTCAAGATCGCGCAAGAGGCTCCGCACAGCCAAATGGATCACACCGTTTTAATCCTTGTGGAAAAACATGCAAGTTAGACTACTCACTCGCCCGAAACGGTCAACAGGTGGAAAAGGTACTATTCACCGTGACCAACCCGCGTGGGGCCCACCCCAGAATCTCGAAACTGAACCAACGGATCACGCCGCTGTGATCCCCTCGGAAAAACACACGGGATTGACTACTCAATCACCCCAAACGGCCACCCAGTGAAAAAGGTACTATTCACCGTAGCCCGGTCGGGTGGGACCCACACCACATCTCTGAAAGAGGTCGGGCGGACTGCGCCATCGCAATGTTCTCAGAAAAACACGTCGAAAACACTACTCGCTTGTGTAGGACGGGTATCCGGAGAAAAAGGTGTGTTCCGGCGCACCACACACGAGCGGCGCCACGTGGGACCCGCAACCCGGTTCCGAAACTCAACGAACGGATCGCACCGTTGCGATCCTCCCGAAAAAGCACACAAGATGGACCACTCCCCTGTCCAAAACGGTCGCCCAGTGATAAAGATGGAAAAACACCGTTGACGCCCAAACGGCTCTCGTGGGCCCCGCACCACCGTGCTGAATTTGAGCGGGCGGATTGCACCACTGCAATCCCCTCGGAAAAACGTCCAAAAACGACTGCTCGCACGCCCCGAATAAACGTCCGGTGAAAAAGTCGTTCAAAGCGGCACGCAGCTCAAAAGACGGGTCGTGGGGCCCGCACCTCAACTTCAGCCTCAACGCCCAGAACCACCCTGGAAACCTCCGCCTCGACGCCAGGGATCCAACGCCACTGACGGCGCTTGAATTGAACGTCGGACGCGTCCCCGTCGTCCAAAACAAGAATCCCGGAAAAACGCTCGTCCACTTAAGGACGCGTCGCGCCTCATCGACCCCTCTTTTCGGGAATTTATAACTCCCAAAACCATCTCAAAATCTTCTCCTCAATGTAAGCTCCACGCTGCCGCAGACGGTGCGCAAAACGGATGCCCGTAGCCCGAATTACGGGCGTCCGAAGGCTGAGGGGCAAGCCCCTTGGGCCGGACCGGCCCGAACCGGCCGGTCCGCCCTGGTTGGGCCGGCCCGGTCCGCACAACCGGCCCGCAGCTCAGCCGCGGGTCCGGTCCACCCCGCCGCGGCCAACTGGCCGCGGCTCATTCCAGCCGACCGGCCGCGCCTCACGGCCGGTTGATTCCCCACAGCGACCCGCGATTCGCATGTCACGGTCGACGCACGGGGGTCGCGCTTCGTGGCCCCCCGTTCTCCTCCGCCTGCCGGCGCCCACGGCCGGCACCACGGCCGGCTTCCGAATCCGCCGCCAAAGGCCGCCGCCACCTGCCGGCAAGCGCCGCCGCCACCTTCGAAGGCCCGCCGACCGCCCTGCTCCGCCTCGCACTGCCCTGCGCCGCCGCCGTCCGCCGCCTTCGGCCCTCGCCAGCAACCGGTCGTGGCCGGAAAATTCCAAGGACCACCGGGAACGATCCGGTGGTCGAAAATTTGATCCGGATAGCTTTCCGGAAATCTCGGGACGGGATCTACGCAACCACAGGATTTGTTCGAGGATCCAGTGGCGCGATTGAGCATAAAATAAGAATAAAACGGGGAAGGGGAGGAAAACTCAAATCCGCCTACCTCGTTGGGCTTCGCCCGACGCTTCCCGCGCGATTCGCCGCGCGCCACCGTCTCGCCGGAGCCACCTCACCGGAGCTCGCCTCGCCGGAGCTCGCCGGAATTGAGGTAAGGGGAGAGTTTGTGAGGAAGAAGAAGAAGAAGAGGAAGAAGGGGGGGGGTGCGTTTAAGTAATAACACTTAAACACCCCCGCCCGACACGCCCCCGGCCCCGCTCTCGAAGCAGAAAAAAAGGAGGGCGTCCCTGGGGTAAACACGACGCTCCGAGCACAACGGCGGTCTCGGAATTTTATTCCGAGACCCCGTTCAAAAGTTATTAAACTTAGCGCCCGAGGCCACCAAATTACGAAAACGCCTCTGGGACCATTTTTTTCACAAACGGCCCGCGCCCGCGAAACTTATACCCCTCCTAGGGTAAATGGCACGCTCTGAACTCAATGGTGCCCTCGGTTTTCCAATCCGAGCCACCGTTTAAAAGATACTAGCGTTTCTCCATTAAACGAATTAATTAATTAATTAATTAATCCGTTTAACGTTCCAGAAGCGGGCGAGGGGTCCAAACATCCTGCGCCGACAAGTTTTATGTCGTTCCTAGGGTAAACACCCCATTCCGGACCCATCCGTACACTCGGATCCCTGATCCAGAACTCCGTTTAGGAGTTATCGCATTTATTTTGCGTTTCCAGTGTGAACGCACTGAAAATTTAATTCCGGCCACTCCGGGGCTCGGAATCGCACGTCGTCTGAAGGCGCTGCTCTGGAATATCATCAAGAATATTCCAAAGTATTTCATAGCAAAAACCGGGTTCTTACACTAGTACAGTTCTTATATTCTCCTCATGCTCCTCATTGGTTTTAGAGTATATAAGAATATCTTTTATAAAGACTACCACAAATTTTTCCAAGTAATCTCTAAAGACTATATTCATCAAGTTCATGAAGATTGTTAGATCATTTGTTAGTCCTAAAGGAATTACTATGAATTCATAGTGCCCGTACCATGTACAAAAAACAATCTTGGTGATATCATCCTTCTTCACCCTTACATGGTGATATCTCGACCACAGATCCACCTTGGAGAAGTATTTTTCTCCACATAGCTGATTGAACACGTCATTAATTTGAAGTAGAGGATACTTGTTCTTTATCATGATTTTGTTGAGCTCACGATAATCAATGCAAAGGAACATTGACCCATCCTTCTTCTTGATGAAGATGACTGAAGCACCCTATGGTGAATCACTTGGGCGTATAAACCCTTTATCTAGATTCTCCTGTAGTTGTTTTTTTAGCTCCATAATCTCCACAACAACCATTATATATGGAGTCTGGGATATTGGAAATTCCCCAGGTATAAGGTCAATTGAGAATTCAACATCTCTTCTAGGAGGAAGACTAGACAATTCCTGACGAAACACTTCAGAGAATTCCCTCACAATAGGGATGTCGTCAAGGATGGTTGATTCTTTGGACTTAATCATCTAAGATAGATACGCATGCTCATGGGGTAGTAATATCCTCACTTGAAATGATGGTGATAAAGAAGATCAATCTTTCTCATTTCACTTGCATAGAATTGGGGGTCGATTCTCAACATGGAGAGTGATTTCCCTCTCATGAAATTTTATGTTGGATCTATATAAGGAAAGCCAATCCATGCTGAGAATTTCCTGAAATTACACCTGACATAGTATGACGAGGTTTTCCGGGAAGTTAAATCCATAAATTATGATATAGGGGAGTTATATTCTTGGGATGCAATGATTTACCCATTCTCCGTACTCACCGACATCTTTACTTACATGATTTTTGTTGATGTTGGGATTGTTCTAATAAACTTTCGATATATAAAAGAATGTCTAGATCCAGAATCAAAAAGTGTGTTCGCTATTATTGAATGAATAACTAGCACACATGTCACCACTTAGTTGTCGGGGTTCATTTCAGTAGTAGTGATGGAAAAATCTCTCCCTTTCTACCTTGAAGGTTGTTGGTTGCCTCCAAAAACCCTTGGCTTACTACACTGATTTGAAAGGTTCCCTAGTTATTTGTATTTGAGGCAATGAACAATGCATTGAGAGTCTAATGGGGCATTCCTCTCCTCTATTTCAGCCGCAGGTTTTTCTTGTCGGCAGTTAATGGCTATATTCCCTTCTCTTCCACACTTAATCATTTCCTTATCCCCTTTAGGAAATTTATGGGGTGCTTATTTTGGCACCTTTGGCAAGTGGGGTGCTGGTTTTTCTTAGCACTATTGGATTTATCCATCAGACTGTCAGAATTTAATTCCAACTTATGCTTATTATCCCTATAATACCCATGATATTCACTGATCTCCATTTTGACTTTTTGGGAACTTCAGGAAATTTCCTCATAGCTATCAAAGTGACAGATCACCAGGTATTTCAATTGGCTAGGTTTAAGCCCACCAAAGAAGCAGTCAACCTTGTATTAGAGGTTAACAACAAATCCAGAGGCATATCATGAAATCCTTGTGATGTTTTCCTCGTATGCTCCAATAGATTTTTCATCTTTTTTCTTGAGGACAAGGAAGTCCCTTTCCATATTAAGTTGTAGGGTGCATAAAAAATATTTATCAATTTTTTTTGGAAATACTTCCATTACAATGCCTAGATCTTCTCCCCATGCTTCATATTTTTTATCAATGTCTACCATTGATCAGCTTCACCCTCCATATGATAAGCATCCAAAAGAACCTTCTCTCATTCTGAAAATTTAATGATGGAGAAGATATTTTCAATAGAGTTGATCCATTTCTCATCGATTGAGGGATGAGATGACCCATTAAAAGTAGATGGCATTTGTATCATGAAGCTCCCGATTGTGACTTGTTCTTTCTTGGGGGGGGGGGGTTGAATGTTCTTCTTGACCCATGTTTCTATTCAAATCTATAGTTAACTGAGAGAGTATCATGACAAAGTTCATGATTCCTACTCCCATTGGATTGGGCATCTCAATAGAACAATCATCACATTGATCTTCGCGTCAGTTGTTAGCCCGAGTCCTCCTATTACCGGCCATTGGTAGGAATAAAAATAAAGTTAGGGGTAACACATAATGGGCAATCCAAGTTCAGAAAAAGATGACTTATAAATAACTTTTATTTCCTTAACTTATGTATCTATAGGCTTCAATCTATGTTATCCATGATCTTCTTACCGACATTTATTCTTAGGGTAATTTTTTTATTCCCTTAATAATGGTTCATACTAAGCTTGTGAATTTACCAAATCAAATCCCCTGAGAGTTTTGTAACCAAGAGTGCAGCAAGGCCTATTGTCGTGTACTAGGATACCCCGAGTCAAGCCCAAAACTTATTGTTGGACTTTCCACTCCTAGGTACATCTATGCCAGAGCCTCCTATACCTTCTCATATCTAGACATGGATGTATTTTATTGATAAACCACTTACTCAATACTCACCAAAACATAGGGATGTTTTTATTATACTTAGTCTTAACCCTTAGGCTTTCACTATGGTTTTCTAATCATAATACCCAAAATTACTATACTTATCCTATGATACCAATTATTATAAACTTTCTCTTTATTGCACACTTAAACATGATTTATTACATAAAATATTCACTTGATACAACATAGAATATAGAGAGGTCTAGTCTCTTTGGGTATTAGAAAAATTACGTAACGACTTAAAACATGAAACACAAAATCTTTATTGAAAACTTCCTTCACATGACCACTACATTCTCTCATACTTAGCATTACATTGGATAACCTGAGGAAATGCATAAGAAAAGGGTGAGATATAAAGCCTAGTACGGGATTAAACAAGTCATAACATGAATAATAAAATACATTTTAGGAAATAGGAATATAAATGGAGCATAAAGTAAACATGAACATAAAGGCATGATATAGCATGATTATCATAACATAGAAATGTGGCAACAACACTTAACATGGTTTTAGCATGAGCCAAGGATCATTGCACATGGAGAATGATTAAACCCTAATTGCACTTGAATTATCATGAGTAAAATCTCATTTCACTTGACGTATCATGATAACAATCTTTACCCAATGCAATGGAGTGCTTTCAGGGCACACCCTTCTTAAGCATTTCATTTCATACAAAAGTGTTCCACATGGATCATACAACATGGAATCATTAGAGATCATAATTTATCCCACGATAAAGGAATGTGGAATTTCTACATGAAAATATATAATCGATAATTAAATTTGTATAAAGGTGAATACCCTTGATAGGGAAATGGTCATGCAATTCATGACACAAAGACTTTGGCTTGGAAAATCGCGGTGCAATTTCAACAGCATAACAGCGTGACATAAGAATTCATAAAAATGATTGATGAGAGATAAAGGGGTGTATCATCATATATACATGAAATGGAATTTAAGGGGTTCATATAGATACATGTCACAACATAATTAATTTAATTTTAGATTCATAATACAAAATAATTGCTTGAATGTAAATGAGGAGAGATAAATTCCTTACGGAATTTCGGCATGATAACAGGTGTACATGGGAGACATTAATGAGAGATAAAATTGGTCTGTAATCATTAAAAAATAAATAGGGAAGTATGGTGGATGTTTGAAATCATATCCCAACATTTATAATTGAAAATAAAAGGTTATAAAAATATTAATAAACTTGGATAAAATAAGAAAGTAAGGAATCCCTTACTTGGAAGTGTGATCCCAAAGGCTTGAGAGATGCTCGAGAGAGGCTTCTTGGGAGCTAGGGGAACCATGGGAGGATCTTAGAGATAAGAGGGAAGAGGATAAACTAACTACAAAGGCTTTAAGTGAAGATTAAATGGGAGCTTGAGTGTGTTTATATAGGAAAAAATAGGGGATTCTTTATTATTTAGGTTTGCGTCACCACACGTTAAACTAATTCAAAACACAGACCAACCCATGATTTTTACACATGTTTTTTGCCATAGGGGAGTGGAAAAAAATATTTTATAAGGAAAATGAACAAAATTCTTAAAATATTAGGCTTATTTATGTGGTGGTGAGTCACACTCTCAAGGACATCATTTTGAAAAGATAAAATGTTTTATAAGTCTTGCAGGGTTCACTAAGGTTTTGTAAAATAAAAAAAATAAAAATAAAATCACATTATTTTAATGGTAAAAAATATATTGGACGAAAATAATGTTTATAGTATTTTATTACATCACTATTGGTTCATTATGATGTTATTAAACACATTATATATTTAAACGGTATTTAATTTTTACCCAAAAATTTGATTGTCTCGAAAAATTATGAAAAATTTAGTGTTGGATAATTTCAACGTCTTGATTAAAAAAATAATATTCATGTTATCTAAATAATTTTTAAATATGTGAATTTTTACTTTTAAAATAAAAACTGACATTTATCGAAAATTCATGGGTTTTAAAAAAAATCTTTCAAACCTTAATAAAAATTAAAATTTTATTCATTATACGATCATTTATATTTAATAAATGTAATTTAGTAATAATTTTTTTAAAAAATATTATTTAATTTAATAATCCATTAATTTATCAAAATATATTTCTTAATTGAATATTAACTAAAAATGATATTTGTGATTTAAAAACCATGAATGTATACTCTTTATTCTATAGTAAAATAATGCACATAATCATAGTGTTAAAGTCTTGTTACATATCCCCTTATAAAACTTGCATAAGACAGAAGGGTAATGTGTGAGATGGTGACAGACTCTTGGGGTGGCTCAAATAACATCGCTCGGGTGGTAATCTCTATCAACTTCCACTTCTCCCGTATGGGGTTTCTCTCAAGCTTAACGTGTTGAAGCTCAGCTTGGGCTTGGTCAACAGCGAATCCCAATGACACCACCTCCTTTTCAAGCTCCAAACAATGGGCTTTGTGTGGGGAAAGTCTACTGGATGAGACCATCACTTCCTATGTCTGAGTGATTTGGATTTGTTAAGGTCCTATATTTACACTAATCATGTGATCATTGTTCGACGACTATATTTGCAACGATAACAATTATTAATGGTATTTTGAAATCCAAAAACATAAAACCAAGGAAGTGAATATTTTATACAACCATTTTTCATAATAATAAATTTTATTAGATCAAGAGGAATTTTCATTGATAAAAGTTTGGGTCATTACATGTTAATTATTCTGTTATTGGGTTAAGAAGTTAATTAAATTAAAATGATTTATTAAATGAAATTATATTAATTTCTGAAATTTATAATTGATGTTAATTTATATTAAGGATTTAAAATATAGAGTTAAATTAAATTATAGATTAGGAAGATTGAATAGTGAAAAAATTCTTAATTAATTAAAACTAAATAAAGTTAACATTTTTAAGTAGAATGAAAACATTAAAAATTAATTAAATCACAAATAGAGATTTTAGTGGATTAAAATTTGAAATTAATTATTAAAAAAATATTAATTAATGAATATAATTATAAAATTACAAAAAGTGAAAATATTTAGAAAAAAGTGAAAAATTAATTATTTAATTCATTAAAACTAGATAAAAAGATGTGGAAAAACTATGTATTTTAAGAGCCACATCAAATTTACCCACACTTAAACATTATTTTTCGCCATACAATTTCAGGCTTTAATATCTTTGAAAAAAAATTAGTGTATTTTATTAGTCAAATAAAAATGTAACATGTTCAATAGTTTAAAAATAAAGGATCGCACATTGTGAAATAGGCTTTTTGAAATTGAATTTTCACAAGTAGTCTTGCCTAAAACATCTCTTACTAGTGATCAAGAAATTAGTGATTCGTCTACCAATGAGGATGTCCTGCCTCATATATGGAACCACATAATGATTTATTTAAATTCCAATCTAATTCCTAAATTTAAGAGTGATAAAAGTCAAAAGTAAATGGATTCAAAAACATAAACAGAGGAACCTTATAAAATGACTTTCACCTAGGGTCCAACATCAAAAATTAATTAATTATCTTTTTGAATCACCTTATTAAAACAACCTAAATGGTTCCATATAAACCAATTGTCCCTTTATTCATTTGGCGTTCATTATTTCCCTCAACTTAATGAACTGATTTTTGACCCTAGACACTTTATTTTTATTTTTCCCAAGCCATGTATCTTGCGCTATGCACTGTGAATATGCACTTATTCAAATTTTCACAGAGGGATTTTAGTTAACAAAAAACACACCCAATGCCTAGGGTCTCAAAAAATCACCATGGGTTCCCAAATTTCTAACTTACTCTAGTTTCAATAGATTCATATGAAAAACATTCAAATTGGATCATTGAGGTAATTATTTAAATAATTAAAAGAAATTTAATACCCCAAGAAAAGTAAAAACTTCCATTCCCTAAAGTTATGGTCTCAACTCTTCTAATAGGTATCCTATATCACTCTAAAAAATATCTCCTAAACTAAAAAATCATAAAATCACTAAACATGTTCACTAAACAATCATCCATCCTGAAAAGTATCATATTTAAGGAAAATATTCACTACCCATAATATATCATCCTTAGGAAAGTCTAATTTGTAGTGCATATCCTAAAGGATCAAAATTGTGAAATGAATTTGAAAAATTTTAACCATTTTTTGACAAAAAGTTTAAAGAGTTTAGGAAATTGTTGGGCTCCTGTGAAGGCACAGTTTATCTCAATCATGAATTGACCCCCTCCCACACACTTAAAACCCAAATTTTCCCCAAATTTGAATTCCTATGTGTAGAAGACAATAATTAGACTTTCTAATCTAAAAATATATTTTCAATTAATTATATTAATGACATGTTTCAAGGGTATCATTAAATTTCAACAGGATGATTGCCCTGATTCTTAATTTACACTAGTTTCACATGCTTTTTCATTAATGGTCATGATAAAATTTTTAAATACAGTTCAAACATTTCATGAGAAACAATAACGTATACAATGTATTGGGTGTATCAGTTTAATAACTGATTCAATTAGATGTTCAATAGACAAGTAAAAATGCATGATGATCACCCAACAAATGAACATGTTCAATAAAAAGCACAATCAACCAGCCTTCATGTGCCCCCCCAACTTAATTTCTTGCATTGAGTTATTTTAATATCATTTAACTTAAAATTTATGTAAAGAGGAACATGCATAATTTTATTTACAATCATAACACCTCAATCAGTAAAGACTTACAACAAGAAAACACATGCTGTAAATATATATCCAGCAAATAAAAAAACATAAAGCAAAATTTTCAAACAGCAGCACACATGTACAACAGAATTTTTCCAGCAAAAGTGACTCACCATTTGTAGTTTATCAGCGAGTCATCATTGAGATGATTCACCGTTAACAGTGTAATAGTGACTCACATGCAATGGTATGACACTGACTAACCGTTAAACTATGAAACAATGAATAATTAGAGAAAATTTTTAAAATAAATGGGTAGTGAAAAATGAAAGCAGAACCATACAATAAGTACTTCCCTGAAAATGTTTTACCAAATGTAATACATTATGGGAATTCCAATCCTTTACGAAAACAACAATAGAGAACTCTAGAAAACACATAGCAGGAATACCAAGGACAAAGCAGCAATAAGAAGTGCACTAAAACAGAGAAACCAAACAACACTTTATCAAAAAGAAAGACAAGAACTAAAGTAAATATGAAGAACGAAGCATGGGTTGAATCCCTTGAAATGATAAATTTTAAGTATTCAGCTAGACTTTAATTAAGTAAAAAAAATTAATGAAATCAAGAATAATCAAGGGTTTCCTCCCATGAAATGATAGTTTTTATGTCCCCATTAAGACTCACCTATAACTAACCATAGTCACTAAATGGATGTGGTTTCCTCAGTAAGAAACACCACATGTGTTTTGCCTAATTATTTAAAATAAAAGAAAGAAATTTATGGGTACTATTATATACTAAAATAGAAACTGAACATTCATGACCTTTAAAAATTCCTAAAGAACACCTATTAACATTAATGAACTTCTCAAGGGATTCTCCAAGTTGAGAAAAAAATTCATTACCCGAATTCAAGTTTTTAGTATTTTGAAGATAATTTGATTTACGTGAAAAAGTGGAAACTCCCTCTAACTCTTCCAGGAAGTTTTTAAGCTCAAACATATATAAGATACTCTTAGTAGTAGTGTTTTTCACTACAGAGTTATGTTCAGATTTGACAAGATATGAATTTTCATGAAGGGACAACAATGAAATGGATGGTACTATGGGTAAAACTATATCCTCAAATTTATCTCTCTCAACATCAACACCAACAACATCAAATTCAAGTGTACATAAAGTGTAGTTTTGAAACCTAGGTTCAAAAGGAGAAACATTAATGTGTTGAATAGAATCAGAAACACTATAACTCAAGATTAATTCAACCTATAAACAACTATCAACATAGATATGTTCTTTTGCAACCGAATCAGTTGATGATGGAAGTGAAAAACATTGAAGAAACATTAATTGATCATTAAAATATTTACATTTCACAATATTATAAATCTCTTCCAAAATATCCTTGTCAGCTAAAAAGTACTCAACATCTACTGATTCTAACATATTCTTTCTTCCTAAATCATGTGTGTACTCAACCACTCTTCCAATTTCACTATCAAAAATTCCATTAATTAAATAAATGTCTATTGAATGTTATAGAATGTTTAGTTTAGAGTGAGAAATGTTCAATTTAGCTTTAATGAATTCGTTTTCCTTATTTCTCAAATTAAAACAATTCTCCTCAAGTTGGTTAATAATTTTTTCTATTTTAGTACACAAAATTTCAGAAAAATGACCAATTTTAGGATATAACAATAAAATATCATCACTTAATCTCTCTTCAAATATTATTCCATCTCCCTCAGCATCATCCAAAATCATTATAGGGATTGATGGTTTAAAAATTTTAAAACAGGGAAGAGTGGTTTTAAGTTTAGGTTCAAAAATTTTGGATTCAATGTTGTCCAATTTAATGTTATCTTTCAACATGTACATGTATTCATGTTTAGGTTAATTATTAAAAAACTCAAAAAAGTTGGGTGATGAGTTTTTGACATTAAAGTTCTCATTATTCAAGTTCTCCTCAACCCTAGTTATCATGTTATTAAAGCTCCTAAAACAAGGATTTTTCTGAAAAGTAAGAATTATAAAGAGAACGAGACATTCTTTTTCAATATTTTTTAGTTCATTCTAAAAAATTCCTAACTCAACCAAATTTAAGTTCTTAATAGGATATTCACTATTTTTTTCATGAGTTAGTGATTTGTTTATTTCCAAATTTGGTTCATCAGAATCAGATTCTTTAAAGTACATGGTTTGTTTCCCAGGTTCATATTCACTTTCCTCTTTAGTTTTATTTTCAAATCTTTTATAGAAATTTTCTACTTCACTTACTTAATATTCTTCATGTTCTTTAAACCTATTTTGCAATTATAAGAGCATGTTTTCTAACCTTTTTAATTTTTGATCCCGCTCTTGAGAATTTCTAACTATAATTTCACGATTTTGATTTAACAATGAATTCCTAGCTTCCATCCTAGAATCCAACTTAAATTGAATTAGGTAAAGTTTTTCTAGGATATCATATTGGGGCTCAAATTGATGTTCATGTGGATAAATATAATCAGTCTGTGGTTGGTTATAGACACACTGTCGGGTTGTGTGTCCATAACATCGACAACAGACACAATAAAGTTCAGAGTGCCAAATTGACCCTTTATAATATTTCTTTTTTATGAATCTGATTAAACTCAAGAAGAAAAAACAAGCTACATGTTCAACTAACAACATATTAAACACCAAAATTAATAATCAATCATAACTTCAAAGTTAAACACAAGTAGTAGATTTTTTAAAGGATATTTTTTTGTTTTTTTATATTATTTTTTTTACCCTAAGATACTCAACGTGTTCCTTCCCTAGAAACAACGCCAAATTTTGATTGGAGACGGAGGTTGTCACAAACCTCAAAATTAAATTTATTAACCTAAACTAGTATAACAGTGCAGGGTCAATCCATAGGGAAAACATGTGAGTGGTCTAAGGGTTTTTAAAAATCACACTGTTGTCAGTAGTGGGTAGATTTTTTAGACTTTTTTTAACTTTTTTAATTTTTTTATATTTTTGTGTATTTTTTAGACAAAATGAGTAACTATTTTGAACTAAGAATCTAGATTTTTAAACTAAAGAAATGATAAAACTACTGAAATAGAAGTGATCCAAGACATAAGAAAAATGACTGAGAACCAATGGATCAAGAAAAATACCCTAGAATTTCTAAAACTACTAGTTAAAATGGGTGAATTCTTCAATACTTTTTATTGAATCATACCATATGAAATGATTGAAAAACCTCCCTCTCCAAGAGATAGTTCAATCAGAAGATCGAATCTTTGAGTTTTCCGGTCCAATATTCAATAACTGTTAAAAAAATTTAGAAAGTAAAAAATTTGAATAAAACTAGCGGTAATATTCAAAATATTTTGTAATTTAACCTTGAATAAAATTAATCAAGATAAATTTCTAAAAAATATTTTGATATTTTGAACTTTGAAATGATGGTGAAAAACATCTAAAAAAGAGAACCATAATCAATCTCGCCAATGTGATTTTAATCTCATAAAAATAAAAGTGTGTGAAGAACTCTGAGTAATAAACCAACAGATTTTAGAAAATTCCCAAGCTAAGAAATATATTCTTTTATAATGTTCAATTCAAATGAATATGCTATTACCATGAACATGATCATCACAAACATATAGAAAATTTGGAGAAAATATATCCCCCCTAGAAATTTTAGTTGTGCTACTCTTCTGGTCCTCGGGTCTCCACGAGGTGGTTCTCCCAGTCTCTTATTGCTCTCGAGTGGTATGATCGTGGAAGTCAATGAGAGATGCCCTTGTATCAAGTGGCTACTCTATTTTAAATCAACTATTATCTGCTTCTTTTTACGACATGTTTTCACCGACTTAAACTCGTACTTAACTACCATAATGCACATGTGTGATTTTTCATGCAATTCACATCACTTGAGAAAAACCCATGTAACTAACTCCTGACCAGTTGGTTAGAGAAAAACAATTCAGGATTCTATCTCCTCATTGAATCTGCAATAAAAATAGAGTTAAAAAATTACAACAATTTTAATCGTAAGATTTAACAAAATAATAAATTATTATTTACTGATTAATGTATTATTATAATTTAATAGTTATTTAAAGTTGTTTGTTATTAAATTATTAATTGATTTTGATTATTTTATTTTATTAAAATTTATTATTACTTATTAATTATATGATTCTTAATTACATTATTAAAGTTAATATTTTAATAAATTATAAATTTTTATTAAAAGTTATTAATTAATTAATTTATTTATTTATTTAAATATTTTTAATATATTTTATTATTAATTTATTAATTTTATAATTTATAAGATTAAATTATTATAATATGATATTTATTTTATTGATTTTTTATGAAATTAATATTTTTAGTAATTAATTATTAAATCATTATTATATTACTAGATTATTATTAATTTAGTTTATTTAATTACTTTATTTTATTTATAATTTTATTATTATAATTATAATTATTTTATTTAAAAATTTAAATTTAAATTACTATATTTATTAAAGTATTTATTTAAATTTATTTATTTTAATTTTATTTATAATTTATCATTAAGATTTTAGTTTAATATTTTTTATTTAATTAGTTAGTTATATATTTTATTTTTTTATAATTTATTTAGTTTATAATATTATGTTATATTATATTTTTTGATTTATCTTTTTTTTTAATTTATTTTTTATCCCCCCACTCTTCCTCTTTGCTGTGCTGTAGGGGGGAGGGTGTTCTGTTTCACTTATAGAGGAGCTACAATGGCTCTTCTCGAAGCATCTTTGACAACACACTCCTCAAGCACTAGTGATTATTCCTCCATAGAAGTGACTAGTCCTCCTCTTTGAACGGTGGCCGCTTGACCTTAAATTGACGATGACTGAGTGGGAGACCAATTGGCTTCACGGTTTCTGGGTTTTCAGATATGTTGCATCCCTTGCTTTACAACTGATGGTGTAGTGAGTTATCCTCCCGAGTGTAGCATTGGAGGTCCTAGTTCCTTCAATAGGCTACAGTAACAGTTTGGTTAGAACCCCAGATCTAGATTTGATTCGACTAGAGTCTGGTTCGAGTCCAAAAAAGTGTTTCATCAATTTTTTCTAGATAAATTTTGTATGTAACAATGTGTCCAGCTCTGGTTCTAATTTGATGAAAAATAGTGGTGATTAGAGGGTGAGGAATCATAAAATATAGGGGAGTGGTGTGATACAGGGTTGGAGCGATAATGTCTGTGGGAAATATGTGAGAGTGGTGCCATAGTTTGGTTGCAACAGTGAGTCATGAGTTTTGGTGGAGGCTACGATGGTAAGGTGAAGGACAAATGGTAGTGAGATGCTCCAAGAATGATGATTGAACAGTGGGATATGAAGATTGAGGTGGTGATAAGAACACCAGTTGCACTAGTAGTGGTGGAAAAGAAGAGAAATAGTTCCACCTTTTTACTATAGGAACGTTGGGTGGAAATCCCTGGCGGCACCTGTGATGAAGAAACAATGGAAAAGGTAGGGGAAATGGTGTCACCGGTGACGTGTAACTAAAAAGTTAAAATAATATTCATTAATTATTTAAAATAAATTAAAACAATTAACATTTAAAGAAACTTAATATTAGAACAGCTAAATTAATGGAATTATAGTAAACAAAAATGCATAACAACAACATAAACTAAAATTAAATGATAAGAAAATGAATAAAAAGAAATTGGGTTTTTATTTATTATTTTTTAAAATTTTAAAGTGAGAATTTATATTACATAATTACATTATTATTTATAAACACATTAACTAATATACTAAATTAAGGTTAAAAAAATTTATGATTAATAAAAATTAAGGCGGATAATTATTCTATTATTGGATTAATAAGTTGATTAAATTAAAATTATTTAAGAAATAAAATTAGAATCATTACCGAAATTTATAATTATTGTTAATTTATATTAAGGATTAAAAATTTAAAGAGTTAAATTAAATTATAGATTAAGAAGATTAAAAAATAGATAAATTCTCAATTAATTAATACTATATAAAGTTAACATTTTTAAGCAGAATCAAAACTTTAAAAATCAAGTAAAAATCAAATAAAAATTTTAAAGGCTTAAAATATGAAATTAATTATAAAAAATTGATCAATTAATGAATTTAATTATAAAATCACAAAAGTGAAAATATTTGGTAAAAATTGAAAAATTAATTAATTTAATCATTAAAAATTAGATAAAAAGATGTGAAAAAACTATGTTTTTTAAGATCCATGTCACTCTATGTCTTATAATGTGTGATGAGAAGAGGTGTTGAATTTTGGTATTTATATTGGGAGGAGAGGGTTGTTTTTTATTATTTTATTCATTTGTTTATTATTTTGGCTCAAAACTATCAATAATGTTTATTTTTGTGGCTAAGTACAATAACTAGATCATGTTAGTTTGATATAATTTCAACTTATGTCATCCATTACTCAACTATGGCTAACAAATTCCTTTATTTACTTATAATGTTAAAACCCATAAATTACCGTATTTCACTATTCAAAAAAAATCAACTATTTTATAAAAATTCCCAAAAAATCACCCCATTTTTTTCAATGTGTAGATTTAAAAAATATAATAGATTTTTAAAAATAATTTTCTAAATATGATAAATTTAATTTTTAATTAAAATCATCATTTATTCAAAAAAATATCAATTTTAATATTTTTACTGATTTTATGACATTTTGAAAAAATTAATTAAGTTCCCATAAAATTCTCTTATAATTATAAGGCAACAAAAAAATAATTTATGAATATTTTTATTAAAATTTATTTTATTTTAAATCATTATATTAGTTAATAAATTTTAAATAAATATTTAATACATAAAAAATACCTACACTTAATTTATCATTTAAAAAAATTATTTACTTATACCATGATATAAATGTAAAATATTTTCATTTGTAAGATGCATCTATTCTATTTATACTTTGATAGGTGTGGTTACAATTCTATTGTCTATGTTACTATTCTTAACAGTCATATTTCTATTACAAAATCATGTTACTATTCCATTGGTATAAATTCCTTAATTTCTATAAATGGAACTTATTTAATTCTTCATTTATGGTAATAATTTTTTTATTAGGTCCACTTGGTAATGTATGTGTTTTATACTATTTATAATTATTATAATAAGGGAAATTATATTGATAAAAATTTAGGTCGTTACACACCTACTATGTAATTATCAATAATTTTTACTTTGTTGTTTTATTTACTTGTTTTAGTTGTTCCTAATAAATTCTACTCATCATCAGAGGTATCATTGGAGTTTGTTTCATACCATTTATCTCTTCTTGAGTGGGAAAAATAATTATCACTATACACATCACATTTTGGACAGATTCTGTGAAAATTATTCTCATTTGAAGTTGAAATTTTCTTTCCAGAATCCAAAATTGACTCATTTTCTATCATGAGAACATCATAACTTAATTATCTTCACATTTTTTTAAGAATTAAAATTACCTTGCCTTTGATGAATATAAAATAATGATACATCCATCTCCATATTATTTGAAAAATATATTCTTCTCATTTTTCAATATGAAACACTTATTTATAAATACTCATATATATTTTAGTGTGGGTTTCCTTTTATACCACATTTCATATAGAGTCATATCTTCATTTGGACATAAAAACAGTTGATTGTATATGGATTCTACTATTAAGACTACTTCCTTCCAATATTTCTTTGGTATAAATTTTTCAATGATCATTATTTGATCCATATTTTTAATGATAAATTTTTTTTTATAAAAACTTCATTTTATTAATGATTTATAACCATTGAAATATGATGTTTAATTCCATGTTTCTCCATATAATTAAACGATTATATATTTTTGAATTTTGTACCATTTTTGGTGAGAAACCTTTGAATTTTCACCATAATAATCCTTTTATATTTTCTTATATATAGAGAGATTCATTTATACAATTACTTCTTATGAGTAATCACCATCAACAAAAACATCCTTTTGAAATCATTAAAAAACATAATACCTTTTTACATAATATTCTTTAGAAGTAATTGTCCCATAAAAGGACTTATAAATAAGATCAAAAACCATTGATGATTTTCCTTTATTCAACATATATATCTTTTATACTATTTTCCCTTTTGACAAGAGTCACATATATACATGTATCACATGTGTTCTTGGAAAATTCATATGACCCCTTGGTCTTCACTAGTTTTTCTAAAGATATTTGGCTTAATTTCCCATGTCACTTATTTCACAGATTGATTTTATCCCATTTTTACAACATAAAACAATTTCATCACTGATAAAACATAGATTCCCTTATGTTTTTCTTCTTTTAATGACAAGTGATATTTCCTTTTCTTTAATACTACATCCCATCTTCCCAAAATTCCATAGTATGTTTTGAGTCACACTAATAAATCAAACTCAGAAAATTATGGCTAATTCCTTCTACCAAGAGAACATATATCATTTGGATATCCCTTCCTCTTACTATTTCATTTATAATTACAATGATTTTGAGTCCTTTATCATTTCCAAAAATAATGATTCCATCATTTTCATATTTAATTTTGGTAATAATATTTTTATTTTTTGTCATGTGCATGGTACATTCACTAAATAAACCACAAATCATACCTATATTTTTCTCTCAAATAATCTTCAACATATTTTTTATTCTCATTACGTTTATTATTCTCCCATTAACATAGAGTACATTACTCTAAGATTAATACCCATTTGACTATTTTGGTTCCGGAATTTCAATTGTTTCTTACAAGACAGAAAATTAGTTTTCAGTTTTCAATGTGTTAGATAAGGATCTCTTATGATAATTTCCTCCTCTCTAGGTCTCATGAGTCACTTCACATTTTAACCTTGAGGAAAAATAGGAAACATTATTTCTATAGCCTTCACACAAAAAACAATAACCATTAAAAGTGTAAGAAAATGATGAAAATATTTTTTCATGTTTTTGGTGTTGTTTCTCACAAAAAGAAATTTTTTTACAATGGAAAATACATATTGAGTGTATCCAAACCTTCCAAAATATTTAAATTTATTTTTATTATTCTCATATTCTTTATTACTAACAAGTAGGATTTTATGCTTCTCTCAAATTCACTTTCTTCAAGGGATTTCACACATGTGTCCTGGAATGATGAATATATCTTTTATTCCTTTGACCATGTTCCATAATAGATTTCCATTTGTGTTTATATTTTAAAACTTAGGAGTGATAATAATTTATTTGTTTGTAACTCCCAAGTATTATTTAGCCCCAATTAGGATCAGTTTTTTGAGAAACTTGATACCATATGGGGTATAAACATTGTCTCTCTTTCCCCACACTTCCCCCTCCAAACGATAACTTCTTCTTCAAGTTATTTACCCCCCTTGACCATTTATTTAATTGTGTTTTTCAACACATTAATGATTCACACATATTATTCCACACTAATCATGATCCCTACTTATTTCCTATGTTTATAGAAATTCCACATTTCAATTTTTTAGTATATACATTAAATTAATACTTATATTTATCTTTTTGTTGCATATAAAACATTGAGCCATGAACAAATCTATTTAACATATTGGTTTTAAACACCCTATCTTTCATGTTCTTCCAAGGATTCTTCAAGATCAACCTAGAGATCAACTCTCCCCATAAAACCATCATCATAAATATCACTATCATCAATTTATGGTCTATTAATAATTTCAAATAATGAATATTTACTATAGACACTATAATCCTCAACTTCTTTCACTTCAGACACATCCAAGATTACATCTCCATGAGATATAATATTTTTCCCATTGCAAAATTTTCATTGTTGTTTTCTACTTCTTTTAGCATTTTTATAATATATATTCACAAATTATCCATCTTCATCATCTTGAATTTTTTAAAACACATATTAGTGAGATTAACCAAATTTCCACATCAGAAACAAGAAATTGGATTCTTTCCTTTGAATTTTCGTTTTCCCCTCTTACATTTAGAGGACAAAAAATCCATCAAACCATCAACCTCATAATCATAGAGATATTATTTAGTATAAAAAATCTTTATTTCCTTGAAAGAAACATCCAATGAGTTATCCATTTCTATGAAATAATTTTTTAGTTCTCATTTAATATGTGATGTGTGTACTATAAAGTTTTTCCATAAATACATCCTTTGGATACTTATCTTAAATAATGGAAACATTACCATTAAACCATTAGAAAATCTCCTCAGGAATCATTTCACAATCTTTATATCCTGTATATTTTCTTTAATACCTTTCATGTCTTCAATAAGAGTATTCAAATGATCAAAGAAGTCATAAATGTATTTTTTTATACTTATCCTCAATTATTTATATTAACTCCATTGCACTTTCATCTTTCCATCTCAAAATTTGGAATCCACCTCAAAAATATTCAAGAACATTTTTGTAATATTCTGACCCTCCTCATTGGATTGAGATGTGATGGAGGTTTTACTAGACTTAGGTCACATACTAAAGACACTAAATAATGTTAATAAATTCCAAGGGCTTCAGAGAGTATTGTTTTATTATTTTCCATTAAATATAAACTAATCTATTAACATAATATCATTAACATCTAAGAAAAATACACGATGCATGAAAAGACCATATAATCTCAAATACAAATAAAAAAACAGAAAATATCAAGTGAAAATAAAAACATTAAAAACATATAATAAGGACAGAGGGATAACAAGGAAAACCCAATAAAAGACCATATCCATCTATCAATAACCTCCAACTACACCTTCCAATCCCAAGGTATCAAGATGCATCACTAGATAAATATGACACATTTCCCTTTCTTGGGTCCCAATAAATGAAATATACAAATTCAATGAAGTTCCCAATAATGCGGTGAGTATAATAAAAGTAGTATTTCCCTATATACGTCCCAACTCACACTACAAGAACAAGAACTGGTTAACACATTTATATAAAATACATTAAAGAAAATAGTTTAAGCTGTTTTTATCAAAACCAAAAATAGTTCCATGAAAAATAGTAAATGAAGTCATAAAACAATATCTCATAATTTGGCATACCCATTATCATGTTTCCATACCCACACACTCACCCACACAAGAATGTAAAGTGATAGTTCCATAATCATGAGTGTTCTCTCATCGATCCACTATTTCATCACAAGGTGACCAATATCCAGGTGTCCCAATGGAACATGTCCCCTTCTCAGGGTCATATCAACAAATGAACACATTCCTACCATGTATTCAAAAATCCATACCAAGAAATTTCTCATAAAAATAAATCTTCCTTGAAAAATTTTCATCTGCCACCTTTTGTGAATCAAAACCATGTGATAATTTTAAAACCATCATTTTAAAATTCTAAACTAATCTAGTTTCTCAAAAGTATCCAATTTCCCACAATATCTAAAGTTATAACCAAAATTAATTTCCATCAAATATCACATAATTATTTCATAAAAATTTCAAATATGACCATTAAATAAAACTAAGAATTCAATTTCATGAATATTTGATATGATAGATAATATACCTATCTCTCAACTGATGGGAAAAATAAATAATAGTGCTAATATCTCCTTGATATAGCTTTGAAAATCATTTCCTTCAATACATTAAAACAAATATCACCACAATTACCATCATATATCATATATACATATATATATATATCCACAAAAGACTAGATATATGGTTCTGCGAGAGAGGAGAAGATTATATATTAGAATAATGGGAATCAATGATGACTTAACAAAGAATACAGATCTCCAATGTGATTTTTTTCGACAAAAGTTCTCTCTTGATTGATGGGAATCACTTTGGTATCCTATTAAGGAAAAAGAATTCTAGATCTTGGGAGAATAGGGAAAATGGGGTTTATGGGTCCTTAATTCAAATTAAACCACAATTTTCGGGTCATAAAATGCATTCCATCTAGATTATCAAACCATTCACCCACTTTAAACATGCTAATAGACAATCCAGGTTTCTAAATGCTTTTCAAACCATGTTCCACCCCTATAGTGATACTGTCTTAAGTTATCACCCACATGGATATCTCTCATGATTAGACAAACTTCATACCAGCCATAATTTTCCCTATGATTCACTTTTCATGACTTCCCCAAGGGACTTGCATGGATTAGATAGACCATGTTCCAACCATTCACCTGGATAATGAAACCCGAAACATTTTTCATAGTTTCATGGAGGTGGTGCATGGCTTCCACTAACCATACACAAACAGTGAACTTATAGAAACACCTCTAAAACATGCCAAAAAAATCCATGAATATCTCAAAAAGTAACCAAAGCATTATATAGGATCATAATTCATAAAATAATGGTAAATTACCTAAAACGAAGGGTTCTAAAATCTCCCCACTATTGGTATTTTTGTCCCTATAAAGTACAAACCTATAGTTTTTTCTAAAAAATATCTCACCCTTATTCGAAAATTTACTTGTCACACTCCCATTTTACATCCTAAATTTGAACATGGTTCCATAAAACACATTCCAAAATGAGTCATTTCCCACAAACGATATTTTATTTCCTCTCTACAATTTCTATCAGCACAAGAATAAATATATCATCTTGTTCAAGATTAATATTGCCCCATTAAATGACATGGTCTAGATGAGGATGATACTTTTTTAATTTGGATACATGAAACACATTGTGCACTAAACTAAACCTTGGAAGTAATTCCAATCTATAATTTATCCCACCTTCACATTCATGTTTGTTATAAGGGCTGATGTACCTAGGGGGAAACATTAATCTCTTAACAAAAGGATGATTTCCATGCCATGGATAGATTCTCAATAAAACATGATCATAATCCTAAAACAATAATGATTATCTACGATGGTATGAAAATTGTTTCTGATGACTCTGAGCCATATCCATTCTTTTTCTAATCATTTTAATCTTCTCTATTGTTTCATGAATAATACTAGGCATGAAAAGTGTGGTAACACATTTTTTGACATAATAAATTGGATACTAAAAAGGAAGGCCATACAATTATAAGAAAATAACCATATGTAATTAAATACTAATAATTGTTATTGTATGAGGACACCAATAATGGTATGTGTTCTTCCCATGAGCCTAAATAAAACCCATAAGTTATAATAATGTATTCCAACAATTAGATTGTCCATTAGGATTATCTATCCATTTGATGATGATAATCTATACTCATGGTATATTGAGTTATTAGGTCTTATATAAAGAATTTACAAAACTGAGATATAATATAAGAACCCCGGAAGACAAAATTAAAACTAGCACTCAATTCACCTTTACCACATTCTAAATATAAAGTGTGAAAAACCCTTCCACCATATTGGATTCATGAATAAGAATGAAGTGAGATGAAATTTTTAGTTGATCTATAATCACCCATATGGAATCATGTTTCTGAACCATTCTTGGTAAACTTATCACAAAATCAATCACTATCTATTCCTATTTCCACATAGTAATGGGTAATGAGTTTATAATAACTTTTTACAATGATTATCTCACTTGACCTATTGATAAGTTAGGTATATTGATAAAAAATCTACAATCCCTCTCTTCATGTCAACCAACAAATAATGTGCTTTCATATCTCAATAAATATTTTATATTACAGGACGAAAAACCCATCTCGAATGGTGGTAGGCTAAAAGAAGTTGTTCCAAATAGGTTGGTTAAAGCACAATCTGATCCATAAAATGTATCATAGATCTCCCATCTAGCATCCACTCCTTAATGGACACCCCTCCAGTGAGTATGCAACTCATGGTATAATATTTTGGATTGGGTTTTTGAATATCTCTTACCTATGTAACTAAATCAGGAACAAAAGATGTAAGGACCTAGCCTTAAACATTACATAATCTTGAATTTAATAAATAATTAACATTGAGGATATTTTTAGGTTTAGAGTTTTAGAGAATTAGGAAATAACTATTACATAACAACTTGAAGATTACATGTAGACACTATTACTCAGTATCCATTTTTCATAAAATAAAAACTCTTAATAAAATACAGACATTTCTAGTTACATGTTTTAGACAAAATGACATTTCCTTGATCTCATCCTTGACCCTATTAATATTTATGTCCTGTGAAAAAAAATTCAAAACATGGGATGAGCATAAAAATATCAGTAAGGTTTATAAAATAATGAAAATAAACATTATCCCATCAATAAATACAAATCTATGAATCCATACTTTTCAATCATAACATACCTCATGAAATCATAAGATTTATGAATAATATAAAGAAATCATAAATCATAAAGGAAACTTAGGGAATTCATAACACATTTACATTGTATCTATCACAGCTACATAGGGAGTCACATTTGGAATACCCATCACAATATATTCTCTAAATCTCTTAGGAGAAACATTAACATTTACCTCTATAACTTTACCCAATACATTGGAGAGCTATCTCGGGATCACCCACCCTAGGTTTATCATAGAACCACCTGTATACATAAACAATTCCCAATAATCATAACATATTCATAACAAATAAATCAAGAATAAATGAAATATAACATTTCCATATTGAAATCACAACATATCATTTCAATATATAGACATAATCAATGCTTTATCAAACCATTTAAAACATTTAATAAAGAGATTTTCGAATAAAAGTGTCCCATACCACTTTGATGATTTTAATGAAGTATCATTTGAAAACATTAATGCCCATATAAATAAATCCTAAAAATCATTTTTAAAACATGGACATTAATGAGAAATATTTAGAAGAATAAATCTTTTAAACATTTAAAACAATATAGTAGTTAAAGAGTTATTAACAAAATGAGAGATGCTTGAATACAAATAATTGACGAATAAAATTTAATCTGAACTTAATAATATTATGAGAATAAAGGGATTCATGATATAATATTCCAGAGGAAAGTATATACACCGTATAAATGTGAATTGGATCATAACGACAATGATGACTCAATGAAATTTAAATTGAGACGAAATTCATTAAAAAAACAGTATCCTTAGATTAAGGATAAATCAATTATATAATAATGTGTGACAATAATAAATACACTAAATATGATTGGATATTCAGTGCAAATCAATCATATAAAATTCATACATTTTGTTTTTAAGACAAAACCAATGACTTGGATGTTTAACTCAATAAATGGAAATTGAGTTAAAATAACTCTTATCAAGTTCATATAGTTGACTGAAGAATTTATAAATGGAGTGATTATGTGTATCAAAAGTATATCCACACAAAGGGGAGTGTAAATTACAACATAAATAAATAAACAGTGATTCCACACATAATCATAGCCTTACATAATCAAGAAGTAGAAGTTTAACCCAAAGAATTGAAATTGGGTGAAGAAGTTCCCTTACAGAATTTTGACAGCCTAACGATGTCAATTTAAAATTCAGAAAATTAATTGATGAGAGAAAAAATCTTATCTCATCACATGGACATAAAATTTACAGAAATAATTATATATAAGAACATATCCCAATATAATAATATTTATATTAAAAGACATAACAAAAAAGATGTCTTTTAAAAAGAAGAGGGTGAAAGGTTCCCTTACCGATTTGGTAATTTACGAAACATACAACCCATGAAAGACGGATCATACAATGAAGATTTAAATACCAAAAAATTTAATTATATTACACAATGAATACAATTATGGTCAGTACATAAACCACACAAAATGAAATAGTGGCAATATAGCATAAATCTCACAGGAATAAAAAGTGACATGAAAACCCCTTACCATGTTGTAATCAATCGAGTCGTATAACCAAAAGTTAATAAACACCAATTGAATCACAGAATACCATGATTATAAAAACAATCATGATAATATATATCAAATTTAAGTACAAAATATACCACATGCAATAAATAAGTGGTGAACCATGGAAATTTCACAGAATTAAAAGTTAGATAAGAAACCCCTTACCTCGTGTACAAATTGACTTGTTTGTTCCTTGTTATTCCTGAATAATAAACATAAGTTTATTTATAATTTATTAATAACCCTTATTCGAGTTAATTATTCCTTTTATATCAATTATTACCATTTTATAAACAATATGTAATCATTTAAGTTAATAATGGTCGTTATGTCGAAATTTGGTACTTGAGTAAAAAATGAACACCTTATTGTTACAAGTTGTCCATGTGGTCAAGATTTAAATTATCTCCAGAATGATATTCATGATTTAGATATCATATAAATCATATATATCCAGTATATATATGTATTTATAACAGTTCATAACATTTTTAGATAAAAAATGAAATGCACTGTTCATGGAGACAGTAAGTCATATGTATGCATGAACGCTATTTTCATTTCTATTTTGTATTTTAATTGAATGAAAAATTAGTGATACATAGTTATATTATAATTAAATTATAATAGCGTATAAAATCTCAATAACTCCATCCTTTATATGTCCCATTTATGGTATGAATGAGCCATATCACTTTGAGGGGGCGGTAGTCCGCACTTCCTCAAATGAAATTATCGTGTTTACTCATAATGGAAACCATAAACATATGACATAAATTAAAAATAAAAAAGAATAAAGAAAAAATAAACATAATATAAATCATATATAAATACAGTTTCATCATAATGGCCACCATGATAGGCGGTAGGAGAAAATCGAACAATCATCATTTCGTGAGGCATAAGTTTTCCATCCACAGAAATAATATGTTTTTCACCCATTAGATGGATGTGTGTATAAGAGTAGTTTGAATACTTTTCATAAAAACATCCTATTATATTGAGTATACTGTTTTTGTTATAAAATAAAGGAATAAAAAGAGTTTAGGGGTTAGATAAAAAAAATAAAAGAAAAAAAGTTAAGAGAAATCGTTACCTTTAATTTGGGTAACTCCCTTTGGTATGAACAAAAGGGTTTCTTGAAGTGTCTTCTGCCTAAGTTAAGGCTTCTAGGATGAGGATAGATATGTAGGGAGATTAATTGGATAGATATTGGACGATCCAAAAGGCTTGATAGGTGTGAGGAATTGGTTATAGGTGAGGGATTTTTATAAGGGGGAGGAGGAGCTCTTTAGGAAAGTGTGATAATATTATTTTATTTTATAATGATATTCGGTTTCTAAAAGTCAAAAACTCCTTAAGATAGAAGATAAGATGACTCATGGTCGAGATAAATTAATCCAATAATAATTGGACAGGTTTTGGATGTTATTTTAATATTTATAATCTTATTTATTTAAATCATTTTTAATGAGGTAAACACTACATCATTATTGTGTCATAAATAATTTAATTTATTCGATGTCTAAAAATTATAAAAAAATACCATGATGTAGGAAATATTTTTATATTTCCAATAAATATTTATAGTCAAAAATAGAACTTATATAACACCATGTAAAAATTAATTTACAAAGAGATATTTGTTTATGTCATTTTTGCCTTTACTTTATTTTAATTAAAATAAAGTGGCATTATCATTCATAAGTGGCTCCATGGGTTCCCCAAATCGACCCAAGGATTCCCATGGTCGGCCATTAATCATCCAATAATATTAGAACAAGTGTTAAGATAATTTTGAATTATTATAATATTCTTTTTACCTTGAATTACCCTATTTACCTTTAACCGTGGTAAATAAAAGTCAAAAGTTACTATTCACCAAAAATTATTTTAATCTTATTGAACCGCATTTTACTTACTAATAACAACCATGTATGTCGGATTTTTGAAATTCAATTCACAGAAGTGGTAAAATTTTCATTTAAATGAAAAAGTCGGTTTTTTAACTACTACTAAGTGGTTTCACTATTCATCAAAAATTGATGTTTTTCAAAAAACTACCAAAAATTCAGCCTAAGCTATATTTGATATTCCAAATTCAAAAATTATTTCTATTTTACCAAATTCTAAACATAGAAGTTTCATTAATTAATTTAAAAATAATTTCTGTTGTTAAAAAATAGTGTGTTTTTAAGAAACAATATCTATCAAAAGATTGACACATGTTTATGCCCAATTTAAAACTGAAATTAATTCTGATGACCAACATTGGATTAAATGGTAAAAATATAATCTAATTAAAAATTAAAAACAATTAAAAATATAATATAACCATATAAATAAATTAGATTAAAATACAGTTTTGAATTAAAATACAGTATTTTTCACTATTCATAAAAAAATGAATTTTATCAGAAAAATACCAAAACTTTACCCAAAGAAAATTTTGATGTCCCGATTCTAAAGAAGAATTTTATTTTTTAAAATAGAAAATATAAATGTGACCAAAACTATATTTAAAGAGGTTTCTCCAACAAAAGGCGATAAATAAACCTTTTAATAAATATTAGAGTATTTATAGTCAAAATCAGATTTTTTTTTCTTATTTTAAGCCTCTAATATTTATGGGATAAATGTAAAAACATTTAACAAACAGGTATATTCATATTGTAGTTAGTTATGTCCATTCTTTCCAATACAACCTCTAGACGTTAAATACCATTTAAAATAATATTATATTATTATTTTTTAGTATAACTCAACGTTGTGTGCAACGTAAGATTTCAGAGAAACCCATTGTTGTGTATCAGGTATGCCATTGAACATAGAATCCCCTTTAAAGTAAAATTAATAATTAATTTAAAAATATTAATAAATATCAAAATTTCATATTCTTTATTTATGTGGGATGTTAAATCCTTTCTCTCTTTTGGGAATTTCATCCTCACAATTTTAAAATTGGGCTCGGAAACATCATTGAAAGTCCCACATCGGAAAAATAGTCAATAAAACTATCACTTTAAAATAAATGAATAGAAGTAAAAAAGGTCACCCAAGACAAAAGATGCTAGTATTACATGAAAACATGGATATGGAAGAGAAACTAACTCTCATCGATTAATAGAGAGTGATAGAGAACTTGATCACAAAAATTTAACCACCACAATACCAAAAATTTGTGGTTGGGTAAAAGTCTGATGATAAAATGGATCTTATAATATTTTTCCTTCAAGATCCTTTTCATAGAGTTGATGAATTTTATTAATAACTAGACTAAGATCATCTAGAAATATACTAACTTTTCATGTAGAGTGTCATCATTTAATAAAATTCTACCACAAACTCATCTTTTCTCAAAGGAGTAAATATTCAAGATGACTAGGTCACACATGAAGTGCTAGAATAAACTTCTATAGTATCACATAATCTAAAAAATATGAACTATATATTTCCCCTATATTTATACATCAAAAAAACCAAAATTGGTTAGTATAAGATCAGATAATCCCCAAAAAAGATAATATTTTACAAAAAGAAAAACTACTCTTAATCTCCAAAATTTGTCAAAAAATACCAAAAGTTCATCCAAGACTATTCAATAAACATTTGTCCATAAAATTATTCAAATTAATCCAAACTAATATTGAATCCCAAATCTCAGAATGATTTTATCACATAGTCTTACAAGATAAATCTTAACCTTTATCTCCAAATAACACCAGTTACACTTAAAGTCTCGTTTTGAAAAGTAATTGACCTAATCACATATTCTCCATGATAGGTTAATCATTTCTATAAATAACCCAAAATAAAATTATTCTTGATTCATAAAATAATCTAACTAAAAAAATTATTCATACTAACCAGGGACATCACGTAGTCTACTGGTAGGCGATAATTCCCAATTTCACTTTGGTTATGGGTTCTATTCTCGCAGCTTTGTCTGACATGATGGGTTGTCACGCAGTTTACGTGTTGTCCTTTTTCAAAAACTATATAATTCTATATCATTCACAAAAATAGAAAAATTAATCAAAAATAACCATAACATATTTTAACCCCAATGTTTTTCTTATAACTTTCATTTTTTATCCCAAAATGTATTAACCTGTAATTGCCTCAAATTCAAGGATCATATAAACTGAAATAGTTCTTTATAACTATATCCACAAAAGAAAAGATAATTATTCCTTGAATAAAATTTTCATATTTAAAAATTCAGGGTTACACATACTATAAAATTTATTCTAATGTAATCCCATCATCAAAAGAGCCTTAATACTTTTAAGTATTTTTCCATCCTAAAATCTACCATAACTCTTGAATCCCTTATATGTTGACTTCATACTCATTCGACGTTCTTCAAGATCTATTAACCATTCCTTTCCAAATTATTCTGAAATATTTATTTCCTACAAACAAAATCATGAATCATATCCTAAGATTCAATAATATAAAAACATATGATAAGAAATAATCCATACCTTTCATTGTTCATTGTCAGTTTCTTTATCCTCAATCGGAATGGCATTAGGTATTGGAAAACATATATTTGTACGATCCTGGTGATCCCATTCCCAAAACTTATTCGTAGTAAATCTATTTCTATAATGACCATGCACACCACATTTAAAACATTCAATTGATCCCTCAGAAAGAACTTCTTTCCATTTCCTCGAGTCAACTCGATGCTTCCTTTTTTCATGGGAGGTTCATGCTTTATGACCTTCACTTCCAAATATATAGCATCTTCCTGTCCCTTTGAAACATTTTCCGATGTGTTTCTTTCCACATTCTTGACACAAAGGTTTTTGAATATACAGACCTTTATGATTATTACCTGAACTTTAATGGGGATTTGTTTATCACATATATGATGCCTTATAAAAACCACCAAGGTTTAGGTGGTAAATCATGTCTCCAGATAGTTGGTTTAGAATAAGCACAAGATTTCTCATTGTAGCTCCCATTTCATTCAGTTTCTCATTCAGAAAACCATTACAGTTTTCTTCACATCCACTGTTACTTTGGTTCCAGCTAGATCCATCCATTTAAAAAAACCAAAAAGTTAAGTGTGAGTATACCATTAAAATCATCATATAATATCTTATGAGAAGGGTAAATACTAAGATATACTCATTCATGTTATCTTAAACTCGTTAACTTTATCAATAATAACTATGACTCTTTATAAAATCCTAAACAGTAGAGTAATGTCACTTATGCTTAATGATCACCCTAACCTCTAAAGTTATCTAAACTGACCTCTGATATCAACTATAAGGACTCAACCTTAAACATTACATAATCATGAATTAAATGAATAATTGACATTGAGGATCTTTTCAGGTTTAGTGTTTTAGATAATTAGGTAATAACTATTACTTAACAGCTTGAAAATTACATGTAGACACTACTACTCAATATCTATTTTTCATAAAATAAAAACTATTAAAAAATAAAGACATGTCTAGTTCCATGTTTTAGACAAAATGAATTTTCCTTAATCTGATCTGTGACCCTATTAATCTTTATGTCCTATGAAAAACATTTCAAAACTAGGGATGAGCATAAAAAGCTCAGTAAGGGTTATAAAATAATGAAAAGAAAGATTATCCCATTAATAAACAAGAATCTATCAATCATAACATACCTCATGAAATTATAAGATTTATGAATAACATAAAGAAATAATAAATCATAAAGGTAACTTATGGCATTTATAAAATACATACATTGTAGCTATCACAGCTACACATGGAGTCGCATTTGGAATACCCATCACAATATATTCCCTAAATCTCTTAGGAGAAACATTAATTTTTACCTCCTTCATGTTACCCAATGCATTGGAGAGCTATCTCAGGCTCACCCACCCAAGGTTTATCACGAAACCACCAATATATGTAAACAATGCCCAATACTCATAACATATTCATAACACATAAATCAAGAATAAAGGAAATATAACATTTCCACATTACAATCACAACATATCATTTCAATATATAGACATAATCAATGCTTTATGACACATGCCTATCGTGGGGTGTGACAAAAACAAATATAACCTAAGTTAAAATGTAGTAAATTGGTTAACCTAGATTGTATCCAGAGAGTATTTCACAACAATTACGCTTGTCACTTAATTAGAGGAAGAAATGGGTGGTTTCTGACATTTAATTGGTTTGAAAGAAATTAAAAATGGAATGAAACAAATTAACAAGAGAAAATATTTAAAAATATGATTTTTGAATGTTGATTAGGTCAGGGTCTGTTTTTTAATTGTAATATTATACTTGTCTTATTATATTCTAACCTCTTCTTCTATGTTGTTTAAAGTGAGATTCTGTGATCGTTTCCTCTCACTCCTTTGGTCGAATGGTGATGGTGAGAGTATTATTTAAAAAGATCTCTGTTTGGTATACTCTCCTTACATGTGCAAGAGAGTTGTATTAAATATCCTCAATTAACTTGGGCAATACTCGATCAGGTCTTGTTTGTCCCAATCAATCAAAAACATTCACCACCACTTTCACACGTACTGACGATCGCCGAGTACTTCACCACTAAGCATTGGTCTCTTCCATAGTATATAAACCAAAACCTAGTGGAGGGAGATAATGATCATTGACCAAAGAAAAAATCAAAAATGGAATCAAAATTCAAATACGATCTCACTTGATAATAAAAAATGCTATATGAAATTGAAAACAACATTGAAGAAAAGAGATAGAAGTTTTATTCAATAAAGTACATGTACTCAAGCATTACAAAATATAATACCTACCCTTCCCCAATCACTCAAATGTTTATCCCACCATAGTAAGGGTAATAGAGATGAATGGGGAAGGAGAAGGAATTACAATGCAATGAAAAAGAAAAGAATGAAAGAGAAAATAAGAAAAATTGTCCAACTGATTTTATCCTCTGAAAGTTTGTTCCTTGTTGGAACCCCCCTTCTCGAATCCCCCAAAGGTCCCTTCTTATAGAATTCTCCAAATAAAATTTCCTTTCATTCCTCCAAATCTAAAATTAATTTGATGGTTGTAGATCAAATGTCCCGAAGGCCTTTTTTATCAATATTATGGATAATCCCCCTTTTAAGTGTTTAAGGAGAACCCATACATGACCCGTAGGCCCAAGGCCCGAAAAAACCTGTAATACATGACCCAAAGGCCCAGAGGCATACCATGCCCAATACATGACTCGTAGGACAAGCCCACTTGAACTGCCACTCCCTAGATTTCTATGTCGTTGATCACCAAGCTCCCCACCTTGCATTGCTAATCAACTAACATTGCCCTGTACAAAGCTGCATGGTACCTAGTCCCGATGGAAACTTCCATACTCTCTCATTCTTCCAATCCGGTTAGCTCTGCATCTGGTGGCTGCTACTAATGTACCTTTGATCCTCTTCTGGGGCCTGTTCTGTGTGAACTGGGCTACTCCATGGTCTACGTGACCCAAAGGCCCTATGGTCTGAAGGCCTTTGATGACCCGAAGGCCCGAGAGACCCGTAGGCCCAAACTCTACGAATTTTTCTCAGTGAGATTTGAAAAAATCGTTATTCAATTTTCACATCCAATATCTGATTTAATGAATCACAGTCTCTATGATATTCAACAAAGATACATATATCTGACCTGGATGCCCATTCCAATTTGAATCACCTTAATTGGAGCTATTATGACTGATTTAGGATGGATTAACTGATGTGGGGTCCACATGGTCGTCCAGAATCTTTCTCCATATTAATTAAATTTTTAGGGTCCCTTGATGGATGAATTATATAATACCCTAGAAGAAAAAGATGAAGCCCAAAAATCCAGGTTTCCTAAAAAAATAATCACATAAATTAGGATTATATTATAAAAGATATAGTCAAATTACCAAAACATATAAAATCTGTTAAATTCCCAATATTAGGAAACTTTCCAATTTTAACACAAAACATACCATAAATCCAAAAATGATGTAATGAAACATAAATTGATGAATTTTGGGGGTGTAAATATTTGAAATACATATAAAAATTGTATAAAATATTAACTCTAACAATTCCCCCACACTTAGCACTTGGACTCTCGGACAAGTAAACATCAGAATCGAATCAAAGAAAATTCAAAACACATGCCAATGAGATCTACCAATTCCACACCAAGAAATTAAATATATCATTCCTCATATATAACAATTATTTCGAGTTCTCAAATAATATAATTCAATTTTTTTTCTTCATTTATCCTCCCATTGAAAAAATATTTCTGAGGCCGAATGAGGAGGGCTTGGCTCTTATTGAAGAAAAAATTGCACAATTCTAATTTTTACTCAAGTATGTTACCCTCCTCAATCCCATTAGTATAAATTCAGCTCCATCATCATAAAATATCAAGAAATGTTCAAAAATCTCAGCATTTCTACAGCAAAAATTTCAATCTTCTTAATCATGATTTTTCTTGAAATCTCTATAAAAGGCACAACTTTCTTCATTCATTAGAAGCTTCAGAAAAGGAACAACTTCTCTTATTGTGAAATATATAGACAAGGAACAAATTTCAACAGAATAATTATTCAGCAGCACACACATCTCTTTAGAATTTTATTTTCCAACCGAAGATTCACCAAATGAGGTTGCACAACACAAGACAGCTTCCCCGACACTTAAGTTCAAATAGATCATGCAATTGAACTTCAAGAGAAGGGTGGATAGGGAAAATTGGATTGTAATGTGGCTAAAATAATAGGATTTTCAGGTATTCTAAGAGCTACAAGGATTAAATGTACATGGTGGGCCAGAATGAAAAGGATTATCTTGAAAAGGGGCTTAAAACCAAATAAATGCCTCAATCATTTAAAACACAAGTACCTCAAACCCTCAAGTTTTGAAATGAATAAATCAAATTATTGTCAAAAAAAGCATAGTATTGTTCTCTCAATAAGTGAGGTGAATGAAAAAATGGTTTAGAAGCCTCACAATAAAGTTATTTCAAAGATATAGACAGTGAAATGTGGCATGAGATTCAAAAATCTGATTACTTTTCATGAAATTCCCAAAGAATTGAACTTGAAACAAAATCATTTTTATCATTTATTTCAGCTTAGTTTCATGGAATAATTTTGTTCACTCAATGACATGGATTTCAAAAATGTTAATGATAATCATTTTGGATCAAAACATTCAAAAACACACCAAAAAACTGAAAAATAAACACAGAAAAATTTGAAAACACACAATTTAAAAAAAACACTAAATGAAAATCCTAAAATACAAAGGTTCCCTCCCCCACACTTAAATGATGCATAGTCCTCAATGCATTAAAGTGGATTTAACATGTAAGTAGAATTTAAAATGAATCATAGCCACAAGCAAGTGTAAAGGAGAGGTACAACCTGATTTATTGGTAATGCAACATTGAGTTAAGCTCCTAAGTGTTGCATACTGAAAACCTAGAATAAAAAAAACATAGTAAAAAATAAGAAATTTAATGAAATAAATGAAAATATAAATAGGATAAGAAAAAGAAGGATATATCTTGGTTTAATCCCCCAATTGGGCCTTGGGTTTTGACTGCCTCCAGATGGGCAGTTTCAGTTGGTTATCCCCAATCTGATGGTGGGTGGAGTTTCTTTGTGATGAACCAATTAAACTACTTCTTTACATCATGTTCTTCATTATTTTTGTTGAGGAAACCATGGGTATAATACACCAAGTACACCCCTCAGATAATAAGATACAACTTTCTTGGTGGGGGTAGGATAAAGAATGATTCCTCATCTTTCTTGATTTCCAATTTCACAACTTCTTCTTCATTTTATATTGATTTATCATGGTATGTGGCATTAATTGAATAATCAAATGGAATGTTAGAGTATAATTCTATTGGAATAAATTTAAATCATGAAGTTTCAATATTGAATTATTCGCTTTCAATGTAAGCATCTTGTGTCTCTTTTCCTTAGGAAAATCCTTGTGGATAGCCTATTTAACTCCCTCCAATAAACAATCAACATGTTCGAGGAGCTCCAAATGTTCCTCTTTAAGCACATATTCCATTTCTTCCTCATCTTCCAAGACAATAAATGAGTTGTACGAATCTGAAAATTTCAAGAAATGGGAGGTGATAATCAATTAATTTTCAATAAAATTAGAATAAAATGAGTTTATGAAAATATTATCTTTCTGAGTTTTCTCGTCTTCAATTGGTTTTTCAATGGGAAGTGACTCTTAGTGTAGAGTGGTAGCATATGGATGCGGGTAGTCAGGATCCTCAATATTCTCTTCAAATTCCACAATTTTGGTGGTGTCTTCCTTAAATGACATTAGTTCTTCTAAATTATGAGGAACACGGGGATCAAGTAGTTCCTCACACTCCTTCCAAAACTCATCCATATCTTGTTGATCTCTCGTACTTACATCATAAGTCACATATTCTTCATCAATATTCTTCAGAAATGGTTGAAAAGGGATAAATGGATCTTCTGTTATTCTATCATGGTCTCCCTAGGTTATTTAACATCAAGGATTAGAGGGGAATCCACTTCCACTAATGGATCAAGTTTAGGTTCGGGTTTCTCTTGGGACGTGTGAACATATTCAACTAGCCATTCCATTTTTCTCTCCAGGTCCTGTATTTTTTATCGAAGTCCTTGTAACTAATCTTTTATTTGTGATTTCTATTCTTGTTGCACCTCAACCATTTCGTGACAAAATTCTTGAAAATACTCCTGGAGTTCAACTAATTATCTTGAAAATCCATCTAATACTAAGTATTCAAGGTTTTCCTTAAGGTCTTGAATGAGATCCTTTAATTCATCCTCCTTGTTGATTTGGATTCGAGCTCCCCTGATCTGTTTAAGAAAGAAAAAAACACTATCCTCTATAGACCAAGGTGAGTCAATAATTGTTTCTTTCACTCATGGATAATTGTTCCATGAATTAAATAAAAAATCGTCTTAGAACATCACGGCAAAATATTTTTTTTTATGTTTTTTTAATTTTTTTAAAAAAGTCAAGTATTTACAAATGGATTGTTGGTACAACCTCCCTGGAAATAACGCCATGTTTTGAAACATGCCTGTCGTGGGGTGTGACAAAAACAAATATAACCTAAGTTAAAATGTAGTAAAGTGGTTAACCTAGATTGTCTCTAGAGAGGATTGCACAACAATTATGTTTATCACTTAATTAGAGGGAAAAGGGGTTGTTTCTGAGATTTAATTGGTTTGGAAAAGAAAATTAAAAATTGAATGAAACAAATTACCAAGATAAAATATTGAAAACTATGATTTTATAAGGGTTATTAGGATGAGTTATGTTTTCTAATTGTAATGTTATCCTTGTTTTATTTTATTCTAACCTATTCTGTTATGTTGTTTAAAGTGAGATTCTGCTATTTTTTCCTCTCACTCCTTTGGTCGAATGGTGATGGTGAGAGAATTACTTACCAAGATCTCGGCTTGGTCTACTCTACTTCCATGTTCAAGAGAGTTTTAGTAAATATCCTCAATTAACTTGGGAAATACCCGACTAGGTCTTCTTTATCCTAAGCAATCAAAAACATTCACCACCACTTTCACATGTACTGACGAATGCCGAGTACTTCACCACTAAGCATTGGTCTATTACATCTTATATAAACCAAAACCTAGTGGAAGGAGATAATGATCATTGAACAAATCAAAAATCAATAATGGAATCAAAAATCAAATATGATCATACTTGATAATAAAAACTGCTATATGAAATTGAAAACAACATTGCATAAAAGAGATAGAATTTTTATTCAATAAAGTACATGAACTCAAGAATTATAAAATAGAAAAACTACCCTTAACCAATCACTCAAATGTTTACCCCACCATGGTAAGGGTAATCGAGATGAATGGAGAAGGAGAAGGAATTACAATTATATGAAAAAGAAAAGAAAGAAAGAGAAAAGAGGAAAAACTATCCAGTCGATTCTATCCTTCGAAAGTTTTCTCCTAGTTGGCACACCCCCTTATAGAATCACCCAAAGGTCCCTTCTTATAGAATTATCCAAATAAATGTTCCTTTCGTTACTCCAAATCTCAAAATAATTGAATAAATATATAATAGGATATGAAATATTTATTGAGGATGACGTTTTCGTAGCCAGATTTACAAAAAACAGTATTCAATGTCTTCCATAAAATATCCAACTTAATGAATCTCAATCACCATGGTATTCAACAGAGATATGAATATATGACTTGGATACCCATTCCAATTTTAATCACCATTATTAGAGCTATTATTACCGATTTAGGATGGATTAACTAATGTGGGGTCCACATGGTCGTCCAGAATCTTTCTTCACATTAATTGAATTTTTAGGGTTCCTTGATGGCTGAATTATATCATACCCAGAAGAAAAATATGTATCTATAAATTCTAGGTTTCCTACAAAAAAAAGAATCACATAAATTGGGATTATATTATAAAATATATGGTCGAATTACCAAAACATATAAAATATATTAAATTCCCAAAATTAGGAAACTTTCCAATTTTAACACAAAACATACCATAAATCCAAAAAGGATGTGTTTAAATATAAGTTAATGAATTTTGGGGGTTTAAATATTTTAAATACATATAAAAAATGTATAAAATATTAACTCTATCACTTTATAAAACCATTTTCAAAAGCATTTAAAACATTTAATAAAGAGATTTTTGAATCAAAGTGTCCCATACCACTTTGATGATTTTAATGAATTATCATTTGAAAACATTAATGTCCCAATAAATAAATGCTAAAAACCATTTTTAAAACATGGAAATTAATGAGAAATATTTAAAATAATAAATCTTTTAAACATTTAAAATGATATTTTAGTTAAAGAGTTTTTAACAAAACGAGAGACGCTTGAATAAAAATAATTGAGGAATAACATTTAATATGAAATTAATAATATCATTAGAATAAAGGTATTAATGATATAATATGCAAAAGGACATTATATACACCATATAAAAGTGAATTGGGGCATAACGACAATGATGCCTCAATGAAATTTAAATTGATACCAAATCCCTTATAAAAACTGTATCCTTAGATTAAGGATAAATCAATTACATAATAATGTGTGAAAATTATAAATACACTCAATATGATTGAATGTTAATTGTAAATAAATCATAGGAAATTCACATATGTTTTTTTATGACAAAACCAATGACATGGATGTTTAACTCAATGAATGGAAATTGAGTTAAAATAACTCTTATCAAGTTCATATCGATGACTTTAGAATTTATCAATGGAGTGATTATGTGTCTCAAATGTATATCCACAAAAAGGGGAGTGTAAATTACAACATAAATAAATAAATAGGGATTCCATAAATAATCATAGCCTGACATAATCTAGCCGTCTCCATACATAATCGGTGAAGAGTTTCACTGGTGGTGATGTGATGTTTCTCGTCGCCGACGCGGATGAGTGTGTGATGATGGATGTTGGTAAAGCTCACCGGCATTCTGGGGTTGGGACGATTGTTGTAAAGTGTTGATCCGTTGTATTTCAATGACGCTGTTGGATGTTGATGGCCGAGTTCTCACGTCGGTGACATGCTGTTTCACGATAGTTGCCGGTGATGATGTCTCTGCCTGAATGGTGTTGATCCATCATTTTCGACGACGCCAATGGAGGTAGATGGCCAGATTCTATCACTTTCGACATGTATGGAGACGGCTGGATTTTCGTCAACGGGTTTCTCGAGGTGGCGTGCGGCTCGAGGTGGCGTGTGGATCGAGGAGGCGTGTGGTTCGATTTGTGTTTGAATTTGAATTTGTTTTGCTGGTTTTGTATTCCGCTGGTTTGATACTGGAATGTTGTGAGGTGTCTGGTTTTCCTCAAACCGAGCTGCAAGGGAACCGGCTACCCTCAAACCGGCCATTTGAAAATAAAAAAAATTATTTGCAGGTGAAGAAGTTCCCTTACATAATTTTGATAGACTAACGACATCAATTTAAAATATAAAAAATGAATTGATGAGAGAAAAAAGATTATCTCATCACATAGAAATAAAATTTACATCAATAAGGATATAGAAGAACATATCCCAACATAAGAAGATTTATATTAAAAGATATAACAAAAAATAAGTCTTTTAAAAAGAGGAGGGTGAATGGTTCCCTTACCGATTTGGTAATTTATGAAACATACACCCCATGAAAGACGAATCATAAAATGAAGATTTAAATACCCATAAATTTAAGTATATTACACAATTAATACAATCATGGTCAGTACATAAACCACACAAAAGGAAATAGTGGCAATATAGCATGAATCTCATAGGAATAAAAAGTGAGATGAAAACCCCTTACCATGTTGTAATCAATCGAGTTGTATGACCAAAAGTTAATAAACACGAATTGAATCACATAATACCATTATTATAAATACAATAATCATAATATATATCAAATGGAAGTTCACAATACACCACATGCAGTAAAAAAGTGGCGAACAAAGGAAATCTCATGCAATTAAAAGCGAGATAAGAAACCCCTTACCTCTTGTCTGACTTGACTTGTTTATTACTTGTTATTACTAAATAATAATATTAAGTTAATTTATACTTGATTAATAACACCTTTTCAATTTTATTATTCCTTTTATATCACTTATTACCATGTTATAAACAATATGTAATCATTTAAGTTAATAATGGTTGTTTTGTCGATATTTGGTACTTGAGGGAAAAATGAACACCTTATAATTACAAGTTGTCCATGTGGTCAAGATTCCATTATCTCCAGAGTAATATTCATGATTTAGATATCATATAGATAATATATATTCAGTATATATATGTATTTATAATAGTACATAACATTTTGAGATTAGAAATGAAATGCACCGTTCATGGAGACGGTAAGCCGTACGTATGCATGAACGCTACTTTCATTTATATTTCGTATTTTAATTGAATGAAAACATAATGATACATAGTTATATTATAATTCCAGTATAATATCATATATAATTTTAATAAATCCATCTTTTATATGTCCAATTTATGGTATGAATGAGTCATATCACTTTGAGGGGGTGGTAGTCCGCACTTCCTCAAATGAAATTATCATGTTTACTCATAATGGAAACCAAAAAGGTAAGCTATAAATTAAAAATACAGAAGCATAAAGAAAACATAAACATAATATATATCATATATAAATATAGTGTCATCATAATGGCCACCATGATAGGCGGTAGGAGATAATCAAACAATCATCGTTTCGTGAGACGTTTGGTTGCCATCCACAAAAACAATATGTTCTTCACCAATTAGGTGGAGGTGTGTGTAAGTGTAGTTATAATTCATATCATAAAAACATACTAGTATATTTAATATACTGTATTTGTTGTAAAATAAAGGAATATAAAGATTTTAGTGGTTAGAGAAGTAAAATAAAAGAAAAGAAGTTAAGAGAAACTGTTACATTTAATTTGGGTAACTCCATTTGGTATGAACCAAAAGGGTTTCTTAAAGTGCCTTATGCCTAAGGTAAGGCTTCTAGGAGGAGAAGAGGGAGGTAGGGAGATTAATTGAGCATATTTTGGATGATCCAAAATGCTTTATAGATGTTAGGAATTGGTTATATGTGAGGGCTTTTTATAAGGGGGAGGAGGGGATCTTTAGGAAAGTGTGATAATATTATTTTATTATATAATGATATTCGGGTTATAAAGGTCCAAAACTCATTAAGGTAGAAGATACGATGACTCATGGTCGAAATAAATTCATCCAATAAGATTTTTAAAGGTTTGGATGTTATTTTAATATTTATAATCTTATTTATTTAAATCATTTATTAATGAGGTAAACACTGCACCATTATTGTGTCATAAATAATTTAATTTATTAGATGTCTAAAAATTATAAAATAAATACAATGATTTAGGAAATAATTTTATATTTCTAATTAATAATTATAGTCAAAATGATAACTTATATAACACCATGTAAAAATTAATTTACAAAGAGATATTTGTTTATGTCATTTTTTCCTTTAATCTAATTAAAATAAAGTGCCATTATCATTCATAAGTGGATCCATGGGGTCCCAAAATCAACCCAAGGATTCCTGTGGTTTTAAATTACTCATCCAATAAGGTTAGGACAATTTTTAAGGTAATTTGAAATTATTATAATGTTCTTTTTACCTTGAATTACCATATTTACCTTTAACAGTAGTAAATAAAAGTCAAAAGTTACTATTCACCAAAAATTATTTTCATCTTATTGAACCAAATTTTACTTACTAATAACATCCATGTATGTAGGATTTTATAAATTCAATTCAAAAAAGTGTTATAATTCCATTTAAATGAAAAAGTCGGTTTTTTAACTACTACTAAGTGGTTTCACTATTCATCAAAAATTGATGTTTTTTAGAAAACTGTCAAAAATTCAGCCTAAGCTATATTTAATATTATGAATTAAAAAATGATTTCTATTTTACCAAATTCTAAAAATATAAGTTTCATTAATTAATTTAAAAATAATTTTTTTTGTCAAAATAAATAGCTTGTTTTTAGGAAACAATATCCATCAAAAGATTGACACTTGTTTATGCCCAATTTAAAAGTGAAATTAATTCCAATGTCCAAAATTGGATTAAATGGTAATAATATAATCTAATAAAACTTAAAAACAATTAAAAAGTTAATATAACTATATAAATAAATTATATTAAAAGACAGTTTTGAATTAAAAGACAGTATTTTTCACTATTCATAAAAATAATAAATTTTATCAGAAAAATTCCAAAAATTTACCCAAAGAAAATTTTGATGTCTTGATTATAAATAAGAATTTTATTTTGTCAAATAAAACATATAAAAGTGACCAAATCTATATTTAATGATGGTTCTCCATCAAAAGGCGCTAAATCGACCTTTTTATGAATATTAGTGTATTTTTGCTTAAAATCATATTGTTTCTTATTTTAAGCCAATAAAATTTATGGGATAAATGTAAAAACATTTAACAAACATGTATATTCATATTTTTTTAGTTATTTACATTACTTCCAATCCAACGGATAGATATTAACTACCATTTAAAATAATTTTATATTATTATTTTTCAGTATAATTCAACGTTGTGTGCAACGTAAGATTTCAGAGAAACCCGTTGTTGTGTATCAGGTATGCCATTGGACATAGCATCCCCTTTACAGTAAAATTAATAATTAATTTAAAAATATTAATAAATATGAAAATTTCATATTCTTTATTTACCTGGGCTGTTACAGAAGATACTAGAAAGAAACCTGCAATGTTAGATTTCTCTACACAATCCAGATTTCTATCAGCTACAACTAAAATTAGCTACCATTTATATGAAGCTTATTTACCCAAATGGTTATTGGAATTACTTCACAAAGAATATTCTATATAATTATCCTTACTAGGTGTGTAAATTAATTTCAAGTCACACATATGAAGATATTCCATCCATCTTCATTACCTTAAGTTCAATTCCCTTTATGATAAAATGTGTTTCCAGATCTTATGATCCATAAAAACTATAAATTTATCACCAAAGATATAATGAAATAGTGTCTTCAATGCATGGACTGTAGTTTATGGTCTAAATCATATGGGTGGTATTGTTTCTCAAGTGCCTGTAATTGTTGTGAACTATAAGATATGATATGATGTCCGTACATGAGAGCATATCCCAACTGAGATCCTAATGCATCATAATAAATGATGTATCCTTTTATGAACATAAGAAATGTAAGTATAAGTGATGACATAATACAAACCTTTAACTCTTGGAAATATTCTTGTAACTCATCATTAAATTGGAAAGGAATGAACTTCCTTTTAAAAACCAACATTGGCGAGGCATGATATGAAAAAACATGAATTAGAAATCTTTAGTATCCTACTATACTAGTGAAACTACATATCTCAAAAACATTCTTAAGTGGTTTCCCAGATATAACAACCTATATCTTCTCATGGTCCATAGAAACTCCATTTTTAGGGATAGAATGATCAATGAAGCATACCTCTTGTACCTAGAAATCACATTATACATGTTTAGCATAATGGTGATGCTTATACAATATTCTAAATGCTATAGACAAGTGTGCCTCATGATCTAATTTAGTCATCTATTCCATAAGGTTTTTGTCAATGAAAACTACTACAAATTAATCAGGTTATATCATAAATATTTAATTCATTAATTATGTAAACATTACAGGGGAATTTATAGACAAAAATTCATAACAACATATTCATAATGGTATTAATGGATCAAAAAGTCTATTTTAAAAATATCCTCCATTAGAACTCATAGTTATTGATACCCCATACTTAAGTAAATTTTAGAGAACTACTAGGATCCCCTCAATTGATTAAACATGTTATCAATTCATGGAAGAGGATGTCTATTTTTTATCATAACTTGGTTAAGATTACAATAATATATGAAAATCCTAAGAGTTTCATCAACCTTCTTCATTAAAAGGATAGGTGCTACCCATGGGGACATGCTCAGTTGAATAAACTATTTCTCTCTAAATATGGAAGTTGTATTTTTAGTTCCCTCAATTATTCTGGTAATATCATATAAGAATTAAGTGAAATAGGACTGGTCCCTAATGTGAGATCAATCATAAACTCCACTAATATTTTGGGTGGAAACCCCAAGAATTTTTCTAGAAAAAACATTAATAAAATAGTCTAATATGTTTGGAAAATCTTTTTTATCCCATAAAATAATTCCAAATTAACCATTATCAACTGATATTATATTTTTCTAACCAATGGTAACAAAACTCCAGCTCTAGTTACATTTTTTTCAATACTCCCTTAAAAAGATGCTTAACTCCATCAGATGATGGGAAACTCACCTTCGATGTATAAAAATTGATACAAGCCTTAAAATTCATCGACCAATCTATCCCTAATATCAATTAATATATATCCTTATTAAATAAAGAGAAGTCCCACATTGATTCCACCCCATCAATTATGATAATACAAGATACACACATAAGATCAAAAAACTATCATTGTCTAAGAGGAGTTTTAAATTTCAAAATAAAAGGAATCATCTCAATATGAAAACCCATAAGATCAAAAAAATGAGAAGAAATAAAATATTGGGACACATCCATACAAAACATGACTTGTATAATGGTAGAATTCAGTATAATCATACTTCGTACTATCAACATACCAGATTGATCATATCTGATCACTTTCTCATCACTATATAGTTTCTTACTCATTATCCCTTTCACTTTATTTACCTATTGATATATGATTTAATGAGGATTCATAGTTTTCCTATAATCATCTTGAATCTCTTGGTTATGAGAACAAGGTAATTCTAATGAGATCACTATGTTGAAGTATATGATTTTTTTGAAACATGTGATTCATTTCCAACACCAAACCTTAGAGTACTATGAAAATAACACTGGATATGTCCCATAATTTTATAGTTATGAATTTATCCAGGTAGTTTTGTACAATATATCTTGATATGATCAATAAACCACACTAAAAACTCCAAGGTTCACTCTTGGGTCACGAGGAAAATTAGATGACCTTGTAATCTATTTCTAAGATTCTCCATCACATTGGATATAGGTGTCATTCTTCTTATTATTCCCATTATTTGAGTTCCAATATATTCTTGTGGTCATAAACACACTTCCCCTAGATGGATGCCTAGATATATCCCTTTATTCCACCATTACTCAATTTAACATCTATGTATAGTCTGTAAGGAAAAAAATCATGAAGTGAATTTATGGTCATATACCTAACTTGAAAATGTGTTATTTCAATGAAGAACATGAAAAAAATTCTAGGGAAAAAGGAAACAATTAATTAACTTAGCTATATATTTTATTACTGAGATATCCACTTTCTTAAGAATAAATAAATTTTTTGTTATTTCAATTCTAAACATGCGAGGATATATGTATATTTTTTGAATAATTCTTCAAAATAATCCAATGTAATGCATTGTTCAGTTTTAAACTTAACTAATAAATCCAACCATTGGAATTCCTTATCCTAAATCATGTATGTTTCCAACATAACATCCAGCTCAATTATAATTCCAAGGTAATCGAATATTCAATTCATCCTATTCAGATATACCTATACTTTATCATGTTCTGAATCCCCCTAAAATTTGTGTGGATTCTACTTTTAAAACTGACCAAAGTGGACCACCTATCATGATTTATAATTCTTGTTTAATTTATCAATGTCATGAAAATCCTAAATGATACCATGTACCCACTCATGGTTCACCTATATATCAGGTGAAACCACATTTTATGTGGCCTCTTATTGTTGGTTTCTTTGACATATATCGTGTTCCATTTCTATAACCCGAAAAAAGCATCACTTAAACAACACTCACCTACAACTGAAGGCTTAGAACATTTCAAACCATAATAAGAAACATGCTTTATATGTTTCCTATTCAAAATACAACCATTATTACCAGGTTTACCATTTTCCATAAGTCATAAAATTCCAAATGAACAATGAAATCCTAGTGGTAAGACTAAATACTAATTAATGATATGATACACTCATTGGATAAACCTACGTCGATGATGTGACAATATAACTAGAATTTTTTGAAAACCCTTTTATACCCAAACCACCCTGGTAACATAAATATTTTCATAAAAAATTTTACTATATATTTTTCTATTATACATTCAATGTTATGATGATAATATCTCTTTTATACCATCCCAAGATAGAAGATAGACTAGCCATGACTGGTACCATTTCTAACTGAGAAAATGAAAAAACTGATATCATTTACAAATCATGGATAAAAAACAAATAACATTTCCAAATCAAGTAAGAAAAAACTGATACCATTTCAACCCAAGAATAAACAAAACTGATACCATTTGTAACATAATTCCCCTCCTTATTGGCTTGAGAAGTGATAGAGGCGTTATTAGCCATAGGTGACATCCTTAAAAAACCAAAGGATAGAAATAAATTCCAAGGGATTCTTAAAGAATTGAGGGATTATTTTCCCTTAAAGAGAAAATAAACATTTAACATTGGACCATAAACATCCAATAAAACTATATGATTCATGAAAAAAACCATGTAATATCAAATAAAAATCAAGAAATCAACAATATTATGGTGAAAATAAAAATATAAAAATCAACTACCAATACTAGAGGGATAAAAATAAAAAAAAATACCCCACATATACATCTTTAATACCTAACTCCACCTACCAAGCCCAAGGTATGAAGGTTAATCACTAGAGTAATATGATACATTTCCCTTTCTTATGTCCCAATAGATGACATTTATAAATTCACTCTAGTGCCCAAGGGGGAGGTGAGTATAAAATTAGTAGGATTTCCCAAAAGACAACCCAACTCAGTCCACATGGATAAGATCCTATTAAAACTTTTATATATAATCAATTAAAGAAAATATTTTAAGTAGTTTATATCAAAACCAAAATATATTCCATGGGATATAGTCTATAATTTCTTAAAACCATTTCTTGTAATTTTGTATACCCATTCCCATGATTGTACGCACAAAAACCCACACCCACACATTCATGTTAAGTGATAGTTCCATAATCATGAGAGGTATCTCTTAGATCCACCAAGTCATCATAAGGTGACCCATATCCTGGTTCCCTAATGAAACACACATGTTCCTCAGGTTCATAACAAAAAATTAACTCAGGACAACCGTGAATTCAAAAATCCATTCTAAGAGACTTCACATAAAACTCAGTATTTCTTGAAAACATTTCATCAAACACATTTTGTGCATTAAAACCATATGATAATTTTAAAACCATCATTTTGAAATTATAAAAAGGGGTGGTGGTTTCAAAAGTCAACTAATTTCAAAATATTTCTAAAGCCATAAACAAAAGGGATTTTCACCAAATATCACACAAGGATTGTAAAAAAAATTAAAAAAATTAATCAAACTAAGACTTTAATTTCTATAATGGTAGATATGAGATATATTCCGCCTAACTCTAAAGAGACAGTGAAATTGAAGAAATTTTATAATATCTCCAAGATCTAGGCTTGAAACTAATTCCCTTTAAGTGATTGAAACATATATCATCAATATTCCCCTCATAAAACATAGATATATCTACCAAAGATTAAATATATGGATCCAATAGTGAGGAGAATAGTAGATCTCAGAACAATGGGAATGAATAATGACATACTGATAAATCTAGATCTTGAACATGCTCTAATTTGAAAAAAGATATATCTCGATCAAAGGGAATCACCTTTAAATCATAGGAAGGAAGTGGAAGTCAAGATCCTAAGTGGATTTGAAAAAATGAGGGTTATGGTGCCTTAATCTGGATTAAAACACAATTTTTGTGTCATTAGCTGCACATTGCACATCTAGTTCTCTCAGTTTGTTAATCCATGCACCATCCGTGCACATGCTTCTAGAAAATCCAAGTGGCCACATGGTTTAGTCATAATGGTTTATCAAACCACGCACTAACCATGAGGTTCAACTATCTTAATCCCACACCCCACATGATTGGATCACATGGATAGGAAAATAGTGCGCCAACCATCCTTTTCCCTCTATTTCACTTTTCATAGTTTCCCTTAGGAACTCACACGGTTTTTCCAAACCATGTTTCAACCATGTGCCTACCCCAATAACCAAAAAACATGTTACACAGTTTCTTGGAGGTGGTTCATGGTTTCCACTAATTGTGTAAAAATCATGAACCTCCTAAAACACATGCAAAACCTGAAAGAACCACACTGAACAACTCAAATCATATCCCCAAAATGAAATAAGATTAAAATTCATAAAAAAAGGTAATTTACCTGAAAATTGGGTTTTTATATTTTCCCACAATCAATTATAGGTTTTTTAGAAATTATATTGTTATATATCTGGTCATCCAATGTTCTCACTAATTCATTGATGGCCTTTTCATCTATATAAAGTTCCTTATGTTATCTTTATGGTAAGACTAAACATTATATGTTTTTTGTAATCCTATGAATAGCTATTGTGTACACTTCCATCCCTAATGACTTGAAGTAGTGTTGCATCATGTTCTTATATAATTATAAATTTTTTACCTTCGAAAATTGGGTTTCCTTTGTGATTAATATTCTTTACAACAAGAATAATTATTTAAGAGAGAAAATGTTACCCAAAAAACCTATCATTGATACCACTTATTGGTATCTTAGGAAGGGAATCATATTGAAAGGTGGGTGAAACTGGGTAATACATATTTTAAATATTTAATCCCTGGAACATGATCTTGTTCTCTTGATTATAGGAACACTCAATTTTTCTCCCTAAATTTCTCTTGGAAAAAGAAGAAAGTAGAAAAAAACATATAGATTATTCCTAGGTTCACCCTACTTGGGTTTGTCCAAGGAACAAACATTCTATAATGTGTCAATGAAAAAAAAACTAGAGCTCATAACTTCCATTGGTTTACACAATTCAGTGATCTCATTGAACCTATAAATTCAATTTTTATACAATATAAAAAGGTTTACAACCTCTCAATGCAAAGATAAAGTCATATTTCCATTCTGACCACCATGATATTTTCATGAAATCATGATATGAACAATAAAACGAGAATGGTATATTTCTTATCCAAAACTAATGATATACCAGTGATATGATCCTCTTCAAATTTCTTCATTATTCCTTTCCCACAACCATTGAGTAATTATTTTTCTCTATCGATCCCTTGCTAACAAAAAATTACTGTCTTCTATTATTTAAAATTCAAATCCATTTTTTTATCTAAGGTTTCATATTAGACAATTTCTTCCCTTCTATCACCGAACCATTCAATGTGTCCTTCCATATTTAATTTAGATATTAAGGCCATTTAAATTCACATAAAAGTTTACAAAACTCAAGAATTTAATATAATCTCTTATTTCTCTATAACGACTCAACTGAGGTGTGGTCTGGACTTTTAGGGCATAGTATTCTCCTTCTCGAATATATTACGGTGTGTTTACATCTACTATGGTGAATCCAATCACCTTCATGTCTTTTCAATAGAGTATAATTATGAACTATGGCATAGAAATTTCTTCTAAATCATGGGAAGGTATCCTATGGTTCATTATTATATTGTGGACTAGATCCACACTTATCATGAATTAACTCCTCCATTACTCTCCCAGAGTCTCAATAATGATCTACTCTAACTCCATGAATCAAAGTACTCTCTATTAGATGAACTCCTATATGATAAGAAACATTAATTTATTTGAGTTACCTATATCACATCTCTTTATCACAATTTTGATTCAACAGTGTAGCTTCCTATTCGATATGGAGGATTTTATGATTCATATCATTAATGAAATATATCTTTATATCATCATAAAACACTATAATGCAGCCATATATCCATAACTTAGAAACTCTGAGTTTTCTAGGATCATTGAAACTCATCAAAACATATTATATATGTCTCATACGTAATGGTTAATTTGATTGTGGAACAAAAAGAAACATCTAAACCCCACATCAAAATTTACTCTTGATTTATAGTGTTAACTAATCATGGAAAACACTAAGTAGCTCATTCAAATTTGATTGGAAATCGGTGCTCACCTGTAGCTTCTCATGCCAACCCACGCACAAGAGACTATTCACCAGTCTTCATAGCTTCACCTACATTGTGTCTTTCCTAAACACTCACTGGTTCCTATAAACATGAGTGATCAAATTCATACCCCCATAACCCCTCTATGTTTTTTAGCACTTGATCTCGATCAACATACTCTCTAGAGGCTACGTAGCCACTGACCTTGAGTGGGGTTGAATATATTTTTCATACATTTAATTATTCATTAGAGTGTGATGAGGGAGAATATGGTGTAAAAAACATTTGAGGTTCCATTATAGTCTGACATGATCTATTCTATGGAATGGATGATTACACAATGGCACAGAGTTCCCAAATCCAAAATACTCTGTAGAGAAAATAATGGTCTGCACCATGGGGTTTTTCTTTTAGACATATATCTTCTTTAATGACTTCTAAGAACTCCATAGTCATGATAGATTAGCATGAATCCAAAACAATACCCCAAGAATCACTTAGTCACCCTTATTTAACTTATCCAAAAACATAGTATGAACAATCCGAAGGGGTTTTGGACAACCTTTTTACTTAGAGTTACCAACAGTACTATAAAAAGGGCCTTTAGGGGTCACCCAATGGCTTCTAAATGGAGGTCTTTTTTCCCATCATTTTTTCCTATAGCATCCTTCATTTAGAGGCCACTATAGGGTGGCCTGTGGAGGCCTACAACAGCCACAAAATGGAGGTTATTATAGGATTCATGAGGCTATCCTATAGTAGCTTCAAAAAATGTGGCTAATATAGTTGTATCATAGTCATCCTATAACAACCACTATTTGGAAACCTCTATAGTCTCGATTGAGGAAGATTATAGAGCCCACCAAATGACGTCTACTATTGCCCGACCTTCTGGAAATCGCCTTTTGCTGGTCACTATTATCAATTTATTTTTATGAAAAAATTACACCTATAAAAAGTGTAGAATACTAAAAATGATTTATATATTCAATAAATTTCCAAAAAATATACAATTTCATTTGTTCACAGATGACCTTTTCCAATAAGTTTTCATGCTCCACACCCATCAACTCATATGAAAATGAAATAAATTTAAATTAAAAGTTGGTATTATAAATAAAAAAATAAAAAATATCATAATTGAAATATTATAGAATATTTAAATGAAAACATAGTACATAAATTAGTCAATATTAATATTATTTTTAATATATTAATAGTTTAAAATCAACTTTTAATGTAAAACGACTTATTCGATTGTTCCGGACACACCACATGATCGATTCACGTTTCATCTATTGATACACATCACAAAAAATAGAGTAAATATTTTCCTATTATTTCACATCATTAAAAATAATTTTTATATGTATTTGACTTCTACACTTGTGTTTTAGTATTTTAAAATACTTAATTGTGTTTCTAATCATCTTGGTAAATTAATACCACTAATTGAAATTTCATCCACTCCACCATTTATCAAATAATTACATAGTTTTTGTCTTCAATTTTAACAAAAATTGGAGGCATTTTGGATGTCTTAACCACATGACACATGTTTTTAAAGGTGTTAAATCCTTTAAAAACATCTTATTTGGTATTTTTGGGAAAACCACATGTCTGAATGACATTTCTTCTACTTCTACACTTCATAGAAAATAAAAAGGTGTCGATCCTATGATTTCCTATCATTAAGGGTCTATTTATATGGATTTTAATTTTAAATGAATAAAATTGAATTTCAAAAGACTAAAATATTTTTTTTGGTCATAGAAAGTAAAAACATCTTGGATTCATATTCGGTTAGCTCTACTATTTCCAAAATCTCTATTTTTTCATCTGATTTCATTTCATTCATAGGGTCTTTGAATAACACACTATGTTCTTTTTATTTTGTTTGAATAAATTAATTTTTTTTGATAGATTATATTACATAAAACTTTAAGTAAATCTTCAGTTACATGTAATTCCAAGTTAATATTTCCCTACAGGCCACACTAGGTTAGCTAGCATTACACATGACAATGAGTTTTAAGAAAACAATGACATATTATTAATATAATTTTTTAAATGTGGTCTTTATAAAATAGTCAATAAAATTAGAAATATAAATAGTAATAAATAATTTTAAAATATCAACTATAATGGTTTTATATAAAGGAAACATATTGATAAAAAAGTACTTAATTTTTAGTAAAGTATTTATATGTTATGAAAATACAATTTCCTCTAAAAATGATTTTTATATCATTTTGGAAAAATATAAAATTTTATTTTTCACAATTTTAAAAAGTTAATTTGATAAAATATAAATTTTTTTAAATTATTGTGTCCAATTTAACTTAGGTTGAATTTTTGGTGATTTTTAAGAAAAGTATCATTTTTTTAAGAAGAGTGAAAAATACTGATTTTTTATTGAAAGATTCCTTTTATTTTAATTTATTTATAATGGTTTATTATATTTTAAATTGGTTTTTAATTAAAATTAGTTCAATTATACATCTATTAATTCAATTTAGATCATTAAAAATAATTTTATATTTAATTTTGATATAAAAATGTAATAAACTATTGAATATGTTTTCCTTAAAACCCTTCTTTCTCATCACATATATGAGATTAATATTAAATTATATTTTTCAACTTCTATGAACGAAATTTGGAAAAAAAATTTCCTAATTTGGAATCAAAATAATCTATATTATCTAATCAGTTCAATTTTTTTTTCCAAAATGAATAGTAAAAATAGTAAAAATTATTTATCATAGTTAAGGTAAAAACAAGTTTACCGAGGGTTAAACTTAAAAGATAATGGGTTAATTGACCTAAATACTTGTCCCAAACCCATTTCATGACCATATTTCAACATTATAACGTATTTTATAGATAGTGGTCCATTATTAGAACCTTGTGGCTTGAAAAAAACATTGGTGGAATTCTCTCTTCAATAAATTACAAGTGTGCCACACACCTCACTTGTAAAAGGAAACCTCATATCCTCTCTTCATTAATCATTAAAATCCTTTTGTTTTGGATAATTAATACCCAAATAACTTTCCAAAATCACTAATATCATCATATATTTCATATTTTGGACACAAATTCAATCTAGGAAGAATTTTGGTTCAAACCTAAGGAGGATACCCGAAGAAGAGGCAACATTCATCAATGAGTGTTTTTGTTTTATTTATTCTTCCACCTATTTTAATAATTATTATACCATGATGATAAAATAACATAATATCTTAAATATACTAATATTTTTTTATGTTATGTGAATTACCTATAAACATCTAAACTTCCATCAAATGGGTTATGAAATCATCGTTCTTGTGTACAGTGGACTACTGCCTCATGAACAAATGTCATTCATTTTTCCATTATCACATATCAAGGATGAAAATAATGATGGATTTATTTTTTATATATTATATTTATGATATTATTATACTTATTAAATCATTATATTAAACATACCTTTATAATATCTATTTTTTGGGGAATACAATAATGTCAATCATTTTTACGGAGGACTACCGCCTCGCGAAGCGATGTGATTCATTCATGCTTTACCTGGAATGACATAAAGACGAGTTTAATGAAAATATGGGATATATATAAAATAAAAAAATTCTATAAATATAATATATCATTTAAATTTATTTAGTTCAATCCAACAAGAAAATGAAAACATCTTTCATGTGTATGTATGACCTATTGTCTCCATGAATGGTGTAATTAATTTTCTATCACTAACTTTTATAGATTACAATAAATACATAAATACTAAATATATATGATATTAATATCATGGTTAACATTCTAAATATTATTAAAACATGATCAAAGTAAGAGGACCATAAAAATAAAAAATCAAAACTTATATGAAAAACAAAGTGGTCATTACCTAAATGTAACTTTAACATGGTATGGTTAATAAATAGGTAATAAAAGGTCATAATAAAATAATATATGGAATGATATATATAAATATTTATCTCTAATATATTTTTAGTAACATTAAAACTATTATATAGGAGTTTTAAATGTTTATGATAGAATTCAAGACTTAAGGTAAGGAATTTTTGTCTCAATTTTCCATCTTTTAGACTTATGTTATGTTTTACACAAATATTTTTTCATGAGGTTTATATACAGATACTTTGACATGTAATATCATGAATTTATTTATCCTCATTAATATTTTATTTTCAATTTTTTGTTATTCTATCATGGTACTTAAGATTCAATTTTACCAAAGTGGTAATGATTTCATGTTACAATCTCATCATTTATTGGGATTGTTTATGAATATGTTTCTAATGGCAATATTTTATGATCCATCTCATAATAAAATCATAAATTTTTTATACTATATTTATTTATGATATTTTCAAATGATAGTACTATTTTCCACTCATAGTAATTAAAATATTTTTGAAAATATTTTTTATGACGACCCGTCCCTGAGGGCCCATTTCCTGACTACCTCAAGCCCGCCTTCCATAGGCCAGGGGCTGTAGACTAGCACCGAAAAGGCATATCCCTAAAACCAGGAAGACATTTCCTTTTAACCTATAACTCACACAATCTAAGCACACATCAAGATACAAGAAAAAGTAAACTATATAGTAAATAGAGTGAGTACAGTAATTAAATGGGCCGAAATACAAGCCCGACTGAAAAGTACAAGTAAAACTAAAAATAGCTCCTAAGAACACCCACCAGGGATCCTACTTGAAGAGTAGGTATAGATCTTTTACGGTTGTCTCTACAGAACGTCTCATCTAATGGTCCACCTCTGAGCAGCCTTTAGTCCGGCACCCCCATCCTCGATCAATGTTGTTTGTTGTCTGCACAAGACACAACAAGGTGTAGACATATCCCGTGTAAGAGTGAGTATAACAATACTCAGTAGGGACCCCGATACCCCCGAAGGTCTCTTAGAATCCACAAAGGATAAACCAAAAAGCAAGACCTCAATCTCAAATCATGAAGCAATATTCATCAACACTACTTAGTTATATGCCCATACTTATACCAAAGTTATCAATATATACTCATCTCACACGTGAGGGAAAAATACCACAAAGGTAACACCACCAAGGTAGAAGTACCACACAGGTAACACCATGAAGATAGAAGTACCATAAAGGTAACACCCTGAAGGTAGAAGTACCACACATGTATCACCACGAAGATAGAAGTACCACATAGGTAACACCATGAAGGTTAGTACCACAAAGGTAACTCCACACAGAAGAATACCATGAAGGTATCACCAAAAAATAGTCCACTACAAGGGAAAGACTCATCTCACACTAGGTATAACTTAAGTATGAAAGTATAGATGATTACTTGTATTGCTAGATCATCTTACTTTGTGGATAAGCTTTGTTGTTGACCCACACAAGATTCAAGATGACCCACACAAGATCTTAGGATGACCCACATAGGATCTGAAGATGACCCACACATACATGATCCATAGATGCTAACCCACATAGGATCTGAAGATAACCCACATAGGATCTGAAGATGACCCACACAGGAACTAAAGATGACCCACATAGGATCTGTAGATTCCTCAAGTACAGCGAGCCACAGGGTTCCCTCACTAAGCATAGTTTATTTCGGGAGGATCCTCTCCTCAATCCATGGGTCGATACTTCAACTTCCACAAAGTCCCATGAAGAAGTATCTCAAAGGACCTCCATGTTATAAGGGTCCTAACGCAATAGACAATGCGGCAATCGGATGCCTGATCTGTAAGTTATTAGTGTGTCCGTTCCGAGGCCCTGATTGGATTCGAGTTCAATCCAACCCGGTTGTACTTAAACATTATCAAAAAATCAAGTGGACTATACCAAAAGGACCATCTCAGTCCAAGGATTTTGGTGTTATAGACGTTAAGTCAAACTAACGCCTAGTTCTCATGATATGTCCAAAAGGAATATCTGGGTCCAAATGGGTCCAGGTTCGGTTTGATTTGGTCGAACCGACCAGGCCCGGCCCAGCCTGGGCTAACCCGACTCAGTTCGAGTCGACCTGACCCATACTGGGCCGACCCGTCCTAGTTTGGGTTGACCCGACCTGGCCCGGGTCCAGCCCGGATGGGCTGGGCAGTGACTGGCCTGGCTCGCTGGGTCGTGGTCCAGCCCAGCCTACAAAGGGGGCGGCCCGGCCCACGGGGCGTACCCCATGGGGGTCGGTCCACTCGGCTGGGTGCGGTCCGCCGTAGCGGGGCCCGCCCCTGCCGCTACCCGGGGGGAGGCACTCCCCAGAATTCCGAGTGGTCCAATGGACTGTTCGGCTTTGGCCAACACGGCGGCGCCATTTAGCACCACCTTTTGGCATGCGGGACTCGCCAGAGAGGTCCCGCTTCGCATGACGTGGCCGACCGGATGTCCGGCTGGTTTCCCCCTTCCAGCGGCACGATGGTTTTGTTGTCCTCTCACGACCGGCCTGGTGTCGGCCGCCCTCCAGGTGCACCGTCACGACTAAGTAGTCGCGACCTCCTCCTCTAACAGTGGTGTGGACGCGTGTCACCCTGCCTCCAGACAACCGTCTGGTGTGTATGGAACCTCCCTCCTCCACCGCGGTCGACGGGTTGCGGCCTCCTTCAGCGGCGCGGTAGCATCGCCGCCGCCATCGTGGCTGACTAGTGTGCCGGTCACCACCTGAACCCTATTGGCATCAGTATTCAGCTACGTGGTCAGGTTCTGCTCAATCCGTCACTCAGCTCATGAAGAACACGTCAACAACAAAGTTACAGAGGGATCAGGCTGTGTTTGTTTGGCCCTCACCCTCCGCGTTAGACCGATATCAGGCGGGTCAAGAATAATGATTCAACGTAAAACCACAAAGAACAACCATAAACACACCTCTACCTCATTCTTTCATCAGAGACGACATGAGGAAGAAGATGAAGACGCTGACGTTCATCTCTCTCGCAACACACTCCCAATCGGAGCTCGAGCGTCATCCTCATTGGAGGTTCATTATTTGTTGGAGGATGGTCTTCATTGTTGGATGCTTTTCCAATAGATCTCTCAAGTTCACTCATTTTCCAACGATTTCACCCATGAACGGTGAGGATTCAACTTAATTATGTTTATGTTAAGTAATGTTGGCACATCAATTTGCGGAATTCCTAGAGTTACCTCCCATTAAATGAGGAGTTTGGGTGGTCCCCACCACCAATATTTAAATGAGAGGTTTCAAATAAATAAAATAAAATTTATTGTTTTATTTTATTATTTTTCTTTTAACTCTCCCACAAAAATCCGAAAAACTAACTTCCACCGTTGACCTTCTGCGGTCAAGGTGAAGGTCTCCTTTAGTGAATATCAGTTCTGCGAGTTCAATAGTGTCCTTGAATTTCAATTCCGAGCACCGGTTCAAAAGTTAAAAAATACTGCTCGTGCGTTTACTAGGCGTACCTAAAAAAAGTTCAGAAATTCATTTCGGGCACACCAGGCCTCAGAATCACGCACCTTCAATTTTCGAAGACTCATAATAATTCCATATAATTAAAAAAATTACATGAAATTTTTTGTCTCTTTACATTCTCCCCACCATAGGGCTTTGCATCCCTGAAAGCCACAACTCAAACTAGGGAAACAATGGGGGTACTGAGAATGAATTTGAGCCTCCCGCTCTCATGTGCTCTCCTGGAGGTTCCTGTGCTGCCAACGAATGCGCACCAAAGGTATCGAACACCTAAGAAGGACTCGCTCTTGTTGATCCTCAATCTCCACTAGAACCTCCGAAAATGATGCCCCGTCGTCAATGTCCAGCTTGTCCCAGTCAATGATGTGTGAAGGATCATGTACGTATCTCCTCAGCTGGGATAGCTGGAAAATGTCATGCACCCGGTGCAACTGAGGGGGAAAAGCTAGGTGGTACGCCACCTTACCAACTATGCTGAGGACCTGGAAGGGTCCGATGTACCTCGGAGATAACTTTCCTCCCTAGCCAAATCTATACAAACCTTATCGAGGTGAGATACGTAGGAAGACATGGTCACTATACTTGAACTTGAGAGATCTTCGTCTCCTGTTAGCATAAGACTTATGCCTACTATGTGCAGTCTTCTTCTGCTCCTAGATGATCTGTGCCTTCTCTGTGGTAGCTCGTACCGTCTCTGGTCCCATGAGTGCTGACTCCCCTGGTTCAGTCCATCACAAAGGTGATCTGCAAGGTTGAATCTACAATGCCTCGAATGGTGCCTTACTGATTGTGGAGTGATAAATGTTGTTATATGTGAACTCCACCAATGGAAATTGATCCTCCCAACAATGGATGAAATCAAGGATAAAAGCACGCAACATATCCTCAAGGGTCTGAATGGTTCGCTCTATCTGACCATTCATCTGAGGATGAAATGTGGTGCTCAATCGAAGATGAGTCCCAAATGCCTCCTACAACCCCTTCCATAGTCGGGAAGTAAAACGTGCATCACGATCGGAGACAATTTTCGAAGGAACTCCATGAATACATACAATCTCTTGCATGTAGAGGCATCCCAATCCCACTATTGAGCCATTCTCTCTGGTAGGTAGGAAGTGGTCTGACTTTGTAAGTCGGCCAATGATCAACCAGATATAATCATGTCCCTTGGACGTGCGTGGAAGTCGGGTCATAAATTCCTTGGAAATTCCATCACACATCCACTCTCACACCTCTAGTGGATGAACTAAGCTTGCTGGAACTTGATACTTTTCCTTCATTTGCGTACAAGTGAGGCACCGTGAGACAAACTCTGCTACTGCTTTGTTCATTCATGGCCACCAGTGCTGATGTTGAAGATCCTGGTACATCTTGGCCACTCCATGATGTACATCTAGAGGGGATGTATGGAACTCCCTCAATACTTCCTCTCGTAGCGCCACTGGTACCATAATACACCCTTTGAAGAGGATGACGTTCTCCCCACCTTTAGAAAATCGATTAAGTTCTTGTCCTGTGAAAATCTGAGCATGTTGTGCCCCCATTTACTTTCCCCAAGATGCGCCTCCCTGACTCGCTAAAGGAGTGGGGGAGTAATTTTCAAAGACTGAAGATAAGATTCTCCATCTCAATCCATGTAGGATATCCGCAAATCGGTTAGCTGCTCCATCACCTCACTCAAAAACTGTATACCAGATCTCATGTTGAGAGCATCTACTACAACATTCCCCTTCCCAGGAGTATAGACTATCTCAAAGTCATAGTCCTGGAGGAACTCAAGCCAACAAAATTGTCTCATATTCAGGTCCTTCTGAGATAATATATACCTGAGACTCTTTTGATCAGAGTAGAGTGTGAAACATTCTCTATTCAAGTAATGTCACCACATCTTCAAGGAGAAGAGAACTACTACTAACTCTAGGTCATGGTTAGCGTATTTCTTCTCATGTTATCTCAGCTATCGAGAACCATATGTGATCACTTCTCACTCTGGCATCAGGATATATCTGAGCCCATTCCCTGATGCATTGAAGTAGACTACGTACCCAACACCATCCTCTGATAGCCTCAAGATGGGGGGGCACTCGTCAGTCTCTACCTCAGCTCCTGGAAACTCCACTGGAATCTCTCCAACCACACAAAGGGTTATACCTTCTTCGTCAACGCAGATAAGGGTGCCACAACTCTGAAAAATTCTGGCACAAACCTCTTGTAGTAACTGGCCAGACCCAGGAAACTCTGCACCTCTGTCACACTCTTAGGTGGATCCCAAGAAAGCACAACCTAAATCTTTACTGGATCCACTGCAACTCTATCCTCCGAGATGACATGTCCTAGGAAGTGAACCTCTCGGATCCAGAACTGGAACTTCGAGAGCTTACCATAAAGTTGGTGCTCTCGGAGTGTGTCCAGAACTATCTACAGATTATAGGCATGATCCTCCTATGTAGCTGGGTATATCAAGATGTTGTCGATGAAGACTACCACAAAATTATCGAGGTACGGCTGGATGATACTATTCATGAGTCCCATGAACACTGCTGTGGCATTGGTCATGCCGAATGACATAACCAATAACTCATAATGGCCATACCGACATCTAAAGGTTGTCTTCTGCACCTCATCATCTTGTACCCTGAGTTCGTGATAGCCTGATCTGAGGTCTATCTTTGAAAACCCTCATGCTCCCTTCAGCTGATCAAAGAGATCATCAATCCTCAGTAGTGGGTACTTTTTCTTAATGGTCACCTAGTTCAGGCGCTGATAGTCCACACAGAGTCTCAAACTTCCATTCATATTCTTGGCGAACAAAATCGGGGCTGCCCAAAAAGAAATACTGGGTCTAATGAACTCCTTTCTCTGCAAGTCGTCTAGTTGTACTCACAACTCTCGAAGCTCTATGGGAACCATCTGATATGCTAGTGTAGATATCAGTTTCATCCCAGGGTATAAGTAGATATAAAAATCCACCTCTCTATGATGAGTTAGACCTGAAACATCATCAGGGAAAACATCATCATACTGGTCCACCACTAAAGGATATATCAGACTCTCAACATCAACCACTCCAAGGGTAAGGCTAGCCAACTGATGTGTTATTGGCTGCAACCTCTTCCGGGTAAGTTCTCCCTGTGCTGCAAAGGTTCCCTTCTCACTGGTGAAGGAAAACCTTGTCCCATTCGTGTAGACAAAACACACTTTGCGCCTAATATAATCGATCTGGATATGGACTATAGATAACCAATCTATTCCCAAGATGACATCTTAAGGCCTCGACGCCACTACTAGAAGATCCCAGATGACTCTCTCGCCTCCTAGAGTAATCTCACACTACCGACACCAGTGTGTAATCGTCGAATCTTCTCCCGTAGGAGTCTCTAGCCGTAAGGATCGTGCCAATGACTCCACTAGAATCTCCGAGCTCCGAATGAGGGTCATGGTAATAAATGAGTGACTGGTACATGTGTCTATAAGTACTGCAGCTACGGTGGAGTAGATACAGATAAAAACTCATATCATATCCGAAGTATCATGGTCTTAGGCCTAAGCTGCCTAGAGCTGAGCTCATCCTTGTCCACCTACTCCCTGTGGTTGGGGTGGACCACATAGAGGTTGTGGTGGTAGAACATTGAATCACCACCCACCGCCTACTGCCCAGCCAACTCCTCTTCCACGTTCTCTTTCTTCCTATATACCTCCACGATCGAATCTTCGCTTCTACCCAGGTGGTCCTTTGAACGTCTGTTGGTCGTCCGTACTGCGGGTTGGGCACTCGCGAGCCATGGGACCCTACCCGCTTCTTGAGTAACACTACATGCTCCCCGCTTATCCTTCTCTATCTCGAGAGCCCCACCCAACCGACCCTATATCCTTCAGTCGTCCACCTGGAGGTCTGGTCCTCTTGGACCTCTAAGTCATCTGTCTACTGCAAGCAGCAGATGACTCTCCTACATGACGTCCAGTGGTGGGTCTCACTACCGGTGACTACTCAACAAAAAATCTCTCCACTAAGAGTGATCTCTCTAACACCCCTTCTTGCATCAGGATACTGAGATAAATCATCGAAGCTCTAATCTCCCACCCGATCCCCTGATCGAAGTTCCAAGACCTAAAGATAAGGTCTTTCACCATGTTAGTGGAGTAGTGTGAGAGGTCGGTGAACATAGCTGAATACTGAGCCATGGTCATGCTGCCCTAAAAGAAGTGGAGAATCTCCTATATATGCACTGAGCATAAGGACGCTCAGATGATCTCTATCCTAAAAGGGCTCTCCAAGTCCTCCTAGATGAGAGTGACCTCATTGTGAACCTAGATAATCAAGCTCCCCCATCTTCCCGCTGCTGCTTGAAGAAGACTGGCTACAAGGATCATCATGGGATCAGCTGGTGTCCCTACCAGTCAAAAAACTCTAACCATAGCCTTCAACCAGTCCTCAGATACCTTTGGATCCAACTCTCCTTGAAACCCTAGTGGCCTCTCGTGTTGGATCTCGTGTAACACACTCAATCAGCGTGCACCCTCTACTTCTGGGGCTGGTGGCATCGGCTGCCCAACGAGTAGCGGTGCTGCTGGTACACCACCCGATGGTACAACTACTGTAATAGGGACTTACACTGAATCCTCGTTGCTTAGTGGGCTATCCTCGCCTACTCTACTTGTAACCCCAGCTGGTTGTCTGCGTGGAGGCATCCTAAAAAGAAACAGTTGCACCATGGTTAATAAGTTATACCTGGTGAGCTGACTCAAAGATATCACAAATAAGACTTTTCAAAAACACACCCACAATCAATGTTTTTGTGCACTGAGTCAAAAATCAGAAGTTAGGGTCCTGGTGTATGGATACGTCGGACATCGCACCGAAATTGGGTTCCCCAAACTGACAACCACACTCATAACACTTAACACTATTGCTGAATCAAAAGATCAGAGTCCAAGTTATCCAGTAGAACCGAATCCTCTGATACTAATTTTTCAAGACTCATCCCCCGGGGCCCGTGTCGTGACTACCACAAGCCCTCCTTCCATAGGCCAGGTGCTGGAGACTAGCACTGGAAAAGCATATCCCTAAAACATGGAAGGCATTGCCTTTTAAATTTCAACTCACACAATCCAATCATACAACAAGATACAAGCACAAGAAAACTATATAGTTAATAGAGTGAGTATAGTAAGTAAAAGGGCTGGAATTCAAGCCCAACTTAAATGTAAAACTAAAACTGAAAATAGTTCCTAAGAACACCCGCCAAGGATCCTACTTGAAGGGAAGGTACAACTCTCGAATGGTCATCTCTACAGAACCTCTCGTCTAATGGTCCACCTCCGAGAAACCACCAGGCCCGGCACCCTCAGCCTTAATCAATTCTATCCATCATCTTCACAATACATAGCAAGGTGCGAATGTAGCCCGTGTAGGGGTGAGTATAACAATACTCAATAGGGACCCCGAGACCCCAAAAGGAATCTCAAAATCCAAAAAAGATAAACCACAAAGAAAGACCTCAATATCAAAGAATGAAGTAATAGTCACAACACTACTTAGGTATATGCTCATACATATACCTAAGTTGTCAATATATACTCATCTCACATGTGAGGGAAAGATACCACAAAGGTAACACCACAAAGATAGAAGTACCACACAGGTGACACCACAAAGATAAAAGTACCACACGTGTAACACCACAAAGGTAGAATTACCACATAGGTATCCCCACGAAGATATAAGTACCACACGGGTAACACCATGAAGGTTAGTACCAAAAAGGTAATGCCACACAGAAGAATACCATGAAGGTATCACCACAAAGGTAAAGACTTAGCTCACACAAGGTATAACTTAAGTACGAATGTATAGATGATTAGTTGTATTGCTATATCATCTTACTTCGTTGAGAAGCTCTACTGTTGACCCACACAGGATCGAAGATGACCCACACAAGATCTGAAGATGACCCACATAGGATCAAAAGATGACCCAAATAGTATCCATAGATGCTGACCCACATAAGATCCAAAGATGACCAACACAGGATCTGAAGATGACCCACACAAGATCTAAAGATGACCCACATAGGATTTGTAGATTCTTCAAGTACAACTAGCCACAGGGTTCATGAACTAAGCACACTTGATTCGGGGAGGATCTTCTCCTCAAGACATTGGTCGATACTTCAACTGCCATTAAGTCCCACAAAAAATTATCTCAAAACACCGTAACTCCATAAGGGTCCCAACGCAATAGACAGTGCGTCAATCAGATGCCTGGTCTGTAAGTTATTAGCGTTTCTGTTCCGAGGGCCCGGTTGGATTCGGGTTTGATCCAACACGAACATACTCCAACATTATCCAAAACTCATGTGGAGTATACCAAAATGACCGTCTCAATCCACGTATTTCAGTACCGCTGATGGTTCATCAAACGAACACCCAATTCTCCAGATATGGCCAAAAGGCGTATCTGGATCCAAATGGGACCGGGTCCGGTCTGACCCGGTCGGACCGACCTTACCCGGACCATCCTAGGCCAACCCGACTGGGTTCAAGTAAACCCGACCTGGCTCAGGTCTCACCTGACCAATAAAGGGGGTGGCCCGACCCACTGGGCACGACTCGCTAGGTGCAACTCACTCGGTGCGGCCCGCGGGGCTGGGTGTTGTCCGTCGGGTCGGTGCCCGCCCTAACAGATACCTGGGGGGAGGCGCCCCCTAGAATTTCAAACGGTCTAATGGACCATTCAGCTTTGGCCAACCCGACGACGCAATGTGGGGCTGCCCGCTAGCATGCGGGGCCCGCCGGAGCGGTCCCTCTCGGTGTGACATGGTCGGCCGGAGGTCCGGCCGGTTTCCCCCTTCTAGCGGTGTGAAGAAGTCGTTGTCCTCCCATGGCCAGCTAGGTGTTGGCTGCCCTTCGGGTGCACCGCTGCGGCTAAGAAGCTGCGACCTCCTCCTCTACCAGTGGCGCAGATGTGCCCCGCCCTGCCTCCACGCGGCCGACCGGGATATCAGCCACAACCGTCCTCCGTTGCGGCCGATGGGCTGCGGCCTCCTTCGACAGTGCGATTGCGCTGCCGCCGCCATCACGGCTGACCGGTGTGCCAGCCACTGCCTAAACCCTACCAGCGTCGGTTACCGGCAACGTGGTCAGGTTCCGATCAACCTGTCACATCGCCCGCAAAGAAGACGTCAACAAAAATGTTTCGGAGGGATAAGGTTGTGTTTGTTTGGCCTGTACCCTCCATGTTAGACTGATATCATGGGGGTCGAGAAGAATTATTCGATGTAAAACCACAAATAACAATCATATACACACCCCTACCTCGTTCGTTCGATGGATATGATGTGGGAAAGAAGATGAAGACGCTTACATCCGTCACTCCCACAACACCCTCCCGATCCGTGCTTGAGCATCGTCCTCATTAGAGGTTCATTCTTCATTGGAGGATGTTCTTTGTTGGATGGTATTTCTCCAATGGATCTCCAAATTTCTCTCATTTTCCAACTTTTTCCCCCCCTGAGAGGTGAGAATCCAACTTAATTAAGTTTAAGTTAATTAATGTTGGCACATCAATAGGAGGAATTTCTAAGTTCCCTCCCATTAAAATAGGAGTTTGAGTGTTCCACACCACCAAGATTCAAATGAGAGGTTTCAAATAAATAAAATAAATTTTATTGTTTTATTTTATTATTTTATTATTTTATTATTTTTCTTTTAACTCTCCCACAAAAAATCCTAAAAACTAACTTCCACCCTCAACCTATTCTGGTCAAGGTGAAGGTCTCCTTAAGTGAATATTGGCACTGTGAGTTCAACAGTGTCCTCTTATTTCAATTCAGAGCACTGGTTCAAAATTTAAAAAATGTCACTCGTGAATTTACCGAACATACATAAAAAAAGTTCAAAAATTCATTTTGGGCACACCGGGCCTTAGAATCATGTGCCGTCAATTTTTGCAGACTCGTAATAATTCCATATAATTAGAAAAAAAATCCCATTAAAAATTCTGGGTCTTTACATTTTTAATAAAATATGACTTTATTTCTCTCTTCAGCCAAAAATCCATTTTCTTCCAAAAACATTTTTTAAAAAAATACTTTCAATCTTTTTATTATTATTAAATTATTTTTATAATAAATTTTAACCAATTTTTTACTTTTTATAAAAAATAATAATTATACAGTATTCTCTATTTTTTTAAACAATTCTCATTTTTCTTTTACGGAAAATATGAAAATAATCTTTGTTTTAATGTGTATGACATGAACAAAACTTCCCATTGTTATGGCCATTAATTTATTTTGATCATACTTTTTAATTTTTCAAGTTTATTTTCAAAGAAAAATATTTTCAAAAGGTTTTATGTTTTAAATTTTTTTTTTCAAATAGGAAGTGATGTTTTCATAAAGAAATTTTTAAATGATGGATCAAAAGCATTTTCCATCTAAGAGGAAATCCGTTGATGTTACCTACAAATTATTAGGGATATAGCACAAGGATACCATTCTTACTCTTTTCCTTAATGTCTTATATTTATGATGGAATTATTTTTATGAAAAATTATTTTTCCATGGGTAATACCATAATAAAATTCTTATGAAAACTGATTCTTTTTCACAGGTTATGCTATAATGAAATATTGAAATTGTTATAAAACCATTAAATTTTATGTAGGTTATAATATGAGGAATTTTTTATGAATTTGTTTTTTATTTATTGGGTTATTATATGATTAATGTATTATTATCTTGTGGAACACATTAATATGGTTTTTATTATGAGATGCATGGTAACTATATCTCCCTCCAATGCATTAGGTAACGATTTATATCACCTTAGATAGACAATATGAGAATGGGGAGTGAACCAAATTCATTGAGGGAATTTTTATTCTATGATGGTCTTGGGAGTTAACCCTCACTACTATGATGGTTTCGGTAGTGAATATATTCTACTATTATATCCTTGAAAATGGACCCTGAATAATATGTAAATTATTTTCTATGCATATGTTTGTGCCACAAATATATGTCTTATACTAATTTTATTCTCCCATGGATCATATTCTTTTATTCCCTTTTGATTCATGTCTTATAAACTACTAATATTTCTTCCATGACTCATTATTATGATCTTTGATATGTAGGGTACGCTTTTCAAATTTTATGATCATATTCCCATAACCTTATGTTCATGATATGCTTACAAATTTCCATTTATTACCCTTGCTAGCATCTGAGCTCACCCTTTCTTTTGTTTCCTTTACCTAGGTTATGAAGAGAGTTATTATGTATGATATGTCTTAAAATGATGATAGTTCTAAATATCATAGGGGTATATGATGTTTTTTACCTATATAACAGTTTTTTTTTATTTTTATGATTCTAAAGATACTATATTATTATGGTCCTCAAGTGTGTGTTTGTGTAATGGTAATGAATATTCATAAAAATGATGTAATATCTATATATGATAATCCTAGGTAAATATAGTTGGTACCATGGGATAGGTTTAGTTATCTTTTGGAAGTTAGGATTCAAAAACCTTAGTGAGATCCCTAAAGACATGTCTCAGTATAAGACTAAAGATGAGTCCAGGTATATGAAAATGTCTTAGAATTTTGGTAAAGATAGAGTGAGTGGTTTAAAATATATTACATCCCAATATAGATTCTACAAGTGGATGTGGATCTATCCCAGTGGTGCCTAGGGGTAATAAATCTGAAAAGGGTGTATTGAGGTAGACTTGACCATCACCTAGTGAATTACAATGAGCCTTGCTGGACACCTGGTTTGACACTCTTGGGGGATACACTTTGTAAATTCACAAACTCTTTACGAACCATCATGAAGGATTTAAATAGATTATGACCCTAAATGGCCTATGACAAACCTAAGGTGTAATATATTAAAGAAGTTTTCATGATTTAGACATCTTATAAGTGATTTTTAGGATCATGTGGTTACTTTTCATAGTTATTGTTTCTCACACTATATCTTTTGGTTTATGTAAATAGATTGGACCTGAAGGAACTATGTTAATGCCTAGTGTGATAGAAAATGCATTGAATTTCCTTCTGAGAATCCAAATATGGGGAGATATGGAATTAAAAATCTTTTTCTATTCTTACAAATATTTCTCAAGATATTAATCATGATATAATTCCAAAAAATAGAAGAGGGAATAAAATTATATTGATTATTTCATGAGGAAACATCCACCATCTTTTAATGGGTCTTATGATCAACTAGTTACTAAACAATGGATCAAAACTATTGAAAATATATTTTCATTATCTAGTGTTCAAAACATTTAAATTAATTTTGGATGTATATAGTTTGGAAGGTGAATCATATCAATGGGGGACTCTTATAAAGAATTCAAGGCAATAGGATGAAATTAACTCCATGGATTGGGTCATGTTTTAGAATTCATTTTTCAATAATTACTTTACTTGTATTCTTTTTATGAATATAGAGAAGGAGTTCCTTGAGATAAATCAAAATGAAGATCAAAATATTTATTAAATTGAGGAAAATTTTACAAGACTTTAGAGGAATGATTTTGGTATTATCATCTAACCTGATAGTTAGATTGATCAATTTTTCATTGGATTAAAATGAAGTATTTTAAGGGTGTTATCTATAAATGAATTAAGTAGATATGAATACTTTTTACAATGTAATGTATAGGTGTAAATAGAGGTTGTTTTTATGTATCTATCTCATAGTTATAATAAGAAGGGAAATTTGAATTCAAAGGAAAATCTAAGAACCATAGAGAGAAAAATATTATCTTCCTTTTATACCCAAAGTGTTGGAATGATCATGAAAGAAATTGTCTTAAGGGGGATAGTAAATGTTTTAAAGTGTGTAAGGGAATGTCATCATCATATTTATAACCAAGTTGAAGTGAAGAAGTTAGCTAACAATGGTAATTGGGAGAAATCTATACGGAATGCACCACCCACAATATAGTGTTTCAAATGAAAAGAGTACATGCATTATATTAAAAAATTCCCAAATCTAAAGGTTAATAAATATGATGGACATCAAAAACCTCTTATGATAATAGACACATGGAAATATCATGCGATCACTATTTCTAAAGAGGGGTGTGATAATGACATGGTGAAAGGTATGCATACAATACACTCTAGAACAACTAATGAATTATTTGAATATGGATCTACCAATTCATTCATATATAAATAATGTGATATGGGTATTATGATACCACCAAAATAATTCGATATAAAATTATCAGTGAAAGCACCTAGTGGTACAATGATCGCATCTCAAGTATATGATTCCTATCTGACTGACATTGGTGGTAATGTGCTTCCAAAAAATGTTATTATTCTTCCTCCGGTTGAATTTTATGTCATTTGAGGAATGTATTATCTTTATCTACATAATTCTCACGTCAATTTTTTAGGACGTCAATTCATGTTTGATATTCCAAGCAAACCAATGATCATTTATCAATTTGACAATAATTATGACCTTCTATATGATATTAGATCCATTGTATGGGTCTTAATTCCATTCAAAAGGGGTAATTATTTCAAATGGATGGGGAGAAACATGACATAAATTATATTCCAATTTTGACGAAATCAGTTGATGTATTTTTTAAAGAGTTTCCTAGACTTATATCAAAATGATAATTCAAGTTCTCAAGAAAACTCATACCTATTTGCATACCAATTTCAGAGACTACCTATGGAATGGCCCTTATGTATTTATAGAAATTGAATAAGAAACTACATGAAAACCTTGACGATGTATTTATTCATCCAGGTGGGTCACCTCAGGATGCTCCTATTATTTTTGTTAAAAATAAATATGGATTTATACAACTCTGTATTTATTATCGAGAGATGAACAAGATCATAATTAAGAACATGTATCACATTCCCCATATTGATGAATTGTTTGATTAACTACATTGATCTCAATACTTTTCGAAGATCAAACATCATTCTAGATACCATCAACTAATATTCAAGGAGGGTATTCCCAATAAAACATTACTTTTAAGGTATATAAACTATAAATAAATATTTCTTCCATTAAATATTACTAATTCCCATATTATATTCAAGGATTTAATGAATGGAGTCTTTTTGAGATTTCCTCAATCGGTTTGTGGTAGAATTTATAGATGATATTATTATCTAATAAAAGTGATAGGTAGATCATGAAATAAAATTATAATTGTACTAAAAAACATAAGGAATGATAAAATATATGAAAAATTCAAAAAAATTTAATTTTGGCTACAAAAGGTTTCATTTTTTGTGTAATATAATCTAAAGTTAGTATATATTGGTAGATCCATCAAAGATAGAGGCTATTGAATTTTGGCCCTGACCAACCATGTTTAATAAGATCAATATTTTTATTGGTTAATTTGGATATTATTGATGGTTTTTAGATAATTTATTATGAATATCTAATCCTATGTCCAAGTTAACATGGAAGGCATCCATGTTCTTCTAGATAGATGAATGAGAGGAAAATTTCAAGGAACTGAAGATAACATTACTCAGTGCACCTTTTCTTACATTACCCTATAGAAGAGATGGATTTTTAATCTATATTAATACATCCATGAAGGTATTGGGATGTGTTTTTATGTATGATGACATAGTTGTAGCATATGCCTTATGAGAATGGAATATTCATAAGCAAAATTACCCAACTCATTATTTAGAGTCAGTTGTGGAAATCATTTCATTAAAAATATGGAGACATTATATTTATGGAGATAAGTGTGATATACAAAACAATCATAAAATTTTAATGTATATATTTACATAGAAGGAATTGAATATGCATCAAATAATATGGTTATAGATGGTTAAAAATTATGACTAGTTAATACATTATACCCTAGAAAAGTAAACAAGGCGGATGATGCTCTGTGTCTAATGGAACATGATAGATTTTCTATGATAATGATTAAAAAAGATCTAATATTTTTGGATTTTAAAAATATGGATTTTTGAATCCCAAAGTAAGGGGAAAATATTATCTTACACAACTGAATGTTCAACCATCGATCTATGTGATGATTAAAGAGGCAGAGAAGGACGATGTAGAGCTACAAAAGAAGGTTAAAAATATTCATGAGTTTAATCTTCATAGTGATGGAATGGTGAGGTTTACGACCATGTATATGTTCCAATAATTATATATTTGAAGGAGTTTTTAGAGGAATATGATAGTTCTTCGTTATCTATTCATCTTCCAAGTATGACAACTTATAGATATTTGAAATAGTATTTTTAGTGGGATGGTATGAATAGATATATAAAGGATTTTTTATATCGATTCTTGGTATGTCAGTATGTTAAGGAAGAAAGACAAATGAATAAGGGTATGTTACATTTGTTACCAATATTATAATGGAAATGGAAAAATCATAAGGGATTTTATCATTGGACTTCCCAAAAGGGAATAATATTAAATGTATTATAGTCGATCACCTTACTAAGCCAGAACACTTCATCACTATTAGAGATGAATTCCCTCAATATTAGATTTCTAGTATATGAATTAAGGAAGTGGTAAGGTTTCATGGAGTACCACATTCCATTGTGTCTAATCAGGATCTGAGTTTACCTCATATTTTAGGAAAATTCTTTAATAAGTTCTTGATATAGAGTTGAATTTTAGAACTATGTATCATCATCAGATAGATGGTTAGTCTGAGAGAACAATTAAAATCATAAAGGATATTTTTAGATCTTGTTCTTTGGATTTCAAAGTTTTTTGGTACCAACATATGTATCTAGTTGAGTTTTCATTAAACAAAATCTTTTCATCGATTATTTAGATGGATCCTTATAAATCCCTCTATAGACAGAATTGTAGATCTCCAACATGATGGAATGAAGTTGGAGAAAGTTATTGGGACTTAAGATAACTGAAAAAATGGTATTGAAGGTTATAGAAATTTAGTAACACATCATGGTAGCTTATATTTGACAGAAAATTTATGTTAACAATTTCCGACATGCTTTAGAATTTGAAGTTGGTAAAAATTTGTTTCTAAGAATTTCCCTTTGAAATAAGGTTGTGTAATTTAGGAATAAAGGTAAACTAAGTCCTAGGTGTATTGGTCCCTTTGAAATTATTAATCATATTGGGATGGTATCCTATCAGTTGGCACTTCCAAAAAACCTTTATCAAGTCCAAAATGTGTTCCATGTATCTCTCTAGAGGAAGTGCATAATTGTCCCTTCACATATATTTAACTCATAGGTCATAGTGTCGGAGTATGATCTTTCTTATAAATAACAACTAATGGAGATTCTTTATCATACAAAAAAATTATATGAAACATGAAAACTCACATAGTCAAAGTTTTTTGGAGAAACCACCGGTATGAGGAAGCTACGTGGTAACTTGGGGATATGATGAGGAAGAATGATCCCCATCTGTTCTTATCAGAGTGATGAATTCCAAGTGTTTAATTCATTTTAAGGGGGGTATAATGTAACACACCAAGTTTTGATGAGGTTTTTTTACTAAATTAAATATCTTTGATATATTGTGTTATATGAAAAACCATAGTAATATTAAGTTACACACACCCCCCATGTTAATATTATGCTACCCACAACACAAGGCTATCTTTCATTACACACGACATTGAGTTTTTAAAAAAACCACAATATATTATTAATATAGTTATTTGGGAATTATTATTATAACCTAAACATAAAACATAATGATATGAATAGTAATAACTAATTTTTAAATATTAATTATAATTTTTATATATAAATAAAACATATTGATAAAAAATTAATTAATTTTTGGTAAAGTCTTTATATCTTTGGAAAATAAAATTTTCATAAATAAATGATTTTCATTTTTTATTGTGAAAATTAATAAAATTAATTTTTCACACTTTAAGAAAATTAATTTGTTAAAATGAAATTCATTTTTTTAAATTATCATTTCAAAATTATCTTATGGTAAATTTTAGGAATTTTTCAGAAAATATTGATTTTTGGTGAATAGTGGAAAATTCTGAATTTTAATTGAAAACTACTTTTTATTTTAATCTAATTAAAATATATTTTAAATTGGTTTTATGTAAAATTAGTTAAATTATACATCCATTACTCAAATTTATGTTATTAGAATCAATTTCCTGTTGAATTTTTATATAAAAACTTTTTAAACTTTTGAACATTTTCTCTTTAAAACCCCACTTTATTATCGCGTATGTGGGATTAATTTTAAATTAAAAATTTCCTATTTATTGAATAGAATTTGGAGAAAATAATTCCATTTTTGGAATTAAAATAATTTTCATTATCTAACAAGTTCAAATTAATGTTTTATCATACTTAATAGTAAAATGAGAAAAATTATTTATCACAGTTAAGGTAAAAATGGATTTACTGTGGGTTAAACATAAAAGAAAATGGGTGAATTGACCTAACAACTTGTCCAAACCCCATTTTATGGAAATATTTAGGCCTTATATATTTTGGTATTGATAATGGTTCATTATTTTCACTTTTTTACATGAAGAAACATGTGTGTAATTCTCCCTTTTCAAAAAATAACATGTTTCCCACTCACCTCACATATAAAAGGCCACCTTGCTCCTCTCTTATTTACGAAATCAAATAATTTTGGATAAGATAATAACTACAAAAATGGATTCACTTCCAGTAAGATAAATTCATTCGATGTGCATAAGATAATTTATGTTACACAGTGATGATTGATTTGGACCAAATAAACAGAGTCCAAGATGAAATCAAGATTAAATATTGGTACCATGTTAGAAGACTGAAAGAAGTCCTCGATTGATATTCTAATAGAATATTGAAGAATAAACCAGTAACTGAAGATATCACTGTCAAACTAATATTCATAAGAAGAAGAATCGAGGAAAAGCTTCAGGATGATGGTTTATTTGGTCTAATATTCATTGCTAATGAAGTTCTTTGGAAAAGGAACACTGATTAAATAATCTTCACCGATCTTGATGATGGATAAGATTAAAAATAAAGATGCTGAACCATTTTAAGAAAGTTTACTAGAGATCCGGTTGAACCAGTTGAAGGTGTGGAGATGGGGAGGCCTTGTGGTTCTCTAATGTTGCACCTGTGGGTTTGTTCAAAGGTGTGTGGTAGTTTTTTGATCAAATTATCAGATTAATTTTGGATTTTACATAGGATATGATCATGAGAATGATGAATCCGATAGAACAAATCAAATATCTTCAATCTTGAGTGATTATGAGCCTGTGGATGTTGTTGTTGATTTTTTATAGAAGCTCTAAGAGGATCCTTTATATGAACAAGGCTAGAATATGAAGATCCACCATTTGTGAAATCAAATGAGGTCAATAGGTACCATGTCTTACCCAATCTTGGGATACTATAAGGAAGTCTTCATGGCTGATGGTTGTCTCCTTTGAATCTGAACTGGTTCTGGAGAGATGATTTTGATTTTAATCAAATTGTAAAAATATGCACTTTAAAAAAATAACTACACAAATATCTTCCTAAATTTAATACTCTATTCCTATAATCCTAAGTTTAGAAACAAATCTAACATAGGAAGGCTTTCAGTGAAAACCTAAGGAGGATACCTGAATAATATGTAATATTTATAAATGAGTGTTTTTGTTTTATTTATTCCTCAAAAAACTGCAATTATTAATATACCATGCTTATCTAATAACCTCATTATATTTCATATACTTAGATGTTGTTATTTTATGTTCATAACCTACAACAATCTCCACTTCCATAAGATGGGTTACAAAATCATCGTCCATGTGGACGATGGACTACCACCTCACGAACCGATGTCATTCGTTTTTCCATTACCACCGCTCAAGTATAAAAATAATGATGAATTTATTGGTTAAATATGATATTTATGATATTATTATACTTATTTAATCGTTATATCACACATACCTTCATACTCTCTATTTTGTGGGAATACAATAACATCACTTGTGTATACAGCGGACTACCGCCTTGAAAAGTGATGTGATTCATTCAAACTTTACAAGGAAGGTAATAAGGATGAGTTTAATGAAAATATATGATATATATAAAACAAAAAATATTATTTAATGGTAATATATCATTAATTTTTTTTTAATCCAAAAAAGAAAATGGAAATAATGTTTATGAGTATGTATGATCTACCGTCTCCATGGATGGTGTATTTCATATTCCATCACTAAATTTTATAGACTAATATAAATACATATATAATGAATATATATGATATTTATATCATGGATAACAATCTATAGATGATGAAATCATGATCAAAGAAAGAGGACAAAATAATTAATAAATCAAACTTATATGTAAAATAGAGCGGTTATTACCTGAAACATAACATTAAAATGGTATTGTTAATTAACATATAGTAAAATGTAATAAAAATAATACATGTTATGAAATATATAAATATTTATTTTTAATATATTTATAATATAATTTTATTTATTATACCGAAGGATTTAATGTGTACGGTGGAAGTCAACACCTAAGGAAATGGATTTTCTCCAATTTTCCTTCTTTGAGGAGTATAGTATGTTATGCACCTATATTCCTCAATGAGGTGTATATAAAACACCTTTGACATATAATATCATGAATTTATTTATACTTGTGATATTTTATGTTCCATTTTCTATTATTCCTTTATGAGTCTTATGAATCAATGTTATCAAAGTAGTAATGATTTGATGTTACAATCTCATCGTTTATCGAGATTGTTTATGATTATGTTTCCAATGATAAAATTTTATTATAAATATCTCAATAAAATCATGTAATTTCTTCTATTATGGTTATTCATGATATTCTCAAGTAATTTCCCATTTTTTTACTCATTGGTACTTAACATAACTGAGAAATTTTTTTTTAATAAAATCAAACATTATTTCTCTCTTCGGTCAAAAAAATTTTTCTTTCAAAGCCATATTTTATAAAAATGAATTCAAAAATATTTTATTATTTTATTATTATATTTAAAAAATTAACCATGTTTTTCTTTTTACAATTTTTTTAAATGAATCATTATGTCATTTTACAAATAATTCATGTTTTTATTTTACAAAAAATGTTAAAGGAATCTTTATTTTAACATGTACGGTATGGAAGAAACTTCTAATTTTCATGGCCATTTTTTGATTTTAAGATAACATGATAATTTTTAATGTTTATTTTAAAATAAAAATATTTTCAAAAGTTTTTATATTTGATCAAATAAGAAAGTATAATTTCCTCAAGAATTTTTTTAAACGATCGGTCAAAATGGTTTTCCATCTATGATGACATCCATTGATGTTTTCTTAGCCTTACTAGGGATATGATCCAAGGATAACATTATAATTATTTCCATTAATGGTTTATGTTTATGATATAATGATGTTTATAAAACCCACTTATTTTTCCATGGGTTATACCATGATAAAATTCTTATAAACCTGCTTATTTTCCATGATTTATACAATGATGAAATGATGAAATGATTATGAAACCTGACTCTTTTCTATAGATTATGATATTATGAAATGTATATTAAATCCATTTCTTTTCATGGGTTAAGATATGATTTATTTTTTATGATATTGTGGCACTTAAAAATATGGTTTTCATTATTAGATGGGTGAGACCTATATCTACCTCCAATGCATTGGGTAAATATTTATATCTCATGAGATAGATAAGACTCAAATGGGGAGTGAACCTTATTCAATGATGGGATTTTTTTTCTATGATGGTCTTGGTAGTGAACCTTGACTACTATGATGGTTTGGGATGTGAACCCATTCCACTATGATTTCCTTGTAAATGATAATTGAAAAATATGGAAATTATTTTCTATACTTATATATATTCTAAAAATATATGTCTTATACTAATATTATGCTCTCATGTCTCGTGTTCTTTTATTCCCTTGTGATTCATGTCTTATGAACTACCAATCATTATTATATGACTTAAGATTATGATATTTGATATGAAGGGTTTGGTTTTGAAATGTTATGCTCATGTTCTCATACTCTTATATTCATGTTATGCTTATGTATCTCGACTGTTTACACTTACTGAGCATCTAATCTCTCATTTTCTTATGTTTCCATTACCCGAGTTATAAATAAATTTATTATGCATGATATGTATAAGAAGGGTGCTAGTTATGAAGATCATAGTGGGAGATGATGTCATTTATCCATTGACCGAATTGTTTTTGTTTCAATTTTTCAAAATACACTAAACTATTACGATCCTTAGGAGTGTGTTTGTGCAATGTAAATAATATTCCTAAAAACATTTGTAATATATATGTTTAATAAGCCTGTGTTTCTATTGTTTAGTTGGTTTTAACCCATTGACCCACCTTTTTAAAGGTCATCAAGCCATTTAAAAGATATTTATTTGGTTATTTTATGACACTACACATCTGATTGATGTTCCTTATACTAATACACATTATAAAAAATAAAAATATTATAATAGTATGATTTCAAATCATTCTGAGGTTTATTTCTATGGATTTGACTATTACAAACGTGTTACAGTGTTTTAAAGCACTAAAAGTTCATTTCTAGTCATATTTAGAAGACTTCACATCAGATTAACATTCTATTAGATTCAACATTTTAAAAATTATTGTACGATTGTTTTTATCGGATTTCATGGAATTTGGATGTTGTTTAGTTGTTTTTGACCCCCTAATGTGTGTTTTTAAGGGCGTTGAACCTTTAAAAACTGCTTATTTGGTCATTCTAAGCACATCACATTTCTTCTTCATGTTTAATCTAATAGTAAAAATCTAAAAAAAACTAAAATACGTTCCTTCAATTATTTCACATCATTAAATGGATTTTCTCTATGAATTTGACCGTTACATGCTTGTTTTAGTATTTTAAAGCACTAAATGTGTGTTTTTGGTCATATAAGGAAAACAATAATTCATATTGATGATTTTATAGAGCCAAAATTTCACATATTAGTTCAAAGTTGTATTTTTATAATTTCATGGTATTTGGTGGTCGTTCGGTTGGTTTTGACCCAATGGATCATGTCATTAAAGGTTTCTAACCATTTAAAAACTGTATATTTAGTTATTTTATATATAATTAACATCTAATTGATGTTTTTTCTATTTTTACATAATAAAAAAATTAAAATATGGTCTTCCTATTATTTCATGTCATTCTAAGGCCATTTTCTATGTATTTGACAATTAAATGCATGTTTTAGTGTTTTAAAACACTAAAAGTGAGTTTCTAGTATTCTCAGGAAAAAAAATATCAAATTGATGTTCCTTTAGCTACACCACTTCACAAAACAATTCAATATTGTTTTCACACAATTTCACTACATTTAATTGAATTTTGGTTGGTATTTAACCTTTAAATTATGTTTTTAAAGGCTGTTGAGCCTTTAAAAACCACTTATTTGATAATTATGGGAACACCACATGCCTGTTTGACATTTCATCATTTTTAAATATCAAAAAAATAATTTTTTCCCTTCTTAGTTCACATCATTTCATGACCATTTTTTATGCATTTGACTGTTTCACATGTGTTTTAGTGTTTTAATGCACTAAGGGTGTGTTTTCCATCATCCCAAGAAAACAATACCACATATAAATATTATCTCAACTCTACTATTTCACAAATCACTGTATGTTTGTTGTATTTGGATTTCAAAGCATCCATATATCATTTGGTTGGTTTTGACCCCCTGATGCATGTTTTTAAAGACTTTCACGCCTTTAAAAATTACGTATCTGGTCATTCTGAGAACACCACATATCTAAATGTTGTGTTATCTACTTCTACACATTTAAAAAAAATAAAAATTCGTTTTTCATTTGATTACAAATAATTATGATGTTGTTTTCTATGTATTTGACTATTAAACATGCCTTTTAGTGTTTCTAAACACCAAAAGTTTATTTCCAGTCATCCTAAGAAAACAACTCCTTAGATTCATATTCTGTTAGATATACTATTTCGAACATCATTGTATGATTGTTTTCATATGATTTCATGAAATTTAGAGGTTGTTTGGTTGGTTTTAACCTCTTTATTCATGTTTTAAAGGTCTTCAAACCTTTAAAAATTAGTTAAATGTTCATTTTAGGAATACTACACATTCGATTGTGGTTTCTTCTATTCATACAAATCAAAAAATGAAAAGAAAATATTTTTACTATTTCAAGTCATTAAAAGGCCATTTTCTATATATTTAATCATTACATGTGCATTTTAGTTTTTCAATCACTAAAAGTGTATTTTTGGTCGTCTTAGGTGAATGATAACTTGGATCCACATTTTTTAATCTTCACCATTTAAAAAAACTGCACTATTATTTTCATTTTATTTTATGTTATGTGGAATCTATTCAGTTTATTTTTAACCCTAATGCATATTTTTATAGACTGGTAAACATTTTAAAGCTACTTTTTCTATTTTTCTAGAAACATAACAGGTTAGATTCACATGATGCATGCTCGTACATGTCAAAAAAAATAATAATATAGTTTTCTAATGGTTTTATTTTATTCTAAGTCCATTTTCTATTTATTTGATCATTACACAGACATTTAAGTGTTTTAAATATCTAAAAATGAGTTTCTATTCATCTTGGGAAATAATAACTCATATCGATGTTCCACAAGTTCTACTATTTCACAAGTCACATCATGGTTTTCTTCATCTGATATCAAGGTATTCAGAGGCCATTTGGTTGGTTTTTAGACACTAAGACAAGTTTTAAAAGGTCTTCAAACCATAAAAAATTTATTATTCAGTTGTTTTGAGCACAAAAAAATATGATAGCCATACTATCTACTCGTATATGTCAAAAAAAAAATATAAATATGTTTTTTGACGATTTATTGTCACTATAAGGTATTTTTATATATATTTGACCATTACATGTGACTTTTAGTGTCTTAAAACACTTGAAGTGAATTTTCAATCATCTCAGGAAAACTATCCATTAGATTGATGTTTCATTAGTTTCACCATTTAAAAAATTTATACAATTGTTATATCCAGATTCATGTCTTTCATAGAAAATTCGGTTGTTTTGACCCTCTAGAACATGCTTTTAAAGGTCGTTAAACCTTTCAAAACTATTTATTTCACCATTAAGGGAACAGTACACATCTGATTGATAAAACGTCTACTCATACGTGTGAAAAAAACATCAAATACATGTTTCCTATGATTTCACATCATTATAAAAACATTCTCTTCGTATTTTTCCATTACACAGAGGTTTTGGTGTTCTAAAACACTAAAAGTTAGTTTTTGGTCATCCCAGGATAACGAAACCTCCGATTAACATTACATCAGCTCAATAATTTGAAAACGAAGTTCATGTTTTTTTATAATTTCATGAAATTCAGTGTCTATTTTTTGTGTTGATCCCCTAAATACCATTTTCTGGAGAATTAAAATAAATTAAAAACTATTTATTCAGTTTTTCCAGGCATATTGTAAGTCTGATTGATAATTCGTCTACTCATGCACATAAAAAATAAAAAGATCAATTTTATATGATTTCACATAACTATGAGGCCATTTTTTCTTGATTTAATAGTTAAAAAATCTTTTTATTGTTTGAAAACACTGAAAGTGTGTTTTTATCCATCCCATGAAAATGAAACTTTAGATTGAAGTTTCGTCAGATCCACCAATTCCTAAATCACTACATGGTTGTTTTCATCATATTTAAAAGTATTCAGAAGATTTTTATTAGTTTTAAACATATTAAACTTGTTTTAAAGTCATTCAAACCTTTAAAAAAATATTCTTATGGTTTGATCAAAACACGTGTAAAATTGACATATCATTACGTCAATAACATCAAAAAAAAATAAAAAGACTATGTTCATATTATTTCAAGTTATTATAGGATTTTTTTTTATGGATTTGATAATGAAATAAACCATTAGTGTTTTAAAACACTAAAAGTGTGTTTCTAGTCATCCCAGGAAAATGACACCTCAAACAGACATTCCATTAGTTATACCATTTCGAAAATTATTGCATAGTTGTTTTGGTCTAATTTCATAAAATTTAGAGGTCATTTAGTTTATTTTTTCCCCATGAATCATGTTTTAAAGGCCATAAAACCTTTAAAAAACTTCTTATTTGGTAATCCTAAAAACATTGAATTTACTATTCATGTTCCAGGTGATGATACAGATTACATAAAATAAAAATATGTATTTATTATTTTTTTTCATATCATTTTGAGTTTGTTTTCTATTAGTTTGGCTATTACACATGCATTTTAGTGTTTTAAAGCACTAAAATTTCATTTCCAGTAATGTCTAGAAAATGATACTTCTTATTGATGTTATTTTAGATCCATTAATTCAAATATAAAATCATGATTATAATATTTTTATTTCATATAATTCATAGTCAATTCAATTGGTTTTCACCCCATAACGTGCATTTTTAAAGGATGAAAAACCTTTAAAAAATACTTATTCTTTCATTCCAGGAACACCGCATATTTGATTCATGTTCCATCTATTGGTATACATCAAAAAAATTTCTATAATTCCACATCATTTTGAAACAATTTTATATGGAGTCGACTGCTACATGGACATTTTAATGTTTTATTGTACTAAAATTGTGTTTCTAGTCATCCTTGAAAATGACCCATGTGATTGATGTTATATCAGTTCCACTATTTAAAAAATTATTGAATGGTTTTTACCATTTTATTCCATATCATTAATAGGTCATTCTATTGGTTTTGACCCTATAAAGCACATTTTTAAAGGTTGTAAAAACATTACAAACTACATATTCAGTGGTCTTGAGAACACTGCATGTCTGATTGATGAGTTGTATTCTCTTACACATCCCAAAAAAAATATTATAATCCAAAAAATTCAAAATAATTATTAAGTTGTTTTCTATATATATTTCCTCTAAACTTTCATTTTATTTCTTTAAACTAATAAAAGTAAATTTTTGGCCATCTTAGAAAAATACACCATGGATTGATGTTCCTTTAGCACTACCACTTTATAAATCAATGCATTTTTCTTCCATCTGATTTCATGACATTAAAAGGTCATTAGATTGGTTTATACCCTCTAACACACATTTTTAAAGGCCATAAAACCATTAAAAAATGCTTATCCAGTCATTTCGGATACACTTCATGTGTGATTTTTTAGGGTTGGTTCCATTGAACCAAATAATTTTTACTTTATATTAATTGCATATTGAGATAAGTGGATATTAATATAAATATATTATCACATATTTATTTTTATTTAGTATAAAATTGATTTCATAATGTCCTACAGTATTTATTTCACTGATAAGGTTATATAAATTCCTCGCTATGAGAAAAAGTATCATCTCCTTATGAGTACATAAACCTGATGGTCAATATACTATATTTTCCATTATAGTTTTTCATCCAACTTTAGAACTATATTAAGAATATCTTCATATCACTTAAATGTTTGTGTACTAGCGGGGAACTTCTATGACCTTATCAATGAAAGAAATACTCTAAAAAATTATTACATCAATGTTATGCAAAAGAATAATCAATATGTGATAGGATATTAATAACAGTATTCACTTATCTGAATATATATGTACTCTAAAGTAAAATGTTCTTGGTTCTAGGGAACCAACTTTTAAAAACTCCCACTTTCACTATAGCCAACTTCTAATGACTTTTTATTCCTCATGTGTTACACATGCTTATGCAAAGTATGGCTATAGTTATTAGACGTACCTTGTTTCTATGTGTAGTGATTGTTAATCCACATTTTGTGTAGTGGATCTATTTATTGAAACATAACTATACTAGTAAAATCCTTGAAGTATTAATTTAACTGAGTGTCCACCTCTTATTCACATGTCATAATCCTGAGATCCTGACTTAATCAATATTCATATTTTATCATAAAATGATAGACTTATTTCCTTTGGAATAAACCAAAATCAGAATATGATATTGCTATATGTATTTTTAATCTGTTCAGAATCCAAAACATACTCAGATATTTTAGATATAGAAAACACTAGTTGTAAAAAAATTTCATTCATATTACTATATCCTTATTAATGATACTAGATCAAAATTATTTAAGAGAAAAAAATAAGTATTTAAGATAATATTGAATACATAAATAAAATTAGTTAAGAAAATAAAATAATTTTATGAGACTATTGAAAAACTGAATAAGGTTTTCTTTCATGTTAATATGGCCTTATAAGAAGCCACAACATACTCAAATATTGTAGACATTTCAAGTTCAAAATTACGTGTTTATCAATATTGCAACATTATGTCCTTTCCCTTTGGTTCCTTGAACCAATACTATATAGTAATCTTGGAATATTTGTGAGCCCTCATAATTCCAACAATAAATAATCCTATAGGGCCACACATTAATTGTTTTTTTGATCATGGATAAATTATATTTGAATCAAATTAATGGAATAAATATAATTTTCAATACCGTGGAATAATTTCACTCAATTTATATTGATCTCGTAAATTAAATAAAGATTACTTCATCAGCATGTAAATAAAAATATATTTATTTATTTTATTGAATATTTAGTAATTATTTATCCATCAGTATGTGAATGAAATATTAATTTAATAATGAAAATATTTATTCAGGTATTCAATAAATACCAAAGAGTTTGAACAAACCAAGACCGTGTTTGGTGATAAATAATTATTTATAAGACTGTAAATATTATTTATTTTTTGCACAAGGTGGAGAACGCTATAAATTAATAATAATATTATTATTTTGTGGAATAGGGTTTTTTAAAGGTTTTAATATTATTTAAGGTTCAATATACAATTAAAAAATATTCTACCCAAACCTCTACCTTTATAAATATATTGTTATGGTTTTTTTGTAGGTAATAAAAAAATTGAAAAAAAATCACACAATGATTTGTCTTTCAACACATCCATCTCTCTCCCTATCAAGAACGATAATGAAATATAGATTTAGTCAAGATCAAATAATGAGAGATCAATAAATAACAATGCAAGACATTTTATTCACCATTCAATCATGTGAAGATAGAGTTGCATTTCTTATAGGTCATTAGGATAACCTATGGTTCATTTCTAGATAGATTCTACACGTGGATCCTAAAAATTAAAATGATGAAAATCCAAAAGGGTATTTTTTATTATCAAGATCGACTATGAAGAAAGATACCTAAGACAAAGTAATTAATTTCTTCCAATATAAATAAATAAATTGTAAATATATCATGAAAGATTCACTATTGGAGTTTTGTTCAATTGAAATTAAATGAAATTTTAATTATTTATCACCCTCTGCATGCTTCCTCTATAACTGGAACCTAAAATTGGTATGTTAAACCTGAGCTCAATAGAGAATCCTTCATGTTAAGGCTATAGTAATATGAAAGAAAATCTTATTAAAGCCAGTGGTTTCTTTATATACAATATCTGAGTATGTTTTGTCTTCTAATATAGCTTAAGAAGTGGTTCAGAAACATCCAGTTCAAATTTTGGGTTATTAATAAAGAAATAAGATTATCATTTTATGATAAACTATAACTATCGTTTTAGTTAGGATGACAAGATTCTAACATGGGAACATGAGGTGGATACTCTTTTAATTAATACTTGAGGGATTTTCTTGATACAATTATGTTGTAGTAATTTGATCTAATGCATAGACATTTGGCTTAACCAACCATAGCCATGAGAACATGGTAGGCCTAGAAACTACATCCATACTCATTAGAAACATGTTTAATATGTGAGGACTAACATGATGATATCAGTTGGCTCTAGTTCAATTGTGAGTTTTTTGGAGTTGGTTCGATAGAACCAACTACTTTTTACTTTAGATTCCTTGTATATTTAAATAATTTAATATTAATATAAATAACTTACCACATTTTGATTTTTATTCTAGATAACATTGATGTGATATTGTTATAACAACCCAAAACCCGCACTCTCAGATCTTGTGCTAAAATCGTGAACTTTACATTACAAGCTATGATGCTGATAATTGTGACCCATTTTTTCTATTAGAACCTTAATAAATCAAAAGGAAACCATTGATCACTTAAAATTTGATGGATCTTTTGGGTTTATAGTTTTAGATAATTAGGATAAACTCCTATATAAATAATTCACAAGTCATGAAATGAATATTCCTCTTATTTAACCCATCTTTTTTTATTTCACATTTGGTCCTCAACATAATCCTTCTAAAATAATTTATAAACATAAATCATTAAATCTCATTATTTATAACCAAGAGAAAAGGGAAACATAAGAAGTGTGAACTAAAATTCTTAATAAGGATGCACATAAGAATTAACAATTGAATTTCATCAATGAGCATAAGAGTGCATAAGGGTATGATGACATAATCAAAGCGCATGACCGAATCATAAAAGAACTCATACCCATAAATACCTAGGTCATAAAACATAAAAACACAATAAATGAAATAGTCATCATAATCAACAATCATGAGCCATGTGATATCAATCTGGATTGTGAGAAGTATCATAAACCCATGACAAGAATAAAGAAAACATGTACGTAACATGGGACACCATTTTCACATTACTCTAAAAATAACTATGACAAATGGAATAATAATATGGTTTAATTCCATACCCAATGCATTGGAGGGATATCATGAACCCACCCATCCTTGGTTTATCAAGAAAACTAGCTATCATTGGTTTATCATAGAACAACTCTTCACTGGTTTATAACATAACCACCTATCAAATGTCCAAGTACCGTTACAAAAGCACAACACATAAAATATTTCATTTCATCAATTACTCATTGGAACGACCATTATCACTTTCATATCTTGATCAACCAATATAAAAGAAAATGGTTCCATTATAGTCTCTTTGAAACATGATAAATTCATGGAAAATAAATTGGTTCCATAAAATATATTTTAAACAATCTTAATCAATCCAAAAAATAATGTGGACGACTTCATTACAAAATATACCTAGTGGTCACTACAGGAAAATCACCACATACCGGTGTTTTTTTAGATATAGCGACAGTTTAAACCACTGAAATATAATATTGCAGTGGTTTTTTGAAACTGCCGCTAAATTATGTATCGGTGTAACATACATGACTATTTATTAAATTTATCAGCAGTTTATGGTAACTATCATAGTTAATGAATTTCATGGAGGATTTATGTGGTTTTACCAACTGGTCTCCTAGTGGAAAAAAGATTTTTTTTCGCAGTGTTTTACACCACCGCTAAACGATAATTTTATTTTCTTCGAGACCACCACCACTAAAACCAAAATAACCACCGTGAAATGATAAAAAAAATATGAAAACTATATAGCGGTAGTTTTAGCTGCTACTAAATTATTTTACTTAGTGGAATTTTTAACCACTTTCGATAGTAAAATAGCAAATTATAACAGCGGTTTTAACCACCTCTAAATATGATCTATTTATTTAGTGGTAGTTTAAGCTGATTCTAAAGCTAGATTTAAAAAGACACATATGATTCTGTAGCCCCAATACTAGTGCCCTGAAAAAAACTATTCGAATTTCACTTATACATACATCCTACATCCAAAAGAAATAAAAGAAACATACAATTTCCTAAGAAAAAGCACTTTTAAATCCACACACACTTTTCTAAGTATCGCTCATTTCATGGTGTAATAATCTTGCCACCAAGCCAATCCATCTGTCCCCCCTTGGGAACCTGTGTTACTCATGTGAAGCTAAGTAACCCAAATATTATGATCATCCATAATATAACATGTATCACTCCTAACGTTCAAAGTATCAACAACCTATGATCCCATCCTTAGTATTCCATAAAGAGTAAAACAAGTGTCTTTTAAGTTGTAACTAATACATTGATTTTTTTAAGTTTTAAATACTAATGTTTCCATGTATAGATCCATGCTATCTTATAAATCAAGTGGATTTAATTAGGTTCACACCCATAATCCCTTTCAATTATAAAGTCAGAAGGGACACGTAGTAATCAAGCCATAACTCATACCATTTCATTTAATTAATTAGGTAGTCCATTCCATAATTGAAGGTTTATGAGAATTGAATAAAAGTAATAGGTCCATGTGAACTACCAATGTTAGTTAACACCATACATGAAAAGGTATGTGGTAGGCCATGCTAGCATGAATTCCATAAGAGAACATCTAGTTCCCTCAATAATACTTAGATCCTAACCACCTAAAAGAGGGTTTGGTCACTAAGCATACATAGGGGGTTGTCACGTCCTCCCAAAATTCATTTGAACTTTACTTTGATAGTTTAGAAAAAATACACTTAAAAGGGTATTTTATTAGAGAAAAACTAATTATATTAAGTCACTCAAGGATTACACCATTATGTGTGGTTCAAATTTGAGGTTCATGGTCTTTAACATGGCCAATTTAATAATCAAGGGATACTAATCCTAATGAACTATGTTCAAAAAATTAAACAACTAATTTGAAAGTCGCCGCATGGAAATCCCACCAGAAATCACAATGACATAATTTATAAAACATCAAGACTCTAATGGAAATGTTGTATACCACCTACCAAATACCATGGATGACCGACATAACGAATATAAAGGTATGTTTCTATCGACATCGAGAGAAATTCTGCAAACAGATGAATTCTCTAATAATATGGTGAATTTATCTATACCAAAATAATGCATCTAGAGAGGAGATAAATGTAGAAAGAAAGAAGGAAGATTACTAGACTCATTGAGCAATATACAACTCACTTGATAAAGGTCGAATTCAACACCAGATAATGGGGATCAATCCAACCCTTTGAGAGGAGAGGATAGGAAAACCATTATTATATGATTCATAAATATAAATATCCATTATAAAAACATAAGGTTCATAAATTACTAGTGTCTTTGGAAGACTAGGTTCATAATATGAAACATGAGAAATCAAGAAAATGTAAGGTCATGAAAATGTTTGGGGGAAACTCTATGCAACATATGATACATATACAAACTGAGTATTACCATATTTGTCTAACATATCAATAATACAAATAATCATTGTATGATGATGAACACAACTCATCACCCTCTCCACCTCTGTCTTTACTTCCTACTATGACCTGTAAGAACATTATATTTAAAATTAAATATCATTTTATATTTATTTCTAAAATTAAAACAAATAAATGTTTGCAAACTATATGATTTTGAATTTTTGTGGTTTACCTACTCACCACCAGGGGAAGATCCTGTGATATTCTGAAATAAATCAATAAACTCATTCTAAAAAGTGGATATCTACCTCCAATCATCATATGAAATAAGAAGGGAAATCAGCTTTATGGCCAGCTGGCCAATAATCTGGCCAAGTAATCTGGTGGTGTCATCCGTAGGGACCCCATATGAATCAAATGGAACAACTATCTTCTCTCCAGTCAAATTCAATACAGTATAATGCTTTCTCCTTGGCATTCCTATCATTTAATAAAATAAAATTAAATTCAGAACAAATATTTCAAAAAAATTATGTAGTAAAAAATTAAAAATGACAACAGATGCAAAATACTAACAAAAAAATATACATAACAATGATAATGAATGACTACACAAATGAAATAAGTGGTTTCTAAATGAATGAAGAACTATACAAACAATGATTTTACCTTTCGATAGTGTTGGTTTCTTACTCTATTACTTCATCCACTTCATCCATCCTTGCTAGACTAATATTTTCAATATCATGATAGAAAAATAAGTCCACTTCTTTATGTTGATGAGATTCAATGTTAGAGGTCAAATCTTCCACTTCATCAACCATATCATACAAATCTCTTTGTTTTACGTGAGAAACTACACTACACCCTTAATTCACAACATAATTCATATAATATACCATTTTCTCATACGATTATAAGATATACAGATCATGCAGTTCACAATCACCAACATCCATAAAATGAGAGAAGTTCACAGAAGTAAATTGAAAAGGATATCTTTTAACACCTCTGATAATATCTACCCAATTTCATTTGAATAAAACAACAACAAAAATTCTCATGGAAGTTTAATTCAATAATATCAGTCACCTTTCTATAGTATCCCACTTAAGAAATGTAAATATACCACTATTCTGTGTTTTCAAACCGTCTTCTCGATCGAATATACAAAATCTAAATCCATTCATGTTGTAAGCATCAAACATTGTTACTTTTTCAGAGGACAACGAGTAAGAAACTTCAAATCTTATGACAACTCTGCTCGAGTATCAGTATTCATGATATAAAAAAAATATGCATTATTAGATTTATAAAGTATATGTGTCAACCTATTATCCGTATATATTTCAATATTTATGAACATATAGTCATAAAAACCATTCTACAAGCTCTTTATTAATAGATTTAGTTATATCTTTCTCATTTCATGTTCATCCTCTCATTCGTCTCATTTTTTGTATCCTCAAATCTTCAATTTCACTATTTAGCAGCATATATCTATGTGCCTGTAATAATTCCATTTCTATCAGTGTAATATTTGAGGTCCTCCTAACTGATCGGCCAATAGTAGGAAATATTTTCGATTTCCCATGTATTTGAGATTGATTCGATGTGTCTTCAAAATGTACAACTCGATTAAATCTTGTCTCAATATCATCCAAGTATCTTAAACAAAATGTAAGACACTCTTATTCCAAATATCCTTCATTAATAGAACTTTATGGTTGATCTTTATTTCTCACGTATGATTTCAAATGCCCAAGATATCTGTGAAATAAAATAAACAAACATAATTATGCATTTAATTAAGTGAAAATAATTTTTTTCTTAACTAAAAACCATATAAATAAAGTACATATCAATTGGTTACATCCATAGATAATGTATAGGGTGTATTAATTTAGCTTCCTCAACCAAATGCAAAGTTAAATGCATCAAGATAGTAAAAAATGATGGAGGAAAGATCATCTCCATTGCACAAAGTGTCAATATAAATCATTATTGAAGGTTTTCAAGATCAAATGGATATAGATATTTCTCACATAGTTGTCTGAAGAATGTGTATAATTGGATTAAAAAAGCAGTAACTTTTTCAGGTAATAATATATGCAATGCCAATGGTAGTAACTACTGTAACAAAATATGTGAATCATGACTTTTCAATCAATGTAACCTATGAATATTTAAATTAACAAACCTCAATATGTTACTTGAATACCCACTAGATACCTTCACATGGTTTAAAATTTGAAGGAATGTATCTTTATCCCTATTTTTCATTGCAAAAATTGGCGAAGCATACTTTTTATTCTCATTTGTCTAGAGATCACATTTTATGTTCATTATATGTAATTCTCCCCGAGCATTGAGATGATCCATAGACTTTCCATGCTTAATAAGAAATGTGAAGATAAAATTGTCTCAAAAATTCTTCTCAATATGCATCACATCATGATTATGACACAACAAATTAAATTCCCAATATAGAAGTTTGAAGAATATACTTTTTTCTTCCAATGTTGTGTTCTGATTTCACATGACGATGCACTTCAAACTCATTTCCAACTATCACTCAAATGATGAACCTTCCCAAATTATGTTTCAAAATTTCCAAGCTATTCCAATATTTTAAAACCTGTTAACATCTTTGGAGGTGGTCTACGATCAATGAAACCATTAAATTTTGATCTGTTCAGCCGAAATCTATGAGATGCATCAAGAAATATTCAATGGCACAAGAAGAACCATTTTCTACTTTGATGTATCCATTTGGGATAAAAATCAAAGTTACAAACTGGAAAATCCAAACCCATATAAGTTTTCCAACCAGATAAATTCCCAAGTCCAGGGAAGTCACTAATGGTCCACATTAAAGCAGCATGCATTTTGAACATTGTTTTTGAAGAAACATCATATGTCTCAAAACTGTTGCTCCATAACTCCTATAATTCTTTAATTAAAGGCTGTAAGTATACATCAATATAATTTCTAGGCATTTATTTCCTAATAATAATCATTGAAATGATAAAAGATGTGTGTTTCATACACATACACGAAGGCAGATTGTAAGGGATCAAAACAACTGGCCAAATGCTATAACTCGTACTCAAAGTCCCAAATAGGTTGAATACATCGGTAGCTAATACCAATAGAATATTAATAGGATTAGATAAGAAATATAGATTTAATGAATCAAATTTATTCCATGATTTTGAATCTCATGGATGTCACATTAACCCGTCATTGTTATTTTCTACAGAATTTCACTTCATGTGTTCGGTGGTTTTTGATGACATAAAAAATCTATGCAATAGAAGATTTAAAATAAAGTAACATAAAACCTTTTTAGGTGTTTTCATTTTCTTGTTCTTCATTTTATTATGTTGATTTAGAATTACAACAACACCCATTGATTTCCATCTATACGAAGAACAATTATTTCAATCTTGTCTACTTGAATCCTCTCACCAATAAAGCATAAAATCCTTGGGACACACATGTATTTTTGTATAATTCAGACCAATCCTATTAACAAATTTTTACATATCATAAAAATTACTCAAGTATGTTTGCTTCAGGAAATTAATCATGAAATAATTCCAATATCATGGACATTTATTTATTTTTAATTCCACATAGACATTTGATATGTTATAAATTTAGTAGAAAATAATGATTTGAATATTTTAAACATCCAATATAAAACTCTTGATTTCCATCTTCAACTAAACCATGAAACTTGTTTTCCTCAGTGAAGTTTTCTCTTACATTAGTCTCCACAAAATCAAGAGGAGTATCCAATGATTTGTTACAATCTTGATATGGTTGTCCTACAGTCTCAAAAACATCACTTGTCACATTTCTATTTGTTGCACCCTCGTCTAGTTGTTCTGATATGTTTTGATGTTTACGGTGGGGTCTTTCAATGCCAAATGCATCATTTCTAAGTTTTTTCATTTCATTTTCCACTGTAGAAGAAGTTGGGATCTAATTCATTGGATTGACATCAGTGCTTAACCTTTCTGTAACGTTTGATTCTCCATGACAAATCCAACACAAATATTTAGTAGGTAATTGCTTCAATATAAAATGTTCATAAACTATATATCTCTTCAACCATATTATATATTTACATTTAGGACATTGACATCTTATTCTCCCTTTAATGGATCGATTAGAAATTTAAAAATCTATAAACTCCTCTAAACCCTTAGCATACTGAGGTGTGTTCCTCTATAATGTAATCCATATTTTATCCATTTATATCACAATGTGCCTACACAATATTAAAAAAAAATCAAACACATAACTATTTCTAAATAGGTAAATATTTTCATATATACTAGTTGAAAAAATATATAAAGATGTTAAATGATGATTTCCTATATAAATACATATAGTGAATAATGAACCCACCCACTAGAAAACCAAAGCATGAAAATTAAAAAGATCAATAAAAGAATAGATAGATAATAAAAAACAAACCATTCTATAATAAATGAACTATATACCACATGTCATGAAATGAATACATTAGTATCAGATCATATACATCAGAAACCAAAATTCTAAAAGACAAAACTAAGAAAAACCATGAAGATGGTCTCAAGTCCTATCCCAGTCCCAATCTCTCATGCTTTTTCCTAGTAATCCAATCATCAAGTATTGAGCCTTGCCCAAACTCAATCCTACAATCAAGTAGCATCAAATCGGGAACCACGTTCCATGGTATCCTGATAAAGGTGTTACTATAATTAAATGGGCCACTACCAATGATATCCCTAAATATAACCAAACTATAATAATATAAATGTAGAAGTGGTACAAATAAAAATAATAATAATTTAATTAAAAGGTAGTAAATAACCACTAATGCTCAGGAAGTGCGATGAAACCTGATAAGCTGATGAAAAAAATATCTCCTATGAAAGAAAATGTAATGAATATGTGGATGAAATAAATTTCACTAATGATAATAATACTGCATGCATTATTGATCACACTAATGATAAAAAATTCGTAGAAGAAACCAATGAAATTGCTGAAACCAAAAGTATATATAATTAATATGACTCTAAAAATATTGACACATTGGATGACATCAAAGAAACAGATAACAGAAATTAAATGGTTGACATGGATGACATGGTTATGAAAAACAACACTAACAATGTTAATGATTCAAATAATAACAACAATTATAGTGATTGTGATGATTTAGTAAAAACCATTGATGATGAAGACCCCAATTAACTGAAGAACCAGGAAAAAATGATATTGATGAAAAAACTAATAACCAAAATGAAACTAAATACATAGATCATACCATTGAAATCGATGAGATGGACTATACCAATGGAAATCATGACATAAATAATTTCAATGATGCCAATGAAATTGAATACATCTATTATAAAAACATCATCGGTGACACATATTAGATGAACCATACCGAATAAACTCTTGAAATAAATAAAACATATGAAACCAATGACCCTAAAGAAATTGAGGACACATATCACAATGATGAAACTTATTAACATGATCACATAAACACAACCAAATATGATAATGAATGTGACAACATTGATGAAATCTATGATGTTGATGACTCTAATGAAACTATATATTCTAGAAAAACTAATGAACCCAATGAGACTTGAGACACTGATGATATTGATGAGATAGAAGAGTCCAATTACATCTCCATCACTGATGAACCCAATAATAATGATAGAATGGGTGAAATTCAGGACACTAAGTACATTGATGATATAGTGGATCGTAACCAAGATAAAAATATAGTTTCACCTAATGAAAATTAATTCATAAATGACATGGGTGACACTAAAAAACCTAATACATCTTATAACATTAATGAAACTGTTGATGTTTATGACTTAAATTACACTACAAAGACTGTTGAAACTAATGATATAGATGACCAAAACTAATGATATATTTTTACCACGTTAAGGGCTTTGGGGGGTCACTGGGGTCGCGGGGGTTGTCGGGGTCGCAAGATCCCATGGATTCGGGGGGTTACGATGGGTGGAGAGGTGAAATGAGGGGTGGTGAGGCACAATGAGGGATTCAGGGGGGGTTGTCGAGGTCATGCGGGTTGCTGGGGTCTAGGGTTTTGGGGGGTCATAGGGGTTGGGATGGGTAGCGAGGCACGGAGAGGGGCAGCAAGGTACAATGAGGGCTTCATGTGGGGGGGGGTCGCCGGAGTCACCAGGGTCACGCAGGTCGTTGGGGCCTAATTTCGGGGGATTGTAAGGGTTGGGGTTTTTGGGGAAGTCGGGGGAGTCAGGGGGAGAAGTGTCGTTGCTGGAAAAAAACACCACGTTTTATGACAGTTTATTAAAAACCATCTCTAATTTATTTAAAAAAATAGTGATGGTTTATTAAACCATCGCTAAAAACTACCACTAAATGCTAATAATGTTGTAGTAGGTGGATATATAAAAACAAGTGTTGTTGACAATAATGAATGAAAATACCATAAAAGTACCATTAAAAACATTCTGAAGAGAATTTCCTTTTCATTTTGAAAAACATAAAAAAAATTTAAAGTCCTTTTATTTGAAAACAACATGAGAAAATTTTAAAGGAAGTTTTAAAAATAATTTAAATCGTTTCTTAAGGAAAATATCCTTTTCATTTTGAAAATAATTTTCTTTGAGAAAAACATTGAAACACATAAAGTATGTTTTAAAAATAATTTAATCTATTTCCTGATAAAAGTTTCCATTCATCTTTAAAAAAAACTTTTTAAAACATTTTTTATAATATTTTTAGAAAACATGTTTTTGGAATATTTTTCGACCGAAATGGTAATTTCTAATAAATAAAAATTATGAACAATTAAGTACATAAAGGGAGATAAATGATATTAAAACATGTAATCCCATGATATAAACATATTATAAGAAACTTCATGGGAATTATTTACGTGTAGATCATAATATTTCAACATTGAAGACAAACAATCCTGATAAACGATGAGATTTTAACATGAAACACTTACCACTTTGGAAACATTGAACCATAAGCCCCATAAAATAATAATATTAAATGAAACTTTTAATATCAGGAAAATAATTTGATTCATGGAATAAAATTTCAAAGGGGTAGTATATACACCTCATAATATAAGATAGGTCTATAACATAACAAATGTCTCCTAGAAGGAAAATTATGACAAAAATCACTGACCACTTTGGTAATATTAAAACCATAAACCCCATTAAAGAGAGATCCTAAAATGGATATATAAAGCCAAATAAATTTAATTATAATAATTATCCAATACAATCATTGTTAGTATATACACCACATAATAAAAATAAATTGTGAATATGGAATATATCTCTTAGAAATAAAAGTGAGACGATAAAAACCCTTACTACTTGAGTTACTTTTTAGTCAATAGATCCATGAAATAAAAACATATATTGAAAATTTTAATATATTGAATCAAATAAAATTCATGATATAAAAATTCATATGGTAGTATATACACCACATATAAGAAATAAGTGGTGAATATAGAATAAGTCTCGTAGAAATAAAAGTGAGACTAGAAATCCCCTTACCTTAAGTCAAGACTCTCATCGTACTTTTTCAAAAATCATCTATAATAAATATAATTTTATTATAAATTTACAATAGAACCATATTTATATACAAAATACCATAAATGATTTATTTATGACTATATTACTCGTTAATTAACAATTCCATATTAATGTTATGTTTCTGGTAATAATTGCTTTGTTTTTCATACATGTATTTATATTTCATTCTTGGTTCTCTTACATAGATCATGATTTAATCATTTTTAGAATGTATAACATGATATAAATATCATATATATTAATTATATATGTATTTATAATCATTTATAAAATATAAAAATGAAATAAAATACACCGTTCATGGAGACGGTAGGTCGTTCATACGCATTAACGATGTTTCCATTTTCTTGTCGTATTGAATGAAATAAAATTAAATGATATATATATATATATATATGTATTACCTTAGAATTTATATTTCATATATATCAAATATATTTATTAATAACATCCTTAATTCATCCCATATAAAGCTTGAATGAATCACATTACTTTGCAAGGCGGTAGTCTTCTGTACACATGAACGACATTATCATATTCCTAAAAAATAGAAATCATGAAGGTATGTGTTATATAACCACTCAATAATCTTAATAACATCATAAATATCATATATATATCACATATAAACTATAAATACATCATTATTACCAAAAATTAAAGGTGGTAATGGAAGAAATAAGGACATCGGTTCACGAGGCGGTAGTCCTCCGTACAAACAAACGATGATTGTGTATCCCATTTGATAAAAGAAAGTCAAGTTTTAGGTAATACCATTAAAATAAAAAAATAAGTATATTTAAGATAATTATTTTATTATTCAATAATTATATAAAAATAATTGAATTGTTTTGAAGAAGAAATACAACAAAAATGTTTTTCGATGAATGTTAGCTCTTATTGGGGTGACTCTTTTTGGTTTGCACAAAAGTACTTCATTTTTTTGATTTACGAATTAATTTTGGATTATAGGATTATATGAGTTAATTTTGGAGTTAATTTTGGATGTTTTATGATGATACAAATGTATTTATAAATGTGAAGAAGTGGGGATAGTGAATTCCCTTTTATAGTTGATGAGGAGTGACATTCTTGTAAATACCAAAAGGTAAACAATATTGGGATGACTTCCTTACATCATGTACCTACAATAATGAATAAGTTTATATTAAACTGATTTTATGGTATAAATATTTCCATAAAATGTGTTTTGAATATTTTCTAGGAAATTTTACCCCTTAATATTAATGTTTAACCACTATGTAAACTCATTTTTACCTTAATCACTGTAATTAATTTTAATTAATTTCACTAATTTTTTTGGTCAACAACTAATTTTACATTACTATTAATTATAAAATATTACAATTATAATTATTTAATCCAATTTTATAAATTCAAATAACATAATTTGATGAATTTAATTTTAAAATAATCTTTCATACACAACGAGAAAGCGAGTTTTTAAAGTGATAATGTTCAACATTTTACTATGTTTTTATATCAAAATTCAACATGGAATTGAAAAAAATGACATATATTATATTAATACACATAAAATTGAATTAATTTTACATTAAAAAAAGTTAAAAAATAAAATTTACAATTATAATTTATTTAGATGAAAAGTCGGTTTTCATTTAAAATTCAGTATTTTTAACTATTCATTAGAAAAATGAAACTTCTATGAAAAAACCATAAATTCACCCTAATTTGATTTTAATGATCCAATTTAAAATAATAATTTTATTTTCTAAATAATTTTTACAAAATTTTCAGAACATTTTTTTAAAATAATTCTACCATTAAAAATCGGAAAAATTTCTTTTTAGAAAAATACAACTTTTATAATTAAAATTGGATTTTTCCTTATTTTTTGCCTGTAAAACTTATTAGATGAATCGAAAATTATTTTATTGAATATATAACATATAAATTTCATTTATATAATTTACTAATAGTGTTAAATTTAATTTATTATGATAAATCACATTTTTGAGAATAAAATAAGTTTTTCATAAAAATACACCCTTTATTTTCAATTGTTTTTATATTTCCAATTAATTATTAACCAAATAATTCATTATATATAAATTTTTAACAATTATTTTCATAATTAAGTTAATTTTAATCATTACCTCCATTCCAAATTTTAGGTGATAACTATCATATTAATTATTAATAATATATTATTGTTCTATAAAACTCAATCTTGCATATAACAGACCCAATCAAAGAAACCCAATGTTTTGTGTAATGAATGGTAAAATTTGTATTTCATATAATTAAATATAAATTATGTATTTAATGAATTTAAAAATAATAAATAGTTTAAATTTTTTTGAAATAAAATAAATCATAAAAACTAAGGATATTACATCCTACCCCCCTTAAAATGAATTTTCTACTCGAAATTCATCTTGGTTATCAAAGGATTATCATTTTTATAATTACTTTATTGAAACCCACATTATTAAAATTACATAAATAAAACATCCCACAAAATTTAAAATTTGGAATCATAAAGTTAACATAATGTTATGAATAATTAGGATTCCACAAAGGGAAAACATTGGTGTTAATGGAGGAACAATATAAATAATTATGAAGACTGATTCGGGTTATTAATAATAAGAGAGTGAATGATCAATATAATGTTATGGGCCTCAAAACCATACATCTGTGTTGATAAAAAAACCATTGGTTTATCATAAATTAGGGTACATGGGTAACATTGTTGTCCATGATCATTTTCCTAGAGTTAAGGGATTCCCTTACCATCTAGACTAAGAGAATATGGAAATATACTTACTTTTTGTATATAATTTCATCCTTTAATCAAATTATACCACAATACTATATTTTTCTATATATTTGGAGTATTAATGATGAATTTTTAATTCTTGAATCACTAATATCAACTTTTTAAGACCACATAACCATAAAAGGGATAACAAGCTATTCCTCCTTTATTTATACATTAACAAAACCCAAAATGGTTAGGAAAATGTAATATAATTTTCAAAATGAATGCACCATAAAAGTATATATTAATATTAAAAAATCAATATTAATACCCAAAGTTCAAACCAAATCCATCTACAAATATCTATCCTTAAAATTCTTAAAACATTTTTGTCCAAGTTTGAAACCCAATGATTAGATGGATTTTATCATATATTCATAAAAGATAAATCAACCATTATTCTTAAAAAAATTCCATATGTTTTAAAAATAAACCTAATAATAATTTATAAAAATGTCATATTGACCAGGACATCGCATAGGCTAGTGGTCGGTATTAAACCCTTATCGTCCTTCGGTCATGGGTTTAAGCCCCATCGCCTCACCAAATGTGATGAGTTATCACTGAGCATATGACACCCCCATTTTTTAATCCTAAAAAATAATTTCTACCTAAAAACAATTAATATTGATCCTAGGTGTTACAAACACTCAAACCCAAAAAAAAAGCACCAAAAAATCATTAATCACTTTAAGATCTCATCACTTAAAACCTCATAGGTGTGTCTAAGACTTTGAAATTATGATCAACTTTTAAGCTTGTTGACCTATGAGGGTATCTGTGACACTTAAGATAACCTCACATGAAAATATTCTTCTATAAAAAGTTATCTAAACCGAAATTTGATACCACAAATAAAAACCCAAGACCTTCACTCCTAAATCCTATGTCAAAATCATGGACTTTACATTTTGGATTATGATGCTAATAATTGTGACCCAATTTTTTCTTATTAAATCCTTATAACATCAAAAGGAAAACATATATCACTTAAATTATAGAGGAACCTTTAGGTTTATATTTTTATATAATTAGTAAAAACTCTTACATAAACATTTCACAAGTCATCAAATAAATATTTCACCCATTTAACCCAGCTTTTCTTATTTCACATTAGGTCATCAAAATCATCCTTTTGAAATCCTTTATAGACATAAATTGTTCAACCTCATCCTTTATAACCTAGGTAAAAGGGAAACATAATAAGGGTGAACTAAAATTATTAGTAAGGGTAAACATAAGAATTAACAATTTAATTTCATCAATAAGAATAAGGGTGTGAAGACATAATCAAAGTGCAAGAGTGAATCATAAAATAACTTAGACCCATAAAAACCTGGAACATCAATAGTAAAAACATGGAAAAAAGATTCATAAGAATCAATAATCATGGTCTATGGGATATAAATCTCAATCATGTAAAACATTATAAACCCATAGAAAGCATAAAGAAAACATACATGTAACTTGGGACATATTTTTCCCTTTACTCTTACAATAACTGTTATAAATGATATAACTATATGGTCGACTTCAATACCCAATGCATTTGAGGGCTATCACGGACCCAACAATAATTTGTTTATTATAGAACCACCCATCATTAGTTTATCATGGAACCAACCATCATTGGTTTATAACATAACCACCAATCAAATGTCCATGTACCATTTCAAAATCATAACACATTAAAACATTCATTTCATCGTATAATAATAGGAACAAACATTATACCATTCATAACATGATTAACTCGTGGAAAAGAAATGGTTTCTATAATAACTCATTGAAACATGATTAAACCATGTAAAAGAAACGAGTTCCATAATAATCTCATTGAAACAATATTAATCCATCTATAAAAGTATAAGGATGGTATCAATACAAAATATCCCCTATGGTGGAAAAGTAACAATAAGGGTTGTTGAAGTTGATGAATGAAAACACCATAAAAATATCATTAACACATTATTTAGGAAAATATAATTTTCATTTTTTAAAACATAAAAAAAATTATAATTATTTTCTTTGAAAACAACATTAGAAACTTATAAAGTACGTTTTAAAAATAATTTAAATCATTTATTGAGGAAAATATGATTTTCATATTGAAAATCATAAAACATTTTGAAAATAATTTTCTTTGAAAATTATTTTTGAAACCTATAAAGTATGTTTTAAAAAAATTTAAAATATTTCATGAGAAATTTTTTCTTTCGGATTTGCAAAAAAAAATTAAAAAAAAATTAAAACATTTTTAGAAACCATGGTTTCAGAAGAGTTTTTGACCGAAATGATTATTTTAAATAAAAACACTACTTTGAACTCTTTAGTGGATAAAGAGAGGAAAATTAAGGTAAAACATGTAATCTCATGACATAAAAAGAGGAGAATAAAATTTATGATAATTATGTAAAAGTAGATCATAATATTTTAACATTGGAGACAAACAATCCTGATAAACAATGAGATTGTAACATGAAACTCTTACCACTATGGTAACATTGAATCGTAAGCCCCATGAAATAATAAAATTAAATTAAAATTATAATATAATTAAAATAAATATATTTATGAAATATAATTTCAATGGAGAATGATATACAACTCATAAGAGAATATTGGTGTATAACAAAAGAAATGTCTTAAAGAAGAAAAATTGTGAAAAAGATCCTTTACTAGTTTTGTAACATTGAAACTTTATACCCAATAAAATAGAGATAATAAATTAAATATGTAAATCCATATAAAATTAAGTATAATTATCATATAATAAATTCATGATTAGTATATACAACACACATAAACAATAAGTGGTGAATATGGCATGTATCTCGCATAAATAAAAGTGAGATGAGAAAAATCCTTATTACTTGAGTAACTTTTTAATCATGAGATACATCAAAAAATAACATCAATTGAAATATTTAATATTATTATTTAATTTAAATTCATGATATAACATGAAATAGTGTAGTATATGCACCTCACAGAATAAATGAGTGGTGAATATGGCACAAGTCTCACTGAAATAAAAATGAGACTAGAAATCCCCTTACCTTATGTCTTGACTTGAATTATAATAGTTAAAACCTCTTGTATTAGAAATATAATTTTATTATAAATCTATCAAAAACACATATTTATAAATATAATACCATATATTATTTACTTATGAATTTTTATTACCTATTTATTTACAATTCCATTTTAATTTTATGTTTTGGGTAATAACTGTTTTGTTTTTTGAAAATGTTTTAACTTGTTATTATTGGTCCACTTACGTAGATAATGATTTCATGATTTAAATAATTTATAAAATGATATAAATATCATATATATTCATTATATATTTATTTTCAATAATATATGAATGATGTAAATAGAAAATTAATACATCATTCATGGAGATAATAGGTCGTGGGTACACATGAAAGTTCTTTCCATTTTCCTATCATATTGAAAGAAAGAAAAATAAATGATATATATATATATATTATAGTTAAAGTATAATTTTTATGGAAAATATATCACATATTTTTACCATCCTTATTACATCACATGTAAAGCATAAATGAATCACATCGCTTCACGAAGTAGTAATCCGCCATACACACGAATTATGTTATTATATTCCCAAAAAAATGGAAATCATAAAGGTACATGTTATATAAAAATTAAATAATATTAATAAAGTCATAAATATAATATATATATAACATATAAACTAAAAAAACCATTATTCCTAACCTCTAAATATGGTAATGGAAGAACAAACAACATCTGTTTGTGAGGCGGTAGTCCATCATACACATGGACGATGTTGGAACCAGGTTCTTCAAAGCATGATTTGGTGTATGGTTTGTGTTTGTTGTCAATCCTCAGTGGAAGTTCAGGGTGTGAACCAACAAAGCGATCATACCGTTCAGGAAGAAAACAGTAGTGAAGGTGGCGCTGTTTCCCAGTGTTTGCCAAATTTTTGGGCCTGAAAATCTGTAAATAAAGTAAAGTGTTTTTGGCAAAGATACTTACGCGCCGAGCTCTTGGAGGATGAAAGACTTGCGCGCCATATGTTTTTGAGGATCAGAACATAAAAATTTGGCTAAGGAAAGAAGGTCGTGCAAGTGTTGGTTGGGTCGCGCAAGTAACTTGTGCGACAGAGGATCTGGAGACAGGACTTGCGCGCCGTCGAGGGACTTGCGCGCCGCCGCGCAGGGGGTCCAGTTTGCCTATAAATACTGGACCACCCCTCCTCATTTCGAATGGAGTTCAAGGCCAAGAGATTGTTCGAGCTCTCTTCGCGCAGGTGGTTGAGTCGCGCAGGTGGTTGTTTTGTCGCGCAAGTAGAGCTTGCGCGCCGGTGTTTGGCTGTTCTCCCAAGGCAGTTTGGAAGAGAAAGGAAGTGGATCGCGCAAGTATTTAGTTCAAGAAGGCAGTGTCGCGCAGGTGCTTCAGTGACACTTGCGCGCCAGTTTAGTCTTGCACGCCTGAGACTTGCGCGCCGCCGGGAGACTTGCGCGCCGGGCTTGAAAAGGAGACCTAGACACTATTGAAGCACGCTTGCCTTGCTGGAGCTGCACGAAAGCCAAGAATCTACTCGGTCCATTCGAGGAAAAGTGATATTCTTCTTTTAGTGAGAATCGGACTTCAATAGAGCATCTACATTCAACAAAGGATGCACTCTTATGCAAATGAAGAAGAGACCTACACGTCTATAAACTGAGTGGGACTTCACCAACGGCAGTGAGCCAGGGGGAGTCAACGGGAGTGACCCGAGGGACGCAGTGAGCTATCCCTGAACAATTGTAAAGGCGGTGAGCCTGGGACAGAGTGTCTGTACCCGAACTTTTGTATCCGTAGCTAGTGAAGCATAGTGGATTTTGGTACGACCGGCAACCAGTCGGCGTATGCTCCTTGGACGTAGCCCTTAGTGGTGAACCAAGTAAAAATGGCTGTGTCCTCTCTGTGCATGTGAATGTTTTCATTTTGATCATAATCATCATACAGGTTCAACAAGTTCCTACCAACGTGGGAACAAGATCCAACACATTAAAAGAAAAAGTGGTCACCCTGATTCACCCCTCCCCTCTCAGGGTGTCCCGGGGTCCTTCAGACGATGATTGTATATCCCACTTGATGGATGTTTGTGAAGTTATAGATAGTACACATAACATAAAAAATAACTATATTTAATATAATTATGTTATTATATAATAATTATATACATGTAATTTAAGGGGTTTGGGGAAGAAATAAAACAAAAATATTTATAGGTGAGTGTTACCTCTACTTCGAGTAACCCCATTTCGTTTTCAACAAAAGATTTATTTGGTTTGATTTATGCCTAGATTTAGGATTACAAGATGATAGTACTGAAGTTGGGAGTTTATTTGGATAGATTTTTTATGATACAAATGTCTTGATAGTTGTGAATATGTGGGGCGAGTGAATTCCCTTTTATAGTGGAGGAGGAGTGACATTACTATAAATACCAAAAGGTAAACATTATTGGTAGGTCTAACTTACACCCTATTCCTCCAATAATAAAATTTTTTCTATAAAGTATTGGATATAGTCTAAATATTTCAATAAAATAGGTTTTGGACAAATATCTATGTCATTTCCCCCCTTAAGATTAATTCTTAACCACCAAGTAAACTCATTTTTACTCTAATCGCTCTGATTAATTTTAATTCCATTCACTAATATTTTTGGTCAAAAAATAAGCTGAACATAAAATATATTATAAATTATTCTGAAAAAATATGGAATCCATTCTTCCAAAATTTTATTCATAGAAGGGAAAAATTTTAATTTAAAACAAACATCGTAGACGCAATGACAAATTGGGTTTTTAAAGTGTAAATGTTCAAACTTTTACAATGTTTTTATATCAAAATTCAACATATGATTGATTAAAATGAGATATATTGTATTAATAGATTTATAATTGAAATAATATTACTTTAAAATAAATTAAAAATATTATAAATCATTTAGATGAAAAGTCAGTTTTCAATTAATATTCATTATTTTTCACTATTCCTCAAAAAATGAAACTTCTCAAAAAATACCAAAAATTAACATTAAGATAATTTTTATATTATTATTCAAAATAATAATAAAAAATTCAATATAAAATTAATAAAACTATTAAAATTTAGTTTAAAAAAATCTATTAAAAGGGGGAAATGCCTTTTAAAAAAATACAGTTTTTTATTCTTAAAATTGGATTTGTCCATATTTTATACCTATAAAACTTATTGGATGAATTGAAATATATTTTATTGAATATATAAAATATAAATTTCATTAATATAATTAACTAATAGTGATTTACTTAATTTATTAGGATAAAATACCCTCGTTTTCATAAAATAGTTTTTAAAAAACCATACATTATTTTCAATTAGTTTTTATTTTAATTTATAGTTAATTAGTCACTAATGATAATGATTTTTATCGAAAAAACATTATGTTGAATGAAACATAATATAAACACGATGTTTCATATAATATAAGATAAACTATGAATTTAATATAACACAATTTACTAAATAATGTTAATTAATTTAAAAGCAGATATTTCATAAAATATTGGGATGTTGCAATTGTCCTCGAGTATCTATCACATTGATAAGTTCATGGAAGTTACCTGCTATAATGAGAACCATGAACTGTTTTGGAAACATTATTAATATATTAATAAAGTTGTATAATATACTTTTATGGGACACATAGTATCTAGACCATCTGGTGTGATTACTTATATACAGATGAGGCTTCTTATCATGAAGTTCACACTTGGAAATCCCAAATATGGGAGACTATGAGAACATAACTATTAGTAGTAATTATTAATGATTTTGTGTCACCATATATTACTATCTGAGAGCATGTGTAATGGTCCTTATACTTTAATATTATCATTTATGCATTTCATGACCCACACAATTAGACTTACTGATGAAAAATAGTCAAGCCATATATTGGAGGGATGTAGGGTACGTCAGGTGCATCATGATTAACATGTAATTAATGGATATGACATGAAAGTAATAATCCTTTCCATATTTATGGGAGATTATATCTCAACCCTTTGATTGGAAAATAATCAAATCCAAAATTCCATGGCCATGGTGTATGGATGTGTTAATTTTATATTTTCAATGAAAGACGTATTGAGAATATATGGTGATAAAACCATTTTGAAACCTACTCGATGAGATATTATGATAAAGATATTATATTATATATTTATTTTTTGTATATGGTTATCTATGTTGCGATATTAAGTTCTTTCTCTTGGGTTTATTTAATTGTTACTATATATTAATCTTAGACTTTTGGTAATTCTGCCTAATACCAATGAGAAAGAATCCAAGAGGGTCACAGACTAAGTGTTTATGTTGGCATCGATTAAATTTTAAATGAATTTAATTATTGGAAAAAATATTATTCTCAAGACCGAGGAATAATTTTATTCATGTTTTATTGATCGCATAAATTAAAAAATATTTATTCACTGGATTGTGATTAAAATATAATTATTTATTTTATTGAATATTTGATAAATATTTATTTACTTGTTTGTGAATAAAATATTTATTTAAGAGAATAAAATATTTTTATTTGGTTATTCAATAAATACTGAGGAATTCTAAATAACCATGACTATGTTGAATGATAAATAATTATTTAAAATCCAGTAAATAATATTTATCATTCGCACATGTTGGTGAATTATAAAATGAAATAATATTAATAATATTATATATAATGGGGTTGTCTTAATGGTTCTAATATTTTTAAGGGATATAATTAAATAATAAAATATTCTAACCTAAAACCTACCTATATAGATATCTCGTTATGGCAATTGTGTATGTAATCAAAGATGGAGAATTATCGCGCAAAGAAAATTATTTTTTGACTCCTCCATCTCTATCCCTATCAAGAATGAGAAAAAAATGAGAGATTTATTAAATAAAAAGTAATGAGTGATCAATAATGAAAAATGTGTGACATTTAATTCCCATCTCTAGAACCCAAAGATCATTTGGCATTGCTCAATGATCAAAGGAGCATGTGTGGATCATCGCTATAGGGATTCAATCATTGGATCCTCACATGTAAAAAAAGAAATATGAAACATTATTTTAGGAAAATCAACACCCACATTGAATAAAGAAACCTAATACAATATAATTTTATTATTATGATCTAAATAAATTAATTATAAATTTTATGTACAAGATCCCCGCTCATGGTTTCTGGTATAGAAATATTAAATTAAATTTTAATATATATCTCACCACCGCAGGATTCCGCTATGCCTGAAACTAACACAATTTACATTTCATTTACTAGTATAGATAAAAAAAATAAAAATACAATTTTCTTATAATTTCATGTCATTATTAGGTTGTTTTCTCTGAATTTTAATTTTACACATATATTTTAGTATTTTCATGAACTAAAAGTATGTTTCTTGTCATATTATAAAAATGATACCTTGAATTGACATCAACTTAACCATAAAATTTGAAAAATCATTTTATGGTTGTTTTCCTCTGATTTTATGGCATTTAGAGTCTGTTCGGCTGGTTTTGACCTCATGATGCATACTATTAAAGGTTGTTAAACATTTAAAAACTAAACATTCAGTTATTTCAAGCACACCAAATATCTGATTCATGTTTCATCTATAGATACAAATCAAAAAAATAAAAAAAATTACTAATATTTTATGTCATTATGTCGGTTTTTTATATGGATTTTCCCATTACAATAATGTTTTAGTGTTTTAAAGAACTAAAAGTGTGTTTTTAGTCAGTTCATGAAATCAAAAACTCATATTAATGTTTTTTCAGATCCACCATTTCAAAAATCACTAAAATATTTCTTTTTCTAATTTCATGACTTTCAAGGCCCATTCATATGGTTTGGAATGACTGAAACATGTTTTATAAAGTTTTCAACCCATTAAAAACTGCTTATTCAGCCATTCTGGACACACCATGTGTCTAATTTAGGTGTCTTCAACTCATACACTTGAAAAAAGTTACCAAGAAGATTATACTATAATTTTAAATCATTACAAACAAACTATTTGTCTAATTGATGTGTCCTTATATTTACATTTCATGATCTCTAACATTCAAAAATTAGTGTATGGTTATTTTCAACTAAAATCACAACATTATGTAGTATTTAGGTTAGTTTTTACCCCCCATATGCATGTTTTTAAAGGCCATTAAACCTTAAAAAACTACTTATTCAGTAATTTTGGGATACCCATACGTCTGATTGATGTTCCTTATACTCATACATTTGAAGAAAAATATATTTTTTCCAATGAATTCGCGTCATTATGAGGTTTTTTATTATGGATTTAATCATTATATTCTAGTTTTACTATTTCAAAACACTAAAAATGTGTTTCCTGAAATCCTATAAAATGAAACCTTGAATTGAGATTCTATTAGCCCTATAATTTATAAAATATGTCTATGGTTTTTTCATTCGAATTCATGGAATTCAGAGTATATTTGGTTTTTTGTGACCCCCAGATGCACATTTTTAAAGACCATCAATCCTTAAAAACTATTTATTCAGTCTTTCTGGGAATTCTAAATCCATGATTTCCATCCCATATTCTTGTACACATAAAAAATATAATGATGGATTTGTAATTATTTTTCAACATTTTGAGGTTGTTTTTGATGGATTTTACGGTTAGACATGTGTTTTAGTGTTATAAAACACAAAAAATGTGTTTTTGATTAACTTAGGAAAATGAAAAATTGGATTGAAATTCCATCATATTTGATATTTAAAAAAACATTTTATGGTTTCTTTCATTTATTTTCATGATATTGATAGGTTTTTTAGTTGGTTTTGACCCACCCTGGCGTAAATTTTTAAAGGTTATCAAACCTTTTAAAAATAAATTATTTGATCATTATGGGCACCCCATACGTCATATTGATGTTTTTTATGCTTGTAAATATAAAAAAATATAAATATTTATTTCTTATTATTATACTTTATTATGATGTCTTTTTCTATGGATTTGAACCTTAAATGAATATTTTAGTGTTTTAAAACACTAAAAGTTCATTTTAGGTCATCACGGCCAATTAAACCTCGGAATAACATTATGCCAGTACCATCATTTCAAAAATTACTGTATGGTAATTATCATGTGATTTCATAAAAATTTTGTATCATCTATTGAGTTTTGACTGTGAAACTATAAAGAAATATACATTTGTTTCATTATTATAAATAATTTTAAAATATGAAACAAGTTTTAATTATTCATCTGAAATGAAATTTCAAATAAAAAATGGTTATGTAAAATACCTCATGCATCAGGTGAATCTGCATATGGATCACCCATGAACCCACGATGATGTCCACTAGTAGTATCCAAAACCTATAATATAAATAAATATTATATGTTATGATCATATTAATAAAATTCAGTATGAGTATAATTTATTTACTTTTTTACCAATTTCATTATATGTGTACATTAGCGGGACACTGAGCCACCAAGTCATCTATATGTTATGACATATGTGATGATATCTCCTTATACTATGAACATAGGTGATAAAACCCATCATTTATACTACACTGCATACTCTGCATGGAAACATCTACCACATCCATTTTACTCATCTTGTTCAACTAGTGTAGCCCAATCCTTGGATGAATATGGTCCAACTATTGGTGGACCATATAGAAATTCTAACTCAATATAGTATAGTAAACCAGTGACACTGAAAGTTAGGACTTATTGTGTGGTTGGTGGCATAGTAACATGATCTTCTTTATGATATTATTTTTAGATATAGTTTCATACTCTGATATTTTTACCTTGTAATTATTATTCTAAATAATAGTGAAATGTTATTCCTATCTATGAATGTAATTATTTTTCTCAAACTAGATAAATCGATATTTCCAATGTTCATCTTAACATTATTATTTTTTTCTTCACATTATTCATCTATTACCCATTCTTTCACTATTTCTCCTAACATTTCTATAACACATAACTGAATCTATTTCTAAACCAATCACATCCTCTCTAATTAATGCATGTTGTTGGACACTATTACCATAAATCAAAGAGTTTACATGTCCATCGCACCCCAATACATGTTGAAACATGTCCAATTTTTGTATAGTATTGAGTTGAGAATTCTCTTTTTAGAACAACATACAGTCATTAAAACACACATCAATGCTAGCATATATGAAAACAAGGTCATCAGTTAACTTGTGAGCTTAATAGTGTGACTTTGGATATTTTTTCTTCATCAAGGAGTACCTTCTTTAATAGTACCAGCAACATGTCAATGGAGGTCTCCGTCCAAAGATTCAAGGTCTTCATATGTAATAGTTCTATGATGAAAGAAAATTTACTAAATTTAGTGGATCCATAAAATAATATAGTACGTGCATCATAAAAAATTTCAATGGATTTCAATTATTATCCATCTGTAAAATTGTGGGGATTAGTCGCACTCTTTTCATCATTTATGACATTACTTTATTTAGGTTTAAACTAACACATTATAGCTTTGAGAATTATGTTCATCAGATTAAAAATTCTTGAATCAACATCCATACACATACTTTCTAATTGATGACAGGGAGAAGACTCTTCCCCATGATGTTTCCTTGTCTTATTGTTTTTCAAAAACCCATTTTAAAATATATGTTGTCTAATAGTATCTCATTTAAAGAGATATGTATTTTTACATTTTCTACATGAGAAAATAAAAACATTTCTTTGAAATATATAGGTGAAATCAATAAATTGATAAATCCAGTCATGATTTTCATATCTTAACCAATGGATTAATCTAGCTCCTATAAATAATTGTATCTATAGTTTAAAATAATTAAAATATACAAACAATAATTATTAAACATATATTCCAATCAAATAAATATAAAAGAATTTATATGAAAATATAATTATTAGATAATTAAAATGATAAAAAAATTAATTAGAGAATAATTTAAATATTTTTTGAAACACATATATTTTATTATCATATATTCACCTAATACATAATTTACTAATCATTTTTAATGTACAATATTTTTGGTCCAGAGAAAGTATAGAATAATCCAATGAATTTTCTATAAAGTTGGGAAACACAAAATCATATCAAGAAAAAAATTCATAGAGCTAAAATTGGAAACGTATAAAGAATCATAAAGTATCATGGTGCTTATTATATAGCACCTCATGCTATGCGAGATTACCAATTCACATGGAATACCCACAAATGAAGATCACTTTAGTGGTGAGGTAGTGAAATCATTCCCTAGAAAATGATTTTTTGGGGAAAGCATTAAAATACCACCCCCTTTAAATGATTTTCATTTGTGGTGTGAGGTAGTAACATCACCCACCTGTAAAAAATCCTTCACATTGTGAGGTTGTGGTTTATTACCCATCACACAATGCAAGGCATGATATACAACCGACTATCCATTTTGGAAAAAATATTATTCTCATGACCTAAAAATTAATGGTCTTATCACCTAAAGAGAATATTTTTACGCACACAGATCAGATATATAGACAATGGGGAAGACCAAATAATAAAAATGAGAGACTTTCTATAGGTAATTTATTTACCAAATATCATAATGGGAAGGAGACACCATAAAAGGTGATCCAAGGATAAGATTCCCCTCCTACAATGTAATATAATTCATGAAAAAAGGGACCCATATAGTTGTATGAAAAGGTGACCCACTTTTATTCGTGAAGGAATCCTATATTAAAGGAACATATTTTGTAGAATCACCCCTCATGAGGCCCCATCCTTCATGGTGATATCAATATGATGAATGGGGAATCCTTATGGTGTTTTACCATTCCACTCTCACTTTCCTCCTTCTGCAAGGTGTTCAGCCTCATATTGGACCCATCATGAACTATCAAAATGGATCCCTCTCACCAACACTAAGTCTCATAAATTCCATTACTGAAACCTCCACTCCAGCCACCAAATCCATCTGTCTAGGGGACAACACACATTAGCATGTCCCTCTCCTGATCATGCATTATTATGGTAAAGGAGGTCATGTATTTAACCTACCTATTAGGAAGGATACTTATAATGTATATAATCATGAATTTATATTGTAATGAGGATCCCATCCTCATCAGTGGTAGTGGTAAATCTCTCGGTCTGGTCTGTGATATCTGATACCTGAAATGATAAGATAATCGGGTGGTATTTGTGCATCTAATAGATATATATTTCCTGAGGGTGGGGTTTAGAAAATGATAAGAATATGACAATGATTAAATTATATTATTTCGTCTAGAATACTCTTCCATAGCCCCACCCTCATCCAAATATGAATAAGGAGGTGAATGGGAATCCCTCATGAATAAATCCCTAATCCTTTCTTGCAAGATATCATATTCTTCCTAGTTTCTATATAAACTCTCTCTCCCACTCTCATACAAGGATGAAAATTCAACATAGATTTCAAATTATGGTTTAAGTCTCTTATCAAGCATGATTATTTAATGGGGTTATATTATATTATCTCTTATTTCTTACGCTGATCATGAATCGCGTGGTCTTAAAGACTTGTAGTGATCATGAAACTTTCATGATCAGAACTCCTAAATGGGCCTCTCATATAGGTGTAATCTAAAAAATATAAGAAATATGTGGACTTTGATTCTTGTCCCAATTTGATATGTTGAAATCCTCTTGAGGTTAAAAACCAACACTTTAAATCCTAATATTTTTTATTTCTCTATAATCCTTATGAGATTATCCCACACTTGGGAGGTTATATCCCATATAAGCCCTTTCTATCTCATACTCACCGGCTCATAACCATAGTAAGAGAATTATTTCTAGGGATATATACCTTATAATACCACTTGAAGTGAGTATTATTTGTCATGTAATCCTCAATCAATAAATTTATCCCAAAAAACAATGCAATATAGCAGTCCCTGGATTATCTCTCGAGGAGGTTGAAATTTGATTTGCAAAACTATCACTTTTGTTTTGTTTGTTTTCGTACAAAATAAAAATTTGGGGATTTGATTAAAGACTATAGAATAGAATATAAAAAAATACTAAGGAGAAATAAAATTTTCAAATGAGCCAAAAAATTTATAGGGAATAAAATAGGTTTGAAACCAGAATCAAAATAGTGGTGATGGACAAGCTTTAACCTCCCGAACACTCCCCTCTTCCTTGTTTAAAATTATCTCCCTAATGAATATATCAATGCCAACCAAAATACATCATGAAAAACACCATATTTTTCATGTATATCATATTACAACCACAATATTATTATTTACACTCCTATAGAAGTGATCCAATTACTTGAAGACCTCCAAATAATCAAACCTAATCGAAATCACCATGCTCAACGGTAAGACCTTGCCGAAGAAATTTAAATAGGTAAATCAACTATTTCACTTAATAGATTGGGAAACCATCCAAAAAAACAAGTTAAAAATATATTCTGGAAATAAAACAACTGCTATCATCCAAGAAATATAAGTTCAACAGAGATGCAATAAAGATTACACATTAAGATCAAAATTCAGAAGGGAGTGTCTGTCGGTTGTCGTCGTCCGCAACCACTTGGTGCTTAGCCTCACCTCACATAAGAATCCCACATCATCTTCATTCCAAAGAAAGTTCACACTATCTTCATAAAGGTATTTTCAAAAACAAACCCCCCTTGAAATGAAATAGGAGATGGGAATATAAGGGGAGGAGGGCTGAAAATTCTTCTATTCAAATTATGCTTTCCCGATGTTGGATTCTGTTTGGAACCTCTAGCGGCCGAATATGCCTTTGTAATCTTCTCAATAGTTTTTAAAAATTATATCCTCTATATTTCCTCCAAATTTCAGCCAAATCTGATACGTGGTGTAAAGGTTATGAATTAATTACTTAACATATCTTGCTATGCGCGAGGAGACTCTTCGTCTTCCACATAAGTGTCTCATTCACATAGTACCACAATGATCGAATTTGAACTTGATACTCGTCATGAATTCAAGTATTGGAGTACTCTTTCACGTGAAATTTTGATTAAGAACTTTGGACACTTGTAGCCGGAGTTATACCTCCTTGATTGAGGTGGGCTCCACACAGCTGACCATAAAACATTTTCCCAAAGAATGATTTATTTGTGCCCTTATATGGACGATTTAGAACATGGTACAGTTGAAAAATGTGAAGCACATCTTCAAAGGGTTACTAAAAATGAATCATTATAATTGGATCCCTATTTAAAAAGATATGCCCAAAACATCAAACTGATGAAAAACTGTTAAAAATCCATAATTAGGGCATTTTCACAATTTAGCTCAATATACAAAAAAATTCCAAAAATGATGAAATTTATCATATAATGAAACATTAGTGAGGATTAAATCATTGAAATTTAGATACAATATATTGAAAATATCATCTCTATCAATTCCCCCACACTTAGAACTTGGTCTCCAGGACAAGTGATCATCAAAACCAAATCAATGCATATTCAAAACACAAACCAATGAGGTTCACCAATCAACCGCCAAGAATAAAATGATATCATGCCACATAAAAAATGATTCAAGTTGTAAATTTAGTTCATTTAATCCATTTACACATCAAATCTCCTCTCATTCACACAACACACTAACCTCACAAAAAGTATATCTCAACACACAAATATTGATTTTCAATAAAGATTTTCACATCCTAAAACATGCAAGAATCATCATAGTCTTGAAAAATTTCTACATATCAACTAGATGTGAGCCAAGAAAATTTGATCATCATGAGGTATTTTCATGTTTGTTCTTTAGATAAAGGTTGGTGGGTTTCAAATGTCCAAAATTATGAGGCCAAAAAGGGAGAGATTGGATCATTTTTGAAGAAAAAAATGCATGAATCTAATATTCACTCATGTGTAGAATCCTCCTTACTCTCCTACAATGAATTTCATATTTTATCATCTCTAAGAATATCTTTTCCACCTCATTCCATCAATATTTTAGTAGTAAATGTGAAATTTCTCTTCTTCTTATTTTTTCGAAAGCTTCGGATTGGGAACAACTTTCTTCCATTAAGACCTCTAGATAGGCACAAATCTCTTCCATTGAGAGCTCTATACAAGAACAACTCTCTTCCATTGAGAGCTCTAGATAGGAACAGCTCCCATAAAAACATTTTTCAGCAGCAAAAACATCTCTTCAGAGTTTTGATAACCACCCAAAGCAACAACAGATGAGGTATCACACCACAAGTCATCTCCCCCACACTTAAGTTCAACTAGATCATGTATTTGTACTTCCAGAGCAAGTTAGAAAGGGAAAATGGCTTGTAATTTGGCTATCTAGAAGGAAATTCATGGATATTAAGGGCTCAAGAAGGATAAAATGTACAAGGTAGGCCAAAATAAAAAAGGCTAATCATGAAAAGGTGGATTTTAATCAAAAACAAATTGCCTCAATCATTTCAATCACAGTCACCTCATCCGTCGTGTTTTGATAAAAATAGATCAAGTTCTGGTTCAGTCAAACATGCATTCTTTGTTTCACTCAAGAAGTAGAACTAATGTGGAGAATATGTATAAAGGGTTTCAGAAGCATCACAGAAAAAATAATTCCAATGATAATGACATTGAGATGTGGCATGGGATTCAAAAATCAGATGTCTCTTCATGAAAATTTTTTAAAAAATTTATACTTGAAACAGTGTCATTTTCAGCATTCATTTATAACTAGATTTAAGGGATCAATCGATTCACTCATTGATAGGGTTTTCAAATATTATAATTATCATCATGTAAAATAACAAGTAGTTTTTCAAAATTTTAAATAAAACACACAAAATTTGAAAAAGAAAAGAACACACCAAAAATTGAAAGATAAAAAAAACAAGAATTTGAAATTAAAGAACACAAAATCCTAATCTACCCAGCATGTCCCCCCACACTTATTTTATACAATGTTCTCATTGTTTAAAAAAATATATGAATATGTAATTCAATAAATTAATGACATTACAAAAAAATGAGAAGGGAAAACACAACCTGAAATCAATTGTATTCAGCTTCATGAAGATGGATCTCCTCCCCCAGAGGATCTTGAACATTCTCTCTAAAGAGCTTCAACGCATGCCCATTGACTGTGAATGGTGTCCCTTTTCATGGTTCTTTTATCTTGATTGCACCAAAGGAAAAACATGAGTAATAATGAAAGGACCAGACTATTTTGAATGAAATTTACCAGGGAACAACTTTAATCATGAATCAAATAGTAACACTTTATCTCCATCCTTAATGTTTTTGTTGAGAATCATCTCATCATGAAATGATTTGTTTATTTCATTGTAAAACCTAGAACTTTCATATTAATTCTTTATGATCTCCTCCAGCTCCTACAAATATAATTTTTTTTCTTCTCTAGTAGAAAACAGATTCATGTTACATGTTTTAATAGCCCAAAAATATTTGTGTTCTAACTCATCCAGAAAGTGAAAATCCTTTCCATAGACTAATCTAAATGGTGAGATGAAAATTTGGGTTTTGAATGTAGTTATATAATCCCATAGTGTATCATCAAGTCTCAAACACCAATCCTTTCTATTTGGGTTCACAGTTTTTTCCAGAATTTGTTTGATTTATTTGTTGGACAACTCATCCATTCCATTTGTTTGTGGGTGATAGGGTGTGGAGACACTATGATGAACTCCATACTTCTTCAATACTAATTCCAAAGGCTTGTTAAAAAATTGATTACCTTGATCCGTAATCAATAACTTTGGAAATCCGAACCTTGAAAATAGATTTCCTTTTACAAACTTGGACACAGTTTTGGCATCATCAACTCTTGTGGGAATAGCTTGTACCCACTTGGAGACATAATCAACAGAAAGAAAGATTTAAATATATCCAAAAGAATTGGGAAAAGCCCCATGAAATCCATACCCCAAACATCAAATACATCAAAAATAGAAGAGGTTGTTGTGTCATCTCATTAATTTTTGAAATGCTCCCTTGAAATTGAAAATTTCTACATGTCATTCAAAAATAAAAAGCATCTCTAGAAATTGAAGGCCAATACAAACCATAATCAAGAACCTTTCTAGAATTTCATTGAGGCCCAAAGTGTCCTCCATAGCTCAATGTGTGACAAAAATTTAATACAGATTGAAAATCAAAATTTCGAATGCATCTCCTAATCATTTAATCACTACCAACATGCTACAAGTAAGGATCATCCCAAATGTAATGCATTGAATCACTCACAAATTTAGAAATTTGATTCTTGGAAAACTAGTGGAGAAAATCATCATGAGATAAGTAATTCATTAGATCAAAAAACCACGGCCTTTCAGTTTTACAATCATACAAATCCTCCTCTGGAAAAGTTTCTTTAATTGGTGGATAGATCCGAAAATTCTTATTCAAAACAGATGGTACCCTACTCAAATGATCAGTAACAAGATTATCACTTCCTTTCTTGTCTATTATTTCAACATCAAACTCTTGTAACAGCAAGATCCATCTCAAAAGTATTGTTTTTTCATCATTTTTCTTCATCAAAAATTTGATTGCAGAATGATTAGTGAAAACAATCGCCTTAGATCCTATCAGATAACATCTAAATTTGTCTAAAGAAAAGACAACAATAAATAGTTCCTTCTCATTTTCTGTGTAGTTTGATTGGTCATAATCTAATGTTATATAGGCATTGGCAATCACATGATATTTTTTCTAACCTTTGACTTAAAACTACTCCAAGAGAAAAGTCGTATGAATCAGTCATGATTTCAAAGGGCAAGTCCCATTTGGGAGGTTGAACAATGGGAGGGGTTATCAGTTTTTGTTTTATCTCCCCAAAGGATTGTTTACAATTCTTATCAAACAAAAATGGGGTATCTTTCTGAAGAAATATAGACAATGGAATCACAAACTTACTAAAATCCTTAATGAATCTCTTATAAAAACCATCATGACCAAGAAAAGATCTCACATCTCTGACTTTTTTTGGGTATGTCAATGAAGAAATGACCTCAACTTTGGACTTATCAACTTGAATTCCATCCAGAGACACAATATTCCCCAGAAAAATTCCCTTACCCACCATGAAATGACAATTTTCATAATTAAGAATAAGGTTCTTATCAATGACAGTTTCAAGAACATGATCCAGACCCTCTAAAAAACATTCAAATGATGATCCATAAATAGTGAAGTCATCCATAAAAACGTCCATGCATGTTTCAAGAAATTCAGAGAAAATTCTCATCATACACCTTTGAAATGTTCTAGGAGCATTGCACAAACCGAAGGGCATCCTCCTATAAGTTAAGGTTCTTAATGGGCATGTGAAAGTGGTTTTCTCTTGATCCTATGGTGCAATATGAATTTGGAAATAACCAGAGATTCCATCAAGAAAATAATAATGGGTCTTCCCATCCAGTCTTTCAAGGACCTGACCAAGGAATGGCAGTGGGCAGTGGTCTTTCCTTTTTATCAAAACTGAGCTTCCTATAATCAATGCACATTCAACACTTATTTGGAATCCTAACAAGAACAAGCTCACAAAATTCATTCATTGAGATTGTTAAGCCACTTTTTTTGGGATCAACTTGGATGGGACTCACCCATTGACTATCAATGATGGTAAAAATAATTCTAGCAGCCAAAAGGGTGGTGACATCCTTCTTAACAACCTCTAAAAGTGTTGGATTCAACCTCCTTTGAAATTGTCTCACTGGTTTAACATTTTCCTCCATGAAAATTGTATGCATGAAAACTGAGGTACGGACTCCAGTAAAATTATATGGAGTCCATACAATATCTTTCTTGTGGGTTTTTTGGACTCCTAACAATTGGTTATCTTGGTCCTTTGATAAATCTTTTGAAATTATAATAGGGAATGTTTCATTTTCACCTTAGAAAGAATATTTGAGATTCTCAGGAAGTGGTTTCAACTCTAACTCAGCTGGGGTATTTATATTGATCAAGGAACATTTCTCACAGGCGTTATTGTTTAGTGGGGCTTCAGATTTTAAAGTACATTCACCATGATGATCAATTTCAATGTTCTCAAAATTTGTTTCTAGTAGAAAATTGTCAACTTCTCCCAGGAGACCACTAGCAGCATTATATATTTCCAGAAAGACATATTCATCAATGTTTTGATCAATAGAATCTTGAAAAGTTGTCTCAACATTCCAAGTCTCATCATAAGCTTCATTTTACCTCTCTTGTTGACCAGATTCAAAAATAAAAAAAAATTCCATCATTAAAAACATCAACTGGTTTCTCATCAGAGGAAAAATTAGGGAACATCTTAGTGGAAAACCAATCAATCCTATTCACTTGGGGGGATTAGTGATCCTCATCTAGGTGTTTCATGGACTGAAAAATATTTAAATGAACAACATCTCCTCCATACTCTAGTGAAAGTGTTCCCTTGTGAACATTGATGATTTCTTTTTCAGTTTTCAGGAATGGTCTCCCTAGAATGAGTGGTGCATGGGTACTAAACCAACCATCTTCCATATCTGAGACATAGAAATCAACAGGAAAAATCATGTCTCTCACCTGAATGAGAATTTCCTCTATAACTCCAGCAGGATTGGAAGTACATCGGTTGGAAATTAGAATGAAGATCCCAAATTGTTTTAATTCTCCAACCTGAAGAGATGAGTAAACAGAATGTGGCATAACATTGATGGAGGCACCAAAATCAAGAATAACATCCTTGAATTCTTATTGACCAATGGTACAAGGAATGGTAAAGGTTCCTGGGTCTTTAGATTTGAGAGTCAAAGCATTTTGAATCATGGATGAAACATTCCACCCTAAGATGACCTTTTCACCTCCTTTGAATTTCCTCTTGTGGGTACACATTTCTTTCAATAACTTTTCATACCTTGGAATTTGTTTCACAGCATCAAGAAAAGTTATATTGACTTGAACTTTCTTGAAAGTCTCCAAAACATCCTTATCCAACTCTTTTTCAGCACTCGACTTCATTGGTGGTACACTCCTAGGGTACAGCCATAGTGTTTTGGATGTTTCTAGACTATTCTGAGCACTTTTTTGAGAAACAAAAGGATCAGAAATCCTCTTCCAATCCCTCTTTGTTCTTTCAAGAAACATTTCTTCTCTTGACATCATGTTTCCCTTCTATGAACATTCAAAATTTCCAGCATTTGCATTAGTGGTGGGATTATTGATAATAGTTTCAATAATAGGTTTTGTTTTCTCAATCTGAGGTGTATTAAATTGTTTTCCACTCCTAAGTTCAATTTCACTCACATTTTCCTTCCCTTTATCTCTCGGATTCACTTAAGGCTATGAGGGAAAACCTCCACTCATTTGATTTTTTATATAACTAAGATCAGAGTCAAGTTGACCCATTTGAGTCATTAGGGTATTCAACATGTTTTGTTGTTGATATTGTGTTTGTTTCATTCCCTCCTGTTGTTTCCTAATTACTTATTCAAAATTTCTCTCTAAATTTTGAGTGGGGGGGACATGCTAAATGTTTCTTCCAGAATGAGCATTGGATTTCTCATTGAAATATCTTGGTTGTGAATTGCTTGATTTTCCTTAGAAGAAGCTTCTAGGTTGTTCAGGCTATCAAAATATTTCATTAGAGTGGTTGTTCCAGCCTTTATTGAAATTTTGATTTGTTTGAAATGGCCTTTGTTGGTTTTATTGAAAGATTTTTCTAAGAAAAACAACATTGCAGTTCTTATAAGGTTGTTGCATTTGTGGGCATTGGTCACTAAAATGGTCATTGGAAGAATAAATTCCATAGTGGACTTGAATTTTAAATGTTACTTCAGGTTTGGGTGGTGTTGGTGGGTTTTTGGATAACATCATTGGCCTCAACATGGTAGTAATATCATAAAGTTGACTCACAATCATTTTGTTTTCAGGACTAGCAATGGGAAACTCCTGGGAAGATTTCACATGAAGAAGGCCTCTTGTTCCAAACTGTTGAGAATTTTTTTCCATGTTTGCAATTAATGTCCTAGTAGCAGTTGGTGTTTTGTCAACTGGATCCCCTCCTACAACAACATCAATCATTCTTCTATCAGTAAGACAGAATCCATCATAAAAATATTAAATCAAAAGTTGGTCACTAATTTGATGGTGGGGGAAACTGAAACAAAGTATTTTGAAGTATTCCCAGTACTCATGTAGTGTCTCAACTTGATTTTGCCTCACTCCACAAATCTTCTTTCTAATGGAAGCAATTCTAGAAGCAGGGAAAAAATTTCAAGGAAAAGTTTCTTCAATTCATTCCATTCCCTAATCAAAGTAAAATTTGAATAGAAAAACTATTCATTGGCAATTCCTTCTAACGAAAAAGGAAATGACTTAAATTTCATTTGATTTGCATCAACTCCCTGGGGTTTCATGTTGACACAAAGACAACTAAATTTCTGAAGGTGTTTATGTGGATCTTCACTAGGAAATCCATTAAATTTTGGAAGTTGGTGGATGAAACCAGATTTAATTTCAAACCCAGCAGGTGCATCAGGATATTCAATTGGATTTTCTTAATTTGCATCATAAGATGAAGACAACTATTTTAGGGTTATATTTTCATCCATTGGAATTTCAGTTTCAAATATGTTCCTTATAATTGTGTTATTGGAATATTCACAACTTGGGACAAGGGGATTTCAGGTAGATCTCTCCCTAGAGTGAAAGGTTCTATCAATTTTAGAAACCAAAGGGAACAAATTTGGGTTAGAATTTCGGATCATGCAAAAATAATTTCCACACAAATAAACTCAAGAAACCTCCATGGAAATGACACCATTTAAAGTGAGGATTTTTTGTCATGTAATACTCAATAAATAAATTTATCCCCAAAAACAATGCAATATAGTAGTCCCTGGATTGTCTCTCGAGGAGGTTTCAATTTGAGTTGCAAAACTGTCACTTTTGTTTTGTTTGTTTTCGCACAAAATAGAAATTTAGGTATTTGATTAAAGACTCTAGAATAGAAGATAAATAAAAACCAAAGATAAATAAAATTTTCAAATGAGCTAGATAATTGATAGGAAATAAAATAGGTTTGAAACCAGAATCAAAATAGTGGTTACAGACAAGCTTTAACCTCCCGGACACTCCCCTCTTCCTTGTTCAAAATTATCTCCCTAATGAATCTCCCAATACCTACCCAAATACCTCTTGATAAACACCTTATTTTGCATAGATATAATATTAAAACCTCATTTTGATTGTTTCCCCTCCTATAGAAGTGATCCAATTACTTGAAGACCTCCAAATAATCAAACCTAACCGAAATCACTATGTTGAACGGAAAGACCTCACCGAAGAAATTTAAATATGTAAATCGACTATTTTACTTCATGGATTGGGAAAACATACAAAAAAAAGTTGAAAATATATTCAAGAAAGAAAAAATCCATTTTCATCCAAGAAATATATGTTCAAGAGAGATACAATAGAGATTACACATGAAGATCAAAACTCGGAAGGGAGTGTTTGTTGGTTGTCGTCATCCGCAACCACTTGGTGCTTAGCCTCGCATCACATGAGAAACCCACAAAATATTCATTCCATAAAGAGAACAACATCTTAATCAAGGTCTCTACAAATCCAAACCCCCCTTGAAATGAAATAATATATTGGAATATAAGGGGAGGAGGGTTGTAAATTCTTCTATCCAGATTCTGTCTGTCCGATGTTTTCTTCTGTTTGGAACCTCTACCGACTGATTGTGCATCTGGACTCTTCCCAAGAGCTTTTATAAATTACGATCTCTATTTGTTCTCCAAATTTCATCCAAATTGGATATGTGGTGTAAAAGTTATGAATTAATTACCCAACCTCTCTTGCTCTGCCCAATGAGACGCTTCATCTTCCACATAAGTGTCTCACTCACATAGTGAAACAATGATCTAATTTGACCTTGAAACTCATCATGAATGCGCTTCTTGGAGTCTTCTTGCACTTACAATTGTAATTAATGACTTTTGTCACATTTATTCGGAGTTATACCTCCTTGATTGAGGTGGTGTCCACACAGCCAACCATAAAAACGTTTCCCAAAGAATGATTTATTTGATCCCTTAGATGGATGATTTAGAACTTCGTCCAGTTGAAAAATGTTAAGTACATATTCAAAGGGTGCCTAAAAAACTAATCATTCAAAATGGACCCCTATGTAAAACGATATTCCCAAAACATCAAACTAATGAAAAACTGTTTAAAATCTAGAATTAGGACATTTTCACAATTTAGCTCAAAATACCACAAAATTATGAAAATGATGAAATTTAACAAATAATGACACATTGTTGAGGATTAAATCATTGAAATATAGTTAAAATATATTGAAAATATCAGCTCTATAACCAATCCATTCTTGTTGGTAAATAACCCTAGTGGGGTTAATCAAAAATGGATTCTCATGTCTAAATCCCACACCAACAATTTCTAGGCACCTTTTTCCAATATGTATTTTCCACATGCCATTAAATCTGCATAGTCTGGTCCTTATCACATGACCCAAAATGGAATTATGGTCCCAATTAAATGGAAACAAAATACATGGGTTTTGATTCCTTTATCAAGGATATGTAGGAATCCCATCTCATGGTTTTGATCATAAGATAAAAAATCCAACCACTAACCTAGTTGGAAATAAACTATAGAGCACCCAATTATGAGGCTTTAAATAACTATTCTTCCAAAAAAAGGTCAAGTAAATGAAAATATAATATAGAGAAAATTTGATATATAAATGGTTATATTGATGGGTAACCACAGATACATAAAGATGGGTTATCCTGCATGAAAAAATGGTTGATTGTAGATATAAGAAGGGTGAATAGCCTTATATATTCAGTTTTGTAAAGGATTCAATAATATGACATAAATCTATAATAGGGTCTTGGATAATGAAATATTTCACACCCAATATGTGTGATGAGCCTAAAATCTCAGTCTCTTGACCAATGTGAGCCCCTAAGGATCATTAGAAAACACCATCTGATCACCTACGATTGGAAAGCTGGTCTGTATCATGGATACAATCATTGTTGGGTGTTTTTTGTTCCATGAATAAACCCCTTTGTAAATCAACCAAAAATAGATAAGAAACAAAAAAGGTGAACCTCACATGAAATATTGTGAACCCATACTCAACCCCCATAATCAAAGGCCACTTCACTCTATTCTTATCAAGAAAAATGGTAAACCGAATGTGAAAGATTATACAGCCATATTTAACTCCCCACAATAAATCATCAATTCACTCTATTTTCATCATAAACAAAAATGGTAAACAAAACATGAAACATATCATTAAACAAAATAATTATGTCACCCCCATGTTATGTCATTTCATCACATATATTTACATAAGAAGGAAAATTACCCAACATGGGTCTCCAAAAAAATAAAACAACCTATTCTTATCTAATTGTGATTCTACATTGACGAGTTTATATATATTTTTCATTACTCCCCTCAATAACATTCACTAGAAATTAATTCAATCTAAAATTAAATATTTTCTTTAGTAAAAAGTGTATGAATTAGAAATCATACAAACCAAATCATAAGAAAATAATAGGATCTTATCACACACATAGTGTATCCAACATCAGATGTATAATGAGCTGATATTAGAGAATAACCTCAATGGTATAGTCAAAACCCTAGAGGACACATGAAAATCCTTCTATGATATGCATCCCTACCAACCCTCCGACCAATGATGGCTTTTTTCAAAGAAAAAATAATCCCACATCGCCGTTTCGAACCGTTTCAGAGCCTCCCCCCATAAAACAAAAAAAATCCTTCTTTATCTGAGGGAGGTTAATAAAAATGTCAACAGGGTCCTCATTACCTAAGAATAGGATTAACACCAAAGGGATCTTACTGGAGGTCAACACTGATAATTCTTTGTGGCATCAAAACCTCATCCTTCTAAGAAAGTCACACTTTGGGCCCTAGATCAGGCTACCCAGACCCAAACACATATGGAAACTTATCAAGGGAAGAAAAAAATCAACTAGGAATGGGTCCATGTCCCCATTATCTCAAATTAAGACCTTCAACAAACTATATTGACAACCAGTGAGAAGACATATATACCATGTAACATCCCCTAATCTGGCACTCTCTCACATGTTCGAGATGGGTTGATTATGAGACCTCAAGCATACCTCCCCATACACCAGAGGCTTTCGACTAGCAGTGGGGGTGTGATAAGTTTAGTGGGGAGTATATAGCCCATGGTTAAAGAGTTAAAACACAACAGAATAATCCAATAATAATAAATTAATATCAGAGTGTGGACATAATGAATACAATATGATACAGTAGAAAACCAACAATAAAATCAAATTGAATAATAAAGTAAATAATAATGTAATAATTTAATTAGATGATGGAATGTGAATAATTTAATGCTATAATAAATAAAAGTTAAATACTCTAAGACTCAAATATAGACTCAAATGTACCACTTCCCAAACCCAATGTATTTCCCCCCTCCAAACTCTAGCACATATAGTAAGTAAACAATCAATGTCAAGGTCCTTTTCCATTTTCCAAACCAACATCCATGTAATATACTCAGGTACCAAATGATATCTAGAATAGGGAGTGATTATAACTCAGTTGGTCAACACCACCATTCCTAAACAAAACCAATCTGATAGAAAGTGTATGAAATAATGAAATAAAAAGTGTATTAATAAATTGAATAATTAAATTAATACCACAACAACCTGCTTCAACACCATGTTATATTGTCTCTGAGCATATCTCACAACCATTCCAATGATAACCATATAACCATGGTAAAACATAACCTTTCTTGGTGACATTATGGAATGTATCTAAGCATGTATCATGACCATGCCAACTATAACCTTATAACCAAGGTACAGTTTTCACAAGTCTAAGTCAGAACCTATTATATAATCATTTAATCATTTAATCAGGGCCAATCTCAGTATATAAGAATTTTATCATGTATTAGGACCAATACCATTATATAATTATTTCATCATTTCAATCAGGTCCATTATAGGTATATAAGTATTTCAAAATTTGTCTCTAAGTTACGCTCGATATAAAAGCATTCTAGTATATGTCTCTAGGAATAGACTGCTATATAAGAATTTCATTATGTCTTAGGGTATAGATCGATATATAGTAATTTCAGCATTTAAACTGGGCCAATTCCCCATATATAATCATTATAGAAAATTAATCACAACACATGTAATATTAGTAAGGATATCATTATATTACATCCTAACGCTCAATGGTTAATTATCAAATTTACTATTTATCTTTAAATTACACATTTCATTTATCATATGTTCATAGCCAATATTAAAAAAGTTATCTAAATAATAAATCCAATCCAAGGAGATTCTATATCAAGAAAACACACAAATCACATGTCGTGCTAAACACACATTAATTCATTAAACAATTCCTTCATAATCAGGGGTTCTCTCACCCGAATGGTATTCATAAGCCAGTTCAATAACCAATTGGATCCAAAGGTTCCTCAAATAATAATTCTATTCACCATTTAATTAATTCAAGAACATTTTATACTGGTGAAATTGAAATACTATGCATACTTGGAATTATCATACTATAGGGTTATGGTTTGGACCCCCTACTTTTATCCGGTGAATAATGCAATGCTTCCATTGGAAAACACCTACAAGGAAGAACTTTCAGGTGTTTTCTGTAGGTTCCAGGCATAGCAGAAGCACATTGGTGGGTTTTCCCAACTTTAATTTTAACGTTAAACAACGTTCAATCTGAGATCTGTCATGATGTAAAATGCTGAATCTTCAGAATAGAACGAGGAATGAAAAAATTAAGAGGGAATCCTGAAACCATAGAGATAGGATCATCATATGCTGGTTATAATTATTTTAATTAATTCACAATAATTACCTTGGTGTAATTCTTTCTTTGTTGATGTCTTCGGTAATGATCCTGTGATTTATCGTTGCATTGTAGAATCCATGTTTAGGATTCTTCTAGTGGTGATCCACACATTTACCACATATCTCTGAACATTGCCGAAGGGATCTCAGTGTGCTAGCATGGAAGAACCTTCTCTTCCGATGTCTGCCTTTGATCGCCTTGGTCTATCAGTCTTGAGAGCGTTCATGGAGGAAGGATTTCTTTCATCCTTGAAAGAGTTCTCCAGAATTGTTGTACACAACGATTCTCTTGTGGAAAACTGTTGTGGTTGTGATGATATTTATAATCAGGTTTGGGGTTATAGAGTTATGAAAATAAATAAATGCGTTACGCATTTTATTTATTTCATTAACTATTATTAAAAATCCCCATGACAAATTATTAATTCTTTGACATGCGCCCACGCTGATTATAATAAATATAGTTTAATAAAACAATATTATATACTCAAAATCCTGACTGGAAAAACTACACAGCGTGTAATCATTAATACATGGTGTGTACTCGTTTTCCATAAAACTACACGGTGTGTATATTTAATATACACAACGTGTACTTATATTTTCAACTATCATTTATTTCCTCCACCACATTTATTAGACCTTGAGTAATGTCTATTTATTTCTTAAATAAATATAATTGCATCACTCACTAATAAATATTATTTCATCCACAATATATTCTCTCGAATAACTAGTGTTGAAATAAATGCGATCAGGGATAATTAAATAATTATTAAACCACGGTCAGGAATAATATTTATTTAACTTGTTAAATTAATATTTAACTGAGATACATGGACACCGTTAGTGTTGACCCTCTAGGCCTCTTTCTCAGTGTGATTAGGCGGATCCTACCTAAAGTCCAAGGATAGCATCTAGCAACACGCCAAGGCACCCATATAGAAATAAGTTAATGCTACGATGACGTGTCACCTCATATGAATGCTTACCGTGTAATATAATCCCTTTTTCACGATATCTCAAATCAAGTGGGTTGCATGCTAGTGTCAACAACCCACATGCTTGATTATTCTTTCTTTGACTTTCCGGAATTGAACTCACCCATATCTCACCATGGCAATGGATTTATTTAGGCTATATAAATTCAATCAAAGGGCCTGAGATATCTACTTCTTTTATGGAATAGAAGGGACAAATCCTTTCTCGCATTATCTATTAATGCAGTATTACTCGTGATGCACCCAAAGTACCGTACCTCACTACAAACAGTGTGTTGTCACAGTTTTTTTCAATACATCTAAGTGAGCAAGTTGTAATACCCAATAATAATAATATTAAAGTCTAAGGATCAATACACACATCCACAGATAGGAACATCCAATGAGACTGTGAAATGTAGATTTCCTATTGGCGGGTCTCGTTCTCATAATATCCTCCTGGATATTACCAAGGGCGCACACCATGAGATGATGCATCAATGTTTTATGAGTCCTCTCCTCTAATGGCATGTATTATTTGTGTCCCTCAAATAATATCATCCATCCTTAGAACATATATTCAAGAATAGTGTTATGGAACTTCTGGATTCTCATCATAGCAGGGATCCACTATGACTCTTTAATGCAACAAATATATTTAGGAAATTATCACATGCATTATCATGCAGAAGAACAATCAATATGTGATAAGGATTTTATTAATGAATAAAGTACAAAGTAGTTGGTTCTAGGCCACCAACTCCAACAGACTCTCACTTAGACTATATCCAATTGCTAACAACCTTTAACCCACTAGCTCTCACATGATATTCATGCTTCTGTTTAGATAGGCCTTTAGTCATGGGGTCCACCACGTTCTCTTCCGTGGACACTCTAATCACTGCAACTTCACCCTTTTAGTAGAAATCCCTCAAGATTTGATACTTTCGGAGTATATTCTTTTTTCGTTGATGTGACCTTGGTTCTTTTGAAAGAGCCTCTGCTACAGTATTATCACAATATAATATAATGGGATCTTTACTGCTAGGCACCACATCAAGCACCTGGACAATGTTCTAAATCTAGACGGCTTCCTTGGCTGCATCCGAAGCAGCTATATATTCGGACTCCTCTATAGAATTGGCGACAATTGGCTGCATTGAAGTCTTCCAGCTCATACCTCCTCCATTGAGACAGAAAACATATCCAGATTGCAACTTCGGATCGTTCTGATCTATCTGAAAACCAGCATCATCATACCCTCGGATGACAAGATCCTCATCTCCTCCATACACCAGGAACATATCCTTAGTTCTTCTCAGATACTTAAGGATAGTCTTAACAGTAGTCCAATTCTATTCTCCTGGATCTGCTTGATATCTTCCTACCATGCTCAGTGCATAGGCAACATCAAGCCTAGTACATAACATGGAATACATGATGGATCTTATAGCCAAAGCATATGGGATCTTACTCATTCTATCTTTCTCTTGTTGTGTCTGAGGACACATTTTCTTATAAAGATGTAGGCCATGTGACACTAGAACTAATCCCCTCTTGGATTGTTCCATACTAAATCTCTTCAGTATCTGGTCATTGTATGTACTCTGACTTAGTCCAAGAAGCCTCTTGGACTTATCATGAATGATCTTAATCCTTAGAATGTAGGCTGCTTCACCCAAGTCCTTCATGGTGAAACACTTGTTCAACCAGTCCTTAACTAACTGTAAGACCGGTACATTGTTTCCAATAAGAAATATGTCGTCAACATATTCTACTAGGATAACGATCACATTCCCATTAAACCGCTTATAAACACATGGCTCACATTCGTTCTTAATGAACCCAAATTTTTTTATGGCTTCATCAAATCGAATGTTCCATGACCTGGATTCCTCTTTTAATCCATAAATGGATTTCTGCAACTTGCAAACCCGTTTGGCTTCACCTGGTGTCACAAACCCTTCTGGTTGTGTCATATAGACATCTTCTTGAAGGTTCCCATTAATGAATGTTGTTTTGACATCCATTTGTCGAAACCTTGTAGTCATGGTAAGTTGTTACGGAAAGTATGATTCTTATGGATTTAAACATGGAAACTGGAGAGGAGGTTTCATCATAGTCAATTCCTTGACGTTGTCTGAAACCTTTAGCCACTAGCCTTGCTTTATAGGTACTAACTTGACCTTCCATGTCCATCTTTCTCTTGAATACCAATTTTCATCCAATAGGCTTTACATCAACTAGATCATCGACCAGAACCCAAACATGGTTCTGATAGATGGAATACATCTCAGAATTCATAGCTTCTATCCATATTGCAGCTTCTGAGCTTTCTACTACTTACTTTTAGGAGATAGGTTCATCATTTTCAAACAATAATGATTCACCATCCTCAGTGACTAGGAAACCAAATCTCTCTGGTTCCCTTACCTCTCTTGAGATCCTACGCAGTACTTATGTTTCTGGAACCTCTTCCACGGGGACCTGTGAAACTTGTTCTTATTCCAACTCATATGTATCTTGAACATCAACTTCGTCGAAGTCAATATTGCTCCCACTATCCTTTTTGATGATGTGCTCCCTTTCAAGAAAGATGGATTTTCTGGAAAAATTCAATTTCTTATCTTGAGGGTTATATAGGTAATATCCTTTCATTTCCTTTGGATATCCTATAAAGATACACTTCATGCCCCGGGGTGCTCGTTTGTTGCCTGAGAAGGCCTTAAAAAATTCCCAGCATCCCCATACACGTGTATGCGACAAAATGGGTTTCTTTCCATTCCATAACTCGGAGGGAATTCCATTTTCCGCCTTAGTTGGTACTCGGTTTAATGTGTATGCTGCAGTTTGTAATGCATATCCCCAAAAGGATAATGGAAGATCTGCATGACTCGTCATCAACCTCACCATGTCCAACAAGGTGTGGTTCCTCCTTTCAGTAACACCATTCCCATGTGGAGTATAAGGAGGAGTGAGATGAGATAGAATCTTAGACTCCCATAGAAGATCGATGAACTCTTGGTTCATATATTCTCCACCTCAATACGATCGACGCTTCTTTATCTTCTTACCAAGCTGATTCTATACTTAATTCATGAATTCCTTAAATTTAACTAAGGCCTCTGACTTATACCTCATTAAGTAGACATAGCCATATCTACTCAAATCATCAGTAAAAGTAATGAAGTAAGAATATCCACCTCTAGCTTCTACTGGAAATGGTCCACACATATCTATGTGTACCAATCCTACAAGCTCTATGGCCCTTTCACCATGTCCACCTAAAAGAGGCTTGGTCATTTTTCCTTGTAAACAAGTGTGACATATATCAAGTGGTTTTAGCTCAGTAGGGTCTAAATAGCCATCATGGTAGATCTTTTTTAAGCGTTTCTCGTTCACATTACCGAGACGGTGATGCCACAACTGGGTGATGTATGAGTCATGTGAGTTTGTTTCATTATCGATTGCCAACAATTAGTTTTTGTAATTTAATACATACAAACCAATATATAAATGTGTCATACCATAACATACATTGTTCATATAAAAGAGACAACCCTTATTTCCAAACTTGAAAATAAATCCATCCATATCCAAACAAGATACATAAATTATGTTCTTGGTAACACTAGGCACATAATAACAGTTCTGTAAAACCAAAATCATCTCAGTCGGCAATGAGAGGTGGTAATCGCCAATAACCAACACAACCAGCCTTGCGCCATTGGCGGCTCGAAGATCCACCTCTCTTCTAGAAATCATTCTAAATCTACTTGGTTCCTGTATTTGAATACAAATGTGAGCCCCACAAGCTGTATCTAATACCCATTGTGTAGAAATAGAAAGAATACACTCGATAACTAATGCACCTTTAGCATCCCCATGCTTCTGGGTGAAATTCCTCTTCCAGTGGCCTTGCTTTCCACATGCAAAACATGCTGCCTCCCATTCCTTGCCCCGCCTCTGGATCTTCACCTTCTTGGAGGGACAGTGCTCTGGGTATTCAGACCATTTATAAGTCTTTTTCCCATTTTCCTTGTCCTTCCTTTTCTTATTCACCATAAGGACTACAAGGTTTCCATTCCCCATGTCCTTATCTTCTCGGTGATTTAAGGGAAGAAGTTTCGATCTTGGCGCAACTGGAACAGGCTCTTCTAGCATATGCAATTTCATCTCGTGGTGATGGATGATGTGTAAACGCCTCTACCACTCATGGAAATTGGTGTCGATGAGAAGGTTTTCCTTCACGAGTATGGTTCCCAATGAAATGTTTGAAGTCGTTTTCTTTCCATTTCTACAAATTAATATGAGCAAAGGTTTATACCATTATTACAAAATTGAAACAAATAAATAAACTATTACTTATTTGTCTCCCACTATTTTATCAAAATCCAATAGCCATCACCATTGACTTCAGAATATTTTGTTTCCTGAATATTTTAGTGGAAATGATCCATATTTCCCATAACATTACCCGAACTAGGGTTTGTCAAGCAACTTAAAGGGTTTTTAGGTAGGCATTCCAATTTACAACTGTATTTAACTCACAACTCCTTGATCTGCTGAGTGGACTCCCCAATCTTGAAATCCTTTTATTTTGGATTTCCTCAACCTTTGCCTCTTGGTCACACCAATTCCTACTGTGGCAGTCAACCCATGATGCGAACCAAGTCAAGTAAACCCAAAACCTTGAATTAGAATTCCTTGATAATTGAAAGCACCCCAACTAGGGTTGGTCAAGGACTTTGAACTATGGTTCGATTCTAACCAATATTATGGAAGGCTATACCGACATAATATTTCTTTTGAAGGATTTTATCGTTATATGTAAATTTCCAATTTATTATCTTTTATTACATGCTTGTTAATATTAAGTGGGGTATACTTAAGTGATTAACCATCTCTAAGATAATATTTACATATAAGTCAGTTTTATTTTAGTTCCATCTTGCATGCTCGTTTAATTCATTAATTGTGTGATCATGAAAACACACCCACAATAAATAAACCATGAAACTGACAGAATGAAAATAAATGGTATGATCATGAGCTTTTTCTATTGGTTAGTTTATGTAGCAGTTGATAAACTAACCGAAGACCTAGGGGAGAAACACCTTGAACCTTTCGAGTTCATGTTTATAGCTTTCCACCTATCCACCTTTGTATCTCCTTTGATTGGTTTTAACTTGGCTCTTGACTTGAGCCTCCTCCAATAGCTTGGGATCTCCATCCATTACATATGCATTTATCTCACACATAGGTGAGGGGTAAAAAGGGGTTTTTACATAAAACAATCCTTGGGTGTGCATGCCCTACATGTTAATGAGGAGATGGATTGTAGGCCAATAAATTTATTTTAAATAAATTAATTAAGAGAAACCATTAATATACAAAAGTCTCGGTCTAGCTCATGATCATCCATACATGCAACGAAATTTACGCATAAATAAAACTAGCATTCAATTCTTTAATCATTCTTGTTTAAGATAAATCACACTCGAATCAATTAATTATCTTTTAATTAATCAATCCTTTTATCTTAAACCCTTTTCTGAACTTCCTTGAGATTCTCATCTATCATAATTTTAAACAAATAAATTCATTTAAAATTATCTTTGTACGTAACATGTACCTTGGAGGCAACCTGGTGAATTATCTTTCATTACGCAGATGTTAAATTAAACACATATATATAAAACACGTATCACGTGTTGTGCCTCAGCTTTATGCCTACACCATGGTACACGTATCAAGGGTTTGTATAATATAATAATAAATTTTAATAAATCTGTGTAATTTGGGTGAGTACACGGCGTGTAGTTCCGACTACACGGCGTGTACTTTTTCTTCACTGTCCATCCTAAGTACATGCCCGGGGACATGGCATGTTAATGTACTTCAGAAATTTTCAGAGTACATGGCATGTACAGTGGGACACATGTTGTGTAGTTTCCACGTTACACGGTTTATAGCTGGGCAAGCCGTGTACGTGGTACACGGTCCAACCCTAACCTGAAGGGACTACACGCCGTATTCTGTTGGATCACATGGCGTGTAATCTAGAAACCGTGTGCCACCTATTCCTGGTCAACACACGGTGTCATAAATGACTTAGATTGGATTAATACACGGCCTGATTTGGCAGACCAGTCCGACACATGAACCTAGACTACACGGCGTGTACTTCCGAATACACGCTGTGTATTCTTGTGTTGTACGGCTAGGAACATTTGGCTCCTCCGGATGAGATCCTCTATTTTATTTTAATCAAAAAATTAAAAGAAAAGGTTATTTATCTATGGTTAACGAGAAACGATAGAGGAGGAACAGATCTTGAGATTCAGATTTAAATAACGATTAACATGAATTGAAACAACTAAATTATTTAATGCGTAGATCACCAACGAAAAACTAAATAATTATAATCAATGATATGACCACTCTCATACCACTTTTAGGTTCCGGGCACAGCAGAATCATGTTGGTGGGTTTTCCCAACTTTGATTTTAATGTTAAACAACGTTAATACATGGTGTGTACTCGTTTTCCATAAAACTACACGGCATGTATATTTAATATACAGGGCGTGTACTTTTATTTTCCACTGTCCTTCATTTCCTTCACCACATTTATTAGACCTTGAGTAATGGCTATTCATTTCTTAAATAAATATAACTGCATCACTCTCTAATAAATATTATTTCATCCACAATATATTCTCTCTAATAACTAGTGTCAAAATAAATGTGATCAGGCATCCTTAAATAATTATTAAACCATAGTCGGGAATAATATTTATTTAACTTGTTAAATTAATATTTAACTGAGATACATGGACACACTTAGTGGGTGACCCTCTAGGCCTCTTTCTCAGTGGCATTATGCAGGGCCTGCCTAAAGTCCAAGGTTAGCGTCTAACAATACGCCAAGGCACCCATAGAGAAAGAAGTTAACACCGTGATGACGTGTCACCTCATACGAATGCTTACCATGTAATATAATCCCTTTGTCATGATATCTCTAATCAAGCATGTTTCATGATATTGTCATCAACCCACGTGCTCGATTATACTTTCTTTGACTTTCTGGAATCGAACTCGCCCATATCATACCATGTCCATGGATTTATTTAGGCCATATCAATTCCATCAAAGGTCCTAAGATATCTACTTCCGTTATGAAATAGAATGGACAAATCCTTTCTCGCATTATCTATTAATGCAGTATTACTCGTGACGCACCCAACGTATCCTACCTCGCTGCGAATAGTGTGTCGTCACAGTTTTCATCAATACATCTAATTGTGTGAGTTGTAATACCCATTAATAATAATTTTAAAGTCTAAGGATCAATACACACATCCACATATTGTAAAATCCAATGACACTATGAAATGTGGATTTCCTACTGGTGGGTCTCATTCTCATAATATCTTCATGGATATTACCAAGGGCGTACACCATGAGATGATGCCTCAAAGTTTTATGAGTACTCACCCCTAATGTCCTGTATTATTTGTGTCCCTCAAATAATATCATTCGGCCATAGAACTTATATTCAAGAATAGTATTATGTCACTTCTAGGTTCTCATCATAGAAGGGATCCGTTATGACCCTTTAATGCAACTGCTATCCTTAAGACATTATCACATGCATTTTCACGTAGAAGAACAATCAAGATGTGATTTGGATTTTATTAATGAATAAAGTACAAAGTAGTTGGTTCTAGTACACCAACTCCAACATTTTCAAGAAGGATCCAATATCATAACTGAACAACATCAAAAAAAATAGACATGAACAATATATTACACCGCACGGTTGGATAAAAAAGGAGAAAGAAGGGGGAAACCCAACTAAACCACTCACCTGGGATTATACGCATGTTTTGGAAATTTGAAATCCAAAGAGGCTCTCAAAAATTGGTTAGAGGATGCCCAAGGTTCGAGAGGGAAAGTAGAACATGGGAATGAGAAAATATAAAATGCACAAATCAATTAAAACCTTTTTCTTATGGAAATACATGGTGTGTAATTCAGTTACACAATGTGTATTTCCATTTAGAGGGATACACTGAAAAATGCATCACATCAACTGAATTTATAATTCACCCAAACATTACATTATGTGTAATGTTTTCACGGTTTTTATTCACTTCACTTTATGTATCATTTCACGACATAGTCCTGGTGTCTTATAGAAGTTGTGTAACCCATTTACATGACACATAAATGTAATGGAGATAGTTTTTAGCACAATTTCCGTGTAAAAACCTAAACCCCCTTTGAGGATTCATGACTTTCCAAGAACCCTTGGTTACTCTTGACCCATTAATACACAAACTCCATTAATTAAAAATAGAAATCTTTGAACTAATACATGTTTGGATCCTTACTCCATATAATGTTAAATTTGTATTGTAAGTGGGAAATTCCTGAGACAGTATAACATAAAACAAATTCATGATTGTCTAAGATTTTGTAGACCAAGATCATCTTCTTTAACAAACCTACAACACTCGGGAGGAAGAGACCCCAGGATGTAAAGTAATAAACTATGTTTTTCTTTCTCCACTCGAGAAGTAAGGAAATATTTGACTTTATTCCCCTCTTACCAAGTATGATAGATGGCTACTTGTGAATCAATAATCCTTTTACATTTGTGAATGAAGTGTCTAATGGACCACCTAATTTGGATTTTACCTTGTAGCAATCCAAAAATAATATATGAATCAATTTCAACAGACTCCATCTTAATGTTGTGCAAATAAAATAGTTTAATTACCTTCAGCATCAGCCTTGACTCCACCATGAGAGAGTTACCTGACTAAATCCCTCACAAAAATCAAGAAAAGATGAACCCTGGTGGTCTTGAATCCCTACCCCTCCCCACATGACACCATTAGAGAATGAACCATACACGTAGAGCTTATAAACACTATCCAGAGGCCTCTATATCAGCCATTTTCCTTACCTGGTATGAATCTGGGAAGTAAAAAAAATGTGAGAGCCAACTATGAGCCTTCTAAGAAATGAAGTGTCATCCCACCATTTATAAATCAGTATCAATTCAGACACCAGACTTATAGAATTCACCACTATCCTCACTATAGAACTGGAAGTGTTATCATGACAATTATGGTTTCTTGAATTCCATATACTCTATAAACCCACCACAAATAGCAGCGTTCTCACCTTCCATTCATTTATATTGTTCTCTTCCTCTGTAAACTAGGCCTATAGAAAATACTCTTGATTTTTTCCTCGAGCACCCATGATGAAAAACTCGCCTAGGGTATTCCACACTACCTCTGACCATTATCTCTCAAATAAGAGATGATATGAGGTGTTTTTCTTATGGTTTCTATAGAATAAACATTTAAAAAAAAGGGAAATACCCTTTTTTTGGACATGTTAATCTGTCATCAAAGTGCAATAATGCAGACTCCACACCAAGAAATTGAATTTATTAGGTATTTCATTGCACCAAATAGACTCATTTCAAGCTGCTTGTGTGTCTTTAAATTGATAAATCACTTGATAAACCTTCGCCAAGAAGTCATCCGATTTTATCCCCATGAAAATGAGTTTGTCCAGATCTGAGTTTAATTCAATTTTATTGAAGATCTTTAGTTGATGATGGTTCATAATGGCATAGATAAAAGGTTCGATCTTACTAGCTTGGGAAAATGTGGTGTCTAGATTTGGAAAACTGAGAAAACCAATTGTTGATACCACCCAATTTTCATTCCATAAATTTATCCGACCAAAGATAATAATTCATTTTGAGTGACTCTAAAAAGGAGGGATATGACTATTGATCGATAGACACAATAGAGACATTGCCCCTTGCACACTTCCAATCTGTTAGAATTTTTTTTCTGAAAGATACTTACCCTCCTAGATATCCCATGCAAGCCTTTCTTGCAAGCTTTGGATTTTCTATATGGCACTTCTCATATTAATACCACCCGCACACACCCCTTTAGACATCTTGTCCCAATAAGACCAAGGGTATTTACCCTCAGCATGGGAATCCCATATGAAACATGTCATAATTTTTTCAATGTTTCACAAAATCAAATTTGGAACATTGAAAACTAACAACACATGCATAGGGATGGAAGACAAGACCTAATCAACAAGATTGATGTGAACCCCCAAAAAATAGAGAGCGGCTTTTCTAGTTTGTGATATGAGAATTGATTTTTTCAATGAGTCCCTCAATGTGATAGACATGAATCCTTCTTGTAGAAATGGGTTCCCCAAGGTTATCCATGAGATACAAAATCCTTTTCATACTTATACCCTCATCAATTTTCTTCCTCTATATTTATGAACACCATTTAGAAAAGAAGACACTGCTTTTGTCCTGGGTGGTGGCCTATCCACTCCACCTATAATAATGATCCATGATTTCATTGAATTCATGAATGTTCATACTATTTCAGTTCATAAATAAAATAATGTCATTGGAAAAGAAAATATGAGAAATGTATTTAGTATGTGCCCTATCATGATAAGTCTAAATGGATCCACTGAGGAATCCTTGATCCAGATATCTGCTAAGTGTGTTTTGAACTAAGCTAAAAATAATGGGGAATAAATGGTCTCCCTACTTGGGGACATGAGTAGATTTAAATAACCCGTACTTCTTTCCCATGAATGAAATATCCAACCAAGGTGAGTTGTAATCCCTAGAGTAGATATCAATTACCCATTCGAAGAAACACATTCTATTCAAAAACTTATTAATGAAACTCCATTCCATCTTATTATAAGATTTGTGCATATTGAACCAGATCACAATGTTGGAATTAGGTGTTTTTTTATTGATATCCCCAACCATTTCATGCACCATTACAATAGTGGCTTGGGTTGATCTCCCATTGACATAGCACTGCTAATTCTCTGAGACCCATTGGGGTAGGTAAAATGCCAGATTCTATTGATAACTTTTACAAGGAACTTGTATGGGAATTTTCAAATACATATTAGCCTATAATGATTATGTGAGGAAGGATTTCTTGCCTTGGGAATGAGGACCAAACTAGACACACATGAAACCCATGGGAATCCTTTACCTCTAAATAATCCCTGAATGGACATAATTAGCTCCCCCTTCACCAGATCAAAAAAGGTAATGTAAAAGTATCCTAGAAAACTGTCTGATCTCATAGAGTATATGAATTTAATGCATGAAATTATTCCTAGATTTGAGGTCCCACCAGAATTTTAAAAAAACTATTGATGTCACTGGAAACCACCCTTAGAACCTCATCAAAAAAATCAATTTTTCACTTGTACAACCATCTTACAAGTTGGGATTTGGGTAGGTGAGTAACATTTTAAAAACTCCATTCTCTATACCACCCAAAACCTCCATGTCCTGAGTGAAATACCCATCATCCATTAGAATATTTAGAACATTGACTTGTTTTTTATCCTTAATACAAGCCTGAAAGAACTTTGTGTTATTATCTCTTTCCTTGATCCAAGTCACCATGTACTTCTCCCAGAACATTCTATCTTGCTAAAGAATAAATTCTACTAACTAGCTCTTCATATAAAATAAATCATAGAAGGGTTCATTATCCAATTTTGTCATGACCCACCATCTTCAAGACGAGGGAAGGTACAGAAAAGTTCCACGTCCTTTCTTCTTTAAGATGAAGGAGAGTTAATGACCCTTGAGTCCCGCCTTCAATAGGGCCCAGAGTGGTGACTAGAACCAAGGGTATAGAATCTCAAACAAAATGTAAGGCATTACCATTATTAATAAAAAAGGATCAGGAGATAAGATGGTAAAAATACCAAGAAACATAAAACATTTATATAAAGGAAACCAAAATTTAACCAATGCATGTTTTAAACATAAACTATGACAAAAGTTCAACCAAAGTACCAAATCAAGTACCAAAATAAAGAGACTAAGAAGTAACACAAAAACTACCCCGATGCCCAAGCTATCAAAGTCTAGCATGATCCTCAAAGTCCTCTTAGAAACCCGAAAATAGTTTTACAAACATAGTGTGAGTATAAAGGTATACCCATTAAGAAAACTAAAGCTACTTGTGCACAAGTGGTAGAAACATACTAATGACCATATGAGAGAACAATATAACCTCAAAGAACCTACCAAGGAGTACTAACTAGTCGAGCCTCACCAAGGCAGGCTCACAAAATAACACAAGTCATGTAAAGTAGTAGTATAAGAACATCGACATTTGGGTACCCCACACCACTTTCCCACTAGTTAGATGCTCATTCCAAACAGCTAACACCTTCAAAAATACCACTCTTCCAATATGAAATCCCACTACCACAACCTTCCCGCACAGACCTAGGCCTCAAACCACACCCAAAATCCCACCTACAAACACCTGAGCCACAACCATGTCACACATCACACCCACATACTCCTGGTCCACAACAACCATGCCTCTTGCCTGAAGACACCCGGGACTTATCCCAAAAACACTTGGGAAAAACAATCCTAGCTTGAAAACACCTATGCCTCTCACCCACACCACAAAATGCATGAAGGATCATGGAATATGGTAAACCTCAAGCCATTACAACCTACCCAGATATGCTCGAGTAGTATGAACCAGAAAGAGGGTGCGAGGAATAAATTCAGTAACCAACTATCCATCCTCCCACCAGGATGTTGGGAAATACACCCCCATGAAATAGTGGTGTTCAGAACATGGTTCTAAACAAGAGTGGGGTGCATATAAAAATCACAAGGAACTATAATTTATACATATAGGTAAGCAAACACTTATCCAAACTACAGTTTTTTTTTTCAAAATAAACAACTAGCCCACACAGAACCACATTGACGCTACCCCTATATGCACAACCACACAAACAGCCACAACCAGAGCATAAACCCAACCCCTTTTTCATTTAATCACTTTACATTCATTTAATGAGGGGTTTACTTTAATTTATTCCAGCACTACCCAAGGGAACTACCAAGCACAACATTTGAAACCATTTTTAGAAGGCCAAAGGCCACTAATCACATCCAAGGAAAACAAGGAAGTTGAGACCAAGGTAAGGAAATCCATTTTAACACCCATTAATAAAAACAATAGATAACAACCAACCTGCAGTCCCACTGCACACCCCCTTTTTCCTAGACACCCGTTCAACCACTATCAACTATCATTATTCAAATTTATTTCCCTAAATCATCCTATCTCAACTAAACCCAGTAGCCCCACTGCACAACAACACCACACCTGACACGCCAATAAACCAGAAAACATGGAAACCTAGTCCTAAAACCCCACTACCCAAACATTTCCCAGATATAGTCGCACTACATAATAAGTCCTTCCATTATACAATCAATCAATTTCTCAAAATAAGATTCCAATACACCATACATACCACCCCATACAAAAACAACACAGTAACTACCATTGAGCCACAACCCCACTGCACACAAATACCACACCCTTCTCACAGAACCAACTCCCCTTTCCACCCCTGTACCCGTAATTATTCTCCCAATAACAACACCACCCAACCCACACCAGGTCACAAAACCCAACAAAACCCAACACACATCCATACCTATCAAATAGGGTGTATTCATATTTGGTAAACACTATTATTTAAATATGCTTTGATAAACATGTGTGATCATATAAGGGGTTTCATCCTAAGGAATCCATTTCATTTAACTGGGTATACGTGATTAATCATATTGATATTTACACCAATTATTCATAAGTTAATAACAATAGTTATAATATGTCACCCATACGCAGATGAAGACCACCAATGACCATGATTTTCATAATTCATATGGCCACAACAGATCACATCATCAATAAAGATAACAATATAAATCAAGCGATCAACATCAATCCACTCCCATCCCATTATTTCATTAACCCCTATTATCTTTTCATCATATTCCATTCCCCTCATTTATTACTTTTTAAGAAAATGATTCATATGTTCTTCATGAGAAAACATTACTACACCCACCCTGCATGATACAAAAATAAAGATATGAAGAAGAATCCCTACCTGAAACAACAGGTGAATGGATCGTCTAGAGAGGAAGTCTTTAGGAACACCATGAGATAATAGAAACCGGATGGGAATAAAATATCCTTGCTTTGAAGAGCTAGATCCTATATTAAGGGAAGAACAATTTCAAAAGTCATTAACATGGGATTGTGGTCAAGATGCTGCAGTTTTAATATCTCAAAGTCCCTGGGGAATTAGGATATATACCATATAATTAATAACCTTTTAAATGACCTTAAAAATTCATAAATAGGGCTTTAAACTTGATTTACATCAAATAAAACGTAAGAATGGTGAAACTGGAAAAACTTGAGAAACTGAAAATTTGGAAAATGGTGAGACACTATTTCAGTGTTCCATCGTCATGGTTCCACCATTACAATACCAACATTTTGGTGTTCCACTATTGTGGTTCCACCGTATCAGTGTGTCTCCAAAACAGTGCCACTTTTTTGGTGTTCCACCGTTTTAGTGAAACCTAATTTTTTGTAAACTCCCAAAACAAACCACTATGATCCCCAAGAACAACACAAGAACTATATTTTCACAAAGGAATGGCCCAAATAAATTTGTTTCATTACATCAGATACCTCTCAAACTATTCTCATCCCTAATAATTTAAAACCAAACTCAAAAAAAGAGGGGTCCAAACAACCACCCCGTAAGATACCTCTCAGGGAAAAACCACCATGTGTTATTTGAAAAATAGAGAGAAAATATAAGAAAACCTCCTTGACATCTATCTCTATAAAAACTATACAAAAACTATGGCCCCACTACTCAGACATATGGATTAGGAAATCCCTTCCTCCATGTCAAGAAACTATCTGCTCTGGGTGGCACTAACTCGCCTGCATGGGTTTAATCGCATGCACATTAATATGTCTCAATTAGGGATTAGGTAATCCCCTCCCCACAGTCAATACATTTCACACACATTTCAGAGAACAAGGAAACAAATCATCTCACTGCAAACTAGGTCAAGCATTACACTGTTAAGTCAAAAAGTTCCTTCTGAAATTTTCATTCCTTATGTTCTGAAAATCACAAACACTTTTTCCTTAAATGTTATTTTCTTTATCAAAGGAAATTTATATGCTTAAACTTTATCATGTTTTTATATGTTATGCATAATGTTCTTTATCTAAGATTAACTATATTTTCCTTAAGACCAAATTCCATTAAGATTAATCAAATCCTTATTTAAATATCAGAACTGTACAGTTCTTTAGAATCTGATTCTCCCTATTTTGAGAATCTGATTCTCTTTGTTTTTTTACTTCGATTCACTTTGGATTTTGGTTCTGTTTTTCATAGAAATCAGATTCCAATTTCATTGAAATCTAGAATCCAATTTTTCATTATTCTTAGAATTTGATTATTCATATTTGATAAAGTTACATTTCTTCCTTAACATATTATTCCAATTTTACCAGATCCTATTATGATTAAGTTTCTTAAACTTGATAATGTTTGTCTTATATATTATTGTTTATTACACATGATAATTTTTCTCATGTTTTCTTATATGAATGATGTCATAAAATCTATTATTAACTCGTCGTTGGTTGAGTGACACCTATCCAATTCCCTTTGATTTTTAAGGAAAAATATAACCATTAGAGGAGTAGCCAACTGTTTGAATCCATGCCTATAAGTACCTAGCCTCTTGAACAAGCTCAGTTCCAAAGTTTTCGTAGAGAGTTTTTGATCTCTAGAATGAAGGGATAATCTATGAGAGCTCAGCTCAAACTTGCTTTGTGCGAATGCTATGAACACCATGTTCAAGATAAGAACATCATCTTCCAACTAACCAGTTTCATTTTTATTGTCATTGATCAATCAAGAAAATCTAGGTATAGGAATACAGAGGTTTTGATCACCTTATATATTGAGGGCTTGCAGGGATAGCAAGACAGATACTGATCTCTATATCAAGGGCTTACCCTGGTGTGGGTAAGACAGACTTTACTGAAAATATAAATCAAGGGACTTTTTTCCAAGGTTGTTGGATACCCTTATCACATCCATGAATTATTTTAAAGGTATTTCTCATTTAATTTCCATTATTTATTCATTTTGGGGGTTTAAGATTCATTTTTAGAGGAAAGGGTGAGTTTTCAAGATCTGGGCCAAACTGTGAGCCCATTTCCAAATTTAAAAACAAATTTTTTTTCTTTAATAAATCCTTCGTTTTTTAAAATTTTTACCCATTCCACTTTCTACTTGGCCTCCCATGTCATATTAAAACCACCATGTATATTTGGACCCCTTAGGAACTCATTATCATTTGTATTTGGGAGATTTAGTTAGACATTGGGCCAACCTGTGATCCCATTTTCAACTTTATAAAAACATTAAATTATTTAATATCTCATTTATTTTTTAATCTTTTTTCATTTATTCTATCTCACACTTGAATCCAATAGCCCTAGGAGTGCCCCTATGTTTGTGTCTCCCTCTTTGGAGCTCATTTGCATCACGGATTAGGGTGAAACTTCTCGGGGATTCTCAAATCGTCCAGATATGAGAAGGTAATTTGTTTCATCCATTAACCATTAAATTTTCACTCTTTTCACCCATTTCAGTCCCCACTTGACCACCTCATACTCATTTGAGCCTTCCTATCAGTTTTGGTTGCTTGGAGAATATACTTTTGGTGGATTTGGGGAAATTTATTTCAAGATCTCTCAAGTAAGTGGGTTTCCATCCTTCCTCCTCCCATTTTCTTAGGGTTTCTTCCATTTTTCTTGAATTTCTTAATGTCCATAAAGTAGGTATTTCAACCTAGGGTCGTTTTTTTTGAGTTTATTGGTCCAATATTGTGGTTTGAGGTTTTTGTTCACTCCCTTGTGGTGCGGTAGTAGTGCAATTGATGTTCCGCACCAGGATTTGAGGGTTTGGATTATATGGTAGGTGATTCTATGTGTAATCATTGTAGAATGAGTTAAATTTATGGATTTATATATTTTTTATGTTCCTATTTCATTATTTTTAGTTCAAAAACTATTTTTTGTACCATTTGTTAAGCAGTTGATTTTAAAGTGCCAATTTTGTGTGAAAATGGGTGTTTTACTTTTGCATTACATGTTGTACCAATTGGTGTTGTTTTATAATTCATGGAATGGATTTAAAAAAAATAGTGCTGAAAATTATAGTTTGGTGTAATATTGGTATCCATTTTGTGTTAAGATTGGGGTTTTAATGGATTTTATGTGAATAGTTTTGTTATAACTTGTGTAATTATTTTATGGAAATTCTAAGCGTTTGTTTGAGTTATAAAAATTGTGAAAAGCATGTTTAGCTACTATTTTGAGTTTGTATGTCCAGAAATGGCGATTGTATGTGTAAATGGAATTTTGTAGCATGTGAAACTTGTTTGAGCACAAATATGGAAACCCAGGTATCAAGGTGGGCAGACGTGTACTAGCATGCCAGTGATCCAGAGTGGTTTTGTCCCTATTTGGCTGAATGGCCTGAAGGCATTTTTTTATTATTTTTGATAATCAAACTTTAAAGGGGTGAGGTTGAACCCTTACAAAGCTCGAAGGCTTATAGATAATTACATTCCCTATAGTTTCAAGAGGAAATCACCCAGACAAGACAAATTGGAATTGCTCCTCCCTAGCACATGTCATGATATCAACACTCTAGATTGTCCTGTGTAGAGCTGCACAAGCCCAATACCAATGGAAATTCCATGCACTCTCGTTCTTCCAATTCCAGTTATCTCTTATCTGGTGAATGTTCCTGTTATGATCCTCATCTAGAGCCTCTTCCATTGTAGTATGACTGGTACATCTGCATATTCATGTGGCCCGAAGGCCTTGGGGTGGCCTAAGGGCCTTAAGGTGGCTCGAAGGCCTTGAGAGACAATTGGCCCAAAGTCCTTGGATGGCTAGAAATCCTTGCATAACCAGAGGACCAAACCAGTGGCCCAAAAGCCCAGATGGATGAATACTTTTGGCTGCTACAGTACTGAACATTGCCAGCTACAGTACAGCTACAATGATCTAGTTTTGTCCCTGTTTCACGTAATAAGTTTGAAATTAACAACACTAAAAAAATTATGATTATAATGATGTTAGATACCACTAGGTTATGATTGATTCCTTTACTAGTGGCTCGTGTATGAGAAATAATATTGTTATGGTTACTTTTACACCGAGATGTGAAGTATATGGGTCTCATAGATAAGTAGTGCCTAGGGGTGTTCCTGTGTTGAGTTCTCATTGACAATTTGGGATTTATCTTTGGATTATGGTATGTTTGGATGGAAAAATTAGTAGTTTACATGTTTTTTTTTTAAATTTACCTATTCATTAATTTTACCCACTTTGAAAACTATTTTCATTTAAAAGATGCACCTTTAGAAATTATTGCTCTCATTGTTTGTTTATAACACTTGACATCTTTTATCTTATAATTCATGTCACATGGAATATTTGGTTGGTATCCTATTGTGATTAGGATCACACCCTACTTACACCTTTGGGTGTAAGTAGACTTGGTTATGTTTGACACAGGTAAGGGAAAGGCTTTTGGAGATGGTGGTTCGGGTTGCTAGTTTCTCCCGTTGTGCGGTGTTGAGGATACATCCCATTGGTGATTTCCCCTTGTCATTTGGTGGTATTTGGGTTGTTTTTTCTAATACTTTTGTATTTTGGGACACATTGAGTCATGTTAAAAACCCTATATTATGTTTTGAATTTTTATTTAAGGATTATTTGGTTGTTAATTTTCAGATTTGGTTTACTGATTGTTTTTTGTTGTTAAATGATTCTAAACTTGGGTAAATTGTTCCCAAAACATAATACAAGATACCCATGCACTTGTTCCAGCCCATGGAGATAGGGAACACCATTCAGGCCTTTCCATGGGCTGGTTTTGGTTCTAGTAATGATAGAGACCAGATTCGGTTCGTGACAAAATGGAATCATAGGAGGTTAATGGTTTTGAGTTATATTATTATTTTGGGATGAGTCAGGATAGACATGAGCTAGGACAGTCAGGTCTCAGAGTTTTGGTTGTGAGTAGGGTTCCTGGATTGTACCTCTTGTGGCAGACCTTGAGTCAGCATGGGACATTGGAATTTTTTTTAACTTCACTTCTAGGTGAGACGTGTGGGCTGCAGACTACATGTGGAAATCGGGTGGGGGTGGACTAGTTGTTTCTTTTATTGTTATAATGTGTTTGGATTATTTATATTTTATTTTATTGATAAAATTTTAATAATTCTTGTGCTGGTTTTTTTTCTTGTGACTGTTGTCTTTTGTAGTATCATGCCACCCCATAAAGCTCCCATGAACCCATGGGAGGAAGCCGAAGAGAGTTCTCCCTCACCGCTTGATCAAATGATATTATATGTTGTTGCTTAGGATGTACAAGATTTGGGATAGGGACCAGATCCTATTCTAGATCCAATTAAGGAAGATGAGACCGGTCCTAGGAAGAAAAAAACCCAGGAGTTTCTAAAAAAATAGGCATTCTACTTTTCAAGGTAGCGCATAACCCCATGAAGTATATGAGTGGATAGAAAATATTGAGCATATGTTTGAGTTCCTAGACACACATGAGGAGGTCAGGGTGAATTTTACCCCTTTCCTGTTAGAGGGTCCTAGTCGTAGGTGGTGGGAATGAGTTCTTCATGTTGGGAAGCACGACCAGATGGGTTGGAAGGACTTCAAGGTTATCTTCAATGACCAGTACTGTCCTGAAGTTTTGGCATATTCTTGATCTAAAGAGTTTATGGAGCTTGTTCAGGGGGATATTTCTATGATGGAGTATTCCAAACATTTTTCTAAGTTAGTCCAGTATGCTCCATAAAGGGTCTTTAATGAGCAGATGAAGGTACATAAGTTTGAGAGGGGTCTATAGCTAGAGATCTATTCACAGGTCTTCCTAATCAAGATGAAAACCTATGTAGAGGTAGTTGACTGGGTGTGTATATTGGAGATCGACCACAAAGGGAGGGCTGTTTTTTCTAAGATGATATTAGGTTTGGGTAGTAGAAAATCTTCTGAGTAGAAAAAGAAGTGGGAGGATCAGAGAAAGAAGGGGGGGTAGAAGATCATGGAAAACTTCCAGGCAATTTTCTTTTGTGGCTTCTAATGCGAGGTTCGTCGTGTGCCACCAGTGTGGGAGGACAGATCACATCTAACTAGTATGAACTTTTCCTCCAAAGCTTTTTTATCAGTTTGGTGGTATGGGACAATTCTAGTTTTTTTTTAGGATGGCATGTCCACTCCAAAGTGGGGCAGAATCAGTGGATTCTAGGGGAGCATCAGCTCAGTTAGAGCTGTCAAGGATAGGGGGATCTCAGTTTGGTGGATGTGGTGATAGGTTCAGATCATCTTTTAGGCATATCTAGTTTAGTGCACAACCACAGACTAGCAGTCACTCTCAGGCAAGGATCAGGCATCTTCATGCGGTGGATAAGGCACCAGTAGAATCAGAGGCGAGACCATTGACAGTTCAAGGTACCATTTTTATTGCTTCTTCTATAGTTGTTACTCTTTTTGATACTGGTGCCTCTATTTCATTCATCTCTTCCTATTTTGTGAACACATTATATTTTCTAATGGATATTTTTTCTTTTGCGATGTAATTGGTGACACCGCTAGGAAAGAAGAAGGAGCAGGGTCTCAAGTGCCCATCATGAGCGCTTTCCATGTCAGGGGTTGAGATAGATTGGGACCTACTAGTCTTAAATATGGATCGATTTGATGTGATAATTAGAATAGATTGGATGGTACACTTTTAGGTTCACATCTATTGCTATAGGCGGCAGGTGAGTTTCACGACACATGATGGCAGTCTGCAGGTTTTTCATTGGGAATGGGATCCTTGGTCGGGTTGTCCAGGACCTGCACTCCCAGAGTTAGGGAATCTTATCTTCTATTTATCATCAATCATTCTAGAGTAATAAGTTTATCCTCTTGAGGGTGGGTTACCTCATGTATTGGATGAGTTTCCAGAGGTATTCCCGGATGATTTTTCAGGCTTACCCCTGGAGCAGGATGTGGAGTTCTCGATTGATTTGGCACTAGGAACACAGCCGATATCTCTTCCCTCATCTCGTATTTCGCCCAAAAAAATTATTGAATTAAATATCAAATGGTATGATTTAGAATCCAAAGGATTCAGTCGCCCGAGTGTCTCTCCTTGGGCCGCTACTTTTCTGTTTGCGAAGAAGGATGATGGATCCCTCCGATTGTGTATTGATTACCAGAAGCTGAACAAGGTAACCATCAAAAAAAATATCCTTTACCCCAAATAGATGACATGTTTGAATATTTGAAGAGGGAAAAGTGGTTTTCTAAAATATACTTGTGTTTAGGTTACCACCAACTCAAGGTGAAAGATGGAGATATCCCGAAGACAGCCTTCCAAAGTAGGTACGACCAATTTGAGTACTTGGTCATGCCCTTCAGACTGACCAATGCTCCAGCGGTCTTTATGACACTCATGAAAAGGGTGTTCCACTAGTATCTCGACTCTTTTGTCATGGTATTCATGGATGAAATCTTGGTTTAATCTATAAGGATCATGAGCATCATTTTCGGATCTTGTTTGGTACCTTCTAAGAGCATTTTCTTTATGCAATGTTGTCCAAGTGCACTTTCTGAAGTAGGGAGGTGAAGTTTCTAGGGCATGTGATCCTGAATCAAGGGGTTTTAGTGGTCCCTGATAAGATAAGTGTGGTTATGTCATGAGAGAAACTGAAGAACATGTTCGATATTAGAAGTTTCCTTGACATGGCTGGTTACTACAGGTGGTTTGTTCGAGATTTCTCTTGGCTTGCTTCTCCCATGACTATGCTCACTAGGAAAGGGGTGAAGTTTTTTTGAGCCCAGAATGTTAGGAATCATTCAAGGAGATAAATTGGCAGTTTACTATCACCCCCATGTGTATCTTTATAGAATCTATAAAGTGATATGTTGTGTATTGTGATTCTTCAGGTATGGGTCTTGGGTGCATGCTTATTCAGGATGACCATGTGGTGACGTATGGCTCTCACCAACTTTGACCACACGAAAAGAATTACCCGACCCATGACTTGGAGCTAATAGTTGTGATGCATGTTTTGAAAACATGCAATAACTACCTCTTTGGGAGAATTTTGTGGTCTATTCTGATCACAAAAATCTTGGCCTATGTATTCTTTCAGAAAGATCCCAATCTAAGGAAGAGCCGCTGGATCGAGTACTAGACAGGATTCAACTTTGACATTGTCTATATCATGAGAAAGGTAAATGTGGTGGCAAATTCTTTGACAAGAAATGTACTAGAGAAATCCATAAGGAAGTCCAGTGGTGAGTGGAATCTGATGGGGATCGTTTCTCAGATGCATGTGGAGACCAAGGATCACAGTGGAGGTGTGTTCTTAGAAAGCATTCAGTTGACTCCTTTTCCCTTGGAGTTGATTCAGTGAGAACATCCTAGGGATAAATTTTGTCAGCAGTTGAGGCTGTTTCTTTATGGTGGGGAGATGTATTCTGATTGTTCATCATCTCATAAGGGAATCTTGTTCTTCAGGGGTCATTCAGTAGTGTATCCGTCTCTGTGGAAGTTGGTGATGTAGGATAGCCACCAGTTTCAGTGGGATGTCCATTAGGGTGCCACCAAGATGTATTATGATGTGAGATGATAGTTCTAGTAGCCATGTATGTGACAGGACATAGATGACTTTGTGTTGAGATGCTACACATGTCAGCAGGTGAAATCGGAGCACCAAAGGCCCTCCGGGTAACGACCCAAACATTTAGAATAGTATATTATCTTACTCTTAACGATTTAATAGAGATGTTAATAGTTAATGTAGAAAGAGGAGTCGATGGCTTCATCCAGTAGACTAGAACCTTATGAAGCCCACTTATCAGAGCTTGGGAAGGAGGTGGCATCTTTGGGCTTCGCTTTGGACCAAGCCCAAGCCGAACTCCAGCGTGTCAAGCTTGAACGGAAATTCCTGCGGGAGAAGTTCAAGTTGGTAGAGATTACTACTAGGGAAATGTTATCTGAGCCTCTCTTAGATTCTCTCACCATAGCACACCTTACACTTAAGTCATATGTCGGTGTTATAAGGGTCTATGTGATGAGACCGTAGATTCTTTGTGTAATCCTTTGGGATGAATAAATTGAGATTTCTTCCTTTAATGATGTTTATGAATTTTCAAATGTCCAGATAAATATAGTATGCATATTTTTGATAAATTTTAGAGAAAGGATATTTTAAAAATGTTTATGTAAATCGTAAATAATTAAAAATGTGTAATGATTTTCAAAAAATAGTCTTCTACAAAAGTGTTTTGTAAGGAATTTGGAGTCTAATAAGATCAACTTAATTTTTGATGAATAGTAAATTATGAATAGTGATTTTACGCTTAGGATTAGTAATGTGACCAAATGGATTAGTAATCTCACTAAAATAATGTTTTAATATAATTTAGACTCCTAGATTAAGTAATGTGATTCAATAAAATGGGTAAATAACGGTTTCATAAATTATTTGTCAAGTATTAGTTTTTTTCGGGTGAATAGTGTTTTTTAATTAAAAATTAAATTAAAAATATTTAGAAAAATATTTTTAGAAAATTGAATTTATTTTTGAACTCAGAGAATCGATATTATGTTATGGTAATTTTTTGGGATTTTTCTAAGAAAGTTGAATTTTCGATGAATAGTGAAAATACAGTTTTTAAGTTACAGGTGTTTAATGACATCATTAAATGATGTATTAAGTATGTAATCAGTATGGTCGACTTATGAATAGTAAGATAAGGTATGAGGTGTCCCATGTGACCAATACCATGGGCAAATACCATGGGCAAGTGCATGGTTTTTCCAAAACCACCAATGAGGTGTCCCTTGGCCATTAATGCCTTGTCCCCTCACTTTCCCTATAAATATCAAGACATACTCTCATCCATTCGACTCCAAAATCATCATCAACGAAGTTATGGTCTCCTTACCTATAAAGGAGTCCTCCCAAGGTGCCCTCAATCCTCTCAAGGTCTCATCCTTTGAGTTTTAAGAGTTACGTTTAAGGTAAGGGATCCGACCTCTCTCTTTCTTTTCAAGTAATCTCTTTTCTGTCATTTCTTTTATGCTATTTGTTCTTATGTTAGAGGATGTTATTTTATATACCTATTACTTCCATTTTCATGTTCATATGATGGGAGATCCCCTCTTACTCTCATCATCTCATTTTATGAATGTTTAAGTGGCACCGTTAGGCTGCAGAAATTTTTGTAACGGATTCTTTCACCCTTCTCATTTTCAAGTTCTATTTTCTTATCAAGTCATTCAAGTTCCTTTTTATTACATTGTGGTATGATCTCTATATCTATAATATGGAACTCTTATTTTTATATGATGAGAGACCCTATTTGATCTTGTCAATTCATTTTTTTTGAAGTTTAAGTGACGCTGTTAGGCTACCGAATTTTCATAAGAGAAATCTAATTTTTTTCTTCCTTCCATGTTTTTCACTTCAAATGATATGTCCTTCAAATTTCATTACCATGTTCATATATCCTATATATTAGGTTACTATACTGTTTTATGGGTCATTTATTATTGTTTGACCCATGTCCCCTCTCTTTTCAATGTTTTCTAAAACCCCGAAACATAGCCGTTATGCTGCAGAATTTCCGTCTCAAAGCGTCTCTCTCTTATTCTCAAATTCATTTATTTTATTTAGTGAATACTCAAAGCTATTTATTATAAAGGGGTATTAACATATATAACAATATGTTCCATTTTAAATTCTGGGATTTACAAACATGAGACCCGCTTTCCCTTTCCGTGGGTTTAAAGTGACATAAAGATCATGTCTTTAAAGCAGTTTTTAAAACGATATGATTATGAAATGAAACCCATTTCTTTTATACTATATGGGTTTTTTATGAAATTATTTATGATGATATATGTGGATCCCATGATAATAAATACATGTCAAGGGTGTGCCCTGATAGCGCTCCAATGCATTGGGTAAAGACTTAATCTCTAGAGATTACTATTTTTAACGATGCCTTGGTGAATAACCTTGGTAATTTTTAATGACACCTTGGGGATGGACTTTGGTGAAACAGAAATTATTGTCAATATTAAATGTTTTAGCAACATCTTCAAGTTATGAAAAATGCTATGTTTATTATGATATTCCTTATGATTTCTTTCTCATGCCTTAAAGTTCTTTTCATGACCTTATTGAAGTATCTCAAGATCAAATTTAAAATGTTTCTCTTGTTTCCCTTACTTGGCCTTCTGCTTGCCCTTTCTTTTGATGTATATCCCCAGGTTATGAGATTCAGTAATGAACCTAGGATGAACTTAAGTAGAAGCCTTTCAAGTGTTTAAGAAGAATGTTTTATGTTGTTCTCATGTGTTATGTTCCTGGTTTCCAAGACACTAAACCTTAAAGATCCTCAGTTTTGTGTAATGTAATGAAAGTTTATGTTATAAAAAGGTGGGATGCCACAGTTGGTATCAAAGGATGGTTTAGTTATTTGTGGAAATTAAGATATAAAAACATTAGGAAGAACCCTATATAAAAGTTTAAATATAGGAAAAATTCCTAGTATTTTGGTAAGTATTGAGTAAGTGGTTTATCAAACAAATACATCCCTGTCTGGATACGAGTAGGTAGAGGTGGCTCTGACACAGATGTACATAGGGGTAAAACCTAAAAACACCGCTTTGATCTAGACTCGAACAGGAAGTGGTGCACGATAACGGGCATTGCTGCACTCTTGGTTACGACACTACCGGGGGATATGTTTGGTTAATCACAAGGTTTTTATGAATCATTATGAAGGAATTATAGAGAAATGTAATTGTCTAAGCATGAAGTCTTAGTTAAAGAATCATAAATGAAATAAGTTTATCACTAAGGTTTTATCCTTTTAGAAAATGGCAGGCAATAGGAGGAACCATGCAGATGGTGACCGCAATGCACCATGTGCTGACGACCCTCCGATGGAAGTCGGAATGGAAACATTCAAGCGAATGATAAACCAACAGACTCAAGTTATGAGTAATAACTTGAATCAAGATGAGAGGTCGATCTCACCACGAAGTGAACAACACTCTGTTTTGTCCATCATGTGTCAACAACCACCGACATTCAGTGGATCTACTGACCCTTTGGTTGCTGAACAATGGATAAGCTCCATTAAAAAGAGTTTTTCTGTACTCCTTTGTTCAGAACAAGAAAAAGTCACCCTTGCTGTTTACCGCCTAGAGGGAGAAGCTGATCAGTGGTGGTCACTGGTCAAAAACATGAAGCCTAGAGGAGAGATGGAAGCTATGGAGTGGGAAGTGTTTCAGGGAATATTCATTAATATATATTTCCATCATTCCATGAGAATGAGAATGGAGAAATAGTTTCTCGAGCTGAAGCAGAAGGAGAACGAATCTGTCGGAATCTATGAGATGAACTTCACCCTACTTTCACGATATACCTCTAGCTTTGTCATGGATCTAGGTGGGAAGGTTGGTAGATTTTTCTGTGGATTGAGACCTCATATGCGGAAGAATTTAGCCAACCGGGACTACGATAGCTACGAGGAGATCGTGCGGAGTGCAATGAAGGTCGAGATAGAGTTTGGTGAGACAGTGTGGTCTCATAAATCAAATGACATGAAGAGATCATTGGAGCCCAGTATAGGGAAGACTTTTGATTAAGGAAGAGGTGGATATCAAATGCAACTTACCACATGCAATAAATGTGGGAATAAGTATCTGAGGAACTTCTTGTTCGGAACTGGAAAGTGATACAAGTGTGGAAGAGGAGGACATATTGCTCAGAATTTTTGTAGTGAGGTGAAGCCTCAACTCCCCAACACTAACGAAAGAGGAAATATGGTTCTGGCCCTACCCGAAGTCCATTGCTTCAAGTGTGGACAACTTGGGCACTTTGCTAATCACTGTCCAAATCCAAGGGCAGTGAAGGGGAATCTCCATCAACCTCAGCAAAGGCCAGGGGAGCAAGGTCGTGCTTTTTCTATCACAACAACTGAAGTTGAAGCTCCGAATGATGTGGTAGCAGGTACTCTTGTTGTCCTCTCAAAACTAGAAACTACTTTGTTTGATTCTGGTTCTACACATTCCTTTATTTCCTCCAAGTTTGCAAATAATATAGAATCAATCCTCGAACTACTTGAGGTAGATTTGTCCGTCAAGACTCCAAGTGGGATTATCCATACATAAACAGTGTTTAGAGACTCTAGTTTTTACTTTAGTTAGCACAATCTTATCACAAATCTAGTAGTCATTCCCATGTTGGAATTTGACTTTATACTAGGGATGGACTGGCTCTCAAAGTATAATTCTAAGATCAAATGTAGAAGTAAGGAAATCTCAGTAGTCTTGAATGAACGACCTACAATTATCTTCCAAGGAGAGATATCCCGAACTGACCCCTATCTAGAAGCACCTCCTATAGCTTTCTTTATGGAGTTAATTGGTGATGATGAAGAAGGAAAATGGAGTATACAAATAGAAGATGTTCCGATTTTTCAAGAATACATGGATATATTTCCTGAGGAGTTACCTGGACCTCCCTCAGAAAGAGAGGTAGAGTTCTCCATTGAACTCGTACCTGAATCTCAACCGATATCAAATACCCCATATAGAATGGAAAATGTGGAGCTAGAAGAGTTAAAGAAACAAATCCAAGACTTGTTGGAGAAGGGGTTTATCCGACCGAGTGTGTATCCTTGGGGAGCACCAGTTCTCTTTGTGAATAAGAAGGATGGATCAATGCAGCTATGCGTTGATTATAGAGAACTGAACGGGATCACAATGAAGAACAGATACCCTCTTCCAAGAATTGATGATTTATTTGACCAACTTCATGGGGCTCAATTCTTCTCTAAGATTGATCTTTGATCTGGTTATCATCAACTGAGGGTAAAGAAGTAAGATATCCCAAAGACTGCCTTCCGATCTAGATATGGGAATTATGAGTTTACTATTATTCCCTTCAGCTTGACTAATGCTCCTGCTATTTTCATGGATTTCATGAATAGAGTCTTTAAGGACTACCTTGATAACTTTGTGGTAGTTTTTATTGATGATATTTTGATATATTCAAAAAGTTGTGAGGAGAATGAAGATCATATGAGGGTTATTTTGAAAACTCTGCATAAGGATAGGCTCTTTTGAAATTTCAGCAAGTGTGAGTTTTGGTTACAACAAGTTGCTTTCTTGGGGCACATCGTAACCAATGAAGGAATTTCAGTTGACCCTGCAAAGACAATGGTTGTGGAGGAGTGGCCTCAACCCACAACAGTAACTGATATTCTTAGTTTCCTTGGTTTAGCGGGATATTATAAAAGGTTTGTGAAAAAAATTTCATGACTTTCTAATCCACTAACCAAGTTGACATGAAAATGGGTTAAGTTCATCTGGACAAAGGAATGCGAGGAAAATTTCCAAGAGCTGAAGAAGAGATTGGTTACTGCAACTGTGTTAACACTACCCTCTATTGAAGAAGGATTCGTTATTTTTAGTGATGCATCTCTGAAAGGGCTTGGGTGTGTCCTCATGAAAAATGACAAGGTAATTGATTATGCATCTCAACAGTTGAAGATTCATGAGCAGAATTATCCTACGCATGACCTAGATCTAGCGGCGGTTGTTTTTTCTCTAAAGATATGGAGGCACTATCTTTATAGGGAGAAATGTGATATATACACTGACCACCAAAGTTTAAAGTATATTTTCACATAGAAACAATTGAACATGATACAAAGGAGATGTTTGGAGCTTATTAAAGACTATGATTGTTCAATTAATTATCACCCTAGATGAGCAAACAAAGTCGTGGATGTGTTAAGCAGGAAAGACCCTATTGTTCTAGAAACAATGAGGATCCTAGGAGATCCCTTGATTAAAGATCTAGTAAAACTAGACATGGGAATTGTAAGTGAAGGGACATCATCAACCTTATCCCAAATGATTTCTCAACCTTCATTAGTATAGAAGATCAAGAAGGCTCAAAAAGAAGATCCTTTGCTGTATGAGAAGTTTAAGGCTGTAAAGGATGGGAAGTTCCCTAATTTCAATATTGATTAAGAAGCTGTATTGAAATTTCGTACAAGACTATGTGTTCCATCTATTCTGGAGACAAAGAAAGAACTGATGGACGGATCTCATAGCTCTACTTTCTCTATACATCCGGGAAGCACTAAAATGTATAGAGACCTTCGTGATCATTTTTTGTGGGATAACATGAAGAGGGAGAATGTTGATTACACTACAAGGTGCCTGGTGTGTCAACAAGTAAAGGAAGAAGGGAAAATTCTTAAGGGGGTATTACAATTGCTACCCATACCAGTATGGAAGTGGGATAATATCACTATGGACTTTGAAACTAGTCTCCCAAAAACATCCAAAGGAAACAATGCGATATGGGTTATTGTGGACCATCTCACCAAGACCGCCCATTTTATCTCTATTCGGGAAGATTTCTCTCTGGATCAACTTGCCAAGATATACATAAAGGAAGTTGTAAGGCTGAATGGGGTACCACTATCCATCGTGTCTGATCGTGATCCAAGATTCACATCAAAAATCTGGAGAAGTCTTCAACATGCTCTGAATACTGAATTGAATTTTAGTACGACCTATCATCCTCAAACTGATGGCCAATCTGAAAGGACTATTCAGACACTCTAAGACATGCTGAGATTATGCTCAATGTAATTTAAAGGTAGATGGGATCAACACCTCCCATTAGTTGAGTTCTCCTATAACAACAGTTTCTATTCGATAATTCAGATGGCACCCTATGAAGCTCTGTATGGAAAACGATGTAGAACTCCTACTTGTTGGGATGAAACTGGTGAGAGAAAGCTTCTTGGGCCTGATCTTGTGCAAGAGATGACAGAACAGGTTCATGCCATCCAACAACACATAAAGGCTGCTAAGAGTCGGCAGAAGAGCTATGCTGACAACCGTCAAAGGGACTTGGAGTTTGGTGTTGGCGACAAAGTCTTCCTTCGAATTTCTCCATGGAAGAGAGTAATGTGGTTTGGGAAGAAAGGGAAGCTCAGCCCTAGGTACATTGGCCCCTATGAAATCCTTGATCGCATAGGAGCAGTGGCCTATCGACTAGCACTTCCACCGAACCCAGCTCAATTTCACGATGTCTTCCATGTATCTCTCTTGAGGAAGTACATACCCGACCCTTCGCATGTACTAAACCCAGAGGTGGTACAACTGAAACATGACCTCTCTTATGAGGAGCAGCCAGTAGAGATCTTAGACCGTAGAGACAAGGTTCTACAGAACAAGACTACCCACCTTGTGAAAGTGTTGTGGAGGAATCATAAGTATGAAGAAGCGACTTGGGAGCCTGAGGAAACAATGAAGCAAAAGTACCCTCACCTTTTCGACTGGGCCTCAAGTATAAAATATCGGGGATGAAATTTCTTAAGGGGGGAAGAATGTAACGACCCAAACTTTTTGAATAGTATATTAACTTACTCTTAATGATTTAATAGAGATGTTAATGGTTAATGCAGAAAGAGGAGTTGATGGCTTCATCTAGTAGACTCGAACCTTATGAAGCCCACATATCAAATCTTGGGAAGGAGGTGGCATATTTGGGATTCGCTTTGGACCAAGCCCAAGCCGAACTCCAGCGTGTCAAGCTTGAACGGAAATGCCTGCGGGAGAAGTTCAATTTAGTAGAGATTACTACTAGTACAATGTTATCTGATCCTCCCTCAGATTCTCTCACCATGTCACACCTTACACTTAGGTCATATACCGGTGTTATAAGGGGCTATGTGACGATACCGTAGCTTCTTTGTGTAATCCTTTGGGATGAATAAATTGAGATTTCTTCCTTTAATGAAGTTTACAAATTTTTAAATTTCCGGATATATATATTATGCATATTTTTGATGAACTTTAGAGAAAGGATATTTTAAAAATGTTTACTTAAACCTTAAATAATTAAAATTGTGTACTAATTTTCAAAAAATGGTCTTCTACAATAGTGTTCATTAAGGAATTTGGAGTCTAATAAGATCAACTTAATTTTTGATGAATAGTAAATTAAGAATAGTGATTTTACACTTAGGATTAGTAATGTGACCAAATGGATTAGAAATCTCACTTAAAGAAAGTTTTAATATAATTTAGACACCTATATTAAGTAATGTGATTCAATAAAATGGGTAAATAATGGTTTCATAAATTATTATTCAAGTATTAGTTTTTTCGGGTCAATAGTGTTTTTTAATTAAAAATTAAATTAAAAATATTTAAAAAATTATTTTTATAAAATGGACTTTATTTTTTAACTCAGAGCATCGATATTATGTTATGGTAATTTTTTGGGATTTTTCTGAGAATGTTGGATTTTCGATGAATAGTGAAAATACAGTTTTTAAGTTACGGTTGTTTAATGACATCATTAAATGATGTATTAAGAATGTAATAAATATGGTAGATTTATGAATAGTAATATAAGGTATGAGGTGTCCCAAGTGGCCAATACCATGGGAAAATACCATGGGCAAGCCCATGGTTTTGCCAAAACCACCAATGAGGTGTCCCTTGGCCATTAATGCCTTGTCCCCTCACTTTCCCTATAAATACCAAGACATCCTCTCATCCATTCGACTCCAAAATCATCCTCAATGATGTTTTGGTCTCCTTAACTCCCAAGGAGTCCTCTCAAGGTTTCCTCAATCCTCTCAAGGTCCCAACCTTTGAGTTTTAAGAGTTACGTTTAAGGTAAGGGATCCGACCTCTCTCTTTCTTTTCAAGTAATCTCTTATATGTCATTTATTTTATGCTCCATGTTATTTTGTTAGAGGATGTTCTTTTATATTCCTCTTAATTCCCTTTTAATGTTCATATGATGATATATCCCCTCTTACTCTCATCATTTCTTTTTATGAATGTTTAAGTGGCGCCATTAGGCTGCCGAAATTTTTGTAACAGATTCTTTCACCCTTCTCATTTTCAAGTTCTATTTTCTTGTCAAGTCTTTCAAGTTATTTTTTCTTAAATTGGGTTATTATCTCTATATCTATCATACTGAACTATTATTTTCATATTATTAGAGACCCTATTTTATCTTGTCAATTCATTTTTGTTGAAGTTTATGTGACGTCGTTAGGCTGCCGAATTTTCATAAGAGAAATCTAATTTTTGTCTTCATTCCATGTTTTTCAAATCAAATGATATGTCCTTAACATTTCATTACCATGTTCATATATCCTCTATATTTGGTCCCTCTACTTTTTTATGGGTCATTTATTATTGTTTTTCCCATGTCCCCTCTCTTTTCAATGTTTTCTAAAACCCCAAAACATAGCTGTTATGCTGTAGAATTTCCATCTCAAAATGTCTCTCTCTTATTCTCAAATTCATTTATTTTATTTAGGGAATAGTCAAAGATCATTCTTATAAAGGGGTATTCACATATATAACAAAATTTTCTATTTCAAATTCTGGTATTTACATACATGAGACCCACTTTCCCTTTCCGTGGGTTTAAATTGACATAAAGATCATGTCTTTAAAGCAGTTTTTAAAATGTTATTATTATGAAATGAAGCCCATTTCTTTTATGATGTATGGGTTGTTTATGAAATGATTTATGATGATATATGTTGATCACATGATAATAAATACATGTCAAGGGTGCGCCCTGATAGCACTCCAATGCATTGGTTAAAGACTTAATCTCGAGAGATGACTATTTTTAACGACGCCTTGGTGAATAACCTTGGTAATTTTTAATGACACCTTGGGGATGGACCTTGGTGAAACAGAAATGATTGTCAATATTAAATGTTTAAGCCACATCTTCAAGTTATGAAAAATGTTATTTTTATTATGATATGCCTCATGATTTATTTCTCATTCATTAAAGTTCTTTTCATGACCTTATTGAAGTATCTCAAGATCACATGTAAAATGTTTCTCTTGTTTCCCTTACTGGGCCTTCTGCTCACCCTTTCTTTTGATGTATGTCCCCAGGTTATGAGATGCAGTAATGAAACTAGAATAAACTTAAGGATAATCCTTTCAATTGTTTAAGAAGAATGTTTTATGTTGTTTTCATGTGTTATGTTCCTGGTTTCAAAGACACTAAACCTTAAAAATCCTCAGTTTTCTGTAATGTAATGAAATTTTATGTTATTAAAAGGCGAGATGACACACTCCGGTTTTCTACAACCATTACCAATTCCTACCTGGAAGTGAGATGAGGTATCCATGGAATTCATTGTTTTCTTACCTCATACACCTCATGGTAAGAATTCCATATGGGTAGTAATTTATTGCCTGACTAAATCTGCCCACTTCATTCTGATCAAGGATAAAACTAAAGTGGATGAGTTGGGCCGATTGTATCATCATGAGGTGGTAAGGCTTCATGGTGTTCCATCTATAGTTGTCTTGGATAGATAACCTCATTTCACTTCTTGGTTTTGGGAAGGCCTTTTGATGGCCTTAGGGTCTCAGATTAAAATAAGCATGGAACGTCATCCTAAAACTGATGGTCAGACAGAGCAGGTGAATGAAATTTAGAAGGACATGCTATATGAATGTGTTTTGGACTTTGTAGGTTCATGGGATAGCCATTTGGGATTGGTTGAGTTCGATTATAATAATAGTTACCAATCCTCATTCTGAATATCTCCCTTTGAGGTGATCTATGGTCATACTTGTCGGTCCCCCCTACATTGGGCTGAGGTAAGCAAGACCTCACTATTAGAGACGAGTCTTGTGAAGGAGACTTCTAAGAAGATAACATTGATTAAGAAGCATTTATTGATAGCTCAGAGTCACTAGAAATCTTATGCTGACCAAAGGCATCGAGACCTAGAGTTTTCTGTGGGTGACAGGGTATTCTTAAAAGTGACCCCTCGTCTAGGCCATCGTCGATTGGGAACACAAGGGATGATGGAACGAAGATATTATAGTCCTTTTGAGACACTGAGTGTATTGGTAGGGTGTAATATAGGTTGGCCTTGCCTTTATAGTTTACATCCATTCCTGACGTCCTCCACGTCTCCCAGTTGAAAAAGTACGTCCTAGATTCATCCCATGTGCTGAATTGGGATGAAATAGAGATAAATCCTGATTTTCTATTTTTGAGTGGATGGTGAAAATAGTTGATTCCCAATATAAGGTTCTTTGGGAAATGTTTATTCCACTAGTTCATATTCTTTGGCATCATGGGAATGATACAAATGAGACATGGGAGCAGAATTCATGGGTTGAGGAAGAGTACATGTTCCTATTTTCTGATCAGTCTTTAGGTTGACTTTTCTGGGTGGAAAGTACTTCATGGTGGGAAGAATTGTCACATACATGACTTATTTTAAAGGTATTTTTCATTTAATTTCCATCTTTCTTTGTTGTAGGGGTTTTCCATGTATTTTTGGAGGAAAGTGTGAGTTTTTATGATTTGGCCCAAACAGTGATCCCATTTTCAAATTTAAAAACAAATTTTGTTTCTTTAATGAATCCTTTATTTTTCAACATTTTCACCCTTTTTACTTCCTACTTGTCTTTTATTGACCTATAAAAACCACAATTTTCATTTTTACCCCTTACGAACTCATTATCATTTTGGATTTGGGTGATTTAGTTAGGCATTGGGCCAACCCTTGAGCATGTTTCCTACATTTAAAAAATTAATTCCTTAATGTCACATTCATTTTTTAATATTTTTCAGTGATTCCACCTCCCACTCGAATCAAACAACCCTAGGTGCGCCCCCCCCCCCCAAGTTCGTTTTACCCTCTTTGGATTTCATTTACATCACCTATTAGGGTGAAACTTCTCAATGTTTCTCAAATCATTCAGATTTGAGAATGCAATTTGTTCCATCAATAAATCATTCAATTTTCACTCTTTTACCCCCATTTCAGTCCCCACTTGACCTCATCAACCTCCTGCGAGACTCCCTATTAATTTTGTTTTCTTAAAGATTTAACATTTGGTTGATTTGGGGAGATTTCTTCAAGATATCTCAAGTAAGTGGGGTTCCTTCCTTCCTCCCCCCATTTGCTTAGGGTTTCTCCCATTTTCTTAGTGTTTCTTCCATTTTTCTTGAATTTACTAATTTCTAGAAAGTAAGGATCAGAACCTAGCGTCTGGTTTTAGTTTCTTTTCCAAATATTGTGGTTTTAGGTTTGTGTTCACTCCCTTGTGGTGCGGCGGTGGTGCGGTAGAAGTTTTACACAAGGATTTCAGGGTTTTGACATATATCATAGGTGATTCCATGTGTAAGATTTTCAGAATGAGTTATCTTGATATAATTATATATATTTTATGTTCCTATTTAATTATTTTTAGTGAAAAAACTATTTTTGGTAGAATATGTTAAGCGTTTGATTTTTAAGTTCCAATTTTGTGTGAAAATGGGTGTTTTACATGTGCATTCCATGTTATACCAATTGGTGTTGTTTTATAATTCATGGAATGGATTTATAAAAATGTTTTAGTGATATAAATTATGGTTTTTGTAATATTATTTTTCATTTTTTGTTAAGAGAGGGGTTTTAAATGTATTTTATGTGCAAAGTTTTGTTATAAATTGTGTAATTATTTTATGGAAATTCTAAGAATTTTTTTGAGGTATACAAATGGTGAAAAGAATTTTTAGCTACTATTTTTAGTGTGTATGAGAATAAATATTGTTTTTATGTTTAAATGAAATTTTTTATCATGTGGAACGTTTTTGAACATAAAGAGGGAAACTCGGGTATCTAGGCAGACAGACGTGTACTAGCATGCTAGTGATCCAGAGTGGTTTTGTCCCTACTTCACTTTGCAAGTTTGAAATTTACAACACTAAAAATTATGATGATGATGATGTTGGGGACCACTAGGTTATGGGTGATTCTTATACTAGTATCTTTTTCATGAGAACAAATATTGTTATGGTTACTTTCACACTGAGATGTGAGGTACATGGGTCTCACAACTAATTAGTTCCAAGGGGTGTTCTTGTGTTGTGTGATCATTGAATATTTGGAATTTATCTTTGACTTATGGTGTGTTTGGATGAAAAAGTAAGTATCTTACATGTTTTATTTGAATGTACCAATTATTTAATGTTACCCACTTAGAAAACTATTTTCATTTAAATATACACCTTTAGAAATCACTGCTTCCATTCTTTGTTTATAACACTTGCAAGCATTTTATCTTATAATGCCTTTCACATGGAATATTTTGGTGGTATCCTATTGGGATTAGGATCACACCCTACTTAAACCTTTGGGTGTAAGTATACTAGATTATGTTTGACACGGGTAAGGGAAAGGATTTTAGATACAGTGGTTCGGGTTTCTAGTTGCTCCCATTATGCGGTATTGTAGAGACGACTCATGGGTGATGGCCCCTTATTGTGTGTCGGTCATTGGGTTGTTTTTTCATCTACTTTTGTAGTTTGGTACCCCTTTTTTCATGTTAAAAACCTTGTATTAAGTTATGAATTTTTATTTAAGGTTTGTTTGGTTGGTAATTTTTAGATTTGGTATAATGATTTTTTTTTTGTTAAATGATTCTAAACTCGGTTAAATCATTTCCAAACCATAACAAATGATAATCGGGCACATGTTCCAGAACATGGGGATAGGTAATTACCTTAGGGCCTTGCCATGGGATAGGTTTGGTGTCGTTAATGTTGGATACCATATTCGGTTTGTGGAAACCCGTCTCTTTAGGTTAAAAGATTTCTTATACTTGACCTATTTTGTTACAAGTTTTATTTCTTCATCATTTTGTTAAAAATAGAAAGTGTAAATTTCTTACACTCTCTTATAATTATATACTATATATGCTTTAAGGTAGAATATTTCCCTCAATAAACTTTTCTTAAGTTTCTTTATCAGTTCCATCTCATCGGATCATAAGAAAATTAGTTTCTTTGTTAAGAACTAAAGAGGGTTTGTAAATTTATCTTGTTTAACTTTATTAAACATAGGTTTCCTTATAGATAAAAATGAACGTTTTTTAACCTACAATTCACCCCCTATTATAATTAGGCAATCTACATATACATTTTGTTCCTACATACATCATAAGAAAATCAAAAGGCCAAACACAAGAGAAAAACTCCTAACAACTTTGGGTACTAGGCATGCAACTGTGACTCTGGCTCCCAAGTACTCTTCTCAAGGCCACCATGCCTCCATAACACACTATCCAAAGGAATGGTCTCTCCATGAAGAACCTTCTCCTCACGATCCTTGACTCTTACTAGTTTCTCCACGAACATCGTGTCATACTCGATATCCAACTCTCCCCAGTCAATGACATGGGAGTCATCGTGTAGATACCGACAGAGCAGAGAGACATGGAAGACGTCATGGATCCTCTCCAAATACGGTGGAAACACTAGTTGGTATGCCACCTCACCAACTCATCCTAGCACCTCGAAAGGTCTGATGAACATGGGAGAAAGCTTTCTCCCTCTGCCAAACCTCCACTACCCACATCGAGAGGAAACCTTCAAGAATACATGGTCCCCAACCCTGAACTCCAAAGGCCTCCTCCTATGATCGGAATATGAATTTTTTTGGTCCTATGCTACCTTCATCATCTCATGGAAAAGCTACACCTTCTCTGTCGTACTTTTCACTACATCCAGTCAAAGAATATTTATCTCCCCAACTTCCATCTAGCACAAGGGTGAACAACACAACCTCCCGTATAGATCATCGAATGGAGACATACCAATTGAAGAGTGATATCTATTATTGTAAGAAAACTCTACCAAGGGAAAATATCACACCCAAGATCTACTGAAGTCTAGAACACATTCCCATAACATGTCCTCCAACATTTGGATAGTCCTCTCTGTCTGTCCATCTATATGGGTGTGGAAAACAGTGATGAGTTGTAACTGAGTGCCAAAGGCATGCTAAAATCCCTTCTAGACTCACGACATAAAATGTGTATTGAAATTCGAGACAATGGATCTTGGAACTCCATGCAGCCGCACCACACCATCCACTACCTCTGTGTTAAGGCATCCACTATCCTCAACTCCTTGATCGCTAAGAAGTGAGCCAATTTCATCAACCAATCCACAAATTACCAAAGGGCATCACATCCTCCCTGAGTCCTAGGTAACCCTATGATGAAATCCATTGAGATGTCATCCCACTTCCACTCGAGAACATATAAGGGCTACAACAGACTGTTGGGAACATGGTGCTCAGCCTTTACCTGCTGACACACTAGGAACCTTTCCATAAACTCCATCACTACCCGCTTCACCTCGGGCCACCAAAACAGATACCTCAAGCCTCAGTACATTTATGAAACTTTTGAATTCACTGCCAAGGGTGAGCTATGGAACTCATGGATAACTTCTTAATGCATTTCCACTGGACAAATAACTTCCCACAGAACAACATCTGATTCTGACTATCCACCAACCATCCCTTTGAAGCATCACCTTGGACAGTGTGATCACGCATCACTTCAGTCTCTGAGTCTCCCCACGGAGACTCCTCCACCTATCACACCAAGGAGAAATGCACTTTCATCTAAAATAGACAGCCACTACCGCCATTTACTATCGCATCCAGACACAAAGCATCCAACTCCCACATTGCCTTCCAAGCATCCATGGATTCCAAAACTACCTCCTTCTACAACTTCCTACCTAAAACGTCAGCCACCACGTCCCCCTTTTATGAGGTGTAAGAGATGTGGAAATCATAGTCCTAGAGAAACTCCATCCACCACGGTGGCCACAAGTTCAGGAATCGCTGAGAGAATATATACCTCAAACTCTTGTGATCTGTGAAGACCACAAAGCGCTCCCCAATGAGGTAATGTCGATATAGATTCATATTCAATAGAACCACTAAATTTACTATATCATGGGTAGAATAATTACATTCTTGTGTACGTAACTTCCTAGACCCATAAGAGATCACTCCTCACTGTTGCATTAGAAAACATCCCATGACTAGATTGGAAGCTTCACAGAATAGCTCGAACATTACCCCTTCCTTGGGAAACCTAAGCACTGGAGAAATAACCAGTTTCCCCTTTAGGTATCTAAAAGCTACCTAACACTACTCACTTAACATGAAGGCCTGGAATCTTTTCTGGTCAAAGCTATCAATGGAGGTACAACTCAAGAGAAGTTAGGTATGAACCCCTGGTAATAACCAGCTTGACCTAGGAAGCGGAAAACCTATGCCATGTTCTTGGGTGCTTCCCAAGAAATATTTTCCTCAACCTTTTATGTGTCCACTATTATCCCTTGCTGAGATACCACATGTCCAAGTAAGTGCACCTCCTGCATCAAGAACTTACACTTGGATAACTTCCCACAGATTCGGTGGTTCCAGAGGACCTCCAAGACCGTCCTATGGTGCCCAACATGATACTACTCTAACTTTGAGTAGATAAGGATGTTTTTTATGAACATGATGAAAAACTGGTCCAATAATTCATGGAAAATAGAGTTCATGCGTACCATGAATACATCCGGTGCATTCGTGACACCGAATGGCATGACCAAGAAATCAAAGTCCTCATACCTACCCCTGAATGTATTTTTAGGGATGTCACCCTACTTCACCCTCAACTAGTGATATCTAGACAATATATCGATCATAGAGAACCAACATTCTCCCTTTAACTGGTTGAAAATATCTTTTTTTCTTGGGAGAGGGTAACGATTCTTGATCGTTACCTAATTCATCCTTTAATAGTCTATTCATATCCTCAGGCCACCATCCTCCTTCTTTGTGGACAAGACTGGATCACCCCACAACGACACACTCAGCCGGATAAAACCCTTTTCATCATTTCATCAACCTGAATCTGCAACTTCAACAACTCAGAAGGCGCCATCAGATAGGGATCCATTGAAATTCGTTGGGCACCAGGTTGCAAATCTATTCCAAAATCAACGTCGCATTAAAGGGATAGAGCCACAGAATCCTCTAGGAATACATCCAGGAACTCTATGACAACACCTAGAGACTCCACCATCTCTGTGTTTGTTGATCCCACTAAAATCTTAGCCGATATGGAGAGAAGAGGCTCTAAACACCGACTGCCCACCAGACAGCCCTGCTCACCAATGAAAACTACACATCGGTCATCCACACTTGAAAACACAACTCTTATCTAGAAGCAATCGATAACAACATGCACAAAAAACAACTAGTCTATGACTAGGATGACATCGTATGGCTGCATCTGTAGCAGAAGAAGATCCCCACTGGGATGATGTGGCCCCAACATCAGTCTACATCCCCATAAAACATTAAATAAACTAGTCTGACCTCCAACTGGCATGCTCAACACCAGGGGAACAGAAATTCTCTCTATGTCTAGTCTCAAGACATGGTCTATACATGGTGCAATAAAGGAGTGTGAAAATCCTAAATTAAACAAAGAACATTCAATATTAGTAAACAAACTGATCAGACCTCGAACAACCTTCGGGCCTGCTGGAACTACTTCCTTGGTGGCATGAAACTACCCATTCCTAGCCCCTCTACCCCTATGGTGTCGACCACCACTATCATGAAACACCTTCTCCAAGATGAGGGAAGCGAAAAAAATTTCCATACCCTTCCTTCCTCAATTTGAAGGATAGATAATGACCCCCAAGACCCACCATCAATAGGTCCTGGAGTGGAGACTAGTACCAAGGGTATAGAATCTCACATAAATTGGAAGGAATTAACCTTTTTATTTAGTAGGATCGAGATATAAGATATTAAATCCCAAAAAACACCAAAATTGGAAGAAAAGTAAATCCAAAACAATCAATTCCCATATGCATGTTCCCATAATAAGTGCTACAAAAACACAGAAACTCCAAAGGGAAGTACCAAAAGAAAAGAAAAGAAACAACATAAACAGTCCTGATGTCTAGGCTAATAAAGTCCAACATGGTCCATGAATTCCTCCTGGAAACCTGAAATCAGTTTTATATATATATGGTGAGAATATAAGTATACACAGTAGGGAAAACCAAAAGCTCTCATGCACAAGTGGGGAGGCATTCAAATGCCCTATGTGAAATGGAGATAACCAAAGTACCAAGAAAGGAGACTATCCACCAAAACCTCACCAAGCCACACTCTCCAAATTACTCAAGTCAAGTAAAGTAATAGTAATAACACATTGATGTTTGGGTATCCCACACCACTTTCCCACTGGTTATTGAAGACATCCTATGTGTCAGACCTCTCCCACCATTCTCACCGCAGTCCTACTACCATATACCTCCCACACACACCTAGGCTACCACAACCACACATCCCACCTGAAAACACCTAGGACATAATAACCACATGTTACCACACCCACAGACACCTAGGCCCGAACAACTACTATGACGCCCGAAGACACCTTGGCATCTTCCCGAAGACACTTGGGAAACAACCTGCTCGTACACATCTGGGCCAACCACCACAACATACCCTATCTGAAGAATATTGGGATATAATGGACCTCTGTCCATCCCAACCTACCCTAAGAGTCTTGGGATACTCGGGAAAGGGAGAAAAAAAGGAGATAATAACTAGCGTCTCATAGGAGTATTGGGAAAAACACCCTCCCCCATGAAATGGGGGTGTTCAACACGAAGTTCTCAAATTGGGTGGGGTGAAAATAAGAAACAGAAGAAAAAAATTATACATATAGGTAAACAAGCACTCATCCCAACCTAGGGGTTCTAAAACCAGCCCACACACAAACACCCTCAATACTATTCATTCATTAAAATCACAATATCCACAACCATGTCATAACTCATTCCTGGAAAACAATTTCCCATTTCACCCATTCATATTATCACACTCAAGTGGTTCTATTTAATAAAACTCCACTACAGGTAAACTAACAGGCATAACTGCAAGACAAGGAAGGAAGAACAACCAAGTAGAAAATTAAGAATTTACACCCGGTTCTCTTGTAAAGTCATAACAAGAAAAGGGATTCGTGAGATCCCTCAAAGTACTAGAACCAAACCAAGCCCCAATATACGGCCCCACATGGCCTTAGAACAAAAACCCAAAAAATGAACTATAGGGGATCCCATCCCTATCCAAGTCACACCACAAACATTATGTAGAACAAGAACACATGTTTCCAAGACAGAGAAATGGAGTTTTCAGATTGAAACACACCATTAATTAATTTCCTTCTTTCTGTTTGGTTAACCAGGGTGATCACACAAGGATTTTGTTTTACTGGACATCCATTTAACCAACCAAATTTATGTGATTTACTAATTTCCATGTTACAACTATTCAATCATCACAGAATTATCCAGAAAATAGATGTTCATTAGTGCTCATGAAAATACCACCAACGACCATGATTTTTAGTGGACATAAGCCCATAAATTAAAAACATATAATTAAATGTAAAAGATTACAACAACATCATCAAAAACACCCCTTCATTCATTAAAAGTTTGTTTACTATCTTTTTTAATTTTTGGTTTCATCAATACTTGAAGGAAACATTATCATACCCACCCCGCATGCTACATAGTAAGAGAGGCGAAGGAAAAAACCCTACTTGGATGATCAACGATAGAAGTTTTTCTCCTCGCACCAATAACTAGGGATGTGTGAATTGTAGGGGAGGATCTTCAAGGACTCTAAGAGTGAGAAAGAAATGCTCTAGCATATGCACACCAATAGCCTTGGGAAGGGGGACTCCAAATGCACCATGGAATGGAAAGGAGACTATCCAAGAAGAAGAAAGAATATCATGCGATAAAAGGTGAGATCCTGAAGTTACGGGATATGAAATCTTGAATGACTTTAAAGGTGGATCGTGGTTTTTCCACATGGTTGGGTGGTAACACATGAAGGAATTAATTTTTATTTAATAATTCTTATAGGATAGGTGGACATAACAGCTGTGAGTTAAAGGGTTTCCTTTAAACAGAGGAAGATGTGTAACAGGGGTGGAACTGGAAAGTATGGGAAAAAAGGTGTGACACTGAGGGAAAATCCTCAAGTTTTGGTAAGTCAAGGGTCTCACAACTCTTGGGGGATTTTAGATATCATTTGTGGGATTTTAATGGCTTCGAAAGGGGTATTGAAACACATTTTTGTCAAAAGATACGTTGCGGGGGTGGAACTAGGAAAACATGGGAAACTGGAAAAAGGAAAAGGAAAAAAGGGAAGACACAGTGCCACTATAACAGTGAGACACCATAAGAGATTCCACCATTTAGGTGTGTGAGCGTGACAGTGTGACCGTACAGTGCGACCGTGAAGGTGCGACCGTGACGGTGCGACCGTGACGGTGCGACCGTGACGGTGCGACCGTGACGGTGCGACCGTGACGGTGCGACCGTGACGGTGCGACCGTGACGGTGCGACCGTGACGGTGCGACCGTGACGGTGCGACCGTGACGGTGCGACCGTGACGATGCCACCGAAATGGTGCCACTGGTCCGGTGAGACACTGTAAAGCAATTCCACCATTTAGTTGTCCGACTATGACGGTGTCATCATGTCGGTGTGGAACCGTGATGGTACCATCGGTTTGGTGAGACACCGTAAGTGGTGCCACCGCAACGGTGTAACCATGACGGTCCCACCATGATCAGTGCCACTGTAATGGTGGAACCAAGTTTTTGGAAAATTACTGGACCAGGAGGGTCTGGTCCATTACATTAGATACCTCTCAAACTATTCTCATCCTCGAGAATTCCTGGATAAACCCAAAGAAAAGAGAGGGTTCCGAACAACCACATCATAAGATATATCTCAATTACAAACCACCCTAGAGTTGTTTGAAATCCAAAAAAACCTTGATATTTAAGAACACATATTCCTCATCTATCTCTAGAACAACCAAAAATACAGTACCAATCCTCTCCCCAAAGTAACCACACAAACATGTAAAGGTCAAACCGTCAAGTCCTATGGATTAGGGAGTCCCTTTATCAATGCCAAGATACTATCTGATTTGGGCAGTACTGACTCACCCGCATGGGTTTAACCATATCCACCTTAATGCATATAGATTATGGATTAGGACCTACCCTTTCCACAATCATGACTCTTCACACACTTTCATAAAACAAATAAAACAACACATTTCAAGGTTAAACACTACATCACAAACAAGTACGATACGATAGAGAACAAAACTCAAAACAACTTTGGGTACTAAGCGTGCATCTGTGCCTCATGTTCCCAGGTACTCTCCTCGAGGCCACCATGCCTCCATAACACACGAAACAAGGGGATAGTTCATCCATGAAGCACATTCTCCTTATGATCCTCGATCGTCATTTTTCGCTCAATGATAGTTGTGTCGTCCTCGATATCCAGTTTCCCCAATTCGAGGACGTGTGAATCATCATGTAGATACCGATGGAGCTGAGACACATGGAAGACATTGTGCACCTTCTGTAGCGGTGGTGGTAGCACCAACTGATAAGCCACTTCGCCAACCCACCACAACACCTTGAAGGGTTCGATGAACCTGGGAGAAATCTTAATCCCCTTGCCTAACCATCGTTGTCCATGCTAATGGGAGACCTTCAAGAACATGTGCTCCCTGACCTCGAACTTCAAGGGTCTCCTCCTATGATCGACATATGATTTGTTCCTGTCCTGAGCCTCCTTCATCCTCTCCTGTATAAGCTAATCCTTCTCTGTCGTGCTCTGCACTACCTCAGGGCCAAGAACACCAACTTCCTTGACCTCTTCCTAGCACACAGTTGAGAGACATGGTCTCCCATACAAGGCTTCGAATGGATCCATGCCAAATGTAGAGTAATATCTATTGTTGTAGGAAAACTCTAATAGAGGAAAGTGTCATACCCAAAATCCCACGAAGTCTAAAACACATGCCCATAGAATATCCTCCAATGTCTAGATAGTCTGCTCTGTCTGCCCATCTGTTTGAGGGTGGAAAGAAGTATTGAGGCATAGCTGGGTGCCAAAAGTATGTTGCAATCCTTTCCAGAACTGTGAGGTAAACCGTGTATCCCAATCCGAGACTATGGACCTTAGAAATCCATGAAAATGCACCACCTTTTCCACATACTCTTGTGCTAAAGAATCCACCACACTCAACTCCTTGATTTCCAAGAAGTGTGCTGATTTCGTCAACCAATCCACCACTACCCAGATATCATGACAACCTTCTTGAACCCTAGGTAGTCCTATGATGAAATCCATCGAGATATTGTCCCACTTTCACTCGGGGACATCTAAAGGATACAACAAACCTCCTAGGATGCGGTGTTCATCCTTCACCTACTGACACACTAGGCACCTTGCCACAAACTCTGCTACAATCTACTTCACCCCATGCCACCAAAACTAACCCCTTAATCCCCGACACATCTTGGAAACTTCTAGGTGCACTACTGAGGGCGAGTTGTGGAACCCACCAAGAACTCTCTTGTTCATCCCCATGGGGACAGACAACTTTCCATGAAACAACATCTGATTCTTCCCATCTTCTGACCATCCTACTGAAGCATCACCCTAGATCACACGATAATAAATTACTTCAGCCTCTAATTCCCCCACTAGGACTCCTCCACATGATGCAACAAAGAGGACTGCACTATCATCTGGAACAGACAACCTATGTCATCCTCCACCCTTGCATCTAGGTGTAGGGAATCCAACTCCTCCATCGCCTTTTCAGAATCTACTGACTCTCAAACCGCATCCTTCTGAAACTTCCTACTCAAGGAATCAACCACCACATTCCCCTTACCTTCAGTGTAAGATATTTCGAAGTCGTAGTCCTGAAGAAACTCCATCCACCTCCACTGCCGGATGTTTAGGTCCCGCTGGGAGAAGATATACCTCAAGCTCTTGTTATCTGTGAAGACCAAGAATCACTCCTCTATGTGTTAATTCCACCAAAACTTTAGTGCGAACACAACCACTACAAGTTCCAAATCGTGGGTGGAAAATTTACGCTCATGGGGACATAACTTCCTAGACCCATAAGAGATCACCCCTACTTTTGCATCAACACACACCCCAAGCCTTGGCCTGAAGCACCACAGAACACTTTAAACATCACCCCTTCTTCTGGAAACCTCGTCACTAAGGCACTAACCAACTTCCCCTTCAAACAACTGAAGGATTCATGGAACTTCTCACTCCATATAAAATCCTGATCTTTCTTGGTCAAGGCTATCAAGGGCGCTGTAACTCATGAGAATTTGGGCATGAATCTCCAGTACTAACCCACTAAACCCAGGAAACTACGAACCTCTATCACGTTCTTGGGTGCTTCCAAATAAACAACCACCTTGAACTTTTTTGGATCCACTTATATCCCCTACTCGAACACCACGTTTCCAACGATGTGCACTTCTTGTGTATAGAACTTAAACTTGGGCAACTTCCCATTGAGCTGGTGCTACCTGAGGACCTCTAAAACATTCCTCAGATGCTCCGCACGATCCTCCTATGATCTTGAGTAGATCAGGATGTCTTCAATAAACACGTCTATGAACCGGTCCATATATTCTTGAAAGACGGAGTTTAATGAGCCCCATGAACATGGCTGGCACGTTCATAATGTCGAATGACATGGCCACAAACTCAAAGTGCCCATATCTGCACCTAAAGGAAGTATTCGAGATGTCACCCTCCTTCACCCTCAACTAGTGATATCTTGAACATAGGTTGATGTTGGAGAACCATATTTCCCCCTTGAACTGATCAAAAAGGTTGTCTATCCTTAGGAGAGGGTAGCGGTTCTTGATTGTTACCTGATTCAGTCTCCGGTAGTCTATGAACATCCTGATACCACCATCTGCCTTCTTCGCGAACAAGACCGGATCACCCCTTGGTGACACACTTTGTCGAACGAAACCCTTCTTCATCAGATCATCAATCTAAATCTGTAACTCCCACAACTCCAAAGGCTCAATCCGATCGGGATCCATCGAAATTGGACGAGCACCAGGTTGCAAGTCTATTTTGAACTCAACATCACATAGAGGGGGTAGAGTCACCACCTCTTCAGGGAATACATCCATGAACTCATTGAAAATCCCCAAATATTCCACCATCTCTGGGTTGGCTGACTCCACTGACAGCTCAGCTAACAATGAAAGAAAGGGTTCCACTCGTTGGCTGCCCTCTTGGAAACCACACTCACTACGAAAGTCACACGTCGTCTGACCATATTTGAAGACAAAACCCTTCTCCAAAAGTAGTCAATAATCACACACATAGAGAAAAACCATTAAATTCTTAAAATGACATCATATGGATGCATCTGTAGAAAAAAAATGTCCCCACTAGACTGATGTGGTCCCATCATCAGTCTACATCCTCATAAAACATGAGATAAGCTGGTCTGGCCTCTGACTGGCATACTCAAAACTAGGTGTACAGAAAGTCTCTCTGTGACTAGAACCAAAGTATGGGATAGACTGGGTGAAACAAAGGAGTGTGAAGCTCCTGAATCAAACAAGGTACAAGAAAGAGTATTAAACAAGAAAATCATTCCTTGAACAACCTCTGGCCCTACTGGAACTGCTACCTCCACGGTGTGAAACTACCCACGCCCAGCCCCTCTACCCCTCGACTGTCGACCACCTCCCTAACCATGCCTTGGTTGAGGTACATAAGGAGCACCCTGAGGTCAGCCTCATACCACAACGTCTGATCTCAGAGGAGTGGGAGCTCTATGCCCCTACTTCTACTGCTAAAAGGGCCTAGAAAAAAACTGATGCTACTGAGATGGGTGCTGAACCTGCCCACCCCCACATTACTACACTTGGTCTGAGCACTGATTCTAAAGGTGACCATGATTTCCATAGATGAAGCATCTTGTTCATGGGCCTGAAAAGAAGGGGCGAGGACCGAGAGATCAAAACTAGAACTGCTGGGGCCTACTCCCCACTAGTCGAAACCTGGAAGGCCCTGAAAGTGGAGGCCTACTGCTGACATGATTCCCATTTGATGAGCCAAACTGGATCCCCTCTTGTGGAACACCTCCCGGCATGTGCATCCTCTCCACCACTTCAGCCTTCTGCTGGACCTCCAAGTATGTCGATAGAGTGAAGGGAGTAACATCACACTAAAGAGAAGGTCGAAGTGTCTCCTATAAACGTTCGCCTGAGACTCCTCATCTGGACAGAGGTCTGAAGCAAAGAGATGGAGATCCCTGAACTTGATCCCCAGCTCCCTCACTGACATTCTCCCCTTCTAAAGGGAGAGTAGCTCCTACCTCTTCTCCACCTTCATTGTGGAAGAGGGGAATAATGCTTGGAACTCCCTCTTGAAGTCTTTCCATGATACTTCCTCCTCCCTCTACTCCTAGAGATAGATCTTCCACCACCTACATGCCTTTCCTCACATCTGAATTATAGCCAGAAGAACCCAGTACTCCATCGGAGCTCGAATCAAGCCAAAATCTATCACCATCTCCTCAATCTAGCTCTCTATCTCCATGTACGAGACACTGCCCTTGTACTTTCTGAGGGTCTTCTGCTGAAAGGCATGAAACTTCCTCTTACACTGGTCATCCTCTACCTCTCGATCATCCCTCTGTTGATCATCCAAATTCGCCTCATGGGCCTCGATCACCCGCACTACCTATGGTCTCTGCTCGGGTGCCATAGCTGTAAGGAAAACAAGGAATGCATAATCCCGTGTAGTGTAGAAGATTGATTTTAATTTTTTTCTTAGTATTCTTATTTATTTTAAATCCCAAAAATACAAAAGAAAAAAAAGAACAAAAGTCATTATGATGCATGTACCTTTCCTAGGGTCTCTACCCTGCAATCAGCATAGCCTCACTTGGTAGTTTGGTAGGTCCATATTCTTTCCATCAGATCACAGGGGGGTATAAAATCCCATGTCATAGCCGGTCTTCCCTAGCCTATTTCGTGCACCATGATTGCCTAACACTATTTCCCTACCATCCCATGAAATCCTCACCGTGCCTAACCTTGGACTCAATCTTATCTCTCAACCATTACCTCTGATACCATTTTGTCATGACCTCCTTCACCAATATGAGGGAAGGGACAATGGATTTCCAAACCCTTCCTTCCTCAAGTAAAATGAGAGATAATGACCCCTGAGACCCACCTTCAACGGGCCCCAAAGTGGAGACTATCACCAAGGGTATAAAATCAAACTTAAAATGGAAGGCATTACCCTTTTTATTAGTAATATTGGGAGATAAGATAATAAATCCCAAACAATGCCAAAACTGGAAGTAAAAGTAAAGCCAAAACAATCCATTCCCATATGCATGTTCCAATAATAAGTTCTACAAAAATACAGAAACTCCAAAGGGAAGTACCGAAATAAAAGTAATGCAATGATGTCAACGGTCCCGAAATCTGAGCTAATAGGGTCCGGCATGGTCCTCGAAGTCCACCTGGAAACCTGAAAGTAGTTTTATATACGTAGTGTGAACATACATGTATACTCAGTAGGAAAAACCAAAATCTCTTGTGCACAAGTGGGAGTCATTCTAATTCCCTGTGAGAAAAGGAGATAACCAAAGTACCTAGAATGGAAGCTATCCACCCAAACCTTACCAAGGAATTATCCCCAAATAACACAAGTCAAGTAAAGTAATAGAACACATCAATGTTTGGGTACCAGACGCCACTTTCTCAATGGTTATTGAAGACATCCTACGTGTCAGACCTCTCCCACCATTCTCACCGTTGTCCCACTGCCATATCTCGCCCGCACACACCTGGGCAACCACAACCACACATCTCGCCCGCAAGCACCTAGGCCATAAAAACCACACATAACCATGCTCGCAGACACCTGGGCCTGAACAACTACTACCACACCCAAAGACACCTGGGCCTCATCCCGAAGACACTTGGGAAACAACCTGCCCGCACACACCTGGGCCAACCACGAAAACATACCCTGCTCGAAGAATCTTGGGCTATAATGGACCTCAGGCCTTCACAACCTACTCTAAGATTCTTGGTCTACTTGGGAAATAGATCAGAAAAGGAGCTAATAACCATCCACTCATAGGAGTGTTGGAAAAAACACCCTCCCCCATTAAATGGGGGTGTTCGGCACGAAGTTCTCAACATGGGTGGGGCATGAATAACAAACATAATTACTATATTATACATATAGGTAAAAAACACTCATCCCAACCTAGGGGGTTCCAAAACCATCCCACACAAAACACCCCCATTACTATTCATTCATAAAAAGCACAATAGCCACAACCAAGTCACAACTCATTCCTGGAAAACAATTTCCCATTTAACCCATTCTTGTTATCACACTCAAGTGGTTCCATTTATTAAAACTCCACTACCGAGTAACTAACAGGAATAGCCACAAGCCAAGGAAGGAAGAATAACCAAGAAACAAATTATGCATTTACACCTGGTTCTCTTGTACAGTCACAACAACAAAGGGATCCATGAGATCCCTCAAAGTACTAGAACCAAACAAAGCCCCAACATACGGCCCCACATGGCCTCATATACACAACCCAAAAACTACACAACAAGGGATCCCATCCCCATACAGATCACCCCACAAGCATCAAGTATAACAACCACACATGTCACCAAGACAGAGTAAGGGAGTTTTCATATTCAAAGACAACATTCATTAAGTTCTTTATTCCTGTTTGGTTAACCAGGGTGATCACATGAGTATTATTATTTATTTAACATCCATTTAACCAACCGAGTTTATGTGATTAACCAATTTCCATGTTACACCCATTCAATAATCACAAAATTATCTAGAAAACAAAGGTTCATTAGTGAGCATGAAAATACCACCAACAACCATGATTTTTAGTAGACATAAGCCCATACAATTCTAAACATATAAGAAAAGGTAAAAGAGTATAGAAACCTCATCAAACACAACCATTCATTATTTAGAAGTCCATTAATTATCTTCATTATGGTTTGGTTTCATCTATCCCCAAAGTAAACATTATCATACCCACCCTGCATGATACACAGTAAGAGAGGCAAAGGAAAAAACCAACTTGTATGATCAATGATCAAAGTTTTTCTCCCCGCACCAATAATTGGGGATGCACGACTTGTAGGGGAGGAACTTCTGGGACTCTAACAGTGAGCAAGAAAGGCTCTAACATAGCCACACCACTAGCCTCAGGAATGGTGACTCCAAATGCACCAAGGAAAGGAAAGGATTCAAGCAAACAATTAGAAAGAATCTCGTGAGATAAAAGGTGAGACACTGTAATTAAGTGATATGAAATAATGAATGGATTTAAAGTAGGATCGTGGTTTATCCAAGCGGTTGGGAAGTTACACACGATGGAATTAATTGTTATTTAATAATTATCATTAGATAGGTGGCCATAACGACTGTGAGTTAAAGGGTTTCCTTTAAATAGAGGAAAACATGTAAAATGGGTGGAACTATAAAGTATGGGAAAAAGGGTGTGACACTAAGGGTAAATCCATACGTTTTGGTAATTCAAGGGTCACCCAGATCATGGGGATTTTAGATATCATTTATTGGATTTTAATGGATTTGAAAGGGGTATTAAAACACATTTTTTTTCAAAAGATACATTGCGGGGGTGGAACTGGGAAAACTCGGGATACTGGAAAAAGGAAAAGGGAAAAAGGGAAGACATGGTGCCACCGTAAAGGTGCTACCGCAATGTTGAGACATCGTAAGCAGTGCTACCATTTCGGTCTATGATCATGATGATATGACCGTACGGTGCAACTGTGACGGTGCCACTATGATGGTGCCATCGTGACAGTGCCAGTGTAATGGTGCCACCAGTCTGGTGAGACACCGTAAAGTGGTGCCACTATTTCGGTGTGTAACTATGACAGTGCCACCATCTTTGTTTGTGACTGTGATGATGCCAACAGTTTGGTGAGACACCGAAAGCGGTGCCACCATAATGGTGCGCCCATGACAGTGCCACTGTAATGGTGCCACCGTGACCAGTGCCACCGTAATGGTGGAACCATTTGGTGGAACAGAGTTTTTGGAAAAGAACTAAACCAGGAGGGTTTGGGCCATTACAGCCACCCCCAACCATGATCTGGTCGAGGTCCTTGAGGAGAACCCTAATGTCAGCCTCCACCATCACCATCTACCCTCAGTGGAGCGAGCGCCCACTGCCCTTGCTTCTGTAGAGGTTTGATCGGCAACTGTTGTAGATGAGGTATGGGTTGAACTTTCCCACCCCACTGTACTTAGCTCGAACATATACCTCGCTCCGCAATTCCACAACCTCCATAGAAAAATCACCTTGGTCCCAGGCCCATGGGGAAAGAGAAAAAACCATGATATCAGAACTAGAACTATTGAGACCTACTTTTCGCTCGCTAAATACTTGGAAGGCCCAGATGCTGAAGACCTTATACTGACCACCTTCCCCTTCGATGAACTCGGATGGCTCCCCTCTCATAGCACACCTCCTTTAAATTGCATCCTCTCTACTACTTCGACCTTTTTCTAAACTTCTAATTATATCATTAGGGTAAAGGGTGTGACAACATACTAAAGAGAAGATCAGAGTGCCTCGTCCAAGAGTCTCGCCTGCGACTCCTCATCTGGAAAGAGATCTGGAGAAAAGCATAGAAGACCCTTGAACTTGATCCCCGGTTCTCTCACTGACATAATTCCCTACTAGAGGGAGAAAAGCTCCTACCGCTTCTTGGCCTTCGTCATCAAGGAACGTAACTCTACTCGAAACTACCTCTCAAAGTCAACCCAGGAGGCATTGGTATCCTTCCTCTCCCCAAGGTAAAGTGTCCACCATTGACATGCCACTACTAGAATTAGGCTTACTGCTAGAGGAACCCAGTACTCCCTCGAAGCACGGATCAAGGTAAAGGTGATTGTTAGCTCCTCAAGCCATCCATCCATCTCTAAGTCTGAAACACTGTCTTCGTACTTCCCTAGGGTCTGCCGCTAGAAAGCACGAAGGGTATTTTTCCACAAGTCATCTTCATCCTCTTGACCATCCCCCACTGATAAGTCAAGTCATCCTGCTAGGCCTCAACTTCTCATACCACATGTGGGTGATGTACAGGTTCCATAGCTGAAAAGGGTAAAAAAGAACTCTTAAGCTCATGTAGAATGATTTTTTCTCTTGAGATTTATTGTAACAATTTATTTAAATTAAATTTCCAAAACTCCCAAGACACACAAGAACACAAGTCATTATGATTAATGTACCTTTCTTAGGGTCTCTACCCTGCAATCAGTGTAGCCTCACTTGATTGTTCAGTAGGTTCAAAGGCCTTGCATCAAATCACAGGGGGCCCTAAAATCAAGTGTCCTAGTCGGTCTTCCCTGGCCCGTATCATGCACCAAGATTACCTAACACCATTTCCCTACCATCCCATGAAAGCCTCACTATGCCCAACTCTAAACCCCATCATATCTCTCAACCATCAGCTCTGATACCATTCTGTCATGACCCACCTTCCTCAAGACGAGGGAAGAGACAACAAAGTGTCATGCCCTTCCTTCTTCAAGATGAAGTAGAGATCATGACCCCTCGATTCCCGCCTTCAATAGGCTCTATAGTGGAGACTAGCACCAACGGTATAGAATCTCACACAAAATGGAAGTCATTTACCTTTTTAATGAAAATAGGATCAGGAGATAAGACGGTAAAAATCCCAAGAAACACTAAACATTTACATAAAGGAAACCAAAATCCAACCCATGCATGTTTTAAATGTAAACTGTAACAAAAATACTAACAAAGTACCAAAGAAAGTACCAAAAGAAAGGGACTAAGAAGTAAGACATGAACTATCCTGACGCCCGATCCAGTAAAGTCTAACATGATCCTCAATGTCCTCCTAGAAACCTGAAAATAGTTTTAGAAATGTAGGGTGAGTATACAATTATACATAGTATGAAAACTAAAGCTACCTATGCACAAGTGGGGGAAACATACTAATGCCCCTGTGAGAGAATAATAGAACCTCAAAGCACCTACAAAGGTTTACTGACCAACCCAGCCTCACCAAGGCATACTCACCAAATAACGAAAGTCAAGTAAAGTAGTAGTATAAGCAGATCGACATTTGGGCACCCAAAACCAATTTCCCACTAGTTACATGTTCATTAATAATGGCTAACATCTTGATGCTACCACTCTTCCAATATTCAGTGTCATTGTCACAACCTGCCCGCACACACCTAGACCTCAAACCACACACAAAATCCTACCTGCAGACACTTGAGCCACAACCATGCCACACATCCCGCCCGCAGACACCTATGCCACAACAACCACACCTCTCACCTGAAGACACCTAGGACTCATCCCGAAGAAACTTGGGAAAACAATCATGGCCCACAAATACCTATTCCTATCACCCACACCACAACCCACCCAAAGGATCTTGGACTACGGTAAACCTCAAGCCATTTTAACATGTCCGGATACGCTCGAGCGGTAAGAACCCGGAAGTGGGTGTGAGGATGAAAGTAAAAAACTAGTCATCCATCCTTCCACCGGGATGTTGGGAAATACACCCTCCCCCATGAAATGGGACTGTTCGACACAGGGTTCTCAACAAGGGCGGTGTGCGTATAGAAATCACAAGGAACTACAATTTATACATATAGGTAATCCAACACTTAGCCCAACCTATTATTTTTTTCAAAACAAATAACTAGTCCACGCAGAACCACATTGTTGATACCCCTATATGAAAAACCACTCAAACAACCACAACCAGAACATAATCCCAACCCCCTTTTCATTCAACCACCTTCCATTCATTAATTAAGGGGTTCACTTTAATTTATTCCAGCACTACCCAGGGAAACTACCAAGCACAACATCTGCAACTGTTTTCAGAAGTCTAAATTCCCCTAAATACTATCAAGGAAAACAATGAAGTAGGGACCAAGGTGAGGAATTCCATTTTAACACCCATTCATAAAAACAATAGAGAACAACCAACCTGTAGTTCCACTACACACCACCTTTTTCCTAGACACTTGTTTAACCACTGCCAACTGTCATTCTTCAAAGTTATCCTGCTCAATCATCCTCTCACAACAAAACCTGGTAGCCCTGTTGTACAACAACACCACGCCCGACACACCTATAAACATGAAAACATGACACCCCAGTCCTACAGCCCCGCTGCCCAAACATTGCCCAAATGCAGTCCCACTGCATAACAAGTCCATCCATTTCGTAATCAATCAATCTCTCAAACTGTGATTCCAACACACCATATGTACCACCCCATACACAAATCCCACAACAACCACCATTGAACCACAACCCCGCTGTACACACATACCACACCCTTCTCACAGAACCAACTCCTCTATCCACCCATGTACCCATAACTGTGCTCCCAATTACAGCACGACACAACCCACACAAGGTCACAAAACCCAACAGAACACAACACACTGCCACACCAATCAACCATGATGTATTATGATTTGGTAAACACTATTCTTTAAATCCATTTTCATAAATAGGGGTGATCACACAAGGGTTTCCATCCTGGGGCATCCATTTCATTTAATTGGGTATATGTGATTAATCAGATTTATATTTACACCAAATATTTATAAGGAAACAACAACAATTATAAAGCGTCACGCATGCATAGACAAAGACCACCGACAGACATGATTTTTAGAAGCTATATGGCCACAACATATCAAATCATTTATAAAGATGACAAATAAAATAGGCGATCAACATCAATCCACTACCAACCCATTATTTCATTGACCCTAGTTATCTTTTGATCATATTCCCTTTCCCTCATTTATTACTAGTTAGGAAAAGGTTTCAACCGTTCTTCATTAAGAAACATTACTACACCCACCCCACATGATACACAAATAAAGAGAGGCAGAAGAATCCTTACATGAAACAACAGGCGACTAAAACATCTCATTGCGCCAAGAACAGGGGATCACATGAGTAACATGAAACTCCAAGAAAACTGAACAGTAGGGGGATCTAGCACAGACACATGACTCGTCTATAGATGAAGGCTTTAGGTGCACCAAGAGGTAACGAAAACACACTGGGAAGGGAATATCCCGACTTTGATGAGCCATATCCTATATTAAAGGAAGAAAAATTTCAAAAGTCATTAACATGGGATCGGGGTCAAGATGACGTGGTTTGAATTTCTCAAAGTCCCCAGGGCATTGGGATATTTAAGATATACTTAATATCCTTTGAAATGCCCTTAAAATCGCCCAAACAGGGCTTTAAACATAGTTTATGTCAAATAAAATGTAAGAATGGCGAAACTGGAAAAACTCGGGAAACTGGAAATTTGGTAAAGGGTGAGACACCGTTTCAGTGTGCCACTGTCAAGGTGACACTGTTACGGTGTCACCGTCAAGGTGCCACCGTAACAGTGTCACTGTCACGGTGCCACTGTCACGGTGTGCCACTGTCACGATGTCATCGTCATGGTGTGCCACCGTTTTGGTGAAACCATATTTTTAGAGAAGTCCTGAAACAAACCTCTGTGATCCCTACGAACACCACAAGCACTAGATTTTCACAAAGGAATGATCTGGGGAAATCCGGGTCATTATAGAGTTGGACTCTGAATCCCTTTTCCTATTCTCAATCTTGGCTTTTTTTCTCTCCAGTTTGATACATTGTATGAGCCTATTGTTATACCGAGTATGTAAATCCCCTTTGAGCCTCTGAATTTTATTATGAATCCCCATCCATCTGCTCTCATACATGGGCTTCTCTAAGGAATCTCAAACCACGGAAGGGAAATCGGTGTCAAACACCCACCGATTGGAATAGTAAAAACTCTTATTGTCCCCCGATCATTGATCCAGATGAATGAGAAGAGGAGTATGGTCTGAGAGAGCCCACACTAGAGGATCAACACTTGCATGTGAAAAATTCAAAATTTCTTGAAGATTAGAAAAACACCGGTCCAGCCTGAACACCCACACGCTCGCGCACCCACACACCCACGTACACACCCTCACACAAATGCATGCACACGTGCGCATGAACGCACGCGCGGGCACGCATGCACCCACACCCACGCTCACACACACACACACCAGGCTGCATCCCACGACTCGAAGTTATCCAAATCTTGACACAACAAATCCCTTTCCCTAACCTCACATTTTGCATTAACAAATGAGAACATGAAAATCAGGTTTCCATCATTGATACTCATTGATAACTATTGATTGGAAGCACCCAACAAATCTATGGACACATTCCACTTCAAAAAATCCAAATGTGCTAGTTAAAGGATCACCATGCAAAAACACACATAGGCCTAGCTTAACGGAAAACTATAAATCTTTCATTGCATGTTGTTTGCGTTCAATGACTGCCACCAACGAAGCTTTTGAACGTCGAATTTCAGACACCAGAAATTCTGATTTAACCCAAGAACCAATTCCATAGGCATTCAAAATAATAATAGAGATCATTGCACACAAGGACACTGAGTTTTGGCCCCGAGCATCAACGAGCCTTCAAACTAAGAGGGTAAGGAAATCATATTAGGTTTGGAATGGGAACTTGTGAAAAAACCATTGGAAGGAGAAAATGGGAGGGTAAACAGGGGACTGTGAAGGAAGCCAAGATTCTACAAATAAAGGGGAAGCCCTGGGAGGGATATCCAAACCGCCGCCCATGAGGAATCCCAACCCAAATGGGATTCCATCGACCAGCAGACCAAGTGAAACCACCATCAGCTGAAGGATCTGGGACTGAAGCAGCAGACCTTGATGAACTCTTTTAAGGAATTCAAGACAATGCAGAAGGATCTTCGATTCAGCATCGACACCGTAGTCGGGTAATCTAGATTCCATGATTCCACAATGTTTTTGAACAGGTTAAGTGGGGGATTCTCCAACCCAAACCCCGCGACCAGCTTCCACTGAAAGTGTGCCAACGCTTCCCGAAAAGCAGAATCTGGGAATGAAATAACAGGGATACCGCCCTCTGATGATGAGCGAGGAAGCAAGGGGACCTGCGGGAATAGAAAACCCTCCGAAGCATGAAGAGTTCGAGATTTGCAAAGAATCTTCTTGAACAAAGGACCTCCCCATGGATCTGACCACAGAGCAGCATGATTCACTACTAACTGAGCTGACGTGATGAAACCTAGAGCACTCAGAGCATCGGATGCCAGAGCCCGCAAAGGTCCAGGATCAGCGGAAGCCGCACGCACAGAGCCAACGGTAGGAAAATTTTGAAAGCACAATGGTCTGTGGGGCGTGTTCTTTCCTTTGACACCCATTTGATCAACACCCCTTATCTTTTGGACCTCAAGTTTCATTGCAACCAAAGTTTGGGTTTATTCAACAACGACATTCATGATGAAACACGACCACCTAGGTTTTAAAGATAAGGAAAAACTCAACCAAAAAATGATTAACAAAAAACTCAAAGAGAGATGTACTTAGAAAAAGATGAGGTCTTAAAACTCGTCCCCAAGCTACTCCAAGAATCACTATGGGGTATAGGTGACCAAGTTTGGCCAATATGCTTGCATACTGTAGACCCCGGAAAACGCGTCCCCAAAATTTTTCAAATGCCTCCATACATGATCCAAGATCGTAGTCCATTTCGCATTCTTCGATTTGGTAGGTCGTAGGGCCCGAACGGAGTTACGGATTAGGAGTTATGGATGTTTGAAGTTGGGCTGGAAATCTGGTTCGCGAAGCCCATTCGCGAAGCCCCCTCCGTGATCGCGGAGCGCCGCCGCGAAGCAATGAGGCGAGAGGCTCCGCGAACCCGTTTGACGTTCGCGATGCGCCGCGAAGACCCCTCACGAAGCACTGATGCGAAGCACCCGAGCAGCGCGGTCCCGCAAAGCTCCGGAGGCGGTAACTCTCCGCGAACGAATTTGACGTTCGCGAGCCCGCCGCGAAGCTCCAGAGGCGGTACCTCTCCGCGAACGCATTTGACGTTCGCGAGCGCGACGCGAAGCACCCGAGGCGGCGTGGGAGGTCTGCTTCGCGGCGCCCCTTGCCTATAAATACCCAGCTCACCCCCCTTCTCCGGGGGGACGGCCACGGCCACTTCGCCCCTTGGGCGGCCGAGCGGAGCTCCGCATTGCGGCTCCGCGAAGCCATGCTCCGCGAGCAGCTTCCTTCGCGTTGCTGCTCCGCGAGACCAAGCTCCGCGAGAGCCCTTTGCTCCGCGAGCCCATGCTCCGCGATGCTGCTCCGCGAGACCAAGCTCCGCGAGACACCTTTGCTCCGCGAAGCTACTTCGCGAGACCTTTGCTCCGCGAAGCTACTTCGCGAGGATCCCACCTTCGCGCCCGCTGGTCCATACCGCGGGGGCTACGCCCCCGCACCCCCACTCTGGGTCAGTGCCGGGCCGGTCCCTTCGCTACCGTCACAACCCCCGATGAAAAATGGAGAGTCGCACCGCGAACTTTTCGGGCCGGGATGTCGGGATTTTCCATTGCGCCCTTATGCGCTCCCACCTTCCACCTATGGAACACCATGATTTGAGGCACTCCCCCACACACCATGAAATACCTTGAGTTGATGTATTCTTCTTGGTTTGTTTCCTATGTCGTGAGTTGAGGTTCTCATCATCAATTCCACGAGTACCTTGAGTCGAATCATTCCTCAGGCAACTCCTCCAAACCCAATCACTTGGCTCCTATGCCAGGTTGAACCAGAAAGGGCCGCCCTTGCGTAAGTCCCAACACCAACCATTTCTAAGCACCTTCTGCCTAATAGTCCTCTCTACATGACTCTAAACTGTAGTACACCCTATCTAACAAACCATAGGATGCCTCTTGCCCTATACGAGAGATGTCTTATGCTCCTAGCATGAGATGCCAATAGTCCTATCTACATGACTATAAACTGTAGCACTCCCTATCTAACAAATGATAGGATGCCTCTTTCCCTATACGAGAGAGGCCTTATGCTCCTAGCATGATATGCCAATAGTCCTTTCTACATAACTCTAAACTGTAGCACTCCCTATCTAACAAATGATAGGATGCCTCTTGCCCTATACGAGAGACGCCTTATGCTCCTAGCATGAGATGCCAATAGTCCTTTCTACATGACTCTAAACTGTAGTAATCCTTATGTTCCAAACATATGATGCCTCTTGCCCTATACGAGAGATGCCTTATGCTCCAAGCATGAGACGCCAATAGTCCTACCTACATGACTCTAAACTGTAATATTCTCCCTATCTAACAAATGATAGGACGCCCCTTGCTCCAAGCAAGAGATGCCTTATGCTCCAAGCATGAGATGCCAACAGTCCTTTCTACATGACTCTAAAATGTAGTAGTCCCTATGTTCCTATCATAGGATGCCTCTTGCACTAAACAAGAGATGCCTTATGCTCCAAGCATAAGACGCCTAATGCCATGATTACAGTGGCATGATTCCAACGCCCCTTGACATTATCCCTCTTGTGCACCAGTGCATAAGTGAAGGTCTCAACTCACCAGTGAGTTGGGATGCCCTCATGGCTTGACATGAGGAAGACATTACGGGCAGCTTCTTGCGTAAGCCCCATTCACCAGTTCCGCTCCATAGAGGCACCCGGGCAGCTCCTTGCGTAAGCCCAATTCGCCATTGCCGCTCCATAGCGGCACCCGGGCAGCTCCTTGCATAAGCCCCATCCACCGTTGCCGCTCCTTAGCAGCATCTGGGCAGCCCCTTTCATAAGCCCCATTCACCGTTGTCGCTCCTTAGCGGCACCCGGGCAGCTTCCTCGCGTAAGCCCCATTCACCATTGCCGCTCCATAGCGGCACCCGGGCAGCTTCCATGCATAAGCCCCATCCACTGTTGTGATCCTATGTAGTGGTAAGCCGTTGACATCCTTTTCCAGCGGTAATCCGTTGTGACCCAATCCATCGGTAAGCCGTTGTGACCCCATTTAGCGGTAAGCCGTTCACATCCTTATCCAGTGGTAAGCCGTTATGACCCAATCCAGTGGTAAACCGTTGAAACCCCCAATCGACGGTATGCTGTCATCAGAAGAACTACGTGGACTTTGATTCCCTTCCACGGGGATACGTAGAAAGCCTCTTCAAGGCTCAAGCCCGAAACTATCATCATCCTTTTCTCTGGGCCTCCATCCTGGAGTAAGTCCCAGCACCATGGGCCGCCTAACGCATAAGCCCCTCTTCGCTTCTCACGGACGCACCCTTCGCGACGTGATCGTCAGGTCCTTTCAACCTCTTGTTTCTCACACCGAGCATGACTCACGTGGGCTTAGAGTGAGCACCGACCCTGACCCCCACCCATATCGAACTTTGAGGAATTTGATCTATGTCAAGGCATGGTACGTAGGAAGCCTCCATGAGGTTCAAGCCACATTGCTTGGTCGTTCATTCACGTCGAGTTTCACCCCCGTCCAGCATGACGTTAAACTGTATGCCCCTTGTCCCGCATGACATTAAACTACACACCCATTCCCACCTAAACTACAAGGTCTTTGATCCATGTCAAGGCATGGTACGTAGGAAACCTCCCCGAGGTTCAAGCCCACCACTCATTGGACCAAGGTCCGTCTTCACGTCAGTTCGCCGACAAAGCCCCATATGAAATACGAGGTCTTTGATCCATGTCAAGGCATGGTACGTAGGAAGACTCCAAGAGGTTCAATCCCACCCATCATTCATTCACGTCGGGTCCCATCCCTGTCCAGCATGACGTTAAACTGCATCCCGGTCCGACGGCAAGCCGTTGTGACTCATCCATTTGAACTACGAGGACTTTGATCCATGTCAAGGCATGGTACGTAGGAAGCCTTCACGAGGTTCAAGCCCACCACAAGTGGACCCCCGGGTCCACCTTCATGCCGGTTCGCCGACAAATCCCCTTCCGAACTACGTGGACTTTGATCCATGTCAAGGCATGGTACGTAGGAAGCCTCCCCGGGGTTCAAGCCCAACAATCATTGGCCCAAACCGTCTCCTTGTCAGTGTGCCAAGTCTCCATTTTCAATCCGAACTACAAGGACTTTGATCCATGTCAAGGCATGGTACGTAGGAATCCTCCCCGAGGTTCAAGCCCATCTCCCATCGGAACAAGGTCCATCATTTACGTCGGTTCGCCGACACCCACCGCCCGTCGTTCATTCACGATAGGGTTCACTACCGTCCCGCATGACGTTAAACTGTATTCCATCAACCCTCTGAACTACGAGGACTTTGATCCATGTCAAGGCATGGTATGTAGGAAACTTTCCCGAGGTTCAAGCCCACTACTAGTGGACCCACGGGTCTACTTTCACGTCGGTTCACCGATGACACCCTTCGAACTACGTGGGTTTTGATCCCTGTCCTCTACACAGAGTACATAGGAATCCTCCCAGAGGTTCAATCCCAACCAATGGTAATGTACCCCATCCTGGGGTGCATTTCCCCTGATCCGCCGTCAGTGGTGTTCAGATCAGCCATTACGGTGTGACATCTCCCCTCTATGGGGCACACTACCATCGATCTGTCTCTATGTGACATTTTGATCACCCTTATTTCGTCTCCTCAAGACGTTAAACTCGCGACCTACCTCGTGATAAACATGAGATGCCTGAGGAAAACCTCAGATGACACGCCTTTGGTGTAACCGTCTCTGCTAGACGTTAATCTTGCAACATACCCTGTGTTAAACACGGGAAGCTGAGGAAAACCTCAGATACATGCCTTGGGTTTTTCACCCTTGAGATGCCCTCTTATGAGGAAGAATACAGGTTCCCCTATGTCCACGCACCCAGAGATGCCCCGACATGCCTGATATTGCCGTCTACTCCGACCGAAGGTTGCTACTATGTCAAGACCCTATGGAAAGTATTGACGGAAGTAGTGTAATTAACCGGCATCCATGAAGATATGTCACCGGGAATGAGATTCACGAACAACATATTAAATATATGAGGGAGACCCGGACTAGGTGATGAGTTCTGAGGAGGAATCCACAGAAGGAAGAACCGACATCTCATCATCCCGTTTCGATCAAGGAGCAGACGTACCTGAACAAGGAACTAATGCCACCCGCCTTTGGAAAGCGGGAATGTGGGGCAACAAGCAGTGCGTCCTCCACAGACGGATGCGCGCCCCCCGGCGAAAGCGTCGAAAACACATACCATTATCCCACACCCCAAGTCCCCTCCTTAACTCACTCATGTTTCCACAACACTCAAACCAAATCTAAAGTCCTACCTCAAAGATATCTATCACTACGATCCACAACCCTTATTTGATGCTCCTCAAGGGATGCATCAATACTAAGTTCAACGCCTGCTACGTCTATCACATAAAAAGGTTCAGGATAATATCTTCAAAGCTACTCCATGTGAAACACATCATGCATGGAACTAAAACACTGTGGAAGGGATAATCGGTATGCCACTGGACCGACCCTATCCACTATCTCAAATGGCCTGACAAACATTGGTGCTAGATTTAAATTTTTCCTAATACTCCATTGCCCCAACCTAGATGACATCTGAAAGAAAACATGATAGCCAACCTCAAACTCCAATGGTTGTCTCCAATGTCCAACATAGGATTTCTGCCAACTCTATATGGTCACCAATTATCACATGATCAACTGAACCTGCTTAGACGTCCCCTTCATGAGACTAGGAACAAAAAGAACAGATCCACCTACCTCTAACCAAAAAAGAGGTGAATAACATGACCTACCATATAATTCCTAAAAATGTTCTATTTGGATGAGCACCTATAAGTTGTTATTATATTAAAACTCCATGAGTGTCATATTTTACTATCATAAACCACCAAAATCCAAAACAAAGTCTTGTAACATATAAACCATAACAAGAATAGTCTTCTCATATTGATCATTTGTAAGAACCTGGTTCTTCCTTTGAGGTACGAGTCTTTTTTTCAAGTTGTTTTTTAGAAAAGGGGAAAAACATGCCAAGTACTAGCTGAAAAACTGTTACAAAACATGGCTTAGGGTTAAACACTGTGTAATCTTACGTACTCGTCGTGTAATGTATGGTCGTGTGATGGAAATACATGGTGTGTAGGGGTGTCCTCAAGGAAGAGAGGATTTGTCAAGTACATGTTGTGTACTTACCAGTACACGCTGGATACTCATTTCGGCAGGACATTTTTACAACGTGGAATGGAAGTCGGCGAAAGATGGGCAAATCAACTATATACACAGTGTGTATATTAAATTACACACCGTGTATTTTCTTTTTTGTTCGTTAAAACAGACAGTAGCCTCATTTTTGTTAAAACTAGTACCTTGCTCATGCATACATAGAAAACCATAAATCAAATGTAAATTTCAAAATGCATTAATAATTTGAGATGTGATAAATGAAAATTAGTAATAAATATGTTGAAATTACAATTATGGTCATAGTTCTAAAATATGAAAAAGTAACAGTAAATACTGAATTATATAAAATGAAGTTAAAAAAACAATAAATGGAAACTTAAGTTATAGATAATTGATGTAGCTGAAACATTTAAACTAAAATAGGTAAACATAACTTCAAAATGGAAAGAACACCATGGTTCATTGTCAGCAAAGAAACTACTCTGGACTGAAATTTATATTGGGCATTCATACCAGAGAAATCAATTACATAAATGAAAAAATGATTCAAATGGATAATTCAAATTATGCTCATTATAATATTTAAAGTTGGAATGAATTTCATGTAACTTAAAATAAAGAAATAAAAGGATTGAATAAGTAGGCTTGGTGAGGCTGAAGTAAATAGAGGTGAAGGGTCTGACAACACCTTGACCATCAGTTGAGAACCTTGCATCCCAACCCAAAGGATACAACACCGACTCTCCATTGGTCTCCACTGAAGTGGCATGTACTCCCCGGTAGATAAAATTAGTGTCCCAGTAGCTTCATGGACTACAGTTCTCAACGATGCTTCATGTTAGGGTGGTCGTTGCACCCATGATGGAAGACTTAGTCTGCAAGTGGATTTGTTGCAACATATTTCATATGAAGGCTTCAATAAATAAATGTTGATATAACATGGTAGTATTAATTGAAAGATTCTTATTTCACATGAACTTAACAACAATAAGAAAGTGTTAGTAAATATAGCTACTATGATAAAAATTAAAAGAGATAGTTTGATCACTGATTAAAAAAAATAAAGAACTACCAACATACTGAAATTATATCATCCCACCCTTATGAGATCCTTTGTATTGCCTACTATTTCAAATTATTAAATTAAACTAAATAAATATATATGCACACATGGACATTGGGTGGTTTAAATTATGTGGGAAGGAGGGAGAGATAATCATATCTAGTGGAATGTTAAGTCCTCTCACCATCTCTTTTTGGTATGCACCCCCTTCTCATGCACAGAAACATGAAGAAATCAAAAAAAAATCAAAACCCAAATATAGTATAAAATAAAATTGTACATGATCATCTCAAAACCATAGACAACAAATACATTAACGTTGATTCCTAAATATAGTCCCAAGTTTACTATTTAGTAATGCCACTATAATGTGATTGATCATATTTGATGCACAAAAAACATGTAATACAATAAATAAACAATTGTGCTGGATAAAATTTAATATAGAAACAATGTACTGATTAGAAATTATATAACAAATCAGTTTACAGAGAAGAAAATCTAGAAAACAGTGAGTACATGTAGAGAAAAATGGAGAATCATTGGGAACAAAGGTTGATGCAAAGTGAAGTTATATGATTGAATTAGTTTATGATTGGTTAAGTGTTAAACTATTATATAAAACATATAAATATGTTTCTTTTGTCAGAAATATGTAAATGGTATGAATATGGGTGGCTAGTTTACAAATACTAATCAGGTTTATACATGATCTAAAATGTGATTCGTGTATCTAAACTTATACAGTATAATATTTTTATGTTTCATGTACATAAAGCTGTTAAAATGAAAGATGGGTAAATTGGAAGGTGTGAAATGGATATAAAGTACATATATAAAACTAAATTTTTTTGAAATAAAACCGTTGAAATAAGTTAACTTAGTTTTCTTGTTAAAGGATTATGACAACCTATGACTTCAGTGTTATCCATTCCAAAATGAAGATTATTAAAACATAAATATTTATTGTGATCAACAATTATAAAAACTACAAGAATTTTATTACCTTCCATTTTTTGTTTCTCCAAATTCCCATCCTCCACAAGAATCCAAATGAAGTTGTATTTCATTGAAATATGATTCAATGATGAGTGAAATTATGGTTTTTTGTCCATGTGAATCACCCTCAAGCTATCAAATTATTAAGGTATGATATTTTACCATTTTTAAATATGCACATATACACTGTTCAACTAAACCAACTCTAAACTTTCTTTAGTAATACATTGAATCCATTATTAATAGTGAAACAATTGGTTTTAAATGTGACATAGAGATCATAAGTGGGTCAAATTTATAAATTTAACCATTAGTTCTCATTGGATTATTAGCATGAATCTGTAAACAATTTCAAAGGATTATCTATTATATATCCCATTGAAATATCTTCTAATATTTTAAGTTAATAGAATATCCATAAGAACACTCATATTGTTTCTTTTATAGGATTTCTATGAATCTAAAAAATAGACCTACCAATTTCATGCCAAAAGCAACACTTACAACCAAAAATTTACATAAATTCATCATATTCTAAGAAACCTTAATCTGGAATTGCAACTAATCATACCCAATTTTATTCTCACCACTGTATGAAATAAAGAGGAAACTGTATTTGTCTTTTTTCACCAACACCTACATAAATAAAAATCAATGATAGTATATACATCGCTCATTAAACAAATTTCTTTGAAATGAGGCTCAAAAAATCTTCTATAATTTTCCACAGCATAGCTACAGTGCAACTTTCATATTGACATTCACATTCAATCTCCATGGGAGTCCTCTTTGACTTGATACATTCATTCCAACCACCAACTATGGAAATTCTTTCATCCATCTACTATGATCTGAACTTCAGCTTCTCTGCCTCCAACTATAATATCATTGCTTCCACCCATATTCATATGATGGTTCGCCAATCAATTTTTTCAAAAAAAAATATCTTTATTCGTATAGAATCAAAACAAAATCTGATCAGAATAATATATAAAAACTGGTTACATAGAGTATAAAAACAATCAATAAAGAATATAAAAATAATCAAAACAGAATCCGATCAATACTCATTAGGTAAAATCTGAATTATACAGTCAATGAAGGGGTATACACTTATACCAACAGACAACAATATAATAAAAACATAATCCAATCAGTAGAATATATAAAAACCTATTACAGAGAGAGTATAAAGTGAGAATAATTTCAGTGTACTATTGTTTGATACTAATCAGAACTGTAGGAAAATAAGGTCAGAAAATGGATATTGAAAAATAATATTCTATTGACTAAAATATGTAAGGTTTTTTTGAAACTAGATTTGAATGCAATTGAAATGAAAAGAATAATTTGAAGGATATGTACTAATACACGAAATTCATCAAAACTTTGTAACTTTTTAATATGACTATACATTAAATCTATTAAAAAAATCTATGAATCTTTATATGGAAACATTAATATATTTTCCCACAGCAATGATGCACATTACATTAGATGCTTAACCTAAGATGAGACTTCCACTCCACATTCTGTCAACTTCTTAACATAACAGTAGAAACACAACATATTAACAATGAACAAACTAACAATGAATACAATATTCTAAAAGTGAATAGAAACACATATATAGTGGAATCAATTTTCAGGGAATGTAACATATTAATAGTGAAAAAAACATAACATTCCATCAAAGAACAATTAGTGAACATAACATACTAACTATAAACATGTCTATAGTAGATTAAAAATATTAAAAGTGAACAACATACCAGTAATGAATTGAAAAAATATACAATGACAAAAATCTTAGTACAATGAACAAAATAAATTAGAAACACCTAAAAAATGATGATAAAGAAAGATAAAATCCCCATAAACATGTTCATGGAATTTGTGATACAAAAATAGTAACATAAGGAATATTAAAATAGAAATATTACAAATAACTCATAGCTCATAGGAGGAAAGGATCAAGGAGATGTTAGGGAACCATTCACTACACTCATACCTGGTTTAATTCAAGAGAATTTGTTTTTTCATACTTGAAAAAAAAATAGAGGAAGATTCACTTAATCAGACCACAGATCATAGCTTGTGGATCTTAAGATAATTAAATTTCCAAAAATATCATACATTGAGAGACATAGAGGGAAAGAAACAATGCAAAAATACAAAAGAACATCAAAATATAAAATACCTTGATCATTAGAGTGGTGTTATCATGGTGAGACCTCACCACATAAAAAACATGTTTAGAGAAAATAATTTAAGGATTAAATAAAAGGATGTTACTCATTTAATTGTAGTTTAAACAAATAAATGGTAAAAAATTTGAATTTCAAAAAAATTGGATGATTTTAACTGAGCTCCATTTTTTTTCAAAAAACACTGGCCTAACAATATGGAATTTAGACACCTGCATTCCAAAGAAATGAATAAAAATATTAAATGAAAAGAACAAATAAAATCACAAAAAATTCCCATAAAATTATTTTATGTTGTGGTCTTATAGAATATAAATGGAATGAAATGAATTTAATTTTTATAATTGAAATAATTAAAATTAGAAAAAATAATTATCAAGGGAAGTTTTTTTTTCATACCTGAAACCATATAGAAGAAGAATCACTGCTTGACACACCTCATTTAGTTGCAGTTTAAAAAAATAAATGATAAAAAAATTTAGAATTTCAAAAAAATAGAATAATTTATATGACTTTTATTTTTTTCATAAAATACTGGCATGGCAATATAGAATTCAGATACCTGCATTCTAAATAAAAAAATAAAAATAGTAAATGACAAGAACAAATAAAATTAAACAAAAAAACTACCCAAAAAATTTATTATATGATGTGATCTCAGAGAATATAAATGGAATGGAATGTTATTAGTGTTTCTAATCGAAACAGTTAAAGTTAAAAAAATAATTATGATGGAAAGTTGGTTTTTCATACCTGATACCAAATAGAAGAAAAATCACTTCTTGAGACCACATATCAAAGCATGTAGATCATAAAATATTTAAATAGGGAAGGAACAAATGAACCAATCCCTAATAACCTCGAAATGTAAAATACCCCAATCATTAGAGTGGTGTTAAAATTAATGAAATAGAGGAAATAAATATAAACCCTGGTAAGGAGATGGTTTAAGAAACAATGGTCAAGAAGAAGGATAGAAAGTAGTTGGAGTATTAGAGTAAGAAAGTTTTAGTATGATTGTATGAGTTAATAGTGTGCAACTGTAAAAAATGATGGAAAGAAGGGAGGTTAATTACATACATTTTAGGGTTATTTTTAGAAAATAAAGTGAGGGTCTACACTTGATAAATATATGAAGAACCTTATAACAAAGATCATTGGAAAGAGATTTAAACTCTTTAGATGAGAAAGAAATTGCGGCGATACCTCATTGTCAATTATTCCATAGCTCGATGCGCAAAGCCATAGATGCTCCAAGAGTAAGCCACCAAGGATTTATCCCAAAAATAGCATTTGAAAAAGATATGAAATCCATAAAATAGGTTACTCGTTGCACGATCGAGAGTGTGAGAACCCTAGGTGAAGTAGAGGACCCATACATGAAAGAGCTGAAGGTGGAGTTTCCGGTTGCGGAGGAGCCAAAGGTGGAGGAGCCGAAGGAAGAGGAGTCACAGTCGGAGTATGCGGAAGAAGATCACTTAGAGGTGGCGGCGGGATTGGAGAGGAGAGTTGAGAATGGGAGCGGGATAGGGGATTTAGGGAGGGGAGTGGGAACCCTAGAAGAACCAGATGTAAATCCCGATCGGGGGAGGCATACGGTGAGTTTCATTTGGATTTGGATGTAGAATAAGAGGGGTTGAGTATTGTGGAAACACCGGATGGTGACACGTAAGAAGAAAAAATGCCAACTTTATTAGATATATAGATGGGCAGTAGGTGTCACATGATTCACGAACCAGCAGCACTGGAGGAGTAAGTTCCTCCTGATTCGTCGTCCGAACCCCGATTCAAATGCTTTCAGATGCGTTGGAACCCAATCGGTAATCTATCAATTCCACTTAAGATATTTTTCATGATTTCTTCTCTAAACCTAGTTATCAAATCTTGAGTGTTTATGATCATTGTGTAGATTTAATCTGTTCTAGGCTGAATTAGAGACTGACTCTAGATGAGGAGGTTCGTACGAGTACGAGGTAGGTGGTGCATACCTTGTTTTGTGTTTCCGTGGAAATTTGGGAGTTGTATCCTTTTTTCACAATGATGGTTTTGAGCAAGATCCCTATTATTGAATATTTAATTGACCGTATGTCTTGTGGGATGCCATTGGAAATTCCCTTACCGTGATTATGTGAGTGAGGTCGGGTTAGAGGTCGTCGCTCCATTGTATATTTTGGCCAGGGTTTCCAAAATAGTTATAATTGTTTTGTTTTTTTAAACTGGTATGTTTATTTTGTTAAAGCATGATTAGGCTTGTTAGTGGAGTTAAAGACCTCAATGTTAATATGTCATAGCTGATAACTAGTGAAACTCAAACTGTTTAAATTGAATTGCTTGTTTTCAAGTGCTTTAATGTGATCATATTTATGTAATGTTTGGGATTACATGTGACAAAACCCTTGGGGTTGTGATGGGATTGACCCAAGGTTTGGATGGTATAGACATCGGGATTGAGTGATTTTGATCATTGGTTGGGTGTGGCCTGAAAGTTTTGGGTGGTTTTGACCATAGTATTGGGTGTCGTGGACGTCGAGTTGAGGCATTGTGACTGTCAGGTTAGGTATGGCCCAAGATACTTGGATGGAATGACCATTGGATTTTAGTGAAATGGTAGAAGGGGCATAAGGTGCCAAAGATAGTGTGGAAAAGGGTTATTATTTTGGTGATTTCCGCTCACCAGTGATGGCCAAAGTACCAATTGAGTCATGTGCACATAGGTAGACTCTTTGATGAGGTGGTTTTGACCACTCATGTGGGTAGAGGCCCCCGATCGTTGCGTTTTAGGTATTAATGGTTTGGGGGTGCTTGTCATGGAAATCCACATGGAAGGTAAGGAGTATTTGAAGGATAGCGACGAGGTTATCTGGTTGGGGGATGAGGCTCATCGGGATTGAGGTCATGAGACTAGATATTTATTTGAGGATAGACCTAGTTGTTCCTCTGATTGTCGTGCCATGGGATGATGTGAGCTTATGAGCAGGGGTCCTTGGGACCGGGATACTATTGTTGGGGCTTGCCTTTGGGATGTCGGTACTTTGAGACACACGGTTTCAGGGGGTACCTAGTGCAAGGATATGTGATTGAGGTGGAACATGAGGGTTCACTTGGGATTTGTGACTATAAGGGTACTTTGGGAAATGGGCCAAGGACTCTCTTGACTTCTGAGATTCCAGTGTTGGCCGAAGTAGGTGACACTCCCTGGTGGTTGCTGAGCACCAATGGAGGTTGTGTTTATTTATTGCATCACACTATTTACTTTACTTAGAGATGTGTGTCTATCAAAACACATATACAAGTTATAAGCATTGGGTGGTATCCTACTGAGATTCATCTCACACCCTATACAGGACCTTCAGGATATGTGTAGACTTTATGGATTTATGTATGAGGAAAGGAACAACTGTAAGAGCTAGATCGTAGTTCTTTTTGGCATAGATATTGGCAAGGACCTTGACTTTATTCCTAGATAGAGTTTTACTTTTGTTTAGCTTTCATTCATGTGTCATCATGCTTATTATTATATGTAGCTATTGTGGTTAGCCATGGGTGCCCTTTTTATATGGACATGTATGGCATAATATGGATGAATGCCTTGTTTGTTTTAGTAGTGGTTACAATTGGTGTTTATCATTTTTTTCTGTTTACTTTCTACTCCATTTGTTTCTATATCGTTTTTGATGTTTATTTAATAATGTTGTGCTTCTGTTCTATGGGGATGGTTTGAGTATCCTGATTCATTTATTTCCATTGTATGTGTTACAAGTATACTTATACCATTGTATTATTGTTGAAAAAAAATCCCTCAAGGCATTCTCTCGGAATGTTTTGGGTGTGATTAAGTTTGTTGACAAATCCAGACGACCACAAATCAGTATCGTTTGTGTTTTCCAAAGATATGTTTTTAAGGTGGTGCAGTTTCCCAGTGTTTTCCAAATTTCGGGGCCTCATAATTGATAGTTAGATTTTGGAAAAGGAAGGATTTATTCATAGGAGTGAATGGTATTAATAACATTAAATAAAATAGGAAAAGGGTGAGAACCGCGTACCATAATTCATTTTTCGTGTACCATGTTCCGAGAACGGTATGTGGAGCGGCGAAAATGGTATGTGGGTGCAGTTCACGAAATAAAAACGGTTCACAGTGGAAGGCGATGTGGTTCGCGGATGGATTTTAGTCGGCTGATGAGATCAACCGTATAAGAGAAAATGTATTATACAGACTGCATATGAAAAACAGTTTGCAGGTGGCTTGCAGTTCGTAATGGAAGAAGAATCGGTAAGCGGTGGAGGATGGATTAAAGATTTGGTAAATCGAGGATTATAAGATATTGTATATATCTTTTCTTATATAAGAATCTCTAATACCACCAATTATTGTGGATATTGAACATCATTAGGTAACATATTTTTCTCAGGGAACTCATAAAAGTCCGAAAGTGGTTCACGCTGAAGGTGTTTGTGGGGATTCTTAACCCGCAAAGGAAGTTCGGTATGCGGAGAAGGATGTTCGGTACACAGACGGAGTTGTCTCGGTATGTGGAGGAGGAATATTCAGTCTGCGAGAGGGAGAATTATGCAAGTGGTATGCAAAGGGAGAGCTCCAGTACATAGAAGCGAAGTCAGTCCATGAACAGAGAATAATTTGCAGATAGGAGGGGTTTCATAGTGGAGGTTCAGGGAATCAGTACGCGGTAGTGGTATGAGATCGCGAAGGCAAAGGTAGTCCACAGAAGAAGGTCGGTTCGAAGCAGCGACAACATTATGCAAAAGAGGTGTTCCATGTACCAAATCCGTACTTAGTATGTGGGAGAGGAAGGTGGTTCGTGATTTTCACAAGGAAGCTTGTGAAAGCTTCAATTCAGTTTGCGAAAGTATTTTCAGGTACCTAACAGTACCTGAGAAGGTGGAATTCATCTATGGGTTAAAAAGGAACTTCAACAGAGCATTTATCTATAGTTAAGGATCTAGTAATTCTTGTAAATGAAAGGACCTACATGTCCATAAACTGTGTTTGACCTAAAAGTTAATAAACTATGAGTGGATTCCTTTCCAAGAGCAGTGAGCAAAGGAAGAGGAAGATGGTGACCCTTTCCACTAGTAGTGAGCCAGAGAAAGAGGCATAGGGAAGGACACTTAGGAATGCAGTGAGCAAACCCTAAACCTTGTAAATGCAGTGAGCCTAGGTATAAAAGATCTAGCCTGAAAATTATACTCATTATTGCTAGTGAAACTTAGTGAATTTGGTACATCGGCACATTATTGTTGTATGCTACTTTGATGTAGCCCAGTAAGGGTGAACCACATAAACATCGCCGTTTCCTGAGCTTGATTTCATATCTATTCGTATATTTCTATGGGAGGAAGAGAGAATTGAGTTTTTTATACCAATGAAACATGATCTGATTGATAAAAGGTTTTAATCCACCATACCTTAATTTACCCCCCCTCTTAGGGTATTTAACCTGGTGGAACTAACAATTGGTATCAGAGCGAAAGGTTGAAAGATAGTGGTTATCTCTCAAGAAGAAGAAATGGAGGTGGTCGATAATAAAGGAATTCCGATATTTAACGGAAATAATTTTCAACTATGGAAGAATCGGATGCAACACCACTTTTGATCAGTAGGGATAGATGTATTTACAGCATCTATGCATGTAATATCAGCAGAAATTAATAGTGGTGCTTTATTAGAATATGAAAGAAGAGAATTGGATGCTGCTGCTAAAGAGATCAATGTTTTAGGGGGATCCCTATAAAATGAAATTTATATGATGGGGATGTCCTGTAAAACATCAAATTAAATGTGGGAAAAATTGTTAAACATTTTTGAGGATGACACAAAAGTCAGAGAATCAAAGCTGCAGGTTCTGCGGAAAAACTATGAGGATCTCAGAATGAATCCCAATGAGGATGTTGATGCATTATTCGTCAAGATAAATATTATTTTAGAATACACAATGGGTCTTGGAGAAGTCATTGAAGATATAAATATTGTGAAATGAATCTTGAGGAAACTTCCACCGTATTTCAATATGAAAGTTTTAGTGTTGGAAGACAAATAACCCAAAGAGATGGAACTAGATAACCTACACAGTACCCTTGCAGTATATGAATTGAGAAATGATGATAATGATGCATTGGAAAAAGTGAAGCCTACAGAAGTGGAATTCAAGGCCATGAATAATCTATCTGTTGAAGATAGTCCTTAGGAGGACAATATGGATTATGTCCTGTAATTTCTCTCCTCCAATTTTCAAAGGGGAAAATGGAGGTTCAAAGGTAAACATCCATTTGCATGCTTTCAATGCAGAAGTATTGGTAATTTTGCAGCAAAGTGTCTTAAGAAGTTTGATGATGAAAATGAAGAAAATGATAAATTTTTCCAAAATAAGTATTAATAAAATGATAAAGGGAGGACAAGTAATAGTATAAATTTCTTCAAAAAAAATTCTTTTATGACAAGATGAATTTTCCAAAGAATCTAAGGTAGAAGAGATGGAAGACGACATGGATCATAAAGTAAATTCATTGGTGGCAGTTGCAAGAAATTTTTTAACAAGAGAAGAAAGTGACAATGAATAAGGAGCTATTTAAGGAAGATTTGATCTTCAAGGTGAATTAGATGCTTCCTTTGAAGAGGTAGATATTTTGAGAGCCAAAACTAAGAAATCTAAAAAATTTATCCATGATGAAAAACTCTTTATGCAGTAACAAGAAGAAAGGAATTCTGAGCTGAATGAAGAAATTGAAGAGATGAGGTCTTAAATTCTAGATATCTCTGAAAAGGTGGTTGATTACACACTCAAAATTGAAGAATAGAAAATTGAAATTAATAGTTTGACTAAAATAGGAAAAATTCAAATCCATCATATCAAAAAACTAGAAGAAGAAATCGTCAGTTTGCAATGAATAATTGAAGATCATGAAAAAATTGTTAGGAAATAAGATCATACAGGCAGTAAAGAAGATGAGATTTGAGCAGAGTGGTCAATTAGAACATAAGAAAAAATCTTCTCTGAATGATAAGTCTTGTATGAGGATTGATCTAAAACAAAAGGTAGTTATGGTTCAAGTCAGACTATAAGAACCCAATCCAAGATTGAATATTGATTTGGGCATGAAGTAGAATCAGAAGATTTAGAGAACCCAATTCACAACTTGTGGTGCATCATTGCCACATTGGAATGTACCTCACATAAGATGTTAATGTTGTGGTAATATGGGACACTCTCAAAATGTATGTTCCATAGAAATGAGGTGAATAAGGGAAAAAATCAACAGTGTTGATCGTAAAGAGCTCAAAATTATAGGTCATCATTTTATGGTCATTGTTTCAGGTGTAAAGGACTCATACATATGGAAAGATATTGCACATCGACAATTTATAGGAATGTGTCGAGGAAAACTGATTTTTTTTGCAAAGAAGCAGCCAAAAGTATCTTCAAGTGCGATGAAAATTCAAAATTTATTTTCATATTTATAGGTTTAAAATGAACCATCATATACTGAGGAAGATAAATATTATCATTCCATATGGGTTATGAATTCAAAGGCTTGGGTCAAAAAGAAAAGGGTCTAGAATGCTGTAGATGCAGATATTGCATTCACGGAATCAGATCACACAAGGATATGGATAATTGATAGTGGATGTACTTCCCATATGATGATAAATAAGAATCTAGTTACTATAATCATGTATGATAAAGATGTTATTGTATGATTCGGTAATGATGAGGTATTAAAAATTATTGGTTCAGGAAAAGCCAAGTTAGAAGGAAAAGGGATGAGACAAGCAGATGTCTTGGTTATTGAGGGGATTAGTCACAACTTGCTTAGTGTTAGTCAATTTTGTGACTCAGGACATACCATAAGGTTTTCCAAGAAATTATGTATCATCAAGGAAAAGTATGATGTTGTTGTGTTTCAAGGAAAGTTTATGAAAGGGAATCTCTACCTCGCGAGTGGAGAAGAAAATATGTGTTTTCCATCAAAGGATGAAGAAAAGAAGTTATGGAATAAACATCTTGGGCACATAATCCAAGGTTCCTTGGAAGATCTGGTAAAATATGATGCATCCCAAAATATCCCTAGATTATCACATGATCGTACTTATACGTGTGATGCCTGCCAACAGGGGAAGATCATTCGAAAGACATATAAGAAAAAGGAGAAAAGGTCAACAAGATTTCTTGAGTTGGTGCATATTGATGTGTGTGGGAAAATTTCCCAAAGGTATATTAATGGGATGAGATATTATATTTTTTTCATTTATGACTATATCATAATGGCATGAGTTTTAATAATCACGCACAAATCTGAAGTGTTCAGTTGCATTACAAGATATCGACGAGAATGTGAAAAGATACTTGGTAAAAAATCCAATCAATTCAAACATACAATAGAACAGAGTTAAAAAGTAGAAAAGTGGAGAATTATCTTGAAAAAATGGGATAAGGCATCAAGTTTCAGAAGTAAGAACTCCATAGTATAATGGAGTAGTTGAGAGAAGAAATCGAATGGTCAACAACATGGCCAAAACAATGCTCATTGCGAAAGACCTTCTAGAGAAATTATGGGAAGAAAAAATATACACTTCAAATAGAGATTTACTTGGTCCAAAAGAGGAGAAGAATCCATATGAGTTATAGAATGGAAAGAAGCCTTCAAAAAAGTAATTTCAAATATTCAGAAGTAAATGTTTCATTCTCAATAAAATGAAACATAGGAAATTTGAATCTGGTGGGAATGAAGGGATATTTCTCGGCTACTCAAAGAAAATAAAAGTGCATAAATGCTTAAATAAGTAGTTGGGAAAGATATTTGAAAGTCATGATGTGTATATTGTAGAAAGTGAATATAATCTTCAGCAAATACATGATCATAATCATGAGGATATTGATGAAGAGATGAGAAGATTAGAAGAGGCTCCAACTCTAGAGAATGATTCAGAAGAAGACTCGGATGATGAAAATAAATCAGTTTCTTCATAGAGACCAGAAAGAAGTGCTGAAATTGATATTCAGAACATAATTGGTGATCAGATAGCACCAGTACAGACAAAAAGGATGAAGTATCTACAGCAAGCATCATACTTATCACAAGTGGAGCCAAAATGCTTTGATGAAGTAGTTGAAGATGAGAATTGGTTTTAGGAAATGAATGAAGAGAATGACCAAATTGAGAAGAACCAAATGTGAAATATTGTTTTGATACCAGAAGAAAAGAATATCATAGGGAAAAAATGGGTCTTTCTAAAAAAAAATAATGAATACAGTGTTGTGATTCGAAACAAATCACAACTTGTGGGAAAAGGGTACTCCTTGATAGAGGGTATAGATGTCGATGAAACATTCGCACTTATTGCAAGGCTGTAGACAATTAGATTATTCTTGAACATAAATATGCAATGAAAGTTTAAAGTTTTATAGATGGATGTCAAATCAGTATTTATGAATTGAGTTCTAGGAGAAAGAGTCTACATTGAGAAACTAGATGGTTTTCTCATTCATGAATATGAGAACAGAGTTTTTCGACAGAAGAAGGATTTATATGTTTTGAAGCAAGCACCGAGATCATGGTATTAATGGCTTGATCAGTTTCTAAAGAAGCTCTGTTTTCAGTGCGGTGGAGTTGATTACAATTTGTATTAAAAAAATGGAAATAGTCAAAGGATGATGGTGCTCATTTATGTTGATGGCATAATCTCTAGTGGATCAGATGAAGCACAATGCATACAATTTTCTGAAATCATGAAAAGTGAGTTCAAAATGTTGATGATCGGAGAGATTACATTTTTCCTTGGATTATAGGTGACATAAGGAAGAATGACACTTTTATTTCTCAATATTAATATTCCATGGAGTTTTTGAGAATGTTTTGAATGGATAGTTCCAAAGAGATGAAGACTCCAGTTGCTACCTGGTTGAAATGATCACAAGATGATGAAGGGAAACCTATCAATATCACAGAATAGAAGCAAATCATTGGAAGTATGTTGTACCTGATATCTACAAGGCCTGATATTGTATATGCCACATGCCAAGCAGTGAGGTATTAAAGCAATCTCATGGAGATCCACATAATTGGAGTAAAAAGAATTATTTGGTATATCAAGGGCACATTGGATTTTCTCCTAATGTATAATGACAAATCTCAGCCAGAGTTATTGAAATATACAGATGTGGATTTGGTAGGTTCAGCAGATGATAGAAAATAAACATCAAGAGGTGCCTTTTATCTTAGGGGCTGTGTATTTATTGGTTAATCAAGAAACAATATTTCATTTCGTTGATTATTGTAGAAGCTGAATACATTGCGACTACCCATGCTTGCACACAACTATTATGGATGAAGCAACAACTTAAAGATATGAGAATTGAAGTGAAATATCTGATCGAAATCCATCGTGATAATTCAAGTCCTATAAATCTGAGAAAAAATATAGTCCATCACTCAAGGACAAATCACATTGAAATCAAATATCATTTTATCAAGGATAAAGTGGAGCATGGGATTGTGAATTTGGAGTATGTGCCTACAGAATAATAAGTTGCAGATATTATTACAAAGGCCTTACCCAAAGAAGTGTTTGAAAGGAATTGACTGGCTTTGGGAGTCCAGTCGACTTCCCGCACTTGAAAAAGTGTGTATGTGGCCCCCCTCTCCCCGAGGTATGATATTTCATTCCCTAATGTGATGATATGTGTTCTTTACCCTCTTGCATACAACCTTGAAGTTCCCTTTTTGGTTTGTTGAAAAAGGGGGGAGAAAGTGTGACTTTGAGGGGGGAAAAGACACATAGAGAAGTTATTAAGTGGAGCAGTGAGATAGGGGGAGTTGAAGATGAGATAAAGCTATTTGGAAGATCTATAATATAGGTGGAAATTAAATTTGACGATGCTAAAAGTGATCGATCAATGATTAGATATCATGACGTATGAGGATCATGATGAAAGCAGTTCATTGGTATCTATGTATTAGTATGGTATCAGTTGTTGGTGACTATAAATGAAGTGATTCCTTGATAAAATTTTCATTATACTATTGTTTCTCATGCTGATCATGGATCATGTGGGCTTAGAGTATGTGTTGAGTAAATCCTTGATCACTATCTTAATCCCATGAAGCGAATGATGGTTGAAGATGGAATGAGCTTTATTGAGATATCATAATAAAAATAATTATCTTAAGAAGAGTTTTCAACAAACCCAAAGGGAGATATTGCTGAAAAAAAATCCCTCAAGGTGTTCTCTATGAATTTTTTGGGTGTGATTTTGTTTGTTGAGAAAGTCATATGATCGCAAATGAATATCATTGGTGTTTTACAAAGATAGATTCTTAAGGTGGTGTAATTTATGAGTGTTTTCTAAATTTTAGGGCATCATAATTCGGATTTTGATGTTGGAAAAGGAAGTATTTCTCCATAGGAGTGAACGATATGAAGAACATTGAAGAAAATTGAAAAAGGGTGAGAACCGTGTACCATAATTCATGGGCCGCGTACCATGTTCTGAGAATGCTACATGGAGCAGCAGAAATGGTATGCAGGTGCAGTTTGTGAAACCAAAAATGGTTTGCGGCGAAAGGAGGTGCAGTACATTGATGGATTGTCATCGTAAGAGGAGATCGACCATGTAATAGAAAAGGAAGTATGCAGACCGCATATGAAAAACAGTTCATGGGTGGCTTACGGTTCGCGACAGCGGAAGAATCGGTAAGTGGTGGAGGATGGATTAAAGATTTGGTAAATCTTGGATTATCGGATATTTCAGATATCTTTACCAATATAGGAATTGCTAATCCAACTGACTACTGTGGAGATTGAATGTAATTAGAGAACATATTTTTCATTGGGAATTCAGAAAAGTTCGCAAGTGGTTCGCAATAAAGGTGATTGCGGGGATTCTTAACCCACAAAAGAATTCCGATACGCGGAGAAGGAAGTCTGGTATGCGGAAAGAGTTGTGTCTGTATGTAGAGGAGGAATCTCAGGTATGCGAGAGGGAGAATTTTTCAAGCGGTATGTGGAGGGAGAGCTCTGGTATGTGGAAGTAAAGACAGTCCCTGAACAATGAATAGTTCACAGACAAGAGGAGTTTCGTAGAGGAGGTTTGTCGAATCGGTACACTGTAGTGGTACATTATCGTGAAGGCGAAACAAGTCTGCAGACAAAGGTTAGTTTGAAGTTGTGGTAGAAGTATGTGGAGGATGTGTTCCACGTACTAAACGTGGTACTTAGTATGCAGGATAGATAGGTGGTTCACAATTTTTACAAGGAACCTTGGGAAAGCTTCAATTCAGTTTGCGAAAGTATTTTCCGATACCTAACAGTACCCATGAAGGTGGAATTTATCTACGGGTGAAAAAGTAACTTCAATAAAGCATCTATCTATAGTTAAGGATTCATGAATTCATGAAAGTTAAGGGACCTATAGGTCCATAAACTATGTTTGACCTAAAATTTGATAAACTGTGAGTGAATTCTTTTATAAGAGTAGTGAGTGAAGGAAGAAGAAGACGGTGACCCTTTCCACTGGAAGTGAGCCATAGAAAGAGTCATAGGGAGTGACCCTTGGAAATTTAGGGATTAGAACCAAAACCCTGTAAAGGCAGTGAGAATGGACATAGAAGATCTTGCTCGAACATTTTGCTTATTATTGGTAGTGAGCCTTAGTGATTTTTGTACATTGGCACATTGTTGTTGTATGCTATTTGGATGTAGCCCAGTAAGGGTGAACCAAGTAAAAATCATTGTGTCCTGTTCTTTATTTCATTTCTATTTGTATATTTCTATGGGAGGAAGAGAGAATTGAGTTTTATCTAACAATGAAACAAGATCTGAATGAGAAAAGGTTTTAATCTATCATAGCCTTATTCACCCACCATCTTAGGGTATTCGACCCAGTGGACCTAACAATTATCTATTCCCAGAGGGTGTATTCTCCACACTATACATTTTTACACCCTAACTACTAGTTGGAAGCCTTTAGAGTTCTAAGAGGTGCGCCTATGGCCAGTAGCACTGGCCCATTAGCACTGTTCGGGTGGCTGAACGAGAATGGGATGTTACAAAGTGGTATCAAAGAGGTTCTTGACTAGGATTTAATAGTAGTGTTTCGCTGGATACTAATGATATTGAGAATTATTTTTCTTTTCTAATGGTTTAATATTTGGAATATGGTAGAATGGAGATATGTTATGATTGGAACTAGGTTTCTAGCTTGTTCTTGGGTGCTTGTAGCCCTAGGTACGAGGGACGGCTCGAGTTGCATTGGGTGGGAAATTTCCATTTTTATTTTTCTCATATTATAGATTATATGAATTCCACCTTGGTGGCCCACTTGGTTTTTGATTATGATTGGTTGTGATATGTGACCCTTGACTCTGTGCGGTAAGGGAGAATTAGACCTTGGACCGGTGAGACAAGACGCGGTTTCTTGGCTTTTTATAGGCATGTTTTTAGGGTATTTCAATTTTATATATGCATGTATTCCTTGTGAAGTGATAATGCTACGTGATATATGTCAATTTCCATGTGAAAAGGTGAAATGACATGATATGATCGAGTTTCTTGTCTTATAAAATGTGATATTCCATGCTTTAATTTTTTTTAAAAATTAAACGTGTCATATGAATGGGCTTGGAACTTATAGGAGCAGGCAGGTACTACGGTCGAGGTGATTTTGATCACCTGGATTGGGTGACTTGGTCACCGGATTGAGGCAATATTGGTTGTTAGGATGGGTGTGGAACAAGAAATTGTAATGCTTGGATCTTTTGAAGGTGGGTAAGGAGGAAATTAGGCTTGGAATGCCAAGGGCATGGTTGTAGTGGAGAAGAGTGAGGGTAGTTGTTATAAACTGTAACGTCCCAGTTCCGGATACCACCTAGAGGCGCCCCGTACCCGGTTGGTCACATGGCCTCAAGCACATTTCCCCAAACGCCAGAGGCTACTGACTAGCAGTGAGGGTCTTGAGTGTGATAGTGGGGAAACTATACCGTCATTGGCAGAGTAACACAATGGAAGAGAAACAAATATACAATAGTGGAAGATGTAAATATCCAAAAACAGTAAATAGAAGAAGACTGAGATAATAAAAAACTAGAGAACATATATAAAATGATTCATGATACATATGTCTAGGAAAACAACCAAACAAGTCATAATGCTGGAATACAACAGTACTAAACCAAAGTGCAAAAGAAAGTAGATAAACTCCTCAGCATCACAAGCTATAGCTTGGTCTCATGCTCCCCAGCTCCATAACAATCAAGTACATGAAGTAGAAGAGCGCTTTCCCTTGTCTATAACTGTAAAAATATAATCTATTTGGGCCCAAAAGCATGGCCCAAACAGGGTGTGAGACGAATCCCAGTAGGAAACCACCACATGATCTATGCCTAACAGTCAGTGAATATATGGTAGGTAAAAGTACAGAAAGCAGCAAACAAGGAAATACTCAATAGTAAAAATCCCCAGTTTCAGATATCAACCCACAACTAACAAAAGCAGATAATCACAACAGGTAACCCTATGTGAAGTACTCACAACCTATCCCCTCTGGTCCAACCTAACAGATACTAGAAACCCTCTAGGAAGCACACACAATCTCACCCCTCTGGTTCAGCAACAATATAGACTCTTCGAGGAAGAACTCGCCATCAATTCCCCCTATAGTCTCATCTCGGAACTAAAGGCACTCTAGGGATGCAATTATGTAACATTCCCTCTATGGCCTATGTCGAGGAACTGCCGAATCTCTAAGGAAGAACTCAATGTCAATTACCCATGTGGTCTTGCATCATAAATTATAAAAGACAATCTCAAGAAGCCCTTATGTCCATTCTCCCTATGGTCTACTACACTAGGTTCTCATGTCCTTGTGTAAATCAACAAGTATAACATCGCGTATCGGCCAAGGTATACCCCAAGAACTACTTGGCTAGCATTCTACAACATCATAGCATATTGGAACAATAGTGACACCATCCTACAATACTAGGCATGGGAAAGTAAAGAGTAGCCTAATAGGAAAAGTAGACCCAAAAGTCAAAACAGGAAAACATGCATTGGAAACACATCCAAAGCAGAAAAATTCACCCTATTCACAATAAAGTACCATCTACTCAGGCATACAAGCATATCAGACAAAAAATAGGGCTAAAACGATAAACACGAAATACCTCATTCATGGGTATTGGGAAAATTTTCACATAAAACTCAAATTCTTTCTACAGAAAGGCACCAACCACTTACCTTGACGTTAGGAGATCAATATACTTGAACCTTGATGCTTGATTCACTTTAGAACACCATAGATCTATGAAAATGTATAAAACATTCAACCCATGATAACTCATGAAAAAGGGAAATTAGAAGATGATGCTCTAGGAGAAGAGAAAACTCACCGATGTGATTCCAATGCAACTGACGGTGTTTGATTCGGATAACGGACGCTCGCTCGGAGGTTCGTTGAAGATCCATGGCCGTATGGAGCTCTCGGTTGAATGAAACATAGAAGAAGTGAGTTCTAGTGATTAGACGTGATCCTGATGCATTTAATGAAAAACATACATGGCTTGTACTTTTGAAGTACACGGTGTGTACTTTCCTTTTCCGTACTCCTCTTTAGGCGGCCTCCACGTCACCCCACACAACCATGTGTGTGGCCATGAACGACTAGCACACTACCTCCTGTGGCAATGTAGTACACGATATGTACTCATAAAGTACACAGCGTGTACTTCAAATATTTCCAAAAACTCCTATTTTATCAAAAACTCAAAAAAAAAAACATACCTGAAAGGAAGATCCGGGTTCTTACAAACTTTCCCCCTTAAAGAAATTCATCTCTGAATTTCCCTGGAATGGTGGCATAGAAGAAGAAACCCCAAATAGCTCGGGCTACTGTGATCATACATCATCCTCCCTCTCCTAAGTCTCGTCTTGTACTCGCCCGTACTTCCATAACACCCATACCAGAGGAACAGACCGGCCACAGAGAACCTTCGTACATCGATCAACAATCCGGATAGGATGCTCCTCAAAAGATGCTTCCACTTTCAAATCCGCCTCCTCAGGTTGGAAAACATGAGATAGGTCTGAAAAGTAACATCGAAGCTGAGAAATGTGGAAAATATCATGCATAGCCCGGTACCTCTGAGGAAACTGAAACCGATAGGCCACCGGTCCAACTCTCTCCAACACCTCAAATGGCCTAACGTACCGTGGAGAAAAATTACCTTGTCTCCTAATCCTCTTGTGTCCCATCCTCGGTGCGACACATAGAAAAACCTGGTCCCTGACCTCAAACTCCAGAGGTCGTCTCTACTGATCAGCATAAGACTTCTGACGAGACTGTGCAGCAACCATTTTTTTCCAAATCAACTCTTTCTGTTCCGTGGTCTCTTGAACAATATGAGGTCCCAACAAAGCTGGCTCTCCTGCTTCCAGCCAACATAAGGGTGATCGACATGGCCTACTGTACAAAGCCTCATAAGGTGCCATCTATATAGTTACTTGAAAACTATTTTTGTAGGAAAAATCTACAAGAGGTATATGATTCTCCCAAGAACTTCCGAAATCCAGGATGCATGCTCAGAGCATGTCCTCCAACACCTAAATTGTACGCTCGGACTGACCATCTGTCTGAGGGTGGTAGGTTTTACTAAGAAGTACCTGCGTACCCAAAGATTTCTAAAGCCCCTTCTAGAACTGAGAAGTAAAATGTGCATCTCTTTCTGAAACAATGGAGCGTGGAACACCATGAAGATGTACAATCTCACAGATGTAAAACCGTCCCAACTCATCAACACTGTAGGTCTCCTTGATTGGCAAGAAGTGAGAAAATTTCGTAAGCCTGTCAATGACAACCAAAAATGCATCATTCACTCAAGGCAATCTCAGTAAACCTGTCACAAAATCCATCATGACGTCATTCCACTTCCAATCGAGAATGGTTAACTCCTGTAGAAGCCCTACTGGTCACTGATGCTCCGCCTTCACCTGCTGACAAGTGGAACACCTCATGATGAAACCAGCAACATCCCTCTTCATAGATGTCCACCAATACTTACTGTGTAGATCACGATACATCTTGGTGACACCAGGATAAACTGCCTAAACTGAGGAATGAAAATCCCACATCATCTCTTCCTGTATATCTACTGGCACCCATACGCGTCCCTGGAAACGAAAGATTTCATCCTCACCTATGGTTCATCCAGGAATAGGGTTCTCTTCTGACACACAATCCCACATGAATAGTCCTTCAGAATCTGATAGCTATCTCATTCGCACTCGATCAAGAAGAGTAGAGGTAATAGCTATATAAGAAATAAAGGTTTTCCCCTATCTATCATGCACCTCCAAATGCATCTCAGAGAACAGATCCATAAGTTTCCACTCACTATTGGCCTCTTAAACTGCTTGTATCTGATTCCTCCTGCTCAATGCATTAGCCACTACATTTTCTTTCCCAGGCATGTAGGAAAGCTTAAAGTCAAAAGACTGAAGGTACTCAACCCACCTTCACTGTCTCAAATTCAAGTCACGTTGGGTGAAGATGTACTTGAGACTCTTGTGGTCGGAAAAAACCACAAAATTCTCTCCCAGAAGATAATGTCTCCAACAGTGTAAGGCATGAACAACTATAGCCAACTCAAGATCGTGCGTCAGGTAATTCCTCTTGTGTGGCCTCAACTACTTAGACCCATATGCAATGACTCCATCTCCTTGCATAAGCACAACTCCCAGACCGATACTTGAAGCATCACAGTACATAATAAATCTCTTTCCCAGCTCTAGAAATACTATTATCGGTGCTGAATTCAACCTTCCTTTTATCTCCTAAAAGGCTGACTCGCAAGAATCTGACCACAAGAACGTTTCAACCTTCTTAGTTAGACTCTTTAATGTTGCTTCTAAGCACGAAAAGTCCTGAATGAAACATCTATAATATCCATCCAGCCCTAGAAAACATCGAACCTCAAAGATGTTCTTCAGCTGCTCCCAGGAAACTACAACACTCACTTTCTATAGGTCTATTGATACTCCTGTCTCTGAGATAACATGACCCAAGAAGTGAAACTGGTCCATCCAAAAGTGGCATTTTGAGAGCTTAGCATATAACTGATGCTCTCTCAGTGTACTAAAAAAATATCAAGATGTGTGTCATGGTTGTGTCAAGTGTGAGAGTACACCAAGATATCTTTCATTAAGACAACCACAAAAGAATCCATGTATGGATGAAACACTAGGTTCATCAGTGCCATGAAAACTGTAGGCGCATTCATGAGACTGAACAACATAACCATATACTCGTATATACCATACCTACTACGGAAGGATGTAAGAGGTCTATTTGATTGTCTAACGTTCAACTGATGGTAGTCGGACCTCAAGTCAATCTTCGATAACACACGGGCTCCTCTAAGTTGATCAAAGAGATCATCAATCCTCAGAAAAGGATATCGGTTCATGACTGTCCACTGGTTCAACTTTTGATAATCCACGAAAAGCATGAGAGTACCGTCTTCCTTCTTCAAAAACAGGAAAGGAGAACCCCAAGGAGATGTACTGGGTCAGATGGAACCCTTTTCCTACAACTCCTCCAACTATTTCATGAGCTCCAGCAACTTAGGTGTATCCATCCTATAAGGAGTAATGGACACTGGTGTCGCTCCCAGCACAAGCTCAGTCGAAAATTCTACCTCTTGCTCTGGAGGTAAACCTGAAAAGTCCTTTGGAAAGATGTCTCTGAAAAGATCCACTACTGAGGGAATGTTGAACTGAGAAGTCCCCTGATCATCCAGATATAGACCAGCAATCTGGGATGTAACTCCTCTTAGTCCATGATGCTCTGGACCTGCTCTGCTCGCTTGGACAACCCATTCGCCCTTATGAAGAAAAGATATGACCTATGGTTATGTGAAATTCACCCTATGATGATAGTAATCGAAGAATTCTTGATAGGGGACTAACCAGTCCATTCTGAGAATGACATCATAGCCTGTCATCTCTAGGACATAGAGATCCCAAAGGAAGTGACACCCACCAACCTCTAGAGGGCACTCCTTGCACTGACGTACACTATCTGTCCTAGTCCCCAATAGAGTGTCTAACGTCAAGATATCGGTAGAGGAAAAGATACAGAGCCTAAGGCTCTCCATGACAACAAAATATATAAATATATGGGAAGACTCTATATCGAAAAGAGCTGAAGATAAAACTGAGGCAATTAGGATCATACCCCGAACTATAGAAGGTCCGGGATCCTGCTCTGGCTGTGTCTTCTCGACTGCAAATGTCTGGCTTGCTCCATGGCCCTATGACCCTACCTGACCACTCTGAGATGATCTAATCTGCTGTCGTAGAAAGACTGGTGACTGACCACCATGACCATGACCTCCACCTCAGTCTAAAAGGCTATAAGAACACCATTTCCCAGACTGGTGAGAAACTCGTGGTGCTTCTCTTGAATGCAGAGTCATAGAATAACCCCTATCACCAGGAGCTAGTGAGAAGTCCTGACTGAAACGCTGATAGTGACCCATCTTTCCGAAAGATCAGCACTCCACTGGGTCTCTCTGGCACTGTGTCCTCATGTTTCCACTCTTCCTGCACTGGTAGCATACCAACTGGATACTAGAAGATGTCTCTCGCCTCCTCGGATCTCCGCACGAAGACTCATTGCGATTATTACTACTATCAGTAGGAGGGATGATAACTCCATTTGCCGAGCTTCCCTAGCTTACAACTCTGAAATCTCTTAGATTTCACTCCTTGATCAGTGCCTGGTTGACGATATAAGTGATTAAAGTCAACCAGAAGATGTTCACCTGGGAACAAATTTCGTGCCTGAGACTATCCTCAAACTTCCTTGCTAAGAACAACCCATCTCCCTCTAGTAAGGGTGTAATGTTATGAGGCTTGGTGAAGTGTGAGGAATAATACATGACAAAAATATTTCCCTGCTCCAGACACATGAACTATCTGGCTCGGTCGGCCCTCAGGTTCTCCAGATAGTAGTAGTCATAGAAGATGCACTGTAACTCATCCCAAGCCATAACCTGCTGATGTTCCACCTGTGAGATCACATCCCACAATCTCTTGGAAGAATCCTGAAGCATATAGGGGGAAAGATTCACCCTCCTCTCTGGATGCGTCTCCATATGCTCAAAGATCATCAGCATGGCTTCTAGCCATGACTCTGTAGCCTGAGGTGCTCCTTCTACAGAGAAGGTGAGAGGATGTTGCTGCTGGAAAACCCGTGTCAATTCTGACATCGACGGGGAAGGAGGTAGTTCCCCCTGAAAGGTGTGCATAATCCTCATAAAGCCTTCCTGGAACTGTGCATCAACACTGATATCAGGTAGAAGTGCTGGTGCCAAGACCGACACAACAGGAGGATCTGCAGGAAGTCCCTGATCAGCAATATCTGGCGTCTGATCACTGCCATATAACTGGCAGACAACTGGAGGATGTCTCAGTGTAATGACTCTACACGGTCAAACACACACCTTATATCAACATTATCAAGGACTAAAAACTATAATTGTAATAAGGGAACAGGAGAAATAAATCACTCAAGTTTTACAAAACATGACTACACGACATGTACAATTACAACACGACGTGTTTCCTCATGTCATTTACATGGGCGTGTACTCCTGCCACAACTGGTCATGTAACACCTCATACACATGATGTGTTGTCCTCACACACGTCGTGTACTTGAATCCTCTTACCCTTCCTGAGTCCTTCTACATGGCTAAGCCACACGGCTCTCCCAAGAAAAAACTACACAACATGTTCTTGGTAGACACGACATATACTAGACAAGTCTCACCTGGTCTGTGTTGTTAGTGACACGGCCTGACACATGAATCCCACTACACAGCGTGTTCAAGGCAGACACGACATGTATGTGAAAGGATAACACCGACCCATGTTGTAAGTGACATGGCTGGGTACTTGGGTCAGACTACACAGCGTGTTCAAGCTGGACACGATGTGTATAAGAAGAGACTCCACTGACCCGTGTTATTATGGACACGGCCGGGTACCTAGGGTAGACTATACAACATGTTCAATGTGGACACGGTGTGTATAAGAAGAGACTCCACTGACTTGTGTTGTTAGCTACACGCCCGGGTTCCTAGGATTTCACTATACAGTGTGTATAACTCGTACATGGCATGTTCCTATAAGAAATTCCCTATCTCGTGTCTCTTCCCACATGGACTACGACATGGTTAGAGACTACAAAGCGTGTACATAAAGTACACAACGTGTAATTTAGAAAAAAAGTTTCTTCCCGAACAGAAGAACACATGGCATGTAGTCAAAACTACAAGGCGTGTATTCTAGGTTTTTTCGGACAGTAAGCCTCAGAAACTATTCCGAAACCCGGAAAACACTGAAACGAACACTGAAAGTGCCAAATTCTGATTCGTGAGGGACCATACTCCCCAAGAATAACAGTCTGTCATCTTTAACAAGTTATAAAAAAGGTAAGCAAGTCAATAATCCACCAAATTACAGTCCATGATGGCCCATAACACCTCAAGAACCAATGTTTGGAATTCATTTAAACAAAATCTCACACAATCAATTTTCTAACAAGAAGTAGATATTTTATCAAGGAATCTATCACAACAACATACATATTCTACACAACATATATCAAAACAACATAAAATAGCTAATGCATCCTATATGGCATGGCAAGAATGCATGACATGCGATTTATAGAAAGTGCATATATGATGCATGAGATGGCACACCCTCATCTCATCGGGTTGCAATAGAAATAGAACCTCAATAACATCAAATGTAATAGTAAATAACATGTGAGTCACCCAATGGGGAAAATCAAATCAACCGTAAAATTGCAAAACCAGAAAATTGCAATAAACGAGGTAGATTGGATTTTCCCTGTACACGGGTTAGCTAATCCTGGGCACAACTCATTACCAAGTACCTATTTCGTCCTATCCCTAGATATAAGCTCCATATAGTATGTCAAGAATAAAATAACCTGCCTCTAATACCACTTTGTATCGTCCTGGTTCTGGAAGCCACCCAGAAGAACCCCATACCCAGTTGGCCATATGGCCTCAAGTGAATTTCCCCGAACGCCAGAGGCTGTTGAATAGTAGTGATGGAATTTGGTGTGATAGTGGGGAAACTATGCCCTCATTGGAAGAGTAACACATCGAAAGAGAAACGAATATACAATAGCAGAAGTAGTAAATATCCAACAATAGTAAACAATGGAAGACTGAGATAATAAACAAATGGATAACATATATAAAATGATGCATGATACATATGTCTAGGAAAACATCCAAACGAGTAACAATGCTGGAATACAACATTACTAAACCAAAGTACAAAATAATGCAGATAAACTCCTCAGCATCGCAAGCTATAGCTTTGTCCCATGCTCCCCAGCTCCACAATAATCAAGTACCTGAAGTATAAGGGCGATTTCCCTTGTCTATACTTGCAACAATATAATCTGTTTAGGCCCAAAAGCATGACCCAAACAGTTTGTGAGACAAATCCAAGTAGAAACCACCACATGATCTGTACCTAGTAGTCAGTGAATATATGGAAGGTAAAAGTGTAGAAAGAAGCAACCAAAAAATTACTCAACAGTAATAATCCACAGTTTCGAATATCAAGAAACAACCAACTAAAGTAGATAATCACAACAGATAACCCTATGGGAAGTACTCAAAACCTATCCCCTATGGTTCTACCTAACATATACTAGAAATACTGTAGGAAGCACACACAGTCTCACCCCTCTAGTTCAGCTATAGTATAGACTCTCTGAGGAAGCACTCACCATCAATTCCCCCTATAGTCTCATATCGATAATAAAGGTGCTCTAGGGAAGAACTTATGTCACATTCCCTCTGTGGCCCACATTGAGGAACTACAAAATATCTGAGGAAGCACTCAATGTCAATTCCCCCTATGGTATCACATCATAAATTATAAAAGACACTCTGGAGAATCCCTTACATCCATTCTCCCTATGGTCTACTGCAATAGGTTCTCATGGTTCTGTGCAAATCAAAAAGTATATCATCACATATCGGCTAAGTTATACCTCAAGAACTAGTTGGCTAGAATTCTACAGCATCACAGCATATTAGAACAATAGTGACACCATCCTATAATACTATGCATGGGAAAGTAAACAGCAGCCTAATAGGAAAACAAGACCCAAAGGTCAAAATAGGAAAAACATGTCTGGGAAACACACCCAAAGCACAAAAATTCACCTTATTCATAGTCATGTATCATCTACTTAGGCATACAAGCATAGAAGAAAAACAATAATGCTGAAACGGTATACGTGCAATACCCCATTCATGGGTATTGGACAAATTTGCACATAAAACTCAAAGACTCTCTACAGAAAGGTGCAAACCACCTACCTTGATGTTAGAAGATTAATATACATGAACCTCAAGTCTTGGTTCTCTTTATAAATCCATAGATCTATGAAAACGTATAAAAAATTCAACCCACGATAACTCATGAAAAGGAGAAATCAGAAGATGACTCTCTAAGAGAAGAGAGAACTCATCGATGTGATTCCAACGCAAATGATGGTGTTTGATTCAGAGAACAGATGCTCGCTCAGGGGGTTCATCAAAGATCCACAACCGTACAAAGCTCTTGGTCGAATGGAACCTAGAAGAAGAAAGTTCTGGCTATTAGATGTTACCCTCGTGAATTTAATGAAAAGAAAAGAAAATACATGGCGTGTACTTTCCTTTTCCGTACTCCGCTTTAGGCGGCCTCCACATCACCCCACACGAATGTGTGTGTGGCCCTGACACGTCCAGCACACGACCTCTTATGGAAACATAGTACACGGAGTGTACTCATAAAGTACATGGCGTGCAATTAAAAAATTTCCATAAACTCCTCTTTTCTCAAAAACTATAGAAAAAAGAAAAACATCCCTGAAAGGAAGATCCGAGTTCTTACATAAACTTCCTTTTTACTGGTTTCCCTATATGCATTATAAATTGATATATATATATATATATATATGGGCTGTCTGACTATTAATGGTATTAAGTGGGTTACTCCTAGATGGATCAATGGAGCATTAGGTGGGTGATGATACAATGCCGGATGAGCACGATCAGGTTCAGACCCCTGAGGGCCAGGAAGAGCATGATCCATAGGTACAGGCTCTGGGAAAAGATCAAGTTCAGGATCCTGTGCAATCAGGGTAGCTTCTTGGATTGAAAACGCTTGGGCTGTGGATCGATGAGCCTCTCTGATATAACCTGGTATGTGTTTTTTAGGGGATAGATAGAGGTGATCAGGTAATGGATCCCTCTATGGATTACCTTACTCGGGAGTTCCCGTCGCAGCACCCACCACTCTTTCAGGATGATGGTGGTCCAACGGGTAGCTGAGAACTGGATATAGAGCATACAGATGATCTTCAAGTAGTTCGAGATGCCTCCGGGGTAGAGGGTCAAGCTGGAGACATATATCCTTAGAGGAATGGCGAATTTATAGTGGGATGTGTAGGTTCAGGCTCGCATACATGAGGGACTATCCTAGAAGGAGTTCGAGGATATATTTTTCAAGTACTTTTTCCCAGAGATTATGAGGATAGAGAGAGCTTTGGATTTCTTGAATATTTAGTAGGGAAACATGTCCATCATAGACTATGCAGGTAATTTCACTAATCTCTCTCTCTTCGCACATATAATGGTAAGCGATGACACCTCAAGGGTGAGGTTCTTCGAAGATGGATTACGGTATGCCATATGGGTGCAGGTAAAAATCATTAGGTTGGCCTCATTCTCAGAGGTGGTGAATCAGGCGCTAATAGATAAGGGTAACCTGACAGACATGTCTCACTTAGGCCAGGAAACGACTTTAGGTGATTGATCAAATGAAAGAAAATGAGATCGGGAGGAGTTCCAGCAGGACAGTCAGGCCAAGGACTTAGCTAGACCACCTCATGGAAGTTAAGAAGTGGTTTTATTTTAGTGTGTTTATCCAAGTCATGTCTTTACTCAGTGTGATAGGCCTCCAAAAAAGTTCTGGGAATGTGGACAAGTTGGGCATCTAGAGAGGTTATGCAAGCAACATTCTAAGAAAACCAACAAGCAGGGACCAAGATAGACTATGGCATCTGGTATCAGATTAGGATCAGTAGTAAGTAAGGGTTGTTGAGGTTTAGCTTCACAAAAGGGGCATGGAAGAGATAGTATGACCCAACCATGGGGTCAGTGGAAAGTGGTTGTTGGAGCACCACAGGGAGGATAGGCTTTATAAAGTTGTGTTTTAGGCCAGGTACACATCGTATAGCTACCAAGGGCTGAGCAGGCAGGTGATCTGATAATGGTTAGAGGTACGCCACTGAAATGACTATTATTTTCCTTTTTCTTTTGTTTGGAATGTCTTATTAAGGCATGTTTATTTTGATTTCATGAGGTGAACATGATGTATATGGTCTAACCAGATGCTGGTCAATAGGTTGGTACCATCTCGGGTGCATGATTATTTATATATGAGGTTCTTGGCATCAAGACCATCATTGGATTCATGTTTAGAGGTGTCTTGGGAATTAGGGAATCTATGGGATGAAGATTACTTGATGTGTTGAGGCATCGGGGCATTCACGATGTGGCTGGGATTAAGGTACAAGGCACCATGTTGTTTTGAGCATCCATTGGATGTGGGACCTTGTTGTGAAATGGGTTCCATGGGCTCTAGGAGGGCATAAATATGGTGTGGGATATGATAGGGTTTTAGAAGCGACGCAAGAGCACCTGATGAGGTGTAGTGGTGACAATTGTGTCATGGGAGGACCATGGGTCCGAAAATAGGTTGTTAAATTTTGATTGATTTGAGCTTTGGGTTGGATTTTTTCTGGAGTGTTTCTTCACTTCCCTTGTAAGGGAAACCCGGGGATAAATTTCTTTAAGGGGGGAAATTTGTAAGAGCCTGGTTCTTCCATTGAGGTATGGGTCCTTTTTTTGGGTTGTTTTTGAGAAAAGGGGGAAAATAGGCCCGGTACTAGCTATTAAACTATTACACAACATGTATTAGGGTAACACTACATGTAATCCTATGTACATGTCGTGTAATGTCTGGTCGTCTGATGGCCATGCATGGAATGTAGGGGTGTCAGAAAGGAATAGAGTATTCGTTAATTACATGCTATGTACTTACCATTATACACCATGTACTCATGTCAGCAGGACTTTTTTATGACGTGGAAAACAAGTCGGCAGAATATGGGAAAATCAACCATATACACGACATGTATATTTAAGTACACATCGTGTACTTTTTTCGTTAAAATAGAAGGTATCCTTGTTTTTTGTTAAAAGTGGAAGTAGGGATTGCCAGGTTTGCGGACCAGCAATGCCAGATGAATACGTTACTCTAGATTCATCATCTAAACCCCAATTCAAGCACTGTTCGATGTATTGGAACCCAATCGGTAAGCTCTTGATTCCTAATGATTCATTCTTCATGATTTACTCTCTATACCTAGTTATTAAAGCTTGAGTTTTATGATCATTGTATAGATCTACTATAGTATATGTTGAATTAGATCCCGAAACTAGACGAAGAGGGTCATGCAAGTACGTGGTAGGTGGTGAATACATTATTTTGTGTTTTTGAAGACTTTTGGGGGTTGCCTCTTTTTAGCACTACAGTGGTTCTGAGTGAGATGCCTATTATTGCATATTAAATTGACCGTATGTCTTATGGGATGCGTTTGGGAATTCCCTTACCATGATTATGTGAGTGAGATCAGGTTAGAGGCTATCGATCCATGGTAAATTTTGGCCAGTGTTTCAAAAATGGTTATAATTGTTTTTTTAACTGGTATGTTTAATTTGTTAAAGCATGATTATTCTTGTTAGAGTAATTTAGGAACACAGTGCTAATATATCATAGCTAATAGATATTGAAATTCAAACTGTAAATTGAATTGCTTGTTTACAAGTGTTTTAATGTGATTATATTTATGTAATGATTGGGATTACATGTGTTGAAACCCTTAGTATTGTGACAGTCTTTACCCATGGTTTGGATGGCATGGACATCGAGATTGAGTGATGTTGACAACTGGTTGGGTGTGGCCTGGATTTTCTTGTGTGGTTTTGACCATAGGATTGGGTGTTATAGATGTCGGGTTGAGGCAGTGTGACTATGAGGTTGGGCATGGCTCGTGATACTTTAATGGCATGACCATCATATTTGGGAGATATTGTTGCAGGGGATTGAGGTGCCATAGATGATGTGGTATTGGGTTCTTATTTTTGTGATTGCCACTCACCCATGATGGCCAAATCACCAATTGAGTCGTGTACGCACAGGTAAACTCCATGATGAGGTGGTTTTGACCACTCATGTGGGTTATGGCCCCTGATAGTTTCATTTTAGGTATTTATGGTTTTGGGGTGCTTTTCATGGAAAAACATGTTGAAGGTTAGGAGCCTTCAGAGGATAGTGATGATGCTATCGGGTTGGGGGCTCATGATCGCCGTGATTGAGGCTATGTGCCTAGATATTTATTTGAGGATATACATCATTGTTCCTCTGATTTTTGTGACATGGGAAATGTGAGATTACGAGTAGGGGTCCTTGGGACCGCGATAAAATTTTTTGGGCATGCCATTGGGACGTCGGTACATTGAGACATGCGGTGTTACGAGGCACGTTGTGCCGAGCTACGTGATTAAGGTAGAACAAGAGGGTTCACCTAGGATTTGTGACTACATGGGTACTTTGGGCCATAGACCAAGGACTCTCTTGGATAACGAGATCCCAAAATTGGATGAAGTATGTGACACTCCCTGGTGGCTGCTGAGCACCAATGGAGGTTGTGTTTATTTATTGCATCACAACGTTTACTTTACTTAGATATGTGTGTCTGCCTAAACACATATACAAGGTATAAAACATTGAGTGGTATCCTATTGAGATTCATCTCACACTCTAAACAGGACCTTCGGGATGCGTATAAACATTATAGATATACATATAGGGAAATGATCAACCTCTATAGCTAGATCATAGTGCTGTTTTTCATGAGCATCGACATAAACATTGAGGTTATTCCTAGCTGGTGTTTTACTTTTGTTTATCTTTAATTATTATATCTTCATGATTATTATTATAGGTAGATAATGTGGTTATCCATGGGGACCATTTTTATATTAACATGTACGATCTTATATGGATGCATGCCTTGTTTGTTTTAGTATTGGTTACAAGTGATATTTATCATTATTTTATATTTACTTTCCCATGTAGTTGTTTCTATATCATTTATGCTATTTATTTAATAATGTCGTGATCCCGCTATGTGGGTGTAGTTTGAGTTTTCTGAGTCATTTATTTTTGATGCATGTTTAATAATTACACTTAGACTAGGGTATTATCTACTCTCAGAGGGTATTTCCTCCTCACTATATCTATTTAAATCATCACTACTAGTCAACCGTCTTTGGTGTTCAGGGAGGTGTGCCAAATTCCAACAGCACCCAGCCCATTATCACTGTTTGGGTGGCTAATCAGGTTGGGGATGTTACATCATTAGTCTGAGGATGATGGGAAACACTTATAAGAACCTGTAATCCCATGGCCTTATTAAGACCCTTACCGAAATGTGATGTGAAATGAGGATCTCTATCAGAAATGATACTCCGTAGAAAATTGTGAAACTAAACTACCTCATGAATGTAGATACTACCCAGATCATCAACTTTAAAGGTCTCCCTCATGGGTAAAACGTGGGATAACATCATCAGCCGATCCATAAATCACCCATATAACATCATTATTATGGGTTTTTATAAGTAATATGGTCAAAAAATCCATAGTTATATCATCACATTTCCACTCTGGAATGGGAAAAGGCTGCATAATCCTAGATGGCATATTATGCTCTATATTCACCATCTATTAAGTACAATATCTTTCCACAAATCCTTCCACCTACTTTTTTATTCCCAATAACTGGTATTTTCTTTGGATATCATGATACATATTTGTCAAACTAGGATGTAAAACACATATAGAAGCATGAAACTCCCTCATCATCTACTTGCATAAGACCATAAAAACCCATACTTGGACATAAAAAAGTAGAAAATTTTCCTTGAAAAGACACCATCGTGATGGCATCTCCCTCCCATATAAGCTATCATTCATAAAAAATACCTCTAAATCAGGTAATTGATTGGTCTTGATCTAGTCCAAAATCATGGGTATAATAGATGTAGAAGTCAGATCTACTCATCCCTAAGGCTCCTGAACATCTATATGCATGTATTCTTAGTGATACATTACTTGCCACTCATTACAAGACTCTCATACAACATCTGTCTGTGTATTTTGGCTTAATGAATCAGCAATGAAATTTTCATTTCCCTATGTATAATCCAACTCGATGTCAAAAGACTACAGACACTCAACCCACCTCCTCTGCCTAAGGTTTAGGTATTACTAAGAAAATATATTCCAGAGGCTCTTGTGGTCCGTGTATACCACAAAGCCCTCACCCATGAGATAATTCCTCCAAAATATCAGGTAATGTACCACTTATTCTAACTATAGACCGTGAGTAGGGTAATTTCTCTCATGCAGTCTCAACTATGTAGATCCATAGACAACCACTCGATAATTCTCCCTCAAAACTACTCTGAGTATAAATTTGTATGTGCCACAATACACGGTATATGCATGAACTAGCATAGTTAAAGTAAGGATTGGTTCTAGGGCCATCCTACATTTCAGCTCCTAAAAAGATCTTTCAAAAGAATTAGAATAGACATACTTTATAGCCTTCTTGGTCATCCAATAAATTATTGATACTAAATGAGATAAGACCTGGTTAAATCCTCAATAATAACCTACTAAACCCACAAATCTCCAAATATTATATAAATATTTAGGCTACTACCAAGATACCCTGGATACTTCTTTGTATGGGTCCCCTGACACTCCTGCCTCTGAGATGACATGGCCCATGAAGTTCACATTATCAATCAAGAAACTATATTTTATTATCTTGGTATAAATTTTATGTTCTATCAATTTACATAGGACAATGTTAAGATGGTGTGATTATTCATCTGCTGACTAGGAGTACACTAAGATTTCATTGAAGAAAACCACCATAAATCAGTCTAAAGAAGAATGAAATATCCTACTCATCAAGGACATGAATACAGTTGGTGAATTAGTCATCCCAAACAATATCACTATGTACTAAAACAATCCATACATTCTTATAAAAGAAGTCGGAGGTATGTACAATGGTCTCACCCTCAACTTATGGTATCATGATTTCAAATCAATATTGGATAAGATCTTAGTTCCTCTCAACTGATCAATGGGATCATCAATGCATAGAAGGGGATACAGATTCTTGGTCGTCATCTGGTTTAATATTTGATAATTCACACATTAGTTTAAATACCCATCAACCTTCTTGGTAGAGAGATCTGGAGAACTCCAAGGATATTCAATAGTCTTTATGGAACATTTAGATTGAAGATCTTCCAAATAAATTTTACACTCTGTAATCTATACTAGTTCCATTATATAATGTGGAATATAAACCATATATACTCCCAACAACAACTCAATTATAAACTAAATCTACTACTAGGGTAGTAAGTTACTGAAATTTTTAGGAAAAAAATCTTAAAAATGGTCTACCACTAGAGGAAAATAATCATGTCACATCCCACCATCATCTAGATAAAGACCAGCTATTTGAACCATTAGATTATCCAACCTGCAATAAATTGGTTTTTCAAAACCTGCCTAAAGATCTCACTCACCTTGGTGAGAATAGATTTCTATTTCTAGAGATAAAAATGTAACTCTCCTATGGTAACAGTCAATATGATCCTAGAATAGAACTAACCAATCCAAACCAAGAATCAAATCAATGCCTTTAATTTAAAGCATGAATGGTTCCCATAGGAAATCATAATCACCAATCATTAGATTACACACCTTGAAACATTTGATATTCTCTAATGGAATTACTAACAACATGTCGATGGCCAAAATACCATCCAATATTTTGACATCCAAGCAAAAAATGTTTACAAAAAGAGTCAATAAAAAAGAATTTTATTCTCCTGTATAAAAAATACAACAAAGGGTAGATGATACAAGAACCATACCTAAGATAGTAGATGGTAATGCATCTATAATAGACAGATTAGTCTACATAATGTGAAGTTGACCAGCCACTATTTCATGAGCTCCAACATGACTCCCCTGAGATATACCCTCTTCTTGATACTATAATGACATCACGGGGGTACCATATCCCCTTCCTCAATTAGAACATCATGTGGAACTTGAAATAACTTACTATAGAAGAGTATTTGAGTCCTTCACATAAATTTTTACCTATCCTATTACCCATTCACTACTATTCGTTTGCAAGACCACCCAAAAACCTAGGTTAGTGGCCAATCCTACCGCAATAACGACACTCCAAAGTAGGGAACAAACCCCAAGGCAGTTTTTGTCCCATTTCTCCACACTGATAGAACTATAAAGGGATATCATCCTTAGATATATTCCCACTTTCTTGACTACTCTGACCACTACTTTCTTTATGAAAACTATCATAGAGTTGATTCTTTCCATAAGAAGAATAACACACAATTTTCCCTACTGATACTGCATGGTCGCTTCTCAAGGACTCTATCATATTTCCCACCATAATGAGTACCTGATTGATCACATTAAAAAATTATCCATATAGAACATTGTCACCCATGACTTGATCTAATAGAAAATACTATCTTGAAAATTTTATTCCTTAAAGATCTCATTATCTTCCAAAGATGGTGCGAATAACTGTAAGTCAGTGACACGTTCTATATAGTATAGTACTGACAATACCTCTTGTGTCAGATCCATAAAATGATGGGAATTATCATCCCTAATGGTCTCAGGATAGAAATGGCTCATGAAATTCATCTCTATATCCTTCCAAGATAACTTATCCCACTACCCCGCCTTCTCCATAATTTCCCACCAATGGTTGGATTTTCAATGAATAATATATGCAGGAAACATCACCCTCCTATATACGTATGTCTCAATGTGCTTAAAGATTGTCTTGATGGACTCAATATAGAACTCAAATGCCTGGGGGACTCCCTCCCTAGTGATCATAGGAAGATGATGTAGCTGTAACTCTCTTGTCTGCTCAGACATGAAAGGCATGGTGAAAACAATCTCCCTTTCCTTAGATCTCATGAACCTTAATAAGCTATTGTGAAGATGAACATCCATATGATCCTCATGAACTACAAGATTATATGGTTCAACTATATTAAGACTGTGCTTATTGACACCCTCCTAATTCTCAACTCAAGGACGATGAGGAGGTATTCTCTCTATAAGAAAAATACACTTCATAGAACACTAGCTACAAAAATAATGTCAACCTCAATATATGACATTACAGAGAACCAATGACTCTTGGTATTACTAAAATTGGCTTACAAGTGTTTAAGTGTGACATAAAAATTCATTTATTTCATCTATTAGATATAATAGTTATCGTATATCATAGTTCAAAGAGTAAAGTATATATCATATGCAAAAAATATGTACATATCATTACCAATGCATGACAATACATATCCCTATGTCCCTATCATGATGCATGCTTACTCATCCCATGCCTAACCGGGCCATGAGTAAAAATATAAAGAACCAATAACAACATTAAGCAATAACCTCACATGTAATGTTAATCACTTGTGGTTAAATAAAATCAATTTTAATAAGAAAATAGTATAAACAACAATCCTCCCTTGGGAACTCAGATTTTCTCCAGTACATGGGTTAGCTACTCTATTGAAAAATCTCATTACCAAGTCTCAAAATATCGTAGTCTCCTTTATAACCTTCCTAAAGAGTAAAGAAACAGAAAAGAAAACCTCCTTTGATAATACTTGGTAACATCCACCAATCCATCACTCTCTCATGTGACATAAAATGGTTGGTTAAAAGACCTTAGGTGAACATTCCCATACTTAAGAGGCTATCAAATATAAATGGGGGGTGTGATAAGTATAGAGGGGAGACTATACCCTCTATTTATAGATTTAAAACAGTGTGAAATAATTCAAAAATAATAAGTAAATATCATAGTGCAGAAATAATGGAATCAATAAGATACAGTGGATAACCAACAAAAAAACCAACTGAATAATCCAATAAATAATAAAGGAATAATGTAATTTCATGACGTAATTTAACTAATTTGATGCTAGAATAAATAAAAGTAAAAGTCTAGAAGACTCAAATAAAGACTCAAAAGTCCCCGGACCTAAACCCCATGTTGGTCCCTCCTCCAAACTTCATCCCATCCATCAAGAAAATAATCTACAATAATGCATTTTTCACTTTTTAAAACTTGTATCCAAGTAATATACTTTGGTACTAAGCGGTGGCCCGAATTAGGTGTGAGTATAACTCAATAGGTCAACACCAATGTGTTTAAAAAAACTAGTTTTGAAGAAAGTGGATGAAATAATGAAATAAACAAGTGTATTAATCAATTAAAAAATTAAATTAATACCACATCAACCTAATTTATCACTATTATAGATTGTCTCTGAGCATGTCTCAAAACCATGAAAACCAAAACCATATAATCAAGGTAAAACATAACCTACCACAGTACTATGATAGAATGTATCTAAGCATGTCTCACAACCATGTCAACCATAACCTTATAAACAAAGAATAATTCACACAAATATGGTTCATAATCCTCTATATTATAATTTCATCATTTAACTAGGGCCAATCATGATATATATATATTTCAACATATATTAGGGCCAATCCTGATATATAATCATTTCGGTATGTTTCTTAGGGCCTTGACTAGTATATAATCCTTTCAACATGTGTCTATGGGCCATGCCTGGTATATAATCATTTTAACATGTGCTTCTAGGAATAGCCCACTATATAATCATTTCATCAAGTCTTAGGGAATATAAAAATAAATAATCATTTTATCATGTAAACTAGGACAACTCCCCATATATAAGTATTATAGAAAATAAATCATAACACATGTAATAACAGTAAGGATATCATAATATCACTTCATAAGGCTCAATTTTTAATTATGAATATTAACATTTATCTTTCAATTACACATCTCATTTATCATTTGGTTGCAACCAATATCAAGAAAGTTTTCTTAATTAAGAAGACACTCCAAGGTGAATTTATATCAAGTAAACACCCAAATCCCATGTAATGCTAAAAAAAATTTCAGACATTAATCAATTCCTTTATAATAAAGGGTTCTACCACCCAAAATATAGCCAAAATCTTGGCCAATATCCAATTGGATGTAATGAGAATCCATGGAATTATCCAGTTCATCATTTAATTAATTTAGGAACATGCTATATTGGCATAATTACAATATTGAACATACTTGGAAATTATCAAACCATGGGATAATGTTTATAACCCCAGCATTTAACTAGTGAAGAACTAAACCCTTCCAATGGAAAAATAGAACAAGGAATAATTTGAATATGTTTTCAAGGAGGATCCAAGATCATAATCGATCAAGATCAAAACCAACAATTCACACAGTGAAGATATTACACTACATGGTTGGGGAGAAAAAGGAAAATAAAGAAAAACCCCAACCAAAATCAATTACATGGGATAAAATGCATGTTCAGGACATTTGGAATTAAGAGAGGCACTCCAAAATTTCCTGGATTCTTCCCTAGGTATGAGAGGGGAAAGATTCATGTAGGAATGAGAAAATATAAAATCCACGACACACTTAAAACCTACTACTTGGGAAAAAACATGGAATATAATTCAGTTACAATGTGTGTATTTATTTTTAGAGGGATACATACAAAAATGTGTCACCTCAGCTGAATTTTATTTTACCCTGACATTAAAATATGTGTAATGTATTCATGACATGCATTAACTTCACATATGTATCAATTCATTACATGAGCCTGGAATCTTTTACACAACATGTAACCCATTTACACAATTTTTAAATGTCATATAGATAGTTTTCAACCATTTTTCCTTATAAAATCCAAAACCCCCTTTAAGAATTAAAAACTTACCAAGAAATCCTAGTAACACTTGACCCATTTATACCCATAATCCATTAATTCAAACAAAAATCCATGAACCGCTCCCCGTGTGGATCTTATAAAGTTTTCTCATGTTTCCTCACAACGTAAGCCTACATTTATTAAAAAAGAAGACATTCATGATGAAACATGACCACCAAGGGTTTAAAGACAAGGAAAAACTCAAATTAATGAAGTTAAATGAAAAACTCAGAGAGAGATGTACCTAAACAAGATGGTGTCATATATACCAAGCCATGTTCATCAAGTCTGACAACATAATTTGGTAGCATTCTGAAAATCATATTGACTGATTCTGGTAATAATTAGGGTGAATACCTATATCTCCTCCCCACACGAGACCTATTCCAATATATTTTGTAAGGAAATAGAGGATATGAGTAGGCATATATCCTATAGCCAACCATAAAATGGTCATATATCACTATTATATCAAAAAATGTCACTCATCATATCCTGACATCAATGGAAGGGAATGAATCCATCCCTATCCACATTCTAAAAACCTTCCATGATATAATGGTACTGACAGTAGTGGTTAAAGAGTATGCACAAAATTTTACCCCCATAATTAGTGTATCCCATCCTCACAATGTGAATGTTACACAATAGTGGGTGAATTCTCCCACTCCTATCCAGGAGGGTCGTCAGTATATTCTAGTGATTGATGGACAACATGATCATGAAAGCACACCAATTTTGACTAGTGATTATATCCCCATTTCAATATATTCTCCAAGGTAAGAAACATATCCCTACCAAAACCCTATAAACACATCTTCATATCCTAGCACCATCATAAGAGTTTTTGGGGAAAGCTCCCAGATTTGAAAGTCACTATCCACGATAGGTGACTCCAACCATCTAATGGATAACCCTTAAAAAATAAATCTCCCCAAATGTGATCATAAACCTAGGAATAGGCCCACAACCCTGCTTTTCTCAATGATGGTGTTATTGAGGCCCCCAAACATCTACCAACTGTGTCCCAAGATACTTCTAGTTCATTAATAAATTATAGATTAAGTAGTCGTAGTTGTAAAGATACTTCATGAAACATTGTTACAAATGATTCTAAAGGTACACCCAATAATATTTACTATTAAGGCCTCCTATGTAGTCTTAAATTGAATGAGTATGAGAACTCATCTCCAGATGAGTGTCTTGGATGCCATCCTCATGGTCAAAATATCAAACTATAAGAAGGAACACCCCTTGAAAAGTTCCACCCGAAAGGTACTACTCAGGGTATAAACCATGATAATCCTTCCTATTTCAATACATTAAGACATGATGGTTGTCCTTCCCATGATGGTAGTCACTATGATGATCCTCCTCATAGCGATGTTTCATTTTGACAAGATAGTCCTCCCCTTTCCAAATCAATTGTTATAAAGACCTCCTATCCTAAGATAATCAAGAATATGAGGCTAGGAATGATTTATTCCATATTTTTTTAAGTGACATTAATTTTCAAATAGAATACATCCCAAGGAAACAGTCACTCTCTAAACTACCCTTTGATCATCTTCCTTCTAACACAACATACACAATTCCTAAAAATAACACCACTTGTAATAAGGTAGTGATAAAATACATTTTAAATGAATATTTTATTGGAAAAAATTATTTAATTTCATCACATTTTGGTAAATATTTTTATTTATGAAATATTTTGGGTTTAATAATTTATTTTAAATTTTGATGAAAATTCTAGTTTTACCCATTAAAGTTCACTTTCGTATTTTGGACATAACTATTTTTTCTTGTATTATATAAAAATAAAATTGCATAACAAAATTATTAAGTTAATTTTCTATAACTTTAATTTATATCATCAAATATATATCATTAATTTTATTTGGGTAAATGGGCCATGAAATCAAATTTGGACTAGACTTGCCAGATTGGACACCACTTCACCATTTGGACCATAAATTCTTCATTCATGCTTGGATTGGGATAAAATTTGGTAAGTACATATAAAAACTAATTTTACACAAATAATCATTCTATATCGATATATGGTTCACCCATTTTATTGGTTAACAAGGCAGTGAAATTTAGATTAAAATATTTAGACAAATTGTCCCATTCACACTTGTAAGCTCTTGTAAACCTAGCCTCCCACACACTCTATAAATAGGTATTTTTTTTATTTGGAGGGGGGTGTTCGTAAATTATGGTATTTATGGTAGAGGTTAATTGGTTTCACTCTAGTTTTCCAATCATTTAAAGAGGGTGATCTCTTGAAATAAGGATACCTTCATCAAAGAATTCTTCTTCTCCTTCACATTATAATGTTTGTGTTTTCATAATAAACATATTAGTTTCTCTTATATTTCATATTTTTTACTTAATTTTATTCTTATGTTCTCATCCTATTGGTCCAGGAAATCATTATTAGAAACAATATTGGGTTATACCCTTTCTAAACCTTTTCACATGAAAAATGTTTCTATGATGACTACACCACCAATGAAATACTAGTTTTTCTTAGTAATTGATATAATTATGAGCTTATTTGATTCATTTTTTTGAATCAATGAGATACAATAATTCACATAATATTATCAAAGAATTTAGTTTTAAATTAAAAATAATAATAAATCAATTGAATAATTAACACATAACTCATGAGGTCGATTAATGTGTGAATTGTGAGAGGACGATATTAATTGGTAAAAAAATAGTAGGGGATAATTATTTAGATTTCAAATAAAATATCAAAAATAAATTCATACTTATTTACATAATTTATATATTCCATAATTTACTAATAAATGTTATATAGAATTTGAATTATTAGAAAATTATGGAGCTATGATTTCATGTTCCAAAGTTATATAGGGTTTAATTAATTTCATCATTAGGGCTAAGTTAATTCTCATAGGGTTTGAGGGTTAAGAAATTATGGGATAATAATTAAGTTTATTTTCATTTTAATGATAATTATTAATAATAAATTTAAGAGGTAGTGTTAAATTGAACACTACTTTTAAAAATATTTTCTAAAAACTTCTTCTCATTGTGTTTACTCAATTTCATTTCAAAAATGAAAACAAATATAATATTATTCCAACATACTTCTTCTTGGTTTATAAACCTCAAACAAACTAACCATCCTTCTAAGTTGTGTATTTATTTTATATTTATTTTTATAAAACCCTTATGAATTTGTTTTATTTACATCCATTTTGAGAGTCAACCTTGGCCAGCCACTCTATTCCACCTAAGTATCCAACAAAACCACATTGTTTTAGAGTGACCGTGAAGAAAATTTCAAATTGTTGTCATTTACATAGAGGGTAATATTTTATTTAACTAAATTGAGGTAGTTATTTGATTTTATTTTATCCTTATGTTTTATATTATTTCCTCGTTGTCAATTTATCTCTCTCTCTCTCTCTCTTTCATTCTCTTTTAAACCATAAATTGAAAAATATTCTCATGATATTATGTTCTATTCTTCTTAAATTATCTTTTTTTCTTTAATTTATTACATGATATCATCCCACATATCTTTTTGATTTAGACATTGAGATTGAACATAGCCTTAGGGGTCAAATCATACAATCTCAGTCTACTTAAAGTGTCGATATTTACCCAATTGGGGAATTACAACATTCTTAAAATCTTGAAAAAGGAAACTCGTTTGAATAAAATATAAAACTAGATCTAAGGGATGAAAATAATAATAGTGAACTTAAAATAACAATTAAAGAATTTGTTGCACCATACATTAACTATCAACCGAATTGTATTTCATAACCAAACCATGAATTGGACTTCAAACATTAATATGGGTTAATTAACCTTCTTCCAGAATTTCATGGATTATCTGGTGATGATCCAAAAAAAAATTAAAGAACTTAATGTGGTTTTCTCAACCCTTTAAGCAATAAATTCCTCCAAAGAGAAAATCAAACTATGACCATTCACATTCTCACTTGATGGGACTGCAAATTATTGAATATATTATTTACATCCTTAGACATAACATGTTAGAATTATTAGAAATGTTTTTTCTTATAGATTTTTTTATAATCAAGGACCACTACCATTCACAAAGAGATCTTAGGTATTAATAATGCATAATGGGATTTCATGTGTGAGTACTAGGAACAATTCAAGAAGTTTTGTGCAAGATGCATGAATCAACAAATTAGTGAGAAACTAATAATCCAATACTTATATGAATACCTCAAACCTATAGAGATGAGTATGGTGGATTCTATGATTGGAGGGTCACTGGTCAACAAAAAACTAATAGCTTCATATTCTTTGATTGAGAAGATCTTATAAATCTCACAAAAATTTGGCGATAGAGGTACCCCACATGTTAGTGGAGTACGTCAGGTAAGTCATTCTTCTATGTAAAATAATTTAATTAATAATAAGTTGGAATAATTGACCACCATGGTGAAAAAATTTCTTTTCTTCAAAAGAAATCAAAACCCACACCTTCAAGGCCTTATTGAATTTTCACTGAAACAGACAACCCAACTGACTAATGGCCCCAATTGCAATAGATAGAGGATTGTGAAGCAGTATTTCCCAAGAGACCATATCATCAGAAACAACAACCACATCCCCAGAATAAGTATGATTCCAATTCTCCCACAAACAACCTGGGATGTAAAGATCAATCAAATATGAGGTATAGATCTAGAAAACAACAAATTCCAATATTCAATACAACTTTCAACAACCTCCACCTTACCAACAAGCTTTCTAACCACCCCATAGAATATTTGAAGCCCAAAAATAAAAAATTAAACAACAATGGAATTATCAACCATAGGGAGAATCTAAATATTATAAACTATTGAAATATATATATTAATCAATAAATTGAGTATAAGATTCATGGTTTGAAGTTGTGGTAGTTGAATATAGAAATAAGCTAAATTTCCACCACCCTCCATGAACTAGTAAGTAATAACTCTAGAAATATTCTTTCCGAACCAACTTTAAGAACCAATGGGAATTTCATTATTATCACATTGAGAAGTGGGAAGAAAATGTGTGGTACATCTACACCTATCATTTCACTGGGATTCACCACAACTCCGAAGAAGTCCCATTTAAGAACAAATGATGAGATTATAAAGGAGAAAGAAAAGGGTAAGAAAAATATTGATGATTTTCCTCTTAAACCCCTTATATTTCCAAATAGAGTTTTACAAAATAAGAATATGGATGAAGAGGAAACGGTAAAATATGTTTTGGATTCATTAAATCATGTTGATATCAACATGCCTCTATTTTATGAAGTTAAGAAAATTCAAAGGAAAGTTAGGTTTTTTAGAGAACTATGTACAAATATAAGAGGGATAAAAGAAAATGAGTGTATTAACATTATGAGGAATGTATCCTCACTCATAACACCAACATTGGTTTTTACAACAAAGTGAAAGGACCCTGGTACATTCACCACTCCATACACCATATGGTTGTTTCATTTCTATGATTATTTATGTGATTTGGGTGCCTCTATTAATTTCAAACCTCACTCTATTTTATATTCCTTTTAGGTTAGAGAACTAAAGTTGAAAAGGGTAGCGGTGAAACTAGTGAATAAGACCATATAATACCCAATGGGAGTCATTGAGGATGTACTTGTTCAGGTAGGGGACATGATCTTTCCTATGTATGTCTACTTTCTGAATATATAGGATGATTAGGTAATTTCTCCTGATCCCATATTTCCTAGAAGACCCTTCCTCAAAATTCAAATAAAATTCTAAATTAAATGATTGTAAAGTTTATATGGAATTTGGATATGAGATCGTACGATTTAATATTTTATACTCCATGAAGTACCCCAAAGAGGACAGTTCTACTTTCTCCATCTCCCATTCTGACCGATCTTCTAATGAATCTCCAAATTTTTACTTCCAATAATTTATAAATTGGGATCATTGAATTATTTGTGAGATATTGACTATTGGTTATAGTTTGATATTTCAAAATAATGTCACACCTATTTCTCATGATCAAACCGCCCTCATAACTAATTTATATGTGGATTATTATTTTGATTCTAAGAATATAATTTCTAATTATGACATGATTTTTGATTTTTTTGATAGATTTGATTCATTATTCACTAATGTAGATTATTTATGTTCAGGAACTAACATTAATTGTGCACATATATATGTTACCACATCATTTACATTAATACAAGACCCACCAAAAAAATAACTCAAACCATTTCCCCCAAACTTAAAATATTCACAACTATTTAATAATGAAAAATTTCCTGTGATAATTATTAATAATAAACTACCAAAACAAGAAACACATATTTGAAACTTTTTAAGGGTGGATAATAAAGAAATTGGGTGGAGATTTGTAGAAATACCAGATATCATCCCTTCCATTTGTATACATATGATTCATTTAGAGGATGGGGCCAAATCGGTTAGGCAAATACAAAGGATACTTAACCCCCACACTATTATATGTTTTAAAAAATGTGTTGGAAAATTTTATTGAGGTAGGTATAATTTAACCCATTTATGACTCTCAGTGGGTTAGACCTATCTAGTTTATACCCAAGAAAAATGGGTTAACTGTCCTAAAGAATGAAAATTAAAAGTTAGTTTCAATGGGAGTACAAAATAGTTGGTGAGTGTGCATAAATTATGGGAAATGAAATAAATCCACTTGTAATGATCATTTACCACATCCATTCATTGGCCAAATACTTTAGATACATGCATTTAGGACATAATAGTGGTTATTGTTTTGGTTTTCTGAATATTTTCAAGTTCCTATTACAATAGAGGACTTGGATAAGATTACATTCACCTTCCCATTCGGTACATTTTCTTACCAAAGGGTGCCATTTGGACTTTTCAATACCCCATATACCTTCCAGAGATTCATGGTAAGTATATTTTTTTGATTTACTTGAGATTTTAATGGTGATATTTATGGTTTCATATACTATATATTCTTCCCCATTTGATGAGTGTATCTTATGTTTGTTTAAAGTGTTGGATCCCTGCATTCAAATAAATATGGTTTTTGAACATTGAGAAATGTCATTTCATGGAAGTGAAGAGAATTTTCCTTGGTTAAGTAGTGTTACAGTATGTAATTAAAGATCATATATCTAAGTTAGATATTATATAATCCTTTCCATACCCAATATGTGTGCACAATGTTCGATCATTCCTTGTAAATTCGGGTTTTTATCGACAATTCATCAGAGATTTCAGTAAGACCGTTTTACCCTTATCTCAATTGCTTCAAAAATTTATTGACTTATTTTTTTATGATGCATGAGGGGTATCATTTGATGATCTAAAGAAGGGTCTCACCACAACCCTAATCATATAACCCTTATTTTGGGACATCCCATTTGAGCTGATGTGGTTGGATTCAAACGTCATAGATGGAGCAGTCGTATCCCAAAGGGTGGAAGGGTTTTCCCATGTTATTTCTTATTCATCAAGGAAGTTGTATTCAACCCAAGAAAATTACACCACAATGGAGAAGGATTTTTTTCTATTATATTTTATTTGAAAAAATTATTATCTTATTTATTCGGATCTAAAGTGTTTGTTTTCTCTAATCATGTAGCTTTGAGGTACCTTCAATAGAATACAGATGAAAATCCATGACTTATTCGATGGATTCTCCTTTTTTAGAAGTTTTACATTTATATAAGGGATAATAAGGGGTCATAAAACTTGTTGGATGACCACATGAGTAGGATGAATCATATGTTGGAGAATGATACCACAAACCATGTATCACTTTAGGATGCTTTCCCTAATGGGCATATCTATGTCATCTCAAGTATGCATCCTTGATATGTAGATTTAGTAAATTACTTGCATGACTTTGAAATTCCTTCAAACATAAAGAAACCCAAAGTTGAAAAATTTAAGAGTGAATATTGGTTTTATGTGGGGTATGATCCTCACCTTTAGCATATTTTTTGCAACCAAATCATTAGTACATGTGTTTTTGGTCATGAGTTTGAGTCTGTTTTTCATTTTTGTCATACATTTGCCTTTTCTGGACACTTTGGATGCTAAATAAAAACTATAAAGGTCTTAGACATGGTTTTATATTGTACTTATTTGTTTTATGAAGGTAATTTGTTTTTTAAGTTAGGCTCACATTTCCAACATACTATAAACATTTCTATGAGACACGATATGACCCACTAACACATATTATTTTTCGTGATTTTTTATGTATGTGGAATTGATCTTATGGGTATGTTTCCAATATCATTTGGTTTCTTGTACATTATTGTTTTTTATTATGTTAGTAAATGTGTGGAAACCAAGTCCACTAAGACTGATGATTCTCATCTTGTAGTGGATTTTTTCAATGGTCAAATCTTCTACAAGTTTAAAGTACCAAAGGATTTCACCAGTGACCAAGGGATGCACTTTTGAAATTGGAATTTTGATTCCCTCATTCATAATTATTGGGTGATATAAAAATCATGAACCCCATACCACACCCAAACAAAAGGTCGGGTAAAAGATTCAAATTCAAAGTTGAATGAAATTTTGGAAAAAACTATGCAGCCAAATAGAATGAATTAGAGTAAGAACTTGGATGCTATGCTTTGTGCTTATATGAATGTATCTAATAATCCCATTGGTATGTCCCCATTTTATATTATTTTTGATAAAGTCTTTTATCTCCCCATGGAAGTCAAGAATTAGGAATATTGGGTTATAAAGAAAGGAAACATGGATTTACCCAAAGATTGAGATCAAAGGAAAATGAAAATTAAAGAGCATGAGCAGATTCAATTGTCATCGTTTGAGATATCAAGTCTCTATAAGGAAATATGTAAATGGGTCATGATATAATGATCCAAAAAATATAGTTTCATGTAGGAGATAATGTCATTCTCTATAGTTTATAACTAAAGCTGATGCCCAATAAGTTGTGTTCCAAATGGTTAGATCCTTATGTTGTATCTATTTTTTTTATTATGTAGTGGAGATCAATCAATTGGTTACATGAAGGAGATTTATGTTAAATGGGAAGTGTATGAAGAAACACATTGATGGATTCCCAACACATGAAGTTGATACCATCACATTTCATAATCCCATCATCAAATAAATTATCAAGTTGTTCATAACCCTTTCACTTTTATATTATTTTTTCCTATAAAAAAATTCTTTATTTAACTTTCATTTTATAATTACATAGGTTAAAATTGAGTAAAATGAATTATTTTAAGTGTAGGGGGACAAATTTTAGGGTATCTTTTTTAGGTTTTTCATTTCTGGGTTTTTGTGGGTTTTTTATGTTAATTTATATAAAAAACACCACATAACATACTCATTTAGATGTGGAACATATGAAAAATGTGTGTTTTAAAAATTTATTGGTATCATGACGAGTATAAGAAGGATTTAATAATTAAAGTTTTATTTTTATTTATGGATTTCGATGATGATATGATTGGTTGTGTAATTATAAAACCTTTTAGATTTTGACACCATTGTTTGTGGTATTTGTTAATCGTAAATTTTTCCATTGGTTTCTCCACAAAAATTTTCACCCAAACATTGATTTTTAAATTCTTTATACTCATTTAAAGGTATATAAAATTTAGTTAAAAAAATTCATCATATACTAATGGTTTACCCATAAATTTGTTTCTATTGTGATAAGTTTCAATACTATACCAAATTGAACTATATGTGTGTACCAAATATTTGAAATTTGTACACCATAAAAAAATCAATATATATATATATATATATTATCTTAATAAAGAGGAAAGTGATGAAATGTACAACATGTGGGGATATCTATATATAGAGATTAAGGTTCTAATTTCGGGAATGCTTATGTGGGTGGGTCTTGAAATTTTATTTCAAAGGAATGTAGAACATGTTCAGTGGGATTAAACCATGTAAGAAGATTTCTTTTTCTTGAATTGAATATACTGAATAAATGTCGTATATATGAGCTTGAAATGGTTGGTATAGACACATGGGGAATTAATGCCCTGGTAGAACTATAACTTGTTTTTCTATGATTAGTGTCATTAATCTCACTATATTATATTTTAATACCATTTATGAGATAATGAATTCAAAATTTATTGAGATTAACTTCTTGATGAGGTTCTTTATTTTCCTATATTGGTGCTATGGATTGGGAAATATCAACATGCATATCCTTGAAACAATTCTCTTGAATATATAACATGTGAATTTTCCCAAGAGTGTCAGGGATTAATTGTGGGGGATTAGATAAAAATCATTTTATTTAATTTCTTTATTAATAAATGACATAATCTCCTCAAATTGTGTTAAATATTTTTATTTAGGAAATATTTTGGATTAGATTATTCAATTGAAAATCTGATGGAAATTCTAGTTTTCCTCTTTCAATTTCACTATAGTTTTTTGGCCATTACTATTTTTCTATGACTTATTTACACTTTATTTTAAAAAAACCAATCTTAGTTTTATATAACATTAATTTAGATCATTAAAGCTAGATCATGAATTTTTTCGGAGTAAATGGTCTATGAAATCAAATCTATACCAGACTCACTAGATTAGAACCCACATCACCATTTGGGCCATAACATCTTCATCCTATCTTTTTTTGGTATCAAATTTGTAATTCACATAGATATTATAATTCCTCAAAAAAAATACTTTTTTAAAGATAGATGTTTCTCACAATTTCATGGACAACAAGGATGTGGAAGTTGGATTAAAATACTTATCATAATTTCCTTATTCACACTTGTAACCAATTATAACCCTAGCCTCCCATACCATATGTAAATATGTATTTTTATCAACTAAAGTGGATTGGAAGTGAATAAAAATATTTATGTAATAGGGGAAGTGGTTTCACCCCATTTATGGCAACCCTGCTTTTTATTACAACTTAAACATGCTTTATTACATACAACTTCACTTGATACAACAAAGAAGATCAAGAGGTTTAGTGTATTTGGGGATTAGGATCATTAAATAAAAAATTTAAACTTGAAATACAACATCTTTATTGAAAACTTCCTTTACACGACCACTACATTCCTTCGTACTTAGCATTGCATGGGATAACCTGAGGACATACATAAGAAAAGGGTGAGCTATAAATCCCAGTAAGGGAGTACACAATGAATAACATGAGGAGTACAATACATGTTAGGCAATAGGCATATCAATAGAGCATAAGAGAAACATGAACATAAAGGCATGATAAAGCATGATAATCATAACATGGAAATGTGGCAACAACACTTAACATTTAATTAGCATGAGCCAAGGCTCATTGCACATGGAGCATGAGTAAACCCTCATTTCACTTGAAGCACGAGTAAACCCTCGTTGCACTTGAATTAGAATGAGTAAACACTCATTGCACATGACGTATCATGATACTATACTTTACCCAATGCATTGGAGCGCTATAAAGGGCGCACCCTTCTTAAACATTTCATTTCATGCATAAGTGTGCCACATGGATCATAAAACATGGATTCATAAAACATAATCATTTATTCCACGATAAAGGAATGTGGAATTCATACATGAAACTTTATAATCAATTAGTAAATGTGCATAAAGGTGAATACCCTTGATGGAGAAATGGACATGGTATTCACTACACAATGATATTGGCTTAGAAAATCGGTGTGATTTCGGCAGCGTAACGACGTGACATAAGAATTCAAAAAAATGGTTGATGAGAAAGAAAGGGGTTCCTCATCATATTTAAATGTAATGGAAAGTAAGGAGGTCATATAGATACATGTCCCAACAATTGAAAAGGAATTTAGATTCATGATACAAAAGTATTGCTTGAATATAGAAGAAGAGAGAGAAGTTCCTTTCGGAATTTCGGCATAGTAACGGGTGTACATGGGAGGCATTTAATGAAAGAGAAAGGGTTCTACCATCATTAAAACAATAAGAGGACAGTATGGGGGAGGTGAGAAACCATACCCCAACATTCATAATTGAAATAAAAAGGGAAATACAACTTAAAGAAAATTGACAAAAAAATGAGAAAGGAAGAAAAAACCCTTACTTGGAAGTGTGCTTCCAAAGGCTAGAGAGAGGCTTGTGAGAGGCTTCTTGGGAGCTTGGGGCACCTTGGGAGGATTCCAGAGAGAGTAGGGAAGATGTTGGAAGAACTACAAGGGATTTTAGTGAGGAGGAAGTGGGATCTTGGGTGGGTTTATATAGGAAAGGTGAGGGAATTCTTTATTATTTTGGTTTGGGACCCCTTATATTAAAATAATCCAAACCACAAACCATCCCATGGTATTTGCCCATGGTTTCTGGAAAAGGAAAGAGGAAAACAATATTTTACAAGGACAAGGTCCGAAATTATTAAAAAATTAGGGTTGCTTATGTGGAGGTGTGTCACACTCCCATGGAAATTAATTTAAAAAGGCAAAGTGTTGAATAAGTCTTGAGGGCTCCATTAATGCTTTGAAAAGTAAGTCAAAAAACCCAAACCTCATTATTTTAATGATAAAACACATATTGGCCGAACATAAGGATTATGTTATTTTATTACATCACCATTGGGTCATTATGATGTCATAAAACACATTATATATTTAAATGGTATTTAATTTTTACCCAAAAATTTGACTGTCTCAGAAAATTATGAAAAATTCACCGTTGGATAATTTCGACGTCCTGATTCCAAAAATAATATTTATTTTATCTAAATAATTTTATAAATATGTGAATTTTCACTGTTAAAATAAAAACCGACATTTATAAAAAAATTCACGGGTTTTGACAGAAATGGCTTTCAAACCTTAATAAATTTTTTAATTGCATTCATAAAATTATAAGATCATTTATATTTAATAAAAATTAATGTAATATTAATAATAATATTTTATTAAAATATTATTTAATTCAAAAAATCCTTTAATTTAATAAATTATAATTCTTAATTAAATAATAACTAAAAACACCATTTGTACTTTAAAAACTAATTACAATGTATCAAAAATGACTTGAAATTATATTCATTATTATATAAAAAAGTAATGTGCATGAACATGGTACTAATTATTTGTTACATAACCCCTTAAAATAGCCGCATAAGACCTAAGGGTAAGGTGTGCGATGGTGACAGACTCTTGGGGCGGCTCAGATAACATCGCTTGAGTGGTAATTTTAATCAACTTCCACTTTTCCGGTAGACGATCACGTTAGAGCTTGAATTGATGAAGCTCAGCTTGGGCTTGGTCAAGGGAAAAGCCCAAAGACGCCACCTCTTTTCCGAGCTCTGACAAAGTGCTTTGTAAGGGGAAATTCTACTGGATGAGGCCATCGCTTCCTTTGTCTGAGTAGAAATGGGTACGTTAAAGCCTTATATTTATACTACTCAGATGATCACTGTTCAACGGCTATAAAAGTAACGGTCACAAATCTTAATGTAAAACTAAAGAAGTTGACATATTATAAAAACATTTTTCATAAAGAAACATTTAACTGGATCAAGAGGGATTTTACATTAATGAAACTTTGGGTCGTTACAATATCCCCCCCTTAAGAAATTTCGCCCTCGAAATTTTCCTTTTCCCACACTAAAACAAATGTGGGTAACTCAGCTTCATCATATCCTCTGACTCCCAAGTTGCTTCTTCAAACTTGTGGTTTCTCCACAACACCTTGACGAGGGGCATTGTCTTATTTCGTAGAACTTTTTCTCTACGATCTAATATCTTCACTGGTTTCTCCTCATAAGAAAGATCATCTTCCAATTGTACCACCTCGTAAGAGAGTACATGTGAAGGGTCTGGTATGTACTTCCTTAAGAGGGATACATGAAAGACATCATCCACCTTGGCCATAGTAGGTGGAAGTGCTAGTCGATAGGCCACAGCCCCAACATGATCAAGAACCTCGAAGGGGCCGATGTACCTTGGACTTAACTTCCCTTTATTTCCAAACCTCATGACCTTCTTCCATGGAGATATGCATAAAAACACCATGTCTCCGACATTAAACTCAAGGTCTCGTCGACGATTATCTGCATAACTCTTCTGTCGACTTTGGGCTGCCTTGATATGCTGCTGAATGGTTTTCACCTTCTCCACCATTTCTTCGACCATTTCTGGTCCAAGCAGCTTACGTTCACCGACCTCATCCCAACATGCCGGTGTTCTACACCTTTTCCCATACAGGGATTCATATGGTGCCATTTGGATGCTCGAGTGGAAACTATTATTATAAGAGAACTCAACTAGAGGAAGATGTTGATACCATCCTACTTTAAAGTACATTGAGCACACTCTCAACATATACTCAAGTGTTTGGATAGTCCGCTCGGATTGGCCATCAATTTGAGGATGATAGGCCGTACTGAAGTTTAGTTCAGTATTCAGAGAATGTTGAAGACTCTTCCAAAACTTAGGGGTGAATCTTGGATCTCGATCAGACACAATAGATAGTGGTACTCTATGCAACCGTACCACTTCCCTGATATATATCTGTGCCAGTTGATCCAAAGAGAAATCCTCTTGAATAGAAATGAAGTGTGCAGTCTTTGTAAGACGATCCACAACAACCCAGATTGCATTTTTGCCTTTGGATGTCCTTGGAAGTCCGGTGACAAAGTCCATGGTGATGTTCTCCCATTTCCATTTTGGTATGGGCAATGGTTGCATCATCCCCTTATACTTCTGCCTCTCTTCCTTCACTTGCTGACACACCAGGCACTTTGATGTATATTCAGTGATCTCCTTCTTCATATTATCCCACCAAAAGTTTTCTCGGAGATCTCGATACATCTTTGTGCTCCCTGGGTGAATAGAGAAATTTGAACTATGTGCATCATCCAAAAGTTCCTTCTTCAGCTCCGAACTTGATGGAACACATAGTCATTTCCCAAACCGCACAATTCCTTCTTCATTAACATTAAACTCTAAGGATTTTCCCTTTTTGATAGCTTCCACTTTTTCTTGGATTCCTGCATCATCCTTTTGAGCATCCTTTATCCTTTCCAAAAGATATGGTTGAGCAATCATTTGTGAAAGGATTGATGATGTTCCCTTCTTTATGATTCCCACATCCATCTTCATCAAGTCTAAGAAGATTGGATCCTTCTCAATTCTCATCATTGATAGAATAGCTGGATCCTTTCTACTTAGGGCATCCGCCACCTTGTTCGCTTTCCCAGGGTGGTAATGTATTGAACAGTCATAATCCTTGATGAGCTCTATCCATCTTCTCTGGCGTATATTAAGCTCTTTCTGTGTGAATATATATTTAAGACTCTTGTGGTCAGTATATATCTCACATTTCTCTCCATAGAGATAATGCCGCCAGATTTTCAAGGCAAAGATCACCGCCGCCAACTCCAGATCATGCGTTGGATAGTTTTGCTCATGGATTTTCAACTGCCTTGAGGCATAGGATATCAATTTATCATTCGGCATCAGAACACATCCTAAGCCCTTCTTCGAAGCATCACTGAATACCACAAAAAGCTCCCCACTTGTGGGTAAAGTGAGAACGGGTGCAGTGATAAGCCTCCTTTTCAACTCCTTGAAGCTTTCTTCGCATTCATCACTCCAAGAAAACTTTACTCCCTTTTGAGTTAGCTTGGTAAGAGGGTTTGACAATCATGAGAAATTTCTCACAAATCGTCGATAATATCCAGCTAACCCCAAGAAGCTACGGATATCAGTTACCGATGTTGGCCTCGGCCATCCCTCAATTGCATCTGTTTTGGAGGGGTCCATAGATATCCCATTGCTTGTGATGATATGACCCAAGAAGGAGACTTCCTTCAACCAAAAATCACACTTGCTGTACTTTGCATAGAGCTTCTCCTTGTGCAAAGTCTCTAGTACAGTTTTTAAATGCTCCTCATGGTCCTCCTTGGTCTTAGAGTATATTAGAATATCATCTATAAAGACTACCACAAATTTGTCAAGGTAATCTCTAAATACTATATTCATCAAGTCCATGAATATTGCTGGAGCATTGGTGAGTCCAAAAGGCATTACTATGAATTCATAGTGCCCGTACCTTGTACGAAAAGCAGTCTTGGGGATATCTTCCTTCTTCACCCTTACTTGATAATATCCCGACCGCAAGTCCACCATGGAGAAGTATTGTGCCCCATGCAGCTGATCAAACAAGTCATTGATTCTTGGGAGAGGATACTTGTTCTTTATCGTGATTTTTTAAGTTCACGATAATCGATGCAAAGCCGCATTGACCCATCCTTCTTCTTGACGAAGAGGACTGGTGCACCCCATGGTGATGCACTTGGGCGTATAAACCCTTTATCCAGATTCTCCTGTAGTTGTTTCTTCAGCTCTTCGAGCTCAACAACAGCCATTCTATATGGAGTCTTGGATATTGGTAGCGCCCCAGGTATAAGTTCAATTGAGAACTCAACATCTCTTCTTGTAGGAAGACCAGGAAGTTCCTTGGGAAATACTTCAGCGAATTCCCTCACAATAGGCATTTCGTCAAGGGTGGTTTCTTCCTTGGACTCAATCATATGAGCCAGATATGCGTGCTCATAAGGCAGTAATATCCATGCTTGAGATGATGGAGCTAAAGGAGATTCATCTTCCTCCTGACACTTGTAAAGAATCAGGGGTCGATTCTCCATATGGAGTGTGATTTCCCTCTCCCGACAATTTATGTTGGCTCTATATAAGGAAATCCAATCCATGCCAAGAATTGCATCAAATTACACCAAAGGGAGTATGATGAGGTTCGCCGGGAAATTCAATCCACAGATTATAACAGGGGAGGACTTATATTCATGGGATGCAATGATTGCCCCATTTTCCGTACTCACCGACATCTTTACTTCCAGGATTTGTGGTGCTGCTGGGATTGTTCTACTAAACTTTTGAGATATAAAAGAATGCGTAGAACCTGAATCAAAAAGTACGTTCACTATTCTTGAATGAATAACTAGAGTACCTGTCACCACTTCGTTGTCGGGGATCACTTCGGAAGAAGTTATGGCAAAAGCTCTCCCTTGCTATCTTGGAGGTTGCTGGTTGCCTTCGATAACCCTTGGATTAGGGCACTGATTTGCAAAATGACCCGGTTCTTTGCATTTGTAGCATTGAACAATGCGTTGAGGTTCGAACGGAGTGTTACTCTCCTCTATCGCAGCCGCGGGTCCTTCTTGCTGATAGTTAACATCTAGGTGCCCTTCTCTTCCACACTTGAAGCATTTTCTTGTCCCCCTAAGGCAATTTATAGGGTGCTTCTTTCCACACTTTTGGCAAGTGGGGTGCTGGAATTTCTTAGCGCCGTTGGATTTATCCATCGGACCACCAGCATTGAAGTCCACCTTACGCTTCTTGTCCCCATGATACCCCTGTGATTCTTCGATCTCCATTTCAACCTTGAGGGCACATCGGACAATTTCCTCATAGCTGTCGAAGTCACAGATCGCTAATGCTTTCCGAAAGCTAGGCTTCAGCCCACCAAAGAAGCGGTCAACCTTGCATTCGGGGGTAACGAAAAAGCCGGAAGTGTATCGTGCAAGCCTTGTGAAGTTTGCCTCGTACGCTCCCACTGATTCTTCATCTTTCTGTTTGAGGGAAAGGAAGTCCCTTTCCATCTTAAGATGGAGGGTGTGTGGAAAATATTTATCGAAAAACATCTTCTGGAATTCCTTCCATTCCAAAGCCTCGATCTCCTCCTCAGGCTTCGTATTTTTGATCAACGTCCACCATTGATCAGCTTCACCCTCCATACGATAAGCCTCTAGGATAACCTTCTTTTTTTCAGAGCATTGGAGGATAGATAATATCTTTTCAATGGAGTTGATCCATTGTTCAGCGATCGTGGGATCGGATGATCCACTAAAAGTAGGAGGCCTTTGTCTCATGAAGCTTTCAATAGCAACTTGTTCTTTCTTAGGGGGGGTTGAACGTTCCCCTTGACCAGTGTTTCTATTCAAAACTTGAGTTAGCTGAGAGAGAAGCATGACAAAGTTCGCGATTCCCGCTCCCATTGGATTGGGCATCTCATAAGTACAATCATCACACTGATCTTCACAACGGTTGTTAGCCCGAGTTCTCCTATTACCGGCCATTGGCTGGAATAAGAGGAAAGTTAGGGGTAACACATAAAGGGTAATCCAAAGGCAAAAGTTAATGACTTATAAATAAACTTTAATCTCTTTAACTCATGAGTCTATAAGATTCAATCCAGGCTTTTCATGATCTTCCTTCTAACATATATTCTTAGGGGCATTTTTCCCTTAATAAGGGTTCATACTAAGATTGTGAATTTATCAAAACATATCCCCCGGGAGTGTCGTAACCAAGAGTGCAGCAAGGCCCGTTTTCGTGCACCAGTTCCCGTTTGATTCTATCTCAAAGTGGTGTTTTCGGGTTTTACCCCTAGGATACATCTGTGCCAGATCCGCCTCTACCTGCTCATATCCAGACAAGGATGTATTTGTTTGATAAACCACTTACTTAGTATTTACCAAAACTTAGGGATGTTTTTATTATGCTTAGTCTTGTATCTAAGGATTTACTAGGGTTTCCTAATCCCAAAAATAACTAAACCTATCCTTTGATACCAACTATGACAACCCTGCTTTTTATTACAACTTAAACATGCTTTCTTATATACAACTTCACTTGATAAAACAAAGAAGATCGAGAGGTTTAGTGTCTTTGGGGCTTAGGATCATTACATAAAAACATTAAACTTGAAATACAACATCTTTATTGAAAACTTCCTTTACATGACCACTACATTCTTTCGTACTTAGCATTGCATGGGATAACCTGAGGACATGCATAAGAAAAGGGTGAGCTATAAATCCCAGTAAGGGAGTACACAATGAATAACATGAGGAGTACAATACATGTTAGGAAATAGGCATATCAATAGAGCATAATAGAAACATGAACATAAAGGCATGATAAAGCATGATAATCATAACATGGAAATGTGGCAACAACACTTAACATTTAATTAGCATGAGCCAAGGCTCATTGCACATGGAGCATGAGTAAACCCTCATTGCACTTGAAGCATGAGTAAACCCTCGTTGCACTTGAATTAGCATGAGTAAACACTCATTGCACATGACGTATCATGATACTATACTTTACCCAATGCATTGGAGCGCTATAAAGGGCGCACCCTTCTTAAACATTTCATTTCATGCATAAGTGTGCCACATGGATCATAAAACATGGATTCATAAAACATAATCATTTATTCCACAATAAAGGAATGTGGAATTAATACATGAAACTTTATAATCAATTAGTAAATGTGCATAAAGGTGAATACCCTTGATGGAGAAATGGGCATGGTATTCACTACACAATGATATTGGCTTAGAAAATCGGTGTGATTTCGGCAGCGTAACAGCGTGACATAAGAATTCATAAAAATGGTTGATGAGAAATAAAGAGGTTCCTCATCATATTTACATGTAATGGAAAGTAAGAGGTCATATAGATACATGTCCCAACAATTGAAAAGGAATTTAGATTCATGATACAAAAGTATTGCTTGAATATAGAAGAAGAGAGAGAAGTTCCTTTCAGAATTTCGGCACAGTAACAGGTGTACATGGGAGGAATTTAATGAGAGATAAAGGGTTCTCCCATCATTAAAACAATAAGAGGACAGTATGGGGGAGGTATGAAACCATACCCCAAAATTCATAATTGAAATAAAAAGGGCAATACAACTTAAAGAAAATTGACAAAAAAATGAGAAAGGAAGAAAAAACCCTTACTTGGAAGTGTGCTTCCAAAGGCTAGAGAGAGGCTTGTGAGAGGCTTCTTGGGAGCTTGGGGAACCTTGGGAGGATTCCAGAGAGAGTAGGGAAGATGTTGGAAGAACTACAAGGGATTTTAGTGAGGAGGAAGTGGGATCTTGGGTGGGTTTATATAGGAAAGGTGAGGGAATTCTTTATTATTTTGGTTTGGGACCCCTTATATTAAAATAATCCAAACCACAAACCATCCCATGGTATTTGCCCATGGTTTCTGGAAAAGGAAAGAGGAAAACAATATTTTACAAGGACAAGGTCCGAACTTATTAAAAAATTAGGGTTGCTTATGTGGAGGTGTGTCACACTCCCATGGAAATTAATTTAAAAAGGCAAAGTGTTGAATAAGTCTTGAGGGCTCCATTAATGCTTTGAAAAGTAAGTCAAAAAACCCAAACCTCATTATTTTAATGATAAAACACATATTGGCCGAACATAAGGATTATGTTATTTTATTACATCACCATTGGGTCATTATGATGTCATAAAACACATTATATATTTAAATGGTATTTAATTTTTACCCAAAAATTTGACTGTCTCAGAAAATTATGAAAAATTCACCGTTGGATAATTTCGACGTCCTGATTCCAAAAATAATATTTATTTTATCTAAATAATTTTATAAATATGTGAATTTTCACTGTTAAAATAAAAACCGACATTTATAAAAAAATTCACGGGTTTTGACAGAAATGGCTTTCAAACCTTAATAAAAATTTTAATTGCATTCATAAAATTATAAGATCATTTATATTTAATAAAAATTAATGTAATATTAATAATAATATTTTATTAAAATATTATTTAATTCAAAAAATCCTTTAATTTAATAAAATATAATTCTTAATTAAATAATAACTAAAAACACCATTTGTACTTTAAAAACTAATTACAATGTATCAAAAATGACTAGAAATTATATTCATTATTATATACAAAAGTAATGTGCATGAACATGGTACTAATTATTTGTTAAATAACCCCTTAAAATAGCCGCATAAGACCTAAGGGTAAGGTGTGCGATGGTGACAGACTCTTGGGGCAGCTCGGATAACATCGCTCGAGTGGTAATTTCAATCAACTTCCACTTTTCCCGTAGACGATCACGTTCGAGCTTGACTTGATGAAGCTCAGCTTGGGCTTGGTCAAGGGAAAAGCCTAAAGACGCCACCTCTTTTCCGAGCTCTGACAAATGGGCTTCGTAAGGGGCAATTCTACTGGATGAGGCCATCTCTTCCTTTGTCTGAGTAGAAATGGGTTCGTTAAAGCCTTATATTTATACTACTCAGATGATCACTGTTCAACGGCTATAAAAGTAACGGTCACAAATCTTAACGTAAAACTAAAGAAGTTGACATCTTATAAAAACATTTTTCATAAAGAAACATTTAACTGGATCAAGAGGGATTTTCCATTAATGAAACTTTGGGTCGTTACACCATTTATCTAATCATTTCAAGAGGGATGGATCTTGAAGGAAAGATCCCTTCATCGATGCATTATCTTTCTTATTCATGTTGTATTGCTTGTGTTTTAATAATAATCATCTTAGTTTATCTTATATTTATTATATTTTATTTAATTTTATTCTTCCATACTCATACTAGTTAGTCTATAAATCAATATTTGAAACATGATTTGGTTATGTCCTTTCTAAATTTTTTCATATGAAAAATGTTTCTACAATGACTACACAACCCATGGGAAGAGTAACTTTTCTTATTAATTGATCTAATTATAACCTTATTCAATTATTTTTTTGAATCAATGAAATATTATAATTCAAATAATATGATCCATGAATTAATTTTTTTACTTAAAGAAACTAAGAAATAAATTGAACAATTAACACCAAACTCGTGAAGTCGAGTGATGTGTGAATTCTGTGAGCACGATCTAAACCAATAAAAACAAATATGGGATTAATTTATAGAGTTAAAATAAAATTAAAAAACTCAATTCATTCCCATTTATATAATATATATGTTCCCTAATGTAACAATAACTATAATATGTCCTAAGAACTATAATCAATGCAGGGTGCTACGATTTCATGTTCTAAAGCTAGCCTATGGTTTAATTAATTTCATCATTGTCGTTAAGTAGATATTCATATGGTTCAGAGGTTAAGAAATTAGTCTATCATAATTATGTAAAAACTAATAATTATAATTCTTAAAAAATAATTTAATAGGTGATTTATGTCGATTACAGTTTTTAAATATAGTTTTTAAAAAATGTATTCTCTTTGCCTTTTCTCAATGTCAATTAAAAAAAATAAAATCTTCTTCTAGATAATTATGGTTTCTTTATAAACCTAATAACCCCTATCCTTAAATATGTGTATTTATTTTATATTTATTTTCCTAATAACTTTACAAATTATTTTTAATTTTTCTCTTCTTTGAGAGATGACCTTGGTCAGCCACTCTACTACACCTAAGTACCCAAACACCACTCATCATTTAAGAGTGTTCTTGACAATGCATTTAGGTAGCTAAGAAACATAAAATTTGTTGATGTTAGGTGTAGGAATCTCTTATATATCGAAAAAATAATATTTCACTTATGAGAAAAAATATGGTCAAGGATAATGTACAAATCATGTTTTGGACCAAAACTACTCCTCTGAATGAAATTATGAAAACTTTGTCAAAAGTACGCATACATGACATTCAGAAAAATATATGGATGAATATTCAGAATTAAAAATGGTATTCCATACAAATGATATAGAGATAATTTCTAGGAAATATAATAACTTCTTTTATAGATTAACTCGGTGGCCCTTTTAGCGGTATGACACCCAAAATTAGAAAATCAATGTGAGAGATTATAATGCACATTTATCAATGCTATGTACAAGTTGTCTCAGTTTCTAATTGATTACCCAAAAAATATTCATATTATAATATGAGGTGAGCATAGATCAATGCACTCCACTTAACTCTCTAGTCAAAAAATTCCACCAGAAGTGGCTTCATGAAATGCCATTACTACAAGTCATCTCTCATATGCCGACTCTTACTAAAACAAAAGGTATAATTGGTAAGATTCTTCAATGGGTAAAACATAACGTAATTAGTCTCAATTTTATTAGTTCATCAAAATACTCTTACATTAGGTATCTAAAAATATTTACCAAGAATATTTCTTGAGAAGATACAATCATTGATTAATAGTGATCTCTTTATAAATAACTAGCTTGTATACATAAATTACGTCCCATCCAACTATTGTTCAAAAAAAGGTGTGTAAAATCAATAGATCATCCATGATAGCCATATACATGGTGATATAGGAGAAACCCTATCCCTTAGGATGGGGGAATTTTCATCTCGACAATGTCCCTCAAGATTACTAAATCTAATTTGATGTGATCTAAAATTGGGCAAGGAGAAACACCTTCCTGTAGGCATGTGGAAATTATTATCCCAATAACCTCTCCCAGGGAGGCCATTATTCTCTCATATATGATACATGTCATGTGATTGTGACCCATCTCTATTAGGGTGAATTTATATGATGAATCTCTATAATTATTCTATCCAGGTCACAATTCATAAGACAAACGTAGAAGAACCCTCATAAGAATGGATGAGCCCTAAAAAGGTTGTAATTTGAAATGATCTTCTATGGGCATAACCTATTCTGGGGATAAAGTACAAGAACTAGAATATTTATTTGAATAAAATCCCTAAATATAAATAATTCCATTAAACACTAAATTTCCTAATGATGATATTTTCTCTATTTAAGAAGCTCATAGACAAGGGATATTTATTATGATGCATATCTATATTTACAACATCATAGAGAATATAAGACCCCAAGATCAAAAAATTTGGATTGAGATTCATTATTATCTATCAAAATAAATATCTTCTACCTTATTCATTTCTACTTTAGGAAGGATACCCTAAAAATAAGGCAGAATAACAATCCCTCATTGTAGGATTAGAAATGGCATTGAAAATATGAGTTACCCAGTTGAAGTTAAAAAGTGATTTAGAATTAGTAATCAATAAGATTAATGGTGAATATACTATCAGAAAAGAAGAGTTTATTACCATTATTGAATATTTCTAATGGTTTATTGTAGGAATTACCATCATATCCAACATTAAATCACATTATATATTTTCAAAATGCATTGGAAGATGTGTTGTCAAACATTACTATGAATTTTTCAAATACAGAATGGGATGAAATGTACATCAACATTGTACACCATATAATAGTATCCAAATTTGTTCATGATAGTATGGAAGAGATCAATGAGGTCAATTTCACCCCCAAATCAGAAGGTCCAAAAAATGTACATAATGGAATAAATCTGAAACAGGGTTCTTCCATAAAAAATATCCAAAAAATTAAAACTTGATAATAGATAGTTAACTTCACCCTTTATGACAACTCAAATCATCATAATATCCTCTATAAATGGGAATTTTATGGGGTCCTAATCAAGTTTATTGATGGAGAGGAAAGTATTATCATCATGAAAGATGTACATATAGTTTCCTATGGTTCTGACCAGTCAAAGATCCATATTTCTCTCTAAATAAGGCTTAGGTTTTTTGGCCTTCATTAACATGGGACTGCACACATTTCACTAAAAAAGTTTCATTCCTATAAAGTGAATTCCAATTTCATCCATCAACCCTTAGAGTTGTTCCATACCTCCGAATACTCCAGGTCATTTTATGTATCAGGGATGGATGTTGAGGGTCCATACCATCCCAATATAGATAAGTAGTTAAATTACATCATTACTACTATCAATTTCTTTTCCAAATGGGCCAAGGAAATACCCATTAAAGAAGTTAGGAAAAATAAAATTTTCAATTTTTCTTAAGTCCAACATAACCACCATATTTGATGCCCCTCACACAATACTGATGGAAAATTACACCAATTTATTATATTTTTAATTAAATAATATACATGAGGGGTATATCATTGATTCTAATCTTTTTTCCACTATCATAAAATGGATAATAGATAGATAAATTCTTTCAATAAAACAATATCAAACACACTCCAAAAAATGCTGGACAAAGACAAAACACTTACCCTGATAGAATTAGTACTTCCCATAAAGGTAAAATTTTCTTCCCATCACATCACCATATATGATTATCTATCTATATATGAGAAATCACAAAAGATACTAGACAAATTGGATAAGATAGATAAGAGAATACTATTCACCATGCATCATTTAGATGTCTTTTGAAATCAGTTATCATGATATTTTCATAAAAAGGACTTCCTCCTCTTGTAATTACTAGTAGAATTGGTTTTGTATATTAGGATCCCAATGATAAATGGGAATAAACCACCAAATATGGATCCCGAATAGAAATTACCTTGCATCATCCATAAGGTCTACTCAATTGGTGCATTCTAATTGATCACCATGGAGGGGAGAACATCAAACCTCCCGCCAAATATATGTTCCTCAAGCATTACTTCACTAGAATTCTTATTCTAAGCATTCTAAATTTAAACTAAGAATCCCAACATCCTTATAAAATGACATTAAATTTTATCCTTACCCTATGTGATATTCTTAGGATACCTCATATAAAAAATGTGAGATGATCCAAATCCCAACTTCGTTATCACATGAAATTAAAATATATCATTAACATGTTTGATAAATGGGGATGCCTCGTTAGAAAAATGTGAGATGTTCCAAATCAAAATATTCATAGAAAATTATGTTAAACTATAAACTTACCCTCTATTATAAACATGGGATGCATCATATGAAAAATGTGAGATGATCCAAAACCCAAACCCTCATCATAAGAGTTTAATATGCATGGTTAATATCCATCTCACATGATGTAAAACTATATTAAATTATGATCCATGATTTAGATGGCCCTTGTTATTGATGCTGGTCTCTCACTAAACCAAATTTTCCTCCAAAAAATATGTGTGGTTTGATTCTCTCTCTAATTAGATATGTATTCATACATGGATCTATCATTTTAGGGCCTCCCATAATAGACAATTTTCCCCTCCCTGCATATGGGTCAGACCTGTGTAGGGGTCCTCTTCCAGAACTACATGTATCTTGATACTTATTTCCACAGGATATGCAGTGATTCCAAGATTCAAAATACTGGGCCTATCCACAATATAAAAAATGTGTGCTCCCCCTTCTCTGGTATAAGACTTTGATTCATGTAGAATATTCCAAAATGGTTTCCTACATTCATAAGCTCTTGATTGATATTAAATGTTCCCTCCCTTGCATATGATTTAGATCAATGAAAAGAAAATTCCACCCATTCAGGGTTAATTCTAGTATAAATAATTTCTTCATAATATGTGGGATCCTTCCTTTTTCAAATCACACTCATTGTCTTGGGAAATTTTTATGCTGATAAACTTTATTCATCAATCAAAAATAAGAGCATATAACCACGAAGGGAACCTCTATTTTTACTATTCATATTATGGCCAATTTGGATTGGCATAATGTGTGACCCAAATATGGCCCATCAACTCGAGAAAATTTCATATTTAGGACAAATTACTTTCATTTCCATATTCCATGACAACATCTTAATGAAAAACAATTTTCAAAATTGCTATGTGGTCATTCATTAAATACTTTCCCCATATCATTCTTTCAAATATGATAACCTTGAGATCATTTATTACAACCTCCACTATTCACAACCAAAAAATGTCAAATCATTTTTAGTTAATCCACCATGAAATGAAAAATCAAGTGTTATGCATAGAAAATAACCTATGATTGGAGTTTTTCATAGTATCATTTGGATAACTCCTTGAATTCTCATATTTATCCCATTGAGAATGACTAACATGGTCATAGGGATAATGGTTCATTATTATAATTTAATTTTTTTGTTATTAGATGAAATACCTTAAAAGGATCACTATTAGTCAATGTGGTGAAACATTAAACTCTTCCTATCCATCTGTCTAAGCATTATGAAATTAAATTAAATGTACTTATCTATGTGATCATATATAATAGCCACTGGGTTCTATATCCACATTGAGTTTTCTCCCTTCAATTATTGTATAAACTATATCACCAACCAATTTTTGTGAAATATATATGATTTTTTATTGGATCAATTTTATATCCTAGTCGCATAATGTTATACTATAGGACAACATCCATGTCATAAGATGTTAAACCATAAGATATAATTTCCTCACTGTATGATGTTAAAATATCTGTTCAATGTCCTTAATGTATTATATTCAACAGCATGGTTCAATTCACTTTCACATTACATAAAACTACATGATTCTTTGGCCCTCAACTAGAAGGCCCCTCATACTTTTGCTGATGGTCTCCTACTACATCAGTTGTCTTATCCTAACTGTGTGTTTCTTGATTCTCATTGAAATTATATATGTAGTTATTTCTAGATCCTATATCCAATTACATCCATAATATGATTAAAATACCCTCTCCCAATACAAAAACTCAATTAGTGTTGGTAATTTTTGTTCTCAGAACTACGTGTGGATTGATTCTTTCTCAAATGAGGTATGTAAGGATGCTTGAATCTATTATTATAGGACAAACCAGAGAAACAAATTCCCCCTTTTTCTCTTGAAAACATCCTCAATCAATATAATAGATTACAAAATGAATTAATACATTTAATAACATATTATTGAAGCATGTTCTCCCATTAACAAAGTCATATCCTCTGCAGGGAAAGAGACTCACCTAGTTGTCTGCAAAAGGAAAACCCTTTCATTTTCCAAGGAAACCTACCATGAAGAAACCCCCTTTTGCGGAAGAGCCCCATCACTACCCCCCATATTATATAGTGAGAAAAATATATTTAATGGAGTCATAATAGGGTGTTTTACCCTTCCTATATTTCCATCATCCTTCCATATACCATTCATCATCCTATTTTATGCATTGCAAACTATCGAAATGGATCCCTCTAACCAACACTAAAACCCACAAATACCATCATTGAAACCTCCACCATGACCACCAGATACATCTATCCTGGGTAATAGACACATCAAAATGTACCTATCCCAATCATGCATTCATGTGGTAAATGAAGTCCTATATTTAACCTACATAATTTGTAGGATCCTCATAATGTATATAAAAATGAATTCTTGTGGTAAATACGATCCTAGCATCAATGGTGATAGAAGGAAATTTCTTAGTCTAGGAAGTGAAATATAAAACATGAAATGTGAATATATTTAGGTGATGTCAGTGAATCAAATAGATATATAATCACTGAGGGTGGAGTTTATAACAAGGAAATAAGATGATAATGATTAACACCCCATATTTCTTCCCAAATACCCTGCTGCAGCCTCTCCCTAATCCACCAGTTGGTGGTGAGGAGTTAAATGGGAATCCCACCTTGAGTAATCCTCTATCCTTTATTATAGAATTTCATATTCCTCATGAAATTCATATCCTCACCCACTTCCAACAATAAACAAGGAATAATGTTCATCATGGGATTCTAATTTAGGTATAATTTCCTTTTCAAGAATCATTGTGTGACGTAGTGATCTTACATTATCTATTATTTATTAAACTGAGCATGAATCATGTGGTATTAGTGAATATTATCGATCATGAAACTTTCATGGTCAAAACTCTTCATTGGTCCTCCCCCATGGGTGTAACACCCAAACTCCCCGAACTGTGTGGGTTTTGATTCCCACCCCAAAGAGATGCATAAGAATCCTCCCTGAGGTTAAAACCCAACACTTTTAAACCTAAAGCAACCTTATTAGTCTATATTCTTGGTAATATCAACACAAACTTTGGAGGCTATATCCCTTCCAGGATATTTCCATCTCAACCTCACTGTCTCATGCCCTCTAGTGAGATCTATCTTTGCGGGGCTATGTTCCTTGTAAGACCAGTCCATTCACATTGGGATATATCCCCTATAGGGTTAATTATAAATCATTGTTCTTTCATAATTCCCACACCAACCTTTTTTATGAACCTTTATCTCAAAAATGTTTTCTATATGATGCTAAAAATGAATGGTCGGGACTTTTTAACATGACCCAAAAAGATACAACATTCCTCGTTAAATGCCACCGAAATACGTGGATTCTTATTCCTTTCACAAGGATAAGCAAGAAGACCTTATCATGATCCTGATCCGGAAATTAAAAATATAACAACCTAACTAGATTGAAATAAACTCTAAATAACCTAATTATGAGTATTTCAATCATGATTCTCTAAAATAAATCATGAACAAGTAAACAACATGATAATATGGGTATCCTCTTATACATATATATAAATCCATTAATGGATAACCATAGATACATAAAAATGGTTACTCATGCATCAATACATGATTTATTATTTATTTAAGAGGTGTGACCAACCTTATATATTTCTTTTTATAAATAATTCATGAATATGAATTAATTATATAAGAGATTTCAAAAGTAGGTATTAATTACAAAAAATGTTTGATGATCCTAACCTCCCATCCGATCTAAAAATATTATTCCATAAGATTCATTGAAATAAACCTTGTGATCACTTTCCTTGGGAATGTAGGTCCATATCATTGATGTAAGAACTATTGGGTGTTTCCTGTTCAAAAAATAAACCCCATTAGATACCGCCCGATATGGGATGTGGTAAAAAATGGTTAACCCAACATGAATGATTGTGAAACCATACTCAACCCCTATAATAAAATGTAACTTCACTATATTTTCATTGGAAACAAGTATATATACATATATGTTTAATTTTGAAAAAATATAACAGAATAACTTATCAACAATTGATTCAGGAAATAAGAAATTGGTTAATTTAGAAAACATTTTCACTTTAGTCAAAATATATTGTAAAAATTATATTTATTTAATGATTACGAACTAATTTGTTTTCATTGTATATATTTTCATAACATATATTCCACTACTAACTATAGTGAAACTATGAATCAATGATATATTTTTTAATATTTAACAAATATATACAATCAACATAAATTTAACAAAGCTAAATATAATACCTAATTATAAAAATTAAAGAATATTAAAAATTATACAATTATAAATCATTCATTTATTTAAAATCAAATATGGAATAATTCATTTCAACTCATTAAATCCAACCAAATTCAAAACTAAAAAACATATATATCAATTTAGGCTCCTCAAGTTAAATTTTGAACAACTCCTCAATATAATTTATAAACCAAATAGGATTCACAAAAATAAATGTTAGTAAATTAAATATCCTAAATCAATAATTACCCAAAAAAATTATCAATAAACATAAATACAAAATTAGGAGGTGATTAAATTTATACCTCAGAAAAAAGAGACTACTAAGAGAGGATGAATCTATATTTGAGAATTGTGAAACTAGATAGCAGTTGCAGGGGGAGAGAATAACATGGACTTTCATGAGTATTTTCATTGATGATGGTGTGCGAAAATTCAATAGTAGCATGGAGGGTGTTGGTAATATAAATGAGTTAGTAGGGATAACATGAGGAATATAAAAAAATGGGGGGAGGGTGATCGATTAAATAGAGGTGCAGGAGGGAGGCACGATGGTGTGGGGTTAGATGGCATGGGAGGGGAGGTCAAAAACATGTGTGGGGGGATTAAAAGTAAGGGATAGGATCTCAAAGAACCATGGGGGATTGATGGTTGTGTAGGGGGATCAGTGGTGTAGGGGTAAAGAAATATAGGATCTCGACAGTGTGTAGTAAAGGGTGGGGTGGCTATTGATGATGCGATGATAATGAGGGTGGGGGGAGGGGGCTAGAAGGTTGGAGGGATCAGCAGTGATGGGGGGATCAATAAGAAAGGGTAAATTATGTGTGTTTTGGGATCTATTTAGAAGTGGAAAAGTTTCTAGGGGTAGTTAAAATACATAAAATTATATTTGGTGGTCGGTAATACCACATTAAATCTCTTCTAATACTCAAATTTACTACAGTGAAACATAATTTTCAATAGATTATTATCAATAAATTTATTAAAAAATTTCTGTTTGATTATATTAAAAACCATGGATCAATAGAAATTTAATTGTAAATTCTTCTCTAAAATAATTCTGGAAAAAAATCATATATTTTTACTATATCACACCTTTAAAATAAAAACCTAATCTTTATCAACTATTGAAGCATGTTATCATTAATTTTATCTAATTCTCAAATAATCCTCTATAAAAACAATTATATATTACAATTTTCAATTATTTTTAGTGTAGCTAATATATACCGTCAAACAACCTTACTCCATTATCAGGTAACAAATACATGCAGTCTATTGTAAAAAGAATTGTGACAATTTTCATCCATGTATTTAGTTTTTTGCAATTAAATTTAATTTCCATGATAAATTTTGTTTTTATTTCTCATATGTATATATATAATTTTTATTTTTTATTAATTTTTAATTCATATTTTTTACATACCGTATAACTAGATCCCATGTAAATGTAGCTACCCTGTTGTATAAGGGTACTCTTATAATGTAAGGGTATATTTCCCGATGAACAAGGGTACTCATGATATGTGTAGGGGTACTATCAAACATGTGAAAGGGGAACTTACCTATTGTGTAAAGGTACCCTATTATGTGTAAGGATAATAATAGACCATGTTAGTTTATGTACCATGCCACCTATGGGTATTCTCATAAGGGTCATGCCTTGTTACATAAGGTTAATCTCCTAGTTTCATAAGGGTTAACCCTCTCAGGTAAGTGTAATCACTATGTTTGTGAGGGTAATACCAATTATAATTAATGTTATTTCTAGTCATGTAATAGTACTACTGATGTCGTGTTAGGTTACTTCTTCTCACATAAGGTTCTTAAATTATCTCATGTAAAGATAAAAACATCCCATATAATGGTTATACATATCTCGAATAAAGGTAATATCATTTAAGGGTAAAGTTGAATAAGGGTTTGTTAATTTATTATAATAGCTGAACTACCTCTTTATTTTGTGACGTTCACAAGGAATGCATCCCACAACCACCACTTGAATGGCCATCACCTCACCATTATGATTGTACTTCAGGGATCATCATCAGTGATTGATTTTAATTTTCAGTGTGATGTGAGGGAAACTTTCTGATTCCCATACTGTAAAATAATGAGAGAAAGAATGATTTTTTCATCTGTGGTTACAAAATTCTATTGAATTGGATCACCTTCATTTTTATCCAAACTTGGTCTAGGGTTTCAGTGGAGAGTGGTGGAGATATTCATCCTTCATCACAAGATGCCCTCAGGTGATGGAATACCCTAGTGGCATGAGTGCCAATCGAGCTTCTTCTAGGATCTAATATTAGAACCTCGAATCATAAGAAGTTTATTCCAAATTTATGGTTTTCATTTATTACTATAATATATAATTTTCTATTCCTTTATGTCTTTTTATAGATTGTGTTTCATCGAGGAAGATCCTCAGATGATTTATCTATTTAATTTTTTCTTCAATCTTTGGTAATTTTGTGGTCTTCATTTCTTTAGTAAGAAATATTCTTTGGTAGTGTTCTCACTATGCACGCTGGTTCACAGTGGACTGAAGCATGTAATATATTTGAATTCTTTTATTTTGTTATTATGTATTCATCTAGTGTATGTCATTCCCCCTTTTTTTAACTGATAATTAAATTGTTTACATCAAATTGATAAACTAGTTCATGGATTATTGGATCATGGTTGTTTTATTGAAACTGTTATACCAGCACAACCCATAATAATTGGTATTAGATCCATATAATCCAGAATAATGGGGTGAAATAAATTTGATATACCTAAATTTTATGGGGATAACAGTTTCAATATACGGAGGATAACGATTAATGTTCTATTAGACCATAATGATCTCCTTGATTCTTTGTGTGGTAATAAATAGAAATTTGTTACCTATTACACCAATGGATAATCTTTTACTATTGAATTAGATGTCCCTACTCATGTTCTCAGGATGTCATGAAGTCTAATTATTATATATTTTGGTTTCAATGTCCTTTTTGAGGTAGATCATTAATCCACTACTGCCTAACTTTTTCCATGCTTGAAAATTTATATATAAACAGTCTTTTGTAGGCTGGATATATTAGAATATATGGTTGTATAATTTTCATGTGCATCCTAAAACTGTAGTTTGGACTCAAATTGATTATTTTTGAAAAATAATTCTTGATTTGAATAATATAAAAGTTAATTTGGATGATGATTATTTGTATATCATACTATTGAACTCTTTTGAGGATTCATATAATTCAATTAAAGATTCAATGATGTATGGTATGAATTCTTTAGGAATAGAAGAGTTCATGTCTACATTCTTTTTTTAATGAAATTAAAAATAATAATCCTTGTTCAATTAAGTAAGTATCTAAGGTGATGATTGTTAGTGGTATGCTAGAGTATATAGGGAAATGAAGAGGTAATCAAAAGTTCAAGGGCTATTCAGGGTCGAGAATTAAATAAATAAAATATTTTCAATGTAATCGACCTTGTCACATTTTAAGAAATTTTCCCCAAAGGTCTAATTGTAAAAATGAAACCAACAATAATGTCAATTCATTTATAGTTTAGAAATATTTTTATCTTTCTAATGATATAAATTTCTATTGTGAGTAAATGAGTGCTACATGGGTATTGGATTCAAGATGATCATTTAATATGTGTCCCAAATTTGAATACCTAACAGGTCTAAGAGATATTGATAGTGGTGAGGTTTTCCTAAGAAATAAAAATAATTATGAATCTTTGGTATATGTACTACTTCTCTAGGGTTACTTGATGGATCCATCAAATCCTTAGAAGAGGTTATGTGTGTGACCTATTTGAAGAGGAATCTTATTTACCTAGGTGTCTTAGACCAAAATGGGTATTCATTTAGGTCTAATTAAATGGATTTTGGGAAATTTAAAGGGTCAATCACTATTATAATAGAAACCCTCATTAATGGTATTTATGTATTATATTGTAGGAATTATATAAATTAATTAAATTAAACTATTTACCTCATGATAAAGAATATTATGGTATAGAACATGTGGTTAGTACATGCTAGTTTAAAAGGGATTAATGAACTAATAAAATAAGTGAATATAAATTATATAATCCTTGAAACCCTTACCTTTTTCCAAGACTATATTCTTGGTAAATCCTAACATATTAGTTTTAAGAGGTATACATATAGAGCTAAAAACCCTTTAGAATATGTTCATTTAGATTTGTGAAGTCCCTCTAGAACTGATACCCATAGTGCGAAGAACTATTATATGACATTTATGGATGACTATTCATGAAAATTTTGGATATTAATTCAAAATCAAAAATTTAAAACTTTTGAAACATTCAAAAGTTGAGAATATAATGTTGAAATAGAATCTATAAATAAACTCAAAACCCTTAAAACAAAAAATTATCTATAGTATTTGCCTAATGATTTCAGAGAATATTGTAGTTATAAAGGTATTATTAGATTAAAAACTATTATAGATACCATAAAATAAAATATTATGGTGAATAGGGTCAATTTAACTCTTTTAGAGAGAGTGAGAAGAATGATATGATATTTCATTCTTCCTAAGTCCTTTTGAGAATATGTTGATACTACTGTTATATGCATTATCATTAGATTCCCTCTAGTTTCATTGAATTAAAAAAACCAGAGGAGATATGGACTTGTTCACCCCTATTTTAGGACATCTTATAGTTTTTGGTTTTATTACCTATACTCATAGTATGGCTAATAAACTAGAACCCAAATCTGTTAATTTTATTTAGACACCCACGTGGTGTTAAATGGTATAGGACTTGGGTTGATAATCTTGGTTTTTAGAAGTTTATAATCATATATGATGTAGTTTTCCATGATTCTTATTCTATTAAATATAATCACTATAATTATTTCCAATCTTAATAATATTAACTCAAAAGTTTTGGGGTTAGTTTAGAGCCTGAAATGGATTCTGAACTAGAGGTTATCTCTACTAATCATCCCCAACCAGATCACATTGAATCAAATACTGATAGTTTTTTTTTTCTGAATATGATTTTGAGGATGAGAGATATAGTGACTTAATTGATTTTAAATTAACCCATGATAGGAATAGATGAACCATAAGGCCTCCAACCTGATTTATTGAGGATGATGTTGCTGCATTTTACTTTAATATAAACTTTGAATAAGGTAGTGATGAAACCCAGATGTTTAAATAAGATCTAAAATCTAGGGAATATAAGAAGTGTATTACTTCCAAAAATGATGAAATGGAATCTATTCTAGAAAAAATAACCTAAATAATGATAAATAAACATCAAATTAAGAAATATTTTTGTTGTAAATGGATTTTTAAGAAGAATGAGGATGAAAACAGTGAAACAAAAATTAATACAAAGATAGATTTTTTAAAAATAGATTCCTCCAACATGAAGGAATTGATTATAATGATATTTTTTTCTCTAGATATTGTAAACCATTCCTCAATAAAATTATTGTTAGTATTTAGTTCCCATAATAACATTCATGTTTAGAAAATAGATGTTAAAACTACCTTATTTACTATTAATTTGAAAAAAAAATATTTATATGCAAACACCTGACAACTTTTCAAGATGTTTTAAAATTAATCTTGTGTGCCTTTTAAGAAAATCCTTGTATGTACTTAAGAAATCATCTAGACAATGATATAAGGATTTTATTTCTTTTATTCTAAAAAATGATTCAACTAGAAGTAAATATTATTCTTGTGTTTATTTTAAATTTGTCAAGAATTATTTTTATTTAATCCTATATGATAATGATATTATTGTAACTTGTAAATAAATTAGATTGATAAAAAAATTAAAAACCATTTGCCTAAAACACTTGAAATGAAGGATTTAGGGTAAGAAAAGAAATTTATTGGTATGGAAATCACTATGGAAATAAATTATTGGGTGTTGTATTTTTTCTGAGATTCTTATTTTAAGAATGTTCTCAAAAGGTATTTATTAGATAATTTGAAAACTATTAGTGTGCCTTTATTTCATAACTTCAAGTAATAGTTTTCCCAATCCCCTAGTGGTGATTATGAAATTTATTTTATGAGTAAAATTATTTTTGTTAGCCTCCTCTAGTTTTAATGATAAAAAATCTTGATTCATTAAGTTAAATTCTGTTTAATTATTTTTAATCATGTTTACTTATCATTTTAATCTATTTTATTAGTATTTTATATCACAATACAGGTTTCCAATATTTGAATAAGTGTGAGTCACTATTAAGGTGGACTCACTATCACCATTTGGGTTGAGTCATCATTAAGTTAGAATTAATGTTGGTGGAAAATCAGATAAGTATGACCTACCATTGATATGGATATACCAGAAATATGTCTCATTTTCAACTGTCTCATCATCTACACATATGCTGAATTATGACAAATGATGAGACACCATTGTTCAAACTACCGAAAACTCAACTCTGAATTTTTGTAAAGGATGAGATACCATTGTATTGAATCACTGTTAGAATCAAAAAATTCTCAAAATTTTCACAAAGGACAAGACAACGACACATTGGGATACCGATTGATGAGTCACCATGGCATCAACCTATTGACAGAATGACTTATCAATGTTTAGAATTTTTTTTAAGTATGATATACTGATATCATGAGTCACCATCAACTTTAACTACCGTTGGAGTGACCTACCATTTCTGAGTCACCGCTACTTGACTCACCAATCCTTTTTTTTTCGGAATATCATAAATAGGAGACACCGTTCCTGAGACACTATTCAGAGACACCGTAAATTCCTAAATTGTCATTTAAATTTAAAATTTCTTTCTAATAGACATATTTTTGAAACTTAGTACCAATAATAATTTTAATGACTTAGTTTTCCTTTTATAGACAGCCTTTAATTGATGTCATACTGTAGTAGAGGTACGAGGTACCCGACCATGATCAAGATCATGCTTCATGTCAATTAAAGAGTATAAGTGGAATACCAAATCCAAAATGATATGCGGGATGGAAAAATCATGTTCCTATGAATCTCAAGAACCTCTAACTGTGGAAATATGAAGAAACTACTGAGAACTCAACACATAGAACTCTTTTCAGTAATAAGATAAGAAAGGAGAAGACCTCATTGAGAAAACCATATACCACACTGGGAATTAAAGACATAAGATCTCATGAAACTATATTTTTTTATCTATTTCTAAAATTTGAATCAAGATACATTTCAAGACAACATCTATTATTCGAAAGTGGAATTTCCAATTACATAGGACCTTCTAACTCTAAACCCTATATTTTCTCTGTTTTTTTACTATTTATACATATTGAGAAGTGTGTGTCTCTCTATTTTATAAACACACACAGAATCCTATGTAAAACTAGAAGATACTGATATATTTAGAAACCATCTTTTTTACATCTTTCACTCCCACAGATAATAGTAGAAGAGGTCCCTACATGGCCTGTTTGAGCACTCCCACAAAAACTGTGGAAGTGGATTATTTGACCTGGATAGTTGTGTATACTATTGTTTACCCCGATCCAATGTGTGGATTCTAATTTATTTATATAAACTATTTGGTGGTAGGTGATCACCATGTGAAGAGGACTAAGTCTCTAATTGATACTAAACCCCTTATTATTAATTCTATTGTGCCTTTCAAAGTTCTGTTTTAAATTATTTTTCTATTTATAGAATAAAAAATTTATTTTACTTTGATAGTTAATCTTACATATTGTTTATATTAGACTTTGATTTAGTAAATTGATATAAAAATTTAAAACAGTATTTATTATTATTTAAACTAATAGCTAATCACTCTTTGAGAAATATTTTAAAATATTAGAACTGTTATAAATATTCTACTTTGGTTAGCTAGGTCATTTTCTATTTTAAATTGGGGATTTTTAAATATATATATTTTTAGATATAAATTTCTATAGGAATTCAATTCACCCCCTCTTGAGTTTCATAATTCAACCAAAATTTGATATCAGATGTATCTTACTTTTGAGTTTCAATGTTTTCAAATCTTTTCAAATGTTATTTTAGTTGGGTTGCAATGATCTCAAATTTTATATCAATTAAAAATTTTAGTTCTTTAAAACTTGTTTTTATTATTTAACATGGAAAATAGACAAGAAGGTGATACAACCAACAAACCTCCTTATTTTAATGGGAAAAACTATGATCAGTGAGAAATAAAAATTAAAATCCATTTAGAAAGCATGATTTTTGAAATCTGGTCTATAATTTTAGATGAATATAAAATTCATGCTACTTAAAGAAACGATTGGGATAATCCAAATAAGGTAGAATATAATAATTACTTCAAAGCTTTTAATGGCTTATACTGTGCTCTAGGTTATGAAGAATTCAATAGGATTTATGCATGTAAAACATCCTTTGATATTTGGGATACTTTAGCTGTTTCACATGAAGGAACCAATAATGTTAAGTAAATGAGGCTTGAAACATATAAAATTAAATATGATAACTCCAAAATTAAGCCTTATGAACCTATTTCTGACATACCCCATAGGTTAAATGAGATTTTAAATATAATGAACTCACTGGGAAAGACAATCACTACAAAAGAAAAGATCAGGAGAATCTTGAGATATCTTCCAGAAATATGGAGAGGGGCCTCAATATCAATTAGAGAATCTTGTGATGTCGATTCAATAACTATAAAGGAGATAATTGGAAAACTATTGATGTATAATAAAGAGATGACAGTTAATAGAGGAGAAGATGATGAACCTAGAAGGAAGTCAGTGGATTTCAAAACCACTGAATCTATGAAAAAGGAGAAAATTCAGGTTCCTACTGAATGTTCCAACAATTAGGATTCATCAAATGATAGTGATGAGGAAATGGATCTATTAGGCAAGAGATTTATGAAATTATATAGAAATATTATGTTCTTTATAAATCATAGCTACAAAGGAAAATATGACAACAAGTGTAATTAGGAAAAGGATTGGAAAATAAGTGAGAATACCAATGAGAAAGTATTATATGAATGAAAAAGAAATAGAAATGTAAAGGATGATTGTACCAAACTAAAGTATAAGAATAAATACGAGGATAAGGATAAAAACTAAATGAAGGAAATAAAGGATACCTAGATTGATCTTGAGGACAACTTCGGTGGATTTGAATCATCTCATGATGAAAAGGAAGACAAATCCAATATGGGTTTTATGAAAAACACATCTGAGGTAACTTTAGTATCTCATGAAAATAATAATTATTATTTTGGAGAAGAATATGAATCTAACAATTCGGATAATATGACAAATGAATAAATTTTTTAATACTGTAGAATGATTTATGATACTTGTAAAGATCTAAAAGATAAATATAAATCTCCCAAGAAATAACGTTCTCCTTCTTCTACTGTTAAATCTAAACTTACTATAGAAAAAGAGAAGAATGCTCAACTACTCAATGAGAACACTGATCTTAAAAAATTCTAATGATCAATTAAATAAGGATTTAGAAAAATTTACAAATGATAAAAATACCTTAACACAAATTGTTGGAAAACAAGTTACTCCTAAATAAACTACTGGCATTGGTAATTATCCGAGGAAATTAATTTTTGTTAAAAGAAATTTTGTATCAAAATATGGAAAATCTAGTTTTATGCCCAGATTTAAAAAATACTCAACAAGTTCTAGCACTATAAAATATTTTACAACTTCTAGTTCTTATGGAACTAATCATGTTTATTTTTATTTAATCTTAAATTTTTATAGGAAACCATGAAGAAAATATGGGATCCTAAAACATTAATTACTAATATTACTAGACCCAAGAAAATATGAGTACCAAAGAATTTTCTTACTTAAACTATTTTTATGAAAACTATTTGAAGAGTTTCTATTAGATATTATGGTACTTGGATAATGCATACTGAAGGCACATGACAGGTGACTACTCTAGCTTCAAGAACCTTATAAAGATTGATGGTGGACATTTCATCATTGGTGATAATGAAAAAGGAAAAGTTATTTTCCTTGGTCAAATAGGTAACACTAAATCAGTTTTAATTTATAAATTTATTTTTTTAATGTTTGTAAGTACAATAACCTTAGAATTTGAAAATTATGTGATTATGGATTTCATTTTAAATTTTTAAATGATGATTTTAATTTTTTCAATTCGAAAAATGTTTTAGTCTTTACTGCTTTTATAAATGAAAATGTATATGCTGTTAATTTGGATTCCTTAGTTTCTCAAAATGTTTATTACTTAAGTGCCTATCATAAAGATTCTTGGATCTGGCATAGAATACTAGGCCACTGTAACATTGAATCTCTTAGAAATATTACTAGAAAAGGATTATTAAAGGATCTACCTATACAAGAGTTTCTAAATGATAAAGTCTGTAATCCTTGTAAAAAAGCATAAAATATCATTCAAACTAAAGAAAGAATTTTCAACTTATCAACCTCTTGAGTTTGTTCACATGGATTTTTTTGGACCTTCTAGAGTTTCCATTTTAAATTAGAATCATAATGGCTGTGTTCTAGTAGAATAATTTTCTAGGTATATTTTTACATTCTTTTTGACTCACAAAATTGAGTATTTTTCTTATTTCACTAAGTATTCCAGATTAGTAGAAAACCTAAGTGGACTTAAAATTAAATCCTTAAGAAGGGAACGTGGACTTGAGTTTGAAAATTAAGAATTTGAATATTTTTCTCAAAAAATGGATATATTCATAACTTATCTACTCCCAAGACACCTCAACAGAATGGAGTTGTAAAAAGGAGAAACAAAACCATACAAGAGATAGATGAGACTGTACTTAATGATTATTATCTACCTATTTATTTTTTTGTAGAATTTGTGAATACAACTTGATATATAATCAATATAGTTTTTATTAGACCTATCCTAAAGAAAACCCCCTATGAGCTGTAGAATAATAGGAAGACTAACATTAATTACTTTAATGTTTTTGGTTTCAAAAGTTTATATCCTTAATATAAAATATAATCTTGACAAATTTTCTTCCAAGACTGATGATGGAATTTTCCTAGGATATTCAATATCTAGTAAAGCCTAGATAGTCTTTAATAAGAGAACCAAATGTGTGGAAGAACATGTACATGTCAAACTTGATGAAACAGATCCACATATATCAAAAACATCCCAAGAAAATTTTGAGGATAATCTATACAGTCTACAAATAAATCCTAAAACTTCTGATTCAATTGTTAAACAAGCATAAAGATCCGATTATAAAAAATCTCTATATTCTAATCAAAAGGAACCCAAACCTATAGATGAACCCAAAGTGACTAGACCTTCTTTTTATATACCTATAATAACTCTTAAAAATCATCCTTTAGATGTTTTAGTTAGAGACTTAGACAAATGGACATAGAATATATTTTTCACAAGAAACCTTGTTGAATATCTAGTCTTTTTTTAACATCTCGAACCTAAGAACATTAATTATGCAATCAATGATGAATTCTAGATTATATATATTCAAGAAAAATCAAATCAATTTTAAAGAAACAATGTTTGGAAACATGTTTATTGACCAAAAGACACCTTGATAATAGGAATTAAGTGGGTATTTAAAAACAAGTGGATGAAGCTAGAAAAATAAAAAGAAATAAAGACAGAATAGTTTCACAAGGTTATAGGCAATAAGAACAAAGATACTATGAAGAAACATTTTCACCTGTGGCCCAACATGAAGCCATTATAATATTACTAGCTTATACAACACATCTAAATTTTAGACATTATCAAATGGATTTCAAAATTGAATTCTTAAATGATTATATAGTTGAGGATGTATTTGTTGAACGACCCCCAAGATTTACAAATCCTAATTTTCAAAATCATGTTTTTATATTAATAAAATATTTGTATGGTTTAAAACAAGCTCTAAGATCTTAGTATGAAAAGCTCAACACTTTTCTTATTTCTAATGGTTTTTCTAAGAGTATACCCAATCCTACTCTTTTAAAAAAATAATTTCTAAAGATGTTTTAGTTGATCAAATATTTGTTGATATTATTATTTTTGGGATTTTTTAAAAATTATTTATGTATTGTCCTTTGAAAAATGATGCAAAATGAGTTTGAAATGAGTTTAATGGGTGAACTCAAATTATTTATTGGATTTTAAAAATTTTCAAAACAAGGAAGGTATTATTTTAAATCAAAGTAAATATACTGAAGATATTTTAAAATGTTTTTATCTAGATATCACTAAAGGTAGTGATACTCCTATGAGTACCACCTATATATTGGATCTTGGTGAAAATAGAAAATCAATGGATCAAACCAATTACAAGGTTGTGATTGGAAGCATTATTTACTTAACTAATACACAAATTGATATTATGTTTAGTGTGTGTATGTGTTATCATTTTCAAGAAAATTGTAAATTGTCACACCATCTTTCTCTTAAAATAAATTTTAAATACATCAAATAGTCTACCAACTTAGTACTATTTTATCCTAGAGGAAAACCATTTGACTTATTATTTAGATTATGAATTTGGTAGTTGCAAGTTAGATAGAAAAATAACATATGGAATATGTCACTTATTGGGAAAGTTTTAGTTTAATGGTGTAGTAAGAGACAAAATTTTATTGCATTATCTACTTCCAAATCTGAATACATAGCTGCTAGTAGTTTTTGTGCTCAAATTTTGTGGATGAAATGCACTTTAATAGATTATAGTTGTCAATTTAGACATGCCCCTATAAATTGTGAAAATAATAGTGATATTAACATTTCTAATAACCCAATTTTTCATTCAATAATAAAGAATATTGAGGTAATACATCCAATTTTGAGAGATAATTATAAAAAAGGTGATATACCTCTTGAGTTCACTGGCAAGAAACATCAACATGCCGATATTTTAACTAAGAATTTAAATTATGGGAGAATGAGTTACATCAAAAATGAGTTAGGGATGATCAAATTTAAGTTACTAACTAATGATGACTCACTATTGATGAATCACTATTGAGTGACTCACTATTGATGACTCACCATTGATGACTCACTGTTGAGTGACTCACCATTGACGACTCACCGTTGATGACTCACTGTTGACGACTCACCATTGGTGAATCACTATTGAGTGAGTCACCATTGATGACTCACTTTTGAGTGACTCACCATTTATAACTCACTGTTGAGTGACTTATCGTTGGAGAATCATTAGTAGGAATCATCATTGTGACTTTCTGTTCTTTACATAGTAATTTTTATGGATCATATTTAAAATTTTTGTTTTATTTATTTCATTATTTTTTATACCTCATTTGTGATTTATGGTTTTAATATCCATAAATGATAAAAATTGAATAAATCCAAATCACTTATCACTCTCTCCTCTCCCAAAACCAAACCTTTTCTCTCCCAAACCACTAATACCTTCCTGCTTCGAACCAAACCTTTAAAAATATTTTCAAATGGATCAAGTGAAGCACTTGTCTGAGAAATATCTGGAAAAGTATCATCGTTAGAATAAAAAAAGGGTGAATCAAGTTCTCCAAATCCTGAACCTATTAACCATGACCCTGAAAATTGATTAGTCATTATGGATAATTAATTTCATGGAGATTGGATCTTATCAAGTAAGTATCTTGTGTTAAAAGTGTTAGAATAATAGGTTTGGTTGAAGTGGTTCTCCAAAAACACAAAACCTATTTATCAAAAATTTTTTCATGAGTTTTACCCATTTTATGAGTTTATTCTTGAGAGCATAAAAGTATTTTAGATTAAGTTGATAATATATGAAAAAAGGGTTGTTTCTTCTACTAAGCACTGGGCTGCGTGTCTCAATGTACCTCATGAAGGTAGTTTTGATGATTATCGTGATAGTTCTCCTCCTACTAGTGATATATTTAATTATGAGATAGCCTTGACTGAGATGAAAAGTGATGGAATTCCAAGAAGATCCATAACAACTGAGATGGATGAAGAATACAGGTTATTGATTAAGTTTATTCAGCACCAACTTTTCCCAAGGAAAGGGGACTTTGCTTCCTTATAATATCAGGATGTTAATTTGTTGTATCTGATGAAATAAGAAAACAAGGTCAACCTATATCAATACCTCATGGTTCATATGAGTGAGATTATTATGCCTAACTCAAAATCATAATCTTTGTTTTATTCAAAATTATTTCTAAAAAACTTAAAGCTAAGGTAGTGGTGACTTAATATGAAAAAATGTGATATATTCTGGTGGATTTTGTATCAAAAAGGATATATAAAAAATGATGAGGATAAACTAGAATCCCCTGAAGAGATAGTGGGTGGAAGATAATGAGAAACATTATAAAGAATTCAATATAGTGAAAAACCCCACAAGAAAAAAAGACATGGATAACCCTAGTCTAGGACCAGATGAAGTTGTGGAGTATTCAAATGAAGAATAAGAAGATGTTGAGGTAGATAAAAGAAAATAATATTCTGTTGATCACAAAAACGATCCAGATATTGCAAGAATCCCATAAAGAATTACTTTTGGATCACTTATCCCTCCACAAGAACATACTACAAGAGAATATATCATATGGGATGATGATGATGACGATGATGATGAGATAGAGGAATCTTAAGATATTAAGTATGCTAGTATAAGTGTATGTGAATAGGAACAAATGACTGGTGAGGAAGAGGAAGAAGTGACCGGTGATGTAAAGGAATAAACAACTAGTGATGAAGAGGAAGATGAGTTAGGTGAATAAGATGAAAAATATGAGAATGAAGAAGCTAAATCCAGGGAGGAATAAAAAGAAGGGGAAGAAGAAGAGTAAGAAAGTGACAGTGAAAGTGATACAAATATAGAAAGAGAAAAAGAAGAAGGTAGTGGGGAAACTAATGGTGATATTTTTAGTGAAGTTGACCCTCTTTTTAGGGATCTAGTTTCTACTATAGAACCTACATATCATGATGAAATCGATATAGTGGAAAATAAACTAGTGGTAGAAACTCAAAAGGATCCTAGGTTATTTCTTGTTGAGAAATAAGTTTCAAATTTTCAAATGCAAGAACAATTTTTTGATAAGATGAAAGCACATGTTGATGGGGAACAACAGTATTAAAAGAGTCATAGTTAGCACCCTTACTCCTTTTTAAATAGGAATTTTGCACAATTGTTAGAAATATCCTTCAACTTCAACATGTACCAGTAAATAGTCTTAGTGAAGTCGATGATGATATGGTTTCAGAAAAGGTTTTTTCACAGCTTCAAACTCAAATTATTTATGAACATCAATAAGTGAGGATGGAAAATAAAATATTAAGTGATGAGTTAGCTATAATCATCCCTATTGTTAAAGGAATTTCCTCTGAGGATAGAGATTCTTTGGACAAGGTAGTGAAATAACTTAGAGATACCACTTCTGAGTCTTCTCAGGATGATAATCCTCCACCTCCAAATCTTGATCTGGATATTTTAAGATCAATTATCAAATATGAAGTAAAAGACACATCAACCTTTACTTCTCCAGATCATCCTTCATATAGTTATATGATCAGATCCGTGATCTAATAAGAACACTATGATGGGTAACTCAAATCAGGATACCCTAAGAAAAATTAAACATAACAGCGACGATGTTCATGATATAGTAATGTTTTATATGAAAGGGGACACTAATGCTCAAGAAGAGATCACAAAGAAAGTAGAATTATACTTTAAAAGGATTTATACCAAACATTAGTTGGATATTCACTTTAATTACTTGGTTGAAAATTTTAGGATACCTCCGATTACCCAATAATTTAAGGAACAAGTGAAAAAACACCAAGAGTTAACTATTTCACTTCAGATGTTTATAGATAATAAGGATGATTTTATAAAGGCAACAGAAAAAGGTGGGCTGATAATTATGGATTTCATCAACCTTTTGAAGCCCTATTTTCATGTCCATAGTACATAAATTTTAGAACTAGAGGCCTTCTCCATTCATCTTGTGACTGAGAATATTCTTTGAGGTTCAGTTTACCTGTTAGTTGATCCCAAGTTCAGAGTTGTTGTTACTGAGAACCCATTTTTCTTCTCTTCCTACAACCCTTCAACCGTTTCCCATGTATACACATCAGGATCTTATTCATGTAATGACTATTATCTATCAGTAACTTATATATCCTCATTCTTCAACTAAATCCTCTACAGTCCCTTATGGGGTTCCCATTCATCAGCTGTATACATTAGCCCCTTATGTACCATCTATTTCTCCACCTGCTGCTGTTGATAAGGGAAAAGAAGTCATGTATCCTTATTTGGAGAAGAGTTTATTCTAGGTTGATATTTGATAGGGATGTAATTTTTAATTTTTTATCATCCCGTGCACTCTCCTTTTTATATTGGAATTAATTATCTATGTTCCTCTATTATATGTTCTTTATATTTTCTTATTTTTTCTATTTTTGATAATACCAAAGGGGGAGAATATGTGTGGAATTTAACCTATTTATCTTGAGAATGAGAATAATTATGGTTTTATTTAATTTAACTTGATTATGTTTTAATCTATCATAATCTGTATAACATATTAAGAAAAATAGTTTCCTTTTTCACTTTGATCATTTTGAACAGCTTGTTATTTCCATAATTTGTGATCATCTAAAATGGGGAGATTGTTGGCCTCCTCTAATAATGCTAACAAATCATGTTTCATTAAGTTAAATTTTGTTTAATTATGTTTACTCATGATTAATTGTAATTTTAATCCATTATTTTGGTATTTCATATCATAAGACAGGTTGCTAATATTTTACTACGTATGAGTCACCATTAAGGTGGACTCATTGTTACCGTTCAGGTTGAGTCACTATTAAGGTGAACTTACTATTGACAGAAAATCAGCTAAGTATGGACTACTGTAGATATGGATCTACATGTAATATTTCTCATTGTCAACTGTCTCATCATCTACAAAAATTCTGAATTATGAAAAATGATGATACACTATTGTTCAACCTACCGATAACTCAACTCAGATTTTTTGCAAAGGACAAGACACCATCACATCGAGTCACTATCAAACTCAACAACTTCTCAAAATTTTCACAATGGAAAAGACAATGATGCATTGAGCTACAGATAGTTGAGTCACCTTTTCATTAACCTAACAACAAAATGACTTACCCATATTCATACATTTTTCTCATTATCAACTATTGATAGCATGAATCACCATCAAGCAGACCTACCGTTGGAGTGACCTATCATTCCTGAGTCACCACTACATAACTCATCGATCCTATTTTAAGAATGCGTTAATTCTAAGACACCATTCCAGAGACACCATTCAGAGACACTATCAATTATTACTTTTTCATTTAAATTTAAAATTTCTTTATAACGGTCATATTTGTGAAACATGGTACCCTTATTTATATTAATAACATTGTTTTATTTTTTAGACAACCTTTAATCGATGTCATATTGCAGTACGAGGTATGAGGTACCCGAACACGATAAATATCACACTCTTTATTAGTTGGAGCGCATAAAGGTAATACCAGATCAAAAAGGTTGTGTGGACTGGAAAAATACTGTGCCTGAGAAAATCAAGAAATGCCAATAGTGGAAACATGCAGAAACTGCTAGGAACTCAACCTGAAGAACACTTTGTATCAAAAAATTAATAAAGGATAATATCTCATCGAGAAAACCATATAACTCACTAGAAATATAAGATAGAATCTTTCACGACACTCTATTTTACTATTTGTTTCTGGAAGTTGACTCAAGCGACATTTCCAGACAACTTCTAAGAGTCGCAAGCTGTATTTCCAATGACACAGATCCTTCTAAATATACTCTTTATATTTTTCTATATATTTGTACTATTTATACATTTTAGGGAGTGTGTGTGTCTCCCTACTTTAGAAACACACCAAATCTTATAAAAAATTGAAATATACTGACATCTTCACAAGTTATCATTTTACAACTTTCAATCCCATAGATAATATCAGAAGAGGTCCATGCGTGGCCTATTTGAGCACTCCCACAAAAACTGTGGAAGAGGTCTAGTTGACCTGGGTAGTTTTGTATACTATTTTTTACACTAATCTAGGGTGTGGATCCTTATTTATTTATATAAACTTCTTGGTGGAAGGTGATCATCAAGTGGAGAGGACTAAGTCTCAACTTAAGACTGAACCTCATGTTATTAATACCACTGTGCCTTTCAATGTAATGTTTTCACTTCTTTACCTATTTACAGAATAAAAAATATCTTTTACTTTCATATTTAATTCTAGATAGTGTTTATATTAGACTTTGATTTGGAAAATTTATTTCAAAAGTTAAAATAGTATTTCTTATTAGATCAACTGAGAACTAATCACACTTTAATAAATATTTTAAAAGACTTAAAATTTTATAAATCTTCTACTTTGGTTAACTTGGACATTTCATATTTTATTTTGGGGATTTTTAAATAAATATTTTTAGACATAAATTCTTATAGGAACTCAATTCACCCCACTCTTTAGTTTCCTACACCGACCAACACCTTTTATTAAAATGGTAGGTAGCCCCATGTATGGCATGATATGCTCTTATATAGATGTGGATATTGTTTTCTATACCTTGATAAGGTTTATGGTAAGTCTAAGAAATCCCCATTGGAATGCATTAAATTGGTTATTCAATTATGTATCAATGAATTTTGATATTTGTATTTTATTTGGAAAAAATGATTATTATAGTCAAGATATTTTTGGCTTTTTTAATTCTGAATAAGATGAAAATATAGAGAAAATAAATATTATGACTGCATATGTATTCCTAGCTTATGGTGGTCCTATTTCATGGAAATTCAATATGAAATACATTTTTACCCTATCCATCACTGAGGCTGAATACATAGCATTAAGTGAAGCAATTAAATAATAAATTCCTCTCAAATTCCTAGTTAATGAACAATATTTATCTTCAAATAATATGAAAGTGTTCTGTTATAGTTAATTTAGATTATATATTTCTAAAAATAATATTTTTCATGGAATATCAAAACACATAGACATAAGATTGCATTTTGTTAGGTATTTCATTGAAAACAGGACAATAAGTGTCACCAAGATATATACTTCTTAAAATCCAACCAATAGCTTGACTAAAGTTGTTCCATTATCTAAGTTTAGGCACTATTTTTGACTTATGAATGTAGTACCATTTCAATGACCTATGTTTTTAGAACACCATACTATTTAAATTATTTTTATTAAAAGGGGGTATTTTTGAAAATTTTCATGCATGTATTTATTTTTTGGCAATATAATTGAATTTTCATGCTAAATTTTGTTTACATTTCTCATTATCAATATACTTTTATTTTTAATTTCCGTTTAATTCATTGTTTTTCCATACCCTATCCTGCATAATGGTAGCTACCCTATTGTATAAAGGTAAACCTGTTGTATAAGAGAAGTTTTCTTGATGTGTAAGGGTACTCCTAATACGTGAAAGGGTACTATCCAACATGTGTAAGGGTAACTTACCTCTTCAATAATGGTACCCTAATATGCATAATTGTAATACCCAGCTACGTGGGAGTATGTCCCTAGCACACAATCATATTCATGTAAGGGTCATACCTTATTATGTAAGGGTAATCCCCTAGATGCATAATGGTTAACCCTCTCACATAAGTATAATACCTACTAATGTGAGGTTAATACCTAGCTGCATAGAGGTAATGCCAAGACATGTAATAATACAATATATTTCACATAAGGGTACTTTTTAACATGTAAGGGTCTTCAACTAGCTCGCATAAAGATACACCTAGATCACATAAAGGTGATACATATATTGCGTAAAGTTAATACCATGTAATGGGTAAAGTTACATATGGGTTTGAAAATTTATTATTGGTAAATTTTGTTTTAAAATTATAATCATGCTTTTTTATTTTCCAAAAGAAATCCAATTTCATTGTATTATGAAAATTGTTTTATACTACATGCTTTTGTGTGAGAGCCTCTGCTTTGGATTACCATCTGCCCCTCCATGTGTGCAGGGACTTAGGGTGATCTACTGTACTGGGCTTCTATCATTGATGGATGTTGGGATTTGGGAGTGAACTTCTTCCACTAGCTATATCCACATTCTCCTTTAATAATCATTTCTAGCTGTTGAATAATCTACATCTAACGATCATCCTTTGAGGCATTTGGGAATTATTTCTTTACTGATGATTTGTGTCATTTTACCCTTGTAACACCCCAAGATTCCATGATACGTTTCTCTTTGAAAAATGCAATAGCTTGCGTTGTACGCAAATTCGAGTTCAACCACACCATAACCAATCAAACTAGATGTTATGAATGGTAATACCCACTTTTTTAAAATTTTATAAATTTTATTTTTTAAAATGGTCTTCATTTTGGAAATAGTAATATCAAAATTAGATTAGGGTGATTTTTTGGTATTTTTTTTGAAAACTTTCAATTTTTGATGAATAGTGAAATACACTACGTTATTGTTTAAAACTGAATTTTTATTTAAATAAATATTTATTTTAAGTAAAAATAGATACATAATACCTATATTAGTTCAATTTAACTCATTTTAGTCATTTTATAACAATATTAGATGTATAAAATTTTATTGAGCTTTTTAACGTCTTTTACCCACCTTCAAGGCACATTTATAAATTTGTATAAAACATAATTTTACTACTTCTGTGAATTGAATTTCAAAAATCCGAGAGACATGGTTGGCATCAATATGTAAAATGTGATTCAATAAGATGAAAATAATTTTTTATGAATATTATCTTTTTGAATTTTATTTGCCACAGTTAAAAGTAAATAGGGTAATTAAAGGTAAAAATGATATTATAATTACCCTAACACATTTCCTAATTCTATTGTATAAGTTTTTTTCAACCAAAATCACCCTTAGAAATAAAATATTATCCTCTTTGATCCACTTGGAGATGATTAAGACATTTATTATTATTTTATTTAAAGAAGATTTAAAAGTATTAAATTCAAATTTTAATAACTAATTTTTTTTAATATAGGGTTATACATAAGATAAATTATACTATAAATATTAATTAATATCTAAACATATTTCATACAAAATGATGTTTTATTTATAATTTTTATACATTAAATAATTAATTTTATTTATGGCACAATGATGATGAAGTAATTACCTTATTATTGAAAGATTAAAATAAATGATAACATAAATATTAATATAATTATAAATTTAGACTTTTGATGTATTACATGAATTTTCTAGGTTAATATTACATGTTAGGTTTGATTAAATAATTTTTTTTCTAAGTGATGAAGTTGTTATGACTTTCACAAAAACCAAATACTAAATAGTGTTAAAATTGAGGTAAATGAGTTTTTAAAACAAATACTATATTATTAATTGATATAAAATTCTTTAAAATATAAAGTTTAGACAAAGGACTTATATAAGGTTATATATATTAATAATTAACCACTTGGGGTTATATTGTATTTTTATAGTAAGTTTATTGACCATTTATTATAATAATACAAGAATACATGGTAAAAGTTAAACTATTTAACTAAGAGTTGAATCTAAAAGATAAGTTTAATATGGTGACATAAACCTATCTAAAACATATTGGTTGAGAGGTTTTTAACCCAAAACTAACTTATCCTAGAAATAAATATTTTTGGATCCATTATAAACCAAATATTACTGTATAATAAATTAATATTTCAAGCTTTTTTCTAAAGTGACCCTCACCTCTCTTATAAAAGGGTACTTCCCCTTCTCTCAAAATCAATCCTCCAAAGCCATTTGGCTCAGAAAAAACCTACTAAAATATCTTACCAACTTCTATAAATTCAACCTAGTGTCTTTAATTTTATAAAAAATCCATCCTAAGGATCCCTTTTGGTCTAATCAAAAGGAATCACCCAAAGAAGAGGTAATAATTTCATCACCTCTTCCAAAGTTCTTTTCTTCTTCCACTTCCTCTTTATTTTTTGTTTCCAAAATAAATATCTAGTAACTTATACTTATTGTTATGTTATTAAATATATGGTACAACCATATTAATTATTCTATCCATCCTATTAATGAAAAAGTCACCACACGTGCATATGTACGACTTACCGTCTCCACGTCATGGTGCAGTTTGTTATTCAACACGAAATTATTTGGATGAGTATAATAATGAGTATAATTGATGTAAATAATAAATATAACATTTTAATGATTCTGTATATATGATATAACATTAAATTACATACTATTTCACCGTCAATAGAATGATATTGTCATTCATGCGTACGTACAGATTACCGTCTCCACGAACACGATGAGATTCATTCCACATCATAATAATTCAAGAATAATTTTCATTTTATGGTTAAAAATAATTTTTAAGAAATAAATATCATTTTTTATATGAATAAAATAAATTCTATCCATAAAAAACATGTCTTACGTAACAAAACATATAATAGAAAATGAATCAGTTAACACATGAAACAATGATACGAATGAAATATTATTAACAAAGAAATATTAGAAGATCATGTATGATAACATATTTATGTATGTGCTTCTTTTATAATTTAATAACAATGATTTAAATATTATACTCGAGGTTAACACACCCTCTACTATGGAAAAGTACAAGGTAAGGGTTAATTCTACAATCTCTTTATTATCCGAGGTTGTTTATACGTGAGTATCTACTAGGACATCTTTATCATCCACATCCGTGTTTCTTAAAAATGTATTTAGAAAAATTTCTATTATTTCCTAGAAAATGGGTTAAATTCATTAATAACCTTTTTTTAATTTTTATAAAATGACTATAAAAGAATATTTTCTTCATTTTCCAAACAAGGTCCTTTACTACCTTTTCGACAAAATTAAGGAAAGAATGTTTTTTAACTTATATGGAGAGTGTGGATATGTTATGACATTATAACACCTTTGAAGCGTCCATTACATGCTTATAATAATATTTTAAAAACAAATGTTTTCTTTTATAATTATTTTACTTTTAAATTTTTTCAAAATAGAAAGAGATATTTCTCTCAAATAGTTTTGATTTCATATATATCAACATCCTTTGATGGATTTTACAATTGTTTGAAGTTGATTTAATTTGATATAATCTTACATATTGTATTGAAGGTTTTGTGATTTGTTTGACTATGGAGGTATTATTTTTACACCATTCGTGGTTTATAGTTAAAGAATTAACATTTCTTATACTAGTTTTCATACGAATGTTTATGTTATGTTTCAACCTTTTCATATAAGGAATGAATTGGACTTAGTAAGTGATGGGTGGAGCCTGCTATAGCTCCTTGATGCATCGGTAGGTCTCATGAGACAAACTAGTGTCTTGGAATAAGGCCTTGACAAAATCTTATTTGTAGCATTGGCACGAGCCCTTGACTATGTGGTTATGATGTTCGACATTATGCATTCCATCATTATGAAATTGGCTATTGATATTACATGTAATTATTCAACTAGTAGAATATACATGTGAATAAGTAAATGGAATTATCTGATTTATATTTTCCATATTATGATGAAGTTTATGTTTAAAAGGCTTGTGTTTTATTCTTATACATTACCTTAAATGTTTATGCATATTTATGAATGTTTCCGCTATATTGTTATCCTTACCGAGCACCTGAGATCACCCCTTTCTATGTTTTATTTTTCCCAGGATGTGGAGTATATTATGACTGACCTGTAGGGATATTCTACGGGAGATAAATGTGTTCAAAAGAGACATAATGTTGTTGTTTTCCCATTTCCTGATGTAATGTAAAACTTATGTATGTATCTAGTACTTCCAAGGCTACTAAATTAATCTGTCGTTCGAGACTTAATCTATTGTGATCATGAAAATGTTATGTAATAATGCACCGACTCTAGGTAACTAGGGTCGGGGTGTGATAATTGGTATCATAGGATATTTAGTACAAACCATGGAAACTAGATTAGGAAAAATTATGATTAGAGAACATTACTGTAATATAGAATTTGATGATTAGTGTGGAATAACTTCCTATAATTTTGGTAATGTAGAGATTTTGTAAATTTTCCAAGCAATACATAAATATTTGGATACGACTAGGTAGAGGTGGATCTGGCACAAGTACCTAGGAGTGAAAACTCTGACAAGGAGTTTCAGGCCGGACTCGGGGTATCTTGGTACATGACAACATGACTTATTGTACTCTTGGTTACGACACTCTTGGGGGATATGATTATGATAATTCACATTTTCATTACAAACCATTATGAAGGATTTATGAGTAAATACCTCATCAAGGAAAATATTTTTTAATGATTATGAATTTTATGCATAAACAGTTCAATTTATGTTAGGTATTTTACTAGTTTGGAATTATGTATTGCGATTCATAATCTAATATATTGTATTACATTGTTTAGAAATGATGCCTAGTGGAAGGAGTGGAAATTGTATCAATGAATGTAATCCATATAGAGATTTCCCTCTTAGTCAAGATAATTATAGTGGAGATGCTGATGCAACTAGTTCTGAATAAATTATAACCATATTGGTATAACTCACTCATGTTATGAATAATAACCATACCCATATGGAGCAGCCTGATCCAAAACACAGAGGATCAATGTTAGAATTATTCATGAGGAAAAAACCACCAATATTCAATGGGAATACAAATCCATTTGTAGCTGGAAATGGATTAGTTACTTAGATAAAATATTTCATTCTTTGGGGAGTAGCGAAAGGTAAAAAGTTGTCATGGTAGTTTATCTTCTCACAGGAGATACCAATCAATGGTAGTTATTGATTCAAAACACAATGGATGATAATGAAGTATCAAATATGGAATGGAGGGAGTTTAAAGAGATTTTCATAGAAAAATAATTTCCCCGTGACCATCGAGCAGATATGTAAAGACAATTTCTGAGTCTGAGGAAAAAAGAGGATGAGAATGTCGTAAAGTATGAGGATAACTTTACAAGGATATCAAGGCATGTTGCAGACTATATATGTAACACAAGGAGTAGGATTAATAAATTCTTTTATGGGTTAAAACCATTTCTCCATAGATCATTAGTCACAAAATCCTTCTCATCGTTCAAAGATATTGTTTCATTTGCTATCAAGGCAGAAAAGAGATTCTTTAAGTCTTATAACTTTAAAGAAAAGAAAGAGAAGAATAGACCTGCTAAACACTTTGTAAATGGAAACAAGGGGAATAAGGGAAAATTTGAAATTCCATCCTGCAATAAATATAGGAAGAAAAACCCCGGTACTTTTTTGAAGTGAATTGGAATCTGTTACAAGTGTGGTGAAAAAGGCCACCGGGCTCGTGATTACAAGGGAAAGAAAGAGGCTGTTAATGTGGGATGCTACAATTATATAGAAATGGGGCATTATGAAAATAAATTTTCCAAGATCCAAGGAAAAATACCTCAAAAAAGGACAAGGGATAAAGTCCAAGCTTATGAGATCACCATTTTTGAGGTTGAAGCTCCGAATGACGTGGTGGAAGGTAATTTAATGGTTTCCTCAAATTTATCCAATGCTTTTTTTGATTATGGGTCATCTTATTGTTTCATATATTTCTAGTTTTCCAAGAAAATTATATATTTTTAATTTGATTTAACAAGGGTGTTTTTTTGTCAAAACTCTTAATGGAAGTATAATTTCAATAATGTTTTGTGTATCAGTTCCCATTAGGGCATATAAATGTGTTTTATCTTCTGATCTCATCGTCATACCTATGATTGAATTTGATATAATCCTTGGTATGTATTTTCATTCGGACCATGATGAAAAAATTTATTATAAGAAGAAGAAGGTTACAATTTTAGATTATGATAAAGAGTACCTTATCTTTAGAGCAGAAACGTCACCATCTGATTCTTATATAGATCCTCCCCCATTAGCTCAACTAAATTTGATTATTGGGGAGGAAGATAATGAAATAACTACGGGTGAGGAAAGTAATGTTAAAATATAGGATGTACCTATTGTGCAAGAATATGTTGATTTGTTTCCATAGGATTTACCCGGAAATCCTCCAGAATGAGAATTTGAGTTTTATATTGATTTAATTATAGGTTCAAGGCCAATATCGAATACCCCTTATAGAATTTCCACTGTGGAATTAGTGGAACTAAATAAAAAACTATAGGAATTGAGTAATAAAGGATTTATTAGCCCTAGTGTTTCTCCATAGTGAGCCCCTGTTATTTTTGTTAAGAATAAAGATGGATCTATGAGGTTTTTCATTGACTACAGGGAGATCAATGCTATAACAATAAAGAACAAGTATCCCATACCTCGCATTGATGATTTATTCAATCAACTTCATGGAGCTGAATATTTTTCAAAGATTGAAATTCAATCTGGATATCATAAGTTGTGTGTGAAGAAGGAAGACATTCTGAAAATAGCATTTCGAACTAGGTACGGACATTACGAGTTTACAGTAATTCCTTTTGGAATGACTAATGCACCCTCTGTCTTCATGGATCTAATGAATAGATTTTCAAGGAATATTTTGATGAATTTGTAGTGGTATTTATTTATTATATTTTGGTTTACTCCAAAATTATGAAGACCAATAAAATCACTTGCGCACAATTCTAAATAATCTTCGAAGAAATGAATTATATGGGATGTTTGGAAAGTGTGAATTCTGGCTTCATGAGATTTCATTTTGTGACCATATTATCTCTAAGTATGTAATCTATTTTGATCCTTCTAATACAATAACAATACAAGAATGTCCCACACCAACGAGTATAACTGAGGTACACATTTTTATTGGTTTAGAAGGTTATTATCGACATTTCATCCATGATTTTTCCAGATTGGAAAACCCATTAACCGAGATCACATATAAATTGATTAAATTTGTTTGGACAAAAGAGTCTGAATAATATTTAGAAGAACTAAAGATACAATTAGTCAACGATCCTATCTTGAATCTTCCATTAGGGAATGATGGGTTTGTTATTTATAGTGATGATTCAAAGAAAGGACTTGGTTGTGTCCTTATGTAGAATTATATAGTTATTGGATATGCATCACAACAACTAAAAATTCATGAACAAAACTATCCCACTAATTATCTTGAGTTAGAAGTTGTAATCATTTATTTGAAGATACGAAGACACTATCTCTATGGTAAAAAATGTGAGATATATACTAATCACAAGAGTTTGAAGTAAATTTTATCACCGAAATAACTCAATATGAGGCAAAGATGATGGATTGAACTACTCAAGGATTATGATTGCAATATAAACTAACACTAGGGGAAGGAAAACAAGGTAGAAGATGCTTTGATCAGAAAGGATCATGGGTTTTTGAAAAAGATGAGAGTTTAAAGGGATCCTATGTTTATGGATATAGTAAGGATGGATATGGGAATAATCATTGAAGGTGAAGCATCAATAATTTTTTAAAATGGTTTCCAAACTAGTTTTACTAGAAAGGAGAAAATATTCTCAGACTGATGATGAAGAGTTTCAAAAGAAAATTAAAGCTGTGAATGATGTTAGATTGATTGAGTTCGTTTATGAAGATGAAAATTTTAAATTTGGGAGGAGGATTTGTGCTCTCGATATGGATGATCTAAAAAGGTAATTGTTGGATTATTCTTATAGCTACAATTTCTTTATACTCCCTGGTATCCGTAATATGTATATATATTTGAAGGGACATTTATTTTGGGACAACATCAAGAGGGATATTTCGGATTATGTGTCAAGATGTATGGTTTTTCAATAGGTGAAGTTTGTAAGAAAACATCTTAGAGGAGTCATGCTACCCCTTCCCATACCTATGTGAAAATGGGATGACATTACAATGAACTTTTTCATGGGGATACTAAAGTCTCGGAGAAGGAATGATGCAATATGGGTCATTGTTGATCATCTTACCAAGTTATTAAATTTTCTTGCTATAAGAGAAGATTTACCAATTGAAAGTTTAGAAATACTATATATTAATAAAGTTGTAATACTTCATGGAGTACCGCTATCAATTTTTTCTAATCATGATTTCTATTTTACATCAATATTGTGGAAAATTATTCCTAAGGACCAGGATATTGAACTTCATTTGAGCACTACCTACCACCCTCAAACTGATGGATAATCAGAACAGACTATTCAAACCTTAGAGGACATGTGAGATCTTTCTCACTTGACATTCAAGGTATGTGAGATCAATATTTACCTATCGTAGAATTTTACTATGATAATAGATTTTATTTAAGTATTCAGATGGAACCATATGAAGTGTTATATGGAAAGAGATGTTACATACCAACTTTTTGGGATGATATTGGTGAAAGAAAACTCGTAGGTCCAGAACATTTTGAGTAAATAATTTAAAAGGTGAAGATTATTCAAACCCACATCAAAGCATCTCAAATTAGGCAAAAGATCTATGCCATCAATTAACGGAAGGATTTGGAATTTCAAGCAAGATATCATGTTTTCTTGAAGGTATCTCCATGGAAGGGTGTTATAAATTTCAGTAAGAAGGGTAAATTAAGTCCCTGGTACATTGAAACTTTTAAAATTCTAGAACAAATTAGAGTTGTAGCTTACCATTTTTCAATGCCTCCAAGTCTCTCCAAAGTTCATGACGTGTTCCACATATAACTATTGAGAAAATGAATACTTGACCCAACGCATGTAATCACCTATGGAGAAATAGAACTGAAACCCAATCTATCTTATTGTTAAGATCTTTTCAAGATTCTTGATACTCGAGAACAAGTGTTGAGAAACCAGAGGACCCTTCTGGTAAAAGTTCTATGATGAAACCATAAGATGGAAGATGCAATGTGGGAACCCGAGAAACTTATGATGAAGAACCACCCGAATCTTTTTATAAAGTAGTATTCTAAAAATTTTGATGAAAAAATTATTTTAAGGAGGGAAGAATGTAATACCCCAAGATTCCATGATACACTTCTCTTTGAATAATGATATAGCTTACGTTGTACGCAACCTTGAGTTCTAGCACACCATGACCAATAAAACTAGCCATTATGAATAGTAATACCCAGTTTTTGATATTTTTGATATTTTATTTTTTAAAATAGACTTCATTTTTGGATTTTTAATATCAAAATTAACTTAGGTTGAAGTTTGGGTATTTTTTTTGAAAACATTCAATTGTTGATGAATTGTGAAAAATACTGCGTTATTGTTTAAAAACGTATTTTTATTTAAATAACTATTTATTCAATTTAAAATTATTTTAAGTCAAAATTGATACATAATACCTATATTATTTCAATTTAATTCATTGGAGTCATTTTATAATAATATTATATTTATAACATTTTATTGAACTTTTTAACGTCTTTTACCCAGTTTCTAGGCTCATTTGCAAATTTGCATATAACGTAATTTTACTACTTCTGTGAATTGAATTTCAAAAAAACCGAGAGGCATGGTTGACATCAGTAAGTAAAATTTGGTTCAATAAGGTGAAAATAATTTTTGTTGAATAGTAACTTTTGAATTTTATTTACTATGGTTAAAAGTAAATAGGGTAATTAAAGGTAAAAATGATATTATAATTACCCTAAAACATGTAATAATTATATTGGATAAGTGTATTTATACCAAAACAAGCCTTAGGAATAAAATATGATCCTCTTTGATCCACTTGGATTAGATAAGGACATTTATTATTGTTTTATTTAAAGAAGAGTTAAAAGTGTTAAATTCAAATTTTAATAACTAAACAATTTCTAATACAGGGTTATACATATGATAAATTCGACTATAAATATTCATTATAAAGATAAAAATATTTAATACATAATGGTATTTTATTTATAATTTTTAGACATTAAATAATTAAATTTATTTATGACACAATGATGATGCATTAATTACCTTATTATTGAAAGATTAAAATAATTGATATTATAAATATTAATATAATTAGAAATTGAGACTTTTGATGTATTAAAAGAATTTTCTAGGTTAATATGACATGTTGGGGTTGAATAAATAATTTTTTTTCGAAGTGATAAAGTTATTATGACTTTCACAAAAACCAAATACTAAATAGTTTAAAATTGTTATAAATGAGTTTTCTAAAAAAATACTATATTTTTAATTGATATAATATTCCTAAAAATCTATGGTTTGGAAAAATGACTTAGATAGGGTTATATATATAAAAAATGAACCACTTGGCATTATATTATCTTTTTATAGTATGTTTATTGACCATTTATTATAATAATACAAGAATACATGGTAAAAATTAAACTATTTAACTAAGAGTTAAATCTAAAAGATAAGGTTAATATAATGACCTAAACCTGTCTAAATCCTATTGGTTGAGAGGTTTTCGACCCAAAAATACATTATCCTCTAAATAAATTCTTTTGGAATCATTATTAACCGAATATTATTGTATAATAAATTAATATTTCAAGATTTTCCTAAAGTGACCCTCACCTCTCTTATGAAAGGGTACGTCCCCTTCTCCCAAAATCACACCTCCAAAGCCATTTTTATCAGCCAAAACTTGATCAAATATCTTCCCAACTACCCTCAATTCAACCTAGAGGCCTTAATTGGATCATAAATCCAATCTAAGGAGTCCTTTTTATCAAATCAAATGGAAACACCCGAAGAAGAGTTAACAATTTAATTACCTCTTCTAAAGTTCTTTTCTTCTACCACTTCCTCTTTCTTTGTTGTTTCCATAACAAAATAAAATATCTAGTAACTTATACTTAGTATGATTTCATTATAAATATGGTACAACCATATTCATTATTCTATCCATCCTATGAATGACAATTTCACTATACATGCGTACGTACAGCTTACCGTCTCCACGTCATGGTGTAGTTTGTTATTCAACACTTCAGTATTTGGATGGGTATAACAATGAGAATAATTGATGTAAATAATAAATATGAAATTTTAATTATTATTTATATATGATATACCATCCAATTAAAAATTGTTTCACCATCAATATAATTATATTGTTGATCGTGCATACATATGGATTACCGTCTCCACGAACGCGATGAGATTCATTCCCCATCATAATCATTCAAGAATAATTTTCATTTTATGATTTAAAATAATATTTGATAACTTTATATCATTCTGGATATAAGTCAAATACAACCTATCCATAACAAACATGACTTAGGTAACAAAATATATAAAGGAAAACGAATCAGTTATCACCTGAAACAATGATACTACTGAAATATTATTAACAAAGTAATATTAGAAGATCATATATGATATCATATTTATGTATGTGGTTCTTGTATAACTTAATATAAATGATTTAACTATTATACAGGAGGTTAACGTACCCTCGACTAAGGAAAAGTATAAGGTAAGGGTTAATCATACAATCTCTTCATTATCCGAGGTTGTTTATAGGTAAGTATCTACTGGGACCTCATTACCATCCACATCCGCGTTTCTTCAAAATGTATTTCAAAACATTCTTAATATTTCCTAGACTATGGGTTAAGGTAAATTATAACCATGTTTTAATTTTATTCAAATTTTTATAAATGAATCTTTCTGCTGTTTTACAAACAAGGTCCTTTATGAATTTTTCGACAAAATTAAAGAAAGAATGTTTTATTTAACTTATACGGCGAGTGTAGCTATTTTAAGAAATTATAAAACCTTTTAAACTTCACTTAAAAGCTTATAAGGGTATTTCAAAAATAAATTTTTTCTTTTATAATTTTGTGAATTTTAAATGATTTCAAAATAGAAATAGATATTTCTCTCAAATAGTTATTATTTTATCTATGTAAACATCCTTTGATGGATTTTACACTTCTTTGAAGTTGATTTATTATGATACAATCTTCCATATTGTATTGAAGGTTTTGTGATATGTTTGACTATGGATGTGTCATTTTTATACCATTTAGAGTTTATGGATAAAGTATTAAAATTTCATATGATACCTTTAATATGAATGATTATGTTATATCTCGACCTTTTCATATGAGTAATGCATTGGACTTAGTAAGTGATGGGTGAAGCCCACTATAGCTTCTTGATGCATCCGCCAGTCTCATGAGACAAACTAGTATATTTCCACAAGGCCTTGACAAAATGTTATTTGTAGTCTTGGAACTAGGCCTTGACTATGTGGTTATTATGTTCAGCATTATGCATTCCATCATTACGAAATTGGCTATTGATATTACATGTGATTATTCTACTAGTAGAATATCCATGAGAATAAGTAAATGGAATTATTTGATTTATATTTTCCATATTTTGATGAGGTTTATGTTTAAAAGGCTTGTGTTTTAGTCTTATAAATTACTATAAATGTTTATTCTTATTTATGAATGTTTCCACTATATTGTAATCCTTACTGAGCACATGAGATCACCCCTTTCTATGTTTTATCTTTCTTAGGATGCGAAGAAGTATATTTTGACTGACCTGTAGGGATAGTCTAAGGGAGATGAATGTGTTCAAAATAGATAGAGTGTTGTTTTTTTTCATTTCATGACATAACGTAAAACTTATTTATGTATCTAGTACTTTGAAGGATACTAAACTAATCGGTTCTTCAAGACTTTATCTATTGTGATCATGTCAATGTTATGTAATAATGCACCGACTCTGGGTAACTAGGGTTGGGGCATTACAACCCTTCCCTTTCCTCTACTTCCGCATGTCTCAAATTTAGAAAAGTAGGTTTCACCCACATGATATTTTAGATACTTTGATTCTCCTTTAGATATACACATGTATGACTCACCAACCACACTTGTTAGCTCATTTCCTCACTTCCTACCTCATTATTATTCCTTCTACATTACTTCACTTCAGTAGCTCTCACATTTTCATCTTTGGTGAGTTTTCATTTGTGGATCTACATTTTTGAAAGAATAAATCTTTAGCGGGAGGATATTTGGTTCTCCTCATCTATACTCCTATATACTATTTTTCCAATGATCCCCTATGGTGGAGCGTTCTTGACATGAGAAATCTTTTCAGATTTGATGTCATCAAGATATTCTAGCCTTGGTAGCACTTTAGATCTTCTCTAGAGACCTCTTATTTTAGTGTAGGCCCAAGTCTGTAGGGTTGTCCTTATTCTATTTTTTCAAATTTTCATTGTATTTTATTATCCTTTTTGGCCGGTGTTGGGATAGAATGAAAGAGTCTACCTTTCATGAAGGTGTCTCATACTATCTTTTTCTCAGGCTCACCATAAGTCCTAAAGTGGAAAGGGCCTCATGAATAGATAGCTTATGTGTTTTCCATGCATTATATATGTTGTTTTATTTTATTTTATTGTACATTTATTATTTGTTTTTCCATAATAATAAACCACATTATGGTTTGATTTCCATAGAGTAGAACAAAACTAGTCTGAACCACATAAATCCTAGTAATAATCTTTACTTTAAGAAATTTACTTTTATATTTCTCTCATTGTTGTTTCTCACTTGTATCTATCTATGTTTTTATTCATTTATTTATTTTAGTATCATCATGGTGACTAATTATTTCACTTCTGTTAGCACCATCTGCCTTCACTAGATCTGTTATGATATTATCAATTGGTATCATATTTAGTGATCAGTTTAACCATGAAATCTATTAAGTAGGAAGTCAAAAAATTTGACGGTGAGAACAATTTTGTGTGTGTGGATATCTAAGCTAATTGCACTGTTAGTACATAGTGGGTTAGTAGATAATTTTTTTAGCCAAAGAAATCCATAGTAACTATGTATGTCTATGGACAAACTACTACCACTTAAATTGATATCAACCATAGTATTCTAGAAAAGGAACACTGTACAATTCTCTAAACCATATGAGAAAAATTCTTACATGAATTCACCCATGAAAATATTAATCAATCCATTTTACTTCAACTAGAACATTTTTATTTGAATAAAAAATTTCATTTTCATTTTTATAAAAAATGAGGTTATATAATTTTAAAATGAACATGGGATATTGTGTGTGTGTTCATATTTGTGAGTTTAGTAAAGTTCATCTAGATTTTTGTAATATAGATATTGAAGTTAAGTTTGAAGATATGTATTTAATTATTCTTAAAACCCTGGAAAATTATTTTAATTCATTTATGGATTCCATAATGTACGAATGGGATTAAATTTACATAGAAGAAGATAAATCTGCAATGTTTTCATGGGATATTTAAACAAATGGTTTGAAGGAAGAATGCAGTGGTGTTAAGAGTGAACCTTGATTGATATAAGTTAAGGGTCAAATGAAGAATAATAATAAAGATAGGAAATATTATAACTGGTCTAATAACTTTTAGTGTTTCGAGTGTGACAAAACCAACCATATAAAAAGATACTATACTAATTTTAAAAATAATGATATTATGGACCAGTGCCAGGTGGTATGCCCTAAGTTTTCCAATGCGGATATTATTTAATTATTTTATAACACCCCTTAGTTAGAATTAGATATATATTATAGAGATTATCTCTTATACGATCCTAGGGATAGCTCTGATATTGTTTGTATGGGAACACGATTGTAAGATAGGGTGGGTTAAGGTCAGTTTATGTGGTTTGACCTTAGGTGAGATCCTTCTCCTGCCAGATTCCTGTTTTCTGGTTACTATGTCTTTATAAAAATTTTAATATTGTATTAATTTTATCTTTTATGAGTTTTTATTTTTTTATCTATTTAACAACTGAGAAGGGTTTTGGTTTGTTATATTTAGATTATTTCAATGATCAGAAATGTATCAGGATTTTGGTGGGGACTCAAGAATCATCGGTAATCTCTCGTTTTAATTTTATTTCTTATTGTAATAATTACTGATCATGTTATAGTTTGATAGAACTTAATGTTAGTATAGTTAGAACATGTTCTACTACCAGCACATGCTAACTGGTATTCATATTGGGTGAATATTTTATAGACTTAGGTTATTATATTTATTAAAATATATCCATACTATATATAAGAAGAGGTTACATAGTTTTCAAGAACACCATATGGAATGTTTTTCATTTTACTTTGAAAAGTTGTAATTTTTTTAGTTTTTTTTCAAATTAAAATCTTATATTTTCATTTTCCATAAAAAATAAAATTTCTTGCTATTTTTCAATATTTTATATTTCCTAATTCAATGTTGAAGTTCCATGGATCGAATAACAACTGAAAGGGGGGGGGGGGGGTTGAATCAGTTGTTTGACTTTTTATAAGATTCAAAAATTTAAGAAACTCAACCGTTGAAACCTGTTAAGATTTATTTACTTGTCAATATTTAGCAAGAAAATCAAGCATTCAAGAAAGGTAAATCAAGAAAGGGACACAAGATTTACAAGGTTCAGCCTCAATAAGAGAACCTACGTCCTTGACATAGCCACTCCTGTGGGTTCATGGAAATCCACTATGATGAATAAGTGAATACAACTTGTTCCAACTCCCGTTAGACACCTTATATATCCCGATAGGAAAGATTATACTGACTCCTGTCAATTTACAATGTTTTATTAAAGAAAAAACGAGACACTCATAAGAAAAATAACTTTGTTGAAACTGCTCCACAAATGCTGACTCTGAATTCTTAATCTGGTTTTCTTGGATCTGATTTTCTGGAACCGAACTTATCACCTAGGAAAATAATGATTCTGCAGAAATTCCCACTCTGAATATTCAATATGGATATCTTGGATCTGATTTTTTGAAACTGGTCTTCTCAACAAGATAAAAATGATTCTGAAGAAATACCCACTCCGAATATTCAATCCGGATTTCTTGCATCTGATCTTCTCAATCTGAAATTCTCAGCAAGTAAATAATGGCTCTGATTCTCTTCTTCTCAAACACTCCAGAAAGCTTATTCAATTTGGTATATGCTTTTCACTTTGAATTATCCAGCTCTCTTCCTTTTCTGCATGTGTAAAAAGTTTCAAATGACCGAATGATTTGAGGACATATTTATAGGCAACTCAGAAAACAAAGGCGGGAATCTTGAAAATCTGTCTCACTTCCTCAAATATCAAAAGCTCCACAAATCTCTCTCATTTAATCTTCAATATTTTAATTCTTAAAATCTCCTTAAATTTGTCCGATATTTATGAAAAGTTGAAATTATAGTCTTCTTGAACTCTTCAGATCTTTTTCGAAATGACAACACTGGATAATGGTTCTGATTTTCTTAGAAACATGCTCAGAATTGTCATTACGAATTTCTCAGCATGTTTCTCAGAATTGTCATTACGAATTTCTCAGCAAGTTTCTCGGGATTTTCATTCCAGATTTCTAAGCATGTTGCTCATAATTGTCATTACGAATTTCTGGCTCAGTATTGTAATTCCGGATTTCTCAAAATGTTTCTCAAAATCGTCATTACAAATTTCTAGCTCAGGATTGTCATTTCGGATTTCTCAGCATGTTGTTCAGAATTGTCATTACGAATTTCTGGCTCAGGATTGTAATTCCAGATTTCTCAGCATGTTTCTCAGAATTGTTATTATGAATTTCTGGCTTCGGATTGTCATTCTGGATTTCTCAGCATGTTGCTCAGAATTGTCATTATGAATTTCTGGCTTAGGATTTTCATTCCGGATTTCTCAGCATGTTGCTTAGAATTGTCATTATGAATTTCTGGCTTAGTAAATAGACTCTGAATTTCTGGCTCAAGAAGTAGACTCCAAATTTCTGGCTTCGAACTTTCTCAGAATTTTTCTTACATAAAAACCCCAGTCTTATTCACCATTTCTTCAACCAGATTTTATCATGAAATTTTCATGATTTGTGAGAACTTTAATTTCAGCAAAGCTTCGTCTGATTTAGTTTAGAATGTTTGACACTCTCTTAACTCCATACTTCTTATTCTTCAACATAATCTTCTTTAAGGAAATCTTCAGCAACCAGCAACTTCAAATTTCTTTAACTCAAAAAAACATTCTTTAACAAAAATATTAGTTGTCAACAAATATAAAACTTTGTTAAACAGAACAACACAAGGGTTCTTCAATCTCCCCCATTTAATTTGTTGGCAACCCTTGTTAACAAGTTTTCAACTCCCAAAAAAATTACATTTCAAGTTCTTGAATTTTACCAAAACAAAGCCTTTCTAGAAAATAGTGTCATAACACCACACTACTGGATAAATTAAAATTTTGAAGGATTTTCATCCCTCGGTGACAAGAAAAATTTGCGGTCATGTAAGGATAAACTTCACCTTACTCAAACTCCCCCTAAACTTTTATCTTTTTTCTTTCTCACTTTTCTTTTACTCTCTCATTTTTCTTTCTCTCTCCCATATTATAATATAACCACATATTTAGATTCATAAAAGAAAACATACTCTCCCCCTTTGTCAAAATAATCCAAATCACGGTGGGGGACTCTTCCTTATGAGTTTTAGGAAGTCATGGGAGGAGGATAAACATGGATTTGTAGCCTCAGTTCAAAAAACCTTTCCTTTGACATTGCTTTTGTAAAAATATAAGAAATATGATATTTTGTTGAAATATATTCCATCAAGACTTTTCCAGCAGTAGCTTTCTCTTTGAAAAAGTGATACTTTATATCAATGTGTTTTGATCTTGAATGTTGAACATGATTATTGGAAATATCAATGGCACTTTGATTATCACCATGTATCTTTAAAGGTTTGGAAACTTTCAGTTTCAAATCATCCTACTGAACTTTCATCCACATCATTTGAGTATAAGCCTGAGTAGCTGCAACATATTCAGATTCAACTGTACATAATATTTTTGAACATTCTTTCATGCTGTGCCAACTCACACAACATTCCCCTAAGAAAAATGTTCCTCCTAATGTTGATTTTCTATCATTACAATCACCGGCCCAATCAGCATTAGTATAACCATGATACATTATCTTATTGTTTCTCTTGTATAACAGCCCATGTGAAGTTGTTTCTTTAACATATCTCAAAATCCTCTTAACTTCTAACATGTGTGATTCTTTTGTATTACTTTGATATCGAGAATAGAGAGTCACAACATAATCAATATCAGGCCTTGAAGTTGTATGATAAAAAAGACTTCCTATAAACTTTCTAAAGTCTTTCTGATTCACATTGTTCCCTGACTCATCTTTTCTCAACTTTTTTCTCACTAATATAGGAGTTGAAACTTCCTTTGATTCTTCCATCCCAAAATTCTTTATCAATTTCTTTGGCATACTTTCATTGGGATAAGAAAATGTAGTTTTCTTGTTGTTGAACTTGTAATCCAAGGAAGAAAGTTCATTCTCCCAACATTGGCATTTCAAAATTTTTCTTCATCTCTTCAGAAAACTTTTCACAGACCATTTCTTCATCTCTATCAAAAATTATATCATCCACATAAATGATTACAATTAAATTTCCAAAGTAAACATCTTTAACATACAAGTTTCTATCAACCTTTCCTTTAGAAAAGTTCATATTTCTCAACAAATTGTCAAGCTTCAAATACCATGCTCGTGGGGCTTGTTTCTGTCCATGTAAGGATTTATTCAATTTGAAAACTTTGTTTTCATCCTCATCAAGAAAAAACCAACAAGGTTGTTCAATGAAAACTTCTTACACAATCTCACCATTTAAGAAAGATGACTTTACATCCATCTAATAAACCTTGTAATTCAGATGAGCAACCACTGCAAGAAACATTCGAATAATTTCCAACCTTGAAAAAGGGGAAAATGTTTCATCAAAATCCACTCCTTCCACTTGTGCATACCCTTTGCACACAAGCCTTTCCTTGTTTATTGTAACTTATCCATGCTCATTAAATTTATTTCTATAAACCCACATGGTTCCGATAACATTCTTATTTGCTGGTCTTGGAACAAGTTCCCATGTTTTATTCTTCTCTATCTGATCCAATTCTTCATTCATAGAATCGACACATTCTTTATGTTGAATAGCTTCTCAAACTAATTCTGGTTCAACTTTTGAGATAAGAGAAGTCTGATTTTCTAATCTTAACTTCCTTATTGTCTGAACTGAAGCCTTCTAATCCCCAATAATATTTTTAAATTCAACATGTTTTTGTAATGTAGGAAAACTCACATTTCCTTTCCCAGCATAACTTTATTCCCCATGTGACTCATCTGAGTCACTTTCACTCTGGTGGGGATTCACTGATTTATCTTCCTCATTATTCATAATAGATTTTGTGAAGGAACTTGGATTTTCAATTACCTTTACATCATATGAGTCCACCAACTTCTGTAAATGTTTGTTCCAGCATCTGTAACTTCTTCCATTTGGTGAATATCCCATAAATATTCCTTCTTAATCTTTCTCATCAAACTTTCCTAATTTCGGATTTTTTATTTTGAGAAAGCATGGACTTACAAAAACATTAAAGTAATTAAAATAATGTTTTTTGTTATACCACATCTCGAAAGGAGTCATGTTGGTTTTCGGTCTCAACAAGCATCTATTTTGAACATGTACAACAGTGCTAATGGCTTCTCTCCAAAATAATTTTGAAGGTTTGTATTCTGATATCATACTTCATCCTATTTACACCAAGTTTCTATTTTTACTTTCTATTACTCCATTTTGTTGTGGAGTATAGGGAACACTATACTGATGTTTGATACCATGCTTCCTTAGATAAGTTTCAAAAGAATTACTTGTGAATTCGGTACCATTTTCTGTTCTTAACTTCTTTATGGAAACTCCTAATTCTTTCTGAACATCTCTTCTGAAGAATTTAAACATTTCAATAGCCTTTGACTTATGCTTCATGAACATGATGTTTTTCATCCGAGTGAAATCATAAATAAAGGTGATAAAGTATAAATCTCCTTTTGTTGATTGATGTCTCATCGACCCACACAGATCGGAATGAATAAGCTCAAGTTGTTTGTAAGATTGAATCTCACCTCTTTTATGACTTTTGTTTGTCATATTTCCTTTCTGGAAAGTAATACAAACATCTTTATCTCTTCTTTTCAGTTCTGGAAAATTTCGAACTGCATTAACTTTAGAAAGCTTACTCATGTTCTTCTTCCCAACGTGGCCAGGTCTTCAGTGACACAACTTGTTTTAATCTTCAGCACTCAAATAACATGAGTTATTGGATTCTCCGATTTGAAAGAGATTCCCACTGGTTCTTTCTCATTTTGTAATCACTTTTCCATTTTTCACAATTATGATGACACAAGAATCCTTTCTGAAGATAACTTCTTTTCCATTATCAAAAAGTTGACTTACACTAAGTAAGTAATGTTTTATACCATCAACAAGCAAGACTTCCTTAGATTTCAGTTTCTATGGTTCAATCTATACCGTTCCGATTCCCTTAATTTTTAAGGAACTATCATTGCCGAAAGTAACCACTCCTCCATCAGGACTTTCAACATGATTCAATATTATTATATCACCTGTCATGTGTGAGGAACAACCACTATCAAGTATCCATGGTTTGTTCATCTTACTTGCTTTCAAAGCTGCCTCTAAAACAAAATCTCTTTTATCCACCTCCTTATTTTCAGCTTTCTTTTCGTTCATATCATAGGAAACTTGTTCTAGAAGGAGAGTCATACATCATTCGATATGAAGACCAGACTGATCAAATATTCCACAAAGTTCTTCCAAAAAGTCAAACTGATTCTTTCTTGGAATTTTTCTGACATCTTGAGAATTCACCTTTTCAATATTTTGTGAGTACAAAAAGTTACTCATTCTTCTTTCACTATTTCTTCCACTTTGTTCAAACCTTCTTCCGAGTATTGATAAATTGTGCCAATAATTATAAGCTCTATGCCCATAAATTTTGCAACACAAGCAATAACCCTCAAATCTTTATTTTCTATTAAAGAATGATCTTTCTTTATAGAAACTTTGTTGAGTTTGATAAATTATTTCAGCTCTAGAAAACTCAGGATGTAGGCCATCTCTACTTTTGAGTGAGTTTTCTACTTTTTTAGGATTGATAGGTTTCTCACATCCTTTATCCACCCATGTTTTACTAATACCATTTCCATAACCTAAAATGTTATAAGAATCAAATACAACATTATTTTTGGTAAGAGAAGATCTCACCTGATTCTCGTAATGAGCCTTCACAGCATTTTTAGAGGCACCAGCTTTTAATTCTGTAGCTTTGTTAAAGTTTTCATTCATCTTCCTCATGGTATTTTCAGACCCAATGAGATTTGATTGCACCTTATTTACTTCTTATTCCTTAGCTTCCATCTTCTTGCTAAGATCTTCAATCATCTTTCCCTGTTCAGAAATTCTACGTTTTTAACTTAAATTTTTTTAATGTATTCATCTTCCTTCTTGGTGACATCATTACTTTTATCCTGAACTTCTTCATGATTCTTCTTCATCACAAGAATTTCGTTCTTGAGATATTTTTTTTCTCAATACATGCAAGAAGTTTAGATCTTAGCTGATATTCTTTGTAAGATTCTTCACCACCTTCTTCACTCTCTATGGAAAGATTTGTTTTCTCTAATTTTGCATTAAAGGTTCTGAATCTTTCTTTACTTTCATCTTCTAATGAATCATTGTTAGATTATTCGGATTCAACCTTCTTGCTCAACATACTTCTTTTCTTTCCGGAAAACTTCTTCTTGATTTTTTTAGAATTCTTCTCTTCTTTTTCATTCTAGTTATACTTCTTCCATCGATGATTCTAATCAGAAACATCTTGATATTCTCCAACTTTCTTCTTAGGGAAATTAATTGAAATGTGTCTGATTCTGCCACACTCAAAACATTTGATAGGAAGTTTCCCTCTATACTTTCCTCTTCCTCTTCAATAGTTCTTGGATATGAGAGACATGGTTTTTTCATTCAACTCTTCATCTTCCTTATCATTAGACTCACAAGGATCAGCTTTATCATCATCTTAGATTTTCATCTTTCTTATAGCTTAAAAATCCATTTCATCTTTTATCTTATTCTTAAATATTAGAGCTTTCCACATTTCATAAGAAACAAGAATGTTATGCAGTTCATCAAGAGACAAATCATCCTTATCTTTAAAAGCTGAAATTTTAGAATCAAACATGTATTAAAGTTTCTCATAATTTTCTTCACAATTGTATAATATTCCAAGTCTTCTCCGAATCCTATAATGTTGCACATAATTTCATTAACTCTGGTGAATTATTCATCAATTGTTTCATCATCTCTCATCCTGATGTCTTCAAACTTACTACGCCAGATTTGTATCTTGGCCTCCTTGACTTCTATATTTCCTTCGAATAAACTTTCCAGCTAATCCCACATGCTTTTTGATGTTGTGATGCCCATCACATTTTGATACACATTTTCTGATAAGGACATAAGAATAACATTTCTAGCCTTTCCATCAACTTCTATGTTTCTCTTATCAGCAAACGTTATAAGAGAATTTTTCTCAATAGGTGGAAAGCCAATAGTAGCAGCATCAACAACATCAAGGACAAGAGATAAGAGATAAGGAATCATCCTATTTTTCCATCCATAATAATTATTTCCATCGAACGTAGGAATTACTTTACTTTTGACAGAATTGATATTCTCCATGATAAGGATTAAACAAGGGGACCTCGCTCTGATACCACATGAAGTTCCAAGGATTGAATAAAAACTAAGAAGGGGGATTGAATCAGTTGTTTATCTTTTTATAAGATACAAAACATTAAGAAACTCAACCCTTGAAACCTGTTATGATTTATTTCCTTATCAATCTTTAGCAAGAAACTCAAGCATGCAAGAAAGGTAAATCAAGAAAGGCACACAAGATTTACATGGTTCAACCTTGATAAGAGAACCCACATCCTTGCCATAGCCACACAAATGGGTCTATGGAAATCAACTATGATGAAGAAGTGAATACAAATTGTGCCAACTCCCATTAGACACTTCTATCTCCCAATAGAAAAGATTATAATGACTCCCGTTAGTTTACAATGTTTTCTTAAAGAACAAATGAGCCACTCATAAGAAAAAGAACTTTGTTGAAACTGCTCCACAAATGCTCACTCAGAATTATTAATGTGGTTTTCTTGGATCCGATTTTCTAGAACTGAACTTCTCAGTAAGAAAAATAATGATTCCGCAGAAATTCTCACATCGAATATTCAATCAGGATTTCTTAGATCTGATTTTCTGAAACTGGTCTTCTCATTAAGATAAAAATGATTCTTAAGAAATGACCACTCTGAATATTCAACCCGGATTTCTTGGATTCGATCTTCTGAATCTGAACTTATTAGCAAGTAAATAATGGCTCTGATTATCTTCTTCTCAAACACTCAAGAAAACTTTTGCAAGATGGTAGATTATTTTCACTTTAAATTCTCCAGCGCTCCGTCTTTTTTGCATGTGTCAAAAGTCGCAAATGAAATAATGATCTGAGTACATATTTATAAGAAACTCAGAAAACAAAGGTGGGAATCTTGAAAATCTTTCCCGCTTCCTAAAATATCAAAAACTCTAAAAATATCTCGAGTTTAATCTTAAATCTTTGACTTCTTCAAATATCCTTAAATTTATTTGAGATTTATGAAAATTTGAAATTCTGGTTTTTTTGGAACTCTTCATATCTTTCTCGGAATGATAAAACTGGATCATGGTTCTGATTTTCTTAGAAACATGCTCAGAATTGTCATGATGAATTTCTCAGCATGTTTCTTAGAATTGTCATTACTAATTTCTCAGCATGTTGCTCATGATTATCATTCCGGATTTCTCAGCATGTTGCTCAGAATTTTCATTACGAATTTCTGGATCAGGATTGTCATTCCGGATTTCTCAGCATGTTGCTCAGAATTGTCATTTTGAATTTCTGGCTCAGGATTGTCATTCTAGATTTCTCAGCATGTTGCTTAGAATTGTCATTAACAATTTTTGGCTCAGGATGGTAATTCTAGATTTCTCAGCATGTTGCTCAGAATTGTCATTACAAATTTTTGGATCAGGATTGTTATTCCGGATTTCTCAACATGTTGCTCAAAATTTTCATTACGAATTTCTAGCTCAGGATTGTTATTCCGGATTTCTCAGCATGTTGCTCAGAATTGTCATTATGAATTTCTGGCTCAGGATTGTCATTACGGATTACTCAGAATGTTGCTCAGAATTATCGTTACGAATTTCTGGCTCAGGATTGTCATTCCGGATTTCTCATAATGTTGCACAGAATTGTCATTATGAATTTTTGGCTCAGGAAGTAGACTCAGAATTTCTGGCTCAAGAAGTAGACTCCAAATTTCTGGCTCCAAACTTTCTCAGAATTTTTCTTAGAGAAAAACACCAATCTTCTTCACCATTTCTTAAACTAGCTTTTATCATGAAATTTTCATGATTTGTGAGAACTTTAAGATCAAAAAAGCATCGTATGATTTATTTTAGAAAGTTTGAGACACTTTCTTAACTTCTGACTTCTTATTATTCAGCATAATCTTCCTTAAGGAAATATTCATCAATCGGCAACTTCAAGTTTCAGTAACTCAAAAAAACATTCTTTAACAAAAATATTTGTTGTCAACAAATACAAAACTTTGTTAAATAGAACACCACAAATGTTTTTCATGTGTGGAGTCCTCTACTTGAACTTAATATGTAGTCTTCCTTGCGTGATGGTATTGTCTGTGATTTGGTCTAATGGGCCTCTATATGTGTTGAGAATTGTTCTTTGGGAGTGTCCTAGTTTCACAAACTTGATCCACATTCTCCTTCGGTACTCAATCCTGATAATTGATTAAACAATATCTGATATAAAACCTTAGAGGTGTTTGTGATTTATTCTTTACTAGTGATTCGTGTCATCTAGCAATTTATTTTCCTCTTCTTCCATATGTCCTAGATTTAGCGCAATTAGTTGCACTAGCATGATATTCTCAATCATTTGACTCACCCTTGGTCATCTATGTTCTCTCCTCGCCTCTCATGATTGTCAGCCTATGGCCTCATTGTCTTCCACGTCATTATTCCTCTTGTGTCACTTCATTCCAACAGTACACACCTTTTCATCCCTTATGAGTTTTTATTTTAAGTTCTCCATTTTATTGAGAATAAATATTTATAGGTAGTTTCTTTATAACTCTTCTTTTGTGCTCTTATACGCTCCAGTTCTAGTGATCCCCTCTTGTGGAGAGTTCTTGATGTGAGAAGACAGTTCAACTCTAATGTCTTTAAAAAGTTCCAACCCCAAAAGAATTGTCAATATTCTTTAATAAACTATTCTCGAGTTGTTGGTGTAAGCCTAAGTTTATAAGGTTGTCTTTGTTAGGTTTCATCTGTTATGTGTTGTATCTTATTACATTTTTGGGTGTTGGGTAGAGTGAATAAGTCCATAATTCTTAGAGGTGTATGATACCATCTTCGCCTTGGGATCACCATGAGTCCTCGAGTGTCAAGGCCTTCATGAAAAAATATATTATGTATTCCACTTGTGTTATCTACATGCTTTCATTTTCTAAGATTGTATGATTCTTGTTTTGTTTTTCATAATAATAAATATTGGGCTGGTGTTCTTGTCATGGAGTATGATAAAACCGGCCTGAAACACCATGTTAATCTTCACTTTCCTATAATTTTCATTTCTATTTCACTCATTTTTCTTTTCATCTTGTATCTTTCTAGGTTATTCTTATTTTATTTATTTGAGTATTGTCAAACCGGGTCCTCCCTTCTTTTCTGTTAATACCGAACCATCTTCATTGGATCTGTTTCGATATTAAGATTTATAATACCTGAACTGCCACTCATTTTCAGGTCATCCACATAGCCTGTATCTTACATTTTACACCAGACTCGTCATAAACTAGCCACTATGATTGTACTTTTGGGGTCATAATCTGAGATGGATTTTATTTTCAATGTTTTTAAGGGAATATCTTTGATTCCAATAGAGAAGAATATCATGAGCAAGGAATTTTTCTTATGTGGTTCCTGAAGTGCGTTGAAGTTGATCTTCTTCATTGTTTTCCAATCCTAGTTTAAGGCTTTGTTAGAGAGCATTGGAAATCTATAGCTTTCATCACAGGATTCCCTCATGGTTACGGATGCCCTCACATGAAGGAAGACATCAGGACTTTGAGTGTAATTCAAGATTCCTCCATGTTATGGTATTATAACCTAACATCATTATAAGTTCATTCAACATTTCCGGTTTTCATTAATTGTTGTCATGTCTGGTGTTGTATGCTTCTACCCATTTTTGTAGTGTGAGTTTCATCCATGAAATGATTTATTTTGTTTCTTTTTTGTATTTTATCTTTTTTTAATTTTGTATTTTTTTTCTTTTATTTAGTTCTAAAACTTGTCTGGAAGTCTTGAAATAAATTATTAGACTGAAGGTCCACACCCATTCATCATCGATCAGTCCGTCTTCATCACACACACATGATCATAAACCATGAAAAGGGATTCTGGTAAGAATTAATGAATCCAGTAGGATTCTATCACCTTAGTCCCTAGAGTCCCCTAGATCCAGGCCATATGTGGATGGAGGTGCAACGACAACAAGATAAGCAGACACGATCACCATTAACCCCCCACTAACATTATCTAGCATCCATGATAGGTAGTGTAGAGCATAGGAGGAGTGCTCCAGATGGGGGGTCCCCTGTGGGAACAGGCGGTAGTGGTAGGATCCCAAGAGGGTTATATATATATATATATATATATATATATATATTTTATGGAAAAAATATTCTTTTAAAAATGTATAGGTCAATTTTTTTTAAAATGTGTGTGAAAAGATATAGACCCCCTACCTCCTTTCAGGCGAAATCAATTTTTTTACTAATTTAAATATACTATTTTTATTTTTAAATTTAAAATTTTTATTTTTATTGTTTTGTTTTGTTTTTATATATATATATTACAATTTTTTCAGTAGAATTTATCTACTATTTTGTATCCAGCAATACTTCTATAACAGTTGTCTAGATTCTAACTGAAACACTCACCAATGAATCCCTTTTATAAGATGTCTTACCCTGGAAATCATTCTCCATTTCCAGTATGGGTTTCATGTTCTTTTCCTATGTAGAATTAGTAATATATTAATATTAATCATTTTTAATCACTTAATTAGTACTATTAATTAGTATTTAATAATATTATTAGCAAATTAATTAATTTCTATATAGTTAATAATATATAATAGGTTTTAATTAATACGAAATTAAATATTATATAATTAAAAAAATTAATTATATAATTATTAATTATTAATTAAATATTAATTAAGTAATATTTAATTACTTATTAAATTAATTATTTAATAATTAATAAGTTAATCATTAATATATTTGTTAATTATTTATTAATTAATTAGTTTATAATTAATAAATTAATAATTAATTAGTTAATAATTATTAGATTAATAATTAATTAGTTAATTATTAAAATAATTATTAAATATATAATAACTAATTAGTTAATTAGAAATATATTTTTAGATTATATTATAATTAATTAGTTAATTATTAATATATTTATTAATTATTAATTATTAATTATATAATTAATTAGCTAATTAGTAATATCATTATTAATTATATAATAATGAAATAGTAATATAATTATTAATTATATAATAATTAATTAGTTAATTTGTTATATAATTATTAATTATATAATAATTAATTATCAATATAAGTATTACTTATAAAATTATTAATTTTTTAATTAGTATAATAATTATTAATTATATAATCATTAATTAGTTAATTTGTAATATAATTATTAATAATAATTATTCATTCTAATTATTAATTATTAATAATTAATTATATAAAAATTAATTAAATAATTATTAATATAATTATTACTTATATAATAATTAATTGGTTAATTAGTAATACAATTATTAATTATAATTATTAATTATTAATTATATAATAATTAATTTTTTAATTAGTAATATAATTATTAATTATTAATTATATAATAATTAATTCTTTAATTAGTAATATAATTAATAATTATATAATAATCAATTCATTATTTAGTAATATAATTAATAATTATATAATTATTAGTAATATAATTATTAATTTTATAATTATTACTGTTATTTGTGTTTAATGTAATTGTACCTCCAATCACCAAATATATATATTAGTTATACCATCAAGAAATATTATTTAGTTATTATTAAAATTATTTTTTATTAATTATGTATTATTAAATTTATAATTAATCAAAACCTATTATATATAATTAATTGTTTAAAAATTAATTATTTATTTTATAATTATATTAAATAGTTATTTATAGTACTAATCAATTGATTTAAAATTATTTATAATAATATATCAGTAATTCTATGTTGGAAATGGAGAACATGAATCCCACATCTAAAATATTGAATGATTTCTAGGGGAATCCCTCTTATAAAAGGGAGACATGAGTGAGGGTTTCTATCAGAATCACGACTGTTGTAATGACAGCACTGCTGGATATTAAATAGAAGATAAATTATGCTAATTTTATTATTGTATATATATATATATATAACAAAATAAAATCAAAAAATAAAAATAAAAAATCGTAAATATACAAAACTTATATTTATACTAGTAGTTTTTTTGAAAGGAAATAGGGGGCCTGCCACCTTTGGTACACATGTTATTTTTTTTGACATGAACATATTTAAGATCTTTATTTTTGGAAAACATATAAAAAAATTATTCAACCCAAGATGCTTGTGAAGAAGTAGGGATAGGTTGGTGGGAGGTCCTGGAAGAGGACATTGAAGTCATTGCCCACGTGGTCACAGAAGAAGACGTGGAAATCCAAGGGGCTCTGGCATTGGGTCCGTACAACGTCAGTGAGGTTCTGGATGATAGAGAATGTATTCGGTCTGATTGAGCATCCCAAATTTTCTATGCCAAAAGGAAAATATGTAAAATCCTCTAACTTCTGGGATATGGTGGCGATGATCAGGATCTTGGCGGTATCTGCTACACTTCCTTGGACACACAAACACACATTTAGGAACTATTAACATTCAATGAAGGATCGCTCAACAATAATCACTTGTGAAAAAAATGTGATAAATTTTAAGAAACAATGGAATTGAAATTTTATGGAAGAACAAATAAAATGAATAAACCTCATATGATTTTTAACATAAAAAAACACTACCATATAGAGTTTTAAAAAACTATCATAAAACTATGAAACATCCACTATGAATAAGAGAATATAGAATTCAAATAATTCCCAAACTTAAATTAAAATGTTAGCATAGAAAAACCTATGTGAAAACCACACCCCGATACAGTTTCATATTCCCTATGAAAATTATCTCGATCAAATTTGAATGCTTGAAGATCAATTTGCGACAAAATGTTACACTTTTATCGATGAAACACCACCACCTCAGGGATCTATAAATGAAAATGCATCAGTCTCACACCATCTGGTGACACATGAATGATTCTCTCTCCCTATATCCCCCCTATCTCTCATGGTTTCACCATGATGATGTATTGTCGATCATCAATTGGGACATGCTACCTAATCACTGTAATAAAGAATACTTTCGATACATGGTCCTGATCATCAATCTCATCCTTTCTGATTTGAACCAGTTCAATGTTGATGCACTGTATAAGCTACCACAACCTCCATATCTCATTACATCATAGATCCACCATCTATGCCTCATTCTCCATTACCAATGAGCCACATTAGCTACTGAAAATAAAACAACCCCTTTCATTTTTATATTGGAGAACTACATCTTGAAAAGCTCTCACTCAGTTGATCGCTATCAACTACTTCTCCTTTTAAAGACTTCATAGTTTCCATTTTTAAATTTACTGATATGATATAAAATATTATATCTTATGTTTTCAAAATACCTTGTATCTTCCATGTTAAGAATCAGACCCTTATCTCATCTAAATATATATAAATGATATATCTTCCTATAAACAAAACTTTAAATCTTATCTCCATGATAGAAAAAAAGAAATATCAAATTCAAAAAACTATCTTATCTTAAATCAAGGAACACCCATGGGTCGAGTCCCATCAATACTCTCCTTCAACCCATTAATAGAGATACCATCCAACAAGCTCAGCTAAACCAAAAACATGTTGGCATCGCACCAAGAATCAACATCTGTAGAAAATATGACAATGCCCTCTTGAAACTCTAATATAAACCCAATAGATGACACTATAAAATAAATCCAAGTTTTGAATTCATCATTATATATGAATATACACTATCTTGTCAAATAAGATCGATACCATCAATATCTGGGTCTATTATAATCATGATTTCCACTCAATCCAAAGAACCCATAGAAACAAATTGCTCCCCTTGATCCGAATCCTCTAGTAGGTAACACATCACCTCAATCATCAATTTTTAATTCTTTCTTCACAAGTCACACTTTATGAAGAAATGAATTAGGTGTGAGACTTAAAGCACCTATAAAAACCTACTTTGTCATAAAACCCCCTTTATTCGTTGAACACATACACTTTATACTCTTGAAAAAAAAACCAAAACTACCATAAAAAATTGGATGTGAAAACAGTCATCTCTAATACCACTGTTGGTGGAGCATCTAGTTCCAATGCAAAAAATCCCTTGATAAAATTTTGTGAGAAATCTGATAATATAATTGATGTAAAATTGTTTGGTATAAAAAATAAGAGGAATCAACACAAATAATTTTTAACATGGAAAACCCTCCAATGAGGAGGATTAAAAAACCATGGTCCAACTCCGAAATACCCACTAAGAATCAAAGAACACAGAATTCAAGTAATTCCTAAACATGAATTATAATGAGAGTGTAGAAAAAATTTGTGTGAAAACCACAGCCTAATAAACATTCATCTTCCCTATAAAAATCATATTGTTCAAAATATATTGCATAAGGATCTATCTTTGACAAAATTTCACCCTTCTGTTGATGAAACACTATAACCTTATGGATCTGTATCTAAACATGTGTTATCCCCAAACAATCTTGTGACACCCAAATGATTTATCTCCCTCCCTCTCCCTTTCCATCATAATATAACACTGATCATCAATCAAAACACACCTTCTAATCATCACAATCAAGAAGGCTTTTGATATGTGGCCCCAATCATCTATCTCATTGATACAGATTTTCACCTATTCAATGTCGATGTGATACACATGATACCATAAATAAGGTATCCCACAACATCATAGATCCATCACAGATGCCTCGTTCTCCAATTATAATAAGACACATGAGATACCACAAATGAAGCAACCCACTTATTCTTGATCTCGGTGCACTTAATCTTGAGAGGCTCTCACTATGTTGATCACTATCTACTACATCTACTTTTAGATTCTTCATAGTTTATTTTTTCAAATTTAGATAAGATATAAAATATTATATCTCAAATTTCCCGAATACCATGAATCTACAATGTTAATAATAAACCCATTATTTCATCTAAATATATATGAATTATATATATCCATATAATCCACACATCTAGTCTTATATGTGTGATAGAAAAAAAGATATATAAAATTCAAAAAATATATATTATCTCAAATTTGGAAACACCCATGTCCAAAATCATATGAGATGGGTGGTGGATATAATCTCACCGAGGGGGAGGGTTCCTGTAGATTCCATTAAATTTCAAATAAGGATGTCATGGATAACATTTTCCTCTTCTATTTTCACGTTACCAACTATTTCTTTCATTATTTGACGCTAAATCTACAATAAAACCTTTCAATTTCCAAATTATTAAAGGTTATCCATTTACACAACCCCTAAACCATGATCCACCTCATCCTTGCACATAAACCAAGGATCACACACAAAATGAAGGAATCCAACCAGTGAAGAAACAATAATTGACTGATAAAAAATTATTATAGTGGAAGAAAATGAATTAATGAATGAATTATAAGGAATAAATGATATAGAGTATAAAAGATATAATGTGGTTAAGTATTAGTTCCTCCTAATCCACGACAAGAATACCACCATACTACTAATTTATATTAATGATCAAACAGCTTAAATCTATTCAATAAGGAAGAAACCATCAATAATTGAATGAAAACATGACATGAAATATGAAAAATAGTGAAGAGAAAACCCTCAATTTTAAAAACTAGATTTACCAATCAATCCTGAGAAAGAATTATTTCATGTATATTTTGTGGCATCGATGAAGAAGAGAAAAGAACACCTCATGAATGAGAGAACAATCTCCATAGGAACATAGTTCCAAAAGCTTTGTTCTTCAAAAGTAAGCGAATGAAACATCTATAAGGGTATGAAACATCAATATTTAATCATTATCTAATAGAAGAAACTACCTATATTAGAAACATTTGAATGAATTGATCTTCTTTATAATCTATTTATGAAGACACCACATGGATGTAGCAACCCAACAACATTTGAGAATGAATATATGGGAATTAATTCAACACTAACAAACTTATAATCTTATAAATTCCACATAAAGGGTAAACAAAAATGGGTTCATAAAGGTTAAATTTTAACACATGAAAGGGAACTTCTACGTTACTTAAGGGTAGTTGGAAAACTGCATAATTGTCACTCTATACTACATTAGGGTAAAACACTCACTATATAAGGGTAACACATTACACATAAGGGTAAGACCCCCAATCCACTTTTCATGTAATGGTAAACCTTCAACTGCATAAGGTTCAACCATGGATCATGTAAGGGTAAACCACCCAATACACAGTTAACGTAAGTGTATCCCAAACTTATATAAGGGTAGAATGAAAACTACACACTTCATATAAAGGTAAACTAAAATTACATAAAGGAACCAATCCACTTATGTAAGGGTAAACACCACATATGTAAGGGTTTGTTTCCCTAACTTAAGGGCATACTTCTTTGTAAAAATATTGTGTGAGGGTCACCAAAACCACACATAAGGGTAAGGGAAATATAAAAATCTTACATAAGGGTAAGGGGAAACCCACATAAGGGTAAAATACTATAATTAAAACATTCTTAAGGGGAAAAAAGATAAAAATAAAATTGAAAGGTAGTAAATAAACAAGTAGATTCTTATAATGAATATTAATAATGCCAAAAGTTAAACAATAAACCAATGAACATATTAGTTTCATTTAAAAATATAGCATGATAAATTCTATAAATATCTACCATTTTCAAAATAAATTCAATAAAGGAAAAATTTTCTTACAATTAGGGATATTCAAGTGTAAATAAGTTCAAGAAAAATAAATAGTTCTAGAACATGGATAAAGTTACAACCTTTATCAAACTATCAATTTAATTCTCATCTGGGTGTATCTTAGTGACACACACCATTCCAATTTTTGTAACCTTTCTAAAATAATGAAGAATAATATCTATGTTATTATACCTACCATGGAATAATAATTTTTTTATGATGAATAAAACACTGTGAATCAAAATTTATTTTAATAGCATTGTTACACATTTTGAGCTTAGAAATAAAACTCTTAATCCACATGAATTCATTGAAAGATTCTTTCAATTCTATATACACAACGTAAGTAGTTAAGAAGGACCCAACCAATTTTATATTGCACTTCCACAATATAATTCCTCTAGAATTAGTAATTGAAAAACCAATTAGATATTACCTAGTATCATTATTTCCAGCATAGTCAGAATCTACATGACTAGTCACTAATTTATAATAATTAAAAATTTTACCATAGATAATTGAAAGAGATAAAGTAGATGAAATTTACCTTTATAACCTTTTAAGAGGATTATAATGTGCATTTTTAGGATTTTCTATAAACCCAATCAAAGTAAATATATAAAAGGAAACATTTTGTCTCATTAAAATCATGGCATACATAATAATTTACGCAACATTAGCATATGAGATTCTACTCAGATATTAAATATCAGATGTTGTGGTAGGTGATTGAGTCAATGATAATTTAAAATCATAACCAAATGAAAAACTAATAGGTTTAAAGCATAAAATATACAAATTAAGAACTTTTAGGATATAAGAATGTTGATATAGATAAAAAAACCTATGCTTCATATCCATAATAATTTTCATGGACATTTTTTAGTACAACCTAGATCATTCATTTAAAACACTAAATTAAAATTAATTGTAACATGGGTGACTAATTTTATATTACTACACATGAGAAACATGTCCTCAAAATAAACAAGTAAATAAATCATGAGGTTTTAATATATTTATACAATACACACGCATCATAATGACTACTCATAAAATCATTTTACAACATAAATGATTTAAAATTCATATACTATTGTCTTGAAGCTTATTTAAATCCATATAATTATTTATTAAGAAATAAGTATTGGTTATCTTTGAATACATGCTCAAAACTAGTATAAGGATTCATGTATAATTATTTATTTCATTAATTATGCATGAAAGTAGTTTTAATATATAGATATTCTATATAAAAGTCTAAATTGGCAGGAAAAGCAAGAGGAAATATTATTGAAGAATTCTTATCTGTATGCTAAAAAATTTTAGAGTAAAGAATTACCTCCCTTTTAGGGAAGCCTTTGGCTATAAGCCTTGATTTAAACATAAATTTATTCCCTACAATGTTTTCTTAGTTTTTATTATATATCAATTTAAAGGAAATCACCTTGGTAGTAGGTAGTTTATTAACTATAGACCAGGTATGGTTCTCTCTTAGGGATGTCAACTAATATTCATGGATGAAATACAATGCTTAGAGTTACTATTATTGAGAAATTGATTATAGATTTTGGGGTGCTCTCTATGGAGATGTCCTTACACATGGTAGGAAAATAAAAATAAATCAACATGGTTGTATATAAAATGAGGTTTTATAACTCTTCTATATCTATCCATAGTTAACTAATAATTTATAAGGTAATTATGATTTGCATCATTAAAAGCATCATCAAAATCAGACCGAAATTTTGGCTCCAGATGAAAAAGGGGAAGCTAAGAGGTAGATAGATGAGTCTTAATAGGATTCTCAATAATACAAGGAGGATTAACCTGAAGATACATCATATGAGAAGTATCATCACAAACATAATTTAGAAGATGGAATCTATGAGGAAACTACTATTGAAACAACACATCCAGACAATGAATACACTTCTAAAATATAAGTTTATCTATCGATGTATTATACCCATTCACCCCGTAATATTACCTATAAAAATTCATTTGATACAACTAGGATCATGCTCATAATTTTTTATATGAGCATATAAGCATATCTAAACACCCTAATATGTCTATAGGATGGGGTTGATTAATCCATAATTCAAAAGGAGTCTTAAATCCATTGATATATGAGGGACACCTATTTATGAAGTAGATTGTCATGGTGAAAACCTCAGTAAAAAATGACTTGGCCATGTCCAAGCATGAAATCCACCTATGAGCCATCCCAAAAATTGTATAGTTTATATGCTCAACCAAACTATTCTGTTGAGGACTATGACTCATAGTGTAACACCCCAAGATTTTATGAAATATATTTTTTAAAATAAATTTAATCTTTCTGATATTTTTCATTATACACAACACAATGTTTAGCTAGTATTACATGTAACATAGAGAATATCTTGTGTTACAAAAAAATGATTTTATCTCATGTTACACATGACACTAATTGTAGAATGTGTTACACACAACACAGAGTTTAAAAAAAATGTTAAATAATATTCAAACAACATTATCAAATATGACAGTTTCACCTAACCATTTAAATGGTGGTTATGAATAACATTAACTATATTATGAAAATAAATGGTTTCCACATGTATATATAGTAAACAATACTAGAATATTTACATATACCCATAGTTCAAAAATGTGGGAATAGTTGAGAAAACCATGAGAATAGGCTATACCCACGATTCTATGATTTGGGGGTGATTAAACCTTTGGGATAGACCTATACTCATACTTTGACCAATACTTTAAATAGAAATACCTATACCCACTGTTTGGTGTAACCATGGGTATATTTTTTTTATTAAAAAAACAATCCTCCCCTGAAAATTGATCCTAACACCTCCCCTTAAACTCTAATGTCTCTACCACTATCTTATAATGTATTTTCTGTTCTTATACTCATATATATATATATATATTTATTTATTTATATCAAAGTATTTATTATTATTTTTATTATTATGAAAAAATAGTGGGCCAACCTATACCCACCATTTGGTCAAACCATTGGTTTATGCCCTTTATTAAAAAAACCCCCAACTCGGAATTGATCCCAACAACTTCTGCCTATACTCCAAAGACTTTACTACTATCCTATAACACATTTTATGTTCTTATATTCAAATATATATATATGTATATTAAAAAAAAATTATTTTTTGTAATGTATTTATTATTATTTTTATTATTATGGCAATCTATACCCAAGGGTTGGTTAAATGATGGGTATAGGTGATAATCCAATGGTATAGTTGACAATAAAACTTTTATATACCCATGGATTGATCAAACCATGGTTATAGGTTTTCCTGTGTCCTTCCCAAGAAATTTATTATTTTTCCTATGCAACCTATTTCCATAGTTTATAAAAAATCATGGGTATAGGGGTGACCTGTAGCCATGGTTTTTAAAGAACCATGGGTATAGGTACTTCTTTAAAAAAAATTCCCATGGTCTAAAAAAACCATTGGTATTGAGATGACCTATACCAAGTGCTTTGAATAACCATGGGTGTAGATCCTTCTTGGTGATTTTCCGCATGGATATAGGGGTGAAAAATAACCACAATATTTTCCAAGAACATGGGTATGGCATTGTTTTCTATTGTAGAAATCATTTAGTAAAAAATTAAATAAAAATTAAAAAATAAAGCATTTGAAAACAAATGAAATATTTTTATGGAAAACAATTTTTATTAATATAAACACGTTTTACATCAAAAAATTAAACAAATCAATTTTGGTGAATTATTTAAATGAAATTTATAGATTATATATTCAATCTAATGTTTGAAATTCAGTATATTTTTTTAGACAAGATACAAAAATAAGAACAATTATATACTTAAGAACTGTATTTTTCTAAAATGCGATTTTGTTACCATTTTCACAATTTAATTAAAAATTAATTTAACCAATTTTAGAAAATTTATTTGAAATGTTTATTTCCATTTTTTAAATTATAATTTTAAAAGTATCTTTGAGTGAATTTCTGAAAGGAATTTTTTTGATGAATAGTTAAAACACTGGTTTTTATTAAGAATTTCCATTTATTTTAAAGCATTGAAAGACTTAAAAATAATTTTCATATAGATTTAAAAGTAAAATTATTTCAATAATATATATATTAATACAATTTATGTAATTGGAATAAATTTCATATAGAAATTTGATATGAAAACATTTAAATCTTTTGAAACTTTTCTCTTTAAAAAATCACTTTTTCATCACTTCTGCGAGATTAATGTTAAATTAAAAACATCCAATTCTATGGATAGAATTTGAAAAATGGATACCATATTATAAAAAAAATATATATTATATATTAATTTAAACATAAAATTTTACCATAATTAATAGAAATAATAGAAAAAAGTAATTACCACGGTTAAAGTTAAAATGAGATTACTGGTGATTAAACAAAAGAGATTTGGTGTAAAATGACCTAATAACTTGTAAAAAAACCCATTTTATGGATATAATTGGACTTTAAAACATCTAAGGTTCTATAATTTTCTATTTTAGAGCCTTTGTGAATGTCAAGAACATAGGTTCACCATTTTGTTTTTAAAAAATACAAGTGTTCCACTAACCTCAATTATAAAATATCACCCCCCTATACTCTTCTCTTAAGACTTACAGAACGATTTGAATAACATAATTCCTAAACAAACACCTTCCATAATTTATTAATATCATCTTATAAGACTTATTTTGGTCATAAATCAAACCTAGTAATGATTGTTTTTTAAACTAAAATAAGTTTTCTGAAGAATTTAAAACATCCCTAAAAGAGCTTTTAATTTTATTTCTTACTCCACCTCCTTAAATTATTATTAAACCATGATGAAAAAATAAATTCAGTATATCATATATATTGAGTTGTTTTTATGTGAATGGAATTACCTACAAAAATTTCCACATCCATAAAATGGTATACAAAATCATCATTCATGTTTACGGCTCACTACCGGCTCACGAACTGATGTTATTCGTTTTCCATCACCACCTCTCACAATAGGATAAAATTTTGGATTTAATATTTATATAATATATTTATGATATTATTAGAACTATTGAATTATAATACCACATATGAATTTTTACCTCCCAACCTATTGGAATACAACATAATCACTCATGTGTATGGCAGGCTACCACCACACGTACCGATGTGATGTGTTTTTCATTTTTGTTTTATATGGATGTTAATGAGGACAGATTAAAGGAATAAATAGGATATTATTAAAATAATTACAATTTTTTTATTAAGATATTACATATAACTTCTTACATTCCATTCTTTCGAGGATACAATAACGACATTCATGTGTATGGAGGACTACCACATCACAAAGTGATGCGATTCATTTATTATGTATGATTTAAGTAGAATGTAAAATTAAAATATTTAATAAAAATATTTTATATATAAGAAATCAAAATTAGTTTTTAATTTTAATATATTATTTACCCTCATTTCGTTAAAATCATCAAGAAAATCCAAACAACGTTCTTGCGTACGTACGACCTACCATCTCCATGAACTGTGTATTTCATTTTATGTCTCCAACATTTATGGATTAATATAAATAAAAATATGATAAAAATATTTGATATTTATTTTATGTTTAAAATTTTAGAGATGATGGATCCATGATCAAAGTAAAAGGATCAAAAATACCAAATAAAAACATACATAAAAAATAATGTTGTTATTACCCAAAACGTGATTTAAATAGAGTTATTAATAAATAGGTAACAACAGGCCATAAGTAAATCATATATGGTATGATATATAGTATTATTATTCTATAATAGATTTATAATTAACCTATATTTACTGCACAGGAGGTTCAAATGTGTGTGAAGGAATTCAAGAATTAAAGTAAAGGATTTATAGTCCAACTTTAACTTTCAGAAGAATTATCCTAAATTCACCACTTATTTGTTTTATGTGTTCTATATACTGACCTAGAACACATAAAATTATCTATGAAATTAAACACTAATAATTTTCTATCCACGATCACCTCTAGAACCTTGTATATCCAATGTAGAGTGTAGGAGGTGTCTTGATAGAGGTTCCCTGCTGGGAATAGGCAGTGGTGGAAGACTCTTTAGACACTGATAGCGATTTAGGGGTAGTTTGGTTGGAGGGTCTAGAAGAGGATGTTGAATTAATTTCCTATATGGTCACCAAAAAAGATATTGAAATATGGGGGTCTCCAGTATTGGGGATTCATGGTTTACATGAGGTTCTAGATGGTGGAGATAGTGTTGGGTCAAATGGAGCAATCCAAATCTCATATACAAAACAATGATTTTGTAAAATCCTCCAGCTTCTCCAATATGGTGGAAATGATCATGACCTTGGTGGTGTTTTCTGCACCTTCCCAAACACATAAACACACATTAAGGAACTAGTAATGATCAATTAATTCTTACTGGAAAAAAAACTACTTGTGATTTTTTTTGAGAAATGCGATGAAACAATGGAATTGAAATTTTACAGCACAACAAATTAAAGGAATAAAATCATATGATTTGTAACATGAAAAATCCCTGTGATACAGAGGATTAAAACCCATAAAGAAACTCTCAAATATCCACTATGAATTATAGAGTAAAAAATTAAAATAACTCCCTAACTTAAATTAAAATTAGAGTATAGAAAAAACAATGTGAAAACTACACCCTGATACACCTACATTCTCTCTATAAAATTCACTTCAGTTAAAAGTCTTTTCTCATTGATCCATTTGTGAAAAAATGGCACCCTTATTTTGATGAAACACTATTACCTTAGGGATATATATACAAAAACATATTATCCTTCCACAATCTAGTGACAACCAAATGATTTTTCTCTATCTCAATGTGTAACCATTATGATATACTATCGATTATCAACCTGAATATGCCTCATAATCATCAAAATAAAGAATAATTCCAATACATGGCCTTGATCATCAATCCCATCACTATTTCTTTGCATCAATTCAATGTTTATGTGTAGAAAAATATACCAAAAACAATTTATCCCATCATATAATATATCCTGTAACACCCCGAGATTTTATGAAAAATATTCTTTTAATTTCATTGATGTCTTTTTCTTTAAGCTACTACAAGATTGCCTTGCGCTATACGCAACACCGTATGAGCTTGTAGTATACACAACACTATTCTTGGATCATGTTACACCCAATTTTAATAGTAGTTATTCTAAGAAACATTGAGTGTATATATAAATATAGTAAATGTATAAATAAAATATGGTTGGATTCTATTATACGAAACAATGGAGGAGTCTTGCACAACAAGAAACCCTGACTTGGCTTGCATTACACGCAATCACGACCTTCCTCGATAGCATGTGTTGTACGCAATACCAGGTTTCACTAAACAATGATATATTGTTATAATATTTTTTATGGACTAGCCGTTATGAATAGCATTAACTACATTTTGAATTTTATAACATTATATAGAATATGGTAGGAGAACAGAATAAATTTTTCGTGTAAAATATGTATTGGTCAAATATTGCAGTTTTCCCACCTTTTGATGACACACCCACCTTAAATCTTGTTTTTAACATGTCTATAAGTTCAATTTGACAAAATAAAATTTTTCTTTGGAATCATGATATACAAATTTACTTTGGATGAATTTTTCATATTATTCTGATAACTTTCCTATTTTAGTGAATAGTAAAACACGATATATTTTAATTAAAAATTACTTTTTTCATCACAATAATTTATATGGTTAGATTATCTTTTTAATTGGATTTAAAGTGTAATTAGAATATTTTTTACCATTTAATCCAATTTTGTTCATTGGAATTAATTTCACTTTTAAATTGGATATAAACAAGTATCAATCTTTTGATTGTTTTTGTTTCTTAAAAACACGCTATTTTTTTATAACAGGAATTAAATTTAAAATTAATTAATTACACTTATATGTTATGAATTTTGCAAAAGAGAAATCAATTTTGAATTCGGAATATCAAATAATTCTTAGGCTGAATTTTTGGTATTTTTCTGAAAAACTTCAATTTTTGATGAATAGTGAAACCACTTAGTGGTAGTTAAAAAACTGACTTTTTTTAATTTAAATTAAATTTTACCACTTATGTGAATTGAATTTCAAAAATAAAAGAGACACGGTTAATATCAAGGACTAAAATTTGGTTCAATGAGATGAAAATAATTTTTGGTGAATAATAACTTTTTACTTTTATTTACCACGGTTAAAAGTAAATAGGATAATTAAGGGTAAATATTATATTATTATTACCCTAAAACATGTCCTAATTCTATTGTATAAGTGTAATTCGAAAAAAAACAACCTTAGGAAGAAAATATGACCATTTAGGGCCACTTGGATTAGATTAGGACATTTAATATTAATTTATTTAAAGAAGGGTTAAAATAGTTAAAATCAATGTTTAATTAGTAAATAATTTTTAATATATTGTTATACATAAGATAAATTCGACTATAAATATTAATCAGAAAGATAAAAATATTTCCTACATAATGGTATTTTATTTATAATTTTTAGACATTAAATATTTTAATTTATTTATGACACAAAGATGATGCAGTAATTATCTTATTAATGAAATATTGAAATAATTGATGTTATAAATACCCAAATAAATGTAATTTAAAACTTATTATGAATTTAACTAATTTTATAGGATAATATGACATGTTATTTTTGATTTAATTAACTTTTTTCTAACTAATCATTCTGTTATGATTTTCACAAAAATCAATTACCAAATAGTGTCAAAATTGACATAAAATAGTTTTTAAAACAAATATTAAATTATTAATTGTTATTTTATTCCTAAAAAAATATGGTTCGGCCAAATGACTTATATAAGGTTATATATATTAATAATACACAACTTAATATTAGTTTGTATTGTTATAGTATGTTTATTAACCTTATAGTGTAAGAAAACAAGAAGACACAGTAAAAGTAAAATTATTTAACTTAAGGTTAAATCTAAATGATAAGGTTAAAATAGAAACCTAAACTTGTCTAAATTCCATTGGATGAGAGTATTTCGACCCATCCCTACATTAGATTTGAAATAAATCAATTTGGATCTATTAAAAACTGAATATGATTTTATAATAAAATAATATATTTATTTTTTCTAAAGGTGCCCCTCTCCTCCCTTATAAAAGGGAACCTCCTCCCTCTCTTCCTCACACCATTTTGAGCCTTCAAGCTCGGCCAAAACCTGCCAAATTCTCTTCTCAACTTCCTTAGAAACATCCTAGTGGTTCTGGTATTCTTCAAAGACCAATTTTAGTGCCCTAAGAGGAGGTCTCAAAGAGGCGCTTCAAGGAAGAGGTAATGTCTGTTGCCGATTCTTTCAACTTTATTTATTCTTCCACTTATTCTGCTTTAGTTGTTTCATTATGAAGTAATAAAATCAGTATAACTCATATACCGATATTTCATTATAACTATTAAACAACCCTATTTCACCATCTATCCATTCTACAGAAAACGAAATCACCACGCGTGCGTACGTACGGAATACCGTCTCCACGCCGTGGTGAAATCTGTTTTTCCACCAACACCTTACATGGATGGGTATAATGGTGTAAATAATAACTCTATATGGTTATTATAACATCATACGTATTATGATATATTATACCATCCACTACAATTCTATTCAATAATTATGGGAACGATATAATCGCTCGTGCGTACGTACGGACTACCGTCTCCACGACGTGATGAGATTCATTCTCCATGTTAACCATACATGAAGATCATAATGTTTATATAATGAATAATAATGAAATATATGAAATAATAATGCTAATTTATTTTTTTATATATATATGTATGTCATCTATTTAGTTTCATTCAATTCAATAAGGAAACGAAAACAGTGTTCATGCGTACGTACGGCCTACCGTCTCCATGAACGGTGTATTTCATTCCTTTTATAGATCTATAATATAAATATTAATATGATGAATATATATTATATATAAATCATTTTTTACATTCTGTAATTATTTAAATCAGCATATAAGTAATAATATCAAGAACGACAAGTCAAAACTCATACGATAAATAAAATGATTTTACCCAAAACGCTGCTTTAACATGGAATTTACAAAAGAACGGGTAATATAAAGTCATAAGTGAAACATATATTATATCATAACAATGAATATGATTCTGTAATAAGTCAATGACATTATTTAAATCATTATACAGGAGGTTCGGATACGTACGAAGCATAACAGATCTAAGGTAAGGGATAATTTTGTAAATCTCATTTTTATCCGAGATTGCTTATTCGTAAGTATTTTCTGGGGTTATTGCTATCATCCACGTCCATGTTTTATAAAAGTTTATTCATGTATGTTTAAAGTACTTTTTACCCATTTTGACTTTTACCCCATGGTATGGAAGGAATCTTTCTTTTATTTACCCTACAAGGTACTTTTTGACTTTTCCGAAAAAAGTACGAAAAGAATGTTTTTTTAATGTATACTGCATGAAAGGATTTTTACGGGTTTATAAAGCCTTATTTTCATGAACCTTCCTCCAAAAGATTTCATGACAATTTTCAAAAAAATATCTTTCTTTTAAAATGGCATGATGTTTTGTGAAAAGAAATTGATTTTGAAGAAGAAAGGATATTTCCCTCAAGAATTCATTTCAAGTGTTTTATCAAATCCATTTTTTCCATCTAAGATGAAATTATTTCATATGTGTATGTTTCAAGTATAATGTCTATATGATTTACATGGTTTCAATTTTCTTATTATGGAATGATATCCATTTATTTTATATGGATTATGTGATGATGGGATGATGTTTTTGAAACCTATTTTATTCATTGGGTTATTATGAATGATGTATGTTTATTTTGTGGCACAAGTAAGAATGATTTCATTATGAGATGGGTGGGACCTATATCTCCCTCCAATTCATTTGGTAAAGATTTATATCTCATGAGATAGACCTAGCTGGAATGACAAGTTAAACCGGTTCAGTAATACAGGACTGGAACGAGGAGTGAACTCGATTCAGAAAGGGACTTTTCCCACTAAGATAGTCTTGGCAGAAATGCCTTGGCTACTATGGAAATCATATCATGTGCTTAATGGTTTCCAAAATTACATGTTTTATTCCCATGCTAATTTATCATGATTAATGTTTCTTCATGATCTATGCCTTACGTACTGCCATGTTTTATGTAATTACTCAAGATTTTGATGTTTAGATTTTATGCTCATGTTTTTTTACATTCAAATGTCTAAGGATTGTTTTATGTTCTCTATGCTTACCCTTACTGAGCATTTGAGCTCACCCCTTTTATGTTTTCTTTTCCCCAGGATATAAAGAAAGGTTTTAGGTAATAAAAAGAAAGGGGAAGATATTTATGGGAGACATTAAAGATCTTTCACCATGATTAGAAGATTATATTCCGAGTTTCCAAATACACTAAACTATTACGGTCCTTGTGTGTCTGTTTTTGTTATGTATTAATTATTCCACACATGTAATTTAATGTCCATGTACGTCAAGATTTGGGTCTCTACATATCCACTATCAATGCCTCATTCACTATTAATGATGAGATACATGGGCTACCATAGATGTAATGAACTAATTCTTCTCGATCTTGGTTTACTAAATCTTTATAATATCTTAATACATTTATCTCTATCAACTACTTATTCTTTTAAATCTTATATTGTTTTCGTTTTCAAGTACTGATAAGATATAAAATATTAAATCTTAAATTTACAGAACACTATGTTTCTACCTTGTTAGGAATCAAACCCTAATCTCATATAAATATATATAAAAGATATATATTCTCCTAACCTACCCTTTCAGTCTTATCTATGCGATAAAAAAAATATGAAATTCAAACAACTAACTTATATTAAATTTTGGAACACCCACATGAAGAATCCTATCAATCTCCCCCTTTATCCCATCAGCGAAGACACCATGCTCAACTGGACCAAAAAACTTATTGTAATCACCCCAACCATATTCTTTTGTATAAAAAATGATGATTCTTTTCTACAAACATGATATAAACCCGATATATCCCATAACAAAAGAAATACAAACACTGAAGTATTTGTTGTATATTAATCTATACTTTCTAGGAAAACAAGAATAATACCAGCAATACCTATCTCTATTATAATCATGATGTCCACTAAATCTAGAGAACCCATAGAAACAACTTCCTCACCTTGATAAAAATCATCAGGGAAAAAATATAATCACCCCAATCTTCATTTTTTAATTCATTCTTCCCCAGTTACACCTTATGAAGAAAAGAATTAGGTGAAACACCTATCACAAACGACATTGGCTTCCAAACCCTATTCGCTTTTCTAATATACAATTGATCCTCTTGAAAACATAAAATAATTTCCCAAAGAAATTGAAAACTCAAACCATCCCTCTAATACCACAGTTAGTGGAGACTCTTATTACCTAGAAAAAAACTTCTTGAAAAGGATTTTTGATAGATATTATAACACAATAGAAGTTAAATTTTATGATATGAAAAATAAAAGGAATTAACACAAAGTATTATTAAAATTAAAAAACCCTTTGATGCATAATATTAAAAAATTCTAAGCCAACTCCAAAATATCTATTGTGAATCAAAGATAAAAAAATTTATGTAATTCCCCAACTTGAATTTAAATGATTTTGTAGAAAAGTCGATATAAAATACACACCACAATAAATATTTTTTTCTCTCACTAAATATAATATTATTCAAAATGCAATGAAAAAAGATCCATCTATGACAAAATGTCACCCTTCTGTCGATGAAACACCACTACCTCAACGGTCTTTATCTGAACATGCGTTATCCTCACAAAATCTGTTGAAACATGAACTATTGATATCTCTATCATGAACTAACCATCATGATGTATGACCAATCATCAATAAAGACATGACTCTTGATCATCTAAATCATGAAGACTTCCAATACATGGCCCCAATTATCGATCTCATGACTACTGCATTTCACCTTTTCAATGTCGATGTGCAACACATGCGACCAAAAATATAGTATCCCATCTAAAATAGACCCACCATCGATTCATAAATATTCATTTCTAATAAGCCATACAGTCTCCCACAAATGAAACAACCCCTTAACTCTTTATCTTGGTAGAATACATCTTGAGAATATCTCACACAATTGATCATTATCAGATTTTATCATTTTAATGTCTTCACATATTCCTATTTCAAATAAACATAAGATATAAAATATTATATCATAAATTTCCTAAACACCATTTATCTATAATGATAATAATCAAACCCTTATCACATTTAAATATATATATATGATATACATCCACATAATAAACACATATAGTTTTATCTGTGTGATTGAAAAAAATATTTCTAAAATTTAAAAAACTATCTTATATCAAAATTGGAAACACCCATGTCCTGAATCCTATAAGCCGGGTGGTAGAAATATTCTTATAGGAGGGGTGTGTATATATATGACATTAATGTTAATGGAAAGATTTCAGGGAAATCATTTTACTCTTTCATTTTTATGTTCACAAACAATATCTTGTTTTTGGGTATGTCGTAACTGTAATAGTAATAGTCTATTTCCAAAGTATTAAATGTAATCCATTTGAGTAACCCCTCAACCACAACCCCCTTATCCTTCCACATAAATTGGTTGGGGTTGGGTTTTTGAGTGTAAAACATTGATGGGGAACTAGAACTATTATACCCCAATAAAAAAATAATCATATAAGAAATGAAAGTATCCAACTAGTGAAGAAAAAATAATTGAGAAATAAAAAAATTATTATGGTGGAAAAAATGAATAAATAGAGAAATAAGAAAGAAAAACATGATAAATAATGTATGAGATTTAATGTGGCTCTGTACCAGTTGGTCCAACTACATGGAATGAACACCACCACAATTCCTATATATATTAATCATAAAACATATTACATCCTTGAAATAAGGAAGAAACCATCAATAATGTAATGAAAAATGAAGCAAGAAATATGAAAAATAGTAATGAGAAACCTTCAATTTTAAAAACTAGATTTACTAGTCAATACTGACCGATAATAATTTCATGTATCTTTTATGGTGTTGATAAAGAGGGTAAAAGAAAACCCCACTAAAATGAGAACAATATCCACTGGAACACATTTTCAAGATGATAGTTTTGTCAATAGTAAGTAAATAATTCATCTATGAGGGTATGGATACTCAATCTCCAATCAAACTCAAATGGAAATAACTCCCTCTCTCAAAAATCATCAAATTGAAAAATATCCTTTACGATCTATTGATGACTTGAAATAAATACCCTCAAAGATATCACAAGCTTTCAATCACCCAAAAACATTCAATAATGAATGGATGGGAATGAATTAGACCCTAACAACCCAATAATATCATTAATAAAATAAACCTATGAAAAGGTTAAATAAAATAGGTTGTGTAAGGGTTTAACTAACACCCAAGTAAGGGTACTTCTAAATTTCCTAATTTTAGTTAGCCCATAACATAAGGGTCACTCTATACTACATAAGGGTATAATACTAAATATATATTGGCAAGACCTACTGTATAAGGGTAATACCCTGAGTACCCTTTTAATATAAGGGAAACACTTAGATTGCATAAGGGTTATCGATGTATTTTGTAAGGGTAAAACACCTGACACACACGCTACATAAGGGTAAGATGAACATACATAAGGGTAGCATGATGAATACCCACTTCATATAAATGTAACATGAACATAAATAAAGGTACCAATATACTTACATAAGGGTAAACACCACTTATACAAGGGTATGTTTCCCTCACTTAAGGGTAACCTTATTAATAAAAATCTTTTGTAAGGGTCACCAAAACCTCACTTGAGGGTAACACAAACTAAACAAATATTTCTTAAGGGTCAAGGGAAAACGTGTAAGAGTAAAAACTAATAATAAAAACTTTCATAAGGGTATAAAAATAATATAGAAATAAAATTAAAATGTAGGAAATAAATTAGTAGTGAATTATAATGAATATTAATCATTCCAAAACATAAACAATAAAACAACGAACAAATTAGATTAATTTGGAAACCTTGTATGATAAATTCCATAAATCTCCACCATTTTCAAATAAAACTAAATAAAAGGATGATGTTATTACACATAAGGGTTATTCAAGTGGAACCATGTTAAATATAACTATCATTGATTAAAATAGGAAAAAGGTATAACCTTTTTCAAACTATCGATTGAATTTTTATATGTGTGTATCTTAGTGACACACACCGTTCCACATTCTATAACCAATCTAATAAAATTAAGCATAATATCTATGTTCATACACATACCACGAAATTAAATTTTTTTAGAAGATGAAGGAAACATTGAGAATCATAATGTATTGTAACAAGAAAATTAGTTATATTGAGTTCAAAAATCAAACCACTAATCCATATGGATTAATTGATATATTTTGTAAGTACTATACACTCGGCCTTAGTGTTTAAGAGGGCCAAAAAAAGTTTAATATTCCACATCCATGATATAGGTCCTCCACATGGAGTTAAAATATAATAGTTTAGATCTTGGTATCATTATTTACACCATTGTTAGAATCTAAATAACCAGTTAATAATTTAGATAAATTAACATTCATATCATAGAAAATTGAAATAGTTGAAGTAGAAGAAATTTAACTAAATATTAATTTAAGATAATTCTAATGTGGTTGTCTAGGATTTTCCATAAACCTTCTCAAAGTTCTGTAACACCCCAAGCTTCTACGGTACGCTTCTCTTTGAATAATGTGATAGCGTGTGTTGTACGCAACACCGAGTTCTAACACACCATAACCAATCAAACTAGCCGTTATGAATAGTAATACCTACTTTTAGAAATTATATATATTTTATATTTTAAAATGGACTTCATTTCTGGATTCGGAATATCTAATTTAGCCTAAGGTGAAATTTTGGTACTTTTCGGATAACTTTCACATTTTGATGAATAGTGAAAATTACTAAATTTTAATTAAAAAAAAACTTTTTTAATCAAAATAATTAATAGTGATAAATTATGAATTTGAGTGGTTTTAAATTATATTTAGAATATATTTTTACCATTTAATATAATTTTGGTCATTGGACATAATTTTACAATTAAACCGAACATAAACAAGTGTCAATCTTTTGATAGTTATTATCTTTTAAAAACACGCTTTTTGTTTTGACAACGAGAATTAATTTTAAATTAATTTCTGCCACTTCTGTGTTTTTAATTTAGAAAAATGGATTCCATATTTGGAATCAGGATGTACAAATTGTGTAAATAGGTAACTTTTATTTTTAGACATTTTGAATAATTACTGTGGTAAATATTTTATTTACTATGGTTAAGGGTAAATCTGGTAAATAAGGGTTAAAAAATAATATTATAATAATACTAAATTACCCTAAAACATGTCCTAGCATTATTGGTTGATACATGTTCGACCATAGTCATCTTTGGGTCGATTTGGGGACCCCATGGTGCCACTTGTAGGTGATAGGGACACTTTATTTTAATTAAGTTAAAATGAATACAAAAATGACACAAGCATATATATTTTAGAAAAACAATTACTACATAGGGGTATATATGTTGGATTTTAGATTATAAATATTCATTTGAACTATAACACGATTTACTACATAATGATAATTTATTTATAATTTTTAGACATTAAATAAGTTATTTTATTTATGACACAATGATGATGCAGTAATTACTAAAATAGTGAAAAATTAAATTAATTGATATTATAAATACCCAAATAAATATAATATGAAACTTTTAATGAATTAAACTAATTTTATAGGATAATATGATATATTAGGATTGATTTAATTTACGTTTTTCGAAGTAATCAATCTGTTATGAGTTTCAAAAAAATCAACTATTAAATAGTGTCAAAATTGACATAAAAGAGTTCTTAAAACAAATATTATATTATTAATTGATATTAAATTCCTAAAAATCTAATGTTCGGCCAAGAGACTTATATCATGATAGTTTCATCATTAATGGACCACTTGGGGGTCTCTTGGATGTATATAGTTTGTTTATTAACCATATTATATAAAAATACAAAGAGACATTGTAAAAGTGAAACTAATTAACTTAGAGTTAATACTTAAAGATAAGGTTAATATAAGTACCCAAAACTGTCTAAATTCTATTGGTTGAGTTGTTTTCGACCCATCCCCACCTTAAACTTTGAATAGTCAACTTTGGAGCCATTGGAAACTGAATATGAATTTATTATAAACTAATATCTCTAGCTTTTCCAAAGGTGCCCCTCACCCCTCTTATAAAAGGGCACTCCTCCTTCTCATTTCTTCACACCTTCAAAGCCTTTTGGTTCGTCCAAACTCTACCCAAATACTCTCCCAACATCCCTCAATACAACCTAGATGCCTTATTTTGATCAGAAAGCCAACATAAGGAGCCCTTTTGATCAAATCAAAAGGAAGAACCGGAAGAAGAGGTAATGTTTTCACCACCCCTTTTCAAGTTCCTTTCTTCTTCCACTTCTTCTTTATTTGTTATTACCATTCTAAAATAATAACTCCAGTATCTTATATATACTGCGATGTTATTATAAATATGGTACAACCATATTTAGTATTCTATCCACCCTTTTAATAACATGTCACCATACGTGCGTACGTACGACTTACCGTCTCCACGTCGTGGTGTAATTGTTATTCAATATAATATTATTTGGATGGGTATAATAATGATGTGTAACTCCTGTAAATAATAAATATAACATGTTAATGATTAATTATATATTATATAACATCCTTTTATATATTATTTTAATATCAAAAGAATGATATTGTCGCTCGTGCGTACGTACGGACTACCGTCTCCACGAACGCGATGAGATTCATTCTCCATCGTATCCATTCAAGTATAATTATCATTTGATGATTTAAAAAATGATGTTTAAGGACTTTATATCATTCTGGATATGAATAATATACAACCTATCTTTTACAAACATGTCTTACATAACAAAACATATAAAATAAAACAAGTAAGTTAACAACCGAAACAATGATAATACTAAGATATTATTATCAAATCAATATTAAAAGATCATATATGATATCATATTAATGTATATGATTCTTGTATAATTTAATAACAATTATTTCACCATTATATAAGAGGTTAACCTACCCCAACCAAGGAAAAGTACAAGGTAAGGGTTATTTCACAATCTCTTCATTATCCGAGGTGGTTTATATGTAATAATATACTGGGATCTCTTTATCATCCACATCCATGTTTCTTCAAAATGTATTTCAAAACATTTTTATTATTTACAAGAATATGGGTTAAAGTCATTTATACCCTTGTTTGACTTTTTATAAGAGGAATATTTCCGTCGTTTTCAAAACAAGGTCCTTTTTAACCTTTTCGACAGAATTAAGGTAAGAATGTTTTTTTAACTTATACGGCGAGTGCGGTTATTTTCTGCCGTTATAAAATCTTCAAAGTTTTCCTTAAAATCTTATAAGAATATTTTCAAGAAAATGTTTTATTTTATATGGCTCTTAAATGATTTCAAAAATAGAAAGAGATATTTCTCCAAAAAGTGTTTTGATTTCATCTATGTCAACATCCTTTGATGGATTTTACGCTTATTTGAAGTTGATTTATTATGATACAAAACTTCTATATTGTATTGAAGGTTTTGTGATATGTTTGACTGTGGATGTGCTATTTTTATACCATTCATAGTTTATGGTGAAATTATTGACATTTCGTATGCTATTTTTAATACGAATTTTTATGTTATGTTTAAACCTTTTCATATGGGAATGCATTGGACTTAATATGTGACGGGTGGAGCCCGCTATAGCTCCTCGATGCATCGGTAGGTATCATGAGACAAACTAGTGTCTTGGCACAAGGCCTTGGCAAAATCTTATTTGTAGTCTTGGCACGAGGCCTTGGCTATGTGGTTATGATAGTCTGGCATTATGCATTCTAACATTATGAAAGTGGTTATTGATATTTCATGTGATTATTCAATTAGTAGAATATCCATGTGAATAAGTAAATGGCATTATTTCATTTTACTTTTTCCATACTATGTTGAATTTCAAATTTAAAAGGATTTTGTTTTAATTATACATAGCCTTAAATGTTTATTCTTATTTATGAAAGTTTCCGGTATATTGTTATCCTTACTGGGCATTTGAGCTCACCCCTTTTCTATGTTTTATTTTTCCTAGGAAGTGAAGAAGTAAATTATGAATGACCAGCAGGGATATTATGTGGGGATATGAGTGTGGTTTATGGAGACAATATGTTGTTGTAGTAGTTTTTTCATTTTATGATGTAATGTAAGACTTATGAATATATCTAGTGTTTCCAAGGCTACTAAACCAATCGGTCCTTCGGGATTTGATCTTTCTTGTGATCATGACAATGTTATGTAATAATTCACCGACTCTGGGTAACTAGGGTCGGGGCGTTACAGTTGGTATCAGAGGAAGTTTAGTAAAAACCTTGGAAGCTAGATTTAGATAAACTCTGATTAGAGCACGTAGACCTAAGATGAACTTTGAGGATTAGTATAGAAGAACTGCCTAGAATTTTGGTATTGTAGAGATTTTGTGAGTTTTCCGAGAAATACATCCATGTCTGGATACGAGCAGGTAGAGGCGGCTCTGGCACAGATGTACCTAGAGGTAAAACCCAAAAACACCGCTTTGAGCTAGACTCGAACAGGAACTGATGCACGACAACGGGCCTTGCTACACTCTTGGTTACGACACTCCCGGGGGATATTCTTAGGATGACTCTCATTCTCTTTAAAAATCATTATGAAGGGTTTATGAGTATATAATTACTCAAAGAAAACATTTTTATGGTTATGGATTATATCCATAAATAGTTCAATTTATGTTAAGTGTTTTATAAGTATGGGATTATGTATTTTGATTCATAAACTGATATAGTTTATGCCATTGTTTAGAAATGGCGCCTAGTGGATGAAATGGAAACCGTATCAATGCACGCACTCCATGTAGGGATTTCCCTCCTGCTCAAGATAATTATAGTGGAGCTGGTGATGCAACTGGTGCTGATCAGCTAATTACCATACTGGGAAAACTTACTCCGGTTATGAATAATAACCTTACCCGTATGGAGCACCCTGATCCACAACATGGAGGATCAATGTTAGATCGATTCATGAGGAAACAACCACAAACGTTCAATGGGAGTACAAATACCTTAGTAGCTGAGCAATGGATAAATTCCCTAGAGAAAATATTTCAGGCTTTGGGGAGCAGTCAAAGGGAAAAAGTTATCATGGCAGTTTACCGCCTCACTGGAGATGCTGATCAATGGTGGTCATTAATTCAAAATATGAAGGAAGATGATGAAGTATCAAATATGGAATGGAGGGAGTTCAAAGATCTGTTTTTAGAAAAATACTTTCCTAGAAACCATCGAGCAGATATGGAAAGACAATTTCTAAGTCTGAGACAGAAGGAGGATGATAATGTCACAAAGTATGAGGCTAACTTTACAAGGTTATCAAGGTATGCTGGTGATTATATACGTAACCCAAGAAGTAAGATTGATCGTTTCTTTGATGGGTTAAAACCATTTCTCCGTCGAGCATTAGTCTCACAATCCTTTTCGTCGTACGAAGACATTGTCTCATGTGCTATCAAGACCGAAAAAGAATTCTCTAAGTCTTATGACTTTAAAGCAAAGCAAGAGAAGAAGAGACCTGCTGATCAATCTGGGAATGGAAATAAGGGGAAGAAGGGAAAGGTTGAATATCCATCTTGTGGTAAATGCGGGAAGAAACATCCTGGTACTTGCTTGAAGGGAATGGGAGTCTGTTACAAGTGTGGTGAAAAAGGCCACCAAGCTCGTGATTGCAAGGGGAAGAAGGAAGATACCAACGTTCAGTGCTACAATTGCAGGGAGATGGGGCATTATGCAAATGCATGTCCTAAGCATCAGGAGAACTTACCTTAGAAAAGGCCAAGGGATCAAGGCCATGCTTATGCTATCACTACTACTGAGGTAGAAGCTCCAAAAGATGTGGTGGCAGGTAATTTAATGGTTTCCTCAAGTTTAGAAAATACATTATTTGACTCTGGATCATCGCATTGTTTCATATCTTCCCAGTTTGCTAAGAAAATTAGATATTTAAAATTTGATTTAATAAGGGAATTGTCAGTTAAAACTCCTAAGGGAAGTATCATTGCAACAAAGTTTTGTGAATCAGTCCCCATTAGAGCACATAAATGTTCTTTATCTGCTGATCTCGTCGTCATACCTATGATTGAGTTTGATATAATCCTCGGTATGGACTAGCTGTCGGACTATGATGCGAAGATTTATTGTAAGAAGAAAGAGGTTACGATTCTTGATGATAATGATAAGGAACACCTTATCTTTAGAGCAGAATCGTCACCACCTAATTCTTATTTAGATCCACCCCAGTAGCTCAACTTAATTTAATTATTGGGGAGGAAGAGAATGAAATAACTGTCGGTGAGGAAAGGAATGTTCAAATAGAGGATGTACCTGTTGTGAAAGAATTTGTAGATGTATTTCCGGAAGATTTACCTGGACATCCTTCAGAACGAGAAGTTGAGTTTTCCATTGATTTGATTCCTGGATCAAGGCCTATATCAAAGACCCCTTATAGAATGGCCACTGTAGAATTAGTTGAACTAAAAAAACAACTAGAGGAATTGAGTAATAAGGGATTTATTCTCCCTAGTGTTTCTCCATTGGGATCCCCTGTTCTTTTTGTTAAAAAGAAAGATGGATCTATGAGGTTATGTATCGACTACAGGGAGATCAATGCTATAACGATAAAGAAAAGTATCCCCTACCTCGTATTGATGATTTATTTGACCAACTACATGGAGCTCAATACTTTTCAAAGATTGACCTTCGATCTGGATACCATCATTTGTGTGTGAAGAAGGAAGACATTCTGAAGACATCATTTCGAACCAGGTACGGGCATTACGAGTTTACCGTAATGTCGTTTGGATTGACTAATGCACCCTCTGTATTCATGGATCTGATGAATAGAGTTTTCAAGGAGTATCTCGATGAATTTGTGGTGGTATTTATTGATGATATCTTGGTATACTCCAAAACCTACGAAGATCATGAAAATCACTTGCGCATTATCTTGAAGACTCTGAGGAGGCATGAATTATATGGGAAGTTTATAAAGTGTGAATTCTGGCTTCAGGAGATTTCTTTTCTTGGCCATATTGTCTCTAAAGATGGAATCTCTGTTGATCCTTCTAAGACCAAGGAAATCCAAGAATGGCCAACACCTACGAGTATAACTGAGGTACATAGTTTTATTGGTTTGACAGGTTATTATCGACGTTTCGTCCAGAATTTTGCCCGATTTGCTAACCCATTAACGAAGCTCACACGTAAAGGGGTTAAATTTGTTTGGACAAAAGAGTGTGAAGAATGTTTTGAAGAACTGAAGAGAATATTAGTCAATTCTCCTATATTGACTCTACCATCGGGGAATGATGGGTTCGTTATTTATAGTGATGCATCAAAGAAAGGACTTGGTTGTGTCCTTATGCAGAATGATAGAGTTATTGCCTATGCATCACGACAGTTGAAAATTCATGAACAAAACTATCCTACTCATGATCTCGAGTTAGCAGCTATGATATTTGCTTTGAAGATATAGAGGCACTACCTCTATGGTGAAAAATGTGAGATTTATACTGATAACAAGAGTTTGAAGTATATTTTCTCACAAAAAGAACTCAACATGAGGCAAAGGAGATGGCTTGAATTACTCAAGGATTATGATTGCACGATACACTACCACCCGGGGAAAGAAAACAAGGTGGCAGATGATTTGAGTAGAAAAGACCATGGAGTTTTGAACAATATGAGAATTTAAAGGGATCCAATTTTCATGGATCTAGTGAAGATGGACATGGGAATAACCAGGGAAGGTGAAACATCAATACTTTTTCAAATGGTTGCCAAACCATCTTTACTAGAAAGGATTAAGAGTTCTCAGACCGATGATGAAGAATTTCAAAAGAATGTTAAAGCTGTGAATGATGGGAGATTGAGAGACTTTGTGTATGAAGATGGAATTTTGAAATTCGGGAAGATACTTTGTGTTCCCGATTTACCAGATCTAAAAAGGGAATTGTTGGATGATGCTCATAGTTCAAATTTCTCTATACACCCTGGGAGCACGAAAATGTATAGAGATTTGATGGAACATTTTTGGTGGGACAACATGAAGAGGGAGATTTCTGATTTTGTGTCAAGATGTATGGTTTGTCAACAAGTGAAAGCTGGAAGGAAACAGCCTGGAGGAGTCATACAACCTCTTCCCATACCGGAGTGGAAATGGGACAATATTACGATGGACTTTGTCATGGGGATACCAAAGACTCCTAGAAGGAATGACGCAATATGGGTTATTGTTGATCGTCTTACCAAGTCAACACATTTTCTTGCTATAAGAGAAGATCTACCCCTAGAACGTCTAGCAAGACTATATATTAATGAAGTTGTGAGACTTCATGGAGTACCCCTATCGATTGTTTTTGATCCTGATCCCCGTTTTACTTCAAGATTTTGGAAAAGTCTTCAGAAATCCCTGGATACTGAACTTCATTTGAGCACTGCTTACCACCCTCAGACAGATGGACAATCAGAACAGACTATTCAGACCTTAGAAGACATGTTGAGATCTTGCTCACTTGACTTTCAGGGTATGTGGGATCAATATTTACCACTTGTAGAATTTTCCTATAACAATAGCTTCCATTCGAGTATTCAGATGGCACCATATGAAGCGTTATACGGATAGAGATGTCGTACACCAACCTGTTGGGATGACGTTGGTGAAAGAAAACTTGTAGGACCAGAACTGGTGGAGGAAACGGTGGAAAAGGTGAAGGTAATCCAAAATCACATCAAAGCAGCACAAAGTAGGCAGAAGAGCTATGCCGATAATCGAAGGAAGGATTTGGAATTTCAAGTTGGTGATCATGTTTTCCTGAAGGTATCTCCATGGAAGGGAGTCATATGTTTTGGTAAGAAAGGTAAATTGAGTCCCAGGTACATCGGACCCTTCGAAGTTCTAGAACGAGTTGGGGTTGTAGCTTACCGATTGGCAATGCCGCCAAGTCTCTCCAAAGTTCACGATGTGTTCCACGTATCTCTGTTGAGGAAATACATGCCTGACCCAACGCATGTACTCACCTATGAGGAATTAGAACTGGAACCCGATCTGTCTTATTGTGAAGATCCTGTCAGGATTCTTGATACAAGAGAACAAGTACTGAGAAACCGGACGACGCGTCTGGTAAAAGTTTTGTGGAGAAACCATAAGATGGAAGAGGCAACGTGGGAACCCGAGGAACTTATGATGAAGAACCACCCGAGTCTTTTCATGCGGTAGTATTCTAGAAATTTCTAGGATGAAATTATTTGAAGGAGGGAAGAATGTAACACCCCAAGCTTCTACGGTACGCTTCTCTTTGAATAATGTGATAGCGTGTGTTGTACACAACACCGAGTTCTAACACACCATAACCAATCAAACTAGCCGTTATGAATAGTAATACATACTTTTCGAAATTATATATATTTTATATTTTAAAATGGACTTCATTTCTGGATTCGGAATATCGAATTTAGCCTAAGGTGAAATTTTGGTACTTTTCGGAGAACTTTCATATTTTGATGAATAGTGAAAATTACTAAATTTTAATTAAAAACAACTTTTTAATCAAAATAATTAATAGTGATAAATTATGAATTTGAGTGGTTTTAAAGTATATTTAGAATATATTTTTACCATTTAATATAATGTTGTTCATTGGACATAATTTTACAATTAAACCGAACATAAACAAGTGTCAATCTTTTGATAGTTATTATCTTTTAAAAACACGCTTTTTGTTTTGACAGCGGGAATTAATTTTAAATTAATTTCTGCCACTTCTTTGTTTTGAATTTAGAAAAATGGATTCCATATTTGGAATCAGGATGTCCAAATTTTGTAAATAGGTAAATTTTATTTTTAGACATTTTGAATAATTACTGTGGTAAATATTTTATTTACCATGGTTAAGGGTAAATCTGGTAAATAAGGGTTAAAAAATAATATTATAATAACACTAAATTACCCTAAAACGTGTCCTAGACTTATTGGTTGATACATGTTCGACCATAGGCATCTTTGGGTCGATTTGGGGACCCCATGGTGCCACTTGTAGGTGATAGGGACACTTTATTTTAATTAAGTTAAAATGAATACAAAAATGACACAAGCATATATCCTTTAGAAAAACAATTATTACATAGGGTTATATATGTTGGATTTTAGATTATAAATATTCATTAGAAAGATAAAAAGATTTCCTACATAATGATATTTTATTTATAATTTTTAGACATTAAATAATTTATTTTATTTATGACACAATTATGATACAGTAATTACTAAAATAGTGAAAAATTAAATTAATTGATATTATAAATATCCAAATAACTATAATATGAAACTTTTAATGAATTAAACTAATTTTATAGGATAATATGTTATATTATGATTGATTTAATTTACTTTTTTCGAAGTAATCAATCTGTTATGAGTTTCAAAAAAATCAACTATTAAATAGTGTCAAAATTGAAATAAAAGAGTTCTTAAAACAAATATTATATTATTAATTGATATTAAATTCCTAAAAATCTAATGTTCGGGAAAGAGACTTATATCATGATAGTTTCATCATTAATGGACCACTTGGGGGTATCTTGGATGTATATAGTAAGTTTAATAACCATATTATATAAAAATACAAAGAGACATTGTAAAAGTGAAACTAATTAACTTAGAGTTAATACTTAAAGATAAGGTTAATATAAGTACCCAAACCTGTATAAATTCTATTGGTTGAGTTGTTTTCGACCCATCCCTACATTAACCTTTTAATAGTCAACTTTGGAGCCATTGGAAACCGAATATGAATTTATTATAAACTAATATCTCTAGCTTTTCCAAAGGTGCCCCTCACCCCTCTTATAAAAAGGAACTCCTCCTTCTCATTTCTTCACACCTTAAAAGCCTTTTTGTTCGGCCAAAATCTGCCCAAATACTCTACCAACATCCCTCAATACAACCTAGAGGCCTTAGTTTGATCAGAAAGCCATCCTAAGGAGCCCTTTTGAACAAATCAAAAGGAAGAACCGGAAGAAGAGGTAATGTTTTCACCACCCCTTTTCAAGTTCCTTTCTTCTTCCACTTCTTCTTTCTTTGTTATTACCATTCTAAAATAATAAATCCAGAATCTTATATATACTGTGATGTTATTATAAATATGGTACAACCATATTCAGTATTCTATCCACACTTTGAATAACATGTCACCATACGTGCGTACGTACGGCTTACCGTCTCCACGTCGTGGTGTAATTGTTATTCAATATAATATTATTTGGATGGGTATAATAATGATGTGTAACTCATGTAAATAATAAATATAACATGTTAATGATTCATTATATATGATATACCATACTTTTATATATTATTTTAATATCAAAAGAATGATATTGTCGCTCGTGCGTACGTACGGACTACCGTCTCCACGAACGCGATGAGATTCATTCTCCATCGTATCCATTCAAGTATAATTATCATTTGATGATTTAAAAAATGATGTTTAAGGACTTGATATCATTCTTGATATGAATAATATACAACCTATCCTTTACAAACATGTCTTACGTAACAAAACATATAAAATAAAACAAGTAAGTTAACACCCGAAACAATGATAATACTAAGATATTATTATCAAATCAATATTAAAAGATCATATATGATATCATATTAATGTATATAATTTTTTTATAATTTAATAACAATTATTTCACCATTATACAGGTGGTTAACCTACCCCAACCAAGGAAAAGTACAAGGTAAGGGTTATTTCACAGTCTCTTCATTATCCGAGGTTGTTTATATGTAATAATCTACTGGGATCTCTTTATCATCCACATCCATGTTTCTTCAAAATGTATTTCAAAACATTTTTATTATTTACAAGAATATGGGTTAAAGTAATTTATACCCTTTTTTGACTTTTTATAAGAGGAATATTTCCGTTGTTTTCAAAACAAGGTCCTTTTTAACCTTTTCGATAGAATTAAGGTAAGAATGTTTTTTTTAACTTATACGGCGAGTGCGGTTATTTTCTGCCGTTATAAAATCTTCAAAGTTTTCCTTACAATCTTATAAGAATATTTTCAATAAAATGTTTTATTTTATATGGCTCTTAAATGATTTCAAAAATAGAAAGAGATATTTCTCCAAAAAGTGTTTTGATTTCATCTATGTCAACATCCTTTGATGGATTTTACGCTTATTTGAAGTTGATTTATTATGATACAAAACTTCTATATTGTATTGAAGGTTTTGTGATATGTTTGACTGTGGATGTGATATTTTTATACCATTCATAGTTTATGGTGAAATTATTGACATTTCGTATGCTATTTTTAATACGAATGTTTATGTTATGTTTAAACCTTTTCATATGGGAATGCATTGGACTTAATATGTGACGGGTGGAGCCCGCTATAGCTCCTCGATGCATCGGTAGGTCTAATGAGACAAACTAGTGTCTTGGCACAAGGCCTTGGCAAAATCTTATTTTTAGTCTTGGCACGAGGCCTTGGCTATGTGGTTATGATAGTCTGGCATTATGCATTCCAACATTATGAAAGTGGTTATTGATATTGCATGGGATTATTCGATTAGTAGAATATCCATGTGAACAAGTAAATGGAATTATTTCATTTTACTTTTGCCATACTATGTTGAAGTTCAAGTTTAAAAGGCTTTTGTTTTAGTTATACATAGCCTTAAATGTTTATTCTTATTTATGAAAGTTTCCGGTATATTGTTATCCTTACTGGGCATTTGAGCTCACCCCTTTTCTATGTTTTATTTTTCCCAGGAAGTGAAGAAGTAAATTATGAATGACCTACAGGGATATTATGTGGGGATATGAGTGTGGTTTATGGAGACAATATGTTGTTGTAGTAGTTTTTTCATTTTATGATGTAATGTAAGACTTATGAATATATCTAGTGTTTCCAAGGCTACTAAACCAATCGGTCTTTCGAGATTTGATCTTTCTTGTGATCATGCCAATGTTATGTAATAATGCACCGACTCTGGGTAACTAGGGTCGGGGTGTTACAAGTTCCGATAGAAAAGGCAACATCTGGTCTAGTGAAAATCATTGCATACATAATACTTACAACTATATTAGAATATGGGATTCTAAATATATATTTAATATTAAATGTTGTGATTAGTGATTGATACAATGATATTTTAAAATTCTAACCAAATGGAACACTAACAGGTTTTAGAGAATCAAAAAATACATCTTAAAAACTTTGAGTATATAAGAATGTTGAGATAGATAAATAATAACATTCTTCCTATCCATAATAATTTCCATGTCATTTTTTATAACACATATTATATAATTCCTTTAAGACACTTAATTATATAGAATTTTGACATGGGTGATTAATTTCATATCACTGTACATGAGCAACATGTCATCAACAAAAATTAGTAAATAAAACATGTAATTTTTAATAGGTTCAGAATATAAACGTGCCTAAAAATGAATCCTTCTGAAAATCTTTTAAAACATAAATGAGTCAAATTTATTGTACTATTGTCTTGAAGATTATTTTAATCCATATATTTCTTTATTAAGAATGAATTCTTGGTTATATTTTAATATATAATAATAAAGGAGTATTAATGTATAATTTTTCATTTCTATAAGTATACAATAAATGAGTTTTAAAATATAACTATTATATATACAAGTCAAAATAGGAAAAAATACAAGAATAATTCTTAACTATATGACAATTTTTTTAAATTAATCCATTCCTTCTCTTTAAGGGAGGCCTTTCTCTATAATATTTTATTTAAATTTAACTTCATTCCCTACAATGTTGTCTTATTTTATATTATAGATCTATTTATAGACACTCACCTTGGAAATAGATAGTTTACTTACTATATAACATGTATGGTTCTTTATTAGGAATGTCATATAATCTTCCAGGGCCAAAATACAATGCTTAGAGTTACTATTATTGAAAACATGATTGTAGCTTTGGGGGTCCCCTCTACCACGATCCCCTGCCACATGAAAGGAAAAAAAAACCAAATAGGTATGATTGTACTTAAAATGATGTTTTGAGAGTCTAAATTTTGTATCCATAACGATATAATAACCTCTAAGTGCACAATGAGCTCCATCATCCAGAGCATCATCAAAACCTAACCAAGATTCTGGCTCTAGTTGAGAAAGGGGAAGCTAAGAGGTAGATGGAGGCGTCTCAACAAGAGACTCACTAATACTAGGAGGATCAACCTCATGATACATCATATAAGAAGAATCATCACTAAAATCAGTGGGAGGATGGACTCTAGGAGGAAAAGACCCTTGAAATACTACATCCCAGCTAAAAATACACTTCTCAAATCTATGTTTATTTATCTATAGATTATACCCCTTCACCCCCTCAGGATACCCTATGAAAATGAATTTGATATCCCTAAGACCATGTTTATCATTTTTTATATTAATATAGATAGTATATCCAAATTACCTAATATGTCCATACAATGGGGGATGATTTCTCCATAACTATAACGGATTATTAAATCCATTGGAATACAAGGAACTACTATTTATTAAGTAGAACATCTTAGTAAAAACCTCTTCCTAAAATTACTTATAAAAGTATGAGAATGAAATCATTATATGAACCAATCTAATAATTTTATGACTCATATTCTCAACTAGACCATCCTTCTAAGGACTATGACTCACAACGTAACACCCCAAGGTTTTCTAAAATACATTTTTTTTTCAAATAAATTTAATATTCTATATATTTTTAAATACATGAAATATTGAGTTTAGATTATGTTACATGAAAAACAGAGTTTCTATTGTCACGACCCGCCCTCGGGGTCCGTGCCGTGACTACCCCAAGCCCGCCTTCCATAGGCCAGGGGCTGGCGACTAGCACCAAGGCGTAAATCCCAGTAAAAAGGGAAGGCATTGCCTTTGAAAAGTAACCAACACCACAGAGTAAGCAAGCGGAAAGTAAACACTAAACAAGCAGAGTACAACTGAAAGTGCGGAAAAGTAAATGGGCCAGAATACAAACCCAAACTGAAAGTAAAGTACAACTCGAAAAGGGAAAAACAGCAACTGTAAAGTAAAAGCCGCTACTCTGAGCTGTCCACCGGAAATCCCACCTGAAGGGTGGGTACAGATAGCTCCTCTGCTCCACGGGTCCCGTCGTCCGCTCCGTGCACGTCCCGCCCAGTGGTCCACCTCCAGGTACCGTCCCGCTCTATAAGCCTCAGCTAAGTCAACGCTGTCCGTCGTCTGCAACCAACACAACGTAGTGCGGGCAAAGCCCGTGCAGGGGTGAGTATAAGCTACTCAGTAGGGACCCCGAGACCCCTGAAGGTCTCTCAAATCCACAAAGGATAAACCATGAAGAAATGTACAAACACGAAGTAACAACCGACACTGCTTAGGTATATGCCCATACATATACCTAAGTCATCAATTCAAATACGCTCCAACCTCCGAGCCCAAGTACAACTCAGTCCACGCAGGAAAGTATACGTATTCCACATAGGAAAGCAAAACATAATCCACACAGGATTGCACAACACAATCCACACAGGAAAACAATAGGATTCAGCTCAAACAGGTATACTTTTTCAAGGACGATAAAGATGATCACTGATCCATCTAGGTCGTCGGACCCACGAAGGATCGATAGGTAACTAACCCCCGCAGAAGACCCACACAGGATCGGGCTCACACAGAACCTGTAGGCGCTGGCTCACACATAACCGCTGAGCGCAAGGACCCACACAGGATCGGGCTCACACAGAACCTGTAGCACTGATCCACGTAGGATCGCTGAGTGCTGTAGTCGTCGTCGTCGAATCCACATAGGATCTCTGTACTGTCGTCGTCGAATCCACACAGGATCTCTGTACTGTTGTCGTCGCTGTCACAGTAGCAGTCGTAGCAGTAGTAGCAGTCGCAGCCAGCACTAGGGTTCCCGCACACAGCTAGCTCGTTCGGAGGGTCCGCTCCACGAGCCGAGAGGCTGATACATCAACTGTCACGAAGACCAGAGTTGATGTATCCAAAAGTTCCGTATCGTCAACAGGAACTCAACGCAACAGACGTCGCGTCGATCGGACGCCCGGTCTGAGAGTTATTGGCATTTTCGTCTCCGGGGCCCGGTTAGTTTTTAAGGCAAAACCAACCCGACCGTACTCCACCTGCGTCCAAACCTCGGGCGGAGTATGCCAAAAGATCCGTCTCACTAAGAGGAACACTACGCGACTGACGGCACGTCAATCGGACGTCCGTAGCTCAAGATATGAGCGTTTCCGCTCCGAAGGCCCGGTTGGTTTCGTGAACGAACCAACCCGGCCGAACTCAAAGTAAACCGAAACCTTGAGTGCGATATACCGAAACGACCGCCTCGATCCAAGGATCGCGTTGCCGCATACGGTTCGTCATTCGGAGGTCCGAGGCCCAAGTTATGAGCCAAAAACCGAAACTGGTCCGAAACGGGGGGGGGGGGGGGGGTCCGGGTCCGGCCCGACCCCCCCCCCCCCCCCCCCCCCCCCCCCCCCTGGGCGGCGCGGTGGCCGGCGGCGGCGGACGGCGGCGCGGCGGCGGACGGCGGCGCGGCGGCGGGCCGCGGTGGCGGCGGCGGCGGGCCGCGGTGGCGGCGGCGGGCCGCGGTGGCGGCGGCGGCGGGCCGCGGTGGCGTCGGCGGCGGGCTGCGGTGGCGGCGGCGCCAGGCGGCGCACGTGGGAGGCACGCGGGGGCTAAGCCCCGCGTTTTGTCAAGGCGGCACGGCCTTGTGCCGTGCCTTGCAACAAACGGCCCCCCCAAGTGGGGGCCGGCTGGAACGAACTGGGGGGGCTGTTGCCCCCCCTCCCTTAATGAACCGCCCCCCCTCATTAAGAGGGGGGTTTGTTTAACCAGCCGGGGGATTTATTCCCCCGGTTTTATGACATCCGGCCGGCCAGTTGGCCGGCCGGTTTTTACCAACGAGACCGGAAATTCCGGTCCCGCCCTCGACTTCCGACGCCGGCGGCCCGGCCGCCGGTCTTCCCTTCCGCCGCGGCCCGGAACCGGCCGCGGTCTTCTCGTCCCGCCGCGGCCCGGAACCGGCCGCGGTCTCCTCGTCCTGCCGCGGCCCGGAACCGGCCGCGGCGTTCGTCATCCGGCGCGGTGCGACGGCACCGCGCCCCTTTGCCGTACCATGATTCCTTCCAACGCGGCGCGACGGCGTCGCGTTCTTGAAGATTCTCCTCGGCGTAGCGCGACGACGTTGCGTAAATTAAGCACGATCATCCGCGTGGTGCGACGGCACCACGCCACTTGCTTCCACCCGCATGGATAAAACAAGAACGGTGGAGGGGGGTTCGGCCGTGTTCGTGCGGTCCGGCCCCCCTTACGTTAAAATAAAAACGCAACTTAAAATAAATTAAGTCACACGTTAGTCTTGATAGAATCACGATCAGGAATAAAATAAGGAAACCAAAAGAAAACGACAACCCCTACCTCGGGTTTAAGATTCAAAGGTTCGGCTACGCTCCGCGGAAGACGGCGTCGCGGGGGTCGGGTGTCGCGGTCGTCGTTCGTCAAATCCGTTGACGAAGAGTTATGCCCGAAGAGACACGACGTTGGCGGATCTTCGTTTGCCGACGAAGAAGGTCCGAGGAGGAAGAAGAGGTCCGAAGATACCGGGTCGCCGAGTCGATGATCCTTGACGAAGTGTTGTCGTTCTTCGTTGAGGATGAAGACGTTCTTCGCCGGAGAAGATGAAGAGGAGCTCTCAAAAGCTCACAAGGGAATAAACCAACAACCCATAAACAAATAAGATTACATCTTATTTTATTAACACATAACTCAAAAGAATTTCAAATGTTTGAAATTCAAAAGAGTTAACTCCCAAAATTAAATAAGAGTAACATAGGCCAATTAATTAGGGGTTAAGTACGTTGAGAGAATTTGAAAAGAAAAGGGGTTCGTGTGGGCCCCACCACACTTAATCCTCCCAAGGGAGGTTAAGTGGGTGTGGGTCCCACTTCCAACCTCCTTTGATAGGTTTTTAAATAAGTTAAAATAAAATTTGTCTTACACAAATTTTATTTAACTTAACTGAAAAACCCCAAAACGTAACTTTCAACCCGCAACAAACGCAACTCCCGATAAGGTCTCATTAAGCGAATATCGGCGCTGCGAGTTCATCGGTGCCCTCGGATTTCAATTCCGAGCACCGGATCAAAAGTTAGGAATTCCCGCTCGTTCGTTCACTGAACGTACCCGAGCCAAACTTCGGAAATTAATTCCGGGCACTCCGGGCCTCGAAATCAGGTGCCGTCAGAAACCGCGCTCTTGTAAAATTCTAAAGAAAATTAAGAAAAAAATTTCCCTTGAATTTTACGGGTCTTTACATCTATTTCAATACATGAAACACTAAGTTTATCTTGTGTTAAATGAAATATTGAGTGAATCTTGTTTTATAAGAAACACTAAGTTTAAATTTAACTTGTCATACTATTAAAATATTATTATTTAATATGATAGTTATGACCTAGATATTGGATTAGATTTATGAATAAGATTAACTATAATATGAAAATATATGGTTTACAAATGTATATATAATAAATTATTTATCGACTAGTTAATTATAAATTAAAATAAAAACTATTTGAAATCAAAATAAATTATTGTTTGAAAAACTATTTTTATGCGAAAAAACATGTTTTTACTCAATAAATTAAACAAATAACTTTTAGTGAATGATATTAATAAAATTTATATATTATATATTCAATCCATTTTTTAACATTCATCTTATGTTTTTAATATACAAGAGATAAGTATAAAATGAATGAATGGTGTTCCTGTAAGGTTTGTCACCACGAGAGAGCTCCCCTAGATGGCTAGGGTTTCCCTACCAATGTTCTTTTCTCCATTATAATCTCTTATCTTTGTAGGCATGGGGTGGTTATGGGTTGGGTCATGTGGTTATGGTATGGCATGGTGTCAACCTTTTTAGAGTTTCACGACTAGCGTGGCCTCCAGAGCTATGTGGATGAACACTGTCATTCAACATCCTCCAAAAAATCCATTTTGAAGGTTTTCACTCCCACTCTTACAAAAATGTCACCAAATTTCTCTAATTGAGCCTCCCAATTTTCTTTTGGTGGTTATTATTAATTGGATTCTTGTCAATATTGTCTTGGTGGTTTCTTGTTCTAGAGATCTATCAATGAATCCAGCACCGTAGTTCATCTCCTATATCAGTTTTATATAGGAATTGTTTCCCATTTTGGCCTCGCTGCTATCTGGTATAGTACCAAGATTCTTATGCTTACCCTTGGTCTCTACTACCATTTTGTCATGATCCTTCATGAATGACCCCACTTTGGCCAGGTGTGATGGATTCCATAATGATTCGGATTGTACTGGGGATTTTGATGGGGGTTGATCTGTTGTGGTGATGATTTAAAGAGTTTTTAATGGTGTCTTGTTGGATGTAATAGTTTTAGAGTTTAGAGGCCTTCTACTTGAAACACATTTTTCTCTAGAGGGTCATGGTTTTTATGGAAAGCGTGTATGAGCCGTGGTGTTTCTATTGATGGAGGCGTGGCCAGTGCGGGTGGTTCATGCTGCTTGGTTGGTATCATTTTTTGGGTCTGATGTGAAAGGGACACTACTTGAAGAGGTAGATAGATGTTCCATCCTAACATGTGATAGGATGAGTGCTATGGGTGGTGTGTATGGCGGCCTTGGCGAGTGACCGTGTTTTTTTTGTGTGGTTGTTTGTCTGTCTCGGCCCAAGGCCGGTTGGTTATCCTACTCTTAGGCCACATTTTGGTGTTTGGGGGTGTGCCTTCAATAGTGTATCCCCTTGAGCATGTTGAATCATTTTTATGGCATGTATGGTTCTCACTTAACCATAATTTTATTTTTTTGGAAAATGAAAAATAGTTTGTGGATAAGAATAAAACTAATTTTATGCTTAAAACATTTTTTTTCTAAAAAATAGTGTCTTCTTATTTTGAAACATTATTTTAAAATAGTTTTTTTGACACTTTTAAAAAATTTAATTGAAATTATTAACATCATCATGACAAAATTATCTTGGAGTGAATTTTTGATAATTTTCAGAAAAGTTAATTTTTTTGATAAACATTGAAAATAACAGTTTTTTATTAAGAATTGTCATTTATTTTGAATAATTTTAAAAAATAAAAATTATTTAAATTTGTTTTTAAAATTAAAATTAGTAAAACTTTATATCAATTAATCCAATTTAGGCCATTGGAATCAATTTAATATTGAATTTTTATATAATTTTTTTTAAATTTGGAAGGATTTCTCTTTGGAAAACTGTCTTTTATTCACTTTTGTAGGATTAATTTTAAATTAAAAATATCTAATTTTTTAAATGGAATTTAAAATTTTGAGTCCATAATTTTAATCAAAATAATTTATATTTTACAATAATTTCTACATATTTTTTACGATAATGATTAGTGAAAAGAGTAAAAATTTATTACCGCGTTTAAGGTTAAAATAAGTTTACTCAGGGGTCAAAATTCAAAAAAAGTTGTAAAAAAACAAGAAAATTATACAACATCCATTTAGAGTAAATAATTTGACCTTAAAGCAACTATGTTTAGATAATTTCCCATTTTGTGTCCTTTTAGCATGTGAAAAACAAGGGTACACCTTTTTATTTTTAAAAATTACAAGTGTGCCACTCACTTTACATATAAAAGGCCACCCCTCTTATATTCTATTCACACATAAAAAACCCTTTGGATTAGATAATACATATAAAAATACCTTCTTTACATATATACTCTCATCCAATTAGCCTTATTTTGGTCATAAATCCATCTTATTAAGTCATTTGTTGAAAACTAAAAGAAGTTGTCTGAATAATAGGTAACACGCATACCTGAGAATTTTATTTTATTTATTTCTCCACAACATTAAATTATTATTAAAACATTCTAAAAAGTGTCATTACTTTGTGTATGGTTACTTGAGATATAATCAAATCTGGATGGCCCATGAAGACTAAGGAGAAAATTCTTTCATAGTGCTCCAAGGGGTATACTACTCTTAGGTAATTACCTTTGGTTTAAATAATTATGTTTCTATACATCAATGTTCCATGCATTGAATTTTCAAACACAGTATATGAGAGTCAGTTGAATTCTATATTTGAAATTTGTTGGTTAAGTCCTTACAGTTCTCTGATCATCATGCTGATCTTGGGATCATTTTTACATGTTATGACATCATAGTTTAAAAATGAATCCATTGAATTGTGCTTTTAGTGTTACTTAAAGAAAGTTTCTCAGCCTTATGGTATGTTATCACATCATAAAATTTGACCCTTAGAATACTAAGGCTATACATGAAATGTCACCACTTCAACAGCTCAAAGTGTTGAGAGGACTCTAGGGGAACCTACCCTATATCTAAGGCTTTATAGCAAATCAAGTAAGAAAATATCTACCTTTCACCAAACATCTAAATAAAAGGGTCACTTGTCTCTGGATTGGTGACTGCCAAGAAGAATTTGATTTTTTTTAAGAAATTTTGATCGAGTCCACCAGTTTTGAACCCCCCTATCAAAGGAAATCAATTCATTTAATGCGATAGAGTCAGAATGATCACTAGTTGACCTTCTTTTAGAGAAAAATGATACTGGAAGTGGAAAAATCCTCTACTATACCAGTTTAACCATGTTCATTATTGAGACTCATTATCTAGATACTTAGAAGAATTGTATAGTTTTAATCATTGTAGTTTATAAATATAGGCACAACCTATAGCAACGCGAGGTCCACTTGGTCTCTCATAATAACATGATTAAATACATCCTCAACCATCCTAAATTTACTAGACATTTGGAATGGTGTTAAGTCATATCAAAGTAATTAAAAATTCAATTTGAACCTCAAGAAATGATATAAGGCCAACCATTATCATATTTTCTTACAGAAAATCCCTCTATAAAAAAATATTCCATTTAATAATGAATCTCCAGATGAAGATATTTTCTCTATTCAAGAATCCCCTAAATATGATAGATTTATTTTTATAGAGCTTTTAGAATCCCAACATAAAAGAGAATGGAAGACCCCAAGCTCAATAAATTTAGGTTGGGATTCATTCAAATCTCTCCAGAGAAGGCTATTCTCCATTATTCCGTCTAATTGTTAGAAGGATACAAAAAAAGATGCAAAATTCTAAGTCCCCATTAGAGGCTTCTAATTGGATAGGAAAATACGAGTGATAGAATTGAAGGTCAAATGTGATTTAGAGTTAGTAATCAAGAAGATTAATTATGATTATGCTATTAGAAAATATTATTTGATACCCATTCATGACTATGTCCAATGGTTTATGGAATAATTCCACCCAGATCTAATGTTGACCAAATCCTACATTGACAGAATTCCTAAGAAGATGTGTTAGAAAATGCATTTTTGAATTTGTCAAATACAAAATGAGACGAAATGAACACCAACATCATGAAACACAAAATAGTATCAAATTTTTTTCATGATTTAATATAAGATGTCAACAAGGTCAATTTATTCCCTAAACCTGAAGGTCCTACAAGTGGGTGGATGTATCCCAAATTGGAATACCTATAAAATGGGGTTCTTCCATTAGATAGAGAAGGAAAAGAGAAAATATAATTATGGATAGTTAACTTCACCCTTTATAAAAAACTGAATCATTAGAAGATCCTCTATAAATGGGGCTTTGACGGGGTCCTCCTCATGTGTATTGAATGAGAGGAAGATGTTTCTATCATTGAAGAAGTATATATAGGCAGATGTAGTTCCCACTTTTGAGGGACGAATATTTCTCATCAAATAAAGAGGCGTGGGCATTTATGGACTTCAATAGAATATGATTGAACACAATACACCAAAAACTATCATTTCAATCAAGTGAATTACAAGGTCATCCAAAAAACCTCAATGTTATTTCATACTGAAAAAATACTCTGACCCATTTTCCATATGGGGGATGGATGATTTGGATCCATACCCTCCCACTATAGCTAATTATTTTAAGTACATCCTTAATACTATCGAATTATTTTCCAAATGGCCCGAGGTAATACCCATCAACGATGTTGGGATGAAGTGCATTTTAAATTTTGTGAATTTGAACATCGACACAAGATTTAGTGCCCCACAAAAAATACTGACAAACATCAACACTAATTTCTCCTCTTCACCATTGAATTGGGTATAACATGGGTATATCATTGATTTTAATCATTCATCCAGTTATCATATAGTAAAAAATGATATATTAAGGATATAATAAAATACTCGATCAATCCTACTATGGAAATTTTTTGACAAACGAAATAAGTATTAGCCTTAAAAACTTTTGCATTCCTTGTGTTTTTAATACAATAAAACTCTTACTACCTTGAAAGTAACCCTGTATTCAATGTTATATAGGATAGAAGCAGTCAGGACCATTGATGTCCAATTAACTTCACAAAATTTCACCATCTATGATAAACTATCTAGAGACCGACAATCCCAAAATCAACTTGATGATTTAGAGCAATATGATGAGAAAATACTATGTATCTTTCCTCATTTATAGGTCCTTTAAAATTGGATTGCAGGATAAGTTAACAAAATTGTCCACCTCTGATTGTTCATCAAAGGAGAATTGATTTTTGATCTTAAGAACCCAATGATACCTGGGAAGAAACCTCCAAATATGGAACCCAAATGATAAGGACCATATGTCATTCATAAGGTATAATCTACTGGTGCATACTAATTGATCACCATGGATGTAGATTCCATCACACCTCCCTCAAGAATTACTTCACATGAAATTTTATTCCATGTTGTATACATTTAAAATACAAATTCCAACATCCTCAATACATGATGATAAATTGTAGCCTTACCTGATGTGATAAAATTGGGATTTCCTATATTAAAAATATACTATTATACTAATCCTAATGTACTTAGATAATGATGTTAAGATGTTTCCATAAAATGTGTGATAAACATGAGTTGCCTCATATGAAAAATGTGAGATAATACAAAGCATAATTTCCTCATCACATGATGTTAAACTTCAGTATTACATAGTTTGTTAAATGTTAGATGCCTCATATGAAAAATTCAAGATGATCCAAAACCAACATACCCACCATAATATGTTAAAATATATGCTTAATATACCATTATCATGATGTAATACTATATTCTATAGAAGTCCTCTCTTTAGAGGACCCCCGTTCTCGGTGTTGGTCTCTCACCACACCAGCTTATCCACCCATAAATATGTGTGGATTTATTCTCACTCCAAAGAGATAAATAGTCACACCAAGACCTCTAATTCCATACCCAACTTTAAGAGAAAAAATTCCCCTTACCCACACATGGTCCAGATCTATGTAGGGAACCTCTTCTAGAACTACATGTTTCTTGATTTTGATTTCCATAGGATATGAATTGATGCACAGATCCCAAATCATAGGACTAGATACAACAAAACAAATATATGACCCCCCTTCTCTTGCATAAGTCTCTGATTCATGCTAGATATTCCATCATGGTTTCCCTCATTCATGTGATTTTTATTGAGATGAAATGTTCCCTCCTTTACATACAAGTCATATTTATACAAGGAATATTCCTCCCATTCAAGGTTAATTATGGAATAAATGATTCCTTCATAATGTATGGTCTCAATCCTTTCATAAATCACTCTCTGTGTCTTGGAAAATTTGGATCCTTGAAAACATTCTTTATCTATTGGAAATAAGATAATTTGACCCTAAAGGGAACCTCTATTTGTACAATTCCTACTATGACTAATTTTCCTTTACATAATGTGTGACACCAATATGGACCATCGACCAGAGAAAAATTTTATCCTTAGAAGAAATTATTCTTCTATATATATGCATTTAAAACATCATAATTTAAACTTATTTTCAAACATGGTGTACGGTCATTCCTCACATACTTGTCCCATATCATTCTTTCAGATCTAAGAACCCTAAGATAATGGATTTCAACTTACCCACTTAATGTCCACAAAATGACATATAATATTTAGTAGGACAACCATGAAATAGAAAATCATGTTTTAAGTATAAAAAACCCATGAATAGAGTTTTTAACATTACTATTTGGACAACTCTAGGAATTCTCTTATTTCCACATTGATTATGACTAACATGGGCTTAGATATGTTAGAGGATTATTCCAATTTACATGGTTCATACCTAGATTAAAGTCCCTTAAAGGCATGACATTATTCAAATCATCACAAAATTAACATCTAGCCTTCCATATTTCAATAATCATGACATGAAAATAAATTTATATATCCATGGGATCTTATATAATAGAATTTGGGTTCTATATTCACATTGAGTTTTCCTCCTTCCATTACTATATAAACTACCTCAACAACCAATTTGTTTCAAAGCTATATGACCTCATATTGGAGAAATTCTATATCCTAGTTTCATGGCATAAAACTAGAGGAAAACATCTATTTTATAGGATGTAAAACCATATTATTCCATTTCATCACCGTATAAGGTTAAACTACATATCCAATGTCCTTTTGGCATGATGTAAATTAGAATGGTTTACATCCCTTTAACATGACAAAAAATTATTCAATTCTTTATCCCTCACCGGGAAGGGCCCTCCAACATTTAGTTCTAGTATCCTACTACATCATTTTTATTCTTAAAACTACACATGTCTTAATTCTACCTCCAATGAAAAATGTTGTGATTATCAAATCCTCTATCTCATCCTAACCACCATATGATTACAATTCCCTCTACCTATAATTTTTTTTTCAGCGTGTGGACCTTTTTACTCATAACTATGCATTATTTGATTCTCACTCAAATGAGGTATGTAGGGATGCTCAAATCTCTCATTTTATGCCCAAACAAAGAAATTTTTTCTCCATACCCTCTTTAAAATAACCCCGATCAATATAGGATATTCCAAAATGAGTTTATTCATTTATTAACTTGTGATTAAAAAAATTCCTTCAATAAAAAAGTAATATCCTTCATGAGAAAAGGGAATCTCCTTTTGATGTAAGCCTACCACGAAGGAACACCCTTTTGTTTAAGAGACCAATCATGACTCCACATTATATATATAGAGAAAAGTATATAGAACTGGGTACCCATATAGAGGTTTAATCATCCTCTCTTTCTATCCTCCTCAATGTAGTTTCCATCCTCATATTGTTCCATATGCTAACTATCAAAATGGATCCCTATCACCAGCACTAAAACCCTCAAATTCAATCATAGAAACCTAAAATGGGGCCCCCAGATCCATCCATCATGGGGATGTGACACATCATCATGCACCTATCATGATCATGCATTCATGTGGTAAAGTATTTCCTATATTTAACCTACCTAATAGTTAGGATACTATGAGTTTATACAATCCTGAATTCCTATAGTAATTATGACCCCAGCCTCAGTGGTGGTATTTTTAAATTTCATTATGTGGGAAGTAACATTTGATCTATGAAATCAGAAGATAATTGGGAGGTTTATGTGAATCCGATAGATACATAAGCCCCAAGGGTGGGGTTTTTAAAAATGAAAGAATATAATAATGAGTAACACCCCATCCTTTTTCCTAACTACCCCACTATAGACTCACTATCAGCCACTAGTGAAATATGAGTCAAATAGAAATTCCTCCTTGATTAAGCCCATAGAATTCCTCAAGGGATGTCAAATTACCATTTATTTCTATATCCTCACCCTCTTCCACTAGTGGACGTGGAGTAAAGATTATCCTGGGCTTACAATTCATGTATAAGTCCCTCATCAAGCATGATTGTGGAACGTGGTGATCTTGAACTGTCTATAATTTATTACACTGAGCATCAATCATGTATGATTAAATACTAGTAGTGTTCATGACATTTTCATGATCAAAATTCTTCATTGGTAAACCCCCATAGGTGTAATCCCCATAATATCTGAACTACATGGGACTTGATTCCCATACCAATGGGATAAGAAAGAAGCCTCATTGTGGTTAAAACTAAACACTTTCAAACCTGGAATATTATTATTGGGCCCTATTCCTAGTAAGATCATCCCACACCCGGGAGGCTATATCTTCTATAGGAAATTTCCATCTCAACCTCATGGGATCATACCCCCAATGAGAGGTATCCTTGTATGGCTATATTCCTTATAAGACTAATCCATTCCCATTGGTTCATATCCCGTATGGGTCTAATTGATAAGGGATGATTTTGGGTAAGTCCCACAACAACTATTTCTAGAAACCTTTCACCTAGACACCTTTTCCACATGATGTTAAATCCGAATAGTTTGGTCGATGCAAGATGGCCCTAAAAGCTTCAATGTTCCCTAATAAATGGAACTGGACTACATGGGTTCTGATTCCATTCGCAAGAACACACGAAAATACCTTCTCATGAGCTTGGTACAAGAATAAAAAATAAAACCATCTCTCCAGATGGAATTAAACTCAAGACCTCCCAATTGCGAGGATTTAAATAATTATTCTATAAAATAAATCATGAACAAGTAAATGACATGATAAGATGGGGAGCCTCTAATACATACAAATAGCCACATTGATGGAGAATCTATGATACACAAATATGGTTACGACTACATGAATACTAGATTTAATTTTTATGAAAGAGGGGTGACTAGACCTATATATTCAGTTTTATAATGTATCTGTGAATATGAATTAAATCTATAATAGATTCATGAATTAGGTAATAATTCCCCTCAAAAGGGTGTGATGAGCACAACATCCCATCCTCTCAACCAAAGTGAGTCCCTAAGAGTCACTGGAAAAAACCTGACAGTCACTTGCATTTGGAAAGTAGGTCTATATAATGAATGTGAGAACTTTTGGGTGTATTCGTTTCAAAAAATAAACCCCTTAGGAAACTGTACGACAAAATATATGGACTAAAAATAGTAAAAACAACATAAAAGAATGTTCAAACATAATCAACCACTATAATCAAATGTCACATCACTTTATTTTCATCCAAAATAAGTATATATGCCTATATTTTTAAATTTGAAAATATATAACAAAATAATTTTTCGACAGTGGTGTCAGGAAAAAGAATATTGAATAACTAATAAATCATTTTCACTATATGGAAAAGATATTCTAAAAAATAATATATATTTAATGATTATCCACAACCCACATTTTTTATTATATATATTTTCAAAATATATATCCAACTACTAATAATAGTGAAACCATGATTCAATAATAATTTTTTTTTATTTTAATATTTTAAAAATATATTTAACGGATATAAATTTAATAAAGATAAATGAAATTAATTATTATAATAATAAAAAAAATTAAAAATTATAACATTAGAAATCACTCATTTATTGAAAATAAAATAATTAATAATTCATTTAAACTCATTCAAACAAAAACAATTGAAAACTAAACCAAAAAATATATCAACTTAGGCATTTCAATTTTAATTTTGAAAAAATCCTACAAATACTATCCAAACCATAGGGAATTCACAAAAATGAATATCAACACCTTAAACTTCCAAAAACAATAATTATCTAACCAAAAAAAATAAATGAATCAATATAAATAATAAATCAAGAAGGGATTAAATTTAAACCTAAAAAATAGGCTACTACTAACAGAGGATGTATATGTGGAAGATAATTGAGAAACTAAATAGGTTTCATTAGGGGAGATAAGATTAGGTAATTTCATGATCATCTACGGTGAGATGGATCAATAATATCTTGGTGGGTATGGTGAAGATCAATGAATTTTTACGGAGGGAATAAAGAAGCTAAAAAATGGGGGGGGGGTCGAATAAACTGGGGAATGGGAGGGAGGAATGATGGAGCAGGGTTGGATGGAGGGGAAGGGGGGATTAAAAACACAGTGGGGGGATCAATGGGATGGGATGGGAGATCAATAATAAAAGTGGGGATGAGGGTTAGGGGAGGGGGCTCAATGGTGTTGGGGAAGGTCGAGACAGGGGCTCGACGACGTGATGATACATGTGGTGGGGGAGGGGGATCGATGGTGGGAGGGATAAATGACATTGGGGGGTGATTAATGCTGGAGGGGAAATTAGTTATGTGGAGGGATAAATTAAGGAGGGGAAAAGTGGGTGGGGTCATCTAAAATATAACGGCTTCCATTTGGTGTTCAACAATACTAGCATTATTCTACCCTCCTCCAATAATAAAATTTCTAGAAGTGAAACATATTTTTCAATAGAGTATGGTAAATATTTGTTTCTTAATTTTTGTTGAGTATATCAAAAACCATACACCAATAAAAATTTATTAGATAAGTATTTAATATGACAATTCATGTAAAAAAGCCTCTATTTCTATTATATCACACCTTTAAAATAAAAACTCAATCATTATCACCACTTTAATCATGTGATAATTAATTCTCACTAATTATCAAAGATTCTTATCTTAAAACTACTATGGATCCCCCTTTCCAATTATATTTAATATATCCAATATACACCATGAAACATCCTTAATCCATTATCAGGTAACAAATACATGCAGCCTACTACAAAAGTACCGTGAAAATTTGCATGAATGTATTTATTTGTTTGAAATCATATTGAATTTCCATGAGAAATTTAGTTCTCATTTCACATTTATAATATTATATACCTTTTTATTACTTTTTGAATTAATATTTTTTCCTTACATTATAAGTAGATCCTACATAAATGTTTCTACTATATTACTTTAGGGTACACCTGTTACGTAACAATAGATTTACCAACGCACAATGGTACTCATGATATGAATAAGGGTACTATCCAACACACATAAGGGTAACTTAAATATTATTTTAAGGTACCTTGATACACACATGGATAATACCCAACAACATGTGGGTATATCCCTCTCCATGTAAGGGTATTCATGCAAGGGCCATATGTTTTTACATAAGGATAATCCCTTAGCTATTTAAGGGATGACCCTCTCTTGTAAGGGTAATCACTACTTGTGTAAGGGTAATACCTAGTTGTATAAAGGTAATTCCCAATCATGTAAGAGAACTACCAATGCCATGTAAGGGTAGTTTTTCTCATATAAGGGTCTTCACCTGGCTCATGTAATGATAAAACCAACACATGTAAAGGTTATAAACATCTCGCATAAAGGTAATACCATGCAAGGGTAAAGCTGTATATGGGTTTTATAAGTTTTTATAACTTCTAATCCACCCCTCACTTTTAGGCCATCCACATGGAATGTATCCTACATTCACCAGCTAAATGGTAATCAACTATTTATTATGATTATATATTAGGGATCATCATCAATGATTGATTCAAATCATTTGTGTGCTATGATGTAAATTTTTTGAATCTTGAAGAAAGAAAGATTGAGGGAAAGAAGTATTTTCCATCTATATTTTTTGATGTTTTTGAAGTTAATCTCCTTTATTTTTTGATGAATCGGGTCTAGGGTTTTAGTGGATATCGATGGAGATCTTTTTCCTTCATCATCAGACACCCTAATGTGATGGAAGAGATGGGTAGACAGAGTGCCAATCGAGATTCATCTAGGTTATGTTAATATAATATGTCATCTTAAGATGTTTATTCCACATCTATGGTTTTCATTTACTAATTTTTTGTATGGTTTTCTATCATTCTACACATTTTTATAGCATGAGTTTTATCCAGGAAGATCCTTAGTTGATTTCTCTGTATTTTTTTTATTTCATCATTTTTAATTCTGTTGTTTTATTTTCACTAACAATAAAAATTGTTTGGTGGCGTTCTTACCATGCACCTAGGTTCACAGTATATTGAATCATTTAATTTTTATTTGTTATTTTATTTTCTTTTAATATATTCTTTTATTTCCCATTATTCCCATTCTATTAAATTTTTAATTTAATTGTATATGTCAAATTGAAAACCTAGTACCAGGATTATTAGATGTTAACTGTTTCATAGGTAATTATATTCTATCATAGAACCTAACAAATTGTATCAAATCCATCTAATACATTATAATGGGATTCAATAAATTTTATATAGAAAAATTTTATGGGGATAATGATTTCAATCTATGTAGGATAAAGATGAATGTGACACTAAATGATAATGAGCTCCTTGATGCTTTTTCTGGTCACAAAAAACAATGTTGTTACCCTATCCACCAATGGAAAATCCACTATAACTGAACTAGAAGTCCCTTATCATTATATTAGGATGGACCAAATTCTAATGATCCAATATTTAGGTGGTAATGTCTTCCATGTGTGAGACTATGAATCCAAAATTTCCCAATTATGGTGTAATGTTGAAAACTTATATATGAAAAGTCCTTAGTTGGATGGATACATAAGAATATGAAGTTGTATAATTTTCATGTGCATCCTAGAACCGTAGTATTATTTCACATGGTTGAATTTAATAAAAACAATTCTTCATTTTTCAAATAAAGAATTTATATTTGATGAAGAAGATTTGGATTTCCTAATAATGAATTCTATTGAGTATTATTATAATTTAATTAAATATGTAGTGATGTATGGTAGGTATTCTTTAAACCAAGAAGAGTTTATGTCTTCCTTGTTTTCTAAAGAAATAAAAAAAGAGAATATTTGTTCTATTAAGTAGGAATTTGAGGGGATGAATGTTAGAGGTATTCTTTCTTATAGAGGGAAACAAATATGTAATACAATGTCCAAGTTCTAGTTCGAGTTTATAGGTATAAAAATAAAACCTTTTCAATGTAATAATCCTTTTCACATTTTAAGAAATTTTCCCCAAGGGCCAATTCAAAAAATTACCCAAACAATAGTGATAATTATTTTTTAGTTGAGAAAGAATTTGATTTTATTGATTTTATAAATCTGAGATCAAATGATGTGAGTTCCAAATGGGTCTGGGATTCAAGATTACCATTTAACATGTCTCCCAAATGTGACTATGTCCCATATCTGAGATCTATTGAGATTGGTAATGTTTTCATAGGGAAAAAGATGTTTTTGAATCTAATATAGTGGTACTATTTCTCTATTGTTACATGATGGATCTGCCAAATCCTTATAGGAGGTTATGTGTGTGACTTATTTGAAGAGGAATCTTATTTACCTAGGTGTCTTGGACAAAAATGGGAATTCTTTTATGTATTATTTACTTAATATTAAGATCTATAAGGGGTATCTCACTGTTATGAGAGGAACCCTCAATAATGGTCTTTATATTTTAGACGGTAGGACTTATGTAAATTAATTACATGAAACTCTTTCCCCCAGGATTAAAAATACTATTGTATGGAACATGAGTGTAACACCCGAGACTTTTATAAGAAATATTTTGTTTTTATGTTATATAAATCATAAAATGAATCTTTCACTACACACAACACTAGCTTGGCTTGATTTACACGCAAACGCGGCCTTCCTCGATAGCTTGCGTCGTACGCAATACCGAGTTTCACTAAACAACGATATGCTATTAAAATATTATTAAAACTAGCCATTATGAATAGTAATATCCACTTTTTGAAATTTTGTAAATTTTATTTTTCAAAATGGACTTCGTTTTTGGATTCGGAATATCGAAATTAGCCTAGGGTGAAATTTTAGTATTTTTCTGAAAACTTTCAATTTTTGATGAATAGTGAAAACACTGGGTTACTATTTAAAAACCGACTTTTTATTTAAATAATTATTTATTTTCATTAAATTTATTTTAGGTCAAAATTGATACATAATACCTATATAAGTTAAATGCAATTCATTGGAGTCATTTTATAATAATTTTAGATATATAAAAAGTTTATTGAACTTTTCACCGTCTTTTACCCACATCCTAGGAGAATTTGAAAATTTACATAAAACATAATTTTACCACTTCTGTGAGTGGAATTTCAAAAATCCAAGAGACACAGTTGATTTCAGTAAGTAAAATGTGGTTCAATGAGATGAAAATAATTTTTTGGTGAATAGTAAATTTTTACATTTTTTTACCATGGTTAATTGTATATAGGGTAATTAAGGGTACAAATATTATTATTATTACCCTAAAACATGTCCTAATTTTATTGGATAAGTGTAATTCGACCGAAAACAACCTTAGGAATAACATATGACCATTTAGGCCCACTTGGATTAGATTAGGACATTTATTATTAATTTATTTAAAGAAGGGTTAAAATAGTTAAAATCAACATTTAATAACTAAATCATTTTTAATATAGGTTTATACATAATATAAATTTGACTATAAATATTCTTAATAAATATAAAAGGATTTCCTACATAATGGTATTTTATTTGTAATTTTTAGACATTAAATAATTTAATTTATTTATGACACAAAGATGATGCAGTAATTATCTTATTAATGAAATATTGACATAATTGATGTTATAAATACCCAAATAAACGTAATTTGAGACTTTTTATTAATTACAATAATTTTCTAGGTTAATATGACATGTTATTATTTATTTAAATGACTTTTTTCTAATTAATAATTCTGTTATGATTTTCACAAAAATCAATTACTAAATAGTGTCAAAATTGACATAAAATAGTTTTTAAAACAAATATTATATTATTGATTGTTATTTAATTCCTAAAAATCTAAGGTTCAGCCATGATACTTATATCATGATAGTGTTATAATTAATGGACCACTTGGGGTTCGCTTGGATGTATATGGTATGTTTATTAATTATATAATATAAAAATATAAAGTGGCATGGTAAATGTCAATCTAATTAACTAAGAGTTAAAACTAAAAGAGAAGGTTAATATAATGACCTAAACATGTCTAAATTATATTGGATGAGATTATTTCAACCCATACCAACCTTATATTCTAAATATATCAATTTGGAGCTATTAAAAACCGAATTTGACTTTATAATAAAATAATATTTTTAGTTATTCAATAGGTGCCCCTCTCCTCCCTTATAAAAGGGCATCTCCTCCCTCTCGTCCTCACACCACATTGAGCCTTCAATCTCGGAAAACCCCTACTTAGTTCTCCTCTCCACTTCCCTATAAACATCCTATAGGTCCTGGTCTTCTTAAAAGACCAATTTTAGTTCCCTAAAAGGAGGTCTCAAAAAGGCGCTTCAAGGAAGAGGTAATGTCTGTTACCGATTCTTTCAACTTTATTTCTTATTCCACTTATTATTATTTAGTTGTTTCATTATGAAGTAATAAAATAAGTATCAATCATATACTTATATGTTATTATAAGTATGAAACAACCCTATTTCACCATCTATCCATCCTACGGAAAACGAAATCCCCGCGCGTCCGTACGTACGGAATACCGTCTCCACGCCGTGGTGTAATCTATTTTTTACCACCACCTTACGTGGATGGGTATAATGGTGTAAATAATAACTATATATGATTATTTTAAAGTGATATTGATTCTGAAATAGTATACATACACTCCAATACAATTCCACGATAATGGGAACAATATCATCGCTCGTGCGTACGTACAGCCTACCGTCTCCACGATGTGATGCGACTCGTTCTACATGATATTCATTGAATAATGATTATATAAATGAATTTAATTAATAAATATTATATATATTACACTAATACCATTCTGGAAATGAGGTATCTATAACCTAAAAGAAGAATAAGAATTTATTCAACAAAAAACGCATAAGAACAAAAAGCAATAAACACCCGAATAACAAGTAACAATGAAATATTACTAATAAGAAGCTAAGAATATGACCATATATGATATCATAACAATGAGTACGATTCTAGAATAAGTCAATGACATTATTTAAATCATTATACAGGAGTTTCGAACACTTACGAAGCAAATCGGAACTAAGGTAAGGGAAATATCACAATCTCATTTTTATCCGAGATTGTTTATACTTTGGAATTTACTGGGGTGTATTTTATCATCCACATCCATGTTTCCTCAATATGTAATATTTATATCCTTATACAACAGTTTATATCCAATTTTACCCTTCGGTGAGTTTTTAGTAAAATATATGAAAGGAATCTTTTGTCGTTTTTCATATGAGGTAATTTTTTAATTTTCCGACAAAAGTACGAGAAGAATGTTTTTTGAACTTATACGGCATGAATCGTTTTTTAAGACATTATTTCCAAGAATCTTCCCTTACAAGTTTTCATGTTTATTTTTAATCAACTTCTTTTAGTTTATAATTGTATGACATGATAAGAAAGGAAAAGTGTTTTTGAAGTAGAAATGATATTTTCCTCAAGAATGGAGTTCAAGTGTTTTATCAAAATTATTTTCCATCTAAGATAATAAAGGGTTCTGTTTATATCCCTATTATTACATTGATTTGATTATGTTGTTATGGAATTATTTTTATGAATTCCATTATCTTATATGAATTGTTTTATGATTTCACGATGATTAAGAATCCCATTTTTATTACATGGGTTATGCTATGATGTATGGTTTATGATTTTGTGGCACACATAAGAATGGTATCATTATGAGATGGGTGGGACCTATATCTCCCTCCAATGCATTGGGTAAATATTATATATCTCATGATATAGACATGGATGGAATGGCAGGTTAAACCGGTTCAGTGAAATAGGACTGAAACGAGGAGTGAACTCGGTTCAGAAATGGACTTTGTCCACTAAGATAGTCTTGGAAATGAGTCTTAACTAATAAGAAATGATTCTATATGACTATGTGTATATGCCAAAAAGTTTCATGTCTTTTGTTATGATTATTGGGATTACATTTCACTACTATGATTTATCCAATGTTATGAAATTATGATCTCTTTTGCAGGTTAAGATTTCGAAAAGTTATGTTCTTATGTATATGATGTGATTGATATTTCTTTTGTTTACCCTTATTGAGAATTTGAGCTCTCCCTTTTGTATGTTTCATTTCCCCAGGTCAGGAAGAAGGTTATTAAGTAAGATATGACAAAAGGGACCATAGATATGATGAAATAAATGGGAGACAGTGTAGACACTTTATGAAACATTTGTTTATGTTTCCTAGTTTCTAAAGACACTATACCTATACGGTCCTTCCATGGTTTTGTTATATGTTGTAATAAGTACGCTTCAAATTTGATGTATTAACAATGTATGTAAAGTATGGGTCGTTATAGTTGGTATCAGAGGAAATGTATAGTGAACCTTTGGAAACTAGGATGTGAAAGCCTTAGTAATAATTCTATGGATAAGTCTAAGCATAGAACACAATCTTAGTGTTTTATAAATGGCCATGAATAACCTAGTATAAGACCTTAAGTGAGAAATTTTATTCTTTATTATGTGGTTTTCCTATTATAATTAGTGTTGCTCACACTATTCTTCTTGGTTTTTTTCAATGTCTGGAACCCAAAGGAACCGTGTTAATGCGGAATGTGACGGGAAATGCAATGATTGTCCCCCTGAGAAACCAAACGTTATGGGAGATGGAATGAAAAATCTTGTAGCCATGCTCACACAACTTTCTTAAGCTATGATTCATGCAAGACTTCCAAACGAGCAAAGGAAGGAGCAACATTCTGTTGAATCCTTCACGAGACAACATCCACCTTCATTCAGCGGGTATACTGATCCATTAGTTGCTGAAAAATGGATTAGTACCACTGAGAAGATATTTTCGGTTCTTCAATGTTCTAAACATGATAAAGTCATCCTAGCAGTGTATCGTTTGGAAGGAGATGCTGAACAATGGTGGTATCTTATTAAGAATACGAGGCAAAGGGATGAAATTGAGTCCATGGAATGGGACGAGTTCAAGAACTTATTTTTCAATAAGTACTTCCCTCGTATTCTCCGAACAAAGATGGAGAAAGGGTTTCTTGAACTGAATCAAAAGGATGATGAATCTGTTGGTACTTATGTAGCAAATTTTAAAATACTTTCAATGTACGCTTCTGGTATTATTATCCAACCTGAGATTAAGATCGATCGATTCTTTAGTGGCATAAAACCAAGTCTTCGAAGGGTGTTAGCCATAAGGGACTTCAATAGCTACGAGGAAATTGTTCGATGTGCTCTCAAAGTTGAGATGGAGATTGGAGTAACCCATCAGTCATATGGGTTTGATAAGAAGAGGAAAATGGAATTCAATGTAAAATCTAAAGAGCACACTGAAAAGAAGATGAGCTTTCCCTTATGCTCAAAATGTGGAAAGAAACATGGAGGGAGTTTTCTTAAAGGTACAAGTAAATGTTTCAAATGTGGAAAGGAAGGTCATCAGGCATTTGAGTGCCGCAATGATGGGAAGAATATGTCTAATGATGCAAACAAAGGAAGGGATACACAAAATGAACCTACTACACATCAATGTTTCAAGTGCAAGGAGATGGGTCATTATGCCAATCAATGCCCAAATCCTAGGGTTGATGATGATGGTCGACGTCAACAAACTCTTAAGGTTAAAGGCAAAGGAAAGTCATATACAATTTCTATCAGCGATGTGGAGTACGATAACGATGTGGTAAAAGGTACACTTACCATCCACTATAAAGTGGAAAATGTTTTATTTTATTCTGGATCCACCCACTCTTTTATTTATGAATAATTTTCTAAGGGTATCACCGTATTACCTCAACAATTACATATTGAGTTAGCTGTGACAACCCCTAATGGTACAACAACCACATCAAAAGCTTATAATTCTTCTCCGATTGAAGTTTGTGGGAGAGTGCTTCCTAGAAATCTTGTGATCCTTCCTATAGTGGAATTTGATGTGATTCTTGGCATGGATTGGATTTCTTTATATGGAGATCATATCTATTTCCAAAGAAGGGAAGTCACATTTCATATTCCAGATCAATCTATGATTGTCTATCGATGCAAGGATTAACATAACCTTCCTGTGGAAATTTCTTCCATCTTATGGGTCTTGATTCCACTAAATTACGGTTATTTATCTCAAATGGTTGCTGAGAAACTCATGATTAAGAATATTCCCATTGTACGAAAGTTTGATGATGTCTTTCTGGAGGAATTACCGGGTCTTCCACCAAATCATGAAGTTGAGTTTTCAATAGAACTCGTACCGGGTGATTTGCCTATTTCAAAGACACCTTATAGAATGGCCCCAATTGAGTTACAGGAATTGAAGAAGCAACTCCAAGAGAATCTTGATAAGGGATTCATACGCCCTAGTGCGTCACCTTGGGGAGCACCTATTCTGTTTGTTAAGAAGAAAGATGGATCAATGAGACTCTGCATTGATTATCGAGAACTTAACAAGATCACTATCAAGAAAAAATATCATCTCCCGTGCATTGATGACTTATTTGACCAACTACGAGGAGCTCAATACTTTTCCAAGATTGATCTTCGTTCAGGGTATCATCAATTAAGGGTCCAAAGGGAAGATATACCAAAGACGACTTTCTGTACAAGGTGTGGACACTATGAATTTATAGTGATGCCATTTGGTCTTACTAATTCCCCTTCTATCTTCATTGATATGATAAATAGATTCTTTAGAGACTATCTTGATCAATTTGTGGTAGCCTTTATAGATGATATTCTTGTATATTCAAAGAGCAAGGAAGAACATGAAGATCATTTGAGAATTATATTAAAGACCCTAAGAAAGGAGAAGCCTTATGCCAAATTTACCAAGTGTGAATTTTGGCTTCAAAAAGTTGCATTTTTAGGTCACATAATCTCAAAAGAGGGGATATTTGTGGATCCAGCAAAAATAGAGGTTATCGAAAGATGGTCGAGACCAACAACAGAAACTGAGATCCGAAGTTTTCTTGGTTTGGCTAGTTATTATCGACGTTTTGTGAAAGATTTTTCTCGATTATCTAATCCACTCACCAGGTTGACTTGGAACGGAGTTAAGTTTGTTTGGACGGAGGAATGTCAAGAGAATTTCAAGGAGTTGAAAATAAGGTTATCCAGTGCACCTGTGCTCACACTCCCTTGTAGTGGAGAAAGGTTTGTGATCTACAGTGATGCATCCAAGAAGGGATTGGGGTGTGTTCTTATGCAGAATGATATGGTGATAGCTTATGCCTCACGAAAATTGAAAATACATGAGAAAAATTACCCAACTCATGATTTGGAGTTAGACGCGGTAATATTTTCATTAAAGATTTGGAGGCATTATCTTTATGGAGAAAGGTGTGATATTTATACTGATCATAAAATTTTAGAGTATATTTTCACACAAAAGGAGCTGAATATGCGCCAAAGAAGATGGTTGGAGCTGATTAAGGATTACAAATTCTCAATCCATTACCACCCTAGGAAAGCAAACAAGGTTGCAGATGCATTAAGTCGACCAGACGATGCCAGTTTATCCATGATGAGGATCACAAAAGATCCAATATTTCTGGATTTACAAAGGATGGATCTTGGAATTATAATGGAAGGGGAAAAATATTATCTTTTTCAAATGAATGTTCAACCATCTATACATGTTAAGATTAAAGAGGCACAGAAAGAAGATGTAGAGTTACAAAAGAAGGTGCGAAATGTTCCTGAATTCAACCTTGATTGTGATGCGATAATAAAGTTCAGGAATCGGGTTTGTGTTCCTCCCATCCATGAATTAAAGAAGGAGCTACTGAATGAGGCTCATAGTTCTTCACTCTCTACTCATCCTGGAAGCAAGAAGATGTATAGAGACCGGAAAGAGTACATATGGTGGGATGGCATGAAAATAGATGTTGCTGAATATGTCTCTCGATGCTTGGTTTGTCAGCAAGTTAAAGCTGAGAGATAGAAGTCTAAGGGGTTGTTACAACCATTACCCATACCTGAATGGAAATGGGAAAATATCACCTTGGACTTTGTCATAGGACTTCCAAAAATATCCAAAGGAAATAATGCTATATGGGTCATAGTTGATCGTCTTACAAATTCTGCACACTTCATTGCTATTAGAGAGGATTTCCCTCTGGATCAGCTTGCCAGGATATATGTATAGGAAGTGGTAAGATTGCATGGAATACCACTTTCTATTATATCTGATCAGGATCTGAGGTTTACCTCAACGTTCTGGCAAAGTCTTCAACATACTCTGGATACAGAGTTGAGTTTCAGCACTGCTTATCATCCTCAGACAGATGGTCAGTCTGAGAGAAAAATTCAAACTCTAGAAGATATGTTGAGAGATTTCTCTATGGATTTAAAAGGTGGTTGGGATCAACACCTACCTTTGGTGGAATTGTTTTATAATAATACCTTTCACTCCAGTATTCAGATGGCTCTTTATGAAGCTCTCTATGGAAAGAAATGCAGGACTCCAACTTGCTAAGATGAAGTGGGGAAAGAAAGCTATTAGGACCTGATCTTGTTGATGAGATGGCAGAAAAGGTCCGATCTATTCAAAAACACATAAGAGAAGCTTAGAGTCGAGAGAAAATTTATGCCGACAACCGAAGAAAAGACCTAGATTTTGAAGTGGGTGATAAATTATTCTTACGAATATCACCCTGGAAGAGGGTCATGAGATTTGGAAAGAAGGGGAAGTTGATCCCTAGATATATTGGTCCTTTCGAAATACTGGATCGTGTTGGGAAGGTAGCTTACCGATTGGCGCTTCCACCAAATCTCTCTCAAGTTCATGATGTGTTTCATGTATCTTTCCTGAGAAATTACATTCCTGACCCTTCACATGTACTCAGCTCAGATGTTGTACCGCTAGAACAAGATCTTTCTTATGAAGAACAGCCGATAGAGATTCTCGATCGTAGTGAAAAAGTCCTACGGAACAAGACCACTCGCTTGGTGAAAGTTTTATGGAGGAACCACCAATTAGAAGAAGCTACATGGGAGCTTGAGGATATGATGAGGGAGAGGTATCCTCATCTGTTTGTTACAAGTGACGAATTTCAAGAGCGAAATTCATTTTAAGGGGGGTAGAATGTAACACCCGAGACTTTTATAAGAAATATTTTATTTTTATGTTATATAAATCATCAAAGGAATCTTTAACTACACACAACACTATCTTGGCTTGCTTTACACGCAAACGCGGCCTTCCTCGATAGCTTGCGTCGTACGCAATACTGAGTTTCACTAAACAACGATATGATATTAAAATATTATTAAAACTAGCCGTTATGAAAAGTAATAACCACTTTTTGAAATTTTGTAAATTTTATTTTTCAAAATGGACTTCATTTTTGGATTAGGAATAACGAAATTATCCTAGGGTTAAATTTTGGTAATTTTCTGAAAACTTTCAATTTTTGATGAATAGTGAAAACACTGGGTTACTATTTAAAAACCGACTTTTTATTTAAATAATTATTTTTTTAATTAAATTTATATTAGGTCAAAATTGATACATAATACCTATATAAGTTAAATTCAATTCATTGGAGTCATTTTATAATAATTTTAGATATATAAAAATTTTATTGAACTTTTCACCGTCGTTTACCCACCTCCTAGGATAATTTTCAAATTTACATAAAACTTAATTTTACCGCTTCTGTGAGTGGAATTTCAAAAATCCAAGAGACACGTTTGATGTCAATAAGTAAAATGTGGTTCAATGAGATGAAAATAATTTTTGGTGAATAATAACTTTTTACTTTTTTTTACCACGGTTAAAAGTAAATAGGGTAATTAAGGGTAAAAATGTTAATATTATTACCCTAACACATGTCCTAATTATATTGGATACGTGTAATTTGACCAAAAACAACCTTAGGAATAAACAATGACCATTTAGGCCCACTTGGATTAGATTAGGACATTTATTATTAATTTATTTAAAGAAGGGTTAAAATAGTTAAAATCAAAGTTTAATAACTAAATAATTTTAATATATGTTTATACATAAGATAAATTCGACTATAAATATTCATTAGAAATATAAAACTATTTCCTACATAATGGTATTTTATTTGTAATTTTTAGACATTAAATAATTTAATTTATTTCTGACACAAAGATGATGCAGTAATTAGCTTATTAATGATATATTGACATAATTGATGTTATTAATACCCAAATAAATGTAATTTGAGAGTTTTTATGAATTAAACTAATTTTCTAGGTTAATATTACATGTTAGTATTTATGTAATTGACTTTATTCGAATTAATCATTCTGTTATGAGTTTCACAAAAATCAATTACTAAATATTGTCAAAATTGAAATAAAATAGTTTTTAAAACAAATATAATATTATTGATTGTTATTTTATTCCTAAAAATCTAAGGTTAGGCCAAGATACTTATATCATTATATGTGTATCATTAATGGACCAATTGGGGGTTTCTTGGATGTATATGGTAAGTTTATTAACTATATAATATAAAAATACAAAGTGACATTGTAAATGTCAATCTAATTAACTAAGAGTTAAAACTAAAAGATAAGGTTAATATAATGACCTAAACTTGTCTAAATTATATTGGATAAGCGTATTTCGACCCATACCCACCATATCTTTGAAATATATCAAGTTGGAGATATTAAAAACCTAATTTGACTTTATAATAAAATAATATTTTTAGTTATTCCAAAGGTGCCCCTCTCCTCCCTTATAAAAGGGCATCTCCTCCCTCTCTTCCTCACACTAAATTGAGCCTTAAAGCTCGACCAAACCCCAAAAATTTATCATATACACTTCCCTAGAAACATCCTAGAGGTCTTGGGATTCTTCAAAGACCAATTTTAGCGCCCTAAAAGGAGGTCTCAAAGAGGCGATTCAAGGAAGAGGTAATGTACGTTACCGATTCTTTCAACTTTATTTCTTCTTAAACTTCTTCTTCTTTAGTTGTTTCATTATGAAGTAATAACATCAGTATCACTCATATACTTATATGTTATTATAAGTATGAAACAACCCTATTTCACCATCTATCCATCCTACGGAAAATGAAATCACCACGCGTGCGTACGTACGAAATACCATCTCCACGCCGTAGTGTAATCTATTTTCCACCACCACCTTACTTGGATGGGTATAATGGTGTAAATAATAACTATATATGATTATTGTAAAGTGATATTGATTCTGAAATAGTATACATACACTTCAATACAATTCCACGATCATGGGAATGATATCATCGCTCGTGCGTACGTACGACCTACCATCTCCACGATGTGATGCGACTCGTTCTACATGATATTCATTGCATAATGATTATATAAATGAATTGAATGAATAAATATGATATATATTACACTAATACCATTCTGGAAATGAGGTATCTATAACCTAAAAGAAGAATAATAATTTATTCGACAAAACACGCATAAGAACAAAAAAGCATTAAACACCCGAATAACAAGTAACAATGAAATTTTACTAATAAGAAGCTAAGAATATGACCATATATGATATCATAACAATGAGTATGATTATGGAATAAGTCAATGACATTATTTAAATTATTATACAGGAGTTTCGGACACTTACGAAGCAAATCGGACCTAAGGTAAGGGAAATATCACAATCTCATTTTTATCTGAGATTGTTTATACTTTGGAATTTACTGGGGTGTATTTTATCATCCACATCCATGTTTCCTCAATATGTAATATTTATATCCTTCTACAATAGTTTATATCCAATTTTACCTTTCAGTGAGTTTTTAGTAAAAGATATGAAAGGAATCTTTTGTCGTTTTTCGTACGAGGTACTTTTTGACTTTTTCGACAAAAGTACGAGAAGAATGTTTTATTTTAACTTATACGGAATGAATGGATTTTTAAAACATTATTTCCAAGATGCATCCATTACATGTTTTCAAGTTTATTTTTAATCAACTTCTTTTATTTTAGAATTGTTTGACATGTTAAGAAAGGAAACGTGTTTTTGAAGTAGAAATGATATTTTCCTCAAGAATGGAGTTCAAGTGTTTTATCAAAATTATTTTCCATCTAAGATAATAAATGGTTCTGTTTATATCCCTATTATTACCTTTATTTGATTATGTTGTGATGAAATTATTTTTATGAATTCCTTTATCTTATATGAATTGTTTTATGATTTCACGAAGATTAAGAATCCCATTTCTATTACATGGGTTATGCTATGATGTATGGTTTATGATTTTGTGGCACAAATAAGAATGGTATCATTATGAGATGGGTGGGAACTATATCTCCCTCCAATGCATTGGGTAAAGGTTATATATCTCACGAGATAGACATGGCTGGAACGGCAGGTTAAACAGGTTCAGTGAAACAGGACTGAAACGAGGACTTAACTCGGTTCAGAAATGGACTTTGTCCACTAAGATAGTCTTGGAAATGAGTCTTAACTAATAATAAATGATTCTCTATGATTATGTGTGTATGCCACAAAGTTTCATGTATTATGTTATGATTATTGGGATTATATTTCACTACAATGATTTATCCAATGTTATGAAATTATGATCTCTTTTGCAGGTTAATATTTCCAAAAGTTATGTTCTTATGTATATGATGTGATTGATATTTCTTTTGTTTACCCTTACTGAGAATTTGAGCTCACCCTTTTGTATGTTTTATTTCCCTAGGTCAGGAAGAAGGTTATTAAGTATGATATGCCAAAAGGGACCATAGATATGATGAAATAAATGGGAGACAGTGTAGACGCTTTATGAAACAGTTGTTTATGTTTCCCAGTTTCTAAAGACACTATACATATACGGTCCTTCCATGGTTTTGTTATATGTTGTAATAAGTATGCTTCAAATTTGATGTATTAACAATGTATGTAAAGTATGGGTCGTTATAGTTTTTATCAGAGGAAAGGTATAGTGAACCTTTGGATACTAGGATGTGGAAGCCTTAGTAAGAATCCTAAGGATATGTCTAAGCATAGATTACAATCTTAGTGTTTTAGAAATGGCCATGAATAACCTAGGATAAGACCTTAAGTGTAAAATTTTATTCTTTATTATGTGGTTTTCCTATTATAATTAGTGTTGCTCACAGTATTCTTCCTGGTTTTAGTCAATGTCTGGAACCCAAAGGAACCGTTTTAATGCGGAATGTGATGGGAAAATGCAATGATTTTCCCCCTGAGCAACCAAACGTTATGGGAGATGGAATGAAAATCTTGTAGCCATGCTCACACAACGTTCTTAAGCTATCTATTATGCAGGACTTCAAAACGAGAAAAGGAAGGAGCAACATTCTGTTGAATCCTTCAAGAGACATCGTCCACCTTCATTTAGCGGGTCTACTGATCCATTAGTTACTGAACATTGGATTAGTACTACTGAAAAGATATTTTCGGTTCATCAATGTTCTGAACATGATAAAGTCATCCTAGCAGTGTATCGTTTGGAAAGAGATGCTGATCAATGTAGGTATCTTATTAAGAATACGAGGCAAAGGGATGAAATTGAGTCTATGGAATGGGACGAGTTCAAGAACTTATTTTTCAATAAGTACTTCCCACATATTCTCTGAACAAAGATGGAGAAAGAGTTTCTGGAACTGAAGCAAAAGGATAAAGAATCTGTTGGTACCTATGTAGAAAATTTTACAGGACTTGCAAGGTACGCTTCTGGTATTATTATCCAACCTGAGAGTAATATCGATCGATTCTTTAGTGGCTTAAAACCAAGTCTTCGAAGGGCATTATCCATAAGGGAATTCAATAGCTACGAGGAAATCGTTTTATGTGATCTCAAAGTTGAGATGGAGATTGGAGTAACCCATCAGTCATATGGGTTTGATAAGAAGAGGAAAATGGAATTCAATGTAAAATCTAAAGAGAACACTGAAAAGAATATGAGCTTTCCCTTATTCTCAAAGTGTGGAAAGAAACATGGAGGGAGTTGTCTTAAAGGTACAAGTAAATGTTTAAAATGTGGAAAGGAAGGTCATCGGGCATTTGAATGCTGCAATGATGGGAAGAAGATGTCTAATGATGCAAACAAAGGAAGGGATACACATAATGAACCTACTACACTTCAATGTTTCAAGTGCAAGGAGGTGGGTCATTATGCCAATCAATGCCCAAATCATAGGGTTGATGATGATGGTCGACGTCAACAAACTCTTAAGGCTAAAGACAAAGGAAACTCACATGAAATTTCTATCAGCGATGTGGAGTACGATAACGATGTGGTAAAAGGTACACTTACCATCCACTCTAAAGTAGAAAATGTTTTATTTGATTCCAGATCCACCCACTCTTTTATTTGTGAATAATTTTCTAAGGGTATCACCGTATTATCTCAACAATTAGATGTTGAGTTAGCTATGACAACCCCTAATGGCACAACAGTCGCATCAAAAGCCTATAATTCTTCTCCGATTGAAGTTTGTGGGAGAGTGCTTCCTGGAAATTTTGTGATCCTTCCTGTAGTGGAATTTGATGTGATTCTTGGCATGGATTGACTTTCTTTATATGGAGCTCATATCAATTTCCAAAGAAGGGAAGTCACATTTCATATTCCATATCAATCTATGATCGTCTATCGATGCAAGGATGAACATAACCTTCCAGTGGAAATTTTTTCCATCTTATGGGTCTTGATTCCACTAATTTAAGGCTATTTATCTCAAATGGTTGGTGAGAAACTAACGATTAAGAATATGTCCATTGTACGGGAGTTTGATGATGTCATTCTGTAGGAATTAACGGGTCTTCCACCAAATCATGAAGTTGAGTTTTCAATAGAACTCGTACCATGTTCTTTGCCTATTTCAAAGACACCTTATAGAATGGACCCAATTGAGTTATAGGAATTGAAGAAGCAACTCCAAGAGAATCATGATAAGGGATCCATACGCCCTAGTGCGTCACCTTGGGGAGAACCTATTATGATTGCTAAGAAGAAAGATGGATCAATAAGACTCTGCATTGATTATCGAGAACTTAACAAGATCACTATCAAGAACAAATATCCTCTCTCACGCATTGATGAATTATTTGACCAACTACGCGGAGCTCAATACTTTACCAAGATTGATCTTCAATCAGGGTATCATCAATTAAGGGTCAAAAGGGAGGATATACCAATGAAGGCTTTCCGTACAAGGTATGGACACTATGAATTTATAGTGATGCCATTTGGTCTTACTAATGCCCCTGTTATCTTCATGGATCTGATGAATAGAGTCTTTAGAGACTATCTTGATTAGTTTGTGGTAGCCTTTATAAACGATAACCTTGTATATTCAAAGAGCAAGGAAGAACACTAAGATCATTTGAGAATTATATTAAAGACCCTAAGAAAGGAGAAGCTTTATGACAAATTTACCAAGGGTGAATTTTTTCTTCAAAAAGTTGCATTTTTGGGTCACATAATCTCAAAAGAGGGGATATCTATGGATCCAGCAAAAATAGAGGTTATCGAAATATGGTCAAGACCAACAACAGTAACTGAGATCCGAAGTTTTCATGGTTTGGCTGGATATTATCGACATTTTGTGAAATATTTTTATCGATTATCTTATCCAATAACCAGGTTGAATTGGAAAGGAGTTAAGTTTGTTTGGACGGAGGAATGTGAAGAGAATTTCAAGGAGTTGAAAAGAAGGTTATCCAATGCACCTGTGCTCACACTTCCTTATAGTGGAGAAAGGTTTGTGATCTACAGTGATGCATCCAAGAAGGTATTGGGGTGTGTTCTTATGCAAAATGATATGGTGATAGCTTATGCCTCACAAAAATTGAAAATACATGAGCAAAATTACCCAACTCGTGATTTGGAGTCAGCCACGGTAATATTTGCATTAAAGATTTGGAGGCATTATCTTTATGGAGAAAGGTGTGATATTTATACTGATCATAAACGTTTAAAGTATATTTTCACACAAAAGGAGATGGATATGCGCCATAAAAGATGGTTGGATCTGATTAAGGATGACGACTGCTCAATCCATTACCACCCTGGGAAAGCACACAAGGTTGTAGATGCATTAAGTCGACCAGACCATGCCAGTTTATCCATGACAAGGATCAAAATAGATCTAATATTTATGGATTTACAAAGGATGGATCTTGGAATTATAATGGAAGGGGAAAAATATTATCTTTTCAAATGAATGTTCAACCATCTATACATGTTAACATTAAAGAGGCACATAAAGAAGATGTAGAGTTACAAAAGAAGGTGAGAAATGTTCCTGAATTCAACCTTGATTGTGATAGGATAATAAAGTTCAGGAATTGGGTTTGTGTTCCTCCCATCCCGGAATTAAATAAGGAGCTACTGGATGAGGCTCATAGTTCTTCACTCTCTATTCATCCTGGAAGTACAAAGATGTATAGGGACGTGAAAGAGTTCTTCTGGTGGGATGGCATGCAAAGAGATGTTGCTGAATATGTCTCTCGATTCTTGGTTTGTTAGCAAGTTAAAGCTGAGAGATAGAAGTATAAGTGGTTGTTACAACCATTACCCATACCCAAATGGAAATGGGAAAACATCACCTTAGACTTTGTCATAGGACTTACTAAAATATCCAAAGGAAATAATGCTATCTGGGTCATAGTTTATCGTCTTACAAATTCTACACACTTCATTGCTATTAGAGAGGATTTCTCTCTGGATCATCATGCCAGGATATATGTAAAGGAAGTGGTAATATTTCATGGAGTACCACTTTCTATTATATCTGATTGGGATCTGAGGTTTAACTCAATGTTCTGGAAAAGTCTTTAGCATACTCTGGATACAGAGTTGAGTTTCAGCACTGCTTATCATCCTTTGACAGACGGTCAGTCTGAGAGGATAATTCAAACTCAAGAAGATATGTTGAGAGCTTGATCTATGGATTTCAAAGGTGATTGGGATCAAAACCTACCTTTGGTGGAATTTTCTTATAATAATATATTTCACTCCAGTATTCAGATGGCTCCTTATGAATCCCTCTATGGAAAGAAATGCAGGACTCCAACTTGCTGGGATGAAGTTGGGGAAAGAAATCTATTAGGACCTGATCTTATTGATGAGATGGCAGAAAAGGTTTGATCTATTCAATAACACATAAGTTAAGCTTAGAGTCGATAGAAAAGTTATGCCGACAACCGAAGAAAAGACCTAGAGTTTGAAGTGGGTGATAAAGTGTTCCTACGAATATCTCCCTAGAAGAGGGTCATGAGATTTGGAAAGAAGGGGAAGTTGAGCCCTAGATATATTGGTCCTTTCGAAATACTGGATCATGTTGGTAAGGTATCTTACCGATTGGAGATTCCACAGAATATCTATCAAGTTCACGATGTGTTTCATGTATCTCTCCTGAGAAAGTACATACCTGACCCTTCACATGTACTCAGCTCAGAAGTTGTACCGCTGGAAGAAGATATTTCTTATGAAGAACAACCGATAGAGATTCATGATCGTACTGAAAACGTCCTACAGAACAAGACCACTCGCTTGGTGAAAGTTTTATGGAGGAACCACCAATTAGAAGAAGCTACATGGGAGCTTGAGGATATGATGAGGGAGAGGTATCCTCATCTGTTTGTTACAAGTGACGAATTTCGAGGGCGAAATTCATTTTAAGGGGGGTAGAATGTAACACCCGAGACTTTTATAAGAAATATTTTGTTTTTATGTTATATAAATCATCAAAGGAATCTTTCAATACACACAACACTATCTTGGCTTGCTTTACACGCAAACACGGCCTTCCTCGATAGCTTGCATCATACGCAATACCGAGTTTCACTATACAACGATATGCTATTAAAATATTATTAAAACTAGCCGTTATGAATAGTAATAACCACTTTTTTAAATTTTTTAAATTTTATTTTTCAAAATGGACTTCGTTTTTGGATTTGGAATATCAAAATTAGCCTAGGGTGAAATTTTGGTATTTTTCTGAAAACATTCAATTTTTTACGAATAGTGAAAATAATAGGTTACTATTTAAAAACCGACTTTTTATTTAAATAATTATTTATTTTAATTAAATTTATTTTAGGTCAAAATTGATACATAATACCTATATAAGTTCAATGCAATTAATTGGAGTCATTTTATTATAATTTTAGATATATAAAAATTTTATTGAACTTTTCACCTTCTTTTACCCATCTCATAGGAGAATTTACAAATTTACATAAAACATAATTTTACCGCTTCTGTGAGTGGAATTTCAAAAATCCTAGAGACACGGTTGATGTCAATAAGTAAAATGTGGTTCAATGAGATGAAAATAATTTTTGGTGAATAATAACTTTTTACTTTTTTGACCACGGTTAGAAGTAAATAGGGTAATTAATGGTAAAAATGTTATTATTATTACTCTAAAACATGTCCTAATTCTATTGGATAAGTGTAATTAGACCGAAAACAACCATAGGAAAAAAATATGACCATTTAGGCCCACATGGATTAGATTAGGACATTTATTATTAATTTATTTAAAGAAGGGTTAAAATAGTTAAAATCAAAGTTTAATAACTAAATAATTTTTAATATAGGTTTATAAATAAGATATATTCGACTATAAATATTCATTAGAACTATAAAACTATTTCCTACATAATGGTATTTTATTTGTAATTTTTAGACATTAAATAATTTAATTTATTTATGACAAAAAGATGATGCAGTAATTATCTTATTAATGAAATATTGACATAATTGATGTTATAAATACCCAAATATATGTAATTTGAGACTTTTTATGAATTCAACTAATTTTATAGGTTAATAGGACATGTTATTATTGATTTAATTGTCTTTTTTTGAATTAATCATTCTGTTATGAGTTTAAAAAAAATCAATTACTAAATAGTTACAAAATTGACATAAAATAGTTTTTAAAAGACATATTATATTATTGATTGTTATTTTATTCCTAAAAATCTAAGGTTAGGCCAAGATACTTATATCATTATTGGTGTATCATTAATGGACCAATTGGGGGTCTCTTGGATGTATATGGTTTGTTTATTAGCTATATAATATAAAAATACAAAGTTACATGGTAAAAGTCAATCTAATTAACTAAGAGTTCAAACAAAAAGAAAAGGTTAATATAATGACCTAAACTTGTCTAAATTCTATTGGATGAGAGGATTTCGACCAATACCCACCATAGCTTTAAAATATATCAATTTGGAGATATTAAAAACCGAATTTTACTTTATAATAAAATAATATTTTTAGTTATTCCAAAGGTGCCCCTCTCCTCCCTTATAAAAGGGCATCTCTTCCCTCTCTTCCTCACACCACTTTGAGCCTTAAATCTCGGCCAAACCCTGACAATTTCTCCTCTACACTTCCCTAGAAACATCCTAGAGGTCTTGGGATTCTTCAAAGGCCAATATTAGTTCCCTAAAAGGAGGTCTCAAAGAGGCGATTCAAGGAAGAGGTAATGTCCGTTACCGATTCTTTCAACTTTATTTCTTCTTCCACTTATTCTTCTTTAGTTGTTTCATTATGAAGTAATAACATCAGTATCACTAATATTCTGATATTTTATTATAAGTATGAAACAACCCTATTTCACCATCTATCCATCCTACAGAAAATGAAATCACCGCGCGTGCGTACGTACGGAATACCGTCTCCACGCCGTAGTGTAATCTATTTTCCACCACCACCTTACTTGGATGGGTATAATGGTGTAAATAATAACTATATATTATTATTGTAAAGTGATATTGATTCTGAAATAGTATACATACACCCCAATACAATTCCATGATCATGGGAACGATATCATCGCTCGTGCGTACATACGGCCTACCATCACCACGATGTGATGCGACTCGTTCTACATGATCTTCATTGCATAATGATTATGTAAATGAATTGAATAAATAAATATGATATATATTACACTAATACCATTCTGGAAATTAGTTATCTATAACCTAATAGAGTAATAAGAATTTATTCGACAAAACACGCATATGAACAAAAAAGCAATAAACACCCGAATAACAAGTAGCAATGAAATATTAATAATAAGAAGCTAAGAATATGACCATATATGATATCATAACAATGAGTATGATTCTGGATTAAGTAAATGACATTATTTAAATTATTATACAGGAGGTTCGGACACTTACGAAGCAAATCGGACTTAAGGTAAGGGAAATATCACAATCTCATTTTTATCCGAGATTGTTTATAATTTGGAATTTACTGGGGTGTATTTTATCATCCACATCTATGTTTCCTAAATATGTAATATTTATATCCTTCTACAATAGTTTATATCAAATTTTACCCTTCGGTGAGTTTTTAGTAAAAGATATGAAAGGAATCTTTTGTCGTTTTTCGTACGAGGAACTTTTTGACTTTTCCGACAAAAGTACGAGAAGAATGTTTTTTTAACTTATACGGCATGAATGGATTTTTAAGACATTATTTTCAAGAATCTTACCTTAAAAGTTTTCAAGTTTATTTTTAATCAACTTCTTTTAATTTATAATTTTATGACATGTTAAGAAAGGAAAAGTGTTTTTGAAGTAGAAATGATATTTTCCTCAAGAATGGAGTTCAAGTGTTTTATCAAAATTATTTTCCATCTAAGATAATAAAGGGTTCTGTTTCTATACCTATTATTAAATTGATTTGATTATGTTGTGATAGAATTATTTTTATGAATTCTTTTATCTTATATGAATTTTTTTATGATGCCACGATGATTAAGAATCCCATTTTTATTACATGGGTTATGCTATGATGTATGGTTTATGATTTTGTGGCACATCTAAGAATGGTATCCTTATGAGATTGGTGAGACCTATATATCCATACAATGCATTGGGTAAAGATTTTATATCTCATGAGATAGACATGGCTGGAACGGAAGGTTTAACCGGTTCAGTGAAACAGGGCTGAAATGAGGAGTGAACTCGGTTCAGAAATGGACTTTGTCCACTAAGAGAATCTTGGGAATGAGTCTTGACTAATAAGAAATGATTATCTATGATTATGTGTGTATGACAGAAAGTTTCATGTTTTATGTTATGATTATTGGGATTACATTTCACTACTACGATTTGTCCCATGTTATGAAATTATGATCTCTTTTGCCGGTTATGATTTCTAAAAGTTATGTTCTTATGTACATGATGTGATTGATATTTCTTTTGTTTACCCTTACTGAGCATTTGAGATCACCCTTTTGTATGTTTTATTTCCCCAGGCCAGGAAGAAGGTTATTAAATAAGATATGCCAAAAGGGACAAGATATATGATGAAATAAATGGGAGACAGTGTAGACGCTTTATGAACCAGTTGTTTATGTTTCCCAGTTTCTAAAGACACTATACCTATACGGTCCTTCCAAGGTTTTGTTATATGTTGTAATAATTATGCTTCAATTTTAAAGTATTAAAAATGTTTGTAAAGTATGGGTTGTTATAATGAGGTTAGGGCATGTAAGATCAAATGGGATGATTGAACCAACAAAACTAGGAGTTACAAATTATATAAAACTGGAATCCATTCCCTTTTGTGAAGACTATGTTCTTGGTAAATCGAAATGTTTTAGTTTTATGAGGTCTACATATAGAGCTAAAACACATTCAGAATATGTGATTTTGGATTTTTGGTATCCCTAAAATAGTAAATCCTATAGTGATGGGGCTTATTATATGACCTTTATGGATGACTATTCCTGATAATTTTGGATATAATTTGACATGTACAAATCTTTAAATTTTTAAACATTAATTTTTTTGATATATAGTGTTGAAACTAAATATGGAAATAAACTCAAAAACCTTAAGAAAAACAATTTTATATATAATTTTCATAATTATTTCATGGAATATTTTAGTTTGAAGGGAATTCATATAAACTAAACTATTTTGGATACCCCACAACCAAATAGCCCGAGGAAGAGTGCCTATAATAATCCTTTTGAAAGAGTGAGAATAATTAAATAATATTCTAGTCTTCCTAAGTCCTTTTGATAATATGTTGCTAATACTTCTATATAATTCATTATTAGATCACCATATAGTTCTGTTGACTTCAAAACCAATGAATATGTGTGGACTTGTTCACCCCCTATTTTAGGAAATCTTAGAGTTTTTGGTTGTACTGCTTATGATCATAGTATGTAAGATAAAATCTAACATAAGGATATGAAGATTTTTTTCATTGGATATCAAAATGGTGTTAAAGGGTATATGCCTTGGTTTGATAAGACTTATTTTTGGAAATGTATAATTATTTGTGATGTAGTTTTCTATGTTGGTTCCGCGATTAACTAAAAATCCTACCATGTGTTTCAACCTGAATAAGTTGATCCTGGAATTGTTGGGTTTAGTTTAGAGCTTGAAATGTAGCCTGAACCAAAGGTTATCTCCACTAATCCCCCAACCATGCCACATTGAAATAGACCCTTCTAGTGTTTCTGAATCTGAGTGTGAGGATGATAGTGATGGTGACATGAGAAATAATCAATTAACTCATGATAGAATCAGAAGAACTATAAGGCATCTTACCCACTTTACTTAAGCTTATATTTATTACATTTACATTGTTATAGGATTTGACTAAGGCAATTACGATCACCATAATTTTAAATAACCACTTAAATTTGGTGAATCTATGAATTGTCTTACTTCCATGAAAGATGAAAAGGAATCTATTCTTAAAAAAACATGGATAATTATAAAAAATCATGAAAAGAATAAAATAAAATTTTATAAATGGATTTTTAAGAAAAAAGATGAAAATTATAGACAAAATAAAATTAGGTAAAAAGATGGACTTTTTAAAATATAATTCCTCCAGCATGAAGGAATTGATTATAGTAACACTTTATTTACCTATTGCAAAGCATTACACCATCAAATTATTGTTAGAATTTACTCTTTAGAATGGATTTCATATTGATAAATTAGATGTCAAAACTACCTTTTTCTTATTAACTTTTATGAAATTATTTATAAATCTCCGAATGATATATTTTCAAGATATTTTAAAAGTAATCAAGTGTGTATTTTATGAAAGTCCTTGTACGAAATTAAGAAACATTATAGAAAAATGTACTAGTATTTTAATTCTTTAATGCTAAAAATGATTTTTCAAGAAGTAAATATGATGTTTTTTTATTTTAAATATGTAAAAAAAATTATTTAATTTTATATGATGATGATGTACTTGAAAGTTGTAATGAAATATGGTTGATAAATAAAATGAAAAACCAATTGCATAAATATTTTTTATGAAGGATTTGGGGAAAGAAAAGTAAATTCTTGGTACTAAAATCACTAGGGAGAGAAATGATAGGGTGTGGTATTTTTCCTAAGACACTTATATAAAGGAGGAAATAAAAATTCATTTAATAGATAATTTGAAACCTATTTGTGTGCCTTTTGGTCATAACATTATGTTACCCTTTTCAAAATCCCCTAGAAGTGACCATGACATTGATTTTATTAGTAAAATACATTTTTTTTCTAATATAGTAGGTATCCTCATGTATATAATTATATGCTCGTAGATATAAATGGAATTATTTGTCTATACATTGATATGGTTTATGAGAAGTTCTAAACAACCCACTAGCAGTCATTCCATTTGTTACATAGTTATTCATCGATGTCCTATGATTTATTTATTTTATTTAAATAAAATTATTATTTTAGTCATGATATTGTTGGAGTATTATTCTGACTATACTAAAATATAAATACTAGAATTTAAATTATTGGTTATATATTCCTAGTTTGTGGTGGTCCTGTTTCTCAGAAATGTAATATGTAATCCATTATGTCCCTTTACACTAGTGAGTCTGAATACATAGAATCAACTGAATAAATCAAAGAATCAATTTGTATTAAAGGCTTAGTTAATGAACTGTATTTATCTTTAGGTAATATAGAATTTTTCTATGATAGTTAGTATAATTTACATTTCTCAAAAAATTATGTTTGACATGGAAGATAAAAACACATAAACATAAGATTGCATTTTGTTAGGTATTTCATTGAAAATGGGATAGTATGTTTCACTAAGATACACACTTTTGACAATCCAAACAATATTTTTACTAAATATATTACATTATAAATGTTTAAGAACTATGTAGGTATAAAGAATGTTGTCCCATTTCATGGTACTAAGTTGTGAGAGAACTGTCCTTCTAAAATTATATTTACTGTAAAGGAGAGTATTTGTAAAAAATTCATGGATATGTTTATTTTTTTGTAATCAAATTGAATTTTCATGGTATTTTTTTTAAATTTATCATTTTCATTACTCTTTCCCTTTCTATTACTTTTGAATTCCTAGTTTTTTCTTACCTTATTATTGGATCCTATGTAAAAGTAGCTACCTTGTTTCATAAGGGTAATCCTATATCATAAGGGTATATTGCTAGATGCATAAGGGTACTCCTGATATGTGTAAGGGAACTATCCAACATGAATAAGTGAAACATACATCATGCATAAAGGTACACGATATGTGTAAGTGTAATACCCATTTATGTGAGAGTAAGTCCTTGGCCATGTAATGATATTCATGTAAGGGTCATACCTTATTATTTAAAGGTAATCCCCTAACTACATAATGGTTAACCTTCTCATATAATGGAAATCCTAACTTGTGTAAGGATAATAACCATTTTTTTAAAGGTAATGTGCCGTCATATAATAGTTTTACCTATTTCCTGTAAGGGTACTTATTCTCATGTGAGGTTCCTCTCCTTTCTTTCATAAGGATAAACCAATCCTGTGTAAAGGTGACACCTATGTCACATATAGTTAATATACATGGAAGGTTAAAGTTATGTAAGTGTTTGTTAATTTTTTATAATAGTTAAACTTCCACATTCTTCTAATTCATCCACATGGATCGTATTCCCCATTTTCTTCCGAAATGATCATAACCTAGCCATTATGATTTTACATCAAGGATCATAATCAATGACTTATTCTAATTTACCTTGTTCTGTTAGGGAATTTTTTTGATTACCTTTGAGAAAATGACTTTGGGAAATATGTATTCCATCTGTGGCTCATGAAGGGAGAAAAATACAATCATCTTCATTGTTATATGGTCCTATTCTATGGATTTGGTAGAGAGTAGTGGAAGTATTAAGACTCAATAATGGGATTCCCTCATATGAAGGATGAAACCAATATATCTAGTTTCATTCAATATTATTCCATATTTTGTTATTAACACATAACACCATAAGAATTTTATTAGAAATTTATATTTTTCTTTTATAAATTTCATGAATGTTGTTTCATATTTATAAATTTTTGAATAGTGTGAGTTTCATCTAAAAAAATCCTCAAATAATCTCACTTTTTTATTTTTTGATTTCAACTTTTTTAATTTTGGGTGTTCACTTTCATTTAGTAATAAATATTTCTTGGTGGTGTTCTCACTATGAACGTTGATCCAAAGTGGACCAAAGAATGAAATGTATCTGTGTTCTTTTTTTATATTTAAAATCATTCATCTACTATACATAATTACTTTTACATTTAATTGTTATATGAATTGTATACATACAATTGAGAATAAGTTCTTGGGTGTATTAGTTGCATTTCAGGAGGATGAGCACTTTAAATTTTTATGAAAACGCATTATCCTCCCACCATATTATGATACCCAAAGATTTTTTTATCTCTCTGATGGTTTCCCCATTATAATTTACTATTTAAAATAAATTAATACGTGCCTTATAATCACTAAAACTAAGAATAATTTTTTATACATTGATATCATTATTGATCGAGTCACTACAGATTTGAACCTCTTAAATGTTGATGTACTGAAAAAGTTACCAAAAACTATTTATCATGTCACATCATAGATCAAACATATATGCATAATTATACATTACCAATGAACCATACGGGCTACCAATAATTGAGGTGTCCCCTTTCCTCTTGATTTAGATGAACTGCATCTTGAGAAGCTCTCATACCATTAATCATTATCAGCTGCTTCTCCTTTAAAGCCTAAAAAGCTTCCACTTTAAAATAATAATAAGATATAAAATAAAATTTCTTAAATTTAACAAACACCATGTATATTACATGTGGAGAATCAAAATCTCATCTCATTAAAACATATATACAATATATATCTCTCCATGATCAAGACTTACATTCTAATCTATTTTATAGAAAAATATATCTCAAATTAAGAAAACTATCTTATCTTAATTTTTGAAACACCCATGGGATAAATCATATCAATCTGAACCTTTATCCCATCAATGGAGATACCATCCAACAAACTTAGCTGAACCATAATTTTATTGGTATAACACTAGACATTATCATCTATAGAAAATATAAAGATTCCCTTTTGTAACTCTGATAGAAACATGATATCTCCCACTATAAAATAAAAGAAAAAACTGAATTCTTCATCAAATATGAATCTATACTATAACGTAATAGAATATTGATACCATAAATATTTTTCTCCCACATAATCATCAATTCAACACAATTTGGAGCACACATTGAATCGAATTACTCCTCATGATCAAAATCCACTGAGAAGCTATCGTATCACCTTGATCTTCAATTTTTATTTATTTCTTCACTGGTCACACCTTTAGAAGAAATGAAATAGATATAAGACCTGAATCAATAATTCAATTTAATTTAGATTCCAAACCATAGTCTACTTTACACATGTACAATTAATCCACTTAAAATCATCCAAAGTTTACACAAAAAATTGGATGCCCAATCTATCACCTCTAGTACTATTATTTGTGTAGATTCCCATTTATAGGACAAAAATCAATTGATTTTTTTAATAAAACTAATAAAAGAATGGAAGTGAAATTTTATGGTAGAATAAATAAAAGGAATTAAAATTTAGGATTTTCAATTTTGAGAAACAATTTGATGAAAAGGATTAAAAAACCCTGGAAAAACTCTAAAATATCTACTATGATTCAAAGGGTAAAAATTCACGTAATTATCAAACATGAATTAAAATGAGAGTATATAAAAAGAAATGTGAAAACTACACAAAAATATGCATTCATATTCTCTCATAAAATAATCTTGGTCAAAATAAAAGGCACAAATATCCATTTATGACAAAAAGTCACCCTTCTACCGATGAAACACCACTACCTTTGGGACCTTTATCCGAACACGTGTCAGCCTCAAAAAACTATATGGAACCTGAAGGATCTCTCTCTCTATCTCTCACTAAAATAATAACTTATAACTGATCATCAACCGGTACATACCTCATAGTCATCAAAATAATGAATAATTTTGATAAATGGTCCTGATCAGTGATCTCAATATTGATGCTTTTCACGCATTAAATGTCAATGTGCTACACATGATATAAAAAATGAGGTATCCAATCACATAATAGATCTACCATTGATTCGTTTTTCACCATTAATGATAAAAAACATTGTATAACCCAAATGAAGTAACACCTTTTCTCTTGATCATTGTGGTCTACATCTTGAGAATATCTCACTCTGTTGATCAGTATCATCTGATTCTCATTATAAAGTCTTCATAGTTTATTTTTTTGAAATATAGATAAGATATAAAATATTATATCTCAAATTTTCCAAATACCATGTATCCTCCATATTAATAATCAAACCATTATATCATCTAATTAGTTATAAAAGATACATATCCACATAATCAACACATGTATCTTTATCTGTGTGATAGAAAAAAAGATATATAAAATTTAAAAAAACTATTTTTATAAAATATGGAAACACACATGGTCTAAATACTATTATATTGGTGGAGGAAATATTCTCTATGAGAGGGAGGGTGTTTAAGGATTTCATTAATGTTTAAGGAAGTATGTTAGGGATGGAATTTTTCCCTTCTATTTTCATGTTCCCAACCATTATCTTCCATTATAGAATTCCAAACCTATAAAAAAGTAGTCCATTTATAGAGTATTAAAGTTAATCCCTTATCATGACACCTCAAGCATTATCCACCTCATCCTACCACATAAATTGTTTTAGGTTTGTATTTTTGATGCTAAAACATCGATAAGGGAACAAACAGTAGTATACCCTAATAAAACAAGGATCACACATGAAATGAAGGTATCCAAACAATGTAGAAATTAGAATTTACAAATGAAAACAAGATTTTAGTGGGAAATAATGAATTAATAAAAAAATAAGAAGGAAAAAATGATTAATAACATAAGATAATTAATGTGTTTCAGTACTAGTTGGTTATACTCCATGGATAGAACACCGCCATGATACTTATTTATATTAATGGTCTAACAACTTATATAAATAAAATAAGTAATGGACCATAAATTATGGAATTAAAACCACAACAATAAATATGAAAAATAGTGAATAGATACCCTAAATTTTCAAAACAGGATTTACCAATCAATCATGAGAAATATGAATTTCATGTACCTTTTGCGGTGTTGATGAATAGGAGAAACAATTCCACGAGAACAGGATCGCAATCTCCACCAGAACATAGTTACAATATGCTATATTCTAAAGCTATATGGAAATGATTAATCTAGTATGGTACAACACCTCAATATCCAATTTAACTCTAATGGAAAAAACTCCCTCTCTCCGAAATAGTTAAGTGAATTGATCTCCTTTACGATCTATTGTGGATCAAAAGAAATAACCTGAAAGATCTCATTCAATCGTAATAACCCAAAAAAATCTAGAATGAATGGATTGGAATTAATTGAACCCTAAAAACTTGATAATATCATAAAATAGAAAAATCCCATGTAAATGATAAATAAAATAGATTGTAAAAAGGAAAAATCATAACCCATGTAAGGGTACCTCTATATTGCGTAAGGATAGTTGGCCCACTACATAAGGGTTACTCTATAATATGTTGGGGGTACAATGATCACTATATAAGGGTGATACCTTATAAAATATGGGCAATACCCCACTACCCTTTTCATGTAAGGTTAACACTTGGATATCATAAGGGTAACAAATGGTTTACATAAGGGTAAACCACCCAATACAGAAGTTACAGAAGGGTAACCTGAACATAGATAATGGCTGCATAACTGCTATACACTTCATATAAAGGTAACCAAAAATCATATAAATGATCCAATCCTCTTATGTAAGGGTAAACAACACCTATGTAAGGTTATGTTTCCTTCACTTAAGGGTAACATTCTAGATACAAAAATTTTATCCTGGTCAACAAAAAAACACATATGGGTAAATGAAAATATACAAAGCTTACGTAAGGGTCAAGGTAAACCCATGTAAGTGTAAAAAAATTTAATTATAACTTTCATAAGAGTATAAAATCAAGAGAAAAAAAATCTAAAGTTAGGAAATAAACTAGTAGTGAATTATAATTAATATCAATCATGCCAAAACTTAAACAATAAACTAATGAACATATTATTTTCATTTGAAAATCCAGCATGCTAAATTCAATTAATCTCCACCATTTTAAAAATAAATGAAATAAAATAATGATATTATTACACTAAAGGGTTATTCAATTATAACCATGTTTAAGATATATAAATAGTTCTTGAACATAGATAAAGGTCTGTCGTTAGTGAAACTATAGAATGTGTTTTTATTTGTGTGTATATTAGTGACACACACTATTCCACATTCTCTAACCACTCAAATAAAATTAAGCATAATATATAAATTCTTAGAACTAACATGTAATATAAAATTATATAAAGATGAATAATATATTGAGAATTAAAATTTATAAAAATAACAGAATTACTTATATTGAGTTAAAAAATAAAATACTTAAGACATATGGATTCAGTGATAGCTTTTGTTAATTCTATATACTTATCCTTAGTTGTTAAGAGGGCCAACGCCAATTTCATATTACACTTGCATGATATAGTCCTTCCCCATGCATTGAAGACATAGCCAGTTAGATATTTCATAGTATCAATATTTACAACATAGTTAGAATCTACACAACCAAACACTAATTCATCAGAATTAACATTCTTACAACATAACATTTAAAGAGATGAAGTGGATGAAATTTACCTTTACAACATTTTAATATAATTCCAATGTGGATTTCCATAATTTTCCATAAAACTACTGAAAGTACAGATAGAGAAGGAAAATTTTGGTCTCACACAATTCAATGAATACAAAAAACCTTACACTACATTAAAATATGGGATTGCACACATATATTAAATATCAGATGTTGTATATGTTGATTGAGACAATGATAATTTAAATTCTAACCAAATAGTCCACTAAAAGGTTTAATGTTTCACAAAATTATATCTTAGGATATTTGAGGATATAATAATGTTGTGATAGATAAATAATAATCTACTTTATATCCATAATAATTTCCATGCCCAAATTTTTTAGAATGACCTAAATATTTTATTTCTAACAACGAATTCAACTGAATTTTAATATTCATGATTAATTTCATATCACCGAACATGATTAACCTATCATCAACATAATGTATCAAATGAAGAGTGAAATTTTAATATATTTAGAATATACACATGGAAAAAATGAATCCTACCGAAACCATGTTATAATAGAATTGAGTCAAAATTCCTGTACTATTGTCTTGAATCTTATTTTAATCCATATAATTATTTATTAAGAAATAATACTCGATTTTCTTTGAATGCATACTCAAAAATAACAAGATGATTCATGTATAACTTTTCATTTCAATAGTTATGAATGAATGTAGTTTTATCATCTAAATGCTCCATATACAAGTCTAAATGGGATGAAAAATAAAGAAGAAATCTTATTGAATAATTAATAAATATAGATTAAAAATTTCAAAGTAACAAATTCCCTCTCTTAGAGGGAATAATGAATCTATAACCCCAGATTTAAAAATAAATTTGTTGCCTATAGTTTTTTATTCTTTTCTGTTATATATCTTTTTATAGACAATATCAATGAAAGATGGTTGTTTAATGACTATTGAATAGTTTTGGTTCTCTCTTATGTGTTTCATATAATCTTCCATTAATGAGATCCAACACTTATATTTACTATTAATGGCAACTATATTATAGATTTAAGGGTCCTCTACACTGAGATCCCCTATAACATGCAAGGGAAAAGGAAACCATATTAGTATGCTTGTTTATAAAAGGAGGTCCAATGACTATCCTATATCTGTACATAGTGATACGATAAACTCTATGGTCACTACTTTCTCCATCTTCCAGAGCATCATCAAAATCAGACCCAGATTTTAGCTTTGACTGAGAAATGGGAAACTAAGAGGTAGATGGAGGAGTCTCAATAGGAGACTCACTAATAAAATGAGGACCAACCTCACAATCCATCTTCTAAGAATGATCATCATTAAAACTAGTGAGAGGCTAGACTCTAGGAATAAAAGACTCTTTAAACCACACATCCCAGTTATTAATACACCACTGAAGGCAAGTTTTATCTATACATGGATTATAACCCTCCACCCCCTTAGGATTCCCTATGAAAATAGATTTTATAAAACAAGGCTCACACTTATTATTTTTTATTTGAGCATAGAAAGTGAATCCAAACTCGTCAATATGTCTATACAAGGGGGGATGATTACTCCATAATTCTAAAGGAGCCAAAAATCCATTATAATATGAGTGAACCCTGTTTATTAAATAGACTAACATGGTGAAAAAATCTGGCGAAAATCACATGGGCAAGATTGAGCATAAAAGTATAATTCTATCCGACCCAATAATTGAATGGTTCATGTTCTCATAGAGACTATTCTATTGTGGACTATGACACATATTGTAACACCCTAAGATTTAAAGATTTTTTTTCAAATAAATTTAATCTTTCTGATATTTTTCAACACACGTAACACCAAGTTTAGCTTATGTTACATGTAACACATAGTTTTTCATGTGTTACACAATACATTGACATTATCTTTTGTTACACGCAACACTGAGTGTATCTTTTTTTACATACAAAACTATGTTTAAATGAAACATGACATACTATTAAAATATTATTATCTAATATGATAGTTATCACGCAGCCATTGGAATCGTGGTTATAAATAGGATTAAATATATTATGAAAATATCTGTTTTAAACATGTATATATAATGAATTATTTTATTACCAATTAATTATAAATGAAAAATAATAATTAGAAAATAAAAGATATATATTTCTGAAAAACATTTTTAATGCACACAAACGTGTTTTTCCACAATAAATTAAAAAAATCACTTTAGGTGAATGATTTTAGTAAATTTATATATTATATATTCAATTTAATGTTCAAAATTCATCATATACTTTTTCTATATATGATATAATAATAAATCCAATTATATGCTTAAAAACTGTATTTTTCTAATAAAACGTTTTGTCGCATTTTTGCAAAGATCTGAAGCCAGAAGCCCAGATTCGGTGCATTATTTTAGTACATTGTCATGATTACAAAGAAACTAATCTCAAACAACAGTGTGGTTTAGTAGTTTTGGAAGACAATATATAAACAGAAGTTCAATATTAAACCTTTAAAGGAAATACAATATAGAAATTCCTTTAAAAACAACCATAACTCCAACATTATCCGTACAGGTCATTCATAATATGCTCTTTAAACCCTAGAAAAATAAAACATTAGAAAGGAGTGAGTTCATATGATCAGTAAGGGTAGGAAATAAACTATAATATTTCAAAAATGTTAACATTAGGCCTTGTGAATAACTAAAAACACATTCCTTTAAAAATAAACATGAACATAATATGGAAGGAATAATAGTTGAATAAAATTTTTCCTAATAAAACATAATCAATGGTATTATAATAAATGTATAACCTCATGAACTATCAATTAATAGATTTATAATGAGGTAATTCAAAATGAGGGACAATTTAACCATATCATCAAGGCCTTGACCAAGACAACTAAAAATGATTAAGGCCTCATCGAAAACCATATCTGAAAATAAAAAAGGCCTCGGCCAAGTCCACATCAGTTTGTCTCATGAGACATACAAATTAATAGAGGGGATATAAAGGGCCCCAACCATCACTTAATAAGTCAAATTAACTCATAATATTAAATGGAATAAATATAAAAAACATGAATATATAAAATAACTTTCCCTAACCCGTTCACATAAACACTAACTATTCTGAGTAGTATGGTGGTCGATATCAAGATAGCACATCCATATTCAAATTGATCATTAACCATTAAATACAACATGTTAGATGATATAAATAATATATTAACATTAATAAGACATAAAATTTAGCATAGGTGTTAAAATAGATAAAAATACTCTAATAAAATCATTGAGGAATTTTTGAGAGAAATACACTTTTACTTGGAAATGAAGAGTTCTTTTGGAAAAATATTTACATAAAACCAAAAATTAACTTAGCTAGATTTTTTTTTCAGAATAAAATTATTAAATTTATAAAAAAATGGTTTTTAAAAATATATTATAGATTGACCTTTAATATGGGTAATAATTCGAGAAATTCCCTTGAGTTGTGAATGTATTTGGAGAAGAATTATGGAAATATCCTTTTAAAATATGTAACTCCCCATAAAAGAAAGATGGATTCTTGTTGGTAAAAACATATATAAAATTCAAACATAATTTATGATGAGTATATAATAATGAATAATTATTACATTGAGGTATGTATTGAATAAGAGTAACCTGAAAGAAAATGGAGGTTCGGGTAGAAAACCATTACCTTATGTTTCAACATGTTCTGCACTTGACCTTAAAATATTGGATAGTAAAATTAAATCCCATAATTAATTAATTAAAAACCTTATATATATGTATTTTATTCATTATATTTTTATTAATTTTATTTATGGACTTATTGTTAAGATATATGAATTAATTCCATCATCCCGAAGTGTTCGTTTCCTTGATTTCATGATTGGTTCGCTTGATTATAAGTAATAGAGTTCAGTTAAAATTGGTATAATTATACAAAAATGGAATTTGATTTTGTTAATGATAATACATAAGTTTAAATGGTTATATATATATATATATATCATTTTGTTATGTTTTATGATGATGTATCATTAGATAATACATTTTGTGATATTCGTTTAGATTATTGCGGCGATTGTTGATCATAACGAACTCATTTTATTTTATCATTCAAAATTATGTAAATATATCACTTAGAGAACATAAAAAGGATTATATTATAAATTTTAAAATATTTATCAACTATTAAAATGGTTTCATGAATATATTTGAAGAAGAATTTGAATAACGAAACTTCATCGTCCATGAAGGTTGTAAATTGGCACCGCCCGAGTGATGATTTCGTTTATAAAATAAAAGAGGAAGAGTAAAGAGATTGATAATGGTTATTAAATTAACATGATATAATTCTAGTATATATATTATAATGGAGTTATCATGATCAATTAGATAGAGGATGTTTGAATATAATAAGAAAATAAGATAAATTGAAATGAAATTAAGTGAAAAAGGAAAAGGATTTACCTCTTGAAATAACCTCCTTGAGATTCTCTTTAAGGGAAAGGATTATGGTATATTGGTAAGAACAAGGGATCCTGGATGTTGGGAGGGACTAAATAATAGTATTAGGTCGGAAATTTTATAGGCTTCAAGTCATAGAGGGGTGAGTAGAAGAGGGAGTGATGTGTGACTGTTATAGTGGAGGAGAGGAGTGATTTTTGAATATCTTATTCATTATTTTATGAATTTGATCAAGATGAGTAATAATATTTGATTCTTGTGAACAAAAATAAATAATAACTTCATTTTATTTCGAACCAATAGTTTCTTACACCATCTATGATGAAAGGAATAGTGTATTTATCTTATAATATATTTATACTATAAATTAATTTATTTTACTATTCAAAAAAAATTCATGTATTTCAGAAAAATATAAAAAATTCACCCAAAAAATTATTCAATGTGTAGAATCCCAAAATGAACTCCATTTTATCAAAATAATTTTCAAAATAGAATAAATTTAATTTTTAAATAAAATTATTATTAACTTGAAAAATAGAGATTTTAAATTTAAAACTGTATTATAATATTTTAAAAAATTAACTCAGGTATCATAAAATTAACCTAAAATAACAGAGAAAGAAATATTTATTTGGAAATAAATTTTATGAAAAATTAATTTTATTAATTTATTATTTTAAAATTTTAATAAAATATTTATTAATCACAAAAATTCCCACACTTAATTATTAATTTTCAAAATATTCCATTTCCTTTATAAGGTGCAAAAATTTTGTTTATACTTACATGAGTGATATTACTATTAATAAGGGTACACCAATATTCTTAAGGGTATGCTATTATTCATAAGGGTAAGTTAATATTCACCAAATATGCATGTTGAACCTATCAAACTCTAAATATCTTACTAATCACAAGTGTGTATATCATTTTTTAAAAATTCTAATCAGAGAAGTGGAAAAATTATGTCTAACTACTTGGTTATAGCCATCTCCTATAAATATAAAAGTGATTATTCGAATAGAATTAGTGTTTAATTCATTATATAATAAATCTATTTTAAAAAACATGGGGTGTTATATTCTTCCCCTTACCAAAATTTCATCCTCGAAATTACTAGAATATTCCCTCATGAAAATATTTGGGTAGTTCTTCATCATAAGCTCATCAGGATCCCACAACACCTCATTAATTTTATGATTTTTCCAATGTACCTTTACTAGTTGAGTCATCCGATTCATCAACACTTGTTCTTTAGTGTCCAGAATCTGGATAGGCTCTTCAAAGTAAGATAAGTCAAATTCTAATTCTATACATTCAGAAGTGAGGACATGAATTGGGTTTGAAATGTACTTTTTCAATAATGAAACATGGAACACATTCTGTATCTTAGAAATTCTTGGTAGAATTCCAAATGATAAGACACAACTCAAATTCTCTCAATAATTTCAAAAGGGATTATGTACATGGGGCTCAATTTTCCTTTCATTCAAAATTTTATAACACCCTTCCATGGAGATACTTTCAAGAAAATGTGATCTCTCTATTGAAATTCCAAATACATCCTTCTATTACCAAAATAGATCTTTATCATACTTTTATCTTCTTTGATATTGGTTTGAATTGTATTTACCTTTTCTGTTATTTCCTCCACAAGCTCTGGGCCCACAAGCTTCTTTTCACCAACTTCATCTCAACTTGTTGGTGTACGAAATCTCTATCCATATAATGCTTCATATAGTTCCATTTGAATACTAGAATGAAAACTATTATTTTACGAAAACCCCACCAAATATAAATGTTAATCCCACATACATTGAAATTCAAGAGAACATGATCTCAATATGTATTCTAAATATTGGATCATCCTTTACAACTAAAACTTAGTTTGGGGGTGATAAGAAGTACTCAAATGAAGCTCAGTGTCCAAATATTTCTGAGTACTTTTCCCGAATTTCAATGTAAATAATGGACCATGATCAGACACTATTGAAAGAGTTTCTCCATGAATTCTTCCAACGTCATTGATATAGAGTCAGGCAAGGCACTCTAGTAGAAAATATGCCCTTATACTGAGGAAATGTGCAGAATTAAAAATTCAATAAACAATTATCCATATTTTATCATTCTTTCTTGGAGTTGTGGGTAATCTAGTGACAAAAATACATGGTGATGTCATCCCATTTCCATGTGGGAATAGGTAGATGTTTCATGACTCCTATACATTGCTTTCTTTTAGCATTAACCTATTGAAAAACTAAACATATTAATAGATAATAAACAATTTACTTCTTCATGTTATCCCACAAAACATATTCCTTCAAATATCTATACATCATACTGCTACCATGATGAATAGAGAAATTCAAACTATGGGCATCATCCAATAACTTCATTTTTAGCTCCAGTATAGTGGGAACACAAAACCTCTTCCCAAACATCATAATTCCATCTTCATATATAAATTCATCCAATATCCCATCATTCACAACAGTAATTTTCTTTTTAAGTTTATCATGATCATGATGTGAACTTTTAATTTTTTATAAAATGGATGGTTAGGAAACCAATTGAAAATAGTGTTGTTTTATTTTCTTTGATGATTCCCATATCCAACCTCACTATATCCGTGTACATAGGATCCGTGTCAATTATCATTTAGTTTATAACTCCATGAGCCTTACAACTCAATGAATTATCTACCATATTTTCCTTTCCTAGGTGGTAGTGTATGGAACAATCGTAATCCTTGAGTAGCTTGAGCCAACACCTTTTCCTCATGTTGAATTATTTTTGTGAGAAGATGTATTTTAAGATCTTGTGATCAGTATAAATCTCACATGTTTCACTATAGAGAGTATATTTCCATATCATAGAGAAAATATTATAGATTCAAACTCAAGATCATGAGTTGGAGAGTTCTGTTCATCAATTTTTAGTTCTCTTGATCCTTATGCAATAACTCTATCATTCTGCATAAAGTCACAACCAAGTTCTTTCATTATTGAATCAACATAGATCAAAAATCCACCATTCCCTGATGACAGAGTTAGGATTAGATATTTCACTAATATCTTATTCAATTCTTCAAAGCATTCTTTACATTATTTTTTACAAATGAACTTAACTCCTTTACGAGTAATCTTGGTTAATAGGATGGCTAATCCAATAAAAATACGTACCTCAGTTATGTTTGTTGGAGTAGGCTATTCCTGAAATGCCTTTTTTATTTTCATGATCAACTAAGATTCCATACTTAGAAAGAATATGGACAATATAAGAAACTATTTGAAGCCAGAATTTACACTTTCTAAACTTTCCATATAACTTGTTTCTTCTAAGAGTCTTCATAATAATGAACAAGTGATTCTCATTATCTATGTATCTTTTGGAGTATACTAGGATATCATAAATAAAGAAAAAAAATCCATCAATATATTCCTTAAAAACTCTAGTAATTAGATCCATGAGAATATAGGGTGCATCAGTTAGTCAAAAAGGAATTACTCCAAACTCATAATGCCCATACCAAGTTCAAAATGATGTCTTTGGAATATCTTACATTCTAATACGCAACTGATAATATCTATATCGATGTTAAATACTTGGGAAATATTTGGATCTTTGATTTTGATCAAATAAATCATCAATTTGAGGTTGGAGATACTTTTTATTTTTTGTAATAGCAGTGATCTCCTTGTACGCATCACACAACCTCCAAGATCCATATTTATTCTTAATGAAAAGAATATGGACTCCCCATGGAGAAAAACTAGGGTGAATAAATACTTTATCAATCAATTCCTATAGTTTCTTATTCAGTTATATTAATTTCACAATGTCCATTATATAAGGAGTCTTTGATATAGGCCTTGAACTAGGAATTAAATCAATAAAGAACTCAACAACCCACTCTATAGAGGAAGTCCAGGTAAATCCTCTAAAAGAACATCAATATATTCTTACACAATAGGTAGATTTTAAATATAAAAATTTCTTTTCTCACCCATATATATTGAGTTATCAAACTTTCCATGAATTACATTAATTAGAGATATCAGGGGTGGATCTAGATTAAAATTAGATGATGAAGTTTCTGCTCTAAAGACATGGGATTCTACATCGTTCTCGAAAATTAAAACATCCTTCTTCTTCCAATATATTTTTTCATCTTAATTTGAAATCCAATATATACTAAGTATTATATCTAATTCAATCATGGGTATAAAAATATGGTTAGAAACTAATGAAAATTTATGTGTCATTAGGGGGATTGATCGACTCATCTTGGTTGTAATGATACTCCCTTAATAGTTTTGACTGATAAATACTTTATTAAATAAAATTGGAAATATCTAATTTTCTTGGAAAATTGGGAATATATAAAATAAGGTGATGATATAGAATCAAATTAAGCACTGGCTAAGTTTTAGGAAATTAGTAAAGAACCTACAACCACATCATTAGGAATTTCAACCTCAATTTTTGTGATCGTAGATGCTTGGCCTTGCTCCCATGGCCTTTTCTATGACCCATTTCCTTGACACTTTGGAAAATCATTAGCATAGTGTCCAATATCCCTAAAATTTTAACATTGAACATTGATATCTTATTTATTTTCCATTCAATCACCAACATGATGGAATTTATTTCCATACTTGTAACAGACACCTTTTCCTTTTAAGAAAGCACCAGAGTGTTTCCTTCCACAAGTATCAGTTGTTATAAAATTCCCCCTTTTATTATTTCCTTTATCTATTCTATTCTCTTCCACCCTATTCTTCTCTTGTTTCCACTTAAATTCATAATACATATATAATTATTTCTCTATCTTGATAGATCATGAGATATTGTCTTTGTATGGTGAGAAACTTTGGGAGACCAGTTCCCTTTGGAGGAATGGTTTTAAACCATCAAAGAATTGATCAATATTGCTACTTGGATTGCGTATATAGTCTAATTCATGCCTTTATAACCTTGAAAAGTTGGATTCATATTTTATAACATTTTCATCCTCATTCTATATGAGACTAAATAATTTCCTCTCCATATCCGCTCGTTGTTCACTGGTAAAAGATTTTGCTGGGAAAATTTCATTAAAATACCTCCATTAAATTTCTTCTATTTATTCCACCTCTATGTGTTTTGAATTAATTCCCAGAAGTGATCCACATATCCCGATAGATGATAAACCTCCATGAAATCCTTCTCTATTTTGTTATATCCCAAAGCGATAAATATATTCTCTAAGGAACTTATCCACTACTCTACTACGAATGGGTTTGTAGTCCAATTGAATGATTGAGGATGTTGTTGCATAAATTTGTCTAACATTTCTCCTCAACATTGTGGATCAGGATGCTCCATATGGGTAAGGTTATTGTTCATAACATGAGTTAGTTGTTCCATTATAGTTATAATTTGATCAACACCACTCGTATCTCCAAAAACAATATCATTATATTTCATAAGAGGGAATCATTTCTGAATAATATAACATACTATATTAGGTTACAGAATCATAATTTATATTATCAACTTATGAAATAATTAACAACATTTAAATCCTATGCATAGATAATCTCACAATCATAAATATCATTTATTTGAGTAAAAAATTAGTTTTAAATCCCTCATAATGGATGATAATGAAAATTTGAATTATCTTACACATATCCACTGGGAGTGTCAATCCAGGTGCACAGTAAAGCCCGTTGTCATATACTTGGTTACCCCAAGTCAGGACCGCAACACATTGTCAGAGTTGTTACTCCTAGGTACATCTGTTCCAGAACCATGTCCACTGGTAATATGAATACAAAGATGTATTTTCTAGGAATATCCACATAATCTATTTATTTACAAAATTATAGAATGTTCTTGTATATATATCCTTAAATTATATCTTAGGGGTTTGTTCCCAAATCTACATTTTCTAAATCTACTTTATAAGTTTTCTACTAAAATTCATCTGATACCAAAAATAATGTCCAAACCTCATAATCCTAGAGCTCATTAATTATTTTATTACATTTCCATGATTATAAGGAAACTAATCCCAATTGACCGAGTGGTTGAGTAGTTTGGGAAACAAGATACAAACACAAGTTCAAGATTAAATCTTGAATGAAAATAAAATATATAAATTCCTTTGAAAACATCCATAACTCATAGGTTATCACTATAGGTCATTCATAATATAGTCTTCACACCCTATAAAAATAAAACATAAGAAAAGAGTGAGATCAGATGCTCAGTAAGGGTAGGAAATAAAATAGAAGATGTAATAAATTTAAACATTAGACATGGTGACTAACAAAAAACAACTTGCCTTTATAAAAATAAAATTGATCATAATATAGAAGTAATGAGAGATTAACAAATAATGTCATAATATATAACAATAAAGGGCATTCTAATAGTTGAATAACCACATGAATCATAAATTATTAGCTTTGTAATGAGGGGATTCATAATGCAGGACATCTGAACTATATCATCAAGGCCTTAACCAAGACAACTAAAAATGATTAAGGCCTTGACCAAAACCATATCTTAAAATGGAAAAGGCCTCAACCAAGTCCATATCTGATTATCTACTGAGACTTATCGATACATCGGGGGGATATAGAGGGCCAAAAATGTCAATTTATATGGCTAATTCATTCTACATATAAAAGGGTCTAAACATAAACAACATAAACATATGAAATAACTTTTCCCAATCCGTACACATAAACACTAACCATTCCGAGTAGTATGGTGAATGGTATCAAGATAGCACATCTATAGTCAAACTAATCACAATACATTTAATAAAACATGGTAAATGATAAAAATAATATATTAACCTCAATAAGACATAAAATTAAATATATGTGTTGAAATAGAAAAAAGTACTCTAATAAAATCATCGATGAATTTTTGAGAGAAATACAAGTTTACTTTGAAATGAAGAGTTCTCCTGAAAAAATATTTGCATAAACCCAAAAATGAACTAATGTATTTTTTTCATAATAAAATGAGTGATTTTATAAAAATAACGGTTTCTAAAAACAGATTATATATTGCCCTTTAAAATAGGTAAGAATTCAATAAATTCCCTTGAACTAGGCTTGTATTTCGAGAAGAATTTTCGAAAGATCCTTTAAAAAATGTAACTCTATATTAAAGAAAGAAGGATTCTAGGTGGTACACATATTTATAACATTCACAAATATTTAATTATTAGTAAATAATAATAACTAATAATGACATTGAGTTAAGTAGAGAATAAGAGTAACCTAAAAGAAAATTCAGGTTTGGGTATAAAACCCTTACCTTATGTATGAACGTGTTATGCACTTGACCTTAACCCCTGTATAATAAAATTAATTCCATTAATTAATTAATTAAAAAATAAATATATATTTATTTTATTCATTATAGATTTATTAAGATCATTTATGACATTATTGATAAGTTATATTGTTGAATTCCATCATTCCGGAGTGTTTGTTTCCTTGATTTTGTGATCAATTTGCTTGATTTTAATTAATAGAGTTCATTTAAAATTGGTATAATTCTCTAGAATTGAAATTTCATGTTTTTAATGAGAATATAGAAGTTTAAATGGTTATATATATAATTTGGTTATGTATTATGAGGATTAATCATTATATAATACATTTAGTGATAATAGTTTAGATTATTACGACAGTTATTGATCATAACGAACTCATTTTATTTTATCATTCAGTATTATGTAAATTTGTCACTTATAAAACAAAAAAAATGGTTATATTATAAATTTACAAATTTTTATAAACCATTAAATTTTTTTCATGAACATATTTTAAGAATAATTCAAAGAATAAAACTTCATCATCCACGTAGGTTGTAAATTGGCACCTCTCAGATGATGATTTTGTTTATAAAATAAAGAGGGAGAGTAAAGAGATTGATAATGTTTATTACATTAACATGATATAATTACTATATATAGTTGATATTAGTGTTTTAATTATAAATTGGATTCATTAGGTTAGGAGAGAATAAGAAAATAAGATAAATTGAAATGAAATTAAGTGAAAAAGGAAGAGGATTTACCTCTTGAAATAACCTCATTGATAATCTCCTTAAGGGAAATGGTTTTGGTATTTTGGAAAGAACAAGGTCTCATGGATGTGGGTAGGGAATATGGAAAATTATTTGGTAACAACGTTGAGAATATTCCAGGCTTATAGGATTGAGGAGAAGAGGGAGTGATGTGTGGCTTTTATAGTGGAGGAGAGGAGTGATTTATGAATATCTTATTCATTATTTTATAAATTTTTCAAGATAAGAAATAATGTTTGATTCTTGTGAAGAAAATAAATAAGTTCATGTGAGTTATAACTAATGGTTTCTTACTTCAACTATGATGCACGAGATATTTTATTCAATCTTATAATGTATTTTTTATCGTAAATTACCGTATTTTACTTTTAACCAAAAAATTTAACTATTTCAAGAAAATACTAAAAATTCACCAAAAATAATTTTTAACTATTTAGAACTCAAAAAAGAACTCCATTTTATTAATATAATTATCTAAATAAGAGAAATTTATTTTTTTAAATAAAATCATTATTTACTTGAAAAATATAGATTTTAAATTTAAAACTGATTTTATAATAGTTTCAAAAATTAACCGAGGTCTCATAAAATTATCCAAAAATCCTTGGAAAAAAATTATTTATTTAGGAATAAATTTTATGAAAATTAATTTTATTAATTTAAAATTTTAATTAAATATTTATTACTCACAAAAATTCCAATATTTAATTTTTAATTTTTAAAATATTCTATTTCATTTATAAGGTGCCTAAATTTTATTTATACTTATATGGGTGAGGGTACTATTCATAATGGTAGATTAATATTCATAAGGGTATGTTAATATTCATAAGGGAAAGTTATTATTAACTAAAAATGCAAGTTGATCCTATCAGACTCTAAATATCTTACTGATCACAACCCTGTATGTCAGTTTTTAGAAATTCGAATCACAAAAGTAGAAATATTATGTCTAACAGCTAGGTTATAACTATATCCTATAAATATCAAAGTGTTTGTTTTACAAAGAATCAGTGTTGAATTCTTTCTATAAAAAATCTATTTGTAAAACCTTATGATGTTACAATTTTGAACACTTGTTTTAAAATTATTTTGTTTCAATTTTAGAATAGTTATTTGAATAAATCAAATTCATTTATGAAATCATCATGTAAAAATTATGTTAGAGTGAATTTTTGAAAAATTTCTTAAAAGATAATTTATTCGATGCATAATGAAATAAATGGTTTTTTGAAGAATTTATATTTATTTTAAAGAATTTAAAAACCTAAAATTAATTTTAGTATAAATTTAGAATTAAATTTATTTAAATAATATATCTATTAATATATTTTAGTTAATTGGAATCAATTTCATTTATAATTTTTATATAAAATATTTTTATACTTTTAAAACATTTTTCTTTGGAAAACTTCATTTTCATGGATTATGTGAGAATAATTTTAATTTAAAATTTTCTAATTCTTTAAATAGAGTTTGAAAAATAGATTCAATAATTTGGATTATAATAATTTATATTATCTAATAAGTTCAACTTATTTTTTGACCATAATTAATAGTAAAAATATTTATAATTAATCACCATTGTGAAGGTTAAAATGGGTATACCGAGGGCTAGATTAAAAAGATATGGGATAAAATTACTTACAAACATTTCCAAAACCAATTTTATGGAAATATTACGACATTAAAATATCTTATTTTCATCAATGCCTATTTTTTATCCCTTTGGAGTGTGAAAAATGTTGGTACACCTTTTTCTTTTAAAAAATTACAAGTGTGCCCCTCACCTCACTTATAAAGGCCACCCCTTATCCGCTTCACTTCACACTTAAAAAACTTATTGGTTCATCAAATACATGAAAAAATACCATACTTAATTTCATAATTTCATATTATAATCCTTTTTTTCTCATACATATTACCATGAAAGTTTTTTTCAAACTAAAAAATGTTTCCCGAATAAGAGGTAACGTCCCTAAATGAGTGTTTAATTTAATTTCTTCCTCCAACTCCTTCAGTTGTTATTAAAAATTGGTGATAAAATAACCTAAATATCTTATATATACTGATATGTTTTAATTTTATAGTAATTTCCTACAACTATCTTCACTTCCATCAAATGGGATATGAAATCATCATTTGTGTGTATGCGGACTACCAGCTCACGAACCACTGCCATTCATTTTCGATCACCACCTCTCATAGATGGATATAATGATGTATTTAATGTTTATATATGATATTTATTATATAATTATACCTATATATATATTATCTTATTTATATTCTTACCTCTCAACCCATTGGAAAATAATAACATCGCTTCTGTGTACGGTGGACTACCACCTCACGAGCTGATGTGATGTGTTTTTTATTTTTGTTTTACATAGATGGTAATAAAGTTATATTAAAGGAATAAATATTATATTTTTAATATAATTATACTTTTTTAATTATTATATAACATATACCTTCTTACTCTCCATTCTGTGGAGGATATGATAACGTCATTCATGTATACAATAAACTACTACATCATGAAGTCATGTGTTTGTTTTCATGTTCCATTAAATGGAATGTAATATGGAAAATTTTAAATAGTTATATGTGATATATATGACGTAAAAATTATTTTTTAGTGGTAAAATATTATTTAAAATTATATTTTAAAATCTTTCATGAAAAAGAAAACAAAAATCATTCGTACATACGACCCACCATCTCCATGAACTATGTATTCTATTTTCTATATATAACTTCTATGGATTACTATAAATACATATATAATGAATATATATTATATATATTTCATGCTTATAATTCCCAATATAATGTAACCATGATCAATCTAATAGTATCAAAAATATTAAATCAAAACATACATAAAAAACAAAACTGTTATTACCTGAAATCTGATTTTAATAAGGATATTTTAATATATGGGTAATAAATGGTCATAATTAAATCATATATTCTATGATAAATATTAGTGTGGTTATTTTATATGAATTTATTAAAAATATATTTACTATACTTAAGGTTCTAATTTGTGTTATGTAATTTAAGACTTAAGGTAATGGATTTATAGTCCCACTTTTAGTTATGGGAGACTAATGCAAAATTCACTACTTATTTATTTTATGGGGTGTATATACCACAAATTTGACATTTTATGTAATGAATCTCCTTATATTCATGAAATTTTTTGTTTCATAGATTGAAAACGCTTTCTCTTCTATATCCATGATTTCAAAAAATGTTTTTAATAATGTTTTAATGTTCCTATAATATTTTTAATGTCATTTTTAACATTGTTTTAAATTTTAAAAATTATTTTAAAATAAATATTCTTTTATTTTTAAAAACAAGTCCCATTTATCATTTACTAGAAATGTTAAATGAATATTGTTTTTCACTTATAAGAAATTAAAATTTTCCTTATGTTACGTACAATCAATTATCTCAAGGTCCCATTATAAGTTTCCAAGGTTATTTTCAAAGAAAATATTTCCTTAATATTTTGGAAATTTTATAATTTAAATTAATTATATAAAATTGAAAAGTTATTTTACTCAATAAATGTTTTAAATAATTATTTAATGATTCCTTTATAAGTATCAATGGTAATTTTTCAAGAAATGGATTTTGAAGGTGTTTATGTTTTAAGAAGTGTTTTCAAAAAAGAAGAGATTTTTTCTAAAATAAATTTTCCAAGGGATATTTCAAAATAATTTTTCATCACGATGACATAATTTTAGGGTAATAATTATTTACTGGGGATATGATTAATGGATACCATATTTATTCTTTCTCTGGATGGTTTATGTTTATGATGATAATAATTTTAAAAAACTAATTTATCTTCCTTGGGTTATACACCGAGATAAAATAATTAAAAAATCATATTCTTTTTTACATAGGCTATAATTTGATGAAATTAGGGAATTATTATGAAACCTATTTATTTTGCACATTTAATTTTATGATTAAATTTTCATAAAGGCCTGTTTTTTATTGGTTATGATATGATTAATGTTTTATGATCTTGTGACGCACATATGAGTGATTTTTATTATGTTATGGTGGTTACATTATAACCAAGGATAGTGAATAAATTATAAATAAGGATGGTGGTTATTTTATAACCATGACATATAGGACCTATACCCCCCTCTAATGCATTGGGTAAAATTGATATATCATGAGATAAATAGTATTGGAATAGGGATTCAACCAAGATTAGTAAGGGACTCCGTGCATTATTGTAGACTAGGGTGTGAACCTTGATTACTATGATGGTATGGGGAGTGAAACCATTTTACTATAATATTATAGGGAATTATCATTGAACTAAAAATGAAATTATTTTATATACTTGTGTTTATTTCATAAATCTTTTCCTTATGTTAATGGAATGTTCTCATAGTTCATGTTCATTGATTCCCTTAGGATCCATGTCTTATAAAAATCCAAGAATTACTCCATGACCCATGATGATGATGTATGATATGTAGGGTATAGATTTAAAATGTTATTCTCATACCCTTAATCTCATGATATGTTACCATCTCCCTTGTTTACCTATATTGACCATCTGAGCTCACCCTTCCTTATATTTCATATCCCCATGTTATAAAAAAAGTTTTAAGTAGGGTTTGTATATAAATATTACCAAAATAGGAAGATATTTATGGGTGATATTGATGATATTTTATGAAATAAGAATATAGTGAATCTAGTATCCAAAGAACCTACACCTTTACGATCTATGGAAATGTATTTTTGATATTTATTTAATATCAATCTAAAAAAATGTAATATTTATATATGATAAATTTGGGTCTCTATAGGTTGTATCATAGGAAAGGTTTATTTATAATTTAAAAAAATAGGATGATAAAACATTAGGTTGATCTACTAGGACATTTCTGTGGAAATTTTTAATGAAATGTATAAGGATACCCTTAAGGGTAAGTAAAAGTATATGAAATTTTCATGGTTTTTCGTTAAAGGATTTAGTGAGTGGTTTCCATGAAAATAAATACATGTATTAATAATATAAGTGGATATGTATATGGAACATAAGTACTTAGTGTTAATAACTCCAAAAAAAGGTTCATTGTGATAGACTTTATAGTCACTTGGTGCAAGGCAATGAGCTTTGCTACATAGCTGGTTTGACACTCCCATGGGATATGATTTGGGAATACAAAAGATCTTTATGTACCATCTTGAAGGGTTTGAATAATGACCATGAATGACCTAGGATAAACCTAATGTGTCATGTATAGAAAATAATATTTCTTTATTTATACATCCTATAAGTGTTTTTTCATGATTATTTGGTTTTCCGAATATGATTATAGTTTCTCACACAATGATATTTAGTTTTAGTCAATGATTAGAACCAGATGGAATATTATTAACACTAAATATAATGGAAAATTTGGGGACTATGAATAACCAAACTGAATGATAATTAGAGAAAGAGAGATTTTTATTAAGCCTAATAAGGTATCATGATATATTATAAACAAAATGACCTTCAATGAGATTCCTAAGGTATTAAATAAGATGAATATTAACCTTTATGAAAGTTTTTTGTGGTAATAAATAAAGAAGAAAATATATTCAGCTTTCTACATGTCAATAATGTGGGAATAATCACCCAGAAGAATATATGAAATTGATAGGAATATGTTATATTTGTGGAAAATTAGGTTATAGAGTGAAATACTATTATGGAGTTAAATTCCTTGTGTTTGGGGAAGATATGTTTTCCCAAGGTAATGCGTTGACATAATAATTATCTTATAGACCAAGGAAGGACATATTATATGTCAATCATTGAAGTGGAAGTATTGAAGTATTTATATATTTTTATTAATTCATTATATTATAGAAATATTTTTTTTCCAATGTACGTGGGTTGTAAGAAGCATGGAACATCTAAGAATTGTGTAATTTTTGAAAGCATTTTGGTCTCTATGTAAGATTAAATAAATATTTATGGATATGATCAGGGGTTTATGAGTTTAATATTGATCATATTTTCAATGTCTTAAAAATCCATTTTGATGTTTTATGTGATTTTTGTTTATCAATATTAAAGATAATTTGGGAGACATTTATAGAAATACAACCCTTTGGTTTTTTATTTGTTTTAGTGGAAAACAAATTTGAGTAGGAATGACATGATATTTTTTGGGAATATGATTAAAGGTATTGGTAACCATTAGGGTTTATCCTATCTTTCATGTTAAATTAATTACGAGTTATTTCAAGTTCTTAATGTTTTAGTTACTATCTTAATATAGTTTTGGAAAAAGAATTACCTACCAGTTGGAAGAAAACCTTTTGAATCTGGATGGTTTTCATGGCTTGAACCCACAAATAAAGTATGACAAAGGTACAACACCTACCACTGACCTATGTGAAAGAGTATTTATGATGAAAAAACAAAAATAGATATATTTATATGTTTTTATCTAAGTACATAGTATGTCAAAAATTTATGGATGAGAGACAAAACTCAAAGGGGATTACACAACCATTATCTATACAAGAATGAAAATGGGAAAACATCACTCTAAATTTTTTCATTAAAATCCCAAAAACATATAAATGGAATTATTCTAAATGATATTTATTAAATCACCTTATATTGTTATTACACTTCATCACTATCAAATAAAGTTTATCTTTGTATTATATTAATAGAATATAAATTTAGAAAGAATTAAGATTGCATATAGTACCAAATTCAATTTTATGTGATCAGGATCAAAATTTAACCTCAATTATTTCGAAATTTTTTCATCAAATTATTGATATAGAGTTTAGTTTCAGCACTATGTATCATCCTCAGACAGATGGCTAAGATGGGAGAAAAATTCAAACCCTATTGTATATTATAATATATTGTTCAATGGATTTCAAAGGTAGTTGGGATCAAGATATTACTCTTGTTTAGTTTTTTTACAAAAATCGCTCTCACTCGAGAATTCATATGGATCCTTATGAATCCATTTATAGAAATAAGTATAGAACTCCAATTTACTAGAATGAAGTTGCAGAAAGTAATTTATTAAGACTTGATCTAGCAAATGAAATGATTGATAATGATAGAGTCATTCTATAAAACGTAAGGGTAGTACAAATTTGATATAATTGTTATGATAGTAATAATTTTTTGATCTATATTTTTATTTTTTAGAATGTGTTTTTATAAATTTCTCCTAGTATGAAAGAAGGAAAAACTAATACCTAGGTATATCAACCCCTTTAAAATTCTTGACCATATCAGAACCATATATTATCTCTTGGTGCTTAAACCGAACCTCTCTCAGGTTAACAATGTCTTCCGTGTATATAACCTAAGGAAGTGCATGCACGATCCGAATCATGTACATAACTCAGAGGTCCAAACATGGGGTAATGATCATTATTATAAGGAATAAACAATATAGACTCTAGATTATACAAATAATGTTTTACGAAATAAGACAACTCACCAGGTCAACATTTTGTGGTAAGACCACTCGATTGAAGAAGTTATATGGGTCCCTAAGGATGTAATAAATAATAATTGTCCCTATTTGTTGGTACAAAATTGAGAAATTTTAAAGAAGAAATTCATTTTTTGTGGGGTAAAATGCAACAACCTGAGATTTTTTGAAATATATATTTTTTCAAATAAATTTACACTTTTAAATATTTTATTTTACAAACAACAAAAAGATTAACATGAATTAAATGAAACAATAAGTTTATATTGTATTATATGCAATATTTTCTTTAACTTTAATTACATGCAACACTAAGTGTAGTATGTATTACATGAAACTCAGAGTTTAATGGAAATATGATAAACTATTAAAATATTATTATTTAATTTGATTGTCATCACATAGATGTTGGAATGGTGGGTATGAATAAGATTAACTATATTATGCAAATATATTATTCAAACATGTATATATAATTAATTATTTTGTGACCAATTAATTTAAAATGAAAATAAAAACCATATGAAAAAAGGATATATTTTTATGAAAAACTACTTTTATGCACAAAAACATGATTTGACTCAATAAATTTAATAAATAACTTGTATAAAAATATTGTAATTAAATTTATGTATTATATATTCAATCTAATATTAAACATTTATATGATTTTTTTATACAAGATAAAATAAGAAAACCAATTTTACGCTTAAAAATGATTTTTTCTAAAAAGAAGTTTTTTCAACTTTTGTGAACTAATTTTAAAATTACTTTTCTCCACTTTTGTAAAATTTATTTTTAAAAATTAACTTCATATTTTAAATCATTATGTAAAAAATTTCTAAGATTCATTTTTTGATTATTTTTTAAAATGATAATTTTATTGATGTATGATGAAAATAATGAATTTTATTAAGAATTATAATTCCTTTTAAGGAATTTTAAAAAATAATAATACTTAAAATATAATTTGAAATGTAATATTAGTTCAATAATATATATATTATTCTAATTTAGTTCATTTTAATCAATTTCATATTTAATTTTTATGTAAAATCTGTTTAATCTTTTTAATCATTTCTCCGTGGAAAACCATGATTAGTCACTTTTGTGGGATTATTTTAAATTATGTTTTTACAAATATGTGAATGGAATTTGAAAAATATATTTTATATTTGGAATCATAATAATATATTTTATCTAATATGTCTAACATAATTTTTTACCATTATTAACAGTATAAATAATAAAAATTAATTACTACAGTTAAGTTTAAAATAGGTTTATCAGGGGCTAAAATAAAAATATAACAGTTAAAATGACCTAGAAAATTTTTCTATACCAATTTTATGGACATATTAGAACCTTATAACCTCTAATGTTCAATAATAGATCATTTTGAGCCTTTTGTTATGTGAAAAATGTGGGTACACCGTTTTATTTTAAATAATTACATATGTCCCACTCACCTAACTTTTAAAATTCCACCCTATCCTCTTCTCTTCACATTTAAAAATTCCATTGGGTAATAAAATACCTAAAAAATACCTTACGTACTCCTCTAAACTCATCCTATAATCCTGGTTTCAGTCACAAATACAACCTAGGATGTATTTTTGTGAAAACTAAAATATATTGTCTGAAGAAGTGGTAATACCCCTAATAGAGCGATTTATTTTATTTATTAACCCAAATAATTAAATTATTATTAAACCATGCTGATAAAATAAATTATGTATCATATATATAGTTATATTTTGTTATGTTACGGTCATTACCTACAACCATATCAACATCCATCAAATGGGATATGAAATCATCATTTGTGGGTATGACGGACTACCAACTCACAAACCAAAGTTTTTCATTTTCCATAACCACCTCTCATGGATAAATATAATTATTTATTTAATGAAGATATATGTTTTTATAATATTGTTACACTTATGTCATTATAATACCACATCTACCTTCTTACCTCCCAACCTTTAGGAAAGCAATAATGCCGCTGTGTGTATGGCGTACTACTGCCACACAAACCGATGTGATGTGTTTTCATTTTTTACATGGATTATAATAAGGATATATTAAATGTATTCATATAATATTTTTAATATAATTATACTTATGGAATTATTTTATCACATATACCTTCTTACATTCCATTTAGTGGGAGATACAATTATGTCATTCGTGTTTAGAGTAGACTACCACCTCACAAAGAAATGTAATTATTTTTTCACGTAAAAATTATATGGGATATATATTGAATCAATTTTTTAATGGAAATATATTTTTTACCCTAATTTATTTGAATCCTTCATAAAAATAGAATCAATATTCATGTGTTTATATGACCTATCACCTCTAGGAATGGTGTATTTCGTTTTTTATTTACGAAATTTATGGATTACTATAAATAATTATAAACTCAATATATATGATATAATATTCATGTTTGACATTCTATAGATGACATAATCATGATCAAATTAAAAGGAAAAAAAATTACCAAATCAAAATATACACAAAAAAACAAAGATTTTATTACCCAAAACGTGATTTTGACAAGGAATTGTCAGTAAAGAAGTAGTAGAAGGTCATAAGTAAATCATATATGGTACGATACATATGATTATGGTTCCCTAATATATTTATAATAAACCTAAAGTTACTATACTTTATCTTCAAATGTGTATGAATGAATCCAAGACTTAAGGTAATGGATTTGTTGTAATGACTCGGGTTTTGACCCAAAAGACTTTGGAATATCTCAAAAAATATTTCTGGAGCCGGGCACTGAGTCGGTGCAAGAAGCTAGGGCCTGGGGAGCCTCTGTGAAATGATATTAAAAATATTAAATATATTTTTTCGTATGTGCACAGTTTCTCTTGAATCTTAAATAAAACCTGTTAAGAGTCTCAGATTGGATTTCTAAGACAACAATTGAGTCCAAAACGTTGTGTTTACCCTAGGTGCGGACTAAGGTGGTTTGCACTGGGAGTTTTGTTTAGCATCCATTTTGGTGATGTGGCATTGCGAGAGAAATTAATTAGAATAATTTATTAAAACCAATTCTCCTCCCCCCCAACCCTTATATGTGCATGACCCAACCAAGTAGATCTTCACTACTCCTCTCTTTGACAACGATGAAATAGACACTGAATCCACGCGACAAGGTTCCATTGATCTCGGTTTCTAAAGAAAATTTTCATCATATCAAGATCCAGAATGGTATGGGAATCATTCTTGATCCAAATATTCATTGTTTCACCAACAATGTAGGATGATGTGATTTTTTCCCTATCCTTTTTGTTTTTTTTTTGTTCTATGGTTCTAGATCCCAATTGTACTTGTTGTTGATCCATGTTAGGTATATCTATGGGTTTTTGGTTGAATCAGGGTGAATAGGGTTATTTTACAGGTGATTCCCAACTAGAATCACCATCTAAATTACATTTAGTTCATTGAACCACACAATGTATCTCTTCCTATTTGGGGAACATGAGATTTTGGTATTACACACCATGTATAGGGGGTTTCAGTCCTTGTAGATCCCTAAAATGTTTGACCATGGGATATGGCTTGGGATAGCTGTGTAAACACACAAGGCCATGTAATAACACAAGGCCAAGATACATGGGCATGGGGTCTAGTAAATGGACAAGGAAAAACTACACAAGAATGTGGCCATTTATTCGAACACACCATGTATTATGGGTTACATGGTGTGCGAGGGACATGGTCGGCTGGTCTGTGTAGAAGAGAAACATGACCAAGGGATGAGAGATGAGGGAAACAATGTGTACCTCCTATAAATGTCGTGTACCCCTACATGGGTTAGAACCCATATGGAAAAGGTACTCGGGTAGGTGATCAGATGGGTTCACAAGCCATGTGTGCCCTGGTGCATGCCGTGTACGACTAGGAGATCATCAGGGGATCTTCCACCTTCTGTATCTCCTTCTATGGGACTTAGATGTAGGCTTGTGAGTAGTCTATCCTGAGTTATTTCCCATGTAGGATGAATTGGTGGCCTTCGTTATGGATTAAAAGATACAAGGTGGTGTAAATAAAGCAAGATACTTGTAGAGTAGTACTGATCCGATGTTGGAGATCGATGTGGTTCATATAGGGAGACACTAGGACTGTTACTCCCCTATTGGACTATGGTGTGAGTGTTCCTTACCTAAATTCTTAGGTAGATACAAGACTCCCTACATCATGGGTGTGAGTTATTTACCATTGGTTAGTTTCTTACATGGGTGTTACTATCCTGACAGACTAGGGTGCATGTTTCCCGATGAAATTTGCGAAGGTAGAGTAGGTACTCCCCAATTCGACCAGAGAGCGGGTCCTCTATCCCCGGAGTTTGTACTTTCGTGTTGGACCAGGGCACAAATCCTCCATATATACCGTATAGATAGAGTTAATACTCCCCAACCATATTAGGGTGAAGGTCCTCTATTCTTAGAGTCTGTACTCCCCTATTGTTCTTGGGTGTGGGTCCTCCATACATTTTTTTCTGATAGAGTAGGTACTCCCATTCCCTATTAGGGAGTGGGTCCTCTAGCCAGGAGTCAATACTCCCCTATAATTAATGGGTGTGGGTCCCCATAGTGAATGAGTTGGCAGAGTTGGTACCCCCCCTATTACAACATCCCAGGTAAATAAAGAATAATACATTTTCATATTTATTAATATTTGTGAATTAAATATTAATTTTACTTTAAAGGGGATGCTATGTTCGATAGCGTACCCGATACACAACAACATGTTTCTTTGAAATCTTACGTTTAACACTAACAATATAATATTATTATTTTAAATGGTAGTTAATGATTAGTTGTTGTATTGGTGGTAATGGAAGGAACTAACTAAAATATGATTATAAATGTGTTCTAAATGTTTTTACATTTATCCAATAAAAATTAGAGGCTTCAAATAAGAAAAGAAATCGATTTTAAGCATTAATACTCTAATATTCACTAAAAGGTCGATTTACCACCTTTTGATGCATAACCCTCTCTAAATGTAGTTTTTTTTCACTTTTATACATTCTATTATACCAAATAAAATCCTTATTTATAATCGGGACACCAAAATTTACATTGTGTAATTTTTTGGTATTTTTCCGATAAAGTTCATTTTTAATGAATAGTGAAAAAATGGTATTTTAATTCAAATATTCTTTTTAATATAATTTATTTATATGGATATATTAACATTTTAATTGGTTTTAAATTTTAAATAGATTATATTTTTACAATGTAATCCAATTTTGGCCATTGGAATTAATTTCACTTTGAAATTGGACATTAACAAGTATCAATCTTTTCATAGTTGTTTCTTAAAAACATGATTTTTGTTTTGACAATGAGAATTAATTATAAAATTAATTAATTAAACTTATATGTTTTGAATTTTTTAAAATAGACACCATTTTTTAATTCGGAATATCAAATTTATCTTAGCGTGATTTTTTGTAATTTTTCTAAAAACCTTCATTTTTTGATGAATAGTGAAACCACTAAGTAGTAGTTAAAAAACTGAATTTTTTCGTTTAAATAAAATTTTACCGCTTAAGTGAATTGAATTTAGAAAATCCAACATTAATTGTTTTCATTATTAAGTAAATTTGGGTTCAATAGGATGAAAATAGTTTTTGGTTAATAATAACTTTTTAATTTTAATAACTGTGATTAAAGATAAATAGGGTAATTCAAGGTAAAAATAATGTAAAAATAATATCAAATTACCTATAAACTTGTCATAAAATCATTGGATGAGTTATTTCTGACCAATAAAATCCATTGGTAAATTTTGGGACCCCATGGATCCACTTGGGTAAGATACTGACATTAATAAATATTTATTTAAAGTAAAAATAAAAATTTCATAAACATGTATTGTTTTACTAAAACAATATTTACAAGGGGTTATATAAGTTATAATTTTTACTATAAATATTCATTGTAAATATAAAAATATTTCCTACATCATGGTAATTTTTTTATAATTTTTACACATCAGATAAATAAATTTATTTATCACACAATAATGATGCAGTGTTTACGTCATTAATGAATGATTTAAATAAATAAGAAAATAAGAATAAATCAAATAACCAAAACCTAACCAATTATTATTGGATGATTTTATTTAGAACATGGGAGAAATTATATTTGACTTTAATGTTTTTTTGGACCTTTAGAAACTGAAAATCATTATATAATAAAATAATATTTTCAAACATTCCAAAACAGCCCCTCCTATCTCTTATAAAAAGCCCTCACTTCCAACACATTTCAAACACTTCTCAAGAATTTGGATCATCAAAAATATTCTCCAATAATCTCCCAACATCTATCTCTTCATCTTAGAGGCATTACCTTAGGCAAAAAGCACTTCAAGAAACCCTTTTGGTTCAAACCCAAGGGAGTTACACAATTTAAAGGTAACGACTTCTCTTAAGTTCTTTTTTTTTTATTTTAATTCTCCAACCCCCTAAAAACTTTTTATTACTTTATTTTATAAAAAAAACAGTATCTTAAATAGACTAGTATGTTTTTATGATAAGGATTCGATCTACACTTACACACACCTCCATCTAATGGGTAATGAACATAATGTTTCTGTAGATGACAAACTAACGACTCACAAAACGATGATTGTTCAATTAACTCTTACCACCTCTCATGGTAGATATTATGATAGAAATATATTTATATATGATATATATTATGTTTATGTTTCTTTATGATTCTGTATTTTTCATTTATATCATACCTTTATGGTTTCCATAATTGGTAAACACGATAATTTCATTTTAGGAAATGCAGACTACCGCCCCCTCAAAGTGTTATGACTCGTTCATGCCATACGTGGAACATATAAAGGATAGAATTTATCAAATTATGTAACATATATAACATATATATTATATGGTAATTATAATATACCTATGTATCATTATTTTTTAATTCAATTAAAATATTAAATAGAAATAAATGTTGCGTTCATGCGTACGTATGACTTACCGTCTCCCTGAATGGTGCATATCATTTCTTATCTCCAAATGTTATGTAATATTATAAATACATATATATATTGGATATATATTATATTTATGACATCTAAATTATGATCATAATTCTGTATATAATGGAATTTTGACCACATGGACAATTTAAAATTATAACAATTTCATTTTTGACTCAAGTACCAAATATCGACAAAACGACCATTATTAACTGAAATGATTACATAATGTTTATAACATGGTAAAAGAGATATAAAAGGAATAATAAACATGAAATAGGTTCTTAATCATGTATAAATTAACTTAATTATATTATTTAGGAAAAACAAGGAACAAACAAGTCAAGTTGGACACGAGGTAAGGGTTTCTTATCTCACTTTTAATTCCGTGAGATTTCCATTGTTCGACACTTATTTATTTCTTGTGGGGTATTATGTACTTATATTTGATATATATAATCATGATTCTATTTATATTCATAGAATTCTGTAATTCATTTTGTGGTTATCATATTTTGTTCATACGACTCGATTGATTACAACGAGGTAAGGGGGTTTCATCTCACTTTCATTCCTGTGAGATTCATGCTACATTTGCCACTATTTCCTTTTGTGTGGGGTATGTACTGGCCATGATTGTATTATTTGTGTAATATAATTTAATTTATGTGTATTTACATCTTCATTGTATGATCCTTCTTTCATGGGGTGTACGTTTCGAAAGTGACCCAAATCGGTAAGGGAACCTTTCACCCTCCTCTTTTTAAAAAACACTTATTTTCTGTTATGCCTTTAAATTTACATCTTATTATGTTGGGATATGTTCCTATATATCCTTATTGATATAAATTTTATTTCCAAGTGATGAGATACCCTTTTATCTTTCATCAAATCATTTTTCTAATTTTAAAGTGACGCTGTTAGGCTGTCGAATTTTTTGTAAGGGAACTTCTTTACCCAAATATAATTCTTTGTGTTAAACCTATACTTCTAGATTATGTCATTCTATAAATATGTGTGGATGACCTCTTATTTATTTACACATAATATTCACTTATATTGGGTGTATTTATATTTTTCACAGATAATTACGTAATTGATTTATCCTTAATCTAAGGATACCATCTTTGTAAAGGACATCATCTCAATCCCATATCATTGGGGAATCTTTTTATTTCTACATGACATTATATTATATGGTGTATAAAACCATTTTGACTTTTTATTTAATTAAAAGGGAATATTTTCTCTATGAACGTTTTTACGAAACGACAAAAAAATGAATGCTTCTTTTAACGTACGCAGTGACAATGAACTTTCTGCCACCGCGAGTATTATTTGATCTTTCGCTTCCTTAACAAGCCATAATGGTTTAAACTGAAAAATATATAACATATATTATCTTATGTATTTGGTATTTAAAATGGTTTTGATAATGGATTTATTATTTCAATATCTTGGTCGATATCTTGAAATTGCAATGTGGGAATGTTATCTTTCCTTTATGCTTATGTTATGTGTTATGTTTATTTTATAGTTCTTGGGAATTTTTTACCAATATGGGTGGTTCCATGATAAACCTATGGTGGGTGAGCCTGAGATAGCTCTCCAATGCATTGGGTAACGTGACAGAGGTAAACATGAATGTTTCTCCTAATAGATTTTGGGAATATACTTTGATGGGTATTACAAATGTAACTCCCTATATAGCTGTGATAGTAACAATGTAAGTATGATATAGATTACACAAGTTACGTTTATGATTTGTGATTACCATGTGTTATTCATAAATATTATTATTTTAGAAGCTATGTTATGATTAAAAATTATGGATTTATTGATGTGTATTTATTGAGTGGTTAATGTTTCCTTTCCATATGTTATAAACCATTCTGAGCTTTTTATGCTCATACCTTGTTTTTGAATTGTTTTTCATAGGTTATAAGGAAGGGTAAGATAAAGGAAGTATTAAAGAAGCTTTATATCAAGAAAATAACTCTTGTTTTATTTAAGGTTTTTTATTTTTGTGAAAAATCAGTTATAGTAGAAGTGTCTACTTTGTAATATTCAAGTTGATATGTAATAGTTATGGCCTAATTCTCAAAAACTCTATACCTAAAGAGATCCTCAATGGGAATTATTTATTTAATTCAAGATTATAAAATGTTTTAAGGGTGGGTCCTTATACCTATCGTTCCAGGGTGCAGGTCATATAGCCACTGAGTGGTACTCTCCAACTTGGATAGTATGTGGGTCCTCATTTTATGAAGTGGTACTCACCTGTCATATCAGGGCTCGAGCCCTTCATGATCAATACTTCCCTATTAGATCAGGTTATGGGTTCTAACTTGAAGAGTAGTACACCCCCATTTCCAAGTATCATTAGTGAGATGGTCCTCTCTTAGATTTAGATCTCCCTCAACTATTCGATACAACTAAGAGGAGAGGTCCCCTTGCATAAATAGGAGTTAGTTCACCCTCGATAGACTACGATGTAGGCCACTCCATGTAGGAGAGATAGAGGTTTCACATGTTAGTTAGGAGTAATACTCCCTTATATATGAGGAAGTCTCAAGGTGTGGGTCCATCCATTCTCTTTTGTTAGAGATCATGGACGTAGTTCACATTCTAGAGCAGTGATCCCTCATCTGTGTGTAGTGGTGAGGGGAGGGCCTCTTCAGTTGGGATTCTTTAGCTTTATTTAGGTGAAATGTAGCGATTATATGACCTCTAGTGTTGGGCATTAGAGATGTACCTAGTAAGATGTTTCCGATGGAGCATGGTCTCTCGGATGTACCATTAGTATTGGTATTGTTGTTCTTGATGGAGTGCATCTATAGGATGGGTTCCATATGAGATGGATTAGCTTGTGTAGTGTGTTCTCCTAGTTTTTTTATGGTTAGAGGCTATGAAGAGAATCACATTTCTAGATATGAGGTTAGAACCTCATGAGACATAGTGTCTGAGATGAGTATGTCCAGGTGATTTTTGGGAGTCCTTGTGGTGTTGTCACATGTCGGGGTTGACACCCATTATAGACCGAGATGGATTGTCATGTATTTTTTAGGATGGTTGAAGATGAAGTTTCTCTCTCGATTGGGATTCCCTCTAGCTAGGTTGAGCAGACTGTTTCCTTTAAATTGATCCCATAATTTTTTGGGGGTTTTGGTGTTCCTACTGAGTATTTTTATACTCACCATTGAACGCAATTTTACTAGATAGGTTTTGTGTCTTTTGAATACAACATTCCTTTTGAATAATTACATAGAGGACACGAGGCATGAAGAGGTTATTGAGATAGACAATAAAAGTTTTTATCAGGTCCTGGTCAAGGAGATTTATGGTAGTTACAATTGATAGTGATCCCCTTTTTTTAATAAGGTTGGATGTTTTTATAGTTTTATCTAATTGGTGTTTTTTTTCTTTTTTTTTCTTTCAGTACTTTTGTTGTACTCTGGTTTTGGGATATATATGTATGCATGAATTGGTTTCCTTTGTTTTTTGTTCACATTTCAGTATTTTCTGAGCATGGAGATGTGTGCGTGAGTATAGATACTTTGGAAATTCCTACCATGTTTGGGATATGCCTTCTTGGTGCTAGTAGCCAGCCCCTAGCCTATTGGAGGTGGGATTCGGGGGTTTCGACCTTGGTCATGTCGGGTCAGGTCATGATAGAGTAGTATTAGAGCTGGTCAGTTCCACATTTGGATTGTAGTGTCGTGAGCTTGTTATGGGTTTCATAACTGTAGTGTTAGGATTTTTTGAGTTTGGATATCAGGCCAGAGGTTCTAGTGTTGGTGTGGTGGTTGATGTTTCCATTCACCAGGACTCTAATAACCCGGTATTTGGTTTGGTATAGTAGGATATGATCCAATGATACCATTCTATTTATTTCTCAAGATGGTTTATTTTTATGATGAAAAGCTGTTTATGAAACACATTTCTATTTCATGGGTTATAACGTGATAAAATTATTATGGAACCCAGTTATTTTTTCACAGGATATGCTTTGATGAAATTATGAAATGATTATGAAACCTGTTTATTTTATAAAGGTTATGTTATACTAAAATGTTTATGAAACCCATTTATTTTATAGGGTTATGATATGTTGAATGTTTTATGAACTTGTGTAACACATATATAAGATTTCATTATGTGATGGTGGTTATGTAATAATTATGGATGCTAGTTACGTTATAACTAAGGTGGATGAGAGATATATATATATATATCTCCTCCTAATGAATTGGGTAAATACTGATATCTCATGAGATAAACTAGAATGGAATGTGGAGTGAACCCAATTAAGTAATGGACCCTGTCCACTATGATAGTATTGGGAGTAAACATTGACAACTATGATATTTTGGGAATTGAACAGATTCCACTATGACAGTCTTGGAAATAATCCCAGAACTAATAAGAAAATAATTTTATTTCGTTATTTGTATGCCAAAAATATATTATTTATTCCAATTTCATGTTCTCATGGTTCATGTTCTTTGATTCCATTATAATTCATGTATTATATAATGACATGATATAGCCCATGACTAAATTTTATGATCTATTATATGTAGGGTATGGTTTTCAAATGATATTATCATACCCTTATGATCATGAAATATTTATATCTTCTTTTTTACCCATGCTGAGTATTTAAGATCATCATTTATTATGTTTCCTTTATCCAGGGTATGAATAAAGGTTTTAGGTAGAGTATGTCTGTGAATATTTCAAAATGAGAAATATTTGTGTGACAAATCGATGATATTTCATGAAATAGGATGATAGTGAATATAGTCTCCAAGTACACTAAACCTATATTTCCCATAGTTGTTTATTTGTGAAATTTATTTAATATTCATATAAAAAGATGAAATCTTTATATATGAGATGATTCAGTCTGTACACATAGTATCATGCCTAAAAATTCCATTATCTTAAAAAAATGGAGTGATTTCATTAGATACATAATAATTTCCATTATCAATCCTTAAGGACTTTAAATTATTCCTAGATTGATTTTATATAGAATATTTAAAAGTTCTAGACACCTCAAACATAATAGATTTATTAGAAAAATTATCAACCCATACTTTCCTTGAAAATTCATCTATAAAGGTGATAATGTAGGAGCCTCCACCATTGGAGGTAGTCCTAAATAGTCTCTAAAAATTAAAGTGAAAATACTCATGTGGGTGGCTATATTTAAAACTAGAATTATGAAAACTTTCTATTTTTGACTTAACCAGGATATAATCCTCACAAAAGGTTAATATACTCGGTGTGACATGAGTGATCATCCCTTTCTTACCTAATTACTATATCCCTTCATCACTCACATGACCCAACCACCTATTCTAATGTATAGTTTTGTCACTTCCTAGTGACACAAGTGATGACTAATCATTTTAAAAATGTTCCTAAATTTAGAACATATAATCCATTCCTCAAGGAGCCTTTCATAACTTTGTGAGATCCCTTGAAGATTCATATACAACAAGAATAATATTTTAAGGTGAAAACTCTATAATTCATAAAACCTAATGAGACATTATTCCTTTGAAAATCTAGAAACTATTATGTATATATAAAGGTAACTAGAGAATAGTATAAGGTCTATAACATAATAGAACCTCTACCCATGACATAAAATTTATTATGGTTTCCTAAAACTGGTCCCCCTTCAGTTTCCTAGGTTAATATGGAAATTGACTTCTTGTTGGGGAACAGGTAGAAGGAACATATAGAGTTTAAAACCCATTCATCATGAAATGTATCTCTGTATAGAAACAACATTTGAGAACTGTTATACCCTTGATCGGAAAATAGATAATGATCACTAGACTCTTTTTGAGGTTTACCGTATTTGATATTGGGTAATTTGGTTCTAACATGACCAAGTTTCACACAATGATATTAGGTAACTTCATTCTACTAAATTTTTGACCAGGACTCAATAGATTGGATTTTGTTACTCCCACATTCTTTATTTTACAATTATTATTCCTTTTAAAATTAAATTAAAACCTTAAATTTAGATCCTCATCCCAAGGTTTAACCTTATCCTTCATATGAACCTCATGAGGAAGAAAAGAAAACTTGAGTTACTATAAGTTCATGAAATCTCTACCATATATCATGGAATCAATAATATTTCCATCTTGTTTTTATAAAGAAATAAAATTATAATGGCTTGGTCCACATCTTCATCAATAACTTTTATTTTGGATAAATATGATAAGATTTTATTAAAATCATCAAGGTGTGGTTGAATGGAAATTATAGGATTCATCTTAAAGGTATATATATATTTTTTATGTATAAAATCATTTAAATATGTTCTCATAATTTTTTTTTTCATGTTTATAATAAATCACAACTATGGAAGTTTCTTATACGACCTCCCATGAGACATTATCAGCTAATGATAATGAAAAAGAGGTATGAAATTTTATCAAAAGGTTTTTAGGTACATATGAATAGGTCGTCAGTGTCAGTACATAAGTGGACTAGATTAAATGGTGTTTCTTTGGTCCAAAAAGGAAATATTACATCTATTTATAAAATAAAATTTCCCAAATAATTAGTCTTCACAATTACAACAATAAAATTTAATAATTTCATGCTTGCTAGAATCCATATTCCTATGTATGTGGATCTGATACCAACTGATGAGGGGAATCAGTACATGAATACGCATATATAACATGAATAATGTGAAGTACAATGGTATAAAACCTGTTAAAAAATGTGAATTGTCTGATAAAAAATTATTATAGGATGAAATAAGAAAAAAACAATAAATAATAATGGAGATATTAAGTAGTTAGGTATAGGTTTGTAATAATATATATAAATAATAACACCCTACTACCAATTTATATTAATTATCAAACAATTATATCTATACAATAAGGAATGAACCAGAAAAAACAGAATGATAACAACAATAAAAAATAAAATAAATAGTGATGGGAAACCCTTACTTCACAGGGCTAGATATACTAACGAACAGAGAAAAAAATAAATTTCATGTATCTTTTGAAGTTTCGGTGAATAAGATAAAATAAAGCCACTTGAAAATGGGTATAATATCTACTATAACATAGAATTGGGAAACTCTATTCTTCAATAATAAGGTGATGATGTTTCTGGTAGCGTACAATGCTTTAATCTCTAACCAAACTCCATTAGTGAAAACTATGTCTCTTAGAAACCATTGAATGAATCAATATCCTTTTAGATATGTTTATATATAAGAACAAATGCCCAATAAGATCACACATGGTTAAAAAACAAAAAAATATTCAATAATTAATGAATTCAATTTAATTGAACCCAAAAAATCTGATAATCACCTAAAATATAACACAAACCCATGTAAAGGACAAATAGAACATGTTTTGTATGGTTAAACCAGTACTCGTAAAAGGGTACTTCTATGATATATAATTTTAGTTGGATTACTATGTAAGGGTATATCTATGATACTTATGGGTATGATTATCACTACATAAGCATAACACCCACTATGTAAGGGTAAGCCCCTAACATTCTTCTTATGTAAGGGTATCCCCTGGATTACATAAGGGTAACCCATAGATCATGTAAGGTTGACTCATGGTTAGTGTAATGGTAAACCACCTAATACAAAATTTATATAAGGGAAACCCCAACTTATGTAAGGGTGGCATGGCCACTAAAAACTTCACATAAAGGTTAAGTAAAATTATGTAAGGGTAACAATCTATTTAGGTATGGGTAAAAAACAAATATATAAGGGTATGATTCCACCATAGAAGGGTTTCTCTCCGAAAACAAATCTTGTGTAAGGGTCACCAAAACCTCACATAATTCTAAAGGAAACTATAAAAATATTACATAGGGGTTAGGAAAACCCCCCTTAAGGGTAAAACCCGAGAATTAAAACATATGTAAGGGTAGAAAACTAGTGAAAAATAAAATCTAAAGGTAAGAAATAAACTAGTATAGAATTATAATAAAACTTAATCATTCTAAAACATAAAAACAAAACTAATGAACAAATTAGTTTAATTTATAACTTGTTAAGGATAAATTAAACATTCTATATATGATTGAAATTCAATAAACTTCATGAGGGTTGGATACCTCTATGTCATCTTCATTATGACTCTAATTGAAATTACTATTGTTTTTTTCAATTTTATTTTAAATAACCTTAATTTATCCACCTCTATGAGATAATTTGTTTTTTTAGGGCTTCTATAAATTAATTATATAGTCTATAGGATTTATAATTTTTTCCCATGAATAGTGTAAGTTTTGAAAAATATATTTAAGACATTATTTAACTAGTTATTTATAATTCTCTATTTTAATTTTCGATTAAATGTTTTCAAATGACCTCTTAAACATATATTTTATAATTGGAAGAATATTATATATATATATATATATGTTTTTTTAATTTTAAATTCAATTATTTAATTACTATTTTTTTAAATTTTATTTATTTTGGAATATTACACACCATAAATAAATAAAATAATATTTATATATTCTCTAATTTCATGCATGTTAATATAATATTTATGACATACAATAAATTTTATTTGGTGATACATTTTACTATATTCATATTGTTGATGAAATATTAACTTTATTTTTCATAATTTACCCACATTGATTATAAATAAAATATTTAATATTTTCATAAGGTGTATTAAATTATTAAATTAAAATTCATAATTTTATGAATTTCATTTGTAATTGATGATTCATACAAAAATTAGATGGATAAAGTTCTACTTAATTTAGAATGGATGAATATTGATTATATTATTAAGAACGATTAACCACCTACTGTTAATAATGATAGCACAATTGAGTAGACAACATTGTTTAAAAATTGAGAGTTATTAATTTCACTAGGTGTAATGTCCATAAAAAATAAATTATATGCTATAATTCTTGGATTAGATAAATATTATAACAATGATCATGACTTGTTTAATGCAAGAAGTGAACGATTCATCTCTTTTGATGAATCATTTGAGAGTAAATAAATTGTGATGCTCTCATCTATGATACTCTACACCATTAAAGGTGTGAATAACGACATTATGAAAATGAATGATATAATAACTCAATTGAATAATATTAAGGATGATATATATGAATATTATTTTTTTTGAATTATAATATTAATACTCTGCCACATCAATATAAGACATTTAATATCTCTTATAACACACATAAGAAAAAATAACCATTTAACAAATTTATTGACCATGTGTGTTCAATATGAAGAAAGGAATTTTATAAAATTGGGAGACATTAGTGTGATAGAAAAATATCAAAAAAAAATATCATGGGAGATATCATGTTAATGGTAAATCAAATAAGAAAGGGAGACAATAATTTCTACCCCAACCTGACACTAGGTATGAACTCATTTTTTTCTTCTATATAAAAAAGGGAAATATTAAGAAAAAATAGGAAATTACTAAGAGAGGATGTGTAACATCCCAGGTAAATAAAGAATAAAACATTTTCAAATTTATTAATATTTGCGAATTAAATATTAATTTTACTTTAAAGGGGTTTCTATGTTCGATATCATACCCGATACGCAACAAAGAGATTCTTTGAAATCTTACATTGCACACTAGTAATAAAATAATATTATTTTAAATGGTAGTTAACATGTAGCCGTTGTATTGGAGGGAATGAAAAGAAATAACAAAAATATGATTATATATGTTTGTTAGATGTTTTTAAATTTATCCAATAAAGGATAAAGGCTTAAAATACGAAAAGAATTCAATTTTAGGCACATATACTCAAATATTCACTAAAGGTCCACTTATCGCCTTTTGATGGCGAACCATCATTAAATATAGTTTTTGTCACTCTTATACATTCTATTGGACCAAATAAAATTCTTCTTTAGAATCGGGACATCAAAATTTACTTTGTGTAAATTTTTGGTATTTTTCCGATAAAGTTAATTTTTTTAATGAATAATGAAAAATGTTGTATTTTAATTCCAAACATCTTTTAATATAATTTATTTATATGATTATATTATCTTTTTAATTGGTTTTAAAGTTCAATTAGAATATATTTTTACCATTTAATCTAATAGTGGTCATTGGATTTAATTTCACTTTGAAATTGGACTTAAACTAGTGTCAATCTTTTGATATATATTGTTTCATAAAAACACGCTATTGGCCCTGACAACAGGAATTAATTATTAAATTAATTAATTTAACTTATATGTTTTTAATTTTTTAAAATAGATATCATTTTTGAATTCGGAATATCAAATATAGCTTAGGGTGATGTTTTGGTATTTTTCTGAAAAACATCAATTTTTGATGAATAGTGAAACCACTAAGTTGTACTTAAAAAACAGATTTATCATTTAAATGAAATTTTACCACATCTGTGTTTTGAATTTCAAAAATCCGACATACATGGTTGTCATTAGGAAGTAAAATGTGGTTCAATGGGATTTAAATAATTTTTTTGGTGAATAGTAACTTTTAAGTTTTTAATCGCGATTAGAGGTAATTAGTGTAGTTTAAGATAAAAATAATGTTTTAATAATATGAAATGACCTTGACACATGTCCTAAACATATTGGATGTGTCATGGACGACCAATAAAATCCATGGGTCAACTTGGGGACCCCATGGAGCCACTTTTGTAGGAAAATGACATTAATAACTTTTTATTTAAAGTTAAAATATAAATGTCACAAACTTGTGTTGTTTACCAAAAAAATTTTTAAATGGGGTTATACAAGTCATATTTTTGACGATAAATATTAATTAGAAATATAAAAAGATTTCCTACATCATGATATTTTTTTTATAATTTTTAGACATTAAATAAATTAAATTATTTATGACACCATGATGATGCAGCGATTACCTCATTATTTACCGATTTAAATAAAATGAAAAGATAATGTAAAATCTAAGACCTAAACTTGTCAAAAACCTATTGGACTGTTGGATTTTGAACTCTTAACACCTTATACTCGAAATATATAATTATGGGACCTTTAAAACCGAAACTCATTTTATAATAAAGTAACCTTTTATAACTTTCCAAGAGTGCCCCTCCTCTCCTCTTATAAAAGGCCCCCACCTCTACCAGCTTACCCACACCTCTCAAGCCTTTGGCTCGGCCAACCCCTGCCCATTTTGTCTCTCCACATCCCTCTCTTACTCCTAGAAGCCTCACTTAGGGCATAAGTCTTTCCAAGGAAGCCTTTGAGCTGAAATCAAAAAGAGTTACCCGATTTAAAGGTAGTGTCTTCTCTTGTGTTCTTATGTATTATTTTTCTTATCCAACCCACTAAACTCTTATTATTCCTTTATTTTGTAACAAAACCAGAATCTTCAATATACAAGTATGTTGTTATGATAAGGATTAGAGATACCCCAACACATAACTTCATCTAATGGTTAAAGAAAATACTGTTTCTGTGGTTGGCGAATTTCTGCCTCACGAAACGATGATTGTTCAATATTCTTTTAACACCTTTAATGATGACCATTAAGATGTCACTCTATTTATATATGATATATATTGTGTTTATGTTTTCCTTGTGATTCTGTATTTTTCATTTGTGGAATACCTTTATGGTTTCCATTATGGGTAAACATAATAATTTCATTTTAGGAAGTGCGGACTACCGCCCCCTCAAAGTGATTTGATTCGTTAATGCCATACGTGGGACGTATAGAGGATGGAGTTAATGATATTATATATGATATTATACGGGAATTAAAATATAACTTTATATCATTATGATTTCACTCCATTAAATATGAAATAGAAATGAAAGTAGCGTTCATGCGTATGTACGGCTTACCGTCTCCATTAACGGTGCATTTCATTTCTTACATCTAAATGTTATATAATATTATAAATACATATATATTATGGATATATATATGATATATATGATATCCAAATCATGAATATCATTCTGGATATAATTAACCTTTGACCACATGAACAACATGTAATTGTAAGAAGTCCATTTTCAACTTAAGAACCAAATATCGACAAAACAAACATTATTATCTTAAATGATTACATAATGTTTATAACATGGAAATAAGTGATATAAAAGGAATGGTATGCTTGAAAAAGTTTCTTAAGCAAGTAGAAATTAACACTAGTTTATTATTCAGGAGATTAAAGAGAAATCGAGTCACATCGGACACGAGGTAAGGGAACTTCTTAACCCAATTTATGTTCTTTGAGTTAATCTCATACTTTCAAATTATGTCAGGATATAATTATGTCCTATCTTGTATTTGTAATTTCATTATGTGTACTTATAGTGAATACACATAATAGATCTATTTTATTTAAAAAATGATCTTGGTAAAGGATTTCGTCTCAATCTCCTTTCATTGAGGCATATTTTGTTTTATACACAACTTTCCTTTATACGGTGTATAAACCCCTTTGACTTTTACTTTTATTCAAAAGGAATATTTTTATACGAAGAGTTTTACTAAATGACAAAATGTAATGTTTTTGTCATACGTATGCGGCGACAACGACCTTTTTCCACTACCGTGAGTATTATTTGGTCTTTGGCTTCCTCAACAAGCCGTAATGTTTTTAAAATGAAATAAATACCATATACTATTTTGGTATTGAAAATGGTTTTTATAATGTATTTGTTATGTCAGTATATTTAAGTGATATATTGTGATTGAAATTTGGAAATGTTTTCTTTCCATTATATTTGTTTTATGTCTTATAATTTTATAATGGTACTTAGACATTTGATGGGTGGTTACGTGATAAACCATATAATGGGTGGTTCCGTGAATACCAGGATGGGTCGTTACGTTATAACCTCCAGTGCATTGGGTATGGAAGTCGGCCGTATGGCTATCCCATTAAGTGATACGTGTGGAATTCCACCGTATGGTTATTCCATTTAAGTATGTTTATGTCCCAAGTTACTTTATATGTTATGTGTCCTTTATATGGGTTTTTTGGTAATCTTTTGGTTAAAAAAGGGTATGTAATTATATTTTATTCAGTGAGGAGTATTTACTACTCCATAAATGTGAAAAGTATTACTTTGATAAAGTATTCATGGTTTACTTTTTGTTTTGAAAAACTAACAGTTTTCTTTCTATGTGTATCCCTTACTAAGCTTTTTATGCTCACCCCAAATTTTTTTGAAATATTTTTCATAGGAAATAATGTGGAATAGGGTCAAAGATGGGATCAAGGAAAAGTCATGCTTTCTTAAACATGGAAATATAAATGACTTTTTTTTAGAGTTCATGTTTTGAAAATAAAGGAATCTTTGTAGAAGTGTCTACTATGTAATCTTTTGAGATGTAAAAGTTATGATCTAATTCTCTAAAACTCTAAACCTGAAAAGACCCTCAAAGGGAATTATTCATTTAATTCAATATTAAGTAATGTTTAAGGTCGAGGCCTTATAGTTGGTATCATAGGTTGGTTTAGACAACTTTAGGAGTTAGAAAATTGTTAAATTATAACTTAATTTATGGTATGATTGAAATGATATAGCATTTAAAGATTACCATGTTTCTTCACCTATGATATTTTTGTGTTCAGAATGGTTTTCCGTAGAGGAAACAAGGAAGTTATGTTGGGATGACATCAGGAGGAAGACAACATTCCAAATCAGCAACCTGAGATGGTCGAAATTGGAACTGAATAGTTTGTTGCAGTGATGGAAAAATTGAATCAGGCTATAAATGGTGGTAGTATCCATGCAATAGATCACCCAGATCAACCATAGAGGAATATGTCAGTGGTGGAACATTTCATGAGGAAACATCCCCCATCATTTAAGGGATCATCTAACCCTGTGCTAGCTGAAGGGTGGATTAAAGCACCAGAGAGGATTTTTGATGTTATGGGGTGTTCAGAACATCGAAAGGTTAGTCTTTCTGTTTACCGTTTTGAAGGTGAAGCAGATCAGTGGTGGTTGATGGTGAAAAATATCAGGGATAGTGATGATATTGATGATATTTTGGTGTTTTCTAAAAGTAAATATGAGAATGGAAGTCATTTTAGGGTTATCTTTCAAACCTTAAAATAAAAGAAACTGTATGGAAAATTCAGCAAGTGTGAGTTTTGGTTACAAAAAATATCATTCCTTGGTCACATTGTTTCAAAAAACGGCATAACTGTTGATCCTGCTAAAACAAAAGTTGTTGAAGAATGTCCATGAACCACAAATTTAACAAAGATCCGTAGTTTTCATGGTTTTTCAGGTTACTACCGAAGGTTTGTTGAATGTTTTTCATGGTTATCTAGTCCAATGACTAAGCTAACTCAGAAAGATGTTAAGTTTATCAGGACAAAAGAATGTGATGATTGTTTTCAGGAGTTGAAAAGAAGATTGGTGAATTCTCCAGTTTTGGCACTTCCTTCTAGGAATGGTGAGTTTGTTATATATAGTGATGCTTTATTGAAGGGACTTTGTTGGGTCATTATACAGAATGATCAGGTAATTGCATATGCTTCACGTTAGATGAAAACTCATGTGGTAAATTACCCTACACATGACTTGGAATTAGCTGATGTTGTTTTTGCTCTAAATATTTGGAGGCATCATTTGTATAGAGTGAAGTGTGAAATATATACGTATCAAAAAAGTTTAAAGTATATATTAACTCAAAAAAAATTGAACATGAGATAGAGGATATGGCTAGAATTAATCAAGGATTATGATTTTACAATTCATTACCATCCGGGAAAAGAAAATAAAGTGGCTGATGCTTTGAGTCGAAAAAGAAATGCTTCATTAACCATGATACATTTGGAACGAGATCCTTTGGTTTTTTATTTGATAAAATTTGGTATAGAAGTTGTTGGTGTAGGAAGTTCTTCTGTTTTTTTTCAGGTATCAGTGAGATCATCCCTATCAGACATAATTAAGCAAGCGCAGAGGAAAGACAGTGGGTTGCAGAAAAAGGTAGAGCTGGGTCAGAAGGGTAAGTTTCCTGAATTTAACATTGAAAATGATTGTTTTTTGAGGTTTGGGAAGAGATTATGTTTGCCTAGTGATTCACAGTTGAAGAATGAGTTGTAATGTGAGGCTCATAGTTCCCCGTTTTCAGTTCATCATGGCAGTACTAAGATGTACAGAGATCTTAGGGAGTATTACTAGTGGGATGGAATGAAAAGAGATATTGCGGATTTTACTATGAAGTGTTTGACTTGTCAGCAGGTTAAAGAAGAGAGAAAGTCACCGAAAGGGATTCTTCAGCCTTTAACAGTGCCATAGTGGAAATGGGAAAATATATCCATGGACTTTGTTGTGGGATTACTGGGGACATCTTGAGGTAATAATGCAATCTGGGTTATTGTTGATCGCTTGACTAAATCTTCTCATTTCCTTACTATACGAGATACTTTTTCCCAAGATAATCTTTCCCGTTTGTATCTTAAAGATATAGTCAGGTTACAAGGATTTCCTCTCTCCATTGTATCTGATCGGGATCCCAGGATTACTTTTAACTTTTGGAAAGGCCTTCAAAAGTCGTTGGGTACTGAATTAAATTTTAGTACAACTTTTCATCCTCAGTTAGATGGGCAGTCAGAACAAACAATTCAGACTTTGGAGGATATGCTACATGCTTGTTTGATGGATTATCAGGGATGTTTGGACCAACAACTTTCTTTGGTTGAATTTTCATATAATAAAAGTTTTCATTCCAGTATACAAATGGCTCTGTTTGAGGCATTATATGGTAAACGGTGTCAAAATCCAACTTTTTGGGATGAAGTGGGTGAAAGGAAGCTGATGGGACTAGAATTGGTAGAAGAGATGGAAGAAAAAGTTTAGTTGATTCAGAAACACATGAGAACAACTCAGAGAAGACAGAAAAGTTATGCAGACAACATGAGGAAGGATCTCTCTTTCGAGGTAGGTGATCATGTTTTTCTCAAAGTTTCACCATGGAAAAGTGTGATGCGATTTGGTAAGAAAGGAAAGCTGAGTCCAAGATTCATTGGACCATATGAAATTCTAGAAAAAGTTGGATCAGTTGCTTACCGAGTGGCTTTACCTTCGAGTTTATCTCAGGTACACAATATTTTTCATGTTTCGATGTTGAGAAAGTATATGCCAGATCCATCTAATGTTTTGAGCCTAGAGGTAGTTCAGTTGGAAGGGAATATCTCTTATTAAGAACAACCAGTCCAGATTCTTGACCGCAGAGAGAAAGTGTTGCAGGATAAGGTAATTCACCAGGTAAAGGTTTTATGGAAAAACCATATGGTTGAAGAGGCAATGTGGGAATCTGAAAATGCTATGAGGGATAAATACCCCCACTTATTTTCATAAGTGAATAAAATTGTGAGGACGCAATTCCCAAAAGGGGGGTAGGATGTAACATCCCAGGTAAATAAAAAATAAAACATTTTTATATTTATTAATATTTTCAAATTAAATATTAATTTTACTTTAAAGGGGTTGCTATGTTCAATAGCATACCCGATACGCAACGAAGAGATTCTTTGAAATCTTACGTTTCACATTAGTAATAAAATAATATTATTTTAAATGGTAGTTAACACGTAGCCGTTGTATCGGCAGGAATGAATAGAAATAACTAAAATATGAGTATATATGTTTTTTAGATGTTTTTACATTTATCCAATAAAGGATAAAGGCTTAAAATACGAAAAGAATTCAATTTTAGGCATATATACTCTAATATTTACTAAAGGTCCACTTATCGCCTATTGATGAAGAACTGTCATTAAATATAGTTTTTGTTACTATTATACATTCTATTGGACCAAAGAAAATTCTTCTTTAGAATCGGGACATCAAAATTTACTTTGTGTAAATTTTTGGTATTTTTCCGATAAAGTTCATTTTTTAATGAATAGTGAAAATGTTGTATTTTAATTCAAAACCTCTTTTTAATCTAATTTATTTATATGATTAGATTATCTTTTGAATTGGTTTTAATGTGAAATGATAATATATTTTTACCATTTAATTTAATATTGGTCGTTGGAATTAATTTCACTTTGAAATTGGACTTAAACTAGTGTCAATCTTTTGATATATATTGTTTCATAAAAACACACTATTTGTCCTGACAACGGGAATTAATTATTAAATTAATTAATGTAACTTATATGTTTTCAGTTTTTCAAAATGGACATCATTTTTGAATTCGGAATATCAAATATACCTTAGGATGAAGTTTTGGTATTTTTCTGAAAAACTTCAATTTTTGATGAATAGTGAAACCACTAAGTGGTACTTAAAAAACTGATTGTTCGTTTAAATGAAAATTTTACCACCTCTGTGTTTTTAATTTTAAAAATCCAACATACATGGTTTTAATTAGGAAGTATAATGTGGTTCAATGGGATTAAAATATTTTTTTTGGTGAATAGTAACTTTTATGTTTTTAATCGCGATTAGAGGTAATTAGTGTCGTTTAAGGTAAAAATAGTGTTTTAATAATATGAAATGACCTTGACACATGTCCTACCCTTATTGGATGTGTCATGGCTGACCCAGAAAATTCATGGGTCAACTTGGGGACCCCATGGAGCCACTTGTCTAGGAAAATGACATTAATAACTTTTTATTTAAAGTTAAAATAAAAATGTCACAAACATGTGTTGTTTTACTAAAACAATTTTTAAATGGGGTTATAAAATTCATATTTTTTACTATAAATATTCATTAGAAATCTAATAAGATTTAAAACATCATGATATTTGTTTTATAGTTTTTATACATTATGAAAATTAAATTATTTATGACACTATGATGATGCAACGATTACCTCATTGTTTAACGATTTAAATAAAATGAAAAGAGAATGTAAAATCTAAGACCTAAACTTGTCAAAAACCTATTGGATTGGTGGATTTCGAAGTATTATCACCTTATCCTCTAAATATATAATTTTGGGACCTTTAAAACCGAAAATCATTTTACAATAACGTAACCTTTTATAACCTTCCAAGAGTTCCCCTCCTCTCCTCTTATAAAAGGACACCACCTCTACCACCTTACCCACACCTCTCATGCCTTTGGATCGGCCAACCCTTTCCCATTTTGTCTCTCTAAATCCCTCTCTTACTCCTAGAAGACTCAATTTGGACATAAGACTTTCCAAGGAAGCCTTTGAGCTCAAATCAAAAAGAGTTACCCGATTTAAAGGTAGTGTCTTTTCTTGTGTTCTTATGTATTATTTTGCTTCTCCAACCCCCTAAAATCTTTTTTATTCTTTTCTATTGTAACAAAACCAGTATCTTCAATATAATAGTGTTTTGTTTATGAAATGTATTGGAGCTACACCCACACACACCTTTGTCTAATGGTTAAAGAACATACTGTTTCTATGGTTGGCAAATTTCTACCTCACGAAATGATGATTGTTCAATCTTCTTTTAACACCTTTAATAGTGGCCAATAAGATGTAAATATATTTATATATTATATATATTATGTTTATTGTTTCCTTATGATTCTTTATTTTTCATTTGTGTCATACCTTTTTGGTTTCCATTATAGGTAAACACGATAATTTCATTTTAGGAAGTGCGGACTACCGCCCCCTCCAAGTGATTTGATTCGTTAATTCCATACGTGAGACGTATAAAGGATGGATTTAATGATATAATATATGATATTATACTGGAATTATAATATAACTTTATCTAATTATGATTTCACTCCATTAAATATGAAATAGAAATGAAAGTAGCCTTCATGCGTACGTACGGCTTACCGTCTCCACGAACTGTGCATTTCATTTCTTACCTATAAATGTTATATACTATTATAAATACATGTATATGCTGGATATATATGATATATATGATATCAAAATCATGAATATCATTCTGGATATAATTAACCTTTGACCACATGAACAACATGTAATTGTAAGAAGTCCACTTTCGACTTAAGAACCAAATATCGACAAAACAAACATTATTAACTTAAATGATTACATAATGTTTATAAAACAGAAATAAGTGATATAAAAGTAATAGTATGCTTGAAAAATGTTCTTAAGCAAGTATAAATTAACACTAGTTTATTATTTAGGAGATTAAAGAGCAATCGAGTCACGTCAGACACGAGGTAAGGGAACTTCTTAACCCAATTTCTGTTCTTTGGGTTAATCTCATACTTTCAAAATATGTCATGATATAATTATGTCCTATCTTGTATTTGTACTTTTTTATGCGTAATTATAGTGAATACACATAATAGGTCTATTTTATTTGAAAAATGATCTTGTTAAGAGACTTCGTCTCAATATCCTTTCATTGAGGCATATTTTGTTTTATACACAACTTTCCTTTATACAGTCTATAAACTCCTATGACTTTTACTTTTATTCAAAAGGAATATTTTTATACGAAGCGTTTTACTAAACAACAAAAGGGAATGTTTTTGTCGAACGTATGCGACAACAATGACCTTTTCCGCCACCGTGAGTATTATTTGGTCTTTGGATTCCTCAAAAATCCATAATGTTTTTAAAATGAAATAAATACCATATACTCTTTTGGTATTGAAAATGGTTTTTATAATGTATTTGTTATGTCAATATATTTATGTTATATATTGTGATCAAAATGTGTAAATGTTTTCTTTCCATTATATTTGTTTTATGTCTTATGATTTTATAATGGTACTTGGACATTTGACGGGTGGTTACGTGAGAAACCATATGATGGGTGGTGCCGTGAATACCAGGACGGGTGGTTACGTTATAACCTCCAATTCATTGGGCATGGAAGTCGGCTGTATGGCTATTCCATTAAGTGATATGTGTGGAAGTCGACCGTATGGTTATTCCATTTAAGTATGTTTATGTCCCAAGTTACTTTATATGTTATGTGTTCTTTATATGGTTTTTATGGTAATAGTTTCATTACAAAAGGGTAAGTAATGATATTTTATTCAGGGAGGAGTATTTACTACTTTATAAAGGTGAAAAGTATAACTTTGATAAAGTATTCATGGTTTACTTGTTGTTTTAAAAAACTAACAGTTTTCCTTCTATGTATATCCCTTACTGAGCTTTTTATGCTCACCCCAATTTTTTTTGAAATGTTTTTCACAGGACATAATGTGAAATAGGGTCAAGGATAGGATTAAGGAAAAGTCATGAATTCTTAAACATGGAACTAAAAATGACTTTTTTTACAGTTCAAGATTTGAAAAAAATTAAACTTTGTAGAAGTGTCTACTGTGTAATCTTTTGAGATGTAATATTTATGATCTAATTATCTAAAACTCTAAAATTGAAAAGATCATCAAATGGAATTATTCTTTTAATTCAATATTAAGTAATTTTTGAGGCTGGGGCCTTATAGGGTGAGTCTAAAGGAATAATAATAATTAATATCAATAGTTTAAACATCCTAAATCTATAATTACAAAGAAACAACAAATCAATCAATCAATATAATATTAAATTAAGAGTAGAATAGATTTATACCTGAAAAATAGGAGATTATAAAGTTAAGATATGTATGTGCAATATAATTGGGGAACAAGATAGGTTTTATGGTGGGAGAGGATCATGTGGAATTTCATGAGTGTTTATAGAAAATAGGACATGAGTAATATCAATGATATCATAGAGGGTACAAGGAAGATTAATGAATTTGATGGGAGGGTGTGAGGATGCTCAAAATAATGGGGGGGGGGATCAAAAAAATGTGGGTATGGGAGGGGTTCTCGATATAGGTGGGATGTATGGAAGGGGAGTGGGGCTCAACATGTTAGGAGTGATCGATGGTGGGGTATAGGATCTTGGTGGAACAATACGGCTCAATAGTGGTGGAGTGAGGCTCAATGGGAAATGAGAGGGGTGAGACTGGGGTTGAACAGTTGGGGGGGGGGATTTCCAATGCACTAAAATAGAGGGGGGTGATCAATGATAGAAGGGATCAATTATAGGGTAAACTCGACATGGGAGGGTAAACGTTGTTGGGGGTAGTTAGATTGTTGGGAGGAAGATCGATAAATGAGTTTCTATGGAATCTGGAAGTTGTTATGAAGTTGTAATCATAAGAAGTTTTTTGGAATAATTTTAATTTGTTTTCAATGAAAAAATAACCTAAATTTTTTAAAGATTCAAAAAATTTTGATCATAAAGACTTTTAATCAGATAACGAGGATTGGAAAATGTTTTTATAACAAAGTCCATTGTTTGATGTTTTTGTTTTGGTTATTTATTATGAAAAATATTTTAATGTTTTATTGAAAAAAAAGGATTATTAAAAAAGGTTTAGACAAAAAAATATGGTGATTCATTGTTGTTTTGATAATTTTCAAAATGATTTGTTATAAATAACTTATAATCTAATAATTTTTTAGAAAGGGAGATAAACTAGTTTGAGAATACAAGGTTTCTTATATGGTGTTCAGAATAAATTCACTAAACATAATTCTACACAAGAAAGTTTTTAAAGAAGAAATCTATTTTATGAATTTATAGGAAATTTACTAGATACAAAAAATTAGATATATTCTTGGCTAAGAAGAGTTTTTATTTGTGCTTCAAAAACGTTATTGAGAATACTGTATAATTACTTTCATATTTTAAGATGTTTAAAAGTTGTGGAAGTATGAAGTCTGTGTTGGGTGTTTGTGATGTTTAATGAAAAGAGGAAAGATTATGAAGTGATAAAGGGTATATTTTTCTAAATTAAATCATGAGAAAAGAGTTTTATAGAAATTATATCATACATATATTAGAATAATCTTTTCAAAATATTCTAATCAAAATCGTCGAATGAAATAATTTTTACAAATTCCTTCAGATGTAAAAAAACCCATCAGACAAAGATATTTAAAAAACCAGTTTAAAGAAAACTAGGGTTTTGAAAAATTAAAGTTGTTGATGGATGTTTTTAGGCATATTATAAGTATGATGAATTCTATTAGATATAAAATTTCCATCATACATATAATGTCCGTCACATGTAAAAAGTTAATGGTAGACGTCTTCTGATAAATTTATCAGATGAAGAAAGTCTATTAGAGATGTTTTCTAAACGTTTCTTATGAGGTTTATTGGATCATCAAAATAACTCTTACTGGATAGAAAAATCCTATAGAGATTCCCAAAAAATATTTTGATGGAAAAGTTTTGTGAAGTGATGTTCATTACGAAGGTTTCATAATGATATCAAATATGATGATGTTGAGAAAATACTTCAATGATCATAGATCATAGAGGAAGTATACGATGCTTGAATATGAGAAGGATTTTTTATAGTTACTTAACAATAAATTTAACAAAATTAAAATAATAAAGTGTTTGGTTTGATTTTTTTGGTGCTTCAAGAATAATATAGATGTTTTGAGAAGATTTCAAAAATATGGTTTGAGTGGGGAATTTGAATTTTGAGTTTTCATTAATTTGGAAACTATATTGGGTTTCTTTTATATTATCCCTAAAATATTACTATATTAAGGGGTTAATGTATAGATTATAGTTTTATTTTTATTTTTTGTGAAAAAAATGACAAAGTGATATAGAATTGGTTTCATACAAGTGCATAAGATGAAATTTTATTAGATAGCGTTTTGAGAAGAACATTTCCAACCAAGGAATATATTTTTCAATGTGAAAAAGAATAATTTTTCAGTGAAGAGATATGGTGTCTTCATGCTTCAAATTTGTAAATGTTATATTATGTAAAATCAAATAGAATAGGCATAATAAATTTGCAGATTGCTTCAAAGGGCATCAGAAAGACCATTCTAGACGAACTTATCCTGATAATTTTTTTGGATTGACTACTAACATAGTGACAATGTTATAACCATATTATAGGTAATAAAGTGATGACTTTTTGAAAGAATATAAAAGTTAGTTTTTACAATAATCCTAGTGAAAACATTCTGAACCTATTGGTGAAGGATTCTAAAGTTTTTACAAAATATTATATATATATATATATATCTGTGTAGAAATGAAATGAAATGATGTTTCGATCATGGTAAAACAAAAGTGCAAAGATATTACTTTCTTGTCTTAACCATAAAAAAATATCGTTTTTAGTGGATTGTGTGGTATTGTATTATTCTGAAACAATTCCAATTACATTATACTCTTTCTGAGTAGTGAACATTGTAAATGCTTTTGTTATTGTGTTTGTGTTTGGATTATTTTTTTTGTCAAAGTTATATCTATTTCATTCTAAGTGAAGGGTATTTCATAAGAATTAAAAAATTATGAAAACAAAAATATCACCCATTTACCCCTCCCTCTACTAGTGATAACATTATACATTTCATAGATAACATTCTATAAACATTGTGAGCAGTCAATCCATCTTTGTGCAATGTTTAGAAAAATAATTATGCACTAGAATTTGTGGATCGGTTGAATATTATAAAAATTTTCATTCCTTTATAAATGAAAAAAATCATTATTTAATCTCTTGTTAGGGAGATAAAAAAAGTATACACCAACAAGAATAACTCAAAATCACTAAAAAGTTCAATGTTTTTTTCATAATATATTTGGTTGTTAAAGTTAGTGAGATAAAAAGAGTTTGAAGGTGGAAGAAAAATAAATATAAAATGATGGTAAGATAAGGTACATAGAATATAAAGTACTTAATTTCCTTTGGGATCCAACATGCATTAAAATGACACCACACATACACATATATTTTCTTATGCTCAAAGAAAACCATTATAGATAACAAACCAGTGATATGATAAATAAGAATAAAATATTATATTTGAACAAGACTTAAATGATTAAGAGTGTAGCTTTATGATGGCACTACTCTCTTCAATATATTGTAATAACTCTACAAATGATACTCCATACTTATATGATAGCTCATAGTTCTAGTAAACAGACACCACTTCTTCTTTAAGGGTGTTATCACCTATTCAACAAGAATAGAATAAGAGGAGTGTATGAGGAGGAAGAAAAGATGGGAATGATATTATTCGTTAGTATAGATTGACTTGGGTGAACTAGGGTTGTTCCAGACGATCATTGAGGACCAGGACTCGGGATAAAAAATAGATCGATAGAATCTATCTCATAAGATCTCGTTATGGGGGGTGATTAAATTCTAGGACACCAACTCTTTCCATCGTAACTTCCCATCCACTTAGAATAATCCATGAAACACTACCAAATAATAAAAAAAACAATATTTTAAATCAGCTACATTATATAAGGTTCACGAGATATCCATGTAAGGGATAAGGACCGAACCCTCTATTACATAAGTGTACCTAAACCCTCTGCATAAAGGTACCAATGTCAGATGCCAGATTCGTAAGGGTAAATTTTCCAAAGTACTACTTTTGGGTATGGACCATGTTAGGGTACCCATAGAAGGGTAAATGAATTTCATCAAGAAACCCATATAAGTGTAAGTACTATGCTATGTAAGGGTACCAAGAACCTCACACAAGGGATAGATCGACATAAAGGTACTCACATAAGGGTAATCAGGATCCATGTAATGGTACTGATCGCACTACGTAAAGATCAATATTGATGCATAAGGGTACCATATCCCAATGTAATGGTAAATAAAAACCACATAAAGGTATAAAAAGCCTTATTTAAGGGTAAAACAAAAGATTCATAATAAAATAATGAGTATAATAATAAAAAGAGAATTAAAATTCATATTTTTCATGTTCGAATAAAAATTTATAAGTGGAAGAAAAAAAATTGTTTCATATGGAAATTAGACAACAAATATCTACCATTTTCATATTAGGTCAATGATTTTATTGAAACAACATTTATTGAATTGTAATCAAGTTCAATAATTCTAAAAAATCATAAACGTAGATAAATTCACGACCTTAGTCAAACTATCAGTCATATTTTCATGATTTTGTATCTAATTGACACACACAGTTCACTATTCAATGATTTCTCTAATAAAATGAAATCTAACATCAGTATACTTAGACCTACTATAGAATACTAAATTTTTAGATACATGTAAGGATTATTGACTTTAAGAATATAAAGTAATTATTGAATTACTAAGAATAAGTTTTGGAAAAAATTTATTGATCCAAATGAACTCTTTAATAGCATTAGTAAAGGTTATATATTTGGATGTTGTGGTTGAGAGGGACACCATAGATTTCATATTACATTTCTAGATCATAGATCCCCTACAATATGTAAATACACACCCTATAAGGGATTACATGTATCTATATTACCTCGATAATCAAAATATACATAACCAACATCAAGTTCATTAAAGTCATCAATGTTTTAATATCATAAATACAATGTTACTTATTGATAAATACATATAGGTAACAATTTTAATGAATTACAGTGTGTATTTCTAGGATTACCCATGAATCTACTTAGATTAAAAAAAACATATGAAATAACAAGTCATGTGAAAATCATAGAATACCTAATTCTACCTACTACACTAGAATATGGTATCTTAGATATAAATTTAGCATCATATTCATTTGTAGGATATTGAGATAGAGAAATATTAAAATGTTGTGCTATCGGGACATGAATAGGTTTCCTGATTTAAAACATACATATTTTAATAATTTGTTAATACAATAATATTGTGTTAGGTAGAGAAAATTATCATCATTATTCCTAAATATTTATATCCCTAAAATATTTATATCATTTACTAAGTATTTCATTTAAAAAAATTCCATCAATTGGGAATTAATTGAAGTGATAGGTTTCTTATCCTTGAAAAGAACAAGAAAGTCACTGAAATATAGTAGAAAATACAATAAAATAGATTTGAATGTTTTGAAATATACACATGAATCATGTTTACCTCTATTAAAATAATTATCCGACATGAATTCTCAAGCATCAAAAACCACTGTTTAGAATCTTTCTTTAGACCATAAAAGGATTTATTCAGAAGGATTACCTGATTTACTTTTAAATTATTTGAAAAATCAACATGTTTTTTTAACATAAATGGTCTCATTTATGTCAAAATAAAATAAGGATATATTTACATTAGGCTTCTCAGTATTCCAAAAATAATTAGTAGAAAAAAAGTAATAAATAAATCTATGAATGTTAATCATAGAAGAAAAAATCTCAGAATAATCAATTCCCTCCCATTAGAAGAAACATTTGGATAAAATAATATCTTTCAAAATGATTTTATTAACATTGGTATTAACATAATTCCATTTAAATAACCACTTTCAACCTATTACTTTGGAATTAAGTGGCACAAAAACAATAGACCATGTGCTATTATTTTATGTATTTCATTTCATCATTCATGGTAAAGACCAACTTCATGGAGTTTCTAACATTTATAGATTGCCAATATGTATAGGGATCCTTAGATTCAAGATCATGAGAAACATGGTAATCAAAGGACGTCATTTAATATTGGTTTAACCGATATGGGGGCTTGATGACCCTCCTAACATTTTCTTGATTAAGTGAGTAATCTGATCGAGCCTATGGGATCACCATCTAATCCTGGAAGAGAATTGGGTTCGAAAACTTTTTAAGGGTGAGGATCTAGTGGAATATTCTTAGTTAGATCCTCAAACTAGGGTTGATCATTAGTTTGGACAACCACATTTTTTAGGAATGTCATTTAAATAATTATTGAGAGATTTAGATTTGGAAACAAAAGACTCATGGAAAACTACATCCTGTATTTAATACATTTTTGGTAACCTACTTTATCAACCCAAAGGTAGTACCCCTTACCCCTTAAGGATATCCTATAAATAAATATTTAAGGGATATAATTTTGAGCATTCCACATTTAATATGAGTATAGGTTGTGTATAAAAAACCCTTAAATGGTTATAAGAAGGGGGTATGTTACACTATAACCCTTGTGTATTTTTACAACCATTTTAAAAAATAAGGCTATTAGTTAATAAGAAAAACTTTTGAAGATACATATTATTATAAGGAAGATTGGGGTATCCCAAAATATTTCAACATACTACATACCCTTTCTAGTATGGTTCAGTTCATATGCCCTACCAAACTATTCTACAAGGGTGTTTCCCTAATAGCATAATTTACAGAAACACCTTCCAACTCAAAAAATTAGATGAAGTCAGATGGGAGATACTATAATATATTTTCTTTTCTTAAAGAATTAATATTTATACTAGTTTGGTTCTCAATATGGGAATTATTTGATTTTTATTATTCAAAGATAGCATATTTATTTTGAAGGAAATAAATCATAACTCTTCTAGATTAATCGTTGATGATGGATACAAAATATGATCCTACACCTTGAGAGGTGTTCCTAGCTAGCCCCCATAGGAAAAAGTGGACATATTCTAAAGGGTTACTAGATTTAAAGGGGGATTTAATAAAGATTAATATATTATCCATTCCTAGAACTAAATCTTAAAAAATTGGAATATTTTTTGTTGTTATTCCAGTCAACACACCTTTCTTACTCAACTCATATTGACCTTTGTATCCCACATGCCCCAATATTCTATTCAATGGAATTGTACTATCTGAATATGTACTTCCTATCTATGTATGGTGTGTCCTTCATCTTAAACATATAGCTAATTTTTAAGGATTCCTTTGATTATGGTCTTAAATACCATGGAGATCCATATACAACAAAAAATAGACATGAATTCGTAAACTTTCATGTCAAATAAACATAAGTAAATGTGGTTTCTACATAGGAAGGGAACCCAACCTACATCTAGTAAGGTAACAAAAGATGATCATGAAGCTCTATGAAAATTGAACCTCTACCATGAATTCTACACCTATTATTTTTACCCAAGAAAACTTATCCATCAATCCACTTCGATTTATTATGGAAGACTTATTTAAAAGAGAACATATGAATAGAACACCATGAATATAGAACCCACAAAATAGATATATTTTTACTAGTAAAATTTATCACATTAGAGATATCAAAATGAGCATGAATAATTAATTATTGATCAGTATGTTCAAAAGTTATAAAATTTGTTTTTTTTGGGTTTACAGAACTCTAAATAAACATGTATAGATGTTGCAAAATTATTGCAGGAAACCCGATTTCCCTTAAATAATGGTTTTTTCTTTAGTTTGTTATGTTTTCTTCTCATTTATCTTATTTTGGTCTTTCATTGTATTCTTATTTGTAGATATACCTTTGGTTAAAAGGAATTATGAATCATACTTCAATTTAGGTTTGTCATGAAATTATTTCGAAAGAAGAGTAGATTTTACTTTATCTAATTCTAGTGAGGTTTATCCATACATCACAGTATCTAGTAGGGTATTATATAAAATATCAGGAGAAATTAACAATATTATTTTTTATTATTCAAACTCAATTCCATCATTAATTTTAGAAAGATCTAATATATTCATGTTAAATTCATTAAGGTGAGTTCAAATTGGAGTAACTAAGCGAATTATAACAGTGAAAAATTTATGTTTCTTATATAGAAGACAAACAATTAAAACAATCATATAATGTTTATAATGTTTTAACCATATTACTAAAGTAATATATTCATTGGACTCTTCTCTGACCACTTTATTACCTAGGGATATAAGAATCAAGCTATGGGCTCTTTTAATGGTATCAATATGAAAATATTGAAAAGTGGTAATAGTATTTATATCATAATATTGGGAAACTGTAGTGCTTCTATGTCCATTTAAAGTATCAAAAAGTCCCTATTGTATAAGAAAGGATATCATTTTGATTCTCTATATTTTTAACTCACTACCACTATAAAATAATTATATTTAATATTTAGCAGATTTCATCCTGTTATTCAGTGGTTCTGATACTAAGTTATTAAGGAAAAGATTAAGGATATTCCCCCCCACAATATCCAAGGATCACCAAATGTTATATTTTTTTCACTTAATATATTTGAAAAAAATGTTTAGTGATTTGAGAAGAGATCAATGCATGGAAAAAAAATGAAAAATAGAAAGAATGAAAGTAAAACAGTATTTAATTTTATTTAGATCCTTTATCATCCTACATATATTTCAAGAGCACCATCCACACACAAATATTTTACTATGTGCAATGAAACTTGATAAAAATAAAAAACCAATGATACACTCAAACAGAAATAAGGATTCTATTTAAGGGAAACGTACAAGCTGAAGAGAGTTTCTCATCATAGGTCTTGATTTATTCAAAATACATGTATTCCTCTACAATAGGTACTTAAAACTTCTCTAAGAGCTCATGGTTATTGCGAATGAATCATTATTATCCACTAAGGATATAATCAAAACTCCACCAAGAATGATTCGAGAGGAGTAGATAAGAGGAGGACAATCCAATAATGATCTTCTTAGGAAGTAGAGATCTTTAGGGAAATACTTGGGTTTCACCCGATGACTGTTGAGAACTAAGAGAGAGCGTAAAAAATAGATCGAGTGAATCTCTTTAAAATATGAGGATGTGGGGGGGGGGATTTAAATTCCTTGACAACTTCTTAGTCCATTGTAATTAACTAGCCAACCAGATGAAACCATGAAACACTTCCAAAATAGGAAAAACCAACAATGTAATAATATTTGAAAAGAGTTACGCTATGTACTGGTCATGTGATTCCTATGTAAGGGTCAACGGAATAAAACCACTATAAAGTAAGTAGAAATAAACACTCTATGTATAGGTACTGGTGATGGACCCCTAAAATGTAAGGGTAAAAATGTCAGGGAACCATATGCCTATGGGAAATACCCGCATTAGAGTACCCACATAAGGATAAATGAAATATATCAGGTTACCTATGTAAGGGTAATCCCTATGATACATAAGGGTACCGTGAACCTCATGTAAGTTTCAGACATGCATAAGGGTAATCATGTAATGGTAAAAGGGATCTATGTAAGGATACTTATCATGATACATAAAGGGAAGTCATGATTCATAAGGGTACAATACCCCTATGGAAAGGTAGGGAACACCCTTGTAAAGGTATAAAGTGATCCATACAAGGGTAAACAATAATATTTAGAATCATAAAATTAGAATAATAATAAAAGGAGAATTAAAATTCACATTTATATATAGGAATACTTAGGAATAAATTATAGAAATAAATAAACAATTTCATATGGAAATTAGAAAAATATCTTCATATAGAGCACTATTGATTACATTAATAATGAATTTCTCATCTATGATACTCACCGCCATAAAAGAAATGAACATGAACATTATAAAAAAGAGTAATATAGTTCCTCAACTGATGTATCATAAGGTTGATATATTTGAATCCTTTATAGCTTACTATATTCTCAATATTATACCACGTCAATCACTACCATAGATCTTGGTAAGGGATGCATCGACTTACATCCGCTCTAAATTGAAAGTGACGATAAAAGGGTCCCTTTATGAGTGTTAGCTAAAAGCGCTCATAAATATACCCTTTATCAGCACTTTTATTGGCGATGACAAATTTTTTTAATAAAAATTATTATTTATTTATATAAAATTATTATATTTAGGTAAAAAAATAATGTTTATTTCTATACATTAAATAAAAAACACATGTTTATAATTGATATTTTTTAATAATTCAAATATATATATATATAATGTTTTTTAAAAACTATTGTTACGATTACAATTAAATAAATATGTATTTAAATAATTAAAAGATTATAATAAATTTCATTAAATAATAAATATATTTGTCAGATTTATTATATTTATAATTATATATAAATAAATTTAAAAAATAAATTTATATAATTATAAATATAAATAAATAAATAAATATTTATATAAATATATGTTTCCAATGAATTTTGTCAATAAATATATTGATGGGTGAGTATAATTGACATGTATATAAGTGATGTATTCATCGTGAATGTTCATTTATACATTACATCCTTATTATTATTCATATTGTCCATATGTGACGACTTGTTTTTTATTATATATACTTTAGTAGGTATATGATTCATTCATGTTATACCTATGAATCATTTATGTTCTCAAAAGCACTTATAAAATTACAGTAAATATATTTAAATAATAAATATATTTTTTATATTTATAATTATAAAATTTTAATTATATATAAATACATTATAAATTTATTTTTTTGTAATTATAATTATAACTAAATATATATATATAAATTTAAATAATTATAATATTACAATAGACACATCTATTATAATTTTATAAATATAAAAATATAAAAATATATTTATAATTATAAAAAAATATTGATAAATATATTTATTTATAGTTATAATTATATATATATATATATATATATATATATAAAATTATAAAATTATAATAAATATATTTATTATACTTATAAAGTTATAAATATATAATTAAATAAATATATTTATAAATATATACAAATATTTATAAATAAATAAAAATATTTATATATAGATACAAATATTTATAATTATAATTCAATTTAAATAAAGATATATTTAAATAATTATAAATTTATAATAAATATATTAATTATATATATTTATAAAATTATAAATATTTTTTTTATAATTTTATAATTATTTAATTAAATATGTATATTTATAATTATAACTATAAATAATTATACATTTATTATAGTTTTTAGTTACAAATAAATAAATATTTATTAGTAGTTATAATTATAAATAAATAAATATTTATTTATATTTATAATTTTAATTAAATATATATTGATATAAATAATTATAAAATTACAAAAAATATATTTATTATTCTTATAGTGTTATAAATATATATAATTAAATAAATACCAGGAAACTCAGTCAGAGGCAAGCCTCTAAACATTTATTAAATAATAGAAAATCCAACAGACAAGTACACCAATGTGAAATGACAAGTACCGATCATATTAGTCCAACCCATCACCATACCCATGATATATTGCATCATCTACAGTAGTCGATTCCCACTCTGAGCTATCATAATGTCGCAAAATCTTGGCGTACTTCATTTTGAGATTAAACTTCTCCAAAGAGAGAAATTCCTTAGAAGAACGCTCAAACCAACCTTCCCCCCCAATGGAGGACTTGGTAGTCATTGGCTTTGGAAAATAAGAATAGTCCCTCATCCACCTTCATCGTGGTGGGGCAGTCATCACTTCTTCATTCCCAGACACCCTACTTTTCCCACCCTAGACAACATCACTGTAGGAGGCCCAGACCATGCCACCCTCATTTTCTTTATCACTATCAAGACAATCCCCCCATTGTCCAGAAATGTTCACAACACGGTAACCCTCCTCCACAACCCATTCTTGCTGAGATTGAATGATAGAATCAAGCATATCAAGACATTGTGAGTTTCCTGTAAGCGCGCAACCCACATTTGTCCCCTGCTTCATAAAGATATCACCAGAAACAGCCTCTTGTGAAATGCTTCAATCGGCATTGATTGAAAAATCACCCTCAGTGTTAGCGACCTTCGCATTCCCCAACTCTTGCAGAAAAATCCCATTGGATTCAAGTGTAGTAACATCAACACCATCCTCCTGCCCTTACAGTGGTACAACAGAACCATCTGAATCCACAACACTTTGCCCCTCTGAGGATTTTCCACCCATAGACATTACCCCATCTCAGTCCATCCCCACATCATCCATAACCAAACCAACAAAATGGTTTCTAAGCTCAATATCAGCCCCCTACTACCATGATTGGGGCTGTAACTCAGTTGGATACTTCACCTGCACACCACTCCCATCAACAAAATGAATTTCTGACCCATCGACGAATGACTCTTTCACAATCACCTCCTCCGAAACACATGCACTACTGATGAAAACATCCTTCAAGACAACACGCTCCCTTGTTTGGCCTGCATTAGTAGGACCACTGCTCATATTTTATTGATCACCTCCCAAAGAGGCCAAATTCTCCTCAGAGAGGACCAGATTGCATGCACTAGTCCCAGCCACAGACATTGACTCAATTCCAAGATCAGCTTTTAGTCTGTCAAACACTTGTAGGACTGATGGGTTTAGAGGTGCCTGCACAGTCTTCATATGACTAGAAAGACCCGGCACAACATCAATATAAACCTACCTCATCCCCTTCCATGTATGTCCAGCAGGTTTCAATTCAACCAGCTCTTCTTTAGAAAACACAGAGTCCAATCGATCTCCTTGCCCAGATGAAACTCCTGGATTTGTATCCCCATCAACGTCCACAGGGCCATCCTTCACAGCCACTTGAGTCGACTTGAGAGCAGCACGCACCCCATTACCATCCCCACTGTGTTCACCCATCCCTTGTGAGTGAGCAACCAGCCCTCCCCTGCGGAAAACATCCTCCAAGTGCCCGAAACGTCTACACATCGCACATAACATCATCCATGACTTAAAAACTACATCTTTCATCCATCTCTTAAACCCCTCCTCTGCCTCAAACCCTCCTCTACTTCAGTGAATCCCTCCTCCTACACAGGGAACCTCTCATCCTCCATGAAACCACCTCCATTGTGAAACCCACCTCTTCCACCAAACCCAAAATTCTCAGCGAACCCCTCCCCCACTGTTAACCCACCTCTTCCACGAACCCCTCCACAACCTCCATTTCCACTGAAGCCACTGCCTACCCCGAATTCGCCACTGTCAAACCATATTGTTGTTTCCAGAACTCCAAATCTAAGGTATGTTTTTATTTTATTTTGAATTATTAGACAGTGAAATAATAATTATATGGTTTTAGTGTTCAATTTTTTTGATGTATGAATTATGTGTTTGGTCTGATTCATTAGTTCAACATAATGTTTTTTTCTAGTGTTTCATTTGTATTGAAACATTATTCTAGTGTGATGATTCCCTTAATTTTTAAAATTCTTTTATCTCCTTAGGACTTTTGATAAGTACCCCTTAAAGGTTTTTGGTTGATATTTTATTATTATATCATATTATTATTGTATCTTGGTATGTTATATTTTATTTAAAAGAAAAATTTATGTTTTTTTAGTTTTATTTACCCAACCCTATGAAATAAAATTATTTTCATTATTTTCCCTAAAACTATAATATTTTTGGTTTGTCTTAAAAAATGAATTGTATAAAATCATGGATGATATCATACTAGTCTCTTTTCTTACACCGTACATATACACATTACTGTATATATAGACCTAGTTCCCTATGATAAATGTTATAGGAAAAGGGTCACACTTTTATAGTGGTGTTTCATAGTCACTTGTTAAAAATATAATGATAAGGAGACGTAGAGGTCACCATAGGGAATAATGTGAAAATATTCATTTTGTGTTATTTTAAGATATTTACTATAAAGCGCCTTTACCATAAATAAATTTATTTTTTGATCCACTTTATATTTTTTATCACGTGTAAAACTTTTATATCTTTATATTTGATCAAATATTGGTTATTTTTTATTTACTTATATTTTTTAAAGTTCCTTTTTTTGTGATTTATGTCTTTGTGAAAATGCCAAGTAGCTATTTTAAAAAGATTAATGTGTTTTGAAATGTTTCTTAAAATATTAGATATATTCAACATACCTTTTTTGGTTTTAAAATTCTTTAAAATGATTTAAAAACTTTGTAAGGGATTAGGTTTCATTCTTAGTGTTTTTCAACTCACCTAATTGGCTTTCATAAAGGGATGTCAATTTTTTAAAGAGTATTTAATGATGGATTCTTTTTATAATGGGGTGTGTGACATTTTAAATGAAAAATTTTAAAATATAAAGGGTTTTTGTTCATTTTAAATGATTAAGATCATTGGATGATGAATTTGTCTTAAATGATTTAAAAAAAGGAATGTTGGTTTTTCGAAAGAGTTTTTATAATTGATTAGTTTTTTTTAAAATGGGTTTGTTAATTTAAAGAGGAATTTGTTTAAATGGTTGTCTTTTTTAATGGGATTTTAAATGTGATTTTGTAAATTGTTTTCAAAGGACATATGTAATTTATTTTTTCCATAATATGTTTTTTTTGAAGTTTTATAGAATTAGTAAAACCAATACATTATATAAGGAAAAAAAATTAGATTGATAATAATACCATGGAAAGGTCATGTCATTAACTCTATCCAACCCATAGGATATCCATCATGACCTCACTCCCGCAAAATGTGAATTAATGTTTAACCCCATTGAAACTCCTAAAAATAATTTGCATCTAACATCACCTGCATGGTTTAAAATAGGGGGACCCTTGTTTGAAATTTCCATTTAGGCCTTTTCCCCCATAGGGATGCGATGGATTAGTTATATGAAATTCTCGATGGATATTCATGGATGTGAAAATGGTATATTTCTTGTGAGGTTGTTAGATTTGACTTGTTATTTACTACTTATATTATATTTATTCATGTGATGATCATTGTCTTATTGTTTCTCACATCTACTTTTTTGGGTGCATGGGAATTCTATGAATTATGAAATAAGTCTAGATGTATACTACACTAGTTATCTCACACACTAACTAGTTTCCCCTAGTTGTATGTATTTATTAGTATATAGGAGTCTACATAATGAGGAATGTGTGGGTATGTTAGGTGGATTTTATATTTTTCTAGGATTCAAAATAGGCTAACTATCGGGCTCATTATAGTGTGAGTAAAAATTGAAGAAATAATTGAATTCCATATATGATTTTGATACATTTCATATAATAGAATTTGAATGAGGAAAGAGGGATCTATAGAACAATTAGATTTTTTATATAAAGAAGAAAGTGGATGATAGGAAATAGTGAATGGTGTCTGAAGTCATAACATTATTTCAATAATTAGAAGTATTAGATTTCAGTTAGATTTTTTCTCTTAATATAAAGAATATAATAATTCATATGGTTCTCAGCATGGTTTTTATTTAAGGTTTATTTCTAGAAAAAATCAATGCCATGTTTATATTACTTCATGGAGATTAAGAGGAATAGATCTACGTTGATCAACTAGATGGTTTCATGCTAAATGGAATTTAAGGTTTGTTTCCAATATGGAATAGAGTTTTTGGAGTATTAAGTAGGCACCAAGACAATGTAACTGGAATTTGAATGCATTCATGGTGGTATTAATGTTCATAAAATGTAATGTAAATAATTTCTACTATATAAAGGTTTATTATAAAGAGATTTTTTTTATTTTAATTTTTTATGTGGATGAATTTATCTTAGTTAGACCAATGAAGTAAAAACAGGAAGGGCTCAAAATTGATTTATCTAGAATATCAAAAATATTGGACCTTGGTTCTCGAAAGTAGATATTAGGGATAAATATTGAAAGAGACTTAAATTTGAAATTTTTTTTCATCCTTGGTTATTTTTTGTCAACATTTTGTGTATTTATTTTTTAAAATATTAATATCACTGAATCCAATAGTATGGATATTAAAAATTAATGGTTGGATGCCCATCATCTGACAAAATAATATGAATATGGAGTGAAAGAGTGTATAAATTTTACAAAAGATCATGCATTTGACCCTTCTAAAATCCTTTTTTCATGTTTATGCTATTTTTATTCAAGAATAATTAGTCCAGAGGAGTTGTAAGAACACTTGATATATCACAAAATAAATCAAAGTTATAAATGTTGTAATAAACATGGGGAAAAAGAGAATGTAGCTAGTGCATATAATAACACTACATTTTAGGGATCATCTGATTTGATTACAAGTGTGGATAATGAAGAAGACTGTATCAAGGAAGTGATTATATATGTGAATAATGTTGAAGATCATATTGAATAAATGACAGGGATGGTTGAATATGATCTTCATGATTTCCGATTTTTTTTGAGAAGATAAAGAGTTGTAAAAAGATATCATTGTATGCTGGTTGCACTAAATTTACAGCATTTTTATCCATAATGAAGATTTATAATTTTAAATAAATCAAATAATGGAGTGATTCTAGTTTTACAGATCTAATTTATAACTTTAAAGACAATCTCACAAATGATAATGAGCTCATGATCCAAACATATGATTCTAAACGAATGCTACACTTGATGGGTATGATCTATAAAAGAATACATGCATTCCTAAATGATTATATACTAATTTTCAAGGACTAAAAATCTCTTATAGAATGAAAAAATATGGTTCTTATTGATACAAAAAAGATGAATATGGTCTTATGAAAGTTTTATAGGGCGTTCTAAACATTCTAAAGTTTAAGAGCCTACATGGATGTGAGGAGACTACAAGAAAATTGATTTGAAACACAAATACAAGTAATAAATATGGGAAACCATATCACTACCCTTAGTGTAAGATAATTTATCATGAGTATCTTGAATTTGGAAATGAGCTGAGAAACCTTCATATTGCGTTATTTATAGATGGAGTGAATCATTTTGGTTATCAAATTAGCACTCACAGCTAATGGATTTTTATGTTGTTAAATTTTAACTTTCCACTATGGTTATGAATGAAACAAAAATACATCATGTTATCTATTCTAATATTAAGACCAAAAAATGGTTAATGATATTGTTGTTTATTTGGATCCATTGATTGAGGATTTTAAATTATTGTTGTATTCAAGTGTTACATTGTATTATTCTTACAGAAATAAATATTTGATGTTGAGAGCCATGTTATATGAGATAGTAAATGAATTTACTACTTATGAATTTTTTTGCAAGACATAGTACTAAAAGAGCTCAAGGGTGTCTCATTTGCGAACAAGGTACACAGTCAGTTAGGTTGAAACATTCATAAAAAAAGTGTTTCTAGAACATCGTAGATTTCTACCCCAATGGCATAAGTACCATTCTTGGATGAAATTGTTCGATGGATGTTCAGAATAACACACAATTCCATCTCCACAAATATGTGATCAACTATTTGAGAAATTAATAGATGTGTAAAATGATTTTGGTAAACCAGTTTTGAAAAACCATATGAAAATAGGTTGGAAAAGAGGTTTGTTTTTTTGAATTACAATACTGGAATGATCTGTACATCATAAAATTTCTTTATGTCATCCATGTTGAAAAAATATATGTGTTAGTGTCATCAAGAGGTTGATAAATGCGTCCAACAAAACACTAGATGGAATTAAGGCAAGGTTGTAAATGGTTAACATGAGAATATGAGAGGAGTTAGCATTAGTGAAGGGTGAAAAATGATATTTCCAACCTCTAACTGCTTAAACACATTCTAGGTAGGATGGAAACCAATTTTTAAACTTCTTTAATGATGTAAAGGTTCCATGGGGATATTCATTGAATATTAAGAACATCATGTCAGAAATTTCCATCATATTATGTGAATTGGAAATATTCTTCCAACCAAAATTATTTAATATAATTGTTCATTTGGTGGTTCACTTAGTGTAAAATATTCTATTATATGGTCCTACACACTATAGATAGATGTACCACATTGAACTATAAATGAATATTTTGAAAGAGTATGTCAAAAATTGTAGTCGGCCAGAGGGTTTTATTTCAGAACGATATATTGTTGATGAAGACATTTTATTCTGTACCAAATACCTATCTAGTGTGGAAGGAATTGGTCTTCCAAAATCTCATCACATTGGGTGGATTTTGGGTTAAATAATTTATAGAAGAGATATTTTCACAATCAATATATAATATTGAGAGTAGGACCACCTTTAAATTTTTCATAACAGTTTGGAGGTTTCCCCATATGTTGAAACCCACAATGAAATTATTAGGTATTTGAATTCATCATTGGTTGAAATATGGATATAAGATACACATAATGAATAATTTATAGTATGGATTCAAGAAAATATTTTTAAGGTGTCAGATGAAAATATGGATTCCATTTTAGAATAGCTTTGATGGCTACTAAGAGTACCAAGTGTGTATGTAATATCTTACAATGGATATGTAATTAATAGTTATAAGTTCTATAATAATGAACATGATGAAGAAAATACAATGAAAAACAGCGGAGTTGTAATTGTAGCTACACTACCTCATGTTTATAGTACGAAGGAAGGAAATCCAATTTATGAGAATATTTTATACTTTGGAATCATCAAACAAATATGGGATTTGGATTATACAACATTTCAAGTGACGATTTTTCAATACAAGTGGGTTAATAATATAATATCTACTAAAATAGATGAATTGGGATTCAATAAAGTTTATTTTATTATGGAATAGTAAAAATATGAACCATTAATAATGGAATTATATACAATACAAGTATTTTATGTTCCGGATCATGTATAAGAAAAGTGGTCAATTGTTCTGTTATCGACAAAAACCACTGAAGGGACAAATGAAAATTAAACTAAGGATAACCCTTTTATTGGGACATTACAATAATTTCATAGTGGTACCAATGTATATGGAGTTTCTTATGACATAAGAGACCACAATGAAGGGATTTAGATAGTTGATAGAGGGTTAAAATTCTTTCATCCTTAAAAAAATAGAGTTCAATAATCAGGTTATATATATTTTGTAATATACATAGTGTTACCTCATGTTATTATCCATTAACTACTGCATTTATATAATCTAAATTAAATGTTAAACCACTTCTATAGATAATTACTCTCTCATGTGATGTTACTATCAATCACAAGGAATAACAGGTCTCTAAACCTACTACTGTTTTCAATGTATAAGAACATCGATCTTCTGCACATGCTGGTGCTCCCAATCTCGAGGAACAATGGGTCTACCAATATATTTCTACTCCTAATGTAGAGGTTCAATAACCATATTCACATGATGACGCTACCTCTTGAGAGGAAGATATTTATGATGTTGAATCCCAGAAAATGGTAGGTGATAAAGGATCAATGACATAGAAAAAAAAGAGTTCCATAGTTTGATGGTGTTAGAAAAAAATCATTAAGGTAAAAATTAAAGGTATCAAATATAAGGTTGGATAGAATGCACGGGGCAAGCATATTAACCCTAATAAGACCATGTTCAATAGTCACATTGGTATCATCACTCATTAACATGTTTCTATTGATGTAGATTCATGGAACCATGTTGTGGTTGAGCTTAAGACACTAATGTGGGAATATATTACAATAAATTTTGAAATAATTTATTTATTTTAGTAAAAAATAAAACACTGAAACATTGAATTACTCTTCATCATACATTGTAGAGTGCATTTATAATAGGCGACACCCATAATAAATATGTATTAATGCTTTATGGAAGGATTCATCGATTATTTTACACAATTATAATGAGACATCATCTTAAATATATTGAAGGAAAAACTAAACCCACACCCACAACTTATCTAGGCACCCCTGATAACCCATGAAGTGTGGGATGTGTTTACTGGCCATCATGAAAATGTGTCTTTTCAGGTACATTGTGGCTCATAATATATTATTTGACTATATTTGTATTTATCACTTTGATTGAAAACATTTTATTTATAAAATAGCAATCATGTTCTGGAAATAAAGAATAGGTAGAAAAACCAACGTACTCCTACTATAAATTAAGGATGTGGTACTCTTCACTTGAAAAAAATTGGTACGTTTTTTAAATCTAATGTAATACTTTTTTGTGACATGAAACTAAAACATAATTATGTTCCTCTATTTATATGTAGATTGATGAATCCAAATCAAAATTCACTTCCATCCCACACTATGTGATATGGTAGGAGGCATGTGTAAATAAATATGGGATACTAATAGATGAAAACACAAAAAAGTGTGAGAAACATGTGTAAGTATGACATAATAATTTTTTTTCTTTAAACCACTATTACAAAACAATGATTACTTAATTTCCAATATTTTATATTTGAAATAGTCACACGAATCAACAACACCTATACAAAATGACCACCTACAATTAGTGTCCTTGAAGTGGCCAGAACAGTATGGTCACGTTAGAGTGTGGGTTTTGGGGTGTCTCCCCAAAAATATTTTGAGAAAAAAAAAGAGGATGATCAAAGTGAAGAAATGAAATAGTTGATACAAAGAATAACTACTCTTGAAGAACAGTTCCATTGGAAAAGAGTGTTGATCGAAAATTTTATGGGGGTGAAGCAAAGAGAAGAAACAACTTAAGAACAACTATCACGTGGAGATCCTGCCCCACCACCACCATCTTTTAGGTGCTCCATTACCCTAAAAACTATCTTAGCCTAGGTAATAAATGTTCTATTAATTTTTTCTATGAAATATGAATCAGATAGAAACTAATACTATTCCTATATATATATATATTACATAAGCTGATAATTACCATGATTTATATCTATCAAAACCCACCCATCATCTTGTAGCATGGGATATGGTGTTCAATATCCAAAAAAATGCTATATAGAAGACCACTTCAAACTGGTCATGTGAGAGTGTCGATTAGGGTATCCCATGAGCTGATCACTGACATATATATTCCAATTATTGATGAATATATTCATATGGTCGAAAAATCTATTTGAACATTTATCATATGTCCATCATATCTTGTAAAAACACATGTCAACAAGTAGGTATTCATTTCCAATTTATTTTTCAAGCTAAACCATTAACAATTAATGAAAAATCTTTGAACTGATTAATATTATTCATGATGGACAAATGGAAGAGGGTTAAATGAAATACAATATCAAAACCATCTATATTATTGACCAACCGATTGAAAATATCTATTAAAACCACCATTACCCTGCCCGTTCTATATCCGCATTTACTACCATTGATAGTTTATGTGGATACAAAGTTAAAGGATGGTAGTAGTCACATAGTTGATTTTGAATAAAGTATATATTAAAAAGGAATTTTGGGACTACAATTCCATAGAGAAAGTAAATAAAATCCTCGACAATGATTGGCTTGGTGAATTAGTTTTAAATGTATACATGAGGTATGTTTTTATGATTTTATTTTCCAAAATATGACATACAATGTTAATTATGAGTAATTAAATTTCATATTTTTGTTAAGCGTATATATAAAAAACAATTGAAGGGATTCACCCATGATTTTTTTTGGACTCTCTAGTCCTCACGTCACCTCTAGAGAAAAAAAAATAGATACAAAAAAGGATTAAATAATGGTAGGTTTGGTCAAATAATTTTAAAGAAAACATTCAGATGAAAGACTCTATTTAATACCAATGATTCTGGGGTAAAACTATAAAATTTAATCATATCAAATATATTTTTATTTTATTCATTACTTAGTCCATTTTGTTTTTTGGGAAACATTGGACACTTATTGTGGTCAATTTGGATACTCCAATGATTTATTTTATAGATTTAATGCATGGATATCCAAAAAAACCACAGATGTTGTAACTTTTTAATTTTTAATACACTACATCTAAAATTGTTGAAATAAAAATCAAGTTATATAATTTATATTATCCTTTAATGAGGACTGTGTTATGATATGACAGTGCATCAATATCGTGGAAAAATATTAATGAGGCCAAGGGATAAGAACAAGGACCCTGCTATGTTCTAGAATTGGATATGTATTAGGGTATATATAACAAGATCTCAATATCCATGAAAATATTGAAAAACATTACCTATTTTTCTCAATATTTCTATAGTGTTCGAAATAAAAAAATAAAAGATTGTGGTTATTATGTTAATAAATTTTTAAGAGGGAAAATATTCCCTAAACAAACTAGCATCTATGAATATGTATTTTAAATGATAATCAATTTTACTTTTAAAATATTTATTATTACTTTTTTTTATTTTCATTTTTCTAGTACTAATATGATTGTTGAAAAGACTCATATTTACAAGATGATATAGATGTGCTCAGAAATGAATGGGCATCATACCAGATGGAAGATTGTGCACAAATAACATAATGATGTAACTTCTATAGAAGTAGTGGATTTTTTAATATTTCTGTTTAATGTATTTGTTCTATGTTTTACTCACATAAGATTTTCCTTCTTACACATGTTTATTTCGTTGTTCAGGTTGGGGTGGTTTGTTCAAAATTGATCATGCTCATGATCGATTGGACTTAGAGGTTGCAACTGTGATAATAATAATAAATAAATAGCTCAATAATGTACAAAGGTGAATTCCTACTACATATGTAATTAATTAATTTTTTCATTATTTTAATTACTATTTGTATGTTAATTTACTTATCATTTTTATCTAATACTTATTTAGTTTTCTACATATTTTTTGGAATCATATTTTCATTTCAACTATCTAAAACAAACTAAAAAATAGAGAACATGTTTCTTTTTGGTGGAAGAGGTAACACCATGTTACATGAAATGTGAATTGAATTATAAGGATGTGTTTACCAAGGATTTTCTCTGTAGGTTAATGCTAAGTATGACTTCCCAAAATATATTTCATGAATATTTTCCTAAACAGTGTATTAATAAGCTACAACTTAATCAGCCTCACCTTAATATGATACACAATGTTCTCAGTATGACTTGAAGTGTATGTTTTTAGTTTATAATATTATTTAATCTTTTCTAATTCATTTCTTCTTAACTACCATGAATTGATGAATTAATCTTTAATATGATATATGATATAAAAGGTATGAATTTCTAATGTTAATATCACCTTCTAACATCTTTATGCTCATGTTATCCTTATAAGATCATTGATATCTGCCTTATTTACAAATATTAAGCCTCAATGATCACCCTTTATTATGTTTCATATCCTTAGGTTATGAAGAATGGTTTTATAAATGATATGTCCAAGATTGTTTACAGTAATGAATAATATAATGACAGTCTTTTATGAACTAGTTCTTTATATTTCCAGGTTTCCAAACCCACAAGACCTAAACCATTCTGGAGAGGATAATTATGTAATGTAAAGAATATTAATTTACTAATATGTGATATATATGTATGAAATTTCTTGGTCAATATAGTTGTTATTAGAGAAAATAACCTAATAAAAACTGATAAAACACATTCATATTGTTTTGATACTGTAGGAGAATGATCTATAAGTCATTTTATATGTGTATGAATCTTCCGTACCACTATTTAACGCATGGTTTGACAAGTATGACTCAAAGTGAATATTTTTATTTAAAATTTTCATTACATTTAGCAAAAAGAACTAGTGAAATACTACAAAAATGAGAAAATGCATTTTGATTGTTTTAATACTTTATAAAAAAGACCCATAAGTCATTTTTGATGTGTAAGAATCAACTTCACCTCAATTAGATGCACGGTGTGAATGATATGACTTTAAGTGTGTATTTTTATATTAAATTGACATTAAATTAAGTAAAATGAAAAAGTGACATAATGAAATCCATGAAAAATCATTTAGATTATTTTGATACTTTATTAAAATGATTAATGAGTCATTTGGGATGTGTAACAATCAACCACACTTCAATATGATGCACAATGTGACCAGTTTAACTAAAAGTGTCTGTTATTAGTATAAAATTAACATTTTAGTTCATAACATATCATTCATTTAGAAGACAGAAAATTCACTCCTATTTTATATATAATTTAGGAAAATGATTCATAAGTCATATTTATGTTTATGATGTTGTCTCACATCAAATTGACACATGATGCTACTGTTATGACTCAAAATATGTGTTTTTATTTTGAAAAGACATTTTAGTAAAACAAAAAACAGAACTGAAATATTTAAAATTGATAACATTAATTAGTATTGTTTCGATACTCTAGGAAAAAGATCAATAAATAATTTGTGATGTTTAGGAATCAACCTTATCTCAATATTATGCATGGTGTGACCGGTATCACTCAAATTGTCTCTTTTTATTTAAAATTAACATTACTTTTAGTAAAGGAAAAAAATGAAATACTCAAAACTAAGAAAATGAATCTATATTGTTTTTATACTTTTTTAAAATTATTAATAATTCATTTTTGATATATAGGAATAAACCACATAATAATCAGATGTACGGTGTGACCGGTATGACTTTAAGTGTGTATTTTTTTATTAAATTGACATTAAATTTAGTAAAAAGAACAAGTGACATACAGAGAATTGATAAAACACATGTATATTGTTTTTATACATTATTAAAAATATCCATGAGTTATTTTTGACATGTATAAATAAACTACACCTCAATATGACGCATGGTGTGACCTGTATGACTAAAAGTGTATGTTATCAGTTTAAAATTGACATTTTAGTTCAAAATGTGTCAATTATTGAAAACCAAGAAAACACACTCTTATTATCTTCATAATTTAGGAAAGAGATTCATAATTATTTTTTTATGTGTATTATGTAGTGTCACAATAATATAATGCACGATGTGACTCGTATGACTAATATTGCTTGTTTTCTGTTTGAAATGACATTTTAGAAAAAAAACAACTATCATACTGAAAAATGATAAAACACATTAACATTATTTTGATACATAGTGAAACTACCTATAAGTCATTTTTTATGTGTATTAATCAACTTTACCTCAATATGATGCACGGTGTGGCCAGTATAACCCAAAGGGTTACTTTTTATTTAAAATTGACAATAATTTAGTAAAAAGAATAAGAGACATAATGGAAACTAATAAAAAAAATTCATTTTTTTGATAATTTAGGAATATGATACATGAGTCATTTTTGATGTTTAAGAATCAACCCCAAATCAATAAAATATACGATGCGACTTCTATAACTCAAAATATGTCTTTTTATTTAAAATTGATAGTAATTTAAGTAAAAAGAACAAGTGACATACTTTAAAATGAGTAAACACTTTAATATTGTTTTTATATGTTTATAAAATGATCCATGTATCATTTTTGATGTATAAGAATGAACCACAGCTTAATCTGATGCATAGTGTGACCGATATGACTTAAAGTGTCTGTTATTAGTTTAAAATTGATATTTTAGCTCAAAACATGTCACTCAATGAAAGCTAATAAAAAACACTTTGATTGTGTTGATAATTTAGAAAAGTTATTGAACAAATATTTGTAATGTTTTTGAAGTATTCTCATGTCAAAATGATGCATTATGTGAGCAACATAACACAAAATGAGTATTTCCGGTTTGAAATGATTTTTTAGTAAAAAAACAAAACTAACATACTGAAAACTGATCAAACACATTCAGTTTATTTTTATACTTTATTAATGTGATATAGAATTCATTTTTGACATTTATGAATTATAAAAACCTCAATATAACTCACAGTGTGACCAATATGACTCCAAGTGTGTCTTTTTATTTAAAAATGATATTATTTTTATTAAAAATAATAAGTGACATATTAAAAACCATGAAAACCCATTCAAAATATTTTCATATTTTAGGAAAATGATATAAGAGTCATTTGTGAAATGTAGGAGTCAACTACACCTATATTAGATGCACGGTGTGACCGATATGACTCCATGGGTGTCTTTTTAATGGAAATTGACATTAATATAAGTAAAAAAGAAAAAGAGACATACTGAAATCTGAGAAAACACATTTAGAGTATTTTGATACTTTAGTACAACAATAAACTAGTTATTGTTGACCTGTAAGAATAAAAAACACCAAAATCTGACACACAGTGTGATCGATATGACAAAAAGTGTCCGTTATCATTTTTAAATTGAAATTTTAGTTAAAAATATGTGAGACACTAAAAACCATGAAAACATGCTCCAATTATCTTAATAATTTAGGACAGTGATTCATAAGTCACATGTCACATGTATGAAGTGGGTTCACACAAAACCAATGCATGATGAGACCATTATGACTCATAGTTCATGTATCTAATTTGAAATGACATTTTAGTAAAACAACAAAACCAGTATACTGAAAACCAATCAAACACATTCAGATTATTTTTATTCTTCAGTAAAATGATCCATCAGTAATTTGCGACAGGTAGGAATTAGTCTCTCTTAAATATAATGCACATTGTGACTAATATAACTCCAAATGTTTCATTATTTAAAATTGATATTAAATTTAGTAAAATAAAAAGTGACATACTCAAAATCAAGAAAAAAATCAAATTATTTGGATTTTTTATGAAAATGTTCTATTACTCATTTTTGACATGTATGAATCAACACCACCTCAATACGACACATGTTGTGACCGTTATAACTTCTAATGTGTCATTTTTATTAAATATTATCATTTTATTAATGTATTCTTTAATATTAATGTTTAATTTATTTCTTTATTGTTTTACATACATAATATTTGTTTCCTTATATAAGTAGTATATTTTTCTTGGGTTGATATGATTTAATCAGAAAATGATACTGGGGGAGGAAATATTTGTGATGGGATTATGGGAATTAGAAGATGAAATATTAATGTTATAAAATGTTTTTTGGATAATTTTAAATTTTATAATATAAAAAATTGTTTTAAATGTAAATAGCGGTGTTTTTTTGTATATACCATGGTTGGAATTTTTTAAATTCATGATTTAAATTAAATGTATATATAATTGTTTGAAATTATAGGTTATTTGGTTTTATTGTTATATTAACATCACATTGCATCCATCTAGGCCTTTATTTGTTATAAAAATAGGACTGATACCTTTATCAGTGCTGTAATTAACAGTTATTTTTTAGCATTGTTAAAAGCCTATTTGTGGGTTGTTAAAGGGAATATGTGTAGTAGTGAATATGAACCTTTTTAATTTCACTTTTAACACACATTAGGAAACATTTCTTATTAATGAATTAATTATCATGTTTGTTCTATAGAATGAAAGGCTCATGGTAGAATTGGGAGAAAGAATTATGTTAGAAACACACTAGAAAAAGATCATGGTAAATATCAGGTTAAATGTCAATATAATAATGAGGGTATAGAAACATCACTTCCCGAATCATACACTAATAAATAACCCATTTGTTCTTTTTCTATAAAGAAAATTGATATATGAATAAAAATAGTCAAATTTTTTGAAAACATATTGAAAAGAATGGTATTTCAATCTATTTGGTTTTTATGAATAAAATATGTTTGATTTATTTTATAATAATTAGTTTATTGAATACGGTTCTATATTCCATATTATTAATAATATAACAAATAAACCTAGGGAAACCTGGAATGTCATATGAACCACTCTTTAGTAAGGCTCAAAGTGCACTCTTGTTCTATATAGGTTGGAGACAAGCATTAAAGGTATCAAAACATAAAATTTTGGGAATAATTTTTCCCTCTACATCAATATACCATAAAATATATTCCAACTAAGATTCTGGAATGAAGTATTAAGATATAGAACACTCCTAGAAAACCAAACAATCAATTTTAAAATATCATCCAACCAAACAAGGTATAATAAAAATGATAACATAAAACTCCAACAAAGAATTTACCAACAAATTGAAAATATCTTTAAACAATATTTAAAATATATAATGAACATAAACAAATAAATATGGTTGAAGATGATGATATCTAATAAGGATAAGATATACATCAATGATCCTAGCATAAAAACCATACTATCACCATGTTACACTAATACGACATCATGAATATATAGTAGCATAATTTCTATGAGGGAGTAGTGAAAAAAATGATGGAATCCAAAACCTGAATACCAATATAAATCATAAAGGCTAAATACCCACCTATATGAGTATATATGATTTTATCCAACACCTAGTAGGATGAAACATATACTTTATTTATGTCCTTTTAATACGAGAAACCATGTATACTAGTTTGAAAATAATGTGGGTAAAATATTTTTCTTCTAAATTTACATTATTAAAAAATAAACAACACATCCAAGTTCAATTCCTGGACATTTTTCCTCTATAAAACCCAAAAAATGTCCTCATTTTTCATTTATAATTCAATATTTTCCAAAAATTACACTCAAATACATCAAAAATGAGTTTCAATTTTTTATTATCAAAACTATAATGTTTGGAGAGAAAACCACCACTTCTATTTTTAAAACCTCTATAAAATTCTTAAAACATAACAAAATTAAGAAACAACACTATAGAAACAACAATAAGAGTGTATATAAAAAGGTAAAATATCTAACTACAAAATTAGGTATTCTATATCCCATAATGTAATATAGAACACACATAATGGGGAATCACCCAATAGAATAATTAGAGATTACCAGATGTTACTTGGTGGAACCAACTACCTACATGTTTTATGGTCTTACACTGACCACTTGAATCACTTGCAACTAGCCTCATCGAGGGAACATCAAAATAGTTAGGACATAACTCAACTATGGGAAATTAATTAGCGAATAATCTGAAATAGAAAATTACATGTTCCTTGCATTCCCACTTAATTTCTCTAGTTTTCCCCATGAACTATAAAAAGGACATCAGTCACATTTATCATCTAAAAATCAGTAAAAAATAGTGAAACACAAAGAAATATAATATAAAAAAATATCAATCCCATCTCCATCAATGGTTTACCATGATCCCATTCCCAAACCAAAAAGAAAAAATTAATAATAAAATTATTTATCAATATTCACAAACATGATAAATAGAAAAACAATGTTCCACGATAAAACTGCATATACAACCATTGAAATCATTTACAGAAGGTAACATATGGGAATTTTGATTAAAAAAACTAATCATTAATGTTAAAACAATTTTCAAAAACCCCCTTGGAGGAAAATCATAATTCAAAGAACACGTAAAAAGTTTCAATCATGACCATATTCAATTAATGAATTCATTAATAATTTCCATAGATCATTCACAACATAAAAATATATATATCTCATTAAACTATGAACCAACCTCTTTACAGTAGTTCTTGGTCTAATACGATATATAAAAATGATTCCATTTGAGAAAATGATCATTTAAATTTTATCAAAAACAGAAAAGGTAATAATTTAATCTTAGAATAAAGATACACCAAAAATTGAAAACATCCCATTTTAGTAAAAAAAGTAAAATAAATCGAGACAATGCATGTTATTAATAAAACCACTATAAGTACTCTTTATAATATTTCTTTAGAAATGGAAGTTATAATTGAAAATCTAAAAATCAAAGAAGTCCCCAACAAAAATAATGAAAATAGAACACCTACCTCAACCAGTTAAATTAGGTATCATTCAATGAATAGTAATAGATTAGGTCACAAAAGGGACTCTATAACTTATAGAGAAGAAAAATCCTAATTTTTGACTACCTTATCCCCGAGGTTAGGCCTCTATGGATGATAGGGATAGAGATGGAGATGGAAATGTTGTGAAAATGATGAAAAATACGAGGGGAAGTATAAAATGTACCTTACTAAGAATATTGATAATGAAATCACCATGGATAGTTAAAGGAAAGGAATTATCTATGAGGATCCCCATGCATGACAAGTTTAATGTGAGGAAATATAAGAGAATCCCCAAATTAAAAAAAAATAGAGTAAAAAAATAACATTTTAAAGAAGGTCTCACCATTTACCATGTGATGTGGTTACTTTGAAATCACCATAATAAAAAACCACAACAAGTCACATGATTAGCTCAAACATTTTACAAAACCATGTGGCTAATCACGAGTCATAGAAAAACATAAAAAGTTTACAATTATTTGACTCAAAACACCTAAAACTAAAAAGTCAAAAATAAATAAATAAATAAATATAGAAGAAATTTTGGATTTCACAATAATACCTACCAATGAACTTTCTACCCCCAAAAATTCAACAACAATTGAAAATATGAAAAACCAAAACTAGTCCACTAAAAATAAGGATTCAGGTTCTCTTACGACCCACTAGCCATGATATTCTGATTACGATCAATTATATCTCATGGGAAAAACCCCTATATGATCCATGTTCATTATTAAATGATGTATAAATCATTATAAACATCCAATATAACAAGATATACAAAACACACCATGAAAAAAAATCATCCAAGGCCACTATTACTATACCACAAAAGAATATATGAATTATGATCCATCTAAAAGGATTTCCTTAATAGAAAAAATATTAAACATAGAGACCTATTGTATGTTTACCCCCAATTGATAAATCAATTAATGAGTGTAAGATAGGTAATATTCATACCAATAAGCTCAATTACATCTCCAACACATTTTAAATTGAAGAAACCTTCAAAATGTACAAAGACTGTATTGATGTTTTTTTATAATTTATATGAACTGGGAATGGGGTAAACATGTGACATGTTGTGAGACCTTCAAAATATAGAAAAGGTACCCTAATAGTTTATAATATGAGTTATAAGTTATCATAAAGAAACACCATAATAAGTCACTACCCAAATTGGGGATATGTCGAAGACTATTTCTTTTATTGACCATTAATTTTTGTTGAATCTCTAAAGGTTACCAACAAAACTACAATAATGGTTGGCCCTTAGATATAGTGAGTAAGTGTTCTTGAAATTCCATGATTTGATACACTAAGAAGAGATTAATGGGTTTATATTTACTAAAGTGGTGAAAGTAGGTAGAAAAATATAGTTCTACTTTTTCATCACCTCCCTGATCCGACTTATCTAATTTATTATCCTCACTGATCATTAACCCCTAAAAAACCAGGTTGAGTGGAGGAATCACTATCTATATGATTAATTTCTAAAATAACCCAAATTATGATGACCCTATTTACCACCTGAACATGTTTAGTCAGGCCACACTGAAACATTCTCAAACTGATATTGAGACATATAAATCTTGCAATGAACCAAGACTCCTTGAAATCATCCATGATTAGTTCAAAAGAGAAGGGAACTAGTGAAGTGAAATATTTCATATACTCATTCACTTATTGATCACCTTGGTGAATACCTAAAAACTAAAGTTCCTTATCCACTTTTACCACCCTAGGATAATACAACTAGATGAAGGAATCATAAAAATATTACAATGACATACTCTCAAGTGGTTGTCCATGGATAATGAATTATTACTATTCTATACCCAACCCATCAAATAATAAAAAAATGTACACTTCACCAGATAGTTTTCAATAATTCCATGATATTTGAATATTTCTTTGACCTTATCTATCCACTCCATTGCCTCTGGAATTCAATGATTTCATTTAAATACTAGTGGATACTAATTTAGAAAATATCATCTATGATCTATAAACTGATATGAATATGTCCATAACATGCCATCGGGATTCTAGGAATTGTTATATATGTAGAAGACTACCCCCCAGACATTGAAACAACCCCCTAACATATAATAAATGAATAATTATTTCATTGATAGGTTAATACATTTTTGGGTATCAGGTTCTAAAATATCATAAATCAAAAAACTCAATCCATAATTTATAAATACCAACATAAAAGAAGAAAAATAATGTATCTAATATATTTTTCATGTTTTAATTTGATGGTTATGATCTGGTAGATCGAAAATAGGGATGGAATTCTTTCTCGGGCAGTGATAAACTTGATGATGAGTTCTCTAGGTCTGATGCATCTTCTTTAGAACCTTCATATGGACCTATATGAAGAGATTTAATGCTTTGGAAGACATCAGATTTTGAAAAGTATGAGAGGAATATAGTTCTCTATTCACTGGTTGGCTTTGGCTGGAATTTATGTATTTTATCTCTTTCAGTTTCATATTGGTGAAAACACTTTTCACGTCATATTATCAGTGCAACATTTAATTTTATTAAAAATTATTTGAGGGTGCATGATTGGGGTTACCAATTCATATATCGAATTTTCCCGAAAAAATAAAAAACTTAAATCAATCATTGAAAATCAATAAAACTTCATATGTAATTCACATCAGTATTTTTTAATGAAATTCCTAGTATATATTCAAAATTAACCAAAAATGGACCCACTTCTTAAACACTTTGTACATATTTTTAATAAAACCTTCATTTACAAATATCAAACTTAATCTTATTTTAATTTAAAAAAACCCTTTTCAATTGCAGAACAATCTTTTTCCAAGGAATATCTCTAAAATAATTATTTTAATTACATCAAAATTTATACTATACTTTGAAATCACTATGTATCATTTGAGAAATAATAAAACTCATTCTATAAATAGAATCACACCCTAAATTTATTTCCTTTCCCTCAAATATTTTTTAATAAAATTAGGTGACATCTCATAATAATTCCCCCCAATAGTTAATACATTTCTCTAGTCAAAGGAAAATAAGTTACCCAATAATAAGTTATAACATTTGAGTTGAAATAATAAATCCCAACACTCATAAAACTAAACAAAATACTAATTAAAAGTTACAAATAATAATAAATGTAACTTGAAACTTAAAATGGGTGTTAATAAAAGTATTTCCAAAGTCTTATAAGTGCTTATGGTTTGGTCGCACTATTTTTCAGATCGTGATCCAACCATGTGAGGGCCATCAAAAGTCTCCTAGAATAGTTTCACATGGTTTGTGCACAGCTTGATAGACTATGTTCAATACTTTGTTCCCTAAAATTTCCTCACAATTTAACTACAAAATAATTAATTTTTCAGAAACTACATACTTGATCTTCTTAAAACATGACATAACAACAAACCACATACAAAAACATTAATAATAATCAATAAAAATAACCCAATTTTAAAAAAAATACTAATAACCCATGGTAAGACAGAGTTTAATATGAATAAGATCTGGTCATACACTGCCTTGTACCTACATCTTGATTTGTTATAGTTTTATATTCTATCTACCATCAACCCCAAATAAAAATAGACACTTGAAACAATTTTATAACAAACTTGCTCAGGGACACCTGACATGTGAAAAAAACCATTATTCCATTAGAACCAAAGCACATTCCTGACCAGAACAATCTATAAACGTTTTCCAAGAGTATCAAAACACTACCATTTAGAAACAATTTCACCCTATAAATTAAGAAACCACAGGACATATTCCAACTAAAAATAAATCAAGATGTATTCATATATTGAACACTCATGATAAAATAAATAATAAAGTTTCAAATATCATCAAATAAAACAAATAATAAAATGAATGATAAAATAAAATACCAATAAATAAATTACCATAAAAACCAAAAAAGTTTAAAAAAAGATTAAAATTATAAAATAACATATTATAATATAAGATGGTCAAAGGGGATTGTAACAAAAAATCCCCAAACATTACCCAACAATACAATAATACTAATCATAATTTAACTATGTGACTCCAAGTCACCATCATGAATCCCTAACCACCCACTTTCTATATGGGAGTAGTGAAAACCCCATACATAATCCAAAAATTGAATACATACATCAAACTTGAACGCTATATACCCAATGATGTGAGTATATAGAGTGTGGGCCAACACATAGTTAGATGAAACCAAGATTCCATTTCATTCAATTTAATAAGAGAAACAATGAATATTAGTTTAAAAATAAAGCATATCTAATATTTTTCCTTTTCATTTACATTATTAGAAAACAAATGACACATCAGAGCTCCTTTAACAAATTATTTTTCTTTATAAAACCCAAAACATGTAATTGTTTTACGTTTAAAAATTCATGATTTATTAGAAAGGGAATAAAATAGATCATAGATGAGTTTTAAAGATATTTTATCAAAAAATATTGTTTTTAATGAAAACAAAAACTTTTGTTTTTACAAACTATATAAAATTCTCAAATTCATAACGAGATAATGAATTAACACAATAGAAGAAACATCCAGAATAAAAATAAACAGGGAAAACAAGTAATTCACATATCAAGGATTCCATATACCAAAAAAGAATACAAAATACTCATTACGAGGAATCAAGTTAGGGATTAACAATTAAATACTAGATGTTACTAAGTGAAACCAACTACCTATTGGTGTTATGGTCATTCACTCACCACTTGAATTTCTCTCAACTGGCCTCATCAGTAGAACATCCCAATAGTCAGGACAACCATAAACTATTGGATTCTATTTAGTGTAGAATCTCAACTATCACAACACCCATATGTTGATTTCCAACTTTATTACCCAAGGATTACCCATAAAACTGGCTAATGGAGCTGGGTCACTTTTAAAATCCAATAATAAATACAAAATTGTTAAATAGAAAATAATGTACCATGATAAAAAACTCTATCCATACCACCTCCAAAAATTGTTAACCAAGAGATCATTCCCAATATCATATGAATTAATAAATAATCCAATAATTTATTAATGTACAATAATATAAAAAATATATAAAAATAGGGATCAATAAGAGTGCAGCTATAACCATTGATTTTATTTACATAAGGTGACAAGTGGAATTTTTTTTCATTAAGTCTTTATACAGTTTAAAACCATTATCAAAAAAGACATTATAGGAAAAGATAAATTAAAATAACATATAAAATCAATAATTATAAAATTTAATTAATGAGGTCATTAATCATTTCCTTAGATATAATACACCTATTAAAAATATTAAAAAATACTACACCATGAAAAAACACTTAAAAATAATCTGTGGTACCATAAAATAATATATATACCATTCCATTTGAGAAACCCCCTCATTTACATTTTATAAAAAATAAATAAGGTGTCAATTTTATCTTAGGATGAAGATACACATAAATTAGGAAAATTCCCATTAAAAAAATAAAAAACGGGATAAAATGATAGTTATTGATGAAACAATTATAATTATTTTATACAACACTTATTTATCTAGGGAAAACGTATTTCAAATGAACAAGAATTAATGAACTCCCCAATAAAAATATTGAAACCAAAACACGTAATTTAGCTACATGAATCCTATTTCCTTTAATAAATAAAAGTATATTAGGTCACAATAGGAACTCTACAACCCCAAGAAACTAAAATCCCATGTTTTAGAATAAAATAAGAATTATATTCAGTTTCCTTAGTTGCTAGGGTTATATTGGGAGTGGAAAACATGAAGAAATGCAATATTAAGAGTAGGAGAAATAGAAAAAGTCCCATACTATTAAATTTTATAAATAAATCACCATAAAAAGGGAAATGAGGATTGGAATTAGTTTGGAGGAGCCTATTTCATGAATAGTTATATGAATTGGAGAAATATGAGAGGCCACCAATTAAAAATAACTCAAAAATACCATTTTTGATAAGGTCGTAAGGTTTAGTTGCACTGATTGTTGAATTGTACAGAAACCATGTGATCACCACATTCAATAACTATAGTATGAATCATTAATATGCTTCTTGTTTTACAAAACCAGGTGGTTAACTATAATACCTAGAAAAGTTTCAAAAATTTATAAAGTTTATTCCTAAAACACCTCATGCTCTAAAGACTCAACAATAAAATAAATATATACATAAAATTAACATTTTTAGTTTCAAAAATACCTTTCTCTGTATTAAAGGCCCAAGGAATCATGTGGGAAATGATTTTGGGTTCTATTCAAGATACAATATTTTTTCACATATTAAATTATTTAAAACATTTCATCTTGTGTTAATTAGTTAAGACACATTTTATATTAAAAACACTTTTTTTATTCCATGTTTCTCCAAAAAACATGTATTTCAAAATTCAAACTTGCTCTATTAGGATCTATTTTCTTCTTTTGTAAGACTAATTTATCTCTGTTTTTTTAAGATAAATTTTTTAAATATGGTACTTTATTATATGATATTCTATATATTAATTTACAAATAAATGATGATAAACATGTTCATTATGAGATTAAAAGAAGTGTTATAGCGGAAAATTATTCTATTTTTTCGTACCTGAGATAATGTCAAATATCTAAATATATAATTCAAATATTACTAAATTATGGAATACTTAATACACTTAATTTTATTTAATTTGAAACTTATGTGAATTTTATTAAGGGAAAGAAATCTATTATATCATTTAATGGTTTAACTAGAAGTTCATACATATTAGAAATCATACATACAAATACATGTAATTAAGATATGGATTTACATGTCCATATATTTTTTATTTTATTCATTAATGATTATTAAAAATATATATCTCAACTTGATTCTCAGGGAATATTAATATTTTTATGAATTTAATGTTTTTAAGGATATAATAGAGAAACAATGTGTTAAGAAAATTAATATTGTGAGGTTCTTTCAAGGTGGAAAAATTTATGGCATATATATTGAGGATGGAAAATATAAATTATTTTAAAGTGGGTTCTTAAAACAAATGGAATTATTACCCAATACATTATTTATAGTTCACTAGACAAAATGTTTTTATCTAAAAAAATAAATCAAACATTAAGAGTCATGGTATGTAGCTGTAAAGATCCCTACCCTAGAATCGCATATTCGGTGGTTACTTATAATATTGGAACTATACACATGATAACACATCCATAAAGTCCATGTAATTTTTAAATCATGGTAAAATAGGTATATATATGAATTTCACATAAATTTAAAAAACTAAAATACAAAAAATTATTCTATTTGAAAAATCCATTATTCCCCTTAGCATATAACTTCATATCAATCACAAATCACACCTATTATTATCGAGAAAAGAAAACATAAGAAAGGGGTGATCTTATATGTTTAGTGAGGGTAAGATTAAAACATAATCTATCATGAATAAATAAGCATAATCAATATGATAAGTTAATTAACTGAAACACTTTCCTTTTAAACAATATCATGATCACAGTAATGCAGAAATAAAGGACGATCAAATAAATCCATATAAATAATCACATTTACTTGAAGAATAACAAACGTTATTCTAAGTAGTCTAATAATCACATGGAAATCAATAAATTATCTCATAATGAGGTAATGAATAACAATGAATGTCTGAAACATACTATCAAGTGCTTAACAAATATAATTTAAAATTCTGGGTAAAACGCCAGCCAATTTGGCCAACTAATTAGTCTTAAGAGAGCTATCGATGCATCAAGGTGATATATATAACTAAGCTCCACACATCAATTACTACTTCCAAAAAATTCCTCGTATGAAAGGGGTAACACATAATCAATAAAACCATATATATTAAAAAACTAACAAATTAAATGTTGATACATACCCCAATAAAATAAATATAATCATAACAATTTCATTGTAATACGGTGAATGGTGATCGAATTGTACATATTATATCAAAATGATGATAAAATATCCAAAAAAATTATAAGGATGAAATCAATAAAACACATCCCTCACATATCGTAAGTATAGGAAGGTTTTTATGTCATTGATGAATAGAAATACCATAAAAATTTCATTACATTTTTTTGAGGAAAATAACAATTTCACTATGCATATATCTTTTATCAAACTAAAAGTCCACAAAATATTATGAAAATAAATTTCTTGGAAAATAACCTCTAAATATTATATTGTTTTATAAAACATTCAGTGGACCTTACTGAAGGAAATTCCATTCATGACATACATGGTAAAACAAAGATTCATTTCCAATTTTTGGTAAATACCAAATGAGCCTTTTCTGAAAAAATACATGAATATTTTTTTTAATTTTTTTATAATAATTGATAGTGGGTTAAAATTTATCTAATAAATATTTTTTATAATTTTAAAAACATTTTATAATTTTTTATAAAACATTTATTTTGAGGTAAAAACATTTTTGTTAAAAAATAGAAATAATGTTTTCTTTTCTTAAAAAACATTTCTAAATAATTAAAAGAAAAAAACTGGTAAAAAATTTTAATATTACATTAAAATTTATTAAACAATCATACGATAATGAAATGGATTGGTTTTTTTTAAAGAAACACACAATTATCCTCCTAAGGGAAACTTAAACAAAAATAATCCTGAATAGAGACGAGGTTGTGAAATAAACACTTACAGCCTTGGTAACTTTGGAATCATAGGCCCCATTAAAGAAATAACTATAAATTAAACATTAAATAACATGAATATAAATATATTCAAGATATAAAATATCCAAATTGGTATTGTATACAACACACAAATGAATATGTGGTAAATATGGCATATGCCTTACGAAAGTAAAAGTTAGACGAGAAACCGTCACCTCTGATCTGATTTCCATTTTACATGTCCTTACCTCCTGTATAATAAATATATTATATAAAAATTATAAAATATTTCATTCCATATATGATTTATTCATAGTCTATTGTCACCTATTTATTCACAATTCAAGGTTAAATTCACTATTTTTATGATAATTACTTCGTAATTCATTTTTATTTTCGTTCAGTAATTTCAATACTTTTACATTGATCATAGTTCCATAATATAAAAAATGTTCAGAATGATATAAATATCATATTTATTCAATATATATATATAGTAATCTATAATATTTAATGATAGAAAATGCATTACACCGTTCATGGAGACAGTAGGCCATATGTATGCATGAAAACTATTAACATTTTCTTGATGGATGGAATGAATGGAAAATAAATATTAATCCAAATTTATGAAATCATTATTTTAATATATATAATTTATATTAATCTAATTTATCTTCATTACCATTCATATCAATATGAAATGAAAATCATTTCACATCGTTAGGTGGACTTGGTTGTCAACATGTACGAATGAGAGATGTTATTATATTATGACATATAGGAAGGTAAGAAGATAAATGTGATTTTCTGTTTACATATTAATTTTTTATAAATATTCAAGATATTTCATCAACATTATCCATTCTAACATCCATGTAAAGTGTAAGAAAAAACTAAATCACATCACCTTATGAGGTTATAATCTGGCACACACACAAGCGATGTTATTGTAACCCCCACAAAATGGAAAGTAATAGTGTATATGTAATATCATAATTTCATATGTATATTAATGTCACAAAATAATTTTAATAAGTTAAATCCATCATTTTATCCATATCTACAAGTCAGTGATGGAAAATAAATTATATCGGTTCATGAGGAGGTAGTCCACCATACACACAATAGATAGTTTCATTTACGATTTGATGGAAGTGAAGATGGACATATGTTATTAAATTAATATAATAAATTATCAATATATATTTTACAATTATGTTATTATATTATCATATTAGAATATTATTTGAAATAGGTGGATGAAGAAATAAAAAAATATACACATTTAATAATTTTACCTCTTCTTCAGAGAGCCTCTTCATGATTATACCAAAAGAATTAATGATAGGTATTCCTAATACACTTTATGAAAATTTGATATGGGGAGGGAGTTTTGGAAGTTATTTGGGTTGCCATTTTCGGATAAAAAATGTTTTTTAAGTTTGAAGAGGGGATGAGGGGAGGTGGCCTTTTATAAATGGGGGAGAGGACACAAAAGGAATTTCTAAATTAATAAAGTGATAGAATTTTTTTCTTAGACCTAATCCTCCAAAACAGGTCATTATAAACCATTAGATTATTTAATGTTTAAATATGGCCATAGAATGGGTGATGGAAAATTTTTAGGTCTTTCCAACCAATATCTTATTAGTTTATCCTCCGGTAAACCCATTTTTTATGTTAACCACAGTAAATAATATTTATTGTTATTAATATTAATTATAGATTTTTTTTGAAATTATTAGAAAATATAAATTATAATTATTCCATATATAGAATTCATTTTTGAAAATTCAGTCCACATAAGTGTCCAAATTTAATTTAAAATTAAACCTGCATACGTGTAGAAAAAATAGTTTTTCCAAAGAAAAATATGAAAAATATTAATGAGTTTTTATATCATAATTCCACATAAAATTGATTAAAATTAACTAAATTAGTTAAATTGTAATATTATTTATATAACTTTACTTTAAAACTAGTTTAATATATAATTTACCTTTTTAAATAATTTAAATAAAAGGATTCTTTTAATAAATATCATTATTTTTCACTATTCGTTAAAAAAATTAGTCTTTTTATAAAAAATATAACAAATTACATAAATTATAGTTTTGAAATGTTTATATGAAAAATAAATTTTATTTTTTCAAATAAAGTTTATAAAATTGTTAAAAATTTATTTTATATTATGTGTGCATATTGTGACTAAACAACCTTTTAGAAAAATATAGTTTCTCAGAAAATATTTATTTTTCATTCAAATGATTCTCATTTTATTTACAATCAATAGATAACCATTGAATTCATTTTATAAATTTTTAAACAATTTAATTTTCATAATTTATTTATTACGATTTATAACCACAATTTTAACAGATTTGGTTATAATGCTAATGTTTAAATAATATGTTATGTTAGTATCATGTTTCATTTAAACTAGATATCGCATTCATTGAAATCTATAAAAGAGATTTAATTTATATAAAAGGATATATATCCTAAAGTATCAGTGTGTTATATTCTCTTCTAATATTGGTGTTATATATCCTACACACCATCGAACAGAAGGTTAATTTTATAAAATCTTACTATGTCACATTCTACCCCTTAAATATATTGTAACCTTATATATTTATATTTATCTCAATAATCAAGGGGTTCTAATTTGAAAATACCCTTTATTGAAACCCCACAACATAAAAAGGGTTAATAAAAAATTCCATTGATGAGAAATAAAGGAAAATATGAAGGTTATTTGTAATAACACATAAAATGATTCTAAATTTTAAAACAGTGTGAAGTAAAGATATGAAAATTAAGGAAAATAATAAATAGTTATAGAGTGAGATAGAGATAATTGATCAAAATAAATTGAATGTTCTATGGAGATTTAAGTTACCCAAAACCATAAATACGAGATGATTTAAAATAAAATTTTATTCATAGGATATAAAATTAATAAGATAATTTTTTTTTCAAGATCGTTTCTATAATGTGAAGGAATTATTATAATATATATGAATATAATGAAATTACACACTTGGTATTTTTTTTATTTCATAAGAACAATTCCATCCTTTTGTTTTTTATCAATCAATTTCAAATTCATATCTTACTCCATGAAATGAATATCCAAAAATAAAATTTTCATTCTTGAATATCTAAAATAAAATTTTAGTGGATCATAAGAGCCAGAAAAAGAGTTGTAAGTCCTTCCTCCAATATTTTAAAAACTAAAATGTTTACAATGAGTTATATAAAAACAACTAAATTTCACATTCATCCATTCCATAAATTGTTAACCTTGAATCCTTTCCGAAATATGTCTGACCAAATTAAATATCAAAAAATATAAAATTAAAGTAACTAATAAATAGAAAATAATTCACCCCAAAAAACATAAAGTGGCTCTAAATGTCACATTTTAAATATGTGAATATTGTGATCACCTAAAAACCATAATGAAAACTATAATTCTTCCAAAAAAATAACAATATGTTGGATATATTCGATAAATACATACTTTTTGTAAACTCCAACAAAGATAAAATAAATCTCTTATAAATATCAGGGTTACCGATAATATCTCATACACATCATTTTATCATGATTATCTCAACATTAGAACATATTAAAGGATAAATTCACTTGATAATATGTTTTCTAAAAAGTTCAACATGCCACTGAATCACTTTTCTTGGTACCATTAAAAACATTATAACAACCCTGCTTTTTAATTACACACTTTAAATTGATTTACTATATAAAATTTCACTTAACATAACTATGATAATTGATAGGTCTAATTTCTTGGGAAATTATTAAAATTACATAACAACTTAGAAGATAAAACACAACATCTTTTTAGAATTCTTCCTTTTCATGACCACAACATTCCTTCATACTTAGCATTGCAAGGGATAACCTGAGGACTTTCATAATAAAAAGTTGAGCTATAAATCATAGTAAGGGAGTAAACAAGGCATAACATGAAGAATATAGTACATGTTAGGAAATAGACATTTCAATGGAGCACACAATAGAAACATGAACATAAAGGCATGATATAACATGGAAATATGGAGACAACACTTAACATGGTATTAGAATGATCCAAGGATAATTGCACATATAGAATGAGTAAAACCCCATTTTACCTGAATTATAACGATTAAAACCTCATTTCACTTGACGTATCATGATACTAATCTTTACCCAATGCATTGGAGTGCGATCAGGGCGCACCCTTCTAAAACATTTCATTTCATGCATAAGTGTGTCACATGGAACACACAACATAGAATCATTGAAAATAATCATTTATTCAATGATAAAGGAATGTTGAATAAACACATGAATATATTTAAACAATATGTAAATGTTCATAAAGTTGAATACCCTTGTAGAGAAATTGGCATAGTAATCACTACACAATGACTTTGTCTTGGAAAATCGTAGTGCAATTTCGGCAGCCTAACGACATGACATAAAAACTCATAAAAATGGCTCATGAGAGAGAAATGGGGGTATAATAATATTTAAATCAAATTTACAATAAGTTTTTTCATATATATATATATATATGTCCCAACGAGTGTAATGGAATTTAGATTCCCAATACAAAATAATTAATTGCATGTAAATGAGGAGAGAGAAATTCCGTACGGAATTTTGACGTGGTACCAGGTGTACATGGGAGGAATTAATGTGTAAGAAAGGGGGTATCTCATTATTCAAACATAAATAGGGAATTATGGGGGAGATTCTAAATCATATACAGAATTTTTAAATTTAAAATAAAATGGAATAACAACTTAAAAAAATTAGACAAAAATGAGAAAGGAAGAAATCCCTTACTTGGAAGTGTGATCCCAAAGGCTTGAGAGAGGCTTGAGAGAGGATTTTTGGGAGATTGGGTCACCTTGAGAGGATTATAGAGAGAGGATGTTATAGTTTTGATGAACTCAAATTGCTTTGAGTGAAGAGGAAGTGAGTTCTTGGGTGGGTTTATATAGGAAAGGAGAGGGAATTCTTTATTATTAATGTTTGGGACCCCACACATTAAACTAATAAAAACCACAAACCAGTCCATTTTTTCCCATGGTTTTTGAAAAATGGGATTATAGATCAATATTTTATAAGGATAATGTCATAAATTCTTAAAATAATATAATTTCTTATGTGGAGGCGAGTCACATTCTTAAGGAAATCAATTTAAAAAGCTAAAATGTTTTATATGCCTTAGAGGGTCTACTAAAGCTTTGTGAAATAAACAAAAACAAAACCTAAAATCAAATTATATTAATTTTGAAACATGTATTTTTCTAATTTAATGTTTATAGTATTTTATTACATCACTATTGGTTCATTAGGATGTCATAAAACACATTATATATTTAAACAGTATTTAATTTTTACACAAAAAATCAACGCTCTCAGAAAATAATGAAAAATAACCCTTTAGATAATTTTTTGTCTTGATTCAAAAAATAATATTCATTTTATATAAATAATTTTCTAAATATTTTAATTTTTACTTGTAAAATAAAAACTGAATTTTATAAAATATTCATGTGTTTTGACACAAACGGGTTTCAATCCTTAATAAATATTGCAATTGTATTCCTAAAAATTATATGACCATTTATATTTAACAAAAATTAATTTAGTAAAAATACTTTATTAAAATACTATTTAATTCAAAAAACCATTAATTCACCAAAATAGATTTCATAGTTGAATATTAACTAAAAACACTATTTGTGATTTAAAAACTATTTACAAAGTAACAATAATAAAATGAATGTATATTATTTATTATACACAAAAATAATTCACATAATAATAGTTCTAAGGGCTTGTTCCATAACCCCTTATACAAGTCACATAGGACTGAAGGGTAAGGTGTGCTATGGTGATAGACTCTTGGGGTAGCTCAGATAACATCGCTCAGGTGGTAATCTCTATCGTCTTCCACTTCTCCTATTGGCAGTTCCGTTAGAGATTGAGTTTTTCAATCTCAACTTGGGATTGGTTAAGAGCAAAGACCAATGACTCCACCTCTTTCCGAGCTCCAAAAAATGGGTTTCTTATGGGGCAATTCTACTGGATGAGGCCATTGCTTCCTTTGTCTGAGTAAATTGGATAGTTAAAGCCCTATATTTATACTAATCATGTTATCACTTTGAAACGAATATATTAGTAGTGGTCACAATTCTTAATGGTGTTTTAAAAATCCAAAAACATAAAAGCAAATAAGTGTATATTTTATATAACCATTTTTCATAATAAAACATTTAATTATATCTAGAGTAATTTCTACTAATAGAAGTTTCAGTCATTACAATATTCCCCCTTAAGATATTTCTCCCTATAAATTTTCTTTTCCCACACTAAAACAAATGTAGGCTATTCTGCTTAATCACTTCTTCCAATTCCTACATCGCTCCTTCAAACGTGGGGTTTCTCTACAATACATTGATGATGGGCATTATCTTATTTCGTAAAACATTTTCTTTACGATCTAAGATCTCTACTGGTTGTTCCTCATAAGAAAGATCATCGTCTAACTATACTATCTCTAAAGTGAGTACATGTGAAGGGTTGGTATGTACTCCCTTAAGCGGGATACATTAAATACATCATGTACTTTTTCCATGGTGGGTGGAAGTTCCAGTCGATAGGGCACAACCTGGACATGATCAAGAATCTCAAAGGGGACGGTGTACCTAGGACTTAACCTACCTTTCTTTCCAAACCTCATGAACTTATTCCATGTAGATATGTGTAGAAATACCATGTATCCAACTATTAATTCAAGGTCTCATCGACGGTTATCTGTATAACTCTACTATCGACTTTTGGATTCCATGATATGCTGCTGAACAGTTTTCACCATCTCAACCATTTCTTCGACCATTTTAGGTCCCAGCAGATTACACTCATCTATTTAATCCAATCACACCGATGTTCTTGACTGTTTCCCATAAAGGTATTCATATGGTTCCATTCAGATGTTCAATTAGAAAATATTATTGTAGGATAATTAAACCAATGGAAGATGTTAGTTCCATCCTCCTTTGAATTCCATAGAATATGAAATTAACATATCTTCCAGTGTCTGAATAGTTCACTCATATTGGTCCTTAGTTTGAGGAAGATAGATTGTAATGAAGTTTAGTTCAGTTATCACAGCATGTTGGAGACTTTTCCGTATCTTCGAGGTGAATCTAGGATCACAATAAGATACAATAGATAGTGGCAATCCTTTACAATTAGATAAATAGGCTTTCAAGCCCCCGGACACGGGCGACCACCTTTTGCGGTCACTGGGCTTTGCAAAAAAAAACCCCCCTTCGGTGCCCCCTCCCAGCGCAATTACCCAACCCATCCCCTCGCCAATGCTCGTCCCCCGTCCCCCATCCCCTCAACGCCCTCCGACCTCCGCCCTCCCTGCGTCCCGTGTCTCCTCATCGCCCTCCACCCCCTTGCCCATCCCCTCACCGCCCTCTTCCCTCTGCTCCTCCCTCATCCCCCATCCCCTCACCACCCTCCACCCCCTCACTGCCCATCCCCTCACCTCCCTCTACTCCTGCTCCCTGGTGTCCCTTGTCCCCTCCCTCACCACACTGCCACTACCTATCCCCTCCCTCACTGTCCCCTCCCTTACAACACCACCACCGCCCGGTCCCCTCCCTCCCCACACGGCCAATGCCCATCCCCTCACCACTGCTGCCTATCCGCTCTGACTCCCCGCTTTCCTCCATCCCCTCCCTCGTCATCCCCACATCGCTACACTGTCTCCACCTCACCACCTCCTCCTCCGGCTCACCACCATCGCCACCGCCCATCCCCTTCCTTGTCGCACCACCTCCAGCTTCGGGTCCCCTATGATACCTCCCCTCTCCATCACATCACCAATTTCATATCCCCACCCTTCTAGATTTATAGCGAAATCAGGTATGCCCTAATTTCTGTTTAAGAGTTTTGATATTGGAAAATTTACAACACAAATTTGTCATGCATGAAGATTATATGAATATTGTGTGTGAATAAAAAGTGTGGAAATGGAAATTTGTGTGTATACGGGCTTCTGTGCACATGAAACAATGTGTCTTGACAGTGTGTGTATGAGATACTTCACACTTTACTTGAGTTTAAGAAGTTACATACAATTTTTGAGTCCATGTATAAGTTGACAGAATTAATATTAAGATGTGTTGTTCTTTAATTTATTTTATTCTTTAGTTTTATCACATGTATCTCTGTGTATGTATCCCATGAGAAAATATATGAGATTTGACCACATGTGGGTTCTTGCATATCCCATGAGGCACACATTTGAGTTTGATTACATATGTGTGTTTTGATAATATATGTTATTATTAATATTATATGTTCTTCCTCTATATGATATTATATGTTTCAATGTGACGTACTTTGTATATATTTTATATTGTGTTGTTCTATGCATGGTACCAATTTTACTGGTGTACTTATTGTGTCTTAGTATTCCTTAAGGGGGAGCATGATAACATGATGTTGTTCTGGAATTCTATATATTTGATGTCATCGTAGATATAGAATAGTTATTTTTCAATAAATTATAGATTGATTTTTATCATTGATTGTTACTCTATACTTCATCTGATGGAATAAAGGTAGTGTGAATCCAAGAGGCAGTGAGACATTATTTGTACAAAGATACAATTTCTCTATGTTTGAGAAGATTGTACATATTCTTGTGTGAAGTATTCACTATTTGATCAAAATATTATTATGGACTCTTGAATATATAATCATCCTTAGATTTAGCATACCAAATGACGACGATGACATGGGATTTCACTTACATTTCATTATTTATTCTCTTGTTTATTATTCAGAGATATAATTTAATTATTTTTTCAATGGTCCACAAGAAATTGGTTAGTATTTATTTTAAATATATTTGATATAAAAAATTCATGTAATAAGTCTTGGGTAAATGTTGGTTATACAGATATTATTATGGATAAGATTTGGATAGATCTTCCAAATCGAACGTCTAGAGAATATTTCAATGGAATTATGCAGTTTATTGAGCTCACTTGAGGATTTTAAAGTGACTATATTAGTTTTCCATGTAGAAAACTTACTAACAGATATCAATTCACATGAGATATTGTGAGGGAGCACCTATTCTTTAACAGATTTCTAAAAAATTATAAGAGTTGGAATCTTCATGGGAAGGAATATGTTCGTTGTCAAAATACAGATGCAGTTCAGATGGATGTTGATGCAAGGATGAATGAACCAATGCATGAAATGCCTACTGAAATGGTACGTGGGTTTGATCCTGAAGGCATTGACATCCAGAATCTTGAGACCGGGGTGATAAATCTTTTCTCTGGTACAGATCATGATTCAAGGAGGTTTTATGAAGCACATGATGATGCAAAAATAGAATTATATCATGGATGTACTTCTTACAATAAATTTTCATTTATCGTGGAGTTATCCCATTTATATATTTGTACGGTTTGTGGCACTTCCCGGAGGAAAGAAACAGGGGAAATTAGACTCATCAATGTTAGATTACAATACAGGGAAACCGATTTCTGTAAAGAAAATGCGTTACTTTCCCCATAAACAGAGGTTGAAAAGATTTTTTATTTCATATAATTTTTCAAATTTAATTAGGTGGCATGAAGAAAGAATTCATGAAAGTGATATGTTAACCCACCTGATAGAATCTCATGCATGGAAAGATTTTGATAAGAGACATCCCGATTTTTCTAAAGATGTTCGTAATGTCCGATTGGGGTTGGCAGCAGATGGTTTCAATCCATTCAATTCTATGGTTGGGGAAACTCATAGAACATGCCCCATGGTGTTGGTTCCATATAATCATCCTCTATGGCTTTGTATGAAGAAACAATTTATATCACTTTCCACTCTTATTGATGGACCTAGAAGTCCAGGGGATAAGATTGATATCTACCTTCAGCCATTAATTGATTAGTTGAATGAATTTTGGGGAAATGGTCCGATGACTAATGAATATGAAACAAATGAAATGTTCAAACCGCTGGCTAATTTATTGTGGAAAATCAATGAATTCCCGTATTATGCAAATTTATCAGGATGGAGTATGAAAGGGGAATTTTCTTTCCCTTGTTGCAATAAAAGAAAAAAAACTTGTATGGATTAAACATTTGAAAAAATGGGAACACATGGGTCACAGAAGTTTTCTCCCCCTCTCAACACAGATTCAGAAAGGACAAAGTGGAAATTGATGGTTCTAGAGAGTTCATCCTAGCACCAAATATCATGATAGGATTCTAAATGTTTTCGTAGATTGAGGAAGAAAAAATCCGCATGGTATCTGAAATTCAGGATTTAGTGGCTCCTCCAATACGTAATATTCGTGCTGTGGGTAGGCAACACAATAACAATTGGAAAAAGAAAAGTATTTTTTATAGACTTTCGTATTGGAAAACAAACTTTCTTAGGAATAATTTGGATTTCATGCACATTGAAAAAAATGTTTTTGATAACATATTGTGGACAATTTTAGGTGTCAATGGAAAATCAAAGGACCATGTTGATGCACATCATGATTTGGAAGAAATGGGTTTAAGGAAATATTTGAATTTATAGATAACTGAGGGAAATAAGGCATATATGCCTACTACATAGTATACAATGACTAAAATGGAGAAAGAGACATTTATTTCCATTTTTATGATGCTCAAGGTGCCTAATGGTTACTCTCCTAATATTTCAAAGTGTGTGAATATGACGAGCTGGACATTGTTAGGGTTGAGAAGTCATGAAAATAAAATACTACTTCAGCAGTTGATTCCAATAGAAATTTATTATTGTTTATCCCCCAATGTTGTTCAGCCAGTGATTGAGATGAATAATTTTTTTAGACAGCTTTGTTTAAGAAATCAACGAATGAGTTATTTAAGAAGTTTAGAGGACCGAATTTCAATTATGCTTTCTCACTTTGAGAAAATATTTATCCCATCATTTTTCAATGTAATGGTTCACTTGATAGTGCACCTAATGAATGAAGTAATGGCTACTGGTCCACTAAAATTTAGGTGGATGTATCCTATTGATCAGAACTTGAGTACACTGAAACGATTTTTATGAAACAGAGCTCGTCAGGAGGCATCAATATCCAATGGTTATTTGATAGATGAGTGTACTAATTTTTTTTCAGAATATCTTATAGATGTAACAAAAAATTTGATAAGCCCTCTTGGATTCATGATGGTCTAGTTGGAGAAGGAACCATATTTGATATGGATAACATCAGGTGGATACAAGCGCATCGATATATCTTGTTCAATACTCCATCAGTTGCACCATTAATGCTATAAGTGTCTTATCACTTTTATTGTTTAACTTTTACATGTTTTGTTTTCATAAGTTCATAATTTAAACATTGCGTTATCATTTTCTGGAAACACATTAATGAGATAAAAGAAGAGATGTATCATGCGACTGAGTATCAAATTCAAAAATCTCATTATGTATCATTTCATGATTGTTTCAAGGATTTTGTACGTATAAATTGATTTCCATTATGAGTGAAGTATTAAAATAATTTATTTCTACGTAAATAATTATAGAATTATATGAATTATATAGGTTCACAATTCGAGGGAGTTAGGGGACCCCCTACTAATTGAAGAATTTATCCAACTGGATGAATGTCCATCTATAATGGCACGTTGTTATAAAGATATAGATGCTAATGGTTTTCGATTTCACATTAAAGATGTTGAAGACAAACGAGCAATAAAAAACAGTGGCATCTGTTGTCCATTCATTGATTCTGGTTATTACTATGGTCAATTGATAGATATCATCGAAGTTGTATATGAACACGGGTTGAAGTACATATTGCTAAAGTGTAATTTGATTGATCCAGTGTGTGGATGTGAATTCGATCAATATCAGTTTCCATTGTTGAATTTTGACTATAATTTATACATAATTGAACGAGTTAATAATAAAATTTTAATTTTTCCATCACAAGTAGAACAAGTATTCTTCATTACATTGCATTTGAATCCAAGTTGGAAATTTGTTGTAAAAATGTCCCATAGAGGAGTGTTTTTATTTGAACAAGATAAACCCAAGACTGTTCCCTTTTTTTCAATAGCTTGATCAACATACTGTAGATCAACATGAAGAAGATATTTATTCATTTAGAGTGGCCATTGCAGGAGAAACAGTCAATTTCTTGTTTAATGAAATGTATAATTGCTATCCCGCTATTCAGTATTGAATGTCCTAGGATATCATTAATTATCTAACCATTTTATAAATCCCTGTATGTTTTAATCCTCACTTTTGGAAGTTTATTCATTTATAAATATTTAGGTTGATTTCTCTTTTGGTATCTTCATGTTATTGTTGTGTATCTTCCCATTGAGGTATTCTTCATTTGGTTCACGTGCTTCTCGAATTTTTATTAATTCAATCTGAAATTTGGCTATGCATTGATTAGTTTTGTACTTAATTTTATATCTATTTTGTTAACTTTAAGATCTTTTAAAATCCATTTACAACTAATTATTAAATACCTTTTCAGGATTAAAAACTGTATACATTTTATTTTCTTAATAACAATCCAATATATAATTTGGAAACTTTGGATAGTCCCCTTACTAATATTTTCTATGACTGCAAGCATGTCAGGGGAAGAGGCAGCAGATCCACATCATCCATCTGAGCCATCTACGTCTCAGGGTCGATTTATGTTCGAATGTAATTGTGTTTATTTTTTATGTAATTGATAAACATATATATATATATATATATTTATAACTTCTATCAAATTATGTATAAAATTGTTTTCAATAGGGTCAGACTCAGCCACTTATTCCTATCACAAGAGAGGCCCTGGTCATGGAATTTTATCATGGAATTTTGACACTACATTTGATGTTTCCTTTGATGAGATATTTTATCCTATGGGACTGAATTCCCCTGAATTTATTCATCAGGTGGGTCATATCATCTGTGACCCACATCGACTTCCATTGACCACACATGATTGGGCTTCAATCCCTTAGGACACATTAGATCATCTTTGGAGGGAGGATCATGTAAGAAGACCATTTTAATTTCATCCCTATGTATAAAAAATACTAACATATGTTATTTTTTCTCCTAAATAGAATAATATGAAAGTATTCCCTAATGAGTTTCAGCTCGTGTGTATGAGAAAATGCCTTAAGATGTTGAAAATTATAAAGGCAATGTCAAGAAGGATGACTGGGTACCAAATGTGGGTGCCCCAAACATTCTGGAAAAAGTCCAGAGAGGTGTTCTCCCGGATCAGTGGAATGAAATAGTTTCATATTATTCTACTGAGGGTGTTGCAGTTTGAATATCTATTTTGGTATATATATTTTCAAGAAAGTGTGATTTGTTTGAAATTTGAATTAATTAAATGTAGGAGGTGTCAGCACGCCATTCTGAGAATCGAGTGTTGTAGGGACCACCTCACAAGATCGAGACTCATCACGTGTCTCATATCTTACATGATGTATTTATTATTCATTTATTAATTTATTAATTTATATGGTTTTGTGTTTATATTATATTCATATATAGTTATAGGAGCAAGGTGCATCGACTGATAAAATGTCGGTGTGGATGAGGACTCGTGATCGAAATGATCCAAAGGCTGCAACATTAATAGTAAGTGCTTGTACTCATTACCAATACTTACATAAATCTGTATATTAACATATATATGTATATATATTGAAATATTACACAGGCTCAATTTGAAGATGAGTTAGAACAGCTGCCAGAGGAGCAGCAATAGCTTCCCATGCGAAGGGATGAGATCTTCCTTCTCATTATTGGCCAGGACGGGCATGGATATAGTTTGAACTATGGAACAAGTATTACTCATTCTGTAGTATCACGCGCTGCGGTTTTTGGTCATGTTGTTGCTCATATGAAACAACCATTGTCATATTTTGAGGCATTGCTGTGTGCTTTCAAGGAGGTAAATGTGCAATTGATCGTTGGGGATTGAAAACTGTAGGAATATGTGCGTCCAGGTGATGGTGTAAGGGATCATACAATGAAGGTTTATACTGAATTTATTTATTTACTTTCTGTTATTTTTGTGATGAAAATATTTATAATCTTTATCTGTTGTAGGCCCCTGGCCCACTATATGGAAGTAGCAGCCATGACCACACATGACGCATCATATTCACGAGGTTTATTTCTTTTTTTATTGGTGGGGTTGTTATTGATGTTTCAAAAGGTAAATTTATTTTTCTTGGTGATTATAAAGAATAATTTAATGTTTTTAGGAAGTCCAAACTTTTAGTGAGTTTCATGTTAATTGATGTTGTTGAATATTTCTTTAGAGCCGGGATAAGAAAGTACACTCATGGAAATTCTATCCGGGGGTATTGGGAGCTGTCCGGGGGGGGGGGGGGTATGGAGTGGGATCTTCCAGTGGGTGGGGGTTATGAGATCTCTGAGGGGTGGGGGGGGGGGGGTGGAGTGGGTTGTTCCGTATGTGGGGGTTGGGAGCTATCCGGGTGGGTTGGGGGGCTGTTCAGGGTGGGGCTGTTGGGGGGGGGGGGGGGTGGTTGTGAGTGGGATGTCCGGGAGGCGGGAGGGGGGGGGGGGTGGGCTGCAGATTGGTGTTGTCCTGTGAGAGGGGGATGCGGAGGGGGCTGTCCGGTGGGAGTTTTTTTGGTACAATTATCCATTAGGCCATTAGGATAAATTTACATTTGGTCATTGACCATTATTCCATTAGGCATATTGGACAATTAGTCAGTATTCCATTATTCCATTAGGCCAATTGGCCAGTCGGGCCATTAGAAAATTTTTCTATTAGGAAATTAGGTCATTAGATGTTTTTCAATTAGGCTATTTATCAATTAGGACAATTGTCTAAGAGTCTGTTCGATCGATTGGAAATTATATCCTTAGGACATTTTACAGGAGTTCATTAGGACAATTGACCATTATTTCATTAGGGAAATTGTTCATTAGGCTGTTTGGCCATTAGGGAAATTGTCCAGTTGGCAAATTGTCTAACTTGATGTTAGGTGATGGACTGTTGTGCATAAGGCATTTCTACATGGTTTAATATCTATAAAATGGTTTTTTGGATGGTTTTGCATGAATTTCACAATTTTTATGTACCCTGTTCTTTGTTTTTCAGTCACCAAAGGATAAATCAGGGAGTCTATAAATTTGGAGATTCAGAAGGGAATTAGAGGCCTATGGACCCTTTTCCCCTGACTATAACAGAATGGAGTCACCAGAATCAAGAACCAGACATAAAGGATGAGTGAATTCAATAATTTCAATGATATAGGCAACCCGCACGGTCACCACATGGTTATCCAAACTGTGTGAAAACCATACGTGAGAAGTTATCATTGACAGTACCATCTGCACGGTTGGTGCACGACCTGCCCAAACCGTGCGGCCCATCCAGGAAAACCATGTGGCTCAAGGATTTGAGACAGTAGCATCTGCATGGTTGGCGCATGGTCTACCAAACCTTGTGACCAAACCATGTATACCACTACAGCCTTCCATTTTTATTTTTCACATTTCAACCACTCCTTTACCAGGGGTTCCCATTTCTACCTACTTTTTGACAACTGGAAAAAGGCCCTTTCTGACCAAGAAGACATTGGGGAGTGAGACGAAATAAGGGGGGATTGGGGAATGAAGAAGAAACAGGCTGGGAACTAAGCTTAGAGGGGGAAGGAAGGTTTTTAGGCACTGGTTCTTGTAGTTTTTTTGTACTTCAGATTCTTTTATTTTCTATTGTAATGAACTCTCTGATGAATCGTAGTAAGTATATTATCTTTTTCATTATGATTAGCTAAACCCACCCTGTGTTGGGGCTAGAGAAAATGTTGATTCGTTAGAACCAATTTTTCTATTATTGTTTTTGTTCATTATCTCTCACCTAATCCTTCCAACTTTTGTTTCTTATTTAACTGGAAACCCCATATTGGACCAAGAATGGAGTTTCCGTGGATCTTTGGGAGAATTATGACAAGGATATCCATGACCATTAGATATAATTTTATTTTATATAATGAATCGAAATCACATGAAAACAATTAAAATATTATATGTGACATGTTGGATGAGACGACACGTCAATCGAACATGCGGTGTGGGCGGTACGACTGAATATGTTTTTCTAATAGTTTAGCGTGCTCCAAAAGGATGTTTTGGGTGGACAAAACCATACGAACGAACTTGGAATGCATTGAAATCATATGAAAAAAACCATGGTGTGAATTTTGAAATGTTCGGGCAGACGAAACATCAATCGGAGGTGTTGTTTGACCGCGGTGACCAGAAACACATTTACAGAGTCATAAAACACCAAAATGACATCTAACTATCAAATTCAAATCAAACATTCTCAGAATGACTTGAAATCACACTAAAAAAATATAAATATTATTCGTGACATGTATGAGGAGACTTCACATCAATCAGAAGTGCGATGTGCACAGTACGACCGAATATGTTGTTTTTAACAGTTTGGCACGCTCTAAAAGGGTGTGTTGGGTGGTCAAAAGCAGCCGAATGAACTTGGAATTCCATGAAATCAGACAAAAACAACATTTGCATGAATTGTTAAATGTCCGGGTAGACAGTACGTCAATCAGAGGTGTCGTTTGACCACGGTGAATGGAAACATATTTCTGGAGTCATAAAATACAAAAACGACATGTAACAGTCAAATTCTGAACAAACATCATCATAATGAATTGAAATCACATTAAAACAATATAAATATTATTTGTGACATGAAAGAGGAGACGAAACATCAATCGAACATGCGGTGTGCACGGTAAGGTCGAATATGTTGTTTTTAACAGTTTGGTGCGCTCTAAAATGTTGCGTTGGGTGGTCAAAAACAACCTAATGACCTCATAATTTCATGAAATCATACAAAAACAACTATGTTGTGAATTGTGAAATGTTTAGGCAAACGGTATGTCAATCAGAGGTGTCTTTTGACCAAAGTGACCGAAAACGTATTTCTAGAGTCATAAAACACCAAAACATCGTGTAACGGTCAAATTCAGAGAAAATGTTCTCATAATGACTTTAAATCACATGAAAAACAATATAAATATTATTTAGGACATGTAGGAGGAGACCACACATCAATAGGTCATGTAGTGTGCGCGGTACGACCGAATATGTTGTTTTTAACAGTTTGGCGAGATCTAAAAGGGTGTGTTGGGTGGTCAAAACCAGCCGAACAAACTCAAAATTCTATAAACTCATTCAAAAACAACCGTGGTATAAATTGTGAAATGTTCAGGAAGGCGGTACGTCACTCATAGGTGTCGTTTGACAGTGGGGATAAGAAACAGATTTATGGAGTCATAAAACACCAAAATGTTGTGTAACGGTCAAATTCTGAGCAAACATCCTCAGAATGACTTAAAATCACACAAAAATATATAAATATTATTTGTGACATGTAGGGGGAGACTTCACATCAATTGGATTTGCGGTGTATGCAGTATGACCGAATATGTTGTTTTTTACAGTTTGATGCGCTCTAAAAGGGTGCGTTGGGTAGTCAATACCATCCGAATGGCCTCAGAATGTTATGAAATAATACGAAAACAACCTTGGTGTGACTTGTGAAATGGTGGGGTAGTCGGTATGTCAATCAGAGGTGTCTTTTGACCGCGGCGACCAGAAATGCATTTCTGGAGTCATAAAACACCAAAACGACGTGTAATGGTCAAATTCACTACAAATGTCCTCAGAACGATGTGAAATCACATGAAAAAATAGAAATTTTATTTGTGAAATTTAGGAGTAGACGACACGTCAATCGAACATTCAGTGTGTGCAGAATGACCAAATATGTTGTTTTTAACTATTTGGCGCACTCTAAAAGGGTGTGTTGTTTGGTCAAAACCCGCCGAAAGAACTCGGAATGCCATGAAATAATACGACAACAAACATGGTGTGTATTATGAAATGTTCGGGCTGATGATACATCAATTGGTGGTGTCGTTTGACCGCGGTGACCAGAAATGCATTTACAGAGTCATAAAACACCAAAACGACGTGTAACAATCAAATTCACAGCAAACGTCCTCATAATGACTTAAAATCACATGAAAACAATTGAAATATTATTTTTGACATTTAGTATGAGACAACACATCAATAAGACATTCCGTGTGCATGTTATGACCTAATATGTGGTATTTAACAGTTTGGCACGCTCTAAAATGGTACGTTGGGTGGTCAAAACTCGCAGAACAACCTCAAAAGTCATGAAATCATAAGACATCAACCGTGGTCTGAATTGTAAAATATTCAGGCAAACGGTACATCAATTAGAGGTGTTGTTTGACCTCAGTGACCGGAAATGCATTTCCGGAGTTATAAAACACCAAAAAGACGTGTAATGGTCAAATTCAGAAAAAATATCCTCAGAATGACTTGAAATCACACAAAAAATAGAAATATTATTTGTGACATGTAGGAGGAGACGAAACATCAATCGGATGTGTGGTGTGTGCAGTATGACCAAATATGTTTTTTAACAGTTATGCGCGCTCTAAATTGATAACATTTCATAAAATGATAACATTTCTTAAATTGGGGGTTTTAAATTATTATAGATCCCATGATTTGATGGTAGACTTAATTTTATTATATATATATACTAACTGAATAAATATGTATAATTTATGTTTGTTTTGTTTAGTGGTTTTTTGTATCTTATTGTAGGTTTATTTAATCATAAGATTGAAATGGATTGAACCTCTTTGGATCATTGAATTTGAAGCACATATGTCATTTTTTTATATAAGGATCCTGATGTGTATGATGTTCTGATTTTTTTTAGGATTTTTACCCTGTTTCTGCTATTTGGAAACCATCAGTGATTTTTTTCAAGAAACATTTCTCCAGGATAGCGAAGGCCATTAGCGGTCGCTATAGTTTGGTCGGGCAACAAGACATCGACCACCATTGGTGGTTGCTATAGCTCGGCCGAGCAGTAGGTCAGCGACCACCATTGGCCGTCACTATTGCTCAGCCGAGTAGGAGGTCAGCGACCGCCTGGCAGTAGCTGCAGTCCAAAATTTTTTGGCCCCCTTCAGCAAATTCAATTAGTGGTCGCTGTAGTCCTAGAGTGTTGGGCCTAAATTGACCGCCATTGGCAGTTGCTAAGTGGTCTCTAAAGACCATTTGCGACCCCCATTGGTGGTCGCTAATGCCCTAATTTTTAGTAGTGCTTGCAGCCTATCCACTTCTTTGATGTTAATCCATACAAGTTGATCCAAGGAGAAGTCCCCTCAAATCATGGTAACGTGAGATGTCTTTATAAGATGACCCACAACGACCCATATACCAATGTTTCCACTAGATTTCCTTGTATGTACAGTGAAAAATTCCATGGTAATGTTCTATCACTTCCATTTTGGTATGGGTAGTGGTTGCATTATCCCCTTAGACTTTTGCCTCTCAACCTTTACTTTCTGACATAACATTCACTTTGATGTATATTTAGAAATCTACCTTTTCATTTTGTCCCACTAAAAGTTTTCTCAGTGATCTTGATACATCTTTGTCCTCCCCGGGTGAACAGAGAAGTTTGAGCTATGTGCATCATTCAGAAGCTCATTCTTTATCTCTGGATCCGATGGTACACATAATAGTGACCCAAATATCATAATTCCATCCTTGTCAACCAAAAAATCTAAGTATTTACCATTTCTAATATCTTTCACCCTTTTTAGAATTTCCACATCCTTTCTTTGAGCATTTTTTATTTTCTCCATGTGGGATAGTTAAGAAATCATTTGAGAAAGGATTGATTATGTTCCTCCCTTAATGACTCCCATGTCCATCCTCTACAAATCTATGAATATTGGATCCTTTTCAATTCTCATCATTGATAATGATACAAGACCTTTTCAACATAGAGCATCTTCTACCTTGTTTGCCTTACCAGGACGACAGTGGATTGAGAAGTCATAATCCTTGATGACTTCTATCCATCTTCATTGCCACATATTAAGATCTTTTTATGTGAATATATATTTTAGGCTCTTTTGATAAGTATATATCTCACACTTCTCCTCATAGATATGATGCCTCCAGATTTTCAATGCAAAGATCATAGCTTCCTACTCCAGATCATGCACGGGATATTTTTCCTCATGGATTATCAGCTGCCTTGAGGAATAGGATGTCTCTTTATCATTCTGCATCAACACAAAACCCATGTCCTTCTTTTAAGAATCACTAAATACCATAAAAGATTATCCACTTGTGGGAAGTTTTAGAATGAGTTATGTGATAAGCCTCCGTTTTCAACTACTTGAAGCTCTCTTCACATTCATCACTCCAAGAAAACATTACCCCCTTGGGAGTGAGTTTGGTAAGAGGGTCAGACAAATGTGACAAATTTCTCACAAATCGGCGATAATATCAATCTAACCCCAAGAAGCTACATATATTTGTTACCGATGTTCGCCTCAACCATCCCTCAATTTCATTTGTCTTAGAGGGATCCATATATATCCCATTTATTGTGATGATATGACCTATGAATGAGACCTCCTAAACTAGAACATAAATTTTTTGTACTTTTCATTGAGCTTCTCCTTCCACAAGGGCTCTAGTACAATTATTAGATTATCCTCATGATCATCCTTGGTTTTGGAGTATATTAGAATATCATCTATAAAAACTACCAAAAACTTGTCGAGGGAATCTCTAATGACTATATTCATCACGTCTATTATGTTTTTGGATCATTAGTGAGTCCTAAATGCATTACTATTAATTCATAGTGCCCGTATCTTGTATGAAAAGTAGACTTGGGGATATCTTCCTTTTTCACCCTTACTTGATAATATCCCGACCTCAAATACACCTTGGAGAAGTATTGTTCTCTACGCAGTTGATCAAAGAAGTCATCAATTAATGAAATATGATACTTGTTCTTTATCGTGATTTTGTTGAGCTCATGATAATCAATGGAAGGTGCATTGACCCATCCTTCTTCTTGATGAAGAGGACTGGTGCACCCCCAAGTGAAGCACTTGGGCATACAAACCCTTTATCCAGATTCCCTTGCAGTTGTTTCATCAGCTCCTCAATCTCCAAAACAACCATTCTATACATATTCTTGGATATTGGAAACTCCCCAAGTATAAGTTCAATTGATAATTCAACATATCTTCTAGGAGGAAGACTAGGAAATTCCTTGGTAAGCACTTAAATGAATTCCCTCACAATAAGCATCTCTTCAATTATAGTTTCATCCATAGACTCAATCATCTGAGCAAGATACGCGTTCTCATAGTGTAGTAATATCCGCACTTGAGATGATGGTGCTAAAGAAGATTCATCTTTCTCCTTGCACTTATATAGAATCGGGGGTTGATTCTCCATATGGAGAGCGATTTCCCTCTCACGAAAATTTATATTTTATCTATATAGGTAAATCCAATCAATGCCAATAATTGTATCAAATTTAACCAGAGGGAGTATGATGAGGTTTTCTAGGAAGTTAAATCCACAAATTATGACATGGGGGGAGTTATATTCATGGTATGCAATGATTTCCCCATTTTCCGTACTCACCGACATCTTCACTTCCATGATTTGTGGTGGTGTTGGGATTGCTCTACTGAACTTTTGGGATATTAAAGAATGCGTAGAACCATAATAAAAAATTAAATTTTCTATTCATGAATGAATAATTAGAGTACCTATCACCACTTCATTGTCAGGGTTCATATATGTGGTAGTGATGGAAAAGCCCGCCATTGATACCTTGGAGGTTACTGGTTGCCTATGAAAACCCTTAGCTTAGGGAACTAATTTTCAAGGTGCCCTGGTTATTTTTAGTTGAAGCAATGAAAAACGTGTGGAGAGTAGAATGGAGCGTTTCTCTCCTCTATCACAGACACAAGGTTTTCTTTCCAGTAGTTAATGGCTAGGCGCCCTTCCCTTCCACACATAAATCATTTCATAATCTCCTTCAGGCAATTTCCAGGGTGCTTCTTTCCACACCACTGGCCAGTGGGGTGCTAGATTTTCTTATCACCATTGTATTTATCCATCAGACAACTAGAATTGAATTCCACCTTATAATTCTTGTCCCCATGATGCCCTTGATATTCTATGATCTCCATTTTTACCTTGAGGGAACATCAGGAAATTTCATTATATTTGTCGAATTCCGGGATCGCCAGAGCTTTCCGCCGCCTACGTTTTAGCCAACCAAAGAACCATTAAACCTTGGATTTTGGGGTAACGACAAAGCCGAAGGCATATCATGCAAGCCTTGTGAATTTTTCCTCGCACACTTTGATGTATTATTAATGTTTATTTCTTAACGTAATGGAATTCCCTTTCCATCTTTAATCAGAGGGTGCATGGAAAATATTTATCAAAAAACATCTTTTAAAAATCCTTCCATTCCAACACATCGATCTCCTCCTCGGGCTTCACATTTTTGATCAATGTCCGCCATTGATCAGATTCACCCTCCATACAATAAGAAACCAGAATAATCTTCTCTTGTTTGGAACATTAAAGGATGGATAAGATATTTTCAATGGAGTTGATCCATTTTTCAGCGATTGAGGGATTAGATGATCCATTAAAATTAGGATGCCTTTGTCTCATGAAGATCTTGATAGTGACTTGTTCTTTCTTTGGGGGGGGGGGGTTGAAAATTACTCTTAACCTATGTTTATATTCAAATCTTGAGTTAACTGGGAGAGTATCATGAAAAGGTTTGTGATTCCTGCTCCCATAAGATTGGGAATCTCATTAGAACAGTCATCACATTGATCTTTGCATCAGTTGTTAGCCCGAGTCCTCATATTACTAGTCATTGGCAGGAATAAAAGGAAATTTAAGGGTTACACATAAAGGGTAATCCAAGGACCAAATAGGCGACTTATAAATAACATTTATTTCCATAACCTATGAATCTATAGGTTTTAGCCTATGTTATCCATGATATAATTTCTAACATATATTCTTAGGGGCATTTTTTTAATTCCCTTAATAATGGTGCATACTAAGCTTGTGAATATACCAAAGCATATCCCCCAGGAGTGTCATGACCAAGAGTGAAGCAAGGCCCATTTTCATGTACTAGGATACTCTTGGTTTAGCCCAAAACTACTTGTCAGAGTTTTCACTCCTAGGTACATCTATGCCAGAGCTACCTCTACCATCTCATATCTAGGCAGGAATTTATTTTCATGATAAAAAACGTAATCAATACTCACCAAAACATAGGAATGTTTTTATTATACTTAGTCTTATCCCTATGCCTTTAATAGGGTTTTCTAATCCTAATCTCCCAAATAACTAAACCTATCCTTTAATACAAACTATAACAACCATGTTTTTTAATTACACACTTAAATATGATTTATTACATAAACTTAAACATAAACTAAATATATGAATCGATAGGTCCAAGGTATTTGGAAATTAGGAACATTACATAACAACTTAGAACATAAAACAAAACTTCTTTATTAAAATCTTCCTTTACACGACCACAATATTCCCTCGTACTTAACATTGCATGGGATAACTCGAGGACATGCATACTAAAAGAGTGATCTATAAAGACCAGTAAGAATGTAAACACGAATTAATATGAAGAATAAAGTACATTTTAGGAAATAGACATATCAATGGAGTGAAATAGAAACATGAACATAAATTCACAATATATCATGATTTTCATAACATGGGAATGTGGCGACAACACTTAACATGGTATTAGAATGAACCAAGGATCATTGCACATGAAGAATGAGTAAAACCACATTAAACTTGAATTTTAATGAGTAAACCCTCATTTTACTTGACATATCATGATACTAATCTTTACCCAATACATTGGACCGCTATCAGGGCACACCCTTCTTAAACATTTCATTTCATGCATAAGTGTGTCACATGGATCATACAACATGGAATCATTCAACATCATCATTTATTCCACAATAACATATTGTGGAATAAATACATGAAAATAATTAAAAAATAATTAAATGTTCATAATTCTGAATACACTTGATAGATAAATGGACATAGTATTCACTACATAATGACTATGGCTTGGAATATTGCGGTGCAATTTCAGTAGCATAACGACGTGACATAAAAATTCATAAAAACAGTTTATGATAGAGAAATGGGTGAATCATTATATTTACATGAAATGGAAATTAAGGAGGGTTAATATAGATACATTTTCCAAAAAGTGTAATAGAATTAGGTTCATAATACCAAATAATTTCTTGAATGTAAATGAGGAGAGATAAATTACTTATGGAATTTCGGCATGGTAATAGGTGTACATGGGAGGAATTAATGAGAGAGAAAGGCGGTATCTCATTATTACAAAATAAATAAGGCAGTATGTGGGAGTTGTGAAATCATACCCCAATATTTTTAATTGAAAATAAAACGGAATAACAACTTAAAGAAAATTTGACAAAAATGAGAAAGGAATAAATCCCTTACTTAGAAGTGTGATCCCTAAGGCTTGGGAAAGGATTGATTGAGACTTAATTAGAGATTGGGGAGCCTTGGGAGGCTTCTAGAGATTGTAGGGAATAGTTTTGATGAACCAAAAAGTCTTTGAGTGAGGAGGAAGTGGGAGCTCGGGTAGGATTATATAGGAAAAGAGAGAATTCTTTATTAATTTGGTTTGGGTCACCACACATTAAACTAATCAAAAACACAAACCATCCCATGGTTTTTTCCAATGGGGATTGGAAAATAATATTTTATATGGAAAAACTTCTTAATATAATAGGGTTACTTATGTGGCGGTGAGTCACACTCTCAAGGAAATCAATTTAAAAATCCAAAATGTTTTATAATCCTTGGAGGGTCCACTAAATCTTTGTAAAATAAACAAAACAAACCTAAAATCACATTATATTAATTTTAAAACATATATTGTTCGAAAATAATGTTTATTTTATTTTATTACATCACTATTAGATCATTATGATGTCATAAAACACATTATATATTTAAACGGTATTTAATTTTTACCCAAAAATTCAAATGTCTCCAAAAATTATGAAAAATACACCATTGGATAATATTTACGACCTGATTCCAGAAATAATATTAATTTTATCTAAATAATTTTATAAATATGTTAATTTTTACTTTTAAAATAAAAACCGATATTTATTGAAAGTCATGGTTTTTGACAAATACGATCTTCAAACCTTAATAGTATTACAATTGTATTCCTAAAAATTATACGATCATTTATATGGAATAAAAAGTAATTTAGTAATAATATTTTATTAAAATATTAATTAATTAAAAAATCCATTAATTCATCAAAATAGCTTTCATAATTGAGTATTAACTGAAAATACTATTTATGCTTTAAAAAAGATTTACAACTTAACAATAATAAAATGAATGTATATTCATTATTATATAAAAAAATAAAGTACATAATATAATTTCTATGTTCTTGTTACATAACCCCTTATAACACCCTCATAGGATAGAAGGGTAAGGTGTGAGATGGTGACAGACTCCTGGGGTGGCTTTGATAACATAACTTGGGTCGTAATCTCTATCAACTTATACTTACCCCATATGTGGTTCCGTTTGAGATTAATTCATTGAAGCTCAGATTGGGATTGGTCAAGAACGAATCCCAATGACTCAACCTCCTTTTTGAGCTCTGAAAAATGGGATTCGTACTGGGAAAGTCTATTGGATGTGGCCATCGATTCCTTTGTCTGAGTAAATTGGATTTATTAAAGCCCTAGATTTATACTAATCACGTGATCACTATCCAATGGATATATTATCAATGATCAGAATTATTAATGGTGTTTTAAATATCCCAAAACATAAAACCAAAGATGTTCATATTTTATATAACCATTTTACATAATAATAAATTTAATTAGATATAGAGTAATTTACATTAATAGAAGTTTCAGTCGTTAGAAACATTCTTTCAAATACATTAAAAAATAATTCTACAGTACAATTCATATACATTTCATGATTCTTAAAAATATAACTAATATAATACTTCTAGAACATATTTATTGAATCCAAATACAAGTATCCTAATTATTCCACTTCAATTTTATCAGCAACATAAGGTTGACATTGATCCCTTGTCTTCTTATATGGTATACTCCCTTGACACTATAAACATTGATTTTAATAGTTCCCTATCTATTTATAGTTGAATCATTTCACATTGGAAGATTATTTCATTCCTTTTAAATCACATGAATTGTGTACATTATCTAAAAAATTGTAGAAAACTCACATTCCATTCATGAAATTACCAAAGTGTTTCTTTCCACAATTATCATATGGGATAAAATACAGATTTACCTTATTCTCATTGTCCATATTTTTCTATACCGTCCCATTTTTCACTTACATTACTTCGAATCCATAAGACATAGATAATTATTTCTCTATCTTGATACCATATTATACTATGTCCCCATATGATGAGAAAGTGTGAGAAACTAGTTAAATTTGAATAATTTGATTTATCCCATCATAGAAATGATCAATACTAATCTTGGATTATGTATATATTCTGTAGTCTGCTTTTCTAACCTTGTAATATTTTATTCATATATAGTGACATTTTACTCTTCTTTTTTTTGTATAATTAGGAATTATAACTCCATATATTCTCATTTCACATGAGAAAATTAATTTCCCTAGAAACGTTACATAAAATACCACTATTCCTTGAAAGCTATTTTCACTTCATCAGAAGTGTTTTGAATCAATGACCACCATTTATCTGTATCTCCTGATATATGATAAACTACTATGACAACATTCTCCCAATCATTACTACCTACCGTTAGAAATATATTATCAATGGAACATACCTATTTATTATCTAAAAATACATTTTTATTCCTTGTAAATTATAGAGGTATCAAATGCATGAAGCTATCTAAAATTGGTGCACCACATTTTGTGTCAGATGCTCAATATGAGAAATGTAATTTACTCATAACCTAAGTTAACTACATCAATATGGTTAGATAAAACTGCAACACCAGCTTCATATTCATCATCCTTCCAAAGAGGGAAATCTCTATAAGAAGTATGTGCATTGATATGCTTCCCATTACTTCTCCTAGGTGATATTTAAAAACCATGGAATACACTAGAATGGACCATAACATTAGGAAAAATAATGTATAATATGAAAACAAGTAAGTCACTTTTCTTAATTAGATAAATTTTTGCATGACTAATATCATAATAAAAAACATGATTTGTTTGGGAAATATTTCAAAGAAAATAAATATTTTCTAATCCTTTATAATAGTTTTTAATGTAAATGTGAATTAAACCAAGAATATCCCTTGTGAGTGTCAAATCTATTATGTAGAAAGAAACATTTTTGTGTACAATATAATTCTCAAGTCAAGCCTGACACACCTTTTTAGAGTTATTACGCTATAGTACATATATTATATACCACGTCCACTTTAAGTATCCATAAAGAGATGTATATTTTTGAAAAAACACATAATATCTACCTTAGAAAAATATTTGGATGGTATTCTATACTTATCCTCAATGTATATCATAGGATTAAGTTACTTAATATATTTTTTTCCTAAATATTGTTCCAAAATTTTCTACTAAAAAACCTATTATACCAACTATAAACACCATGAACCTAGTAACAAAGATTTGGCGGTTAGTTTATTACATTTCCACTAGATATAAGGTATCGTATCCCAAAGGACTGAGTAGTTTAATTATCTTGATAAACTAGATCCAGACTTGAATTTCAAAACAAATTTTAAAAAAAATGTTATAAATTATTTTCATTGAAAGCTCCATTATTACCCATATCATTTCCCTAAATTTATATCATAAACCACTTCATATAATCCTCTAGAAAATAAAACATAAGAAAGGGGTGAGATAATATGATTAGTATGAGTAATCATACAACATGAGCTATTATGAATAAATAAAAATAATCAATATAGAATGATAAATATTTGAAACAGATTCCATTTATAAAATAACTTTGGAATAATATTGTAGGAATAAAGGATGATCAAATAAAGACATAGAAATAATCACATGATCTTGTAACATATCCATGAATATTATAAAAAATTGATAAATTATATTCACATCAATAACTAAACTTATAATGATGGAATTCATAATTATGAACATCTTAAACATAAAATAAAGACCTTTTAGAATATAGTTTAATTATGTGGGTAGAAACCCATTTAAGTTTTCCAGCTAATTTGTCTCAGGAGACCTATCGATGCAATTATGGGCTATCTATAACTGGAACCCACCCATTACTTACTATTTCTAATTTCTCTCTCATATTAAAGGAGTGAAACATAATAAACACAATCATTTTTATTAAAAAATGAACATAAAAAATGTGAATACATACCGTAATAAAAATAAAATAATCATAAATCACACAAAGTAATGTGGTGAATTGTAATAAAATTATTCACCCTCAGTAAAATTGATTCTAAAGAATCCAAATAAATAATAAGGTTGATATCAATAAAATTATTTCCTATGTGTCATAAATATAAAAAATGGATGATGTCATTAATGAATAAAAATTCAATAATAATTTAATTAACAATATTTTTGAGGAAAATATCCATTTCATATAGAAAATATCCTTTTCAAAACAAAAACATCATAATTTTTATTAATATAATTTTATTTTAAAAGAGTATTTGAGTCTTTTAAAGTAATATTTAAAACATCAAGTGTCCATTATGAAAGGATGTTTTGTTCATTATTTACATGTTAAAAAATATTCCTCTCACATTTTTAGTAAAATCCAAACAGTAATTGTTTGAAAAAATACATGAATATTCCTTTAATTTTATTTAAACATTATAAAATAGTTATAAATGTATTCAATAAATAATTTTATGAATTTTTTAAAAGATAATAAAACATGAGTTTCTCCACCCATTTGAGGTATATAACAATTGTTTATGCCTTTTTTATGTGTTTAATGTTGTGGGGTAATGTTTGGGAGAGTTTGAGAAGGTTATGAAAATGTTTTGAATCTTCTTAAAGGGCATAAAGGTTGATAATAGTTAGGGGAAACCATGCATAATCCCTAGGTAATAGTGAAACAAGAGACAGTGGGCCTTCATTGGGTTTGCGAATAGTTTTTATAACCATATGAGGAAGGCATGTGAAGTTCCCTTAGAGGTAGTAGAATGCACATTTTTCGGATATAGTTTTCCTAACTATGTGATATAATCATGAAAGTCAATAAAAATAGGGTTTTAAAATCAGGGATTGGTCCAGATTTTCCTTAAACCATCCATTCCTCCTCCCACTCGAGCCTCACTTGGGAGTTTTTGGTTCTCAATGGTTATGTGATCTCTTCCACTCATTCGGAAAGTGGTTCGAAGGGTTTTCAAGGTTTAGTGAAGGTTATTCTCTTCCAATAAGTCTTCACTCTTTGTTATCTCTTGGCTTTCCTTAGATATATCGCTCCCTCTCCCCTGGTTTTCAAGATCAATAGCTGTTGCATGTAGATATATGGTTTTTATTGCCTAATGTTGTAATATTTTGGCTTTTTGATGATAGAGAAGGGTATCTAAGGTGTTTTTTTATTTTTCACCTAGATTCGGAGTGTGTTTGTGTAGTGGGTCAATTTCACTAGAACCCTAAGGTAGGTGGATTCCCTCTCCAATTCATTTTTCTAGAACTTGAGTCCTTGTTTGAAATAAAATTGTTTTGATTGAAATTAATTGTCAATATGAAGTGAGAATTTTGGTCGAAACCCATTTTGTGTTGATTTGGGGATTTTGGGTAAAATGGGATATTAATGGAAAATGGGTTTTATTATGTGATTTTAAAATATTGATTTTTAAAATAGATAATGGTTTGAATTATGTATTTTTTTATGAAAGATGAATGTGAATAAGGATGTTGTTTTATTAAAATGTGGTTTAGCATGGAATATGGTTGAAGGGTGTTTTCAATAAATGGGTGATATATTGATGATATTTTTCATGTGTTGGAAATTGTTGTGTGCATAATGTGTGGACTTGGTGTGCTTTATGCTTGTTGGTTGGTTAAGTATTATGGCTTGTGTTGATTGTGTTTCAAGTGTGCTCTAAGTATCACTAAAAAAGGTGATGTATAGAGGACATAAGGGCCACCATTAAAGAGAAGTGGCCAGGAAGTACCACTAGATTGGGAATGTAGTGAACGAACTTGGAGGATAAGTTACACTATGTTTAGTTGCCTTCTGTTTGTTGTTATGAAATATGGAAATGGTTGTGGTGTTTTGTGATGTTTAAATGGATTATGGAATGGTTGTTTGAATTTCCCTTATTCTGTGTGAATATGGGTAAAGGTGAATTGGTAAGGGTGTGTTTGGTTTGTTATAATTGTTTCACTATTTAATTCTTTATATAAAATATTTATATAAATGTTCTAATGGTTTTATCCTAGTGGTGTGGGTAGGGAATTCATTTGGGGAAAACCTACTATGTTTTTTTACTCACCCCTACCTTGAAATGTTTGTTTTTTAGATTTTTTTTTCTGGGACACATGTAAGGGTAAAGCATCTCATTTTTCAAGAGGTTAATCATGATTCCTAAGTGGTTTCATAGTGTTGGGATCATGGAGTTCATCTTGGTATTGTGTAATTGTTTCATAGGTTTTTGGGTTTTGGTTTTGTAGTCTTCCACTTGGTACTCTAACTATGGATTATAGTGGCCAGGTTTTATTGGTCTTTTGGTTTGTTGAGTTGTAAACTTTTTTGACATGCATAATGTAGTTTGGTTGGTTCTGACTCGTTTGGTTGGTTATTTTCATTCTAAGGTAAAATCATTCCCCACTTGATCATTAATCCCTTGACATTAATTTCCCTGCCTTTGGAACATTGGGAACTTAACTTAAGGCCAAGTATCATATCACAACCTTCTCATTCTGATGAAGAAGGGGTGGGATGTTACAAGTTCTATCAGTCTGTTCAGTCCTTGAATTTTATGTGAAAGTAGTTTTTTGGTCCTTGTGGTATATTCTTTGTTTTGGGATAATAGAAAGGAGTAGGATTGGAAGAACATGAAATTTATTTCATAAAAGAATGTGGCTAACTCTTTTATGATGAACTTCAAGTTACAAGAGATCTGACTACATACGTGTTTTGGAGACACTTATAGGAATTAGATATCTCATTATCTTGGGTGTATCCAATGATATTATCATGACATGAATTTTAGAAATTAATTCCCACTAGGATGAATATATTATTGGTTATATTGATTTATGTTGTGTTATTGTTATGTTTATTTGTGAGGAATGTGGAAATTATTTTCAAATGTGTGGATTAAAAATATGGAAGTTTGTGGTATTATAAAAATTGGTTGATTTTCAATAACTTGGTGATTTTTTTAAAAAAATGATTCATCCTAAGAAATGTAAAATTGTGGGAATCTTGGTTGTGATAGTTTCAATGTAGTTGAATTTAAAATTGAAAACCTTTTATTTCTAAGGGATTCAAAATTAGGGATGTTTTTATATTGATAGAAATGGAACTGGGTAGGTGTTGTAGAGACCAACCAGAGAAGGATGCTAAAAATGTGGTTGCACCTGAGCCCAGGTGAAGGAGTAGTTATTGTAGAGTATACTGCAAGATTTCTAAGCTATGGAAAGTTGTAATAATGAAGCTGAACCAAAGCATGTGGATCACATGGTTTAGTTTATAAAAGAATAATCAACCCATCCTTATGGGTGATTCCGAGCCAGAAAGGGAAGAAGCATGGATGAACAAAAAAATAAAATATTTGAATTATTAGGAATGATGATAGAGATTAAAGTGAAGTTATCCACATATATTTTAGAAGATATTTCCCTTTAGTGGTGGGATTTTGTGGTCCAATCTAGAAGAGACCAAGTTATGACATGGAAGGGTTTTGAGGAAATGTTTAATAAAAAATTAGACCCTCATAACTTCAGAATTCAGACACAATACATTTATTTATCCTGAATAAAGAGAACCTATTAGTAACAAAATATGTGGCAATGTTTATGAACTTAATGTGCTTTTCACCCGAGGTGGCAGGTACTACATCGTTGAAGTCATGTATTTTTGAAGCTGGGTTGAGGTAGGAAATTCGATAAAAATAATGGTTCTTTTTATAAGTGACTACACAGAAATAGTTAATAGATATATAGTGGTAGAAAGATATATTTTGGTATCTATAGGCGGGGGAAGTATATTAGTACCCATAAGGAATAGTGGAAACTCTAACGCTAGAATATAGCGGAAGAGGGACACTTATCCTCAGGGTGGGAGTACGACTCTGAATTTGATGGTAGGATCAGTGAATCTTACTCTAAATCCTCAAAGAAATATATGATGTTTTCAGTGTGTCTCTATGGAAAATATCAAATGGTATTGTATATCATAACCTTGAGCATTCCATAACTATAAGAATATGTGGAATCTTTAGTGGTATTTCCCTAATGCTCTGAGGTCAGGTGTTCCTAACACTCCTCAGGGATCGCAGAAGTCCAATGACTCCACATGGTGGGGGCAGTAGCACACCCCTCACCAGTAGAACAAGGTTAGTCATGGTGCTTAAAGGAATACAATGACTCCTCAGCTAGTCAATAAATAGAAGACTGTGGAATGAAATAAGTTTTTTAGAGTTGAAAATGTTATGATGGATGACCAGTAGGGACCATCCATAGTGCGAGGTTCAGTTATATTAAATTCCACATTGATGGAAGATTTGTTTGATATGAGTGATTCATATTCTTTTATTTCTTCCCATTCTGTTATTTTGGTGGGTTTACTTGTGGAAATGATGAATTCTATTTTGAAACATCAAACTTCTATAGGTCATAGATATTGTAGATCCTTCATGTGTAGAGCATAGTTATATATGGGGTTTAGTTGATGTGGGACTTCATAGTGTTTGAGATGGATTCTTATGATGTAATCATAGGAATGGATTGGTTAGAAATTTTTATTTCCCATATTGACTATTATGCACCAACAGTTAGTTTCACGATGGTTGATGGCATCACACATCTTTTTAGAGGGGATAAGACTGAAAAGATAGGTGTAACAGATTTCTTTCCACTAAATTTTGCCATGATTTCAAATAAGTTAGTAGATTTTTTGTTGGAATCAATAGAAGTAATACATCAGAGCATCTTTCCTATGGTGGTTGATCAATTTTTGGATGTCCTTCCCAAAGAATTATTTGGGTTTCTACCCATGGGAGATGTGGAGTTTACAATTGATATCATTCAGGGGACTAGTATTATCTAACTTTCCTCTTAACAAATGGAACCAACAAGATTGAGGGAATTGAAAGTGAATTTGGATGTGTTAGAAAAAAAGGGTTCATCCGATCTAGTAGGTCTCTGTTGGAAACACCAGTTTTGTTTGTTTAAAAGGAGGATGGAAGTCTTCGGTTGCGTGTTGATTATCATAGGATTAATCAAGTTACGATAAAGAATCAATATCCTATTACATGAAGTAATGATTTTTTCAATCATTTAAGGGGAGATCAGTGGTTTTACAAGATTTACTTGCAGCCAGGATATCATCAATCAAGAGTGCAGACGGAGGATATTCCCAAAAACAACCTTTAGAAGTAGATATGGCCATTATGATTATGTTTTTATGCCCTTTGGACTGATAAATTCACCAACAGTGTTCATTAAATTGACAAAATGGATGTTTTATAAATATCTAGACTCTTTCATAGTGGTATTTTTTAATGATATATTGGTGTATTCAAGGGAAAGGGTGGAACATGAGCATCACTTAGCGATAGTTTTAGAGATCTTGAGAGATAATCATTTGTATTACAAATTGTCAAAGTGTTATTTTTGGATACATTAGGTCTATTTTGATGGCCATGTGATTTATAAGAAAGGTGTCTCAATTGATCTAGAAAATATAGACACTCATATATCATGGAAACTGGCAAAGAACATTTTCAAGATAAGGAGTTTCCTTGGTATAGCTTGTTATTGTTTTGGTCATTATTTATCATTATTGTCCTATAAAATGACAAATTTGATAAAGAATAATATTCCCTTTAAATATAATGAGTAGTGACAAAAATATTTTGAAGAGCATAAGGGCCACCTTACATAAAAACAATCTTTGTTTTTCCAGAATCAGGAAAAGGGTATGTGGTGTATTGTGATGCATTGAGATCAAGTTCGGTATGTGTTCTCATTAAAGTCTATCAAATGGTTTCATATGGATCAAGGTAGTTAAGGGTGAATGATAAGAACTACCCAATTCATGATTTAGAGTTGGCAATAGTGGTTTATTCTTTGAAAATGTTGTATCATTATCAATTCAGTGAAAAATTCATGATATTTACCAATCATAAGAGTTTAAAGCATATTTTATCATAGAGAGAGTTGAACTTGAGGAAAAAAATGGATGGAGTATCTCCAGATGTTTTATATTGACTTAATGTACACACTGAGTAAGGGAAATTCAGTGGAAGATTCATTATGTAAGAAGTCATATGATATAGTGGTGAAACATGCATCATATCAGTGGTAGTTGATATTGGTTATAGCCTAAATGTGGTTGTAATGTGAGGACCAGGGTGATAGAGTGGTTTTCTTTCCATTTTTGTTACTTCCTGATTTTTTTGGGTTGGTTAAAGAGGCACATGCATCTGATTTTGAGTGAAGTATGATGAGGTTGAAACTCGATGGTGGGGAGACCGTTGAGGGATAGAAACTTAATAGGAAATCATTTATGTGTTTTTGAAATATGATGGTTGTACCGGTGTATTTTTAGGAATAAATTCTCTTGGATTATCATCATTCTAGGTGGGAATTCCATCTCAAAATTCATAAAAAGTATAAGGCCTTTAAAATGAAATTTTGGTGGGCTGGTGTGAATAGGAAAGTGGCTGAGTTTGTTTTGAGATGCCTGAATTATCAGAAAGTCAAGGAAGAGAATCATAGACCAACAAGACTTCTGAAATATTTACCTATACCTGTTTGGAAGAGGGAAAAAATAACGATGGATTTTGTTACAGGTCTCACAAGAACTGTCCAGAAGCACGATGCCATATGGATGATAGTGGACCGACTCACAAGGTTTTTCAATTTCATCCCAATTCATTAATTTCATATAGATATGGATCTATCCAAAATCTACATATGGGTGGTAGTAAATAGTAATTTTATTCCAGTTTAGATTGTATAAGATAGAGATCCGAGGTTCACATCTTGTTTTTGGAAATCCTTACTGCAAGAACTTAGGACTAAGTTGAAGATGAGTATGACATATCACCCTCAAATATATGGACAATCTGAGAGGATGATACAAACATTGGAAGATATTTTATGTGTTTGTGTGGTGGAATTTGGCGGCTCCTTAGGAGGATCACTTTCCATTGGTGGACTTATAGTATAATAACAATTATCATACCACGATACAGATGGGTTTGTTTGAAGCACTATATGGGTGCCCATGTAGTTCTCTACTTTTTTGGGTGGAAATAGGTGAAACTTTTATGGTTGGGATGAGCCTTTTCCAAGAGACCATGGATAATATCATGTTGATCAGGAAGATAATGGAAATGGTTCATAGTCATCAAAAATCATATCCAGACCATCATCGACAACCATTGTCGTTCGAGGTGGGTGATCAAGTGTTCTGGAGAATCTCTCAAATGCTTGGACATTATCGGTTTGGGAAAATGGTAAATTCATCATTGAGGTATATTATGCCATTATAGATACATGAGTGGGTTTGATAGGTGGGATATAAGTTTGAATTTCCACTATGGTTTAGTACGGTGCACAATGTGTTCCATGTTTCTCAGTTGAAGAAGTATCAATCATATTGTGACCATGTGATTCAATGAGATCATGTTGAGAGAGAGCCTAATGATTCCTTGGTACACATTACAGTGATTGTGGACAGGAAATAGAAAGTATTACATAGTAAAATCATCATTTTCGTTCGAGTTTTGCGACAGTATGGTCATATTCAGGGGGAGACTTTGTAGTGGGAGAAAGAGATTATCGAGCAATGAATTGAACTATTTTAGAAAGGCAATGGTTCTCTACCTTATCAGGACAAAAATTATAATAGTTTGGATTATGTATAACCCCTGGTTTGAGGTATGTATCACATTATTATGATTTTTTATGTGTTTAAATTTGTAGGGTATTGTTAGTGAGAGTTTGGAAGGTTTTGGAAATGTTTGGAATATTTTTAAAGGGTGCACAAGTTGAGAATGTTTTAGGGATAATGTGAAGAATCCCCAGGTAACTATGCAACATGATACAATGGGACATCATATGGTTTGTGCATTGTTTTTATAACCATGAATGGAGGCCATGCGAATTTCACTTTGAGGAAGTAATATACAGATGATTAGCACACAGTTTCCCTAACCGTATGATCTAACCATGCATGGCAATAAAAATAATATTTTTGAATCCTGTATGGGTTAGGATTTCCCCAAAACCCCCCAATCTTCCTTCCACTTTATCCTCACTCCGGATTTTTGGTTATCAAGGGTTATAGGAGCTCTTCCACTCATTTTAGAAGTGATTCGAAGGGTTTTCAAGGTTCAGTGTAGGTTATTCTCCTTCGGTATTTCTTCACTCATGTTTTTCTCCTGGTTTTCCTTACATCGAGTTCTACATCTCCCCCAGTTTTCTAAATCTACAAATCTTTCATGTAAATATATGGTTTTTATTTCTTATAGTTGTAATATCTGGGCATATTGATGATAAGGAATGATATCTAAGGCAGTTTCATGGTGTTTTAACCTAGATTCAGTGTGCAGTTGTGTGGTTGGTTGATTTCACTAGAACCCTAAGGTAGGTGGATTCTCTCTCTACTCCACATTTCTTGAACTTATGTTATTATTTGAAATTGATTTTTTATTGACATTAATTGTGAATATGATGTGTGAATCTTGGTGTAAACTCATTTGGTGATGATTTTGTGATTTTTGGTCAAATGGGTTTTTTTTTCAAAAGGGGTTTTATTGTGTGATTATAAAATGTTTATTTTAAAATAGATAATGGTTTGAATTATGTAAAATGTTTTATGAATGATTAATTTCAATAAATATTTTGTATTATTGAATTGTCATTTGGCATAGAAAATGTTTAAAGGGTGTTTTCAATAAATGGGTGATTTATTGAAGTGATTTGAAATGTGTTGGAAATGTTAGTGTGCAATGTGTGGCCTTGGTGTGATTTATGCTTGTAGGTTGGTTAAGTATTATGGCTTGTTTTGATTTTGTGTTAATTGGTAAAAAAGTCTCACTATAAAAGGTGATGGATAATGGAAGGAAGGGCCACCATTAAGGATAAGTGGTTGATAAGTACCACTAGATTGGGAATGTAGTGAACGACCTTGGATGGGAAGTTCAACAGTGTTTAGTTTCCTTATGTGTGTTGTTATGCAAGATGGAAAGGGTTGTGCTAATGTGTGATGGTGAAATGGATTATTTCACTGTTGTTTGGATTTCCCTTATTCTGTGTGAATATGGGTAAATGTGTCTTTATAATGGTGTGTTTGTCTAGTGGTAATTTTTTCACTATCAAATGATTTGTATAAACATTTTATATAAATGTACTTGTGGTTTTATCCTAGTGTCATGTGTAGGGAATTGATTTAGAGAACAAATTCTTAATATTTGTACTCACCTCCTACTTAGAAACCTTTGTGCTTTTGCAGATTTCATTTTTTAGGACACAGGTAAGGGAAAGCATCTCATTTTTCTAGTTGTTAATCATGATTATTGGATGGTTTCATGGTGTTGGAAGCGTGATGTTTGGCATGGAATTGTGGAATTGTGTCATAGATTTTTGCGTTTTTTAGTTCTCTCCTTTTTAATCTAACTATAGATTCTTGTCGTTCGGTTTCATTGGTCTTTATTTTTGTCGAGTTGCAAACTATTATGGCATGCATAATATAGTTTGGATGGTTGGGACTCATTTGGTTGGTTGTCTTCATTCAAATGGGAAAATCGTTCCCCAATTGTTTATGAAGTTGTCAACATTAATTTCCAGCTTGTGGTACCTTGGGAATGTAACCTAAGGCCAATTGGTATCTCACTGACTTCTAAATCCAATGAGGAAGGGGTGGGATGTTACAACATGGATTTAGAAGAAAACTATTTTTCGACAGAAAAGAGAAATACATTTTCATTATCTTAAAAAACACTTTTTAAATAATTTTGTCTACAAAAACAGTGTAAAAATGATAATATTACATTTAAATTTCTTGAATAACCTTATTATAATTAAATATATTAGTCTTATGATATAAATAGAAAATAATTTCCACATGGGAGACTTAAACAAAAAAAATCCAAAATAATGATGAGATTGAGAAATAAACCCTTACTACCTTGGTAACTTTTGAATCAAAGTCACCATAAAAGAAATAAGATCAAATTAAACATTATATACCATGAATATAAATAGATTCGTGATATAAATTATCAAAATTGGTAGTATATACACCAAATAATGAATAATATGTGAATATGGAATATATCTCACAAAGGTAAAAGTGAGACAATAAATCATTACCTCAGGTTCGATTTCATTTTTTACATGTATATAACACCTATATAATAAATATATATTTATTATGAATATATTAAAAAACCATACTAATATATTTTATACCATATTTTATTTACTCATGGTATTTTTCACCCATTTATTAATAATTCTCTATTAAAATCACTCTTCTGGGTGATAACTGCTTCATTTTTCATGTATTATCTGGTTTGGTAATTTCATTTCTTTTAATTTGATCATGGTTACATCATCCACATAATTTTATACATGATATAAATATAATGTGTATTCATTATTTATATATTTAATGTAATCAATAAAAGTTAAATATAGAAAGTGGATTACACCGTTCATGGAGATGGTAGGTCGTACGTACATATGAACATTGTTTCCATTTCTTGAAAGTTTAAGAAGAAATGGGAAATAAATATTAATTCACTTATAAAGAATCATGATTATGTTTAATATATCATTTAAATTAATCAAATCTATCCTCATTATCATCCATGTACAAATAATTTTAAATTCATTTCATGTTATTATGTGGAGGTGATAGTCCACACGTACGCATGAACCCCAATATTGTTTTTAAAAGGATTGGATTCTATGAAGTAATATGTGATATTATATTTAAATAATTATTTTTAGGTTATAAATATAAAATATATTTCATTAACTTTACCTTTAATACCTTCCATGTAAATCATAAGGGAAAAATGAATCACATTGCTTTGTGAGGCAGTTTCCACCGTATACATGAGACACATTATCATATTTATAATGAAATGAAAAATAAGAAGGCATATGTGATATAATAAATATATAAGTATAATAATGTTACAAATATAATATAATTTATTTAAATACATCATTATATATAGCCTTTAAATGTGGGGATGGAAAATAAACTACATCAGTCCACGAGGTGGTAGTCCACAGTACAAACGATCAATGGTTTGATTTCCCATTTTATGTTAGTGGATATGGATATGACTTATGACATTAACATAATAAAATATAATTATATAAATGATAATTTTCTTATTATATTATCATAATTTAACGTTATATTTAGATGGTGAAAGAAGAAATAACAAAAATATGCACGCTTAAAATGTTTATCTATTATTCGAAGAGCCTATTTTAGTTTATTCCTAAAGCCTTATTAGGATGGATTCATAATTAAAATAAATCCATTTTTAAGTGAGGATGGAATACTGAATATATTTTGGTAAGGATTGGATTAAAAAAGGGTTTTGGAAGTGCGATGATGGGATGATAGGGGGTGAACGTTTATAAATGGAGGTGATGATACACATATAATTTTTGAAATTACAAAGTGATACACACATTTTTGTCACGTTAAAAGCCTCCAAATTTTTTCATTATCACCCCTTAATGAATATAAAGTTGAAATATATTCATAAAATTGTAATGGAATAGTTTTAGGTAACTTTATCCCTTATCATCATAGTGTAACCCCTAATAAACCCCTTTTACCTTAACTATAGCTATTAATTTTTAATATATTTACTGTTAATTATGGTAAGAAATTATACTGAACATATAAGATAATAAAAATTATAATGAATAATAATATTTAATTATTATTTTTCAAATTCAAATAATATAATTGGTAGAATTCAATTTAAAATCAATCATGTAGATGCACTGTAAAAACATTCAAAAAAATTAAGTGGATTAAAAGAATTTTATTAGAATTTAAAATGAAATTGATTACAATAAATTTAATTAGTTAAATTTTAATATTATATAACTAATACTACTTTAAAAACAATTTAAAATATAATTAAAATTTATAAATAATTTAAATGAAAAAGCAGTTTTTATGAAAAAATGAATATTTTTCACTATTCATAAAAAATTAAACATGTTAGAAAACTTGTTAAATTTGATAAAATATTATTTTAAATATTCTTCTCAGTGTATGTAAACTTTTTTTAGAACAATAAATTTTTTTCAAAAAAAATTCTTTTTAATTTAATTAATTATTATTTTATTAATAAAAATTTGATGAAAATTTAATTTAATTTATAAATGTGTAAAAAAAATATAATTTTCATGAATTATTTTTTTATATTCATACACATAAATTTAATTTCTAGGTTATTGTTTTCATTTAAAGGTAATTTTTTTATATAGTGTTGTGTTTCCATTAAAACAAATGTGTCGTGCATCACAAGCTATCAAAGAGATTGAATTTATTTAAAATGAAATATATCACAAAGTGTTTGTGTTTTATATTCTCTTATAATCTTGTTGTTGAATGTTATACATGAAATATAACTTGTTGTTACTCTTCAAAATTTTTTAGGTGTCTGACAATATTCTTAGTAATTCTAAGTATCGAAATTATTAGGATGAATATGATAACAAATTATTCTTATAAGAATATAGGAGAAACCTAAATATAATCTAAAAGAATGAAAATAACATAGATTTATATGGACTATAGAGTGTATTTATAATAATTTTACTATAATATTAGAGTTGAAAATGATCATTAAACATTTTCTTAATCCATGATCTATAATGAGTTTAAACTATAGTATAATGAAATGATTCTTAAGATGAGTTCTACGAAGTGTAATAATGTCTGGGATCTTATTGATATACCTCTTAGTGAAAAAAATAATTTATTTATAAAGACTTTTAAAACTAAGGAAAATTAATTATTAAACATCGAGAGATACAAGGACTGACTCATTTATAAAGGATTCACTTGAAATGAATGAATCAATTACATTGACAAATTATATATGGTATCTAAAAAGGACCCCTTAGAAATTTTATTGGAATTATTAACCAATTTTAATTTTTATTAACAATAAATGGATTGAAAAAACATTATTTTTTATGGTAATCTAGATTAGTATGTTTACATGAAACAACTTGAGAATTCTTTTCTAGTGATGGTGAGTATTTTGTTTTCAAGATTAAATGGTTTATATATGGCATAAAACATGCATCCAAAAAATGGTATTTATAATTTCATGATTTTACTTATTCATTTGGTTTTGAATAAAAAAATATAGATCAATATACACACCCAATTGTCATTGGGTGAATTGTTTGTTTCTTAGTTTTATATTAAGATAATATTTTACTTGTTGTCTCATTGAACTAGATTTCTATATGATGTGAAATAGTTTATCTCAAAATTATTTGAAATAAATTACATGAGTTATCCATCCAATGTAATATTATAAAATATCAAGGCTAGAGGTTGAATGGAATTCTACGATTTCCTCAAGAAACCTAAATTAATATTGCGTTGGAAATATTTCAGATGAAAGACTCTACGTTGAGTATAAAACACACTATTAAAGGAAAATTCCCAAAAAATTATTTAGAGTAATAATAAATTACCTATAATATATTTTCTTCTATTTTTTCAAATTTAATGTATTATCAAGTCTATAGAAGGCTTTTAATTTGCTTTATTATTGGAATTTTAGGGTGATATATAAGTAATCTAGGTTTAGGCCAATATAAAACATTAAATAATGTCTAAAGATAAATTAAGGTGACTAAAGATCACAAAATTATATATTTCTGGGATAATATATTAGATTTTTTGATGTTCAAATACATATTTTTATGGTTTTATTTATTCACAAAACTTAACATTATGGTATATATTTATGATGGTCGGTGGAGCTTTATCAGGGATAATTTTAAAACACATATAGCCAATTCTACTATTGAAGATGAGTTTGTCTCATGTTTTGAGGAAACTTCTCATGGTGTATGGATATAGAGTTTCATTTAAATGATAAATGTTATGTATTTTATTTCCAGGAAATTAATCATTAATTATGATAATTTGGATACTATTTTTATAACTAAAAATAAAAAATATGACATTAAATGTCGGCATATAAATATTAAGTACTTATACATATGAGAACTTGTTATGTAAATGAAAGTGGTTATCCAAAATATCATACTTGAATTGATGTTTTAATATATTTGTAATAGATGAATTATTCAATTCAAATTCAAGTATCTTTTAATATTTATTAGATTAAATCCTACTGTGTAATTTTATTATATAAATAGATTATGTTTAAAAATATTTATGTATATATTTATTTTTAGTTATTGTGTATAAATTAATTATGTGAGAATTAATCTATGTATTTGATGATATTATGACACTATTAAAAAAAGAAACATATGTATTTTACATATATATCATAATTTAAAAAATATTATTTTAGAGTAAATCTATTTTTCATGGCCATCATTAAAAAGTGGGCATTGAGGGTTAATTATTATCAAGGACTAGATTATCTTTTAATGTTATTAGTCACCCACTAGAATATGAGAGGCACATCAAATTTAATTGGTTATATAGATTATGAATTAAGTATACTTTTATTGTGATATTACAAAGGATATTATTGTTATTGGAGCTTTAGAAGTTGAGGAGGCCAGAAGTGAAGATAAGTTATCGGGATAAGAAAAGTTTATTGTGTGTGTGTATGTCCAACATAGATATATTTATGATTTAAATTCATGAATTCAGTGTATATTTCCAATAACAAACTCCTGGGATGTGTTAGGGAATGGATACAAATACCATATTTGGGATATATAAATCTCAAAGGTTGATTTATTGGTATTTAGAATGATATATGATAAAATTTGGTCACATGTGTTATATAATTTTAAATAGATCATGTGGAAATGTGAATGTTTTAATATTATTTATTTTTCTAAGGTTTGGGAAAGTAAAATTTTTGCATTTAATTTTTTTTAATTATAAATTAATGAAATATATTTTTAAATAACATAAGTTTTTTTATTAATTTCTATGGGAATTGGAACTAGTAGGATAATTATTCAGTGGGAAATATTAGAGATATAAAATCAAATTTTAGAGCTTAACCTCCTTATTAAAAAGCCTCAATGTGATAATGGAAATATATTGGTAGAATAAAAATGGATCGAAGGAATAGATTGGTCAGATAATTCACTATTTGTGTTTATTTTCATGGAAAAAAAATTTAATGGTGAAAGTAATGTAATAAAATTCATTTTTATTCAATATTTAATGGATTCGTTAAATTTTAATATGGGAATAATTTTTTTAAATGAGATAAAAATTATAATGATATTATTTTAGGGATTTGGATGATTTTTTTTTAAGTAAAATAAATATTTTATTTTTGGGAATTAATTTTTTAGTAGTTGAGAAATTTATTTTCTAAACAATATTATTTGATTACTAATGGGAAGAGAAGGGATTTTAGTATAATTTTTAAAAAATAAGGATAGGTAAATAAGATATTAAAAAATAAATAATATTCATATAATTATATTTAATTTTATTTGTTAAATTAAAATTATAATTAATGAATTAAAATGGATTTGGAGAGGTGGAGATGACTTGGCCTTATTTAATAGTTCGAAAACTCTTTCAAAATTTACTCCTATTTTAACACTCCTTAATTAAAGATATTTCCACTCTTCCCTATAAACTTCCAAAAACATTTCCATGAATCATGTGTTAATTATTAATTTGGAAAATATTTAAGGTTCTTTATTATTTTTATTTTTATTTCAACATTATTTATCATGTCCTAAATTATTTGGATTGATGTGAGAAATGCTATGTTTTGTTATATAGGTGACTTGATGGGCTAGTTATGAGTCTCAAAATCATCTTGATGGTTTTATAAGGAACAATGAATATTTAATAAATTCCATATGATCAATTAAAAACCTCATACCAAGGTGAACCATGAAGTGAAACTCAAACCATGTATAAAGAGAATATTAAGACACGGTGTACTCTTCATCATAGATTGACAAAAAAATAGTATTTAATAAAATACTATATAAAGATCACTGAAAGTTAGTTATAATAATCCCTTATCTATGGTATATCCATGGGTTGAAAGAGTCACCCAACACTCAGGTGAGATTCTAATTCACTCTACGACATGACAATACCTCACATGTCAAAGTGGGAGGAGAAGAGAGATTTAGGGAACAACAAATGATTGGATCCCATAAAATAATCATGTTCCATTCTTATATATTCTACCTACTTTATATAAATCTCATGTATTATCTCTAGTTTTTCACACATTTACACATACATTCATTATGTATGAGTAAATGGAATACTAGTTAAAATGCTTGTAATACCTTGGAAATCATGAATTTATTATACAAATGCACTTTCAATTATCCCTTAAATTATATATATTAATTAAATTAAATTAAAGGAAATTATAAGATTAATGCTTAACACATAGTGTGTATTCTCAATCATAGAGATTTTATAAATATCATATAATAATATATAGAGGTTTTAGTGCATATCTCTAACAATGTTCTACTTCCAATAAAGACACATTATCTTAGGGCTATTTCCCCTAATATTATATCATATAAAATATCTTGTGAAATAATATCCAAAACTCACTTTTATATCTTCCAAAATGAATATGGGGATTGATAATCCATTTCACCATGAATAAAATGATATGAAATACCTAGTGAATGCTAATCCAAAACTTCTTCTCGGTAAAATTTATATCAAATTTAAAATAGTTGTATAACTAAAATCATCATCCTAATTCTGGAAACTAAAAATTGTATGATATTGGAAATTTATATCATTGATTAAATATATTAACTTTAGAATCCATAAAATTAAGAAAAGAGTTATCTCCAACAATGATTCTGTGCTTCGTAACCTTAAAAGGGATCTGGATTGATCTCCATCAAACACATGTATATCTATACCAATGTACACTAGCTACAAGATATACAATAATTATTTTTCAAATGATCCCTTTATCCAATATATTGAGTAGTTGTAGGATACATAGTTTGTCAATCCCATAAAACTACCCATACATTTTCTATTCTCCGAGTATAGAGTAACTAAGTTGTTGAATACATCACATGACATTCACCAATATAGATAATCAAACCACATTATCTTAATCAAGTAGATAATAACATCAAATGTGTTTTATAGGTTTGGTCATACACTTCCTTATTTTGTCTCAATCAAGTCCCCAGATAGAATATTCCTTATTTTAGTAGAAAACTATCATCTTGGTTAAGATCCAATGGATGACACAATCAAGGACATACACCCAACTACACTTGGATTAACTAAGACTCAAGGCTTTCATAATATAGGTATCTAAGTATGGATTTTATCATGCTATGTCTCCCACTAATTGTACATATGAGTAAATATAAATAATTTCCTTGGGACCCTATTATAAAAAATCTATACTGTACGACACTCCATGTGGAATACTTCATGAATAATCTAGTAAAAAATCATATTTTGTGCCTCATGAGCATATTTTTTATCCTAATAAACAAATCATACTAATTTAAACCTTAATAATTTATCATAACTTATTATACTCCACAATAATGATTAGTTTTAGATATCTCAATGTCCTACTTGAGAGGTCAATTATCATTACAATTCATGAGTGTATGATGGAAATATGAAAAAAATGAAAATTTAAAGATTTAATTTTATATAATATGTTACATATTATATTCCCAAACTCCTTTAATAATATTTTCCAAACCATACAGAATCACCTATATTATAATATCACATTTTATAGGCATTAAAATTGTCCTTATGTGTACACTTTTAGGGTTTTTTAAACTCATTAAATATCAATGTAATGCCTTCCACACCTATTTATTATCATATTATAGAAAAAAGTCCCACTAAACAATTTTGTGATTAATTTTTTTTAATTAATAAAATTTGAATAATAGTGATAATTAAGAATCATATAATAATTCATAACTCCTTGATCAATGCATTCAGAAATATTTACATTACAATATTCATTGTTACTCTTATACCCTAGACCTTATCTAGGTTTGAGATGATTTAATTATTTTTGAAGACATGTATGTTTTTATGATTTTTTATATGTCATATGTGTTGTCATGGGGCCTTAGATTTTTTTCTTAATGTTGGACTCAGGTTTTAGATGGAAACTTACTATAGGTGGCACTTCAAACTACGATGGGTGAGGGTCACGCCTGAGGAGGGTTTAACATAGAACCATAACCCTTCAAAAAATTAATTTTTGTTCTATATTGAGGTCCCATGTGAGATTAAATCTCCTAATAATAAACAAAGTTCATGTTATGGAATAAGGTATTGTAGTGTGGCGAGTCTTGTGTGATATTTAATTTCCCAAGTGTTGGGAGAGACCATGCTATGGTCGACTGGTTTACAATGTGGAAGGTGATTCATAAGAATAAAATTCATCTAACATGGGAATAAATTCAACTAGGTTTGAGGATCATGCTATTTCAATGGGTGGCTATATCGTGGCTATCCATGCATGGGATTAAGATATGTATGATTAAATCTAGGACTAAATGAGATTAGGTTTTAAGTCAGCATAAGATTAATAATCTTTTCCATGGAAGGATTTTCATGAAGTTTCCCTATGGATTATACCACGATGGGATAATGATAATGTTTATTATTATTATTATGAGAGGTGTGGAACACTGTTAATGGAGGGTTTATGTCATGTGGGGGAATCATGGAGTGTTATTTTACTCTAATCGGTGTTGTTACACAAGAATATATATCAATTACTATATTTTAATAATTATATAAATTGTTTTAATAATAAAATTTTGTGAATTAAGGTGACTCATTCTTAACAGTGACACACACCTTTCACTCCACTCATATTTCATTCTTCTCTAATTGGGAAATATATTCATTATTTCTAAATGGGTGTGTACTATTTATTTTTTTGGATCTCTATTGGTGAGTTTACACTTCCAATTGGAGTACTCTAATTTTTATTTTTTTACTTCCTAAACATAAGCTAGTTATGGATACTTATACATATTTTCATGTATTTTCATTAAATTATTGATTCTATCAATTTAGGACTGAATTGACTGAAGATATTCAATAAGAAGATTCATAAACATATAAGGGTGGTGATATTTATGTTATTAATATTCTATATCCTCATTTTTTATGCGTGTATAATGTGTTGTCACACAGACCTAAGGTGTGGTTAGAAATATATAAATAAATGGGGTTTTTTATCTTGTGGGAAAAAACCTATCCCAAGTGTAAGTAGTTTGATGATAGTTTTTTAGACTAAACCTTTGTCTAACAAGTGAGTCAGTCCTTGAACAAACAAAATTTGAAATTTTGGAGGTTACCTAAGGGTATTCTTAGTATTAGTTGAAATAGTGTTTTGAATAAAGATTCCATAGGTTTATAACTATGTAGAACATGTATTATAAGTGAGAGGCCATTGTGATGGTAGCTTTTTGTAATAATTTTTTGGGAGATTGGTTTGATGAGTTATAACCACTTTAGAACTAAAATTATATTCTCATATGTTGATATGATTTGGTATGAGAGTAAAATGTGGAATTTATATAACATTATTTTAATTAAATTTTTAAATGTGATTGGAATATTATATTTAATTATAAAAAATGATTATATATTTATAATGTGTTCATGGGTTAGGAAAATATCCAACCAGAGGTATTATAGATCTAGGGTGCTGTGTTATTTCTTCTCAAGTTTGGATGTTATATGAGATGGTACCAGGGAGGGATGTCATTCCTTATTACATGTTGTTGTTACATGAGAAGGTTTTGTTGAGAGGATGATTTTACCTATGTGGTGTGGATGTAAAATGAGTTGGTTCTAGTCAGGGGAATTATTACCTACTGGGTTTTGATGTTATATTAGATGGTTCTAGGGAGAGGTGTTATTTACGTATGGGTGCATATGTTATATGAGATTGTTCTGGGGAGGTGAGTTATTCCACCAAGGGGTTGTTGGTAAATGAGATAATTCTATGGTGGGGGTATTATAACCCCACATGATGTGGATATATCATGTTTAGAGACATATAACACTGGTTAAAGAAGGTATGCTTGGTCTTATGTGTTTTTGTAGAACTCAAGGACCAATATTGAATTATTTTATTTTCAACCAACTATATATTCTAAAACATCATCAAACACTCTATTTATACTTAATATTAATAGGGACACTATTTATAGTGGCTTACTGAGTTTTACTCACAACCTTTTTAGGTTTTGTTTGTACCTGAGTAGAGTTCTTGGTTATTAGCTAGGATAAGGACCAGGACCCTTTTCTAGATGGTTGATCTGGATAGTTGTGTCAAAGCACAAGTGATGGGATCAAGTAATGACTTGAGGCATGTTTTTTGGGTGTCCCAAGTTTTTGTTTATTTTGGTTTTCTTCAAGACCCGATGTATATGATCCACCACTGGAGGATCCTAATTATGTCTATATACCTTGTTTATAATGTATACTATTCATATTATTATTGCTTGGTTAACGTTTTTTTACTTCAATTGATTTATCTATGATGTTTATTTTGTATCAAGGATATATGTTGTGTTAGATAATAATAAAATTTTCATACATTGATATTTATGGAGACCAGATCCATGGAAATAGTCTCATTTTATTATTATTAGAGCACTATAATTGGCCCACTATTGATAATGTATAGGAAGGTATGCCTGAGGTATGTGCTGATTGGGTCTGATCATGATGATGTTTAATTGGGTCAGAAGCATAATAAAGTGTAATAAAACCCATTTGTTGTATTTTTATTTATTATTTGGGAATGGTATAAAAAACATAGGTGTTTTTCATAACTTGGTATGAATCATTTTACTTGGAGTAGTATACCAACATATGAGGGAAGACCAAGTTACTAAAGATGTGACTATTTTCTGGGTTTTCTCTTTTACGAATGAGTTATTTTATTAAATATGTTCTATGTTGATATTTATCAACGAATATTTAATTTTTATTCTTGGATTACGGTGGAAAACGAGTGTGAATTCATGAATCATGGGGGAATCATAGGATTCACAATATATTCACGTGGTTTCTAAAGATTAATTATCCTACTTATCATGTGTAATTTTTTAAATAAAATTTATATAACAATGTATAATGTGTTTTCCTCTATAATTTTTTTTTGTTTTCTATTTAACTATTCCACTATTATTATAATACCAATTAGAAAAATAAATTAATTGAAAATGATATGTTTTGTATATGGAGTTTGTGTAAATGGGGCTTGGGAAGCACTCAAGTTTTCAGGGCTTTTTCATATGGAATATTTATAGAGTTGATGGATTCCATGAATGTGATCAATTTCAGTTGAATCGTGACATCAATGATTTTTATAAATATTTTTTCTCATCCATGGGTTTATATTTTTGGATACATTCCACCATAATGTCCTTTAGTAGGGTGATAGGAGGGATGGGATGAGCACTCCCCACTACCAATTAATCTTGAAACCCCTAGTGCACCAACACTAAATACGGATGATCATATCCATGAGATCCTACTATTGTTTATGAATTTAATTGACAAAGACACCCTAATATATATAACTTCTCTGTCAAATATTTCATGGTAGTTTTATATGAAATATCACCCATTATTCATGGTTGAAGGTGGTCCCAAGGATGGTGAGATATGGGTAGAGTCAATGTAGACTATATTTTATCATCTTAATATATCCCATAATAATAGGGGTAAGTTAGTGACCTATGTATTATAAGGGAGAAGTTAGCAATGGTGGGATAAAATGAATCACCAAAAAAATATTATATTTTGACGAAATTAATGTCCATTTTATGATCATTTCTTATTGGAGACCATAGGGGTGGATAAGGCTCTAAAATAAATTCATCATAACACAATATAGATATTTTTTATGGATTATTAAACAAGCTTTACCAAGACTCAATGTTTTATGTGATATTGGTGGGGGTATTAGTTAGAGAGGGCTATATTCTTTGGGTATGGTTTTAGGTATGTGATTTGGGTTCAGGTGAATGCATTCAGCAATATTTATTCCAAATGTATACAATGAAATCCCATAAATATGGGAGAAACCTGGCTGATGTTAGAGGTTATAGGTAGTTGAATTTTTATGAGGGGATCAATATTTTGTTTTTGAGTATGAAGAATCTTAGGTTTGATACTTAATTTCATGAATAAAATTTCTAGATTGGATAAGAGAGTGGTTTATCCAATCCACTAACGAGTGGATGTTTAATGAAATTCTACAAAGAGTTATTATTGGTCATGTTCATTCTCAATGTAGGGGGATGATAATCTAGTATCAATCATGTTGGTACATGGGGAACCTAAAATGATATTGTAGGAGTCATCATCAGTCAACTAGTGGTAGAGGATATGTTCAGATGTAGGGTTTAGGAGTTGGTTTTGGTGTTCTATAGCAAAGTGGTATTTGGAGTTCCATCAACAATTCAATATGTGGTGGGAGATGTCATTCTTAGAGGAAAGGGAAACAAATTTAACTATGGGGTTTTTCGTTGTGGATTTATATATGATCACAGGGATTATATTCATTCCAGTTTTATATTATTGAGCGAAGTCCTTTTAATCATAATATTTTTCTATCTATCAATATTTGTACAATATTATTTTCTTCCACTTATGATTTTAATTTATTAAAAATAGGAACATTTCATTCATTCATATCTTATAATAATTTTTATGGATTTTTTATAGAAAAAAATGATTTAATTGGGTGATATCGATATATATTACTTTTGGGACATGATTTAAGGGTATTCACAGATTTTGGGAGTGTGACATTTTAACACCCTACAATTTTACTATATATATATCATTTAAAGGAATCTAATTTGTTTGATATAATTATCCACACAATAAAACAAACTAAAACAATTTGGGATATATTAGTTTAATATTATTATGAAAATTATAGGAATAATTAATCCTATAGTAAATAAAAATATATAACTCTTTGAAAATTGCTTACATTTAGGGGATTAATAATTAATATGCTTTAATATTAAAAATGACTATTTTATATAATAAATGTTTTAATTGGTTTTTATATTTTATTGAAATAAAATTAAATTAAAACATTTTAATTATTATATATTAACATTATTTAAATTATAAATTTATTTAAAAGAATACTAAGAACACTTTGAATCTTTATTTTTTTGATAAAAAATGTATTTTATTATATTTTTTATTTTCACATAAAAATATTTTTTTTAAGTTTTAAATTTGAGTAATATAAAATGAAACTTATTTATTAATTCAGTATGAAAAAATATCTCAATATTAATTATAATAAATTTTTCTAAAAAGGTTGACTTTTTGGGTAATTGGTGAAAAATAAAAATTTTAAAAATACCTTCACTTTTACGAGATTTTCATTATAAAATATTTTTTTGAAGTTTGTGAAACCATTTTTATATAAAAAAAATATTTATCAATTAAATTAACTAATTTATTTTTTTTAATTTATAAAATCCACATTTTAAATTTTAGATTAAGTAATAATTTACTATGATAAAAACTATTTTTGGTTTTTCTATTTTAACTACATATCCACAAGATGGAATTTTATTTTAGATTGTTTTCAAAGGCACATAAATAATATTATTTTAATAATAAATTAATTAATTTCATATTAATCTTTTATATATTTAATTTTATGACAATCATAATTTATAATAAATTTTTTTTTTCTATAAATGGGGTTTTATGAAATATATGTTATTACATAATAATTAAAAATTATCACCAATAATTTTTGTTAAAAATATTTTATATTTTGAATAATTATATCCAAATTATTTAATAAGGCCCATTTTATTTTTATGAATTTAAATTAAATAAAATTTGTACGAATTAGTTATCATTGAAAAAATCAAAAATAGTAAAAGTGAAAAGTATAAGATTTAAATACATAAAACATCTTAAAAACAATTTTGAGAATGTATTTTTTCGTGTTTATAAATCTCAAACCTTTTAATTCTCCATTATTTTCCATTACTGGATCCATTTGACATTTTAAAATTAACTTTTACTTTTATATTATTATAAACATTCAACTCCTCTCCCTTATAAAATTATACATCACCACTACACTTTTACTCACACCCCAAACCTCATATATTTGACAAAAATATACCCAAATAACTTCCAAAACACCAAAAACCATCCTAGATGTTTTATAATTCTCCAAATAACACCTCTCAAATCCTTAATCCAATTTACAAGGGAGCACTTCTAAAGAGTTAGGTAAAATTCTCAATTATTAATTTTTCATTTTATTTCCTTTCATTCATCTTATACCTAATACAAATATAATCTACCCATTTTTTAATAATATCATAAGTACCATAATAATACTTATATTTTTTTTATATTTATGGGAAAACTATTTTATACCTTCCACCTAACCATTCAAAAATGATAATGTTGATTGTCTTACAAGTTGACTACGACCTCCATAACCAATGTAATATATTTTCCATATCTTCCCTACACAGATCATTCAAGGATAGTATTTAATGAAGAAATATTATTTATAAAAAATTATTAAAATAATAAAAATATTAACCAATTCCTACCTTTTTTCTATTCTATGTAAAATGAGCACATCGCTTGTGAGTTTGTACAGACTACCACCTCCATAAATAAACATATTTCATTATATTTACTTTTTGATATTTATTATTTATCTAAATATATTAAAATAAAATTAAAAAACTCAAAAAATATAAATTATATCATTATAAATCTATAATAATTATATTATTCTAAAGGAACAAAATTCTTGACCATACACACCCATCGATTGTAGAATGTTCTTGTTTGGGTTGATTTAACCACCTATAATAAAAATGATTTAAAATTTTAACATGGATGAATATCGAAAATAAACTGGTAATATTATTATAAATCAATGAGAGAACAATTTATTCGTTATATTTTGAAATTTTATATTAATATTTAACTTATTATTAATCTACCCACCTCTTTTCATTAAAAATGGCTGAAACAACCTCAAAACCAATTTAATCTCCATGAACTGTAGAAAAAAATACCATGGAATGAAATTTTAATACAATAATTAATTATAAAACATCTATTATAGTTCCTTAAATATTCCATGAATGTTATAATTGGTATTAATGAATAGGAACCAACATCGATATTACAAATCATAGGTAATGAAATTAAAATTACAAACATAGGATGATGAAAATAAACAATAAATACCAAGTTAATATATAATAAATAATACTAATTTGATATTATAAAACATAATATATATGAATAATTTTATTAATTAATTTATTAAAAGAGTTATATTTTTCATACATGAATTTATAGGCCATTCGACTGAGATGGAATAGAAGGTAAGGGTTTCGTTTCAAATTTCCCTTCTTTGAGACATTTTTTGTATATTGAAAATTATTTTGTTTATATAGTGTATATAATAACAATTTGAGATATTATATACTACTTATTTATTTATTCATGGTATTTAAATCCTTATTTATATTTTTAACTTCCAATAGATTTTGATTCAATTATTATAAAAGTCATAAGGGGTTTTCTTCAATCAAAAATATTTTCTTGACTCATAGTATTTACTCTTTGACTATGGGTTTATAAGATTTTTTTCATATATTATATGATAATATTATAATTCAATTCACTCTCTATTTATAGGGAATTAAATTTATGGATTTATTTCATTTAAATATTTGATTATGTTATGAATAGTTACCATTCTCTCAAAATGAGCTCATTTTATTCCATATCAATATTTTCTCTTCCTTCTAATGTTTTTATTTCATATTTTGAAATTAAAATATGTTTTATTTTAGGTAATCATAAAATATCTCCCATTTATTAACAAATTTAAAATTTATCACTCTCTTTATTATGTGTATTTCAATAAAGTTTTTTTGAAAATATTGAAAAGGATTTCCTTTTAAAGTTCTGTATTTTTATCATCCACTCCACATTTCCAATTGAACTATTTTTTGTGTTTTTCAAGGCTCCATTATTGGAGATTTTAATAATAATATTTTTTTTTCAAATATTACACTTAACCTTTTTGTAAAATGAATTTGGAATGTGACCCATAACATTTTCATTTACAACAACGGAAAAATGTTATCAAAAAAGTCTATTACAGTTTCATTCATCCTTACAAGATATTATTATTACCGGGAATATTTTACAAGTTTTAAAGTAGTTTTAAAAATGATATTAATTTTTAATTTTTTATGAAAATAAACATAAATAATATTAATTTTTTCAAAATTAAATGTTTTATTTTTAAAAAAGGAATTATTTATTTTAAAATGGATTTTAAAGGATTATATTTTAAATAAGTCTCCAATGATTTTATGTCTCACTAAATATTGTTTTTAAGAACATATTTATTTTATAAAATTTATTTTTTAAAATCATTTTAAGGGTAAAATTTAAAACAAATTATAAATCTCAAGTATTTCATTTGTAAGAAATAATTTTATATGATTTTATATTTTTTTTAAAAAGGTTAATTTATTAATTTTTTAAAGATATTTGTCTAATAATAATAATGTGGTGCTTTAAAATTATGTAAATATCCATCGATGTTCCTTTTGTTACACTTGAGATATATTTTTTTGATACCATCCACATTCTTTTTTGGATTGATCAAAAACTTTTCTGTAAATTTATTCATTAAATCCATATCATTTCCATAAGTTATGTAATTGATGTTTGTAATATGAATGAGTGATTGTATATTAAAAACATATGTAGAAGTGATTTAAGGATGATATCCTCTATATATCTTTAATTAATTTTTTTAACTTTTATTTCTTATGAGATAAATATGTTGAGAATGAACAAGATGCATATTATCTATGATCATATGATTGAGCATGGACAAAATAAAGATTAGAAACATTCAAAATATTGAGTAAGGAATAATCTGGATAAACTAAGTTCAAAACATTGAGTATTTACATGTTTTAGACTAGCTATGTTTACTATAATGTGTGTGAATATGATGTATATTAAATAATTTCCCAATATTTATCATGAAATCAATGCTTTTAGTGATGTTCGAAGTATTACTATTTTCTTTTTTTATTTCTTCACCACTTTTCTATATTTTATGCTTATGGTATGCTTTATGAATCATGTTTATTATCTCAAAATATTGTGATATGGTATATGTTAATTCATTTTAGATTTCATGTCCTACTATCATGACTTATGGAAAAATCTTATTGTTACCCATTCTTTTTAATAATATATATCTCCAACGTTTATATTCTCTCATATGATTTTGATCTAACCATTGATGACATATAGATAAGTTTTCTCTTACTAATAATTTGAACTCAAAACTTTATTATGATTCTATTTTACTAGTTATAAAGAAGAGTGAAACTTATGATAAGTCTATAAGGGAGTTTACTATGGTTTTATTATATAGAAATGTTCCCAAGTATCATAAAATAAATTTCATATGCGGTTGATCCTCAAAGATAGTAAACCTTATATTCTTGGTATTATGTGATTATTTATGAGATGTAATGTTTATTTTTTGTAGATTATGTAAAATAAAGATATGTATAGCTTAGTTCACCTCACATGGAATCAAGACTATGTGCAAGGAATGTGTTTTTAGTAATGGTCATTAGAGTATAGTTTTTGGGAACATAATACATAGTGGGTGACATTTATAGATTCCATTGGGACTTCTTTAAACTAGGGATGATTTATTTCAATGTGATCTTCATAATGGATTATATTGTTTGTTTTTAGGCCCAAATAAATGATTATAATAATGAGTATAATTCATGTTTGATGAGGGATACAATTATTTCCATATTGAGGATTATGATTTGTAAAAAATACATATACAGGGATTTAATTTCATTAGTTGAATAAGATCAGGACCTAGTTAGATATCCTTTTTCAAGGTGAGGATATTATATTTTCGGCAGTCTTCCCTCCTATAGTTACATTCTATATTTCCCGATTATTTCTCAAGGTTTCCTCCTCTACATGAGGTTTAGTTCATGATAGATATTTTTCAAGGCATGAGGCCTAAATCTATTCTACCTTACAGGATAGATCCTTTATAGATTTTAGAGAATATGGTTTTGATAATGTATTTGTATTTGAAGGGGCTTACACGGTTGAGTATATCCCCTTGGGGTACCCTAGTTTTGGTCTCCCTGAAGGAGGATGGTTTTTTGAGCTTGTGTGTTGATTACCAAAGGTTGAACAAGGTGATGGTCAAGAAATGGTATCTACTACCACATAAATATGATCTATTTGACAAGATTAGAGGGAATTGAATGTTCTTCAATATTGGTATAAGACCATTTAATCACTATTTTATGGTGTGTCCACCTAACATACCTCATAATATGTTTACGATTAGGTATTCCCTATATGATTACCTTATAAAATATTTTGTTTTGAGAAATGTTCAAACTATGTTTTTCCATGATGAATAAGGTCTTCCATCCTTAATTGGAATCATTTATTATTATGATTTTTAATGATATTATCATGTACTCCCACTTATGAAAGGTGCATGATCAAAAGTATGATACTATTTTGATCACACATAGATAGAATGAGTTGTATGGTAATCTACCAAAGTGTTAGTTTTATATTAGAAAGGTATGTTTTGTGGGTCACATGATATTAAAGGATTGTATATCTATAAACTAAGTTATGATCAAGGATGTGGATTCTATGGATAATTATATAAATGTTTTAGAAACCATTATTTATTTGGGTTAGATGGTTACTATTAGATATTTAAATCGGACATATATTGATTATCATAACTAATAAAAACACTAAACAAGAAAAGGGTGAAGTTTTTTTGTCAGATACATGTGAAAAAGCATCTTAGGATCTAAAAGTGATGTCAATTACTTTTTCGATATTGACATTATCTAGGTTTGGTAGAAACTAAATTCTATAATATATTGTATCAGGTATTGGTATTTGAGTAGTGTTAATTTAGTATGGTTGTGAAATATATTATTGGTCCATGAAGTTGAAGATACATGATTAGAAATACCTAAAACATTATATTGAGTTAGAAATGTGGTGCACACTCTCAGGTGTTGGTGGAAGTATCTTTTGGGATATAGGATTGTGGTATGAAAATATAATAAGATCCATATATATATATATTATTATAGAGTGACCTGAACGAAAGTAGTGAATAAGACTTGAGTATCTATAGTATTATAATTTTGAGATTGTGTATATACATGATAAGGTCAATGAAATTTAAGATGCACTGAGTAGGAAGAAACCAGACTAGGTAGTGTCCATGTTGAGAAATGAGTGAAATATGATGACCCAATTCACTGATATATGTCCTTATATCTTATATTATTATGGTTTAGTGACCCTTACATCAGTTTATATTACCCCTCACTTCTATAGAGGGTGAATGAGAGTCAAATAATAGATTCTAGCAATATTTTTATAAATAAAAATGTAAATGGTTAAAAGTATCCACTACATTGGTATTATGATATTGATGAGTTTATTTACATATTAGGCTATATTATAGTCCATTAATGAATGTGTGAGGAAATAATGAGGGATTCACAAGAATTGAAATATATTTTTCATCTAAATATAAATAATATATAAAATACATTCATAGTAAATACTGGTGGCCTTGGATGAAGAAGGATATAGCGGTTTTCCAACATCGTCAACCACATTCTAGTAGGTGAAGGATGAGAACCAGTGGCCTTCTTGAATTATCTTGTAATTATCCATTATTTATTGGAAGTGGGATGATGTGACCAATAATTTCATGATGGAGTTCTCAAGTAAATATTGAGGAAGTGGTACTATTTGACTTACTACTTACTATTTGATAATGGTTACTCATTTTATGCTAATATATGAGAGATTATCTATAAATAAACCAAGAAAAATCTCGGATTTGTAGTTATTATGTATTTATAGTGTTCCAAACTGTATTATATTTCGCTAGGATTCATGTTTTACATTTCACTTCATGAGAGGGTATAGAAGGAACACTATATGAAGGTGAATATAATCGTAATTTATCATCCTTAGATAGATTGGAAATCTAAGTTCACCATTTTAATAATAGATGGAATGATGCCAACATGTGTCCATTATTTTTGGGAGTTCATGGGAGAAACATTTATTACTTCTTTAGTTTTCCTATAAAAACAGTTACTGATCATCTATTTAGAGTCTCCTTTTATAGATTTATATAGTATACTATTTTGATATCCCTTATGTTAGCTAATTGATATAGAGTCTGTGGTTATAGGGAAAAGGCTCATGAAGAAGACACTGAAGCATACTCAGCTAATCAAGATGATTTTTGTGATCACTATGATAAAAAAATGCTATATGTTGATTGATGATTTTTCCTCTAGAGTTTGAGGTAGGCAATCAGTTATTTCTATGCTTGTTTCTAAGATTGAGAAATCATCATATTTGGAGGTAGGGACTGGAACCCATGTTCATGGGAATATTCAAGATCAGGGGGATGATTGATACAATGAAATATTGATTAGATATTATATATCATTTCAGTTCTATATATGATGTGTTTTGTGTTTTTTCTTCTTTATTGATATCAACACAACCCTTATAATGTGAACATTATAGATAAACTCATGATCAAGTATGACATGTATTTTGGTGATTTCTAAGTTCATATAGTAAATAAAAAAAGAAAACTTTACACACAAAGACAGTTTCTTAAGTATGATTTTTGTCGAAATCACAATCATATCTAGGAGGAGAAATGGGAGAAGGAATCTGACATACATGCGTAGTTTCCAAATTTATTCACCATTGAGGCTTTATAATGTTTTAGAATATAGCTCAGGGATAAGAAAATATATTGTGTGGAGGTTGTAATACTATGTACCTTATACAAGAATGATCTTATTTAATTTTTTTAATTCATGTGTGTTTTTATGATTTTGATATATTAGAGGTTTTCGTCAAGGGGACCAAAATTCATTTATGAGAGTTGGTCATAGGCTTAGGAATGATTTTTTTACAAGTTGGTCATCATTACATGGATGGGAGGGTCACTCCATGAAAGGATTTAAGTTTGTAAAAACCTAGAGTTTATAAATGATAATTTTTCTTCAGATAAAAGTGTTACATTTAATATTATATAGTATTATACACATACAATGTGACGCCCTGATCTTTTGGAATTCTAATTGTTTCCTAAAAATGTTTGTTATATTATACTAAAAAAACATATCACATAAATAATTATGTGAGTATAAATTGAAATTTGACCATTAGTTTTTTAAAATTATATGACCATTGGTAAATATGACAATTGGAAACTCTTAATAATTTTTTTAACATTATAATTAGTGTTATAAAAAGAAATCTTAATCATTAACAAATGAATAAAGACGAAATGATGGCCTCAACTAGTAGAGTCATGGAAAACAATTTTTTCTAAAATATTGGGAGGAAGGTAGTGAGACATGGATTATCACTTGAACAAGCTCAATCCAAGCTTCAATATTTTAATATTGAATGAAATCGCTTACAAGAGATGTTCAAGTTAGTGGAAATTACCACTCAGGCGATGTTATCCGAGCCTCCCCAAGAATATATCACCATCATAGAACATAACCTCAGGTCATATAAAGGTGTTATTAGTGGTTATGTTTCATGTCCCTAGTTACTTTAAGTGTAATTAACATGTATATATAAATTATTTGTTCTATAACTTCCATTTCAATAATAGTTTTTCTTAATAAAATAGAGTTAGAATTTAATAAATTGATTTTTTTCAGATTGAAATTATAATTTTTAGAAGAGATATTAATATTATAATAAGAAAATATATTATGAATAATACATATTTTAATGCAATGGCATGGTTAAAAAAATCCTATTAAAATATAAATTATAAAATAATTTCATTTTTTTCATGTGTTATAAATTTCACTATGAAATTTCTCTATGCATTTTCGTGCTGGTAGTATTTTTAATAAATAAGGATTTTTATATGTAAAAGTTAAAATTCTTATATTTTAATAATTATTAGGATAAAATAAAAATAATATTTTTTTATAATTAGCATGTCGAAATTCAATTAGAGTGAATTTATGATAATTTTCTAAAATACATTATTTTTTCCTAAATTGTAAAAATATAGTTCTATTTTTTTGGTATGTTTAATGACATAATATTGAGGTAATAAGTAATATAAAATCATATTATAATATTTTTGGATTAATAAATAATAATAGGTGTTCCATGGTTCCAATACCCTGGGAAAATACCATGGGAAAGACTATGGTTTTTCATTTACTACTACCTAGTTTTCTAGGGAAATTAAGAAACAAATCATCGTATTTTTCTATAAATAAAAACCCATTTATCATTTTAATTTCACATAAAATTCATCCTTGAATAATATATGATAGTTTTTTATCACAAGTAGTCCTTTAAAGGTGTCCTCAATCCCCCCATGCTCCCAATCTTTGGGTTTTAGGAGTTACTCTAAAAGCTAAGGAAAATCTGAACTTCCCTTTTCCTTTCAAGTTTCCTTTTTATGTGGCGTGTATTTAAAATTTACATACTATGTTATTTTATCAATTTTAACATATAAATTTAATATATTAATATACTTTTATTAATGATAGACCCTTTTCTCATATCATTTTAGTGTTTTCTAAAACCATGTTTCATACCCGTTATGCTACCAGATTTATTTTTCAAAATTTTTATCTTTTTCATAAGAAATTATATTATTTTATTTTGTTAATACACAAAACTCTTTATTTTCATGGATTATTCAACTATATTTAAAATTTATCTATTTTATTCTAGGATTATAATACATAAAATTTACCTTCCTTTTTCTTGGGATAATAATGACATAAAAATATATTAACATTAAGAACATTTTTTAAACCTAATGAGTTTGATATGAAACCCATTTATTTTCTTCCCCATGGGATATTTCTGAAATATTTTATTATGTTACATTTGACTCATACTAGTTAATACATATTAAGGTTGTGACTTGAGAGTTCTCCATTGCATTGGGTGAATAATTTAATCTCTATAGATGACATGTTTTACGATACCTAGGTGAATAACCATAGTAATTTTTATATAAACATTATAATAAAACTTGTTGGTATGCTTAAGAGAGACTCCATTAAATTGTTTAACTGCATTTCCATGTTATTATACATGTTTCATTACTATTATATGTCCTATTTTCCTATTATAATTTTTTATAATATTCTTAAAGTTCTTATGAACAATTCTAATGAACACTTATAAATTGTTTCCCTTGTTTTCTCTTACCGGGCCTTATGCTCACACATTCTTTTAATGTACGTCCCCAGATTATGAGATTTAGTAAATATACATAGAATTAACCTATTATGAATCCTTTCACGTGGATTAGAATAATTTGTTCCGTTTTCATGTATTATGTACCTTATTTCCAACAAACTAAACTTTTAAAGATCCTTGTTTTGTATAATGTAACGAAAAGTTATATAATAAAAAGAAGGGTTCCATAGTTTGTATTAATGGATGGTTTAGTTATTTGTAAAAATTAGGATTTTAAAATGTTAGGAAGGGCTTTAGGAACATTTTAATATATGAGAAAAAATCATGGTGTTATGGAGAAGTTTTCAATATGATCTGAATATTGAATTGAATTTAAGTATGGCCTGCGACCCTAAAACTGATGTCCAATCTGAAATGACTATTAAAATACTTTAGAACATTCTAAGAACATGTTCAATAGAATTTAAAGTCTGATGGGATAAAAATATCCAATTATTTGAGTTCTTATTCAACAATAACATCCATTAGAGTATTTAAATGTAACCCTGTAAATCTCTATATGGTACGTGATGTTGAAATCATATTTTTGTGATGGAGTTGGTGAGAGAAAGATTATTTGGCCTGATCTTGTGAAATATATGATGGAAAATTTTCATTCCATTCACAAACACATAACGGCTAATCAGAGTTGGTAGAATATCTATGATAACAGCAATCGAAGGGACATAAATTTTGATATTGGATACAATTTCTTCCTTTGAATTTTACATTGGAAGAGAGACATGTGATTCTGGATGAAAGGGAATCTCAACCCCATGTACATTAGACCCTAAGAAATACATGATCGTATATAATTAATGGCCTATTCTATTTCACTTCCCCAGAATCTTGCTCATGTTTATTATGTATTCCATATATCTATCTTGAGAAAGTACATACCTGACCATTTACACGTACTGAATCTAGAGATTGTACAACTAGAACATGATATCTCTTATGAGGAGAAACCAGTGGACATATAAGACCGTAGATATAAGTTTAAATGCAACAAGACTACCCACATCATTAAAGTGTTTATGAGGAACCATAAATACGAAGAATATATGTGACAACCAGTTGAAATAATGAGGAAGAAGTAAATTTTTTTTTTCAATCGATAGAACAAGATAAAATATCAGCGATGAAATATCTTAAGGGGGAAGAATATAACCACCCAAACTATTTTAATGATAATTTTTCCCTAACAATGTGTGTTATATTATAATCAAAAAAATTATATCTCATTAACAATGATGTGAGTATAAAATGAAATGTGATCATTCGATTTCGACCATTATATGACTGTTGGTCAATATGATCAGTGGTCAATATAACCATTAGAACAATTAATAAAAAATTTTACGTTATAATTTGTTTCATAAATAGAAATGATAATGGTTAATTAATGCAGAAAAGGAGAAAAAATATCCCCAACCAGTAGAGTTATATTGTATTAATCCAATTTTATAGATCTTGGAAGATATGTAGCATCACTGGTCTTCATTCTTAACCAAGACAAAACTGATCTTCAATATGTTAAGATTGGACATAATTTACTATAGGAGAAGTTCAAGTTAGAGAAAATTACCACTCAGGCGATATTATCTGAGCCTCCCCAAGAATTTATCAAAATTTCACACCTTACACTTAGTTTTTATGTGGGTGTTATAATGGGTATGTTTCTAGGACCTAGTTACTTAAATTTTAATGATAATGTATAAATAAAATTTTAGTTTTACCATTTTTTAAGAATATTTTTTCTTAATAAAATTTAGTTGGAATTTGATAAATTGATTTTTCGAATATGAATTTTACTTTTCATAAAAGATAAAAATATTATAATAAAACAATATATTATAAATAACAGTTATTTTAATAAACTTTTATGGTTAAAAAACTACTATTCAAATATAAATTATAAAATATTTTGTTTTTTCAAATGTAATAAATTTGACTATGAAATTTCACGATGCATTTTCTATCTGTAATGATTATTAATAAATAAGGAATTATATATTTAAAAGTTAAAATTATAATTTTTATATAATTATTATGATAAAATAAATATAATTTTTGACATCATAAAATCAAAATTAGTTTAGGGAGAATTTATGATAATTTTCCAAAATACAATATTTTTTCATGAACTACAAATATACAGTTAGAGGTTTTTAGTTTGTTTAATGACATCATAATGATGTAATAATTAATATAAAATGATGGATTTTTACTATGTATTAAAATATCACAATAGGTTTCCCAAGTGTCCAACCCCATGTAAAAGCCCATAGGTTTTAATTTACCACTATCTATTTGTCAAAGAAAATTAATAAACTAATCTTCCTCTTTTCCTATAAATAAGCACCCATTTCACCATTTCATTTCATTTAAAATTAATAATACAAGAATATATGAACGTTTTACCTCTCAATTATGCCTCCCAATGAGTCTTCCCAAGGTTTTCTCAGGCCCCAAGGTCCCAATCTTTGTGTTTTTTGAGTTAATCTTCAAGAAAAGAGAAATCTAAACTTCTCTTTTTCTTCCACATTTCCTTTTTAATATGGTGTGTATTTTAAATTTTCATACTATGTTATTATTTCCATTTTATTCTATCCATTTATTTTATCAATATTCATTTATTAAGGAGATACCCTTGTAAAATCACTTTTTATTGTTTTCTAAAACCGTGTTTCATACCTCTTATAATACCAGATTTACTTCTCTGAATTTCTCTCTATTTCATAAAAAGTTGTCTAATTTTCTATTGTGAATTGTCACAACCCAACCCTACGGGTCTCGAGTCACAACTATCCAAGGGCCACCTCCATAGGGTAGGACCTGGCGATAAGTGCCAAAGGAGTAATGATCTCGGGGAGGCCTTCGCCTAAGTACCTGTACTCACACACACACATCCCACTCGATGTAGAAGTGCAGAGAAAAAGAAAAAGAAAACCATAGGACAAACAACTATAACAAAAAAATAGTCATGCATCAAATTCTAAAAAATACAAGTAAAGTGTAGAAAATTACTGACAAGATAGTTGAACAGAAAGAGGGAAAAAACACACGCCCGACTAGAAAGGTGCCCCAACCCGACAATAGGTAAATGAAAGTAAACAGCTAGTGATTCTCACAACTGAAAACCCTACTATGACCACGGAACGCAGCCCAAGATCCTATGTCATCTATGCTTCTCCGTAGTCTTGATTGACCTTTCCGTCATCTGCATAGGCACACCAAGTGCAGGGAAATCCCAAGCAGGGGTGAGTATAATGATACTCAGTAGGATTCCCTGAAAGCTCGAGGGAGTAACAAAGAAGATACAAAAATGGTGAGTAGTAGACAGATCATGAACTATGTAAGAGTACAATAGATAGAGTGCAGCTCAACCCAACCAAAGGAAGGAAGTAGACTCATCCAACCAAAGAAGAGTTAGACACAGAAAGCACGTGGCATACTTCGTGCGTCTTCGCCCCTCCTAGAAGGAGACTAACCGAACCCAAGGAATGGGAACAGAAGTAGGGTGTATATATATAAGCTCAACAAGAAACCCAAATGAGTGTTTATGGGGATCTCTATCTCCTATCTCAGACCAGAAAAAGTTTCCAACAGTTCTAAGGGTAGCCATCACTGATGATCAACAATCCCGCACGTCGAGTAGCCTCATCGCTAAACCGTGCAACCAAGTGTCCCGCTCAGGTAATCGCGGAGAAAAGTAACAGACTAGCCTTATAGACAGGGGTGAGTTTGAAAGGAGTCATCGGGTAACCCACTGCTTAGCCTAGCTGGAGGGTAAACCCCAAGAGGTCGTCAGGTAACCCACTACCCAGCCCTACTAGAGGGTAAACCCTAAGGTAAACGGGTAACCCACTACCCAGCCCCGCTAGAGGGTAAACCATAAAGTCAATGGGTAACTGACTACCTATCCCCCACTAGAGGGTAAACCCTATGTTCAATGGGTAACCCACTACCCAGCCCCGCAAGAGTGTAAACCCGGAACTGGTCCAATAACTCTGCACTGACCGTACCATCACTGGGTGTCACTAACACCTCTACTGTGCATAGGTTCAGACTGCGTCGAGGGAACTGTCAACCAATTCCCTTTCATGTTTCCACATTTATTGAGATATCGAAAGAGGCTTTGCATGCCCAAATAGATTACACTATTCCAATCCTCATGGAAAAACATGTGAGACAGTCTATTTACTCGCTAGAAACAGGCTCACGATTAAACGTTATTCAACACTGCTTTATGCTCATACGACGTCTCATGGGGCCCACACCTCGGTCCTAGAAAAGGTTGAGAAAACTGTGCCATCGTGATGCCCTCAGAAAAACACTTCAAATCGACTATTCATACGCCCTAAACGGACGTCTAATAAAAAAGAAGCAGTACACCACACATAGCTTAAAAGACGGCCCATGGGGCCCACACCTCAACGTTGGATTCAACGCTTGAAACCACCCTAATCAACATCGTCTTACTGCCAGGGTCACAATGCCACTGATGCTGCCTAAAACAGACTCCACATGCCGTAGCAGTATCTCCCCGAGTTATGAAAATGGGGACCTATGGGGCCCACATTCTCGACCCCGAAACACATCACACAGATCGTACCATTATGTTCCTTGAAGATAACCATGAGGCGCAGGCTATTCATTTTCCCAGAACAGACATATAAAGAATAAGTCGTAAAAACGCAGCATAAGTCCTAAAGCCGCTTCGTGGGGCCTATGCCGTGGGCTCAAATTCAGGTGGGCAGATTGCGCCATTGCAATCCCCTCATAAGAACACTCAGAAATGAGTACTCAAACACACCAAAACGTTGTTGGGTGAAAAGTGGCGTTTCACCGTAAAACATGAGAACTAGGCCCTATGGGGCCCAAACCTTGTCTCCAACTTGAACGATTTGGAAAGAATCTCAAAAACATCGGATGAGGACTGGGGTCACGCTGCCGCTGATGGTGCATCAATTAGACATCCCTAGAAGGAGTTATTTCTAACACAAGAATAACTAATTAATTAAATAATTAATTAATTATTTTCATTAAGCGTTATGTGCCACCAAGCAATGAAACCAAATTGTAATGTTTCTGAACCAACTTTGGAAGGACCGTCCCAACTCCAGGGCCACAGTGCCTCTGACGACACGTCAAACGGACGTCCGGCTCGCGAAGCACGCCCGATGCAAGCTTTAATATTAATTTAATATTATTAAATTAAAGCATTCTGGGTCACCCGTCTTCGACGTAGAGACCAAAAACCACAAAACCCAAATAAAAAATTCCATCTCAAAGAGATGAATGCACAACCATAGACGACGCATCAAACAGATGTGCCGTTTAAATGATACACCCCTTGATTGCAAGGGGCCCAACCAGACTGCTTCATGCCAGCTAGCCCGGTCCAGACCGCCGGCCCGCGGCCCACCTGAAGGTCCGGCCTGACTCACCGTGGCCTGCTGGCCGCTTCCCAATCCAGCAACACAGGACCTGACTCGGGTCCGGTTCTTCAAAGCTGACCGGCGAAAGGGTCGGTCTTCGTCCGTGACTCACCAACAAAACCCACGGTTTGCGGGTCCTTTCCCATGCTGTACCCCACCTAAGGTCAGCCCATCAGGTGCTCCGCCCCAACCGCGACTAGCTGAGGCCGCCGCCTCCACTCACTAGCCGAGCGCACTACTACACGCCGGCCACCCGCGATGCGGCCGCCCGGGCTCCCCGCTCCACTGGAGCTACCCTGTCTGTGTCGGCCACACCCGATGCCACACCGGACACACCCGACGCTGAACCCACCATCCTCTGCTTGTCCTCTGGCCACCGTGCTCCATCGCGCCTCCGGCTTGACCTCCGGCCATTGCCCCTTGCTGGAGCCGGACCTTCCACCGGTCCCCCCGAAAACTCCTTTGGTCGGAAAAATTATCCGAAACCAGCTTCAGAATCCTCGGGGCCGGATCATTATAGCGCCGCCCCTCACTCATCGATTTGTCACTGTTTTGGCGCATCCAAAATTTTGGACAAAGAACGCTCAAGAATGGGATTTAGAATTGGGCTCGGACGATGGCCGTGTTCGTTTAAACATCATCCTAATTCTAAAATTTTTGAACACAAAAGACTAATTAATGAAAAGATAATAAATTGAAAAATGTGTGAAGATTAACCAAAAATCCTTCCTCGAATCGATCGTGCGTCGTTGGCGGCATGTCCACAAAGTTCTTACTTTGATCCTCCAAGCTTCCGGCGGAGGTTGCTCCTCAATTCGGTGAAGAATATCGAAGAATGATGAAGAACAAGAGAGAGAGAGAGAGATATATATATAGAGAGAGAGAGAGAGAAGAATGGGTTCTCCCCTTACCTCAAGAAAATTTATAAAAACTCTCTGAAACGCCACCCACGGTCGTGGATTCCAAAACCTCCGCGCCCTCTTATTTTATATCACACCTAGGCAAAACACCCCATTTCAAACTCAACAAAAGTCTCGGATTTACATTCGTAGCCTTCGTCTGAATGTTTTTTGAAAAGAACTTCAGTTATTAAAATCACTAAGTCCTTATTTCAAAATGATTATTTTTCCCCTGGGTGACATATCTCACAGCAAGCCTGTGCCCGCAACTTTTACACCCCACCTAGGTAAACGACATGATCCGGACACAACTGTGCCCTCAGATTTACAATTTGAGCTACCGTTTAGGAGAAAACACAACCCCTCCTTGTTCATTGTATAAAAACACTTAATATTTTTATAAAATAAATTTCAGGCACACCGGGTCTCAGAATCGCTTGCCATCTCAACTCCTAGATCTAGAAATATATGTAGAAATATTCCAAAGTCTCACAGGGAAAAAACTAGGTATCTACATCATTCCATCCTTTAAGATTTTCATCCCCAAAAAGAGAAAGCAGGGAAAACAACTCGGGATACAGAGCTCACACCTAGGTCTTCCACTACCAATAAAACTTGCACAACACCATGTTGGCACAACATGGGAACCAAAGGGATGGTTCGTACTTAAAAGGTCTACTACTTTCGATGAAATGCATAGGAACAAGCACACACCTCATCAGCTGCGACACATGGAAGATTCCATGTGCCCAGTCCTATTTTTGGGAGGGTTGAGCAAGATGGTAGGAAACCCCTCAATCATTGGCACAATTCCCGAATGGCCCAAAGAAACTCGGGGCACTTCCCCGACTGAACCTCTACTTTCCACGTCGTGACTAAAATCCCGACTTGTTCCTGGAACTTGGTCTCGTTATTCCATCCTTTAGAATACCCATCTGGTGAAACAACCAATGATATCCTATCACACAAGTTTTCACAGTCAGTGCATCACAACCGAGACTCTCTTACATGCTCAAAAAGTGGATGAGTCAACACCATCGACTGCAGAAAATATGTACCCTCCTGCTCTACCAAGGTCAGCTATAGGGACACCAACTGCTCTAAAACTTCCCACACTAGTCAAGCCTAGGACTTCTTACTAAGGGAACCTACTACAACACTTCCATTTTCCTGAACATAGATTACCTTGAAGTCATAGTGCTACTGAAATTTCAACCAGCACTGTCGCCTCAAGTTCATGACTCTCTGGGTGAATATGCACCTGAGAAACTGGTGGTCTGTGAAAACCACAATGTACTCTCCCATAAGATAGAATCTCCACATTTTCAGGGAAAAGACTACCACTACCAGCACCACAAAGTGAAATGTGTAGTTATGTCTATGGGGTGCCCATCACCTCGTCTTGTACATGATAACATTATCAAGATTGACGTTAAGCACGCAAGGTACCAATGAACATGGCAGGTGAGAAAACTCATCCAACCGCTAGAGGCGAGACACAGAAATCATGTGGCATACCCCACATGTCTTCTCCCCTCTTGGAGGGAGAGTAATCCCTAAAACAGGAACTCTTCCAAACCCACCAGTGGCACCTCAAGAAAAAAGGGGGTCATGCAGAAAATACCCACTAGAAAAACCAGAACCTTCTCCGACACTCCCCCACACAACCCCACCATGAATGCACATGTAAGAGGGAGTCATCCACCACAACTCAATACTATCATATTTGGGTGGTATTAAATCTCCCTCATGGTTTTGATCAGATAAAAAATGCATCTTAGTGGGGGAAGAACACCTCTTTCCTGTGCATTCAAAGCTACGTTGGACAACACCAACACTGGGTTACACCGACGCCCTACATCCCCCTCTGTAAACCCTCGAACAAGGAGTTAGACAAAATTGTACCTCACGAAGTGTATAACAAGTTCTACTAATAAAAGTAGAAAAAGGCACAGAGCGTAACTCTTATCATCTCTTGTGTTTCAAGACAATAGACATCCATAGCACACAGTTACCCGGGACCCCATCCATCAGCTCCTTGAGTCGGATATGGTCCACCTAGTGGTGGTGGAAGGACCTCAAAACATCATCCGCCAACCATTGTTCTGCTTGATTTTCTTCCAACACCACCTCCCTGGGGACCACCCTGTCCTCACCTTAGAGTTCTCTGATCATGACACTGCCTCTGTCATGGCGGTGCATCTACCAATTATCTGGAAAACTCAGCACCTTTGGTCGGGTAGTATGACTCCACATGACCTTGCACATAACAATAATCTAACTAGTCCTCCTTCGGCTATATCGGTGATCTACGCTATCCCCGACCATGTTCCTGAGTCTCATCAAGGGGATACCTCCGGCGTCGAGGCCCTGCTAATTGGCATCCCTCTGACAGAAATTTCTCTATCACCAGCGCCTGCTCCAGCACCCTGAGATGGGTGAGGATGCACATGGGCACTATGATGGAACAAATATCTTCTACATAGAATTTTATCAAACTTATGTGCTCGGAAGTCACCATCATGAACCACATACAAAGAGTACTGAGTAAGGTCTATGAACCTAGTAATGTACTCAGCCACTGCCATCACTCCCCGATAAAGGTCCACCAGCTCCTGAAACTATATAAAGAGTAATTAGGAGGGGTAGTACTCCTCACAAAATAGTTTCTTGAAGTCATCCCATGAGAGTACTGACTCATCGTGTATTTGAGTAACCCTATCTCTACTAACGCCAAACTGCTTAGTTGAAAAAGACTGGCTTTCGAAGACACCATCTAACATGTTAGTGTCTGAACTATCCTGATGTGGTGAACCACCGACTCTAGACAACCCTTCACTATCTGAGGGTATGGCTTACTCTGGAACCTTAGCAGTCTCTGATGCTGGAACTCACGTAGCGCACCTAGCCCACACTTGTCACTGGCCTTCGCTATCGGTACCATCCGCTACTCCACAGATAGAGGTGTTGCTGACTGTCATCCTAGAGAAAGGGTAATCATATGATGGATCTTGAACTAAGGCCTCTCCACTCACAGAATCTTAGTCACAAACCGAAGCTAGTATCATGGCTGGCTATCATCGTGGAGACATTCTGAATCTGATGAAGGAGTACCGTGGTCAAATGAGCATAACTATATCAATAATGATGGGTAGCTAACTCAAGAAGGAAAATCAAAGACTCAATCATATATGATGCACGAACTAAATTCCCTGCAACAAGTGTCTCAGTATGTTGAGTCAACAAGCGGGTTATCAAGGTCCTCATGAATGGATACATCGGCCGCTGAACCATCACTATACTCCCTGGCATGAGAGCCACTCTCGAGACACGTTGACATCATTGCCCCCAAACATAACCAATTCCTTTTTAGGGACGTCCGAACAATGCCCCAAAGAATGAACCACCTTTGATACCACCTTCTCATGACCCGAACCTACCGGTCTTAAGCCGCAACTACCCCAGGGCCGCCTCTATAGGCCAGGGTCTAGCGACAGGTGTCGAAGGCGTAACGATCTTGGGGAGGCCATCGCCAAAGTACCTGTGCTCACACACACAACCTACTTGATTTAGAAGTGAAAATTAAACGAAAAAGTAACCAATGGACACACAACTATAAACCAACCACAGTCATGCTTCAACTTCTAAAGAGTGCATGAAAAGAGCTGAAAACTACTAAAAATATAACTGAACAGAAAAGGGGGAAAAACACGAACCCAACTAGAAAGGTGCCACAACCCGACAATAGGTAAACTAAAGTAAACAACTGGTGATTCTCAGACCTGAAAACCCTACTATGACCTCTGAACGTAGCCCAACCTCCTATGTCCTCTATGCTCCTTCGTAGTCTCAATCGAGCTGTCCGTCATCTACAAGGGCACACCAAGTGCGGGCAAAGACCATGCATGAGTGGGTATAAAGATACTCAGTAGGATGCCCCGAAAGCTCAAGGGAGAAACAAATGGGATACTAAAACGGTGAGTAGTAGACAGATCAAGAAAAATGTAAGAGTACACAAGAGAGAGTGTATCTCAACCCAACAAAAGGAAGGACGTAGACTCATCCAATTCAAGAGGAGTTAGACACGGAAATCACGTGGCATACCCCGCACATCATCGCCCCTCCTAGAAGGAGAATAACCAAACCCATGGAGTGGGAACCAAAGTAGGGTATATATATATATATGCTCAACAAGAAACTCAAATGAGTGTGTAAGGGGATCTCTATCTCCAAGCTCATCCCCAAAAAAGTTTCCAACAGTTCTAAGGGTAGCCATCACTGATGCCCAATAATCCTGCATGTTGAGCATCCTCATCACTAAACCGTACAACCAAGGGTCCCGCTCTGGTAATCACGGAGAAAATTCACCGACTAGCCTCATAGATAGGGTTGAGTTTGAATGATGTCTTTTGGTAACCCACTGCTTAGCCCAGCTAGAGGGTAAACCCCAAGCGGTCGTCGGGTAACCCAATGCCCACCCCTGCTGGAGGGTAAACCCTATGGTTAACGGGTAACCCAATAATAAGCCCCGCTAGAGAGTAAATCCTAAAGTAAATGGGTAACACACTGCCCAGCCCCCATTGGTGGGTAAACCCTAAGGTCAGTGGGTAACCCACTACCCAGCCCCACATGAGGGTAAACTCGGAACTGGTCTGATAACTCCGCATTGCCCGTGCCATCACTGGGTGTCACTAACACCACTACCATGCGTAGGTTCAAAGTATGTCGAGGGACCCTCCGGCCAACAACCTTTCATATTTACACATTTAATGAGATCTTGAAAGAGGATCCACATTCCCAAACAGATTACACTGTTGTAATCCTTGTGAAAAAAACATGAGATAGAGTATTTATCAGTGGAAACGGTCTCCCAATGAAAAGTTATTCAACACCGCTTTATGCTCATACGTCATCTCATGGGGCCCACACCTAGGTCCCGAAAAAGGTCTAGTGAAATTCTCCATCACGATTCCCTAAAAAACACTCTAAATCGACTATTCATATGCCCCAAATGGGTGTCTGATCAAAATGATAAAGTACACATCACACAGCATAAAAGACAGCCCGTGGGGACCACGTCTCAACTTCGGCTTTAATGCCTAAAATCACCCTGATCAACTTTTTCTCACTTCTAGGGACACAACTTCACTGACAGTTCCTAAAACAGACTCTGGATGCCGTAGCTGCATCTCCCTTCGTTATGAAAATGGGGCCCCATGGGGCCCACATTCTCAACCACAAAACACGTCACGCAGATCGTACCATTGTGTTCCTTGCAGATTACCATGAGGCGTAGGATATTCATTTTCCAATAACAGACTTCAGAAGCAGAAGTCATAAAACCGCAACATACGTCCGGAAGCCGCTTCATGGGGCCTATGATTCGGGCCCAAATTTAGGCGGCCGGATTGTGCCTTCACAATCCCCTCGGAAGAACACTCAGAAACGAGTACTCAAACACACCAAACTGATGTAGGGTGAAAAAGTGGCGTTTCACTGTAAAACGTGTGAACAAGGACCTATGGGGCTTGTACCTTGTCTCCAACCTGAATGTTTTGAAAAGCATATCAAAAATTCCGTATGAGGACTGCGGTCACACTACCGCTGACGGCACGTCAATCGGACATCCCAAGAAAGAGTTAGGTCCGCCGCAATAATAATAGATTAATTAATTAATTAATTAATTATTCGCATTATGCGTTTCGTGCCACTGAGCATCGAAACCAAACCGCAAGGGTTCCGAACTAAATTTGGAAGGACTGTCCCAACTCCAAGGCCATAGTGCCTCTGACGACATGTCAAACGAACGTATTGCTCGCGAAGCACGTCCGTCACAAGCTTTAATAATAATTTAATATTAATAAATTAAAGCTTTCCTGGTCACCCATATTCGGTGCAGAACCCAAAAACCATGAAAACCAAATCAAAAATAACTTCTCTAAGGGATGAACCCACAACCACTGACGGCGCGTCAAATGGACGCACCGTTTAAATGATACGACCCCTTGATCGCAAGGGGCCCAACCGGGCATGTTCACCCCGGCCGGCCCAATCAGGACCACCGACCCGTGGCCAAGTCGTAGGTCCGGCCCGACACGCAGTGGCCCGCTAGCCGCGGTCCCCTCCAGAAACACCGGACCCGCCTCGGGACCGGTTCTTCAAAGCGGATTGGAAAAAGGGACGGTCTTCATGTACGTCTCACTAGGAGGACCTACAGTTTGCGGGTCCTTGTCCACACCGCACCCCACCCGAGGTCAGCGCCTCGGGTGCTCCGCACTGACCGTCACCGACCGAGGACGCCGCCTCCACCCGCCGGACGAGCGCCCCGCCGTACACTGGCCACCCGTGCCGTGGTGGCCTAGGCTCCCCGCTCCACCGCTGGCTCCACCGGGTCACCCACCTCCTCGCTCCACCAGAGCTACCCCATATGCTCCGACCACACCCGATGCCACACCAGCCACACCCGACGCCGAACCCTCCGGCCTCCGCTCATCCGCCGGCTTCCACGCTATGCCGCGCCTCCGGCTCGATCTGGGGACGTCGCTCCTTGAAAGAGCCAGAACTTCCGCCGATGACCCCGACCACTCCAGTGGTCGAAAACATTATCTAAAACCGGTTTCAGAATCCTCAGGGCCAGATCTTCAAGGCACCATCCCTCGCTCGTCCATGAGTCATGATTTTGGTGCGCCTGAAATTTTGGATGAAGAACGCTAAAGAACGGGATTTAAAACCGGGCTAGGATGATGGTCGTGTTCGTTTGGCCATCGTCTTAATTCTAAAATTTTAGAACGCAAAAGGCCAATTTTTGAAAATATAAGAAATCGAAGAAGGTGAAAAATTTAACCAAAACCCCTACCTATAATCGATCATGCATCGTTAGCAGCATGTCCACGACGTTCCTGCTTTGATTCACCAAGGTTCCGGCAGAGGTCGCTCCTCGATTCGGGGAAGAACAACGAAAAAAACCCAAGAACAAGAGAGAGAGAGAGAGATGAAGAATGGCTTATCACATTATCTCAAGAAAATATATAAAAACTTATTGAAACACTACCCACGGTCACGGATTCCAAAACCACCATGCGTGATTATTTTATATCACGCCTAGGCAAAACACCACATTTTGAACTCAATGGATGTCTCAGATTTCCATTTTGAGCTTTTTTCTGAAAGTTATTTGAAAAGAACATCAGTGAATAAAATCACTAAGTCATTATTTCAAAATGATGATTTTCCCCTGGGTGACATCTCTCACAGAAGGCCCGCACCCGCTACTTTTACACCCCACCTAGGTTAAACGGCATGCTCCGGATGCTACCGTGCCCTCATGTTTCCGATCTGAGCTACCATTTAAGAGGAAACACAACCCTGCCATGTGCATAGTAAAAAACACTTAATATTTTCTGAAAAATAATTTAGGGATGACCGGGTCTTGGAATCGCACGCCATCACCGCTCCTTGATCTGGAAATATATATAGAAATATTCCAAGTCTTACAGTGAAAAAACCGAGTCTCTATATGAATACCCAAACCTTTTATTTTCCAAGGGTAGTCACCTATATGTCAAAATAATATATTTAATTATGGTATTAACACACATCGAACCCACCAACCATTCTTGTGTGTTATTAATGACATAAATCTCTTATCATTAAGAACTTATTTAATATGTTATGATGTTGATATGAAACCAGTTTCATTTATTCTCCATGGGTTACTTTTGAATGATTTTATTATGATATATGTGGATCAAGTTAATTAATACATATTAAGTGTGTTCCCTGATAGTTCTCTAATGAATTGGGTAAATAATTTAATCTTTAAAGATGACATGTTTTATGATACCTTAGTGAATAACCTTTGTAATGTTTATGACGCCTCGGTGATATAACTCGGTTATATGCTTATGAATGGCTAAATTAAATGTTATAACTACATTTCCATATTACGATTCATGTTTTTCTTCCATAATATGTCTATTTTCTCCTTTTCTAATGCCCTTATGATATTTTTCATGTTCTTATCGATAATTCTCATGATCACTTCTAAACTATTTCTCTTTCTTTCCCTTACTGGGCCTTATGCTCACCCTTTCCTTTGATATATGTCCCCAGGTTATGAGATGAGGTAAATTTACTAAGGATGATGCTATTATGAAGCCTTTAAATTGGATTAGAAGAATTTTTTAGGTCATCACATATTATTTACCTTATTTCTATGAAACTAAACATTAAAAGATCCTATGTTTGTACAATTTAATGAAATGTTATGCAATAAAAGGCAGGATGCCATATAAAACACCTAAAGAAACTAAAAGAAATTTATTTCATGAATAAAAATCATTACAATAGTCCAAAATAAACCCATGATATTTCAAAAAAATATATTGGGACATAAATATAAGATATAGAAACTACAGTGTGAAAATATGGATCACCCCAAAATTCCAAAATTACCTTACCATTGGACAACACTATTGAAATGAAACAGAATATTAGTAAAACAAATGACATTATATAAAATCTAAATGTATAACCTTTAGAATAATTAATGTGAATAATTAATAAAGGATTGAAATATCACATATAGAAAGTAATGTGATCATTGGAATAATAATGTGACCTTTCAAATAGTAGCTTTCTTATTTGGAATACAAACCATAACATTTAGAATAGTAACCTCACCATTAGAATAATAGTTTTACCTCAAAGAAATAAAATCTTATTTAAATAATATTTATCATGTGTAATTTAAGAAATTATAAATATTATATATAAATAAAAAAACTAGAAACATTAAAAATTGAAAGAAAATAAAAGAATATTCTTGATAAACTATATTTTAATTTATTTCAATATAAAATGCTATTTTTTAAATTAAAAATTTAAATTACCATTGATATAAAATATTTTTGAAAAAATTAATTTAATATTACTAATCTCCCTGATGAAATTTTTCAAGGGATACTTTTTTTAAGTTTTTTAAATCCTTAAGTTTTTAGGTGGATAGTAAAAATCGAGTTTTTTCAATACCAGTGTATTTTAGATTACATAATTCATGATATAATAATGACCTAATAAATCCTTGAAAATTTGGATCAACCATTAAAAAATTTAATATTATAAATTATTCATTTAAAAATAAAAAACATGTTTTGTAAACCATAAAAGTATTTTCCAAATTCTAAAGTAAAAAATAGTCCCTTAAAATTACCAATTTTCATTTCTTCCACATTCCATTCTGATAATGTATTGAATTCAGTTTATAAAGTGATTATAAAGTACTAAAAAGTTTTTTATTTTTTTGATATATGATTTATAGTGTAAATAAAACTAACCATTTAAATGTTTACATTTAATATAATACATTATTCAATATTTTATTTTAAAATACCGCACTCCTCAGGTATAAATAACCCATATCCCCCACCCAAGAAAACCAATTATCCCTCACATAAAAAAGTATAAATTATACAAAAATAATATCTCTTAATACCTTAATAATATTTAGGGATATTATGGATCAACAAACTCCAAGAATCAAGGGATTTTAGTTCCATACAAGTGGAGAAACACTAAAAAGAGGGTATACTTTCAACAACTTTCCTTCACACTTTTATATTCACTTCCTCTTTTTATCTATCCCTTTCAATATAAAATATTATATAATTAATTAATATTTATTTTAACATTATATTATTTATTTAAACCTACATAAATAATAACATAGATATGTAGTTATATTTTAAAAATTTAATGCCTCCTCATTGGACAATGTCCCATTAGTGGTTATTTAAACACTGATGAGGATGTTTCTAATTCATTTATTATCACCATACTTATGGATGGTCATAAAAAAATAATTATAATATATAAATGAATAAATATATATAATTTAGTATTCTAGAATTGAATATTTTAATTAAAAATGATGTTGAACAAAATAGAAAAATATAATAGAATAAGATTTTTTAAAATAAATTATGATATCAAAACAGTTTCATTTTAATGATGTGAATGAGGAAATATAATCTAATAATTATAGTTAATATATACTGTAGAAAATTTAGATAATAAAATTCTAGTTCAATGTTTTAATAAACCATTGGTTATTATTTTGGCAATGAAAAAATGTTAAAATAAATTGGGATTTATTGTAAGAAGATTCTCAAACACAATTCCTTCCTTTTAGGTTATCCTATCTTTCACATTATTTTTAGTGTGGGTATTCCTCTAATTCCCCTAAAATTCCATTTCACTATATTTTCCATTTTATTTCAGGTATATACATGTTTCTACCTTTTAAAAATGATATTTAAACCAATTATAAATATTTTTTGTTCAAAAAGAAATTATTTTTCCAAAATACATATTCAAATCCTCTGTAGTTGTTTCATTATCAATGAAAAACGATATTTAATTACAAAGTATGTTCTCCATTTTCTTTTTTGAACCCGAAAGATCATTCCATGATTTATAAAATTTGATATCCATTATAAAAATCATTCCATTGCATTGGTTTATTTCGGGACTATGATTGTTATAACATATATATGGAATGCATGATTTATCAAAATTTATGAAGTGAATTGTTGGATAATAATTATATATCCCTCGAATGCATTGGTTAATGTGTTATATCTCATGAGATAATATATACTATGTGTGATCATGAATCTATATTTTTTCACAATGATGATGTTATGATTTATGTATATATATTATGCGTGGAAAATATGCTTGATTTTGTCATGACTAGGTGTTCTATTTGACCACTATGTTATATTGTTTCATGATTAGGCATATTTGACATAGCATAAATTTATAGAATGTTTTTCTCATGATTATGATAATGATACAATTATTATTATATGATGTTTTTGATTATTATCACCCATGTTTTGTTGATTCTTATCCCTTATTCCTCCCATTATTGGTATTTTAGATCACCCCATTCTTTGATGTATTTCCTTAGATGACTACATGTTCTAATGAGATAATTATTGATTTATAAGGATAAAGAAGAATAATTTTAAAAAAAAATTCTCTTTTATTATGTATTATTGATGTATGATCTTAATTTTCCAAATACACTGAATGTTGTGATCCTAGATTGTAAAGCTATTATGTTGTTTATCTTAAAAATTATGTAATAATCATGTAAGAAAAATTTGGGTTACTCTAGTTAGTACTAGATAATAATTTAGTAAATTTGTAAATTATGATTAGAAAAATATTATAGAAACCATTAGTATAATTCTATATATAGGTAAACATCCTCGATGAATCATTTAATAAAATTGATAAGAATAGTGATTCCATAAGATATTAGTTTAGAATTAATTAATTACAATGAATAAATTATTTATTGAATATTTGATGAATTAAATTTTTTCAATCCTTTTCTATTTTATAAAATGGTGGGAAATAACAAGAAACTAGACCAATAACCCATGTGATGGAAAATGAAATGATTTTATAAATGAAATACCTAATTCCATGGGAGGTGGAGCTCAAATCATCATGGATATTACTACCAAGATGTCTTAGGATATGAATAATAACCTGAACTATGTAGAACATCCCCCTTCACCAATCAAAGAGAAACTTTCTATTGAGTAATTTGTGTTGCAATGAAATTAATATTCAATGGTTCTTCTGATCCAGTAGTCATTGGATAATGAGTTAACTCAGTGGGGATTTTTTTCAATGTTCTAAAATTTTGAGAAGGAGAAGGTGACACTGGGCATATATAATTTAGATAGTGAAGCCGATAAATGGTGGGTGTTGATAAAGATCACCAAGTCAAAGGATGAAATGTAATAAATGGAGTGGTAAGACATTATGAAAATATTTCTTAACAAGTGCTTCCCTAAAACTCTGTGAAAAAATATGGAGAGACAATTAAATGGTATGTATCAAAAGGATAAAGAATCCGTGAAAGCCTATGAGAAAAAAATTACAAGGATTATAAGTTATGCCTCATTTTTTGTTATTAACAATGATAATAAATAGATATATTTTTTATTGGTTAAAAACCAACCATTCAAAAGGATCTAAATATTTGAGAATCTAGAAGTTATGAAGTAGTTTGATGTTACCTCAATATATATATATATGGAATTTGGGGAATAGTCTCATGGTTATGGAGATAAGAATAAAATAATGAAGTTTCAATATCTTGGGTCAAATGGAAAATGTGGAAATAGGATCCAACCACCCACATGTAATAACTGTTGGAAGAAGTATCATGGAATTTTTTTCAATGTGATGGGGAAATTGTTAATGTGATGGGGAGAAGGACATAATATTCATGAATTTCAAAGTGACATGCAAATGTCGACCAACATGATAGAGGAAAAGAAGGGACCTCATAATGCACCACCAATGGTTAAGTGAATCAACTATAGGTAGAAAGGTAACTATGAAATCCATTTCACAAAACCACATGTCCTTGAGGGATATAAACAACCAAAAAATCCAAAGGAACAAGGGAAATATTAAGCCATCACCACTGATGAAGTAGAGTCTAAAAATTAAGCCCAATAAGGTACACTTATTATTCAATCAATAATGAAAAGAGTTTTATTTTATTATTATTATATTAATTCCTATATATAATAATTGTTTTCTATAATTTTTCAATCAAATCCCCAAAAAATTGAAATAAGAATAATTATAAAAACACTTAGTGGTATGATAATTGAAACCCAAGTGTTGGACACTTACACAATTAGTGTTTGTGGGAAAATTATTTTTTTGAATGCCATAACATATCTCTTGGTGGATTTTGACACTATACTGGACATGGATTGAATCTAATTAGATAGAGAACACATTAATTATTTATATAATAAAATGTCCTTTTATATTCCAAACCAACCAATGCTTCTATAAAAATACAGGGAAGATCATGAATCTACTTTGTAAAATTCTTCATCAGTGTGGATGTTAATACCCTGTGAATAAAAATATCTTTCCAAAATGGTTCTTTTAACGAAAAGTATCAACATTGGGATAATTCCCATTATAATAGAATATACTAATGAATTTCCAAAAAAACTTCTCTGAATTCAACAAGATCATGTCGTAGAGTTATCAATAGATCTTATACTTAGATTTACTCCTATATTTAAATTCCCATATAGGATGGATTTGATCGAACAAGTGGAGTTAAAAATGTTGCTGTAATGGAACATGGAAAAAGGGTTTATATACCCTTGTGCATCAACATAGGATTTTCCAATTCTCTTTGTATGAAAAAAGGAGGGATCAATGTGACAATGTATAGATTTATGGTAGCTAAAAAAGATCATCATGTAGAATATGTATCCCCTTTGTTTGATCATATGTGACAAGATCATTACTTTTCAAAGGTGGATATTCATTCTGGGTATCATCAGCTGAAGGTTAGTAGGATAATATTTAGAATATTTCCTTTTGTAGAAGGTATAGAAAATATGATATCATATTTATTCCATTAAAACTTAATAATACCCCATAAATATTTATGGATTTTACAAATCAATTTTCTAGATACAACCTTGAATTTTTTTTGTTAGTTTTCATCAAAGATATTATCATTTCCAGGAAAAAATGAAGAAAAGGAAGAGCATTTAAGGATTTTTTGTAACAATAATAAATGATAAAAATGTATTACAGGTTTATCAAGTGTGAATTTTGGATGTAGTAAGTCACATTCTTGGGGAACATGATCACATGTGAGGTAATTTATGTGGACACTTCAAAGAAAAAATATTGATGAATGGACCAACCCCACTAGTGCCACAAAAATCCATAGTTTTATTGTATTATCATGGTAATATAGATATTTCTTTATAGTTTTATCAAAAATTTCAAGCTTCCTAACTATGTTACACTAAGAGGGTTAATGTGTTTTTGGATTGAAGAATGTGAGGAGATATTATATGGAACTCAAGAAGAGGGTAATCACTATAACTATACTCAAACTAATATTAAGTAGATATGGTTTTTTTGATATACATTAATTCTTAAGATAATTTATTTGGTTATTTACTCATGTAGATTACAAAATTTTTATACTACACCTCATGAAAACTGAAGATCCCTGAGACGAACTTCCCATAACATGATCTAGAGTTATCCCTTATGATATTCTGCTTGAATATTTTGTGGCACTAACTCTATGAAGATAAGTGTGATATATATACTGATAGAAAGAGTTTGTAGTATATATTCACACATCCGGAGATCATTATTCATCAATAAAGATGGTTAGATATTATCAAGAACTATGATTGATCTATTCACTTCTATCCAAGATTTGTGAACAGGGTAACTGATTCTCTATGTAGAAATGAACCTACTACTATATCCATGATGTGGATTGAGATAGAAACTATAATAATGGATATGAAAATAACTAATATTGAAATCATAATAGTAGGTAAAAAATACTACAATTAAAAATTATTATCTAACCATCTATCTATGTGAAGATCAAGGAGGCACAAAGGGATGATTTAGTGTTACAAAAGTAGGTGAAATAAGTAAAGGAATGAAAGATTCAGAAATTTTATGTCGATGATGAAAGTGTCATTGAATTTGGAAGTATAATTTTTGTGCATGAATAACTATATATAAAGAATGATTTATTTGATAATGCACATATCTTTTCTTTCTCAATTCATACCAGAAGTACCATGATGTATTGTGATCTTTGAAAACACTACTATTGGGACAACACACAGAAGGAGTTCACTGAGTATACCTAAAAGTTCTTGATATGTATGAAAGTTAATGAAGAATGATAGAAGACCATGGGGATGATGAAAATATTTTACATACCCACATATAAATAGTAAAATATCACCCTTGACATTTTCAAGTTTTTCAAAGACATCCAAAGGATGAAATGTGATATAGGTTGTGGTAGCTCGACTCACCATGACTTCAGACATCATTTCCATTCAAGAATATTTCTCACGGTAAAAAATAGAAAATATATACACAATAAAAGGATGAGGCTACATGGGGAAGGACATTCAAATATCTCAGATCATGATCCAAGGTTCACTTATAATTTTTTAGAAGTCATCAAGTTTCTTATGCACACTGAATTAAATTTCAGCATGAACAGTCACCATCAAATTGAAGGAAAATTTTAAAGGACGATTGAAAAACATGAGGAAACTATGAGATCTAACTCAGTTGAATTTAAATGAAGGTGGGAAAAAATATCCCCTTAGTTGAGTTCACAAACAACAAAATCTTCCACATAAGTATTTAGATAGATCCATATGAAGATCTGTATGAGAATTGATGTATAACTCTTACTTGTTAGGGTGAAGTTGTATTGCTAAAGATAATTAGAACTGATCTGTTAAAATTGATGAAAAATAATGTTCATACTATCTGAAAACATATTAAGCTTTTTAAGAATTAGAATAAGAGTTATGATAAAAACTGTTGAAGGGGCATGCTGTTTGAATATGGAGAGAAATGTTTCCTTCAAATATCACTTTAGAAGATATTCATGTAGTTTGGGAAGAAATAGAAGCTTATCCCAAGGTAAAATGGCCCCATTGAGATCCACAATATCATATGATAAGTTTCCTATTGGATTTATCTTCCGAAAAATGTGGCTAAAGTTCATGATGTGTTTAACATATCTATCCTAAGGAAGAACATACCCAATCCATCTCATGTACCAAATTAGTAGGTAGTAAAACTAGAGAATGACCACTAGTATGAGGAGGATACAATGAATATCATGTACAATAGTGAAACTTTTCTATGAATAAAGATAACTAACCTAGTATAAGGTTTATTATGGAACAAAAAAATGTGAAAAGGTGACATGAGAACTAGACGAAACAATGAAATAGAAGTTCCCTAACCTATTCTCAACTAAGAATTTGAGTTGAAATTTTGGGGTTGAAATTTATAGATGGATAAGAGCTCAACAACCTAGATTTTATAATTGATATTCATTTCTTGAGATAAAAGTTTTTCATATTACTTTATATTGTATTTTACACATACAACACATATAGAAACTGAATAATTAATTTCATTAATAAAGATTGTTACATTAGTCTACAACGAAACCAATGAAAATTAAAACCATTATAATAGGACACAAAATATTAAATAGAAAAACTATAATGGGAAAATATGAATCTCACCAGTCTACTTGAATTATGTCTCCCATGAGCAACACTATATAAATGACATAAAATATTAATAACCTAATTGATATTATAGAAAATGGAACTATAGAACCTTGAAACGAATTGAGGTGAATAATGAATAATAGAACGAATTGTTGTTTATCTAAGGTTTTATGATTATTTGAATAGTAATTTGATCATTAAAATAGTAAGGTGGCCATATGGAATAATAACTCGATCATTAAGAATAGTAACCATGCTGTTTAATAGTAATTTCGCATCAAAATAATAAAATGTTATATAAAAAATATTTATAATTTTTATTATAAGAAAATATAAATATTATAGTTCCATAAGAAAAATTCCATGATTAAAAACTAATATAAAATAAAAGAAATTTTATAATAAACAATATTGTAATGTGTTTCTTAAGAAAATTCATATTTTTCATATTAAAAATTAAAATCAAAATTAAAATAAAGTAATTTTGATAAAATGAATGTCATGTTTGGAATCTTCATGTTTAAATTTTACAAGGGTGATTTTTTGGTAATTTTCGAAAAAAAATATTTTTTAGTGAATAGTAGAAATAATGTTTTTTCATAACCATTATATTTTAAATTACTTCATTAATGATGTAATAAAAATCTAATAAATTATTTAATAGTTATCTCAAATGAGTACATATTAAATTTTATAAATGATCTATTTTAAAAGAATATTGTTTTTAAAACCTAAAAAGCGTTCCATAATTTCTAAAGTAAAAACATTTCCCTTAAAATGACATTTTTTCATTTATTCTCTTTTCTATTTTAAAAAATTCTTCAATTATTTTTATAAAGGGGTTTAAATACCTAAAATTATATTATATTATATATATATGTTTTATATTTTCCAAAAATTCACCATTATAAGGATTACTTTTGATATCATATTTTACTAAATATTTTATTCTAAAAATACCCCTCTATTTATGTTTAAATAACCCCTCTACCACCCCATGGAAAACTAGTCCTACCTTAATTACCAAAGGCTTAATTCTAAAAAAAATCCTCTCTATAATTCCTCATGTAATAATTATTAACTTTATATGGTAACCAAATCCAAGCATTAAGGGAGTTTGTCATCATATAAGAGAAACAACACCGAGAAGAGGCAAAGTTTTCATCAAATCTTCTAAGAATTGATCTTATCTCAATATTTATATCTTTCCCTTACAAACTAAAATATATTATGATTAATTAATAATCGTGTTTTAATTATATTAATGATTTTATCCTAATTAAATAATAATATGTATTATGTAATTATATTTCATAATTCTCATACATCCTTTTTAGACAATGTCCCATTTATACTTGGTTAAACTCAAACGAGAATATTTATAATTATTTTATTATAATCAACTTCATGGATTATTATAATTAATTATTTATGATATATAAATGTAAAAATATATGTATTTTATCCTTATATAATTAATTTTTCTAATGTGTAAATGAACTTGACGCAAATAGAGAAATCGACGAGAAATGAGATTTTTTAAAGAAAAACATGACATCAAAACAGTTCCATTTTAATGATGTAGACTATGAAATATAAACCATTGATTATAATTGATATATATTAAAAATAGTATAATAATTAACTTCTGGTAAAATGTTTAAATAAACTAATGTTAATTATTATGGTGGTATAAAAGTGATGAAATAAAGTCGTATTTAAGGTATGGGGATTCTCAAACCAAATTTCTTCCTTTTAGGTTATATTCTATTTCACCTTATTTTCACTATGGGTACTCTATTAATATAACCATAATTTATTTCCACTACCTTTTCATTTTATTTTGGTGATATACACATTCCTACTTTAATTAAATGATGTTCAAACCTATTATATTAATTTTTCTCAACAAAAACATTATTTTTTCTAAACAAATCATTAACTCCTCTGAGGTTATTTTTTCTTAAAATAAAAACAATATTTTATAAAAATTAATGATCAATATTTTTAATTTGGTAATCCCAAAGTTTATTCTATGATTTATGAAATGATATATCCTTTATGAAACCTATTACATTCCATTGGTTTATTTCATTACTAATATTGTTATAACTTATATGGGGCATTCATAATTTAATAAAATTTATGGAGTGATGGGTGGGACTAGAATTATATAGACGTAAAATAAATTGGTTAATGTGATATATATCATGATATGATGTATACTATACATTAAAGTGATTTTATGTTTTCACAATGATGATGTTATGATTTCTGAACATATGATATAAGTGGAAATGATGCCAGTTATGTCCACAACTATGTGTGGTATCTGACCACCATGTCATGATATTTCATAATTATCAATATTCCACAATCCATTACTTTATAAATTTTTTTCCTCATTATTATTATGATGATATTATAGATATTATATGATGATGTTGATTATGATCACCCGTGTTCTATTGATTCATGTCCCTTATTCCTCCCCTTAGTGGGATTTTAACTCACCCATTTCTTTTATGTATATCCTCAGGTCACTACTTTTATGAAGGATATTATGATATATTTATAAGGATAATTGAAAATAATTTAAATAGTGTTTAATTTTGATTATGTATAATTGACTTATGATCTTAATTTTCTATGAAACCAAACTGTTGGCTCACATATTGTAACACTATTATGGTATTTATTGTAAAAATGATGTTATAATCATGTACGATTTTTTTTTGCCATCATCGAGTAGGGTACCATTACAATATAATAGAGGGTTTTTTCGAACCATGATGATTCCCTACATGAGACTAAGTATCCCTAGAATAAATAGAGGTCAAGTTGTGTCTTAACGTGTTGTAGTGTGGTGATGATTATGTGATATTAAATCTACTTACATATGGAGAGGCTACACCATGGATGAGTTTTTTGTGTCATGGTGGGTTTTACATAAGAATAAAATTCCTCTTCCTTGGGATTAACTTATATTAAGATTAAGGATCACGTCGCAGAAGTGGTGGTGATGTTCTGATAAAGGATTAAAGGTTTAAAGTTATGTATGATTAATTTGGGGATTTAGTTAGATTATTTTTTGGGATAAAATGATTAATAATCTTATATAGTGAAGGTCAATCATACCATTACCCTCTCTGTTTCACCTAGATAGTCCCCAGATTGGGATTTTGGTTCTATCCAATAGAGGTTTTCCACACCATAGTCCATGAGTCTATGTTGTGAAGGAGAAAAACAAAAGATAATTGTGGTATGAATGGTTTCGTCACACCCCACCATATAACATGGATTTTTTTTAATTTGATAAATTGTTTTAATATCAAATTATAGTGAATTAGGGTTTCGAATTCTTGAGGTAAGCTCAATCCATACCCTCCACTCTTCTTTTATTACCTTCTACTTTAGTGACTTCTCCTATATTTCTCAATGGTTCCATGTTCTATTTATTTAATTATATTTCCACTGATGAATCAATCCTTCCTCTTGTGGTATTATATATTTTATTTCAATGTTTCAAATATTTACACTTGGGGTTGATGTTTATACCAATTTTCAAGGATTTTATGTGATTTCATGATTATATCCATCTTTGATAGAACTGACCAATGACATTCAATTGGAAGCTTACTAAAAGTATAAAGGAAAAGTTCCTTGAGTTATCCCAACCATTTAACCCATATGTCAATGTGTGTATGTTTTGTGGTTAGGTAAAGCTGATGTACACTTGAACAAAAAATTAATTAGATGGGTTCTACCTTGTTTCTCATGAGAATCACCTTGTTTGGGACAAAAATTGTTCATTGGCAGTTATAAACTCTAAACAATGTCCACCATGTGAGGCATTTGTTGACTAAACAAAATGGATATTTTTAGATGCAACCAAATGGGTGACTTAGTGAAATTATACCAAGTGTGATAAATGTAGATAAATTTGGATGATTCTAAAGTTGATAATGATTTCTATATGAGGATAGAGTGTCTATATCCCAATTTAAGTATGGTTTAGGTCCTTGTTTGGGAATGTTCCAACCTATTGATAACTAAAATGTAAAGCTTCTAAATTGATATGATTTGGAATGAGAGTAAAATGGGAATAATAAATAATTTTTTTAAATTAAATCATGAAACGTTATTTTTATATCATATTTAATTTTCAGAACTAATTATATGTTTATAAGGTGGTTAGGGGTTAGGTTCTTATCGAAACATAGATATGATGGTTTCAGGGATTAGTGTTATTCACCTTTAGGTGTTGATGAGATATTATTTGGTTCTAGGGAGTGGTACTATTCTTCATGGGTGTTTATATTACATGATATGATTTTAGGAAGGATAATTATTCTCTCTATGATGTTGATGTTATTTTAGATGGATCTAAGGAGTTGTGTTATTCCCCCTAGGTGTCATTGTTACATGATATTGTTATAGGGAAGTGTGTAATTCCTACAAGGAGTTGATGTTATATGGGAGGGTTCTAAGGAGGGGAGTTATTACCCCTTGGGTGTGGATGTTACATGATACAATTCATATAAGGGGTGTTATTTCCACTGGATTTTTATATCTCTTTTCTAAGTATATTTGAAAATTATTTTTTATGATAATTTATTTTATGTGAACTGAGTTATCTATTATGGAACATCAACAAGCACTCTATTTTGAATAGATAATTATGGAAACATTATTGATATTTTATTACTTATTTGTATTCACACCCTTATTGAAAACCATATTCACATGATCAAACTTTAGGATTTCATTTCATGACATGGGAAAAGTCCGTTCACAAAATAGTTGATATGGTTAGTTGTGTTGGTTCTTCAGAGGTAAGACTAGACCAGGACTTATGATTATTTTAGAGATTATCTCTATATTTATCTTATTTTATTTTATTTTAGGAGTAGATCTATATAATTATCCTATTAGGGATCTTGATTATGTATGTATACCTTATATAAATTGTTTAATGATCATATTACTATAGATTGGTGGGTGTTATTTTATATTGTATATTTATCTAGGATGTTTTTATCCATGGAATATATTGTGATGAATACTAGTGAATTTTTTTCCTCCATTCTTTATGGTCATCTAATCTCGAAGGGTATAGTATCCGCATGTTATTTAATAACCCCACTAATAGTAGAATTACTTTATCATATGGGGAGGCCTACATGAGGTATGTGGGAATACAGTATGGTCACGATGTTGGTGAACTAGGGAATATAAGTTTAATTTATGATGTTAATAACTTGTATATTGTACCTATATTTCTTTATAAGTTTATTTATATCACACATCAATACATGGAATCATGTAAAAAAAGTATTTTTTTATTTTAACTGGGTTAGAGGGGAATGGTGGATTAGAAAGTATATTTTAGGACTTCTCAATCAAAATATATAGGACCATTGGTTTAGTGGTGGTTTTGCTGTCCCCTTGGGCCTCCTATATGAAATAGAAAAAACGTTCAGGGATGGGTGGGTTATAAGGTGTTTCCTATACATTTTCACCCAATTAATCATAAAAAAAAGCCTCAATACAAGCGAAATTTATATCATTCTATAGATAAAGTATCATGCGATTTTGGAACAGTGTGGTTGATACTCAAGTTTAACCTCCTAGGTGATTCCACCACACCATGGTGGGAAGCACAAGGGTGTGGAGGTAGTGGTTTCATTTTTTTAAAACACTGATTTTTCACCTAGTCTTCTGTGAATGATTAATCAAGCTACTAATGACATTAATAATGTGTATTAATGTGATGATTAACTGAGTTTTCCTTTATTAAATCAATTTTTCTATCCCCATTTAACAAGATTACAAACATTGAATAAACCAAGGAAAGGTTTTGGATGTTCATCTATCATACAAGAGTGGATTAGGGTGATTCCCTTCTTATGTGGTTTACTCTATATATGACTATGTTTGTGAGGAAAATATCTACTCATTTCTTATCATTAATCATAGATATTTTTTCATTATTATTTAGGATTGTGTCTCTATCCTATATTATGATATACGACATGAATTATGATATTATGATTACATTTGGTTATAATATTTGAAATTGATTATTTAAAGTCCATGAGAATTGATTTGATCTTTGATGGATATAGAAGTGTTATCTACAAAGGTGATTTCATTGAAAACCATTTTGATATACATAATGTTTTTATTAAAAGGAACTTAATTATGGTTTTGAAAACAATATGGGGTTTCATGTATGAAAGTAGTGTGATATATATTTGAAAAAAAGGTTTACAAAAATACGAGCATGGTAATGAAATGGTTTCTCATTAGAAAATGTTAATGATAATTTAATTTTTTTATTAAATAGAATGGAAATGTATTAGAAAATCAATATTTCATTGGGGTATATGAAAACAATATACATATGTGAGCTCTATTTAAGTTATCTATAACTAAGGGAGGGTCTTATGATTCCATGATCTATTTAAATGTATTATTTCTAAGGAAAAATGCTTTTGAACATTAGGAGTCACATATGCCATCTAGTTGTCTTGTTCGTCCAAGTTCTTAACACTCTTATGGTGTGATTATCCCTTTGGTGCTGTATAGATATATTACATTCATGATCATTTGATATGTTCATTTCTCACTTGATTTGGATATTTAATATGTAAAACTGTTTTATAAATATTCTTATGCTAATGGATAAATTTAATGTAATTTTGTTTTATTAATTTGAATATGGAATGTTCTGAAAATAAATGAAAAGGATGATTTTATATGGAAAAAATTATAAATTTTAGCAGTAGATTAGAAATAAAATTTTTCAAATAACTAATATAATCATGTGGTTAAACAATATATAGGTTCCTTGTTGGTATCCTAATGAGTTTAAGTGAAAAACCTATTTTTAATTTGGTGTTTATAGCATTGGTTTTACAGGATACAGGTAAATGGAAGAGTGTTATATATAGGTTGGATCACCTATATTTTTTCACCATCTGATGTGTTCAGTTGGTAGTGACATATGGTCACATAGAAATGGACCCAATGGTTACTTTAGTTTTCATGCCGATGGTCTTCAAGTTTTCTTTTCTATACCTTCCTATCCACTAGTTGGATGTTAACTTTGTTCTTTTGTTGTTTTGAAATATGATTCATCATTGGATATCTTCTATCACACATTCTTGTCTCTATCTTATCATTTATATATCCAGAGTGAAATCATACCCATGATTCTTTATATGATAAAATGGTGATTATCGTCATCCCATGGTGAATGGAACGTGATTCAGTCACGGTGGAGAGGTAATTCGTGTACCAGTTTGGGTTGAATTAGGTTGATCTATTATAAATTTATTTTAGAGGGTTGGGTAAAAATTAAATCCTTTTATCATTAATTTTTATCAACCTATTATTTTTGGAGTTTATTGAATGATTGGAGATAGTTTTTACAAAAATTGGGAGGAAGTTTTGGGTGTTCTACGACTGATCAATTTCATAAGGAACCTCGAGTAAAAGAGGGAGGTAAATGAATGTCTACTATTTCTATTTGTGATTGTATCCTTCTGGATTCAGTTCTCTAAATATTGATTTTTGATAATTGAATTTTTTTTATCCTTATTTTTTTGTTCCTCTTTATATATATAATATGGATTTCTCAAGAAAAATTTATTTGAGTATTAAAAAGCAAGATGCATAGTTAGACCTATAGTTAAATCACCTAGTTGAAATCACTTTAGTGGAAGATCAAGTAAAAACGATATAGTATATGGGACAATTAATATATTTTCAAGAATTCTAAAAGGTAAACAATGCTATTGAATTCACTAAGAATTATCTAGTAATCTTTAGTAGTGAAAATGGGTTTCTAAGAATCTGATGAATGGATCAAGATTATTGAGAGGATTTTTACCACTTGAAGACTATAGAAGACTCCAATGTTGGGTTTTCAACTTATATTCTTGATGGTATTTGAATTAGGTGGTGGAAAAATAGTTTAAAGCTATATTTCGTGAAGATATCACCATGTATAATTTGAGGAAATCCTTAAACCATCAATTTTATCATAAAATGTCATGTGTTGAAAACACTTGGGTTTTCTTGGCCTTGGAGATGGAAGATCATTCAGTTGTAAATATTGGTATTTGTTTTTCTAAGGTGGTTTACCAATATCCATTTCTCTTTTAATATTAATATCTATAGGGATAGAGGATCGAGATCGGATTGAGGGAGGTAATTTAGTCTATTGATTCCTATAATCAAAACCACCTTCCTGGAGGTTTTGGACAAGAACTTATGGTTTATATAGATAAAATTAACAAGAATGGGTTCTTTAGAGAATATGTGATAGCTAGAGGTAGCAAGAATTCATTTTCTAACAAGAAAAGGAAACATGGTTACCAGTATCAAGTTGGGGGAAAGAGTGTTCAATAGTCATTAGGGTTTAGTTAGGTAGTCTATTACCAATGCGGGATAAGGGATACTTGAACCTCAATTGTATGGTGAAAGACCGGGTGTTTCATGCATGTTGGAAATCTGGTCATCTCCATTGATTCTATGAGAGATAACTGTAGAGCAGTAGATGTAGATCCAACTTCACAAGGGGCTCACAATTTAGATAATATATAGAAAAATGGGTGTGTTATCAACCTCATTCCATGGGCGATTCTCAGTTTTACATGGAAGGGTATGATGAGGTAGAACATATCTATTCATCTGATTATGCACTAAAGGTGGTAAACGGAGGACTGATTTCCATGAGATGTATGGTTTTTATTACATCTTCTATAATTATATATATTTTTTTGATATTTCTGAAAATTATTTCTTTATCTCATATAGAATCATTGATTTTTTGGGTATTCATTGGATCTTATACATTTTATGACGAATCTTTACAATCCTTTGGAAATGAATTTAGAGTAGGGTTTTAGATGTCCCTAGTGTCTGGTGATTATAACCAACCTTGAAACCATATTGAATTTTTTACTTATTGATATTGATATATTAGATCTTATATTTAGAATGAAAAAAATGATTAATTATAGATCCCAGATCGACTACTATCATCATTGAGTATCATTACTTTATTCCAATGAATTCACTCATGTCCTTATAGGTGAGTGATATCATAGATATGGGATATAAGGGCCCATTTCCCTTTTTTCTAAAATGATGTCATTCTACTTATTAGATATCTTACATGATTTTGTGGACCCATTTCATATTAACACTTGGTTGTGGTGTTGATCAAGTATCCTGATGTTTTTCTTGATGTTTTTTTGTTTTTTCTATATAGGGAAGTTTAGTTTTCTATATAATTTCTTCATGGGATGTGGTTTATTCCATTACCTTTATACCATATCTCAACCACTGAATTGAAATAATTTATGGTTCGTCTTAAGGATCTTGAGGCCAAGGGATTTATTCATCCCAGTGTTTCATCACGGGCATCACCATTTCTCTATACAAAGAAGGTGAATGATAGTTTTCAAATTTTCATTGATTACATGAAACCCAAATATGCGATAGTTAAGAAAAAATATCCCTTTCATAGGATTGATGAAATTTTTGATTAGCTTCAGGGAACCCAGTTATTTTTTTAAACAAGATCAGAGATTGGGGTACAATCAACTAGAGGACTGAGAGGAATATATTCCTAAGATGGTGCTTAGGAGTAGACATATAAATTATGAGTAATTGGTCATTAATTTCTGACTTACTAATTACCATTAAATGTTTATGGAATTGATTAATTGAATATTACATTGATTCTTGGATTCCTTCATGGTTTTTTTGTGTATGAAATCTTTATTTTTTCTAGATTATAATAGGATCGTACTGATAATATGAATATCTTCCTTGGTATCATGAAATAATATCACTTATATGGGAGGATATCTTAATTTATCTATTGGATCTGGGATGTTAAATTTCATTGACATATTGTTATTGATAAATGTGTATCTTTTGATCCTAGGTAGATTAAATCATTGATGTATTGGGAGTAACATAGAAATTTGTTTGAGATATTAATTGTCATAGGATTTTTTGGTTATTACAGGCACTTTGTTTCTAAATTATCCTATATTACATCTCATATAATACAATTTACCCATAAAGGGTTGAATATTGTTTAGAGAGATCAGTTTTAGTGATCTTTTAAGGATTTAAAAGAGATATTGAATCCAAATCCAATATTGATTCTTCCAAAGTCAAGATTCAGATATGATGTCTACAACAATTCCTCAGGTAGGGGTTTGGGTTCTTCTATGATGTATGAAAGTCCTGAAGCTACTTAAGCATGTCTTCATTTATACTCTCATGGTATGAACTACTCCATTCATGTTCTTGGGTTAGCGGTAGCGATGCACACACTTAGGAATTGGTTCCACCACTTCTTTGGGAGAGTTTATAACTTATTTAGTAAAAAATAATATGAATTATATCATATCTAAAAGGGACCCAAACATAATATAGGGATGTTGGAAGAAGTAACTTTATAATAATTATTATCATACTTCATAAAACCTTAGAAAAGGAAACATGGACACAGATTCTTTGAGTATAAAATTGATAACTCAAGTAGTGAAGCTATTTTCAAAATAGTGGTGCTTGATAATATTATTTTTTTGAAATGTTCTTGGATAATGATAGAGATTAGAAATATGTATTCCAATATATTACTCATAATTTTTCATTAATATACAATCATACATGAATTATAAAAGCTGAGGATGTAGTGTGTTGGTGCCTTGGAAAGAATATTTACAATGGGGAGACCATGGAAGAGTTATCTCAGTCTCCCTATGGGATTATACAGTTCTGAGGTTAGATGGGTTTTCTAATAGTCTTGAGAAATGAGTTATTAGATACTTGACACTAGTGAAAATTTTCCATGAACCCTAGAGTAACCGAGATGTATCACAACCCAAGACATCAATACTGGTGCCTGAGAATGAGATGATCGATTGCAGGTTCTGTGTCATGGTTCTTTTCAATTTAGATAATTAATGGGGAACATCAGTGATATGTAGGGTTAATAAAGATCTAACCCATTCCAGTATGGAAATGAAATGTGATGGATATGGACATAATTATTAGGCTACCTCACTCTCATAGTTGTAAGGATGCGATATTAGAGATTATTGATCGACTATAAAATAGTGCAGTTCCTACATATCAGGAGGGGTGGTAGGGTTCTTAGATGATCTTTTATAGGGCCTCATGATAATAGGTTTTCACCACACTACCTTCCTCTCCACCTTAATGGATTGGATCTCTCCTCAGTGCCTCTTATTGGAACATGCACAACATTCATCCTCTTCCAGTTGCAGCATCATGCAGGTCCGTGACTCTAAGTTAACCCATCATTTTCTGCCTCCTTCTCTCCCTTCCTTCTATCTGGATAGGGTTTTCTTGGAGGGGAAGTGTTGGTCCAGAGTTCATTATTTATTTGCTATGGATTGGGGGTTTCTTTTAAGAGTTGTTGTCCTAGAACCAACTATTTTTTACTTTGATTATATTGATATTTAATGTATTTAAATATTAAACATCTTATTATATATCGTTAAATTATTTTCATGAATATGATGTAATAATGTCGTAGAGTATTTGTTGCATTGATAAGGTCACATATATTACCTACTATGACGAGAACCTTATAAAGATATAACAATATTCTTAAACATATTTTTATGGTCGGATGATATACTATGATTAGAAACATAGTATAAATACCATCATGTGTGAGTACTCATAAGCAGACTATACTTCCTCTCATGATGTTCGAACATGGCAATCTCTAAGATGGGAGATTATGAGAACAAACCAGCCAGTAGGAATTTTTCATGTTTAGTTTCATAGTATATTCATATCTATTTGTGTGTGTAATGGTCCGTAGACATCAATTTAATCATTAATACATGTCATGACTCACACACTTCGATTTACTGACAAAAACTGTCACACCAAATGATGGCGGGATGTAGGGTATGTCGGGTGTGTCAAGAGTGAAATGTTATTAATGGGTAAGTTGAGGAAGGATTTGTCCCTTCCATTTATAGATGTTGATATCTCAGCCCTTTTATTGAAATAGAACCATTGCATGAAATTCCATGGTCATGGTGTAACAATGAGTTTATTCTAGATAGTATACGAACGACATATCAAGCATAAAGGTTGATGACACTATCATGAAACCTTCTTGATGAGATATTGAGAAAAATGGATTATATTACACAGTGAGCGTTCATATGTGGATATTGTTGTTGTGGCTATACATTCTTTATCTTGGCTGCCTTGACCTATCCGTAGATAGTACTCTTGGAATTTAGGAAATCCCGCCTAATGCCAATGAGAAATAATCTTAGAGGGCCAAACACTATGCATTTTTGGTGGTCTCAGTTCAATTTTATTTGAATTTAATTAATTAAATAAATATTATTTTCATGACCATGGAATAATTTTATTCAAGTAAAAATGATCACATAAATTAAATAAAATATATTTATTTATTTTATTGAACATTTAATAAATATTTAATTTCTATTTGGTAAAAAAATATTTATTTAATAGAATAAATAAATTATTTATTTATTTAGGTGTACAATAAATAGAAGTAGAGTTCGAGAAAACCATGGATGTTCCGGTAGTAAAATAATTTTTTTCATGACGGTAAATAATTATTTAACAAGTTTTCACAAGTTAAAATAATAATGAAAAAGATATTATTTTGTGACGTGGAATTTTATTTATAATTCTGTTTGGTGAAAGTTGGCGCACCATAAATAATGACGCAGTATTATTATTATGAGCCTGGGTTTTAACTAAATTCTAGAATGTATTTAATTACTATTATGTAATTAAATATTTTAATTGAAGTTCCAAGAATATAAATAGACAAGTACGTCTATTGTTCCAAAAAGGACACACTACACTCTCGGTGAATTTAGAATTGCTGAGCCAAACAATTTATCTCTTGAATCCTCTTCTTCCCCCTCTCACGAACGAGAGAAGTTCTTCAAGACTGAAGAACAAACAGTCAAGAATGACTGACGCAAGACACTCGCTTCTCCACACAAGAACTCGGAGAATGAGTGGTGTCGATCACTGTCCATCGAAGCACATGTGGATCACTGCTAGAGGGATTCTGGTTTGAATCCTCGCAAGTGTAATGAGACATTCCAGAAGGGTCATACCAAATGATTAACATCATCAACCGAAAAAGTACCGACGAACCAGGTATACTTTTCATTATGAAATTAATTAAATTAATTATAAACATGATGTGTAAGATCCTCTCTAAAGGTTTTGGGGATCTTTCCTTTTTATGTATATATTTGACTGTATTCCATGGAGACTAGAGTTCATCGTCATATTGATCCCGAAATAATCATTGATCATGGTAAAAATTAAAGTTGGTTACCAGACCAACCATGATTCCATAGTGCCAGGAACCTTCAAGTGGTATCAGAGGGAGGTCCATCATCACTTATAATTATTTAATTATCTTTGATGATTTACACTTTAATAATTCAGTTTGTCAATTCAAGGGTTAATTATTCTTATAATCTGAGATTTCAATATATGTTCTTTTTTTCATTTCTCGCAAATTTCCCAGAAACAAAAAAATTTTAGATTAAAATTTCAATGAGGAACTCATCAGGGGCCCTGATGATTTGTTCTAGGTGACAAGAAAGTACACGTCATGTGTTTAGAGTTACACATCGTGTTCTCTACCATACACGCTGTGTAATCCAGACTATACGCCTTAGAGCCGTGTACAACACATCATGAGTAATTTGGAAATTACTCAATCTATGTGCATTTATTAAATGTGGTGTAATTAATTTTACACTACATGTTGACTGCGACAGATATGCACACACTTATCGAATTACATGCTATGTGGCCGACTAGACACGACATATAGTCCCATCGGGTTAGGGGAAAATCCATGTATCCCATACATGGATTGAGCATACCGGTAACCATGTAACACAGAGACAACACGATGTGTAAGCCACTGAATATTCCATGAACTCTGAAGTTTTTGAAGTATGCCTCACACTACAAGTACCTAGGCGTGTACATCAGGAAAGACCATGAAGGTAGTACACGACGTTTAGTCGGAACTACACACTGTGTACTTTACCAAATTATGCAGAATTAAAACTTTACATTATGCATAATGTTTGATATGAAAATAGCATATAAATCATTATACAGGTTATTACTCAATGAATTAAAGCATCATGTATTCAATGATTCATAGGAGTAAAATAATATGTGAATATAATACATGTTGGGTAGATTCTAATGGGTATTCCCCAGGTTACCTCTATGGTGAATTTATATACAAGGTTGAGGATCTCAAGGAAATTTAGAAAAGGATTACGATAAAAGGATTGATCAATAAAATATAATAATTAATAGATTTGAGCATGATTTATATTAATAATAATTATTAAATAAATTACATCTACTATTATTAAATGTGTAACTCGTTTTCTATATGTGGGTGATCATCAGATAAACCAGACCTTGTATGTGGTTGGTTTCCCTTTTAATTTTTTTGTTTAATTAATTGTTGGCATGCACACCATCTCTCATCATTAATATCTACGAACTGTGTGCCCATAATTTATTTTATGTAAACCCCTTTTACCCCTCATTTGTGTGTGATTTAAAATCATATGTAATGGATGGAACTCCAAATCTAGTGTTGGTGGTTCTTGATGGAGCCAAGACGAGAGAAATCCCAGGAGATACAAAGGTGGATTTGTGGAAAGCTTTAAACATGAACCCAAAATATTCAAGGTGTTTCCCCCCTAGGATAGGGTTATTTTATAAACATCTAGATAAACTAACCATTAAAAAATCTCATGATATTTACCTTTAACTTATTTATGTTAAATGGATGGTTTATCATTATTGATGCTTTGTCACGATCACATAATTAATAAATTAAACAATCATGCAATATGGAACTAAGATAAAATAGGCTTATGCATAAATATTATCAAGACATGTTTAATCACTTAAGTAAGTTCCACTTAATATTAACAAGCATGTGATAATGGTAATATTAAATTTTCTAATAAGAGTTAAAAATCCCTAAAATAAAATAATAAGTCACACCAAGCCTTTTGTTACTTGATTAACAGAAAGAATCAATAAAACTATGTGTTTGACTAACCCTTGTTGGGACACATAATTTTATATAGGAAGCCCTTATAAAATTTTTTGGGTTTACTTAGCCTTATTGAAAAGAGGAGTAGTATTTTCTAGACTTGGTGTAAAACTAGAGGCAAGAGTTGAGGAATTCCAAGTCAGGATTTTAGGATTGGGGCGTCCACTAAATAGATCATGGAGCTGCAAGCCCACAGTTGGAAAAAAACTTCTTACCTAAATACCTTCAAATATCTTGACCACCCCTTATTGGGTTTATGAGAAGGGGAATACAGATCTTTTCCACTAGAATGTCTTGGAAACAAGAAATTCCGAGTTCAATGGTGAGGGCCATTGGGACTTCATAAAATACTGGGAGACTTAATAAAATTAATTTATTATTTATCATAAAATAAAATCAAGAAAGTACTAAGGATATGATCTTTTAATTGAAGATTAAAAGGAAAATATCATCACCCAAACTATCCCTTTGATCAATTTTGGTTAAAGACAACATCATCACTAGAAGTAACATCTAGTAATGGTTTAGACGAATTCAGGATATTCTAAACCATGAACTGAATCCTTACATGATGGAGTCAGCATTACCTGATCCGCCTACCAAAGATGTGAGTGATCAATATTTTGTTATCTATGATAAATATTTGAACGACGTGGTATATGTTCATTTTTTGATGATATCATCTATGGATAGTGAGGTCATGAAGTCTCATAAAAATATGGATGCCTATAGAATTATCGAGGACCTCCGTGGCCTTTACTAAGTGAGAGAAAGTTAAGAAAGGTTTGAGATCTCCAAGGAACTATTTCAGAGTAAGCATGGAGAGGGTACCCTAGCTCGGACTCATGAAGTAAATCTCATTATCTACATTGAGTGTCAGGAAGTTCTATGTTTTAAACTCCCTGATGAACTGGGCACGAATATCATTATCTCATGACTCCCTCAAAGCATCTCCAGCTTTGTTGTTAATTTCAATATGAAAAACGTTGAGAAGCCTCTATCTGATCATTTTATCCTCATTCTTGAAGTGAACAAATATTTGAAGTATGAAAAGCCTTCTGTTCTTATGGTAAATATGAGGAAAGGGAAGGAGAAGAGATTTAAGCCCAAAACATCTTCATGGACCTCAAAGAAAAATATATATCAAAGGAGATGCAAGGGAACCTGAGGCCATTTGTTTTTCATATGACAAGAAGGGATACTAGTAGAAAACTTTCACCCAGCCTAAGAAGCATGGGGAAGATTTAAGTGCATTTGGTATCAAATTAAATATACCTGTTTCTACAAATTGGGTATTAGCTACCTCTTGTGGTGCTCCCATATGTATCCAAATATAGGACCCATGCAGATTCAAGAAGATTGATCGAGGGGAGGTATATCTACGAGTAGCCAACAGATCCAGACTTGCTGTTGTAGCTATCAGGGAATACGACCTCACATTACCAGTTGGTATGATCTTGGTGTTAAAGGGTTGTTATTATGTTCCACCTGTTACTAAAAACATTATTTATGTATCCGTATTTGATCCAAATGGATTTTTTTTTTCATATTTGGAAATGAATGTTTCTTCTTTCAAAAAGATATCATTTTATTTGGTAGGGAACATTTATTTAACTTTATTTCTGTGTTGGATTACATAAACCATGTATTGTAAATCGATAACAAAGATAATTCACATGACTCATACCAGACCTAACTTTGGCATCACCAGCTAGGTCATGTGAACGATAAAATCTTGACAAAGGTACATCAATATGGATATTTATATTCTTTTGAAGTAAAACCACATGGCTTATGTCATGTATGTTTACAAGGCATAATGAATAAATCCCCATTTAGTGTGAAAGGTTAAAGGGCTAAAGAGATTTTTGAATTGGTTCATACCAATGTGTGTGGAAAATTTGAAGTTGAAGAAAGGGGAAGGTACTCATAATTCATAAATTTTACTGATGATTTTAGTAGATAGAGATATATAAATACTTAATGTGGTATAATTAGGATTCTTTTGAGATATTAAAAGAATAAAAGAATAATGTTGAGAACCATCATGGTAAAAAGATTAAGAAACTCAACTCAGACTTAGGTGGAGAATATCTTAATAAATACTTCATTGATTACTTTTGGGAGTTTGAGATCTTATCCCAAGTCACTCATCCTTACATGAACCAGTGGAATGGAGTGAGCGAATGGAGGAACTGCACTTGTTGGACATGGTCAGATCAATGGTGAGTCATGTGAGTCTTCTATTATTATTTTCAGGATATGCGTTACAATCAGCAATGCACATAATAAACCAAGTACCAACTAAATAAATAAATGGTATTTTAGAAGAGTTCTAGAGTGGAAAGAAAGCCATGTTATCAAATTTACATGTGTAAGGAAGCGATGCATTTGTTAAAGCCTCTTTAGGTAACAAACTTGAACCACGAGGTACAAAGTGTACCTTTATAGGATACCCCAAGAAAACAAGGGGATATTACCTATAACACTCCTCATACAAAAAGGTTAGAGTGGAATGACACACCATATTCCTTGAGAGTGATCACATCTCCAAAAGAGATAGTGGAAGTGAGATATTATTTTATGAAGTCATGACTCAAGCTAGAAAAGTGTTGGTACAGTAACAGATTCCACAAATCCTCATGGAAGAAAGTACTATCTAAGAGACAAAAGCACTAAATAAGAGTACAAGATAGGGTTGAGAACCAGAATGGTACTACTTTATAGTTAACAAAGACGGTGACTCTTTAATAGTTGATAAAAATGATCCTATAACCTACAAGGAATCTAGTAAGTGGAATAGATGTTGCTAAGTGTCAAGAAGCCATGAATTTTGAAATGGATTCAATGTAGCAAAACGATGTCTGGATTTTGGTAGATCCTCTAGTTGATGTAAATATTGTTGGTTGCAAATGTGTATTCTAGAAGAAACGAGACATGGATGGACAAGTAAGTACCTATGAGGTAAGACTGGTTGCAAAAGGTTTCAAGAAGATTCAAGGGATTGACTACGATGAAACCATTTCACCACTTTCAATTCTTAAATCCATAATAATTTAATTTTCCATTCCTACTTACCATGACTAGGATATTTAGAAAATTGATTTCAAAACAACCTTCATTAATGGGAACCTTCAAGAAGATGTCTACAGGACACAACCTAAAGGGTTTATGGCTCCAATGAATGCCAATAAGGTATTAAAGTTACAAAAATCCATTTATGGATTAAATATAGCATCTATGTCATAGAAAATTCATTTCGATGAAGCCATAACAGTATTTTGTTTTATCAAGAAGGAATGCGAGCCTTCTGTCTTCAAATGGTTTAGTGGGAGTGCAGTTGTTTTCCTAATATTATATGTTGCTGAAATATTAATTATTGGAAATGATTTACCTGTATTATAATCAATTAAGGAATGTTTGAATAAATGATTATCCATGATGTTCTTGGTATAGGAAGCATATATTCTTGGGATCAAGATCCATCGTGACAGATCCAAGAGATTCTTGGGCCTATATAAAAGTACATACATTGATAAGATACTGAAGAGATTCATTATGGAACAATACAAGTGGGGATTGTTTCCAGCATCACATGGCATTCATCTTTCCAATAAAATGTGTCATCAGACACATGAAGAAGGAGAGAGAATGACAAGGACTCCATACGCTTTAGCGGTTGGGTTAGTCATATATACCATGATCTATACTTGGCTAGATGTTGCCTACAGATTGAGTGTGATAGGCAGATATCAAGCTGACCTAGGTGACCGCCATTGGATGATAGTCTATACTACCCTTAAGTATCTGAGGTATAATAAGGATATATTCCTGGTTTATAGAAAAGATAAAGAACTAGTCTTCAAAGGATATGCAGATTCTATTTTCTAGACATATTAGGATGACATGAAGTCGTATATGGGTTACATATTCACATTTAATAGAGGTTATGTGAGTTAGAAGATTTCAAAGAAGTGTGTGGTCATAGATTCTATAGTGGATTCTGAGTATATCACAGCTTCTGAGGCAGCTAAAGAAGTAGTTTGTATGAAAATCTTTGTCTAAAAGCTAGATGTGGTACCTAGCAGTATATATCCCATCACACTCTATTGTGATAATAATATAGTGGTGGCTCTCGTAAAAGAGAAAAGGTCACATCAGAGGACAAATAACATACATATGAAGTATCATATCTTAAGGGATTTTTCTTAGAGAGGTGAAGTTGTAGTGAGTAGTATTTACATGGAAGGCAATGTGGAAGACCCCTTGACTAAAGCCTTGACTCAACAGAAATATGATCATCATGTGAGGTCTAGCGGACTAAAAGTCGTAGGAAGTTGGCTATAGTCCAAGTGGGAGTTTGTAAGATTTGGTGTCCTAGAACCAACATTTTTTACATTTATTACATAGATATTTAATTTATTTAATTATTAAACATCTTATTACATATCATTCATTGTTCCGTATGACTATGATGTAATAATTTCCTAGTGTATTTGTTTCATTGATAAGGTCATGGTAGTTCCCTTCTATGATGAGAACCTTGAAATGCTATAACAATATTATTAAACACACTTCTGCGGTTGGATGACATACTATGATAGGAAACATAGTATACAAACCATCAGGTGTGAGTACTCGTAAGAAAAAGAGACTTCCTATCATGAAGTTTTCACTTAGTAATATCCAATATGGGAGATTATGATAACAGACTGTCTAGTAGGAATTATGCATGTTTGATTTAATAAGATATTCCAATATACGATTGTGTGTAATGGTCCTTAGAATTTAATACTATCATTAATACATGTCACAACACACGCACTTTGATTTACTGATGAATACCTTCACACAATATGATGGAAGGAAGTAGGGTACATTGGGTGCGTCACGAGTGACATGCTATTAATGGAAAATTCGATGAAGAATTTTCCCCTTCTATTTATGGAAGTTGATAAATTGACCCTTTGATTGAAATAGAACCTTTGTGAAAAATTCCATGAACATGGTGTAATGAAGAATTTATTTCATATAGTCAAAGAAAGATATATCATGCATAAAGGTTGATGGAACCATCATGAAACCTGCTTAATGAGATTTTGAGACAGAGGGATTATATTACACAGTGAGCGTTCGTATGTGGATGTCGTTGTTGAGACTTTACGTTATTTCACTTGGGCGACTTTACCAGTTTCTAGATATTAATTTTGGACTCTATGAAATCCCTCATAATACCAATGATAAAGAATAATTGAGGGTCACACACTAAGTGTTTTTGGTGGTCTCGGATAAATTCTATTTTAATTTAATTAATGAAATAAATATTATTTTCAAGACCGTGGAATAATTTTATTCAAAGTAAAATGATCTAATAAATTAAATAAAATTTATTTCTTTATTTTATTGAACATTTAATAAATATATGTTTACTTATTTGTAAATAAAAAATTTATTTAAGAGAATAATTTATTTATTTATTTATTCAGGTGTTCAATAAATGGAAGTGGAGTTATAGTGGACTAAGTCTAGTCTGGTAGTAAAATAATCATTTTCAAGATGGAAAATAATTACATGACAAGTTGGCATGAGTTAAAATAATAATTAAGCTACTATTATTTTGTGAGGCAGAATTTTATTTATAATTACGTTTTGTCTATGTTGGGGCACTATATATAATGACATGGTGTTATTATTATGAGCATAGGTTTTCTCTACTTTCATGAATGTATTTAATTTATGTTATGAAATTAAATATTGTAACTGAAGTTCCATGAATATAAATAGACATGTTTGTCTATTGTGCCAAAAAGGACGCACCGAACTCTTAGTGAATTGGGAATTTTTGAGCACAACAATTTCTCTCTTTAATACTCTTCTTCCCCCTCTTAAGAATGACATACGTTCTTCAAGACCGAATAAAAAGTGATCAGGAACGACTAATGTAAGAAACTCTCTTCTATGTGATAGAACCTAGAGAATGAGTGGTGTCAATAAGAGGACATCGAAGCACATGTGGATCACCGCTAGAGGGATTCATGTTTGGATCCACACAAGTGAAATGATAAAATCTAGAAGGGTCATTTCAAACAATCAACATCATAAAAAAAGAAATTACAGAAGAAATGAGAATCATTTTCTTTATGAAATTAATTAAATTTATTATAAACATAATGTGCAGGATCCTATCTAAAGGTTTGGGGACTCTCTCATTTTTTTCTAAATCTTTGATCCTATTATGTGGAGACTGGCATTTATTGTTATATTGATCCCAGAATAATTATTTATCATTGTAAAAATTAATGTTGGGTACCGGCCAACCGTGTGTCCCCTATGCCTGGAACCTTCATTGCCATCGTGCTTCGGGTAGTATGTGGGTCTGTTGAAAGGTCTGGTCTACGTGTGTGGGTTTGAAGGCGGCAGAAGGATCTGTAGCTCTGGATTTCGGTGAGGTATTATTTAGGCATGATTTGGGAGGTCCTCAATCCGGTGCTGGTTTGTCATCCTTCTTCTTCATATGTGGTTTTTTGTTTTGGTTTTGCTGCGGGACGATGTCACCTGGTGGATCCCTTCTATGCCAGTTCAATTTGGTTCTGATTTCTGGTCAAAGAAAAAAATTTATTTTATGATGCTGAATTTTGTTACTGAGATTAGTGAAGTGATTCTATTATGGGGTGTTATCCTTTTCATGGTGTGATTTTCTGTGTGGATGGGGATTTTTTGTTCTAGGATGGAATTTTGGTGGCCTGCAATTTGAGTTTTGAGAGTCAATGCAACTATTATCTTACAAGAATTTCATGAGATGTGGTACAAATTAGTTTTATTCTCCTGGTTTTTTCTTTCATGTTTTTATGTTTGGGATGCTATGGCCTTTCTATTGGTTCTGTGCCCATGAAGTCATGCATGAGACTTCTTATCAAGAAGCGATGAGTATGAGAAATAGATTTAATGGTTAGGATGTTGTGTAGGATCTCTTCTGTGTAGGCTTGAATGAGTTGTTTACTATTAATTTTTTGTATCATGGTTCTATGAATATTTTTTAGTCTTTGAATTCATGTATCGTTTCTCAATTTTTCCTCAAAATTGATTGAATAATAAAAAATTAATTTTCATTCTGTCCTACATATCAGGAGTCCTCAAAGCTAGAGGATCTTGGGAGCATGTATGTGAAGGATATTTTTAATCACAATGGTCATAGATAAGATATAATTTTAGATAAGGGACTTCAATTATTATATTATTTTTTGACTGGATTTTAAGAAGGGTGGGGTTATCAGTTCAAGTTAAGAAGATCTAAACTTCCTAATATGAATGAACATACTAAGAAATCCACCTTGATTTTTGCATATATTCTATGGGAATGTTCAAATTAATTTAGTGGATCATGGGAGAATCATATTACCTTATTAGAGTTTTAATAAAACAAGAGTTATTAGTATTATATCAGTATGTCACCCTTTGAGGAGTTTTATAAGAGGCCTTCCAGATCACCAATTTATTTAGAAGAGGTTGGAAAATTGTCCTCAGTTTGACCAATTATCCTTTAGGAGATGAATGATATTGTGTTTTTTGGGTAGGTGATCATGTTTTTCTCGTAGTTTGTAACATACCTAAAAATTATTAGCATAGATTTATATTTATAATATTGATTTTTCATAATTTAGTATTTAATATTATTTGTGTAAAAAATTAGAATTGATATGTAACCTAGTTTTAGTATAAGTAAATATGATTTTGAAATAATGTTATTTAATTGTCAACATTTTTGGTTATATATACTTATTGTTCATTTAGAAACATACTTTGTATAAAAAATACATGTTATTTTATTTAAACAAACATTTTTTATATGAATTTTTACATTTTTTGAATTATGATTAATTTAGAATAACACATTATTTTAAATTAAAATAAATATTAAATATGGGTTAATTTTTAACAATATGTTACCTTAATAAATGAGATTTTTTTAATTTGATATTAAATATTACAATGTAACATTTATTAAAGAAATAATGTTTTCATTTCAATTATTATGTAATTTTTTATTTAACTTGTATATACTTTTTTTAATAGTATATAAGAAAGATATTTTTATATATATATATATATATTTATATATATACTTTTAATAATTTTTTTAATATATGGTTAATATTTTTTTATGGTGGTTAAAAATATATATGACTATATATATTTATATAGAAAATAGGTTAATATATATATGCGGTAAAATTAAATAATAATCAGGTATGTATTTGAAATATATTTGTATGTAAATATATATATACATATGTGTAATTGATAATAAACATTATGATTATATTTATATACAAAGGGAGTTATAAAATGGTATATATATACTTATATTTGGTATATACACACACACACATATAAGATATTGATTGTAAAAATAATATTAATATGAATATATATATATATATATATATATATATATATATATATATATGGTGCATGAGAAGTGTTGAATTAAAAAAAAGAATTAATAAATTTGAAAAGAAAATTTGAGAAGAGTGAGGTGTGTGGTGGAATGAACCCATAAAAATGGTTGTTGTGTGGTGAAAGAAACAAATATATATATATATATATAATAATTATAGATACCTATAACCATTGAAATATATATACACATTATATATATCTTAAAATTAATGTTATTATGTTATATATTTGTGTGTGTGTGTGTGTGTGTGCTATATATATATACATATATATATATATATATTATATGATAGAATATAATCATATGTGTATATATAAATATAAGTAGGAATTATGTAAAATAAAAAAACAATATATAAATATATATAAGTGATTTGTGTGATATTTGAGGGAATAAGAAAATAAAGAAAAAAATTGTATATGTTACATATAACTGTTGTGATATATATAGTTCTATATTTGCCAAAATTTATATATTATAAATATGTATAAGTTAAAATTTTTGTATTAAAATATAATAAAAATAATCTATATATATGATATATTTTATATACACACACACACACACATGATAAATAGTTTTCCTTATGGGTTAATGAAAGAAAACTAAAGGAATATCTAGAACAAGTAAAAAATATAATTTTTCTTAATGGTCAAGAAAAATGTGTGTACAAATTAACCACTGTTTATAATTATTTCTAAATAGTTTTTAAAAAATTTTAATAAAGAATTGGATGTTTTTTAATATTTGGGGATTATAAATAAGAATCATTCCATTAGGGTATGTATCCCATCACACTCTTCAAAACTACCTAATATTAAAAAACACGAGTTTCTCTAGTTGTAGAGATAGTTTGAGGTTGATTATTGTCTCTATGGAAGGAGGTTTGATGTGGTTTTGAATATGAGAATTCCAAAGAAGTTGGTTAGTAGTTTTAGGTATGTGGATTACATTTTCAGCAAAGTACATATGATTATATTTTAGAAAGTTAGTATTTTATGAAAGGAAGATATTTGCATGAAATTTAATATTTTAGAGCTAGAATTTATTTTATGAAAAACCCCTTTTATTGTAGGGATCTATATTTTCAAAACTATATTTTGAAAGGGTAATTTTCTTTTCAAAATTATTATTCTATGCCTAATTTTTTTAAAAACCCAATATAATGGAATTATTTTTTATGCATTGTTTCTTATCTTTTAAAATAAATTCTTCTTCAATTATCTTATGTAATGTAATAGTAATATAAAAATAATATTATTTTATGAAGATGATTTATATTTTTAGACAATTACTTTATGAATGGGAAATGTTATTTCCAAACACTTAATTTTCAAATTAAGTACGTCCTTTTGAAAAATAAATTTTAATTTATTTATTCAAAGTTGGAATTAAAATGAAAATTTTTATCATTTTAGGATATTATATTTTAACGAAATTATTTAAATGTCAAATAGATTTTATAGTTTTCATTTTATGTATGAAATATCATTTTAAATATATAAGTATTAATCATGATTGTATATATGGTCATATTTAATCATGAAATTTACATTCCAAAATTTTATTATAATGTTCATCATCCTATGTTTATTTTTGTCTTTATATATATTATGTAAGAATTAATTATAATGTATAAATTTATTATAACATATGGTGTCTTCATAAAATAATTTTTTTCTAAATATTATATGACAAAAAATTATTTTGTTTAGAAAATAAATTATGTATTTCTTTAGAGGACGTTTTAGTATAAATTAAATGAGATAAGAAATCATTTTGATTTGTGTTTCTTAAACTCAACATTTGGATATAAAATTAAATTTTGTTGAATGAGGAGTGAACCCACTTCCTCAATGATAAGTTGGAAGAAAGTGATACAACAAGTGGCCACATGGATTCTTAAGGATTTACTTGTACCATTTCTTTTTATAAATTCCAATTTATTTCAAAACAATGTTTTTAAATTTTTTTGACAAATAAAATTATTTTTAAAGGGTATTATATTTTGAAATTAAATTGGGTTTTGAATGAAAATTTATATTCATAGTTTTTTGAATAGTATTATATATGGTTATATAATTTGAAAACTCTAGCTATAGATTTATGGAAAAATATTTTTTATATCAATTTTTTTTTTATAAAGAGAAAATATTTTTAATATAAATTTTTTAAAGTGATATGTATTTTAAAATGTTTTTTATATTACTTTATATGGTTATATATTTTGAAAATTGAAGAATTATATTTTTGAAAATATTTATCAAATGTTTTATATTTTATATATTGGAAAATGTTTTCAAAAGTGTTTATAAGAAGAATTAATAAAAATTATTTTGATTTTTTTTTAAAATTTATTACCGGGAAATTTTTATGCTCATCGTAAATTTTGAAAAAAAACGTTTTTTATAGGTTAATTATAATATCCAAAGCGGTTTTTCATTGAGTATATAGTAAAAGTGAGGCCAATTTTTTTTTATATTTTTGTATTAAACTCTGAAATTATTAGGTATTGTTCTTAATCCTCCAAAAAGTAGATTAGATCGATCCATATTTGTTTTAAGGAATTGTAAATTTTTAGTTAATTATTATAAATAAATATATCATATTTATAGCACTGAATCTGAGAGTTTGAGTCTCATGATGTCACACATGGATTCAAAGGAATGATTTAGAAAAAATTTAAGAGTTATTAAATTTTTTTTGATGTTCTTGTAAATTTAAATTCTAGAAAAATCTTAAGTATATCGAGATTTAATATTCTTAGTTTCCATAAAAATTTGAGAAGTAAAATACAAAATTTTCTTTTCGTATGAAAAACAATCAAGGGAGAAATTCAATTTCAGTGTTGCATAATGTAAAATCCTAGAAAATTTTAAACATATTTTCATTTTAATAAAATATTATTCAGAAATAAGTATTTAAAATTATTTATGAAACAAATTTAAATTGATAAGTATTCTGGTTTTAATATTAGTAAATATGATTTTGAAAGAAAAATTTCATGTGTAAATTTATAGTTAAATGTACGTAATATCAAATTAAAAACATATTTTTTTGAAAATAAAAGTGTTTATTAATTAAATGAATATTTTTGGATATGAAATATCATAGTTTTTATGTTATTATTATTTTGAATAATTCTTTATTCTCAATTTAAATAATTATAAATCTTGGTTAATTTGTAGTAATATATTACATTAATGTTTTGAAAAATATGAATTTGTTATTAAATTTAACATTGAAACATTTATAAAAAAACAATGTTGTATTTTTCAATTACTAAGTAATTTTATATTTAACTTATATATAAAAAATTTATAGAAGTATACAATATAAATATATACTATCTTAATAAAAATGTAAAATTTTTGTTTACTTTTTTATGGTGCTTGTAAATATATTATAATATATATATATATATATTATAAGGAACCGACCTTAAAACATTACTTAATATTGAATTAAATGAATAATTCACATTGAGGATCTTTTTAGGTTTAGAGTTTTAAAGAAATAGGACATAACTATTACATCTCAAAAGTTTACAAAGAAGACACTTCTACATAGTTTCCTTTTGTTTAAAACATGAACCCTTGAAAAAGATGTTCATGTCTAGTTCCAAGTTTAAGACAGCATGAATTTTCCATGATCCCATCCTTGACCCTATTCCACATTATATCCTTTGAAAAACATTAAAAAAAACTTGGGATGAGCATAAAAATCTCCGTAAGGGATACACAAAGAAGGAAAACTGTAAGGTTTTCAAAACAACAAGTAAACCATTAATACTTTTTCAAAGTAATACTTTTCAGCTTTATGGAGTAGTAAAACTCTTCACTGAATAAAATATCATTACTTACCCATTTGTAACCAAAATATTACCATAAAACCTATATAAAGAACACATAACATATAAAGGTAACTTGGGACATAAACATACTTAAATGAAATAACCATACAATCGACTTCCACACATATCACTTAATGGAATAGTCATACGACCGACTTCCATACCCAATGCATTGGAGGTTATAACATAACCACCCATCCTGGTATTCACGGAACCACCCGTCGTATGGTTTATCGTGTAACCACCCGTCAAATGTCCAAGTACCATTATTAAATCATAATACATAAAACAAATATAATGGAAAGAAAACACTTCCACATTTCAATCACAACATATCACTTAAATATATTTGACATAAAAAATCCATTATAAAAACCAATTTCAATACCACAATACATAAAAGAGTATATGGTATTTATTTACTTTTAAAAACATTACGGCTTGTTGAGGAAGCCAAAGTCCAAATAATACTCACGGTAGCGGAAAAGGTCATTGTCACCTCGTACGTTAAAAGAAACATTCCTTTTTTTCATTTTAAAAAATTCTTCTTAGAAAAATATTCCATTTGTATAAAATTAAAAGTCAAAGGGGTTTATACACCGTATAAATGAATGTCTTTTATTAGAACAAAATATGCCTCAATGAAAGGAGATTGAGACGAATTCTCTTACCACTTTGAAGCTTTTAACATTTTAAACCGTTAATATCCATATAAATAAATCCTTAAAAATCACTTTGAAAACATGGATATTAATGAGAAATATTTATAAGAATAAATCATTAAAACATTTAAAATGACATTTTAGTTAATGAGTTTTTAATAAAATGGGAGACTCTTGAATAAAAATATTTGAGGATTAACATTTAATCATAACTTTATAATATCATGAAAATAAAGGGATTCATGATATAATATGCCAAAGGACAGTATATACACCATATAAGAGTGAATTGGCGCATAACAAAAATGAAGTCTCAATAGAAATGTAAAATGAGATGAAATCCCTTATAAAGAAGGTATCCTTAAATTAAGGATAAATCAATCTCATAATTATGTGTCAAAAATATAAACACACCCAATATAAGTGGATATTAAGTGTAAAAAAATGAGAGGTCATTCAAACATATTTATAGGATGACATATTAAATAACTACAAGTTTAACCCAAAGAAATTGAAATTGGGTTAAGAAGTTCCCATGTAAATATTTGACAGCCTAATGGCATCACTTTACAATTCAGAAAACGAGTTGATGAGAAAAAAAGGGTATCTCATCACTTGAAAATTAATTTTGAATCAATAAGGATATAGAAGAACATATCCCAACATAATAATATGTAAATTAAAAGACCAAACAAAAATAAGTCATTTAAAAAGAGGAGGGTGAAAGGTTCCCTTACCGACTTGGGTAACATTCGAAACGTACACCCCATGAAAGAAGGACTATAAAACATTGATTTAAATACTCATAAACGAAATTATATTACACAAAGAGTATAATAATGTTCAGTACATACACCACTCAAAGGAAATGGTGGAAAATGTATCATAAATCCCACAGGAATAAAAGTGAGATGAAAAATCCCTTACGAAAACTCGGCAGCCTAACGACGCCACATAAAACTTCCAAAAAATAAATTTATGAGATCAAATAAGTCTCTCATAATTTGAACATAAAAATTACAGAATTATTAATATAAAATAACATCCCCAAACATAATAATGATGAGCTTAAAATAAATGACATAAAAGAGAGTACTTAAAAATAAAGAGAGAGGTAGGATCCTTTACCTCAAGTCCGACTTGTCTTGTTCGTTTCTTTCTATTCCTGAATAATAAAAATTGGCCAATTTATAACTGCTTAAAGATCCCCTTTAAATATTATTATTCAGTTCATGTCACATATTATAATGTTATAATAATTGGTTAATAATGTGAGTTTATATCAGACGTTTTTGTCGATGTTTGGTACATGAGTCAAAAATGAACTTGTTTGAAAATGATTATCCATGTAGTTATAATAAAATCATACCAAGAATAGTATTAATGATTTAAATACCATATATATCTAGTAAATATTCATTATGTACTTTCCATAACATTTGGAGATAAAAATAAATGAAATGCACCATTCATGGAGACGGTAGGTCGTACGTATGCCTGAACGCTACTTTCATTTATTTGTCATATTAATGGAATTAAAAATAAATGTGAGATATATATATTATAATTACAGTATAATATATATGTTATATAGGTCACATATGTTCACTAATTTCATTCTTTATACATTCCATGTATTTCATGAACGAGTCACATCACTTGAGGGGGCGGTAGTCCACACTTCCTCGTATGAAATTATCGCATTTGAACAACATGAAAAGCATAAAGGAATGTTTTAAATATAAAATTCAGAAGAATATATAAAACATAAATACCATATATATCATATATAAAATATAGTGACATCATAATGGCCACTATGAAAGGTGATAAGAGAAGATTGAACAATCATCGTTTCGTGTGGCCGAAATTCGCCATCCACAGAAACATGATGTTCTTTAACCATTAGACGAAGGCGTGTGTAAGTGTAGCTGGAATCCTTCACATAAAAACATCCTAGTATATTGAAGATACTGTTTTTGTTACAAAATAATGGAATAAAATTATTTTAGTGGTTTGTAGAAGAAAAATAAAAAATAGAACACAAGTGAAGACATTCCCTTTAAATCGGGTAACTCCCCTTGGTTTGAACCAAAAGGGTTTCTTGAAGAGCTTTCTGCCTAAGGGAAGGCTTATAGGATTTGGAGAGGGATGTGGAGAGATTAAATGGGATGGTTATGGACGAGAAAAATTCTTGAGAGGTGTTGGTAAGGTGGTAGAGGTGGGGTCCTTTTATAAGAGAAGAGGAGGGGCACTCTTGGAAAGTTATAAAATATTACTTTATTATAAAATGATTTTCGGATTTTAAAGGTCCCAAAAGGATATATATCAAGTATAAGGTGATAAGTTTTCAAAATAAACCCATACAATAGGTTTGCGACAAGTTTTAGACTTGGATTTTACCCTATCTTCTCATTTTATTTAAATCATTCATTTATGAGGTAATCACTGCATCATCACGGTGTCATAAATAAATTAATTTATTTAATGTCTAAAAATTATAAAAAAAAATCATGATGTAGGAAATATTTTTAAATTTATAATTAATATTTATAGTAAAAAATATGACTTGTATAACCCCATGTAAATATTGTTTTAGTAAAACAATACATGTTTGTGACATTTTAATTTTAACTTTAAATAAAAAGTTTTTAATGTCATTTTCCTACCAAAGTGGCTCCATGTAATCCCCAAGATGAACCATGGATTTTATTGGTCTTCCATGACTCATAAAATAATGGTAGGACATGTGTCAAGGTCATTCAATATTATTATAACATTATCTTTACCTTAAATTACACTAATTACCTTTAATCGCGATTAATGAAACATAAAAGTTACTATTCACCAAAAAATTATTTTAATCCCATTGAACCACAATTTACATCCCAATTAAAACCATGTATGTCGTATTTTTGAAATTAAAATCACAGAAGTTGTAAAGTTTCATTTAAAAGAAAAATCAGTTTTTTAACTACCCCTTAGTGGTTTCACTATTCATAAAAAATTGAAGTTTTTCAGAAAAATACCAAAAATTCATCCTAAGATGTATTTGATATTCCGAATTTAAAAATGATGTCTATTTTACAAAATTCAAAACATATATGTTGAATTAATTAATTTAACAATTAATTACTGTTGTCAGAACAAATAGCGTGTTTTTATGAAACAATATATATCAAAAGATTAACACTAGTTTAAATCCAATTTCAAAGTGAAATTAATTCTAATGACCACTATTGGAATAAATGGAAAAAATATATTATAATTGGACTTTAAAACCAATTCAAAATATAATCTATTCATATAAACAAATTAGATTAAAAATAGGTTTTCGATTAAAATACAACATTTTTCACTATTCATTTAAAAAATGAACTTTATTGAAAAAATACCAAAAATTTACAAAATGTAAATTTTGATGTCCCGATTCTATAGAAGAATTTAATTTGGTCCAATATAATGTATAAGAGTGACCAAAAATATATTAATGAGGGTTCACCATCAAACGGCGATAAATCGACCTTTTCGGGAATTTTAGAGTTTTTATGCTTAAAATTGAATTCTTTTCTTATTTTAAGCCTTTATATTTTATTAGATAAATGTAAAAACATTTAACAAACATATATAATCATATTTTAGTTATTTATATTCATTCCCTCCAATACAACGACTAGGTGTTAACTACCATTTAAAATAATATTATTTTATTATTAGAGTGCAACGTAAGATTTCATAGAAAATCGTTATTGTGTATTAGGTACGCCATCGAGCATAGCGTTTCCATTAAAGTAATATTAATATTATATTCAAAAATATTAATAAATATGAAAAAGTAATATTATTTATTTTCTGGGGATGTTACATCCTTCCCCCATTGGGAATTGCGTCCTCACAATTTTAAAATTGGGCTTCGTAACGTCATTGAAAGACCCAAATCGGAAAAAGAGAAAATTAAACTATAACTTAAAAAGAATGAAAGGGAAGTACAAAGGTCACCCGGGTTAACCCATACTAGGATTCAATATATGAAAACATGGATATGGAAGAAAAAACAAAGGGTCATGTTCTGAGGGAGAGTGATAGAAAACATGTTTAGGAGAATGTTAACCACCAGAAAATCAAAAACTTTTGATAGGTTAAACAGTATTGGATTCCCCAGTAAGAAAAGTCAACGAAAAACATTTTTTTAAAGTTAATTTTCATTGAGTAATTTATTTTTGATCTTACCTAAATCATAAGGAAACATACTTACTTGTCGTTTACACTTTCATCTTTTACCACATTTCTAACACAAACTCATACTTTCTCCAAATGATTAGTATTTAGGATGACTTGTTCACATTAAGAGCGCTATAGTCAACATCTAGAGAATCAATTAATCCACAAAAGAGAGATATATATTTCCCATTTCTTTAGACAGAAACCAAAACCAAAATTTTTAGTATGAGATCAGATAATACCAAAAAAGGAAAATCCTTTATAAAAAGGAAATCTATTCTTAATCTCCAAAATTTTTCCAACAAAACCGAAAGTTAAACGAAGACTATTCGATAAAAAATTTGTCCATAAAATTCATCAAAGTAAACCAAACTAATATTGAAACCCAAATATTTGAAGGATTTAATCACATAGTCTTCCAAGTTAAATCTTAGCATTTATCTCCAAACAACATCAGTTTCTCTTAAAGTCTCATATTGAAAAGTAATTAACCTAATCCCATATTCTCCATGATAGGTTAATAATTTTCATAAATAAAACAAAAAGTTATATGTCCTCAATAAAAACATATATCCTTCCAAAATAAAATTCCACCATTTCTCCTCAATTGAAATCCCAAAGTATTCTATTTTCTATAGGCATATATTGTTTACACGAAAGATATAACATCTTACAAAATAACCTTTATTACTCAGTCACCAAATCATTTTCCTACGTTAAGGATATCCATTTAATAAAACATAAGTTCCCAAAATCAACTTATTCTTGATCCATAAAATCATTTAACTAAAAAGTATAAGGCATAATAACCAGGGACTTCACATAGGCTAGTGGTAGGCCATGCACACTTGTCTCCCTTCGGTTGTGGGTTTGATTCCTGCGACCTTACGAGATGCGATGGGTTGTCACCCATCCTACGGGTTGTCCTTTTTATAAAACTCCAAAAATATCCCTAACATGTTTTAACCTCAATGGTTTCCTTATACCTCCCATTTTCATCCAAATTCATTACGGTCTCAACATCTTAATTCTTGAAGTCTTATTTCACCACCATAAGATAAAATAAAATGATTCCAAAAAATGAAGAACATCATACCTTGATCATGGTGTCCATTTGGTTTCATCATCATCTTATTCACGTAGTTAGAAGGTACATGCATCACAAATATGATTTAGAGATCCTTCAAAATCATTTTCTTCCTCCATCCAAATACACCTTGTACAACATGGGTCATATGGGTGTTCACAGAAAAACAGTTTTGGAATATAATCATGTATGACATATAATTTCAAAACATCTGATAAGAGATGATTTCTATTAAATAGTCTGACCGAAATTGAGTTGAATCATTCAATTAACGGTCCTTTAAAAATACCATAGGTAGGTGCTGAGAGACTATATTTTAAAATCAAATATAAATAGGTTGCAAAAGGGTCTCCTTCTTCAGAACCTTCTTTAAAATCATAATATGCTTCAAAATCTTGTGATAAGGTAAAATATTTTAAAATGCATTGATAATATATACCTTTATTGAAAATATGAGAATATTGTGGAAATAGGATGTGTCTAAATACAAACCATGATCCATGATGACAATGAGGTATAGTGGAGGTGTTTGATATCTCAAATAGCTGCTTGCAAGTGAGTTGTATGCTAGAAAACGATTCAAAATCATGCGAAAACGACTTTGAAATAATTATTGCAAGCAAGTCATCAGGAAGAAATAAGAATGTCGTTTGAGATCATCCTCCTTCCATTTCCTTGATCTGAAAAATTTATAAAACAAAGATTTAACTAGGATATATACATAGGGACTAATCATGTGTTTAACGAAAATTCTTAATACCTAAAGTTGTCTAAACCGACCTTTGATACCAACTATAAGGACCCGACCTTAAAAAATTACTTAATATTGAATTAAATGAATAATTAACATTGAGGATATTTTTAGGTTTATAGTTTTTGATATTTAGGACATAACTGTTACATATCAAGAGTTTACAAAGAAGACACTTCTACATAGTTTCCTTTTTTTACAAAACATCAACTCTTGAAAAAAAAGAGTCATGTCTAGTTCCATGTTTAATACATCATGAATTTTCCTTGATCCCATCCTTGACCCTATTCCACATTATGTCCTATGAAAAACATTCAAAAAAACATGGGATGATCATAAAAAGCTCAACAAGGGATACACAAATAAGGAAAACTATAAGTTTTTCAAAACAACAAGTAAACCATGAATACTTTATCAAAGTAATACATTTCACCTTTATGGAGTAGTAACACTCTTCACTGAATAAAATATCATTACTTACCCTTTTGTAAAAAAAATATTGCCATAAAACCTATATAAAGAACACATAACATATAAAGGTAACTTGGGACATAAACATTCTTAAATGGAATAACCATACGGTTGACTTCTACACAAATCACTTAATGGAATAGCCATACGACCGACTTCCATAACCAATGCCTTGGAGGTTATAACGTAACCACCCGTCCTGGTATTCACGGCACCACCCCTCATATGGTTTATCACGTAACCACCCATCAAATGTCCAAGTACCATTATAAAATCATAAGAAATAAAACAAATATAATAGAAAGAAAAAATTTCCACATTTCAATCACAACATAACACTTAAATATGTTGACATAACAAATCCATTATAAAAACCATTTTCAATACCAAAATACATAAAAGTGTATATGGTATTTATTTACTTTTAAAAACATTACAGCTTGTTGTGAAATCCAAAGTCTAAATAATACTCGTGGCGGAGAAAAAGGTTGTTGTCACTGTGTACGTTTAAAGAAACATTTCTTTTTGTCGTTTTGTAAAATGCTTCATAGAAAAAGATTCCTTTTGTATAAAATTAAAAGTCAAAGGGGTTTATACACGGTATAACAGAAAGTCTTGTATTAGAACAAAATATGCCTCAATGAAAGGAGATTGAGATGAAGTCCCTTACCACTTTGAAGAATTTAACATTTTAAACCATTAATATCCATATAAATAAATCCTTAAAAACCACTTCGAAAACATGGATATTAATGAGAAATATTTATAAGAATAAATCATTAAGACATTTAAAATGATATTTTAGTTAAAGTGTTTTTAACCAATGAGAGACACTTGAATACAAATAATTGAGGAATAACATTTAATCAGCACTTTATAATATCTTGAGAATAAAGGGATTCATGATATAATATTCTAAAGGACAGTATATACACCATATAAGAGTGAATTGGTGCACAACAAAAATGAAGTCTCAATAGAAATGTAAAATGAGATGAAATCCCTTATAAAGATGGTATCCTTAAATTAAGGATAAATCAATCTCATAATTATGTGTGAAAAATATAAATACACCCAATATAAGTGTATATTAAGTGTCAAACAACCATATGTAATTCAAAAAAATTTATAGGTCGACATATTCAATAACTACAAGTTGAACCGAAAGAAATCGAAATTGTGTTAAGAGGTTCCCTTGTAAAAATTCTACAGCCTAATGGCATCACTTTAAAATTCAGAAAACGAGTTGATGAGACAAAAAATGTATATCATAACTTGGGAATAAATTTTACATCAATAAGGATATAGAATAACATATCCCAACATAATAAGATTTAAATTAAAAGACCAAACAAAAATAAGTTTTTTAAAAAGAGGAGGGTGAAAGTTTCATTTACCGACTTGGGTAACTTTCAAAACGTACACCCCATGAAAGAAGGACAATACAACATTGATGTAAATACTCATAAACGAAATTATATTACACAAAGAGTAGAATAATGGTCAGTACATACACCACTAAAAGTAAATGGTGGAAAATGTAGCACAAATCCCACAGGAATAAAAGTGAGATGAAAAATCACTTATGAAAACTCGGCAGCCTAACGACGCCACTTAAAACTTCCAAAAAATGGATTTATGAGATCAAATAGGGTCTCTAATAATATGAACATAAAAATTACAGAATTATTAATATAAAAGAACATCCCCAAACATATGAAAGATGAGCTTAAAATAAATGACATAAAAGAGAGTACTTAAAAAGATAGAGAGAGATAAGATCTCTTACCTCAAGTTCGACTTGTCTTGTTCATTTAATTATATTCCTGAATAATAAACTTTAGTCAATTTATAAATGATTAAATACCTCCATAAAAATTATTATTCAGTTCATATCACATATTATAATGTTATAATAATTGGTTAATAATGTGAGTTCATATCACATGTTTTTGTCGATGTTTGGTACATGAGTCAAAAATGAACTTTTTTGTAAATGATTGTCCATGTAGTTATAAGAAAATAATCTACAGAATAGTATTAATGATTTAAATACCATATATATACTGTAAATATTAATTTTATACTATTCCATAACATTTGGAGATAAAAAGAAATGAAATTCACCATTCATGGAGACGGTAGGCCGTACGTACGCATGAACACTACTTTCATTTCTTTGTCATATTAATGGAATTAAAAATAAATGAGGGATATATATATTATAATTCCAGTATAATATATATGTTATATAGGTCACATATGTTTATTAATTTAATTCATTATACATTCCATGTATTGCATGAACGAGTCACATCACTTGTGGGGGCGGTAGTCCACACTTCCTCGTTTGGAATTATCGCATTTACACAACATGAAAAGCATAAAGGCATGTTTTAAATATAAAATTAAGAAGAATATTGAAAACATAAATACCATATATATCATATATAAAATATAGTGACATCATAATGGCCACCATGAAAGGTGTTAAGATAAGATTGAACAATCATCGTTTCGTGAGGCAGAAATTATCCATTCACAAAAACAATTTGTTCTTTAAACATTAGATGAAGGTGTGTGTAAGTGTAGCTCTAATCCTTCACATAACAACATCCTAGTATATTTTAGATACTGGTGTTGTTACAAAAGAAAGGAATAAAATGAGTTTAGGGGGTTGGAGAAGAAAAATAAAACAAAAGAACACAAGTGAAGACATTACATTTAAATCGGGTAACTCCCCTTTGTTTGAATCAAAAGTGTTTCTTGAAGAGATTTCTGGCTAAGTGAAGGCTTCTAGGATGAGGAGAGGGCTGTGGAAAGATGAAATGGGCAGGGGTTGGCCGAGCCAAAGTCTTGAGAGGTGTGGGTACGGTGGTAGAGGTGGGGGCCTTTTATAAGAGAAGAGGAGGGGCACTCTTAGAAATTAATAATATATTACTTTATTATAAAATGATTTTCGGATTTTAAAGGTCCCAAAAGGATATATTTCTAGGATAAGGTGATAAGGTTTCTAAATCCACCCATAAAATAGGTTTGTGACATGTGTAAGACTTGTATTTTACTTTATCTTATTTTTTTATTTAAATCTTTCATTTATGAGGTAATCACTCCATCATTACGGTGTCATGAATAAATTAATTTATTTAATATCTAATAATTATAAAAAAAAGTTCATGATGTAGGAAATATTTTTATATTTCTAATTAATATTTATAGTAAAAAAATATGACTTGTCTAACCCCATGTAATTTTTTTTTAGTAAAACAATACATGTTTGTGACATTTTAATTTTAACTTTAAATAAAAAGTTATTAATGACATTTTCCTACCAAAGTGGCTCCATGGGGTCCCCAAGATGACCCATGGATTTTCATGGTCCGCCATGACTCATCCAATAAGGGTAGGACATATGTGAGAGTCATTTCATATTATGATAACATTTTTTTTACCTTAAATTACACTAATTACCTTTAATCGCAATTAATAAAACTTAAAAGTTACTATTCACAAAAAAATTATTTTAATCCCATTGAACCCCATTTTACATCCTAGTGACAAAAATGTATGTCTAATTTTTGAAATTCAAATCACAGAAGTGGTAAAGTTTCATTTAAATGAGAAATCAGTTTTTTAACTACCAGTTAGTGGTTTCACTATTCATAAAAAATGATGTTTTTCAGAAAAATACAAAAAAATTTCCCTAAGATATATTTGATATTCTGAATTCAAAAATTATGTCTATTTTAAAAAATTAAAAACATATAAGTTGAATTAATTAATTTAATAATTAATTCTCGTTGTCAGATCAAATAGCCTGTTTTTATGAAACAATGTATATCAAAAGATTGACACTAGTTTAAGTCCAATTTCAAAGTGAAATTAATTCTAATGAACACTATTGGATTAAATGGTAAAAATATATTATAATTTAAATTTCAAACCAACTGAAAAGATAATGTAATCATATAATTAAATTATATTAAAAATAGGTTTTCAATTAAATTACAACAATTTTCACTATTCATTAAAAAATGAACTTTATCGGAAAAATACCAAAAATTTACACAAAGTAAATTTTAATGTCCCGATTCTAAAGGAGAATTTTGTTTGGTCTAATAGAATGTATAAGAGTGATCAAAAATATATTAATGAGGGTTCACCATCAAAAGGCGATAAATCGACCATTTCGGGAATTTTAGAGTATTTATGCTTAAAATTGAATTCTTTTCTTATTTTAAGCCCTTATATTTTATTGGATAAATGAAAAAACATTTAACAAACATATATAATCATATTTTAGTTATTTATATTCATTCCCACCAATAAAACGACTAGGCATTAACTACCATTTAAAATAATATTATTTTATTATTAGAGTGCAACATAAGATTTCATAAAAACTCGTTGTTGCGTATTGGGTACACCATTGAGCATAAAGTTCCCTTTAAAGAAATATAAATATTTTATTCATAAATATTAATAAATATGAAAAAGTAAATTTCTTTATTTACTTGGGATGTTACATATATATATATAGAAAATATGCTAATATATATATAAATATATATGTGTGGTAAACCATAATAATAATCATGTATGTATATTAGACATATATTTATATGCATATACGTAAATATTTATAATTGATAATATAATTTAATTTTATTCTTATATAAAAATTGGAGTTATAAAAGGATATAAATTTATACTCATTATAAATTTGTATATATACACATTAATTTGGTATATATATATATATAATCATATATAAGGGGTTGATTTTATAAGAAATGAGAATATATATACATATATATATATTAATGTTATATATATATTAAATTTATATTTATATATAAACATTGAAACATATATACATGTTATATATATGTTAAAATATATATTATCTATATGTTAATATTTACAAATGTTATATATATACATTAATATATATATATATATATGCATTATAGATATATATTAGAATATTTATATTAAGATATATAAATATATATGAATATGTATAATTACATATACTTATGTATTAATTTGGGTAAATTTTAAATATATATATATATATATATATATATGTAATGTGTGTGACATGTAAGGGAAGAAAAAGAATAAAGGAAATAAAAATTAAATATGCAATATATTCATGTTGTGATATATATATGTCCTTGTGTGTGTGACAAAATTTATATGTTATAAACATTATGTTAAAATATTAATTTCTTGAATATATGTCATATTTTTTATATATTTACACATGATTGATAATATTACTTAAGGGTTATGGAATAAAAAAAGAAAACTAAAGGAAAAAAGTGAATAAGAATATAATAAAATTTCTCTTATTGGTCAAGTAAAATATTGAGAAAAATTAACTACTATTGGGAAGTCTTTCCAAATAACAAATAAGAAATTAAATAAATAACTGAATGATTTGTTTAGCATTTGAGTCTTATAAATAAAAGTAATTCCTTTAGGGTTTTCATCTAACTACACTCTTCTAAAATCATTGATACAAAAAAATAAGAGTTTCTCTGGTGGAAGAGGTAGTGTCTGGGTGAGTTCAGTCTTCAGGGAATGAGGTTCAACATTGATTCTAATAGGTGAATTCTAGAGAATTTGGTTTTCAGATTTAGTTAAGGGGTTATATTTTTTAGAAAACCTTTATAAGAAGAAGTTATTTTCATTTAATTCAAATTTTCAATGGTATAATTTATTTAATTCAAAAGGATTTTTATACTATAGATATGTATTTTGAAAATTTTATTTTGAAAGTGAAATTTTGTTTTCAAAATTATTATGCTGTGATAATTTTTATTAAAAAACACTATATATGGGAATTATTTGTATAAGAATAGTATATTATAATTAAAACTGTATTTATATTCTATTATTTTATGATATGTAATAGTAATTTAAAATTAAAATTATTTTAGAAAGGGTTTATATTTTAAAACAATTAATTTATGAATGATAAATGATATTACAAAACCACTATTTTTCTAATTATGTATGTCCTTTGAAAAAGGTAATTTAATTTTATTCATTTAAATGTGAAAATAAAATATCTAAGTTTATCATTTTTTGTTATTATATTTTAAATTTTTTTTACAAGTTCAGAGGGATTTTATAGTTGTAATTTTATGGATTTAATATAATTTTAAACATGTGGTTTTTGATCATGCTTTACAGGTCTCCATATTTTACTATGACATTGACATTCCATAGTTTTCTTATAAATTTTATCTTCTTCTATTTATTTCCATATTTTATATGTTTTTAAGTATAAACTGTGAATTATGGATTTTTCATAACATATGATGTTTTTTATAAAATCACAATTTTCTAAAAATAATTTGATATAAAATTATAGTATATATAAAATAATTTCTATAGTTTTCTAAAGGATGATTTAGGTGAAATTAAATGAGAAAAAAACCCTATCAAAAATGTTTTTAAACAAACTCAGCACTTGATTACAAATCACAATAATCATAAATGGGGATTGAACCCATGACCACAAGAATAATTTGTAGAAGAAGTGATATAGAAATTAGACACATAGATTTATTAAGGGTTTCTGGGTATCATTTTTTTCCATAAAAAGTTATTATTTTCAGAATATTTATTATAAAAAATAAAGGAGAAATATTGGTTTTTTCCAAAGCTATTATATTTTTAAATGAAATATGTGTTTCAAAGAAAATTAATTTTCAAATGTTTTTGAAATTTATTACCTATGAATATCTATTTTGAAGACCCTAGTTTTATATTTCTATAAAAATACTTATTATATAAAATGTTTGGATATAAAGGGAAAATGAATTGAATATAACGTTTTCAAATTGATATTTATTTTAAATTTTTTGAAAAAAGTATATTCTATGTTAATATATATTAAAAACCCACAAATTAAATTTTTTAATAGTATTTATCAAATTTTTTAGATTTTATATAAAAAATGTTTTCTAAATATTTTTTTAATAGTATTTGTAAAAATAATTTTTACTAGTTTTTTTAAAACATCTTACTGGGAAATTTATATGCAAACCCTAAATATTCAAAAAAATATCTTTTATAATTTATTTACATGTTACAAATGGTAATTTATTTATCAAGTATCTAGTGTGAGTGAAGTCAACTAATTTTTTATAGATAGTTTATATTAAACATTGAGATTATGTAAGGATTTTTCATAGTCCTCCAAACATGTATAGGATAGATCATTCATTTTTAAATTAATTACTATTCTCAATTAGTTTAAAAAAACAAATAGTTTTTTTATTTATGAATTTGCGAGTGTGGGTATCAGGAAATGATAAAATTTTAACTTGGTTGGGACATATATTTCTATACATTTGAGATTGTAGAGTGACATGAGAAGGTGTATTATCAGTTGAACAAAATTTATTTTTTGACTTCCATTGATGATATGTTTCATGTTTTCCAACTGATAAAGAATCAATCAGATCTACCCCCAAGAGAAATTGGGTGAATATTGAGATTTCACGTTATTCTTCTGTGGTTGAAAGGAAAATTTAGATTGTGGACCGATGGGATATGACACTTTATGGAATGATAAAATCATTGGTTCAACTAAGTTGCATGTTCTTTATGGAAAACCATGAGACTTTGAATCGCGGGGCCCTGATGGACAGTTCCAAAATAGATTAAGTGGGGCATGGTCCATAGCGTGGCCTATTGGGTGTTTCCCTATGTGTGATGACCAAAATGACTCACCATGGGTTGATGGATTTAATATCTTTACTTTTAAAAAGTTAGTAAAAACTCTCTTGGTGATAAATTATAAGTATATTTTGTGAAAAAATGATTTTAAAACAAAAATAATGTAATAAATGTGTTAAGAGCTTTATATAAGGGTAAAAGTCATGATAACTATTTAGAATATTTAAAAGAATATTTTTAGGGTTAGGCGCTAAGTTGGTGTGGGTTTTAGAGTCCCGTAATGATTAGATGATGAAGGAATAAAATTATTAAATAAATAATATTAAGGGAACATAATTGTTTAAAAATAATTGAATAAATATAAAATGGCGCATCATATTGGAAATCTGAGACCACTATTATGTTTGAGACATAGTGTTTACCCAAGGCAGGGTATAAAATATTTAAGCGGCAAACGTTTGGACACCTCACTTGTGAAAATAATTTTTTTATAATTTTTATTATATTATTCATGAAAATAATTTAATATCACCAAAACAGTGGATCTTAATGGAAATTCGAGAATGCTGTTAGGTCTGGAAAGCAGTGTTTAGACTAAACAATGTATAAAGTTTGTATGAATTAGGCATTTGGATGGATTGATAGTGATAAAATTTTTTTTAATTTTTAATTATTTATTAATTTCCTTTTTAATTAGTAAATAATTAATATATCTCAAACGGTCCATTTTATGAAAAATATGAGACCACCATTGGTTTTGGACCGTCGTGTTTCCCCAAGAGGGGTATAACTTTCATGAGAAACGGGAGTTTGGTTCGGTTGATTGTAATTTCTATGTCATTTAGTAAACATACTAAAAAATTGGCATTATTATTTTGATTTAACTGTGAATTTATTTAATAAAATAATAATTAAAATTTGAGACTTATCTAGGATAGAGAACATATAATCCCATGTCATATTTTAATAATTAATTAAAAAAATTATAGAAAAGAGAAGATATTGTCGCATATAATTTATTATTTCATTTTGAAATAAAATAGGTGTTTTGGTTATAGAAGACCCTTTATATAACTCAAACATCGATGTACCAACAACTCAAATCTTTAACTTATCACTTTTTGTGGTAATAAAAACCTCGAAGTGGTCTTCCAGATTATTGAGGCCGGAAGTTCCTTACCTTTTTGGGCTTGAATTTATACTATTTGACTTGGTGATTATATTTCATGTCATTTGATTGACCATGCATGATTGTGACCACATTTATGTGTAGCTCATCAAAAACTATTGTGATCCCATGAATGACATTACTGTAGATTTTGTCCATGTTTGATTATTCTCACATGATGTGTATGAATTTATATTCCCATGTTGACATACTATTCAAATTCATGTGATTTTCATTTATATGTATTATTATTCCTTTTTTGTTGTTTGTTTTATTTTAGACCAGTGGACTATCATGACATATTTAATCCTTAGTGGGAGAGAGCACCTGAATGAAACAACAGAAAAGAGAGACTTGGGCACAAGGTAGAGGTACGGGGATGCCAAAGCGTCGTGTCAAAGGTGTCTCGATTATGCATTGATATCAGGTTCCATTCACCACGAGAAATCCTAGTCGATGTGAGTACTAGTTATTCTCCTCTAGGTTATCCAAGTGGCATGGACCACTTGAGAGACATATAATGTCGGGTATCACCTCCATGACACTGTGAGGACACTGTAAAAGGGTAGGATTATTTCTTATGACTCATTGAGTTATCTTTCAATATGGAGCCAAATAATGTACATCCGGGGGTTGTGGCAGTATGGTTAGTGCACTACTAATTGGTTTTGGATTGTGTTTTTATGTTCTTCCTTAATTTATTAATATTATAGAAACCACTTGTATTCTTAATCAAATCAAGATAATGATTTATTGGTGGTGTCCTACTCAGTCTTGTAGTCACAAACTACTTGGGTATTTCTCTATGCTTGTAGATTTCATGAAAGGCCCAGTGAAGGGAAATGGCCCTGTGGTTAATGGCTCCGTAGATAGAGCATGGTGCTAGGGTGGAATAGGATAGACTCTAGAGGATCGTACAATTATTTTATTTATCATCTATTTTATGTATTTTTTATAGGCTTTCTACACTAGGATCATCTTTTATTTTCATGAATTTTATTTCAATTAATTCTGCATAATTCTATTGATTATTATTATATTTTATTTGTTTTTTATTGATCATATGACATGACACTGAGGGTATAGTCTCTCTGATGATGGATTATACCCTCACTTCTAGTCAGTAATCTCTTGCATACGGGGTGGCATGCATGAGGTCTTTTAGAATTCCAGCTCATACCTGGAGGTTTGGATCGAGATGTTTCAAAATAGTATCTGGGGATAAGATTCACTAACTTGTTTCTTATATTATATTAGTTGGTATAGGGTAGACTAAAGTTAGGATGGTCGATAATCGGGTAGGGGAAATATGTTATTTCTTGGACAATACTATATAGAGGACCTCCATGTTTCCCTAATGTGGGGAACTTAGGTTTTGTTTTTACTATTGATTCAACTCACCTTGGGTGATGCACATGATGTTGATATGTAATTTATGTGATTTTTCATATTTTCATGCATGATTAATAGACATGTATGTTCAAATTCCACACACAAAAACAAACACACACATATATATGTATCTTATGGTGTGTTGTATAATCGTTCATTAATTGAATTGCTTGATTTGTTCTATCTGTTCGAGATAGTTTCTCTTGTGTGATATATCTATTTTTCCATGATGTGTGATATATATTTGTTGGAATTAATTAGTTAAACTAATCATACTACTATGTTAGTATATATATGATGATTGTGACTAACATAAAGAGACAGAAACAAGGGTTAGTTCTAGGATGGGTATACCTTGGGTTAAGGGTAGGCTCATAGGAAACATTTTCTGATCCTATAGAATGGTTTATTAAAAACATTTGTGATCTTATAGATTTATTAAGGTTGATCCCAATGATTATTTTTAATTTATGACTGTTTCATTCATGTTATCAATGTATATTTCTTATTTACCACTGGATGTGTAGGAGAACACAGATGAGAATTATCCCAAACCTGCTATGTTGTTTAGGTAGTAGAGCTATGTTAAATAGAATTATTTCAATTAATTAATCTTCTAAACATATGATTTCAGAAATGTTGTATAATATTTACATATTTTGAACTCAATGATTCATCATCCTTCAATAGAACCAGAGTCTCTTAGGATTCTCAAGAATGGGTTGAGATATTTTCAGTGATGTTCGACCTAGTAGAGACTCTCAAGTACTGACACTTTAAGAAGAGTTTGAGCTTATTTTGAGAGCATTTCCTTTTTGGTACCTATATCAGATGGTGCTAACAAAGAAGAAGGAGCTCAAGGTTTAGCTAGATTAATTAGAGGAAAAGATATTCATAAATCCAAGTACTATAGAGTGGGGTTCCCCTATGTATTTTCTGTGAAGGCAGATGGTAGTTTTTGAATAGGAGTTAATTACTGGAGGCTGAACCAGGTGACAGTAAAGAACCATTTTCCATTAACCATGATAAATGATGTTTTTGATAAAATATAGGGAGACCAGTGGTTCTCCAAGATTGATCTTCAATCAGTCTATCACTAGTTGTAAGTTAGAGAGGAGGAAATTCCAAAGATAGAGTTTCAGAGAAAATATGGACAATATGAGAATGTGATAATGTCGTTCGGGCTAAAGAACGCACCAGAAGTGTTCATCGAACTGATGGGAATGATATTCCAACCATTCTTGGACTCATTCATAATATTATTTGTAGAAAATATCATTATCTACTCACCAACACCAATGAAACATGAAAGTAACCTTGAGATATTCTTGAGTATGCTTTGAACACATGGGATTTATGCCAACCTATCAAAGTGAGACTTCTGGATTCAAGAGGTGAAATTTCTAGGAGATTTGGTGTCTAAGATAAGTATATTTGGGTAACAAATTATGGCTTAGGTAGTCATGTCTTGGACATGTCCCTGAAATGTGTTTGATATTTGGAGCTTAGTGGGATTGGAAGGATATTTTCGGAGGTTTATCAAGAATTATCCTGACTATTAGTAACCATGACGACACTGCCCTAGAAGGGAGAAACATTATAGTTTTTAGACCATTTTGAATATAATTTTCTTGATAAAATGAAAAAGTTGATGACATATCTATTACTAACAGTCCAAAATCATGGTATTGGTTATGAAATTTACTATGATGCATCGAGAATTGGTATGGGAGCGGTGTTGATGGAATGAAAAAAGGTAGTTAACCATGGGTCTTATTAAGTATGACCCTATGTGAAAAAATACCCTATAAATGAATTTTACCTCATAATGGTGATTCATTCTATGATGTTTTGGAGACTGTCACTTCATTGGGATATTGTTTTTATTTGCAAGGACCATAATAGTCTTCTCTATATCATCACATAGAGGGACTTAAACATAATACATATGTGATAGGTTGAGCATCTGAAAACTTTTATTTTTTATGTCATTAGTACTCTATAGCTAGGTATATTTTGAGAAATATTAGTAATAATATTGGTGACCTCATATGAAATAATTATTTTTATTCTATGATTAACAATTCTTGGTCGAGAATAGTTCTGGGATGTGTGACCTCCTAGGAAGTACTCATGTTTTACTCTATAGTTATGAAATCAAGTGAGAGAGTAGTAAATGGATGGGTTACCTCTTGCTAAGTACTAGTATTGAACCCTTGGGTGAAATCAAACTAGTATTAATGAAAAAGATCCTTTTAAAACTTTATAGGGTTTTTCTCTTAATTACATACCTGTCATAGGGTGAATTTTGAGCACCATAATTTGGGTGGGTTTTTTGCAGCAACTCCCAACACCTATGTTGAAGTGGGAAGACACCACTATGGAAATTGTAATTGCTTTACCAAGTACATAGAGGAATATTAACACATTCTGGGTGATTTTCAATCAGTTAATGAAGTCTTCCCACTTTTTTCTGATTAGAGAGACTCACTCAATAGAGGAGTTGGGAAAGCTCTACGTTTTAGAGATTGTGTGCGTTAATAGAGACCATTTGAGGATTTTTTTCAAATATAGATGCATGTTTTAAATCACTCTTTATGATGGTCTAACTTAAATCCCTAGAGAATCACCTGATATTGAGCACTGTGTACCATCCATGGACAGAAGGCCAGTCTGAACTGAATATACACAAATTAGGGGATATATTTCGATCTCGCATTCTTGATTTTGGAAGAGAATTGGATGACCACCTATACTTCATTTTGTTTGCATAGAATGAAAATTATCAGGCATAAATTTATATGGAAACTTATAAGAATATTTACAGGAGGTCATTTCTCTCACCGCTCTATTGGCATGAGGCAAGTGAGGTTGAGATTGTTGGCCCCAGTATGGTTCAAGAGATCTCCAAGAGAGTGGAGCAGATATAGATGAAATTGGTCACCAATCAGAGAAGATATAGATCATATAAAAAATATTAGAGTATAACCTTGGAGTTATCTATGAGAGATCAGGTTATCTTGAGAGTGTCTCCATAGGTATAGAACTGACCTCTTAGAAAGAAGGTAAAGTTACCCCCAAGTTTTTATGGACCATTTGTTATCACTAATCATATAGGGGTAGTGGTGTATCATATTTAGCTACCTTCTCACTATCTAGGTTTTCACAACATGTTTCTTGTATCATAGCTTCATGGGTACATACCTGACTCAATGCATTTTATTGATTGTGAGGACATTAAGCTTGAAATAGATGCATATTATGGGGAGTGTCAAGCGATAATCATAGATCTAAGAGGTAAGGTGTTGCAAGGAAAGATGGGACCACTAGTTCAGATTTAGTGGCTACATGGGAAGATCCATGAAGATACATGGGAGTGTGATTTTGATGTTCAAGATCAGTGTAATGAGCTATTTGAGAAAGACTACTAGAGATAATTCTCGAGAAAGATAAGTCGATTGAGGGAGAGAGTTATAAAATCATGACCATTAAAGCGATAGTAATAACCCTCATGAAGATAAATTATAAGTGTATTTTTTGAAAAAATACGTATTAGTGAAAATAATATAACAAATATGTTAAAATATATATGCAAGGGTAAATGTTCAGTTAACTCTTTTGAATATTAAATTGAATGTTCAAAAGATTTGGTTTCTATATTGGTGTGAGTTTCCATGTCCCGTAAATCCTCAAAAAAGAATGAATAAAATTATTAAATATATTTTATTAAGCACATGCAATTTTTAAAAAATAAGTGAATAAATACAAAATGGCGCATTATATGGGAAATTCGAGACCACATTTAGTTCTAGTATGTGGTGTTTATCTAGGGAAGGGTATAACATTTGAATGAATCAAATATTTGGATTCCTCGCACATGAAAATAATTTATTCAATAATATTTGTTATATTATTTTTGAATATAATTTGATATATCCAAAATGTTGCATTATCCGAGATATATAATACCACCACTATGTCCAAAATGTAGTGTTTACCTTAGCCGACGTATAACATTTTCCAGCATCATACATTTGGATTGCTCAGTAATGATAAAAATAAAAATAACTTTTAATTAATTATTTAATCATTTTTTTAATTAATAAATAAGTAACATCTCTCAAATGGTGCATTGTATGAAAATTTCAAGACCACATTTGGGTCTGGAACATGGTGTTTACCCTAGGTGGGGTATAACATTAATGAGAAATGAGTGTTTCATCATGTCGCCTGTAAAATTTATGTTATTTAATAAATATATTAAATAAGTGATTTTTTTTATTTAATTATGAGTATATTAAAATAAGAAGAATGAACTGTTCCCTCATCTTACCCAAACCACAAACCCCATTTTTTATGATTCAAGGTTTCAAATACACCCTTTTTCAACAGTTTTCACCGATTAATAATTACAAAGACTTAATTGGGGGAAATTAAAATATCCTTAGATAATTTTGGGATGAATCATTCATTAAAAAGGTTTTATGTTTTGGGATATAAAATAATTAATTTTTATGGTTCTAAATTGTAGAACCACATAAACCTTAGCGTGGATTGTTTCCATAGATTTTGTATGGCCTTGGATCTCTACATAGGCACAGTAGTAAACATCTATTGACCCAGACTCCTCCGGTTCTAGCGCACGACACCCATTCCACCCTCTTAATACACATAGTTAAGGTTTTTTTCTTATTCTTTTATTTTATTAATTTATTTTCTTCATTATCTCCCACCATAATAATTTATAAAAAGGAATATTAAAAATAAAATTATAAAACCTAAAATACCAATGCTAATTCCTAAATTATCAAAGCATGTTTTCTTAAATAGGTTACCAAATTTTAGTTACAGATTTTATTTTAATATAAAATAATAATTATAAATGAGCTACTGAATGATAAATATTTAGAATTATATATTGTTATTTTTGAATGGGATAATCATATTGATTTATCAAATGACATTTTACAAAGTTATCAAAGTATAATTTTCAAAAAAATAGTTAAATTAGAATTGATATTTTTATCAATGAATAGTTTATAAAATTACTATTAGAGGGATAAAACATTGAATTATTCTTGAAAATCTACAAAAAATTATCAATTTATAATTTTTTGGAAATTACAATATTTCAATTATTAAAGGATAATTTCAAACACATGCATTGTTTTTAAATGATAAATTAAAGAAATAATTTTAAAATTATTGAAATGTATGATTAATTATCACCACATGTGATAATTTAGATAAAAATTTTAAACTTATCCAAGAATGATAATTATCAAAAAAAAATATATTAATCTAAATGACATTTCAAGAATTATCCAGGAGAGAGAAAATATCATCATGTGTGAGATTTGAATAAATAATTAAAAAATAACCCCAGAGAGAGAAGATTTTAGAGCATATAATTTTGCATTTATTTTTGAAATAAAATAGTTTTTTTGGTTCTAAAAAACCATTGATATACCTTGAACATCGATGTGCTAACAAAAAAACTTTGAAATATATCCTTTGACAATATTAATACCATGATGGGGTCTTCTCTATTTTTTTGATAGGAAGTTCTTTAACTTCATAGGATCACATTTAAAATTTATACATTGATGATTATATTTTTCTCCATTTGATTGACCATTCTTGATTGTGATAACTTGTATGTATATCACATAAAAACGTATTGTGATCCCTTGAGTGATATTAGTATATCTTTTATCCATGGTTTATTATGATCACATGTTGTTGTGTATGTTGTTATATACTCATGTTGATATACAATGCCTACTTATGTGTTTTCCATGTATATATATTACCATTCTTTGTCAGTTTTTAGTGGTATTTGAGATTGGTGGAACATCATGACATATTTATTACCTGATGGGGGAGAACACTCCCTAGCGATGAGGGACCTGAGCACATGGTGGAGGTATGAGGATGCTATGGCGTTGTGTCAGGGGTGTGCTCAAGGATACCATGATTCTAAGTTCCATTCACCATGAGATATCCTAGTCAATATGCATAATATTTATTCTCTTCTAGAGGATCTGGGTGACATGGTCCACTTGGGGGATCTAGGACTTTGGGTATCACCTCCACAACAACATGAGGAAACTACACATGGGCTGGTTTGTTTCTTCCAACTCATTTAATTATCTTCCAGTATAGAGCTGAAGGGAGTACGACTGATGTTTTGGTAGATTTGTTAGTTTACTACTGCTCGGTTTTGGATTGTATGTTTATTTTCATCCTCTATTTATTATTATTATACTAAAAAATTGTATACTTGATCACCTTAGGTTAAGGACACATTAGTTGTGTCCTACTGAGTCTTGTACTCACACCCTACTGTAGAATTTTTTTTGTTCTTGAATATTTCATGAAATACCCAGTGAATGGAAAGAGGGCCATGGTGAATGGCCATGTAAGGGGAACTTAGAGCTAGTGTGTACCAGGACATACACCAAATGACCATATAGCTGTTTTATTTATCATATGTTTTATATATTCTGGATAGTCCTTCCACACTAGGAGATTATTTTATTTTCTCGACTTGTATGTCAATTACATTCCACATAATTACATTGATTATTTATTATATTTTCTTTACTTTTTATTAATTAAATTATGTGATATTGAGGGTATAGTCTCCAAAATGACTAACTAGAACCTCACTTTTAGTTGACAACCTCCTGCGAATGGGGAGGCGCACATGAGGTCATGTGTCATTTCAGTATGGACCTAGAGGTCTGGATTGGAATGATATAATGGAGATCATTTCTAGAAAAAACCAAGATTTTGGGTTCGGGGCATGGTGAGAGGCCTTGTTCGACCTTCTATATTAGGCCACCACACCAGGGTGGGCATCACCAAGGCATGGTTGTAGTGGTTTCAACTTTTTGACACACTCATTTCTAACCCTATATTTTGGGATTGGTTACTCCATCCATGTGTTATATTAATAAAGGTTATTAATGTGTCAATAAACATATTTTACCTCTATTAAAATACATTTTCCCTCTATATTGGATCATATTCAATATTTGGTGTCTTCCAGGAAGGGGGTTTGGACATTCAGCTATTATGGAGTAGTGTCTTAGGGAGATTCCATTATTCTATGACTTCATCCATCTAGACATTTTATCAAGAATACTAGAACTACATGTTTCCGATCACCATTCCTCCAGAAAACATGATTTTCATCAATATTATGGTCGGTGTCTCTATCCTTAGGTCTATTACCTACAGTGCAATTTTTTCTTATGACATCCTTTGGTTTTTATTTATGAAGTTGGTTATTTGAAATCCATGGGAGGCGATTTAATATTTGATATCTATGTAAATGTTTTCTAGAAGTTTTTTTATTGAAAACCATTTTGATACACTTAATGTGTTTGGTAAAAGGGCCTCAATGATTGTTTTTAAATGAATGTTAGTTTTAAAGCATGAAATTAGTGTGGTATTTCTATAGGAAAAACTCGTATGAAAATACAGGCATGGGAAAAAAAGTTTTCCTTCAATTTTTTTTACAAAAGGAATTTTGTTCTCAAAATATGATGGAAATGTATTAGTTCATCAGAAATCCTTGGGGTTCAGAAAAAACTAGACATACGTAAGAAATAGTGGTGTTAACTACCATTATGCGAGTTTCTCATGATGCCATTGATTGATAGTGTGTGTCTTTGGGGGAGGGCTGGGATTAGGTTCATAAAAATTAAGAGTCAATTATTCTCACTAGAGGTTTCATTTATTGTGTTGTGTACACACTAGTGTTGTACCTATCCTCTTGGTGTTGTATTAATACATTATATTCATTTCCATTTGAAATTATTAGTTTCCAATAGATATGGATATTGAATCTTGAAAACTATTTTATAATTATTTTAAGATTCATGGATAAATATTATATTATATTAATTTGATTATTTGAATATGGAATGTTTTGAGGAGAAAAATGAAGGATTATTTTATTTGGAAATTTTATTTCCTTCCGATTTTTTTAGAAATCTATTTTATATAAGAACTAATCGTTACCTATTGATAGCCATTATACGGATTTCTTGGAGGTATCCAACTGAGATTGTTTTATCAAACACAAATGTTTCCCCTTGGATATTTTATACATAGTTTTGTAAGATACATGTAAAGGGGAAAGTTACATGTAGAGGAAGACACTCATAGATCATGTTTCTTTATAATGGGTTAAATTATCGAAGACATGCTGTCTTATGGATATAGAACGATATGTTTCTTGGAGTTATATATTAATGGTCTTCCTTTTTGTAGTGCCCAGATCAGTGTGAATAACTGAGAGAGGGAGGGGGTGAATCAGTGATCCTTTAAAACATTTTACTAATTGATTCTCAATCAATTAAACCTCTATGGCTTGTTAAGGCCTCGATCCACTCTTCTTATGTCTCTCAACCTTTCCCGGATAATGCAGTAATGAAAAGGCACAGGACACAAGGATTTACAAGGTTCGGCACCAAAGGACTACATCCTTGCCATGCTCTCCCAGCATGGATTCTCCATTATAACCTGTTAAAATTACAATGGTCGATACAGAGTCCCACTGTATCTCTCCTGAGTCCCACAGGAGGGTCTTTATACTGCGTCCCACAGTGTTACCAGAGTCCCACTGGCCTGCTCCAGAATCCCACTGAAGACTTCCTCCACCCTGAGTCTCACAGGGGTCTTCTCCTGGCTGCTCGAGTCTCACGAGTAGCTCTTCTTCTTGTTCAGATCTTCAAGTATCTTCAGCAGTCTCGGATAAAGACTGATGGCCTTGCTCTGTACCTCTGATCACTTGTGATGATCAGGTCTTCTCGTCTTGCTCAGGATTTATCTCCTTCTTCTCAGAATGACCTGGCCTCTCTCTTCAAGAATCTTCAACAGCCTCTGAAAAGGTCTGTTGGTCTTGCTCAGCAATCTTCTGATCACTTCACTTGATCAGGCTCTTCTCAATTACTGAATACTCAGACAACTGATGTCTTTAACTTCAGTCTGGTCCAGTCTCACTCACTTCAACTTCATGCACTGAGTGCATGTCAGCTCTTCATCCTCATGCACTGATAGCATGGCCTTCTCAATTCTTCAAGATCTTCTGTCTTGGACAACTCAATTGCACACCACTGATTTGACTCTGTTCACATGTGCACGTGCATGCATGTAAACATGCACTCCCCTTTCTTTCTTCTTGGTGCAATAAACCCACAAAGGGTGTAATCACTTCAAGCACACACCTTCTCACTTGAACTTCACACTTTTGTTCAATGTGTTTACACACTTAAATGTGTGTTATACTTTGTGTGAGTCTTCTTCTTCTTCCAAGTGTGTCTATTCCACTTAGAGCACACACATAGGTTCGGCCACTTCACTTTGTTGTTTTGCACACACAACTTTGTTCTTTGCTTTGCACACACACAATGAGTGTGTATTTGGGCTCCACTATTTTTGCACACACCCAAGCTATGCCTCGGCCTTCCTTTATTCTTTGTGCACACAAAGCACAAAGCCTCCTTCTCTTGCACACAACTAAGGTGTCTCGGCCTTGTTATTTATTTTGTTCACACACACACACCAATGTGTGGTCTCGGCTTCCTCCATTGCACATACACCACTAGGGTGTGTTCTTTCACTTCACACAAGGCACTAAGGCCTCGGGTCTTCTTCTCCACTTGGCACACACACACTGCCTTCTTCTGTTTTTGCACACACAGCCCGAACTCCTTGGGTTCAAGGAAGCCGCGCAAGTGCCAGTGGGTGCAAGGGGTCTTGGGCGCGCAAGGTTCACATGCCACAAGGACCGCGCAGGCTCCTCCTGCCGCGCAAGTTTGCGGGCAGTGAGGGCTCCTTCTGTCGGGCGAGTACGCGGGCAGGGACCTCCTTCAGAGCCTCGAGTGGCTCTGGAACTTCAGCCGTGCAAGTGTGCGCAGTGGCTTCAAAACTTCGCGAGGCACATATGGCACTCACGGGACTTCGAGTTTTCAACAGATCAGCAAGCTTCACCGAGAGCATCGGGTGCTCCTTTTATAGGCAAGGAATTCCTCGGCCCATCCGCCTGAGAAATCTTGAATCACCGAAGATTTCGGATCTTCAAAATCTTTCCAAATTTTTGCGTTTTCTCTTCGGTGCACGCGGGTTCTTTCTTCTTTTATTTTTCCTCGGCCTTCTTCATATGCATGCACATTCGAACGTGTGCATGGCCTCTCTTTCATAATCCATGCAAAACACGAATACACCGAGTCCTCGGCAACGTTGTTTGCCTCGGCCGAACTCGAAATGCTCTCTCGATGCATGCATGCAACATTTTAATGCATGCATTAGTTCTTTATGGCCTAACGATCATAATGGAGGTCTCGGTTTTCTTGGAGGTGGACGGGAACTCGAAATACGGTGGTCGGATGGCCTCTGGTTCGTCGGCGGCTCGCGGGTGGCTTCAGGAAAGCATCGGTTAAGCTCAACGAAGGAGACGAGCCGGGAGCCATCGGATCGGGCGATCAAATAACCTCGGACGGCCTGGATCAGATCGCCTCGCCGCGGATCAGATGTGCGGCCGAGATCTGGCGCGCGATCGATCGTGCGGCCAGGATCGCTCCCGCGGAAAAATTCCGCATCCCACATCGAATCCTCGCCCGGTTTTCTTGCGGCTTATCAACCAAGCGCTGCCGAGAGCAGCTCAGTTGAACTTCTCCCCTCCCGGTGCCGCCCCGCACCGGGTTCTCTCTGCGGGCGCGCTCTGCGCCCACTCTGCTCCCTGCGGGCGCGCTACTGGCGCCCACTCTCGCCTTCGGGCGCGCGCTCCGGCGCCCCTGCTGCGCAGGACCTGATCCCCTGCGTGGCCCGGCTTACACATGGCCGTGGCCTCTCGGGCTGGCCCCATGGGATCCCCTTGGGCGTGGTGACCTAGTCCCACATGTGCCTTGGGTTGAACCCTTAAGGCTGGCCCTTGGTGGCTTATTTTTTGCTTAAATATACACTAAGTATACAAAGTACTCTTAAGTGTAAAATGCCAAATGCCACAACTCTTCTTCTTCATTTCTTCTCTTCTCTTCTTCATTAGAATTTCTCAAATCTCCTCAACATATATTCATTACTTAGGAGTGAATTCTTGAAGGTTCTTCTTCTTCAGCCGAACTCCTGAATCACTTAAATTCTTCAAAGTGCTTCATCGATCTAATCAGAGATCAATTGGATCTTCTTCTAATTCTCATGCACTAAATGATAGTGCATGGACACTTTCAGCTCACTTCATCCACTTAGGACTTGTGGATGGATCTTCTTCAACTCCTCATGCATTGTCACTACAATGCATGGTCTTCTAATCATGTTGTGACATTGTATCTAGTTGATACAAGTTCTTTGAACTTTAAAGATCAGCTCATCAATCGTCAGATTTATATAGAGAATGTTTCAACCACAACATCCTATGTCACTTAGTGAATCTCCTAAGTTAAATGCATCTTAGTACCATGGCCATTCTCCTTCACCACCTACACCATCACAACCTTTGTCATTCACATCTTGACATTCCTTGACATCCATTCATTCTAAGACAACAACATGTCTCATTGACAACAAATGAAACACAGTGCACTTCAATCTCCCCCTTTGTATTTGTTGTCAATACACCACTTCAGCACATATGAATGGGTCAATATGTGTGCCAATATTTTCTCCCCCTTATTGGCAATCAAATGCAAAGGTGTGGTGTGGTTCACTTTCAAAAATATCTTCCTCCCTTTGAATAGCATCTTCTTGAAAATCACTAAGAGAGGGATGATGCCGCATGTTTTTTTAGCAAAGAACCTTTAGTAAATCAACTCTAAGTCTACTTGGGCTAACCCGGTGTAGAAAACAAGAGTGATATGACCAAGGAATTCAAAGATGTCCATAATTCTTTACACATGTGAGATCATGCTTAGGGGTTGAATTTTTTTCAGATATTCAATGAATTGCTGAATCCTGCACATACTTCACAAAACTCATTATAAAGTTCAGTGCAATGATAAAGCTCCCCCTTTCATCTACTTTCTCAAGATGATATTAATTTCAGAACATCATCTTCTCCAGATTGGCTCCCCCTCAAGGGGTGCACTCCATTCTGTCCAAACCATCCTCCAGTTGAGAATGATCATCATCTTCAATTCCCTGCAATGTCAGCACATGTAAATACCAATAGTATAAGTGAATAAGATGGAACCTCCTTGGTTCATCAATGTGAACAACAAGGTTGAGAAGATTCTCTCAACCGAGATGTCCCATTTTCACCAGTCTTCACACTTGCACATTTGATCTTCATTGATGATTGTGCTGGTGTGGTTCTCAAAACATCTTCATGTGAAACTTTCTTCTTCCCTTTTTCTTTAGAAATTGCCAGAGCTTCATCTTCAACTCTTTGTAGTTCTCTAGCAAGTTGCAACTGATGTGGCCATATGACAAGTAAATCATTTGGAAGAGTGGACCCAGTTCTGGAAGTTCCACATGGTTCCTTGGATGCTGTCAAGCTACCTTTCTTAGGCAACTTGTTTTCAATCAATCCCTTCTTCTTCTTCTGGATTGATTGTCTTTTTGAGTCCAGTCTGCTTCTATTTAATTTCATGCCTTCTTTACAAAGATCCATAATATGTCCTTTCTTCCCACAGTAGAAGCATTTCTTGGTGGTCCTTCTGGATGCATCACCCTTCTTGGATTTGAATTCCAAGGACTTCTCTTCATTCTTCAAACTCTTCTTGGTAGCATCTTCCACTTTCTTCTGTTTGCTTTCCAAGGAATCTCTTTTAGCCAGGTTCAGTGATCTTCTCTTCATTCCAGCTTTGGATACAGTTGGAGATTGACATGTATCATTCTTTTGACCACTTTTGCAGCCATCCCAGATGTTGTCAAGCAATCCAAATCTGTTAGCAGTAAACAGATGTCTCTGGACCTGTGGATGTTGCTTATTTTCTTCTGGCTTGCTCCCCCTTGGCATGGGCTTCCTCTGTGCTTTGGCATTCAGTGGATTGTACCAACAATCCTTTGCATAATGCCCATACTTGTTACAACACCAGAATTGTCCCATGAATCTTGACCTCTTTAGTCCTTCTGATTGTAGGGTACTTTTCTTGACCTGTTGTGCTGTTTCAGGAGAGCTCTGCTTCTTTACTGTCTTCATCCATATTTGTTTGGAATTATTCTTCCATCCTGCACTTTTTGTAGAAACACAATTAGAAGCATCAGTACAAGATGGTATGGATGGTACCTTCTTCCTAGAAGATGTTTCACTTTTATTAGATGATGTCTTTCTCTTAGAATCATCCTGCTCAAAGCATACTTGAGTAGCAACATGTCTTCTTTCAGCTGACTGGGAGGCTTCAGCTTTGGGTGATTGCAGAATTTTCAATATCACCTCTAGTTCTAAGCATTTCATATTGAGGGAGTTCTTCTCATCCTCAACAGTTCTTAGCTTTCCTTCCCAATTCTCCACCAGTTGTTTCATCTGGTCTTCATGCACCTTCTTCAATTCTTGCAATGAATTGTCCAGCTCCTTTACCAATTTGAATTTTTCTTCGAGTTCAGCATCTCTGAAAACCATTGATACTTTATGCCTCTTTTCCAGTGCATGGAAAACATCTTTGATTATTACTTTAAAGAATTCTTTCTCAGAAAGGCTTCTTTGCAATTATTCAGTAGTGTCTTCATATCTTTCATTGCAAAGAGAAACAGTTTCATCTTTAGCCTTCACCAGCTTTCTGAGAGTGTTGGTTATGCCAACCCTTTTGCCAATTGGACTTCCAGAGAATTGGCTTCATCTTCTAGATGTAATTTTTCTTCTTGAAGATCAAGGAGGCCTGTAGCTATACACATTGCCACTTACTTGGGGACTGTCTTCTGAAGATATTTGATTGCATTTAGAAGATCATTGTTCCTTCCATCTTTATCACAGCTAGAGCAGGCTTCATCAGAATAATGATAAAAGGAATTGTCATCTGATGTGACTTTCACATTTCTTTCCATAGAAGGAGTTTCTCTGATTGCAACAACCATCTTCTTCATCTTCTTTGCCTGTTTCTTCATTATGTTTTTCAGAGTCTTGGCAGATATCTCCATTTGAGGCTGTTCTTTCATTTCCTCAAGTCTTCACTCCATAAAGACTCCCTTGGATCTTTTAGAGGTAACCTCGCTCTGATACCAATTGCAGTGCCCAGATCAGTGTGAATCACTGAGAGGGGGAGGGGGTGAATCAGTGATCCTTTAAAACTTTTTACTAATTGATTCTTAATCAATTAAACCTCTATGGATTGTTAAGGCCTCGATCCACTCTTCTTATGTCTCTCAACCTTTCCCGGATAATGCAGTAATGAAAAGGCACAGGACACAAGGATTTAAAAGGTTCGACACCAAAGGCCTACATCCTTGCCATGCTCTCCCAGCATGGATTCTCCATTATAACCTGTTAAAATTACAATGGTCGATACAGAGTCCCACTGTATCTATCCTGAGTCCCACAGGAGGGTCTTTATACTGCGTCCCACAGTGTTACCAGAGTCCCACTGACCTGATCCAGAATCCCACTGAAGACTTCCTCCACCCTGAGTCTCATAGGGGTCTTCTCCTGGCTGCTCGAGTCACACGAGTAGCGCTTCTTCTTGTTCAGCTCTTCAAGTATCTTCAGCAGTCTGGGATAAAGACTGCTGGCCTTGCTCTGTACCTCTGATCACTTGTGATGATCAGGTCTTCTCGTCTTGCTCAGGATTTATCTCCTTCTTCTCAGGATGACCTGGCCTCTCTCTTCAAGAATCATCAACAGCCTCTGAAAAGGTCTGTTGGTCTTGCTCAGCAATCTTCTGATCACTTCACTTGATCAGGCTCTTCTCAATTACTGAATACTCAGACAACTGATGTCTTTAACTTCAGTCTGGTTCAGTCTCACTCACTTCAACTTCATGCACTGAGTGCATGGCAGCTCTTCATCCTCATGCACTGATAGCATGGCCTTCTCAATTCTTCAAGATCTTCTGTCTTGGACAACTCAATTGCACACCACTTATTTGACTATGTTCACGTGTGCACGTGCATGCATGTAAGCATGCACTCCCCTTTCTTTCTTCTTGGTGCAATAAACCCACAAAGGGTGTAATCACTTCAAGCACACACCTTCTCACTTGAACTTCACACTTTTGTTCAATGTGTTTACACACTTAAATGTGTGTTATACTTTGTGTGAGTCTTATTCTTCTTCCAAGTGTGTCTATTCCACTTAGAGCACACACATAGGTTCGGCCACTTCACTTTGTTGTTTTGCACACACAACTTTGTTCTTTTCTTTGCACACACACAATGAGTGTGTATTTGGCCTCCACTATTTTTGCACACACCCAAGCTATGCCTCGGCCTTCCTTTATTCTTTGTGCACACAAAGCACAAAGCCTCCTTCTCTTGCACACAACTAAGGTGTCTCGGCCTTGTTATTTCTTTTGTGCACACACACACACCAATGTGTGGTCTCAGCTTACTCCTTTGCACATACACCACTAGGGTGTGTTCTTTCACTTCACACAAGGCACTAAGGCCTCGGGTCTTCTTCTCCACTTGGCACACACACACTGCCTTCTTCTGTTTTTGCACACACAGCCCGAACTCCTTGGGTTCAAGGAAGCCGCGCAAGTGCCAGTGGGTGCAAGGGGTCTTGGGCGCGCAAGGTTCACATGCCACAAGGACCGTGCAGGCTCCTCCTACCGTGCAAGTTTGCGGGCAGTGAGGGCTCCTTCTGCCGCGCGAGTACGCGGGCAGGGACCTCCTTCAGAGCCTCGGGTGGCTCTAGAACTTCAGCCGCGCAAGTGTGCGCGGTGGCTTCAAAACTTCGCGAGGCACATATGGCACTCACGGGACTTCGAGTTTTCAATAGATCAGCAAGCTTCACCGAGAGCATCGGGTGCTCCTTTTATAGGCAAGGAATTCTTCGGCCCATCCGCGTGAGAAATCTTGAATCACCGAAGATTTCGGATCTTCAAAATAATTCCAAATTTTTGCGTTTTCTCTTCGGTGCACGCGGGTTCTTTCTTATTTTATTTTTCCTCGGCCTTCTTCATATGCATGCACATTCGAACGTGTGCATGGCCTCTCTTTCATAATCCATGCAAAACACGAATACACCGAGTCCTCGGCAACGTTGTTTGCCTCGGCCGAACTCGAAATGCTCTCTCGATGCATGCATGCAACATTTTAATGCATGCATGAGTTCGTTATGGCCTAACGATCATAATGGAGGTCTCGGTTTGCTCGGAGGTGGCCGGGAACTCGAAATAGGGTGGTCGGATGGCCTCTGGTTCGTCGGCGGCTCGCTGGTGGCTTCGGGGAAGCCTCGGTTAAGCTCAACGAAGGAGACGAGCCGGGAGCCGTCGGATCGGGAGATCAAATAACCTCGGACGGCCTGGATCAGATCGCCTCGCCGCGGATCAGATGTGCAGCCGAGATCTGGCGCGCGATCGATCGTGCGGCCAGGATCGCTCCCGCGGAAAAATTCCGCATCCCACATCGAATACTCGCCCGGTTTTCTTGCGGCTTATCAACCAAGAGCTGCCGAGAGCAGCTCAGTTGAACTTCTCCCCTCCCGGTGCCGCCCCGCACTGGGTTCTCTCTGCGGGCGCGCTCTGCGCCCACTCTGCTCCCTGCGGGCGCGCTACTGGCGCCCACTCTCGCCTTCGGGCGCGCGCTCCGGCGCCCCTGCTGCGCAGGACCTGATCCCCTGCGTGGCCCGGCTTACACACGGCCGCGGCCTCTCGGGCTGGCCCCATGGGATCCCCTTGGGCGTGGTGACCTAGTCCCACATGTGCCTTGGGTTGAACCCTTAAGGCTGGCCCTTGGTGGCTTATTTTTTGCTTAAATATACACTAAGTATACAAAGTACTCTTAAGTGTAAAATGCCAAATGCCACAACTCTTCTTCTTCATTTATTCTCTTCTCTTCTTCATTAGAATTTCTCAAATCTCCTCAACATATATTCATTAATGAGGAGTGAATTCTTGAAGGTTCTTCTTCTTCAACCGAACTCCTGAATCACTTAAATTCTTCAAAGTGGTTCATTGATCTAATCAGAGATCAATTGGATCTTCTTCTAATTCTCATGCACTAAATGATAGTGCATGGACTTATTCAGCTCACTTCATCCACTTAAGACTTGTGGATGGATCTTCTTCAACTCCTCATGCATTGTCACTACAATGCATGGTCTTCTAATCATGTTGTGACATTATATCTAGTTGATACAAGTTCTTTGAACTTTAAAGATCAGCTCATCAATCGTCAGATTTACATAGAGAATGTTTCAACCACAACATCCTATGTCACTTAGTGAATCTCCTAAGTGACATGCATCTTAGTACCATGGCCATTCTCCTTCACCACCTACACCATCAAAACCTTTGTCATTCACATCTTGACATTCCTTGACATCCATTCATTCTAAGACAACAACATGTCTCATTGACAACAAATGCAACATAGTGCACTTCAATCTCCCCCTTTGTATTTGTTGTCAATACACCACTTCAGCACATATGAATGGGTCAATATGTGTGCCAATATTTTCTCCCCCTTATTGGAAATCAAATGCAAAGGTGTGGTGTGGTTCACTTTCAAAAATATCTTCCTCCCTTTGAATAGCATCTTCTTGAAAATCACTAAGAGAGGGATGATGCCACATGTTTTTTTTAGCAAAGAACCTTTAGTAAATCAACTCTAAGTCTACTTGGGCTAACCCGGTGTAGAAAACAAGAGTGATATGACCAAGGAATTCAAAGCTGTCCATAATTCTCTACACATGTGAGATCTTGCTTAGGGGTTGAATTTTTTTCAGATATTCAATGAATTGCTGAATCCTGCACATACTTCACAAAACTCATTAGAAAGTTCAGTGAAATGATAAAGATCCCCCTTTCATCTACTTTCTCAAGATGATATTAATTTCAGAACATCATCTTCTCCAGATTGGCTCCCCCTCAAGGGGTGCACTCCATTCTGTCCAAACCATCCTCCAGTTGAGAATGATCATCATCTTCAATTCCCTGCAATGTCAGCACATGTAAATACCAATAGTATAAGGGAATAAGATGGAACCTCCTTGGTTCATCAATGTGAACAACAAGGTTGAGAAGATTCTCTCAACCGAGATGTCCCATTTTCACCAGTCTTCACACTTGCACATTTGATCTTCATTGATGATTGTGCTGGTGTGGTTCTCAAAACATCTTCATGTGAAACTTTCTTCTTCCCTTTTGATTTAGCAATTGCCAGAGCTTCATCTTCAACTCTTTGTAGTTCTCTGGAAAGTTGCAACTGATGTGGCCATATGACAAGTAAATCATTTGGAAGAGTGGCCCCAGTTCTGGAAGTTCCACATGGTTCCTTAGATGCTGTCAAGCTACCTTTCTTAGGCAACTTGTTTTCAATCAATCCCTTCTTCTTCTTCTGGATTGATTGTCTTTTTGAGTCCAGTCTGCTTCTATTTAATTTCATGGCTTCTTTACAAAGATCCATGATATGTCCTTTCTTCCCACAGTAGAATCATTTCTTGGTGGTCCTTTGGGATGCATCACCCTTCTTGGATTTGAATTCCAAGGACTTCTCTTCATTCTTCAAACTCTTCTTGGGAGCATCTTCCACTTTCTTCTGCTTGCTTCCCAAGGAATCTCTTTTAGCCAGGTTCAGTGATCTTCTCTTCATTCCATCTTTGGATACAGTTGGAGATTGACATGTATCATTCTTTTGACCACTTTTGCAGCCATCCCAGATGTTGTCAAGCAATCCAAATCTGTTAGCAGTAAACAGATGTCTCTGGACCTGTGGATGTTGCTTATTTTCTTCTGGCTTGCTCCCCCTTGGCATGGGCTTCCTCTGTGCTTTGGCATTCAGTGGATTGTACCAACAATCCTTTGCACAATGCCCATACTTGTTACAACACCAGCATTGTCCCATTAATCTTGACCTCTTCAGTCCTTCTGATTGTAGGGTACTTTTCTTGACCTGTTGTGCTGTTTCAGGAGAGCTCTGCTTATTTACTGTCTTCATCCATATTTGTTTGGAATTATTCTTCCATCCTGCACTTTTTGTGGAAACACAATTAGAAGCATCAGTACAAGATGGTATGGATGGTACCTTCTTTCTAGAAGATGTTGCACTTTTATTAGAGGATGTCTTTCTCTTAGAATCATCCTGCTCAAAGCATACTTGAGTAGCAACATGTCTTCTTTCAGATGACTGGGAGGCTTCAGCTTTGGGTGATTGAAGATTTTTCAATATCACCTCTAGTTCTAAGCATTTCATATTGAGGGAGTTCTTCTCATCCTCAACAGTTCTTATCTTTCCTTCCCAATTCTCCACCAGTTGTTTCATCTGGTCTTCATGCACCTTCTTCAATTCTTGCAATGAATTGTCCAGCTCCTTTACCAATTTGACTTTTTCTTCGAGTTGAGCATCTCTGACAACCATTGATACTTTATGCCTCTTTTCCAGTGCATGGAAAACATCTTTGATTATTACTTTAAAGAATTCTTTCTCAGAAAGGCTTCTTTGCAATTCTTCAGTAGTGTCTTCATATATTTCATTGCAAAGAGAAACGGTTTCATCTTTAACCTTCACCAGCTTTCTAAGAGTGTTGGTTATGCCAACCCTTTTTGCCAATTGGACTTCCAGAGAATTGGCTTCATCTTCTAGCTTTAATTTTTCTTCTTGAAGATCAAGGAGGCCTGTAGCTATACACATTTCCACTTCCTTGGGGACTGTCTTCTGAAGATATTTGATTGCATTTAGAAGATCATTGTTCCTTCCATCTTCATCACAGCTAGAGCAGGCTTCATCAGAAGAATGATAAAAGGAATTGTCATCTGATGTGACTTTCACATTTCTTTCCATAGAAGGAGTTTCTCTGATTGCAACAACCTTCTTCTTCATCTTCTTTGCCTGTTTCTTCATTCTGTTTTTCAGAGTCTTGGCAGATATCTCTATTTGAGGCTGTTCTTTCATTTCCTCAAGTCTGCACTCCATAAAGACTCCCTTGGATATTTTAGAGGTAACCTCGCTCTGATACCAATTGCAGTGCCCAGATCAGTGTGAATCACTGAGAGGGGGAGGGGGTGAATCAGTGATCCTTTAAAACTTTTTACTAATTGATTCTTAATCAATTAAACCTCTATGGCTTGTTAAGGCCTCGATCCACTCTTCTTATGTCTCTCAACCTTTCCCGGATAATGCAGTAATGAAAAGGCACAGGACACAAGGATTTACAAGGTTCGACACCAAAGGCCTACATCCTTTCCATGCTCTCCCAGCATGGATTCTCCATTATAACCTGTTAAAATTACAATGGTCGATACAGAGTCCCACTGTATCTATCCTGAGTCCCACAGGAGGGTCTTTATACTGCGTCCCATAGTGTTACCAGAGTCCCACTGGCCTGCTCCAGAATCCCACTGAAGACTTCCTCCACCCTGAGTCTCACAGGGGTCTTCTCCTGGCTACTCGAGTCACACGAGTAGCTCTTCTTCTTGTTCAACTCTTCAAGTATCTTAAGCAGTCTGGGATAAAGACTGCTGGCCTTGCTCTGTACCTCTGATCACTTGTGATGATCAGGTCTTCTCGTCTTGCTCAGGATTTATCTCCTTCTCAAGATGACCTGGCCTCTCTCTTCAAGAATCTTCAACAGCCTCTGAAAAGGTCTGTTGGTCTTGCTCAGCAATCTTCTGATCACTTCACTTGATCAGGCTCTTCTCAATTACTGAATACTCAGACAACTGATGTCTTTAACTTCAGTCTGGTCCTGTCTCACTCACTTCAACTTCATGCACTGAGTGCATGGCAGCTCTTCATCCTCATGCACTGATAGCATGGCCTTCTCAATTCTTCAAGATCTTCTGTCTTGGACAACTCAATTGCACACCACTGATTTGACTCTGTTCACGTGTGCACGTGCATGCATGTAAGCATGCACTCCCCTTTCTTTATTCTTGGTGCAATAAACCCACAAAGGGTGTAATCACTTCAAGCACACACCTTCTCACTTGAACTTCACACTTTTGTTCAATGTGTTTACACACTTAAATGTGTGTTATACTTTGTGTGAGTCTTCTTCTTCTTCCAAGTGTGTCTATTCCACTTAGAGCACACACATAGGTTCGGCCACTTCACTTTGTTTTTTTGCACACACAACTTTGTTCTTTGCTTTGCACACACACAATGAGTGTGTATTTGGCCTCCACTATTTTTCCACACACCCAAGCTATGCCTCGGCCTTCCGTTATTCTTTGTGCACACAAAGCACAAAGCCTCCTTCTCTTGCACACAACTAAGGTGTCTCGGCCTTGTTATTTCTTTTGTGCACACACACACACCAATGTGTGGTCTCGGCTTCCTCCTTTTCACATACACCACTAGGGTGTGTTCTTTCACTTCACACAAGGCACTAAGGCCTCGGGTCTTCTTCTCCACTTGGCACACACACACTGCCTTCTTCTGTTTTTTCACACACAGCCCGAACTCCTTGGGTTCAAGGAAGCCGCGCAAGTTCCAGTGGGTGGAAGGGGTCTTGGGCGCGCAAGGTTCACATTCCACAAGGACCGCGCAGGATCCTCCTGCCGCGCAAGTTTGCGGGCAGTGAGGGCTCCTTCTGCCGCGCGAGTACGCGGGCAGGGACCTCCTTCAGAGCCTCGAGTGGCTCTGGAACTTCAGCCGTGCAAGTGTGCGTGGTGGCTTCAAAACTTCGCGAGGCACATATGGCACTCACGGGACTTCGAGTTTTCAATAGATCAGCAAGCTTCACCGAGAGCATCGGGTGCTCCTTTTATAGGCAAGGAATTCATCAGCCCATCCGCGTGAGAAATCTTGAATCACCGAAGATTTCGGATCTTCAAAATCTTTCCAAATTTTTGCGTTTTCTCTTCGGTGCATGCGGGTTATTTCTTATTTTATTTTTCCTCGGCCTTCTTCATATGCATGCACATTCGAATGTGTGCATGGCCTCTCTTTCATAATCCATGCAAAACACGAATACACCGAGTCCTCGGCAACGTTGTTTGCCTCGGCCGAACTCGAAATGCTCTCTCGATGCATGCATGCAACATTTTAATGCATGCATGAGTTCGTTATGGCCTAACGATCATAATGGAGGTCTCAGTTTGCTCGGAGGTGGCCGGGAACTCGAAATACGGTGGTCGGATGGCCTCTGGTTCGTCAGCGGCTCGCGGGTGGCTTCGGGGAAGCCTCGGTTAAGCTCAACGAAGGAGACGAGCCGAGAGCCGTCGGATCGGGCGATCAAATAACCTCGGACGGCCTGGATCAGATCGCCTCGCCACAGATCAGATGTGCGGCCGAGATCTGGCGCGCGATCGATCGTGCGGCCAGGATCGCTCCCGCGGAAAAATTCCGCATCCCACATCGAATCCCCGCCCGGTTTTCTTGCGGCTTATCAACCAAGCGCTGCCGAGAGCAGCTCAGTTGAACTTCTCCCCTCCCGGTGCCGCCCCGCACCGGGTTCTCTCTGCGGGCGCGCTCTGTGCCCACTCTGCTCCCTGCGGGCGCGCTACTGGCGCCCACTCTTTCCTTCGGGCGCGCGCTCCGGCGCCCATGCTGCGAAAGACCTGATCCCCTGCGTGGCCCGGCTTACACATGGCCGCGGCCTCTCGGGCTGGCCCCATAGGATCCCCTTGGGCGTGGTGACCTAGTCCCACATGTGCCTTGGGTTGAACCCTTAAGTCTGGCCCTTGGTGGCTTATTTTTTGCTTAAATAGACACTAAGTATACAAAGTACTCTTAAGTGTAAAATGCCAAATGCCACAACTCTTATTCTTCATTTCTTCTCTTCTCTTCTTCATTAGAATTTCTCAAATCTCCTCAACATATATTCATTACTTAGGAGTGAATTCTTGAAGGTTCTTCTTCTTCAACCGAACTCCTAAATCACTTAAATTCTTCAAAGTGCTTCATTGATCTAATCAGAGATCAATTGGATCTTCTTCTAATTCTCATGCACTAAATGATAGTGCATGGAATTCTTCAGCTCACTTCATCCACTTAGGTCTTGTGGATTTATCTTCTTCAACTCCTCATGCATTGTCACTACAATGCATGGTCTTCTAATCATGTTGTGACATTGTATCTAGTTGATACAAGTTCTTTGAACATTAAAGATCAGCTCATCAATCGTCAGATTTACATAGAGAATGTTTCAACCACAACATCCTATGTCACTTAGTGAATCTCCTAAGTGACATGCATCTTAGTACCATGGCCATTCTCCTTCACCACCTACACCATCAAAACCTTTTTCATTAACATCTTGACATTCCTTGACATCCATTCATTCTAAGACAACAACATGTCTCATTGACAACAAATGCAACACAGTGCACTTCACTTTTTTCTCATATCGACCTTATTATCCACTTTTAAGATGTTGCCTTTATAGTTTCATTATTTATAAATATGATGTATCTTTGAATAAATGTTGAAACACTTTATCTATTTCTATATTATCATATATCTCCTGATGGTGAAATAGTTCCCCCAATTATTTTTATGATACTCTAGTGATTTTCACAAGAATTTGGTGATCGAGAATGTTCTTCGAGCCTAATTTGAGGTTACTTCGAATGTCATTATCGGTTGACCAAGGATTTTCAATTACAATTTTCATCATTATACTAATAAACTATTATATAAAAACATCCCCTTTAGATATTTTCTATGACCACTAATAGAAATAACCTAAAATTTTAAGATATTTATTTTATATACAATTAATGTTTTTATTATTATAATCCTTTATTTTCTAATTTTTAATTTCTGTAAGTCTAAACATACTCCCATTGGCCTATTAGAAACTATAATATTTTTTTGATACCATTCTATGATATAAAAACTCATTTATATTTAGAAAATAAATATTTTCCCTTTTGTTAGAAAATCTAACCAATATACCATTATATCCATATTATATATCATATTCCATGTGACTGGAGAGTTACTTTGAAAATAAGATTTAAAAATTTTCAAACATTCTCTACAATGATTCCAGAATGAATTCAATAGACACAACAAGCCTTAAATAAGTTCTCCAGTCTCGCCATGTCATTAATATAGACAATCATATTTAGTATATGAGTTAATATTAAAGTTTCATTGGTAATTATGAATATAACTATTTCGAATCGTTTAGTATATTACTCTTTAATTCTCATATGCATCTAGATTCATGTTTTGAACAACTTCAAAAGTTGTTTACATAGGAAGGTGTTTCTATAACTCCTAGATGTTTTCCTTTCTTATGAAAATTTATTATATTTTGTTCCAGTATAATAAGATTCATATATTTTTCTCCTACTTTATAATATATAATCTTAAATACTTGTTAGATGCTACTAATGTTTGGTTATATATAAAATAATCTTTTATTATACGAGTATCATTTTTCATAATAATTTAATAAGTACATTTAAAAAGTTTTCTCTAACTAAAATGATATCCCATTTTAAATGCATTATATCCATTCTTAGTCCGTGAAATATATTTCACTATGTAATGAATTGTATTTAGTTGTTTTATCTCAAATTATTAATTTTGGTAGGCTATCATACCAATCATATCATAAATGCCTCTTCTATAGTCAAGAAGAAAACTCATTTCCCATACCATTAAATGAATAAAATCAACTCTACTCCTCTAGTAAAAAAATCATATCAAGGTATCATGACTAAGTTTAACCCAAAGAAAACTCCAAGAACAATGAATTAATCTTATTTCAGTAACACATTACTTTCTTTCCTTATATAAGATAATATAGAGGCACTCACCTTTATCATGATGTACACAGTTCTTTGATTAGGTATTGAAAAGTGTTTCAATTAGAATTAATCTAACACATAGTTTGTTCAAGGGGGTTTATTCTCAATATCTTATAACAAGTTATTCCCCAGGAATACAATATGAGAAATTACCCTTATATATCTAATCTATAATTTCTATGGATTTAGGGGGAGCTGTCACGATAATCATCCATGATTCATGGTGATAAATGCTTTAGGAGTAACATATAGACACATGAAAAGTAGATCATGGATATAAAAACTTTTTTTCACTATATATGGAAAAATGACCAAATAATGTGTTTCTATATACCTCATATACTGCTAAAATAATTTATTCTTATGGATATAAGCCTATCAGTTTACCATAAATAGCCACATTAACTCTATCATATGGCTGTAGATGACTATTTTCCTTCGGTTTAATGGTTTCTCGGAATATAGTCTCGCAAACCTCATTCTGAAAACACTACCCCTCTCTTACTTAACCCTTTTGTATCCCTTCTAAAAAAATTTATCTCAACATTGATTGATTTTTAACATTCAATTGAGGATGAATCCATCCATTATACTATGATTCTTAATGTCCAATAAAGCCTATTTACATTATCTACACAATTTGAGAAATTTTTTTTATCACCCCTCCCACCCCACAAAACATTCATGACTCTAAGAACCCTACGAAATTTATTAGACATGCATTTAAAGGGTGGTCTCTAATATTTCCTAGAATCAATGTTATATGATTTCTAATTAAGTCATATAACAATAAAATATCTCTATGTAATAATAACATTTATTATGATTCATGGATTTAAAATTAACCTATGAAGTAACTCTATTGGTTATAGTTTTGTTTTTAGAGGTTATAATTTATAAACAATTTTTTCTATTAATTATAAGGTAAAAAATGGTTATGACATTAAATTTCTAAAAATTCAAAAATTAGTTTCCATATTTCTTGTATTTTAGTTAAGGATTTTTTACAAATTAACTAATGTAAATATGAATCATTTTATTATATTTATGAATACTATATGTTATATAATAGATTTTTTATGTGATTTTTACTTTTATACCAACACATAGTTTTTTGAAATGTCTGAATTGATCATGAAAAAAAGTAAGGATAAAATAAAGGTTCCAATAAATGTTACATTGAAAGTTCATATGAAGGGTTTGATAATTCCTACTATATTAGATACCATAAATTTAATTTGAATTTCACCTCATGTTATTATTTCAAATATAATTATTATGACCCAAGAATCACTTACAAAAATAGTTCACCATTTTTTAGAAATATTCAATGCGTGTATGACAACCACCAAGGTTTAGTGTCTTTAGAGACCAGATTCATAATAATCCTACTTCAGAACAGATCTTAAAAATCTCCCACAAATCTATTTTTACATAGTACCTTTCTTAAACATGTACCTCTTAAAACCTTTCTTCATTACCTTGGAAAATGGAAACACAATAAAGGGTCATTTATTATGCTCAGTAATGGTAAACAAGGGAGATATCAATCAATGATCACAAGTGATCATAAGATAATATTAAGTGAATGATAACATAATCATATCTTTTGAAATCATACCCAAAAAATAATAGAACATAAATTAGGATTCATGGAATAATATTTTTTCATAACAAAAACAGGAGTCATAAGAGTGACGAGTCACCAATAATAAATAACAACCCATGATATAATATCATAAGAAAAATAAATAAGTATATTTTATACACATAATCATATAAAATAATTTACTTATTCAAAAATACCTACTAATACTATTATAGTGGATAAGTCCTAGAGTAGATTGGGTTTAATCTTCATTCCTATAAACATAGAGAATTGAGTCCCAAAGTGGATTTGGATTACTCTCCATTCCTTTAATCACAGTGGACAAAGTCCCACATTTGATTTAGTTGACTCAAAATTTCCTAACATATTATCTCATGAGATATCAAGATTTTCCCACTTCATTGGAGGGATGTAAAAATTCAATGCCAACATTGACATAGTGAAGACTATACATTATTGTTATTTAAGATCAAGAAAACATTCATCATTTCAACATATCATAATTAACTAGTGGGACTAAGACAAGATTCGAAAAAAATTTCCAAAGAAAATCATAAATATAATCCATCTATAAAAAGTGATATGAAAAAACAATTGGTGAATATGGTATATATATCATTAAAATAAAAGTGAGATGAGAATAGGATACCTCAAGTACTGACATTCTTCATATAGACAATGGAATTCTATTTAATAACTTTATAATTATTATTAATATATACCAGATCAATATTTAAAATTATATTAATATATATCATTCCAATATAATTTCAAATCATATATTTATTAACAATGTTTTATTAAAATCAATATTTGTGTGTAAAATTTTTCTTGTTCCATGAATATTTATCTATGACAGTTCCAATCCAATTCACTTTTCCATGGTTCTAGAATGATAATAATATCATAAGTATCATATATATTTATTAAATACACTTTTTGAACAATCCTTGTAATCCGATGATGAAAAAGGAATTACATCACTTGTTGGAGGTGATATACCACACGTACACACATGTGATCCTTTAATTTTTAATGAAGAGAATGAAATAAAATAAATTGATATTTCACCATTAAAAAATAAAAAATATATCATATATATTTATTAAATTAATATATATAACTATCCTTGAGAGGTGATGATGAAAATTTTACTTCTTCATAGAGGTGGTGGTTTTCATGCACATATGAGAGATTCTTTAATTTTCCATTAGATTTAATAAAGATATAAAATGGTAGTACCCTTAAAATAATTTTTTATGTATATTAAAGATAATAATTTTATTATTTTTAGTTGGTTACAGAATAATTTTTAGAGTTTTAATGTAACGACTGGAACATTTGGAATAAAATTTGTTTAATGAGAATGTGCAACATATTATTTTATACTCTACAAAACTATGTCCCTTTAATAATGAACTGAGTATAATTGAAATGCGACTTTTGGGTTTCAATTGTTGTATGAACGTTGGTCAATTATGATCATTGGTAAATTTGACCATTGGACACTATACTCTTAAAAATAATTTTAACGTTATAATTAGTATTAAAAATAGAAATGATAATGATTATTTAATACAAAAAGAAGATTCAATGGCCTCATCCACTACCATCATGCAATAAAAATCCCATTTATAAGAACTTGGGATGGAGGAAGCAAATTTGGGCATCACTCTTGACTAATCACATGTTGATCTTCAACATGTTAAGCTTGGAAAAAATCTTCTATGGGAGAAGTTCAAATTAGTGGATATTACCACTTGGTCGACGTTAACCAAGATGCCCATTAGTCTATCACTATCACACAACTCACTATTAGGTCGTATGTGGGTGTTATGAGGGGTTTTATGCCATGTCTTTGCTGATTGTATAATTCCATGTTATAAATAAATTTTGTGTTCCATCATTTCCTTTTTGACTATAGTTTTTCTAAAAAATAAAATGAATTTGATAAATTGATTTTTTGGACAGAAATTGTACTTCTCATAAAATTTATAATTATTTCAATAAAATAAGGAATTATTAATATTATTTATTTTAATTAAATATTATGATTAAAACACCCTCATTTAAACTTAAATGATAAAATAATTTTTTAGTAAGTAACAAAAATTTTACTATACATTTTCGGTCCGATATTTTTTTTAATAAATAAGGATGTATATATTTAAAAGTAAAAATTTTCATACATAGAGAATTATCATGATAAAATAAACATCTGTTTTTTAAATCAAGACAAAAAATTTTTTCAGGGTGAATATATGGAAATTTTCTAAAATATTTTTTTTGGTGATTAGTAAAAATACCATTTTAGGTTTTATGTATGTTTAATGATATCATAATGATGTAATATAACCCCCCATAGGTTTTCAAAGTAAATGGAAATTCATGAAACACTGTTTTATGTAGATATTCATAATTAGCACTAAACTTAAATTTCCCACTTTTCTCTTTTGAATTTCAAAAAACAGACATACATGGTTGCAATCAGTAAGTTATTTAGAGTTCGATAGGACTAAATTAATTTTTAGTTACTAGTAACATACCTAAATGAATAGTAATTTTACCCTTATGAATAGTAACATTACCTTATTAACATTATCCTAACCAAATGATAGTGTATATATATTATTTAATTGAAGTTATGATATACCCATATCTGGGAATAAGTAAATAAATGTTTAAAATTTGTTGTTTTTAGAATGAAATATAATTTTATTTAAAAATAAAATTAATCATATTTATAAAATTATTTTCAAAATAATTGATTTCATTTTCTAATTCTACATTTCTGAAATAGTTTAGGTTTAATTTTTGGTATTTTTCTGAAATACATAATTTTTTATGAAAATTGAAATACGGTAAAATACTGTATATATATAAATTATCAGTTAGATACACTATTACCCACATCATAGCTAATAGAAGATAAAATTAGTCCAAATTTACATGCACTTATTACTATTTTTGGTCTTGGAATAATAACTATTTCTTGTCTTGTGGAAAATTAATTAAATAATGATTTAAATAATGTAAAATTCATCATATCCGCCACTATAAATACCACCCACACTCACCTCTTCCTTTCACACCTCTCAAGCCTTGATCCTTACCGAAGATTTTCCAAATAATCCTCTAAATACAGTTAAACACTTCCAAGATCTTCTAGTCTCACCATGATTCCAAAACCAAGGGCTTAAGGACGAATCTCAAGGTAAAGAGATCAAGAGGTAAACATCCTCTTTTGTTTTCATTATTTTTTTGCATTTTCTTTTCTATTCTTCTTATTTCCCTACCTCAAATTATCAAAGAGGAATTAATAATATAGTATCATAAATAATATTTATTTAATCATGTTCATGGAGGATTCACCATTATTCTTCTACTCCTTTCCCACTTATTAATGAAATTAAAACACAGTCTCTGATGTGTCGATTTACCGACATCGTGGACGATGTGATTTGAATTTCTTTAAATTCCATAAAAACTAGTCCTAAAACCTTTTTTATGGTTAAAAAATATTTCAATATATTTATTATATCTTATATAATATTCTTGATTCATTTTTACAGATTTTATTAATTTATTAAACAAAATGAGTTCATGTTGATCGAAGAATCACCAAAATGACCTAAACAAATATCAATAATGTTTTAACTTATGAATATTTCTCACTTCAGAATTTGAAATGATAAATGGTATGATTTATGGTTATATCAATATTTAAATAAAATTACTTTGAAATTATGGAGTTTCCCTTCCAATCGACACGAATATCCATCATAAACCAATCATGGAAACCATGTGATGAACGCACATGAAAACAATGAAATTAACAAAATATTATTAATGAATTGGTGGAATGATGTTATAAAATTAACCTAAAAGATGTTATAAACCTGATTATATTTCTGAAAAATATTTATAACACTATTTAAACCTTCATATAAGAGTTTTAACCACATTTTAAGGAAGTCTACACAGAGGTAAATTATCCTATCTTTCTCACTTTTATATAAAAATCACCCGTATGTTATGCTCTTTAATTTTTAATTATTAATGATGATGTATTTTTTTGATACTTCCCCATACTACCATTATTATATATTAATGTTGATATACCCCATTTCTATCTCATTTATCCCTCCCATATACACCTGACACCATGCTGAAATTCTGTAAGTGAATTCTAAACCAAATTTCTATTCTTTGGGATAGCCTTCATCTTCAATGGATTTATCATGCTAAGATGACTAGTAAAATTTAATTTGATTATATAATGTTTTATTTTGTGTATTTATAGTATATATACATATTACCATCATTTAATAAATTTTCTCTTTAATGTTATGGAATTTTTATGGTATTTTTAAGGGAATTTCATCTTAAAATCATTATATATGACTCATTTATAAAATCCGAAGAGATGTTCAATTTTTTATGACACAAGTGTACTATTATGTTTTCATGATGTTCTGTTACCATAGTGTCTCTATTATATAATTGATATTTATTATTGAATAATAGGTTTCCATTATTTTGTGTGTGGAGTGTCTATGTTCTAAGAGTGATTTTTACAAAAAGGGTATTTTTAAATGTGAATGTCTCTTTCTCAAGGGTGTAAAGGAGTTATGAGGTGATTTATTCATGGTATGTTCATTGGAAATTATTTATGTTGGTTTGAGTCTATTATAGCTCATGATATGATGGGAGATCCCCATTATAGCTCGAGATATGTTGGGTTTAGCCCATTATAGCGCAAGATATATTGGGTTGAGCCCATTATAGCTCAATATATGATGGTGGGGCCCCATTATAGATCTCCAATGAATTGGTTAATCCGATGATGGAAGTTCTCCAAAGGGTTATTCCATGTGTATGGTTTAATGTAAGAGTGATATGGGAAATATGTCCCATGGAAACAACATGATGCTTCAATGCATATGTGTTTTTATGATTATGGGTTTAATTGTTTTTTATGTTATAACTTTACTAATGATTTATTTCTTTATATACCTTACTATGTTTTATACTCATACTAATATTTAAAATTATTTTTCATAGGATATAAGGATGGGTAAGAGAAATAAGTGAGTCACAATGAATGATATGGAATATTGTCAATGAAAACATGATTTATGTTTTAATGTTTTATATTTTGAAAAAATAGATATTGTTTTTTGTAGTATCCTCCTCGTATGAATGTGGTATGTTATGAATTTAAGTTATTCTAATTCTATATAATTATAATCCCAAAAAGATACTCAATGTGTAACAATTTATATCCTTGAATAAAATTCAAGATTAAGTAACGTTTTATGGCAAAGTCCTTATAGTTATTATAAGAGGATAGTTTAGATAAATTCATGGGTTAGTATGATGTTAATAATATACTATAAATTAATTTTAATATATGGTTAAATTGAAATGTTATAGAATTAAAAGATTACAATGTTTCTTCTTCTAAGATATTTTGTTCAGAATGGTTTTCCGTAGAAGAAATAGGGATGCTAAGGTAGGAAGGCTCCAAGAGGATGATGTCTGTCTGAATTTGTAGCCTAGAATGATGGGAATCAGAACCGAGTAGTTTTTGACTGCAATGGCCCTATTGACTAATGAAATATATGGTAGTCATATCCATGCTAGAGAGGAACATGATCTACCATGAATAAACTTGTCTTTTGTGAATCATTTTATGAAGAAACACTCTCCAACATTTAGTGGAACCACATATCCAGTGATAGTCGAAGGATGGATCAATGCTCTAGAAAATATATTTGATATCATGGGATGTTTATAATTTATAAAGGTAATAATTTCAATTTATATTTTGGACGGTGAAGATGGTTAGTGGTGGTCTCTGGTTTAGAACACAATAGAAAGAGATGATATTCACAGTCTAGAGTGGGATGATTTTAGGTGTATTTTTCTGGAAAAATATGTTCTTAAAATTGTTTAAATCAAAATAGAGAAATAATTCTAGGAACTGAAATATAAATATGATGATTCTAGGGTAGCATATGAATCCAATTTTACAAGACTGTCCAGGTACATACCAAATTTTAGTCTGGATTTTTATAGTAGAATTATTATATTTTACTATGTTTGGAAACTATTTTTGCAAAGATATTTGGCTTCATTGGAGTTTAAAAGCTATGATAAACTTGTTCGCTTTGATGAAAAAGTAGAGATGGATATTACTGACATGTATATCACTTGTGATAACAAGAATAACAAGTGGACAGGTTGGTAGGATTTGGGGAAGAATTCAACAAAGAAATCTGGAGGTAAGAAAAACAATTTCTCTTCTTATGAAAAGTGTGGTAAATGGAATCCTGGTGAATGTCTTGTAAATTATGTAAAATGACACTGATGATAAAAGTGTGGAAATATGTCTTGTGAGTTCTTGGAAATTAATCCTAAAATTAATGAGAATCCGATGGTGAGATGCTTTAACTTTTTCGAATTGGGTCATTATGTTAAAGTTTAAAATAATCTAGTCACCCATTCAGTGAATCGAAAATATTGGAAGTATAAGGGTGGGGTAAAATCTGTTCCAACCACTTCAGTAGATGTTGAGCCGTAAAATGAGGTGGTATCAGGTACATTTCTTATTTTTACATATTTTTCAAATGTGTTGTTTGAATCGGGGTCTACACATTTTATCTTTTCAGAGAAAGTTTTAGAAAAATTAGAAATTCAACCTCATGAAATGAAACCATAAATCAGGGTAAAAACACATGGATGAAATATTGTGGAAAAAATAAATTATAAGAATATACCTGTCTCTGTATGTGGAAAGGGATTACCTTCAATCCTTTTTGTTTTTTCATTTAGTAGAGTTTGATGTTATTCTGGGTAAGGATTGGATTAATTTTTATCAGTCTAAGATAAATTACAGTGGAAAAGAATTTTTTATAGAAATAATTTCAGTTTGAGTACATGAATGAACCCCTACCATTGATAACATATATATAATCTATGCAACTAATAAAATATGGAAAAGAAATTTATCTTCCTCTTACTTTTTAAAATAAGGGAAATATCTATAGTAATGATGTAGCAGTGGTAAATGAACACCTTGAGTGTTTTTACTAATTATTTTCCAGGTTTTATTCTTTATTGAGAGGATGATTTTACTATTGACTTAATTCCTAATTCTAAGACAATCTATAAACCCCTTATCGAATGGATCATATGGAATATCTGGATTTAAAAAATTAGTTGCAGTAATTATTATATAAAGGCTTAATATGACCAAGCACTTCACTATAGGGTGATCATATCTTTTTTGTTAAGAAGAAATATGGTTTAATGATAATTTTCATTTAATATATATCCCTGAAAAACATTACTATAAAAAACCATTATCCTTTTTCTCATATAGATGATTTGATTGATCAGATACAGGGAGCACAATATCTTTTAAAGGTTTAACTAAGGTTGGGGTACCATCAGTTGAAAGTAAAAGATGAAGATATCCCAAATACTGCGTTCCGTACTAGATATAGTCATTATGAATTTGTAGTTATAACTTTTGGGTTAACTAATGCACTGACTGTATTCATGGATCATTTGAATAGAATATTTTATGAGTTCTTGGATAAGTTTGTGGTTGTATTCATTGATGAAATTCTAGTATATTTTATAAGTGAACAAGAGCATGAAAAACATTTTATGGTTGTTTTGAAAACCTTAAAAGAAAAGAAACTGTATTGAAAATTTAGCAAGTGTGATTTTTGGTTACATCATATTTCTTTTCTTAGGAACATTGTAAATAAGGATGGAATAAATGTTTATCCTACGAAAAAAGTTGCTGATGAATGGAGGAGACCTACAATTGTTAAAGAGATTTCTAGTTTTCTTGGATTAACAGGTTTTTACCAATGGGTTTTTTAAAAATTTGAACAGTTATATAACTTGATAACTATGTTAACATGAAAAGGGGTTAAATTTGTTTGGACAGAAGAATGTGATGTTTGTTTTCAATAATTGAAAAGAATATTGGTGAATGCTCCAATTCTGACTCTACAATCTAGAAATGGTGAATTTTTTACCTACAGTGATGCTTTGTTAAAGGTGCTTGGTTCTATTCTAATACAGAATGTTCATGTAATTGATTATTCTTCATGCCAGTTGAAACACCATGAGATAAATTATCCTACACATGATTTGGAATTAGTAGTTGTGGTATTTTCATTAAAAATTTAGAGGCATCATTTATATGGACTCAAATATGAAATATATACCAACCATAAAAGTTTGAAGTATATATTCACTCAGATGGAATTAAACAGAAGACAAAGAAGAAGGCTAGAACTAATCAAGGATTATGATTGCATGATTTATTAAATTCTTATGAAGGAAATAGAGTGGATGATGCATTGAGTTGGAAATGTAATGCTACATTAACCATGATACATTTGGAATATGATCCTTTAGTAATTGATTTGATAAATTTTGGATTAGAAGTTTTTGGTTTATGAAATAATTCTATTTTGTTTTATCTTTCGGTGTAATCATATTTGTTGGGAAGAATAAAGAAAACACATAAAGAATATGCAAAGCTATAGAAAAATGTAGAATTGGTTAAAATGAGTAAGTTATCGTAATATAACCATGATAAATATTGTATTTTATGATTTGGGAAAAGGTTGTCTGTGCCTTGAGATTCTTAGTTGAAGAAATAATTATTATGCGAAGCTCACATTTCTCAGATTTCTGTTCATCCTGTCAGCAATACGATATAGAGAGACCATCAAGAGTATTACTGGTGGGATGGAATTAAAAAGGGATAATTCTCATTTTAGAATGAAATATTTGAAATGTATATAGGTTAAATTAGAGTGGCATTTACCATAGGGGCGGCTTCATACTCAGTGCTAGAGTGGAAATTAGAGAATATATCTATGGACATCTTTGTGGGACTACCAAAGACTTCTCAATGTAACAATGTAATCAGGCATGTTGTTGATCGACTAACTAAATATGCATGTTTTATTTTTATTTAAGAAAAATGTCTATGGGACATCTCTCTCGATTATACCTCAAAGATATTATCATGTCACATGGAGTGACTCTTTATATTATATCTGACCAGGATACCAGGTTTACTTATAAATTTTTGAATGGCCTTCAACATTCCTTGGGAATAGAATTAGATTTCAGTATATATTTTTATCCTTAATCGGATGGTTAGTCAGAATGAAAGATTCAGACTTTGGAGGATATTCTTCGAGCTTGTTAAATGGATTTCTAGGGAATTTGGGATCAAAATTTTTCATTAGTTGAGTATTCTTGTTATAATAGTTTTCATTACAGTATAAGGATGATACCTTTTGAGGCATTGTATGAGAATATGTGTCAGACTTCAGTGTTTTTGGATGAAGTAAGTGAAAGAAATATTATGGGGCCAGAATTTGTAGAGTAAGTGTCTATAAAAGTGAATATGATCCAACATCACATGAGGTCAACTTAGAGTAGGTAGAAAAGTTATATAAATAATAGAAGGAAAGTCTTATATTTCAAGGTAGGTGACCTTGTTTTCCTTAAAATCTCTCATTGGAAAAGTGTTATTCCTTTTTGTAAAAAAGGGAAGCCGAGTCCATGGTTTATTAAAAATTATGAAATCTTAAAAAAAGTTGGACCAGTTTCATACCAAGTAGCATTTCCTCCGAGTTTGTCTTAGGTAGGCAACATTTTCAAGTTTCGATATTGAGAATGTATCTGCGAAATTCATCTAATTTTTTGAGCCCAAAAGCAGCTCAATTTGAATATAACCTTAGTTATGAAGAGAGACCAGTTCAGATTCTTGATCATAGGGAGCATGTATTTTGGAAAAAGGTAATCCACTATGTAATGGTTTTGTGAAAAAACCACATGGTATAAGAGGAAACATGGGAATCTAAAAATGATATGAGGGAAATGTACCATCACTTTTTTAATTAGTAAATAAAATTGTGGGGGGAAAAATTTTCAGAAGATGGGGATAATGTAACACCATATGTTTTTAAAAATAAATTGAAATGCATGAAACATTATTTTAATTAGATAGTTATAATTATCCAAACACCTAATTTTCCCACTTCTGTCTTTTGAATTTTAAAAAAAAGACATACATAGTTGCAATCAGTAAGTTATTTAGAGTTTTATAAGACAAACTTAATTTTTGGTGAATAATTACACACCCTAATGAGTATTAATGTTACCCTTATAAATTCTAAAATTCCTTTAGTAATATTAACCTCACCAAATGATTGTATATATATAATATTTAATTGAATTTATAATAAACCCATGTCATGGAATTAGTAAAGAAATGTTTTAAAATTGTTGCTTTAGGAATGAAATATTATTTTATTTATAAATTAAATTAATCATATTTAGAAAATTATTATAAAAAATTTGAGTTCATTTTTTAATTATACACATTCAGAAATGGTTAGGGTGATTTTATGGGATTTTTGTAAAATACATGAATTTTTGATGAATAGTGAAATATGGTAAAATTCCAAATATATAAATTATAATTTAAATACACTATTCTATAAATCAAATTTGATTTAGGAAACCATTATTTAGAAATCACATGAGGTTATTACTATTTCTTTTCTTGGAATCATAACTATAGCTTGTCTTGTGGAAAAATAATTACATAATGATTAAAATAATTTGAAACTCCTCTTCCCCTCAACTATAAATACCACACACTCCCACCTCTTCCTCCCACACCTCTCAATCCTTGAGGATTACCCAAGTTCTTCCAAATACTCTTTTGAAACCCTTTCCCCACATCCAAGACCTTATAGTCTCATCGAGAGTCCAAAACCATGGGCCTTAAGAAGGATCTCAATAAGAAGAGATCAAGTGGGAAATATCCGCTTTTGTTTTCTTTATTTTCATTTCATTTTTTCTATTATTATTATTTTTTCACCTCAACTTATTAAAGAATAATGAATGATATAGTGTCTTAAATATTATGTATTTCATCATTTTTATGGGATATTCACTATTATACTTCTTCTCATCTCCCACTTATTCAAGAAATTAAAACACGATATGTGATGTGTCGATTTAACCACATCATGGATGATTTGATTTAAATTTCTTTTAATTAAATAAATACTAGTTATGAAACAATTTTTATTGTTCAACCAGATTATAATTTATGTATTATAAATTTAAAAATGTTCTGTAATCATTTTGTACACATTTTATTAATTTATAAAACAAACTGAGTTCATTATGATTGAAGAATAGCCAAAATGACCTAAAACAATTTCAATAATGATGTAACTTATAAATCATACACATATCATAATTCAAAATAATAAATTGTATAATTTTTCTTTCTATAAATATATAAATACCAATTCATTATATTTCTGGAGTTTCACCTACAATCAGCAATAATATCTATCATTAATCAATCATGGAAACCATGTGAAGAATGCTCCTGAAAACAATAGAATTAAAAACATATTAATAATGAATGGGTGGAATGATGTAATAAAATGATAATTAAGGGGGTTATAAACATTAATATGTTTATGAAAAATATTCATAACACTATATTAAACTTTATACATGAGTTTTAAACATGTTTTAATGAAGTCAAACTCGAGGTAAGGGATCCACTCTTTCTTACTTTTATACAAGAATCACCCCTATGTTATGCTCTTTAATTTTTAATTCCTAATGATGGTGTATGTCTTCACGATCCCCATACTTCCCATATGGTGTATTAATGATGAAGTAACCCATTTATATCTCATTAATCCCTCCCATATACACCCGACACCATGTCAAAATCTCGTAAGTGAATTCTAAACCCAATTTCCATTCTTGGGGTTAACCTTCATCTTCAAGGGGTTTATCAGGATAATATGACTATTAAAATGTAATTTTATTATAATATGTTTCATTATGTGTATTTACAAATTATATATATATTCCCTTCATTTAATAAAGCATCTCTCCAATGTTATGGTATCTGTTATGGAATTTGTAAGGGACTTTCCTCTTAAGATCCTTTTAAATGACTCCTTTATGAAATACAAAGAAAATGTTATTTTTTATGACATAAGTGTTCTCTAATAATTTATTAATGTTATAATACCATCATGTCTATAACACCACAAGCTTCCACAGTAAAATTCCCTTTGAATAATGCAATAGCTTACATCGTACGTAATTTTGAGATTCTAACACACCACGACCAATCAAACTAGCCATGACGAGTAGTAATACCCACTTTTTGAAATTTTATAAATTTTATCATTCAAAATGGATTTAATTTTAGGATTTAGAATATCAAAATTATCTTAGGGTAAATTTTTGTTATTTTTCTGAAAACATTCAATTTTTAATGAATAATGAAAAACACTGCGTTATTGGTTAAACCCGACTTTTTATCTAAATAATTATTTATTTTATTTAAATTTATTATAAGTCAAAATAGATACATAATTACAATATTAGTTCAATGAAAATCATTGGAATAATTTTTATAATAAAAGTAGAGATAAATAATTTTATTGAAAATTTTACCGTCTTTGACCCACATCCTAGGAGCTTTTGAAAATTTGCATAAAACATAATTTTACCGCTTCTGTGAGTTTAATTTCAAAAATTCGAGAGACATGATTAACCTCAGTATGTAAATTGTTGTTCAAATAACAAATAAGAAATTAAATAAATAACTGAATGATTTTTTTTAGAAATTGATTCTTATAAATAAAAATAATTCCCTTACGGTTTTCATCCAACTAAACTCTTCTAGAATCATTGATACAAGAAAATAAGAGTTTCCCTAGTTGTAGAGGTAGTGTCTAGGTGAGTTCAGTCATTATGGAATGAGGTTCAACATGGATTCTAATCGGTGAATTCTGGAGAATTTGGTTATCATATTTTGGTAAGGGGGTTGTATTTTTTAGCAAACATATATAAAACGAAGTTATTTTCATGTAATTAAAATTTTCAATGGAATAATTTACTTACTGCAAAATGATTTTTATACTATAGATATATATTTTCAAAATTATATTTTGAAAGTAAAAATTTGTTTTCAGAATTATTATGTTGTGATCATTTTTATTAAAAAACAATATATATAGGAATTATTTGAATAAGAAAAGTATATTATTATTAAAACAATATTTATATTCTATTATTTTATGAGATGTAATAGTAATTTAAAATTAAAATTATTTGAGAAAGGGTTTATATTTAAAAATTATTATTTTATGAATAATAAATGATATTCCCAAACCACTATTTTTACAATTATATGTGTCCTTTCAAAAAGAGAATTTAATTTTATTCATTTAAATGTGAAAATAAAATATCAAATTTTATCATTTTTTGTTATTATATTTTAATAATTTTTTTACAAGTTCAAAGAGATTTTATAGTTGTAATTTTATGGATGTAATATAATTGTAAACAAATGGATTTTGATCATGAATTTACTTGTCTCTATATTCTATTATAACATTGACAATCCATAGTTTTTTTATAAAATTCATCTTCCTTTATTTATTTCCATATTTTATATGTTTTTTAAGTATTAATTGTGAATTATGGAATTATCATAACATAATATGTTTTTATAAAATCAAAATTTTCTAAAAATTATGTGTATAAAATTATTCTATATATAAAATAATTTCTATAGTTTTCTAAAGTGTGATTTAGGTGAAATTAAATGAGAAAAGAAACCCTATCAAAATGGTTTTTTAAAAAACTCACATCTTGATTATAAATCACAATAATGAGTAATGGGAAGTAAACCCATGACCATAAGAATATGTTGTCCAAGAAGTGATATAGAAATTGGACACATATATTTATTAAGGTTTCTAGGTATCATTTTTTTTCCTAGAAAGATATTATTTTCAAAATATTTTTTAAAAACAATAAAAGAGAAATATTGGGGTTTTTCCAAAGCTATTATATTTTGAAATAAAATATGTGTTTTAAAGAAAATCTATTTTCAAATGTTTTTGAAATTTATTTTCTATGAATATCTATTTTGAAGACAGTAGTTTTATATTTCTGTAATAATATTTATTATATGAAATGTTTTTATATAAAGGGAAAATGATTTGAATATAATGTTTTCAGATTGATATTTATATGAAATGTTTTTAAAAAATTATATTCTATGGTAATATATATTGAAAATCAATGAATTATATTTTTGAATAGTATTTATCAAATGTTCCAGATTTTATATACAAAATGTTTTCTAAATATTTTTTAATAGTATATATAAAAATAATTTTAACTTGTTTTTTTAAAACATCTTACTAGGAAATTTAAATTCTAACCCTAAATATTCAAAAAATATCTTTTATAATTTCATTATATGTCCCAAATGGTAATGTATTTGTCAAGGAGCTAGTGCGAGTGAAGTCAAATTATTTTTTTGGATAGTTTATAATAAACTCTGAGATGATGTAAGGATTTTTCATAATCTTACAAAACCTGTACTAGAAAGACCATTAATTTTTTAAATGAATGAATATACTCAATTAATTTAAAAAAACATGTATAGTATTTTTATTTACGAATTTGAGAGTATGGGTCTCAGGAAATGATAGTGTTTTAACTTGGTTGGGACATATATTTATATACATTTGAGATTGCACATTGACTTGAGACGGTGTATTATCAGTTGAACAAAATTTATTTTTTGACATCCATTGATGATATGTTTCATGTTTTCCAACTAATAAAGAATCAATCAGATATACCCCCAAGAGAAATTGGGTGAATATTGAGATTGAAACCTATTCTTCAGTGGTTGAAAGGAAAATTCAGATGTTGGACCGATGGGTTAAGATACTACATGGAATGATAAAATCATTGGTTCAACTAATTTTCTTGTTGTTTAGGGAAAACCGTGAGAATTTGAATCACAAGGCCCAGATGGACAGTTCCAAAATAGCTTTGGCGGCGCATGGTCCATGGCGTGGCCTATTAAGGGTTTCTCTATGTGTGATGACCAAAATAACTCACCATGGGTTGATGGATTTAATATCATTATTTTTAAAAATATAGTAAAAACCCTCTTGGTGATAAATTATAAGTATATTTTGTGAAAAATTGATTTTCAAACAAAAATAATGTAATAAATGTGTTAAAATATTTATATAAGGGTAAAAGTCATGTTAACTATTTAGAATATTTAAAAGAATATTTATAAAGTTAGGCGATAAGTTGGTGTGGGTTTTAGAGTCTCGTAAAGCCTCGATGAAGAAGGAATAAAATTATTAAATAAATTATATTAAGGGAACATAATTTAATCAAAATAATTGAATAAATAAAAAATGGTGCATCATATTGGAAATCTGAGACCACAATTATGTTTTAGACATGGTTTTTACCTAAGGTGGGGTATGAAATATTTAATTGGCGAACATTTGGATGCCTCGCTTGTGAAATTTGTTTTTATAATTTTTATTATATTATTCTTGAAAAAAATTTAATATCTCCAAAACAGTGGATCTTAAGGGAAATCCGAGAATGCTATTAGGTCTGTAATACAGTTTTTACACTAAACAATTCATAAAATTTGTAAGAATTAGGCATTTGGATCGATCGCTAGTGATAAATTTTTTTTTAATTTTTAATTATTTATTTATTCCATTTTTAATTAGTAAATAATTAATATATCAGAAATGACGCATTTTATGAAAAATATGAGACCACCATTGGGTTCGTAATGAGGTGTTTCAATAATAGGGGTATAAATTTCATGAGAAACAGGCGTTTGGTTAGGTTGATTGTAATTTATATTTCATTTAGTAAACATACTAAAAAATTGACATTATTATTTTGATTTAATTATGAATTTATTTAATAAAATAATAATGAAAATTTGAGACTTATCTAAAAGAGGGAACATATAATCCCATGTGATATTTTAATAAATAATTCAAAAAAATTACAGGAGATAGAATATATTGTCGCATATAATTTTTTTATTTTATTTTGAAATAAAACAATTATTTTGGTTATATGAGACCCTTTACATAACTCAAACATCAACAGTACAACAACTCAAATCTTTAACTTATCACTTTTTATGGTAATAAAAACCTTGAAGTGGTCTTCCAGATTATTGAGGCCAGAAATTCCTTACCTTTTTAGATTGAATTTATTCTATTTGACTTGGTGATTATATTTCTTGTCTTTTGATAGACCATGCATGATTATGATCACATGTATGTGTAACTCATAAAAAACTATTTTGATCCCATGAATGATATTAAAGTAGCTTATATCCATTTTTGATTATTCTCACATGCTGTGTAAGATTTTATATTCTCATGTTGACATACTATTTCAATTCATGTGATTTCTATGTATATGTATTACAATTCCATTGTTGTTGGTAGTGGCATTTGAGACAGGTGGACCGTCGTGACATATTTATTCCCTAGTGGGGGAGAACACATGAATGAAACTATATAAAACAGAGACCTAGGCACATGGTAGAGGTACGAGGATGCAAAAGCGTCGTGTCAAAGGTGTCTTGAGGATGCATTGTTGTCAGGTTCCATTCACCACGAGATAGCCTAGTCGATGGGATTACTTGTTATTCTCTTCTAGGTTATCCCTATGGCATGTCCAACTTAAGAGATATATGATGTCAGGTATCACCTCCATGACACCTTGAGGACATCGTACAAGGGTAGGATTATTTCTTACGACTCATTGAGTTATCTTTTAGTATGGAGCCAAAGAAGGTACGTTTGGGGGTTTTGGAAGTATGGATAGCGCACTACTAATTGGTTTTGGATTGTATTATTATGTCCTTCCTCAATTTATTATTATTATGTAAAACACTTCTATTCTTTAGCACATAAAGTTATTGATTCATTGGCGGTGTCCTACTCAGTCTTGTAGTCACAAACTACTTGGGTATTTCGATATGCTTGTAGATTTCTTGAAAGGCACAGTGAAAGGAAATGGCCCTATGGGTAATGGCTTAGTAGAAAGAGAATCGTGCTGGTGTGGGAGAGGATAGACACTAGAGGGCCGTCCAATTATTTTATTTATCATCTATTTTTTGTATTTTGTATCGGATTTCCACACCTTGATCTTCTTTTATTTTCACAACTTTTATTTCAATTAATTCCTCATAATTATGTTGATTATTATAATCTTTTATTTATTTTTTATTGATCCTATAACGTGACAATAAGGGTATAGTCTCTATAATGATGGATTAGCCCTCACTTCTAGTCAGTAATCTCTTGCATATGGGGAGGTATGCATGAGGTCCTGTAGATTTCCGGCTCATTCATGGAGGTTCAGATCGAGATGTTATAAAATGGTATCTGGGGATAAGATTCACTAACTCGTTTCTTCTATTATCTTAGTTGAGACACAGTAGACTGAAGTTAGGATGGTCATGAATCAGGTAGGGGAATTATGTTATTTCTTGGATGATACTATATATTGGAACTCCTTGTTTCCCAAAAGTGGGGAACTTAGGTTTTGTTATTACTATTGATTCAACTCACCTCGGGTGATGCACATGATGTTGATATGCAATTTATGAGATTTTTCATATTTTCATGCATCATTAATAGAAATATTTTTTCATATTACACACACATATATATATATATATATATCTGTTGGTGTGATGTATAGTAGTTCATTAATTGAATTACTTGATTTGTTCTATCTGTTCGAGATAGTTTCTCTTGTGTGATATATCTATTTTTTCAGGATATGTGATATATCACTGTTTTCATTAATTAGTTAAACTAATCATTATATTATGTTAGTATATAAATGATGATTGTGACTAACATAAAGGGACAGAAACAAGGGTTAGTAATAGGAAGGGTATACCTTGGGTTAAGGGTAGACTCATAGGGAGCATTTTCTGCTCCCATAGACTGGTTTATAAAAACCTTACGTGATCCCATAAACTGATTAAGATTGATCCCAATGATTATTTTTAAATTATGAGTGTTTCATTCATGTTATTAGTGTATGTTTCTTATTTACCACTGGATGTGTAGGGGAATATAGATGAAAATTATCCCAATCCTGGTATATTGTTTAGGTAGTAGAGGTGTGTTAACTTGAATTATTTCACTTAATTCATTTCATAAATATATGAGTTTAGAAATGTTGTTGAATATTTACATATTTTCAACTCAATAATTCTTCATCCTTCCATAGAATCAGAGTCTCTTAGGATTTTCAAGAATGGGTTGAAATATTTTATGTAATGTTGGACCAAGTAGAGAGTCTCGAGTACTGACACGTTAATAAGAGTTTGAACTTATTTTGAGAGCGTCATAGTTTTGGTACCTTTATCGGATGGTTCCAACCAAGAAGAAGGAGCTCTAGGTTTATCTAGATGAATTAGAGGGAATGCTATTGATATATCCAAGTACTACAGAGTGGGGTTCCCCTATGCTTTTTTCTATAAAGGCAGATGGTAGTTTTTATATATAAGTTAATTACTGGAAGTTGAACCAGGTGGCAGTAAAGAACCAGTTTCCATTAACCATGATTAATGATATTTTTGAGAAAATATGGGGAGACCAGTGGTTCTCGAAGATTTATCATCAATCAGGCTATCACTAGTTGCATGTTAGAGATGAGGACATACCAAAGATAGAGTTTTAGAGAAGATATGGGCAATATGAGAACATGGTAACATCGTTCGGTCTAAAGAACGCACCCGAAGTGTTCATAGACCTGATGGAAAATATCTTCCAACCATTCTTGGGATCATTCATAATATTATTTGTCGAAAATATCATTATATAATCACCAACACCAATGAAACATGTAATGAACCTTGAGATATTCCTGAGTACGCTTTGACCACATGGTCTTTACGCTAAGCTGTCAAAGTGTGACTTATGGATTCAAGAGATGAAATTTCTAGAAGACATGGTTTCTAAGATAATTATATTTGGGTAAATAATTATGGTTGAGGTAGTCATGTCTCGGACATGTACCTAAAATGTGTTTGATATTAGGAGCTTTGTGGGATTGGAAGGTTATTTTCTGAGGTTTATCAAGAATTATCCTGACTATTAGCACCCATGACAAAACTGGCCCAGAAGGGAGAAAAGTTATAGTGGTTAGACCATTTTGAATAGAATTTTCTTGTGAAAATGAAAACGTTGATGACATATCTGGTACCAATAATCCAAAATCATGGTATTGGTTATGCAATTCACTATTATGCATCGAGAATTGGTCTGGGATCAGTGTTGATGGAATGAAAAAAAGGTAGTTTCCTATGGGTCATATTACTTATCACCATATGTGAAGAAATACCCTAAAAATGAATTGTACCTCATAATGGTGATTCATTCTATGATGTGTTGGAGACACTATCAATTCATTGAGATATTTTTTTATTTACATGGACCATAAGAGTATTCTCTATATCATCACATAGAGGGACATGAACATAATACATATGAGATAGGTTGATCATCTGAAAACATTCATTTTTTATATGTAATTAGTAGTCTATTTATATGCATGTTTGAGGAAGAGTAGTAATAAGATTGGTGACCTCTTAGGAAATACTCATTTTCATTCTATGATTAACAATTCATAGTCGAGAGTTGTTCTGGGATGGGTGACCTCCTAGGAAGTACTCATGTTTCACACTATAGTTAAGAAATCATGGGAGAGAGTAGTAAATGGATTGGTTACCTCTTGGTAATTACTAGTGTTGAACCCTTGGGTGAAATCACACTAGTATTAATGAAAAAGATCCTTTTAGAATATTATTGGGTTTTTCTCACGATTACTTACCTGTCATAGGGTGATGGTCGAGCAACATAATCTGGGTGGGTTTTTTGCAGAAACTCCCAATACCTATGCTGAAGTGGGAAGACATCACGGTGGAAAATTTAATAGGGTTAAAAAGGACATAGAGGAATCTTAACAAAATATGGGTGATTTTCGATCAGTTAATGAAGTTGTCTCACTTCTTTCTGATTAGAGAGACTCACTCAGTAGAGGAGCTGGGAAAGCTCTACATTTTAGAGATTTTGTGCGTTAATAGAGACCATTTGAGGATATTTTCTCAAATATAGATGCATGTTTTAAATCACTCTTTATGATGGTATTACTTAAATCCCTAGGGAGTCACCTGATATTGAGCACTATGTACCATCCATGGATAGAAGGCTAGTCTGAATTGAATATAGGAAAATTAGAGGATATATTTTGATCTCACATTCTTGATTTTGGAAGAGAATTGGATTACCATATAGAATTCATTTTGTTTGCATATAATGACAATTATCTGGCTTCAATTTAGATGGTACCTTATAAGAATCTTTATGGGAGGTCACTTCTCTCACTCCTCTATTTGCATGAGGCATGTGAGGTAGAGATTGTCAGCCCCAGTATGGTTCAGGAGACCTCCTAGAGAGTGGAGCTGATATAGATGAAATTGGTCACCGATCTGAGAAGATATAGATCATATAAAAATATAACAGTATACCCTTGGAGTTATCTATGAGAGCTCAGATTATCTTGAGAGTGACTCCATAGTTATAAAATAGACCTCTTGGAAAGAAGGTAAAGTTACCCCCATGTTTTTTTGGACCCTTTGTGATCACTGAGCAGATAGGGGTTGTGGTGTATCTTCTGTACCTCCCTTCTCACTATCGAGGTATTCACCAAATGTTTCATGTATCACAACTTCATGGGTACATACCAGACTCAATGCATGTTATTGATTGTGAGGACATTAAGCTGGACATAGATGCATATTATGGGGAGTGTCAAGTGATAATCATAGATCTAAGAGGGAAGGTGTTGCAAGGAAAGATGGCACCACTTGTTCATATTTAGTGGCTGGATGGGAAGATCCAGGAAGATACATGGGAGTGTGAGTCTGATGTTCAAGATCAGTGTATTGAGCTATTCATGAAAGACTACTAGAAATAATTCTTGAGGAAGATAAGTCGATAGGGGGAGAGAGTTGTAATATCCAGACCGTTAAAAAGATAGTAATAACCCTCATGAAGATAAATTATAAGTGTCTTATTTGAAAAAAATACTTATTAGTGAATGTAACATAATAAATATGTTAAAATATATATGCAAGGGTAAATGTACCATTAACTCTTTTGGATATTCAAACGAATATTTTCAGAGTCGGTTGCTATATTGGTGTGAGTTTACATGTCCCGTAAAGCCTCAACAAAGAAAAATAAAATTATTAAATATGTTTTAATAAGAACATTCAATTTTTTTTTTAATAAATACAAAATGGTGCGTCATATGGAAAATTCGAGACCACATTTAGTTCTAGTATGTTGTGTTTATCCTAAGAAGGGTATACCATTTGTATGAATCTAACATTTGGATTCCACACTAATGAAAATAATTTATTCAATAATCTTTGTGATGTTATTTCTAAATATAATTTGAAATGTCGAGAACGTTGCATCATATGAGATATATGATACCACCATTAGGTCCAAAATGCTGTGTTTACCTTAGCCGGTGTATAAAATTTTTGAGCATCATACATTTGGATGGCTCGGTAATGATAAAAATAATTTTTATTTTTAATTAATTATTTATTACATTTTTAAATAAATAAATAATTAATATCTCTCAAATGGTGCATTTTATGAAAACTTTAAGACCACATTTGGGACTGGAACATGGTGTTTACCCTAGGTGGGGTATAACATTCATGAGAAATGAGTGTTTGGTCAGGTTGCCTGTAAAATTTATGTTATTTAATAAATATATTAAATAATTGAATTTATTTTTTTGATTTAATTAGGAGTATAATTAAAAAAATCAGAATGAACTGTTCCCTCGTCTTACCCAAACCACAACCCCCATTTTTTATGATTCAAGGTTTCAAAAACACCTTTTTCAACCGTTTTCATAGATTAATAATTACAAAGAGTTAATTGGGTGAAATTAAAATTTCCTTAGATAATATTAGGATAAATCATTCATTAAGAAAGGTTTTATGTTTTGGGATATAAAATAATTAATTTTTAGGGTTCAAAGTTGTAGAACCACATCACCCTTAGTGTGGGTTGTTTCCATTGATTTTGTATGGCCTTGTATCTTTACATAGGCGTAGTAGTAAACATCTATTGACCCGGACTCCTCTGGTTCTAGTGCACGACACCCATTCCACCCTCTTAATACACACAATTAAGGTTTGCTTCTTATTATTTTATTTCTTTAATTTATTTTCTTCATTATCTCCCACCATAAAAATTTATAAAAAAGAATATAAAAAATAAAATTATAAATCCTTAAATATCAATGATAATTCCTAAATTATCAAAGAATATTTTCTTAAATAGGTTACCATAGGTTAGTTATGGAATTTATTTTAATATAAAATAATAATTATAAATGAGCTATTGAATGATAAACATTTTGAATCATATAATGTTATTTTTGAATGGGATAATCATATTGATTTATCAAATGATGTTTACCAAAATTTTCAAAGTTTGATTTTGAAAAAAATAGTTAAATTAGAATTTCAATTTCAATCAATTAAAAGTTTATAAAATTACTATTAGAGGGATAAAACTTTGAATTATTCTTGAAAATCTATTAAAAATTATCAATTTATAATTTTTGTGAAATTATAATATTGCAATTGTTAAAGGTTAATTTCAAACACATGCATTGTTTTTAAATGATAAATTAAAATAATAATTTTAAAATTATTCAAAAGTATTATTAATTATCACCACATGTGATAATTTAGATTACAATTTTAAACATATTCAGGAAGGATAATTAAAAAATATGATAATCTAAATGATATTTCAAGAATTATCCAAGAGAGAGAAAATATCATCCCGTGTGAGATTTTAATAAATAATTAAAAAATAACCCCACAGAGAGATGATTTTAGTGCATATAATTTTGCATTTATTTTTGAAATAGAATAGTTTTTTAGGTCTAAAAAAGCCTTGATACACCTTGAACATTGATGTGCTATCAATAAAAACATTGAAATATCTCCTTTGACGATATTAAATCCATGATGGGGTATTCTCTATTTTTTAAGTAGGAAGTTCCTTACCTTTATAGAATCACATTTAATATTTATTCCTTGATGATTATATTTGTTGTAATTTTATTGACCACGCTTGATTGTGATAACTTGTATGTGTATCACATAAAAAAAGTATTGTGATTCCATGAGTGATATTAGTCTAGCTTTTATCCATGTTTTATTATGATCACATGTTGTTGTGTATGTTGTTCTATTCTCATGTTGATATAAAATTCCTACATGTGTGTTTTCCATGTACATATATTACCATTCCTTGTTATTTTTTTGTGGTATTTGAGATAGGTGGAACATCGTGACATATTTATTACCTAGTGGGGGAGAACACTCCATAGCGCTGAAGGACCTGAGCACATGGTGGAGGTGTGAGGACACTACGGCATCGTGTTAAGGGTGTGCTAAAGGCTACCATGTTGCTAAGTTCCATTCACCATGAGATATCCTGGTCAATATGAGTATTATTTATTCTCTTCTAGAGGATCTGGGTGACATGGTCCACTTGGGGGTTATATGACTTTGGGTATCACCTCCACAACACCACAAGGATGTTGTACAAGCGATGGTTTATTTCTTCCAACTCATTCAATTATCTTCCAGTATGGAGCCGAAGGGAGTACGACAGATGGTTTGGTAGATTTTTTAGTTCACTAATGCTCGGTTTTGGATTGTATGTTTATTTTATTCCTCAATTTATTATTATTATTGTAAAAAAATTTATACATGATCACCTTAGTTTAAGAACATATTAGTTGTGTCCTACTAAGTCTTGTACTCACAGCCTAGTCATGAATTTTGTTGTTCTTGAATATTTCATGAAATTACTAGTGAATGGAAAGAGAGCTATGGTGAGTGGCTAAGTAGGTGGAGCTTAGAGCTAGGGTGTACGAGGACATAAACACCAGAGGACCATATAATGTTTTTATTTATCATATGTTCTATGTATTCTAGATAGTCTTTCAACACTAAGAGATTATTATATTTACATTAATTGTATGTCAATTACTTTCCACAAAGTTACTTTGATTATGTAATATATTGTATTTACTTTTTATTAATCCTATGATGTGATATTGAGGGTATAGTATCACCAATGACTAACTTAGACCCTCGCCACTAGTTGACAACCTCCTACAAATGTGGAGGCGCACATGAGGTCATGTGTCATATCAGCATGGACATAGAGGTTTGGATTGGGATGATATAATGGAGATCATTTCTTGGAAAAAAACCTAGATTTCGGGTTTGGGGCATGGTGAGAGGACTTGTTTGGCCTTCTATGTGATGCCACCACACCAGGGTGGGCATCGCTAGGGCATGGTTGTACTGGTTTCAACTTTTTGACACACTCATTTCTGACCATATATTTTGTGATTGGATACTCCATCCATGTGTGACATTAATAAAGGTTATTAATGTGTCAATTAATATATTTTCCTCTATTGAAATATATTTTACCTCCATATTCGCTCATATTCAATATTTGGTGTCTTCCAGGAAGGGGGTTTGGACATTCAGTTATCATGGAGTAGTGTCTTAGGGAGATTCCATTCTTCTACGACTTCATCCATATTAATATTTTCTCAAGAATACTAGAACTACATGTTTCCCATCACCATTCCTCTGGAAAACATGGGTTTCATCAATATTATGGTCAGTGTCTCTATACTTAGGTATATTACCTACACTACGTTATTTTCTTATAACATCCTTTGGTTTTTATTTATGAAGTTGGTTATTTGAAATCCATGGGAGGAGATTTAATATTTGATATCTATTGAAATATTTTCTAGAATTTTTTTATTGAAAACCACTTTGTACACTTAATGTGTTGGGGAAAAGGGCCTCAATGATGGTTTTTAAATGAAAGTGTGTTATAAAGAATGAAATAAGCGTGATATTTCTATAGAAAAAATTCATATGAAAATACAGGCATGGAAAAAATTTATTTTCCTTGGATTTTTTTGAAAAAGTAATTTGGTTCTCTGAATATGATGGAAATGTGTTATTTCATCAGAAATCCTTGGTGTTCAGAAAAAACTAGACATACATAAGACATAGTGGTGTTAACTACCATTATGCGAGTTTCTCATGATTCCATGTATCGATAGTGTGTGTCTTGGGGGGGATTAGGTTCATAATAATTAAGAGTCAATTATTCTCACAAGCGGTCTCATTATTTTGTGTTTTGTTCACACTAGTGTTGTACCTATCCCCTTGGTGTTGTATTAATACATTATATTAATTTCCATTTGAAATTATTAGTTTCCAATTGATATGGACATTGAATCTTGAAAACTGTTTTATAATTTTTTACCAATCAAGGATAAATATTATATTATATTTATTTATTTATTTGAATATGGAATGTTTTGAGGAGAAAAATGAAGGATTATTTTATTTGGAAATTTTATTTCCTAAATTTTTTTAAAAAATCTATTTTATATAAGAACTAATAGATACCTGTTGATAGACATTATATAGATTCCTTGGAGGTATCCAACTGAGATTGTTTTCTCAAACAAAATTTTTTTCCCTTGGATATTTTATACTTGGTTTTGTAAGATAAAATTAGAGGGGAGAGTTTCATGTAGATTATGACTCTCATAGAGCATGTTTCCTTATAATGGGTTAGATTATCGGGGACATGCAATCTTATGGATATAGGCCAATATGTTTCTTTGGGTTATATATTAATGGTCTTCTTTTTTTCTCATATCGATCTTATTATCAACTTTTATGATTTTAACTTTTGGGTTTGGTTATTTATAAATATGATTTATCTTTGAATCTATGTTGAAACTCTATATCTATTTCTTTATTATCATATGTCTCCTGATAGTGAAATAATTCCCTCATTTATTTGTATGATACGGTAGTGGTTTTCACTTGATTTTGGTGACTATGAATGTGCATCAATCCTGATTTTAGGATAATTTAAATCTCATTATGCGTTGACCTGGGATCTTCTATTATAATTTTCATCATTATACTAATAACCAATAATATAAAATCTTTCCCTTTAGATATTTTCTATGACCACTAATAGAAATAACCTAAAATTTTAAGATATTTATTTTATATACACTTAATGTTTTAATTATTATAATCCTTATTTTTTTAAAATTTTTAAATTCCGTAAGTCTAAACATACTCCCATTGGCCTATTAGAAACTATATTATTTTGGAGATATCGTTCTATGATATAAAAACTCATTTATATTTAGTAAATAATTTTTTCCCCTTTTGTCAAAAAATTTAACCAATATACTATTATATACATATTAAATATCATATTCCATGTGATTGGAGAGTTACATTGAAAATAAGATTTAAAATTTTCCAAACATTCCCTACAATGATTCCAGAATGAATTCAATAGACACAAAAAGCCTTAATGAAATTATCCGGTCTCTCTAAGTCATTAACATAGAAAATCATATTTAGTATATGAGTTAATATTAATGTTTCATTGGTAAGTATGAATATAATTATTTTGAATAATTTAGTAAATTATTCTTTTATTATCATATGCATCTAAATTCATGTTTTGAACAACTTCAATAGTTGTTTACATAGAAAGGTGTTTCTATACATCCTAGATGTTTTCCTTTCTTATGAAATTTTTTTATATTCTGTGCCAGTATAATAAGATTCATATATTATGCTTCTCATTTCTAATATATGATCTTAAAAACTTGTTAGATGCAAATAATGTTTTGTTATATATAAAATAATCTTTTATTATTTGAGTATCATTTTTCATAATTATTTAATAAGTACATTTAATAAGTTTTCTCTAACTAAAATGATATCCCATTTTATATTCATTATATCCATTATTAATCCATGATATATATTTCACTATGTAATGAATTGTATTTTGTTGTTTTATCTCAAATTAATAATTTTGGTAGGCTATCATACTAATCATATCATAAATGCCTATTCTATAATCAAGAAGAAAAATCATATCCTAGACCACTAAATGAATAAAATCAACTCTACTCCTCAAGTAACAAAATCATATCATGGTCTCATGACTATGTGTAACCCAAATAAAATTCGAAGAATAATGAATTAATCTTATTACAGTAACACATTACTATCCTTCTTTATATAAGACAATATAGGGGCACTGACCTTTATCACGATGTACACAGTTATGTGATTAGGTATTGAAAAGTGTTTCAATTAGAATGAATCTAACACAAAGTTTATTCAAGGGGGTTTATTCTCAATATGTTATATCATGTTATTCTATAATAATATAATATGAGAAATTAACCTTATATATCTATTCTATAATTTTTATGGATTTAGGGATATCTGTTATGACAATCATCCATGATTCATGGTGATAAATGCTTTAGGAGTAATATATAGCCACATGAAAAGTTGATCATGGACATACAAACTTTGTTTCACTGTATATGGCCACATGACCAAATAATGTGTTTCTATATACCTAATATACTACTAAAATAATTTATTCATATGGATATAAGTCTACCAGTTGACCAGAAAGATCCACATTCACTCCATCCTATGGCTATATATGACTTTTTTCCTTTGGTTTAATGGCTTGTGGGACTATGGTCTCACAAACCTGATCCTGAAAAACACTACCCCTCTCTTACATAACCCTTTTGTATCACTTATAGAAAAAAATTTATCAACATTGATTGATTATTACCATTCAATCGAGGATGAATCTATCCCTTATACTATGATTCTTAATGTACAATAAAGCCTATTTAAATTCTCTAAACAAATTTGAGAAATTTTTCTGATCACCCCTCCCACCCCACAAAACTTTCATGACTCTAAGAACCCTACAAAATTTTTTAGGCATTCATGTGACTGATAATAGCTAATTTTTCATATAATTAATCTTATAAGATTTATAATTAAGTCATGTAACAATAATATATTTCTATGTAATAATAACATTTATTGTGATTCATGGATTTAAAATTATCCTATGAAGTAACTCTCTTGGTTATAGTAATGTTTTTAGATGTTATAATTTATAAATAATTACTCTTTTTAATTATAAGGTAAAAATGTTTTTATGAATTTAAATTTACAAAAATTCAAAAATTAGTTTCCACATTCCATGTATTTTAGTTAAGGATTTTTTACAAATTAAATAATGTGAATATGAATCATTTTATCATATTTATAAATACTATATGTTATATAATAGATATTTTTATGTGAGTTTTACTTTTATACCAACACATAGTATTTTGAAATGTCTGAATTGATCATGCAAAAAAGTGAGGATAAAATAAAGGTTCCAATAAATGTTACATTGCATGTTCCTATGAAGGGTATTATAATTCCGACCATATAGGATACCATAAATTTTCATTTTCATTTCACCTCAAGTTATTATTTCAAATATAATTATTATATCCCAAGAATCACTTACAAAAATAGATCATCATATTTTATGAATATTCAATACATGTATGATAACCACTAAGGTTTAGTGTCATTAGAGACCAGATTCATAATAATCTTATTTGAGGAAAGATCTAAAACATCTCCCATAAACCAATTTTTACATAGAACCTTTCCTAAACTTGTACCTCTTAAAACCTTTCTTCATAACCTAGAAAAATGGAAACAAAATAAAGGGTCATTTATGATTCTCAGTAAGGGTAAACAAGGGAGATATCAATCAATGATCATAAGTGATCATAAGATAATATTAAGTGTATGATAACATAATCATAACTTTTGAAATCATACCCAACAAGTAATAGAACATAAATCAGGATTCATGGAATAATACTTTTTCATAATAAAAACACAAGTCATAAGAGTGCAGAGTCACCAATAATAAATAACAACCAATGAAAGAATATCATAAGAAAAAGCAATTAATAATATTTTATACACATAATCATAAGAAAATCCTTTACTTATTCAAAAATCACTACTAATACTATTATAGTGGACAAGTCCTAGAGTAAATTGGGTTTAATCCTCATTCCTAGAAACATAGAGAACTGAGTCCCATAGTCGATTTGGATTACTTGCTATTCCATTAATAATAGTGGACAAAGTCCCACAGTTGATTTAGTTGACTAAAAATTCCGTAAAATATTATCTCATGAGATATCAAGATTTACCCACTTAATTGGAGGGATATAAAAATCCAATGCCACCATTGACATAATGAATACCATACATTAGTGTTCTTTAAGATCACGAAAACATTCATCATTTCAACATATCGTAATTTACTAGTGGGACTGAAACAAGATTCGAAAAAAATTACAAAGAACATCATAAATATAATCCATATATAAAAAGTGATATGAGAAAACAAGTGGTGAATATGCTATATATCTCATTAAAATTAAGAGTGAGAGGAGAAAACGATACCTCAAGTACCGACTTTCTTCATATAGACTATGAAATTCTATTTAATAACTTTATAATTATTATTAATATATACGAGATCAAAATTTTTAGTTATATTAATATATATCATTCAATTATAATTTCAAATCACCTATTTATTAACAATGTTATATTAAAATCAATATTTGTGTATAAATTTTTTCTTGTTCCATTAATATTTATCTATGACCGTTCCAATCCAATTCACCTTTCCGTGGTTCTAGAATGATAATAATATCATAAGTATCATATTTATTAATTAAATACACTTTTTGATCAATCCTTGTAATCCGATGATGAAAAAAGAAATTACATTGCTTTATGGAGGCAATATCCCACACGTACTCGCATGTGATGCTTTAATTTTTAATGAACGTAATGAAATAAAAGAAAATGATATTTTACCATTGAAAAATAAAAAAAAATCATATATTTTCATTAAATTAATATATATAACTATCCTTGAGAGGTGGTGATGGAAATTTCACTTCTTCATAAAGGTGGAGGTTTTCACGCACACATGATGGATGCATTAATTTTTCATTAGATTTAATAGAGATATAAAATGGTAGTACCATTAAAATATATTTTTTTGTATATTAATGATGATAATTTTATTATTTTTATATGGTAATATAATATTTGTTAGAGTTTTATTGTAACGGCCCGAACATTTTGAATAGAATTTGTTTAATGAGAATGTGCATCATATTATTTTGTACTCAACAAAACCATGTCCCTTTAATAATGAAGTGAGTATAATTGAAATGTGACTTTTGGGTTTCGACTGTTATATGAACTTTGGTCAATTATAATCATTTGTAAATTTGACCATTGGACACTATACTCTTAAAAATAATTTTAACGTTATAATTAGTATTATAAATAGAATGATAATGTATTATTAATACAAAAAGAAGATTCAATGGCCTCATACACTACAATAATGCCATATAAATCCCATTTATAAGAACATGGGAGGGAGGCAGCATATTTGGGCATCACTCTTGACCAATATCAATCTGATCTTCAACATGTTAAGCTTGGAAAAAATCATCTATGTGAGAAGTTCAAGTTAGTGGATATTACCACTTGGTCGACGTTAACCGAGATGCCCCACGAGTCTATCACTATCACAAAAATAACTATTAGGTCGTATGTGGGTGTTATAAGGGGTTCCATGTCACATCTTTGCTTACTTATTTTATAATCCTTTGGTATAAATAAAATTTTTGTTCCATCATTTCCTTTTTGAGTATAGTTTTTCTAAAAAATATAAAGAATTTGATAACTTGATTTTTTGGACAGAAATTATACTTTTCAGAAAACATATAATTATTTTAATAAAATAAGGTATTATTAATAATATTTATTTTAATAAAATATTATGATTAAAACACTCTCATTTAAACTTAAATGATAACATAATTTTTTAGTAAGTCTCGGAAATTTTACTATAAATTTTTGGTCCGATATTATTTTTAATAAATAAGTATGTATATATTTAAAAGTAAAAATTTTCATACATAGAGAATTATCATGATAAAATAAAAATATTTTTTTAATCAACAGAAAAAAATTATTTTAGGGGGAATATATGGAAATTTTCTACAATATTTTGTTTTTTTGTGATTAGTAAAAATACCGTTTTGAATTTTCTGTATGTTTAATGACATCATAATGATGTAATATAACACCTATAGGTTTTAAAAGTAAATGAAAATTCATGAAAAACTGTATTATGTAGATATTTATAATTATAACTAAACTTAAATTTTCCACATTTTTGTTTTTAAGTTAAAAAAAATACATACACGGTTGCAATCAGTAAGTTTTTTAAAGTCTGATAGGACCAACTTAATTTTATTTAATAGTAACATACCCCAGTGATATGTAATTTCTCCCTTATGAATTGTAATACTAACTTATTAATATTAACCTAACCCAATGATAGTGTATATATATTATTTAATTGAAGTTATGATATACCCATATCCTGGAATAAGTAAATAAATGTTTTAAATTTGTTGTTTTTGGAATGAAATGTTATTTTATTTAAAAATTAAATTAATCATATTTAAGAAAATATTTTTTAAAAAATTGAGTTCATTTTTTAATTATACATTTCAAAAAGTTGTTAGGTTTAATTTTTTGTATTTTTCAGAAATACTTAAATTTTTTAGGAAAAGTGAAATACTGTAAAATACTATATATATATATAAATTATCAGTTAGATAAACTGTTAAATACATCATTACTGATGTTAGATACCATTAGTGCAAAAATACATGCACTTATTACTATTTTTGGTCTTGGAACAATAACTATTGCTTGTCTTGTGGAAAATTAATTAAATAATGATTAAAATAATGTAAAACTCATCCTCCCCTCCACTATAAATACCACCCACACTCCCCTCTTCCTCTCACACCTCTCAAGCCTTGATCCTTACTTAAGTTCTGCCAAATAATACTCTAAATCCATTTACACACTTCCTAGATCTTATATTCTCACCAGGATTCCAAAAACAAGGGCTTAAGGATGGATCTCAAGGTAAAGAGATCAAGAGGTAAACATCCGCTTTTGTTTTCTTTCTTTTCTATTTATTTTCTTTTCTATTCCTCTAATTTCCTCACTTCAAATTATCAAAGTGGAATTAATAATACAGTATCTTAAATATTCTTGATTTCATCATGTTTATAGATGATTCCCCATTATACTTCTACTCCTTTCCCACTTAATAATGAAATTAAAACACCGTATGTGGTGTGTTGATTTACCGACATCGTGGACGATGTGATTTAAATTTCATTTACTTCCTTAAAAACTAGTCTTAAAACCATTTTTATGGTTAAAAAATATTTCAATATATGTATTATGTCATATATAATATTCTTGATTCATTTTTACACATTTTATTATTTTATAAAACAAAATGAGATCATTTTGATTGAAGAATCACCAGAATGACCTAAAAAATATCAATAATGTTTTAACTTATGCATCATCCTCATGTTAGAATTTAAAATAATAAATGGTATGATTTATGGTTATATAAATATCTAAATACCATTACTTTATCATCATGGAGTTTCCCTTCAAATTGACAGGAGTATCCATCATGAACCAATCATGGAAACCATGTGATGAACAAACCTAAAAACAATGAAATTAACAAAATATTATTAATGAATGGGTCGAATGATGTTATAAAATGAACCTAAAAGGTGTTATAAACATTAATATATTTCTTAAAAATATTTATAACACTATTTAAACCTTCACATAATTGTTTTAATCACATTTTAAGGAATTCTAGGTTGAGGTAAAAGATCCTCTCTTTCTCACTTTTATACAAAAATCACCCCTTTGTTATGCTCTTTAATTTTTAACTGTTAATGATGGTGTATGTTTTTGATCCTTCCCCATACTACCCTTATTATATATTAATGTTGATATACCCCATTTATATCTCATTTATCCCTCCCATATACTACCGAAACCATGCCGAAATTTTGTAAGTGAATTCTAAACCCAATTTCTATTCTTTGGGATAACCGTCATCTTCAATGGATTTATTATGCTAAGATGACTAGTAAAATGAAATTTGATTATATTATGGATTATTATGTGTATTTAAATTATATATACATATTACCTTCATTTAATAAATTTTATCTTCAATGTTATGGTATTTTTATAGTATTTGTAAGGGACTTTCCTCTTAAAATCATTTTAAATGAGTCCTTCATAAAATCCGAAGAGATTGTCATTTTTTACGACACAAGTGTACTATTATGATTTCATGATGTTATGTTACCATAGTTTCTGTATTATATAATTTATATTTATTATTGAATAATAGTATTCCCTTATTTGGTGTGTGGAGTGTTTATGTTCTAAGAGTGATTTTAAAAAAAGGGTATTTTGAAATGTGAATGTCTCTTTCTCAAGGGTGTAAATGAGTTATGAGGTGATTTATTCATGGTATGTTCATTGGAAATTATTTATGTTGGATTTATTCCATTATAGCTCATGAAATTATGGGATATCCCCATTATAGTTCAATATATGTTGGGTTTGGCCCATTATAGCTCAAGATATATTGGGTTGAGCCCATTATAGCTCAATATATGATGGTTGAGCCCCATTATAGCTCTCCAATGAATTGGGTAATCTGATGATGGAAGTTCACTGAAGGGTTATTCCATGTGTAAGGGTGAATGTAAGAGTGATATGGTAAATATTTCCCATGGAAACTACATGATGTTTCTATGCATATGAGTTTTTATGATTATGGGTTTTATTGTTTTTTATGTTATCACTTGAATAATTATTTATTTCATTATATCCCTTACTAAGTTTTATACTCATACCAATATTTAAAATTATTTTTCATATGATATAAGTATGGGTAAGAGAAATAAGGGAGTCATTATGAATGATATGGAGTGTTGTCAATGAAATCATGATTTGGGTTTTAATGTTTTATATTTTGAAAAAATAGATATTTTTTTAGTAGTATCCTCTTTGTATGAATGTGGTATGTTATGTATGTAAGTTATTCTAATTCTCTAAAACTATAATTCCCAAAATATACTCAATGTGTAACAATTTATATCCTTAAATATAATTCATGATTAAGTAACGTTTTATGGAAAAGTCCTTATAGTTAGTAATAGAAGATAGTTTAGATAAATTTAGGGGTTAGTGTGATATTAAATAAATACAATAAATGAATTTTAATATATGGTTAAATTTAAATGTTATAGAATAAAAATATTACTATGTTTCTTCTTCAAAGATATTTTGTTTAGAATGGTTTTTCGTAGATGAAATAGGGAAACCGAGGTAGGAAGGCACCAAAAGGATGATTTCTGTCTAAATCTGTAGCTTTGAATGGTGGGAATCAGAACCGAGTAGTTTTCTATAGAAAAGGACCTGTTGACTAAAGAAATATATGGTGGCGGTATCCTTTCTAGAGAGGAACATGATTTAACATGAAGAAACATGCCTTTTGTGAATCATTTTATGTGGAAACACCCTCCAACATTCAGTGGAACCACAGATCTAGTGATAGCCGAAGGATGGATCAATGCTCTAGAAAATATATTTGATATCATGGGATGTTTAGATTGTCTAAAGGTAATAATTTCAATTTATATTTTGGATGGTGAAGATGGTTAGTGGTGGTCTCTGGTTAAGAATACAATAGAATGAGATGATATTGACAGTCTGGAATGGGATGATTCTATCTGTATTTTTTGGAAAAATATTTTCTTAATATTAATTGACTAAAAATGGGAAAAAATTATTGGATCTGACGTAGAAAGATGATGATTCTATGGTATAATATGAATCCAATTTTACAAGACTCTCCAGGTACATATGATATTTTACTCAGGAGTTTTATTGTAGAATTAATAGATTTTACTCTGTTTCAAAACCATTTTTGAAAATATATTTGGCTTCATGTGAGTTTAAAAGCTATGAGAAACTTGTTCTTTGTGATGAAAAAGTGGAGATGGAGATGACTGACATGTATGTTCCTTGTGATAACAAGAATAAGAAGCGGACAAATTTGTAGGATTTGGGTAAGAATTCCTTAAAGAAATTCGGAGGTAAGAAAATCAATTTCTCTTCTTATGAAATGTGTGGTAAAAGACATCCTAGTGAATGTCTTGTAAATTCTGGGAAATGATACTATGGTGAAAAATTTGGACACATGTCTTTTGAGTGTATGGAAAATGATTAAAACATTAATGAGAATCCGATGGTGAGATTATTTTACTATAAAGAATTTGGTCATTTTGATAATGTTTATCTAAATCTAGTCACTCAATCTGGGAATCAAAAATATTGGAAGTATAAGGGTGTGGTAAAATCCATTCCAACCACTTTAGAAGATGTTGAGCCATAAAATGAGGTGGTATCAGGCACGTTTCTTGTTTTTATAGATTTGGAAAATGTGTTGTTTGACTCGGGGTCTACACATTCCATCATTTTAGAAAATGTTTTAGAAAAATTGGGAATTCAACCTCATGAAATGAAACCATAACTCATTGTAAAAACATATGGAGAAATTATTGTGGAAAAAAGAAATTATAAGAATGTACTTATCTTTGAATGTGGAAAGGTTTTACCTTCAAACCTTTTTTTCCTCCAGTAGAGTTAGATGTTATTCTGGGTAAGGATTGGATTTATCTGTATCATTCTATGATAGATTGCAGAGGAATATTTTTTTAGAATTAATTTCAGTTTTTGTACATGAATGAACCCATACCATTGATATCATATATAGAATCTAAGAAACTAATAAAATATGGAAATGAAATTTATTTTCCTCATATTTATTAAAATAGGGGAACTATCAATATTAATGATGTACGAGTGGTAAATGAATACTATGATGTTTTTTCCTAATGATTTTCCTGGTTTTATTCTTGAATGAGAGGTTGATTTTACTATTGACTTAGTTCCTGATGCGAAGTCAATTTCTAAACCCCATATCAAATGGATAAAATGGAACATCTAAAATTAAAAAAATAGTTATAGGAATTATTAGATAAAGGCTTCATCTAACCAAGAACATCACTATGGGGTGATCATATCTTTTTTGTTAAGAAGAAATATGGTCTAATGATAATTTTCACTGATTATATATCCTTGAAAAAAAATACTATAAAAACCATTATCCTTTTCATCATACAGATTATTTGTTTGATCAGCTCTAGGGAGAAAAGTATCTTTCGAAGGTTGAACTAAGTTTGGGGTACCATCAACTAAAAGTAAAAGATAAAGATATCCCAAATACTACGTTCCATACTAAATATGGTCATTTTGAATCTGTAGTTATACTTTTTGGGTTAACTAATGCACTGACAGTATTCATGGATCTTTTGAATAGAATATTTTATGAGGTATTGGATAAGATTGTGGTTGTATTCATTGATGAAATTCTAGTATATTTTATAAGTAAACAGTAGCATGAAAAAAATTTACGGGTTTTTTTAAATCCTTAAATGAAAAGAAAATTTATGGAAATTTAGAAAGTGTGATTTTTGGTTACATAATATTTCTTTTCTTGGGAACATAGGAAATAAGGATGGAATAAAAGTTGATCCTACCAAAAAATTTGCTAATGAATAGACAAGACCTACAATTTTTACAGATATTTCTAGTTTTCATAGATTAGCAGGTTATTACCAACAGTTTGTTAAAAAATTTGAGCAGTTATCTAGCTTTCTAACTAATTTAACACGAATAGGGGTTAAATTGTTTGGATAGAATAATGTGATGTTTGTTTTTGAGAATTGAAAATAATATTGGTGAATGCTCCAATTCTGACTCTACCATCTAGAAATGGTGAATTTGTTATCTATAGTGATGATTTGTTAAAGAGACTGGGTTCTAATTTGATGTAGAATGATCATGTAATTGATTATGCTTCACTCCAGTTGAAACACCATGAGTTAAATTACACTACACATGATTTGGAATTTGCAGTTGTGGTATTTTCTTCCAAAATTTGGAGGCATCATTTATATGGAGCCAAATATGAAATATATAATAACCATAAAAGGTTGAAGTATATATTCACTCAGAAGGTATTAAACACAAGACAAATAAGATAGCTATAACTAATCAAGGATTATGATTTCACTATTCATTAAAATAATGGGAAGGAAAATAGAGAGGATGATGCATTGAGTTGAAAACGCAATGCTACATTAACCATGATACATTTGGAATATGATCCTTTAGTAATTTATTTGATAAATTTGGGATTATATGTTTTTGGTTTATGAAATACATATATTTTGTTTCAACTTTTGGTGTAATCATATTTGTCAGACATAATAAAGAAAACAAAGAATGTATATACAGAGCTATAGAAAAATGTGGAATTGGTTTAAAAGGGTATGTTCTCATAATTTAACCATGATAAATATTGTGTTTTAAGATATTGTAAAAGGTTGTCTGTGCCTTGAGATTCTATGTTAAAGAAAGAATTGTTATGTGATGCTCACATTTCTCCATTTTTAGTTCATCCTGTCAGCACTACGATGTAGAGAGTCCATCAGGAGTATTTCTGGTGGGATGAAATTAAAAGGGATATTGCTGATTTTACAATGAAATATTTGAAATGTATATAGGTTAAGCTAGAGTGGAAATTACCAAAGGGGATGCTTTATCCTTTTCTAGTTCTAGAGTATAAATGGGAGAATATATCTATCGACATCATTGTGGGACTACCAAAGACTTCTCAAGGTAAAAATTTAATATGACATGTTGTTGATGGACTAACTAAATATGCATCTTTTATTTCTATTCGAGAAACAATGTCTATGGGCCCTCTCTCTCGATTGTACCTCAAAGATATTATCAGGTTACATGGAGTGACTCTTTCCATTGTATCTGGCCAGCATCCCAGGTTTACTTCTAAATTTTGGAAAGGACTTCAGAATTCATTGGGTATTGAATTAAATTTCAGTACAGATTTTTATCCTCAATCAGATGGTTAATCAGAATGAACGATTCAAACATAGGAAGATATGCATCGAGCATGTTAAATGGATTACTAGGGAATTTGGGATCAAAATATATCTTTATTTGAGTTTTCTTATAATAATAGTTTTCATTATAGTATAAATATTATACCTTTTAATGCATTTTATGGGAAGAGGTGTTAGACTCTAGTGTCTTGGGATGAAGTTAGTGAAAGAAAGTTTATGGGGCCATAATTAGTAGAGTAAGTGTCGATGAATGTGAATATGATCCAACATTACATGAGGACAACTTAGAGTAGGCAGAAATGTTATGCAAATAATATAAGGAAGGACTTCTATTTCGAGGTAGGTGACCATGTTTTCCATAAAATATCTCATTGGAAATGTGTTATTCTATTTTGTGAGAAAGGGAAGCTGAGTTCAGGGTTTATTGGAACATATGAAATAATAATGAAATTTGGACCAGTTTCAAACTAAGTAGCATCTCCTCCATGTTTTTCTCAGCTACACAATGTTTTTTATATTTTTATGTTGAGAAAGTATGTGCCAAATTCATCTCATTTTTTGAGCCCAGAAGTAGATCAATTGGAAGATAACCATACTTATGAAGAGAGACAGGTTCAGATTCTTGATCATATGGAGAATGTATTGTGGAATATGGTAATTTTCTATGTAATGGTTTTGTGGAAAATCAATATGGTAGAAGAGGAAACATGGGAATATGAAAATGCTATGAGGGAAAGGTACTATCACTTGTTTAATAAGTAAATAAAATTATGAGGGCACAATTTTCTAAAGGTGGGGATAATGTAACACCCTAAGGTTTTAAAAATGAATTGAAATGCATGAAGCATTATTTTAATTATATAGTTATAGTTATAACTATACTTAATTTTCCCACTTCTGTGTTATGAATTTCAAAAAATGGACATACACAGTTCCAATGAGAAAGTTATTTAGAGTTTTATAAGACCAACTTAATTTTTGGTGAATAATGACATACGCTAATGAATAGTAATGTTACCCTTATGAATAGTAACATACCTTTAGGAATAGTAACCTCTCTAAATGATTGTATATATATATGATTTAATTGAATTTATGATATACCCATGTCTTGGAATAAGTAAAGAAATGTTTTAAAATTGTTGTTTTAGGAATGAAATATTATTTTATTTAAAAATTAAATTAATCATATTTATAAAATTATTATAAAAAATGTGAGTTCATTTTTTAATTCTACACATTTAGAAATGGTTAGGGAGATTTTTTGGAATTTTTCTAAAATACAAATTTTTTTGATGAATAGTGAAATTCGGTAAAATACCAAATATATAAATTATAAATTAAATACACTATTCTATACAACTTATTTTATTTACGAAACCATTAGTTAGAAGTCACATGAACTTATTACTATTTATTTTCTTGAATCATAACTATTTCTTGTCTTGTGGAAAAATAATTAAACAATGATTAAAATAATGTAAAACTCCTCATCTCCTATACTATAAATACCACCAACTCCCACCTCTTCCTCCCACACCTCTCAAGCCTTGTTACTTTACCAATTTCTTCCTAATACTATCTTGAAACCCCTTCCCCACATCCAAGACCTTCTGGTCTCATCAAGAGTCCAAAACCATGGGCCTTAAGAAGGATCTCAAGAAGAAGAGATAAAGAGGTAAACATCCCCTTTTGTTTTCATTATTTTGTTTTCATTTTTTTCAATTCTTATTCATTCCTAACCTCCCATTATTAAAGAATAATGAATGATATAGTGTCTTAAATATTATATACTTCATCATTTTTATGGATGATTCACAATTATACTTCTTCTCCTCTCCCACTTATTCAAGAAATTAATACACCATATGTGATGTGTCGATTTACCGACATCATGGATGATGTGATTTCAATTTCTTTTACTTCCATAAAGACTAGTTATGAAACAATTTTTATTGTTGAACCAGATTATAATTTATGTATTATATCTTATAAAATGTTCTATAATCATTTTGTACACATTTTATTAATTTATAAAACAAAATGAGTTCATTATGATTGAAGAATAGCCAAAATGACCTAAACAAATATCAATAATGTTGTAACTTATAAATCATACACATATCAAAATTGAAAATGCTAAATTGTATAATTTATGTTTCTATAAACATATAAATACCATTCCTTTACTATTATTGAGTTTTCCTTACAATCGAAAATAATATCTATCATTAATCAATCATGGAAACCATGTGAAGAACGCTCCTGAAAAAAATAGAATTATAAAAATATTATTAATGAATGGGTGGAATGATGTAATAAAATGCTAATTAAATGGATTATAAAAATTAATATTTTTCTGAAAAATATTCATTACACTAATTTAAAATTTATACATTAGTTTTAAACATGTTTGAAGGAAGTCAAACTCGAGGTAAGGGGTCTGCTCTTTCTTACTTTTATACAAGAATCACCCCTATGTTATGCTCATTAATTTTTAATTCCTAATGACGGTGTAAGTTTTTCACCATCCCCATAATTCACATATGATGTATTAATGATGAGATACCCCATTTATATCTCATTAATACCTCCCATATACACCCGACACCATGTCTAAATTTCTTAAGTGAATTCTAAACCCAATTTCCATTCTTTGGGTTAACCTTCATATTCAAGGGGTTTATCATGATAATATGACTAGTAAAATTTAATTTTATTATAATAGGTTATATTATGTATATTTAAAAAATATATACATATTCACTTCATTCAATAAATTATCTCTTCAATGTTATGGTTTTTGTTATGGAATTCGTAAGGTATTTTCCTCTAAAAATTCTTTTAAATGAATCCTTTATGAAATCCAGAGAGACTGTTATTTTTTTATGACACAAGTGTTCTCTTCTAATTTTATTAGTTTATACTATCATGGTGTCTATAACACCTTAATATTCCATGGTATGTTTCCCTTTGAATAATGCAATAGCTTACATCATATGCAATTTGGAGATTCTAATACACCGTGACCAATCAAACTAGCCATTACGAATATTAATGCCCACTTTTTGAAATTTTATAAATTTTATCTTTCTAAATGGAGTTAAATTTTTTATTTGGAATATAAAAATTATCTTTGGGTGAATTTTTGTATTTTTCTGAAAACTTTCAATTTTTGATGAATAGTGAAAAACACTGCGTTATTGGTTAAAAACAACTTTTTATTTAAATAATTATTTATTTTATTTAAATTTATTTTAAGTCAAAAGAGATACATAATACCAATATTATTTCAATTTAATTTATTGGAGTCATTTTTATAATAAAATTTAGATATAAAAAATTTTGTTGAAATTTTCACCGTCTTTTACCCACATCCTAGGAGCTTTTGAAAATTTGCATAAAACATAATTTTACCACTTCTATGAGTTGAATTTCAAAAAATCCAAGAGACATAGTTAACCTCAATAAGTAAAATTTTGTTCAATGAGATGAAAATAATTTTTGGTGAATAATAACTTTTGACTTTTATTTACCACGGTTAAAAGTAAATAGGGAAATTAAAGATAAAAATGATTTTATTATTTTCGTAACACATGTACTAATCATATTGGATAAGTTTAATTCGACCAAAAAAAACCGTTGGAAAAAATTACGATCAGTTAGGTCTACTTGGATTAGATTAGTTCATTTATTATTATTTTATTTAAAGAAGAGTTAAAAGTTTAAAATTCATGGTTTAATAACTAAACCATTTTTAATATAAGGTTATACATAATATAAATTCCACAATAAATATTTATTATAAAGATAAAACTATTTCCTAAGTAATAGTATTTTATTTATATGTTTTAGAAATTAAATAATTAAATTTATGTATGACACAATGATGATACATTAATTACCTTATTAATGAAAGATTGAAATAATTGATATTATAAATATCAAAATAAATGTAATTTGAGACTATGAATTACAATAATTTTCTAGGTTAATATGAAATTTTGGGGTTGATTAAAAAAATAGTTTTCAAAATAATAATTCTATTATGAATTTAACAAAAACCAAAAACCAAATATTATCAAAATTGACATAAAAGAGTATTTATAACAAATATTATATTATTAATTGATATTTTATTCTTAAAAATATAAGGTTCGGACAAAGTGCTTAAATAATATTATATATGTCATTAATGTATCACTTGAGGTTCTATTGGATGTTTATAGTAAGTTTATTAACCATATAGTGTAAGAATACAAGAATACACGATATAAGTTAAATTTTTTAACTTAGATTTAAATCTAAAAGATAAGGTAAAAATGGTAACATACCTTCTCTAAAACCTATTTATTGAGTTGATTTAGACCCATTACCACATTATCTTCTAAATAAATCAATTTTTAGTCATTATAAACCGAATATAATTTTATTATAAAATAAAATTTCATTATTTTCCTAAGGTGCCCCTCACCCCTCTTATAAAAGGGCACTTACCCTTCTCACAAATTCACACTTTCAAAGCCATTTGGCCCAGCCAACCCCTACCCATATATTCTCATTACTATCCTACCTTAGTCGTAGAGGTGTTCCTTTAGTCAGAAAGCCATCCTAAGGATCCTTTTTGATCAAATCAAAAAGAAGAACTCGAAGAAGAGGTAAATATTTCATCACCTCTTTCAAGTTCTTTTCTTCTTCCACATCCAATTTCTTTGTTGTTTCCATTCAAAAACAATAACTATAGTATCTTCTGTATACTTTGATATCGTTATAAATATGGTACAACCATATTCATTATTCTATCTATCTATGAATGACATGTCACCATACGTGCCTACGTACAACTTACTGTCTCCAAGTCATGGTGTAGTTGTTATTCAATACATTATTATTTGAATGGGAATAATAATGATGTATAATTGATGTAAATAATAAATATAAAAAGTTGATGATTCTTTATATATGATATACCATCCTATTATATACAATTTTATATTCAAAATAATGATATTGTCACTCGTGCGTACGTACGGATTACCATCTCCATAAACACGATGAGATTCATTTCACATCGTAACCATTCAAGAATAATTTTCATTTTATGATTAAAAATATTTTTTAAAGACTTGATATCATTATGTATATTAATAATAAACATCCCATCCATAACAAACATGACTAACGTAACAAATAATATAAAGAAAAACAAATCAGTTAACAAGTGAAACGATAATAATACTAAAATATTATTAACAAATCATTATTAGAAGATCATATATGATATAATAATTATGTATATGGTTATTGTAAAATTTAATAACAATTATTTAACTATTATAAAGGATGATAACATACCCTCTACTAAGGAAAATTACAAGGTAAGGGTTAATTTCACAATCTCTGTATTATCTGAGTTTGTTTTTACATAAGTATCTACTAGGACCTCTTTATCATCCACATCCATGTTTCATAAAAATGTATTTTAAATCATTTTTACTATTTACTAGAAAATTGGTTAAAGTAATTCATACCCTTACTTAAACTTAGATGTTTCAAAAGGAATCTTTTCATCATTTTCCAAATAAGGTAATTTTTGACCTTTTCGACAAAATTAAGGTAAGAATGTTTTTTTACTTATACAGCGAGTGTGGCTATTTTATGCTATTATAACATCATCAAAGCTTCCCTTACAATATTATAAGAATATTTTAAAAATAAATGTTTTTTTTATAAATTTAAAACTTTAAAATATTTCAAAAAAATAAAGAGATGTTTCACTCAAATAGTTTTGATTTCATCTATGTCAACATCCTTTAATAAATTTTACACTTCTTTGAAGTTGATTTATTATGTTACAAATCTGTCATTTTTAGTTTAAGGATTTGTGGTATGTTTGACTATGGATAAGTTATTTTTATTCAATTCATGGTGTATCGTTAATGTATTTACATTTTGTATGCTATTTTTAATACGAATGTATATGTTTATTTCAACATTTTCTTAAGATGAATGTATTTGACTAGTATGTTACGGGTTGTGGATAGGTAAAAGTAAGCCCTCCAGGTTGGGTACGTTTAGAAAAAACCCTTTGGGTTAGAGTCTGATTACAGAGGCCCTCTGGGTTGGAGTCCGGTTACAGAGGCTCTCCGGGTTGGAGTCCGGTTATAGAGGCTCTCTGGGATGGAGTCTGGTTACAGAGGCTCTCCGAGTTGGGGTCTGGTTATAGTTAGCCTCTAGGTACTGGCACGAGGCCTTGACATAGAAATTAATTTCCAGCACTATACGTTCCCTCACAATGAGATTAGTTATTACATGTGATTATTAGACTAGTAGAATATCAATGTGCATGTTTATATGGTAATTTTTGATTTATTTTTTCCATATTATGTTCAAGTTTATCTTTTAAAGGCCATTGTTTTTATTACACATATTTCCTTAAAAGTTTATAGCATTCACGAAATTATTTACCATTACTAAGCATCTGAGATCATCCCTTTCTTATGTTTTATTTTCCCAGAATCCGAAGAAGTGTTTTATGTTTTAGATGAATGGTTAAGATAACGGAATAGTAAAATTCTCAAAGGATTATTATTTTTTTGTTGTATGTTAAAAAGTGTAATGTAACGTTCATGCATGTAATCTGTTTTCCAAGACAGCTAAAAGGGTCGGTCTTTCGGAACATGATTCCTTATAATCATGCAATGTATTAAAATAATGCACCGACTCTTGGATTCTAGGGTTGGGTTATTACCATTGGTATCAGAGGATGTTTAGAAATAACCTTGGAAACTATATTTAGATACACTCTAATAAGAGCATGTTACCCTAAGATATAATTTGATGATTAGTATAGAAGAACTTCCTATAAATTTGGAACTGTTGAGATTTTTTGAGTTTTCCATGCAATAAATCCATGTCTGGATATGAGCAGGTAGAGGTGGCTCTATCATAGATGTACCTAGGGATAAAACCTGAAAACACCACTTTTATCTAGACTTAAACAAGAACTAGTGCATGAAAACGTGCCTTACTTTACTCTTGATTATGACACTCCTGGGGGATATGTTTAGGATAATTCACATTTTCATTACAAGACATTATGAAGGATTTATGAGTATATATCTGCTCAAATAAAATATTTTTACGATTATGGATTATATCCATAAACTGCTCATTTTATTTTATGTGTTTTACAAGCTTGGAATTATGTATTTTTGATTCATAAGATAATATAGTGTATTACATTGTTTAGAAATGGTGCCTAGTGGAAGGAATGGAAACCATATAAATTCATGTAATCCATGTAGGGATTTACCTCCTACTCAAGATAATTATAGTGGAGCTGGTGATGCAACTGGTGCTGATCATCTTATCACCATACTGGGAAAACTTACTCAGGTTATGATTATTAACATTACCCGTATGGAGCACCCTGATCCACAACGTGGAGGATCAATGTTTGTTCGCTTCATGAGGAAAAAAAACCAACATTAAATGGGAGTACAAATTCATTGGTAGCTGAGTAATGGATAAGTTCCTTAGAGAAAATATTTCATTCTTTGGGGAGTAGTGAACGGGAAAAAGTTGTCATGGCAATTTATCGTCTCCCTCGAGATGCTTGTCAATGGTGGTCATTGATTGAAAACAAGAAGGAAAATGAAGAAATATCAAGTATGTAATGTAGGGAGTTTAAAGTGATTTTCTTAGAAAAATACTTCCCTCCTGAGCGTCGAGCGGATATAGAAATGCAATTTCTAAGTGTGAGGAAAAAAGAGGATGAGAATGTCGCAAAGAATGAGGCTAATGTTAAAATGATAGCAAGGCATGCATGAGATTATATACATAACCCAAGGCGTAATATAGATCATTTCTTTTATGGGTTAAATCCATTTCTCCATCGAGCATTAGTCTAACAATCCTTCTCATCATACGAAGATATTGTCTCATGTGCTACCAAGACAGAAAAAGAATTCTCTATGTCTTACGACAATAAGGTAATGTAAGATAAGAAGAGAACGGTGGAGCAAGAGACATATAATGGGTAAAAGGGAAAGAAATATTTTATATTATGTTATAATTGTGGGAAGAAACAACCCGGTACTTGCCTAAATGGAATGGGAGTCTATTACAAGTGTGGTGAAAAAGGCCACCAAGCTCGTGATTGCAAGGGAAAGAAAGTTGATGTTAACATTGAATTCTATAATTGAAAAGAAATGGGGCATTATGCAAATGAATTTACTAAGCTCCAAGGAAACTTTCCTCAGAAAAGGCCAAGGGAGAAAGGGCAAGCTTATGTTGTCATGACAGTTGAAGTCGAATAATTAATGTATTTGTGTTTTGGGACTAAAAAATTATATTTTGGTTATAAGAATAATGTGATATATATATAAGGATTGTACTTAAGTACATGTTTTTTCATTAAGGTTCTTATATGATGAAGGTAATCATATTTTCATTATGTGACAATAAGAAAAACAATAATTATTTTGGGAAATTTGATGTTGATTTTAGAATTTAGAGACCTTTTAGAGAGAGTTTGGACAGAGGTATTTTGGTTCACTATAAAGGATGGAGTGGATTAAGTTGAATTTTGGATAGTATTTTTTAAGTTTAAAACATTTCTTAATATTATATTTGGAATATTATAATACAACAGTAGGTCGGGCAATAACCTGTCTCATCAAACAAAGCTATGTGAATCGAACCGACAAACAAAGTGCGACAATGCTTTATTACCAACCACTAGCCTACATAAAGTCCCTAGTTATTAAAAAATAGTTTTCTTTATTTAAATAGTATATGGTAATATTTGGAACCTTATAGGATTATGTTAAATTGAATATTATTGAGTTCAATTATCTTTTGGAGTGAAAGAAGAGTTTTTGGTAGAAATTAGTTGAAGGATGAAACCCTTCTTATCAGGTATATATATATATATATCTTATTCTATGAAAAAATTAATTCTTTAACTTTAGGGAAGGGATATTAAATCCAAAAACATGTTATCCTAATACCCTATGTTTTGTTGATCTGATGTTATTTTAAATCATCATAGAATGATGGCTTTGAGGCCCTCAAATTTACACTTGTTTGTGATTTATGAAATCTATCACACCTGATAAATATTTACATTTTCCTCTAATTACATGTCAATAATTGCCACCAATGTTCTCCTATTTGATATCCTAATTTGGTGGTGACTTCCTCATATCCCTTTCCCTCTTATTAAAATAATATTTTATTAACCCTATTTCCGATGCGGGTTTTCCACAAACGTATTTTCTATTTTCAAACTTTTATTTCCAAAGAACAATTTCAAATTGCGAGGATGAAATTTATTGAAGGAGGGGAGAATGTAACCCCCCAATCTTCCATGATACGTTTCCCTTTGAATAATTCAATATCTTGCATCGTACACAACTTCGAGATTCTAACACACCGCGACCAATCAAACTAGCCATTATGAATATTAATACACACTTTTTAAAATTTTATAAATTTTATATTTTAAAATGGACTTTTTTTGGATTTGGAATATCGAAATTAGCTTAGGGGGGATTTTTTGTATTTTTTTGAAAACATTCAATTTTTTATGAATAGAGAAAAACAATGCATTATTAGTTAAAACATACATTTTATTTAAATAAATAAATATTTTATTTAAATTTATTTTAAGTCAAAATAGATACATAATACCAATATGAGTTTAATGTAATTCATTGGAGTCATTTTTATAATAAAATAGATATATAAAATTTTATTGTACTTTTTACCGCCTTTTACCCATGTCCTAGAAGCTTTTGAAAATTTGCATAAAACATAATTTTACCAGTTATGTGAGTTGAATTTAAAAAATCCTAGATACACAATTAACCTCAGTATGTAAAATTTGGTTCAATGAGATGAAAATAATATTTGTTGAATAGTAATTTTTGAGTTTTATTTACCACAATTAAAAGTAAATAGGGAAATTAAAGGAAAAAATGATATTATTATTACCCTAAAACATGTACTAATCATATTGAATAAGTTTAATTAGACCAAAAAGATATTAATAATAAAATATTATCATTTAGGTCCACTTGGATTAGATTAGTACATTTATTATTATTTTATTTAAAAATGAGTTAAAAGTGTTAAATCCAGAGATTAATAACTAAACCATTTTTAATATAGAGTTATACATAAGATAAATTAAACAATAAATATTCATTAGAAAGATAAAAATAGTTCCTACATAATATTATTTTATTTATAATTTTTATAAATTTAATAATAAAATTTATTTATAACACAATGATGATGCAGTAATTACATTATTAATGAATGGTTGAAATAATTGATATTATAAATATCCAACTAAATGTAATATGAAACTTTTAATTAATTACACTAATTTTATAGGTTAATATAACATGTTGAGGTTTATTAAATTATTTTTTTCGAAGTAATAATGCTGTGATGAATTAAAAAAACAAAATACCAAATAGTGTCAAAATTGACATAAAAGAGTTTTTAAAACAAATATTATATTATTAATTGATATTCTATTCTTAAAAATATAAGGATCTTCCAAAGGGATTAAATAATATTATAAATGTAATTAATGAACCACTTGAGTTTCTCTTGGATTTTTATTGTATGTTTATTAACCATATAGTGTAAGAATACAAGAAGACATGATAAAATTTAAATTATTAAACATTGAGTTAAATCTAAAAGATAACGTTAAAATGGTAATCTAAACTTGTCTAAAACCAGTTGGATGAATGGAGTTTGACCCATCCACACTTTAGATTCGAAATAAATCAATTGGGAGCATTTATAAACCGAATATGAGTTTATTATAAAATAATATTTCAATCTTTTCTTAAGGTTCCCTTCACACCTCTTATAAAAGGGCACTTCCCCTTATCTCAAATTCACACCTTCAAAGCCTGTTGTCTCAACCGAAACCTACCCAAATATCCTCTCAACTATCCAAAATTTATCCTATAGGCCTTCTTTTAGTCATAAATCCATCCTATGGGGCCCTTCTGATCAAATTAAAAAGAAGAACTCGAAGAAGAGGTAATTATTTCATCACCTCTTTCAAGTTATTTTCTTCTTCCACATCCTATTTATTTTTTTTCCATTAAAAAATATTAAATCCAGTATCTTCTATATAATGTGATGTTATTATAAATATGTTACGACCATATTCATTATTCTATCCATTCTATGAATGGCATTCACCATACGTGCGTACGTATGGCTTACTGACTCCACATCGTGGTGTAGTTGTTATTCAATACATTATTATTTGGATGGGTATAGTAATGATGTATAAATGATGTAAATAATTAATATAACATGTTTATTATTCTTTATATATTATACACCATCCAATTATATACGACGTTAATATAAAAATAATGATATCATTGCTCGTGCGTACGTACGGATTACCGTCTCCATGAACACGATGAGATTCATTCCCCCTCACAACCATTCAAGACTAATTTTCATTTGATGATTAAAAATATTGTTTAAATACTTGATATAATTCTAGATATGAATAATAAACATCCAATCCATAACAAACATTACTCACGCAACAAATAATATAAAGGAAAAAAAATCATTTAACACCCAAAACTATGATAATTCAAAAATATTATTAACAAAGTATTATTATAAGAACATATATGATATCATAATTATATATATATAGGTCTTGTATAATTTAATAACAATATTTAACTATTATATAGGAGTTTAACATACCCTTGACCAAGTAAATGTACAAGGTAAGGGTTAATTTCACAATCTCTTTATTATCCGAGATTGTTTTTATGTAAGTATCTAATGGGACCTCTTTATCATCCACATCCATGTTTCTTAAAAATATATTTCAAAGAAATTTTAATATTTACTAGAAAATGTGTTAAAGTCATTTATACCCTTATGTGACCTTATATGTTTCAAATGGTATCTTTCCGTCGTTTTCCAAACAAGGTACTTTATGTCCTTTTCAACAAAATTAAGGTAAGAATGTTTTTTACTTATATGGTGGGTGAAGCTATTTTCCACCGTTATGACATAATCGAAGATTTTCTTACAAGCTTATAATAATATTTTCAAAATAATTGTATTCTTTTATAATTTTGTAACTTTAAATTATTTCAAAAAAAGAAATAGACATTTCTCTCAAATAGTTTTGATTTCATCATTATCAACATCCTTTGATAAATTTTACACTTGTTTGAAGTTGATTTATTATGATACAAATAATCCATATTGTATTTATGTTTTTGTTATATGTTTGACTGTGGATGAGTTATTTTTATGCCATTCATGGTTTACGGTTAATGTATTGAGATTTCGTATGATAGATTTAGAATGAATGTTTATGTTTATTTCAACATTTTCTTAAGATGAATGTATTGGACTAGTATGTTCCGAGTTGGGGACCGGTAAAAGTAAGCCCTCCAGGTTGGGGTCCACTTACAAGAGACCCTATGGGTTGGAGTGCGGTTACAGAGGCTCACCAGGTTGGAGTCCGGTTACAGAGGCTCTTTGGGCAGGAGTCTGGTCACAGAGGCTCTCTGTGATGGAGTTTGGTTATAGAGGCTCTTTGGGTTGGGGTCCAGTAGCAGTTATCCCCTAGGTCACGGCATGAGGCCTTGACACAAAAATTAAAGTCTGGTACTATACATTCCCTCATTATGAAATTAGTTATTACATTTGATTATTTGACTAGTAGAATATCCATGCGCATGTTTATATGGAGATGTTTGGTTTATTTTTTCTATATTATGTTCAAGTTTATGTTTAAATGGCTATTGTTTTTACTACAAATCTTGCCTTAAATGTTTATAGGTTCTGCTAAATTATTTACACTTACTGAGCATCTGAGCTCACCCCATTCTTATGTTTTATTTTCCCAGGATCCCAAGAAGTATTTTATGTTTGAGATGCAGGGTTAAGCTAATGGAACAATGGAATTCTCAAAGGATTGTTATTTTTTTGTTGTATGTTAGAATGTGTAATGTAACATTCATGCATTAAACTATTTTCCAAGGCTTCTAAACTAATCGGTCTTTCGGTACATGATTCCTTGTAATCATGCCAATGTATTAAAATAATGCACCGACTCTTGGAATCTAGTGTCGGGGCATTACAATGTCTCCATTATATATTTTATAGTTATTTTTTGATAATAGATTTCTATTAATTGGTGTGTGATGTTTTTCGGTTCTTAGAGTTTTTTTTTGAAAAATGGTATTTTGAAATGTGAATATATTTTTTTCAAAGGTGTAAATCAGTTATGAAGTGATTTATTCATGATATGTTACTTGAAAAGTTTTCATATTGGGTTGATCCCATTATATATCATGATATGATGGGTGAGCCCCATTATAGAACAATATTTGTTTGAATGATCCCATTATATCTCAAGATATGTTAGTATTATCCCATTATAGATCATAATATGATGGGTGAGCAGCATTATAGCTCTTCAATGCATCGGGAATTCCAGATATGGAAGTTAACCAAAGGGTTATTCCATTTATAAAGGTGAATGTAAGAGTGATATGGTAAATATGACCCAAGGCAACTACATGATGTTTCTATACATATTAGTTTTTATGATTATGGGTTTTATTGGTTGTTATATTATCAATTGACTAACTATTTCTTTCTTTATATCCCTTAATATGTTTTATACTCATCCCAAGTTTCAAAATATTTTTTCACAAGATATAAGGATGGGTTAGAGAAATAAGAGAGTCATGAATAATGATATGGATTTTTTTCAAAGAAATCATGTTTTAAGTGTTAATGTTTTATATTTTGACAAAATGTATTTTGTTTTTAGTAGTATCCTATTTGTATGAATGTGGTATTTTATGTATGAATGTTATCTTAATTATCTTAAACTCTAAACTCAAAAAGATCATCAATTTGTAACAATTTATTTCCTTGAATAAAATAAAGATTAAGTAATATTTTAAGGTCGGTTCCTTATATGTAATAAGTAATATAAAATGTTCATCAATTATTGTTGATTATTATATGATAATTGGTGTCCCTAGTGGCTAATTCCATGGCAATGTACCATGTAAAAGGTCATGGTTTATCAAATACCACAATTGAGGTGTCCAAAGAAACTGATAAAAAACTCCCTAATTTTTCTATAAATACTCACCCATTTATTTATTTACATTCATCATGAACTAATAATACTGGAATATATCATATTATTACCTCCCAAGGAGTTCTCCCAAGGTTTCCTTAAGCCACCAGGGTCACAGTCATTGTGTTTTAGGAGTCACTCTTCAGGGTTAGGTAAATATCAACATCTCTTTCCCTTTCAAGATTCTTTTCTATGTGGTAGGTATTTTATGTTTCTAGACTATGTTATTATGTCCACTTTATTCTAAAACTTCACTATATTAAGAGTATATTATGATTGGTATAACCCTGTTCCCTCTGTTTTAATGTTTTATAAAACCACATTTTGTACCTGTTATACTACCGATTTTACTTCTCAATATTTCTATCTTTTTCTAAAGAAATTATTTTATTTTATTTCATGATTACCCAAAACTTTTTATTCTCCAAGGGTATTCACATGTATGTAAAAATCATCTATTTAATTTTGGGATTAACATAAATGAAATCATTATTCCCTTTCTATGGGTTTAAAATGACAAAAGGATCTTGTTATTAAGCACTCCTTTTAAAAAATCCATGATTTTGATATGAAACCCATTTATTTTATTCTTAACAGGTTATATAGGAAATGAATTATTATGATATATGTGTCTCACATTAATCAAGAAATATAAAGGTTTCTCCTTGATAGCACTCCAATGTTTTGGGTAAGGAATTTTATTTATAGAGATGACATGTTTTATGATAAATCGGTGAATATCCTTGGTAATTTTTATAACACCTCATAGATAAAACCTGTTGATATTATTATGAATTAATCAATTAAATGTTTTATAAATAATATAATGTTATTATTCATCTTTTTTATTATTATGATATGCATATTTTTTATACATTATTAATTTACTTATGTTTTTATTTATTTTTCTCAAGATAAAAAATAATCGGTTTACATTGTTTTCTGTGAATGGGCCTTATGCCCGACCTTTCTATTCATGAATATACCTAGGTTATGAGATTAAATAAATTTAATTAGGATGATACTCTAATAATCCTTTCAATTGGAATATAATAATGCTGGATGTTTTCATGTATTATTTACCTTTTTTAAGAAATTAAACTTTAAAAGATCCTTTGTTTGTACCATGTAAATGAAAAGTAATGTAATAAAAAAGTGGGATTATGTTGTCGGTATCATAGAAATGTTTATTTATTTTCAAAAATTATGATTTGAAAACTTGAGAAGTAACCATAGGGAAAAATTAAAATACAGGAAAACAACCTAGTATTTTGGTGAAATGTTAAGTAAGTGGTTTCTGAGAAATGAAATCCATGTTTGGATACAAAAATCTGGATGTGGCTTATGGACAGATGTATCTAGGTGTAAAACCCAAAAATAAAACTTTGATCTAGGATCAAATAGAAACTGGTGCATGAAAATGGTCCATACTTCACTCCTGGTTTGACACACCCTGGGGATATTATTGGTTAACCATTAGTTTTTTATGAACCATTATGAAGGATTTATAGAAAACATAATTTATGTTAAATAATAAAACATTTAAGAATTATGTTTTAAGAAATGAAACTAATTTATAATTATAATATTATTAAATGAAAGACATTCCTCACTAAGGTTTTCTTCTTTCAAAAAATGGTCAGAAATAGGAGAAACCCCATAAATGGTGATCGTAATGGACCATGCATTGATGAATTTACAATGGAATCCAAAATGAAAAATGTCATGATAATGAGGAATCAAATAACTCAAGTTATGATAAATAACTTGAATCAAGTAGAGAGAACATATTCACCTTGATGTAATAGACGTTCTGTTGTGTCCTTTATGGATCAATGACAAACTTATTTTAGTGGATCTACCGACCCATTGATTGTTTATAGTGGATAATATCTATAGAAATGATATCTTTTAAACACCATTGTTTGAAACAATATAAATTCACTATGGATGTATACTTATTAGAGGTAGAAGCTGATCAGTGGTGAAAACCGGTTAAAAACATGTAACCAAGAAGGGAAATTGAAACTATATAGGGGAAAGAGTTCAAGGGAACATTTTTCATAAAACATTTCCCCTGTTAAATGAGAAAAAATTGAGAACTAATTCCTAGAGCTGAAGAATAAGGAAAATGAATCTGTGGGAAGATATAAGTTGAACTTAAAAAGGATTTCCCATTACAACTCTAGCCTTTCCATGGATCCTAATTGAATGTTTAATATATTCTTTTGCTAAATAAGACCACATATATAGAAGTATAATTCCAATTGAGACTATAAAAACTATATAGAGTTCATGAGGAGTTATATGAATGTTTTACTAGAATATGGAGGGACACATTGGCCCCATCGATTGAATGAAAAGAAGAGATATTTGGATCCACACATGGGGTGGATCTTTATAAGGAATCAGCTACAAAACATTACATAATCATGAATTAAATGTATAGTTCACATTGATAATATTTTTAGGTTTAGAGATTTAGAGAATTAGGACACACCTTTTACATTATATCTTAAAAATTACAAAGTAGACACTTCTACTCAGTTTCCATTTTTTTCATAAAATAAAAACTACTAAAAACGATTCATGTCAAGTTCCATGTTTTAGATGGCATGACTTTTCCATGATCCTATCCTTTACCATATTCATCTTTAAGTCTTGTGAAAAACATTTCAAAACATGGGATGAGCATAAAAATATCAGTAACGGTTATAAAATAAAGTAAACATTAGTCCATCAAAACATATGCTTTTTAACATACCTAATGAAATCATAATATTTTTGAATAATGAATAGAAACCATAAATCATAAAGGTAACTCATGGAATCCAAATATAAGGGCCCAACCTTAAAACATACTTAATATTGAGTTAATACAAGATTACACACTGAGGATCTTTTCAGGTTTAGAGTTTTATTGAATTATATCATAAAACTTGCATTACATTCCACATTTAAACAAAGTGGTTACATAAATATAGTATTCATTTTTTCCCATCCATGGAAACATATTTAAAATAAAACATAGATTCTTTCTTGAAAGTTCATTGACACTATCATCATATCATGTACCTTTGCCTTGACCTGTAAAAAACATTTCAAAAACTTGGGATGAGCATAAAAAGCTTAGTAAGGGATATAAAAATATATGGAAAGGAAACATGAGTACTAGTACAAATAAGAATCAATGAAATCATACTTTGCTCATACAACATAAGCACATTAACATACCTCATAAAATCATGAATAAATCATAGAAATCATAAGATATAAAGGTAACTTGAGGCATTCATAACATTCTTACGTAGGGAGTAACCCTCTTGGTTACGTTTGGAATACCCACCACAGTATATTCCATAAATCTCTTCAGAGAAACCTTAACATTTTACTCCTTCGCATTACCCAATGCATTGGAGAGCTATATTGGGCTCACCCGCCCTTAGTTTATCATGGAACCACCAGTCTTCATAACAATTCCCAAGAACCATAACATAATATTATCACATAAAACATGCATAAATGAAACCTAACATTTCAACCTTTCAATAACAAGATTTCAATACCACACATTGATATAAAAACATTATGAAAACCATTTTCAATACCAAAATAAAAGAAATGTAAAACATGTTATTTATTTTTCTTTTAAAAAGAATGTATGGCTTGTAGAGGAAGCCGAAACTCAAATAATGGTCACGGCGGCAGAGAAGTCATTGTTGCCGCATACATATGACAAAAACATTCCCTTTTGTCATTTTGTAAAACACTTCATATAAAAAGATTCCTTTTGGATAAACGTAAAAGTAAAATGGGTTTATACACCGTATAAAAGATGGTTGTGTATAAAATAAAATATGCCTCAATGAAAGGAGATTGAGACGAAGTCCCATGAAAAGACGATATCCTTGGTTTAAGGATAAATCAACTACATAATTATCTGTGACAAACAAATACACCAAATATAAGTGGATATTAAGTGTATAACAATCATAGGTTATTCACAAATATTCATAGAACGAAATATTCAAGGAGTACAAGTTTATCCGAAATAATCAAATTTGGGTTAAGAAGTTCCCTTGCAAAAATTTGACAGCCTAACGGCATCACAAAAAAATTCAGAAAATGAGTTGATGATAGATAAAAAGGGTATCTCATCACATGGAAATAAAATTTAAATCAAGAAGGATATATAATAACATGTCCCAACATAATAGTATGTGAATTAAAAGACATAACAAAAGAAGTCTTTTAAAAAGAGGAGGGTGAAAGGTTCCCTTACCGACATGGGTATCTTTCGAAACATACACCCCGTGAAAGAAAGACAATACAAAATTGATGTAAATAATCATAAATGAAATTATATTACACAATGAGTAAAATAATGGGCAGTACATACACCAATCAAAGGAAATTGTGGCAAATGTAGCATGAATAAAAGTGAGATGAAAAATCTTTTAAGAAAACTCGGCAGCCTAACGGCGCCACTTAAAACTTACAAAAATGGATTGATGAGATCAAATAGGGTCTCTCATCATATTAACATAAAGTTTACAGAAAGAGGAATATAAAAGAACATACCCCAAAATAACAAAGAGGAGCTTAAAATAAGTGACATAAAGGAGAGTACATAAAAAGAAAGAGAGAGGTTAGATCTCTTACGAAAAATCGGCAGCCTAACGGCGCCACTCAAAACATCCAAAATGGATTGATGAGAGAGAATAGGGTCTATAATCATATTAACATAAAACTCAAAGTAATAGTAATATAAAATAACATCCCAATAACATGAAATATGAGCTTTAAAAGGAATGACATAAAAGAGTGTACTTAAAAAGAAAGAGAGGAGTAGGATCCCTTACCTCAAGCCCGACTTGTCTTGTTCGTTTCTTTATATTCCTGAATAATAAACTTTGGTAAATTTATAATTTCCTAAGGACCTCCTTTAAAGATTATTATTCAGTTAATATCACATATTATAATGTTATAATAATTGTTTAATAATGTTAGTTCATATCAGACGTTTTTGCTGATGATTAGTACATGAGTCAAAAATGAACTTGTTTGAAAAATGATTGTCCATATAGTTATAATTAAATAATTTCCAGAATAGTATAAATGATTAAAATATTATATATATCCATTACATATTCATTTTATACTATTCCATATCATTTGGAGATAAAAATGAAAAGCACCGTTCATGGAGACGGTAGGCCGTACGTACGCATGAACGCTACTTTCATTTTTTCTTTGTCATATTAATGGAATTAAAACTAAATGATATATATATATATATATTATAATCCCAGTATAATATATATGTTATATAGGTCACATATTTTCATTAATTTCATTCTTTATACATTCCATGTATTGCATGTACGAGTCACATCACTTGAGGGGGCGGTAGTCCACACTTCCTCATATGAAATTATCACATTTACACAACATGAAAAGAATAATGGTATGGTTTAAATATAAAATACAGAAGAATATAGTAAACATAAATACCATATATATCATATATAAAATACAGTGACATCATAATGGCCACCTTTAAAGGTGTTAAAAGAATATTGAACAATCATCGTTTCGTGAGGCAGAAAATCGCCAACCATAGAAACAATATGTGCTTTAGCCATTAGACGAAGGTGTGTGTAAGTATAGATATAATAAATCTTATAAAAACATCCTTGTATATTGAATATACTGGATTTGTTACAAAATAAATGAATAAAAAGAGTTTAGGGGGTTGGAGAAGCAAAATAAAACAAAAGGACACAAGTGAAGACATTACCTTAAAATCGGGTAACTCCATTTGGTTTGAGCTCAAAGGCTTCTTGGGAAAACTTCTGCTCAAGTTTAGGCTTCACGGAGTTATATAGGGATGTGGAGAGATGAAATGGGCAGGTGTTGGCCGAGCCAATGGATTTTTATGTGTAGGTAAGGAGGTAGAGGTGGGGGCCTTTTATAAGAGGAGGGGAGGGGCACTCTTGGAATGTAAGGAAATGATACTTTATTTTAGAATGAGTTTAGGATTTTAATGGACCTACATTTATGTGTTTCAAGGATAAGGTTATAAGGGTTAGAAATCCACCCATATAATAGGTTTTGGACATGTGTAGGTCTTAGATTTTACATTATCATTCTATTTTATTTAAATCGTTAAATAATGAGGTCATCACTGCATCATCATGATGTCATAAATAATTTAATTTATCTAATGTATAAAAATTCTAAAAAATATACTATGATGTAGGAAATATTTTTAGATTTAAAATTACTATTTATAGTCAAAACTCTGACTTGTATAACCCCATGTAAAAATTGGTTTAGTAAAACATCTCATGTTTGTGTCATTTTTACTTTAACATTAAATAAAAAGTTATTTATTTAATTTCCCAACCAACGTGGCTCCATGGGGTCACCAAGTTGACCCATGGATTTTATTGGTTTTCCATGACACAACCAAATAAGGGTAGGACATTTGTCTAGGTATTTTCATTTTATTAGAATATCATTTTGCCTTAAATTGCACTAATTACCTCTAATCGCGATTAAAAACCTAATAAGTTACTATTCACCATAAAATTATTTTAATCCCATTGAACCAAATTTTACTTATTAATGACAACCATGTATGTCTGATTTTTGAAATTCAAAACACAGAGGTGGTAAAATTTCAGTTAAATGAAAAATCAGTTTTTAAGTACCACTTAGTGGTTTTACTATTCATCAAAAATTGAAGTTTTCTAGAAAAATACCAAAACTGAACCCCAAGATATATTTGATATTCTGAATTCAAAAATGATGTCTATTTTAAAAAATTAAAAACTTATAAGTTTCATTAATTAATTTGATAATTAATTCCCTCTGTGAGAGCAAATAGCGTGTTTTTATGAAACAATAAGTATCAAAATATTGAAACTAGTTTAAGTCCAATTTCAAAGTGAAATTAATTCCAACGACCATTATTGGATTAAATGGTAAAAATATATTCTAATTTCACTTTAAAACCAATTAAAAAGATAATCTAATCATATAAATAAATTAGATTAAAATGTGGTTTTGTATTAAAATAGAACATTTTTCACTATTCATTTAAAAAATTGAACTTTATCGGAAAGATTCCAAACATTTACTCAAAGTAAATTTTGATATCTCGATTCTAAATAAGAATTTTATTTTTTCAAATATAACACATTAAATTTTAAAAATTGGATTTAAAAGAGGTTCTCCTTCAAAAGGTGGTTAATCGACCTTTTAAAGAATATAAAAATGTCTACGCTTAAAATTGGATTCACTCGCATTTTTAATCCTCTAACATTTATTGTAAAAAGTAAAAATATTTGGCAAACATATATAATCATTTTTTAGTTAGTTCTGTTCATTCCTGCCATTACAACGGCTAGGCGTTAACTACTATTTAAAATAATATTATTTTATTATTAGAGTGAAACGTAAGATTCCCAAGAAACTCGTTGTTGCGTATTGGGTACGCCATCGAGCATAGCATCCACATTAAAGTAATATTAATATTTTATTCACAAATATGGATAAATATAAAAATGTAATATTTTTTATTTACCTGGGGTGTTACATCCTTCCCCCCCTTTGGCAATTGCGTCCTCGCAATTTTAAAATTGAGCTTGGAAACATCCTTGAAAGTCCCACATCGGAACAAGAGTCGGTAAAACAATCACTTTAAAATAAATAAAGATAAGTACAGGGGTCACCCGGGTTAACCCATACTAGGATTCCATGTAGGAAAACATGGACATGGAGGAGAAAACATAGGGTCATGTTCTAATGGAGAGTGATAGAAATCATGTTTAGGAGAAAGTTAACCACAAGAAAATCACAAACTTGTGATGGGTTAAACGGTATTCATTTCCCCAGTAGGAAAAGTTAACAGACAACATTTTTGTTTTAAGATACTTTTTATTGAGGAATTTATTCATAAGGAAACATAATCACTTACCATGTTGACTGTCAACTTTTATTAGATTCCTTACACAAACTCATATTTTCTCTAAAAGACGAGTATTTAGGAATACTTTTTCACATTAAGAGTACTATAATCAAATTCTAGAGAATCACCTAATCAACAAAAGAGAACTATATACTTCCCATGCCTTTAGACCTTAACCAAAACCAAAACCAAAAAGGTTAGTACAAGATCAGCTAATCCAGAAAAGGATAACCCTTTATAAAAAGAAAATCTATTCTTAATCTCCAAATTTTATCCAACAAAACCCAAAGTTCAACGAGTACCATTCGATAAACAGTTTGTCCATAAAATTCTTCAAATTAAAAGAAACAAATATTGAAACCCAAATATTTTAAGGATTTAGTCACATAGTCTTCCAAGTTAAATCGTAACATTTATCTCCAAACAACATCAGTTTCTCTTAATGTCTCATATTGAAAAGTAATTAACCTAATCACATATCCTCCATGATAGGTTAATAAATTTCCATATATATACCAAAATCAACTTACTCATAATTCATAAAATCATTTAACTAAAAATAATTATTCAAACTAACCAGGGACTTCACGTAGTCTAGTGGTAGGCGATAAATACCAGTCGCACTTTGGTTGTGGGTTCGATTCTCGCAGCTTTGTCCGACGTGACGGGTTGTCACATGGTCTGCATGTTGACCTTTTTCCAAGACTATATAATTCTTAAAACATTCCCCAAAATGAGATAAAATCTTAAAAAATAATCATAACATATTTTAACCTCATGTTTATCTCATGCCTTTCATTTTCCATCATAACATATAATAACCCATAATTACCTCAAAAGTAAGGATCATATAAACCCTAATTGCTACCTTTATAATTATTACCTGAACATCCACATCGATTGGTCATCTCGTACATGATTCATTACAGAACATACCAAGGTTCAAGTGGTTGATCATGACTCCTTTCTAGTTGGTTTAGAACAACCATGAGTTTCCTCATTCAATCCCCCATTTCATCTAGTCTCTTAATCAGAGAACAACCATAGTTTCCTTCAAACCTATTGTCACTTTGGTGCCTTCTAGATCCATCCATTCACTAAAAACATAAATGTCAATGTGAGTATATCAACAAACCATAATGTACTAATGAGGAAGATATACTTACTCATTCACTTTATCTAAAATCTTTGACTCTTTCTGAAATACTAACCATTATGTTAATGTCACTTATGCATAAAGAATACCCTAACCTCTAAAGTTATCTAAACTGACCTATGATACCAACTATAAGGCCCAAGCCTTAAACCTTACTTAATATTGATTTAATAAAAGATTACACATTGTGGATCTTTTCAGGTTTAGAGTTTTAGATAATTAGATCATAAAACTTGCATTACATTCCACATTTAAACAAAGTGGTTACATAAAGATAGTATTCATTTTTTCCCATCAATGGAAAAATATTTAAAATAAAACATAGATTATTTCTTGAAACTTCCTTGACAATATCATCATATCATGTACCTTTCCCTTGACCTGTGAAAAACATTTCAAAAACATTGGATGAGCATAAAAAGCTCAGTAAGGGATATAAAAATATATGGAAAGGAAACATGAGTACTTTTACACATAAGAATCAATGAAATCATACTTTACTCATGAAACATAAGCACTTTAACATACCTCATCAAATCATGAATAAATCATAGAAATCATAAGACATAAAGGTAACATGAGGCATTCATAACATTTTTACGTATGGATTAACCCTCTTGGTTACGTTTAGAGTACCCACCACAGTATATTCCCTAAATATCTTCAGAGAAACCATAACGTTTCACTCCTTCACATTACCCAATGCATTGGAGAGCTATATCGGGCTCACCCACCCTTATTTTATCATGGAACCAACCTTCTTCATAACAATGCCCAAGAACCAAAACATAATCTTATCACATATAATATGCATAAAGGAAACCTAACATTTCCACCATTGAATAACAAGATATCAATACAACACATTGATATAAAAATATTATGAAAACCATTTTAAATACCAAAATAAAATAAATCTAAAACATGGTATATATTTTTCTTTTAAAAAGAAGGTATGGCTTGTAGAGGAAGCCGAAACTCAAATAATGGTCACGGTGGCGGAGAATTCGTTGTTGCCGCATACGTATGACAAAAACATTCCCTTTTGTCGTTTTTTTAGAATGATTCATATAAAAATATTCCTTTTGGATAAACGTAAAAGTCAAAGGGGTTTATAAACCGTATATAATAAGGTTGTGTATAAAATAAAATATGCCTCAATGAAAGGAGATTGAGACGAAGTCCCATGCAAAGATGGTATCCTTGGTTTAAGGATAAATCAATTACATAATTATGTGTGACAAACGAATACACCAAATATAAGTGGATATTAATTGTAGAACAATCAGAGGTTATTCAAAAATATTCATAGAACGACATATTCAAGGACTACAAGTTTGTCCCGACGAATCAAATTTGGGTTAAGAAGTTCCCTTGCAAAAATTTGACAGCCTAACGGCGTCACTACAAAATTTAGAAAATGAGTTGATGAGAGATAAAAGGGTATCTCATAACATGGACCTAAAATTTAAATCAAGAAGGATATAGAAGAAAACATCCCAACATAATAGTATGTGAATTAAAATAAATTACAAAAGAAGTCTTTTAAAAAGAGGAGAGTGAAAGGTTCCCTTACTGACATGGGTATCTTTCGAAACATACAACCTGTGAAAGAAGGACAATAAAACTTTGACATAAATACTCATAAATGAAAGTATATAACACAATGATTAAAATAATTGGTAGTACATACACCACTCAATGGAAATTGTGGAAAATGTAGCATAAATCTCACAGGAATAAAAGTGAGATGAAAAATCCCTTACGAAAACTCGGTAGCCTAACGACGCCACTTAAAACTTACAAAAATGGATTGATGAGATCAAATAGGGTCTCTAATCATATTAACATAAAGTTTATAGAAATAGGAATATAAAATACCATCCCCCAAAATAACAAAGATGATTTTAAAATAAGTGACATAAAGGAGAGTACCTAAAAAGAAAGAGAGAGGTTAGATCTCTTACGAAAATTCGGCAGCCAAACTACGCCACTAAAAAATTTCAAAATGGATTAATGAGAGAGAATAGGGTCTCTAATCATATTAACATAAAAATTACAGTAATATTAATATAAAAGAACATCCCAATAACAAGAAATATGAGCTTTAAAAGGAATGACATAAAAGAGTGTACTTAAAAAGAAAGAGAGGAGTAGGATCCCTTACCTCAAGTCCGACTTGTCTTGTTCGTTTCTTTATATTCTTGAATAATAAACATTGGTCAATTTATAATTGCCTAAGGACCTCCTTTAACGATTATTATTCAGTTCATATAACATATTATAATGTTATAATGATTGTTTAATAATGTTAGTTCATATAAGACGTTTTTGCCGATGTTTGGTACATGAGTCAAAAATGAACTTGTTTGAAAAATGATTTTCCATGTAGTTATAAGTAAATAACTTCCAGAATATTATTAATGATTAAAATATCATATATATCCAGTACATATTCATTTTATACTTTTCCATATCATTTGGAGATAAAAAAGAAAAGCACCATTCTTGGAGACGGTAGGCCGTACATACGCATGAACGCTACTTCCATTTTTTCTTTGTCATATTAATGGAATTAAAAATAAATGATATATATATATATATATTATAATCCCAGTATATTATATATGTTATATAGGTCACATATTTTCATTAATTTCATTCTTTATACATTCCATGTATTGCATGTACGAGTCACATCACTTGAGGGGGCGGTAGTCCACACTTCCTCATATGAAATTATCGCATTTACACAACATTAAAAGAATAAAGGTATGGTTTAAATATAAAATACATAGTAATATATTAAACATAAATACCATATATATCATATATAAAATACAGTGACATCATAATGGCCACCTTTAATGGTGTTAAAAGAATACTGAACAATCATCATTTTGTGAGGAAGAAAATAGCCAACCACAGAAACAGTATGTTCTTTAACCGTTAGACGAAGGTGTGTGTAAGTGTAGCTAGAATCCTTCATAAAAAAACCCTATTATATTGAATATACTGTATTTGTTACAAAATAAATGAATAAAAAGAGTTTAGGGGGTTGGAGAAGCAAAATAAAACAAAAGGACACAAGTGAAGACATTACCTTAAAATCAAGTAACTCCATTTGGTTTGAGCTAAAAGTCTACCTTGGGAAGACTTCTGCCCAAGGTGAGGCTTAAAAGAGTTATAGAGGGATGTGTAGAGAAAAACTGGGCAGGTTTGGCCAAGCCAAAGGCTTTTGATGTGTGGGTAAGGAGGTAGAGGTGGGGGCATTTTATAACAGGAGGGGAGGGGCACTCTTGGAAAGTAAGGAAATGTTATTTTATTTTAGAATGAGTTTCGGATTTTAATTGTCCCACATTGATGTGTTTATAGGATAAGGTAATAATGGTTCTAAATCCACCCATCCAATAGGTTTTGGACATGTCTAGGTCTTAGAGTTTACATTATCTTTCCATTTTATTTAAATCGTTAAATAATGAGGTCATCACTTCATCATTATGATGTCATACATAATTTGATTTATTTAATGTCTAAAAATTATAAAAAAATACTATGATGTAGGAAATCTTTTTATATTTCCAATTAATATTTATATTCAAAAATCTGACTTGTATAACCCAATGTAAAATTTTTTTTAGTAAAACATCTCATGTTTGTGTCATTTTTACTTTAACATTAAATAAAAAGTTATTTATGTCATTTTCCAACCAAAGTGGCTCCATGGGGTGCCCAAGTTGACCCATGGGTTGTCATGGTCGGCTATGACACATCCAATAAGGGTAGGAGATGTGTCTAGGTATTTTCATTTTATAATAATATCATTTTTTCCTTAAATTGCACTAATTACCTCTAATCACGATTAAAACCTTAATTAGTTACTATTCACCAAAAAAATTATTTTAATCCCATTGAACCACATTTTACTTCTTAATGACAACCTTGTATGTAGGATATTTGAAATTCAAAACACAGAGGTGGTAAAATTTCATTTACATGAAAAATCAGTTTTTTAAGTACCACTTAGTGGTTTTACTATTCATCAAAAATTGAAGTTTTCCAGAAAAATACCAAAACACCACCCTAATCTATATTTGATATTATGAAATCAAAAATGATTTCTATTTTACAAAATTCATAATGTATATGTTACATGAATTAATTTAATAATTAATTCCCAATGTCAGAGTGAATAGCGTGTTTTTATGAAACAATAAGTATCAAAAGATTGACAGTAGTTTAAGTCCAATTTCAAAGTGAAATTAATTCCAATGACCACTATTGGATTAAATGGTAAAAATATATTTTAATTTAACTTTAAAACCAATTCAAAAGATAATCAAATAATATAAATAAATTAGATTAAAAAGTGGTTTTGAATTAAAATACAACAGTTTTCACTATTCATTAAAAAAATGAACTTTATCGGAATGATTCCAAAAATTTACTCAAAGTAAATTTTGATGTCCCGATTCTAAATAAGAATTTTATTTTGTCAAATATAAGAAATAAAATTGTCAAAAATTGGATTTGAAAGAGGTTCACCTTCAAAAGGCGGTTAATCGACCTTTTAAAGAATATTTGAATGTCTACGCTTAAAATTGGATTCATTCGCATTTTTAATCCTCTAACATTTATTATAAAAAGTACAAAATATTTGAAAAACATATATAATCAATTTGTAGTTAGTTCTGTTCATTCCCACCATTACAACGGCTAGGCGTTAACTACTATTTAAAATAATATTAGTTTATTATTAGAGTGCAACGTAAGATTCCCAAGAAACTCGTTGTTGTGATTTGGGTACGCAATCGAGCATAGAATCCCCATTAAATTAAAAGTAATATTTTATTCACAAATATGGATAAATATAAAAATGTCATATTCTTTATTTACCTGGGGTGTTACACCAAATCATACTTACATTGTATCTATCACAACTACATAGGGAGTTAAATTGGAATACCCATCATAGTATATTTTCGAAATATATTCGGAAAAACATTCTCCTTTATAACCAACATGTTACCCAATGCATTGGAGAGCTATATCAGGCTCACCCTCCCTAGGTTTATCATGGAACAACCCATATACGTAAACAATTCCCAAGAACCATAACATATTCATATCATATAAAGAAAACATAAAAAAGGTAATATTTCCACATTTCAATCACAATATATCATTTAAATATATTTACATAAAAAATCCACTATAAAAACCATTTTCAATACCAAAATACATAAATGAGTATATGGTATTTTTTTCTTTTAAAAACATTGCGGCTTGTTAAGGAAGCCATTGATCAAATAATAGTCCTGGTGGCAAGAAAAGGTCATTGTCACCACTTACGTTAAAAGAAATATTTCTTTTTTGTCTCTTAGTAATATGCCTAGTATAAAAAGATTCCCTTTGGGTAAAATGAAAATTCAAATGGTTATGTACACTATATAAAAGATAGTCGTGTATAAAACAAAATATGCCTCAATGAAAGGAGATTGAGACGAAGTCCCTTACAAAGATCATTTTGTAAATAAAATAGGCCGATTATGTGTATTCGCTATAGGTACACATAAGTAATGTACAAATACAAAATATTACAACACAATTTATTTCATACATAATCATAGCACAACATAATTTATTTGTAGGAGATTAACCCAAAGAAAGGAAATTGGGTTAAGAAGTTCCCTTACCTCGTGTCCGACTTCACCCGTTCATACTTTAATCTCTTGAATAATAATCTAAATTTAATTTATACTTTATTAAGAACATTTTTAATGTTTATTATTCCATTTATAGCACATATTAGCATGTTATAAATATTATGTAATCATTTAAGTTAACAAAGATCATTTTGTCGATATTTGGTACTTGAGTAAAAAATGAACACCTTATAATTACAAGTTGTTTATGTGGTCAAGAGTCCATTATCTACAGAATGATATTCATGATTTAGATATCATATATATGATATATATCCAGTATATATTTATAAATAAATTTGTATTTATAAAATGACATAACATTTAGTGGTAAGAAATGAAATGCACCGTTCATGGAGTCAGTAAGCCGTACATACGCATGAACACTACATTCATTTCTATTTCATATTTAATGGAATGAAAACATAATGATACATAGGTAAATTATAATTCTAGTATAATATGATATATAATTTTTTTAGCTTCATCCTTTATACATCCCACATATGTCATGAATGAGTCATATCACTTTGAGGGGGCAGTATTCCGCAATTCCTCAAATGAAATTACCACATTTAACCAAAATGGAAACCATAAAGGCATGCTATAGATGAAAAATACAGAATAATAAAGTGAACATAAACATAATATATATCATATATAAATATAGTACCATAATAATTTCCACCATGAGAGGCGGTAGGAGATATTTAAACAATCATCGTTTCATGAGGCAGTAGTTCGCCGTCCACAAAAACAGTATGTTATTTAACCATTAGATGGATGTTTGTGTTTGTGTAGTCTGAATCCTTCTCATTAAAACATTCTAGTATATTGAGGATACCTGTTTTGTTATAAAATAATTGAATAAATATAGTTTAGGGGTTGTAGAAGTGAAATAAAAGAAAAGAATTTAAGAGAAGCTGTTAACATTAATTCATGTAACTCCCTTTGGATTGAACCAAATTAAACTTTTTGAAGTGCCTTCTAGATAAGGCAAGGCATCTAGGTGGATGATAGGGATATTGAGATCTTATTTGGGCAGGTTTTGGATGATCCAAGGGGCTTGATAGGTGTGAGTAATGATTTAGAGTTGAGGGATTTTTATAAGGGGGGGATGGGCTCATTAGGAAAGTTTGAAAATATTATTTTATTATAAACATATATTCGGTTTCTAGTGATAAAAAAATCATTAAAGTATAATATATGATTACTAACATTAGAAATAAAATCACCCAATAATAATTGGAAAGGCTTTGGATATTATTTTAATATTTATAATCTTATTTATTTAATTCATTCATTAATGAGGTAAACACTCCATCATTATTCAGTCATAAATAATATAATTTATTTTATGTCTAAGAATTATATAAAAATACCATAATGTACGAAATTGTTTTATATTTATAACAAATATTTATAGTGAAATATATAAATTACATAACTCCATCTAATAATTGATTTACTAAAAGATATATGTTTATGTCATTTTTTTCTTTACTTTAAATTAATTAATATAAAGTGCCATTATTACTCTTAAGTGGCTCTACGAGGTCCCAAAATCGACCCGAATATGCTTAAGGTCATACATGACTCATCCAATAATATTAGGACAAGTGTTAAGATAATTTTGTATTATTATAATACTCTTTTAAACTGGAATTACCCCATTTATCTTTAACCGCCGTAAATAAAAGAAAAAAATTACGATTCACCAAAAATTATTTTCAGATTATTGAACCAAATTTTACTTACTAATAACAGCCATGTATGTAATATTTTTGAAATTAAATTTATAGAAGATGTAAAATTTCAGGTAAATAAAAAACTCAGTTTGTAAACTACTACTCAGTGGTTTCACTATTCATAAAAAAATTGATGTTTTTTCAGAAAATACCAAAAATTAAGCCTAAACTATATTTGATATTATAAATTCAAAAATTATGTATATTTTACCAAATTAAAAAACTATAAGTTGTATTAACTAATTTAAAATTAATTCCCATTGTCAAAATAAAAAACTTGTTTTTAAGAAATAATAAGTATCAAAAGATTGACACTTGTTTATGTCCAATTTCAATGTGAAATTACTTAAAATGACTAAAATTAGATTACATGGTAAAAATATAATCTAATTATACTTTAAGACAAATTAAAAATATAATCTAAACATATAAATAAATTAGATAAAAAGGTAGTTTTGAATTAAAATACAATATTTTTCACTGTTCATTTAAAAAATGAATTTTATTAGAAAAATACAAAAAATTCACCCAAAGTAAATTTTGATGTCCTGATTCTAAAAAAGAATTTTATTTTTTCAAATAAAACATATAAAAGCGACATAAACTAGTTTTAGAGGGTTTTTCCATCAAAAGGCGGTAAATAAACCATTTAAAGAATATTATAGTATTTATGCTTACAATTGGATTCATTCACATTTTAAGCCTCTAACCATTATTGGATAAATGAATTTTTTTAACAAACATGTGTAATCATATTTTAGTTAGTTATGTTCATTCCCACCAAAACAACGACTATGTGTCAACTACCATTTAAAATAATAATATTATTTTATAATTTTTCAGTATGACTCCATAGTGTTTTCAACATAAGATGTCAAAGAAACCCGTTGTTGCATATCGGGTACGCTATCGAACATATAAACGCCCTTTAAGTAAAAATAATATTTAATTGACAAATATTAATAAAAATGAAAATGTATTATTCATTATTTAATTGGGATGTTACATCCTTCCCCCCTTTTGGGAATTTAATCCTTGCAATTTTTATTCACTTGTCTAATAAATTATGGTATTTATCCCTCATAGTATTTTCAGATTCCCACGTTTCCTCTTCAACCATATGGGTTTTCCACAAGACATTTTTCTAGTGAATTACATTATTCCGCAACACTTGCTCTCTATGGTCAAGAATTTGAATTGGTTGTTCCTCATAAGAGGGGTTCTCTTCCAACTGAACGACCTATGGGATCAAAACATGAGATGGATCCGACATATTCTATCTGAACATTGAAACATGAAAACAATTGTGTACCTAGGATAAAAATGGAGGTAAATCCACTCTGTACACAACTGATCAAACATTTTCCAGGATTTTATATTCTCCAATGAACCTCAGACTCAACTTTCCCTTCTTATAAAAAAGAATCATACTTTTCCATGGAGAAACATTGAGAAAGACATGATCACTTACCTCGAAAGATAGATCCTTCCTCCGGTTATCCAGATAGTTTTCTGCTTTCTCTGATCTATTCTCATTTTCTTCTGAATCAAGTGAACGTTTTCTACCATATATTCTACCAATTGTTTTCCCATCAGTTTCCTTACACCTACTTCATCCCAAAAAGATGGAGTTCGACACCACTTCCCATATAATTCCTCAAATTGAGCCATCTATATACTAGAATTAAATATTTAATTATATGAAAATTTAACCTAATAAAGATGATGGGTCCCAACATCCTTGGTAATCTAGTGAACAAGCACATAGCATATCCTCCGTGGTCTATATTGTTTGTTCTGACTGCCCATCTGATTGAGGAAGAAAATATGTACTAAAATTTAATTTAGTACCCAATAACTTATATAGGTCTTTAAAAAATATAGAAGTAACCATGAGATCATGATCATATAAAATGGAGATGGGAACGCCATACAATCTGACTATCTCTTTAACAGAAAATGATGAAAGTAGATCTATAGGTAGAGTATCTCGAATAGGAAGGAAATGAGCATATTTAGTCAATCAATCAACAATAACCCAGATTTCATTGTTACCTCGATATGTTTTCAGTAATCCCACTACGAAGTCCATGGATATATTTTCCCATTTACACTCTGGCACCTATAATGACTGAAGCATCCCTTTCTGTAACTACCGCTCTGCTTTAACCTTCAAGCAAGTCAAACACTTCATAGAAAAATCAGTAATATCTCTTCTCATTCCATCCCACAAGAAATACTACCGAAGATCTCTATAATTCATAGTACTTCCAGGATGAATTGAAAACGAAGAACTATGAGCTTCACATAACAACTCATTATTAAAATATGAATCACAAGGCACACATAATCTCTTCCCATACCTCAAAACAAAATCATTATCAATGTCAAAATCAAGCAATGTACCCTTTTGAACCAACTCTAACTTTTTCTACAACTCACTATCTTCTTTCAGCACTTGCTTAATTTTGTGTGATAGAGATGATTTAATTGACACCTAAAACAAAACAAAGGAATCTCTTGCACCAACAACTTATATGCCAATGTTCATCAAATCTTTAATCAAAGGATCTTGTACCAAATATAACATGGTTAATGTAGCATTACTTTTTCGACTCAAAGCACCAGCCAATTTATTTTCCTTTCTCGGATGGTAATGGATTGTGAAATCATAATCCTTGATTAATTCCAACCATCTCCTCTATCTCATGTTCAATTCATAGTGATTGAATATATACTTCAAACTTTGGGGATTAGTATATATTTTACATTTTAATCCATTCAAATTATGCCTCCAAATTTTTAATGAAACAAAAATAGTAGATAATTCCAAATCATGTGTAGGGTAATTTAACTCAAGAGGTTTCAACTGACATGAAACATAAGCATTTACCTAATCATTTTGGATAAAGACACAACCAATTCCTTTCAACGAAGCATCACTGTTTATTACAAACTCACCATTTCTAGAAGGCGGTCTCAAAACTGGAGAATTCACCAATATTATTTTCAATTACATAAAACAATCTTCACATTCTTTTGTCCAGATAAAAATAACAGCTTTTTGAGTTTACTTAGTCATTAGACTAGAGAAACTTGAAAAATATTCAACATACCTTCCATAATAACCTTCCAAACCAAGAAAAATGAGAATCTCGGTTATATTTGTGGGTCTTGGCCATTCTTCAACAAATTTTATTTTAGGATTATCAATAGTTATGCCATTTCTTGAAAGAATATGACCAAGGAATTAAATTTATTGTAACCAAAACTCACACTTTCTAAATTTTCCATAAATTTTAGTTTCCGTTAATGTTTTCAAGAGAAACCTCAAATGACATTCATTCTCTTCTTTACCTTTAGAATATAAAAAAATATCATCTATAAACACAACCATAATTTATAACATGAGTCAAATGAGCCTTCACTACATCAAACTATTCAATTCTGATTCGGACGATCTCAGGATGATGATTTGGAGATCATTTCCCTCTGTATGTCTTCCCATCACAAATGCCTTGTTTCCTCAAGGGAAAACCATTCTCAACACAGAAATATCTTATGTGAATCAACATGGTAATTTGTAAATGCTATTTCAATTCAATCTTACCATAAATTAATTTAGGTATTTTAATTTAACAATACCCTAACTCCTAAAGTTGTCTAAACTTACCTCTGATACCAACTATAAGGACATGTTCCTTAAACCTTATATAATATTGAATTAATTTAATAATTCACATTGGGGATCTTTTTAGGTTTAGTGTTTTACAAAAATTTTCCCTAACTATTACATTACACCTCAAAAATTACGAAGTAGACACTTTTACACAGTTTCTATTTTTTAAAAAATAAAAATTCTTGAAAAAAAGGGTCATGTATATTTCCATGTTATAGTAATCATGAATTTTACCTGATCCAATCCTTGACCATATTCATCTTTAAGTCCAGTGAAAATCTTTTCAAAACCTGGGATGAGCATAAAAAGCACAGTAATGGTTATAAAATAATGAAAGTAAACATTATTCCATCAAAAAATAAGTTTTTTAACATACCTCATGCAATTATAAGATTTATGAATAACATATAGAAAACATAAATCAAAAAGGTAACTTGTGTTATACATATCATACTTAGATTGTAGCTATATTATGTACATAGGTTGTTACGTTGGAATACCCATCACAATATATTCCCTAAATCTCTTAGGATTAACATTCACGTTTACCACATTCACATTACCCAATGAATTTGAGAGCTATATCAGGCTCACCCGCCCTAGGTATATCATAGAACCACCCGTATATGTAAACAATGCCCAAGAACCATAACATATTCATAACACAAAAACAGAACATAACTGAAAGATAACACATCCACATTTCAATCACAATATATCATTTAAAAAAATATTGACATAACAAATCCATTATAAAACCATTTTAAATACCAATATTCTTAAAAGAGTATATGATATATTTTTTTATTTTAAAAACATTACGGCTTGTTAAGGAATCCATAGATCAAATAATACCACGACGATGGAAATGGTCTTTGAAACCACATACATTAAAAGAAACATTCCTTTTTTTTGTTATTGAGTAAAACGACTCGTATAAAAATATTCCCTTTGAATGAAATGAAAAGTCAAATTTATTTGTATAATGTATAAAATAATGTCGTGTATAAAACAAAATATGACTCAATGAAAGGAGATTGAGACGAAGTCCCTTACAGAGATCAATTTTTAAATAAAAAAGACAGATTATGTGTATTCACAATAGCTGCACATATATAATGTAAAAATACAATATTGGATATAAAAATTTATTCCTTACATAATCATAGAACGACATAATTTAAAAGTAGGAGATTAACCCAAAAAAATGAAATTGGGTTAAGAAGATCCCTTACCACGTGTCCGACTTGACCCATTCATCCTTTAATCTCATGAATAATAAAGTAAAGTTAATTTCTACTTTATTAAGAAACTTTTCCAAGATTATTATTCCTTTTATATCACTTATTACCATGTTATTATGTAATAATTTATTTAATAATAGTCATTTTGTCGATATTTGGTACTTGAGTAAAAAATGAACACCTTATAATTACAAGTTGTCCATGTGGTCAAGATTACATTATCTCCAAAATTATATTCATGAATTAGATTTCATATATATCCAGTATATATATGTATTTATAATATTATATAACATTTAGAGTTAAGGATTGAAATTCCCAGTCCATGGAGATGGTAAGCCGTACCTACGCATGACCGCTACTTCCATTTCTATTTTGTATTTAATGGAATGAAAACATAATGATAAATAGGTATATTTTAACTCCAGTATAATATCATTTATAATTTCATTAACTCCATCCTTTATACTTCCCACATACAGCATGAATGAGTCATATCACATTGAGGGGGAGGTAGTCCGCACTTCCTCAAATGAAATTATCGTGTTTACCCATAATGGAAACTATAAAGGTATCATATATATTAAAAAAAATCATAAATAAAACATAAAAATAATATATATCATATATAAATATAGTTCCACTATAATGGCCACCATGAGAGGAGGTATGATATATTTTAACAATCATCATTCCGTGAGGTAGTAGTTCGCATCCACAGAAAAAGTATGTTCTCTATCTATAAAATAGAGGTGTGTGTATGTGTAGTTCAAATAAATCTCATAAAAAAAATACTATTATATTGAGGATACGTTTGTTTTTACAAAATAAAATAATAAAAATATTTTAGGGGTTTGATAAGTAAAGTAAAAGAAAAGAATTTAAGAGAAATTGTTACCTTTAATTCGGGTAACTCCCTTTGGTTTGAACCAGAATTACATCTTGAAGTGACTTATGAGAAAGGTAAGACTTCTAGGTGGAATACATGGATATTGATATATTATTTTGGTAGGATATGTACGAGCCAATGTGCTTGAGAGATATGAGTAATGGGTTAGAGGAGAGGGCTTTTTATAAAGGGGGAGGGGCTCTTTAAGAATGTTTGCAAGTATTATTTTATTATAAACTAATATTCAGTTTCTAAAGATCAATAAATCATTAAAGTCAATGATAATATGACTCATGTTATAAATGAAATCATCCAATAATAATTCGATAGGGCTTTCAAATTATTTTAATATTTATAATCTTATTTATTTAAATAATTCATTAGTGATGTAAAGACTGAATAATTACTGTGTCATAAATAATTTAATTTACTTGATGTATAAACATAATAAAAAAATACCATAATGTATGAAATATTTTTATCTTTATAATGAATATTTATAGTCTAAGAGATAACTTATATAACCCCATGTAAAAACTGATTTTCTAAAAAATATATGTGTATTCCATTTTTCTCATTACTTTAAATTAATTAATATAAAGTGTCATTATTACTATGAAGTGGATCCATGGGGTCCCAAAATCAACCCAAATATTCTTATGGTCGAAAATGACTCATCCAATAAGGTTTTGACAAGTGTTAAGGTAATTTTATATTATTGTAATATTAATTTTATCTTGAATTACCAAATTTATCTTAAACCGCGGTAAATAAAAGTCAACAGTTACTATTCACCATAAATTATTTTCATCTTATTGAACCAAATTTTACTTACTAATAACAACCATGTATGTTGGATTTTCAAAATTCAATTCATATAAATGGTAAAATTATTTTTAAATGAAAACGTCTATTTTTTTAACCACTACTCAATGGTCTCACTATTCATTAAAAATTGAATTTTTTTTAAAAAATTCAAAAAATTCGGCCTGAACATTATTTGATATTTTGAATTAAAAATTGAGGTCTATTTTACCAAATTTAAAACATTGTTGTTGGATTAATTATTTGAAAATTAATTCCCATTGTTAAAAAAAATGCATGTTTTTAAGAAATAATAACTATCAAAAGATTGGCCCTTGTTTATGTGAGATTTCAAAGAAAAATTACTTACAATGACCAAAATTGGATTACATGGTAAAAATATAATCTAATTACATTTTAAAAACAATTAAAAAGATAATATATCCATATAAATAAATTATATTAAAATTGAGTTTTGAATTAAAATACAATATTTTTCACAATTCATTAAAAATGAATTTTATTAGTAAAATACCAAAAATTCACCAAAAGTAAATTTTGATGTCTTGATTCAAAAGATTTTTTTTCAAATAGAACATATAAAAGAGATATAAACTAGATTTAAAGAGGGTTCACCATCAAAAGGCGGTAAATTGGTCTTTTAAAGAATATTAGAATTATTCTGCTTAAAATTGGATTCATTAACATTTTAAGCAGCTAACCATTATTGGATAAATGTAAAAAAAATTAAAAAAACACATGTAATCTTATTTTAGATAATTCTGTTCATTCTCATCAAAACAACAACTATGTGTTAACTACCATTTCAAATAATAATGTTATATTATTATTTTTCAGTTTGACCCAACGTTGTGTGCAACATAAGATTTCAAAAAAATATATTGTTGCATATGGTTAATTCCATCAAACATAGAAAACCCTTTATAGTAAAATTAATATTTAATTGACAAATATTAATAAAATTAAAATGTATTATTCTTTATTTTCTTGGGATGTTACAAGCTTAAATCAAGTTTGATAAGGAAAGAATGCGAAACTTTCCACAAGTAATAAATGTGGGAAGAAGAATTTGAGGAACTTCTTTCATGGGAGATGTAAGTTTTCCAAGTGTGGAGGAGAAGGAATTATTTCTCAGAACTATCATAGTGAGGTGAAGCCCAAAGTTATCAACACTAATGATAAAGGGAATATTGTTTAGGCCCTACCTGAAGTCCAATGATTCAAATGTTGAGAATCCATGAACTTTTCCAATCACTATCTAAATCTGATGTTAATGGAGGGAAATCACCATCAACCCCAATATAGGCAACATTGGAAAGATCATTATTTTTATATCATGATAGATAATGTTTATGTTTCAAATGATGTGGTGGTAAGTACTCTCATTGTTCTCTCAATAAAAACAAGTATTTTTTTTGATTTTGGTTATATTAATTCCTTTATTTTCTCCATGTTTATATTGAATATAGATTCAGTCCTTTTACTAGTAGAAGTCGAATTATCTATCAAGACTACTGTATGGATTATCCCTGAACCAACAATGCATAGAAACTCTAGTATTTACTTTCGTGAGCATAATATCATAAAAATAAACTAGTCATTCCCATGATGGAATTCAACATCAAACTAGGGATGGAATAGATCTAAATGTATAATAATAGGGAAAAATTCAGAAGAAAAAACATATCAGTAGTTTTGAATGAAAAAATGAATTTTTTTTTCAAAGCATAGATATCACAACCATATATTTTTCTAAAAGAACCACCCATATCATTCTTTATAGAGGTGATTAAGGAAAATGTAGAAGTAAATGAAGGTATACGAATAGAGAATGTCCCCAAAATTCAGGAATTCATTGAAATATTTCCTAAGGAGTTACATAGACCTCACCCAAAAGGGAGGAGGAGTTCTCCATTGAAATTATACGGATATCCAAGATGATATCAAAGAACCTATATAGAATGGATAATGTAGAGTTTATGGAATTAAAAAATAAATTCCAGGAACTTTTGATGCAAGAGTTTTTACAACCATGTGTTTATTCTTTGGGAGAACCTGTTATATTTGTGTAGAATATGGATGGATTTTTGCAGTTATGAATTGACTACAGAGAACATAACAAGACCACAATAAATAATAAGTACCATCTTCCTAGTATTTATGATTTATTTAACTAGATTCATTGTGACCAATTATTCTCCAAGATTGATCTTTGATATGGTTATCATCAAATGAGAGTGAATAAAGAAGATATTTCAAAGACCACTTTATGATAAAGATTCGTGATTTACGAGTTTGTTGTTATTCCCTTAGGATTTACTAATGATCCTACTATTTTTATGGATTTGAATAATATATTATTTGTGGATGAATTTTATAACTTTGTGGTATTTTTTATTGATGATATTATGATATATTACAAAATTAATGGGGAGAATTAAGATCAAATGAGGGTTATATTACAAACTATGAGGAAAGAGAGGATATTGGGAATGTTCAGAAAATGTGAATTTTGGTTACAACCGGATGTTTTCTTGGGAAACATTATAAATAATAAAGGAATATCAGTTTACCTTGCAAAGACAATGGTTGTAGATGAGTGGCCTCATCCTACAATAGTAACTAAAATTTGTAGTTTCCATGGTTTAGAATGATATTATTGGAGGTTTGTGAAAATCTATTCATGAATTTGCATTCTTCTAAAAATGTTATATTGAAGAGGGTTCAAGTTTATCTGGAAAAAGTACTGTGAATAATGTTTCAAAGAGCTAAATAATATATTGGTTACTGCGCCTGTGTTAACCCTACCCTCTATCAGAGAAGTATTAGTTATTTTTATCAATTAATCTTTGAAAGGGATTGGGTGCTTCCTCATGAAAAATTATAAGGTTATTTCTGATGCATCTTGTTAGTTGAAGACTCATGAGAAGAACTATTCCACCCATCACCTGGATATGGTTGCAGTTATTTTTTATTTAAAGATATGGAGGCAATATCATTATAAGGAGATATATTATATATATAAAAACCATCAATTTTTGAAGTATATTTTTTTGAAAAATGAATTGATCATGAGATATAGGAGATGGTAGGAAGTTATTAAAGATTATGATTGTTCAATTCATTATCATCCCAAAAGGAAAAACAATGTTTATAATGCCTTAAGTAGGAAAGAACCTATTGTAATGGAAATTATGAGGATTAAAGAAGATAATTTGATCAAAGACCTAGTAAAATCGGACATGGGAATTGTAAGGGAAGTGAGGTTATAAAACCTATCCCAAATTATTTCTCAACCACAATTAATAGAGAAGATCAATAAAGACCAATGAGAAGATCCTTTGCTCCAAAAAAATAGAGTTTGCGATGAAAAAGAAGTACCTTGAGTTTAAAAATGATCAAAAAGGTGTACTGAAATTTCATACAAGCATATGTGTTCCATATATTTTGAAATTAATGGAGATTATGGATGATGCTTATAGCTCTACTTTATCTATACATCATAGAATCACTAAAATATTTAGGGGATTTTATGATTAATATTGGTGAGATAACCTGAAAAGGGAGATTTAAAACTACACTATAAGGTTCATGGTGTGTTAAAAAGTTAAGGTAGAGTGACAACTTCCTACAAGGGTCTTACATACACTACCCATACTAGCATGGAAGTGAGGGAATATCACTATAGAATATGTCATTGGTCTCCCAAAAAACATCCAATGAAAATAATGCGATATAAGATATAGTGGAACATATCACCAACATTTCCCATTTTTATCTATTTAGAAAGATTTATCACTTGACCAAACCACAATGATATACGTATAGGAAGAGGTAAGGTTTCATGGAGTTCCACTATATATCATTTCAGATCATGATCTAATGTTCAAATAAAACTTCTAGCGAATTCTTCAACAAGATCTGAATACTGAAATAAATTTTAATACGTATGATCTCTGTCAAACTGATAGCCAATATGAAATAACTATTTAGACACTCAAGGGATATTTTAGAACATGATCAATGGAATTTATAGGTGAATGGGATAAAATTATCATATTTGTTGAGTTCTCATACAATAAAAACTTTCATTCAAATATTAAAATGGAACCATATGAATTTATATATGGGAAGTGATGTAGAACACCTACTTGTTGGGACGATGACGACGAACGAAAGATTCTTGGGTCTAATCTTGTACAATAGGTGACAAAAAATATTCATTTCATCCAACAACACATAAAGATGATTAGAGTCGGTAGAAGAGCTATGCTGACAACCATAAAAGGGACATGGAGTTTGATGATGGAGATAAAGTCTTTCTTAGAGTTTCACCTTGGAAGAGAGTTATTCAGTTTAGGAAGAAAGGGAATCTTTTCCCCATGTATATTGGCCCTTATGAAATCCATGATTGTAAATTATTAGTGACATATCAACTTGCACTTCCTCAAAATCAAGCTCATGTTTGTTATGATTTCCACATAACTCTCTTGGGGATGTATATACCTGGCCCTTCACATGTACTGAATCCGGAGGTGAGAAAATTGGAATGTAACATCTCTTAGGAGGATATCCCAATGGTGATATTGGACCATATACACAGGGTTCTACACAATATAACTACCCAAATCATTAAATCATTGTGGGGGAACCACATATATGAAGAAGCCACATGGGAACTAGAGGAAACAATGAGGCAGAAGTACCCACATCTCTTCTCAACTAAGAAAACAAGTTGATATTTCTGGGATGAAATTTCTTAATGGGAGAAGAATGTAACGACCCGAACTTTTCGAATGAAATTTGTTTCCTAAATATGTGTGTTATATTATTTTATACCCATAAAACTATATCCCTTTAATAATGAAGTGAGTATAATTTAAAGGCGACCATTGGGTTTCGACCATTATATGACTATTGTTCAGTTATGACTGTTGGTCAAATATGATCGTTGGCCAATTATGACCATCGGTCAATATGAACATTGGAAACAATACTCTTAATAAAAATCTTACTGTTATAATAATTATTATAAATAGAAATGATAATGGTCAATTAGTGCAGAAATAAGAATTAATGCACTCATCTAGTAGAGTCATAATATAAGAATCCCATTTGTTAAAACATAGGTGTGTTGTAGTTTATTTGGGATTATCTATTGAACAATCCCAATATGATCTTCCACATGCTTATATTTAATTAAATTTCCTATGAGTGATGTTTAAGGTAGTAGAGATTACCACTTTAGCGATGTTAGTAGAGCCACCCCATGAGTCTATTATTATCACATAACTCACTCTTAGGTCGTAAGAGAGTGTTATGAGGGGTTATATTTCAATTCCTTAGTTACTTATTGTATAATACATCTTTATAAATAAACTTTTTCAATCATTACTGTTTTGAGTTTTGTTCTTCTTAAAAATATAATGAATTTGAAAAATTGATTTATTGGAGAGAAAGTATACTTTTTAGAAAATAAAAAATTATTATAATCAAATAAGTTATTATTAATAATGTTTACTTTAATTAAATATTATGATTTATACTCTCTTATTTAAATTTAAATGATAAAATAATTTTTGGAGTGTTAGAAATTTTTATATGTATTTTACTAGGGATTTTTATGTGCTATTACTTTTAATAAAAATAGGTTTTTATACATAGAAGTTATATTTGTCATACATAGATAAATATTAAATTAAAATTAATTTTTTTAAATATTCACATAAAAAATTAGATTTAATTTATTGTAATTTTCGAAAATATTTTATTTTTTAGTTATTAGTAAAAATATAGTTTTGAATTTTTGTTTTGTTTAATGACATCATAATGATGTAATATGTAATATAAAATTCTGGTCAACAATTTTTGATTAAAATATTATAATATTTTTCCAAAATCTTCAATACCATGGGAAAATTCCATTAGAAATTCCATGGTTTTTCGAATACCACTTCTGAGGTGTCCAATGAAATTAATAAAAAAACAACCTATATTTTGCTATAAATATTGATAAATTTCATCATTTAATTTCATTAATAATTAATAATACACGAATATATGATAGTATTACCTAAAAAGGAGTCCTTCCAAGGTTCTTTCATGCCCCATAGGTCCCGATCCTTGAGTTTTAGGAGTCACTCTTCAAGGTAAAGAAAATCTCAACTCCTCTTTTCTTTTCAAGTTTCCTTTTTATATTGTATGTCATTCGAGTTTTCAAACTATGTAATCCAATAAATTTTATTCTATCTGTTTACATTATTAATATCCTTTTATGAGTGGGTACCTCTTGTCCCCTCTCTTTTAATGTTTCCAAAAACCATGTTTTATACCCATTATGCTACCAATTTTACTTCTCAAAATTCCACTACGTTTTAGAAGAAATTATTTTATTTTATTTTTTTAATACAAAAATCTATTTATTATCTAGGGGTACTATCATATATGTAAAAATGTTCTATCTAATTATAATATTATCATATATGAAACCCTCCGTCCTTTTTTGTGGATTCCAAATTACGAAAGGATCTTGTTTTTATGTACTTCTTTTTAAAACACCATTATTTTGATATAAAACCCATTTCTTTTATTCCTCATGGGTTATTTATGAAATATTTTATTATGAAATATTTGGATCACATTAATTATGATATAGTAAGGCTATACCTTGATATTTCTCTAATGAATGGGGTTTAGAATTTAATCTCTAGAGATGACATGTTTTACGATAACTTCATGAATAACCTTGGTAATGTTTATGAAACCTCATGATTAAACATGGTAATATAATTATAAATGACTCAATTAAATGTTCTATCCACATTTCTATGTTAGGATTCGTGTTATTATTAGTAGTATATTCCATTTTCTCTTTCTTTTATATATTTCCTCATTTAATTATTTATTTTCTTTAATATCACATGTAAAATATTTCCATTGTTTTACCATAGCGGTCCTTATGCTCACCCTTTCCATTGATGTATGTTTCCAGGTTATGAGATACAATATATGTAATTATGATTAAAATTGAAGAATAATTTCAAGATCAATGTAATAATGATTTATTTTTTCATGCATTATGTACCTTTTTTACAAGGAACTAATCCTTAAAATATCCTCTATTCGTACCATGTAAATGAAAAGTAATGTAATAAAAAGATGGATTCCATATTTAAGATGAATGAATTTTGAAAACTATTGATAATAACATATAAAAATTCCTTAGATAATCTCCATTCAAAAATACCTTAAAACTTCTTGGAGGGGTCTTTTGGGAAGAAAAAACCCTATAAGTAAAATATAATGTTGTTGGAAAGGAATATGGCTTTCTCTTGGTCAAGATGAGTTTCTAAAGTGTCATAGATAAGTAAGAATATGAGGTTACCTTTTATTAATTATGGGAGTGGAACCCTTGTAAATAAATTTAATTTTAAAATAATATAAAGTCATTTTCATGGGGATGTGGCACCAAATGGTAATATTTTAGAGAATTGGATAAATTATGCTCCAAATCCACACAACCAATAATATTTATATAAGTATTACTTATCATTTAAGCCTTATCACTTATATTAACTCTATGAATATCCATTTTAACACTTGATTTGGTGAAAAGATTTAATCCTGGGAAATTATTCATTATAGATATAAATTTCTTTGACCCTATTTCCTAATATTTATTATAGCAATTTTAAATATATAATAAATTTTTAAGATTCAATTATTATTTTTTGTAGAGATAAATTCTAATATTTTTGCACAAGATGAGTAATTTTTAAAAAGAAACTATATTTAAGAATAAAAAGGTTATTATTAACATTCGATGAAAATTAAAAACCACTACATGAATGTTGATTTATTTTATTTAATATACTATTTAATTATTTCCATAAAATCATTCATATATATTGTTAAAATTTTTATGATAAAATTTATCGCATGCATAAAAAACTATTTTCTGAAAAATAACAATTTTTTACCATTTGAATGATTATTTATTTATTTATAATCATTTGATAATCAATTTAAAAATGATTATTCATTTTTATACTTGTATACATATAAATTTATATATGTTTGATTATCTAAAAAGAAACTATCTTTTTAAAAAAAATATATAATAAAATAATGTTTACAAACAAATATTTTTTAAAACAAGAATAATTATAGTACTTATTTTAAATAGATGATTTATTTTATAAATTATGTTTGTTTTAATTATCTTCTAATATATTTAATTTTTTGTTAAATAGTTTTTCACATATGATCAGTGTTATGGGAATCCTATGTTATCAAAAACATCAATTTTAATAAAATGAAATATATTCTAAAATATCTGGGTGTTATATTTTACAACCTTATATGAATTTCACCCTCGATATTCTATTACTCAATAAGAAATAATAATTTAATTATACATTATTAAGTCACTTATTCCCCTTGTATCATCCTCAAATCAATAATTTCCCCATAAAAATATGGCCATGTGAGAAATATATTTTCATGGTACATTATTTTTTTGATCATGAATCTGGATTGTTTATTCCTCATTGGAAACATAATTCCCTCATAGTATAATATTTGAGTTCTGTACATGTGAAGGACTAGGTGTGTACATTCCCATAAGATACATGTGGAATGAATCACGAACTTGGAATAGGATCATTAGATGTTACATTTAAAGGGATACAATCCCATAATGATCAATAATCTCAAAGAGATTGATTTATATGGGGATCAACTATCCCTTAATTCAATATCACACAACCTTGATCTAAGTTGACATTTTAGAATAACATTTCACCAATATCAACCTATAAATCACTCTGATAATTGTCTTTATAACATTTCTTTGTACTCTATACTACCCTGATGTGTGGCTGAATGGATCTATCCTTATCAATCATTTCTGTAGAGAGCTAAATTCATAATATTATATGTTCCCTAACCCTATCCGAACATGTATGAGTTTTAAATTGTTTCTAAAGAGTGCATTATAAGGATCCATATTAATGAACAAGTCAACATAATTTTTGTAATAATACTTAAATAGAGAACAGTTTTGATCTCCACCACCATTGAAAACCATTTAGTAATCTATGATTATATTTTAGAGGGTTTAAATATTCCTCTTAGACTAACCACCTATCTCTAGATGATATAAAGTTCTAAATCAAAACTCTACATTAAGTTCCAGATGAATGCTTATCCAAAATGTCATCCTTAACCTTAGATATATATTATATATAACATAGAGTGGAAATATTGGAAACCTTAGAATTTCATTAATGAATATTCTATAAATCTTTTCAATTTATTAATATTCTTAAATAGAAATTAAATGTGATAGCTTTATAAGGTAGCTGAATATTTCTCAAATTCCGTAATATCCTTTAGTTGCTTGGGGAGTCCTATGATAAAATATAAGAAGATGCTTTTTCCATTTAAAAATAGTTCTGGGTAATTATTGCATCATTCCTTATTACATATTATGTTTAGCCTAAAATTATTGACATACTTGTAATAAAGATATATAATATGGAATATCCATCTATATATTGTCCCACCATAAAATCCCTTTGAGATATTTAATAATCTTTATATTTAAGAGAAAAATATATAGTTCCTGAATCTTATCATTCTATATTAATCAATGATGAAATCTATAATAACCCTTACCTTGTTTTTCATCTATACAAATTCTTTCTGCACCTCCTTATTCATATCAGGAATGGATGGTTGAACATTAATTTGATTAATATATGTTTTATCTTATTTCCTTATGATATCATTGTACCTCCTATGTAAATAAATAATTATTACAACCCTTTCAAATCTCATCATGAACAATCATTCATGATACTTCTGACTTAGAGGATCATCTATCGTTTTCACATTCCTATGGTGGTAATGTATAGAGTGGTCATAATTTTTAATCATCTTCGACCATCTCATTTTAAACATATTCAACTATTTCTGGGTGAATATATACTTCAATAATATATAATAATTATATCTATCAAAATAATCAACATAAAGATAATTCCACTATATTTTCAAAGAAAAAATTACCCCTTCCATCTCTAAATCATGATTCTGGAAATATTTATCTTCAATATTTTATTTTCAGGACAAATACACTACTTCCATGTCATTATAAATTATAACATTTCCTATTTCATTTTTTTTGAATCATGATATATCAAATATACTTATCTACTATAGGGATGTGTAAGAACTTGTTCACGGACCAATATTCTCTTCTATTCATTGGAATTTTCTTCATATTCATCAATCCAAAGGAACTTGGATCCCTTCTGCATCAACTTGGTTAGTAGTTATGATATCCATGAGAAATTTCTCAAAATGATTCGGTAGTATCAATATAATCAATGAAAACTATAGATATTAGTAACCATGGTTGTTCTAGGCCATATCTAAATATATTTCATCTTTGAAAGATCCACTGATATACCCACTAGTAATTACATGAACGAAAGAAGATAATTTTTTATCCAAAATTCACATTTTCTAAATTTTTCAAAAAAATTATCCTTAATAATGTTCTTCATCATAATCCTCAATTGATATTCACCCTATTATTTTCTCATAGAATATATTAGAATATCATATATACAGACTACCAAAAATTGATCAAGATAATCCCTAAAGTGTAAATCCATTATATCCATGAAGATAAAATGAAAATCGGTAAGTTAAAATGGAATTAATATAAATTCATAGTTTCTATACCTCATATCGAATGCTTTATTAGGGGTATCGTCCATTTTACCCCATTGGATTGGGTGCATCATGTCTTTTACATGTTAAATGACGACACCTAGATTGATGATAATTCTTGAAAAATAATTAATCTATGTGAATTCAATCTCACATATTGTCAATATATATGATACATGTTCTTGATTGTGATATTTTCAAGTTCTCAATGATCAATGAAAATATGAATATACCAATCATTCTTTGTAAAAAATTAAATAAGAACACCCTATAGTGCTGCAATGGGGGATATGCATCCCTTTTTTATATTCTGCTGGAGACTCTTTTTTAACTCTTAAAACTCATTTTGGGCCATTATATAAGGAGTCACTGAAATAGGTATTACAGAAGGAATGTGTTCTATTACAAATTTATCTTCAAGATTAATGGGAATACTTGTAAACTCTTTAAAAAATATATCATATTATTCCGAAAATATATGAATATCTTCAATGTTGTGCTTATCCCTAACCATTTAAGATAAATACCCCTGATGAATAGGTATAAAAGCCTGTACAATTTAAGTAACTTACCAGAAAAGCCGTCAGAGGATAACCCTCTGACCATTTATTAAAAAGAGAAAGAAAACCGGTTTAAGTGTTGTCGATACCCATTACAAAACATCCCCGTGCCATACATTTCAAAACAACTTTCAAATTTCAAACTCAAAAAACCATCCAGCTGTCCTCGATCAGCATGCCATCACCGCACACCTTTCCATGCCTCTACATCCCACAAACACCAGAACTAAAACAATTCAAATTCACAAAACCGAAACCACTTTCCATTTTTCCTGACCGCGTGTCCCCCTTCATCATTTCCAAGAGCCACCTCGAGACGCGAGCGTGGAAATGGTCACCCACCGCAGATCAAGTCGACGTCGAAATCCTCATCCAGTCGCCAACCAGTCAACATCATCAGCAGTATCTCGGAACTACCACTGTCATCGTTGCCGGGGCACCTCACCCTCATCGCCGGAGCACCATCACCAGAGCACCTCACCATCATCACCGCCGTCGTCACCTTCCCAACATCCCACCGGTCGCTGGAAAAAACCAATCCGACACCGTCGTCACCGCTGTCATCACTCCGAAAATCATCCATTCGCAAAAACACAAAAAAACCACGCAAACCAAACAACCACACCGCCACATAGAGTGAAGAACCTCAAATCCAGTAGGGAAAAGACAAAACCCTAAAACAGGAACCCAGCCGCCACCGACTAGATCGACCACATCAGACGCAACATAGCCCCCCCTCACTCACCTGAGAAGAGTCGGAGCCCCCAAAACACCAACACATGAGCGTAGAACTCAAACGCCGAGAAACACCCCAGAGGATGACAGCGAGCTGTATAGAACAGAACCAAAGGCGCTCCGGAGAGTATACCGTCGACGGAGACCGGTCTTACACCCGTAGATCTGAACCCGAAACCACCGCCGTCCTTAGTGCATCTCCACATCCAGCAAGGAACCACGAAATGCAAGCCAGTAGCAAGAAACCTCCACCAGCCCACCGAGATTGAGAAGGAGCGTCGCGCCCTCCGCCGCAGAGGAGCCTGTGGCGACGAGAGGGAAAACTAGAGAGAGAGCCCCTTACGGGCGCATCCTAACCAATTTAATTAATTTCTATTTGAATTTAATTACCTTAATCACAAAAATAAATTATCATATATTCATTTGAAATATAGATGTGACTTCTATTACTGAGACATTTATATATGAACTATATAGAGAGAGTCAATCCATGTTAAAATCACGTCAAATTCGACTTTATGACTAATAAAAATAGTTACATGATGTGAATTACCCGAAAGTTATATTTGAGAATAGATATAAATATTACATTAGTAGTTTTCAAAAATAAATAAATATATGACCAATTAGGTGGTGATGTGATTCACATAGAAAATTCTTTATATATAATAGAGGAGGTAAAAACTAAATGAAATATGTAAATTATAGTTCAAGGGTATGTAATATGTGTATCTTTCACTACATATTTATCTTTAACCACATTAGTAGTAGTGATTTAATAGGCATTACCTTTTCTGTTTGTTTAAGAGGTTAACAATGATTTTTATCAATAAAAATTGGTGTATGGGTTTTGGATTTAGTATATCTTTATTTTTATCATTTCTTCGAGTCATCATGAAACTTAAATATTCTATTTCTAGATGAAATTATTCTCAAAAAACGAATAATTTACTTGTTTCCTTAAGTCAATTTCCCTCATGCTTTTTTTTCAAATTTTTTGATATGAGGGAAGATTAATTTTCTTTCCCCCATAGTTTTTTTATTAAAATTTCCATGAAATTATATTATTCTCTTCATATCCCCAAATCCATGAAAATAATAATAGTCTCCACTCTCCATTTCATTCTTGATATCACAATAAAAAAATTTCTCAATAGGTATAAAATTTTATTATATCCAAATATATTTAGAGATTTAGTATAAAGAAACTAATGAATCAAACTACTTTTCTTTCAGGTTTAATGATAATTTTAGAAGAATATTTGAAAGGAATGTTAAATTTTCATTATTAGTACTAGAGGATTCATTATCATTATGATTTAGTTCTAGGAATTTTTTTCCTTATATTTTGTAATGATTTTGATGAAAATACCTATTAAATTTTACATTCCTAAACTATGTCAATTATATGGATTCAATTTATTCCTTATTCTTTAAATTCTTGATAAAATATCACCATTTATAAACATCACATTTGAAATTATACACAACCCAATCAACCTTATCATGGTCTAAGCACTGGTAAAAAATATATTTTCTATAGAATTGATTCATTTATCTATAGAAATTGGATTACACGACACAATTAAGTAACTTAAAATTTTCCGAATAAAATACTCAATTGTGATATATTAATTTATTTTATAATTTCTATATTTCACATGATTCATGTAATATTTCATTACATGAGTAACTTGGGTGAGTATAGCCGTATGTTTTTGAAACCCATCTCCCATTCCATTTCGTTACTCATAAGGACAGTTATTGTATTTTTCTTCACATTAATTATTTTCAAAATTCTACTTGGATCAATCCAATGAATAAAAAATCATCATAATGTGAGTATGAAGAATCAATAATCAGAGTGAGAAATCATATGATAATGAAAATCATTTCTAATATATACTATATTATGAAACCTTCTTATCAACCAAATACATACTATGTTTCAATAAACAATATATTGGAATCTCTCTTAATGGTTCCCAAAGATAATCTGAATCAATCAAAGAATATTCCCTAAGAGTTCCAAACTAGGTGTGGAGTTAAAAATATTTTTCATATAACAGGTTAAAATTAAGTTAATACCCAACCAAACTATTTAGGGCTATCACCCTTAGGTACATCATTTCCAATGCCTGTATACACATGGTTGTATCCTAATATAAATTTCATTTTATAGGCACCACACACTCTCTAAATTCCCAATAATATAGGATACTTATTATATTTATAATAATATCTAGGATTTATTCTAATGGATTCTAATTATAATTCCCAAAATACCTAAAAAATAATTTAATACAATCAATGATAAAATAATCAAAACTTAAATAAATATGAAATCATTTTATATGAATATTCAATACATCTACCAATAGTACACACTTGAGAACCATAACAGTTTAGTATATATATTTCCAGACAAATAATCAACATCTTTCATGAAAGGTCACTATTGTCTCCCATAATGTTCTTATACTAGACACATCCTACACAAAAACATTCTTTATAACCTGAGTAAATGGGAATATAAGAATTGGAAAGCTTAGATGAACAATAATGTAAACATCAATGATATCAAATAATTATCATAATTGAGAATAAGATAAGTACAATTGTATGAGAATGTGATCATAACTTATGAAATCTACCCAATAATTCAAATGACATAAATTAGGATTCATGGTTTAAGGATTAATCAAAACAGAAGACATGATTCCAAAGAGTACAAAGTCCTCAATAATAAATCATGATCAATGATGTCATATCATAATAATGATACACAATTATGTAGTATAAAAAAAATCATAGAAAATCAGTCGCATACTGATGTCTCACTAGAAATACTATCAAAGTGTACAGAGTCCCATAATAGGTTGGGATCACTCCCCATTCCTATAAATATGGTGGATAAAGACCCATTGGAGATGATATTAACTCCCAATTCCCATAAACATAGTGGATAGATTCCCATAGTGCATTACGTTCACTACCAATTCTCTTACATATTATCTCATGAGATATCAATCATTACTCAATTAATTGGAGGGATATATAATTTTGGTCCAAACAACCACGTAATGAACACTATACAAAAGTGTGTAATAATATCATAAAAACACTCACCATATCATCAAATATTAAATAATTTCGGGAAAGAAATGGGTTTTATAAAATCCATCCATAGAACAACATCATCATAACCCATCTAGAGAAATAAAGTGATTGGTATCATATGATCATACCCTTAGTGAAACATAAAAATCATTAAATGATGTTGAAATAGATGAAACTGAATTTTATAGAATCGCTAGAATTATGAATTAAAAAACAAGATAATACCTTCATTTATTTTGGTATTTATTTTAAAATAAAAAATATTAAAAACAATGGGAATGGTATTTTATTTGAAAAAATATAAAAACATGTAAAAGAACACTCATAATTTTTTTTTCAAATAAAAATCTTGAAATGAATCAAGTGGACGTTGAGATGAGTTCTTGAATATTTTTTTAACTAAAACCCACCCTCTCATTTAAATAAATATATTATTATATTATTTTATCATAAATCATAAAAAAATAAAACATTAAAAAATAAATTGATAAAATAGTTAATATATAGGGTTTTGTGGTACAAAGATGTCATTTTCATCCATCCAAATTTTTTTTAATAAAAGGCCACTTTAAGGGGAAGTGGGAATCCAAGTTCACATTCTGCTCCACTAACACTATACACCATGAGTTTAGTGATTTTAAAAATATCATCTCTTTTCTAGGGGATGTCGAGATTAATCAAATAATCTATTACTTAATTTAAAGGAATAACAGATATAAAATTGGCTATCCATTTAATAACCTAGCAAAACCTTATCACAAATCAATCAAAAAACATGAAGAATATTTGAAGATAAAAATGAATTTGAAATAGCCGTATCACAAAGTTGTAAGTAACGACTAACATATGTTAACAAAACTTCCCGGGGAGGTCAATACATTAAAAGTGTAGTTTTAAAAGTTCTTCAATTGATAATAATAATATGGAAATGGTACCTAATATGATAAAGAAAATTAATTATTTGATATATCTCTCATAGATATCATTTATTTTTTTATCTTTTCCCTTTGATATCTTGTGTTTTGTATCTCGTCTCATTGAATTCTAGTGTTTTGTATCTCGTATCATTTATATCTTTAATTTTGAATTTGAATATATCACACTTGATAAGACAAATGGTCATGCAGACAATCCATCTTGAAAACTAAAGCGATATGTTTTGAATTAGTATCTGTCTCTATTTTCCAAACATGAAATGAATACGGATTTTAGGATATAACATGATTCATATTCATTAAATTTTTTAATTCTTAGAAAAAAGAAATTTTTTCCAAATCAACAATTATATATATGGAAACATCTTTTCCAATGCACGTAAAAACATAAGTTGATTTGAAAAAATATACATCAAAAGTAAGGACCAAAATAATAATAATTAATCAGAAGATAAAAAGATAACTTTAAGGTAAAATTATATAATCACCATTCTCATATGATAGTCCTATCATTGAAAAATAAATTACTTTATAATATATAACAATTATTAAATCTACGACTTCTTCATCATTCAAGATTAAATGTATTTGTTTACTATATCTATAATATGGTTCTTCTTAATTAAAAATATCCAATTTTAGGAAGTTCTTTTCTATTTTTTCTTCATAAGATAATCTTATACTATTGTATGATAATTGATATCTTATATAGTTTTAATAATTTCAAAAAGATGATAAATTTTAAAATTTCATTTTTTAATATAATTCGTGTATCATAAAAGTCTTTTTATGTAAGATAAATTCCATTGACACAACATGATTTATCTTGTCCATATATAATTTTTATTTATGATAAAGATAAAATATAAAATTCTTTAGATAAATGAATCTGTAAAACAAGTAGGGAACTTGTGAGACACGAAAAGACATAAAATAATGTTATATTTTGGAACAAAATTTTTCTATTGAAAAACTCCCCCTTTGATAATCTTAAAACCCATAAACTATTGCGAAATAAAATTAATCATTTTTTAATAGAAGTAAATTTTTTACTTTTTTAGAATATTTTATTCTCTATATAAGGTTTGGGCTCTCTTATCCCCATTTTTGTGATATCAAAATGAACACAGATAATAAAAAAAAATTTATGGAAGATGAACATGTGTAAATAGTTAATGTAGGATGTAGTGAAGTTAAATATTATTTTTCATAGATATCAAAAGAATGAAACATAAGAAAATATAGGATGAAATAATAAAAGAAAAAAAATTCAATGAATTAAAGGATTAAAAATAATGAATGTGATGAAAATAATTCAAAGAAAATGTAATAAACATTTAAAATAATTATTAAAAAACTAATAAACTATTTAGAAAACACCATGAGATATTTTCAGTCAAACACAACATAAATAGGAAGTAAGAATGGTCTCTTGAATTTGGGTTACTGAGATGGTTCATTTGAGGAGGTTTATTGATCAATAGGTCTTAGATTGGAGGTATAGAAGAGGTATGAAAAGGGGCTTCTACACTTTCACCAAAAATATATCATAGTAGAGAATTTAAGTTAAGGTGGATATAAACACAAATTTTTTCATGAGAAATGTTGTGGAAGGTTTCATACTAGAAACATAAAATAATTTATCTTCCATAGCTAAATCAAACCGTTTTACATGAGTAAAAGGAAACTTTTTGGACACAATATGAGTAGCCATTGAAGCTTTGGGGATATTTTTTTGATTCAACTTTTCATATATTAAATCAGGATTAATGTTCACATTTAAATTTTAATATGTGGAAGGATATAAATCCAGAAATGGAACATCCTAAATTGCGTCTTTCACACTGTTTGAATAGAGAATCTTCACACATATAAATATGTTTCACTATATTATATTTACAGATGTCAAACAATGTTATAAAACCATGGAATGAAATCGGAGATATATTTTAAAAATAAAGATTCTTATAAACATTTTTAGAAAATTTTATAAGAAAACTCTCTGAAACATATAATTTATCATTCTAAAAATTGGTTGCATTAATTACAGGGAAGTAAATAAAAAAGACTGAATGAGAAACATAAGCCATAATAATTTCTTTTCCATTGGAGGTAGCTCATCACTCCTTTGGATCTAAAAATATATCTTATTATTATGAGGATTAATCATATAGATGATAAATCAGAAATAAAATACAATTTTTAGCAAAACTATATTTCATATAAGGAACAATATTGGATAATAACCCAACAGTATTCCCAGGACTTGTAATAATGAATCTTACATCCTTCGAATCTTCATGAAATGAATCCATGATCAATAGAAAGTTTTTTTGAAGAATAATTATAATATCATTATTGTACAATTAAATGACATTGATTTTACTTCATGGAATGAACATAATGATCTTAACTTCAAAAACTATGATCACTGGGAATCTAGCAATTTTTTAGGTGAAAACAATTCACACTGTGTAGAGGTAATTCTAGAAGTCAAGGATCACATGTGTGAGAAATGATGTATAATTTGGTTTCTAATGTACTATGATATAAAAATACATACTTTGATGAATCATTAGTATAGTATCTTCCATATTTATCTAAAAATACATTATTCAAAGGTCTTTAAATAATCCAAATTCGTCTATGAAACAATATTTTGTTGATCCGTTGGTATCTGCATAATATAGTAAAAATAGATCACCGCCATATTTTGTAGTAGATGAAATTTTTAATTGTAAATTTAATTTTATATCAGTTAAATATTCTATGAACTTCTCCTTCAATGAATTTTCTCCATTCATTATCTTACTATACAGGGAAATAATTATACCACCATAAACTTCAACATCATTAGTAGGCATTTCAGTGCTACTATGTTCTTCTTGATGAATCACTCCAACTAGAGGATCCTCTTCTACTTGATATTGATGAAAAAATCATATGTTTATTTATTTTTTATTTTAAATAGAGAAAATGATTCCGTTTTGTATTCGACATATTCTTCAAATCCGGAGAAATTATTTTAAACAAAATGAACTACTTCTTGATTTATTTTCCAAATAGTATGAATTGGTGGGGAGAAATAAAATAGGGGTAAAATAATATTAAATATTGAAATATTATTCTCATAAAGAATTATTACTACCTTTTTAATGAATCATATCCATGTTATCTTTGATTTCATAATATATAAATACTAGAGGTATAACAGTATCAAGTATATGTTCATGAACAAAAACATGATGTACTTTATATTTTAATTACTGTATGTATTCATTTTTTCTAAAATCAACTGGGGGTTCAATCCCATTTTACACAAAAAATCATAAATTAATTATTATATCACAAAGAGATACTAATTCTAACAGGCCATCCACGATTACACTAGTCAAAACCACATCTATTGTATAAGTAAAAAAACCACCGAATATTGCTCCCCCTCAGCCTAAGAAGTGTCCAATTCATTATATCCCTCATCTATAATAGGTATGATTATTTGTAGAGAATATATAAAAATATAATATTTTTGAACACAAAAATAGTGAATTGGAGAAACCATGACAATCCATATCCAATGTTTCATCAAGGTTATCACTATATTTCACAATGACTAGTGTCACGATCCATCCAAAAGGATACAATTTTATTGAAATTTTCACAAAAGGAATCATATACAAGAAGATATATCACACGGTATTGAGTTTTTTTTCTATTAAAAAAAATTACAATAACAAAATATCTTGAATAAAATTATTTTTAAACTCACTTTTCCTCGATAAAAGAATAGAATGGATGAATTTTATGTGAACCTATCTTTCTATATTCAGATCTGTAATTTTTTATCAATATTATATTTTTTGAAAATATATATAATAATATCTCGAGGGATTACATCATTCAAAGTAGTAATGGAGGTATTAATTTCAAAGCTTCCCCCATGCAGAAATCTAATTTTTTTTCCATTACTACCAATGCCATTGAAATGTTCTTTTCATTTATTTTAAATGTGATGAGGTCATTAGTATCTCTGAAAAAAAGACTATAAGCTCTAGAAATCGTACCCTAATTTTTTAAAGAAAAATTTCTTCCTCTTATCATAAACCAGAAATCCCTACCCTTGTGATTGATAAAATTTTTAACCTTTAATTTTCTACTTAAATAAATTATGCACTAATGGATCATCATCCATCCCATATTTATTCATCCTAGGAGTACGAATATGTCCTTTTATTTTGGCGTTCTTCATAACAATATATTTTTTGTTAAAACAAAAAATTATTCTCCATTTAATAAGTATAATTATTATACTTTTTAAATGTTGATCTGGTTTTGGAATATGAGTTTCTGAATAATCAACATCAATTTTATGCCAATATTTTTATGGTATATGATAATTCGTCTTATCCAATATGCATATATTTTCCCATAAAATCAGGGTTTATGCCCATTGAAATATATTCTCTATTATTAGTTGTTATAGTTATTTAAATTTTATCTTCAAGGACTCAACCTTTTAGAGTTAGGAAATCAAGAGTCTCAATCATATGGTCCCAATTTTTTATCGTAATAAAATACAGTAATGAATCAAGTGGGGGTGAATTGAGTTCTTGAAATTTTATTTACATTAATACAACACTCCCTTTACAAATGAAAGATTCTAATTTCATATTAGAAAAAATTATAAATGGAATGAAAATAATAATAACAAGGTTGAAACTATATAATTTATAATGGTTTGGAAAATAACGATTCCATAGTCCATTTGACAAAAACTACACTCCACATATTTGGTGATTTTCACTATACTATTCCTTTTTCTGGGGGATTCCGAGCTGAGTGCAATAATCTATTACATTTTGTAGTGGTCTAAGAGATTTGGACCAGGATATCCCTTTATAAGGCTTATACAAGGCCTTTTCACACTAAATCACAATGTGTGTAAATAGAAACAAAGATAAAAATGATAATGACATAGTTTTAGCACATAGTTGTAGGCAAAAAATGATATATGTTAATGAAATTTATAGAGAAGATGAATATATTCAAAGAGAATATATGGATGTTCTTTCATTGTATGGAATACATTTAAAAGCCTATAAACTATTATGATGATGAAAAATTATATTATTATATATCTCTCTTTGATATGTCATATTTATACATCTCATCTCTTTGATATATTGTGATTTATATATCTTCTCATTGATATCTTTTGTTTTTTATCCCATGTCTTTGATATCCCGACATTTTAAATTGAACTTGGAAAACATGATAATCTGGGTAGTTGAGGGGATTATCAATTTGAATAACTAATTCTATAGGCTTTTAATTATAATGTGTCCTTATTTTCTAAATATTGAACAAATATGGATGGTTGGATATAAAAGATATCATCTTAGTAGTATTTTACCATAAATAAAGAAATCTAACTTTACCCAATTTTTTTATTCATTATATAGAAAAATACAATCCCTATTCATGTCAAAACATAGGTCGAGTTTATAAAAATATATAGCAATGGTATAGAACCAAATCATATGGATTATTCTTAAGATATCTGGATCATCATAAGGTAAAAGTTTGGAATCACTATATTCCTATGATTATCCTAGTGTTAAAATATATATTTATTCATAAGATATAAACACTATTAAATATTTAACTTCTTTAGTGAAGAATACAATTGATCTAGGATTACTATTTCCATAATATGATTCTTATTTTTTTAATATAAAAGATAATGTGTAAGATAAATCCTTTCTCAATTATCTTTGTAAGATAATATTTAATAATCATATGATAAATGTAATATAATATAGTTCCCTTGACATAAATAAGATAATAACTTTTTAAGTTCCACTTAATTTGATAATTTATTTAAGATAATATACTTTTTGAGTAAAATTAATTCTCTGGGTAGAAAATTATGTCTACATTTGAATAAAATATTCTCTCCAAACATACGATAAAATATAAAATTATTAAGGTATATTATTTTCTAAAACAAATAGGGATTTTTTAATAATAAAAACAAAACAATTAATTATATAATTATTAATAATATAATTCTCTCCAATAATAATAATAGTCATGATGTTTTTAAAATTGGTCGAGTCATAAACATATAAAAAAATATTTTCTTAATTCTAGAAATTGTCAAAAGTGAGAAACATAAATTTTTTAAATAGATTCATTTTAATTTTTTTTAAAAAGTAAGAGGTTATATTAAAGATATTTCTTGAAAATTTATGTATAGATAAATCATTTTATAATTTTGTTTTGAAAAACATGGATAGGGTAGTAAAATATTCCACACCAAAAAGGAGAAATATCATTAGATTTTATTGAAAACACTCTTTTAGTTCTTTTGAGTTCTAATGAGGGGGAAATGGAAAATATAATATAATACCTCAAACAACAACAAAATTATAATAAAATATATGAGTTTTATAATATAAATAAAATAGATGTTCCCCTAATATAAAATTAAATATAAAATATACTCATAAAAGGACAGGTTATAACATAAACACCAACAGCTTTAGTAATATTTAAATCAAAACATAATGAAATGGAAAAAAATAGATTACATTTTAAATGGATAATTTTTTCTTGAAAATAATCATAAAATATATTCCTAGGAAATAAATACACCACAAAAAATAAATAAGGTGTTGAACAAAGAATATATCTCAATAAAGAGAAATGGAGATGTGAAAGCCAATAAAACATTGGTATCTCTTGAATCACAATCCCATGAAATGTTGGAAATGATATGAATTTGTGAATAAATTTTATTTCATGAAAATATGATGACTTTTTTGTTTTTTAGTATATACTCTGTGACATACAAAATAAGTGGTGAATATGGAATATGTATTGGACAAATAAAAGTGGGATCAGAAACCCTTACATCACATCTTGAATTTTATTGTACACTCACTAAAAAACAATAAAATAAATGTATAATTAGTTTACATATATTAAATAAAAATATTAATACTTATCTTACTATATACCATTCCATTATAATTTTTAATCACCCATTCATTAACAATTTATCATTAAATTAAATATTTATCTAATAACTGTTCATTTTTTCCATGCTTCTTTCAGTTTGATGGGTTCCGTTATTTAAAAATTTTAATGTCCTAGAATCTTAATAATATCATAACTATCATATAAATTTATTATATGTACTTTTATTAAAATATATGCAAGGAGGTGATGAAAAATGAATGGCATCACTTCATGGAGGTGGTAGTCTGCACGTATACATCAGGGATGATTTCATTTTTTGATGAATGGAAGGAAAGGATGGAAGATGATAAATTATACTTATAGAATCATAATTATATCATAAATATCATATGTATTTATTGAATATATCTATATAAACAATTTTTAAAGGTAGTTATGAAAAATTAATTACATTGTTTCATGAAGACGTGAATATGCATGTATGCATGAGCGTTGCTTTCATTTTCAATTAAATGGAAAAGAGATATAAAAATGTTTTACTATTAATGTACAACCATTAATGTATATTAAATATGTATCTGTATTTATATTAATATTTTTATGTAATAATTTTATGATTTTTAAGAAGAAATAAACTTGGAAAAGGTCTGTAATTACATATACCTCTTTCTTGGATAATCTTCTTTGAAAAACACATTAAGGATTCCTTGATGGGTGTTTTGTAAATAAAAAAACACTAGGTAATGGAAATGGTTGTTGAAAATTTATTTATTAATATATTGGTTGATTTAACATGCTCAGTTTTTGTGGATAATATAAATAAAGAGGTTCCCTCTTATAAGTAAAGGGAGTGAAACCCTTATAAATACCCTCGACATTAAAATAATATAAAGTCATTTTTATGGAAAAGTGGGAAAAATAGATAGAGTTTTAAATATAGTATAATTTATGTTCTAAATACACTCAACCAATCATATTTAAATAGGTTTTAGTGATAATTTAAACCTTGTCCCTTATTTTATCCCCTCATTAAAACATTTAACCCTTATCACTGTGGTAAGATTTTTACCATGGTAACTATTCATTATGGGTAAAATAAAGTATAATTTATTAAAAAAATATAACACATTTTATAAGAATACATTTCTATAGGTGGTAGAAATTAATTCTAATATTGGAGTATAAAACCCATGGAAACCATGTTTAGAAAAAAAAGAAATTTTAAGCATAAAAATTATTTTTTTCTCATTATTTTCCCTGTAACATCCATCAGATGAATATTAATTTATTTTATTGAATATATTATATACACATTTCATTAATATAATTCATCAATATTTTTTTATTATATCTATTAAGATACAATACCTCGTGCTCCTAAAAAAATATTTTTCAATAAAATTACTTGTTTCAACTTCAAATGATTATATATTTATTTATAAACACATAATAATAAATAATTTATTGATTATTTATTTTTATATTTGTATAAATAAAATTTCTGCATAAATTCAATACTATAAAAAAGATAAATTTTCTTTTAAATAAAACATATATAGAAAAATAATGCGTGTAAAAACTAAATTTCAGTTTAACCAAGAAACATTAACGTTTACTTTTTATAATTACATAGTTGATTTTTCAAATTAAGATTCATTTAAATTACTTGTAATATATTTTATTTTGAATCTTAATAAGTTATTATTATCCTATGTTTTATGTTATATTAATTATAATCTATGAAATAACATCGAATTTATTAAGGATAAATATATTCAAAAAAATATGTCTATTACTATAATTATATTTAAAAATTTATTTTCTCTAATTATAACTAAAACCACATTTAATTATTGTAAATAAAATAATCTTAGGAAAATATCATTATACATTCCCATTCAATATGAGGCCCCCTTACTTGAAAATTTTTAATTAATTTCATCAAATCATTAAATTTAATCATAGGAAGGATCGTAGTAGAATAAAAATATGTTTGCATAAATAGTTTAGGAAGAACATATATGGGTAATTTTTTATAAAGAATTAATTAACATAAACTTGAGAAAATAATTAATGGATTATTTTTTCATTTATTGAATATTTTATAAGTTGAATTATAATATTTGTATTCATATCCAAAACTAAAACATTGACATAAACAACTATTCAACCCATTATATGGAAATATTATTATCTTTTTATTTACATTTTAAGAGATATATTTTCAATTTTTTTCTATTTCCTCAATTTTAATCATTGTGATGAAATGTGTTTAAAATATTTTTATATTTTTTAAAAATATTTTATTCATTATTATATGATCGCAGACTTTGAACATTACTTAATCTTGAGATAATTCATTAATTTGACTTTAATTCACATCGAGGATCCTGACAGGTTTAGAGTTTTAACAAATTAGGCTATTATTAATACATATCATCCCATAATCATAAAATAGGATACTATCAAAACAATATCCATTTTTACCCAAATAATACCATTAAAAACATGATTTCTTTTTCTTGAATAATATATTCATGACTTTATCCTTTATCTTACTCATCCATATACCCAGTGAAAACCTATAAAAAACATGGGATGAGAATAAAAACTTACTAAGGGATAAAATAAGTAAGGAAAAAATTACACCATGATTATTTATAAACCCATGAACTCATAATAATCATGAAAACTTCATAGAAATCATAAATCATAAAGGTAACTTGTGGAATCCATATCATACTTACTTTGTAGCTTTCATAACCACATAGAGAGTAACGTTCATAGTTACATTTAGAATACCCATCACAATATATTACCTAAATAACTAAAGAGAATCCTTAATTTTTACCTCCATCACATTACCCAATGAATTGGACAAATATCACGGGCTCACCCACCCTCAGTTTATCACAGAACCACCCGTAAACATATGAAATGCCCAAGAACCATAACATAATCATAACACATGAAAAATAATAAAGTAAAAATAACACTTCAACATCATAAGAAATCATTTAAAGATATTAATACACTAAATCCATTCTCAAAACTATTTTAATACAAAAATACCTAAAAAATTAATATGGTATTTATTTTTCTTTTTAAAAACATTATAGCTTGTAGACGAAGTGAAATATCAAATAATCCTTGAAGTAGCAGAAATGTCATTATCGCAACGTACGTTAAAAAAGAAACATTTATTTTCTTGTTTTGTAAAATACTTCATAAAAAAATCCCTTTTGATATCCATTTAATGACATTAAATGTCAAATGGGTTGTTTATACACCATATAAAAGAAGGTTTTATATAATTCAAAACATGCCTTTATGAAAGGAGATTGAGACGAAGTCCCTAACCTTGAATCCCACATGTCTTGTTCATTGTTTAATTTATTTAATAATAAACTTGGTTCAATTTTTACTTTATTTAGAAACTTTTTAATGTTTATTTTAAATTTTAAATCACTTATTACAATGTTATAACAATTACTTATTTATTTGAGTTCATATCCAATGTTTTGTTGCTATTTGGGACTTGAGTAAAAAACAAACTGGTTTTAATACAAATTATTCAGGTTGTCTTAATTCCATTATCTCTAGAATTATTTTTTTAATCTAAATATCATATATATCAAATATATATATTTATTATAGTCCATAACATTTTCATATAAGAAAAGAAAAGCACCATTCATGGAGACAGTAGGCTGTACGTACACATGAATACTACTTTTATTTCTTTTTCATATTAAAGGAATGGAAAATAAAAGATAAATAAGTATATTATAACTCTAGTATAATATATATTCTATATATGTTACATTATTTTATTAATTCTATCATTTATACATTACATGTATGGCATGAACGAGTCATATCACTTTGAGGGGGAGGTAGCTCACACTTCCTAAATGAAATTATCATATTTACACAGTATGGAAATCATAAAGGTATGTTGTAAATAAAAAATACTTCATAATGGAGAAAATATAAATATATATCATAAATAAATAATGTTCCATCATAATGGTCACCATGATTTGTGGTAGAAGAAAATTGAACAATCATCATTTCGTGAGTCCGTAGTTCACCGTACAAAGAAATAATATGTTAAATATTCAGTAGATGGAGGTGTGTGTAAGTGTATGTTGAAAATATATCATAAAACAACACATTATATTGATAATACTAGTGTGGTTATACAATAATTTAAAAAATATAGGTTATGGGGTTGGAGAATGAAAATAAATGAAATAATGTTGAGAGAAGACGTTACCAATAAATCTGGTAACTCTTTTTGATTTAAGAAAAATGAATTCTTGAATTGAATTATTCCAAATTTTAGGATTATATGAGAAAGTTAGTGATTTTGGGTTATTATTTGAGAATATTTTGGATGATAAAAAGGTCTTGAGAGGTGTGAGTAAGTGGGTAGAGGTGGTGGCCTTTTATAAGAGGAAGGAGGGGCACTTTAGGAAAGTCCTGAAATATTATTTTATTATAAATTTATTTTCAAATTATAACAGTTCTAAAGTTATATATTTCGAGTATAAGAAGTGTATGGGTCTAAATACTCTCAACCAATAGGTTTTAGAGAAGATCAGTTCAAAAATGTAACCATTTTTTGGCTTTAACCATTAGAAAAATAAATTAACTCTTATCACGTGTTCTGGTATTTTTACACTATATGGTTAATATGGTTACTATAAAAATCCACGAGAACCTCAAGTGTCTCATTAAAAAAAGTTTTAAAATCATATAAGTCATTTTGAAGAATCTATTTTTTTACGATTATTATATAATTTAATAAAATAGTATTTATTTAAAAACACAATTATGTCTATTTGGACACTATTTAGTAATTGTTTTTTGTTAAAGTCATAAAAAGTTAATTAATTATAAAAAACAAAATTTAATCCAATATAAAATTTCATAATCATATAAAAAATACTTTTTTTTCATCAAAATGTTCATGTTACATTTATTTTAATATTTATAATATCAGTTATTTGAATATTGCATTAATAAGGTAATCACTACATTATCATTGTGTCATAAATAAATGTATTTATTTAATGTCTAAAAATTATAAATAAAATAACATGATATAAAAATATTTTTATATTTATAATTACTATTTATAGTCAAAGAGATCAATTAAATAACCCCAAATAATTTTTTTAGTAAAATGGTATTTATTTGTGTCATATTTCTATTTAGGTAAAATTAATTATTATAACACGTCATTATCCCACCCATGTGGCTCCATTGGGTCTTAAAATAGACCAAAGTTTGCTCATGGTTAGCCACATATAATCAAATAGGTTTAAGACACTTGTTAGGATAGTTTTATATTTTTCTAATTTTAGTTTTTAATCTTATTTACCCGATTTACCCTTTAACCATGGTAAAAAAATAATTACCAAAGTTACTATTCAAAATTTTAAAAAAATAAAATATACCTATTTACATAGTTTGGACATTATGACTAAAAAATTTCAATCAAATTTTCCATATTCAAAACACAAAATTGGCATAAATTATTTTAAAATTAATTCCCATTGGCAAAACCAGAAACCCGGTTTTTATGAATTAAAAACTATCAAAAGAATAGAATGTGTTTATGACCAATTTAAATGTAAAATTATTTCTAATGAACACAACTAGATTAAATGATTTAAAAAAAATTAAACTTTAAAACTAATTAAAAGGATAACATAAATATATAAATAAATTATATGAAAAGATAGTTTTGAATTAAAACACACTGTTTTTCACTATTAATTAAAATATGAATTTCATTAAAAAAACACCACAATTTTCATGATGGTAAATTTTGATATCCCAATTACAAAGAATACGTTTATTTTATCAAATAGAACATTTAAATGTGATAAAAACTATTTTTAAAAAGGGTTCACCATTAAAAGAAGAATAAATGACATTTTAAAAATATTACAGTATTTTATGCTTAAAATTTGATTCATTCTCATTTTAAGCCTCTAAAATTCATTTGATAAATGTAAAATCATTTAAAAAATATGTAAAATCATAATATAGTTAATTCTGTTCATTCATTCAAATACAAAGGTTATGCGTTACCTACCATTTTAAATAATAATATTAGTCTTGTATTATTTTTCAGTACAACTAAGTGTTGGGTGGATTGTAACATTCTAGAGACACTGGTTATTGCATGTCTGGTACGTTACTATATATAGTGTCCCCTTCAAAAATCTATATTTTTCCCTGTTCATGAAAAAAATAATTTTATTAAAAAAATAAAAAATTCACCCAAATAAAAATTTAACATGCATTTTTAAAAAATAACTTATATTTTTTCCATAAATATTGTCAATAAAATGAAAAAAATATTTTTACTCATGGGCCCAAAGTGTAACTAAACCATAATTTTGTGAAAATAATGTTTTTCAGAAAAAAGTTCACTTTCTTTCAAATGGTAATTTTTTATTTCTAATATTTAGATAAACCTTTAATTTATTTTATAATTGTTTAAACCACATAATTTTCATAATTTATTTATTCTTATTCATACCTACCAACTTAACAACTATTTTATAACCATAATATTGAAATAATAATATTTTAATAGAGTATAACATTTTGTTTAAATGCCTCACTACATGCATCAAAATATATAAAATAGAATGAATTTATTTAAAAATAATTATATCATAAATTATTGTTATGTTAAATTATATTATAATATTTGTGTCTCATGTCGTATACACTATCAATGATTTTGTTCCTCTTTTATAATACTAGGGTGTTATAATTATTATATTTATAATATCCATAAATCCATTTCATGCTTTAGTTTCTGATTATATATAGAGTATTTAGTTTTTTTCATTTCCATGTTGACAATTCATTATTTATTCATGATATATTGAACTACACATAACCCTGTTTGGGAATTTTATATCACCATTATTTTTTTCTTTTACCTAGTATATGAAGACTAAATATTTGAATGATTTTCAAGAATGTATAAAAATTAATTTTCATATTATTTATATTTTATATCTTATTTAATAAGTGAATCATGTTTGTATCTGGTTCATCAAGACTACTACAATGATTTATCCTTAGTGATGTGATCCCTTATATATTATTCCCTTGTACTATATTAGACAAGGACTCTCAGATTAAATAAATAAGATTTCTTCATTTTGTGTGAATGGATGTTTAGTAAAATCATTGGAGACTAGATTTAAAAAAAATCTATATTATAGAACATAACCCTATGAAAGGATTTATTGGTACATCTAATGATAGTAACATATCATAAAATATTTTTTAACAAAAAAAAATTATGTGGATTTCATTACAACATATCCTTGATTGTATACTACATGTAGATATGGTTTTGGGACAAATTATTTTATTGGTAATAAATTCAAAAGGAGTGTGTTATGTATATATCGACCATAATTTTGGTGCATAATGAATGATCTCTTTCTATGAACAGGTCTTAACAGTCTCAAGGAATATAATTGGGTTAATTCACATTTTCAATACAAACCATTAATAAAAATTTGAATATATTTTTGTTATTTAATGATATCTTCAATGAAACCATGATTTTGGTCATGATATTTCAAATGCATAAATTTTCAATTTTTGATAGGTCTTATAGAAGATTTAATATTATAAATTATGATTTAAAATTCATAATTTTTCGATTGAATCTAGTATATTCCATTGTTTAGAAATGGATCCTAGAGGAAAGATTAATATCAATAGTCATGAATAATGTAGAAATATCCTTGGTGAGCTAGCCAATTCAACTGGTGTTGGCGTTGATAAGATATTGGATATATTAGAGAATTCGACCATGGATATGAATAATAACCATTCAAATATGGATAAAGATGATGTTTCGTGACATTATAAACCTACATTCGACCATTTCATGAGATTAATGTGTAATGAACCAATGTTTTATCAATAGAATTCCCTTATTATAATTATTCCTTAAATTATTATCACATTAAGAAAAACAATGAAATATCATGAAAAAAATTACTATATTTTTTCACTTATATGTTTTGAATTTTCAAAATATAACATACACGATTTCGTTCAGGGGGATTTTTTGAGTATAATGAAACAAACCTAATTTTTTTGTGAATAGTAACCTACCCATATGAATAGTAACCTACCATTATGAATAGTAATATTACCCTTACAAATAGTGGATCTCCCAAAATAATAGCAACCTCACCCATGATTGACTAAATAAAATTTAGGCATATTATAAGTGACAATATGATCACAGTAAATGTATTTTTACTTTTGTAAGTCATATATAAATAATTATAATTATTTTAAAAGGAATAGTATTTTCCTAAAATGTTTTTGTAAATTAGCAATTCTATGTCTTCTGGTATTAAGATAATTTGATTAGAACTTATGGAATTTTTGAAATAATTATAAGATCAGTTTTTATTTTAAAATCAAAATTTTTCAATTAAATTATGATTTTAATAAAAAAATTAATAATATTTAGAAAAATATTTTTTAAAAATGGAGTTTTTTTGTATTTTACACATTGAAAAATGGTCAGGGAAAATTTTTGGGATTAGTCTGAAATACTTGATGTTTCGGGGATAGTAAAATACATTAATTTACTATATAAATACATTACAATTTAAATCCACTATTCCGAACATCATGAGTGATATAAACACCCAAATATCTAACTCACATTACCTCTTAACTATTCCTGGTCATGGAATAATCACTCTTTCTTATCTTAGTGGAAATTAATAAACTAATGATAAAATGTTAAAGAAACCCCCTCTCCCCTCCATTATAAATACTACTCCTCAAACCCTCGTTACTTCACACCTATAAAGCTTGAATACTCACAAATTATTCAAAAAGAACTTCCCTATCCCCTCCCCTACGAGCAAGATATATTGGCCTCATAAAAATACCATGTCTAGGTTTTTTAAGGAGGATCTCAAGAGGATGATTCAAGAGGTAATTCCTCTTTTTTCTTTTAATTTGCATTCAAATTTAATTTATTTTCTTCTCTTATCCTAAAATTATCTTATGCAAATTCCATGTTAACTCCATTATTATTGATATACTATTGTTATATCATGTTAATTTTATATCATTCATTATACTCCTCTCTCTCTCTCTCTGTTAATAAAAATGAAATCCTTGGCCGTGATGGGATAATTTACCTACATCATGGGTGATGCAATTCCATTTTTTCATAAAATAATACAAGAAAATAAATAAAAAAGTCAAATGTGTAAAGATATATTTTAATGTGTATGTTTTAACTACTATTATGTTCTGGATCTAAATTATTTACATGACACTATGTGATAACATAAAACAAGTTTGTTGTGATCAAAAAACCACCCAAATTATCCAAAAGAGTCATTATTAAATTTTTTCTAATGATTCATCTTAATTATACATAACCAAATTCATTATAAGATCATTTATATCTCTATAATTTCACTGATATTATATATTATCAAATCTTGATGTAAAATCACATTTTAAATAAACTTCCATTCATGAATAAAAATGAACTTTTCAAGAAAATTATAAAAACGATCATTCCTGAACAATGAATTTAAAATTTATAACTAATCCAAAGGACTATAAAATAAATTAATGAAACCTTAATGAACCATTTTCATGTATAAAATTTTATGGAATTTTTAATTAATTAATATAATGTGCTTATATAGGACATTAATGTGATGAAACTGATCGGATTCAAGGTAAGGGGAAATTATGAAACCCAACTTTCTTTATTCAGGTTCCCCCTCTTTCACTCCATTTTCAGTACAGTTTCTAATTAGAAACAATTTTTTCCTCATTATTTTATCTTTTCTGGGATATACATTTTTACCATAATAGTTTTTTTCAAACAAAATGTCTTCCCAAAAAACTCTTCTTTCAAAAACACATCTTTTACATATCAATCAAGGTAGATGGTTCTTGTATCAAGTATGTTGTTCCCTCACTCTTTTGGGAACCCTAATATTATGAATCTATTCTTATAAGATGAAACCCATTCATTTACGTGGGTTATTTATGTTCATTTTTTATATATTTTTAATGTGGCATGAATTATAGTAAATATGTAATGATGTGACGGGTGTGCCCAGAATTATATAGCGTAATATTAATGTTTGAATGTGACGGGTGCACCTAGAATTATGCATACATCCAATGCATTGGGTAAAGTGATGAATCTCATGAGTTAAAATGAAATTATTTGTGAACATAAAACAAGATTTTTTCACAACTCCGTGTTTTAGTTGGCCACTAATACTTTATGTTTTATTTTTATGTGTTTCCAAATTTCAAGTCTTTTATTAATTCTTCATCATTTGTTCCTGAATTTTTTACTATGTTATGAATTTTCTCAACCATTGTTATATTGTTAATATCTATCCTATTTATGGGCTTTCAGATAATGTAACACACCAAGATTTCATAGTGTGTTATTTCTTCAAAATAATTCCATAACTTGCACTACACGCAACACAGAGTTCAATCAAACCATGACTTACAAAACGAAATCCATTCAAAAGAGGTTATGAATAGTATTATCTAAAATTTAAACTTTATATAATCCTTATAATTTTAGAATCCATATTATGAGTTTCTTAGATATAATGCAAGAACAAATTCATTTTTAGTATTGTACTTTTATCAACTTTTAATAGTGAAACCTTTTTACATAAGATATTTTAAACATTATGACTAAATGGGGACATCAAAATTTTAAAATGAAACATCCCAAGCTTCCACGGTACGCTTTCTTTGAATAATACAGTAGCGTGTGTTGTACGCATCCTTGAGTTTTAACACACACCACAACCAGTCAAACTAGCCGTTATGAATAGTAATATATACTTTTCAAAATTATATATATATTATATTTTAAAATGGAATTCATTTCTGGATTCGGAATATAGAATTTAGCCTAAGGTGAAATTTTGGTACTTTTCGGACAACTTTAATATTTTGATGAATAGTGAAAATTACTAAATTTTAATTAAAAACAACTTTTTTAATCAAAATAATTAATAGTGATAAATTATGAATTTGAGTGGTTTTAAAGTATATTTAGAATATATTTTTCCCATTTAATATAATGTTTTTCATTGGACATAATTTTACAATTAAACCGAACATAAACAAGTGTCAATCTTTTAATAGTTATTATCTCTTAAAAACACGCTTTTTGTTTTGACAGCGGAAATTAATTTTCAATTAATTTCTGCCACTTATGTGTTTTGAATTTAGAAAAATGGATTCCATATTTGGAATCAAGATGTCCAAATTGTGTAAATAGGTAACTTTTATTTTTAGACATTTTGAATAATTACCGTGGTAAATATTTTATTTACCATGGTTAAGGGTAAATCTGGTAAATAAGGGTTAAAAAACAATATTATAATAATACTAAATTACCCTAAAACGTGTCCTAGCCTTATTTGTTGATACATGTTCGACCATAGGCATCTTTGGGTCGATTTGGGGACCCCATGGTTCCACTTGTAGGTGATATGGACACTTTATTTTAATTAAGTTAAAATGAATACAAAAATGACACAAGCATATATCTTTTAGAAAACAAATTAATACATAGGGTTATATATGTTGGATTTTAGATTATAAATATTCATTAGAAAGATAAAACGATTTCCTAAATAATTATAGTTTATTTATAATTTTTAGACATTATATAATTTATTTTATTTATGACACAATGATGATGTAGTAATTACTAAAATAGTGAAAAATTAAATTAATTGATATTATAAATACCAAAATAAATATAATATGAAATTTTAAAGAATTAAACTAATTTTATAGGATAATATGATATATTAGGATTGATTTAATTTACTTTGTTATAAGTAATCAATCTGTTATGAGTTTTAAAAAAACCAGCTATTAAATAGTGTCAAAATTGACATAAAAGAGTTCGTAAAACAAATATTATATTATTAATTGATATTAAATTCCTAAAAATCTAATTTTTGTCCAAGAGACTTATATCATGATAGTTTCATAATTAATGGACCACTTGGGGGTCTCTTGGATGTATATAGTAAGTTTATTAACCATATTATATAAAAATACAAAGAGACATTGTAAAAGTGAAACTAATTAACTTAGAGTTAATACTTAATGATAAGGTTAATATAAGTACCCAAACCTGTCTAAATTATATTGGTTGAGTTGTTTCCGACCCATACCCAACTTAACCTTTGAATAGTCAACTTTGGATCCATTGGAAACCGAATATGAATTTATTATAAACTAATATCTCTAGCTTTTCCAAAGGTGCCCCTCACCCCTCTTATAAAAGGGCAGTCCTCCTTCTCATTTCTTCACACCTTCAAAGCCTATTTGTTCGGCCAAACTCTGACCCAATACTCTCCCAACTTACCTCAATACAACCTAGAGGCCTTATTTTGATCAGAAAGCCAACCTAAGGAGCCCTTTTGATCAAATCAAAAGGAAGAACCCGAAGAAGGGGTAATGATTTCACCACCCTTTTCCAAGTTCATTTCTTCTTCCACTTCTTCTTCCTTTGTTGTTACCATTCTAAAATAATAACTCCAGTATCATATATATACTGTGATGTTATTATAAATATGGTACAATCATATTCAGTATTCTATCCACCCTTTGAATAACATGGCACCATACGTGCGTACGTACGGCTTACCGTCTCCACGTCGTGGTGTAATTGTTATTCAATATATTATTATTTGGATGGGTATAATAATGATATGTAACTCATGTAAATAATAAATATAACATGTTAATGATTCATTATATTTGATATACCATCCATTTATATATTATTTTAATATCAAAAGAATGATATTGTCACTCGTGCGTACGTACGGACTACCGTCTCCACGAACGCGATGAGATTCATTCTCCATCGTATCCATTCAAGTATAATTATCATTTGATGATTTAAAAAATGATGTTTAAGGACTTGATATCATTCTGGATATGAATAATATACAACCTATCCTTTACAAACATGTCTTATGTAACAAAACATATAAAAGAAAACAAGTAAGTTAACACCCGAAACAACGATAATACTAAGATATTATTATCAAATCAATATTAAAAGATCATATATGATATCATATTAATGTATATGATTATTTTATAATTTAATAACAATTATTTCACCATTATACAGGAGGTTAACCTACCCCAACCAAGGAAAAGTACAAGGTAAGGGTTATTTCACAATCTCTTCATTATCCGAGGTTGTTTATACGTAATAATCTACTGGGATCTCTTTATCATCCACATCCATGTTTCTTCAAAATGTATTTCAAAACATTTTTATTATTTACAAGAATATGGGTTAAAGTCATTTATACCCTTGTTTGACTTTTTATAAGAGGAATCTTTCCGTCGTTTTCAAAACAAGGTCCTTTTAACCTTTTCGACAGAATTAAGGTAAGAATGTTTTTTTAACTTATTCGGCGAGTGCGGTTATTTTCTGCCGTTATAAAATCTTCAAATCTTTCCTTACAAGCTTATAAGAATATTTTCAAGAAAATGTTTTATTTTATATTGCTCTTAAATGCTTTCAAAAATAGAAAGATATATTTCCCCAAAAAGTGTTTTGATTTCATCTATGTTAACATCCTTTGATTGATTTTACGCTAATTTGAAGTTGATTTATTATGATACAAAACTTCTATATTGTATTGAAGGTTTTGTGATATGTTTGACTGTGGATGTGCTATTTTTATACCATTCATAGTTTATGGTGAAATTATTGACATTTCGTATGCTAGTTTTAATACGAATGTTTATGTTATGATTAAACCTTTTCATATGGGAATGCATTGGACTTAATATGTAACGGGTGGAGCCCGCTATAGCTCCTCGATGCATCGGTAGGTCTCATGAGACAAAATAGTGTCTTGGCACAAGGCCTTGGCAAAATCTTATTTGTAGTCTTGGCACGAGGCCTTGGCTATGTGGTTATGATAGTCTGGCATTATGCATTCCAACATTATGAAAGTGGTTATTGATATTGCATATGATTATTTGATTAGTAGAATATCCATGTGAACAAGTAAATGACATTATTTTATTTTACTTTTGCCGTACTATGTTTAAGTTCAAGTTTAAATTGCTTTTGTTTTAGTTATACATAGCCTTAAATGTTTATTCTTATTTGTGAAAGTTTCCGGTATATTGTTATCCTTACTGGGCATTTGAGCTCACCCCTTTTCTATGTTTTATTTTTCCCAGGATGTGAAGAAGTAAGTTATGAATGACCTGCAGGGAGATTATGAGGGGATAATAGTGTGGACTATGGAGACATTATGTTGTTGTAGTAGTTTTTAAATTTATTATGTAATGTAAAACTTATGAATATATCTAGTGTTTCCAAGGCTACTAAACCAATCGGTCTTTCGAGATTTGATCTTTCTTGTGATCATGCCAATGTTATGTAATAGTGCACCGACTCTGGGTAACTAGGGTCGGGGCATTACAATTGGTATCAGAGGAAGTTTAGTACAAACCTTGGAAGCTAGATTTAGATAAACTCTGATTAGAGCATGTAGACCTAAGATGAACATTGAGGATTAGTATAGAAGAACTTCCTAGAATTTTGTTATTGTAGAGATTTTGTGAGTTTTCCGAGCAATACTTCCCTGTCTGGATATGAGCAGGTAGAGGCGGCTCTGGCACAAATGTACCTAGGGGTAAAAAACGAAAACACCGCTTTGAGCTAGACTCGAACGGGAAGTGGTGCACGACAACGGGCCTTGCTGCACTCTTGGTTACGACACTCCCGGGGGATATGCTTAGGATAATTCCCATTTTCTTTACAAACCATTATGAAGGGTTTATGAGTATATACATCCTCAAAGGAGACATTTTTATGATTATGGATTATATCCATAAATAGTTCAATTTATGTTAAGTGTTTTATAAGTATGGGATTATGTATTTTGATTCATAAATTGATCTAGTGTATGCCATTGTTTAGAAATGGCGCCCAGTAGAAGGAATGAGAACTCCAGAAATGCACATGATCCAAAGAGAAGGAAGGATCATATCTTTCATGGTCTTAAGCTAGAATTTATAAGATAAATAGTCTCCCATGTATTATCATCATATGAAGAAATAATATCATGTGTTGATAAGATAAGTAATGAGTTTACTGAGTCCTATGGCTTTGAAGGGAAGCAAGAGAAGAAAAGGATGGAAGAGAGAAAGATGGATAAAGGGAAGAGGGAAAAGAAGAATTTTCGCATATGTGGTAACTGTGGAAAGAAACACCCTGGAACTTGCCTGAAAGGAATGGGAGTTTGTTATAAGTGTGGAGGAAAAGGGCACAAAGTACGTGACTGGAAGGGTAAGAAAATGGTTTTAAATGTACAATGCTTCATTTGCAAGGAGTTTGGACACTACGCGAACCTATGTCCCAGTCATCAGACTATGCCGCAAATGATGTTATTGGATAATAATCAAGTTATGATACTACCACAGATGAAGAGGAATGATTAGAGTTCTTATGTTGATTATGTCAATTGAGTGTTGTATCAACAATGTACTTGTTATAATAATTATGGAGTATATAAGGATTGTACTGCAGTACTATTTCATTAAGGACTTGAGATTGTGTGGAACAAAGAAAAGTGACTCAATAGCAGGATAAATTTTTGGAAAATATATGGTTGAGAGAATGATAAATCATAATATAGTTCTGATACTGAGGTAGTGATTTTGGAATAAGATGTGATTGTTTTGGATAAATTATATTGGATATTCCTGACTACCTTGGAACTGATTAATGATTTGTATATTCCATCATTGTTGGGGTTTAAAACATTTTTGGATAAATGAAGTATATCCAACATTCTATATGGAATAAGGGAGCATGAATGTAATCAATAAGGAAAATGGTAATACATGATGAAGGTATTCATATGCTATTACGGGGTAAAAAGGATTTATATTATGTTTACCTTCCTTATAAATGTTGGACTGTGAGTTTGGAAAGAAGTATTTTGGATAGTTCTAGTTTGGATTATTTTGGATTTCCATAAAAGGACAACCTGGAGGTCGGGCAGCAACTCGTCACGTCCGACAAGGCTGCGAGACTTGAACCCGCAACCGAAGGGCGACAAGGGTGTATCACCTACCACTGGCCCACGAGATGTCCTGGATTAAATAATGTAGTTTTTATTAAAAGATCTTGTAGATGAATTATAAATTTGTTTATTTTGGAACCCTATACGAATAGTGTGAATAGAATTTTTTTACATTCTATTATCTTTTAGAGTGAAAGATGAGTTTGTGGTAGAAATTTATTAATGGATAAAACTCTAATTATAAAGTAAGTATATCTCCTTATGATCTTAGCCAATCTCATAAATAAATTCCTCAGTATTATGAAAAGCAACTTAGAACAAAAATGTTTTCCTAGATGGTACCTTAAATCATCACTAATTTATGGCTTTGGGATTGTTGGCCTTTTCATAGCCAAGTTCTCTACCACTCTCCATCAGATAATTGATGGTTAGATTTTTCTTCCATATCCATATTTTCCTACATGGAACCCTAGTATGTGTTATTTTTAGTAATCTTCATACTTTCGACTCTTTATTTTAAATAGAGGCCTCATTAATTCATTTTTCGATGTGGGATTTCAACTAAGATATTTTGAAACGTCAAAAATGTGTTATCCTAATACCCTATGTTTTGTTGAACCGATGGTATTTCAAATCATCATAGATTGATGTATTTAAGGACCTCAATTTTATACTTGTTTGTGATTGATGACCTCAATCACTACCTATAAATATTTATGTTTTTCCTCCAATTATATGTCTCTAATTGCCACCAATGTTTTCCTAATCGAGATCATAATTTGGTGGCGACCCTTTCATTTCTCTTTTCCTCATATTAAGACTAAATTTTAGTAACCCAATTTCCGATGTGGGTTTTCCCACAAATATATTTTCTATTTTCAACCTTTTATTTTCGAAGAACAATTTCAAATTGCGAGGATGCAATTTTTTGAAGGAGGGGAGAATGTAACACCCCAAGATTTCATAGTGTGTTATTTCTTCAAAATAATTCAATAACTTGCACTACACGAAACACCGAGTTCAATCACACCATGACTTACAAAAAAAAATCCATTCAAAAGAGGTTATGAATAGTATTATCTAAATTTTAAACTTTATATAATCCTTATAATTTTAGAATCCATATTATGAGTTTCTTAGATATAATGCAAGAACAAATTCATTTTCAGTATTGCACTTTTATCAACTTTTAATAGTGAACCCTTTTTAAATAAAATATTTTAATTTTTCTGACTAAATGGGGACATCAAAAATTTAAAATGAAACATCCCAAGATTCCACAGTACGCTTTCTTTGAATAATACAGTAGCGTGTGTTGTACGCAACCTTGAGTTTTAACACACACCACAACCAATCCAACTAGCCGTTATGAATAGTAATACCTACTTTTCGAAATTATATATATTTTATATTTTAAAATGGACTTCATTTCTGGATTTGGAATATCGAATTTAGCCTAAGGTGAAATTTTGGTACTTTTCAGATAACTTTCATATTTTGATGAATAGTGAAAATTACTAAATTTTAATTAAAAACAACTTTTTTAATAAAAATAATTAATACTGATAAATTATGAATTTGAGTGGTTTTATGGAATATTTAGAATATATTTTTACCATTTAATATAATTTTGGTCATTGGACATAATTTTACAATTAAACCGAACATAAACAAGTGTCAATCTTTTGATAGTTATTATCTCTTAAAAACACGTTTTTTGTTTTGACAGCGGGAATTAATTTTAAATTAATTTCTGCCACTTCTCTGTTTTTAATTTAGAAAAATGGATTCCATAATTGGAATCAGGATTTCCAAATTGTGTAAATAGGTAACTTTTATTTTTAGACATTTTGAATAATTACTGTGGTAAATATTTTATTTACCATGGTTAAGGGTAAATCTGGTAAATAAGGGTTAAAACATAATATTATAATAATACTAAATTACCCAAAAACGTGTCCTAGCCTTATTGGTTGATACATGTTCGACCATAGGCATCTTTGGGTCGATTTTAGGACCCCATGGTGCCACTTGTAGGTGATAGGGACACTTTATTTTAATTAAGTTAAAATGAATACAAAAATGACACAAGCATATATCTTTTAGAAAAACAATTATTAAATAGGGTTATATATGTTGGATTTTAGATTATAAATATTCATTAGAAATATAACAAGATTTAATACATAATTATATTTTATTTATAATTTTTAGACATTAAATAATATATTTTATTTATAACACAATGATGATGCAGTAATTACTAAAATAGTGAAAAATTAAATTAATTGATATTATAAATACCCAAATAAATAAAATATGAAACTTTTAATGAATTAAACTAATTTTCTAGGATAACATGATAAATTAGGAGTGAGGTAATTTACTTTTTTCTAAGTAATCTATATGTTATGAGTTTCAAAAAAATCAACTATTAAATAGTGTCAAAATTGACATAAAAGAGTTCTTAAAACAAATATTATATTATTAATTGATATAAAATTCCTAAAAATCTAATGTTCGGACAGGAGACTTATATAATGATATTTTCAGCATTAATGGACCACTTGGGGGTCGCTTGGATGTATATAGTAAGTTTATTAACTATATTATATAAAAATACAAAGAGACATTGTAAAAGTGAAACTAATTAACTTAGATTTAATACTTAAAGATAAGGTTAATATAAGTACCCAAACCTGTCTAAATTCTATTGGATGAGTTTTTTTCGACCCATACCCACCTTAAAATTTGAATAGTCAACTTTGGAGCCATTTGAAACCGAATATGAATTTATTATAAACTAATATCTCTAGCTTTTCCAAAGGTGCCCCTCACCCCTCTTATAAAAGGGAACTCCTCCTTCTCATTACTTCACACTTTAAAAGCCTTTTGGATCGGCCAAAATCTACCCAAATACTCTCCCAACTTCCCTCACTACAACCTAGAGGCCTTAGTTTGATCAGAAAGCCAGCTTAAGGAGCCCTTTTGATCAAATCAAAAGGAAGAACCCGAAGAAGAGGTAATGATTTCACCACCCTTTTCCAAGTTCATTTCTTCTTCCACTTCTTCTTCCTTTGTTGTTACCATTGTAAAATAATAACTCCAGTATCATATATATACTGTGATGTTATTATAAATATGGTACAACCATATTCAGTATTCTATCCACCCTTTGAATAACATGTCACCATACGTGCGTACGTACGGCTTACCGTCTCCACGTCATGGTGTAATTGTTATTCAATATATTATTATTTGGATGGGTATAATAATGATATGTAACTCATGTAAATAATAAATATAACATGTTAATGATTCTTTATATTTGATATACCATCCATTTATATATTATTTTAATATCAAAAGAATGATATTGTCCCTCGTGCGTACGTATGGACTACCGTCTCCACGAACGCGATGAGATTCATTCTCCATCGTATCCATTCAAGTATAATTATCATTTGATGATTTAAAAAATGATGTTTAAGGACTTGATATCATTCTGGATATGAATAATATACAACCTATCCTTTACAAACATGTCTTACATAACAAAACATATAAAAGAAAACAAGTAAGTTAACACCCGAAACAACGATAATACTAAGATATTATTATCAAATCAATATTAAAAAATCATATATGATATCATATTAATTTTCTATGATTATTGTATAATTTAATAAAAATTATTTCACCATTATACAGGAGGTTAACCTACCCCAACCAAGGAAAAGTACAACGTAAGTGTTATTTCACAATCTCTTCATTATCCGAGGTTGTTTATACGTAATAATCTACTGGGATCTCTTTATCATCCACATCCATGTTTCTTCAAAATGTATTTAAAAACATTTTTATTATTTACAAGAATATGGGTTAAAGTCATTTATACCCTTGTTTGATTTTTTATAAGAGGAATCTTTCCGTCATTTTCAAAACAAGGTCCTTTTTAACCTTTTCGACAGAATTAAGGTAAGAATGTTTTTTTAACTTATATGGCGAGTGCGGTTATTTTCTGCCGTTATAAAATCTTCAATGCTTTCCTTACAAGCTTATAAGAATATTTTCAAGAAAATGTTTTATTTTATATGGCTCTTAAACACTTTCAAAAATAGAAAGAGATATTTCTCCAAAAAGTGTTTTGATTTCATCTATGTCAACATCCTTCGATGGATTTTACGCTTATTTGAAGTTGATTTATTATGATACAAAACTTCTATATTGTATTGAAGGTTTTGTGATATGTTTGACTGTGGATGTGCTATTTTTATACCATTCATAGTTTATGGTGAAATTATTGACATTTTTTATGCTAGTTTTAATACGAATGTTTATGTTATGTTTAAACCTTTTCATATGGGAATGCATTGGACTTAATATGTGACGGGTGGAGCCCACTATAGCTCCTCGATGCATAGGTAGGTCTCATGAGACAAACTAGTGTCTTGGCACAAGGCCTTGGCCAAATCTTATTTGTAGTCTTGGCACGAGGCCTTGGCTATGTGGTTATGATAGTCTGGTATTATGCATTCCAACATTATGAAAGTGGTTATTGATATTGCATATGATTATTCGATTAGTAGAATATCCATGTGATCAAGTAAATGGCATTATTTCATTTTACTTTTGCAAAACTATATTGAAGTTCAAGTTTAAAAGGCTTTTGTTTTAGTTATACATAGCCTTAAATGTTTATTCTTATTTATGAAAGTTTCCGGTATATTGTTATCCTTACTGGGCATTTGAGCTCACCCCTTTTCTATGTTTTATTTTTCCCAGGATGTGAAGAAGTAAGTTATGAATGACCTGCATGGATATTATGAGGGGATAATAGTGTGGACTGTGGAGACATTATGTTTTTGTAGTAGTTTTTCAATTTATGATGTAATGTAAAACTTATGAATATATCTAATGTTTCCAAGGCTGCTAAACCAATCGGTCTTTCGAGATTTGATCTTTCTTGTGATCATGACAATGTTATGTAATAATGCACCGACTCTGGGTAACTAGGGTCGGGGCGTTACATATAACCCCTTTTTATGTATATCCTCAGGTGATTATGTGTACTAGGTATTTTTCAAGGGACAATAAGAAGCTGGAGAAGAATGACTTAAATAAATGTTTATGTTTGATGTAGTAAATGTTATGTATGATCCTAGTTTACCCATGACACTAAACCTCTAGATCCTCATGGGGTAGTACTATGATGTTTTTTATCTTCATAATGATGTAATAGTAATTTTAGAAAATGATGGGTTGCTATAGATGGTATCAGAGTCAAGTATTTATTAATTTGGGAATTAGGATTAGTGAACCCCAGGGAAAACCTCTAATATGAGACTAAGTACAGATATGCACACAAGAATATTAGATAAGCATATGGATCCAAAAAGATATTATTTTATTGTAAATTTCACGAATTAATAATTTATTCATGACTCATAGACTTCAATTTTTTTCTATCATTTTCTATTTTAGAAAATTTGCAGGAACTTAGAGAATCAATGACAACAACCCGTGTGAGGTCCAATTCAACAATTTCCCAAAAGACATCCCCAATTCATTGGGACGTGGAGTTCAAAAGTTAATGGAAATTATTACCCAACTATCTCAGGTTATGAATAAGAACCTGAATAATGAGGAACGTCCTCCTTCACCAAAGAGGGATCATCTGGCTATCATGTGTTTCAAGAGTGAATGACCACCGACATGTAGTGGATATTCAGATCCACTAGTTATGGAACAATGGGTCAAATCCATGGAAAATATCTTTTATGTGATCCACTATTATAAGATAGAGAAGTTGACACTATCCATTTATCATCTAAATGGAGAGGCCGATCAATGGTGGGATTTGATTAAGAACACCTTTCCAAGTGATGAAATTGAAGAGATGGAATATGAGGACTTTTAAATCATGTTTATTAAAAAGTATTTCCCACTAACTCTTCATTTGAATATAGATAAAGAATTCATAGAGCTCATAGAAAAGTAAGGATAATCTATCCTAAATTAAGAAGAAGTTTCACAAGGCTATAAAGGTATGCTTTAGTTTCTATTATCAATAATGATAGAAAAATTGATAGATTATTTAGTGGGTTAAAACTGCACCTTCAAAAGGCTCTTCCAATTAGAGACTTTGGGAGTTATGAAGAAGTTATATGTGTTCCCTCAAAGTGGATATAGAGTTTGGATAATGATCCAATTGCTATTGTGATAGGAAAATTAAGATAGAGTTTAATGATGGTGGGTTTAATGATAAAGGTGGAAAGAAAACGCATTGCCCCATAAGCAAAAAATGTGGGAAGTTGCATTATGGGAACTACCTCAAATGGATAGGGAATGGATTTAAGTGTGGAAAAGAAGGCCACCATGATCAAGAGTGTCAAAAGTACTTGAGAATGAAGGATAATGGAATGGAATAATGGTGACACCTACCAATGGATAAATGATAAAATTATAGCGAGAAAGGGAACTATAAAAGTAAGTGCAGTAAAACTAGAGTCCCCGAGGGTAATTAGCATCAGAAACCACCAAAGAGAAAGGAATAAGGGATGTTTTATTCCATAACTACTATAAAAGTGGAATAAGATAATAAAGTCATAAAAGGTACACTTCCTATTAAACCAATAATGGAAAAGGTTTTATCTGATTTTGGTTCAACTAATTCCTTTATATCTTGCAAGTTTGATAGAACTATAGAATTGAATCCCCAAAACAGTGAAGTTGAGATATCTATAAAAAACCAAGTGGTGAAATAATTTCAACCCAAGTGTTTTACTCTTATCCTATTGTCATATGTGGTAATATTCTTATAGAAAATCTCATAATACTTCCCTTGGTACAATTCTATACTATAATGGGAGTGGATTGGATCTCGTTATATAGAGCACATACCCACTTTCAATAAAAAGAAATATATTTTCATATTCTGAACCATACCATGATCCTATACAAATTCATAGGATATCATGAATATCCTATGAAATATCATTCAATGGTGAGGGTGTTGATTTCTGATGAAGAAGCATACCTCACTCCAATGGATGAGTCAATGGAAAGTGCCAACATTGTGGAAATTTCCATCATGAGGGAATACAATAATTTATTTCCCAAAGAGTTACCCAGAATTCCCTCAGATCATGTGGTAGAGTTCTCAAGAAAACACATCCCCAGATCTACTACTATCTCAAAGTGTCTCTATACTATAGATCCTATCAAACTGGAGGAGTTAAATAAGCAGGTGCAAGAGCATTTGAAAAAAGTGTTCATACGCCCTAGTTCCTCACCATGGGGTGCCCCAGTGCACTTTGTGATGAAGGAGGGAACAATGCAGGTGGGTATATATTATGTAGAACAAAAAAATATCTCCATAAAGAAAAATTGTCATTTTCCAAGTACTGATGATATATGCAATTAGTTATGAGGAGCTCAATACTTCTCAAAAGTGGATCTTCATTTTGGATATCAGTAGTTAAAGGTGAAGAAAACTACTGGAAAATGGACCTATACCCACAATTTGGGGGAAACCATAGGTATTAGTCACCCTATCTCTACAGTTTTAGGAAAACCATTGGTATATACATTTTTTGATAGCCTATACCCATGGTTTCCCCAAATTGTGGGTATAGGCTACCCTATACCCACTATTTACTCCAAACCATGGGTATAGGGTATCAAAAAATACCTATACCCACAGTTTTCCCAAAACCATGGGGATAGGTTAACATATACCCATGGTATCCCCCAAAACCATGGGTATAGTCAATGGATAAAAAAACATATACCCATGGTTTTGAAAAACCTTGGGTATAGGTTTTCCGCGTTTGCGAGGGAAATTTGTTTCCGCGGGAAGAAAAACATGGTAGGAGTTCTATATCCACTGTTTATTCCTCTATACCCACGATTTAAATAAATATATTTAATAATATATATATATATACCGACATATATGCGGTGATAGGGTACTGGTAAGGCTGCTCGTGAATAGAGAAGTGGTTGTGAGATCGAATCCCATGGGCTGCTATTTTATAAAATTTGTTATACCCACGATTTCTAAACCATGGTTATAGAGTTATGACATGGTGAAAAAACCAATACCCATGGTTTTTCCAAACCGTTGGTACATTTCATGGACCTCTACTAACTCCACCAATGACTACAGTTCCCCAAACCATGGGTATAGTCTATACCCACGGTTTTGGGGTCTATTACCACGGTTTTGAACCGTGGGTATATGATCATTTTCCAGTAGTGGAAGGAAGATATTCCAATGACTGCCTTCCTTACATGGTATGGTCACTATCCGTTTCTGGTAATTCCCTTCGAACATACTAATTCACCTAAAATCTTCATGGATTTGATGAATGTAGTCTTTAGAAATTTCCACGACAAATTTTTGGTAGCTTTAATCAATGATATTATCTTTTAATCAAAGTGAAAGGAGGAATGCCAAGAAAATATAATAATTGTGTTGGGGAAATCGAGAAGGATATTTTGTACACTATTTCAAATAAGCACAACTTTTGGATTAAGAAAGTCACAATCTTGGGACATGTGATCATAAGTGAGGTAATTTTTGTGGACCCTTCAAAAACAAAGGCAGTTGAAGAATGGCCCAGTCCCTCTAGTGTCATAGAAATATGTAGTTTTCTTTGAACAGATAGGTACTAGTAACATTCTATGGAATATTTATCACAATTTTCCATCCCAATAACTATGTTAATAGGTAAAGGGGTAAATTATGTCCGGATGGAAGACTGTGAGGGAAGCTTCAAGGAGCTAAAGAGAAAGTTGATCACTGCACCTATACTCACAATACCAAATATTTGAGAATGTTTTGCGATATAATATGATCATTAAAAGATATTTTTGGGTTGTGTACTCGTGAAAAATGATAATGTGATAGCATATTCTTCAAGGAAGTTGGAGATCCCTGAGAAAAACTACCCAACGCATGATCTAGAGTCAGATGTCGTCTATTTTGCCCTGAAAATATGGCGGCACAACCTTTATTGTGACAAGTGTGATATATAGACCATCCACAGAATCTTAATGTATATATTCACACAAAAGGATCTAAACATGCATCAATGAATATGGATAGAGATATTCAAGGACTAAAATTTATCTATTCACTATAATCCTAGAATGACAAACAAGGTAGCTGATGCTCTACGAAGAAAAGAACCTGCTACTCTATCCATGTTATAGATTTAGAAAGACCCTATCTTCTTGGATATTTAAAGGATGTGTTTCGAAATCATAAGGGATGGGGATACATCCTACCTTTCTAAATGATTTGGCAACCTCTATCTAAGAGATGATTAATTAGACACAAAGGGACAATTTGGAGTTACTAAAGATGGTGAATGCAGTAAAGTATGAGAAGAATCAAGAGTTTCATATTGATGATGATGGTGTGATTCAGTTTGAAACATGACATTGTATGACTTCATCACCCGAGATAAATAAAGAGCTATTGGAAAAGGCACACAGCTCAACATTCTCTATCCATCTTAATAGCACCAAGAAGTACCAAGATCCTTGAGAACAATTCTGGTGGGATAAGATGATGAAGGAGATTGAAGAATATATCCTAAGGTGCTTGGTTTGTCAGAAAGTGAAAACAGAGTGACAAAAGTCCAAAGTGATGATTCAACCATTTCATATACCCATGTGGAAATGGAATAATGTCACTATAGACTTTGTCAGGTCTCCCGAAGAAGTCCAAGGGAAATAATGCAATATGGGTTGTGGTTAACTGACTCACTAAGACTTCAAATTTTATTAATATTTGGGAAGATCTATCAATTGAACAATTTGAAAAGATATATGTGAAGGAAGGGGTGAGACTGCATGGGGTTCCACTCACGATTGTCTCTGGACATGATCCAATGTTTACATCGAAATTCTAGAGGAGTCTTCAACATTCTTTGAGTACTGAATTAAATTATAGCACAACCTATCACCCCCAAACTAATTTCCAATATAAAATGATTATCCAAATGCTTAAAAATATTCTAAGAGACTGCTCTCTAGAATTAAAATGTGGATGAGATCAGAACCTCAAATTGGTTGTGTTATCATACAATAAAACCTTCCACTTGATTATTTATATGGCTCCGTATGAATCTATGTATGTAAAGAGATATAGATCTCAAAAATATTGGGATGATGTTGGAGAAGGAAAGATACATGGACACGATCTTGTGAAATAGATGACAGAGAAGGTTCCAGTCATCCGGAAACATATCAAAGCCACTCAAAGTCAGCAGAAGAGCTATACAGATGATCGTTAAAGGGACATGGAGTTAGATGTTGGAGATAATGTATTCCTTCAAATATCACCATGGAAGAGAGTCATGTAGTTTGAAATAAAGGGAAGCTAATATCAATGTACATTGGCCCCTTTCTGATCCTTGATTTTTATAGGAGTCGTGTCCTATCGTCCTACACTTCCACCGAATATGGATCAATTTCATGATGAGTTTTTTGTATCGTTCTTGAGAAAGTACATTCTAGATCCCTCACCTGTACTGGACTTAGAGGTGGCATAACATAAATATGATCTCTCCAATGAGGATATACCAATAAATATTCTGTAATGGAGAGATAAAGTTATATGCAACAGGAAAACCTACCTTGTGAAAGTGTTTTGGAGGAACTATGGGTTTGAAGAAGCAACCTGGGAAATGGAGGAGGCGATGAAGCAGAAGTACCCTCTATTGTTTGTGTAAAATGAAATTTCGAGGGAGAAATTTAATAAGCGGGGAATAATGAAAGGACCCAATGTTTTATCAATGTAATCCTCTTAATATAATTATTCGTTAAAGTGTAATCACATTAGGAAACACAAAGAAATATCCTTATACTAAACTCTATATTTTGGCCACTTCAATGTTTTGAATTTCTGAAATCAGACATACACGGTTGTATTTAGTGTGATTTTGGAGTCTAATGAAACAAACATAATTTTTGGTGAATAGTAACCTACCCATATGAATTGTAACATATCCTTATGAATAGTAATATGACCCTTATAAATAATGAGCCTCCCAAAATAATAGCAACCTCACCCACGAATGATTAAATAAAATTTAAGCATATTATAAAGGACTATGCGATCATTAAAAAAGTATTGGTATATTTATAAGACAATAATAATTAATTATAATGAAATAATTAAATTAAAATAAAATCTACTTTCATAAATTTTTTTCATAAATTAAAAATTCAATGTCTTCTGGTTTTCTCATATTTTTATAAGATCTTATTTAATTTTTAAAGCATTATGAAATCAATTTTAATTTAAAAAAATGCGTTTTTCAAGTAAATTGTGATTTTAATTAAAAATTAAATTAATCATTTTGATATTTTTTTTTGAAAAATGGAGTTCATTTTTGGACAATACGTATCAGATAATTATTACGGTGAATTTTAGGGATTTTTCTAAAATACATGAATTTTTTGTGAATAGTAAAATACATTAATTTTCCATATAAATACATTATAATTTAAATCCACTATTCCAGACATCATGATTGATGTAAGCACCCAAATCTAGAACTCACATGACTTCTTTAATATTTTTGGTAATGGAATCATCACTATCTCTTATCTTTGTGGAAATTAATAAACTAATGATTAAAATATTAAGAACACACCTCTACCCTTTACTATAAATACCACCCCTCCAACCCTCATTAATTCACACCTCTAAATATTCAATAATATCCTAAATTCTACCCAAAGCTCTGCCCTATCTCCTCCACCATGACTACGATATCTTGGCCTCAAAAAAATTACAATCCTGTATTTTTTAAGGGGGATCTCAAGAGGAGGATCTCAAGAGGAGGATTCAAGAGGTAATTTTTCTCTCTCATTTCTTTCAATTTCCATTCAAATTTCATTTCTTTAGTTTTCTTATACTCAAATTCTCTTATCCAAATTTTATGATAAATATATTAATATTGATATAAAGGTGTGATATAATTTCAATGGAAGATTATTCATTATACACCTCCATCATTCTCTTTGTCAAAAAAAATGAAATCATTGCCTGTGATGTGTTAATTTACCTACATCAGGGGCGATGAAATTCCATATTGCATCAGCGACTTCAAGTATATTAATAAAACCATAAAATGGTTTAAAAAAAATTTTAAATTGTATTTTCCCCCTATAATATTCTTGAAATAACTTATTTACATGACACTAAGTGATTGAATAAAACAAGTTTGTTGTGATAGAAAAACCACCTAATTAACCAAAAATGATCATCATTAAATTTTATCTAATGATTCATCATCATGGTACATAAAAAAATTTATTTTAAGATCATTTATATCTATAAAATTTCACTAATATTATATATTAACAAATATATATTTACAACCAAATTTTAAATGAACTTCCATTTATGAATACAAGTGAATCGTTCAAGAAAATTATAAAAAATAACATTCCTAAACAATGAATTTAAACTCTTTAACTTATCCAAAGGCCCATAAAAGAAATTTATGAAAGTTTAATGAAACATTTTCATGTATAAAATGTTCTATAATTTATAATTAATTAATCCAATGTGGCTATATGGGATATTAAAGTTAATAAAGTGATCAGATTCAAGGTTAGGGGAAACTCTCAAACCCAACATTCTTTCTTCGTGTTATCCCTCTTTCAATCAATTTTCAGTAAAATTTCATATTCAAAACCATTTTTAGTCATTATATTACTTTTTATAGGATATAAATGTTTTTCACTATTGTTTATATCAAAAATATTTTCCAAACGAACTATTCATTCCAAAACACACCTTTTACTTCTCACTCAAGGTTGATGGTTCTTATATTAAGTATGTTATTCCCTCCTTTTGGGAACCCAATTTTTTTGAATGTATTCTTATGAGATGAAACCAATTTAATTACATGGGTTATTTATTTTCATTATTGATATATGTTTTATGGGTTATACAAGATAATGAATATGTTTTGACGTGATGGGTGAACCTGAAATTATATAGTGCAACTTAAATGTTTGAATGTGATGGGTGATCCTGGAATTACACAGTGCTCCAATGCATTGGGTAAAGTGATGAATCTCATGAGTTAAAGTGAAATGATGTGCGAAAATAATTATATCTTTTTTTAAAACTATTTTTGGTATTTTTATACTATGATATGATGTTTAATTATTTATTCATTGCCACATTTCAAGTCTTTTATTAATGCTTCCTCCTATGTTCATAATCCTTTACTTATGTTATGATTGTACTCACCCAAATTTATATTGTTTGTATATATCCTATTACTTGGATTTTATAAAACCCTATTTTGATGTATATCTTTAGGTGATTCTGTTTACTAAGGAGTTTTCAAGGTACCGTAAGAAGCTGGAGAAAAATGAATTAAATAAATGTTTATGTTTGATGTTGTAAATGTTATGTATTGACATAGTTTTACCAAGACACTAAACCTCTGGATCGTCATGGTGTAATATTATTATATTTTTTATCTTAATAATGATTTAATAGTAATGTATGAAATGGTTGGGTCATTATAAAAATCCTCTATATCATAGTGATGCTACACATCTAGTGGTAGATGAGCGATGTTTTAAGTACCTTGAAATGATATTTCTAGCCTTTGGCTGTGTTGAAATTGAAATGGTTATACTGTTATTATATTTTGATAAATTTTATGTTGATCAATGGATATTATTGATCCAAATACTAGAAGTGAATAATAAATAGAACAAATAGAATGGGGACCATTTAAATTATGTTCTTTGAAAAAAACATCCCTCATGAATATTGAAGTTAATTGAAGAGAATGTTCCTCAAATTAAATAAAAAGGAAAAAAAGTTTTATAGAGTTTGAGGATAGCTTTAAAATAAAATCCATGTATAATATATATTTTATATGTAATACATAAATCGATATTTCCCATTTATTTGAAAGATATAATCTAATCCTCTAAAGGGAATTGGTTTCTCCAACATTCTCATCATATAATGAAATGGTATTATGTGTCATTATAATAGAGAACTAATTTTATAGATCCTATATATTAATGTAAAATAAAAATAAAAATATTTCACCTAGACATCAAGAAAAAAAGGTAAACTAACACTATGAATGAGAAAATGATGAAATATTTATCATGTGAAAATAATGGGATGAAATATCTAAGAAAATGATTTAAGGGAATGTGGTTTTATAAAAGTGAGGAGATAAGGTCCTTCTAGATAATTCATATAAGGGAATAAAAGGGACCACTACATTCAAATGAATAAACTATAACGAAATGGGAAATTATTCAATATAATGTCCCAAATATCATGGGAACTTAACACATAAGAATAAAAGGGGAGAACATAATGTTTTTTGAGCACTACAATTGAGGGTTGTCTTCTAAAGTATCTGGGTGAAGATAATTAATCATATCATAAAATATAAATAATGAATTATTTTATTCTAAATCTTCACACCCTTTTATATATTCAATGTTTCCCAAGAAAATTATATATTTCCCTAGCACTTTAAGGAGGCAGTTTTCAGTCAAGGATCATAGTGAAAATATAATAGTAATAACGACATGTTATTTAGTTCCCATTATGACACGTAAGAATGATATATTTGTAGAATTTAGTATTATAACTATTTTTGACATTGATATAATCCTCATTATGAATTCATTTTCAAAATATAATTTAAAAATTATTTCAAAGAGAAGTAAATTACAATTTCTGATGATGATGTGGAATAAATTACCATTATAGGAAAGGCTTAAGTATCTATGTGACATATAAATCCACATCATATAGATCTTCCGAATTAGATAATTTGAGAATAAGAATAATACAAATCTACAATGAAAAAGGAAATATTAAATTTCATAATTTACCTATTGCATATGAAACATTGATGTATTTACTAGGGAATTTCATGGACCACTACTAGAGTGTGATGTTGGATTTTTCATTAATTTAATCTTTTATGAAAGAAAAATATGAAGGAATCCATATAGAATAAATACATTAATCTTAGTGAATTTGAAGAAATAACTGGAGGAGATTTATTATTTAGGATTTGTACACCCTTGTGTTTCAGCTTGGAGAGACCATGTTCTTCTTATCAAGAAGAAATATGGATTTATGTGGATGTTCAATGGTAATAGTGAAATCAATGATTTATGATAATGAACAAGAATCCTCTACCAAATATGGATGAATTATTTGATCAAATTCACGGATCTTAATATTTTCCAATGATTGAAATTATTTTTGGGAATCATCAATAGTGATTAAAGATTTAAGATATTATGATTATACAAGTTTTTATTAGGTATGGAAATTATGAGTATACAGTTATGCCTTTTGGATTTAATAATTCATCCTTTTTAGTTAATTATTGAAAATATAATTTTATGAATATCTTTATATTTTAATTGTATTATTTATTAATGTTATCTTTTTGAACACTAAAATATATGAGGTCCATAAAAATCACATCCAAATCATTACTGGAATTCTTACAGAAAAATATTTACAAAGTAAATTTAGACTGTGCTTAATTAAATTTTGAATTTTTTTTAGTATATACTATATCCAAGGTTGGCACATGAGTTGATACTATAATGAAAGATGTAGTAATATAATGGTTTTGAACCGTGGACATAACTGAGGTATATAGTTTCATTTGATTGTAATGTTACTATTAGTGATTTGTTGAAAGGTTTTCCAGATTAGCTAACCTATTAAAAAATATTACACATATAGCAGTTAACTTCAAATAGATAAAATAATGTGACTAATTTTTTGAAAAAAATAAAATGGGGATTAGTCAATGATCTTATTTAGAATCAACTATCATGAGATGTTGGACTTGTGATATATAGTAATGCACTAAAGAAGGGTAGTGGTTTCATATTTATGAAAATGATAATGTTAATAACTACGAATCAATAAAGTTAAATAATCATAAAGAAAACTATATAAACCATTATCTTGATTTATAATCTATAATATTTTCATTGAAGTTATATATATTTTATCATTATTGAAAAATATGTGAGATATCGACAGATCATATGATTTGGAAGAAAATATTTTTGAAGAAATATCACAACATGATCTAAAAGTGATGGCTCGAGGTTCTCATGAATTATGATTTATCAATAAATTATAAACTAGTGATGGAAAATAAGGTAGAAGATACATTGAAAAATAAATATCTTGTAGTATTAATGAAAATATTAAATTAAAAAAATCATATATTAATGGATTTAGTAATGATGGATAAGAGAATTATTATGGTATGGGAAACATCCCTCATTTTAAATTAATTTCCAAGCTATAATTATTATAAAATATACAAAGTTCTCATCTTGATAATGATAATTTTTAAATGAAAATTAATTCTGTGAGTCAGGTAAAATTGGAATAATTCAGATATCAATACGGTGTTTGGAAATTTGTAGAGAGTTTGTGTGTTCCATATATACCCTATCTAAAAAATGAATTATTGGATGATGCATATAACTATAATTTATCAATACACCATGGAAAATCCATGATATATAGAGACATAAAATAAACTTTTTAGTGGAATAATATGAAGTATAATCTTAGATATAATATATAAAGATTCCAATATTTTAACTGGTTAAGGATGAGACACGACATCCTATAGGTGTTATGCTACATATACCAAATCCTATTTTGAAATGGTATTTCATTAATATGTTATTTTTCAATATATTACAAAAGAATAATAGAAGTAGTGATGAAATCTGGATTATTATTGATCATTATAGAAAATATTTACATTTCTTTACAATAACAGAATATTTACCTCTTGGGTGCTTTATAAAACTCCATATTAATATAGTTGAAAGAATTAATTTGGGGCCTCTAAAAATAGTGTATAATTTTGATCCAAAATTTAAATAAAAATTAATGACAATAATTCATAAGGATCATGATATTGAGCTTCAATTGAGCACTACATATCACCATCAAATCAATAAATAGACTTAAAGGATTATTAAAATGTTTGAATATTTCCTGTGCTCATTCTCTATTGACATTTATGGTATATTGGATCATTATTTAATTTTAGTAGATTTTTCATATAATAACGTATTATATTCAAGTATTCATGTGGTTCTATAAGATTAATTATATGGAAATAGATTCTATAAGCCATCTTATTGGGAGAAAGTTGGGGATTGGAAACATTTAGGCTTATAAAATTTTGATGGGATGATGAAAAAGATAAAGAATATTCATAATCATACTAAAGTAGATAAAAATAGGAAAAATGAATTTTTTGACATCTAATGGAAATATTTGGAATCTCATGTGGGAGATCATGTTTATAGAATGTATCACCCTAAAAGGGTGATCGAATGTTTGGTAAGAAAAACAAACTAAGCCCTATTTATATAAAAAAATTTGAGATTCTAGAAAAGATTAAATCTCTGTATTATTATTTTTTATTTCCCCCATTACTATCTAAATTATATGATGTGTTCTATTTATCATTGTTAAGGAAGTATATTCCAAATTCAATGTATTTGATTGTGATTGATGAAATAGATTTGGAAAAAAATGTTTCTTACTCTGAAGAGTATGTAGAGACTATTTACACAAGGGAAAAGGATTTTAGGAATCCAAAAAACATCAATTATCAGATAATGATTTAAGAGTTCATAAAATGGAGGAAAAAATGTGAGAACCTATGGTTGTTATGTAGAAGAACAACCCTCATTTGTTTAGAAAGTACTTTTCATGAAAATTTTAATGATAAAATAAAAATGGATGAAATAATGTGACACTTGAAATTTATTTATAGTAACTGATAATTTTAGAAAACTATAATAAAATTAAAAATTTAATCTTTTTGAAAAAAAAATTCCAGTTTATTAGGATTAATATTGATTTTGAACGTATTAATCCTATAATGCGTTTTTAAAATTTTCCATTGGAAATTTTATTTTATAAATAAAAGAGAATGTATCATTTAACTATTCATATAGTTATGTATAATAATTTATTATATTAAAAATAATTAACCATGAATATACGATCAATTTTATATAAATAAAGATAATACCATTTGGAGGTAAAAATGAATATTTTTTAGAAAACATATATTAAATGCACAATGTCATTTTATTTTAATTAATTAAAATAATATTTAATAATGATTTATTTAAATTAAATTTAATGTTGACATATTTAATTATATTAATTTAAATCCTTATATTTATGATTTCTATTCATATAGTCAATATAAGTTCACTTTATCCTTTCATAATTCATTTCATGGAAGACTATATTAATCACATTTTGCGAGCTTATTTTTAATCTACATAATGACGCTTTAGTTAGTTGAATTTGATAAATGAATTACACATTTGAAATTATAATAATTAATATTATTTAATAATTTCAACTTAATTTTTTGTCATAAAGAATAATAAAAATATAATAACTTGTATACAAAAGTTAAGGTCAAAACAATGTAGCATGTTTTAATCTAAAACAAATGGGTCAAAATGAACATTACACTTTATTATGCATAATTTTATATATCTATTTATAAAAAAACATTGAATATTATTCTTTTTAACCATTTTCCATGAAAGTGAATATAATATTTTAAAATTTTAAAAAATTAAAAGAATGACTCTACCCTCAATTATAATAAAGAACCTCCCCTCATAACCTGTTCACAGATTTTGAGAAAGTTAATAAAAAAATTGAAAAATACCTAAAAATATCCTTATAAACTTTTAAGAGGTTAAATTCTTCCCAAAATTACAATCTGAGGGGTTTAAGAAAATATCAAAATGTTTTTTCACTGATATAAGGTGATCATAATTATGAAGATATTTTATTTTTATTTAATTTTATAACACCTTCAGTTTGGACCTAAAAATTACTATATAATAAAAATAATAAATCCCATATTATAATATTTTATTATGATTATGTAATCATTTTTATCCACATTCTTCCTCCTCCAATGGCCCGAAGGAATCCATTTTTTATTGATTTTTGATAATCCACCTTTCATGGGGTGAGGTGGAACCCTAAAAATGCCCGTAGGCATAAGTATTACATGGATCGTAGGCCTTAGAAGAATTCAGTTCCCATAAACTTCAAACATTACATACAACCCAGACTAACTACTTGGAAATTCTCCTCCATAGCATCATCATCATGAAATCAGCTCTCCACCTTTGCATGGATGTTCGGCTAGTCTTTCCAGTGCATGCACAGGCTTGTCCCGATGGCAGGTGCCATACCCCTAATTTTTTCAATCTGTTTAGCTTCTACACTGGTGAAAGAACCCTTCTCATCCTTCTTTTGAAGCTTGTTCCTTGTAGGTTGTCGGGTTAGTATTTGCACTTAAGGTGCCTCGAAGGCCTTGATTTGGCCTAAAGGCCTTACTAACCCAAAGGAATGGGTGGATCAAAGGCCTTAAAGGACTTTAGGACCAAATCAGTGGCCCAAAGGCCCAAACAGGGGAATATTCCCAGCTGCTATAGTGCCAAACAATTCCTGCTATAGTCCAGCTACAATACCTGCTACATTACTGCTACAATACTACTGAAGTACCTGGAAATTGGCCTCCTCCTGGTTTTGATCAAGGGTCTCTTGGATGCACATAATGAGTCCTCACCAACTGGACTGAGGCTCATGTGATTTATCCACATTCTTCTCTATCAAATAGTAAACAAAACCCCGACTCATGTGTATGGAAGAATAATTCCTTATGAATCCAAGTAATTTGATTTCCATCACAGATTCAATTATAATTCATTATAATAGAACCAAGTAACATATATAATAATTTTTACATAATATTTATTCTATAAATTTAATATATAATCAACTTCATAAACCTTTTACCTATTAATAAACTATAATGTCTCTCATGCATACGTATAACCTACTGTATTCTTGAAGCGATGTTATTCATTTTCCATATCCAACTATGAAGAATGATTATAAAAATTTATTATATATATAAATATGATATTCATAATATTGTTTTAATTATAGATATTATTAATCGACAACCTATGTGCAATAAAAAAACATCCTGGATAAAACATGTACGAGAAAACAATGTAGTTAACACTCAAAAAAATAATGATAATGAAATATTTTCAATGAAAAATTGATAAAATGTAATAAATGGATCATTTATGATGTTATAAGCTAGAATATATTTATGGAATAAATTAATAACATGTTTAAAACCATTTTAATGTAGTTTGAAAAATATTTACAATAGTGGAAGCGTGAGGTAAGAGATTTCATCTCAATTTCCACTCCATTGAGAAGTATTTTCTATTTTAAATCAATTTTTTTTGGAGAATATGATATCCATTTTATATATTTAAAATTAACATATATGTATTATTTATTATTGAAAATTCAATTCAATTTTTCAATTTCATGAGTTCTCAATTAAAAATTTACTGAAGTGGTAACAATTTATTTTAAAATCACAATTTTTGGGCTTTCTTGTATTTAAATTATAAGAATGTTATAATCTATAATTTATAAAATTAATATATATTATTATCCTATAAATATATATGATATTTCTATATTTTATTCTATATTTTCATCTCTTTTATTCAATAATTATGAAATCAATTTTTAAAAGAAAATCTGAACATATTACTCTTTTGGATAAGGTATAATTTTCTTCCATATCCATATTTTTCAAAAAAAATTACATATGTCATTTTTATTTAACCAAATTATGTACTAGAGAAATTCTAAAATATCCATGATTTTTAAAAGGTTTAAAATAAATTTTTATAATGATTAATGCGAGGTTCATTTTTATCTTTTTTTATATAAAGTCAAAAGGAATGTTTTCCTTTTAATAGATACAACATTAACAAAGTTTCAAACTATAATAACTAATTTACTCTATTAAGAATTTTATAAAATATATTAATTGTTTTATAAATGATACACTTTTTCAGAATTATTTTAAATATTTCACTTCCATTTCATTTATATACCCATAGAAAATTACTCTCTTACAAACTTTATATTTCGAATGATTTAATGTAAATATTTTATCTCTTATTAAATTTCTATTCATTACATTTATCTTGAACCATTCACTTTATTATGATAATTTTGAATTTAATTAAATTTAAATATCCTTATTTTTTGTATCAAATATATTATTATTACCTAAACTATTTATAATTTATATATATGGTGTTTTATTATGAAATCTATTTGATTAACATAAGAAATTTTGACATTTAAGATTATTTATTCAACACAAATATTCAATGATATGTAATATCATTTATTCATTAAATTGGCCATTCAATATATGAGTAATGCATTGGGCATGCAATGTGGGGTGTGATCAGGTGTATATTTCTCCTTGATGTATCACTAGGTATCATGAGGAAAACAAGTGGGAAAAACATATTGAATGGGTTTTTGTGCATTATTACCCAATGATTAAATTGTCTTAGAATAATTCAATGATGGCAAAGATATGATGATGTTTGAAATTTTGAAATCCAATACTATATATTTCTTTCTTGGATAATTTTTATATTATTATATATGATATTTATGCATTGATGTTAATAATGGATTCATTTCTTACTCATGTTTTTGATTAGATGGTATGTGTTTTCACTTATATTACATTCCAGTTTTGGTTTTCCCTATTTTATTCATGATAACTTCCACTGTATGTAACCCTTACTGAAATGCTTATCCCTCTTTTATTTTGTTTTATTTATCCATGATATGCAGGAGAAATGTTTTAATGAGTTTCAAGGATTCTTATAATTTTAATTTTTTTATGTTTTAATTTTTTTTTCCATTTTAATGTTTGAATAATGATTTAATATAGTTCTTCATGAATAATAAACTGATTTATCCTTTGTGATATAACCTCTTATAACTTCTACCAATGTAACAACATAGGATATAACTATAGTTTAGAAAATTTTAGGTTTTTACATAATGCCTTACAAACTGAGATAAATAATTTTACAGGAAGAAGTATTTTAGCGTCTTTTCATGAAACTAATGATATTTTTATATTTAATAAACAATATCAATGCATGGAATTACACACACAAAATTGAATTTTTTATATATATTCGTGATTCCAAATGATTGTTCTTGGTATAACATATAATTCATTACCACTGTTGATTATAATTCATTAAAATGAATTTAAAAAATTAATAAAAAACTATTAAATGAATCAATCATTGGATAATTAGGGATAATTTTTACTTGTTGTTGTATCGAATGAAACTCATCTAGAATATGAATCTTTACAATATTCAATATTATATATTATTATATTATAATTCATGAAATATATGGAAAATAATGTTTATTTAACATATTAATTTATTAAATATACACTAAATATATTATATTATTTAATTTAATTTATATTTTATGCATTATATACATATGTATATGCATCCCCTGAAAGTATATTTTTTGTGAAAATCAAACATTGTGATCATAGATTCCATTGAAGAGACTCAATCTATTCTATGATACCTAAAATTTTGATCTTCTATGAAGGACTCTTGGTAAGACCTCATCATTCTAAACCAATGATGTTGGATTGATCTGTGTTACGTCAACATTCAAAGCTTCATTGATTAAACTATTATTTATGGATTTTAATTATTTTTTATCTTTTATATGAATTTTATTTTTGGATTGTGATATTTAAACAAAAGAAAGTCCTTAGTGTTTGGGTTATACTACACCTTTCAAAAGGTCTTCCATGTTATTCCATATCGGGTAAAACATAGAGTATAAAGTTTTTATTTGGTTGAAAAAAATAAATGGTTAATTCTTACTCTACATAAAAATGATGTCTGTGGATTGTGACTCTAGGTGTGAAAAAATCTAGATTTGAGTTTTTCCTCCAATGGTAAAAAAGGTATTTGAAATGGGGTTTGCCTCTATTAAAATGTTATGTTACTGATATAGTGGGTACCATATACTAACATTGATAGTGTGTATAGTAGATTTAAGATTCACTTTTTTATTGAAGCTATTATAAAATTTTATAACACCATTTTTTTATAAGTCAAATTAACTCTAATATGTTTCTAAAATTTTATAAATGGTTTTCTCTTTATTCTTGGCCATTTTCCATCATTCCATCAGGGCCAAATACATGATAATATAAATAATTACTTTTAATTTCAATCTTAACATATATTTATCAATTATTTTCATTTTTCATTTTAATGTAAATTTATATTTAGTTAGAATTGATTCAGAATGTGTTTCACAAATGGTTTTCTTTGTGTTCTGATTTTGAAACATTACAAGATTCCTATTGGTACCTTATAAATGGATTCACTCTAATAGGGGGAGTGAATTCAGGTAACATAGATTTCAAACCTGGAATATATTGATCAAGATCATGTTCATTCAATATGAGAAACACTACTTTTATCTCCCTCACATTCTCTTAGAAAATGATGAATGTAGTAAATAACTTACATATAATTTGAATTAGTTAAACCGAACTATATAGTCTAAGGATAATTAAATATAGGATGTCATGATTATCCAAAAAAAACTAGATAACATTTATTTCTTTGGTTGATGCAATGTAGTGATGTCACAAACCCTTTGAACTCACTATTCAAACAAGTTAAGGAGGCAAATTACCACATAAAAATTTTTACTCACTATTCACTTTGTGACCATCATGATAGTTTTATGATATTTGGATATAAACAACCTAATTGGAAATATGGGTCACTTATACACACCTAAAATTGCTCTAGTGATATCATCCACCTTAAAATTCCTCTTACAGTCTTCTACTTATTATTTTAGTAATTATTTTCCACAATCAACCCCTTGTTACCAAAAAAATATTTCATTCCATTATGAATAACACAAATTGTATTTTAAAATAATTGTACATATCAAAAATTCGATCTCTTCTATATTTGGATCATTCTATGTGTCCTTCATGAATTAATGCGATGATCATGGAAATTTAAATTCACATTAAATACCTCAAAACACAAGCATTTACTATACTTTCATAATTCTTTGTAGATTACATTCAGAAACACGGTCTAGTACTCTAGGGACTATAATTACCCTTATTTAAAAGATAATTACATGGTTATATTCATTATGGTATAGTCAATCACCTTCATTCATTTTCAATAACATGAAATTTTGAACTACGATGTGGAAACATCTTATACAACATTGATTAGTATCCTGCAACACATCATTATTTTGTTGAATAGATCCATTCTTATAACTCATTAAAATCTTCCATTACAATACCATGATCTTAGATAACTTTTTAAGTCAATATAGTCTTTGTATTGTAGCCACTCAATCTATAGAAGGACCTCCTATATGATATGATATGTTAATTCAACAAAGATACCTGTATCACTTCTCCACATCATAACTTGGATTTTAGGCATGGATTAATATATGATATTGAAACTCTTTATGATTTAATATGAAGTTTCATTATGGTTTCCTTTTATCTAATAATCCTTCAACATAGACATGTATCCAAGACGTGGAAACTATGAATTTTATAGTAGAAAGAAAAATCATCAAACTTCCTTATAGATTGCCCTAAATTGTGGTTCATTTGATTGAAGAGTATCCTAAAAAATCTAAATCCCACATCAAAAAATAATCTACACATCCAATTCTTAATAAACATAAATATTTATTAAAATATTATTTGAGTTTGGAAAACACTAGTTTTTTCCTACAACATCTTTTTCCGACACAGATAAAAGTGGTTAATCACCATTAATCATGGATTACCCTATATCATTGAGTATGTTCACCTATAATTCTACATAAATACTTGAGTTCTCACATGAATACCCCTATCATCTCTCTCAGCTATATGGATCTTAGCTCAGACGCCATAATATTTGGGGGAAACATGGAAGAAATCCTTGAGTAGGATGGGGTTCATTTTTCACGCATTCTAGCCTCTACTTTAGTGTAATGAGGGAGACTACAGAATAGATGTAATTTTAGGTTCTATTATAGTATTGGATGATCAATTATATGGGGTTTATTATTTCACAGTGGCATATATTTTCAAAATTCAACACATTCTAGTGTGTAATGATGGGTCTGTTATGTATGGTATTTATTTCAAACTTTTCTCTTCTTAAATATATTCCATGCACTCTATATCCAAAATTAATTATTAGGATTCCAAAATTTTCCCCCAAGATTGAAATGTCCACCTCTCTATAAAATTCCAAAAAAAATCTATCCACATATAATTAAAAATGTGGTTTCCTCTAATACCTCCCTTTTAGTAGTTGAAAAATTCCAAAAAAATCTGAAAAGTACTCCACTTCACTTTAAAATGATAAAAATATGTTCATCATTAAACACACCAAAATAGATTGTTGTCCCTTCACCCATGTATATTTCACTAATGATTCATCAATCATATACTAAATGATCAGGTGAGATAACACTCTATGTGATGAATAAGTGTTATGTGAGATAATTCTCAAAGGATAACACACATAATTTCACTTCAAACATAAAACTGAGAAGCCACTACCATTATAAACATCCTTTAGGCCAACCTATATCATACACCACATATTTTTCATCAAACTTCCCCTATGTGTTAATTCTCCCCATTTTTTGAAAATATCCTCTCTCCATTCCTCAAAAAACCCAAATATCATTTCCTTTATAATTCTTATAGGTGATTTAGAAATTCTTACCATGAGTAGAGGGGAGAATGTACACCTTTATCTAGAATTCATATGAGAGAGTTGGGTCCTATCAATAAGTCTTTAAAAAGAGACAGACATTTTTAGACTTTAAGGGCCAACCAAATTTCATTTAAAATATAGTTTCAGTATATCTTTTTTCATGATATCCAAAAATTGGTTTTATTTCAACACCTAATCCATATTGAAATCAAGTTTCACCATCATCACTATAAAAAAATTGTAATTAATTTGAACATAAATCTACCTCTAAGGATGAATGACGTTTTTAATAATGTTTTAATAACTATAGATTAGATAATTATTGGAAATTGGGATACCAAAACAATGAATTTTTTTCATATTGTTATTTCATCCATATAAATATAATACATACTTGAGTTGTATCCACATTTTCTATTTATGCATTTCTTAAGGATATACAGTCCTAAATTTTACTTTTCTTATAAAATATAGAAATTATAATATAAAAAACACATCCTAGGGTAAATTTTTGGCCATCCACTAAACCAACCCAATCATCATATATATACCACTAAACGATATTGTGAATTTTACCAATAGAACATCTTATAATCCACTATATAAATGTTATATCAAAGAATCCATTATAAAACAATCATGTGTTTCCTTGATAAAACAATGATATCTTACAGCTTAACACAAAGAAAACAAAATTTCTGGATGAACTTTTGTCATGTACATTGTTTTGAAATTAATTTTCTTAAAAAGTGTTTCATCTAGTTCTTCACTGTCACCATCTTTATCAAATTTCATATGAGTATCTACGAATGTTTCTATTGGTTTGGAATCTGAATTTAAAATTGTTTCATCACCATATTAGGATACATGGTTTGGGAAATACATATATCATCATTATTTTTAATCACTTTTAACCCATGATTGAATAAAAATTCACCAATTATAGACATCACCCTTCCAAACCTCGATAAATATGAAAACTACTTGACTTATATTTCATATAAGGCTCCATAAATGATATTGTAGACACATATAATCACCATCATTTTTTTCATTATTTTATTTTGACATATTTTTTTATTAATGTATCCTCAATTATATCCAATTTTCAATAGGTATTAATCTAATATTGAGTAAAATACTAGTGGTTTATTTTTTATCCCTTAAAATGCTTTCTTTAATTGATATAAATTTCTATAATCATCATCAATAATATACACATCTTTCTACTCAATATATAATTTTTTTGTAAGGTGTATATCTAAGAATGTAGATATTATGTCTATTTTATATAATTTATACCCCTTTTTCATTATCATTAATAGTAATAATCTTGTGGTTTCAATATGATCTATCTGTGAAAATGTTTCACTAATATCAATTCTATAGATTTGGGAATATAAATTTCACATTAGATTTATCTTATTCATTGTAATGGTTCAATATTCATATTTGTTTTTATAAGACCCATTTTTTTCCAAAAACATTCTTATTTTCCAGCCTTCACACAATTTTTAATTTATGGTTTTTCCTAATTTTATCAAGTACATCATTCATATTGTCGACCCAAAATAAATCTTGAGCATTTATTTTAAAATGATTTAGGTTCCACTTGAGATAACAATGCTATTTATTATTTTGACATTCATCCATCATGTTTTTATCGAGGCTGTCCAGTCACATACTATATTGTTATTAGTAATTTCAGATTTTCTATTTTTTTACTTTTTTAAGTTGATTCTGGGGATTTTTCATGATCATATGATCTACCATTGGTGTTTTTTTCATCCATTTTAACTACCCATGTGTTAGAAACATCATCATAAATGTCCAAAAATCATTATTAAACTATTATATAAAAATTATGTACATTGGATGGTGAAATTTTATTTCTAGAATCTGAAATCTAGTCATTTTTAACAATGATAAAAAAAGAACATCCAACTATTTTTCCAAGTTATATTTTGAATCACCAATATACCTTGTTCTTAGATAAATATATAATAAAGATACGTTTTTGTCTACATGCATCTAACTTTATATGATTCTAATAATTGAAAATGAAGAACTTAATTTCAAATACATTTAAGTATTTCAGTGTGGGATTCTTTCAATGCCACATTTAATAATAAGTTTTTTCTTTATTTGGACATAAAACCCAAAATTGGATATGTACCCTTTTTTGAAGATTATTTCCTTATAATATTTCTCAAGTAGGTATTTCAATGTGAAAAGATAGAGAATTTTTTAAGGGTATGATTTATTATTTTCAAAACCATGTTTTATTTAGCACTTCTCCCCAATGGAACATGATATTGAATCCCATATTTCCTCATAAAATTCTCCATGTTAGTATTTGTGAATTTTTTACCAATATTGATACTAATAAACCAAAATTTAAGCTTTTATTTGGTACCATGTAATGAATTTTTACACTTCGTTCTTATGAGTAATCTTAATCAACCATGAAGTCCTACTGAAATCATTAAAATAACATAATATGTATTTCCGTGAGATTTTTTATGAGTAATATGACCACCAAAATCCATATGAATAATCTCAAAAAAATTAGGAATTTACATTCTCCAGATTTTATATTTTTTGTACTATTTTCCCTTATTCACAAGAGTCCCATGTATGTATGTTATCACAAGTGGGATTTGAAATTTCACATGATCCCTCGACCATCATATATTTGTTCGAAAGATCATGAGCTTAATTTACGAAGTCTCTTATTCAATAACCTATTTTCCTCCCCTTTGAAAAACATACAAAAATTTCCTTCTTCAATCAAATAATGATTCCCTTGGTTTAGTTTTCATTTATATAATAGAGATTTTTTATTTTCTTTAATGGTCTATCCCATATTACCAAAATCCCATAACATTCCCTGAGTCAAACAACTAACTCAAACTCCTAAAATTGAGGCTTAGTCCTTTTTCCAAGAGTACAAATTTCCCTTGGATATATTTTTCATTGAATTAAGCCTTCCTAGATCAAATAATTCCAATTCCTTTAATTTTTCCAAAATAAACCAATCAACCATTATCATATTTGATTTTGGAAATAATTTTTTTATTTCAGGTCATGTGTGAGGTACATCTACTTTTAGAACCAAAAAGACATACAAATATTTTCACCCTTAAGAAAATTCAGAAACCTTATCTTCTTAAATAAATTTATTCTTAATTCATTAAATTTTAGAAACAAATTCTAAATATTTATATCAATGTGACTATTTAGTTTTTCCAAATTTTGTTTTTTCTTGAAAATTACAAAATTTGTATTCCATTTAAAATGTTTTGGATGAGGATATTGGAAAAATATTTCCTCCTCTCTATGTATCTTTAGTGACATATCATTATAATCTTGAGTAACATTTGGACACCTTGTGTCTAAATCCTTTACATAAAAAAAATATCCTAAAAAAATAAGAAAATGATAAAAAATTCTTGATTAATTTTTTTATTTTTTCATGATATTTTTTTTACAATAGACCTTACATATTGAGTGTATCATAATTTTAAATAAAAATTAAATATATATTTTGTTATTATTTCCATATTCAACATTAATTTACATGTAGTGTTTTAAGTTTATCTCTAATTAATTTTCCTCTTTAAATTTGATGCATGCGTCTTGGAATGAGGCATGAACATATTCTATATTTTATCATGTTCTTCAATTTTTTTCCCATTGTTCTTAATGAATTTAACCATTATAATGGGAATGAACTCTTTAGTGGTAACTTCCAAGACTTATATAGACTCAACTAGTAACAGTTTCAATGATAAAAATGATACCATATTGGGTGTAAGGAGTATTGTCTCTTCTTCACATTTCTTCTCCTAAATGATAAATTATTATTGATGTTCTTCAATACTATTCACCCTTTAGTTCCCTAAATGGGCCAATCTATAAATATTTCATGAAAATTAATCCATATTTATATTTACCTCCACTTCCTTTACAAAGTAACTAGAATTTACATATTTCATTTTTTCAATATGTGAATTAATGTATTTCTAACATTTCTCCTATTTTTTATATAAATCATTGATTCATGAACAAATGCATTTTACTTCATAGTTTATCCCAAAATTTATAATGTTCTTAAAGGTATTCCTCAACATAAACTTGAAGAACAACTCCCCCAAACCATCATTATCTTCACGATCATAATAATAAATTTCTAGTATATAAATAATGTACAATAATAAATTATCTCTATGGTCCCTAAAATCGTCAACTTCTTCAAATTCAGAATCAGCTGATGTTCCTTTATATTGAGATAGAATAATTTTCACGTGGAAAATTTTCATTTTGGTTTTACCCATTTTTTATAATATTTAAAAATCTTATTCATAGATTCCTTGTCATCATTTTCTTATAAAATTATAAAATACACAATAGAGAGATGGAATACCTTTCCAAATTGTTAATAGATCAAGTGGATGATTTCTTTTCAATTTTCCTTTCCCCTTTTTATGGTCATAAGAAAGATAATCCGCCACACTACCAACTTTATAAACATATATTTCATATCTAATAGAAATATTTTTCATTTCCTTAAAAGAAACATCCTATGCATTTTCTTTTACTCTAGACTCTTTATTTATTTCTCATTTTATATGTGATAAGTCTACAATAAATGTTGGCTGAAAATACATCTTTTGGACCCATATTTTAAAGCATGAACACATTGGCATTATATCATTGGGTAAATATACCCAATATTTTTTTCATGATCTTGAATTGTTAAATATTTTCTCATTAATCGTGTATATCTTAAAAAAGATCATTGATATGATCAAATAATGCATCATTAGTTTTGGTTGGAGTTATCTTCATGTATTTATAATTTTTTGACATCACTTATATTTTTTCATGTAGAACATTGGAATAAATATTATAAATATTCAATAACTTTTCCCAAAGTGTGTGATAGGTTGTGTAGGGAATTAGCTTGGTATATTTTTGGACATCCAAGGATCCCCCTAATGTGTGTACTTCCTTTGTATCCTTATATAGTTCCCCATAGTTAATTTTTGATAAGGATCAAATTCCCATGGTTGTTGTAATACAATGAATAATTATTGTTCCCAATCTTCTTCCCAAAAACCTGAAGTAGTTTGGAATTAAATTCTTCCATAAATCAATATTGTTTCCATAAAAATTTTAATTCTTTTTGATTCCCAACCATTACTCTTACCAGAATCTGACAAGACAATAATCATGTACCTGATTGGTAGAGGCTCTTTCATGGCACCCAAGAGACCCAGGATCAAATCCAGGCGGGGGTGAGTTTTTGGTCTACTATTGTAGTACTATAGAAGTTACTATTTGGTACTATAGTAGTCAACACTATTCATCTGATTTGGGTTTTCAAGCCACTGGTTTTGGCCTACAAGTCTCATAGACTTTAGGACACCATAGACCTTTGGGTCACAAGGCCTTCGGGTTATAGGGCCTTCGGGCCACCAGTGGCCTTTAGGCCACATGGATTTGGTGACAAAATAAGACGAATTAGGTTTACCACAATAGAGCATGCCCATACAATGATTTGGGGAAATAAATAACAACCACTAGGGTAGAGAAAACCGAATATGAATAATTAGTGGCTTTGAAAACTACCTTTAGTATAGGGAACCAGGGAGCTCTGCACGGGGCAATGCTTGATGATCAGCCATGAAACGTGGGTAGCTAGGTTTCTTCAAGATGTAGATACTGGAGAGGGGCTATTGTATGTGTGTCTGGTCTTGGGACTTTCAGGTCATGTATGGGCCATGTGCATGGGGCCAACAGGTCATGTAACGGTTCCCCTTCAACCATTAAAGGGGGGATTATCCAAAATATAAATAAAAATAATTCCTTCAGGCCATTCGGGACATACTTTTACAAGGGAAAAGTTTTCCCCCTAAAAATATAAATTTGATACCAATTATTAGTCCATTATCAAGGAAATATCCTTGAGAGAGTATTGAATCAAGGTAACATGGATTTTGGCCCTTGAATCCCATAATTATGATGTATTATCTCAATTAAAGTTACAATTTCTTTCTCTCCCACAACATCTCTTGGTATAAAGAAACAGTATTAAATGACACACATAAAAATTTACATGGTTAATTGTAATAGGGTTATTCATAGGAATGTGAAATCAATGAAGAGTTGGTGTACTAAAAACACTATATCCCTCTACTTACTTTGGTTTACATAATGGAGTGATAAAAATTTCCATATAAACAAAGTATTTAAAAATATTGAGAAGGATAATAAACTCTCAATATGAATATGAACTCATTATTCAAATTGTGACCACCATGATATTTTTATATGATTATGATATAAAAAATACACATGGATTGGTGTTTTTATTCGGTAAAAACAATTATATTCTAGTGAGATGATTCACATTGAATGTACTTATACATAATTTCCATCAATCCTGGTGTAAATAATTTATCTATTGAGACCTTTCTTCCAAAAATATTTTCTTACAAGTTATTCATAATTAAACTTACTTTGTTTTATATTGTTTTCCAGATCAAATAATTTTTTCTCTTCCATCGCTAAACCATTATATGTGTATTTATACTATTAATGTGAAGAATTAGGTCTGTTAAATTAAAATTAATTTTTTCAAAAACTAATGTATTTACCCTACATTAAATATTCTCTATTATTGAATGGTTAAGGTGGGGTTTAGTATTCTACAGTCTGGTATTATAATTATTGAATAGCCCAAAAAGTGCTTAACTCTACTAAAGTTCATTCAATCACTTTCATTCTTTTTATATAGAGTATCATTGAGAACAATAGAATATTTCCAACATATATAGTGTTTATAGGTATCCTATAGTGAATCATTGTATAGTTGACTAGATCCACATTTATCACACATCAAATCCTCCATTAATCTCCCATAATCTCCAGAATTATATCCCTTAACTTTTTCTTTCAATAAACTATCTATGATGTGACCTCCTATAGGATATGAAACATTAATCACACTGAGATTCGAGTTTCACTACTCAATATTGTTATCTAGATTCCTATTCATGGGTTCTTATGATAACATGAGACTTATACGATGAATGAAATTGCGACAACATGGTTGTATTACTTACAAAAGTACCATGATATAGAATTCTATCCTTGAATAGGATACTATGTATTTTCTTAGAGCACTGAAACTCACCAAAATTCCATATTTATAGCCCCTTAATCATGGTTAATTTTATTGTGGAATGGCCTAAATACTATGAATCCCACATCAAAAATTTCTCATTAATTCAATCTCATTAAAATTATGGATGTTTCACAATAGCTCATTCGGGTCTTACTAGCATTGTTGATCCCATATTGCCTCTCGTACCAATTTTCGAGAAAGAGGATAAGAGAAAATCAACATATATTCTCCTTCATTGTGGCCTTACTTCACTCACATATATTCCACTATGCACATGTCTCACATGTACTCCCCTATCAACACTATCATATATACAACACTTGAGAATAGCTAAAATATTTCCAAAGGTTTCTCCACTGATGGAATTGAGTGGTATTGGCCATATTTTTCACACAATCTGATCTTCATTACGGGGAAATGGGAGAGACCACATTGAAAAAAATATTTGAGGTTCTTTTTTATTCTATAATTATCTCTATTTTTACATTCATGGTTTGAATATGGGTATAGTTCCCAAATTCAACAATATCTAAATGAAGGGTTGATGGATTGGTTTTTTCTTTTAATTTGATCTATTATTCATAAGAATATTAGATATCCACAAAAATTATGAATTAAAATGAATCCAAAACTATCATCAAAAATCACTTAGTCAACCTTCTTAACATTTCTATAAACACAGCCAACACAATCTTACAAAGGGGGATTAGACAATATAATTAGAAATATTTACTAATACATCTATAGAAAAGTCCATTATTGGTCATCCAAAGACCACCAAATGTTGTTTTTTTCTATCACAATTTCATATAGTATCTTCCATTTGGAGGCCCCTATATAGAATCATGAGGAGTCATATAGTGGATACAAACTGGTAGATATTATAGGGTTCACAATGATGGGTGATAACAGTTTTCAAAAGGCAGCCGCTATAAGTGTAGTGTGGTCAGCCTATAGTGGCATCTAATTTGAATGAATTATAGGTCTAATAAAGGTATAATATAGTGAGAAAAAATGAGGGATGATATAACTTGACATTATGGTAACAATCAATTAGCTATCACTATAAATAATTTTTTGAAAAAAACATAACAAAAGAACAGAAAATTTTAAAAACTAATAATGATTCATATATTCAATAAACATCTATAAAAAAAATAATATGATATACTAAAAGTTGATCTTGGAAAATATTATCCACACTTCAATCCCATAAACTCATTTAAAAATAAAATAAATTTAAAATAAAAGTTTTTATAATAAATTAAAAATTAATAAATATTAATTTAAATTTATTAAAAATATTTCAATAAAATCATACTACTTTAAAAAAAATAATAAAAAAATATTATTTTTAAGACATTAATAAATTGAACTAAATTTTTCAATATAAAATTTTATATTCAGTTATTCGAGACACACTACATGATTGTTTCACATTTCATCTACAAGTACAAGTTACAAAAAAATACAAATAATATTTTCCTATAATTTCATATCATTTCGAGTCTATTTTAAATTAATTTTACCATTATATTCACATTTTAGTGTTTTAATTCACTAAAAGTATTTTTTATATCATCCTAGTGAAATGATACCTCTAGTTTATTTTTTTTCTACTCCACCATTTATAAAATCATCTCATGATTATTTCCTTTTGATTGAACATCATTCATAGGATTTTGGTTTGTTTTGACTCCCTTATACATGTTCTAAATGGAAATTAGACCATTAAAAATTTCTTATTCTATCATTCTAAAAAAATTGAATATTTGTAGGTTATGTCATCTACTTCTACGAGTAAAAAATAACACAATGGTTGTTGATATCTGATTTCATGTCACTTTGAGGCTATTTTATAGGGATTTGACTATTAAATATGCATCATGTCCTTAAAAATCAAAAAACTATATTTCTAATCATCTTTGGAAAATAAAATTTGGATTCACATTATGTTAGCTATACCATTTCAAAAATCATATATGATGATTTCATATTATTTCACGCCATTTAGAAGTTGTTCGGATGGTTTTATCTCCATATCTCATAATTTAATGGAAGTCAATCCATTAAAATTTGTTTATTCAGTCATTTCAGGAACATCACACATTCAATTGATGTACTATATTAACATACACATAACTATAAATACAAATATCATTTTCCATTTTTAACATCATTTTGGGGATACTTTTATGGATTTGACTACTACATGTATGTTTCCATTTTAGAAACAAAAAAGGTGTGTTACAAATTATAACATAGTAACTACACCTTGGATTAACATTTAATTACATCCTACATTTCAAAATCATGGTAGGTATGTTTTTCATCTAATTTCATAGAAATCGGAAGCCATTCGGCTAGTTTTCACCCCCCCGACCAATGCTTTTAACGGCATAAAAAACCATTAAAATTTTATTATTTTGTTATTCCAAGAACACAACATCCCCAATTCATGATTCATCAACTATTACATGTCATAGAATATAAAAATATGGGTTCACAATTTTCTCACTTCATCAAATGACCATTTGTATGGATTTGATTATTAAACATGTGTTTTAGTGTTTTAATGAAATAAATGTATGTTTATATTCATATAGGGAAAAATTAATTGTATTGATGTTTATTTGGATATACAACTTCAAAAATAAGTTCATTTTTTTAAATTTTATTTCACTACATTAGAACGTTGTTTTTTGGTTTTAACCCTTATATAGTGTTTTAGAGGCCATCAACCCTTTAATAAATGCATTTATGTTATCCTGGACAGACTCAAGATATTATTGACCTTTCATCCACTCATACTCATTAATATAAAAATAGAATTTTCTTTTTACAATTATTTCATGTCATTTGAAGACCGTTTTCTATAGTTTTTCTATAAAAAATGTGTTTTCGTATTTTATATCACTAAAAGTTTGTTTTTTGGTCATCCTAAGAAAAAAATATCTCAAATAGATTTTCCTTTTGCTCCACCATTTAAAAAATAAATGCATGGTTAATTATATACTATTTCATAACTTTTAGAGGTCCCTTGGTTGGTATTGACACCTTAATGCATAATTTTAAAGGAAACCAATCCTCCAAAATCTGCTAATTCGGAAAATCGAGGCACACCACTTATATGATTGACATTTCCTCAGGTTGTAAATTTCACATATAATAGAATATCTATTTTTATTTTATTTTACATCATTATACGTGAATTTTCTTTGGATTTGACCATTGCACATGTATTTCAGTGTTTTAAAGAAATTGAAAGTGCATTTATGGCCATCCTGAAAAATGATTCCTCGAAATGACATTCCACCAGCTCCACTATTTCATAAATATATTTGTTGTTGTTATATTATTATTTCATTTTATTTATAGGGGTTTTGTGGATTTTCTCCCTGTTACTTATTTTTAAAGGCCATAAAACCTTTAAAACTTATTATTCAGCTGATCCAAGAACACCTCATGTCTAAATGATGTTTCATTTACTTCAATACATCAAAAATAAAAATAAATTTCTCCTATGATTTTAGGTAGTTATGAAATTATTATTTACAGATATTAACATTAGATTCCCATTTTGAGTTTCAAACGAATAAAAGTGTGTTTTAGTTATAATGAAAAAACACATTTTATTTAAATTTTGTTATCTCCACCATTTCAAAGTTTTTTATATGATTATTATCATTTGATCTAAGGAAATTTGGAGGATTTTGGTTGGTTTTGGCCCTATGATACATGTTTCAGAAGGTCATAAACCATTAAAAATTACTTATTCATCCATTTTGATCACATTAGACATTGTATTAAAGTAACAAGTATTCATAAATATCACGAAAATTGAAATACTATTTCTTATGATTTTTTTTCATTAAGAGGAATTTTAATATGGATTTTACCATTACATGTGCTTTTTTAGTTTTTCAAAGAACTAATAATACATTTTCGGTCATCTTGGGAATATTAAAACTCATATTGACATTTAGTCAGTTCCACCATTTGAAAAATCACTCAACTATTTTTTATCTAATTTCATAGAATGTTGAGGCCATTTAACCAGTTTTGACCACCCGTAATGTTATTATTAATGAACATAAATGATTTAATTTTTTTTATTCTTGACACACCACATGTTCGATCCACACGTTTCCCGTTGGTAAATGAATAAATAAGACATTTTCATTTGGATTTCATTCCATTCTAAGGCCTATTCCTATGGATTTCACTATTTCGCATGCATTTTAGTTTTTTAATGAGAAGATATTAGGATTCTTGTAATCTCTAGGAAATGAAAATTTGGATTGACGTCACATCAGTTCCATGATATCAAAAATCACATAATGGTTATCATCACCTTCAGATTTATGGTAATTTAGAGTCTTTTTTTATGGTATTTACCATCTACACTTGATTTAAAAGGCCTCAAAACTATTAAAAATAGCTTATTCAGATCTTATAGGAACATAACACATCTGATGGAAAAAATTTCAAATTATAAATGTCATAAAAATATAAATATGATATTTAAATGAGTTCTCATCATTATGAGGCTATTTTCTATATACGTGAAAATTATATGGATGTTTTAGAGTTTTTAAACACTAGGAGCATTTAACTGATCATAATAAGAAAACAACCCCTTAGACCGATGGTTCATGAATTACTCGATTTAAAAAATTTCTATAGTATTTATTTCTTCTCATATCACCACATTTATAAGATATTTGATTAGTTTTGACCCCAAATTGTTTGTTTTTAAAAGGATTAAAAACCTTAAAAAATTATTTATTTAGCCATTTAGGGCACATCACACTTCTAATTGACATAAATTCTATATATACACATCAAAAAAATACAAACATATATTTCAAATGATTTTAATTCATTATGAGGATTTTAACTAGGGATTTGACAATTATATATAGGTTTTAGAGTTTTATAATAGTAAAAGTTTATTTTTGGTCATCTAGTGAAAATGAAACAATTAATTGAAATCGCTTCATCTCCACCATTTAAAACATTAGTGAACAATTTATTTCATCTTATTTCAAGAAATTTAGTGGCTATTAATTTGGTTTTGACTCCTTGAAGAACATTTTTAATGGTTATCAAACTTATAAAAACTGCATAATCAGTCATCTTAGGTGCACATTATATTCAATTAGAATTATTTCTAGTCATGTAAATCAAACAAATGAAAACACATAAGTTTTATGATTTCATTTAATTGTGAAGAATTTTTTTACGGATTTAATCGTGATTTTTTTTAGTTTTTTAAAAAACTAAATGTATTTTATGTTTATATAAAGAATTTTTTAAATCATAATGATATTTTCCACCTCCACCATTAAAAAAATCACTAAAACTTTGTTTTTAATACATTTCATGAAATTTAAAATCCATTTTTTGGTCTTGACCCTTTGATGAAAATTTGTAATGGTAATTAACCATTTAAAAATTTCTTATCCAAATGTTTTGGAAACAATAAATGTCTAATGTACCTGTATTTTGCTTATACACTTCATAAAAAATATAATGACTGATCACCTATGATTTTACACCTTTAAAAAACCAGTTTATATAAATGTTACTATTAAAAAAATGTTTTCATGTTTAATATTTGTTTCTGTTCATCCAAAGAAAAAAAACCTCAAATTTTAATTCTATTAGGTATACCATTTCAAAAACCACTACATAGTTGTTTGTCTGATATCACCAAATTTATAGGTCAATCAGTAGATTTTGAGCCCATGACACATGTTTTTAAAGGTCTTAAAACCGTTAAAAACTTCTAATTAATTTGGTATGGGCACACCTCATGTTCAATTTATGTTCCATGTGTTGTTACAAGTCAAAAAAATAGAAATATGTGTTTTTAATGATTTTTCATCATTTAAAGGCTTTTTTATTTAGAATTGATAGTTACATGTGCATTTTAATGTTTTTGATCACTAAAAGTCATTTTTGGTCATATTAAGAAAATGAGTTCTTATATTCATGTTCCTTTAGACCGACAATTTCAAAAATAAATTCAAGATTATTTTTTTATAATTTTATAAAAATTTGAGTTCTTTCTATAGGCTTTCACCGCATAATTCATGTTTTTATTGGATTAAAATCATTTAAAACTGATTATTTAGCTGTTTCTAGCATATCACACATCAAAATCTTATTTTTATACTGGTACATGTCAAAAAATAAAAATTAAATTTTCTTATGATTTTATGTCCTTATATGACAGTTTTTCTGTATTTTACCCCTACATTCATGTTTTTTGTGGTTTAAAGTACAAAATGATGTTTCTGATTATCCTAAAATATAGTCACATATAATTGATATTCCATAAATTCCACTATTTTTGAAATAATTTCATGGTTTTTTCTTTTGATTTCACAGTATTCAAAAGTTGGTTTGTTCATTCTGACCCTCTAAATCATATTTTTGAATGTCATCAATCCTGTTAGAACTCTTAATTCAGTCATTCTAAAAACAATCCACATTTTATTGACATGCCGTTTAATCTTACACGTTTTTTTAAAAAAAATGATAACCCAATGATTTTACATCATTCTAAAGACTATATATATGGATTTGACCATCAAAAAGACTTTTGAGTGTATTAAAACACAAAAAATATGTTTCCAAACATCATAGGAAAATGACACTTCATATTGATATTCAATTTTCACCACCATTTCAAAAACCATGTAATGCATATTTTTTCTAATTTCATGTCATTTTATTTTTTTTCAATTGGTTTTTACCCTCTATATATTGTTTTGATATGCCGTAAAATAGTTAGAATATTCATATTTTTTCATTTTAGACAGAATTCATGTTTGATTCACATTTCATCTATTAGAACACAACAAAAAATTAAAAATTAATCCTTCCTATGATTTCATATCATTATAACATCATTTTCTATTTATTTGACTATTAGACATGTGTTTTATTGTTTCAAATAATTGAATTATCATTTACAGTAATCACAAAAAAACAATACCATAGATTGACGTTCCTTAAGATCTACCATTTCATAAAGAACTTCATTGTTTTTATTATTTGATTTCATGACATTCAGTGGATGTTTGGTTACTGTTGACCCCATGGAACATATTTAAGTGACCTTAAAACCTATAAAAACTGCATCTTAGATCATTTTGGGAACACTATATTTATTTATTCACGCGTTATCTCTTGGTGCATGCCACACAAATTAATAGAAAATTTTCCTTTGATTTCACATCATGAAATGGCCCTTTTCTACGGATTTGATCATTACATAATCATTTTACTATATTTAAGCTCTAATAGAATTCTTCTGGTCAAATTAGGTTAAAAATACCTCATGTTTTTTTTCACTCCACCATTTCAAAAATCAATAAGCCATTTTTTTATATAATTTAACATCATTTGGTGTCCATTTAGTTTGTTTTAAACCCCTATATCATGTTTTTAAATGTTTCCAATCCTTAAAAAACCACAGATTCCAACATTCCAAGAACATTACATGCTTGATTGATGTTTCATCTACTCATGCATGTCACCAAAATAAACATATAGTCATCTAATGAATTTACCTCATTTTAGGCCCAATTTCTATGTATTTTTCTATTACACACTGGTTTTAGTGTTTGAAAATACAAAAAGTGTGGTTCTATCAATCCTAGGATAAAAAGTTTGATGAATCATATTTTTTCAACTCCATCATTTTCTAAATCATTTTACATTTTATTTATTATTTATTCACAACATTTTGAGGCCTTTTGGTTTTCATTGAATCTATAATGCACATTTTTAAATACCATGAATCATTAAAAAGACTCTTTATTCAGTTATTTTTGGCACCCATACATCTAATTATATTTCCATTAACATATACATGTCACAAAAAATAATATAATTATCCGATTATTTCATGACATATTATGATTTTTTTCTATGTGTTTCAATATTAGACATGGTTTTTTGTGTTTTAAATCACAAAATGTATGTTTTTTCCTAGGAAAATGACACCCAAGATTGAAATTTTTTTAGATCCACCATTTCAAAAATATATTTTCTTTTTGAATTCATAGAATTTGAGAGCTCTTTTGTTTTTTTGACCCATTAACACATGTTTATAAAGACCTTCAAACATTTAAAACTTATAATTTGATTGTATCAGGCATCCTCCATGCACAATTTTCATCCATTTATCACATACATATAAATTATAGTTTTCCAATAATATTCTGTCATTATATTGTAATTTTAAGTATATTTGACTATTACCTGCAAGTTTTAGTGTTTTAAAACACTAAAAGAATGTTTCCAATCATCATGGTAAAATTAACCCTTTGATTAATATTCCACTAGCTCCTCCATTTTTAAAATAATTTCATGATTTGTTATTCTGAATTCATGATATTTGGGGGTCATTCGGTATTTTTTATCCCCCCATTATGCATGATTTGAAATGAAATAAACCATTAAAAACTGCTTATTCAGTCATCCCAATAACACTATAAATTCTAAAGAAAAAAGTTATTATTATACATGTGATATTAAATATATAGAAAACATCCCCAAGATTCCATATCTCTATAAGGTTTATTCTTGGAGTTTGACAATTAAACATATGGTTTAGTGTTTTAAAACAATAAAAGTCTGTTATATATCATCCCTAGAGAAGGACACCTCAAATTAATTTAATACTAGATACACTATTTAAAAACATAACGTACATTTATTACCATATGATTTCAAATATAATTAGAATCATCTATTTAGTTTTTATTGTTACCTTACAATAAAAGTCATATTTTTTCTATTTATTATAAAATGTTTCAAAAAATAATATATATATAATTATTCATTTGAAATGAAATGTTTAATAAAAAAAGGGAATTTAAAATATTATATCCCTTATGCGAATCCACATCTATATGACTAATTATCTATCAAAACATTCTTCTAGTAGTCTCCAGAGAATACAACGATTATGGATATTATATATTCTACGAATGTAAAAAAAGTTGATATGAGTATAAGTTATTTTCTTTTTTACCTATGGAATAATGTGTTTACCATAAAAAGGATTATGTTCTATCATTTGTTGATATGTGTTGAAATATATGATAATACGTCCTCAAAATAAGCCCACAAAAATTGAAATTGATTACACATACTATATTGCAATGTCTGTATAGAAACATCTACCTTAGTCGATTTGTGATTCTTGTTGGAGTAGTGTAACATGATCTTTAGATGATGTAGGTCCAAAATATGGTATCTGTAATTACCCACCAATTCCCATTGGCTTGAGAGATCAACGAGTCATTACTAGGCCTTAAGCGACATCTCCAAGACGCCAAAGGCTGGCAATAAATGCCGAAGTGTTTGAATGCAAGTGGGGGACGATTTACCCTTTGAAAATAAACCAACCAAAACATCATTAACAACTACTATATGATGCATGTAAATTAAACAACCAACTCATGTATTACCAAAATAGAACTACACTGTTCCAAAAACCAATACATAACCAACACAATATCAGAGTACCAAGCAAAAGACTGAACAAAAGACCCGAAATAAGCCAAGGCACACTCCACGGCTCCACACTGAGCTCCATGCACCAAGCACCACCATACCTTCCAAGAATCATCACTAACCACTAGTAATGAGATTACATACCATTACCTGTGTCTCAGAATATGACATCTCTAAGAGCACCAAAGTTATAAAGCAGGGGTGAGTATAAAACCTAGTAGGTTTTTCCAAATGACTTCCCTACTCACGCCACCAGGATAGAAGAGTTAGCAACAATTATATAAAACAGTTTATATAAAACAATTTCTCAAAAACAGTTTATGACTAAATATAATAGGTTTTCCAAAACCATTTATAACCAAAAACATATAAGTGAAGTTGAAACCAATTTTCCATAAAGTTATTTTTTCAGAAAAATAACTAAATAAGCTTTAAAACCTTTTCTCAAACAGTCCCTGTTTTCCCCACACAACCATTACAAAAATCCATGTAACTAACCATGCATGCTACCAAGAAGAGGGGTAAGCCCTAACCCTTGTCCGTCCCAGAAAGACGGGGGAGACTTTTTACCCTTATTCGACCCCAAATGCAACATGAATGTTTGACGAGGGATAACCCTAACCCTTATCTATCCCAGAGTGATGGGGGAGATCCCTAACCCTTATCCGTCCCGAATACAATATGTATGTTTGATGGGGGAGAGCCCTAACCCTTATCCATCCCAGAATGATTGGGGAGACCCCTAAACCTTATCCGTCCCGAATTCAATATGAATATTTGACAGGGGAGAGCCCTAACCCTTATCAATACCAGAATGATGGGGGATACCATTAATCCTAATCCATCCCGAATTCAATATGAACACACACCACACATTCCCAAAAATCATGCCAAAACCACCCTTTCAATAAAAAACCTTTTATTGAAAACCATTTCCATTAAAACCACATGTGTTCAACCAATTCAACGCATTTCAATTAAAATGTACTTTCATTGAAAACCAATGAATATGCCAATTTCATCAAATCCATTTCATTATAAAAATCATTTCAATAAAACACCATTTTTATTGAAAACCCATATTTCATCACACCATTTACCATTCCATCAAATCCATAATTTATAATTAAAATTTTAAATTCAAGAAGCCAAATCACGTTGCACAATAATTCCGCAAGATTTAACAACATCATCAAAACTGTAAGTCTTAACTAAAGAAGATTCATTATATGCTTTGAAAAAATAAAATTTCATTCAAATAAACTAATTTTAAACTAATCCAATCAATTCTAACAAGATGAGTCGAGAGAGAAGCCTCTTACCTCAATGGTTTTGACGAAACCCCAACAAACGAAGAACGCACGAGAAAACCGGGTTGATTCTCCAAGAATCCCCCTTAGATCTCTTCTCCTAAAACAACCAAGACAAAAAATCATCAAATTTGGAATCCACACACTTAGATCTAACCGTAACGAGCATAGATCTAAGAAACCGATAGAATAGAAGAAGTAGATCTATGTAGATCTAAGAAACTAAACAAGAACAATCACATAACTCAAGAATCCGACTTCGATTCGTCAAGAGAAGCCTTCAAATCTCCTCCGGAATGATGCGAGAACCCTCCTTGAGATTAGGAGAACCAAAATCCCGAGTTAGGGTCGCTTAGAATCTTAAACGAGGCATTTAGAGGCAAAAATGCATGAGATCCACAATTTAAGGATCTCATTTAAGTGCCTGCATGGTTAGTTTTCACGTTTTGACAAACCTTGTGCTGACCATGCGTTAGATAGTGACTCGATCGCCCTTCTCACATGGTTTCTCCACACGGTTATACAAACCGTGCACCAACTGTGTGGAAGCCATTTCCTCCAAGACCATCTATGCACAGTTTGGCCGCACGATTTAGACTAATCGTGCACCGCCCGTGCATCTTTCCTTTTTCCCCAAAACTCATTCCAAGATCTCTCAAATCTCCCATTAGTCACCCTTAACATTAAAAATACTAAAATAATCAATAAAGGGTTACATAACAGAAACTGGGGGTACTACATTCTCCCCACAATTGGTCTTTCCGTCCTTGGAAAGTAGAAAACCTTCACCCAGATGAAAGAGTCCCAGCCACTGATCTTTCATTTCCTTTAGACATTCCCAATTCTCTTGTAGAATATGACCATGCTTCCATAAACCCCACACTAGACCGATTCTTTTTCCATGAAAAAATTTCTCTTTTCTATCCACAATCTGTACCAAGATATGTATCAACGAAGCATCCGACTCTAGTTCAACGTGATCCCATCTGATCACATGGTCAGGATTAGGCTAAAAATTTTCCAACTGAGATACATGGAACACATTATGCACCGAACTAAACTGTGGTGGTAATGCCAACTGATATGCCACCTCTCCAACCCATTCTAGTACCTCCAAAGGGCCAATGTATCTTTGAGATAACTTTCCTTCCTTTTTGAAATGACGATGTCCAAGCCTTGGAGAGATCCTCAAGAAGACATGATCACCCACAATGAATGACAACAGTCTTCGATGGTGAGCTGCATAAGATTTCTGACGACTCTGAGCCATCACCATTCTCTTTGTAGTCAACTGGATCTTCTCTGTTGTTCTTGGACAAGGCTCAGCCCAAATAGTGATTTTTAACCAGTTTTCACCTAGCATAGTGGAGAATGACATGGACGCCCATACAATGCTTAAAACTGAGTCATGCGTATCGAGGCTTGATAGCTATTATTGTATGAGAACTCTACTAAGGGTATATTCTCCTCCCATGAGGAACCAAAATCCATTACACAAGCCTATAACATGTCTTCCAACACTTGTATCATCTGGTCGGATTTTCGATCAATCCGAGGATGATACACTGCGCTCATAGTCAACTGAGTCCCAAGGGATTGCTGTAATGATTTCCAGAAACGAGATGTGAACCTAGGATCTCTATTTGAGACAATAGAAACTGGTACACCATGCCTATTTACTACTTCTCAGATATATATTTTTGAAAGATCTTCCACCGTATGAGTTTCACGAATTGTGATGAAATGGGCCGACTTAGTTAGACGATCCACTATCACTGAAATGGAATTGTGTTTCCGGACCGTTCATGGAAGTCCTGTAACAAAATCAATTGCTATCTGATCCCATTTCCACACTGGGATAGGTAATGATTGTAACATACCAGTTTGTTTCTGATGCTCTGCTTTAACCAGCTGGCATGTTAAACATAGCGAGATGAACTAGGCCACCTTCTTTTTCATTTCGCTCCCCCAAAACTGTGCCTTCAACGCCTTATAAATCTTCTGTGTACCGGAGTGTACGACCCATCTTGAATGGTGGTAATCATGAAGGAGTTGTTCCTAAAAAACCATAGGTACAACCATTCGATCTCAGAAACACAAAACCGAACCTCCATTAAGTTTCCATCCATTAATGGTCTCCCCAAAATTGTGTTTTGAACTTACAACCAGACATTCTACATTAGATATTTGTGATTCTTTGATCATCCTTACCAAATTAGGAACAAGCGTAGCTAAAAAGAAAAATGAAACATCACCTCGGTCTTCATATTCCACATGCATGTTTTCTAAGGCTGACATCAAATGCCATTCTTCAGAAGAAAATCCATGAAGACAGCTGGTGCATTCGTTAGAACAAAAGGCATAACTACATATTCGTAGTGGGCATATCTTCTTCTAAAAGCTATCTTTGTAATGTCCTCCTTCCATACTCGCAATTGGTGATATCTAGATCGCAAGTCAATCTTGTAGAACAACTGAACTCCCCTTAATTGATCGAACAGATCATCAATGCATGGAAATGGATATCTATTCTTTATCGTAACTTGGTTAAGCTTATGCTAATCAACACACATCTGAAAAGTTCCATCTGACTTCTTCACAACAACACTAGTGCTGCCCATGGAGATGTACATGGTCGAATGAAACATTTGCATTCCAGCTTCTCTAACTGCACTTTCAATTCCCGTAACATTTTTGGTGCCATCATATAAGACGGAAGGGAAATAGGAATGGTCCCCGGAAGGAGATCAATCATAAACTCCACTTCCCTTAGAGGTGGTAACCTTGATAAGTTATTGGGAAAGACATCTAGAAAATGATCCACCACAGCTGGAAAACCATTTTCCTCAATTTCTTCCATTTATTCCAGAGTTAACGCTGCTAGTTGATAAGGTATCGTTCCCACCATTGGTGTCAACAAGCTCTTTGCACCTTTGTTTACCATTCTCTCTCCCCTGATGAGATGGTTGATGCCATCCTCAATCGGGAAATTATACGTTCTACTATAATTGTCGATGTGAGGGTTAAACACTATCAACCAATGCATACCCAGGATAAAATCATAGACATCCATGTCCAACATCGAGAAGTCCCATTTTAACTCAGCTCTATCAACAGTTATATCACATGCTCTACACACAAAGGTTTGACGTTCTCTTTCACCAACAAGATTTTTTAGTTTCAAAACAGAATACATCATTTCTAGTTTTAAAAATAGAAATTTAGCAGCACACGAAGCAATGAAGGAATGTGACACACCAGTATCAAACAATAACTAGAACAAGATAGAATTCAATAGAATAGAACCTCACACTATATATGGTCCATCCTGATCATCGATAACCATATGCTCAAATCTATACAATTGATTTTTTGTTGCAATTTTCTCCGTGTTTATGGATTTTACTCGTTTCATCGATGTATATGGTGTTTGTGACACCAGAGAAGTGTCCCTGACCCCTGACCTTAGAGCAGTGCGACTAAATCGCTTACGGTGTCCCATCTTGTTGTAATTGTGGCATTATCTCGATTGTTCCTTATAGTCCCACTTGATGTGGCTCGTAGAGCCACAATGTAATCATTCAAGCTTTATCTTGTGTCTCAGATAGAGGTTAATTGCTCCTATGGTCCGACTACGATGTGTTCTTCCTCCTTTAGAAAAGGTTCCTGATTTCCTCTTGCTCTTTGTGTTAGAGTTCTCAGCTCCTCTAGTGAAGATAACTGTACTTCATCCACTTGAATTTTCTACAGTGACAGATTTCATAAAAAAATTATCTGGTTTCAGTCCCAACTAAATGTTTAAAAAATCCTGAGCGATGATTTGGACCAACTGTTGGTTCACCTGTGGTTCAGGTGAAACCACATTCTCACTTCCCTCTTCCGACTAGTCTCTATGACGCCTACCGAGTGCCATTTCCTAAAACAACAACAAACTCTGTCAATCTCACTCTCTAGAAACCAATGGATTAACATTTCAAATTTTATCATCTCATCTATCACAATATTGTTTTCAAAACATCCTTTTCTGATGTTCAATAATTTTTTTAAAACATTCAACATACTTTTGGAAAATAAACCCATTTTCAAAATTCACTAAATACCCAGTTTTCAAAATCTTTCACTTGAAAAAAATATCTGCATTTTTCAAAAATTCACACCTTGTGCTAAATACTTACTCATTCCTAAAAATGAGATTTAAAATCCTAGTGGGAAGTCATTCCTCTACAATTCATTTCATGCTAATCTCATTGGATAAACCGATGACAATGATATTTCCAACATTCTAGAAGTGTATCTAAAACACTTATGTACCCAACACCCTGGTAACTTGATGTTCAGCATAAATTGGTTAGATACGTCCTTTTATAGTACACATTTCAAGTTCTGAAAATCCTACTCTTGTATAAGATTTCGACCCAAGGAATAGACAAGAATTAATTTCAAGTCCAAGTCCAAGAACATCAATGACAACTTGTTAGGAATGGACCGAACAAGATGATACCATTTGTAATGACCCACCAATTCCCATTGGCTTGAGAGCTCAACGAGTCATTACTAGGCCTTAAGTGACATTCCCAAGATGCCAAAGGATGGAAATAAATGCAAAAGGTATTCAATGAAAGTGGGGGACAATTTACCCTTTGAGAAATAAACCAACCAAAATATCATTAACAACTACTATGTGATTCATGTAAATGAAACAACCAAGAAATTAATTACCAAATGAGAACTACACTATTCCACAATCCAATACATAACCAATACATTATCATAGTATCAAGAATAATACTAAACAAAAGACACGAAGCAAGCCAAGACACACTCCATGGCTCCACACCGTTCTCCATGCACCAAGCACCACCACATCTCCCAAGCATCACCAGGAACCACTAGTAATGAGATCCCATACCTTTACCTATGTCTCGGAATACGACATCTACAAGATCACCAATGTGAAAAGTAGGGGTGAGTATAAAACTCAGTATGTCTTCCCCAATGACTTCCCTACTCATTCCACTAGGATAGAAGAGTTAGAAAAAATTATATAAAACAGTTTATATAAAAAAAATTCTGAAAAACATTTTATGACTAAATATAACAAGTTTCCCCAAACCATTTATAACCAAAAACATTCAAGTGAAATTGAATCCAATTTTCTAGCAAGTTATTTTTTTTCAGAAAAATAGCTATAAAAGATTTAAAAACATTTCTCAAACATATGCTTTTTTTGGAACACCCAACCATTCCACAAACCCATGTAACTAACCATGCATGCTACCTGGAAGAGGGGAAATCCCTAACCCATATCCATCCCAGAATGATGGAGGAGACTTCATACCCTTATCCGACCCTAATTGCAATATGAATGTTTGATGGGGGAGAGCCCTTACCATTATCTATACCATAATGATGGTGGAGACCCCTAACCCTTATCTATCCCGAATGCAATATGAAAACACACCACACATTCCCCACAATCATTCCAAAACCACCGTTTAAATAAAACACATTTTATTGAAAACCATTTCCATCATAACCACATGTGTTCAACCAATTCAAATCATTTCAATAAAAATGTACTTTTATTGAAAACCAAAGAATAAACCAATTTCATCAAAACCATTTCAATACAAAAATCATTTCAATAAAACACCATTTTTATTTAAAACCCATATTTCATCAAACCATTTACCATTCCAACAAATCCGTAATTTAAAATAAACATTTCAATTTCACGAAGCCAAATCACTTTTCACTACAATTCACCAATATTTCACAACTTCATCAAAACCAAAAGTCATCACTAAAGATGATTTATTCTATGATTCTCAAAAATAAAATTTCATTCAAATAACCTAATTTGAAACTAAGACAATCAATTCTAACAAGATTAGTCAAGAGAGAATCCTCCTACCTCAAAGGTTTTGACGAAACCCAAATAAAAGAAGAACACACGAGAAAACCGGGTTGATTATCAAAGAATACTCCTTAGATATCTTCTCCTAACACAACCAAGACAAAAAAATCATCATATTTGGCATCTACACACTTAGATCTACCCATAACATGTGTAGTTCTATGAAACTGAGAGAAGATGATAAGTAGATCTATATAGATCTGTGAAAACAAACAAGAATGACAACATACCTCAAGAATACAGCTTTGATTCGTTAAGAGAAGCCTTCAGATAGCTTCCGGAATGATGGGAGAACCCTCCTTGACCTTAAGAGAACCAAAATCCCGAGTTCAGGCTGCTTAGAAGCTTAAACGAGGAATTTAAAGGAAAAAACGCGTGAGATCCACAATTTAAGGATCTCATTTAAGTACCTGCACAGTTAGTTCACACAGTTTGACAAACTGTGTGCTAACCGTGCATTAGCTACTGCCTCAACCGCCCTTCGCGCATGTTTTGGCTGTACGGTTAGACAATCTATGCCCTGAACGTGCAGAATCCACTATCTCCACGACCAACTACGCATAGTTTGGATTCACGGTTTAGACAAACTGTTCACCGCCCGTGAAGCTTCCCTTTTTTCCCCAGAACTCATTCCATGTTCTCCCGACTCTCCTATTCATCACCCTTAACATTAAAACCACTAAAATCATCAATTAAAGGGTTACATACCAGAAACTAGGGGTACTACAGTATCCCATATAGAGATGATGACACGCTATAGAATGATCTGAAAGATGATACTGACATGGCATTGTAGTAGTGCCAAATTACTACATCATCAAGGGATCAAACATTGTAGTAGTGTAGAATTCGATATGGAATTGTAGTAGAAAGTGAATGGAAACCCCAAAATATTATTACATCTCCACAGAATTCTATCCATCGGTTACTATAGATAAGTGGACTTACAGTATAGTTGCTGGAATTATTACATTGTATTATTTATGATCTATTTTGAGCTAGAGTTTAATACTCTGTGTTTTTTACCATATAATTGTCCTCTTAATAAATAGGTAAATATCATGCCTCTCATTATAAATAGTAATGTTTACAGAAAATGTAAATCAATGTTTCCTATGTTTATCTTCTTATTGTTCTCTTTTAATTTCATTTTATTCATCCATAAACCATTTGGTTCAAAAGATTCCTATCATTTCCACAATATAGCTCTGTATACCTACAGTCATCTATAACCTATGTTCTGATAACATCATGTCTCGGGACACCAGTACCATAAGTCAAAGAGTAAACATGACCACTATGCCCATGACAAGATGAAATATGTAATCAATGTACATATTATTTTGTTGAAAATTATACTTTATAAATAGTTTACAGATATTATATCATACATTAATGATCTCATATGTTAAATCAATGACATCTTCCAACTTTGGATCATAATAGTCTGACTCCATAATTATTGGCCCAATACAGTTTCCATTATTCAACAGTGATAACACCATGTCAAAGGAGGTTTCTTTCGATTGCTTCAAGTTATTTGTCTATAATAGTTAAATGGTGAAATATCTTTTACTAAATTTAGATCAACCATAATATAATTTAGTTCTCAAATTATCATTAATTTGAAATATTTTCAATGGTTCTCCATCTAAAAAATAATGGGGATTAAACCCACTATTTTCATTGTATACCACATTAATATTTTTATGTTTAAAGTGATGAACCCTATCAATGATAATTATGTTAACTAGACTAATAAATAAATAATCAACATTTATATGACTACCATATGATTGGTGATAGGGAATGTACTATTACCTATGACGTGTCCATGAATTATAGTTTTTCAAATAATCATTTCAATATATATGTTTTCTAATGATATAACATTTAAATAGATATATATTTTCACATTTTATATAGGAATAACTAATAAAATTACGTTGAAATATGTAGGGAAAATCAATAAATTTTATAATCACCTCATAATATTCAACTGAAAACCAATCTAGTTGATCAATCCAAATCTTATCCATATGATTATAGATATAAAACAAATAATTTAAATATACAAAAAATAATTATTAAAACTGCATGCTTGTAAAATAAAATAAAAGAATTTATTTGAAAATATAATTATTATAAATTGAAAACGATAACAACCGTTATATTGTGAATAAATTTAATGTTATTTGAAATACATATATTTTATTAATATTTTTTAACTAATATATATTATAATAATAAATTTTTAATGTATATTATACATGCACATATGTCTAAATTTGTGTATATATAACAATTTTTTTTTATCAAAAATAGAGTAAGGAAATCAAAAAAATGATTAATTAATAAAACATTTCTCTTAAGTCAAAAGATGTTTACAATATATATAAATATATAATGATTATGGACTATGAATGTTCTTAGAATATTTTTTTATAATATATATTCAACTATAAAATATACCTTTACTTTTGTTCTATTAGAAAAAATAATTTTTATATTTAAATATTTTACTAATATATTCATTCTATATAAATTTATTGAATATAAATATATGCTTAATTCTAACAATAAGAAAGATATTTGAGATTAAACCATCATAAATCATTCTTTTATTGAAAATAAAAAAAATTAATAATTCATTTTAACTCATTTAGTCCAATTAAATTCAAAACTAGAGCAACAGATATATCAATTTATGTATTTGATGTTTAATTATTAATAACTCATATATAAAATTTATTTAATCACATATTTTCCACAGTATTTTTTTTAATACATGAAAAATTATAAATCTATAATTACCCTAACACAAAAAAATAAATAAATCAATATAAAAAAATCCAGGTGTATTGAAATTTATATATTAAAATTAAGAGTATACCAATATAATTTGAATCAGTAACTGAGAATTGGGAAAATAAATAGGATTCATAGGGAGAGAAAATCACGAGGGTTCATGATCATCTGTGATGAGGTGGGATTAAGGAATCTCAACAACATCATAGAGGGCTCGAGGAAGGTCAATGAATTTTCATATAGGGCATGATGACGCTCTACAAAATAGGGGATGTGGGATCATCCAAATAGGGGAGTATGAGGGGGGTTGATTGATTAGGGTGTGATGATAGGGGAGGGAGATCAACAACACTGTAGGGGTGATCAAAGGTAGGATATTGGATTATAGATGTGCCATATGGAATGAGGGTGGGGGAGGGGGCTCGTTCATGTTGGGTAGGGTGAGAATATAGATCAATGACACAAGGGGGTGTAGGTCTCAATGACGTAATGATATCGGGGGTGGCTAGGAGAATGAAATCTAGATAGATCAATGGAAAGGGGGAATCAATAGGGGAGGGGAATCAAGGAGGGTGGAGGGATTGATGGTGGAGGTGGAAATTCAATGGGGTGGGTAACATATAGAAACATCCATTTGGAATATGCTAATACTTTCCTTAATATCCCCTCATCCAATACTAGAATTTATAGTAGTGAAAAATATTTTTCAATTGAGTATATATCAACAAGATTATTCCTGAATTTGTGTGGGAGTATTCAAAAACCATTCACCAATACAGATTTCTTAATAATTTCATCACCAAAATAATTCCGAAGAGGAAAAAAAACCATCATTTCAAATATATCACACCTTTATAATAAAAACACAATCTTTATTTCTAACTAAATTATGTGATTGAAAAAATAAAGTTTATTGTAATTTTTATGTTTTATTTTTTTTATTATCATGTCTTGTGGTTTATCTTTTTATGCATTTTTGTAATGTGGGTTTCAGCTAGGATTATCATTAAATGTTTTCACTATTTCTTTTTTCATTAATATTATATAAATCTGGATATTTTGTTTTCTTTAGTAATAAATGTTTTTTGGTGGTGTTCTAACTATGTATATTGGTCTATAATTGACTGAATCACGTAATATCTACGCATTATTTTATTTTCTTGCAATGAATTCATCTATTGTACATAATTCCTCTTTTCTAAATTGTAAATTTAATTGTAGACATCCGATCACTAACCTAGTATAAGGATTAATTAATATTGGTTATTTATAGGGACTAAAATACTAGCATAGATTTCTAATAATTGGTATTAGATCTAGAAATTCTAGAATAATTTTATTGACTATATTTGATCTAGAAAAATTTTATGGGGTTAGTTATTTTAATCAATGGAATATAATGATAAATCAGTTTTTGTACCATAATTATGATCTTTTATACATTATGTGTTCCCAAAAATAAGGTTTTTTTACCCTATCTTCCAGTGTAAAATCTGTTACTTTCATATATATATGTCCCTATTTATGTTCTTAGGAAGGCCCGAAGTCTAATTCTTTTATCTTTAGGTAATAATTCTTCTCACGAGGTATCTTATGAATCCACTTATAACAAAATTTAGTCCAAAACATGAACATTATTTATGATAATGAAATTTTTATTAATACTATATAAGAATATGTGGTTTTATAATTTTCATATGCATCCTGGAATAGCAGTCATGACTCATATTGATTATTTTAATAAAATTAGTCTTGATTTTTCTAATATAAAATTTAAGTGAAAAAAATTAATTTTTTTATCATACTAATGATTTCATTGGATGATTCTTATAATTCAATTAAGGATTCAATGATGTGTGGTATGGATTCATGAAACCTAGAAAAAGTCAAGTTTTCTTTGTTCTCTAAAATACTCAATATACTAGTCATATATCTATTAGGTAAGATTAATAGGGGATGAATATTAGAGGTTAGTTTGATAAATGTGGTGAAATAAAAGGTAAGTGAAATCCCAAGGGTTGGTCGGGGTCTGGAGGTAAAAAAATTAAAACAAATCTATTTAAATAGACTGGTCATATTAGAAAAGTTTTTCCCCAAAGGAAAATTGAGAAAATGATACCAATAATAATGATCATTAATTACTAGTTAAGAACTATTTTTATATTATTGATTTTATAAATATATATTTGATGATATGAGTTTTGAATGGGTCATGGATTATTGATACTCATTTTATATATGTCCCAAACATGAATACTTCACTGATCTTAGAGTGATTGGTAGTTGTGTGGTTTTCTTAGGAAATTAAAATTTATTGAACCACAGTTAAAGGAAGTATTTCTCTAGATTTACATGATAGATCCAAGAAATACATAGTGGAGGTTATGTGGGAACCTTATATAAAGAGGAAAATAATTTCCCTAGGTGTCATTTCCAAAATGGGTATTATTTTAAATCATGTTCAAGGAGTCTTAAGATCTCTAATGGGTCACTCTGTATAATGAGAGGAACCATCACCAGTTTTATTTATGCATTATATGGTAGAACTCATATAAAACTATTAAATTAAACTCTTTCCCCATTGAAATATAATAATACATTATTTCACATTAGATTATGACATGTTAGCTCAGAAGGAATGAATGATCTAATAGAACAAGGAATTTTAAATGATATAACCACAAATAACCTTCCAATGTTTCGACATTATGTTCTTGGTAAATAAAAATGTTTTATGTTTTAGAAGACATTATACATATCTGAAACACCTTTATAATATGTGAATAATTATTATTAGGCCCCATATAGGGTTTCTTTATATATCAGGGGAACTATTATGTGACCTTTAGAGGTAAATATTCAAGGAAAATTTATATTTACATTCGAAATAAGAAATATTCAGCTTTTGAATCATTCAAAACATTAAAAAAATAGGTTTGAAAATAAATATGGAAATAAACTAAAAACCCTTAAGATATGTAATGATCAATAGTTATTATATAATAATCTCATAGAATATTATTATTCTGATAGTATTATACGACATAAAACTATTTGGGATACCCCCACAATAGAGTAGCCCAAACAAAGAGGACAAATCATACTATTCCAGAAAGAGTGAAAAGAATGATCTCATATTCTAGTCTGCAAAAGTCCTTATGGGAATATACAACCACTACTTATATAGAATTGATCAAGAGATTAATTTCTAGTGCCATTTAATTCAAAACCCCTAAGGATATGTGGACTGGTTCACCCCCCCAGTTTTAGGCATCTTTGTTTGTTTGGTTATACTATCTGTTCTCATTGCATGGATGATAAACTCAAACCAAAGGCATTTAAATGTATTATTCTTGATATCAATATAGTGTTAAATGGAATAGTCCTTGGGTTGATAATAATAGTTTTCAAATGTGTATAATTAGTTATCATGTGGTTTTACATGAGGATTATTTTACAAAATAGAAAACCTCTAATAATTACCAATCTTAAAAATATAAACCTATAGGTGATGAGGTAATATTAGAGCCTTAATTCCATCATGAACCTAGAGTTGTTCTCATTAATACTCCAAAAATAGCTCACATTGAAACATATCCAACTAGTGTTCCTGAATCATGTTATGATGATGATGGAGATAGTGAAATTATTGATTATCAATTTATTTGTGAGGGGTACAGAAGAACTATAACACCTCTAGACCACTTTACTGAGGATATTGTTGTTTCGTTTTAATTTTATATATATTCTTTCCTTAGTAGTGACAAACCCCATCGTTTTAAAATATATTTTGAATCTAGTGAATCTAGGTAGTGTCTATTTGCTATAAAAGATGAAATAGAATATTGTCCTAAAAATTGAAGCTTGGTAATTTGAGACAATCATATTAAGAAGAAAATTATATCTAGTGAGTTGACTTTTAAAAATAAACAGGATAACACCACTAAAACAAAAATTAAGCACAAATTTATGTTTTTTACAAAGGGGATCCCTTAATTTGATGTAATTTATTATAGTGATTTTTTTAACCTATTTTCTATAATTCACCCATCATATTATAGTTACCCATTAGTTCTTAGAAGTAATTTCATATTTTTTATTTGGATGTTAATGCATTGTTTTTTATTTTTTATTTTAATGAATAGATTTATAGGTAGCCACTTGATGGATTTTCAAGATATTTAAGAAGCAATGAAGTGTGTATTTTAGGAAAATAATTTTATGGTCTTATGAAACCATCTAGAAAATGGTCTATGAATTTTGATTCTTTGAGGCCGAAAAAATATTTTTCGAGAATAAAATATTATTCTTGTGGTCATTTTAAATCCTCCAATAATTATTTTATTCATGTTAACTGAAATATTTATGATATTAATAGAATTTATGAATACATAATGTTGATAAATCAAATTAATAATTAACTTCTCAAATACATTTCAATGATTTTTTTTGAATGAAAAGAAAATTCATGATATGTAAATTTCCAGGGTTAAAAATTCATGGGTGTTGTATTTTTTCCAAGATTCATATATAAATAATGTGTTAAAAAAGAATTGTAAGATGATATGAAACTATTTATTGTTAATTTTGGTTAGAAATTCGTGTAATCCTTTTTTTAATCCCATATCAATGATTATGGACCATATTTTATATGTAAAATTCCTAAATACTAGCATAACATGTAACGTCATGTATTCCATGATATTTTCTTAGTCTGATATGGATTTTGTTGAATAAAAAATGAGAATGTTTATAAGAAATCATAGAAATAACCATAATAATTTATTAAAGTGGTTAGTGATGAATTTATCAATGTTATTTAATTTATATTTTTTGGAAAAATTCATTCTTATAGAGAATTTTTTTTTAAATTTTAGATTTTTTGACAATGATGCATATATAGACACTTGATGGATATTACTGGTAATGTATTACTATATTATAGTTGTCCTATTTCATATAAATTCAACCTGAAATTCATTATTTCACTTTCCCCCACAATGGTCTATTACATAGAATTAACTGATGCAATTAAATAAGAAATTTATCTTATTGTTTAGTTAATGAACTATATCTATCTTTTTTCAATAGAGATTTGTTCTCTGATAGATCATCTTCTTTACATATTTTTCATAGAATATCAAAAGACATCCATATAGGATTTAAATTTTTGGGGATTTCACAGAAAATGGGACATCATGTGTCACTAAGATGCATACTTATGATAATATAGATGATAGTTTGAATATGGTTGCTCAATTTTCCTTGTTTATTAACTATATATAACTTATGGATGTATTCCCATTTCATTTATCTGGGTGACGAGAGAAATATAATTTTTAAATTATTTTTATTTCATAGGTAGAGATTTGTGAAAATTTAAAGTCATTTATTTCATAAATATAATTCATTTTTAATTCCCATGAATTTTTTTTTACATTTTCCATTTTCAACTTAATTTAATTTTTATTACTTTTGAATTTAGAGTTTTTCATTACCCAATAGTTGGATAATATATAAAGATAGTTACCCAATTTCAAAAGGTTTTCCCCATTTCATAAGTATAGATTTCCCACTGTATATGGATACTTCTAACATGTTTAAGGGTACTGTACAACATGTGTAAGGATAACTTACCTATGGAATAAAGGTACCCAATTATCTGTAAGGTTTACACAAAGCTATGTGATGGTAATTCCTATTCCATGTAAGTTTATTTTTATGTTTCAAACCTTATTATGAAATCTATAAACCCCATGCTGCATTATAGAGATATTACATTTGTTATATTGTTATTACAACGTTTTAAGGATAAATAGCACAAATGAGTTACAGAATCATGATACAAAGGTCTAGTGTCTTGGGGAAATTAGGGAAAAATATAAAATTTATGTAATAAAACCTAGAAGTTATTAAATTATTCTTATATAGATTCTTAATGGAACTCATTGTATCCATAGTTCAAGTAATCACATGAGTATATAAATCAACGAAATTAGTGAGCAAAAATCCCCATAAGAGGATAGATAAGAGTGTGAATCGATATAACATGGAGGTGAAAATAGTCATCATAATCATAAAATAATCATATGATAATAATCCTAATCATAAGAGGAAGCATTCTCTAAAGGCATAGAATTTTTAAATTCATAAAAATTAAACATCATGTCTTAGTGGTGAACTTACAATAATATTTGTTAGCAAATCTATTATAATGTTCACGCATAACATATGTTCATTATCATAACATCATCACTGTTAAAAAATATAGCATAATTTACATGAAAGTTTCACCTTATTTCATGATAATGATCACATTAACCAATTCATTGGAGCTCTATATAATTATTGGTACTCCCATCACATCATAACATTTACACAATCATGATGCCACATAGAACATATAACAATCATTTCCATAAAATAACCCATGGAATGAAAAATGGGGTTTATGAGAATTTCATAAAGAATAAAGTAATGGATAAAATTGGAGTTCCTAAAATAAAAAGGTAATAACATACCTTTTATAAGAATAATCAACACTTATTGAGAATGAAACAATATCAAGAGAATAAGAAGATGTGTTTTTAGAAGTAAGAGTTATTTTGAAAAAATATTTTCATTTGTCATAAAAGTAGATAAAAAACGTATATATCCCAGAAAACAAAATGGTGAATAAGAAATGATATTTATTTATGATAAATGGAACATCCATACCTAAAATGGAGCAAAAGAGGTAAACCCCAAATAAATAGAGAGTTGGGTTTGAGAATCCCATTACATCATGACCAAATTATTTCATCACATTAATATCATGGATAATGAAATTAGGTTCCTTAATTAATAAATAAAGAACCTATTATTAATTTATTATATTTATTATAATTTTTTAAGCTTACCTAGGGACATTATGATGAGTTCTAGAGTTTAATTTTATTGTTCAGAAGTGTTCATTTTCTTGGTTTTCATGATAAGTTAACATGTATAGTTGTATGGAAGATCATGTAAAATGGGGATAATTTTACAAAAATGAAATTATTCCTTATTACTGAACTCATATAAGTTTAAATGGTCTTACATATTTTTATGTTTCCTGATTTTTGGATTATTTATTAGATAAAATCTTAATGATATGCATTTATATTAATTTAGCATCATTCAATTAATAAAATCATGTTTAATAAAATCATGTTTAATATTATGTATATATGTTATTTATAGAAAAAAAGGTTATAAAATAAATTATATTATCTATTTCAACCATTATAATTGTTTTATGACCATAATTTAAGGATTTATATGAAAATTAAAGTTATTCATCCATGCTGGAAGTAAATCGACACATCACGGATGATGTTTTCCTTTATAGAATAATAATGAGAGGATAAGAGGTTTGATAATGGATTATTGTAGTAAATTAATAAAATTATAGTATATATAATATAATCTAGTTTCCATGACTATTTTATATGGTTATATAAGGATATAATTTTAAATGTAATGAAGATTAAAAATGTTATATAAAAATAAAAGATGGTTTTTCCTATTGAATTATCCTCCTAAAGAACCACTTTAGGTTAATTGGTTTTGGTATTTCATTTGAGACCAAATGATCCTGGACATGGGGTAGGGTATTTGGAATGGTTTTGGGAATAAATTTTAAATGATTCAATTATTTGTATTTTTAATGAGATGAGGTGGTGAGGGGTGATATTTATAGTGAAGGTGGTGGTATTTTTTGATTATTATATTCATTAGTTTATTATTTTTTCTCAAGACTATGAATAGTTTGAACATTATCACTAAATATATTAAATAATGAATTAGAGTTTGGGATTATAGTTTTTAAATCATTATGGAATCAATTAATAATAAATTTAAATTTTAATGTTATATACTCTATATTACCATATTTTATTATTCCCAAAAAATTATCATTTTTAGAAACACCCCAAAAAATCACCCTAACCATTTTTTATGTGTATAATTTTAAAAAATAACAATATTTAATTGAAATAATTTTATTAATATGATTATTTTTATTTTTAATTAATATCATTATTTATTCAAGAAATAAAAATTTTAAAATTATATCTGATTTGATGACTCATTGAAAAATTAATTAAGGACTTGTAAAAATGTCTTAAAATATAATCACAATGAAATATTAATGTATGAATACATTTTGTAGAAAAAATTTATTTTAAACCATTTCATTAATTATTTAATTTTAAATAAATATTTATGTTTTATAAAAATACCAACAATTAATTAATAATTTTTGAAATATTTGTTTACTTATACTATGATATATTTATATCATTTTATCATTCATAAGATAGTTATATTTTATTTATAGTTTCATCGGAGAGGTTACTATTCAATTGGCTAGATTACAATCTGAATGGTCATGTTAATATTACAAATTTCATATTACAATTCCATTGGTATATGATCTTTAACTTCTTGAAATACCTATTATTTTTATCTTTCATAATTTATAAAATATATATTTTGTTATATATGAGATTTAATGTGACTTATACAACATGGAATTATTATTATATAGAATTTTATAATGATATAGTTATGGGTTGTTACAGTCTTCCTCACTTATGAAATTTCTCCCTCGAAATTTCATGTTACTATATATATATGGCGGAAACAATTGAGGGGACTTTTAATTAATAATTTCCTCTAGTTAACATGTTGAATCATTGTACTTATGGTTCCTCCATAGTACTTTGGAATTGTGTGTAGAATTGTTATGTATAACCTTATCTATATGGTGTAATATCTTCACTGACTTCTCCTCCGAAGAGAGATCATTTTCCAACTCTACCATCTGAATATTCAGTACATTTGATGGATCTGGTATGTATATCCTTTATAGGGATACATAGAGTACAATTTGTACTTATGTCATGGTTGGTGGAAGTTCTAGTGTACATTCCATAACTATGGCATGATGAAGAATATAGAAGGGACCTATGCTCTAGGTACTCAACTTTCTAATCATCCTAAATCTATTGATCCCCCAACATAGAGATATGTGAAGGAATACCATACCTCTGATAACCAAATCTAGTTCCCATTTCTAATTTTTTCCATATCTCTTATGTTGAATTTGGGCTATCTGGATTTTTTGCTTAATGGACATCACATTTTCTACCATTTCAATGACCATTTTAGCTCCTAGAATCTTACATTCACTGACTTTATCCCATCATTCATGTGTTCTATAAAATTTTACATAATGGGATTCATATGTATCCATGATGCTAGATTAGAAAATTTTGTCATAAGAGAACTCAGCCAGAGGCAGATGTTGGTCCCATCATCCTTTAAATTCAATAAAATTTTCAATCAAAATGTCTTCAAATGTCTTAATAGAAAATTTAGATTGGAAATCAGTTTGAGGATGATTTTTCTTGATAATACTTAGCTATGTGTTTAGAGAATATTAGTGACTTTTACAAAAACATGGTGGTGAATCTAAGGTATCGATCAGATACACTCGATAGTGGTACTCCATGCCGCCTTTCCACATCACTAATGTATATCCATCAAATTTGAGATAGTGATCAGTCATATTTAATTTTGATAAAGTGAGATTAATTTTTGAGATGATCTATAACAACCCTTATAACATTTTTTCTTCTAGATGTCAGGTTGTTTGGTGAAAAATTCCATTTGTGATGTTTTCCCATTTCCATGTTGTTATCTATAATGGTTACTTAATCCCCTTATAATTTTGTTATTAAGAAATCACTTTATAACATACTAAGAACTTTTATGTACATTCCACAATATCCTTCTTTATTTTGTCCCACAAATATTGTTCTCAGAGTTCATGATACATCATTGTGCTCCCTGGGTGAATAGAGAAGGTTGAGCTATGTGTTACACTAAAAAAAAAAATCCTTATTTAACCATGGGTTTGATGGTACAAATAGTCATGGAACAAATATCACAACCCCTTAATAATACATTTTTAACTTCGTCGACTTTCTTTTCCTGAAATATTCCACCTCATTTCTGAATTTCAACAACATTTCTTTGAGTAGCCTTTATTTTCTCCATGAGGAATGGTTGGAAAATAATTTGAGAAATGATTGATGATGTTTCTTCCTTAATTATTCTCATCTATATCCTTTAAATAACTAATAATATTGGATCCTTCTCAATTCTCATCATTAATAATGTTTCTATATCCTTTATACATAGAGAATCTACAACTGTATTTTCCTTACCATGATGGTAGTGGACTGAGTAGTCATAATCAATGATGAGATCATATGATATTTTTTGGAATATATTAATCTATTTCTATGCGAATATATATATATATGTATCTTATGATCATTATAAATTTCACACTTATCCCAATACTGATAATTAATGAAGATTTTCAACATGAAGATCACAGCTTCAACTCCTTATCATGCCTTGGATAGTTTTGCTCAAGAATTTTCAACTAACATGAAGAATAGGCTATCACATTATCATTTTCATCAGAAAATATCTTAATCCCAAATTATAATCATTGTTATATACCATAAAGAGTTACCCACTTATTGATAGTGTAAGTACTTTCATGGTGATAAGACTATTTTTTAAATCAATAAATGAATCCTTACATTCAATAGTCCAAAAAATAATTTATCTCTTACAATTATATTGGTTAGTGGGTTTTAATATCATAAGAAGTTCATCCCAAATAAAAAGTAATACCCATCTTGAAAACGTAAGCTATAGATATCCATTATAGATATTATCAAGGGACACTCTCCAATTTCTTATGTCTTTGAAGGGTCCACTTATAATCCTTTACATGTGATTACATTAACCAAGAATGATACTTCCTCCATCTATAACACATATTTACTATACATTCAATAATGATTATCTCATGAAAATGTCTTAAGAACAATATTAAAATAATCATTATGTTCCTCCTTTCTCTTGGTGTGTATCATAATATCATAATTAAAGGCTACTAGAAATTTTTTTAGGTAATATATAATGAATCCATTCATTATTACCATGAATATTTTTGGAGAATTAGTGAGTCAAAAAGATGTCACTATGAACTCATTGTGTCTATAACTTATTTGAAAATCATTCTTGTGAATATATTCCTTCATCGTATTTAATTGTTGATATACTAATTGAATTTACACCATAGATAAATACATAACCCCAAATAGTTGATCAAACAATTCTTCTATCCTTGGAATGGGATGCCTATTCTTATCGTGATTTTATTATATCCTGATAATCAAGGGAGAGCCACAACAATCCATTATTCTTCTTGTTGAAGGGGATAGGTGCACCCCATGGTGAAGCACTAGGGTATATACAACCCTTTTCTAGATTATCTTGTAACTACCTCATTAGTTCCTCCAAATAAATGGCAGCTATTCTATAGGGGTCTTTGATATAAGAATATATCTATACAAAAGATAAATTCAGAAGTTAACATATTAGTTATGATAATGTCCAGGCAATTTTCTTTGGAAATACATCAGTGTAGTCCATTACAATGTTCATGTCATCGATCTTGATTGTCTCTATTGTAACAATAATTTGAATTACATATTCTTAATCATAGGTAAATAATATCCACAATTGAGAGAATTATTCTAAAGGAGATTCAACCTCTGATTTGTACTTTTAAAAAATTAGAGGATTCCTTGGGATGTGAAGAGTGATATCTATTTCTTGATAGTTTATGTTTCCTTTATAATAATATATCCAATCTATGCCAAAAATAACCACAAAATCTACTAAAGGATATATGAAAATATATTCAGGGAGGTTATTTCCACAAAATATAACCAGTGAGGACTTATTTACATTGGTTGCAATAATTTCCCCATTTTCTGTTCTAAGAGATAACTCAACCTCCATACTTTGGGGTGGTGTTCGTATAGTTCTACTAAAATTTCAAGATATGAAATAATTATAAGAACTGGAATCATATAGTATGTTAACTAAAAATGAATGAATAACTAGTATAACTATCAAAATATAATTTCTATTCTCCCCTCAGTAGTAGTGATAACATATGATTTCACATTCTCCAAAGGATTTGGTGGTTTTTGACATCAATTACCCTTAATGAGTAGGTGTTTAGAGCAGTCTCATGCATAGTGACATTTCGTTCAATATTTGAAGCAGTGGACCATAGTTGGGGTTCTCTTTTCTTACAAAAAATTTTCTATCTTCTTAATGTCCCTCTAATATTCATGAGTTTTGTGTTCTTCTCTCCCACACTTAATGATTTCATTGTCCCTTTGAGGACATTACCCTAATGCTTATCCCAACATTTTTACATGTGATTGGTTTAGCTTTATTTCCACGTTTTTCATTAGATCCTCCATCTCAAAGCTCCAAATTTTTCTTATTATCTCTATAGCCATGGGAAAATTCATTAAACTCTATCTTCACTCTAAGTGACCATCAAAAAACTTTTTTATGACTTCCAATGTCTCACATTTCATGATCTTTTTAAAGGTGTGGTTTCAAAACACTAATATATATATATATATATATATATTTCTCTATCATTGTTTACATAAAAAACCTTTATAATACCTCCATGACTTGTGAAATTTTATTCTCAAGACATGAAAGATAAATTTGACTTTTTCTTCAGCATAATAAATTCTCTCTACATCCTCATATGATGAGTTCGAGTGGAATATCTATTACGAAATATTTTATTAAATCCTTCAAACTCTATATCTTGAATTTTATTCTTTGGATTGGTGTCCTTAATAAACAACCATAATTTATCAGCCTATCCATCTAAATGTTAAACTGGAATAGTTACCATCTTGATCTTCAAGAAATGAAGCATAGAAAAATCATTCTCCCATGATTTGACACACTGTTCCATGACTAGTGGATCCGAAGATCCACTAAATGTGAGTGGTCATTATTACATAAAATAATTGATATCCAGTAGCTCCCTATTAAGGAAATGTGATATTATACATGATTTAGGTTATTGTTCATAGCCTATGAAAACTCTATAATCCTCATTATGACATTTTTAACTCCACCTCACAAGTTATCAGGGTTATCATTCGAGAAATCATTGTGTTTTACATCATATGGATTGTTGGACTATTTTATCCTCATTCACAGTATTTTCTAAAATAGAAAATGTTTGAATAAAATATAAGTCATCAAGTGATAATTAAATGAATTATATTTTTGTGAAATTAACATTAATATAATATCCTGTGGAATCCCTATGTATAGAATTCTTTAATGAAATTATTTTTGGGTGATTTCATATACATAGTCACATACTAAGGGTTTTCACTAATGTTATGAAATCATAATTCCAAAATTTAAGAAAATTTTTCATGATTGAAACCATAGAGAGCCTTCTTTTCATTAAATATTATTAAATCCTTCTAATGATAAATTCCATAAAATCAATACAAAACAAGGATCCAAAGGTTCTATGTCATGGAGAAATGAGGATCAGATATATAATGAACATAATTAAAAATAAACATCATTTAATACATTCTTACATATCTTTACAGTAAACCCAATCCCCTCTTTAGTTTGAATAATCACCTGAGGGTATACATCAATAAAAGGTATGATATAAAACACCCAAAATTGATAGATAATGTCATAATTCAATTTAATACGAATTGAGCATAATCATCATCATAATAACATAAGAATTGGATAATAATCATAATAATGAGATGAATAATTAGATAAAGGCATTGAATATGGAAATGTATAAAGAAGAAACATCGTATCTTAGTCATGAACAACCACATATAGTTGTGAACAAAGATAGCATCACGTTCATGAATAACATATGTACATAATCATAACATCATCGTTGTGAAAAAAATTTAGCATCATTTTTAGGAATATTTAGCCTTATCTCATGAGATACATCACATTACCTAATTAATTAGTGCACTATTTAATTTCGGGTCCACCCGTCACATCATAACATTTTCATAGTTATAAATGACACATGGAGAATATAATAATATTACCCATAAAATAGCCCATAGAAAAAATGGGTTATATTAGAATTCAATACATCATACATTCATGGATCAAATTTGGAGTTCCCAAAATAAAAAATTAAATAACATACTTTGTATAATAATAATCAATCGTGAGGGAAGAAGAAACAATATGGAGAGATGTAGAAGATGAGTTTTTATAAGGAAGGGTTTTTTTTGAAAACTATTTTCATTCATCATAAAACCATATTGGAACCATATGTATCTTAGAAAATATAATGGAGTAAAAATAATTGATATTTAAGTAACATTAAAGGAAATTATTTACAAAAAATGGAGTGAAAGAGGGATACCCCTAAGAAAGAGAGTGTTTGGTTTGAGAATCCCCTTATAATATGTCTAAATGATTTTTTACTTTAATATCCAGGGTAATCAAATAGGATTCATTAATTAATAAATTCATAACCTATTATACATATATTTGATTTATTATCTTTTAATTTAATTGATTTATGGTCATTTTGATGAGTTAAAGAGTTCAATATCATTGTTTGGAAGTGTTCGTTCTCTTGGTTTTCAAGATCAATTCACTTATATACAAGTATGGAAGACTATGAAAAAATGGATAATTATCCAATATTTAAATTATATATTATTAATGAACTTACATAAATTTAATTGGACTTATTTTTTTCTGATAAGAGTAGGATTCATTATATAAAATGTTAACTGTAATTTTTTTCATTAATTTAGTGATTTTAGATCAGAACAAACTATTTTTTATTATTTAATATATTTTATATAAGATAGAACCATAACATACAAAATGGTTATAATGTTTTTTAAAAGATAATTCAACCGTTATAATAGTTTTATGATTGGATTTGAAGGTGTTATAGAAAAATGAATGTGCATTGTCCATGATTCTGGTAAATCGACCCATAAGAAATGCTTTTTTTATTTGTTGAATAAAAGGGAGAGGAGAAGAGGTTTTATGATTAATTGTTAAATTAACATAATAAAATTATTTTATATATAAAATAATATTTTTTCCATGAAACATTTATAATGATAGATTAATAAGGAATTTCAAAATTATATAAATTGAAATGAAATTAGAAGTAAATAAAATAGGGGTTTACCTCTTGAATTCTCCTCCTTGAGAACCTCCTTAGGGAAATTGTTTTTTGCCTTTTGTTGAGACTAAATGGTCCTAGACCTAGGGGAGGGTCTTGGAAAGTGTATTCGTTAGATATTTTACAAGCCTCAAGGCTTTGGATTTTTTAGGAGAAGTGGTGGTAATGGGTGGTATTTAAAGTTGAGGGCGTGTTTTTAAATTATTATATTCATTAGTTTAATAATTTGGCTCTAGAATAATAAAATATTGAAACAAATCAGTAACAATATTAAATAATGATGTATAGTTTTGGATTATCATTCTTATATTAGTGATTTCTCATGAAATAGTGAATTTAAATTATAATTGTATATACCGTAAATAGTAATATTTTACAGCAGATAAAAAATTCAACTATTTTACAAAAAATAAAAAAATTCACTGTAACCATTTTTTGATGTTATGACTAAAAAATTAACTCCATGTTATTCAAGTAATTTTTTAAATATGAAAATTTATTTTTTATTTAAAATCATTATTAATTTGAAAAATACTTATTTTAAAATTATAACTCATTTTATGAAACATTGAACAATTAATTAAGGAATCATAAAATTATATAATAATAATAATAAAATAAAATAATAACTTATAAATACATTATGTGAAAATAAATATTCATTTAAATTAATATATTAATTATAAAATTTTCAATGAACATTTATGTTTACACAAATACCGACACTTAATTAATAAATTTCAAAATATTTACTTACTTATACAATGATATATTTATATCATATTTTAACTCAGAAGATACCTAGTGTATATTTATACTTTCATAGGCGATGTTACAAATTTATTTTTCATATTACTCTTCCTAATGGTCATGTTAATATTTCAATGGTTATGTTACTATTCCACTAGTATAGGATCCTTATCTTATAGAAATACATATTATCTTATTCATTCATTGTTTATAATGTTTAATTGTGTTATCTATTTGATTTATAGTGATTTGTACTATATGGAATAATTACAAGCAAGGATTTTCCATTGATAAATATCTTGGTTGATACATGCATAATGGTTAACCATCTTGCATAAGGGTAATCACTACTTGTATGTGGATAATACCGAGTTGTGTAAATGTAATTCCCATTCATGTAGGAGTACATCCTATATCACATAATGGTATTCACATGGATTTTCAAAGGTTATACCTATTGAATTTTAATGTAATATTATGTAAGGGTAAATCTGTGCAAGGTTTTTTTAAATTTTTTTTAGAACAGTCATATTTCATATGTCTTGATGAACTTATAAAAATCATTCTTTTAAAAGTTCTAGAAATGGTGCTTTCAATGTCGTGAAGTCATTTCCATGAAAAGAACCATTAAAATCTTGGACCATTATAAGATATAAAAAAACTAATAAATAGTTCTGTTATCAACTCTAAGAAAATAACTGATAAAGGTTGACTTTATTAGTGTTTTGGGTTAAGAGATAATGAAGAAACCCATTATAAGATATTTTTTCATCACTCATAAATGATCCATTTATGACTACTATTAGAAATATAAAAAACCCCTTTTCAACGCTAAAAAATGAACTAATAAATGATACATTTATCAGTGCTAAAAATGTGATGATTAAGCTTACCTTAATCAACATTGATAAAATTGGAAAAAAAAATATTTTTAGTGTTCTTGCTCCCCAACCCAACTTGAACACACACTCCCACTATCTAGCACACACTACCCCATTTTTTTGTGCATGGAATACGGATTTATTAGTGATTTTCCACCACCCAAACTCCATTACGTCTATGAAAATTCATGGAATTTATTCTTCAATCTCCATTATGAAATTTCCACCCCCTTACCTAGGCCTAAAACGTTTTTATTATAGATTTTATTATTTTTCTATTTATTTATATATTTATTTACATATTACATTTTGTTCATATATTTATATAATTATTTTTAAAAACATTTAAAAAATATTGGTTTGTATGTGTATGATATATATAATTTTTCTTAATATATTATATATTAATATTAATTTAAATATATAGTTTAAATATATAATCTTAGATCTCTCTACCAAGGTACACACATCTTGTGTCATGGACAAATGTTATGTAATAAAACTCGAGCTCCAGGGCATATACCTCATGTTCATGATGAGATGGTCAGAAAAGGGTCACATGGTGTGGGACACATATCACATGGTTTTTAATTCATATCTTTACATGGAATCCCTAGCACTGCATAGAAGCTCTCACAAGGTGTGTAGTCTAGTATTACACAACATGTAACCTAGAATTCTCTATAATTATAGGTTACTCTTCCCAGTATGCTCATTCTACCATATAGTTGGGTTTCACTTCCAACCACTCCTGATGATCTTGGATCTAGTCCAAGAGAGTATCTTTGTCACTTGATTTCCTTAAATCATTCCTTGATTTACTCATACATCATCTATTCAGCCTCACCGTCATCATATATAAGAAATTAACAAAATTGGAATCCCCAAATACGAACAGACCGACTTTCCTTAACCATTGTTCTCAATAACATTAAACTTTACCACATCCATTCCCATTAAATTGATTAATTATATTGAATAAAAGTCCCACAAAAATAAAATAATAATTATTAGTTGAACTACAGTTTAATGTAATTTCCCTTAATGAGCATGCAGTGGACACGTGGTGAAATGCACAAAGCACAGACAGTAGGAAATGACCATGACCATTTTTCATTTCATCCTTGATTCATTTCCATTATAATGATGAATAAATAGATATAATACAACTCAGTAATAAAAATACTTAATCCTGTATAAATCACACCAATTACTGCAATATGATCAATCCCTAAATCAATTTTTAAATTTTTTTATTCATTTTTATTTTTATGAATAATAAACAAAGATAAATGTATATATAAAAATACTACCTTAGTTTTGATCAATCACATGAAAAAATGAATCTTTGTTGTTTTCAATGGGTAGATCCTCAAAATTCGTTGCACAATAGTTGATGATTGTCGATCTAGTTGCTGTTTTTTTGAGAATGAACCTCTAAAACATCCCCTCAAATATCCAGGGTAATGTGCCTAACCCTAGATATTTTTACATAAAGCGTATTTATAAATAACCTCAGTTTATAGAAATTTAATTTAAGAAATTAGTTTAAATTAAATAATTTATTTAAATTTTCTTTCATGACCACAGCCCACCCGAGAATCTGATGCCCTCCAAGGATATGTTGTTCGTAAGGTAAAACCCCAAATCTGAACTCAACAGAGCCCTAATATTTTTTATCCACGCATCTATTTAGGATTCATTCGACTTTTTTAGAAACAAATCATAGGAATGATATTTCAAATATTTATCATGTCCCAAAAATTAATTTCAAGCACACTGGACCTTAAAATCTCACACTATATAAGATCCTAGTTTCAAATGTTATCTATTCAATATTCTAATGTAAATCATGAAAAATTCATTACATTCTCCACATAATTTTTCCTTACACCTTGGAATTAAAATAAATATAATACACAAAGAGATTTGGGTGCTGAGCATGCATCAGGGTCTCCCACTCCCATGGAGTCTATGGATGATTTTCATTCTTCCTTCAGACACACACTAATGGAATCCCTCACCCATGGAGGATCCTATCTTACTGATCCTTGATCTCCACCAGGTAATAAACTAGGGTATCCCCATCCTTAATATCTAGCTCACCATTGTAGATACCACGTTACAGGTCATGAATGCATCTCCTCAGCTAAAACACATTGAAGACATCATGTACCTGGATAACTATAGTAGTAAAGCTAAGTAGTATTCCACCTCTCCAAATCTATAAAATATCTAGAAAGGTCCAATTAATCTCTGAGATGTTTTTCTGTCATAGAAAATTTCTATAGCCCACATTGAGGTGATCCATCATGAAAACTTTTCAACCCTCCACAAACTCCAAATGAATGTATTTTTGATCTACATAATACTAATAATGGATATAAGAACTCCCCACCTTCTCCTAGATGATTTTCAACATCCCTTTTTGGGTTCACACAAATTCTGTTCCCTTAAGTGTTGACTTTACTAGTTAAGTCCAACATAATCATTACATAAATGGTCTCCCATAAAAGGCCTATAATAGCTCCATAATAAGGGTTTAATTGTAGTTATTATTCTAAGAAAACTCCACTAATGTTTAGTGATCCTGTGAACATAGTACAAATTTTATTATGTGAGCTTGCATTATTTTCCCCTAGTCCTGAATGGTTTGCTCAATGTTGTTGTCAGTTTGGTGGTGATAATCTATTCTCAAATGAAGCTATGTACTAAAATCATCATTCATTCCCTTCCATATCAGATATGTCAAATGAGAATCATGGTTTAAAAATATTCATCGAGGAAAAAACATGGAGAGAGAATATCCATTACACATAGTGGTTCCCCAATATCCCTACTAAACTCTTCTATTTTTCTAGTAGGAAGTGGGATGACATGGTGAGTTAGTATAAAATCACCCATATAGAATAATGTTCTCTGTATGTACATTGTAACCCTATCATGAAGCCCATGGATATCTTATCATACATCGACTATGGACCCTCAAAGGGTTGAGCTAAGCTCGTTGGAACCTTATTCTCATCTTTTTCTTGTTGAAAAGAAAGGAATTTAGTAAAAAACTTTTTAATATACCTATTTATCTCTATGCACCATAATTTACACCAAATTTCATGGAAAAACTTCTCTACACCAATATATACCACTAAGTATGACAAATGAAACTCCATCATCAATTACTCACTCAGTGAAACCTATATCATCATGATCCTCGAAAAGTAATGAAATGATCCCCACCATTATGAAATCTTTTAGGGGCATGTTCAGTTGATATATAAGTACATTGGGTCTCACATTCGATATCCTCAAGTTGTTCCTCCCTGAATCAATGTAAAACTGAATGGGTAAAATCCATCAAATGGAGGTAAGATTCTCTATTTCCATCTAAAATGGATAACTAAAATAAAGAAAAACTTCTTTGACACCTCAATTAATCGCTATAAATTGGATCTCCTAGTGGAATAATTTTCTACTACTTTCCCCTTACAATGATTATATACAATATATAAGTCATAATCATGGAAGAAATCTAGCCATCACCACTATCTCAAGTTAATATACTTCAGAGAGAATATTTAATTGAGATTCATGTGGTTAAATTGATGATAAACCATTCACTCATAAGGTAGTACCTCCACATCATAAATTCATAGATTTTTGTTTCTCACTCAAGATCATGGGTCACATAGTTCTTCTTATGGGGCCTCAAATGATGTGATTCACAGGAAATCACCACCCTAATCAACATTAAAACACAACCAAGTGCGGTCCCTAGTCCATCACTAATCACGACATACTCGACACCCTATTATGAAAATCTCAATATGGGAGTGCTTGAATTTATCTTCCTCATATCTGGGAAATCCTGCTAGAACCAATCCATATACATGAAAGGCTATCCTTTTTAGTCTAATTTTGTAACAAAGAATGATATACTAGAGAATCAGGTACAAATCATTGATAGTTTCTTTTGGACCCAAGGATGTTTCACAACTCTACCACACTCTAGGGTAGATCCCAACCAAACATTCCCTTGACCTTCACCTGGTACACTGCTACACCGTATAATAATATAACATGTCCATGTAATTGGACCACATGAATCTAGAATTGACACATCATGATATTCTTATAAAGATATTATTTTCATAGAACATTCAAGACCATCTATAAATGCATCGTTTGTTCCTCCACAAAAACCATGTACACTAGAATATCATTGATGAAGAGTAATACATTAATGTTTTAGAAAGTATTAATGATGAGGTCCATTACTCATGTGAACAATACTGGGTGTTTTTCATTAAAAAATCACCATGAACTCATAATGACCATAACGACAATGAAAATACATCTTTTGTATATCCTTTTAGATACTCATAGTTTGTGATTACCTGATCTGAGGTAAATATTCAAAAACCATCATACCCCCTCCCAATTGACCCAATAGAACATTAATCATTCATGGAAGATAATTTTTATTTATTTTAACCTGATTTTGGCAATGATAATGTACACATAACTTCAAGATCAGGTCAACTATCTTGGTGAACAATAGTAGTTTTCCATGGGCGAAATAGTAGAATTAATCAGACCTTCTTCTCTTAGTCCTCTATTTGCACCATCATATTAGGAATCTTTATGGGATCCATATGATATGTGGGTTAATATTTCTAGGACACACTAGGTGGTAGATCAATGCATTAGTCCGTATCTAGATATTCTGGTAAACATGGAATTTCCTCAGGAAATATAACCTCATACTTCACCACCACTGTAATAATCTAATAACTCATAGAATCCACTACACCATGATTCATTATGTCCATATAGTGTGTAATTGGTTGCACCATTATATAAATGAGTGAATAAAACTCTTCTTGGGTTTCCTTTGACACAAATAATTGAAACCTCAACCCATCACTGTAGACAGATTTTATTAATCACATGAAATAGTCTATACATGAATGAAATTTAGATAACCATTTAATAACTAAGATGAATTCATAAGGCCTTTTCAAAGCTATAAAGGGATCCAAAATAAAAATCTCTCCTCCATGATTCATTTCAAAGTCTCATAATAATTTTGTCATAGATGATTCATATTTAATTGGAGTCTCCAAAGGAAAGGGTCGACCTAAGGGCTCAATCAGAATCATTGTGTCTCGAACTATAAATGTGGAAATAAAGGACTATATCACAACCATGTCTATTGATACTATTAATAAATTTTAGAAGATATAGACTATAAATCAAATCATACCTAGAGCCTCTATGTCATAAACCTCGATTGTCAGTAGCTTCCCTCATCCCAGAACACATACACCCTGAGCTGGGTGGGGACCACCTAGTGCAGTGGTAGAAAAAATTAATAACACCTTCAACTTCTATACTCCCTCACAACTTATATTCCACATTCGCCAACATGGAAACCTTCTGTTTCCTGCTGCTGTGTCTCCCTGGGTGTCCCATCCACTCTCTCTCTATAAGAAAAAAGTTTGGTCGGGAAATCATGTGAATTATATACTTGATCATCACAAGAGTAGAACCTCCACTCTCTAGTATGAATATATCCATCATATGATATATGAATAGTAGAACCTCTATCTTGGGACTCCTTCTTAATATATCTAAAACTTCCTTATCCCTAGGTATATTATTATCTCCCTACTTCCAAAGTCGTATCTCCCGTGTGCCCAGTTCCAGTAGAAACTATCTGCATATAATCATCTCGGAATCACATGACTAATAAATAATTTTGTAGAACCCGCAAATAAGTAGGAATTTATATAACTTACACACTATCATGGAGGTATCTGCGTAGTCCTTGCTTGATGGTCGAATCCCTAGAGAACTGATCACAAACCATATTCATCGAGCATTTGGAGAGGTTGGTGGACATTTATGAATACTCATCCATATTCGTATTTCTCTACAGAAGCTTTAGAAGATCATAGATGCACCCATTCCTAAACAAAAATATATTAAACTCCTATCTCGTAAGGCGATCAAACAATAACTATGAAAGAGTTTCATCATGAATTGATTGTTTCAATAAGACCCACAATAATCTGATAGGTCCATGGAGAAGAATAGATATTGTTACCACCATATAGTATAAATGTTTCATAACATGAAGAAATTATCCTTTCACCACCTCAATACAATCCTCATCCATCTATGGGTCGAGATTTACCGAAAACATGAGGTGTCACCGATGCATAAACTCATAAATCATGCTTTACCTACACACCTTTACCCCAGTACATTATAATTTGTTGATCGGATGGTTATGGAAAGACCGGTGAACTACATGTAAAAAATTCCTACTACGAAGTTCTCTATTTCAAAGCCTCATCATTGAGTGGATAATCCTTGTGATCCATATTTGGAATCGTAACTGCAAAGCATCATGAAGGCATCCTAAAATAGACATTATGTACAATAGTTGATGTGTATATATAGAGATATGGATCAATAAGGTCATGAAAACCAAATTCTATTATGATACGATGCATGTACTAATGTCTTTCCAAGAAAATTGTGTCTTCATATTTAGAGTCAAAAAGTTTGTTATTAGAGTCCTTGTGTATGGACACATCTGTCACTGCACAAACACTAGAGCCTCTATCTAGATATAATAACTGGAAACACATAACCCTATTTATATAAAACCCAAAACAACCTCACATATTCCAGTCCAAATATTGAACTAACTCCTCTGATACCACTCTGTCTGACCTGACTGGATGGGGTCTAAGACATAACTACCCCAATCCCCCCTATAATAGGAATGGCGATAGGGATCTCCATCAAGTAGGAATATCACACACATGGGATAACTTATCATAATGCACCTATACACACCTACACATCTCAAAAAGCACGAAATGGTGAAATGTAAACCAATCAATAACCATGCATGAATACATCTAAAATCCCACTAGTAGAGTATGAATACATTTACTAGAAAGAATGGTCCAAACACAATCCCACCAAAATAAATTTTTAAAAAATATAACATATGAAATAAGAGTGGACAAATTTAAAGGAAACCACTAAAACAAACCTTAGTCTACCTAGCTCACTAAGCTCCTCCAAGTCAACATCCCTATAAGACTGCACCAAAAGGATATTCATATACATAATGAAAAACAGTTGTAGGAAAATCCGATGTAGACGTGAGTTTAAAAAACCCAATATGACACCTAGAAATCACTAAGAACAACAAATAAAGATTAGTTATATCATCACTAGAATATTCTGACATAATACATAAGAACAATATCCATATATACTCATAGTATAAGCATATTCTCAATATAAGGTACCAACACTAAATCTATCCTAGGATTCTTATCTGACTATTTTATATTACACTCATCTTGGAGAACACACTCCATGAGTCAGATGAAACTGGTGGAATCTACTAAGATGTCATTCCCTTTGGGTCACTCCATAAAAATTACATGATAGAATTATTAAAACAATGGTACACAGTTGGGGAACACACCCAACGCCATGGGGCATACTAATAACCCAATATAGATTAACCTACCAAATAGGGGATTTATTTTTTCATAATGTTGGTCACACCGATACTAAGAACTCCACCTAGGGAAAATTATCAAGATACAGGATATCACTCTAGACTAGATAGAAGGAATTCAGAAACTCTATAAGAAACTAATGTTACTCATAGGGGATCAATATCCTATGCACATGACGTAATTTAACAAAAAACCCTCAGGGAATGTATCAAGGGAACATAAACTAATTGAACTTGTCCATTCTAAATGGAATAAGGGTTGTAAGACATCATTAAATAAGTAATCATTATACACTGGATGTATACAACATGTACCTTTTCACACAACATTTTTTTGGGTATTATGGCCCATGCTTGTTTCCATGTTTGATTACATTGAATGTGTGTAACCCCCCATGATTTTGTGATTCTTTTTCCTATAAATTTTATCTATTTGATATTTCTCAGTTCAAAAAACAATAAAAATTGTTTTTTATTAAATAACTATTTCAGGATTTCATTATATGCATTGTAAATTTAATAGGGCACTACAAACAACATAAAATTTAGCTTTCTCTATAAAAACATTGAGGTTATCTTATGTTACATGCAAGACTGACTTTCTTCAATAGCTTGCGTAACATGCAAGATCGAGGGTTATAAAAAAATAATTCAGTAATGAAATATTATTATTTAATAAGTTATAACATAATTAAAAAATTTAATTTTATATGATTAAGTAAATTATTTTTTTAATTCATTGGTTTTATATTAATCAGAAAATAATATAGAACCCAATTGAATAAAAATGGAATGATTTTCTGAAAGGATATTTTCATATGAAAATGTTGATTTATCATTATAAGATTAATTAATCACTAATAATTAATGATATTAATTAAATTCTTATGTTATATATTAAATAAAATATTATTTATATTCATCTAATTGATTCTATAAGCATAACATAATAACAAACCCAATTTTACACCTATAATCCTAGATTTGAAATAGAGTACTCTTACTGCATTTTAATGGAGAACCTACATTAAATATAAAATCTAACACCATTATAAATTTTATATGTGAATATAAACTTCATTTTTTTTAATATAAACATAAAAATTATTTTAGGGTGAATTTTTTGTATTTTTATGTTTAGTATTATTTTTTAACAAAATTTGAAAATATTAAAATTTAACTCAAACTAATTTTTCATATAATTAATTTATGAGGTTAAATTATAATTGTAAATTTTTTTAAGATTAATTAGATCTAATTTTTATTTATTTATCCAATTAATATCATTGGAATCAATTTCAAAATGAAATTTGGTTATAAAAACATAGAAAACTTTTGAATATTTTTACTTTAAAACCTCGATTTGTTATTCCATAAATGAGATTAAATTTAAATTACTTATTTCTACTTATGTTATTGGAATTTATACCAATGTATTCCATATTTGGAATCATCATAATTTATAATATATAATCATATTAACTTAGTTTTTGAAAATAAATATAAGTGATGGTAATTGAAATTAATTAAAATGATTAAGATGAAATTATTCTTAACAAGGGACTAAACCTTAAACATAAGGCCCAATATGACCTAGAAATGTGTCAAAAAAAACATTTTATGGCCATATTTTGACCATATATTCATTTGTATCAACTTTGGATCAATATTGGACCCACTTGTAACAAAATAAACATTAGAGATGTTTCTCTTTTCCAAAATATTACAATTGTGGTACTCCTCCACAATAGAAGGCCAACACTACTCCCCCTTCCATACAACTCTCAAGCCAAATACTTTTGGATAATACATATCTTAATAGATCCTGAAAATACATCCCTTCTTCCTTGAAGCCTCCCTTTTGGATGAAAGTAAACCCAGAAATTGTTTTGGTGAAAACCAAAATAAGTAACCTATAGAAGAGGCAACATTATCCATCAATTTTTTTTCCTTATTTTCATTATCCATCCAATCCACGCTCTTTATTCTTTTATTATAAAAACAAACAAGTATCATAAATATAAGGAGATTTTATATTCTAGTATTACTACCTACACATACACCCACTTCAATCTAATGTGTAATGAATATATTGTTTATGTGTACGACGAAGTACTAACTCACAAAATGATGACTGTTCATTAGTCATTTACAGCCTATCACAATAGAAATTATAATGGAAAATATATTTTTATATAATTTTTATGATTTTTATAATTTATTTAATATAATGTAATTATTTTTCAACACATATCATTATACATTCAATCTTGGGTAAATACGATAATTTCATTCGAGGATGTGTGGACTACCGCCCCTCAAAGCGATGTGATTCGTTCACACACTGCATGGAATTTAATAAGGATGTGTTAAGTGAACTTATATGATATTTATTATATAATAATACTACTGGAATAAATTTATATATAAATATACTTACTTATATTTCATTTACACTCTTTCATCCAAAATGATAATAAAACAGAAACAACGTTCATGTGTACGTAAGGCCTACCGTCTCCTTGAACGATGTATTACATTTCATACATCTATATACTATAGATTTTTATAATAAAAATATGATGAATATAAATAAAAAATATATAATTTTTTACATTCTATAAATCATGGTATAAGTATAAGGACTAAATGTATAAAAATTAATAAACATGTGATGAACCAAGAATATATTACCCGAAGTGAAACCATAACATTGAATTGTTTGCAAGCGTTTAATATAAGGTCATATTAAAACGATATATGGTATTAGATATAAGAATATTATTCTATAAAATATGTATAATAATATTACATTTTTTATATACGATGATTGTATGAGTATATTGGGAGTCAAAACTCAAGGTAAGGGAATATTAGCTTACTCTTTATTTCTATGAGATACATGCCTTATTCACCACTCACTTCATTTTTATTGTATATACAACCCATAAATGTGTTTTGTGATTCTTATAATTAAACAAACTGGTAATTAAAAAACCATTTTATGATATTTCTATAATGTGGCTTATGTTTTAGAAGTTACCAAATCTGTAAAGTAATTTTGTCTCATTTTTACTTATTTGAGACACAAGCCATATTATACAGAAATGGTTTTCTATGTGGTATATAAAATACCATTGAAATGTTAAATCATGAATTTAATTACATTATTGATATTTTAAGTTCCATGTAATATCATATTCGTACATGGGGAGTTTCTTTTAATGTTAATTTCTGGTGATATTTTATTGAAACAATCTCATATTTTTTAGAGAATGTTTATGATCACGTTTTCATTGATGAATATTATGATCTATATTACAAGATACCTCATGAATTTTATTCTATTATAGTTATTATTGATTATTCATATATTAGTAACATTTTTCGCTATTTGGATCTTAAGATAATTAATCAAATTATTTTAATAAAATATTACCATAATTCACTTTTTTTTAAACAATCAATCCTTGGTCAAAATACCAATGCACTAAAATAAATAATCACAAAAAAAAATACAAAATTCTGAAGGAAGGTAATTTATTACAATATTTTTTAGGTAACATGATGATATTAGTTGGGAGGTTCTCCATCCATGTATTTTCATTGTAAACACCTTTATTTTCAAGTCCATCGGCCACCTTCTTCGCCACTTGATAAGAACGAGTGATGTTAAAATTAATATCAGATAGTTGTTGGAGGCATATGTTCTATCTAGAAGTGAGGGTCCATAAAAGATAAACCAATCTATTTCAAAGGACCATAAAAATGGTAGTTGATTCTCTTTCGATCCAAACATGATTCCATCCCTTTTGTGTGACAAGGTGATATTAAATAGTGATTATATACATCTCTCTTAGGTCAAGAATCTATGTTCATTCAAATCCATGATTCCCAAAATGGGTTTCCAATAATACTCTACTAATATCAAATGTTCATTATGATACATTTTTACTTTTTGTTTTGTCTTTTTCCAATGTTTTAAAACTTGAATTCTTGTCTCTTTTTGAACAAGGAATTTTTGTGTATTTTTTACCATGAAAATAAAATGTTATTTTTTACCTTGTATGACATGTGCGGATTTACCCACTGTCAATTCATTGATGCCTTATTTTCAGGTTTAAAAGGATAATTTTTTATAAAAATTTATTGAAATATATTTTCAATGAAATGGATTTGAAAAGGGTTTCAATATTCATTTATATGTTTTAAAGGGAAAAAATTTCAAATTTTTTTCAAGTCCTCTAATAGTTTTCAAAGGAAAAAAGGATTTAATTTTTTTTTTAAATTCCGTCCCTATATGTATTCAAGTATATTTTCTTGAAAATGGTTTTAAAAAGTTTTTATGTTTTAAGATAAATTTTTCAAAGGATAATGGATAATTTCCTCATGAAGTGTTTTAAAATTTCGTTGTAATTTATTTTCCATCTAAGATAACATCTATTGGGGATACTCATCCCATTATGAGGAAATTATTCAATGTTTCTATTATTATTATTTTTTGAACGGTTCATGTTTTTTGGAATGATGTTCATGATATTTTTTCTCTTTCAAGGGATATATTATTATGAAACCCACTTCGTTTTAGTGGTTATTATTTGATGAAATTATTAAAAAAAATATGTCTCTTTTCTACAGGTTTGGATTTGATTACATATTTATGACACCAATTTCATTTTATAGGTTATGATATATTTTTTATGATTGTGTGGAAGATGAATGTATTATTTCATTATGATATTTCTGGGACCCATATCTTTCTCTGATGAATTGGTTAACGATAAATGTTCTATGAGATAAAAGGGTACACAAGAGGGAATCCCATGCCCGAAAAAAGATGGAACAGAGGTGGAAATCCCAAGCCTAAAATAATATGGTACCCGAGAGGACATCCCAAGCCCAAAACAGTAGGGTACACATGATGGAATCCCAATCCTGAAGGAGGTACATGGGTGATTACCCCATTATTAACATGCTATAAATGTCTTGTTATGAATCCTTGATATTTTTTTATATACTTATGTTTCTACCAAAAATCCAATCCTTATTCTTATATTATGATATCATTGATCGTGTTATTTATTTCTTTATGATTCATGTCTTATAAAATGAAAATATTTTCCCCATGATTCCTGTTTTTGTATATGAAGTGTATGACCTTCAATGATCGTGATCACATTATTATACCCTTATGTTCCTGACATGATTACAATTTTTTTTATGTATCCTTACTGAGAATTTGAGCTAACCCTTTCAAATGTTTCCATTCCCCATGTTATGAAGAATTGGTTTTAAGTAGAAGTACTAAGGGGGGATCTTTTTCAGAAAAAAACTGAAGATATTTTATTGAGTCAGAAGATTTTTGTTCAAGGTTTCCAAAGGCACTAAACTAGTATGGTCTTTCCTAGTCTGTTTTTTTTGTAATGTTTTATGTATTCTGAAAAAGTGATGAAATTTCTATATACATTAAGACCTAGCCATTATAGTTAGTATTAGAGAAATATTTTGTCAAAAATTTTAAACATGGATGATAAAACTTTAGCTAGAACCCTAGATATATTTCTAAGGATATGTCTATGGATGTCTCTAAGGATAATTGTAAATATGAGTTAACATTTATGAAAATATCTTGTAATATTAATAAAGGATAGAGTGTGTGTCTTTATTGTAATTAATCCATGTCTAGATTCTATAAGTGGATGTGGCTCTCACAAAACTATAAATTGGGGTAACAAATCTGACAAGATGTCCCAAGCCTAACTCAAGGTAATCTGGTACATTAAAATGGGCCTTGCTGCACACCGAGTTTGATACTCTTGGTGGATATGTTTTGGAAATTCAAAAACTCTTCATGAAATATATTTAATAATGTAAATTGAAAATTTCAATGGATAAACTAGTATAAAACTAAGGTGTCATTGATTAAAAATTACATGCCATGATGTGGACAACATATAAGTAATTTTTCAGGATTATGAAGTTTTGTTATTTGATATGTGTTTATCACCCTTTGATTTATGGATTTAGTCAATGGAGAGAACTAGAAGGAACATAGTTAAAATTGATTTTTTGATATTTAGAAATTATGGGAATTATAAGAATTTATTTCCTAAGGTTAAATATTATAAAGTAAATCCAGAAGATGGTGTGAGTATTAGTTATAATTATGAAGATAAAGAGACCACAAAAGACATGTGAAAGGTATGTGATGTTCTTAGAATATTGTTTACATTAAACATAAGCATAGTGATTAGATTGAGTTCAATGAATGATAATACATGATTCATATTTCATATTCTAGGTGTTATTTACTAATGAATAAGTAAATGAAGCATGAGTAATGTTTTAAGAATAAATTTAGAAGGATGATGTATTTATGTTTTGAAATTCAAATATTATGTTATGAAATGTATACATATTTTCATTTTATGTTTTCATTAAGGCTTAAAAATGATATATTGAATTGTGATTTCGTGGAATAGATATATTTATATTAAGGTAAGGTAACACTTAATTAATTTCTGACACTATTTTAATTATCATTGGATACAAATATGATGGACATGGTAGAGTAAATTGGACTCTATAGATTATGTTGGATCTAGAACTGGCAATTAAAAAATTTTTCTATATCATCAATGATGAAGCTTATGACTTGTTGGATTTAATGAAAATATCCAGTAATCATATGAATAAGGAAGAATTAATGTTTCTGAAATGTATTTATGGTAATTCATTTTATTACCATGTTTAAGGGAATATAAAATGTGTGTATTCAAATGTTTGGAATGTGACAACCAAGATAAACATAATTATATATGGAGGATCAATGTTTATATGATTTTATTACATTGTTTATAATGATTTGGGTTTATATATTTTATAAGTCTTATAATGTTAAATATTTATGGAAATTTTATGTTATACATTTGATGAATTCAGTATTATTAAAGTGTTATATCACTATATGAGGATTCATGCATTTTGGATAACCTGATTTAACAACATTATGTTGATGATAACATATAAAAAATGGGATTTTATATCATTGATCTCATGATATGTTAGTAATTTAGGAATAAAAATTCCCCTTCCTTTTTTAGATATAGATGTGATATGGATCATGAAACAACAAATGGTGTGGTTTTCCTGAAATCATGCACGTATATGCTTTCATGAAAATTATTCAGCTATGGAAAAATGATATAGACCAAAAAAAATACCAATATCTTAATTTTTTTGAACTGATGTCTCTTAAAATCATAATTGATCTATAAAATTGAAGCCATAAAATTTTCATTGGTTATTAACTAGTTTTTGATTGATTACATCAATCACCCCTATGAATATTTAATAATTTCCTCCATGTTTATGTTCTCACATCCCACCAATGTTCTTTTGAGTCAAAACATAGTTATGTGATAATTTGGGTAACTGTTATGTTTCCAAATTTCCTTTTTTAAAAGGATGTTTTAGTGTTCATCATTACATTGTGGGTTTCTATGGAAGTAACATTCAGGTATTAAACTTTTGATAACCCAAACAAATTTTAGGGGAAATTCATTTTAAGGGGGGTAGAATGTAACAACCTATGATTTAATGAATTATTTTTTGGGAATTAATTTAATGTTTTTTATATTTTTCATTTCATAAAACACTTAAAATAGTTTATTTTATAATAAATAATTATGCATGTGTTGTGTTATATGCAACGTCGTGTTAATTGGGAAATACATGAACCATAAATTTTAGCTTTACCTACAAGTAACATCAAGGCTGGCCTACGTTACTCATAAGATTGACTTTCTACAATGGGTTGCATAACATGCAAGAATGTGTGTTACCAAAAAATAAATCATTATTAAAATATTTTTATTTAGTAATATATAAAATTAATATTAAATTTTATATTACATGATTAACTAACATATATTTTAATTCATTGTTTACCTATTAATTTGAAAAGATTATAGAAACCAAATGAATATGAAAGGAATGGTTTTAAAAAAGAGTATTTTCATATTAAAAATTAGACTTATCATTATAAGTTAAATTAATTACTAATAATAAAGTGTATTAATTAAATTTTAATTTTATATTTTCAATAAATTTTTTCATATTCGTTAAATATTTTCTATTTCCACAACATAAGAATAAACCCAATTTTACACATAAAAACAAATATTTATATTGAAGTAATTTTACCACCTTTTAAAAGAGAACATACATTAAATGTAGAGTTTAAATATTTTATAATTTTTATATTTCAATATAATAATCATTTTTGAAATATAAAGATACAAATTAGGTTAGGGGTTTTTTAAAATTTTTCGCCATGTTTTATTTTTTAATAAATAGTGAAAAATACTAAAATTTATATCAAAAATAATTTTTATATAATTAATTTATATGGTTAAATTATTTTTTCATTTTATTTTATTTTTTAATAAGATAATGTTTTTATCAATTTATCCAATATATGTCATTGTAAAAAATTTCACAATGAAATTGGTGATAAAAAAGATACTAAGCGTTTGAACATTTTTACATTAAAAAACCTGCTTTGTCACCTCGTCTGTAGGATTAAATTTAAATTAATTTCATCCACATTAGGTATTGGAATTTTGAAAGATGTATTCTATATTTTGAATCAGATTAAATTTTAATTTCTAATAATATCATCTTATTTTGTGACCAAAAAAATTGTAATGATAATTAAAATTAATTATAATGATTAAGATTAAATTATGCTTAACAAGGGAATAAATCCTAAAATAAAGTCCTAATATTACCTAGAAACTTTTAAAAACCCATGTTTTATCCATTTTTCAACTCTATAATATTTTTTCTCAATATTGGACCATTATTTTATCCACATTCAATAAAAAAACATGGGAGGGGTCTCCATTTTCCAATGTATTTTTCGCGTGTCACTTCTCCACCATTATAGAGGGCCTCCTCCCCACCCACATCCCCATACCTCTCAATCGACTTATGTTATACCAAAAACTTCCCACATATCAACACGAATTTACTCCTTCACTATTTTAATCATCTATTTATATATAAATTATTCTATAGAACTTCTTTGGTGAAACCCAGAAGGAGTTACCCAAAGAATAGATAACATCACCCCTCATGATCCTTTATCTTATTTTCATTATCCATCCCCTAAAATATACTTATTCAATTGTTATAAAAAACACTCAATTATCATAAATATACTGAGATTTTTTATGCTATGAGTTCTACCTACACATACACACACTTTCATCTAATGGGTAACTAACATACTATTTATGTGTATAGAGAACCACCGCCTCAAAAAATGATGATTGTTCATTCTTCTTTTACAACATATCATGGTTGAAATAATGATAGAAACACTATATTATTATAATACTTATGGTATTTATATTTTCTATAAGCATATTTAATTATTTAAAAACATATATATTTAGATTTTTTCATATTGTGTAAAGATGATAATTACATTTGAGGATGGGTCGACTACCACCCCCTCAAAGCGATGTGATTTGTTCACACACAGCATGGAATGTATTAAGGAAGTTTTTAGTGAACTTATATGATATATTTTATATAATAATTATAATATAATAATGAAATATTTTCATATATATAAGTACTTATATGTCATTTACTATCTTTAATGAAAAAAGACAGCAAAACGAAAGCATCGTTCATGCGTACATACAAAATACCGTCTCTATGAATAATGTATTCCATTTCATACTTATATTTCCTATTAATTATTATAATACATATAAAATGAATATAAATTATATTTATTTAATTTTTAAATTTTTTTAAATCATGATAAAATTATAATGAACAATAATATAATAAATTGAAACACATGCGAAGAACAAAGCGAATATTACCCAAAGTGAAACCATAACATAGAATTATTAACAAGTGGGTAATATAAGGTCATAAAAAACACATATATAATATTATATATAAGAATATTCTTTTATAAATTATGTATAATAGTCATATATTTATTATCCATGAATCTTGTATGGGTACATAGAGAGTCATGACACAAGGTAAGGGGATTTCATCTCACTCCTTATTTCGGTGAGATACATGCCTTAATCACCCAAATCATATTTTATGTGGTGTATATAACACCCATTAATTTTTTTTATGCCTCTTATAATTAAATATATGGTTATTTATATAACCATTTTTTGATCTTTTTTTCAGGGGGATAAGTTTCAATAGTTACCAAATCAGGAATGTAAGTTTGTCTTAATTTTCCTTCTTCAGGAAAAAACCAATGTTATACAATTATGTTTCTATATGAGGTGTATAAACTACCTTTGAAATTTTATATCATAAATATACTTATTTTAATTATATTTTTTTTACTTAATATATTCACAATTTTTTACAAGGGGTGTATCCTTCAAAGTTATTGTGTTGTAAGAGTTTATGGAATGAATCTCCGTGTTTACGAGATTTTTTATGATCACTTTTTTGATGATGAAATATTATGATCAATATTTCAATTAAACTCTGGAATTATATTCACCTATAATTAGTCTTCATGTATTCATGTATTAGTAACATTTATCAGTCTTTTTTCCTTAAGATAATTAAGAAAATGTTTTCATGAAAATATGATCTTACCTCTCTCTTCGGTCGAAAGTCATTGTTTGTTCAAAGCCTTGATTTCCAAAAAATGATTTCAATAATATTATAAAAAGATCATATATTCATTATATTGAATTTTTACCTTTTTACACATTAATTCAAATTTATATTCATTTCACATTCCGAAACAGTATTTTTATTACATTTTTTTCTATGAAAAATGAGTGATCATTTTTAGTTTGTATAGAATTTATGGATTTACCCCCACCAATTATTTGAAGACCTATTTTTACTTTGAAAAAGGTAATTTATAAGAAATTTGTTAAAATATATATTCAATTAAATTATATTCAAAAGGTTTTCAGGATTATTTTCTATATTTTCAAGGGGAAAACAGTTTTTTAAAATGATTTCGAGATCCTATAAAATTTTTCAATGGAAAAAGGATTTCAAAATGTTTTCAATGAATATAGTATAACTTTTCATGTCTATCTTCATAAAAATGGTTTTCAAAAGTTACTACGCTTTTAATAGAATTTTTCAAATGATAAAGGATAATTTCCTCTTGATGTGTTTATAAAAGAACTTTCAGAATTATTTCTCATATAAGATAACATATGTCGGTATTAGTCATCCCTTTCTAGAGAAATGATACAATACTTCAATTAATATAATTTTCGGAAATACTTACATTATATGGAATGATCTTAAAAAATCCATTTCTCTTTCAGGGGTTATATTCTTAAGGAACCCTCTAATTTTCATGGGTTATGCATCGATGAAATGATTATGATATTTGTCTCTTTTCCATATGTTAATATAAGATTACATGTTAATGACACACATTTCCTTCAAGGGTTATTATATGATTTTTTATGATTTTGTGGAACCTGTATGCGTGATTTAATTTTGTGATGTGTGGGACATATATCTACGTACAGTTCATTGGGTATTGACAAATGTTCTATAAGAAAAGGGAACACAAGAGGGCATACCAAACCCTAAACTAGATGGTACATGGTATGACATCTCAACCGCGAAAAAAGAGAGTATACGATGGGAAATCCCATGCCCAAAAAAAGAGGGTACATAGAAGGGAATCACAAGATCCAAGTAAGTACATGAGTGATTAACCAAAGCCTAACATGTTACAATGGTCATAATAGTTATCCTTGAAAAATGATTTTTATATTCTTATGTGTCATCCACAACTCTAATTCTTATTCTTATAATATGATTCCATAGATTGTGTTCTTTTTTTCATTATGAATCATGTCTTATAAACTGGAAATATTTATTCCTTGATTCATGTTTATGATTTATTATATGAAATGTAATATCTATAATGATCATGATCATGTTCTCATACCATTATGTTCAAGATATTATTAGTAATTTCATATATTTACCCTTACTAAGTATTTTAGCACACCATTATATTTACCTTCCCTATGTTATGATGATTTTTTTTGTAGAAATAATGAGGTGGAATATCATTGTGGGAAACATTGAAGATATTTCAATGACATTGAAGTTTTTTGTTCGATGTTTCAAAAGGTACTAAACTAATACAGTCTTTGGGAGTCTATTTTTTTAATGTTTTATGTATTCTAAATAATTGATGTAATGTATTTGTACATCAAGAATGAATTGTTATAATGTGGCACATCACACATGGTGTGTGCTTCCACAAAGTCTATTGGGAGTGTAACTTCTATATATGTTCATCTATCATCTATTCTATATACGATGTGTATAATTACTATAGTACGTGTTATGAAACTTAGGATCTTAGGTGTGTAACTCCAGTACACACTAAGTTTGTTAGAAAATGTTCTCATGTAATTTGACATGTTTTAAATATAATTTCATCCTTATATATTTGTGAAAACCTCAATTCTTTACAAAGTGTCCAACATGGTGTATTGTATAAGATTACACATTATTTTTTGTGGAACTATCAATAATATGAGGTTCCTACTCAATGTATGCATGTGCTGGCTTCGCCTTTGGTTTGACAAAAAATCATTCCATCAGATCATGGATCTTGTCTGAATAAACCTTGCTAGAACTTTCTTGCCAAAGATCACGCCTTAATCAACTAAATAACCATTCATCGAGCTGCACCGTCCTGAAATTCTATAATTGAAAAGAACCATTATACTCAAATTAAAATTGGTTGATCATCAATCATCGATGATAATAGTAATCACTGGTCAACTACATTCATACTCCATGTATTTATTAACTGTGTAGGATAACTGTTATGGAACTGTCAAATACAAGGTATTTATAGAATCACTAGAAAAATGAAATTCATGTGATGAACATGAAACAAACAGGGGATGAAATAATCAAAACAAAAATTGTAGGAATGGACCTACTCCAATGTCCATGTTGTCCAAGATTCATTACCATTATAATGATGAATGAATAGATATTATATAATTCAATAATATAAATCCCTAATCTAAGATAAATCTGACCCTCGCAAATAGTACTCTACATCAGAAAATCAGTTATTAAGTTGATTGATACACATTAATCATAATATAAATAAAATAGTGATAAATCAACATAAAAAATGTCATACCTTAGTATGGATCAATCATTAGTGAAGAAAGAATCTGCATCATTTTCGTTAGTGATATCCCTGAATGTCTTTGACCCGAATCGAATATAATCGATTTCATTTTTGTTCGTATGATATTGATCCTCCAAAAATTCCACTATGATCTCATATTTTATATGTTTAATCATGGTATTTTCCCAAATCATCTTATTTATAGAAAACCTTCAGTCATGTTAATTTAATTAGATAAATTATTTAAAATTAAATATTTTTTTTAAACATTCTCCCACGATCGTGTGAAACCTAGGCATCCAACGTGCACCAAAGTTATGTCATGCCTAGGGTAAAACTCACACTCTGAATTACACATCACACTGATATTTTTGATTATACCCTCCAAATAGGTTTTATACAACTGTTTTCATGAAAAATATGCTAGTGTTATATTTAATATGTTTCAAAGAATAATTATGGGCTAACTAGGGTTCAGAATTTGGAACCATCTCAACACCTAGCTCCCAAAATAATACCTATAATATTCTAATGTAATACATGGACCTCTTAGATTAATTATTGTATACATAAAAAATAATATTAATAAATTTTAATGATGTAGAGAATATATATTGTTTTAAATAAAATGGATAATAGCTATTTCCTTATGATTTATATAATCATCCTTAAATACATTTTTAAAATATTACTAAATATTCCATATTTAGATATAATTTTTTATAATATCAATTATAATTTTTTATAAAAACATTCATATACAATATTTAATGAAAATAATATATTTTTAAAAATACACACACATATATATGATGTATTTATACAATATTTTCACCCACACACCAACATACACTCATATTTACGTGCACCCATACCCATGAATATATTTACACACATTAAAAAATATTGGAAGATATGTATTTATTTACATATATTATAATATAAACATGTTTATATATATTTTTATAACACCCATTTTTATTTATAAAAATTACTTGTATAGGTTTATATATACTAATATTCAGTTTATATAGAAAATAAAATCGATAATTTTTATTTGAAATAAAATTAATAATAAATATTTATTTCTAGATGGTTTATATGTTTTAAAATAAATATTTAGGTAAATAGGTTTAACTATTTTGCTTTAATATTGTTTTATTATATTTAAATATAAGAATATATGTATATATATCATCATAAATAAATATAAAATATAAAAAAATTTAAAATTTAAAAACAATAATATCTATATGAATGTAACCATGGGGAATATTTTTCATCTCAATTAAAAGAAAATATGACCCTCTTAAAAAAAAGATTAAATCCCATCGAATATAAAAATATTTGGTTATCCCAACTAAAAAAACAGTTTTAGATGCCTTTATTTCCTTTCATGAAAATGAAAAAATCTAAAATAATCATTAATTAGTATTAAAGGCATAGATCCCTTCATAATATTTTTTTTGATATATGGTAGAGCCTAAATTGATTATTGGAAGAAGTACTATTTTCACTTGCATCCCATGTCCCGTTTTCAACTTATCTTATCCCATTCATTAACTTATTGATTTATTTTTATTAATTGATATGAAATTACTATTAATAAAAAATAATTAACAAATTAGTAATAAATAATAATTTTTAACTATTTTAGAAGGAATTTTTCACTAAAAACTTATATATTAAGTTTAGATGCATATTTAGTTTTCTATAAATCATATTTAGTGAAATATATTGTATTATTATCTATATAAATATATTTAGACAATAATATATGATTTATAATGATATAATGTTTTATGAAATATAATTTTATGAGTGATAAGAAACAATGTTAAAGGGTGTTTTTCGTTAAAGAAAATAAAAAATATATGATAAAGGTGTAATTTTTTGGCACATTTTATGTTGATGATAAATGGTACTTTTATCATCACTAAAAAAATTAATGATAAAGGGTGTGTTTTGTTCACAATTATTTGAGTTCTAATAAAAGCACAATTTACTTGTGTTTTTTTCTAGCACAGATTAAAGGCCACCTTTATCAACTCCTTTAGATAGAACATTTAAATGGTAGTTCCTGATATTAAAAAATCTATAGTAGTTTTGGATATCTACAAGGCCTTCATCCTGCATTCACCTACAAAAATTTCATCCCCTCACCATTATGATTTTACTTGAGGGCTCATAATTAGTGATTGAATCGAATTTTATGTGTGTATGGATGATTGTTCTTTGATTTTCATAGAGGGAAATATTAGGTGAAAATATTTTTCTATATGTGGTTCTTGATTTGATCTAAATAAAATATTCTTCATTTTGGGAAGAACATGGTTTAGATATTCAGTGGTGGGTGGTGTATATCTTTAGCCTTAATCCCATGATTATATCACATGAAGGAAGACAAAAGGAACTCCAATTCCATTTAATCTTTAACTGGGTTATGCCATGTGAACCTATCTTCATAAAATAAATATTATTCATTATTGGTTTGTATTTATTTCACTAATGAATGTTTTTCTATCCTTCAATGTGTTCTGTAGTGTAAGTTTCATCTAGGAGGATCTTTGAATGATTTCTCTATTTTTTTAATTCCGTGGTTTCTTCTCTTAAGTAGTAGAACATGCCTGGTGATGTTATTTTATTGTAGGTAGGTCCATAGTGGACCGAAGTAGATAATAACTTTTATAATTTTACTTTTATGAATATCATTCATATAGTGTCTTTGATTCCCATTATGGTTAATTTTTGAATTTAATTATTCCCATCAAATCATGAATGGGTCCATAAGTGCATTAGTTTCATTTAATGAGGTTGAAAACTTCTATTATATTATATATTTGGTCATAGAATTTAGGGAAACAATGATTATGGATTTAGTTGGGACTCTAGTTGAGATGTGGGGGCTGCTCTATGGGAGGTATTGGGAGGGAATATTGATGTCGTTTCCCATGTGGTTATAGAAGAAGATGTGAAAATTTGAGAGGCCCTAGTATCAGGGCCACATGAAATTGATGAGTTTCTAGAATGTAAGGAAGAAGTTGGGATTCGTGGTGTATCTGCGATCTACTATACCAAATAGTTATTTTGTAAAATCATACATCTTATTAGATATGAAAGTGATGATCATGGTCTTGGTCATGTCTACTACACCTCCCTGGACATAATAAAAATAACATTTAGGCACCATTAATGCTCAACAAAGGAACCCTCACAAAAAATCACTTGAAATTTTAATTTTAATTTAATGAAACAGTAGAAATGAAATTTTATAGAGAAAAAATAGAAGAATTAGAAAACATGATTTTTTTTGTGGGAGAACCATCTAATACGGAGGATTAAAAATCCACTGGGAAACCCTAAAATATTCACAATGAATTAGTGAGTATAATATTCAAGAAATTACCAAACATGAATTACAGTGAGAGAATAGAAATAGATATATAAAATCCACACCCTGACACACCTCCATATTCTCTATGAAGATCATTTCGATCAAAATTAAATGCTCATAGGTCCATCAGCCAAATAATGTCAGCCCTATATTGATAAAAAACCAGTAGCTCAAGGATATTTATATGAACACATGTCATCTTTACACCATCATGAAACACCTAAAATAATTTACTATCTCTCTCTTGATATCTACAAATGGATATATCACTAATCATTAATCAAGACACTCTACATGATGAATGAAATAATGAAAATTTATAATACATTGACCCAATCATCTATCTAGTATCTACATATTTATTCATGTTCAATTTTTATAATCTACACATGCTTTAAAAAAACAGTGGTATCCCATCATGTCATAGATACACAATTGCTTCATTATTCATGATTTATGGTGAGCCACATTGGGTGCCCCAAAAACAACAACCCATTTATTGATGATATCAATTGATTATATCTTGAAAAGATCTCACTCTATTGAACTCTATTATATTATTCTCCTATTGAATCCAATTTTGTTTCCTTTTTCAAATACAAATAAGACATAAAATATTATATCATAAATTTCCAAACAACCTTGAATATTACCTATTATTAATCAAACCATTCTCTCATCTAAATAAATCTAAATGATATATCTCCCTATGAGATGAACATGTAGTCTAATCTATGTGATATATTCAAATATTTATCAAATTAAAAAACTACAATATTTAAATTGGGAAGCACCCTTGGGATAAATTTTATCATATGGACTGTAGAAATATTCACAAAACAGGGGGGTTAAAAGATTCCATTAAAATTCAATGAAGTAAATTGGGTCTTGAATTTATCTATTCTATTTTCTTGTTCCCAATAATTATCTTCCATTTTGGAATTATAGACCACTAATAAAATTAATCTATTTATAAAGTACTAAATGTTCTAAATTCTCAGGGCCCCTCAAGCACAATGCACATCATCCATCCAAAAAAATGGGATGGGGTACTATTTTTAAGGGTAAAACACTATTTAGGGAACCAAAACTATTACACCGATATAATTCAAGGATAACACACATAGTGATAAAAAAAGATCGTAATGGAAAATTAAGAATGATTGAAGAAATAAGAAATAATAATGTGAAAGAAAGAATGATATTTAATGTTGTTTGGTGCTATTTGGTCATTATACACTACAATAACGCCAAACTCAAACCTATATAAATTAATTCCAAAGAAATTAAAAAAATTTAATAATGAATACATAATAAAAAAAGATTAAAAATTGAAATAATATATATAAAAAATAGTATTGTGTAGGAATTGTTAAAGCTGATTCCCATGGTTAGCCCTGTTTTAATCCTCTATATCATTATGGGGATTTCTATATTTTTATCTAAGAGAAAATTTATACTTTTTATGAATATGAAAAATAGTGAAGATAAACCTTCACTTCACATGAGATAATTGACCAATCATCCAAAAACAAGAATAATTTCTTGTATTTTTTGTGGTGCGATGAAAAGTAGTAGAGAAATCCTTGAAAATACGAGAAAAATCTCCACCAAAACAAAAAACCAGGAAGATCCACTCTTAAATTTTAAGTTAATGAAATTTATTATAGGATAAGGAAACATAATCTCCAATCAACCTCCCATGGAAGAAACTCCCTCTCTTTAAATCCTTTAAATGAATTGATATCTATTATGGCATGTTAATGGATTACGATAAATACACCCAAAGGTCCCATGTTGTTGAACAACCAAAAAATACTTAATAATGAATGGTTGGGAACACATTTTACCCTAAAACCCCTATAATATATTAAAATATAAATAAAAAACACATAAAGGTAAAATAAAATAGGTTGTGTAAAGGATAAATCAGTTCCCATGAAAGGGTACATTGATGTAAAATAAGGGTAGTTGGCCCACTATATAAGCGTCACAATATGAAAAATGAGGCCAAAATTCTCACTGCTTTTGGTAAGACCTATTGTGGAAGGGGAATACCCAAAATCCCATTTCACATAAGGGTAATACATAGCTTGTGTTAGGGATTCCCATGTATCACATTAGGGTAAACCACTCATGCACAGGTTATGTTAGGACAAGATAAACTTATATTAGGGTTGCATGGCCAATACACACTTTATGTTATGGTTGGAAAAACAAACATAAAGGTACCAATACAAATATATAAGGGTAATAAACAAATATGTAATCATAATATTTCCTCATGTAAGGGTAACATTCTTGATATAAATCCCAGGTAACAGTAACCAAAACCTCATGCAAGGGTAAAGTAAACTATAAAAATCATAGATGAGTGTTGGGGAAACCCATGTAAGGTTAGTAATATAGAATTAAAACATGAATAAAGTTAAAAAAATAATAGAATAATACAATATAAAAATAAGAAATAAACTATATGAGAATTTTCATGAATATTAATAATTACAATACATAAATAATAAAATAATGAATAGATTAGTAAAATTTTGAAATATATTATGTTATATTCAACAAATCTCCACCATTTTAAAATGAATATAAAACAAATTGATGATTTTATTGAGAATATATTCTATTGAAGTGTAACTAAGTTAATGATACCTAAATAGTTCTTAAACATTCATAAAAGTACAAACATAGTCAAACTATTAGTTAGTTTTCATTTGTGTATATATACACCCACCATTCCTAATTCTATAAACTCTCTAATAAAATGAGTCATAATATCTATATTCTTAGAAATAATATGAAATAAAAAATTATTAGATTATAAATGGAATATTTAGAATTAAAAAGTCCCATTATAACAGAATAAAATTTATTGTGCTAAAAAATCAAACCCTTAATCCATATAGATTCTACGATAGATTCTATTAATGTTATATAGTTGGCCTCAGTGAATAAGAGGACCCCCACTCAAAACATATCAAAATTATATGATAAAGAATTATATATGAAGTGAAGACACAACTGGTTAGATATTTCCAAGTATGAATGTTCCTACAATAGTAAGAGTGTACATAACTAATCACTATTTCAAAAGAATGAACATTTATACCATAGAAAATTTAAAGAGATTATGTATGGGAAATGTAAATTAATAACCATCTAATAGAATTTTAATGTGTCTTTCTAGGATTTTCCATAAACCTATAAAAAGTATAGATGAAAATTGAAACATATGAATTGGTGCATATCATAACATACATAATAAATCTAACTAAATTAAATTATGGGATTATATTGACAGATTTAATATTATAAATAGATATAAGTGACTGAGAAAATAGAAAATTAAAATTATGACCCAATGGAACACTAACAGGTTTTAAATCATCAATCAAATACAACGTAATCACATTTAGCATATAATAATGTTGATATAGATAAAGAATAATTTTCATCCTATCCCTAATAAGAAAATAGTTTCTTAACACAACCTAGATAATTCATTTCAAACACTGAATTCATTTTCATATTATGATGGGTGAATAATTTCATATCTCTACAAATGAGAAACTTTTAATCAATATAAAGTAGTAAATAAATCATAGAATTATTAATAGAATTAATATATATATATATATATATATGAAACAAACAAACTCAGGAAGAAACAATTTTGAAATATAAAATATTCAAATTTAATGTACCATTGTCTTAATTTTGTTTTATCCATATGATGAATTATTAACAAAATGACATGGTTGGATTTAAAGTCATACTCAAAACTAGCTTGTGTATTCCTTAAAAAATTTTCATTTAAATTACTATGAAAGAAAGTAGTTTCAACATTTATTTATTCAATATGTTGGGTAAAAGGTCAGAAAAATCTCGACGTAAGAAGTTGGATGTTTATTGATAGTTGACCAAACATGTTATTTTATATTATAGATCCATTTATAATGAATCAACTTATAAGTAAGAAGTTAATTGATTGTAGTCCAAGTGTGGTTATTTTTTAGGGATGTTATCTCATATTCCATTGCTAAAATCTAATGCTTATATTTCTTATCAATGATAAATTGATTATGGATTTTGGGTCATTCCCCATAGAGATTCTCTTGCATACGTAAGGAAAAGACAACCACATCAAAATTGTTTTAACCCAATGGAGGAAATATAACTATACGGTCTCTATGACTAGTGTTATAATAAAAATTAAGGTCAGTAGGAGGTCGTTCCTTATAAGAATCAACCTAATCATAAATAGATTTTGGATCAGTAAAAGAAAGTGGAATTCTTATGGGTAGATGAAGGATTCTTAATAGGAGATTCACTAATACTAGTAGGATCAACCACATGTTTCATCTTTTGAGAAGGATCATCACTGACATAAATGGGAGGATAGACTATAGGAGGAAATGAATAATTAAACACCACATCCCAGCTAAGGATGCACATTTTATATATTCATGCTTTTTACCCCTTCACCCCTTTTGGATAGCCAATGAAAATGTATTTTAATTCCCTAGGATCAGGCTTATCAGTTTTTACATGATCATTGACAGTACATACAATCACCATAATATGTCCATAGGATAGGTCCTATTTACTCAATAATTATAAAGGGGTCTTAAATATAATAGACTATAAGGGACACATATTTATTAAGTTCACATTCATAGGGACATATTATACTAAAAATGTCTTTGAGAATCCTATGTATGAAAGTATTATATGAAGCCACTCATGAATGGAATGGTTCATACACTCGTCTAGACCACTCTACTAAGAAGTATGACGTGTAGTTTAGTGCCTAAAAATAAAATAATCTTTATAAAACATAGTGATTTTAGTGGAAAGGTATTCAAAACTATAATTAGTCCTTGAAGACTTCAATTTATGCCCAGATTCATTTTCTAAAGAGTATTTCCATGTTCTGAACACCCCAAAGACATTATATTTATTCTGTAAAATATAAACCTATACATTCCTTGAAAAATAATTTATAATGGTGAAAAATTTGGATTCTTACCCATGAGATATCATCCTATGTAATCACCAAAAATTATATCGAATGCACTCAAGGGGTGCCCAACTTTATAGATAGATTTATCAAGAAATATCTCTTTTGGACACACCGAAGACACAATCCTTACAAAAGGAAATGTTACTGAGTATATATTGATTTACCAGAAATTTATTACTAAAATACTATAGTGTTTTAAAACTCACATTTCCTAAATTATTTTACAAAGTATACTGTATTCCTAAATAGTGACATAAGAAACACCCAAATATTTTGTATGTGTTCTTCCATCAAGAACACATAAACCATATATCAAAGAGGATTTTGAAACAGTGACAGCTCCATTTGATATTAATATAAATCCATAATCATATTTTTAGGTGTAAAATATTTTGTCTAATCCACATAATGAGATTATATTCATTTTTATATATAGAACTCATATAACATCAAAAATGGTTACTAGAGAATACTTTGAGAGATACAATATAACAGAACCTCTTACCTTGACACGAAATCTATTTAGGTTACATTGAACATCTTCTCCATCATTTTCCCTGATCTATATTGAAAATGAACTATAATTACAGAAAATACAGAAGGAAAATCATGAGTTTAAAACCCCTTCATCATGGAGAATACCTCAGGACATAGACAAAATCTCACCACTTTCATTACGTTGCTCTAGAAAGAGTGAGTGAACAATACACTTTCTCAGATGTTTACCAAATTTCAAATTAGGATATTTGGATCTAATAAGCATAGGTTTACCATAATTATAGAAGGTGAAATATTTCGTATTATATATATACCAAGGCTCCATATATTTACTACAACTCGTTAAAACATTATTCATTTTACCTTTACTCAACCCTTGAAACTATAAATGATCTCTCACATTTTCCCCCTTATCCTCAGGTTTAAATTAGCCTTCCCAAAAATCTCACAATAAAGGAAATGAAACATGACTTCCTCTAAGGTCAAGGAATATATTTCATACATTAGAGAATCAAATATTTGTTCATATAACTATCTAAATATATTTAATGAATAATGTATTTGTCCTCATCTTTAAAAATAATATATATATTGGATAAATCTATTAGGATTAAATTAATGTAACTATGTTATTCGAAAATGGAAAATCACAGACACATAATGGTGGTATTTAATTTGAATGCCCAGTGTAGAATAATAATTGAAGGTCTTTTGATATACTTTTTTAACAAGATTACACAAAATACCAGCTCAAGAAGAATCATAAGTTGCCTATAGTATGAATTTATCAGAAATAGATAAGGTTATGGAGCTCTTCACATTTATTGAAATGATGGGAGGTGTATTTAAATAAGTTATCAATATCATTACATTAGTGTACTGAAATATATGGGGTTTCATTATAAAATATAATCTTATAAACCCTGTTGAACTAACAGGTCTCACAAAATTTGTTTTCAAAAATACATGTTATTACCACCTTCTAAATTTTCAATTTCATATTTTTTAGAATACATAGACGAATGTTTTTGGCCATAATACCAACTATTGAGGGAAACTAAAAATTTTGTACCTCAAGAAACAAAATATCATAAATAGAGTGAATGTGTATAACTGGTTAATATACGTTAATAAACATTAATAAAATATTATATAAGAAAACAAATAATTAATAAATAAATAAGAAAAATACAATATAAAGAAATAAATATAACGTGTTTAAACACTAGTTATCCCTTATATATGAAAATAATACCACCCTACTCCCTTTTTAATTAATTTTCAAACAACTTATATCAATGAAAGAATGAATTAACCACCAATAATGAAACAAAAACCAAAATAAAAAATAAGAAAAATAGTGAATTGAAACCCTCACTTTAGAATACTGGATTTAACATCGAACCATAAAAATAAAAGTTTTTTCTTTATATTTTTTGTTTAAATGAATTAAATAAGAGAAAACCTCATGAACCATTGCACAATACCAATCTGAAAAAAACACTGAGAAGCTCCATTTTCAGCAAAAATGAAAAAATGAATATGGAAGAGTATGATGTTGCAATCTCTTTTCATCCATTAGTGATGAAAAAAATATCTCAAAGAATAATTTGAATTAATCGATCCCCTTTATTATCGATATATGGTTCAAATGAACTACCATCAAAGTCCCCATGTGGTTAAAACCACCCAAAAAATTCACAAATGAATTAATGATAAAAAATTGAACTAGAATAACCAGATATTCTGTAAAAAACAGAAAAACCCATGTAATGGTTAAATAAATGAAGATGTTTAAATGTTAAAATAGTTAACACATAAGTGTACATCAACAATGCATAAGGGTAGTTGTCCTACTATGTAAGGGTATCTCTAAGATACATTAGGGTACAATGACCACTATGTAAATGTAAGAACTGTTGTATAAGAGTAAGCCGCCCACTACCCTTCTCGAGTAAGGATAACCCCTATATTATGAAAGGGAAAGTGATGGATTATACAAGGGTAACTCATGTCTCTTATTAGGGTAACCAACCAATACAAAATCTACATATGGGTAACTTGTACTTACATAAGGGTAGTGTGGCTATAACACACGTCATGTAAAGTTAACCCAAACTTAATTAAGGGTACAAATAGACTTGTGGAAGGGTAAAACACACTTACTTATGGTATGATTCCCTCAATTATGGGCAGAATTATTAATATAACACCTACGTAAGGGTTACCAAAACCTCATAACATGGTAATGGAAAATATAAAATACTTATGCAGGGGTAAGGCGGAACCCACATAATTGTTAAACTAGATAATTAAAACTTATGTAATGATGGAAAAAAAATAAAAGGGTAAGAAATATTGATGTATATAATTGTAAGAAAAATAATTCATTCTAAAACATAAATAATAGACTAATGAATAGATTAGTTTTATTAGAAATTATAGGACTCTAAACTCAAAAATCTTTATATAAAATAATGTTCACAAATGTCACAAAGGTTTCATACCTAAATATATTATTCATTATGAATCTTATTGAAATTAATAAGGGTTTTCTAAATTTTATTTGAAATAATTTTAATGTTTTCACCATGATGATTTATTACATGTTAGTTCTCGTACAGATTAAATTTACAATTTATAAAAATAGGGATGAAATTACATGATAGGTTTAGAATAATTATATGTAAGACTTTATATAACTATTTTTTACCAATCCACTATTTTATTATTCAATTAAAAGTTTTAAAATGACCAATTAATCATATTTTCTTATAATTTATAGAATTTTTATTTTATAAGATACATATTTTTATAAAATTCAAATTTTATTATTTATTAGAGATTCATGTAAATTTTATTTATCTGGGTATTTTCAGCCCCTTATAAATAAAATAATATTTGTATATTTAGAGATGTCAGGGTAAATAATATAATGTGTCTGACATATAGTAAATTTTATCTCATGATAATTGTTTTTATTTTTTTTAGGAAATATTAAATTTAATTATCATAAATTAACTGTAAGGATTATGAATAAAATATTCAATTTTATTCATACAGTTTATTGAATAATTAAATTACCATGAATAATTTTATGAATTATATTTGTAATTGAGGATTAATAGTAAATTTGTAATGTGATAATTCACTTTCATTTGAAATGGCTTAAAATTGATTATGTAATTTGGAAATATGAACCATTTATGGATAATAATGATACTATAATTGATGTGTTAGTATAATCAATAAGAGAAGTTAAGACAAGTATGTGTAGTTTGAATAAAAATAAATTTCATGATAGCATTCAGGGATTAATTGAAGATTTTAGAATATTTCATGACTTTATAAAGGTTACAAATCACCATTTAATATCTTTAGATAATGAATTAGTGAGTATATTAATCATGGTGTCCCCTTCCATGAGTCTCACCACCATGAAATTTGGGGATAATCACATTATGCAAATGAGAATACAATATCTTAGCTATAGATTATTAAGATAGATATGTATTAAAATTTATCGGTCCACTATATTCACAATATTATACAACATTAATATGGTCCATTTAATAAATCATGTAACACATAACGATAAATTTCAGATTAAAGAATTAATGGCCCTGCGTGTTCAAAGAGAATATGGATTGTGGTAGAATTTAGCGAAAGATATTTGTTAGAAACACATTAGAAAAAAATATCATTTTAAATATCAATTAAAAGGTCAATACCATAATAAGGGGAGAGAAAAAGTTTCTTCCCCAATAAAAAACTAATAAGGAACTCATTTGTTTCTTCTATAATGAAAAAGGACATACAAATAAAAACAGTATTAGATTTTAAAAAATGGTTGAAAATAATTGTTCTTAGAATCTATTTAGTTTTTATGAACTAATCAAATATAATATGGTTAAAGAGGTTGATATCTAATAGGGATCAAACATCACCCAATGATTCCAATAGTACCAAAAACCTGTCAAATGTGGTGTCAATCTGTAAATTCAATGTGTAAAAATGTAATTGTTCAATGACTAAATATAATATATTAAATTTTGTACATTGAAAATATAATTTGGTACCCAAAACATCAATAATTTCAAATAATATCAATTCTTATCCATATATAAAAGTATGAGGCTTTCTCTCACTAATTTCAAAATTTAAAACATTACAATATTCAGGTTGAAATGGACAAATCGTATCATTGATAATTCCATTCATTGGATCAATAGTTCTTGAATCAACATCCATATAAATAATTTTTGATAAGTGATAGAGAAAAAACATTACCCCATGATTTTACCATGCCTTATTATTTTTAAAAAACCCATTTAAATACATGATTTTCTCTAAATATGTCTTTTTTGTAAAGACATTTATTTATTCATTTTCTTCACGGACAACTAGTAAAATCTCTTTGAAATTTCATGGTGAAATAAATAAATTGGTTTACCCCATAATTAATATTCATAAGGAAACATATAAATTATTTCAATCTAGATCATATCGATATATGTTTTTTATATTAAAAATAATTGAAATTTATAAAATCTAATTGTTAAACATGTAATTAAATATATAAAATTTATATTAAAATATATTGATTAAAATATTTATGTGATAAAACAGTGTATCTAAATAATAAATTAAACATTTTAATACATTTATTTTAGGTATATATGTTTAATTAATTGATATTTTACAATTTAAATTTATAATAAATATATATATGTTAAAATTTATATTTATATAAAACAATAATTTTTCAATAATGGAGTCAAGAAAAAATATATTGTTTAATCAAAAAACATTTTATCTTTAGCCAAAATATATTTTAAAACATCTTATTTATTTTATTATTGTAAAGAAAAAACATTTTGAATTTATATATTTTCATAATAAGTATTAACGTACTAAATATAAGACAATTATAATTTAATAATATATACTCTATAATATCAACATTTAATTAATATATACAATTAATATAAATTGAATAAATCTAAATATAATACCTAATTCTAATAATAATAATAATAATAATGTTAAAAAATATACCATTATAAATCATACATTTGTTGCGAAAAATGAATAATTTTTTGGAACTCATTAAAACCAACAAAATTAAAATCTAAAATATATATATATCAATTTAAGAACTCAAGTTAATTTTCATAAAACTCTTATATAATCATTCCAAACCAAATTAGAGTCCCAAAAATTAATTTCAATACTTTAAACATTGCAAATCTATAATTTCCAAAACATAAAAAATTAATCAATCAACTTAAATGAATAATCAAGAGTCGATTAAAATGATTTTTTGAAAACAAGATATTAACATAATGGGATGCTTATAACACATATAATTGGAGGTCAGTTTCTGGGGGAGTGGATCATGATTATTTGTAAAGAAATAGTTTTTGTTAAAGGAGTGAGGAAGATCAATTAATTTTTATAGGTTACAGGGAAGCTTAATTAATTGGGATATATTGTGTGGAAAAGATCAACCGAACATGGGGGGATTGAAAAAAAAGGGCATGGGAGGGGGTCCAGATGGAGGAGAGAAAAATTGTGGGAATAAGAGTATTGAAAAAATAGTGGTGGGGTGGGGAGGGGGTCATGATGGCAGGGAATATGATATTTCATTGTTCGGGGGTTTCAATGGTGGGGAAGAGGGGCTTGACGACATAGTGGTGAGGTGAGATGGGGTGTCCATGGTGTGGGGGGGGGGGTCATGAAACCGATAATGAAATATGTGGGTAGTATTGGTGGGGTGGGATAGTGGCTTAAAGGTTGGAGGGATTGAAAAAAGGGTGATACATGACATATGATGGGCAATGTGAGTAGGGTTGGTAAAAATATAATGACCGCCAATTGGCGGTCACTAATACTACCAGAAACCCCCTTCTACCACACTCAAATCTGCAGTAGTTCAACATATTTTTCAAATGGTTATAATCAATATGTTCATGATTAAATTTGTTTTTTATTATATCGACAACCATAAACTAATATAGATTTCTATGAACCAGTTTGTATCCAAATAAAATTTTGTAAAACACCAAATCCATCATTTTTACTATATGAATCCTTTTAAACCAAAAAATATTCACAATGAGATGTGATTATGGGAATTGGAAATATTTCCATTAAGATGGTGGGTATTTAGAAATTCCATTAATTTTCAAGGAAGGATGTGAGGGATGACATTTGTCTCTTCATTTTTTGCATTTCCGACCATTATATTTCATTCAAGCATGTCGAACCTCTAAAAAACTCTATATGAATAGTAAAAATTTATGTTCATGGTGTTTTTATGATTTGAAAAAATACATTTAAGAATATTTAACTATTTATTACAAAAAAAAAATTTTAATTTTTTTCTAAATGTTTTGAAATGTCCACTTAAAAATATTTTCTATGATTATGAGAATATTTTTAATATAAGATATAGTATTTATATTTTTTAATTTAATTTTTTAATTTCGATTACTATGAATTTATTTATTTATGATCTCACCACACTATCCTTAAATATAATAATATTTACATATTCACAAAATTAATTATAAATAATATACAATATATGATATATATTATATTTTATCACATGGAAAATTTTATTATATTTTTATTGTGGTTGAAATATAAAGTTTATTTTTCATAATTTACCCTTATTGGTTATTGTTAAAATATTAAATAAATTCATATTTTTTATAGATTTATTAAATTTAAATTAATAAATTTATGAATTTCATTTATAATTGATGATTCAGACTAAATTTGGAAGGATAGAATTCTACTTAATTCAGAATGAATGAATATTTATATTATCATTTAGAAAGGTGAACCACCTACAACTAATAATGATAGTACAATGAATGGGATAAATTTTTATAAACATTGGGTGTGGTCAAGCTGAATAGTTTAGATTTTTATAAAAACCATATTTTGTCATAGCCTTCACTAATCAGTTAAAGATTATAATAATTTCTATGACTTGATAAAGGAAACTTATTACCAGTTTATCACTTCATAAAATTCATTAGTGAGTAAATTAATCATAAATTTATCAACTATGAGACTCACTACCATTATAGGGATGAAAAAGGTCATTATGAAATTGAATGAAATAGTGGATCAACTAAAGAACCATATATAGATATATAGGAATCTTTCATGTTGCACTATGTTCTCCATACTATAACGCATAAATATGGGCCATGTAATACCTATTATAGTACACATAGGATAAATATGTGAATAATAAATTAATGATCGTGTTTTTTTAATATAAAGAAATAATTTTGGAATAATTAGGAGAAGGTTGTGTGATAGAAACACCCAAAAATAAATAAATACCATCGGAATGATCAAACTCAAATAAGGGGAGATAAACATTTTTACACCACCATACCATTAAGGAGTAACTCAATAGTTTCTTAGAAAAAAAGAAATATGATGGAAAGGAATATAAATTTTTTAAAATTACTTATAATCAATGATATTTCAATCTTTCTTATTTTTTATAAATCAATGTAAGATGATAATATTTATAACACATCATGGAATGAATCTCTCTGTGAAATCCATATTATGAATACTATAATGAACCAACTTTTTGAAACAAGAAATTTAACCCAAAACACTCAAAAAACATTCTAAATCACCAATAATTAAGGGTACAAAAACATAACCAATTGATCATAATTTTTACCTATATATTAATAAATGATAAAAAGAATTCAAATTAAGAAGTGAGTATGAAGTGTTTAGATATTGATCACTCTTAATAAACCGAAATTACGATTTGAAAATAACATTCATCTAGAAAAAAAATAAAAGGATAAAAACATAAAAGACTAATAAATAATTTTCCAAATAAAATATAAAAACCATTAAATAGTGTTTAAAATATGAAATTAGATAACCGAATGAAAGATAGTTGAAGAGGTTGATACCTAACCATAATTGAATGTCACACAAGAGTCCTAGAATACCTAGTATACTATCATTGTGTAACTATAAGTCACCATCATGAATCCATAACCATATTAATTTTGTGAGAGTGTAGTGAAAACCCATGATTGTATCCAAAACCAGCATACTAGTAAAAAATAGAGGATATATACCCACCAATGTGAGTATATAAGGTGTGATCCAATCACTAGTAGGATTTCCACAAGGTGTCCAAATTATTTAATTCAATAAGAGAAACAAATAATAATATTCTAAAAATAATGATTATCAAATATTTTTCTATTACATTTATATAATTAGAAAACAAAAATAACATTAAATTTCATTTCCAAAATATCTTTCCTTTATAAAAACAAATCAATATCCTCTTTTTTTATTATGAAATCCATATTTTCAAACAATCCCACTGAAATTAATAAAAATGAGTTTCAAAAATATTTCATCAAAACTACAGTGTTTGGAAATAACAATATCTTTTTTTAAAAACATTATAAAATTCTTAAATCAAAACTACATAATGAACAAACAGTATATAAGAAACAACAATAGTGTAAATAAACCGGAAAAACAAGTAACTCACATATAAATTATTTCATATCCCAAAATGTAATACAAAATACCCATCATGGGGAATTTATATAAGAAATAATGAAATAATACTAGACATTCATAGGTGGAATTGACTACCTACAGGTCTTATGGTCAGACAGTAACTAGCAAAATCACACTCAAATAGACTTATCAAGGGAACATCCCAATAGTTAGGAAAAGATCAACAATGTGGAACTAGATAGTGTACAATATCTACTAGAATAAAACTCATTCTTTTATTTCAAATTAATTTCCATGTTATTTCCCTATGAGACTAAATAAGGTAGGTGTGTGAACATTATCATCCAAAAATCACTAAAAATAGTGAATCAAAAATCAATGTAACATAACAAAAACCATCTTTCCCACCTCTAAAAAGGTTAAACAACATCTCATTCACAAAACCATTATAAAAACATAAATAATACAACTATTTATCCATAAAAAACATTATAAATTGATAAATACTGGGGTTCAATAAGGGTGTAGCTATAACCATTTAATTCATTTACATAATGTTCCAAACAAGACTTTGGTTTTAAAAAGATTTTCACACATTTTAGACCACATTTTAAGAACTACATTTAGAGATAAACCATATTTCAAATAAAACATTAATAACATCTAGAATAAGAAAATTCAACTATTGAATTCATGAAACTTTTATATAGATCAAACACACACCTAAAAAACAAAAACACATTAAAATATGACGCACCGACTTTACAATCATTCATGGACTACAAAACAAAATCTAACTCATAACATTTTATAAAAATAATCATTTAAATTTTATAAAACACTAGTATTCTATCGATTAAATCCTTGGATGATGATACATGTAAATTAGAAAACATCCCTTTTAATTTAAAAAATGTAATTCATAGGTTAAAATGAATATTCTTGATGAAACGATTGCATGTATTTATAATATACATATTTATCAAGGAAAAATATAAATTATACAAAAATCCTAGATGTTTCCCATAAAAATAATGAAAAGGAAACTTCTACCTTAACAGATAAAATCCCATTTCTTTTGATTAATATTAATATTTTAGGTAATAAAATGGACTCCAAACCCCCTAGAAACAAAAATACCCAATTTTAGATAACCCTAGGAATGGTATTCCACCTTTATAGCCACTAGGGTTATAGAGGGATATGGGAAGAAGGAGGAAATGATTTGAAAGAGGTGGGGAACGAGGAGAAACCCTTACATTAAAACATTATGATTAAATATACATAAGATCACCATTGATGGTCAAAGGAGGAACAGAATCTGGTGATAGGATCCCCTTCAATGGATAGTTTTAAGTGAGGGAATAATTGAAGAATCCAAAATTTTAAAAGAAATTAGTGGGAAAAATATCATTTTTTTCATATAGGTCAAACCATTTACAAAACCATGAGGTAACTATTCGAATAATTCTTTAAAAAATTATAATAGGTCACTTGATTATCCCATATTATTTACTAAAATGTGTGACATATCCCATAACCTATAAAATCTTAAAAATGATCCAAATATTTTACCACAAAAATCCCCAACTCAATAGTCCAAATAATAAAATATGTTTTTAAATAAAATGAACATTTTAGGGCTCACAATTCTCTACATTTTTGGAACTTTCTTCTTCCAAATATTCATAAATAAATTCAAATAGGAAAACCAAAATAGCTCCCCTAAAAAAACTCTGGGTTCCCTCATGACCGACTATCCATGGAATTATTGTACGGATCTATTGTTTCTCATGGGAAAAACTACTTATATAATCCATTTTCATCATTTAAGGTCATATAAAGTGTTGAAAAATTTAAATATGACCAAAGTAGAAAATAATAAGATATTTAAAATCACAAAAGGCCATAATTACTATACCTGAAAAGGATATACCACCCAATACTATATCCAAAATTATATCCACAATAAGAATAAGATTGTGTTGGAAGACCTATTTTATGCCTTCTTTCCATTTATATGTCACACAAAGAGAGTTAAATAGATACGATTCTTACCAATAGGTTCAATTACATCTCCAACATATTTTAAATAGATGAATCATTATAATGTTAATAACACTAGTTTGATGTGTATTTTTTTAAATTATAGGTAAAGGGAATGGGGTATACATATGATGTGAAGAAAGACCCGAATATTATATAACACAAGGTACCGAGATATTTTACAATTTGAATTATGACATAACAAACAAAAAAACCACAAAAAGTCACTACCCAGGTTGGGGACTCGACGGAGACTTTTTCATTCATTGACCGTTGAACAAACATACTATTTGAAGCTATATGATGAGTAAAAATTGGCGGTAGGTCACTGAATTTGGAGACTTTTTTTTGGAATTCCCCAATTTCCCACATTAGAAATAAATTAACATGTTATTTTTTACTAAATTAGTGGAAATGGGTTTGCATTTTCTGACGAATTTGGACTTATCAAACATAAAAAACAATAAGTAACTACCCAGATTATGAATGGGTCTGATACTTCTTCTTCATCTGAACATTAAACTTATAAAATCATTTAAGGGTACCAATAAATCCACACTAATGGTAGTTTCGTTGATCGAGTGAAATTGTATAATTATTTATTGATTTTATTGGAAATGATCGATTTCCAATTTGATTGACTTATGGTTTAAAGAACAAGTTATCCTAGGATGTTTTTTGTAACTGTGATAAGAATGATAGGACCCTGACTCCCTAACAATTTATTGATGATGAAAACTATTACAAAAAAATTATCTAAATTTCCTATGATGGGTTCTAATACTGGGTTATAGAATTCCTTTAATGGGTATCCCAAATTAGGTTTATTTTTATTTTCACATATAACTATAGATTAGATTAATATGTGACATGTGAGGATCTGATTACCTAATAAACTAACCTACGAAATATATTTTCACATGGTACTATACATTGATTATATATATTTTATATACATAAAATTTATTATTTACCATTTTTATTTTTTACAACTGATTTAAATAAACAATTTTATATAATATTTTCTTTAAAAGTATCGGAATGTCTATTTGATATATCACCCACATTTTTGAAAGAAATCATGTTTTGGTTTAAAATAAGAAAATATTATTCCACTAAATGTTTTTTTAATTGATATAATAAATTGTAAATTATTATGGTATTGTTTATGGAAGACATGGTGAGACCTAATTAGTCTTTATAGCTCACAACTTAACTTAGTTTGGGAGTTTTAGAATTTAATCTACTTGTTTCAATAAAAGGGATTTCACCAATTGGTGGTAGGGGATGTTCTTGATCATTTGGAATATGGTGTGATGATGGTTAGTTGTTGAGATGTTTTCTACTTGTTTGACATGAGTTTTATGAATTTTGGTATGTTGGATGCTATCATATTAGTATGTTTATCTTTATGTAGATCTCTTTGTCGACGTACTGATTTGGGTGTTGTTATACCTATTCTATTTATGGAACATTCTATATTTGGAGTGTTGAGAATACTGAATTTTAATCTAATATATTCTACTATTTTGTGGAAAATTCATTCCCTCCTTTATCTTGTATGATGTCAGGTGTGAGTGCCCAACGCATGGTTATTGGGAATGCCCTTCCGGCCATGTTAGAGACTAACCGAGTATCTTGGAACTAGGGTATATGGGATAGTTCATGAATCTTATTGTATAATCTAAATTGGAATTGCATAATAAAATCTGGATTCACCCATCACATATGATATATCAAGCTCACCCGACGCTATCTAGATGAACCCATGTTATAAACAATATAAGGCTAAACTGTGAGCTAGAAGTGGGATAAAACTATAGTATAAGATATATATGTCTCACTCTTTTCTCATTTATAATAATCAAGTACCAATTCAAGAGTGAAACAGTTTGTTTTTTCCATTTTAAAACCTAATACTCTTGAAAGTAGTTTTAAACTCTTATAAAAATCACAATCAGATATCAAAATACCATTTTATTTAAAAAAAATTATCAATAAAAAAATACCAAGATAGTAGTTTTTTCATTTTAAAAAACATTAAATATTGTAAAATAATTAAAACTATAAATAACTATTATGATGGAGAGAATATTCGTTGTCTTCGTATATGATAAAATTGAACATTTCATTATTTATATTTTTTCAAAATGTTCTGTGTCAAAAACATAAAAATAATAATTTTGAAAAAAAAATTGAAATAATGTTAAAAGAGACATAAAATTTCATTTATAAGTTTTTTATTTTTATATAAAAAACCATTAAAATATTTTTAAATATATTTACGTGGATTAAAAAAGAATGAATAAAACATTAAAAGATGTTTTTTTAAAGAAATTCCCGTAATAAATAGGAACCATCTGAATCGTAATCCCCATGAATGAATAAAATTAAAAAACATTAAATATAATGAAATTGATAGATATATTATATAAATTTTTAAAGGTGAAATATAGACACCTCATATAAGAATATATTTTAATATAAACACAATATGTGTCAAAGAAAGGAAATTGTGACGAAGTCCGATATATTGAGTCTGACTCCTAACACATGTTCATGATCAATATTAATAATACAAATTTGTCAAATATTTACTTTCATATGATAATTTTTTAAGTTTATTATTCCATTATTTAAATGATTAAAATGATATATTGAATTAAATAATCAATTATGTTTATATTGGTTGTTTTGATGATAATCATCTTATGTGTCAGAAATGGATTCAGTTTGTTGACTATGGTCAAAGTGGTCATTAGTACATCATATATAAAATAATAGTCCTGAAAATATTATAATTTTAAAACCGAAATAATAATTTTATTTCCAATAATTATATATGGTTAATAAAAATAAACTACGTTACAATCATGGAAAAGTTTGGTCTTACATACACATGAGTAACATTTCCTTTTTTCAATGATCATTATGGAATGAAGGTAAGTAAAATTTCAAAATTAAATAATTATAAAAATTTCATATATACTATAATATTATTTTAGTTATACCTATTTAAATAATCCATGTGATCTGGTTTTGAAAAAATAATCACATCACTTCATGGAGGCGTTAAACCACACATATTCACAAACGACGTTATAATTTTTCAGTGTAAGAAATAAAATGTTTCATTATGTACTAAGAATGATAATTATGAAATTAATATCATTATTATGTCATATATACTATATAAATTAGTTAAATTTATAGTTATTACCATTTGTTTAATAGATTAGTGAAAAATGAACCACATCGCTTCATGAGTTGCCAGTCTGTTGTACACCCGAGGAATGTCATGTAACAACCCAAAGAATGGAATGTCCGATGGAATATTTAATATCATATTTAAAGAAGTATTAAAATTTTATAAATATAATATGTATACATTAAATACATCCTTATAATAATCTATGAGATATGATGATAGAAAACTAATTATATCCATTCACAAGGCGGTAGTCAACCATACACACAAATGATGGTTTCGTTTCACATTTGATGGAAGTTGAGATGGAATTTAGTTATTAAATTAAAATAATAACATATTAGTATATGGTTAATACTAATTTTATTATATTATCATAATTTATAAATGTTTTAATGATGATGAATAAAAAATTATAAAAAAATGCTTGGTAAAATACACTACCACTTCTTAGGACAACCTCCAAAGGTAAGAACCAAAATCCATCATAGGATGGATTTAAGGTTAAACAATGGGATCATGGTAATGGTGAAGGAGATAATGATGTTATTTTTTTGGTCTTTTCTAAACATAAATTGTTTTATTTATTTAAGAGGAGTGGAGAGGGGTGGTCTCTTATAAATGTGGTGAGTAGTGGTCTTGTAATTTTTAAAAAGAAAAAGTGATACCTACATTTTTAACAGTAAAAAGGATAAAAAATGGATAATTTTAAATAATTATAAACTATATAGCATAAATTTATCTGAAAAATAGATATCATACATGTTTTGTGTTCATTTAAAAAAATATAATTTTATTTTAACCCCATGGAAAATATGTTTTTACCTTAACCGCTGTAAAATATTTTTACTAATTTCACTATTTACTATGAAAAAAATATTCTAAAATCATTATATAATATTAAATATTCTTATTTAATAAATTAACCCATTTTAACAAAAATAAAATTTCATTATTTTTATAATTCTATTTAAAAATAGACCCACAAACATGATGAAATTGTTTTCTTCAAGAAACATATTTTTTAAGCACAAGATGATTTTTTCTTAACTCCATTACCTATGATAATAATTATATGTATTTAAATACTTATTAATAGATATATATTAAATAAATATAAATTTAGATATTGCTCATTAATTTATTCTAATTAATATGGAGAAACAATATTCAATTAAAAGTATTTTTAAAACCAAAAATTTAAACCAAAAAATAATCATATACTAAAATCAAATAAAAATATAATTCAATTTAAATTAAGTGAAATAAATAGAAATAATCAATATGTATGTTATTTAAATTATTTTTTAAAATAAAATTGGTTAAATTTATTTATTTAAAATAAATGAAAATTTTATAAAAATCCGTATTTTTCACCATTCATAAAAAAATAAATAATTTTAAAAACAAACCATAATTACACACTAACATAAAGAGGATATATTGAATAAAAAAATATATTATATTTTTGTAAAAAAATTATATAAATTTTACAAAAAATAATTATAATAATTTCCTTTAAAAATAAGTAAAATTTTGTTTAAGAGAAAGTATTCTTTATTAATAAAATTAAAGTACAAAAATTGATTGATTATTTATGAATAAGTTGAAAATAAATATATATTTATAATGAAATATACATATAATTCATAATTTAGTAAAAACTATTCATACCCAATAATTTATTTTCTTGGTTATAATAGTCATATTTTAAAAAATATTATTTCATAGTTAGTTTATGATCAATGTTTTTTCTCTTATACGCAATAAAACATAACATATTGTTTATTTAAAATCATTGGGTATTACATTACACAGATTTAAAAAATTGTTTCCCAATAATTTTATATTTATATCAGTAATCAAAGGTTTGGCATTTTAAAATAACTTTATTGGAAACCTACATCATAATATGGTTAATAAAACAGGATATTAAAAAGAGAGGAAAAGTAGTATGAAGGTCATATGGAATAAATCATACTACATTTCTAAATAGGAGATCATTGTCTGGAAGTGAATATTTGGACAAGGATGAAAAGGTTAATACCCAAACAATGATAGAGAGTGAACAACGTCATTGATCCTAAATAAGTTAATGGTTATAAGAATGTTAACAACCATAAAACTATAAACCAAAGAGGTGTGAAAAAGGAAGTCATTTAATCAAATAAGAAACTAATAGGATTATATTTTCAATTTCAATATCCCTTTTATAGTTTTGAGGAATTCCTTATAATATAGAATAATAAAAGAAGTATATATACTTACTTTATAACTTGAATTTCATCCATTAATAAATTTCCACAATAATTTCATCCTTTTCTCTGAATTTTTACTATTCAATTTGATTTTTTCATACTTGAAGCACAAAAATAATCATTTAATAGATTATATAACCATAAAATAAAATGAATATATTCTCTCTATTGTTATACACAAAAAAAATTATTTAGAATAGGGTATGCTAATTTCCAATATTAATAAACCTTCATATGAAGGAATAAAACATTAATCTCTAAGGACTAAAATATAAAATCCAAAACTAAAGGTTAATCATTTAATTAATAATATCCACTGAAATTTATAAAAACATTCAAAAATAATATTGAAACCCAAATATCAGTAGTGTTTGATTTCATATTCATCAAATATTGATTTATTATTTACCTCAAAAAAAAGTACTTTTAAATTAATGTACTAAAAATTTATTTTCTATAATATAATAATCTCCATTATGTAAAAATTATTTCCATAAATAACTTCAAGTAAAAAAAATGTCTTTTTAAGAAAATAAACCTTCATTCCTTAAATAAAATCTCACAATATTATATTTTCATTAAAAATAAAATTTTCTCAAAATCTTGAACTTCTTTCAAAATATAAATTTATCAACTAACTATTAAATTACTTTTTTATTGTTATCTAAATCCTAAAACAGAATCACCCAAAATAAACATAATCATTATCTATTAAATAGTTTTCATGAAAATTTCCTTTATACTAACCACGCCAACACATAGGTTAATGCTTGGAACTACACCATTTTTTCCCTTTAGTTATGGGTCCAATCCTCATGCACTTACCATATTTGACAATTTGTACTTTTTGTAAAATATAACTATTGAAATTCTTAAATAATTCCAAGAAATATGGTTAAAATTATTAAAATAATATTAATCATTAATGATAATACAAATCCTAATGGTTTAAACAACATTAATCTTATTTCCATTAAAGGAAAATATCATTCCCTATCAAATAAATTTTTTACATATTAAACTATGGGTTATATATTCATTAAAAATATATCAAAACTCAATAAATTTCTTAAAAATTATTCCAATAAAATAAAACATAAAAATACTATTAATTTTACTATACTAAAGATCATCCATAAATCCATCACTATATCATAACACTTAAATTACTATATATAGACTCCTTAATCAATCAATTTTATTCATAATCCATTATCCATGGTTTTCTATCTTAATCCGAAATTATTACTTCCAATAAAATTTTTTATCATGTCCTAATATTTAAAACTTTTAAAACATCATCCAAGATATAGTCCACACAATTCATATGATTTATTTATTTCACTAATATTTTACTATAACAGAAATAATAATTTCAGGAAATTTTTCAATACATTATTATTTATCATAATATTGATATTTCCCACTAGGAAATATATTATTATAATTACCAAAAAAATCATATTTAAAACATTCAATTTATACCTTTGGAATAATTTCATTCCCCTTTATAGTGTAACTGAACGCTTCATTTTTTCCTTTGAATATTATTTCCTTCTACCCCATTAAAATATATAAAACATATACTAGTTATCTTAATATATTTCATGGGAACTTATTTCCACATTATTTTTACACAGGTCATTGAATATTTTTATTTTTGTGATTTTTATTACCAGAACTTCTATGGGCTTCCATTTTTATATTGTTTAGTACCTAAGGTAACTCACATTGGTCCATGTTTGTAAATAACACGTCATGAAACCTAGTTAATAATAACCACATGTGTCTTCAATATAAATCCGATCTTGTTTTTTTTTCATTAAAACACACACCACATTTTTAATTTACCTACATTATTAATTTTTTTTCCCACTGTATCCATTATTTTACTAAAACAAAAAAAGTCAGTCTACGTATATCAAATAAACCAGAACAAACCATATTATGTAGAGGATACATTCTACGATATCATTAACCACAAAATACTCTATTAAACTCTTTCTATTTATCAAAGATAACTACAGATATCTTTATAATACAAACCTTTTTTACATTAGAGAATTTTTAGCCTAATATTAAATAACACCCAAACCGAAAACCTTATCTAATCCTTGCTCTGAATAATAATTTATGGACCACAAATTAAATATGAAATATTTGAAAGTAATTGAAATAAAAGTTTCTTTTTAATAATATTTATTACATAACTCTCTGAAATAATTGTTTCAATGGTGGAAAATTTCATTTTCACCACATATATTAAAATACAAAAAGCATTTTTTTCATTTTATCAAAAGATTCAATATATATAAATTAAAAAAAATTAAGAAAAATAGAGATATACTCATAAGATAAAATATTTACTTTATCAATATTTTATTCCCATATTCTAATATCCATAAAACAATTTCATAAATATGGGCATGGAAGAAAAAAAGTTAAAAAATATACCTTTAAAATAATTTTTTTTATAAAAAAAAGTATGTTACCCCTTTACAAACATTTGAATCATAATACCGACTAAATAATAACATTAAAAACATTATATATTATTAGTATAGATAACTTAATGATATTATATGTCAAATGGTCTGTATATGCACCTCATTAAAGAATATAGGTGCATATTATCAAATTATCTCTCATTGAAAGGAAATGGAGATGAAATACCTTACCTTGAGTCGGACTCATCACATATGTTATTTTTCATCCTAAATAATAAACCTATGTTTATAATTTACATGATTAAGATCATTTTTCAGGTTTATTATTCCTTTTATTTCACTTATTACCATATTATATGTGATTATTTAATCAATTGATTTTATGTCAAATGTTTCAATGATATTCAGGTATTGCTTCATTAATGACTTCAATAGGATTATTATGGTAAAAGAGGTCATTATTCTCTCATATATTGAATAATAACCTTTAAAAAGTTATCCTTTTACACATCATATTTATTTTTAAAACAAATTATGCACTATGGTGTCCAAAAACGAACTGTGTTACAATCATGGAGATTGTATGTTATATATACACATGAGTACAATTTCTATTTTTCAAATATAATTATAGAAAGAAAGTATGTAATATTTTTTATTTAATTAATTTTAGTAAAATAATAAGTAAAAATTTATTTATGTAAATATACTTATATACATAATTCATTTTATTTGGGGATGGAAAATTAATCATATAACTTTTTGGAAGGGGTAGTCCACATGAATGCATGAACGATGTTAAGAATTATCAATATAAGAAAAAAATTATATATTATATATTAAAAATGATAAATATGACTTTAATATTATAATTTTTTCATATATACAAAACATATTGACTAACTTTATCCTTAATACCTTATATGTAAAGTGTTAGTTAAAAAAATAACATTTCTTCTCGAGGCATTAATCCACTACACATACAAGTCACACAATCGTATCTCCCATGGAAAGGAATGTACGAAGGTATATGTGAAAGAAATAAAAAAAGAATATTTATAATATAAATTTAATATATATATATATATATTAAATAAATCGTTATAAACATCTATTAGATGATATGATTAAAACTAAATTACATCGGTTTGTGAGGCAGTAACCCATCATACAAATGAATGATGTATTTGTTACCCATTTTAAGGAAAAGGAAAAAAATTTAGGTTATGAAATTAAAAAAAATTAAATATATTAAAGATAGTTTGTTTATTATATCATAATAATTTAATAAGGCTTCATATATTTTTTTGATGAAATAATATAAAAATACTTGTTTAAGAACTACACCCTTTTTTCCGACAACCTCCATAGGTTTGGTCAAGAATACTACATAGGATACATTTTTTATTAAAACAGGGGTTCTAGGACATGGTTATGGATGTAAGGAAATAATTTATATATTTTTTTATTGGTAAAATTGGTTTGAACGTATAATGATGTGAAGAGATGGGTGGCCCTTAATAAGTTAGGAGAGAGGTATAATAATAATTGTTTAAAAAAAATTGATACCCAAATTTCTCACATTTCAAAAGGATCCAAAATGAGCCATTATAGATCATTATATAATTTAATTTATAAAAATAAAAATGGAATATAATTTGGACACATTTTTAATACATCTTAATCATTAATTTTCTAGGTTAATCACCTTTAAATATGTTTCTACCCAAGCTGTGGAAAAATATTTTTATTGTTTTCACTATTAATTATGAAAAAAAAATTTAAACTTATTATATAATTTAAATTATACTAATTAATGTTTTTTAATCCATTTTAAAAAATTAAATTCATATATGTGATATAATTAAATGTAAAATTAAACCCACCTACGTGACAAAAAAGAAGTTTTTTGAAAAAAACTTATTTTTTCAAGATAAAGATGATTTTATATTAAATCCATGTCTAGTCATCATCAATATATTAATTAAATTTCATATATATATATATATATTATTTAATTTTAAAAAATTTAAATTTTAGGGTTTTTAATTAACTTAAATGGAGAAACATTATCCACTTTAAAATATGTTTAAGGAAAACCTATTTTTTAAACCAAAAAAATAACATTATACTAAAATCTAACATAAATATGATTAACATATAATTAGTTATAATATATATAAATAAATGATACTTATTTTACATTAAATAATTTAAAAAATAATGGGACTTTTTAATTACATATCTTATTGAAAATAAATGACATTTTAAAATATCAATATTTTCAATATTCATCGAAAAATCAATTCTTTCTGAAAAATATCAATAATTCACCCAATGTTAATTTTGATATTTGTAATTCAAAAAATATTTCTATTTTATCAAATAAATTTTCTAAAAGTTATAAAAAATAATTATAATATATTTTCACAAAAAGAAATAAAAAGCATTTTTGAAGAAAACTTATTTTTGATGAATAAAATTACATAAATAAAAATTAATTAATTATTTATTAAGAGTTTATAAATTAATTTTTATTGATTAGGAAATAATATATATATATATATATATTTGTTTATGTCATAATGTGTACAACACAATTCATTCCCTTTAATTTAATTACTAGGTTATAATCTTAATATTTAACAAAAATTATTTCATAGTTCATTTAATGTCAACACACAATGTCTTGTATGAAATTGAGAATAACTACCTTTTGTAAGAATATCAATGTGTTAAAAATATTTTCCCTTAAGATTAATCATGAAAAAATAATCCCCCTTTGGATTACACCTTTGTCTCTCGTCTAGCACCAATTTGTTCGAACCTCAATGGATATCTAACTTTCAATTGAGTCTGAATACAACCTTTATTCCCTGATTTATCCTACCCGATAGAGCCTGTAGATATTCAATAAATAATTTTAATTATTGTTTCAAAATACCAACCAAAAATCATACAAGAATGTCAAATCCCTAGTAAAAATTTCAAACTTTGTTTGTGGGATAGTCTCTAATTTTTCCTCCATCAATCCTCTATAATTTTTTATTGAGTTATGTAACAATAATATATTTTTATATAATAATAATTTTTATTTCTGATTCAGGTATTTTTTATTAAATTATTATTTCTCTATATGGGTTTTGGTTTTGTCTATAGATGTTATAATTTATAATAAAATAAAATTAATTTGTTATGAATTAAAATAAAAATGATTTTTCCTTTAAATTTTTAATAAACAAAAAAATAGTTTCCATATTATATTCATTTTAGAAATAAATTTTTTTAGATTATGTAATGAAAATATAAATACTTTTATCATATTTATAAATACTATTGCTTATATAGTAGATACTTTTACATTTTTTTAGTATTATTCTTACACAATTTCAATTTTTTGAAAGGCCTAAATTGATCATGAATTGGAAGGGAGGATAGACAAAAAGATTCCCATGATTGTTTATATTATAGGTATAATGATTCCAACTCTTTAAGTGACCATTAAGATTAGTTTGGATTTGATCTCAAGTTATTATTTTTAATATAATTATAACATCATGAGTGTCCCTTACATAAATAATACCTCATTTTAGATGAATATTTAATACATCTCAAAATAATACATGTTTGAGAACAATAAATATTTACTATATTTTGAGAGTACATAAATAATAAAACTATTTTAGGGAAGATCATCAATATTTTCCAAAAAGTAATTTTTATATAGTACCCTTATTATACATATCATACCAAAAAAATTTCTTTATAACCCGGGAAAATGGAATAAAAAGAATGGGAGATATTATAAACTCACTAACGGTAATCATGGGAGATATAAATAAGTGATCATAAGTGAGAACAATAGAATTATTAGGTTATGAGAACAAGAAAAAAACATACAAAATCAAACAAATAATGGTTTAAAACCTAAATAATTACCCATCACAGAATTAATTATTATAAAAAATACATGAGTCATAAGAGTGGAGTGTCATTTGTAATAAATCATGGTCCATGAGACCATATCATAATAATAAGACACAAGTATTTGCAATGCACATAAGCATAGAAAATAATTTCAGTATTCAAGGATGATAAATAATATTACAAAAGTTTATATAATACCATATTGGATTGGTTTAAAACTAAATTCTCATAAGCCCAGATGAAATACTCCTATAGTGTGTAACAGATCCTATATTTTTAGTTATCAATTTTAATATTAAATAGATAATTTGTGGATCTAGGAACGTATAAGATTTTTTATTTTGAGACTCGGTGTTCCTAGAATTAATTTTTATAAGATATTCACTGTATTAAATATCAAACATATTCATTATTCATAAAAATTTCAGTAACCTTTAAATATAGGCTCAAATTAGTAATCTTAAGATATCGTTGAGTTTAGAGCATGGGTTTTACCCTAGGAGTGATGGAGCATTAGAGCGTGTCATACATTGGGGTTTGATAATGTTTTTGAGAGCATGTTTAATATAAATTAATAGAAAAAAATTTATTTAATTAATTTACTTGACATGGGTTTTGTTTATATATACTATGTTATGGAAATTTTTTTGGGCTAGTCTTATAACCACTCAAAATGAGAAGACCAATTATAGAGAATTAGAAGAGTTTCCATTAGAGAACAATGACAAGATCCATGATCATCAATCAGTGTTTCATGAAACATGAGGTTATCACAAAAACAATGAAATCAAATATTTCTTCCTCAAATATTTATCTTAATAATGGGAGGATATTGTTTAATATTGATTATTCACCCATTGTTTATTTCTATAATGAATGTGAATCAATCAAAAAATGGATTGATTCATGGATCCGTCATATTGTGGGTGAATTATTATCTATGGGGATTATAATGAAATTTTTTTATTTATATTGGATATCTATTTTTTACTCTATCATAAATAGATCGAGGCCATCCAAAAATTGATGAAGTTCATAACTCATTTTCATGTTTTCTTTTCTCTATTACACTATTATTCATTCATCGTGGGAAATTCCTTTTTTCTATGGTTTAAAAAATACATGATTATAAATCATTATGAACTTATTTAATGGTGAAATAGATTCTTATCATAGTTAAGGGTTTAGATTGACGATGGTATCAAAATAAAAAGAAATATTTAGATTGTATTGGATTTCTTCATGTGGGGTTTGATGTGCGACTATTGAGAGATGCGACATAGGGATTTATAATGCATTTTGGTGGCATGATTCTGATGAACAGTGATAAAAAGGCATATTTAGAATATACCTACACTATTTTTCATGATTCACTACTGGATCAGTGGATAAAGGGGTGGGTGAATATGTTGGATGAAGAACGATGGCCTTTGTAAAATCCTACAGAACATTGATAGTAATATTAAATTACAAAACATGTGGGACCCTAACAATGAAACTAGGTTTTACTTGAGATATATAAATATCACAAGATATGTGACCCCTATCACATGAATTATGATCGTTACCTAGTGTATTAGTATGTACTTGGTCGGGTACACTTGTACGATTGTGGGCACACATAACCTTACATAGACATGGTCATCTAGATACAAATATAGTTACGAGTATATTGGCTCAAACAAGCAGTGTAATCTAAAATATACATAGGCATGGTCAGTGATACAAGGGTAGGACCTGGTTGTCATGACCCATCCCCCATGGCCCATGCTCTGACTACCCATGCTCGGCACCCATAGGACATGATCTAGCGACTAGTGCATAGTATGAATATCACAAACAAATGATATAATTTTTTATAAGTACCTACACACATGAACACAATTAAATGCAATAAATTTTGGAAATTGAAAACACTATGTAAACAAACACAAGTTATGTAAGTAGATAAACGAAGGTAAACAGGGCCATAATACAAGACGAACAAAAGAAAAAGTAATAGTACAAGTCTATGGAAGTCCTCCATAAAAAACCCCTACCTGAAGGGTTGGTAAAAAAGAAGTTTCTAAAGCCACAGAAGCATGCCTTGTCTATCAGGTCACTCTAAGAACCAGCTGGCCCTAGTCCATAAAGGACTCCATCGAAGCATCAATTGTATACACAAGACATGCCACATGCGGGAAACACCCCTACAGGGGGTGAGTAAAACAATGCTACGTAGGGAAACCCAAAGAAAGTAAAATACTAAAAAGGGAACACCACTAATAAGATATAGTCATCTAAATATAGGTATATTTAAAAAACACATATAACAAGAACATCCAAGTATACTTGAAATGGATTCCAAGACTCAATGTATCATCCACTTCCATCCATATGGTCTTTCAACTAGAATTATTGATCCGGGAGATTTCAATCCTCTAGCTATCAGATAATAAGCACATAGAACTAGTCTACCAAAAGTATATGAGAGAACATATAGTCTCGATACGTCTTGATATTTTCCTTAGATGTCCGGTCTCGCTTAGATAAGGAGTATTGATATCACAACCAATCCATGGTTACATGATTTTTATCGAGGAACAATCACTCTAGGAGACTCACTCCTTGAGCTATAATGTCAATGATGATCCTCGCAAAGAGGTCCCACTAATTCCATACCCAAAGAGAACACATTGATAACTCCCTGAATCACATTGGTCTGGTCACGTCATGAAATAATGAATTTTATCTCAATACATAGATAGAGGTCCTACACTTAGTACTCATTGGGGGACTTCTAACCCTACTAGAAAAATAATTTTTAATAGGGGATATGTTACCACATAAATATTTTTCACACCTTCTCCACAAACCCAATATATGGTACCCCTATGAGAAGTGAGGATCAACCAGGACACTTAGTGTGGTAAATGAACCTACCCACTGAGTCACTATCCAAGCTGGGATGAGAAAAATAACATCAGAACACGGGTAATTCTATATGATAAGAATGTGATCATATATAAAACAATCATAGAGAATCCCAAGGTTATTCTATGAACCTATAATATCACCCTATATGATAGTAATGAGGTCTTTCATTGAACCATCATAGGGAAGACAAAAAGAACACCCAACCTATTTTGGTCCCAAAAAAACCCAACCAATCCACCTCAAAAGGACTGCCCGTCGTAAGGGTCCCAACGAAAGTAAACAGTTCTCCAAATGGACCTCCCATTTGAAAGTTAATTACATTTTTTAAAATGGGGTTGGTTGGGATAATTTTCGACCCTACCCGGTTTGGCCACCCAACCCAACCAGTTTAACCACCAGACCTGAATAGGTATGGACACCCCTACCCAGTCAGATTAGGGCTGATCTAAACTAGCCCAGTCAATCAACCAGGCTCATTAGGATGCTAGGCTGTGTGGTACAACCCGTCGTGCCATAATGTTCTCCTGGTTCATACCGGATTGAGCGGGTCAGCCTCCTCAAGCACATGGTTGGGCCGCGTACTATACTACACCTGCACACACACGATCCACTCCCCCCATCTAACCCGGTCCACTCACGTGGAGTGGATTTCTTGAACGCAACTCAGCCATGTCTGTCCAGACAATTCGGGCTCCGCTACATCCCATATTCCCCATAGAATATATCGTCGTCTCCTACGACTCCCACTACGGGGGACCATACTAAGACGTATGGTCACACTTTTACCACTACATGCCATAATTGGCCAGCTTTCCTGTGGCCCCTCTGATGGGCCACTGAATTTGTTCTTGTGCTATGATTTTTGATCAAAAAGATATTATACAGTACTCTGGTCATAACCTTTACTTCCATGGGATCGAATCCATGCGATGATCTCTCCGAGTGCAAAGTTGTTAATATATCCCACAATGCTTCAATCTGTTTTTGTCAGTAATCATTGTACCTATGTCGTAAAACATCATTCCCAGGTCCATTATGTAAGATCGTTTCTCAATGAATTAGTTACAAAACAATTTATGGATCATAAATTGTCTGGTCATGGGCCATATGAAGAACGCCCATGACGAATGATGAATGTAGGGTGGAAGGAATAAACCAAAAAAGAGGAACAAAACACACTATATTTTTGTGTTGATCGTAGTTCTTTTCTATTATAATTGTTAATGAAAACCCACAAAAAAGTATAATCAATATCAGATAAAGAATTCCCAATAAAACTCACAAGGTAATTCCCAACCCGCCGTAAGCACAATCCATGGATTAATCTATCAGTTAATTAATCCACATTCGTTATAGGGAAAATCGATTGGGAAGGAAAAAAATTAAAACTCACACCGTACCTAGTGTTTGGATCATTCAATCTCGAGGTTTGATCATCATTGGAGATTCGTCGACAATCATCATGATCCATTATCTTGTAGATCCTTGATAATCATCTCATCATCATCCACCATTCTCCAATGAGAGATAATCGCCAAGGATATTTCGCCGTGCTCAAAGAGAAGGATCATTAATCTAATCATGGGTCCCTTACAATGGTTAAAAATTAACGACGTGTTTCTGCATTAAACGTTTTTAGTGTTAAACACATTTCAGTGTTACACGTGTTTCAGCTCAACAGGCTTTTAAGCTTTATCACGTCACTGAATCGTAGTGCTATTGTGTCATAGAATAACATCAAAAATAACAAAAATAGACATTTAAAGTTTATTTTATTCTCCTTTAAAACATCAAAAAAATTATATTTGTAGTCTACCAGTACTGGTCGATGTTAGGCCCCACCTAAGTAAAATACTACATTACAAACACTATGGTGTCCTCATATTTTCAATCTGAGTTCTCGTTCTTGATTTATTAAGAATTAAACATAAAATAATTTTATTTAGTTATTTTGTTTACAGTTATATCCATTTAATTATTTGTCACTGGAGACTCATGCCAACTAAATTTAAGTCATGTCTTAGGTAAACACTCCATCCTAAACGCAACAGTGCCCTTCGATTTCTGATTTGCGTACCCATTTATGATTTATTACAATTTTTAATAGAAACCACTCCCACACGCTATTAAAAAAATTACATTTTTCATCGAACCATTTTAGGCACACCATGCCTCGGAATCAAACGCTTTCTCAGCTCCTAGTCTCGAAATTTTCCAATTAATTTTCTCAAAATAAAACTAATAAAATTTGAGTCCATAAATTCTCCCCACATTAATGATTTGCATCCTTGAAATCCAAAGCAAGGGATACCCAATGTTATGAGGGTATGTTCGTGATCCTGAGCCCCCTTAATTGCATTTCTCTTCTAGTGATTCTAGTGCTACCACCAGAAAGACACTAAAGTAATTTAATACCCACTAAGGGCCATCTCCTACCGATCCTCAATATGCATAACCATGATACCAAATGATAATCTGGCTCAGATACTTTGATCTATTGTATTTGATGGAGTCAAGATATCTCCTACATGTAGAGGCATCTCAATATCTCTGCTTGACTATGGTCTCAAAAATATATGATGTGGGAGACTTCGTGAGCCATTAAATGATCACAAAGATGGTATCATGTCCCCTAGACGTACATGGTAAACCCGTTATTATTTTTTTGAAATCTTTTATCACTCCATTCATGGAACCAGAACAATGAAAATAGGAATCCCTTCCAGGCACAGGGTTTGACACGGTGAGTTGAAATAATATAAAACTGATTCAACCAAGAGCTTGAATTTTATATCAATAGGTAATCCCACAATCAACCTGTTCTATCATCGCCAATGTCCTCCTTGACACCCACATTAATATCCTGAAGCATCTCTCCACTCTAGGTGTTTACTACTACTACTGTGTATCCTCTGAAAGGGACGAATTTCTCACCACCTTTCGAATATAAATCAAAGTAATTCCCCATAGAATACTATGCACATAAAGTCTCATCGTTGGTATCAACGAGATGTACCTACCTGAGTAGCGATATGAGTGGAGGGTTACAAACCACCATATAGAGGTAAGATAAATCATCTCTATCAATGAAAGAATAACTATAACGAGTATAACTACCCTGTTTCCATGTTCAAAAACTATAATATGGATCTCTGGATGAGATAATTTACTACAAATTTTCCCTTACCCAGAGTATAGACTCACTCCAATTTATAATCATGGAAGAAATCTAGAAAATTCCTTAGTCTCAGGTTTATAACCCTCTAAGAGAATATGTACTTGAGACACTTATTATCTGAGTAGAAAATAAACTATAATCCCATCAGGTGGTTTGTCCATATATTCAATGTGAAAACTAACATTTCCAACTAATGATTAAGTGCTACATAGTTTTTATCATGTTGTCTTAATTGATATGACTGATAGGCAATCACTACTTGCCTATGCATCCTTAAAAAACCTAGTTCGGTCCCTGATGCATCACAAAACACAATTTACTAAACTCCCTCCTTTAGAAAACTCAATATCTGGGTGCTCATCAAACATTTAATTATCTTTTGAAAATACAGTGGGCACATTTCTATCCACATGAGAGGATTAACATTTCAACTGATCAAAGTGTTCAAAGACCCATTTGGTCGTGGATACTCGTTCTCCATGGTCACTTGGTTAATGTGTGGGTAATACACACATAGACTTTAGCACTGGGTATTACTAATCCCTTCATCTTCAAGTCCTCCACTAGCACCCTTAGCTCGCGAAGCTCTGTAAAAACTGTCCAATAAACCGATGCTGATATCAGTCTTATCACACCAGTTTTTTTAATGTCTTGGTTCTGATCTAGTTATTTGGAAATCATGATTCCTTTCATTAGTTTTAGGTGAGATAATTTTGAATTTAGAACATCCATCTAGGTCTAATCATCCTTCCATTGGTTCCCCATATATATTTTGGGTGTTTTGGATAAAAGTGTGGTTACTTCAAGATTTGGACCAACGGCGAGCCAATTTCCTGATTTAAAAACCAAATTTGTTTCTTTTAGAACTCATTATTTCAGAATTTTTTTCCCATTACACATTCCACTTATCCTCCTATTACATATTAAAACCACCATATAATTCTCCCCTTATGAATTCATAAGAATGGCGAATATGGGTTATTTATTCAGGTATTGGGCCAACATATGGGCCCATTTTTATTTTTAAAAAAATAATTTGTTTTATTTATATCTTATTCATTTTGTTAATAATTTTTGGTTATTACACCTTCCAATTGAGACCAAAAAACCTAGTCACACCCCATTATTAAATTTTACCTATACGAAACTCATATTAGTCATGGATTCGGGTGAAACTTTTCAATGTTTCTCAAATCGTCATGATTTTCCGATGGTAAATTATCTTATTCATAAATAATTAAATTTGTATAATTTGAACACAAATATTCTTTATCTAGTTATTCTCGACCTTAGGAGACTCTAAAATTAGTTCTAAGCCATTCCATTTCCTATAAGTGTGCATATCTAAGGGAAGAATAAGAATTTTCTAGTATCTAAAGAAGTATTCTTTATCCATTCACCCCCTCTTCCTCTTCCATTAAGTATTTCATGGTTTTTTATTATTTAATATTCATTATATACCTATAGTTCTATAATACCATGATTTTTATGGAGTTTTTTTAGTTGGGGATTTTCATCTTAGTATTAGGGTTTATAAACCCTCATATGTTGATATCAGGTTTTCATTTCCATTCTACCAAGGATTTAAGGTAGGATATCCCTTTCACATTCCTACAAAACTTATTTTTCATAATTTTATTATTGTTGTAACATTATAAAAATTTTAATTATTTTTTAGGACTTTTTATAGTTTTCTTTGGGTAAAAACAATATTTCATGCCTTGTTTTTTGAAAAGTAGTGTTGTTTTGTCATAAAAGGGCACACAAAGTGTTTGTTTAAATGTTTTGTTATATATCATGCCTAGATTGAGAGGTTTAGAAAAATGTTTATGGTTATTTGAAGATTTTTTAGTCTCTAGATTAAAATTATTTCATGAAATTGGTGGTTTATTCATTTTTAAGTGATTATAATAAATTGTTTTCTTTAAAAGTGAATGTCATGTGTTCAGTAAATTGCATGGTTGGAATTAATGTGTTAAGTGTGATTTAAAAATTATTTGTATGGATTTATAAATCTATTGGAAGCGTGAATGAATTTATTTATTGGTACTTCAATAGAGTTCCAATGTTTATTTGGTTTTACAGACTATTTGGTTTTGTTTTACAACATGTTTTTTCCCGAGTTGCCGAAAAATGTAATGTTTCAAATCTTCATGAAAATGGTTGTCATTTGAATATGTAAGATGACTGTTTTAAGGGATTTATGAATGTGGTATTCTTCTATAAATGGGTTTTTATAATCTTTCTTAATAAAAGTGAAATGTGTACCATTATCAAATGATAGTTTTGTGAACGACTTAAAGGTCTGTTTGGCTTATTTCTTGTAAAAATGGATTCCATGTGTATTTCATATTCTCTATTTTGGGGCCATTTAATGGTAAAAGAAATTGTTTTATTAATTGGTTTGGGGATTCAATATATGGTTTTATTTGGTATTGATGGGTTTTTGTCCTTAAAAGAGCATTTTTAATAGATTTTATGTGCAAGGCCTCGTTATACTTCATGAAATTGTTTTATGAAAATTTAGGTGGTTTATTGATCCTTGAAATAAATGTGAGACATGGGTGTGGGATTTCGGATGTGTGTATGTTTTGTAAAAGTAATATTCACGAACAAATTTTATTTTATGTATGTGTAAATTTTTTTATCACAAAACAGAAAACATGGGTATCTAGGGTTGCGAAAATGTACTAGTATACAAGTGATCTAGAGGGGATTTGACCCTATTTCACATAGAATGTTTGAAACTGACAACAATAACTAAACTCTGATGATGATGATGTTGGGGACCAAATGGTTATGGATTAGTCTCTTAATAGTGGTTTGTGTACATGAGAATAGATATTTTTATGGTTATTTTTACAATGAGATATGATGTACATGGGGTCCACAATGAACTAGTTCCTAGTGGTGTTATCGTGACTAGTGCTCATTGGTTATTCTTCACTCACCATCGGAATACATTGTGTTTGGTTGGTAAATTCAGTAGCATGTTTGTTTTATTTAAAATTCTACATTATTTAAATCATCCCTCTTGATAACTATTTTCATTTTGAAGTTTCACCTCTTTGAAAATTGTTACTAGCATTCATATTTATAAAACATGCATGTTTTTTTCTAGTAAATTTTATTGTATGGAACCTCATTTCGAAAATATACTTTTATATCATATATTCAATACTTGAAATTGATTTTTATTTTATTTTAATGGATGTGAATTAGGAATAGAATATCAGGCTAACCTAAGGATTTTTAATACTCATGCCTATAGTTTTATTTTTTAGACCATATGCAGGTTCCAAATTGAGTTTGATCACCTTGGTCGACTTGTGATCATTGTGTTGGAGAGTAACTATAGGGGTCACATGGAGTTAGTCTGTTGCCAGGTTTGGTCTGATGAGTTGTTTGTTTAGTTGTATTTTTGGTCTCTCAAAGAAATAATGTTCAGTTTAATTTTTATATAATTGTATTTTGGGATATCCTTTTCTTTCCACTATTTTTATGATTGTTTATATATTGTCTAAATCATTCATGTGTGTACTCTATTGATTCCCTTACTGCTTTTCTACATCCCAGGAGGATTGTGAATGCCACTCGAGATTTGTCATGGGCTGGCCTGGGTGACAAGTTCTGGGTTGACTCGGGCTGGTTTGTGACATAATGGTATCATAGGAGGTTGTCTCTTAGTGAACCTTTCTTTTTTATAGTTCCTATTTTATTTAGGGGATTTCAAGGTAGATGAATTATTATTTTTGGGACATGAGGGGTAAGTGAGGGAAGAGCTTCACAAACTCTTTCTCATTCTGATCCTCAGGTTTCCACGAGAAGTCCTATTTTATTAGTGTAGTTTGTTCTTATTGATTGTTTGGTGTTGGTATATGACAAGGGGAGTGTGACTAATGGCCTCTATGAGATCGTAGGGCCTGAAAAGCCATGTATAGTTGGGGGATTGTCTTAATAAGTCTATTTGTATTGGTTTTGTGTTTCACATTTGTCTGCCAATCATTTGGTCATGTCGCCCACCAACACTAGTTCCCTTTTGTGGGTATCTTGGAAGTTTTTCGAATTATGAATTTTTGTTTTGAAAACCCCTGGGTTAGAATTGTGAAAATGGGTTCTAAAGGAGGGATGGGATTTAGAAAATTTGAAAAATGTGTTTTAAAAAATTAAATATAAGAATGGTTTTGTAAGGTTGTGTTTTTGTGAACCAAATTTTGGGGAGGAAGTGGAAATTATTTAACATGATTGGATTTTCCCTTATTTAAACTTTTTTATTGTTGAAATAAAATGTTTTGAAAGTGTGAATATTTTTGAGGTGATTATGAATTGTTTTTTTAAATAAGAAGTTTTGGGAAATTGAAAATTATTTGAATATGATTAAATGGGTTTTGAAATTATTTTTGAGTGGATGGTCTTTTTCTAGAAAGGGTATCGGTCTCAATGGACATCAGATTATGAAAAGATACCTTTCTGAATTTTTTAAAATGGGAAGGGGTTGTTTTGAGTATCTTGGATGTTTTGAAACATGTAAAAAATTTAAAGAGGTAGTTTTTTATACAAATTGGTCTTGATGAAATGTGGTTTGTTTTCTAAAATCTAGAAGGGTTTTTGAATTGGTGTATAGTGCTACTTTGGAAGGTACATGATTTTTTGGAATGATGTTGTTATGGTTTATCCTTTGGTTTTTTCTTGGGGGTTCACTTGGATGGTTTTATTGTTATCTGGAATGATATCCAATATGGATTGGTAGTTTGGTGCTTGGGGTGGCATAGAAATGTGAATTTGAGTAAGACGTGATGAAAAAAATTGTTGAATGTTGAAATCCACTAGGTTAGTTTGTTTTTATGAACTGTTTTTAGCAAAAACATTGTGGAATTTATTTTTAAACCGATGGTTATGTTGCTAGTTTTTATCTATTTGTTAGAATATTTTTTATTAGGTATGATTATTTGTGATCTTTATGTCATAATCATGTTTTATATTGAGATGGGATCTTGTTGGTGTCTCGGTTTTTTAGTAATGTTCACTAGGTTTCTAAAGATGTGTTGGTTGTTGTGATGTGGCCATAGGGAGTTCCATGTTTTCAATAATTTCAGTTGATCAACCTAAGGATTCTATATCATGTTTCACAATCTAGATCCAAATAATTCCTTGACCAGTTTATTGAAATAGAGATTTGTTTGGGATCTATTTATATTCCCTTAATGTTATGATGATTCCCTTGGTTATATCGATTGTGTTCGGTAATTATTTGTGTGTTTCATCATGTTATTTGTTCATTTCCCTCCTCATTTTATGTAATCATGAATGGTTGTGTGTATCCATCAGTCATTGTTGGGTATTTCTGTTTTTTTGATGTAGTGTGTTTCATGAGGTAATTTTATTTTTAGTTGATGACTACAGTGCATCAGATTTCTCAAAAATCAATGTCTAGCCGTAGGCCTCGAAGGGAAAATTTTGAAACAGTTAGGAAAAATCTATAGGTGTGGGGAGCTCTACTAGGCTACTGACTCCACCTTTATGGTAAGGTAGTTAATATCTCTCTATTTTGGTTCCTCATCACATTGAATTTCCTATTGTCACAACAAGTGTGGTGGACTTACGCCTCACGTAGTGTATATGGTTATGCCTTCAGGGATGTGGGTTTTGGATCAATGTCCTTGTCTTGACCACCTATGTAAATCAGGTGTTCCCTTGGTGTTACATATTCTTAGGTGGATAGTGATGGTTAGTTCCATTGATTATTTTGTGGTTTTAGTGGATTAATTATTGGGCCCCATTCCCTCTCCTCCCTGAGTGGTGGGCGACTGGATCGGTACTGAAAGAGTTAGCCCATTTCGTGTCGCCTGTCTTCGGGAGTGGGTGGTTTAGTTGTTCATGTTGTAACGATCTTAACACTGGGGTTTAGGTTGTTTTGGTATGAGTTTTGTGGAATGTGTGGGTGAGGCCCAATTATATTTCATCTTTAATTTCTTTTTGTTCATTTCTGGTTTGTCTCTAATGGCGGGGAGATCCACTGTGGGTCTCAAAGACCATTCCTTAAAAGATTTTTCAAATAGTAGTTGTGATATAATGGTAGAGAACCTATTATGTAAACCGCCCCAATGTCATTTGATTTCTTGAGAGAAATTTGGTTTGGGAGATCATTGGGCTCATTGGGAGAAGAACCAATAATCGGGTTCTTAGCTTGGTTGTAGAGGTGGTCGCTTGATCATTCTATTGATTCTCACGAAGTGGTTGTGAGTTGATGTTTTGTTTGGAAAAGAGAATTAAGTTATGTTTATTGTCAATGATATTTCCTTGTATTGAGATTCTATATCATTTTGATAAAGAATCCTTAGGTTTTGATCAATCGGATAGAATGTGTTGTGGTTTTCTGGGGGTATAAAGCTTTAATGGTTGGGAGAATTTTCAAACCCGTATTTTTCATGTGTTGGTTCTGATCCATTTTTTTGTCAATTCAGATCCTTTTCATGGAGTTTGGGAGAGATGAAAGTTGAGTTTTGAGCTTCCATCTATGTCTAATCATCATACCATGGTGCCCCATAGATGTTTGGGATTTCTCGAGAAAAGGGTGATTACTTCAAGATTTGGGACACCCATGAGCCAATTTACATATTTAAAAACAATATTTGTTTTATATAACTCATTTTTTCAACATTTTAACCTATTACACTTCCAAAATTTCATAATTTGACATAAAAAAACCACCATATCCATTTTTACCCCTTAATAATTCATAATCATGTTGAATATGGGTTATTTAGTAAGGTATTGGGCCAGCATGTGGGCCCATTTCCAATTTTAAGAAAATAATTTGTTTCTTTTATATAAAATTATTTTTTAAATAATTTTTTGTGATTAAACCTCCCACTATAGTCTAATAATCTTTGTCGCACCACCATTTTCAATCTTTCTTCTTTGGAGCTCATCTTAGTCGTAGATTTTTGTGAAACATCTCAATGTTTCTTGAAATCATCTAGGTTTTCCAAATCTAATTTGTCGCATTCATAAATCATTAAATTCTTACTCCATTCCACAAAATATTTTTCCCTGGTTCGTTCAAACCATAGGATCCTCTAAATATAGTTTCAATCCATTCACATTCCTCTATGGGTGCTGATCTATGGGAAGAAGAAGTGCTTTCTAGTTTCCAAGGTGAGATTCCTTCTCTTTTCTCCTCCATCATCCACCTCCTTTCATTATTTCTTATTTTTATATTCTACCCTAGTCATTATATACAATGATTTCTATTACCACATGATTTTTATGGGGGGATTGTTTTATTGTGGAGGGTCATCATGGGTTTAGGGTTTCTAAACCCTCAGATGGTGATATTGGGTGTGCATTTCCATTCAACTAAGTATTTGAGATAGGATATCCCTTAAACAGTCCTTTATCATTTATGTTTCGTAATTTTCATATTATTTACACCATATATATATTTTTATTATTGTTTTTCATATATGGATAACTTTTTTTGGAGTTAAAAATGGCTGTTTAAGCCTTGTTTTGTGAAAAGTAATGTTTTTTGTAATAAAAGTGCACACCAAGTGTTTGTTTAAATGTTATGTTGTCTTTAGCACTAGGTTTGTGAATTTTATAACCTATTTTATGGTATTTTGACAATTGTTTAGTACCTTGAATAAAATTATGGCATGTAATTGTTGTTTTAATCCTTTTTAAGTATTTAAAATAAATTATTTCATTCAAAAGTGCTTGTCATGTGTTCGGTAAATTGCCTGGTTTTCTTTAACGTGTTAAGTGTGATTTAAAAAATATTTTTATAGATTTATAAATGTAATTGAATAATTAAAAATACTATTTTTGGTTCATTATTTTTATTTCCAAGGTGTATTTGGTTTTACAAGAAAATGGGTTTTGGTTTACAACATGTTTTGGCCATATTTTCTTGAAAATAGAAAGTTTCACATCCTCATGAAAATGGTTGTGTTTTGATTACGTAACCTGAGTTTTTTAAGGGATTTATGAAAGGTTTTTTATGATTTAAATGGTGTGTACATACGTAATTAATAAATTTTAAATTTTTACCTTTGTCAAATGTTAGTTTTGAGAAAGGATTTAAGGCACGTTTGGTATTTTTCTTGTAAAAATGGTTTCCATGATTATTTCATGTTCTATCTGTTGGGGCCATTTTATGGTCCATGACATTGATTTATTAAAGGGTTTGGGGGATTCCAAATCATTATTTATATGGTATTTATGGGTTTTTTCCTTAAAAGATCATTTTTAATGGCTTTTGTGTGCAAGGCCATATTATACTTCTTGAAATTAATTTATGAAAATTTAAGTGGTTTGTTGATCCGTGAAAGAAACATGAGACATGTTTGTGGGCTGTTTGAGGTGTGTATTATTTTTAAATGGAATATTCATGAGAAAATAATATTCTATAGATGTGTAACTTGTTTGATAGAAAAAATGGAAAACCTGGGCATCTAGGTGGGTGGACATGTACTGGTATGCTAGTGATCCAGAGGGGTTTTGTCCTTGTTTCACGTAGCATGTTTGACGACGACAACACTAACTAAACAATGAAGATGAAGATTTTGGGGACCATTAGTTTTGTATGATTCTCCTTCTAGTGTCTCGTGTGGAACAAAATGGATATTTGTTATAGTTACTTTTACACTGAGATTAGATGTACCTGGGGCCCACAACGAACTAGTACCTACGGGTGTTCCCGTGACTAGTGTTGATTGGCTATTTTGTACTCACCAATGACATATGGTGTGTTTGGTTTGTAAATTCAGAATAATGTGTGCATGATTTAAAATTTTAAATTATTTAAATCATCCCTCTTGAAAAATATTTTCATTTGGAAGATTCACCACTTTAAATTTTTTTACTAGCATTATTATTTATAAAATTTGCATGTTGTTTCCTGGTAAATTTTATAGCATGGAACATCAATTGGAAAAAATAATTGTATATCTTGTATTTGAAACATGAAATTTATGTTTCTTTTTTTTAAAATGATTTTCATTGGGAATAGAATATTGGGCTAACCTACTGAGTTTTAATACTAACACCTATAGCCTTGTTTTGTTTTTAGCCCTTGTGTAGGTTTCAGTTTGTGTTCAATCACCTGGGCCGAGGTGTGATAATTTTCATAGAGTGGGACCAGTGGGGTCACATGAAGTTAGTTGGTTGTCAGGTTTGGTTGGGTTTTTTTTGGTGTAGTTGTACATTTAGTTTCTTATGCCCATAATTTTAACTACAATTTTAATGTAAATGTATTTTGGGATACTCGTTTCTTTCAGCTGTTTGTTTAATTGATTATATTTGAGTGAAATAATTCCTTTTCTATCTAATGACTCCATTGGTTCTTGTCTCTATCCTGAGAGGATTGGTAATTCCTCTAGGGAGTTGTCACAGGCTGGCATGGGGGACTAGTTCTAGGTTGACTCAAGCTGGTTCATTACAAGTCAAATCTCAGACTATACAACAATCTAGAAGTTTATCTCTCTTTGGGTAGGTAAACGTTGAACATCTTCTGGAAAGGCATCCTTGTCTCATCTACTATATCTAGGAACTAAAAACCCATAAGATCCACTATCCCCAGGGTATTTCTAGACACATCAAGTGTGATTTGCTGCACCATTCTATGCATGAGTCTATCGTGTGATGCATGGGTTTCCTTTTTGGCCGACCAAGGAGACCCGCATTCCTACGCTGCAGACATACCACACCCTTTTACATAAGATATTCAATCTAGGAATGGTCTATAGATAAAAAATCCAAACCATGACCTTTTACATAAGATTGTAAATCTAGGCATGGACAATAGATAAAAAATCCAAACCATGAATGATGACGTATGGCCTTGACGATGCCACGAAGAGGTTCAAACCAAAACTCTCTACTCAATGGTCAGATCATACTATTTTCATAAGTGTGATTATTGAGTATCCTCCCACAGGTTTATCCATATGTAAGTTTCAAGTTAACGGTTTAACAAAAAACATTATGTCTTGATCATGATCTAGGACAAGGAATACCGATTTTCCCATGTGATTATTAATACAATTTCTAAGAGTAGACAAATATCATAACTCGAATCACTCATGTAGCATTTGGTTAAATGCATTAACCACATGCAGCATTCCCTTCTCCAGTCCTCTAGATCCCTGAGCCTAGTGTGGACCACATGTGGGTGGTGGGGGTAACATGTCGAAATGTTTACCACATCCTATTACTTTACCAGCTTTTCTACCTCATATTCCACCGTATAGATCCATCTGTTCCTGTCAGTGTCTCTGCCTCGATGGCCCATCCTCCATTTCCCTATTAGTAAGAGGACATGATGGATAATACCTTGAGAGATTTACCCTACCATGTAATGAAATGAATTTCATATCACTAGAATGAATGGACTCACCCCATAAGCCCTGATCTATAGATCACCTATCTTAGGACCTCCCATTGGAATGTATCACACATCCATGTTTCTGAGACTAACATAAGCTTTCTGATCTCGAGGTATCTGCTCTTTCATTACCACTGCTAACATCCACAGGCTGTATTCGATCATCCAAAGGAGTTTCAACTACAAAGGTTCTCTCTAGCACCCTATTATAAGTAGGAATTCAGAGAAGAAAAACAATGGATCATATGTCCATAAGAACACCTTGATCAAAGGTTCGATCCCTGAATCTCTGGTCATGTATCATATACATCGAGTACCTAGAAAGGTTGGTATGCCTTGATGAACACTTTGTTACTATCATTTCGTCATACCGGGACTATAGATGCTCGTTGGCATGCATAACCCTTATATTTTTTGTAAGATCCCCTTCTCTGAGAATGGTTGTCAAACAATGTCCAAAAAAATAATCACCTCATCATTAGACCATGTAATATAAACCCTATCATATCCCTGTTGATCCACATAGAAGGATCACCACTTGGACCACCATCTGTTCTAATGGTTTCTTGACTGAATGGAAAACCTAATCACTACCTCAATCTGGACATCATCCATCTAAAATTCTAGATCACCTCAGAACATAAGGGTTCTCTGTCGTTGAAACTCTTGATGTGCGATCGACATGCGCATCTCATCCACTGGTACTATATGTACCATGCACTACTCTATAGGTTGTGGTATAGCTGGTACACCACTCTAAGGTGTTTTCTCTCATACAAATCCTTGTACCCATATATCTCCACCCTAGGGATCATCCTCATGATCATGTGGTGGAATCCTAGTTAACTATCTATATGGAAGTACCTTGAAGCTAAAAAAGATGTACCACAATCAATAGTGTATACCCAGTGAGATGACTAAAGAAGGACATGGAAAACAAAACCCATTAATATAATATGAATTCACCATAATTTTTTCCTTCAATTAGTGTTTTCGTGTACCAAGTCAAAAACTAGAATTCGTGGTCATGATGTATGTATACGTTGGCCTCCGCACCGAAGCATGTTTCCCGGGCCTAAATTCCAATCTCGAAACACTTAAAACTGTTTCTCCAAACAAATATCATAGAATATGGGTTCATAAGGTTGAATGAAACTTCCTCTAATACCACTTTATCATGACGTGTCCCCCAGGGCTTGGTCCATGACAACCCCAAGCTTTCCTCCCATAGGACGTTGGTTAGAAACTAGCACCGAGTAGGCATATACCAAAAAAGGAAGGAAGTTTCCTAAGAAACCCTAAACTAGGACACAATTACCCGCCAAAGATTTCGAAATGTGAAAAAAATATGTAAACAAACCAAAGGTATCCTAGTATGAAATAGAAGGTAAACGTGGACAAAATAAAATCTGAACAAAAGAAAAAGTACAAGTACAAGTCTCTAGAACTCCTCTACAGAGAACCCTACCGGAAGGGTAGGTATAGAAACATATTTCTGAAGTTGAAGAAGCAAAACATGTCAATCTGGTCACTCTACGCACTATGTGGCCCCAGTCAACTAATGACTCCACCAAAACATTGATCTTCAGCAAATGACACAATACATGTAGGAAACTCATGTGAGAGGGTGAGTAATATAATACTCAATAGTTAACCCTGAAACACAAAGTAATATACCAAAAAGGGAACTCCAATAAATAGATACTGTCAACTCAACACAAGTATATATCAACAACACCTATAAAAAGAACATCCAAGTATACTTATAAAGGATTCCAAGACTCAAGGTCCCATGCAATGCCATTCATATGATCCTGCTTGTAGCATGCTCAATCTAGTAGATCCCACTCATTGAGATATCTGAGAGTAAAAATGTATAAATACTCTAGAAAAATTATCTAATAGAACCTATTGTCTCTATAAATCCCAAATATTCCCTGCTGCTACCCTCTTATAAATTTACACAAATTTTTGTAAAAGGGGCCAGGGGGCCCGGGTCCGACCCTAACTGACCCTGTTCAGCCGCCCCAACCCGGTCAGATCTGGTCCAACTCAAATGAGCTCGGTCCACTTTCTAGGCCCATTGGGCCATGCAGTCTAGCCCGATAGACGGGTCCTCCCGATTTGGCCCGCATCGAGTAGGTCAACCTCCTCTAGTAAGGGGGTTGACCGTGTGGTTTTCCAGACTACCACGCACAAGTCACTACACATATCTATCACAGTCTTCCGTGGGCTCCTATGGAAACTACCACATTCCACTGATGGTCGTCACCAGTGTCAGTGCACCAGTGGCCCCATTTTTGGCCCACTAGATTCTCTTTGGTTCTCCAATTGTTTATTTGAAAGATGTTTTGTGGTCCTTGGGTCACCACAGTCACTATTGTGGGCTATGATCCATGCCACAATCTATCGTAGTGAGAATATGTTTGATCAGTGATATCTAAAAAACAACTTCTATCCATCTTCTACTTTTTACATCACACCAACAACATAACGAATCCATCCATGGTCTGTGCTATCATATCATTGTGCTAAGAATCATTTGTGCAATTATCAATTGATCATAAAGTGTTGAGTTGTAGGAAATATGAAGACCACCTTGAAGAATGATGAAATAATGGAGAAAAGAATAAAATAACAATTTGGAATGAATATAGATCAACGTTCATGTCCATCATGGTTCATTTCCATTATAATAGTAAATGAAAACCCACAAGAAAGTATAATAATTATCAGATAAAAAATGCCCAATAAACTATGCAAGTTAAAACCCAACCTACAATACGCACGACCCATGGATTAATATGTTGTTTGATTAATCCACATTATTCCTAGGAAAAAATAATGGGGAAGGAAAAAATATTAAAAATCACACCCTATCTAGAGTTTGGATCGGTCGGTCTCGGGGTTCGATCATCATTGGTGATTCATCATGAGCCTTTATGATCTGTCGTCTCATAGATCCTTAAATTGCGATCCTCGATCCTTGTAGCATCGTCATCCATCAATATCTAAGGAGAAGAAATATCCAAGGCTCTTCTCTAGTTCTCATAAGGAAGGATCATTAATCTAATCATGTGTCCTTTCCAATGGATAAAAAAGAAAGGAACATTTCACAGTTAAACACATTTTAGCATTACACGCTTTTTAGTGTTGCACACATTTCAGCATTATCTCGTCACTGTATTATATAACTTCGGTGTCATTCCATAACGTCAAAATGAAATAAAATAACCATTTTGAGTTTATTTTACTCTCCTTTAAAATGTCCCAAAAATTATATTTCATAGTTGGCACACGTAGGTAGATGTTAGGCCCTTCATAAGTAAAATGAAACATTACAAACCCAAAAATGGTCTATGACTTCCAATCTGAATCACCATTTATGAGTTATTAAAATTTAAAAATAAAATAATTTTATTTAGTTAATTTTTTAGGGTTATGTTATTTTTTAGTTTTATCACTGAAGACCCATGAAAAATATTTTTATGTCACGCCTAGAGTAAACCCTCCATTCTGAACAAAATTATTGCCACAAATTTTTTATTCAGAAACCCATTTATGAGTTATTCCACTTTTTCAGGGAAACTACACATGCATGCTATTAAAAACATAACATTTTTCATCGAACCATTCTGGGCACACCATTCCTCGTAATCACATTTTTTGTTAGTTCATGGTCTCAAAATTTTCTATTAATTTTCTAAAAATAAAACTGTTAAAATCAAATTATTTATATTGGTTCAAAAGGTATACATCACGTATATATACTATATAACATTTTCCACTTAAAAAATTTCTTAGTTCCCTTCTACTCTTCATTAGGTACAAGTTTTGTTTGGGTATTTTTATTTGATCTACTCCGTAAGAGTTTAGTATGGAATCAAATTCTTTATATAGGATGGTGATCCATTTAGAGGGACTTCATCCTTGGATAAAGATGTTATAATCCTTCCTTCAAGATCTTTATGAGACTCCCAGTCATCAAATTTTCCCTGGGTGGAGTTATTTTTATCATCATGACCAACATGATGCCGACATCAACTCTGAAATTAGTGGGTTATTTCATATTTAATTTTTCGTATACCCCATGGCCTTCGGTGTAATCCTCATCTTTTTATTGAAATATTTTTACTTATAGAATGAAATAATTATAGTGAGACCTGATGAGCATAAAATATTGGATGGATTCCATCAGTGCTATGTGAATCATAGATTGTTCTCTACCATATGAGATCCATGTGAAACCATCAAGCTAGAATCCTAGGTGAGCATTATAGTTGTGAACATACCTTGAGAATCTGCATATTTGTTGAGTATATCTACATATTCTTATTATATGTTCTATAGAAATATACCTTTGATGAGATGACTGTAATTATTGATTTCAAATGATTAGTGATTGGGTATCCTATTGGGTATTTTTATAATCACCCCTTCATGGGATTTTCTAGCACATGTCATGTCTTATGTAGAAGTGTCATTTTGATTGAGTCCTAGAGTGTCCTAGTGTAGGCATAGATTTTTCTTGCGGGATAGAGATTGGTTTGATATTGCGGTTTCATTGACAGCAGTCCCCTTCAATACTATCAGTCTGGACATGTTATAAAACACTTTATTGGGGGCTTGTATTTATATGTTTTTTTACATAGTAGATGTTTTCATACACCAAGTCTTGGATTTAGATGTATGCTTTCGTGGTTGATCAGTTTCCTTATATTTTATCATTCTATGGGATTGAATAAGTGTGCATATATACATTTAAATTAGGGTCAGGCCCCCCCATGTCAGTGATATTCCTACTATGTGCTAGACGCTATCCCCTAACCTATTAGATAGAGACTTTTGGCAGTAACATAATGGCCCCCATGGGGGAGGATTTTTATAGAGTGGTATCTATGAATTAAGTTCTACCTTAGGACCATAGTTTGTGACATTGGTATGTGGAAATATTGTTAAGTGTTTTGAGTTTTTCATTTAGGTGAAAGAATCCTGTGTTGGTGTCGTGGCCAAAAAATCCATACACATAGACTCTAATTACCTTCCATTTGACTGAATACATATAGACAATGGTTATTAGAAAAATATTGGTACATGCATCATATATGAATGGGTCAGTGTATCTATGTCATTTATTTAGTTCTGTAAATATAATCATTGAACTTGGTACATCTAATCTATTTAATAATACCTCAGTGATGTATTCTAGCTATAATATAGGTTTTGGATAATGAGGATGATACCTTAGTGATGCGGCCTTGATATATGGACATTTTTTATGAGGAGTTTCCTAAAATGGGTGCACCATTCATACCACCATCTGTCAAGAAGTAGATGGTACTTATAGTCTAGTATATGATGTGTGAAGGCTGAATGTTCATCAAGAGTTTTAGTGACAGTGAACCCTTAGGATCATAGGAGAGCCTGGTCAATAGGTAGTTGAGGAAATTGTTGAGTTTGTTATGAGCTTCTTCCATCTTTTCAAGATACCACAAGATCATATAGTAAACATGGGAATGAACCATCATTATAGATCCATAGGATGTTATTGGGGCTTGGTGACCTATTCATTTTATGAAGAGACTCTTTCATGGTCATATTTTGATCATCCTTTAGAGGGGAGTTCTCTACTTCTATGTTGAGGTATGTACACATTAATGAGATTATATAGTTTTGGTAAGAAAATAAAAATAAATTTAATTATTTATATAGGTTCTCAAAAAAACACTCGGTACTTGATGGATGTGGTAAGTGATCAGTTATTTCTGGGTTGGACCTTCGATGATGGATTATATACATACATTCGAGCCAACATGATTACTATATGTGTTCATATCTTAGATGCGGTTTTTTATAATGCCTTGGTATTCAATAGTTTCATGACTGAGAAGATGAAGAATGTTTTTTCATTAGTGGAAATATTAGAGTTGCGGATTTGAAAGCATGGAGATGACATCATACTCATGGACCTGGATGTGTGAGAAATTTCAAAAGGTGATCCCATGACTAATGGTCTATGGTTCAAGGATAACACAATGTGTATTTTCAACCTATGGATAGGTTGTTTGACTCATGTGGTTGTAGGGGATATCTCATGCAGGTTTTTTTGACATTCATTATATAACGACCCATACTTTATCTACATTGTTAGTACTTAAAAATTTAAGTACAATTATTACAACATATAACAAAACCATGAAAGGACCGTATAGTTATAGTGTCTTTAAAAACTGGGAAACATAAACAACTGGTTCGTAAAGCATCTACATTTCGTCCCATTTATTTCATCATATCTAGAGTCCCTTTTGGAATATCATACTTAATAACCTTCTTCCTGGCCTGGGGAAAGAAAACATACAAAAGGGTGAGCTCAAATGCTCAGTAATGGTAAGCAAAAGAAATATCAATCACATCATATTCATAAGAATATAAGATTTTGGAAATCTTAACCTGCAAAAGAGATCATATTTTTATAACATGGGATAAATCATAGTAGTGAAATGTAATCCTAATAATCATAACTTAAAACATGAAACTTTGTGGCATACAGACATAATTATAGAGAATCATTTCTTATTAGTCAAGACTCATTTCCAAGACTATCTTAGTGGACAAATTCTATTTCTGAACCGAGTTCATTCCTCGTTTCGGTCCTGTTTCACTGAACCGGTTCAACCTGCCATTCCAGCCATGTCTATCTCATGAGATATAAAATTTTTACCCAATGCATTGGAGGGAGATATAGGTCCCACCCATCTCACTATGATAGCATTCTTATTTGTGCCACCAAATCAAAAAAAATCATACATCATTTCATAACCCATGTAATTAAAATGGGATTCTTAAACACCGTGATATCATAAAACAATTAATACATGGTAAAGGAATTCATAAAAATAATTCCTTCACAACATAATCAAATCAATTTAATAATAGGGATAGAAATAGAACCCTATATTATCTTAGATGGAAAATAGTTTTGATAAAACACTTAAACTCCATTCTTGAGGAAAATATCCATTCTACTTCAAAAACAGTTTTTCTTTCTTAAAATGTCATACAATTTTAAATTAAAAGAAGTTGATTAAAAATAAACTTGAAAACTTGTAAAGGAAGCTTCTTGGATATAATGTTTTTAAAATCCATTCATGCCATATAAGTTAAAAAAACATTCTTCTTGTACTTTTGTCGGAAAAGTAAAAAAGTACCTCTTACAAAAAATGACAAAAGATTCCTTTCATATCTTTTACTAAAACTCACCGAAGGGTAAAATTGGAGTTAAAAAATTGTAGGTGGATGGAAATAATATTACATACTTAGGAAACATGGATGTGGATGATAAATATTCCCCAGTATATTCTGAAGTATAAACAGTCTCGGATAGAAATTGAGATTGCGAGATTTTCCCTTACCTTAGGTCCGATTTGCTTCGTAAGTGTCCGATCCTCCTGTATAATGATTTAAATAATGGCATTGACTTATTCCAGAATCATAATCATTGTTATGATATCATATATGGTCATATTATTAGCTTCTTATTAGTAAAATTTCATTGTTACTTGTTATTCGGGTGTTTATTGCTTTTTGTTCTTATGCGTGTTTTGTCGAATAAATTCTTATTCTTCATTTTGGGTTATAGATACCTCATTTACAGAATGGTATTAGTGTATTATATATCATATTAATTCATTAAATTCATTTATATAATCATTATTCAATGAAGATCATGTAGAACGAGTTGCATCACATCGTGGAGACGGTATTCCGTACGTACGCATGAGTGATGATATCGTTCCCATGATGGTGAAATTGTAATGGTGTGTCTGTATACTATATCAGAATCAATATCACTTTACAATTATAATTTATTGTTATTATTTACACCATTATACCCATCTAAGTAAGGTGGTGGTAGAAAATAGATTACACCACGGTGTGGAGACGGTATTCCTTACGTACGCATGCATGGTGATTTCATTTTCCATAGGATGGATATGTGGTGAAATAGGGTGGTTTCATACTTATAATAAAAATCAGTATATTATTGATACTGATGTTATTACTTCATAATGAAACAACTAAAGAAGAAAAAGTGGAAGAAGAAATAAAGTTGAAAAAATCGGTAATAGATATTACCTCTTCTTTGAAGCGCCTCTTTGATACCTCCTTTTAGGGCTCAAATATTGGTCATTGAAGAAGACCAGGACCTCTAGGATGTTTTTAGGGAAGTGGAGAAAATAATTTGGCAGGGGTTGGCCGAGCATGAAGGCTCAAAGTGGAGTGAGGAAGAGATAGAGGAGGTGGCCTTTTATAAGGGAGGAGAGGGGGACATTTGGAAAAACAAAAAATATTATTTTATTAAAAAGACATATTCGGTTTTAAATAGCTCCAAATTGATTTAGTTAGAAGCTAAGGTGGGTATGGGTCTCAATCCTCTCATAAAATAGAATTTAGACATCTATAGGTTCCTATTTTAACCTTATCATTTAGATTTAACTTTAAGTTAAATAGTTTTACTTTTACCTTGTCTTTTTGTGTTCTTACACTATAAAGTTAATAAACTTACTATAACAAGACAAACGAACCCCAAGTTGTTTATTATTAATATATATAACCTTATATAAGTCATGTTTTCGAACCTTATATTTTTAAGAATAAAATAACAATTAATAATATAATATTTGTTTTAAAAAATCTTTTATGTTAATTTTGACACTATTTAGTAATTGATTTTTTTGAAAATCATAACAGAATGATTAATTCAAAAAAAGTTAATTAAATAAAAAATAACATTTCATATTAACCTATAAAATTAGTGGAATTCATAAAAAGTCTCAAATTACATTTATTTGGGTATTTATAACATCAATTATGTCAATGTTTCATTAATAAGATAATTACTGCATCATCTTTGTGTCATAAATAAAATATATTATTTAATGTCTAAAAATTACAAATAAAATACCATTATGTAGTAAGTAGTTTTTTCTTTCTAATAAATATTTATAGTATAATTTATCTCATGTATAACCCTATATTAAAAATTATTTACTTATTAAACGTTGATTTTAATTATTTTAACCCTTCTTTCAATAAATTAATAATAAATGTCCTAATCTATTCCATGTGGGGATAAATGGTCATATTTTATTCCTAAGGTTGTTTTTGGTCGAATTACATTTATCCAATAGAATTAGGACATGTTTTAGGGTAATAATAATAACATTTTTACCCTTAATTACCCTATTTACTTTTCACTGTGGTAAAAAAGTAAAAAGTTACTATTCACCAAAAATTATTTTCATCTCATTGAACCACATTTTACTTACTTACATCAACAGTGGCTCTCGGATTTTTGAAATTCCACTCATTGAAGTGGTAAAATTATGTTTTATGTAAATTTTCAAATTCTCCTAGGAGGTGGGTAAAAGACGGTCAAAAGTTCAATAAAATTTTTATATATCTAAAATTATTATAAAATGACTCCAATGAATTGCATGGAAATTATATAGGTATTATGTATCAATTTTTATCTAAAATAAATTTAATTAAAATAAATAATTATTTAAATAAAATGTCGGTTTTTAAATAGTAACCTAGTGTTTTCACTATTCATCAAAAATTGAAAGTTTTCAGAAAAATACAAAAATTTCTCCCTAGGCTAATTTCGATATTCCGAATCCAAAAATGAAGTCAATTTTGAAAAATAAAGTTTAAAAAATTACAAAAAGTGGGTATTACTATTCATAACGTCTAGTTTTAATAATATTTTAATACCATCCCATTGTTTATTGAAACTCGGTATTGCGTACGACGCAAGCTATCGAGGAATGTCATGATTTCATGTCAAGCAAGCCAAGCTAGTTTTGTGTGTAGTGAAACATTCCATTGATGATTTATATAACATAAAAACAAAATATTTCTCATAAAAGTATCGGGTGTTACATTCTACCCCCGTTAAAATGAATTTCGCCCTCAAAATTCGTCACTTTGTAACAAACAGATGAGGATATCTCTCCCTCATCATATCATCAAGATCCCATGTAGCTTCTTCTAATTGGTGGTTCCTCCATAAAACTTTCACCAAGCGAGTGGTCTTGTTCCATAGGACTTTTTCACTACGATCGAGAATCTTTTTCGGCTATTCTTCATAATAAAGATCTTGCTCCAGCGGTACAACTTCTGAGCTGAGTACATGTGAAGGATCAGGTATGTACTTTCTCAGGAGAGATACATGGAACACATCGTGAACTTGAGAGAGATTCGGTGGAAGCGCCAATCGGTAAGCTACCTTCCCAACACGATCTAGTATTTCTAAAGGACCGATATACCTGGGGCTCATCTTTCCCTTCTTCCAAAATATCACTACTCTCCTCCAAGGAGATATTCGTAAGACCACTTTATCACCCACTTCAAACTCTAAGACTTTTTTTCGGTTGTCGTCATAAATTTTTTGTCGAATATGAGCTGCTCTTATGTGTTTTCGAATAGATCGGACCTTTTCTGCCATCTCATCAACAAGATCAGGTCCTAATAGCTTTATTTCCCCAACTTCATCCCAACAAGTTGGAGTCCTACATTTCTTTCCATATAGAGCTTCATAAGGAGCCATCTGAATACTGGAGTGAAATCTACTATTATAAGAAAATTCCACCGAAGGTAGGTGTTGATCCCAACCACCTTTGAAATCCATAGAGAAAGCTTTCAACATATCTTCTAGAGTTTTAATCTTCCTATCAAACTAACCGTCTATTTGAGGATGATAAGGAGTGATGAAACTGAACTCTGTATCCAGAGTATGCTAAAGACTTCTCAAAAACTTTGAGGTAAAACTAGGATCCCAATAATATATAATAGAATGTGGCACTCTATGAAATCTTACCACTTCCTTTCCATATATCCTAGAAAACTGATCCAGAGAGAAATCCTCTCTAATAGCAATGAAGTGTGCAGACTTTGTAAGATGATCAACCCTGACCCAGATATCATTATTGCCATTGGATGTTTTAGGAAGTCCAGTGACAAAGTCCATAGTGATGTTTTCCCATTTCCATTCAGGTATGGGTAATGGGTTTAACATTTTATTTGACTTCTGTCTCTCAGCATTAACTTTCTCACAAACCAAGCATCAAGAGACATATTCAACAACATCTCTTTTCATGCCATCCCACCAAAAGTACTTTTTCAGGTCCCTATACATCTTCGTTCTTCCAGGATGAATAGATAATTGTGAACTATGAGCCCCATCCAGTAGCTGCTTCTCTAATTTGGGGATGGGAGGAACAAAAACCCGATTCCTGAACTTTATTATCCCATCACAATCAAGGTTGAATTTAGGAACATTTCTCACCTTTTTTTGTAACTTTACATCTTCTTTCTGTGCCTCTTTAATATTCACATGTATAGATGGTTGAACATTCATTTGAGAAAGATAATATTTTTCCCCTTCCATTATAATTCCAAGATCCACACTTTTTAAATCCATAAAATATTGGATCTTTTGTGATCCTCATCATGGATAAACTGGCATGGTCTTGTTGACTTAATGCATCTACCACCTTGTTTTCATTCCCAGGGTGGTAATGGATTGAGCAGTCGTAATCCTTAATCAGCTCCAACCATCTTCTTTGGCGCATATTCAGCTCCTTTTGTGTGAAAATATACTTTAAAATTTTATGATAAGTATAAATATCACACCTTTATCCATAATGATAAAGCCTCCAAATCATTAATGCAAAGATTACTGCAGCTAACTCCAAATCATGAGTTGGTTAATTTTGCTCATGGATTTTCAACTGTCGTGAGGCATAAGCTACCACCATATCATTTTTCATGAGAACACACCCCAATCCCTTCTTGGATGCATCACTATAGATCACAGACCTTTCTCCACTACAAGTAAGTGTGAGTACAGGTGCACTGGATAACCATCTTTTCAACTCCTTGAAATTCTCTTCACATTCCTTCGTCTAAAAAAACTAAACTCCTTTCCGAGTCAACTTGGTGAGTGGATTAGATAATCGTGAATAATCTTTCACAAAACCCCGATAATATCTAGCCAAACCAAGAAAACTTCGGATCACAGTTACAATTGTTGGTCTCGACCATCTTTTGATAACCTCTGTTTTTGCTGGATCCACAGATATCCCCTCTTTTGAGATTATGTGACCCAAAAATGCTACTTTTTGAAGCCAAAATTCGCACTTGGTAAATTTGGCATAAAGATTCTCTTTTCTCTAGGTCTTCAATATAATTCTCAAGTGATCTTCATGTTCTTCCTTGCTCTTTGAATAGACAAGAATATCGTCTATAATGACTAACACAAACTGATCAAGACAGTCTCTAAAGACTCTATTCATTAGATCCATGAAGATAGTAGGGGAATTAGCAAGACCAAATGGAATCACTATAAATTTATAGTGTCCATACCTTGTACGGAAAGCCGTCTTTGGTATATCCTCCCTTTTGATCCTTAATTGATGATACCCTGAATGAAGATCAATCTTGGAAAAGTATTGAGCTCCGCGTAGTTGGTCAAATAAGTCATCAATGCGTGGGAGAGGATATTTTTTCTTGATAGTGATTTTGTTAAGTTCTCGATAATCAATGCAGAGTCTCATTGATCCATCCTTCTTCTTAACAAACAGAACATGTGCTCTCTAAGGTGACACACTAGGGCGTATGAACCCCTTATCAAGATTCTCTTGGAGTTGTTTCTTCAATTCCTGCAACTCAATTGGGGACATCTATATGGTGTCTTTGAAATAGGTAAAGCACCCGATACGAGTTCTATTGAACACTCAACTTCACGATTTGGTGGAAGACCCGACAATTCCTCTGGAAAGACATCATCAAACTCCTATACAATGGGAATATTCCTAATCGTGAGTTTCGCACCAACCATTTGAGATAAATAACCTTATTTTAGTGGAATCGAGACCCATATGATGGATGAAATTTTTACTGGAGGTTATGCTCATCCTTGCATCGATAGACGATCATAGATTGATCTGGAATATGTAATGTGACTACCCTTCTTTGGAAATTGATATGATCACCATATAGAGAAAGCCAATCCATGCCAAGAATCACATCAAATTCTATTATAGGGAGGATCACAAGATTTGCAGGAAGCACTTCCCCACAAACTTCAATTAGAGAATAATTATAAACTTTTGATGCGACTGTTGTTCCATTAGGGGTTGTCACAGCTAACTAAACATCTAATTGTTGAGGTAATACAGTGATACCCTTAGAAAATTTGTAACGCCCTGACCCTAGTTACCCATAGTCAGTGCATTATTGCGTAACATTGGAATGATAAAAAAAGATCAAGTCTCGAAAGACCGATTAGTTTTTTAGACTTGAAACACTAGATACATTAATAAATGTTACATTAAATCATAAAGTGAAAAACTAAAATAACATAGTCTCCATTTTCCACACTCATATCCCCTTCAGAATATCCCTGCAGGTCATTCCTAAAATACCTTTTCACATCCTGGAAAAATTAAATCATTGAAAGGGGTGATCTCAGATGCTCAGTAAGGATAACAATATAGCGGAAGATTTTATAAATAAACATTAAGATTTAAAGAAATGTATAACTAAAACAAATCCCTTTTAAACTTGATCATTAGCATAATATGGAAAAATAAAAGTAAATAATTCTATTTACTTATTCACATGGATATTCTACTGGCCGAATAATCAAATGAAATATAAATAAACACTTTTATAATGATGGAATGCATAATGCCAGACTATTATAACCATGTATCCAAGGCCTCGTGCCAAGACTACAAACACGATTTTGTCAAGGCCTCATACCAAGACACTAGTTTGTCTCATGCGACCTGCCGATGCATCGAGGAGCTATAGAGGTCTATACCATTCAATTATTAAGTCCAATGCATTCCTCATATGAACAGGTTTAAACATATCATAAACCATAATATAATCGTATCACATAAAACATGAATAAAGGAAATATAACATTTCCACATTTCAATCAGAAGATATCAATAAAAAACATTGATATATTGAACCATTATCAAAACCATTTTCGATACCAAAATAAATGAATGTTAAAACTTGGTTTTAATTTTTCATTTAAAAAAAAGTTATGGCTTATAGGGGAAGCCGAAACTCAAATAATGGTCACGGCGGCAGAAAAGTCATTTTCGCCGCATACGTACGACAAGAAAAACATTACTTTTTTGACATTTAGTGAAACTATTTATATAAAAAGAATCCTTTTTAATAAACGTAAATGGCAGAGTGGTTTATACACCGTATAAAAGAAATTTGTGTATAAAACAAAATATTCCTCAATGAATGGACATTGAGACGAAGTCTCTTAAAAAGATAATTTTTAAATAAAATATATCTATTATGTGTATTCACTATATTTACACATAAAGAAAGTATAAATACAAGATAGGAAATTTTAATATCATGACATAATTTGAAAGTAGGAGATTAATCCAAAGAATAGAAATTGGGTTAAGAAGTTCCCTTATCTCGTGTCGGACTTGACTCGATCGTTCTTTAACGTCCTGAATAATAAACTAGAATTAATTTCTACTTTATTAAGAACCTTTTTCATGTTCATTATTCCTTTTATATCACTTATTATCATTTTATGAACATTATGTAATTATTTATGTCAATAACGGCCGTTTTGTCGATCTTTGGTACTTGAGTCAAAAATAAACTTCTTATAATTACAAGTTGTTCATGTGGAGAAATATCCATTATATCCATAATTATATTCATAATTTAGATACAATATATATCATATATATCCAGTATATACATGAATTTATAATATTACATAACATTTAGAGGTAAGAAATGAAATGCACCGTTCATGGAGACGGTAAGTCGTACGTACGCATGAACGCTACTTTAATTTCTATTTCATATTTAATTGAATGAAATTATAATTATATAAAGGTATACTATAATTCCAGTATAATATAATGTATAATACTATTTACTCCATCCTTTATACATCCCACATATGGCATTAACGATTCAAATCACTTTGAGGGGGCGGTAGTCCGCACTTCCTAAAATGAAATTATCGCGTTTACCCATAATCGAAATCATAAAGGTATGCCATAAATGAAAAATACAGAATCATAAGGAAAAAAATAATATATATATATATATCATATATAAAAATAGTTTCATCATAATGGACACCATGAGAGGTGTTAAAAGAAGATTGAACAATCATCGTTTCGTGAGGCAGTAATTTGCCATCCACATAAATAGTATGTTCCTTAACCATTAGAATAATGTTTGTGTATGTGTAAATAAAATAATTCTCATAAAAACATCCAAGTATATTGATTATTCTTGTGTTGTTACAAAGGAAAATAATAAAAAGAGTTTAGCGGGTTGGAGAAGCAAAATAAAACAAAACAACATAAGGGAAGACATTACCTTAAAATCGGGTAACTCTTTTTGATTTGAGCCAAAGGATTCCTTGGGAAAAATTATTCCCAAAGTGAGGATTCGAGGATTAAGATAGGGAAGTTGACAGAGTATTTGGGCAGAGTTTGGCCAAGCCAAATGGCTTGAAGGTGTGAATAAGGTGGTAGTGGTGGGGGCCTTTTATAAGAGGATAGGAGGGGCACTCTTGGAAACTCATGAAATGTTACATTATTATGAAATGCTTTTCTGATTATAAAGGCCCCAAAATGATATATTTAAAGTATAAGGTGATAAGGGTTCGAATAAGGCTCATCCAATAGGTTTTTGACAAGTGTAAGACTTAGATTTTACATTATCTTTTCATTTTATTTAAATCGTTAATTAATGAGGTAATCACTGCATCATCATGATGTCATAAGTAATTTAATTTATTTAATGTCTAAAAATTATAAAACAAATATCTTGATGTAGTAAATCTCTTTAGCTTTCTAATGAATATTTATAGTCAAAAATATGACTTTTATAACCCCATTTAAAAATTATTGTAGTAAAACAACTCATGTTTGAGACATTTTTATTTTAACATTAAATAAAAGGTTTTTAATGTCATTTTCCTATAAAAGTGGCTCCATGGGGTCCCAAAGTTGACCCATGGATTGTCTTGTTCGGACATGAATCATCCAATAGGGGTAGAACAAGTGTAACTGTATTTTCATATTTTCATAATATCATTTTTACCTTAAATTTCACTAATTACCTTTAATCGCGATTAATTAATCTTAAAAGCTACTATTCACCAAAAAATTATTTTAATCCCATTGAACCACATTTTACTTCCTAATGACAACCATGTATGTAGGATTTTTTAAAATCAAATCATAGATGTGGTAATGTTTCATCTAAACGAAAAATCAGTTTTTTAACTACCACTTAGTGGTTTCACTATTCATAAAAAATTGAAGTTTTTCAGAACAATGCCAAAATTTCACCCTAAGTTATAATTGATATTAAGAATTCAAAAATGTTGTCTATTTTACAAAATTCAAATCATATAAGTTTCATTAATTAATTTTATAATTAATTCCCGATGTCACAACAAATAGCGTGTTTTTAAGAAACAATATATATCAAAAGATTGACAATTGTTTATGTCCAATTTCAATGTGAAATTAATTATAATGACCACCATTGGATAAAATGGTAAAAATTTATTCTTGTTATACTCTAAAACCACTCAATAGTATAATTTATCACTATAAATAATTTTGATTAAAAATATGTTTTTAAGTATTTTTCACTATTCATAAAAAATTGGAAGTTCTCAGAAAAATACCAAAATTCAACATAGGATAATTTCGATATTCTGAATCCAAAAATGAAGTCCATTTTGAAATATAAAATATATATAATTTCTAAAAGTGGCTATTACTATTCATAAAGGCTATTTTGATTGGTCATGGTGTGTTAGAATCTTGAACTTACATACAATGCAAGCTATTGCATTATTGAAAGAGAAGCGTATCATGGATGATCGGGGCGTTAAATTCTCCCCTACTTCAATAAATTGCATCCTCACAATTTGAAAATTTTCTTTGAAAATAAAAGGTTGAAAATAGAAAATACCTTTGTGGAAAACCACATTGGAAATAAGGTTAATAGAATTTAGCCTTAATAAGAGGGAAAGGGAAATGAAAAAGTCACTACAAAATTATGATCTCGATAAGGAGAAAATTGGTGGAAATTAGAGACATATAATTTGAGGAAAAACTTATATATTTGTAGGAAGTGATTGAGGTCATCAATCACAAACAAGTTTAAAAAGGAGGGCCTCAAAGCCTTTAATCTATGTTGATTTAAAATATTATCAGTTCAACAAGACATAAGGTATTAGGATAATACATTTTCTTGTTTTTATATACCTTTACTAAATATTAATAATTATTTTATTCATATAATAAGAGATAGGTATATATATATTTATTCTTGACAAGTAGAGTTTCAACCTTCAACGAATTTCTACCACAAACTCATCCTTAACTCAAAAAGATAATAGAACTCAAAAATATTATATTTATCCTAATCGTACAAGTTTCAAAATATTAACACATACCATTTAGATTAGGAAAAATATTTTCAAATAACCAGGGACTTCATGTAGGCTAGTGGTAGGTAATAAAGGCCTATTGCACTATGGTTGTGGGTTCAATTCCTACAGCTTTGTCTGACGCAACAGGTTATCCCCCGACCTACAGGATGTCCTTTTTCCTAAAACTATAGTATTATAATATTCCAAAAATAATATTCAGAAATTTTTAAACCATAAACAATACAATCCAAGGTTCAACATAATCCATTCCAACCATTATAGTTATCCAAAATACTTCTGTCCAACTCAGAGTCCAAATTTTATAAGGAAGGTAAACATAACGAAGATCCTTTTTTCCACATAACAACATGTGAACACCTTCATCATGTATTCTTTTAAAATACTGCAACATCCTGAATTACCATAAATCCTTATTGATTACATTTAGGATCCCTTATTCCTTATAGAATACTAGATATACTCCTTCTATCCAAAAATGTATACAAATCATTAATCAGTTTCAAGGAAGTTAAGAATATCCAATATAAATTATCCAAATCAATCATGTATTATTCCAAAATCACTATCTCAGTATCAGAACCATATTATGGTTTATCATTCTATCAACCATATATTTTCCAAAAATTGAACCTGATGTGGAGTCACTTTTCTTGGTTCCACACAATCTCAAGTCATTGATGAAATAGTACTGCAGTACAATCCTTATATACTCCATAATTATTATAACCAGTACATCATTGATACAACACTCAAATGACAAAATTTTTTAATAACAACATAAGAACTCTAATCATTCATCTTCATATGTGGTATTATCATAACATGATTATTATCCAATAACATCATTTGGGGTATACTCTGATGATTTGGACATTGATTTGTGAAGTGTACCCATTCCTTGCAGATGAAGCGTTGTACATTTGAAACCTTTTTCTTACCCTTGCAGTCACGCACTTGGTGTCCTTTTTCTCCACACTTATAACAAACTCTCATTCCCTTCAGGCAAGTTCCAAGGTGTTTCTTCCCACAATTATCACATATTGGAAAATTTTTCTTTTCCTTCATCCCTTTATCCATCATTATCTCTTCCATCCTTTTCTTCTCTTTCTTCCCTTCAAAGCCATAAGACTCAGATAATTCTTTACTTACCTTATTAACACATGATACTATTTCATCATATGTTGAGAACACATGGGATACTATTTCACTTCTAAATGTTGGCTTAATACCATGAAAGATATGATCCTTCTTACTCTTTGGATCATATGTATTGATGGAGTCCACATTCCTTCTATTGGGCACCATTTATATACAATGGAATAAACTAGGATAGTTTATGAATTGCAATGAATAATTCCAAACTTGTAAAATACTTAATGTAGATGGAACAGTTTATGGATATAATCCATAATAATAATAAAACGTTTTCTTTGAGGAAGTATATACGCATAAACCCTTCATAATGGTTTGTAAAAAAATGAGAATTAACCTAAGCATGTCCCCTGGGAGTTTCGTAACCAAGAGTGCAGCAAGGCCCGTTGTTGTGCACCGATTCCCGTTCGAGTCTAGCTCAAAGTGGTGTTTTAGGGTTTTACCCCTAGGTACATCTGTGCCAGAGCCGCCTCTACCTGCTCGTATCCAGAAAGGGATGTTTTGCTCGGAAAAACTCACAAAATCTCTATAATACCAAAATTCGAGGATGTTTTTCTATACTAATCCTCAAAGTTTATCTTAGGGTTATGTGATCTAATCAGACTTTATCTAAATCTAGCTTCCAAGGTTAGTAGTAAACTGCCTCTGATGCCAACTGTAACGCCCCGACCCTAGTTACCCAGAGTCGGTGCATTATTGCATAACATTGGCATGATCACAAAAGATCAAGTCTCGAAAGATCGATTAGTTTAGTAGCCTTGGAAACACTAGATACATTCATAAATTTTACATTACATCATAAAGTGAAAAACTAGAATAACATAGTCTCCATTTTCCACACTCATATCCCATTCAGACTATCCCTGCAGGTCATTCCTAAAATACTTCTTCATGTCCTGGAAAAATTAAAACATTGAAAGGGGTGAGCTCAAATGCTCAGTAAGGATAACAATATAGCGGAAGATTTCATAAATAAACATTAACATTTAAGGCAATGTATAAATAAAACAAAAGCCCTTTTAAACTTGAACTTCAGCATAATATGGAAAAATAAAATGAAATAATTCCATTTACTTATTCCCATAAATATTCTACTGGTCGAATAATCACATGCAATATCAATAAACACTTTCATACTGATGGAATTCATAATTCCAGACTATCATAACCACATAGACAAGACCTCGTGCCAAGACTACAAATAAGATTTTGTCAAGGCCTCGTGCCAAGACACTAGTTTGTCTCATGAGACATGCCGATGCATCGAGGAGCTATAGTGGGCTCCAACCATCACTTATTAAGTCCAATGCATTCCTTATATGAACAGGTTTAAACATATAAATAACCATAATATAATCGTATCACATAAAATATGAATAAAGGAAACATAAAATTTCCACATTTCAATCACAAGATATCAATAAAACACCTTGATATATTGAAAAATTATCAAAACCATTTTCGATACCAAAATAAATGAATGTTAAAACATGGTTTTTATTTTTCATTTAAAAATATTTATGGCTTGTAGGGGAAGCCGGAACTCAAATAATTGTCATGGAGGTGGAGAAGTCACTGTCGCCGCATATGTACGACAAGAAAAAAATTCCTTTTTGTCGTTTATTAAAATGCTTCATATAAAAAGATTCCTTCGGAATAAACGTAAAAGTCAAAGGGGGTTTATACACCGTATATATGAAATTTGTGTATAAAATAAAATATTCCTCAATGAATGGAGATTGAGACGAAGTCCCTTAAAAAGAATATTTTTAAATATAATATATCTATTATTTGTATTCACTATATGTACATTTAAAGAATGTATAAATACAAGATAGGACATATTAATATCATGACATAATTTGAAAGTAGGAGATTAACCCAGAGAATGGAAATTGGGTTAAGAAGTTCCCTTACCTCATGTCGGACTTGACTCGATCGTTATTTAACCTCCTAAATAATAAACTAGAGATAATTTCTACTTGCTTAAGAACCTTTTTCAAGTTCATTATTCCTTTTATATCACTTATTATGATGTTATAAACATTATGTAATTATTTAAGTTAATAACGGTCGTTTTGTCGATCTTTCGTACTTGAGTAAAAAATAAACATATTATAATTACAAGTTGTTTGTGTGGAGAAATATCCATTATATCCAGAATTATATTCATGATTTAGATATAATATATATCATATATATCCAGTATATAAATTCATTTATAATATTACATAACATTTAGAGGTAATAAATGAAATGCACCGTTCATGAAGACGGTAAGCCATACGTACGCATGAATGCTAATTTCATTTCTATTTCATAATTAATGGAATGAAATTATAATTATATAAAGGTATACTATAATTCCAGTATAATATTATGTATAATAATATTTACTCCATCCTTTATACGTCCCACATATGGCATTAACGATTCAAATCACTTTGAGGGGGCGGTAGTCCGCACTTCCTAAAATGAAATTATCGCGTTTACCCATAATGGAAATCATAAAGGTATGCCATAAATGAAAAATACATAATCATAAGGAAAACAATATATATCATATATAAAAATAGTGTCATCATAATTTCCACCATGAGAGGTGTTAAAAGAAGATTGAACAATCATGGTTTCGTAAGGCAGTAATCCGCCACCCACAAAAACAGTATGTTCATTAACCATTAGAAGAAGGTGTGTGTAAGTGTAAATAAAATAAATCTCATAAAAACATCCAAGTATATTGAGGATACTGGTGTTGTTACAATGGAAAATAATAAAAAGAGTTTAGGGGGTTGGAGAAGCAAAATAAAAGAAAACAACATAAGAGATGACATTACCTTAAAATCGGGTAACTCTTTTTGATTTGAGCCAAATGCTTCCTTGGGAAGAATTATGTCCAAAGTGAGGCTTCTAGGAGTAATAAAAGGAAGTTGAGAGAGTATTTTGGCAGAGTTTGGCCAAGACAAATGGCTTGATGGTGTGAATAAGGTGGTATTTGTGGGGGCCTTTTGTAAGAGAAGAGGAGGGGAACTCTTGGAAACTCATGAAATGTTACATTATTATGAAATTATATTCAGATTCTAAAGGACCCTAACTGATATATTTCGAGTCTAAGGTGATAAGGGTTCGAATTATGCACATACAATTGGTTTTTGACAAGTGTAAGCCTTATATTTTACATTATCATTTCATTTTATTTAAATCGTTAATTAATGAGGTAATCATTGTATCATCATGGTGTCAAAAATAATTTAATTTATTTAATGTCTAAAGATTATAAAAAAACTATCATGATTTAGGAAGTATTTTTATCTTTTTAATGAATATTTATAGTCAAAAATATGACTTTTATAACCCCATTTAAAAATTGTTTTAGTAAAACAACTCATGTTTGTGACATTTTTATTTTAACATTAAATAAAAAGTTGTTAATGTCATTTTCCTACCAAAGTGGCTCCATGGGGTCCCCAAGTTGACCCATGAATTTTCTTGGTCGGCCATGACTCATCCAATAGGGGAAGGACATGTGTAAAGGTATTTTCATATTATCATAATATCATTTTTACCTTAAATTTCACTAATTACCTTTAATCATGATTAATTAAACTTAAAAGTTACTATTCACCAAAAAATTATCTTAATCCCATTGAACAAAATTTTACATCCTAATGACAACCATGTATGTCAGATTTTTTAAAATCAAATCATAGAAGTGGTAATGTTTCATTTAAACAAAAAATCAGTTTTTTAACTACCACTTAGTGGTTTCACTATTCATCAAAAATTGATGTTTTTCAGAACAGTGACAAAAATTCACCCTAAGTTATAATTGATATTACCAATTCAAAAATGATTTCTATTTTACAAAATTCTAAGAATATAAGTTGCATTAATTAATTTTATAATTAATTCCCGCTGTCAAACAAATAGCGTGTTTTTAAGAAACAATATATATCAAAAGATTGACAATTGTTTATGTCCAATTTCAATGTGAAATTAATTCTAATGACCACAATTGGATAAAATGGTAAAAATATATTATAATTATACTCTAAAACCACTCAATAGTATAATTTATCACTATAAATTATTTTGATTAAAATGTTGTTTTTAATTATTTTTCACTATTCATGAAAAATTGGAAGTTCTCAGAAAAAACAAAAAATCAACATAGGCTAATTTTGAAATTCCGAATCCAAAAATAAAGTCCATTTTGAAATATAGAATATATATAATTTCAAAAAGTAGGTATTACTATTCATAATGGCTATTTTTATTGGTCGTCGTGTGTTAAAATCTCGAACATACGTACAACGCAAGCTATTGCATTATTGAAAGAGAAGCGTATCATGAAATCTCAGGGTGTTAAAAAATTCATCAAAAATAAAAGAGCGGGTGGATCCAGAATCAAATAAACCATTTTCTACATTATAGTGGATGGTAAGTTTACCTTTCACCACTTCTTTATCGTACTCCACATCGCTGATAGAAATTGCATGTGACTTTCCTTTGTCTTTAGCCTTAAGAGTTTGTTGACATCGACCACCATCATCAACCCATGGATTTGGGCATTGATTGGCATAATGACCCATTTCCTTGCACTTGTAACATTGAAGTGTAGGAGGTTCACTCTGTGTAGCCTTTTCTTTGTCCCCATCACTAGACATATTCTTCTCATCATTGCGGCATTCAAATGCCCGATGACCTTCCTTTCCACATTTGAAACATTTACTTTTCCCATTAAGACAAATCCCTCCATGATTATTTCCACACTTTGAGCATAAGGGAAAACTCATCTTCTCTTCTGTGTGATCTTTATATTTTCCTTTGAATTCAATTTTCCTCTTCTTATCAAACCCATATGACTGATGGGTTACTCCAATCTCCATCTCAACTTTGAGAGCACATCGAACGATTTCCTCATCGCTATTGAAGTCCCTTATGGCTAACTCCCTTCGAAGACTTGGTTTTAAGCCACTAAAGAATCGATCGATCTTACTCTCAGGTTGGATAATAATACCAGAAGCATACCTTGTACGTCTTGTAAAATTTTCTTCGTAGGTACAAACATATTCATCATACTTTTGCTTTAGTTCAAGAAACTCCTTCTCCATATTTGTTCTAAGAATACGAGGGATGTACTTATTGAAAAATATGTTCTTGAACTCGTCCCATTCCATGGAATCAATTTCATCTCTTTTCCTCGTACTCCTGAGAAGATTCCACCATTGATCAGCATCACCTTCCAAACGATACACATCTAAGATGACTTTATCCTGTTCAGAACATTGAAGAACTGAAAATATCTTTCCCGTAGTACTAATCCATTGTTCAGCAACTAATGGATCAGTAGACCCGTTGAATGAAGGTAGACACTACCTCATGAAGGATTCAACAGAATGTTTCTCCTTCCTTTGCTCGTTTGGAAGTCCTGTATGATTCATAGCTTGAGAAAGTTGTGTGAGCGTGGCTACAAGATTTTTCATTCCATCTCCCATGACATTTGTTTTCTCAGGGGGACAATCATTGCATTTCCCATCGCATTCCACTTTAACACGGTTCTTTTGGGTTCCATCCATTGACTAAAAACAGGAAGAATAGTTTGAGAAACACTAATTATAATAGGGAAAACACATAATAAAGAATAAAATTTCACACTTAAGGTCTTATCCTAGGTTATTCATGGCCATTTCTTAAACACTATGATTGTGTTCTATGCTTAGACTTATCCTTATGATTCTTACTAAGGCTTTCACATCCTAGTTTCCAAAGGTTGACTATACCTTTCCTCTAATACCAACTATAACGACCCATACTTTACATACATTGTTAGTACATCAATATTGAAGTACACTTATTACAACATATAACAAAACCATGAAAGGACCATATAGGTATAGTGTCTTTAGAAACTGGGAAACATAAACAACTGGTTCATAAAGCATCTACATTGCCTCCCATTTATTTCATCATATCTAGAGTCCCTTTTGGAATATCCTACTTAATAACCTTCTTTCTGACCCGGGGAATGAAAACATACAAAAGGGTGAGCTCAAATGCTCAGTAAGGGTAAAAAAAAGATATATCAATCACATCATATTCATAAGAACATAACATTTTGGAAATCTTAACCTGCAAAAGAGATCATAATTTCATAACATGGGATAAATCATAGTAGTGAAATATAATCCCAGTAATCATAACATAAAACATGAAACTTTTTGGCATAAAAAAAATAATCATATAGAATCATTTATTATTAGTCAAAACTCATTGCCAAGACTATATTAGTGGACAAAGTCCATTTCTGAACTGAGTTCATTCCTCGTTTCAGTCCTGTTTCACTGAACTAGTTTAACCTGCCATTCCAGCCATGTCTATATCATGTGATATAAAATATTTACCCAATTCATTGGAGAGAGATATAGGTCCCACCCATCTCATAATGATACCATTATTATGTGTTCCAAAAAATCAAAAAAAAAACATACATCATTGCATATCCCATGTAATAAAAATGGGATTCTTAAACATCGTGATATCATAAACCAATTAATATAAGATAAAGGAATTCATAAAAATAATTCCATCACAACATAATCAAATCAATGTAATAATATGAATATAAACAGAACCCAATATTATCTTAGATGGAAAATAATTTTGATAAAACACTTGAACTCCATTCCTGAGGAAAATAACCTTTCTACTTCAAAAACATTTTTTCTTTCTTAACAAGTCATAAAATTTTAAACTAAAAGAAGTTGATTAAAAATAAACATGAAAACTTGTAAACTAATATTCTTGGAAATAATGTTTTAAAAATCCATTCATGTCGTATAAGTTAAAAAAACATTCTTCTCGTACTTTTGTCGGAAATGTAAAAAAGTACCTCGTATGAAAAACGACAAAAGATTCCCTTCATATCTTTTACTAAAACTCACCGAAGTGTAAAATTGGAATTAAAAAATTTTATGTGGATGGAAATAATATTACATATTAAGGAAACATGGATGTGGATGATAAATATTACCTAGTAAATTCTAAACTAAAAACAATCACGGATAAAAATTGAGATTGCGAGATTTTCCCTTACGTTAGGTCCGATTTTATTCGAAAGAGTCCGAACCTCCTATATAATGATTTAAATAATGTCATTGAATTATTATGAAATCATAATAATTTTTATGATATCATATATGGTCATATTCTTAGCTTCTTTTTAGTAATATTTCATTGTTAATTGTTATTTGGGTGTTTATTGCTTTTTGTTCTTATGAGTGTTTTGTCGAATAAATTCTTATTCTTATTTTTGGGTTATAGATAACTCATTTCAAGAATAGTATTAGTGTAATATATATCATATTAATTCATTCAATTCATTTATATAATCATTATACAATAAAGATCATGTAGAACGAGCCGCATCACATCGTGGAAACGGTATTCCGTATGTACGCACGAGCGATGATATCGTTCCATGATCGTGAAATAGTAATGGAGTGTATGTATAATATTTCAGAACCAATATCAATTTACAATAATAATTTATTGTTATTATTTACTCCATTATACCCATCCAAGTATGGTGGTGGTGGAAAATATATTACACCACGGCGTGGAGACGGTATTCCGTACGTACGCACGCGCGGTGATTTCGTTTTCCATAGGATGGATATATGGTGAAATAGGGTTGTTTCATAATTATAATAAAATATCAGTATATGAGTGATACTTATGTCATTAATTCATAATGAAACAACAATAGAAGAAGAAGTGTAAGAAGAAATAATTTTGAAAGAATCGGTAACGGACATTACCTCTTCTTTGAAGCGCCTATTTGAGACCTCATTTTAGGGAAATAAAATTGATCTTTGAAGAAGACCAGGACCTTTAGGATTTTTATAGGGAAGTGGAGAAGAGAATTTTTCAGGGTTTGGCTGAGCTTGAGGGCTCAATGTGGTGTGAGGTAGAGAGGGAGGATGTGCCCTTTTATAAGGGACGAGAGCGGCACCTTTGGAAAACTAAAAATATTATTTTATTATAAAGTCATATTCGGTTTTCAATATCTTAAAATTGATTTATTTAGAATATAAGGTAGTTATGGGTCTAAATCCTCTATTCCAATAGAATTTAGACACGTTTAGGTTCATATTTTAACCTTATCATTTAGATTTAACTTTAAGTTAAATAATTTTACTTTTACCGTGTCTTTTTGTGTTCTTACACTATAAGGTTAATAAACATACAATAACAAGCCAAACGAACCCCAAGTTGTTTATTATTAATATATATAACCTTATCTAAGTCATTTGGCCGAACCATAGATTTTTAGGAAGAAAATAAAAATTAATAATATAATATTTTTTTAAAAAACTATTTTATGTCAATTTTGACACTATTTAGTAATTGATTTTTGTGAAAATCATAACAGAATTATTGATTCTAAAAAAGTTAATTAAATCAATACTAACATGTCATATTAACATAGAAAATTAGTGGAATTCGTAAAAAGTCTAAAATTACATTTATTTGGGTATTTATAACATCAATTATGTCAATATTTCATTAATAAGATAATTACTATATCTTCTTTGTGTCATAAATAAATTAAAATATTTAATGTCTAAAAATTAAAAATAAAATCCCATTATGTAGTAACTCTTTTTAGTTTTATAATTAATATTTATAGTATAATTTATCTCATGTAAAACCTTATATTAAAAATTATTTAATTATTAAAATTTGATTTTAACTATTTTAGCCCTTCTTTAAAAAAATTAATAATAAATGTCCTAATCTAATCCAAGTGGGCCTAAATGGTCATATTTTATTCCTAAGGTTGTTTTTGGTCGAATTAAACTTATCCAATAGAATTAGGACACGTGTTAGGGTAATAATAATAACATTTTTACACTTAATTACCCTATTTACATTTAACTGTGGTAAAAAAAGTAAAAAGTTACTATTCATCAAAATTTATTTTCATCTCATTGAACCAAATTTTAAATACTGACATCAACAGTGTCTCTTGGATTATTTAAATTCCACTCACATATGTGGTAAAATTATGTTTTATGTAAATTTACAAATTATCCTAGGAGGTGGGTAAAAGACGGTCAGAAGTTCAATACAATTTATATATATATATAAAATTATTATAAAATGACTCCTATGAATTGCATTGAACTTATATAGGTATTATGTATCAATTTTTAACTAAAATAAATTTAATTAAAATAAATAATTATTTAAATAAAAATTTGGTTTTTAAATAGTAACCCAGTGTTTTCACTATTCTTCAAAAATTGAAAGTTTTCAGAAAAATACAAAAATTTCACCCTAGGCTAATTTCGATATTACGAATCAAAAAATGAAGTCAATTTTGAAAAATAAAACTTACAAAATTTCAAAATGTGGGTATTACTATTCATAACTGCTAGTTTTAATACTATTTTAATAGCATATCGTTGTTTAGTGAAACTCGGTATTGCGTACGACGCAAGCTATCGAGGAAGGTCGCGATTGCGTGTAAAGAAAGCCAATATAGTGTTTTTTGTAGCGAATTATTTTTTTTATGATTTATATAACATAAAAACAAAATATTTCTCATAAAAGTCTCGAGTGTTACACTTTACGGATGATAAATAGGTAGTGGATATGCCACCTAGGTAGAGGTAGAAGAAGGAAAAATCCTATCAGCAAGGTTAAATACATGGAAGATGATCTTTGAGATAAGATGGAGTTTTTAGAAATTAGTAATTATTTCCACCACTATCCCAATGTGGTCCATATTTGGCTTAGGGAGCTATAGGATAAGGGTGAGAGAAGCTACAGGTGGTTGTGAATTTGGATCATCCCTTTCACTTGGATACCCCAACTAGAGGTGACCCAACAATCACACACTTGTGCTGAAGTTGTGGCTTATCCCATGGAGGTAAGAGTTCCATTTGGGATATCATTGTAGCATGATGAAGCCTTAAAATGTAAACATATCTATGCACTGGTTATATATATATTAGTGACCAAATAGACTATTTCATGTAGAGGATGTAGTTTTTCCATAGTGATGGGATAAGGATTTTCATTGTATTAGAAAAGGCAACCTAGGTAGTATAGGATAGATCCATTTCTAGGAGGGTACAACTTAATTATCATCAGTAGAATATCATGGAGCTTGGAGAAGTTGGTTCCCTAATTTTTCAATTCCCTTTAGTTGAAGAGAAGTATCAGGATACCTTTGGAGGGGATGTTTCAAGATTAAAACCCAACCGAGAGATCTAATTCTATATTGATATACAATCTAAGAATACCTCAACATCTGAAGAATCATATCAGATGACTCTTGTAGAGATTTATGGTCTTAGGTTGTTGTTGGAGGAATTTCAAATGAATGGCTTTGTTAGACCTAATGTTTCACCAAGGGAATCCACAGTATTATTCTCCAAGAAGCTGAACATGAGATTAAGGATATCTGTGGACAATTTTTCTCTAAAATAAATTATAGTAAAGAAAAATTATCCAATTCCAATGATCGATGACCACTCTGATCAGTTAATAAGGTTATGATGGTTCTCTAAGATTATCCTCAAATCATGCAACGAGCAGCTGAGAGTAAGAGATGTGGTTGTACTAAAGATAATATTAAGATGTTCCTATGGTCACTATGTTTACATGGTGATTTTATATGGCAGGAATAACACTCTAAACGCGTTCATGGTAATAATTAACTAGATATTTTAGCTTTATTTGAGTGTTTTGTGGTAGTATTCATCAACAAAATCCATGTGTACCTGAAAACTAAGGAGAAAAATAAGAGACATATAAGGATGTTTATAAATTTATTGAATGATCTATATATTTATAAAAATACCTCAATATTTCTATTTTTGATTCATGAGTTCGGCATTCTGTGATATTATTTATTAGTAGATGGTGTAGTAGTGGACCTAGCAAAGGTTGGGGTACTGTTAACTTAATTACCTCCCAGATCATGATAGAGGTTTACAGTTTCCTTGTGTTGGAAGGATACAATCAGATAGTCATATCTGATTTATCCTATATATAAACTCTATATATTTCATTGAACTTAAATTTAAATCCTTTTGTATGGATAGAGAGGATTCAAAATGATTTTCAGGAGTTGTAGTAGTCGTTGATGAGTGTTCTCATCATGAGATTTCTAGAGGAGGGTGTTGAGTATATTGTGTTTAGTGACCCATAAGGAACTAAAAATGGATTTGTTTTGATTCAGAGTCATATGGTCATTGAATATGATTCCCATTAGTTAATACCACATGATCATAACTATGTGAATCATGATCTTGAGTTAGAAGTGGTAGTCTTCACACCGAATATGTTGTGAAACTACCTGATGGGAGAGTGGGTTATCATCTATTCCATCAACAAGAGTAACATTTATATATTCTCTCATTGTGACATTAAATTGATATAGAGGCTATGGATTGAGATTTTTTATTATTATTTCCTTTAGATTTTTTATAATCCAAAGAAGAAGAATGTGGTGCTATATTCTCTTACAAAGTGATCATGATTGTAGTTACTAAGCAAGGTGTTTGAGTAGCTAGACTCATTTCAGTTATCTTACTGGATAGATAAGGATTATCTTACCTCTAATATATGGTTGTTACCCAAATTATGTTATATCAAATTAGGGATACATGGCATGGGGATACCAAATAGGATACCCAACATAATCATATATATGTTGAACATGAATCTAATTGGATTTTTGATTATGGGGAGGATGAAGTTCCTTTCAGAGGATGGATGATGGTAATAGTGACATTGTGGGATGTGGTTCTTAGGTATTTCTGTACATCTCTATTGGTGGTACATAAAAATATGGAATAGATATAACATGAAATATTACATCAGTTTTGGTGGCCACATATGAAGAATATAATTTTATAGTGTTTCTCTTCATTCCATATATTTCAGTAAGTGACGGTTGAGAACCAGGTTCTAGTAGGTTCAGACCAACCTCTTAATCTTTCTAAGTGGAAGTGGGATGGGATATCCATGGACAACATGACAATATTAAAAAAAATGTCCAAAGGAGAAGACATTGTCTGGATGTTCATAGAATAACTCATTATGTTAGACCACCATATATCAATTGGGTAGCATTGTCTAGTAGATGTCATGGGATGCATCTATGTGGAGGAGATATTTCTACATGGTGATTTTCCATCAATGATAGTTTCATAACATGACGTATGCTTCACATATAGGGTATGGATGGTATTTTAGGTTTATTTTGGGACCCAATTGCGTATGATTAGAATGTTTAACCCCCAGATTGACGGTCAAATTGAGAAGAGTATTAGGGTCATGGAGGAAATATTGTGGGATTGAATATTAAAATTTTTATGTAGTTAAGAGGATAAAATATAATTGGTAGTTATTTATTACAATAAAATCTATCATTATTCCATTTGTTTGGAACCATTCATTGACTTTTACTAGAATCTATATAGGTTACCACTATGATGGATTGATCTAGGAGAGTAATCAAATATGGGTCCAGAGATGGTGAAATCAACTATAAAGAAATTGAATGTAATGTAGTATTGGATAAGGACTATAGAGAGACGTCTGAAGTCTTATGTGAACCAATGATGGTGGCCTTTGGAGTTAGAGGAGGGAAACCATGAGTTCTTGTGAGTCTCACCATGACATTGATTACAGTGACTTGGATAGGGTGTAAATATATCTTTAAGGTTACTTTTACCTTTATAGATACTATATAGATTTAACGAGGAGGCATAACACGTATCAAAACCAATGTAGTGAGACTAGGTACACTACGTCTTCCATGTGTCACAGTTGATGAGGTACATGCATGATCCATCAAATCATATCAAATAGGGGGAGATGAGAGTTGAGTATTGATAAGCCTTTGATGAGTACATGATATATATCAATGATAAATAGGGAATGATTATTTGTGGGGGATCAATTCTTATAGTGCATGTTTTGTGGAAATATGTGATTTTTCCAGAGAGTACCAAGGAGTGGATGACCCGGATGCATGATCAGAACCCACATCAGTATGTATAGCCATTTGTTTAATATTTTTTGGATGAAAATCCCTATGGTGGGTATAATTTAGTAACTCCTATTTTTCCATGTATTTTTTAGAATGTTACCTAGATCATTTATGATTATAGGAATTGAGATGATGTGAGATTCCAAGGTCCTGCATGCTTAGAAATACTATTATAATATATTAAAAATATTAAATATAACACATATTTAATTTTACTAAAAATTTGGATAAAATATTAAATGGAGGCTCATATCAAAAATATGAGGTTACCATTTAGTTTAGAGAAATAAATTTACCATAGGTGTGATATAACTTTAGAGAACATTAGATGTTCAGGTTGGGCAATGTCATGGGAATACATTTATGAAAAATAATTGTATAAATTAATTTTGCAATTAATTTGACAACCTCTGGTTTGTCTATATAAGCACCATTATGAAATTTTTTAGGGTCCTCAATTTATAACACCAATGTGAGAGTAGTAATTTGGGAGAGGTCGAGGATTCTCTATTGGTGAGTAATCATCTAATCATGGATCCTCCATCATTATGATATTGAACTTGTGGAACTGACCAATGATAGTGATACAAAATTTTCCACCACAAGCTATTGATCTAAATTGATGTATATTTTCTTCAATTGTTACTTTCAAAATTTTATATTTATATGATGAATTTGAATCAATAAAAAAAATTATTTATTCATGTAGGAATCATATTGTAGGTATGTGACTATCTATGGGGATTATTGACAAAATTGTTTATTAAAATTAGATATTCATATTTCATTATAACATCAAAGGGAAGAGACCAACATACCATTTATTATGTTTATCCATCCTTTTTATATTTTTTGGGAATTATTCCACCATTATTTTTTCTTCATGGGAAATTATATTGGCCCACTATTTAAAAAATACCATATAAGAAATCATTTTACAACCTTTTCTTAGCGTCGTCGATTGATATTGAAAATCCATATTCGAATTGATGGTGAGATCAATATGTGATGATAGATGGAGAATTTATTGGAGTTAATCTTGTAGGTTTTAATGTGTGGGTATAATGATATGATACATAGGGATTTCTTATGCATTTTGGTGGTCATATTCTGTATAGTGTGAATGGTAAGGCATGACTAGACAATATCCAAACTCTTTAGTGTGATTATCAAATGGATTGGAGGCAAGAGGAGTGGAAGATGATTCAAGAAGAATAATAATGAGTTCTATGGAATAATTAATAACACAACATTTAATTCATGATTAAAATATGTTGTGGGGACCAGGATGTAGAGCTATGGTATCATGAGAATGATAGATATCACATGACTTGAGACCCCAATAACATAGAGTGTGATGCTTACCTAGAAGGTTGGTGAGTTTCTAGGAGGGCACACATGCATGACCATGGTCATGGATAGCCACACACGTACTTAGTCAATCAGACACGATGATTCTTTGGAGTACATGGTATCACAAACACTATATAAACAAACACAAACTTGGTCGTGAGTCGTGATATATCAGTGGTAATTTTTTTTGAAGGGACTCACCTTAAACATAAATTACATGATGCATACCCCATTAACATGTCTGAGAGACCTTTCCACTTAAACATGGAAATGTTTCATTAGGGTTTGTCCCATTTGATCAATTTCTAATGGGTTTAGAATAGAATCATATCATATATAGTAGATGATGATCTCAATAGAGGGACTCCAGTCTTGGATAGAGTTTTTGGAAGGCTTACGCGAGGGATAGAGTGAGATCCTATATCGTTATCTATGCCCTAGGTGGAGTTCTTAATATCACCGTGACCCAATGTATACGGGCATTGATCATTCACTTATTGGGATATTTTAGATTGAGTTTTTAAAATACCCAATATCCATTAGTGTGGTCCTCATCTATGTATCATTATCCTTAAAATTCCGTCATGTAATTCTTATGGAAATAATTGAACAACATGACATATCTAATGGGTGATATCAATTCCATGTGACTCATGGAATGTGTTCTCCTAGAAGAGAGCTTTGTGTAACCTTCGAGCATGAATCCTAGCCTAGAATTATAGTTGTTACTTTACTTTGAGATTGTGATTCATTGTCGATAATATATGCCTATTCATGTAATATGTAATGTAGAAATATAAATTTTAGGATATGACTGTTATTATTGAGGCTATATTATTAGTTATTTTGTGGTTTTCTAATAATTATTATTATAGTCACTACTTGATGGGATTTTCCATCACGTGTCTTATCTTTTTCAAACGATCTACCTTTTGATGCAGTTCTAAAGGGAACAGGTCTAGGAATAACTAATTGATCCGAAAGGAATGAGTTTTGTTATTGTAGTTTCATTATTAGGAGTCCCCTTATATACTTCCAATTTGGTCTTGTTATCAGAATCATTATTGTGGGATTTTATATGAACTGTTAGCTTTCCATTATCATTTTCATACTCTGTTAATGGTATTTAGATATATGTATGCATTTTTTATCAGTTGTTTTAAATTTCATCATTTTATGGAATTGGATATTTGTGTTTGTGCATACGTACATTAGGATAATGCACCCCATGTGAGAGATACACCTATTAGTCTAAGAAACCATCCCTTGACCAATTTTAGGTAGTCATGTGGTAGTCGCGACATGGGTCCCATTGGGATAGGTCCTGACATAGTGGATTTGGTTCACTATGCATTCCTATAAGAAGAGTAGATATTGTCCTATAGTGCATTAGGTTCACTCCACTTCCCCATAACGTTTTCATAACGATATATCATTATTTTTCCAAAGCATTGTAGGGATATAAAATTTCAGGCCAACTCGTCACATAATTAGAACCATAAAAAAGAGTTCTATTACATCAAAATAGAACATTCGTAATTTCATAATAACATAATATACCAATGGGAAAGAAATAGGTTTACTGAATAAATCTTTAGAATATAATTATTATAAGACATATTTATAAATGACATATAATGTATCATAATATCATAACCATGGTGAATAATAAATATCCCTAATGTATTTTGAAAAGGTTAAAAAATATGTTTATAAATGTACAAGAATTATTATTTAATATAGAATAGAAGACATGATTTTTTATTTGGTATTATTTAAAAAATAAATTAATAAATTAATAATAGGAATATATTTTTCATTGAAGAAATATAGAAACTTATAATATAATTTTGATATCATATAATGGTCCTGGAAATGGGAAAATTTAAACAAACTGAAAATTATTAAAATAATTCTTTTCCCACATTTGTAAGAAGAAAAAAGTGAGTCATATAGAAATTTTTTCTTAATATTCATTTTCATAATTTTAAAATAAATAAATACAAAGTATAAAAAAATTTATTAAAAAATAATCATAGAAGAAAACTTCCATAAAATAAATTTATGAACATGGATATGGTGGAAAGTGATTCCCCCCCAAAAGAGAAATAAGGTTTTATATTTATTTTCAATATTTTTATTTTAGATAGATGGAGAAATGGAATTTATACATGAAATACCAAAAACGAGTAAAATTAAATATTATGGGTTTTGGGAATAATGTAAATTCAAATCCCCACAATGAAAATAATAATATAAATAATCCTAAAAAAGTGAGATTGTTACATAAACAGAGACATCTTTAGTAATATGTGAATAAAAGACTCATGAAAGAAAAAAGATAGATATATTTGTAAATCCAAATAATTTTCTAAAAAATAATCCGAATATTAATTAATTGGATGTAGATACAAAATAAAAAATAATAATATGGTGAATATAGATCATATATCATTGAAGGGAAATTGAGATGAGGAAACACTTACGTCATTGGAATCTCTTGAATAGAAATCCCAAAAAATATTAAACATTATATGTCTGTTTAAAACCATTTAATTAAAAAAAATATTTTAGGAACAACAATTTGTATGTATATACATCACAAAAAATAAAACAAATTTGGAATAAGGAATAAATATCAAAGAAATAATGTTATATGAGAAAACCTTACCTAATGTCCGGAATTGCGTTGCACACACTCTAACCACTTATTTATTAAGTATATAATTATTATAAATATATAATAGAACCACATTCATACTTATATAACAATATATTTTTTCCTTATAATTTCTAGTCATAATATTAATTAATAATTGTTTATTAAAATAAATATTTGGTTTTTAATTATTTCATTTTCCTATCATATTTCTATTTTAAAGATCCAATACTTTCCCATTTTTTTGGTTAGAAAATCTAAATCCTTATAATAAAAATCTTATCTACTTATTGAATTCACTTTTATAATAATCCTAGTAAGCCGATGATTAAATGTTAGTTAAAAAACCTCGCAGAGGTGGTAATTTCCTTGCAGAAATGGGTGAGGCATTCAGTATTTAAATAATTTATTAAAAGGAATGTTATTAATAATAAGTATTTAAAAATGATAATTATATCATATATATTCATTAAATACATATATAAAACCATTATTTATAAGTGGTGATGAAAAATGATTATCATTACTTCATAGAGTCGATAGTTCGTGCATACGTATGATCGACATTTTCATTTTCTAATAGATGAAAATGATAAATAAAATGGATGTATTCTAAAGATAAAAATATTTAAATTTAATCAAATATAATTATTTTATTATTTTTATATTTTTATGTATTATTTGGAGTTTTAAGATGAATTGATATTGAAAAATGTATGTATGAGCATACATCTCTTCGATAGATAATCTCCATTAAAAAACCTTAATACTTATTGGTTGGGTATTTTTAGATGAAAAAACTATAGGTAATTGATAATGTTGTTTTAAAGGTATTTTGGAATATACTAGTCAAAATAAGGTGGTCACGTTTCATGGATATGTGAGAATAGGAGTTTCCCTTTTATAAGAAAAGGTAGTTGAACCCTTATAAATAATGTTAAATTTAAAATAATATAATGTAATTTTCATGGGAAATTGAAACAAATAAAAACAAATCTGAATATAAGATAATATAAAGATTAAATACACTGAAAAAATCATATTTCGACCATATTATTTGATAAAATGAAGCATTACCTCTTAGTTTGGCCCCGCTATTATCCTTTTTAAGCCTCACCATAGTGATATGATTTTTACCATGGTAATTATTCATTATAGATAAAAATTAAATTGTCCTTATTAAATAATATTGATTATTTTTACTCAAAATATATATTATATTTTATATCATTAAATTCATAGAGGTTGTAAAAATTTATTCTCCTATTTTTGTATAATAAATGTTAACAATGTTTTAAGAAAAACTTATTTTAAGAATAAATTTATTTAATTCTCGTTACACTAATAAGAACAATCCATTAAATGAATTTTATTTTAGTTTATTTAATATATTAACTTAGTATTTGATAAAAATAATTTATCAATATTTTGTAATATATTTTTTTGTGGTAAAATACTATGCACTGATGAAAAATAGGTTTCTAAAAAATGACACTGTTTACGTTGAAATGATTTTATCTTTATTTCCAACCATTTATTAATCAATTTATGAATGAATAATATTTTTTATAAATGTATAAAAAATTACATTCAAGAGGTTTATTACTCTAAATAATAGAAGGTAAATTTTCAAATATATATATATATATTTAATAAAAAATGATTATAAATAATAATTTTTTTAACCAACAATAATGATCATATTTATTATAAATAACTAATTTATTTTATTTTTTTCAGTAATTTTTTTATATAATATATTTAATTTTTTATTTTAATAAATCACTATTCACATATGTTTAGTGTTGTGTTCATTGAAAGCTATCAAACACATAAAATTTAATGAAGAGTAATATAATGTAAAATCTTAGGGTGTTACAATCTCTAAACATAAAATAATTTCTCCATCCAAATTCCATTACAATAAATTAATAAATAAGATACATACACATTATTAAATCCCTACCTTCTACATAGAATCCTAAAATTTCTTATTTCTCCAAAAAACATTGCCTAGATGAGTGACATTGTTAGGAAACAAATTATCATTTCAATCCATAATCTGAACTGGATGTTCATAATAAAAAAGAACAAGCTCATGCGGTACAATATCTATGGTTATTAACTGTGAATATTATATTTGTACATACATGGAAGAGATACATATAATTCATCATTAACTTGGTATAGGTTTATTATATGTTCTAAGTGATAAGATATTATCCTGATATTATATATAATCTCAATTAAATTGATATATCTATGGATCAGCTTCCCCTTCAATAAAAATATCAAAACCTTAATCTAAGGAGATAATTATAAAATGACTTTATCACTAAAATAAAAAATCTATCACACTCTAATAATTTTTTTAATAAATTTTATTTGAACTCTATGATGTCACGATGTGCTATTGAATGAATCTATCCTTCTCTCTTATTTCATTATCTATATCATGAATCAATTGATTATGTTCTCTAACATCATCCCAATTGGATTGAACCCCCTAGATTGTTCCATAGAGTTCATCATAAGGATCCATCTGAATGCTCATGTGAACGTTAATATAATATTAAAATTAAACTAGATGAAGGCATTGATACAGATTTTTAATCCATATAGTATGCACTCGGTTTATATTCTATGTTCTAAATGGTCCTTCAAAACTAAACATCTATATGAGGAAGAAAAAAGGTGATAATGTCCGATTAAATATTCAATTCATGATGAACAATTATCCATACCATTAAATTAAAACATGGATCTCAATAAAATATGATTGAGTATGGTACTCCATGAAACATCATCACTTACTTTATATATATTATAGAAATTTTCCTGAGATAAATATTCCTGGAGTGATATGAAATGCATTAACTTCATCAGGTGGTCAACTATATCAAAAAGTCCATTATATCCTTTATATTTACTGGGTTGTACTATGATGAAATTCTTTGGGGATATAACTCCATTTAAATATACGTGAATGCATAATGGTAGTATCATCCTCATAGACATATGAAAATAGAAAATAACTTATTGACATTATCAGAAATGAGATATATAATACACACTATCCCTCTACATACATTCCAAATCGAAAATACCTTAGATATCTCTATATATCGTTTTATTTAGAGGATATATAGAGAATTATGAGATACATTATTTATCAAAAAAGAACATTATTCAACTATTTTATTGAGGGGACATATATCAAGTTCATGAATCTTATAATTCAATAGTAATCATGGTGGAAATAAAGAGTATTGCTTACCTTCTTTTATAGATTTATAACTTACTTTTTCCCATCTTAAAATTCACATGAATGTTGAAAATTCATTTATGTAAGACAATATTTATTCCCAATAAATTTTATTTCAAGGTATATATTGTAAATATATATATATATATATTGTAACTATTTAAATAATCACCATGAATAAGCTAGAATGATCCTTCTAGATCGAGGCATTAGCCTTATTGTTTTCCTTCCCTTGGTGGTAATTTATTGAGATTCCATTATCTTTAATCAACTAAAATCATATTTTAGAAACATATTTAACCTTTTTATGTGAAAATACACTTTCTGATATTGATATCAGTATATATATATTTAATTTCAATATAAATATAATTAATAAATATTTTCAAATAAAAACTACCACTTCAATCTCTATATCATGAATCTGGTAACATTTCTCCTAAATGTTAAATTTTTGTATGGAATACACAAATTTTATGTTATTATTATTGATAATATATGATAGAAAGTTTATTGATGCATAAAAGTGCACAAATACCTTTATATAATATATGGTAGTATAGTTATAGGGTCACTAACCAACCTTCTCTTTAGGTCATTGAAATTTATTCACATTCATTAGTCCAAATGAACTTGTATCCCTTGCACTTCATCTTTCTCAGGGGAAATTAATTCTACAAGAAATTTATCACAAAACATTTTTATTAACTAGTAAATATAAGAAAAATATTGGTCTTAGTTACCAATATTGGTTTGGTACATTTCTCAATAACTTCCATCATCAAAGTATCTACTAATAAACCCTCACATGTAATTATATGAAACAATAATGATATATTTTGTATAAAAAATGAATTCTTAAAAAATTTGGAACAATAATTTTCATTCCTCTAGGTTCTCAACATAATCCTCAAATAAAATTAATTTTATTTCTTTATCTTACAATATATGAGAAAATAATATATAAATAAAACAAAATACTAATTATGTTAAACTCTAAAGGCATTATTTATTAGATCAATGAATATATAGATAATATTGGTAAGTCTAAATGGTGTTACACTAAATTCATATTGTATGTACGTCGTACAGAAGGCTATCTTGCTTATATTCTCCCTTTTAAACCATAAATGATGATATCAAGGTCAAATATCTGTCATTTGAAATTAATTAAATCTGTGTTTTTTAACAAACATTGAAAAAATACAAGGAATATGATACTTATTGTTTATAGTGATATTTTTATGTACATTATGGTCAATGGAAATATGCATTGAACCATATTTATTCCTAAAAAATTAAGAACAACAATTTTTAAATCAATTGGGTATATGAATCCATTTTATATATTCTACTAGATTTTATTCTTAAATACCTAAAACTCAATTAGGGTCATTCTATATATATCCTTTTCAATATGAGTATCTGAATAATTGTGTTCTATTAAAGTCATAATATATTGACCATGTAAATAATAAGAAACTATGTATGAAATATATCATAATATTTATGAATAATATGGATATAATCATTATTAAGTTCTTCCCCAAGTATTTGTGATAAATCTCATCTTGTATAGATAGAAAAACCTATATATTTGAAATAATTTCTTTTTGATGTTCATGTTAATCCTCACACTAATATTTGAACATATGTTGAATTAAAATACAAAATATGACTTATTTTTCAATAAAATTTATATGGGAGGTATATATAAGGATTCAACTCCTAGATAAACTCACATAAAATTCGAATTTATAGTGAGTAACATGTTTTTTGGAAGCACTTTTATACAAAATTATATCATATATGATCTATAAATAGAATTATGATTTTTCAAAAATAAATCTATATCGAATAGTTGAGTAGCTTTTGTGACACTCTTATATAAGTATTCATTAAAAGAACATTGTTAGAATCAGAATAAAATATGAAAATTTCAATTGTAATGTAGATGACAAGTGTACCTTTAACCACATCATTCTTATGAATCGCCTTAATATTGATGATTTAATAAGACTTCCATTTTTTCCTTTGTATTAGATTGGTGTTGAAATTTATTTTCATCAATAATAATTGTATTCATATTCAATTTTTTATAATCTTCATACTCATTGAAATCATATCATTGATGTATGGTCGATTTATTCATTTGATATTTATTTTCATCATTGATTGGCCTCTTCATTTCTGTTCATCTTTCATTTAGTAGAAGGAATCCTTCTATGAACTCGAATCATTTAACCATTCCATTAATGAAATACCCAATGTTGATGTCAATATTTTTGATATTAATATATATTATGTTTCATTCCTTTATAGGTTTTGTTGTGAAAATTTCATTGAAAGTCTATTCTCTCAAATTATTCACAAAACCATGAGTACAATAAGAGTCTAAAACCTCTATTTATATATTGAGTTTATAATGAAACATTTATCAAAAAATATAAAATTCACTAATAAGAAATTACTTTTAGAGGCATGTTACTGATCCAATAATGACATAATCAATTTTTATTCCATGATAAATGATAAATTCAAAATCATACATTGAAATACTTGTGAAATTTTCCTCATAGGAACTAATTGATTTATAATCCTTCTAATTTAGTTTAAGGAATTTCGTATCCATTTTAGTATGAATTGTTTGAGGAAAATAATTATTAAAAAAGTAATATCATAAACTCTTTATATTCCATGGAGTAAATTTCATCATCATGCCTCATATTCATGATAAGAGTTCAAAATTGATAAAATTCATCCTATAAATGATAAACTGCCAAATTAAGATTCTTATGGTTTGAGAACTAAAAAGAAATCATAAATTTTCTATATAATTGAACCATTTCGAATAGATAAATGGTTCTGATTCCCACTGATTTATATTTGGGGGTTTCATATAAAATACTCAATGGTGAGTTGTTCTGTCCTTTTGTAATTTTTATTTTTACCATGATTCAAGTAAAAATTTAATGATTGAGTGATTTATGTGAGTGAAAAAAATTGAAATTGCTCCCCTAAAATTACATCCTTATTTACCTTCCTTTATTCCATAATTTTGAGATGGGAAATGTATTGGTGTATATTTTTGGGACAAGTGAATCATGTGGATGTTAAAGTGTTTTATTATGTTATTTTGGCCAAAAAAGGATACACCCATTTGTCATTCTTAGGGAAATGTTGTATAAGTGTTGACTATGAAATTATGGGGTGGCTTCACCATATTGGTGTGGTGGGATAAAGGTCATGCCACATGAGAATTAGATGGGACATGATGATGATGGATGATAGTGTTTGGGATATAACTATTTCATTTAGTGTTTTCTACATAGGTTTTTCTATTTTGAGATAGACCATACCACAATGTCATTATCTACTTCAGTATTAGACAACTAGTTTAGCTATTCCATCGCAAATGTTTTGATCATTAAAATATCTATTTTGGATTATAATTGTGTATTTTTATATCAACAAATAAAGAGAATTAATTATGTTTTTTATTATATTGAATGATACTTTTAGGACCTCTACAAGTACCATTATACCCTCTGCATTCAACATCATTCGAAAGTTATGAAGGGACGAAGATGTTACTCCGTACTATAGTGTTTTTCTTTATGAAAAATTAGTGCATGAACCAACATGGTTCCACATGAGATTAACCCCTAATATTCATGGAGGTTAAAATAAAGATACTCTACATGTCCCAATACTATGTTCTACACTATGGTGGTTCCCAAATAGAGCACCCAAAATGTTGTTGTTAGTCTTACACTATGGTGGTATTCTTCCCATGCTCCCATAAATCATGGTCTTCCACCCTACACCATGGTTTCTATTTCTCAAATTACTCTACCTTGTAGTTTCCTTCTTTCACTGTGGACCCTTCCAAATTTCCAGTAACCCTTGTTGTTTTTTATTTTTTCTATGATCAACCATCTCTTTTTTCTGAGAAGATATAAAAACTCCGATTGAAGTTTATTGTCCTTGGGAAAATATCTATTCAAACATTTTTCTTATTTAATTTTCTATTATCTAGAACCCCTATCATGTTTTATTGATACTATTTCTTGGATTTTTTGGCATGCAAGGTCTTCTTTTAGATTGAGAGTGAGTTTTGATGATAACAAACTTGATGAACCTTATAGGTGACATCGATGATTATTTTTTAGGAAGTTCCTAACATCGTGTGGATTTTTTACACATGTTCTCATGATATAAATTATGTTATACAATAATTTTATTTTATTTATTTATTTTAATCAAATTTGGGTGTTTTGTGTGTATCTATGAGACCTGCTATTCTATTTTTTCCCTCATTGGTAATAGAGTAGCTAGTTCAAATGTTTTATTATGATCAAATGTTGTTATGTGTTGATAATTTATTTCTCTTGTCATTATACATTCCATGTATACTTTTAATTGTATATATGATAACATTTTTTGGAGTTATTTTATAGTTTCTTGTATTAGGTGGTGCATCGTGACTTTTTTAACGCTTAGAGGGTGAGTGAACTTGACTTGCAATGATAACAATGACAGAACTCAGCATAATGAGGAGATATAAGGATACCATTGAACCGCATGCTAAGGATATAATTTATTCCTAGATATTAGGATGATCAATTAAAAGATGATTTTTGGGTTGCACATTGAATATTGGGAACTCCATTGAGTTTCATGTTGTATATAAATTACTCCCTCGATTTAAATGTCGTATATCGGGAAATCCAGTGAGTTTCATGCTATATATCAAGTATTCGGTGCCTAGTTGATTTGTGAGAATAATTTAATACATGTGGAATACACCAATTATTAATATACAAAATTCCATGATTTTGTAGAGTGAATGCTTTAGTATGTGGGGGCTATTTTGGTTACTACCAAAATCTACTCATTATATTTCTTCCATTGATCCAAAAAAGGTATATCAAGGTGTTTATGGTGGCTTCGTCAGCACACAAATATTCCGTTTTTGGATTTTATTATTATTTAAATATAAATAATTCTTTATTTTTTTCCGTATACACTATTTCTACATGATCACATTTGGATAAAGATGAATTGGTAGTGTCCACCTGAATCTTGTACTCACGACATACAGGAAAATTTCATTGCACCCGTTTGTTTCATGGTTAAAGATATGATGAAGGGAAAGTGACCATAGTGGGATGGATGAGCAGAGGAGAATGAATATGGTATCTGACTAATGTTGAATCTAGAGGATACTAATATTCAATTATTTATTTATCTTCACATTTTATGATGTTTTGGATTTCTAGTGTGGGAGACGTTTATTGCTTATATAACACATGTGCCCTTTTATTCATTAGTTTATGAATGATAAATCTAGTTATTAAATATATTATTTATGATTTATTATTGATGGTAGGATTTGATACTAGGTGTATAGTCTACCCATTGAAGGAGTAAAATAATTTCTATTATTGTTATCCTTTTGTGTACATGGTGTTTTGCTTGAGGTCATGTGACACTTCACTCAGACATGGAGGTTTGGGTTGGGATGTTATAAAATGATATAACAAATCGAATCATTAATTAGATTCAAAAAGTTTCCTCAATTTTGGATTTTGGAGAAAAGAGATAATATTATTGGAACTTGGGTAGGGGAACTTTTTAGTGTTTTTCTGGCATTATATAGTGGTCCTTAGAGTTACCATAAGTGGGTAAAATTTTTCTTTCTTATTATATTGGATCAAATTCACCTTGAGTTACGCACATGATTTTAATATTTGATTTAACATAATTTTGAAGTATTCATGAATACTAAAAAGGAACTTTGGTTAAAATTCAATGTATATAACTATTTTTGTGTTGAATATTATATCTTTAATTGAATTCCATGATTTTTGTTATCTTTTCAATATAGATTCTATTGTATGATATGTCTGTATTTACATTATATTATGATTTATATTTTTATAATTAATTATGTGGACCAAAAAATCTGTTTTAATAGTGTATATATGATTAATGTTACTATTATGTAGGGGAAAAGGCCAATGTTTGTTATAGTAAGGGTATACCATTGGTTATGTGTATACTCATAGGATAACCTTGTGTTGTCCCACAGATTGTATATGATATTTTTATGTTATAAATTTTGAATTGTGGATGTTTGGTGGGATTTCCAACTAAGCATGAGGATACTCATGAGCATGTACCTGTAACTACCCTAGTTGTGCAAGCAGTGTCCGCATTCCACCCTCCACTGTGATCCATGGTAGACCAACCTATGGATTTCCAGCTCTAATACCCTCTTTATTTTTAGGTCATTAATGGACAATAGGAATCTACAGATTGGGTGGAAATTATCAAGGTTTTCGTAAACCATATTTATATGCCAATGGGAAGGAAGGTGAAGCTCAATTAATTATTATTGTAGGGGACAACCCACATGTTGGTGGAGATTTAAGGTATAATTTGGAAAATGTGATCAAATTTAATGGGATTACATGAGGTATCTATTAATTGGGGTGTTATTTCTAAACATATTGGAGCTTCATCAGAAACCTGAGTTCATAGATATTCATCAGAGATCCATGATATTATCTGGATGGTCCAATAATTTTACTAATCTACTATGTTTTCTCTAATTCTACAAGGTAACGTTTCTCAGAATGCTAGGAAGTTCAGGGTCAGACATTGGTCCATTGTTAGAAATCTTGTCATGAGATTTATCTTGGATTCCTACTTAAAGGTTTCACAAAAGGCTCCAACCTTTGAGAAGATCATGGAGGAGGGTTGGGTAGTTGGTCATCAAATACCCTTCATAACTCAGTCGAGTGGTTCTCCTATTATTTCAATGATTACCTCTTCTAATGGAAGGTATCGGAAGAAAATATTATGTAGTAAGAGAAGATTCAGGCATCTTTAGCTCCTTCGGTAGGTAGACCAAACTGATTTACCTATGTTAATTTTTTACAGTAGAATAGGTATTTAATAACACCCAAGAGATAATAATAACAGTTAAGAATGATATGAAATCCCAAATAGTTATGCATTATACAATCATGTATGAGGCTCTATGTGGGAAAGAAAAAGCTCAATATTGGACATAGGGATATTTCAGGAAATCATAATAGTGGAATCATACTTTCCAATCACCCTGAGAACAGGGTTTCAAGGCTATGGAAATCCATTTTTACTCTATGGATCAGACTCCAACTAATAGGGGAGAGGGTGTATCTAATGATCAAGTTACAATTACAATCACCGAAATATTATATACTTCCACGTTTGATATTCGTGCTTCCCATTCCTTCACATCTTGACTTGTTGTTACTAGACATGACATTATTATCATGTTATCATCTATGTTAATCTCTTTTAATACACCATTTGGAATAATATTTGACCATATTCTGTGAATCCTAGAGTTTCCATTTTTCATCACTAACTTCGGACACCTATCTGAATGTATTTTTACAAAGATGGTGAATTTTTATGTTATTCTTGGTATGGGATGACTGACCATATTATGATCTCACATTGACTATTATCATATATCGGTGTCATTTACATTTTTAAAGGTAGATATGTATTTTATTTCTAAAAAATGGGAACTAGTACCATGAAAATTTGGACCAAACATGGGTCATCTTATTATGATCATGGAATAAATTGAATACATATCACCTTCGATGAGATTAGTGGAAGCCCCCTCAACTATCCCTCTAGTCATGTTTCTCTATGAGGACCTATTTTTGGATGAATTTAGAAGACATCCACCTGATAGAGGTGTTGAATTTTAGATTTATTTCATATTTAATTAAATAACCATTTCAATGCCCCCATATCTTGTGGTTCTCATGGAGCTAAAGGATCTAAAGGTGCATAATGAAAACATGGATTAGATGGGATTTATTATTATGATTACTTCTCTATTGGGTGAAATTTCATTGTTTTGTAACAAGGAGGATTTTATTCATCAAATATGTATCAATTACTAGATGATTAAATAGATGACAATGAGGAACATATGCCTCTTTCCTAGGATAGTTATTTTTTTATCAATTATTGGGATCCCAATAGTTCTCAAAGATTTATCTCTGATTGAGTTATCAGTAGTGGTGTGTTAAAGAGGAGGTCATTTTGAAGATGGGGTTTTAGAGAAGTTATGTGATGTATGAATACATGGTGATGTCGTTAGGAATTTAGAACACACCAGCAGTGTTCATAGCCTTCATGAAAAAGATATTACACTCATACATGGGGTTTTTTTGTGATGCTCAGTAAAGAAATCATCATCTACTCATCGAAAAGATAGAAACATTCTAGAATCTTATAAATAGTCTTGAGTATGCTACAAGCACATAATTATTAAAAATATATTTTATAGTGAAACTTATGGATTTAGTAGGTGAAGTTCGTAGGACATGTGGTGTCTCAGATTGGTATTCACATGGACACAAAGAATGTAGATCTGTTAATGTCCTAGACGTTTCTCTGAAATATTTAAAATATCAAGATACTTTCAGGATTGGTATGATATTACATATGTTTAATCTATGAATTATACAATCTATCCGAATCCATGATAGCGCAGATGAAAATTGAGTGAAAATTCAATATCTAACATATTTTTAAGATTCATTCAATAAGTTTAGTAGAAGGTTGATGATATGTCTAGTATTGGCACTCTTTGATCTATGAATTGGTTATGTTGTGTACTATGAAGCCTCAAAAGTTATGGTTCACATAAACTATTAAACCATATAAAAAAATACCATACTCATTACTTGGAGAAGACATTTTGGGTTCATCATATAAAGTTATGGTGACACTATCTATTTGGTGATATATATTTTCTTAACTGGATAAAATGATCCATTCCTACATATTCTTTTTATGAGACCTAAATCAATGATAATGTAACCTGGTTGATTATCTATAGATGTTGGACTTCGAGAATGATTACATGTGAGGGATAGGTAACATTATTGTATATACTCTTAGTTTTATTATGTAGGATGATCAATAGCATTGTGAGTGTCCATAAATGGAGAAATGAAACATGATTAGCTTTTTGGTTGAATGAAGTATGTATGGTTATTATAATCAAGGATCTGTGACTTTTTCCCCATTAGTGGTAACATCATCACTTTTGTACTAGGTAAAGTATTGAAAAGAGTTAGGCTTAGAATTTGTTGTAATGATGAAACAACTATATATAGGTGACCCAATACCTGGATGGAATATAGGAGATAATGATCTGACCATGGTACATCAAATAGTATTAGTCCCCCCTTTCATTAGATATGAGATGATGAGATACTTCCATACCTCAAGAATATTGGTACATCCTAGTTAAATGAAGATGTACCAAATCTTCCTGAGCCATTTCTAGTGTCCAGGAATGAAGAGGAACATCAGTTGGATTGTGACCCAATGTACTACCTACCAGAGGGTAAAGGATAAACATGAATATCATGCGGAATTTCTTTAGCCACATTCTATTAACATGTGTAAGTAGAAATTTTTCATTATGGACATTGTGATTAGGTTACCTAGGACCCCAATGAGTAATGATGTTATCTGGGTGATTTTTAATTGGATGATTGAATTATTAAACTTTTCACCGATCTGTGAGACTCAATCAGAGGATATTATTGGATATATTTATGTGTGTCTTATCATATATTTACATAGAGTTCCCATGATCATTGTTTTAGATTGATATTCAATTTTTTTTACATCTTCGTTTTGGTAGGTCTTACAGAATGCCTTACTGACTCAGTTGAGATTAATGAATTTTGGAGGATATTATTTTATTTTACATTATATAATTTAATTTATATTTTTATGATCAACTAGACTATATTGAGAACACATACATCAATAACTACAAATCTTTTATTTAGATGTAATGTTATTCGGCTCTTTACTTGATACAATGCCTATCATTACATTATTATCATATGGTAGGTGATGCAGTATTTGTGGGGCCTAGTTTTTTAGGATACCATTAATATAATTTAGATGATTTAGAAGATCTTGGTCACTTATTAGTGAATGAATATATATTATTCCAACTATATGAGGATACCTTTGGAGTTCACTATGGTCAATCATGTTTTCATGAGAGTGACAACTCAGTAAAGGAACTGATGTCTATATAATCAAGGCAAGATAGAACATATTTTTTTTTGAATAATTCAATTTTAGTAATAATTTTGGAGGACAATCAGACTTTATGGATATTAATTATTTATACCAAGGAATTCACTACATGTTTCATGGGCCTTAACTTTAGAGGTAAATGTAAGATCCTATTCATTTTATTGACTGTGAGGATGTTGAGTTGGAGAAATATGCATCTTATGAGGATAATCTAGTATAGAATGAGGAATAGAGTGATAAATTACCTCTATGGAATATGATTACACTAATCCAAATCCTTTAGTAGTATGTATGGATCTAGGAGGAGACCTAGGAGAAAGAGGTCTATGTTTCAAAACATTGGACTACGTTTTTTTAATAAAGTGCACCTGAAATTATTCATGATGGTGATACGTCTTTAAAGGGGGATAATTATAAAATCATGAAAATTTTATCATTATTGGAATTAATTTTCTATTGTGATTCCACTTTATTTGATTTAGGACATGTTTTGGTGAAGGGTTCCAGTTGTTGAGAAGAGTTTGTCAGATTAAGTAGGTTTTGGGTGAATTTTTAGCCTAATGAAGTTGAAACTACATTATAATCCTCAGGAATAAACCATATAGGAATGAAATATTCCATAATAAAGTGGAAACAACATAGTGGTGTTGTGTGATAAATACCATTCCATAGGTCCAATATTTTCACGATGGTGATGCTGAAATGTGGTGTATTAAATTTAGCCTTCAATATAGAGGGATGTTCGTAGAGGTTGTTATATAGTGATATAATCCATTTCCTAGATATATTTTATTCACTAGTTTTAGATATATGGTCTATCCAATATATATTCAATGTTTATTGATTTAAATGATCTATTTTTAATTTGAATCACAGTTTTTCATTTCATAAAATTAATAGATTTAATTAAAGTTTTTATCACAAGAAATGAACTTCTAAAGAACCCAATATATTTAAATTTACACTATTCATTTGAAATCATTTTGTAGATTCAAAGGGTTTTAGAAGAGTCTCGATTCTAAAATGTCTCTCTATACATAACAAACATACATGAAGAATTTCAGTTCCACATCTTAGTAACCACTATTGTGTCATAGAGTATTAACTTCGAATACACTCCCTATCTTAGATCCTTATTCGTCACCCTGGTGGTATCATGATATAGTTCCCACACAATAATCATCCATATTATAGTGTGTCAGTATTCTTACAATGCACCCCTACTCTATGGTGTTCCATCCTCATCCATGGGGGGTATTCCCATATCACCTCCATGTTGTAGTTTTCTCCTTGCACCATAAACCCATAAAGACATCTTGGAAACATTTATCCATTTTCATTCATCCAAAAGAGAACACATACTTATTAAAAGTAGATATTAGGACTCCCGTTAACTTAATCAACCATGGTAATTAATTGGATATACCCTTTTGATTGTTATGTTTTCCTATTTGTATAGACTATATAATATTTAATTGGGAATGATTCTAGGATTTCTTGGATTATGAGGAATTCAATTAGTATGTTAGTATGTTTTAATTATGACACCCATGATGATCCTTGATATTTCAATCAATGATTTTTAGGGTGGAAGCTATATAACTCTTGGGGTTTCTATTATGCATGTTTTCATGTCATAACTTTTGTATTGGCATAATTTTATTTTTTTCTTGATTGTGATTAGTTTTTGGTGTACATAGTTGTGAGAGCCATTTTCATATTTATTTCAATGAGTGATACTAGAGTATTTATTTTTTTATGGTTTATTGTGATCTCACGTATTTATGTGTTTTTTATTTATTCCTCATATTTATATTCTTTCCTTATTTTATGTGACTTGTACATATAATTTATTTGTTTGAAGGTATCATTAATAGTGCTTAGAATAATAGGGCCATCATCACATGTTTATAAAATAGAGTGGGAGAAAAATTGACTTGCGAAAATGATGATTATGGAGTTGATCACTAGGTGGATATTGGAGGATAACATGGAACTTCCTGTCTAGAATGTAAGTGAAATCTATGTATTGGGATGTTCATTTCATATTAGACCTATAATCTACATAATATTGGAGTTGGTTACCTAGAAAAAGCTTTTGTTTTCTTTATTATAAAATACATTCATATTATTGAATATAAATAAACATCTTGTAAAATCATGATTTTTTTCAGCATAACATAGTAGGTGATAATGTCCTAATATTAGTTTCACTAAAAGGTCATACAAATTCAACTATAGGGAGAGAACCCAGAAGTGAAAAATCTATTCCTAAATATATATTATAATTCAAGATTATATAATTTTATAGAAAAAAAATGATAAAAGATATAAGGGGTGGAAAATAATAGTCATTGACTCACCTTATCATGGTTTATTCCCTTGGTAATTTCATGTGCTGGATATTCTGAGAATGAGAACCGCTAGTAAAAAATCCAAATTTATATATCTGATGGGATGTTCCTATCAATAGATTTTTGTATTGATCATTAGAAGTTATTATTATTATTAATGTATATTATAAGTCATGTAATTTGATGTATTGAGCCAAACATTGATGACAAATTTTCACGGCGAGGTAACAAATTTTGGGTGTGTCATGTGAAATATTTCATTAATGGATAATTTGAGAAAACATTTGTTCCTTATGTTATTTAACAGAAGTTGATATCTCATTCCCTTTGAAGGGTATTATATATACTAAATAAATCCATGTTTATAAGTTTCTATAGGAAAGTTTGATTTCTGTAAATCTAAAGATATATATAACAAGGAAATGGGTTGATGGAACTAGTATAAAACCTACACGAATAGAGGTTTTACGATACATGTATTATATTACACAGCAAGAATACCTATGAGTTATTATGTCATTCTTGAATTATCATCTTTATCTATGGGAACCATGTCATGTTGCAAGATTCTATCCTTGAATGTTGGGATGCTTCATTTATTGTGACTAACGAAGAGGCCTAGATGGTCACACACTAATTGTATCCAAAATCTCATTTAGATAATATATTATTATTTATTATTTAATAGGATTAATAAATATTATCCCTACCCCACATTTGAAAACAATTCATGTTTTCTTGGTCACATATATTCCATAACCAGTTATTCGAAATAATATAATGTGATGATAATATTTAATAAATATTTATTTTATATTTAGTTAATATAATATAATATTTATTTATTTTGGAATAATGAAATTTTATATATGTGTTAAATAAATAATCACTTGTCATGTATTGATACATATTGTGGAGGAATGGTGGGCCATGGTTATTGGTCTAGTGAGAAATAATATATATTAAATATTATATCAATAAATAATATATAAATTTAATTCGTGAGTTTTGCGCATGTTTAGAAAATAAATATTGTTATTATTATTGATATGTGGTTCCATTGGTACACACTAAATATTAATCTAAACCTGTGGAAATTTAAACTTCTAATCCCTATCAGTTTATACACCCAATTATGTTATTTTCAATCGAAGAAAATTCATTTTATTACTTCCCATAATGAATCTAGATAATCCTCTAAACCCTATAGTGCTCTCATATCCATGAATGTGCCCATGAATGGATGGATATCTTCTTCCACCTCCCACTCTCTAGTCTCAAGATATCAATGGGAAAATATTGGAAGTTATTATTCTCGATATCAAATGAGAATGACATGAGAAATAAAATCTTATATGCTAGCACCAAAGGATTTCTATAGTGATGTTAGGAGAATTTTAGAACCTGTTTGGATCACCGCAAGATGGAATCTTCTCTTGATTCATACAGTGTAATGATGGTACAACACAAATATTTTTTCAGATCCATCAATAATAAAATAATTAACAAAAGGCAACTACTTAATTGATTAAATTAATTAAAAACAATATGTGATCATCCCATGCTTAGTTTTTTAATTCTATCTATTCTCTAATTTCATTGAATCAAATCCAATGAATACATAATTCATCATTGTGTAAAATTTTATATTAATCATTGATAGTAACAAAAATAAACACTTGGAATAGCTCATCACCTTCTTCCAACGTTGCTGAAACATACAAGTGGTATCATTGGGGATGCATAATTATTTATAATTATTTAAATATCATCAGTTTATTTTCACATTTTACATTTATTTTTCTATTTATGTCTAATAATTTTGAACCGAATTTAATGATCTTCTAATTCCTATTTTTTATCATATATCTAATCAAAATAATTAATTTCATGAATGAAATAAAATAGAAGAATTAAACTAGAGGTGGGAAGGATTCTTGATGGATAACATAAGAGTATATGATGTTTAACCATAAATATAAACCATGTAGACATTTTCAATGTATCAGGTATTAATTCAAAATGAATTCAAACCACATGAATTGAATAAATGTGGTTCATTTAATATTACACCACATGTTGAATGATCCATCCTAGAGAATAGTCATCCATAACACATGGCTTGTAGTCTTACAAACATAGATGGACCATGTATCGGTATACATAACCTACCAGACTTGTGACCATGTAACTCATAGACCACACATTTTTTAATCCATTTATTTTCTGAGGCATGGTTTACACACTGATTCTATCAACATGCAACTCAGATATATATTGAGTAACATACATGACATGTAGCTTGTTTGTATGCACCATGTACTTATACAAAATTTAAAATAATTAAAATTAATTTATTATACAGGGTAAGCATTATCAACATGTTCTTGTGTGTGGCTATTAAGTTTATAAGATATTCCATGTGATGGGTTATAATATATATATATATATATATATTTAATTTATTTATTTATAATATTTAGTTCTTAATATCATGTGTGGGTAATGTTTTAGTTATTACTCTATGAGCATTGAATAATTTCACACGGTAGAAAAATCATTTCATTCATTTAATCATTATGTTGATAGTACACATCATGAATGTATGAGATAATTCATGTATGTCATATATCACAATATTAAATATTATACATGTATAATACATCTTGGGTAGATTCATATAGGTATTCACCATGTTTCCTCCATGGCAAATTTATGCACATAATTGTTTCCAATTAAAATTATTTATTCATTTTTAAATTATGTTTGATGAGAATCACAAGAAAATCTAGATGATATTTAAAATAAAATAACTGTCTAAATGAAGAAGACAATTAATTCATTAGATGACAATTTATCTTAAATAAGAATGATTAAAAAATTATTTTTTGTTTTATTAAAGGGACAATTCATTGAATTCATATATAGGATTGTGATCGTATACTAGACCATTGAATTTGATTGGTTTCATTTAATTTTTTATCAAATTAAATTTTTGGTCAGCATGCCACCTCTCTTCGTTCTATGTAAGGACTTGTGTTCCCTTATTTCCTTTTATGTAAATCCCTTCCCCTAACCTATGTGTGAGTAAAAAAATTTCTAATGCATGTAGATCCAATGTTAGTGGTGGTGGTTTCAGTGATGATCCATGGATAAACCAATCCCAGAGAGATACGTAGGTGGACATGTGGAATGCTATAACATGAACCATAATTGGTTCCATGTTTATTCCCAAGGTTGATGGTTTGTTTATCATCTTCTAGATAAACTAACCATTAGTTAAAGATATTGATCATACCACATTATTATTTTATTTCGATTAAGATACATTGTTTTTTCATTATGTCGCAATCACATAAATTAATGAATTAACAACGATACGAAATCAAACTAAAATAAAATGCCTTATGAGTAAAAAAATTTCTAATACATGGTTAATAAATTATGTAAATACAATAAATATTAATTTTTTTAATAAATATACTTATTTTAAATTTACACATAAAAATATAAAATCCCAAAAATATATATTCGGTCAGTATAGCCTTCAACTACATTAAATAATGTAGAACCATTGTTAAATGAGAATGGATAGGAAATTATGGGGTGAATTAAATTAATTGGGAATTATAAAATAATGTTTTGGGTAGACTAAACTTAGTTATAACCATGGTTTGACTACCAATTAAGGAATTGGTGTCATTAAGAATAATTTAATTTTATGGATTTCAGGATTGGGAAGTTCACTCAACAAATCAAGGAACTATGAGTAAATGCAGTCGAAATTTAGAATTCCTACCTAAAAGAATTCATGTTTCTTAAAAAAACAATGTTAGGGTAATGATAAGGGGAATATAGATTCTTTCCAAAACAATATCCATTTAACAGAATATTCTAAAGCAAATGAAGAAGGCTTTTTTTCATACAATAGAAAGAGATTAACAAATATAATATTGATTTTTTTATATATTTTATCAGAAAAAGTACTAAAACGTTGCCGATATTATATTTAGAGACAACGTAAAATTACTTCAAACATATCACTTTGATCCAAACTTGATAAATATAATATTAGGACTATAATACATTTCCATGAGTGGAAATGTTCATACATGTTATCCTTTATTAGGAAGGAAAATTTTATGTCCTGGAATATACAATTCTAAATGCCCATAGTAATGAATCTACTGGGGAAGAGTTATATTTCTATGAGAAAAATTTGAACCATTCCATGAATGTTTATTGTTTCATGTTATCATCCAAGACCATTTGTATTTAGAAGAACATGTGGGAATGGATGTCTGTAGAATTATTTTTTAAATGTTGCAAGTAAAGACATTAGAAGAAGAACTACACCTAGAATAAAGGGGAAGCTAAATTTATGTTCATTAGTGAGAGTAGTCTTTCAATATCGCCAAATGGGTTATTAGATATAGATTTTAGTTCTCACATATGTATAAAAATACACCAACCAAGTAGATTCCAAAATATTTCTAGAGGGTATGTGATTTTGCGAGATGCAAATAGTTTATGGCTAGATCATCAATCCATTAATGTTTTCCACCTTTCCCTTCAATCATGAATTATTTTGGATTTAAAATATTGTTATTATGTAAAAACTATTACAAAGAACATAATTTATATATAGTCTCTATATCGATGTGATTATTTTTAATTTTGAATATAAAAGATGTTTCCTTTATAATGACTACATACGTTATGTTATGTAACATTTAAATAATGGTATTTATGTATTAAATTAATAAAAATTGGTATTGAAAATTGATAATGAATCACATTAACACAAATCATATCACACTCAACTATGGAATCACCATAATGGTCTAATAAATGAGATGTTTTTTACATGAATCTATTAAAATATTTATTATAATATTCTAAGCTAAAACCACTTGAACTATGTCATGATTGTTTACAATGGAAAATGAATTAAAATTTATTCGGTATAAAGGGTAAAAGGTCCATAGATAGTCTATTATTGGTATACATTGATGTGTGTGGACCATTTATAGTAGGATCCAGAGGTGGTATTATTACTTCAAAAATTTTACTGATGACTTCAGTAGATATGGTAATTTCTAATTGATGAGGTATAATTACAAGCCCTTTGAAAAATTAGAGGAATTCAAGAATTAAGTAGAGAATAAAATTTAAATGATTATAAATATGATTTAATAGGAATATGTTGGTGGATATCTTAAACAATAGCTTATCAAATTTACTTGGGACTCTAGGAATCTATCTCAGCTCGCTCCACCTTACACACCAAATTTGAATGGTATTGGTGAAAGAAGGAACCGTACCTTGTTTGACATGGTAAGGTCGATAATGAGTCAGGAATTTCTTACATTATCCTTTTGGGGATATGACTTACAAATTGCGGGGTACACATTAAAATGAGTACAAAATAAAGGGGAAAATATAATTTCCTTCGAGTTATAGAGTGTCTAAAAACCTATTTTTATTCATAAACATTTATATGGTTATATCGAATTTTTTTAGGCATTCTCAAGTAAAAAATAGAAACATCTGGGCACAAAGTGTATCATTATATGGTAAAAAAATGAAATAAAGGAAGAGTACCTATACAACCCCTTAGAAAAGAAATTAGCGGTCAATCGATAAGACACATTTCATGAGAGGGGTCACATCCTAAAAGGTTATATTGGGAGAAAGATTTATTTTATTGAATTTGATTCTCAAGAAACATAATTATTGTTAAATGAATTGATTCCATAGATCCCCATGGAAAAAAGAAGTTCCTAGAACACATGTACTATATAGGAGCACACGAGTTGAATAACAATGAGAGATATATGGATTTCTAGTCATTGTATATTGGGAGTCATTATTGTTTTGATAATTATGAACCTCTCTCATATAAATAGGTAGTAGAGAGCTCGGAAGATACAAGATGGAATGGAACCACGAATTTTGAAAAAATTATTTCGTGTATCAACACCAATTGTGGGTTCTAGTCAGTGTCCCAGTTGATTTAAACCCTTTAGAGTAGAAATGTATATTTAATAGAAAAATAGACATGGATGGTAAATTAAATACCTATAAATAAAGTCTAGTTTCTATATGGATTAAAAAATATCATGGAATTGAGCAGGATTAAACCATTTCACATGTTTCTATGTTTTATTCCATCCTAATTATACTCGCTATATAAGCATTCAGTTCCTATGAAATATGGTAGATGGATGCCAAAATTGGTTTCCATAATTTTAAATTTTTGGAATATGTCTATATGACACAACGAGAAGGATTTGCGACTTCATGTGATGGATTTTTTTTTCAAGTTGGAGAGATCCATTTAGGGATTGAAGTAAGTATCTAGGTCTTCGAACATTCGATTCGATGAAGCTATATTTTTTTTTCTTCCAGAATTCATAAGAGCAATATGTTTAATAGAGATTTAGTGGGAATGTGGTCATTATACAACTAGTATATGTTTAATGATAGAACACTTATTTTAAATGACATATCAGTCTTATTGTATGTTACGGAATGGTTAAAAAACTATTTCTCTATGAAAGACTTAGGTGAAGAAGTGTAAATTATGTGGATCATGATAATTGATGATAGATATGAGAGGATTCATGGAATGTTTCAAAGTACCTACATTGAGTAGATACTGAATACATTTAGAATGGATCAATCCAGAAGTGTATTGGTTCCATTGTTACATGGTATAAATCTTTCTATGAAACTTTTTCCTTAGATACAACAATAATATGAGATAACGGTTAATATAACATAGGATTTCGTGATGGGATCAGTAATTAATGAAATTTTATATACTAGACTTGATGTTTCCTACATAATGAAAATGGTATACAGATATCAAGAAGATCTAGGAGAAAAACATTGATACTCTATTGAAGGAATCCATATGCATCTAAGATGAAATAAGGAAATGTTCGTTATATATGGAAGATATGAGGAGTTTCTCATCAGGGGTTATAACTATTATAGTTTTCAAATAGATCAAAATAACTTAATGTTGTATTTGGGATATATTATCTATATCAATGAAGGACTTGTGAGCTAGTAGAGTACAAAGAAGTGAGTTGACGCCGATTATGCAGTGGAGTCCGAGTATATAAAGGCCTCAGATGTATCCAAGGAGGCCATTTGGATATGAAGCACTGTCCACAATCATGATGATTTAACTACAAGTAAAGAACATATCACATTGTATTGTGATAATACTATAGTAGTAGATCTTGAAAAAGAACGAATTTCACACCAACAGGAAAAGATTATAGTCCATAAATATCATATCATGATAGATTTTTATAGTAATGTAGTATTTTTACAAAGAAGAGTACCCATATATGATAATGTGGAAGGCCCGTTGATTAAAGGCCTACCTCAATAGAAGCATGAGTATCATTTGGGAGCTAGAGGACCGAAGGACGTTAGTAGAAGGCTATAATGAAAGTGGGAGTTTGTTCGAGTGAGTTCAATAGTACAATATTTTCTTTACATTATGATAAAATGAATTCATAGTTTGCAGAAATCATAAACTCCTCATCACATAATTTTTTATTCTATATAACATATAATGTGAAATTGACATAAGAGTAGTTTTATCACTAAAAGGGTATAGTAGGTTTTAGTCATGATGTGAACCCAGAAGTTCTATGACACTATTCTTAAATATCTGTTTTTTAGAAGGATGATATCATTTTAGGGAATCAAATGAAACAATCTATCAGGGGTGGAGACTCATTAGAATTTGAAGAACCTTCTCGAGGAGTACACCCTTGGTAATATCTAGTTTAGAATATTATGTGATCATGTCCTTCTTATAGGAAATCTACATTTATATATGTCATTGGATGTTCCCATACACACATGTTTTTATTGATCCTAGACATTAAGAATGTTATTAATGAGTATTATAAGTTTCATACATGGTTGTATTGATAAAACTACAATAACATATGTTCACAGTGATGTAGGATACATTGGGTGAGGAAATGGTAATATTGAATTACTGAATAATGTGAGAAAGTATTTTCCACTATTATTATGTAATAAAAGTTGATATCTCATTAAATTTTATGGAAATGATATATGATAAACTAAACCATTACAATTTTTTAATGGAAACTTCTATTTCCAAAAACTCAAAGAAAGAGACATCATGAACATAGGTTAATGACCCAAGTATGCAACCTACGTGATTAAGGATTTCACAAAAAAGGATTATATTAAACAATAAGAGTCCATATGAGGTATTATGTCTTCTTTTCATTAAATTCATTCTCTATTGGTGCCTTCGACTTTTGATAGATTCTAACATTTTTCTTTAGGATACATCGACTAATGTCGCTGAGAAAGAGGCCTAAAGGGTTACACACTAAGTGTATCTAGAATCTCAGTTAAATAATATATTATTATTTATTGTTTAAAAAGTTTAATAAATATTATTCCGGTACGATATAGATAAATATTCATGCTTTCTTGATCTCATATATTCTATCACTAGTTATTTGAGAGAATATTATTTGAGCAGAATATTTAATAAATATTTTTTTTCCATTTTGGAAATATAATATATATTTTTTTATTGAATTATAATGCAGTGATAATGGGTTGTGAAGAGAAATGGGGGAGAGCTCTCGACGCGCACTCTCGGCACTCTCGGCTGATACCTAACCCTAGGTCGTGATTTGATTGTGATTCTTGGCTTCTTCGGTTATGGCAAGCTTCGATCCTGCTTGGGAGACCGGATCTGTGAAGGAGCTGGTCCTCAATAACCCTAAGGATTCCAATCCGCCGCAACAGAAGCTAGCGACTGAGGGGACTTCAAATGGACTCTCCTTTGTGGAAGTGGCTAAAGCACCAGGAAAAGAGCCCCGCATGCGAGATACGGTTGAGGTTGGTCAGAATAACTATTATTTTTATAATTTCAAGGATACACATGCAGGGATTATGAAGAAGGGTTCGATAGCACATGTAAAAGCTGATGGCGATGCGGTTGCTGAGAGATTGAAGTTAGGGGATCATTCCATCATGGCTAGGCTGATTTTTCCAAAGGGCTCACAGCCCTGGAGGTTATATTATCTCAAATATCGATTAACTAATATATGGGGCTTTGATGCCTAGAACTGCGTCTCTTTGGGTAAGGGATTTTATCATTTGCTGTTTCCTTCTGAGGAGCTTAAATTGAGAGCCTGGGGGTTTGGCTCCATTTCTTTCAAGCCTGGGGCATTTCATATATGTGAGTGGGATAGATCTTTTAATCCTTTGGAGATGGGTAGATCGGTTGCACAAGTTTGGATCAAAATATTTGGTTTATATTGGCTTCTTCGGCATCCCAGGATCCTATATGACATCTCACTAGCTATAGGAGTACCCATTAGATTGGATAAAGAAACTGAATTGGCTAGATATGGGCATTTTTCCAGATGTTTAGTTGAGGTAGATCTTTCATCTACCTTAATTGATAAAATATTTTTATCTAATGATGTGGAGGAAATTAGCTTGAGGATTGAGTATGAAAGCCTGCCCAAATAATGTTTCGATTGTAGAGTATTAGGACATGAATCCTCTAATTGTAGGAAGACTCTTTATTGCTCAAATTATTCTCTGAAGGGGAACGATCTTAACTCATGCCCCAATCTGAAAGACATGCCACTTGAATAGAAAAATATTTCTTCACCCAATAAATCTTTTGGATTGACTGTTCAAAGCTATTCCACAGTGCCACTTCCAAAAAAAAATCATGGGTGGCCATTGTATAAGAAGTTCCTTTTGATCTCCCAGAATTGCAGCCTTATTGTACTGGTGATGTGGATCAGACACAAAACGCCTACTCTGATAAAATGCATAAAACTGTTTATATTCCTGCTTCTGTTTCTGGGGATGACTCTGATTGAAATTTTCCAGAACAGCCTTCTTTGGCTGATAGAATCCAGGTGTCTTCACTGCCTGGTCCTTCTTTTACTAAATCTGTTGATGGCACTTATGTTGATTCTACAACTGTTTCACCTGCTGTTTATCATGATCCTTCTGAAAGAATAGAATAGTCTCATGTTTTGAAGGTTTTGGACTGTTCAGTCCAGAACAGTGTTTCTTTGATGGCTCCCCCTATTATGAATGTTCTCACAAAGATATGTCCTGATGTTCCTGAATTCCTCCATAGGAAAACTGGAATGACTGATAGTATTATTGTGTCTACTCATCTAGAGTCATCTGACATGGCTGGAACACCAGATTTATTGATGAAACATCCTGATGTAAAGATGAGTAAGGATTCAAATACCCCTACTTTGCAGAATGCTTCTTGTGTGCAGGAAACCTTAGGAAAAGAAGATCAGAAAAAGAAAGGCTCTGATGATGAATGGAAACATGATAGAACTTGAAGTCAAAAGAAGAGATAAAGGAAAGAGAAAATGAATAGGATGAAAGAAGCTCAAGTGGATAACTCTGATGAAGATGTAGAATCGCTCCTACAACAATCCAGGGAGATTGAGGAAACCTATCGTGGAGGAAGAAGAAATGGAATAGGATGTAATAACATCAGCCTTTGGAACGAGATGCGAAATAAAGAACGTATCATTGGGGACAAGCTGAGGAAAAAAGTTGGCATCCCTGAAAATGGGTGATAAGTTTATCTGTTTTCATTCCTTTTTTGTACCTCTTTTGTACTTTCTTTTTAATAATAATCCTGGGCTTTTTCCATTTAAAAAAAATGCAGTGATATTTATTGAATAAAAAAATTTCATTATTCATGTCTCGATAAATAATTTGGAGGATTGGAGGACCAAGTCTATATGTCTCGTAAGAAATAATATATATTGAATATTTTTTATCAAAATAATATTTTATTTTAATTCATGTGTTTTTTCCATGTTGAGAAATGATAATAATAAAATTATTATTATAATGGACATGGGGTTATAAAGGGATTAAATAAATATTAAATGTATGTAGGGGAAAATATTTTTTCAAACCCTAGCATTATATAAACACAATTATTTAATTTTCCTAGAGATCCAATTCATTTGTTTGTTTGGAACAACAAATCCAGAGAATCATCTCAAGACCTAGAGAGCTCCCCACTCCAAGAACACTCCCATGAATAGAGATTGATCTTCCTCTATCACCCACTCTCATGTCTAGAGATTTTAGGGAGAAAATATAGTAAAAGATTCTCTTGAAGACAAAAGGAGAAGGAAACAAGTCAAAGCATCTTCCAAGCTATCACTTGGATATTACAAAGGAGATATTCCAATATTCATGGAACACATGTATATCATTGCTAGAGGGACTCTACTCTCGATTCCTTCAATGTAATGATGATAGAATGTAAATATTTTTTTAGATAAATCAATGAAGAAATAGTTCTTGTATTGTAATTATTTAATTAAATAAATAAATTATGAATAATATGTTATTATCATAGGTTTTCTTCAAAAATTATATCCCATTTCTAGTTTCTCTGATTCAATTCCATTTATTGTGGTGTTCATCATCATGTAAAATCTTATATTAGTCATCGATCCTGGAAAAAACAAATGTTTGTAATGACCAATCAGACACTTCAGAAAAACTCAAAACATCCACATTCCATATACTGGTAACTGATATGAGTTTCATGACATATATCAGGAAATCATTCAAGATTCATTCCATATATTGGGAACTCTTTTATGTTTCTTGTTTTATATTAGGCACTCGATGCCTATATTATTTTTGAGAAGAATTTCATCTATGAGGAATAAACCAACTTAAAAATATGAATGATTACATTATTTTTTCAAATGGTAGTCTTACTAGTTGGTTTCTCATTTTTTACTACCGACATCTTCTCATTATACTTCTTAAATAGTGAATAATAAGTTACAATCAGTAGCTTGTGGTAGAAAGTCTAGCACATGTCCTCATGGTTTTGATTGTATATTAATTTTTATATTATGAGTTTATTTTTAATATTATAAAATAAAATATTTATACTTTATAATATTTGGATAAGGATATATTGGTTGTACCCCACTAATTCATTTACACACAACTACGTTGGAATTTTGTTGCACTTGTAGATTTCATGACTAGAGATCCTATGAAATAAAAGTGTATGTGGTGGATGTATAATAAGATTACATTATAGATATTATCATATTTGAATGAAATAGAAAGGATCCCATAACTTATATATTTATACAAACTTATTATTTTGTTTTGGATTTCCACTATGGGAATTGTTTATTACTTGTATGACATGTATTTACTTTTTATTATTTAGTTTTTTTATGTTTATTATGGTTAATATTAATTTTTTTATGATTTCTTATTAATCCTAGGACACTATATTGAGTTTATAACCTCCCCATTTATAGATAGAAACCCACACTACTAAATCAGATCCTCTTTTATTTGGGGAGGAACACAAAAGGTAATGTGAAAATCCCAATCAAACCTAGTGGTTTGGATAAAGATGCTATAGTGAGAATAGAAAAATGATTTTTTTAACCTAGATCAAATTCAATTTTTTATCACAAGGATGATCATTTCATTTTCCATCACATTTCAGTTTTCATATGATTACTCTTCATTCGATCCATTTATTAAAACCAAAAATTTTAATGTTAGTAATAATCATCAGTAATCAGAGTGAGAAATCATATATTAATGAAAATAATTTCTAGTATGTCCTAAATTATATCACGTTTTTATTAGGAAATTATATTCGAGGGATCAATCTAAAATATATTCAAATCCTATATAATAGACCAGAAAGAGGTTGTAAATTAACAAAAATACATTCCCCATTAGTGTCAAAATAAGTTCAAGGTTATGACTCTTTTTCATAAAAAAGTTTGATATAATGTTAATAACTAAGAATTCTTTTAGGGATAGTTCCCGTAGGTGGATATATTCTATATCCTAAATTCACTTGTTTGTATCAAGATAGGAATTCAATTTCGTGGAAACCACACACTCTATACCTTACAAAAAATTAGGATATTTTCTATATTTTGATATAAAACTAAGGATTTCATGAAAATATAATTCTCATAATACCCAGAATTTAATAAAACCAATATTAATAACAAATGAAATAATTTGATAATCACTGACATAATTATTTCATAATTTTATATGAATATAAAAAAAATCCCAATACTACACGCCCAAGAACAATAATGGTTTAGTGTATATAGAGACTAGAAACATAATCAATATATTTATTAGAAGGTATAAAATATATCCCACATATTTATTATCAAATAGTATCCTTTTAGAAATATCATAATTAAAACATTTCTTCATAACATGACAAAATGGAAACATAATAAAGGATGAGATCAGATACATGGTAAGATTAAACATCTGGTATATTCAATGATGATCATAAGTGAACATAATATAAGAATAAGGGAATGAGAAAATTATTAAAAATTACACAACCCTTAATGATAATTAATAGAACATAAATCACGATTCATCGTATAAGTATTTTTAGAACAAGATACATGATTCATAAGAGTGTAGAGTCACCAACAATCAATCATAATCCAAGAGTGAAAATCATTACTATAAGACATTAGTTTTTGGTATAAAAATAATAATATAAAACAAGTACCTTTGTCGTGTATCACTTGTAATACTATCATAGTGTACGTATTCCCATAATACTTTGGGTTCGCTCTGCATTCCTTTAAAAATAGTGGATAGAGTCCCATAGCAGGTTGGATTCCATCCCGATTCCCATAAACATAGTGGAAATATTATTATAGTTGATTGAGTTCTATACCCATTCCCTTACCTATTATCTAATGATATATCAATATTTACCCATTACATTAAAGGGATATAAAATTCTAGGTCCAACAAACATATTAATAATATTATACATAAATATGCTGCAGATGATGAAAAATATTCATTGGTTAATTATATCTTAATCCACCAGTTGGAATGAAATTGGTTTCAAAAAACCCATCCTTAAAACATCATCATCAAAAGGCATCCTAATAAATAATGTTCCAGGTATCATAATATCATAGACTTAGTGCAGGATAAAAATCCTTAAATGATATTGGAAAAGTCGAAAATTAATACTGTAAATTATTTTTAATTATGATTACAAAAAGAGAAAACATTACATTAATTTGGTGTTTTTAGAAATTAAAAATTCCCAAATCTATGAGAATTGTATCATATATGAAAAACTATAGAAACATATAAAATTATAATAATAAATATTTTTCATATGGATATAATTAGATCCACGACTCGATTAGTGTAACACCCCAAGCTTCCACAGTACGTGACACACACCTGTCGTGGGGTGTAGTAAAAAACGATAATATTTTTTTCCTAGTGCAGAACAGTGGCTGACCAGGGTCATCTCTCCTGAGGAGCCTTTCAATTGGGTTCAATTACTTTATCTAATTCACCTAATCTATCAATTTTTGATATTTTGTTATTTAAATGAAAGGGGTAAGAATATGTTTTTTTTTAATTTTTGATATGAAAAATATAAACTATCATGAAATTATAAATAGAATGTGTTAATGAAGAAAGAAATTGGTTTTGAGGATCAGTTTTGGATTCAATCATTATTTTCATTTATGTTTTTAATTTTAGTTTGATAATCCAAACATGAAATCTCATATTTGAATCAGTACTCTTTTCCAGAATAGAAATAGTTTGAGTTTCATGTCATTGGGGGCCATCACCCAATCGGGGACATTTGCCTCACCAATGAATGCTACTCAAATCTACCAAAAACATAAAATAAACTTTAAATAAAATTCAATAGATCCTTGACCTCCCCATGAGCCAAGTCTCGGGGTTATACTCTCATTTCAGAGAGTAGAATATCACAATAGTGGATGGATGGGAAGAGAGAGATATATGAGAGTGAAATGAAGAGAAGCAAAGTGGGTGGAGAAACACAAAGGCATTGATTGATTAAACTAGAATTTAAATTACAAATGAAAATAAAGATAATATAAAACATAAAATAAAATAAAATAAAAATTATAAATGAGGGGGGAAGAGAGGTGCAGTAGCGGCCCATGCCCCGGTGGGAACCCTCCTTGGCTTTGGGTGTCGAGCTGATGATTTTGGATGGACGAGCGGGCCTCCTTTTATAGGCATATTTTTTCTCCCAAAAGATTCCACATTGTTGGACCCATAAATGGTCGATTCATGCACAGAACCCTTCATCAATATTGTCCATAAATGTTTTGGTCATTCACCATCCAAATATTAGTGTATTTGGACCGTGGATAAAGGATTTATGAGTTTCTCATTGAAGTATTTAGTTTCTGGACGAAGCATTCTGGAAGGTTCCTCAAAACGTTTGTAGTTTAATGGACGCCTTAATGACTTACAAACTTCCCCAAATTTCTTGTAACGTCGACCATATATGTCTTCATTCTATCCCAAGTAGAAACACCTCATATGGATATGTTTAGGCCGCATTTGGGTGCCATCACAATGGTGGTGTCCATGATGTCCGCCCAAAAAAATTTCCAACTTAAATGAATTTTTAGGCCCTCTAGATGGATGAATCAGCTCCTGGTGCCGAAGACAAGAATGATGGAAATACAATAAGGATTCTAAAAAGTATGAATCCGAAAATTTGGAATTATATTTTTCAGCAAATGTACAAAATACCCTTGACGTAAAAATCTGTCAAAATTCTAGAATTAGTCATTTTTCACAATTTTTCTCCTTTTCATTCTCAAACTCTAATAACCCATTATTTTTATAAAAAAAATAAAATAAATGGGTTTTATCATCTAAAAAATTAAAAAATACTCATTATTTAATAAAAAATATGCACGTAAAGTTTCTCGCTCAAATACCCCCACACTTTAACCATGCTGGTCCTCAACCATTAAATCTGGACATGGAAATCACAAGACCCCAATGTTACCAATATTCAAATTTCAATACAATAAAATAAAACAATTTTCAATATAAAATCAAACCTTAAAAAATCTATATGAAATATAAATTTAAGTTCCCATTTTTCAAAGAAACAAATAATTCACCAATTTTACTTTTCCCATTTGAGAATTGATGGAACTTATCCTTTCATTCATTCAAGCTCCTTGATTCATCATTATTAAACATGTCATGTCATGATTTACCTCAATTTTGATTTTTTTTTCTCTCTAATCACTAATGATACAATTCAATTAAAGTTATTCTCATATCATGCGAACATGCTTCTTATCCATATTCTTGTAAATGAACAACTTTCTCTACTTTGTAAAGACAAAAGACTCATAAAATGATGAGGACCTGCAATAAAGGTTCAAATGACTCTGAGGCTTAAGGTTGGTAGGATTTGATTCTTTAAATATTAAGTCTCAAGGAGGAGTCTAATATCATAATTACAATGCATGATATTAAAAGTAAATGTGTAATGATATTATCTCCGTCAAAAATAGCAACACCCACTTCCCAAAACTCAAAAAAGGTTATGATCATGTAGGCATAATGAATGATTTGTTCACCCTCTTGATTTTTTTATTTTTTACTTTTTTTTAATTTTTCAAAAGTGATGATTAGATAAAACCTCACATCCATCACCTAACCACATACAATCATAAGATCGTCGGTCTGGAAAATGGTGATTTTTGTTTTTCCATAATCAAAACCCGTTTTTCTATTTTTTGTCATTTTTTTAATTCATGAGGGGAAAACAATAGAGTATAATGAATGATTTCACAACCTTTTACAATTACCACAATAACACCCCCGCACTTCTTCCTCACAATGTGTATCATACCTTCCACCATGATTCCCCTTTCCCACACACTTTAACTTTGAAATATCATGCAAATACCAAGAGTTGGGTAGGAATGGATAAAAATGGATTGAAACATGGGTCATCCCTTAAAGGTCATTCATGGTCTCTATGGTCTAAATGAAGGATTGATGTAAAGGTGGTATTTTAAGAAAATATATATTTTCAAAGGATTACTCAATCATTTTAAATGTGTTTTTGCACAATCATTTCTTTGACAAGATTGAATACAAGTTCTGGTCAGTTACATGTCCCAAGATCACTCAAGAAATATGCTCAAGAATAAATAGGAAGTACATGGTCTAGAAATCATATTAGGAATGAGAAATATAAGATTGGACAATCACTCATGCAATGAATAATAATAATAAATCAATTCACATAAATTTCAGAAATTCAAAGCATGAAAGATGGTTGAGAAATTTTATTTACGTGAATTAATTAATTCCTTCAAATCATGAGTCATAATTTCAATATCTATGCATCATATTTAAAATTTCAATTCTGTATTTCAATAATTTAATCATATAAACATTGAAATATGAAACATGGCATCAGTAGGTTCCTAATAAACTCATGTATCCTAGATAAGTCGAGTAAAACAATAATTCAAGTGTGGGCATGTAATTTTATATTTAATGGTCAAAACATGTTGTGGACTAATATGTGGAGAGATTAAAGGATAAAAAACTAAAATTGAACTCCCTCTTTCCATGAAACTTAGTCCTTTCACTTCATTTTATGGGACTTCCTTCCACCATTATGAACCTATAAAAGAAAACAACTCAATTAAGAATAAGGATAATGTCATTTAATCTCAAAAATATAGGAGGGAGGAGGCTGCATGCTGCACTGCATCTAGGAAAAGAAAATACATTGACATCTAATTTCTTAAAAAGCATGTAAAGATAAATCTAGGTACGATCCCCCATGTGGGACCTGAATTTTTAGTGCCTCTGGAGGGCGGTACCAGCTATTATCCAAAGTCCGATGGAGGATGATGCTTCGTTGATTTGAACTACAACATGTGGATTTTCCCAGTTTGTGCTTCATCCTTGTTCTTGAGGAATGATCCATGGATAGTGTACACCAAATCCTCTCCCTTCACAATGAGGTATAACTTGAATGGTGGAGGTAGGATGAAGTATGATTCATCCTCCATATTTTTTGATACCTGTGAAACATCTTCTTCTATGTCTAGTGGTTCCTCAAGGTATGCTGCATCAAAATAATAGTCAATGGGAATGTTGGAATTTAATTCTATTTGAATAAAATTAAAACAAGATGTATTAAGATCAAATTCTTCCCCATCAAATGAAGCAGCTTTTGTCATGGTCTCCTTAATGAAATCCACTAGCATCTCTTCATGAGCTTCCTTCAATAAATATTCAACTTGTCTAGGGATCTCCATATGTTCCTCAATAGGTGCACATCTAGGTTCTTCATCATCCTCCAAGGCATAGATGAGATTGTCTAATTTTGTATAATCAAAACCACAAGTAGTGATGAAGAATTCAGATTCAATGAAATCAGAAGAGATTGAGTCAATGAATGGTTCAACTCCCTTAGTCGGTTCAGCTACAATCACTTCCTCAGTGGTAAGTTCCGCTTGGAGTAGACTATTAGATGATGGAGGCAGGTAGTCAGGCTCCTCCATCTTGTCTAAAAATTCCACCACATGGGTGGTGTCTTCCTTCGGTGGTTCTGGATCTTATTCCTTGTATTTTATAGGGAGATCAGGTATTTCATCACATTTAATGAAGAATTCATCCAATCTTTGTGGATCTCCCACTTGTAGCTCAGCAGGAAAGTCTTCCTCCTTTGCCACCTCAGGTTCCTGATCTTGCACAGGGTTTGGTTGCTCCATTAATGAACGGACATAGTCAAATTCTCTTTCAGATTTTCTTGTCAGTTGTTCAATGCTTTCTCTAAGTTCTTTCACTTGATTCCTTCTAAAATCTTATTCTTCCTGTTCTTGTTGATGCACCTGTGTGTAATTTATCCATGAATAATAATATGAATTTGAATCCATCCTGAATATTTATTTTAGTTTTTTATAAAAAATTAAATCTACCTAAGATGTGATAATAGAAAAAATAAATGAACGATTGATTGGCTCCCCAGCAACGGCTCCAGTTTTGACGCACGCCTGTCACGGGGTGTGGTAAAAAACAATTATATTTTTTTCCTAGTGCAGCACAGTGGTTGACCAGGGTTGCCTTTCTTGAGGAGCCTTTCAATTTGGTTCACTTACTTTATCTAATTCACCTAATATATCTATTTTTGATATTTTTTTATTTAAATGAAAGGGGTAACAATATTTTTTGTCTTTTTGATATGAAAAATATAAACTATCATGCAATTATAAACAGAATGAGTTAATGAAGAAAGAACTTGGTTTGGGGGTTTAGTATTGGATTCAATCATTATTTTCCTTTATGTGTTTGATTTTAGTTTGATAATACAAACATGAAATCTCATATTTGAATCAAAACTCTTTTACAGAATAGAATTAGTTTGAGTTTCATGTCATTGGGGGCCGCCACCCAATCGGGGACATTCGCCTCACCAATGAATGCTACTCAAATCTACCACAAACATAAAATAAACTTTAAAGAAAATTCAAGAACACCATGTCCTCCCCCCGAACCAAGTCTCGGGGTTAGACACTCATTTCTGAGAGTAGAAGATCATAATGGTGGATGGATGGGAAGAGAGAGAGAGAGAGATGAGAGAAAAATGAGGAGAAGAAAAGTGGGTGGAGAAACACAAAGGCATGGATTAATTAAACTAGAATTTAAATTACAAATGAAAATAAAGCTAAAATAAAACAAAAATGAAAAAAAATAAAAAGAAGAAATGAGGCACGAATAGAGGAGCAGCAGTGGCCCATGCCCCGGTGGGATCCCTGCTTGGCTTTGGGTGTCGAGCTGATGATTTTGGAAGGAGGAGAGGGCCTCCTTTTATAGGTAGATTTCATTCCCCTGAACGTTTCCGCGTTTTTGGACCCATAAATGGTCGATTCACGCATGGACCCCTCCTTCAATATTGTTCATAAATGTTTTGGTCGTTATCCCTCCAAATTTCAGTATATTTGGACCGCAGATTAAGGAGTTATAATTTTTCATTGAAGTCTTCTGTTTCTGGACGAAGCTTCGCGGAAGGTTCCTCCAAAATTATGTCATTTAAAGGACGCCTTAATGACTGCCAAACGTCCCCAAATTTCTTGTAGCGTCTGACCTATATGTCCTCGTTCTATCCCAGGTGGAAACACCTCATTTGGATTTGTTTAGGCCATGTTTGGATTCCGTTACATTGGTTGTGTCCATGCTGTCCGCCCCAAAAAATGTCCAAAATAAATGAATTTTTGGCCCTCTAGATGGCAGAATCAGCTCTAAGTCCAGAAGACAAAAATGAAGGAAATAAAATAAGGATTCTAAAAAGATTTGAATCAGAAAATTTGGAATTATATTTTTCAGAAAATGTCAAAAATACCCTTGACATAAAAATCTGTCAAAAATCCAGAATTAGTCATTTTTTACAATTTTTCTCCATTTCATTCTAAAACTAAAATTACACATTATTTTTATAAAACAATTAAATACATAGGGTGTATCATCTAAAAAAATTAAAAATACTCATTATTTAATAAAAAATATGCAGGTAAATTTGTTCTGTCAGTACGCTTGTCCTTGAATAATACAATAGCTTGTGTTGTTCGCAACGTCATGTTCTAACGCAACACGACCAATCAAACTAGTTGTTATGAATAGTAATACCCACTTTTTGAAAATTTATAAATTTTATTTTTCAAAATGGCCTTCATTTTTGGATTCAGAATATCGAAATTATTTTAGGGTGAATTTTTGGTATTTTTTTGATAACTTTCAATTTTTCATGAATAGTGAAAAACACTGTGTTATTATTTAAAACTGACATTTTATTTAAATAATTATTTATTTTATTTAAATTTATTTTAGGGGAAAAAAGATACACAATACCTATATAAGTTCAATGTAATTCATTATAACCATTTTATAATAAGTTTAGATATATAAACTTTTATGAAACTTTTAACCGTCATTTACCCACCTTCTAGGAGCATTTGAAAATTACATAAAACATAATTTTACTTCTTCTGTGAGTTGATTTTAAAAAATATGAGATACATGGTTGATATTAGTATGTAAAATGTGGTTGAATAATATGAAAATAATTTTTGGTGAATAATAACTTTTAACTTTTATTTACTGTGGTTAAATGTAAATAGAGTAATTAAAGGTAAAAATGATATTATAATTAGCCTAACACATGTAGTAATTCTATTGGATTAGTTTAATTCTACTAAAGACAACCTTATAATAAAACATGATCCTTTAGTTCCACTTGGATTAGATTAGGTCACTTATTTTTTTTTAAAGAAGAGTTAAAAGATTTAAAATCAATGTTAAATAACTAACCCATTTTTAATATAGAGTTATACATAAGATAAATTAGACTATAAATATTAATTAGAAATATAAAATGATTTCTTACATAATGGTACTTTATTTAAAAATTTTAGACATTATATAATTAAATTTATTTATGACACAATGATGATGCAGTAATTACCTTATAAATATCCAAATAAATGTATTTTTAGACTTTTTATGAATTATTATAATTTTCTAGGTTACTATGACATGGTAGAATGGATTACATGAGTTTTTTTCGATGTAATCATACTGTTAGGACTTTAACATAAACAAAATACAAAATAGTGTCAAAAATGACATAAAAGAGTTTTTAAAACAAATATTATATTATTAATTGATATAATATTTTTAAAAATATATAGTTCGTCCAAATGACTCAGATAATGTTATATATATTAATAATGAACCACTTTGTGTTCTCTTGGCTTGTTATAGTATGTTTATTAACCATATAGTGTAAGAATGCAAAGAGACATGGTAAAAGTTAAACTATTTAACTAAGAGTTAAATCTAAAATATAAGGTTAAAATGGTAAACAAACCATGTATAAAACCTATTGGTTGAGATGATTTTGACCCATCCCTACCTTAGCTTCTAAATTAATCAATTTTTTCCCATTATAAACCGAAAATGATTTTATAATAAATTAATAATTTAATATTTTTCTAAAGTGACCCTCACCCCTCTTATGAAAGGGCACTTCACATTTTCTCCAATTCACTCCTCCCAAGCCATTTGGCTCGGCCATACCCTACCCAAATATCCTCCCAACTATCCTACCGTCATCCTATAGGCCTTTGTTGGATTCAAAATCCAACCTATGGAGCCCTTTTGATCAAATAAAATTGAAGAATCTGAAGAAGATGATGTTAACGTACCCTCGACCATTGAAAATTACAAGGTAAGGGTTAATTTCACAATCTGTTTATTATCCGAGGTTGTTTTTACGTAAGTATCTACTAGGAAATCTTTATCATCCACATCTGTGTTTTTTTAAAAATATATTTCAAAACATTTTTACTATTTACTATACTATGGTTTAAAGTAATTTGGAACCTTATTTTTCTATATATGTTTTGAATGGAATCTTTCTATCATTTTCCAAATAAGGTACATTATGACCTTTTCAACAAAATTAAGGTAAGAATGTTTTTTATCATATACAGTGGGTGTGGCTATTTTCCACCTTTATAAAATCATCATATCATCCGTTACATTCATATAAGAATAATTTCAAAATAAATGTTTTATTTAATAATTATATGACTCTTAAATGATTTGAAAATAGAAAGAGATATTTCTCTCAAATAGTTTTGATTTCATCAATGTAAACATCCTTTTATAAATTTTAAACTTGTATGAAGTTGATTTATTATTATACAAATCTTTCATATTTTATTTAAGGTTTTGTGATATATTTGACTATAGATGTGTTATTTTTCTACCATTAATGGTTTATGGTTGAAGTATTTACATTTTGTATTATATTTTAATATGAATGTTTATGTTATGTTTTACCCTTTTCAAATGAGGAATGAATTGGACCTAGTATGTTCTGGGTTGGGGATCTGTAAAAGTAAGCCCTCCGGGTTAGGGTCCAGTTACAGTAGACCCTCCGAGTTGGAGTCTGGTTATAGAGGCTCTTCAGGTTGGGGTCCAGTTATAGTTAGACCCCTGGTCTTGGCACGAGGCCTTGACATAGTCCAACATGTGCAATTTTTTTCATTATGACTATGTAAATTAATTAGCCATAAAAATATTTGACTAGAAGAATATTCCTGGTTAAATAGAAAATTAGACATGTAATTGTCCAAGGCCTTTCCCAATTTGATATATAGTTTTGGATGATGACTTAATCATTTTTAGACATCTTGGCCGAGGCCTTGACAAAAGGTTTCAGAATTTCCGCCATTATACATTCCCTCAATATGAAAATAATATTGATTGTTTATGTGGTTATTAAAATAGTAGGATACCCATGACTCTGTTTTATTATGGAATTATTTACTAATCTCATATTCCTACCATAATGTGTTCATGTTTATTAATTGTAAAGGCATGTGTTCTTAATTTTTCACCATGCCTAATGTTTATGTTACCTTCCACTGCCTTGATTACCCATACTGAGCATTTGAGCTCACCACGTTCTATGTATTATTTTTCCCAGGATGTGAAGAAGTATATTATGACTGGCCTATAGGGATAGTCTAAGGGATACGAGTGTGGCCAATGGAGACTATGTGGTTGTAGTATTTCATTTTATAATGTAATGTAAAACTTATGAATGTTTCGAGTATTTTAAAGGCTACTGAACTGGTCGGTCTTCTGGGACACGATTTCTTGTATAATTCCAATGTTATGTAATAACACACTAACTATATGTAACTATGGTAGGGGCGTTATAGTTGGTATAATAGGACGTTTAGTTCTGACCTTGGAAGCTAGATTTAGATAAACGCTGATTAGAGAATATTACCCTAAGATAGTCTTTGAGGATTAGTATAGATGAACATCATAGAATTTCGGTAATGTATAGATTTTGTTTATTTTCCTAGAAATACATCCATTTCGGGATATGAGTAGTTAGAGGTAGCTCTAGCATAGATGGAACTTGGGGTGAAAACTCGGACAAGGAGTTTCGGGCTTGACTCAGGGTATCCTAGTACACGACAACAGGTCTTGCTGCTCTCTTGGTTATGACACTCCTGGTGGATATACTTAGGATAATTCACATTTTCATTACAAACCATTATGAAGGGTTTATGAGTATTTACCTCTTCAATGGAAACATTTTTTATGATTATGGATTATATCTATAAAATGTTCAATTTATGTTATATTTGATATAAGTTTGGACTTATGTATTTCAATTCATAAACTAATCTAGTGTATGCCATTGTTTATGAACTTCTCATAGTGGATGGAATGAAACTGTATCAATGCACATACGTAATGTAGGGATTTCCCTTCTACCCAAGATAATTATAGTGGAGCTGGTGATGAAACTGTTGTTGATCAGCTTATCACCATTCTGGGAAAACTCACTTAGGTTATGAATAATAACCTTACCCGTATGGTGAACCCTGATCCGCAACGCAGAGGATCAATGTTAGACCACTTCATGGGGAAACAACCACCAATTTTCAATGGGAATACAAATCCATTTGTATATAAGCAATGGATATGTTCTTTAGAGAAAATATTTCATGCTTTGGGGACAAGAAAAAGTGAAAAAGTTTTTATGGCAGTTTATCGCCTCACGAGATATGAAAATCAATAGTGGTTGTTGATTCAAAACACAAAGAAAGATGATGAATTATTAAATATGGAATAGAGGGAGTATAAAGAGATATCCGTAGACAAATACTTTTTTGTGACCATCAAGAAGACATGGAAAGACAATTCAAGAGTCTGATGCAGAAGGATGATGTGAATGTTGTAATGTATGAGGCAAACATTACAAGGATATCAAGGCATGTGGTAGATTATATACATAACCCATGGTGTAATATTGATCGATTCTTTTATGGGTTAAAACCATTTCTCCATTGAGAATTAGTCTCACAATCCTTCTCATCATAAGAAGATACAGTCTCATGTGCTATCAAGACAGAAAATGAATTCTCTATATATTATGCCATTAAAGTAAATAAAGAGAAAAGGAGAATGGTGGAGAAATAGACAAATAATGGGAATAGTGGGAAGAAGGGAAATGGTTAATATTCATCATGTGATAAATGTGGAAAGAAACACCCCAGTACATTCTTGAAGGGAATGAGAGTCTGTTATAAGTGTACTGAAAAATGCCCCCAAACTCGTGATTTCAAAGGAAAGAAAGATGCTATCAATGTTGAATGATAAAATTGTAGATAAATTTGGAATTATGCAGATAAATTTCTTAAGTTCCAAGGAATCATCTCTCAAAAAAGGCCATGGGAGAAAGCCCAAGCTTATGTAGTTACTATAGTTGAAGTGGAATAATTAATGTATTTGTGTTTTTGGAATCAATAATTATATTCTTATTATAAGAAGAAGGTGATATATATATAAGGATTGTACTAGAGTACTTTTTGTTTTCAATAATGTTTTAACATGATGAAGGTAATAATATTTTCACTATGAGACATTAATAGAAACTTTACGTTATTTGGGGAATCTGATATTACAATTTATTTTGGAATTTAGAGACCTTTTAGAGAGATATTTTGGACTGAAGTATTTTGGATAAATATAAAAGTTGGAATGGATTATGTTGATCATTGGATAGTATGGATTATGGTTAAAACATTTATTAAGATTATTTTTTTGGAATATTATAATACTATAGTTTTAGAAAAAGGACAACCTGCAGGTTGGGTGATAACCCGTAACGTCAGACAAAGCTGCATGATTCGAACCCACAACCAAAGTGCGGCAAGGCTATATCACTTACTACTTGCCTATTGGATTTCCCTGGTTTTTTAAAAAATACTTTTCTTCATTTAAATGGTATATGTTTATATTTGGAACCCTATACTATTAGAATAAATAGAATATTTTTTAGTTCTATTATGTTTTAGAGTGAAAGATGAGTTTGTGGTAGAAATATAGTAATGGATAAAACTGTAATTGTAAAGTAAGTATATCTCCTTGAAATCTTAGCCAATATCATAAATAAATTCCTCAAAATTATGAAAATGAACATAAAAAAACATTGTTCGATTACTTTTCCTACTGGGTAATCATAGACCTTTTAGCCTATCACAAGTTTATTGCTTTCAGATCATTAACCTTCCCATAATAATATTCTCAATCACTCTCCATCAGAACATGATGATTATTTTTCTATTCCATATCGATGTATTCTTACATGGAACCCTAGTATGTGTTATTTTAGGCAACCTTCATACTTACCTTTCTTTATTTTAAAATAGAGGCCTCATTAATCAATTTTTCGAAGTGGGATTTCAACTAAGATATTTTGAAATATCAAAACCCAAGTTTGCAACACCGAGCATAAATTGTGAGGACACAATTTATTGAAGGAGGGTAGAATGTAACACCCCGATCTTCCATGGTATGATTCTCCTTAAATAATACAATATCTTGTATTGTACATATCTTCGAGTTCCAACACACCACAACCAATAAATCTAGCCATTATGAATAGTAATACCCACATGTTGAAATTATATAAATTTTAATTTTCAAAAATGGACTTCAGTTTTTAATTCGGATTATTGAAAATAGATTAGGTTAAATTTTTAGTATTTTTTTCAAAACTATCAATTTTTGATCAATAGTGAAAAACACTGCGTTAATATTTAAAACTGACATTTTATTTAAATAATTATTTATTTTAGGTAAACATAGATACATAGTACATATATCATCATAATCATCATTTAATTTTATAAAGATATAGCGAGGAAATATACAAAATGGGGAAGCACAGAAGGAAACCCCTCGCCCACCCCCTCCCCCGCCCAAAATGTACAATGTTATTCATTGTAATCATTTTATAATAAATTTAGATATATAAAATTTTATTGAACTTTTTACCACCTTTTACCCACCTATTAGTAGCATTTGAAAATTTAAATAACACATAATTTTACTTCTTCTATGAGTTGATTTAAAAAATTTTGAGTGACACGATTGATATCATTAATTAAAATATAGTTCAATAAGATGAAAATAATTTTGGTAAATAGTAACTTTTGACTTTTATTTACCGCTATTAAAAGTAAATAGGGTAATTAAAGGTACAAATGTTATTGTAATTACCCTTACACATGTCCTAATTCTACTGGATAAGTGTAATTCGAACAAAATCAACATTAAAAATAAAATATGATCCTTTAGGTCAACTTGGATTAGATTAGGACACTTATTATTATTTAATTTAAAGAAGAGTTAAACATTTTAAAATCAAAGTTTAATTACTAAACCATTTTTAATATAAGTTTATATAGAAGATAAATTTGACAATAAATATTAATTAGAAATCAAAATATATTTCCTACATAATGTTATTTTATTTATAAATTTTATACATTAGATAATTTAATTAATTTATGACACAATGATGATGCAGTAATTACCTTATTAATTAAAAAAATGTTATTATAAATAACTAAATAAATGTATTTTGAGACTATTGATGAATTACACTAATTTTATAGGTTACTATGACATGTTAGGGTGGATTATATGAGTTTTGTTTCGAAGAAATCATGCGGTTAGGACTTTATCAAAAACAAAATACCAAATAGTGTAAAAAATGACATAAAAGAGTTTTTCAAACAAATATTATATTATTAATTGATATAATATTTCTAAAAATCTAAGGTTTAGCCAAAAAACATAGATAAGATTATATATATTAATAATTAAGAACTTAGGGTTCTCTTGGATTGATATAGTATGTTTATTGACTATATAGTCTAAGAATACAAAGAGACACGGTAAAAGTTAAACTATTTAACTAAGAGTTAAATCTAAAAGATAATGTTAAAATTGTAAAACAAACTATTTCTAATACATATTGGTTGAGATGATATAGACCCACCCCCAACATATCTTCTAAATAAAGTAATTTGGACCCATTAGAATCCGAAAATGATTTTATAATAAATTAATATTTTAATCTTTACCTAAAGTGACCCTCACCCCACTTATAAAATGGAACATACCCTTGTCTCCAATTCCGTTCTCCTAATCCATTTTTCTTAGCCATCCCCTGCCGAAATATCCTCCCAAATATCCTCCCATCTTCCTAGATGCCTTATAATGATCATAAATCCATCCTATGGATCCCTTTTGGTCAAATCAAAAGGAAGAATTAAAATATGAGGAGGTTAACGTACCTTCGACCAAGGAAAAGTACAAGGTAAGGGATAATTTCACAATCTATTTATTATCCAAGGTTATTATTTACTTAAGTATCTACATGGACCTCTTTATCATCCACATCTTTGTTTTCTTAAAAATTTATTTCAAAACATTTTTACTATTTACTAAACTATGAGTTAAAGCCATTTATACCCTTGTTTGGTATTATATGTTTTTAAAGGAATCGTTCTATCGTTTTCCAAACAAGGTACTTTTTGACATTTTTGACAAAATGAAGGTATGAATGTTTTTTTAACTTATACGGTGGGTGCGGTTATTTTCCACTGCTATAACTTCGTCGATGATTACTTTACAAGCTTATAAGAATATTTTCAAAATAAATGTTTTTTATAATTATATGACTCTTAAATGATTTCAAAATAGAAATAGATATTTCTCTCAAATAGTTATTATTTAATATTTGTCAACATCTTTTGATAAATTTTACACTTGTATAAAGTTGCTTTATTATTATACAAATCATTCATATTGTATTTATGGTTTTGTGATATATTTGACTGTGGATGTGTTATTGTTATACCATTCATGGTTTATGGTTAATGTATTGAAATTTCGTATTCTATTTTAATATGAATGTTTATGTAATGTTTCAACATTTTCATATGATGAATGAATTGTTCAAGTATGATCTGGGTTGGGGCCGATAAAAGTAATCCCTCTGGGTTGGAGTCCGGTTACGGAGGCTCTCCGGTATGGAGTCCAGTTACAGAGGATATCCGAGTTGGGGTCTAGATATAGTTAGCCCCTAGGTCATGGCATGAGGCCTTAACACAGTCTGACATATTCACTTTTCTCATTATAACTATGTAAATTAATTAACCAGAAGAATATTTGACTTGTAGAATATTCCTAGTTAAACTAACAATTAGATGTGGAATTGGCTGAGGCCTTTTCAAATTTGAAATATGGTTTTGGCTGATTCCTTAATCATTTTTAGACGTCTTGGCCGAGGCCATGAAAAATGATTTTAGAATGACCACTATTATACATTCCCTCGGGAAAATAATATTGATTGTTCATGTGGTTATTAAAATAGTAGAATACCCATGACTTTGTTTTATTATGAAATTATTTACTCATATCATATTCACTCCATAAAGTGTTCATGTTTATTAAATGTAAAGGCATGTGTTCTTAATTATTCACCATTCCTAATGTTTATGTTCTCTTCCACTGTATTGCATACCCTAACTGAGCATTAGAGCTCACCCCATTATATGTTTTATTTTTACCAGGATGTGAAGAAGTATATTATGAATGGCATGCAAGGTTATTCTAAGAGATATGAGTGTGTCTTATGGAGACTACGTTGTTTTAGCTTTTCATTTTATAATGTAATGTAAAACTTATGAATGTATCTAGTTTTTCCACGTCTACTAACCTGATCTGTCTTTCGGAACATGAATCCTTGTATCATGCCAATGTTATCTAATAATTCGGCGACTCTATGTAACTAGGTACGAGGTGTTACAGTTGGAATTAGATGAAGTTTAATATTATACTTTGAAACTACATTTAGATAAACTCGAATTAGAACACATTACCCTAAGATAGACTTTGAGGATTAGTATCGAAGAAAATCCTAGAATTTTGGTAATAAAGAGATTTAGTTTATTTTCCTAGAAATAAATGCCTGTCTAGATATGAGCAGGTAGAGGAGGCTCTGGCATAGATGTACTTTGGTGTGCAAAACTCTAACAAGGAGTTTCAGTCTTGACCCGGGGTATCCTAGTACATGACAACTGGCCTTGCTACACTCATGGTTACGAAACTCCTGGGGGATATACTTAGGATAATTGAAATTTTATTTACACACCATTATGAAGGACTTATGAGTATATACCACCTCAAAGAAAACGTTTTTTATGATTATGTATTATATCTATAAACTGTTCAATTTATGTTAAGTATGTTATATGTTTGGAATTATGTATTATGATTCATCAACTAATATAGTGTATGCCATTGTTTAGAAATGGCACCATGTAGAAGGAATAGAAACCATATCAATGAACGTACTCCATGTAGGTATTTACCTTTTACTCAAGATAATTTTAGTGTAGCTGGGGATGCAACTGGTGGTGATAAACTTATCACCATACTAGGACAACTCACTCAGGTTATGAATTAGAACCTTACCCCTATGGAGCACCCTAATCCACGATGTGGAGGATCAATGTTTGACCACCTCATGAAGAAACAACCACCAATTTTAAATGGGAATACAAATACATTTGAAATGAGAAATGGATATGTTCCTTAGAGAAAATATTTCAGGCTTTGGGGTGTAGCGAAAGGGAAATGGTTGTCATGGCAGTTTACCACTTCATGAGATAAGCAGTTCAATGGTGGTCAGTGATTCAAAACACAAAAGAAGATGACGAAGTAACGAATATGGAATAGAGGTAATTTAAAGAGCTCTTCCTAGAAAAATACATTCTTTATGACCATCGAGCGGATATGGAAAGATAATTTATGAGTCTGAGGTAGAAGGAGGATGATAATGTCGCAAAGCTTGAGGTTAAATTTACAAGGTTATCAAGGGATGAAAAATATAATATATGTAACCCAAGGAGTAAGATTGATCGATTATATTATGGGTTAAAACTATTTCTCCATCGATCATTAGTCTCACAGTATTTCTCGTCGTACGAATATATAGTCTCATGTGATATCAAGACAGAAATGGAATTCTCTATTTCTTATGACATTACAGTAAATAAAGAGAAGAAGAGAATGGTGGAGCGAGAAATAGATAATATAATTAATGGGAAGAAGGGAATAGTTTAATCTTCATAATGTGATAAATGTAGGAAGAAACACCCTGGTACTTTCTTGAAGGGAATGGGAGTCTGCTACAAGTGTGGTGAAAAAGGCCACCAAACTCATGATTGCAAAGGATAGAAAGAGGATATCAATGTTGAATGCTATAATTGAAGATAAATGGGACATTATGCAGATGAATATCCTAATAACCATGGAAACATAACTTAGAATATTCCAGGGGAGCAAGCCCAAGTTTATTATGTTACTACAATTTAAGTGGAATAATTAATCTATTTGTGTTTTTGGAAATAATAATTATATTCTGGTTATAAAAAGAAAGTGACATATATAAGGATTTTACTATAGTAAATTTTATTTTCATTATGGTTTTAAGATGATGTATGTAATCATATTTTCAGTATGCGACATTAAGAAAAACTTAACGTTGTTTGGGGAATCTGATATTACAATAGATTTTGGAATTTAGAGACCTTTTAGACAGAGTTTGGAATGAAGTATTTTGGATAACTATAAAGGTTGGAATGGATTAAGTTGAACTTGGGATAGTATTGATTAAGGTTAAAACATTTATGAAGATTATTCATTGAATATTATAATACTATAGTTTTAGAAAAAGAACAACCTGTAGGTTGGGTGATAACCTGTCGCATCGGACAAAGCTGAATGAATCGAACTGAAAACCAAAGTGAGATAAGGCTATATCACATACCACCAGCCTACAAGATGTTCTTGGTCATTAAATAATAGTTTCTTCATTTAAATGGTATATGTTTATATTTGTAATTCTTTACAATTAGGATAAATAGAATATTTTTGAGTTATTTGATTTTTTAGAGTGAAGGTTGAGTATGTGGTAGAATTTTATTAATGGATAAATCTCTAATTAAAAAGTAAGTATATCTATATATTCACTTAGTAAATCTCATAAAAAAATTCCTAAATATTATGAAAAGTAACTTAAAACAAAAATTTTGTATGTTTACTTTTCATACTGGGTAATGAAAGACCTCTCTACATATAACAAATTTTTTTTCCTTCAGATCGTTAACTTTCTCCTAAAAATATTCTCAATCACTCTCCATCAGAACATGATGATTATTTTTCTCTTCATTTTCCATTTATTCCTACATGGAATCCTATTATGTGTTATTTTTGGTAACCATTATACTTACCTTTATTTATTTTAAAATAGAGGCCTCAATAATCCATTTTTGATGTGGGATTTCAACTTTGATATTTAGAAATGTCAAAACCCATGCTTTCAATACATATCATAAATTGTGAGGATGAAATTTATTGAAGGAGGGGAGAATGTAACACCCTATGCTTCCACAGTACACTTCTCCTTGAATAATACAATAGCTTGTGTTGTACGCAACTTCGAGTTCTAATACACCACAACCAATCAAACTAGATGTCATGAATATTAATACCCACTTTTTGAAATTATATAAATTTTATTTTTCAAAATGGACTTCATTTTTGGATTTTGAATATCGAAATTAGGTTAGGGTAAATTTTTTGTATTTTTTTGAAAACATTCAATTTTTGATGAATAGTCAAAAACAATGTGTTATTTTTTAAATTCGCCATTTTATAAAAATAATTATTTATTTTGATTAAATTTATTTTAGGTCAAAATAGATACATAATACCTATATATGTTCAATTTAATTCATTGAAATCATTTTATAATAATTTTAGATATATAAAGTTTGATTGAACTTTTTACAGTCTTTTACCCACATCTTTGGAGCAGTTGCAAATTTACATAAAACATATTTTTATAGCTTCTGTGAGTTTATTTTCAAAAATCAGAGAGACACGGTTGATATAGATAAGTAAAATGTGGTTCAATAATATGAAAATAATATTTGGTGAATAGTAACATCAGACTTTTATCTAACGTAGTTAAAACTAAATAGGGTAATTAAAGGTACACATGATATTATAATTAACCTAAAACAAGTCCTAATTCTATTTGATAAGTATAATCTTAACAAAAACCTCTTTATGAATAAAATATGATCCTTTAGGTCCACTTGGATTGGATTACGACACTTATTTTTATTTTATTTAAAGAAGAGTTAAAAGAGTTAAAGTCAATGTCTAATAACTACACAATTTTTAATATAGGGTTATACATAAGATAAACTCAACTATAAATATTAATTAGAAATCTAAATTTTTTTCCTACATAATGGTATTTTATTTATATTTTTTAAAAATTAGATAATTAAATTTATTTAAGACACAATGATGATGCATTAATTAACTTATTAATAAAAAATTAAAATAATGATATTATAAACATCCAAATAAATGTATTTTGAGACTTTTGATTAATTGCACTAATTTTTTAGGATACTATGACATGTTAGGGTGGAATTCATGAGTTTTTTTCAATGTAATCAGGCTGCTAGGACACTAACAAAAACAAAATACCAAATAGTTTCAAAATTGACATAAAACAGTCTTTTTAAAAAATATTATATTATTAATTTATATAATATTTTTAAAAATATATGGTTCCTCCAAATGACTTAGAGAAGGATATATATATTAATTATGAACCATTTGGGGTTCTATGGTCTTGTTATTTTAAATTTATTAACCATATAGTGCAATAATACAAAAAGACACGGTTAAAGTTAAACTATTTAACTAAGAGTTAAATATAAATGGTATGGTAAAAATGGTAACCTAAAGTTGTCTAAAACCTATTGGTTGAGTGGATTTCGACCATACCCACCTTATCTTAGAAATAAATCAATTTTTACCAATTATAAATTATAAATTATTGTATAATAAATTAATATTTTAATCTTTTCCTAAAGTGACCCTCAACCCTCTTATAAACGGGCACTTCCGCTTGTCTCCAATTCACTCCTCCCAAGACATTTGGCTCGGCCAACCCCTACCCAAATATCATCTCAACTATCCTCCCTTCAACATAGAGGCATTAGTTTAATCATAAATCCAATGTAATGATCCCTTTTGATCAAATCAAAAGGAAGAATCCGAAGAAGAGGAGGATAACGTACCCTCAACCAAAAAAAAGTACAAGGTATGGGTTAATTTTACAATATATTAATTATCTGAGGTTATTTTTACGTAAGTATCTACTGTGAAATCTTTATCATCTACGTCCATTTATTCTTAATAATGTATTTAAAAAAAATCTATTTACTAGATGATGGTTTAATGTCTTTCATACACTTATTTGACCTTATATGTTTTGAAAGGAATATTTCTGTCATTTTCCAAATAAGCTACATTATGCACATTTTGAAACAAATTAGGTAAGAATGATTTTTTAACTTATACGGAGCATGCAACTATTCTTTGCCATTATAACATCGTCAAATCTTCCCTTACGATCTTATAAGAATATTTTCAAAATAAATTTTTTCTTTTATAATTATGTGGCTCTTAAATGATTTCTAAATAGAAAGAGATATTTCTCTAAAATAGTTTTGATTTCATATATGTCAGCATCCTTTGATAAATTTTACACTTGTATAAAGTTTCTTGATTAAATATTCCATATTTTATTTAATGTTTGTTGATATATTTGACTGTTGATGTGTTATTTTTATACCATTTATGGTTTACGGTTAAAGTATTTACATTCTATATGCTATTTTAATACGAATTTTTATGTTATGTTTCAACCTTTTCATATGAGGAATGCATTGGACCTAGTTTGTTTTGGGTTGGGGACTGGTAAATATAATCCCTCCAGGTTGGGGTCCAGTTGTTGGAGACCCTCAGGGTTGGAGTCCGGTTAGAGAGGCTCTCCAGTATGGAGTCTGGTTACAGAGGCTCTTCAGGTTAGGGTTCGGTTACAGTTACCCCCTAGGTTTTTTCATGAGGCCCTAACACAGTTCGACATATTCAATTTTATCATTATGACTATGTAGATTAATTTACCAGAGGAATATTTAAAAAGTTGAATATTCTTGGTTAATGAGCCAATTAGACGTGTCATTGGCTGATGACTTTCCCAATTTGATATATGGTTTTGGTCGAGACATTAATCATTTTTAGACATCTTGGTCGAGGCCTTGACAAAAGGTTTCTGAATGTCTGACATTATAAATTCCCTCATTATGAAATTAATATTGATTTTTAATGTGGTTATTCAACACGTAGAATACTCATGACTATGTTTTATTAGGGAATTATTTACTCATCTCATATTCTTTCCATAAAGTGTTAATGTTTATTAAATAGAAAGGCATTTGTTCTTAATTATTCACCATGCATAATGTTTATATTATCTTACTCTGTACTTCTTACCCATACAGAGTGTTTGAGCTCTCCCCTTTATGTGTTTTATTTTTCCAAGGATGCGAAGAAGCATATTATGACTGACCTATAGGGATAGACTAAGGAATATTAGTGTGGAATATGGAGACTATGTTGTTGTAGTTTTTCATTTTATAATGTAGTGTAAAACTTATGGATGTATTTATTATTTCCAAGGCTACTAAATTGATTTGTCTTTCGAGACATGATTCCTTGTATCATGCCAATGTAATGTAATAATGCACTCACTCTGGGTAACTAGGGTTGGGGCGTTATAGTTTATATAATAGGAAGTTTAGTACTATCCTTGGAACATAGATTTAGATAAACTCAGATTAGATTACATTACCCTAAGATAGTCATTGAGTATTAGTATAGAAGAACATCCTAGAATTTTGGAAATGTAGAGAATTTGTGTATTATCCAAGAAATAAATCCTTGTCTGGATACGAGTAGGTAGTGACGGCTCTGGAACAGATGTACCTAGGAGTGAAAAATCCGACAAGGAGTTTTGGGCTTGACCCGGGGTATCCTGGTACACGACAGCGGGCCTTGCTGCACTCTTGGATACAACACTCCAATGGGATATGCTTAGGATAATTCACATTTTCTTTACAAACCATTATGAAGGATTTATGAGTATATACCTCCTTAATGAAAACATTTTTTATGATTATGGATTATATCCACAAACTTTTCAATATATGTTAAGTATGTTATATGCTTGGAATTATGAATTTTGATTCATAAAAAAATCTAGTGTATTCTATTATTTATAAATGGATCCTAGTGGAAGGAATGAAACTTATATCAATGCACATACTCCATGTAGGGATTTACCTCCTACTCAAGATAATTATAGTGGAGATGGTTATGCAATTGGTGCCGATCATCTTATCACCATACTGGGATGACACAATCAGGTTATGAATAATAACCTTACTAGAATTGACCACCTTGATCCGCAACTTGGATGATCAATGTTAGACCACTTCATGAGGCAACAACCACCAAAGTTCAATGTGAATCCATTTGTATCTGAGCAATTGACAAGTTTATTAGAGAAACTTTTTCATGCTCTAGGGAGTAGCGAAATAGAAAAACTTGTCATTGCTGTTTATCGTCTCATGAGAGATGCAGATCAAAGGTGGTCATTGATTTAAAACACAATGGAAGATTATGAAGTATCAAATATGGAATGGATGGATTTTATAGGGGTCTTATTAGAAAAATAATTTCCTCGTGACCGTTGAGCGGATATGGGAAGACAATTTCTATGACTGAGGCTTAAGAAGGATGAGAATGTCGCAAAGTGTGAGGCCAACTTTACATGGTTAGCAAGGCATATAGCATATTATATATGTAACCCATGGAGTAATATTGATTGATTATTTGATGGGTTAAAACCATTTCACTGATGAGCATTAGTTTCATAATCCATCTCATCGTACAAAGATATAGTCTCAATTCTATCACGACAGAAATAAATTCTCTAAGTCTTATGACATTAATGTAAAATAGTAAAAGAAGTGAATGGTGGAGGAATAGACAGATAATGGAAATAAAGGAAAGAAGGGAATAGTTGAATATCCATCATGTAATAAATGTGGGAATAAACACCGCGATACTTGCTTGAATTGAATGTGTGTCTGTTAAAACTATGCTGAAAAAGGCCACCAAAATAGTGATTGCAAAGGAATGAAAGAGGATATCGATGATGAATGCAGCAATTTTAGAGAAATGGGGAATTATGCAGATGAATGTTCTATGTTCCAAAGAATCTTACCTAAGAAAATGCAAAGGGAGCAATCCCAAGATATGTTATTACTACAGTTGAAGTGGAATAATTAATGTATTTGAATTTTTGGAATCAAGATTTATATTCTAGTTAAAAGAACAAGGTGATATATATAATGATTTTTCTATAGTAATTTTTGTTTTCATTAATGTTTTAATATGATGAATGAAATCATATTTTCAGTATGCGGAAATAAGAGAAACTTCACAATGTTTTTGGAATCTGATATTTCAATTGATTTTGGTATTTAGAGACCTTTTAGAGAGAGAGAGAGTTTGGGAAGAAGTAGTTTGGATATCTATAAAGGTTGGAATGGATTAAGTTGAACGTTGGATATTATGCCTGAAGGTTAAAACAGTTCTTAACTTTATTTTTGGGATATTATAATACTATAGTTTTAGAAAAACGACATCCTGCTGGTCGGGCGATAACCCATCGTATCGGACAAGGCTACAGGAATCAAACCCACAACCAAAGTGGGAGAAGGCTATATCACCTACCACTGGCCTACAGGTTGTCCCTGGTTGTTACAAAATAGTTCTCTTCATTTAAATGTTATATGCTTATATTTGGAACCCTATATGATTAGGATAAATAAAATATTTTGGAGTTATCTTATGTTTTAGAGTGAAAGATGATTTTGTGGTAGAATTTTATTAATGGATAAACTCTAACTGTAATGTAAGTATATCTCCTTAATCTATTAGTATATCTCATAAATAAATTCCTCAAAATAATTAAAAGAAACATAAAACAAAAATGTTTTCCATTTACTTTTCCTACAGGGTAATCAATGGATTTTTTACCTATCAAAATATTATGCCTTTCAGATTGTTATATTTCTCGTAATAATATTCTCAATCACTCTCCATCAGAACATGATGATTAATTTTATCTTACAAATCCATGTTTTCTTACATGGAATCCTAGTATGTGTTATTTTTTGTAACCTTCATACTTACCTTTATTTATTTTAAAATAGAGTCCTCATTAATCCATTTTTTGTTGTGGGATTTCAACTAAGTTATTTTCAAATGTCAAAACCCATGTTTTCAATACTGAGCATAAAATTTGAGGAAAAAATTTATTGATGGAGTGGAGAATGTAACACCCCAATCTTTCAAGATATGCTTCTCCTTGAATAATACAATAGCTTGTGTTGTACGCAACTTCAGGTACTAACACACAACAACCAATCAAACTAGCCATAATGATTAGTAATTCCCACTTTTTGAAATTTTATAAATTTTATTTTACAAAATGGATTTCATTTTTGGATTCAGAATATTGAAATTAGCTTAGGGTGATTTATTTGGTATTTTTTTGAAAACATGCAATTTTTGATGAATAATGAAAAACACTACGTTATTGTTTAAAACTGACAATTTATTTAAATAATTATTGATTTTAGGTCAAAATAGATACATAATACATATATAAGTTCAATGTAATTCATTGGAGTCATTTTATAATAAGTTTAGATGTATAAAATTTTATTGAACTTTTTACCGTCTTTACCCACCACATAGGAGCATTTTCTAATTTACATAAAACATAATTTTGTCACTTTAGTGAAATGAATTTCAAAAATCTGAGAGATTCAGTTGATATTAGTATGTAAAATCTGGTTAAATAAGTTGAAAATAATTTTGGTGAATAGTAACTTTTGACTTTTATTTATCACGGTTATAAGTAAATTATGTAATTAAAGGTAAAAATGATATTATAATTACCCTAAAACATGTCTTAATTCTATTGTATAAGTGTAATTCTACCAAAAAAAACCATAGGAATAAAATATTATCCTTTATTTCTACTAGTATTAGACTAGGACACTTATTATTATTTTATCTAAAGAAGAGTTAAAAGGGTTAAAATAAATGTTTAATAACTAAAATATTTTCAATATTGGGTTATACATAATATAAATTCGACTATAAATATAAATTAGAAATCTAAAAATATTTCCTAAATAATGGTATTTTATTTATAATTTTTATACTATACATAACTAAATGTATTTATGACACAATGATGATGCAGTAATTACCTTATTAATTAAAAATTAAAATAATTGATATTTTATATATACAAATAAATGTATATTGAGACATTTTATAAATTCCACTAATATTCTAGGTTACTATGACATGTTAGGGTGGATTACATGAGTTGTTTTCTAAGTAATCATGCTGTTATGACTTTAACAAAAACAAAATACCAAATAGTGTCAAAATTGACATAAAAGAGTTTTTAAAAGAAATATTATATTATTAATTTATATAATATTATTATAAATCCAAGGTTCAGAAAAATGACTTACATAAGGTTATATATATTAATAATGAACCACTTGGGGTTCTCTTGGCTTGTTATAGTATGTTTATTAACCATATAGTGCATGAATACAAAAAGACACGGTAAAATTTAAACTATTTTACTAAGAGTTAAATATAAAAGATAAGGTTAAAATGGTAACCTAAACTTATGTAAAACCTTTTGTTTGAGAGTATTTCGACCCATCTGCACCTTATATTTGAAATAAATAAATTTGGACCCATTAGAAGCCGATAATAATTTTATAATAAATTAATATTTTAGTCTTCTCTTAAAGTGACCTGTGAGCCTCTTATAAAATGGAACTTCCCCTTATCTCCAATTCACTCTTCCCGAGCCATTCGGCTCACCCATACCCTACTCAAATATCCTCCCAATTATCCTCCCTTCATTCTAGATTCCTTAGTTTAAAGAGAAATCCAACCTAATAATCCCTTTTGATCAAATCAAAAGAAATAATCCGAATAAGAGGATGTTAACGTACTGTCGACCAAGGAAAAGTACAAGGTAAGGGGTAATTTCACAACTTATTTATTATATGAGTTAGTTTTTATGTAAGTATCTAATGAGACCTATTTATCATCCACATACATGTTTTCTTAAAAATGTATTTCAAAAAATTTATACTATTTACTAGACTATGGGTTAAAGTCATTTATACCCTTATTTGACCTTATATGTTTTGAAAGTAAAATCTTTCAGTCATTTTCCAAACAAGGTACTTTGTGACCATTTCGACAAAATTAAGGTAAGAATGTTTTTTAAATTAAATAGCGGGTGCATCTATTTTATTCCATTATAACATCATCGAATATTCCCTTACAAGCTTATAAGAATATTTTAAAAATAAATGTTTCATTTTATATTTATGTGGATCATAAATGATTTAAAAATAGAAAGAGTTATTTCTCTCAAATAGTATTGATTTCATATATGTCAACATCCTTCGATAAAATTTACACTTGTATGAAGTTGATTTAGTATTATAAAAATCTTCCATATTGTATTTAAGGGTTTGTGATATATTGGACTGTGAATGTGTTATTTTTATACCATTTATGGTTTATGGTAAAAGTATTGACATTTCGTATGCTATTTTAATACGAATATTTAGGTTATGTTTCAACATTTACATATGAAGAAAGTATTGGACCCAGTATGTTATGTGTTGGGGACTAGTAAAATTAAGCCCTCCAGGTTGGGGTCTGGTTACATCAGACCTTCCGGGTTGGAGTCCGGTTACAATGGCTCTCCGGTATGGAGTCTGGTTATAGAGGATCTCTGGGTTGGGGTTCAGTTATAGTTATACCCTAGCTATTGGTATGAGGCATTGACACAGTCCATCATATGAACTGTTCTCGTCATGACTATGTATATTAATTAACTAGAGGAATATTTGACTAGTAGAATATTCCTGGTAGACAATTATACTTGGAATTGGCTGAGGCCTTTCCAAATTTGATATATGGTTTTGGCCGAGGACTTAATAATTTTTAGACATCTTGGCCGGGGCCTTGAAAAAAGGTTTCAGAATGTACGACATTAAACATTCCCTAATTATGAAAATAATATTGATTTTTCATGAGGTTATCAAAGTAGTAGAATACCCATGACTATTATTATTATGGCACTATTCACATGTCTCATATTCCTTCAATAATGTTTTCATGTTTATTAATTGTAAAGGCATTTGTTCTTACTTATTCACCATGCCTAATGTTTATCTTATCTTCCACTGTATTGATTATCCTTACTGGGAATTTGTCCTCACCCCCTTCTATGTTATAATTTTCCCTGGATGCGAAGAAGTGTATTATAATTGATCTGTAGGGATAGTAAAAGGGATATGAGTGTATCCTATAGAGACTATGTTGTTGTATTTTTTCATTTTATAATGTAATTTAAAACTTATGAATGTATCTAGTATTTCTAAGGCTACTAAACTGATCGGTCTTTCGGGACATGATTCTTTTTATCATGCCAATGTTATTTAATAATGCACTGACTCTAGGTATCTATGGTCGGTGCATTATAGTTGGTATCATAGGAAGTTTAGTACTATCCTTGGAAGCTAGATTTAGATAACTCTGATTAGAGCACATTTCCTTAAGATAGTCTTTGAGGATTAGTATAGAAGAACATCCTATAATTGTGGTATTGTAGAGATTTTTTTTATTTTCTCTAAGAAATACATCAATGTCTGGATATGGGCAGGTAGAGGAGGATCTGGCACATATGTACCTACGAGTGTAAAATCAGACAAGGAGGTTCGGGCTTGACCTAAGGTATCCATGTACATGATAGCGGGGCTTGCTACACTATGGGTTACGATACTCCTAGGGGATATACTTAGGATAATTCCAATGTTCTTTACAAACCATTATGAAGAATTTATGAGTATATACAACCTCAATGAGAACATTTTTTATGATTTTGGATTATATCCACAAACTGTTAAATTTATGTTAATTATTTTATATGTTTGGAATTATGTATTGCGATTCATATACTAATACAATGTATTTTATAGTTTATAAATGGAGAATAGTGGAAGGAATGAAAATTGTATATATGCACATACTCCATTTACGTATTTCCATCCTAATCAAGATAATTATAGTGGAGCTAGTGATTCAGCTGGTTATGATCACCTTATCACTATACTAGGACAACTCAATCAGGTTAGGAATAATAACCTTACCCGTATGGAGCACCCTAATCCGTAACGCAGAGGATCAACGTTAGAATGCTTCATGAGGAAACAACCACCAACATTAAATGGGAATACCAATCCATTATTTGCTGAGCAATGGATAAGTTCCTTAGAGAAAATATTTCATGCCCTGGGGAGTAGCAAAAGGGAAAAAGTTGTCTTGGAAGTTTGTCGCCTCATGGGAGATGCAGATTAATGCTGGTCATTGATTCAAAAGAAAAAGGAAGATGATTAAGTATCTGATATGTAATTGAGGGAGTTTAAAGAGATCTTCTTAGAAAAATACTTTCCTCATGACCATTGACTGGATATGGAAAGACAATTCCTGAGTCTGAGGTAGAAGGAGGATGAGAATGTCACAAAGTATGAGGCTAAAGTTACATGGTTATCAAGGAATGCAACAAATTATATACATAACCCAATGAATAATATTGATCGATTATTTTATGGGTTAAAAACATTTCTTCGTCGAGTATTAGTCTCACAATACTTCTCCTCATACAAAGATATAGTCTCATGTTCTATCAATACAGAAAATGAATTCTCTAAGTCTTATGACATTAATGTAAAGCGATAAGAGAATAGAATGGTAGAGGAAGAGACATATAATGGAAATAAAGGGAAGAAAGTAAAAGTTTAATATCCATCATTTGATAAATATGGGAAGAAATACCCCAGTACCTGCTTGAAGGGAATGGGAGTCTGTAGCATGTGTGGTGAAAAAGGCCACCAAACTCGTGATTGCAAAGGAAAGAAATAGGATATCATTGTTCAATGCTACAATTGTAGAGAAATGGGGCATTATGCAGATAAATGTATTAAGCGCCAAGGAAACATAGATTAGAAAAGGCCAAGGGAGAAATCCCAAGCTTATGTTGTTACTACAGTTGAAGTGGAATAATTATTGTATTTGTTTTTTTTGGAATCAAGAATTATATTCTGGTTATAAGAAGAAGGTGATATATATAAGGATTGTACTGAAGTGATTTTTTTCATTAAGGTTTTAATACGACGAAGGTAATCATATATTTAGTATGTGACATTATCAGAAACCTTACGTTGTTTGGGGAATCTGATATTACAATTGATTTTTGAATTTAAATACCATTTAGAGAGAGAGTTTTGACAGAAGTATTTTGGATAACTATAAAGGTTGGAATAGATTATGTTGAACTTTGGATATTATGGATTAAGGTTAAAATATTTCTTAATCTTTTTTTGAATATTATAATACTATAGTTTTAGAAAAAGGACAACCTGCAGGCCAGCCGATAACAAGTCACGTCGGAAACAGCTACAGGAATCAAACCCAAAATGAAAGTGTGACAAGGCTATATCACCTACCACTAGCCTACATGATGTCCCTGATTGATAGAAAATAGTTTTCTTCAATGAAATGGTCTCTTTTTATATTTGGAACCCTATACGATTAGGATAAATAGAATATTTTTGAGTTTTATTATGTTTTAGAGTGAAAGATGAGTGTGTGGTTAAAATATATTGATGGATAAAACTCTAATTGTAAAGTAATTATATCTACTTATGTTGTAAGTCAATCGAATAAATAAATTTCCAAACATTATGGAAAGGAACATAAAAAAACGTTGTCTATTTAATTTTTCCTACTTTTTTATCATAGACCTTTCAACCTATCGCAAGTTTATGGCTTTTAGATCGTTAACTTTCTCCTAATAGTATTCTCAATCACCCTCCATCAGAACATGATGATTAGTTTTCTCTTCCATATCCATGTTTTCCTACATGGAACCCCAATATCTATTATTTTTTGTAACCTTCAAACTTACCTTTATTTTAAAATAGAGGCCTCATTAATCCATTTTTTCATGTGGGGTTTCATCTAAGATATTTTAAAATTTCAACACCCAACTTTTCAATATCGATCATAACTTTCAAGGACATAATTTATTGATGGAGGGGAGAATGTAACACCCCAATCATCCACGGTATGCTTCTCCTTGAATAATACAATAGCTTGTGTTGTACACAACTTCATGTTCTAACACACCACAACCAATCAAACTAGCCGTTATAAATACTAATACCAACTTTTGAAAATTTTATAATTTTTTTTCAAATTGGACTTAATTTTTGGATTCAAAATATCGAAATTAGTTTAGGGTGAATTTTTGGTATTTTTATGAAAACTTTCAATTTTTTATAAATTGTAAAAAAACACTATGTAATTGTTTATAACCAACATTTTATTTAAATAATTATTTATTTTATTTAAATTTATTCTCGGTCAAAATAGAAACATAATACCTATATATGTAAAATTTAATTAATTGGAGTCATTTTATAATAAGTTTAGATATATAAAATATTATTGAACTTTTTACCGTCTTTTACCCACCTCCTAGGAGTATTTACAAATTTACATAAAACATAATTTTAAAGCTTATGTGAGTTGAATATAAAAAATCAAAAAGGCATGGTTGATATCAGTAAGTGAAATGTGGTTCAATAAGATGAAAATACTTTTTGGGGGAATAGTAACTTTTGACTTTTTTTTTCCACGGTTAAAAGTAAATAGTTTAATTAATGGTAATAATGATATTATAATTACCCTAAAACATGTCCTAATTCTATTGGATAAGTGTAATTAGACCATAAAAAACCTTATGAATAAAATATGATCCTTTAGGTCCACTTGGATTAGATTAGGACACTTATTATTATTTTATTTGAAAAAGAGTTAATGGAGTTAAAATCAAAGTATAATAATTCACCCATTTTTAATATAGGGTTATACATAAGATAAATTCGACTATAAATATTCATTAGAAATCTAAAAATCATTCCTACATAATGTTAATTTAATTATCGTTTTTATACGTTATATAATTAAATTTATTTATGACACAATGATGAGGGAGTAATTACCTAATTAATAAAAAATTAAAATAATTGATATTATAAATATCAAAAAAATGTATTTTGAGACATTTTATAAATTCCACTAATTATATAGGTTAATATGACATGTTTGGGTGGGTTATATTGTTTTTTCGAAGTAATCATGTTGTGAAGACATAAAAAACAAAATACTAAATAGTGTCAAAATTGGCATAAAAGAGTTTTAAATAATTATATTATATTATAAATTGATATAATATTCCTAAAAATGTAAGAAACATCCAAATGACATAGATAATGTTATATATAATAATAATGAACCACTTGAAGTTCGATTAGATTATTATAGTTTGTTTTTTAACCTTATAGTTTCAGAATACCAAAAGACACGGTAAAAGTTAAACTATTTAACTAAGAGATCAGTCTAAAAGATAAGGTTAAAATGGAAACCTAATTTTTTTAAACCAATTGATAGAGAGAATTTTGACCCATCCCCACCTTAGCTTCGAAATAAATCAATTTCGATCCATTAGAAACCGAAAATGATTTTATAATAAATGAACAGTTTAATCATTTCCTAAAGTGACCCTTGCCCATCTTATAAAAGGGCACTTACCATTATCTCCAATTCACTCCTCCCAATCCATTTGGATCGACCAAAACCTACCCAAATTTCCTCCCTACTATCCTCCCTTCACCCTAGAGGCCATAGTTTGTTCAGAAATCCTACATAAGGATCCATTTCGATCAAATCAAAAGGAAGAATCCGAAGAAGAGGAGGTTAACGTACCCTCGACCAAGGAACAGTCCCATCTAAGGGTTAATTTCAGAATCAATTTATTATCTGAGCTTGTTATTACATAAGTATCTACTGGGACCTCTTTATCATCCACATCTGTGTTTTCTTAAAAATGTATTCCAAAACATTTTTACTATGTAGTAGACCTTGGTTTAAAGCCATTTATAACCTTATTTTACCTTATATGTTTAGAAATGAATCTTTCCGTCATTTTTCAAAAAAGGTACTTTATGACCATTTCGACAAAATTATGGTAATAATTATTTTTAACTTATACAGCAGGTATGCCTAATTTCAGCCATTATAACAGCGTCAAAGCTTTTCTGAAAATATTATAAAAACATATTCAAAATAAATGTGTTCTTTTATAATTATGTGACTCTAAAATTATTTCAACATAGAAAGAGTTATTTAACTCAAATAGTTTTTATTTCATCTATGTCAACATCCTTTGATAAATTTTACACTTGTATGAAGTTGATTTATTATTATACAAATCATCCCTATTGTATTTATGGTTTTTTGATATATTTGACTGTGGATGTGTTATTTTTATACCATTCATGGATTATGGTTAATGTATTGACATTTCGTATTCTATTTTAATACAAATTTTTATGTTATATTCCATCCTTTTAATATAAGGAATGCATTGGAACTAGTATGTTCCTAGTTGGGGACTAGTAAATGTAAGCCCTCTGGGTTGGGGTCCAGTTACAAAACACACTCCGGTTTGGAGTTCGTTTACAAAGGCTCTTCGGGGTGGAGTCTGGTTACAGAGGCTCTCTAGGTTGGTGTCTGGTTACAGTTATCCCCGTGGTCTTAACACGAGGCCGTGACACAGTCCGACATCCGCACTTTTCTCATAATGACTATGTTAATTAATTAATTATAATAATATTCTACTAGTAGAATATTCTTTGTTAAAGATACAATTAAATGTGGAATTGGTCGAGGCCATTCCCAATTTGATATATGGTTTTGGCCAAGGAATTAAGAATTTTTAGAAGTCTTGTTTAAGGCCTTAACAAAAGGTTTTAAAATATACTACATTTTACATTCCCTATTAGGAAAATAATATTTATTGTTCATGTGGTTTTTTAAATAGTAGAATTCCCATGACTATGTTTTTTATGGAATTATTTACTCATCTCATATTCTTACCATAAAGTGTTCATGTTTATTAATCATAAAGGAATGTGTTCTTAATTATTATCTATTCCTAATGTTTATGTTATCTTCTTCTGTATTGCTTACCCTTACTGAGCATTTGAGCTCACCCCATTATGTGTTTTATTTTTCCAAGGATGAGAAGAAGTATATTATGACTGATCTGTAGGGATAGTCTATGGGATATGAGTGTTGATTATGGAGACTATGTTGTTGTATTTTTTCTTTTTATAATGTAATGTAAAAATTATTAATGTATCTACTATTTCCAAGGATACTAAAATGATCGGTCATTCAGGACATGATTCCTTGTATCATGCCAATGTTATGTAATAATGCACTTACTCTGGGTAACTAGGGTCGGGGCATTACAATATGGGTTTGAATTGAGTTATTGAAATTATATTTACATAAAACCACATTCCCTTTACAATTTTATAACTTTGATATTCTATTATAAAAAATAATAAATTATATGAAAAGCTATAGTGAAATATATAACATAGAGAATTTCTAGTTTTTAGGGAAAATATATATCCTAGTCCACTACATTTACACTATACATCACGAGTCTAGTGATTTTAACAATACTAGACTTTTTTTAGGGTTATATAACTGAGTGTAATAAGATGTTACTTGTTACAAATATTAGAGATATTTAAAATAATAAATCCCTTTAAAATACATTAACACAACATTATCCGAATGAATGACAATTTTTTTAGGATGATACAAAGAAAATAATGGAATTTATGTAGGTTTATCACACAGTTTCAATAAAAAACTGATAGAAATTGAAGAAATTTTTACATAAGATGAATATCTTCAAAGATAAACTCTAGATGTTCTTTTCTTGAAGTTAATAGTCTTGAAATAATATTAACAGAAATGATCAAAAAATTGCTCATATAATATATGAATACATTATATTTTATATTTTTCCATTTCATCTCTTTGATATATTATGTTTTCTATCTTGAGTCATTGATATATTGTGTTGTGTATCTCATCTCATTAATGTATCAACTTTGGAAATTGAACTAAGAACAATTAATAATCTCAATGGTCGAGTGGATAATCCTTATAAAATACTAAAGTGACAGGATTGTTATTAGCATTTTACCTTCTTTTGCAAACATGGAAAGAACAACTTTGGTAGCATATAGTAAGTTTCGTCTTCTTTGGGTTTCTCTATTCTTGGAAAAACACAATTTTTCCAAATATACACTTTTTTAGATGAATTTTTTTTAATATATGTAAAAACATAATCTTATTAAAAATGATACGATAATGGTAAGGATCATAACCAGTTTGATTATAAATAAGATAGCTCGGTCTTCATAAGGTAAATTTCTAGAATAATTATCCTCATAAGATAATCCATGAGTTGAAAGATAATTCAATAATTAAGATTAATTAATTATTTGATATTAAATTTAATGACAGTGTAAGATAATTGATTTTGGTTTATTAATTTAATAAGATGAATTTTTTCATTGAATAAAAATATCATATGTAATATAAACCATTTTTCATTTTTATTTGTATGAAAATCATTAACATCCATAGGATAAATGAATTCTTATACTATTTTCTTCAAATCCAAATGATATTCTATTTTTTAATTACATTTTAATAAGATAAATCATGTTTGATAAAAGACATTTCATGTAAGATAATTTCTTTTAGTCAAAAATAATTTGACAAATCTATAGAAAAAATCACTTTGACATTAAGATAAAATATACAGTTCTTAAGGTAATTATATACGTAAAAAATGTGAAATTGTTAAATAATTAAATCACAAAAAGTTATGATATATGTTAAAACAATATTTTTTTAAATACACATATTTTTGATTGTCTGATAACCCATAAATTTGATAAAAAAAGTTATTGTGAGAATAATTTATCACAAAGAATTTTTTTTTAATTTGTGATCATATTTTATCCTCTAAAACTATTTTCGGATTCCATATACAACTTTTTATGATATTAAAATGAATACATATAGGTTGAAAAAAAATCCTCTTAAATGGAATATGTCCAAATTTAGAAAGATATAGTATGATTAATTTTTCATCACCACATCACATGGATGAAATATATAAGTGTATTTTAAAAAATATATTAATTTTACTTATTATATTTATGATATTATTACCATTTAATAAATATAATGTAAAACTTACACTATTTCATCAATGATCATTTAAAAATAGAAACGTTGATCATTCGTTCATACAACCCACCTTCTACATTATTTCAACACACATAATTTTCCATAAAATTTATTAATAGTTTATTTGAATATTATAATTTATGTTTTAAAATTTTATCAATTCCATTATTATTATTCTAGAGATTAATTAATAGTACCACCTATAACCAGGGTCTACATATAGAAGTTGTTTTTAGAAATATGGACCAAAAGTCCTCCAAACACCAGATGTGAAAAAAATTATTTAATAATTTAAATATTTAATTGAATATAAATAAAATAAATGATTTTATTATATGGTATTAAAAAATTAAAATCTTATTAATAAATAAAATAATTATTCTACATTCATTATATATGTGTTAAAGGATATACAATGAATGTCTAGAATTGAGGTTGGGGTTTCTCATTTCACTTTTATTTTTTTGAGAAATATATAATATTCACCAAATATTTTTATTTTTTGGTTTATATAATTAAAATTAAATATTTATATAGATATTTTCATAAAAAAGAATTGAATTTTTGAATCTATATGTGTTTTTATTTTTTATGTGTTTTTATCCAGATATTACCAAAGAAGTAAGGGGTTTCATTTTGATTTAACTTTATGGAGGCAGATTTTATTTTTATGCGCCTTATTTAATTTATATAGTGTATATAATTACCATTTTACAAGTTTTATCATTAATAATTCATTATTATTTATATTTTAATGTCAAATTTTAATTATTTAACCCATGATAATTTTACAAGAATGTAACTAAGTGGTGGGGGGATTCATATATCAATTTATTTTCATTGGGTTATATTACTTCTCCTTAACCATTGATATTCTAAGGTTTTGTTTAAAATGGATTATATTTGTATTATATTTATTTGTAATTTTTTGTATGGAATTAAATTTTTTACACATAATCTCTCCGTTGATTAACTCTCAAGTGAATGATATTAAATTTTTAAGGGTTTTTCATCTCAAAATTAATTTTATCGAGACATATATATTATGATATAGACCTATACTCATTTATGTAGTGTATATACTACACTTTTTAAATGTTATATCATGAATCACTTTATATTCCTGATACATAATGTTTTATAGGATCTTATTTTTTTACAAGGATTATGATTGAAAAGTGAACAAAGTGGAAAAAGATTTATGATACAATGTCTTTTTTTAATATTGGGTATTTTTGAATTTAGATAGGAAGAATTAATATAATTATAATTTTTTTGAAAAAAATATATTCATAACTTATTTTTATTAATGTGGTATACATGTTTAGTTTTATATTTATTATATTATTTATGAATGAAAAATAAATAATTTTTTTCTATGTGATACTAATCTTGTATCTTTCATTAGATTAGGAACTTTTCTATTACAAATATCATTTTTCTAAAATATATAAAAAACTATAAATTTATTAATAATTTTTATTCTCATAATATATGTTTCATGATCTTTGATATTCTTTTACATGTTTCTAAAATGAAATTTCTTAACATTTTTAGAAAGGGGTACTTTTTATTCTTTTTATAGTATTTTTTAAAAGAATGTGTATCTTTAATATTCATGAAATCAATGTATTTTGCTTCTATTATGACAATTATATTTATAAGGCCCCAGCCTTAAACCTTACATAATGTTGAGTTATTACAATATTACACATTCAAGATCAATTTAGGTTTAGAGTTTTAGATAATTAGATCATAAAACTTGCATTACATTTCACATTTAAACAAAGTGGTTACATAAAATATAGTATTCATTTTTCCCATCAAGAGAAACATATTTAAAATAAAACATGGATTCGTTATTGACACTTCCTTGACACTATCATCATATCATGTACCCTTCCTTTGACCTGTGAAAAACATTTCAAAAACCTGGGATGAGCATAAAAAGCTCAGTAAGGGATATAAAAATATGGAAAGGATACATGAGTACATGTATACACAAGAATCAATGAAATCAAACTCTACTCATAAAACATAAGCACTTTAACATACCTCATCAAATAATGAATAAATCATAGAAATCATAAGACATAAGGGTAACTTGAGGCATTCATTACATTCTTACGTAGGGAGTAACACTCTTGGTTACGTTTCGAATACCCATCACAGTATATTCCATAAATCTCTTCAGAGACACCTTAATGTTTAACTCCTTCACGTTACCCAATGCATTAGAGAGCTATATCGGGCTCACCTGCCCTTAGTTAATCACAGAACCACCCATCTTCATAACAATGCCCATGAACCATAACATAATCGTATCACATAAAACATGCAAAAAGGAAACATAGAATTTCCCCATTTCAATCACAAGATATCAATAACACATTTATATAATAAAAACACATTCAAAACCATTTGAAATACCAAAATAAAAGAAAATTAAAACATGGTATTTATTTTTATTTTAGAAAATGGAATGGCTTGTAGATGAAGCCGAAACTCAAATAATGGTCACGACGGCAGAGAAGTCATTGTCTCCGAATACATACAAGAAAAACATTCTCTTTTGACTTTTAGTAAAATGATTCATATAAAAAAATATTCCTTTTGGATAAACGTAAAATTCAAAGGGTTTTATACACCGTATAAAAGAAGGTTGTGTATAAAACAAAATATACCTCAATGAAAGGAGATTGAGACGAAGTCCCATACCTCGGGTCCAACTTGACTCGATCGTTCTTTAACCTCATGAAGAATAAACTTGAGTTAATTTTTACTTGATTAAGAACCGTTTCCAAGTTCATTATTCCTTTTATATCACTTATTACCATGTCATGAACACTATGTACTTATTTAAGTTAATAACGATCATTTTATCGATCATTAGTAGTTGAGTCAAAAATAAACTCTTTATAATTACAAGTTGTTCATGTATCCATTATATCCAGAGTTATAATCATGATGTAGATATCATATATATCATATATATCCATTATATACATGAATTTATAATATTACGTAACGTTTAGAGGTATGAAATGAATTGCACCGTTCCTGGAGATGGTAAGTCGTACGTACGCATGAACGCTACTTCCATTTCTATTTCATATTTTATGGAATGGAATCACAATGATATAAAGATATATTATAATTAAATTATAATATCATATATAATATCATTAATTACATCCTTTATACATCTCACATATGGCATTAATGAATCAAATCACCTTGAGGGGGCGATAGTCCGCACTTCCAAAAATGAAGATATCGCGTTTACCCATAATGGAAACCATAAAGGTAATACATAAATGTAAAATACAGAAGTTTAAGTAAAACATAAAAATATTATATATCATATATAAATATAGTGTCATCTTAATGGCCACCTTTGAAGGTGTTAAAAGAATATTGAACAATCATCGTTTCGTGAGGCAGAAATTCACCATCCACGGAAACAGTATATTCTTTAACCATTAGATATAGGTGTGTGTAACTGTAGCTAGAATAATTTTTATAATAAAATCCTATTATATGGAAGATACTGGTGTTGTTAAAAAATAAATGAATAAAAAGAGTTTTTTGGGTTGGAGAAGCAAAATAAAACATAAGAACACAAGAGAAGACACTACCATTAAATCGAGTAACTCTTTTTGATTTGAGCTCAAAGGCTTCCTTGGGAAGACTTCTGCCCAAAGTGAGGCTTCTAAGAGTTATAAAGGGATGTTGAGAGACAAAATGGGCAGTTTTTGGCTGAGCCAAAGGCTTTTGAAGTGTGGTTAATGTGGTAGAGGTGGGGGCCTTTATAAGAGGAGAGGAGGGGTACTCTTGGAATATTATAAAAGGATACATTATTATAAAATGATTTTCGGATTTAAAAGGTCCCAAAATTGTATATTTCGAATATAAGGTGATAATAGTTCAAAATACACCCATAAAATAGGTTTTTTTACATGTTTAGGTCTTAGATTTTACATTAACTTTTCATTTTTTTAAATCGTTAATTAATGAGGTAAATGATGCATCATCATGGTGTCATAAATAATTTAATTTATTTAATGTATGAAAATCATAAAAAAAACTACTTTGATTTAGGAAATCTTTTTAACTTTCCAATTACTATTTATAGTAAACTATCTGATTTGTATAACCACATTTAAAAAATGTTTAAGTAAAACAACTCATGTTTGTGTCATTTTTACTTTTACTTTAAATAAAAGGCATTAATGTCATTATCTTACCCAAGTGGCTCCATGGCGTCCCAAAAATCGACCCATGGATTTTCTTGGTCGGCCATGACACATCAAATAAGGGTAGGACATGTTTCTAGGTCATTTCATATTATTAAAACATTTTTTTTACCCTAAACTACACAAATTACCTCTAATCGCGATTAAAAACATAACAGTTACTATTCACCAAAAAACTATTTTAATCCCACTGAACCAAATTTTTTTTTAATGACAACCATGTATGTAGGGTTTTTTAAATTCAAAAAAAAGAGGTTGTAAAATTTCATTTAAACAATAAATATGTTTTTTAAGTACCACTTAGTGGTTTCACTCTTCATAAAAAATTGAGGTTTTTCAGAAAAATACCAAAACATCACCATAAGATATATTTGATATTCAGGATTCAAAAATGATGTCTATTTTACAAAATTCAAAACATATAAGTTACATTAATTAATTTAATAATTATTTCTAGCTGTTAGAGCAAATAGAGTGTTTTTATGAAACAATAAGTATCAAAATATTGACACTAGTTTAAGTCCAATTTCAAATTGAAATTAATTCCAATGACCACTATTGGATTAAATTGTAAAAATATATTTTAATTAAACTTAAAAAACAATTAATAAGATAATATAATCATATAAATAAATTATATTAATAGGAGGTTTTGAATTTAAATACAACATTTTTCGCTATTCATTAAAAAATGAACTTTATCGGAAAAATACCAAAAATTTACCCAAAGTAAATTTTAATGTCCCAATAATAAAGAATAATTTTATTTCGAAAAATAGATCTTATAAAATTGTGAAAAGTTTTATTTAAAAATGGTTTGTCATCAAAAGGAAGTAAAATAATCTTCTAAAAATAATAGTGTATTAAATGCTAAAGATTGGATTTATTCTCATATTAATCCTCTAAAACACTATCTAATTCATTAATAGACATAGATAAAAATATCTTTTATTAATTACTTACTTGGGATGTTACATCCTTCCCCCCTTTATAAAATTGTGTCCCCGCAATTTATTTACTTATCGAATAAGTGGGGGTATTTAGCCCTCATTACATTTTCAGATTCCCATGTTGCTTCTTCAATCATGTGGTTTTTCCACAAAACCTTTACCTGATGAATCACTTTATTCCATAACACTTTCTTCTTTTGGTCAATAATCTAGACTGGTTGTTCCTCATAAGATAGGTTCTATTCCAGCTGAACTACCTCTGGACTCAAAACATGAGATGGATCTGGCATATACTTTCTCAACATCGAAACATAAAAAACATTGTGTACCTGAGATAAACACGGAGGTAATTCCACTCAGTATGCAACTGATCCAACTCTCTCCAGAATTTCATATTGTCCAATGAACATTGGACTCAGCTCTCCTTTCTTACCAAATCGAATCACACTTTTCCATGGTAAAACTTTGAGAAAAACATGATCACCTACCTCGAAAGATAGATCCTTCCTCCGGTTATCTGCATTACTCTTCTGCCTGCTCTGAGCTGTTCTCATGTGTTTCTAAATCAACTGAACTTTTTTTGCTATCTCTTCTACCAATTCTGGTCCCATCAACTTCCTTTCAACCACATCATCCCAAAAATCTAGAGTTCGAAACCGCTTCCCATATAATGCCTCAAATGGTGCCATCTATATACTGGAATGAAAACATTTATTATAAGAAAACTCAACCAAAGAAATATGGTTGTCCCAACTTCCCTGATAATCCATCAAACAAGCATGTAACATATCATCCAAAGTCTAAATCATTCGTTCTGACTGCCCATCTGATTGAGGATGAATAGTTGTACTAAAATTTAATTCAGTACCCAACGACTTCTGAAGGCCCTTCCAAAAGTTAGAAGTAAACCTGGGATCATGATCAGATACAATGGAGAGAGGAACTCGATGTAACCTGACTATCTCTTTATGATACAAATGGGAAAGTTGATCTAGGGAAAAAGTATCTCGTATAGCAAGGAAATTATCAGATTTAGTCAAGCGATCAACAATAACCCAGCTTGCATTATTACCTCAAGGTGTCTTCGGCAATCCCACAACGAAGTCCATGGATATATTCTCCAATTTCCATTCTGGTACTGATAAAGGCTGAAGCATCCCTTTTGGTAACTGCCGCTTTTCTTTAACCTATTGACATGTCAAGAAATTCATAGTAAAATCAGCATTATCCCTTTTCATTCCGTCCCACCAGTAATACTCTTGAAGATATCTATATATCTTAGTACGTCCTGGATGAACAGAAAATAGAGAACTATGAGCTTTACATAACAACTCTCTCTTCAAATGTGAATCACAAGGAACACACAATCTCTTCCCAAAACTCAATAAACAATCACTATCAATGTTGAATTTAGGAAACATACCCTTCTGAACTAGCTCTACGTTTTTCTGCAACTCGGTGCCTTGCTTCTATGCTTGCTTAATTCTATCTGATAGAGATGATCTCACCGATACCTGAAACAAAACATAAGAACATCATGTACAAACAACTTCTATTCCAATGTTCATCAAATACTTAACCAAAGGATCACTTTCAAACAAAACATTGTTAATGAAGCATTAATTTTTCGACTCAAAGCATCAGCCACTTTATTTTCTTTTCTCGGATGGTAATTAATTGTACAATCATAATCCATGATTAATTCTAGCCATCTCTACTATCTCATGTTCAATTCTTTCTGAGTGAATATATACATTAAAATTTTGTGATTAGTATATATTTCACACTTTACACCATACAAATGATGCCTCCATATTTTTAAAGCGAAAACAACAGTAGCTAATTCCAAATCATGTGGAGGGTAATTTACCTCATGAGTTTTCAACTGTCATGAAGCATAAAAAATTACCTGATAATTCTGCATTAAGACGCAACCAAGCCCTTTTAATGAAGCATCATTGTAGATAACAAACTCACCATTCCTGGAAGGTAATGCCAAAACTGTAGAATTCACCAATCTTCTTTTCAATTCCTGAAAACAATCATCAAATTCTTTTGTCCAGATAAACTTAACACCCTTCCGAGTTAGAATAGTCATTGGACTAGATAACCATGAAAAATTTCTAACAAACCTTCGGTAATAGCCTTCCAAACCAAGGAAGCTATGAATCTCATTTACATTTGTGGGTCTTGTACATTCTTCAACAACCTTTGTTTTTGCAGGATCAACAGTTATCCCTTCTTTAGAAACAATGTGACAAAGAAATGAAATTTGTTGCAACCAAAACTCACACTTGCTGAATTTCCCATACAATTTATTTTCTTTTAAGGATTGAAAAATAACCCTTAAATGACTTTCATTCTCCTCTTTACTTTTAGAAAACACCAGAATATCATCAATAAAAACAACCATACTTTTTCACCAGAGTCAACTAAGCCATCACTGCAACAAACTGTTTAGTTCTGATTATGACCATCTCAGGATACTGATTTGAAAGGTCATTTCCCTCTGTATGCCTTCCCATAAAATCTGTTCTGTTTCCTCCATGAAAAACCATTCTGAACAAACATGTCTTAGATAAAGCAACATGGTAATCTTCAAAATCTATATCATTTCAATTTGAACATAAAAAAATATTTTTGGATAATCATTTAATAAAATTCTAACTCCTGAGCTTATCTAAACCGACCTCTGATACCAACTATAAGTCCCCATCCTTAAACCTTACTTAATCTTGAGTTATTACAAGATTACACATTGAGGATCTTTTCAGGTTTAGAGTTTTATATAATTAGATCATAAAACATGAATTACATTCCTCATTTAAAAAAAGTGGTTACATTAAAGATAGTATTCATTTTCCCCATCAATAGAAACATATTTAAAATAAAACATGGATTCTTTCTTGACACTTCCTTGACAATATCATCATATCCTGTACCCTTCCCTTGATTTGTGAAAAACATTTCAAAAACTTGGGATGAGCATAAAAATCTCAGTAAGGGCTATAAAAATATGGAAAGGAAACAAGAGTACATGTATACACAAGAATCAATGAAATAATATTATACTCATAAAACATAAGCACTTTATCATACCTCATAAAATCATGAATAAATCATATAAATCATAAGACATAAAGGTAACTTGAGTCATTCATAACATTCTTACATAGGGAGTAACCCTCTTGGTTACGTTTGGAATACCCATCAAAATATATTCCCTAAATCTCTTTGGAGAAACCTTAACGTTTATCTCCTTCGCGTTACCCAATTCATTGGAGAACTATATCGGGCTCACCCACCCTTAGTTTATCACGGAACCACCTGTCTTCATACCAATGCCCAAGAACCATAACATAATCGTATCACAAAAAACATGCATAAACGAAACATAGAATTTCCACATTTCAATAACAAGATATCAATAACACATTGATATAATAAAAACACATTCAAAACCATTTTCAATACCAAAATAATAGAAAATTAAAACATGGTTTTTATTTTTCTTTAAAAAAAAGGCATTGCTTGTAGAGGAAGCCGAAACTCAAATAATGGTCACGGCGGCGGAGAAGTCATTGTCGCCACATACGTATGACAAAAACATTCCCTTTTGTCGTTTTGTAAAACGCTTCGTATAAAAAAGATTCCTTTTGGATAAACGTAAAAGTCAAAGGGTTTTATACACCGTATAAAAGAAGGTTGTGTATACAACAAAATATGCCTCAATGAAAGGAGATTGAGACGAAGTCCCATACCTCGGGTCCGATTTGACTCGATCGTTCTTTAACCTCATGAATAATAAACATGAGTTAATTTCTATTTTCATAAGATCCTTTTTCAAGTTAATTCTTCCTTTTATATCACTTATTACCATTTCATGAACACTATCTTATTATTTAAGTTTATGACGGTCATTTTATCGATCATTGGTACTTGAGTCAAAAGTAAACTCTTTATAATTACATGTTGTTCATGTATCCGAGTTATAGTCATGATTTAGATATCATATAAATCATATATATCCAGTATATACATTCATTTATAATATTACATAATGTTTAGAGCTATGAAATGAAATGCACCGTTCATGGAGACGGTAGGCCGTACGTACGCATGAACGCTACTTGTATTTCTATTTCATATTTTATGGAATGGAATCATAATGATATAAAGTTATCTTATAAATCCATTATAATATCATATATAATATCATTAATTACATCCTTTATACGTCCCACATATGGCATTAACGAATCAAATCACTCTGAGGGGGCGGTTGTCCGCACTTCCTAAAATGAAGATATCGTGTTTACCCATAATGGAAACCATAAAGGTATGCCATAAATGAAAAATATAGAAGCATAAGTAAAACATAAAAATATTATATATCATTTATAAATATATTTTAATCTTAATGGCCACCTTTGATGGTGTTAAAAGAATATTGAACAGTCATCGTTTCGTGGGGCAGAAATTCACCATCCACGGAAACAGTATGTTCTTTAACCATTAGATGTAGGTGTGTGTAAGTGTAACTCGAATCCTTATTATAACAATATCCTAGTATATGGATGATACTGGTGTTGTTACAATATAAATTAATAAAAAGATTTTAGGGGGTTGGAGAAGCAAAATAAATCATAAGAACACAAGAGAAGACACTTCCTTTAAATCAGGTAGCTCTTTTTGATTTGAGCTCAAAGGCTTCCTTGGGAAGACTTATGCCCAAGGTGAGGCTTCTAAGAGTTATATAGGGATGTGGAGAGACACAACGGGAAGGGATTGTCCGAGCCAAAGGATTTGGAAGTGTGGTTAAGGTGGTAGAGGTGGGGGCCTTTTATAAGGGGAGAGGAGGGGCACTCTTGGAATGTTATAAAAGTATACTTTATTATAAAATGTTTTTATAATTTAAAAGGTCACAAAATTATATATTTTAAGGATAAGGTAATAATAGTTCTAAATCCACCTATACAATAGGTTTTTGACATGTTTGGGTCTTAGATTGTACATTATCTTTTCATTTTTTTAAATCGTTAAATAATGAGGTAATCGCTCCATCATCATGGTGTCATAAATAATTTAATTTATATAATGTCTAAAAATTATAAAACAAATACTATGATGTAGGAAATATTTTTATCTTTCCAATTACTATTTATAGTAATAAATATGACTTCTATAACCCCATTTAAAAATTGTTTTAGTAAAACAACTCATGTTTGTGTCATTTTTACTTTTACTTCAAATAAAAGGCATTAATGTCTTTATCTTACCCAAGTGGCTCCATGAGGTCCCAAAAATAGACCCATGGGTTGTCATGGTCGGCCATGACACATCCAATAAAGGTAGGACATGTTTCTATGTCATTTCATATTATTAAAACATTATTTTTACCTCAAACTACACTAATTATCTCTAGTCGCGATTAAAAACTTAAAGGTTACTATTCACCAAAAAATTATTTTAATCCCATTGAACCACATTTTACTTATTAATGGAAAAAATGTATGTCGGATTTTTGAAATTCAAAATACAGAGGTGGTAAAATTTCATTTAAACAAAAAATCAGTTTTTTAAGTACCACTTAGTGGTTTCACTATTCATAAAAAATTGAAGTTTTTCAGAAAAATACCAAAACTTCACCCTAAGCTATATTTGATATTCCGGATTCAAAAATGATGTCTATTTTACAAAATTCAAACCATATAAATTACATTAATTAATTTAATAATTAATTCCCACTGTCAGAGCAAATAGCGTGTTTTTATTAAATAATATGTATCAAAAGATTGACACTAGTTTAAGTCCAATTTCAAAGTGAAATTAATTACAACGACCACTATTGGATTAAATGGTAAAAATATATTCTAATTTAACTTTAAAACCAATTCAATAGATAATTTAATCATATAAATAAATTATATTAAAAAGAGGTTTTGAATTAAAATACAACATTTTCACTATTCATTAAAAAATGAACTTTATCGGAAAATACCAAAAATTTACCCAAAGTAAATTTCAATGTCCTAATCATAATGAATAAGTTTATTTAAACAAATAGAGCTTATAAAATTGTCAAATTTTTGATTTAAAAATGGTTTTCCATCAAAAGGTAGTAAAACTATCTTTAAAAAATATTAGCGTATTACATGACTAAGATTGGATTTATTCTCATTTTAAGCCTCTAAAACAGTATCTAATTCATTAATAAACATAGATAAAAATATCTATTATTAATTACATAAATGGGATGTTACAATATTCATTGAATAAGTAATTATAATTTTCCCATGTTATTTTTATGGAAAATTATTCTATCACTTATTTTTAAGTTTTTAAATGAGATTTTCAAGTTGAAAAGTGATTTTACTCTAGAATATTTTTTAATGAACATTTAATGCTCTTTAAATTCATCAATATAAATAAACCTTGATATTATTTATGATTCAATGGGGATATTTTGTATTAATAACACCCTTATTATTTCATTGTATATATTATAAGACTTTCATAGAACCTGTGTTTCCCCAAATATTTTATCAAGATATGAAAGAATCTTTATTATTGTTATTAATGAAAAGTGAATTTTTCTATATGTTTTGTTCTGAAAATTTAGTTTTAAATTGTTTATAATGAATGTTTGAGATCGAAATAGCTTATATTAATGACTCATCCCTATTATTATAAGGATGCAAAATGAAACATTACATAATCGGGTTATTTCAATTAGATTTTTATTCTTTACATACCCAAATATTTTTTGGGTTTAAAGTTTTCTAAGGTTCAGACATTAATCATACATATCATCCCACTATAATAAAAAGAGAGTAACATTAAATCAGTATCCATTTATTCCATAAAATTTCAACATAAAAGAACAACATGATTTCTTTGATAGAACATAATTACATTTTAATTTAAATCATTCTTCCTATTGCACATCCTGATAACCTATTATAAACATTTAAAAACATGGTATGCGCATAAAAATTTATGTAAGGGATAAAAAAATAAGTAAAGAAACCATTAGTCCATGAAAACTTATAAACATATGAAATCATTTCACAAAGCCATACCTCCCACCCATATATATTTACATTGTGAAAAAGGAGATTTCCATAAAACATTAATGATCATATATAAAACCATAAGGGGGTCATGGGTAATTACTTACTTATATTGTATCCATCATGTATACCTTCTGATTTGTAATCCTCATGGCTACTGTACAATATAACCCTCACGCATACCTTATCCGGTAACCACAACAGTTACACTTGTAGTAACTATATGACCAACCTCAAATGTACACATAAACAATTACTTCCAGGATGATATAGGTCCAAACATTCATCATAAAAATTCCCAAGAACCAAAAAATAATAATAAAATATTAATAATATAAAAAAACATTTATTTTGAATTTTTTAAAATAGAATTTTTAAAGATAATTTTTAATTACAATTCCATTTAAAATAGAATTTTTAAAGATAATTTTTATTTAAAATTCCCTTTAAGATATCATGTAATTGAATTGAGAATTTTTATAATGAAAGGAATATGTGTATAAAAAGTAAATACACATAATATTAATTTAATTAATTACATGAATAATCTAAGTACCACAAAATTAATGAAAAAGATGGTTAACTTAAAGAATAGAAAATTATTTATGAATTCCCTTAACTTAGGTTCTTCTTAAATCAAACTTGTTTAAACCACTTTTATAATTGTTAAAAAAAATTTATTAAAATTTTAAAGAAATTTATTCATGTTTATAACACATTATATAATAATTTTATAATAACATTTGACCAATTTATAAATATTATTTTGTTATTTCTGTTGTTTTGGGTGCGTGCTTCACAAGTTTTCCGTGGTTGGTTCATAATGTATTTTCTTGTCAAATAGAAGAGAAATGCTATAAGTGGAATGAAATAATGTTAATATATTTCCAAAATATTAAATTATTCCATAAATTGACTTTTTATACTATGAGGATGAATCATTAGATAAATCATTAGTGATATTTGTGTTGATCATTTTGGTGGTTCTTTCATAATCATGAACTTGTTAAACATATAACGTTATTATTATGTGCATAAGTTAATTATAGATCATTAGAGAGGTCTCATCATAATATTTAAAAATAGTTTAAAACATTAAAATGGTTTTATAACCAAATTTGAATTACATAAAGGAAATTGATGACCCATCATCCAAGATGTCTGGAAATCGACACATCAGGGATGATGTTTTTATTTTTAGAATAAGAGGAAGAGGAGAGGACGAATGATGATATATATTTCCATAATCCTGATAAAAATAAATAATAAATATAATAATAGATATTTCATACTTCTTGTGTGAGGGTAGAAGAATATAGTATATGAAAAGAAAGCAATTGAAAAAACACAAGGAAATGAAAGAGGATCTTTACCTCTTGATCTCTTCTCCTTGAGATCCACATTAAGGCCATGGGTGCTGGTATTTTTTTAAGTCCATCAGATATTTGAAATGGGGAAGATACATTGGAAGTGTATTGGAAAAAATTTATACAATTCACAAATCTTGAGCGATGTGAGAGTAAGAGTGGGGTGAGGGTGGTACATATAGTTAAAGTAATGGAGTTTTAAACTAATTTCAATGGACACCTCATTAGTTTTATTTCCAAACCCATGGTCTTGAGAATGATTATTTCCCATGTTATTGAAAACTTGGGACACATAATATCATATTATAATTCTAAATATTTGTCTATAATGATTACGTCATTATTAAATCACAATTAAGTCATTAAACACAAGATAACTTAAAACTGTATTTTTAATTTTCCCTGAAAATTCAAATATCTCAAAAAATTTCCAATAAACTCCTTAACCACTTTTCAATGTTTAGAATTCAAAAATGATCTAAACTTTTCGAAATTAATTTTCTGAATATTATTAATGTAATTTTTACCTAAAATCATAATTTATTCATAACATAAATTTTTTGAAACTATAATCCATTTTATTTCCCTTTGAAAAATTAATCAAGATATCATTATCTTATAAAAAAGTTAAATAAAATGATAATATGGTTAAATATTCATAAAGGTCATATTACTATTTATATTAATATTCAAAAGGGTGTGTTACTATTCACCAAAAAAGATGATTGTTCTATCAAACTCCAAATAAGTTAATGATCACAATCGTAGATTACTATTTTTCAAAATTAAAATAATAGAAGTGGAAATTAATTATTTAATAAATATTTTATAATGATATACTTAAGAAAAAGTTCCATTATGTGGAGATTTAGTGTTTCATATATTTCAATTTTTTTTCAATCCTTGGGCTGTTACATTTTCACCACCTTTTTGAAAGTGATTCCTAGAAATTTTATTTACTAATTAAACAAGTGAGGGTTCCATTCCCTCATAAAAGTTTCTGATTTCCATGTTTCTTTTTCAAATATGTGTTTTCTCCACATAACCTTTAACTTTTGGATTACCTTATTCTGCAATAATTATTCTCGTCGATCAAGAATGAAAATAGGTTTCTATTCATAAGAAAGGTTCTCTTCCAGGTGAACTGCTTCTAGGATCAAAACAGAAGTTGAATCTTGCATATACATTATCAAAATAAAAACATTAAAAAAATTGCATAAATAAGATAAAATCAAAGGAAAAGATACTTGGAAGGATACTGATCCAACATTCTCCAAGATTTCATAAGGCCCAATGAACCGTGGTGTAAGATCCTCGATCATATAAATCTATGTTATCATTTATTTTTTTGTTTGAATCCATTTTTGTTTAATTAAGTGATTAACCAAGACCTTGAAGAGGACCAGGGGTGTTATGAGAGTTCAAGACACAAGAAATGGAGAAAAAGAGGTTTCTTAGGTAGGCCACATGGTCTGCGCACGTTTATTGCTAACCGTGCGGACATCCCAAGAGATTATATATGAGGTGTTACTTTAGAGAGTGTCATTCACACAGTTTGTGTAACGCCCCGACCCCAATTACCCAGAGTCGGTTAATTATTTCATAACATTGGCATGATCACAAAATATCATGTCTCAAAAGACCGATTAGTTTAGTAGCCTTGGAATCACTAAATATATTCCTAAAGTTTACATTCCATCATAAAGAGAAAACTATAACAATATCTTGTATCCACAATCATGTCCCCTCATACTATCCATGTAGGTCATTAATAAAAATCTTCATCACATCCTTTGGAAAAATAAAACATATAAATGGGGGAGCTTAGATGCCCAGTAAGGATAAAAATATTGCAGAAACTTTCATAAATAATAATATACATTTAAGGTAATTTATAACTAAAAAAAGCCTTTTAATCTTGAACTTCATCATAATATTGCAGAAATAATGTGATATAATTCCATTTACTTTTTCCCATGGATATTCTACTAGTCGAATAATCACACGCTTTATCTATAACCACTTTCATAATGATGGAATACATAATTCCAGAATATCATAACCACATAGTCAAGGCCTAGTGCCAAGACCACAAATAAGATTTTGTCAAGGCTTTGTGACAAGACACTAGTTTGTCTCATGAGACCTACCGATGCATCGAGGAGCTATAGCGGGATCCACCCATCAATTATTAAGTCCAATTCATTACTAATATGAACAAGTATAAACATAACATAAAAATTTGTATTAAAAGTAGAATATGAAATGTCAATACATTTTCCCTAAAACACGAATGGTATAAAAATAACACATCCACAATCAAAAATATCAGAAAACCTTCAATACTATATGCAAGTTCTGTATAATAAATCCACCTCAAATGAGCTTAAAATCCATCAATGGATGTTGACAAAGATGAAATCAAAACTATTTTAGATAAATATATCTTTTTTTGAAATCATTTAAAAGTCACATAATTATAAAATAAAACATTTACTTTTAAAATATTCTTATAAGATTTTAAGTGAAGCTTCAATGATTTTATAACGGTGGAAAATATCTGCACCCACCGTATAAGTTAAAAATGACATTCTTACCTTAATTCCGTCGAAAAGGTTAAAAAGGACCATGTTTGGAAAATGACAAAAATATTCCTTTATAAAATTCTTATAAAAATTCAACAAGGGTATAAATGAATTTAACCCATAGTTTGTAAAATAGTAAGAATGAATTGAAATACATTTTTAACAAACATGTATGTGGACGGTAAAAAGGTCCCAGTAGATAATTACGTATAAACAACCTCGGATAATGAAGATATTTTGAAATAAACCATTACCTTGTACATTTACTTAGTTGAGGGTATGTTAAACTCCTGTATAATGGTGAAATAATTGTTATTAAATTATATAAAAAGTATATATGATCTTTTAAAATTGATTTGTTAATAACATCTTAGTTTTATCGTTGTTTTGGGTGTTAACTTACTCATTTTCTTTTATATGTTTTTTTTACATAATCCATGTTTTTTGTGGATAGGTTGTCTCTTATTCACATCCAAAATGATATCAAGTCTTTAAACATTATTTTTAATCATTAAATGGGAATTATACTTGAATGGATACGATGGGAAATGAATCTAATCGCGTTCGTGTAGACGGTTGTCTGTACGTACGTAAGGGAGACAATATCATTCTTTTGATATTAAAATAATATATAATTGGATAGTATATCATATATAATGAATCATTATACTGTTATATTTATTATTTACTTCAATTATACATCATTATCATACCCATCCAAATAATAATGTTTTGAATATCAATTACACCACGATGTGGAGAGGGTAAGTCGTACGTACGCACATATGGTGACATTTCATTCAAAGGATGGATCAAATACTGAATATTATTGTACCATATTTATAATAACATCACAGTATATTGAATATACTGGATTTATTATTTTTTAATGGAAATAACAATTAAAGAAGAAGTATAAGAAGAAAGGAAATTGAAAGAGGGTGGAAAAAACATTACCTCTTCTTCGGGTTTTTCCTTTTCATTTGATCAAAATGGATCCCTAGGTTGTATTTATGATATAAATAAGGACTCTAGGTTGAATTGAGGAAATTTTAGAGAATATTTGGGTAGGTTTTGGCCTAGCCAAAAGGCTTTGAAGGTGTGAATTAGTCAGAAGGTGGAGTACCCTTTTTTAAGAGGGGTGTGGGGCACCTTTGGAAAATCTTGAAATATTATTTTATAATAAATTTATATTCTGTTTATAATGAATAAAAACTGATTTATTTAGAGGCTAAGGTTGGGATGGGTATAAAACACTCAACCAACATGTTTTATACAGGTTCGAGTCGCTTTATTAACCTTATCTTTTAGTTTTAACTCTTAGTTAATTAGTCGGACCGTTACCATGTATCTTTGTATTTTTATACTATATGGTTAATAAAAATACTATAAACTTTCAAGAGACCCAAAAGTGGTTCATTAATGATACACATATCATTATATAAGTCCTTTGGCTGAACCTTCGATTTTTAAGAATATAATATGAATTAATAAAATAATATTGTTATAAAAACTCTTTTATGTCAATTTTTACAACATTTCGTATTTGATTATTGTGAAAATCATAACATCATGATTACTTCAAACAAAAATATTTAAATCAATAATGACATGTCATATTTAACTATAAAATTAGTTTAATTCATAAAAAGTTTCAAAATAAATTTATTTGAATATTTATAATATCAATTATTTTAATATTTCATTAATTTGATAATTACTGCATCGCCATTGTGTCATAAGTAAATTAAATTATTTCATGACTAAGAATTATAAATTAAATACCATTATGTAGGAAATATTTTTATCATTATAATGAATATTTATAGACGCAAGTATAACATATATAACCCTATGAAAAAATTGTTTTTCTATAAGATATATGCTTATGTCATTTTTGTATTTACTTTAACTTAAATAAATTAAAGTTTCATTATCACTTACAAGTGGATCCATGGGGTCCCAAAATCGACCCAAAGATTCCATGGTCAGAAATGTATCAATAATAGGGTTAGAACACGTTTTAGGGTAATTTATTATTATTATAATATTATTTTTCCCTTATTTACCGGATTTACCCTTTACCCATGGTATATAAAAATACTTACCGAAATAATTATTCAAAATGTCTAAAAATAAAAGTTACATATTAAAAAAATTTAGACCTCCTGATTATAAATATGGAATCCATTTTTATAAATTCAAAAAACAGAAGTGGAAGTAATTAATTTATAATTATATCTCGTTGTTAAAACAAAAAGTGTGTTTTTAAGAGATAAAAAATATCAACAGATTGGCACTTGATTATGTCCAGTTTAAATGTGAATTTATATCCAATGACCAAAATTTGATTAAATGGTAAAAATATAATCTAATTATACTCTTAAATCACTCAAATTCATAATTTATCATTATTAATTATTTCGATTAAAAAAGTTGTTTCTAATTAAAATTTAGTAACTTTCACTATTCATCAAAATATGAAAGTTATCAGAAAAGTACCAAAAATTCACCCTAATCTAATTTCGATATTACAAATCCAAAAATTAAGTCCATTTTGTATGATAAAATGTATAAAAGTTCAAAAAGTGGGTATTACCATTCATAACGGCTAGTTTGATTTGTTGTGGTGTGTGTTAGAACTCAAAGTTATGTACAACACACACTACTATATTATTCAAAGTGAAGCATACCATGGAAACCTGGGGTGTCACATTCTCCCCTCGTTCAAATAATTTTGTCCTCGAAATTTAAAGAATACTACTGCATGAAAATACTCAGGTGGTTCTTTCATCAAAAGTTCCTCTGGTTCGCACGTTGCCTCTTCCATCATATGGTTTCTCCATAGAACTTTTACCAGACAAGTTGCCCGGTTTCTCAGCACTTGTTCTCTTGTATCAATAATTTTTAAATGCTTCTCGTAATAAGTCATATCGGGTTCCACTTCTAATTCCTCATAGGTTATTACATGCGTTGGGTCAGGCATGTATTTTCTCAATAGTGATACATGGAACACCTCATGAACTTTGGAGAGACTTAGCGGTATTTTCAAACTCTAAGATACAACCCCAATTAGTTCTAGAATTTCTAATGGCCCGATATACCTGGGACTCAATTTTTGCTTCTTAATGAAACGTATAACACCCTTCCGTGGAGATACCTTCAAGAAAACATGATCTCCTATCTGAAATTCCAAATCCTCCCTTCAGTTGTCAGCATAGATCTTCTGCCTAATTTAAGCTTCATTGATGTGGTTTTGGATTACCTTTACCTTTTCCATCGTATCCACCACCAGTTCTGGGCCTATGAGTTTTCTTTCCCAAACATCATCCCAACAGGTGGGTGTGCGACACCTCTTTCCATATAACGCTTCATATGGTTCATTCAAATACTTGAATGAAAGCTATTATTATAGGAAAATTATACTAGAGGTAAATATTGATCCGAAATACCTTGAAAGTCAAGTGAGCATGATCTCAACATGTCCTGTAAATATTGAATAGTCTGTTCTGATTTTCCATCAGTTTGGGGGTGGTATGCAGTGCTCAAATGAAGTTCAGTATCCCAAACTTTCTGAAGTATTTTCCACAATCATGAAGTAAAACGGTTATCACGATCAGAAAAAATCTATTGGGGTACTCCATTATGTCCCAAAAAATCATTAATATATAGTATTGCTATACGTTCAAGTGGTAGATCCTCTCTTATAGCAAAAAAATGTGCTGAATTGGTAAGACGATCAACAATATCCCATATTTCATGGTTCCTTCTAGAATTATTTGGTAGCCCCATGACAAAGTCCATCGTAATATTATACCATTTCCACTCCAGTATAGGAAGAGGTTATATGACTCCTCCAGGATGTTGCCTTCTAGCTTTCACTTGTTGACAAACCATACATCTTGACACAAAATCAGCAATCTCCCTCTTCATGTTGTCCCAACAAAAATTTCCCTTCAAATATCTATGCATTTTGGTGCTCCCAGGGTTTATAGAGAAATTGGATCTATGAGCATCATCTAACAATTCCCTTTTCAGATCAGGTATATTGGGAACACAAATTCTCTTCCAAATTTCAAAATTCCTTCTTCATACACAATGTCTCTCAATCTCCCATCATTCACAACTATAATATTCTTTTGAAACTCTTAATCACCGGTATGGGAACTCTTTATACATTCTTTTAATGATGGTTTGGCAACCATTTGAAAAAGTATCGATGTTTCACCTTCCATGGTAATTCTCATATCCATCTTCACTAGATCCATGAAAATAGGATCCATTTCAATTCTCATCATGTTCAAAACACCATTATATTTTCTGCTTAAAGAATCTGCTACCTTATTTGCCTTCCCCAGGTGGTAGTGTATCATGCAATCATAATCCTTGATTAGTTCAAGCTATCACCTTTGCCTCATGTTGATTTCTTTCTGTGAGAAAATGTACTTTAAACTCTTGTGATTAGTATAAATCATACATTTTCACCATAGACATAATGTCTCCATATCATCAAATAAATAATTACAGCACCTAAATCAAGATCATGAGTCGTATCGTTTTGCTCAAGAATTTTCAGTTGTCGTGATGCATAGACAATAAATCTATCATCGTGCATAAGGACATAACCATTTCCTTTCTTTGAAGCATCACTATAAATAACAAAACCATCATTCTCCGATTATAGGATCAATATAGGATCATTGACTAATATTCTCTTAAATTCTTCAAAACATTCTTCACACTCTTTTTTCCAAACAAATTTAACCCCTTTACGTGTGAGCTTAGTTAATGGGTTATCCATTCGGGAAACGTTTTGGATGAAATTCCAATAATAACTTACTAAGCCAATAAAACTACGTATCTCGGTTATACTCGATGGTGCTGGCCATTCTTGGATTTCACTTGTCTTAGAAGGATCAACATAGATTCTATACTTAGAGACAATATGGCCAAGAAAGTAGATCTCCTGAAGCCAAAATTCACACTTTCAAAACATCCCATATAATTCATGTCTTCTACGATTATTCAGGATAATGCGCAAGTGATTTTCATGATCTTCCTAGCTTTTAGAGTATACCAACATATCATCAATAAATACCACTACAAAATCATCGAGATATTCCTTGAAAACTCTATTCATTAGATCCATTAATACAAAGGGTGCATTAGTCCATCCAAAAAGGATTACTGTAAACTCATAATGCTCGTACCTAGTTCGAAATGCTGTCTTCGGAATGTCTTCCTTCTTCACACACAACTGATGGTATCCAGATTGAAGGTCAATATTTGAAAAGTATTGAGCTCCATGCAGTTCATCAAATAAATCATCAATGTGAGGTATGGGATACTTGTTCCGTATGGTTATAAAATTTATCTCCTTATAGACGATACATATCCTCATAGATCCATATTTCTTTTTAAAAAAATGATAGGTTCTACCCATGGAGAAACACTAGGGTAAATAAATTGATTATTAATCAATTCAACTAGTTGTTTTTTTAGTTCAAATAATTACACAGTGGCCATTCTATAAGGGGTCTTCGATATAGTCCTTGAACTAGGAATTAAATTAATGGAAAACACAATTTCTCGTTCTGGATGATGTCCAAGTAAATTTTCTAGAAACACATCAACATATTCTCTCACAATAGGTACATCCTCTATTTGAACATTCCTTTCCTCACCCATAGTTATTTCATTCTCTTCCTCCCCAATAATTGAATTTAGTTGAGCTACTGGGGGTGGATCTAGGTAAGAATTAGGTTGTGATGATTTTGATCTAAAGATAAGGTGTTCCTCATCATCATCACCATCATCATCATCATCAAAAATAGTAACCTTCTTATTCTTACAATAAATGTTTTCATAATGGTCTGAATGCCAATCCATACTGAGGATTATATCAAATTCATTCATAGGTATGATGATGAGATCCGCAGATAAAGAACAATTATGTTCCCTAATGGGGACTGATTCAAAAAACATTGTTGCAATGATACTTCCCTTAAGTGTTTTACTGACAACCCCCTTGATAAATAAAATTGGAAATATCTAATTTTCTTAGCAAACTGGGAAGATATGAAACAATGCGATGATCCCGAATCAAATAATGCATTTTCTAAACTTGAGGAACCATTAAATTACCTGCCACTATATCATTCGAAGCTTCTACCTCAGCAGTAGTGATAGAATATTCTTAGGATTGATCCCTTGGCCCTTTATGAGGTATGTTCCCCTGACGCTTAGGACATTCATTTGCATAATGTCCCATCTCCCTGCAGTTTTAGCATTAGACATCAGTAGCTTTTTTCTTCCCCTTGAAATCATGAGCATGGAGGCCTTTTTCACCACACTTGTAACAAACACCCGTTCCCTTCAAGAAAGTACAAGGGTGTTTCATCCCACTTTTACTATAGGATTGATATTCAACATTTCTCTTCTTCCCCTTATTTCCATTTCCAGAGTGATCAGCATATCTATTCTTCTCTTACTCTGCTTTAAAGTCGTAAGACTTAGAGAATTTCTTTTCTGTCTTGATAGCACATGATACAATGTCTTCGTACGATGAGAAGGATCGTAAAACTAATTCTTAACAAATAATTGGTTTTAACACATCAAATAAATGATCAATATTACTCATCGGGATACGTATATAATCCGCTAGATTCCTCGATAACCTTGTAAAGTTATCTTCACAATTTGCAACAATATCATCCTTCTTTTGTCTCAGACTCAGAAATTGCTTTTCCATATCTCCTCGATGGTCACGAAGAAATTATTTTTCTAAGAAAAGCTCTTTGAACTCTATCCATTCCATATTTGCTACTTCATCATCTTCATTTGTGTTTTGTATCAATGACCACCATTGATCAGCATCTCCAGTGAGGCGATAAACTGCCATGATAACTATTTCCCTTTCACTACTCCCTAAAGTATGAAATATTTTCTCTAGGGAACTTATCAATTGCTCAGCTACCAATGGATTTGTACTCCCATTGAATTTTGGTGGTTGTTTTCTCATGAAGCGATATAACATTGATCCTCCATGATGTAGATCAGTGTTCTCCATACGGGTAAGGTTATTATTCATAACCTAAGTCAGTTATCCCTGTACGGTGATTAGCTAATCACCACTAGTTGTATCACCTACTCCACTATAATTATCTTGAGTAGGAGGGAGATTATTACATAGAGTGTACACGTTGATATAGTTTCCATTTCATCCAGTATCCGCCATTTCAAAATAATAGCAAATACTAGATTAGTTTATGAATCTCAATACATAAATCCAAACTTGTAAAAACTTAACATAAATTGAACAGTTTATGGATGTAATCCATAAACATAAAAATGTTTTCTTTGAGGAAGTATATACACATAAACCCCTTATAATGGTTTTTAATGGAAATTAGAATTATCTTAAGCATATCCCCCAGGAGTGTAGTAATCAAGAGTGCAGTAAGGCCCATTTTCGTGCACTAGTTCCCGTTCGAGTCAACCTCAAAGCGGTGTTTTCATGTTTTACCCCTAGGTACATCTGTTCTAGAGCCGCCTCTACCTGCTCGTATCCAAATAGGGATGTATTTCTTGGAAAACTCATAAAATCTCTACAATACCAATATTCTAGGATGTTCTTCTATACTAATCCTCAAATTCCATCTTAGGTCTATGTGCTCTAATCAGAGTTTATCTAAATATTGCTTCCAAGGTTTGTACTAAACGTCCTCTGATACAAACTATAACTCTCCGACCCCAGTTACCAATAGTTGGTGTATTATTACATAACATTTTCATGATCACAAAAGATCAAGTCTCGAAAGACCGATTAGTTTAGTAGCCTTGGAATCACTAGATACAATCATAATGTTTACATTACATCATAAAGTGAAACCTAAAACAACATCTTGTCTCCAAACTCATATCCCCTCATAATATCCCTGCAGGTCATTCATAAAATACTATTTCACATCTTGGAAAAAATAAAACATAGATAGGGGTGAGTTCAAATTCTTAGTAAGGATAACAATATAGAAGAAACTTTCATAAATAATCATAAACATATAAGGTAATGTATAACTAAAAAAAAGCCTTTTAAACATGAACTTCAGCATAATATGGAATACACAATATCAAATAATTCCATTTACTTAATCACATGGATATTCTACAAGTCGAATAATCTCATGCAATATCAATAACCACTATCATCATGATGGAATGCATAATGCCAGACTATCATAACCACAAAGTCAAGGCCTTATGCCAAGACTACAACTACGATTTTTCAAGGCCTTGTGTCAAGAAACTAGTTTGTCTCATGAGACCTACTAATGCATCGAGGACCTATAGCGGGCTCCACCTATCACTTATTAATTCCAATGCATTCCTCATATGAACAAGTTTAAACATAACATAAACATTCATATTAATACTAGCATACGATATGTCAATAATTTTCCATAAACCATGAATGGTATAAAAATAACACATCCAAAAACAAACATATCAAAAAACCTTCAATACTATAGCAAAGGTTTTTATAATAAATCCACTTCAAATGATCTTAAAATCCATCAAAAGATGTTGACATAGATGAAATCAAAACTATTTGAGAGAAATAGATCATTATTTTGAAATCATTTAAATGTATAATAATTATAAAATAAAACATTTACTTTGAAAATATTCTTATAATATTTTAAGGGAAGCTTCAATGATTTTATAACGGTGGAAAATATCCACACCCGATGTATAAGGAAAAAAAGACATTCTTACCTTATTTCTGTCGAAAAGGTTAAAAAGGACATTGTTTGGAAGATGACAGAAAGATTAATTTATAAACTTCTTATAAAAAGTCAAAAAAGGTATAAATGACTTTAACGCATAGTATCTAAAATATTAATAATGATTTGAAATTAATTTTTAAGAAACATGCATGTAGATGATAAAAAGGTCCCTGTAGATAATTACGTATAAACAACCTCAAATAATGAAGAGATTGTAAAATAAACCCTTACCATTTAATTTTCTTTGTTTGAGGGTTGGTTAAAGACATGTATAATGGTGAAATAATTGTTATTAAATTATACAAGAATCATATATATTAATATGATATCATATATTATCTTTTAACATTGATTTGTTAATAATACCTTAGTATTATCGTTGTTTCGGGGGTTAACTTACTCGTTTTATTTTATATGTTTTGTTACATAAGCCATGTTTTTTATGTATAGGTTGTGTCTTATTAATATCTAGAATTATATCAAGTCCTTAAACATTATTTTTAATCATTAAATTTGAAATATACTTGAATGGATACGATGGGAAATGGAACTCATCACGTTCGTGGAGATGGTAGTCCGTACGTACGCATGAGTAACAATATCATTCTTTTGATATTAAAATAATATATAATTGGATGGTATATCATATATACATAATAATTATAATTCTATATTTATTATTTACTTCAATTACACATCATTATCATACTCATCAAAATAATAATGTTTTGAATAACAATTACACCACGACGTGGAGATGGTAAGCCGTACGTACGCACGTATGGTGACATGTCATTCAAAGGATGGATAGAATTCTGAATATGGTTGTACCATATTTATAATAACATCACATTATATAGAATATACTGAATTTATTAATTAATAATGGAAATAACAAATAACGTAGAAGTTGAAGAAAAAGGAACTTGAAAGAGGGTGGTGAAATCATTACATCTTCTGTGGGTTCTTCCTTTTGATTTGATCGAAACAGATCCATAGGTTTGATTTATGATCAAACTAAGGTCTCTTGGATTAAGTTAGGGAAGTTTAAATAATGTTTTAAAAGGTTTTGGCCAAGCCAAAAGGCATTGAAGGTGTGAATTAGAGGGAAGGGTGAGTTCCCTTTTAAAAGAGGGGTGAGGGGCACCTTTGGAAGAGCTAGAAATATAATTTTATAATAAATTCATATTCGGTTTATAATGGATCAAAACTTATTTATTCCGAGGATAAGGTGGGGATGGGTCGAAAACAACTCATCCAATAGGTTTTAGATAGGTTTGGGTCACATTATTAACAATATCTTTTAGTTTTAACTCTTAGTTAATTAGTTTTACATTTACCATGTCTCTTTGTATTTTTATATTCTATGGTTAATAAACTTACTATAAACTTCAAAGAGACCCTAAAGTGGTCAATTAATGATAAACCTATCATTATATAAGTCTTTTGGTAGAGTCTTAGATTTTTAGGAAGATCATATGAATTAATAATAAAATATTTGTTTTAAAAACTCTTTTATGTCAATTTTGACAGTATTTGGTATTTGATTTTTGTGAAACTCATAACAGCATGATTACTTCAAAAAAACATAATTACATAAATACTAACATGACATATTAACCTGTAAAATTAGCTTAATTCATAAAAAGTCTCAAATTACATTTATTTGGATATTTATAATATCAATTATATTAATATTTCATGAATTAGATAATTACTGCATCACCATTATGTCAAAAATAAATAAAATTATTAAATGTTTAAAAATTATAAATAAAATAACATTATGTAGGAAATATTTTTATCATTATAATGAATATTTATAGACGCAAGTATAACATATATAACCCTATGAAAAAATTGTTTTTCTATAAGATATATGTTTATGTCATTTTTGTATTTACTTTAACTTAATTAATATAAATTGTCATTATCAGATGCATGTGGATCCATGGGGTCCCAAAATCGACCCAAAGATTCCCATGGTCAGACATGTATCATTAAATAAGGTTAGGACACTTTTTAGAGTAATTTAGTATTATTATAATATTATATTTTACACTTATTTACCAGATTTACCCTTTAACCACGGTAAATAAAATATTTACCGAAATAATTATTCAAAATGACGAAAAATAAAAGATGCCTATTTTACAATTTGGTCCTCCTGATTCTAAATATGGAATCCATTTTCCTAAATTCAAAACACAATAGTGGCAGTAATTAATTTAAAATTAATTCCCATTGTTAAAACAAAAAGCATGTTTTTAATAGATAATAACTATCAAAAGATTGGCGCTTTCTTATGTCCACTTTAAATGTGAATTTATATCCAATGACCACAATTGGATTAAATGGTAAATATATAATCTAATTATACTCTAAAATCATTCAAATTCATTATTTATCACTAATAATTATTTCGATTAAAAATGTGTTTTTAATTTAAATTTAGTAATTTTCACTATTCATCAAAATATGAAAGTTGTCAGAAAGGTACCAAAAATTCACCCTAAGATAATTTCTATATTCCGAATCTAAAAATGAAGTCCATTTTGAATGTTAAAATGTATAAAATTTCAAAAATTGGGTATTTCTATTCATAACATCTAGTTTGATTGGTTGTGGTGTCTGTTAGAACATGAAGTTGTGTACAACACACACTACTATATTATTCAAAGAGAAGTTTACCATGTAATCATGGGGTGTTATAGTTTTCATATGATTTGTATAACTATTCGGGTAAACCGTGAAACCCCGAAACTTTTAAAAAATTACAATTTTTCCACTATGGGATTTTAATACCCAACTGACGATTTCCTCCCACTTCACCCCTCTTTCACCTTAGGGATGAACCTGATCTCACAAGAGAAACAAGAGGTCAATATCCATCATTTGTATGACATTTTCAGTGTCGTTGGTTGTAGATCAAATTTACAGATGTGGCTAATCCCATCCTTTTTTTTGAGTTTAGGGTTTGTCACTTCCTCCCTCTCTTTACGAATAACTAAAACCCTACACTTTGGATGAGATCTAGGTTGAAGATTCAAGGCTTGTTTGAATTGGAGTCTAAAGGCACAAGTAATAGTTTGTTAACAAACAAAATCAAGGTTGGTGGCCTACAAGTTATCTCCCATGGTTTATTTGTGGATTTGTGCATGTCTGGTTTTGTTCTTGGGGTTCTCTTGGTCTGTATTGAATAACCTAGAAATGTTTGTGTAAAAGGGATCTTAAAAATGTCAATGGAAACCTTAATGATCAGCATGATATGAGTCAGGGGCATTGATAGTAATCTAGGGCCACCCATGGGGTGTGCCGACTTTCTTGGGCCTAGGTATTTGTGAAGAACAAGTGAGGTTGTTGTGTAATTATGTAGATCCTTTGACAAACAAGAAGATGTGAATAATTTTATTGGGTTAGAAGATATGTTATTCACCTAGGCTTGATAATAACCTAAGTGTTATTGTGTTTATATATGGAAATTATTAAAGACCATAAATGAAGGGATTAGAAGCGTGGTAATTTGTCCTATTGAGTTAGGAATAATGAAAAATCCTAGCGAGATATTCACAATGACTGAATGCTTAGTGAGATAAGAATAATAAAATGGAATTGGGATAAATTGCTAAATGATGTGAAATGTGTTAATGGGTTATGGAATGGCGGCAAGTGTCATTTTATTATTATGGTTTATGTTTCCCTCAGGAAATTATTGTGATGTGGTATGAATGGTTGATGGAGACATATCTGTATATCATATGAACATATTATGGCATAGTGGAGTATTGACTGAGGTTCTATGCCCATGGGTCGAGTTAGACTATGGCTCAAAACACCACCCCTAATGAACCTAGTAGAGATAGGACTGAAGCTCTATTTCTCTATTTGTTGCATTCATCTAGATTGAAGCTTCTAGGTGAGGATATGATTGACATGAGGAAGATGGTCCTAGTGAGATATAGCAACTGTGTGTTTTTATTCATGTATGTGATTGTGTACATTAATCCCATGAAAATTGTTGTGTTGAAGAACCAATGATAAATGTATTGGAAATGGAATGTGATGGGAAATGGGTTGAAATGTTAAGATATGGAAATAGTAATAAATACTGGTAATAGACCTAAACTAGCTAGGAGTGCATAATAATTTTCTTGTCATTTATTAATCATTACCATTTTTCAGGCACAATTTTTTTACCAAATATTTTATAGACACAGTTGGTGGTGGACTATAATGTTCTACTCACACTCTACTCGAGCCGCCATTGGGTACCCGAGCATATTGCATGTTTGGAGGTTAGCACAAGGTCAAGGGATATTTCTAGAAAGTTGGGTTGGAATCAAAATGAATAGAGGAGAACCCAATCCTCATGTTGAGTCCATTTTGGGTATTTTTTAGTTTGTCTTCATTTATGGTTTTTTTCACTTTTTCACATGTATTATGGCTTGGAATATTTACTATTGGACATGGTTTTACCCAGTTTGGGAATGCTTTTTATGCATGGTCTTGTATTATTAGTTATTATTCATATATTTGATTATCTTATTTTCTGGCTTAATTTGATAAAGAGGGTGTATAGTCTCCCCAATTGACATTTTAGACACATGCTACTAGAAATAAACCTTTGGTGTATGAGGAGGCGTGCTTAAGGTCATATAACCTCCCGACTCGGAGCACCAGTTTAGTGGCTTCCGATTTGGGACGCTACAAAGTTGTATAAAATGAGCATTTCTCATCCTTATCTGGAATCTTGTTATTTTGGATGGTATATGGGAGTTAAGATGTTTCGGGCCTTGGTGATGATCTCATTCTTTTGAGTATCTAACCCATGGACAAGGGATACCATAAGTCACCTAGGGTTGGAATTGTTGTTCTTAATTTTGCGATGCCACAATTGATGATATTTCACCATTGGGTGATTCACATGTCATGTGCTGTGAATGTTTTATGATATTTTGATTAGAGCCTTAATGGAACGAGGTTGTTCATTCCTATATAATATAAGAACAGAGAGAGATAGGTTTCATGCATCATGTTAGGCACACACAGGTTCGGTGTTTGAGGCATGAATGATAGAATTCACCACACATATTGATAATTGAAAAATGGAAATTGATATAGAAAAAACAATGTAAAGGGTTTAATATAAAAGAATGATAAGTAATTATTATAAAAAATATGTGTAATTAAAGGGTTTTTAAGGAATTAAAGTGTTGTTCTTAACTTGTTGTGTGATCCTTGTGGTGGTGTATGGTTGATTACCATTGGGGACCATGGACCATGGTAGGGTTGGTCGAGGTGATTTTTTTTTGAATGTTAAGGGTTGAAGTTCCTTCACAAAACAATGTTGGGAATGTTTTATGGTATATGTTTTAACCTCTTAATTTGAAATGTAGAAATATTACACCACGACATCGAGCGCCGGTTTGGAAACAAGAGGACGTTGCTGAGAACACTCCTATAGAAAAGGAGCAAGAGAATGTAGTGTTCATGGAATGTGAAGAAGAGTGTTGCAGAAAAAACATGGCTCATTTTATGCAAATAATAGATCAAGAGCCAGGATGGGTCACCCCGAGTATGTTTTAGATGACCAAATAGTTTTAGCTGTAGCACCATCAAACCATTACCTGATAGGGTGGGCTATAGGAAGCATAGTTCTAGATAGATTCTATCCAAACGAAATGTGATCGGCTAGATAATACTATTGGGAAGCGAGTGAAGTTGGTAGCTTATATGTTGTGCATCCAGTAAAAGAATTTGTGGGACGTCATGGATTAGATTGAGTCGGCTGAGGGGATGTTGTGGAATGATTTCTTGGAAAATTTTCTGGAGCATTTTTTCCCATAGACTCTGAGGAAAGAGCGGGCTACATAGATCATGAGCCTAAATTAGGGGTCGATGATAGCAATGGAGTATGTTGGCGACTTGAATGACTCGTGACACATTTTTGAAGCATTGGAGGGGGATGAGGCAGCAGCTAAGAGGCATTTCCAGGTTGGGATGAGACACGATATTATGTGTCAGGTGAATATCTTTCGCTTGAGGAGGTTTAAAGAGTTAGTGGACCAAGAGTTGATCTCAGAAGGGAAACTGAAGGGATATTCAGGTGGTGGACTTGTCGTGCCAGCTGGGCAGACCACTGGCACATCTTCTAGTGGCCAGAAGTGTCGTTTTGGAAGTTTTTAGTGGGTCATAAGTGTGCAAGTTGGTTAGAAGACAGGGTCAACCTCTCAGGGTGGTGATCAGGTGTTATTCTATTAGTTCGGTAGGCCAAGGCACATGCTTGGCCAGTGTCCTCGACCTCTAATTGAGTGTTGGCCGTGCAGAAGATTGGGACACATGCATATGTTCTGCATGAACCCTCAGTAGGAGAGTATGAATGTTGGTGACAGACAGATGTCATGTGGAGTCAAGGGATAAATTTATCATTATCAGTTTGTAGTTGGAGCTCCATGGTTTGTACAGATAGGGGTGGTGGGCATGGAACTTCAAGGGTAGGATCACCCACATTAGCTAGGTAGTGCAGTGCATGGAACACCAGATGGATCTTAGGGCAGTGGTACTTGTTATCTGCATGCAGTGCAGTATGCACCTTGCGATGGAGAGGCTGTATAATCAACTGTCCGAGGTACGATCCTTGTAGCTTCTACACTTTCTAGTGCAATATTTGACACTGGTTCCACACACCCTTTTCTTTCTAGTCAGTTTATAGTAGCAATGGGTTTTCATGTGAAGTGTGTGGTTGGGGTGATGTCGATTGATACCATGTTTGGTGTGCAAAATGAAGACATTAGGGAATCTACGGGATGTGCTCTGGATGTCAGAAAGTATCATTTCTTATGGGAATCATTTGTTCTAGAGATGCCAGGATTTGACTTAATATTGGTTATATACTAGTTGGGGTTATATGGGGATCACATAGACCTTTTCCATTTCAAGATATTGTTCATGTCACCTTTGGGTGACGCTTACATCTTTCGTGTAGAATTGGATGATCGAGAAGGTCATGCATGACCGTTTTTTTAGCAGTCTGGTACGATCATGGTCTATGTATCTTACCATGTTCTTGATGAGGATAGAACAGAACAGTCTGTCTTCTGTCTCGTATTAGATCAGTTTTAGGATGTGTTTCATGAGGACTTCTCGGGGTTTCCACCCAAGAGGGATGTTGAGTTCATGATTGAGTTGCTGATGGGAGCAGAGCCAGTTTCTATTCCTCCCTACCGAATGTCATTTGAAGAACTCCATGAGATAAAGGTCCATCTTGAGGAGTTGGAGTGTAAGGGGCTCATATAACCTAGTATGTCTCCTTGGGGATCTCATATACATTATTCAAAGAAGGATGAGAGTTCATTAAGGATGTGTGTTGATTATCGAATGATAAATCAGATTATGATGAAAAATCATTACCCATGTCCTAGAATTGATGAAATATTTGATCTGTTGAGGGGTGAATTTGTGTTTTCTACGATTGATCTGAGATTGGGTTATCACCAGTTGCGTGTGAGGCATTCAAACATACTACTGAAACTTTTCAAGAGTCAGTGTGGGTTGTTTGAGTTTGTGGTAATTCCTTTTGGCTTGACCAATTCTCCGGTGGTGTTCATGGATTTGATGAAACAAATCATTCACTCTTACCCAGATCAGTTGGTGGTCATCTTTGTTGATGACATCCTGATGTACTCAAAAACTCTTGACGATTAGGCCCAACATCTTTACTTATACCTGAGTACACTAAGAAAACATCATCTTTACACCAAGCTATCAAAGTGTTAGTTCTTGATTAGAGTAGTTCATATTAATTTTTACATCATCTCTGAGGAAGGAGTGTTGGTGGATCGAGATAAAGTGATGGTTGTTGTGTCTTCGGAGCATCCCAGGAGTGATTCAGTTGTTTGGAGTTTTCAGGGGTTTTCTAGGTATTACTGGATGTTCATCCAGAATTTCTCTCATTTAGAATAACAAATATCTGTCTTGACCAAGTATGGAATCATGTTTGAGTGGTCTGAGGCTTGTGAGAATTATTTTCAAGTGTTGAAAAGGCAATTAACAACTGCACCGATATTGGTCTTACTCAAGCTATAAAGGATGTATGTCCCATTTAGTGATGTGTCTGGTATCGGGATTGGGGATGTGTTGATGCAAAATTAGATGGTTGTGGATTATGGGTTGAGGTAATTGAGACCCGATTAGAGGAATTTTGACACTCAAGATCTTGATTTGTTTGTAGTAGTGTATTACTTAATGTCCTAGAGGAACTACTTGCTGGGGGAATGGTTCACGGTGTATACTGATCACAAGAGTTTAACGTGCATATTTTCATAGTGGTATTTGAATCTCCGGAATCAAATATGTGTTTAGTATCACTATTCTTTCAACATTAAGATGATATATACAATGGGAAAATGAAATAATGTTGCTGATTATTTGAGTAGGGAGGCTCATAACCAGGTGGTTCAAGAATCTAGTACCGAGTGGATGATGATGGATTTGTTTGCAGAGATGCACCTCGAGGTGCGGAAAAAAATAATCTAGTGAATATTCCTTTCGTGGTGATTGGTTTGACTTTTTTGGGTCAAGTTATAGATAGTAAGCTCGATGATTCTGAATATTTTTACATGAAGGAAAGACTTAAATGAGGGGAGCCACATTCTTGTTGGACTATCAGTGTAGAAGGGGTTGTTTGGTTCATGATCATGTGGTTGTGCTAGTGTTTATGCAGGAAGAGTTGATTCATTAGTTCCATACATCAAAATGGGTAGTGCATCTTTGTTTGACCAAGATGTATCATGATCTTCATAGATTATTTTGCTAGTCAGGAATGAAAATAGATGTTGAGGGATTTGTGGTACGATGCCTTACCTATTAGTAGGTAAAGGCCGAAAATCAATGCCCTGGTGGTTTGTTACATCCATTTCCAATTATGGAATAGAAGTGGGATGATGTGATGTTGTATTTAGTGGTTGTTCATATAAGGACAACTCAGACGAATGATGAAATCTGGGTTGTCATCGATCAGTTAAAGAAAGTGTCTCATTTCTTACCATTTTAGGAGACATACATACCCTACCAGTTGTGTAAGTTGTATGTTTGGGAAATAGTACAGTTGCATGGTGTTCCATGAACCATAGTTTCAGATCATGATCCTAGATTTACATCACGCTTATAGAAAGGGTTGAAAAAGGTTCTTGGTACACTTGTGCTTTTGAGTATGTATTTCAACACACAGACATATGGGAAATTGAAGCATACAATCCAAGTGTTGGAAGATGTGTAGAGGGCTTATGTATTGAAATTTGGTGGTTCCTAGGAGAAGCACCTATTGCTAGTTGAAGTTTCTTATGACAACAGTTTTTAGGCTATGATACAGATGGAACTATTTTAGGTTCTCTATGGGAGACTATGTAGATCTCCAATGTGTTGGTTAGAGGTCAGTGAATCTAATGAGTTGGAACCAAGTCTCGTTTAGAAAAATTATAGAAAATAGGGTTGATTTGGAGATGGATAGAAATGGATCAGAGTAGATAGAAGTCATATAAGGAATGGAGGCATAGACCTCTTGAGTTAAGGTTGGTTTATTGTGTGTTCCTTCAGGTGTCGCCAAGGTTGGGTTACCGACGAATTCAGAATCACAGTAAGTTAGCACCCAAGTATGTGGGGCTATTTCAGATTGTGGAGAGGAACATGCCAGTGGTGTACCGATTAGCTCTTCCACAATGGTATAGAGGGATGAATGATGTCTTTCATGTGTGGCTGATTCATCAGTATCACCCTAAGAAAACTCATGTGGTGGGTAATGAGGATGTTGATATTGAGGAAGATGCATCCTTTGAGGAGCATCAAGTTCATGTCATGGATTGTAGTGAGAAGGACTTGTGGGGAAACGTTATTCCATTTGTGTGAGTACTATGGAAGCATGGGAATGTTCAGGAAGAAACATGAGAGTATGAATCAAACATGTGGGCTCAGTGGCCCGATCACCATTCCTTGGAAATACAATAATGCTTGGGAGCACCTCTTGAGGATGATCTATTATAAGGTGGGGAGGTTTTAAGATCTCGTATCATGGAAAGGTATGTTATCTCTTAAGTTTAGTTTTAATTGCCTTTTTTAATTAATTATGTGTGTACCCAAGTAAATGAGGAGGGTTTGGGTTGTTCCGAGTGTTCAGGACATGAGAAATAGAAAAAATTGTTTTTCTAGGTATACTTCACGGTTAGTTCTAACCATGCAGACAACCCAGGAAGCATTGTAGGAGTTGGGACTTTGGCAGTGGCCTCCACAATGTTTGGAAAACTGTGCGGGAAAACTATGTAGCCCAGAATATTTTAAAAAGTTACCATTTCACACTATCATATTTTAATAAAAAACTCAGGATTTCCTTTTATTTCACCCCTCTTCACCCTTAGGACGAACTAAATCTCCCAATAGCTCCAAGAGGTCCATATACATCGTTTATAAGGTGTTTTGGTGTCGTTTATTGAAGATTGAAATTCTGGGTAAGGCTAATCTAATCTTTTATTCTATTTTGAGTTTAGGTTTTATATCTTCTTCTCCCTCTTTCTGATTCTCTAAAACCCCACTCTTTGGGTGATATCTAGTTTTATTATTGAAAGGTTGTTTGAAGTGGAGTCCAAGGGCTCAATTAAGAGTGTGTTCACCTGCAGAATCGAGGTAGGTGTTCTATAAGTTATATCTCATGGTTTATTTGAGGATTTGTGAATGGGTGGTTTTGTTCTTGAGGGTCACTTGGAATGTTTTGATTAACCATGGAATGTTTAGGTATAGGGGTTATTAAAAAGGTAAATGGAACCGTCACGATCCCCATGGGATGCATCAAGGGTATTGATACTAGTATAGGGCCACCCATGTGGTGTGCCAACTTTCGCAAACCTAGGGATTTTAGAAGAACAACTGATGTTGTTGTGTAGTTCTATATATCCATTGATAGAATTGTTTATGTGACTAATTGTGTTCGTTTAGAAGATAGGTGATGCACCTAGGATTGATAATAACATAAGGTCTATTGGGTTAATATGTGGAAACAACTAAAGACCATAATAGAATGGATTTTGAGCATGGTAATAATTCCTAGTGAGTTAGGCATAATGAACAATCCTAGTGAGATAGGCAAAATGAATGAATGATTAGTGAGATAAGAAAAATAAAATGGAATTGGGATAAATGGATAAATGATGTGAAATGTGGTAAATGAATTAATAGGTTATTGCATAGTGTTAACTCTCATGTTTTTGTTATGGTTTATGCTTTCCATGGGAAATGGTTGTTATGTGGCGTGAATGGTTGATAGATACATATATTTATATCATGTTCACATATCTTGGTTGAGTGGGGCTATTGATTGAGGTTCTACTCCCACGAGTCAAGTTGGATGGAGGCTCTAAACTCCACCCCTAATTCTAGTGGTAATGATATGAATATTTCTATATTTACCTATCAGTTACAACCACCAAGACATAGTCTATGAGGTGAGGATATGGTTGAAATAAGGAAGTTGGTCCTAGTGAGATATGACACCTTTGTGTTTTTCGTCATGTATGTGATTTTGTACATTAAGACCATGAAACTTATTGTGTTTATGAACCAATGATAATTTTGTTGGAAATGGTATGTGATGGGAAATGAGATGAAATGGTAAGATATGTAAGTTGTAATAAATATTGGTAATAGACCTAAAATGGATAAGAAAACAAAATATTTTTATTGTCATTTATTATTCATTTCCCATTTTCCTGTATAATTATTTATACTAGATTTTTTAGACACTTTTGGTGGTGGCCTACTGAGTTTTACTCACACCCATCTTAGTCCACCATTGGGTAACCGAGCAGACTTCAGGTTTTTAGGTTAGGAAAATGGAAATGGATCTTTCTTGGAAGTTGGGTTGGAAAGTGTGTCCATGGAGGAGGACCCAAACAAGGTGTTAGGACCATTTTTTGGATTTTTTAGTTTGTCTTCATTTTTGGTTTTTTTTACTTTTGTTGTAATAGGGCATGGAATATTTACTATTGGAAATAAATGTACCCCATTTAGGAATGGTTGATTATCAAAGATATTGTATTATTTGTTATTATTCCTCTATTTGTTTGTCCTCTATTGTGGCTTACTCTGATAAATATGGGGTATAGTCTCCCAAATTTTCTATTTGTACCCCCACTTCTAGTCGGCATCCTTTGGCAAACGAGGATGCACGCTTATGGTCATGTAACCACCCGGCACAGAGCACCGGTTTAGTGGATTCTAGGTTGGGGACATTACACGTGGACATAGATTTCCTTTCCTACCAAAACACATAACACATTTCCATAGATATATTCAAAGAAAAACATGATCACCTACCTCAAAAGAGAAGTTTTTCTTGCAGTTATATACATACCATTTCAACCTACTCTGAGCTATCCACTTCTGTTTCTAGATCATATTCACTTTCTCATCCATTTCTTAAAACAATTAGGGTCCCATAAACTTCCTTTCCCAGACTTCATCCTAAAAAGATTGTGTTAAACACTTCTTTCCATATAATGCCTCCAAAAAGATTAATCTATATACTGAAATGAAATCTATTATTATATGAAAATTCAACTAATGAATTATGTTGATCCAAACTTCATAGGTAGTCTATTAAACAAGATCTAAGCATATCCTCCAATGTCTAAATAATCTTCTTTGAATTCCCATTTGGTTGAGGGTGAAAAGCTATACAGAAATATAATTCTATTTTGACTGACCTCCTAACATGTTTCCAAAAGTTAAAAGTAAACCTGGGATCATGGTCATAAAATACCGAAAGAGGAACTACATGTAACCTGAAAATCAATTCAAGGTATAGTAAAAACGATGAACCAAATACATATTATCTCAAATAGGAAAGAAATGAGATGATTTATTCAATTGATCACCAATAATACATATTGCATTGTTACCTAGAAAAGTATTAGGTAGTCCCACAACAATGTCCACGTATATATTTACCCATTTCCACTCTAACACTAATAAAGGATAAAGAATATCATTCGGTAACAACCACTCAACTTTGGCCTGTTGACATGTCAAACATTTCAAGGTAAAATATGAAATATCTAGTTTCATTCCATCCCACCAGTAATACTATCAATGGTATTTGAACATCTTAGTACTTCCATGATGAACTGAAAATGGATAACTATGAAAATCGCACAACAACTATTTCTTCACCTCAGAATCACAAGGAACATACAATATTTTTCCCTGTCTCAAAACACAATAATTGTCAATGTAAAATTCTAAAAACACACCCATTTTAGAAAATTCAACCTTTTTATATTGCTCCAGTTTCTACCATTTTCTCTTTCTAATTTTTTTCTGAAAAAGGTGATTGCACCGAAACTTGAAACAAAACAGAGGAATTTTCTACATCAACAAATTTTACACCAAAATTCATAAAATCATTAATCAAAGGGTCTTGTTCCAGCCGTAACATAGTTAATGATGCATGGTGTTAATGAATCAAATAATATTCCACCTTATTTTATTTTCTGGGATGGTAATTGATCTTTCAATAATAATACCTTTTCAATTCAATACATCTCTCTGCATCATGCTTATTTCTATCTGAGTGAATATATACTTCACAATTTTGTGGTCAGTATATATTTCATATTTGGCTCCATATCAATGATACCTCCTCCAAATCTGCTAATTCCAAATCATTTGTGGTATAATTTAACTCAAGAGATTTTAGTTTTCTTGAAGCATAAGAAATTAAATGATCATTATGCATCAAAATAAAATCATGTACCTTTAATGAATCATCACTATAGATGAAAAAAATTCCATTTCCCAAAGGTAGGGTCAGAATTGGGTCATTCTATAATCTTCTTTTCAATTCATGAAAACAATCATCAAATTATTTTTTCTAGATGAATTTAACTCATTTTTGAGTTAATTTAGTCAGTGGACTAGATAACTGTGCAATGTTTTCAACAAACCTCTAGCAATAAATGGTAAAACCAATTAAACTAAAACATTCGATTTTATTTTTGGGTATTGACCATTATTTAGAAATGTTCATTATAGCTATATAAATTGTTATGGAATATTTCAAAACGATGTGACCACAGATCAAAATTTGTTGAAATAAATATTCACACTTTCTAATTTTTCCATACTAGGTATTTCTTTAAGTTTTTCAATAAACCCATAAATTTTTTTCAGGTTCCTCATTAATTCTAGAATATAATAGAATGTCATCAAAAAACACAACCAAAAAATTATCCAAGAACTCATGAAATATTCTATTGATAAATCCATGAATATATTAGGTTCTTTAAATAACCCAAAAATTACAAAAAATTCATAATGACCTTATCTATTTTGAAAATATTTTTTTGGAATTTCATCCTCATTTACCTTCTTCAAGTGGTACCCAGATCTCATGTAATCTTGGAAAAATACTTAGCTCTCTGGAGCTGATCAGATAAGTCATTGATCTGAGGAAAATGATACTTATTATTAATAGTATTATTATTCAAAGATCTATAATCAATAAACAATACCATTGAACCATATTTCCTTTAAAAAATAAGACATACCCAAGTTGAAGTGCTATGATGAATGAATCCATTATCAAGAATCTATGGCAACCGATATTTTAATTTAAGAAGTTCCATTTGATCCATTAGATAAGGGTCCTTTGAAATTGGATTAGAATCACGAACTAAGAAAATTGTGAATCCAACTTTCTGATCATGTATAAAACAGATTAACTCACTTGGAGAAACATAAAATTATTTATTTACCACAAGAACATCAATAATCTGACCAGTTTTCTTATTTTTAATAATATGATAACGATAAATTTTATTTTCATATTTCAATAGTTTCTCAAATTCATGAAATTTTATTAGTTATTAGGTATCATCCTTTTATTCAAACTAAAAATCTTTATGAAAAACCATTTCTTTAACTCTACAATGAATCTTAGCATGGTAAACCAAAATCTAGTCCATACCCAGAATGAAATCAAACTCTAATAAGTGAACAACAATAGGTTTTTTAGGTAATTTATTTCCAAAGATAAAAATAGGAATATCCGTCAAAAAATTGTTTTCTTATAATATTTCCCCCCTTGTATTTTAACAATATATTCTTGTCTCATTTTTTGAGGTGATATTTCCAATTTACTAAAAATGTTATAAAAAATAAAGGAATTTATATACATCATATCAAAAAAGACTTCCGAAAAATATGAGTAAATAAAAGATGTATATAATACCACTTCTTCGATGGACCGACATCTTCTGACGTAGTTGAAAAGGACCTCACTACACCTTTCATCTTATAGTCTGGCTGCTTCCCATTACTCAGATCATTCTTTGGGATGAAATTTTCATAATGACCCATCTCACCATATTTGAAACACTTTATAGTTTTCTTATCATGATTAACTATATGATCTTTTTCAATACAATATCCGGACTTATTTCCAAACCTACAGCATTAAAAACACTAGCCAATTTTTATAAGGCATTCCCCAAGATGATTTTTACCAAACTTTTCACAAACTGGAAATGAAAAATTCATACTATCAGAATTATTTGAATGATTCTTATCCATCACAAGACATTTTGAAAACATCTTCACTATGTTTTCAAAGTACATGGGATTATCATAAAACTCCATTTGTACCCTATTATAAAATCATACATGTTTGTCATGCCTTTTGAATTTTCTAGAGGCCAATTACCTTCAATATATTTTCTTTAACCATGAGTAAAAAATAGTCAATTTTTCTATCAAGATCCAGAATAAGATTGGGAGTATACCTTGCTTGTCGGGTGAATTTTTCTTCATACACGACCACTAAATCTTCAAATTCTTCTTGAATTCAAGGGAATTTTTCTCCATACTCTGTAGAACCACCTTAGTAAAATAAATTTCAAGGAAAATACTTTTAAATTCATCACACTCTAGGGCCTCAATATACCATCTATGCCTGATATTCTTGACCATTGACCACCAATGATCATCTTATCCTTTAAAATGATAAATGTAATGACTACACATTTGATTATATGAACATCCAATAAAAAAATAATTTCAAGGTATTTTTTCCATTATTCATCTATTATTGTGTCCGAAGATCCACTGAAAGCATGAGGGTGTTGCCTCATAAAATGATACACTATTGTCATGTTACATTGTATTGGATCTCTTTTTTCTCCTTCATGGATGTCACTAAAATTTATATCCTGTATTTTTTGATCCATTACAATCACAAACTTCTCTGTTCAAATTCCCACCATTTTTGGTTACAGATTTAGAAAGATACTAGCCTCTCCGTTCATTCCAACTTCAACATCACTATTTTTTCTGTAGAAAACCATTATAAACAGACATATCATATATGAAATAATATGGTAATATTTAAATTCTATACCATTTCAATATAAACATAGGGTAAAAATAATTTATTCTATTTTGTAAACATCATCCTAACCCTAAATGGTATCTAAAATGTACCGTGTAACCAACTATACAGACCCACCCTTAAACATTACATAATCTATCTATTTCAAGTAGATTTAACTTCCTTACATTACCAAAGTTCTTTTTAGATTAAAGAGTTATAATTTTAGGACATAAATAATACATATCAACCCACTATAAATAATAAATTTGGAACCATTAAATCTATATACATTTCAAGCATAATGTTTTAACAGAAAACGAAAACATGATTTCTTTGAAAAAATATCCTAACATTTAACATGACATCCTTAATTCACTTATACATACTTATAAACTGTGATTTTTTTAAAATAGGGGATGAGAATAAAAACCTAAGTTAGGGATATGAAAATATGGAATGAAACCATTAGTCTATAAAAACATACAAGCATATGAAGTCATTTCACAATGACATAACTCCAACCCATATACACTAAATTTTTAAAAATTGAGATTTTTATAAAACATTAAAGATCATATATAAAAACATGATGTTATTATGGGAAATTACTTATTTTTTAACCCTCATGACTAAATTATTATTTTTAACCCTCATGACTAACGTACAATATGACCCTCTCAGCTACCTTATGGTGTAACCATCGTAGTTACACATGGAGTAACCATACAGCCGACTTCCAACATACACATCCCCAATAAATTGGAGGGAGATATGGCTCCCAAACTTCATCATAAACAATTCCCAAAGTACCATAACATAATCATAAAACATGAATAATAGAAAAAAAATCATTGCTTTAGATTTTTGTAAAATAGAATTTTTAAAGATAAGTTTTAAATAAAATTCCCTTACAAATATCATATAATTGAAGTGAGAATTGACAGAATGAATGTAATATATGTATAAAATGTAAATAAAAATAATCAAACACAATATTAATTAAATTCATAACTAAAAAATCATTGTACCACATAATTAAGGAAATATAAGGTTAACCAAAAGAATAGAAACTCAGTTAAGAATTCCCTTACCAATCATTTTTCTTAATTAAAACTTGTATAAACTCTTTTATAATGGTTAACATACTATTATTAATATTTTACATTAAAATATTCGTGTTTATAAAACATTATATAATCACTTTATAAAATCATATGACCCATTTAAAAATATTATTTTGTTATTTCCATTATTTCGGTTGCGTGATTCAAATGATTTCCATGGTTTGATCGTAAAATATTTCCTTTTTGAAATGAAGTTAAACTCTAAAAGTGTAATGAAATGGTGTTAATCTGTTTTTATAGTATAAAATTATTCCATAAATCATTTTCTATTCGGTATGATGATGAATAATTAGATAAATCATTATTGATATCTGTTTAGATCATTTTGGCGGTTCTTTGATAATCATGAACTTGTTTCATCGTATACATTTAATATTAAGTGTATAAGTTAATTTCAGGACACAAGAGAGGTCATATCATACACAATAAAATATTTTTTAACCATTAATATATCATTACAAACATATTTTAAGGAATTAATGTAATTTGAAGATACATCATCCACGATGTCGGTAAATCGACACATGATAGACAATGTTTTTATTTTTAAAATAAGAGGAAGAGAAGAGTAAGAATGATGATGAATTTTTCAATAAGCATGAGAAAAATACATAAAACATATATTAATAAATATTTCAACCCTCTTGGTAAGTGGGGGATAAAAGAGTATAATAAAATGAAATAATTGAAAAGAAAACACAATAAAATGAAAGAGGATCATTATCTCTTGACCTCATCACCTTGAGATCCTCTTTAAGGCCTTTGGTTTCTCGCTTCGGGTGAGACCAAAAGGTCCTGGATGAGTGGAAGATGCTTGGGATTGGTATTGGGTTTAATTTAGACAATTCCCAAATCCTGAGATGTGTGATAGGTAGAGAGGGGTGAGAGTAATATTTACATTGAATGTTATGGAGTTTTAAATTAATTTCAATGCACACATCATTAGTGGTATTTTAAAAACCATGACCTTATCCATGATTTTTTACGATATTATTGGCAACTTAGAACAACTCATATCATATTTTAATCCTCAAGAGTCTACCAGGAAGATTAAATCATTAATAAATCATTATGATGTTACTAAACACTTGAAAATATAAAACTATTTTTTTTCAATTCAATGAAAATTCAATTATCTCATAAAAAACACAAAAAAACACCCTAACCATTTTTTTATGTGTAGAATTAAAAATAGAACACCATTTTTTGAAAATTCTTTATAATATAAATAATGTAATTTTTAAATAAAACCATATTTTAATTGACAAATAACAATCGTAAAGATATAAATAATTTAATACCACTTAGAAATTTTAATAACGATATCATTATCTTATAAAATTATGAAAGTAATAATAATTTGATTTACAATTCAGAAGTGTCATATTTCTATTTATATTACTATTCATATGTGTATGTTACTACTCACCAAAAAACAATTTTCTTCTCTCCGACTCCAAATAGCTTTCTGATCAAAATCATAGATGACTGTTTTTCAAAATACAAATCACAGAAGGGGAAAATTTATGTTTAATAGATTGTTTATATCTTCTCTTACAATTTTTTTATTATATAGAGATTTGGTATAATGACCCAACCTTATATTAAATTACTATTATATCATTTAAAAGATAAACAATAAAATCGTATTACATATATAAATTCCAATGGTTTATTATCTTGGGGAAACTAGGACCATACATAATAATTAAAACATCGAGCATAATATTTTTTTAAAATTTCTTCTTCTCTAGATTATTTTTGGAAATTGAACCCTCCTGAGTACGTGTAGTCACATGAGGATATACATCCAAAGGGGCAAGCTAAAATACTAGTAATAGGATATATAAGGACAATATAACAAGGGGTGAGAATAATCATAACATACGAAAAATATCATGAACATGAGAGGAATCAAAAATGATTTGAAAGGTGGCAATGCATAAAAATGAAACATCATGTATTAGTGGTTAACTACCACAAATAATTGTGAACAAAGCTATAATCATATTCAAACATCATTTCATATTAACTCATGAGATTCATCATGTTACCCAATGCCTTGGGGGGCTGTATAATTTCGGGCGCACCTGTCACATCATAACATTATCATTTATAATGCATGAAACAAATAACATATATCCAAAATGAACATAAATAAACCATGGAAATGAATGGGTTTTATCTCATAAGAACACATTCATAGACATTGGTTGCCCAAAAGAAAGTGGGAATAACATACTTGATATAAGAACCATATACCTTTAGTGAGAAGTAAAAGGTGTGTTTTTGATAGAAGAGTTCTTTTGGAAAACATTGTGGTTTACACAAAATATAAAGGAAAAAATTTAGATCCAATATTATTTAATATATTTATGAAAATTGGATTTTAATTTGGTAATCATACTATAAATTGAGTGAAAGAGGGAGAACCAGAATAATGGAAGTTGGGTTCGAAATTTCCCCCTAACCTTACATCTAAATGCTTCCTTTTATTTAATGTCATGTATAACCCCATTAGATTCATTAATTAAAATTTTTTAAACCTTGTGTAAATTAATATTGTTTATTATGGTTTCATTAAGGTATTTTATGTTACTTTGGATGAGTTATAGAGTTTAAAAATATTGTTCGGGAATGATTGATTTTATGGTTTTTCTTGAGGGATTCACTTGTATTCATAATTGAATGTTTTTGTAAAACATGGGAAAACATCCAAAATAGATATTAAACGATATCAATGATATTATAGGAGTTTTAATTATATTATAATTTATTATATTATATACCATGTGGATGAATCATTAGATGAGAATTAAATGATGATTGTTTGAGTTAATTTGGGCGGGTTTTCAATCACAATAAACTTGTTTTGATTTGTAATTTAGTAATATGTACATAGGTTTGTTCCAAAACATAAAATACGAAATAAAGCATATAAAATACTCTGGTTTGACCATAAAAATGGTTTGATGACCAGATCAGAATGTATAGCTGGAAAAAAGAAAACATGTCTTTATTGAAGGTGATATATTAACACCTTACAAACAAATATTTCTTGTATGAAATAAAAGGAAGTGGATAAGGTGGTTGTATGTTATAATATCCCGTTATTATCATAAAATTCTATTATATGTACGATATTGAAGTTACCATACAATTTGGACAAATAATTGTGGGGAGATAATAAGAAAAGAACTTCGAATTGAATTGAAATTAAAGGAAAAGAGGGAGAGAATTTACCTCTTGAATCATCTTCATGAGATCATCCTTATGGGGCCTAGAAATGGTCTTTTGATCATAACATAAGATCATGGACGTGGGGGAGGGGATAGGGATGATTCTTGGGTAGATTTTAGACAAGTCTTGAGTCTTGAGAGTTGTGAGGAAATGAGTGTGTGAAGGGTGGTATTTATAGAAGAGGGTGACGGGTTTTCCCAATATAAAATTCAGTAGATTATTATTCACCCACAATACAAGGAATATTGAGTCTTCCTTGACCAATAATAGTGAATAGTCAATGTAATATCGATATTTGGGTGCTTACATCACTTGTGATCTCAGGAATAATGGGTATAATTATAATGTATTTATACAGTAAATTAATGTATTTTACTATTCACCAAAATTTATGTATTTATGAAAAATCCAAAAAATACACCCCGAACATTTCTCGATGTGTATAATCCAAAAATGAAGTCCATTTTTAGAAATATTTTTCTAATTTTTATTATTTTAATATTTAATTAATATAATAATTTATTAAAATTTAGTTTTAAAACATTCATTTACTTATTCTAAAATATTGGTATATCATATATCCAACATGAATATTATTTATATATTATCATAGGGATTGTTATAATTCATTAGGTTATAGCACTATTTATAAGGGTATGTTGCTATTCATAAGGGTATGTTACTATTCATAAGGGTAGGTTCCTATTCATCAAAAAATATGTTTTTCTTATTGGACTCCAAATAACATACCATTTGAAACCATATATATAATATTTTCTGAATTCTAAACAGAGAAGTGAAAAAATTATGTTTAAATGTAACTTAGCACATAGTATTTCATTATGTAGTGTCTTCATTTGATTTTATGACATATTTATTAGAAGGGAATTTCCATTGAAGAACATTGGGTTGTTACATTCTTCCCCCGGTATGAAATTTCACCCTCAAAATTTCACTTTACAAAAACATGTGAGGGTATTTCTCTTTTATCATCTAATCAGGTTCCAAAGTAGTTTTTTAAATCTTATGGTTCTCAAAAACACTTTGACAAGGTGGGTGTTCTTGTTGCGTAGAACCTTATCTCTCTGGTCCAAAGTATTTACTGGCTGCTCCACATAAGAGAGATCATCTTTCAGTTGTACCAGCTCTGAGTTTAGTACATCTGAGGGGTCTAGTATGTACTTCCTTAGGAGTGATACGTGAAACAGATCATGAACTTGATCCATATTCAGTGGAAGTTTATGCTGATAGGCTATGACTCATAATCGGTCAAGGATCTCAAAGGGGCCAATATACCTTGTGCATTGCTTCCCTTTCTTTCCAAATCGCATGACTCTCTTCCATAGTGATATTAGAAGGAAGATTTTACCCCCAACTTCAAGCTCAAAGTCCCTTCGGCAGTTGTCAGCATAGCTCTTTTACCGAATTTGACCAGCATTGATATGTTTATGGATGACTTGAACCTTCTATGTCATCTCTATCACAAGATCGGATCCATGTATCTTTCTTTCAACAACTTCATCGAAAGAGGTTGGAGTTCTACATCACTTTCTATATAGATCTTCATATGGAGCCATCTGAATACTTGAGTGGAAGATATTGTTGTATGAGAACTCAACCAATGGGAGATTCTTATCCCATCCACCTTTGAATTCTAGAGAGAATACTCTTAGCATATCTTCAAGAGTATAAATAGTTCATTCATATTGGGCATTAGTTTGGCGGTGATATGCCGTGCTGAAATGTAATTCAGTTCTCAAAGCATATTGAAGGCTCATCTAGAATGTAGTTGTGAACCTTGAATCCTGGTTGTAGACAATCGAGAGTAGAACTCCAGACAGTCTCACCACTTCCTTAACATATAACTTTTCAAGTTATTCAATTGAGAGGTCTTCCCAAATAGCGATAAAATGGGATGTCTTGGTGAGTCCATCAACCACAACCCATATCACATTATTTCCATTCAATGTATTCTAGAGACCCATGACAATGTCCATAGTTACATTTTCCCATTTCCACATGGATATTGTCTATGGATGCATCATTTCTTTGGACTTTTGTCTCTCTTCTTTAACCTGCTGACATACCAATCACCTTGAGATATATTCTATGATCTCCTTTTTCATGTTATTCCACCAGACGTGTTGTCAGAGAACACGGTACATCTTGGTACTCCTAGAATGGATAGAGAATGTTGAGCTATTTGCATTTTCCAATAGATCCTTCATTATCCCAGGTGACGAAGGCACAAAAATCCTCTTTCAAAAACCGAATCACACCATCACCATCGATATGGATCTCTTGCAGCTTCCCTTCCTTTACTGTATTCACCATCCTTTGTATCTCCACATCATCCATTTTTTCATATTTAATCTTCTCTTGAATGGACGGTTGCCCAATAAATTGGGCAAGGTAGGATGTATCCCCTACCCTTATGATTTTTAAATCCATCCTTTTCTTATCCAAGATGATATGGTCTTTCTCAATCTATTACATGGATAGAGTAGAAGGTTCTTTTATGCTTAGAGCATCAGCTACCTTGTTCACCTTTCCAGGATGATATTGAATAGAGAAATAATAATCCATGATTAGCTCTAACCATCTTCTTTGATGCATGCTGAGCTCCTTTTGTGTGAATATATACTTTAGTCTCTTGTGGTTAGTGTATTTGTCACACGTCTCACCATAAAGGTAGTGCCGCCAAATTTTCGATGCATAAATCACAGCTCCCAGCTAAATATCATGCGTCGGGGTAGTTCTGATCATGGAACTTAAACTGTCATGAGGCGTAGGATGCCACATTATCATCTTGCATGAGAACACAACCCATGATTTTCTTTAAAGAATCATTGTATGTCACGAAACCTTTTCCACCTTTCGGTAGTTTGAGTACAGGTGCAGTGATCATACTTCTATTTATCTCATCAAAAAATCCCTCACATTCTTCCATCCAAATATTAATTACCCCTTTCTTTGTTAACATTGTCAGCGGGCTAGAAAATCATGAAAAATTCCTCACAAAACATCGGTAGTACCCAACTAATATATGAAAACTACGGATTTTTATGACACTAGAGGGCATGGGCCATTCATCAATTGCCATTGTTTTTGAAGGGTCCACAGAAATTCCCTCACTTTTGATCACATGTCCCATGAAATGGACTTGCTTCATCCAAAATTCACACTTTATGAACATGGCGTACAACTTCTCCTTTCTCAATGTCGACAACACAAGTCTTAGATATTCTTCATGTTCGACCTTGCTCTTGGAGTATATGAGAATATCATCAAAAAAACTACAAAAAATTTGTTGGGGTAATGTCTAATGAATCTATTCATCAAATACATGATGATTGGAGGGTCATTAGTAAGTCTGAAGGGAATCACCATAAAATCACAGTGCCCATACCTTGTACGGAAGACAATCTTTTGAATATCTTCCTTCTTTAACTTTAACTGATGATATCCAGAATGAAGATCCACCTTTGAAAAGTATTGATCTCATTTTAACTGATCGAACAAGTCGTCAATCCTTGGAAGAGGATACTTGTTCTTTATAGTGATTTTTTTGAGTTCTTGATAATCGATACACAACCGTATTGTTCCATCCTTCTTGTTCACAAAGAGCACTGGCACACCCCAAGGTGATTCACTAGGGCATATGAACCCTTTGTCCAGATACTCTGGTAGCTGCTTCTTTAACACCTCTAGTTCGATAGGAGACATCCTATAGGGACACTTTGAGATATGAGTAGCTCAGGTGTATGTTCTTTCGAGAACTATACCTCACGATCCGGGCGAATTCTTGGTAACTCTTCGGGAAATACAACAGTGTATTCCCTTACGATGGGAATTTCCGCAAGGTTGGAACTATCCTTCAACAAAACCATTTGGGAGAGGTATTCTTCTTCATAGGAGATCAATTCCCATACAGATGAAGGATTTTTCAATGAAGATTCATGATCTTCCTTTCATTTTGAAGGGAGCATGGTATGGTTCAGAATATGAAAAGTTATTTCCTTTTCACAATTGTTGATATGTGCTCTATATAAAGAGAGCCAATCCATTCCAATTATATCATCAAATTCCACCAAAGGAAGTATTATGAGATTTTTTGGTATAATCTTTCCACATACGCCATTAAGAGAAGTGTCAAACACTTTGGATGCAATTATTGCACCACTTGGTGTTTTAATAGATATCTCTACTTCAAGGTTTCATGGATTTGATTCAATAGTTCTTGAAAACTAGCAAGATATAAAAGAATTCGTAGAACCAGAATCAAATATAAGTTTTTCCATTATTGAGTGAATAGGAAGTGTACGTTTTATGACTTCACTATCTTGTTCCAATTACACAGTGTTAATGGAATAATCCTTGTCTTGTTCCTTTGACTTTAGTGGTAGTTGGCACTGATTACCCTCGAGAACTCGAGGTTTAGTGCACTGTCTTGCATAGTGCCCTAGCTATATACAGGTGTATCATTGAACCATTGGTGGTTCTCCCATTTCATCAGCTACATTCTCCTTATTTATCATTTCTTTTCAAACCTCGTGAGCATGGTTTCATTCTTTCCCACACTTAAAGCATTTCCACATCCCTTTGAGGTAGTTCCCATGGTGTAACTTCACACATTTTTGGCATTTGTGCCATTGAGTTTTCGTACCACCGTTGTCATTAGATCCACCTATTTTAAACTCCACCTTTTGTTTATTATCACCATATCCATGGGACCATTCTCCAAACTCCATATCCACTTTGAGAGCACATCGACCATCTTCTTCAAAACTCCCAATGTCTCGAATTGCAAGAGCCTTCTGAAGGTGTGGTTTTAATCCACTAAATAATCTATAAATTTTTCTATCATTGATGATGAAAAAACCATATGTATACATTGAAATCCTTGTTAAATTCACCTCATAGGTTGCGACAGGTTCTCATTATTTTTTCTTGAGATCTATGAATTCTCTCTCTATCATTGTGTAAAGAGCTCTTTAGAAAAACTTGTTAAGAAAAGTTAACATAAAGTCTTCCCATTCCATCCCTTAAATTTAATTTCTTGTCTTAGTTTTCTTAATCAAATCCCAACATTGATCAGCCTCTCCATCTAGATGATAAATGGATAGTGTCACCTTCTCCGTCTTAGACCAGTGAAGCACATAAATGATCTTCACAATAGAGTTGACCCACTATTCCGTAACTAGTGGATAAGAAGATCTATTAAATTTTGGTGTTTGTTGCCGCATAAAACATTCGATAGATTGTTTCTCCCTCTTTGGTGAAGGAGGACGTTCCCTATTATTATGGTTACCATTAATAACCTTAGACAATTGGGTAAGCATCTCCAGGAAGTTCTGAGCTCCACCCCATAAATCATTGGGGATGTCGTTCGGGAAGTCGTTGCATTGGCACTCGCACGAGTTGTTGGCTTGGTTTCTCCTAGTTCCGACAATTTTTCAAAATATAAAAGCTTAGAAAAAAACATAAGTAAAGAACTCATGAATAATATATTCATTTTTAAATTTATACTAAAAGAATAGAATATGGGATTCCTATGTAAATATTCTTGTGTGCTTATTTGTACTTAGTCTCATGATAGAGGTTTTTTCTAGAGTTCACTAATTCTAATTCCAAAATTATCCAAACCATTCCTCTGATACCAACTATAGAGACCCAACCTTGTAACACCCCAATTTTCCATGATACACTTTTCATTGAATAATGAAATATCTTGCATTGTACGCAACTTCGAGATTTTACCACCCCGTGTGCAATCAATCTAGCCATTATGAATAGTAATGCCCACTTTTTAAACGTTTATAAATATTATTTTTCAAAATTGACTTCATTTTTGGATTTGGAATATCAAAATTAACCTAGTGTAAATTTTTTGTGTTTTTCTAAAAACATTCAATTTTTGATGAACAATGAAAAACATTGGGTTATTAGATAAAACCGACTTTTTATTTAAATAATTATTTATTTTATTTAAAATTATATTAGGTCAAAATAGATACATAATACCTATATAATTTCAATGTAATTCATTGGAGTCAATTTATATATTTTTTAGATATATAATAATTTTATTGAACTTCTCACCATCTTTTACCCACCTCCTAAGAGAATTTGAAAATTCACATAAAACTTAATTTTACCACTTATGTGGGTGGAATTATCAAAACTCTGAGTGACATGGTTAATATAAAGGAGGAGAATGTGGTTCAATATGATAAAAATAATTTTTGTTGAATAGAAAGTTTTTACTTTTATTTACCACGGTTAAATGTAAATAGGGTAATTAGGGGTAAAAATTATATTATTATTACCCTAAAACATGTCATAATAATATTAGAAAAGAGTATCTCAACCACAATCAACCTTAGGAATAAAATATTATCATTTATGTCCACTTGGTTTAGATTAGGACATTTATTATTATTTAATTCAAAGAAGAGTTAAAAGAGATAAAATCAATGTTAGATAACTAAATAATTTTTAATATAGGGTTATAAATAAGATAAATTAGATTATAAATATTCATTAGAAAAATAAAAATATTTTCTACATAATAGAATTTTATTTATAATTTTTAGACATTAAATAATTTAATTTATTTATGTTACAATGGTAATGCAGTAATTACCTAATTAATGAAATATTAAAATAGTTGATAATATAAATATCCCAATAAATGTAATTTGAGACTTTTTATTAATTTAACTAATTTTATAGGTTAAAATTAAATGTTAGGATTACTGAAATGATTTTTTTTAATTAATAATTTTGATAATACTTTAACAAAAATCAATTATTAAATAGTGTCAAAACTAAAATAAATAAGTATTTAAAACAAATATTATATTATTAATTGATAATATTTTCCTAAAAATCTAAGGATCGGCCAAATGAATTATATAAGGTTATATATATTAATAATGAACCACTTGTGGTTCTTGTTTCTTGTTATAGTATGTTTATTCATCATATAATATAAAAATACAAAGAGACATGGTAAATGTCAAAATATTTAACTAAGAGTTAAATATAAATGATAAGGATAATTTAGTGGCCCAAACCTGTCTGAAATAATTTGGCTGAAAGGATTTCTACACCTAACCACCTTAACCTCGCAAGAAGTCACTTTGGAGCCATTATAAATTGAATATTAATTTATTATAAAATAATATTTTATATTTTTCCTAAGGTGCCCCACACCCCTCTTATAAAAGGGCACTCCATCTTCTCTAAAATTAATACCTTCAAAGATTTTTGACTCAGCCAACCCCTACCATAATATCCTCCCAACTTCCATCACTTCACCCACGAGGTCTTAGTTTGATCAGAAAGCCAACCTAAAGAGCTCTTTTGATCAAATTAATAGGAATAACCCGAAGAAGAGGTATTGTTTTCATCCCCCTATTTCAAGTTCTTTTCTTCTCCAACATCTTCTTTATTTGTTATTTCCATTCTAAAATAATAACTCTAGTATATTCTATATACTGTGATGTTATTATAAATATGGTACAACCATATTCAGTATTATTTCCATCCTTGGAATGACACGTCACCATACGTGCGTACGTACGGCTTACCCTCTCCACGTCATGGAGTAATTGTTCTTCACAACATTATTATTTGGATGGGTATGATAATGTTGTGTAATTGATGTAAAAAAAATATAACATTATAATGATTCTTTATATATGATATACCATCCAATTATATATTATTTTAATATCAAAAGAATGATATTTTCGCTTGTGCGTACGTACGGACTACCGTCTCCACGAGCTCGATGAGATTCATTCCCAAGTGTATCCATTCAACTCTAATTCTCATTTGATGATTAAAAATAATTCTTAATGACTTTAAATAATTTTTTATATGAATAAGATACACCCTATACATAACAAACACGGCTTATGTAACAAAACATATAAAAGATAGCGAGTTTTTTAACACAGGAAACAACGATAATACTAAGATATTATTAACAAAGAAATGTTAAAATATCATATATGATATCATATTAATGTATATGATTCTTGTATAATTTAGTAATGATTATTTCACCATTATACATGAGGTTAACCTACCCTAGATGAAGGAAAAGTACAAGGTAAGGTTTTATTTCACAATCTCTTCACTATCTGAGGTTGTTTATACGTAATTATATACTGGGAACTCTTTATCATCCACATCCTTGTTTCGTAAAAATGTATTTCAAAACAACCTTACTATTTTATAGAATATGGGTTAAATTCATTTATTCCCTTGTTTTACTTTTTATAAGATGTTTATAAAGGAATAATTCCATCGTTTTCCAAACAAGGTCCTTTTTAACCTTTTCGACATAATTAAGGTAAGAATTTTTTTAACTTATACGGTGGGTGCGACTATTTTATGCCGTTATAAAATCGTCGATGTATCGTTTAAAAGATTATAAGAATATTTTGAATGTAAATGTTTTATTTCATAATTAATTGACTTTTAAATGATTTCAAAAAAAGAGATATTTATCTCAAATAGTTTTGATTTCATCTATGTCAACATCCTTTGATGGATTTTAAGCTTATTTGAAGTTGACTTATTATGATACAAAACATCCATATAGTATTGATGGTTTTGTGATCTGTTTAATTGAGGATGTGTTATTTATATACCATTCATGGTTTATGGAAAAATTATTGAAATTTCGTATCATAGTTTTAATACAAATGTTTATGTTATGCTTAAACTGGTTCATAAGAGGAATGCATTGGACTTAATAAGTGACAGGTGGAGCCCGCTATAGCTCCTCGATGTATCAGTAGGTCTATTAAGACAAACTAGTTTCTTGTAACAAGGACTTGACATTATATTATTTGTAGTCCTGGCAGAAGGCCTTGACTATGTGGTTATGATAGTTTGACATTATGCATTCCATCATTATGAAAGTTGTTATTGATATTGCATGTGATTATTCGACTAGTAGAATATCCATGTTAATAAGTAAATTGAATTGTTTCATTTTATTTTTCCATATTATGCTGAAGTTCATGTTTAAAAGGCGTTAGTTTTAGTTATACATTTAATTAAATTTTTATGTTTATTTATGAAAGTTTCCGTTTTTTTATCCTTACTGAGCATCTGAGCTCACCCCTTTCTATGTTTTATTTTTCCCAGGATGTGAAGACATATTTTATGACTAACATACAAGGATAGTCTGAGGGGGTATGAGTGTAGACTATGGATTCTATGTTGTTGTAGTTTTCATTTTATGATGTAATGTAATCTTTATGAATGTATCTAGTGATTCAAGGATACTAAACTAATCGGCCTTTTGAGACATGATCTTTTGTGATCATGCAACTGTTATGTAATAATGCAACGACTCTAGTTAACTGGGTTCAGAGCGTTACAATTGGAATTAGAGGAATTATAGTACAAAACTTGGAATCTAGATTTAGACAAACTCTGATTAGAGCACATAGCCCTAAGATAGACTTTGTGAATTAGTATAGAATAACTTCTTAGAATTTTGGTATTCTAGAGATTTTATGAGTTTTCTGTGCAATACATCCCTATCTGGATACGAACAGGTAGAGGTAGCTCTGGCACATATGTACCTAGGGGTAAAACCTGAAAACACCACTTTGAGCTAGACTCAACCAGGAACTAGTGCACGACAACGGGCCTTGATGCACTCTTGGTTACGACACTCCAATGGGATATGATTAGGATAATTCCCATTTTTGGTACAAACCATTATGAAGGGTTTATAAGTATATACATCCTCAATGAATTTTTTTTATGATTATGGATTATATCCATAAATAGTTCAATTTATATTAAGTGTTTTACAAGTATGGAATTATGTATTTTGATTCACAAACTGATCTAGTTTATTCCATTTTTTAGAAATGGAGCCTAGTGGAAAAATGGAAACCATATCAATGCATTCATTCCATGTTGGGATTGCCGTTTTGCTCAAGATAATTATAGTGGAGTCGGTGACACAATTGGTGCTAATCATCTTTTCACCATATTGGGACAACTAACTTAGGTTATGAATAATAACCTTACCCGTATGGAACACCCTAATCCGTAACATGGAGGATCAATTTTAGATCTCTTCATGAGGAAACAAACACCAACATTAAATGTGAGTAAAAATACATTAGTAGTTGAGCAATGGATTAATTTCATAGAGAAAATTTTCCATGCCTTAGGGAATATTAAAAGGGAAAAATTCATCATGGCATTTTACCACCTCACTGAAGATACTGACCAATGGTGGTCATTGATTCACAACACAATGTAGGATGATGAAGTATAAAATATTGAATGGAAGGAGTTTAAGGATATTTTCTTAGAAAAAATATATCCTCATGAATATCAAGCGGATATGGAAAGACAATTTCCGAGTCTGAGGAAAATGGATGATGAGAATGTTTCAAAGTATGAGTCTAACTTTAGAGGTTAGAATGGTACGCTATAGATTATATACATAACCTGTGAATTAATATTTATTGTTTGTTTGATGGGTTAAAACCAATTCTCCATTGAAAATTAGTCTCACAATCCTTCTCGTCGTATGAAGATATTGTTTCATGTGCTATGAACACAGAAAAGGAATTCTCTACGTCTTATGAATTTAAAGAAAAGTGAGAGAAGAAGAGATCTTCTGATCACTCTAGGAATGGAAATAAGGGGAAGAATGGAAAAGTTTAATATCCATCCTGTAGTAAATTTGGGAAGAAACACCCTGGTACTTTCTTGAAGGGAATGGGAGTCTATTACAAGTGTGGTGAAAATGCTCACCAAGCTCGTGACTGCTAGGGGAAGAAAGAAGATATCGATGTTCAACGATACAATTGTAGGGAGATGGGAAATTATGCAAATGAATGTCCTAAGAGTCATGGAAACTTACCTCAAAAAAGGCCAAGGGATCATGGCCAAGCTTATGCTATCACTACTTCTAAGGTAGAAGATTCTAAAGACATGGTGGTAGGTAATTTAATGGTTTCCTCATGTCTAGAAAATGCTTTATTTGATTCTGGAACATCACACTGTTTCATATCTTCTGAGTCTTCTAAGAAAATTAGATATTTCCAATTTGATTTAACAAGGGAGTTTTCAGTCAAAACTCCTAAGGGAAGTATCATTGCAACAAATTTTGGTGAATCAGTCCCCATTAGAGCATATAAATGTTCTTTATGTGCTGATCTCATAATCATACCCATGATTGAATTAGATATAATCCTTGGTATGGATTGTCTTTTAGACCATGATGTGAAGATTTATTGTAAGAAGAAGGAAGTTATGATTTTTTATGATGATGATAAAGAACACCTTATCTTTAGAGCAGAATCATCACCACATGATTCTTATCAAGATCTTCCCCCAATAGCTCAACTAAATTCAATTATCGGGGAGGATTAGAATGAAATAACTGTGGGTGAGGAAAGAAAATTTTAAATAGAGGATGTACCTATTATGAATGAATATGTAGATGTGTTTCTGGAATATTTACTAGGATATCCTCCAGAATGAGAAATTGAGTTTTCCATTGATTTAATTCCTGGTTCAAGGCCCATATCGAATACCCCTTACAGAATGGCCTCTGTGGAATTATTTGAACAAAATAAACAACTAGAGGAATTGAGTAATAAGGGATTAATTTTCCCTAGTGTTTCTCCATGGGGAGCCCCTATTCATTATGTTAAGAAGAAATATGGATCTATGAGGTTATGTATCGACTACAGGAAGATCAATGATATAACAATAAAGAAAACGTGTCCCCAACCTCGCATTGATGATTTATTTTAACAACTACATGGAGCTTAATACTTTTCAAAGATTGACCTTCGATCTGGATGCCATCAGTTGTGTGTGAAGAAGGAAGACATTTCGAAGACAGTATTTCGAACTAGGTACGAGAATTACGTGTTTAAAGTAATGCCTTTTGGGCTGACTAATGTACCCTCTGTATTCATGGATCTATTGAATATAGTTTTTAAGGAATATCCCGATGATTTTGTAGTGGTGTTTATTGATGAAATCTTGGTATACTCCAAAAACCTACGAAGATCATTAAAATTAGTATCACATTATCCTAAAGACTCTTAGAAGACATGAATTATATGGGAAGTTTAGAAAGTGTGAATTATAGCTTCAGGAGTCTTCTTTTCTTGGCCATATTGTCTCTAAGGATATAATTTTTGTTGATCCTTCTAAGACCATGGCAATCCATGAATGACCATCACCGACGAGTATAACTGAGGTGTGCTTTTTTATTGGTTTAACATGTTATTATCGGCATTTCGTCCATAATGTTTCCCGATTGTCTAACCCATTAATGAATCTCACACGTAATTGGGTTAAATTTATTTCTAAAAAAGATTGTGAAGAATGATTTGAAGAACTGAAGAGAAGGTTAGTCAATTATCTTATATTGACTCTACCATCTTGGAATTATGGGTTCGTTATTTTTAGTGATGCATTGAAGAAAGTATTTGGTTGTGTCCTTATGCAGAATGATATGTTTATTGCCAATGATTCACAACAACTAAAAATTCATGAGAAAAACTATCGTACTCATGATCTTGAGTTATCAGATGTAATCTTTGCTTTGAAGATTTAAAGACACTATCTCTATTGTAAATAATATGATATTTATACTGATCAAAAGAGTCTAATGTATATTTTCTCATTGAAAGAACTCAACATGAGGAAAAGGAGATGGCTTGAATTACTTGAGGATTATGATTGCACGATACACTACCACCCATGGAAGGCAACTAATGTGGCATATGCTTTGAGCAGAAAGGATCATGGAGTTTTGAACTAGATGAGAGTTGAGAGGGATCCTATTTTCATGGATCTAGTAAAGTTGGATATGTGAATAACCATTGAATGTTAAACATCTATACTTATTCAAATGGTTGCCAAACCATCTTTACTAGAAAGGATAAAGAGTTCTCATACCAATGATGAAGAGTTTAAAAAGAATATTAAAGCTGTGAATGATTGGAGATTGAGTGACTTTTTGTATGAAGATGAAATTTTGAAATTTGGGAAGAGACATTGTGTTTCCTATATACCTGATCTAAAAACAGAATTGTTAGATGATTATCATAGTTCCAATTTCCATATACACCATGGGAGAACCAAAATGTATAGATATTTTAAGGAACATTTTTTGTGGGACAACATTAAGAGGGAGATTTCTGATTTTGTGTCAAGATGTATGGTTTGACAACAAGTGAAAGCTGGAAGGCAGCAGCCTAGAGAGTCATGCAACCTCTTCCCATACCTGAGTGGAAATGGGATAATATTATGATAGAATTTGTCATGGGACTACCAAATACTCCTAGAAGGAATGATGCAATTTGGGTCACTGTTGACCGTCTTAACAAGTCATCACATTTTCTTTCTATAGGAAAAGATCTACCACTTGAACGTCTACCAAGACTATATATTAATGAAGTTGTGAGAATTCATGGATTACCCATATCAATTGTTTCTGATTGTGATCCGCATTTTACATCAAGATTCTGGAAGAGTATTCAGAAGTCCATGGATAATGAACTTTGTTTGAGCACTTCCTACAACCCTCAAATATATCGACAATCCGAACGGACTATTTAAACCTTAGAAAACATGTTGTGATCCTGCTCACATGACATTCAAGGTATATGGGAACAATCTTTACCTCTGGTAGAATTTTAATATAACAATAGCTTCGATTCAAGTATTCATATGGCACCATATAAAGACTTATATGGAAAGAGATGTCGCACACCAACCTGTATGGATGACGTTGGTGAAAGAAAACTCGTAGGCCCAGAACTGGTGGAGGAAACCATGGAAAAGGTGAAGGTAATCCAAAAAAACATCAAAGTAGCTCAAAGTAGGAAGAAGAGCTATGCCGACTACCAAAGGAAGGATTTGTAATTTTAGGTAGGAGATCAGGTTTTCTTGAAGGTATCTCCATGGAAGGGAGTTATAAATTTCGATAAGAAAGGTAAATTGAGTCCCAGGTATGTAGAACCTTTCGAAATTCTAGAACGAATTGGGGATATAGCTTACCATTTGGCAATGCCGCCAAATCTCTCCAAAGTTCACGATGTGTTCCATGTATCACTGTTGAGAAAATAAATGCCTGACCCAACACATGTACTCACCTATGAGGAAGTAGAACTGGAAACTGATCTATTTTATTGCGAAAAGCCCGTCAGGATTCTTGATACAAGAGAACAAGTGTTGAGAAATCGGATGACTCATCTACTAAATGTTTTAGGGAGAAACCATAAGATGGAAGAGGCAATGTGGGAACCTTAGGAACATATGATGAAGAACCACCAGAGTCTTTTTATGCAGTAATATTCTAGAAATTTTGAGGACGAAATTATTTGAAGGAGAGGAGAATGTAACACCCCATGCTTCCACGGTACACTTTTCTTTGAATAATTCAATAGCTTGCATTGTACGCAACTTTGAGATTCTAACACACCATGACCAATCAAACTAGCCATTATGAATATTAATACTCACTTTTTGAAATTTTATAAATATTATTTTTCAAAATGGACTTCATTTTTGGATTTGGGAATATCAAAATATTTAAAAATACAATGAGACATGGTAAATGTAAAAATATTTAACTAAGAGTTAAATATAAATGATATGGTTAATTTAGTGACCCAAACATGTCTAAAATCTTTTGGTTGAAATTATTTTGAACCATCCCCATCTTATCCTCAAAATTAGTCAATTTAGAGCCATTATAAACCGAATATGAATTTATTATAAAATAATATTTTACATTTTTTCTAAGGTGGCCCTCACCCCTGTTATAAAAGGGAACTCCCCCTTCTCTCAAATTCATACCTTCAAAGGAGATTTGATTGGCCAAAACCTTTCCAAATATTCTCCCAAATTCCCTCACTTCAACCTAGAGGAATTAGATTGAACAGAAATCCAACCTAAGGATTCCTTTTGATCAAAAAACCCGAAGAAGATGTAATGTTTTCAACACCCAATTTCAAGTTCATTTCTTCTACTACTTCTTCTTTCTTTGTTATTTCCATTCTAAAATAAAAAATCCAGTATATTCTATATACTGTGATGTTATTATAAATATGGTACAACCATATTTAGTATTCAATCCATCATTTGAATGAAATGTCACCATACGTGCGTACATACGGCTTACCGTATCCACGTCGTGGTGTAATTGTTATTCAAAACATTATTATTTGGATGGGTTAGTTAATGATGTGTAATTGAAGTAAATAAAAAATATAACATTATAATGATTCTGTATATATTATATACCATCCAATTATATATTATTTTAATATTAAAAGAATGATATTGTCACTCGTGCGTACGTACGGACTACCGTCTCCACGAACACGATGAGATTCATTCCCAATCGTATCCATTCAACTCTAATTCTCATTTGATGATTAAAAATAATGTTTAAGGACTTGATATCATTATGTATATGAATAAGATACAACCTATCCTTAACAAACACGACTTATGTAAGAAAAAATATAAAATAAAATGAGTAAGTTAACAACCGAAATGACGATAATACTAAGATATTATTAACAAATCAATTTTCAAATATCATATATGATATCATATTAAGGTATATGATTCCTATATAATTTAATAACGATTATTTCACCATTATACAGAATTTTAACCTACCCTAGTCCAAGAAAAAGTAAAAGGTAAGGGTTTATTTCACAATCTCTTCATTATCCGAGGTTGTTTATATGTAATTATCTATTGGGACCTCTTTATCAACCACATCCATGTTTCTTAAAGATGCATTTAAAAACATTCTTACTATTTTACAGAATATTTGGTAAAATAATTTATACCATTTTTTATTTTTTATAAGATGTTTATTAAGGAATCTTTCTTTCATTTTCCAAACAATGTCCTTTTTAACCTTTTCGACAGAATAAAGGTAAGAGTTTTTTTAACTTATACGGCGGGTGCAGTTATTTTACGCCGTTATAAAATCATTGAAGATTCTATTACAATGTTATAAGAATAATTTGAAGGTAAATGTTTTATTTTAAAATTAGGTTACTTTTAAATGATTTCAAAAAAAGAGATATTTATCTCAAATTGTTTTGATTTTAACTATGTCAACATCCTTTGATGGATTTTATGCTTATTTGAAGTTTATTTATTATGATACAAAACGTCCATATAGAATTGAAGGTTTTTTCATATGTTTGACTGAGAATGTGTTATTTTTATACCATTCATGGTTTATGGAGAAATTATTGACATTTCGTATGCTAGTTTTGATATGAATGTTTATGTTATGTTTAAACCTGTTCATATGAGGAATTCATTGGACTTATAAGTGACGGGTGGAGCCTGCTATAGCTCATCGATGCGTCGGGAGGTCTCATGAGACAAACTAGTGTCTTGGAACAAGGCCTTGAAAAAATCTTATTTGTAGACTTGGAAAATTTCTTTGAATATGTGGTTAAGATAGTCTGGAATTATGCATTCCTTCATTATGAACGTGGATATTGATATTGCATGTGATTATTCGACTAGTAGAATATCCATGTGTATAAGTAAATGGAATTATTTCGTTTTATTTTTTCCATATTATGAAGATGTTTAAGTTTTAAAGGAGTTTTTTTAGTTATACATTTCCTTAAATTTTTATGCTTATTTATGAACATTTCCGCTATATTTGTTTCCTTACTAAGCATCTGAGCTCACCCCTTTCTATGTTTTATTTTTCCAAGGATGTGAAGAAGTATTTTATGACTGACCAATAGGTATAGTCTGAGGGGATAGGATTGTGGACTAGGGAGAATATGTTGTTGTAGTTTTCATTTTATGATGTAATGTAGACATTATGAATGTATATAGTGATTCCACATCTACTATTATAGTCGGTCATTCGAGACTTGATCTTTTGTGATCATGCCAATGTTATCTAATCATGCACCGACTATGGGTAACTGGGGTCGGGGCGTTACAACCTTATCTTACATTACTATTACATCATTTAAAAGATAAACATCATAATAGTATTACACATGGAGGATCCAAATATTTAGTGTCTTGGGAAAACTAGGACCATAGATAACATTTACAACATCTAGCATAATCTTTTTTTTAATTTCTTCTTCTCTAGCTTCTTATTGGAACATTACCCCTCCTTGGTACATGTAGTCACCTTAATATATACATAAAAAGGGTGAGAAAAAAACCATATTAAGAGGATATATAATAAAAATATAATAATTCGTGATAATAATCATAACACAGGAAAAATTTCATGAACATGAGCGGAATCACAAAAGTCTTGAAATCTAGAATTGCATAAAAATGAAACATCATGTCTTAGTGGTAAATACCACAAATAATTGTGAAAAAATCTAGAATCTTGTTCCCACATCATTTAATATTAACTCATGAGATTCATCATTTACCTAATAGATTGGTGTGATGTATAATTTTGGGTGTATCTATCATATTGAAACATTGATATCATGCTATATAATTCTGGGCGCACCCGTCAAATCATAACATTATCATTTATAATGCATGACACAAAAAACATATATCAAAAAATGAACATGACTAACCCATGTAATGTATTGGGTTTCATCTCATAAGAACAAATTCATAGAAATTGGTTTCCCAAAAGAAAGAGGTAATAACATACTTGATATAAGAACTATTGACCTTTAGTGAGAAGTAAAAGGTGTGTTTTTTGAAAGAATAGTTTTTTATGGAAACATCACGTTTGACATAAAATAAAGTGGAGAACATGTATATACCAGAATAGTTAAGATAATGACGAACACTGTATTTTTATGGTGTAATCACACCAAATATTGAGTGAAAGAGGGAGAACACTAATATTGAAAGTTGGGTTGGAAATTTCCCCCTCACCTTATATCCTAACACTACATTCGCATTAATGTCTTGTATATCCACATTAGATTCATTTATTATCAATTAAAGAACAATTTTTACATGAATATGGTTTATTATGGTTTCATTAAGTTATTTTATATCCCTTTGGATGAGTGATAGAGTTTAAAAACAATGTTCGGGAATGATTGCTTTTAGGGGTTTTCTTGAGCGATTCACTTGTATTCAGAAATGAATATTTGTGTAGAATATGGGAAAAAAATCCAAAACTGATATAACATGTTATTAATTATATTAAAAAAAATTCAATGATATTTTAAATGATTGTATTATATATCATGTATATTAATCATAAGATAAGAATTAAATAATGATTGTTTGAGTTAATTTGGGAGGGTTTTCAACCACAATGAACTTGTTTTGATTAATCATTTAGTAATATGAACAAAGGTTAGTTCCAGAACATTAAATAGGAAATAATACATATTAAATAATCTGTTTCATCAACAAAAATGGCATCATGACCAGATCTGAATGTTGATAAGGAAAAAATAAAACAAGTATTTCTTGAAGGTGATAGATTAACACCTTACGGACAGTGTTTCCTTGTATAAAATAAAAGGAAGTGAATAATGGGGTTGTATGGTATAATATCACATTAGTAGCATAAAATTACTTTATATGTTTGATAATGGAGTAACCATACCATTTGGACAAATATTGGTGGTGAGATAATTAGAAAAGAACATTGAATTGAAATTAAATTAAATGAAAAGAGGGAGAGAAATTACCTCTTGATTCCTCCGCTTGAGATCCTCCTTAAGGGGCCTAGGCTTGGTCTTTTAATGATACCAGAAGCTCTTAGACATGGGGGAAGGGCTAGGTAATATGCTTGATCAGAGTTTATACAAGGCTTGAATCCTGAGAGGTGTGAGTAAATGAGGGTGTGAAGGGTGGTATTTATAGTGGAGGGGAGATGGGTTTTCTCAATATAAAATTCATTAGTTTATTATTTCCCCACAAGACAAGGAATAGCGAGTCTTATTTGACCAAAAATATTAAAGAGGGAATTTTTGTTCTAGATTTGGGTTCTTATATAACATGCGATCTCAGGAATAGTAGGTTTAAATTATTATGTATTTATATGGTAAATTAATGTATATTACTATTCACCAAAATTTAACTATTTTAGAAATATCCCAAAAATTCACCTGAACCATTTTTCAACATGTAGAATCCAAAAATGAATTCCATTTTTCAAAAATAATTTTCTAAATTTTATTATTTTAATGTTTAATTAATATTATTATTTATTAAAAACCATTTTTAAAACATTCATTTACTTATTCTAAAATATATGTATATCATATTTTCAACTTGAATATTATTTATATATTATCATAGGTATTGATAATTTTCTTTAAGGTATATCACTATTCACAATGGTATGTTACTATTCATAATGGTATGTTACAATTCATAAGGATAGATTACTATTCACCAAAAATTATGTTTTTCTTATTGGACTTCAAATAACATACCGATTTCAATGGTGTGTATCAGATTTTCAAATTTCTAAACCCAGAAGTGAAAAAATTATGATTAAAAGTCACTTAGCACATATTAGTTAAAAATGTCATTCTTGCATGTGATTTTATGACATATTTATAAGAAGATAATTTCCATTGGAAAACTTTGGGTCGTTACATTTTGGGGTTTCAAGAAGTTCAATTTATTTTCAAAACCTTTGGGTGTTACAATTATAGATCCTGAAAATTCTTGATGTTGATATTGATTATATAAAGGGTGATGAACATTATATCTCTCCAATTAATTTGGTAAAGTTCCTTGTATTTGGAGACAATAAGGATGGATTTAATGGATTTTTTATCTTAAATATTCAAATAAGCTTATAATATTTCATACATGATTTTAGAATGGGTTTTGAAGATAACAATCTATAACCCCAAAACAATTTCATTAAGCATTCTTTGGGTATCACATGTTTACTTTGTTATAAAATAAATTCCCATGGATCATGATTATTATTAATATGGAATCTTGACTTTTTAAAATATTTATTCCCCTCCACATGTTTATTGATCTAGTTTTTTTGGGTAAGATTAATTTTATATTATTCCCATGTACGTTATTATGTTTTCATACCATTATGATCTTATTCTTCCAACAAGTGAAATGAAAATATTAATGATTATGTTTACCCTTACTGAGAATTATAGTTCACCATTATTATGTTTAAATTTCCCCATGTTATCAACAATATTTATAAATTAAATATTTATATAATGGTTTCATATGGATGATGATTATGACTTAATGTAAAATAAGAAAATCTCAGTGTAGTTGGATATTCTATTAGTTGAAGACCTGTGTATTGTTTAAATCAGATTTTTTCCTAATTAACGAAATCAATAAACCTAAATGGTAATTGGAAAAGTAAATGATTTAGTATTTTCAATTTATTACATTTTATTTATGGAAAAAATTGGTTAATATTTATGAGTATAAATCCAACAATGTGGTGATAGTGATTTTTGAAACAGATATAAGAGTGTGGGTTTGATGTTTTTATTTTTGTTGTCATATGAGGGGTTAGATAACATTGTATATTATGAATTTTTCATGTGAGGATATCTTAAGAGTTATGGATTCCATAATGGGATAAAAATTTAAGGTTAATCACATGTTAAAACTCTTATACACCACTTATTTAGTTTTATTTAATGAAATTTTGAGGTGAGAATTGAAATATTGGGAGAGTTTTAATTAGGATGAGTTATATGTAACCATTTTGATTAACATGATGTATTATTTGAGGAATAATGCCATTAAATTTTTGGGGATTAGTTTAATGGTATCAACAACTATTAGTTTTAATCATATCATTGATGTTATGGTAATTATGGGTTATTCAATTTGTAACATGGGGTTTATTATATGGATAAACAAGTGATTGAATATTTACTCAATGATTATGTGATTAATTCTATTTTTAAATAATATCATTGTAATTTTTATTTATATTTTTTTTGATAATATGGGATTTTATTTAGGGAATAAATGTCGAATTTTCTATTAAAATAATATATCTTTTTAATTTCATTTTTTGGTGATACATATTATTTATGAAAATGATTACCACATTTGGAATATTATGTAATCAGTGAATATAAATTATTGTTATATGAAATAGGAGTCAGTAATTATTATTGTAGATAAATGTTATCTTCATCATAGAATAATATTTTATCAAATTCTAATGATTTTTTTGTTATGAAATTGGTTTAGAATATTAAAAAGAAATTTGTGGTCTTGTATTTATAAAATCATTTATGTTGATCTTAAGGTATTATTATTGAGGCCTTAGAGATTAATGTTTCATTTATTCATATGAAGATATATTATTTTATCTAATTATCTTACCTTTTTATAACTTTTTTTATTTTTATTAATATTTAAAGATGGAATGAAATTCTTTTTATCCCTTTTAAGGTAATTTGGCCCTTAAAAAGATTATTTTTGTCCTTCATTTGAAAAAATTTAATATTGAATACTCAACATTTGGTAAAATGATGATATTGTTGTGATATTTTATTAATGGATAAAATTCTACTTATTAATTATATATGTTTCCTCATATTCCATATCTAGATGGTAAATGAAGTCCTCAACTCTTATAAAGGGTTCTTGAAACAAAAATGTTATTCTATTACCTTATTTATGATAAATCCATGATTGTTTTTAAAACACTTTGGCTTATCTCTTTGTGGTTGTTGAATTTCTCAGGATCATTCACATTATTTTGATCTATTACCTTTATCAAAAACCATTATTAGTTTGGAATTGGTTTATCCTTCCTTTTACATATCTTCACATCCCAATAATTTTCTCCTATTTATAAACCTAGTTATGTTTTATTCCAAATGAACTTCCCATTTTATTTTCCCTCATTTCAATAATATATTTTATAAACCCATTTTAGTATTTGGGATTTCAGGAAAACAAATTTTAAATTCTAAACCCTTGATTAACACGATAAATTTAAAATTTCAGTGATTTAATTTATTAAATGTTTTTATATGTAAAACAACTATATTTTTTTAATGGAAAACTATGTTTTATAGCATATACAATAGGAAACACTAAGCCCAAACGAACGATGAAACATTATTTTAATGAAATTGTAAACTAACTATAAAATTCTTAAGACTGAAAAAGATTAAATTATTTATGAGATACACAGATATAAATTTACTACTCAATATAAATTTATTGATAAATTCTTAATAAATATTCACCAAATTTTTCGTAATCATTTTATTCATCAAAAAATATGTTTTCTTCCAAAATAATTAGTGTTATGTTTTGTGATAAAATATTATAATAAAAGTCTTAAAATTTTTATAAAATATATATGCTAAAATTTACATCATTTTCTAAAAAATATTTTCAAATTAATATGTTGTTAAATATTTCAGATTTTCATAAAATAATTATTTTCTAGTAAAGAGTGAATACTCTTGATTTTTGTAATTTTATCAATTATTTTTAATAAATTAATTAATTTAAAATTTCCATTATGATTTTCATTTCATTTAAATTAGTAAAAGTAATATTTAATTATATTTAATCCAATTAATGAATTTTTCATCATATTTATTCTATATATTTGTATATTGTTATCTTTATGCTTAAAGAAACATTTTTTTAGAAAACAGTTTTAAATTGAATAATGTTTCTAAAGTTTAATAAATTAAAATAGTACATAATGTGGAATGATTGAAATGAAATTAAGTAATTATTAATATTTTAATATTAATATAAATTCATATAATTATTATATATAGTAATAGATTTAATTCAATATAGTCATTCCCCAGAAAAATATGTTGTTTGAAGATAAAATTCATTTTCAATTTTTTTCATGGTATAATTTTAAATTAAATTATGCCACATATATGAATATAATTTTGTAAAATTAATTCTATATTTTTAATCATAATAATTTATACTATATAATAATTTAAATTTATTTTTTTGTAATGAATAAGGAAAATAGTAAAAATATTTTACTACAATTTAGAAGAAAAAAGTTTAATGGGGGTTAAACTAAATAGATAAGGGTTTAAATGAGGAAAAAATTTCCTATATTAAATTCGATGACCATATTTTGAAAACATATCATCTAATTCTAAGGAATGGTCTATTTTGGATCATTTTTTAATGTCTAAAATAATGTTATGTCTTTTTATTTAAAAATAATCCTACTATGTCCATCCCCCCACTTATAAAAGGCCACCACCTATCTTGATATATTAAAATAAAAAATACATATTGGTTCAAAAAATACGTAAAAAATCAATTAATTAATTTCCTCTACACATCCTAGAGGCCTTTGAGTGATTAAAAATCCAATATTTTATTTCTTTAGGTATAATTCTAAAGAGGTGGTCAAAGAGGTATCCTTCATAACTGAACATTTTTTTATTTAATCTTCCAAATCATTAAAATGTTATAAAGTAATTATTCTATAAAAAAATAACTATATCAGATATACTAGGATATTATTATGTTATTAGAGTAACCTATATCCATACTCTCTCCCATTAAATAGGAAAAGAATCCAATATTCGTGTGTACAACGAACTACCTCCATGGGAACATATGTAATCCATTTTCTAACATCACCTGTTAATTCAATATATAATGACTGATTTAATTAATATATATGATATTAATAAAATATTTTATATATTTAAATATTAATATATCATATATTTTAATACAATTTCATTTATTTTAAAATGATAATTTCATTCGCGAGTACGTGTGGACTACAATATTCATGAAGGGATGTGGTTAATTTTTCATCACCACATAAAATTATTGAAATATATAATTGTATTTAAAGATATTATTTGATATATATGATATTATTATCACTAAAAAAGTTAAAACAATACTAACCTTTTTCTATAATGATATTTGAAACATATAAATGTTGCTCATGTATTTGTATGACCTATCGTCCCTATAATATTAATGATGTTCATTTTTCATAAATATTATTCTTGGTTGGTTTTAAATTTATAATTGATGAATAAAAAATAAAATTATTTCATGATTATTACTATAGAGATAATGGAAAACTGACACCTATTACCATGCTCAACATCCCAAATATGTTTTCAAAATGTGAACTAAACAACCTCAAAACAACTGACGTGGACATAACTGATTATGTATTAAGTATTAAATCAATGATATATAATATAAAATTATAATTATAATTTATTAAAACAGTAAAATTTTCCTATGAAATAATACAACTGATATGAGTTTATAATATATGTGTCAAAGTGCTTACATGGAATGTGTGGACTCATTGTATGGGTTTCTTATCCAACTTTTATTTAAGGGAGACATATTCCATATTCACCAATTGATTTTATTATATTGTGTATATACAATACATGAATTTATTTTAAAATTATTTTCATGAAAATTATTCTAATTTATCAGTACATATGAGGTTCTCCATTTCCTTAGATTTTGATCCATATATTACAAATTCAATAAAGGTTTCCAAATCTGTTTTATTTCATTAAGTCCTATTTTATTGTTATGCTCTAATTTTATTTTATAAGGTGAATATATTTTATATTTTACACATTATATAATGAATATATAATAATTCATGGTAGTTTATGTCTCAAAGAGAATTATTTTATTCATTGGTATTTTACATGAAAGTTAGCACATGATATGTGGATTCATATCTGATCTTATTTTCATTAGGTTATAATAAATATTTATTGTTTTTTATATTATATGATTATTTGTTAAATTAACTATAAACTATAAATATGTTATTTAATTTTTTTACATCCATTGGTTACACATAATCTCTTCATCGATTAACTCTCAATTTCATGATTTTATCTCTGTTAGCGTTATTAATCTCGAAATCCCTTTACTTTGGATAAATGTTTAATGTTATCCACCAATATTCTAATATAAGGTTTATATACTTCCCATTTGTCAAATTATTTCAAAAATATCTTTATTTTCATTATAATTGTTGTTTTAATTAATTTTCTTCTTTCATGGGGCTTATAATTAAAAAAAACTTTAAAGTGGAAGATGCTTTAGGTTATGATCCACATACTTTTTGGGATTGACTATGTTCAGTGTTCCTTTACTATAAATCGTATTCATTTTTTTTGTAAAAAAATAATTTATGTTTTATTGTTTTTATTAATGAGGTTTAAATTTTTAGATTCATTTTCATCCATTATTTAGTAATGAAACACTTATAATTTTTTGCTTGTGATACAAATGTTGTATTATTATTTTGATTTGGAATCCTTCTGTTCCAAAGACATTTTATCCTAAATTTATCCATAAAATTACTTTCATAAATATAAATATTTTTCTAAATATATTTCTTATGATGTTTTACAATCTTATATATTGTTTAAGAATTTAAATTTTTTAATGTGTTCCAAATGGGTCACTTTAAAATATTTGAAACAAATGTATGAAAAATTGAACTTCTTTACTTCTATATAATGAACAGAGTTTATTTCTATCATTTTAATTATTTTCATTTAGTCATCCATTATATATTTCCAATGTTATATTGAAATAAAATTATTTTTACAACATTTATTAACAAATTTAGTGTTATTTTAAAAGTGCAAAGGATAATTTCCTCAAGAATATTTTTAATGATAATTTAATGGTATTTCCATTCCTGACCACCTAAAACACTTAACTTTATTTATACTCCACTGAATATAAAAAATATTATTTATTATTCAAAACAATTTTAAGTAAAAATTTATAAATCATGTGTTCAACCAAAAATTGAAATGACAGAGACATTAGAGGACAATTTATTCCTTACTAATTTATTCTCCCTAAATAGTTTCTATAATATATTGTTTCCATGTGTTTTTGATTCATCCATTAAAATATCATCGAACTAAAATTCTAGTTTGTCTTGAGACTGGAATAAATCATCAAGGATTATATTAAAATTAATAAATCCCCCAACAATATTGATTCCCTTCTTGTCGATCCATGTATATTTATCCTCACAGAGAGTCACCTTTAATGACCTCCCCATTATTCTGAAAGCTTCTTATTCAGTAGAGTTATGTGATAGAATCTTTCCAACCACTTCTTCATCTGAGGTCATAATAAATTCCATGTATGGATCAAGCACATCACCTGATAGTCGTTGTTGACAAGCAGACTTGGGGAAAAGGTGGGTATCGTTGTACATCTTCTTGGCTATCAACTTTTTTTTCTAATTTTGTATCCTTTGGAGGTAGCTAAGATGATTCCTACATTCTCTACATAGTGATTACCCTCTATCTCCATCTTCTCCTCGGGCTCGGAAGGCTACCACCTTGTACCCAATTCTATATTTCTCTTATAAAATAGCTAGAAATGTCATCACTAGACTTGTCCTCGAGGACCTTATACTGATACATGGAGGTCCCTATTGGCTCTTTCACAAACTATGTAACTAGATCAATATTAAGTAGAAATTCAATGCGATTAACTAGATTTTCATGACCCTGTTGCATTCTCTAATTAGAGACTATTTTATCATCTCCAGTAGCTCATTTCCCCTCATGCATTTCTGTCATATTGACCTATTGTAAACCACCTTACCTTTGTGTTTTCCTTTGATATCTAGAACCTCATATTAATAGAAAATAGAAACCATGTCAATTGTATTATTTGAAACCCGACTCTTTGCTGTAGTCAATTTTCCACAATGGATTTGATGTATTAATAACATACATATTATTTATTTTGATGGATTATGATACTATGAAGGAAACTATTTCATTTCCATGGGTTAATAAATAAATTAAAGAACATTTATTATTATATATAGATTTATAAGTGATTAAATACAAAGTTTTTATTCATTAAATTTTTGCAGATGAATATGTGATCCCAATACAGATTATATGAATGAGTTTTCCCCATTATTGTGTATAAAAAATCGGTGAGTCAAATGTCTATCAATCAAATGGTTATCCCCATTATATATCTCTAATAAATTGGGTAATGTTTATTCTCAGTAGAGTAACAAAGGAGGAAGTAACCAATGGGTTTCTCATATGGATTTAATTGGGAAACAGTTACTTATTACATGTTATTAGAAAAGGTTATGTAGATAAAGTAACAAGATGGAAAAAAAATTTCATTATGATTTATATGGGTTTAAAATTATTCTTTTAATCAAGATTGAAATCAAATGGCTTTGGAATATTTATTCTTACGCCTTTGTTAAAGACTTATTGCATTCCACATGGTTATTGATCCATTTTTATGGGTATAAATTCTTTTAATTAATTCCATTTATCTTTTTTATATATTAATAACCTTATGATCTTCTTAAACTCACACAAGAAATTCAATATTTAAGGATTATATTTACCCTTACCGGGATGTTGTTCTAAACATTATTGTGTTTTATTTTCCCAAAGTTTGTAATAATATTATTAAATAAAATATGTATAGATGAGTTTCATATGAATAATGATGATGAATTAATGTGAAATATGAAAATAAACGTGTTGTGGGAGAAATAAGAACTTAAAGAAATCATTATTATTTAAGTAAGATGATGTTCTAATTCACTAAGATTGTAAACCTAAATTTTTCTTGGGTATGTAAATGATCCAATATTTATTTTTGTTTTTATATATTTTGGATGTAATAATTATCTAACATTTATCAGTATCAAGCTAGAAATATAAAGGTATTTTTTCAATAGATCTGGGAGTGTGGGTTAGGGACTATTATTATTTATATCAAAAGAAGTTCTAGATGAAGTTTTAGATTAAGGTTTTTTCTTAAAAGGTTATCTTAAGAGTTAATTATTTTATCATGGTTTTATAATTATATGTTTAATCATATTTTCAAAGTCATATAAACCTGTATTGGTGTTTTAATTAAATAAATTTTGTATTGATTAATGAAATATAGGGATAATTTTTATTGGGCTGAGGTATATGTAACCTCGAGGTTAAAAGTTATGTTTCATTTTTGGAAGAATTTCATTAGTTTTGTAGACATATGATTCATCGTACTGGTGGAATTTATGGTTTATCATATATTTTATTTTGATATAAATATGGGTTATTAAAAATTGATAACATATGTTTTAATATTTTGATAACTATGGTATTGAATATTAATAACATGATTATGTTATAAATGTTATTTCAGTATAATATCGCTATAATTTTGGGAAACATTATATTATAATATGGGATTATTTTAGGGAATACATATTTAATTATATTTTTGAATTATATATGATATTAATTTGGATTTATCATGATGCAGGTTTTTATGGAAATAATTACATTATCTTGGGGATTATATGATTGAGGAATATACATTTATGTTATATGATATTATAAGTGACTAATGATGATTGGAAATAAATGTTTGATTACAATTAAAAGAATATGAGATAAAATCCTTTTTATTTTTGAGATTTAATCTTTATTGGGAATATTTGATGAATTTTGAAGTTATATATTTATAAAATGATTTGTGTTTGACATTAGGTTTAATTATTGAGGAATTGCATATTAATGGTGTGTTTATTCATATAAATTGTTATTATATTGTGAAATTTTCTTACAATGTGATTGATATTTGTTTTTTTGATAATATATAATGATAGGACAACAAGATTTTTATCCATTTAATTTTTATATTATACATTAAAATTTTATTTTAGATCATCATTCATGGAAATTAATCTTGAATACTCCAAATTTAGGAAAAAATATTATATTGTGGTGGGGATTGAATGAAGTATGAAAATAAACGAATCATGTAATAATATTTCATAATTGTTTCATCTACAGGGTAAATGGATCACTTAAATATAGGAATAGTTATTGAAAGAAAAAAAAGTATCTTTTACCTTCTTTCATGATTAGTCGATTTTGTTTTTCACTCCTATTGGGATTATGGTTTCATGGTTGTTGGATTTATTATGATAATTTAATTCATTATGATCAATGATCTCTATCATTCTCTATAATTATTTGGGAATTATTATTTCATTCCATTTCCATATCATCACTCTCCAAGAATTTTCTCCTATTTTAAACCTTTTTTACTTGTCATTTTTGAGTCCTTATTTTTCCCGCTTTTCAAATTGATCTTTTATTAATCCATTTTTATGATGTGGGATTTCTAGAAAGGTATTTTCAAATGTAAAAAATATAATTTCAGATATGGAGATAAAATTGAGGGGTATTTTTTATCGATTTGGATGAGGATGTAAAACCCACATGTTTACATTTTTTTGATAGCGTATACAACATGCACCAATGGGGCTAATCCAATGATTGAATATTATTATATAATCATTATGACCAAGTTATTAAATTAGAGGGAATGAAAAGGAGTAAATAAAATATGATATATATATTCATTTATTCTTCTATAATTTTTTTATAAATGTTTAGTAAATAATCACTTATTTATTTGTAAAGGCATTTAACTCATCATAAATATGTTTTATTTAAAAATAATTTATGTCTATTTTTGTCAAAATATTATAATAATTAAAAAAATTAAAATATTTACATCATAAAAAGTAATTTTTTTTATATAAACATATCAAAATTAAATAATATGGATTTTTTAATATTTAAAAAAATATTTATTTTTCAATGAATAGTGGAAAACAACAATTTTTGTAAAACAATAATTTCTTTACAATAAATTACGGAATCAAAAAGAATAATTATTTAATTAATTTTATTTAAATTATCATTAATTTTTTATATTTAATAAAATTTATTTTATTTTAAAAATTAATTATAATGAATTTTGTTATAAGTTTACTTTTAGGCATAAAAACACAATTTTTTAAAAATTGGTTTAAATTTAATAGTTTTTATCTATCATAAGAAATTATAAAAACACCCTAATGGAAACTATTTTAATTATATTTATTGACCTTGTATCTATTTATAACATTTACATATAATATAAAGTTTACTAATAGTCATATAGTTAATATAAAATCATATTCTATTAGAAAAGTAAGTTTTTTGTTTTCCACATTCTCATCACGCCTATAGGTTTAAATTGTAGTAAAATTCATCCTCTTATTTCAATTGGATTTGTTAACATTTATTACATATTTATATTCATTATAACATTTCTTACATAATATGTTTATCATAATTTTTGGACATAATAAACAATTAAAATATTAAAAACGTTTCTCACGGTTAAGGTGAAATTTGGTTTACCCGGGGTTAAACTAAAAATATATGTGTTAAAAGTAACTAAAAACCCCATACTAGTTCTATTTTATGGAAATATATTGACCCTATATTACATAATTTTATATAATGTCCAACTTTTGAGCCTCTATGATGTATAAAAATAGAGAATAACATTTTTATTATTGAAATTACAATTTTCTCTTCTCCCTCACATATAAAACACTGCCTTTCTCACCTCCTTTTAATACATTAATATAAATTTGGTTATTATAATACATATCCAAATCCCATACTTCTATCACCATGCACAATATGAATTTTTTATTATAAATTCAGTCTTAGAATTATTTTGAAACAATCATAATGAGCTGGTTTGAAGAAGAGGTATCATTCTTAACGGATCATTTTTCATTTTTTTCTTACACACCCTTAAAATATTATTAAATCATAATAATTTAATAAAATAATTATCTTTCATATTTTTATATGTTATTATTTTCATTTCATAACCAATAACCATCTCCTCTTCAATAAAATCATAAACAAAACAATCATTCATGTGTATAGAGGACTACCGCCTCGCAAACTGACATAATTTGTTTTCCATAACCACCCCAAAAAATGTTTATAAATTTGGATTTGATGAATATATATATAATATTCATGATATATTTATTATCCATGAAAATTAATATATAATATATTTTATTAAATTTCTATTCATTGAAAAATTATAACGTTGTTCATGCGTATGTGTGGACTACTGCCTCTAGGAAGTGATGCGGTACATTTCTCATCATCATATCTCATGGATGAAGTATATATATATAATTAAAAAAGTAATAATATTTATATGATATAATTATCATTATTTAAAGATAAAAAATACTTTCCTTATTCTTACTATGATCACTAAAAAATGGGAATGTTTCTCATGCGTACGTACAACCCACTGTCTTAGTTATGTTAACACAACCCACTATTCATAATCATTTTTAATACTTGTTTTTTAATTTATAAATTTGTATTTCAAGATTATTATTCTACATGCGATGGAACTATGAATTCATCGACCAAGGTCAACATACCAAATCTATTTTAAAAAAATGGATTGAACATCTTTAGAACACCTAATGTGTACATAAAAAATTATGTATTTAATGATTTCCTTAAAAAATTAAAATAAATGATTTATGTGTAATATATTAAAACATTAAGAAAATTGATAAATAAAATAATCTATAATATTTTATTTTACATTCATTAATGGATGTATATGGAATGATTTTACTCAAGGAAATGGTTTCTCGTCACACTTTTATTTTTGTGAGACATATGTCATATTCACAACTAATTTTTGAGGTGGAGTATATAATTTCCATTGACTTATTCTGTTATAATTTTCATGATTTTTTTATGATTTATGAATCCATATGAACATCTCTCTATCATGATGTTTTTATCTATATATTTCAAAAGCATTAATGGATTTCATCTTGATTTTCCTTTAGTGAGAAATATTTTATTGTTATGCACGAAATTTATTTTATATAGTTTATATAATAACCCTTATACATATTATATCATTAATCAAACATTATTCATGTTATTTTGAGTTTCAATGTAAATTAATTCATCTAACTGGATTTTACAAAATTAATACCAACTGGTATGTGGTTTCATAAATAAATTTCATTTTATTGGGTTATATTACCTCTTTATAGTCATTAATGTGCTATATTTATTTGTAAAATTACTTATATTTACATTATGTTTTATTTTCACATTTTAATTTGGCATTTTAATTTGTTACACATAATTTCTCAATTAATTAACTCTTAATTAAATTATATTATCATTTTAAGGGTTATTCAACTCAAAATCCCTTTCCATCAAACATACGATTAATGATGTAAACCTGTATTATTTTATGATGTGGACATACATCCTCATAGAAATGTCATATCCTTAATCACTTTATGGTAATGAATCTTATTGTTTCATTTGATTTCATTCATTCAGGGTGATTAAAATTTAAAAGGAAACAGTGTGGAAAAGGATTTTGGTTACAATATCCTTTATTTTCAAGATTGTATATGTTCACGGATCATTTGGAAGAAATCATATTATTTTATTTTAATAATATGTATATATTTTATTATCTTATATTTATTAATTTTTTTATATTTTTTGTTTCATATTCCTCCCTTATTGATAAATGATGCAACTTGATAGTTATTTATAACTGATACAGATCCTGTATCATTATTTATATCAGGAATTCATCCAAAAAATCAATTTTATAAACAAATATTATTTCCCAAATCTATTTTTCATAATATTTGACCATTTTTTAAAAGTTACAAATATATATGTTTCTTATAAGTTTACAAATGGGTCACTTTTGACTCTTTTTTTAAAAAATGTTTGCCAATATTGTTTATTTTTAATATATATGAAATGAGTGGATTTTCCACCATCATGACCATTAATTTCTCTGAATATTCATTATATATTTTTTAGGTTCATTCTCAATGAAATGAATTTTCAAAATATTTTATAAAATCATAAAAGTTACATTCAATGTAGAAAGGTTATTTTAATGAGGTCTATTTTTGATGATATTTTAATTATATTTCCACTCATCAATGTCGAAACACATTGATTTTATTTAAACTTTACTGGGGATATATTGTATAAATATGATCATTATTATTTATTTGGATGGATTAAAAGGCTGTCATGGAACAAGTTTTCTTTTTAAAAGTTAATAATACTATGAGAGAATATTTATAATTGTTATGATTGAAAAGTGAATACTTCTAAATGTTTTAATTATGAATGGGCCATGGAAATGGTTTATTTTTAATGTTAAATATCAATAAAACTTATACAAAGTTTTGATACCTATTATACCACATGAAAATAGGAGATCTTGATATATATGATGCTGACCTCACTTGTTTTGATAATCACAATTATGGTTCAATATGCATTGATAATCCCAAATAATGTTTATATTTTTATTAATTATTCTTTCAACCTTTGACATCATATTATTATGTTGATAAAATATCAAAATGATTATTGGAATTTGTTAATCAATGGTTATCTATATTTATACTAGTTTATAAATGTTACTAACTCAATCTGGATATAATTTTCATAGAATAGATAAGTATTAAGTGTTGAGTCACTAATATAGACCTATCGGTACATTGTCTACTGACAAGTAAAGGTCACTGATAGACCAAGCTTCCTGTGACACAAGGTCAGTGGTACATAGCTACTGATACAAGCTACTGATACAGATAGGAAGACTGACAGCAACCAATAAGAAGATCCACTGATACAGGCGGCCACCAATATAGGCAAGTTACCAATAGAAAAGTGCCACTGATACAAGTCTGCTGATACAGACAGACGGTTACCACTACAAAGTCTATCGATACAATTATGTCACCAGTATGAGTCACTGATATAGAAGGAGATATCGATAGAAGGAGCTACCTATAGAAGGAGCGACTGATGGAAAGAGCTACCGATACATAGAGCTACTGTTATAAAGAGTAATAGCTACCGATACAGACCTACAGACTCAAGTTCCTAGATACAAGCTCAATGATACTAAGAGCTACCGATGGAAACCGGTCACTATATCTCTAAACTCTATTACTATTATTTTTTTTAAAAACATTTATATTTGATGTTTTTAATGCTTCTGCCATTAATTAATGATTGTTTTTGGCATGTTAGTGAACCATTACTCGTACCTTTATAAATTTAATCATTCCAATTGTCGGAGCTCAAGGTATGAAAGCAAGATCAAGCCAATAATGAAAAAGGAGAGGAATATACGTGCAAGTGTGTGACACCTGAAGTAAAATTCATAAAAAAGAACATGAGAAGAACTCAAAGAACGGTCATACACATAAAGTAGAATTTTCAAAGAAGAAACTCAAGTATTACAAAGAATACTCTCTTACTCGAGCTGAACACCTACACTGGAAGTGAAAGAATAGAACCACGACACTCTGTCTTCCTTAAAACATATAAGGACGGACTCAAAGCATCATCTACATCAATATGATGAGTCCAAATCTTCACTCACAACACATAGAGAATTCTAAACTCATATCTATTTCTTTAGGTCTATTGTGTTTCATTTATCTACATATTGAGTAGTGCGTGTTCTGTATTTTAATCACACCCTGTCTCCTGTGCTGAAATGGAGGATTTATAAATCCTCACTCAATCATTCCTCATAATATTATATCACACTATGGATAATGGTAGAGGTCAACTGTGACCTGGATATCCTGTGTTCTATTGTTTTTGTTTTCCCACGTAGAACAGTGGTAGAGGTCTTAGTACCTGGATAGTCTTTGTAATGTTGTTTACCCCGATCAAGGGTGTGGGTCAAAGTTTTATATTAACTATTTCAGAGGACTAAGTCTCATCTTGAGACTGACACTCTTGGTTATATCTACTATGAATATTATATATTTTTAAGTTATTTTCTATTCCGCTGCTAAGTACATTAAATTAAAATTTGTTTTAAAGTAACTCTGATAGTTAAACTAGCAAGTGTTTGAATTTATTGTAAGGCATTAGTTTAGTTTCAAAAGCTAATCTAATCTTCATATTAGATTACTGAGAACTAATAAATCACTTGAGAACCAAACTGACCATTTACTGTATTACAAATTCACTACAGTTTTGCTTGTTATTTAAATTGGGGGATTTTAATAGAAATATTTTTAATAGAAATTTATAATTAGAACTCAATTAATCCCCTCTTGATTATCCACTCTGACCAACAGATGATATGAGGGGTGATCCCCATTATAGATCTTCATTACATTGGGTAATGTTCCTTTTAATTGATTACAAGAAAGTGTGATTTGACTAAGTGTTTTTCCAATATATTTCCCTGGGTACCATTTATTTTTACTAATAGTTTAAAATTGTTTATTAATATAATATTCCATGTTACCATCTCTATAACAAAACAATATTTCTAAAATTAGAACTTTATATTTTTATAGAATGTATGATAAAAATCCATGATTAGAAGAGAATACGATATACCAAGACTTTTTGATACATTTATTTTTATGTAAATCCATTCTCAATGATAGTTTATGACACACAAAATAATATGTTCAAACAAAAAATGACACTCTATTAAATTATTATTATTTAAACATGGTCATTTTAAAATTTAGATTTAGTTAGAGGGTATGGATATTTATATCTACATTATTAAAATATTATGGTAAAGTCATGTATAAAATAAATTGAATTATTATATATTTGTTATAAATAAACTAATATTCATTATACATTAAAAGATATATTTTGGTGAAAACATTATTTCTCTAAAAGTTGGATTCATTGCACTTTTTACACATAATTTATAATTAATATTTTTCATAAAACCTTTAATTTTAAAAATAATTTTCACTTTTGAAATAATCATATCATAAATATGTTTGGGTAAATTTATTGGATTTTTATGATATGTTTCAATTTTGATGAATAGTGAAAATATGGAATATTAATTGAGAACTGCCCTTTCACATAAATTATTTATAAAGATATATTATTTTTTAAATAAATTTTAATGTAAAATTAGTTTTATTATATAATAGTTCATGTAATTAAGTTCACTATAATTAATTTAATATTTAATTTTTCACTTAAAAATTTATATTTTTGAGACTTTTCTCTTTGGAAACCCATTTTTTCATCATGATTGCAGGTATAGTTTTAAATTGGATTCTGCCAATTCTGAATTATTTTAAATATATTTTGTATTTAAAAACATAATAATTTATGTTATGCAATTTTTTCATCCTAATTACATTCCAACTTGAATAGATAAAATATTATAATGTTAATTGCCATGGTTAAGGTTAAATAGGTTCACTGGGGGTTATGATTTGACGATAATGGTTAAATTGACTTACTAAATTTTAAAAAACACAGTAGGTATACATATTACGTACTTATACTATAAAGATATCCAACATAAGGTTATTTTTTTGTTTTTACTGAGTTACTTACATTATCAATTTGAATTATTTTAAAATATTTCCAAGAAATTTCCAAGAGGGTTCCCATTCCCCACTTATAAAATGGAACCCCATTACAACATATATTCACACATCCCAAAACCTTTGGATTGACCAAAAAATGCCAAAATATATCCCCAACACCCTTGAACATATTATAGATATTCATTTACTCACAAAATATCAACACTATGGTCCTTAAGAGGAGATCTAAAAGTGGTTTCTTTTAGAAAAGGAAATTGTTTAAAAAAACTGTTTCATTTTATTTACTTTTTCATCCAAAAATTATGTATTTTTAGTTAATGGAAAATAACAAAACAAAATATAGAATATTTATATATTTTATTATGTTTATTTAATAATATTAATATGTATCCTACTCCATAAAATCTCTTACAGGATAGTCATTTATATGCATAACATACTACCCCCTGACGAACTGGTGTCAATCATTTTCTATCACCACCTATGAAGGATGTATGTAATGACGAATTTAACATATGAATATTAGATTTATGATATTATTACAATTATTTAATTATAATATCACATATACCATTTATATTTCAATTATATTATAAATAATAACATCCTTTGTGAGTACGTGGGGAATACATTCTCCACAAAGCAATGTGAAATTTTCATCAATTAATTTTTTCAATAACAGCAATAAAAATGTATTTTAATAATATAAATGATATATATAACATTAAAATTATTCAAGAATGTAAAATTAATATTTATTTTCCACTTTTTACATCAATGAAGAATAATTGGAAGCATTGCTCATGCATACAGATAGTCAACATTGTCTATGAATAGTGAAATCCATTTTCGATGTATAAAATTTATAGATTATTATAAATTAAAATATAATGACAATTTATGTTATTTATATCATGGTTATACTTCTTTATATGATTTATTTATGATCAATACAGAATGAAAATGGTTACCTAACTATATCATATATGAAAAACGAAGCAATTATCTCACAAAATATTGATTTTATCAAAAACATTTCAATAAATAAGTGGTAAAAGATTATAAGAAAATAATATATAGTTATATATATATATGATTATGAATATATAATAGATTTATAATAATCTAATATTTATTATACAATAGGTATTGTCACATATAAATAAATTCAAACCTGTGGTGAGGGTTTATTGTGTCACTTTATCATCCGTTAGGCATATGCCATATTCACCATTTATTTACATTGTGTGGTGTATGTACTACCCATTTTAATATTTTATATCATTAATATATTTATATGCAATATATTTAATGTTTTATTTTATTTTATTTCTGTTATGGGGATTATGATGCAGATATTACCAAAGTGGTAAGGGTAAATTTCAAAATCAATTCATTATTCGAGATTTTTTGTTCATTGGTCTCCAATGGTGGAATTATTTGATATTTATGTAATAAAAATAAAATTTTATCATAACCATTGGTTATTAAATAATTTTTAATATAAATGTACCATCTTACACTCATTGGTACTAAAATTTATTGAGAAAATGTTTGTAAGAAAATCATACATTATTTCTATCTTCAGTCAGATATAATATTTCAAAAAAATCATGTTTCAGAAAAATGTTTAAAAAAAATATTTTACCTTTTTAAAAGACACTTATTAACATAATTTTTATCTATTTTTTATGTTAAATTATATTTAATGTAATTATCATTTTGTTTTCAAATCAATTCACATTTGGATTTTACATAAAAGGTGAAATGAATATTTATTTTAACATGTGTCACATAAAATAAATTTTAATCATCGTGTCCAATAAATGATGAAAAATTTATTTTAAAATATTTAAATTATACCTTAAAATAAAATTATTTTCATAAAATTTGTGATCTCTTTTTTAAAATGTGATATTAATAATGTAAAGGCTATTTTCCCCAAATATTTTTTAAGGATCTTTTTATGGTATTTATATTCATCAATGAAATCAGCCATATATTTTAATTTTGATCTAATGAGGATATTTTAGTATTAAAACCTTCTTTATTATTTATCTTGATGGTTTTTTAGCTGTTTAGAAGGGGATGTATAATTTTATTTCTATTCATCATATCACTGTGGAATGTTTATTAATGTGTTTAATGACTTTGGTAAGTATTAAAATTTTGTATTCTATTTCTTCAATAAAAATGTATATATTGATTATGTTCCATCCCTTTTATATTATGTATTACTTCCACTTAATATGTGATGGTAAGATCCATATATATCCCCTTGGTGAATCAGTAGATCTCATGATATAAACATCCTTGGATTTTGGATGAGGCCTTACTCATTTATTTAGATGTCCTGGAACAAGGACTTGATGGTGTGTTTTATATTTCCTTCATTATGAGTTACATAATTATGATTTTTTTTATTGAAGTTCCATGTGATTGTTTTGTTAGTTAAAATAATTATGGTAATAATTTCAATCTCAAGTGATTATTTGTATGGATATATTTGATCATAATTTATCCATTCTGTATTATGCTCATGTTGTTATTATTGTGGCATGTGTTTCAGTTGATTACCCTCCAATAGTAATTATGAATTATTTAATCATATATATAGCTGTAGGTTTACCCATTATTGAGCATTAGAGATTAACCCATTATATTGTTTCATTTTTAGTACGATACTAGAATGTGTTTAATGATGGATATGCAAGAATTTTCCAAGGGTAATAATGGTGTTTTCAAAAAAAAAATTTATATTATTTTTTAAATCATAATCTAAATTCTTATATGTATCAAGTTCACAGAGACAACTAAAATATTCAGTACCTCAATATTCGATTCTTTATATCTTATACCAATTAAATAATGTAGACACAATCTTTAGGTAGCTGGGGTCATGGTAAGAGTCGCTTCAGTTGGTATTAGGGAATGTTTATTTGAATCCTTTGGAACATGATTTAGGAAAACATATATGAAAGAAAATAACCCTATTGTATACGATGAGGATATATGCATAATAAAATCCTACTATTTTTGAAATGAATTTATTATGTGGGTTTTCCTTGAAATGTCATCCCCAACTGGATAATATAAATGATTGTCGTTCTGGAATAGGAGTATCTTGGGTTAATAGCTCAAAAAAGGGAACATTGGTTATAACCCAGTCATATCTGGTACACAACAACATGCCATAATTAAAACATAGTTTGACACTCTTAGGAGATATTGTTAGGATAATTCATGTTTTATTTACAACCCATTATAATGTTTTTGAAAATATAGATATCCAAAAACCCAATGTTTATTAATATGAGATTATAAATTCATAAATGTTTCAATTTTTGATAATTATTTATCTATTTTAGGGATTATAAATTACGTTTGGAAATGTTATTATCTAATATGAGCTATAAAAATATTTTGAAATGGTTCTTAGTAAAAATAATGGGAATCGTATCAATTCACATATACCATGAGCAACAAGCATATATGGAGAGAAAATTCCAAGGTCTAAGAAAAAAGGAATATGGAATAGTTGCTATCAATGAATCTTACTTTTCAAGGTTAGCATGTCCTGCTATGGAATATGTACATAATCCAATGATAATTGTTAGCTATTTGATTCACGGGCTTAATCCGGTAGAATAAAGGTAACAATTCTCCTAATCATTTTCATAATATTTTTATATAATGTAAGTCTCTATAATTATATAGAACTAAATATCCATGTAATATGAATTATAAGGAAATCAAGATATGAATATGTTGGAAGAGAAAAATATCAAATAATTTATGAGGGGAAATATATTTTCTAACATGTTTTATATGTAGAAGGAAAACAACTTGGTCCATGCTTAAAAGGATAATGATTTTTATCCAAATGTGGAGAAAAAGGCCACCATTATCATTATTTTAATAATAATAATATTCTATTAAAGATTAATTCCTCCACTATAAAGATATGGGAAATTCTACAAATGAATTCCCCAAGCGTCAATAGAATATACATTAGAAGAAGCTAAGGGATCAAGTTCAAGAGTATGGTATTGATATAACTAAAGTGGAATCATTAATTTTATTGTATATTTGGATTAACCAAATATGTTGTAAAGGTATATTATTGATGACAGAATCACTAATAGAATATTGAAATGTATATGGATATTATTATTATGCTATTTTATAAAGGATTCAAGTGTATATGTTGAATGCAACCAATGAACAAGAAAATTTATTCAGTTACAAGTTGAACCTCTATTAAAAACATTATTGAGGAAGGATAACCCTTAATATGTTCTTGATGTTGATATAATTATGAAATTTATATGGGATAATGTTAATGACCATTAAATTGGTTAGTGGTCTTATGGATTGTGTCATTTTTATAGAGTATACTATATTTATTGTCTTCCAAAATATATATGAAAATCATGGATTTTAGTTTTTTAATGATTATAGGTTTAATTAAGGTTTTATAGTGAGCACATTATAAATATATTTTTAATGTGATATTAAAACCCACTATACATTTTATAGGAAATATAATGGTGATTTAGTGACTTCATTAAAAAAGCATGACTTTGAATTTGGATAAATAAGTGTTGGATGATTACTGAGGTCAGATATATATGTAATGGAGTATGTTGAACATTGGGTTTTATTTAATAACTTCTTCTAACCATTTTACATTAGTAATTATAGGAGGAACATCTTGTTACTATTTTATGGATATTATAACCCATTAAAAGGTAATTTTAGTCTTTTTTGTATTAAATAATTCATCATGGATATTCAGTTGCTGGTATAAGATATGAGTGGGAATTTATAGAAGTAAAAACAATTAGAGATATTTGTTGAATGAAATCAAAATATATAAATTAAATATATGTTCATATTTTCATATTCCATATGGAAAAATAATACCTCAACTCTAGGAAAACGATATTGAAATAAAATTTTATTGTAATACCTTCATCAATATTGAAATAATGTTATTTTAATTCATAAAAAAATTATGTATTGGGTTCTTTAAAATTACATTGATAATTGACATTATTATGGTCCATGACCTATATCACTTTCCATAGTTATTTAATCTTATCTTAAACATATATATCTTCGCATTATACTAATTTTATCTTTCTTAGAAACCATGTTTTGTATTATTACATATGACCATTGCAATAAAATTTATATCATATTAAGATAATTTTTTTTATTAAACCTTCTTATTATATGTTTTTTTAAATAAGGTATTTTCAAATGTCAAACACTTTTTTATCATGATCAATAATAATTTTCAAGGGAACAATTTATTTTGGGGGGACATAATACCCTGAGATTTCCAAAATACAGACATCTTGTTTGATGGAATGTATGACACACAACACCAAGCTCAGAAGAGACTATAAAATATTGATAGATTACAATATGGTTCTTCTTAAATAAATTCAGTCTATTTTATAGTTTGTTATGCATGAATGGCATCGTTAAAATGTTACATTATACTCTATTAAATTGTTATTATTTTATTATTATCATTATAAAATAATTGTTAAGTTGTTTGGTATAAACATTTATAACTAAATTCATAATATTTTTTTAAAAAAAATATAAAAAATAGTTTCAATTTTTATCTATTTCTTAAGAATCGAGTATGAATCATTTTCAGTAAAAGAAACAATTTTTTAAAAATTTATTTTTCTAAAATGTGGTTCTGTCATGCATTGATCCCATAATTTATAACTAATTTTTACCAATTTTAGAAACATTATTTGAAAAATATTCAAAAAAATTTAAATCACCATTTCAAAATTAGACAATGGTGATTTTTTTGTATTTTTCTAGAAATTGTCACTTATTGATGAATATAAAAAAATAGTAAATTTTTATTGAAAACCACTATTCCATTTAAATTATTCATAATGTATAATTATATTCGAAATTGTTTTTAATGGATAAGTAGTAAAAAAAATAAATTTAATGAATATAAATCATTTGAGTCAATTTCGTATTTAATTTTGATATTAAAATAATATATACTAATGAGTATTGTCTGCTTTTTGAAACTTGCCTTTTCATTATATTTGTGGGTATAATTTTAAATTAGATTCTTCCTCATAATTGAGTTGAATTTGAGAAAATCAATTCTATATTATTAATAAGTGTGATATATATTACATAATGATGTCAACATAATATTTTACCATAATAAATAGTGAAATCCAAAAGAAATTAATTATAGCGATTAAGGTAAAAATGGTATTTATGTGGGTTAAAGTAAGAAGATAATGGTTTAAATAACCTAAAAAATTATCAAAACATTAGTGTATGGACTTATTTCCACCTTATCCAATCCTATATTCTTACTGATGTTAATTTAGAATATTTTTTAATGTCAATGAATATCATTTTAATTTTTTGGGGAAAATTTCGTTGTAAATTCTAATTGGGTTCCCTTTCCCCACTTATAAAAGGAAAATCAATACCTTCAATTATTCAACAATTTCAATGAATTTTTATAAAAAAAAATACCAAATATATTCCCAACACCCATATATATAGTCATGAGATGATTATTCTCCCAAAATTCAAACCTTAGGGTTCTTAAGGGGAGATCCAATGGGTGTTTCCCCTAGAGTAGGTAATTATCTTAACAAATCTCTTTCCAATTGGTTCTTCTTTTTCTACATAAAACTATTTATTAAAACTTTAAATGGAATAAAACCAGTATATTAGATATAAATTTATTTTTATATGTTTTTGGAATTATATTTTTCTATATCCTCCATCATTAAATGGTTAAAAAAATCATCATTCACGTGTATGATGGACTACCGTCTCACAAACTAATGTCATTTTTTCCATCCCCATAATTAAATAATGTTGTTAATTTTGGATTTAACATATTTATATAAATTTTTTGATATTTTATACTGAATGGATTATAATATCACATATACCTTTTGTCATTACATTATGTTGGAAAACAATAATGTTTCTCTTGCAAACATTTGGACTACTAAATCCAATTAGCGATGTGAAATTTTTCTAATTTTATTTCAAAATAAATTCTAATAATAATTGATTTTGTAAATTAAAATTATATATATAACCTATTATTTTATTATATAGAGTGAATTATTATTTATTTTCATTTTGTTCCCTCTGTTGATAAAAAATGGAAATATCATTCATGTGTACGTACGACGTACCATCACCATGAACGGTGTACAACATTTTATATATAAACAATTACAGGTTATTATGAATACACATATCAAAACTATATATGAAATTTATATCTTCATTACTATTTTATTATGATTTAACCATTATCGAATTTGAAAAACCAACATTACAAAAATAAATCTTAAATGAAAAAAGAGCAATTATTATCCGATACAATGATTTTAAAAAACAAATTATAAATGATTGATAACATATATTAAGTAAATCATGTATAGTTTTAGATATATTATTATACTTATGTAATATATGTATAATAAACCTATGATTATTATACATTTTTTTGGAGAGATATGATGGAAGGAAAACTAGATGTAATATTTTCTTGTCTAACTTTTACTTACATGAGGAATAAACCATCTTCACCTCTTATATCCTTTTTTGGATTATATAATAAACATTGGATATATTATATAATTAATATATTTATCTTAATGATATATAATTTTTTGTTTTATTTCGTTTCTTTTATGGGGCTTACGATTCAGATGTTACCAATGTAGAAAGGTTTTGTTTCAAAATCTCACCATTATTCGAAATTGTTTATGTTTACATCCCTCTTAGGCGAACAATTTGATATTTTATCATAACATAGATCTATATTATTCACATATATTTATTCATGAACCTCTTAATGAAATGATTCTATCATTCCACAATTTGGTACATTCAATGATTGGAAAAACGTTTTTAAAAAACCTAACATTATTTATCCCTTTAGTCAGAAATCTAATTCCAAAAAAACCATTTTTCTAAATATATTTTCCAAAATTTATTTATATTTTTAAATTTTTTTATTAATGGATTTTATAAAAAAACTACTTAAAAATTTTAAGGGAATCTTCATGTCATTTTAAAAATAAGTTCTGTTATGATTTTATGGAAAATATAAAATGAATCATTGTTTTTAGGTGTACAAAATGAATAAAATTTTCCTCTTCCATGACTAACCACCATTTTAAATCATATTTTAGAATATTTAATGTTTATTTTCATATAAAAATATTTTCAATTTTTTTAACTATTGGTTTTAAAGAACAATTTTTATAATGAAAAGTTAGTATTCCCTGAAATATTTTAAGGATATATTTATGGTAGTTTTATTATTCAATGACATAAACCCTCTGTTTTACATATTATTTATTTAGTTTATAATTTAATGATAGTATACTTACTTTTTATCTAGATGGTTAGGGTTTTTTTGAATAGATATGTACAAATTTATTACCATTCAATATTTTATACTTGATAGTGTATTATTATGTTTATTAATATGGGTAAGTATTAAAAATGTAAATTTTAGCTATTAGATATATAATTTTAGTTTAATTTTGGTTCAACAATTTACATTGAGAAAATAATTGTAATTATTTGTTGATGGGTGCACCAACTATACCTCCATTATGCATGAGTAGGTCTCTTGAGTCAAACAAGATTTGGTATTAGATGAGGCCTTACACATTTTATTAGATATCTCAGAATACGACCTTTATGTTATATTTCAAATGTCTATAATTATTAATTTCATAATTATCAATTAATTTTTTGATATCCATATTGATTATTTGATTAGTTAGAATATCCATTTTTAGTTTTCATGATATTGTGATTATATATATGGGATTATTTGATCACCATTTATTCATGATATATTATGCTCTAGTAATTTGATTAAGTGGAATGTTTTTCAATTATTAACCTTGTTATATTGATTATACCTCATTTATTCCTAACATCCAATGTATTTCTGACCTTACTGAGAAACTGATATCACCTCCCTCTTTTGTTTTTATTTCCCCTGAAAGCCATGATTTTTTTTATTTACTTGTAGGAATATGCTAATTTGAATAATGGATTCATAAAAAATACTTTGGGATTTTTGTGTTTTGAAATGTAGTTTGAATTCCAGTATGCATATATTTTACCAAGAATAAGAAACTATTCAGTATTCCGGGATGTGATTTGTTATATCTTATTAATACTTAATAATGTAGAAATAGGCTCTGAGTTGCTGGGGTCGAGTTTTATATAAGAACGATTTTCTTTTTCCTGATATGAGTTTTAAATGTATCCTTTTATCATGATTTTCATCATATGGATATTGATTATTTATTCTTATTAATATTTACATTGATAAATCCTTATTCCATGAAACATATCTATTTATATAGGTTGGTGGTTATGATTTCTTTTATGTTATTTCAGTAAACACGTTTCATGTCATCATACACTTGTTCTCTTCTTATGCTCACTAATGGAATTAAATGTTTAGTACTTATTGATTCCCTTATCATGAATTTGACCTCACCCTTCTTCTGATTTATTTACCTAGGTAATGAAGAAATATGGTCAAAAAATTATATCTAAATGGGTATCCTATGTATGATAATTTTGATTTAATGTTAAAAAAGAATAGCCGGATCTATTTAGAGAAATACTCACTTAAAGACATAGATATTATTTATATATTAGTGTTCTTTAATTCCCTAAAACAATAAAACTAAATGGTCATTAGGTATATAAATGATCTAGTATTATAATTTTTTGATATATTATTTTATTGAAAGAATTTGATCAATTTTATCAGTATAAATCCAAAAATATAAAGATAAGACTTTCTGTATTATATTTGAGAGTGTATGTTTGGGGATATTATACAGTCAATAGAGATCACATAGGTATGCTTGATATCTTCTTAATTTTCGAAAGGATAACATGATATCTAGACTATTACATAGCATAATATAAATAATTGACCCTATCAATGATGAATATAGGGTCCTCTATATCATATATCTATCATTATATGTCTATGGAAACATTTTCATGGAAATATAAATTCCATGTGACACAACAAACACACTCCTACTGAATTTTTTGATACAAAATTTCATCAATATCCTTTTAATATATATAATTCAACTTATTTAAATAATAATTATAGATGTATCATGAAAGATCTTGATCATAAAAATATATTCTTCTTTTCTTATGTCCTTATTGATGAATAAAGTGTCAATCTAAGCTTAAATAGATTGTAATATTGGTATTTCATTTCATATATGTAGTATTTCATCTACATAAACTATTATGAAAATGATCCCACTCCCACTAAATAGTTTATAGACATAAGGGTCACATAATTTCTCTAAGATACCAACTTCCATTATGTATTCTTCAAAATAAATTTTACATGACCTAGATTCTTTCTTTAATGATAAATGGAACCTGGTAGCATGTATACCTTGTTGGAATCCTTGGATTCATAACCAATCTGTTTAATTTCTTGTAGATATCTTCCTAAAGGCTCTCATTAAAGATTTTTTTTGACATAGATCTACCAAATATCATAATTAGGGAATGACGCTAAGGAATGTGTATTTTTTTAAGGGTTTTAGCATTGAAACTAGTGATGAGAATTCATTATAGTATAATCCTTGAATTCTATTATACCCTTTTACGGCCAATCATTCTTGATGGGTAATACATTTTACATCCCTGTATGTTTTCAAATTCAATACTAATTTGAAACTAGAAATATTTATATTCACTAAAGGATATTCCAAAATAAACACATAGTTTTATAATGTGTAATACAGTTCATTATTCATGGACTCTTTCAATTTTGTATATTCAGTTCAATTCACTGATACCTTGATGGTTACAATATCATTATTAACAACTAATAACAAGTCATTATCATTTGTGACTAGAAAATAATTTTTTTTGGGTCTCAAACCTTTCTTGTACCTCAACAAGTACTCATGTCCCATGAATTTTCTTTTCCAGGGGGCATTATAGAATATTTTCATATGTCAACACATATATATCTTGATCCATTACTTCATCGAAGATTAATTGTTTCACAAATTTTATTCTAGAGATGTGATAACATTATATATTGGTTAGAAATAAGTTAACCAAAAATTCCGTTCCTATAGGTTTTTATAGGTAATATCATTTATTTTAATCAGAACACAATATAATGATACACTTAGGTCCTTAGGGTGAATGATTGTTTCTAGAAATAACCTTAATAAACAAATCTCAACACCACACTCATACATGAACCAACATATGTTTATTCCCATACAAAATATGATATGGTATAGATTTTGATTCATTAATTTGTACTCAATTTAGTATATATGTTTCTATTTGTAATGTGTATCAATGGTTGAATCACATATCTCATTATTTATCTTACCATGTCTATACCGGTTTGGTTCATACTTTCACATACAACATTACATTTTGGTGTCTAAGGACGAGTGGTTTGAGATAAAAATAAAACCTCCTGTAAATAGTCAATGACTTCATGATTCAAATATTCTTTACCATGTTCTAAGTGAAGTTTATTAATATTCTAATGAATATGATTCCCAACATCATTCTTATATAACATGAATTTATTACTTTAATCGTACTTATACAACATTATATAGAGATATACGTATTATGTAAATTCATCATTAAATTTTCAACTAGAAAATATCCACACAAATTAATATAAACCAAAAGAAGAATATTAGTGTCCCCTTCACATTTCCAATTAAATTAGTATTTTTTACATTTTTTCTTGAAAATATATGTGACATGAACTAAAAGTATTTAGTTCAAATGATTCCAAATATATATCTTAGTGTAAAATGGTTATGTACTTATATTTTACATGACCTAGCCATCTATTCCATTTTTGGGTGTGGTATGATTCATGTGTAATGTTTTCATCATTAGTTTCCATGAATTAGTTCATTTAGACTAACACATAAGAAATATTGTTTAAATATTCATTAAAATAAAGAATCATTTATTTTTAAAAGAATAATAACATATACTGAAATTTAAAACTAAATCCTATTATATCATTTTTGGAAATAGAAATAATGTTTTTCTTAATTTATAGAACATAATAAATGTATTTTAAAACCAAGATCATTTCAGTCAGAAACCTCGGCTGTTAATCTAAAAAACCATATCAAAAAGTATAACTCTATTGGATGGTCATATATACACCTCACCATGGGATGTAATTCAGAATTTAATTTATTACAAACTTTCATAAATATATATAAATCATATATTATATCTAATAACTAATGTTTATAAATAGATAGACTCCACATGATAAAATATAGACATGAAACTTCTTTTTTTCTTATAATTCTAGATGTACGTTTTCATAAAGTGTCCCTTCATTACCACATACAAAATTGATAGATTATCTTTCCTATGTTATCCCCTTGATAATAATCATCTTGGATTGGTGTTGTAGAGAAGTTGTAGGCAATGAGTTATTCATCGAGATCTTTTGAAGGACATTCATTTATCAACTAGAATGAAAGAAAATTTTTCATTCTTCATCTAATTTTAAAATTTTCTAATTATAGTTATAATATATGAGAGAGTAATCTCAGTGTTTTTGGTAATGAAATTGACTGTATCACTAGAGCAGCTCGGTGGGATTAATGAAATAGTAAGACCAGTGTACAATTTATCAGGTATCTTAAAACCCAAATCCTCTAATGGATCAATATAACCAATGATTTTATCTCTTTGATCCCTAGATGGTACACCATATCCATTTTATCTCATAAATATCACCTTGGAGGTCACATATCACCGGTCTTACTCTCTCTATTTCTCTTAATAATGACTATGTAGATGATTATGTGTTCTATAGGAATCAATGTTCTCATGAATCATCATACTTTCACAAGATATTGATAAAATAATTAAACAATAAACATAAATTGAATCATTTAGATAATTTTCATATAAAATGTACTCCTCATCACTCACATCATTAGTATTAAAATTATGGATTAAGGATACAATCATATAATACATCCATTCCGGGAACAACATAACACATAAGAGTCTAAACCATTCATATTAGTGAATTCAAGTTAAAATACAGTATGTAAGATAAATTTATCTCATGGATAGTGAGGTTGATGGGTTTTAATAATTATAAAACAATATAAATGTTGTATATAATTGAATTATTGATTAAAAATTTATGTGTGCAATAATAATGTTATATAATTTTCTCAACAACTAATTTATGAAGTCATGATGACCCCCAAAATTGAATTTAAAATTTACCATCATATCAACATTCTAGTGTAATGGATCCACATTTACCTCTATATGATTCATAATATGGCCTTGAAAATAATAAGAAGGTGTTTAGTTACGAATTCTTTCTAATACATGGCTTGAAGTTACACATTTTGTTGAAAAGACTCCCCAATCATGAAATCCTAACTCTATTTTCGTCAATAATTTCCACCTTATATTTATTAATAAGGATTAGGTTGTTAAATTATATATTATTTTCGTTTCATCAACCCAAAATATTAGTTTTGGATCTCAGATATTTAAATGTGACCGTAACTGTAACATTGAAAATAATATTTAAAGTATGGGTTTTTGTTTACTCAAATAATTTATGATGTAATAACATAATATTAACAGGAGGGATTTTATTTATTATGAGTAAATATTATAATTCTATATTTAATATTTCTTTTTAATATTATGTGGATTATAATTAAGTGACTAAATATATTCCAAATAAATATTAATGTATAATATTTTTATTTTAATTCCATCTTTTTATACTAATAGATTTATTTATGCGATCTTAGTCTTCCACCGGTAAAATAAATCATGTTTTTGATTGAAAAAAATAGAAAAATCTTTGGCATGATCATGATATTTTACAAATGATTTTTATTGAGAAGAAAATAATAAAACTATTGACATGAGGGAAAAAATATTGAGTTGGTATGGGCTTGATTTATATCATTCAACCTCAATCATGTGTATCACCATTGTTTGGTTTCACATCTGATCTATCGTAAACCAACACCATGTGTATGGGATATCCATCCCAAAAAGTATTTTACTTTACCCCAAAGTGATGGTTACTAGAAATGGGATTAACATAAAAAAAATGGCCACACATTTATATACATAATAAATAGGGAGGGATAAATCAGATTCCATCAATTTAATTTAATAAAATATCCATAAAAAAAATTTTTGTAATTAAATTAAAATAATACACAGACATCCATATTTCATTCTAAGCTCATGATCAACCAATGTTCAATGAATATGTATTTAAAATAATGGGATAACAATCCTTATTATTTTTTTCTTTTATTAGGATAAAATACATGTGGATTAATCAGATTAATTAATTATTTAATTTCATCTTGATCTCTATTAAATATATCCCAAAGATACCCATATACATGGATTTTAAATAAATTAAATAGATTAATATTATTTAAAATTAAATAAATTAAATACACAACATGTACGTAGAAGAAACTCAACAAGTACCAATTCAAACTACATAGTGTGTATTGAGATCAAATATAGTACCCCATGTATCCCATAACATGCACATTTTCTCTCATCATAAAATGGTGTGTATAATTCAATAAACGACACATAGATAAAAAATTTGTTAACATTGTTCCCAATTCGACTAATATACTTAGGGTTTTTGATATATTATTATTACATATGACAAATAGTTTAGAATTTTACATATATTCAAATTAGGAATTTAATATATATATATATATATATAACATATCACATGGATTTTATGAGTTGATAAATGACACAAACAAAAAAATTGTTATTGTTTAATGGAGTGATAAAATATATTTTAATTTTATTTATAAACATTTTGGGTTGACAATGTGTATATATAGCTACAAATCATGTTTATTACTCATTGGTTATACATAATACACTTCTGGGTATTATGAGTACATTTATACATGGAAATTTATGAGGTAAATGATTTTTATAGATGATACACACTGTGTAACACCCATGTTACACGATTTGAGTCCCCAAGTCATGTAATAGATTCATGACAAAACATGGACCCCATGTTTCCGTGACTTAAATATCTGGACTACACATTGTGTAAGTGAGTTACACATCATGTAATATATCCACCCATGTACTATCCAAGACTGCAAAATATATAGTGTCAAATTAATTTAAACCACATCTAATTAATAAAAAACTCCCTAAAATAATTTTAGAGTTGTCCAAGAGCATGGAGCATAACAACATGACATCTAACTTCAAGATATGTAATGTGTACACTTGTGTCATCAATTTAGAACCCATAAAAAATCCTGATGGATTCTTCAAAAGATAGTCATTCGTTGTTAACTAGGTCTATACATTAAGTGATATAAAAATACAAGAATAAAGGATCCCAAAAATCATATTAAAAACAATATTTTTGAAATGAAAAATAAATTTTAAATATATAAACAGAAAATATTTAATACATAATAATAAAATGAACATTACCCCACTTTGATACCAGTTTTTTGATGAATACATTGAGGGAACTATTATTATATTCGGAAAAATCATTTTTTATCAGATTTATGATATCATTCACATTGTAAATGATGATGAAAGTTGTGAACCTAAATTTTTTATGAACAATATTGATAAATGTTTCAAAAACCGAGAGAAAAATTATGTCATGTAAGTTTTTAATTAAATTAATGAATAAGAAGACTGATTACCTCATTTTTTATATCATTCATGATTTATAATGTTGATCATTCCAACATAATAAGTGTATCTTAATTGAGTCCTTATAGCGCAATGAAGATCCCAACTAGAGATGATCCACATATTTTCCTTCAATAACTTAACTACAATGATGAAACAATGAGTTATAGTGTGTTTGATAGATTATTTTCATTTTTCATATTTATTGCTTCACATTCCATTAGGATTGATGGAATCTCTCGTGTTCTTCTTGATCTTGAGAGGATATTATAATGGGGGGGGGGGGTCGAGAGAAATGTTGTTCATAATGATTAACTACTTATGAACTAAGATATTAGTTTATTTATATATCTATAGTTAAGATTTAATATTTTATTAACTAAAAAAAGGCCCCTAATATGATATTTATCCAAAAAGGAACCTCATTCAATATAAAATTATAATATTATTATTTTATATCATGATGTTTTATAAATAAAATAATTATAAAATTTATTTTGGAATCTAGTAAATAAGTATTTATCACCATAAATTATATGTTCCTCTTATACATATCAACATTCATTGAATTATTGAAAAAATTATTTTATAATTACTAATCATTCAAAATATAAATAAATGTTTAGTTAATGGTCTTGTGAATAAATATTTATTTTAATATTCTTGTAATGAAATAAATTAGTTGTTCAATAAATGGATAATTATTTATTACTTACTGGATAATGACTGATAAATAAATATTATATATTTTCTGAAATAAATAATTACATCACTAATAATAATATATTTAATATTTATTGTCATTTCAAAAATCCTAAATAAATATTACATATTGGTAAAGGGAATAATCATTATTGTAACTGTAAAATATAAATAATATTTATATGAGATCTGTGGAAAAACGTTATGTGTGAACCTTTAATCCTTTTCCTCTATGGAATTAGGGTATGTTTCCTAATGTTCAAGATTACTGTATACCAATAGGTTAATCCACCCTATAAAAAGAAGATATGTTACAATGATAAAAACACATAAGAAGTCTCACTGTGAAATATAATCCCTCTATCTTGATATCTCATCAAGTATGATGCACACCCATGTTATCAACTTATATTATTGATACATTATTTATTGATTATCAAAAATGAACTCCTCATTACATTGAATCCATTGAATTTAATGTAACAATACCATTTCAATCAAATCGACAAGATATCATCTTCTATAAATATTGAAGAGACAAATAATTCCTTGAATTTTTTATTAATAACATATCATTTATGAAACATCCAACACGACCAACATTATTATGTTCATATATCATAATGGTTTATGGAAATACATCAATGTGTATGGTTCATGAAATATAATAACAATAGTTTAAATATTCATCTCCATTAAACATACTTATAGTTACGAATTTATAATGACACATAAATAAGTATATTTTATACAAGTAGGTCTATCGTTATAAGATCCCATATTAGATATTAACATGTGAAATGATTATGATATGATAATTTATTAACATACATGTCCTCAAAATTTATGTTCCCCATACTATGTATATGATTAGATAATTTGATAATAATATAAAAAATATTTCAAAATATCAACATGGAATTTAAAGGTTCTCATCATTATAGAGAATTTTTATGGCCTTTTCAATATGGAATATACTCTATGAAATTATTACATTTATGTCATATAATTTTTTTTGAATATTTAATAAGATTATAATTTAATAATAACCTCTTTTATTACACATGAAATGTAATGAAATAAAAGATGGATCTATGAAACCAACTCAAACATCGTCTACACTAGGATAACCCAATTAATAAAAAATAAAAATGTGTTGATGTACCAGAATCTACTAAACTAATTGTTTGGTTGTGGGTTTAGTCCATTGAAGTCTATGATTTGTGTCACTCCCCTTACAATGACATAGGGTTTAGTCCATACCCACCCTAAGGGTCACTACCACCTTCCACTCTTTTTTCCACTTCTAACAACAAGATAACACATTCATAAAAAAACTAATACACCGACTAATTTTAATATTATTAAAAAAACTATGGATGGGTTCTTTTGAAACATCACACACTACTGTTTTACACATGAACTATGAAGTTTTTCAAAGTAAAATATTAAATTTTACTATGGATCATCAATTTCTCTTCAAGGAATATCATCATTCATTGTAATGGTATTCTATGAGTTCCTTTTTTACTATTTACATATTAATAATGTCCAATAGTTACTACATAGAGATTTTATTTCTGTAATATTTTATTATAAATTCATATTCATTAACTATTTCAATATGACTTTATTCATACAATAATTATATTTACATTACAAAAAGTTTCTCAAAAATATTATTCTCAAAAAACACAATGGTTCACACATTTTTATCATGAAACATAATGGTATTTAGAACCCTTTTTCACAAAGTATCTCTTTATAGAAAATAGTGAGTTTAAATCTATAAGAATATTAGACATCAAAATCATCTCATTATCTAAATTATTTCATTATTTGTATCTAATGTATTTTAATGAAAAAACACATCGATTCATGGTTACATAAATCCTCCCTTCCTAAAAATATACTATGAATAACCTCTCTATGTGAAATTCTACTTCACAAAATTTACTTTCCCAAAAAAACATTACATGGAGATTTATATTCACTAATTTATAGGGATTTAAAAAACTCCAAAATTTCACAGGAATCCACTATCGACATCATGAATATTTTACATTCACATTGATTTTCTACATAACATCCTAAACATATAAGGAACTTTTACTTCAATAACATATCAAGGTCGTTCCAGTCCTCGATGTTTTTACTGGATAATTCATAGTACGACTATATCATGATGCTCTTCCATTTTTAAATGTGTTTTCATGTTTTCAGTAAATTAATTCATTGAACAATCCAAAACACAATGTTGTAAAAAACCAATATGAAGAAGTAGTCTTCATGATATGTCCCTTGTCAATATTTATTCAAATGTTTTATTTTTACAAATTCATCTATCATTTTCTATGAGCTTTGGTGAAAGTGTTTGAAAACATATACCTCAAAAGTTCCCTCCAATTGGAAATACAATGCATCAAAAAATAGATAACACATTGAGTACCAAATCCATCATACATCAACTCACAGTATAAGGATTGAAAAAAATCCATAACTCCTTTAACCAATAATAATATTGGATTTTATTAATATCATAAAATATGATATTAATATTTCAGTGAATATCTACAACATAACCAATGTGTTTTAGTCAATATATCAGCTTCATTAAATTATTATTGATCTATATATTATTTTATTATTAAGGTTATGGTTTATCAATTCTCTTAGTCAATTTATTGGGTTTATTTTTTGTATTTAAAATTTGAGACACATCTTGGATTACTGTTTTGGGATAGATGTAACGCTTGAAAATCAAAATTTTTAAATTATTTTTCATCATAATATCATGTTTTTCCTATTGAACTAATACTTATTTTTTGGATAAAATGATTTAATATTATTTTTATGCTATAGTAATTTGAATTAGATGTTTTTTTAAAACTAATTTCATGACAGGTAGTTTATAGATTTTCAAGTGATTAATTAGATATCACATAAAATGAGAATGCTAAATAAATTAATTATAAAGGAATTTTTTAATGGGAATGTATATCATGTTTTTGTGGCCTAGTTCTAGGATTGAGTTTTGGGAGTAAAACAAATATTATAGAATACTTTTATGGTTTATACATGTTATCTAATGAGGATAAATGAGGATTCACTTTGTATTGACTTTCAAACGGATGGAAAAAAATTAAATGGTTACTATTTTTAATGTATTATTTCTTTTCGTTAAGAATATTATTATTTGGGACTTGGTTAAGGAGTTGAGTCAATTTATTATGATGATTAAGAGTTTAATATATTTATATGTTTTATGTTTTGATTACATTATTCAAAGATGAATGATATTTTTTTTATATAGTATTATAGATTCCGTTTTATTAAAAAACTCTACGTACTAAAAAAACTAACAGTGCTAAGACTATTTTAAATAATAACTAGAATAACTAATAAATATTACCAATATCTATGCTTTATTATCATTGATAGTGGTCCCTTATTAATGTTCTTTATTTAACAAATATAAAATAAAATAATTAACTGTGTAATTTGTAGGTACATTCTTGTATATTTTTTAATCTGATATATATATATTAATATATATATATATATATATCTAGATATAAGATAAAAATTTATTTATGCAACAATATTATAATAAAAAAATTATCATTCTTTTTTTAATTATTTTATATTAAAAAGTGTCACATTTATATTAATAAATAATAATGTTTAATACTATATTTATATATATTAACTAAAAATGTATATTTGATATAAAATATTAAGGTTTTATTAAATAATTATATAATTATATAAATAAATATACATTTATTTAAATATTAATATATAAACATATATATACATATTATATTCAAATTAAATAATTTAATATAAAGGCATATATTTATATGTATGTGTATTCATGTGTATGTCTGTGGATGTATATTTACACACACACACACACACACACATATATATATATATATCTATATCTATATGTATGCATTTGTTTATATGAGTTGTATGTGTGTCTGTTTCTGTATATGTATATAATTGTTGTTTGTTTTATGTATACATGTATGTGTGAGTCCATGTATATATGTGTATGAAAATGTATGAACGTTTTTGTGTATGTGTATATATATTAACATGTGTGTTTTTGTGTTTCTTTATGTAATATTTTCGTATTTATGTAATATGTGTAATGCCTTTATATTTTATGTTATGTTTCACATCAAATAATTTATCATTTTTTAATATATTGTGGTATATGCAATCCTCATTCTAAATTAACTGTAATATACTTTATCTGGAACACAAAGAAATTAAATTTGTTGTATGAATTGGAATTTCAGTATTTTTAAATTTATTTTTAAATACATTAGATAAAAAAAATATATTAATACATAATTACACATTTTTTTATTAAAGATTTTACATACATGAAAAATAATTTTTCCTTCAAATATTGTTTTTGTTGATTACTTCCAACAAATAATATAATTTTTTTCAATTTTTAGAAAATCTATTTGAAATAATGACCTTAAATGATATATTCCACTTTCAAAATTATCTTTTAGTGAATTTCTGAGAATTTTATGAAGATATTTACTTTTTGAAAAATGGTTAAAATTATTGATTTTTATTGAAAAACTTATTTTCATTTATGGAATTTAGGAAGAACTATTTTGAAATAAAATTATTTTATAAATAATATAACTTTTTATATTATTTATACTGAAATAATGGTCATTGTAATTAATTTTATTCATCATTTTGGTATCAACAATTTTTATACTTCAAAAACATTATTTGGAAAAAAATTCATCGCGTTTTGACTCTTTGATATTAAATTAATACTTTCCACTTCTCTGAAATTAATTTGATAAAATTGGTTCCATAGTTTGAATTAAAATAAAATAATAATAATTCCACAACATTTAATTTTTTTAAAATGAATTTAAAAATATTATAAATTTCTCATTACGGTTAAGGTTACAAAGAGTTTATCATGTGCGGTGGGGTAAGCCAATATATAAGGGTATGTTTAAAAATTAAATTTTATAGATAATATTGGATGGTCTTTTTTGAACTTCATATTTTCCCACCTTGGATCCTATATCGATTTTAATGAAATCCTTTTGATAATAAATTTATTATATTCTATTATTCTAGGAAATTATATGTGTGTCCCACCCCCTACTAATAAAAGGACACCCATCCTTTGTCTTCTTTACACCACCTTCAGCCATATATCTCCAAAAAACTACAAATTATGTTTTAAATTCTTTATCTATGAAATATTGGTTTCCTATCATCTTAAAATACTATTCCAAGAGTACAAAATAAGTTATCTAAAAGAGGCCAATTGAATAAGAGGTAATCCTATTAATTGAATAGTTTCAATTTATTTTACCTTATACCTACTATAAATATATGGTATTAGTCATAAAATAATAACTTGAATAAATTAAAGGTAGTTAAGTTTTATTGTGATTATGGAACCACCACTATACAACCTCTTTTCCATTAAATGGAAATTGAATGTTTCACTCATGTGTAAATGTTGATTTTCACCTCAACACAGTGATACAATTAATTTTTCCTCATTTTATTTCAAGGATGGTTATTTTTAGGGGTTTAAAGTTTATATATGATATTCATGAAGTAATTATTATTATAAAATTATTAAATAATATCTACCTTCTTATCTTACCATCCATCAGAAAATTATAGTGTCACTGGTGCAGATGTATGGACCGCCACCTCTATAAAGTTATGGGATTAATTTTTAATTTACACTTTATATCTATATTGATAACAATATATTTAATAAATTTATATTATATGTATGATATAATAGTTATTATGTACTAGTTAATTATTATTTAAATTTTGTTTTCCATTATTCAAAAAGTTAAAATAATATTCATGCATATGTATCGTCTACCGTCGCTATGAATGATAAAATTAATTTTCTTATCTATATCATTTATAGATTAAACTAGATATATTTAATGAATATATATGATATTTATATCATTATTGAAATGATATAAATTATTAAACCATGGTCAATGAAAAATTACTAGAACTACAGAACAAAAATTCTCATGGAAAAATAGTTAACACATGGAAATGAAGATTTTAATAACGAATTATTAATAAATTTATTTTTAAACGTTATAATAATATTTTATGATACTATAACTATTTTAAACAATATACTATATAATTTATATATATTTAAATTAATTATTTAGTATTTTAATGTGATTTCTATGCTAGTCAAATTCAAGTAAATGGATTTTAGTCTCACTTTTATACCTACGAGACCCATAAAATTTTCACCATTTGATTATTTTATATAGTTTTTATGCTTTTTATTCATTTATTTTAAGATGATTCAAACGAAATTTATTGGTAAATACATATAAATATTTTCCCCTCTTTTATATGGTTTTCATTCAGGGATTACAAAATATGTAAGGGATTTATGTTACAATCTCATTGTTTGGAGAAATTTTTTATGAATATGTTTTTGATGATGACATCTTATGACCTATCACTCAATAATCCCATGAATTTTATTATTTAATGGCTATTTATATCGATTAAATGTTTCCCCTTCATCTTCATCTATTTAATTTATCAAAATACCGAAAGAGTATTTTGATTTAAAACCGATCTTATTTCTCTCTTATCTAAAAAATATTTGTTTCTTATATATATGTTTTTAAAAACAAACAATGAATATTTTTAATATTTTCCAATTATTATTTAAATTAATTATTATCCATGATTATTTTTTTTTGAAATTTAATAAAAGTAATATTCTTTCAAATTTATTAAAGAGGTACATTTGACTTTTGTAGAAAATTAGAAAGGAATGAATGTCATAACTTGAATAATATAAATTGAATTTACCATAATCAGGAATTATAAATTCTATACATTTTAATTTACATATTTTAATGTTTATTTTGAAGGAAAAAAATTCCATAATATTAAGGAAATATTTTGATTTTAAATTAATGATTTTAATTTGTGCCAAATATTTTATTCAAGAAATTTTTTAGTGATCTTTGAATAGAATTTTTCATCATTGATAACATAATTTGATGTCAGATAATATTTACTGAGGATATGATCTAATGATACCATCCACTTTCATTATTTGTATTTCTTATAATAATGTTGAATTTATATTTATTATATTAATCCCATTTCATTCCATGGGCTAATTATATTGAGATGAAACCATTATGAAACAAGTTTCTTTTCCATTTATTATGCTATTTTGAAATGAGGAAATTTTTCTTAAATTTATTTCATTTCCATGGGTTATTCTATGATAAATATTTTATACTCTTGTAGAACACATATATATGATATTATTTGAGAAATTAGTGAACCTGAAATTATTTTTCCCTCCATGGAATTGGGTAATGATAGATATCTAATGAGTTAATAAGAACTATAATGGGGTGTGAACCTACTTCATTAAGAGACTTTGTCTACTATTATAGTCTTGAATATGATCATTCGATAAGGATATGATAGATATGAGAGTTATTCAAGTACACTATGATAGTATTGGGAGTTATCATTGACTACTAAGGAAATCATTTTCTATGTTTAATTGTATGATGAAAACTTATATCGTATTCCCATGATATGGTATGATGACTCATGTTCTTTGATTCCTTTTTGGTTTGTAATGAAACAAACATTTGTAAATAAAAATCATCATAGATGTTAATTAAATGTATTATTAATTATTATGGTTATAAAAGACCTGTGCACTATTTGGTTTTATTATATCATATTGGACTAAAAAGGCCATTACGCATAATTATCATTGATAATATGTAATATTAATTGTGATAATATGAGTAGTATAAATATAGGGTTTTAACAAATCCAATTGACAAAAAAAATAAGTGATGGATAAAACTAGTAGGATTATACTATATGTAGCTCACTTACTAGAGCTTGTAAGGGAGATATCGTCATAAGAATTTTCTCTTAACCACACCCAATATGAGATACAACAACTTAAGCATGAGTGAAACCACTTATATTTAATGTTCAAGACCATCAAGATAATGACCCAAACAATGTAGGAAAACCACCCCATGAAAGTCTCACAGTTGCGCACATTACCCATAAGGAAGTTTTTAGTCTATTAATGAAATATTTATCAATTCAATAATAAAATGAATATATTATATTATATTTTTTATATAATAATTTTCATATTTTTATTACTTTATAAATGATTTCTATATTTATATAGTGAAACCAAAATTTTATTTTCAATTATTATTCAAATTAGATTAAGTCGTTTATTTTGATGAAGTAATGGATTTTTAAAGAAATTATATTTTAATAATATATTATCATTAAATAATTTTTATTATATATAAATGATCATAAAATATTTATGAAGTAGAGTGTAATTTTTATATGGGTTAAAAAACTGTTATTATCAAAAAAAAATCCATCATTTCTCAATAAATGTATATTTTTATTTTAAAATAGAAAAATGAAATATTTAGAAAATTTTTCTTCTAAATTTAATATTATTTTATTTATAAGAATTTAAAAATTATACAAAAGTGACATTTTCATAATTTTCTAAGCCAATAGAATTCTAAATTAAAAATTAAAAATCGTATAAATATATATTGTGTATTATGACATCATAAAAAACAAAATGTGATGTAATAAATACTATAAATGTTATCCGAGAAGAAATATGTTTTCACCCAAAAAATAATGTGATTTTATGTTTATTTTTTTAATTTTCGGAATCCTTTATGAATCCTACAAAATAATTAATATATTTTATGGTATTAGAATCATTTCTTTGAGAGAATGAGTCACATCAACATCATAAATGGTATTACATTTTAAGGCATTTATTTTACCATATAAAATTATTATATAACCCATATTTTGAAGAAAACATGTTAAAAACCATGGTATAGATTTTGGTTTTGGTAAATTTACTATATAGAGTGAAAAATATTTGTCCGAAAAATGATAAAGAAATCCCCAATAATTTTCAATACAAACCCACCCAATATCCAACAAAAATTATCTATAAATCCTTGGGGAACTTCGTTACTCTACCTTCCCATCTCTAGGGTCCTCCAATGGTGCCCCCAATATCTCAAGAAGCTCTTCACAAGCTTTTGGTGTCACACTATCAAGGTATGTGCTACTTTTCTTCTCATGTTTATTCATGTTTCTTCATTATCTTATGACATCAATTTCCAATTCTTATATTTTGGACATGTTTTTAAATGTACTTATTTCTATCTATTTTATGTATAAATTATGAGGAACCCCTTTTCATCTTATTAACCAACTTTTGAAATCCTTAAGTGAATAATTTTGGTACCAAATTTTCACCATGATTTTCCATACCAAAATAATTATGTGGTGAATACTAAACAAATTTCCTATCAAGGGATTTCACCTTTATGAACTAATTATTATTTATATGGGATATAAATTTATTTATTCCACACTCCATTATTGTGTAATGAAGTATGATGATGAATGATTCCATGGTGTATGATCTGTGTGCCATACTTATGCATGAGAATGAAATGAATGTGATAGGTACACCTATAATTATATAGCTCTCCATTACATTGGGTAATGATTAGTCTTGTGATACATATTTCTAGGATACGGAGTAAACATGGTTCCTTTGTTGTAATTTTTGTATCATGATGACTTGGTAGTTATTGTAACAACCGAAGTATTTATAGAAAAATACATTAGATTTCTATTTTTACTTATGAATAAGATATTAATTTTTTGTTAAAAGGGAAGCATTGTCTGATAGTGTAATCAACAATCAAAAATGGATTTTTCTGAAATTATACATTTCACACAACGTTGAGTTATACAGAAAAATAATACAATATTATTATTATTATTTTAAATGGTATCTAATGCCTAGCAGTTGGAATCGAGGGAATGAATAATATCAAATAAATTTTGAAACATGGTTTAATTTGTTTTCTTAATTTTTTTTAAATTTATCTAATTAATTTTAGAGGCTTAAAATATAAATGAATTTGTTTTTTAGCATGAAATACAATAATATTCATTAAAAGGTAGTTTTCCTACCTTTTTATAGAGAAACTTTTTAAATCTATTTTTTCTATTTTATATGTTATATTTAAAAAAATAAACGTATTTTTTAGATAGAGGACATAAATATTTAATTTTCATTATTTTTTGTAATTTTTCTGATAAATTTCATTTTTAATGAATTGTGAAAAATACTGGATTTTATGACAAAACTGTCTTTTCATATTGTTTATTTATATGAATATATTTTACATTTAATTCGTTTCAAAGTGTAATTAGATAATTATTTTACCATTTAATCTAATGTTTTTCATTGGAAGTAATTTAACATTATAATTATACATAAACACCTATGTCAAACTATTGATAGTTATTATTTCTTAAAAACCTTTTTTTTTGTTATGACAATGTGAATTAATTTTAAATTAATTTCAGCAAATTATTTTTTTGGAATGTGTAAAAATGGATTCTATAAATTTCATTAAGAAGACCAAATTGTTTAAATAGGTAAATTTTATTTTTATACATTACGAATAGAAATTTTAGTAAATATTTTATTTACCAGAGTTAAAGGGTAAATCTAGTAAATACATCTAATAAATAATATTATAATAATACCCAATTACCCTAAAACGTGTCCTAACAATATTAGATGATACCTGTCCAACCATGGGAATCTTTTTTCAGATTTTGGGACCCCATGGAGCCACTTAAATGTGAAAATGACATTTTATAAAAATTAAATTAAAGTTAATGAAAATGTAACAGAAACATATATCCTTTAGAAAAAATATATATGGAATTATATATGTGATATTTTCTAAAATAAATAGTATTTATAAATATCAAAATATTTCCTAAATAATGGTATTTTATTTATAATTTTTATACATTAAATAAATAACTTTATTTATGACACAATGATGATGTAATGATTACCTTATTAATGAATGATTTAAATAAATGAGAGTATAAATATTAAAATAAATTTATTTTGTAATTTTTGATGAATTCGATGAATTTATAGATATTTATGACATATTATATTTTATTTTATGAGTTTTATTGAAGTAATAATGTTTTTATTAATTTTAAAAAATCAATTACTAAAAAGAGTCAAAATTGACATTAATGAGTTTTTAAGGATAATATTATTTTATTAAAAGAGATAATAATCATAAAAATAAATTTTATTTCCAAATGATTTATATAATGTTCTAAATTTCATCAATTTACTACATTAGGTTCTATTTCCATTTAATAGTAATCATATTAACCATATAGTATGAATTTACAAGAAGACATGATAAAAGATAAATTAGTAAACTATGGGTTAAAGCTACAAGATAAGGTTAATTTTATGACCAAAACCATTCTAAAACTTATTTTATGAGAGTAAATAGATCCATAATTATATTATATTATACATAAATATCTTTTTATCCTTTATAAACCTAAAATTAATTTACAATAAAATATTTTTCTAGAGTTTTCAAAACAGTACAACTTCCCCCCTATAAAAGGACATCACATCTAACCCTTTACTCACACATCTCAAGCCCCTTGATTGATTCAACCTCTACTCAAATAATCTCCCAACATCCCTCACTATTCCCTATAATCCTTACTTTGGGATTTTGGAAATTAAAAAAATCCTTTTGGCTCAAATCCACAAAAGTTAACCGATTTAGAGGTAACGCTTTCCCTCAAGTTCCATTATTTTATTTTTCATATTCAATAATGATGATATTTTTATTATTTTATTACATAAAAACACCCATATACTAAATATAATAGTATTTTTATATGATAATTATTCTAACTAATCCCACACAAACCTCCCTCTAATCGATACGAACATATTGTTTCTGCGGAGGGTGAACTATTACCTCACAAAACGTTGATTGTTCATTTATCTTCTACTGCATCTCATGGTGAAAATTATGATAGAAATATATTTCTATTATATATATATATATATTTATATTTATATATTAAATTTATTTCTATAATTTTTATTTAAGTAATACCTCTATGATTTTAATGTTATGTAATTTTGATAAATTCATTGGAGGAAGTGCGGACTATCACCCCCTCAATGTGATATGACTCGTTCATTAGCTTCATGGAAGATATAAAGGATCGAATTAATGAACATAGATAATCTATATAACATTGATATTATACTGGATATATAATATACATTTGTATCATTTTAGATTTCATTCTTTTAATATGACAAAAAAAATATGTAATGTTCATACGTACATATTACCTACCATCTCCATTGATTGTGCATCTCATTTCTCATCTCAAAATAAAATATATTATTATAACTATATATACAATATTTATGTGTTATTAAAATCTATAATATCATTCTGAAGATGATGTACATATAACTACATAGTTAATTCTCATACTATAAAGTTCATTTTGACTCAAGTTCCAAATAACAACAAAACATCTGATATGAACTAAAAAATTGACTAAATGTTATAACACGGTAATAAGTGATATAAAATGAATAATAATATCGTAAAAGGTTATCAATCAACTATAAAATGATATAATTTTATTATTATAGAAATTAAAGAACGAACAAGTCAAGTCAAGCACTAGGTAAGGGACTTCGTCTCAATCCCCTTTCATTAAGGAAAACATCGTTTTATACATGAAATTCCTTAATACCATGTATAATAAACCCATTTAAATTTTAATTTAATTCATAGGGAATCTATTTCTATGTAATGTTTTACAAAATAAAAAATGTAATTTTTTTAACGTTTTTGGTGACAAATACCTTTCCACCGCCCTGATCATTATTTCATATTTGGATTCCTTCTCAAGCTATGATATTTTTAAATGGGATGTAAATACCATATACTAATTTAGCGTATTTTGGTCTTGAAAATGGTTTTTAAAGTGTATTTACAATTTCAATAACTTGAAATTGTATCTCATGATTTAAAATGAAATTTTAGGGTTGCTATGTTGATATTTGAAATCTTTTATGGGTTGTGATTATTTAATGGTACTTGGAAATTTGATAGGTTGATATGTGATAAACCAAATGATGGGTGGTTTCTTGATAATCCAAGGATGGGTGGTGACTTTATAACCTCCAATGCATTGGGCATGGAAGTCATGTCGTATGGCTATTCCATTTAGTGATATCTGTGGATGTCAACCACACGGTTATTCCATTTATGTAAATTAATGTCCCACGATACCTTTATTCTCTATACATTGTTTTCTATGGGGTTTAGGGTAATCTTTTTGATAAAAATGGTATGAAAAAAGATTATATTCAGTGAAATTTTTTCCACTTCATTAAGGTTAAATTTATTACATTATGATTATGTATTCATGGTTTACGTACATGTTGTTTTGAAAACTAACATCTTTCTTTCAATGTGTATCCCTTATTGAGTTTTTATGCTCATCCTATGTTTTTGAAATTTGTTTCATAGGAATTACATTGGAATAGGGTCTAATATTGGATCAATTAAAATTCATGCAGTTTAAAACATAGAACTAAACATGTTTATTTTTTTTAAGAGTTTTTATTTAATGTAAAAATTGGATATTTAGTAGAAGTGTCTACATATAATATTCAAGATGTTTTGTATAAGTTGTGAAATAATTCTATAAATCTCTAAACATGAATAGATCATCAATTTGAATTGTTAAATTATTTTAATATTATGTAATGTTTAAGGATGGTTCCTTATATTCAGTATCATAGGTCGGTTTAGATAACTTCAGAGGTTAGGGTATGGTTTGAGAATAAGTTACATAACAATAATGGTTAGAATATTAGAAAGAGTCATAGTTATTTTAGATAATTTGAATGAGTTTTAGATAATATGAATAAGTATATATTAGTTTTTACCCTCCTCATAAGATATTATATGATGATTTTAATGATATAATCACACTAATTATTTTGGTTTTAGTAAATGGATGCATCTAGTAGACACCAAAGTGAAAATGGATGTGAGCGAAACTATTTTGATTTTCTTAATGAGAAACTGAATACAATGGGAGTTTCAATGAAAACTCTTGGGTTTATTCTCAACCAACTGTCTAGAGTCATGATTGACCACCAAAACCTTTGGATTTTTATACGGCATCGTATATGCCAGAATTAAAACCCAATGAATGTTCAATTAATAATTATAAATTTAATTATATATAGAAATCCTATGTGTCATTGATTTGGAAATAAAAACCTTGTAAATTGATTCAAATGTAAGGGAAGATTCTAAAAATATGGTAATAAATGTCATAAAATAATAACCTACCATGGAAAAAAGGAAGCGTCTGGTTGACTCCAAGAAAGGGAAATATGTACTTTTTGAGGGATCAATTTAAGGTTTTAAATGTGGTGTTAATGGTCATTATACAAATATATGTCCAACAAAGAAGGTTCCAGAATGGGGTCAGAAATACCATACGAATATATGTTTATGAATACCCAATTCCATTCCAATTGAAGATGAGGAAACTATGAATTACAAATGAAATTTATGTATTATTTCATATCTGATGTATACAAATTATTAAATTTTATGATATGATTGATGATTTTGTTTTCAGGTAAGAATTATTACGGTATGAGTTGGAAAATAATGGTTAATGGATAATGAAATTTTTTGAATGAGTAATAAGTCTGTATATAAGGGATTCAAGAGTTATAGTAGATTTTAGTATGATGATATGCTTAAAAGTATTAAGGCAATTTTGATGATGGGATTATCCTGGATAAATTTTTCTACTATGTGTAACCCTGATGTTTTAGATGTGAAAATTTTAATTAAGAAAGAATTATCATTTCTTGTGGGGATATAAGTGATAATCTTAGGGGTTTATATGATATTTTGTTTTTGAGGTGATATATGGTTATTAAGTTCTGGGATTCAAAAAGAAAGTTATTAAATAACCAATGAGGATAAAATAGTTAATATTTATTTGTGAGGAAATTATCTTATTTCAGAAAATTTGATAAAATTATACAGTTTTTGAAAAAGGACAACACCCAAACCATGTTAAAACCCAATCGGTCGGACAATGATGAGGGAATCATACTAACAACCAAAGTGTGATTGGGATTTATTGCATACCACTGGCCTATGTGAAGTCCCTGGTTTGTATGGTTTATTATTTTAGTTAAACGATTTTATTGAACAAGATTATCTTTATTTTGGATCTTATGTTTTACCAAATGGATATCCTTAGTATAGAAAAATTATTTGGTGATTAGGTTATCAATGTTATTTTATAAGATGTCTAGTATTTTGGGAACACTATATTCCTAACGAAAATAGAATACTATTGTATTTCATTTGAGTAGTAATGTTGGAATTTTATTTTTTGGAAGAATATAAGTTTTTATTGTGGACATATGGTGATTTGGGTTTTTTTATAGAAATCATTAACCTATCATAGAGAATATGGGATTAGGTTAATTACTTTTAAGTATGATACTTTAAGAGTATTGGATATTATTTGGAGATAAATGTTATGATTTACTATGGATGTTTATGTGAGTAAATCCTTATGAATTTTGTGTTTCAATATTAGCTGTTGTTATTTTGATGAATTTTAAGTGAAATTGTTTATTGAATGGTCTTTGTTGAATTTTAGGTATTCTTTGTTAAATATTAGAGATCAAGAGTAGTATTTCTTTTTAAAATAGATAATACTATTTGAGATTTATCTGATCTTGTGCTAACCATTTTGGTTTTGGTTAATATCTAATGATAAGGGAAACATATAGTTCACCTTTTGGATCAATTTATTCTCTAAAAGATGATTCTAGTGCTTCAAGAGTGACTTCTTCTTTAGGAATAATCATCATTTGAAAAAAAAGATGAAGTTTTGGTATAAATTTATTAAAGGATGAAACTCTACATGAAAAGTTAGTGTATTTCCTTATATAATTATTCTATGTAGTAAAGAAATTCCCCAAATTTATAAAAAAGAATATTAAAAAAAATTTATATTTAGTTTTCCTACCAGGGAATCAAATACTATTTAACATGTCGTGTTTTAATCATTTTCTAGGAGTTAAAATTCACCTTGTCATGTTTTTTTATCACTCTCAATCAGAATATGACCCTTAGTTTCTCTTCCGTCACCATGTATTCCTATGTGGAATCATTGTATGGGTTATCTCAGGTGACCTTTGTACTTCTCTTTATTTAATTAAAAGTGATAGTTTTACTGACTCTTTTTTGATGTTGGACTTTTAATGATGTTTCAAAGCTAAATATTAAAATTGCGAGGACACAATTTTCAAAAGGGGAAGGATGTAACGACCCAGGTATTTATAGAACATAGTTTTGATTTTTATTAATACTTATGAATAAGATATTAATTTAATGTTAAAGGGGACACATTTTCTGATAGCTTACTCAACACACACCAACAGATTTCTCCGAAATTTTACATTTCCCACAACATTGAGTTATCCTGAAAACAATACATTATTGTTATTATTATTTAAAATAGTAGTTAAAGCATTGTCAATGGAATGGAAGGAATGAATAATGTAAACTATATTTTGAAATAAGTTTTAAACATGAGTATTTAATGTTTTTACATTTATCCAATAAAATTTTGAGGCTTAAAATATTAATTAATCTGATTTTTAGCATTAAAAACTCTAATATTTTTAAGAACGTTGTTTTACTGCTTTTTGAAAGAAAACACTTTTTAAATCTTGTTTTTGTCACTTTTATAGGTTCCATTTGACCAAATAAACTTCTTATTTAGAATTAGTAAATCAGAATTCACTTTGGGTAAATATTTTGGTATTTTTTCTGATAAAGATTAGTTTTTTAATTAGTTGTGAGAAATACTATATTTTATGTCAAAACTGTCTTTTCATCTAGTTTATTTAATTAAATAGATATTACTATTAATTATTTTTAAAGTTTTTTTGATTAAATTGTTTCAATTTAATCCAATTTTGGTAATTAAATGCAATTTCACTTATTAATTAGACTTAAACAAATGTCAATCTTTTAATAGTTATTACTTTCATAAAACACGCTTTTTGGTTTTGACAACAGAAATTAATTCTAAATTAATTATTGGAAAATATGTGATTTGAATAAGGAAAAATATATTTAGTATTTATAATAATGTGGTCCAAATTGTGTAAATAGATCTCATTTATTTTTAAACATTATGAATAGTAACATAAGTAAATATTTTATTTATCATGGTTAAAGGATAAATATGGAAAATAAGGATAAAAAATAATATTGTAATAATATTAAATTACCCTAACACATGTCCTAGACAAATGTTATGATACATGTACGACTATGGGGATCCTTGTGTTGATTTGGGTACCCCATGGAGCCACTTTTTTGTGAAAATGACATTTTATAAAAATTAGTTTAAAGTTAACGAAAATATAACATAAACATATATCTTTTAGTAAAACATTTTTTAAATGGATTTATATAAGTGATATTTTATACTATAAAAATTCATTACAAATATTAAAATATTTTCTAAATCATGGTATTTTATTTATAATTTTCATACATTAAATAAATAAATTTATTTAATACGTAATAAGGATGTAGTGAATTCCTTATTAATGAATGATTTCAATAATTGAGAGTATGAGTATTAAATAACATATTTTGGAACATTTGATACCATAAAATAATTTTATAGATAATTATAAAATATTTAATTTTATTAAATTAGTTGTATTTTAATGAATCAAGTTTTAATGACTTAAAAAAATAAGTTATTAAGTTGTGTCAAAATTTACATAATGCATTTTTAAAAAAAAATAATATTGTATTAAATGATATAATAATCCATAAAATATAAGGTTCTACCAAATGATTTCTATATTGTTTAAAATTTCATTAATTAACTAATTTAGGTTCTATTGGGATATTATAGTATGTATATTAACTATATAGTATGGATATATAAGAAGAGATCGTAAAAGTTAAATTAGTTAACTAAGGGTTAAAGGTCAATGATAAGGTTAATTTTATGATCTAAACTTGTATATAAATAACTGTTTGAGACTATTTGGATCCATAATCATATTTTATTATACTTATCTAACTTTGGATCCTTTAGAAACCAAAAATGAATTTATAATAAAATATTGTTTCTAGTGTTTTCTAAATAGTACCTCCTCCCCCTATAAAAGGAAACCACAAGTAACCTTTTACGCACACCTCTTAAGGCCCTTGGATAGTCAAAAATATAATAACATAATCGATCAACATCCCTACCTTACTCGTAGAATCCTTACATTGGGATTTAAGAAATTCATAAAATCCTTATGGCTCAAATCAAATAAATTTACCTGATTTAGAGGTAACCCTTTCTCTCATGTTCCTTTCTTTTATTTTTCTTCGTTACTACCTTTGATATTATTATTATTTTATTACATAAAAACAAAAGTAAAATTAATATACATGGTTGTTATTATGAGAATTATTCTAACTAAACTCATATACAAATCCATCAAATGGATATAAACATACCATTTTTGAGGACGGTGAACTATTGTCTGACGAAACGATGATTTGTCATTTATCTCGTACCACCTCTCATGGTGGCCATTATGATGTCACTGTATATATATATAATATATATTATATTTATATCTTATCTATGATTCTGTAATATTTCATATCTAATACCTATATGCCTTTGAATTAGTGTAATTATGATAATTTCATTTGAGGAAGTGCGGACTACCGCCCCATAAAAGTGATATGAAACATTCATTCCATACATAGAATGGATAAATGATGTAATTAATGAATATACATAATATTTATAACATGGTTATTATAATGGATTTATAATATACATATGTATCAATTTTTCATTCATTTAATATGACAACGAAATGAATGTAGCTTTCATGCGTACATACGACCTACTATCTCCATGAGTGGTGCATTTCATTTATCATCTCCGAAGACTATGGATTATTATATATATATATATAAGATATTTATGTGTTATTGAAATCATTAATATCATTCTGGAGATGATATAATTATAGCTATAGGGTTAATTTTGGTAATAGCCAGTTCAGTTTTGACTCAAATTCCAATCATCGACGAAACGTCCGATATGAACTAAAATAATTATCTAACTGTTATAACATGGTAATAAGTGATAGAAAATGAATATAAAACTTGAAAAATGTTATCAGGAATATTAAAATTGATATTATTATGTTATTTAGATATTAAAGAATGAACGAGTCAAGTCGAACAAGATGTAAATGACTTCCTCTTAAAATCCTTTCATTAAGGCATACTTCTAATTATACATGCCTTTGTTTTATAAACTTTATAATTAACCCCATTGAATTTTAATTTCATTAAAATGGAATATTTTTCTACTTATAATTTTACAAAATGAAATGGGAATGTTTTTTTACATATGAGGTTACAATTACCTTTCCAATGCTGCGAGCATTATTTGATATTTGGCTTCCTTAAATATCCATGATGTTTTTAATGGAAAATAAATACCATTTACCATTTTAACCTATTTTGTGAATGAAAATTGTTTTGAAAGTGGATTTTATATTTAAATATCATTAAAATATTTCTAGTTATTTCAAATGAAATCTAATGTTTAAAATGTTGGTATTTTCAATGTTTTATGTGTGATGAATATATAATGGTACATGGAAATTTGACGGATGGTTACATGATAAACAAAATGATGGATGGTTCTGTGATAAATCATGAATGGGTGGTAATGTTATAACATCCTATGAAATGGGTATATAATTATTCTATATGGCTATTCAATTTAGTGATATGTGTTGATGTTCACCGTATCATTATTCCATTTAAGTCTGTTTATGTCCCAAGTTACCATTTTATGATATACATTGTTTTCTTTGGTTTTTATAGTAATATTTTATTTAAAAAGTGGTAAGAAATGATATTGTATTCAACGAAGTGTTTTTTCAACTTATATAAGGTGAAATGTATGAATTTATGATTAAGTATTCTTGGTTTGAATGTTTTTTTAAAACTAACTGCTTTCTTCTTTTTATATCATTTATATTAATTTTTAGGCTAATCCCATGTTTTTGAAATGTTTTTTCACCAGAAATATGGTGGAATAGGGTCAAGGATGGGATCAATTAAAATTGATTCCCTTTAAAACAGGTAATTAAATATGTTTATTTTCTCTTAAGAGTTTTTATTTTATGAAAAAATAGATACTAAGTAAAAGTATCAACATGTAATATTCATAATGTTTTGTATAAGTTAGGACCTAATTATCTAAATCTCTAAACCTGAAAAGATCATCAATGTTAATTTTTAACTTACTTCAATAATATGTAATGTTTGAGGTTGGGGATGTATATTTATCCTTGACATGTGTTTAAATATAAATGTCTTAAGTTGTTAACACATTTCCCATGTTTCTTTTATGTAATCATGTTTTATCATGTCTTATTATCCATTTTTATGATTATAAAACCTTTTATAAATAGTTTATATGAATATTTAATAACATTTATTACACTATTAATGTTATTTCATTTTTATTCCCTTATTGGGATTTATAGCTCACCCATTTCTTATGTATGTTCCCGAGTTATCCCATGCAGTTTTATGTACGTGAATGTTAAATAATTTTTCAATAAAGGTGATGTATTTATTATTTATGTTGTTTTATTATGTACCTAATTCCAAATTACACAAATATTATCACTCGTATGAGTTTTATTTATTATAATACAATGTAATAAATCATTTATTAATGTTTAATAAAGATAAAGGCTTTCACAGTTGGTATCAAAGGAAAAGTTTAGTTATTTTCGGGATTATGATTAGAAGCATCCAGAAAAAAAAATTAGATATAATATGAAGTATAATATCCCTAAATTTTGGTAAGTATATAATAAGTTGGTTTTCTATAAAATACATCCCTGTCTAGATATTACTGGTTGATGTGGCTCTAGAATATATGTACATATTGGTAAACATAAAAAAACATAGCATTGACCTAGACTCAACCGGGATCTGGTGCATGACAATGGGCCTTACATCACTCATGGTTTGACACTCCTAGGGGATATTCTTTGGTAAATTAATACGATCGTTATAAACAATTACTATCGGAATGAAAATACCTATAATAATATATTTTAGGAAATAGACCATAGATAACATAGATTGAAAACTATAAATTAATATGTTAAGAAATACATATAATTTATATTTTACATCTCTAATTTCATTGGATTTCCATTTATGTGTTCAATAGATAAAAAATATGGATCCTTATGTTTCCCTTTATTCTAGATAATTAAGGAAAATATGAGGAATTGGGTAAAAAAAAAATTTACGGGCAATGTGATGACTTCCCCAATGAGATGCCCAACCTGATGGGAGGGGGAATCAAACACTTTTTGATGATACACTCTTAGATGGATCAGGTGTAAAATATAAACCGATATCGATAAGGGTGACCAAATACCCCAAATAAATAACATCCTATAATTGAGATATTTATGTGACCAAGGCCTCCGACATTCAACGGATCATCAGATCCATTTATCATAGAACAATAGAAAACTCCATTGAGAAGATCTTATCCATCATTTAATTATCCGAACAATAGAAGTTTTCAAGAATTTTTTATCATATGGAGGGATAATATAACTAGTGGTGGACATTGATCAACAATTGGATGGATTAGGAAGATATTTAAGTGATTTTTCTGAAGGAATTAAATAAAAATTTTATCAATAACTTGTTTCCTCGCACTCTCCAACTTAAAAATAAATCTGAGTTTCTTACCCCAAGAAAAAAAAGACGATGAATATATTGGGGAATATGAGGAAAACATCACAAGAAATTTATAAAATTACTCTATCATTGGATATATCGTGGAATGGAAGGTTGAATACTTATTTGGTGGGACAAAACATAGTCTTTGAAAATATTTCATGATATGAGACTTTGATAGCTGTGAGAAAATTGTCCAATGTTCCGTTAAAGTAGAAATGGAGATCACTAAATCAAAATTCTATCACATAGATAGGAAGATGAAAGAAGAGTTTAATTCTTGATGAATGATTGAGAAATATAATAGTTCCAATAAATTTGAACATCCCTCTTTTCAAAGGTGTTGAAAAAAGAAACCTATAAATTTACTAAGGGTGATAAGGAAATGATTTAGTTGCGGGAAGGAAGGGAACCTAAATAAATATTTCTGAAAGTAGAAACCCACCAATGTTAAGGAGAAAAAGAATTATCTAGTCATACCTTAATGAATTTCACATTACATCCACTGTAGGGAACTAGGTTACATTATGAACCAATTAATTAAGGTAAATGTTTTCACAGAAAACCAAGAATTTCCATTGTAGTAATGGTTTTATTTTTCAATCACAATTAGTGAGGTTGATCCCGAAAATGAATTGGTGAAAAGTATTCTAGTTATTAATTCAATAATATAAATTATTATTTTTTATTATTTTTATAATATATCCTACATATCATAAATTTTTAATAAATCTATTTTAAAAACTAGCACAATGCATGGAAATAGGGTTCTCAGTGAAAATGGAAAATGTGGAAATTATTGTATCCAGAGTATATAAATCTTATAAAATTCAAATTTCATTACATAATTTATCATTGACCCTTTTCATACAACAATAATTTTAATATGAAAAAATTATGGTCATTTATTGGATTTCCCAATATAGTTCTAATATAAATTTCTCCTAGAAGGAAATAACTCTCTATATCATTAATCATCCTCTGATTCTATAAAAATTCATGTATATAGATGAATCTTATTTAGAACCAACATATAAAGCATGTATATTATTTCCCTACATGAAATATGTTCTATCTTAAATGATTGAGTCTAATAAATTTATCACCCATGAAGACACGCCCATTGTGATTGAATACACTAATATAAATCCCAAGGAATTTCTTGGTTTACCACTAACACGAGAGGATTAATTTTAAATAGATATTAATCATCGAATGATTCCATTATCCAAGACTCAATATAAAAATGAATGTTATGGAACTTAATGATCTCGATATATCATTATAAGGGATTCTAGATAACGGTTCCACACACCCAAGGGCATCATCATTGGGTGAACCAGTCCACTAGGTGAAGAAGAAGGATGGGTCACTGAGATTTTTCATTGACTATCATGTGGTCAATAACGTCATTATAATGAATAGGTTTCCTCTTATATGGATTGAGGACTTGTTTTATCAAATACATGGAGAACAATACATCTTCATGTCTGATCTATGGTCGAGAAATTACCACGTTAGGGTGAATGAGGATATCCCCATGACTATTTATAATATATGGTATAGGTACTATGTGTTTCATTTATTTCCATTCGAACTCAATAATGATCCAAAATTCTCCATGGAAATGTTAAATATATTATTTATAGACTACCTCAGAAAATATTTGCTGTCTTTATAGATGAAATGATGATTACTTCAATAGTTATGAAGAGCTTGGGGATCATATGGAAATTATGGTAAAGACCATAAAAAATTAAAATATTTATTATAAGTAGAGAAAATGTGAGTTCTAGTTAACGGAAGTCTCATTTATAGGTGAAATAATAATAATAAATCAGATATTTATAAAATCTTAAAATACATAATCAATAGAAGGATATCTGAGGCCCATAACATTGACAGATATCCATAGTTTACTTTAATTATATGGGTACTATCATTGATTTTTGTTAAATTTCTCACTATTATCAAACCCTCTAACCAAGACTAATCATAAAGGAGCAAAATTTTCTAAGAATGGTGAATGTGAAGAGAGCTTCAAGAAGTTAAAATATTTGTTTAACTGTATAGTTGTTCTCAAAAAACCTAAAAGTGGAGAACATTTTGTGGTATTTAGCTATGTTTCAAAGAAGTTATTTGGATATGAGGTAATGAAAAATGAAACGGTGATAGATTATTATTCATGGAAGTTGATCGTTCACAAACAGAACTACCCAACGCATGATCTGGAGATGGCCGTATTGATCTCCTTGATAAAAATATCGTAGAATTGTCTCTTTTGGAGAAGTGTGAGATATATATGGATCATAAATATCCTCATGTATAAATTGACATATAAAGATGTGAATATGAGACAATGATGATAGTTTGAGGTGATCAAGGACTATGACTAGTCAAATGCAGAGAAAGTAGAAGATGCTCTAAGTATAAAGGATCCTTCAATTATATCATTGATGATAATTGATAAGGATCTAATATTATTTTATTTGAAAATGATGTAAATGTCAATCATAATGGAAGGAACATGGTCAATACTTTAAAAATTATTTATCAACCATCTATTTTTTGAAAATATAAAGGATTCTAAAATAGATGATGTGGGAATTCATAAGAAAGTATAAAATATATTCAAATAGAAATTCTAGGTGTTCAATTTTGTTTAGTATGGAGTTGTAATATTTTGGTCCTTACTATGCGTACCATCAAATCCCAAGTTAAATAATGATATTTTGGATAATTCACATTGTTTTAAATTCTCTATCCATCGTAAAAGCATGATTATGTATCGAAATCTATAAGTGTACTATTAGTTGGAAGATTTGAAGAAGGACATTGTAAAGAAAATATAATGATTTCTTCTATGATAGTAAGTGATGGAAAAAAGGAAGAAATATAAGGGGTTATGCAACCATTACGCATACCTACTTGGAAATGGGAAGACATCATTAAGAACTTGGTCACTAGTCTTCTGAAGACATCAAGAAGAAATAATGCAATATGGTTTGTGTTGTATATCTTAAAAATAATGCACAGTTAAATATAATCCAAGAGTTATATCTCCCAATAAAATATCAATTATATACATTATACAAGTGGTGAGGCGTTATGGAATATGAAAATCGATTATATATGATAGAGATCCAAGATGTACCTCCATGTTTTGGAAGAGTATCTATCCTAATCTAACTACTGAGTTTAAATTTAGAATGGCTTATGAACAAAAAATGATAGAAAATTTGAGTGGAAAATATATAGAATCATGTAAATATTTATAGAAATATCAATTTACTTCAAAGGAGGATGGGATAAACATATTACTATGGTATATTTCTAATAGAATATCAGTTTCCACTCCAGAATCCAAATTGATCCCTATGAATCCCTTTATTTGAAGAGGTGAATAACACCTCTGTGCTGGGTAGAATATGGGTAGGAAAACTGATATTTCCTAAAATGGATGAGGAAATTATGGAAAAGTTGAAGACCATTCAATAGAAAATCAAGGATACTCAAAGTCAATAGATGATTTATGCTAAAAATCATTGAAGAGGCTTAGTGTTTTATTCCATAGAAAATGTATTCCACTGTATATCTCAATGGATGAATGTCATGAAATTTAAGATGAAAGTAAATCTTAGTGAAAGATGCATCGGTCCCCTTGTGATCCATGTTTAAATTAGAGTGGTGTCCTATCGACTAGAACTACCTCAGAAAATATACCATTTATGTGATGTATTCCATGTACCACACATGAAAATGTATGTTCTAGACCACTCACATGTACACAATGAAGAGGCGGTACCATTGCAAAAATATCACTCTTCTGATGAGAAAATATTGACAATATTAGATTATAGAGATAATGTTCTATGAAATAAGACAATGTACTCGATCAAGGTATTGCGGAAAAACAAATATTTTAATGAAGCGATGTGTGAACCAGAGGATGTGATGAAACAATGTTACCCTCATCTATTTTAGTGTGTTAAATTAAAATTTGGAGGGTGAAATTCCTAATGGGATGAAGATTGTAACAACCAGAACTTTTATATATAATATTCCACATATTAATTAATTAAATTTTTTATTATATATTTTGGTAATTGAAAAATTAATAACTTATTTGTATTTATTATATACAAATATATCTAAAATATTGTTTATTATCATTATAATTGATTATATAAATATTGAATAGTGATCCTATGATTACTATAAATATTGGATTTTAACAAATCAAATTGATAAAGATAAAGGAAAACATGGCCCCAACTATTAGGAAAAAACCCTATGGAGCCCATTTATCAGTGGCTACATGGGGTATAACATCACTGAGATCATATATTGAACAATCTAAAGTCGATATCCATCAACCTAAGCATGAATAAAAACTCTTACGAGATAATTTCAGTCTCATCTCGACCACGAACTAAACAACATACACTAAACCACCCCATGAATGTATCACCATCGTGTACTTTACCATTTGTGAAAATTTTTATGTTTAAATAGATATGTTTCAAGAACATAATAATATGAAGATTTTTTTGGTATTTTCAATATAATAATGTTCATATTTTTGTTAATTTATAAATTATTTTTATTCTTATACAATAAAACACAAACTTTTTTTTAATTAGTATTCAGTTATTATTATGATGATTAATTTGATGAATGAATTTATTTTTGAAATAAATAATTTTTTAATAATATATTATTATTTAATATTTATTAATAGATATAAATTAGCCTAAATTGTTTCTGATTTCAAATTTAATTCTTATAATGGTTTGTAAACTAGTATAATAAAAAAACCCCAGTATTTCTTAATAAATATTTATTCTTATTTTTAAATATAAAATTTACATACAAAAAAATTATTTTTATAAAATGAATATTGTTTTTGGAATAAAAATTTAAAAATTATACAAAGGTTAATTTTTAATATCTTTTTGAGACAGTCACATTTTTAGGTAAAAGTAAAATACAATATAAATATATGGTTTGTATTATAAGACTATAATGAGGAAAAAGTTATTTATTATATCCTAAAATGGAATAAAAGACAAAATATATACTTTCCCTTTAAAATTATGTAATTTTGTGTTTATTTTATCAATTTTATAAAGCCTTTATGAATCCTCCAAATCCACTAATATATTTTAAGGATTTAAAATTATTTCCTTATAAGTATGACTCACTTCAACATGAAAAATGTTATTATATTATTATGTTGGTCCATTTACCTCATTAAATTATTGAAACCAACCTATTTGGTAAGAAAAATGGTCAAAAATCAATGGAAGGTTTGTGGTTTAGGTCATTTTGTTTTTTATAGACTAAAATCTTTGTTGGGGATATGATAAAGAATTACCAACTAATTTACTAAAAAAACCCTCCCAATATTCCACTAATCTTCACTAAAATTAATATTATAACATGAATACTCTGACCTCACCTCTATAGAGTCCTCCTATGGTTCCCCCATGCTCTCAAGAAGCTCTTCCCAATCATTCAGGGTTGCACTCTCAAGGTAAGGGATCCTTTCCTTCAATTTTTTATTCAAGATTATTTATTATCTCTTGACTTCTATTTCTAAATTGTATTGTTGGGAATTTTTTTTAAAATTTTCATATTACTATCAAATTTATGTTCAAATTATGAGAGTCACCTTTCTCTCTCATAAACCCATTTTATGAATCTTTATGTGATAATGTTATAATATCGAGATTTGATATTGTTTTTTCATGAAAAAATTTGTATAATGAATACCATACACATTTACTATCAATGGTGTTAACCTTTATGAACATATAAAAATTTATTAGGGATTTAATTTTATTTATTCAACACTCTTTTATCATATAATATAATATTTATGATTAATGAATCCATTTTTTATGATCTATGTTGCAAAGATAAGAATTAGAATGAAATAAATGTGATGGGTGTGCCTGAAAATAAATAGTCCTCCAATAAAATATTGCCTAATGTTTAGTCTCATGGGACATCAATTTGGGAAGTGGATTAAACAATATTTATTTATGATAGCTTTCGCATCATGATGTCTCTATTGTTAGCCATAAACTTTGTTAATGATGAGTTATTTTATTTTATTTTCCACATTACCTATGTTTTCATTTTGTTATCATGATATATAATTCCTTTTTATTCATGTTTTTTATTATCATCCATTTTATGACCTATTAATTTTCCTATTATCTTAAATGTATTTCTTTCCTTATGTTATACAATGTTTCTTCCCTTACTAGGATTTATAGATCACCCCTTTCTTATATATGTTCCCAAATCATCCCATGCAGTTTGAAGTATGAGCATATTAAGGACTGTTTCAATAAAGATCATGTATTTACTATTTTAAGTTGTTATTTAATGTACCTAATTCACAAATACAATATAATTCTCAATCTTATATATTTTAGTAATTGTAATATTATGTAATAAATAATGTATAAATTTTTAATAAAGATAATGGTTTTTATGATTCATGTCTTATATACATCCTTGATTTTTTCCATGAGTTAATATTATTATATATTTTATGATGGTAATGTTATTCAAATCTTAATCTCAATTTAGTAATTCCTTATTCTGATATTATTAATTTTTTATCATTGAAATCTTCCATGTATAATATTACTATGAATTAGAACTCACCATTTCATATTTTTCTAATCTATATGTTATGTAGAAATGTTTTTTGTATGGAATTACTAGTAAGAGTATTATGTGGGAATATAGTTGTGGGATATGTTTAAGAGATTTCAGGATATATGATGATTGTGCATCTAGTCCCTATTGATGCTAAAACATTACTGTCCTTGGGAATGTAGTTGTAAAATATAATGAATATTTACTTGTTAAGATATAATATCACTATATAAAACGTGTGGGTCACTATAGTCAGTATCATAGGATATATTTTGTTAATATATAGATATTTGGATGAGATAACTTTGGTGAAAAACTTTAGGATAAGTCTAATTATAGGACAAATTCCTAATGTTTTGGTGAAGAAGAAATTATGTGGTTTTCCTAGAAATACATAACTATCTCAATAATACAACTAGAAATGGATTTATCACATATTGATCTTGCTCTAATAGCCTTGAAAATTGTTTTTTGATTGCATATCGTGCACCACTCAAGTGAAAGGTGACTGTTCCCTTTCAATGCACCTAATTTGACACTCTATAATGATTTTCATTGGTTAATTTATATTTTCATTATGAAACATTATGAAGGATTATAAAAGATGATGACTATGAAAGAATGAGGTTAAAACTATGGTTTCATATATTGAAAATATGGCGTCTTAATTTATTAATCCTATTAATTATTCTTCCAGATGATCTGGTTTCATACTATTTTTATTATTACTCACACAGTCATTTAGGTTATAGTTGATTAATGGATCCCAAAGGAACCATATTAATGCTGAATGTGACTGAAAATTCAATGCATGTCCTCTTGAGAAACAAAATGACATGGGAGAAAGAATAGAAAATATTATTGATATGATTATAAATATTTACCAAGTAATGAATGATACTGGTATTTGAAATTAGAAAATGAGGGAACAACATCCTGATGAGTCATTAAAGAGGTAGCATCCTCCAACATTTATATGGTAGGTTGAGCCACTAGTGGTTGAGTAATGGATTATTACTATCAAAAATAATTTCTGTTTTCACTAGTATTCATATAATGAAATTATTTTTTAGCTATTTTTTATTTGTATGGAATAAGAGTACAATGGTTTATTATTATCAGGAACATTAGGAAATTGGAATAAATTGACTCCATATTGTGGATTTATTTTAAGATCATTTTTTTCAATATGTAATTTCCTCATATTATTTATATGTAAATGGAAAAATAATTATCATATATAATATAGGGTGATATTGAATCTGATGATATCTATGTAGAAATATTTACATGAATTTCGAGGTTTCCTTTTAATATTATTATCTAAACTAAAATTAAGATTTGAAATTTAATGAATAGCTTAAAACAAGTCTCTGAAGGGCATTTGATATAATAGAAATCATTGGATATGAGGAAATGATTTTCTTTCAACTCATAGTGGAGATGTAGATAATAAATACCCATCAATATCATGGTTTTTATAGGAAAATAAAAAAAAATTAAATGAAGAATCTAATAAAAAAAATAATAGAGAGAATAAGATGATATTTCATTAATTCTTTAATTGTAGAAGTAAACATGGAGAAAATTATCTTAAAAGGAATGATATATGTTTGAAGTGTGGAAATGAAGCTCATCTAGAAATTAAATGTGGAAGTGATCAGATAATATTTTTCTAATGATTTATAGAAATCAATATAAAATACACCACCCATACATTAGTGTTTATAAATAAAATATTATTGAAAATATGGTAACTAGGGATCAAATAAAATGGTCAATGATAACGATTTGGGTATGAAACCACTTCATCTTAGAGACAATGGGAAATATCATTTAATCATTAGTACTGATTTGGGGTATGGTAATGATATGGTGAAAGGAACACGTACCACATACTCCATAAATGCTAATGTATTTTTTGATCTAGGATATACCCACTCTTTTATATATAATGTGTTTTCTATGGGTATCAAAATATAGCTAAATGAATAGATATTGAATTAGACGTGAAAACCCCTAATGGTATGTTGATCATATCTCAAGTTTATGATTCTACCATGATTTGATTTTTTCAGGATGAGCTTTATGAAAATGTCAGGATTCCCTATTTAGTTGGACATGAAGTTAGTTTTTTCATGGATTGAATGTATTTTCATAAATACTTCAAAAAATTTCAAGAAATGGAAGTAACATTTGATGTTATGAAAAAACCTATGATATATAAATGGTATGCTGATAAATATGATATTACAATTGAAATTACATTCATTATATGGTTCTTGATTCCTCTATAAAAGAGCTGTTTTCTCAGACTATTGGGGATAAAATCAACATTGAAGATACGCATATGGTATTAGACTTTTTTGATGTCATTATAGAGGAGTTACCTAATATTACACCATATAATTTTCTTAATTTTTCCAGACAACTAATACATATGTTTTCACCTAGTTTAAAGACTCCATATTGAATGGACCTTCTTGAGTTGTAGGAGCTAAAATAGAAACTATGAGGTAATTGTAGTAAGGGATCTGTTTATCCATGTACACCAACATTGGATAATCCGGTTATTTTTTATAATAGGAACGATGGATAAATGGAAATATGTATAGAATATAATGAAATGAATAATATCACAATCAAGAATAAGTATTATCTATATAGTATTGATGATTTTCAAAATCAATTACAAGGAGATCAATATTTTTCCAACATTGATCTTAAATTTTCATACTATAATTTGATTGTAATATGTGAAGACTGACTAACTGAAAATTATTTTTTATTAATAAAGAAACTTTTTAAGAAAATGTGAGAAACCATAAATTCCAACAAGCACCAAACAACAACAAGCTGATGATCAGAAACAACCTCACCCAAGCAAAAGCAGCAACCGCAGACTCCAAAGAAGGACCACTTGGCGATCCCATGCAAGCATGGTCCCTGCTGATGGAAAGCCATCCCTATGTATCAACCACATCCCAAATGTCCTGCAGAGGAACAAGCTTCATGCTTTATCCCGTTTGAGCCGAACTGAACCTTCCACAAACCTCACACAAGCAGGTCGGTAACTTAACACAGGATAAATTAGGAATGAAGTAAAATAGAATCATTGAAAACCAGATAAATTATACCAGATTCAGTGTCTCTAAACAGTCTCCAGGATAAATTAGATACCTGTAGAAGAGGATCCCCCCTTATCAGGTCTTCAAAAGAAGAAGTCAGCGTATTCCAGACCTGCATATATTCCTCAAGACTGATCACCCCCTTGTTGAAACCTCCAACTAGGATCGTGTCCTGTTTATCCACCAAAATATACTGGTCCTCATTAAGCTCCACTTCAAGATTCCTATTCATAATCTTGGTTGTATCCTCTTCTGAGGCGTTGAGGAATAACACCTGCTCTGACTCCACATCACCAGATCTTAAAACCAAATCCAGGGAGGGATCATGTTGTCCAGCTGAATAGTGTATTCATTTGGTTTTACTAATGTTGTGGGTATCATTATAGATTTAATGAATAGAGTCTCTAAAGATTACATTGATTAGTTTTTTATCATAATTATAGATGATATTATTATATATTTAAAGGTAAAATAAGTGAATTAATATCACAAGAGTATTTTACTATATATTGTGGATGGATATGTTTTAAGAAAAATTTACCAGGTGTGAATTTTGGTTGTAAAAAGAAAAAAATTCTGTTCGTATAATCTGATGCGATGGTATATCAGTGGGTCGATTAAAGGATGATAATATTGTACGTTTCTGGACTAACCATAATTACTAATATATGTATATGTCTTAGTTTCTAATGATATTATCAGTACATTGTAATGAATTTCTCATGACTATATAATCCACTCACCATCTTAACATGCTATAGAGTCATGCTCTTTTGGATAGATGAATGTAACGAAAATATCACGGAATTGAAGAAATGGTTGGTCTACAATCCTTTTCTAAAAATAAACCAATTTTGAGAATGATTTTTGATTTATATTCATTAATCAAAGAATGTATTGGTATGTGTAACGTCCTGGTTCTATAATCCACCAAGATACGCCCCATACCCAGTTGGTCACATTGTTTCAAGCGCATTTCACCGAACCCTAGTGGATAGGGACTAGCAGCGAGGGAATTGGGTTTGATAGTGGGGAAACTATGCCATCATTGGCAGAGTAACACAATGTAAGTAAACCAAATACCAATAATGGAAGTAGTAATAATATCATACAATAGAAAACAGTGGAAGACTGAATGTAAGAAACTACTAGAGCACATATATAAATGAAGAATGATAAGTATGTCTAGGAAAACATCCAATCAAATCACAAATCATTAATACAGTACTAAACTAATGTAAAAAAAGAAACACAAGTAATTACTCCTCAGCATCGCAAGCCTCATCTTGATCCCATGTTCTAAAGCTCCACAAAAATCAAGTACCTGAGGTATAAGGGAGCTTTACCTTATATATACCTGTAAAAATATAATTTTTTTGGGCCAAAAGCATGGAACAAACAAGGTGGGAGACTAATCCCAGTAGGAAACCACCAAAAGATCTATTCCTAGTAGTCATTGAATATATATATGGCTGGAAATAAGTAAAAGAAACAGTAAACAAGGAAGTTCTCAAGGTAAACAGTACTACATGTTCAATTGAAAATATTTACTTGTAAGTATTTAATCAACCAAAAAAATACTAGTAACCATCTAAGTAGTTCTTACAGTCTAACCCCTATAGTTCACAAATAAAGGAAGATATAACAAAAGTCTCTCTGAGTAATCAATCACCTTCAATTCCTCATATAGTCATGTGTGATTAATGACTATCTACGGAATCACTCACCATTAATACACCATATAGTGTTTTAGAGGTAACCCAGAGGCGCTCTAAAAAAGCACTCAATGTCAATTCCTCCCAGGTCCTCATAACATAACTATAGACCCGCTGATGGATCCCTCAACATCAATCCACCCTACGGTCTCACAACATGATTATTATAACAGACACTCTTGGAAATCACTCAACTTTAATTTTCCATATTTTCTCACTACACCGGGTTCCCACAAGCTATGTGTAAAGTAAACGTGCACAAATGAAGAACAATAGGAAAAGTGAACCCCTAGAAATACATGGATAACAATTGAAAATATATTATCATGTTAGATAAAATAAATCACTCCTTCTTACAATACTAGGCATGGGAAAAACAAAGGCAGACTAACAGGATAAGCAGGACCAAAGGGTCATAAACCAAATATTCAAGGGAAAAAACATCCAAATCATAGTGATTAACCCTATTCAGAATCAATTAACCTCTACTCAAGAATACAAGCATACCACGAAGTTAACAGGGCTAACACTGTAAACACGCAATACCCCGTTCATGGGTATTGGGAAATTTTTCACATATAACTCAAAAACATCAACAGAAAGGCACAAACCACATCCCTCAGTTTTTTCGGATCATTATATGTGATCTTCAAGCCTTGAATCTCCAAAAAACACTGTAGATATACAAAAAATACAAAAAATACTCAACTGAGGATAACTCTTAAAAGAGGAGAAATTAGGAAACGAAGCTATAGTAGAAGGAAGAGCTTACTGAGGCGATCTTAAAGCAATCAACATCGGTCGATTCAGAGAAAAGATTCTTGATCGGGGGCTCGGAGAAGAAACGTCAGTCGTACAGTGCTCCAGACGAAGAATGAGAAGAAGACGAACATTTTTTCCATTAGACGTGATGCCAGTCCATTAATTGAAAAAAAAATAAATTACACTTCATGTAATTTAGAATTACACTACGTGTTCAGGGCCGTTAGACGGCCAACACTGGGTTACCCGTGGTAATCGCATACACGGAGTGTACTTATAAAGTACATGGTGTTTAATTAAGAAATTTCAAAAAACTCATTTTTTTTTCAAAAACATTAATAAAAAGAAAAAATAACTAAAAAGAAGATCATGGTACTTAAAAAATTCCCCATTAAAACAAATTCATCCCCATATTTTTCTAGAATGGATACGTAGAAGAAGAATCCCTTACCACCTCCGGCCACTGCCATCGTACATCGACCTACCTCTCCCACGTCTCAGCATGTACTCGCCTATGATGCCATAACACTCATACCATAGGAACATACTGTCCACAAATAACATCCGTACTTTGATGAATGATCCGGATATAGTGCTTCTCGAATGAAAAATCCACCTCCAACTCAACCTCCTCAGGTTGAAAAACATGAGACGGGTCTGAGAAGTAACGTCGAAGCTGAGAAATGTGGAAGACATCTTGTATAGCCCCATACCATGAAGGAAACTGCAACTGATAGGCAACCATACCAACTCTCTCCAACACCTCAAATGGCCCAACATACCTCGGTGAAAGATTACCCTGTCTCATAATCCTATTTTATCCCAACCTCAGTGTAACATGCAGGAAAACCTGATCCCTAACCTCAAACTCCATAGGTCGTCTCCGTGGATCATCATAAAACTTATCTCAAGACTATGCAGTAGCAATCCTTTTCTGAATCAACTCTATCTGATCTGTGGTCTCTGGAATAAGATGAGGTCCCAACATAGCTGCCTCTCCTGCCTCCTACCAACATAAAGGTGATCAGCATGACCTACTTTACAAAGCCACATACGGTGCTATCTGAATAGTTTCGCGAAAACTAATTTTGTAGGAAAACTCCGCAAGAGTTATGTGCTTCTCCCAATAACCTCCAAAATCTAGTATTCATGCTTGAAGCATGTTCTAAAACACCTGAATCGTATGCTCGGACTGGCTATCCGTCCGAGGGTGGTATACTGTACTCAAAAGTACCTGTGTACCTAAAGACTTATGTAGTCACTTCCAGATCTGAGAAGTAAAATGTGCATCCCTTTATGAAAAAATGGTGTGTGGAACTCCATGTAAAAACACAATCTCTCAGATTTACAACCATCCGAGCACATCAACGCTAATGGTCTCCTCGATCGGTAATTAGTGAGAATATTTTGCGAGTCTTTCAATGACAACAAAAACTACATCATTCCCTCGATGCGATCTTGGTAAACCTATCACAAAACCCTTCACGAAATCATTCCACTTTTACTTGGGAATGGGTAACTGCTGCAAAAGCCCTGCTGGTTAATGATGCTTGTCCTTCACCTACTGACAGGTGGAACACCTCATGACAAAACCAGAAACATCTCTCTTCATACCTATCCACTAATACTGATGGTGTATATCACGAAACATCTTGGTGTCACTCGGATGAACTGACCAATCCAAGGAATGAACATCCTGTATCATCTCTCTATGTATGTCTGCAGACACCCCGACATGCCCCTGAAATTGCATGATCGCATCCTTTCATACTGTCCACCCAGGAATAGGGTTCTCTCCTGAAACAATTTCCCATTGGACTAGGCCTTCTGAAACTGATAGATATATCATTTGTACATGATCGAGTAGAGTAGAGGTAACAACTAGACATGATAGAAATGTATGCCCCTGTCTGTCGTGCAGCTCCAAATGCATCTAAACAAAATAGATCCATATGCTTCCACTCATTACTATCCTCTATAATTTCCTTTATCTGGGTCCTCCAGCTCAACACATTGGCCACTGTGTTTCCTTTTCCAGTCATATAGGCAAGCTCAATGTCAATGGAATGAAGATACGCAACCCACCTTGGATGTCTCAAATTCATATCAAGATGAGTGGAGATGTACTTGAGACATTTTTTGTTGGTAAAACCCACAAAATTCTCTCCCAGATGATAATGTCTCCAACAGTGTAAAGCATGAACAAATTTAGCTAACTCAAGATTGTGCATCAGGTACTTCCTCTCTTGTGGCCTCAACTTCTGAGATCTTTACACAACAAATCATTCACCTTGAATAAGCACTGATCCAAGACCGATACCGGATGCATCACAATACATAGTACAACTCTTTCTGGCTATGGAAATATGAGTATCAATGCTGACATAAACCCCTACTTCATCTTATGAATGGATGAATCATAGGAATTTGAAAACAAGAACATGGCACCATTCTTAGTCAGGCCCATCAGTGGCGCTGCTAAGCATGAAAAGCCCTGTATGAAGCATCTGTAGTTACCATCCAGCCCTAGAAAACTTCGTACCTAGCAGATGTTCATAGGCTGCTCCGAAGGAACTACTGCTCTCACTTTCTTTGGGTCTGCTGATACTCCTATATCTAAGAAGTCATGACCAAAGAAGTGAATCTAATCCATCCAAAAGTGTAACTTTGAGAGCTTTGAATGTAACTGATGCTCTCTCAGTGTACTCGGAATGATATCAAGATGTGTTGCATGGTCGTGTCGATTGTGAGAGTACACCAATATATCATCCACAAAGGCAACCACAAAAGAATCCAAGTATGGATGGAACACTTGGTTCATCAGTGCCATGAAGATTCGAGGTGAGTTAGTGAGACCGAACAACATAACCACACACTTTTATAGACCATATCTACTGCCAAAGGCTGTAAGAGGTATATATGATGGTCTAACGTGCAACTGAAGGTAACCGAACTTCATGTCAATTTTTAAGAACATCCGGGCTCCTCAAATTTGATAAAAGAGATCATCAATCCTTAGTAATGGATATCAGTTCTTGACCATCAACTGGTTCAACTTCCGATAGTCCACACAAAGTATGAGGTTACTGTCTTCCTTCTTCATAAAGAGAACATTCGAACCCAAATGAGAAGTATTGGCTCAGATGAAACCCTTCACCTGAAACTCCTCCAACTATTTATTGAGCTTTTTTAACTCTAATGTAGCCATCCTATAAAGAGTAATAGAGACTGGTGCCACACCTAGAACAAGTTCAATAGAAAATTACACCTATCACTCCGGAGGAAAACATGAAAATTCCTCTAGAAAGACATCCTTGAAATGATCAACCAATGCATGAAATTCTATCAGTGAAGTCCCCTGGTCATCCAGATATAGACTAGAAATACGGGATGTAAATCTTGCTAACCCATGATGCTCTGGTCCTTCTCTGCTCGCCTGGACCTCCCATTCGCCCTTATATAGAAATGATCCACCTTCTAGTGACGTGAAACTCACCCTATGATGATAGAAATTGACAACTTTTTGGAATGGAACTATGCATTCCATTCTGAGAATTACATCATAGCCTTTCATCATTAGGACATTGAGGTCCTATATGAAGTGACACCCACCAACCTCTAGGAGTCACTCCTTATACTATCACACAGTAGCCATTATAGACCCCAATAGAGTGTCTAATGTCAAGATATCAGCCGAGGAAAAGATACAGACCCCAAGGATTTCCACAATAGAAACACATATATATATATATATATATCTATCTATGGGACACCCCTGTATTGAAAAGAGAAGAAGCTAAAACAGAATTGACTATGCTAGTACCTCAAACTGTATGGGGTCCGGGATACGACTCCTGCTAGGTCTGTTCCACAACAAAATCATGTCATGTACCATGACCCGGTGACCCTACTAGACCACTCTGGGAAGATCCACCCTATTGTCGCTGAAGGCATGGTGATTGAATGCCACAACCGCGACCTCCAACTCTGCCTGAATGGCTAGAAGAACTCCAATTACCAAACTGGTAAAAAACCAGTGGTACTGATCTAGAACAAGGATTCATAGAAGAATCCCTATCACCAACTACTGGTGGGAAGATCTGATAGAAGCACTAAAGGTGACCCATCTTGCCTCAAGAATGGTACTCCACTAGGTCTCTAGGGAAATGTGGCCTCGTATTCCTGACCATTATACACCAGTAGCATACCACCTAGCTACTTGAAGGTGAATATCGCCTACTTGTATCTTCACATGTAGTCTCCCTGCGGCGCTTCCTACTATCATCTGGGAAGCCACTAACTCTGTATGTTGAACCGCCCTAGCTCATAGCTCCAGAATCCCTCAAATTACGCTATGTGATTAGTACCTAGTGGACAATAGAAGATACCGATGTCAACCTAAAGATGTTCACCTGAGAGCTAATGTCCTTCCTAAGACCATCCTCAATATTTCTTGCTAAAATCAGCACATCTCCCCCTATAAAGGGTTTAAAGTGCTACAGCTCAGTGAAGTGAGAGGGAATAATCCATAATAGAAAGAGGACCCCATTCCAAACTCATGAAATCTTGGGCTCAATCATCCCTCAAGGTATCCAGTTAGAAGTAATCATAGTTGGATTTATGAAACTCCTACCAAGCGATATTATGCTAGTGTCCCACTGGTGAGATCACATACCATCATCTCATAGAGGAATCTTGAATCATATAGGTAGCATGTTTAACTCTCCCCTATGGGGGTGTTTCCAGATGCTCGGAGATCATCAGGATGGCTTTAACCATGACTGTATAGCTTGGGGTCCTCCATTCCATGAAAATGTGGCAGGATTACACTGTGGTAAGACCCGAGTGAATTCTACCATCGACAGGGTTGGAGTATGTGCCCCTTGAAAGGTCTTCATCATCATCATAAAAGCGTCCCTGAACTATTAATTGGCACCTGTGTTTGGTATAACTGATCGTTCCTAGACTGGAACAACTAGAGGATCATTTGGTAGTCCCTAATCATCTGTATCTGCTGTCAGATTACCGATCTACAACTGGCGTACAACCAGAGGACGTATCAGTTTCATGATTCTGAAAGGCCATTTACATACCTTCGATCTAGATTAATAGGGACTGAAACTTAGAACTGTAAGAAGGGAACAATAGAAAGAAAGAATTCATGTTTTACAATCATGGATACATGGCATGTATAATTCTAACATGTATTTCCCTCTAATCCCTTCACATGGGAGTGTAATCCTACCACAAATGGTCTTCTAACACCCCAAACACAAAATGTGTTGTCCGAACACATGACATGTACATCAATCCTCTTCCCCTAGACGAGCCCCCCTTACATGACTAAGACACAAAATTCACTTAAAACAAGACTACATGGCATGTTTTTACTAGACACGATATGTAATAGATGATCTTCATTGACCCGTGTTGTTAGTGACACGGCCAGATACCCGGCTCATACTACACGGTGTGTTCTAGGTGGACACGACATGTACTTGAATAATTTTACCTACTCGTTTTGTTTCCTACAGAATCTGATACTCGGTTTACACTACACGGCATGTTCAATCATGACGCGGCATGTATAACATATGTTTATCCATCCATGTTGTTAGTCAAACAGGTGGACACCATGTCATCACAACATGGTGTGTGCGCCCGGTACATGTCGTGTTCTACCAAAATTTCCCGACCCCGTGTCTCTACCCACACAACCAGTGACACTGTTAGAGACTACATGGTGTGTATGTATAGTACAAGGTTTTCAATTAAGATAAATTGTTCATTCCCAAATAGAAGCATACACAGTGTGTGTTAAACATTACACGCTATGTATGCTGGGTTTTTTCGGACAGTAAGCCTCAGAAACTACTCTCAAAACTATAAAACACTAAAACTAACATTGAAAATGACAAATTACGATCCTTGAGGGGCCATAATAACCACAAATCAAATATTCACATATTATTCATGTTATAAACAAGGTAACATATCAATGATCCTCCAAATTCTGATTCCTGAGGGACCATACCACCTCACGAACCAATGATTGGAAATCATTCAAATAAACCTTACAAAAACGAATACCCATATCAAAAATCATGTATTCAATCAACCCATCTATCCGAAAAACATACATATCTAGAACAACATCTATCACAACAACATGAAATTGCAGATGACACCTAAATAGCATGGAAAGAATGCATGACATGTGATTTCTAGAAAGTGCCTTTATGATGCATGAGATGGCATACCGTTATATCATCATGATGCAACAAAAATAGAACCTCAATAATATGAACAATAACAACCCAATACATTTGAGTCACCCAATGGTGAAAATTAAATCAACCGAAAAGTTATAAAACATAAAAATTGCAATAAATGTGGTAGATTGGCTTTTCCCTATACATGGGTTAGCTACTCCCAGGCCCAACTTATTAGGAAGTACCTATTAAATCCTATCCCTGACTATAGGCTTCGAACTATAAGTAAAGAAGAAAAGAATACCCCTGATACCACTTTTTAGCATACCGGTTCTGAAAGCCACCCAGAGGAGCCCCGTACCTGGTTTGTCACAAGGCCTCAAGCGCATTTCTTCGAATTCCAAAGGCTGCTGAATAGCAATGAGGGCATTAGGTGGGATAGTGGGGAAAATATACCCTCATTCGTAGAGTAACACTGCATAAGTAAAACAAATAGAAATAGAGGAATTAGTAATAATAACATACAAAGAAAAAAATGGAAGACAGAAAGTAAAAACAAGTAGAGAAGATATATAAATGATGCATGATACATATGTCTAAGAAAGTAGCCAAACAAATCAAAATGCCGAAATACAGTACTAACCAATGTACAAAAGAAAGACAAGTAACAAGTCTTCAAAATTGAAAGCCTCATCTTGGGTACATGTACTCCAGCTCTATAACAATCAAGTACCTCATGTAGAAGGGCACTTTCCCTTATCTATAACTAAAACAATATAATCTATTTCTTCCCAAAGAATCTCCCAAACTGGGAGTGGGACTAATCATAGTAGGAAACCACCAAAATATATGTGCCTAAAAGTCAATTAATATATATGGATGAAAATAATTAAAATAAATTGTAAACAATGAAGTTCTCAAGGTAAACATTACTACATGTTAAATTAAAAACATTTACTTGTAAGTATTTAATAAATAAAAACAAAAATACAAACAACCCTCTGGGTAGTTCTCACACCCTAACCCATTTGGTTCACAATGCAATGAAGACATAAAAAAGACTCTATGATGAAGCACTCACCGTCAATTCCTCCTTTAGTCACGTGTGATTAAAGACTCTCTCAGTAATCATTCACCTTTAATTCCCCCTATAGTTTATAAGCGGTAACCTACAGGTGCTCGGAGGAAGAACTCAACGTCAATTCCTCCTATGGCCTCCAAACGTAACTATAGACCCTCTGAGGGAGAACTCAACGTCAATCCTCCCTATAGTCTCACAACATGATAATTATAGCAGACACCCTGGGAAAGCACTCAACATCAATTTCCCCTATGGTCTCACTAAACCAGGTTCCTGCAGCCCTAGGTAAATTAATCATGAACAAATGAAGAACACCAGACAAAGGGAACCCCTAGAACATCTTGGATAACAATATTCAACATATCAACATTTTAGATAAAATAAATAAATATATCCTATAATACTAGGCATGAGAAAAATCAAGGAAACCAAACAAGCTAAGCCGGACCAAAAATTCATAAACAAAACATGCATGGGAAAACAATTCCAAAGCATAGGGATCAACCCTATTAATATTTAATTAACCTCTAATCAGGCATACAAGAATAGAAGGAAATTAATAGGGATGAAACTATAAACAAGCAATACCCCATTCATGGGTATTGGGAACTTTTTCACATATAACTCAAAGAATTTTACAGAAATGCACAAACCACCTAACACGGTGTTGTCAGATCATTATACAAGAACCAAAAGCCTTGAATCTCCCGTGAACACAGTAGATCTACAAAAACCCTAAAAATTATCAACCGAGGAAAACTATTGAAAGTAGAGAAATCAGGAAACAAAGCTCCAGCATAAGGAAGAGCTTACCAAGGCGATCCCAACACAATTGACAGTGGTCAATTCAATGAACAGTCACTTGATCAGGGGATCAAAGACGAAACAATGGTTGTACGGTGCTCTTGGATGAAGAATTAAAAGAAGAAGAGCATTAGATCCTTTAGATGCGACCGCTGTCTGATTCACGAAATAAAAAGAAAGTACATGGCGTGTACTTTCCCTTACTAGCCCCCACATTAGGTGGTGTCCACATCACCACACACGGCCGTGTGCAGGACCGTTAGAGGGATAGCACCTGGCTACTCGTAGTAACTGCGTACACGACATGTAATTATACTGTACACAGAGTGTACATAGGAAATATCCAAAAACTCATCTTTTTTTGAAAACATAAGAGAAAGGAAAACATACCTGAAAAGAAGATGATGGTTCTTACAATATGAATTTTTATACAAAATGATATAGTAAAATCTTATTACATAGAAAAATTTATGGTACATGAAAAAAAATTACCCAACTCCTTATTTGGAGCTCGATATAATATTTTTTGAATTAAAGATATATTAGAATTTTCATTATAGATAATGGTGTGATATATATTATAAAAATATGAGTTCAAAGAAAATATTCACATATAAAGAGATGAATATGTATAAGAGAATATGGTTTGAGTTGATTAATGTTAATGAATGCTCAATAAATTACAACTATGGGAAAACAAACATGGTGGAAGATAATATGGGTCAAAAGTATTATATAAGTTTGTCTATGATGATGATAGAAAAAGATAAAATATTTTTTATTTGAAAAGGATATATCTATAAATCATTAATTAAGAGGGGGGAGGGGGAATATTATCCCACTAAAATGACTTTTCCAAAATCTTTTAATTTAATATAAAGGAGGTGTATAAGGAATATGTAGAGATGAAAAATATGGTGAGAAACGTTCCTAAGATAACCTGTTATTTTTATAAAACTAGAATGATTATGAGTCATGTATTTTTTCCATCGATATCTTATTTAATGAAACATTTGTTGCTTAATGTTTATTGTTCATCATTATATATTAATTCTATATTTATGAAGATCGATAGAGATATGAAAGAGTATTTATTATGGGAAAAAATAGAGAGAGATAATGTAGTGTATGTATCTCAATAATTAGTATTTCAACAAGTCAAGGGTAATAAATATATTTCTAAGGATATTTTATAACTATAACCCATACCCAAACAGAAATGGGATAACACCACCATGGGTTTTCTCTTTAGAATCACTAAAACATCAAACAATAATACTTCTATATGGGTTGTATTCAATCAATATATGATCTTATAACACTTAATTTCTATCATAGATTATTACACAATTGATTATATTTCTATAATATAAATTATAAAATTGGTATGGTTATATGTAGCACTACACTCTATTATATCGGCTCTAGATCGAAGGTTTACATAAAAGTTATAGAGAAGTCCTCAATAAGAACTAGATTGTGAGTTTTATTTTAGACATTATTATCCTTAGATATATTTTTAGTCAATGTGATGCATTAAAACATTGGAGGATTTGTTGAGGTCAAATTTTATAGATTTTAATGATGATTTGGGATAAAAAAAATTTATATTCGTGTTTCCATAAAACAATTGATTTCAATCAAGGATTAAATTTACCTCTTTTAAATCATTATATTGAAAGAAATTTAAAACTCCAATTTTATTGGATTATGTTAATGAAATATGGTTTTGAGAGATTATATATCTTATAATATGATGTATATGTTTATGGTTATCCTATAATACATAAAGGTAACATAGAGTTAATATACAATTTATACTAACAATTGATGGTAAAATACGGAATTCAAAGTTAATGAGAAGTTATTTCATTTAATTTCTATAGGTAAAAAAGTTATGATATTCATAATGAATGGAAACATTATCCTTAGGTCTATTATTCCCTTCTAGATTCTTGATCGAGTAGAGATGACAACTTATCACTTTTCACTTCCACCAGTCATCTCTCAAATTCATGATCTATTAAATTTATCTATATTGAGTAAATCCATACAAGAACCTCACATTTACCAAAAATATATATTTCACTGCAAGTTAATGATCATTCTTATGAAGAACAACCAATTCGAATCTTAGACCATAGAGAAAAATTTATATCGAAAAAACTACCCACCTGTGTAACATTAACTAATAAAATTGGAAATTCGTAGAATCTAATAGGGAATCAATGGATCTGATGTAACAGTGATATTCAATTTTTCTATATCATAGTGATATAATTTTATTGAAAACAAATCATTTTAATATGGATATAATGTAACACCCTATGATTTAATGATACATTTCTCTTTAAATGATTTTAATTTCTTCGATATCATATGATACACGCCAAACAAAATCTAAAAGATCCATAATATAGTATATTGTTTAAATTTAAATATTAAATTTGAAGTATGAATAAGAAAAACCAAATATTTAAAATTATTTATAATTTTTCAAAAAAATCAAATATATTGGTTAATCTCTACCCAATTTTCAGTAATGTATTTATATGCTTCAAAAATATATTTCTCCTCAAACATGGTATTTATATCATTTATTGGTAAGGTAATATAAATAGTTATTTCCACTTTAAGAAAATTTATTTAAAAAATACAACTTCCTTTTACATATTAGACTGTCAAAATTATTATCGATTTATTTTTTTTGAATTTTTTTAAAAGATATATTGTTCTATGAATAGTTAAAAATCTATTTTTAGTAAATATTTTTTTCATTTCAATAATTTAAAATGTCTAAATTTTTTTAAATTGGTCTTACTAAAAATATTAGTTCACTAGGAATAATTCAATTCAGGTCAATTGAATCAATTTTATTATTTATTTTGGTTTAATATTTCTTTATATTTTTGAAAACATTCTTTTTCTTAGAAAATTTCATTTCATCGCATTTTAAGGCATTAATTTTAAATTTAATTCTAAAATTTCTAAAAATTAAATTTTATGAAATTTATTACATATTTTTAATTATAATTTCCAAATTTTATATTTATTTCACCCTCATTTTTTATCATAGTGAATAATGAAAACAAAAAAAATTATTATCATAGTTACGGTTTAAACAAGATTACCCAGGTGTTTAACCATTAGATAAGAGTATTTTAACTAACAAAAATTGAATATGTTACCTTTTATGGAAATATGTACACCTAATACTATCTAATATTTAAATAACTTTCTATTTGGATGTAATTTTCATGATAATGACTTTATTATATTTTAATCTCTTTAGAAAATCCAAGCGTGTCCTCTCCCCACCTTGTTAAAGTACACCCCATATTTATCTTATTTAAACAACATTAACAAATATAAATTGACCAGAACATATCCAATAATATTCTAAAATTAACAAATACATAAAGATGAGGATATTGACTTCTTAAAACACAATTCCAAGGGTTCTAAATAAGGGATCAAAAATGAGGTTATATGATGAATAGGTGATCGTCTAAACCAACATCTTTCGATTTATTTCATCTTATACCTCCTAAAAATATGTAGTATTAATCATTAAATAAGAAAATAAATATCCTAAAAATAATAAAATAGAATTATTATTATGGAACCACCATTATTAAGCTTGTTTTATCAAAATGGAAACGATAGTTTCACTCATGTGAACATGTAGAATATTTCCTCCACATAGTGATACAAGTCCATTTACATCACCATATTTCATGTATTATTATTATCAGGGGTTAAAATTTTATATATATTTTTTATGAAATTATTATTATTATTTAATTTTCATATAATACATACATTTTTATTATCCCACCTGTTATAAAACAACAACGTCACTTGTGCATATGTGTGGACTACCTCCTCCCTGAAGAATTGTGTTTACTTTTTAATAAATGATTTACAATGATATTATTTTTTATAGTTTTGTATAATAATTATTCAATAATGGGGATTTATTATTTAATGTTATTTTGTTCCATATTTCAAAAATTGATAACATCTTTCATGCGTAAGTATGACATACCATGTCCATCAACTGTGTACTTCATTTTTTGTACCTCTAAACATTATGGAAAACTCTAAATACATAAAAAATGAATATATATTATATCATTATTGATATTAATATTCTCCAAATTTTAGATCAATTATAAAAGTGAATGGACTGGAACTAATAAAAAATTCCCATGAAAAATAAATACAATTATCACACTAAAATTATAATTTTAATACGAAATTATTAACTCACCGGTGTTAAAATTATTTAATAGTTTCATATATGACATTATAAGTATTTAAATGACTTTAGTATAGAATTATATTAAAATAATATTTGTTATATATGAGTTGAAACTGATTACAAGAAACATCAAACTCAAAGAAATGGATTTTCATCTCACTTTTATTTTTGTGAGACACATGCCATATTCATCCCAAAATTCTTCTATACAATGTATATACATCACATTAATTAATTTAATGATTATTATAAAAATAATAATTTTGATATATATATCCATATGTGGTTTTATATATCATGATTTTTTCATTTAAATATTATTAATCCTGTAATGGATTTATGTTATGATGTCATTGTTTATTAGTATTATTTATGATTATGTTTAGGATGGTGAAATTTTATGACATGTATCTAAAAAATACAATAAATATTCTTCTCCTATGGTTATTACTATAGATTAAATTTTTTCAATTCATTATCCTATCTTTATGTACCAATGATTCCAAAAGAATGTTTCTCATATAAATTCCTTTATTTCCCTCTTAAATCAAAATTCATCTTTCTTCTATATGAATGATTTCAAAAAATGTTTCAAAAAATGTTTTTTATTTTATTCTATGATTTTTAAGTTATTTTACATAGGATTTAATTTATACATAATTATTTAAAGTGAATATTTTTTTCATTTTATAAGCAAGGAACTTTTTGGATTTTATTGAAAATGTGAAAGGAATCATTATTTATCACACACGACATGAATGAATATCTCCACCGACATGAAAACTAAATGATTTGAACCTATAATTAAATGATTCCAAAAATATTATTAATTATTATTTTTAATTATATTTAAAAAAAAATTTATTTTAAATAAATGATTCCAAATTTTGAATGGATTTTTTCTTACGAAAATTTCTAGTGATCATTTAAAATTCTTTTCATCTATGATAACATTGTTTGAAATTTCATATTCTTTAGTAGGAATGTGATACAATGATACCATTAAATTTTATTCTTTGGATATAATATGATGATGATTGGTTATGAATTATTATATGAATCCCATTTCATTTTAATGCATTAATAATGTTACGCTAAATTGTTATTGAAACTATTTTCTTTTCAATTGGTTATATCAGGATAAAATGGTGAAATGTTTATAAAACATGTTTCCATTATATGGGATATTCAATGATTTATGTTTTATGATCTTATGTAATGAATATGTATTATTTTCATTATGTTCCAGGAATGTTTGTAAATATATACACCTCTAATGCATTGGTCAACGATGGATATATCATGAGATAATGATGACTAGAATGGGGAGTGAAACTGGTTTAGTAGGGGAAAATATAAACTATGATAGTCTTGAGAGTAAACCATGGCTAATGATATTATGGATTAAGGAGAAAATCAAATATGATATTATAGTATTTGAAATAATATTTGACTACTTTGGTAATTATTTTATATTCTTATTTTTAAATCATAATGATTTAAGTTATTCCATTGTTTACAATGATAATCCATTTTAATTGATTCCTTTATTATTGAGGTTTTATGAACATCAATTGTATATTTCACTAAACATGATTTGGACCTAGGATATTATTGATATGTTTTTATAATGTTAATATCATTTTATAATACCCTTATAATTTTTTTAGGATTAATTTTTCACTGATATCTTCCTTATTAACCCCTACTAGTAATCAAAGATCACCATTAATTATGTTTCCCTTCATTAGGTTATGATGAAATCCTTTATGTAGGGTAACTCTAAGAAATTTTATCTATGTGACTCTATTTATAGAATATGTTTAATCTTTTTCATGAAATATTAATATTTTTATCTAGTCTCCAAATACACTAATCCTATATAGTCATTGAGAATGAATTTGTAATATGTAAGGATAATTTATCTATAAAGTTTTAACATATATGTAAAAAATGAATGGGTCACTATAAAATGTGTAAGTATGAGTATGTGATTAGTAAAGATATTACCTTGTGGTGTTAATGAATTCGGGTCCTATAAGGTCTTGTATTAGGAAAAATTTCTATTGGACTAATGATCTATGTAAGGTAACCCCTTATCTCAGTTAAGGGGGGTGGGAATAAATAAAAAACTAAAGGCCATCGGTCTTGGAAGAATTTTTGTGCACATATATGTATTTATATGTATGTAATGTTTTTTTATGAGTATATGTATATGAATATATCATAATATAACAAGAAAAAAAATTTGTTTCAATTTGATATATCTCACTATAGAATATCTACATAGAGACACACACACGCACACACTGGTGTATAAAATAATATGAACAATGTCTTTTAGTTTTTCAATGGTAATTAATAAAATATTATATAAATATATATATATAATAATTTTATAATTTATTCAAATTCTAATATATATTTATACATTTTTATTTTCTAGTATTAAAATTTTTTTATTATGATTTTAAATTATATAGTTAATATTTTTCAAATTTTATTAACTTTTTTTATATCTAAATATATATAAACTTATGATTTATTTATTTTGATAAGTAATTATTTTTTACTCCCTTTTATTATCAAGTAATATTAAATATTTATATTTTTATATTTTTATAATTATACATTTTTGATATTTTCTAACTGATACAAAAATATATTTTCTATAAATTTTTTATTTTTTATTTTTATTTATTTTTATTCCATTGATAAATTTTATACATTTATAACATATAAATAATTAATAATATTTATTCATGTTTATAGTTTCTATTTTTGATAATTTTTAGTAGTTTATTCTACTTCAATATTTATTCATTTTTAAAATTTATCCATTTAATATTTTTCAGGTATTATGTATTTATAATTTTTTATAAATTTTTAAATATTAATATTTATTATTTATATAATTTATAAATTATATTTATTCATTTTTAAGTTAGTATTTTTTGAATTAAATATTTATTCAATTATTATATATTTATTATTTACTAGTATATTATTATAAATATATTTTTGATATGTTTAATTTTTAATATTTTTATATTTTTATATTTATTCATTTTTAATGTTTCATTAAATTACATAATTAAAATTATCAGTTATGTTTTTATTTTTTTGAGATTTCTTCATTTTAAATCATTATTTTTCATTTTCAATATTTATTCATTTATTATTGTCTGTTGACTTTTCATACTTATTGAGTATTAGTATTTTGCAGATTATTCATTTTTTATATTTATTCATTTAATATTTGGGTAATTTATTCTTTTTGATGTTTATTTATTGATTTTTATTTATTACTATTTAATATTTTTATGATGCTAGTAATTTACATAATTCAAATTTGTTCATTTTTATTTAAATTTTTTTAATGGTTATATTGATATTATCAATTTCTTTTTTAGTTGAGAAATTTGAGTATAATCTGTGTTTCTTTATATGCATCTCCTTTTCTGATTGATCCCACAATTGTTTGTACCTCCACCAATTAAATTAGGGAGTATATTAGATTGTCGGCTTTAATTAGATTCTATTTTATGATGATGTTTATCTGGAGTCTTTTGGCATGGGTGATGGATGTTTGATGTCCCTCTTGATGGTGGGTACCAGACAATGTTGGTGATCGACGATATAAAAAAATTGTGTGTTGGTCCCTGATGATGCGTATTAGAGGTTGATTTTATATAAATAAAAAAACTCACCCGGTGATGGGGAGGACGTTAGTAGGGGTCGACCACTATGTTTTCCAGAAGTAAATGGCGTAATAAAGAACACGTGGTAGGATTGATTGAGTAGTTGAGGCAATGAGGCCAGTCAAGGGCTAATAGCTGCAGTTCATTGGGTGTGTGAGGGAGACATGTTCGATTTGGAAATCTAGTTCCTGCGCTGGCAATGCCGATCAAGGTGTAACATCTTCAATGTTTACATGATAATGAAACCCTCTTTATATATAATTTTTAAGACTTTTTATGTGAAAAATAAAAATTATTTATAAAAACAAATCAATAAATGATTTAAAGGCATTTTGTACATGTAAAATCAAAGTTAGAAACTTATAATATTATATAGTGTATTCATGGAGTTAGGCGGTGATATATCAAAGAATGTTTGGGCATGTAGAGGCTCAACACAGACAAAAAAATAGATATATTATATCTTGTGGGAAATATTTTTCCAAATAAATGATATATCACCCAAACTGTGTCTCATATAATAATATATGATACCTTATATAGGGTAGGGATGTGTTGTGTACCCTAGGTGTGCATTACCATGAGGTGTGTTAGGATTTTGGAAACATCCCCCATGATGCTAATTTATTTAATATCATTATAATATATTTTTCTGGAAATAATATAATATATCCATAATGGTGTATTTTGTATGAAATTAAAGACCGCTATTAAGTCCGAAATATAGGTTTTAACATATGCATGAAAAAAATTATAAGCAGATCGAGTGATTTGTAAAAGAATAGATGAGGTTAATTAATTATCCAATATTTTACAATAATAATGTTAATTTATTTATGAAATTATTTTTTCATATTCCCAAGTGTTACCCACAAACCACCATTTTTAGAAACCAGGTCATTCAAAATCTTGGATTTGAACATATTTTGACATAATAAATTCATCAGCGCATTATTGGTGTGGATTAAAACCCTCGACTATAGATTTTTATTAAAATATTTAAATAAAATGATTGTTTAAGGGTTTTTTTTGATGTGGTAAAATTTCTGGGAATAAATATGTGACCATTTCATCTCCCTTCACTAGTAGATCATATGGAGTCTGATGGACACCAGATCCCCCATATAGGTGACCTGTAAAGCCTCCTACAGAAACATTACCCAATTCTAAACGTGATGTAGGTCATCTACTTCATGCTATTTTTGATTATCAACCTTTTTTTCAAGTTTGTATTAGTTTTATTCTATTTTATTTTTTTATTTTATTCCATTGTATTTTTAAAATATTATATTTTTAAAAAAAACATTGATTTTAAATTAATAACATAAAATTTAAAAATATCTAGGGATAATACATAGGATTATCAAATTTTAATTCATAAAAAATATCAAAGGATATTTTAGTGCAAAACGGTAGAATTTAAATAAGATGTTAAAAAATAATTATAAAGGATAATTTAGAAATAAATTAATAAATCTATTTTTTTTCAAAATTACATAAGGGTAATTTTAAAATAATTATTAAATCATAAATACATTCAATTATCATGGGTAATCAGAATAAAATAATACAATGATTCTTTTTTCAATATTTCAAAGGAGAATAATAAATATTTATCAAAACACAATTGTGATGATTTATCAAGGGATGACTTCACATGATAATCTAATACATCTATAAAAATATAATTTTTGTATAATTATTAATTGATAATTTTTTTTGGAATATTTATGAGAAATTATGAATAAATTATCATGAAAGCTTAATTTATGATAAATCAACAAAACATAATTAGAATATTTTGAATTATAATAAATTATAAAAAAAATAATTATAAAAGGATAATTTATGAGAAATTATCAAAAAATAATTATTAAAAAATAATTTATGATAAATAATCAAGATATAATTATAAATTAATAATTTAAAGTAAATTATCCAAAATATAATTTTTCTTATGGAGAGTATTACAAGAGCATTAAGTGGCCTAGAATGATATTTCAAAAAAAATCACAAGAGATAATGTCACATCACATGTGATATTTATTTTTTTATTTGAAATAAATTAGTTTGATATGGTAATAGGATCCATGGGGAACCGAGAGAATTGGCATTTCAAAAACTACAATAATATGGAAAACAAGGGTTTTTTTAATACTGATGTTCCAATCAACATTTTGAACCACCCAGAGAGGTGATTCATTTCCATTGGAGTCAAAAACATTGTGGTAGAATGTTCCTTGCCTTCATGGGCTAATGTTACACATGATTCCTTTATATAATGATTATGTTACCATAAGGATATTTGTGATTTGCTTGTGATCACATATGGGTGTCTGTGTATAGCATGTGACACCGTACGACTTACTTCCATGCGATTGATTAGATATTTGGATTCCATGATGATTTATGATTTACACTATGAATAGATGATGACTATATTTCTCATGACGTGTTTGGTGGTTATTATAAAATTACTCATTATCATGTTTTCCTTTAGAGTATTGGTATGTTGTATACCTAATTGATAATAATTTTTTTTTATGATTACTCCTTTAGGGATGCGTGTATGGTGTGCAGAGATGATGAATATGGTTCATGATATCCTTGAAACCTAGTCTCTACTCGATTATTTTTGGATTTTCAGTAGATAACTAAAATTTTAGGCCTTTTGGATTTCGAGTGTTAATCGATGGCTAGTGGATTTTGTGTAGGTTACAAATTATTAATTCATTGAAGATTATGAGTATTACCAAATTCCTTGTCGATTCCAGGAATGTAACTTACCCAACACCTTGTGTATTTAGTGTGAAAAATTAATATCCTTGTGTTTGGAATGGGTCGCTTACTGATATACTATATATTTTCTATCATGGTATAAAAGAAGGTACAACCTAGTGTTTTTGGTGGATTGGTCAGCACATGACCTATCAGCTTTGGATTGTATGTTTATTCTTGGTACACATTTAAAACAATTATATAATACACTGTTATACTTGAACATATCAGTTTAAGGATACATTCATGGATTCTTATTAGGTACTATACATACAACATACATTTTATTTTTAATGCGACTGTAGATTTTTTTAGGGGTCCGTTGAATGGTAAGGGCACTGTGGTGATGGATGAAAAAATTAATGGGTTGATACTAGGTAACTCGTAAGGTTTCTAAAGGCACCTTTTTTATAAAAATGTTTTCTGTACTATATATTATACAGGAAAGGATTTCCATTTTATGGTCAATAGTATTCTTATAACATATATTTCATCTTTATCTTTTAGTATATTAAGTCTAATTTATTATTATTATTGTTGTTGTTGTTGTTGTCATTTACCATATGATATGATAATGAGGTTAGAGAATCCTGATTGACAGACATAGACACTTATAGACATTTGACATTCTCTTGTATATGAGGTGGCACATATAAAGTCTAGTGACCTTCTGGCTGGGACAGAATGGTTTAGGTCAAGATTATATAAAATGGTATCAAAGGACCAAGTATCATTAAATTGTTTCTTATATTTTCTTTTATATGGAATAGTTTACACATGAGATATGATTTTTACAAAAAGCGTTGGGGAACTATGAAAGTTCTTGGCCAGTGTAGTATACTGGACCTCTATGTTTCTATAAATTTGAGAAATTGTGTACTTCTATAACCATTGATTAAATTCACCTTAGATGATTGACATGTTGTTGATGTGTGATGATTGAGATATTTAATACGTTCATCATCACGAGTAGGAAAATAGTTTCAAATTTCATACATATACTTATTATTGTGTTGTTTAGTAGTTCTTAAATTCAATTACTTGATTTGTGATATCCGTTTGAGATATTTCATCATTGTATGGTATATATGTGTTTCTAGGTTATATTATATATCTTTATAGAAATTTATTAGTTGAATGGAGTAATTAGTTTTGTTAGTTTCTATCTAATAACCATGGTTAATGTGCTTTCATGGAGACTTGGGATAGTGAAAAGAATGGTATACCATGGGTTAATGGTAAACTTTTTGTATATCTATATTTTTTCCCATAAATTTGTTATGATAAAATTGTGTTATCCCATATATGGTTGAGGATCTGGTCATAATCATATCACTCCTTCATGGTGTAGAAGATGTAGCTCGACAAGGATTTGTGGAAAAAAATGGGAAAAAGTCCAAAATAATTTTGCATGGTAATATGTTTTTTCATTATAATTGGATGTGTATAATAATGTAGTTGATTGTGGTTCCACACTTAATTTGTGGTTTAGGTGGAATGGCCACTTCATCGAGAATCTTTTCACTATGTTCCTTTCTTAGTCATAAGTTTTCAAAGCCATGTAAATTATAAAATGATATAATCACTAGTATTTTTCATCCTTATTGGAAACTAGAATACCACATGATTATGTATAATGGGTTGAAATAATTACAGGAGTCCTTAGCCTAGTTGAATCTCTATAAGATCACCAAGTTAATTTTATATTGATCTCATGTAAAGTTTGAATCCCTGTTTGAAACCCCCAAATCATATGGTTCCAATAGAGATGAAGGATCTTAGTATGCTTATGGAAAATATAGACCAAGAGATATATATTTGGAGAAGTACATCATGGTGGGTTGAACCTATGATGTTCAGTAAAATGGAGGATAACAGCCTTTGACTCTTCATTTAATACTGGATGTTAAACCTAATGATAGTGAAGAAAAAATATACCTTTCCCAGGATTAATGAACTTTTCAATCAGTTACAGAGATCTATATGGTTCTATAAGATTGATAATTGATTGGGATATCACTTATTATGGGATGAAATTATGAATATGGATTTTCATAGAAGGTTTCGGTTGTATAAGTACATGGATGTAATGGTCAGACTGATGATGTTCCAGCATTGTTCATAGACCTATTAAACCAGATCTTCCACCCATATTTGGAGTCATTAATTATAGTGTTCATTGAATATATCTTCATATATTAAATGACACCAATGTAGTATGATACTAACATCAAGATCGCCTAGAGTGAAATTGATGAATATCATCTTTATGATTAAAGTTCATAGTGTGTTTTTGGGATATATGAGGTGATGTTCATAGGATGTGTGGTGTTTAAGATTAGTATATCCAAGGACCCATAGAAAGAGAAGAAATTATATATTAGACACATCCTCAAAACATATTTTTGGTCAAGTTCATCCTCATACTATAATGATATTACTAATGGTTTATCCAAGATATCTCCTCACTATCAGCACCCATGATAGCAATGACAAAAATGGGATTGAAATTATTTTTTCCAGAACTATGTGAAGAATTTTTAATTAAGATTTAGAGAAGGTTAACAATAGTTATATTAGTAACCCTACCTGATTCTAGGATTAGCTATGCAGGATATTGTGACGCATCTGGAAATGATCTTGGTTTGGTATTGAGGTAGAGAGAGAAGGTTGTATCTTAGGGGTCTCACCAGGTATTCCCACATGAATGGAAATACACTAAAAAATATTTAAATATTTTTTATAGAACTTGTTAGAGAATAGAATTATTATTTATCTATTATAGAGTTCATATAAAATAATCGTTATCATTATTTGATTCATTTGGTTCTTCATGAGGATCTTTATGTGTGTCCATATTGTTCATAGCTTTTTTGTTATGATATAGGTGTGATAGTGGTTGTGGAGATTGGTTAGTTATTTAACATATGAGAGATTACATATGATTTAGAAGTGTTATATCAGTACTCAAAGAATGTACATATCATATGTCGACAATAGGAGGTTACCGTTGATGTTTATATATGGAAATATTCTTTTCCTTGATTTAGAATCCTTGATTAGGTGACTAATGCCTATGGAAGCAAGTTAATACATCAACATGGATTGTTAGACCTTTCATGATCACTAAATAGATTTGAATAGTGGTATATATTTTGAAAATTCCTCTACATCATTGAGGAATGCACGACATGTTACACACATCTTGGCATTAGAGGTAAGTACATGGCTCTGAGCACGTCATTAATGTAACGCCCCGACCCCAGTTACCCAGAGTCGGTGCATTATTACATAACATTGGCATGATCACAAGAAAGATCAAATTTCGAAAGACCGATTGGTTTAGTAGCCTTGGAAACACTAGATATATTGATAAGTTTTACATTACATCATAAAATGAAAAACTACTACAACAACATATTATCTCCACAGTCCACACTATAATCCCCTCATAATATCCCTGCAGGTCATTCATAACTTACTTCTTCACTTCCTGGGAAAAATAAAACATAAAAAAGGGGTGATCTCAAATGCCCAGTAAGGATAACAATATAGCAGAAACTTTCATAAATAAGAATAAACATTTAAGGCAATGTATAACTAAAACAAAAGCCTTTTAAATATGAACTTTCAACATGGTATGGCATAAAAATGAAATAATGCCATCTACTTATTCACATGGATATTCTACTAATCGAATAATCACATGAAAAAATCAATAACCACTTTCATAATGTTGGAATGCATAATGCCAGACTATCATAACCACATAGTCAAGGCCTCGTGCCAAGACTACAAATAAGATTTTGTCAAGGCCTTGTGCCAAGACACTAGTTTGTCTCATGAGACCTACCGATGCATCGAGGAGCTATAGCGGGCTCCACCCGTCACATATTAAGTCCAATGCATTCCCATATGAAAAGGTTTAAACATAACATAAACATTCATATTAAAACTAGCATATGAAATGTCAATACTTTCACCATAAACTATGAATGGTATAAAAATAGCACATCCACATTCAAACATATCACAAAACCTTCAATACAATATAGAAGTTTTGTATCATAATAAATCAACTTCAAATAATCTTAAAATCCATCAAAGGATGTTGACATAGATGAAATCAAAATTCTTTTTAAAGAAATATCTCCTTTTATTTAAAAATAATTTAAGATCCATATAAAATAAAACATTTTATTTGAAAATATTCTTATAGGCTTGTAAGGGAAGCTTTGATGATTTTATAACGGCGGAAAATAGCCGCACCCGCCGTATAAGTTAAAAAAACATTCTTACCTTAATTCTGTCGAAAAGGTTAAAAAGGACCTTGTTTTGAAAACGACCGAAAGATTCCTTTATAAACCACTTATAAAAGTCAAAAAAGGGTATAAATGACTTTAACTCATATTCTAGTAAATAGTAAAAATGTTTTGAAATGCATTTTTAAGAAACATGGATGCGGATGATAAAGAGATCCCAGTAGATTATTACGTATAAACAACCTTGGATAATGAAGAGGTTGTAAAGTAAACCCTTACCTTGTACTTTTCCTTGGTTGGGGTAGGTTGAACTCCTGTATAATGGTGAAATTGTTGTTATTAAATTATAAAAGAATCATATATAATAATATGATATCATATATGATCTTTTAACATTGATTTGTTAATAATATCTTAGAATTATCGTCGTTTCGGGAGTTAACTTACTCATTTTCTTTTATAGGTTTTGTTACATAAGCCATGGTTGTTGTATCTTATTCATATCCAGAATGATATCTAGTCCTTAAACATCATTTTTAAATCATCAAATGATAATTATACTTGAATGGATACGATGGAGATTGAATCTCATCGCGTTCGTGGAGACGGTAGTCCGTACGTACGCACGAGCGACAATATCATTCTTTTGATATTAAAATAATATATAAATGGATGGTATATCATATATACAGAATCATTAACATGTTATATTTATTATTTACATGAGTTACACATCATTATTATACCCATCCAAATAATATTATATTGAATAACAATTACACCACGACGTGGAGACGGTAGTCCGTACGTACGCACGTATGGTGACATGTTATTCAAAGGGTGGATAGAATACTGAATATGGTTGTACCATATTTATAATAACATCACAGTATATGTGAGATACTGGAGTTATTATTTTATAATGGTAAGAACAAAGGAAGAAGAAGTGGAAGAAGAAATGAACTTGGAGAAGGGTGGTGAAATCATTACCTCTTCTTCGGGTTCTTCCTTTTGATTTGATCAAAAGGGCTCCTTAGGTTGGCTTTCTGATCAAACTAAGGCCTCTAGGTTGTAGTGAGGGATGTTGGGAGAGTATTTGGGCAGAGTTTGGCCGAACCAAAAGGCTTTGAAGGTGTGAAGAAATGAGAAGGAGGAGTTCCCTTTTATAAGAGGGGTGAGGGGCACCTTTGGAAAAGCTAGAAATATTAATTTATAATAAATTCATATTCGGTTTCTAATGGATCCAAAGCTTATTATTCAAAGGTTAAGGTGGGGATAGGTCGAAAACCACTCAACCAATAGAATTTAGACAGGTTTGGGTACTTATATTAACCTTATCTTTAAGTATTAACTCTAAGTTAATTAGTTTCACTTTTACAATGTCTCTTTGTATTTTTATATAATATGGTTAATAAACTTACTATATACATCCAAAAGACCCCCAAGTGGTACATTAATGATGAAACTATCATGATATAAGTCTCTTGGCCGAACCTTATATTTTTAAGAATTTAATATCAATTAATAATATAATATTTGTTTTAAGAACTCTTTTATGTCAATTTTGACACTATTCAATAGTTGATTTTTTTGAAACTCATAACAGATTGATTACTTCGAAGAAAGTCATTTAAATCAATCCTAATATATCATATTATCCTATAAAATTTGTTTAATTCATTAAAAGGTTCATATTATATTTATTTGGGTATTTATAATATCAATTATTTTAATTGTTCACTATTATAGTAATTAGTGCATCATCATTGTGTCATAAATAAAATAAATTATTTAATGTCTAAAAATTATAAATAAAATATAATTATGTATGAAATCATTTTAGATTTCTAATGAATATTTATAATCTAAAATCCAACTTATATAACCCTATGTAACAATTGTTTTGCTAAAAGATATATGCTTGTGTCATTTTTGTATTCATTTTGACTTAATTAAAATAAAGTGTCATTATCACTTACAAGTGGATCCATGGGGTCCCAAAATCGACCCAAAGATGCCCATGCTCGGCCATGTATCAACCAATAGGGTTAAGACACGTTTTAGGGTAATTTAGTATTATTATAATATTATATTTTAACCCTTATTTACCGGATTTACCCTTAACCACGGTAAATAAAATATTTACCGCAGTAATTATTCAAAATGTCTAAAAATAAAAGTTACCTATTTACACAATTTGAAAATCCTGATTCAAAATATGGAATCCATTTTTCTAAATTCAAAACACAGAAGTGGCAGAAATTAATTTAAAATTAATTCCCGCTGTCAAAACAAAAAGCTTGTTTTTAAGAGATAATAACTATCAAAAGATTGACACTTGTTTATGTTCGGTTTAATTGTAAAATTATTTCTAATGACCAACATTATATTAAATTGTAAAAATATATTCTAAATATACTTTAAAACCACTCAAATTCATAATTTATCACTATTAATTATTTTGATTAAAAAAGTTGTTTTTAATTAAAACTTAGTAATTTTCACTATTCATCAAAATATGAAAGTTATTCGAAATGTACCAAAATTTCACCTTAGGCTAAATTCGATATTATGAATCCAAAAATGAAGTCCATTTCAAAATATAAAATATATATAATTTCAAAATTTAGGTATTACTATTCATAACGGCTAGTTTGATCGGTTGTGGGGTGTGTTAAAACTCGACGTTGCGTACAACACACGCTACTATTTTATTCAAAGGAAAGCGTACCGTGGAAGATTGGGATGTTTCATTTTAAATTTTTTGATGTCTCCATTTAGTCAAAAAGTTTAAAATATTGTATTTAAAAAGGTTTCACTATCAAAAGTTGATAAAAGTGCAATACTGAAAATGAATCTATTCTTGCATTATGACTAAGAAACTCATAATATGGATTCTAAAATTATAAGGATTATATAAAGTTAAAAATGTAGTTAATGCTATTAATGACCTCTTTTAATGGTTTTTTTTGGTAAGTCATGGTGTAATTGAACTCGGTGTTGCGTGTAGTGCAAGTTATTGAATTATTTTGAAGAAATAACACACTATGAAATCTTGGGGTGTTACATTCTCCACTCCTTCAATAAATTGCGTCCTCACAATTTGAAATTGTTCTTCGAAAATAAAAGGTTGAAAATAGATAATATATTTGTGGGAAAACCCACATCGGAAATTGGGTTACTAAAATTTAGTCTTAATATGAGGAAAAGAGAAATGAAAGGGTCACCACCAAATTATGATCTTGATTAGGAGAACATTGGTGGCAATTAGAGACATATAATCGGAGGAAAAACGTAAATATTTATAGGTAGTGATTGAGGTCATCAATCACAAACAAGTGTATAATTGAGGTCCTTAAACTCATCAATCTATGATGATTTGAAGTACCATCGGTTCAACAAAATATAGGGTATTGGGATAACACATTTTTGACGTTTCAAAATATCTTAGTTGAAATCCCACATCGAAAAATGAATTAACGAGGCCTCTATTTAAAATAAAGAGTCGAAAGTATGAAGATTACCGAAAATAACACATCCGAGGGTTCCATGTAGGAAAATATGGATATGGAAGAAAAATCTAACCATCAATTATCTGATGGAGAGTGGTAGAGAACATGGCTATGAAAAGGCCAACAATCCCAAAGCCATAAATTAGTGACGATTTAAGGTACCATCTAGGAAAACATTTTTGTTCTAAGTTGCTTTTCTTAATATTGAGGAATTTATTTATGATATTGGCTAAGATCATAAGGAGATATACTTACTTTATAATTAGAGTTTTATCCATTAATAAATTTCTAACACAAACTCATCTTTCACTCTAAAAGATAATAGAATGTAAAAAAAATTCTATTTACACTATTCGTATAGGGTTCCAAAATAAAAGAATTTATAATTCATCTACAAGATATTTTAATAAAAACTACATTATTTAATCCAGGACATCTCGTGGGCCAGTGGTAGGTGATACACCCTTATCGCCCTTCGGTTGCGGGTTCAAGGCTCGCAGCCTTGCCGGACGCGACGGGTTGCCGCCCGACCTCCGGGTTGTCCTTTTATGGTAATCCAAAATAATCCAAACTAGAACTGTCCAAAATACTTCTATCCAAACTCACTATCCAACATTTATAAGGAAGGTAAACATAATATAGATCCTTTTTACCCCGTAATAGCATATGAATACCTTCATCATGTATTCTTTTAATACACCGAAACATCCTGAATTACCATATTCCTTGTTGATTACATTCATGCTCCCTTATTCCATATAGAAAGCTGGATATACTTCATTAATCCGAAAATGTTTTAAACCCCAACAATGTTGGAATATACAAATCATTAATCAGTTCCAGGGTAGTCAAGAATATCCAATATAATTTATCCAAAACAATCACATATTATTCCAAAATCACTACCTCAGTATCAGAACTATATTATGATTTATCATTCCCTCAACCATATATTTTCCAAAAATTTATCCTGCTATTGAGTCACTTTTCATTGTTCCACACAATCTCAAGTCCTTAATGAAATAGTACTGCAGTACAATCCTTATATACTCCATGATTATTGTAGCAAGTACATTGTTGATACAACACTCAATTGTCATAATCAACATAAGAACTCTAATCATTCCTCTTCATCTGTGGTAGTATCATAACTTGATTATTATCCAATAACATCATTTGCGGCATAGTCTGATGACTGGGACATAGGTTCGCATAGTGTCCAAAATCCTTGGAAATGAAGCATTGTACATTTAAAACCATTTTCTTACCCTTGCAGTCACGTACTTTGTCCCCTTTTCCTCCAAACTTATAACAAACTCCCATTCCTTTCAGGCAAGTTCCAGGATGGTTCTTCCCGCATTTACCACAAGATGGATATTCAACCTTTCCCTTATTCCCCTTATTTCCATTCCCAGATTGATCAGCAGGTCTCTTCTTCTCTTGCTTTTCTTTAAAGTCATAAGACTTAGAGAATTCCTTTTCGGTCTTGATAGCACATGAGACAATGTCTTCGTACGATGAAAAGGATTGTGAGACTAACGCTCGACGGAGAAATGGTTTTAACCCATCAAAGAAACGACCAATCTTACTTCTTGGGTTACGAATATAATCTCCAGCGTACCTCGCTAACCTTGTAAAGTTAGCCTCATACTTTGTGACATTCTCATCCTCCTTTTGTCTCAGACTCAGAAATTGCCTTTCCATATCTGCTTGATGGTCGCGAGGGATGTATTTTTCTAAAAACAGATCTTTGAACTCCCTCCATTCCATATTTGATACTTCATCATCTTCCTTCGTATTTTGAATCAATGACCACCATTGATCAGCATCTCCAGTGAGGCGGTAAACTGCCATGATAACTTTTTCCCTTTCACTGCTCCCCAAAGCCTGAAATATTTTCTCTAGGGAAAATATCCATTGCTCACCTACTAAGGTATTTGTTTTCCCATTGAACATTGGTGGTTGTTGCCTCATGAATCGATCTAACATTGATCTTCCACGCTGCGGATCAGGGTGCTCCATACGGGTAAGGTTATTATTCATAACCTGAGTAAGTTGTCCCAGTATGGTGATTAGCTAATCAGCACCAGTTGCATCACCAGCCCCACTATAATTATCTTGAGCAGGAGGGCAATCCCTACATGAAGTGCGTGCATTGATATGGTTTCCATTTCTTCCACTAGGCGCCATTTCTAAACAATGGCATAAACTAGATCAGTTTATGAATCAAAATACATAATCCCATACTTATAAAACACTTAACATAAATTGAACTATTTATGGATATAATCCATAATCATAAAAATGTTTTCTTTGAGGAAGTATATACTCATAAACCCTTCATAATGATTTGTAAAGAAAATGAGAGTTATCCTAAGCATATCCCCCGGGAGTGTCGTAACCAAGAGTGCAGCAAGGCCCGTTGTCGTGCACCAGTTCCCGTTCGAGTCTAGCTCAAAGCGGTGTTTTCGGGTTTTACCCCTAGGTACATCTATGCCAGAGCCGCCTCTACCTGCTCGTATCCAGACAGGGATGTATTGCTCGGAAAACTCACAAAATATCTACAATACCAAAATTCTAGGAAGTTCTTCTATACTAATCCTCAAAGTTCATCTTAGGTCTACGTGCTCTAATCAGAGTTTATCTAAATCTATCTTCCAAGGTTTGTAATAAACTTCCTCTGATACCAACTGTAACGCCCCGACCCCAGTTACCCAGAGTCGGTGCATTACTTCGTAACATTGGCATGATCACAAGAAAGATCAAATCTCGAAAGACCGATTGGTTTAGTAGCCTTGGAAACACTAGATATATTCATAAGTTTTACATTACATCATAAAATGAAAAACTACTACAACAACATATTGTCTCCACAGTCCACACTATAATCCCCTCATAATATCCCTGCAGGTCATTCATAACTTACTTCTTCACTTCCTGGGAAAAATAAAACATAGAAAAGGGGTGATCTCAAATGCCCAGTAAGGATAACAATATAGCGGAAACTTTCATAAATAAGAATAAACATTTAAGGCAATGTATAACTAAAACAAAAGCCTTTTAAATATGAACTTTCAACATGGTATGGCATAAAAATGAAATAATGCCATTTACTTATTCACATGGATATTCTACTAATCGAATAATCACATGCAAAAATCAATAACCACTTTCATAATGTTGGAATGCATAATGCCAGACTATCATAACCACATAGTCAAGGCCTCGTGCCAAGACTACAAATAAGATTTTGTCAAGGCCTTGTGCCAAGACACTAGTTTGTCTCATGAGACCTACCGATGCATCGAGGAGCTATAGCGGGCTCCACCCGTCACATATTAAGTCCAAGGCATTCCCATATGAAAAGGTTTAAACATAACATAAACATTCATATTAAAACTAGCATATGAAATGTCAATACTTTCACCATAAACTATGAATGGTATAAAAATAGCACATCCACAGTCAAACATATCACAAAACCTTCAATACAATATAGAAGTTTTGTATCATAATAAATCAACTTCAAATAATCTTAAAATCCATCAAAGGATGTTGACATAGATGAAATCAAAATTCTTTTTAAAGAAATATCTCCTTTTATTTTGAAATAATTTAAGATCCATATAAAATAAAACATTTTCTTTGAAAATATTCTTATAAGCTTGTAAGGGAAGCTTTGAAGATTTTATAACGGCGGAAAATAGCCGCACCCGCCGTATAAGTTAAAAAAAACATTCTTACCTTAATTCTGTCGAAAAGGTTAAAAAGGACCTTGTTTTGAAAACGACCGAAATATTCCTTTATAAACCACTTATAAAAGTCAAAAAGGGTATAAATGACTTTAACTCATATTCTAGTAAATAGTAAAAATGTTTTGAAATGCATTTTTAAGAAACATGGATGTGGATGATAAAGAGATCCCAGTAGATTATTACGTATAAACAACCTCGGATAATGAAGAGGTTGTAAAGTAAACCCTTACCTTGTACTTTTCCTTGGTTGGGGTAGGTTAACCTCCTGTATAATGGTGAAGTAGTTGTTATTAAATTATACAAGAATCATATATAATAATATGATATCATATATGATCTTTTAACATTGATTTGTTAATAATATCTTAGAATTATCGTCGTTTCGGGAGTTAACTTACTCATTTTCTTTTATATGTTTTGTTACATAAGCCATGTTCGTTGTATCTTATTCATATCCAGAATGATATCTAGTCCTTAAACATCATTTTTAAATCATCAAATGATAATTATACTTGAATGGATACGATGGAGAATGAATCTCATCGCGTTCGTGGAGACGGTAGTCCGTACGTACGCACGAGCGACAATATCATTCTTTTGATATTAAAATAATATATAAATGGATGGTATATAATATATAAAGAATCATTAATATGTTATATTTATTATTTACATGAGTTACACATCATTATTATACCCATCCAAATAATATTATATGGAATAACAATTACACCACGACGTGGAGACGGTAGTCCGTACGTACGCACGTATGGTGACATGTTATTCAAAGGGTGGATAGAATACTGAATATGGTTGTACCATATTTATAATAACATCACATTATATGTGAGATACTGGAGTTATTATTTTAGAATGGTAAGAACAAAGGAAGAAGAAGTGGAAGAAGAAATGAACTTGGAGAAGGGTGGTGAAATCATTACCTCTTCTTCGGGTTCTTCCTTGTGATTTGATCAAAAGGGCTCCTTAGGTTGGCTTTCTGATCAAAATAAGGCCTCTAGTTTGTATTGAGGGATGTTGGGAGAGTATTTGGGCAGAGTTTGGCTGAACCAAAAGGCTTTAAAGGTGTGAAGAAATGAGAAGGAGGAGTGCCCTTTTATAAGAGGGGTGAGGGGCACCTTTGGAAAAGCTAGAAATATTAATTTATAATAAATTAATATTCGGTTTCTAATGGCTCCAAAGCTTATTATTCAAAGGTTAAGGTGGGGATAGGTCGAAAACCACTCAACCAATAGAATTTAGACAGGTTTGGGTACTTATATTAACCTTATCTTTAAGTATTAACTCTAAGTTAATTAGTTTCACTTTTACAATGTCTCTTTGTATTGTTATATAATATGGTTAATAAAATTACTATATACATCCAAGCGACCCCCAAGTGGTACATTAATGATGAACCTATCATGATATAAGTCTCTTGGCCGAACATTAGATTTTTAGGAATTTAATATCAATTAATAATATAATATTTGTTTTAAGAACTCTTTTATGTTAATTTTGACACTATTCAATAGTTGATTTTTTTGAAACTCATAACAGATTGATTACTTAGAAAAAAGTCAATTACATCAATCCTAATATATCATATTATCCTAGAAAATTAGTTTAATTCATTAAAAGTTTCATATTATATTTATTTGGGTATTTATAATATCAATTATTTTAATTTTTCACTATTATAGTAATTACTACATCATCATTTTGTCATAAATAAAATAAATTATTTAATGTCTAAAAATTATAAATAAAATATAATTATGTAGGAAATCTTTTTAGCTTTCTAATGAATATTTATAATCTAAAATCCAACTTATATAACCCTATGTAACAATTGTTTTGCTAAAGGATATATGCCTGTGTCATTTTTGTATTCATTTTGACTTAATTAAAATAAAGTGTCATTATCACTTACAAGTGGATCCATGGGGTCCCGAAATCGACTCAAATATGCCCATGGTCGACCATGTATCAACCAATAGGGTTAAGACGCGTTTTAGGGTAATTTAGTATTATTATAATATTTTTGTTTAACCCTTATTTACCGGATTTACCCTTAACCATGGTAAATAAAATATTTACCGCAGTAATTATTCAAAATGTCTAAAAATAAAAGTTACCTATTTACACAATTTGAACATCCTGATTCCAAATATGGAATCCATTTTTCTAAATTCAAAACACAGAAGTGACAGAAATTAATTTAAAATTAATTCCCGCTGTCAAAACAAAAAGCGTGTTTTTAAGAGATAATAACTATCAAAAGATTGACACTTGTTTATGTTCGGTTTAATTGTAAAATTATGTCTAATGACCAACATTATATTAAATTGTAAAAATATATTCTAAATATACTTTAAAACCACTCAAATTCATAATTTATCACTATTAATTATTTTGATTAAAAAAGTTGTTTTTAATTAAAACTTAGTAATTTTCACTATTCATCAAAATATGAAAGTTATCCGAAATGTACCAAAATTTCACCTTAGGCTAAATTTGATATTCCGAATCCAAAAATGAAGTCCATTTCAAAATATAAAATATATACAATTTCAAAATTTAGGTATTACTATTCATAACGGCTAGTTTGATCGGTTGTGGTGTGTGTTAAAACTCGACGTTGCGTACAACACACGCTACTGTTTTATTCAAAGGAAAGCCTAACGTGGAAGCTTGGGATGTTTCATTTTAAATTTTTTGATGTCTCCATTTAGTCAAAAAGTTTAAAATATTGTATTTAAAAAGGTTTCACTATCAAAAGTTGATAAAAGTGCAATACTGAAAATGAATCTGTTCTTGCATTATGACTAAGAAACTCATAATATGGATTCTAAAATTATAAGGATTATATAAAGTTAAAAATGTAGTTAATGCTATTCATGACCTCTTTTAATGGTTTTTTTTGGTAAGTCATGGTGCAATTGAACTCGGTGTTGCGTGTAGTGCAAGTTATTGAATTATTTTGAAGAAATAACACAAAATGAAATCTTGGGGTGTTACAATTAACATTTATTATGTTTAGATGGAGTGTGATAAAATATTAGGTGCATCATCTAGTGAAAATTATTAAATAGAGAAAGAATTCCCTATAATGTAATATGGTACCGAGTGTCCGGATTCAGTGGTTGCATGAATGGGAGTTTGATTTTGATGTGGAAATTCAGTGTCATGAGTTTTTCAAAGAATAAAACTATAGATAATTATTAAGGATGATATATTGATAGATAGGGAGAATTGTAAAATCCAAAAAATTAAAATATAATAATAACCAATTTTAAAATAATTTATAAGTATTTATACGTGAAAAATTAAAATTTTTAATTGTAATAACTTAATAAATTATATAATCGATTTATATAAGGGTAAAATATATGTTTTCCCCATAGAATATAATAAAGAATATTTATCGAGATAGGAACTGTGTTTGCATTTATTTTCAGGGCCTCTAGAGTCTTTTTGTGGATATATGAAAATTACTAAATATGTTATATCATTTGCACTTGATTTTTTTCATAAAAACTTATTTATCTTCCAAGTGGTGTATTATATGAGAAATATATGTACATAATTTTCTCTGGTATTTCGTTTTACCATATGAAAAAAATAAAAATTTTCTGCATTGGTAGTTTGTTAAAATTTCATGAGAGGGTAATTTATTTAATATTATTAATATAATTATCAAAAAAAATAATGGAATATCATTAAAATAGTGTATTATTTGAGAAATTTGAGATGAATATTTTTTTGGAAATATGGGTTTAACCCTAGGTGTGACATAAATATTTTGTGCATAGGGTGTTTGGTACCATCACATATTAGGGTAATTAATTTTAACTATTTTTAATAATAATAATTATTATATATTTATTAAATTAATTTGTGGTCATCTTCTCCAGTTTTTCCCATAGAAAACCATTCTTACATTAAGGGGTTATCCGAAATTCTTAATTTGAGTGAATTTGGACTCAAAACATCAATAAAATCTTTACGGGGTGAATTAAAACCCTCAATTGTCAATTTTCTATAGAATCATGGATTAAAATTGTCTTTTCATTTGGGTTTTCATTTTTTTATTTTATAGATTTAATATATGAATGGTTGAACTATCTCCACAAGTAGATCCTATAGAGTCCAGGTGACCCCAGATTACCCATTTACCCAACTGATGAAGCATACATAGAACCCCTTACATTGTTTTATGTATGATAGAGGTAATCTACTTCATGAGTGGTATGATTCACAATAGTATTTTCCAATTTTGTTTTATTTTACTTATTTTATTTTATTTTATTTTATTCCATTTTATACAATATAAATTTCTTGGGAAAAAGGCATTGTTTAATTTGAATAAAAAACACAAAACCCGGTTTATCAAAGGCTACTCCACATGTTTATCAAAATATAGTTCATAAAAATTATCAAAGGATAATTTATTGGGAATGGTTAGATTAAAGTGAAACGTTAGAACAATAATTAACAAGGGTAATTTGTCACAAATAATCAAAATTTATTTTTCTATTTTTAAAGGATTGTTATAAATAATAATCAAACTAGAAATGAGAATAATTATAATGGGTAATCTACATATAATTAACAAAAGATAATTTTTGCAACATTACAGTGGATAATAATTACTAATTATTATGTGATAAATAAAATGAATTATAAAGGGATAACTCCAATAGAATACCATACATAATTATAAAAGGATAATTACTAAGAATTTATCATAAGGAAATTATAAAAGAATAATTTATTATGAATTATAAAAGGATAACTATAAAATGATAATTTATTATAATTTATAAAAATAATATGTTAATATGTTAATTTATAATAAATTATTAAAATATAATTATACAAGTCTAATTTATATGAAATTATGAAATAATAATTATAAATGGATAATTATAGATAAATTATTAAGATAAAATTATAAAATTAAAAAAAATGATGATTTATCAAAATAAAATTATACAAATGTAGATTATTGCATGATCGAAAGATGGAATAAAATGATAATTTAGCAATTATCATGGAGGGAGAAAGTATCATCGCATGTGGAATTTTATTTCTTTTGGAAATAAATTATCTAGTTATTGTTCTACATTCCACGATAAAGCGAGAATGTTTTCCTATTAGAAACTATGATAATAAGGCCCATGAGAAGGTTTGGTGGAATATTTCTATTCCACTCTATATTTCGAACAACAAAGGGTAGTGAGTAATTTCCGATTACAATGACTAAATTGATGTAGGAAGGTCCATGAATTCATGGGATCTCACCACACAAGTTACCTTGATATGATGATCATAATAGAATATTGATATAAATGTTTGACTTGTGATTGGATGTTGGTGTGTGTGTAGCATGTGGTACCATATGAGTTTCATCAATGAGATTTATGAGATTATTATATTAAATGATGATTAATGATATACATGTTGGATAAATAATGATTATATGTATCTCATGATTTTTGTTGTGGTTATTATCAGGTTATATTTTTTCATGCATTCCTTCATATGGTTTTTATGTTGTATACAATACAATTAGTTTTTATTTTATGATTACTCCTTGAAGAGTGTCCAAATGGAGTGCAGTAATGATGATGATGGTCTATGATAGACCTGTAACTTGATCTCTACTATATTCATTGTGAATTATGAGAAGATGACCAACACTCAATGCCTTATGGATTTTGAGTGATACATTATGCTTTTTAGATTTTATGTAGGTTGTAGATACATGATGGATTATATATTCTGAATATTACTAGATTCCTTATGGATTCATGGTAGGTTACTAACATGATTCCCTGTGTATTCCAAGTGATACATCAAAATTATTATTGATGGTTTTGTACTCTTATCAACAAACTCTACATTTTACAGCATCAAGCTAAAGACGGAATGGCCAGGGTTTTTTGGTGGCATGGAATGTGCATAACTGCTCAATTTTGGATTGTATGTTTATGATTGAAACAGATTTATTATTTTTATGTAATACAATATTATACATGAGAACATCATGTTAAGGATGAAATGGTGGGGTAATAATGATTCTTGTATGAACATCATACATATGAATTTCGGTGCCTTGAAGATTTCATAAGGGGTATGGTGATGTGTAAGGTCCCTGTGGTGGAGGACTGAGAAGATGAGAGTGAATCTTGTAGCTGATTGGGAAAGAATCTATAGGAACTTATATTTATTGATTTATTTATCTTCTCCATATTAATATATATAATCATTCATCTTTTGGAGAATCATGATTTTTATGACTTGAATTCCATCTTTATATTTCCACATGTTTACATAGATTATTTATTATATTTGTTATTATTTATTATTGGTCTTATCAGATGATACTGATGGTATAGTATCCCCACAAATGGACATAAACCATCACTTTTAGATGGAATCCTCCAGTTTTAGGTGATGCATACATTAGGTCTAGTGACCTTCCAACTCAAACGTTGTGGTTTAGGTCATTATGTTACACATGGGTTCAATTGTGTAATGCTCAGATGAGTCGGATGATGAACTGGATTGTCAATGTTCATTGTTGGAAGTATGATGGATAGTTATAGGGTGTACCCAAATTGAATGTCTATTATAAGGATATTTTCCAATAAAAATTATAATTTCTAGTTCCCTTCAAACCATGTATTAGTCTTGGATCATTGTTCGCATAGGCCATGTAATCTAAAAAATGACTACTATGTGATTTTTATTCTATATAGGGACAAATAAGACTTTATATGATGAGGTTAATAGGGTGTGTGAGTTGTTTCATTATTTTATTCACACTAAATTTAATAATAATAATAATTTTGATTATTATAATAATAATAATTTTGATTCTTAAAATGTAATTTTTCATTCTCATTATTTATCTAATTAGTAATTTCGTGTAAATTTTAAATGTCTTATTTTCCACTAGAATTTATTGTTGATATATTATGAGTTTCAAAAATACACACATATATATATATATATATATATTTATTAGTTCATATTTTTATATAATTATAAATATTTATTTTATGAGAACATTTTACAGACAATGACAAAACGTCATCCCCTATTACAAAACAACCCTAACCATAATATCCAATTCTCACACTATTCAAAACATCATGGATAGAAAATAGTATTGTGGGAAAAATATAATTTTTGTACGATTAAACTCCATAAATCCATTTGATGTTTCCCATTAGTTGTCTTAATCAAAATTTTATATTTTTTCAATATTTTATTGGTCTGGTTGATGAATTGTTATTGACCTTGTCGATTAAAAATACCCACAACTCGTAAATTCTCTTTCCCACTCAACCTAGCTATAAATAACCTCTTCCAATTTAAAATTATTTTAAAGAAACCAAAAAACATCCAATCATTATTAAAACCCTTAATAATACTTTTTTGTAATTCTTATGACATATTGTTTCTACTATATTAGATTTTTTGTCATTTATATTTTTCGGTGGGGGTTTTTGTGGGATGTTCGATTGACTCTGATGAATACTATTTTCCATAAATGAAATATAAAATTTTTAAATACAAATGAAATTTTTTTATAACATCTTAATCCATTAAAATCCAACTCAATTCTATTTTATAATGTGTTATTTTTTCTCAGTATTTAGTTTAACTAAAATAAAATTATCATTGATTTTTAATGTTCCTCAAATTCCTTTTATCATTCTTTAAAACTCACACAATGATTCAATTATTTTTCTAATTAGTGTATCATCTATATAAAATTAGTTCACACAATATTCATCAATAACTTTTTATTTCTTTATGACCATCCATATCTAATTAACAATTAGGATGAATTCTAACCTTTATACACAACTAATTATTCATTTTGATAAAGAAAACTGATTTAATATAGAAAAATACTTTAATTATGAAACAACTTGGAATATTGATCTTAATTATATAAAAAATATATTTTTGAAACTATTTGAAAACCATATCACATAATAATCATATTTTCAAGATCAAACTCTCTAAATAGATTCTGTACATAAATCTCAATGTGGTATAGACCTTAATCATAAATTAACTTTTCCAATAATAAATAGACGAATAACAATCTATATTATAGTAATTAGATGTATATCACATAAATTATTCCATGAATACATTCCCATGTTTTTAAAATATAACATCACTATATATCTAACCTGAGGCTAATTTATATTCTAAACTCAAATTCACTATTCAATCATTCAAAAATAAAAACCTATTGAAATATTCTATTAGGTACATAATTCATCATTAAATCTTCTCTTATCAATACATATCGGTATCATTTTTTATTGTCAAAAAATAAAACACCTATTTAACCTAGTTTACAACAATCTTCCCCTTTTGATTTGTTATTATTACCTATAATGAAAATTAATTTAAAAATTTATTAAATAAATTTTTATTTCCCTCTAACATATTAATAGTAAATTCAATAGTTGAAATCATTTGTGATTTAATAATTAATTAAAATATATATTTCAAAAAATTGGATATTGTTGAAAAAGGTTTGGCTAATCAACTTCCCAAAAATATTTCTTAGCCACATATTATTCAATATCCTTTCATGTTAATATTCATTGAATAATCAAATTTTACTTGATTAACATTAAAATGGCTGTTTAACACAAAGATAAGATTATTTAAGATACATACCACTTCAACAACAGCTTAAAACACTTTACCAAAAATTCAATGTTTATATAAAATAAAATATGTGTCCATATTTACTAAATCTTCTAATCATTAATGGTTTAACACCAAAAAAATCATCATAATGTTTCATATCTATATAATTTATCAGAAATATCAAGTTCACAAAGTAATGGAATTGATTAAATATCCTATTTGAAAAACAACCACACCTAAAAAAAATACACCTTGAAAACAAGTAAATTCATTTCTAAAAAAATATTAAAAACATGTCTGGAAAGCTTTTGATACAATGGATTGGGGCTTCATATGAAATATTTTCACCATGTATAGTTTTGATTTTTTTTAATCAATTGGGTTAAATCTATCTTGAGCTGTACCGATATCTCAGTTCTTATCAATGGATCCCCTAAAGGCTACTTTGACTACTATGGAGGTGTCAGACAAGGTGAACCCCTATTAGTGGTCGTTATTTTTATTTCTGACGATTATCTTAGTAGGTTTCTCTCCATTATTTCTAACAAGGGTAAGATTAAGTCCATTCATACTTTAAGGGGTCTTGTTTCTCTTACACGCCTCTTATTTGCTGATGAAATTATCTTATGCAGTCAATGGGACAAGGGAAATATTAAGAACATTAAGATATATCTATTTAATTTTTATAGGATTCCATGAAAATAGATTAGTTGGATAATTTCTTCTTTCTAATTTGGGAGAAAAATTTCCCTCTCCTAGAAAAATGACAACACTAGAGAGATATGAATTCTGGAGGGGGCTCTTCCTTTCACTTATCAGAGAGTTCCCATGTTTTTAAGAAGATCGAAGGTATTTCATATCTCTAGAATTATTAGTATGATTATAAATAATCTCTCCTCCTAGAAGGTATAATCATTATCCATTGATGGTAGGGGATTTATTTTGAAGTCAATCATTACTTATAAAATTGTGTACTCTTTCATGGTGTATAAATAGACGATTTCTCTGCTAAAGAGCATCAATTTTTTCATCAAGAAAATCATATAGATTTGTAACATCACTGAACAGAGGCTTGAAACAATTCCATTCATTTTCTTTGTATGCCTTATGATGAAGGGGGTCAAGGTATTAAAAACATTGGGTTATTCAATGACTCATTTTATGATGGGTTTTTATAGAGGATCATCAATGAACATTCTTAGGCTCTTGGCTTCCTTAGAGAAAGATTCATGCATAGATTCAAATATGGAAACTATAACTTCTTCAATTACAATGCGTTTCATACTATAAAAATATGTTCTTCATAATTGATGCTGATTTGCAGTGTGTAGTCTCTAGGGAGTATTCCATAAAATTATGGAAATGTAAATGCCTGAAAATCACATGGAAGGCCTAGGTCTGGAGGAAGACCCAAATCAGGATTTGGATCTATCAATCATAGAACGTCTTAGATGCTCAAAAAATCACCCAAATAAAATTATTTCCATTGATGAAAATTATTTATTCTTCTCCAAGGGAGATTTTTGGTCTTGGGAGCCGACGTCCAATGGAATACTCTCCTCAAATGGGTTGTGTAATGATTCTATTAGCAGTAATTCTGAAATCATGTGGATGGGTAGATAGAACAAGAGTTTCTTGAAACCTTCTCGGTCCACCTATGTTTAGATACTAGCCCAGAAAAAAATTCAAACTGGTATTTATCTTCAATATTATGGAATTTATCTCTTCTCTAGGTGTGTGTTATTCCATCACCACATGGAGGATTTCGATTACCTTTTTCTCACCTCTGTAGTGGCTACATCAATGTGGAAAGTAGTATATGATATTTTTGATGTATATTTTCCATGATTCAGCTCGATATGAGACCCCATGAGGAGTTGGGTGGACCTGAACCCGTCATCACAACTGCAGACTATTTTTCAAGCTACAATGTAGGAACTTGTGCACTTCATTAGGTATTCCAAAAACAAGGTTGTAAATGAGTCTCTCCCATTCTATGATGGATCTTCCATGTCTAGAATTATCACATCTATGTAAGATGTGAACATTTCATGAGGTATGTACTGTGCCAATTCCATTCATGATATCTCAGTTATCAACTGGGTATTGGTTAAGGCTAATTTCACCTCTCTCTATAGTTCTATTGAGGTTTTTTGTCATGCACCATTTTATAGATTAATCAAAATTAGTTCTCATAGTGCTTCAAGGGGGAATCCGAGACCTTTGGGAATTGGTACGGTTTTCATGGATCCTCAAAGTTATGTTCATGGATGTCTATATGTCTCACATGGTTATACCTCTGTTCTTGAAGTAGAAATGCTAGGTGTTAATATTGAAGTAGAAAAATACTATCAGTGGGGATGTAATAATACCTAGATTGGATGTGATTCTACAATTGTCATTGTTTCCATTCAGATAGGTTTGTTTCACCTTTCATGAAATCTCACCAACCATTGGAAGAAACGTTTAGTCTTTCTATTTTTAAATGAGCACATTGTTACTCAGGCTTATATAGAGGGAAATTCATTGGCATATGGTCTTTTTAATAAAGGATTGAATGGTACTATTTATCATTTGTACAACCATGTACTAGGAGATTTCTTTATTATTCATAGGAGGGATCAATGTGAACTTCTTACTTTTAGACTTGTGTACAATTTTTTAATAAAAAATAGATGCGTTACTTTTTGTGGAAATATCTCACCATAACAAAAAAACACGGTTTCACATAATTTCACTCCAAATAAAAAAAAGTACCATTAATAACCATATTTAACTCATATACAACAATTTAAGAGTCAATTTGAAAGTGATTTTGAAATGATAGTGTAAAGACCCAACCCTACCCTCTTAGAGTCGCTGCATTATTACATTACATTGGAAGAACTAAAACAAAGTATAATCCTAAAGGAATGAATATTTTAGTAGATTTGGAAGCCAGATATGTACAAAAAATCAACATTACAACATGAAATGAAAAACAACCTATATGTTCCATTGGTAATAACAACCACTCCATGATTATACTTGTAAGTCAGTTGTAATATATCACCTCGTGTCCTTAAAAAAATGAAACCTGAGAAGGGGTTATCCCATATTCCAAATAACATTAAAAATTATAGTGGAGGATAACATAAACATTAGACCTGGTGAATTTTTGAAAACAAATTCCTTTAAAAATAAACTTGACCATAATATGTAAAGAATATGATCTAAGTAAATATTTCCATAATAAAACATATTCATGGGTATTCTAATAGTTGAATAAATGAATGAACTATAAATATATATATTAATAATGAGGTAAAAACATATTTAGGACATTATAAAACATATCATCAAGGATGAGGTCAAGAATTCTAAAAATGATTAAGGCCTCGGCCAAAACTATATCTCAAAAAGGGAAAGGCCTCGGCCAAGTCCATATCTATTTGTCTAATCAGACCTACCTATTTATAGAGGGGCTATAATGGGCCACACCCATAACACAATAAGTCCAATTAATTTCACATGTGATTTGTGATACACATAAACAAAATATACATTCATATTGAAACGAGCATATGAAATGTAACTAATTTCCCCCAATCATTAAACATAAACACTAACGATTCAGATTAATATGGTGAATGGTTTCAAGATAGAACATCCATAGTCAAAAAAATAAAAAAACATCCAAAAATATATTGTAGATGATATCCTAAAATATTTTTCCAATATATACATAAGAATAAATAATCACTTCTAATCAAATTAAAATAATCTTATAAAATAATCTAGTATTTCTTGAGATAACTACACTTTTACTTTTAAAAGAAGACTTCTTTTGAAAAAATATTTGTCTCAAACTAGAATTGATATAATATTGTATTTTCATAATAAAATGTTTGTTTTTATAAATCAAATTTTTGTTTAAACCAGATTATATAGCACTGTTGAAAATAGGTAACAATTTGGGATATTCCTTCGAAATAGGATTGTATTTCCTGAATAATTTTTGAAAGATCCTCTAAAAACATATAACTCCCCACAAATGAAGTTATGATTCTGGTTGGGAAAAAAATATAAAACATTCAAACTATACTTATGAGAAGTACATATGAATCAATAAAAATTTAATTGAGGTAAGTAGATAATAAAAGTGACCTGAACGAAAATGGAGGTTCGGGTGGAAAACACATACCTTATGTTCGAATTTGTTCCGATTTTAAACATAAGGAACTAGAATATGAAATTAGGCTTATCAAAAACATAATTATAAACCTATTTTAAATGTATTTAGTTTATCATAATTTTATTATGTTAATTTATTACCTTATTGATATGTTATATGATTGAATTCAACTGTTCCAGAGTGTTCAATTCCTTGGATGTCATGGTTAATATATTTTTATATAAGTATAGATGTTCACGTGGAAATGATTTAATTCACAAAAATTTAAATTATATATTATTTATAAACATCCATAAGAAATTATGGTTATATTTAGAATTTTTTAACATAGTATGAAGATGAATCATTGGATGAAATGACAATCACTTTAATTATTTTGCGGTATTTATATAATTATGAATTAGTTTTGTCATATGAAGTAATACTATGTACATATATTGGTTTCTGAATATTAAGTCAGTCATAATACATATATTATTGTCTAGAGAAACCATAAAAATTATTTCATGACTAGTTACCAAGGAGATATTCAAGAATGATACTTCATCATCCACGAAGGATGTAAATTAGAACCTCACAGACGATGATTTCATTTATAAAAGAGTGAGAGAGAGAGAGAGAGTAAGAATATTGATAATGGATATTCCATTTACATGGTATAATTGCAGTATATAGATAATACTAGAGTTATATAGATCTATTTGATATAATATGTTATAATTTAATAAGACAAGAATATAAATTTAAATGAAACTAAATTAAAAAGAAAGATGCTTTACCTCTTGAAATAGCCTCCTTTAGATCCTCCTTATGGGAAAGATTTTTTCTCTTTTGGAAAGAATAATAGATCTGGGATGAGGGTAGTGACTTGGTAATGGTATTTGGGATGATATTAGACAATTCACAAGTCTTGAGAGGAGTGAAGATTAGAGGCTGTGAGGGGGTGGGTTTATAATGGAGGAGAGGAGTGAATTTGGAATATTTTATTCATTATCTTATTGATTCTCCCAAGACAACAAAATGTGTTGATTAGTGTGACCCATAATAGTAATAAGTGCATGTCAGTTCAAACCTAGTATACTAACATCATCCTTACATCACTTAAGACACAATAAGTCATGTATTTAGCATGCATCATAAATTATAGTTTTTTACTATTCACCCAAAATTCATGTATTTTTGAAAAATCAAAAAACAATTACAACAACCATTTTTAGACATATATAATTTATAAATTAAATAAATTTTTTAATATAATTTTCTAAATAATTTTAATTTATTTTTTAAATAAAATTACAATGTATTCCAAAAAAACAATTTTAAAACTATATGTCATTTCCTAACACCTTGATAAATTTATCAAGGTCCCATAAAATTATCTTATATCCATAATAAAATATATTAACAATTTATTATTACATTTTATGAAAATACATTTCCATTTTAAATTATCAAATTAGTCATAAAATTGTAATTAAAATATTTATGAAATAAAAAAATATCAATAATTATAATATGATCATTTTTTCACTTATAAGATGATTAAATTGTAATAATACACTCATGGGAGATGTTTATATTTATTTTTCACAAATTTACCACTCATTATAGTTCATAAGGATATGTTACTATTTATAAGGGTATGTTCTTATTTATAAAAAACTAAATTTTCCTTATCTGACTCAAAATATCACACAGAATGCTATCGTGTATGTCTGTTATTCAAAATTCAAATCAATGATGTGGTAAAATTATGTTTACAAGCTAGGTTATAATAAATTGGTGTTTTATATAGAATCAATTTTTCAGGAATTCAATATTAAATTTACTTTCAAAAACATGGGGTGTTACATTATCAAATCCTTATAAAAATTTCTTCATCGAAATTACTTAGAATGTGGACTCATAAAAGGAGTTGGGTAGTTCTTCATCATAATATCTTAAGGCTTCCATGTTTCCTCTTCTATTTTATGATTTCTACAATGTATATTTACCAATTGATTCATCATATTCCTTATGACCTTTCTCTAGTGTCCATAATACGGATAGGAACTTCATAGTATGATAATTTAGGTTCCAATTCTATACCTTGAGAAGTGAGGACATGCGTTTGGTTAGGAATGTACTTTATCAACAATGAGACATGAATCCCATTGTGTAATTTATGTAGGTTATGTGTAATAACCAAATGATATGAAACATCTCTAATTCATTCACTAATTTAAAAAGGGACATTGTATCTAGGGCTCAGTTTCCCTTTCTTCCAAAATTTTATAACAACCTTCCATGGAGATACTTTTAAGAAAAATTGATATCCCAATTGAAATTCCAAATCCTCTCTTCGATTATTGGCATAGATTTTTTCTGCTTTCAGATGATTTAATACATACTTGAATAGGCTATACCATCATTGTTGTTTCCTCCACAAGCATTGGGCCCACAACCCTACTTTATCCATCTTTGTCCCAACAAGTTGGTGTACCTCATCCCTATTCATAAAATGCATCATATGGTGCCTTTTTAGTACTTGAATTGAAATAATTAATGTAGGGAAAATCCACTATGAAAAATAATGATCCCACATACCATTAATGTCATATTATCATGCTCTCAACATGTCCTCTATAGTTTGGATCATCCTTTCTCATTTACCGTCAGTTTGTGGGTGATAAGAAGTACTCAATAGAAGCCTTATATCCAAATATTTATGAATAATTTTAGGGAATTTCAATGTAAATCAAGGAAAAAAATCAGAAAAAATTAATAGAGGTCCTCCATGAAGTCACAAAACATCAATGATAGAGAGTTTTTCTAGGTGCTCTAGTGGAAAATCATCCCTTATAGTGAATAAATGGTCATATTCTATAAGTCCACCAATAATTACCCATATCACATCATTCTCCGTTGGATTATCATCTAATCTAGTGAAAAAATCCATGGTGATGTCATCTAATATCTATGTAGTAATAGGTAGAGGTTTCATGACTCCACTTTGATGTTGTCGTTCAGCTTTTACCTATTAATAGAGTAGACATCTTGGTACATAGTCAACAATTTCCCACTTGATGTTGTCCCACCAGAAATGTTTCTTGAAATATATATACATTTTTTTTCTCCCAAGATGTATAGAGAAATTCAATCTATGGGCATCATCTGATAACTCCCATTTCATCTCAGATATAGAGGGAACACATAGACACTTCCCAAATTTCTGAATTTCATCTTCACAAATGAAATCACTAAACTTCCCATCTTTCATATCATTATTATTTTTTGAATATTCTCATCATTAGACTAAGATATTTAATTCATTCCATTAATAATGATTGGGAAACAATTTGTAATGTAGTATAGTTTCACTTTCTTTGATAATTACCATATCCATCCACACTAGATCCATGTACAAATGTTAATTATCAATCACCCTTTTTTTAGAATTGTTATGCCCCTTCCCTAGTTACCCAGAGTCGGATCATTATTACATAACATTGGCATGATCACAAAAGTTCAAGTCTCAAAAGAATGATTAGTTTAGTAGCCTTGGAAACACTAGATACATTCATATGTCTTATATTACATCATAAAGTAAAACAAAACTACAACAACATCTTGTCTTCATATCCCCTCATACAATTCCAACAGGTCGTTCATAATATACTTCTTCACATCCTGAAAAATTAAAACATTGGAAGGGGTGAGCTCAGATGCTCAGTAAGTATATCAATATAGAAGAAGATTTCATAAATAAACATAATAATTTAAGGCAATGTATAACTAAAACAAAAGCCATTGAAACTTGAACTTCAGGATAATATGGAAAATATAAAATGAAATAATGCCATTTTCTTATTCACATGGATATTCTACTAGTAGAATTATCACAGGAAATATCAATAACAACTTTCATAATGATTGAATGCATAATGTCAGACTATTATAACCATGTAGCCAAGGCCTCATGCCAAGACTACAAATAAGATTTTTTCAAGGCCTCGGGCCAAGACACTAGTTTGTCTCATGAGACCTGCCGATGCATTGAGGAGGTATAGCGGGCTCTACCCATCACATATTAAGTCCAATGCATTCCTTACATGAAAATGTTTAAACATATCATAAATCATAACATAATCGTATCACATAAAACATGCATAAAGGAAACATAACCTTTCCACATTTCAATCACTAGTTATCAATACAACACATTGATATAATAAAAAATTATCAAAACCATTTTCAATACCACAATAAAATAATGTTAAAACATGGTATTTAATTTTCATTAAAAAATGTTATGGCTTGTAGAGGAAGCTGAAACTCAAATAATGGTCACAATGGCGAAGAATTCGTTGCTGCCACATATGTATGACAAAAAAACATTCCCTTGTGTCATTTAGTAAAACGATTCATATAAAAAATATTCCTTTTGAATAAAAGTAAAAGTCAAATGGGTTTATACACCATATAAAATAAAGTTTTTTATAAAACAAAATATGCCTCAATGAAAGGAGATTGAGACGAAATACCTTACCTTGTGTCCGACTTGACCCGGTCATTATTTAATATCCAGAATAATAAACTAGTGTTAATATCTACTAGCTTAAGAACCTTTTTGAAGTTCATTATTCCTTTTATATCACTTATTACCATGTTATGAACATTATGTAGTCATCTAAGTTAATATCAGTCATTTTGTCGATCTTTGGTACTTGAGTCAACCATAAACTTCTTATAATTACAAGTTGTTCATCTAGTAAAATATACATTATCTCCAGTATTATATTTATGATCTACATATCATATACATCTTATATATCTAGTATATGAATGCATTTATAATATTACATAACATTTAGAGGTAAGATATAAAATGCACCGTTCATGGAGACGGTAAGTCGTACGTACGCATAAACGCTACTTTCATTTCTATTTCGTATTTAATGGAATGAAATCATAATGATATAAAAGTATATTATAATTACAGTATAATATCATATATAATATCATTAACTCCATCCTTTATATGTCCCATATATGGCATTAACGAATCAAATCACTTTGAGGGGGTGGTAGTCCGCACTGACTAAAATGAAATTATCATGTTTACCCATAGTGGAAATCATAAAGGTATGACATAAATGAGAAATGAAAAAGAATAAGGAAAACATAAACATAATATATATCATATATAAATATAGTGACATCTTAATGGCCACCAAGAGAGGTGTTAATAGAAGATTGATCAATCATCGTTTCATGATGCAGTAATTCGCCAGCCACATAAACAGTATGTTCTTTAACCATTAGACGAAGGTGTGTGTAAGTTTAAATCAAATAATTCTCATAAAAACATCCTAGTATATTGAAGATAATTTTTCTGTTACAAACGAAAGGAATTAATCTATTTAAAGTGGTTAGAGATGCAAAATAAAACAAAAGAACATCAGAGAAGACATTACCTTAAAATCATGTAACTCTTTTTGATTTGAGCCAAAGGCTTCCTTGGGAAGACTTCTTCCCAAAGTGAGGCTTCAAGGAGTAAGAGAGGGAATTTTAGATAGTAATTTGGTAGAGTTTGGCTGAGCCAAATGGATTTGATGGTGTGAGTAAGGTGGTAGAGTTGGCGGCCTTTTATAAGAGGAGAGGAGGGGCACTCTTGGAATGTCATGAAATGTTACATTATTATATAATGAGTTTCAGATTTTAAAGGTCGCACAATTATATATTTCTAGAATAAGGTGATAAGGGTTTGAAATATATTCATCCAATAGGTTTTTGACAAGTGTAAGTCTTATATATTACAATATATTTTCATTTTATTTAAATCGTTAATTAATGAGGTAATCGCTGCATCATCATGGTGTCATAAAAAAATTAATTTATTTAATGTATAAAAATTATAAAAAAACTCTCCTGACGCAGGAAATATTTTTAGATTTCCAATGAATATTTATAGTCTAAATTTTACCTTATATAACCCCATGTAATAAATTTTTTAGTAAAACAACACATGTTTGTGACAATATTTTTTTTACTTTAAATAAAAAGTTATTAATGTCATTTTCTTACCCAAGTGGCTCCATGGGGTTCCCAAGTTGACCCATGGGTTGTCTTGGTCGGCCATGACTCATAAAATAAGGATAGTACAAGTGTAAAGGTAATTTCATATTATTATAACATTACATTAACCTTAAATTACACTAATTACTTTTAATCGCGATTAATAAAACTTAAAGGTTACTATTCACCATAAATTATTTTCATCCCATTGAAAAATATTGTACTCACTAATGACAACAATGTATGTCAGATTTTTAATATTCAATTCATAGAAGTGGTAAAGTTTCCTTTAAACAAAAAACCAGTTTTTTAACTACCACTTAGTGGTTTCACTATTCATAAAAATTTGATGTTTTTCAGAACAATACCAAAAATTCACCCTAGGATATAATTGATATTCCGAATTCAAAAATGATGTATATTTTACAAAATTACAAACATATAAGTTGCATTAATAAATATTATAATTAATTTTCTTTGTCAAAACTAATAGCGTGTTTTTAAGAAATAATATCAGACAAAAGATTGACAATTGTTTATGTCCAATTTCAAAGTGAATTTAATTGTAATGACCAACATTGGATAAAATGGTAAAAATATATAAAAATTATACATTAAAAACAATCAATAGTATAATTTATCACTATAAATGTTTTATTAATAAATTTGTTTTTAAATATTTTTTCGATTCTTAGAAAATTGGAAGTTCTCAGAAAATTACAAAAAATTCAACATAGGATAATTTCGATATTATGAATACAAAAATGAATTTCATTTTGAAATATAAAATTTATATAATTTCAAAAGGTGGGTATTACTATTCATAATGGCTACTTTGATTGGTCGTGGTGTGATAGGATCTCGAACTACCGTACAATAACAGCTATTTCATTATTGAAAGAGAAGCGTATCGTGAAAGCTTGGGGTGTTACATTCTCCCCTATGTAAATAAATTGCAACCCCAGAATTTGAAAATATACTTCTAAAATAAATTTTCAAAGTAGAAAATAACTTTGTGGAAAAACCATATCGGAAGTAGGGTTAATAAAAATATAACATTAAAAGAATGAAAGAGAAGTACAAAGGTCACCTGAGATAGCCCATACTAGGATTATACGAAAATATGGATATGGAGGAGAAAAAAACCGTCATGGTCTGATGGAGAGTTGTAGAAAACAGGATTAAGATAAAGTTAACTACAAGAAAATCACAAACTTGTGATTGGTTAAATGATTATTGATTCCCCAGTAGGAAAATTTAACCGACAATGTTTATATTTCAAGTTACCTTTCATAAAGTTGATGAATTTATTTAGGATATTTTATAAGAATATAAGGAAATATACATACTTGTCATGTAGACTTTTGTTCTTTAATAAATTTTAACCACAAACCCATCTGTCACTCAAAAAAGATAATAGAACTCAAAAATATTATATTTATCCTAATCGTAAAAGGTTCCAAATATTTACACATACCATTTAGATTAGGAAAACTATTTTATAATAACTAGGGACTTCTTGTCGGCTAATGGTAGGTAATAAAGGCTTGTCGCACTATGGTTGTGGGTTTTATTCCAACAGCTTTGCCCAACGCGATCAGTTATCCCCCGACCTGCAGGTTGTACTTTCCCTAAAACTATAGTATTATAATATTCCAAAAATAATCATCAGAAATGTTTTAACCCTAAAATATACTATCCAAATTTCAACTAAATAAATTCTAACATTTATAGTTATCCATAATACCTCTGTCCAGAATTCATCTAAAAGGGCTCTAAATTCCAAAATCTATTCATCAGATTCCCCAAACAAAGTAAGGTTTCTCTTGTTATCACATACTAAAAATAAGATTACCTTCATCATCTTAAAACCCTAATGAAAATAAATAGTGATTTAGTACAATCCTTATATATATGACATTATTCTAATAACTAGAATATAATCCTTGAGTCCAAAAACACAAATACAATAATTATTCCACTTCAACTGTAGTAACAACATAAGATTGTACTTGCTCCCTTGGCCTTTACTGAGCTAAGTTTCCTTGGTGCTTGGGGAATTCATTTACATAATGCCCCATTTCTCTATAGTTGTATCATTCAACATTGATATGCTCTTTCTTTCCCTTGCAATCACGAGCCTGGTGACCTTTTTGTACACATTTATAACAAACTCCCATTCCTTTTAGGCAAGTACCATAGTGATTCTTACCACAATTATCGCATAATGGAAAATCCTTCTTTCCTTTTTCCCCTTTATCTGTATCTTGTTCCACCATTCTCTTCTTCTCTTTCTTTACTTTATTGTCATTAGATTTAGAGAATTCCTTTTCTATCATGATAGAACACACGACTATATCATTTTACGTTGAGAACGATTGTGATGCTAATGATCGATGGATAAATGGTTTTAACCCATCAATGAAATGATCGATCTTACTTCATGGGTTACGTATATAATCAGCAGCATGCCTCGCTAACTTTGTAAAGTTAGACTCATACTTTGTGACATTCTCATCCTCCTTTTGCCTCAGACTCAAAAATTGTCTTTCCATATCTCCTCAATGGTCACGAGGAAAGTATTTTTCTATGAAAATCTCTTTGAACTCCCTCCATTCCATATTTGATACTTCATCATATTCCTTTGTGTTTTGAATCAATGACCCCCATTGATCAGCATCATTAGTGAGGCGGTAAACTGCCATGATAACCTTTTCCCTTTAACTACTCCCCAAGGAATGAAATTTTTCTCTAAGGAATTTATCCATTACTCAACTACTAAGGGATTTGTACTCCCATTGAATGTTGGTGGTTGTTGCCTCATGAAGCGGTCTAACATTTATCCTCCACGTCGCAAATCAGGGTGCTCCACATGAGTAAGGTTATTATTCATAACCAGAGTGAGTTGTCCCAGTATGGTGATAAGCTTATCAGCACTAGTTATATCACCAGCTCCACTATAATTATCTTGAGTAGGAGGGAAATCCCTACATGGAGTGCGTGAATTGATACGGTTTCCATTCCTTCCACTAGTCTCCATTTCTAAACTATGACATAAACTAGATTAGTTTATGAATTAAAATACATAATAACAATCATGAAAAACACATAACATAAATTGAACTATTTTTGGATATAATCCATATTCATAAAAATGTTTTCTTAGAGGATGTATATATTCATAAACCCTTCATAATGGTTTGTAAAGAAAAAGAGAATTATCCTAAGTATATCCGCCAGGAGTGTCGTAACCAAGAGTGCAGCAAGGCCCGTTGTCGTGAACCCATTCCCGTTTGAGTCTAGCATAAAGCGTTGTTTTCGGGTCTTACCCCTAGGTACATCTGTGCTAGAGCCGCCTCTACCTGCTCGTATCTAGACATGGATTTATTGCTCGAAAAACTCACAAAATCTCTATAATACCAAAATTCTAGAAAGTTCTTGTATACTAATCCTAAAATTCCGTCTTAGGGATATGTGCTCCAATCAGAGTTTATCAAAATATATCTTCCAAGGTTACTACTAAACTGCCTTTGATACCAACTGTAACGCCCCGACCCCAGTTACCTAGAGTCGGTGCATTATTACGTAACATTGGCTAGATAAAAAAAGGTCAAGTCTCGAATGACTGATTAGTTTAGTATCCTTGGAAACACTAGAAGCATTCATAAGTCTTACATTACATCATAATGTAAAACAAAACTACAACATCATCTTGTCTTCATATCCCCTCATACTATCCCTGTAGGTCATTCCAAATATACTTCTTCACATCCGGAAAAATTAAAACATTGGAAGGGGTGATCTTAGATGCTCAGTAAGGATAACAATATAGAGGAAGCATTCATAAATAAAAATAAATATTTAAGGCAATGTATAACTAAAACAAAAGCCTTTGAAACTTGAACATCAACATAATATGGAAAAAATAAAATGAACAAATTCCATTTACTTTTTCACATGGATATTCTACTAGTCGAATAATCACATGCAATATCAATAATCACTTTCATAATGATGGAATGCATAATTCCAGACTATCATAACCACCTAGCCAAGGCCTCATGCCAAGAATACAAATAAGATTTTGTCAAGGCCTTGTGCTAAGACACTAGTTTGTCTCATGAGACCTGCCAATGCATCGAGGAGCCATAGCAGGCTCCCCCATCACTTATTAAGTCCAATGTAATTATTATATGAAAAGGTTTAACATATCATAAATAATAACATAATCGTATCACAAAAAACATGCATAAAGGAAAGATAACATTTCCACATTTCAATCACAAGATATCAATACAACAGATTGATATAATAAAAACATTTTCAAAACCATTTTCAATACCAAAATAAAAGAATTCTAAAACATGGTATTTATTTTTCATTAAAAAATGTTATGGCTTGTAGAGGAAGCCGAAACTCAAATAATGGTCAAGGCGGCAGAGAATTCATTATCGCCGCATTCGTATGACAAAGAAACATTCCCTTTTGTCTTTAGTAAAACACTTCGTATAAAAATTATTCATTTTGAATAAATGTAAAATTAAAATGGGATTATACACCATATAAAATAAAGTTGTGTATAAAACAAAATATGCCTCAATGAAAGGAGATTGAGACGATGTCCCTTACCTTATGTCTGACATGACTCGATTGTTCTTTAATCTCTAGAATAAAAAACTAGAGTTAATCTCTACTTGCTTAGAAACCCTTTTCAAGTCAATTATTAATTGTATATCACTTATTACCATGTTATGAACATTATGTAGTCATTTATGTTAATATCGGTCCGTTTGTCGATCTTTGGTACTTGAGTCAACCAAAAACAACATAAAATTACATGTTGTTCATGTGGTAAATATCCATTTTCTCCAGGATTGTATTCATGATCTAGATATCATATATATAATATATATCTAGTATATTCATGCATTTATAATATTTCATTACATTTAGAGGTAAGAAATAAAATGCACCGTTCATGGAGACAGTAAGCCGTACGAACGCATGAACGCTACTTTCATTTATATATCTTATTTAATGGAATGAAATAATAATGATATAAAGATAAATTATAATTACAGTATAATATCATATATAATATCATTAAATATATAATTTATATGTCCCATATATGGCATTAACGATTCAAATCATTTTGAGGGGGCGGTTGTCTGCACTTTTTAAAATGAAATTATCGCGTATACCCATAGTGGAAATAATAAGGGTATGCCATAAATGAGAAATACAGAAGCATAAGGAAAACATAAACATAATATATATCATATATAAATATAGTTACATCTTAATGGCCACCATGAGAGGTGTTAAAAGAAGATTGAACAATCATTGTTTCATGAGGCAGTAATTTACCACCCAAAGAAATAGTTTGTTCTTTAACCATTAGATGATGGTGTGTGTAAGTGTAAACCAATAATAATCATAAAAACATCCTAGTATATTGAATATACTGGGTTTTTTTACAAAATAAAGGAATTAAAATAGTTTAAGGGGTTGGAGATGCAAAATAAAACAACAGAACATAAGAGAAGACATTACCTTAAAATAGGGTAACTCTTTTTGATTTGATCCAAAGTCTTCATTGGGAAGACATCTTCCCAACGAGAGGCTTCTAGGAGTAATAAAGGGAAGTTTAGAGAGTATTTGGGCATAGTTTGGCCGAGCCAAATGACTTTTATGGTGTGAATAAGGTGGTAGAGGTGGGGGCCTTTTATAAGAGGAGAGGAGTGGGACTCTTGGAAAGTAATGAAATGTTACATTATTACATAATGAGTTTCGGATTTTAAAGGTCCCACAATTATATATTTTGAGGATAAGGTGATAAGGGTTCGATATATACTCATCCAATACGTTTTTGACAATTGTAAGTCTGAGACTATACATTATCATTTCATTTTATTTAAATCGTTAATTAATGAGGTATTTGCTGCATCATCATTGTGTCATAAAACATTTAATTTATTTAATGTATAAAAATTAAAAAAAAATATCATGATGTTGTAAATATTTTTATATTTTCAATGAGTATTTATAGTCTAAAATTTACATTATATAACACCATGTAATAATTTATTTAGTAAAACAACACATGTTTGTGACAATTTTATTTTTTACTTTAAATAAAAAGTTATTAATGTCATTTTCTTACCCAAGTGTCTCCATGGGGTCCCCAAGTTGACCCATGGGTTTTATTGGTCTTCCATGACTCATAAAATAAGGTTAGGACAAGTTTGAAGGTAATTCCATATTATTATAACATTATATTTACCTTAAATTACACTAATTACCTTTAATCGCGATTAATAAAACATAAAAGTTACTATTCAAAAAATTATTTTAATCCCATTGAACCAAATTTTATTCACTAATGACAACCATGTATGTTGGATTTTTGAAATTCAATTCATTGAAGTGGTAAATATTCATTTAGATGAAAAATTATTTTTTTTAACTACCACTTAGTGGTTTCACTATTCATCAAAAATTGAAGTTTTTCAGAACAACAACAAAACATCACCCTAGGCTATAATTGATATTCCGAAATCAAAAATGATGTCTATTTTACAAAATTCCAAACATATAAGTTTCATTAATTAATTTTATAATTAAATCCGGTTGTCAAAACAAATAGCATGTTTTTAAGAAACAATATCAATCAAAAGATTGACAATTATTTATGTCCAATTTCAATGTAAAATTAATTATAATGACCAACATTGGATAAAATGGTAAAATTATATTGTAATTATAAATTATAACCAATAAATAGTATAATTTATCACTATAAATTATTTTCATTAAAAAAGTTATTTTTAAGTATTTTTTCTATTAATAGAAAATTGGATGTTCTCAGAAAATTACAAAAAATTCAAATCAGGATAATTTCGATATTACGAATACAAAAATGAAGTCCATTTTGAAATATAAAATTTATATAATTTCAAAAGGTGGGTATTACTATTCATAACTGATACTTTGATTGGTCGTGGTGTGATAGGATCTCGAACTTGCGTACAATGCAAGCTATTGCATTATTGAAAGAGAAGCGTGTCGTGGAAGCTTGGGGTGTTACAAGAACTCTGTGATCCTTACTACTAAATGCATCAGCTTCCTTGTTTTCTTTTCCCGGGTTATAGTTTATGGTGAAATAATAGACTTTGAGTAATTCGATCAATCACATTTTCCTCAAGTTGATTTATTTCGTTGAGAATATATAACTCATAATTTTTTGATCCATATATAGCTGATATTTTTCTCCATATAGATAATGTCTCCATATCTTCAGAGAAAATATTATGTCTGTAAACATAAGATCATGAGTTGGATAGTTCTTTTCATGAATTTCTAACTGCCTTGTTGTACAGGAAAAATCTCTATTATTGTCTATAAGGACAACACAAAGTCTTTTCAATGATGAATAACTATAGATAACAAACCATTCATTCCCCAATGGTAGAGTTAGGATCATTACATTCACTAATATCCTCTTTAATTACTAAAAAAATTCCTGAAATTATTTTTTCCAAATGAACTTGAACCCTTTACATGTAAGCATGCTCATCGGGTTGGCTATGTGAGTGAACTTCTAAAAGAAAAGGCCATAATCACCTACTAAACTAATAAAACTACATTCCTTGGTTATATTCGTTGGAGTGGTAAATTCATGCACAACCATTGTCATCACAAGATCAAAAAATATTTCATCCTTGGAGACAATGCGCCCAATAATGGAAACTGATTGAATCCAAAATTTTAATTTTCTAAACCTCCCATATAATTCATTTCCTCTGAATGTATTAATAATTTTGTGCAAGTGATTTTAAAGAAAAGTGTATCTTTCTGAGTATACTAAGATATATTCAATAAATAACACCAAATAGTCATCACGATATTCCCTAAAAAATATATTAATTATATCCATCTAAATAGAGGGTTCATTAGTTCATCCGAAAAGAAATTACTATAATCTTTTATTTCTCATAACTAGTTCAGAATGATGTTTTTGGAATGTCTTCCTTCCTCATAATAAACTAATGATATCCAGATTGAAGGTCAATCTTCAAAAAATATTAATCTCCAGGAAGTTGATCAAACATATCATCAATGAATGGTAGGGGATAATTGTTCTTTATTTTTATAGCATTGTTCTCCCTATAGTCAATACAAAACATCATAGATCTATCTTTCATCTTAATGAAAAGAACACGACATCATGGTGCAACATTAGGGAAATTAAATCATTTATCACTGAATTACTCTAGTTTTATCATCAGTCCCACTAATTCAACAATGGCCACTCTCTATGGTGTCTTTGATATGGGCCTTGAATCAGGTGTTAAGCCAATTGAAAAAATAAATTTCCCTATTTGGATGAATTACAAGTAAATCCCTGAGAAACATGTTTATTCCCTAAATTAAGGGATTCCACATCATCTTCAAAATAGTAACCTCTTTCCTCTTGCAATAAATTTTCACATAATGGTTATGAATAAAAACTATACTGAGGTATATATAAATAAAAAACATGGGTATTATAATAAAATCATTAGATAAATAACTCTTATATGCTATAATGGGGACTCCATGACACAACCTTATAGCAATGATACTTCCCTTAGGAGTTCTGACTAACAACACCCTTACGAAATCAATTTGTAAGCATCTAATATTCATGAAAAAATGAGATGATTTGAATGAATGTGATTGTACAGAATCAAAGAAAGAAATGGATGAGTTTTATGAGATGATTATAGTACCTTCGACTATATCATAAGGAAATTCAATATCAGATGTTGTGAATGAAAAATCATTCCCCTGTTCCCTTGCCATTTTTTTCCAGCTTCGTTTATGCTTTGTAAAATCATTGGCATAGTGTCCCATCTCACTAAAAGTATATCGTTAAATATTAATAGATTCAATTTTCTCCTTGAAATCACCAGAAAGATGGCCTTTTATCCACACTTATAGCACACCCATTTTTCTTTTAAGAAGACTCCACGGTGTTTCCTTCCATAATTATCAAAGGGTGTAAAGTAAACTCTTCCCATCTTTCGCATTTCCTTATTTCGATTTCCAAAATTTTAAGCATCCCACATGTTATGATAATTTCATTTAAAGTCATAATACATAGAAATTTTTTTCTATGTCTGGATAGCACTGGAGACTATATTTTCATGTGTTGATAAACATTGGGAGAGAGGATCCCTTCATGGGAAATATTGTAAACCATTAAGGAATCAGTAAATAATGCTTCATGGATTACGTATGTAGTCCACAACATGACTGTCCAGCCTTGTAATGTTGGTATCATACATGGAAACATTTTCATCCCCCTTACACATTAGATTCAATAATTTCCATTCTATATCAAATCATTGTTATCTTGGAAAATACATTTCCAGGAAGATTTCCATAAAATCCCTCCATTCTGTCTCTTCTGTTTCATCCTCCTCCTTTCTGTTTTGGTTTAATGACCACAACTAATATGCATCAATCAATAGATGATAAAATTCGCTAAAAACATCTCTTTTTCATTACATCCCAAAGCGAGAAATATCTTCTCTAGGGAACTTATCCACTACTCAAATACAAATGGGCTTGTAGTCCCATTGAATGATAGAAGATAGTGTCACATTAATAGATCCAACATACCTCCTCAACATTTTTGACCTGGATGATCCATATGGGCATGTTTATTTTTCATATCCTAGTTAGTTTTTCCCATTATAGGTATAAGTTTCTTTGCACTAGTCGCATCTCCAGAGTCATCATCATTATCTTACACAAAAGAGAAATCCCTACATGGGATACACGTGTTTATACAGTTTTCATTCCTTCATGTAGGAACTATTTAAAAATAATGGAATATACTATATTTGGTTATGAATCAAAATGTATAACACCATATTAGAATTTACCTTTCATAAATTTAAATCCTATGAATTAATAATCACATAATCATAAAAATGGTTCCTTTTTGGAGAAATTTACATTTTAATCATTCATAATGTATTGTAAATAAAATTTTAATTATCCTAAAAATATCCCCTAGGAGTGTAAATCCAGGTGCACTGTAAGGCCGGTTGCTGTGAACCGGGATATCCCGGGTCAAGCTCCAAACTCCTTGTCAGAGTTTTTACTCCTATGTATATTTGTACTAGAACCACATCTAAATGTAATATCTAATTAGGGATGTATTTTATATTAAGATCAACATAATAAAGTCCTTACCAATATAATATTGAATGTTTATCCTCAAAGATTTTTTTATTGGGGTTTTCCCAAATCTACGTTTTATAAATCTTGTTTCCAAGTCTTCAACTAAAATTCTTCTAATACAAACTGTAATTACCCCACCCCAGTCACATAGAGCCAGTTCCATATTGAATTAAATTGTCATGATTAAAAGAAATTTTTATCTCGAAGGAATTAATAGTTTAGTAGATTTAAAAATACATATATACATATATATAAAAGATCAAAACTATAACCCTAAATGAAATAAAATATATAATTTTCATTGGTAATTTCCCCCACTCCAAGATTATCCATGAAAGTCAGTCATAATATACCTCCTCATGTCCTAGGAAAAATGAGACATGAGAATGTGTTATATCATATTCTCAGTAAGTGTGAAAATTATAGTGGAAGATAACATAAAAAAAAGACATTGTGAATAATTTAAAACACACGCCTTTAAAAAAAATCTTTAACATAATATGGTAGAATATAATCTGAGTAAATATTTCTATATTAAATAATAATCATGGGTATTCTACTAGTCCAATAACAACATAAAATATCAATTTCTAGATTTATAATGAGGTAAATTACAATTATAGATATTCCGAAACATATCGTTAAGGCCTCAACCAAGATATCTAAAAATTATTAAGGCCTCTACCAAAACCATTTGTTTAAATGGGAAAGTCCTCTGTCAAGACTATATCTATTTTTCTTATGAGACCTACTAATGCATCAAAGGGATATAGTGGGCCCCAAAAAATCACATAAAAATTCCAATTCATTCCTCATAGGAGAGCAGATTCAAATAAACAATATATACATTCATATTGAAAATATCATATGAAATATTACTATCTTTCCCCATTCATTAATCTTATAAACTAACCATACAAACTAATATAGTGAATAGTTTCAAGATAAGAAATAAATAAGAAAAATGATCATAAAAAATCAAAAAAATTATGGTAGATATATAATAATATATTATTACCTTTTATACATAAGAATCAATAAGATTGTGGAAATAAATTAAAAGACTCTTATAAAATCCTCGAGTCATTCTTTAGATAACCACTCTTTTACTTTAAAAATAGGAGTTCTTTTAGAATCATTTTTGACAATAATATGAATTGAAATAATATATAATTTTTATAATAAAATTCTAGTTTTTAGAAAAATAATGGATGTTTAAAACAGATTATAGTGCACTATTAAAAATATGTAAGAATTTAAGAAATTCCATTGAAATAGTCTTGTAGTTCAGGAAGAATATTTGAAAGATCCTTTGCAAACATATAAATCCCCATAAATGAAGGTTTGATTCTGGTTGGGAAACATATATATAACATTAAAATATAAATTATGATGAGTTAAAATGAGTGAATATGAATTTAATTGAGGTAAGTATATAATTAAAGTAACCTGAATGAAAATAGAGGTTTGGGTGGAAAACCATTACCTTATGTCAGAATGTGTTCCACTATTGAAATTAAGGTCCTAGAATATGAAATTAGATGTATTCATTACGTAATAAAGAACCTATTATACATTTAATTTTTTTAAATTTTATTTTGTTCATTTATGTTCATATTGATATGTTATAATATTGAATTTCGTTGTTTCAGAATATTAATTTCATTGGTTTTCATGATTGGTATATTTTTCTATGAGTATGGATGTTCATGTGGAAAGGAAGTAATTATTGAGAATTAAATTTATATATTATTTATGAACATCCTGATGTTTTAATGGTTATATATATCATTTTTTACCAGTTACGATGATGACTCCTTGGATGAAATGACAATCACTTATATTATTTAGCGGTGTTTGGATAATTATGACCTAGTTTTGTCATATGAATTAATACTATTTAGATATACAAGTAATTGAATATAAAGTAGTTTATAATACATATATTACTGTTTGGATAAACCTTAATGATGGTTTTATTACCTGTAGTGAGGTATAAATTGAAGAACAGAACATTTTCGTCCATAAAGGTAGTAAATTTTAACTTCACAGACGATGATTTCATTTATAAATGAGAGAGAGAGTAGAATTTGGATAATGTTTATTATATATACATTGTATAATTACATTATATATGTGATACTGGAGTTATATGTATCAATTTTAATGAGTAGTTTGGGAGAGAATAATAAAATAAGGTAAATTTAAATGAAACTAAATGAAAAAGAAATATGGTTTACCTCTTGAAATAACCTCTTTGACAACCTCTTTAAGGGGAGGGTTTTAGTCTTTTGGAAAGTACAAGAGGTACTGGACGTGGGGAGTGACTAGAAAATGTTATTTCATATATCTTAGATAAGGGATAAGGTTTGATAAGAGTGAAGAGAAGAGGGGGTGAGGGTGGGGGTGGGGGTTATTGTAGAGGAGATGAGTGGATTTTTAACATTTTATTCATTATTTTATTAATTAACTCATGAAAACAAATAGTGCTTATTAATGTGAACCATAATAATAATAAGTACATTTTAGGTCAAACATTATGGGGTTACAAAGTACATACATCACTTATGACCCTATAAATCTTGTATTTATCATTTATCTTAACTTATCATATTTTACTATTCACCTAAAATTCAAGTATTTTAGAAAAATCCCAACTATCTACCCCGACGATTTTTCTATGTATATAATTAAAAAATAAAATCCATTTTTCTAAAATAATTTTCTAAATATTTTAAATTAAAATTTTAAATAAAATAATAATTTAATCAAAAAAAACAACATTAAAAATATAACTCATTTTATAACACCTTGAAAAAATAATCAAGGTCCCATAAAATTATATTATGACCACAAGAAAATAAATTAGCAATTTTTTATTACATTTTATGAAATTAAATTTCCATTAGAACTATTAAATAAATCAAAAAATGTTAATTTAAATTTTTATAAAAAACAAAAAATACCAATACTTATACTATGATCATTTTTTCACTTCTAAGATGTTTGAATTGTAATTATACAGTCATGGGTAATGTTTATAATTTTTTGACCGATTTACAATTCATTGATGTCAATAACTATTCAAAATGGCATGTTACTATTCATAAAGGAATGTTTATGTTCATCAAAAACTAAATTAGTATTATTATACTCTAAATATCATATTGAATGCAATCATGTATGTCCACTTTTCAAAATTCAAATCATAGAGGTGGTAAAATTATGGTTACTGGCTAGGTTATATCAAAGGGTTGTTTTGTAGGGACTCAGTGTTTCATGCATTCAATATTAAATTTACATTCAAAACATGGAGTTTTACAAATAGGGTTTAAAAAATAGTCTTATGATAATGGAAAACTACTTGTGGGGATAGTTGTTTTTCTAGAACCAACATAACAGGAATCTCATGGTTGGCAAGTGCACATGATCTATTTTGGATTGTAATCTAATACCGTATCTTTATTTTTTTTGTTAAATAAGAATATTACGGAATTAAATAGGATGGATATGAATAAAAAATAGATGGAACCCATTCATATGAAAAAATACTATGAGAATGGGGTTAAAGTCTTCATTATTTTTTCCAAATGATGTTGATAAAGATCTTATCCAATCCATTATTTGTGTTTATATTATTATCATTAAATATAAATTAGAACAGATATAAAATGGACATATATCCATGGGGCCTTATCAATGGGAATAAATCATTATGTGTATTTCCATCCTATAACTATGAGATTCCATATACCAGGGTTATAGGCTATATCCATAGGCATTTCCTATTTAGTGTAATATATTTCGATGGGAAACAGAAATGGATATAGGTTTTTCCCTTTGAAAGAATTGTTGCGTTAGGTTTTGGATACAGATATCCTATAGCCATGTTTATAGATTCACATTCACATAGTTAAATTAAATTTGTAGACAACATGCCATGATATTGTTTCCCACTAGTGAATCATGAGAGAAGTCCTATATCCAGATGAATAAAAGCACATGGATTTTCCCCCCTAAAAAAATACTTTAGATATTATAATAGGTGTCTTCTGGTTGTAATTTGTTCCATATGAGAAATAATATTATCTAAATATTCATGTATATATTTATACGTAAATATATATAAATAAACCTCATTATAGAGTACTGTTAGTGGCCCATTTCCTTTATAGGAGAAACATGAGTTCAAAACACCAGGGGTAAAAATTAAAATTTCTTGACATGTAGCCCTGAGCAATTGACGTGGAAATCGGTTAGTTGTTATGAACTTGGGATACTTTCCTATGCATCACCTATGGCTATAGGTTGGTCCACATAGACTAGGTCCACTTTAGGGAATAGTTTCTATACTGAAACACCCTATATCCATGGGATGTAGTTGTTTATAAAAATTTCAGTTTATATACATGCCAATATAATAACTCACCCCATTCCCATGACTATATATGTATTTTATACTTTTTTAATAATTGGTTTTTAAGAAAAAATGATTTCCCTTATAATAGATCGATGTTATAATTTTTGGACTAATCATTTGGAAAAACTAAATGTAGTTAGTGACTCAAAAAACACCATGTCTTATGGATTATCTAATATGATTATAAGTGTCAATTATGATGAGGTTAATAAAAATTACATGATTACAAGTATAGATATTTTTAATTATCATATTGGAGAAGTGACAATTAAAGTTAATGTTGAACATCATGATTGTCAAAATATATTTTAGTTGTTAAAGAGATATGTATAGATGTAATTGTATACCACATGTACTAAACATATAACATTTTTAGCCGTATTGAATCTATATAATTTGAAAATTAGAATCATATGGAGTTAAAACAACTTAATTGAAAAAATAACTCTCCTAAATAATATGACACTAGAAGATAATGTTCTTATTTACCGAACATATGATACTAAATGACCATTATGTTCAATGAGTATGATCTCTAAAATGAAACATATGTATCTAAATGTAATTATAATATTTACCAAAGAAAAAATTCCACTAAAATTTCCCAAAGTGAGGTGTATCCCGATAAAATATAGATGAATCAATTACATTGAATGTTTTATCGTACATTCTAGTTATACCAAGTATTTTGTTCTTATATGGATGCGAGGAGACTATAAGGCCATTTTTGTGCCATGAAAATATATTAAATCGTTATGGGAAACCTCATCACCAACTATACTCTCCTTTGTGAAAGAAAATTCATCACACATATCTTGAATTTGGAAACAATTCTTGAAATTTTCCTCTTACTCTATCAATTGATGGGGTGAATACTTTTGGTGTAAAAACTTTAGTTACAATACATATCTATATATTATGGTAAATTACAACTTTCCACAATTTCTATCCATAAATGGGAAATACAATTTTTTTTCTCTACATATATCAAGCGGTCAACAACAAGGTAATGCTATTGTTGATTATTTGGATCAATTAATTTATTAATTGAAATTAGTTTTGGATTCATGTTCAATGTTGTATAATCCTTATAAAAAACAAGTACGGCATGATGAGATCCATGTTTTATGGGACTATAAATTAATTTAATACTAATTTAATTTTTTAGGATATAAAAATAAAGGAACTCATGGTTGTGTCATTTATGAACAAGGTATACACTTAATTAGGTTGAAGCACTCATCAATGACTGTATCTCTTTGCATCAAAATTTTTTCCTGAAAAATAAAAGTATAATTATAGATAACATCCTTTAATAGGATTTAAAATAGGGGAAAAACATATGATTCCTACAAGAGACCACCTATTTGAGAATGTAATGTATGTGACCACTAATTTTGGTAGACATTACTAAAAAATCCCTTTTAAAAACTAATTTGGAGAAAAAGTTATTTTTTGAAATTATCATACAAGTAATATTTGAATGGTAGATATTTTATTGATTCCATACACTTATTTAAGATATATTTTTTAGTATTAGTATCACATTATAAAATTCACATGAAAAAATTATATAAATTAATTGTTGAATGTACATGATTATCATGTGAACATAGGAAGAGCTAGAACCAGTGAAATGTTAATGAAAAACAATTATTCCCCTAATAGATTACACTATATTTTAAAAAATAAATATATAATATTTTTTTACTTCTGGATTGATGTAAATCATTAAGAGGGTTGTTGATAAAAAACTACTCATTTCATATCACTGAATCATTTATAGTTAAGGACCTAAAATGAGATGACTTCATGTTTTTATGAAGGATTTAATTCATAATGATTTTCATTTCATTCTACCTAAAATTATCTATCACTCAATAATGAATATTTTTTACTTATCCTAAGATATATAAATAAATTATAATTAATGTGAAGTTTCCAACTATAGAAAAAAGAAATTTTGGTCATATTAAGTGAATATGAGATTTTATTTCAACCTTCAGTCATTGATATGATTTCTAACATGGTGGTTCACTTGGTTAAATAGATTTGGCTATGTGGTCCTCAAAATTATAGTTGGATATAAAAATTTTTATTGTATAGAATGATTTGGAAAGGATGTATAAAATATAAAATTAATCCATAAGATTTTATTGAATAGTGGTATATTGTCGTGGAAACAATTGATTTATATATTGACTAATGGAATAATGTGGAGAAAATGTTTCTCCAAAATTATCATCATAGCTGGTGTCTTTTGGGTCATGTAATTGTTGGAATATATGTCACTGCAATTTCTATTATAAAGTGGTAGACTTTTCACATTTAAATTTAAAATAATATTTTAGATGTTTATCTATTTATTAAACCTCATTAATTAATTCTTACTTAATTGGATCAATAATGAACTAAAATTGGAAATAAACATAATCTATAGTTTATAGGATAGTTTCAAGTTATTATTTTTAATAATTGGCTACAAATACAAATTTACATTCAGAATAAATTCTTTTCTTGGCTAGCTGACCATGTGAGTATATATTATCTATATTGGTTATATAATTAAAATTTCTATGTACTATTCTCTAAAGACCCTGAAATTCCAAGTAATTTTTTTTTCATAATTTCTTTGGAATTTTACGAGTCTGTGGCTTCAAAAGGAACTTGTTTTTGAGGCCCGAGGTGCCTGAAATCATTTTCCAAAGGTTAGCTCGGGTATGTTTAGTGAACGAACGATCGAGTTTTTCTATCTTTTGAACCAGTGCTCGGAATTGAAATCTGAGGGCACCGATGAAACCGCAGTGCCTGTAATTGCATAAGGGGACCTTTACCGTAGTTGTGTTTTGATGGGAGTAGAGGTTAAATGATCTGTTTGTTTTTTAAGGAATAAATAAACTTCTGTGTTTAATATTTTTATATGTGGAGGGTAATCATTATCCTACAAAAATGGGAGGGTTTAGTGAGGAGGGGCCCACACGAGACCCTAACTCCTCACTCCCCTCTCAACACCCTAAACCCCCCTTTTTAATCACCCCATTAATTATTTTGTAAGGTCTTCATTAATTAAGAAACCTCTCTATCTTCCACCTCTCCATTTAAGTTTGCATACACATATAATTAATGAGGAGATGGTTGGAATTCTTTAAAATGGGGGAATGAATTGGTAATATATGTTTTGAAAATAATCTTGAGGGGGAGACCTCTGGAGGAATAGAAGAGCTCCTTCCCTCCGTGAAGAACGGTTCTCCATCCGTCAGATCTCCAACGAACGACGCTCGAGCTGGATCAAAGGCCTTTGAGGAAACGACCAACCCCAATGACCATCTTCACCATCACCTTTTACCTTGCGATGACATCAACGAACCGACGTCCACTCCCTTTCGCGATATCATTAACGAAGGACGAAGGAATCGAGGTAGGGGTTATCTTAGTTCAAGTTTTATTTATCAATATTCGTTGCTTAATGATTGGCCGCTTGTTATCGTCATAACGGGGGGTGATCGGACCAAAAAAACATCGTCGATCCCCCTCCCCTTATCCTTTGATCTTCGTTAATGATTGTGGCGAAGGCGGCATAGTGTCGTTGCACTGTGCGAGGACGAAGAGGACTGCGGCCGGAGCGGGCCGCAGCAGTGGTGCGCGGTGCCGACACGCTGAGCCGGTGAGGCCGAAAGAGGCCACGACCAGGAGCGGGCCGCGGTGGAGGGGCGCAACCCCATTGCTCTGTGCCGGCGCTGAAAGGGGACATGGCTGGGGCGGTCCGCGATGGCGGGGGGCAGTGCCATCGTGCCGCGCAGGTCGAATAAGAGCCGCAACCAAAGGCCACAGCGAACCTCAAAGGGGCGGCCGGCTGAGTCGGCTTGTGGCGCCACCTGGAGGCAGGACCCGAGGGGGTATCGTGGTTCCACAAAGGCCAGGAATTACGACTGGTCGTTTCAAAGAACCAGGGGGTGTAACCCCCGCTGACCAAATTTTAGGGCGGACCACAAAGGGTCCACAGTTTCCGCATAAAGGGGGCGGCACCCCTTCTGTCCTGCTTGGCCAGCGCCGAGCTGCGGCCGGCTTCCGAGCTGAGCCGTTGGCCACACGGGCCAGGCCAGCCACCCCTAGCTGGGTCGGGCCGGTCCATGCCCAATTGGGCTGGACCCGGACCAGGGTTGGGTCGACCCGGTTCGGGCCGACCCAGGGGGTATTGGGCTGGGTCGGATCGGGCCCAGACCCCCTATTTTCGGACCAGGTTCATTCAAACTCCCATATCATTGTATATGGACCTCCGATCGATGCACTGTCAGTTTCATAGAGATCCTTGGATCGAGAAATTCATTTTGGTATATTATACTCAAGATTTCGGTGATGTCTGTGTATGGCTAGGTTGGTTCGAACTCAAAACCAACCGGGACCTCGGAGCGGAAACACTTATAACATGAGCTCCGGATGTCTGATTGACGTTCTGTCGACTATGTTGGATTCCTCTTGATGAGAAGGTTCTTTTGGCATACAGCCCCTGAGATTTTGACATAGTTGGAGTACAGTTGGGTTGGTTTAGATTAGAAACCAACAGGGCCCCTGGTACGGAAAAGCCGATAACTCTCAGACCGGACGTCTGTTTGATGAACCTCAGTGTCATTGATAATCACATTGTGAAACGGTCTCTATGAGTATACCATATGAGATTTTGGGTTACATTTGAGATATGGTCGGGTTGGTTCATACACAAAACTAACAGGGCCCCCGGGATGAAAAGAGTAATAAATCACAGACCGGGCGTCCGATTGATGCGCCATCTCTTGCGTTGAGACACTTGAGACAAGCCGGTACTTTTTGATACTTATTTTTGGGACATTGTGATACTTTGAGTATGGACCAGTTGCTCATTCAACGGATCATCTCTGCGATGAGCGTATGGAGTTACGGAGACCTTGTAGCTGGCTGAGACATGATGAATGCTTATCCGATTTGAGTCAGAGTGACTTGAGTAGCCCAGTGGGGAGTACTACTGTGTTTGGGTGGCAGACCCACGGCGAGGAGCACTACTATGTTTGGGTGGCAGGCCCGTGGTACTCGACAGAAGGAGTACCTCTGTAGGCTATTATAGGAAGCACTACTTTGTGAGGTGGCAGACCCATGGTGGAGGAGCACTACATTGTGAGGTGGGAGACACACGGTACTCGACAGGAGGAGTACCTCAGCAGTTTAAGGTTAGTGAGTAGCACCTCAGAGTCATGATAGAACTACTATTCTTGACATAGGAGGAGTTCTCCAATAGCCATGGTTTCGACATCATTAATAAAATCCTGGTTTGAGATGAGTCATTGCCTTTGTGTTTACCTCTTGATTGAGATGGGTCACTTGATAACATAGGTATATTTATGGGCATATACCTAAGTAGTGGTTATCCGTTGATTTCATAACCTTTTTGTTACCTCATGATTTAGATGGGTTCCTTGATAACTTATGTATATGTATGGGCTTATACCTAAGTAATGGTTATTTGTTGAGATCCTTTTTTGTTGATATCCCTGTTGGATTTAGTGTGACATTGAGGTTATCAAGGTTCCTACTGAGTATCGTTATACTCACCCATGAATGGGCTATGCCCACACCTCATAGTGTTGGATGTAGACGACAGACAACGCTGACAGAGATCGAGTGTATAATGACAGGACGGTACCCGGAGGTGGACCTCACAACGAGTCAGTACCCGGAGGTGGACCTCAAGACGCATCAGTACCTGGAGGTGGAATTCACGACGAGACGGTACTCAGAGGAGTTTGACGGGCGAGAGTGTTGAGGAGGCTATCTGTACCTACCCTTCAGGTAGGATCCGAGGTGGAAGACCAAGGAGTTGCTTCTATCTTCTAGCTGTTTGTCTTATCTATTGTACATTTGTTCAATTGTAGTTGTACTTCTCAGTAGGCTTTGTATTCTGTCCCATTTAATTTTAAGTTATTTCATTTTCACGTAGTGCATTACTTCCTCTTATACTCTGGTTGTATGTGTTATGATTTATAAAGGCAATGTCTTCCCAAATATCAGGATTTACGCCTTTGGTGCTTGTCGCCAGCCCCTGGCCTAAGGAAGGTGGGCTTGGGATAGTCACGACACGGGCCCCAAGGACGGTTTGTGGCAAATTGGTATCAGAGGAGTTGGTTCTACCACAAAACATAGGACTCCAATATTTTATTTCTGTGGTGAAATAGTGCTAAGGGTACTAAGTCTGTTCTTTAGTTCAGGGAGTCTAGTGATGGTGCGGGCAGCCGACGTATCCATACCCATGGGCCATGACTTCTGATTTCCGACTCAGTGCATGTAAAATATAATTGCAGGTAAGTTTTCAAAATGTTTCTTCAATCCATCTCAAACCAGGTCAGCTCACCAGGTATAGTATTTTGATCGTGTCACATCTGTTCTTTCATGATGCCCACCTGCGGGCGAATAGCTAGCCCCTCGACAGTTGTACGTACTGACAGGCTGTCGAGCGACGAGGCCTTAGTACATGGATCTCATCTAGTTGAGGCACTAGCGATGGCACCAGAGGTACTACCACCACATGGGCAACTGATTCCACCAGCCCCAGCAGTAGGTGATGCACGCCGCTTGAGCGCACTGCACGAGTTCCAGCGCTAGAGGCCACCCAGGTTCTGTAGAGAGACTGTCCCATAGGCAGATGAGGATTGGCGGGAGGATATGGTGAGAATTTTAAGGATAGTAGGTACACCAACAGACTTCATGGTTATCCTTTCTGCCATCCTCATTCAGGAAACATCAGGCAGATGGAGGATCCAAATGCTCTAGATGCATGAAGAGACATCACATATATGGGAAGACTTCGAGAGCCTGTTCCGGGCAGAGTTTGTACCATCCACCCTTCGAGTGGTGCAGATACAGGAGCTACTTCATCTGCAGCATGAGTGTAGCTCCCTACTCAGTGAGGTTCACCGACCTCTCTCACTACACTACAGACATGGTACGAGACCCGTTCTACATGGCCCAGACCTTCGAGCAGGGACTAAGGCACGAGATCAGAGCATCGACGATCCCTCTCAGCCTCCCGACTCATGAAGGGGTGTTGGAGAGAGCCTTATTAGTGGAGAGTTTCCTTGCTGAGTAGACTCCGACAGTGGGACCCACAACTAGTTGACTTGCAGTGGATTCTTTTGCAGCTGGCAGTAAACAGATGACACAGAGTTCCCGAAGGGCCAGACCTACAAGTGGTCGACCGCATGACTCAGGATCAGTAGTGCATGGCACCAAGGGTAGAGACAGATCCAGAACTGCCATGATGTGTTACACATGCAGCGGTCAGGGTCACATGGCTCGTGACTGTCCGACCTACCTCTTAGAAGATCAGCAGATAGATGAAGGACCTCCAATGAAGAGGCAGAGGTTCGATCGTGACGGACCACAAGGAGCCGGAGGCAGAGGCAGAGGAGCTGGCCATGCATATGGAGGTGGACGATACTTCGAGGTGTTTCCACCACCACCACCCAGAGGACCACAAAGACCACAGAGAACAGGTTGATATGGGAGAGCTCAGCTTTCGGCAGCTGAAGCATACGACTATGGAGCACTGAAAGTGGGTGGAAAGGAGCGGGACTAGAAATGAAGGCCTTTATTCATGGTGTTTTCAGTCACCATGTTGACTCTATTGTGTTTTCCTTGTGTCTTTAAACTATGAGCTGCAGTAATAAAACACACTTATCTTTGTCATGATTACTTTCCTGTCCACTTCGTATGGTTGATACTAAGAGGTTCGAGTTTAAAACTGTTGACTTGATCCTCAATTTCAAGATACCTTCTGGACGAGACTCCGTGACCACACATTGTTGCCGACAGTGTGACTCAACCCTTGGAGGTGAGAGTAACAGTTGGATCTCTTGGTAGAAGAGTCGAGGCCTTACGATATCATCCATGGTATGAAATAGTACCATTCAAGTCATTATTGACTATATTAGGCAGAGAACGTGGTTCATACAGAGGATGAGACCAGATTTATCTTTTTAGATGAGTTGAAATCCTAGAAGCTCTTTGGTGGAACAGAGATGCAGAAGGAAGGAGATGAGTTCTTAAAATTGGCTAGTCTCGCCCATTTTTTGTTGAGCGAACAGTTTACGATTATCTCTAACTCAATAGTCTCAGGTGCATTTACTCTCAGAAGGACATGAACCTGAGAAAAAAGTGATGGCTTGAATTCTTCCAGGACTATGACATCGAGATAGTTATAATCCTGGGGAGGGGAACGTTGTAGCAGATTCTCTTAGTACGAGATCGGGCGTTCAGCTGTTAGGAGTGGCGAGACAGCAGTTGGCAACGTTTTAGATATCCTTTGTGGAGAGTGATGGAGTCAGCACATGTAGAACCAGAGATGGTTCAAGCTATGACAAAAAAGGTGCAGATCATCCAAGAGAAGAAGAAGACTACACATAGCAGACATAAGACCTATCCTGATAGGAGATAAGACCACTAGAGAACTAGGGTGGTGACCACGGTTTCCTTCGGGTCTCACCTCGATGGGGTTTATGGAGATTTTTCTGGGGCGGCAAGTTATCTCAGTGCTTCATCAGACCTTTCTAGGTCCCGAACAGAGTTGGCAAGGTGGCTTACCACCTAGACCTTCCACCTCATATTCTCTAGGTGCATGACGTCATCTATGTATCCTATCTGAGGAGATGTGGGCATGAACTATCCATCATCATTGACCACAGATAGGTGGACATCGATGATAGGGCGACTTTCACAGGGTTCCAGTAGAGGTTGAGTATCGACATGAGTGGGTCCTATGGGGATGGTCGATTCCTCTTGTGCACTTTCATTGGAAACACATGATCATTCAGGTGAGCACACGAGAGAGAGAGGCTCAGATGCACACTCGTTACCTCCTTTAGTTTACCTAGTTTGTGTTGTAGCTTTACGAGGACGTAAATCCCTGATGTGGGAGTAATGTAAAGACCCGTAAATTTCAAGTAATTTATTTTCATAATTACTTTGTAATTTTATGGGTCTGTGGCTTCAGACGGAACTTGATTCCGAGGCCCAGTGTGCCCGGATTCATTTTCCGAAGTTTAGCAATGGTATGTTCAGTGAACGAATGAGCGGGTTTTTCTATATTTTGAACCGGTGCTCAGAATTGAAATTGAAGGGCATCGATGAAACCACAACGCCCGTAATTGCTTAAGGGGACCATTACCGTAGTTGCGTTTTGAAGGGAGAAGAGGTTAAATTTTTGGTTTTTTAAGGAATAAATAAAATTATGTGTTTAATATTTTTATTTGTGGAGGGTAATAATTATCCTACGAAATGGGAGGGTTTAGTGAGGAGGGGCCCACATGAGACTCTAACACCTCACTCCCCTCTCAACTCCCTAAACCCCCCTTTTTAATCACCACTTTAATTATGTTGTATGCTCTTCATTAATTAAGAAATCTGTCTATCTTCCACTTCTCCATTTATGTTTGCTAACACATACAATTAATGAAGAGATGGTTGGAATTCATTAAAATGGGGGAAAGCTTTGTTAATACTTGTTTGGCGAATAATATTGAGGGGGGAAACCTCTAGAGGAATAGAAGAGCTCCTTCCCTACACGAAGAATGGTACTTCATTCATCGGATCTCCATCGAACGACGCCCGAGTCGGTTCGAAGGCCTTTGAGGAAATGGAGAATGCCAACGACCATTGTAACCTTCACCTCTTACCTTGCAACGACGTCAATAAACCGACGTTCACTCCCTTTCTCGATATCGTCAAAGAATGACGAATGACTCGACGTAAGGTTTATCTTCGTTCAAGTTTTATATATCGATATTCTTTGATTAATGATTGGCCGCATGTTATCATCATAACAGGGGGAGATCGGACCGCAAAAACACGACCGATCCTCCTCCCCTTATCCTTTGATTTTCGTTGATGATTGTGGCGAAGGCGGCGCAGTGTTATTGCACTGCGCAGGGATGAAGAGGGCTGCGACCGGAGTGGGCCACGGTGGTGGTGCGCAGTGCCAACTTGCTACACCGATGTGGCCGAAAGAGTCCGTGGCCAGGAATGGGCCGCGGCGGAAGGGCGCGACGCCGTCACGCCGCGCCGGTCGAACAACAGTCGCGGCCTAAGGCCGCGACGGTCTTCAAAGGGGCGGCCGGCTCAGCCAGCCGCCGGTGCCTCCTGGAGGCGGGACACGAGTGGAACCCATGGTTCCACCAAGGCCAGCCATTACAGATGACCGTTTTGGAAAAACGGGGGGGGGGGGGGGGTGAACCCCCTCCCCCAACCAGATTTTAGGGCGGACCGCATAGGGTCCGCCATTTCCACATAAAGGGGGTGGCGCCCCTTGTGTCCCACTTGGCCAGCACAGAGCCGCGGCCGACATCCGAACCGAGTCACAGGCTGCACGGGCGGGGTCGACCGCATCAGCCAGGCTGCACCCGGACCCGGGTCGGCTCGACCGAGTTCGGGCCGACCCAGGGGGTTTTGGGCCGGGCCCAGACCACCTATTTTTAAACCAGGTTCGTTCAAATGCCCATATCATGGGCTAAGGACCTCAGATCAACTCACCGTCAGTTTCTTAGGGATCCTTGGAAATAGAGGGTCCTTTTGGTATATTACACTCAAGCTTTAGGTGATGTTTGGGTACATCCGGGTTGGTTTGAATCGAAACCAACCAGGCCCACGGAGCGGAAATGCTTATAACTTCTGCTCTGGACATCCGATTGATGTGCCATCAACTATGTCAGATTCCACATGATGAGATGGCTCTATTAGAATAATTCACGTGATGTTTGGATGTAGTTGGAGTATGTTCGGCTTCATATAGGTTAGAAACCAACCGGGCCCCTAGAATGGAAAACCATATAACTCTCAGACCAGACATCTGTTTGACGAACCGTCAGTGGAGTTAGTAATAACGTTGAGAAATGGTCTTTATGAGTATAACCTATGAGAGTTCGAGGTAAAATTGAGATATGGTCGGGTTGGTTTGTACACAAAACCAACTGAGCCCCCAAGACGAAAATGCTAATAACTCAAAGATCGGGCGTCTGATTGACGCGTTGTCTATTGCATTGACACCCCTGAGATGAGGTGGTCCTTTGTGATACTTCTTTGTCAGACTTTGTGATTCATGGATTATCGACTAGTTTCAATTGGAGAGGATCCTCCCTGAGACAAGCATACAGAGTACGAAGACCTTGTAGCTGGCAGAGACCTAATGACTGCTTGTCCAATTCAAGTCGGAGTGACCTGACTAGCCTAGTGGGGAGCACTAATGGGTTTTGGTGGAAGACCCACGGCGGGGAGAACTACTATGTTTTGGTGGCAGACATGCGGTACTCGACAGAAGGAGTACCTCTGTAGGCTATTAGAGGGATCACTACTTTGTGAGGTGGAATACCCATGGTGGAGGAGCACTACATTGTGAGGTGGGAGACCCGTGGTACTTGACAGGAGGAGTACCTCAGCAGTCTATGGTTAGTGAGTAGCACCTCGGAGTCGTGACAGAAATACTGTACTCGACAGAGGAGAAGTTCTCTAGCATCTGTGGTTTCGATGTCATGAATAAAATATTGTTTTGAGCTGAGTCATTGACCTTTGTGTTTAACTCTTGATTAAGATGGGTCACCTGATAACTTAGGTATATGTATGGGAATATTCCTACGTAGTGGTTATCCGTTGATTTCATAACCATTGTGTTACCTCATGATTGAGATGGGTTACGTGATAACTTAGGTATAAGTGTGGGCTTATACCTAAGTAAGGGTTATTTGTTGTGATCCTTTTTTGTAGATATCCTTGTTGGATTTAGAGAGACCTTGAGGGTCTCGGGGTTCCTACTGAGTATCGTCATACTCACCCCTACATGGGATATGCCCACACCTCATTGTGTTGGATGCAGATGACAGGCATCACTGACAAAGATTGAGTGTACAAGGACTGGACGGTACTCGGAGGTGGACCTTATGACGAGTCAGTACTAGGAGGTGGACCTCACGACGAGTCAGTACCCGGAGGTGGACTTCACGACGAGATGGTACTTGGAATAGTTTGACGGGCGAGAGTGTTGAGGAGGGTATCTATACTTACTCATCAGGTAGGATCCGAGGTGGATGACCTAGGAGCTACTTTTATCTTCTAGTTGTTTGTCATTTCTGATGTACTTTCATTCAGATGTAGCTGTACTTCTCAGTTGGGTTTGTATTTTGGCCCATTTACTTTTCAATACATTATTTTGTACTTAGTGTATTATTTCCTCTTGTACTCTGGTTGGATGTGTTATGTTTTATAAAGGCAATTCCTTCCCAGATATTGGGAGTTACACCTTTGGTGCTAGTCGCCAGCCCCTGGCCTATGGAAGGCGGGCTTGGGGTAGTCATGACATGAGCCCCAAGGACGGGTCGTGAAAAATTGGTATCAGAGGAGTTGGTTCCACAATAGAACTTAGGACTCTAATATTTTCTTTTTGTGAAACAATAGTGTTAAGGGTATTAAGTGTGGTATTTACTTCAGGGAGTCCAGTGATGGTGCGGGAGGCCGACGTATCCATACCCTAGGACCCCGACGTCTGATTTCCGACTCAGTGCACGAAAAAACTAATTGCGTGTATGTTTTCAAAAAGTTTCTTCAGGTCAGCACAAACCAGGCCAGGTCACCAGGTATAGTCTTTTGACCGTGTCACATTTGTTCTTTCATGATTCCTCTGCGTGGACGACCAACTAGAGCCCCATGAGTTTTATGTACTGACAGGCTGTCAAGAGACGAGGCCTCAGTACAGGGCTCTCATCTAGTTGAGGCACCAGTGGAGGCACCGGCGGTAGTGCCACCCATTGGGCCACTGAGGCCACCAGCCTCAGCAGTAGGCGTTGCATGCCAATTGAGTGTGTTGCACGAGTTCTAGCACTAGAGGCCACCAAGGTTCTAGGGAGAGACGGACCCACATGCGGTTGAGGATTGGCTGGAGGCTGTGGTGAGAATCTTTAGGCTAGTAGGTACACCAGTAGACTTCATGGTGATCCTTGCTACCAGCCTCATTCCGGAAACATCAGGCAGATGGTGGAGCCTGATGCACCAGATTCATGACAAGACATCAGTTCTATGGGCAGAATTCGAGAGCCTGTTCCGGGCAGTGTTTGTACCATCCACCCTTCGAGCGGTGGGGATACAAGAGCTACTTCATCTGCAACAGGGAAGCATGAGTGTAGCATAGTACTCAACGAGGTTCACAGACCTCTAGCTCCACTCTATAGATATTGTACGGGACCCGTTCTTTAGGGCCCGGACCTTTGAGCAAGGACTAAGGCACGAGATCAGAGCTTCGACGATCCCTCTCAGCATCCCGAATCATGCAGGGGTGTTGGAGCGAGCCCTCTTAGTGGAGAGTTTCCTTGCTGAGCAGACTCCGGAAGCTGGACTCACCACTAGTCCACTTGCAGCGGAGTCTTCTGCAGCTGGCAGTAGATAGATGACACAGAGGTCCATGAGGGCCAGACTTATAGGTGGTCGACCACACCACTCAGGATCAGTAGTGCGAGGCACCAAGGGTAGAGATAGAGCCAGACCTGCCATGCTGTGTTACACATGCGGTAGACAGCGTCACATGGCTCGTGACTGTCCGACCTGCTGCTCGGAAGATTAGAAGATAAATGAAGGACCTCCCAGGCAGAGTCAGAGGTTCGATCATGATGGACCCCAAGGATCAAGAGGCAGAGGCATAGGAGATGAACATGTAGATGGAGGTGGACAATGCTTCGAGTTGTTTCCACCACCACCACCTAGAGGACCACCCTGACCACAGGGAACATGTGGATATGGGAGGGCTCAGCTTCCATCAACTGAATAATATGACCTTGGAGCTCCTGAAGTAGATTTACATGAGCGGTACTAGGAATGGAGGCCTTTATTCTTGGTGTTTTTAGTCTCCATGTTGACACTGTTGTGTTTCCCTTGTGTCTTTGAACTACGGGTTGCAGTAATAAAAGACACTTATCTTTGTGATGATTACTTTCTGTCCACTTCGTATGGTTGATACTAATAGGTTCTTGTTTAAAACTGTTGACTTGATCCTTACTTTTGAGATACCTACTGGAGGAGACCCATTGACCGCACACTGCTGCCGATAGTGTGACTCGACCCTTTGAGGAATGAGTAACAGTTGGATCTCTTGGTAATAGCATCAAGGCCTTACGACGTCATCCATGGCATTAAATAGTACCGTTCATGTCAGTATTGACTGTATTAGGCAAAGAACATGGTTCATCCAGGGGATGAGAACAGAATTATCTTTTCAGGAGAGGAGAAGACCCAGCAGCTCTTTGGTGGAACGTAGACAAAGAAGGGTGGAGATGAGATCTTACAATTGGCTAGTCTCACCCATTGTTCGTTGAGAAAACTGTTTACAGTTCTCTCCAACTCAATACTCTCAGGTGTATTTAATCTCAGAAGGACATGAACCTGAGACAGCGGTGATGGCTTGAATTCCTCCAGGACTATGACTTCGAGATATTTATACCCCTTGGGAGGGGAATGTTGTAGCAGATGCTCTTAGTAGGAGATCGGGAGTTTAGCTATTAAGAGTGGCGAGATAGCAGCTGGCCGTGTTTCAGATATCCTTTGTGGATAGTGATAGACTCAGCACGTGTAGAACCAGAGATGGTTCAAGCTATGACGAAAAAGGATCACATCATCCAAGAGAAAATGAAGACTGCACAGAGGAAACAAAATTCCTATTCTGACATGAGATAAGACCACTAGAGAACGAGGGTGGCGACCACGTCTTCTTACGGTTCTCACCTCAACGGGGTTTACGGAGATTTGGCCTGGGAGGCAAGTAATCTTCATGCTTCATTGGACCTTTCCAGGTACCCAATAGAGTAGGAAAGGTATATTACCGCCTAGCCCTTCCACCTCGGATGCACCGGGTGCACGACGTTATCCACATATCTCAGCTGAGGAGATGTGGGCATGACCTATCCATCATCATCGACCATAGAGATCTGGACATCGATGACGGGGAGACTTTCACGGGGTTCCAGTAGAGGTTGATGATCAGCATGATCGGTTCCTATAGGGACGGTCTATTCCTCTTGTGCGCTTTCGTTGTCAACACATGAACCTTAAGGTGAGCACACGGGTGAGTGAGGCTCAGATACATGTTCAGTACCTTCTTTAGTTTACCTAGTCTATGTTGTAGCTTTACAGGGATGTAAATCCCTGAGGTAGGAGTAATGTAAAGACCCATTAATTTCATGGAATATTTTTTTTCTTAATTTCTTTGAAATATTATGAGTGTGTGGATTCAGACGACACTTGATTCTGAGGCCCGGTGTGCCCGGAACCATTTTATGATGTTTATCTCAGATACATTCAGTGAACGAACAAGCAGGTTTTTATATATTTTGAACCGTTGTTCGGAATTGAAATCCATGGTCACCGATGAAACCGCAGAGTCAGTAATTGCTTAAGGGGACCTTTACCGTAGTTGCTTTTTGACGAGAGAAGAGGTTAAATTTTCAGTTTGTTTTTAAGAAATAAAAAAAATTATGTGTTTACTATTTTTATTTGTGGAGGGTAATCATTATCCTGCAAAATGGGAGGGTTTAGTGAGGTGGGGCCCACACGAGACCCTAACACCTCACTCCCCTCTCAACTCCCTAAACCCCCCCTTTTTAATCACCTCTTTAATTATTTTTTATGCTCTTCATTAATTAAGAAACCTCTCTATCTTCCACTTCTCCATTTATGTTTTCTTACACATACAATTAATGAAGAGATGGTTGGAATTCATTAAAATGGGGGAAATCATTGGTAATATTTGTTTGGAAAATAATCTTGAGGGGGAAACCTCTGGTGAAATAGAAGAGATCCTTCCCTCTGTAAAGAATGGTTCTCTATCCATCGGATCTCCAACGAACGATTCCCGAGCAAGATCGAAGGCCTTTGAGTAAACGACGATTGCCAATGACCATCGTCACCTTCACCTCTTACCTTGCGATGAAGTCAACAAACTGACGTCCACTCCCTTTCACGATATCATCAACGAAAGATGAACGACTCGAGGTAGGGGTTATCTTCGTTCATGTTTTATTTATCGATCTTCGTTGCTTAAATATTGGCCGCTTGTTATCGTCATAACAGGGGGAGATCAGACCGCACAAACAGGGATCATCCTCCCCCCCTTATACTTTGATCTTCGTTGATGATTGTGGTGAAGGCGGCGCGGTGCCATTGCACCGCGCAGGGATGAAGAGGAACGCGATTAGAGTAGGCCGCAGTTGTGGTGTGTAGTGCCAACGCGCTGCGCCGGTGAGGCTGAAGGAGGCCATGGCCAGGAGTGGGATGCGACAGAGGGGTGCAGAGCCACCGCACCATGGCCAAAGGGGGGGGGGGGGTAGGGGGAGTGGCGCAAGCGCGCTTCGCTAGTCGAACAAGAGCCCCAGCCTAAGGCCACAACAGTCTTCAAAGGGGCGGCCAGTTGAGCCGCCCGCCGACGCCACCTTGAGGAGGGACACGAGGGGGTCCAGCGGTTCCACCAAGGTCAGCCATTAAGTCTGACTGTTTTGGAAAACTGGGGAGGTGTAACCCCCCCCCCCTCCAAGACCAGATTTTAGGGCAGACCCCATAGGGTTAGCCGTTTCCGCATAAAGGGGGTGACACCCCTTGTGTCCCGCTCGGCCAGCCCCGAGTCGTTGCCAGCTTCCGAGCCGGGCCGCATGCCGAATGAGCTGGGCCAGCCACGCCCAGCCGGGCCGGACCCAAACCCGGGTCAGGTTGTCCCAGTTCGGGCCGACCCAGGGGGTATTGGGTCGGGTCAGACCGGGCCCATACCCCCTATTTTCAGACCAGGTTCGTTCAAACTCCCATATCATGGGCTACGGACCTCCGATCGATGCACAGTCAGTTTTTTAGGGATACTTGGATCGAGACGGTCGTTTCAGTATATTACACTCAAACTTTTGATGAATTTTGTATACATCCATTTTGGTTCGAACTCGAAACCACCCGTGTCCTCGGAGCGGAAACACTTATAACATGAGCTCCGGATGTTTGATTGATGTGTCGTCGACTATGATGGATTCCTCTTGAAGAGATGGTTCTTTTGGTATACATCACCCGATATTTGGATGCAGTTGGAGTACATTCGGGTTGGTTTAGCTTACAGACCAATCAGGCCCTTAGAACGGAAAATCCAATAACACTAAGACAGGACGTCCGTTTGACGAATCGTCAGCGGCATTGGTAATCACGTTGAGAAACGGTCCCTATGATTATACCCTCTGAGAGTTTGGGGTGTAGTTGAGATACAGTTGGGTTCGTTCGTACATGAAACCAAACGGGCCCCTGGGACGAAAAGTCTAATAACTCACAGACTGGGTCTCTGATTGACGAGTCGTCTATTGCGTTGAGACCCTTGAGACGAGGCGGTCCATTTTTATACTTCTTTGTGGGAATTTTTGATACATGGAGTATCGACCAGTTGCTCGTGGAGTGGATCCTCCCAGAGACGAGCATACATAATACATAGAACTTGTAGATGCCTGAGACCTGATGACTGCTTGTCCAATTCGAGTCGGAGTGTCTTGACTAGACCAGGGGGAGAACTACTATGTTTTGGTGGAAGACCCACGGAGGGGATCACTACTGTATTTGGGTGGAAGACCCGCGGTACTCGACATAAAGAGTACCTCTATAGGCTATTAGAGGGAGAACTACTTTTTGAGGTGGAAGACCCATGACAGAGGATCACTACTTTGTGAGGTGGGAGACTCGCGGTGCTCGACATGAGAAGTACCTCAGTAGTCTAAGGTTAGTTATTATAACCTTGGAGTCATGACAAAACTACTGTTCTCGACAGTGGAGGAGTTCACCAGTAGCCGTGGTTTCGACGTCATTAATAAAATCTTGGTTTGAGCTGAGTCATTGACCTTTGTGTTTACCTCTTGATTTAGATGGGTCACATGAAAACTTAGGTATATGTATGGGAATATACCTATGTAGTGGTTATCTGTTGATTTCATAACCTTTGTGTTACCTCATTATTGAGATGTTTTACTTGATAACTTGGGTATAAGTATGGTATTATACCTAAGTAAGGGTTATTTGTTGAGATCCGTATTTGTGGTTATCCTTGTTGGATTTAGTGATACCTTGAGGGACTTGGGGTTCCTACTGAGTATCGTTATACTCACCCCTGCACGGGTTATGCCCGCATCTCGTTGTGGTTGATGCATACAATGGACATCACTGAAAGAGATCGAGTTTACAAGGACTGGACAATAACTGGAGGTGGACCACATGATGAGTCAGTACCCGAAGGTGGACCTCACGACGAGTCAGTACCTGGAGGTGTTCTTCACGACGAGATGGTACTCGGAGGAGGTTGATGGGTGAGAGTGTTGAGGAGGCTATAAGTACCTACCCTTCATGTAGGATCCGAGGTGGATGACCCATGAGCTTCTTCTATCTTCCAGCTGTTTGTCTTTTCTGTTGTACTTTCATTCAGTTGTAGCTGTACTTCTCAATTGGGTTTGTATTCTGGACCATTTACTTTTTAGAACATTCTTTTGTACTTACTGTATTACTTCTGCTTGTACCCTAGTTGGATGTGTTATGTTTTATAAAGGCAATTCCTTCATGGATATCGGGATTTACGCCTTTGGTGCTAGTCGCTAGCCCCTGGCCTATGGAATGCAGGTTTGGGGAAGTCATGACATGGGCCCTGAGGATAGGTCGTGACATATTCAAATAAACATAATAAATAAAATACCATTTAAATTAGTATATTTAATCTTATAGATTAATTGATATTTGTATATAGTACAAAGGAAAAATATCCAATTTAAATAAAATTTTTATATTTTGTCATCATTGAAAAATATTGAATTTTAATTATATAACATTCAATGTGATATTTTTTCAATGAAAATGGTTTTCTAATAAGAAAATAGTTAAATATGATGAATTGGGATTCATTAAAGTGGATTTCATTAAGGAAGGTTATAAGGATAATATATTAATAATGGAATCACATGATGTATATGTATTTTATTTCCCATATTTTGGATACATAGAGTATATAATAATTCTATTTTTGACCACAATATTTGTACGATCATATGTTAATTCAATTGAGGATGACTCTTTCATTGGGACACCTAGTTGTTTCACTATTTTTTCAGTGTAGATGGGGTATTTATATAAATGTTGACTACAAGGAGGGTATTATTTTACTCAATAGTGTTTTAAATCCTTTTAACAATTAAATAAAATAGTTTTTGTTTAATAAAAAATTTAATGTTTTATAAATGTTAATTTTTATCCTCATAGTGTTATATGTTCCGTACTATATTAAGGTTATCAAAATAAAATTTGCAAGTACATTTATAGATAATGTATTCTACACATTTTAGAGAACACAAAACTGAGGAATAATAGGTTTCTCTCCATGATGATTCTATGAATCATGAGAAAAAAATATTGATAATGATGAAACTAAGGAATAGGTAGAAGTAAAAAACCTATGTCTAATAAGAAATGATATCATTATATAATGAAAATCATAACAAAAAATGTTAAGGAGATATATAAATATAAGAAATTCACGGTTGAATCAAATGAATGCGGCCAACCTTTTGACCTCAAAAAATGCACTTTCATTATTTACATTAGGGTCACTACTGTAATTCCCATGCCCATTTATATGGATAAGTTTCATAATTTTGTTCTCTAATTGAAGGTACTGATTTGGGAATAGATTAGTGAAATATTATAATATAATTTCATTATTTTATGAAAAATAAAATAATGAAACATTTATTTACTCATCATTTTTACATACAAAGTATTTACATTAGATAAATATCTAATAATTTTTTTAATGATCAATATAAAGTCTAATATATTCTATTGGAAAATTATTATGAATAAACATATCAGTTATTCTAAAAGTAATTTAAACCCCCACCAACCCAAAATATATGAAAATATGAAAATCTATGATACAAGGAATGTGTTTATTGTCGTTCATACAGATGTATCATTTAAGTTACATTATTATTGGTAATATTTTAATTAAAAATATGTATAATAATTCATTTTATTAAGAATTTATAATTTATTAAATAACATCAATGTGTAAAAACCATTAGTATACAGAGAAACCAAGGAACCCCTACCATAAATATATAATGGGTTTTTGTTTACATGAAAAATATATATATTTATATTAAATATATTGTAATTATTTTAGAGGAATAAAATAAATATATTAATGATCTATTATTATATGTATATTGATGAATCAAAATCCTAAGAAAAATCCATACCATTTCATGTTAAATGGAAAGAGGAACATTTATATAAATATGTAATACTAGTAGAACAAAACACAGAAAGAGTTTTGGAATCAATTGTATGTATGAAATAATAACAAAAATTCTTGTTTTAAATATTCATTACATAAATATGACGACTTATTTTTCGATTTTTGTTTCCTATTTTAGACACAAAACTAATCATAAACTATCCCCAATGAACAATTACATTCATTTTCAATCAAGAAGCCATAAAAATATTTTTTTCATTATTGGTGTGGCTTTTCGAGTTCCCCTTCAAATATATTTTGATAAAATAAATACATAGGGTGATAAATATAAGAAATCACGGGAGATTAAAAATGAATAAATTTTCTATATTAATTATTTAATTGGATGTCTATGCTATTATAGAAATTACTAAAATTGATTAAAAGGGAGTAAAATAAAATAACAACTATTACATGAAGATCCATACCCTCATATTTGTGTTTACCAATTCCCCTAAAATTCCCACCTTACCATTGTTAATCAATTTTTCATAACTATTTTTTTGAAATGTTAATCAGGAGGATAATAATAAATTCCCTACACAAATATTCCAACGGGTGAAATTGACTGTGATTTATATTTATCATTTCTTACCCATCACAATGTTTCAAGGGATAAAATGTAAAATATAAATAGATATATTCCGTATAATAAAAAATTACCAAATATCATCTGAGTGTAGATATTCATGTAGTTCATGAGTTGGGAACCGAGTTACTTATTCCCCTTCATGTTTTGTATCTTCACATTACCGAAAATTATTTTGGAACTTCATAGAATTACTAGTTTATCTTCTAAAAAAACATTTCCATAATGAGGGATGTCATTTCCAATTTATTTTTTATAAAAAGCACAAAACAATTAATGAAACAATTCCTAGAATCAGGAAATTTATTAGTAATAGATAAAATAATGTGGCATTGTATGGTCAAAAAATAATAATATAAAAGATAATAAATAAACACAAATTATCTTATTATAACACCTTTACGTTGTATATTCAATAACCACAGTTAATCATATTACAATTTCTTACTTATACATTGTCCATATATTATAAGAAAACACCCTTGGATTTTTAAGAAAGAATGTACGGAGAGGAAATTATAATGTATATTGTCCTTGATAATATAGATGAAATAATAAAGCTTGAATGGATGTGATTCTTTGTTATAGGTGTACACATGGGGTGTGTTTTCTTAAATTTTTATTGAACATGTGATCTCTTATATTACTTTTTGTTAAAAACTATTACTATTTTCTAAAGGTATATATATCAGTTATAAGTCAATGAAAAATGATATGAAAAAAATATTATCATCATTTCTCACTCCAATATTATACAAAAAATGTTTCATTGGAAAAAATGATTATTCAAAAATAGTTCACTAACTGGTGTTAATTTTTATAAAGAATCATAGATAATATGAACACATCACAATACACACAATGTAGGGGTAATAATCTATAATCTAATTGTTTCAATTATATATTAATATAATTTACTAGTTTTCCATTTTATTGAATATTTGTTACTCATTTCCCTGGATTTGGATACTCTAAAGACTAATTGTTTTTAATAAAATTATGTATTTCCCACAAAATGATGATAAATTATGCCAATTATTATATTATAATATAAAACATTAATCTTCTTACAATAAAAAATATTTTTTAACATTATAATTTATGTCTAAATGAAAATATTATTATAATTGATAATTTCTAAATATCACTAAAAGAATGGTTTGAGGATATTCCATGAGAAAAAAGATATGAATTTCTAGAACTGGATAATTATTAGGGAATATAAAATTATATTTCACTATCAAAACATATATAAAAAACAAATTAGTTATTTTTCATAATGTATCTTTAGTTTTAGAAACAAAATAATTATTATTATTTTTGTTGTTACATTTAAAAATTTATAAAATATATCATACTAGATTAGAAAACAAACATAAAAAAAATGCAATTTTATAATAATTAAAATTTTATTTAAACTTTTTATTTATCATTTGTTTATTTTTTATCATTCTAGTACAACCAGGACTACCACAAGTTTACATATTAAAAAAAATATTTGTTTAAATATAAGTGGGAAGAATAAAGAGTATCATAATTTTTGCGGGTATCATGAAGAATTGATTTAATATCACATTTGTAATTTTCTCATAGAGATCATGAAGATTAAATTAAAATACTATTTATTTAACTAATTCTATTTTTTATTTTACCTATTGATTATTTAGTTAATTGTTTATAATTTTTATCTATTGAATATTAGTAATTTTTTGTTGAGTTCAAAATGTGTTGATTTATAATATATTAATCTCCAACAATTTTTCCCTTTAAAGTGAAAAATTTCCCCAAAATAAATAATTTACGGTCCTTCATGATGTTTAAAATGAGATTTTAGATTTCAAGAAGGACCATGAAATGTATTTTGAGGCCTATTGTGCACATTATAAACACAAAATGCTTAATGAAAAATAAATTAATGATGACTGACTTGGAAATATTGATCTAATTTAGAACTATTTAATGTTAACTTCATATAATTTTTTTTCTTTATTTTATTTTTTTATATTAAAAAAGAGAATGTTTTCATTTTGAACATAATATTTTTGTTCAAAACATAAATCACTCACTAAAAACCTGGAATACTCACTCATAAAATAATGATAATTTTTTTAAACAACCCATAAGTTATTTTTAAGGTTTTCAATTTATATCAAATAAATATTACACCATGATATTTTAGAAAAGTAAATTATGTTCGATGGGGTATTCAACCCACAACAACGAGCTTAAATGAACCTAGATATACATAACTGTTAAAAAGATACATTAAATTGGAAGGTATGAATAATATTAACTACATTATGAATATATATATATATATATATATACTAATCTATATAAATAATTTTTAAATTCTTTATAAGTAATCAAAAAAAGTTATGTAATTTTATTTTTAACAAAATAATGTTTGGAATACATAATTTTATATTTTTTGATGAAAAATATTATAAAAAAGTTTTAGAACCTTTATAAAATTTACATGACAAAAATAAATTCCTAATTTTAATTATAAAAAAATTTATTAATGGGTGGATGTTTGGGATTTTTTTAAAAATATTTTTTTTCATTGAATAGTGAAAAATACTAATTTTGTAAAAATATCATTTAATTTCAATGAATTATGTAATTTAAAAGTAAAATTATGTATATAATTTGATTTAATGTAAAACATATAATATGTAGTTTTATTTAATCCATTTATTTGAATTTAAATTCCCTTAATATTATATATTATGATAAGATTGTTTTTACGTTTAAAAGTATGATTTTTTGAGAACTATTTTAAATTGCATAATATTTTGATAGTGTAATTAGTTTTAAAAAAATTTAATAAGAAATTATTCTAAATAAATATAATGATTATATATCATTAAATTGGAATTTTTATACTTATAATTGTCATAATTATTCATTGAGTTAGTATAATTTTTTTTACCTTGAATAATTCTCTTCATGAAAAGATGGAATTTCATCACGTTTGTGGATTCGGTTTAAAATGTTTATCTTTTATGAACTGAATTTTGGAAATGTATTCCATATTTGGAATAAGAATATTTTTTAATATTTAGTATGGTTAACTAAATTTTTATGAATAATTGATATTGGAAAAAATAATATTTATTTATCGCGATTAGGATGGAAACGGGTTTATTGGGGTTAAACTAAATAAATAAAGGTTAAAATAAACTCTAAATATGTTTGAATTTTATTGAATGGCCCTATTAAGACATTATAATGTCTAATAATCAATAATAATCTTTTTTTTCTTTTGTAACATGAAAACCATAGGTATTTCTTTTCCTATTAAAAATTAATACTGTTCCACTCAATTTACATATAAAAGGCCACCCATCTCCTCTCTTATTCACACCATAAGATCCATTTTTTATTGTATAAGAACTGACCAAATTTATTCCATTCGTACATTCCCCTGACATAAATCACATATTTTGATTATAAAGACATTCTGTGAATGAATTTGGTTGATTCCAAAGGAGGATGTCTCGAGAAGAGGTATCATGTCTATCCCTTAATTTTTAAAATATTTAGTTTTTGAACTCAAAAAAATATTATTAAAATATTTTTACTTAATAATAGAATTGTATACAATATAATTAGATGTTATTATATTAATTTATTAATACAAACACATCTTTTCTTCTAACAATTGAAATTCAAAATAATTATTCATGTGTACGTCGAACTACCGTCTCACGAACCGTTATCATTCATTTTCCACAATCACCTCTCACAACATGATATAATGTTGGATTAAATCATTAAATATGATATTCATAACATATTTATGTTTATAGAAATATGGTATCATATATATATATATAAATATTCACTTTCTATTCCATGTGGGATATGATAATGATGCTCATGTGTACGGTGTACTACCGACACACGAGGTGATGTGTTTCATTTTTCACAAACACATTACATGTAAGGTAATAAGAGTAATTTTAATGAATATATGTTAATGAAAATTAATTTATATTGATATTAATTACATATTAATCCTTATAATAATATAATACATCATTTTATTTTTTACTTTTCCACTCACTGAAAGATGATATCATCGTTCATGCTTACCTATGGAATACCACCTCCCCGAAGTAATGATAATATTATTTTCATTAGTAGAAGAAATGGATGATATATTTTTGACTATTTAAATAAATATTAGTTTACTTATGATATTATTATAATTATTGGAATATAAAATATCACTTACATTCATTCAATAATAATCACGAATATTTGAAACATTACACACATGTACGACTGACCTACCGTCTCCTTGATTGTAATGTAGTTAATTTTTAATAACATATTGAAGTATTAGTTAAAAAATTATAATTTATATATTAATATATAAAATATTTCTTGATTATGTTTCTGAATTTGTTGAAATACTGAACTCATTGATCATGGTCAACACAACAAATTATTTTTTTGAAATAATGAATAGGACATCACCAAAAACATAAGGAGGAATCCACAAATTAAGTATTTAAATATGTCATTAAAATCAACAAAATAAATTATTTACGTGTAAGGTTTTAATCCTGAAAATATTTCATGTGAAATTATGAAATTTATGTAATCTAATTATATAGTAATTAAAGTACACACATGGAAACTCTACACTAATGGTATGGTGACTTGTATAACATTTGCTTATATATTACATATTTCATATTCAAATATTTTTTGTGTTTTATAAACCAACCATTAATTTATTTCGTGTTTCTATTCATTAAAAAATATGATAATTAAAAATATAAATGATTTTTTATCATTTATAGGGTTATGACCTAGATATTAAAATTTTTACAACGGACTTCTTCTCAATTTATATTCATTGAGGTATATTGTAAATCTAAGATCCTAATTACAGTGTATGGTGTATACACTACCCATTTTACATGTTATATCATTAATAATTTATAGATAATGATATTTTATTTTTTTTATTTGAAATATGTCATCTCAAATGATTTTATATTAATGTTACTAAGTGGAAAATGGATCACAAACTCACATTACATATCATGAGATAAACTATTCTACATTTAATTAAATGTTATATGATATTTTTTAATTGATATATTAATTGTTTCATTTTGTATATATACTTTTTTATGTATTTATATTTTATTAAACTTTATCACTATATTTATTAAATATTTATTTCATAAAAATTCTTTTGTAAGTGTTATTCATTCCTATTTCTATTTATTTGGGACATATATTGATGTGATTCACCTAAAGACTTTTATGATTTTAATATAAATCCAATTTTTCATGTAATATCATGAATATCTTTATATTCTTTATATTTTAATTTATCATTTTATGTTACTCTTTCATGGAGCATATGGTGGAAGTGTTACCAAAGTGGAAAAGGCTTTGAGTTAGAATCTCTTTTCTTTCAGTATTGTTTAGGATAAAGGAACCTTAAGAGGAAATAAAATTCTCTTATTCTAATGAACCAATTATCCATTTTATTCCCTAATTTTGAATGTTTCTATAATGTTTGATGCCAATTTAAAACCTTATTTTTTATATAAACGTCTATAAATACATTTGCAAGTGATACTGATCTTCCATTTTCATTTAGATCTGTCATCTTCTCTTTCGTATCCTTGTTTTCTAAAATAACATAAAAAATGTTGTTCTATAAAATAAAATTACTTCCTAAATAAATTGTACTTGATCTATAAATTCTTATAATGAAATTTTAAAGGACCTTTCTTAATATTCTCAAAATGGGTCACATTAGACTCACTTTTATTAAATGATTTAAAAGGAATGTTTATTTTTAACATATGTGACATTAATGGATTCTTCTCCCATATTTTCCATTATTTTAAATTATTTTTCATTATATATATCGATTTATTTTTAAATTAATAATATTTTTAGAATATATTGTGATTTTTATAAAAGTAATTTAAAAAATGAAATAGTTAATTCCACAAAGATGTATTTAATGTATTTTTAATGGTATTTATATTAAACAATTTCAACAAATATTATTATTATTATTGATCTAATGAAGATATTTTTTTATAATGTTATAGTCATTACATGTAATATTTTTTTAATATTTTAATATATTCATATAAATAAATATAATTCATAGAATTTTTTAAAAATTCGTTAAAAAATTCATTATATTATTTTTCTCATATAGGTTTCATTCAGGATTAATAATAATAAAAAGTTAAATTTATAAAATAAAAAACAATTATTCGACCAAATTTTTAAATAGTATTAAATTTCATATTTGATTTCATATACATGCATTGATTTCAAAATTAATCATAAATTAATGTTTTTAGGTAAAAATATTCTTAAATGGTTTTGAATCTGTGTAGTTTTTTTTTCATTTGTACTATACTCGATGGCATAATTGTGTATAAGAGAATGAAAAAGACAAATTTTAATGTAGTTAGGATGTATCCATTTAGAATTATATAGAGATGGATAATGAATATCAATGTCGCTTATTCTAAAATATGGTGGTTATCATGGTCTAATTGTCCATCTATCACCACCTTTGAATGTATACTTGAGAATAAAAATATTTCAATAAAATTTAAATATTATTAGAAAAATAATTTAATAATATCATCAATTATTATGTGGTAATTATGAAATTTTTTTGATGGATATTCATTATTAAAAATTAAAAAATGAATAAAAAATAAATTTTATTTTTCATAATATTGTATTTAATTAAAAATCGTAATATATTAATATGTTTAACATAAAATGACCAGTATAATAAATGTTTTTCAACTAATTCCATTTTATATAAGTACTTTTATCATCTATTTCATTAAGTAACCACAAGAAATTAAATCATCGTAAACATATGGGCATGGGGACTTGTCCCTATGACCCTCCACTCACCCCCAAATCCTTACCACCCTACCACAAACAGGGGTGAAATGAGATATTTAACCATCACTTAAATAGTAAATCATAGTTCCTTAATTTATGTTTAAAAATAATTTTTAAAGGTATAGTGTGAACAAATACGGTATGTGTTTCCTTCCATTGAATAAATTTTTTATTGATTTTCAAGGAAACCAATTTGGGTTGGGTGGGAACCAAAAGCATTATATCTCAAAAAAATATATGAAAACCCATTGAAAGAATGATAGATAGGTAAGAATAATTTTGCTTCTGGACTAAGGGAGATGTCCAATATTTCCATGCCAGATCAGTGGTGATAATCTCATTCATAATCTACTTAGAAAAATATGGGGGAAGGAAATTTTTCTTAGATCTAGTACTTCATGGTCCACCAGGTTATTTTTATCAACCTCCACCAGGTCCTTTGATATAATTAGTTGTAGGGGAACTGATTCTTTATTTGATTCCATGAGATCATAAGAAATTAAATGGAATTTAATGGGAAATGCAATGGAGGTAGGGGAAAAATTTTCCTTTAAAAACAGAACTCCTGTAATATTGGGCCTAGTGGAATAAGATTAAAATTTTATTATATAGCATGATTTTATTTTGAATTTTATTGTCATCCCAAATTTCCATTTCTTCAAATAAGATAAAATTCCATCAGTAATATAATATGTTTCACCATTAGAAGCCCGATGCACCTCCTACTCCTGATTTTCATTTTAGAGGATCGTTTATGATTCAATTATCCTAATTAACTACTCGAAAAAGTAGTAGTCATTCTCATGGAAACATAGAAGTAGTCATTTCGAGGCCAAATTTCAATCTAGGAGACACTAGGAAATCCCTTTATTCAATGGGATATTTTTTTATATTTCTCACACCAGCTAGAAGGCAATCATCTGCCTCATGATTATCATCAAGGACTACTGAAATTTTTGTATACACCACTTCCACATTATCTTATTCATTGGGAGTCCCAAATTTCTCAACAATCAGCCTATTTAGTTCGGAACCATGTAATGAGTATTTCGGTGATTACATTGTGTCTAAACCATTATCTTTTCACTTTAAACAGATTTTAAAAAATAATTTTTCACCAAATTTCATCAACCAACATCCCTTCATTGTAATGTTAGAGATAACACTCAAGCAGGTAAACTATTCCTGTTAAGTTATGGTTAAACATGGATCAAGTTTAATACTACCCTACTTGATAAAACCTAGGTCTAATAATAGTTTAATAATTCATTCATCTAATCAATCAGTTGATTTATAAGTATTATTAAAAGAGTATAATTGAAATAGGATTCTATCCAATTCACTACCTAAGCATAAGGAATAGGAACTCCTTCATTAGGAATTTTAATGTCTATATTGTTCATCGATCCCTACACTAGAATGGGTTTAATAGCTAATTACATTTTCTATACTAGGATATCTCAATATCATTAGTATAAAACATTTTAGGATGTGAAACTATATTATCTCCTGATAGAATATAGGATTTCATGTATTCCACAAGTTGTTTGAAAATATTCTAAAACAACATCCACTAAAACAATTTCCATTATACCAATGCTTTAATCGTACATTTATAGATTATTTAGAAATAAAATATTAATCTAAATTTACCAACAATATTGATGGATGATCACTATACTCCTAAATTCTAAGCTATACATCCACTAGTAGATTTGGATTCTTGAGTTTAAGGATTTTATTATATTGTGATCAGTGGGGGGGCTAAGATGAAACATTAAAATAAAAATAAAGCAATAAACAATATAATGATATACTCAATGAGACTTGATCTCGAGACATCATTGAGACACACAAGACTCGTTACCACTGATATTCATCCTAAGGGAAAATAGTTTCTCTTAAAACATAACCTAATATGATATATGAATTAATTAAATCACAACAGGTTTTCTATTCTTTTGCAATGGGGTTTTTTTAGTGTATTACAATTAAAAATGTGTTTCAGTGAGGGGAATCCAAAAATTAATTATATAATGGATTACATCAACACAATTATAGATACTTTTGATGGTTAGTCACAAATAAAAATCATTTTCAATGAACTATTATTCATCTCACAAATAATCTCACAAAACATTTTAAAAATTAAATTTCGATGGATTAAGAAATAATTCACAATAATATAAGTATTTAAAATTAATAAAATCATAAATTTTTTTTTTATCATAATAAAAATGAGTATAAAATTATTAGACAATTTCAAACATAAAAAATCTATAACACCAAAATTCATATCAATCATAAAAAACAATTTAGTATCAACTAGTGTCATGTGAGTACGATCACCAAAAGAGTTTGTGAGGTGTGGACTCTATAGAAACACCACAAAAAAGATATAATATATAATATAACACTAGATTATATCTATGATTCTTTTTTGTGCTCCTCTTATCATTCTATAAACATATGTTGTAACATCTAATCATAAACTCACAACTACTCTTCATACTGTGTAGCAGGCAATGAAAACATTTCATGAGATCCTTTCAATCTTACCGATGACATTACATATATACCTTGAAAACAAGACGGTATCAATCTTGACCATATATTGGTCACTCTACTATAATCAACACCATTCATAATAACCTATATAAAAACAACCTCATCAAAACATGGCCTACACATTAAATATTTGGTGGTCTAATATGGAATATCTCATGATTTAGAATCCATAAGATCGTTCCTTTCTTCCAAATATAACTATAAATTACAATGAAAATAAAATCATTTTATGTTAATATTTAATAAAAAATAGTAACTAAAATATAATTTCTTGTGTCATAGACTAGTTTTCCTATACTATAATTTGTGTACATATTTTCAGAGACATCAAACTATGTAATAGATTTCCCAGTAGAAGCCTGTATAATTTGAAAGAAATTTGACATATTGAGTATACATAAAATAATATATAACATTACCTAACATATGTAATAGATTTATAACAAAAGTAGGGAATGAAACCCTATATGTGACCACCTTCATCCATCAGTTCTAAGAAGTTGATGATTATCTTATCTTAAAAGCCTCCCCTAACTAGTAGGATCACAATATATCCGATAATAGAATAGAGGTATAGTCAGTTCTAAGGGAGAAGTAAAAATATTAAAAAATAGTAACATAATCTATATATATGGATCTCTTTCTTAGGCTATGTAAAAAATGGTGAAAAAATTCATGTATACATATTTCTTCTGACTCTAGGATAAGAGAACTCATGTTATCTTTGATCAGACACAATAAACTCTATACTAATATTAAAATACAAATTTTACTAATTAAATAAATTAAAAATATATTATATTATATATTAATAAAAATTCAGTGGTATGAAATATGACTTCAAACATCAGTGGGATCCTAATCACATGGAACCCCTAGCACAGAAAAACAAGTCCACTGAATCTTACTATCCTAAACAAAAGATAAATAAAGAACTAGGCTAAGAAAAACAAATAATTTAAATTCTATAAAAAAATTAATATGAAAACATAATTTAAGGATAATAACATAAAAAATTATACATTCCCACATAAATGTTGTCCAGAAAAAGATATTGGCGTCTTTTTGGAATAGAGTGTGAAATCATCAATCTATCAAGTCATTACCCACTAAAAATATGTTATGTTGTAGCCTCATCATGAGGGTCTGATGAATCAGGACTTATTTAGAAGCCCAATATCACTAAGAGAATGGTGTAGATGATTGAGACCATCTATAACCATCTAAAAATAATAATCTTTCATGTAAATAAACTTTAATACATATATCAAATATAAAAAACCAATAAATTCCAAAATAAAATACTGATACTTGTAAATAAATGGTAATAAAAATGTCAAATATCAAAAAAATACATAAATATAATAATTACCTATTTATAAAAACCTGAATATTTCATACTACTAAATAATTAAAAATATATATAGGAAATATATTAAATGGATAAATATCAACATCAGTGATGGAAGAGATTATATATTATGAACTATCTATAACAATTTTAAACAAACAATATTACATTTAAATAATTGTTAATAAATATATAAAATATAAAAAATGAATAAATACATGTATATAGTATATCATTGATTGTATTCATCCTCACCTTCGCCAATGAAAATGTCTTCATATTCCTCTTTATAAAAATAATCTTCCATATAAATTTTAGTTTTATTATTTCTTATTACATCATCATAATTATCAATGTCATTGACTCTTAGCTTGGGGGTGGGGGCCATCATGAATATTTGTATCTTGCTGAGTATGATATGTATTTGGTGATGTTTTTTGAATAGTTTAAAAATGTTGTACTTCAATATAACTATTTCCTTTCTCAATAAAATAATTATTCATAGATTTCATTTTATTTTCCCACAACCATTCATTTATATGTCTTGAAACAATGCAATATTTTTCACAACAAACATGATACTCTTGAAGTAAAAAAATGGGTTATTTGATCCAAGAACAATTTTATATTCAATGTCAATGAAACCATAATGTGGATGAACTCAAAACCCTCGATTAGTATCATACCAATGAAATTAAATATTTTTTAAATAATTTAGTACCAAAAGACATAACATAATTATTTCAGCTTCAATGCCATAAAAGTCCAATTCGCATTCATTATGAAGAGATCCTTTAAAAAAATAACTCTAATATTTATTTATTTCATTGATTCACAATATATATATTAATGAAATATATATCTATTAATCACTTACAAATTATAATATTTTAATAATTTCATAATAGGTTTTTTTAACAAACATAATCAACTACAAATATTACTTTTGTGTTGTTTTTCATGAAAATAATTAAAATTTGAAATGTTATATTTTATTAAAAATCCGATTTAATATTCCATTGTAAACAACATAAAATTACCATATTTAAAACAAATATTCAATCATATTTTTATAACATTCGTTAAAAGTAGTAAGTATAATTTTAAAAAAAAAATTTATGATATGATCATCCTATAGTTTACTAAAAAAATAAATTAAATAAATATATATTTTTATTTTTTTAAAAAATAATAATGTTTTACTTACTTCCAAAATCATTAAATTTCAGTATAATTAACCAGAACATATATATACTCTCTATGAAATTATTCTTCTAATTCCCTCATTCATGAACCCAAAAAACCATGCTGTGTAGATCAAATCCCAAAAAAAATGATGGTCTTTGATGTAATCAAAAAAATTCTCAATGAAACCCATGGGATTATGTTTTAAAGGATATTTATATTTAAAATAATAAGATATGAAATTAGAAATTTCCCCTATAATTATGTTTTAGGTATTGAACCTTAAACTGATGATTTTTTATATACATGCCTCTTTAGTTTTTTCATATATATCTCAAATAGGTAAATACATCTGAATTGTATTTTCCCTCTAAATTTATCTAATTAGGAAAAAATCAATGTTAAATTTTATATTGAATCAAATAAGCCATGATGTAATATTTTCCCCAATATACATAAAATTATAACAAAACCTTTTTATAACATACATACTGCATCATAATATGTTGTTGTTACATAAATATCTCAGAAAAAATATGATATTTTTGGTCAACACATCCCATATTGAATAATTAAACAAACCTATAAGACTAATAGGATGTATTAATTCCATTATGACATGAAAATCATGAATTTTAAAAATGGTAATACCTCTATTTCTAATGAAACCAGAAAACCTAGAATAATAACCATAGGGTAACCTCAAACCACTATTACATTAAAATAATTATAAATGTATTATATATATAGTGAATATGTAAATTTTAGATTCATTATAATTTTTTTTCATTAATCCTCAAACAATTTAAGATCTGGACATGATACAATTTCGTTAATATATAACAATGAATTTACATTACCTTTGGTCTTACAAGTGTTTCTATTATTTAATAAAATATGTTAATAAAAACTTCATCTTAATATGAATTATATATATCATGTGATAATCCAAAAAATCATAACAATATTTCATGTTATAAGTATACTCATCTTTATCAAAATATAGACACTCTAAAAAGTAGCTCTTTTTTTATAGTTGGTCGAAAAGTAATATGAGGAAATGACGAAATTATAGATTTTCTTAAACACCGGAGAGCATTGATGTAGATTCATCTCTATCTGTTATACCTATTTCAAAAATAATTATTTTACTTCGAAAAGTGTGATCCATCGGAAGAAATATCGGATGATAGTTAAAATAATTTGTTATTCTTCCATTTACAGGAATGATCTCTTTGTTCTCATCTATGTAGTATAGAAATTATTTTATACAATGTGTAATTCCTCTAGATAACATACCATGTGATGAAAATTCACTAATTCTCCAAATTAATACATCATTCAGTGTAAAATTATGATCTGAAACTATATCATATATAATTACACCACCACTTCATAATGAAAAACACCACAATTAGTCAATTCAAATATATATCAATTTTACTATTTTTTTTAAATATTATTAAAATTTATTACAATTTATTATATTTAAAAAAAATTATAACTAGTATTTACTAATTAATTTCATTATATACTAATTATTTAAAATATTAAATAATTATTAAAAACATTTAATATTATTAGTTATTATTTTTAAGTATTAGTACATTATTATTATTTATGGGATAATTTTTAAAATTGTTTGAATTTGCTATCATTTTTACAAGATATATCAACAAATTTACTACTTATTAATAATATTTATTAATATTTATTATTTATGGAAAAAAATTAAATAAATATTAATAATCATTCAATAATTATTATAATTTCATATATAATTTAGAAATTTAATACAGATTATCGAAATTTACTAATATTTATTATTTGTTAGCAATATTTAGTACATAATACTTATATTATCTAATTGTTTTTATTATTGACGAGTTTTTTTATTAATTATTACATATTATTTAATGATTATTACCAATTATTTTTAATTATAATTTCATTTTTACAAAATTATTGCGCATTGTTAATAATCATTTGTATTATGGATAATTATTTAGAAATTTATAAACATTTATACTAATCAGTAAAAATTTTGTTTTTAATAAAAGTACAATCATTAATCATTATTTGTATTTTATATATTTCTTTTAAATTTTATCCAAATTATCAAAATTTACAAACAATTAATAATTATTAATAACATTTCAAAATTATTTATTTATTTTTTAATATAATATTAAACAATAATAATATTTGTTTAATATCACTACATTATAACTCTTTTAAATGTTGGGATTGAAGTCGCTTTTTATTAGGAATGAAATGACCAATTTTTAGTTTGTTTAATATTTTTAGAGGTAATTACATATTTTTACTAATTATTACACATATTTGTTATCTAATACAAATTATTTATAAATTATAAATACTACTTTAAGGAATATTTCTAATATATTATAACTAATCTCAATCTTGACAATATATCAAATACCATTATATTAATAATAGAATAAAATTGATGAATGCCATGGAAGATTAATATAATTAAAACAATCAATAAGCATGATCATGTAGTTCATATATTTATATATATATATCACGCTTTATAATAATTAAATCATAAAATATATCTTATAAGTAAATATATCAATCTATTTTATGATGTCACCACATTTTAATAACATAATAATAAATATATATTTATTTAAATCTCAAAATATTTCCATGAACAAATATGAAATATTAATTTGAGGCTTCAACAATCAAATAGTTTATGAAAAAAAATCCACTAGAAAAATCAAAACAAGTGATTAATTTTAATGAAATTTTTCAAAAACATTAAAAATGATATTCAAAACTATATTCAAACCATACATCAAGTTAAAATATCTACTAAACCCAAAATAAACAAAGATAAACACCAAAAGAGGAAAATCTATTAAATCTGATGTTTGAACATTGGTAAAACAACCTTAAATAATGTGGAATGCAATAATTAAAATCCAATAGTTTTTCATCTTTGATGGCGGATTTGACACCCCAAAATTATTAAATGTGGAAAAACAAATTATAAATTATGTGAGATCAATGGGGATCTCAGCTTCGGTAGAGATCTCTCCCTATAAGGGTTTTTCCTTTGGCGACGATGTCTTCTCCGATATGGCTCTTTATTTGTAAGTGCTGGTATCTCTGGACATGGGGAGATGGTAGTGGGAGGTACCTCCAAATGATCTTCTACGGTGGTATCATGTTCAGCTTCTTCGGTAGCGATCTCCTAGATATGAAGTATCTGAAAGATGGTGTTTGATTGGAGAAACCATCAGTGGTTCTTTCTAGCGGTGATTATTCTACGATGGTGTAAATCTACAGTGGTTATATATCAAAAGGGTGGTGTGGTGGGGTCATGGTGATGTGGAGGTTATCTGATGCAGACTTCAGTTCTGGCTACGACAGATCTTCCTTGAGGGGATGCGGTGGTGGTGGAGTCTCGGTGGTGTTTTTTATCCAAATATACTCAAATCTGGTCGGTTTTCACTATGGGCATGGCAGTATCTGGTGGGGGTGTCATGTATGGGGTGCAATTTTATCCCGGCCTCATCCAGGCATTTTAAAGAGGAATGTGGAATTTCAAATGTTCAATGGTGGATTCGTAGTGGGATCTGGCTGTGGAGGTGTGTTGATGTTGTTTACGGTGCGTGATTAGGCTAGAGGAAGCGATCTGACTGCATTGTCAGTCAGATTTAGGTTTCAGGTGGTGGAAGCTCTATATTTAGAGATTGGTCATGGCACGAGTCTTATTGTAGTGGGGTCTTGTGTAGTGTGGCTATGGGTGGAATCTATGTCATTTTATGGGCCTTGGGCCATATTTTAGCCTTGTTCTTGGGTCCTTGGGAATCTAGGAAATTCACATTGTAATGGTTTTATGCCACTGGGTATTTACAGCCTTGTATTTTATGTTTTTTCTGCCTTTTTCAGTTTCAACTATATTTCCCCTTTTCCCACAAAACTGGTTTGTGTGATTGTTTCTTTTTTTAATAAATGATATTTCCAAAATATTTCTATTATTTGAAATCGAACATCAACCATAAACAACCCATGAAATATATTCTTAAAATTTAATCTCAGTGATAGCTTGTGTTACACACAACACAAAGTGTAATTGAACTATAATATAGTTAACTATTATAACCTATCTACTAAATATTACTTATCAAATTTCGAAAAAGAAATTATCCATTGATTATAAATAAAATAATAATAATTTAAATTAAAAAGAATTATTTTCTCACAAAGAGAATATTTTCTATAAGACATTTTAGTCGCTCTTTTCACACATAATTTAAAAAATAATTTTTACATATTTTTTTTAGAATTATCTCATAAAATGGAATAATTTTTTTAAATCAACCAATAAAAATTATCTTTGGGGGAATTTATTATATTTTTTTCAAATGATTCAATTTTTGAGGAATAATAAAAAATACTTCATTATAGTTGAAAACTACATTATACTTTTAAGAATTTATAAAGTTAAAATACGTTTTAAATTGGTTTTAAAATAATATTATATCAATTGTGCATTAATTAATCCAATTTAGTTCATTAGAATCATTTTTATAATGAATTTTTATATGAAAACATTATAAAAATTTGAAACTTTTTATTATGAAACTCGCTTTCTAATCACATCTGTAAGATTAAATATAAATTATTAATTTCTACACATGTTAGTGGAATTTTTAAAAATTGATTACATATTTGCACTCAGAATAATTTATATTAAAAATATATATACAAATAAAATTTATACAAAAATAAATAGTGAAATCATTTAAAATTATTTACCACATTTAAGGTAACAATGTATCTACAATGGTTTATAATAAAATGATAGGATTAAAATGACTTAAATTATTTTATAAAATATATGGTGTGGAAATACATTGAGTGTATAATTTCTATTTATTGATAATAATATATTTTTTTACCCCTTTAACATGTTAAAAATGTGGTTACACCTCTTTTTTTAAAAATAATTACTAGTTTTCCACTCACCTAACTTATAAAAGAAAACCCCTCACTTCTCTTCTTCATACCTTAAAAATCATTTTTCACAGAATCCATAATAAAATAACTTCCCAAATTCTATAAACATATCCTATCATCCATATTTTTTGTATAAATAAAACATATGATTAATTTTTGTGCCAACCTAAAGTGGTTACCCAACGAATATGTAATGTTCATTAACAAGATTTTTTTTTTAATTTCATTATCCAAATAATTGAATAAATATTAAAATATCATGATAGTAAAACCTTAAAATCTTACATATATTTTTATTATTTTATGACAAGATAATTAACTAAAACCATCCACACATCCACCAAAAAGGTTACAAAATTTTCTTTCTAGTTAATGTCAGACCATGGCCTTATGAACTGATGTCATTCATTTTTCTATTACCACCTCTCACATTTGGGTATAAATATGTATCAAATTAATACATGTGATATTTAAAAAAATAACTATACATATATAGTTATTATATAATTTATAAATTTTTAATTTCCATTATGTTGGGGATTTGATAATTTTGCACGTGTGTACGGCGGACTACGACCTCACCGAGGGATGTTATTCATCTTTTACTAATGCTTAGCATGAAAGGTTATAAGGATATATTCAATTAATATATGTTATATAAAATAAACTAATTTTTATATTCATGTCTTATAAATCATTATTAAAAGAAAATATAACATATTATTTCTTACCTTTCCACTCACTAAATAATGATAATATTTTTTTTGGATGTGTGGAATATATCCTTCACGATGGTATATGACCCTATTTTCATAACCACACCACATAGATTATATATATGTATATTTAAAGACATAATATGGTATTTATGTTATTATTATCATTCATGAAAGATAAAAATATTATTTACCTCATTTCCACAATGTTCGTTGAAAAATGGAAACGTTACTGATGCGTACAAATAGAATATCATCTACATTGTTGTAAAATCCATCAGTTCCCAAAACCATTGTTCAATATTGGTCCTAAAAGTATAAATTATGTCAAAATATTATAATTATGTCATTATTATAGTTATAAATATTTTGGGACTATATACTTTACATAATAACTAGAATATTAATGACAAAACATGAATGAGAAAATATGTAAATTATCAAAATAAAAATGAAAAAAATGTAATATTATTAATAAATAGTTGATAAGATATTATATATCAATCATATATGATATTATCAATATTAATAGTGTTGTTAATAATTTAATAAAATGTTTAAATGACTATATTTGAGTTTAATGTAAATTCAATCAAAATAATGTGTGGGACAAGGAACTTCGTCTCAATTTCCATTCATTGAGTAATATTTTAATGTTAAGAGAAAAATTATTTTTATATGATTTATATACATAACCTTTTATGTGTAATATAATGTATCATTAAAAATTCATGGTATTTTACATTAACACATTAATTTTTACATCTTAATGGATTTGGATTAAGAGATACCAATTTTTAAATAATGTCATAACACGATTTCATTCATTAGGTTTTATACTTCTTCTCTATATTTTATATTTTAAGATTATATGTAGAATTATTTTTATTACATTCTATTTTATTTAAAATTCATTAATGTGGATTAAATTTCTATAATGATAATAAAATTATTTATTAACTCAAAATTCCAATAATGATCATTATAAAAGTTTATTTCATGATTTCATTCTAATCATGATTTTTTATTCATGAATTTCAGTTGATGAAATTAAATTTAAAATTACCAAATAAACCCATTTAATTTTCTTATCCCTTATCTATTTAAGATATTTTCATGTAATAGTACCATTATCCTAATCATAGGCACTTAAAATGATTGAGAAAATGTTTAAAAACAAATTTCATTTCACTCATTGATCATAAATCCCCTTTCATTGATTGTTTTTTCAAAAAATTATTTCAAAATTATTTTTAACCTCATCAAACTGATTTATTAAATCAATTTTTACCCAATTAATGTTTTACAAAAATGTACTAAATTAGTATACTTGTAGCTTTCAAAATAATTCCATTTTTTCTTTTACCAAAAATATGAATGGTTTCTTTATTATAACATACTCAGTATATACATAATTTATTACCATCATGACCACTCAATGTTTTAATGTAGAATATTAAAATTATTAAGTGTATTTTCAAATAAGAGAATTGTGATTTTTTTGAACATATTGTTTAAAAAGGGTATTTTCAAAATTAAAAGGATAATTTCCTCAACAATATTTTTAGTGACATTTATACTTTTTTCCTAATCATCAATGACCACAACCCTTTATTTTTTTCACATTCCACTAGGGTAATGATGTCTTGATCCAACCATTATTCATTTTGGGCATGTTTTATAGTCCTTTTAATGAAGGAATGTATAAGAATTCACTTCCTTAATTCAATTTTATAGTCAATAACTTTCCCTTCAACTATTCACCATTGGGTAGACCTTAAATTCCCCCTAAATGTCATTATTATTTATCATGCAGGTATTTATTTCATATAATATATATTATTTTTACATAAGCTATTCTACATTTTATTTTATTTTTGTATCTTTGGAAATGTTGATAAATTCTAATTCATTACACTATATGTTTATTTGATTATAAGGACCATTGTCCATAAATTAAACGAATTATTCCATATTTGGTGAATGATTTCAACATGCGGTGATAGGTTGGGCTCGATATTATATAACCCCTCATTGAATTGGTAATATCAAGAGGTGAATTATTATTCTATCATTTAATGGTTTTCTACCAATATTTTTCAACCATATTGTGAATGATTTTTATAGTAGAGGTATCATGAGGAGTGAGGCAATAACATCCAATAATTATGAATTTCATTCATTAAAAAATAATTTATTATTATCCATGGGAATTACTCAACAATTTTATCTATATATTAATTTCATTCTATGTTTTTTAATTAAAAGTGAACGTTTATTCAGATATTTAACTTGACATATTGAATCTTTCTTGTCATATTATAAATGAGATTTTTCCAAGGATATCACCTACATATATATTTCATTCTATGTTTATTGATTATATGGAATGTGTTTTTAATTATTTACCTTTTTATGTTGACTATTACTGATTTATTGATGATAGATTACACTATACTTAAACCATAATAATAATTTGAGATCAACATTATTTTTCTTCCATTCCCAAGAATCCAGAATTTTCTTTTTGATTTATATGAAAGGATATGCTATAGGGAATAGATATATTGTCATAACATTATGTTTTAATTTGACTATTCGAAGAAAATATTAGACTATATTATGTATCTATTTTACCAATTCCACAAAATGATTTTTTTTCATTTGGTATGACATTCTGTATATCTTATATTAACAAAACAAAGTAGAAACTGGCTCTAGGTTCCTTAGGATGGATTTCTTATAGTTGGAATCTATTTATGTTTAGTATAAGCCATTGAATCACGATTTAGGGAATCATAAATTATGTAACATAACCCTATGATACATATTTGGGATAATTATAGAAGATAATCCTAATGTTTTAATAGATTATGTGGTTTTTACTAAAATTGCATCCATATATAAATATTATAATTAAATTAGGGGTTGGTAGGCTTATATATCAGGTTAATAACTCTATAATAGGTGTATTTGTTTTGACCATTCTGTCATATATTGAATGAAAATGGTCTTTACTAGTCACCTAGTTTGATACTCCTATGTAATTTTTATGTGATAATTATCATTCACTTAAAAAGCCATTATGATGGATTTGAATAGATGATTAAAATGAATGACCTAGTTTGAACAAAAGGTGTCTTATATTAAATGAAGGTTTCTCCATGAAATGGGACAATGTTTTATTTTTTTAATAGAAAAACAGAAATTAATGATTTTCCAAGGAAAATGATGTGTTTGATGGAATTAAATAAATAAAACACTAGATATCCATTTATATATTATTGAATTAAATGTAGAGAACCTATGAATTATACTTTTTATGTCTCTCTTATAAATGTTAAATCCTTGACCAAAATAATCTATATGTCGAAATAAAACAGTTTAAATATTTATTGGGATTCTATAATTATATTATAAATTTATTTTCAATAATTTAATTCTACTATAAGAGTCATAAAACATTTAAGGATTATATTAAACTTCAAATCAAAATATATCATTATAAAATTAAGAGTTGTGAATATAATCATGGGTAAATTAGTTCAACATAGAAAATATGATCAAGTTATTAAAAACCCATTTATGAGTTATGTAGTGGGGGTATCCAATGATTAAGGATATTTTTGGTGAAACTTATGACAATAAAATCCATTGGATTATTATATATTTTAATAAAAATATTATTTGATTAATAAGGAAATTGAATTTTATAGACACCATTTTAACTATATTTATGTACTTTAGGATTGATATGATATGTTATGAAATTTTAATAATTTTCAAATAAGATTATTACTCATATTAGTGAAAAATTAAGCTATATTGAAAACCATAGTAAAAATGTTATTTAATTATTATAATATTTAAAGGATGTTGGTCATATTTTTATGGGAATGTATTGGAATTAAAATTATATAGTTTTTTTTAAAATTAAACCCCACATACTAGGAGATAAACCATCACACTCGACAATGTTGTGGGGCTTAAACCCAAAAATAAAATATGATAAGGATTTAACACCTACTCAAATCCTATGTGACATCATTCGTAATATTTAATATGTTAAATTATTTGAAAAATATAAATTAATGAAGAACTATTTGTGTTACTACTATTATTTAAATATTAATGTATTATATTGGATAACTTATGCGAACCATATTGGTTTTGAAAAATAGAAAGAAAAAATGTGGAAAGAGTTATCACTCTTTTATGGATTTTAGAATCTATTAAAAGAAAATATTATTTCTTTGGGTATAAAAAATTTATTTTTATATATTCATTTCTTAGGGTAAGAGATGACTTGAAAATTTATCACTGAAAAACCAAATAATGATATTGTGATTATGAAATAGAAATATTCTGATTCATTATATATTTTATTTATTTATAGATAGTAAAAGAATAATCTTAATTAGGAAAAGGTTATTGAAAAAAATATCATCGTACTACATTAATATCAGATGAATCATATGGTCTTCCAAATTATCAAATATTAACAGTTTTTAAGTCCTTAATGCTCTATTGATCATTCATAATATTCGGATCAATGAATTAGGTATTATCTATATTTTTTAATCATTTATTATATGTCCAATTCATCCAATTCCACCAATTTTATTCTACAATGAAAACAAGTTATGGGTTATTATATTTAACCTTTATAGTTCCCTTTTTCTTATATCAAGAATATGTTTTATTAACTCTTTATATGATGTAGGTTTCAAATAAATAAATTTTTTAAAATTAAACCCTTGATTATGAATGTAATTTTTAAATTTTGAGGAAATAATTTTTTTTGGTGTGGAGACTGTTACACCTTGAGATTATAAATTTAGGATATTATATTCATTGGAATTTTTGGCACACAAGACTGAGCATAATCTACCCATGAAATACATTTCATTAAATTTATTCTTTTCGATGTCTTCAAAAACACATGACTCAAACTCTAAATGAACCATAATATAGTATAACATTATAACATAGAATTAAATAGTAATAAATAAATTTAGAAAATTATGGTTTTTTAGTTATTATAAAGATAATATAAATCAATTAAATGAAACAGAAATGTTTTTTTGAAGAATAATATATATTCAAACAAATATGGTTTAGTCATGCATTGCAAAAATAATTTTTTAGAAAAATTAGTACATTAAAAAAATTTATGTAATAAACTCAACATAATTTTTGAAATCTTGATATAAATATATATTTAGGTTGATTTTATTTATTTTCATTGAATGTTTCATTTTTTTATGAATACTGAAAAGTACTGAATTTTAATTTAAAACGGCCTCTATGGTTAAAATATTTGTAATGTTAAATATATTTAAGATTTGATTTAAATTAAAATTTGTTCAATTATATAAAAATTAAACAAATTGTTTCATTGTAATTATTTTAATAATGATATTTTTAATTAATCCTTTTTAAACATTTTAACATTTTACCTTTGAAGACCTACATTCTCATCGCATCTCTGAGATTAATTTTATATTAAAATTTTCCACTTATTGAAATTGGTGTTTGAACTTTTTTCCATTTTTTGGATCATAATAATTTGTGATGTATAATAATCTAAACATAATTCTTTACCAAAATGGGTTGTGAGAACAATAAAAATCATTTACCATGGTAAAGGTACAAATGGAATTATCGGGGGTTATATGAAAATTATAATAATTAAAATGGGAAATAACATGTCTATAAGCTATATTAAAACAATATGTAGGCCCTATAATTTATAATAATATATTATAATACATGGTATACCCATGTAACATGTGAAAAATGTTTTTAAACCATTTCATTTCAAAAATTATAACTGTGCCTCTCACCATACTTATAAATAACCACCAAATATACTCTCTTATTCCCAACTTCACACACTATTTTTGAACCATTAAATTAAAAAATAACTTCCAAACATCTATCCCATAATCCTAGAGAACATTATTTTTGAAGTAATACAACATATTAAGGATTTCGGTGTGAACATTAGGAGGTTACCCAAATAAGAGTTAACATTCATTAACATGCTTTTTTATTTTATTTCATCATACACAACATCCAATTATTATTAAAATGTAATTATATAATAGACTAAGAATCATAAAAATTCTAAAATTCTGTTATTTTATGTTAATGTCCTAATTCCTCCCCCATATCCATTAAATGTGTTACAATATCACAAATATTGTGTGTGGAGGACTACCACTTCATGAACTGATGTCATTTGTTTTTTCCATTACCAACTCTCATGGTTGGGTTTGAAGACAGGTAAAATATTATATATATATATATATAACATAATTATCTATATGGAGTCAATATATCATATAAAAATATTTTAATTTCCTTTACAAAGTGGTTACGGTAACGTCACTCGTGTGCACAGAGGATAACCACCTCGTGAATCGATGTGACTTGTCTTTCATTAATGCTTCAAATGGAATGTAATGAGGAAGGAGATAATAAATATATGTGAAATTAATGAAATAATTATGGTATTAATTAATTATATATACTAATTAATAGATAATAGATAATTTTAATTTTTACATTTTTCCTCACTTAGTGATGATAACATCGTTCGAGTATGTGTGAACTACCACCTTCACAATGTGATGCGACTCTTTCTCATTACTAAAAAAAATGGATTATTATATAAATATATTTAACAAAATAAAAATTTATTTATTATATTATAATTAATATATAAGGATTAAATATTACATAAAACATTTCCATAATAATCATTGGAAAAAGGAAGCATTACTCATGCGTACATATGGACTACCGTCTCTATGATAGTAACATAATTATTTTTAAAAAATATATATTTATTAATTGGTATAAAATTATTAATTATAGCATAAATCTGATAATTATATCATTATTATTATTTAAGTGATATTACTATATAATATTCAAAAGAATGGGAACATTCATGATAATGTAAAAACAAGAAAACAAGGCAAAATAACACCACAAGCAATGAAAATAATGAATGATTGTTATCAAACGACTGGTAAGCTTTAATAAAAGAACATATATAATATTATAAATATTAATATGGTTATTTTATAATTTAAAAACATTTTTAAAAACTATACATGAAGTTTATTGATGTTCATTCAAATATAAGAGTGTGGTAATCGCTTCATCTCAATTCCTTTCGTTGAGGCATATTTTATTGTTATGTACCAAAAATTCATTAGATGGTTTATATGAATCCCCTTTGTCTTGTAATATCATTATTAATTAATAATTAATGGAAATTTTAGTTTTAATTTGATGTTTTTCATCCAACAATATTTTACATTATAGTTACCAAGGGGTAATGAATATCAAAACATAATTTCTCTTCATTGGGATATATCACTTTATAATTCTATTTGATATTCTATTATTATGTGTTAAATGAATTTTGATTTTCTTAATTTTCCATTTAGAAATTTTATGTGAATTATAGTTTATAAAAAAATATATTAATATATCAATAATCAATTCAATGTTATAATCATTATATCTTTTACTTCACAGTCACATTCTATTCGAGATTTTTAATTCTTGAATTTATTTTTAAAGAAGTTATTTGACCATTTATAACTAAAACAATTTAATTTTCTTATATTATGTTTATTGATTATAGTAAAATATAATTGTACCATTTACATAATCTTTGGTTCGTAAAATGATTGTGAGAATATTTTAAATAAAATATGACATCATTTCTCTCTTCAGTTGGAAATATGTTTTCATCATAATCATTGTTCTCTAGAAATGTTTTGAAGAATTTTTTTATCATTATTGAAATGAAACGGTAAATAAATTTTTACCCATTTTCACTTTTTACAAAATTATTTTAATGGAATCTTCATATTGTTTCAAAACTAGGCACATTTTCCATTTTAATTAAAATGTGGAATGAATCATTATTTTAACATACTCAATATGTAAGGAATTTCATACCATCAAGACCACTGAATATTTTAAACATTCATTTATAAGATTCAATGGTTATTTAAAAAATATTTTTTTCAAAAATGATTTCTGAAATTCTAGTTTTAAATGATTATTTTCAAAATTAAAATTATAGTTTACACAATAATATTTTTGAGGACATTTTTTTTGGTATCCATATTCATAAATGACAACAAACCATTATTATACTTATACTCTAATGGGGATATTTTTTTTGATTCCATCCTTACTCCTTATATTGTTTGTTTATGATCATTTTGACCAAGTAATGTAATGAAATTCACAAAATTGAATCTTTTTTGTAGTAAATAACATTCCAATGAATTATTTTATTTCCTATGAACATTAAATTTCCCCTAATGATTCATATTATTTATCACGTAAATGTTTATAAACTAAGATATTTATATTTTTTAAATATTTTTCTCTAAATTGAATGTTATTTTTTATCTAGGGACAATTTATAAATCTATATTCATTACTTAATATAAGATTCTGATAATAAGGCACATTATTCATGAAATGAATATATTTTTTTGATATATTTGGAATGCTTTGAACAAGAAATGATTGGTGTTCCATTGAATTAAATAACCACTTGATGCATCAGTATTATTATGAGTTTAATCAATAATATAGCACTTAAAATTGTTATACTAGTAGTTTTAAACCATCTTGTGAATTAACTTGATGGTATAGGTATCAAGATATGTGAGATAATTCCTTTCAATAATTATTCATTTCTATTATTGAGAATAAAATATTATTATACATGATATTATCACAATAATATTATCTTTGGATACCTTTCATTATCAATTTATATATTAATTGGAACTAGTGGACATAAATTTACCTAGACTTATTGATTATGATATATCTTATTTTCAATGATAGTTTTGCAATGATATTCTCTATAGAGGAATTTAATTGTTAGTTTATTAATTAAATGACATGATTTTTTCGTTCCATACCTATCTAAATGGATTATTATATATTTGTTGCAGGTATATTCCATTTTACACAACCCTTAATAATAACCTTACCTCACCCATACATTGTTTCCATTCCCAGGATTCCAAGAAGTTTATTATGATTGATATATAATAATATGATATAAGGAATAATGATATTATTGAAAATTTATTTTGTAATGTTTTTTAAAATTTAATATGGGACTCATGTAGGTATCTAGTCTATTGAGACTACAAAATAATTGAATCCTTATAAATTTGATTCCTTATATCTTATACAAATGTAATAAAGAAGTAATTGTTTATGGTTTACTTGTGTTTGGGTCATTATAGTGGGAACTCAAATAAAGAGGAATAATTATTTAATAACCCTAATAATGGAATAAATTGTAAAAATTAGGTAAATTTTTTGACATAGGGGTTTATTGAACTATTTACAACGATACGGAATGGGAAATCACAAAAATGAAGGAACTATGATATAATTTGAGTCTGTACATGGGATATTTGAACCTCAATCTATAACACATTAGGTGTTATAGATGAATTTATGGGAATTATTATTTACGAATACATGTAAGGGGGTGGTTGTGTAGTATGGAATAATATATCAAGCGAGGAAAAGAGGGTTCACTTATTTCATAGTTTTTTTTTATTATAGGAAAATAGTGATGAAATGTATGTCTCTAAGAATGATGGAAGCAATACCTTTTCTGATGGTCCATGTTATCCATAAATATTAATATTATCATGATGACTAATAGAAATGGATAATATAGTTCATTACTAATAGAAATTACAAATAATGTTTATTTTGAAGAATAATATTATGCATTCGAGAAACATAGACTTGTCTATTATTAGGGATGTATTTCAATCCATAACAAATAACCCATCACGAATGGAATGTTTTCTATTAGTGAATTTAGGAACAATCATAAGGCATGATTTTTGAAATATAAGCATGCAACATATACATCTCATATATCATCCAAAAGAAATTTTTTCATAATTTTTTTATCATATTCTTATAGTTGAATGTTTTCTAACCTAAGAGTAATAAAATTTTTGGATCTTTCTATAACATTTTAATAATAATTTGATTGTTATAGACTTATGTTTCAGCTATTACAAAAGAATTATGAAAATATATATGCACCTTGAGCATAAATTTCTTGAATTTTTCATTATAGTGTGTCATAATAAAAAATACATTAAATACAATAAAGGTTCGTCTACATGAGATTTTTCACCATCCGCAATAGTAAAATAACTATTTTGAACTATAATAATTACTCAATAAACAATCCAATCTTTTTTAGAACCAATTTTATTCAGCATTAAAAATTATTTTCACTTAAAAACAATGATAAAGGAGGCCTTTTTAGTGATTTTTATTGCACTAATAAATGTGAGCTTTATTAGTGGGGATAAATGTGCATCATATATAATCCCTAAAAAGGTTTTTTAGTTCTGATAAAAATTTATAATTTATAAAAAAATTATATGTTATTAAAATACATTTTAATATATATGTATATATATTTATTTATATATATATATATATAATATTTTCTAAAATATGATATATAGAATACTTAATATGTTTTTAAAATTAATATGTAATAGTTTTCATGAAAAAATGATGTTTAAAATAATTAAAAACTAATATTAATAAAATTTTGAATAATATGTTTTGAATAATAGAAATTTAATAACATTTAGTGATAGAAACATTTATAAATTAATTAATCCCTTAAGTTAAAATCATGAAATGAACATCAAAAGAAAATAAAATTTTATATGTGAGTCTATTTGGGCTCCATGATATCTATAATTGATGATTTTAAAGGGATATACACCATCTATATTTGAGGAATAACTATAAATAATTTTTTTTAATAAAATATTGATTGAAATTCCTCTAATATTGATTTCACATTTGGGTGCCATTATTGTTAAATATTTTATTGAATCCCCAATTGTTTGAGAGGATATTTTTTACTTTTTCAATGGATACTAATATTATTACTCTTTCTACTTTTATATAGATATTTTGATGTTAAAATTTTATCATTTTTCATATATAAGTTATATTTATTACAAATATATATATATATATTCATATATTCACAAATATATTTATATTTAGAAATATATAAACATATTATGTGTTCATGGGTAAAATTACATTCCATCACACACACACACTGCACAAAGAGAGGCTGGAAAGACATGCCACATCTCACAATGGATAAACCTCTAATATGTCCCAATTAATAGATATATTATTATAATGAGCTCCTAAAATTGGTTGTCCATAAGGGCCCTAAAATTTAATGTCCCAATGGACCTTCTTGGATTAGCATGTCTGTGGATCTGTATCCCTTTCATACATTCTGATGTCATTGTTTTCCTGAATTATGCAAGCCTCAATTCCACCTATGTCAAGACATGCATTATAAATCCCCTATGGGACATTACAAGATTTGAACCCCAGTCTTTTGGATGCATTATTACAGTGCTTACAAATTAATCACCAGCCCAACACCGTGTATAAATATATAATTACATGAAATATTTATTTCAAAATATATAATCCATATTTAAATTAAAATTTATCTTCCATTTTATTGAAAATTAAAATTTAATCATTTTATATACCATTTACAAATTTAATAATTTTTATAATATGTAAGGTTTATATATAAAAAAATATATACCTAAGTGGGTGTTAAAAATTAAATATATAAATATATATTAATATATATGTCAATATATGACATGTAATATTTTTTTAGTCTAGTGGTAAGTGTGCTTGTTTGTGTGTCAACATTTATGTATGTATCATTATACATTATAATAAATATATATTAAAATTTATATACATTCATATATAAAAACATAGTGATTGGAAAACACCAACACCCACATATATAGATGCACAAACACATTAATATGTTTGTATATATATAGTGTGTGTGTTTAATATATATATATATTTTAAATTATATATTATATTAAAAAAAATATTTTTTTATAGTCTTTGATACATGCAACACTGAACTATGGAACAATATATAATTGCTAAAATATAGTCATATGCTTGATTTGTAAAAATAGAGGTAATTTCAAAACAAAACGTAGGTAGAAATGCAATAAAATATATTCTAAATAAAAATTCATTGATAAAATTCAATTATCATAACTAAATAACTAAGAAGAAAATTTTATGCTAATAATAATTTTTTAAAAAAATATATTTTTTTGTGACTATTTTATAAAACTAAATATCATATAGAAAAAGGATGTAATATATATGTATAATTTATTAATAAAAATTTTATAAGTATTTTATTGAATATAATATTAAGAATAGTTAAAATTTTTTAAAGTAATTTTCCTATTAAAGGATTTTTAATTACATATTTATGGTTTTATTTAAAATATAAATTCCAAAAATTTTGATTTTTTTAATAATAAACATTATTTTGTGATTCATTTTAACAATATATTTTTAAATTGAAATTTTAGTACTTTTCTAAACTAGTTGATTTTTAGTTTAATACAAAAATATACAGGTTATATAATAATAGTAAATTTTTTGACTTTATAATTATATAAGAAGGATATAGAAGTTTATAAAACCTATTAATTGATCGAAGATCTAGTTAAGAATAAATAATATATATTTTTAAAATTATATATTGAAACTATAAAACTCATTTTTAATTTTTTGGAATATCTAAATAATATAAAAGACTAATCACAATTTCCATCATTGGACAAAACATAAGGGTGATTAATAAGATTATGGTTTATGACTATGATAACTGTGTAATAGTATTTTAAATTATTTTTTGTTAACATTGAATAATTTTATTATAATAAATTAAATTTATAAACATTATAAAATTAATTTTATATGTTATTTTAGACATATATAAACATATATTATCACTCATTTAGTTGATAATTAATGCTTTATAACATTAATAACAATTAATGGTGAAAATATCAATTCTAAAAAATGATCAATATATTAAATGTAAAAATATCAAAGATAATTTCATCTAATTTATAAATTGAAATATATAATAATTATATTAAATTTAGTTTAAAAACACCATAATATAGTAATATGAGTTATCTTATATTTTTAATAAAATATAAATTTCTTGTGTAAATACTTGTAATTAAGGTAGAAACATAACTAGAAAAATATAAAAATATAGTGATAAATGACATGAAACATGTTTAAACTTATTTTAAAATGATTTTTGTTGGATTTATCGGCCTTATCTAACTCCAAAATTATTATTTCTCACTTTTGAAGTCATTTCCCAAGAATAGTGTCATTTTATCACTAAAAAGGTACTGGGAAATTAAAAAAAATCAAATTTCTTCACTTAAAGAATGAGATCACTTCCACCATATTTATCCACCAATTTAACGCCCTTAGATCAACCAAAAAACATCCCTAGTATCTCCTAAACTATCTTACCATGTCTTATAATACATGGTCCTTCCCATACAACATGATTTCACGCTTTATGTTGTTACCCAAGGGAGAACATCGAAAGGGTGAGTTAATGATCTAAAGCAATCTCTCTTAATTATTTTCTTCTTATACTCTAACAAATATACTCTATCCATGAATGTCTGTTAAAATTATTATTAACAATAATATGAAATTTCATTTTACTACAGAAAATATCAATTTTTAAATTCCTCTAGATTCATTAAAAATAATTAAGATATCATCATGTGTGAGTGTGAAATTGGCCTCCATGAAAAACATACTTGAGTTATCATAAATAGCTTCCACTATTAGTTATAAAAGAATTTTTAAAGGATTAATGTTTTATTTTTCACATTAATAACATTCTATGATTAATAAAAATTCCACATCTTCCTCCCTATCTATAGAAAATGATAGCATCACCCATACATATGTGCACACTATAGCCTCCACAAAAGTGGTGTAATCCATTTTTACAATATTAATTTCTTATATATCAAGAAATATTATAATTAAATACACCACCTCAATTACATTTATATAATTTCATTACATTTATATAATAAATTATTCACAAATTATAACATTATTAAGGGTATTCATCATATTATTGTAACATATTCTTTTTTTGTTCAGTTTAACCACATATATACAAAAATATATAAATTCATATCAGGGATAACCGAGGAAAAATAATTATTAAATATATTTTAGAGTAATAATTAAGTAATTATTTTTTTATATAATGTTAATAGTAATGTTTAGCCTATTATTATTAATCCACCCTTAATTCGCTAATATTCTTACAATAAGAATTTCGTCGACTTCATCGTCATGAAGCATAGATAAAATAATTTTTAAATTAAATTAGTACATTATAAATCCATCTGAATAACATATTGCAACGCCTAAGATAATACTTTTATTATTAAATTTTGATCTATAAACAATAATGGAGACTACCATTATAGAACTTTTACTTAAAAAGAAATAAAAATTAATAACATCTCATGATTGAATTAAATGATTATTGCCTAATATATTTCTAATAAATAATTATAACTAATTTTTATAAAAGGTTTTAAAAATAAATATACTTCTGAAATAGGTGATTAAGATATTTATTTCTTGTATATAGGAACATATATAATGTTAGCCTAACTAGGAATTAAACTAATGTTTTCTCATAACTCAATTTCCTTTGTATGAGTCCAATTGATTTTTTAAACACTCTCTTTCTAAGATGCATTATTTTATCATATTTTTGTATAAAATTGTATTTAGACTTTCATTTTTTTGGATTTAAAAATATTTCCCCTTATGTCATTTCTAGATGATTATTACATAATATAATGTGATATTCATAATGGTTATACCGCATCATTTATAGAATTTTATTTCCATTAAATTGTTAAAATAATGTTTTTGTTTAATAATTATCAATTGTATTGTTTTTCTATAAAATTTTAAGAATAAAGACTTTTTTATGAAATTATGTATTTTGTTTAATATTTTTGTCTATTTTCATAATTTTATAAAAAAATATTTAATTATATTCTAACATTCATCTTTTATTCTGTTTTTTTAAATTATAATTTTTCATTATTTTAAATCATTCATTATTTCATTTTATAGTTTTTTCATAATAATTATTTCATTTATTTATTCCTTTATTTCTATATTTTGTCTCTTTAAATTATTATATTTAAATTTATATAATTTTTTTATTGATACGATTTTTTACATTGATTATTTATATAACTATTTTAATTCTTATTATTTTTATTAATTTAATTCAATTCATAAATTCATTTATTTCATTATTCTAATTTAAAAATAAACAAGTAATTTTACTTTTTATTATTATTTATTATTTTATTAGTAATTTTAAAATTTCTTTAATATCATTGTATTTAATTATGAATTTTTTATTTATAGGATCATCTAGAAAGAGTGACCACTACTACTGCAAGCTTGAGTTATTGACAATAGGAGTCATCGCAAGGATCCTAGTTGTGCCCCTGCCAGAACAAAGAGGGATTACTCAACTCATCACCAGCTCCTGAGTCACCATTAGTATCTTCCACAATTCTACTAAGTCAACACCACCCCAATCATTGCTAGATTTTTTATGACCCTCAATCACATTGAGGTACCTCCATTATCCCTCACACACTGTCATCCACACCCTCTGCCCATTCCACCCACCAACAGTGAGAGTCATCTCCAGCGAGACTCACCGCCACTTCGACTGACCCCTGCCCCACCCATCGTAACCTTGAATCATCGCCACAATACTCAAAACCAATGTACTTGTTCCCACCTCACCCAACCGATAGCACAACCCTGCCCCACCACCGATCAATCTACAGAACCATATCCATATATCCAATAAATATTCAAAAAAAATAACACATATATGAGAATATAATAATATAATAAGAATAAATTGAATTGAATACTCAAAATATGCAAAATCAAAACCAGATCCATAGTGTAATAAAGAAATCAACCAAGAAAGAGGATAATTCTTTAAAATGGGTATTTGATTTTTTTTTACAAAATGGGATCATTTTATGAGTATTTTTTAAAATGGGCCCCATCATGCGTGAACCCCATTCACGCATCCCCGATCACAAAAAAATTCTTGAACGGGGTTCACACATCCTAGGTGCATGAATGATACATGAATATGCTTCATAAATCCAATAGAAAATTTTAATTCAATAAATATTTATACTATTTTTGTATTTTAATTTTGTTTGTTTTTTTTGTTTATATATATGTCTGTATATATATAAAACAAAATTTTTATGCAAAATTTTTCTGCTATTTAATATCCAAATGTACTGCCATTACAATAGTCTGTATTCTAACAAAACTTCTCACCCAGGCTTCCCATTTATAAGAGGGCTAGTCTTGGAAATAATTTTACATTACTGATATGGGATTCGGGTTCTCTCTTTCCTACGCAGAACGTTATGCATTTCCGATGTGGGGTATAGAAATGTTTCAATTGCATTGCTTCTAAAGACTATAAAATAAAAACAATAAGACCAATATAAACGAAACTTTAAAAATGGATTAAACATATAAAAAATAGGAAAAATCAAAGTAATTTAAAAAATTGTTGGTAAAAAAATTTATAAGCTTTCAAAACCACCAACTTGAATCATAAAAATATTCGAAGTATGTGACTTTAAAATACTATAAAAATAAAAATATAAGACCAATATAAATAAAACATAAAATATGGATTAATCATATATGAAATCAATCAAAATAAAATTAATTTCATAAAAAATTATTATAATAATAATTTATAAGATTTCAAAACCACCATCTTAAAACATAAATGTGTTTCAATTATCTGGCATCAAATGACTATAAAATAAAAACAATAAGACCAATATAAATGATATTTAAAACATGGATTAACATATAATAAATAGTTAATAAACAATTATATAATAAATTAGATAATTATTAATTAGATAATTATTTACTATTTAATAATTAATATAATTATTAAATATTAATTATTAATTATTAATCATTAATTATTAATGTCTAATAAAAAATAATTATTTAGTTATTTAGTAATATAATTATATAATAATTAATTAGTTAATTTGTAATATAATTATTAATTATAATTATATATTATAATTATTATTTATTGATTATTAATTATTAAATTTATATAAATTAATTAGGTAATTAGTAATATAATTATTAATTATAATTATAAATTGTTAATTTCTAATTATATAGTCATTAATTAGTTAATTACTAATATAATTATTAATTATAATTATTATATAATTATTATATAATTTTTAAATAGTTAATTTGTAATATAATTATTAGTTATAAAATAAATAAATAAATAAATAGTAACATAAATATAAAATATAATTATTCTATTTAATTATTAATTATACATTAATTATTATATAATAATTAATTAGTTTATTAGTAATATAATTATTAATTATATAATAATTAATTGGTTAAGATATAATATTATTATTAATTATAATTAGTAATATGAATATTATTTATAATTTATAATTACTAATTATATAGTAATTAAATAATTAATTAGTAAAATAATTATTAATTATAATTATTAAATATTAAAACATAATAATTAATTAGTTATTTAGTAATATAAGAATTATTTATATAATAAATAATTAATAATATAATTAATAATTACTAATTACTAATTAGAATGGTTAATTATTAATTAATAATTATTAATTATATACAAATATATTTTTTAATTACTAATATAATTATTAATTATAATTAGTAATTAGTAATTATATAATAATTTAATTAGTCAACAAGTAATATAAATATTAATTATAAGTATTGATTATTAATTATATATTATATATTATATATTAATTAATTAGATAATTATTTATAAAATTATTAATTATAAAATTATTAATTTGTTAATTAGTTATATAATTATTAATTACAATTATAAATAAAATTATTAATTATAGTTTGTAATTATTAATTAAATAATAATTAATTAGTTAAAAACAAATATAATTATTACTTATTAATAATTAATTATATAGTAAATAATTTATTAATAATTAATATAATTATTAATTATAATTATTAATTATATAATAATTTATATGTTAATTAGTATTATAATAATTAATTATATAATTAAAAATTATATTACTACTCAAAAGGCTCAGACCATGAAGAAAACTCCATGGCCCCCAAAATTATTTTAAAGAATGAGTAGTAGACACAGAAAAGGGAGTTAGGGTAAACGTGATAAAACACCACCAGGAATGCATACAAAATCACCCTTGGTTCCTACCACCACGTCCACGAACACCCCCACGACCTCTTGGGTGCCTTCCCCTTCGCCATTTTTTGAGGTCTTCCAAGCACCACCATGAACATCAAATTCCACTGGGTCAGCATCATTCTACACAACAAGTTGATCATCCACCAATGTAGCACCATCTTCATCATCACCTTTACCATCACTATCATGCGGCTTCTTGGCCAGTTCCTCAATAGAGTACTGTATTTCATCTTTTTGAGAACCACAAGCAGTTTTCACGAAAAGTGATACAGAAATTTAACCTTTCCTTCCACATCTCTCCTTGTATAACTCTTTAAATTCTAGATAATTCATAGACATTAGTATATTAAAAAAGTTTTGTGTAACATCAATAGTCTTTGATGAAACCAGATTCACTTTCAAAGGATTTGTAGTATTAATGCCAAGTTAGTACGATTTCAATGGAAGCCATTGTGGAGTCATAAACATAAGTAAAAAACACACCCAAATAATTAACACACGTGACGTCAGAGTATATTGGTTGTACAGCAATAGCAGTACAACAAGGAGAAATAGTAGGCAACACCTACTCATGGGAGGATACAACCTTATCAATCGAGACCATAGTGAAGTCATAAAGAAAAGGGACCACCACACCAGGATCCCTAACAATGTTGAAAAAATCCTTTATATGTTATCCCTTAATAGTAGTAAATAAAGAGGAAATAATAGTCTACATCTGAGAATCATCCCTTGAAACAGGGACATCATCCCGAGTATCAAAAATATAAGAACGCTCAAAAACTAATTGAGGAGGGATCTGATCATTTCATGAAAAAAATGATACTATAAAGCAAGAACATGAGAACGTATAATATCATTTGTAGGAGAAGTAATTCCAGTATCATATGTAGGAGAAAATATAAGGCAACTAAGAGGGGACATCCTTCTTCAAACAAGATAAGACTGCATGTGAAGGCCCTAGAGAATGATGCCCATCCTCAAACATAGAGCCTAGGTTAACCTAGGAATGATCCTACATTCCTTTTGATAAGTATTGCAATTAATTTATCATCAATAAATCATCATATTCCCCACCATGATTCTCAACATCATCCCAATTATAACATTTATATTGTTGAGCTATATGAGAAACATGTAGTAGAGGATTTTTATAAAGCTCACCTTTGACGAACCAAATCTTGTCACCACTGAACCTAGCACCAAACCCAGCCCGTTAGAAGGCCCAAAGGGAATTCCTGATCCCCATATGTTGGCACAAGTGCTGGGTTTGGTGGAGACTATATTTGGTTCGCGACCAAATGGTATCAGAGGAGGCTCAAGTTAACTCTTTGAGTCATGTTATTTGGGGAAGATTCAGGATAGTCTAGAGTTAGGATTGTTGGGACTTTGAATTCCAGTTATGGGTAGTGTGCCTAATCCCCACACCTCATCATGGGATTCATGTTTCCTAGAGAAATTGGGATTTGTCTAAGTCCTTTGGTTTTCTTTGTTTGTTGATGATTAGTGTAAATGAACTGATAATAGGGTTAATGGTCTTAGTGTACTCGTAGGGCCTGGAAATCCATGTGGAGCGAAGGATATTCTCTATAACACTCTTTGTGATATTGAAGTGATTCGAATATGGTTGCCAACCATATGTCCATTTCACCAACTTAAACTAGTTTCTCTCTCTTTGTTTTGTGCTTTAGTTTTGAAATCTTGGCACTTTGGTTTTATGAAGTGTAATCTTTTGTAAAATGATTTTCAAATAAATAGATTATGGTTTGATTTTTTAAATTCTGGAACTGAATTTTCGGAATTGTTTGGAACTGGAAAATAGTGTGCTCACACCTCTTTTGAAAGTAGGAACTATATTGAATTTGGTTTTGAAAAGTGTTTCCAACAGCGTTTTCTAAACAATCAAAGGGTGTTTTAATGGGATGAAATGTTTTTGAAATTGATGTGGATATCATGAAAGTGAGTTATTTTCTAAATTGTTATGTCTTTCTGAATAGATGTGAATTTGGATTTTGATCTTGTGGTTAGTATTTTCGAGAAAAAGGATGTGTTGGTTTTCTGTTTTCGTTTTGAAAAGTTGAAAGATTGTTTTTGTTTTAACCTTTTGTATTTTTGTGAGAAACCACATTCTTGGGGTTATATGGGATGATGGATGGTTGATGGAATGACTGGATGAGTGTTAGGATGGATTTGAGGAGGGTGCCTGGTGTGGCACAGAAACATGCATGTGTAAGACCTATGGGGTACCATTGGTGGATACGCTAACCGCTGAACCATTTGTTTTCAAGAAATGTCTTTAATGAGAAACATTATGTCATGATGAATTGTTTGGGATGGTTTATATTATCTGTTTTTGGAAAATGTTAATGTTGTGGGATGTTTTGAGTTGAAGAAGCCCTTCTGTTCGAATTGTGTTTTGGGTTTCTGTTTGGTCAGTAATCTGGGTAGAAGGACAGGTTAGTAGTCTCTTCCGAGATATGTTTTGGGACACCTTTACTGTGGTTAAATTCATGTGTTTGGATCTGGTTTTTGAAATGTTTTGTCCAATGGACCAGATTGGTGGGGTCCATAAGTTCCATCATTGGATAAGGTACGTCCCATTAAGGGTTAGTGCACAACTGATGTGAAACCTTGATTGTTTCATCATTTGAGGACACTCCAGTTGATCAATATAAGGAATATTTTTCTTGAGTCTGTAGATTGAGTCTACACCCTTTCATTTATTTGTTTTTTGGATCCTCTTGTAGTAGGAAAATGATCGCGGATGGTTGAAAGAGACCCTAGCATCTTAAGATTCCTGGTTGGCCTAAGGTGGAAGTGGTCTGGGGTTTTTAGCATGGATGAGTATTTGGAGGTTTTCTAAGAGTTCATATAGGTCCTTCATAGTCTCTTTGAAGATGGAGTTCACATTTAACTACCAGTGTCAGAAATATGGTCATGACATGCTGTTACGGCCACTTTTTGGAATTTTGTAATGTTTGGGGATGTTGTATAAGGTCCCCCTCCATGTATTGTTTCTATTAGACATAGTGGTCATGTTCAGTGATGCGTTGTGATGTCGCATGCTCGTTTGATTGTAAAGCTGAAGTTGTAGAGTCTTTTGTGAGTCTTCATTCGGTCATAAGTGTGTATCCTTTCGAGAGTTCTTGGAATATATTGTTTGGGAGAAGGTGTTTATATTTATCTTTTCCTCATTCCGATCTCATTTGAGGAAACAATAGGTGATGTGTGTGCATCTTCGAATCACTTGCTTTAGTGAAATTTTGGGTTAGGGTAAAGTTAGTTTTGGATTGTGTGTTGTCTTGGTAAACCCATACAGGTTCATGGTGTGGTTATTTGTATCACTATAAGAGGATGTTATGTTTAGGGGTTTCTGAAGCCTAACTACGAGGCCGAAAATGCTTCAAGCCTTTGAGTTCTATCCATAGATCCCAGAGTGAAGCTGGTACGTAGTCCAAAGAAATCCCAGGGTCATTTAAAACCTTGTACACAGTCCTATCCTGAGTATGAAATATTAGAATATGTCAATCCTATTATATCTTCATGGTTGAGCACATAGTTTCTGCACAATTAGTGGTGTTAATGTGCTAGGTATCCATGTGAAAATAATGATCTCCAGGGTTAGTGCACAGTTTCCCAAACCATGCAGACTAACCGTGCGACCGACCCAACTTTTTAAATTTTGGGGTCTTTCTACGCATGCCCATGCTGGTTGTTAAGATGGTATGTTAATATGGTGGGGATAAGCACTATGATTCTCATGAGTGTTTTTTTTAAGGTCTAATAGGAGTGTACCCCGTGTATTGAGAGTCCGTTCCGGACTTCCTCTGTTAGTGTCCCGATTCTGTCTCCAGAAATTTTGAGTTGTCTCTTATGGTGGGGAATCCATTTGTGTCTCCCCATACTAGTAACAAAGATCGGTCCATAGTCTTGTATTGGAAGTAGGTATTCATTTTGGGAGCTATATAACCACCTACACCTTCCTTGGGTAAACATCGGGAATGGAGAATGCCTAATGGTCTAGTTAAACCAAGGTAACTGTAACCTTGTTCGTTATTGGTGTTCCTTTGGGTAAATTTCTGGAATCCTATTTGGATAGTATTTGAGGAGTTTTATTTTGGGATAAAATATGAATATACATGATTGTTTGTGGAATGTGGTGTATTTTTTTGGTTGTGAGTGTAATAATTCATTAATTGATCACTGGAGGTGTTTTGGATTTTGGGGGTGAAACCTGGTAAAGAAGTACCTCTTGGTTTCTCAGTTGGGTTTGGTTGTTACTCTGGCCTTGATGTGACATTCCACGGTGGAAACTATTAATTCTGGGGATAATTGTCACATAAATGAATTATTTTAATGTTAAGTAAAATTTGATTTCCATTTATGATTTGTTTTGCGGGTTTCCCAAGCTGTTATGGAGGAATGGTTGAGATTTCATGAATTGGGCCAAACCGTGAGCCCAATTCCAAATTTAAAAATAAACATTCATTTATTTATAAATCCTTAAATTTTCCAAATTTTTCATCAATTCAAATTCCTAATTTCCATCCCTGACCTTCTAACACCACCATATTAATTTGGACCATTTAGAAATCTATAATCATGGTGGATTTGAGTTTTTATTTAAGGTATTGGGATTTCCCAAAATCCCATTTCCTGCATTAAAAATATTTTTTAATTATTTAATAACTCATTAAATTTTTATGTTTTTTTGGTGATTAAAACTCTCATCTGAGACCACATACCTAAGGCGTTCCCCCATTTCCCCCTCCCCCAATTTGGAGCTCAAAGAATTGTGAAATTGGGAGAAACCTCTATGGATTTCAAAAATCGCCTAGATATGAAGAGGTAAATTGATCCTTTCATAAATCCTTCCATTTTTAATATTTTTCCCCATTCTAGTTCCTATATGATCTCTTCATCATTTTTCGAACCTCCCTTAGATGTTTAGCTATTTTAAAATTCAGATACTGGGGGATTTTGGGTCGTTTTCTTCAAGATTGTTTTGTGTAAGAGTTTCTCTCTTCAATTCCTTCCTTCTCCTTAGGGTTTCCTTCATCTTTTATTATATTCTAAAATTTCTAGAAGTTGGGGTAAAAAACCTGGGTTTTATTTGGTGTATTTTTGGTTAAATATTGTTGTATGGGTCTGGATTTTATCTTCCTTGTGTTGCAGCAATGGTGCGGTTGATGTATCACACCATGTTTTGAGGTTTTCAACACTTTCAGTAGGTGGTTCCATCTGTAAACAATTATTGATGAGTTATCTTGATGTATTTATTCATCTTTCATATTTCTCATATGTTTGGTGTGGTGTGAGAACTATTTATGATTCATTTGGTTAAGTGTTTAATTTTATATCAGCATTTTGACTTTAAATTGGGAGTTTTCATGTGTTATTCATGTGGTATTATTTGGGTGTATTTTATAACATATCGAATTGGTTTACTAAATCTTTATTGGACCACCAATTCTAGTATAGTAATGTATTAGTGTCATGTGGGCATAAAAAGAGGGTTTTCGAATAGGTTTTATGTATAAAACATTGTTATACTTCTTGAGAGTATTTTCTGAAAATGTGTATTTTCATATGGATCTTTTGTGGTATTACTCAAGGTGATTTTATAAAACACGGAAGTGGTTTTATAAATGACTCTATGGCTGAAAATTATGTTATTTATAAGAATTGTTATGGATTTTGGTCTTAAATGGGGGTTTTGAAATGGGTTTTGTGTGGAAGGCATAATTACACCACTTGGGTTCTTTTTATGAAAATTGAAAATGTATTAGTTGGTTAAACAAAGTGGGAAAAGGGTTCATATTTACTGTTTGGTATGAGTGTTCACATATTATGTGGTTTTTAAAGGTGAAGTTATTTTTTAAGTTGTCAAAAAAATTTAGAATGTTTTTCAAATATCTGAAATGATTTATTAAATTGTGATGTTTGAGAAATACATGTTTGTGGGTTGTTTCATGTAAGTTTGATGATAAAATGATTTTGAAGGTAAAAAGGGTATTATATAACTGGTGAGTGATCTGTTATGAGAGTTTTAATATATTGTAATGATTTTATAAAATTTTTTAATGTATTTGTGGATGTGTTAATGAAATATGAAAAGTGTTGTGGGAAATTTTTGGGTGAGTCGATTTTCAAAATCAATTTGAATGAATTGAGGTCTACTGTGACTTGTGTTGTATACATGTGGGATGTTTGGTGAATTTATGATATGTAAATGATATTTTCATGTGAATATTATATTCATTGACTTTTTGAACTTGTTTGATCACAAAGGGAAAACACCAGTATTTAGGTGGGTGGACGTGTGGGGTTGGCTAGAGTTTCACTTCACAAGATTGATGCTTACAACTCTAACTAAACTATGATGATGATGATTGGGATCCAACAGTTTATGGTTATGTTCCCTACTAGTGGATCATGAATGTGAACAGATATTCGTGATGGTTACTGTCATCGAGATATGAGGTACATGGGACCCACAACAAGTTATTGGCAAAGGGTTATTTCCCATTGCTTGTGCTCGCGAGATATTTTGTGCTTACTGTAGGCATACTGTATGAGTGGTTGGAAAATTCAGTATTTTTGTTATTTATTTTAAATGTGTTTACTCGTTAAATATCCCCACATTAAAACTTATTTTTTATAATGTTTCAACTTTTAGAAATTGTAACTAGCATTTCATGTTTTGGAAAACTTGCATGATTTTTGTATTTAAATGTTTAACAATTGGAATATTTTAGTGGTGGTATCCTATTGGGATTTGGATTACACCCTAATTACAACCTTGTGTGTAAGTAGACTTGGTTATTTTTGTTTTCACAGGTTGGGTATTGTTTTTAGTTCTAGTAGTTCTGGTTTCTAGCAGGTCATTGGTGGTGAAGCCTTGTTGAGATGGCCTGAGAGCAGTTCCCCTTTATAATAGGGTTCTTGGGATGTTCCATTTTTTGTTTTGTACATTTGTTATATCCTTGTTGAGTTGTTTTAAAATATTCAATTTAGTTCTGATTTTTTTGTAAAAGATATTTTGGATTGAAAAATCCAGATTCATTTTATTGGATTCTATTGTTGTTTTATGTTTATAAACTTGGGCAAATCGTTCAAAATTTTCATTTTATGATACCCACGAACTTGTGCCATCTTGTGATGATTGAGACTTCCCTTCCTGCCTTGTTGAGGGCCGGGTAATGTGTAGGTTTTTATGGAGACCAGATTCGGTTCGTGACATCACCCCTACTACTAGCCACATCACCATGATTTCCATGAGGTCAACTCCCATCCACCACCATAACAATGGATGTGGTGGGGTCCTCCAATTAGTGATACACCATTATTAGTCATTATTGACACACTATAGGGAGGGGTAACTCCATTCATAATTTCTGAATTACTCACATTCACAGACATAGAGGGGTCACTAACAAATGGAACCTTAAACTTTCACTTTTACACAAGATTTCCATGTCTTTTACCAATAGAACAACGCATACCCAGATGAAAAATATCCTCAAAATGCCCATTGGATGAGAAATTAATGAAAAAATCCAGGACATTTTTTATTTATATTTCAAATTCAAATTTAAATTCACTAGTAATCTAGTAAACAGTCTCAACCAGAGGCATGTGCATATCAATTTCAACAAAAATATGTGCAAAATGACCATATCTAATGGAAACAGATTCCTTATCAAGATTAATTGGGGTTATAATAGCTAAATCAACATCCAAAAGTATTCTTGGGTTCTAAAAACCCCAAATTAGACCCTTAACACGAATCCAGGACTCGTCCATTTTATGCTTCACATGCAGAGGATCAAACTATGGGTCCCAATATTGAAACCTCGGGACCCTTAGCATGAGGTTGAATAACCGTTACCTCCATGCTTTCAATTTTATTACATTTGATGGTATTTTAATATGAAAGAAATTAATACCAAGGGAAACAATTTTCTAATAACTGAATCCCCATAACCAAAGAAGATGTTTCTTCAAATCCTCAAGCTTCTAGTTATTTTCCTGTGCACTGAGACGAGCGATAATCATATGTTTATAAGAGTCAATTATATCTTCAAATAACTAAGGGTTAGATTCAACCACTATAAGTGTTCTATTCGATGAAATCTTATGGGAAATTAGATCACCTTCCTCAGCACCAAGAAAGAAAAAATCAGCACTACTGACCAGCAGATCATATGCTTTCCTCACCGAAGCACTCATCCCAACAACCTTTAAGGGGTTCTGATAATTCATGTGTTCCACACCTGGAGAGACAACATCCTTCACGTCAGATCAATCTGTCAACATCCTTGACAAACCGATAAAAACCTACGTAATATTGATGTACTTTGATAGAGACGACACCAACATGGAAAGAAGAAACCCTTGATGCCATTTCTGTAGAGCGAGATTCACTGAACCCGTAACATCTCTTCTTTCTTCTAAAAATTATATTACTAATGAATCAATTAATTATTATATAAGTAATAATTATATTAATTATTAAATAAATAATTATTAAATAAATAATTATTAATAAATAGTTACTAATAATCTTAATTAATAATTATAAATATTTATTAAATTACTAATCTATTAATTATATAATGAATTATTTTATAATTAATATTTATATTACTAATTAAATAATTAATTAATAAATAATTAATAATTATATTATTAATTAACTAATTAATTATTATATATTTAATAATTATATTACTAATTTACTAATTTATTATTGTATAATAAATAATTATGGTTCTAATATATTATTATATAATAAATAATTATATTATTAATTAATTATTATATTATTAATAATGATATTACTATGTAACTAATAATTATATATTTAATAATTAAATTACTAATCAAATAATTATTTATTAACTCTTTCTTATATGTTTAATATATGTTTTTAATATATATTGGACTTATATTTTATATTTTATAAGCATTCAATGTCACATACTTGAAATATTTTTTGGTTTCAAGTTGGTGGCTTTGAAATGTTATAAATTAATTTTCATCAACATTTATTTAAAAAATTATTTTTCTTTTAGACTATTTCATATATGTTTAATCCATTTTTTAATTTTCATTTATATTGGTCTCATTGTTTCTATTTTATAGGCATTCAATGGCACATACATGAAACATTTTTTAAGTTTCATTTTAGTTGTTTTAAAATCATATAAATTATTATTCATCAACATTTTTTAAAAAATTATTTTTATTTTCAACTATATATTATATGTTTAATACATGTTTTATGTTAAATATATATTGGTAGTATATTTTATATTTTATAGACCTTCAAATCCACATATTTGAAATATAATCCTACGTCGGAAATGCAGATTGTTCTACGTAATAAAGAGAGATACTAAATCCCATATTAGAAATGAAGAATAATTTCTAGGGCTTTCCCTCTTCTAAAAGGGATCCCTGGTTGAGGGATTCTATCAGAATCCAGACTCCTATAATAGAAATACTTCTAGATATTAAATATTTGATAAATTTTGATGAATATTTTTTAATATATATATAAACAATGTAATAAGTAAAAATAAAAATAAAAATTTAAAAAATATTTAGATAGTACAATAAAATTAAAAAACAAAAATGTTCTCACCTGTGATGTATGAACCCCATTCACGCATCTTCCTTGGATCGGGGATCCGTGATCAGTGTTCATGCATATTAGGACCCATTATTAAAAATACTTCTAAACCTATCCAATTTCGAAAAAAAATAATCAAAAACATTTTTTAAAGAATTTAAACCCAAATGAAGAATACTGACATAAGAAATACACCACCACCACCCACTGTGGAAAATCAATCCCCGCACCATAGTGGATTGGTAGTAATGGATTGATATAACACATAAGAAGAAATGTCAACCATCATATTGTTGCATGAGCCTGTCGGCCACTGAGCACCGCTATCGAAACACACTTTTCTTCTATCAAAGATCGAGCATCATAGATCTGAAATACATTGTTGTCTAAACACCCTATGCACCTCTATTTCCTCACTATCTCTAGAAATCATCAACATAACCCCTTGAGATTGAGCTACCAAGCACCAGATCACCCTACCCCTCCCCACCTATGCTCGAAGTCAGACCCCTCTCCCCTATCAAATAATCCTCCCCCACACGGATTTTATTGTTTTTAATAATTATATATATAATAATATAATAATGGTACTAACATTAATTTTATATATAATATTTATATTTATACACATTATATAATAATGATTATATAAATAGTTTTATATATTAATAATTATTATTATTACTTTTTAATAATATAATTTTTATTAATCATGATTATATTAATTTATACATACATTTCATATATTTTAATTTTAGACTAATATATTTATATATATAATTATGTTAAAAAATCCTCATGCATCAACTTACAATGACGAAGAAGAAAAAAATAGTCATTCATTTTTTAATTTCACTTGTTTTCCCTATTGATCTGCTCTTATACATTATGGAATGATCGGTTGATCATGGGTGTAGATGGTGATCATGGGAGGATTTGAGGGCAGTTGTCGATCGCTTGAATAGTTTGGGTACACTCAGTTGAATTTTACTTAGAGTAGGTGATGACCATGTTAATGTATTTCATACAGATTAATATTGCTACGTGTCTATTTATTATAACATAACATTTTTGTTTCCTCGTTTTCTGAATAAGAGGATAACAACTCTATCATATTATAAAACCATATAAGTGGGAATCTTCTTGAGACCTGGATATATGGATGTCTTCTATGCTTCTTCTTCTTCTTCTCATTTTCACTATTTTCATATTTACTTATCATTGATAAATATCATTATTCTGATTTATTTTGTAATCAATACTTTGATATTTGTTCATTTTTTGTGTTTTAATCTCAAATCACCTAAAATGGGGAAGTAATTTTCGTGGTTTGAATCAGGAAGTAAAACTAGATTGTACCTATAGATCCAAACTACTTTGTGATCTTCGTTTTATCTTCATAACTATGGGTAGATTGTGAAGTTGATTTGGAGTGTTTGAGAGTGATTTCTTCCACTAGATTTGTTTTTCCCTTTTCTCAGTGATACATACCCCTTTGTTCTCATAACATTCTTGATCAAGTGGTAAGGTGAGTTTGTGTGACTCTTGATCCTTTTTACAATCAATTTATAAAAAAAGAAATTCATGGATGGATTGATTTGGTATGAAGGTTTCATCACTTTGGGATAGTATTCATGTTTTTGAAGTGATTATTTGAACAAGTGTTCAACTCTTTGGGTTATATAGGTATATGTATTGATCCATCAACCATTAACACAGTGGATATTAAAATTTTGGATTTTTTTCATTAGTGGATATATAATGGGTAGTTGAGGGTGTATGTACCTATAAATGGCCTTCTTATCATTAACTGTTAATTTTTGTAATTTTTTTAATGTTGGTATTATATTTAATTACCTTTTCACGACTTCCTTTCTCTTATTTTCATAATTTTAATTTTATATTATGGTTGTTTATTAAAAAATTAAAAATTAAAAATATTTTCCAAAATACCACAACTTTATTCAAAAATAATTCATTGATTGTGACCCCAAGGATATCCATTGTGCTATATCAAGGGTTTATAATTGTATCACTGAATGTAATAATGAAAATTGTGTCATAAAATTTCCATAATTTTCTATTATCCATGTCATGAGGATTGAAAATGATACCTTTATAAAACACTTAATATAGCATTTTGACTATCCTCAGAGTCACTCTCAAGGATGCATTGTAGAATTATGTTGTGGTATTTTTAAAAATATTTATGTTCTTTAATTTTTTTAATGGAGGGAAAAGTTTGTAATGAAAATCACGTAAGGAAGTGATACAACAATGTCAAATAAGTACACCCACACAGGAAATAGAATGAAAGAGAATGAAATTCATCCATTATAAGGCTAGATCTAGGGGATCCACCATTCACACAATATAATAGATCTAAAGAAGAAATAAATTTTAAAAATTCCTTCCTACATAGTGCGTGGTTGATGTCTTGATAAACACACATCTCTCTCCAAAAAAAATTAAGAATTCATGTGTAGAATCACATCAAACATATGATCACTCTCCCTATGTGAATAAATTTTGAAATAAAATCACTACATGATAGTATTAATTCATAAATTGAGAAATCATAAATAGAACGAAAAATACACCAACCTCACATGACCACATGGTTAACAAAGATAAGAGATGAAAATATGAAAATTATCAAGGGGAAAAGAGTAGTGAACTGATGCAGTGCAAGATGCGCTATTGCACACACCAAATCACCGTCATAATCTCCTTAGAGTAATGTAGAGGTGATGATCATCATGATATGTGTATCTCCATGAAGAATTGAGATTAACTACCTATATTACCCCTAGAAAATTATTTTTCTAGTATTGGAGATTCCAAATCACAAAACTGAGTGAGTGGAACAAAAAAAAATACAATTTAATTTAAAGTAGAAACCACAAAAAAATATGTATTGAAAACATAGGAAAATGATATCAAAAAATTAGAAGAATAAGAGAGGGGTTCATGACTCTAGGTCTGAGATAGTCCCCATTTTCGGGGCATCAAAAAAAGAGAGAGGGTTGATCCCATTATTTGGAAAATGGAAATATAGAAATTCAGTGATAAAAAAACTAACATGTAGCTATAAGAATCCATGAGGCATTCTTTGAAAGGATCTTCACCAGTTCAGAATGCATTCCATGCGAGTGAACCCAAACCATTCAAATGAATATATCCTCTACTAGAGTCATACCATGATCAATATTAGTTCCCATGATCACTTTATCCTACTAAAAAAATTAAGATATAATCATTAAGGAAAAAAAATGTGAAATTAAAAAATGAATGACAATTTTTTGGGCTTGAACATCATTAGTTAAAGTATATTATTATATTTTACTTTATTAGATTAATATATATCATAATAATATGTTATTATTAAATATAAGTATATTAAAAAAATATATAAATGAATATACTCATTATGAAAAATAATAATATTATTATTAAAAAAGTAATTTTAACAATTATAAATATATAAATTATATATATAAATATTATTTAAATTTGGATAAATATAAGTATGTATATATATGATTAGTATTATTATTGTTATTATTATATATTATAATATATATATATATATAATTATAAGTATAAGAATAAGAATCTTGTGAGTGGGCCAGCTTGATATAAAGTGGAGGGGTATGGATTCTAGAAAAAGTGGGTAAGGGTTAGGTGATTGGGTGATTGGCCTCAAGGGGGTAGGTCACAGGTTTCAGATGAGTGTGAGACATCACTTCTTCATGAGTTAATTTTATTGATAGTGTATTTCAACTTTAAATGAAATTTGTCCTTAATGGGGGGGGGTTGTGGCATCGCCCGATGGATGATGAGCTCTTGTTACAGTGACATGTTTGTATTTTCATCTTATATATGAGATGAATATAGTGGTGTTCATATTTATCACTGTAAAGATTTATTTTCATTAGTCGGTGGAGGTGTTGGATTTCATCTTGTTGAATTCTTCTAATATGTAAAATTTCTTCTGTATACCATGAAAATAGTTTTTCTTTGGAATATTTTGAGTTTTCATTTTGATTTAATTATCTGCCATTTTTTTACTTCTGTGTTTGATTTCAGATAAATATCTATCTGCTATAGAGATATGGGACTGTGGTGTGTGCAGTAGCGGGTTTTGTTTGTGCTATCGGTGGGGTGGGATTTGAGGAAGGATAATGGGAGTCTTTGGGGGTAGAGATGGGTCATGTTGACTGTGTGTGGAGTTGGGTTGAGTCAAAGTGGTGAGGAGTCGCATTGTCAGTGACTCCCGCTGGTAGTGGGTGGGTTGGGTGGAGGGTGAGGCAAGTTGTGGGTTAGGGAGAGATGTGGTGGTTCAGGGTGACTATGGGTGGGAAATGACTGGGGGTGAGTGGTATGTCAATGACTCAACAGAATGGTTGCTGCTACGTACAATGATATATGAGTAGGAGATGATCTGAGTCTTCGCTCTCTATTATGGGAGTGGCACAACATGGTGTCAGTCGGTGACTCTCACAGGTAGTGGCTTAGGCTGGAGGAAGTAGTGATCACTTTGTTTCCGGAGGCACCTAAAAATAAATAATGAAAATTTAAATAGAAATATAAAAAATAATTTAAACAAAACTAATACAATATAAAAAATATTTAAAAATTAGAATAATGTATAATTATAATTTATTATCGAATTAAAAGAATGAATTAAATAAATTTTTTAATTAAATTAAAATAAAAAGACAAAATAAAAATTACCGTCGTTTTAAAATAAATTTAAGTAAATAAATATGATAAATAAAGTGACAATTTAAAGAAAAATTATTAATTCGAAGAGGATTAAATAAATATTTAGTAGAATAAAAGAATAAATGAAACACTTATTTTAACAAACAAAACAAATGATTTAATTAACCAATTAAAATTATGAAAATGTATATTTAAAAAAAATAATGATTAATGAAAAAATATTAATTAACTAATTTTAAATTATTAAATATGAAAAAATAATCAATAAAATAAATATTTTTACAAAAAAATATTTCTTTGAAAAATATAATCAAAATATTTATAATTAATAGAGAGAAATTATTATTTTAATGATAAAATATTAATAAAATACTATAAATGATGTGGTAATGTGTGTTAAAAACAACAACATCAAACTCATCGACACATAAATAGATGTTTTCCTTAAACAAATGAATGATTTTTGCTTTTTAAAAGTGATTGTATGTTCTATGGTAGTTAGTTCAATATGAAGATGTCTAGAATTTTAAATATAGAGGAACTAAACTAGAGGTGGATCTTACTTTTCAAAAGAATAATTTACAGGAGGACCTGCCTATATTCAATTACATACTAGAAATAAATGGATCATATACTCAATTATTGTTGAATAAGTCATGTTACTTATATCAAATCACCTCTTCCATACTTCAATTCTAATATATGTTCAAATTCATAGAGTGATGACATGTCATATATAAGTGGAAATAAAATCCTAAAAAATGTATCCTTGAATAATAAATTTCTCCTAGGTTCAAAAACATCAATGTTCATATTATTTACTATTAGTTTATTCATACATCTCTAATGATTTTCATAGAAGTCATTTTCACCTTTATTCATCATGGTTTAAAATTTCCCTCACCTTAATGAACTTATTTTCAACTACTAGGCACTTTATTATTTTCCACACCAAGTAAGTGAAGAAAACTATTCAAATAAACATATTTGAAATGTACGAATTGAATACACACACTAAGTTCCTATAGTCTCAGATGTTTACTTCAGGATGCCATTTTCCCATTTCAATCCAATTTCAATGTATATATATGATAATCAGTTGAGATGGCTCCTCAATGTGATTACATTTCAAAATGTCAGTCCCCAATGTTCCATTTCAAATTTAAAATTTCGTAATGTTATGATTATAATTTCACAAATATCGATCCTATTACACTACCTATATTTTTTACTATTCAAAATAAACCTAAAAACAGTATTTAAACTAACTAATGAATAACACCACACCAATAATGTTAGAATCAATAATAACCATAACAGCTACAATTTTTTAATATACCAAGTATGAAAATGTTTAGGATGATATTGTAAACTAAAACCCTTATTTAATGAGGGAGTGGTAATTTTTTTCCGTTTTGAACATTTTTTGATAAACAATCTTGGGGGATTTTCATGTGTCTAGAATTTTAAGAACAACTATGCATTGAAAGACCCCAATCCTCCATACATAAAACTCAACAATGAACCCATTGAAAAATTTTATATGGGGATACAACACAGTTCAATACAAATTAGATATTAAAAGGTTAAATAAAAGGGAATGGATTACAAGTATGTTCAAACTTCATATTTCCGTATAATAAGTAGTAAAAGACATAAAAAAGACCCCATCTAGGGACCAACAAAATATAAAAAACAAGAATATCACAATTTTAAAATATAATGTTTTTAATTTTTATAAGAATAAAATTTATATTTAATTGAAATTAAAATAATATCTTGATAGAAATGGAAGTATCAGAAAAAAATTTAAATACAAATAAATTTTGGAGGTGCCATACCGATTTAAGATGCATCACATGATGATTTTTCAGTTTTCTATATATTAGATGTTTATAATCCTATGGAAGTATATCATATTCATAATTTTGAATTACACGTCAAGTGGTATTCCCCCATACACAATTCCTAAAAGAATGCAATATGATTGTGAAAATTATAAAAAATGAAAAATTAAACATTGTACTTCCTTGAGCATGAACTCTTCTCATTTTTTATAAATAATTCACAAGGTGAATTTATTTTATTTAATTATGCATGATCTTTGGATGTTGATTTAAAATCCTTATAAATATAAAAAATCCACATTATACTGAAATAATTAAATCACAAACTGAAATGAATGAAGGGTTCAGTTAGAGAGGTATAATCCTTTAAACATCAGTGTGTTGTTCACTTTGACCATGATTGACATCCATATGGGATGAATTCTTGATAATTTTCCCATTAAAAAAATTAAACATCTTTAAAAACTAAACCAGGAAATGATAAAAGATAATATTGGGATGACCCCCATGGGGTGTTATATTTATATTTTCCATAAGAGGACAATATGTGAATAGTCCCCATTATAATAAAGGATGTGGGATCATGTTTAAAAACTTCCAGATGCGATTATTTCCATCTTTTGTACTTTTCAGATCCCAGAGTATCCCTTGGTCAGCTTCATTTGAGTCCTTATCATTAGAAGGGGAGTACAACTAGAAGAGTGGTGGAGGGTAAAAAGGATATATTGTCACTAACCTTATTCTTTATCTTGATATTACGAGTTCACAAGCTATATAACTGAAACAATTTTATGTTAAATGTCCTCTAGTTCAAACCAATCAAAAATATTTTCTTCAAAAATGCCTTATCATTCATTTATAACCCTATGAAAACTCTAGACCAATCCCTCAATAGTAGATCTCAAACAAGAATTCTCATCCACAATTGTGAGTTCTAGTAAATCCTCATCACATATATTCTCATGCTCCACTTGAATCCCTAAGAAATAACTGAAGTAAATATAATCCTCAATACCTGCAATGGGAGAAAAAAACCAAGGTTAACATTAAAAAATAAAATTCAAATAAAAAAACTTCCTCTTCCATGAAATAGTTTACTCTCTTTAACATTGTAATTTTTTCCATTTTTTGTTAAGTTAGTTCCCTTGGGTGAATATTTATGGTAGGTCTGATTTAGTCAATATACATAAGCCGCTCTTCAAAGAACACTAGTTCTTTTTTATAATCATTTATCTAATAGGATTGGTGGATTTTTTTGGATCCACTTATTTAATCATTGAAAAATCATTAGACTGGACAAATGAACCAAAATCAATAAAATTAAAGTTAGGAAAATTGTGATAATAATGGAAGTTTTGAGAATCATGAATTTTTTCATGTCCCATGTCTTGTTAGCTCTTTAAAACATCCTCAGAATGTGGATATTGAATTTTATGCCATGAATCTAAGAGTAGTTCAATTTAAATATTGGGAAACACAAGTTATATTATATAGAACTTGGGGAAAAGGTGATAAAAATCTTTATGTAACAACATTATTGATTCAAAAATGTATTTTCTATGATCCTCCTTAAATTCTTTAATATGTTCTTCTAAATCATCTGGATGTAAAGTATTTAAATTTCATATTCTTTTATAAGAACAAAAACCAATAAAATCCTATGAGGGTTGAGGTAGTCTATTTAATTTTTTTGTATTTTGTTTTTATAATTTTTTTGATTTATTTTTTGAAAGAAAATAAAATTTGGATAAAACCCCAAGTAAACATTTACATCCATAAGAATGGTACCAAAATATTACACCATCCTTGTCATGATAAAATTCAAATTGAATTTTATAAGAAAGGATGATATAGCAGAATACCTAACCTCAAGGTCCCTCTAAAGGAATAAATATGTAATTACCTAGTTTTATTTTTGATAATGTAGTTGTGTTTTTTAAATATTTTGAATGTAGGTGAAGAAAACAAAAAAAATGAAAATAATATTAGTGATTGATGAGAAAGTGATAAAGTAGATTGAAAATGGTGGGAACAGAAATAGAGAAGAAAAATTCATTAGGAACAAGGCTAGTTCCATATAGATCAACCATCAACTCTATATCATAGATATACTAAAGAAATAAATAAAAAACTCTCTGTAACACCCCTGGAAAAGTGAGACATAAAAGGATAAATGTTACTACCCATGTCAATAAGGTGAACCTTCCTTTTCGGGAGCCTACCTGGATAGAACTCCACAGTTAATCGTGCTTGGCCTGGAGTAGTGATCAGGATGGGTGACCTTCTAGAATGTTTCTCAGGGTGTGCGTCAGTGAGGACAAAACACAATGAAAGAACATGTGTTGGCCTGTGGGGGCAGTCCTTAGTCTTATAAGCGACCCTAGTGAGAAATAGCCTATGGTGTGCTAGGATGGCAACCAAGGTATTAAAAGAGACCCATGAAAGAACATATGTTAGCCTATGGGGGTAGTCCTTAGTCTGATATGAGACCCTAGTGAGAAATAGTGTATGGTGTGCTGGAAAGGCAAAAAAGGTATTACAGGAGACCCATGAGGTCAGATGACAAGGTTCATAACCCGGGGAGGCGGGTCATGAAAAATGGTATCACAACCAATACCCAGCCTGAAGTGCTTAGACACTGCCTAGGTTTTAGGTTTGGGGTCCACAAAGAGGGCATCATGCTTTAAAGGTGTGGATAATGTAACACCCCTAGACAAGTGAGACTTAAAAGGCTAAATGTTACAACCCATGTCAACAAGTTGAACCTTCTTTTTCGAGAGCCTACTTGGTTAGAACTCCATAGTTAAGCGTGTTTGGCCTGGAGTAGTGATCATGATGGGTGACTTTCTGGGAAGTTTCCCAGGGTGTGTGTGAGTGAGGACAAAACACACTGAAAGAACATGTGTTGGCTTATGGGGATAGTCTTTTGTCTGATAAGCGACCCTAGTGAGAAATAGCATATGGTGTGCTGGGAAGGAAACCAAGGTATTACAGGAGACCCATGAGGTCTGATGATGAGGTTCACGACCTGGGGAGGCTGGTCGTGACACTCTCGTCGAGGAAATTGTCTGGATATAAAGTCACATCTCACCATAATCATTGATCATTCATATACCGAATCACATCTAAAACCCCATCACTCTCCCATAGTAAAGAAGGCTTATAATAAAATCACTCCATCAAATATTTTTATCCTCAACAAAGTGAAAATAAATTTATAAAAAATCAAAAAACCTCACCTAACCACTCATTATAACAAGTTAAGAAAGGAGAAATAACAAGGAAAATGAGGGAATGTAATGGAAACTGATCAAGTGTAATGATTCCCTATAACACACCCAAATTGACCTTCATGGTATACTCATTGTGATTAAGAGGTGATGATCATATTGAGCTGCACGTCTCCAAGAAGGATTAAAATTATGTACCTTCATCAAGCCTAATAAATTATTTCTACATTATGGGATATTCTATATCACAAAAGAAAATATAGAAACAAATAGGCAAATATTTTAATCGAATATCACAATGAATTCGAATAATGAAATTTAAAAAAAATAAAAGAAAAGGAAAATAATAACATTGGAAGAAGAATTAATGGGTTTCCATCCCCAATTTCAATAAAATTATCATGTATATGGTTTCATAACAAGATATAGGAGTTATCCTATAATTCAAAAAAAGTAAAAATATAAATATAATGATAAAAAAACTAACAAGAAGTAACAAAAATCCACATGATGTCCTTTGAGATGATCATTTCCAACTCCAGGTGACTTCCATGTGAGTAATCCCAACCCCATGAAACGACCCGCTCCTCCAATATAATTCTCCCACGATCACCACCAGTGCCTATGATCACCCATTTCTGCGAGAAAATAGAAGATATGATCATAAAGGAAGAAAGTGAAATTATGAAATAAATGAATTTATTTTTAGGGTCAAACATCATTAGTTGACGCCTTAATATATTTTACTTTGATATCTTAATATATATATATATATATATTAACATTTATTAGTATTAAATACAAATATATATAAAAGAATAATAAATTAATATACTTATTTATAATAATCATATTATTATTATTATCATCAATTTTTTATAATTATTAAAAATATATAAAAATATATTTGTAATTATTATTATATAAATGTGTAAATATATATTTATATAGTAGAATTATTATTATATATAATATTATATAATTAATTATATATATAAAAATAATAATCTAGTTAAAGGGGGGGTTCAGTTTGGCATTGGGGTTTGGCTCCGAGGAGAGGATGATAGGGGTGGGGTTTTTGGGTGCTCGAGTGCTTGACTGCAGAGGGGTAAAAGTGTAGTGATTCTCATATATAGATGTGTGAGGTTTTATTTTCAACAACGGGTGGAAAAAGTGGATTTCATGTAACATCCCGACTCGGCTCTCCCCTGAACTGGTGGAGACACTAGTCCCCAAATAACCTCAAGAACGTCTCCCCATACGCCAAAGGCTTCCAACATGTAGAGAGAGTATATTGATAGTTATTGGGGATAATATACCTTCATATCATAGTTCTATAATAGTCAATGAAAATAAAAAATGGAATCAAACTAGCAGATAATAAAGTAGCGGAAGAAATGTTTTTAAAAAAATTGAACAAAAGTGGAAAATTCGATTTTTTATCAAAGATGAATGCATGGCATGTTATAGATATATAATTTAAAGAAATAAACAATATAAATTGTTTTAAAAATTATATACAATACAAATAAGACACAACTATGCCCTACAGGCTTTCTACTCGAGCATCCTGATCTCCTGCTAAGTCCTCCGCTCCAATCCCCCAATTATTTGATAACAGCACAATCCTGAAACCAAAGAGAATCTAATAGGGTACCTTGTGAAATGGCGGCCAGAGTAGGTTGTGAGATATAAATCTCAGAAGGTCGGGACCACCGATGTCTACCCCAAATCCAAAAATTTTGTATATAATTTAAACCGTGAGAATGAATGCATTAATTAAGTTACCAGTAAAATGTAACTGTATATCCAAGTTCTCGCTTCATCCCATAGCTGATGTCTGAACCTACATGATACATTTTTCATGCATAATAAAAAATCATCACATAAGCATTTTCATTTATCAATTATTCAAAACTCACTAAATTATATAAGTATCAACATTCAGTCAGATCCTGATATCACCCGTATAAGTCAATCACCACATATGTCTCTAAAGAACGTCTAAGTAATCAAATTAAAGACATAATCTAAGCTTGTTCTTTGGAATGTATAATTTGTCAAAATATATTCAATTTAGTCATTCATATACTATGTTAGAGCCCATCCACTAAAATATTTATTATCTCATGGTTCCGTCTACTAATATAAATTCACCCAATTCATTGAAAAGTCTAAACCCTTTCTCATATTCAATTAAAAAATCATTATGTCAAAACGATTTTTTTAACCATTAATTCATTTCATGTATGACCAATTGGAATCACAGTCCAATGTCAATTAATCAGTGTATAACATCATTCCTATAACCCTCATGAGTATTTGGAGCATCATCCCTTTTCTCAAAATTTGGAGCATCATTCCATGTCCCATAAAAGATTATTTTCATGCAAGATGGGTATAGAACACCTTGTCTAACCCCTCGTGAGTATTTTTAGCATCAATCCCTATCTCACAACCCATTTATCAATCATACATATATATTTATCCATGGCGTTGAATGCCATGTCTATGACACAAAAATGGTCTGTTAATTAATTCATAAATTAATTAATCAAATCTGTTAATAAATTCAACACCCAATTAACAACATAAATCTCCCATAAAATAATTCTACAATCATATAAAAATTCAACATATTAATATTTAATAATTATTTATCAAATATTTATTTTCAATTAATCATCCAAAATATTTAACAGGTTTGGACCCATCCACTGAAACAATGTTTCATCCAAAACAAAACAATTAATATGCATGTCGTAGACATCTAAAGTAAATCATGCTGAACAAGGCCCACATTATTGAAAATCATATCACATTTCATTTTATATTTTTACACAAATCCATTATAATTAAGTCAAAGAAAATATACACACATCCAAAGGTATCGTTCCCTAATTGACCTAACAATCAATCAATTCAAAATATTAAATTAATGAATAAAATTAATTAATTCAATAAATATTTAAATAAATCATATCTCTCAAACCTGTTAATAAAAAAATTAACCATTAAACATTAATCATTTAATAATTAATCCATCCATTAATTATTACCAGTTTCCAATTTATATTCTGAACATGTCAAAATATTCACATTTCTCAATATTCAGTAAATGCCATAATTTTTATAACACAGGACATGATAATTAATTCTTCAATTAATTAACCTATTACCCATTCTTCCCCATTAAAATCATTTGACTATTGATTCATATAAATTTAATAAAATTACCAATACATGCTTAAAATCAACACATGTTCAAGTCTTCATTTATCTCATGTGGGCGGCATCATTTAATAACATCAAAAGTATCATGCATCGCCATATCATATATCATCACTAAAAAGAATACATATGAATATCCAAACCACAACAAGCCTGATATGAAATTACCTCTAGCCAATAGTTTATATTTAATCAGCATTTCATGAAAACGTAGAAGTTCCATAATCAAGGAAACTCACATTCCCAATTTATTTAAAGAATATATAATTCCTAAATAAGGTGATAGAGATTTCAGACCCTACCTCGGGGTGGAACCAAAACAATATTCAGCGGCTTGACATACGACAAAAACATATCCATAGCTGGTCTGTAGACGCGCTCACACACAATTATGTATATAAATATATACTTATATATATATATATATATATAGATATGATCACGCTCTATACTGATCAAAACCCACTACAACAAAACTTATAAATACAAAAATTCAATGACAAGACTCAACACATCTCAAAATAAGTAATATTGACTCGTATAATTCATCAGACTCTAAATTAGATGGTGACTATTAATAGAAGAAATAATTTACCTTACAAGAAGCAATTGAGACAAGGAAAAACGAGTCCATCCGCCAAACCCTTGGCGGTGGATACCGGATTATGGACAAATGGGTCCCCAGGCAACATTCGAATATCCTAAAAATAGAGCAACACAACGACTAGATTAAACATGAACCATAGGGTTTTGGCTGAGAAATCAAGGGGAGAGAGATGAGTCAATTGGATAATGAGAATCATGAGTTATACGCAGATGGAATCACTTTGAATAGACATACATGATGCAAGAAGAGTCCGAGAGGAATCATCATACGGAAAGTGGAGTCAGGGAAAGGGGAGTGGCACGTGATAAGTTTTTCCAAGGAGTGTCATGTGATGCTTCAGGGGGTCCGATAGATGATGTTTATGACCATGGAGTCACGAAAGGAAGAGGGATCTACACCATAGGCAATGAAGAGATCGTGGATGAGTCCATTGGTGCATGTCGCACATGGAGGAATAAAATCAGGGGGATCGCACGCTATCCATGTGCACCTCACCTCTCTTTTTTCCACTTAAAAAAATATATTCATAATAACTAAAATGATTTAATTTAATAATAATAATAATAACAACATTTATTTTCATTACCATACTCAATTAATATAACATTTCTTTATTAATTATTCTACACCCCTTTTTGGTAAAAACCAAAAATTCATTAACACATCAAAATAATTAAATTATCTCCAACATAATGTAATTAAATAAAAAACTCTAACTTATTTATTCAATTAACTATCTTAAAATGAATTAATTAAATAAAACCCCATCTTAATACAGATTAATTAAATTATTTTTAAACATTAATTAAAAAAACAATCATTTTTCCTTTATTAATAATATTCTTTATTACCTTTAATTTATTTAAATTATACCAAACTCCATATTTATTCATCATTTAATATAACCATTTAAAATTACCATTCCTTGAAAATATCCAACTCCTCATTTACATGTCATTTAATATTACCATTTAATATTATCATTCATTGATAATAACCAACTACTCATTTTTATGTCATTTAATTAAATTATCTTAAATTGAATTTAATTAAATGAAACCCCATAAACTCATTTAATTAAATTCATTTAACATAAAATTAAATAAATGAAACTCGATAATAATAACAATCATTATTATTAAACACTTCTTTGATAAAACCCAAAAATCCCAACTACATATCATTTAATTAAATTATTTTTAACACAATTTAATTTAATGAAACCACAATTTCACAACAATTAATTAAATCCCCATGTTCTATTATTATTATTCTTCATAATTATAATAACAACCACAATTAATAATTATGATTATACTCATAGAAAAATAATAATATTAATCACATTATTATCATTATTCAACCTCTGATAAAACCCAACAACTCTATTAAATAAAAACAATTCATTACTAAATATGAAATATCTTTTTTAATTATACAAATCTTCTTTAAATATAAATCTCCTCATTTGAAAAAAAAATCTTTTAGGTACCCAAAGGACACAATGATTTAAGAGAAATGTTACACCCCATTGATCACTGAATTTAAATCTTTTAATATTCCAATTATTTTTGACACACATAATAATAACAATAACATTATTATTATTAACACATTATTCTATTTAAACATACATATCCAATTTAATATTATTTATTTAAAATAAATAAAATATTAAATTGGGTAAGATGCATGGGTTATACCGCAACCATGTGCAACCCGTGCAGATCTTTAAAGTGGTCTTTTCTGAATTCACTACACTCGAGACTCATTGGGACACCCGCTAAAATATTCGGGTAGTTACAAAAGTCCAAAAATGACATATATATAGGTGTTCCAACACTCATAATAATGTTTCAGATCTCAGTTTAAAAATTGAACCATCGATGAACCGTTTTTTTTTAAAAAAACTACTTATTTTAACCTGGTTAAAAAAAATATGACATCAAAATTTACCCACTGTAAACACTTCTCGATCGCAAAAATCCATACAGAACTACAAAAAAACCATTAAGGTCATTTTATCACACTACAACTATCACGTTTCCTTCCCAATGAAAAATGAACCATCAAACCTTCACAAGCCTAATGGATAGGCCTTTAAAACCAGTTCCAAATATCACATTATTGGGTAAACGTTGAACCGAAGATTATATATGAGACCATTATAGGGAACTCATCGATGATAAGGTTGAATCTTGATATACCAAGAGAACAAGTTGCATATGATTTCTTCTAAAGACATCACAGACCCAAAATCGATATTCTCCCTTAAACAGATGATGTAACTTTAAAACTATTCTAAAAACATCCTCATGTATATTGAAGTCATTACCAGACCTCTAGTGGAATTTCCAAGTCCAGCCATCTCAAGGCTATTTTAAAAATAATTGTCCCCCAACACAAATAAATGATTAGCACCAAAAAACCATGCTTCCAACATACTACCCAGATAACAACCACTAATCAAGTCCAATAAAATTTAAACTTTTGTGTGGCGTAATACCCATGCTATCTTAGGGACTCCATGATGAGGACAAGAATGGGGACATGCTCTTAGTATTCATACGAGTTCACTAATAGAGAACCATGTTCATTTAGAAGATCAGTCAAACTATTACATGAAAACACCATTCTAAAAGCTCGGCATCACCTCTCGAAACTTTTACAAAAAACAATACAACTCTACCCACATTTGGATTCAACATGGTGTTAAAATAGAATATCAGCCTCTAACCAACATCCCATTTTAGAACATTGACCATATAATTCGTAGCATAAACCAATCAGCATTCCATAACACTCAAGTGCCAAAACGTTCTTCTGAGTAGTGGGAAAAACTTACTTTAATGGCCTAGAACATTCTATGGGTAGTTCCTAACATGGGTTATCCCCTTATAGAAAATAAATGTCCACCCTCTCTCTTGGTCACAGAAAACTGAAACCATGAGGTTCAAAAGGACCTTTTTCATTTTATCCATTTTAATTATTTCGTTTAACCCATTAATCATTAGATGAAATTTCAAAAAAGCCCAAAAGTACATTCCCATAACAAGTCAAATTGTTTTTAAAACAAAAACCTATGGCAAAATAGGCATGATATCAAATACATCTTATTTATTCAATTAAAATTCAGAGTTATTCAAAATATAATCATGAAATTTAGAATCTAAATTCCTTTTATTGAAAAGGAGACCTCCAAAGGTCCCATTTATTAAATCATTGTTCTCCAAAAAGAAGCCCCACAATAGTTCAATTCAATCAAAACTCCACAGTATTACATTTAAAACCATTTTCAAGAATAATATGGTTATATTAGGTTTGAACACATGGGTGGACATCCACCAGTAAATAAGGCTTCAATACACCTTATCGTTGGAATTTGTCTCCCATTTATCACAATCAACATTCATTTAAAATTTTAACTTTAGCAGCAATTTCAAACATAAAAACATCTCTATCATGTTATCATAAGATGAAACACAACAACATGTTATAACAAAAGATCATGGAACAACAAGAAGACATGCTAATAACTGAGCTAGTAAAGAATATAATAACTCAAGCATGTTAAATCTATCACCGAGACTTGATATCTATAGAGGCATGCTAAAGTAGATCAAAACATGTCATTTCACCCAAGGCATCCAATCCAAATTAGCGTGCATCCTACTAATTCAACTGTATGTCATGTTATATGCTTTTAATTTGAATCACTAAGTGCATAATATGATGCATGTATGTAACTTCCTTTCAATATAAGGCTAAAGAAAATTTTCAGAATTCTTAAAATCAATTAGAAGTGGAAAATATACCAGTCACTCAAGGTGAAATCATACCAACTATTACAAAAAATAGTATAAACATAAATCCCCACCACTGGACGCTAATTCATTTACCATACATGGGTGGTCAGTCCCCGGAATGGCTATTATCCCAAGATGCGACACATTCCTAGTCTCCTAACTATAACCCCAAAACAATACGATAAGGGAAAAGATGCCATTGATACCACTTTCAAATATCCCGGCCTGACTCACCCCTAAACCGGTGGTCGGACCAGTCACCACATGACATCAAGCACGTCTCCCCATATGCAAGAGGCTTCTGAATAGCTATGAGGGTCTATACATAGTTAGTGGGGAGACTATACCATCATATCAGAGTTCAATAACAGGAAATGAAAATAAAATATAGAGGTACAATAATAAATGATAAAGTAGTGGAAGGCTGATTTTTATTAAATATGAACAAAGGTTGTAAATTCCTATTTTTACTGCAGATGAATGCTTAACATGTTATGGATACATAATTTAAATCAATAAAAAATACATCATGATTTACACATCCTATATAAATACCAATAAAAGACAGTCAAGCCCTAAGGGCTTTCAACATGAGCATCACAAGCTCCCTCTTAGTCCTGTTCTCCAATCTCCCATGTATTTGCTAGTTTCACAATCTTTCAACCAAATAGAATCTTCTCGGATACCCCCATGCAATGGCAGCCGGAGTAGGGTGAGAGATATAAATCTAAGTAGGCTGAGACCACCGGTTTCAACCCCAAATCCAAACATTTAATAAATATTTTAAATAGAGTGAATGCATGCGTAAATAATGTAATTGGTACAATGTACCAATATATCCAAGTACCTACTTCATCCCTTAGATTGTGTGTGAACCTACATTATAAATTTTTCATGCATACTCAAGAATCATTACATAATCATTTTAATTTGTCAATTACGGAAAACTTATTAAATTATGAAAGTCTTGAGATTTGGAATGAGCATGACATCCCCCGTATAAGTCACTAACAATATATTTCTCTAAAGAAAATATATGTAATCAAAGTAATGACCAAATCCAAGATTGTTCCCTGGCTTCGATAACACATCATAATATAATAAATTTATTTCATCATATACTATGTTTGAGCCCATCCACTAAAATAGTAATTAACTCATGGTTCCTTCCACTAAAAGTGATTCTCCAAATTCATTAATATGTCTAATCCCTTTCTCATATAAAATTCACAAATAATTATGTGACAATAATTTTAATTAACCATTAATTCATTTCATGTAAGACCACTTGGACTCAAAGTCTATTGTAAATTAATGGGTGTAGAACATCATGTCTACCACCGTCATGAGTATTTGGAGCGACATTCCTGGTCTCAAACCCCATGGGAATTTGGAGCATCAATCCTTATCCCATAAATAATTATTTTCATGCATGTTGGGTGTAAAATTCCATGTATAGCCCCTCATGAGTATTTGGAGCATCAATACCTATCTCACAACCCATTTATTAATCATATATATATATATATATATCATTATTGTAGAATTCCATTTCTAACACCCCAAAACCATCAATTAATTAATTCAAAATTAATTAATCTAATTTGTTAATTAATTCAACAACCTATTAACAACATAAATATCCCATCAAATAATTATACAATCAACTAACCATTCAACATCTTAATAGTAAAAAATTAATTATCAAATACTTAATCTCAATTAATTATCAAAAATCATTAACAACTCTGGACCCATCCACTGAAACAATTTTTCGTCCAGAACGTTAATAATCAACATTCACACCTTAAACATCTCAAGTCAAACATGCTAAACAAGGCCTATATATTTGGAAATCATATCATATAGAATGTCATAGATTTAAACAAATTCATTCTAGATAACTTAAGGCATTTAAAATATACATGCATCCTAAAGTACTATTGGGAAAATTTCATAATAATCAATCAATTCACAATCTTAAATTAAGGAATGCAAATTAATTAATTAAAAAATTAATTATTTTAATAATATCTCTTTAATTAATTAATAAAATAATTAACCTCTTACCATTTATCATGTAATAATAAAAAAATCCATTAATTGTTACCATTTTTAAAATTATCTTCTGAACATGTCAAAATATTCAATATTCTAAATATTTAGTAAATAACAAATTTTTTTCAACCCATCACATGATAATTAATTTTTCAATTAATTACACTATTACTCATTCTTCTCCATTTAATGCATTTGACTATTTAATTATATAACTTTAACCAAATGAGCAATACATTCTAAAAATCAACACATGTTAAATTTCTTATATATCTTACGTCAGAGGCATCATTTACTAACATCAAAAGTGTCATGCATTGACATATCATATATCAGCACCAGTAAGAAGACATATGAAGAGCCAAACCACAACAAATATGATATGACATTACCCCTAAAAAGAAGTTTACATTTAATCATCATTTCATGAAAACATAGCAGTTTTATAATAAATGAAACTCACATTTTTAATTTATTTAAAGAATCTATAATTCATAAATAAAGTTTTAGAGATTTGGGACCCTACCTCATGGTGGAACTAAAACAATTTTAAGCCGCTTGACATACAGTGAAAAGAAATCCATATCTGATCTACAACCGTACACACACTGCTTTATGTATATAAATATATTATTATATATATATATACATGTGTGTGCTCTATAAATGGATGAAAAACTAATGTAACATAACTTAGAATCACAAAAATACAATGACAAGTCATAATGAACCTCAAAAAAAGTATTTGGGACTAATATAATTTTTCAAACTCTAAATTAGATGGTGAAAAATAAACCGTGAAAATGCATAACTATACCCGAAGAAATGGTGAAATGGAAAATTGTGTCCATCTTCCTCACCATTGAAGGTAAATGATGGATTATGGACAAATGGGTCACAAGTCAACATTCACATTTCCTAAAAATATCTGAACTCAATGATCAGATTAAACCAAACCCATAGGTTTTTATCCTAGCAATCAAGGTGAGAGATAGGAGTCAAATGGCCAATTAGAATCATGATTTATACTTAGAGGAAACCCCTTCATAAGACGTACAAGATCCATGAAGTGTCTAAGAGGAATCATCACCCGCAAAGTGGAGTCCCGGAAAGGGGGTGGCGGGCTACAGGTTCTGCTGAGGAGTGTCGTGTGCTATTGCAGGGGGTCCGGCTGAGAGAGGTTGTGGACATGGAGTTGCTACAGGAAGATGGAGCAACTCCATGGAAGAGAAATAGATCATGGAGGATGCTGCTGGTGCATGTCACACATAGAAGAAGAAAACAAGGGGGGTTACACGCAAGCCTTGTGAGACACTCCTTTCATTTTCCCTCTTAAAAAATAAATAATGAATAAATAAAATGATTTAATTTAATAATAACAATAATAAAATTTATTATTATTATCATACTCATTTAATATAATGTTTCATTATTAATTATTGTACACCCCGATTATGTAAAACCCAATACAACATTAACACATAAAAATAATTAAATTCTATATAATATAATTAAATTAAATAAAAATTACAACTTGTTTAGTTAAATAATTATCAAAATATGAATTAATTAAATAAAATCCCCACTTCATAGAAATTAATTAAATTACTTTTCTTCATTAATCAAAAAAACTTATTTTAGCCTTTATTAATTAAATTTATTATTACCTTGAATTTAATTTAACTAAGTCCAACTCCACATTTATTACTAATTTAATAAAACAATTTCATTTTACCATTTTTGGAAACCTCCAAATCCACATTTACACATCATTTAATATTACCTTATAATAATATCATTCTTTGATAGCACCCAACTCCTCATTTACTTTTCATTTAATTAAAACAGACTCCAAAAAACTCATTTAATTAAATTTCATTTCAATATAAAATTAAATAAATGGAACTACCATAATAATAACCATCATTATTATTAAACACTTCTATGATAAAACTCAGAAACCCCACTACACATCATTTAATTTAATTCAATTTTACTAAATTTAATTAAATGAAAGCATTTTTTCACAATGAGTAAATAATTCCCCCTATTCCTTTATTATTATTCATTATAATAATAACTATCATAATTAATAATTATTATTATACTCATAAAATCATAATAATAATAATCAAATTATTATCATTATTGAACCATAGATAAATCCTTACATCTCTATTTAATAAAAACACTTCTATGTTAATTACAAAACTCTATATTTAATTAAACACATCTTCATTAAATATGAAACTCGTCATTTAAACAAACAATTCTTTGAGATAACCAAAGGTAAAAATATTTTCACATAAATGTTACACCACATTAATCATGCAATAATAATATTTTAACTTAAATGTTACACCCCATTTACTATTCTATTAAAATGTTTTAACATATAAATAATTTATGAAAGCTTAATTATAATAATGAAATTATTGTTATTAAAACATTATTCTATTTAAAAACAAATATCCAATTTAATATTATTTAATTAAAATAAATAAAATATTAAATTGGATAAGCTGGTCGAGTTGGACTACTACCGTGCATAGCCCGTACAAATCCATTAAAATGGGATTTTCCGAATTCATTTCCCCCGAGACACATTGGGGAACCCTCTAAAATTATCGGTTAATTATTAATGTATAATAAAAAAACCATTATTTGTTTCAACAATCAGAATAATGTTCCGATGCTCGGTTTAAAAACCGTCCCGTTTATAAACCATTTTTTAAAAAGCATTTGTATTTTAACCTCGTTAAAGAACACGGGACATTACATTTCAACTTTTCGTATTCTTATTCCATGGAATATTTGTTTTTACACTATAGATATAGTTTTTATTTTTGTTATTTCATATTTTAAATTATATTAATTATTCTTACACAATTATTTGCTCGGCGGTGTTAGATTTTGGCTAAATCTTATTATGCAACATGGATTTGGAATTGTGGTGGGAATGACGGTGGGTAGTGGTTATTATTCTAGATGGGCGGGTTCAGTAGAAGGTAAATGGAAATGAGGGCACTGGTGGTGAGTCCCGCTTGTGGTTACAGTCTATAGTGGTGGGGGGGATGGGTGGAGGGTGAGGCCAGATGTGAGTAAGTGAAAGTGCCTATCGATATATGTGATGGTGGTTTGGGTGAATGATGAATTTTAGTGGGGTGACAATTGTTCAGCAGAATGGTGTAAACTGCTAGAGGTGACCCAGGAGTCAGTGGTGAGTTGATTCACCACTCTCTAATTTGGAGGTGTCTCAGCAGGGGGCTTGGAATTGACTCCAGCTTGCGGTGACCCAAGATGGCGGCTTCTGTATTCACTATGTTTTCGGTGGACCCTAAAAATAAACAAGGAACAATTGAATAAAAAATTAAAAAATAAATTAAAAAATTAAAATAAACTACACAAATAAAAAAATTAAAAATAATATTGAAACAATGTAAAATAATTTTTTTCCAAATTAAAAATATTAATTAAATGAATGTATAAATTGGCTGAAATTAATAAAAACTTAAGAAAAATATTTTTTCGTTCAAAAAAAATGATTCTAAATAAGTATTATAAATTACAATAATATTTTTAAAAATTAAAAGTTATTAATTTTTTGAGAATAGAATAAATAATTAATAGAATATAATTTTAAATGGAATACTAATTTTGAAAAATAAAAAAATTAAATAATGAATGAATTAAAAGATTGAAAATTTATAATTTAAACAAAAACAAAAGAATAATAAAATAAAGCTAAATCAAAATTAAATATTTAATTTTACATTATTCACAATGATAAAAATAATAATTAAATTATATATTTTCAAAAAAATTGTTATTTTGAAAATTTTAAAAAAAGTAAAAAAATACACTATTAAAAAAAATTCTAAATATTATTAATAATAATTCAAAAAAATACATTAAATGATGTGGAATGATGCATTAAAAAAATCACACGTCGTGTGTGTTATATCAACAATCACTCCTTGAGAAATATTTATTTTCATTGATCAAATTTCCATTTATTTTTAATTATTATGAAATTGAATATGACTATCATTATTCATGTTTAATTTATGGGATTTAAAAGTCTACTGCATTATCACACCGTCATATTATTTTCAATCTAAATTTACCAATGTCGTAAGGTTGATTATTAACTAAATGCCCTTTTATCGAGTTATAATGCTTAATATGGAACTTCTTTTTTCTAAGACTGGTTTCTTCCACCGTAATTTATTATTTCATTTTACTTTATGATCCAATATTTGATAAATTACATTATATTTCATATATTTTTAACTTTATGAATTTCTTCTTCAAAATGTATATTATTTCTATGAATAATTCCCATCCTATTTATAAATAGTTCCCTTCCTTGTCCATATTTTCTGTCAATTCCAATGTTTCCATTATAATTTTGCGAAGAATTATGAATAATTTAATTTTTAATCATATGTATATTTATCCTATTGCACCTCGAGATTTTATGATATATTTGTATATATAAATATTTATTTTTATTGATAGCTTTCTTGACACAAAATAATTGAGTTTAAAAAAACCATGAAAAACTATTGAAATATTATCACCTATCTGTTGGAATTAGGGATATTTGTAATATTAACCACATTATAAAAAATATGTATTAATATTTTATTTTTCTAATTTTTATTTATAGGATCATTAAAAATAAGAACTTATCTTTGGGTAATCCCTATTATGCTTCAATAATATGTTTTCTTCAAAATTGATTTTGTCTACAATTTATTTGTGAATATTATACTAAATTTATTCCTATACTTGAAGTTAAATTTTCTAAATAGGTTATTATTTTTTAAATAAACTTGTCAATATTAGATTAATTTTAATATTTTGGATTAATCTAACAAGATTTATTTTCCACTAAATAGTGAAAAATACAATTTTTTTTAAATTGCCTTTTATTTATTTAGATAAATAAATTTTAAAGTACCAATATATTTTTTTTATTAAATATTTATAAGATCCATTTTATTTTAAATAATATAAATAATTACAGATGGAATAAAATTTTACAAGATTTTGATATAATCCAATTATTAGGCTTAAAATGAAATTTTTATGAAAATGCATTTTATCATATTTTTTATGATTTATTTTTAAATTAAAATTTGCATCTTATTGAATTTTAATTTTATAAAATGGATTCCATTTTTTGAGTCATGTATAGATTTGTTCATGAAAAAATATATCACCTTGGTAAATGGTTTATTAGCTAATTAAGGTTAAAAATCATGTGATATACCTTTAAATTCATTAAAAACATTACTTTATATCATTATAAGATTCTATTTCCACAATAATCATCTAATATAAAAAATATGTAATGTTTTTAAATATTTAAATTTTTTACCTTTATAAATTTTAACTACAATATAACATAAAAAAATGAAACTTTCTTGATTTTAATATCTATGATATGTTTTGAGAGGGATAAAAAAATGTAAGAACCCATATCATTTATTCAAATATGGATCATTTTTTTCCAGTTGTTTTGGGGAAAATGAATAAATGATAATTTAAATGTACATGTCATATACTGATGAATACACTATGTGCACCCGAGTTCAGCTTTCAACTGCGTACTAGCCGTGTAACGGACAAGTACATTGTTGTGTGGTGACCCGATAGATCAATTAAGGTTGGTCCAGTTAAGGTCACTACATGGTATTTACATTTAATCAACAAGCCATTTTGTTTTATTTTTTATTTGACAAATTGGAATGGGGTCGCATCTCATCCTCCAAAACATCTTCTTATCCCCATGGTTCTTATAGGAGAGTGACGAAAGTGCCGACGAACTACAAACCCCTCTCAATTCACATTCCGAACTCCGAATGATATGCTACCAGGTGTGTTGGAATCCCATCAGTGATTTATCAATTATCCTAGAGCCTTTCTTCATGATTCCTCCTCTCCCGTGAGTTATTCAAGTTTAAAATTTTTTCAACTTTTTGTAAATCTACACTGTTCTAGGACGATTCAAGAGATGATGTCCAAGAGTATTGACTGTGTTACATCATGGTAGTTGGTTTGTGCCTTTCATTGACTGTATTTGGGTTATATATGCTAAAAGTGACATATACCCATATTTGGGGTGTTTTTTTTTGGAATTATACCATGTTTATTACCTTTTATGGTTTGGTAGATTGAAAAAGGGTAGTTGAATATGATAGGGGTTATATACCTTTCTTATGGGGGACCCAGGGGATAATTTTCCCTTATTTGATTGATTATAGCAATTTGGAATAGAATTCCTGTTATGGTTGAATTATTTCCTTGACATTGGTTGTTAGGATGGAGTTATTGTTCATTTAAGATTCACATGATATGTATTATGGATGGTTGACCCAGAATAATTTGACTATAAGGGCTTCTTGATGTAGAGTCATTTATGTATGAATTTTTTTTATGTTAGATGAGAGGGGTCAGACCATGAGAGCTACCTAATGTTTGATTATTAAATTAATATTTGTTTTTTAGACCAAGGGGTATTGAGCTTGAGTGATTCCATGCAGTCTTATATAATTTATTGTTTCTATGATGACTAATGGGTATTGACCATATGAGCTTCCCAGGTGGTATTTTGTAAATGATTAGTGCTATGATAGACCATAGGGGTTAGAATGTGAGAGCTACCCAGAGGGCCGTTATTAAATAAACTGTTCTTATGTTAGACTAGGGGGATTAGACTCAGATAACATTACCAATAGGGTCGTCACTGAATGATTGAATGATGGTGATGAGTCTACCAATCCAAATCCAAATCATGGAATCAATATTACATGATTATTTAGATGGTCTTCTATGACATATGTTGTTACTATTACATGTTCCAAATAGAGCATAGTCTAGATCTAATGTTTTAGATGATTCAACAGATTTAATAATAATAATTATTTAATATAATTGACAATTGTATGATTATTTACTTTTGAGTTACTACTTCATTTATGTATATTACATTCTATTTATATTATCTAATAGTTAGTCACAAATATTTTGGTGGTTTCCAACTAGTATTCATCTGACACCCTGTTTGAGTCATGTTTTGGACCCAAATGAATTATATGGTTGAAGGTATAGATATCAAAAAGTTCTATTCTTTAGTAGGTACTTGATTGTTTTTGGAGTTGAAGAGCATGGGACCAAGATGATGCTTGGGATTCTTTTGAAGTTTACATTTTATTGTACTTTGGTTTATGTATTTTATTTCTATCAGTGTGACTTGTTTGGATGATTTCCTAGATACTTTGACATGAATCATATCAATATATGCTCTAGTTGTTTTATTACTATCAGTATTCCACTGTTTACATCTGTGGTATTGTATTAATACTTCCAATATTGTTAACTATATGAATTTTTTGTGTATAAGCTTCCAATGAGGGAATAGTTTCCCCATTATCACACCATTTCTCTAGCTACTAGTCGGCAACCTATGGTGTCTGAGGAAATGGGATTGAGGTTATGTGACCAACTGGGTTTGGGGCCCTTTGGTGGCACTCGGATCCGAGATGTTACAATGTAGAATCAAAGGAGTTATTTTCTGCTTTGCCTTGATTTTTGGAGTGTATAGACTAGGATAAGAAAGAATATGTATCTCATAATAAGTTATGGTTGGGAGTGGCTGACTTGTACATAGGGAAAAGACAAGTTACCTCAAATATTGAAATTTTTTCTGGTTTTGAAATTGTTACAGTGGATTTGAATTCAATGTTGGTTGATTCACTTGTTTGTTTCTATGGTTATTAATATCATTGTGGTTCTATCTCTTTTGAAGCCCAATGATATGAGGGTATATTATCTCATAAATTTTATAGGCACTATCTATAAATCACATGTCATGCAATATTTTCATTCCATTTAAGAAGCATTACTGATTTCATGATGTTGTGATAAATGTTGTGATAGATATGAATCTTGTGATAGAATACATGAATTTTTTATAGGTTATTGTTATATGTAATGTTTCATTTTTATGGATTCCAATCTTTGTTCCTTAAGGAGTTGTGGGCCTTCTTGTATTTGAAAATTGTGGATCATATACAATAATTAATTAAATTCTATTTTGATATGACATGAATAAGCCTTCCAAACATTGATTCGCGGGTAGAATGGGCTCTCACGGATTGGATCATGGAATGCCTCGGTCAAATTTTATGATTTTAGGGTTATAGAGATGTTTTAGAGGATTTCTATCTAGAAACCCAAAAAATATGATATGTGATGTCTTGAACACATTCCATGTGTTATTTGTTTCTTAAATAAACAACATTTATTAAGTACACACCGTGTATAATATGTACATGACAGGTAGTTGTTTACTGTGTGATTGACTATGTGGATATAGAGGCTAGGTTGATAAAATCTTGGTAGAACATGCTGTGTACTGGGAGTACACACCATTTTAAAAGAGACAATGTATCTGGTCGTGTGACTAACTAAAAGGGTGGATGAATTTTGGGAGTTACACACCATGTTTATCTTGTACACACAAAGTAGTGATAAACTGTGTATCTAGCCATGTGACTAATAAAATGGGTGTATGGAACATAACTGTTACACATCATATCTAGGGAGAAAAAATCATGTAGGGTTACACCATGAGAGAACCATGTAGTTATAGCCTTGTAGATGAACCTAGGTAAGAGGGAATATTCATGTACATGCCATGTCTCAAGAGAAAAATGTCGTGTGTATGGGGTGTTATATGACCAGGTTGGTAGTGGTACACACCCATGTTAAGGCTTAAACAGAATAGGCTATGTAGTGGTTCTACATGCCATGTAACCTTATTTAGTAAAATTGGAATATTTTCTTATCCTATTCCTTTCATACACATCTAAGTTGTAGTCCTTGATTATCATGAACCGAGTTGTGTGTTTGACCTTGCAGAGTCATGCCACCAAGGCATCCTCTAGTTGTACACTAGGTATAGGGTGATGATAAGACACAAGAGATGGATGATCCAGGACTACCAGATGCTCCTACCATCTTACCCATATTGGAACCTCTATTATACATGACGTAGGTACTGTTTCATTGTTCTATGAAGGATTTTTGAGGATGATATAGAATTTTCAAGGAACACCACATCCTTCGCTAACTATGGAAGAGTTGATGAGGGTGTTCCTAGAACAAAATCCTCCCACTTTTTTTGGGGATGGAGGACCAATGGCTTGAATTTCCAGGTTGGAGTCCATGCTTTCTATCTTCAAGAATCTAGATAAACCTATTAAGATGAGAGTGCGGCTTGCAACGTACATTCTATGTGACTATGCCAAGAAATTGTGGGATGAAATTACACAGGTGAGATGTCATCATGATATGGATTGGGAAGAGTTTCATAATACATTCTATGATTAATACTACCATGAGACATTGAGGGCCGATCAAGCTCAAGAGTCCAATCATTTGGAGCAATATTCTATTTTAGTGATGGATTATACTTCTCTCTTTACAGAGATTTGGAACCATTCACCTATTCTGGGAGGTGATGATTTATTATTTTCTAGGATATTCAAGGATGGTCTGAGGTATGTCATCCGATTGTAGGAGAATTTTTTCAGGCCAACTTCGGTGACTAATATCGAAAACCAGGAACTGATTACTGAGAACAATATGAGGGAATTGGGAGATATGTGAAAGGGCGGTTTAGAATCCCGGGATGGTAAACCTTCAATGGATAGCAGGAATCAAAGTAGGGGGGATTCATGGGATGTTTCTTTAGATATCTAGGTGGTATGCTACAAGTGTAGGAATAGTGGGAATATGAGACCACATTGCCCAATGAACCATGTAGAGTTCTGATATTGCGGTAAGATGGGCCATATTAAGTGTTTTCTTCTAGATATTTTGGCTAGAAAAAAGTTGGATGGAATCTATTAGGAATACATGTTTAGGTGAAGGACCACTAGTTTCTCATCAGTCAAGGAACAAGAGTTTTTTAGGCCATTCAGTCCAAGGCTACGGTCATGGCCACGTTATCCAAATAGTTGGTTTTTAGTAACACAATGGTGGATTAGCTCAGGATAGTCAGGAAGGGTTGCAGGGTCGTGGTACATGTCAGACTTTTAGAGTGGAGAAAACCCACCAAGAGCAGCATCCAAGACCCTATATGGTTAGAGGTAAAATTCTAGTCACCTCAGTTTTAGATTCTTCCCATTTTTTTATAGGGTCCTCCCATAGTTCTATATATGTTTTCACTGTGGAGATCCTTGGTCTCAGTATCATTACATCTGATGATATTACGATTCTAGAAACTCGATTGGGGATTAGAATGGATAGTGTATGTTAGTGCAAGGAGTTATATCTTGAGTTTGTTGGGTTCCACTTAATATGGGATCTCTGTATCTTAGATATGAAATTCTTTGATGTCATTCTCATAATGGAGATGTTGGTCTCTTTCCAGGACATTGTTGATTGCTAAAATTGTAGGGTGAGTTCCACATCACCAGAGGGAAAGAATATTATAAAAAGGGACAATAGGATATCAAAGAGATCAGTTCTAGACCCGATCATCTTGGGTTGCAAGTAATTACATACTAGATTGTTACATTATATCTGGATGACTAGGAAACTTCATAAATGGGATTTCCTCCATTAGTGGATCATTTCAGATTTGATATTCCTAATGATTTTTCAGGTTTACCTCCTGAGTGAGAGGTTTATTTCTCTATTGATCATGTGCCATTAGTGAACTAGTGTCTATTACTCTTTATAGAATGGCTACAATAGTGTTTCAAGAGCTCAATAAGCAGTTGGAGGTGTTACAGGAACATTGTTCTATCTGACCCAATTCTTCATTTTAGGGTTCACCTGTCCTTTTCATGAAGAAGGCAGATATTACCCTCAAAAACTATTTGGTTTATCAGAATCTGAAATAGATTATTTTCATAAACCAATATAAATTACTGAGTATTGATGATCACGTTGATAATCTTCACGGAGCCCAGGTGTTCTTGAATATTGACTTGAGATCCATTTATCATCATTTTCCCATTAAACCATCAGATATACATATTAAATACTTTCAGAGCTAGTATGGTCTCTACCAATAATTGTTCATGGCATTCCATATAAAAAACATACTGATAGTTTCCATAGAACTGATGAACTGATTGTTCCTTCCTTACATCAATTCTTTGTGGTAGTGTTCATGGATGATATCATGGTGTACTCTCACTCTCGACACGACATTGACACCCATCTTGAGTTTGTATTTTTTACACTGAGAGAACATCAGTTATATGATATTATCTCAAAGTGCCACTTTCGGATGGGCCAGATTCACATAGTGGGTCATTTCATCTCAGAGATAGGAGTAATAGTACACCAAGAGAAAGTGAGATAAGTAGATTCCTAGGAGCATCCAAAGAACGTCTTTGATGTAAAATTTTTTCTAGGGACGGCGGATCATAAAATCTTCTTTATTCCAGCATGTTCACGCTTTTCAACACTACTGAAAATCTTGAATAAAAATTGCGTGATGTACTTATGGACAGATTCCAACTATTCAACATTTCATGAATTGAATGGGAGGATGACTTCAGCACTTGTACTGATTGTATTCGGAGCTGGGAAAGAGTTACATTGTTTATTGTGATGTGTCAAGTATCAGTATTGGAGTGTATCTTATGTAGGGGTAGGATTCATCGGGTATAGATCTAAATAGTTGAGGCCAGACATGTTGAATTTCACAATTCACGATCTCGAGTTGGATGCACTTGTGCATGCCTTGCAGTATTGGAGACATTATCTTTTGGGAGAGCATTTTCTAGTATACACTGACCACAAAAGTATCATGAATTTCTTTAATCAGTGAGATCTGAATATGTGATTGTGAAGTTGGGTTGAATACCTTCATTATTTTAACATCTATCTTGCCTAAACGCTTGGGGAAGGAAATGAAATGGTTGATACATAGATGAGAAGGGGTCATATAAATGAATTTTAGTAGGCCACCAGTGAGTGGAATCTCATGGATCTGTTCTATAAGATTCATTTTGAGATGCATGATATATAGGGACAATTGTTTATTTCATCTATAGATGTTACCACTAACCCACTCGATCAAGTGCGAATGAGGTAACTATCAGATTACAAAGTCCTAGTACCATGTGAGAGTGTGTGAGGTGAGGACTGTACTCCTAGGTGGACCGTAGGTGAGGATGAGGTATTGTGTTTCCTTGGAAATGTATGGGTGTCATTAGAAATACATGATGAGGTGATGCGAGATTTTCATTCCTCAAAATGGGCAGTTCTTCCTGGTGTCATCATGATGTACCTTGATCAACATCATCAGTATTAGTGGCCAGCCATGAAGATATATGTATCTAGTTTGGTTATGAGATGTCCCACTTGTCAGCAGGTGATGGGGGAGCATTAATGACCGATAGGGCTTCTACAGCTGTTACCCATTCATGAGTGGAAGTTTAATGATGTCATGATGGAGTTCAGGATTGGATTATCGAGGATTACTTAAGGGAATGATATGGGTTGGGTTGTTGTTTTTCATAATCATGAAGGTTGAAAACATCATTATGATAATGGAAACTGTCACTTTTGATGATCTTGGAAGGTTGTACATCTGTGAGATTGTACATTTTCATGGGGTTCGTCACTCTATTGTTTCAGAAAATGATTCCCAGTTTAATTTTCTTGTATTGTAGGGCCAACAGAGGGTTTGGGTACATATGTACTTTTGAGTACAACTTACCATCCATAGAAAGATATAAAATCCTAATATACAATTCAGGATTTGGAGGACATGATTCGAGCATGCGTCTTGGATTTTGGTGGATCGTGGGGGAGACACATACCCCCAGTGGAGTGTTCTTATAATAAATTTTTTTAGGCAATGATTCAGATGAAACCATATGAGGCTTTGTACGGTAGTCCATTCCAATCACCCCTATACTAGATGGAGGAAAGAGATTTAGCTATGTTGGGACCTCATCTTGACCAGGAGACCACTAAGTATGTGGAGTTGATTCAGAAGAGTATGGATACTACACAGTCTTGATATAAATCTTATGCCGATCGATGGAGACAACCTTTTGGAGTTTGAGGTCAGAGATCATGTTTTCCTGTGTGTCACACTGAGGTTAAGACACATGGGGATTCCGAGATAGGGGAATCTTTCACCAGGATATGTCGGGTTGTATGAGGTTTTGGAAAGAGTCTAGTTGATTTCCTATTGGTTGCTACTCCCTTAGAGGTATCATGACATGCTTGATTTCTTTCATGTTTTTCAACTAAGACTTTACATTTCAGACCCATCTCATTTTTTCAACCCAATGAGGCAGAGTTAAGTTGGATTCATCATTCAAGGAGAACAATATTCTAATTGTGGATCGCAGCATGAAGGTTCTCCATGGCTGGTCTATTCCATTGGTACGAGTGTTATAGAAACATGGGAAAATACAAGATTATACTTTAGATGGGGAGGCCTATGTACAATAATAGTTTCCAGAGTTGTTTTATGTTTCTTTCTTCACCACCATTGGAAGGAAAATTCAGGGATAAATTTCATTAAGGGTGGATATTTCTAATAACCTAAATATACATTTCATGTCTAGATCTAGTTTTTATGTTGTTTTTTGGGAAAAAAGAATAAATGGTAATTTTATATGTATATGTTGTGTAATTATGAGTTTACGTAGTGAACATATGAGTACACTCCTTGCACCTGGGAACCACGTACAACCGCATACTAGTTGTGTAAAGTCCAAATACATGGTCAAGTGTTAACCATGAATTCTTCTTAAGGTGGGGTTGGTTAATCTCACTACATGACATGTGCATTTAATGAACATAATGTGTTATTTTCTTTTTTATTTGATAAATCATATTGGGGTCATGTCTCATCATCAGAAAAAAACTCTTCTCCCCTTGGTTGGTACAAGAGTGTGATGGAAGGGCCGAAGAACTCTTAACCACTCTTGTTTCTCCATCAGACATCCGAATGAGATGTTGTTGGGTGTGTTGGAATCCAATCGGTGTGTTCTCAATTAATCCAGAGCCATTATTATTGATTCATCATTTGTTGTGACTTATTCATGGTTGATTGTTTTTTACCTTTTTGTAGATCTATGACTTTTAGCCCGATTCAAGAGTCGACATTCAAGAATATTTATCATGACACATTGAGGTAGGTAGTTTGTGGATTTTTTGATTTTATTTGGACTATATATGTAAAAGTGTCATATACCCACGTTTGTTGTATTGTGTGTTTGGTATTAGACCCATTTTGTTACCTATTATGGTTTGGTAGATTGATAATGGGTATTTTGATATAGGAGAGGTTAGATACCTTGTTTATGGGACACCTTTGTGGTATGTTTCCAATGTATGATTGATTATGGCCATTTGGTCTAGAATTCATGTTAGTATTTCTTGTTTTCTATTCCTTGTTCTCTTAGGATAGAGTTATTGTTTGTTTGAGATGCCTGTGAAATGAATTTTGGATGATTGTCCATGGGGAATTAGACTGTGATAGGGTCCCCAAGTTGGGCCATTTACGTATGAATTGTTTTTATGTTAGACCAGAGGATTTAAACCATGAGAGCTATGTAGAGATGAATTATTAAATTTATTTTTATGATGTAGACCAAGTAGTATTATCCATGGTTGCTTCCAAGTTTTCATTTATAATTTATTGGCCAAGGGGTATTTACTGTGTGAGATTCCCATGTAGTCGTTTGTAAATGATTAGTGTTATGTTAGAACAGAGGGGTTAGACCATGAGAGCTATCTAATGGTTCATTATTAAATGAATTACTGTTATGTTAGACTAGTGGGATAGACTATGAGAACATTTCCAAACATGTTTTTATTTAAAGATTGAATGATGGTTAGGAGTTTGCAAAGCCAAAGCTCAAGCTTGGACTCAGTCAAAAATGATTGTTTAGATGGTCATATGAGACGTATGTTGTTACTATTAAATAAAGGATACAGTTATTAGGCTATATTACAAGGTTTATAAGACTCAATGCAATGAATAATAAATGCAAATTAATGAAATTGAAACCAATATGATTTTTGAGTTTTTGAGTACATCCTAGTTTATTTCTTCATTTCTTTATATTACCTACGATATATATTCCCTGAAATTTAGGAAAAAACATTTTGGTGGTTGCTTACTGGGATTCTTCTCAGACCCTTCTTGGGTCATTTTTTGGACCCAAAAATATTATATGGTTTCATGTATAAAGAAGGGGAAACACTTCTTCATTAGGTACATAAATGATGTTGGAGCTGGAGAGCAAGGGACCAAGGTGAGGCTTGCGATGCTGTAAGAGTTTACTAGTTTTCTGTAAATTAGTTTATGTATTGTATTTCCATCAGTGTGACTTGTTTGGTTGCTTTACTAGATACATTTGACCTGAATCATTTTTATATATGATCCAATTACTTTATTACAATCATCATTCCGTAGTTTGCATCTATTGTATGGTAGTACTTCTTTTGCTGTTTTTTACTATTTTTTTTACACTATGTATAACCTTCCAATGATGGAATAGTTTCCCCATTATCACAACTTGTTCATCACTTCTTGTCAGTAGCCTCTTGCATTTGGTGAAATGTTCATTAGGTTGTACAACCAACCGGTTTTGGGGCACTTTTGGCAGCACCCGGATCTAAAACATTTTAAAAAACATATTTTTGGTTATAAATTTTAATTTGAAATTTTGATAATGTTTTTCTCATGTTAATTTATTAATATTTTTTGTAATTAAATTATTACCATAAATTCTTACACAATGGTGACACTGTACATTTGGAATAAGAAGAAAAACAAAAGTTAATTATTTTAAAAAATTCTAATTGTAATATTTTTGGTTGAATTATAGACCCATAAGAATATTATATTTACATATAAATTATTATATATGTGTAAAATGTTTATATAATAATTCAATTAGTATATTTATGACTTTATAGTCATATAAAATGAATAGTTTAAAAATGAAATTAATGATATTTTATGTTAAATAATATATTATTAAATTAGTTCAAAATCATAAAAGACATGAAGGATGACAATTAGGATGAAAACTAGAAAAACATTTGATCCTAGTACCATTTATTATCCTGTTTTCAATTTATAAGTAATATTATAAACCTTTTCTATGTAAACAATCATTACCACAATTATAGTTAAAATTTGTTAACTAAGGGGTTAAATCAAAAGATACGGCCTCAAATAATATCTAAACATGTATAAATCTTATTAACTGTGTATACTAGGACAACATATATACTACTTATATTAAAATTTTAATCAATTTTTATACATTTATAAAAATTTATAAGCAAACATATATCCTAAAATATCATTTATTTCTAAAAATAATAATTATGATATTTTTTATTAAATGAAACTTTATTAAATAATATAAAATTAATAATAAAATTCCATTTTTTGGAAATATTAATATTATAAAGTTGAAAATATAAGTAGTTTTCCATTTATAGGAAACTAATTTTATATAATAACATCAATGACCCCAAAAGATTAAAAAATAATTATTTCCAATTTATTTTTAAAAGGGTTAACATGAGGTTAAAACATGGAGATAAGGGTAAAAAATTAACCAAAACATGTAAAAATAATTATAAGAGATTATTTAGAAACTTATTAATATTATATTTCAATTAAACCAATATGGATACTTTTCAAAATTATTATTAAATAATATTAATTAAATTAATTAAATAATTACAATAGTGTTCCCCCATCACTTATAAAACATCACTCATTCTCTCATTCCTTACACTTATTTAAGAAACTTATATCAACAAAAAAATTCCCTATTTTTTCTATAATTTAATATAAACTAAATAGATGTTATCATATTATTAAAAGACCATTTAAAGGGTCCTATGTAAGAGATATAAAGGATTTCTACTAAAGAACATGTAATCGTCTTCATCGACACATTCAAATATCATTCTTTCTCTATGTAATCTAAATCATTTGTACATATACTAAAATTGTAAATATAGTATTATAAATATACTATTATCTAATTATTATAAGGTGAATTCCATTTTCCATATCTTTTCCTTCCCTTTAAATGTAAAAAATTTCTTGTCCCTATGTACAAATTACCGGGTCCAAGCAGTGGTGTAATTTGTCTGTCGTCACAAATTTTTTGGATGGTAATAACGATGGAAATAATTAATATTATTTAAATTTATGAAGTAATTATTAATATGAAATTATAATATCATAAATACCATATTAACATTAATGATTTTAGAAAATGATAACTTGTTCAAGCATGCGTCTGGACTACCACCTCTATGAAGCAATGTGAACTATTTTCCATCGATTCCTTACATTAATAGTTACAAAGATATATATAATAAATATATAGGAAATATATCATATAATAATGACTAATAGTGGTCATTTATTATTTACCATTCATTCATTCCATCCATCAAAACATAAAAACAACATTTATTCTTACGTATGACCTATCGTATCCATGAATAGTGTAATTCATTTTTCTGTATTCTCATGGATTTTTATTAAAATATATATAAAATGAATATATATGATATTTTTGTCATTATTATCATTATATATATGATTTTAACTAGATAAATATGAAATTTCCTAAACTACTAAATCAAAACAGACATGAAAAATGTAATGAGTAACACTAATAAATGATGATTTTAATTAAGAAATAATAATAAATTAGGGTTGTAATTTTATAAATGGATCATATATTATGTTATATATATCTAAATGGAATTTTAATTTATATATACTAAATCTAAATTTTTCATAGACATGTTTAAAATAATTTATGAGTTATTTCAAACATAGGGTAATGGTTTTCATCTAAATTTCAAATTCTTTGAGACATATTTGGTATAATGAACCAATTTAATTTTTTATGGTGTATATACTACACCATTGATGTATTTAAGATTAATATATATTAATTCATTATGATTAATTTTTTAATTCATGTTTACATTTTGGATGGGTTACATTTTAAAATAGAGAAATGATGTAAGAATTACTTTTTCCATCTCATTTTGAGAATCCCCTATATTCATGGAAGGAATTTTATAATATACCCTTCACAAAACCCATATTTTTTATCCTTTGTATATTTAAGTAATCCCGATGTTTTATAATAATATTTCATGTTTTTTTCACATGAATAAAAAAGAAATATTTAAATGAAAAGTGGATATACACTCTCTTTTGATATATTATATTTTAATTATATATTTATATTATTATAAATTTATTTAAAATGAATGTTTATTTAATGAAATGATTTATTAAAAATATTTTAATTTATACCCGACTTTTTTAAATGGTTTTAAAGGAATATTTTTTATTTTCTCTATTATGGCATTTTTTTACCTTTTTAATAGAATTAAAATTTATTTCTTACTCTAAAAATATATAGTCTCAAAAAACTATTCCACAACCAATTATTTTTATAATATGTAGTTTATTCTATATTGTTTTAATGGTTTATTAATGAAAAATATGTAATTAATTATTACAATTATGTTTCACATCCATTTTTTGAATTTCTCAAAAGGACACAATTTTATAAAAGTACTAATATTTCCAATGAAATGATCATCATATTTTCTCTATAATTACGTTTATGTTCATTAAATTTATCATTAAAAATTCAATTTAATTTGAACATTTTTCAATTGACATTAAATTTCTCTCAAATATCCACATTCTTTGTATCATTGATATGATTAATTATAAAAATGTATATATATTATACATATGGTGTTTTGCTGTAAAATCTATTTGATTGATCTATAAAATATTAGTATTATTTATTATTTACTCAAATTGATTTAATTTTTGATGAGTAATATTGTATATAAATTTAACATATCATTCAATATATGATGAATGCATTAGACAGGTAGTGTTGGGTGGGTATCAGTTTTTCATACCCCCTTGATTCATTGATAGGTCTCATGTGACAAAATAGTTGGCTAGCCATATCAAATGGGTTTTTTCGGTGTGTAGAAACCCATATATTAGACTGTCTTGGAACATGGCCATGATGGTGAAGTTAACAAGATGTAAGAGATAATGATATCCAATATTTAGAATTTATTTCATTTTGATTTGAGTTATTATTATACATAATATTACAGAATTGATATTTTCCATTGATTCATTTCATTTCCATGTTATTTATTAAATTTTAAATTTTTTAGTATTTTTCATTTTCATCATTATATTTTGTTATTTATTCATGATATTTTTAATTATACTTAATATTTACATAGTGTTTTTATCTTTGTGTTGACCAAGGGATCATCTAGTTAGATGAATTTTTCCCAAAAACCAATGACATTGATTGAAGATGCTTCAATATTAATATTATATTTATATCAATCATCAACATAGGGTTTTTCATATGATTGGTTCTATGGACTAGTAGTATACCAAAGAATAATTACATCAATGATATTATGATATTTATATTATCAATGGATTCATTTCTTTTTCTGTTCATTTAAATTTATAATATAAAATTGTAATCGTGTATGTATCAAGTTCATCAAGACAATTCGAATGTCTAATCAATGCCGATGTGGTCCCTTGTATCCTATCATAATATCATAATGCAATCACTAACTCTGGGTTCTATGATTTTGATTTTTATACAAAGTATCAGAGAATGTTTAGTAGGAAACATCTGAATTGTATTTTAAATAAACATATCGAACTTATGAAATATGATAATCATTTATAATATCAAAAAAAAATACCTTAATATTTTTTTGATAAATACAAATGTTTATTATGAGAAAACTCAATGTTTCCCAATATATAGCGATGCTGCCTACCAATAGAAAGATAATCATCACCCATATACAATAGAGGGAATTCGTTACTAAGCAAGCCAATACAACTAGTTTTGGAACTGAATAGATCATGGCCATATTAGGGTTGATGAATCAAGTTATGATGAATAACATTACCTATCTTGACTAACCAATTTTTAATTTAATGATTCATATATGTTGGATTGGTTGACACAATATAATCCTCCATCCTTTCAGTGAACATCTAATCCACTAGTATTTGAACAATTCCTTTATTCAATCAAAAATAATATTATTATCATTGGGAAGAAACATTTGTTGGTCCCTAGAACACCCTAACAGGGGAGGGGTGAGCCAATGAGTAATTGTTTTCTTTTAATGTGACAGAACTTGTTCCCACTTTGATAGGAACATATAAAACATGTCTTATGGAACCATATAGTTATTAAATAATCATATGCAGATATAAAACACAACAATTTTATTTGGTTGATCACTAAGAGATAACGTAAGGAGTGTATGATGATAGTGTGTTGGTTATAGCTAAATCCAGTAAGCTTCACTGGTTCTTTGGGACTATAGAAGATCAGACAAAGAAATGATGTTCTAGGATCACTACCTTCGGAAGAATTTTTATGGATAGAAAACAACCTAACTCAAAACACTTATAATAAATCCCCCTAGACAACTTCCATGGGTGATGTATTACTCAGTTTAAAGAAATTTAAATTGTAATAGTTTATTGGGAATTTATGTATTTTCCATGATTACAAAGATACTTGGAATTCACCATATACATATGAAATTAACCTGAAATCACTATTTATATAACACTAATGATCAATTATAATTGTCTTGAATCTCCCAGCCTTAGATATAACCCCTTTATATTTCAGAGAAATTACACTATTTTCTAACCCAAAAACCATCACGAATATCCCATCCATCACAAATCTTATATACTTCATGGAGAAAACTACATTCATGAAACACATGACCTTTATAAAGAAATCATCTTTCATAAATATCCTTTCCATCTGGGAATAATTAGTTTCCCTGGAACTCATTGTCTTTGTAAAACACAATTTTATTAAAATACATAGAATTCTACATGAATAAACTAGTATTTACACAATGTATAAGACAAAAATGAATTTCTGAATTGTGGAGCACACAACCATTGAATATTCTAAACGATTAAGCCTTTTCTCAAATTCTCTACATTTATAATGATATGTGTGGCCTGCCTATTTTTATAATCTTCCTCTAAAAAATCTCCAAGATCCCAACAACCTTTTCATAAAATTAAAAATTTATGTTCAAAAATCTCAATTTATTTTCAAAGATTTTGGAAAATTTAATACATTCATGAATATTCATGTTGTCATGAAGATCTACCATCGTCCAATCTCACATTCGTAAATGTTCTCAAAGTTATAAAGAACACCATATTTCCATAATGCATTCACGATGCTGAAATCATTAAATAATATCCCCCTTTATAAATCCAAAACATATCAATTATCATAACTCTTCCACATTTGAGAAGAGTAAACCCTGGAAAACAAGATTTCCACAACCTTACACTAAATTCTGCACACCTTCCTGAAGATTTATTATTCCTTTTTCTTATCATGTCAAAAAAATCGGAAAACTATATGAAATGATTCTACCTTCAAATATGAATCCATATTCACTGTAATATCACTTTACCAGAAATATGTATGATTAAATGTTGTGTGAGTTTACAAAAAACACAAAATCACATTGTTTCCAGCAAAGAAAATCCTTAGTTCCAAGAATCCCAACAATTATATTTGTTGAAAATCAATAGATAAATTCATTATGTAAATATCCCCTATCAATAACCGTGATTAGAATGAATAAATTCATCCACAAATCTAATTATATGTGATAAAATCTCCATTTAGAGAACAATAGTCATAAAAAATGATTCCATTCCTTGAGAATATACTTACCAATCCTACAATCAATCAATTTATTGAATTTCACCTATATCCCCCATTAGAAAGAAAACCTTATAACCAATAATTATAATTTTAATTATTAAACCAATCTCCCCTTGATTTTATCTACCCCATAGACCTGTATGACATCCAAAAACACATTAAAATAGTTAAAAAAATTGCGATAGGGTAAAAGTTTTTACCAACTCATTCAATAGATGTTGGATGAACATTGAGGTTCAACTGATCTTTCTCCAACATTGATCTTCCAATGGATTGATAAGGATATCTCCCACTTGGTCATAAATTCAAACATTCTACATTTTAATTACACATTGTCTAGAATATTATTTTATTATGTGATATCCTATCTCAATATGTTTAGTATGAGAGTGTAAAAGAAGATACTTTATATGATCGATCAAGCTATTTTTGTCACAGTGAATCACCATAAACTATTTCAAACCATCCCCAATATCATTAATTTGTTTATAAATCCACAATATATGAGTTCATTCCTTTATTATAGAGTTATAATTTTCTTTATTTGTAATATGTGAAGTGATTTCTAGTTTCTTTCTATACCATCCCACACATTTATTTACAATGATGAATGTTCCAACACTTATAAGGATTCTATCCTCTATATCTCCTGCCCAATAACTACTAAAAATGATGATAATTTATTATATAATCTTGTTGGAATGTTTATGACAAAATTTATAGTACCTTTATAATACCTAATTATTCTTTAAACAATAGAAAAATTATTTTACTTCAAGTTACAATAGATGAAAGAAGCTAAGCTTTTTTCAAAGATGATATCTATACATATTTTTGTCATGTATAATAAGAATCATATTATCTTCATATAAATGGTGGGATTCAATTGATTCTTATCCTTATTTATTCCATGATTTTCCCAACTGTAATTGAAGTTGAAATTTGTTGGATGTCACACATGTTTAATTTATTCAGAAGATCTCTTACACATTTTTTCAAATACATGAATGTGTAATATATAGTTTGAACCAATTGATTCCCTAATGATTATGTGAGTTCAACAATAATAGACTTTTATAATTCATCTTTCACGTGCATAGAATATTATGCCACTAATTCTTATATCCTTCCACAAAAAATAATTCAATACAAATAAAAAACCATAAATTGATCTTTATAAATTTTTTCACATAGAGATTTCGGTCAACACGTTCTCTATTATAATATAACTTTTTCAAAAAATCATTAAATATTTTATACCACACTTGAGTATCCTTATTCCTACCATAGAGAGCTTTATTTGATTTATAAACATTAATTTGATCATTTACAATCATAAATTCTAATGGTTATTCAATTTAGAATTATTCATCAAGAACTACATTTAAGAATACCGTTTAAAATCCCTTCTGATAAATTTTGTACACACATTGAATTGATATTTAAAGGAAGATATTAATCAACTCTGGTATATCTACTATAGAAAATGGTTCATCAAAATCCATACCATTAATATTTTCATATCCATTACACACCAATCATGGCATTTTTTAGATCACATTTCCATTCTTATCTAAATTGTTTTTAAAGATCCACTTTGTTCAAAACAGATTTCGATATTTTGGTCTCATAAAAATATCCCATTTATAGTTCTTGTAAATATGATCTATTTCTTCATTCATGTCCTTAACCCATGATTCATCATGTACTTCTTCATCAAATGTGGTTAGGTAAACAATTAATAGGATTGGAGAATGTTTTTCATTACTCTTTCACCATTTATATATAGGTGTGGTCCAATCCCCAATGAGGTTGGATTGATCAATTTTTTGTCTTCTATATCTCTTATTAGGTTTTGATTAAGATTATTAAATAATGGTTTTCTATTCTGATTATTCTTATGATTCATCATAATTTTGTGATCCATGAATATTTTTCCATCCTCACACTATTTGTGAATTACAATCAATCCCTTGTCCACTTTCTTCTTAATATTCAATCATATTAATATATGATCTCCTATAGGTATTTATGGTTTTATCCTTAGTGATCTAGAGATCATTGACATCCATATTTATTCTAGGAGTATTATTGTAACTTTTATAGTCTCTAAAATTAATTGAATATCAAAGGAATATTCCCCCATTTGCAACATCACGACACTTGACATGATTTCATTCTTTATTTTTCATGAAACATTTACTTACAGAAACACAAAAATACTTCAGAGTGAAATTCCTTTAATAATATATCTCATATTGTGTCCTATTTTATCCAATAAAAAAACCTATTCGATTTTGAGTATACACAACTATATTAATTTTATATTTACAATAATGATGAGAATCATACCACTCAATCAATATAGTTTGAGTCGTATTGTTTTCCTATCTATTTATACAATATATGGCCTCATTTGGTTGAGTAGTTATCAGTATATCCACATCAATATTTATCCCATGTTTTTAAAAGTAATATTCATATTCAATGGATGTGTGTTATCCTCCATTGTAAGATTATAGAATCTTGATTGTTTGACTAGATAACTCTTCAGTTTTTTGATAATGAATCTTTAAGAAATCAAGAACATATTGATTCCTCTTCATAGGAATGAAAAAATACATTATGTTGTAATCATAATTATATAAAATGATGTATCTCTATCCATATGTTCTAGCCATATTCACTAGGGCACGAATGTCTATATGTATTAGATCAGTAAGATTTGATTCCCTTTATTTAGTCGGCCAATATGTACTCCTAATAATCTATCCTCGCATGAATGCGTCACATGAATTTTCTCGATCGCACATTATATTGGCAATATTAGAAATAAACAAATGATTTTATATGTAATACATTAAATTTTTATATATGTGACCCAAAATATGATGCTACAAGTTGATTTCTTCTTCAAATGATAATAAACAAGTGTTCTCTTTACTTTTATCATGTTATAAATGTCCAACTATTCCATATACATTACTGAGAGAATTATTTTTTTTCCTCTGATGATGCACCCCTTATAACTAAATGTCACTACCAGTCATGTTTCTCACAATTGATTCACACTCAGAATATTGTGACTCAAACCATATATATATAGAACTTCTATTTTCTTTAGCACATCATTTTCTTGTTATTTATTTCCACTAATTTTTATCATTAATGAATCATTGACGATGAATCTTAAAAAATACCTTAATTATTTTCTCTAAATTCATCAAAAAATATTTATTTATAGTAATGTGAGATGAGAATCCTCTATCAAGAATCCAAGTGCTACTATTTTTTGTAGCTCTGAGAGCTATTTGAGTAATTTTATATTTCTTCATCTTCTTATTTTCAATTCATAATATACTTTATTGAGTAATCGATAAAGATTTCCATTATTATATCATTTCAATATTCATGTGTTATTTATAATCATATTCATTTTCCAATGATGAATACTTATTTTCATGGGTAACTCCAATGGGTTGAGGGGAATTGATTATCTCTGATTTCTGTATGTATTATTCCTTTTTTTCCACTTCATGTATTGAATATCATTTTGACCATAGTTAGAAATGTGAAAACAATATACATAGAAATTATTTCTTCTACATGATGAATGATATAATATCATTCTACTTTGTTGAATTTTATTCATTTCCCCATTCATATAGATCCTTATATCTTCACAGGAAGACATAGTATGACCCAGAAATCCATAGAATCAATATTTCATTATGGGAAATAGCCTATCACTTACATTAATCTACATGTCCCATTTTTTGTAAAAGTATTTTACTTATGAATTTATATGTATACTTGAAGATTATGGTCTATTTTTTTATTTTTTAATATTTATTTGTCGGTACATCAAACACCTTTTATTAATGTGGAACTTTCTACTTCCTGTTGTTTTTTCTCATTCTATTTCCAGACTTTTATGTTTCTATATCGCATCCAATTCCATATTTTCCCATAAATGTCTATATATGATCATTAAATTCCTTCTATACACCTTCATAAACATTCCCAACTAATTATAATAGCTATAAATATGAAAATATTCCAAACATTAATATATTATTCATTTCCCTTGTCATTGATTCAGATTCCAGTTTACTTCTTAAAGTAACCACATCTTCGATATGTCCATTCCCCTATCATACACTTATATTGTAGTATATATGTATGTTTATAGATGAATTTTTCAGATCTTCAATCCAGATTTTAAATTATAAGACATATTCCGAGAATTTTATTATTGTAAAATGTTCTTATGACTCTCCTTATAGTTGATCAATTTCAACATCAATCTAAAAAAATTCTTTGATAACACATTTATAAAATATCAAATAATTGTATTTTTTTTGCTTTATGAATTTAAATATAATAAAAATCAACCTAAATATCCAATTCGAGATTCACAACACAAATCAACTTATTATCAAATTCGTTTAATGGTTTTCCATTTTCAACTATATCAACCATGAATGCTTCCGATTCAGATATAAAATCGAGTTCAATATCCTCCCAAACTTCAGTATCATTTTTTGGATAAAAATAAAATTCTATATAATTTTATTTCATAATCATAGTCTTCCATTTAAGGGACAATATTATAATGTTTCTTCCGGACTTCTACTTCACTTCTAGCGTCATCAAACATCCTTGGGCATTGACTGCCAAGGTGTCCTACATTTCCCCAAAAAAGAAATACATGAAAAGCATACCTTGAAAACTACGATTTCCTCTCTTGAATGTTCTTGAAATAATAGGATGAAATTCATTATCCACATAATCTCTATAATCACAACCTTCGGTACTGTTAAGATTATCCATGTATTTAAATTCCATTTCCTCTAGTTCTCGAATTATTTCTTCTTCTCATTGGACACTTATTTCTTAAGATACCTGACTATTGACCAAATAACCAAGTGAATGTTTAGTATAATCAATTTCCTAATGGAATGGTACTTTTGGATTGTAAAAATGTGGATTCTTTCTTAGGATTTTTTCACAATTTCTATATATTTAATTTCATCACCAAGACCTCAAATTTCTCTAACAACTTTTGTAATTCTATATAATATTTTATTTTTATTTTTATATGGATTAATTTTCAGATCAACATAATTAAATATAAAAACATATAGTTAGTAATCATTAACTTCCCATATCAAAATCAGATATTTTTCATGTTTATCCCACATGGACTTGGATTAAGTGAAAATCAAAACACTGAAATAGATTTGATCAGATATATCTATAGTAAGGGAGTTTTTTTCTTTGTAATGAGCATTAAGAATTTTTTGTACGTTTTAGTACTAGAGAGTACTATTGTATCACTGACCTGAATCTCATGAGTTGATGACAAAAGTCATTCTAAAAAAAGATATTTGAATTGAGATATCATCCTATTCTTTCATATATATATATTTTACTTCCATAGAGTAGTTGGAGTAACATAACATTCATTGAATTCTCCATGAAAACAAAAGAGGAGAATTTTTGAACACCAAAATCATGGAAACATTGATAAGGCATATACGGCCCTGTAAAACCATCAGAGTGAAATGGTAAATCAGGGTGTCATATTTTTAATTTAATGTGATGGATCTTTTTACCACATTGATAGGAACTCGTAAAACATATTTTATAGAATTGTCTAGTTATTATAATATCATATTTAGAGAAACAATAAATTATCTTTACAGGGTTTACTAATAAGGGATAGTCCAATATAATACACTGATAGTGTGTTGGTCATATATAAATCCATTATGATTCATTAGATGTTGTGGAATATAGAATATCATACACAATCACTCTATTAGAGGCACACAAGGTTTACATGAATTTTTTATGATAGTACATAGCCTCTCTATGAACACTTCTATTGACTCCCCTAACCTCACTAGCATTGGTGAAGTCATACATTTTTTAACAACATGAAGGTCACCATAGTTAATTAAGAATTTATCTCATTTTACATGATTACCACAAGATTTTTCATGTACTATAGACCTAATTTTATGCATTTGAAATCACCATTCAATTTAACATGATGTTCAATAGTATTATTAATGATTCACCCCAACATCATGAAATCCCCCTTATGTTTCAAATAAATTACAATTTATTGAACCCACGCTCCTTTAAAAATATCCCAAACATCACAATACTTGTATCTTCCAAGGAGAAAACATCTGTTGCAGATCTCATTGACATCGTGAGCCAAACTGCCTTTGAGAAACTCAAATCCTTCATGGAAAACTATGTTATTATAGAACTCCCAATCATTGAAAAATTAAATTTTCTAAAAATCATTTCAATACGTCAACACAAAATAAATATTTTAATGTTTCTCAATATCAAAATAAAATTATTATTCATGAATATCACATGTTTAATTAATTCGTAATGATTCAACATTTTCTAAAATTATTTTTGTGTCAAATTAAGTGTCTGAGATACATATTTAGAGACTCAGACTTTATTAACACTCCTGGCACCCATAACCCTTTTCTCAAAACACAAAATTCATGTTCACAAGGATCCTTCTCATCATGAAGCTCTTGTAAAATTTAACCCATTCGCATGGTTATTGTATTTGTGAAGATATACCAATATACCATCACACATTCATAAACCTTCTAGTAGTGGAATAAAACTCCATATTTCCATCACACAATCTTGATGCACATTCAGAGTGCACCAAAGCATTGTGAATATCATCCTTCATGATACCCATCCTTTTAAAAACATTTGCCTTAATTTTTTTTTTGAGAAGAGTCAATCATAGAAAACCACCTCTCAAAAATATTTCTCATGATGCTCAGCACCTTCATGAAGCATGATCTATTCTCATAATTCTATGTTCAAAAACATTTTAATAAAACAAGTTAAATATGGAAACATCAACATTGAATCCATCTACAGCGTAATATAACTTTCTTGAAAACTCTATGATCAACCCTAGTGTGAATTTTCCATAAACACAAAAAACACATTATTTATATAAAATCATATTTTTCCATTCAAAAAAATATATATTTTTTGAATCAACCAGTGAGAGACTACCGATGAGAGTGTGAACTTAATCACCCAATAGAAATTACTTCGATTATATGGGTTCTAATACCAATTCATGAGGGAAATGTATAAGAGATGGATGTGAAGAATATCAACATTGAGTTTACGCCTACTGTATGAGAGTATTTTGATTCCATTCATGATGAGTTACCTAGAATTACTTCAAATTGTGATGTTGAGTTTTCAATAGAATTCATAAATGGTGAAACACTTATTTTTGAGGCTTTATATTTAATATACTTGATTATGTTACAGGAATTGAAGAAGAAACTCTAGGAGAGTGAAGTTAAGGGTTTCATTCAGCCGAGTGCTTCACTATGGTGGTAACATATTATTCGTTTAAGTGGAAATACGGTTCAACGGGTATTTTAATATTTTGTGGGAACTTAAAAAGATTATTATTAAGAAAACTTATCATATACACCACATATATGATCTGTTTGACCAATTATGCAGAGATCAATATTATTCAAATATTGATATTTAATATGTATATCATTAGTTAAGTGTCTAGAAGGAGTATACAATGAAGACAACCTTCTGTTTGTGGTATGGTAATTGTGAATTTATAGATATGCCTTTTATACTAACCAATTTTACATATATCATCATGTATTTAATGAATAGAGTGTCTATATACTATTTTGATCATTTTTTGGAGGTATATATGGATGAAATTATTATAAATTCAACGATTAAATAAGATCCTGATGAACATTTTACGAATTTTCAATGACTTCAGGGAACGTTATGTTGAATGATGTATTCATCATGTGTAAAATCTGGGTAATGAATGTTTCAATTTTAGGTCTGTAAAATGAGATGACGGAATCTCAGTGGGTAATTCAACGAAATAAGTCATTGAGTAATAGACCAAACCAACAATATTTAAACAAATCTATAATTATATTGGGTATGATAGATACTACTGAGACATTCTAAGTTATTTTTCATGAATCTCTAATCCCCTAAAAAATTTGACCGAGAAGGGAGAAAAGTTCATGTTGAGAAGTGAATATGAAGGTAATTTCAACGAACTAGAGAGAATATTGTTCTATGCACCTTTGTTTATACTACCTTGTATCAGAGAGGTTTTTTGATATATTTTGATGTATTGAAGTAAGGACTGAGATGTTTCCTCATATTTAATTATATGATGATATATTATGCATCTCACTAGTTACAAATTCATGAATGGAATCATGGGACTCATGATTTGAAATTGGTTTCAGTGATTTTTTTTAATTAATGATGTGGATTCATTATCTATATTGTGAAATTTTTAATACATAGTCTTATCTTAAAATCTGGAGGTATACATTTACACAGAAAGAGTTTAATAAAGTAGATAATATTTTTGAAGTTAATCACTGATTATTACTGATCAATACATTACAATCCTTGGAAGGTAAAAAGGTTACCAATAATATGAGCTAGAAAGACAAATATAGTTATTATATTATGAGGACTGAAACAGAACAAAAATTTATATATTTTTAGAAGATAGATCTTGAAATCTAAATTAATGTTGAAAAATAAAACCTTTCACTGATACATATTAATCCATCCATTCTTGATAAAATTAAGAAGATATATAATAAATATGTGGGATTAAAAAAAGACAGTGAGGAGTATTCTTGAGTTTAATCATAATCATGTTCCAAGGATATGGCTGAAGACCTGAGTACTTGTCTTATCAATACCAGAGTAGAAGTAGTAGCTATTGGATGAAGATCATGGTAAATCTTTACCAACTCATCAGGGAAGTAAAAAAGTTGTATGTAGATATAAAAGCGTATTTCTTATATGATAACATGAAAATGGATAATTCAAAGTAAATATAATGATGGATGGTGAATCAGAAAGTTATGTTTGAGATATTGATTTATAATGGAATGTTGAAACCATTACCCAGAAAAGAATATAAATAGTCAAACATTACCATGAATTTCATTATCTGACTCCCCAAAGAATCTCATGGGTAGAATTTTATTTGGGTAAAAGTTGATATAATTATGAAATTAGTGCATTTTATCACTATTAGAGAATATTTATCTCTTTATTAACATACATCAATACATAGTCAATAATTTATGAGATTCATATTGTGTATCACTATAAATTTTATTCATCAGGATCTGTGGATTACCTCGATGTTCTTTGGAATCCTTCAACAAGATCTATATATAGAGTTCAACTTTAGTAATTCTTATAACCCTTAGACATATGGTATATATTAAAGGACCCTTAAAATCTAGAATATAAGATTTTAAACATCAATATATATTCCAAATGTTGATACAATTAATGCATTTTGTTGGTATAATTTTTAAACAACAATAACTTCCAATTGATAATTCAGATAGATAGTTATAATCCCTCAAGGTAATAATGTGACGAACTGCAATATGATGGGAATAAGTTTGAGATATAAATATTTTGGGACTTGATGTACTTTAGGAATGTGATGAGTTGTTTGTATCCACCAAACATCACATAAGTAAAGCTCAAATCAGAAAAAAAACATTATACTGTAAATCATTAGGGATATGAAAAATCTGAAGTTGGTGATAAGGTTTCCTATGAATATCTCATTAGAAACAGTTTATGAGAATTGTAAATAATGGAATGTTGAACTATATATATTAGTCCCTTTTAAATGGTTGACAATATATGGATGGTAGCTTATCTTTTGGTTTATTAACAGAATCAGAATCATGTCAATAGCGTGTTCCATATATCTCTCTTGAGGAAATAAATTCATGATTTTTAACATATAATAAACTCAAATTTTGTACAACTTGAGAATGAACTATCTTATGAATAACAAAATATATAAATTATTGATCATATAGATAATGTTCTACAAAAAATTACTACTCATCTGGTCAATGTTTTATGGCCAAAACACAAATTAGAATATGAAACATGGGAACTCCAGGATGTGATGAGATAGAAGTACCCAATGTTTTCTTTATCACAGTGTTGGAATTTTGATGAAAAAAAACTAATAATGGTTTAAAATTTAATATCCTGACATTTTATGAAAATTTTATCTTTAAACAAATATAATTTCTTTGATATCTTTCTACAGACACGTCATAATGTATAAATGAACTGAGAGAAACTATCAAAATATTATCACCTCACCATTGTATTGATATGTATTAATATGATTAAAAACATTAGGAAAAATATGTATAAATATTTAATTTTATTTAAATATATTTCTTATCTATTCGGAAATAAGTACATAATTTTGTGTATTTCCATTTTAAGCTTCAATAATATGTTGTCATCAAAAATGATTTTGGTAGATTTTTTTGTGTCGATACTATAATTATTATGTTCAACATTTATTTATTCAATTTTATAAAAATAATATTAATTAAAAAATAATTTCAATATTAACTTAATGTTAATTTTTTTCTATTTTTATAAAAATATTTATTTTTCAATGAGTAGTGAAAAATATTAAATTTCATAAGAGTGTCTTTTTTGTCCATTACATCAAGTAATTTTAGAGTCCTAATATATTTTATATTTTATATTTATTTTATATAAGTTACTTTTAATATAAAATAATACAATTAATTAAATTAGGATCATAATTTTACATGACTTTGATATGAGTTAATTTATATGCTAAAAATACATTTTTCGCAAAACTATTTTATATCAATTTTATTGATTTAGTTTTAAATTAATTTCAATAAATTATTAGATTTGAATTTGATAAAGTTTATTTCAAATTTAGATATATTAGGTTAATATTAGATTAATTCTTTAATATTATTTTTATACATCATGAATAATAATATTGGTACGGTTTTTAACATCGAAAAAAATTTATTTCATGTAAAAATTACACTATCTTAATTTGGATACTCATAGTATATTTTGACTATTATAAAAACAACATATATTCAGATAATAATTTTTGTTTAAAATATGGATATTTTCTTATGAGGTAAATTTATTTTATTATTTTATTATGAAATAATTACTATAATTACTTACGTAATATTGAAATAGTGCTTGTACAAGCAGTATAAAAATCATGTAAATTATTTTAAAAAACAATAAATATATTATTTTTTGGGTGAGATATCAATTTGAAATAATTTAATGATACATATTACAAATTAGGTATGTTTGAAATGTTTATATTTGAATTAAATTACAATATTTAGGACTTTAATATCAAATATAATGAATAGTATAAAATGTTTCATTATTAATATTTCTTGTCGAATAACATCTTATTAAAAAATTCAAATATCATAAAAATTTAATATGAAAATTATAAATATAAATTCTATATAATTTCATAAATTTTCCATTCATGATCCAATTAAAACGTTAAATGTGATGTATTATCCCTTTAATATTGAAAATTACATTAACACGATTAATGTGAAGGATGAATAACTAAGTAGTTAAAATAAAAAATCATATCTAAGATTAAGATTAACCCTATTAAAAATTTATTGAATGATTATAATATGACCATACACTCCTTATATTTTAATATATATCACTTTTTAACCATTTGAAACATGTTAGACACATATTATATTATAAAATTTTATTTATTTCAAAAAATGACAACAATGATATTTATACAACAATACTATATAAAATTACTTAAATTAAATAATAATCCAATATTTTTTCAAATTAATGGTATATGTTTTAGAATACCCAACATGTCCCATTTAATGGTATGTGTTTCATCTAAATTTACATTTATGAGCCCTAAATTTTAAAAACCTTCGATATCACAGTAATGTCAAAATGGCTAATGGGGGTTAAATCTATGATATAAGGGTAAAAATATGACCAACAACTGTCAAAATATTTTCTCTCTTTGTTGATTTGTTTTATTACAAAACATATATTTCAAATTAATTATGATCATCTTTTACATATTATTAATTTTTTATTCATTAACATTATATAGAAAAATTAGCTTTCTAAGAATCATTTTTCATTTAAAATTAAATGTATTTTAAATATACAAATAATTTTTTACATGGAATTTATTATTTCCTAAATTTTATACCACTTCAACTTATGGAATTTTACTATGAATTTTATTTGATAGAATAAGAAAATTATAAAATTTTCAATTCTATACTCAATATAATTTTTCATAAGACTTATTTATTCGGAATTAAATTTATCATTAAATATTTGTGGAATTAATTGGACATGTATTGTTGGGTGGGGATAATTAATAGATAACACCTTAATGCATCGATAGGTCTTATGAGTGAAACCGAATGGCTAGCCTTATTAAATGTATATCTTGTGTGTACCTACCCCATGAATAAATATTATTATCATAAGGACTTAATGGTAGTGATTTTATGATTTCTGAGATTATGTTGTCCAATATTATGAATTTTCATAATTGTAATTTTTTTTATCGTTTTACATGTTATTATAGTGTTGATATTATATCCATATAAATTTTTTACCTTATTATTGGTTAAATTCATTTTTTTGCTTATTTAAAATACTATATTGATTATGCCTTATTTATTCACAATATTTTCTATAGTACATAAACTTAATATTAATTTATGCTTACAATTATTTTTCATCCCTTCCCTAGGATATGAAGCAGTATATTATGTCAAATTTCATTTATGTAAGAATTATTCTTATACAATATTTTTTTATATTACCAATGTAATATGGGAAACATGTATATATTTTATTATTCAAGACTATGAAATTGATCAATTCATGGTGATGTGATGCATTTTACCTTATGAAAATGTACTAATATAGACAAAAAAATTGGTTTAATGTGGTTAAGGTGGTTATATATCCATTTTTAAAATGAAATTTGTCATCTTTTTATGATGTGGGTTTTCAAAAACCATTATTTCATTTTAGAGACATTTCCTACCATGATCATTTTTCCAACCACTCCATGATTCCTCTTAAAAACCATGATGTATTTTTCAACTATACATTATTAATTATTCATTTTAAATTTAAATATTTTCAAAATTTATAATTCAAATTTTTTAAAAAGATGATATAATGTGACTCATTACTTCTTGTTTTATAAAATTGATAAAAATAATAAGAAAATTATTTTATTTCAATTTTCCTCATTATGGTAAAAGGATTATATGAAACCAGGAGTTAGAATTCATAAAATATTATATAAATCCTCTTATTCTCTTTTATATTGAGGGTTTATTTTGAAAAAATTATAATACTACTTTTGTCTTGCCAAATCATCAATTGTGTATATGCATGATGTTTTTCTAGTGTATTTAATTTGTGAATAACATATTTTTTATTTATTTTTTATAAGGTAATTAACCTAGAAACCCAAATATTGATCAATTTTTGAAAATTATTGATTTAACTCTTTACTATTAGTATGAAAACAGTTATATTGAAGTATATTACATAGATATTTATTTCATTTATAGATTGGGGAAATATTTACAATCTATATATATCTAATTTTAATATGGATATTTATTTATTAAATAGGAATATTGGTTCTAAATTTTATTTACATACAATTCTTTCATTTTAGTAATAGATTATACATAATTAGTTATATGTTTGTTGGACTTGTGTAGACATTACCCCGTCTAGAGTTGGGCCAATAGCTTGCGGCCCTTAATATCATGTATTAGCGATGACCTAAGAATCGATATAGAACTATATTAGTGTGGACTTACTGTATTATCATGTTACAAGAAAATTTAGTATTGTGGACATGGGAATGAAATTTTAGTAGCATGTGACTAGTGACATGAATTTGTCATTGTACCTCCATGGAGTTTAACCCACTGGTTACTACAACATAGTGGACTTATTCTATTGTTAGTGGAATAGTTTCATTGTATTATTTATGATCTCATTCAATATATGTTACCAATTTATATTAATAATATATTTTTCTCTATAATTATGATATTTCAAATTATTATATTTCATCCTCCCTGGGGACGTAGTTTTATTTCCTGAACAATGTAATTTTATTTGTCTGGTACATTTTCAATATAATTACTCTTTATTTTATTCTTATATAAAACAAAAAATCTTTGTAACTCCAAGTGATTGGATAATAGTGTGTGGCTCGTAATAGGTTGTCAATGCGTTGTTAGGTCTCGTGAGATAAACCAGACATGGTATTTGGAGTAGCCCCACTCATTTATTTTGATTTCATAATAATGGTCCTGGAATCCCATCTGTTTATTTAAATTAGTAACCAAGGATTTGTTTCAATATTATTTAACCATGTATATAAAACTATTTGATTATAAAATATATACTTTATTATTAATCATTCCTTGTTCTTATATATAATACCTTCTTTTATATTATTTCTCTTATAGATTAATCTATCTCACATTTATCATGTTTCCATTTCCCTAGGTTTTGATGAAATTTTTAAAACAGGATTTTTCTAGAATAATGTCATATGTGGAGATTTTTTGGGATTTTTTAAGTTATTATTCAGTATTAATTAGTTTTTTATTCAGTGTGGGATATTTTAATTGAATGATAATGACTTGGGATTTTTTATTTTATGAGATACTGTAATTTACTGAAGCTAAAAATCTATAAGTTCATGGGAATATATGTAATGTAATATTTTCTTTATTCACTAAAAATAAGACACAGTTTTTTCGTGGGATGTTATATTTGGCATCAAAGAAGGTTTTAGATAAATTTACATGCTATTATATCTGTTGAGGATAATCTAAGTGTGTTATATACCACCATGGTTTATATCTTTAAGGGTATTTATAATTTTAATTATATATAAATCATTTTAGGGTTATTTTGTTAATATATCATACATTCTAATTTAGGTAATATGATGAGATAACATCAGATAAACCCAAGGGGATGATTCTATGTTGAAGAAAACAACCAATATTTTTGAAAAGTATAATGTTTGGGGTACCCCATAAATTACAATCATATCTGGATACTAGAAGGTGGATAAAATAATGATATATATGCATATTGTGGTAATCACCCTAATAATGGTTGGCTATGGATGAACGTGACCTTTACAGAGTGCACAATGATTTGGCCTAAGACTCCACATCTCAATATAAACTCCGATGTGATATAATTTGGATGATTCACATACACATTACAAACTATTAGAAATGATTTAAATATATCAGTTGTAGATATTAATAAGATAATTACAATAGATAAAAAATATTAAACAATCTGATTCATAAGACAAGATATTTATCAATTTATTTGTGGCATTATGGATAATGGGTGAGTTGAATTTTGGGGACATATATATCATTCAGTTTTTAGTTTAGAATATTTTTATAAATTAAATTGTATTTTGGGACTATTACATTTGATGATTAGGAGTCTTGAATATTCGAAACAAAATTAAATAAGGTTCAAACGAGAGTGATATATATAGAAATAGAAAATAAAAGGATGATAAAATTATTATTTCATAGCGAATGATTTCATGAGTTTTCATTCTTTATAATTCTCTTAAGATTATAATTATTCATCACTCATGCCAAATCATTTTCGAGTAATGGATTTATCCAGAATGAAATATGTTAACAATGGATACAATTAACAATTAAGTGATGGTGCTAATGATAAACCAAATAGGATAACATCAAGGGTGAGAAATATTATTATTATTCTGAACTAGATAATTATAATTATGATTAATAATGAATAATATTTTAATTTAATACCACTCTATTGTGGTTAAAGATTAAGCCTCATGGAATTTCAGGTGAAAAAAAGGAAAAAGGAATGACCATTCAATTTCATATTTGTCTAAATTAAGGGATGATACAACTAGAGAAATGTGTCAAAGAAACTAGAAGATACTTCATGTGTGGGAGATAAAGTCTTATAGAAACATGAATCAAAAGAAAGATGAATCAATTAGTTAACATGATTAGAGGAAAATATGTGTTTCCTAGTTCAACTTAATAAATTTATTTTAAGAACTAATTAAAAAAAATATCTTGAGTAATTTTTATCTTTTATATATAATTTAATAATTATATTAGTATTTTTTAGTTAGAATTATGAGGGAACAATTTAGTGGGGGGTATAATATAACACAATTAAATTTTAAATTATATATTCTTTTAAATTCGAATATATTATCTAATGTTAGATACCAACAACAAAAAACCACAATGAACCAAAAAAGTATATTTAAATATTAAAACATATCAATAGGAATCAAATGTAAAAAATTAGTCAAAAAAATAACAAAGTATATGTACAAATAAAATAAAATTTATTTTTAGACCATTTTATTAATAAAATAAACTTAACATATCTAAAATACTAATAATATAAATTTATATTAAAATTTATTTTTTTCATCCAAAATTCTATTCTCATTCCTTTATTTTAAGAAACTTAATATCTAATGTATACATCATACTATTTCTATAAATAATTTAATAAAACCAATTTTATTACTAATTTATAGGAGACTATAATAATAATATTAATTATGTAAAAAGTTATTTTCCTATGAAAATTGTTTTTATTCTATATTTATGATTTCATTTCAAAAATAAATTGGAATGTTTAGGATTATTAATTTCCAAAAATAAGCTTAATTTTTTGATTCAAAATAATAAGATTACCTTAGGATTAAATTTTTGTACTTGTCCTAAATAGTTTATTATTAGGTGAATGGTGAAAAAATATTGCTTTTTACATAAACTATAAATATTTTGACTTTATCATTATATAAATAGGACCTTAAAGTATATTAATCCTTTTAATTGATAAAAAATTTGTTTAATAAGTAGAATTATATATTTTAGAAATACTATATTGAATTTATAAAATCAATTTTTACCATTTTGGAAACATAAGTAATATTTTACTGAAAAAATGGTTATTATTTTATTATATTAAAAATTATTTTTTATAAGTAATATATATTAAACATATAAAAAAATTTATTTTATATTTTAAATCACAGTGTTCATATTGTATAATAAGATTAATGAAAAATGAGGCATAAACATATTATTACTAAGATTAATCAAAATTACCATGATAATAATGAATATCTTATATTCAATGAATTGATTTATCAATGTTATGTACTTTATATATAATAAATTAAATTTAAATATTTAATGTAATGATTTTTATATGAATTTTAAACATGTATAAAAAATCATTAGCAATAATTTAGTTGGTAATTAATGATATATAATATTAAGAACACTTAGTTTAGAATTTTTTTTAAAAAATAATATATTTTCATAATATTATAATTTATTAAAAGTGGTTAACTTGTATTTTCAATAATATATAAATTACAATGGTAGAAACTAGTTACTATGGTAAAAAAATATAAATTTATAAATATAGTGGTAAAAGAATATATTTTTTCTAAATCAAGTATGAAAATAAATTTTAGATTCTTTATTGTCCTTATCTTTTCCCAAAATTCATTATTTAGCACTTTTAAAGTCATTGAATCTTGAATAGTGTCATTCCATCATTGGAAAAAACTATTTTAAAGAACTTCATTTTATTCACATATAAAATGAAATCACTTCCAACATATTTCTATATCCATTCTGAATCCTTATCTCAGCCAAAAAACATCTATAGTTTCCCTAAAGTGTATACCTAGATCCTATCGACCTTCTTCATTCCAAAAGAAAAATCTAAGGAGCCTTAAGTTGTTACCCATTGGAGAATAACTAAAAGAAGAGGTAATGTTCTCAATCAAGTTATTTTATTTTTTTAATACTCAATTCTCTCAAATATATTATATCAAATAAATTATGAAAAAATTAGTATTATAAATATTCTGAAATATTATTATGTTAACGATATATTTAATTTTCGGATTCCATCAGAACCATTTGAAAATTGAAGTCTTCGTCATTTGTAGGGTCAATTACTACCTGCATGAAATAACATATAGATGTTAAGTCACCTCCATACATAGATGGTTAAAAAAGAATATTTAATTAATTAATATTATTTTTTATAATTATTATGGTTTTGAGACAATAATCCATTCCATATCATCCTTCTAATTTATGGAAAATATTTTTTTCTACCATATATATGTGCCGACTACCACCTCTACAACGTGATGTATTTAATTATATAATATAATATTTTATTATTTATCCAAAAAATTTATAAAATTATTAACCTATATAATGAATTATAAATAATATTATTATGATTCTATAATAAAAATATTCTGCTATGTTTAATATCATTCTTCACTATACTCACCCATGGATTATATATTGTTCCTTTTTAGTCAATTTAAAAACCGATATGAAAATTAATATAAATTCATATCATGGATAACCGAGGAAAATATATTAATGATGATATTGGAAAATAAAAATAGTTAATTATATGTTTTTTTGATCTATAATGTTAATTGTTTATATCTAATATGGTATTAAGAGACAACACCTCATTCATTAAAATTATCAAAACAAGTTCTTCAATAACTATATCCTTTTGAATCATAAGTAAAATTCCTATGAAATAAAATTATCACATTTTGATGAATTAAAAAAATATATATTATAGTTCCCAAAATTATCTGGTAATTAAAAACATTAAATCTATAAAACATAAACAACACTATCATTAAATTACTACTACTAAATAATAAATGAAAACAATAACCATATGATTAGGGAAAAAATACAAAAAACTAATATATTAGAAATAAATAAATATAAAATAATTTTATAAAATGATATAAATATGAATACTCCTCTGAAATAGGGGATTAAAAGATTCTATTTTCTATAAAAATATTATAACATGATTTCCTAAAGATGAACAAAGTATGGATTTCTCATTACTCAATTATATTTCATTGAGTTAAAATGATTATTCCCAGACCCCATTCTTCTATGATAAATTATTTTGACTAATGATTTTATAAAATTTTATTTACACTTTCAATTATGTGTATTTACAATTCATTATCATGAAATCCATTCTAAAGGATTGTTACTTTAATGATTGTGATATTCATATGGGTTCATTAACTAAACATTCACTCTTTGAGAAATATTAATTATTATGTGAAAAATTAATTTATGGTTTACATAGAAATACATTAAACTATCTTATCATATTCAAATTTTTATTAACTGGATATAAATGTCTATTACATTATCCCACCATAATATTATTTTGAATATAAATTCAACAAATATCTAAGTGTCTTTCTTGACTCAAATCCCCTTTATTGAGTTATATTGCATCTCCATGAAATTAATTATTCCAATGATAGATTATTCGACCTTAATATTTTATTTCATGGCAATTTCTCTTCTTTCTGATGGAAATGTAATTTTTACTTTAATTATTTTATAATGATGAATTTCTTCAGGAATATTCATGTACTTGTAGATGATCATTTCCATCATCTTTGACAATAGTATCCCATATTTTCATATATTATCCCTTACAACCATTGTTCTAATTATTATTTTTAAAACAAATTATGTTTTATTTGATTTTTTCTCCATATACCACTTTTTATTTTTTCAATGTATGTTTTATCATCCTTTTTAAAATTTGGGTTTTCAGTAAAGATATATTAATGTATTAAAAGGTTTTTTCAATAAATGTTCATTTATTTTATCAACTACTACATTTTTTATTTAAAAAATCCATTATGTAATTTTTAAGGATGCATTATTCAATATCATTTATAAAATAACATTTTTTTAATGTTTTACTTAAAACTTTTTAAAATAGCGATCAAAAGTGACTCATGAAAACCACTTTTAACAACATTGTTAAAAATGGTTTCAAATTTTTTATCTGATTTTAGTTCAATTTTACTCTTTATTAATTTTTTTCCTCTTATGGGGTTATGTTTATTGGATTTAATTCTAAATCCCCACATATTATTTTATATTTGGGTATTATGTTCATTGAAAAATCCATTACATTATTTGTGTTGTCAAATCATCCACAATGTATATAGAATATTTTTCTCCCAAGTATATACTTATGAGAATAAACTATTATTTATATCATTACATGATGACCATTCACTTATTTATCCATACATTGATCAATTTCAGAAAATTATTTATTTAACCATATACTATTACTTTATATGTTATTTGTTAGGGGATGCTTAACTTGAAATTAATTCATTTTATAAGTTCATCAAATATAAAAATACATATAAATGAAATTTAAATAGTGATATTTATTAATAATTATATTTTACTATTCATTATCATTTTATTCATTTCATTCAAAATATGAATGGATTATACTTAATTCGTCATTGGTTGGGTAAAACAGTACTCCTCGGTGCATTGGTAGGTCTCATGAGATAAACTAGAATTAGTATATGGTCCATTATTTCCAATTTATTTAGATGTATTTACTCACTTCCTAGAAAAACTAAATATATTAGGATGAGTCCCTCATGTTATGTATTGTCTTGTTAGTAGGACTTGGAAATGTCAACATTATTCATTTCATCACTATGAAATCATTTATTATTATCCTTTTGATTATTATATTGTTAATTTTTTATTTTTTTCAATATTATTTTGTTAGTGATATTATATTATTTTATTATGAATTATTTCATAACATATTATACATGCCAATTTTTTTCATTGATAGCTTACGGTATACCTTTTTCCCTAATGATCATTATAGGTCACCCTTTTCTTATTAATATTTCCCCGGGTTATGATAAAATCTTTTACACATGATATGACTATAATAAAAACATGTGTGGTGAATTTTAGGGAGATCTTGGTTACTTATTATAGTGAAATTAGTTTCAAATTTAGTTAAATTTTTTTTTATTGGATATCAAAGGAATGAACTTTTTTAGGTAATTAGAGTATCTAATTCTCTAAATCTATAAATCTAAATAGTCTGCAAAATGGATCTAATAAAATATTTTATTAATTCCATATAATTTTTGCATTGTTACGTGCAATCTATTATCGAGAGATAGTTATAAATATAAACATATATAAATATGAATACACACAAATAAATTAATTTAAAATAAATACAAAAATTTGAATTATAAAATAACTATTTTTAAATATAAAATTATATGTAAATATCTACTTATATATGTATAAGAATATTTTACACACGCTCGTACATATAAAAACACACACAAAAAAATTTATATATAATAAGTATTCTACTTCTAAATACACTATACATGATATATATGTTAATATGTAATTATATATAAATATATAAATATATAATGAAATAAATAAATATAAATATAAATATATATTAACATATTTAATAAATGTACAAAAATATAATTACCCAATATATATTATAATATATAATAATATCTGAATAAATATCTAAATATATAGATATATATGTATGCAAATAAATATATCATAAATTATTGGAGAAAACCAGATGCAGTAGTGCTATGAGTAATCATCCAACATGGAAAAGGTCATAGGTTAGAATCATTAAGGGAAAGAGACCGTGAAATGTTGGTGAACTAAATGAGGTGGCAATAAAGGTTTGGATAGGGTTATAATAATGGGTGGTGAATGGGGAGATAATAAATGGGGGTAGGGTGATGAACAATGATTTGTGATTTTAATTTGTTTTATTTTTATTAGTGACAGAAACCCACACTGATAAAAAAGAGAACTGAGAAATGGGGGGATATTTTGAGGTGTGAATCTAAAAAATATATTAAGCATGATTTGTGATAAAAAGTTAATTCTAAATGATGCAACAACCCTGGTGCATAGTGAATAAATTTGTTTCAAATTTAATATTTTTCATGAGTAAAATAGTTATATTCATTATAAATATCATAATTAATTTATAAAATCAAAAATAAAATAGTTTTATTAAACTAATATATTATAGGGTTATATTTTAATGATTAATTTTCAAATTAATGATTTTATATATTAGATGTTTATTTCATTTCAGAATTCATTGTGTCCAAATAACCTTAGAATGAATTTTTGAGAATTTCTTAAAACTATAGATTATCCAATGGATAGTAAAAAAACCTTTTTTATTGAAACTTGTATTTCATTTTAAGGATAAAAATATGATTTGGAATAGTGTTAAATATTAATTAGTTAAATTTTATTTTATGTAAATCATTTATAGGTTTTAATGGATTTTATACTTAAATTTTGGAGTATAATATTTAATATTCTAAAATATAAGTTTTCCAAAAAATCGAATTTATTCTATTGCATTTTGTTGGTTTAACTTCAAATTATATAATAAAACCTTCTGATTTTTTTTTTCTAAAAATGTATTTCCTATTTATAATCAATGTGTCCAAATTTTTTAAATATGTCCATTTTTCTTTTGGTAAATATGAATAGTATCATTAATAATTATGTTTACCATAGTAAATGGTTAATCATGTAATTTAGGGTTACAAAAATTAGAATAAGTATAAAAATGAACTAAAAAATTAAAAAAAATTGTAATGTGAGTTTATATAAAATATAATATTCCACGTTTCTAATTTAAGACCTTTTCTGGCTACTTGGATAATAAAAACATATTTATAGTTTTTTATTTATAGACATTTTAAACAGTTCACTCTCTTATTTTTAATAAACGTACTATCTTTAATATGTTGTAACAGTGAAGAAATTTGTTTATATAGATAATATTTTAAAATAAAAAATATTTATCTTCATTTTTGTAATTTATTTTTTAATTTTAGGGAATAAATAAATACCTTAAAAATTTACACAACACTAATATAGTAAATATTGACTAATTGGTAAAATAAAATAAATGATAGAAAAAATATTTAAATAAATATAATTTGACAAAAATAATGTGATAAAAATTATATAGACTTTAAATGATTGAGCTATAATTAAATAGTTATTTTTTACATATATGATTTATATTTAATTTATTAATTTCAATGTATTGAATAATACAAAAAATTATAATTACATAAATTTTATAATAAATATTATTTTATTTAATGATATACAATTACAAAATGTATTAAATTTATCCAATTAATTTTTATAATGATTAAAATATCAACCATGGTATTTTTAAGGATGTTTTTCCCCTTAAAAATAACTATATTAATCTTTAATGAGTGAATACCCATGTTGTCAATGTAAGAGTTAAAAGGATCAAATAAGGGTTCAATTCAAAAGATAAGGGTATAAGTAGAGAAAAAAATATTTATTTATTTTTTAATTAGAATATTTTTAACCATAACCATCTTATCTTCAAAATAACAATATTTAGAGCCATTTGGAATTGAAAATTATTTTAATATTTTTCAAAATTTCCGGAGTTCCCCCTTCTCTCTTATAAAAGGGAACATCCTATTGTCATTTATTAGCATTTAAAAACCCTTCTGTATCATAAAATACCTAAAAATATCTTATTATAATCCATATTCATAATATAGAGGTCAAATTTTTGGAATAAAAAAACTTATAGGGAATATGTTGTTAAGAAAAGAAGTTTTTACAAATAATAGTTATATTTACCAAATGCATGTTTTACTATTGTTTCTCATTTCTCCTCATTAAAATATTATTGAAATATGATAAAATAATAACTCAAACATTTATATATATAAATTTTTTATTATATTTCTTTTCATAAAAAATATTCATATCATCTTCCATAAAATGGGAAATGAATTCATTGTCCGTGTGTACGGCAGACTACCACCTCATGAACCGATGTAATTTGTTTCCCATAACCATCACTCAAAAATATTTATGATTATAGAAATAATTTTTATACATGATATTAGAGACTTATTTATAATTAATAGAGTCTTATATATCACATACATTATTTTTATGAACTTTAGAATGATAATGTCGTCTATGTGTTTGTGTGGACTACCATCTTCACGAAGAGTTGTGATTCATTTTTTCATCACCAAATTACATAAATTATATAAATAATTATATATATATAAATATAATTAATTAATATGACATACATGATATTATGATCATTCTTTATAAATAAAATAATACTTACCTTCTTTACATAATGATAATTGATAAATGGAAATGTTAAACAGCTCTATGATTGTCACATAGATTATTTTTCAAAACTATATGTAATAATTTAATTAAAAGTATAATTTAAGTATTTGTTTAAAATTTTATGGATTATAAATATATATATTATGAAAATATGACATATTTGGCCATTTTTAAATGGAACAAGTCATTTTGGAATTAAATTCCATATACCATCAAAACATCCAATGTGAACATAAGTGATTATGTAATATATATATATATATAATAGAATAATGTTATATAAAATTAGTAGTAAATCTTAAAAGTTATCTTAATGTAAAAATTTACCATTTAATTATTATTCAATAGGAGAATGAATATAAAAGACGTGTCAGACTCAAGGTAATGGATATTCTTTTAAAACTCATCATTTGATGTTTCAGTTAAAAAACCTTATTCTATTACATATTAAATTGATTATTTTATAAAAAAAATTAAATAATTTGTATATTATTCAATAATATTAGAAAAAAAATTTACCCATGCATGAATTTATAAAAACATATGTTGAATTGAATCTTTTTTTTCCAAATGAGGCACTTTGTGAATTTTCATAAAAAGTGGGAAAGTAATGCTCTTTAACTAATACATAATGAGTATATTTTCCTAAAATCATAAATAATGTTGTATTTAAAACATAATTTACTATCATATATGGTTATTTACAAACAAAATGTTTTTATTGGTATGTGTGCAATATTATTTTTTATAAAAGTTATTTTTCTAAAGGAATGTATTTATTATACATGTATTCATATATTATGATGATGTTATGGTTCTTGGGATTTTATTATTATAATGGGTGGTTTTATTATTAACCAAATTTGGGTGGTTATTTCATAACCCTCTAATTCATTCGTTATGTTTATGTTGGAATATGACGGTGATGGTTATTCCAAATGAAGATGTGATGGTTAATCCAAGTATAAACTTGAGGGATATTTTATGTACAACTATGATGGATATGTCATGTGTATCCATGAGGGATACTCCATTATTATGTACTATAAAATATTTATTTCACAAGTTACTTATAGGATTCAATTATTCTTTCAATAATCCAATTTTTTCACATGTTAAGGTATTACGTTTATGTTCAAGGTAGAGTATACGTTACTTTTTAAGGATGAATTGAAAAAATGTGTAAATATGTTTCCATGATTTTGTAGTGTTTTCAATGAATCATTTATGGGTTTTATTTTTTATTTTTTATTTGTAATGAAATTCTCTAAATAATATTTTTTGGGAAAAAGTAATTTCTTGGGGAATAAAATGATTAATTTGATCAAAATGTGTATTTTAGAAAGGAAAATTTTTATAAGTATCATGGTATACTGGTCTATTTAAATTTTTTATGTCACTTACTAATATTTTTTTTCTCATAGCAATATTTAATGTTTATTCATAGGGTTTTATGATGGGTAATATAAAATAAAAATTCAAGTTCAATGTTGTGAATATTTATCCAAAAAAATTATTTTTTTAATTTTAATTAATTTTGGTTTATTTGAAAAATTTACACTATATAGACGATTCCACATGTAATCTATGGTCTTAGCATATAATATTTATTCCTAATTATCTTACACTCCAAACGAAAAATATCATATAAATTTTAATAATTTGAATTCTAGTTAAAAATCATGAGAATATTAAATGTTTGATGTTCTGTCCTTACTACTCATATTATAGGATGGTTTAGACAACCTTAGAGGCTAAGATATTGTCAATAAAATAAACATAAAAAAATATTTACCTCATAGTCATATTGAAATAATTTTTCATATGAGGATTAACATGTTTATTTAACTAAACTATGTTTTTTCATAATGTTTTTCCACAAAGAGAATATGGTAGGTACAGTAAAAATGCACCCACAAGAAAATACCATTCTAGAAAAACAACATCGAATAACTTATCAAATATAGTAAGTTATTACAATGTAGTATGTTTGGAAATATAAACTTTGATTCTAATTAATAATTTCATTGTATTGGCATGTTCAATTATGATAAGAAGATAGTGAAGTGATCTAAATGTGTGAGATGGTGAATTAACAACATTCTTTCTCAAAGAAGGACTCGAATGATGAGAAGTAGTCAGAATATAATAAAAATTATTTGGTAAATATTTTGAATCTAATTTATTATATTTTTTAAATCTAAATTTTTTTTATTATGTATATTATTTTTTAAAAAATTTTATGATAAATTATTTCTTGATTCGGGTTTTACACAATCATTATTTTTGAGAGATTATTTAGTAAATTATAAATTCCATCCTAATAAATGGAACCAATACTAATGGTAAAAAAACTAGGGGAATATTTCAATGAAAAATGAAATTATAAAATTATTCCTATCATTTTCTATGGAACGATTTACCATAAATCCATGTTTTATTTCACCTAGAATAGTTTTATATTATTTATTGTATTTACTGGATTTATATTTACCATTATAAGAAAGATTATAGAGATAGATAATTTTTTTATAAATCTACTATATATAATAATTTTGGCTTTCCAACAGCCACATGTCAAACTCCCATTTCCACGTCATTTTTCCCTTATGTTCAATTTATCCATTTCTCGACGTCGCCCCTCTCCCACGTAATACCTCATTATTCATCAACACCCCTCTCCTGATCCCACTGATTTTATCGCACATTGTGAACTACACTCCCCTAAAACCCATGTCTCCATCATCCTTGCTTTCAAGGTCAATCTGTAGTTAGTATTCCTCAGTCTCTGACGTCCTCCTTCTACCGGATTCTTTTCTATACTCCACCATTTTCCTTCTCTTTCTCGTGAACATGATTTAGTTCTTCGCATCCTTGGGTTCCCACAAAATCTATACATCGGAATCACTTAGGTTTCTCAGACTTTCTTTATCCTCTCACATTTTGGCGACTAAACTTCCCCAGGTATGGTTCTCCCACTCTGTAAGACCTCCTGGGAATCCCCCATCAATATTCTTTGGCTATGTTCCCTCTTCCTTTTTAACCCCACACAAACCACTATAGAATCATACTCAGTGTCTGATTCCACTAGATAACTAGGACATCCTTCTAATCCACCTAATATATTTCTTGGGAACTTTTATTTCTACACTAGTGTTTTCATCTGGCACCTTCTCTTGACCATTTTTCCCATAAAACTATTCCTGCGTCGTGATCTCACTATAGGTTCTCTCATAACAACACATGAATCATGCTACTACCCCTGGTTTCCCTTCGATTCTCATCTAATTTTTTATTTTCTGATAATAGTTCCCATTTTTATTCAATATTCAGTATGAAATTGACCTTAACTTTTCTTTTAGGAAACATTCAATATGTGCAACCATTGATTCATTTTAGTTTTGACTCCTATTTTATTTTTTGATTCTTTTGAAAAAATTGAATTGATTTCCCACTATATTGTCCATGGAAATTTAGGGATATTATTCCTTAAATACCACCATTTTGATCGATGTCATGGGGATATTCTTCTAGTGTTGTGCTGCAAGAGCCTTTAAGTAGAGAACCACATCGATCATCCTTGATTTCCTCTATGAGACTAGTGATGTCTTTCTATAAGAGAAATCATGGACCAATCCTAGTTGTTGATGATTCTTAAAAGTTCATATTGCTTCACTTCAATTACATTCACATTGTTTAAGATCATGAACTAACATTCTAATGGTTCTTTAGTAGTTCAAATATTGTTTTTTAATCAATGTGTTTCATGGAGCTCCAAAAAAGTTTTCTATGAAATATATAAGGTGAAAGCATGAATGAAGATCATTTAGAACCATTTGTGAAATAAGTTCTCGACATTGCCTCCAGATTTGAATTTTTAGTGTCTCTTATTGTTTTTGAATTAGGAAATTCACTCTTTTTGTTTAGATCACATGGAGCATCCCAAATATAAAGTTACTTATGATTTTTGTAGGTTTGGTTCATTTTATATTATGGCTTTATAAATCATCAAAATGTTATTTTATTTCTTATTAATTTGTCATATATGATAGAGATGATTTTATGTTAAAAAAAATATTATTAATCTGGTCTGGTTGGACAAATTAAGTGTTCAGGAAATTGGAGAACTACTATGAGTAAGAGTAAAATGGTAAGAGGTGTTGGATGGGGTGTTTTTACATTATGAAAGAGTTTGTTTCATTCCCTAATCCATCAATGCTGCATTTTTAATAGTTAATGTTTTTTAATGGATAAATATATGTTAGGATCAGAATTGATCCTGCTCACAATTTACCTAACATACTCTAACGGTTCTCTCTTGTAATTACCCTCAGCTCTAGCAACGGTACGTACAGAACTATGCTTTCATTATTCTCTCACTAATGTTTTTATTTTTGACTCTAGAAAGAATTCCCACAGATTACCTCGGGAATATTACTTTAGAAACACTACTTTTAATCTTTACAATTTCATTCCATCCCTCCAGATCGGCTCTTGCTTGCGATTTTCCTTAGATTTTCCCTCTCACAAATCCCCTCCGCTCATTCTAGGGTTCCAAAAGAATAACGTTGGATTCTCCAATGATGCATTCTAATAAAAAAATTGATGTGAATGACAATGATCTTCTAACACATAGAACCTACAGAATAATGTTGGAAAGTTTGTAAGATCTCTCTGACATTCACATTACAATATCCTATTTATTATCATTATTTCAATAGTTGTAAGTTCTCTATTTTTTATATTTTTTGGGATTTTAGGAACTTTAATTCAATTGAAATGTCAATATTGAATTTTTAGTTGGAGAATATTCATAGTTGACTTTTTCTTCTACGCACCATAACACAATAGTGATTTATTTTGAGCATATGTGTTAAGTAATCATAGGTAATTAAAATGGGTTTAACAGATGGTAATGAAGCCATAATTCTTCCTTGATTTAGTTAGGACCATTTAAATAGAGATGAAGGGGCGTGTTCTCAATGTCAGCAGTAGAACTGATACTTAAGTGATGCATTTATAATTTTCATCAATCTTTTGGATTAACATATTGTTACTTTTTTTTTTCTGATTTCACCCCAAAACTCTTCAGTTAAATATTCAATGAATCAAACATAGAATGTGTAACTAAAACCCTCATGGACTGAACACATTGGTTGGGTTTTGTTTGCACCAGTAGCCTGATGTGAGAGAATCAAAGAGCGGGGGTGAATCACTATGTGAATTTACAGTTTTCTACTAAAGCTAATACCTCAGTCACATGCAACTGTTACAGATCATTACAGATGATAGATAGTCACTCCCCCTACATTTGTTTATTTAGATTCATTTTCTTCTCATGATGCACTACTGTTTTTTTTGTTTTCAACGTGAAATGATGATGAGAATATCAGTAGAATACATGGGCTTTGTAGATTCAACCATCCATCAGTCATACCAGCAATCTTAGGTAGAGGATGACCTATATTTGCACATGTTGGTCATGTTAGTGGAAACCTAAGAACAATTTAACATATTTTTTTCTCATATATTGATGTCATTTATTGACTAGGTTGTATGGAACGAAACATGGAATTTTTTTAAGAAGATATCTTATATGTAAAATGAAGATATTTAAAATTTAAGGTACATGTATGTTTACCCCTTAAAAATTCATGCATGGAAACAAAATATTCCATCTTTTTTAGTATTTATTATTTTAGCATTACTGAGTTTTTAGGATATATTCATTTTATGTAAGTCCCTAATAACATCACCTTTTTTCTTGGATACTCCTATGTCCCCACTGACTTCTATATATTGTTCTACATACCATATCATTATATTACTTGGGTGTATCTGTTTGGTTCACCTACATTTAGATCGCCATGAAATTTACATAATTTCTTTCACATTTTAAAAAACATAGTGTTTCAATATTTTTTATATGTAACTATTTACATATTAGTTATAAATAGATATTGATGGATTGATTATTCAAATGATTCCCAATTTCTCACACATACTATTTTTACACATTTTATATACATAACCATTTCCATGTTTTTTATGTGTAAATGTTTCCAGATTGCTTGTGATCACAATTTTAGGTTGATATGGATACTTTGATCTTCAGTATTAGTATGTACTGAATTAATATCGATAGGATGTGAGTTTTTACTACTTTAATATGGACAAGGTAATATTCAAAAACCATGAGTTTTAACATGGCGGGATATTAGTTTTAATTATGTATTTCTTCTTAATAAGTGTTTTCATATTTCTTATGGAAAACTATTTCAAGATGTCTTATGATCACCATAGGAGGTTGAAATGGATTGTTTGATATGAAAAATTAGTATTTACTGAATAAATCTATATATGATATGAGGTTTAACTATATAATGTGGCCAAGTTAATCTTCATTAGTATGTATTATTATTTTTAAACATTATTGTATATATATATAGGCATGTTGGATGAATTTTTAGGTTCTAAAACTCTTGGATCATTACCTCTTATTCCACAACAATAGCTCAAAAATAAAAATCCAGGAAAAACTACAACTATATCTTGGATGACTTTATATGTGCTGATAATCTTCTGGGTCAGCCATAATACTAGCATAACATCAGTACAAGGTAGAATCTAGGTTATGGTTTTGAAATATGGTGTGGAATCCCAATTAAATTTCCTTTACTTTATGTATATCAATTTATTTTCAATGACATATTAAAATAACATTTTCCTTGGTAACTTTTTCAATGTTCTTAGTTCACATATTCGAATCTTTTTCATTTTCTCTGGGATGTTATGCAGCTGATGGATATACTTTGGAATTTTATTGTATGATTTTGATTATGAATGGATCTTATAGAATTGAGGTAGTGAGTTCTGTAAAATGTCAGTGTTCCCCCTTAACCAGACAACTAAATACTCTACATCAGTTTCCCGTTCTAGAATTTGCATTAGGTACTAAAATAGTGACTAAGTCACTGAAGCCTCAAGTTTAGATAATTTTTACTCATGGTCTATAGATAAATCATTCATATTGAATTTTTTATTCAGTTAGAGTTGTGGAAATTGATTCATTGTCATTTTTTTGATTTATAAAAACAAGTTTCATTATAAGAGAAATTTGAGGTTGAAAACATATGTTTTTACCATAATAGTTCAGTAATGCAAAGTTTTCAACTAATTTATATTCTACCAAAATGTAGTTTCATCAGAATTATTTATTAATTTCTATTTTTCTATGACAACCCTTATTTTGATATATGTTGATTTCATTTTTATGTTACTAATATAATCCTTATTTAATTTCAGCATCCCGATAATAATAAGATATACTTTAAAATCTTCAATTTTTTAATATTTATTTTTAAATATTAGCTTCTTAACAGTGAAAATTATTATTAATGAATATCTAATCATATGATTGAAGATATAGAATACACACCTTCAAACAATAAATAAATCATCACGACGATTAGGCTACAATGAGTAATATTCATATTAAGAGGTATGTATATTATTATATGTAATTTTATTTCATGTTCCGGTCATCATGATATATATTATCTTTAATTGATCACCAACATTACAATTTTACCTCTTACCTCAACTACTATACCTTATTATTCTCAATAAAAAACGTCCACTTCAATGGAGTTGTGTCCATAAATCCTATGGATCCATGTCAAACCTCTGGGGAGCCCCAATTCTCTCTTTTTCAAGAGTTTGTATCAGAGGTACTATATAAATATTCTTAAAACTTGGGAATGTCTACCCATTGAAAATATTTTTTCCTTTATTCCACTAGTTTTATTATAATTTATCTATGAAGGACATTATATATGAATGTTATGGTGTCAGGATTACTGTAACACTCCCAATGAATATATTCTAAGCATGAAAGATAATAACATGCAATTTATTGTTTTCCATGTCATAGATGGTGTCAGCCATCTGAATTGGATAATGCATACTAATGACGAGAAGACTATACCAATTATAATCAACTATTGTCCCATGATGTTCGAGAATGAAACGTATCTGATCATCGATTCTGAGGCATCATCATCATTTGAATGTATAATGTATTGGTTTCTGTACCACTTTCAGCTCTTCAATATGCCTCGAATCTCATGAAATTTTATGGGGATTATATGTATGATTCCAAAAATTATGTTTCAAAATATTTAATCCTATTGATTGATGACTCTAACCTCAGTAGATTAATAGGTTTGGTTGTTCCTCCAGCATATTCATCAGTATTCTTCTTGATTTCGGTGTGATTTAATGCCACTAACACATTTAAAGTATTTAAATTCATTGATGTGCTTCCCATAAAGGGCATACCTCTACCAGGTTTTGATATAGGATGTAATGTTTTATTGAATGATACATTGCGGTGTAATAGAAAATCAAACATGGTGGATTTCATCTCCCATGTGATACATTGTTGGTTTTTCTATTCGGTCTCCCTTTTTTGAGGGTTGCAGTTCTATTATGATTTATATTTGGGATGTATATGTGTCAACATTGTTTTTAACCATTTATATGCATGTTGATAATTCATTGAAAAATAAAAATTTCACTAGTGTTATGTAGAGGTTTTTGTATGGTTTCCAGTTATCTAAAAAGTTTCTTCTTAATAATACGGATTTTGTGTGTAAAATGAATACATACATAAATAAATAGTCTAACATTAATAGTTCTATTTTTTCACCATATTTAATATTTATTTATTCCCTAATTTATTCAATTTTTATTTAAAATTATTATTTATTCTCCAATTTTATAAATAATATTCAATTATAAAATGAAAAACAAGTAATCTAATATGTCGTACAATAGCAAGGGTGAGTACTAGTTTTTTTGGTTTCCTAGAATAATGAACCCACACCATTGAGAAAATATCAGGAATATTATAAACAATTAAAATATCAAAATCAATGTTTTCAATCAGATATTGTTGAAAATTAAGGGACTATTTAGATTAATGATGTCCGAGTTGAAAATGAGTACCCATATTCTTTTCATGATGAGTTTATTGGTGATATAATTGATTAGAAAGTTGAATTTTCTATTTTATTAGTAACTGATGATATGAAAATGTCAATACTCCATTATATAATGGATAAATAAGAATATATGAAATTGAAAAAAAAAGTTAAAAGATGAATTAAATAAATTATTAATTCTTTCTCAGACATTAGTAAAGTGTTCTCCTATTTTTTTAAAATAAATACATTTCTATGAGGATTTTGAATTGATTATAGATATTTTAATAGCATTACTGCTAAGAATAAATATCTATTTTTTCATATGGATGAATCGTTTAATAATCGCAAGGGATATCGATGTTTTTCTTTGTTTGACTTGACATCTGAGTACCATCATATGATTGTGAAAGTGGATGAGCTTATAGAAACAACACCCCAGTCTACAATTAAGAATTATGAGATTATAGTTACTCAATTTGGGTTAAAAATTTTTAATGCTATATTTATGAATCAAATAAACAGAGTCTTCCTTGAAAATTTGTATATGCATGTTGTCTTTTATTAAAGATACATTGGTTTATTAAAAATATTATTATGGTCATGAAAAAAACTTAAGGACTGATCTAAAGAGTAAAAAACAATATAAGTAAGATGGGAAATTTCAAATGTCATTTTTGGTTACATTTTTTTCATTGGAACCTACTAAGTAAAAATGGCATAACAGGTGATCCCTCTAAAATAAAATTCGTTGATGAATTGAAATGACCAAAAAATGATACATATATTTTTTGTTTTATTTGATTATCAAGATATTATAATATGTTTTTGGAAAATATTATATAGTTATCAATCCCATTAACTATGTTCACTTGAAATGGAGTTATGTTTATCTAGAAAAAATAATGTCATGATTATTTTGAGGAATTATATAGATCATATGTGAATGATAAAAATATATACCCCACCATATAGTAATGGGAATTTTCTCCTCAACAATAACGATTCATTAAAAAGAATTCATTTTATTCTAATGTTGTATAGTCATGCGATTTTATATTATTCATGGAAACTCAATCCTCATTAGGTAAATTATCCTACACAAGATTTAGAATTAGTTATTATTGTTTTTTTAGATATTTGGAAGCATAATTTTTATGGAGACAAGTGGGATTTAAAAAATGATAATAAAATATTGGTGTATATATTCAATCAGAAAGAGTTAAAAAATAAGGAATATAAGATAGTTGGAATTCATTAAGGATTATGATTTCAAGATTCATTAAAAAAATGGAATGGAAAACAACATAGTTGATTCTTTGAGTTGGAAAAAATAATATATTAACCAACTTAAATTTTGAAAATGACTATTTGTATAATGATTTGATAAATTTTGTCTGAAATTTTTTGGTTGTAGGAAGGTTCTCTATTTTGTTTTAGTTGTTAGTGAAATCATCCCTATGATATGGAAATAAATAAGATGAAAAAAATACTATGAGTTATAGAAAAATGTAGAATTGGATCATAAGGGTAATATTACTAAATTTAATATTGATAAAGAACGTGTTTTTATATTTTTAATGATATTAGGTGTGCCTTGTTTTACCTATTTAATGAGGGATATTTAAAATAATCTCACAGTTCCCCGTTTTATATTCCTCATGGAAGCACTCAGATGTATAGAGATATTTCAGAGTATTAATTGTGGGATGGAATGAGAATTGATATTTATAACAATACCATTAATTAATTGACTTTACAATAGTTAAAATAAAAATGAAAATTACTAAAGGGGTTTCTTCATAATTTTACAGTTCCATGGTGGAAGTGGGAAAATATATCCCCGGATTTCATTGTGGGAATACCCAAGACAACACAAGGTATAGATAAAACAAATTTTATTGTTGATCAACGGATTAAATATGTACATTTACTTCACCTTTGAGATAATCAATCTATAAATCAGCTTTCTCAACTATATATTAATAAGATATTAATGCATACATGGAGTTATGGTATCCATTTTTTTAATTGTGATCTCATATTCTCGTCAAATGATTGTAATTGACTAAAAAATTCATTAGGAACTGAATTAAATATGATTATAATCCTTGATCCTGACTATAATGAAGAGTTAGAATGAATAATTAAGACCATGGAAGACATGATTTATTCTTTCTCAATAGATTTCCATAGAAGTTAGAATCATCATCAATCTTTAATAGTGTTTTTATATAATAATAGTTTTATTTCCAGAATACATATGGAATATTTTGAGGAGTTTTATGGAAAGTGGTCTCAAACCTCATAATTTGAAAATGAATTAGATTAAAATAAGTTAATGAGACCATAATTGGTAGATTAATTGTCTATAATAGAAAAAATGATTCAGCAACGTGTGAGGATTTCCCATAGCTGAATGAAAATTTATGCATATAATAGTCGGGAAGACCTTTTATTCGAGGTTGTGGATCATTTTTTTAAATACTACCATAGAAAATTTATATAAATTTTCAAAAGAAGGTAATTTTATTTTTAAGGTTTATTGGGCCATATGTAATCCTGATAAATATTAAAATATTTTCTTAAATAGATTCCTTGCTTCCAAGTTTATCATAGGTACACAATGTTTCTCATGTTTTGATGTTATGATAGAATGATTTAGATTCATCTCATGGTATGAGACTTTATGCTTTTATATGGAAGATAACCATGTTATGAATACATTCATGATAAGATTCTTAACTATAGAGAGAAAGTATCGTAGAACAAGGTAATTCAAAATTTTATAGATTTGTGGATAAAAATATGGTTGAAGAATCAATATGATAATATGAAAATCCTATGTGGGAAATGAATCCCCCCTGGTTTAGTATGTGAAAAAATTTTGATTTCACAGTTTCAAATGTTTGTGGGGGGGGGGGGGATTTAAAAAACTAGGTACAGATTGAATATTTGTTTTTTATATATATTTTATATTCTTGAATTAAATATTTTAGTCAATATAAATATTAATTCTAATATTGAAAATTATTAAGGAAATAATTTTATTAAATGTATTTATTTTAAGGATATATTTATATAATAAATATAAATTTGAAAATAATTATTTTAATTTTTGAATCTTTCCTATAAAAGAAATACTTCAATGATGTTTTGAAAATTTTATGAATATATTGACATTCCAATGAAAATAAAAAAAATACTCATTTTTTGTGAAAACTATATTTTATTTACAAGAAAAAACAATTCTATGAATCATTTTTAAATTTTAATTTGTTAAAAATTATTTTAATAAATACAATTATTGTTTTCTAAATTAATTTTACACATTAGTTTATAATATAAATTTATATTTAAAAAGTGATTTAAAAAACTATTTTCATTGTGTTTTTTAAATTTAATTTTAAATTAAATTATACAATTTAATTAATATATGAAATTATTGGATCTAAATTTATTAAATTGGTCCATTTTAATTTTTATCAATATGAATTGAATCTTTAGTATATTTTTTTACAATTGGTATTGGTAAATCTACAAATCATGGACAAAAATAAAATTATAAGAACTATAAAATGGAAGAAAAACATATAAAAATCTTATTGGATGATTATATCCTGACCATAATCACAACATTATATAGATTATTTTTTTGGGCCATATAGATATGATTATGGCCATTATGGTATTTTATTTAAATAAATCTCAAACCTATCACACTCATTTTCTAATATGTTAAATATTTTAATATGATGAAAGAAAGATGATATATTGTATAATAAATAGTATTTTGAAATAAAATTTCTTTACCATCATGATATTTATTTATTTTAAATTTTTGTTGAATAAATAAATACCTTAAATGGTTACACAACACTGACAATGTAATTATTCAATTACTGTAAAACAAGATTAATCATATTAAAATTATTAATATAAATATGATTGGAAATAAATAATGAGATAAATTAATTTTTATGATTACCTTGAATTTGTAGGGGGATAATACAATATTTTTTTTTCATATTACAATTATCATCTTGATATTAGTAATGTCAATGTAATGAATAGATCAAAAAATTTCCATTATTGATATTTTATAATAAATATTTTTTTAATTATTTAAATATCCATTAAATCATTAAATTTGAAAAAATAATTTGGATTGGGTTTAAAATATAATTCTTTTTCCACTTATGTAATGTTTTTTTTAAAGTCACTATATTAACCCTCAGTGAATAAAAATCTATGATGACTTGATAAGAGTTGAAGGGGTAAAACAGGAAATGAAACCAAATGATACTCGTATAAATATAGAAAAAAATTTCCCAATTATTATTTTATAATCTTATTTAAACTCATAATAAACTTATCTTAAAAAAACTCAATTTTTATTAATTTTAAATTGAATATTTATATAATATTTTTAGAAATTCCAAGATTTCATCTCCCCACTCTTATAAAGGCAAACTTATCATCTCATGTATTAACATATTAAAAGCCTTTTGGAGCATCCAATACATACAAAAATACCTTAATAAAATCATTCCCCAAATTTTATTGTTTTTTATTTATAAATAATACCAAATAAATAAGGAAAAAGATGTTACGAAATGACATATTTCCAAATATGCGGTATAGTTTTCAACTTTATATTTTTGTTTTTCCTCTTCTTACACAACATTGATATCATTATCAACAATGATAAAATAGTAAATCTAGTATTATACACATAGTTATTTGTTATTATGTTTGTTTATTGACCCATATCCACTATTCATTATTCAAAATGGGAATATAATTCATCATTCTTGTGTATGGCTGGCAACCACCTCACGAACCGTTGTAATTATTTTTCAATAATCTTCTATAAAGAAAAATTATAATGATGTAATTAATATTTATAAAAGATAATAATTAAATATTTATCATTTTCTAAATATTATATATCACTTAAATTGTTACTATTCATGCACATAAAAATGTAACATCATTCATGAGTATGTATGGACGACCACCTCCATTAAGCGATGTGATTATTTTTAATCAACACATAACATGGATGATATATATAAATATATATAAATATATAATATGATATATATAATATAATGAGCATCCTGAATATTTGAAATAATATTTATATTTATCATTCAAAATAGATATTTTGCTCATGCGTACGTACAACCTACCGTCTCCATGATTGTAACATAGTTTATTTTTTAACCATATGTAATGGTTTAATTTACAATAATAATTTATGTATAAAACTGTTATTTATTTTTTAATTATTATTCTAGATATAATTGAATAATGACCATTCTAACTATAGTCACCCTACACAATTCATTTTGGACTTATGTAATGATATAATTAAAATGTCTAACATGAACATACGTTAATAATTAAATATATATAACATTGTAAAAAATGCTATTAAATTAATAATAAAATTTTAAATGGCTATTAATACGGTATAAAATTAACTTATGTTTATTATTCATTAAGAAAAATTATATACAAGATCATCTATACTAGAGGTAAGGGATATTCTTTTGAAATTTTTTTTAATGTTTCTATTAAAAACAATATTTTTATTCCGTACTAAACTGATTTTCTTATAATTATTTCAAATTATTTTTTTATTATTATTTCATTATAAATTAATGTTATTTCTTACTCATTTAACATTTTTATAAAAAAGATTTATATATTATTTTTCATATTCTAAATGAGGTGCTTTGTGACCTTTCCGAAAAAATAGGGATGAAATTTTTTTAACTTATAAGAGATAGGAATATTTTCCCACTATCATGAATAATATTTTATTTTAATCATACTATATTATCTATTTTGATTATTCTCTAATCAATTTTTTCCTTTTTATGTATGCATTTTTCTTTTTAAATAACTTTTTTTCCACGAGGAATCTATTTATTATAAATGTATAGATGTTTTTTATCATGTTATAATTATTTTTGAATTATTTATGATAATTAGTGGTTTTCATATAAATAAAATGTTTGTAGGTACATTATAACAATCTAATTAATTGTGTATGTTTATGTTGGAAATTGACAGTGATGGTTATTCAAAATATAACTGAATTAGTTAGTCAAAGTATAATGATGAGGGACATTTTATGTATAACTTTGTGGGTTATATCACTTTTTGTAATTATGGTTACTCCATATGTAGGAATGATAGAAAACTTTATGCCCCTTGTTACCTATAAAATTTATTTTTGCTTTCAATAATCTCATTTTTTTTAAAATGTAATTTTTTTAGTTTATGTTCAATGGAGTGTATGTGTTACAATTGAAGGATGAATATTATAACATTGTGAAACAATTTATAAGATCTTATCCTTTTTAAATGAAACATTAATGGCTATTATATTTGTTCTATGATTTATTATGAAGTTTTTATTGAAACATGTTTTAAAAGAGGTTATTTCTTATGTAAATGTTTTTTACTATGAGCCACAATTTTATATTGAAAAATGCATTTTTTTAAGTATATTGGATGAACAATTTCATTCATTTTTTTTAATTTACCTTATAGAAATTATTATTCTCATAATAAATATAAAATTTCATTCATATGGATTAATGAAGGTTCAGATAAAATAATAATTCATGTTAAATGTTGTTATAATTATTTATGAAAAGAAATAATGTTTTAATTTTAAGAATTTTTATTAATGGGAAAAAGGGACACAATATAGATGTTTCCACTTGTAATGTGTGGGTTTAAAATGTAAGAGTTCTTCCAAATTTTATTAAACTCTAAACCAAATAGAACATTGGGATTGTAGTAAGTTTGATTTATGTTTAAAATTTCTTGAATATGTATTGTTTAAGGAGAATTACATTCAACTGATACCTATATTAAATCTAAAAATAACTGATGAAATAATTTTTCTTTTAAGGATTTTTACAATATAAAATCATTTTTTAAAACTAATAAATCTTAATTATAGTGATGATAAATAGAACATATGTAGTAGATCCATCAATAAACTGCTATAAATACACTCCAACTATCAACACAATTTTTTATAATCTTACATGTCTAAATACGATAATGAATCATTAAAAACAATATACAACTCTAAGGAACACATTATGAAAATATCTAATTTACTAAAAAATTATTTCCTATTAAATTAATAACCTCTAAAAGGATATTTATTACATAAAGGAAAATTAGAAGATATTTTAAAAAAACGATATGATTGGTTATATACGAATATTGATAAATAAAAACTTGATATCATCATTTATAATGTTTTATGAAATCATGCAGTTTACTTGTCAACTGCTGAAATGTAGAAACTATTGAACTTTCAATTTTTCTTCCCTATTATCCCAATATTTAAATTCATTATTGACAACCAAAATATCAGTATAAACCTCTTGATCAACATAAGAACATGGTTCTGTATCTAGTGATGACATACATGTAAATAATCTATATTACATAATAATTATACATGGTGGAGATAATCTAAAACCCATCATCCATACACATCTATGGTACTAAAATACCAAGACTAGTCTTCTAGTATTATATGTGGAGGAAAATATAGGATGTGAAGTGATTGCATCGCATGATTCACAAATTTTGATTCAAAAAACTATAATAAAATTTAAATATTTTTTATAAGATTAAAGTCAAACATTAGATATTTACACCAATGAATTTAGTAGGTTCTTTCACATAACTGCTATTCGGATTCATGTAAATTATTTTCTACATTTCCATACATTCGAATAGAAATCCTAACTCATTAATCAATATTAATATGGTTAAAAATAATAATTAGAATAAAATATATATACTATAGTTAATAAATTATAACCATATTTTATCATCTCAACAAAAACACCAGAAAACATTAAGTGTGAGGATTTTTTTATCAATAGAAAACAATTTTCCTACAAATATACTGAAATGTTACATAAATTTAAACAAAAAAATTAATTTTGTTTCATTAATCTGCTATTATGTAGTGACACAAAATTTTACATATAATCATTTAATAAATTGTTTCATAATAGTATCATCAATGGTCACATCACTGGTTTATTTATTTAGTGGAATGAGATCTCGATAAAAATTAACATTATAAAAAATTATATTTCTATATTATTAATATAATTTTTCTGAGTCATCAATATACCTCAAATAGATCTCCATATATAAATATTATTACTACATTTTTTTCATATTGAAGGGTTTTATCTAATAGAAACATAATTTTTATTCGTGTTTCAAGAACTAGAAATGGTTTCATCTAGGTTGTTAGAAATGTGTCTAACTAAATGAGTTGTTTCTCTAACAATTAGCATTTAGTGCTCCAAAATTTGGGTTATCCATCATGTTAAAACCAATAATATTTTGTAATAGAAGAGATTTATGTTCTGTAATAATGATTCAATGAAATTTGTTATTTCACAATATAAACATGATATATCAGTGAATTACAATTGATGAAGGGAAATAATTATGATCCTTTATTCAGATAATTAAATAAACTATTGAATTTATTTTTTAAATACCCTGACCCCATAAGGCCATAGTCAGAATAGTTTTTTATGAAATGATCTTATTTTCATGAATAAAACCTAAAATACTTATCAATTTAGTAGTTTTGGAAACCATTATACATACATGATTTTTTACCATTCATCATAATATGAAATAAACATAGAATATTCATTGGAAACACCCATAAATAGTTAATTATCCTTAAAATTTGTTTATAATATACATCTTAATATCCTAGTGAGATGTTAAACCTAAGAAATTAGTTCACTTAGAAGCTCGATAATGGTAATAAATAAAACATAAACTAATATAACCATAAAAAATAAGGCATGGTAAATAAATAGAACACATAATATTGAGCATAAAAAGACAAGAATAAAATTTGAATAAATAATTCCAAAATAAAAAGTAATCATGAATATTATATATTTCAAATAATCACTTAGAATATCCATTACTAGTTTCATAATTAGTGGATTTATAAAGACAGACATCATAAACATCCTATTAAGGCATGGGTGAAGACCCCATAAATAATGCGTTAAAACCCAGTCTAGTAAATATCATGGCACCTGTTGATGAATAATGGGTCTATAGAGGGCCCCACCCATCAAATAATAAGTCTATTTCATAACTCATATGAATTTATTCAATCATAAACAACTTATAAATGTGAAATATAAATAACATTACCCATTCTACGAACAAAATCACTTCACCATTCTGATTAGAATAATGAACAGTATAAAGATAGCACATCCATAAATAAATGGATCATAAAACATTTAATAATAATATGTTGAGTCATAAAAATAATTGATAAATCTCAATAAATAATTAAATTAGATATCAGTGTTGAAATAATATAAATAATTCATCATGACATTTTTGAGTGAAATACTCATTTAACGTTGAAAAGAAGAGTTCTTTTGTAAAAAATATTTGTAATAGTCCTAATGTTTTGTAAAAAAATTAACTAAATAATATGGTTTTTCATTAAACAATTAGTTATTTATGAAAATTAATGGATTCATAAAATATATTACAAATGATACTAAAAAATGGATCAAAATATTGAATTTCTCTTTGATAATGTTAGCTTATCTAGAATAATTGAGAAGAGAACCTTATAAAACAAGAATTTTTACATTAAATAAAGAAAAAAAATGATATTAATATATGATTTTGTAACATATAAATAGAATATAGAATAATTATGGAAAAGCTACATAGAAAATATATCTGGGTAATGATAGTCAAAGAATAACCCAAAGGAAAAAAATGAAAGTTTGAGTATAATCCCTTACCTTATGCTGCATGTATTCTAGAAATGACTCTAAACTTCTAGAAAACAAATATAATTAATTATTTATTTATTTATTTCATAACCTTAACTAGATTTATTTTAATCATTATAGTTTTATTATGTCCATTTATGGCCTTATGGAGGAGTTATAGTTTTTAATTTAATCATTCTAGAGGATTACTTTTCTTGGTTTTCATGATTGGTTAACTTGATTATCAGTAATAGAGTTCATGTAAATTGTGCATAATTCTACATAATTGGAATTATAATTTATTAATTATCATTAAAAAAATTAATTGGTTTTATATATTACTTTTCTCATTGATTTGAGAATTAATCGTTATATAACATGTAAATGTAATTTTTTTAATTTAATTTAAGCAATTTTAGATCAAAACAAAATCGTTTTATTTAATCACTTTGTATTATGTAAATATATTAAAAACATAACATAAAAAGGGTTTTAATATATATATTAAAATTTATTTCAACAATTAAATTGGTTTATGATTATCCTTTATGACATTTATGGAAAATGAAAACATTCTATCCTTTACGGCGATGAAACAACACCTCGCGTACAATGTTTCCATTTTTAGAATAAAAGGGAGAGGATAAGGGTTTTGATAATGGATTATTACATTAATATAAAAAAATTAAATTATATTTATGGTAATGTATTTTACATGCTATTTGGATGTGGGGATTTTAGGAGAGAATATCAAATTAAAAGAACATTAAATTAAATTAAATGAAAAAGAAAGTAGTTTTTACCTCTAAATTTTGTCCTTATTGAGAACATCCTTCGGGAAAAGGTTTTGGTTTTATAATGTGACCATGTGCTATTGTATATTGGGGGGGGGGGGGTTCTTGGTAATAATATTGGTTAGTAACATGAAAATGATAAAATATTAGGAGTAATAAAGAGAAGTGGTGGAATTTACAGTAGAGGAGAGAGATGTTTTTTGAATATTTTATTCATTAGATTATTATTTTGGCTCTACACTATTAATAGTATTAGAATTATTATAAAATATATTAAAATAATTGAGTTATGTTCTCAGTTATTTTTCTTACATAAATGATGACTGATGAAATATATTAATTGACTTTTAATGTATTTATATAATAAAATTCTAAATTTTATTATTCACAAATAAATCATGTATTTTAGAAAAATGGAAAACAAATTCACAGTAACCATTTTATCAATCTGAAGAATTTATAAATGGACCCCATTTTATGAAAATAATTTTCTAATTATGAGAAAAAAAAATTTCATTAAAATTATCATTTACTCGAAATTTACAGATTTTAAATTTATAACTTATTTTATAACACACTGAAAAATTAACAAAGGTCTGATAAAATTATGCTAAAATAATATGTCAAAAAAATAATTTTCGAATAAATTTCAAGAATATAAATTTTCATTAAAAGTATGATTTTAATTATAAAATTTTAATTAAATATGTATAACTTAAAGTAGACCAAGACTGAATTATTACTTTTTAAAATATTCAATTACATATATTATGATATAAATATATCATAGTTTAATTTAAAAGATTCTAAAAAAATTTACATTCATGGGTGAGGTTAAAATTCATTTAGCAAATTTAATATTCATAAGGGTCTTATTACTATTCCATAGGTAAATTTACTATTTCTTCTATATTGGTTCCTTAAATTCAATAAATACCTCTCGTTTCATTCATTATTCAGTTAAAAATTTTGTATTATTTTCTCTAAGTGATCTTATGTTTTATTTAATATATAGAATAAATATGATAAGGGAAATTTCATTGATACAGTTTTGGGTCTATAGATTCTCCCCTTCTATAAAAATTTATTCCTCAATGTTTCCGGAATGTCACACCATAATAAGACTTGGGTAGTTATTTATCACGAGTTTCACAGGATACCTTGTCACATCTTAAATTTTATGATTTATCCAATATTCCTTTACCAAATGAGTTGTCTGATTCTTCAAAACATGTTCTTTAGTGTCCAAAATTTGGATAGGATCATCATAATAAGATAAATCATTTTCCAATTCAATTACTTTAGATGTGAGGATATGCGATGGGTCTTGCATGTACATCCTTAAAAAATAGATATGTAATGCGTTATGTAAATTACAATGTTTGGGTTTAATTTCCAAATTATAATATACAACAACGACTCTCTCCAATATTTCAAAAGATCTAATGTATATAGGGATGAGTTACCCTTTCAATCAAATCGCATAACACCATTCTATATAGATAATTTCCAAAAAAACATGATATCCACTTGAAATTAAAAATCCACCCACAGATTATCCGTATAAATATTTATCCTAGTTAGTGGTACTTCGAAATAGGTTTTAATATTCGTTAACTTTTCTATTGTTTCCACCATATGATTTGGGCCAAACAACTTTCTTTCACTAACTTCATCCCAACTTGTTGGTGTATGAAATATCTTTCAAGAAAATGATTCGTATGGTTCCAGTTGAATATAAAAATATAAAATACTATTATAGTAAAAAAATTCAATGATAAATACTGTTCTCTCGTACATTGAATGATGAGTGAGAATGATATCAACATGTATTTTAAATTTGAGATCATCCTTTCTGATTGCCCATAATTTTTAGGGTTATAAGAATTACTCAAATGAAGATAAGTATCCAAATATTTATTGAAAATTTTCTTTAATTATGATTTCAATCATGGATCATGATCACAGATAATTAGGAGAAGTTCTCCAATGATTCTTAAAACAACATTAATATAGAGTCATTCAAAGTGCCCCAGTGAAAAATTCTACACTATAATGAGGAAATGTGAAGATTTGGTTTTTTTATCAACAATTAACCTTATTGTATCATTCCTTCATGGAGTTTTTTTGTAATCCATTGAAAAAGTCAATGGTTATGTCAACACATATTCATGTAGTAAAAGTTAGAGGTTTCATGATTCCTCTAGGATGTTTTCTTTTAGCCCCCCTTATTGATAGACAAAACACCCTGATATATAATATATAATTTCTTGTTTGATGTTATCCCACTAGAAAAATTCATTGAAATCTATATAAATATTTATTCTACCATGGTGTACAGATAAATTTTAATAATGAGTGACATCCAATAACTCCCTTTTTAGCTCCGTTATATAGGGAATACAAAGCCTCTTTCATAATTTTATAATTATATCCTCATACAAGAATTGTTCAATCATCACATTTTTTACATATTTAATTTTATTTTAAATATTATCTTCATAATACTAAATTTTTTAAATCCTTTTGAGTTAATAGGGTTGGGGAAACAATTAAAAAATTGATGATGTTGCACATTCCTTGATAATTCCCATGCATATCTTTGATAGTTCCATAAAGAAATGAACCTTTTCAATTCTAATTTTGTTTAGACCTCCATGATCCTTCATAATCAATGCATATTATACCTTATTTACATTACATAGGTGGTAGTGTATTGATAAATAATAATCCTTGAGTAGTTCAAGCCATCATCTTTTCCCCGTGTTAGTTTATTTCTGTGAGAAGATGTATTTCATTCTCTTAGGATCTGTATATATCTTACATATTTCACCAAAGAGATAAAATCACCATATCAATAGAGAATATAATATATTTATTAACTACAGTTCATGTTTTGGAATTTTTTGTTCAAGAATTTTTATATTCCTTGATTAATAGGAAATAACCCTATCATTTTTCATATGGACACACTAGATTTAAATCTTTGACATATCATTATAAAAAAATCCATAATTTCTTGATGGAAGAGTCAGGATTATAGAATTCACTAATCTTGTCTTCAATTCCTTAAAACATTACTCACATTGTCTTCACTATACTAACATAACCCATTTACGAGTATGACTGGTTAATGAGTTAGCTAATTGGTCAAAATTATCAATGAAATGACAATAGTAACATGCTAATCTAATGAAACTACATTCCATGATTATGTTCATTGATGTAGGATATTTCTGAATCACCTATGTCTTTGCAAGATCAACTAAGATCACAACCTTAGAGACAATATTCACAATAAAAGAAACATCTTCAAACCAAAAATCTAAAATTTGAAACATACCAAATAATTTTTTTTCTAAGAGTCTTCATAACAATCCTCAAGGGATTCTCATGGTCTTCATAACATTTAGATTATACAACGATATCATCAATAAATACTAGAATAATTTCATTGTGAAATATCTTTGTAAATGTATTAATAAGGTCCATAAAAATCCAGTGTTCATTATTCACTCCAAATATAATTTCCATAAACATATAATGTCCACGCATGGATCAAAACCCAAACTTTAAAATATCAACCTTCCTTAAATGAAACTGATGATATCTAGATCAATGTTAAATATTTGAAAAGAATTAATATCTTTAAATATTATCAAATAAAATTTCAATGCTAGGTAGGGGATACCTGTTCATTATTATAATAGAATTGATTTCTCTATAGTCAATGCACAACATCATTGATCCTTTTTTCTTCATGAAAATAGAACATGGGATCGCTACGGAGAAACAGTAGCGTGAATAATTCTCATATTACTTATTTTTTTATTTCCATATCCCCACTAATTCCATAGTGGAAATTATATAAGGAGTAGTTGATATTGGCCTCTTGTCAGAGACTAAGTCAATTGAAAAAATAACTACCCTCTATCAAGGGAGACTATGTAAATCCTCTAGAAAAAACATTAATATATTCATGTACAATAGGTAAATATTCAATATGAGGATTAATTTCCTCATATATAGACGATTTTTTTCTCTTCATACCTAATAATTTCACTTAGAAGAGATACTATAGGTTGATCTATATATAAATCAAATGATGTGGTTTCTTCTAAAATGATTATGGATACTACATCTTTCCAACCAATCATAATTTATTAATTCTTGAAATATATTTTCGAATAATATTTTGTAATCCATTCCATAATGAGGATTATATCAAAGTCAATACTAGTTATGATGAAAAGGTCATAAATTAAAGAAGATTTATGTGTCGTATAGGGGGCTGGGCATAAAATGTTTCTTGAAATAATATCTCCCATATATTTTTTTGTTGAAAACTCATTTATTAAATCAAAAGGGAAAAGATTATGTTCCATGGAAAATAAGGAATATATAAAATAATTCAATGATCTATAGTCAAATAAAGAATTATCTATGTTTTTTTGGGATGAATAATGTACCTGAAACCACATCATTATGAACTCCAACCTCAATAGTTGAGATAACATAAGCATGGCCTAGTTCCCTTGGTCTTCTTGGGGAAAAGTTTCCTCGACTCTTAGGACTATCATTTTCATAATTTCCAATATATTTACAATTATATCATTGAATAATTAATGATTAATTCATTCTTATTAAATCTTGGTACTAGTGGAATTTTTATCCACATTTTTAATAAGAACACATACATTTTAGGAATGTATCATGGTGTTTCTACACATAATTATTGTAGAATGGATGTTCAACTCTTCCCTTCTTCCCCTATTACTTATTTACTTTTAAATAGAGTTTAGTAAACCACTTCTTCTATTGATTTCTATTAAATTCATATGGCTTATTTAATTTTATTTATATCTTGATATCACATTAGGAGATATCATAATATGATGAGAAATTTTAAGAGACCATTTCCCGAAGAAGTAATTGGTTTAAACCATCAAATAATTGGTAAGTATAGCTCCTTAGATTACATATGTAGTTTGGAAAATTCCACGCTAACTTGTAAATTATTCTTCATACATTGAAACATTTTTATCCTCTTTTTGTATTAGACTCAATAATTCCCCCTCCACAACTCCTCAAAGTTTGTGGGGGAAATATTTTTACAAGAATGATTCTTTAAAATCATTTCAATACTTATTTATGATTTAGTCCTACCACTTTGTGATTTTAGTTAATTAACACCACTGATTCTCATCTCTCGATAGATGATAAACTTATAAGGCCCCAGCCTTAAACCTTACTTAATATTGAATTAAATGAATAATTCACATTGAGGATCTTTTCAGGTTTAGAGTTTTAGAGAATTAGAACATAACTATTACATCTCAAAATATTACAAAGTAGACACTTCTACTAAGTTTCCATAATAAAAAAACTCTTAAAAAGAAACATATCTAGTTCCATGTCTTATATAGCATGACATTCCCTTGATCCCATCCTTGACCTTGCTCCACTTTAAGTCCTGTGAAAAACATTTCAAAAAAAACATGGGGTGAGCATAAAAAGCTCAGTAAGTGATACACAAAGAATGAAAACTGTTACATTTTCAAACATCAAGCAAACCATGTATACTCTAACAAAGTAATACCTTCACCATCATCAATTAGTAAAAACTCTTCACTGAATAATGATTCATTACTTACCTTTTTGTAACCAAAGCATTACCATAAAATCCATATAAAGAACACATAGAAAATATAAAGGTAACTTGGGACATAAACATACTTAAGTGGAATAACCATACGGTCGACTTCCACACATATCACTTAATGGAATAGCCATATGGCCAATTTCCATACATACTTAATGGAATAGCCATACGGCCGACTTCCATACCCAATGCATTGGAGGTTATCACGTAACCACCCGTCAAATGTGCAAGTACCAATATAAAATCGTAAAACATAAAACCAATATAAAGGAATGATAACATTTCTACATTTCAATCACAATATATCATAATAGAATACTTTATCAAAACCATTTTCAATACCAAAATACATAAAAGAGTATATGGTATTTATTTTATTTTAAAAACATTACGGCTTGTTGAGGAAGCCAAAGACCAAATAATACTCGCGGCGACGGAAAAGGTCGTTTTCACCGCGTATGTTAAAAGAAACATTCCTTTTTGTCGTTTTCTAAAACGCTTCGTAGAAAAAGATTCCTTTTGTATAAAAGTAAAAGTCAAAGGGGTTTATACACCGTATAAAAGAATGTTGTGTATAAAACGAAATATGCCTCAATGAAAGAAGATTGTGACGAAGTCCCTTACCTTGGGTCCGACTTGACTCGATCATTCTTTAATGTCCTAAATAATAAAATTGAGTTAATTTCTACTTGATTAAGAAAATTTTTAAAGTTCATTATTCCTTTTATATAACTTATTTCCATGTTATAAACATTATGTAACCATTTAGGTTAATAATGTTTGTTTTGTCGATATTTGGTTCTTAAGTCGAAAGTGGACTTCTTACAATTACATGTTGTTCGTGTGGTCAAAGGTTCTTTATATCCAGAATGTCATTCCTGATTTGGATACCATATATATCATATATATCCAGCATATACATGTATTTATAATTTTACATAATCATTTAGAGGTAAGAAATGAAATGCACCATTCATGGAGACGGTAAGTCGTACATACGCATGAACGCTACTTTCATTTCTTTGTCATATTAATGGAATTAAAACTAAATGAGAGGTATGTATATTTTAATTCCAGAATTATATTCATAATTTAGATATATCATTCATTATATATATCCATTATATACATGTACTTTTAATTGTACATTACAATTGGGGATACGAAATGAAATGCACCGTTCATGGAGACGGTAAGCCGTACGTACGCATGAACGCTACTTTCATTTCTATCTCATACTTTAATGGAAAGAAATAATAACGATATAGAGGTATATTATAATTCCAGTATTAAATCATATATAATAACTTTTAAATCCTTTTTTTACACGTCCCACATATGGCATTAACGAATCACATCACTTTGAGGGGGCGGTAGTCTGCACTTACTTAAATGAAGATATCGTGTTTACCCATAATGGAAACCATAATGGTATTCCAAAAATAAAAAATACAGAAGCTTAAAGAAAACATAAACATATTATATATCATATATAAATATAGTGACATCTTAATGGACACCTTTGAAGTTGTTAAAGGAATGTTGAACAATCATCGTTTCAGGAGGCATAAATTCACCATCCACGGAAACAGTATATTCTTTAACCATTAGATGAAGTTGTGTGTAAGTGTAGCTCGAATACATATTATAACAACATTCTAGTATATTGAAGATACTGGAGTTGTTACAAAAGAAATAAATAAAAAGAGTTTAGGGGGTTGGAGAAGCAAAATAATAAAGAATGACTCAAGTGAAGACATTACCTCAAAATCGGGTAACTCCCTTCGGTTTGAGCTCAAAAGATTCCTTGGGAAGACTTCTGCCCGAAGTGAGGCTTCAAGGAGTAAGATAAGGAAGTGGATAGACAAAATGGGTAGGGTTTGTCCGAGCCAAAGGCTTTGGGAGTGTGGGTAAGGTGGTAGAGGTGGGGGCCTTTTATAAGAGGAGAGGAGGGGCACTTTTGAAAAGTAAAAAAATATTACTTTATTTGAAAATGAGTTTCGGTTTTAAAAGGTCCCAAATTGATATACTTAGTGTATAATGTGATAAGGGTTATAAATACACCCATACAATATGTTTTGGACATGTGTAGTTCATATATTTTACATTATCTTTCCATTTTATTTAAATTGTCAAATAATGATATCATCATTGCATCATTATTATGTCATAAATAATTTAATTTATTTAATGTCTAAAAATTATAAAAAAACTACTATGATGTAGGAAATCTTTTTATATTTCCAATTACTGTTTATAATCAAAAATCTGACTTTTATAACCCCATTTAAATTTTTTTTTAGTAAAACATATCATGTTTGTGCCATTTTTTACATTAACATTAAATAAAAGGTATTTATGTCATTTTCCAACCAAAGTGGCTCCATGGGGTCCCCAAGTTGACCCATGGCTTGTCTTGGTCGGCCATGACACATCCAATGAGGGTAGGGCATGTGTATAGGTCATCTCATATTATTAAAACATTATTTTTACCTTAAACTATACTAATTACCACTAATCGCGATTAAAAACATAATAAGTTACTATTCACAAAAAAATAATTTTAATCTCATTGAACCAAATTTTACATCATAGTGACAACCATTTATGTCGGATTTTTTAAATTCAATACACAAAGGTGGCAAATTTTCATTTAAATGGAAAATCAGTTTTTATAAGTACCACTTAGTGATTTCACTATTCATCAACAATTGATGTTTTTCAGAAAAATTCCAAACATTCACCCTAAGCTATATTTTATATTCTGAATTAAAAAATGAAGTAAATTTTACAAAATTCTAAACATATAAGACAAATTAATTAATTTAATAATTAATTCCCGCTGTCATGACAAATAGCGTGTTTTTGTGAAACAATAGTTATCAAAAGATTGGCACTAGTTTAAGTCCGATTTCAAAGTGAAATTAATTCCAACGACCACTATTGGATTTAATGGTAAAAATATTTTCTATTTTCACTTTAAAACCAATTAAAATAATAATCTAATCATATAAATAAATTTGATCAAAATGAGGTTTTTAATTAAAATACAACATTTACAATATTCATTAAAAAAATGAAATTTTTCGGAAAGAAACCAAAAATTTACACAAAGTAAATTTTGATGTCCCGATTCTAAAGAAGAGTTATATTTGGTCCAATAGAATTTATAAGATTGATCAAAAATATATTTAATGACGGTTAACCGTCAAAAGGTGATAAGTGAACCCTTAATGAAAATTAGGGTACAAATGCCTAAAATTGAATTCTTTCCGTATTTTAAGCCTTTATCTTTTATTGGGTAAATATAAAAACATTTAAAAACACATATAATCATATTTTAGTTATTTCTATCCATTCCCGCCAGTACAACGTCTACATGTTAACTACCATTTAAAATAATATTGTTATATTACCAGTGTGCAACGTATGTTTTCAATGAAACTTATCGTTGCGTATCGAGTATGCTATCGAATGTAGAAACCCATTTTAATTAAAATTAATATTTAATTCGTAAATATCAATTAATATGAAAATTATTTATTTTTTATTTACCTGGGATGTTACATCCTTCCCCCTTTTGGGAATTGTTTCCTCGCAATTTTATTCACTTATAAAAATAAGTGGGGGTATATATCCCTCATAGCATTTTCAGATTCCCACGTTGCCTCTTCAATCAGACGATTTTTCCACAAAAACTTTACCTGATGAATCACCTTATTCCGTAACACCTGCTCCCTGTGGTCAAGAATCTGGACTGGTTGTTCTTCATAAGATAGGTTCTCTTACAGCTGAACTACCTCTAGACTCAAAACATGAGATGGATCTGGCATATTCATTCTCAACATCGAAACATGAAAAACATTGTGTACCTGAGATAAACTCGTAGGTAAATCCACTCAGTAAGAAACTGATCCAAATTTCTCCAGAATTTCATATGGTCCAATAATCCTTGGACTCATCTTTCCTTTCTTAAAATATCCTATCACACTTTTCCAAGGATAAACCTTGAGAAAAACATAATCACCAACCTTGAAAGATTGATCCTTCCTCCGGTTATCCGCATAACTCTTCTGCCTGCTCTGATCTATTCTCATGTGTTTTTGAATCAACTGAACCTTTTCTGCCATCTCTTCTATCAATTCTGGTCCCATCAACTTCCTTTAACCCACTTCATCCCAGAAAGCTAGAGTTCGACACCGCTTCCCATATAATGCATGAAATGGTGCCATCTGTATACTATAATGAAAACTGTTATTATATGAAAATTCAACCAAAGTGAAGTGCACTGTGTTGCATTTGTTGTCAATGAGGCATGAAGTTGTCTTGGAATGAATGGAAGTCATGGAATGTCAAGAGGTGAATGACAAAGGTTGTGATGGTGTTGGTGGTGAAGGAGAATGGCCATGGTACTAAGATGCATGTCACTTAGGAGATTCACTAAGTGGTATTGGGAATTGTGGTTGAAACATTCTCTATGGATATCTGACGATTGTTGAGCTGTTCTTAATGTTCCAAGAACTTGTATCAACTGGATACAATGTCACAACAATGTTTGAAGACCATGCATTGTCTTCACAATGCATGAGGAGTTGAAATGAGTTCCATCCACTACTCCTAAGTGGATGATGTGCATTAATGAAGTCCATGCACTATCACTTAGTGCATGTGAACATGAAGATGATCCAATTGATCTCTAATTGGATCAATGAAGCACATTGAAGAAATCTTTGATTCAGGAGCATCGGTTGATGGAAGAACCTTCAAGAATTCCATTCTTAAATGATGATTATAAGTTGAAGAAGGATGATGAATTCTAATGAAGAAGAAGAAATAAAGAAGATGAAGAATGGCTTAGAAGAAGAGTTGTGGTATTTGGCACTTGAACTTGGTTACTTTGTTTTTTAACAAAGTACTTGTTCTATTACTTGAAAAAAAATTAGCCATCTCAAGCCAGCCTTAAGGGTTCAACACCCAAGGAACATGTGGGCCTAAGGCACCACGCCCAAGGGGGGATCCCATGTGGCCAGCCCGAGAGGCAGGGGGGCCGTGTGTAAGCCCCCAAGGACACGCGGTGGTGAAACCCGCGCGCCCGAAGGATGCATAGTGGGCGCTAGGAGTGCGCCCGCAGGGAGCAGAGTGGGCGCAGAGCGCGCCCGCAGAGAGAACCCGGTGCGGGGCGGCATCGGGAGGGGAGAAGATTCAATTGCGGGGTTGAGGGAGCGCTTGGGTAATAAACCGCGGAAAAAGAGGAGCCCGTTTCGATGTGGGACGCGGAATTTTTCCGCGGGAGCGATCCTGGCCGCTCGATCGATCACGCGCCAGATCTCCGCCGCTCATCGCATCCCGCGCGAGATCTCCAGATCGCGGCCGTCCGATGTATTTAAAATGCCACATCCAACGGCCCAGCGTTCGTCCTCAACCTCGAGCCATGCCGAAGCCACCCGCGAGCCCCGCTGAACCAGGCGCCTTCCCGACGACGGATTTTGAGTTCTCGGCTGTCTCTCTCGAAGCCGGAGGCACCCTCGTGCTCGTCTGAGCATACCGAACACAACCATGCCATAAAATATACTTGCATGAAATGAGATGAGGAATTCGATGAAGGCCGAAGCAAACCGAAGGTGCGAGGCCATTCGGTGTTGATGTTCTGCATGGTTTGGATCGAAGGAAGGCCGTGCATGCGTTCTAAGTCGCATGCACGTGAAGAAGGCCGAAAAATAAGGGAGCTCGCGTCAACCCGAGAATAAAAATCAAGATTTGGAAATATTTTTGAAGATCCAAAGATCTCGGGATTCTGAGTTGGATCACGCGGATGACTGGCACCGCCTCTGCCTATATAAACGAGGACGAGGCTCCAAAGAATGCTGCTGATCCTTTGTTGAAAACTCGGAGTCCCGCGTGTGCCTCTGCCTCGCGAAGAAGAAGCCGTCGTGCAAAGATTTGCACGGCTGAAGTCCCCTGCGCGCTAATCCTTTGCGCGGCAGGAAGACCTCGTGGCCGCAACACTCTGCGCGCCCGAGGCTTGTTCCCTCTCTGCCCGCACCCTTGTGCGGCAAGAGGAAGTGCCCGCGGGTGCAGCACTTGCGCGCCCCGCGGCAAGAGGAGTTTGCGCGTTCGAAGGGTTGTGCGCCCGTGGAGGCTTGCACCTGAGGACCTACGCGACCCAAGGCAGTAGCCAGCTGCACCTTGCATGCCTTCAGTTGGTTGGTGTTCGGGCTGTGTGTGTAAAAACAGAAGAAGGCAGTGTGTGTGTGCCAAGTGGAGAAGAAGACCCGAGCCTTAGTGCCTTGTGTGCCAAGTGAAGTGGAAGACCACACTTTGAGTGTGTGCCAAATAAGGCCGAGGCTTTTCCTCTTGTGTGTGCAAGGAGAACCCGAGACCACACCTTGTGTGTGTGCCAAGTGAGGAAGACCCTACGGGTTGGTTGTGCACTCTTGAAGATTAAAAGAGAAAAACAAAGTGTGTGTGCAAAGTGGAAGAGTACACAAAGAGCAAAGAGGCCGTAGCCTTTGGTATGTGCAAGAAGAAGTGAAGGCCAAGTCATGTGTGTGAAACAAGTGAAGACCACAACTCAACCTATGTTGTGTGTGTGTGAAAATTAAAAGAAGTGGCCGAACCGTAGTGTGTGTGCAAACCAAAGTGTGTACACACTAAGAAGAAGAGAAGATATCCACACTAGTGTATAACACACATTTATGTGTGTAATCAAAAGAGAATAAAGTGTGTGTAGAAGTGAGAAGGTGGTGTGTGCTTAAAGATACTACACCCTTTGTGGGTTTATTGCACCAAGAGAAGAAAGAGGGAAGTGCATGCATGCATGCATGCACGTGCACACGTGAACAGAGCCAAATCAGTGGTGTGCATTTGAGAAGTCCAGGAACAACAGTTCTTGAAGATATTGAGAACCCATGCTATCAGTGCATGAAGATGAAGAGTTGCTATGCACCCAGTGCATGAAGTTGAAGTGACTGAGACTGGACCAGACCAAAGTTAAAGATATCAGTTGTCTGAGTATTCAGTAGTTGGAGAGAGAAGCCAGGTCATCCTGAAGAAGGAGATAAAGCCTGAGCTAGACGAGAATCCCTGATCAACCACAAGTGATCAGAAGAGAAGAGCAAGGCCAGCAGTCTTTATCCCAGACTACTGAAGATACTTGAAGAGCTGAACAAGAAGAAGAGCTACTCGTGTGACTCGAGGAGCCAGGAGAAGACCCCTGTGAGACTCAGGGTGGAGGAAGTCTCCAGTGGGATTCTGGAGCAGGCCAGTGGGACTCTGGTAACACTGTGGGACGCATTATAAATACCCTCCTGTGGGACTCAGGAGAGATACGGTGGGAAGCTGTATCGACCATTGTAATACTAACAGATTATAATGGGAGAATCCATGCTGGGAGAGCATGGCAAGGATGTAGGCCTTTGGTGCCGAACCTGGTAAATCCTTGTGTCCTGTGCCTTTTCATTACTGCATCATTCGGGAAAGGTTGAGAGATACAAGAAGAGTGGATCGAGGCCTTAACAAGCCATAGAGGTTTAATTGATAAGAATCAATTAGTAAAAAGTTTTAAGGGATCACTGATTCACCCCCTCCCCCTCTCAGTGATCACACTGATCTGGGCACTTCAATTGGTATTAGAGGGAGGTTGCCTCTAAAAGATCCAAGGGAGTCTTTATGAAGTGAAGATTTGAGGAAATGAGTGACCAGCCTCAAATGGAGATATCTGCCAAGACTCAGAAAAATAGAAAGAAGAAACAGGCCAAGAAGATGAAGAAAGCTTGTCCTAGCTGTGATGATGTTGGAACAATGAAAGATCTTCAAAGTGCAATCGAATATCTTCAGAATACAGTCCCCAAGGAAGTGGCAATGTTTATAGCTACAGGCATCCTTGATCTTCAAGAAGAAAAATCACAGTTAGAAGAAGAAGCCAATGCAATGGAAGATCAATTGGAAAAACGGGTTGGCATAACCAACACTCTCAGAAAGCTGGTGAAGGCCAAAGATGAAACTGTTTCCCTTTGCAATGAAAGATATGAAGATACCTGTGAAGAATTGCAAAGGAGCTCTTCTGAGAAAGAAATATTTTTGATAATGATCAAAGATGTTTTCCGTGCACTGGAAAAGAGACACAGAGTTTCAATGGTTGTCAAAGATGCTCAACTTGAAGACAAAGCAAAAAGGGTGAAGGAGCTTGACAATTCATTGCTTGAATTGAAGACAGTGCATGATGACCAGATGAATCAGCTGAAAGAAAGTTGGGAAGGAAAGCTAAGAGCTGTTGAGGATGAGAAGAACTCCCTTAATATGAAGTGCTTAGAACTAGAGGTGATATTGACAAATCTGCAATCACCCAAAGCTGAAACCTCCCAGTCAGCTGGTAGAAGACATGTTGCTACTCAAATATGCTTTGAGCAGGATGATTCTAAGAGAAATACATCCTCTAATAAAAGTGCAACATCTTCTAGAAAGAAGGTACCATCCATACCATCTTGTACTGATGCTTCTAATTGTGTTTCCACAAAAAGTGCAAGATGGAAGAATAATTCCAAACAAGTATGGATGAAGACAATGAAGAAAGAGAGCTCTCCTGAAACAACACAACTTGTCAAGAAAAGTACCCAGCAATCAGAAGTACACAAGAGGTCAAGATTTGTGCGTCAATGTTGGTGTTGTAACAAGTATGGGCATTGTGCAAAGGATTGTTGGTACAATCCACTGAATGCCAAAGCACAGAGGAAGCCCATGCCTAGGGGGAGCAAGCCAGAAGAAAAGAAGCAGCATCCACAGGTCCAGAGACATCTGTTTACTGCTAACAGATTTGGATTGCTTGACAACATTTGGGATGTTTGCAAAAGTGGTCAAAATGATACATGTCAATCTCCAACTGTATGCAAAGATGAAAAGAAGAGAAGATCGCTAAACCTGGCTAAAAAGGAATCCTTGGGAATCAAGAAGAAGAAAGCTGAAAAAGCTCCCAAGAAGATGTTGAAAAAGGAAGAGAAGTCCTTGGAGTCTGAGTCCAAGAATGGTGATGCATCCAAAAGGACCACCAAGAAGACATGCTTCTACTGTGGCATGAAAGGACATATCATGGATCTTTGTAAACAAGCCATGAAATATAATAGAAGCCAACTGCACTCAAACAGACAATCAATCCAGAAGAAGAAGAAGGGATTGATTGAAAATAAGTTTCCTAAGAGAGGTAGCTTAGCAGCATCCAAAGAACCATGTGGAACTTCCAAAACTGAGGCCACACTTCCAAATGATTTACTTGTCATATGGCCACATCAGTTGCAACTTTCCAGAGAACTACAAAGAGTTGAAGATGAAGCTCTGGCAATTGCTAAAGAAAAAGGGAAGAAGAAGGTTTCACATGAAGATGTTTTGAGAACCACACCAGCACAATCATCAATGAAGATCAAATGTGCAAGTGTGAAGACTGCTGAAAATGGGACATCTCGGTTGAGAGAATCTTCTCAACCTTGTTGTTCACATTGATGAACCAAGGAGGTTCCATCTTATTCCCTAATCACTGGTATTTACATGTGCTAACATTGCAGGGAATTGAAGATGATGATCATTCTCAACTGGAGGATGGTTTGGACAGAATAGAGTGCACCCCTTGAGGGGGAGCCAATATGAAGAAGATGATATTCTGAAATTAATATCATCTTGAGAAAGTAGATGAAAGGGGGAGCTTTATCTTTGCACCTGAACTTTCTAATGAGTTTTGTGATGTATGTGCAGGATTTAGCAATTCATTGTTATATCTGAAAAATTTCAAACCCCTAAAGCATGATCTCACATGTATAGTGAAATGTGGGCAGCATTGAAAAATCTTGGTTATATCACTCTTGTTTTCTACACCGGGTTAGCCCAAGTAGACTTAGAGTTGATTTACTAAAGGTTCTTTGCTAAAGAGAACATGTGACATCATCCCTCTCTTAGTGATTTTCAAGAAAATGATATTCGAAGTGAGGAAGTGATTTTTGAAAGAGAGCCACACCACACCTTTGCATTTGATTGCCAATAAGGGGGAGAAAATATTGGCACACATATTGACCCATTTATATGTGCTGAAGGAGTGTATTGACAACAAATACAAAGGGGGAGATTGAAGTGCAATATGTTGCATTTGTTGTCAATGAGGCATGAAGTTGTCTTGGAATGAATGGAAGTTAAGGAATGTCAAGAGGTGAATGAAAAAGGTTGTGATGGTGTTGGTGGTGAAGGAGAATGGCCATGGTACTAAGATTCATGTCACTTAGGAGATTCACTAAGTGGTATTGGGAATTGTGGTTGAAACATTCTCCATGGATATCTGACGATTGTTGAGCTGTTCTTAATGTTCCAAGAACTTGTATCAACTGGATACAATGTCACAACAATGTTTGAAGACCATGCATTGTCTTCACAATGCATGAGGAGTTGAAAGGAGTTCCATCCACTACTCCTAAGTGGATGATGTGCATTAATGAAGTCCATGCACTATCACTTAGTGCATGTGAACATGAAGATGATCCAATTGATCTCTAATTGGATCAATGAAGCACATTGAAGAAATCTTTGATTCAGGAGCATCGGTTGATGGAAGAACCTTCAAGAATTCCATTCTTAAATGATGATTATAAGTTGAAGAAGGATGATGAATTCTAATGAAGAAGAATAAATAAAGAAGATGAAGAATGGCTTAGAAGAAGAGTTGTGGTATTTGGCACTTGAACTTGGTTACTTTGTTTTTTAACAAAGTACTTGTTCTATTACTTGCAAAAAATTAGCCATCTCAAGCCAGCCTTAAGGGTTCAACCCCCAAGGCACATGTGGGCCTAAGGCGCCACGCCCAAGGGGGGATCCCATGTGACCAGCCCGAGAGGCAGGGGGGGCCGTGTGTAAGCCCCCAAGGACACGCGGTGGTGAAACCCGCGCGCCCGAAGGATGCATAGTGGGCGCTAGGAGCGCGCCCGCAGGGAGCAGAGTGGGCGCAGAGCGCGCCCGCAGAGAGAACCCGGTGCGGGGCGGCACCGGGAGGGGAGAAGATTCAATTGCGGGGTTGAGGGAGCGCTTGGGTAATAAACCGCGGAAAAACAGGAGCCCGTTTCGATGTGGGACGCGGAATTTTTCCGCGGGAGCGATCCTGGCTGCTCGATCGATCGCGCGCCAGATCTCCGCCGCTCATCGCATCCCGCGCGAGATCTCCAGATCGTGGCCGTCTGATGTATTTCAAATGCCGCATCCAACGGCCCAGTGTTCGTCCTCAACCTCGAGCCATGCCGAAGCCACCCGCGAGCCCCGCTGAACCAGGCGCCTTCCCGACGACGGATTTTGAGTTCTCGGCTGTCTCTCTCGAAGCCGGAGGCACCCTCGTGCTCGTCTGAGCATACCGAACACAACCATGCCTTAAAATATACTTGCATGCAATGAGATGATGAATTCGATGAAGGCCGAAGCAAACCGAAGGTGCGAGGCCATTCGGTGTTGATGTTCTGCATGGTTTGGATCGAAGGAAGGCCGTGCATGCGTTCTAAGTCGCATGCACGTGAAGAAGGCCGAAAAATAAGGGAGCCCGCGTCAAACCGAGAATAAAAATCAAGATTTGGAAATATTTTTGAAGATCCGAAGATCTCGGGATTCTGAGTTGGATCACGCGGATGACTGGAACCGCCTCTGCCTATATAAACGAGGCCGAGGCTCCAAAGAATGCTGCTGATCCTTTGTTGAAAACTCGGAGTCCCGCGTGTGCCTCTGCCTCGCGAAGAAGAAGCCGCCGTGCAAAGATTTGCGCGGATGAAGTCCCCTGCGCGCTAATCCTTTGCGCGGCAGGAAGACCTCGTGGCCGCAACACTCTGCGCGCCTGAGGCTTGTTCCCTCTCTGCCCGCACCCTTGTGCGGCAAGAGGAAGTGCCCGCGGGTGCAACACTTGCGCGCCCCGCGGCAAGAGGAGTTTGCACGTTCGAAGGGTTGCGCGCCCGTGGAGCCTTGCACCTGAGGACCTATGCGACCCAAGGCAGTAGCCAGCTGCACCTTGCATGCCTTCAGTTGGTTGGTGTTCGGGCTGTGTGTGTAAAAACAGAAGAAGGCAGTGTGTGTGTGCCAAGTGGAGAAGAAGACCCGAGCCTTAGTGCCTTGTGTGCCAAGTGAAGTGGAAGACCACACTTTGTGTGTGTGCCAAAGAAGGCCGAGGCTTTGCCTCTTGTGTGTGCAATGAGAACCCGAGACCACACCTTGTGTGTGTGCCAAGTGAGGAAGACCCTACGGGTTGGTTGTGCACTCTTGAAGATTAAAAGAGAAAAACAAAGTGTGTGTGCAATGTGGAAGAGTACACAGAGAGCAAAGAGGTCGTAGCCTTTGGTATGTGCAAGACGAAGTGAAGGCCAAGTCATGTGTGTGCAACAAGTGAAGACCACAACTCAACCTATGTTGTGTGTGTGTGCAAATTAAAAGAAGTGGCCGAACCTTAGTGTGTGTGCAAACCAAAGTGTGTACACACTAAGAAGAAGAGAAGATATCCACACTAGTGTATAACACACATTTATATGTGTAATCAAAAGAGAATAAAGTGTGTGAAGAAGTGAGAAGGTGGTGTGTGCTTAAAGATACTACACCCTTTGTGGGTTTATTGCACCAAGAGAAGAAAGAGGGAAGTGAATGCATGCATGCATGCACGTGCACACGTGAACAGATCCAAATCAGTGGTGTGCATTTGAGAAGTCCAGGAACAACAGTTCTTGAAGATATTGAGAACCCATGCTATCAGTGCATGAAGATGAAGAGTTGCCATGCACTCAGTGCATGAAGTTGAAGTGACTGAGACTGGACCAGACCAAAGTTAAAGATATCAGTTGTCTGAGTATTCAGTAGTTGGAGAGAGAAGCCAGGTCATACTGAAGAAGGAGATAAAGCCTGAGCTAGACGAGAAGCCCTGATCAACCACAAGTGATCAGAAGAGAAGAGCAAGGCCAGCAGTCTTTATCCCAGACTGCTGAAGATACTTGAAGAGCTGAACAAGAAGAAGAGCTACTCGTGTGACTCGAGGAGCCAGGAGAAGACCCCTGTGAGACTCAGGGTGGAGGAAGTCTCCAGTGGGATTCTGGAGCAGGCCAGTGGGACTCTTGTAACACTGTGGGACGCAGTATAAAGACCCTCCTGTGGGACTCAGGAGAGATACGGTGGGAAGCTGTATCGACCATTGTAATACTAACAGATTATAATGGCAGAATCCATGCTGGGAGAGCATGGCAAGGATGTAGGCCTTTGGTGCCGAACCTTGTAAATCCTTGTGTCCTGTGCCTTTTCATTACTGCATCATTCGGGAAAGGTTGAGAGATACAAGAAGAGTGGATCGAGGCCTTAACAAGCCATAGAGGTTTAATTGATAAGAATCAATTAGTAAAAAGTTTTAAGGGATCACTGATTCACCCCCTCCCCCTCTCAGTGATCACACTGATCTGGGCACTTCACAAAGAAAAATGTTGGTCCCAAATTCCCGGATAATCCATCGAACAAGCTCGTAGCATATCCTCCAATGTCTGAATTGTTCGTTCTGACTGCCCATCTGATTGAGGATGAAAAGCTGTACTAAAATTTAATTCAGTACCCAACGACTTCTGAAGGCCTTTCCAAAAGTTAGAAGTTAACCTGGGATCACAGTCAAATACAATGGAGAGAGGAACTCCATGTAACCTGACTATCTCTTTAAGATACAAACGGGAAAGTTGATCTAGAGAGAAAGTATCTCGTATAGCAAGGAAATGAGCAGATTTGGTCAAGTGATCAACAATAACCCAAATTGCATTATTACATCGAGATTTCCTCGGTAACCCCACAACAAAGTCCATGGATATGTTTTCCCATTTCCACTCTGTCACTGGTAAAGGCTGAAGCATCCCTTTAGGTAACTGCCGCTCTGCTTTAACCTACTGACAAGTCAAACACATCACAGTAAAATCAGCAATATCTCTTTACATTCCATCCCACCAGTAATACTCCCGCAGATCTCTGTACATCTTAGTACTACCAGGATGAACTGAAAACGGAGAACTATGAGCCTCACATAACAACTCATTCTTCAATTGTGAATCACAAGGCACACATAATCTCTTCCCAAACCTCAAAACACAATCATTATCAATGGTGAATTCAGGAAACTTACCTTTCCGAACCACCTCTACCTTTTTCTGCAACTCGTTGTCTTGCTTCTTTGCTTGCTGGATTCTGTCTGATAGAGATTATCTCACCGATACCTGAAACAAAACAGAAGGACATCCTACACCAACATCTTCTATGAAAAATTTCATCAAATCCTTAACCAAAGGATCAAGTTCCAAACGTAGCATGGTTAATGAAGCATTACTTTTTCGACTCAAAGCATCGGCCACTTTATTTGCTTTTCCCTGATGTTAGTGAATTGTACAATCATAATCCTTGATTAATTCTAGCCATCTCCTCTGTCTCATGTTCAATTCTTTTTGAGTGACTATATACTTTAAACATTTGTGATCATTATATATTTCACACTTTACTCCATACAAATGATGCCTCCAAATTTTTAAAGCAAAAAAAATAGCAGCTAATTCCAAATCATGTGTAGGGTAATTTACCTCATGAGTTTTCAACTGACGTGAAGCATAAGTAATTACATTTTCATTCTTCATAAGGACACAGCCATGTCACTTCAAAAAAGCATCACTGTATATAACAAACTCACCATTCCTAGAAGGAAGTGTCAAAACAGCAGCATTTACCAATATTCTTTTCAACTCCTGAAAACAATCATCACATTCTTTTGTTTAGATAAACTCAACACCCTTTTGAGTTAGCTTCGTCATGGGACCAGATAACCATGAAAAATTTCTAACAAACCTTCGGTAATAGCCTTCCAAACCAAGGAAGCTACGAATCTCAGTAATATTTGTGGGTCTTGGACATTCTTCAACAACCTTTGTTTCTGCCGGATCAATAGTTATCCCTTCTTTAGAAACAATATGACCAAGGAAAGAATTTTTTTGCATGCAAATCTCACACTATTCTGAATTTCCCATACCATTTCTTTTCTTTTAAGGTTTGAAAAATAACCCTTAAATTTCTTTCATTCTCCTCTTTACTTTTAGAAAACACCAAATTGTCATCAATAAACACAACCACCTTTTATCACCTGATTCAACTGAGCCATCAGTGCAACAGATTGTTTAATTCAAATTCCGACCATCTCAGGTTGCTGATTTGGAAGGTTGTCTTTCTCCTGATGTCGTCCCAACATAGTTGCTTTGTTTCCTATGCTGAAAACCATTCTGAACATAGAAATATCTTAGGCGAAGCAACATGGTAATCCGTAAATGCTATATCATTTCAATCATATTATAATTTAACACTTTTCTAACTCCTAAAGATGTCTAAACCGACCTTTGATACCAACTATAAGCCCCAGCCTTAAACATTAATTAATATTGAATTAAATGAATAATTAACATTGAGGATCTTTTCAGGTTTAGAGTTTTAGATAATTAGAACATAACTATTACATCTCAAATGATTATAAATTAGACACTTCTACTAAGTTTCCATAATAAATAAACTCTTAAAAAAAACATGTCTAGTTCCATGTTTTATATAGCATGACATTCCCTTGATCCCATCCTTGACCTTATTCCAATTTAAGTCCTATGAAAAACATTTCGAAAAAAACTTGGGGTGAGCATAAAAATCTCAGTAAGGGATACACAAAGAATGAAAACTGTTACTTTTTCAAACATCAGGTAAACCATGTATACTCTAACAAAGTCATACCTTCACCATCATGATGTAGTAAAAACTCTTCTCTAAATGAAGTATCATTACTTACCTTTTTGTAACCAAAGGATTACCATAAAACCGATATAAATAACAAATAGCATATATAAAGGAAACTTGGGACATAAACATACTTAAGTGGAATAACCATACGGTCGACTTCCACACATATCACTTAATGGAATAGCCATACGGCCAATTTCCATACATACTTAATGGAATATCTATACGGCCGACTTCCATACCCAATGCATTGGAGGTTATAACGTAACCACCCATCCTGGTATTCACGGCACCACCGGTCATATGGTTTATCACGTAACCACCCGTCAAATGTCCAAGTACCAATATAAAATCATAAAACATAAAACCAAAATAAAGGAATGATAACATTTCCACATTTCAATCACAATATATCATAATAGAATACTTTATCAAAACCATTTTCAATACCAAAATATATAAAAGAGTATATGGTATTTATTTTATTTTAAAAACATTACGGCTTGTTGAGGAAGCCAATGACCAAATAATACTCGCAGCGGTGGAAAAGGTCGTTGTCACTGCGTACGTTAAAAGAAACATTCCTTTTTGTCGTTTTGTAAAACGCTTCGTAGAAAAAGATTCCTTTTATATAATATTAAAAGTCAAAGGGGTTTATACACCGTATAAAATAATGTTGTGTATAAAACGAAATATGCCTCAATGAAAGGAAATTGAGATGAAGTCCCTTACCTTGGGTCCGACTTGACTCGATCGTTCTTTAACGTCCTGAATAATAAACTTGAGTTAATTTCTACTTGATTAAGAACCTTTTTAAAGTTCATTATTCCTTTTATATCACTTATTTCCATGTTATAAACATTATTTTATCATTTAAGTTAATAATGTTTGTTTTGTCGATATTTGGTTCTTAAGTTGAAAGTGGACTTCTTACAATTACATGTTGTTCGTGTGGTCAAAGGTTCTTTATATCCAGAATGACATTCCTGATTTGGATATCATATATATCATATATATCCAGCATATACATGTATTTATAATATTAAATAATCATTTAGAGGTAAGAAATGAAATGCACCGTTCATGGAGACGGTAAGCCGTACGTACCCATTAACGCTACTTTCATTTCTTTGTCATATTAATGGAATTAAAACTAAATGAGAGGTATGTATATTTTAATTCCAGAATTATATTCATCATTTAGATATATCATTCATTATAAATATCCATTATATACGTGTACTTTTAATAGTACATTACATTTGGGGATAAGAAATGAAATGCACCGTCATGGAGCCGATAAGCCGTACGTACGCATGAACGCTACTTTCATTTCTATCTAATACTTTAATGGAAAGAAATAATAATGATATAGAGGTATATTATAATTCTTGTATAACATTATATATAATAACTTTTAAATCCATCCTTTACACGTCCCACAAATGGCATTAACGAATCACATCACTTTGAGGGGGCGGTAGTCCGCACTTCCTTAAATGAAAATATCGTGTTTACCCATAATGGAAACCATAAAGGTATGAAAAAATAAAAAATACAGAAGATTAAAGAAAACATAAACATATTATATATCATATATAAATATAGTGACATATTAATGGCCAACTTTGAATGTGTTACAGGAATGTTGAACAATCATCGTTTCGGGAGGCATAAATTCATCATCCACGGAAACAGTATATTCTTTAACCATTAGATGATGTTGTGTGTAAGTGTAGCTAGAATACTTCTTATAAAAGCATCCTAGTATATTGAAGATACTGGAGTTGTTACAAAAGAAATAAATAAAAAGATTTTAGGGGGTTGGAGAAGCAAAATAATACAAAAGGACTCAAGTGAAGACATTACCTCAAAATCGGGTAACTTCCTTTGGTTTGAGACCAAATGATTCCTTGGGAAGACTTCTGCCCAAAGTGAGGCTTCAAGGAGTAAGAGAAGGAAGTGGAGAGACAAAATGGGCAGGGTTTGGCCGAGCCAAAGGCTTTGGGAGTGTGGGTAAGGTGGAAGAGGTGGCGGCCTTTTATAAGCGTAGAGGAGGGGCAATTTTGGAAAGTAATGAAATATTACTTTATTTGAAAATGTGTTTCGGTTTTAAAAGGTCCCACATTGATATAATTCGTGGATAAGGTGATAAGGGTTTTAAATCCACCCATCCAATATGTTTTGGACATGTGTTGTTCATTGATTTTACATTATCATTCCATTTTATTTAAATCTTCAAATAATGATGTCATCGCTGCATCATTATTATGTCATAAATAATTTAATTTATTTAATGTCTGAAAATTATAAAAAAATACTATGATGTAGGAAATCGTTTTATCATTCCAATTACTATTTATAATCAAAAATATGACTTGTATCACCCCATTTAAAAATTGTTTTAGTAAAACATATCATGTTTGTGCCATGTTTTACATTAACATTAAATAAAAGGTATTTATGTCATTTTCCAACCAAAGTGGCTCCATGGGGTCCCCAAGTTGACCCATTGCTTGTCTTGGTCGGACATGACACATCCAATGAGGGTAGGACATGTTTCTAGGTCATCTCATATTATTAAAACATTATTTTTACCTTAAACTACACTAATTACCAATAATCGCGATTTAAAACTTAATAAGTTACTATTCACCAAAAATTATTTTAATCTCATTGAACCAAATTTTACTTCTTAGTGAAAACCATGTATGTAGGATTTTTTAAATTCAATACACAAAGGTGGAAAAATTTCATTTAAACGGAAAATCAGTTTTTATAAGTACCACTTAGTGATTTTACTATTCATCAAAAATTGATGTTTTTCAGAAAAATTCCAAATATTCACCCTAAGATATATTTGATATTACGAATTCAAAAATGAAGTCCATTTTACAAAATTAAAAACATATAAGTCAAATTAATTAATTTAATAATTAATTCCCGCTGCATGACAAGTAGCGTGTTTTTGTGAAACAATAAGTATCAAAAGATTGACACTAGTTTAAGTCCGATTTCAAAGTGAAATTAATTTCAAAGACCACTATTGGATTTAATGGTAAAAATATTTTCTAATTTCACTTTAAAACCAATACATATAATAATCTAATCATATAAATAAATTAGATCAAAAAGGGGTTTTGAATTAAAATACAACATTTACAATATTCATTAAAAAAATGACCTTTATCAGAAAGATACCAAAAATTTACACAAAGTAAATTTTGATGTCCCGATTCTAAAGAAGAGTTATATTTGGTCCAATAGAATTTATAAGATTGATAAAAACTATATTTAATGACGGTTCACCGTCAAAAGGTGATAAGTGAACCCTTAGTGAATATTAGGGTATAAATTCCTAAAATTGAATTCTTTCTGTATTTTAAGCCTTTATCTTTTATTGGGTAAATATAAAAACATTTAAAAACATATATAATCATATTTTAGTTATTTCTATCCATTATCGCCAGTAAAACAGCTACATGTTAACTACCATTTAAAATAATATTATTATATTACTAGTGTGCAACGTAAGTTTTCAATGAAACTTATCGTTGCGTATCGAGTACGCTATCGAATGTAGAAACCCCTTTTAATTAAAAATAATATTTAATTCGTAAATATTAATTAATATGAAAATACTTTATTCTTTATTTACCTGGGATGTTACAAAACTACCAGGATAACCTTCTCCATTTCTTTACTCCCCAATGTGAGAAATAAAGTCTCTAAGGGATGTATCCAATGCTCACCTATAAATGGGTTAGTAGTAACATTGAATGATAGTGGTAGTTATCACATAGAGTGGTCTAATATATATCCTCCACATTAATGATTATGATGTTTTATAAGGGTATAGTTATTTTTCATAACCTGAGTTAGTTGTCCTAGTATATTTATAATTTTCTCAATACTTATTACAACTCTAGTTCTAACATAATTTTCATTCATAAGAGGGAAATACCAATATGGTATACATGCATTCATATGCTTTCCATTTCTTCCACTCGGACATATTTCTAAATAATGTGATACACAATATTAGTTATAAATTTTAAAGTATAATTTCCAGTGAGAAAAACTCAAAATAAAAATTAAATTTTATGCATAGATAATATAATAACCAGAAAAAGGTTTTTTGGGGGACATATTTACTTTAAATCGTTTATAATGGTTTGTAAAAAATATTTGAATTATCCTAAGCATATTCCCTATGGGTGTCAAACCATGTGTGTAGTATGGACCATTTTTGGGTACCAGGTTACCTTGAGTTAGGCCTAGGACACCATTTCATATTTGTTACCCCTAGGTACCTCTATAAAAGAACACCAACCACAATGAGTATCTAGACATCGATTTATGCTAGAAATATCAAAATAATCACTATTTTACCAAAAATCTATTATTTTCTTCTATTAATACCCTAAAAGTATATCTTAGGTTTATGTTACCAAATATATGCTTTCAAAATATAGATTCCAAGATTTCAAATAAACATCATATGATACCAACTATAAAGAACCTTACTCCATTACCCTACTGTTAATTCCTTATATTACAAAACATTCACAGATACAATGCTCAAACCTGAATGGACAGAGAAATTTTGTATTTATTGAATCCATAATATATACTTTAATTTTATACATTTCATATTGAAAGGAAAAACAACATGAAATATTCATTTGAACAACCTTAAATTCCTACATTCTCCATACAATTAATTCAAAATATACAACTTCAAATATTGGGGAAAAATAAAATATAATAAATGGGTGATCTCAGATGCTCTATAAGGTTAAGAAATACAACAGAATATATTATAAATATAAACTGTAAGGCATGCTGAATAACTAAAAACATGTAATCATGAGAATAAAATTGCCGGAATAAAAGATGATTACATAATACAATAATAAATAAATAAATATGGTTATTCTACAAGTCTTATGATTACCTGGACAATGTATTAATATTTTCAAAGTAAAGAAACGCATAATTCTATAAATTATAAACATACTATCATGTCCTCAATAAAGACCTCATAAAATGGGTAAAAACCTAATCTAGTTAATCTAATAAGACATACTGATGCATCGATGGGATATATAGGGCCCTACTATTCACCTACAAAGTCTAAGTCATTAATCATATTTATGGGGATAAACATAAACAACATGTACGTAATAAATGATAATAACATTCCCCAATATTCAATCAAAATCACTAACTATTTTGAGTAGCATGGTGAATGGTATCAAATAGAACATCCAAAATCAAAGTGATCATAAATAATTTAATAATTTTTTTTTATGATAAACATATGAGATAAATATAAATAAAATTAAAAATTCAATAGAGGTGTTGAAATGTTCTAATAAAATCATCGATAAATTACTATGAGAAATACACATTTTACTTTTAAATAAGAGTCCTTTTGGAAAAATAATTTAAATTTATCAAAATTGTTTGAATAAAACGAGAAAAAAAAAATGGGTTTTCATGGAAAAAAATAGTGATTTAATAAAAAATTAGTCTTAAAATATATTATGGGTGCTACTTGAAAATGTGTATGAAATGTGGATGGTACCTTTAATCAGGTTTTCTTATGTAGAAAATTTTTGAAGGGAAACATGTAAAAAATGAATTTCCCTATAAAAGAAAAATAAACTGATCAAGATATTTGCATTTAAAACATATATATATAATATTGAAAAAGTATAAAAAACAAATTAATCATTAAGTCATTGTAAATAGAGTGAAATAATATCCTAATGGAAAAAATGAATGTTTTAGTAAAATCCATTACCTTATGAAGAATGTATTCTGCACTTGACTTTAATGACTTGGATAATAAAATTAAACCCATTGATTAATTAATTAATTAACTTTTCGACATTTTTTTGACTCATAATTATTTTTTATGCTTATTTATGTCCTTAGTGATGAGTCATAGTGATTAATTTAATTATTCAAGAGCATTCATTTTCTTTGTTTTCATGATGGGTTTTCTATTTATAAGTACTATAGTACATTTAATGTGGGAATAATTATCTATAATTAGAATTATATATTATTAACGAATATCTAGAAGTTTATTTTGTATTTTATATTATATTTTTCTTAGATATGTTGATGAATCCTTGGATAATATGTCAATAAAATTTCCATAGACTAATTTAAGATGGTTTAGATCACAACGAACTCATTTTGTTTTATCATTTAGTATTATGAAAACATGTCACATTTAAAACATAAAAATGATTGAAATATAAATATTACTATCTGTTTCAACCACTGAAATGGTTTTATTAACAACCATGAAGTCGGTGATAGAAAATAGTAACCATTATTCCTTGAATGAGATGAAATAATACCTCATAGACAATGCTCCATTTACGGAATAAAAGAGAGAGGTGAAGGGGTTTCACAATGGATTATTCCATTCGAATAATAAAATTCAAGTATATGTAATGTACTAGTATTTTCATGCTATTGTAATACGGTGAGGTTAGGAGAGAATAAGAAAAGAAAAGAACTTGAAAATGAATTTAAATAAAAAGAAAGAGGTTTTCACCTATTGATTTTCTTCTCCTTGTGAACCTACATAGAGAAATGGTTTGTGTATTATGATGATACAATGAAATCCTAGACATGGGGGATGGTATTTTGAAGAGAATTGCACTGAAATTTGAAATGGATCAATTCTTTTATTGTAAGAGAAGAATGGTGGTCACATGTGGTATTTATAGATCAGGGGAGTGGTGTTTTTTAAATATTTTTTTCATTTGTTCATTATTTTGGCTCATGAAATTGAATATTTAGAGAATTAACATTAAATATATTTAAATAATTAAATAATTTTTGATATTATGGTTCTTACATCAACAATGAATTATGGAATATTATATTAATCTTTCAATGTATTGATATATTAAACTACTATATTTGACTATTTAATAAAAAATCAATTATTTTAGGAAAATAAAATAATTCAACCTAAAGAGTTTTATATGTTTATAATTAAAACATATGATCTTTTTTATGAAAATATTTTTCTAAATATTAAAAATTTAATTTTTAATTAAAATCATCATTTACTCCAAAATTACAAATTCAAAATTTATAACTGATTTTATAACACTCTAAATAATTAACCAAGGTCTCATAAATTTATCCTAAAATAATAGGAAAAAAATATTAATTTATGAATACATTTTTTGAAAATATTTTGTCTTTTAAATTATTTTATTAATTATAAAATTTTTAAAAAATATTTATAACTTTCAAAGATACCAACGCATAATTATTAATTTTTAATTTAATCACATATTTATACTTTGATATAATGTATTCATTCATTAATTTATAATATTCCTAAATTTAATTTATACACTCATGGGCAATGATACTATTCATTTTTCTGATTTACTACCATAAGGGTCATTTTACTATTCATATAGTAAGGTTACTATTTCCTCACTACAATTTGCGTAACTTTAGAAATACTTCTTATTTCATTGATTATTGATTTATAATGTTTTTATTTTGTTCTCTAACAGATTTAATGTGATCTATACTATGTGAAGTAAACATAAGATAGGTAATATCATTAATATAATTATGCTTCATTGCATTTTTAATTATTCCTATTAATATATTTTTTGAATTTTTTTTTGTAATGTGATAATAATTAAAGTTGATTTTATGAACTAAAGAATTTGGTATGAGATAAATCACTTATCACCCATTAATCATTCCCCAATACATGTTATACTATCCTCAAATACTTTAGTGCCACCAATAATTGGAAAAATGATAGGGTTCAATTTGTTTCATTATAAATTAAAGATGATGGAGTTTACTTTTTGAACTATCACATGGAATCACATGTAGTATTTGATAATAGATATATTATTATATATCTATTTCAATGATAAGAACTTATCTTTATATGATTATATTTTATTTGTTATTTAAGATATAATATCTTATATCTTATCTATATTTGAAAGGGATACTGCAATTTATTTTTTAAAGGATAGAAAACAGATATGGGTAATGAATTCTACACATATAGAGGTTCATGAAAAAAATAAAAGTTCCTTAAGATATAGTCCACTGAGATGAAGAAAGTATTTATTGTGTTTTTGAAAAAAGGATACTCGTTTCAAAGGTGTAGATAAAATTCGAACTATTATTGAAATTTTTGTTATGTACTGGAATTCTTCGTGATGTGGAAACCATGTAACCTCTTTCTTTTAATAATATCTTTGGTACACAAGTAGATATCAAAACTTCAGGTCTCATATTATTTATTTTTTGATAAATTTACCCATGGTAGTTTCATTTAGTCATAGAAGGGTGATGTTTGTCATAGATAGATCTATGATTTTGATGTTTTATTATTGAATAATGGGATTTTTATCATGTTTTTTAGGAGATATATTGTAGATGCCTATTGAGGTGTGATTTTTTCATATGTTTCTCTACAATATCATTGTATATGATGTTTGGTAATTTACATAGATTTCAAACACTATAATTTATAGTTTAACGATAACAACCCAGGTAAATAAAGAATATTACATTTTCATATTTATTAATATTATGGAATTATATATTAAGTTTATTTTAAAAGGAGATTATATTTCAAAAAGATTACTCAACATTCAACAATAGGATTCTTTGAAATCTCACATTGCACACAAGTTTGAGTTATACTGAACAATAATTTTATGTAATTATTATTTTAATTGGGTGTTAACACCTAGCCATTGTATTGGTTGGATTGAACAGAACTAACAAAAAAAACTATTACACATGTTTTTTAAATTTGTTTAATATTACCCAATAAATTTTAGAGTCTTATGATATGAATGAATCTGATTTTATTCATTAAATACTCAAATATTCTTTAAAAGCTTGATTTGTCTCCTTTTGATAGAGACCCCTTTATAGATATAGTTTTTGTAACTTTTGTATGTTCCATTTGAAAAAAATAATATTCTTCTTTTTAAGTGACACATCAAAATTTAAATTGGGTAATATTTCGGTATTTTTCTGATAATGTTCATTTTTTAATGAATAGTGAAAAATAATGCATTTTAATTCAAAACTACCTATTAGTATTATTTATTTATATGATTATACTATCTTTTCAATTTGTTTTTACATTTAATTAGACTACATTTTTATCATATAATCCATTTTTGTTTATTTAATGTAATTTCACTCTGAAATTGGACATAAACACAGGTCAGTATTTTGGTAGTTTTTTCTTCTTAAAAACACGCATTTTGGTTTTGAAAGAGTAATTAATTTTAAATTTATTTATGAAATTTAATTTTTTTGTATTCATAAAAATTGATTCCATATTTGGAATATGGAGGTCCAAATTGTGTAAATAAGTAACTTTTAATTTTAGACATAATGAATAGTAACTTTACTAAATATTATATTTACCATTGTTAAAGGGTAAATCTGGTAAAATGGGTAGAAAGTAATAGTATGATAATATAAAATTTCCCTAAATAGTGTTCTTACAATAATTTATAATACACGTCGACCATGGTAATTCTTGGGTCGATTTTGGGACCCCATGGAGCCACTTGTAAGTGAAAATGTCATTTTATAAAAATTAATTTATAGATAAAGAAAATGTAACATAAACATATATCTCCTAGTAAAAATTTTTATATGGGATTATATAAGTTATGGTTTTGACTATAAATATTAATTATATAACTAAAAATATTTCTTACGTCCTGGTATTCTATTTATAATTTTTAGACACTAAATAAATAAATTTATTTATGACACAATGATGATGTAGTGATTACTGCATTAATAAAAGATTCAAAAAAAATGATATAATAAATGTTAATAAAAATTGTTTATTTTGATGTCATCCAAGAATTTTTTGGATGATAGATACCTGTTATATTTGTATTATTGTTTTTTTCTAATCAATCAAGTTCTTATGGATTTTTATAAATGCCATGATATGAATAATGTCAGAATTGACATAATTCATATTTTAAAATATAAAATATTTTATTCAATATTATAAAATTAAAAAAAATTAAATATTCCCCAAAATAGTTATCATAAGTCTATATTTTTATTGTTGACTCTTTAATTAGATATTTTTCATGTTTTGGTAACTATTTTGATTCACAATCTGTTAAATTCTTGATAACACGCTAAGAGTAATGATGGGTTAAACAAAAATGATAAGGAATAAAAATTATCAAACACCTATACAATTATTACTTGATGATTTTATTTCAAACAATTGTCATCTTATCTTCGAATTTATTGATTTGTGGAAATTTTTTAATCGGAAATAATTTTATAATAAAATACTACTTTCAAACTTTCATAAAGAGCCCCTCGTCCACTTTATAAAATTCATTCTCCTCAACCAATTACTCACACCTCTCAAGAACCTTGGATATTCCAACCACTATCCAAATAACCTTCTGACATTTCTATATTTTTTTTTCGAATCCTCCCACTAGGCATTAGGCAATCAATAGGCCCTTTTGTCCCAAATCAAAATAAGTCACCTGATTTGAGGTAACACCTTCTCTCAAGTTTCTTTCTATTATTTTTCTTTATCCACTCCATATGATATTATTATTCTTTGTTTATATAAAAAAACAAGTATAATAAATATACTAATTTGTTTTTATGATATTTATTCAAACTTCACTTACACACACCTCCATCTAATATAAAAGAATACGATATTTCTGTGAAAGGCGAAGAACTACCTCACGAAACCATGATTGTTGGATTTTCCCCTACAACATCTCATGGTGGTAATAATGATGGAACTGTAAATATATATTATATTTATGATATTTATATTTTCTATATTCTTCTATAATTCTCACTTATAACATACCTTTATGCTTTTCATGTTTTATAAATATTATATTTTAATTTGAGGAAGTGCGGACTACCGCCACCTCAAAGTGATATGACATGTTCATTATATAAATGGAACATATAAAGGATGTTATTAATGAACTTATGTAACGTATATAAAAATAATATTGTACTGTAATTATAATATACCTATTTATCATTTTGTTTTCAATCCTTTAAATATGAAAAATAAATGTAAGTAGCGTTCATGTGTTGATATGGCTTACCATCTCCATGAACGTTGTATTTCATTTGTAATATAGAAATTCTATAAACTATTATAAATAAATATTTAATCAATATATATTAAATAAATGATATATAAATCATTAATATCAATACGGTGATAATGTAATTATGACTACATGGACAATTTATAATTATAACAACTTCGTTTTTGACTCAAGTTCTGAACATCGACCAAATGTCCGATAAGATCTAAAATAATTATATAATTGTTGTGGAAAAGTAATAAGTGATATAAAAGAATAATAAACTTGAAAAATTTTCTAAATCAAGTAAAAATTAATTTAATTTTATCATTCAAGATATTAAATAATGAACGAGTCATGTTGGAAATTAGGTAAGAAAATATCTTGACTAAATTTTCATTATTTGGGATGATCTTATACTTCTTATTTATGTTGTGAAATGATTATGTGAGAAATGAATATTGATATACTATATTTTATTTATACTATCTTTATATTTACTTTAAGTGAATACACATACATGATCTATTTTATTTACAAAATGATATTTGTATGGGACATCATATAAATATCATTTCATTGAGGCAAACAGGAATAATATATACTTCTTTATTTAATATGGTGTATAATAAAACCCTTTGACTTTTACTTTCAGTATGGGGAAGATTTCTTCTACAAATCATTTTACTAAATGACAAAAAGAATGTTTTTAAATATTTTGGTGACAATGACCACTCTGCCACAATTTTCATTAGTTTTCTACCTCTATAAGACATAATGTTTTTAAAAGGAATATAAATCCCATATTCCCCTTTTGGGTTATTTTGTATTGAAAATGGTTTTGTAGGTGGACTTATCTTGGAATTCTTTCTTTTGATTGAAAATGGAATTTTTTTTATTGAAATGTTATCATTTTAAATCTTTTATCTTTGATGATTATAAAATGGTACTTGGACATTTGATTGGTAGTTATTTTATAAACCAAATTACTTATGAATCAATGATAAACTGAGGATGGGTAGTTACGTTATAAAATTCAGTTAATTGGGTATGTAAGTAATCCATATTTCTATTACATTGAGTGATATATATGGAAATTGACTATATGGTTATTCCATTTAAGTGTGTTTATGTCCCAAGATAACTTTATAAGTAATATATTTTTTTCTATGGGATTTATGGTAATAATTTTGTTACAAAAGGTTAATAAATTATATTATATTCAGTGAAGTGTTTTTTCTAATTCATTATGGTTAAAAGCATTACATTATTTTTAAAAATTCATGTTTTGCATGTTTTTTAAAAACTAATAGCCTTATATCTTTTTGTATCCCTTACTGATATTTTTATGTTCATACCATGTTTTGGAAATTTTTTCACAGGACATAAGATGGAATGGAGTCAAGTTTGGGAACAAAGAAAAGTCATGCTGTTTAAAAAATTGAAATAAACATGTTTCTCTTCTTTTAAGAGTTTTTATTTTATGAAAAAATTGGATACATAGAAGAAGTTTATACATTAAATATTCAATATTGTATTGTATATGTAATGAAATAAGTCTCTGAATATCTAATCCTAAAAAGATCCTCAATATGAATTATTAACTTAATTCAGGATTTTGTAATGTTTAATGCTGGGGCCTTACAGTTTGTATCAGATGTCAGTTTAAATAACTTTAGAGGTCATGGTGATATTTAAGAAAAAGCAACATAACCATTATGGTAATTATATTATAAAGATTCATTGTTATTTTAGATAAGTCGAATGAGTTTAAGATAAAATGAATAAGTATATCTCAGTGTTTAGCCACCTCATAAGATAATAGATAATTATTTTACTGATATACTCACACTGATATTTTTTGTTTTAGTAAATGGCATGATCTATAAGGCACCAAAGTATGAATGGATATTATAAAAAATTTAGGATTTTCTAAATAATAAAGCAAATAAAATGGTTGTTGCAATGATAACTATTGTGGTTATTCTCAACCAACTATCTCGAGAATTGTTTGACCACTTAATCCTTAGTGATTTTTATAAGGCATCGTATATGAGATAAACAAATCCTTATGGATGTTCAAGTAATAATCGTAAAGGAATTTATTTCCAAAATTCTATATGTTAATAATGTGGAATTAAACACAAAGTAAAATTCTTCAAAGGGATATGACGATGCAATAAATATGGTAATGACGGACATAAAGTAAGAAAATTCTATGGAAAAAGGATGTGTCCAATTGACTCTATGAAAGGGAAAGAATTTCATTCTGAGGGATCATTTGAATGTTTCGAATGTGGTGTACATGGAAATTATACCAATAAATGATTTACGAAAGAGGTTCAGTAATGATATCAGCACAACCATACCAATTTATGTTTACCAATACATTATTCCATTCCGATTGAGGATAAGGAAACATACAATGACCAATGAAATGTATGGATTATTTCTAAGCTGATGTTTTTACATTAACGAATCATAGGTTTTGATTCATGATTTTGTTTGTAGAAAATAAGTATTAAAAAATAAGTTAGAAAAAAATGGTTAATGGATCGTGAAGAGTGTTGAATGGGTAAGAAGACTAAATTGAATTGATCTAAGAGTTATAATAGATTTTATGATAACGAAATGCTTAAAATTATTAAGGCTCTTTTGATGATGGGATTACTTGGGAAGAATTTTTCTAGTATCTATCTACATGAAGTTTTCTATGTGAAAATTTTATTCAAGAAAGAATTTTCCTTTCTTGTGTGGACATAATGGATAACTATAATATTTTATGTTATATTTTTTTGTGATAAAAAATTATTTTATTTTGGGATACAAAATAAAAGGTATTAGATAATTGATGAGAATAAAATAAGTTATGGTTATATTGGAGTAAATTATCTTATTTTTGAGTGTTTTATATGAATTATAGGGTTTTAGATAAAGGAAAAACTGTTTGATGGGTGACAACCATTCATGTCCGGCAAGGCCATCAGAATCGAACCCACTACCAAAGTGTGATTGAGATTTATCGCCTACCATTGGCCTACATGAATTCCCCAGTTACTGTGACAAATTATTTTTAGTTTAATGTTTTTATGGATAAAGAATAATCTTATTTTTGGAACATTTGTTTTATCAAATGTATATCCTTATTGTAGGAAAATGATTTGGTAATTTAGTGGTAATGGTTATTTTGGAAAACGGTCTCTCTTTTGGGAAAACAATATATTCTTAAGGAAAATTGAATACTATTGGATTCCATTTATGAAGTAATGGTTGAATTTTTTTTGTAGAATTTATGTTTTACTGTGGACAAATATAGATTTGGCTTATTTATGAAAGTGATTGACCTATCATAGTGAATACGTGATTATGTAAATTACACTACAATATGAGACTTTAAGAGTAGTAGATATTATTTGGAGTTGAATGTTAAGATTTTCTATGGATGACAATGTGATTAAATTTTTATGATTTTTGGGTTTCGATCTGAGTTTGGATTATATTGATGGATTTTAAGGATAGTTTTTTATTGAATTGACTTTTTTGAACATTGGGTATTGTTTGTCAAATTTTATCGATTAACAGTTATATATTTTTTATAAATTATTACCCTTTTGGGGATTATCTGATCTTGTACTAACCTTTTTGGTTTTGATAAATGTCTATATATAAGGGAAATAAATGGTTCATCTTTTATGGATCATTTTATTCTTTAGAAGTAGTTTCTATAGCTTCAGGTCTGACTATGTAATCTTGAATACTAATTGTTTGGATAAATGATGAGTTATTGGTATAAACTTATTAAAGCATGAAATTAGATTTGAAAACTAAGTATATTTCTTTGTGTTCTAAGTCAATATGGTAAATAAATTCTTCAAAGTGAATTTAATACAAAAACATGGTCTATTTAATTTACCTACTAGGGATTCAAATACAGTTTAACACATCACAAATTTGTGATTTTCTGGTGGTTAGCATTCTCTTAATCATGTTTTCTCTCAGTCTCCATCAGAACTTGAGACATAGTTTCTCCTCCATATCCATGTTTTCCTAAGAGAAATAATAGTTTGTGTTACATTGGGAGACCTTTTTACTTATCCTTCCATCTTCTAATGTGATCTCTTTATTGACTCTTTTTCAGATGTGGGATAATCGATGAAGTTTACGAGCCTAATTTTAAAATTTCGATGACGCAATTTCCAAAACGGGGGAAGGATGTAACATACCAGTTAAATAAATAAAATTTCATTTTCATATTTATTAATATCTGTGAATTAAATATTATTTTTAATTTAAAAGGGGACTCTATATACGATAGCTTACTAAACACGCAACAACAGGTTTCTTTGAAATGTTACATTGCACACAACATTGAGTTATTCCGAAAAAATATAATATTATTATTTTTTTAAATGGTTGTTAATGCCTAACAATTGTATTGGATGTAATGAACAAAACTAACTACAATATTATTACAAATCTTTGTTAAATATTTTTACTTTTATTCAATAAATTTTAGATGCATAAAATAAGAATGAATGTAATTTTGATCATGAAATACTCTAATATGCTTTAAAAGATCGAATTACCACCTTTTAATGGGGAAACATTTTTAAATATAGTTTTTGTAACATTTATATGTTAAATTTGACAAAAAAAAAATCTTCTTTATAAGTGGGACATCAAAATTTACATTGGGTAAAATTTTGGTATTTTTTGGATAATGTTAATTTTTTGATGAATAGTGATAAATACTGCATTTAAATTAAAATATGCCCTTTTAATCTAATTTATTTATATGATTAGACATTTTTTTAAAATTTTTTACAGTATAATTAGAAATTTTTTTATAATTTAATACAATATTTTTCATTAAATGTAATTTCACTTTGAAATTGGTCATAAACACATGTCAATCTTTTTGTAGTTTTTATGTCATAAAAACACGCTTTTTTGTTTTAACAATGGGAAGTAATTTTAAATTAATTTCTTCAAATTATTTGTTTTGAATATGGAAGAATTTATTCCATATTTGGAATCAAGAGGTAAAAATTGTGTAAATAGGCAACTTTTATTTTTAGACATTATAAATATTAACATCATTAAATATTTTATTAACCATGGTTAAAGGGTAAATCTGGTAAATATGGGTAAAAAATAATATTATAATAATATAAAATTACCTTAAACCATGTCATAATTTAGTTTTCTGGTACATTCTTGACCATGGGAATAATTGCTACTGTTTGGGGTCCCCATGAAGCCAATTTTAAGTGACAATGACATTTTATAAAAATTAAGTTAGAGATAAGGAAAATATAACATAAACATATAAATTTTAGTAAAAAAATTAGTATATTGGGTTAAATAAGTTATATTTCAAACTATAAATATAAATTATAAATGTAAAACTATTTACTAAATCATGGTAATTTATTTAGAAATTTTAGTCAACAAATAAATAAATTTAATAATGACCCAATGGTGATGTTGTGATTGATTCATTAATAAATAATTTATATAAATTATATTATTACTTTTAAAATAAAGAAAATTTGATTATTTTGATGTCATAAAATAATTTTATGGATTAATTATACATGTTATCTTTGTATCAATGATTTTTTTATAATAAATCATGTTGTTATGGATTTTGAAAAAAATACATGATATGAACAGCATCAAAACTGAAAAAATTAATATATTAAAATATAAGATATTTTATTAAATATTATAAAATTAAAAAAAATACCACTCTTCCAAATAGTTATAATATGTCTAAAATTGCATTATTTACTCTTTATTAGGTTATTTTTCATGTTTTTGGAAACTATTGAGATTCTCAATTTGTTAAATGCTTGATTAAATTTTCAAAGTAAGAAAAGGTTAAATAAAAAATATAAGGATAAAAAAATATCCAAACCTATCCAATTCTTATTCTATGTTTTTATTTAGAAAAATATTTATATTATTTTTAAATTTTATTTTTTAGATCTTTTTAAAAAGAAAATAATTATATAATAAAATAATACTTTCAATCATTCCTAAAGATCCCCTCCTCCCTCTTATAAAGGCCATCACCTATAACCCATTACCCACACCTCTCAAGGCCCTTGGATCATACCTCCTCTTCCCAAATAATCTCCCAACATACATATATTCCACCAAGAAGCCTTACCCTAGGTAGAAGGAAATTCAAGAGAGCACCTTTCCTCAAATCATAATAAGTCACCCGATTTGAGGTAACGTCTTTTCTTCAATTTCATTCCATTATTTTTCCTTCCCATCTCCATATGATTTTCAAAATATTTTTTTATATAACAACAGATGTATCTGAAATATACTGGGTTGTTTTCATGAGAATTATTCAAAAGAAAATTACACACACCTCCCTCTGATAGACACGAACATTCTGTTTCTTTGTACGGAGAACTAATTCCTCAAGAAATGATGATTGTTCGAATTTCCCATGCCACCTCTCATGGTGATCATTATGAATGAACTAAAATTATATATGATATATATGATATTTATTTTATCTTTATTATTATTTAATCCTCTTTTAGAACATACTTTATACTTTTCATGTTGTATAAATATGATAATTTCAATCAAGGAAGTGTGGACTACCACCCCATGAATGTTGTATAAATCATTCATGACATACATGGAATGTATAAATGATGGAATTAATGAAATTATGTAACATATATAACATATATATATTATACTATAAATATAATATACCTTTGTATAATTTTGTTTTAATTCCTTTAAATATGAAAATGAAATGAACGCAACGTTCATGTGTACTTACGACTCACCATCTTCATGAATGGTGTATTTCATTTGTTATATCCAAATGATATAGACTATTATAAATACATATATACTGGATATATTTGATACATATCAAATCTAAATAATCAATATAATTCTAAAAATAATGTAATTTTGACGACATGGGAAATTTATAATTATAAAAAGTTCATTTTTGACTCATGTTCCGAACATCGAAAAAATGTTCGATATGAACTGAAATAATTAACTAATTGTTATAGCAAGGTAATAAGTGATATAAACGGAATAATAATGTTGAAATTGGTTTTGACGAAAGTATAAATTAACATAGGTTTATTATTTAGGAAATTAATGAATGAACGAGTCATGTTAGACATGAGGTAAGGGAACTTCATTACCAAATTTACATTGTTGGGGTCGATCTTATACATCCTTTTTATGTCGTGATATGATTATGTAAGAAATGAATTTTTATATATAATCTTTTATTTATATTTTTTTTTCGTGTAATTATAGTTAATAAACATAAATGTTATATTTCATTTACTAAATGATATATGTAAGGGACTTCGTCTCAATCTTCTTTAATTGAGGAATATTTTGATAATATATAACTCTTTATTTTATATGAGGTATAGTAAAACCCAATTACTTTTACTATCATTTAGAGGGAATATTTTTTCTACAAATTGTTTACTAAACTACAAAAGTATTTTTTTTAAACATTTGTGGTGACAATGACCTCTCTGTCGTCGTAATCATTATTTGGATTCCTCTACAAGAATTAATGTTGTCAAAAGGAATAGAAATAACTTATTTCATTTTTGGGTGATTTGGTACTGATAATAGTTTTTGAAGTTGATTTACTATTTCAATATCTTGAAATTATTTATTGGGATGGAAAATAAGCTTTTTATGATTGAAATGTTTATATTTGAAATCATTTATGTGTGATGAATATATAATGGTACTTGAACATATGATGTTTGGTTATGTGTTAAACCAAATTATGGGTGGTTCTGTGATAAAGCAAGGATGGGTGGTCATGTTATATCCTCCAATTCATTGGATAATGGAGTTGTCCAAATGGATATATACTTATTTATTTGTGTGGATGTTAACTGTATGGTTATTCCATTTAAGTATGTTTATGTCCCAAGTTACCGTTATATGTTATAAATTGTTTTATATGGGATTTATGGTAATATTTTGTCAACAAAAAGGGTAAAAATGAGCTTATATTCAGTGAAGTGTTTTTTATACTGCTTTATGGTGAAAATTATAACTTTATGATTATGTATTTGTGGTTTACATGTTGTTCATAAAACTAACAGCTTTGCTTCTTTTTGTATACATTAATGAGATATTTATGCTCATCCCTTGTTTTGAAATGTTTTTCGAAGGACCTAATGTGGAATAGGGTGAAGGATAATTGAGGATGGATTCGGGCGCTCAGCGTCTTGATTGGACCTAGGTAGCGATGACAGTAGATTCGGTCCCTACCCCACCGAAGGGGGAGGGACCCGTCAAAGTCTGGCCCTCCTTCTCTCCTTTCCCCAATCCAGACTTCCTCCCTCCATTCCAAGAAACTGAGATCAACCCTAAATCCCCCCAATCTACACATGGGATTCCCTAATCTTGATATTTTTCTCTCGGAGTTCTCAGAAGCTTCAGTGATCCTCAATAAGCCCTTCGTGGCTTGTTTCAGGAATGGACACCCATCAGTAGATGATTTTAATAGGTTTGTGTTTGGTTCTTAGGGCTTTCAAGATTGGGAAACCATTGAGATTCCCAATAAACGTCATTTTATGGTTCACATCTCATCGGAGGTGGACATTATTCTTTCTTAGGATGAGCACCTCACACTTGTAATGGCTCTCGGTTCATCATATTCCGGTCGTCTTATGTCTTCCATATGAAACAAGATACTCCAAAGATGGATATTTGTATATGTTTTCGTAGTCTTCCCCTTACATTTCAAAACCATCCATTATTCGATTGCTATGAAATTTGGTCGGGCATTTCTTTTGGGCGTATAGCCGTACCAACTCAGCTTGTCACCCCATCACCACATGTATATGTGTGGAAGTGGATATTTCTAAGCCTCTAGTATATTGGATATGGATCACAGGGGGGGATGAGTTTCGGTGTAGGAAATCAGTGATATTTGAATCATGGTTAAACTATTTTTCTTCATGTCACCCCATTGAGAATTTATCATCTGTATGTCGTTGTAGCCATTCGAATGAAAATGAGGTTGTTCATTCTACTCATAGAGAGTCTGGACATCCTATAGGGCCATATGGTGTTTACATGAATGTGAAAAATGACTTTTATCAACCGCTACAGAGATATAAATTACCAGTTATTTTTTATCCAAGGGTTGTAGATATCTACAGGTTTCCAGTGCAGGTTCGTGATGGGGATAGAATAGATGTTCCCCAGATGGCTTCACAGGATGCTCAAATGAACCCAAAAGTTTATGATATATTCATCCACTAGAAAAAGTACATGGAAACTCCCTTTTATTTTAGTGAGATTCCTAAAAGAATAGATGCGGTTACCGAGAAGGAAGGTTCGGTTTAAGAAGTGGATGGGCCCAAGGATAGGGAGGTTCACATGGATGTTGGTATAGTCATGCAGCGGTTCCACTCAAGGAAGATTCTTTGAATGAGGCAGTTGTTTTGGAATCATCCATGGCTGAGGAACCCCAAAACATGGAATTTAATGAAACTTTTATGCATTTTCAATACATGGGCCATGGATTTGTACAACCATTTGGTATATCTATATCAATACAGGCTACGTAAGAAAAACCATCCAATTATACTAAGGAAAAAACTGGAGGGGGCTTCATGAATTATCAAAACTAGTTGGTTGTGCATTGAAAAGGTGTGATTCATGCTCCTGGTGAAGATATTGTGATGGAGGCTATCCCTGGTGAGGATTATTCTCAGGTAGGGGAGGTATTCCAAATTGAAATGGACTCAGCATCAGACTCCCCTAGTGATTCCAAGGAAGTGGAGATTGTATATGATTATTTTAGATCCTCTTTAAGGAAGGGAAAGAATTCCGTTATTGATTTAGAAGGATTTATCAAGGATTCCCAAAGGATGACCTCATGAAAATACTATTCTAAATTTCCCAATCCTCAAGTAACAAGGTCCACAAGTAAAGGTAAACCTCATTTGAGGTTATGTAAAGGTGTGGTATGCTTGTGAGGGCTTCTGTCTCTCAAGAAGTGGTCAATCAAGTGCACCTGGTGGCTTCTGGCCTCCCCAGGCAAAGGTTATAGATCATCTTGTGCTGCATAGTGAGGATGTGCGGCCTGCTCATCCTCCTAGACTTCAATGTGAGTCGGATACCCCATTTCACTATCAGAAATAGATTTGTTTGGTGATGAATCAAATGAATCATATTATTCACTCATAAGAAGAAATGGTAGATAATGTCATGGATATTAAAGAACTACAGGAAGTCATCAACCAAATGTTGGGGAAAATTCATAGAGTGGAAATGACAAGGGGTCTAGGTAAATGAATTGATAAGATGAACCACGTCTTGATTAGAGGATTAAAAATAAGGGATATTAACTTAGAAGAATATATGAAGTCTGGAGACATCATGGAAGAAAATTAAGAAAACATCTTGAGGGATGATCCAATCACTCAGGTTAGCTTTATTCCATAGATAATTATTAGTGAATTTGATTCTAATCAGCTCAAATTTTTCTTCAACAAAATGTCATATCTTTTGGGTCTTAAACTGTACTACTGTAAGGGTTGTCACTTCGCCGTAAAAGTGATTAGACATTAAAAATTGTATTGTGGTGGGTGATGGGTGGGAACAAGGAAAAGTCATGTTGTTTAAAACATAGAACTAATCATCTTTATTTTCTTTTAAGTGTCTTTATTTTATGAAAAAATGGATACTGAGTAGAAGTGTCTACATATAATATTCACTATGTTTTTGTATAAATTATGAAATAATTATCTAAATATCTAAACCAAAAAAGATCCTCATTGTGAATTATTATCATAATTCAAGATTTTTTAATGTTTAAGGCTGGGGAATTACCGTAACTTTAAATGTTTTACCATAGATTTCTAATACACAACATCAGATGTTGTTTCCATTCTAAAACCATTTGAATTGATATATTTTTTATGATGTTGAATTTTTCATCGAATTTAAAATTGTTTTTATCATTATATTTGTAATAACCCGGTTTTTGCTGTGAAGGACTTTGGAATATTATTGATGATACTCCAGAGCAGCGCCTTCAGACGGCGTGCGATTCCAAGCCTCAGAGTGGCCGAAGTTAAATTTTTAGTGCATTCATACAGGAAACGCTAAATAAATGAGATAACTCCTAAACATAGCTTCAGATCAGATATCCAAGTGTACGTATGGGTTCGGAATGGGGTTTTTACCCTAGGAACGATATAAAATTTTTCGGTGCGGGACGTTTGGAACCCTCGACCGCTTCTAGAGCGTTAAAATGATTAATTAATTAATTAATTAATTCGTCTAATTGAGAAACGCTGGTATCTCTTAAAGGGTGGCTCAGATTGGGACACTGAGAGCACTATTGAGTTCAGAGCGTGCCGTTTACCTTAGGAAGGGTATAAGTTTCGTGGGCGCGAGCCGTTTGTGAAAAATGGCCCCAGGGGCATTTTCGTAATTTGGGGGCTTCGGACGCTAAGTGTTATAAATTTTGAACCAAGCCTCGGACTAAAATTTCGAGACCGCCGTTGTGCTTGGGAGGTGGTGTTTACCCTAGGGGAGGCTTAACCTCGACCTCGTCAGGAGTTTCAGATGCAGGTCTTTTCGGGGTTTTTAAATTAATTAAATATTTAATTAATTTATTTAAACCCCACCCCTCTCCTTCCCCTTCCCACTAGAAGCCCCTCCTCTCCCTCTCCTCCTCCACCTCCGGCAAGGCGGCTCCTTCAGGGCAGCTCCGGCGAGGCGGCGGTTCCACAGCGAAGCTCCGGGCAACGCCCACGAGGTAGGGTCTTGTTGTGTTTTGTCTTCCCGCACCTATTTTGAACCTAAATAATATTCTCTAATTGTTGTTTTATTTTTGAATGAAGCCCATTAATGCGTATTATACTGTTTTTCCTTTCCAACGCATCTCTTGGATTCGAATTCCGAGCCCCGTGGCGTCCGCAATCATCCCCCGAAGTTGGCGGGTTTTCGGTCTCTGGCAGATTCGAGCGGCGGCGCGGCTAGGGCGGACGGAGCGACAGCGGGGTGTCCGCGGGTGTATGGTGGAGCGGCTGGGAGAGGCCAGGATGCGGAGTGCCTTCAGCGGAAGGGCGAGGGAGGCGGAGTTCGGGTGAGGCCGGGGGTGTCCAGCGGGCGCCGTTGAAGCACGGCGTGCGGGCGACGAGGCCCCGGCCCTCCCGGCTGGGTTGACGTGGCGACAATGGGGGGTGGGGTCCTCCGAACCCCACGGCAGACATGACCCGAACATGGAGGGTCTTTCTGGGTGAAAATAAAGTCAGCCCCGCTTGCTACCGGTCCGGGCGTGGATGGCCGACCCGTGACCGCGGGCCGGTTCAGGAGAGTGGGCAGGCCGAACCGGCCTGGCCCACTAATGTCTGTTTTTTTAAACAGCTGTAATTGTCAGCCCAGGTGTCGGATTCACGCGCCGTCAGCGGAGACATGTTACTTGGGATGAAGAGAATATTTTGAGATGGTTTTTGGAATTTTTAATTTCTGAAACAATAGACCTCGGAGGCACGACGCGTCTTTAAGTGGACGAGCGTTGTTCCCGAGACTCTTGTTTTGGGCGGCGCGGACGCATCAGATGTCCATTTTAAGCGTCGTCAGTTGCGTTGGGGACCTAGAGTCGGGACTAAGGTTTCCAGGGTGGTTTCAGGTGTTGAAGCCGAATTTGAGGTGTGGGCCCCACGGCCCGTCTTTCGAGCTACGTGCAGCGTTTCACGACTTTTTCATCGAACGTTCGTTCGGGGCGTGCGAGCAGTCGATGTTGGGTGTTTTTCCGAGGGGATTGTAATGGTGCAATCTTCCCTCCCTAATTCGGCATGATGGTGCGGGGCCAATGAGGGCCGTTTGGGCATCGACGGTGATTTTCCATCTTTATCACCGGGCGATCGTTTTGGACAAGTGGATAGTGCATCTTGTGTGCTTTTTTGAGAGGATCGCAACGGTGTGATCCGTTCGTTGAGTTTCAGGACTGGGTTGTGGGTCTCATGTGGCACCGCTCGTGTGCGGTGCACCGGGATGCATCTTTTTCTCTGGATATCTTTTGCACTCATGTGAGTAGTGCTTTTGACGTGTTTTCCTGAGGGGATCGCAATGGTGCGATGCGCCCGACTGTTTTCGGGGTCGGGGCTCGGGATCACGGGACATCGTTCGGGCGTGAGGCAGTGTCAGTGAATTTTCCATCGGATATCCGTTGGAGGCGTGTAAGTAGCCTAACCCACGTGTTTTTTCGTGAGGTTTACAACGGTGCGATCCGTTTGGTTGTGCGGAGCCTCTTGCGCGATCTTGTTAAAAGTGGAAGCATGGAAGGTGCTCTAGTGGTGGTTCGCCCTACATTGTTTGTAGCGGGCCCTTAGTGTGTGATCGCGCACTCTTGGGAGAGTGATGTCAGTGGTTCACGAGATTTGGTCGGCCGTGCCAGGGCCTTTGAGGTGGAGTTATTACATCATGCCTTTGCGCTGACGATGGGTGTCGCGTTCATGATAGCCCTTAGGCATGAAGTGAGGTATACTCTGGGAGTATACGGGAATTATTGAAGGTACATGTGGTTGTTCTTACCTGAGAACCTTTGGGTTCTTGGTTGGGGTTGCGATGGGGCTACACGTTTTGTGGGCCTCACGTGTGTGTCGGATTCTACATTACGTACTTTGAACTCTCACGATGTAGAGGGTCCCTCTGTGCGATAGTTTGACTAGCAGGGTGGGGTTCATCCCCTGGCTCTGTGCTCGTTTGTGACCAGTAGGGTTGAGTGGTCTCCCCCTGGTTTTGTTCTCGATGGATCGGCCAGTAGCGGTGCTAGTGGCACCCCGTGATGGAACATGCTCTAAACCTATTTTGGGGTGAGTTGTTCTGGAATTGGGTGGTTGCGCGATACCCACTCCGGGTTCAGTTGTCCAGTGGTGTACCCTTCGGTAGAGATGGCCAGAGCAGTTCTGAGTTTTAACCTCTAGCGGGGCTGGGCAGTGGGTTACTCATCGACTTCTTCGGGTTTACCCTCCAGCAGGGCTGGGCAGTGGGTTTCTCACTGGCTTTTAGGGTCTACCCTTTAGTAGAGACTGGGCAGTGGGCGCCTGACGCACTTATGGTTTACCCTCCATCAGAGACTGGGTAGTGGGTCACCCGATGACCTCTTGGGGTCTACCCTCCAGCAAGGCTGGGCAGTGGGTCGCATGTAGACTTATTCCAGGTCTACCCTTTAGCGGGGCTGGGCAGTGGGTCGCCTGATGATGTATTAAGGTCTACCCTCCAGCGGGGCTGGGCAGTGGGTCACCTGATGATGTATTAGGGTTTACCCTCCAGCAGGGCTGGACAGTGGGTCACCCGATATATGGTTATGAATTACCCTCCAGCAGGGCTGGGCAGTGGGACACCCGTTGACATTCCAGGCTCAGACCTTTCTACTAGGCTATTCTGAGGCATTCCTCCGTGATTACCGGAGCGGGACCCTTGGTTATATGGGTCAGTGTTGTGACGGTTTTGACTTTGAGGAGACCTCTCGACTGCGGGGCAGTGATGAGGTGTGGTTTGACTTTCCCTAAAACACTCATATACAAGGGACACATTCCCCCCCGAGACGCGTTCTTGTGACGCGATCTAAAACTGTGCGGGCGAGTCAGTGCCGCCCAAAGAGGATAGTGTCAAGGTGTGGTGATTGAGTCCCATGGATTGTGGTTTGGGGCAGACGTGTGGGATGCTGGGCATCGATGATGGATATTACTTCTGGGACTATTGGCGACTCACCTTTCTTGGGCTGAGCTATGGGAAGAAGATCGCCTTACGACGTGGTTCGGGCTTCTCGACGGAGCATATGGATTTGTATATACCATGTTCCTGCACCCACTTCTTGGGATTGGTTTCTCTCCATCCAGGAGAGGTGAAGACGCGTGGGGTATGCCACGTGCTTTCCGTGTCTAGCTTCTCATGGTTGGACGAGTCCACTCTCTGGCTATAGGTAGCGAAGACTTGACGAGAAGTTCATCTTCTCACCGTTTCCAGCTTCTTGTGTCTGGACGAATCTACTTCATTTATTTTGATGGGTTGATCTGGACTCTCTGCTGGTATTCTACTTCACTTTAATTTTTACTCCTCTACTTTTCCTATTCGCTCTACTGCTCACCCTTCGGTACCTTTTTTGTTGCTCCCTCGAGCCTTCGGGGTATCCTACTGAGTATTTTTATACTCACCCCTGCTTGGTCTTTTCCTACACTTGGTGTTCCCTTGCAGACAACGGACAGGTGGAGCATGATTTCAGTGGAGTGTAGGAGCGTGGGAGCTTGGAACGCGTGCTGTGGTCGTGGCCGGGTTCCAGGTGGGAGACCCGTCAGCTGTTTCTTTTTGTTTACCTATTGCTGGGTTGTGGAACTTTTTGGTTGGGTGTGTGTTTTTTCCCTATTCTTTTCAGCTTGTACTTTGTACTTTTTAGAGTTCGATGCACATATGTGGTTTATATATATACCAGTTGTTGTTTTTACTCTTCTTGTTCTTTCTTTTACTCTTCACTTTTTCATTGTGTTTGCTGCGTGGGTGTGTACAGGTGCTTAGGAAAAGGCCTCCCTGAGTTATTGTGCCTTCAGCACTAGTCGCCAGCCCCAGGCCTTTGGAGGCGGGCTTGGGGTAGTTGCGGCTCGTTCCCGGGTAGGGTCGGGTCGTGACAAAGTGGTATCAGAGGTGGTTCTTTCATTGGGATGCTGTTCGGACATCCGTAAAGTAAAAGGAATTGGTTGGGATTTAGGGAAACGGTGTTAACGTGTCTCGAGATCGGCTCTCAGGCCAGGGAATCCAGTGATGGTGTGGCGGCCGACGTATCCATTCACCAGGACCCTGATAACCCGCTTGTCGACTCGGCATGCTGAGACACTTGTTGCAGGGAAGAATTGGGTTGTGCATCACATAGGACCGAGTCTTTGACTGTCCTTCTTGAGTCAGATCCCCATCATTGTTGTTGTGGTATATACATATATTCTCATCTGACCGTGACACTCTTTGATAATATTTAGGATGTATCCGCGAAGATATCCAGCCCAGATACCATCTTTGGTGCTTGACGACAACCCTGTGAGCTACGAGGCCACAGTCCAGGACCCATCATGCGAGCCCTTCTCTCCGGGTGGGCCGGTAGTAGCACCCCCCCACCTGTTGACCAGCATACAGTTTCAGCAGACAAGGATGAGTTTGAGCACAGGTTGAGCACGCTACGTGAGTTCCAGCGACATAGACCGCTGAGGATCAGTGGTGAGCCAGACCCTCAGGCAGGAGAGGCTTGGCTCGAGACAGTGGGTTTCCTTTTCAGGCTTGTGCAGACGCTGACAGATCAGAGAGTGGCTTTGGAAGTCAGCCTTTTCTGTGGATCGGCTTGGTGTTGGTGGAGTCTGGTGACTCAGATTCTTGATGAGTCGTCGCTTTCGTGGGACGACTTCCAGTAGTTGTTTCGAGAGGAGTTTTTCCCCTCCTTCTTGGGCTCCGTTCGGATTCAGGAGCTCCTATAGTTTTAGCAGGGAGGAATGACGGTAGCCGAGTACGCGACTAGTTTTGCAGATCGTGCACGCTTTTACCCGGACTTGGTCCATGACGACAACCTCCGAGCGCGGATGTCTGAGCAGGGTCTCCGCCGAGAGATTCGTGCTGTCATAGTACCCTTCGGAATTTCCACATATGTCGGGGTGATAGAGCTGGAGCTGGTGATAGAGGGCTTCCTGTAATGTTTTGCGGTTGCTAGTGGCAGTGGGCGCGACGGAGCCGAGACGTCTTCCGTAGCTAGCAGGCGCCGGAGGATAGGGCCTCGATGCAGATGGCCTTCCCACTACCGGTTTCGGAGACGTCGTCATATACCACTGTGGCGAAAAGGCGCAGGGACTCAGCCGAGGATTCCCTTCTGTGAGTGGATCCCGGGCCGTGGTCGTACACCACAGTGGTTCCAGAGGGCACCAGGGTGGCCCAGAGAGCGTCGGTGCTATGCTTGTGACAGGTGAGGTCACTTGGAACGAGACTGCCCGACCCGAGTTGCTGAGAGCTTCGGGCAGGAAGCAAGCGCACCACCACGGCAGAGGCAGCGCCGCGATCTGAGTAGTGGACAGAGAGGTGGTGCTAGCAGAGAAGCGGGAGGAGCTGGAGGTGGGGTACGACATTACAAGATCTCCCCATCACCACTAGACGGTCCATGTCAGGCTCCAGGAGTAGACGGTTGGGACCGCGGGTAGCCGCGATCTTTGGATGTCTACGATCCTGCAGAGCATGGGATGGTGAGAGGTACCCCTTGCGACTCTTCTACTTCTTGCAGTAGAACTGTTAGGCTGTGTGTGTGAAAGGATTTTCTCCCTGCTCCTTGTTTGAGGTGTTACCAGGGTGACGCAGGGCGTTGGGTGTAACCCTGTGTTGGTAAGGAAAAAGGCGCGAGACCATTTCCTTTCATCAACGGTGTTGACTCCTTTGCTTCTGGGCGTGTAAGAGAGTCTTGGTTGAGAGACATCGGCTGTGAAATCTTGCATGACCAGATATCCTTTGGTGCTTCACCATATGGATATTATGAAGGAAGGAATCATCGGGCCTTGCCCATTCCCAAGCGGTGATTCATGTCTCGGCGTTCGACGTAGAGGTTGGACCAGGGAGGTGAGCTACCCCTGAGGGCCTTCAGGCCGTTTGAGATCGTGCAAAGGGACGGCGAGGTACCCTACCACCTTTCCCTAACCCAAATGTCTGGAGTGGGTGCACGACGTCGGCAATGGCTGACCTAGCGTGAACAGATCAATCCTTTGGTCTGTGTGGGGTGAGGCAGAGCTGTGCGTGGGTTCTTCTGGGTACGGGAAAGCCATGTGTGGGCTTAGTACCCTGTGTTGCTCCCTAGTTTTTCTTTTCGGGGACGAAAAGCTTGAACGAGGGAATGATGTAAGAACCCGGTTTTTTCTGTGAAGGACTTTGGAATATTCTTGATGATATTCCAGAGCAGCTCCTTCAGACGGCGTGCGATTACGAGCCCCAGAGTGGCCATAATTAAATTTTCAGTGCGTTCACACTTAAAATGCTAAATAAATAAGATAACTCCTAAAAGGAGCTTCAGATCAGATATCTGATTGTACGGATGGGTCCAGAATGGGTCGTTTACCCTAGGAACAACATAAAACTTGTCAGCGCAGGACGTTTGCACCCCTCACCCGCTTCTAGAGCGTTAAACAGATTAATTAATTAATTAATTAATTCATCTAATGGCGAAATGCTAGTATCTCTTAAAAGGTTGCTCATATCGAGAAACCGAGAGCACCGTTGAGTTCAGAGCGTGCCGTTTACCTTAGGATGGGTATAAGTTTCGCGGGCGCGAGCCGTTTGTGAAATATGGCCCCAGGGGCGTTTTCGTAATTTGGCAGCTTCAGACGCTAACTCTAATAATATTTTAACGGGTCCTCGAATTAAAATTTCGAGACTGCCATTGTTCTTGGGAGGTGGTGTGTACCCTAGGGGAGGCTTAACCTCGACCCCATCAAGAGTTTTGGATGTGGGTCTTTTCGGGGGTTTTAAATTAATTAAATCCTTAATTAATTTATTTAAACCCCACCCCTCTCCTTCCCCTTCCCCCTGGAAGCCCCTCCTCTCCCTCTCCTCCTCCACCTCCGGTGAGTCGGCTCCAGCGGGGCAGCTCCGGCGAGGCGGCAGTTCCGCGGCGAAGCTCCGGGCAACGCCCACGAGGAAGGGTCTTGTTGCGTTTTGTCTTCCCGCAACTATTTGGAACCTAAATCATATGCTCTAATTGTTGTTGGATTTTATAACTAAGACCATGAACGCGTAGTATACAATTTTCACTTTCCAACGCATCTCTCGGATTCGAATTCCGAGCCCCGTGGCGTCCACAATCATCCGCCGAAGTTGGTTTGTTTTCGGTCTCCGGCTGATTCGAGCGGCGGCGCGGCTAAGGCGGACGGCGCGGCAGTGGGGTGTCTGCGGGTGTCTGGTGGAGCGGCTGGGCGAGGCCGGGGCGCGGAATGCCTTCAGCGGCAGGGCGAGGGAGGCGACGTCTGGGTGAGGCCGGGGGTGGGCAGTGCGCGCCGGCGAAGCATGGCGTGCAGGCGACGAGGCCTCGGCCGTCCTGGCCGGGTTGATGCGGCGACAACGGGGGGTGGGGTCCTCGGGACCCCGCGGCAGACAAGACCCACACACGGCGGGTCTTTGTGGGCGAAAATCCAGCCGGACCCGCTTGATGCCGGTCTAGGCGTGGAAGGCTGGCCCGCGACCGCGGGCCAGTTCAGGAGAGTGGGCCGGCCGAACCGGCCTTGCACACAAATTTCCGTTTTTTTAAATGGCTGTAAATGTCAGCCCGGGTGTCGGAGTCGTGCGCCGTCAGCGGCGACGCGATTCTTGGAACGAAGAGAATATTTTGAGATGGTTTTGGGAATTTTTAATTTCCAAAACGATAGGCCTCGGAGGCACGATGCGTCTTTAAGTGGACGAGTGTTGTTCCCGAGACTCTTGTTTTGGGCGGCGCGGACGCATCAGATGTCCATTTTGAGCGCCGTCAGTTGCGTTGGGGCCCTGGCGCCGGGGTAAAGTTTTCCAGGGTGGTTTCGGCCATTGAATCCAAAGATGTGGTGCGGTCCCCATGTCCCGTCATTCGAGTTGCGTGCAGCATTTCACGACTATTTCGTCGGACGACTGTTCGGGGCGTGCGAGCAGTCGATGTGGGGTTATTTTCCGAGGGGATTGCAATGGTGCAATCCGACCGCCCTAATTCAGCACAATGGTGAGGGGACCATGAGGGCCGTTTGGACGTCAACTTTGATTTTCCATATTTATCACCGGGCGACCGTTTGGACAAGTGGATAGTCCATCTTGTGTGCTTTTTCGAGATGATCGTAACGGTTCAATCCGTTCATTGAGTTTCGGGACTGGGTTATGGGTCCTATGTGGCACCGCTCGTGTGCGGTGCGCCGGGATGCATATTTTTCTCTGGATATTCTTTTCACTAATGTGAGTAGTGCTTTTGACGTGTTTTCCCGAGGGGATCGATGCGCCCGACTGTTTTTGGGTCTAGGTCTTGGGATCACGGGACACCGTTCGGGCGTGAGGCGGTGTTGGTGACTTTTCCGTCGGATATCCGTTGGAGGTGTGTATTTAGTCTAACCCGCATGTTTTTTTGTGAGGTTTAGAAGGGTGTGATCCGTTTGGTTTTGCGGAGCCTCTTGCGTGATCTTGTTAAAAGTGGAAGCATGGAAGGTGCTCTAGTGGTGGTTCGCCCTACCTTGTTTGTAGCGGGCCCTTGGCGTGTGATCGTGCACTCTTGGGAGAGTGATGTCAGTGGCTCATGATATGTGGTCGGCCGTTCCTGGGCCTTTGAGGTGGAGTTGTTACGTCACGCCTTCGCGTTGGCGATGGGTGTCGTGTGCATGATAGCCCTTGGGCTGGATGTGAGGTATACTCTGGGAGTATACCGGAATGATTGAAGGTACATGTGTTTGTTCATACCTGAGAACGTTTGGGCGCTTGGATAGGGTTTCTATGGGGCCACACGTTGTGTGGGACCCACGTGCGTTTCAGAATTTACTTTACGTACTTTGACATCTCACGACGTAGAGGGTCCCTCTGTGTGATTGTTTGACTAGCAGGGTGGAGTTCTTCCCCTGGCTCTGTGCTCGTTTATAACCAGCAGGGTTGAGTGGTCTCCCCCTGGATTCATTCTCGATGGATCAGCCAGTAGCGGTGCTAGTGGCACCCCGTGATGGAACATGATCTGAACCTCTTTTTGGGTGAGTTATTCCGGAATTGGGTGGTTGCGCGATACCCACTCCGTGTTCGGTTGACCAGTGGTGTACCCTTCGGTAGAGATGGCTAGAGAAGTTCTGTGTTTTACACTCTAGCGGGGCTGGACAGTGGGTTACTCATCGACTTCTTCGGGTTTACCCTCCAGCAGGGCTGGGCAGTGGGTTGCTCGCTAACTTTTAGGGTCTACCCTCCAGCAGAGACTGGGCAGTGGGTCACTCGACGCTATTAGGGTCTACCCTCCAGCAGAGACTAGGTAGTGGGTCGCTCGACGCACTTATGGTTTACCCTCCAGCAGAGACTGGGCAGTGTGTCACCCGACGACCTCTTAGGATCTACCCTCCACCAAGGCTAGGTAGTGGGTCGCCTGTCGACTTATTCCAGGTCTACCCTCCCGCGGGGCTGGGCAGTGGGTCTCCTGATGATGTATTATGGTCTACCCTCCAGTGGGGCTGGGAAGTGGGACGCCTGATGATGTATTAGGGTTTACCCTCCACCAGTGCTGGGCAGTGGGTCACCTGATATCTGGTTATGAATTACCCTCCAGCAGGGCTGGGCAGTGGGACACCCATTGACATTCGAGGCGCATACCATTCTACTAGGCTACTCTGAGGCTTTCCTTCGTGATTACCGGAGCGGGACCCTTTGTTATACGGGTCAGTGTTGTGACGGTTTTGACTTTGAGGAGACCTCTTGACTGGGGGGCAGTGACGAGGCGTGGTTTGACCTTCCCTAAAACTCTCATGTACGAGGGACACATTCCCCACCGAGACGCGTTCTTGTGACGCGATCTAAAACCATGCGGGCGAGTCTATGTCGCCCAAAGCGGATAGTGTCAAGGTGTGGTGATTGATCCCCTTGGCTTGCGGTTTGGGGCAGACGTGCGGGATGCTGGGCATCGATGATGGAGTTTACTTCTGGGACTATTGGCGACTAACCGTTCTTGGGCTGAGCTATGGGGCGGAGATCGCCATACGACGTGGTTCGGGCTTCTCGACAGAGCATATGGATTTTTATATACCATGTTCCTGCAATCACTTATTGGGTTTGGTTTATCTCCTTCCATGAGAGGCGAAGATGCGCGGGGTATGCCATGTGCTTTCCTTTTCTAGCTTCTCGTGGATGGATGAGTCCACTCTCCAGTTATCAGTAGAGAAGACTCGACGAGAAGTTCATCTACACACTGTTTCCAGCTTCTTGTGTCTGGATGAGTCTACTTCCTTCCTTTTGATGGGTTCAGCTGGACTCTCTGCGGGTATTTTACTTCACATTAAGTTGTACTCCTCTACTTTTCCTGTTCGCTCTACTGCTCACCCTTAGGTACCTCCTTTGTTTCTCCCTATAGCCTTCAGGGTATCATACTGAGTATTTTTATACTCACCCCTGCTTGGGCTTTGCCCGCACTTGGTGTGCCCTTGCGGACGACGAACTGGTGGAGCGTGACTTCAGTGGAGCGTAGGAGCTTGGGAGCTTGGATGGCGTGCAGTGGTCGTGGCCGGGTTCCAGGTGGGAGACCCGTCAGCTGTTTCTTTTTTTTACCTGTTTCTGGGTTGAGGCACTTTTTGGTTGGGCGTGTGTTTTTTCCCTTTTCTTTTCAGCTTGTACGTTGTACTGTTTAGAGGTCGATGCACATCTGTGGTTTATAAATATAGTAGTTGTTCTTTTTTTACTCTGCTTGTTCTTTCTTTTACTCTTCACCTATTCATTGTGTTTGCTACATGGGTGTGTACAGGTGCTTAGGCAAAAAACTCCCTGAGTTATTGTGCCTTCGGCACTGGTCGCCAGCCCCTGGCCTATGGAAGAGGGTTTGGGGTAGTTGCGGCTCGAGCCCGGGTAGGGTCGGGTCATGACAATATTTTTACAACTGGATTTATTCCCTTGATTAGGATTCACAATAACAACTACTATCAATGATAAGGTTTTAGTATTTCATTTTGAAATGTAAATTATGAATCTTCTTGGAGGATATATAGAATATTTTTAAGGGAAAATAAGGTTTTGAAGATAAAGTACATTGAGATGGGTTTTTTTGTCTTAAACCAAATTATTATTCTTTACAAAGTTCTACCAATGAAAAAAGAATTAAAAATATAATTTCACAGTGATCAAAATTTTATCATAAGTGATGATGAGTAGGTAAATATGTTTTCTATACAGTTCTACAAATTCAATGTCAAATCGGTTTGGGAGAGATATTTTTTACTTTACCATTATTTACTAGGACATCAATGATTCTAATATGATGTGGATCGTAATGTTGTGACTTATTCTATTTGGGGGCTTCTAGTTTCCATCATAATTAAAAATTCAATCAAAATTTTTGTATATACGTTAATAGTTGTGTGATTCCAAATTGTCTACGAATATTACCTATTATATTGGATAGTATCATAGAAAATGGAATGATGGGGGAGTGGTAGTGTTCGTCTCATGTAATTTAAAATTACATATGAGAGAGTTTTTGTTTTGAACTATCAAAAATCTATGGACATGGGATTTATAGAGAGGAATATTGTTATATATATATTTTTATTGTAAGGCCTTGTATTTATTATGAGGTGATGTCTTTTTAATATTTAGGATATGATCTATTATATCTTATTTATATATGAAATGGATCATATGAAGCCTTTAAAAACTGGATAAAAGATACTTGGTTGATGGCTTCTAGTAATATAGTAGTACTTGGAGAACAAAATATAATCTTGAAGATTTAGTCTATAGAGACAATGAAGAGGGAATCCTCATTTTCATAATCATAGGAAACACATCGACAAGAAGATGTGGTATGTCACATGATCATTGAAGTGGGTTTCAGGTATTAATAGTTTTTCTATCAAAGAAATGAGGAGTTGTTTTATAGATATGAATATCCACTATACACAAGATAAAATCACAACAACATGTCGATATTTATTCATTATTATATAATGATCTATAAGGTAGTTTTATTCAGTCTCATGATAGTTATTTTTTCTTACCTGGATCTCTCATTATGATGTTTTATCATAAAGGGGTGGAAATTTTCATTAGGATGTTTTTCAGATAGATTCATCAGGGGAATATCAGGGTGAGGTTTTCACAAAGGATCATCTAAAATAACATTATATTCTAATGTTTGAAATTTAAGTAGGTTTTTAGTATATATTTTATAGAATATATTTCAGAGTTTCCCAACTTTTTAACTCAACATATCGGATGTTTTACATACATTAAATATTGGGTTAATGATTTATTTAATATTCTACTTGATTTTGTCTTATTTTTCCTTTATTTTGTCATAAATTTTATGTATATGTTCATTTTATTTAGGAGCATTATCCACCCCAATATGAAGGACGTATAAAAATTGTAAAATAAAGACATTTGTTACCATAAATTCTTAACAACTCTCTCTCACAGTGACCAAATCCATCATCATCCCTCACAATGGTATGTTATTTAAATGATATGACTCTGGAGTGAGGTTTCAGGTAGAATCATTTTAAGGTGGAAAGGGTGGTGTGACTCTTTCCTGGAAGTTGTAGTAGAAGTCAACATCATTCGTAACATTAGATGGATGGTGTTGTAGTGGTATATTAATCTCTATGGTATGCTAGTGGATTATGATAGGTTTTAATTAATAAATATATCTACACCCATTAATGGGGGTGGTGGCTTGATGATTTGGGTTTTGGAGAGGATAAATAATTGGTTGGGTTTGTGAAGGGATGATAATTTGGGGGCATAAAGTCAAATAATGTGTTCTTGATAAGAACGTGCTATGTTTGAGTAACATATATGATTGGGTAATGGGATATAATTGCTTGTAAACAATTTTAAATATACATGATGTAAGAACATGTTGTTTATGAGAAAATAGCATAACTCGGTCAATGACAGTAATATATGATCACCCCTTATGTGCAACATTCTATATAAAATGGAACGAAATATTTTCTATTCCATAACGACATTATTGGGCTATAAGGATACACTCAAAATTTTCACTTAGGGTAGATATGTTGTGTTAGATAATAAACATGTCACATACCACTCCCATTTTGATGTTTTCATATCTTCTCACTCAAGTATTGGAATCATATTGGAAAATATTTTATTATAAATACATCTGACTTGGATTATGATTGTTGGACCATCTACATCATCAATCAACATTTATGAGGAGTTTTATGCAAGATAAAAAAACTATATTCAAAGGGATTATGATTTGATTATATAATATTTACATAGAAAACTAAATTATTGGTAATCCATTATGGAAATAATTATGATAAGGAATGGGTCCCTCAAATAAATTATAGAGGTTGGTACTCCTTTATGGGCTTGGTAATGGGTCCAGTATTGCTATATAACATAGGTACATGGTTGTTCCTGAACATCATGACAATATTCATATCTTCCATGCAACTAATTGATTTGGGTACTCTATGATATTGATCATGAGACCACAATCCATAGATTTATTATTCTCACAATAAATATACATATCCCAAGACACGTTTATACCCCACTATAGGGTTCGGTACTCTCTTGGTTAAATTAGCATCTCTATGCTTCGTGGATCGCCCACTATGGTTTTATAGAGGTGAAATAGAATTTACGGAAGTTGGGTAGTTCAAATATTATGAGCCTTAAAATATTTCATGTTTCTCTAGTTTCCCTGAAGATAAAATCTAATTAGTTTCATGCTTTGATATTTAGAATTTTTACTTCATTGATTATCTCAATATAAATATATATATACAAGTCCTCTTTATTTCAAAATATATAAAATATTTTGAGTTAAATTATTCTTATATCATCTGTTTTTATATTTGGGGAGTCCTTTTAGTTCTTTTTATATCTTCTCTATATGGTAATACTTGTTGACAAGTATCGTTTATTTTGTAGGTGATGTATAGTATCGGGATGACCATAATAGAAATTGGTTTGGTAGAGATAGTAATTATTATTTCATCATACTGATGGATTCTATCATGTAATACTCTATGAGTCTTTTCAGGGAGTCATTGTTCCACATTTTTTATTGGACCATCCTAAATGGAGGCATTTTTGTTGTATTTACATTCCTATAGAGTTTTTATGGAGAATTATTTTCTATTTTTGGTGTATCATGCATTCATATTACCCTATAACAAGATTATTAATTTTCATGTTAGTTGTTATTGGTTAAAATGTGCATTAGATATATTTATCTATTACGTGGTATTCATAAGATATGGTCACCCATGAGAGATGTATATTTTTAATTTTTATCACAATTTTCTATCCTAGAAGAGTTTGTATTGGGTTCGAAAACTCAACCTAACATCACGTTCATGTGGGAATTTTGTATGTAGGTTTCATGATAGAGTGGTATGAGACTAAGGTTTTTAGTCGTAGGACAATAATTAATAGATTGGTGTCACGTGGGGATTGAAATCTGAGAATTATTATAGAGTTGTTATATGGGGTTGAGTTTTTTTAGATAAGGGAACTTAGTAATGGTGTGGGTGGAAAAGGTACCTTTTAGCTAGACTCTGATAATTTTTTAATTTAATCATAACACTATGGAGTCATTTTTATGGTATTAATATGATGATACATGAATCATATAGAATGATTGTTGTAATTTTTAAATGTCCATATTAAATAAAAATGCATATACAAGCTTTAATTACTATTGATTATTCGGATTGACTATAGGTTTGTATCCATCCAAAGAACATTGAAAATTTATACCCATTTGAATTATGATACAATGCTTTAGATTGAGAATATTTTTCTTTTGTGTTTTTTAGTAGAGATGCATTTATTAAGAGAAACTATCAAGATGAATCTTTTCATTGTGATAAGTGATGAGATCTTCCACCAATTTTTCAGAGAGAAAATCCTCCACATGTACATAAAATGGTAGTACTTGATGAGTAAAATGATACTATCGATTGGTTCAGTGTGGAATATTTGTTCAAATATAAAATGAATCCAAGGATATGAGGTGATCCTAATACTTACGTGATGTGGGATTAAATTGATTATGTTACTCACAAAATCTATCTTGTTTGGAATGTATCTAACTAGATGTAAATCCTTGCATCATGTCATCTTTATGGTTTGGAGAGACATGTATATATTTCAATACTCAAACTATTGATGTTTATGCCTTATCAAGGGGTGTTTTATTAATTTTTTTAAAATTAATAATATACAATGATATTAAAGAAGGTTTCAATTTAGTATATCTTGGACTTCATCAAGGAATTTTGACAATGTTAGAGTTTGTTTCAAGGTTAATAAACCGCATCATTTACCCCAATAAATGATTCACGATGGTTATTTCTACACCATATGATTGAAAATTTTCATTAGATAATGATTAAGGAATATGTTTTACCTATATTAATCACCAATTATACCAATGTATTTCAGATAGAATTTTTCACACGGAGGTTGTTGGAAAAAATTTATATTGGTACTAAAGATAGTCTTAGTTTCCTTGGAGTCAAGCCTTCGATGGAATCCATAAATTGATAGGTGTATGGATGGAGTCCTCAGAGGAATGGGATTTTTAAATCCTATTATAAGGAATTAAGAGAAGTAGGGGGTCATCAAGGTGGTTTCTATGATGGGCTTCTAAATTATAGGAATCGTAGAGACTAGGGGACTCATTATGGTAGAGATAGTTTCCCATTTGTATGCAGTTTTTGTAGAGGATATGGTATCGTAGTGGGAGGAACTAGAAATGTAGGACTATTTAGTTAGTTTCCACCACCACAACCCCAAATTAGTCCTCCTGAGGTTAGGGTGTTGATATCAAATACCATTGGTAGATGGGATAAATAGAGATATTCAATCAGTAGAATCTAAGAATGGTTCATTGTTTTATTAATATATTAATACACTCTAACAATTAATTATTATCATATATATGATCATTATCTTTACTATGACTTTATTAGTTCAAAATCAGGAATTACTAGTGCAGCTCTTATACGAATTCATTTTGAAATAGATTCTCAGTTGTAGTGAACACTATCTCACCCATATCAACCAACAAATGTGAGAATTCCTATGGACAAGAAAAGATCTCTTGGGAACATATATTAGTAAAGAGGAGGTTTTATGATGTAATTAATGATATGAATTATTTATCATTCTATTATCGAATTGATACATGGTCTCTCATGTCACGACCCGCCCTCGGGGTCCGTGCCGTGACTACCCCAAGCCCGCCTTCCATAGGCCAGGGGCTTGTGACTAGCACCAAGGCGTAAATCCCGGTAAAAAGGGAAGGCATTGCCTTTGTAAAGAAAACAAACACCACAGAGTAAGCAAGCGGAAAGTAAACACTAAGAAAAAGCAGAGTACAACTGAAAGTGCTGAAAAGTAAATGGGCCAGTATACAAACCCAAACTGAAAGTAAAGTACAACTCGAAACGGAAAACAACAACTAAAAAGTAAAAGCCGCTACACCGAGCTGTCCACTGGAAATCCCACCTGAAGGGTGGGTATAGATAGCTCCACTGCTCCACGGGTCCCGCCGTCGGCTCCGAGCACGTCCCGCCCAGTGGTCCACCTCCAGGTACCGTCCTGCTCTGCAAGCCTCAGCTATGATCAACGTTGTCCGTCGTCTGCAACCAACACAACGTAGTGCGGGCAAAGCCCGTGCAGGGGTGAGTATAAGCTACTCAGTAGGGACCCCGAGACCCCTGAAGGTCTCTCAAAATCCACAAAGGATAAACCACAAAGAAAGGTACAATCACGAAGTAACAACCGACACTGCTTAGGTATATGCCCATACATATACCTAAGTCATCAATTTCAAATACGCTCCAACCTCCGAGCCCAAGTACAACTCAGTCCACACAGGAAAGTAAACGTATTCCACACAGGAAAGCAAAACGTAATCCACACAGGATAGCACAACACAATCCACACAGGAAAGCAACAGGATTCAGCTCACACAGGTATACATCTTCAAAAGAAGAAAAAGATGATCTCTGATCCATCTAAATCGTCGGACCCACGAAGGATCGATAGGTAACTAACCCCCGCAAAATACCCACACAGGATCGGGCCCACGTAGGACCTGTAGGTGCTGGTTCACACAGGATCGTTGAGCGCAAAGACCCACACAGGATCGGACCCACACAGGATCGGGCCCACACAGGACCTGTAGCACTGATCCACGTAGGATCGCTGAGTGCTGAAGTCGTCGTCGTCGAATCCACACAGGATCTCTGTACTGTCGTCGTCGCAGTCACAGTAGCAGTAGTAGCAGTAGTAGTCACAGAACAGTCGCAGTCGCAGCGAGCACTAAGGTTCCCGCACACAGCAAGCTCATTCGGAGGGTCCGCTCCACAAGCCGAGAGGCTGATACATCAACTGTCACAAAGTCCAGAGTTGATGTATCCAAAAGTTCCGTATTGTAAATAGGAACTCAACGCAACAGACGGCGCGTCGATCGGACACTCGGTCTGAGAGTTATTGGCATTTTCTTCCCCGGGGCCCGGTTAGTTTTTAAGGCAAAACCAACCCGACCATACTCCACCTGCGTCCAAACCTCGGGCGGAGTATGCCAAAAGAACCGTCTCACTAAGAGGAACACAACAAAGTGACGACACGTCAATCGGTCGTCCGTAGATCAAGATATGAGCGTTTCCGCTCCGAGGGCCCGGTTGGTTTCGTGAACGAACCAACCCGGCCGAACTCAAAGTATTCAGAAACCCTGAGTGCGATATACCGAAACGACCGTCTCGATCCAAGGATCGCGTTGCCGCAGACGGTTCGTCATTTGGAGGTCCGTGGCTCATGTTATGGCCAAAAGACCGAAATTGATTCGAAACGGGGGGGTCCGGGTCCGGGCCGACCCGGCCCGACCCCCCCTGGGTCGACCCGACCCGGATCCGACCCGGCCCGGCCGGCCGGCCGGTGGCGCGGCGGCCTGGCGCCGCATGGAGGCAGCGCACGGGGGGGGGGGGGGGGGGGGCAAAGCCCCCCGCATTTTGGAAAGGCGGCGCGGCATTATGCCGCACCCTTGTGTCAACAACGGCCCCCCTCCTGGGGGCCTGCTTCGTGGAAAAACTGGGGGGCCGCCTGCCCCCCCTCAAGGAAACCGCCCCCTCATAAATGTGGGGGGGTTTTTTAAGCTGGCAGGGAGAATTTATTTCCCCCGCCTTTTGACCTTCCGGCCGGCCAACGACAGGCCGGTTTTCTCCAACGGGACCGGAAAATCCGGTCCCCTTTCCGGCTTCCGACGACGGCGGCCCGGCCGCCGGTCTTCTCGTCCCGCCGCGGCCCAGAACCGGCCGCGGTGTTCGTCATCCGGCGCGGTGCGACGGCACCGCGCCCCTCCACCGCGCCTCCGATTCCCCTTGACGCGGCGCGACGGCATCACGTTCTTGATTATTCTTCCACGGCGTGGCGCGACGGCGCCGCGCAATATAAACATACAATTATCCGAGTGGTGCGACGGCACCACGCCACCTTGTTTCCACCCGCAAGATAAATCAACAAGAACGATGGAGGGGGTTCGGCCGTGTTCATGCGGTCCGGCCCCCTCACGTTAAACGATAACACAACTTAAAATCCTTACGTTAGTCATGCATGAACCACGAACAAGGATAAATAAATAAACAAATTACAACAACCCCTACCTTGGTTCTGGAACAAGTTCGATGATCGATAACGATTCGCGGAAGTTGAGCGTCGCGGTGGTCGGTGTTACGGAAGAAGAACGTCGATGTCGCGGTTATGTCGTCGCGGAAGACGGTTCCCGAGAACGTGGAGTTCTTCGTCGAAGTTCGAAGGTTCTTTGTGTTCTTCGTCAGAGTTGAAGAAGAAGAAGAATAAGGAGAAGCTCCAAAATTCCTCTCAAGGTGGTAAAAGAATTCTCCCAGAATAAAGTAAGCTTTAAGCTTATATTATTACACAATTTTTTTACCACATGAATTTCAAAGGTTTGAATTTGAACAACTCACCTCAATTAATACTTAAAGTTGTCAAACATTAATTAAAAGGAGAGTTAAAGGAAGATGGAAGGTTGGGTTTCGTGTGGGCCCCACCTCACTTAATCCTCCCAAGGGAGGTTAAGTGGATGTGGGACCCACTCCCAACTCCCTTTGGAAGGATTTATAAAAAACAACATCAATTTAAAATAAAATTTTGTATTTCACAAATTTTATTTAACTTAATCTAAAAACCCAAAAACTAACTTTCAACCCGTAACAAACGCAACTTCCGAAAAGGTCTTCTTAAGAGAATATCGGCGCTGCGAGTTCATCGGTGCCCTCGGATTTCAATTCCGAGCACCGGATCAAAAGTTAGGAATTCTCGCTCGTTCGTTCACTGAACGTACCCGAGCCAAACTTCGGAAATTGATTCCGGGCACTCCGGGCCTCGGAATCAGGTGCCGTCAGAAACCGCGCTCTTGTAAAAATCCAAAGAAAATTAAGAAAAAATTCCCCTTGAATGTTATGGGTATTTACATTACTCCCATCTCAAGGCTTTACGTCCCCGTAAAGATACATCAAAAACTAGGGAAACAAATGAGGGTATTGAGCACGCATCTAAGCCTCCCGCTCCCATGTGCTCTCCTGGAGATTCCCGTGCTGCCATCTGATGCGCACAAGAGGAATCGATCGCCCACGCAGCACCCGCTCCTGTCGATCCTCTATCTCCACTGGGACCTCCGTAAAAGTCGCCCCATCGTCAACGTCAAGCTCCCCATGGTCAATGATGTGCGTCGAGTCGTGCACGTTTCTCCTCAGCTGGGATACGTGGAAGACGTCGTGCACCCGGTGCAACTGAGGTGGCAGAGCCAGGCGATAAGCCACCTCGCCAACCCTGCTGAGGACCTAGAAGGGTCCGATGAAGCGCGGAGATAACTTGCCGCCTCGGCCAAATCTCCGAATACCACGTCGAGGTGAGACCCGCAAGAAGACGTGGTCGCCATCCTCGAACTCCAGTGGCCTCCACCTCCTATCAGCATATGACTTCTGCCGGCTCTGAGCTGTCCTCATCCGCTCCTGGATGACCTGGACCTTCTCTGTCGTGGCCTGGACCATCTCCGGTCCCACTAGTGCTGACTCCCCAGGGTCTGTCCAGCACAAAGGAGATCTACATGGTCGGCCGTACAATGCCTCGTACGGTGCCATCCCGATGGTGGAGTGGTAGCTGTTGTTGTATGCAAACTCCACCAAGGGTAGTTGGTCCTCCCAGCTACTACCAAAGTCGAGGACACATGCGCGGAGCATGTCCTCGAGAGTCTGAATGGTCCTCTCCGTCTGACCATCCGTCTGAGGGTGAAAGGCTGTGCTCAGACGTAGCTGCGTCCCGAACGCCTCCTGTAACCCCTTCCAAAGCCGGGAAGTAAAGCGAGCATCTCGATCGGAGACGATAGATGATGGCACACCGTGGAGCCCCACAATCTCCTGAACGTAGAGACGTCCCAAGCTCTCCACTGAGCCCTGCTCTCTGATGGGTAAGAAGTGTGCCGACTTGGTGAGTCGGTCAACAATCACCCAGATGGATTCGTGACCTCTGGAAGTGCATGGAAGCCCAGTCACGAAGTCCATAGATATGTCGTCCCACTTCCACTCTAGAACCTCCAAGGGCTGTACCAAGCCTGCTGGTACCTGATGCTCTGCCTTCACCTGCTGGCAGGTGAGGCATCGAGAAACGAACTCTGCTACTGCCTTCTTCATGCCCGGCCACCAGTGCTATCGTCTGAGGTCCTGGTACATCTTCGCCACTCCAGGATGTACCTCCAAAGGAGAAGTGTGAAACTCTCTCAGCACTTCCTCTCGCAAAGCGACTGGTACCATGGTATGTCCTCTAAAAAGGATGTCGTGCTCTGCTCCAAGGGAGAAACCATCAGGTGCATGTCCCGAGGATATCTGTGCACGCTGTGTCTCACAGTCAGCGTCCCCACGCTGTGCCTCCCTGACTCGCTGCAGTAGTGGAGAAGTGACTGTGAGAGACTGAAGGAAGGCTGCTCCATCTCGATCCACGAAGGATATCTGCAAAGAGGCTAGCTACTCTGTCGCCTCCTCAAGTAGCTGAATGCCTGTCCTCCTGCTAAGGGCATCGGCTACTACGTTCCCCTTCCCAGGAGTATAGACTATCTCAATGTCATAGTCCTGGAGTAACTCGAGCCATCGCCGCTGTCTCAGGTTCAGGTCCTTCTGCGAGAAGATATACCTGAGACTCTAATGATCGGAAAAGACTGTAAAGCGCTTGCCCATCAAGTAGTGTCGCCATGTCTTCAGGGCGAAGACCACTGCTGCTAACTCCAGGTCATGGGTAGTGTAGTTCTGCTCATGCGGCCTCAACTGACCTGATCCATAGGCGATCACTGCCCGCTCCTCCATCAGAACACATCCGAGTCCAGTCCCTGATGCATCGCAGTAGACTATGTACCCTACTCCCTCCTCAGGAAACCTCAAGATAGGTGCGCTAGTCAATCTCTGTCTCAGCTCCTGGAAGCTCTTCTGACATCTGTCTGACCATACGAAGGGTTTTCCCTTCTTCTTCGAAGCTGTGAGTGGTGCCGTAACTCTATAGATGTCTGGAACGAATCCTCGATAGTATCCAGCTAGTCCCAAGAAACTCCGAACCTCAGTCACGCTCCTGGGTGGCTCCCAAGCTAACAAAGCCTCAATCTTCGCGGGATCCACTGCAACTCCCGCCTCAGAGATAACGTGTGCCAAGAAGTGGACCTCACGTATCCAGAACTGGAACTTCGAGAGCTTACCATAAAGCTGGTGCTCTTGGAGTGTGTCTAGTACAACTCGCAAGTGATAGGCGTGCTCCTCCTCAGTCGTAGAGTAAATCAGAATGTCGTCGAGGAAGACCACGACAAACCGATCGAGGTATGGCTGAATGATCCTGTTCATGAGAGCCATGAACACTACTGGAGCATTGGTTACACCAAATGGCATAACCAAGAACTCATAGTGGCTATACCGACATCTGAAGGCTGTCTTCTGCACATCCTCGTCTCTGACTCTGAGCTGATGATAGCCTGACCTGAGGTCTATCTTCGAGAACCACCGTGCTCCCTTGAGCTGATCAAAGAGGTCATCAATCCTCGGTAGCAGATACTTGTTCCTCACTGTCACCTGGTTCAGGTGACGATAGTCAACACAAAGTCGCAAGCTCCCGTCCTCCTTCTTGGCGAATAATATCGGGGAAGCACAGGGTGAAACACTGGGTCGGATGAACCCCTTGCCCTGCAAGTCCTCCAACTGTACCCGTAGCTCTCGAAGCTCGGCAGGGGCCATCCGATATGCTGGAGTGGATATCGGGGCTGTCCCGGGGTACAAGTCAATATAAAAGTATACCTCTCTACGAGGAGGTAGCCTTGGAACGTCGTCGGGAAAAACGTCCGCAAACTGATCCACCACTGCAGGAAAAATAGAACTCCGCACGTCAACTGCTCCAAGGATGAGGCTAGCCATCTGATGAGTGATGGGATGTCCTCTCCTCCGCGGAAGTCTATCCTGTGCTGCTAAGGCTCCCTTCTCACCAGTGAAGGTGAACCTTCTCCCGTCGGTGCGTACACATCGCACCTTACGCCTAAAACAGTCAATCTGTGCATGGACCGTAGAAAGCCAATCCATGCCCAAGATGACTTCGTAAGGCCTAGACGATGCTACAAGAAGATCCCAGCCGAAGCTCTCGCCTACTAGAGTAAGCTCACACTGCCGGCACCAGTGCTTAATCGTCGAGTCTGCTCCCGTAGGAGTCTCTAGCCGTAAGGATCGAGCCAACGGCTCTGTCGGAATCTCCGAGCTCCGAACAAGGGCAGCGGCTATGAAAGAGTGACTCGCTCCTGTGTCTATAAGAACTGCATCAAGGGTGGAATAGACACAGATAGTACCTCGAATCATCTCGGGTGTGCCGTGGTCGTAGACCTCTACTGGCTGGAGCTGTGCCTGTCTCTGCCCACCAGCTCCCTGTGGTCGGGGTGGACCTCCTGGTGGTGGTGGTGGCAGAGCCTCAAAGCGTCGCCCACCACCGGCTGCTCGTCCAGCTCCTCTGCCTCGTCCACCTCCTCCCTGCGGACTGCCACGGTCGACCCTCTGCCTCAGCCTCGGTGGTCCCTCAAGTGTCTGCTGCTCCTCGGCATGGCGGGTCGGGCAGTCACGAGCCATGTGGCCCTGCCCGCCGCACGAGTAGCACTGTCTGCCTCTCGAAAGACTGGCTCCTCGTTGTGTGCCCCGCACTGCTGAGCCAGTGCCCTGAGGTCGTCTGCCCGAAGGTCTGGTCTTCCTGGACCCCTGAGTCATCCGTCGACTGCCTGCTGCAGATGACTCTGCCACGTGCCGCCCTGCGGTGGGTCGCTGCGCTGGTGTAGACTCAGCAAGGAATCTCTCGATCAGAAGAGCCCGCTTCAGTACTCCTGTCTGAGTCGGTATGTTGAGGGAGATCAGCGATGCCCTGATCTCGTGTCTCAAACCCTGCTCGAAGGTCCGGGCCCGAAAGAATGGGTCCCGTACCATGTCGGTCGAGTAGCGCGAGAGATCGGTAAATATTGCCGAGTACTGAGCGACCGTCATGCTGCCCTGCCGCAGCTGAAGAAGCTCCTGGATACGCACCGCACGAAGGGTGGCTGGGACAAACTCCGAGCGGAAAAGGATCTCAATGTCCGTCCAAAGTAGAGATGCCACATCGTGCACCTGGAGCATCAAGCTCCACCATCGTTCTGCTGCTGCGTGTAGTAGGCTCGCAGCGAGGATCACCATGAGGTCTGCTGGTGTCCTCACTAGCCTAAACACTCGTACCACCGCCTCCAGCCAGTCCTCTGCTGCCTGGGGATCCCTCTCCCCGCGAAACCTGGGCGGTCGCTGGCGCTGAAACTCATGCAGTGCGCTGAGGCGACGTGCATCGTCAGCGGCTGGTGCTGGAAGCATCGGGGGCTCGGCGGGTAGAGCAACCGCCGGTGCCACTACTGACAAAGGGCCCTGCACCGAGGCCTCGTTGCTCGGTGGGCTGTCGTCACGCTCGACTCTCGGAACCCTAGCTGGCTGCCGTCGTGGGGCCATCCTGAAAAGAAAACAGGTGCGCCACGGTCAGAACAATATACCTGGTGAGCTGATATAAGTAATCACAAAGAAAACTTTGAAACACACACGCAATCAATGTTTTCGTGCATTAAGTCGGAAATCAGAAGTCAGGGTCCTGGTGTACGGATACGTCGGCCGCCGCACCAACACTGGACTCCCTGGACTGATAACCACACTCAATACGCTAAACATTATTTCTTCACATAGAAAAGAACAGAGTTTGCGGTAGAACCGAACTCCTCTGATACCAATTTGTCACGACCCGCCCTCGGGGTCCGTGTCGTGACTACCCCAAGCCCGCCTTCCATAGGCCAGGGGCTGGCGACTAGCACCAAGGCGTAAATCCCGGTAAAAAGGGAAGGCATTGCCTTTGTAAAGAAAACAAACACCACAGAGTAAGCAAGCGGAAAGTAAAAACTAAGAAAAAGCAGAGTACAATTGAAAGTGCTGAAAAGTAAATGGGCCAGTATACAAACTCAAACTGAAAGTAAAGTACAACTCGAAAGGGAAAACAGCAACTAAAAAGTAAAAGCCGATACACCGAGCTGTCCACTGGAAATCCCACCTGAAGGGTGGGTACAGATAGCTCCACTGCTCCACGGGTCCCGCCGTCCGCTCCGAGCACGTCCCGCCCAGTGGTCCACCTCCAGGTACCGTCCTTCTCTGCAAGCCTCAGCTAAGATCAACGCTGTCCGTCGTCTGCAACCAACACAACGTAGTGCGGGCAAAGCCCGTGCAGGGGTGAGTATAAGCTACTCAGTAGGGACCCCGAGACCCATGAAGGTTTCTCAAAATCCACAAAGGATAAACCACAAAGAAAGGTACAATCACGAAGTAACAACCGACACTGCTTAGGTATATCAGTCCACATAGGAAAGTAAACGTATTCCACACAGGAAAGCAAAACGTAATCCAAACAGGATAGCACAACACAATCCACACAGGAAAGCAACACGATTCAGCTCACACAGGTATACTTCTTCAAAAGACGAAAAAGATGATCTCTGATCCATCTAAGTCGTCGGACCCACGAAGGATCGATAGGTAACTAACCCCCGCAAAAGACCCACACAGGATCAGGCCCACGTAGGACCTGTAGGCGCTGGTTCACACAGGACCGCTGAGCGTAAAGACCCACACAGGATCGGACCCACACAGGATCGGGCCCACACAGGACCTGTAGCACTGATCCACGTAGGATCGCTGAGTGCTGAAGTCGTCGTCGTCGAATCCACACAGGATCTCTGTACTGTCGTCGCCGCAGTCACAGTAGCAGTAGTAGCACTAGTAGTCACAGAACAGCCGCAGTCGCAGCCAGCACTAGGGTTCCCGCACACAGCAAGCTCGTTCGGAGGGTCTGCTCCACAAGCCGAGAGGCTGATACATCAACTGTCACAAAGTCCAGAGTTGATGTATCCAAAAGTTCCGTATTGTCAATAGGAACTCAACGCAACAGACGACACGTCGATCGGACGCCCGGTCTGAGAGTTATTGGCATTTTCGTCCCCGGGGCCCGGTTAGTTTTTAAGGCAAAACCAACCCGACCGTACTCCACCTGCGTCCAAACCTCGGGCGGAGTATGCCAAAAGAACCGTCTCACTAAGAGGAACACAACAAAGCTGACGACACGTCAATCGGACGTCCGTAGCTCAAGATATGAGCGTTTCCGCTCCGAGGGCCCGGTTGGTTTCGTGAACGAACCAACCCGGCCGAACTCAAAGTATTCCGAAACCCTAAGTGCGATATACCGAAACGACCGTCTCGTTCCAAGGATCGTGTTTCCGCAGACGGTTCGTCATTTGGATGTCTGTGGCTCATGTTATGACCAAAAGACTGAAACTGATTCGAAACGGGGGGGTCCGGGTCCGGGCCGACCCGGCCCGACCCCCCGGGTCGGCCCGAACTGGGTCGACCCGACCCGGGTCTGACCCGGCCCGGCCGGCCGGCCGGCGGCGCAGCGGACTGGCGCCGCACGGAGGCAGCGCGCGGGGGGGGGGGGGGGGGGGGGGGGGCAAACCCCCCGCTTTTTGGAAAGGCGGCGCGGCATTATGCCGCGCCCTTGTGTCAAGAACGGCCCCCCTCCTGGGGGCCTGCTTCGTGGAAAAACCGGGGGGCCGCCTTCCCCCCCTCAAGGAAACCGCCACCTCATAAATGAGGGGGGGGGGGGGGGTTTAAGCTGGCAGGGGGAATTTATTTCCCCCGCCTTTTGACCTTCCGGCCGGCCAACTGCCGGCCGGTTTTCTCCAACGGGACCGGAAAATCTGGTCCCCTTTCCGGCTTCCGACGCCGGCGGCCCGGCCGCTGGTCTTCTCGTCCCGCCGCGGCCCGGAACCGGCCGCGGTGTTCATCGTCCGGCGCGGTGCGACGGCACCGCGCCCCTCCACCGCGCCTCCGATTCCCCTTGACGCGGCGCGACGGCGTCGCGTTCTTGATGATTCTTCCACGGCTCGGCGCGACGGCGCCGCGCAATATAAACATACAATTATCCGCGTGGTGCGATGGCACCATGCCACCTTGTTTCCACCCACAAGATAAATCAACAAGAACGATGGAGGGGGTTCGGCCGTGTTCATGCGGTCCAGCCCCCTCACGTTAAACGATAACACAACTTAAAATCCTTACGTTAGTCATGCATGAACCACAAACATGGATAAATAAATAAACAAATTACAACAACCCCTACCTTGGTTCTGGAACAAGTTCGATGATCGATAACGATTTGCGGAAGTCGAGCGTCGCGGTGGTCGGCGTTACAGAAGAAGAACGTCGATGTCGCGGTTATGTCGTCACGGAAGTCGGTTCCCGAGAACGTGGAGTTCTTCGTCGAAGTTCGAAGGTTCTTCGTGTTCTTCGTCAGAGTTGAAGAAGAAGAAGAATAAGGAGAAGCTCCAAAATTCCTCTCAAGGTGGTAAAAGAATTCTCCCAGAATAAAATAAGCTTTAAGCTTATATTATTACACAATTTTTTTACCACATGAATTTCAAAGGTTTGAATTTGAACAACTCACCTCAATTAATACTTAAAGTTGTCAAACATTTATTAAAAGGAGAGTTAAAGGAAGATGGAAGGTTGGGTTTCGTGTGGGCCCCACCTCACTTAATCCTCCCAAGGGAGGTTAAGTGGATGTGGGTCCCACTCCCAACTCCCTTTGGAAGGATTTATAAAAAACAACATCAAGTTAAAATAAAATTTTGTATTTCACAAATTTTATTTAACTTAATCTAAAAACCCAAAAACTAACTTTCAACCCGTAACAAACGCAACTTCCGAAAAGGTCTCCTTAAGCGAATATCGGCGCTGCGAGTTCATCGGTGCCCTCGGATTTCAATTCCGAGCACCAGATCAAAAGTTAGAAATTCCCGCTCGTTCGTTCACTGAACGTACCCGAGCCAAACTTCGGAAATTGATTCCGGGCACTCCGGGCCTCGGAATCAGGTGCCGTCAGAAACCGCGCTCATGTAAAAATCCAAAGAAAATTAAGAAAAAATTTCCCTTGAATTTTAAGGGTCTTTACATCTCATATAAAAATTAATGTTCACCCCTCTAAAGAATGAGAAGTTCATGAATAAAAAGAGGGTCATACTCATAGTAAGTTACAGAAAATTTCCAACTAGTTAGAGCGATCAATATGGATATATCGTATTCTTCAATGGTTTATTTTTCCATATTTGTTGAGGAATACATAAATGTTTTTTAAAGGATGTTTGAGGGTTTATCCCTCATCAATGGATTGATTTCTATATCAACTCAATTCCTTAAATAAATTTTATTTCTTATAAAACTAAATAGATAGATCCAAATAAGATTAGGGAACTTGTTTTGAAGCAAGAATCCATTTTTTGGAAATATTTTATCTTTTCTACTGTATCCCCTTTTGAAATTAAAATTTTTAATAATGAATTTGGGTGGAGGTCTATGAATTTGAATAGAGTATAAAAAATAACTAGGTGAAATTTTAGAATAAATACAATGTTATAAATATTGATGAAATATTTAACCAGTCTAAGGGATAAAAATGTTTCTCAAAGACCAATAGTTGGTTGGAATATCTCTATATTCTTATAGAAAACTAGGGAATCCCAAAAATTATTGTTAGTTTTCACTTATCAATTACTAGTTTATATTGATGTCACATAATGTGATAAATTCCCTATATATTTTCGTAAAATTTGTGAATTATATTTTATATCCATTATTAGACCAGTTCACAGTTGTATTTATTTATTAATTTCCAATGTATCTGTGTTGATTGATGAGCATTCTGGGCTATCACAAACCAACCTGGGCTATGCTAACCTGACCCTTAAGACATTTTTTCACAACGCCCACATGGAATTTCAAATCCTTATGTGTTGGAAACTAGTGTATTGGAATTATAGAGACACACATGGGAATTATTTTTCCTAAATAATATCAAATAACACACTATGTAATTAATACTAGAAATATGATATTTTTCATCCACAAATAGGACTAATATTTATAACTAAATAATAAATTTTAAATAGTAAATCATATCAAACAAGGAATAAACAAAAATATACACCAAAATCACTTCTCAATATAATATAAATCCAAAAGAATATAAAAAATAGAATATAAAGAATACTAGGATGGTTGAATTGATTGATATGTAATCGATACAAAAAATAAACAAGAGTAGTTTCAAAATACCAATACAACGATATCCTCATAACCAATTGTCACTATAATATTTTCAAAACCACTACATAAGATATTTGGTGAAAGGATAACATAAGAAGTACATCATCAAGAACCTAAATAAAAAAAATACTCATACAATAGACATTTGGTGTAGTAAGATGGTTATGTTAAAAGATTCTCAGAAATATATCACCAATAAAAGTCACAATTCAATTCCTATCATAATTCATTTTTAATTATATTTTTAAATAAATTAATAAGTTAAATCCTTTTTATCTTTTTAAATAAACGAGGTAATTTATTTAAATAACAACATTATTTTTAAAAATTATACAAAATTATTTTAAAAAAACCAATTAGATCTAGAATATTCACATAAAACCCTTCATTAACGACTGTAAATAAATTCATTTAGAGGGATGATGAATTTATAATTGATTTTATATACTTTTTCAAAAATTTATATTATGAAAACATTTGAAAACTATTTTCTAAATTGAAAGAAGATGGACTAATTGTGAAAAAATAAAGTATAAACACATAATAAATCACGTAGTCATCAAATATTTAAACCACACCCAATAAAAATAACCACAATATGAAAATGAAGGTAAATGAAAATTGAATCAAATATATTAAATTAACAGTAACTAACTCTAAATATTGATAACATACACTCAAATACGTTTAAGAAAACCAATTTTAAAATTCAATATCTTCCACACATACAAGGTATGTATAACCAAAATCCTGGGAGTAGTCCTATGAAACTAATGTTAAGGTTAACTACGATCCTTATAAAAACTTTTTATTAAAACCAATCATCCCCAATCATATGTAGAGTCCCTATAAAGAGCTATATCTATTCCTAGAATGTATGGTCAATCCTCTATCATATCAAACTTTTTGTATGAAACTATAGAGAGAGATTTTAGTTCCTTCAATCATGGTGAAAACATAACACGTGTAACAATAACTATATCATCCAAGTAATGGTTATATCATAGTTAGTAGTGTAATCTCTGTCTAGATAGAGTTGATCAATGTATCATGAGTATAAAATTTCTATTCAATATTAGGAAGAGTATACCAATTACTTTCATGTTTATTGACGTAATTCAATAATTGAGAGAATGTAAAAATACCGAGAAAGTACTTTTCCTAACAAATTCCTATGAAAAAAATTATACATTTATTAACAATATGTAGTTTATTAATATCAATTTTCTGATCAACCACAAAAATATCAATTGAATATAATATCATCCCTCATATCTACTCTATAAACCATTAAATGTAATATCCCATTTTCATCAATGAACATAATTTTAAAAATATAAAAAATTAATTACCATAACCATTGTGATTATAATATAATGTAATACACGGGCTCAATAAAAAATAATTATAATAAAATGATAATTGGCCATTGAATACATTGTTGATCACATATGTTAAACAATAATTTATATAGTCTTATCAAACTAAAAATAAAACAATAACATAGATTTAAAGACATAAGAAAACGTTTAAAAATTTAAGAATAGATAATACAATAAATGAAACAATTTTAAATAAAAATGAAATTAAATTATATGAATAAAATTTGGGACATATAAAAAATAGAACCCATAGATAATTTAATAGAACATTACATATTATAAAATTCAAATCAATGAGTATGAAACATTAAATTATTTCAAAATAATACAAAAACTCAATAATAAGAAAATAACCCGTAAATATAACATTTTAATTCAGAAAATGTATAATTTATAAGTTATTTTTTCTATAACAAAAATATGCTCAATAAGAAACTTAATCATCCCTTTAAAAAAATTTAACATGAATAAATGACTTTAATGCATTTATAAAAACAGATAGAGGGAATTAACATAATTTTGTAATATATTACCATTTTATACCCATTTATGAATGAATTCGAAATAAAAAATATAAGAAATAAATTTATATCCATAACAATCTGGCATAATAATATATTTTTCAAATGATAAAATGTTTATAATTATCAAGAACCCAAAGAATGTCGATGAAATATAATCACATTGTTACACCTACCAAGACCATGTCTATATAGAAAAAAATGTTCAAACATGGACAGATATGTACGGGATAAACTATTTAAACACCCTAGAGAACAAGATAACAATTTTTATACAACTTTTACAAATATTTTGGCCATACTATCCCTATAATGAGTGGAAGAAGAAGAATACAGATAAATATTTGAAGAAAATGAGGCAACATATTAAGAAAATATGGTTTAACCTGGGGAAACCAAAAAGAAATAAATGTTGAAGGATCATAGAAACATAATAGATGGTGGAGGGAAATTCCAAGGTCTCCCTTCAAACCTAGACTAATTAAATATTTTGAATAGGGAACCCAAAACAGTTATTAATTTAAAACTTTTAATTTATGGGAATCAAAATTTTAAAATATAGCCATGGTCCCATCACTTCATCAAACTACACATCATGGAGTTACTCTATTTTTCATAAACACATCAGAACATAATATAACTATTCATAGTGTGGTACTCCTCCATAGAGAACAATTATCTCGATGCCCAAGACATCATTATATGGTTTCCTACTTCAATGTGAAAAGAACCTCCCACGAATCTAATAAAAATATACCCATGCATGAATCATGATGATACCATTCACATCATGGAATAAGAACTACCCAAAGGTAGATCCCAATATAGAATATTTCTTGTGTCACACTAATCACTCCATGGTTGACACACCCATCATGATGTGAGAGTTCAGTGTTGGGAAATTATTGGCATGGATTTCAGTCAAGACATAACCCGCTAATCTTGATGTGACCTTCATTATAACTCGATATTATATTAAATTCAAAAACCATATGTATCAACAATAATTTATATCCTAGTATATTAAATGATATGTCACTAAATTATAAAATTGTAATGCACAAATATTTTACAATAATAGAATTATATATTATAGTGTATGTGAAATGAAACAAAAAGAATATATGAAAATTTAACACACCAATAATTTATATAATTTTTTAAAATTAATTCATTTCCATTGACAGTTTTTATAACACACATCACTTGATTTTAATGAACCACAATATATTATTAACATTTTTATTTTAAAAAGATAATTATAACACCTATTTTAAATTTGTGGGTATAAATAGGGTAACCCAATTTATAAAATTCATACCGAAATTTATTTTATTTATAAATTATTAGAATATTACCACTTAATAAAAATAAAATTCATTTTATTAATTGAAAATAGTATTTCTGCAAAAAAATAATTTTTAAATCTTATAATGAAAAATGATAATATTTATTTTTTTATTTTTAAAAAAATTAAATATTTATTTTAATTTTTGATGCATAAATATCAATTTTATATTATCGTTAAATTTTGATAATTTTTTGGAAATGATTCATATATTGAAGATTTGTGTAAAATACTTATTTCTTTAAAATATATCTTTGTTCTTAAAGAATTTATAGGCCCCATTTTATTATAAAATGTTTATAAAACATAAATTAGTTAAATTATATATTTATTAATCAAAATTAGGTTAGTATTAACAATTTCATGATGAATTTTTATATAAAACATATTAATTATTTGAATGTTTTTGTTTTGGAAATCTGTTTTTTGACACCTCTATGGATTTAATTTTAAACTAAATTATGAAATTTTTTGTATTTTAATCTAGAAAAATAGAATTTATATTTGGATTTATCATAATTTATATGATATAATATTTTTAAATTAATATATTTCAATAATAAATAGTAAAAGTAATAAATATTATTTATAGTAATTAAGATGAAAATGAGTTTACCAGCGGTAAAAAATGATTGGGATACAAATGACCCCAAACAAATCCAATACGTATTTTATATTAATATTTTTACATTTTATAATATTGGTTATATAATTTTCCATTTTATAGAATCTTTGAATGTGAAAAATGTGGTTGGAAGACTTTGTTTTCAATAATTCAATGTGCGTCCTCTACCCCACTTCAAAAAGTGCACCCCTCTCCTCTCCTTTTATAAACATGTAAACCCCATTTAATTACAATGTCACTACATAAATCAAATCCATAATTCTATACCATAATCTTAGAGTCCCTGTTTTTATGAGAAATCCATTTTAGAAAAGGGTTTTGGTGGAAACCTAATGAAGATCCTTGAAAAAGATGTCGCGTCCTTAACCGAACTTTTTATTTCTATATATTTTTTCAGAATATTAAAATATTAATAAAAAATTATGATATAATAAAAACAATATAATCCATATAATTATATTTTTTATTTTATGGTAATGATCTTCAACCATATCCCTCTCACTATAATAGCAATAAAAATAGTTCATTGAGTGTATGAAAAACTACCACCACATGAACTGACATAATTAATTTCCCACCACCACATTTGAATCCTATATATAATGATGATTTTAATTATTATATATAATATGTTTGATATTATTATAATTTTTAAATTTTAATATAACATATAACTTCTTACAATCCATTCTATAAGGAATAAGATAACGTTACTCAAGTGTAAAACGGCCTACCACCTCATAAAGCACTTTGATTTTTTGTTTATATACACATCACATAAATGGTAATAAGGATATATTTTTTATTTGTTAATGATATTAATAAAATTTTCATCATCATGAAAATTAAATATATCATATATATTTTACCCTTCCATATATCAAATAAATGATAATGTCATCCGTGTATTTGGAGGACTACAACCTCACGAAGGGATTTGATACATTTTCACTCACAATTTAGATGGAAGGTAATAGAGGAAATAGTTAATGAAAATATGTTATATGTGTGACATGATTTTGATATTTTAAGTTCAATTTAAAATCCACTATCATATCCTTTCTTACATTAATGAAATGATAACATCACTCGTGCTTTCTCACAACCTGAAATATCAACGAAGCGATGTGATTAATTCTACATGGTAAAAATTAAATAAGTATTATAAATATACATATAATGAAAAGATTCTATTTGTTATTGTAATATCATTTTTGAGATTATATAATTTTATTCTATGTATTGGGATGAAAAAATATCATAAAAAACCCGAGAAATCAAGACAATTAATATACTAAACAATAATAATAATGAACAAATGTGATAAAACGGGTGATAATGATCTATAAAAGGGATCATAAATGAAATTATAAATATTATTATCATTATTTTATAAGTTAATGATACATTTAAAACCACTATATAAGATTTTAAAGAGATCTCAACTACAGATTGACATGTGGTAAGGGGTTTCATAACTGAAATTCCTTTCATTGGTTAAATGTCTATTTCATTGATTATATTATGAAAATATTTTCTGTGGAATGATTTTTTTATGTTATATTTAAACATGTATTTGTGTGTATATAATTTTTTTTAATTAATCACATCATTTATTAACACTGACCTCAATGATATGAACATTGTAATGTATACCATATCTAAAGATGCTTTATTATGATTCTTGTTATTTTATACAGATAAATTCGTTTATATGTTGTATATATTATCCCATTACATATTATATCATGAATAATTACATATTCATGGTATTTAATTCCACAATTCACATACTTTATTCATGTGGTTTATAATACATAATCTACCAAAAAACCATAGTTTTATTCTACAATCTCATTTATTCGGGAATATTTATTTAAGAATTTAAATTGATGGAAATTTATTGATCATTGTATAATTAATGCAATCAATTTTTTGTCCCCGTTTTTTCATTACCTTTTCATTTAAAAGTTCCATTTTCGCGTTTATGATACATAAAATTATCGAGAAATTGTTTTCAATAAAATTAACTTTATTTATTTATTCCGTCAAAAAACCATTTCATTACATATTTATTTTTTCTAAAAAATATTTCCAATTTCTTCCAAGAATATACTATAAATGATAATATGTAGTTTTGGACCATTTTTTATTTTTACATAATAGTTTAAAATTAATATTCATTTCATTTTTTCAAACAATATAGTTTTTATCATTTAAAAAAATGAGTGAGAAATCATTATTTCAATGTGTATGACATGAATAATATTTTCTTCCACTTCAACCATGATTTATATTGAAAATTAATTTCTAATTATTCAAGTATATTTTAAAATAAAATTATTTCCACTACATTTGTTGAATTTTAGTTTTTCGAAATCGATTTTCAAAGGTCAAAGGTTATTTTACACAAGAATGTTTTATTGGTTTTACTAGTGTTTATATTCATCAATTAAATGGACCTTTAATGTTTTGAAATGATTCTAAATTCAGTATATATATCTCTTAAATATATTACTACCTAATCCTCCCATTATTTTATGTGGTGATATATGCCTTATGATCATATATTAAATTACAATATTAAGAAGTCTATTTTGATTATGTTATAACATAAAATTATGAAACCCTTTTCATCCATGGATATTTTTATATATTTATGCCTTATTACTGATATCCTCATTCGAAACACATATTCAAGTATATGAAATGCATCTGATGGGTTTTCCTAGAACTATATTCCCCTCTAATGAAATGGTTAATATTTTAGTCTCATGAACATCATGTATGGGATTAAGTATATCACCTAATCCATTTTTGAACTCTTTCCCATAGGTGATGTTTTCTTGGAATTTATCCTTTAATTATGTTTATGGAATTATTTTTTTTCATTAATGTTTCCTATGATATTATATTACAATGATATAGTGTTTATTACATTGTTTTTCCAAGTGATTACTCATTTAAATTATCTTTTATTATAACATTTAATCCCTTTGACTCACATGTTATGATTCCATATCATGTTTAATCCCATATAGATATTTTTATAGTAATCACTTTTTCCAAGTATTCCCTATGTTAACCCATGTAGATTCAAAATCTCAAACTGTTTTTAGGAACACAAAATATAGAATAAATTTTTTATTCCATGTTTTATTTTAGTTTATTGATTATGAACCACTCATACTAGTGACCCAAGGAATTTACAATCCATATATTTCATAAATTCATAATTATACTTAAATATAATGTCATAACAGATTTAAAAGTCTTGAGGTGATATTTTTCACATTAGAGGACTGGAATAGTTAACAAATGGAAATTATGGATAGAAAACATTAGTGAGAATAAAATGGATGTCCATGGACAAGACTATGTATTGGAAAATATTCATGAATCTTGGTAAAGTATAGAGAAAGTGGTTTCCATGTGATTAAATTTCTTTTTAAATACTGTTATTTGATGTGGCTCTATAAAATAATTACCTAGTGATAAAAACATTAAGATAGTTTTTTATATATTAATAACATAATTTAAACCATTCTACATTATATTAAATCAAGTGAAACTTAAAGAAAATGCAAGGTAATGTATTTTCACCTCACATTTATTTCTGGGAGCACATTCTTTATTCACCACTAATTGGTTTAGGTGGTGTATATACGACCCCATTGTTATATTATATAATTAATCCCTTTTATTAATTATATTTACAGTTTTTTATGTTTTATATTTCTTTTAGATTATTATTTTAATCATACGAAAGTTGTAAGGGTTTATTTTACAATCTAATCATTTTTTAGTATTGTTAATGTTTAAGTATCTGTATGGAAATATTTCACTTCCATGTCCATATTTTCAAAAAATCCTTTATTTATTTTAATATTCTCAAATAATTGTTTAATTTCATTTTTAATCAATTTTTAGTATATAAAAAATATTTAAAAGGAAACATCCTTTCATTTTCTCAGAAAATTAATTTTTGATGTACTTATAAAAATATGGAAGAATGGTTATTTTAACTTATGCATAGTGAACAGAATTTACCACATTCATGATTACTTTGTGCTTTGATGATTCCATTATATGTTTACAAGAATATATTCAAGGAATATGTCTTCCTACATATTTTCATTGTTTTTTTTCAAAAGTTAATTTTCAATGTGAGAAATATATTTTCCCAAAATATATTTTTAATAATTTTGTTATACCATTATTTAAATAATTTACTTAAATGTGATCATTAAATATTTAATTTATCTAAATTATATATATTCATGTATCATGGTAATAATTATTTCTTAAAATGAATAGTATTTAACATAAGGTGATTACATTGAAATTTATTTGATTGAAATGGGAAATCATGATAAATATTTATTTTTTCTCAATACTAGTATTTTATACAAATGAATTTCTTATAAATTAAATAGATTATTAGATATATGTGGATTTTTTGTAGATCAAAATAAATGGGTGGGTCCATGTTATAGATATGATCCCGATTCATTTGTACTCTCACGGGATGAATGAGTTGAATAGCTCTAGTTTTGTGAGTCTTCACACAATATTTTTATACTATGTAATGAAAGGTATTAATGGTAAATGTATCAAGTTCCATGGAAACATGAGATCAATTAAATAATTATCTACTTTATTTTCATTGAAATTATTATCCAGGATATTTTGATACTGATATTATTTCTGGAATAATTTCATTCCCAGATAAATGATTATCATGAATGTGTGTTTAGTTATTCACCTTGACATATTTATTATGCCTTATCAATGCATTTAGTCAAATTATTTAAACAGAACATGTTTTCATTTATTTAAATTTTCATATGGATTGTATCATTTCTAATAGAGATAGTCATTTTATTTAAATGGAATTTATATTTAGTTATTTAACTTCACATATTTTTATGCTTATTGATTCATTATATCTTCCTCAATACATAAACCCTACTAAATATTTTAGATCACCATTGTTTTTTTCCTATAACTGTGAATCATTGAAGTGTTCTATGATTTATATTAATGGATATTTTAGTAGGAATAATGTTATTCTCACATTTGTTTTCAAATTTATTACTAGTATAAAATATTTATCTTGTTTTATGTGAATACTAAACTATTATGTATTCTAGGATGTCAATACTTTTATATTATTAAAAGGTAATAATTGTAACACCAGATCTGGGATACTGGGTTACTGATCACCAAAATCCCAACAAAAAGGATACCAACTAAGATAGAAATGGATTTATACTACTTGGACATATTCAATGAGTGTACTTTCAAAAAAACCCTTATCCTATCCCACTTTAACATTAAACATGAATGTCCTCAGAAATAAATTGACATCCACACGGAAATAATATATCAATTTAATGTCGATAATTTCATCACATGAAAATTTTCGACTTAAAATGAAATAACTAGAAAGATAATATTTCCCTATGATTTTTTAGCAACACTAACACATGTCAATATTACTCATCTAACATCCCACCGGTGTAGTCATCCCGATGAGATGTCATATTCTATCCACTATGAGTAAAAATAAAAATAAATAGTTCCTTGTTACAAATTTTGTTATCATATAGAGTCAAACAAGGAATTTCTGAAGGAAGTATAAAAGAATATGGTACCTCATATGAACACTAGTTCTAATAACACATGAACATCCATAACATAAACCTATACACATCAAAATCTTTACCCCTAGAGATAATAACCACCACAATGTAAATGAACATCCCATAGTAGCTAATATAATGTGAAATCAAAATGATATTCTCTATTATATTTACCTTCAAAAGGTGGAAGATAATCCTATTGCAGAAACTACTGATACAACCTCTTAGGGAACTACTACTGCAAAGGATAAATTTGAAACTGACCCCTTTCACCAATCATACACCTGGGTATGTTCAGAAAATTAATCCAAAAATTTAAATACCTCTTATAAGTATCTAACTAACGTCTAGATCCCTTTATAAGAATACTTTAATTTTTTCCCCAAAGAAACAAAAAGAAGAAAACTATTGATGCAGAATCTCAACCAGACGAAACCTTGACATACCTGACACCTATAGTACACTACAATAGCCACAATCCTCAATGATTTTGACAAGGAACCTATCTAGATTAATATAATTAATAAATAATTCTCTTAATCACCTGATACTTTTTATGCACCTCTAATTTAGCAGGAAATGAAAATGAGGTGGATGAAAAGTTAATTGTTGGTGGCAGTGCCTCCTCTATGAACCATGATGTAGAGAACTCATTTGGAAATAGATAAAATGTGATGAGAATGCGGTCCTTAAACATGATAAAAACATATCACACACTCAATATCTCTTATATAATTCATATCATACCCATATCATTCACTACTCTTATCATTGATAATATAAACTCTCTGAGAAACTCTATGTGAAAATCATCCCACAAAACATCTTCCTCCTTACTCTCTCATAGATATAGGATACACCACTATTTTACTCATCCCATAGTATCAATAATGGCCAAAGGATCCTAATAATAATCCCTATAATAGATTAGAATAAAAAGAGATCTCAAATTATTCATCTAGGGTTGTATCTCAGTATTTGAGATTCTCCCCTAATGAAAAAACAATACATGACACTACAACTCACACAACGTATTTAGTCAAATATCATACTTCTTAGCCGTATCAAGCCTTTGATGATCAGATAAGTCACCATATTTAACCTCACAAGAACAAAAATACACAAAAAATGACCAGGTTACATTTATTTAAAAAATGATCCAATCTCATAACATAAAAAGTACATAATTTTTTTTAATTAAATTCATTCAAATATTTTTTTGGTTTCCCCTAAAGACAACCCATAACACACAAAGTTAATAAATAATGCTACATATTTATCTTATAGTTATTTAACCTATAAGTAGCATCACACCACTAAGTATTTTTAGGAATATTTAGCACATATTATTAGATTATTGTGTGGTCGAAAATCATATTTCTTATCCACAATACCTTTATTATACTATATACTATGTTAAAATGACATTGTTTCCCTACCAACCCATGCAAACACTGTAGCGAACTAAAATTTAATAAATGGAAGTTCCTGAATTATAATTATTTTATCTAGTATATATAACATAATATCACATAAATGACACAATAGAGACATTATAAATGAATAATGACTGAAAAAAAAGATGTATTTCTAGATTTTAAGGAACCTATATAGATGGGATAGTAACATGAACATTGTAATAATAATGTAACAATTACAAAGAGTAACCTCATCGAGGAAATTATAAATAATTTTTTTGAAATTTTAAATGAAAATATGATATAATTATATCATATTATAAAGAAATAAATGTATGAAAAATTGTTGTTTAATTGTCGTTATTTTTATAAAACATAAATTTTTATTATGATTTTATAAATAAAATAATTATTTAAAGAATATGCATTTTCTTAAAATGTATTCCTGAACTATTATTTCTTTTATAATGATTATAACATAATTTTTCGGAAACCTTATGTAATTTTTCAATGGATTATAAAAGTAGTTATAATTTAAAAATTATTATTTTTCTAAATAATGATGATTGTAATTAAAAACTAAATTAAAAATATTTAGAATATTATTTTAAAACATTGATTTCATTTATTATTTTATTATTTCAAAAAATAAATGGGTTACTTATTGATATTTTTCTGAAATAGATTAATTTTTGGTGAATGGTAAATAATTCTAATTTAAGATAAATAAACATTATATGTTAAATACAGTATTCATTGAGTAATTTATGATGTAATAAACATAGTATGGAACTCTACATAATTATTTTAATATATTTGGTGATAACGTTAAATATGTTGATATTCCAAAGCCAAAATAATAAACTAATGAAAAAATAATCCAAAAAACACCCCCTCAAACCATATAAATACCACCCCTCATCAACTTTTATCCTCACAACTACGAAGACATTAATATTGTAAAATTTCAGGAAAATAATATTTTAAATCCTATTCTCCATGTCTCTGAGCCTTTGGTCTCAATAAAATACCAAATATGATATCCCTAAGTAGTTTCTCAAGGAGATGAATTAAAGAGATAAAATACTTTTTATTTTCAGTTAATTTCTTTTAAATTAATATAATTTTATTTTACTCTACTCAGATACCATTTTTCAATTGTAATGATAACTATAGTTTAATATATAATATAAATTTATTATGTTAATCGAATAATCTATCATCAAACGACTCCTCCTCTACCTTTTGTCCAAAAAATGAAAATGTTAACCACTATTTTATCTCCTTCATGTATAAAAAGATTTAAATTTCATTTACCACATTTAGGGATTGTATAAAAAACATTATAATGATTAATAAATATTTTATAATGTATTTTATAACCCTTTTTATGTTTTGGAACTAACTTATATACATAATATTAACTAATTGAACAAAATGAGTTTTTTGTGATCAAGAAACCAAAAATTTAATCCAAATGATTATCATTAAAATTTTATAGAATAAATATTCCTAATATATGGGAATAAAATAATATATTAGACCACTTAAAAATCTTAAATCTCCTTAGTAACATAAAATTTTAATTCTGGATAATTATCCTCATTTTACATGATCTTTCATGCAAGTATGCAAGTGAACCATTTATGAAAACCAATAAAACAAACACTCCCAAACAATGAAAATGAACACTATAACTCATTAAATTGTCCATAAAGAACATAAAAAAATTATGAATACAATAAATGTAAATTAGGTTCTAAATATTGAAATTTTCGAATCTAATATGATTATACATTATATTAAAGTGACTAAATCATACAGGCATAAGGTAAAGGGATTCTCAGAAACAAATCTCTTCTTTTTTTCTTTTTCTACTCTCACTCCATTTTCATTTTCGATGTTCCTTTAATATTGTTAATATATAATTTATTTTACTTACCATTTAATTTTTATAATATAAATGTTTCTATTATGATTTTATGAAAAATTCATTGATTTTCCCAATATATATCTTATATTAAAAACACACCTTTTACATACCTTATGATTGTTTCATCTTAACTCGTGATTGATGATTATTAGACCAAGTACCTTATTATATTTTTATTTTGATAAAAATAATGTTAATTCGTGATTTTTTTCTTATTGAATTTATACGGAAACCCATTTCATTTAGATGTTTTATTTCCTGGAAAATGTTGTTATACATGTAATAGGCCATACACGATTATGTAAATGTAATGATGTGACTGCTGAACTCCGAATTATACTGTTATACAATGTATTTAGTAATTTTATGTATCTTATGAGATAATGTGAACATGGATGAACATGTTTCTATATTTTTTCACAATGAGAAAGATGTTATGATTATATATATATATATCATGCGTGAAAATGATGAAATCTTTGATCAAAAATCTATAGTAATTGACTATTAAAGAATGATTTTTCATTTTAATACTTTTCCACATTTCTTATTTTTATCTAATGATTCTTCTTAGGATTATGTTGACAATCCCTTGGTTATGTTTTGATGATATTGATTATTGTCAACTATGTTATATTTATTCATGTTATTATATATGCTCTTAATGGTCTATTAGCTCACCCATTTATTTGATGTATATCCTAAAGTGATTACATATACTAAAGATTACACAAGGGATACAAAGAAGCTAAAGATAAACGAATCAAATAATTTATATGTTTTATTTTGTAAAATTTAATTTTGGTCCTAATTTTATAATAACATTAATACTTTTGATCACTGTTTTTATCATTATCTTATTAGTTTTAGTATAGTTAATTAGTGAATTAATATTAATGAACATAGTTTAATTCATCTGTATGACACTAAGTCTATCAAATAAAATAAGAGGAATTGTTTTAAAAAAAATGATAAACATATGGATTACACGAGGTATGCCTTTAGAATTTTTTTTAAAAAGGAGTCAATTATTTAATCATGAACTGTTTACTTATGTTTTATTATAAAATTTTATATTTTATAAAATGATGGGAACCAAGAGAAATATGGAAAAAAACCCATTTGAGTGAAAATGTAGTGAATATCCAAATGACATCCCCAATGCATTTAGAGATAGAGTTGAAAATTTTACGACGATTCTTAACTATCTATCATAGACTATGAATAGTAACATAAAAATATGGAATGAATTCCTTCATAAATGAAGGTTAAACATGACATGATCCACTAGTCACAGAATAGTGGATTGACTTAATGGAAAAGAACTGCTCTATGATTCACTATTCTCAGATAGAGATGGTGACTCTATCCATTTATCATATATATGGGGAGGCTGATCAGTGGTGGGATTTATTTAATAAAAAAGCTAAAGGAAAAAATTAAAGAGATGGTATGGGAGGAAATTAAGAAAATATTTCTTAATAATTAATTCCTCTATATCATAATACAACAATGGAGAGATAATTTTTAGAGTTGAAGAAAAAGTAAGGTTATTCTATCATAGCCTGAGTGGAAAATTTCAAATGTATTTTAAGGTATGCCTTGGGTATTTTATAAATTATAATATAACATATATATAGATTCTTTAGTGGTTAAAAATAAACCTTCAAAATGAACTAACAATTTTAGACTTTGGTAGTTATGGAGAGGTTTTTTGATGTTCCCTCAAACTGGAGATTGAGTTTGGATAATTGTCACATGGTTATGGAGATTGGAAATAAAATATGAAGTTTCAATATGAGGGATAAAATGTAAAAGTTGGTAATAAAACTCAACCACTCTCTTGTAAAAAATGTGGGAAGACGCATAATGGTAATTTATTCAATTGGGTGAGGAAATGATTTATGTGTGTGAGAGATGGATACCAAGATCATGAATGTTTTAGAGACATGAGAAGATAGAAAATGTGTGGGATGATATGAGAGGACCATAAATGGCTTAACTATTTCTCTATATGGTCAAGGGAACTATTCAATCCCCTGTACCAAACCATGAGTCCTCAAGGGTAATCATCATTATCATCCACCAACGCCAATAGAAAAAGTGAAGTATTAATCCATACCTACTAATGAAGTGGATTATTCCAATGTTGTGGTGATAGGTACTCTATTTATTCATTAAAGAATAGAAAATATAAGATTTGATATTTTTTATATACACTCATTCATATATTTAATATTCAGTAGAACAATTTAAAAAACCACCTCAAAATATGGAGGTTGAGTTATCTGTGAGAATAGGAAATGCGGAATTATTTCATCCAATGTATATAAATCCTCCTCATTTAAAGATTGTGGAATAAGTAACCCAGAAAATCTTCTCCCGCTTCCTTTGTTTGAAGTTATTCTATATTGGGAAATTATGGGATATCTATATTCAAATCACACATCAACTGTTGGGAAAGGGCGACCTCTCTTCTCATCCCGAGGCATCCTCCAATTCTTTATATGTGTAAGAATGATAACGAACCTCATTCAGAATTAATTCCTGATGTGTGGATTATATTTTCATATGAGAAATCATATCCAGCTCAAATGATTTAGACACAGGAGATAATGTGAATGAGGTCATTCCGATTGTGAGGGGATACACTGATCTCTTCCCTAAATAATTACCTGGTCTTACTCCCAACTAAGAGGTTGAGTTATTAACTTAAAATATTAATAGATCTATTCCTATTTCAAATAAATCGTATAGAATGTAATATATTGAATTTGAATAACTAAATAATTAGTTTTAAGAGAACATGGACAAGGGATTCAAAAACATGGGTGATTCCCCATTGGGTGAACATGTCCTATTTTTCATGAATAAGGATGTATCAATGTTCCATTTCATTTATTATAATGAGGTCAATAAAATCATGATAATGAAAAATTAACCCATTCCATGTATAGATGACTTTTTTCAATCAACTGTGTGGGTACAAGTATATATATAAGTAGACCACTAGTGAGGATATCGCCAATTAATGGTTAGTTAAGAAGATATTCTTAAGATGTCATTTCAAATGAGTTTTGAACACTATGAGTTCATATTGATTCCTTTCAGACTAACTAATGCTCCAAAAATATTTGTTTAGTAAATGAATAGAGTTTTTCAGGATTACCACAAAATATTTGTGGTGTATTTATTGATGATACAATGATATACTCAAAGTGAAAGGAAGAAATTGAGAATCATTTCAATACTATAATGAATACTCTAAGAAGGGATAAAATTTCGTTAAATAACATCATATGTATGTTCTAGAACGAAGATGTATCATTGTTGTGGCTTTTCATCCCCATAAAATCAATATCCATGGACTCTTCCAAGATAGAGGAAATTTAATAGCATCCTAGGCCATCATTTCTTTTATAACTTGTAGTTTCCATGGTATTGATGGCTACTACTGGTGATTTGTGAAGAAATTATCATGATTTTGAAACCCACAAAACAAGATGAATCTAGTGGTAGAAAAGATTGTATGGACTGTTGAATGTGAAGACTACTTCGAAGAGTTAAAAAAGAGGCTTATCATCATTCCAATAATGACACACCCAACAAGTTTGGAGATCTTATTGGTATACAAAAATGCTTCAATGAAGGGATTATGTTGTGTACTATTGATGAAGATTAATTTTATGGCCTACATATTATGGTAGTATAAAATTCATGAGAAAAACTAACCCACACATGATCTGGGGTAGGCATTTCTGGTCTTATAATTGAAAATTTATGTTCATTATCTGTATTGTGGGAAGTGTGAAATATATACTGATAATAAGAGTCACAAATATATATTTACATATAAATATATTATTATCCACCAATGAATTTGGTTATAGATCATTAATTATTATTACTACTCGATCCATTACAATCATAGAACCGAAAATGTTGTAGAAGATGCTCTATAAAAAAAGGATCCTATAACACTATAAATAATTAGAAAGTAGGACCAAATATTCTTATATTTGAAAAGGATATACATGAGAATAATTATGGAAGGACCAACATAAATATTTTCTAAAATTATTTCTCAACTATCCCTCACGGATAAAATGAAGGATTTTAAAATAAATGATGTGAAAATTCAGAATAGGGTGGAATCCATGAGAAAGTGGAAATCCTCAGAATTCCAAATTTATGAGAAACGAGTCAGAATATTTGTGTAACAACATTGCATACCATCCAATCCAAAGACAAGTAATTATAATTTTAGTGATGCACATAGCCCAACCTTATCAATTCTCCAAGGGAGCACAAAGATGTATTGAGATACCGGAGACAACTATTGGAGAAACAATATGAATAAGGTGATCAATTAATACACATCAATGTTATTGGTATGTTAGTAAGTTAAAGATGAAAGGTAAATATATAAGGCGTTTATTCAATCACTCCCCTTACCAACATGGATGTCAGAAAACGTCACCATATAATTTTTCATTGGACTTCCAAATAGATCAAATATAAACAGAAATATATAGCTTGTTTAGAATTATCATACAAAGACAAATGGAATTATAATAATTCAAGTGGAATTTTTAATGGAAGAACTATAAAAGTTATATATCCAAGAAGTGGTAAGGCTGTATGGAGTACCAAAATCTATAGAATATGATTAAGATCCATGATTCTCCACTATGTTATAAAATGTACCAACTTTCTCTAAACACTGAAATAATCTTATGTATGGAATATCATCCTCAAACTTATGGGCAATATGAGTATAAAATATTCCTGAATACATGTTGGGATAATATTCTATAGAAATAAAAGGAGGATTAGTCCAACATCAACATCTGGTTGAGTTCACTTAAAATAGCAGCTTCAACTTTAGCATCCAAGTGGATCCATATAGAGACCTTTATGTAAAAATACATATAAAAATGACATGATGATATGAAATATGTGAACATAATCTCTTACAACCTGAAATAGTCAAATAAATTTTGGAAAAGCTGAATACCATTCAGAAACACATCAAGTCATTCCAATGTTGAATGAGGAGCTCTTCCGATAGTCTTTAATGGGGCATAGATTTTGAGGTGGAGAAATGGTATTTCCTCACATATCTTAATGTAATTGGGTTATGAGATTTGGTAATAAATGAATGTTTAATCACTGGTACATAGACCCTTTAGATATTCTTAATCACGTCAGAGATATGGCCTATCGAGTATAACTTCCACCACCCATGTCTTAAGTACAAGATGTATTCCATGTATCTATCTTGAGAGAGTACATACCAGATCCCTCACATGTACTAAATATGGAGGTGGTATAGTTTGAAAATGATCTATCCTACAAGGATCAACCAATGATGATCTTGGACCATAGAGATAATGTTCCACTCTACAAGACTACTCACCTGAGAAAAGTAATATATGGGAGACATAAGTTCAAAGAAGAAACTTGAGATCTCAAGCATGTGATGAATGAATGATATGAATTAAAAAAAGAATTTTAATAGTGAAATTTAATAAGGGGGAATAATGTAACTACGCATAATTTTATCAATGTAAATTCACGAATTATAAATTTTCAATACAGTATAAATCACATAATATCACATACAAGAAATAATATAAACATTATAAATAAATTTTTATTGTAATAATGGGTATATATATACATTAAAAACCTATAAATATGGAATATTAACATAGACATTGGAATGGTAATATGAAAATTCGGAATAGTAATGTATCTTAGAAAATAGAAACCTCATCTTTGATATTGTCAATAAAATTTATGTATCTTATAAATTATAAAATGATATAATTTTATCATAGTATAAGTACATAATATGTTTAAAACTTATTAAGTAATTCATTGTATTTTTTTTTAAAAATAAATATTTATTTACAATATTATAACTAATTTAAAGATTTAAAATAAAATTTATTTTATAAAAATTTATTTATAAATTAGTATTTTTTTGTCTTATGATTATAATATAATTTAATGGGACATTAAGTTATTTTTTGATGTTCCATAAAATCGGTTATAAATTTTAAAAAGGAATTTGTCAAATAAATAATGATTTTAATTAAAACATTTATTCATTTTATTTAGAAACCTATTTTCATAAAATGATATTAATTTGATAATTATACATTTCATAAAATGTTTGTGGTAAATTGTTTGTATTTTGGAAAAATAGTTTTTTTGTTAATTGTAATATAAAGTAATTTACAATATATATACATAATCTGTTAAATAAACTAGTACATGATTCATTTCTGATATAATCACAATAATCATGAACTATAATTCATTATTTTAATATATTTTTTTGATAAGGTTAATACTATTCATAGTATTGAGCCAAAATAAAAAACTAATGAAAAAAATCAAAAAACACCCATCTCCCACCCTATAAATACCACTTCTCACCACCTATTATCCTCAAAACTCCATGACTAATAATCATGTCCAAATTCTACCCAAAAATAATTCCAGTACTCTTACTAAAATCCAATAGCCATTGGTATCATCAAAATTTCAAAACTAATCTCTCTAAGGGGGTTATCAAGGGTATGAATTTAAGAGGTAAAATCCCTTATCTTTTTAGTTAATTTATTTTCATTTTATGTTATGTTATTTTTCTCACCTCAAATACCATTATCCACGTGGAATTATAAATATATTGTCTCATATATAGTGTGATTTTATTTTTTTAATAGAATAACCTATCATCACGCCCATTATCTTCTCCATTTTATTCTAAAAAGTGAAACATCTTTAGTCTGGTGTAGTTTTATCACCGTCAACGATAAATAGTTTTTATTTTCCCTTAAAACCTTCAGGAATAGACTTAAAAATATTATAATTTTTTAAAAATATTTTATAACAATTTTTTGGTTCTATAAAAAAACATATACATAATATTAAATAATAAAACAAAATATGTTTATTGTGATAAAAAACTGCAAAATTAATCTAAACAGGTATCATTAACATTATATATAGTGAATATTCTTCATATATGAAAAAATAATATATTATTCAAAATGATCATATTTAATTTCTTCAATATCATTCAATTTAAATCATGTATAAATATCCCCATTTTACATGATCTTCGACACATTTATATAAGTAAACTGATCAGAAGTACCCAAAAAATGAACTCTCTATAACAATGAAATTAAACACTATAACTCATAAAAATTTCCATAAATGAAGTTAATTATACATTAAAATATCAAATAAATTTAAATTTTTTATGGATTTTTTAATTAATAAACTTAATTTCATTATTAAGGATAATAAAGAGAAGAAATCATTCAGAAAAAAGGTAAGGGGATTCTCGAACCAATTTTGTCCTCCTTATGCCATCAGAGTGTGCTGATAAACATCATGAATGGGGGTAGGGATATGCGTCTCCAACATGATTGTTTTGAAAATATACCCATAAGATTATTCTGAGCTCATTTGTATATGAGATTTCATACTGGTTCCTACTAGATTATGATTGAAGGAATCATCAGAATATGTGGGGATATGATCACATTCCTTGATATCAAGGGAATTCCTCCCCCTATGAGCCTTATTTTCTACCCATGCATAGGCATTATAGGAGGCATGGTGTCGTGTGGAACCCATAGCATATGAGTGGTGGGTACTCGCAGTATGATACCAGAGATGAAGGTATGTGAGTTACCTCCTCAGTGGAACTTGAACCTGAAGGGACCCATATTTTACATCCTAATACACCTTCAATAGATATGGAATGTTGAAATTATCTTACTCTGGGGATAAGAGTTCTAATTGTTTGGTTATGGCGATGAGGGCTACTGTCTTAGTGGATTATATCCCAATCGCTTCTATTATAGAGTGGCATGTCATGTTTATCATTTTTTCATTAGTACATAAGATCTAAGATGTTTTCTTTTTATGGTTTTATTGAGTAGGGAGTTTTTGGGCCTCATTCAATCACATACGTGTGGTTTTACATTTCTTCCACCTCCCCCAAAAACTCCCAACTGTTCCCTCTTCCATAACTGGGTACAGACCTACATTACAATGGTAGGTGGACACCTAGTTTTTCTGGCCCAAATAAACACATGGACTCACATTGGTTGAGAATATTAGAGGTTTGGTTAATTGCTTCCTTTTGGTGGAATTTGTTTCTTAAACCTCGTCTCACGTGAATTTTTATCACATGTTCGTGAATCTATTCCTAACCATGAAATAGGACATGTTTCCATAGAAAAACAATAGGTTAATCCCCTTTCATGTGAAATATATTTGGGTTTTCTGAGCTAATACAAATGTATATATCTATGGTTCTCTATTATTTATTGTTAAAGAATGGGTGCTTATATATGCTGAATCTACATAATCAGGTGTTGTTGAGTGAACTAATATGTGAGGAGGTGGTTGATATTTCGAGGACCATATTTTTCCATTAATAATAATCTTATGTATCATTGTTATTACAAGAATCAAATCCCATTTAGTTTGTTCATCCTTTGTAGTTTAACATCATATAGAGTGTACATATATGGGTACACTAGGGCATCGGGTATCCATGATCAAATCCTCTGGGGACATATTATGTTTCCCGAGTATATAGAGAATTAAAATGTCAATATTTTATTTATTCATGGATCATATATTGAGGTGATACATTTCACTATAGAGACACATGGTGATGATGATATGATTTTTTCAACTACCAAACCTCATGTGAGCAGTGCTCCTGCGAGAATCAAGAGATTTAAAATAATCATTTCATTTATCATGATGTTCGAATTATGTGTTGGAATAACATTGGGATGATTTATCATGGAACTCAGGTATCAAAGATACATCCCACATATCATGGTTATGGTAGGAATCAAATTCTTCATAATTCAATCGGTTTCCCGGCACCATCCATTGTTTGTTGGGGGTGACTTTAATGTCATTTCCAACCCAAAGGAAAGGAAGGGTAGAAGCCCATTCCAGAGGAAGGCCAACATTTATTTTGTTCAGTTCATGGCTGGGAAGGGACTCATTGATATCAGCTTCTTAGGTGGTAGTTTTACCTAGTGCAACAACTGTAGGGGCCATCACCACTTGTGGAGTCTGTTGGATAAGTGTCTAGCCAACACAAAAGACACTAAACAATTCTCAAATACCATGTTTTTTCATCTTTCTGGAGGTATGTCGAACCAATCCCCCCTAGTGGTTTCCATTTCTTCTTGGCATGATCATCAGGAACAATTTCACTTCCACCAGCAGTGGGTTAGCATCCTAGGGTACCCGTACATGGTTTGTGAAATTTGGAATGAACCCTTGTTAGAGTATCGTGCCACCATCAACCTCAGTAACATGACCTCGAACACTGATAGGTGCATGTTCTCCCCTTCCTCATCAGGAACCTTCACCATCTAGGACTACTGTCACATATGGGCTCATTCAGAGTATTCTGATAGATAGAGTGATACGTTGGGTTTATTAGATTATTAACACTAGTTTGAGATTTATGTTTGACTATATACTTATTATATTTACTTATTATTTATTATACACCACCACATGAGTCGAGTAACCTGATTGAAATCCATATGGGTACTTTGGTTATGATGTGGATATGATTTTTTATGTGTTTGTGACATGTTTATGTGTGGATATATGGGTATTTTGGCATGATTATATTGAATGTAGGGAAGAGACCAAGGAGTGGTAGTTTTATTAATCTTGATTTTTCTTGTGTTTGGACTGGGGTGATATAAGGAAACTATAATGAATCTAAAGTAATTATATTTATTGAATTCTATATTGTAGAGATTATCAGAATCATTTCTTTAGTTATAGAGTTGACTACTGGTTTTCATCCATATGTATTTTAGTTATGTGAGGTACAAAAGGATGGACTAGTTTACCATATAAAGTTTGACCTAATAGAGGAGGATGAGACATAGAGGATGATGATGTGTGAGTTTTACCATCTATGACACACATGATTATCCCCGTGAACCCCTTTGTGTTTGGAAACTGTGTGACTTTGATGTGGGGTCTATCTTGGTTCTATTGATTTCCAAATCTTTATAGGAAATGGTTATTCTATTTTAATCTCTATTTTTATAAGTGGTTATTGTAACATCCCAAGTAAGTAATGAATAATAGATATTTTTATGTATGTCTATTAATGATTAAGATAATGTTATAGAGGCTTAAAATGAAAATAAATCCAATCTTAAGCATGGAATACAGTAATATTCTTAAAAGATTGTTTTACTGCCTTTTGATGGCAACCCATTTTTGAATCTATCTTTTGACAATTTTATAAACTATTTTTTTCAAAATAAACTTATTCTTTATGATTGGGACATCAAAATTTACCTTGTGTGAATTTTTGGTATTTTTCTGACAATGTTCATTTTTAATGAATAGTGAAAAATACTGCATTTTATATCAAAACTGCTTTTTAATCTAATTTATTTATATGATTAGTTTATGTTTGGAATTGGTTTTTAAGTGAAATTAGAATATATTTTTACCATTTTATCCAATGGCGGTCATTGGAATCAATTTCACTTTGAAATTAGACTTAAACTGGTGTCAATCTTTTGATACTTATTGTTTTGTAAAAACACGCTTTTTGCTCTGGCATCGGGAATTAATTATTAAATTAGTTAATGTGACTTATATGATTTTAATTTTGTAAAATAGACTTCTTTTTTGAATTCGTAATATCAAATATAGCTTAGGGTGAATTTTTGGTAATTTTCTGAAAAACTTCAATTTTTGATGAATAGTTAAACCACTAAGTGGTAATCAAGAAAACTGATTTTTCAGTTAAATAAAATTTTACCACTAATGTGTATTGAATTTTGAAAATCTGACATACATGGTTGTCATTAAGAAGTAAAATGTGGTTCAATGAGATTAAAATAATTTTTTGGTGAATAGTAACTTATTATGTTTTTAATCACGATTAGTGGTAATTAGTGTAGTTTAAGGTATAAATAATGCTTTAATAATATGAAATGACCTAGACACATGTCCCAACCTTATGGGTTGTGTCATGGCCGACCAAAACAAGCCATGGGTTTTCTTGGGGACCCCATGGGGACATTTTGGTTGGGAAATGACATAAATAACTTTTTATTTAATGTAAAAGTAAAAATGACACAAACATAATATGTTTCACGAAAACAATTTTTACATGGGGTTATAAAGATCAGATTTTTGATTATAAATAGTCATTAGAAAGCTAAAAATATTTCATACATCATAGTAGTTTTTTTATGATTTTTAGAAATTAAAAAAATTAAATTATTTATGACATAATATTGATGCAGCGATGACATCATTATTTGACGATTTAAATAAAATGGAAAGACAATGTAAAATCTATGAACTACACATGTCCAAAACCAATTGGATGAGTTTATTTCGAACCCTTATCACCTTATCCACGAATTATATCAATGTGGGACATTTTAAAACCGAAACACATTTTCAAATAAAGTAATATTTCTTTACATTCCAAAAGTGCCCCTCCTCTCCTCTTATAAAAGGCCCCCATCTCTACCTCATTTCACACACTCCTCAAGCCTTTGGCTCAGCCAACCCCTGCCCATTTACTCTCTACACATCACTATCCTCATCCTAGAGGATTCACTTTGGGAAGAATCCTTCTAAAGGAAGCCTTTAGGCTCAAATCAAAAGGAGTTACACTTTTAAAGGTAATTCATTCTCTCATGTTGATTTGTTTTATTTTGCTTCTCCAACCCCCTAAACTATTTTTATTTACTTAGTTTGTAACAACACCAGTATCTTCAATATACAAGGATGTTGTTATAATATTTATTTTAGCTACACTCTCACACAACTACATAAAATGGTTAAAGAACATACGGTTTCCGTGGATGGAAAAATTCTGCCTCCCGAAACGATGATTGTTCAATACTCATTTAACACCTTCAAAGGTGGCCATTATGATGTCACTATTTATATATATGATATATAATATGTTTATGTTTTCCTTAAGCTTCGTTTTTTTCATTTTGGGCATACCTTTATGGTTTCCATTATGGGTAAACACGATATCTTAATTTTAGGATGTGCGGACTACCGCCCCCTGAAAGTGATTTGATTCGTTAATACCATATGTGGGATGTGTAAAGGATAAAGTTAATGATATTATATAAGTTATTATACTGGAATTATAATATACTCTTATATCATTATGATTCCATTCCAGAAAATATGAAATAGAAATGGAAGTAGCGTTCATGCGTACGTACGGCTTACCGTCTCCATGAACGGTGCATTTCATTTCTTACCTCTAAATGTGATGTAATATTATAAATACATGTATATGATGAATATATATGATATATATGTTATCCAAATCATTAAAATCATTCTGGTTATAACGAACCTATGACCAAATTAACAACATGTAAGTGTAAGAAGTCTATTTTTGACTTAAGAACCAAATACCGACAAAATGAACATTATTAACATAAATGATTACATGATGTTCTAAACATGGTATAAAAGGAATAATGAACTTGAAAAAGGGTTCATAAGCAAGTAGAGATTAACTCAAGTTTATTATTCAGGAGATTAAAGAACGGTCGGGTGAAGTCGGATACGAGGTATGGGACTTCGTCTCAATCTCCTTTCATTGAGGCATATTTGATTTTATACACAACTTTCTTTTATAAGGTGTATAAACCCCTTTGACTTTTACATTTATTCAAAGGAATATTTTTTATAAGAAGCGTTTACTAAACGACAAAAGGGAATTGTTTTGTCGTACGTATGCGGCGACAATGACTTTTCCGCCGTCGTGACCGTTATTTGAGTTTCGGCTTCCTCTACAAACCATACCTTTTTTTAAAAAACGAAAAATAAATACCATGTTTTACATTGGTATTGAAAATGGTTTTCATAATGTTTTTATTATATCAATGCGTTGTATTGATATCTCGTGATTGAAATGTGGAAATGTTATGTTTCCATTATGCATGTTTTATATGATATGATTATGTTATGGTTCTTGGGCATTATTATGAAGACGGGTGGTTCCGTGATAAACTAAGGGCGGGTGAGCCCGTTATAGCTCTCCAATGCATTGGGTAACGTGAAGGAGTGAAACGTTAAGGCTTCTCTGAAGAGATTTTAGGGAATATACTGTGATGGGTATTCCAAACGTAACCAAGAGGGTTACTCCCTATGTAATAATGTTATGAATGCCTCAATTTACCTTTATGTCTTATTATTTCTATGATTTATTCATGATTTTATGAGGTATGTTAAAGTGCCTATATTTTATGGGTAAAGTATGATTTCATTCTTATGTATATATGAACTCATGTTTCGTTTCCATGTTTTTTTTATAACTCATACTGAGTTTTTATGCTCATCCCAAGTTTTTGAAATGTTTTTCACAGGTCAAGGGAAAGGTACATGATAAGATGATAGAGTCAAGGATGTGTCAAGAAATAATCCATGTTTTATTTTAAATGTGTTTCCATTGATGGGAATGAAGAATACTATTTTTCTGTAACCACCTTGTTTATATGTGGAATGTAATGAAAGTTTTATGATCTAATTCTCTAAAACTCTAAACCTGAAAAGATCCTCAATGTGAAATCTTGTAATAACTCAAGATTAAGTAAGGTTTAACGCTGGGGCCTTATAGTTAGTATCAAATGTCGGTTTAGATTACATTAGGAGTTAGAATTCTGTTAAATGATTATCCAAAAATATTTTTTTTTCTTTCGAAATGATATAGCATTTAAAGATTACCATGTTAATTCATCTAAGACATGTTTGTTCAGAATGGTTTTCCGCATAGGAAACAGGGAAGCAGTGCTAGGAAGGCATACAGAAGGAAATAACCTTCCGAATCAGCATCCAGAAATGGTCGGAATTGGAACTGAACAGTTTGTTGCTGTAATGTCGCAGTTGACTCAAGCGATAAATGGCGGTGGTATCCATACACGAGATCAGCCAGACCAACCGCAGAGGAACATGTCAGTGGTGGTACATTTCATGAGGCAACATCCACCATCATTCAGAGGATCATCTGACCCTGTGCTAGCTGAAGGGTGGATTAAAGCACTGGATAAGATTTTTGATGTCATGGGGTGTTCAGACAATCAAAAGGTTAGTCTTGCTATTTACCGTTTGGAGGGTGAAGCAGATCAGTGGTAGTCTATGGTTAAAAATATCAGGGATGCCGATGAGATTGATGCTCTTGACTGGGATGAATTCAACGGTATGTTTCTTGAGAAGTATTTTCCTAAGGCTGTTCGACTTAGGATGGAAAAGCAATTCTTGGAATTGAGGTAAGAGGAAGACTCAGTGGATGCCTATGAAGAAAGGTTCACTCGATTGGCAAGGTATGCTCCAAATTTTATCCGGGACCTTGATAGTAAAATCAATCGTTTTTACTCAGGATTAAAGCCTAAATATCGAAGGGAATTAGCTTCTCGTGAGTTTAAAAGTTATGAAAAGCTTGTTCGATGTGCTGAGAAGGTGGAAATAGAGTTTGTCGATGACCAAGTTTTCTATAACAACCAGCAGAAGAAGAGACCGAGGTGGAAGGAGAAAGGTAAGAATTATTCAAAAAAGTCTGATGGTAAGAGAACTAAGTTTCCATTTTGTGATAAATGTGGCAAAAGGCATGTTGGGGAATGTCTTCTGAATTCTGGGAAGTGCTACTGATGTGGTAAGATGGGACATAAGGCTCGTGATTGCACTGAAAAGGATCAAGGTGAATGTAAAAACAAATTTGATTTACAGTTAGTGAAATGTTATAAGTGCAATGAGATGGGTCACTATGGAAACGAGTGTCTGACAAGGAGCTTTAGTGATGGGAAGCAGTTAGACTACAAGCAGAAAGGGGTGTTGAAATCCTTTGCAACTACTTCAGCAGATGTCGGGCCATCAAATGAAGTGGTATCAGGAACTTTGTTTGTTTTTTCAGATTATGCCAGTGTGTTGTTTGATTCGGGGTCTACATATTCTTTCATCTCTGAAACCTTTTCTAGTAAAATTGGAATACCATCTCAAGAAATGACTCCTGAACTTTTGGTAAAAACACCTGGGGGAAATGTCGAGGCAAAAAGAATTTATAAGAATCTTCCTATCCTTATCTGTGGAAAGAACCTACTTCCAAACCTTATTGTTCTACCTCTAGTAGAGTTTGATGTTATCCTGGGTATGGATTGGCTCTCTATTTACCATGCTAAGATTGACTGTAGAGCTAAAGATGTTTCTTTTCAGAAAGACTTTCAGTTTGTTTACAAGAATGAATCCTTACTTTTGATAACATATCAAGAGGCCGAGAAACTTTTAAAAGATGGAAATGAATGTTACCTTGCACACGTTGTTGAAAATTAAGGAACTGTTCAGATTAATGATGTGCCAGTGGTAAATGAGTATCCTGATGTTTTTCCTGATGAGTTGCCTAGAATAATACCAGATCGGGAAGTTGAGTTTACTGTTGACTTAGTTCCTGATGCTAAGCCAATTTCAAAACCCCCTTATCGAATGGCACAAATTGAACTTTTAGTGTTGAAGGAGAAATTGCAAGATTTATTAGAGAAAGGTTTCATTAGACCTAGAAAATCACCATGGGGTGCTCCTGTTTTATTTGTTAAAAAGAAAGATGGTTCTATGAGACTTTTCATTGATTATAGAGCCTTGAATAATATCACTGTTAAGAACAAATATCCTTTGCCTCATATCGATGATTTGTTTGATCAGCTCCAGGGAGCTCAGTTTTTTTCAAAGATTGACTTGAGATCGGGGTACCATCAGCTGAAGGTAAAGGAGGCAGATATTCCGAAGACCGCGTTCCGTACGAGATATGGCCATTATGAATTTTTAGTAATGACTTTTGGGCTAACCAATGCACCTTCTGTATTCATGGACTTAATGAATAGAATTTTCCATGAGTTCTTGGATAAGTTTGTGGTGGTTTTCATTTCTGATATTTTGGTGTTTTCTAAAAGTAAAGAGGAGCATGAAAAACATTTAAGGGTTATCTTTCAAACCTTAAAAGAAAAGAAACTGTATGGGAAATTCAGCAAGTGTGAGTTTTGGTTCCAACAAATTTCTTTCCTTGGTCACATTGTTTCTAAAGATGGAATAACTGTTGATCCTGCAAAAACAAAAGTTGTGGAAGAATGGCCAAGACCCACAAATTTAACCGAGATTCGTAGCTTCCTTGGTTTGGCGGGCTATTACCGAAGGTTTGTTATAAATTTTTCACGGTTATCTACTCCAATGACTAAGCTAACTCGGAAGGGTGTTATGTTTATCTGGACAAAAGAATGTGATGATTGTTTTCAGGAATTGAAAAGAAGATTGGTGAATGCTCCAGTTTTGGCACTACCTTCCAGGAATGGTGAGTTTGTTATATACAGTGATGCTTCATTGAAAGGAATTGGTTGCGTCCTAATGCAGAATGATCAGGTAATTTCTTATGCTTCACGACAGTTGAAAACTCATGAGGTAAATTACCCTACACATGATTTGGAACTAGCTGCTGTTGTTTTTGCTTTAAAAATTTGGAGGCATAATTTGTATGGAGTAAAGTGTGAAATATATACCGATCACAAAAGTTTAAAGTATATATTCACTCAGAAAGAGTTAAACATGAGACAAAGGAGATGGTTGGAATTAATCAAGGATTATGATTGTACAATTCATTACCATCCAGGAAAAGAAAATAAAGCTGCTGATGCTTTGAGTCGAAAAAGTAATGCTTCATTAACAATGTTGCGGTTGGAACGTGATCCTTTGGTTAACGATTTGATGAACATTGGCATAGAAGTTGTTGGTGCAGGAAGTCTTTCTGTTTTGTTTCAGGTATCAGTGAGATCTTCTCTATCAGATAGAATCAAGCAAGCACAGAAGCAAGACAGTGAGTTGCAGAAAAAGGTAGAGCTGGTTCAGAAAGGTAAGTTGCCTGAATTCAACATTTATAATGATTTTTTTTTGAGATTTGGGAAGAGATTGTGTGTGCCTTGTGATTCACAGTTGAAGAGAGAGTTGTTATGTGAAGCACATAGTTCTCCGTTTTCAGTTCATCCGGGCAGTACTAAGATGTATAGAGATCTGCGGGAGTATTACTGGTGGGATGGAATGAAAAGAGATATTGCTGATTTTACTGTGAAGTGTCTGACTTGTCAGCAGGTTAAAGCAGAGCAGCAGTTACCGAAAGGGATGCTTCAGCCTTTACCAGTGCCAGAGTGGAAATAGGAGAATATATCCATGGACTTTGTTGTTGGATTACCGAATACATCTCGAGCTAATAATGCAATCTGGGTTATTGTTGATCGCTTGACCAAATCAGCTCATTTCCTTGCTATACGAGATACTTTCTCTCTTGATCAACTTTACCGTTTGTATCTTAAAGAGATAGTCAGGTTACATGGAGTTCCTCTCTCCATTGTATCGGAACGTGATCCCAGGTTTACTTCTAACTTTTGGAAAGGCCTTCAGAAGTCATTGGGTACTGAATTAAATTTTAGTACAGATTTTCATCCTCAATCAGATGGGCAGTCAAAACGAACAATTTAGACATTGGAGGATATGCTACGAGCTTGTTCTATGGATTATCAGGGAAGTTGGGACCAACATCTTTCTTTGGTTGAGTTTTCATATAATAACAGTTTTCATTCCAATATACAGATGGCACCATTTCAGGCATTATATGGGAAGCGGTGTCGAACTCCAGCTTTCTGGGATGAAGTGGGTGAAAGGAAGTTGATGGGACCAGAATTGGTAGAAGAGATGGCAGAAAAAGGTCGGCTGATTCAGAAACACATGAGAACAGCTCAGAGCAGGCAGAAGAGTTATGCGGATAACCGGAGGAAGGATCTATCTTTCGAGGTAGGTGATCATGTTTTTCTCAAGGTTTCTCCTTGGAAAAGTGTGATGAGATTTGGTAAGAAAGGAAAGCTGAGTCCAAGGTTTATTGGACCATACGAAATTCTGGAGAGAGTTGGATTAGTTGCATACCGAGTGGCTTTACCTCCGAGTTTATCTCAGGTACACAATGTTTTTCACGTTTTGATCTTGAGAAAGTATATGCCAGATCCATCTCATGTTTTTAGTCCAGAGGTAGTTCAGCTGGAAGAGAACCTATCTTATGAGGAACAACCGGTCCAGATTCTTGACCACAGGGAGAAAGTGTTACGGAATAAGGTGATTAAGCAGGTAAAGGTTTTGTGGAAAAACCACATGATTGAAGAGGCAACATGGGAATCTGAAAATGCAATGAGTGATAAGTACCCCCATTTATTCGATAAGTAAATAAATTGCGGGGACGCAATTTTATAAAGGGGGGAAGGATGTAACATCCCAAGTAAGTGATGAATAATATATATTTTTATCTATGTCTATTAATGATTAAGATAGTGTTATAGAGGCTTAAAATGAAAATAAATCCAATCTTAAGCATGGAATACACTAATATTCTTAAAAGATTGTTTTACTGCCTTTTGATGGAAAACCATTTTTGAATCTATCTTTTGACAATTTTATAAACTATGTTTGTCAAAATAAACTTATTATTTATGATTGGGACATCAAAATTTACCTTGTGTGAATTTTTGGTATTTTTCTGACAATGTTCATTTTTTAATGAATAGTGAAAAATACTGCATTTTACATCAAAACTGCTTTTTAATCTAATTTATTTATACGATTAGATTATGTTTTGAATTGTTTTTGAAGTGAAATTAGAATATATTTTTACCATTTTATCCAATGGTGGTCATTGGAATCAATTTCACTTTGAAATTAGACTTAAACTGGTGTCAATCTTTTGATACTTATTGTTTTGTAAAAACACGCTTTTTGCTCTGGCAGCGGGAATTAATTATTAAATTAATTAATGTGACTTATATGATTTGAATTTTTTAAAATAGACTTCATTTTTGAATTCGGAATATCAAATATAGCTTAGGGTGAATTTTTTGTAATTTTCTGAAAAACTTCAATTTTTGATGAATAGTGAAACCACTAAGTGGTAATCAAGAAAACTGATTTTTCAGTTAAATAAAAGTTTACCACTAATGTGTATTGAATTTTGAAAATCCGACATACATGGTTGTCATTCAGAAGTAAAATGTGGTTCAATGAGATTAAAATAATTTTTTGGTGAATAGTAACTTATTAAGTTTTTAATCGCGATTAGTGGTAATTAGTGTAGTTTAAGGTATAAATAATGCTTTAATAATATGAAATGACCTAGAAACATGTCCCAACCTTTTATGGTTGTGTCATGGCCGACCAAGACAAGCCATGGGTCAACTTGGGGACTGTAACAACCCGAGAATTTATGAAAAATATTCTTTTTAATTTTATTAATGTCTTGTGTTGTACGCTACACCAAAAGAAGCTTGCACAACACACCTTCTTGACTTGCCTTGCATTACACGCAATCACGACCTTCCTCGATAGCGTGTGTAATACGCAATACCGAGTTCACTAAACAACGATATGCTATTAAAATAATATTAAAACTAGCCGTTATGAATTGTAATAACAACTTTTTGAAATTATTTAAATCTTATTTTTCAAAGTGAACTTCATTTTTGGATTCGGAGTATCGAATTTAGCCTAAGGTGAAATTTTGGTACATTTCGGATAACTTTCATATTCTGATGAATAGTGAAAATTACTAAATTTTAGTTAAAAACAACTTTTTCAATCGAAATAATTAATAGTGATAAATTATTAATTTGAGTGGTTTTAAAGTATATTTAGAATATATTTTTACAATTTAATACAATGTTGGTCATTGGTTGTAATTTCACATTTAAACCAGACATAATCAAGTGTCAATCTTTTGATATATATTGTTTCCTAAAAACACGCTATTTATTTTAACAGCAGGATTTAATTATAAAATTAATTAATGCAACTTCTATGTTATGAATTTGTTAAAATAGATTTCATTTTTGAATTCAGAATATGAAATATAGCTTAGGATGAAATTTTGGTATTTTTCTGAAAACTTTAAATTTTTGATGAATAGTGAAACCACTAAGTGGTAGGTTAAAAACTGAATTTTGCATAAAACTTAATTTTACCGCTTCTGTGAATGGAATTTCAAAAATCCGAGAGACACGGTTAATATCAAGGACTAAAATGTGGTTCAATAAGATGAAAATAATTTTTTGGTGAATAGTAACGTTTTACTTTTTTTACCGTGGTTAATAGTAAATAGGGTAACTAAGGGTAAATATGATATTACTATTACCCTAACACATGTCCTAATTCTATTGGATAAGTGTAATTCGACCAAAAACAAACTTAGGAATAAAATATGACCATTTAGGCCCACTTGGATTAGATTAGGACATTTATTATTAATTTATTTAAAGAAGGGTTAAAATAGTTAAAATCAAAGTTTAATAAGTAAATCGTTTTTAATATGGGGTTATACATAAGATAAATTCAATTGTAAATATTCATTAGAAAGCTAAAAAGATTTCCTACATGATGATATTTTATTTCTAATTTTTAGACATCAAATAATGTAATTTATTTATGACACAAAGATGATGCAGTAATTATCTTATTAATGAAATATTGACATAATTGATGTTATAAACACCAAAATAAATGTAATTTGAGACTTTTTATGAATTCCACTAATTTTCTAGGTTACTATGATATAATAGTGATGCTCTAATAAACTTGGTTCGAACATATAATTCTGTTATGACTTTCACAAAAATCATATATCAAATAGTGTCAAAATTGACACAAAATAGTTTTTAAATCAAATATTATATTATTAATTGTTATTTTATTCCTAAAAATCTAAGGTTCGGCCAAATGACTTATATAAGGATATATGTATTACTAATAAACAATTTGGGGTTCGTTTGGCATGTTATAGTAAGTGTATTAACCATATAGGGAAAGAAAAAAAAAAGACACGGTAAAGGTTAAATTATTTAACTTAGAGTTAAATCTAATTGATAAGGTTAACATAATATCCTAAACTTGTCTAAATTCTATTGGTTGATAGGATTTCGACCCATCCCCACTTTAGACTCGAAATAAGACCCTTTGGAACCATTATAAACCGATTTTGACTTTAATATAAAATAATATTTTGAGATATTCCTAAGGTGCCCCTCTCCTCCCCTATAAAAGGACACCTCCTCCCCCTCCTCCTCACACCAATTTGAGCACTCAAGATCGGCCAACCCTTGCCAAAATCTCTTCTCCACTTCCCTAGCAACATCCTAGAGGTTCTGGTCTTCCTCAAAGACCAATTTTAGTGCCCTAAGAGGAGGTCTCAAAGAGGGGCTTCAAAGAAGAGGTAATTACCGTTACCAATTCTTTCATCTTTATTTCTTTTTCCACTTCTTCTTCTTAGGTTGTTTCATTATGAAGTAATAACATCAGTATCACTCATATACTGATATGTTATTATAAGTATGAAACAACCCTATTTCACTATCTATCCATCCTACGGAAAAATAAATCACCGCGCGTGCGTACGTACGGAATACCGTCTCCACGCCGTGGTGTAATCTATTTTCCACCACCACCTTACATGGATGGGTATAATGGTGTAAAGAATAACTATACATAGTTATTACAACATCATATTGATTCTGATATATTGTATAATCCACTTCAATTCAGTTCAATATTTATGGAAATGATATCATCGCTCGTGCGTACGTACGGACTACCGTCCCCACGACGCGATGAGATTCATTCTCCATGTTAACCATTTAAGAATGATTATAAAGTATATATAAGAAATAATAATGAAATATATGACATTATAAAGCTACTGGATTTATGTATATATATACATATGTATGTCATCTACTTACTTCCATTTCAAGACAATAAGGAAAGGAAAACAGTGTTCATGCGTACGTACGGACTACCGTCTCCATGAACGGTGTTTTTCATTTTATTTATCTACCTATTATATATATATATATATACTGAATATATATGATATATAAATCATATTTTATATTCTGGAAGTAAGTAAATCATGATATAAGTAATAACGATGTCAAGAACAACAAGTCAAAACACCTACGATAAATGAAACGATTTTACCCAAAACGCTTCTTTAACATGGAATTTACAAAAGAACGGGTAATATAATGTCATAAGTGAACCATATATGATATCATAACAATGAATATGATTCTGTAATAAGTCAATAACATGTTTTAAATCATTATACAGGAGGTTCGGACACTTACAAAGCAAGTCGGACCTAAGGTAAGGGAAATATCACAATCTCATTTTTATCCGAGATTGTTTATTCGTAAGTATTTACTGGGGTGTATTTTATCATCCACATCCATGTTTTATCAATATGTAATATTATTTCCATCCACCTAAAATTGTTTAAATCCATTTTTACCCTTCGGTGAGTTTTTAGTAATACGTATGAAAGGAATCTTTTGTCGTTTTTCGTACGAGGTACTTTTTGACTTTTCCGACAAAAGTACGAAGAATGTTTTTTTTAACTTATACGGCACGAACGGATTTCTACTGTTTTATAAAGCCTTATTTTCATGAAGCTTCCTCTAAAAGATTTCATGACTATTTTCAATAAAATCTCTTTCTTTTAAAATTGCATGATGTTTTGTGAAAAGAAATTGATTTTGAAGAAGAAAGGATATTTTCCTCAAGAATTCAATTCAAGTGTTTTATCAAAATTATTTTCCATCTAAGATAATAAAGAGATATGTTTCTATCCATATTTTTACATTGATTTGACTATGTTGTGATGGAATTATGTTTATGAATTCCTTTATCTTATATGAATTGATTTATGATGTCATGATGTTTCAAGAATCTCATTTTTGTTACATGTGTTATGCGATGATGTATGTTTTATGATTATGTGGCACACATAAGAAAGGATTCATTATAAGATGGGTGGGACCTATATCTCCCTCCAATGCATTGGGTAATGATTTTATATCTCATGAGATAGACATGGCTGGAATGGAAGGTTATTTCGGTTCAGTGATACAGGACTGAAACGAGGAGTGAACTCGGTTCAGAAAGGGACTTTGTCCACTAAGATAGTCTTGGCAATGAGTCATGACTAACAAGAAATGATTTTCCATGATTATGTGTGCATGCCACAAAGTTTCAAGTCTTATGTTATGATTATGGGGATCTCATTTTCACTTCTATGATTTGTTCCATGTTAAGATATTATGATCTCTTTTGCAGGTTATGATTTTCAAAAAGATATGATATGATTTTTATTTCTTTTGTATACCCTTACTGAGCATTTGAGCTCACCCTTTTATGTTTTCTTTTCCCCAGGATATAAAGAAAGGTTTTAGGTAAAAAAAATGGAAGATCTTTATGGGAGATATTGAAGATCTTTCACCAGGATTAGAAGATTATGTTCCGAGTTTCCAAAGACACTAAACTATTACGATCCTTGTGTGTGTGTGTTTTTGTTATGTACTAAGTATTCCGCAAATGTAATGTAATGTCCATGTACGTCAGGATACGGGTATCTACAGTTGGTATCAGAGGAAAGGTTTAGTCAACCTTTGGAAACTAGGATGAGAAAACGTTAGTGAGATCCCTAGAGATATTTCTAAGGTATGTCTAGGGATGTCCCTATGTATAAGTATACGTATAGGATATAGTCCTAGAACAACAGTAACGATCTTAGAATTTAACTTAAGATGTTAGATAATGAAGTTATTCCCCCTTTATTATGATTTTTGCATCTCACACTATTCTTTTTGGGTTTTAGAAAATGGATGGAAACAAGGTGATTCACGATAATGGAGGATATGCTGGACAATGGAATGATATTCTTCATGAGAACCCAAATGAAATGGGATTTGGAAGTCCAAACATCATTATTATGCCGAATCAGCAATCTCACAATATGATCAATAAAGTAAAATTTGGTAAGTTTCCTGACTCGACTAATAAGAGAAAGATGGAGTTCCATGATGATCATAGAGGAAAGAAGGTTCAATTTCCCCTATGTAAATAATGTGGGAAGAGGCATCAAGGAGAATGTTTCAAGGGAACTGGAAGATGCTTTGGGTGTGGAAACGAAGGACACAAAGCAATTAAGTGCAAAGGAAAAGGGTCGATTAACACCATGGATGAGGATAATGGTATTGCTACGACATCAAAAATGGTTAAGTGTTTTAAATGTGGAATGTATGGGCATTATGCAAACAAATGCCCTAAGGGAAAGACTCATGAAGAGAATCAGTATGGTCATATGGGTAGTATTTATGTGGATGATGATGAAGAGACTACAAATGATATGTGAGATGAAAGAATTTTTGAATCTCGGTCAATGGTTTGAGAATGTAGTGGAATGATTACATGTTTATCATGTGTAATTTTGGAATAAAGAGACATCTATGGATTGTTGCACTGTTGTCTTTCCTTGTGTTTTGAAAGTGTATGATTAATGTTACCAGTATCCATGAAAGGTTATTCATATATTTTTGGAATGTAGATGATATGCGCATAATGAAGGGATAAGGAGAAAATTAAATGTTTGATAGTATTCATGAGCTCATGATTGATATAAGGACTAAGTGATATCATGGTTTGAGTATATAGAATTTTGAGGATTTCGGTATGTGAAAAGTGTTAACTTTTAACTGCATTCATGTTTTCACTAAGGTACAATGGGTATTCAAGAGAGTACAAGATTAAGGCCTTTGAATGTTTGGAATGTGACCAACAAGATATATCTTATGATATATGGGGATCAACGATGGTATTAAATCTCTGGTAATCGTTTTCACTATGTTATGAGAATGGACTGCAGTATTATGAGCCTAAAGATTGGAATGGTTTATGTTGGATATAAGTTAGAATTGTTTAAGGATAGAAGTTTTTTCGATATTATTGATGGGATGTTATAGTAATATACTTTTAGAAAAAGGACAACCTGCAGGACGGACGACAGCCCATCGCTTCGGACAAGGCTGTGGGAATCGAACCCACAACCGAAGTGCGACTAGCCTTTATCGCCTACCAATGGCCTACAGGAAGTCCCTGTTTAGTAGAAACTAGTTTTATTTTATTAAGCGGTATGATATATGAAGTATAAGTTCATTTTTGGAACCATATACGATTAATCTCACTATAAGATGGACTTATAACTTTTTCTAACCTTTTGTTTGAAATAGATGGAATGACCCATCCTTCTATCATATGATCTGCGAATGCTTCACGAATAACAAATTCAAATTCCTTTCTTTATGATATGAAGTGGAAATTGTTCAATTCACGAACAACAGTGAGATTGTAACAAAATCATGTAAGTATTTCTTTTAATTCATCAACTTTAGGGAAATGATCTTGAAAACCAAAAATGTTGTCCTAGTGCTCTTATATCTGATTAATCAGATGGTACATTAGATCGTCACAAATTTATGGCTTTGTGATTGCTAGATTTTCCATATCCATGTTCTCTATCACTCTCCATCAGAACATGATGGTTAGATTTCTCTTCCATATCCATATTTTCACCTACGTGGAAACCCAGTGATTAGTTTATTTGGGTAATCGTTACATTTCATACTTTAGTTTTTAAAGCCAAGTTTTGGTATTCCTTTTTACGATGTGGGTTTCTATTAAAGAAACTTTCGAATAGTAAACCATTTATAATCCCGACGAATTTCGAGGGCGAAATTCATTTTAAGGGGGGTAGAATGTAACAACCCGAGAATTTATGAAAAATATTCTTTTTAATTTTATTAATGTCTTGTGTTGTACGCTACACCAAAAGAAGCTTGCACAACACACCTTCTTGACTTGCCTTGCATTACACGCAATCACGACCTTCCTCGATAGCGTGTGTAATACGCAATACCGAGTTTCACTAAACAATGATATGCTATTAAAATAATATTAAAACTAGCCGTTATGAATAGTAATAACAACTTTTTGAAATTATGTAAATCTTATTTTTCAAAATGAACTTCATTTTTGGATTCGGAGTATCGAATTTAGCCTAAGGTGAAATTTTGGTACATTTCGGATAACTTTCATATTCTGATGAATAGTGAAAATTACTAAATTTTAGTTAAAAACAACTTTTTCAATCGAAATAATTAATAGTGATAAATTATTAATTTGAGTGGTTTTAAAGTATATTTAGAATATATTTTTACAATTTAATACAATGTTGGTCATTGGTTGTAATTTCACATTTAAACCAGACATAATCAAGTGTCAATCTTTTGATATATATTGTTTCCTAAAAACACGCTATTTATTTTAACAGCAGGATTTAATTATAAAAATAATTAATGCAAATTCTATGTTATGAATTTGGTAAAATATATTTCATTTTTGAATTCAGAATATGAAATATAGCTTAGGATGAAATTTTGGTATTTTTCTGAAAACTTTAAATTTTTGATGAATAGTGAAACCACTAAGTGGTAGGTTAAAAACTGAATTTTGCATAAAACTTAATTTTACCGCTTCTGTGAATGGAATTTCGAAAATCCGAGAGACACGGTTAATATCAAGGACTAAAATGTGGTTCAATAAGATGAAAATAATTTTTTGGTGAATAGTAACTTTTTACTTTTTTTACCGTGGTTAATAGTAAATAGGGTAACTAAGGGTAAATATGATATTACTATTACCCTAACACATGTCCTAATTCTATTGGATAAGTGTAATTCGACCAAAAACAAACTTAGGAATAAAATATGACCATTTAGGCCCACTTGGATTAGATTAGGACATTTATTATTAATTTATTTAAAGAAGGGTTAAAATAGTTAAAATCAAAGTTTAATAGGTAAATCATTTTTAATATGGGGTTATACATAAGATAAATTCAATTGTAAATATTCATTAGAAAGCTAAAAAGATTTCCTACATGATGATATTTTATTTCTAATTTTTAGACATCAAATAATGTAATTTATATATGACACAAAGATGATGCAGTAATTATCTTATTAATGAAATATTGACATAATTGATGTTATAAACACCAAAATAAATGTAATTTGAGACTTTTTATGAATTCCACTAATTTTCTAGGTTACTATGATATAATAGTGATGCTCTAATCAACTTGGTTCGAACATATAATTCTGTTATGACTTTCACAAAAATCATATATCAAATAGTGTCAAAATTGACACAAAATAGTTTTTAAATCAAATATTATATTATTAATTGTTATTTTATTCCTAAAAATCTAAGGTTCGGCCAAATGACTTATATAAAGATATATGTATTACTAATAAACAATTTGGGGTTCGTTTGGCATGTTATAGTAAGTGTATTAACCATATAGTGAAAGAAAACAAAAAGACACGGTAAAGGTTAAATTATTTAACTTAGAGTTAAATCTAATTGATAAGGTTAAAATAATATCCTAAACTTGTCTAAATTCTATTGGTTGATAGTATTTCGACCCATCCCCACTTTAGACTCGAAATAAGACCCTTTGTAACCATTATAAACCGATTTTGACTTTAATTTAAAATAATATTTTGAGATATTCTTAAGGTGCCCCTCTCCTCCCCTATAAAAGGACACCTCCTCCCCCTCCTCCTCACACCAATTTGAGCACTCAAGCTCGGCCAACCCATGCCAAAATCTCTTCTCCACTTCCCTAGCAACATCCTAGAGGTTCTGGTCTTCCTCAAAGACCAATTTTAGTGCCTTAAGAGGAGGTCTCAAAGAGGCGCTTCAAAGAAGAGGTAATTACCGTTACCAATTCTTTCATCTTTATTTCTTCTTCCACTTCTTCTTCATAGGTTGTTTCATTATGAAGTAATAACATCAGTATCACTCATATACTGATATGTTATTATAAGTATGAAACAACCCTATTTCACTATCTATCCATCCTACGGAAAAAGAAATCACCGCGCGTGCGTACGTACGGAATACCGTCTCCACGCCGTGGTGTAATCTATTTTCCACCACCACCTTACATGGATGGGTATAATGGTGTAAAGAATAACTATACATAGTTATTACAAAATCATATTGATTCTGATATATTGTATAATCCACTTCAATTCAGTTCAATATTTATGGAAATGATATCATCGCTCGTGCGTACGTACGGACTACCGTCTCCACGACGCGATGAGATTCATTCTCCATGTTAACCATTTAAGAATGATTATAAAGTATATATAAGAAATAATAATGAAATATATGACATTATAAAGCTAATGGATTTATGTGTATATATACATATGTATGTCATCTACTTACTTCCATTTCAAGACAATAAGGAAAGGAAAACAGCGTTCATGCGTACGTACGGACTACCGTCTCCATGAACGGTGTTTTTCATTTTATTTATCTACCTATTATATATATATATATACTGAATATATATGATATATAAATCATATTTTATATTCTGTAAGTAAGTAAATCATGATATAAGTAATAACGATGTCAAGAACAACAAGTCAAAACACCTACGATAAATGAAACGATTTTACCCAAAACGCTTCTTTAACATGGAATTTACAAAAGAACGGGTAATATAATGTCATAAGTGAACCATATATGATATCATAACAATGAATATGATTCTGTAATAAGTCAATAACATGATTTAAATCATTATACAGGAGGTTCGGACACTTACAAAGCAAGTCGGACCTAAGGTAAGGGAAATATCACAATCTCATTTTTATCCGAGATTGTTTATTCGTAAGTATTTACTGGGGTGTATTTTATCATCCACATCCATGTTTTATCAATATGTAATATTATTTCCATCCACCTAAAATTGTTTAAATCCATTTTTACCCTTCGGTGAGTTTTTAGTAATACGTATGAAAGGAATCTTTTGTCGTTTTTCGTACGAGGTACCTTTTGGCTTTTCCGAAAAAAGTACGAAGAATGTTTTTTTTAACTTATACGGCACGAACGGATTTCTACTGTTTTATAAAGCCTTATTTTCATGAAGCTTCCTCTAAAAGATTTCATGACTATTTTCAATAAAATCTCTTTCTTTTAAAATTGCATGATGTTTTGTGAAAAGAAATTGATTTTGAAGAAGAAAGGATATTTTCCTCAAGAATTCAATTCAAGTGTTTTATCAAAATTATTTTCCATCTAAGATAATAAAGAGATATGTTTCTATCCATATTTTTACATTGATTTGACTATGTTGTGATGGAATTATGTTTATGAATTCCTTTATCTTATATGAATTGATTAATGATGTCATGATGTTTCAAGAATCCCATTTTTGTTACATGTGTTATGCGATGATGTATGTTTTATGATTATGTGGCACACATAAGAAAGGATTCATTATAAGATGGGTGGGACCTATATCTCCCTCCAATGCATTGGGTAATGATTTTATATCTCATGTGATAGACATGGCTGGAACGGAAGGTTATTTCGGTTCAGTGATACAGGACTGAAACGAGGAGTGAACTCGGTTCAGAAAGGGACTTTGTCCACTAAGATAGTCTTGGCAATGAGTCATGACTAACAAGAAATGATTTTCCATGATTATGTGTTCATGCCACAAAGTTTCAAGTCTTATGTTATGATTATGGGGATCTCATTTTCACTTCTATGATTTGTTCCATGTTAAGATATTATGATCTCTTTTGCAGGTTATGATTTTCAAAAAGATATGATATGATTTTTATTTCTTTTGTATACCCTTCTTAGCATTTGAGCTCACCCTTTTATGTTTTCTTTTCCCCAGGATATAAAGAAAGGTTTTAGGTAAAAAAAATGGAAGATCTTTATGGGAGATATTGAAGATCTTTCACCAGGATTAGAAGATTATGTTCCGAGTTTCCAAAGACACTAAACTATTACGATCCTTGTGTGTGTGTGTTTTTGTTATGTACTAAGTATTCCGAAAATGTAATGTAATGTCCATGTACGTCAGGATACGGGTCTCTACAGGGACCCCATGGGGACATTTTGGTTGGGAAATGACATAAATAACTTTTTATTTAATGTAAAAGTAAAAATGACACAAACATAATATGTTTCACGAAAACAATTTTTACATGGGGTTATAAAGATCAGATTTTTGATTATAAATAGTAATTGGAATGCTAAAAATATTTCCTACATCATAGTATTTTTTTATGATTTTTAGACATTGAATAAATTAAATTATTTATGACATAATAATGGTGCAGCGATGACATCATTATTTGACGATTTAAATAAAATGGAAAGACAATGTAAAATCTATGAACTACACATGTCCAAAACCAATTGGATGAGTGGATTTCGAACCCTTATCACCGTATCACAGAATTATATCAATGTGGGACCTTTTAAAATAGAAACACATTTTCAAATAATGTAATATTTCTTTACTTTCCAAAAGTGCCCCTCCTCTCCTCTTATAAAAGGCCCCCACATCTACCTCATTTCACACACTCCTCAAGCCTTTGGCTCAGCCAAACCCTGCCCATTTACTCTCTCCACATCTCTCTCCTCATCCTAGAGGATTCCCTTTGGGCATAATCCTTTCAAAGGAAGCCTTTAGGCTCAAATAAAAAGCAGTTACACTTTTAAAGGTAATTCATTCTCTCATGTTCATTTGTTTTATTTTGCTTCTCCAACCCCCTAAACTCTTTTTATTTACTTATTTTGTAACAACACCAGTATCTTCAATATAAAATGATTTTGTTATAATATTTATTTGAGCTAAACTCTCACACAACTACATCAAATGGTTAAAGAACATACGGTTTCCGTGGATGGCGAAATTCTGCCACCCGAAACGATGATTGTTCAATACTCATTTAACACCTTCAAAGGTGGCCATTATGATGTAACTATTTTTATATATGATATATAATATGTTTATGTTTTCCTTAAGCTTATGTTTTTTCATTTTGGGCATACCTTTATGGTTTCCATTATGGGTAAACATGATATCTTCATTTTAGGATGTGCGGACTACCGCCCCCTGAAAGTGATTTGATTCGTTAATACCATATGTGGGATGTGTAAAGGATAAAGTTAATGATATTATATATGTTATTATACTGGAATTATAATATACTCTTATATCAGTATGATTCCATTCCAGAAAATATGAAATAGAAATGGAAGTAGCGTTCATGCGTACGTACGGCTTACCGTCTCCATGAACGGTGCATTTCATTTCGTACCTCTAAATGTGATGTAATATTATAAATACGTGTATATGATGAATATATATGATATATATGTTATCCAAATCATTAATATCATTCTGGATATGACGAACCTATGACCAAATTAACAACATGTAAGTGTAAGAAGTATATTTTTGACTTAAGAATCCAATACCGAAAAAATGAACATTATTAACTTAAATGATTACATGATGTTCTAAACATGGTATAAAAGGAATAATGAACTTGAAAAAGGGTTCATAAGAAAGTAGAGATTAACTCAAGTTTATTATTCAGGAGATTAAAGAACGGTCGGGTTAAGTCGGATACGAGGTATGGGACTTCGTCTCAATCTCCTTTCATTGAGGCATATTTTATTTTATACACAACTTTCTCTTATACGGTGTATAAACCCCTTTGACTTTTACGTTTATTCAAAAGGAATCTTTTTTATACGAAGCGTTTACTAAACGACAAAAGGGAATGTTTTTGTCGTACGTATGCGGCGACAATGACTTCTCCGCTATCGTGGCCGTTATTTGAGTTTCGGCTTCCTCTACAAGCCATACCTTTTTTTAAAAAAAAACGAAAAAATAAATACCATGTTTTACTTTGGTATTGAAAATGGTTTTCATAATGTTTTTATTATATCAATGTGTTTTATTGATATCTCGTGATTGAAATGTGGAAATGTTATGTTTCCTTTATGCATGTTTTATGTGATATGATTATGTTATGGTTCTTGGGCATTATTATGAAGACGGGTGGTTCCGTGATAAACTAAGGGCGTGTGAGCCCGTTATAGCTCTCCAATGCATTGGGTAACGCGAAGGAGTGAAACGTTAAGGTTTCTCCAAAGAGATTTTAGGTAATATACTATGATGGGTATTCCAAACGTAACCAAGAGGGTTACTCCCTATGTAAGAATGTTATGAATGCCCCAAGTTACCTTTATGTCTTATGATTTCTATGATTTATTCATGATTTTATGAGGTATGTTAAAGTGCCTATGTTTTATGGGTAAAGTATGATTTCATTCTTATGTATATATGAACTCATGTTTCCTTTCCATGTTTTTTTTATAACCCATACTGAGTTTTTATGCTCATCCCAAGTTTTTGAAATGTTTTTCACAGGTCAAGGGAAAGGTACATGATAAGATGATAGAGTCAAGGATGTGTCAAGAAATAATCCATGTTTTATTTTAAATGTGTTTCCATAGATGGGAATGAAGAATACTATCTTTCTGTAACCACCTTGTTTATATGTGGAATGTAATGAAAGTTTTATGATCTAATTCTCTAGAACTCTAAAGCCGAAAAGATCCTCAATGTGAAATCTTGTAATAACTCAAGATTAAGTAAGGTTTATGGCTGGGGCCTTATAGTTATCTTTTACTGTATTTGGAAGTCTTTTTTTTGGTGTAATTTAACCATAAATACTAATATTTTAGATTCAAAAATAGTATGAAGATGAATAAATATTGGATGGGTGAAAATAATTTGACAATAGAGTATGAGAATGGAGTGAAAGAGTTCATCATGTTTGCAAAGGATCATGCAAAGGATCCTTCTCAAATAATTTTTCCATGTTTACGTTGTTGTTATTCTAGACTACTTACTCTAGAAGAGTTGGAAGAACATTTGATATGTCACGAAATAGATCAGAGTTATAAATGTTAAAATAATCACGGGGAAAAAGCGAATGTAGCTACTGGCAGGGATAAAACTGCGTTTTGTGGATCATCATATATGAATAAAAATAAGGATAATGATGAAGACTGTTTGGAGTATGTGATTATATATGTCAATGATGATGATAATCTTATTGAGGCAATGTCAATGAAAATTGAAGATGAACTCCGTGATTGGCCAAAATTGTTTTAGAATTTAAAGAGTTGTGCAAAGATGCCATTGTATGCTGGTTGCACCATGTATACAACATTGTTAGCTGTGCTGAAGTTGTATAAATTGAAATCAGGCAATGGATGGAGTGATGTCAGTTTTACCGAACTACTTGCTCTCTTAAATGACATGCTCCCTGATGATAATGATCTACCAATTCAGACATATAAATCTAAACAAATGCTACGCTCAATGAATTTTATTTCTGAAAGAATACATGCATGTCCAATAGATTTTATATTGTTTCGAAAGGAGAAAAAAATCACTTATAGAATGCCCATAGTGTGGTGGGTCTCAATAAAAAAAATATTAATCCAATCCTATGATAGTTGTTGGTACATTGCAATCATTCCAAGGTTTAGGTGTCTTTATTGAAGTGAAAAAACTGCAATCCAATTGTCATGACATGTAGATAAAAGAAATAATGATGGGAAATTACGTCATCCGGACGACTCTCCTAAAGGGAAGAAAAGTGATCATGAGTATCCTGAATTTGGAAGATCCGAGAAACATTCATCTTGCATTATATACATATGGAGTGAATCCTTTTGGTTTTCAAACCAACAGTCATAGTACATGGCCTGTTATGTGGGTAAATTATAACTTTCCACCCTAGTTATGCATGAAGTGGAAAGTCATCATGTTATCTATTTTTATATCAGGACCAAAGAAACTAGGTAACAATATTTATGATTATCTGTCTCCTTTGATTGAAGATTTGATGTTATTGTGGGATTCATGTGTTATGTTTTATGATGCTTATAAAAGTGAATACTTCACGTTGAGAGTGAGTTCTTTTGGGACAATAAATGATTTCCCTGCTTATGGAAATTTGTTAGGCTATAGCATTAAAGGAACTCAATGGTGTCCCGTGTGCGAAGAAGATACAGATTCAATTAGGTAGGAACATTAATCAAAATCTGTGTTTTGAGGACATCGTAGAATTCTACCTCATCGGCATAAGTACTGATATTGGACGACATCATTCAATGGATGTTCAGAACAATGTGTGACACCATCTTCACTAACACATGATCAGTTGTTTGAGAATGTAATAGATCTGAACACTGTTTTTTGTAAACCATTTTAAAAAAACCATACGAAAATTGGTTGGAAAAAGTCATCAGTTTTTTTTGAATAACCATATTGGAATTTTTTATACATCAGACATTTTCTTGATGTGATGCATGTGGAAAATGGACACTATTTTGTGTGGCTAGTACCACTCAAAGTGCCTCTCTTTTGTTTAAAATGGACACAATTTTAAGTAAAAACAAAATATGACCTATGAAAATCTAACCAAAAACATTCATATTATCTTTATATTTTATAATAATTACCCCTGGGTCCATTTTGAAGTGTACGAGTCATCCCCCCTCAATCAGAGGCACAGTGTGGCAGGTACCACTCAAAGGTCTCTCTTTTGATTAAAATGAACACAATTTTTAGTGAAAACAACAACTGACCTACGAAAATCTAACCAAACACATTCATATTGTCTTGATCCTTTAATATAATGATCCATGGGTGCATTGGGGATGTGTATGAGTCAAACCTGAATCAATATGAGGCAAGGTGTGGCCAATACCACTCAAAGTGTCTCTCTTTTGTTTAAAATAGACACAATTTTTATTGAAAACAACAGACCTATGAAAATACAACCAAAAGTATTATTATTGTCTATATATTTTATAAGAACAATCCATTGGACCATTTTGACGTGAATGAGTTATCCCCGTCTCAATCTGAGACACGGTGTGGCCGATACCACTCAAAGGGTATCTCTTTTTTTTTAAAATGAACACACTTTTAAGTTAAAACAACAATTGACCAATGATAATATGACCAAACACATTAAGATTGTGTTGATCCTTTATTAGAAAGATACACGGGTCCTTGGTGATGTGTATGAGTCAACTCCACCTAAATCTGAGGCACGGTGTGGCCGATACCACTCCAAGGGTCTCACTTTTGTTTAAAATGGACACAATTTTAATTGAAAACAATAACTGACCTATGAAAATCCAACCAAACTCTTTCGTATTTTCTTGATATATTATAATAACTATACATGTATTATTTTTTATGGGTAAGAGTCATCCCCGCCTCAATCCGATGTACAGTGTGGCTGGTACAAATCCAAGGTCTCTCTTTTGATTAAAATGAAAACAATTTTAAGTGAAAACAACAACTGACGTACGGAAATCCGACCCAACGCATTCAAATTGTGTTTATCCTTTAATATAACAATACAAGGGTCCTTGGTGACGTGAATGAGTCAACCCTGTCTCAATATAAGGCACAGTGTGTCTTCTACCACTCAAAAGGTCTCTTTTTTTTTATAAAATGGACACAATTTTAGGTGAAAACAACAACTGACCTATGTAAATCTTACCAAACGCATTCAGATTGTGTTGATACTTTAGAAGAATTATCCAGGGGTCCTTGGTAATGTGTAAGATTCAACCGTGCCTCAATCCGAGGCACGATGTACTCAGTATCACTCAAAGGGTCTCTCTTTTGTTTAAAATGGCCACAATTTTAAGTGAAAACAACAACTAAGCTATAGAAATCTGACCAAACACATTTGGATTGTGTTAATACTTTAGGAGAACTATCTATGAGTCCTTTGTGGTGTGTATGAGTCAACCCCACCTCAATTAGAGGCACGGTGTGGCTGGTACCACTCAAAGGCTCTCTCTTTTGTTTAAAATAGACACAATTTTAATTGAAATCAACAACTGACCTATGATTATCCAACCCAAAACATTCATTTTGTCTTGATATTTTATTATAACGATCCCTGGGTCTGTTTTTCACTTGTATGAGTCATCCTAGAATCAATACGAGGCATGGTGTTGATGGTACCACTCAAAAGGTCTCTCTTTTATTTAAAATGGACACAATTTTAAGTGAAAACAACAATTGACCTATGGAAATCTAACCAAATGCATTAGGAATGTCTTGATCTTTTATAATAACGATCCATAGGTCTTTGGTGACATGTGCGAGTAAACCCCACCTCAATCCAAGGCACAGTGTGGCCGGTACCACTCAAAGGGTCTATCTTTTGTTTAAAATGGACACAACTTTAATTGAAAACAACAAATCACCACTGAAAATCCAAACAAACACATTCATATTGTCTTGATATTTTATAATAACGATCCATGGGTCATTGGTAACATGTAAGAGTCATCCCTGCCTCAATTCGAGGCACAGTGTGGCCGGTACCACTCAAAGGATCTCTCTTTTGATTAAGATGGATACAATTTTAATTAAAAACAACAACTGACCTACCGAAATCTGACCAAACACATTCAGATTTCCCTGATCTTTTATAAAAACGATCCATGGGTCCTTGGTGATGTGTAAAAGTCAACCCCGACTCAATTCGAGGAACGGTGTGACCGGTACCACTCAAAGGGTCTCTCTTTGGTTTAAAATGGAGATAATTTTAATGGAAAACAACAACTGAGCAACGGAAATCCGACCAAACACATTAAGATTATATTGATCTTTTAGGATAATGATCCATGAGTCCTTCCTGCCGTGTATGAGTCATCCCAGCCAACCCCCTAGACCGGCCCCACCCCCTAGAAACCAATCCACCCCCTGGAATCACCCCAACCCTCAGGACACCCCACCCCCTAGAAAGCCCCCCCTCCGACACCTCTTACACCAGCCCACCCCCCTGAACACCCCAAAGACAGCCCCCACACACTAACCTGGACACCACCCTCCATGGACACCACCCCACACTCCTTGTACAGCCCCACACCCTCCTGGACAGCCCCCACCTGCCTGGACGGCCCCCACCACCTGGACACCCCCACCCCCTGGACACCCCTATCCCCCTGGACAACCCCATCCCACACTCCTAGACACCACCCACGCCCCTTGGAAAACCCCACCTACCACCAGACCTCCCCCACCCCTAGACACCCCCAACCCCTGAAAATCCCCCCCCCCCCCCCCGACACCTTGGACACAACACCACCTCCCTAGACACCCCCATAGAAACCCCCACCACCTGGACACCCCCCAACCCCCTGAACACTCCCACCCTCATTGGACAACCCCCAACCTCCTGGACTTCCCCCACCCCCCTGGACACCCCTTTCCACCCAGACACCCTATTCCCCCCGGACACCCCGTACCCCCCTTGGACAGCCACCCCAAACCTCTGAAAAGCCACCCAACCACCAAAATTCTGAATTGAATTCTTTAGGTACTCAATTAACTAATTAATTATCTGTTAATGGTTTCTGGGTATACATTGTGTATGGGTATACTTGGTATAATTATCTTATGATTTATGAGTTAATTTTGTATGGGTATACTTGGTCTAATTAGCTTATTAAGATGCTGAATTTTTTGTAGGTGATTGAGTGTGCTACTGTTGATTCTTTTGTAGCAGTAGACAGGGCACTTATCAGCGCTTTTTTAGCTCTATGAAAATGAGCTTTTATCATCACTAATGGAGCGTTTCTAAAACACACATTTATCAGCGCCCTTTTAGCGTTGATGAAGGGTTATTTTATGAGCACCTTTTTAGCATTGATAAATTACCCCTTTAGCAACGTGTTTTTAGCGCTGATAACAGGTTCCTTTATCAGTTCTTTTTTAGCACTGATAAAGTACCCCTTTATCATTGCTCAGTAAGAACTGATAAAGGGGACCCCCCTTTATCAGCACTGAGCTTTAAAGCCCTTTTTTAGCGCTTATAAAGCCGGTTTTGAGCGCTGATAAAGACCGTTTTTGTAGTAGTGTTAATATTATGTAATAGTAATATATGAAATGTAGGGTCTCTATATACTCACCATTGCATAACTCCAATAAAAACTATAACACCCACCCTTAGTATCTGAAACCACTTTGTCATGGACAAGCCCAACTATTAACTTCACTGGGGGGAAAATTAAAAGACAATAGTGACCCCCTATGTCCGGAATCTAGTAATAGCTAAGTTAGTGATGTTCACGAATGGTATGAAATGAAATTATTGGAATTATCCAAAAAACCCTTGAAATAAGAAAATAATTGAAAAAAACATAATTATTTACGTATAAGACAAGATCCACAATAATCTTATAATTGATGACTGATGTCAGAAAAATAAAAAATACTATAAAACACTCAGGAAATGGCTCAACATGAAACTAAAGATCCAAGATAGTACATTCTATTTTGGTAAAAGGAATTCCCTAAAAACCAATAGAAATTATATATGTATATATATATTGGTTTAATAATAACATTTATATTAGAAGGATCATAACCAATACATCTCAAGTAAATGTAAAAATATAATCATATTGCTTTAGTGAACATGTTGTATAATCAATAAACTCCTATCAAGTAAACTACAACCTAACCACGCCATTGATCACCCATTAAATAAAACATCCATAGATAAAACAATATTTTCAATGAATATTTAGTGATGGGTACCCCACCCCCATTTCCCCACTATTTTTTTCTCTCACATCCCAATGTAAAATGTACTGTTCTCATTCCCTTTCAATGACATGAATAGTACACTATATCTTATTCCCAGATCTCATATCCTATACAGATATGTATCATGAACATAATCTAAATGAACCTCATTACCACCTTCTATCATATCACAACCCTCCTCATTATATAAACATTATATATAATTTATTACATAAAATATTCACTTGATACAAAATAAAAGACTGAGAGGTCTAGTTTCTTTGGTGATTGGGAACATTACATAACAACTTATAACATGAAATACATATCTTTATTGAAAACCACTTCTACATGACCACACACATTATTTCGGACTTAGCATTGCATGGGCTTACTTGATGACATGAATAAGAATAGGGTGAGCTATAAAGCCTTGTAAGAGAGTAAAAAAGGTATAAAATGAAGAATATAGTACATGTTAGGCAATAGGATTATAAATGGATAATATGATAAACATGAACATAAAGTCATGATATATCATTGTTATCATAACATGAAAATGTGGCATCAATATTTAACATGAATTTATCATGATACAAGGCTCATTGAAGATGGAGAATTAGTAAATCATCATTTGACATGAATTTTCATGACTAAAATCTCATGTCACTTGACGTATCATGATACAAATCTTTACTTAATGCATTAGAGTGGTATTAGGGCACACCTTTCTTACTCATTTCATTTCATGCATAAGTGTGTCACATGGATCATATAAAATGGATTAATTAAACATCATCTATTGTTACATTATATTAGAATTTTGGATTCCTACATAAAACTATATAAAATATAAGTAAATGTGAATAAAGTTCGGTACCATTGATGTATAAATGTGAATGGTATTCACTACATAGTGAATTTGTCTTGGAAAATCACGGTGCAATTTTGGTGGCATAACGACCTGACATAATAATTCATAAAAATGGTTGATGAGAGAGAAAGGGGTATTTCATAATATTTAAATGAAATGGATAGTAATGGGGACATATAAATAAGTGTCCCAACAAATGTAATGGTATTTATATTCATAATACAAAATAATTTCTTGAATGTTCATGTGAGGAGAGAAATTCATTATGGAATTTCGGTATGGTAATGGGTGTACATGGGAGGTTTTATTGAGAGAGAATGAGGACTATAATAATTAAAAAATAAGAAGGGAAGTATGGGGAGGTGGTAAATCATACTCCAACATTTTTTATTTTAAAAAAATATGTAACACCATAATTACATTGGAAAAAAAATGAGAAAGCAAGAAATCCCTTACAGAATTTCGTCATCCTAACATGTGTGCATGTTGGAATTAATGATAGATAATGGGTAATAACATCGACAAAACATAAGTATAGCAGTATTATGTAGTTTTTAATTCAGACCCCAAAATTTTTGACTTAAAATAAATTCTCATAGCAATATAAGATAACTTGAACATAAATAAGGAATGAAGAAAATTGAGGTTCCCTTGTGAAATTTCGGCATGGTAACAGTTGTACATGGGAGGAATTAATGAGAGGGAAATAGGTCTATAATCATTAAAACATATGGATGGAATTATGAGGGAGGTTCAAAATCATACCTCAACTTTTTAAATATAAAAAGGTCCTAACAACATAATGAAATTTGGAGAAAACAGAGAAAGTAATCAATCCCTTACTTGGAAGTGTGATCCAAAGGCATGGGAGAGGCTGGAGAGAGGCTTTTTGGGAGATTGGGTCACCTTTAGAGGATTTTAGAGAGTGTAGGTCATAGAATGGGCTTGATAAAAGTTTTTTTATAGAATATAAGTGGGATATTAGGTTGCGTTATATAGTAAAAGAGAGGAACTTCTTAATTATTTAGGTTTTGGACACCACGCATTAAACTAATCAAAACCACAACCCAACCCATGGTTTTCTAGCCATGTTTTTTTCAAAAGGAAAGTGAGAAAATTTATTTTACACGAAAAATATCCTAACTTCATAAAATTTTAGTATTTATTTTGTTGAGGTGAGTCACACTCTAAAGGAAATCATTTTAAAAGTTAAAAGGTTTTATACGTCATAGAGGGTCCACTAAGGCATGATAAAATTAATAAAAAAATTATAAAATAAAATTATTTTAAAGGTAAAAAATATATTTGAAGAACATAAATTTTATTGTATTTTATTAAATCTCTTTTGGGTTGTTATGATTACATAAAACACATTATATATTTAAACGATATTTAATTTTTATCCAAAAATTCGAATGTCTAAGAAAATTATGAAAATTCCACCGTTGGATAATTTCGATGTCTTGATTCCAAAAATAATATTAAATTATCTAAATAATTTTCTAAATATGTTCCTTTTTCACTTTTAATATAAAAATCGACATTTATTGGAAATTCATTGGTTTTGACAAAAGCAGTTTTCAAACCTTAGAAAATCATACAATTTTATTCATCAAAATTTTACAATCATATATATTTAATTAAAAGATATGTAGTAATAATAAATTTTTATAAAAATAATATATAATTCCAAAAAACCATCAATAAAAATATATTTAATAAATTAATATTAATGAAAAATACTATTTGTTATTTAAAACCCATTTATAAAGTAGAAACAATGAAATGAGTATATATTTATTATACAAAAAATAAAGAACATAATCATAGTGATATGGCCTTGTAACATAACCCCTTATAACACCTTAATAATACCAAAGGGTAAGGTTTACGATGGTGATAGACTCCTTGGGTGGCTAGGATAACATTCATCAGGTGGTAATCTCTATCAACTTCCACTCCTCCCATAGGCGGTTCTGTTAAAGATTAACATGTTGAAGCTTGGCTTGGGATTGGTCAAGAATTAATCCCATTGATGCTACCTCCTTTCTGAGCACTAAAAAATTGGATTCATATGGGAAAATACTAAGGGATGAGGCCATCACTTGCTTTTTCTATGTAAATTGGATTTTTTGGAGCCCTGTATTTATACTAATCATGTGGTCACTATTCAACGACTATATTAGCAACGGTAACAATTCATAATGGTAATTTAAAATCCATAAACATAAAATCAATGAAGTTCATATGTTTTATATAAACATTTAAAATAATAATACATTTAAATAGATCAACAAAAATTTTAATTAATGAAATTTTTGGTCATAACATATCATGAATGACCCCCACCATGTAATACAATCTCATCAACAACATCCCAAATTTTCTCCAATTGTTCTTCTAGCACGACTATAATATCACTACAACTTGATACACCTATGTTTCTTCTAGTGTAACTATAATCATAATAATTCCCATTATATTATTCTAGTATATCGTATACCTCTTTCAATAAATACCAATTAGGACCATCTAGAACAACATCTCATCTACCATAATGATTCTACTAGTATATCTTGTACTGACTCATCAACACCATATATGCTCTATTGTAACAATATCTCTTTTACACCATAGGGGATTCATGCACTAACCATACTATTAACATATGATCATACCTATCACATTTCATAACAACCTATTATACACCTATAAGGGAGAGTGGGGAAGATGGATAAGTCATTCATCTATTCTCTCACCAAAGAATGTTATTAAGGGAAATTAACATGTTTAAAGAATGTTGTGTATTTTTAAGGTTTATGATATGAATGGGGAGTATAATAAATTTATAAAAACATAGAGATATTTACATTCACACATTACCCAACCTATATGTTTTTTAAAATAACAATCCCACACTCCCAAGTTTTCCACAGCATCACTAGCTCATACTATCACCACTGCCATCTATAACACCCCAACCTGCCCCACATCACATGGATATGACCTCATTAAAAATGTAAAATTTCCCATTAATAATACTCAATTGTTTCATTTAATCATAATATTATATTATTTCTATATTTTGATAATACCAAATAATTTATATTTTTAATCCATGTAGTCCTCTATTTAATAGAAACCCATTTCTCAGTAGTCCCCACATTCATTCCATCCATTTCCAATTACTATTTAATTCATATCCATGAGTTTCTTCATATCTGACCAAAGCCTCCATAGATCATTATTAACAAGTTTGATTCATACCATTAGTCGACTAACAAGAGATTCCATAATAACCAATCAATAAATCATCCATAAAAATCTCATTATCCATTCTTTGAAACCATACAAACCATGATATGAAATCTATGTTATTATGCAACCTATGGAACCTACCACAACCATTCCTTCCCCAATCAAGAAATCTAATTCATCTAAACCCAATTAGGGAAATTTTTCAAAAATATCTACCACAAAACCAAAAAAAATGTAATAGTAAATCACAATAAATTCAAAAAATCATATAAACAATTTGCAAATAAATATCCATACTACGAGCCATTGCACTTTATTATGTTCAAAATTGTTTTAGGAAAATATACCCATTCCACACAACATGTTTTTTACAATCCAAAAGTTATTATGCCTCTTTTATATGTGAATCCAAAACAAAAACACTACAGTACCACAACACGATCAACTAAAATAGTGGGTTTTACCAAAATTAGAAAATAAGAATAAATCTAATGGGAAATAAAACGTAATAAATTATACTTAGGTGATAAACCAAAATTTACACTAATTTAATTAGTATCATTCATTTTATTCCTTATTTTATTCCATACTACATACAAAAAGAAAAAAATAATTCTAAACAAAGAATTTACAAAAACAGAAGTTTATATCTTCAATTTTATAACTCAAATATAAATTTCAAAATATTTAAATAATTATGATGAAATGAAGCGATGATTACCAAGAAAAAACATGCATGGAACACCCCGATCAACCTGAACCATAACAACCCTCATATTAACTCTCAATAACATCACCTAAACCAACCATCTCCATATCCACATCATATTTAGAATGAATAATATGCTAGAAATCAAGATGAAATATAAGAAAACACACTTAGAATACCAAATATTCAATCCCTTGAATCAATGGTAATAATTTACTATGATGGAGGTAAATGATCGCCATAAAATTCACCCAAATATCAATATATATTAGGGAAAAATGAAGAATTAATAAATTTTGGGGATGGACAAAATTTATACCGAGAATAGAAAATATGGGCACATGATGGTAGGAGTATGGAATCGCTTCAATATATATGTTTTCCCAAAAACCACAAAATAACTTATAAATGTATATTTTAATGGTCTTTATCTCAACTAATAAATGGGATGTATATATCATATTCATCATGAAAATTTTACAAAATTAGTGTAACATATTAATGATTCCCAAGAACACATTGTAGTGACCTCTCAGAATCCATAGATAAAAAATCATCACCTCTTGTCTGTACAGAAAATGGAAATCTCTACAACACATTATCAATCTTGGAAGTTATTATATAATTTAGTCTAATGGATCTATAGTAGCAATCCCTGGATTAGCGGTGGCATAATATCTGACTCCCTAAATCCTACAGTGAAACTTCAAACACAATGTTGTATCCACTACTTCAACCTAGAATCTCGTGGTTTGGAAAAGGAAATCATTCTATATAACTAGACACAAACGGAAAATTCAATTCATACTTCATCTGTATACCCTCAATACTAATCCTATATACAATGAATCATAGTACTCACAATGACAATGTCTACGAATGTATGAAACTTTATAAAGAATCCCATTTAATGAGTTATATTTATCAATTGTTATGACACATTATCTTCAATTTAAATTATACATAATTACATTAATTTCATTCATTAAATTAAGTCCTTTCTAATCTCACTCTAGTTACTAAAATAGAAAACTCCCATAACAGACCCTATGAGTAAGATTTAATAAAATTTGTGATCAATAAGTCTATTTGACAACATAATTTATTCCAAATTATCTAATTCATATAAATTGATCATCATATATTCCAATAATATATGTCACATAATTAATCTATTATAACATAAATTTTACATGAAGAATAAATATCTTTCAAAAATTATTCCTCCAAATTAATTATTTATATGTCATAATTCAAACATGATTTATTGTAATAATATAAATCCATCTAATTAATCTAATTCAAATAATTATCTAGTTAAAATTATAGATCTCATATTCAAAATAAATGAATAAAAATAATAATTAAATATTAATAAATCCTTTCCCAATTACGTATATTTAGGATCCATTATTGTCTTCTATGGTGATTATTTAATAGATAATGCACAATTCCATTAGAACTGTTGGATATGGTTTTGGGGTCCTTTATTATTTTGAGATTTTTTTTGAATTTTAAGTGCTTGGGTGTTACTATTTTTGATTATTTAGATGGAGTAGGAGGTTTTGTATGAATTTTGGTGTTCTATGGTATCTATTTAGGGGTTACACATATAGTTTACAACTACATGTGACATAAAGTACCAAGTAGGTGGGAACTATGTACACCTTAGAATGTATAAATAAAAAATAGATAGATGGGTTCTAATGAAAATTCGATGAAAATATATAGAGTAACCGGTGTGATATTTTTCTATTTTAGGAATGAATTTTTGTTTTCCCCCTTAATTTTTCTTATTTAACCATCTTCTGCACCAATTTTCACATCCTCTTAACTATTTAGGCCCCTTTATTAGATTCCATTGGGACTTTTATTATACCTCCTCTCAAATTTTTCTTCATAGTATGATATTATCATTTGGATTTGTAAGGTAATATGAATCCTCTCTTATTCAACCATTTCATATTTTTAATTAATTAGGGATTTCAATTATAATATCCCTTGAGAAAGGGGCATTTAATATAAATAGTGGAACATATTCTTGTTTTGATTCATAGATAATATTACGGGATTATTTATCACCCATCATAGAAATTTTCTATGAATTAAAATTGTGTTGTAATTTATATTATCAATTTTCATATTTTAGGTTTTATTTCTGGGTATAGTTTTCTTAGAGTTGGTTAGAGTTTTAAATGGTTTTATTTTCATGTTAGTTTTTATCAATTATATCTTTTTACTCTTAGTTTTTTACACTTTGGTTATGAATAATATTTATATAGTATCATCAGTGATGAAATTTCATTTATTAATTCCTATATTCCTCTTGAATAAGTAATTTAATTTCTAGAGATAAAATAAATTAATGAAATGTGGAATTAACAAATTTATCTATTCTCATGTTATGTATAAAATATGTATAAATTTATTTTTTCAAATTAGTAAAAAATATTTTATATATGTTAATGATATAAATGAATGGTTTTGAATTAATTTTTCTAGTGAGGTGTTTTGAAGGGGGTATTTTTGATTTTATGTACTGAATATCCCTTCCACTCATAATGTTCCAATTTTTACTAAACAATTTTTTAATTTTTATTTCCATGAAATCTGTGATCATTATTATTGGGGTTTACAAGTTAAACAATTTAGGTATCCCATAAATATATTTTGACAAGACAACCTATTTTATTAATGTATTAGATACTTCCCATGATATTAATCATGAAATAAAATTTGACCCTTGGAATATCAATGGTGTCAAACTATCTTATGGAAAACAATATAAGGAAATATTTTTGTGTTTTCAAAAACATTCTTGGCCTGTTAATACATTATTGAGGTTTAATTCACTAAGTTTAAAAAATGTTTTCTAAAATAATTATGTAATGTTAAAACATAGAGCTAAATGGGATATATATAAATAAAAAACATTAACCAATTGATAAGTTAGTAATTTTTCAGTGATGTGGTAGCTAGTGTAATGTGTTGGGAAGAGGCGATTTAACAATAAAAAAATAAAGGTTTTGATATTATTCTCTTTGTGACACATGATATACATGTCTATTTTTTATAAAAAATTAATTTCAATGGATATTTTTAAGCCTTATTTCAAATTAATTTTTTTAAATTATTTCATAATTAAATCACTGTCTCTTAAATTACAAAAAAATTCAAATATTTCACCTAAATATGTTTTTAATGGAATTGACCAACACAATTTTAAAATAATTCTAATTAAATAAATTTAATTAATAAAACGTGTTAATTGTTCATGTTATATTAAAAAATTATTTATAATATGGATAATTGAACCCACATCTGTGAAATAAAGAATCATTTACAAACATATGATTCTAGTTACATGATATGTTTTATCATTGTTATCTTAAACATTATTATTATTATTCCCATTTTAGTATATATGTTTTTCGTCCACTATGTATGAGAGGTTGTAAATAATTATATGTTTACTTTTTATCATATTTTTTATGGATATTGGGAGTTGAGTATTCCATTCATGTGTGTTTTTTAATGTTTATTAATAGAATGTAAAATTTATAAAAAAATGTAATTTATTAATTATACAATTTCTATTATTCTATTATTGTATTACATGTTTGATGAAATGATTAATTAAAATGATAAATGTATATGTGTGGGTCAAGAATAGCTAATTTGTTTTCATGTTAATTATAATTCATCATTAATATACCATGAATGTTGTTGATGATTTATATGGTAAATTTTGATTATTAATGTTTATTCCACTACTTTTAATGGGTATACAACTTTTTGAATTGAATGAATATTTATTTGGTAATCAGTTTCAATAATTTGTAGTTTACATATATAGCCATACAGTAGTTTAGAAGATCTGAAATCTAGTGGAACACATGTCATACACCTAAGACAGGTTGTTATTTTTGGGTATACGGTCTTGAACCTATATATAATATGGAATGATATTAGTGTGTCATATTGCATGATATGCATGGAAACTATCGAATCTCATATTTAATATGTTATGGGATATTTTATGGATTGAAATGATATATCATGCATGTACCTAAAACCTATTATAATATTCAATAAATAAATTTCTAAGCAATATAATTTTTTAATGATATTTTTTAAAATTATATGATATAGAATGGAAAGAGGAATTAAACATTAAAATTTTTATTATCTTTAACTGGATATCATTCACATAAATAATGCATGTGAGAATCAAATAATATTTGATATGATAAATGATTGTTAGCCGGGTGATTAAAGACTTTGTAAACAGTATACCATTTACTAATAAATTATAAATGTGAGGTTAAATTCATGATACCTCATCAAGTATCCCCTTGTATTATAAAAAGGTTTCCATAGAAATGAGAATGGTTTGTGATCCTTACATGGGATCCATTTATATAAAATTCACTAAATCTCTCTAATATATCCATATACACCATTTTAGGTACTAAAATTTCATTAATTGAATTAGAATATAAATTTATCATGAATCGATTCTATTAATACATGTACACGCCATGGGGAATGTGGTATAATTTCTTTTTATAAGTTATCATTTCATGGTTTTGTTTAAAGACAATTTCATCCATATTACTTGTTTAATGGTACTTATCCAATTAATTTTATATTTACTCATGGAATTATTTTCATTATATTAATCACTGGATGATGCTTGTAGTTGCTACAAATACATTAAATGACTATTAGTCAATCCTTTAACACTTATCAGTGGTATTAGAGCCTCACTATGCATTTTAATTCACAAAACCATGTTGATAAATGAAGTAAATTGGTCATATTTTTCATTTCTATATAGATATCATTAAAAATAATTAAAAAATGAACTACAATGATTTATATGAAATTTTTAGCTTTAGGAAACCCTGAGAAGGGAGTGGTGAATTATGGTGTTGGGATATTTTTGATTAAAATTGATATGGTATACATTTTGGTTCGAACATCATTATTATTTCTGATTATAGTGAACATTTACCGAAAACCAAAAATTAGAAATGAAAAGGAAGGTGAAAAATTTACTAACATCACCAATAAGGGATAATATATACAGAATACTTTGATGATGTGTCTTTTAAACGAGAATCGACAAAGCTTTACTGGATTTTTTACACTATAAATATTTATCCATATTTACTCTTCATTATTTGAACTACATTTACAAATAATACAAGGACAGTGAACAACCTCCCCCATATCCATTCGTTGACTTTTACATACTCACTTCTATAGATTAATACATACTAATTTTTATGTAATGATAGAATATCCCTATATATTAATAATATTATTTATGTTTCTCATAATGAAATAATTTATAAAATTCCCCATTATTCTCCTCAATCACTAAAACAGTCATTTGAATTATTAGTGTAAATTCCATGGCTAGGAACAGATTCCTGTGTATATCCAACATGGTACAATGTTCATTAAGTAGTATTATTCATGAGCTTCCATGTTTAGTTCATGATTACGGTATTTCTTAGTGGTATTGTGCATTACAAAATTTCTAAATGAAACATCTTCCTATATTGCTTCTCAAAAATCAATGTTAATGGATCGTACTTCACAAACAATCATCATTGAACTCTACTTCATGAAATACATCACATAATCGCTTTCATGACTCCAACCGGTGGTACATTTTTGACTTGATATGTGGAATTTCCATGGTATGTGAAAGAACATAGATCCCCAATTTCCAGAAAACTCTACAGATATTCATAATATTTTCAAAAAATTTCTGCCTATTTATTATCTTATTATATGTATTAAAAATACAGTATAAAACACAAAAATATCTATAATAGAAAAATCCATCCATGAATTCTCTTCATCGTAAGAAAATATTGTGTATAATATTCCTCTGTGTCCAACCCAAAAACTCTATCACTAGGTCACAATTGGAACAAGACATCACATACATACAATAAGAGTTTCTACCTATGAGGGAATTCTTTAATAAAAATCATCCAAAAAAATAAAAAATCTATGTGGGTTCACACAACACATTACCCATTTGGTTCCTCCAATGTCGATCACTACGAATTACTACCATTCCCTAGTAAATGAAACCATTCAATCATGAATTTTCTATGAAAACATATTAAATTTTAAAAAATTTCTATCCAATAAACTTCTTTTGTGGGAATTCTTACATTAAAATACATTTCATGTTTTCCAAATAATTTCTATGTGGAAACTCCACATTTTCCTCTACACCTTAATGTAAATTGTCCCGACAGTCTATATTTTTGTACCAAAAAACTTAAAAAACATTACAGAACAACGCCACCATGAACACTATGGTAATTTAATTATTGATGTTCTAGAATATTCAACCAATCTCACAAATTCTTTATTATTCTAGATCATACCAGAAATGGATCGAGAAGAATCAAAAGACAAATATCGATCATGGACCACATAATTTTAAAGAATGACAGAAGATTACATATTTTTTTGATAGAGTTAGTGTATATGATATGTTATATCATTATATATAATATATTTAGATCCTTAAATTATACTCATATTTTATCATATTATGTATAAAATCATAAAGGACAATAGTACTGATTCTCTGTTTTCAAAAAGTGCATTGTATCATGTGGAAAATATCTATATAACTATAAAATATAATACATAAGATTATAAAAGAAAATTCATTATTAAAATATTAACTATCATAAAATACATCATAAAATTGAGGATTATAAATCTTTTGATATAAAAATAGTTTAAAATAAGGTATCATGGGTTGTTTATTTTTTCTAATTTATAAATTGTGAAGATAATTAAATAATTTATAAATTGTTAATAATTAATAGAAAAAGTTATTTTAGGATATATATATAATTTTTAATGTAAATATAAATAATTTATTTATAAAATTATTGTAATTAATTTTTCAATGATTATAAAATGTAAATAATTTAATATTAATAATATTAAATGTTGACATTAATATATATTTTGAAATATTTTTGAAATTACTTATAATATGGATAACCCTGTTTATATGTAATCTATAATGGTTAATTTAAAAAAATTACAATATTTGAGAAATTATAAAAGTGTTTATACATAAAATAAATATTTTTTCTTAATTATTTAATTAAAAAATTCTAAATTAAAAAATTCCATACTTGATAAAATTTTTAACAAAAATTGAATGAGATTTGATAAATGGTATGATTAGGGTTTAAATAATAATAATGTATTGATATTTAAATTATAAATTTTATAAATAATAGATTTATAATTTTGAATTTTTTATTTCATTTAATATCATATTTTGAAGAACATGTATTATAATGAATAATATAGAGTTCATATTAGAATAAATATTTATTTTTTTATTTTTTTTTCATTATGTAATATCCATATTGTATGAAAAAATATAGTGTTTTTTTAATATTTTTATTATTTGATCATAAATATTTTATATAATATTTAAATATATGGTGTGATTATTTATTTAATAAATTCCTTGATTTATTCAAGAATATTTTTATTATATTCGTAAAGGATTTGTGTGTTAGATTAAATTTAGAAACTACTTCTATAATTTAACATACATGAAATTAAGTAGTTACTTCTTATATTTGATTATTGATATAGTTTTTTTCTTTCTATAATGTCTTAAACTATGTAAAGATTTTGAATGAAGAAATTGCCTATTTTTTAGAACTATTATGATTTATAATTATAATGGAATTGAGGTATTTATATAGTAATGTGTCCTCGGGTAGAGGGATTTTGGGACATATTTCCCTTTGGCATAAAATATTGATCCTTGTATGAAAAATTGAAGGTTTGAAATTAACCACAATAGGATTAATCAATAGGGGATTATTTGTATCCATTTATTCTAATACATTTATTGAAATGGTAAAATTTCTCTAATATTCAATCTTCATTTAGGTGTTTATAAATATAGTTGGCATTTAATTTTAATTAGTAAAAAAACCTATAGGTTATGTAAAATTTTCCACATCAATAAGAATTGAATGTATTGATTGGTTGAAAATAGTAGGATTCCAAAGTAAATAAAAATTATAATGAATAAAATTCTTGGTAATAACTTGAAACTAGAATATGAGATTAAACCTCTTTTAATATAATAAGTGTTATATTCCTTAAAATCCAATTTTAAGAACACTATTCGATATGTTAGGCCAATTATGGGATCCTATGGATTATATTATGTATATAAGAAAGTAGTTGGTGGACCAATAAAAATTATATGACTATTAATGGAATTTTAATTGGTTTTATTATAATATGGAATATCTAATATGATTAGGTTACCATTAGAATACAGTTATGCTCATTTATACTAAAGAATATCGATAAATTTAACAACTTAACTGTCCAAAAGTAATATATGATATTATTGGAATGATAACAAACCTAAATAACTATGTGCTAAGAAAAATATAAATATCGAATCACTAAATATTTAAATTTGGTTCATGTACCTTGAAGGAATATGATGTTTTTAAAAATGGTCACTATTTCACTGAGAAAATAATTAATAAAATTACCTATTAAATGAATGTAAAGATACATGGTACACTTATAATAAAATTATCTAACACTTGAATCTAGATTCCTATGAGTAGAATACCTGGAATCCCTAAAAGTTCAAAAATCATCACATGAAATAGAACATAAATAATTTTAGTCTCCAATAATATATTCATTATGAAATAGTATCTTAATTCCCTAAAGAGAATAATGGATTCATTAAGGCATGATATGGAAATTTCATTGCATTTTAATTAATGTAAATATTATTAAAAATATAATAATTTGTAATAATTTATTGATCAATATTATCAATGTATTGAGGTTTAAAAGACTAGTCGACATATTTGTGTTCTACTACTACACTAATAGTACATATGGGTAAACGTTCGAACTGAAAGAATGAAAATTGGGGAGTATAATATTTTTTCATTTTAATAAGATGTAATGGTCATTGAAAATTAATGAAAATTTTTTAAATGAAGGGAATAATTTTCATATTATGGAATTATATTGGATACTAAATGTTTTTTTAAAGACACATGGTGAGAGATTGAAATTCATTAATGTTATATAAATCAATTATTTCACTTTTCGAGGGTATAAATACTAAATGTTATTTTTGCAAGTGTTATAGACGTGCATTTCCTAATAATGAAAGATATAATTTTTTATCATATTTTTTCATTAAAATTTTAATGAAAAGGGTTATTATACCATACAATAAATTAAAATGAAAAATATATCATGCCATATGATCCTGAGAAGGATGTGTTATCTTGTTTTATATATTGTATATAATATGGTATTTTGATTGTAAACAATTAGTACCTTTAAATAATATTACATGATCATTTTATAAGTACAACATGATCCATGTATTTGGGGAATAGAATTCATACACAAGTATTTATTTAATAACAAGGAAATACAAACACAAATAATCAATGATTACAAGTTATAAATTACCCAAACAAAATCCAATCAAAATATAGTAGATACAACAAGGATCACTAAAAATAGAATATAATTTATTAAACCATGGAATAATCCACTTCATCATAAGTAACTTCTAATATATATTTAGGAATAACCCTTATACAAATTGGAGGATATTATTCCAGTCCAATAATAAAGTCAATCAGAATACCATATTTGAACTTATTGTTAGTTCCCCCACATGCATCGCTCTTTTATAAAACAATAAAATACAGTGATAATTCCACAAGGGGTTATAAATAAAATAAATCCTTGATGTAATTAAAAAAAATTATTCTTCACTATATCCTCAATTTCCAAGAGGATTATCTATTTGAAAAAAATTAAAATTACAACATTGCACTAGCCTATAAAAACCCATTTATGGCCTTAGATACATGCCATATTAGCCTTATTAGTTCTGAAATAAATAACAAAAGATACACATTATGTGTTTATAAATGTAATATCTCATAATCAACCTATTAGTCTTGAATGATGATTTTAATAAATAAATTTTACATTAAAAAAGATTATTTCATATTATTCATAGAAATAGAAATGAAAATATATTCCAAAAAAAATGAATAGAATTTCAAGCCTATTATAGGGCCTTATAATTAAAATTCGTATTAATTTTTTCATCATTGTAAATTTTTGTAATAATTCGGTTCAATGTTTCAATATAATTATAAAAACTAATCAATACATCATTATACATCTTCAGTATAATTTCATCTCGATCATAGATCCATTTATGTAATTTCACACTATGCTCACCCATAATATTTATGAATACCTTCGACATTTCACCATGTTTATCCAAATAAATAATTATAAACTATATATATGTTTCCTACGATTTCAACTGGGGGGGAGCACGCGCATCCGTCACTCAGGGGAGGATGCACAACTTTTTGCACCGCATTCCCTCTTTCCAAAGGCGGGCGTCATCCGTTCCTTTTTCAGGGACGCCTACTCCTAGATCGAAACCGGGATGATGATATGTCAGTTCTTCCTTCCACGGATTCCTCCTCGAAGCTCGTCACCTAGTTTGGGTTTCCCTCATAGATTTAAGACTTATTCGTGATCCTCATCCATGGTGCCATAATTTCATGGATTCTAGTTAATTATGCTGCTTTCGTCGAGACGCTCCAAGGGGTCTGGTCGGGGCAGCAACCTTCGGTGAAGGGAATGGTCACACTGGGGTGTCGTCGGCATGCCTTGATGCTAGGGGATTGGCATGCGGCTTCTGTCCCTTATTATAGGGATTCATGAGGGTGAGGAAGCCCGAGGCATCCCACATCGAGCGCAACGAATCGTGTGCCATCTGAGGTTTTCCACATCTTCCCATGTTTAACACGGGGTATGCCGTGAGTTTAACATCTTGAGGAGACGGATCAGACTAATTAGAACACTAAGATTGGATAAGATTGAAGAAACCCCTAGTGGGAACGCCGATATTGGGGCCAGCATGTGGCCGGCTTCTTAGATACTATGGAGTGGAATGAGGTGGCATGATCCCACCGGGATGTGGTAGCACAATTAAGGATCAGGATGGGTGATGTAGTGAAGAGGGGACTGAACCTCATAGAGGCTTCCTACGTCTCCCCATGGTAGGGAATCAAATTCTGCGTAGTTCGGTGATACGGCGGGACACATGAAGAGGTGACCCATGAGAATGAACGAATGGATTGGAGCTGGGAGGAATTAAGACCTCCGGGCTAGGGAATGAGATTCCTGAGGCACTTTGGCTCAAGGGAGAGGTCAAGATGAGACGTGGACGTCAGATATGGGGATTAAGCTCTGAGGCAGCCCATAATGGTGGCCGTGAACTTACGCAGAGGGGTCGGAACAACTGAGTGATGGGCTTGAACCTCGTGGAGGCTTCCTACGTACCATGCATTAGCACAGATCTAATTCCACGTAGTTCAAGGCATATTGTTTAACGTCATGCGGGATGAAGGAATGCATTTTAACGTCATATGGGACGAAGGAATAATGATTAATGTCATGCGGGATGAAGGAATATAGTTTAACGTCATGCAGGAAGAAGGAATACAGTTTTACATCATGTGGGACGAAGGCATGCATTTTAACCTCATGCGGGAGGAAGGCATCTTGTTTAACATCATGCGGGATGAAGGCATACATTCTAACGGCATGCGGGACGAAGGAATATAATTTAACTTCATGCCAGACGAAGGTATGGGGGTTACTCTATTATGCGGCCCATGGGGTTGGCGAACCTACACGAATAGGGGGGGGGGATTCAGAACGACTAGGTGGTGGGTTTGAACCTCGTGGAGGATTCTTATGTATGATGTGTTAGCCCGGATAAAAGTCCCCATAGTTCGCTGGGATGGGGCTTACGCTCTGAGATGACCCATGGGAGGATTTCATGGTCGATGCTCACTCTAAGACCATGTGAGTCATGCATGGTGTGAGAAACAAGAGGCAGCAGGGACCAGACGATCACGTCGCGAAAGGGTGTGTCCATGAGAAGCGGAAAGGGGCTTATGCATTGTGCGAACCAAAGAGGAAACATGGGATTACTCATGGTTAGTTGCCCTTAGTGCTAGGGCTTACTCCATGATGGAGGCCCGTGGTGCAACAAAGCACAGAGGGAGAGGGATTTGGGACCGAACACAAGAGATGCCTCGTTCCCTATCACGCCCTCCACCAGCTTTGGCAGTGGGGAAGTACGAAGGTTCATGGGTGCAACCTTCTGCAAGAGAGGCTAGGGGATTACACTCTGAGGAAGACCTTCCCCCGAGGACAAGCTCCACTCAAAAAATAGGATATCATTCCATTTGAGGATGATTATATTACCATGGAGACGAGCGGTGTAAAGAATGTCCGAGCCGGGGGGGACCCTGCGTGCGAGGCATAGGGTCAGATCACAGTTTAACAGCATGTATTGAGGACGAGGTGCTTGGTAGTTTAACATCCTGTATCTCAGACGAGGTGGGTTTTCTCCACACCCCATGGGCTTACATGTCAAACACCCTCTACCCTTTGTGGGAGGAAAGGCATCAGCAAGGCCGTAACGAAGGGGGGGCTGTAGAGAGAACCATCGAGGGGTCCACGTTAGTGTGGCTATGGGGGATGGGGCTTACGCATGGAAGCTACCCAGGATCCACTAAGGAGTGGAAATGATGGATGGGGCTTACGCATGGAAGAAAACCGTAATGTCTTCCTCATGTCTGGCCATGAGGGCATCACAACTCACTGGTGGGTTGAGGCATGTGATTGAGGTCTATACCTATGCACTAGTTCACAAGCGAGATAATGCCAAGGGCGTTGGAATCGTCCCAAAAAAGGGATATGAAAAGTTTGAATCGCATGCCCGACATTCGGAATGCAATGAGAGTGGTGTGGCGATAGAGGATTACTGCTGACCATGTTTGCAACATAGTATCTTGTCGCGTTAGCCTAAAATGGGGACAAACAAATGAGGGTCAACTGCTGACCATGTTTGAAACACAGGACCTGACGGAAAGTGTAACCCATAGTCTTCTAGGGCATTGGCCCATGACGACAGGCGGACCAGGGGTCAATCATCCATACTATTACAAAAGTCGGACCAAATGTCTATCATCCATATTGTTATAGCAGGCGGACTGTAAGTCAATCATCCATACTGTTAGGGGGTCACTTCAGACATGGAAGTGGATGCAAATCTGAATGAAGGACACGCAAAGCGTGAGGTGGAGTGATGGAATGTTTGAACGGATTCCAATGCTCTTGAAACTGTTCCACTATAATCATGGAATTGGGCATCATATGCTTTCCACATAAGGCATCTCTTATTTGGAACAAGAGGCATCCTATTGCAGAATGATAGGGCATTCTACTCAAGGGAATTGATGATAAGAATCTAAACTCACGACACAGGAAACAAACGAAGAGAAATATTTCAACTCAAGGGGTCCCATGGTGTGTGGAGGAGTATCTTAAATCATGGTATTCCCCAGGTGGAAGGTGGGTGTGCATAAGTCAGCAATGGAAAATCCTGAAATCCCAGACAGAAAAGTTCGCGCTGTGAGTCTTCATTTTTCATGGGGGTCTATGATGGTAGCGAAGGGACCGGCCCAGAGGGCCGGGGGTGCAACTCGACACTGACCCCGGGCGGGGGGAAAGGGAAAAGCCCACGCACTATGGACTGGTGGGCGCAAGCCTGTATACTGTTGTGCATAATAGGAGTGACATACAGGATAAGATGCACACAATAAGGGAGACCTACGTGCAATAGGGCAGGCATGTGCGCAATTGAGGCTGCTACGTGGAAAACACCCGGTCGGCGCGAAATCTGAGATATTTGGCGTGAAATAGGGGGGATGAGGTTTTGCGCGTGACTCTAATGGATTGCGCACAAAGGGGTTGTGCAGAAAAGAAGGAATTGTGCACAGCGAAAGGGTTGTGCGCGCAAAGGAAGGATTGCATGAAACGTGGACAGACTCCATGAAAAAGACGAAATTGCGCACATGGGGCGGACCTCGAAGGGATTGGAGTTCAGTCTAAGCCAAAGGGATATCGGGTGAAGGCGGATCTCGAGGAGACTTGGCGTGAAAAAGAACCATAACTGAAGGCCATATTTCTCGCACGATTATGTGCATGAGAGACGGTTCAAATTTCTCAGCCCTGAAAAGGAAGGTGGTCTCCTTCTATTTATATGCACCTGGGGGTGCATAATCTGGGGTTGCATGCAAATTTTGCGCGACGGAGGCAGTGGCGCAAAATATCAACCACGCAGGATGCAGGCACGAAATTATTTTGCGCTGGTGCTGGGACATTGCGTGAATCCAGGGTTGCCTTTCGCGCGGGTCATTTTTTTCGCACACATCACACAATTTTTCACGCACCACTTCCAGGTACTCCATACCGATCCTTTAGGTCTGAATATGACTTCGCTTTTCTGTACTGGAACTTTCTCTGATAGTTAAGCGCTTTTCGGCGTCAACAAATTCCCCCCCTTAGAATTGGATCGGTGAGGGGTCGCAATGATCAGATACTGAGGGAAACGCCGAAATACATGGCTTCTTGGGTCCCTTTGTCTTATCATGCTCAACCATAATACTGAAGTAAATATAAATCCATCACTAAGCTCACGTGGGCCATGAGAAACAACGGAGGCTCGCTATATTACTTCGTTCGATTGTGGGAGCGCTAACCAAGCTTCAGGCATCCGAAATAGGGCTTGGACTTCTAAGAAGGAGACCTCATACCGACTGATATATCATGTTCTCAATGTGTTCTGACACACGAGAGGGGCAATGCCAGGGGCATTGAAATCCATCCGAACATAGGGTGATGAAAAAGATGAGTCTTGTTACCCCAAATTCAGAAAACTATGGGTGGGCACGACAATGGAGGATAACTGTTAACAGTGGCGGAAACGTAGCATCCATATCGCATAGGCATGAAACGGGGACAACAAATGAGGGCTGACCACTGACCATGTTTGCAACATGGGGCCAAACTCAAATATCGTCGATCAGTCTTCCGGAACGTTGGCCCAAGAAAGGAGGCGGACCAAGGTCTATCATCCATACTGTTACAATAGGCAGACCAAGGGTCTATCATCCATATTGTTATAGTAGGCGGACCGAGGTCTATCATCCATACTATTAGGGGGTCCCATCATACATGACTAGTCTTCCGGAACGTTTCCACAGGACAGCAGGCAGACCGTAGTTCAATCATCTATTTTGCTACAATAGGTGGACTAAAGGTCTATCATCCATATTGTTGGAGCAGGCAGACCAAATTTCTATCATCCATAATGTTAGGGGGTCCCATCAAACATGAAAGAGGATGAGGATCCGAATAAAGGGGAATGAAAATCATGGAATGTGGAGTGGTGGTTTGTTCAAATAGAGTCAAACAATCCCAAAATTGCACCACCGTGGCAGAGGTGCATTAGGCGGACATATTAATGTGGTCAAGGATCGTCCGAATTTTTATACAGGACCACCCTGGAAAGAGAAATGTTTCTTCCCACCATCATTATGGGTCATCCTGAACTTATTTTGGGTAGACTTCACAATTACACCACTCCACAAGAAGTCAGGCTGAGGGGCTGATTGTAAGGAGGGACAGGATTTGGTAATCCCTGAGGCTGGACCCAAGATGAAATGTCCAGGCGTTCTTTTGTATATCATTAGGATGAGAATCAAGCCACATGTACTTCTAGAAGCACAGTTTAATGTCATGTAGGATGATAATACAAGAAGGCGAATTCTTAGAAGGGGGTGTGCGGGGTGCAGCTGTTGCAAACCCTACGTGAATGAAGACATAATCCGGCACTACGCGAAGTAGTCTCGTGGTCAGGGTCCCGAAGGCGGGACCGAAGAGACAAACTAGCTAAACTCGTGCTAGAATGAAAGACATGAGGTCTGAGTGTTCCTACGTATCCCATTAGGATGGGAATCACGCCAGATGTAGTTCTTAAGAGATCATTGTTTATAGTCTTAGAGCTCGGACCAAAGGGACCCGGATATAGGGAAAAATGCATTTTAGGGTCATGCAGGACCCCGAAAGGATCTTAGTTTTCGGTCTTAGAACATGGACCAAAGGGGCCCAGTAATAAGGGAAGGAGACGCATAGTATAGTGACTGAAAAAACCCAATGTGGATGAGGATGGGGTCTTGCTTACCATGCGTTTCTTGGAAAAGTGTTTAGGCTAAGGGACCGAACACAGATGTTTGGCTGGGCCTGCGTCGAAGTACCCAAGAGCTCCTACGTATCTCATAAGGATGAGAATCATGGAATATGTAGCTCTTGAGGGGTGGCGCGACATGACATGGAGCCTGCACAAAGAATGAAGGAGGCGTGTAGGTCTATCCCACTCACCAAAAGAAGCGGAATTTGATATATCTTGTTTGTCCTTGAAGGTGAATGGTTTTTCTTTTGTGGAGCGATCGGCCTAGGTCAGTAATTTCCAGTGTCGCCACTATAATCAAGCCGTAACGGGCATTGAAAAATGGTATGGTAATTTACCAAAACCCGACGTGAGGTCCCATATGGGGAGGTCACCACAATGCAATGCCGTTTTTTGTCGTGCGACTAGGACAATATAATCACAGTTTATGGTCATGTGGTGGGACCGAACAACACAGTTTAAAGTGGTATAGAAGGGAACTGGGGGCACACGCCTGATACAATGAGGCATACCCGATGTGGATGAGGATATAATCCCATTCCATCACCATGTGTGATTCTGAGAGATGAGCCTTGGGCCAAGCGACCGGCGAGGGTTCAACAATCAGAGGGGCAAGAGATGCTAGCTCCCAGTTAAGATGGGCCTGAAACGCAATGTATGGGAAACTCCTCATTCCCCATGGGGGTGGGGGTCAAGGTGTTCATGATCCTTGGAGAAAACCGAAGCACATACTCTAGCGCTCAGATCGCAGGAGCCCCGAGATACACTGTTACGCAGCTTTGTCCATCTGACGTATGGAGGTGCACTCCGGGCTATTCCAAGGAGTGTCGAGATACAACCTTGACATGATGGGGTGGAAGAAAATGTGAATCATGCAACCAACATTTATGGCCTGAATGAGCCGACATGACGACTGAGGATTACTACTGAACATGTTCGCAAAACAGCATCATGTCGAGTTAGCTTAAAGATAGCAGCAAACAGATGAGCATCAACCGCTGACCATATTCACAACGCAGGATTTGTATCAACTTTATTCCCGAAACCCTCTGGGGCATTGGCCCGTGATGGTAGGAGAGCCCTTAGGCGTTGTATCCAAGATGTTCTTGGGGGTCCCTCCGGGTGTGAGAGATAACGGGGGCCTGGATGAAAGGGATCATGAAGCTTGGAAAGTAGACAAAAACATTCCTAAGTCAAATCTGACACTCCAGGTCCTAGACTAGAGTACACTGAGCACATTAGCGGACCACCGGAAAGGGTCAAAGGGATCGATTTGAGAGCAGCCAAAAGATGGTGGATTCTCGGTAGGAGGGGGGTATAGTGCCAAAGCCCCTATAACACACCCAGGTATATCCCCCTGGGGGAGGGACAAGCCAAGAGATAGAGGTGACAAGGAGATCATGGAATTCCTTTAGAGATGGTCCTGGACCTGAAATCTCGGTGTTCAGGCGGTCCTACGTATCCCATAAGGATGGGAATCAAGAAGCATGTATTTCTAGAAGCACGGTTTAACATCGTGTATGATGATAAGAGGTATTTCTTCCAGGGAGTGTGCATAGCGTGGTGGATAACCCATCGTGAATGAGGACATGATCCTACACTGCACCGCATGCTCTGGGTGACGGCTGGGGCTGAGAGGCCCGAGAAGGCCAAGGGGCCTGAGGCTGGGCCTCGGTCTGGGATGCCTAACAAGCTTTAAGTTTAATGTCTTGCAGTGAGGACGAGCATGCAGTTTAATGTCATGCTAGACCATAAGGGTCTTAGTTTAAGGACTTAGAACTCGGACCAAAGGGGGCCATATGTAGGGAAAAAACACATTTTAGAGTCATGTAGGACCAGGTGCAGTTTAAGGTCATGCGGGAACGAGTGCAGTTTAAGGTCATGCGGGACGACAGACGATTCTTAGTATTGGGTCATAGAACTCGGACCAAAGGGGGTTCAGGCAAAATACTGTTTGAGGAACCTGGTGTTGGTGGGAGGAGTGACACGCTCACCATCCATAGTCACCAGGGAATACGTGCCATTGGGATATACCTTATGGATGATGAAATGCCCCTACCATTTGGGCCCCAATTTCGTTGGTTTCCTACCGGGAATCATTGGCGCTCTGAGAGGAAGTAGTAGGTCACATTGCAGGGAAGAGGGAATGTTACTCTCCAATTTTCATGGGGGTCTGGGACGCTAGCGAAGGGACCGGCCCAGAGGGCAGGGACCGGAGCGCAGTGGTGACCCTGAGCGGGGGGCGGGGGCACAACCCCCGCGCTATGGACCAGCGGGCGCAAGCCTATATACTATTGCATGTAATATGAGCGACATACAACATAGTTTGTGCACAATATGGGAGGCCTACGCGCAATAGGGTAGGCGTGTGCGCAATTGAGGATGCTGGGTGGAAAAAACCCGGTCGGTGTGAAGTCAGGGAGATTTGGGGTGGAATGGGGGGGGGGCTGAGGTTTTGTGCGTGACTCGAAGGGATTGCATGAAAATAAAGGTATTGTGCGTAAAAGAAGGAATTTTGTGCAATGAAAGGGGTGTGCGGGCAAAGGAAGGATTGTGAACAACTTGGTCGGACTCCGCGCAAAATATGTAATTGCGCCAAAGGGGAGGACCATGAAGGGATTGGAGTTCAGTCTAAGCCAAAGGGATCTCATGTAAAGGTGGATCCCGGGGCGACTTGGTGCGAAAAAAACCATAACTGAAGGCCATATTTCCTACGCGATTATGCGCACGAGAGGCGGTTCAAATGTTTCGAACCCAAAAAGTAAGGGGCTCTCCTTCTATTTATAGGCACCCGGTGCGGAATCCAGGGTTGCGTGCAAATTTTGCGATATGGAGGCTGCGACGCGAAATATCAATCGCGTGGGATGCGAGCGCGAAATTATTTCATGCCGGTGCTGGGACATTGCGTGAATCCCTAGTTGCCTTTCACGAGGGCCATTTTTTCCGCGCACTTCATCCTATTTTTCACGTACCACTTCCGGGCCCTCCGGACCGAGCCTCCGGGTCCGAATATGACTTCACTTTTCCGTTCTGGAACTTTCTCCGATAGTTTAGTGCTTTTCGGCGTGTACAATATTTTTATTTAGAGAAACATTAGACCATTTTTTTCTTCAAGAGTGAGTAATTTTATCATTATAAATTTATAGGAAAAGCGGTTGATATAAAAACATCTTCAAAAATTTTAAATTTTTCATCACTTGTACAATAATAAAACATATCATTAATAAAATATTATTCAAGATTTATTACTTAATCAAAAAATTAATACTATCTCAAAAGATTATAAGGCCTTGTCTCATTGGGTAATTATAAACATAATGTAATATATTGATACATGGGTACAGAAACAATATTTTAAAACTCCAAATTATTCCGTTATATTCCATAGATCTTCTAACATATAACGAGATAAACTAGGTAAGAACATTAGAAATGGGCGACCTATAAGGAGTAATAAAGGAATTGTCAAATAATTACAAAATTATAGTAATATAATTAATATAATAGGAATTTCAAGGTGATATAAAAATGTTAATATTATGAAACATGAATATTGGAGAGTGATATAAGATGGTAACATCAAGGAAACATAGGAATGTGGAAACAACATAAAACATGACATAATAAGATTAAGTCAATGCTAATACCTAAGATATAACTACATGGTGTTTTTATGAAAACAACCTATTCACCATACATGGTGTCTCATGAGAAAAAAACATTACCCAATTTATTGGATGTCTATAAAATTATATCTTACGAGTAACATTTTTTTCATGTACATCCATTAGTGGGCCACATAAATCACAAAATATAGGAAGACCATTCATAAATTTTAATCCCACGATGAAAGATAGGGTTTAATATAGGTAATTCCATAATCCATTTAGTATAGGTACATATAGGATAATACCCTATAATGAAAATTGTGATGGGTATTTGTTATATAAATGTTTGTCTTAGACAACCACATTTTATTTTTGACAACATAGCATTTGTACATAAAGATTTGTACAAAGGTTTAATGAGAGTGACTGGTGGTCTATAAGTAAATTTAAATCGTAATCAATTAAATGATATGTGAAAATAACAATCCAAAAAAATAATTAGAAATTAAATTTGTTCATACAAATAATGTAATTGAATAATGACATGAAGGAGAAAATCTCTATATGTTATGATAGAACATCTAAAATATTTACATTAGCTTTATAAGAGCTTTTGAAAACATTTATAGGGATTTAGAGAGGTGGAGGGAGAGTAACATCATGTAAATAGGTTTTAAATGAAGAAGAGTGGGAGGATGGATGTATAATTTTATAAAAAGAGTGGGGAAGTCATAAATATTTTATAATCATAAGTGTGGTACTATATATGATAAAATAATTGAAACCATAATCATCCCTAGGGTTTATTAAAATGGAATTAAAGAAATTTGAGTGGGTTTAAATATTTATAATTACATGAAACACAAATATTAAAATAATACCATTGGTGATGTGGAAGTGATTCATGTTCACAAAGAAGGTATTTTAAAGAATTAAAATGTATTATTTTTTATGGAAAATTCAGTTAGTGGATGTTAAATTAATAAAATAACACCATTATTTGGAAATATAAATATATATTTGGTCTTTTTTCCATTTATTTAATTTATTAAACCAGTTTTTGTTCTTTATTATGTCATAATACAAACCAAATATTTATATATTATTTCATTTTTATCCAAACGTTCGATTGTCTCATAAAATTATTAAAAATTCTCCATTGGATAATATAAATGAGTTTATATCAAAAAAAATATTTATTACAAAGGAATTCCATAAATAACAAAATTTACACATTTAAGTAAAATCCCTCATTTCCCTAAAAATAATTGTTTTTATGATACTAATATCTTTATGAACATTACAAGAATTACATGGATGTCATTAAATTATATTATCCTTTATATATAAGTATTTATTATTTAATAAAATAATGTTATGAAAAAAATAAATATTCAAAAAATTATTGATTTTATAAAAATGATGTTTTAATTAAATATATATACATCTCATAATAAATTTTTAGTTTTTCCTATAAAAATATAATATTTATCAAACTCAGTACATAAATAATTTTAAACTAATAATAAAAAGGTATAAAAATTGTGAATATTTTATTTAAAATGGAATATAAAAACTCATACTACTATGATCCAGATTCATAACCTCTTATTAAACCAATGTATTCCCTATGTGTATCATGCGTGATGGTAGAACATTCTTGGGGTGGCTTAGTGAACATAGTTTGGGTCATGATGTCTATTATCTTCAACTTCCATAGTAAAAAAGTTCGTTCAGTTCTCAGTTGTTCAATTTTAGCTTAGACATTATCAAATTAATAACCCATTGATTCTATCTCCCATGGAAGATTTGATATATATACCTCATGGGGTCTAATTAAACTTGTCCAGGACATCACTTATTATATCTGTATCGATTGGATTTTATTATAAACCTAAAAATAATTTGATCATAATGGTCACTATAAAATAACAGTATTATAAATTTTTAAGACGATTAATAGTATATTAATTCCAACTAACCATATATTATAAAATTACAAATTAACTGATGTACTAAATCTATTTTATAAAACATAATAATGAATTTATAATTTTAAAAATAGAATTCAATTTATAGAAGATTGTCTAATTAAATAATTTCCCCATTCAGAAATTGCACCCTTTAAATTTAATTTCATAATAAAAAATATTTGAAATAAATTTTATTCCATCTCCACTTTTTGTTATTATTTTTATCCATCAATCATGTGGTTTCAGCAAAACAATTTGACCAGACAAGTTCTCTTGTTTCACAGAACCTTGTCTCTATGATCAAAGATCCTCACTGACTTCTCCTTATATAAAAGATCATTCACCGAGGGTACTACCTCTATATTTATTACATGTTAGTGTTTAGGTATATAGTTATTGAATAAGGATATATCGAACAAATCATTTTGTTATGATAACATTTTTGGGGGATTTAGTTTAGATGACACGTATTTAATGTGATCAGGGATCTTAATGTGATCGATTTATCTAAGAGTAATATTTTCATTCTCCATAAACCTCATGAAATTATTTTCTGGTTATATATGAATGAATACATTATCATAAAAGTCAAAATCCATCTCACATTACTGATTAGATATATACATATATCATCCAATATTGTGAAAATTTCATATGAAATTGAATTTCATGAACATAATATATCATCTCATTGATATGATTACGTCCCCTAGGATTCTTCTCTATAAAATTATCCCAATATTTTCGTGACTTCCAACTATTCCAATACAGAACCTCAGAAGTTTCCAATTAGGTCATAGAATTCACTCTATTTTCAAATTATAACTCCACCAAGGAAATCTGTTGATACCATTATCCTTGGAAATCCATTTAAAATGATATCAACATATCATATAGAGTTTGAATGGTAATTTAAAACAAACCATCCATCTTATGGTGATATGTAGTGCATAAACTCATCTATGAATCTAATGCCTACTGAAGGCTTCTCTAAAACCATAAGGTAAAACATATATATTTATTAGATATAAATTAGAGTGACACTTCTGGAAGTTCTAATATTTAAATTATGAATACCATTATGATTTGGTCATGATAGAAATATTCCTTGACAAAAATGAAATGAGATACCATTATATGGCGATTTAATACCACCCATATGGTGGTATTTACAATATATGTCATTGGTAGTCCAATGATTAAATTAATGGTTATGTTATCACATTTATACATCAATATGGAAAATGGTTACATCATAACCTTTTAATTCTATTTTCTATCCTTGAATTTGGAATATAAGTATTTGAGATAAATATTTTACAATCTTCCTCTTCATGTTATCTCAATTGAAATTTTTTCTCAGATCCATTTCATTGAATATCCTTATCATTATTTTGGGACACTATGATCCTCTCAAAAATTGATGGTTTTGATGTAATTTGAGAAGGTATTATTGAGAATCATTTATTATTCCCATATTTGTCCTTTTTAAGTACAAGATGATTATATCCCTTCTGATGCTCCTCTTGGATAAGGTTTGATGGTCCTTTCTAATCAGGGAATATGAAACATTTCTTTACTTCAAATTATTATAATGGATTGATAAATTTTAAACCTTGATCAGCTCTAACAACCATCATTGTCCCATATTAATATTCATTTCTATTAAATTATACATATAGATTTTATTATCTGTATATATGTCACTCTTATCCCAATAGAGATAATTTTTTTAAATATTCAATTTTTTGTTCCCTAAATCCGAATTTAGATGATGTCTTTTTATTTCTATTATGAGATGTTTGATTTATGGGTGTAATAGGATATCAATATTTCATATTACAGGACCACAAAACGTAATCCCTTTTTTTATTATCTTTGTATATCACTCGTCCTTCCCCACAGATGTGTAATCTGAGCATACTTGTACTTATTATTCTTTTATTAAAATCATTAAATAATTCTTCAAATTATTCCGTTTAGAAAAACATTAGACACATCCCTGTTAGAATGGATAGTGGGAATAGAAATTTTGAGAAGTTTCTCACAAATTGATGGTATCACCCAGATAATCCAATGAAACTACCAATCTCTGTAACAGATATTAGTCAGGGACATCCTTCAAATGCCTCCATTTTTAAAGATCCATATATATACACTACTTGGTTATAAAATTCCAAATTAATGTAACATTATCCATAAAAGACTCACATTTACTATTATTTTCATATATCTTTTTCTATTGTAATTTCCATAGTACAACTTTTAAATACTCTAAATGTTTCTCATTTTTTGTGAAAAATATTAATATCATATATAAGAACTACCAAATCTTTTAGTGGTAATCCAAAAAGAAAAAATTCACAATGTTTATGAAGATAGTAAAAACACTAGTGCGTAAAAAATAGAATTACAATGACATTTTAGTACCCAAACCAAGTACACAAAGCAGTTTAGTGGATATCCATCTTCTACACCATTAAATTGTAATATCATGATTTGATATTTGTCTTTGAGAAGTACTATGTTTTAGATTATTTTTGAACAGTTAATCAGTTCATGGAATATGATACACATTTTTTATTGGGATATTATCCATCTAATCATAGTCAATGATAAATCACATCCACCCACACATCTTCCTAAAACATAAGAGTGGCACATTCCACGGAGGACGGCAGTGGTGCATAAACCAATTATTTGAATTAACATGTAGTTTATTCTTTTTCCCCTCAAGTTCAATAGTAGATATTTAATATGGAGTTTTGGATATTTGAAAGGTTATATGTATAACATCTACTAAGAACTCATCCTTAAGAAATGGAGGAATACCGAACAATTATTTGTGAAATCTACCAAAATATTATGCTATAATGGTCATTCCACAAACAATTATCTTTTCCTTAGTCTCTATCATTTTATCTAGATATTATTTCTCAAAAAGAAATACTATCCATTATTAAAATGATTCTTATGGATAAATTTATCATACTCATTGAACTTGTATATAATTATAGGGTGATTTTCAATGGAGAGTGTGATTTATTTCTCTTTATAAATTATGTTGCCAATATAAACAAAAAAACAACCCATATATACTAAAGAGATCATTGTTTTGTTCACTCGAATGTTCATCATTTAATTTATTATAGAAACGAATTTTTATACCTGGGATGTAATAATTCTTCATTAATCATTTTTAGTGATAGATACAATATAATTTTTTGAGACGATGTTCAAATAATTCTAATAAACATGCATGATATGAATGAATGTGAAAAAAACGAATCATATAATAGAATTATTATTATTGAATTAATAAATAGAATATCAGTCACCACATCATATTTAGGATCCATCCCAACATTTCTAATGAAATAATCTCTCTATAAAACCCTTAGATTTTACTCTATTTCACTTTTTAAATTTAATCTCTTCGATAACTTACATTGTATGAAACACCCAGCTTAACCATATTGTGAAATATTGTAACATCATAGGTAAATAATGAATATGAAATTTTAATATTTATTGATATTTGTAAATTAATTATTACTTATAAATTAAATGGGATTCATTGTTCGATGGAATATTCAATACACAACAACGAGTTTCTTTGAAATCTCATGTCGCACACAACGTTGGCTCAAAATAAAAAATAATAATATAATATTATTTTAAAAGTTATTTAACACCTAGCCATTATAATGGAGGTAATGGAGAAAACTAACTAAAAATTATTATACATGTTTGTTAAATGTTTCTACATTTATCCAATAAAAGTTATAGGCTTAAAATTTGAATGAATCTAATTTTAAGCCTAAATACTATAATATTCTTTAAAAGGCCAATTTACTGCCTTTTTATGGTGAACAATCTATAAATCTAGTTTTTGTAACTTTTATATTTTCTATTTGAAAAAAAAATTATTCTTTTCATTCGAACATCAAAATTTAAGTTGGGTATTTTTTTATTTTTCAGATAAAATTTATATTGTAATGAATTCTGAAAAATACTCTATTTTAATTCAAATATTCCTTTTAATCTAATTTATTTATATGTATAGATTATATTTTTAATTGTTTTTAAAGTGTAATTATATTATATTTTTAGCAATTAATCTGTTTTTGGTCATTGTAATAAATTTCACAATGAAATTGGAGACAAACAAGTGTCAATCTTTGTTAGTTAATATTTTTTAAAAAATAGGATTTTTGGTTTGACAACAAAAATTAATGTTAAACTAATTATCTCAACTTCTATGTTTTGAATTTGGTAAAATAAATATGATTTTTTTAATTTGGAATATCAAATATATCTTAGGCTGAATTTTTTGTATTTTTCTGAAAACCTTCTATTTTTGATGAATAGTGAAACCACTAAGTAGTAGTTAAAAATCTGACTTTATCATTTAAATGAAATTGTACCACTTTTGTGAATTGAATTTAAAAATTAATACATAAATGGTTGTCATTGGTATGTAAAATGTGGTTCAATAAGATTAAAATATTCTTTGGTGAATAGTAGATTTTGACTTTTATTTATCGCGATTAAAGATAAATAGGGTAATTAAAGGTATAAAGAATATTATAATAATACGAAATTAGCATAAAACTTGTATTAACCTTATTATATGTGTCATGGATGATCATGGGAATCCATGGGTCGATTTTTGGACCCCCTTAAGCCACATAAGAGTTATAATGACACTTTATTTTAATTAAATTAAAGTTTAAACAAAAAAAGACAAAAACAAACATCTTTTAGTAAATCAATTTTTTACATGGGGATATATAAGTTATATCTTCGACTACAAATATTATATTGCAAGAAAAAAATATTTCCTACATAATCGTATTTTTTTAAAATATGTAGACATCAAATAAATTAAGTTATTTATGACTCAATAATGATGCAATTTTTACCACATTAATAAATGATTTAAATATATAAGATTATAAAGATTAAAATGACATCCAAAACCTGTACAATTATTAATGTATGATTTTATTTCGACCATGAGTCATCTTATTTTCTACATTATTTAGTTTTTTACCTTCATAAACAGATAATGATTATATAATAATATAATATTTTCACACTTTCTTGAATAAACCCTCTTCCCCTTATAAAATTCTCTCACTTCTAACCCATTCCTCGCATCTTTAAAGCCCCTTATCTCATCCATTATCTGCCCAAATAATCTATTAGGATCCCTATCCTCTTCTTATAATCCTTAACATAGACATAAGGAACTTTAAGAAGTCCTTTAGGTTCAAACCAAAGGGAGTTACCTGAATTAAAGGTAACAGTTTCTCTTCAATTCTTTTCTTTTATTTTACTTCTCCAACCCCTAAAATATTTTTATACCATTCATTTATAGCAAAACCAATATCCTCAATATACTGAGACGTGTTTATGAGATTTATTCTAACTACATGTACACACACATCCATCTAATGGGTAAATAACATACTATTTATATGGATGGAAAACTAATGCCTCACGAAATAATGATTGTTCAATTATCTCCTACATCCCCTCAGGGTGGCCATTAAGATGGAAATATATTTATATATGAATTATATTATATTTATTTTCTCTTTATTCATATTTATTTTTCATTTATATAATACCTTTATAGTTTCCATTATGGGTAAACGAGATAATTTCATTTCAGGGAGTGCGGACTACCGCCCCCTTAAAGTGATATGACTTGTTCATGCCATATGTGAGACGTATAAATGTTAAAGTTAATGAAATTATATATTATATTATAATTTAATTATTACATACAAATTTATCATTTTTTTATTACATTAAATACGAAATAGCATTCAACGTAGCATTCATTCGTGCGTACGGCTTACCGTCTACATGAACGGTGCATTTCATTTCATACCTCTAAATTTTATGTAATATTAAAAATTCATATAAAAACCAGATATATATTATATATATGATATAATAATCATTAATATAATTCATTATATAATTCACTCTTGACCACATGGACAACTTCTAATTATAAGGTGTTCATTTTTTACTCAAGTACCAAATATCGACAAAACAACCATTATTAATATAAATGATTACATAATGTTTATAACATGATAATAAGTGATATAAAAGGAATAAGAAACATGGAAAATTGTTCATAATAATGTATAAATTAAATTGATTTTATTATTCAGGATGAACAAGGATCAAACCCATCAAGTCGGACATGAGGTAGGGGGTTTCTTATCTTACTTTAAATTCTGTGAGATTTCAATTGTTCGCCACTTATTTATTTAATGTGTTGTATTGGGTACTGATATTTGATATATAATAACATTATTCAATTTATATTAATGGTATTCAGTGATTCATTTTGTGGTTATTAACTTTTGGTAATACGACTCGATTGAATTACAATGTGGTAAGGGGTTTTCATCTCACTTTTATTCCTGTGAGATTCAGGCTATATTTTCCACTATTTAATTTTTGTGTGGCATATGTACTTCCCATAATTTTTTTTGTGTAATATAATATAATTTATTTATATTTACATCTTCATTGTATGATCCTTCCTTTATGGGATGTATATTTCATAAGATACCAAATAGATAAAGGAACTTTTCAGCCTCTTCTTTTTAAAAGTCTTCTTTTTTGTTATGTCTTATAATTTAGATATTCTTATGTTGGGATATGTTATTCTATATCAATATTTCTATAAATTTTATTTCCTCTTAATTAGATACCATTTTTTCTCTTATCAACTTTTTTTTATTTTAATGTGACGCTGTTAGGCTATCAAATTTCTGTAAGGGAACTTTTTTACCCAGTTTCAATTCATTGGGTTAAACTTCTACTTCTTGATTATGTGGACCTATAAATATGTGCGAATGACCTCTGATTGTTTTACAATTAATATTCACTTATAGTGGGTCAATTTATATTTTCCACGCATAATTATTCCATCTATTTATCTTTAATTTAAGGATACCATCTTTATAATAGATTTCATCTCAAATTACATTCCATTGATACTAAATTGTTGTTATGAACCAATTAACTATTATATGGTGTGTATAATGTCTGTTTCAATATCATATCATAAATAACATTATTCAAATGAAATTATAAATTTTTTATTTAATTATATTCTTCAATTATTTGTATTCAAGCATCTCTCATTTTGTAAAAAACACTTTAACTAAAATCTTGTTCTAAATGTTTTAATGATTTATTCTTATAAATATTTCTCATTAATGTCCATGTTTTTAAAATGTTTTAAAGGATTTATTTATTTGGATATTAATGTTTTAAAATGATAATTACATTAAAAGTTTCAAAGAGGTATGGGAAACTTTCATTCTAAAATCTCTTTATTAAATGTTTTAAATTGTTTTTGAAAAGGGTTTGATAAAGAATTGATTATGTCAATACCATTAAATAATATATTGTGATAACAATGTGGAAATGTTATCATTGTTTTTTGGTTTATTTAATGTTATATGAATATGTTATGGATTATGGTAATTATTTACGTATATGGGTGGTTCCATGATAAACCTATGGCAGGTGAGCGTGAGATAGCTCTCCAATGCATTTGGTATCGTGACAGAGGTAAATGTTAATGTTTCTCCTAAGATATTTAGGGAATATACTGTGATGGGTATTCTAAATGAAAATCCCAATATATATTAGTTATTCTAAAATTTAATTATTTTATGTATTCTATAATTTACCTTTATGAGTTATGATTTCTGTGTGTTATTCATAAATCTTATGATTTCACAAGGTATGTTATGAATAAAAATTATATATTTATTGTTTTGTATTTATTGATTGGATAATGTATTCATTTTTTATTTTATATACCTTACTAAGCCTTTTATTCTGATCCCATGTTTTTGAAATGTTTTCCACATGACTTAATGATGAATAAGGGTCAAGGATGAGATCAAAGAAAATTCATGTTGTCTAAAACATGTAACTAGCCATGTTTCTTATTTATTCTATGAAAAAATGGATATTGAGTAGTAGAGTATACATGAAATATTCAAGTTGATATATACTTGTTATGTCCTAACTCACTAAAAATCTAAACCTGAAAATATCCTCAATCTGAATTCTTCAATTAACTAAACATTAATTAATGTTTAAGGCTGGGTCCTTATAGTTTGTATCAAAGGTCGGTTTAGACAAAATTATGGATTAAGAGTTTTCGTTAAACACATAGTCAGTGCCTATATCTATTATTTAAGTTAAATCCTTGTTTTTAAAATTTTTTAGATCATGTAATGTCGGTTACAATTGAAGGAGGAGGATCTTAAACAACATTTCTATATCTTATTGATGGAATGTTTTCAATAATTATTGCAAAGTCATGTTCAGATGATTGTGAAACATTTTCTAGAATACATCACACTTTCAAGAAGTTTTTTGAGATATCAAACACCACCACTATACCTTGTTATCATTGTAGATCATGGGTTGTATTGAAACAAATCCAATTTTCACAATATTCTCATATTTTCATGAACGGTAAATACTATCAAGGAATTTCCAAATATTTTACCTTATCATAAGATTTTAAAGCATTTAATTATTTTGAAAAATGTACTGAAGAAGGAGACCCTTACGCTACCTATTTATATTTTCTTTTAAAATATAGTCTCTCAGCGAATACTTATGGTATTTTAAAAGGACCAATAATTGAATGTTTCAACTAAAATTCTATCTGACTATTTTATAAAAATCATGTTTTTTCATATGTTTTTAATATATTTGGCATACATGATTATTTTCCGAATCTATTTTCCTGAAAACACCCATATGACCACAGATGTACATGTTGTATTTGGATGAAGGAACCAAATGATTTTGAAGGATATATAAATAATATTTTCAATGCATCGACCTTCAAACTACGTTAATAAGATGACAATGAATACATGTGGACACCATGATCAAGGTATGCTGTTATTTCTTTTGGGAATAGTTTTATTTTAACATTATAGGTGAAATAAAAAAATAAAGATATATAATACGTTGAGGTATTCATCATTTGGGATGAAAATTATAGGTATAATACAAACTTTGAGTTTAAAAAATGTTTTGGTTATTTTTGATATCTATGAAAAGAACAACTCAGGGGATGGGTGACAACCCGTCGTGTCTGGAAAGGCTGTAACGCCCCGACCCCAGCTACCCAGAGTCGGTGCATTACTTCGTAACATTGGCATGATCACAAGAAAGATCAAATCTCGAAAGACCGATTGGTTTAGTAGCCTTGGAAACACTAGATATATTCATAAAGTTTTACATTACATTTCAAAGTGAAAAACTACTACAACAACAAAGTCTTCATATCCACACTATTAACCCCTCATAATATCCCTGCAAGTCAATCATAATTTACTTCTTCACTACCTGGGAAAAATAAAACATAGAAAAGGGGTGAGCTCAAATGCCCAGTAAGGATAACAATATAGCGGAACATTCAAAATAAGCATAAACATTTAAGGCAATGAATTACTAAAACAAAAGCCTTTTAAACATGAACTTCAACATAGTATGGAAAAAGTAAAATGAAATAATGCCATTTACTTATTCACATGGATATTCTACTAATCGAATAATCACATGCAAAATCAATAACCACTTTCATAATGTTGGAATGCATAATGCCAGACTATCATAACCACATAGCCAAGGCCTCGTGCCAAGACTACAAATAAGATTTTGTCAAGGCCTTGTGCCAAGACACCAGTTTGTCTCATGAGACCTACCGATGCATCGAGGAGCTATAGCGGGCTCCACCCGTCACTTATTAAGTCCAATGCATTCCCATATGAAAAGGTTTAAACATAACATAAACATTCGTATTAAAACTAGCATACGAAATGTCAATAATTTCACCATAAACTATGAATGGTATAAAAATAGCACATCCATAGTCAAACATATCACAAAACCTTCAATACAATATAGAAGTTTCGTATCATAATAAATCAACTTCAAATAATCTTAAAATCCGTCAAAGGATGTTGACAAAGATGAAATCAAAATTCTTTTTAAAGAAATATCTCCTTTTATTTTGAAATCATTTAAGATCCATATAAAATAAAACATTTTCTTTGAAAATATTCTTATAAGCTTCTTAAGTAAAGCTTTGAAGATTTTATAACGGCGTAAAATTACCACACCCGCCGTATAAGTTAAAAAAAACATTCTTACCTCAATTCTGTCGAAAAGGTTAAAAAGGACCTTGTTTTGAAAACGACGGAAAGATTCCTTTATAAACCTCTTATAAAAAGTCAAACAAGGGTATAAATGACTTTAACCCATATTCTTGTAAATAGTAAAAATGTTTTGAAATACATTTTTAAGAAACATGGATGTGGATGATAAAGATATCCCAGTAGATTATTACGTATAAACAACCTCGGATAATGAAGAGATTGTGAAATAAACCCTTACCTTGTACTTTTCCTTGGTTGGGGTCGGTTAACCTCCTGTATAATGGTGAAATAATTGATATTAAATTATACAAGAATCATATACATTAATATGATATCATATATGATCTTTAAACATTGCTTTATTAATAATATCTTAGTATTATCGTCGTTTCAGGTGATAATCGATTCGTTCTTCTTAAATGTTTGGTTACGTAATACATGTTTGTAATGGATAGATTAAATCTTATTCATAATAAGAATGATATTAACATTATTTTTAACCCTAAAATGAGAATAATACTTGAATGGATACGATGGAGGATGGATCTCACCGCGTTCGTGGAGACGGTAGTCCGTACGTACGCACGAACGCTACTTCCATTTAATTTTTATTTTCAAAGAATTGAATCCAAATGATACATGGGTATATTACTATTCCAGTATAATATAATATTTTATATATGTTACTTAAGTTCATTAACACCATCCTTTATACGTTCCATGTGTGGTATGAACGAGTCATATCATTTTAAGGGGGCTGTAGTCCGCACTTCCTCAAATGAAATTATCGTATGTATATACAACATGAAATGAATAATGGTATAAAATAAAATGGAATTACAGAAGCTTATATATAAAATATATATCATTAATATCATATTTAATTACAGTTCCATCATAATGGCCACCATGAGAGGCGGTAATATGTATTTGAACAATCATCGTTTCGTGAGGCGTTAGTTTGCCATCCACAGAAATATTATGTTCATCATCCATTAGATGGAGTTGTGTGTATGTGTAGTTTGAATCATTCTTATAACAACATCCTAGTATATTGAGGATATTGTTGTTGTTAAAAAAGAAAGGAAATAAAAAGAGTTTGGGGGTTGGAGAAGCAAAATAAAGGAAAATAATTTAAGAGAAATCGTTACCTTTAATTTAGGTAACTCACTTTGGTTGGAACCAAAGGACTTCTTGAAATACTTTCTGCCTAAGGGGAAGCTTCATGGAGGAGGAGAGGTATGTGGGGAGCTTAGTTGGGCAGAGTTTGGACGAGCCAAGTGGCTTGAGAGGTGTGAGGAATGAGTAGAAGTGGTCTCCTTTTATAAGGGAGAAGAGGGGCTCTTTAGGAAAGAGTGAAAGTATTACTTTATAATATAATTATATTCGGTTTATAATGGTCCAAAAATCATTGAGGTCGAAGATAAGATGACTCATATTTTAAATAACATCAACCAATAAGAATTGGACAGGTTTTAGATAATATGTTAATCATTATAATCTTATTTATTTAAATGATTTATTAATGAGGCAAACATTGAATCATCTTTGTGTCCTTAATAATTTAAATTATTTGATGTCTAAAAATTATAAATAAAATATAATTCTGTAGGAAATCTTTTTATCTTTCTAATGAATATTTATAATCAAAAATCCAGCATGTATAACCCTATGTAAAAATTGTTCTTCTAAAAGATGTAAGCTTATGCCATTTTTATTATTATTTTAACTTTATTAATATAATGTGTCATTATCACTTACAAGTGGATCCATGGGGTCCCAAAACAGACCCAAATATGCCCATGGTCGACCATGTATCAACCAATAGGGTTAAGACACGTTTTAGAGTAATTTAGTATTATTATAATATTATTTTTTTAACCCTTATTTACCGGATTTACCCATTAACCATGGTAAATAAAATATTTACCGCAGTAATTATTCAAAATGTGTAAAAATAAAAGTTACCTATTTACATAATTTGGACATCCTGATTACAAATATGGAATCCATTTTCCTAAATTCAAAACACAGAAGTGGCAGAAATTAATTTAAAATTAATTCCCGCTGTCAAAACAAAAAGCGTGTTTTTAAGAGGTAATAACTATCAAAAGATTGACACTTGTTTATGTTCGGTTTAATTGTAAAATTATGTCCAATGACCAACATTATATTAAATGGTAAAAATATATTCTAAATATACTTTAAAACCACTCAAATTCACAACTTATCTCTATTAATTATTTTGATTAAAAATGTTGTTTTTAATTAAAATTTAGTAATTTTCACTATTCATCAAAATATGAAAGTTATCCGAAATGTACCAAAATTTCACCCTAGTCTAATTTTGATATTCCGAATCCAAAAATGAAGTCCATTTTCAAATATATATAATTTCAAAAAGTAGGTATTATTATTCACAACGGCTAGTTTAATTAGTTGTGGTGTGTGTTAGAACTCGAGGTTGCGTACAACACACGCTATCGCATTATTCGAAAGGAAACATACCGTGGAAGCTTGGGGTGTTACATTCTCCCCTCCTTCAAATAATTGCGTCCTCGCAATTTCTAGAATACTTATTACATGAAAAGACTTGGGTGGTTCTTCATCATAAGTTCCTCGGGTTCCCACGTTGCCTCTTCCATCTTATGGTTTCTCCACAAAACTTTTACCAGACGCGTCGTCCGGTTTCTCAGTACTTGTTTTCTTGTATCAAGAATCCTGACGGGCTCTTCACAATAGGAAAGATCAGGTTCCAGTTCTAATTCCTCATAGGTGAGTACATGCGTTGGGTCAGGCATGTATTTTCTCAACAGAGATACGTGGAACACATCGTGAACTTTGGAGAGACTTGGCGGCATTGCCAATCGGTAAGCTACAGCCCCAATTCGTTCTAGAATTTCGAAAGGTCCGATGTACCTGGGACTCAATTTAGCTTTCTTACCAAAACATATGACTCCCTTCCATGGAGATACCTTTAGGAAAACATGATCACTGACCTGAAATTCCAAATCCTTCCTTCGATTATCGGCATAGCTCTTCTGCCTACTTTGAGCTGCTTTGATGTGATTTTGGATTACCTTCACCTTTTCCACCGTTTCCTCCACCAGTTCTGGGTCTACAAGTTTTCTTTCACCAACGTCATCCCAACAGGTTGGTGTACGACATCTCCTTCCATATAACGCTTCATATGGTTCCATCTGAATACTCGAATGGAAGCTATTGTTATAGGAAAATTCTACTAGTGGTAAATATTGATCCCACATACCCTGAAAATCAAGTGAGCAAGATCTCAACATGTCTTCTAAGGTCTGAATAGTCCGTTCTGATTATCCGTCTGTCTGAGGGTGGTAAGCAGTGCTCAAATGAAGTTCAGTATCCAGGGATTTCTGAAGACTTTTCCAAAATCTTGAAGTAAAATGGGGATCACGATCAGAAACAATCGATAGGGGAACTCCATGAAGTCTCACAACTTCATTAATGTATAGTCTTGCTAGACGTTCTAGGGGTAGATCTTCTCTTATAGAAAGAAAATGTGATGACTTGGTAAGACGATCAACAATAACCCATATTGAATCGTTCCTTCTAGGAGTCTTTGGTAGCCCCATGACAAAGTCCATCGTAATATTTTCCTATTTCCACTCCGGTATAGGAAGAGGTTGCATGACTCCTCCAGGCTGTTGCCTTCCAGCTTTCACTTGTTGACAAACCATACATCTTGACACAAAATCATCAATCTCCCTCTTCATATTGTCCCACCAAAAATGTTCTTTCAAATCTCTATACATTTTGGTGCTCCCAGGGTGTATAGAGAAATTGGAACTATGAGCATCATCCAACAATTCCCTTTTTAGATCAGGTATATTGGGAACACAAAGTCTCTTCCCGAATTTCAAAATTCCATCTTCATACACAAAGTCTCTCAATCTCCCATCATTCACAGCTTTAATCTTCTTTTGGAATTCTTCATCATCGGTCTGAGAACTCTTAATCCTTTCTAGTAAAGATGGTTTGGCAACCATTTGAAAAAGCATTGATGTTTCACCTTCCCTGGTTATTCCCATGTCCATCGTCACTAGATCCATAAAAATTGGATCCATTTTAATTCTCATATTGTTCAAAACTCCATGGTCTTTTCTACTCAAAGCATCTGCCACCTTGTTTGCCTTCCCTGGGTGGTAGTGTATCGTACAATCATAATCCTTGAGTAATTCAAGCCATCTCCTTTGCCTCATGTTGAGTTCTTTTTGTGAGAAAATATACTTCAAACTCTTGTGATCAGTATAAATCTCACATTTTTCACCACAGAGGTAGTGCCTCCATATCTTCAAAGAAAATATCACTGCTGCTAACTCGAGATCATGAGTAGGATAGTTTTGTTCATGAATTTTCAACTGTCGTGATGCATAGGCAATAACTCTATCATTCTGCATAAGGACACAACCAAGTCCTTTTTTCGATGCATCACTATAAATAACGAACCCATCAAAGAAACGATCAATCTTACTTCTTGGGTTGCGAATATAATCTCCAGCATACCTCGCTAACCTTGTAAAGTTAGCCTCATACTTTGTGACATTCTCATCCTCCTTTTGTCTCAGACTCAGAAATTGCCTTTCCATAACTGCTCGATGGTCGCGAGGGGCGTATTTTTCTAAAAACAGATCTTTGAACTCCCTCCATTCCATATTTGATACTTCATCATCTTCCTTCATGTTCTGAATCAATGACCACCATTGATCAGCATCACCAGTGAGGCGGTAAACTGCCATGATAACTTTTTCCCTTTCACTGCTCCCCAAAGCCTGAAATATTTTCTCTAGGGAAAATATCCATTGCTCAGCTACTAAGGGATTTGTATTCCCATTGAACGTTGGTGGTTGTTGCCTCATGAATCGATCTAACATTGATCCTCCACGCTGCGGATCAGGGTGCTCCATACGGGTAAGGTTATTATTCATAACCTGAGTAAGTTGTCCCAGTATGGTGATTAGCTGATCGGCACCAGTTGCATCACCATCCCTACTATAATTATCTTGAGCAGGAGGGCAATCCCTACATGGAGTGCGTGCATTGATACGGTTTCCATTTCTTCCACTAGGCGCCATTTCTAAACAATGGCATAAACTAGATCAGTTTTTGAATCAATATACATAATCCCATACTTATAAAACACTTAACATAAATTGAACTATTTATGGATATAATCCATAATCATAAAAATGTTTTCTTTGAGGAAGTATATACTCATAAACCCTTCATAATGATTTGTAAAGAAAATGAGAGTTATCCTAAGCATATCCCCCGGGAGTGTCGTAACCAAGAGTGCAGCAAGGCCCGTTGTCGTGCACCAGTTCCCGTTCGAGTCTAGCTCAAAGCGGTGTTTTCGGGTTTTACCCCTAGGTACATCTGTGCCAGAGTCGCCTCTACCTGCTCGTATCCAGACAGGGATGTATTGCTCGGAAAACTCACAAAATCTCTACAATACCAAAATTCTAGGAAGTTCTTCTATACTAATCCTCAATGTTCATCTTAGGTATACGTGCTCTAATCAGAGTTTATCTAAATCTAGCTTCCAAGGTTTGTACTAAACTTCCTCTGATACCAACTGTAACGCCCCGACCCCAGCTACCCAGAGTCGGTGCATTACTTCGTAACATTGGCATGATCACAAGAAAGATCAAATCTCGAAAGACCGATTGGTTTAGTAGCCTTGGAAACACTAGATATATTCATAAAGTTTTACATTACATTTCAAAGTGAAAAACTACTACAACAACAAAGTCTTCATATCCACACTATTAACCCCTCATAATATCCCTGCAATTCAATCATAATTTACTTCTTCACTACCTGGGAAAAATAAAACATAGAAAAGGGGTGAGCTCAAATGCCCAGTAAGGATAACAATATAGCGGAACATTCAAAATAAGCATAAACATTTAAGGCAATGAATTACTAAAACAAAAGCCTTTTAAACATGAACTTCAACATAGTATGGCAAAAGTAAAATGAAATAATTCCATTTACTTATTCACATGGATATTCTACTAATCGAATAATCACATGAAAAATCAATAACCACTTTCATAATGTTGGAATGCATAATGCCAGACTATCATAACCACATAGCCAAGGCCTCGTACCAAGACTACAAATAAGATTTTGTCAAGGCCTTGTGCCAAGACACTAGTTTGTCTCATGAGACGTACCGATGCATCGAGGAGCTATAGCGGGCTCCACCTGTCACTTATTAAGTCCAATGCATTCCCATATGAAAAGGTTTAAACATAACATAAACATTCGTATTAAAACTAGCATACGAAAGGTCAATAATTTCACCATAAACTATGAATGGTATAAAAATAGCACTTCCATAGTCAAACATATCAAAAAACCTTCAATACAATATAGAAGTTTTGTATCATAATAAATCAACTTCAAATAATCTTAAAATCCGTCAAAGGATGTTGACATAGATGAAATCAAAATTCTTTTTAAAGAAATATCCCCTTTAATTTTGAAATCATTTAAGATCCATATAAAATAAAACATTTTCTTTGAAAATATTCTTATAAGATTCTATGTAAAGCTTTGATGATTTTATAACGGCGTAAAATTACCGCACCCGCCGTATAAGTTAAAAAAAACATTCTTACCTCAATTCTGTCGAAAAGGTTAAAAAGGACCTTGTTTTGAAAACGACGGAATGATTCCTTTATAAACCTCTTATAAAAAGTCAAACAAGGGTATAAATGACTTTAACCCATATTCTTGTAAATAGTAAAAATGTTTTGAAATACATTTTTAAGAAACATGGATGTGGATGATAAAGATATCCCAGTAGATTATTACGTATAAACAACCTCGGATAATGAAGAGATTGTGAAATAAACCCTTACCTTGTACTTTTCCTTGGTTGGGGTCGGTTAACCTCCTGTATAATGGTGAAATAATTGTTATTAAATTATACAAGAATCATATACATTAATATGATATCATATATGATCTTTAAACATTGCTTTATTAATACTATCTTAGTATTATAGTCGTTTCAGGTGATAATCGATTCGTTCTTCTTAAATGTTTGGTTACGTAATACATGTTTGTAATGGATAGATTAAATCTTATTCATAATCAGAATGATATTAACATTATTTTTAACCCTAAAATGAGAATAAGACTTGAATGGATACGATGGAGGATGGATCTCACCGCGTTCGTGGAGACGGTAGTCCGTACGTACGCACGAACGCTACTTCCATTTAATTTTTATTTAAAAAGAATTGAATCCAAATGATACATAGGTATATTACTATTCCAGTATAATATAATATTTTATATATGTTACTTAAGTTCATTAACACCATCCTTTATACGTTCCATGTGTGGTATGAACGAGTCATATCATTTTAAGGGGGCTGTAGTCCGCACTTCCTCGAATGAAATTATCGTATGTATATACAACATGAAACGAATAATGGTATGAAATAAAATGGAATTACAGAAGCTTATATATAAAATATATATCATTAATATCATATTTAAATACAGTTCCATCATAATGGCCACCATGAGAGGCGGTAAGATGTATTTGAACAATCATCGTTTCGTGAGGCGTTAGTTTGCCATCCACAGAAACATTATGTTCATCATCCATTAGATGGAGTTGTGTGTATGTGTAGTTTGAATCCTTATTATAACAACATCCTAGTATATTGAGGATACTGTTGTTGTTAAAAAAGAAAGGAAATAAAAAGAGTTTGGGGGTTGGAGAAGCAAAATAAAGGAAAATAATTTAAGAGAAATCGTTACCTTTAATTTAGGTAACTCACTTTGGTTGGAACCAAAGGACTTCTTGAAATGCTTTCTGCCTAAGGGGAAGCTTCAAGGAGTAGGAGAGGTATGTGGGGAGCTTATTTGGGCAGAGTTTGGACGAGCCAAGTGGCTTGAGAGGTGTGAGGAATGAGTAGAAGTGGTCTCTTTTTATAAGGGAGAAGAGGGGCTCTTTAGGAAAAGAGTGAAAGTATTACTTTATAATATAATTATATTCGGTTTATAATGGTCCAAAAATCATTGAAGTCGAATATAAGATGACTCATATTTTAAATAACATCAACCAATAATAATTGGACAGGTTTTAGATAATATTTTAATCATTATAATCTTATTTATTTAAATGATTTATTAATGAGGTAAACATTGCATCATCTTTGTGTCATTAATAATTTAAATTATTTTATGTCTAAAAATTATAAATAAAATATAATTATGTAGGAAATCTTTTTATCTTTCTAATTAATATTTATAATCGAAAATCCAACATGTATAACCCTATGTAATAATTGTTCTTCTAAAAGATGTAAGCTTATGCCATTTTTATTTTTATTTTAACTTTATTAATATAATGTGTCATTATCACTTACAAGTGGATCCATGGGGTCCCAAAACAGACCCAATGATGCCCATGGTCGACCTTGTATCAACCAATAGGGTTAAGACACGTTTTAGGGTAATTTAGTATTATTATAATATTATTTTTTAACCCTTATTTACCGGATTTACCCTTTAACCATGGTAAATAAAATATTTACCGCAGTAATTATTCAAAATGTGTAAAAATAAAAGTTACCTATTTACATAATTTGGACATCCTGATTCCAAATATGGAATCCATTTTCCTAAATTCAAAACACAGAAGTGGCAGAAATTAATTTAAAATTAATTCCCGCTGTCAAAACAAAAAGCGTGTTTTTAAGAGGTAATAACTATCAAAAGATTGACACTTGTTTATGTTCGGTTTAATTGTAAAATTATGTCCAATGACCAACATTATATTAAATGGTAAAAATATATTCTAAATATACTTTAAAACCACTCAAATTCACAATTTATCACTATTAATTATTTTGATTAAAAAAGTTGTTTTTAATTAAAATTTTGTAATTTTCACTATTCATCAAAATATGAAAGTTATCCGAAATGTACCAAAATTTCACCCTAGGATAATTTTGATATTCCGAATCCAAAAATGAAGTCCATTTTCAAATATATATAATTTCAAAAAGTAGGTATTAGTATTCACAACGGCTAGTTTAATTAGTTGTGGTGTGTGTTTGAACTCGAGGTTGCGTACAACACACGCTATCGCATTATTCGAAGGGAAACGTACCGTGGAAGCTTGGGGTGTTACATAGGCCACAAGAATCAAACACACAACCAAAGGCCGACAGGCGAGCCTAACCTACCAGTAGCCTACGTGAAGTCACTAGTTAGTATGACTTATTATTTTAGTAAAATAATTTTATGGATCAAGAATAAGTTGATTTTGGGAACTTATGTTTTATCAAATGGATATCCTTAGTATAGGAAAAGGATTTGGTGATTAAGAGATAAAGGTTATTTTGGAAGACATTCTCCCTTTTGAGGAAACACTATATTCCTAAGGAAAATAGAATACTATGGGATTTTATTTGTGGAAAATTGATTGAAATTTTATTTTGGATGAATTTATGTTTTATGTATATTTGAGTTTTTTATGGGATGGATAGACCTATCATAGAGAATATTTGATTAGGTTAACTACACTTTAGTATATAACATTAAGATTAGTCGATTTTATTTAGAGATAAATGATAAGATTTACTATGGATGACTATGTGATTAAATTCATCTGAATTTTGCGTTTGAATCTGGATATGGATTTTATTGAATAATTTTAAATACATTCTTGTATTTAATGGTCTTTATTGAAATTGGGTATTTTTTGTTGAATTTTGGAGATTAAGAGTGGTATTTATTTTTACAATGGATTATCATTTTAGGGTATTATCTATTCTTGCACTAACAATTTTTGTTTTGGTTGATGTTTAATGAGATTGGAAATATAAAATTCATCTTTTTTGGATTATGTGACACACTAGAAGTTGATTCTAGAGCTTTTAATGTGATTAAGTCATTTTGAATACTCATTTTTTGGGGAAAAGATGAGTTTTTGGTAAAAATATATTAATTTATGACAGTATACATGATATGTAAGTATGTATCCATATGTATTTAGTTAAGCACATAAGAAATTCCCCAATGAAAAGTAACATAAAAATACATGGTCTGTTAAATTTTCCTACTAGGGAATCAATGACTGTTTAACCCATCGCATGTTTTTTATTTTCTCGTGGTTAACTTTCTTCAAATCATTTTTTATATCACTCTCCATCAGAACTTGATGGTTTTTTTCTCCTCAGTGTCCATGTTTTCATGGAATCCTAGTATCTTTTGTCTCGGGTAACCTTTTTAATTCTCTGCCTTTATTTTAATGTGATAGTTTTATTGTCTCTTTTTCCGATGTGGGGCTTTCAATGATGTTTCCGAGCCCTATTTTAAAATTTCGAGAACACAATATACAATAGGGGGATATAAAATCCCAAGTAAATAAAGATTGTGAAATTTTCATATTTATTAAAATTTGTAATTTAATTATTAATTTTAATATAAAGGGTATGCTATGTTCGATGGAGTACCTGATACACAACAATGTGTTTCTTTGAAATCTTACATTGCACACAACGTTGGGTCATACTGAGAAATAATAATATAATATTATTTTAAATGGTAGTTAATGCCTAGCCATTTTAATGGTGGGAATGAACATAACTAATTACAAAATTATTATAAATGTTTGTTAAATGTTTTTACATTTATCTAATAAATTATAGATTCTTAAAATGTGAAAGAATCTAATTATAGCATAAATACTCTAATATTATTTAAAAGGTCGATTTAAAGCCTTTTAATGGAGAACCATAAATAAATATATGTTGGGTAACTTTTATATGTTCTATTTGAAAAAAATAAAATTCTTCATTAGATTCAGGACATAAAAATTTACATTGGGTAATTTTTTTCTATTTTTCTGATGAAAATCATTTTTTAATGAATGGTGAAAAATACTATATTTTAATTAAAATCACCCTTTTAATATAATATATTTATATGGTTTTATTATCTTTTTAATTCGTTTTAAAGTGTAATTAGACTATATTTTTACCATTTAATCCAATGTTGGTCATTTGAATAAATTTTACTTAGAAATTGGATATAAATAAGTGTCAATCTTTTGATAGTTAATATTTCTTAAAAACACGCTTTTTGTTTTGACAACAGGAATTAATTTTAAATTAATCAATCCAATTTCTATGCTTTGAATTTCTAAAAATAATCATCATTCTTGAATTCGGTATATCAAATATATCTTAGGCTGAATTTTTGTTATTTTTCTAAAAAACGTCAATTTTTATGAATAGTGAAACCACTATGTAGTAGTTAAAAATCTGACATTTTCATTTGAATGTAATATTACCGCTAATCTGAATTGAATTTTGTAAATCTGACATACGTGGTTGTCATTAGTATGTAATATTTGGTTCAATAATATTAAAATAATTTTCTATGAATAGTAACGTTTGACATTTATTTACCGCAGTCAAAGGTAAATAGGGTAATTTAAGTTAAAAAGATATTATAATAATATAAAATTACCTAAACACTTATCCTAACATTACTGGATGAGTCATGACTGACAATGTGCATTCTTGGGTCAATTTTTGGACCCCATGGAGCCACTTAAGAGTGATAATGACACGTTATTTTTGTTAACTTAAAGTAATGAAAAAATGACATAGAAAAACATCTTTTAGTAAATTTATTTTACATGGGGTTGTATATGTTAACTCATTGTCTATAAATATTATTTTTCAATCTAAATTAATTTCTAACATCAAGGTATTTTTTTAATAATTTTTCGACATCAAATAAATAAAATCGTTTATGACACAAAAATGATGTAGTGTTTACCTCTTTGATAACTGATTTAAATAAATAAGACTATAAAGATTAAAATAACTTCCAATACATGTCAAATACTTATTATATTATTTTATTTCGACCATGACTCATATTATTTTTGACGTTAATTAGTTTAGGACCTTTAGATACTGAAAATCATTATATAATAAAATAATATTTTCACACATTCCTAAAGATCCACTCCCCCCATATAAAAATCTCTCACTTCTAACTCATTCCTCATACCTCTCAACCACGTTGTCTCATCTATCCCATGCCAAAATAAACACTAAATATCCCTCTACTGCTCCTATAAACCTTACTTTAGGCCTAAGGCACTTCAAAATTTCATTATGGTTCAAACCAACGGGAGTTACACGAATTAAAGGTTAAAGTTTCTCTTAAATTTATTTCTTTTATTTTACTTCTCCCACCCCTATAAACATTTTATTAATTTATTTATTAAAAAAACAACTTTCCGAAATATACTAGTATGTTATTATGAGAATTATTTGAACTACACTTATACGCACCTCCATCTAATGGGTGAAGAACATACTATTTCTGTGGATGGGAAACTAATGTGTCACGAAACGATGATTGTTCATTTATCATCTACTGCTTCTCATGGTGGATATTAAGATGTAACATTATTTATATATAATATATATTATGTTTAATTTTTCTTTATTCTTCTGAATTTTTCATTTATATCATACCTTTATATTTTTTGTTATGGGTAGATGTGATAATTTCATTTGAGGAAGTGTGTCCTACCACCCACTCATAGTGATATAACTTGTTAATTATATATGTGGGACGTATAAAGGATGAAGTTAATGAAATTATATATGATATTATTTTTAAATTATATTATTCCTATGTATAATTATGATTTTATTCCATTAAATACGAAATATAAATGAAAGTAGCGTTCATGCGTATACAGGACTTACCGTCTCCATGAGCGGTGCATTTAATTTCTTATCTCTAAATGTTATGTAATATTATAAATACATATATATATATAGGGGATATATATGATATATATGATATCTAAATAATGAATATCATTTTGTATATAATGTACTATTTACCACATAGACAACTTTTAATTATATGGTGTTCATTTTTGACTCAAGTACGAAATATCGACAAAAAGACTATTATTAACATAAATGATTACATAATGTTTATAACATGGTATTAAGTGATATAAAAGGAATAATAAACTTTAAAAAGGTTCTCAATAAATTATAAATTCTCTTAAATTTATTATTTTGGAAGAACAAGGAACAAACAAGTCAAGCCGGACACGAGGTAAGGGGTTTCTTGTCTCACTTTTAATTCCGCATGATTTCCATTATTCATCACTTCTTAATTGATTGTGGTGTATTTTGTAGTGAAATTTGATATATACTATCATTATTTTTTTATATTCATGGTATTCAATGATTAATTATGTGGTTATTATCTTTTGGTCATACGACTCGATTGAATTACAATGTGGTAAGGGTGTTTCATCTCACTTTCATTCCCCTAATGTTCATGCTATATTTACCACTATTTTCTTTTTACGTGGCATATTTACTTCCCATGATTGTATTCTTTGTGAAGTATAATTTAATTTATTGGTATTTTTATCTCCATTTTATGATCCTTCTTTAATGGGGTGTATATTTCGTATGTTACCAAATCAGTAAAGGAACCTTTCACCCTCCTCTTTTTAAAAGACTACCTTTTGTTATGCCTTTTAATTTGCATCTTCTTATGTTGGAATATGTCCCTATATATAATTATTGCATTAAATTTTATTTCCAACTGATGAGATACACTTTTATATCTCATTATTTCATTTTCGGAATTTTAATGTGACGTCGTTAGGCTGTCTAATTTATATAAGGGAACTTTTTTTCCCAGTTTCAAATCATTGGGTTAAACTTCTAATTCTTGAATATGTCGTGCTATAAATATGTGTGAATACCTCTGATTTTTTTACAAATAATATTCAGTTATATTGGGTGTATTGTTATTTTTAACACAATATTATATCATTGTTTTATCATTACTCCAATGATACCGTCTTTATCAGAGATTTCTTCTCAATTTAAATTCTATTTATAATCCATTGTTCTTATGCACCAATTCACTCTAATACGGTGTATATATTGTACTTTTTCATATTATATCATGAATAACTTTATTATAATGATATTATAATGTTTTGATTAAATGTTATTATTCAATTATATTTATTCAAGCATCACTCATTTTGTTAAAAACACTTTAACTAAAATATTGTTCTAAATTTTTTAAAGATTTATTCTTTTAAATCTTTATCCTAATGTCCTTGTTTTGAAAATGTTTTTAGGATTTATTTATATGTACATTAATGTTTTAAAATTTTAATTCCATTTAATGTTCAAAATTGGTTTGTGACACATTGATTCAAAAATCACTTTATTAAATGTTTTAAATTGTTTTTGAAACTAGTTTTATAAAGAATTGATTATGTAAATATCTTGAAATAATATATTGTGATAACAATGTTGAAATTCAATCTTTCCATTATGTTTGTTTTATATGTAATGAATATTGTAATGTTGCGACCCCAGTTACACAGAGTCGGTTCATTATTACATAACATTGGCATGATCACAAAAGATCAAATCCTGCAACACCGATTATTTTAGTATCCATGGGAACACTAGATATATTCATAAGTCTTAGATTACATCATAAAATGAAAACTTCAACATAATATTGTCTCCACACTCATATACCCTGATACTATCTTTTCAGTTCATTCATAAAATACTTTTTCACATCCTGGGAAAAATAAAACATAGAAAGGGGTGAGCTCAAATTCCTAGTGAGGATAACAATATAGCAGAAACTTTCATAAATAAGTATAAACATTTAAGACAATGTATAACTAAAACAAAATCCTTTTAAACTTAAACATCAGCATAATATGGCAGAAATAAAAATAAATAATTCCATTTACTTATTCACGTGTATATTCTACTAGTCAAGTAATCACATGAAATATCAATAACCACTTTCATAATGATGGAATTCATAATTCCAAACTATCATAACCACATAGTCAAAGCCTTGTGCCAAGACTAAAAAGAAGGTTTGTTCAAGGCCTTGTTCTAAGAAACTAGTTTGTCTCATAACACCTACCGATGCCTCGAGGAGCTATAGCGGGCTCCACCCGTCACATACTAAGTCCAATGCATTCCCCATATGAACATGTTTAAACATAACATAAACATTCATATTAAAAATAGCAAACTAAATGTCAATACTTTCTCTATAAACTATGAAGTGTATAAAAATAACACATCCACAGTCAATAATATCATAAAACCTTCAATACAATATGGAAGTTTTGTATCATAATAAATCAACTTCAAATAAACTAAAAATCCATTAAAGGATGTTGACATAGATGAGAACAAAACTATTTGAGAGAAATATCTCTTTTTTGAAATCATTGAAAAGTAACATAATTATAAAATAATAAATTTTCTTTGAAAATAGTCTTATAAGAATTTAAGGGATGCATTAATGATTTTACAATTTTGGAAAATAGCCTCACCCACCGTATAAGTTAAAAAAAAGACATTCTTACCTTAATTTGTCAAAAAGGTTAAAAGGGCCCTTGTTTGGAAAATGACCTAAAGATTCTTTTATAAACATCTTATAAAAAGTCAAAAAGGGTATAAACGACTTTAACCCAGATTCTGTTAAATAGGAATAATGTTTTGAAATACATTTTTACGAAACATGGATGTGGATGATAAGGAGGTCCAAATAAGTAATTACGTATAAACAACCTCGGATAATGAAGAGATTGTGAAATAAACCCTTACCTTGTACTTTTCATTGGTTGAGGGTAGTTTAACCTCTTGTATAATGGTGAAATAATTTTTACTAAATAATTCAAGAATCATATACATTAATACGATATCATATGTGCTCTTTTAACATTCATGTGCTTATAATATCTTAGTATTATCATCGTTTCGGGTGTTAACGGATTCGTTTTTATTTATATTTTTTATTATGTGAGACATATTTTTTATGGATGGGATGTATATTATTCATATCCTGAATGATATCATGTTTCTAAATATAATTTTTAATCATAAAATAAAATTTATTCTTGAATGGATACGATGGGAATGAATCTCATCGCGTTCGTGGAGACGGTAATTAGTACGTACGCACGAGCGTTAATATCATTATTTGGTATTAAAATAATATATAATTGGATGGTATACCATATATAAAGAATCATTATCATGTAATATTTATTATTTACATGAATTACTAAACATTATTATACCAATCACAATAATAATTTATTGAATAACAATTACACCATGATGTGGAGACTGTAGGCCGTACGTACGCACGTATGGTGACATTTCATTCAAAGGGTGGATAGAATACGGAATATGGTTGTACAGTATTTATAATAAAATCATAGTATATAGAAGATAATGGAGTTATTATTTTATAATGGAAATTACAAAGAAAGAAAAAGTTGAAGAAGAAAGGAACTTGAAAGAGGGTGGTGAAAACATTACCTCATTTTCTGGTTTGTACTTTTGATTTGATCAAAGGGGATTCTTAGGTTGGCTTTATGATCAAAATAAGGCCTCTAGGTTGCATTTAGGGAAGTTTAGAGAATATTTGGACAGGGTTTGGCAGAGCCAAAGGACATTGATGGTGTTAATTATAGGGAAGCGGAAGTTCCCTTTTATAAGAGGGGTGAGGGGCACCATTAGAAATGCTAGAAATATTATTTTATAATAAATTAATATTCAATTTATAATGGCTCAAAAGTAATTTTTTTAAAGTTTAAGGTGGGGATGGTTCCAAATCATTTTAGTTAATATATTTTAGATAGTTTTGGGTCACTATATTAACCTTATCATTTATATTTATCTCTTAGTTATATAGTTTGACATTTACCATGTCTCTTTGTATTTTTTTATTATATAATCAATAAACATACTGTAAACTTCTAAGATACCCCTATGTCGTCCATTAATAATACACCTATCATTATATAAGTCCATTGACTGAACCTTATATTTTTAGGAATAGAATATCAATTAATAAGATAATATTTGTTTTAAAAACACTTTTATGTCAAATTTGACACTATTGGGTATTTTGTTTTTGATAAATTAATTACAACATTATTACTTCAAAAAAAATTATATAAACAATCCTAATATTTCATATTAACCTATAAAATTAGTGTAATTCATATAAAGTCTAATATTACATTTATTTTGATATTTATAATATCAATTCTGTTTAATATTTCATTAATTAGGTAATTACTGCATCACCATTGTGTCACTAATAAATTAAATTATTTAATGTCTAAAAATTATAAATAAAATACCATTATGTAGGAAATTGTTCTATCTTTCTAATAAATATTTATAATACAATTTATATTATGTATAATGCTACAATAAAAAATTTTAGTTATTAAACTTTGATTTTAACTCATTTAACTCTTCTTTGAATTAAATAAGAATAAATGTCCTAATCTAATCCAAGTGGACCTAAATAATAATATTTTATTCCTAAGTTTTATTTTGGTCGATATAAAATTTTCTAATAGAATTAGGACATGTGTTAGGAAAATAATAATATCATTTTTACCCTTAATTACCCTATTTACATTTAACCGTGGTAAATAAAAGTTCAAACTTACTATTCAGAAAAAAAAATTTATCTTATTGAACCACATTTTTCTACTTGATATTAACTGTGTCTCTTGGATTTTTTAAATTCCACTCACATAATCGGTAAAATTATGTTTTATGTGAATTTCCAAATTTTTCTAGGAGGTGGGTAAAAGACGGTGAAAGTTCCATAAAATTTTTATATATCTAAAAATATTCTAAACTAACATCAATGAATTACATTGAACTTATATAGTTATTATGTATCCATTTTGACCTTAATTAAATTTAAATAAAATAAATAATTATTTAAAAAAATACATTTTTAAACTATAACTATGTGTTTTTTCACTACTCATAAAAAATTGAATGTTTTCAGAAAAATAACAAAAATTCACCGTAAGCTAATTTCGATATTTGGAATCCAAAAATGAAGTCCATTTTGAATGAAAAAATTTATAAAATTTCAAAAAGCGGGTATTAATATTCATAAAGGCTAGTTTTATTGGGTGTGGTGTGTGTTAGAACTCGTTGTTTCATACAACACAAGCTATTGTATTATTCAAAGAGAAGAGTACCGTGGAAGCTTGGTGTTTTACATTCTCTCCTCCTTAAAATAATTTCACCCTAGAAATTTCTAGAATACAACCACATGAAATGAATCAGGTGGTTCTTCATCATAAGTTCCTCGGGATCCCACGTTTGCTCTTCGATCTTATGGTTTCTCCATAGGACTTTTATCATACGAGTCGTCTGGTTTCTCAGCACTTGTTCTCTCGTGTCAAGAATACTGACGGGCTCTTCACAATAAGACATACCGGGTTCCAGTTCTAATTCTTCTTATGTGAGTACATACGTTGGGTCAGGCATGTATTTTCTCAACAGTGATGCGTGGAACACATCATGAACTTTTTAGAGACATGGCGACATTTCCAAACGGTAAGCTATAGTCCCAATTCGTTCAAGAATTTTGAATGGTCCGAAGTACTTGGGACTCAATTTTCCCTTCTTACCGAAACGTATAACTCCCTTCCATGGAGATACCTTCAAGAAAACATGATCTCTTACTTGAAATTCCAAATCCATACTTTGGTTATCGACATAGTTCATCTTCCTACTTTGAGCCGCATTGATGTGTTTTTGGATTACCTTTACCTTTTCCATCGTTTCCTCCACCAGTTCTAGACCTACATGTTTTCTTTCACGAAGTTCATCCCAACAGGTTGGTGTGAGACATCTCATTCTGTATAACGCTTCATATGGTGTCATCCGAATACTTTAATGGAAGATATTGTTATAGGTAAATTTTACCAGAGGTAAATATTGATCCCACATACCTGAAAGTCAAGTGAGCAGGATCTCAACATATCTTCTACGGTTTGAATAGTATGTTCCAATTGTCCATCTGTTTGAGGGTGGTATGTAGTGATCAAATGATGTTCATTATCCAAGGCCTTCTGAAGACTCTTCCAGAATCTTGAAGTAAAATGGGGATCACGATCAGAAACAATCGATAGGGGTACTCCATGATGTCTCACAACTTCATTAATATATAGCCTTGTTAGATGTTCAATTGGTAGATCTTCTCTTATAGCTAGAAAATGTACTGATTTGGTAAGCCGATCAACAATGATCCATATTTCATTTTTCCTTCTAGGAGTCTTTGGTAGTCCCATAAAAAATCCATAGTGATATTATCTCATTTCCACTCAGGTATGGGAAAAGGATGAATGAATCCTCCAGGCTGTTTCCTTCTAGCTTTCACTTGTTGATAAACCATACATTGTAACACAAAATCCGTAATCTCCCTCTTCATGTTGTCCCACCAAAAATGTTCCGTCAAATATCTATACATTTTGGTGCTCCCAGGTTGTATAGAGAAATTACAAATATGAGCATCATCCAACAACTCTCTTTTTAGATCAGGTATATTGGGAAGACAATGTCTCTTCCTAAATTTCAAAATTCACTCTTCATACCCAAAGTCACTCAATCTCCCATCATTCGCAGCTTTAATCATCTTTTGAAACTATTCATCACCGGTTTGAAAACTTTTTATCCTTTTTAGTATAGATGGTTTGGAAACCATTTGAAAAAGTATTGAGGTTTCACCTTCTATGGTGATTCCCATATCCATCTTTACTGGATCCCTATATATAGGATTCTTTTCAACTCTCATCTTGTTCAAAACTCTATGATCCTTTCTACTCAAAGTATCTTCCAGCTTATTTTCCTTCCCCAGGTGGTAGTGTACCATACAATCATAATCCTTGAGTAGTTAAATCCATTTCTTTTGCCTCATGTTGAGTTCTTTTTGTGAGAAAATATACTTCAAACTATTGTGATTAGTATAAATCTCACATTTTTTCCCATAGAGATAGTTTATCCAAATCTTCAAAGCAATGATTACAACAGCTTACTTAATATCATGAGTATTATTGTTTTGCTCATTAATTTTTAGCTGTCATGATGCATAGGCAATAACTCTATCATTCTACATAAGGACACAACAAATTCCTTTCATCGATGCATCACTATAAATAACAAACCCATCATTTCCCAATGGTAGAGTCAAAATAGGAGAATTGACTAATATTCTCTTCATTTCTTCAAAACATTCTTCAGACTCTTTTATCCAATCAAATTTAACCCCTTTATGTGTGAGCTTCATTAATGGGTTAGCCAATAGGGAAATTATCTGGACGAAACACCGATAATAACCTGCTAATCCAATAAAATGCGTACCTCAGTTATACTCGTCAGTGTTGGCCATTTTTGGATTTCTCTTGTCTTAGAAGGATCAACAGAGATTCCATCCTTAGAGAATACATGTCCATGAAAATAAATCTCCTGAAGACAGAATTTACACTTGCTAAAATTCCAATATAATTCATGTCTTCTATGAGTCTTCAAGATAATGCCCAAATTATTTTCTTGATCCTCGTAGATTTTGGATTATTCAAATATATCATCAACAATTACCACCAGAAAATCATCAAGATATTCCTTAAAAACTCTATTCATTAGATCCATGAATATAGAGGGTTCATTAGTCAATATAAAAGGCATTATTGTAAACTCGTAATGCCCGTACCTGGTTCGAAATGCTGTCTTCAGAATGTCATCCTTCTTCGTACACAACTGTTGGTATCTTGATCAAAGGTCAATCTTTGAAAAGTATTGAGCTCCATGCAGTTGATCAAATAAATTATCAATGCGAGGTAGGGGATACTTGTAATTCCTTATTATGGCATTGATTTCCCTGTATTGGATACATAACCTCATAGATCCATCTTTCTTCTTAACAAAAAGGATAGGGGCTCCCTATGGAGAAAAACTAGGGCGAATAAATCCCTTATTAATTAATTCCTCTATTTGTTTATTTAGTTCAACTAATTCCACATTGGCGATTATATAAGGGGTCATCAATATAGGCCTTGAAAAAGGAATTAAATCAATGGAAAACACAATTTCTCAATCTGGATGACGTCCAGGTAAATCTTCCAAAAAACGATCAACATATTCTCTCATAATATGTACATCCTCTATTTGAACATTTATTTCCTCACCCATATTTATTTAATTCTATTCCTACCTGATAATTTAATTTAGTTGAGTTGCTGGGGGTTGATCTAGATAAGAATCATGTGGTAAATATTCTTCTCTAAAGATAAGGTGTTCATTATCATCATCATCATAAAAAATCATAACCTCCTTCTTCTTACAATAAATGTTCGCATCATGGTTTGAAAGCCAATCCATACAGAGGATTATATCAAATTCGGTCATGGGTATGATGATAAGATCTGCAGATAAAGAACATTTATATGACCAAATGGGAATGGATCCACAAAACATTGTAGCAATGATACTTTCATTAGTAGTTTTAACTTACAACTCCTTTGTTAAATCAAATTTGAAATATCAAATTTTCTTAGCAAACTGGGAGGATATGAAACAATGTTACGATCAAGAATCAAATAAGGCATTTTCTAAACATGAGGAAACCATTAAATTACCTCCCACTATGTCTTTTGGAGCTTCTACCTCTGGAGTAGTGATATCATAAGCTTGTCCTTTATCCCTTGGCCTTTTCTGAGGTAAGTTCCCCTGACGCTTAATACATTCATTTGCATAATTTCTCATCTCCCTGTAGTTGTATCATTGAATATAGGTAGCTTCTTTCTTTCCCTTGGAATCATGATCTTGGTGGAAACTTTCACCACACTTGTAATAGACACTCATTCCCTTCAAGAAAGTACCGGGGTGTTTCTTCCCACATTTACTACAGGATAGATATTAAACTTTTCCCTTATTCCCCTTATTTCCAATTCCAGAGTGGTCAGATGATCTCTTCTTCTCTTGATTTTCTTTAATGTTATAAGACATAGAGAATTATTTTTCTATCATGATGGAACGTGAGACAATATCTTTGTACAATGAGAAGGTTTGTGAGACTAATACTCGACGGAGAAATGGTTTTAACCCATCAATGTAATGATCAATCTTAATTTTTGGGTTACGTATATAATCTGAAGCATACCTCGCTAACCTTGTAATGTTAGCCTCATACTTTGCAACATTCTCATCTTCCTTTTGTCTTAGACTGGAAAATTGTCTTTCCATATCTGCTCAATGGTCCTGAGGAAATTATCTTTCTATGAAAATCTCTTTGAAGTACCTCCATTCCATATTTGATACTTCATCATCTTCCTTTGTGTTTTGAATCAATGACCATAATTGATTAGCATGTCCAGTGAGGCAGTAAGCTGCCATGATAAATTTTTCCTTTTCACTACTCCCCATAGCCAGAAATATTTTCTCAAGGGAACTTATCCATTGATGAGCTTTCAATGGATTTGTACTCCCATTTAATGTTGGTGGATGTTGCATCATGAAACGATCTAACATTGATCCTCCACGCTGCGGATCAGTGTGCTCCATATGGGTAAGGTTATTATTCATAACAATAGTGAGTTGTCCTAGTATAGTGATTACCTGATCAGCAACAGTTGTATCACCAGCTCTACTATAATTATCTTGAGCAGGAGGGGAATCCCAACATGGAGTGCATGCATTGATACCGTTTCCATTTCTTCCACTAGGCACCATTTCTAAACAATAGCATACACTAGATTAGTTTATTAATCTCAATACATAAATCCAAACTTGTAAAAAACTTATCATATATTGGACAGTTTATTGATATAATCCATAATCATAAAAATGTTTTATTTGAGGATGTATAAACTCATAAACCTGTAATAATGGTTTGTAAAAAAATTTGAATTATCCTAAGCATACCTCTAGGGAGTGTCGTAACCAAGAGTGCAGTAAGGCCCGTTGTCCTGCACGAGTTCCTGTTCGAGTCTAGATCAAAGCGGTGTTTTCGGGTTTTACCCCTAGCTACATCTGTGCCAGATCCACCTCTACCTACTCGTATCCAGACATAGATGTATTGCCTGGAAAACTCACAAAATTTGTACAATACAAAAATTCTAGGAAGTTCTTCTATACTAATCCTCAAAGTCCATATTAGGTATAAGTGCTCTAATCAGAGTTTATCAAAATCTAGTTTCCAAAGATTGTACTAAAATTCTTATATTACCAATAGTAACTCCCTGACCCGAGTTACCCAGAGTCGGTGCATTGTTACATAACATTGTCATGATCACAAAAGATCAAATCTTGAAAGGCCGATTAGTTTAGTAGCCTTGGAATCACTAAATATATTTATAAGTCTTACATTAAATCATATAATGAAAACTACAACAACATCGTGTCTCCACACTCATTTCCCCTTATAATATCCATGTAGCTCATTCTTAAAATACATCTTCACATCTAGGGAAAAATAAAACCTAGAAAGGGGTGAGCTCAAATGCCCAGTAAGGATAACAATATAGAGAAAACTATCATAAATAATCATAAACATTTATGGCAATGTATAACTAAAAAAATCCTTTTAAACATGAACTTCAGAATAATATGAAAAAAATAAAATTAAATAATTCCACTTACATATTAAAATGAATATTCTACTAGTCTAATAATCACATGCAATATCAATAAACACGTTCATAATGATGGAATGCATAATGATAGTCTATCATAACCACATAGTCAAGACCTTGTGCCAAGAATACGAATAATATTTTGTCAAGACCTTGTTCCAAGACACTAGTTTTTCTCATGAGACCTACTGATGCATCGAGGAGTTATAGTAGGCTCCACATGTCATTTAATATGTCCAAGGCATTCCTCATATAAACAGGTTTAAACATAACATAAACATTTATATTAAAACTTACATACGAAATGTAAATAATTTCTCTATAAACCATGAATGGTATATAAATAACACATCCTTAGTCAAAAATATCATAAAACCCTCAATACAATATGGATGTTTTGTATCCTAATCAACCAACTTCAAATAAACATAAAATCCAACAATGGATGTTGACATAGATGAAATCAAAACTATTTGATAGAAATTTTTATTTTTTGAAATCATTGAAAAGTAAAATAATTATAAAATAAAACATTTAATTTGAAAAAATTATTATAAGCCTATAAGGGATGCTGCGAAGATTTTACAATGGTGGAAAATAGCCTCACCCGCCTTATAAGTTAAAAAAAATACATTCTTACCTTAATTTGTTGAAAAGGTTAAAAAGGTCCTTGTTTGGAAAATGACATAAAGAGTCCTTGATAAACTTCTTATAAAACGTCGAAAAAGGGTATAAATGAATTTAACCCATATTCTATAAAATAGTAATAATTTTTTGAAATACATTTTTAAGAAACATGGATGTGGATGATAAAGAGGTCCTAGTAGATAATTACGTATAAACAACCTCGGTTAATGAAGAGATTGTGAAATAAACCCTTACCTTGTACTTTTCCATAGTTGTGGGTAGGTTAACCTCCTGTATAATGGAGATAAAATTGATACTAAATTATACAATAATCATATACATTAATATGATATCATATATGATCTTTTAACATTGATTTGTTAATAATATCTTAGTATTATCATCATTTCGGGTGTTAACGGATTCGTTTTTCTTTATATATTTTTTTATATGAGCCATATTTGTAATGGGTTGGATGTATATTATTCATATCCAGAATCATATCACGTCTCTAAAAATTATTTTTAATAATAAAATAAAATTTAGTCTTGAATGGATATGATGGGGAATTAATCTCATCGCGTTCGTGGAGATAGTAATCCGTACGTACGCATGAGTGACAATATCATTCTTTTGATATTAAAATAATATATAATTGGATGTTATATCATATATAAATAATAATTATCATGTTATTTTTATTATTTACATGAATTACACATCATTATTATACCCATCCAAATAATAATGTATTGAATAACAATTACACCACGATGTGGAGACGGTAGGTCATACATACGCACGTATGGTGACATGTCATTTAAAGGGTTGATATAATATTGAATATGTTTGTAAAATATTTATAATAACATAAAATTATATATAAGATACTAGAATTATTATTTTTTAATGGAAATAACAACGAAATAAGAAGTTGAAGAAAAAAGGAACTTGAAATTGGGTGGTGAAAACATTACCTCTTCTTCAGGTTTATTCTTTTAATTTGATAAAAAGTGCTCCTTAGGATGTCTTCATGATCGAACTGAGGCCTTTAGGTTGAATTTAGGGAAGTTGAGAGCATATTCTGGTAGGTTTTGGACGAGAAAAGAGGCTTTGAAGGTGTGAATTAGAGGGAAGGGGAAGTGCTCTTTTATAAGAGGGGTGAGGGGCACCTTTGGAAAAGCTAGAAATATTATTTTATAATAAATTAATATTCGGTTTATAATGAACCCAAAGTAGATTATTTAAAGTTTATGTCATGTATGGGTCGAAATAATTTCATCAAATAGATTTTAGACATGTTTGGGTCACTATATTAACCTTATCATTTATATTTAACTCTTAGTTAAATAGTTTGACATTTACCATGTTTCTTTGAATTTTTATATTATATAGTCAATAAATATACTATAAACTTTCGAGTGACCCCCAAAGTGGTCCATTAATAATAAATATATCACTATATAAGTCATTTGGCTGAACCGTATATTTTATGAAAATAATATCAATTACTAATATAATATTCGTTTTAAAAACACTTTTACGTCAATTTGCACAGTATTGGGTATTTTGTTTTTGATAAATTTAGAAGAGCATTATTACATAGAAAATTATTAATAAAACCAATACTAATATGTCATATTAACCTATAAAATTAGTGGAATTAATAAAAAGTCACAAATTACATTTATTTTGATATTTATAATATCAATTATTTTAATATTTTATTCGTTAGGTAATTACTGCATCACCATTGTGTCATAAATAAATTAAATTATTTAATGTCTAAAAGTTATAAATAAAATACTATTAAGTAGGATATATTTTTATATTTCTAATGAATATTTATAATCGAATTTATCTTATGTATAACCCTATATTAAAAATGTTTTAATTGATTTTAACTCTTTTAACTCTTCTTTGAATTAAATAATAATAAATGTCCTAATCTAATCCAAGTAAACCTAAATGATAATATTTTTTTACTAAGGTTTCTTTTGTCTAGATACACTTGTCCAACAGAATTTGGACATGTGTTAGGGTAGTAATAATAGCATTTTTACCCTTAATTACCATATTTACATTTAACCTTAGTAAATAAAAGTAAAAATTTACTACACACAAAAATTTATTTTCATCTTATTGAACCACATTTTAATCTTTGATATTAATCATGGCTCTTGGAATTTCGAAATTTCACTCACAGAAGCGGTAAAATTATGTTTTATTTGAATTTCCAAATTCTTCTAGGAGGTGGGTAAAAGACTGTGAAAAGTTCCATTAAATTTTTATATATCTAAAATTTTTCTAAACTGACATCAATGAATTAAATTGAACTTATATAGGAATTATTTATCCATTTTGTCCTTATGTAAATTTTTATAAAATAAATAATTATTTAATTAAAAATTCGGTTTTAAACTATAACTCAGTGTTTTTCACTATTCATCAAAAATTGAATGTTTTCAGAAAAATACCAAAAATTCACGATAAGCTAATATTGATATTCCGAATCCAAAAAGTAAGTCCATTTTGAAACATAAAATTAATAAAATTTCAAAAAGTGTGTGTTACTATTCATAACATCTAGTTTGATTGGTTGTGGCGTGTGTTAGAACTTGAAGTTGCGTAAAACACACGCTACTGTATTATTCAAAGAGAAGCATACTGTGGAAGCTTAGGGTGTTAAAATTATGTTATGGTTCATGGAATTGTTTATGTATACAGGTGGTTGCATGATAAAACTAGGGTGGGTGAGCCTGAGATTTCTCTCTAATGCATTTGGTAACATGATGAAGGTAAACGTTAATGCTTCTCCTAAGATAATTAGGCAATATACTATTATGGGTATTCCAAATGTAACGCCCTATGTAGTTGTGATAGATACAATGTATGTATGTTATGTATTCCATAAGTTACCGTTATGATTTATTATTTCTGCATGTTAATCAAAAATCTTATGATTTCATGAGGTACATTATGATTAAAAAGCATAGTTTCATTGTTTTATATTTATTGATGGGATAATGTTTCCATTCCTTATTTTATATCCCTTAATGAGATTTTTATGATCATCCAATGTTTTTGAAATGTTTTCCACGAGAATTAATGATGAATAAGGGTCAATCATGAGATCAAGGTAAAGTCATGCCATCAAAAACATGGAACTGGCTGGTTTTTTTAATTTATGAAAAAATGGATACTGAGTAGAAGTGTCTACATGTAATATTCATGTTGATAAGTAATAGTTATGGTGTAAATATCTAATACCCTAAACCTGAAAAGATCCTCAATATTAATATTTTATTTAATTCAAGATTATGTAATGTTTAAGGCTGGTTCCTTATAAATATTATTAAAACCAGACCATTAAAATGTTGGGAATAAATACTATTATCCCCACTTTGAAATTTATAAATTTTATAAATTTTTTAAAGTAAACCAAAATATTTGTTATGTAGAAGTTAAGAATAACTCCAATTTTACTCACAAAATGGATATATTTTTTGTAAAGCTAGTTTTTCTACTTTTTATGGTGCACTTAATTTAAATATAGATTTTGACACTTTTATAAATTATATTTTAAAAAACTAATTTTTTCAAATATAAATTTCAAAATCATCATGGGTTGTATTTTTTTATTTTTCTAATAACATTCATGTTTTCATGAATAATGATATATATATAATTTAAATTGAAAAAATCATTTTTCCTAAATAATATAAGACATAAATTATAAATTTATTGAAAATAAATTTTAATTAGATATAGTGTATATCATTTAATTTAATTTATTTCATTTGAATCAATTTAAAATTGAATATGGATAAAAACACATTTCATTATGGTGAACTATTTCACTATAATATCATGTTTTCTCCTTCTATCAACAATACTAAATTCAATTTAATTTTAGTCAATGATATGTTTTGAATTTTGAAATTTTTTTACATATAACATGGTAAGAATTTAGTAAATCAGTTTCCTATAATTTTGGACAGTATGAAAATGTAACATAATATTTATAATTAGCACAATTTAGGTTAAATCAGGCAATTAATAGTAATAATAATATGATTCATATTAGAAAATATCTATGAAACATTTCTTAATATTATTGAATGAGTGTGTATCAATTAAAACAATCCTTTGGAAAATTTTATGAGCTCTTTGAGACACTTGTTTTACTTTTGTCCTTCAATAATGATTTATTATAAGGAAACCTAAATATGATATACTCATGTTTTTAATAAGTGATAAATTTTTAATATTTGGTCATTCAGACTATATATTTGACCAAATATTAATTTAGAATATATGATGTTTACTTTCATCAAGATAACTTATTTACAATTTTTTTGAAAAAATAATGAAATTAAAGGCTTGCACAATGATGATGTACTAATTGTTAAATGAATGGAAATAACAAATAAATGTTATTAAAAATATTAAAATAATTATAATTATGATATTATTAATATCATACATGAAATTTATAGATTAAATACACATATTAGGGATGTATTAATGGCTTTTATGAAATTATCTTGTGTATTGTTGTTTCTTAATAATTCAAGTATTGAATAGAATAAAATTTGTCATTAATGATATTTTAAAAAATAGAATTTCCATAAATGATATAAAATTCATTAAAATATACAATTTATCCAATTTAATGGTATATGTTTTAAAATTTCGTCAGTGGTCCATTAATGGTTCTTTTCGCTTTATTATAGTGACAATATTAACCTTTAATGAGTAATAATACATGGTGTCACATTAATATTTATAGAGTTTAAAACCAAAATACAGGGGTTTAACCATGACCTAAACTTGTAAAAGATTTATTTAATGAATGGTAATCTACAATTATTACCATAATATCTAATTTTACTTGTTTAATGAGCACTTTTCTATGAAAGTAATTTATATGTTATTTAAATCGAAGACAGTTACAAAATGCAAGTCTTTTAAATTTTATAGCATTTATGTGTCCTCACGGTGAAAGAAGTAATATATGAATGAAAATGAATGACTATTTTCATCTTAATGAAATTTTTATTATTATTGAAATTTATTTTAAATTTATATAAAATTTTAAAATAACATTGAATGCTTATTTAATTATAATGAAATATTTTTTAAATTGATAACAATAAAATATAAAATTTATTTTAAAAGTATTGATTTTTATATGTTTGAGATGATTTATTGTGTATAAGTTTTTTATAGATATATATTATATATTATGTTTTTATGAAATCATTATAATCGTGTTCAAACTTTTTTATTATGCATTTGAAGTCAAATTTAATAAATAGAATTAAATTTGATAATAATGATATTTTATTGAATTAATATATTAGTAAATTCATTAAAAAGAAAAAATATTAAATAATTTAAAAGGGATAATATATGATCTAGAATAACTTTCAATATTAATTTATATCCCATTTATAAGTATTTCACTCTTGAATATCAAAATTATATTTTAATATTTTGAGAGTTTCCAAATATGCCCCCATCCCAATTATAAAAGGGAACCTCCTCCCTCAATTATTTAAAAAATATTAAGCCTACTAGTTTGAAAACATATATAAAATTTCTATTATTTACATCTTTATCCATGTTCATGTGGTTATTTTTTTCCAAAAGACCAACCATAGATCATTTAAAAAGAGATTTTAAAGATGTCCGTCAAAGAAACGGTAATTATTTTTACCAACACCTCCATGTTAATTTTTTATTCTAATTCCTATTAACATGATGTTTCCCTAATAAATTTAAAAAATATATTATCATGTATATTATTAAATATTTTTATGATTATGGTACTACCATATTATACTTTTTATCAATCCTGGGAAAAACGAAATAACACGTGTGGGTACGTACGGCTTACTGCCTCCAGGTCGTGGGGTAATGTTTTTTTCATTACTACAATTCATGGATGGGTATAATGATTTATATATTGGATATATGTGATAATTAAGTCATTATATTTATTAATTAAAAATTAATATACGATCCACTTCTTTACTCTTTCACCATTAAGGAAATGATATCCTTCCTCATTGGTACGTATAACATATTGTATCCATGACTGAATGCGATTTATTTTCTATATAAAAAATTTAATAATGTATATAAAAACATATTTAATGATTATATATTATATATATATAAATAATTTAATTATGGTGATGTTGAATCTATATCATATTTTATATAATTGAGACATTCATGACAAAACATGCATTAGAAATTGAAACAACTATCACCGGAAATAAGGGTAATATTGAAATACTAAAAACTGAATGATATAAAATGATAATATATATGACATGATAAATATGTATAAGGTTATTATGTATTTTTAGAAAATTATTTTATTGGTTATAGTGATGTTAAATTATGTTCTAATAAAGGAATTCTAAGGCAAGGGACTTTTTCTCAATCTCCTTTCATTTAGGCATAGTTTTATGTTATACACCCACCTTCTTTTATAAGGTATATATATATATATCCACTTTTACATTTCAATTCCTTAATTTATATATAATCATGTTATCAGATATTTTGTTAAATTTTATTCTTTAACGGGGATTATGATTTAAATGTTCAAAGTGGAATTGCACATCTTGAAGGTTTAATGATATAATTATCACATCTTTTTCTCCAATAAAACATTATTGATAATATTTTACTTAGTTATTTATAATTATATAAAAGGATTATAAATGAAAATTTTATTTCCATTTTTATTTTCATTCAAATTTTTTCAATATTATCCTTTTTTAAAAGTTTCATATGAATCATTTTGACAAATGACCAAAGGAATGTACACTTTTTTTAACATACACGACGATGAGAAATTTCCCACCATCGTGAATGTTTTTTAATTTATATATTCCAGTAAAATAATTAATATTTTTTTAATGGAAAAAAACTCATTACTGAATTATGGGATATTTGGTATTGAAAATGGTTATTTTAAAAAATGGTATTTTTATACCAAAACTATTTTATATATGGGTTTAACATGAGTTTTTCATCAATAATTTTTATGATATTTTATTATAGTATTTTTTCCAATGACAACATAGTTTGTTAAATATTATGCTTAATTGAGGTTTACTATGTATAATATCATCTACCAGTGTTTGTTGAATGGCTTATGATCAGTTTTACTATGGATTATCTATTTTGATACCATTCATCATTTATGGTAAAAGTATTCCCATTTTTTATGCTAGTTTTTTTAATTCGAATGTTTATGTTGTTTATTTTTCTCCCCAATAGTAACATCACGAGTTTTAATAACAGACACTATGTTCAATAGCGTATATGATTTCCTACCTCGAGCTAAAACAAACAACTAAATATTATTGTTTAAATGTTACTTTTTTAACCTAGTCTTTGGAATGGTATGGATGAATAATATCAAATAAATTATAAAAATATGTTTCATAAAATTTTAATTTATGATTTATTGGTTACAAAATTTATTATAAATGGAAATAAAAACCTATTTAATGTATGGTTGTTTTATTCTAATAACCTATTTAAAAGAGAATATCTTTATTTATAAAATCATATAACACATTATAGATTTTTTTAATGATAAATATATTTTATATATTAAATGTAATGTCTAAAATTAATATTATTTGTTGTGTAGATATGGTATAAGAAAAAATTCAATTTTTTTGGATAAATGAAGTATTTTTTAAAAAATACAGTTTTAGAACCTTTTGATAGACAACCCTTTTAAATATAGTTAATGTCAATTTTGAAATTTCTACTTTATATAATAAACATATTCGTTGTAATAGTGACATAAATATTTACCTTGGGTTAAATGTGGTTATTTTTTTGATGAAATTCATATTATAAAGACAGGTGAAATATACTACATTTTAATTAAAAACTACCTTTTGCCTAATTTATTTATATAGATATATTTTTAATTGGTTTTAATGTGAAAATTGATAATGTTGTTATAATTTAATATAATTTTGGTCATTAGATGTAATTTCACATTGAAATTAGATATTAACTCACACCAATCGTTTGATGGTTATTACTTTTTAAAAACATGTTTTATCATTTTGAAAACTAGAATTACATTCAAATTAATTCATGTTACTTATGTGTTTTGATTTATAAAATTTGCATTGATAATTGGAATCATAAGGTCTAAATTATATAATAGGTCCCTTAGACATTATGAATATTAATATGATTAATTATTATTATTTACCATTATCAAAGGGTAAATCAGGTAAATAAGGGTAAAAAATAATACTAATATATTTTAAAACTACCATAACACATGTAATAATCCTATATAATGATATATTTCCGACCATGAGCATCCTTGGATCTATTTTAAGTCCTCATAGAGCCACTTGTGTGTGTTAATTACATGTTATAATAATTAATTTAATGTAAATGGAAATATAACATAAACATGTATCTTTTTATTAACAAAAATTTATAGTTGGGTTATATAAATGATGCATTTGAGAAAAAATATTAATTTTTAATCTAAAATTATTTCCTATATCATGTTTTTTTATTTATAATCATTAAGAAAATAAATAAATAAATTTATGACACAATGATGATGCAGTGATTACGTTATTAAGGAAAGATTCGAAAAAATGATACTATTAATATTACAATAAACATAAATTGAAAATTTTGATGCTATAAAATAATTTTATTGAATATTATAACATGTAATAGTTTATTTAATTAATTTTTTCAAATTATTCATGTTATTATAGCTTTAACAAAAATAAATTACTAAATAGTGTCAAAATTGACATAAATAATTTTTTTAAATGAAATAATATTTTTTTAAATGATATAACAGTCATAAAAATATAATATTATACCAAAATACAAAGATAATGTTAAAATTTTAATTAATTATCAACATTATTTTCTATTGACATTTTATAGTAACTATATTGATCATATAGTGTGAAAATATAAGAAGACAAGGTAAGAGTTATTATATTTTACTAGGAGTTAATGCCAAAGGATAAGTTTTAATTTGTAAACTAAACATGACTAAAATATATTTTATGATATTATTTAGACCCATACACATATTATCCTATAAATATATCACTTTTTATCTATTATAACACTAAAATTAATTTATAATAAAATAATATTTAAAGACTATCCTAAAGTACTCTTCATTCATCATACCAAAGGACACCACCTATACCCACTTACTCACACCTCTCAATCCCATTGTATCATCAAAAATATTCTCAAATAATCTTAAAAAATACCTCCCTTCCTCATATAATTCTTACCGTGAGCATAAGGCAATTCAAGAATGTTTTTTGGCTCAAATCAAAAGGAGATACCTGATTTACAGTACAATCTTCTCTCATGTTGCTTTCATTTATTTTCCTTCTCCACTCCCTATGATATTCTTAATCATTGAGTCAATAAAACCCTATTATCATAAATATAATAGCATGTTTTTATTATATGTATTTGAACCACACTTGTAGAAACCTCCATCTAATGGATATGAACGTACTGTTTATATGTACGACAAACTACTACCTCATGAAATTAAGATTGTGAAATTTTCTCCTACCACCTCTCATGTTGGCCTTTAGGGTGGATCTATATTTATATATTATATATATTATATTTAATTTATATATATTTTCTATATTATTATATAATTTTTATTTAAAAAATACCTTTACGCTTTCTATAATTTGTAATATAATAATTTCATTTGAGGGAGTGTGGACTATCTCTCCCCCAAAGTGATATGACTCATTCATTCCATACATTGACCATATAAATGATGGTGTTAATGAACATATGTAAAATATATAAAATATATATAATACTTTATTTATAATTTAACTATTAATCATTTAGTTTTAATTTCATTAATAGGTCCACAAAATTTAAGCAAAATTCATGCGTGCGTACGGTCTACTGTCTCCAAGAACATTTCATTCATTTCTTATCTCTGAATGTTATGGAATATTATAAATACATATACAATGGATACATATGATATTTAAATCATTAATATCATTCTGGAGATGATGGAGTTATGATCATATGGACAATTTTAATAAATACGAGTTTATTTTTTAGTCAGGTACCAAACATTGACCAAACGTCTAATATGAACTCAAATAATTAACTAATTTTTATAAAATTATAACAAGTAATAAAAACTGAATAATAAAATGTAAAAAGGTTATGATGAATTTATAAATTTACCTATTTTTATTATTCATCAAATTAATGAAGGAATGAGACATGTCAGACTTATGGTAAAGTAAATCATAACTCGATCTCATTTCATTGAGTTATATATCCTTGTCAATGGTTTTAAAAAAAAGAATATATGTGAGTGAAATATGATTTATTAACAATGAATTTAAAGTTAAATTGGGTTTATTTATATTTTTCACCCTTAATTATTTCATTTATTTATCCTTAATCTAAGGATACGATCTTTATATGGGACTCTGTCTCAATATCCTTTCATTGAGACATTTCATAATGATATGCACCTTTATTTAGTTATTAGGTGTGTATAAAACCGATTTTACATTACATATCCATATTATATATATAATCATGATATTTATTTTCTTTTAAAATATTATACTTTCATGTGGTGTATAATCTAAAAGTTAAAAATTGTGAAGTATTCTTTATGTAAAACAATATTTTAAATGTTTTAAAGATTTAATATTATAAATAATTGTATTTTACTTCCATGATTTCAAAATAATTTAATGTAATTATTTAAATGAAAATGAATATTTTAATGTGTAAATTAGTTTCACAATTTTTGAAGTGGTATGGGACAGTTTGATTCAATAATATTCATTTAAAATGTTGTAATTTTGTTTTAAAAGGGGATTGATTATTTAAATTACATTGAATGTTTTTTAATATATATGTGTCATGAATGGAATTTATTGATTTTTTCACTATTATGTATTTATTATTACTTTACAAGTTTACCATTTTATTTTAAAATAATGTGTTTTCATTTATGAGTACGCAGTTTGTATAGATGAAATTTGATTTCAAAGTGGATATGTTATTTTCCCTTCCTTCTGGGTTTATGTGTTATGATTATGTTATGGGTCTTGGGAATTTCTAATTTATATGGGTGGTTCTATGATAAAACAAGTATGGGTAATCCTTTGATATATCTACAATTCATTGGGTAACATGAAATATGTAAACGATAATGTTTCTCCTAATAGATTTAGAGAATATACTGTGATGGGAATTCAAAATATAACCACGAATGTTAATCCATATGTAGGTATGAAAGTAACATTTTATCTATGATATGGGTGAAACAGGATTCCTTTATATTTTATGATTTATAATTTTTTTTAGGAATCTTATGGTAACATTATGTAGGATATGTAGTTTATATTTTATGGGTTAAAATTATGATTGTTTTAAAATGTTTTTATGGGTTTTAAATATTATCTGATTAAAAATTTTATTCCATATTTTATATTACATACTAATATTTTCATGATCATCCTTTTTTTGAAATGTTTTACATATGGTATAATTATGTATAAGATAAATAAACAAGTAATTAATATTTTTATCATGAAAAAAATCATTTTTTTTAAAAGGGTTTTACTTGATGGAAAAAGTGGATTCTGAGTGTAACTATCCACTTATAATGTCATGGTCTATTATTTAATATTAATTGCATAATTATATAAATATTTAAACCATAAATTATCCTTAATTTTATTCATGACTTAAATCATCATTATTTAATGTTTAAGTATGAGGCCTTAATGTTGGTATTAGAGGACGGTTTAGACAACCTTAGAGACTAGAATGTTTTTGTAGGGGTTAGAAAAACCATCATAGGTTTATAATTTTAATGTTGATAATAATTTCAATGCTATAAAAAAAGCTTTTGATATATTATTCTATTAAATATTATGTTTTCTAATTGTAATTCTAGATACATTCAACTTTGAGTAAATTATGGGTTATTAATAATTTTGATGAAAGATGTGAAATATGAGATAAACATTGAGGTTAAAATATGTTATTGTAATTTTTTATAATTTTACATAATTTTTTGGATTGTTTTAAAAAAATATTTTTTTTAAATGAAAACAAATAGACCTTGTGACAACCCGTCACGTTGTAAAATTTATAGGAATAAAACCCACAACCAAATTGCAATTGGGATTTATTTCTTTCCACTGGACTACATAAAGTCCCTGGTTAGTATGACTTCTTATTTTTAGTTAAATAATTTTATGGATTTATAATAATTTTAATTTTGTAACTAAATTTCTATCAAATGGATATTCATAGTATAGTAAAATGATTAAGTGATTAAGTGAGAAATTGTTTTTGGGAAAAACTATTCTCTTTTTAGAACACTATATGTCTAAGGAAAATAGAATACTTTTGGATTTCATTTTAGGAGTAATGGTTGAATTTTATTTTGGAAGAATCAATGTTTTTATTGTGGGAATATGGTTATTTGGTTTACTTATAGAAATGATTAACCTATCATGGAAAATATGTGATTTGGTTAATTTGTTTATGTATAAGACATCAAGAGAAGTTTATTTGATTTGTTGAAAAATGATAAGATTTAATTTGAAAAATAATTTGATCAAATACATATAAAATTTATGTTAAAATCTAATTTTTCATTATTTTGAGTAATTTTAAGGAAACTTGATTCGTTAATTGTCTATGTAGAACATAGTCATAACTATTGAATTTTGGAGATTAAAAGTATTCCTTATCCTTATAACAAGTAATTGTTTTTGGGGATTATCTAATCTTGTACAAACCATTTTAGTTTTGGTTAATGTATAATGAAATGGGAAGTATATTTTTCATCTTTTATGGATTATATGATTATCTAGATGTTGATTTTAATGCTTCAGGGGTGACCATGTCATCTTAAATACTCATCAGTTTCGAAAAAAACATGAGTTAGTGGTGGAATTCGATTAATGGATGAAACTCTACATATCATGTATGTATATTTACACATGTTATTATTTTATGTAGTAAATTAATTGTTCAATTTTATGAACTCTATCTTAAATCCAAAATGCTTTTGTTTAAATTTTCTTACTACAAAGTCAAAGACAATTTGACCCATAAAAAGTTTTTGGATTATTGGTTGTTAAATTTCTCCTGATCATATTTTCTATCACTCTCCTTTAGAACATGACACTTATTTTTTTTCTTCCGAATCCTTGTTTTCTTTTATGTAACCCTAGTATGTTTTATCTCAAGTGACCTTCATTTAAATTTCTCTCTTTTAATATAGATGTTCAATCAACACATTTATCATTGTGGGTTTGAAATAAAGGTATTTTGAAAATTCATACCCTATTTTATGAACCAAAATTCAAATCACAGGGTTACATTTTATTGAAAGTGATAGGATGTATCATCCTGTGTTTTAATAAAGAAAAACTATGTTCCATTACATACATGATACACTACATCGAGCTTTAACAGAAAAATAAATATTATTATTTAATTATCACCATTATAACCCAGCTGTTGGAATGGCAAGGATGAATAGTATCAACTGAATTTTAATTTTTTTTAAAAAAGTATAAATAATGATAAATTGGTCTCCAAATTTATTAAAGATGGAAATAAAAACGACTTGAATATAAGGGATTGGATTTTATGAAAACCTATTTAAAAGAGAATAATTATGTTTATAAAATAATATAAAACATTATAGATTTTTTAAATTAAAAATAATTTTATATATTAAATGTAATTTATTAATTTCATATAATATTTTACTCTATATAAGGTAACAAAACAAGTACAATGTTTCTGTCAAAAGATGTAAATTTCTAAAAAATACCATTATACGACATTTTGATAGAGAACCCTTTGTAAATCTAATTTATGAAAATTTTATGAATTATATTTATTATAATAAACATCTTCTTTAGAAGTGTGATATTAAAATTTAACTTTCTTTATATTTTGGTATTTTTCTAATGAAATTCATATTTTAATGAATAGTGAAAAATACTGCATTTAAATTCAAAACCACGTTTTTTTCTATTTTATTTATAAAGTTAGATTATATTTTTAATTGATATTAATCATTAATGGATTATTTTTTTATAATTTCTTCTAATTTTGGTCATTGGAAGTAATTTCACATTGAAATTAGATGTAAATTCACGATATTCTTTTGGCGGTTAATAATTTTTAAATACATGTTTTATCATTTTGGCATTCGGAATTAATTTTAAATTAATTACTTCAAATACTATGTTTTGAATTTGTAAAAATGTGTTCCGTATTTAGAATCATAATTTTAAAATTATGTAAATAGGTCCCTTTTATTTTGGGACATTATGAATAGTAACTTTAGTAATTATTTTTATTGACTATTGTTAAATGGTAAATCATGTAAATAAGTGTAAAAATTAATTTTATAACAGTTTAAAACTATCCTAACACATTCTATACTAATATGTTTATGATATATGTCCGAACATGATTTTCACTGAGTAGATTTTAGGAACCCATAGAGCAAGCTGGGTGTGATGATGACATATTATAACAATTAATTTTATGTAATGTAAAATATAACATAAATATGTATTTTTTAACTAAAAAAATTATAAGGTGTGGTTATAAAACATATATATTTGACTATAAATATTAATTAGAAATATATAAAGTTTTCCTATACCATGATATTTTATTTACAATTTTTATACACTAAAAAAAATTAGGAAACATTAATTATGTAGTTATTGCCTTATTAATGATAGACTAAAATAAATGATATTATACATATTAAAACAACTGTAATTTGAAAAAATTGATTCCATAAAATAATTTTCTAAAATATTATGAAATTTTATATTCAATTTAATGTCATTTTTTAATATTTCAAAATTTTATAGCTTTATCAATAATCAATTACTAAATAGTGTGAAAATTGACATAAATGTGTTTTTAAAACAAATTCTCATTTATTAAATGGTATAATAGTCATAAAAATATATGATTTGTCCATATATCATAGATAATGTTAAAATTTTAAATAATTATCCACTGTAGGTTTTTTTGGATTTTTATAGTAACTATATTGGCCTCATAGAGAAAAAATATTAAAAGACACGGTAACAGTTATTTCATTTTAATAAGCGTTAAAGATAAAGGATAAGTATTATTCTTTGACCTAAACATAGATAAAATGTATTTTATGAGATGAGTTCTTCCCATACTCATCTTAGCCTCAAAATATATCACATTGGAGCAATTATAATTCTAAAATAAATTGATAAAAATAAAATATTTCAAAAATTTTATAAAGTCCCCATACTCTATATTATAAAAGGTCACCTCATCTACAAAATTCCTAAAAACAATAAATCCCCTTGGATCATTCAAATTATACTCAAATAATCTTCGAAAATCTATTCCTTCATCATAGATTCATTACCATGAGAAAAACGCAATTCAAGATAGCCTTGTGGCTCAAATCAAAAGGAGGAACCCGATTTATATGTAGCATCTTCTCTCAATTACTTTTCCTTTATTTTCCTTCTTCACTCCATATGATCTTATTATTATATGATTACATAAAAAACAGTATCATCAATATAGTTGGATGTTTGTATGAGAATTATTCTAACCACACTTATAGAAACCTTCATCTAATGGGTATGGACATATTGTTTCTATGTACGATGAACTGTTGCCTCACAAAACGATGATTATTAAATTTTATCATAACACCAATCATGGTGGCCATTATTAAAAAATGTATTTAAATATGATATATATTATATTTGTATTATCTCTATTCTTCTGTAATTTTTATTTACAATATACCTTTATGTTTCCATATTTTGTAAATACGAAAATTTCATTTGAGGAAGTGTGGATTACCACCCCTTCAATGTGAAATGAATCGTTTATTCCATAAATGGAATGTATAAAGGATTATTTTTACTAAATTATGTAAAATATATAATATATATATAATATTTGAATAATAATATACCTATGTATCATTTATTTTTCATTCCTCTAATATTCTAAGCAAATGGAAGTAGCGTCCATGCATACGTACGACTTACCATCTCCATGAATGGTGCATTTAATTCCTTATCTGAAAATGATTTGGAATATTATAAATACATTTATACGGGTTTTATATGAAATTTTAATCGGTAATATCATTCTTGAGATAATGTACTTTTGAATACATGGATAATTTCAATAAGAACAAGTTAATTTTTGACTGAAGTACCAAACATCGATAAAACATCTGATATGACCTCAAATAATTAACTAATTGTTTAACATGGTATAAAGTGAAAAAAATAATAAACGTTAAATTTTTTCTAAAGAGATTTGAAATTAGTCTAATTTTATATTTAATGAAATTAATGAAGCATTGAGACAAGTCAAACACATGGTAAAGGATATATTAACTCCATCTCATTTCGTTTTTTTTAAATATCCATGGCATTGGTTTTTTTCAAGATTATGAATAAATAACCTATAACTATTTTAAAAGAAATTTAAACTTACATTTTGTGTATTTATATTTTTCACTCACAATTATGTCATTGATTTATCGTTAATATAAGGATACAATCTTTGAATAGGGCTTCGTCTCAATCACCTTTCATTGAGACATTTATTGATAATATAAAACTTTATTTAATTATATGGTGTATATACATCCCATTTAAATTAGTTATACGCATTATATATATATTGAAAATATTTATTATCTTGTAAAATTTTTTACATTCATGTGGCGTATAATTTAAATATAAAAAATTGTAAAGTAATCATTATCAAAAATGTCTTTTTAAAAGATTTAAAGATTTTATATTCTAAATCATCCTCTTTCATATCCATGTTTTCAAAATTTTATAAAAGTCTTATTGACATATAAATTTATGTTTTTAAGTTTAAATTACTTTCAAAATATTCAATGTGGTATGGGAAAATTTGATTCCAAAAGCTTCATTTAAAATGTTTTAATTGTGTATTTAAATGGCATAATTTATTTCAATTACATTTAATAGTTTATATATATATGATCCATTAATGTAATTTATCTCTTTTATGTTTCTTTTATGTATTGATGAGTACTTTATAAGTTTAACTTTTTATTTTAATTTTTTTTTCATTTATGAGTGCATGGTTTTTATGTATCGAATGTGATTTTAATGTGGTAATGATATATTTCCGTTATAATTGGTTTATGTGTTATTATTATGTTATGATTGTTGGTAATTTCATTAGTATTTGGATTTTTCCTTAATAAACATAATGCATGTGATCCTATGATAGTTGTCTAATGAATTGGGCAAAATGACAAAGGTAAATGATAATGTTTCTCCTAATTGATTTAGGCAATAAACTGTGACGGTAATTCCAAACGTAACCATGAAGGTTACTCTCTATGTAGCTGGGAAAGAGATATTTTAATTTTGATATGGATTCCATAATTTAACTTTATCTTTTATGATTTATATGATGTGTTTTAGAAAATATATGACTAAATGATCTTTGTAAATTAGCCTATGTTTTATAGGTTCAAAGTATAATTTTTTTAAAATGTTCTCATGGGTTTTAAATATTCATCGACTAATTGGTTATTCTATTATTATATATTACTTATTGAGCCTTTTATGCTACTCGTATGTTTTTTAAATATTTTCTATAGTGTAAAAGGATGTTTAAGAGAAATTAAGAAGACCAGAATATTTTTGTCAAGAAAAAAAAACCATGTTTTGGTTAAACAGTTTCCTTTGGTAGAAAAAAGTGGATAATGTGTGTAACTATACACATGTAATTTATGGGACTAGTATTTAAAAGTTTTGGCCAAATTCGGTAAAATTATAAACCTTAAATGATCCTTAATGTAAATTCTTGACTTAACTCATCATTATGTAATGTTTATGGATGGGCCCCTATAGTTGGCATTAGAGGAATCATTAGACAACTTGGGAGATTTTGATTTTTTATAAAGGGTTAGAGATATCATCATGGGATTATAATTTTATGTTATATCACATGTTCAATGTCATAGAAACCCCTTTTGAGACATTATGATTTGAAATATTAAAGTGATGAACGATAGTTTCAGATACATTCACCTTGGATAAAATTATGGGATATTAATTATCTTGAATAAAAATGTGAGGTATCGGATAAAATTTGAAGATAAAATATATTATGGTTATTTTTGATAATTTTATCTCATTTTTTGGAATGTTATAAAATTATATATTTAAAAAAAGGAAAATACACATACCATGTGACAACCTATTTCATCGGACAATACTACTTGAATAAAACCCATAACCAAAGTGCAATTGGTAGGTATTACCTACCACTATCCGACCTAAAGTCTCGTGTATGTTTGACATATTATTTTTAGGTAACAATATTTTTGGATTCAGAATAACTTTATTTTGGAAATATTTATTTTATCAAATGGATATTTTTAATATCGGAAAATGATATAGTTATTAAGTGATAAATGTTATTTTGGAAGATGTTTACTCTTTTGGGAACCCTATATTCCTAAGGAAAACAGAATACTATGGTATTTCATTTGGGGAGTAATGGTTGAATTTTATTTTGTACCAATATATGTTTTTATTATATGCATATGGTGATTTGGTTTATTTATGGGAATGATTATTCTATCATAGAAAATATGTGATTAGGTTAATTACTCTTAAGTATCAGACTTTAAGAGTAGTTGATTTCATTTCGATAAAAATGTTATTATTTTTTAAGAATGACTATGTAATCCAATCCATATAATTTTTTTGATTAAATCATAGTTTGTATTATTTTGGGGAATTTTAATGAAACTTGTTTGTTGAATGGTCTATGTAGAACATTATTTTTAAAATTGAAATTGAGAGATTAAGATTAGTCCTTATCCTTATAAAGGATTTTTATTTTTGGGTAATTATTTGATTTTGTACTAACCATTTTTGTTCCGGTTAATGTATAAAGACATGATAAATATATGATTATTATTTTTTGGATTATGAGATTCCTTAAATTTGATTCTAGTGCTTCAAGATTGAGCAATACATCTTAAATACACATTGATTTAGGAAAAAGATGATTTTTTGGTTGATTGTAATTAATGGATGAAACACTACATTTCAAGTATGTATATTTACTTATGTTATTATTCTACGTGGTAAAATAATTCCAAAACATTTTGAAGTTGATATTAAATGAAAAATGTTTTTTGTTTACGTTTTCCAACTAATAATTCAAATATTGTTTAACCCATCACTAATGTGTGGTTTTCTAGTTATTAAATTTCTCCGGATCATATTTTATATCACTCTCCATTAAAACTGGACATATATTTTTTCTTTGATATCCATGTTTTCATATATGTTACCCTTGTATGTGATATCTCAATTGACCTTTGAACTTCACTTTCTATCTTTTAATGTGGATGTTTTATCAACCCTTTTCCTGATGTGTGTTTGTAATAAAGTTATTTTGAAACGTATTACAAATTTTACTAACCAAAAATTCAAATTTTGTGTATAATATTTATTAAATGTGGGGGGGAGTATGTAACATACAAAGGTTTAAAAAAACAATATGTTCAATAATGTACATGATACGCTACATAAATATTAAATGAAAAACTTAAAATGATTATTTATATTTTACCATTATAAACTTGATGTTGGAATAGTGGGAATTAATAGTATCAATATAATCATAAAAATATAGTTTAAATATGTTTAAATAATGATTAATTGGTCACCAAATTTAATATAAATAAAAATAAATACAATTGAATATAAATGATGTTCTTTTATGAAACCCTTTTTAAAAGATAATAGTTGTGTTTATAAAATCATTACACTCTTTGTAGATTTTTTATTTAATTAAAAATATATGTTATATATACAATTTATTTTTTTAAATTCATCTTATATGTTTTATAGATATGATATAAGAAAAAATACAATTTTTTAGATAAAAGATGTATTAAAAAAATAGTTCTACCTCCTTTTGATGGTGAACCATTTTTAAATATATTTTATGAAAAATTTTCTAAGTTATAATTGATATAATAAAATAATATTTTGGAATAGGGACATCAAAATTTACCTTGGTTGGAATTTTGGTATTTTTCTCACGAAATTCACATTTTCATGAATAGAGAAAAATAATGCATTTTAATTGAAAACCACCTTTTCGACTAATTTATTTATATAGTAATATTATCATTTCAATTAGTTTTAATGTGTACATAGATTATTTTATTATAATTTAATAAAAAAAATTCATTGGATGTAATTTTAAATTGAAATTAAATATAAACTCACATCAATATTTTGATGGTTACTACTTTTTAAAAACCAATTTTATTGTGTTGAAAATGGAAATAAATTTAAAATTATTTACTATAAATTATATGTTTTGAATTTTTAAAAATGGATTCCATATTAGGATTTATAAGGTAAAAATTAAGTAAACATGTCCCTTTTATTTTTGAACATTATGAATAGTAACATGAGTAATTATTTAAATTGACCATGGTTAATGGGTAAATCTCTTAAATAAGTGTAAAAATAATATTATGATAATATAATACTACACTAACATGTGACCTAATAATTTCTGATGAAATATGGCTAACCATGATCATTAATGGGTCTATTTTAGGAACCCATAGAGCCACTTACGTGTTATAATGACATATTATAATAATTAATTTAATGTAAAGGGAAAAATAACACTCACATGTATCTTTTTAGTTATAAACACTAATGTGGAGTTATATAACTTATGTATTTGAATATAAATATTCAATAGAAATCAATAAATATTTCCTACATCATGGAATTTTATTTAAAACATTTAGACATTAAATAAATAAATTTAGGACACAATGATGATGTATTGATTACCTTATTAAAGAAAGATTCAAATAAATTATATTATAAATATTAAAGTAAATATAATTTGAAACTTTTGATCCCATCGATTAATTTTATGGAATCTTATGAGATGTTATATTATATTTGATGTTGTTTTTTAATCAATAAAGTTATTATAGCATTAAAAAATTACTAATTAGTATCATAATTGACATAAATTTGTATAAAAAAAAATAATATTTTATTAAAATATATAATATTAATAATAATATATGATTCTGCCAAATGACCTATATAATGTTAAAAATGTCATTAATGGACCATTTGAGGTAGTATTTTTATTTTATAGTAACTATATTGACCATATAATTTAAAAATACAAGAAGACATGGTAAGAGATAATATATTTAACTAAGGGTTAATGTTATATGATAACATTAAAATTGAAACCTAAACGGGTCTAAAACCTATTGTATGAGAGGATATAGACCCACACTCATCTTAAACTCTAAATATATCACTTTTAATCTTTTATAATTCTGTAATATTTTTAGAATAATATAATATTTCAATATTGTTCTAATGATCCCCTCCCCCATCTTATAAAAGGACACAACCTCTACCAAATTACTCACACCTATCAATCCCCTTGGATAGTCAATATTCTTCTTAAATAATCTCACAATATCCCAAAAGAACTCATTTAATCCTTACCTTGGGAAAATGAAAATTCTGAAAATGCTCTTCGCAAAAATCAAAATTAGTTATTCAATTTATAGGCATCATCTTTCTCAAGTTTCATTCCCTAATTTTCCTTCTTCACCCCCAATTCTATTATTATTCTAGGATTACATAATAACACAAATATCATCAATATAATAGGATGTTTTGTGATAATTATTTTAACCACACTTACAAAAAACACTACCTAATGCATAGGAGCATACTATTTCTGTGTACGACGAACTACTAACTCATGAAACAATACGATAATTTCATTTGGGGAATGGTGTACTACCACCCCCTCAAAGTGATATGACTCATTCATGACACACATGGAATGTATAATAGATGTCATTAATAAATGGTGAATTTAATTTTATATGTCGAAATTTTATGGAATACAATAAATACAAATATAATGGATATATATGATCTTTAAATCATTAATATAATTATGGGGATTATGAAATTATGACCACATGTACAATTGTAATAAAAACAAATTAATGTTTGACTCAAGTACCAAACATCGAAAAAATGATTGATATGAACTGAAATAGTTAACTAATTTTCATATCATGGTAATAAGTGATAAAAAATTAATAATAAAAATTTAAAAGGTTTTTATGAAATTTTAAACTAAACTATGTTTATTATTTATGAAATTAAATAAAGAACAAGACAAGTCAGACTGAAGGTAAGTGAGATCTTAACTCAATCCCATTTCATTGAGATAAATAACCATGTCATTGGTTTTGTTTTTTAAATAATTTTTGTGAATGACCTATGATTTATTTAAATATAACATCTACTTATATTAGGTGTATTTATATTTTCTACACACAATTATTTCGCTGATTTATCATTATTCTGAGGATACAATCTATCTAAGGTACTTCGTATCAATCCCCTTTCATTTAGATACTTCATTATGATATGCACCTTTATTTCATATATGGTGTATATAATGCATATATTACATTAATTATCCATATAATATCTATACTCATGATATTTAATTTGTTGTAAAATTTTCTATTTTCAAGTGGCATATAATTTAAATGTTAGAATTTTGAAAGTAATATTAATCTAAAACGTCATTTTAATTTTTTAAAATATTTAATATTCTAAATCCTTCTATTCTGTGTCAATGCATTCAAAATGATTTTAAGGACATATTTATATGTACATGATTGTTTCTATGTTTAAATGGATTTCTAATGATTCAATGTTGTAGGGGACACTTTGATTGAAAAATCATCATTTAATATGTTTTAATTGTGTATAAAAGGGGATTTTTTTATTTAAATAACATTGAATGTAATATATATATATATCATGATTGGAATTTATCAATATTAGGCTTCTATAATGTATTTATGTTTACATTATATGATTACACTTTTATTTTAAAAATAATGTTTTTTAAATTATGATTGTACAACTTGAAAAGATGAAATGTGATTTTAAAGAGAAAATGTTTTTTTCTCTATACTTGGTTTATGTTTTATGATTATGATATGGTTCATTATAATTTCATAAGTATATAGGTGGTTCCATGATAAAATAAGGGAGGGTGAGCACATCATAGCTCTCTAATTCATTGGGTTTCACAACAGAGTCACATGATAAATTTTCTCATAAGATATTTATCGAATATACTGTGATGGGTATTCCAAACGTAACCATGAAGGTTACTCCCTATATAGCAGTGAAAGCTACAATGTAATTAAGATATGGATTCCATAATATACCTTTATGTTTAGTTATTTATATTAATTTATTATTAAACATATTATTATATTATGTATTCTAATTAGATTATGTTGTATTTTTTAAAAGTACGAATTATTGAAAATGTTTTCATGGGTTTTAAATATTCATGGACTAACAGTTTTATTCCTTATTTTATATTCTGTACTGAGATTTTCATGATAATACCATGTTTTTGAAATTTTTTCTACATGGTATAAGGATGGGTAAGGGAAATAAATAATTCCATAAGATTTTTATCATGAAAAAGAAATCATGTTTTGATTAAATGGTTTCCTTTTGATGAAAAAGTGGATACATAGTGTAACTATTGACATGTAATGTTTGGGTCTTTTATTTAATTTTTATGGCCTAATTATATAAAACTCTAAACCTAAAAATATTTTCAATGGTATTTAATGAATTAACTCATTATTATGTAATGATTAAGCCTAGGGCCTTACACCATTCATTTTAGGAAATCATTGGACTTAGTAAGTGATGGAAGGGGCCTTCTATTACCCCTTAATTCATTAGTAGGTCTTATTAGAAAAACTATATACAATATTGACTGAGGCCATTTCAATTTTATTTCATATTTATTGGTCAAGGCCAAGATAGTATGTTTCAGATATCTATCATTATTAATTCTGTAATTATGATATCAGTTAATTATTTCCATGTTATTTTTAGACTAGTATAAAATACATATTTAATTTTTCTTACTCATGTGCATACTTAAATGACCTGTGTTTCCAGTATTTACCTAGTTATTTTTTTTATTCAATATTTACTCATAAGATATGTTGTACGCATACCCTTACTAATCATCTGAGCTTACCCCTTTCAAATGATTCAATTTTTTCCAGGATTCCAAGATGTAAATTATGATCGATATTTAGGGTTACACAAATGAAGGAAATGTCATCCTCTATGAAATTAATTATGTATTTTAGGTTTTAAAATATAATATGGGATTCAAGTCTATATATAGTTTATCAGGACTAAAAAATTATTTTTCCTTTATGATGATAATTCTTGTATCTTTTCCTGATTTAATAATGTTATGAGTTGTCTATGGGAATTGGTGTTATAGTCTTTACACACACCACTAGTCTCTAGGAAATTGAATATTTCATCATCGTTTATGGTAAAAACTGTTGTATATGTTTATTGAATCGCATAGTATCCTTGTTTTAGTGAGTTAAAAAATTATAAATGAGGATGTGCGTTGAATGGATAATTAATTTCATCTATCATATTGGAGGGATTATATTATTTTCATTTGGTATATAGCTTACATTCCTTCATATAAGTAAATAATTACCATTTTTTCATCAAGAAATTTTTGAGATGATTCCTCCCTAATATTTGATAAGTGGGGTGTTGTAATTTTTCCACCAGGAAATTTCTAATAAATTCCCCGAACATTAAACCCAATTCTACACTTGTTATATCCAGAATGCGATACCTTTCGGATTTTCTAATCACTATTACAATACTAAGGCAAAATAAATTCATTTTCTTGATGATTTAAATGTATTGACATTATAGGTTATTTTATATACTTGACATTATCCCACTAAAGAAGTAAAAATAATTATTTTTAGGGTAAGGGAAATTTTGTAGGTGTATCATTAAAGTCTAGTATTGTTCACCTCATACTCCCCAGTGGCTTATTAAACCTTCTCATGGGTCTAGATAAATCCTTCCACATTTTATGTTTTGTATATTGATCATAAAAAATTTCGTGAAAAAATATTTTATTGAATAATTTCCTAAACATTATACGGATATCCTCGTTAGGCATCATATTTAGGATTAACATCCAACATTGATTAACATATCCCTCTATATGATAAACTATCAACACAACCCTCCCCTATTAAGAGAATTTATGTAAATAATATATATTTTATATAGATATTATCTATTGTTATATAATTAAAGGATCATAAAATCCAATTAAACATGATTTCCTACATCACATAATGTCTTTAATTACACATCATTGTTTCATAGGAAGAATTGGGTTTCCCAAACGATTCATGTTTCTATTCAAAACATTTATTTTTAGTGAGTATATTTCAGTAAATTCATTACTCCTTATCCAATTGGGTTGACTATCTACCTTGTTCTATCATTAGGTTTTTCATTAGATTATTTATTGACTCAATTATTCTTATTTTCAATAATTGAGTTAAATAAAGGGAAAGATAGGTATATGAATTTTAAAAGTATTAATCATATAAAAGAGAAACTATTACCATTAAAGGTAGAAATCCTAAATAAAATTAATTCCATTAAATATGAATTTCATTTTTTCATCATTTTTTTCCATTATCATTGTTCTAGAATAATATTTTGGGGATTTTTCTTTCCCATCATAATGATCCATAGAAGAATTTTGAATTTTACAAATCATATCCCATAAGAGTGTCATGAAAAATGTGTGTATAAAGGCCACCTTTTCATACACAACTTGAAGATCAAGTTAATTCCCAGTGCACAATTTTTGAGGTTATTACCACAATACACTACTATGGTAGATCCAAATCATTTTCTTGTATCCTAATAGAGATTTTGATTCTTGGAATCAAAAAACTCAATTAATTATAATAATTTAGGATTGCCTTCATATGTTTATTCATATCAATAAGAATATTTATATGGTTTTGTAATAATAATCCAAAATGTAACTAGACATTACTATAATACCAAATTTGAAAACACATATCATTAATATACATTAATTTTTGATATATTAAAAAAATAAACATAATATAATCCTAAATAATTTTGAGGGATATTGTCTTTGGGTAATAAGAAAAATAAAACAAAAACATAAAATATTATTTCAAAATATATTTTGAAAACTCTAAAATACATACTTATTTTCCACTAATCTTATAATATGACATTGGATAACCTTGGGCTACAAATAAGAATGGGGTGATACAAAACCCCAGAATGGGAATACTGAAAACATAAAATGAGGATTAAAATATATGCTATTCAAGAGGAATGTCAAGGTGAAATAAAATTTAAATAATTTTCAACATAAACATTAATGAATGATATAATATGACAACATCAAGGAAAAATAGTTATGTCATAATAACATAAACATGACATCATAAGAGTAATTAATGGATGGACACAGAGAAATAATAATTTTTTTTTCTCTAGACAACCTCCCATTCAACATACAAGGTATCACATGAGAAAAATATATAACAAAATTCATTAGTGGAATTTATATCATTGGTCCTATACATCATATTCATATCACGAACTTCAATTGGTGTTACATATATATCATACAACATAAGAAAGACAATATTAACTTTTAAAACCATGATTATGGAGTGTAGGATAAATAAATTTATTTCCCAAATAATAGAAGGATAATTATACTTAGTTGAGTACCCTTCAATGAAAATGGGGATGGGTATTCACTAAAAAATGTTTGGAATAGAAAATTATAAGATAATTTTGGTATCATAATAGGTGTACATAAATAATCTTGGAAATGTTTAATGATAGTGAATGTTAGTATCTCATTACATTTAAATCACAAGGATGGTAGAAAATATTTTTTAAAACAGATTATAATATAAACATTTGGAAACCAAATGGAATAATACAAATAATTTTATTGAATAAGAGGGGGAAAGAATTCACTTACCATGGGAGGAATCTTATAGAATATTTGGATAGGATATTAATGATATTTTGTACACTATGGGATATATTTATAAAGGTATAAGGAGATAAAATTTATTATATTTGGGATTTTATTTCAATGGAGTGGGAATATGATTGTGTATTTGTAGAAAATGTTTTGGGAATTCATTATTAATTTACAATAATATGTTTTGGACCCTATATGATAAAATAATCAATTCCATCAGAGTTCCCATGGTTTATTCAAAATTTTATTAGTTTTAGATAATTATAATTTCATGAACTAAACAGTTTAGGTAATATAATAGGTTATGTAGAAGTCAATCATGTTCATAAATAATTGATTTTAAATCCTTTAAAATATAAAATAGGTTCGGTAGGATTAATTAAGAATTTAAAAAAATTGACAAATAATATAAAAAACATTATTTTAAAGGTGTAAAAAAAATTTGTTCATGTATTCATTTTATAAAATTCATTACAACAATTTTGGTTCACTATGATGTCATTATATAAACAATATATTTTTTTCATACTTAGTTTTTTCCCATTTTTTCCATTCTCATAATATTATATAAATTGTATGTTGTCTAATTTAAACATGCTGATTTAAAAAATAATATTTATTATATCCAAATAATACTGTAAATTTTGATAATATATTTGTTTAATTATAGTCGTTATAATATAAAATTAATTGTTTTTTTATACTGATGTTTTTCTGAAAATTATAAAAATTATACTGGACTTAGTTATATTATATTACCATTTATATAGAAACAAATATTATTAAATAAGATTATTTTATGAAAAACAAATTTTTATACAAAAATTATTTAATTTCACAAATTTCTTGTTTTAATTTAAACTAGATGTCCTTAAAAATAACATTTTTAGTGTTTATATCAAAAACTAATTTTTTTAAAAAAATTATAATCATTTATAAAGTAATAATAATATTTGATAATTATAGTCATTATTTTATTTAAAAGTGAATATAATAGTTCATAATACTAGAATCTAGATTCTTAAGATCATATTACCGCATAATACCCATTATGGATATGGTGTGTAATTGTGGAACATTCCACGGATAGTTCGACAAACTTTATTTGTTGAATGATCTCAATAAGATAAAACATTTCCTACAAACAGTTTTGTTTTTGTCTTAATTATATAATTTTAACATGGTCCTAGTAATTGAAAAATCCTAGTGGTATCATCTCCCTCAAAAACTCTGATAAATGGGAATCATAGAGATCAATCCTAATGGTAGAGTCCATAACATCTTCTGCAAATGTCAATTGGATTTTTTGATAACGAATAATAAATACTAATCATAACGGTTATTCTATAAGGACTATGTTATCCATAGTGAAGATTCTCAATTATATTTTACATAAAATGGACTATATTTTATAAGAGTTTAAATTTTCTGAATAAGTGCTTATGTTTTTATAAATTACTAAATAATTTCATTATTTAATAATGTAATCTCATTTATTTAGGTTCAATTAATTAAATTAACAAAATTAATGTTCCTCATATTCTATGTAGTCATCATTAATACCTTCTAATGACTAAATAACTGATATATCAAGTACTCTTCTATAATAAGAATGCTCATAACAATCTCAATCTATGTAGATAAGTTGTTTACCATTATTCTGATATTATTTATAGGTACATGTTTTCTTGGTTTCGATAATTTTTTAATTATAGAGGGACTTTAATTAACCCCTTAATATTGCATCACATCTATCAACCACAATAGTTTATGTGGAAATATGTTTACCAAACTTAGGATAAGAATAGAAGTATCCTTGTTTTTGTGATCAACAATATGCCTATAGTTTCAGAAAACAACCCGGATTATATTTTTTTCCTCTTATCTAGTATACCAACCTTTTAATATAGGTGAATTCACATTATGTTCTTTATTATTATTCTGAATATAAAAATGAATTTAATTTTATTAATCTATCAGTTCATGTCCAACGACATTACAATAAGAGTGGCTCAAATTATAACTCCAATAATTAATTGATCCATGTAAATGCATTTTAAATTTAAAGAGAACCCATGGTAAATTTTCATACACATGCATTAAGTTAAAATTATAATCATTTTTTGAAAACAAATCATTTTATTTTAAATTATTTGAGGGTTCAATTTACACTAAAATTAAAAGAAAATTCAAAAATAATTCTACCTATATTTCATTATCTTTATGAATTAGAATTACAATTCAAAAGGAATTTTCCTTAAGAATATTATACTCCGAGTAAATATAGTTTAAGTGAATCAAATTTACCACCACCTATAAATAATTATTCATAATCCCAAATTTATTGATTTATTGATCGCATTCCTCTATATAGAGTGGACAATGTTTTATGATTGATAGATAAATCCCCCTTTCACTTCACATTATGCGACCAGATGAAAATATTACAAAACAATTACCACAAAAAAATTGATATGAACTTCCAAATAGAAAAATTAATAATGATTTATTATTTTTAAATATCATCATGTTTCCAGAGGTTTTCCCATTTTGTTTAGTAGATCCAAAAATAATAGAAGACATAATGATATGAAGAGTCTTTTCCACAACATACATGATTCTAGTTGATTATAAATATATGTGGGATTAGATTCCACCATCTAGGGAATATTATAATGAATAATGTATTATTTTTATAATAGTTCTCCAAAATACATAATATTATATATGACATGTATATAATTGGTTTTTAGTTATAAATTAATTCTAATTTGAAATTAATCTTATTTCCTTAATTATAAAAGTATTTGTATCATAGAATGATATTATAAATATAATATAACATCCATGATGATGGTGACATTATTCATAGTTTAAATAATTAAAATTTATTATAAATAAAATATATATTATGTGTCCAAATGAGAATGTTTCTTTTTTCAATAATTTTTTAAGGGGTGAAATTAAAATACTAATGTAAAATTAATATTATTTAACAAAAATATTCCATGAAAATATTAATGGAATGAGTTCTAATGATGATAATGGTGATAAAAATAATTGTTTACTAGTGTAAAATAGATGTTGTCAACTAATAAACATAGAATGTTGTAATGTAACGATGAATGAATACTTCATTTGAGTAGTTAGACATGGTTTTTTTAGTCCACACCATTATTAAAAATATATTTATTTATAAATTTTATTAATAGAAGAGTTAACTAGTAATATTTTATGAGATGATAAAATAGATCATCCACATGAATTACATAGATATTTAATATGTACAATAAATACCTAAATTTATAATGATCAGATAATGATTTATCATACTATCAAATGTCATATGATGAGAAAAAGAATAGATGTATGGGATTATTAAAATTCATAAATTAGTATATGAATATAAAATCTTTGACTCCATATAAAAAGTAATATCAACATTGTCACTCTTTCAGGTTTGTGCATATACTCATAATTAACCTCTTAATGTATTTCATTTATTTATACATAATTGATATTCCTATTAGAGTATTATAGTCCATAAAAAAAGTTTGAAATAATATTTAATATAATTTCTTAGAGAAAGGTAAAATATTCTCATAATGTACATAATAGTCTCTGTGTGATAGATAACCCATTAAGTAAAAAAATGGAGAGTAAAAAAATATTTATTTTATGCTATTGTGGTACATGGTTCATAATTGGTTTTCCCCATAATTAATGATAAAATTTTAATAGTAATGGAACCTGCATACTTCAATACTATTATTATGAAAACCTTGAGGTCCAACTAGTAAATTGGTTAGTGGATATGTTGGTGATCATTTCATTGGTTAATGGTTAACCATGTTGGGATTATTCATATCATATGTTGAGTATGAAATCTGGAACATCAATTAATATAGACTTATTAAGTGTATAACCAGTCTTAGATAGAATATATTTTTTATTTATAATCAAATGAGGGTAATGTGATGTGCTCATCCATAAGGGTGAATAAAATAGGATGTTTTGATCAACAAGGATAATCTATACTCATAAAATCACAAATAACAAGTAGTAATATTCTATTGAAATACTCAATATCCCTTGGTTATTTTATTTCCCAAATAATTATAAATTAAGAAAATATTCTCTTGTATATAATGTAGATAGTGGACATAGGTAATGATATACATGTGTTTGATGGAGATCTTACTCAATCTATTTTCATCTTGAGTATATAGGAAACATTTCTAGAGGATTCTCTAAGAATACTTTTTTGAATTTAGTAATTCATGTTTATTTTCAATTCTATGAACAAATGGGTTAACACAATGTTGTTGATTAAAAAGGGATTGAGTTTTTACTCATATAGACACCCTAAATGATTTTTTGATTTTATCTAAAATTAGATTTTAAGGTATATTTACAAGGTATTGTATAAATTTAATGATATATAAACATATATAATGAATATATGATCAAATATACAATAAAATTATATGAATCCTCAAGGAAGATATAAATAGGTAAAAAAATTGTAACTATTGCTATTCCATACTAGAACACCCTTCTACTATAACTTCATGAAATATAATATTGATGTCAATTTATTGATATAACAATCATTTCATATAATATAAATGAATATTGAATGAATAAAAAAATAATAAATTAAGTTCTCAACTATTATTATCATATAAAATATATAAATAGTGTTGTTTCCTTTAGTGATGATGGACATTATTCAAAACATTTAATGAAAATGTCCATTGACAGCATTGAATTTAAATCCAAAAGATTTTAAATGAATAAAATTATATTCGATAGAGTGATTGAAAAGAAACATTGATTGTATCTTTCATTACATAAAAAATTCAGTTTATGTAATAATCCACAAAACCTCATTATTTTGTTGTTTGATAGCCTATTCAACACGCAACACGAAACTTCTATGACACATACTATATATTACCATTACAACCTAGCCATTAAAAGTTAATTATGAGTACTATTAAACAAATTATTAAAATTTTAATATATATATATATACATGTATCAATTGATTTAAATTATTGAAATTTTTTTATTATGTAATCAATCTTTTGTTTTGTAATGTGGTTTTATTTTTCTACGACACTTTTTCTTCAAAAATGATTTCTATTAAAACTCCTGAAAACTTTTATAATAATGTTTTTCAACAATTATAAAATTATTTTATAATAAGAAATTTGAATTGTTAATTTTAATATCCAAATTTATATTTAGTAAAATTTTGGGTTTTTTGTGAAAATAATGATTTTTCGATGAATAGTGAAAAATACCAATTTATCTAAAAAGTATTTTAATTTTAGTGAATTAATTAATTTAAAGATACTAATATGTATGGATTATGTTTAAAGTAAACTATTTATTATATGTTTATATTTAATTACTATTTAATTAATAATATATTGGTTATTTTTATATGTTTTTTTCAGGTTAAAAAATGTTTTTTAAAGCATTTTAAAAGGCACAATGCCTCTCCATTTTAATTAATTAAAATAATAACAAATGAGAATTGTTTTAATGGAAATATTAATATAATATATTGGAAACTATTAATTTAATTTAATTTAATTATTATACATAATCATTGAGTTAATATAGAATAATCTTTTTCAACAAATATACTCTTCTTATAAACTAGTTGTCATGGCACATCTACAAGACTAACACAAATTTAAATTTTCCAAAATATTTTTTTAATTTAGAAAAATGGACTAAATATTATTTATAATATTTATTTATAATTTATAATTATTAAAACATAATTTTTAACTACATTATTTCTGAAAAAATGTAAAATTTAATTTAATTGATTAATGTAAAAACAAGTTTACCGAGGGATTTCAAGTTAAACATATAGAGAAAATGACACTACACTTGTCTGACACCCATGAGGTGCCCATATTTTGGTGTTTAAGACCCAATTCTATAAATTTAAAATGTTTTTGAACACTTTTCCATTAATGTGGCACATATAATAAAATAAATGAATAAAATTAAAAAAGTACATTTCTACCATTAAATTTATATAAAATGTTGTGTATAGGGAAACAATTGGTGAGATTCTAAATATTATTTTCAAATATAAATTATATTTTTATCAAAATAATTTACATTTAATTTTCCGTGATGAAATAATTACACAAAATTCTTAATAAATACAAACACATGGGATATTTAATCATTAATTGAATAAAATAAATGATAATAAAAACTCTAAAGATGCAGAAAATAAAACCAATTAATGTGTTTAATTATTTCATATAGATAAATATATCATGGTAAAAATATTTTAACTTAATATATTTTAATCCAATAAATTCTAGGATTTTTTAAAATTCTATTTAATTGAATAATATCAAAATTGACATTATTAATATTTTTTAATATATGAAATTTTATTAAATGATTCAAAAGTACTATAAATAATATATCCTCCCCTGTTAATTTTAAAATAAAATAAATTTAAAATATTGTCCATTAATATTCTAATTTAACATTTATATTAAAAATATTGACCCCCTATTAATAAAAACAATTTAGTGCAGTTATGTTTATAATGGTGTATTTGCATAGTACTTATAGTCGGGTTAAAAATAAACTAAAAAAAGGCACATGATATATATTTGATAGATTTTATTTTATAATTATACAAACATGGTATGAATAATATACTATGCCTCTCATTATCATAGTCTTACAGAATAAAAAAATAGGTTTAAAAATAAGTGACCTTAATGAAAAACCCAAATGAAAAAAAATAAGGAAACCTAGAAAGTAAGGAAATGTTTAATTTGTAATGATGTTTGGTGAATATGTGTCTTCAAAATATCATCCCTAAACCAAAATAATTGTCATTTCTGGATCCAAATCGGGTACTATCATCCTCTTAATAGTTAATACTCTTTAGAATTTACAATAATTCCACTACACAACTATTAAAGGAAAACCAATCCCCTCACATGTTCAAACTTCTCAATTCATTTGGATCAACCAAAGTATACTAAAATAAATTCCCAAATTCCCTCCCCTAATACTATAAGACATATATTTTTCATAAAGGAAAAATATGACGGTTTTAGTGAAAACCAAAGGTTGATGCACAAAGATGAGTTAATGATCTTCTAAATTAATTTTTTTATTTTATATATTCTTCCACATACCTAAATTATCCTCATAATTGAAATATATATCAAATTATGTTAAATTAATAAATTATTGATTTATGTAATATTTTGGACCTATAACCACTCACAATTCAACCAAACGTGTTATTAAATCATCCTTTATGTTCAAAATAGACTACCACCTCATGAACTCATATTGTTCATTTTTACATTAAAACCTTTAAATTAAGGTAATAATGATTAAAATAACGTTTATATATGATATTTATGATATTCATAACATTATTATACCAGTAGAGTTATTTTATCATAAAAAACCCTTTACGTTTCAAACCAAAGGGGGTAAGATAGAATCACTGGTTTAGAGAGGACTACAACCACATGAAGCGATGTGAATAATTTTTCACTAACATGTAACATGAGAGATAATAAGCATATATATAATTAATATGTATGATATACATGAAATAATTATCATATTATTTACATAATTATGTTTATGATATAACTATTGTTCGTGGGTGTTTGGAATATCCCATTCCCGAAGAGATTTGATTTATTTTATGTCAATAAAATCATATATATATAAGTGCAAATAAATAAATATCATGGAATTTATTATATAATAATCATTATGTAATAAAAAAATTAAATAGGTTCTTTCAATAATGATAATTGTAAAATTGTATCCAAACGTATGTACAACCTACTATCTCCATGATCATAATGTTAGATAAATTTTCAGACCATTTTCATGATTGGTTTAAATGTTATAATTGATCTAAAAATATAAAAATTATATATTATGATTAAAATTATTAATGTTTTTAAATATTTTCCTTTTTAAAATATTAAACCTACAAAATTTATTTTTGACACATAAGACGAATAAGGTCAAAACATATGATTTAAATTAAATGGATTATATAATTATACATAACATGATTATAAGTGTTATAAAATTAGTAATAATATTTGAAAAAGTCTTAAAGAATGATAATAATGAAAATATTTTTATTATTAAAGAACATTAAAACAAATCATGATAATTCAATCATTAGGCACATGTTTTTTTCTCATCTCAATTTTATTTTTTTGGCATATATGATATATTCACCACTACTATTTGTTGGGTGGTGTATATAATTACCATGATGAATTTTATAATTATTATCCTCAAATTTATGGGGTTTTAAATATCTATTTTATGATCTATATTTTTGGGGGTTTACAGATTCAATGTTACCAAAACCGTAAGAATTTATTCCCTTTTTCCCTTCATCGAGACTCATATCTTATTATGTCATTATCATTTTTTATAAGGGGTATATATATTCAATTTGAAATTTAGTATACTAAATTTATATATTCTCATATTTTAACATACTAGATTTTTTGAAAGGTGTGGAATGTTCTTTTTTTTGTTTAAATTCTTTTGTTTGGTCATATTAGTGATTATTAATGAATTTATGAAGTTTTGGAGTGTCTCTGGGGCTCATGAGGAGCCCAATGCCTCGAAATTAGAAGAGGTAAACTGGGAAACATGATTAGTATAAATTTTTATACCCATCCAACAAAGTTTCCCTAAACCGTATGGATGAATATAGTAGGGACCTAGGAGTTTCCCGGTTTGTCAGAAACCATGTGACCCAAGGCACATGACCATGCGATAAACCCGTATTTTTTTACAATGGAAATTTTCATGGTCCACACAATGGTGGAAAAACCGTGTGGAAAACCATCCTCCCTTTTATTTTATTGCTAAATTACATTTTCCCTCTTATGTGATTTAACCTATATCTTATTTCTTCTTCTCGTTCCCCTAGTGGTCAAACCTTCTCCTCCTACATATGAATCTCATATTACTTCTTGATAGGGATTTTTATAACTAGCCCACACACTCTTTGTTTCTATCTTAATTAGATCCCTCATTAATCTATAGGTATGATCTTTAATCCCATACCCTCAATTTTGGGTTTCATTCATTCTCTGTTTCTCTATATCATGGAAATCACTTTTTCACCATTTTTAGGTAATTTGATTATTTCTTTAGTTTTCCCATTCTAGATCAAATCAATTTTTTAACATGGATGAGGGAATCTCTTTTAAGATGAGGTAGGTGGTCTAGGCTCTTTTTCAACATTTGTTCTTCTTTAAAATGTATTAGGGTTCCATGATCCATACCCTTCTGATATCACCTCTAAATTTTTAATTATGTTTAATATAAAGATTTATTGTTCTATTTTTGAATTAATCTAGTAAATATTGACCCCTTTGGTTGATCACATTGACCCATTCCACCCCATTTGATGTTATTTTCCTTTTAAGGATTAATTCCAGTTTTTTCATAGTTTTTTTTAGTACCCATAGGGGGTCATTCATGGAAATAAATTCCTTGATTATGAATTATTTTTAATATGTAAGGAACCTTGAGTTATTCCCTTACACCACATTCCATAAATTAATTGGATGTAATAACTAAATTAGTCAACTACTCATGTAATACTATTGTGACCAAAATGGACATTTTGATTGAATTACTCAACCTACCTATCAATTATGGTATAAATACATTCATAAATTATTTTACCATGGGGATGATGTTGATAAAAGCGGTTTAGATTTAAGGATCCCTTGGATGGACTCTTCATTCCTTCTTATTAGAATTTTTAATGCTTTGTAAAAATGAAAGGGGAGACAGTAGAAATTCCTGGGATGGGGTCATCAAACATTATATTTTTTACCTCTATATGAGTAACAATGTCTCCCCTAGGGATATCCCACCGATGGGCTCGATATACCTATTGATATAGTATGTAATGAGAGTGACTTGGGACACATTGTGTGATACATGGTATATACTGGGAGGTTAGTTCATAACATTATCACACAGTTCCTAGAGTTACACTTGGGGATTCATTCTTAGGTCACCTTGGGAAGAATGCTTAAGGAATATTCATATGTCAAGCCCCTCTAAAAATATTTGGGAATATTTCTGAAGATCCATGGATGGGATTTGGATAAATCTATATTTTCAAAAATAGGTTTTTTGTTGAATTTAATAATGGAAAATGAATGATTTTAAATTTGGAATGATCATTTGGTTATGGAAATATGGGGACATTTACTCCAATACCAATCACATGATTATGGAATTTCCACCATCTCATATATCACACCACTAAAAATTTATTTATCTGATAAATTGGTTAAGAACCACCATTATTGGTTGAATCAGGTAAATTGGATGGGTTTCCATGTGGAACCCAGTCAGATATACATATTTATTTATTTATATTTTTAATCTATTAACTATAAAAAACTTATCATGTGATATTGTATGTATGTATTGATATAGAAACCATTGGTGGTGGACTATTGAGATTGTTTCTCACACCCTACTCAAGATTCCTTTAGTACCTGCATAGACTTCTTGACTACAAGTATTTATTAAGGGAAGAATCCAACTTCCGAAGCATGATTTTTAGCCCTTGAAGATACTATGGATGTATAGGACTAATCATATGCCCATGATTCATGTTGTATTAGTATTTTGTATTTTTTAATATTTTTTTAGAATGTTGTATATTTATTTATTCCCTAACCCCTACATATAAAATTCTATATAATACATGTCATGCTATCATGACCAGTCTATATATTTTTATTACTGTACTTTTGATTAATGTTTATTTATCTTACATGTTTAATTATTACTATTCCACAATTCTAATTCCTCTATTTAACTTTATTATTTAAAATATATATAGTTTAATTCCACTCTAATCAATAATAGAATAATATCTCCCCATACACACCCTAACCCTTGTTATTATTGACTACCTCTGTCATTCGAGGAGACGTACATGGGGTCTTTTGGTAACTATCTCAGCGCACCATTATGCAGCATCCAGGGAGGGATTCTACAAAGTGGTATAAATGGTTTTTCCCTTTTAACTTTCTATATGGCCAATAGAAATGTGGCTATGTTATAGGGATTTGGTAATGAGACAATTTTGGGGAGTATCGATCCCACATATAGGGGGATCACAAATTTATTGGGATGGGTCAATATTGTTTTTTAACTTTCATTATTACCATATCATGGAATTCACCATCTAGTGATGAACCTATTTTGTGCTATTATTTATTTTGATGTTATTATAAACAGTTTTTATCCTTGTCCTGATGATATGACGTAACATTAAAATCATGCATCATAAAGGGCATCATAGAATTTAAAATTTCATGCATTATTATATGACATGTTTACGTTTTTGTTTCATATATTGCATGTTATTATTATATTGGCTTTCATTATGATGAATTTAAATGATTTGGTTGTTATATATATATATATATTTCTACTTTCCATGTAGGGATGAGAAAAAAAACTATCATTTAATGTGTCTTCTTTAACCTAAAAGTGTTTTCCAACATAGGTTTAAGTAGATGCCTTAAGCATCCAATTGTGGAATATTGATCCATAGAACACATATAACATGGCATGGAATGTTTTTTGGGTATAATTAAGTGGATTCCATATTTCAATTTATAAGGTGTATTCTCCTTTATTAATTGGATATGGTGATCCATCTAATTCAACCATTAAAGAAAATTTAAATAAATAAACGAAATATAATGGAAAACATTAAAATAAAATGGTCCCCTTATATTAGGCATTAACCTCGACCTGACCTAGTAGTGAAATTTTGGTTAGGTCTCATAGGATTCTTCATTGACTAATTCTTATCCCCCAAACCTGACTCATGGAGTAAGATAAAAGATGTAACATGCTTATGGGTAGGCATTGTACTTATCCTTATTTATATCATTTCATATATATTATAAATACCATATGAGGAAAATTCCTTGAATTATAGTGTTATGCCACCATGATGACCTATGGGTGTATTCCAAGAATGTATCGATGTGAAAACTACAAAGTTTGTGGGTCCTAAGACATACGAAGTAACTTATAGAATGCATCCTGATGAAACAATTGTAGACCTTCCATAGGGTGTTGATTGTCATTTACATGATATATTCTTTTGGATCATTTAATCTATTTTGGGTGCACCCTAACTAGACCATACCATGGAAGGGATGACATGTGTGTTCTAGTAGAATCAACATCCTACCTTCTCAAGTGTTGGTGGACCTGTAGATTATGAATCCATGATTGATGGCATGCTGTCTAGCATCAACCACACTGAGACACATCTCGAGTAGAGGTTAATGTATGTGACTTATAGGCTATAGGACTCCCCAAAGTGTAGGTCGGAAATTTTGAATCTAGACGGTCGAAATCAAGGTATGGTATGGGAGAAATTTTATACAGCCTTCTTCAACTAATTCTTCCCCTAGACATTGAGAACAGATCACATTCAAGAGTTCATGAACCATTATCAAGGAGACCTATCAGTGATGGAAAAATCACCCCACTTCAATGAATTACAGTATTTTATACTTACCTAGAATGATATGAGATGAATACTAGGAGGTCATTCAAGGAGGAAGATAAATATCCCATCTTATCCCATGTGAATTTCATTAGAATGGCCACTATCTCTGATATAGTTAACTAGATCATCATCCTTGATAACAACATAATGGAATCTGGTGATGTGAAACTAAGAATTTTTCCTTCTAGGAAGTGTATTGTTTTATGAAGTGGTAGGTAGTGTTTTTTCGAGGGTGCACATGGGGGTGGTTCAATCTAGGAAGCAAGAAATGATTACATTGTGGTGTTTCACTGGTGTGTTAAGATAGAACAAAAAAAATCCCAATTTTTGAAGGACCCAACCGGTTGTTCGGATTGTAACAATATGTGTAACCTATATCATTCATTTTAATCATTTCCTCTGATTCTAGGTGATCATTGTTCTTTGATAGCCCTACCTTTAGGATGATTATTACTGAAAACCATCAAGGCTAGGATTTGGTCTTCGATGGGCTGCTTGGGTGGATCAAAATTTCATGGCTGAGGAATTCATATCGTAGAAATTCAATGTCCACAGTGTGCTTCTACCATTGATACTCATGTAGAATCTTAGGGTCATGGTTCATGCCAAATATTTTTTATGCATACAATTACAATGGATAAGAGTCATGGGTTATCTACAGTTATAGATATTATTTAGGTGGCCTCTACTTCAGTATATTTCTTAATTGTTATAGTTGAATCACACCCTTTCCAATCATCTTATACTATGGGAAGTCTGGACCTATTGTTAGAGTAATATAGTGTTTTTATGTCCCTTTAATCATTGTTAGTAGTTTTATCAGAGTTTATACAAAAGTTCAAGGAGTTCCCCATGGAAATTAATGGGTATCATTTTTGATGGAGTTTCATCATTCTCAATGTGACTAGATTTGACATCATTATCAATATAGACTACATTGTTCCCAATCGATACCAATTGAATTTATATGGATTAAAATTGTCTTTAATGTCACCCAAGTGAAGTACATATATCTATAAGAGAGAATGGGATCCCCAGGAAAATTGATATGGACCCAAGGATACTGTAATGTGTGGGGTTACATCCTAGATGATGAATCTATTCATGAGAAATCATGGACTATATATCATTATTTTCCTCCTATAAGTGATAATTTCAGGGATGTCTTCCCTAATGATTTATCTGCCTTACTTTATGAGAGATATGTTCATTTCACCATCGAACTAGTTCTGGGTACAGATCTAATGTCCATTCCCCCATAGAGGATGCAACATATATAGTTCAAAAAACACAAGAAGCTACATGGATATATAATGGATAAGGGTTTTATCTGACACATCACATCATTGTAGGCTTTAACCATCATTTTTTCCTGATGTTTGATGATATATTTAGATAGGGAATGGATTACCCTTGCTTACACTAGATTACAGTAAAGAACCAGCTTCTTCTACCTCGTATAGATGACCTCTTTGACCAAATTCAAGGAGAAACTATTTTCACTAAGATCTATTTCAGGTTTGGAAACGGTTAGGTTCATGGGAAGCTATCAGACATACCACATATATAATTCCAAAGAAGGTATAACTTGTATGAGTATCTATATATAATGTTTAGACTGATGAACACATCAGAAGTCATCATGGATCTGATGAATCATGTATTACACCAATATATTGATTCATTTATGGACATTTTCATTGAAGGAATCGAAGTGTATTATCATACTAGGAATAACCATTTCAATTATCTTAGTAATTTTATTAGTACAGTAAGAGAGAATAATCTATATGAGAATCACAAAAAATGACACTTTTTATGACAAAGTTTCACTTCGTGGGTCATCTCATATCTGAAGATGGCATATATGATGACCCATGATAGTGAGCATTGTTGTTTTTTATGAGATTACTAGGAACCTATTTGATATATGACGGTTCATAGGGCTTGCTGGAAATTATAGGTATTTAATCTAGTATTAATCACACATGGTGTAATATCTTTTGGGAATGAAAAATAATGGTTTGAAATTTGATTAGAAAAAGACTTATTAGGTAGCCTTTTTGTTTTTAAAATTAATATTTTCTTCAGCACCGATTCTAATTATTTATGAGCCAATAATATGTTATAATTCTTAAAATGATTATTTAGAAATTAGGTTGGGTATAGTTCTGTTATAAGATGATTGGGTTGTATCATATGGGTATTTCTAGCTGAGGCATCATGGGTGAAATTACACCACACATGACCATGATATTGTAGCCTTGCTTCATGATATTTTATATTTGAAGAACAATTTATTGGGTGGGTGTTTTCTCTTTTGTTAAAAGTAATAAAACTATCAAATATATATCCACACACTAATACTTGAATTCGAGTCAGTACAGCTGGGTGGAATTCTTTTAATCATTTGACTTAGAGCATGCTTACACACTCGGAAGGGTAATGACATAGATGATTCCTTGAGCAGTGAAACTCACACACAATCATCTAGGGAAGCCAAATGTGAGTAGATTTTTGTAGATTTATTCTATGATATGCATATGGTGGTTTAGGAAGAACATTGGAAACTAGTCCTTGCAGTTTTGATAGTGAAATCCCCACGTTTGGAGTAGGTCCTGAAGAGGAATCTATCTAATTAAGAGGGAACCATCTATAGAGAGAGAGTCATAGGTGAGAAACCATATCCAATATGGGTCATTCATGAAATTGAAATCCTACTCTTTTTTTAGTCATGTATGGGTGCCATTTGATATACTAGAAGAGCTGATGAGGGAATATTAGTCCACTCTATGGGAATTTTGTCCTCTTCATACCATGATGTATCAAGACATGAATCGTCAATATTGGTGGCCTGGTATGAATAAGGAAATTTCATGATTAAAAAATTTACAAGGCACATATCACTAGGTGAAGGTCTAACATCATCTCCTTCTATAGTTCTCCAAACTCTATCCATTTTACAGTGTAAATGGAATGGTCTCCCCATGTATTTTATGGTTATATTTCTAAGATATCCTAAGGGAAATGATGTATTATGTGTGATTATCTGGCATGAGGGGAATGGTTTTACACTTGTTAATGATGTAGGATTTCTTCTCTATTGATTATCTAGGAAGGATTTACACCTAGAATATAGTCATACTTTATCGTGTTCATAATCATATCATTTTGGACATAGATACTAGATTTACATCCTAATTCTTGAAATAGATGAAAAATGTACTCGGTTCATAGTATCCATAGAGTAAAACATATAAACCTCAAATTGATGGGCCATCTGAGAAGATGATACACGTGTTGGAAGACATTTTCAAATCATGCATCCTTGATTTTGGTGGTTCATGGAGAAAATATATACAACTTTCTATGTTTTACTACAAAAACTATTTCAATAAAAAAATTGATATATCCATATGAGTCTCTTTATGGTAGGTTTTGTTGTTCACTACTGTTAAGACTTGAGGTAGGTGAGGACCCTCTAATGGGTAATTTTCTTGTTTAAGAGATGTTAGAGAAATCTAGCTGATTCCGATAAATATCGATATAACACAGTCTAGGAAGAATTCATGTATTGATCGTCTTCTTAGACCTCTTTAGCTGAAGGTGGTACATCATGGATTCCAATGAGTATCACCTAGATAGTGTCACATATGAATCAAGAGAACGGTACAATTATCACCTCAATATATTGGGTCTTTTGATATAGTGGAGAGTGTCAGTTCGGGATCATAGGAGTTGGTTTTGCCTAAAATGAATCATTCCATGAATGACATATTCCACCTCACTGAGCTTCAATGGTGTCATGACAACCCATCTCAGTCATTAAACCTTGATGATATTGAGATCGAGGAAGATATGTCCTTTAAGGAGAATCTAATACTAATTATTAATCAATGCATCAAGGTTTTCCGAGATAGATAAATTCCTTTATTATGAGTGATATTTTAGAATAGACACATATATGATGATACATGGGAGTGGGAAGATGATGAATTTGTTCAGTGGTAGTAAATACTCTCGGATGACGTCCTACCACCTTAAGAAGTGAATCTCCGGGATGAGTTTCCTTAAGTTGGGGAGGTTGTAACATCATAGCATTACAAAAAGGTATAGACAATTCATTTAAGCTTACATTCTCGGAGTTTCCCTAAATGGTTATGCCTAACAAAAGTCAAATAGTCCAAATTTATTTACATACATTATTCGAATCTGAGAGACTTGTAATTGGGGGAGGTAAACATGGTCACATTGTTTGTCAAAACTCTGCAGCCCAACCAACATGGTTTCCCTAAACCATGTGATTATAGATAGTGGGTAACTTGGAGATGAATATGTTTTATAAAACAATGAAACCTAATGATCATGGAATTGTGAGTCACATTCTATTTTTATAGTTAGTTTTCATGGTTTTACATTGTTTACAAAACAATGAGCCTAACGAAATAGGGTCCCACTTTGATGTAGATCCTTATACGTAGATGGTGCATCATTTTCCCAACCATTAGGCCAAATCATGGACCCTAGTATTTGTAGGTGAAATTTACAATTTCAATCTCTTACATTAATTAACAAACTTATTATGTATTTCTTTCGTTCCTCTATCAGCTAAAGCGTCTCCTCCTATATAAAATACTTATCCATCTTCATAGGTTTTTTGATAACTCTTCCATATGAAATCTGTGTCTCTCACCATCAAGTCCATTTAGAATCTAAAGGTACACTATTAAATCCCCTTACCTCTTATTCAATTATATTCAATTCTCTATTGGAATATCTTAGTGCCAGTTCATTTTCTAATTTTCTGGGCATTTGACAATTTTTTCTATTTCACCATTTCTAGCTTGAATCAATGCTTGAATTTGGAATTAGATGCTATATGAGGCTATGATACGTGGTCCATGTTATTTTACAACATTTTATTTTCATAAAAACATCATTGTGCCAGAATATGGACCCTTATGTTGTAGACTCAAAATTGAAAACTAAATTAAATCTATACATTATCATTCCATTGGAAACCTAATCTAGTGTCGAGTCAACCCATTAGATGATCTACTTGACCCAAGACACCCTAGTGGGTGTGATACAAATTTAAGGCTTAATTTCCCTTTTTCACATAGCTAGTCGAGCACCCTTAAGGGGCCTTACATAAAACTAAATACCTTGATTATGAATTATTTTGACTATGGTGGGAACTTTAAGTTATTCTCTTACACCTCATTTGATTAAATAATTGTATGGGAAACAATTGGTCAAGTACTCATGTATTACAATTTTTACTGGAAGGGATAGTTTGATTGAATTCCTTGACCAACATTTTATTCATTATATAAGTTATTTCATAATGCTTTTACCTTAGTGATAAGTGTAATATAAGGGATTCATATGTAAATACCCCCTATATAGACTCTTCATTCCTTATTGTTATAATTGTTAATGTTGTTTAAAAAAATAAGGGGTGACACTAGCTATGACTGTGATGGGATCACAGAGCATTGCGGATTTTACATCTAGATGAGTGACACTGATTCCCTAATGGATAATCCTTGGGCATGATCGATGGAATGATGGGTGAACCATTCCATGAGAGAGACTCGAAACCCATACTGTGATACTGGGTATAGACTCATATATTAGTTCTTGTCATTATCACACAATTAAGGGAATGACACTTAGGACATCATTATTAGGTCACCTTATATAGAATCTTTAGGAATTAAAAATATATAAATCTTCCTGAGTTATGGAATACTTAAAAGTGGGATGTTATTACCTCCCATCACTAACTAATATCATCCATGAGATGTATTTTTCAAGAAATAAAACGAACAAACAGAACTTATAGGTTCATGGAATCCTTCAAAATGAATGTGATGTGCGTCTGCACAACTAACATTCTTCAAAGACCCATTTTAATCATACTTTGGTTGGCATGACAAAACACATGAAAAAGATCATAAACAAGGTCATAATGTCTAACAAGTATATACTACATCCCTTCTAACCTAATAAATGATCTCCTGATCATCACTTACATCAAATATCATATAAATGTCCCTGTCATGTGTTCATTCATTCGACATCTAATTCCATACTATAGAGCCCCCACATTTATAATTTACTAAAAAACATTCCCCTAGTATCATAATGATTCACCTGACATTATTTTCAACAAAAATAATTTAATTATGCATGGTGAACTACTCACGGTCCTTTATTAGTCATTAATATTGAAATTACAATCAACTAAGATCAATTGATCATGATATAGTTTCTTTGGAAAAATAAATTATACCATTAATTCTTCTCTCATTTTATCCCATTATAATTCATAATTAGTTTCCTCATTTAACACATTCAATTATATATGAAAATCAAGGTTGATCCACTTTTGGATGACTCTTCTTAGAAACACTCACCTTTATAATCTGACACATCAGCAAAACCTGATCATAATGACTTTTTTCAAAGGGAGATTAAGATCATTCTAGGAATTCTCACTAAGGAAAATGACCATGTTTTAGTTCAATTTCATAGCTTATCCATCCTCATTAAAATTTTATATGAAATATAAAATATATGTTTATACAAAAATATCATCCTCACATGACCCTTCACATATGAGGGTATAAGTATTGAGAATATTATTCCACTCCCAACCTTATTAACATTCATTTAATCACACCATAAAAATGAATTCCTGGCCACTATAGGTAATAACTCATCTATTTACTAACATAAAAATTCGAATGGATTGAAACATGTAATGGGGTCAAAACAATAAAATGGGAAATTATAAACTTTATACTATTTTTCATACCTCATACTTCTCCTCAAGCATAACTCACATGGAGTTCATTCATCAAATAATAAAGGCTATTAAAAAATGAACATATGATTCTCTAAATGAATAATTAGGACAATGTAATTTTTTTTTCATAATCATAAATAAATATAGATTAAAAAAATATTGTATTAGTAGGTGTGTATTAATCTCCCTACTCCACCATCACTGTCTCATTAATACCTATCCAAAATCGAGCTCGATCAGTCCTCCCAAAATAGTCAGTCCATTCTAAATGTCTCTTCTATCATGAAGATACAATTATCATTTCATCAAAAAATTTAATAATCCATTCAAAAAATATTTCTTTAAAACCATTGGTCCTTAGATCGATCGCAACCTATTGCATACAAACTATTTAAATAGGGTTATGTGCAACCGACATATATAATTAATTTCTCTCCCATCACATTATTTTCACACTCCCATACCAAATGATCATCACATGACTCATGGATTGAAAAATTGTACATCATATAGTCAAATATTACCATGATACATGACATATCACTCTAATTAGTTTAGAGGATCCAACGTAAATCCAATTAACAAAATTCACCTCACATGTGTGGGGATTTATTCTATGTCCCCCCATTACTCCGCTTCATTCTAATCATGATAATGAATCAATTTTATTATAAGATTCTAACCAAAGACACATTATTCAATAGGGAATGGAATTTGAATATTCTTGCTCATTGAACCCAATCTCGGTACACAATAACAAATGGTGCTTCCTAAGAAACAGAAGGCATCAGCTTGCCTATTTTAAAAAATCTGAAAATCTCCAATGAATTAATATCTATATAAGAATAAAATAAATATCACTACCAATAATACCTTGAGTTGTTATGAAATATTTATTTTTTTGAATAAATTTATATTCTCCAGTAGCTTTCCTGACACGCAACGCCGACTTTTAATAAACCATAATATACTATTAATATTATTATATAAACATGTCAATTATAACTTATAAATTAATCGTGGTGGTATGAATTGGAATAAAAACATTTAAAAAATGACGTGTAATTGTTTTATATAAGAATGCATGTTGAAAAAAATTACCTATTTTTTAGTAAAGGCTTCATGTTTCTGAAAAGTACTATATTCTCAAATAATAATGTTTTTTCACATTTTGAAAAAATAATGAAAGAACTTTTACCCTATATTATTATTCTTTTTGAAAAATAAACTCAATATTTGAAATATTTATTAAATAATATTCTTTGAGTGAGTTTTTTATAAATTTTAGAAAATATTATTTTTTGGATGAATAGTTAAATGATAAAGATTTTTATTAAAAATTGAATTTAAATTTATATAATTTAAAGATAAATTTTATATTATAATAATTTTATAATTAATAATATATTAATTATATATTTAATAATTCAATTTATTTTATTGGAGTCAATATCTTGTTGAATATTCATATTAAAACATTTCACGATTATGAAAAACTTATCCTTGGAAAACCATTCTTCCATCGCGTCTCTAAGATTAATTTTAAATTACAAATTTTAAATTATATTAATATAAATTTAAAAAAAATACTCAATATTTTTAATAATAATATTCAATATTATATAATAAGATCACAATGCTTTTTTTAAAAAAATGAATCAAAAAAAAAATAAAAAATAATTACTATATTGAAGGTTTAAAGTGGTTTATCATGAATTAAAATAAAAATCAATTAGTTAAAATTATATAGAAACGTTTCAAAATACCTTTTTACGTATATGATTAAAACATATCTCATTTAATATTAGTTAATAAGAAATTATAGATCCTTGTGGCTTTTATAGAATGTTGTAACACATTTTTCTTTTAAAAAAATTCTAAATGAGTCATTTTCCCCACTTATAAAAGGGACCTACACCTCCTCTTCCCAAAAAATTTTGGAAAACCTTTTCCTCATTAAAAATATAAAACAATAAATTGATTTATTCCCTACTCCTGTAACAGTTTACATATATTTATTGGGATGCTCTTCAATGAAGGATTTTGGTGGAAACCTAATGGAGTTCTCATAAGAAGTTGTATAGTCTTGATCCATGTAGTTTAATTTAATTTCTTATTACACCTCTTTAAAATAATTTTCAACTATGTAGATATAATAATATTATTATATAACAAATATTCAAAATTTATTATGTGAATATCATGATCTAAATATATATCATATTCCATTATGTGGGAAACAAAATCATCGATCATGTGTACGGTTGACAACAACATCGTGAAATGATGTAATTATTTTTCCATCACCCTTATTATGAATAGATATAATATTATATTTAATACATATATGTTAAATTTAATAAATCATTATACTTATAAATTTATTATATGATAGATATATTCTTACCATCAAATCTTTTGGGAAATTATAAATTCGTTGGTGTGTACTTGTGGACAACCGCCTCCATGAATCAATGTTATATTATTTTTAATTTATTTTCTCTTGGATGGTAATAAATAATTTTTAAATTTATATATATGATATATAAAACATAAAAATGATTTTTAAAGATGAATTAATACTTTTTTTCATTTCATTCCATTAGTCAAGAAAATTGAATCAAGGTTGATGTGTACATACGATGCACTATCTCCATGAAAAGTGAAATTTATTATCTATATCATACATTAATAGATAACTAAAAATAGATATATAATGTATAATTATGATACTAATGTTATGGATAAAATTTTGGATATTATAGAACCATATTAATTTAAAAAATGAAAATAACAAAAACAATTAAAGATATTCGAAAAATTTATTACCTAAAACATTATTTTAACAAAGAATTATTAGTAAATGTGTAATAAATGTCATAATTAAATCAAAAATGGTATAATATATATAATTATTATTTTTAATATATGTTTAATAATTCTATATTTATATAATAGATGACAAACTATGTATTAAAGAATCATATACTTAAGATAACTGATTTTCATCTCACTTTAAATTTATATGAGGCACATTCCATATTCTATAACTTTTGTGTAGTGTATGTACTTACATTAATTTATTTTATTATCCATACCATGATAATTTTCAGGTATAAAAATACACATTAGTTAATTTCTATCAAGGGACTTTTGATTTAAATGTTACAAAATAAAGTAAGTTATTATTATCTCAATTTTATTTATGTGTGACATGTTCCATATTAACCACATGATTCATTTATGTTATGTTTATATTTCCAATTGATTTAGTCATAAACTATTCTAATGAAAATTATGGGATATGCATATCTAAATAATTTAGATTCTTTCATATTTATAATGATTTAAACATTAATAATGTTTTAATAGTTTTATGTTATAGTCTCATTGTTCATAGGGATTGTTTGGTATTAGGGTTCTAATGATGAATTATTATGATATACCTCACAAGAAAAATAATTATTATTCTTTTAGTCTAGTTATTTTAGGATAATTCATAATTTCATTTAATTTTTCAATATTTTGGGATTAAGTAGACAATATTAATAGTTTAAATAAACAATATTTCTATCTTTGGTTGAAAATCATTTTTCATGATTTTCAAAAATGTTTTAAATAATTTTTTCACGTTTTAAAAATACTATATTAGCTATAATTTTCACATTTATTAATTCTTCCAAAATATTTTTAACAATTATTCTTGTATCTTTTTAAAAAAGATAATTTTGAGTTTTACTAAAAATGGGAAAGGACTATTTTTATTGTATATACAGTGAACAATATTTGTTGCCATCATGACCACTAAATGGTCAAAATATCTCTTTAGATTTTCATTGTTTATTTCAAAATAATTTTTTTATTAATATTCGAAAGAGTATATATATTAAATATTATATTTGAAAATATAATGTCTGTTTTCCTCATGTAAGTTTCCAAGGGGTATTTTAAAAAAAATCCATCTAAAATAATATCCTTGAACATTTCATAATTTTTAATGGGGATATAATAAAATTATACCATACATATTCATTATCTATATGGTCTATAATCTGATAGAGATGTTTTTTAAACCAATTCCATTCCTTCATGTTATTTTTATAATGAAATGATTACATTTTTCTAAAGCCCTTTTCGTTATATGTGTTATGCAATAGTGAAATGTTTATAAAACCCATTTTTATTTATGGTTTTTGATATGATGAATTATTTATGATAATTTTGACCATATATTTATGAATTTTATAATGAGATATTAAGGAATAGAACATTACATCCCTACCATGCCTTGGGTCATTATTTATGTTTAGTGAGATTAGATGGTACATTAGAGGTTATACAATTCACAGTAAAAGAGGGTATTGAAGAGGCTCTACTATGATCTAAAAAGTGGGTGCTCAAATGGTTATTCCAAATCACTAAGTAGGTACATGGTTGGTTACCCCGATCGTAATATGTTATGAATTTATTTTCAGGTATACATAACATAATTTTTTTCTATTCTTATGTGTATTCCAAAAATATATGTTTTGTGCCATTTTTATGTTCTCCGGGATGATGTTTAATTATTCCATTGTCATTCATGTTTTATGAAATAACATGATGTAGGACATGACTCATGTTATTATTTACGACATTATGGGTTTGGTTTTTGAAATTTTATTATCATATTCTCATACCATTATTCTAATGTTATGTTGATATCCCCTATATTTACCATTATTGAGCATATGAGACCACCTTTTCTTATGTTTCCTCTCCCTAGGTTATAAAGAATGTTTTCAAGTTAGGTTCATCAATGATGAGAAATATTTTGAAGATGTTTATGGATAAGGTTGAAGATCTTCCATGAAATTAGAATATTGTTTTTCTAGTATAAAAATACACTATAACTTTATAGTCCTCATGTGTGTTTTTCTAAAATGTAATGTATATTTATCAATTAAAATGTAATATAATAGTATTAAATGCATTGGTAAATATAGTTGGTATTAGAAAAAATGTTTAGTTATCCTTTTTAACTATGATGAAAAAACAGTAATAATTCAAAGGAAGAGTCGTGATATAAGAAAATGTCCAAGAATGGTGGTGAAGGATCAAGGGAGTGTTTTCCAGACAATACATCTTTTTCTGGATACTAAAATTGGATGTGTCTTATGAAAAAATTTAACTGGTTTTATAACTCTAAAAAATATAACACTTTGATTTTAATCAGTCATCACATTGAATATGAAAATGGGACTTACTACATTATTTTCCCTCCCTACGGGTATTCTCTATAAATTTGAATGCTCATTGTGATCTATCAAGGAGGGTTGAAAATGACAGTGAATGACCAAGGATAAGACTCAGGTGACATAGATTTAAAACAATATTTCAGGATTCATACATTCTATAATTTATTTATCATGGTTATATGGATTCATACAATTACTCTTTCTTAACAAACTGTTGTTTTTAGTTTGTTAGTGTACAAAACAGAAAGGAATTATGTTCAGGAAAAATGAAATTGACACTAAGATTATTTTCTTAAATAGAAACCAAATGTTATGGGATATAGAATTTGAAAGCATATTTCAATGCTCACAAAACATTCTCATAACATGAATCATGTATATGTTCCAAATAAGAAATTGAGTTAAGAACATTATTTTGATTCATTATTGAGTAAAAAAAACCATTATTTAGTGCTTATGTTGATCCAATACTTACTGAGTAATAAATCCGTACCCCTGATAAGATATTTTTCAATCTCCAAATGAATATTTCATAAAAACCCCATTTTTATTAAAAAATTCAAGATGAAGTGGATAAATATACCATTATAAAGAGTTTTAATCAATAAGAATATGTACAATTCATAGAGTGGGATGGTTGTGTTATCTTATTTTTAAATATTTAATTTCGGATTATTCTACATAGGAAATTAGATGAGGAATTACATCATAAAAAATAGATGGAATATAAATCTATTAGTTCCCATAAGGAGATTTTAAAAGACTTATGAGGTTTTCTTGTAGTATAATCATTTAACATGAATGTATGGTAGATAAATTATTTTATGGATTAAAATCAATCCACAAAATTGATTTACTTATAATAGACATTAGTAGATATGGAAAAATAATTTTATGTACTATAAAGGTTGAAATAGATATTAGAGTTACCCATTAATCTCATAGTTCTGATAAGAATATAAATGTGGAACATAATTGAATATCTAAAAACCATTGGGTGGAAGGATATGATATTTACTTCATGAATGAATTGTATACATAAACATTCAAAAAATTATATTAATGGTAAAACAAAATGTTTTATATTTTCAAAGTATGTTCAACAAGCAGATGAATACCAATGTGATGGGAAATAGATTGATAACTATTCGGAAAAAGAAAAATCTCCACAAAATGCACCTCCCACGCTTCTATCCTTCAAATATAAGGAGTTTTTCAATTATTCTAATATGTTCTCAAATAAGAAGGTTAGTCATGTTGATTTATAGAAGAAAACTCTTAATAAGATATTCAAAGGGAAATATCATTTGATTACTATATTTTTGATGAGGCGTATGATAATGACATCGGGAAAGGTACATTACCATCTGTCACAAACTAGCCCGGGTACCCTGGTAACCCGATAATCGAGCCAGCCCTGAAAAAGCCCGAAGGGCGTTCCTGGTCCCCACGGGTTGGCAACTAGCACCTGGAATCACATAATATGCAAGTGGGAACGATTTTTTTCCCACCAACGATGTGGAATAAAAGAAACTGGACAGTATGCATAACAAAAGAAACTCTGCCAGAAGTAATGTACCAGAATACAAAGTGGAATAAAAATCCCAATGTACTAAAACCCAAGTAATATAAATGGTAAAATAGCCCCAAGGTCCCTAGGGACACAACTCACCAAGACCAGAGATCAACAACTGGATCCACCACAAAGAGATACCTTTCCTTTGCTCAATCCTTGAAGAAGAAAGTCTATAAACACCCAAAGGAAAAAAGTTAGGTGTGAGCCTATGCCCAGATGGATACCACCAAAGATGCCATAATAGGTTGCAAATATATATTTTTCAAAGGAAATTTATTCAATTTTTAAATAAACTGGTTTGTAAATTCAAAATCATATTTTAACAAAACATGCTATACATTTTCAAATGATGGAAAAAATTACATAAAGAAAAGGCTTTATAATGATGGAATATTTCTAAAACAATGGCTTAAGTAAAACATTAATACAAAACCATTTATATAAATTCAGCAAAAATTTAAGTAGTTAAAAATCATTGGAATATATTTATATCTTAAATATAAATAAACAAGCGAGCAACATGGTTATCTTCCAAAAGGTATGATAGTATTAACCAGTTATATGATTCCATAGTTTCAATGAAAACTCAGAAAAATGTTTATACACAAGACCCTATGACACTAGACATAAGAGACTTGTAACCAAACCGTCAGGGATCTGACCCGTTGAATGTATGTTTTAGATCGTTGACGTTGCATAGAGTTTATCCCAATAACTCATTAAAAACATAAGGATTTCATGCACTCTTATATGATGGGAAAAATATTTTAAGAATGTATAAAATAAGATCAATCCCATTATTCCATTTCAAAAGTGCCAATTTCATTTTATTTAATGCCAAAATAGGTTTTATTCAAAACATGCATTTTTCACAAGATAAAACCAATGGGTTTCTATCAAATCATTTTAAGCGATTTTCACCTGTTTGAAATCCAATCAAAACTAATTCCATTATCACGCAATTTATTTACAAAATTAAATACAACAATTTAATTGAAATCATTTTCAACAAATATATAATTTAAATTAAACAATTTAAATCATCAAATTTCCATAAACACAACCAATTCAATGGAATTGGGGTTTTCCAAATTTCCATGCCAAAACCATTTCAAATATCTCAATTCACTAGAACCAAGTTTTTAACAATTTGATTGAATGAAAATTTGAGCAATTGAATTTAAATCAAATGTTGAAATAAATCAATCAAATACAATGATAATCAATTTGGTATGTCGGGATGGAACCACCTACATCAAAAGTTTTGACGAAAACCACAACGGTCGAGAACGCTAAAAAAACCGGGTTGATTCTTCAAGAACCCACCTTAGATCTATTTTCCTAGAAATATAAAGACCAAATATCATCATATTTGGTACCACACACATAGCTATACCCATAACAGGCATAGATCCATGAAACCAAGAGGTGATGAGAAGTAAATATAAGTAGATCCAGGAAACTGATCAAGAAAGATGAAGAATGATCACATACCTCAAGAATATGGATTCGATTCACCAAGAGGAACCTTTGGATATCATCTTGAATGATGGGAGAACAGTCTATTACCTTATGAGAAGAAGAATCCGGAGTTAAGGCCTCTTAAGAGGAAAAAAGAGGCACTTAGAGTCAAAAACGAGTGAGAGCCACTTTTTTAGGATCTTATTTAAGTGGTCGCATGATTTTCCCACACGGCTAGAAAAATTGTGCCCTAACCCTCCTTTACCCAACGCCTTGACAGACACTCCATTCATGGTTTGGATGCGTGGTTAGACAAACTATGTGCCGCTCGTGTGGAAGCTACTGCCTCCAAGACCAACTACACGCGGTTTGGCCGCACGGTTTAGACAACTCGGGCGCTGCCCGTATGGCTTCCTCTTTGCCAAAAAACATCATTTAATGTTTTCCTGGCTCTGCCAAGCCTCTAATCCAAAACAGAGGTACATAGAAACATCAAAAGTACCTGAAAACGTAATGTGATGTTACAACCTCCCCACCATAAGATCTTTTTGTCCCCAAAAATCCTATGATGAAACCTCTATGTCAAAAAGATGAGGTCGCTTATCTCTCATTAGTGCCTCTATTTCCCACGTATCACGAGAATGAAAACCATGCTGCCATATTACACGGACCAGAGGTATCGTTTTCCCATGAAGTACCTTTGTCTCAGAATCTTCAATCCTGACGAGTCATTCAGTCATAGATAAATCTGGTTCAATCTCAAGATCAGTCCAGCTCAAAACATGAGATGGATCAAAGAGATACTTTCACAGTTTTGATAGATGCAACACGTTATGTATCGACGTCATTTGTGGTGGTAGATCTAGATGGTAAGAAACTGTCCCGACATGACCAACAAACCCGAAAGGTCCCACAAAATGAGGAGAAATCATTCCTTGCCATCCAAGCTGTCGATGACCTAATCAGGGTAAAATATTTAATAAAAACTAGCCACCAACTGATAACTCTAATGGTCTATGATGACAATCATCATAAGACTTCAACCGACTCTGTTATGTCAAAATTCACTGACGAATCAACTGGATCTTAAGTTTTATCTCATGGACCAACTATTTTCCTACCAAGGAACATTCACCAATCTCCGACCAACATAAACAAGATTTACAAGGACAACCATACAATGACTCAAAAGGATCCATTTTGATCCTAGACTGATTACTATTATTATAAAAAACTCAAATAGCCCTAGATGATTATCCCAAAACCCACAAAAGTCTAGAACACTTGCGCGGAGCATATCCTCAAGGATCTGAATAGCTCTCTCTATTTGGCCATCTGACTGTGGATGGTAGGTCATGCTCAAATGGACCTGAGATCCCAATGCCTCCTGAACGCCTCTCCAGAAGCGATAAGTAAACCAAGGATCCCTATCAGAGAGTATATCATATGGAACTCTATGGAAATGAAAAATTTCTTTCACATAGATATTTCCCAACTCTTCAACATTGGTTGTATCTCGAATAGGTATAATGTGAGCTGAAATGGTTGGCATGTCGATCACGACCCATATTGTTTTTTTCTTCCTCTGGGATTGAGGTAACCCAACCAAAAAGTCCATAGAGATTTCATCCCACTTCCATGTTGGGAATTGAAGTGGTTGAGAAATTCCCGATGGTTTTTGGTGCTCGGCTGTCACTTACTGGCATGTATAGAAATGAGATACAAACTCAAAAACGTCCCATATCATACCTGGACACAAGAACAATCACCGCATTCCATAGAACATCTTCGTGGTTCCTGGTTCTATAGCTCACTGAGAGTTAGCAAATCCCACATCACATCATTCCTTGCTAATAACAACACAACATAATGGTTTCGATAACACATACCACCCTCTTTGGAGAACGACCATAGGTTTGCTGTATCCCCACTATAAAAAGAGTGCCTAATGCTATATAATTCACCATTCAGTTGTTGTTCCTGAAGAATTATCTTGAGGAGAGCAGAAGTCAACTGAACACTATCTCAACAAACTTCATTCCCTTCCACTGAACTCCAATATGCAACTGAGTGAAAAGAGCCATCAAACTCCACTTCTCTGAAGATTCTTTCACAGCCTGTGATGAAATTTTCCTTCTTAATGCATCTGAAACTACATTCCCTTTCCCCGTGGTATAGGAAATGTCAATGTCGAAAGATTTCAGGTACTCCACCCAACACCTTTAGCGAAGATTCAAATATTTTTGAGAGAAGATATAACTCTATCTCTTGTGGACTGAATACACAGTAAACCTTTCTCCTTAAAGGTAACGTCTCCAACACTTATGTGTGTGCATTACAGCTGAAAGTTCAAGTTCAAGGGTAGGATAGTTCTTCTCATGATGCTTAAGCTGATGAGATGCATAGGCAACAACATGATTACCATGAATAAGGACACGTCCCAAACCTGATCCTGATGCATCATCGAAGACCACGCAACCTATCCCAGCCTTAGAAATAGTTAACATCGATGCAGTAGTCAAAATACACATTATCTCAACAAAAGAACTCTAACATTTATCATTCCAGAAAAACATTACTCCCTTTAGAGATAGATCTATCATTGGAGAAGCTAGGATTGAGAAGTATTTAACAAATCGACGATTATATCCTGCTAAGACTATGCATATATGAATCTTGAAATCATTTTTTGGTTGTTCCCCAGTAATAACGGCCTTCACCTTATCATGATCAACTGATTTTCCTTGTTCTGACATGACATGTCCCAAGAATTTCACTTCCTGAATCCAGAAATCGCACTTTGAATGCTATGCATAAAGTCAGTGATTCCTTAGAAGACACAGAACTGTTCTCAGATGATACACATGATCCCCCTCAGACTTGGAGTAGACAAGAATGGCATCCACAAAGACTACCATGAAAGTATCTAGATACTCATGGAATACTTTTTTAATCAGTTCCATGAAAACTACATGAGCATTTGATAGGACGAAGGGCATAACATGGTTTTCATAATGGCCATACCTACACCAATAAGTGGTCTTATGAATGTCAAATTATTTTAACGTCAATTGATGGTACCCAAATCGAAGATAAATTTTTGAAAACCACTTTTCCCCTTTCAATTTATCAAAAAAATCATCAATTCAAGGACACAGATATTTGTTCATTATCGTAACTCGATTGGGATTTCGATAATCAAAACATAAGCGAAGAGAACCATGTGCCTTCTTGGCGAAGAAAACTGGTGTGGCCCAATGTGACACACTCGGGCATAACAATCCTTCATCAAGAAGATTTTCTAACAAAGACTTTAGTTATTTTAGTAATATTGGAGCCATTTGGTAAGAGGGAATAGAAACTGGTTTATTACCAGTCATTATGTCAATAGAGAGATCAACCTCCCTTACTGGTGGAAAACCAGAGAAGTTAGAAGGAAACACGTCGGGGAATTCAGCGATGACTGGATGAAGATCACCACACATTGAATCACTCTATAGATCAAAAGAAAACACATATACAACATTCCCCAACTCTGGATTAGAAGCTCCAACTATGCTTGACCTTGGGTCCCATTATCCTTGAAAAATAGGATGCACACCACTAGGTGTAGCAAGGTAGACCCATCAAAGATAACAATCGATCCTATATTTCTTGGAAATGAGCCAATACATCACAAATATGACGTCAAAATATTTCATGTCAAGAACCAAAACACTCCAATAATGATCTACATTTGATAGAGATAAGACACAAGAAGGACTACGAAGACCCTTCTCTCTCATTTTATCAAGGGGTGTAGTAATATCCATCGCACATGATTAAAGTTCCATATGTAGATTAAGTAGATTAAAAATATGGGTTGAAATAAATGAGTGAGATTCACCAGTATCAAAAAGAGCTATCACTAATGATGAAGCTATAATAATGGTACCTCTCGAAGTTGCAGGGCCAGTATCAGCTACCTCTAGCGACTCTTCCACTGCGTGAAGAAGCTTCATTCTGAATTAATGTGGCTCAAACCTTTTTTACGTGAAGCATTTAATTTCCCCACAGTTTCTGGAGGTTCTGATGATCCTTTTTCTCTACGTGGAGTAGAGAAGTGATGGAAGAATCCTTGTATGTTCCCTAAATGTCTGCAGGAGCTACAGTTTTTGGGTGCCTCAGTGAAAACCCTCTTATAATGCCATGTCTTTCCACACTGATAGAAAGTTAATGAAGCCCATGTTGTTGCTACCGAAGGTCTGGAATGACTCTCTTATCGTGAACATCAATGAGAACTATTATGCTTCCATTTTCCTTTAAAGGAACCAACACTGCCACTAGGAGGGAAAAGAAACTCCTTCAACCCTGACTTTCCTTCCAGGTCTATCTAAACCATTATGGCCCTATCCAGCACATCATCATAAGTGGGTAGCTTCAGAATGAAAACTAGAGAACTGATACCTAATCGAAGTCCCAACTTGAATCGTTGAGCCTTTATCTTCTCATAATATACAATATCAGGAGAAAACTTTACCAACTCATAAAAGCGATTTGAGTACTCAGTCATGGTTTTTTTGTCCTGCTCAAGCTTGAAAAACTCCAAACCCTTGGCTAACACCATTGCATCTGGATAGAGTTGTTTAGTGAAAGAAACCCTAAAGTATTTCCACACCAAACCCTCATGTTTCCCAGCCTTCAACATCATGTCCCACCATATCCTACTTGGTCCCTCCAGCACGAAGGTGGCACACTTCACCTTGATCACATCAACTATCACCAAGAACCCAAACATACGTTCAATCTTACTCCACAATTCCTTATCATGTTGGGGGTCAGTGGATCCTTTGAAAACTGGTGGATTCTAGCATTGGAACTCATGAGAATGACTTCAGAGAAAATCACTATGAGGATCTATAGCTGGAGCCTGAAAAAACACTGGAGGAGGTTTCTATCCCAGATCGTGGATAGTATGAACAATCACCTCAACCAAATTCGGATTCAAAATCGGACTCTCTTGCTGAGATTCAGCTGCAGCCTTTTTTTAGATCTGATTCCCACATCTTCTAAGAGGCATGATGCTACACATCATTAAAAACAGTAGATTAACACTCAATCTGAGTAACAAGGAAACTATTTTTATTATAAGGGATAACAAGATTTGGATTCCACTCTATCCAAATCAAAACATGGAAAATACAAGAACTAATCCAAAAGTAATATTCCCCTAACCAACCCTAGTGACATAAGGTTCATTCTGGTGAGAGCTGACCAGGCACTCAATCATAACTACCTCCTATGTCCCATCAAGAATAAAAAAATGCATACTGTCATCAAGGAAAGATGCTTAACCTCCCTCTGATAACACTTTTCCACGAAGCAGGCCAGGTACCAAGTAACTCGATAAACGAGCCGAACCTGACATAGCTCGAAGGGAGTTCCCAATACCCATGGGTCGGTGACTAGAACATGGCATCACTTAACATGCAGGTGGGAACAGTGTTTTTTTCCACCAACGATGCGGGAGAAAACAAACAAGGCAGAATGCATAACAAAACAAAACTCCACCAGGAGTAATGTACCAGAATATAAAGAGGAATAAAAATCCAAAAGTATTATAACCCATGTACTAATAAATGGAAAACATCCCCAAGGTCCATAGGGACATAACATACTAAGACCAAAGATCAAAAATTGGATACACCTCCAAGAGATCACTCTTTTTTGCTCGATCCTCGAAGAAGAATGTCTACAAATACCTGAAGGAAAAAGTATGGTGTGAGCCTAAGCCCAGTAGGATACCACCAAATATTCTGTAACTGATTCCAAATATAGATTATCCAAAGGAAAATCTTTCAATTTTCAAATAAATAGGATTTTCAATTCAAAATTATATTTAAACAAAAAAATTTATTCATTTTCAAATGATGGAAAAAATAACTTTAAAAAAAGGCTTTACAGTGATGGAATATTTCTAAAATTATGGCTTAATTAAAACATTTATATAAAATAGTTTATATAAATTAAACATGCATTTAAAGTAGTTCAAAAGAACTGGCATAAATTTATATCTCAAATATAAATAAACAAGTGAGTTACATGGTCATCTGCCAAAAGGTACGATAGTATTAACCAGTTATAGGATTCCTCACTCTCTATTTGAACTCAGAAAAAAGTGTATACACACATCCCTATGACACTGGCCAAATGAGACTTGTCACCAACCCATCGGGGATGTGACCCGCCGCATGTATGTTTTTGAATGTCGTCATAGTTTAGAGTGTATCCAAATAACTCACTAACTACATAAGTCTTGCATGCGTTCTGACATTATGGGCGACCTATTTTAAGAATTCTTAAAATATGATCAATCACATTATTCCATTTCAAAACGGCCAATTTCATTTCATTTAAAACAAAAATAGGTTTTATTCAAACCATACCTTTTTCACAGGATAAAACCAGTGGGTTTCTATCAAATCATTTTAATCCATTTTCAACAATTTGAAATCCAATCAAAACTAATTCCATCATTACACAACTTATTTCCAAAATTAAATTCAAAAATTTAATTGAAATCATTTCCATGAAATCTACAAATTTATTTAAACTATCTAAATAATTAAATTTCCATAAACACAACCAAATCAATGGAATTGGAGTTTTCCCAATTTCCTTGCCAAAACCATTTCAAATATCTCGAATCACTGGAACTGATTTTTTTATCAATTTAATTTAAATAAAATTTGAGAAATCAGATTTAAATCAATAATTGAAATAAATAAAAAAAATACAATGATAATAAACTTGGTAAGTCGAGATGGAACCACCTACATCAAAGGTTTTGAAGAAAATCACAATGGTCGAGATCGCTCAAGAAAACATGGTTTCTTAATCAAGAACCTGCATTAGATCTCCTCTCCTATAAATATCAAGACCAAATCTCAACATATTTGGTACCACACACTTAGATCTACCCATAATGGGTGTAGATCCAAGAAACCAAGAGAATAGTAGAAGCATATATGATTAGATCTATGAATCCGATCAAGAATGATGAAGAACAATCACATACCTCAAGAAATCACCTTCGATTCACCAAGAGGAGACTTTGGATCACCTCCAGAATGATGTGAGAACCTTCGCTTACCTTAGGAGAAGAAGAATCCCAAGTTAGGACCACATAAAAAGGAAAACGAGACACTTAGAGGCAAAAACGAGTGAGGAACACTTTTATATGATCTCATATAAGTGGTCACACAGTTTCCCTCATGATTAGACAAACCTTGTGCCTACCATGTGTAGCCACTACCTCAGAAGACAATCTATGCATGGTTTGGCCACACAGTTCGACAAACCGTGCGCCACCCATGCATAATATACTACCTCCAAGACCAACTACGCACGTTTTGGCCACACAATTTAGATAACCCGTGCATCGCCCGTGCAGCTTTCCCTTTGCATCAAAACATCATTAAATGTTCTCCCAACTCTCTCAAGTCACCACTCCAAAACAGAGGTACATAAAAACATCAAAAGTAACTGAAAATGTATCGTGATGTTACACCACCTAATCTATCACTGTAAATATCATTTCACTCTAGATCTACATACGCTTTTATTACTGATGAACTTACTATGGTTATCACAATAAATCCTAAATGATTAGATGGTGAATTTGTATTGGATCCCCTTAATTGCGTTATTTTCTCATATCATGTATATTTTTCTTCAACATTTTATGTTTGATGAAATTTGTTTCCTGTAATTCTTGGATTCTCCATCTATGTGAATTGTACTTTATTATATGCCTGACTATTTTTTCTCTATATGAATCCCACATTAATTGATATATATTTTATGTCATGATTTTTGATGAACCAAAGGACGATCACCTACCAGTGGGATGATAAATATGAATTGTAAGTTGAAATTTCACCCACAATATGTGTATTGAATCTAATTGAAAATTAGTATTTACATCATATGATTAGTGAGAAACACATTAATGATGTCATTACAATAGATTAGTATTTTTTGATTTATTTCAAATTGATTTTTCTACCCTTACACGGGATCATATATTGAGTTCACAATAGAACTCATACCTTGTGCCACACTTATTTGTAATAATCCCTATAGAATGGCCCCGATTATGTTTCACAAATTGAAGAAGAAACTCAATGAGAATTTTGAATAGGGACTAATTTATCTATGATTGTCTCCATTGGGTTCACATATCCAACAAATTTTTATGAAAGATGAAATTATGAGACTATAAATTAATTATCAAGAACTAAAAAATATCATAATCAAGAAAAGGGATCATCTAACATATATATATTAATTGTTTGAAAACTCAATGGAGCTCAATACTTTTATAAGAATGAAATTTTTTCTACAAATCATAAATTTATCATAATGAATGGTGATATAACAATCATATAATTCCATAGAATTTATGATCTCTATGAATATACAGTTATTCCATTTGTTTGTAATAATTCACCCATTATCCTCATTGATTTAATTTATAGAGTCATTAGATATTAAATTTGTCTATTTTTGGTAGAATTTATAGATGTTATTCTAATATATTCAAATATAAAAAATATAATGAATTTAAATTTAGAATTTTTCTAAATACCTTATGTAAGGATTAACTATATGAAAAATGTACCAAGAGTGTATTTTGAAGATATATGGTTTCATTTTTGTGTCATATAATGTCAATATAGGGTATATCAGTGGATCTATAAAAGATGGAGGCTACTGAACATTGTCCTAGATAAAACCATGGAGAATTAGATCTAATGTTTTCTTTATTTGACTTGATAATATCATTGGTTTGTGGAAAATTTCTCATGGATTTCCAATCTACTCACCATGTTTTCTCTAAAGGGATGTATGCTCATCTGGATAGATGAATGTGAGGAAAATTTAATAGAACTGAAGAGAATATTAGTTATCTCATATGTGATTACATTAACCAAAATTATATATTATTATTTAATCTATAATGATGCTTCAATGTAGGGATTCAGATTCGTTATTTACATAATGATATGGTGATCTATTATGAATCACGAAAATGGAAGGATTGTTAACAAAATTAAACAAAAAATGATTTATATATTTCTATGGTAATTTTAAAATTAAAAATTTGAAGGAATAATTATTACATAGAAAAGTGTGGCATATATACTAATCATAAAATTTTAATTTATATATCGACAAAGAAGGAGTTGTAGATACACCCGAGAATATGGTTCAGGCTGATTAAAAATTATGATTGTTCAATACATTATCACCTTGGGAAAGAGAAAAAGGTGGATAATGATTTATGTCAAAAGTATAATTCTCTATTATCTAAGGAGAGGATATAAAATACAATATTTATGCATTTTTAATGGATGGATCTAGAGATCATGAATAGTGTTAGGAAAACTTTTCCCTCTAAAATTATTTTTAAACCATCATTCCATGTAATGATTCAAGAACCATAGGATAAGATTTTAGAGATGTGTAAGAAGGATGAAAATGTTATAAAATTTTACCTTCATTATTATTTGATGATAATGTTTAAGAATAGTTTATGTGTTCCATCCATATCATATTTAATGAGGGATATTTTTGGGGAGGCTCTTAATTCATCATTCTTTATTAATCATGGATTTAAAAATATTTATAGGGATATAAAAGATTATTTATGGTTGGATGGAATGAAGAGAGTTATTGAAGAATATTTATATCAGTAATTGATATGTCAAAAAGTTGAGGAAGAAATTAAAATTTATATGGTAATGACTTACACATACCAAAATTGAAATAAGGAAACATCATTATGGAATTTATTATCAGATTACCCAAAATATCTAATTTGGATAATCATATATGGGTTTTATTTAGTCAACTGAAAATTTCACCAAACTTCATAACGAAATGGAATTTTTTTTTCTCTATATCATAATGATACAATATTCAATATGAAAGTTTAATGGCTGAATAGTGTATTTCACTCCACTATTTATGATCAAGATCTGGGGTTTAACTGACTATTCTTGTGAAGTATTCTATAATCCCTTGATAAATTTTGGGGTCGAAGCCTCATTCAATTATTAAAGCAAATCAAATACCTATTTCAACAGGGTAGAGGGAGACCCATTACATAGTCCGAAGGCCCGGTGGGCTTGTTGCCCATTACATAGCCCGTAGGCCCAATTTCCATTCTGTGAATAGAAACACGACCACTACAGTACCCACAGATCTACAGTACCGCCAGTACTACAGTACCCGCTACAGTACTTCTACAGTACATACGCCTAATGGGTTTTCAACCCCAATTTTTCATGTAGGATTACGGGGTGCTTACCACAAAGCCAAACCCCAACTACACATTCCCTTGATACAGAGTTGAGATCTATAATAGTGTATCATAATCATATAGATGGTAAATATTATTGAAAAATTAAAACCCTAGAGAAAAATATGTGGTAATATACTATTTAGTTCAATTGTTCTTCGGATCAAAACCTTACATTAGTTACGTTTTCATAGAATAATGCATTTCACTTGAGCATTCAGATAAAACCATAAGAATAACTCTATTGAAGGAAGTGTAAAATCCTATCATAATATGTTTAATTTAGAGGAATAATGATTTTGGGACTTCATTTATCCAATGAAATTGAAGAGATAATAAGATATATTCAATAAAATTTACATGTAGTACAAATTTGATATAAAATTAATGATAACAATTGTAAGCATGATTTAGAATTTTATGATGATGACTTAATGTTTGTAAGAATTTATCATGGGAGAAGATAATGGGATTTATAATGAATAGAAAAATAAGACATATTTATATCATTCAATTCAAAATTAATTATTTTTTTGTAAAGGTAGATTTTCAATTAGCACATCCAATGATTATCTCTCAACTCCATGATGTGTTCCATGTATCTTTTCAAATAAAGTACATACCTGATCCTTTAAATTTTCTAAACATTGAAGTCATACTAATATAACACAATCACTCTTTTAAATAATAACTAGTGGATATTGGGGATCTTAGAATGTGTTATGAAACAAACCAGTCACTATGTCATTTTTTTGGCCAAAACCCCCATTGGAAAAAGCTATGTGGGAACCTGAGGATATGAAAACGTAAAAGTATACTCCTTTTGTAATTAGAGTAATGAATTTATACTGGAAAATTCATTTTATGTGTGGTATAATTTAAAACACAAAATTTTAAAATATATTCCATAAAATTTAATTGCAACAATATCTTGTTTTACAAACAACAACAGGTTATAACAAACCACGATACGTTGTCAATGTTATTATTTATAAATTATTATCATTAAATATTCATTATACTAGGTGGTATTAATTTTGATGAAAACATATTATAAATTAATCATAAAATATTTATGTTAATAAATCAAATTGATAAAATAATTAGTAAATTTATTATATGTCTCAAAAATACTATTTTTAAAAAAAGTTATAATTTTTAAAAAATATGAAAACAAATTTCTTCTAGTTTTATAAATTATATTTGAAAAAAATAACTTCAATTTTAAAATCTAAATTTTGAAATTATATTAGATTTAATTTTTATGAATTTTATGAAAATATTAGTTTTTCAATTAATATTAAAAATGTAAGGATTTTAATTTAAAATGGGCTTTTCATTTTAAGAATTTATAAGATCAATTGTATTATATGGTGTGGGTAAAAGTAAAATTTGGTAAATTAAATATTTATTAAAACAATTTAGATCATTTTAATCAATTTAATATTTAATTACTATATTAAAACATTCTATACTTATATAAAATTCTCTTCTGAAACCCATTTTTCAATCACTTCTAAATGTATAATTTAAAATTAAAATTTGGAAATTCATTAAATTAAATGAGTAAAAATAAATTAAATATTTTGAATAAAAATTACTAATGTTATATATGATGTGGATATAAATATAATTACTAAAATTATTATGGAAATAGTAAATATTAATTATCATTATTATAGTTCAAACAGGTTTATTGAGGCTTAAACAAAATGGATATGAGTTATAATAAACTAAAATCCACTTAAATAACATTATATGGAAATATTTTGATATATTTTCATCTAAGATTGGGTAATGAATTTTTTTTTATCCTTACAGATTGCATAAAATATTGGTACACCATTTTGTTTTTGAAAATTACAACTGTGTCATTTCCCCATATATAAATGGGAACCCCCTCATATACTATGATCACATAAGTAAGCCATTTATTTAAGACACTAACTACCTAAAAAACAATTATTAACTCCATAAATCCTTGGGTTCATTATTTTTTAGGAAACCCTCTAGGGATGGATTTAGATTCAAACCAAATGGAGTTCTCTGAAAATGATATATAATCATCAACCACTCATTTTCGTTTTATTTATTCTACAAAATACTTCATATATTATCCAACCGTGGTGATATAATCAATAAAATATATATAATGTATTTATATTTATTAATTTAATTTCATTACCTACATCTATATTCTATTCCACCAAGTAGTAAATACATTTTTTGCTCGTGCATATGATGAACTACAACCTCACTAATCGATGTAATTCATTTTACATCACCACCTCTCATAGATGATTATAATTATGGATTAAATTTTTATATATTATATTCATAAAATTATTATACCTCTATATATATAACATATCTTATACCTTTATACCTGGTTAAATATTAGAAAATGATAATGTCTCTCGTAAGTACGTGTCGACTACCACCTCCACAAGGTGTTGTGGTATTTTTTTAATTTTATTTTGACTTAGATTGTAATGAGTACATATTAAATGGATATATATATATTATATAAATATTATTCTATAAAGGTGAGTTTACATTTAAATTACTTGTTTCCCCTCCATTGAGAAAATGGAAACATCATTCAAGCGTCCACATGGTCTACCGTCTCCATGAGTGGTGTCATTGATTTACTATCTAAAATATATATATATATATATTATAAAATAAAAATATATAAATGAGTATATATGATATTTATATCATGTTTGTAATTTTGGAGATTATGTAACCATGATTAATGTAAAATTACCAAAGTAAACAAAAAAACATATAAGAAAAAAAACAGTTATGACCTAAAACTTGTTTTTTACAAAGAATTATTAATAAATATGTAATAAAATATGATAATTAAATAATATATGATAAAATATATTTATTTTTTTAATAATATATTTATAATAAACATTTATTTATAATATATGAACTTTTCATGTGTACTAAGGATGTCATGTTTTAATATACGGGGTTTCATCTCACATTTAATTTCATTGAATAACATACCATAATTAGAACTTGTTTATATTGTGTTGTATATATAATAAAAATTATTTATTTTATTATTCGTATAATGAAAATTATTATATCTACATATCTATTTAAGGATATTTTATTCAGGGGGATTATGGTACATATGATAAGAAATCATGTATTGGATTTTCATCTCACTTTTATTTTAATCAGAAACATTCCATATGATGAGTCAATAAGGTTTTCCTTATGAATTTTCCATTCCTTATAGTTTTGAAAATCATAAATAGTTTATACTTAAGAAAAACTATATTTTACTTCTCTAAGGAAAATTTCCTTCCTTAAGGAAATTTACCCTATCCTAGATTTCCTACACATATCCATATTTTTCTTAAGTGTAAAATTCAGATTCATATCTAAAACCTTAGAATCATATAATACATAGATATGAAGCATTTTATTTTAGGATCCGAATTCTAGATATGAACTGTAACGAAGTTCCACTCCGAATTCTATACATGAACTGTAATGATGTTCCACTCTGAATTCCGGATATGAACTGTAATGAAGTTCCACTCCGAAATCTCGATATTAATTGTAATAAAGTTCCACTCCGAATTAGGGATATGAACTCTAATAAAGTTCCACTCCTAATTCCGGATATGAACTCCAATAATGTTCCATTCTGAATTCAGGATACGAACTCTAATAAAGTTCCACTCCAAATTCTGGACTCTGAACTTTTACTAGTTCGACTCATTACTTCTATGAGTTCGACTCCGAACATCTATGAGTTTGACTCCGAACATTTACAAGTTCGACTCTGAACATCTATGAGTTAGACTCTGAACTTATATGAGTTCATCTCCAAACTTCTATGAGTTAGACTCCAAAATTTTACATGTTAAACTCTGAACTTCTACAAGTTTGACTCCGAACTCTGTAAGTTCAGATTCTGTTCTCTAGTGAAACCAGACTCCGAATTTTCATAGAAATTCAGATTCTGTATTTCTACAGAATTCAGGTTCCGAATTCATATGAAATAGAATCTGAATATCTCTTTATTATAGTCTTCAAATATCATTTTGGTTAGACTTCGAATTATTATTTTCTTACATTCCAAACTACAGTTTTTCTTATACTTATACTAGTTTCATTACAAAATGATGTCGTGATTTTAGTTACACGTGTTATGTTATAAAATGATGTTATCCATTATATTTCTTACTAACCTTTGGTTGAGTGACATGTGTATAGGTCCCTCTGACATTCAAGGATAAATATGACCGTTGGAGGAGGGATCCGACCATTGGAGCTTCTCCTACAAATTGGAGATCATTTGAAAAGAAGTGACAACTTTGACACAACTTTTTCTTACATGCTATTGAAGTGATTTGAGAGAGAGAGGCTCTTATTAACTCTCAAGATTCATGGAGAAAGATTGAACGACTTGTTCAAACTTTTCCTTGTGCAGAATAACTTCATACAACTCATATTGTTGGTGATTAAAATCGGGGGCTTCCGGGGATAGGAAGACAGAGGTTCCAACACCTAGATGCTGAGGGCTTTTTTGCTGATGAAGATAGAGGTTCCAACTACCTTGGAGTTTAGGGATTGTGGGGATTGAAAGATAGAGACTCAGATTTTCGTATCTAGGGATTTACCTGGTGTGGTTAAGAAATACTTTCTTGAAATTATATATCATGGGACCTTTATCCTAGGTTATTGGATACCCTTCTCTTTGGGTTAAAAGAGTTATTATTTGTTAGTTCTAGTTTTTGTAATTGTTTTTCCGTTGCATTTTGTATTGTATGGAAGGTATAATCTTATTATATTTCCTTACACTTTTACTCTGATTAATTTAGATTCTATACGCTATAAGGTAGAATATCATATTGTAAATTTGTTTAAGTTTCAATTTCCGGATCCATATTTTCGGGACTATTTTTTTGGAATAACTTTCTAGATTTAAGCAAGTGTATAGTACTAGATGTTTGTAACTTCATAATTTGTTCCAATCACTCATTGGAGTTATAGGTGTTGTGTATTTTTTTTATGTTTACCTTTGGTAAACTTAGATCATTCATTGTTTAAGGGAATTTTTAAAGTGTACAACTCATCCCCCCCTCTTGTATATTGAGAATCTACATCGTTATTTCGATCCTATAATTTGTATCATAGGAGGTCTCTGAAATACATATACTCACATATAAGTGTTTCCTTACTCATTTTTTCATTGTTCTATATTTTCCTTGCTTAGGAATATTTTCCTTCAATCCGAAATTTTTTTATTAACAAGTTTATGTATAGAATGTTTTTTTAAGATGGCAGGATTAAATGTTGGTTCCATTGACAACTTAAATCCTACAAGTCCGCCAATTTTTGATGGAAATGATTATGAATACTGGGGAGATCGAATGAAGAATTTCGTTATCAATACTGGGGTAGTTAATTTTGTTATGCTTACCGGTGCATAAAAAATTCATGATAACGAAGTAAGTGATTTCACAAACCTAGAGAAGCATGATTATCAATTAAACTATACGGTACACAATAATATACTATGTTCAATGACTAGGAAAATATATATCCAAATTTCATCGTTTGAAACTGCTAACTGTATATGAAAGAAACTTGATGTTACTCATTTTGGTACATCCAATGTCCTAGAGACTAACAGATCTATGCTTAGAGCTGAGTATCATGGTTTTAACTTTCCTTATGGAGAACCCATTTGTAAGGTGCAACAAAGATTTATGACTATCGTGAATATCTTACAATATATGGGAGAGAAAGGTATTGATGATGAACGTCTTGTGGATAAGATAATAGATATTATACCCAAAGAGTGGGATTCAAAGAGAACAACAATTGATGAGAATAGGAAGGTTACTCATATTTCCTTAGATGAGCTATTTGGAACTCTTCTCCAGCATGAAACAAGGATGAAGAGAGATGATGACAACATCAAAAAGAAGAATGAGAGTGGTACTGTTGCTTTTACTACAACTTCAAATCACATGAAAGCCAAGAATCCTGAGAGAGTAACTAGATCCCAGTCTTATAATGTTATTATCCAATCTGAATCAAGTGAGATTGAAGTCTCAGAGAACAAGTTAGCTAATCTTTCTTGAAGAATGAACAAGATAGCCAGTCAAAGAAATTTACAATCCAAGTATAAGAATAAGGAAAGGAATTATAAGAATGATTCAGATGTCACATGCTATGAATGCAAGAGAAGTGGACACATAAGACCTGATTTTACCATTCTTAAAATGAAAGAAATAATACAGAAGAATTATGAAAGAAATAGAAAGAAGTTCTATAAAGATAAAACAATGAAAAGTCTAAAAGATAATACTACTTGGAGTGCTAGATGTGGAGACTCTTCAGAAAGCGAATCTTCTGAATATGATTCATCATCTTAGATGAATATGGGATTCAAAACAAATAACTCTTTTCCACATACATGACTTATGGCCAAGGTACGCTCTGCCGAGTCTTTAACAAATTTATCTCTTGATATGAATTACTATTCCAAAAATAGTACTTATAACGATGATAATTCTCCTCAGAAAATTAAGAACCTTCATATGAAGAAGTATGTAGGTTTCCAAAGTTACTTGAAGCAAACAATTGTAAAATTTCTAAGAAATTAGACAAGTTAACTACTAGAGAAGAAATTATTACAAAAGAGATTTTAGATCTTACCACAGATCATAATGATAAATAAGATATTTTAGAAAAACATTCTAAAGACCTTTTGAATGCAAATTCTTATAAGGAAGAACATTCTAAATATTTTAATAATGCTATTTTAAAGATGAAATTGTTTTAGGAAACATCTAACTCTGTGGAAATGATTCCCGAGGATAGGAATTTAGTCGTTAGACTAAAATCTGAAATATTTTATCTTAAGAAGCTTTTTGCAAAATTTACATATTGGAAGGAAAATTTTGACAAGATGTATTCTCAAATTAACCCTCACGGAAACACTACTGGAATAGGTTATACTCCCCAAAAACCTTTTTTCAAAAAAAAAACTATTTTGTTCCTTATAAAGCCCAATTTTTCACTAAGTGTCAAAGTGGTGGGCATTGGAAGAAAAACTATTCTTTGAATAGAGTTCAATCTCTTGGGTTTCATAAAGTATATTTCTCTAAAAAAACGTGGATACCCAAAATTTTGTTATCTAAAAATCTAGGATCCAAACTATTTTGGATTACTAAAGTCTAATTATTTTCTTATTTTCAAGAAATAAGGGAATGTACCAACAACAATTTGAGGTGCATGGATTGTGGATATTTCGAGCATATGACTAGTAACAAAAGCTATTTCGAAATGCTTATCAAGACTAAAGGAGGAAAAGTAACTTTTAGAGATAATGCTCGAGGAGAAATTGTTGGTATAGGTAACACTTTTCTTCTTGGAAAAACATTGATTTCAAATGTTTTGTTTTTTAATGGTATTAAGAACAACCTCATTAGCATAATTAAATTATGTTATGAAGGATACCTTGTGAATTTTAGGAATGATAAGTTCTTAGTACACAATTCCATGGAAAAGTTTATTCTCTCTCTCCATAGGCAAGATAATGTTTACACATTAAACATGGAAGACCTTAGGATCCAAGACATAAATTGCCTAAGAGAAATGGAAGATCATTCCTGGTTATGGAATAGAAGACTAGATCACTGTAACCTTAGAAAATTATGTAAACATTCTAAGAAGAAACTAGTTAAGGATCTACGGTATTGTAGATTTGATTCTTCTAAAGTTTGTGATCCTTGTCAATATGGAAGGAAACATAAATCTTGTTTTCAATCAATTGGTGAAGTCTCAACAACTGATGCATTACAGTTGGTGCACATGGATCTATTTGGTCCAACACAATCTGGAAGCATTGGGGGAAAGTATTATGTATTTGTCTTAGTTGATGATTATACTAGATTTACATGGGTATATTTTCTAGCAATGATGTCTGTAGATTTTTCTTATTTCAAAAGTTTTAAATCCCAAGTTAAAAATGAGAAAAACCGTCCACTAAAAACTATTCATAGTGATCATGGAGGAGAATTTCAAAATTCTGATTTTGAAACTTTTTATAGTAGAAAAGGCATTACTCACAACTTTTCAGCACATAGAACTCCTAAAAAAATGGTGTAGTTGAAAGAAGAAATAGAATTATTCTAGAGATAACTAGAACCGTGTTGAGTTAATGTTCTATAACAAGATGTTTTTGGGCTAAAGATGAAAGTATTTCTTGTTATACTATAAATCGAGTTTTGAATAGACCTTTTCTTAATTAAACTCTTTATGAGTTAAGGAATGGTAGAAAACCAAGACTTTCCTAATTCATAGTTTTTGGATACAAGGTATTCATACTAAATACTAAATATAATCTATACAAATTCAAACCAAAATCTGATGAAGGAATTTTCTTAGGTTACTCCACAACTTCTAAGGCTTATAGAGTTTTCAATAAAAACACTTGTACTGTTGAAGAAGTAGTACATGTAAAATTTTATGAGACTGATCATTTTGTTTTTAAACCATCCCAACCTACATCCTTGGATGTGTTTTCAAAAAATGATTATCAACCATAACTAGAATATCCTTTTGATAAGGAAAATGTTCAAGAAAATAACTCTGAAAATTTTACCCTAGAAGATTTCCTACCCTATGTTGATGAACATGTTTTGAAAAACCCAAACCCGCCATTTCTAAAGAAACTTCCCAGTGATAGAATCATTGTAGATTTGAATCACCCTAGAAGGACTAGAGGTTCCTTAATAAATGAAGTACGACATCTAGCATTTCTTTCGCAATTAGAACCAAAAAGCACTGATGAAGGTTTTGGTGATGATGATTGGATCAAAGCCATGCAAGATGAGATAAATGAATTCAAAAGGAATAATATATAGACCTTGGTTGAAAGACCTAAGGAAACTTTTGTTATTGGAGTAAAATAAGTCTTCAGAAATAAATGTGATGAAAATGTAGTCATCGTTAGAAATAAATCTAGATTAGTTGCTAATGGCTATAATCAGCAAGAGGGAATATAATATGGAGAAAAAAATTCTCCAATAGCTAGACTTTAATCTATTCATATTTTACTTGCCTTTGTAGCATTCTTCAATTATAAACTTTTTTAAATGGATGTGAAATGTGCTTTCTTAAATGGTTATGTTCAATAGGAAGTTTTTGTTGAACAACCTATGGGATTTGAAGATACAAAACATCCTGATCATGTTTTTAGACATACCAAATCTTTGTATGGCCTTAAAAAATCCCCACGAGCTTGGTATGATAGGATTACAAGATTTTTTCTTCAAAATAACTATGTTAAGGGAAATTCATATCCAACCCTTTTTATAAAAAAATAAAAGAAATATGTTTTGATTGTTCAAATTTATGTTGATGACATTATATTTGGTTAAACTCAGAAATTATTAACTGATTCCTTTGCAGATCTAATGAAATATGAGTTTGAAATGAGTATGATGGGTGAGTTAATATTTTTCCTTGGTTTTCAAATTTCTCAAAAACTAGAAGGAATCTACATATCCGAACGTAATTATATTAAATATCTTCTTAAAAAATATGGTTATGACAACACTTAGATTATAAGTACTCCTATTTGTACCTCAAACACACTTGATCTTGATGAAGCTGGGAAACCACTAGATCAAACATTTTTTAGAGGTATGATTGGAAGTCTACTTTACTTGACAGCTAGTCAACCATACTTGATGTTCTCAGTATTCGTATGTGGAAGATATCAATCCAATCCTAAGGAATCTCATTTAAAGGTAGTGAAAATAATTTTTCACTACATAACGGGAACCATGGATCTAGGATTATTTTATACATCTAGAAATGATTTTATCTTAAAAATATTATCAGATGCTGACTTTGGTGGATGTAGAATCAAGAGAAAAAGTACATCCAGAACTTGTAATTTATTCGGAGATTCATTAGTTTCTTGGTACTGCAAGAAGCAACACTGTGTAGCACTCTCCACGACTGAAGCTGAATATGTAGCATCTGGATGTTGTAGTGCTCAAGTGTTGTGGATGCAACACACACTCACAGACTATGTATTGAGTTTTACTAAGACTCAAATTCTGTTTGATAACACAAGTGCTATTGACCTTAGTAAAAACTATGCACATCACTCCCGTGAAAATAACATAGATATTAGGAATCACTTTCTTAGGGATCACACACTTAAATGAGATACCATTCTTCAGTTTATCAGAACACAATATCAACTTGCCAACATTTTTATAAAATCTTTTCCCTCCGGTAGATTTGAATACATTAAACAGAAGTTAGGAATGATAACTCTGATATAATCCTTCTTCATTAATTTCTTCATGAACATTTCCCCTTATAGTAATAAAATTCTTTTCATTAAGGGAGTACATTTTCTTGTTAGTATAATCAAAATTTTCATAGTCATTTTTTTAAGCTTTTGTAATCAAAATTTTTGTAGTCATTTTTTCATTCTTTTTTAACAGAAATTTTCGTAATGATGTTTCAGAACTGAAACTTTCGTAGTGAAATTTTCATACTAGAACTTCCGTAATGAAATTTTCATAATAAAAATTTTTGTAATGAAGTTTTCATACTGGAAATATTCGTACTAAGAATTTCCGTAATGTGAATTTTCATAATGAGAATTTTCATAATGAGAATTTTTGTAATAAAGAATTTTTATAATGAGAATTTTTGTAATGATTTTTTCATATTGATTTTTTCGTAGTCAAATTTTTCTTTGAGAAGAATATTACCTATTACGAATAAACTTTCTTTCCAATATGAAAGGTATTATTTACTTACTTGTTTTTCATAGTCATATGTTTCTTGCTGGTATTTTTTATGAGTTTTAAAATTTCACGGAATCTAGTTTTCTTAAATCCGATTGTTTTTATTAAAACCTAAAAAGATCGTATTCAATATTTCCTTGCGGGTATGTTTTCAACCATTAGATCAGATCAGAGAAATTCTCAACTACTAGATTGCTTTTGGAAGCTGAAAGGTCAGCTCCATCACCTATATAAAGGGAACCCTCGACGGTTGTCCCACATCGATCATCAAGCTCTCACATGTTGAAGTTCTTCCTCCCTTATTTAAGCCCGTTATGAATCTTCCAGAGCTTTTCATTCTAAATGTATTCTGAAGCTACTTCTCAGGATATGTCAACTACAAAGCCAATATCAAAGTGGTTAGTTTACAAGAGAGGTTAGTGCATCTGAGTTTCTACAGGTATGATTCTCTTATAAATATGAATATCAGATTGAATGGTTGGGAGGATGTTTGCTTATCAAAGCCAATGAAACAGGATCCAGTTTATACAGAATTTCTTGTTGAGTTTTACGAGTCTGTTTCCTTCCTCAAAGAAGATGGTAGAGAGAAGTTTTAGTTGAAGTCTTATGGGAATAATTATATTCTTTCTTACACCAAGAGTGAAAACATGGTGGGTCTATCTTATGAAGGATAAGCTATGTTTTGTCCACGTAAGCTTCTGGATGAGCAAGTAAGTTTCAACAAATTAAATGAATTGAAATTCCATGGACTTAAGGATGCCAAGACTGCTAATATTTCTCATTTCTCTCCAAATAATTGGATTCTACAACTGTGGGTAGAAGTCTTTTTAGTACCGAGAAGGGGTGATAATGATAATCTCAAGAAGGGAGATATGTAGATCATAGATTCTTTTGTAAATCTAAGGAAGTTGAATTAGATGAGGCATGTTTTGATTACAGTTTAGAATATTAAAGAAGGGAATCTGAAAGCTCAGATCATAATGTATCTAGCCTTGCATTCTAAGCTTATTATCAGATGTCTTGATTCGTTTAAAGTTACTTGAACTTCTAAGAAAATAAATTTCATGGTAATGCTGGTTAGTGATGATACATTAATGATGATAAGATGGGTTTTTCTGTTGAATCCGGAATATTCTACCCTTTACCAGAGGAAGAGGCTGAGGAAGCTCAGAAAGATCAACAAACTTCGGAACCATCTAAAAAGGCAGGGAATAATAGAAAGTTGAAAGGATTGGTGGAGGAAGACAAGACCCATAAAGCTAAGGAAACTCAATCTACACCACCCAAACCAAATAAACAAAAAACCTACCCAGATGAAGTTGCTGCTAAGTTGAGTGAAGACAAGGAGAAAAGAAAATAAGGGGACCCTCAATTCGGATTAGATCCTACTGAGGCTAAGGCCTTAAAAGAAAAAGATTCTGATGAGTTGGAAAGGCAATGAAAAGAAAAGAAATTGATGAAAAAGATGTCAGAAGAAGAGACTATTAAATCTCTATTGAAAACAACAGAGATGGATTCTGAGCATATTCTAGTTCTGGAAACTTTCCTTATGGAACCATTGCCAGAGACTGCTGAGAAAAAGTACTACACTCCGGAAGTGTCCAAAGGGAAAGAAGTTGTTGAAGAATTATAGAAAACAGCTGGTGAAGAAGTAGAAGATGATGTTGTTGAAGAAGAAGAAGAAGAAGGATGTGATGATATAGATGACCTAATCAAACAAGTAGAAGATTATCAAGAAAAGGTAGAATCTGCAAAACTTGTCACTCCGGGAAAGGGATTTGAGAAAGAAGGTAACAAAGATGATGATAAGGAAGAAGAAGAGAAATATAATGAATTATCAAATGCGGAAGTTAGCTATGAGAAGCGTTATCTTGAAGAAGAAATAGAGAATGAGAAAATAGATGAAGACAAGATTGTTCAACTATCAGAGAGTGTGGGAGATTTTCCAGATGATCAACCCATTCCAAAAACTGTTAAAGGTAAGCAAGTTATCATGGATACACCAACAAAAGATATCATCCGGAAGATAGAATTTGGTGGTTCCTCTAAAGGAATGCTGGTACAAATTGAAGAAGAACAATCCCCAAGCAATGTGTCTGATTCAGAATCATCAGCACATTGTCATGACTTTGTTGTTGAGTCATTGAATAATTTGGTGGACACCATTCCGATATTTCCCAATATAGTCTCCATATTCTAGATGCAGTAACATAACTTGATTCAGAAGTCAAAATCCATATATATGGTGATGGATAAGTGTGTGAAGACTGAGGACAATCATAGAAATTTCCTTATCAATTATGATGTACACAAAAAATCTTGCAGCAAAATCACTTTGTTGTCTAAGAAAGATGAATATGACATTATTGAGTTTGATCATTTTCAAAATGATGTTAAAGTTGTTTTTGACACCGAAGACTCCAAGATTAAGAATCTTTAGGATATGCTAATCCTTGAGAAAAAATATCTAAATCAACAAGTGAAGGACATGAATGCTAAGGTTAATTCTCTTGCTCAAAATTTTAAAAGCGATAGAGATATCCGGATTGAGCTCGAAGAAATGTTCGTAATGTAAGATGAGTTTCTTAAGATGCAAGAAGAGGCCACAAAGGGTCAGGAATAAGTCTTTAAATCTCAAGATGAAATGACTAAATATTTGGAGAGGAAATATGAGGAGTATCAAAAAAATTTGAAGAAGCTAAAAACCTTGCTGAAGAAGCTAATCCCGAAGGTAAAGGAAGACAAATACACTCAATCCGATCTTTTTTTGCATTTGTCTTTCCTCGTATTTTTTTCAACTCTAATGAAATTTTGGATGGTCGTATCTTGTGTTGTTATGTACTAATGTTTCAGGTACTTTATTTCTTTTTTATTCCCTTAAATTATTTTTGAGAATCACAAAGTGGTAGAAGGAAATAACACTACTCAAATGGGGAGAAAGAAAAATTTAAAATGGAGAAGGAAAAAATTCTAAGAGAAGATATCCTTAAAGTAAGGGGGAGTTTCTCATTACAATGTTTTTCATTACCATGATAATGAGAAGTCCATTCCAATAATCAATAATACAATCATTAGAGTTTCAATGCCTAAGGGGGAGTTAGTTGTATTCACTATCATCCATGAACAAAGGGAGATAAGTTTTAAGTTCAAAATCCAATGAAATTTTTCAAATACCATATAATTTTATTTGTAAGGTTGTTTGTGAATTCCAGAAAGGGGGTGATTGTTGATTCAATAAGGTGTTCCTTATGACTTTTCCATTCCTTCTTGTTTGTAAAATCACAAACACCTTGTACTTAAGAAAATCTATATTTTACTCCTCTAAGGAAAATTTCCTTCCTTATGGAAATTTACCCTAACCTATATTTCCTTGCACATATCAATATTATTCTTAAGTGTAAAATTCGGATTCATATCAAAAACCTCAAAATCATATAATACTTAGATATGAAGCATTCTGTTTTAGGATCCGAATTCTGGATATGAACTGTAATGAAGTTTCACTCCGAATTTCAGATGTGAACTGTAATGAAGTTCCACTCCGAATTCTGGACATGAACTGTAATGAAGTTCCACTCCAAATTCGGGATATGAACTCTAATAAAGTTACACTTCTAATTATAAATATGAACTTTAAAAAAGTTCCATTCTGAATTCTGGATACGAACTCTAATAAATATCCTCTCCGAATTTTGAACTCCGAACATTTACTAGTTTGACTCCGAACTTCTATGAGTTCGACTCCGAACTTCTATGAGTTCGACTAAGAACTTTTACAAGTTTGACTCTGAACATATATGAGTTTGAATCTGAAATTTTATGAGTTTGACTCTGAACATCTATGAGTTCGACTCTGAACTTTTACTAGTTCAACTCCAAACATCTACAAGTTTCACTCTGAACTCTGTATGTTCAAATTCTAAACTCTAGTGAAACCAAACTTTGAATTTTCTAAGAAATTCAGACTCCGGATTTTTATAGAATTCAGGTTCCGAATTCCTATAAAACAGAATGAGAATATCTCTTTATTATAGAATCCTAATTTCATTTTTGTTAGACTGTGAATTATTATTTTCATACATTTCGGACATCATTTTTTCTTATTATTATACTTGATTCTTTACAAAGCGATGTTTTTCTTAGAGTTATACATGTTTTTTTATAAAACTATGTTGTCCATTCTATTTCTAACTAACCATTGGTTGAGTGACACATGTACAGGTCCCACCAAAATTCAAGGTGAAATATGACTATTGGAGGAGGGAGCCGACCAATAGAGCTTCGCCTATAAATAGGAGATCATTTGAAAATAAGTGATAACATTGACAAAACTACTAATTACATGCTGTTGAGGTGATTTTTAGAGAGATATGCTCTTATTAACTCTCAATATTCGTGCAGAAAGTTTGAGCAACTTGTTCAAACATTTCCTTGTGCAGACATGCTTTGTGTGGCTCCGATTGTTGGTGATTACAATCGAGTGCTTCTGGGGATATGAAGACAGAGGTTCCAACACCTTGATGCAGAGGGCTTCCTTGGTGAAGAAGACAGAGGTTCCAACTACCTTGAAGATGAGGTCTTGCGTGGATAGTAAGACAAAGACTCCGATTTTGGTATTGTGGTCTTAACCTGGTGTGGGTAATACAGACTTTCTTTATATTATAAATCAAGGGACCTTTATCCAAGGTTATTGGATACCCTTCTCTTTGGGTTAAAAGAGTTATTGTTTGTTACTTTTAGTTTTACTATTTTTTTCCATTGAATTTTGTATTGTAAGTAAATTATAGTCTTCCTATATTTATTTACACATATACTCTAATTAATTTAGATTCTATATTCTTTAATGTAGATTCTCATATTGTAAAATTTGGTTAAGTTTCAATTTCCGGATCCATATTTCCGGAACCAGTTTTTCGGAATCACATTCCATATTTAAGCATGTGTATAGAAGTAGAAGTTTGTAACTTCATACTTTGTTCCAATCTCTCATTGGTGTTAGAGGTGTTGTGAATTTTCATATGTTTAACTTTGTTAAACTTAGATATTTCCTTGTTTATGGAAATTTTATAGTGTACAATTCACCCCCTCTTGTATATTGACCATCTATATCTTTATTTCGATCCATCACCATATTCACCACACATTTATTTTTTTGTGGTGTATATACATACCATGAATTTACTTTATTATTATTTTGATGGAAATATTAGAATATAAATCTCCACATAAATTTATTTCTTACATGGATCTGACGATTCAAATGTCAACAAATTGTTAGTTGTTTTATGTTTCAATCTCATTTCATATCAGCATTTTTTGTAATTATGATTTTCAGGATTATATATTATGATATAACTGTCAATAAACCTAATAAATATTATTATCCTCTAGTAAATTCTAAATAAGTCATTATTTATATTCATTTTCTTCTCTTCTAAGATTAAGTAGACTAAAAAATTAATTTTAATAAAAATATGACTTTATTTCTCTCTCCATATATAAATCCTTTTTTTCTATGTTGGTGTTTCATAAAAATGTTATAATTAAAGACATTAATAATTTTAATTGACATTATGAAGAATGTTTTTGTCATTTTTCACTTTTAAAATAAATCATGAAATTTTCTTATCACTTTTTTAATGAGTTACTTATGCCTTCTACAGAATATATAATGGTAATATTTGTTTTATTGTGTATGTCTTGAATAATATTAGTTCCATAATGAATACTCAATATTATATGGATCCAATTAATTTTTTATAAATTTTATTTTGAAATTAAATTTTTCCTTTAATATATCAAAAAAAAAATTCAATAGGTCATTTGGAAATGGAATAGATATCTTCCTCATGAAATGTTCCACATGATATTTTAAAATCATTTTCAAACTAAGATGGAATCCTTTGATATTTCTTAATTATCAATAGTTATTTGATGATATTATACCATAGTTATAATTTCTATGTATGTTTTAATATATTAACAATGATCTGGTAGTGTAACCCGTTCGTTTTCTAAAGGCTATGCTATAATGAAATAATTAAATATTTATAAAACCTATTTCTTAGAAGGGTTATTCTATGATAAAATATACACGAAACCCACATATTTTCAAGTGTTTTAATATAATGAATTTTTTATGATATTCTTAAATACATATTTATGATTTGCTTTTGTTATTGGTGGGAATATAATTATTTATCTCTTTATTGTACTGGGTAATGATAAATGTTCTATGATCTCATAGGGTACACTAGAGCTTTTCCCATTCTCTAAAAAATGAGGGTACATAGGGGGTTTTCCAAACACATAAAATGTGGAAACAAAATAGATTTTTCTAATTTGGAAGTATGTACATTGGTGGTTATTCCAAGCTTAACAGGTTATGAAATTCTTGTTGGGTATCCTTGATATATGGGTTTCAATTATTATATGTATGAAGCACATATATATATTAGGACAATATTATGTAATTATGAATTAAGAACTTTGATTCATTTGTGATTTAAATATTATGAACTTCCAAGATTTATTATAAGATATAATTTATGATATATTGTGTAAATAGTAATTTTTTTCTTATTTAATTCTCATGTTATCAAAATTTTATCCCCGTGTAATATTGATATCCCACATGTTTACCCTCACTGCACATCTAAGATAACCAATTCTAATGTTTCCATTGCTTAGTTTTTTAAAAGATTTTTTTTCTCATATAGAATGTATATTTCGTGTGAAATGATGAATGGTCCTTATGTGAGATGTTAAAGATCATTCATGATAAAAAATATTTTTTTATCTAGTCTCCATGGTCACTAGACCATTACAATCATTATAGATGTATTTTCGAAATATATTTAATATTGATATATTAAGATGTAATATCTATGTGTGAAAATCCATTATCATTATAATACCTAAAAAGGCATACATAAACCCTGACTAACCCCTCTCAATAGTTTCCCTCAATCCAGCTAAACATATTCGTATAAGGCTCTAAATCAATGAAAATGGTCTCTAGGTCCTCCCACCTAGCACTGCAGATAAAATATCATCTCCATTAACACTAGGTACAACTATATAATCCATGTGGTAAATCATATCCCCAATTTCACATCTCATGGGGTGTTATGCACACACTCATCTAAATATATGGTGTCAAACGCACCTGTCAACCCTCCCTAATATAGGTAAGTATGGAATTGAACTATGATGGTCAAAAAATATCAACACATGTATGATTATACTAATTATCAATTCCCATGTTTACTGTAAAAAACGATATAATTTGTAATATGAGCCCATTTAATTTCAAAAAATTAATAAATATTAATACAAGGAAATAATTACAATTATAAATCATTTGAGGAATAACCATCCAATCGTCACCTTATCAAGGACCCAATCCCTTTTGAGAACCCCTATAAACAAATTCCTATAGTTCATGATGTTATGTATCAAATAAATAATTAATTAATCCTCCCTTGCCATACATATATGGGAAAAACCCATCAAGGTTATTGTTTACTGAAAATGTATAGGTTGTTTTAACCATTGTGCTAGAGGATCCGACTAGATAACACTAATCAAAATGCAGTTAAATAAAATATCATAAAATTCAATATGGTAGCTCTCTATGTACATTTTTATGAATATTTAGTTAACATCACCTAAAAATAATACACCAATAATGGGTCTACTAAAATAAATCATAACTAATGTTGGCATACAAATGTCAAAATCATACAAACAACATTGTCTCTAAAATCAATTTCATCCAACATGAATATGGTCCAATTATGTTAAATTTTATTCCATAATATATTAGAAGACACTATATAGGGTTTTACTATCCCTTTAAGGAAAATAACATACAATCCACTCCCCTATATGGGTCCATCACTAGGAACCATGTGCCTTATCAACATTATAGGGTAACTAAACCTAATGTTCATGAGGAATGATTCATCATCCTCTTTATTAAAGTATCATCATAAATATACATAACCATCCATAAAAAGTAAATATAGATACATTTTGGTATAAATAAATATAATTCCAACAAGAAAAATATGTAGTAAAAGACCATTTTGTTGATACATTAAATAGTTTGACTCTCTTTTAATAGTAAAAAATGAACACTTGATGGTCTAAATATGTAGACCCAATATTCACGATCTGATGCATGAGATGCCTCTTTCCTTCATTAAAAAGAGTTAAAATTAATCATTTCTCTTACATTAATGGGCTGTGATCCTAAAACTCATTATAAATAATAAACTCTACACATGTGTGATTTACTCAATGAGAAATCATCAATAGCTATAACATCACATATCCTAAACAACATTCCCATATCACTTAAAATGTGGTTATCCTATTGTAAAAATTTTCCTCGACACACCTGTTTGGTATTCATCCAAGATTCTACGACATTCCTTATATTCCTATATCAACATCCAAAATAGTAAAACATCTAGAAAAGAATCATTTGATACAGATTTTTCATGTCTTGACAGGCTTACCGTTTTAATAATAGGAAAAATAGTTGGTAAAATGACCTCAAGAACAACTTAAAATACACTAGAGGCTTTTTAATAGTTTTGAATCACTATGGTATGTATACGAGGATACTATTCACTTTTATTAGAGTATGAAACTAGTGGAAAAAACCAAACAACATTCATAGCACTAAATAATTAGTTTGAGAAAGAACAAAGTATAACAATATTGTAGTAACGAAATATATATATTGTAGAATCCGTAATGTTCGTGTCATATATAAAACAATAATCACCCACTAGGCTGATCTCAAAGAAAATAGTAAATAAATGAAAATAAATAGTAGTACAATAATCTATTTAATATGGAAATTAGAACCAAATACCCACTCTTCACACACAAATATGACCCATCACACATGATCATCCCTAAGACTCTTCCAATCTAATTACCACAAAGGAGAGATCATATACTCTTGAATCCTTATGAATGGTTTCCAATGTAGGTGATGAGTAAAAAATTATTAGGGAAACACCGACATAGTGTTTTAAATAGATGGTAATATGTAATGTACATATATATAAGCTAATCATCAGGATAAGAATAAATATAACAACTTATGGAATAAAATAAATAAAATCCCAAATGTGGAATTAAGGCATATTTACTTAATTTAATGCTCATAGAAAATGTTCCCAAATACTATAAGACAAAACTGGTAGTAAAGAATATAATAAATCCAAAGATGATCCTTATATTTTTAATTTGCATCGACTGGAAATCATTTTAATAAGAAATTGACCATCATATCATACCACTAAATCTGTATGTAACCAAATCGATCCTTGGCTCTACAATATTAATTAAACATGCTTTCTTCTCCCAGCATCAGAAATTTATCTAATCAAGATACATCCCCACATAGGTATACAATCCCTAAAAATGGGATCCCTCATACTCACCTCAAATCAAAATAATAATCGATTATATTAATATCTGGGCATCATGTGAATATGGAAACGAGATAGATTTTATACCACTCATTCTATGTAAATCTAGTATTATATATGAACCATATCTCCGAGTCTATATGTATTAATGATACTTCAACTCAAATAATCTCTATGATGAATGATCCTTAGTATATTTGTAAGGAATGATCTATAGATCTGAGGAAATAAAATTTGATACCTTCAATAAATGGATCAATAGCCTCATCCCTTAACAATTCTGGGTTGTGACATAATTTTATGTCCACTAGGCCAAAGGGAGAAACATATGTGTCATCTTAGAAGAGTGAAATAATATTTAACTCTATTTGAATATCAAGTGTTTTTTGGGATGTTAAAATGATAAGAAATAACATCATTGGAATTCCATGTCCACTAATCTCAATAAAAGTTGTGGAGAACCATGTCAAACATTCTATCATGTATGGAATGTAAACTGAAACCCTGGAATTATGTTTGGGAATCCCAATAATCTAATAGTAAAACCAGAAGGATCAAGATCAAGATTCCATGAATTATGTATGGGTATCCCAAATAAAAATAAAATCAAGAAAAGGGTCAAAAATCTTGATCCCAATAAATATATATGGTAATCCAAATAATATACCATGTTGTGTCTATAACATCGAGAAAAAACCAGTAATTAAATTTGGAAATCCTAGTTACATCATGATTAAATATGTAAAAGTATAAAAATTGTGTAAGGGTGGATGATATCCATAACACATAACTACATCCATAGAATATCTGGGAATCTAATATGGTACGTTCTCTTATGTGACAACTACTACCATCTCTAACCCGAATCTGTGACACAAAAGCTCAGGGTCGGTCAAAAAATGGTGTATCATCATGGATCTCCTATGTTAATACACTATAGAGATATCACTATTGGAATCATCTATATATGTATATTTTCTTTGATAAACACCCAATGAACAAGGACATCACTCCCTATAACATCAGGAATTGGGTTTCATGGATATTCAGGCTACATGCATTCTTATTAAAAAGACAACTATTAGGATATGAGTTATGACCCAATATTAATGATAAGGTCTCTCTTTGATGGTCAACACAACCAATAGAGTCACTGTGACCTAAGGTATATCATCCTAGGCCTGTATAAGGGTGTATATGATTAACCGAGTATAGTCTCTCCATTTAGGACTTTTGGAGACTACACGATATCTTAAGGGTCATGCCATAAAACTATCACATACAATTTATTAGTGATCCATGAACTTTATTCATTGAAAATTACCCAGTTATTTAATTATGATGTTTTATGGAATATAATAAACAAGAGGATTCTCCCTTAGGGTTGAACTAATGAATACACATACTTCCATAAACATTCATAAATTACAAAGGGTAGGTTAGACATACCACCCAGCTTATGGAATACTTCCTTTAATTTACAACATCTAGATATTGCTAACATTTCCCATCTAAGATCATTTTATGCACACAAAAGTATTATCTCACATACAAACATTAGAAATTAATTTATTATATATATATTAAAATTACGTAAAATAATAATAAGATAAAAATAAATAAACACTTGAATTACAAAGTAATAAAGTTAAAAAAAACTCACCACTTGATCTTATCACACGGAAACTATGGCGTATTCTCACCAACAACATGTGAAACATCAAAAACACTGTATCATGAAAAATACATAAGAAATCTTGTTAATAGAAAAAATAAATATAATATAATATAGGCTCTAAATATATATAAACTCTCCATGGAAATATACCAAAATGAAATGGCACGTGATGAGGTTCATATGGCCTCCTAGTCCATCATCATTCATTTTATTGAAAATTTACAACCACTAATATATAATTAAACTATGATCCAATTGAATCCAAATTTATAACCCTAAAATGAGAATCCAATACTAAAAAGGGTTATCCACAAAAAATTGGAGGATAGATGATTTGTTGTATTAATTATATGATTCTCAGGCATCTGATGTCATCTGATCCTGACTAAGAATAAGAGAGAACACCCATAATCAATGGGAGAAGAAGGAAGGCATTCTTGGGAAATCGTGTAGTGTGAAATTAGGTATAATTTAGGGTAAAACACATTAATTTCTTGAGGTGGAAATGGTAATTTTCCTTTCATAAAATAAATATAGGTTTATGATGCACTATTAAGAAAATAATGCACCTACATTGGAGGATTTAGTATGAACACATCTCTAACCTGAATGGTTGACTCACATTGTCTACACACCGTGCTCCAACTGTGTATAATTACTTACCACACACCACTGAAATACTACCTCACACTTTTGTAGTGCATAGTTATAAAATATTTGACCGAAAAACATGGGTGCTTCATCACCTTTTCACAAGACCATACAATAATCTATGACCCTCAATTTAAAAAACAGTCCTTGTGCTACTATTAATTTTACAAACAATTTTATTATTATTGGTTTTCTTGAATTAAACATAAAAATTTCACCATTTTTATTATTTTTAATAAACAAAAACACTTAGCCCTAAACCCATGGAAGAGTCCCAAAACATACAAACCACTTACTGAGCATCAAATAATAGATAAAAACATTATTTAGAGGCATCAAAACCTTAAAATTTATATTAAAATATCAATCCAAAAATTAACATGTCTAGTAATTGAAAATTATTATTGCTTTTAAAAATTTCCAAAATAAAAAACATATGATCATACACCTTTTCTTTTAGTCATTCAGGAATGATATATTTGAGATAAATATTATAAATGTCTCTTCAAACATACAATAAAAGTATATTTCAAATTAATTTAAAAATATATATTACCCAAATTTTATCCCAATGATTGTTTTTTATTTCTTATATGAATTTTCTCTAATAGATTTCATGAAATGGATTATTACTACTATTTATGTGGAGAGTCCCCACAAAACAATAAAAATTTACCCTTTTTGAACTATTTTCCTAACCATATTATACTCAACCAAGATTTCGATTTTTATATTCCATACTACATGTATTTTTCTAAATCCATATATTTTACTAAATGATACTGGTTGATTCCCACCAAATCAGCATCGAGAGATCTAAATGGAAATATATACCTGATGCATAGGTATTATTTCCCCGCTAATAAAAATGAAAATATTGTGGATAAAACAAATGGATCATGTAATATTAAAAATTATCCATGATCACATAAACATTAGGGGGTCATGAGAATGAGTTCTTCATTGTTCGTAATCTATTTGGGATCACTCAAAGTCCCATTAAATACCCTCATGATCTTGATAAAGCATCAATGACACTCACTGATCATAGAGAGGCTACCATAAAACATCCTCTATTCCATTAAACTTGTCAAAATAGTGGGAACCTAAAAAATATCCAAACCCCTTGTATGGTAATGGAGGAAATGTGAGTTACATTGAGACCTTATATGATTTTTTATCTTCTTACAGTGTGGGAATATGGTGTGGAAGAACATACAAATCCCCATGAGACATAACTACCATTTTGTGAAATCTCATATAGTTATATAACATTCATCATGTGAAGGTTATCATACATGTCTATTAAATTCTATGCTACCCCTTTTTCACAATATAAATGTAGTGGATTTTTTCACAATAATACTCTGGCATCACTAAAAGATCAATTATTGGTCACATGATGCATCATAGACATGGAGGGTGATTATGTATGACAAAACATGCACAACATCAAATGATCCCTAGCCCCTGTAAAATAGATAATGAAATATGAATGGAAAATATGGAGTCTTCTTTCAATGTGAGGATATTCTTTCCTTCATGAAAAAAAGTGATATGACATGGTTGATCATCATCGATCGTGCTAGGCCCTCTCAACTAGACAACATGCTCTCACAAAGTCCCATTGACATGATAACAAAAATCTCAGGTATACTCCCTTGGAAAGACATAATGATCATGTGATACCCCTAATCATGTCAACATTATCCCACAAAACCCTTTTTTTATGATTTATTTGTATCTCTTATGGATCCATAAAATCCATCTTTGGTCAAATGAAATCCTTTCTATTTGAATCCTGATTTCGGGAAGACCCATATAATTGATAATATGATAGTGTGGAGGCCCGTTTACTTTTCCACATGGTAAAGTGAAATCCATATTATTTTCATGGGTTCAATAAAAATGGAAATTTAAGAACATTATTGTGGTCTATGAATATTACACGACACCATGGAGACCCACAATAGGATTATATGAAGTGGGGGACAACATGAAACTCAATCTAATACAAATAATATCCATGAGATATGAACCTTGAAATATGGTATATAAATGGAGTGTTGAGGACTATAAATCACCCCCATCATCACAAAAATCCATCGATGATCAATCATTCGTGGTATTTCATGAGAGGATTTCGTTGTTTATCTAATCATGCGATCAAAAAGTTCTTCCTCTGGGTAAAAACTTGGGAATTCCCCAATTGATAACATAGAATGAATAGGAACCAAGTGAAATAAATTATAGATTAAATGAAGGACATATCACCTATAAGAAAAATTATGTGAATGAGATCCCCCATATTGTATGGTAATGTGAAACATAAAATTAGATAACACAAGAAAAACCATAGGAACACATGAAATAAAGGCTGGAATAAAATTCAATAAAAATACGGGATACTTACATAATGATCAATTCCCTAAACATCATCTTATCTGCATAACCAACACAGCTCATGTCACCACACTAGGTTGTGTCACCCAAAACATGTGATGCTCCTTTGATATGCTATATGAATCATGTGATTTCCCAGGTACCAAAAACCCATTCGTACGACGCTATCTATGCATGCCACCAATGTCTCAAAAATTCCACCTTTCTTTCTAGTCAAACCATGCGATGGACTCAAGAAATGTGTCCATAAATCATGAATTGACACCATAATATATCATCCATGTTTCACTATGACACTCGGACATGTCTATTAGTTCCATTGATGATGTCAAGACATGAAACAATGATAATGCGACACCCGCTGGAGAAGTCATCCAGATCATGCATCATTATTTTTACATGTCATCCTTGATCATCCAACACCCACTATACACGTTTTCAAAAATAATTCTATAACCCTAATACATATTAACATATTCTCATGATTACACCAAGACATATCAACTGGTTCTCACAATTTCTCCAGGACATGTCTGCCCTAGTCATGAGATGTTTTCTGGAAAAGTAAGACAGATCAGGAGGAATCCTCCTAGCATACCAACCTTGATCATGCGACATCATTCTGAAATTATATCTCAGATAATGAAATATTCTCTGGAAAAGTCTTTATGATTATGTGAGACACTAAATACATGACAACATTTGATCATGCGATGGTCTCTCAGAATATCATTTATGTTATGAGACGCCCTTTACAATAGTCAACTAGATCTTGTGATTGTCTTTAACATTGTCCGATAAGAATCTAGGAAAGGTCCAAACAACCTCATACAAGTCAAAAATACAATTGAACATTTATATTAGACAATTAGGCTGTATAGAGTGGATGACTCAAGACATAAAAACAATATACATGGGATATGTATGGGAAACCACTCTGTATAAGAATTGACTAACTAAGCCATGAGAAATGTGATTCCTTAAATAACTAGAATACATAATACACATTCTTATATCCTATGTTCAAATAGGCATCCACCATTAAGTAATAACCTACATGTCTTTGAAAATTCAACCATCGTGACCCAATCTATCCTATTGGCTAATCATTATTCCTCATCCACACGTGGATTGAGAGAGAAACTAAACTATAGAAACTCTGTTTCCATCCATAACCAGGATATATAAGAAACCTTCCTTTGAGCTAAGAAAACATTGGTATCCACCTTAGTGTAGGTCGCTCCATGTCTCTATCATTCCAATAATTAGGACCCAATCATTCCAATAATCCATTCTTCATTTCTCATCCACCAGTGGATTGAAAAGGTGACTAAACTATGAGAACTCCATTTCATGATATGAACCTCTTGCATAATATTACATACTAAGTATCAATGTCCATATAATAATTATAAATAGTTAACCCATCATATATTTCCCAAATCCAAATGATGTGACATTGATTATATTCTATCCATTTTTTCTCACACCAATAATTGATAATGTGGGATTAGGGAGTTGCAAGGATCATATCATTTTCATAATGAAAATCCCCCAGCTAGCGAAACCTCGACCTTTAAGCCCGAATTAGTGGAATGAAATTAATTCCCCCATATATAGTCATCCACATAAGGGAGAGTCCCAAGGGAATTACCATACTATAACTACATTAATTCCAGATATAGACAAGATATGTAGGACTCCTACTTAAGGATCAATCTAAAATAACATGTTTCTAAGTACCCATATATTTTGTGTCCTCATAAAATAAGATTTTTTGTGATTAATGTATAATTTGGGTTTTTATTCATATTTTAAACAAGATAAATTGGATTCCTTGTAACATCTCAATACCATCCATGAAATATTAACCAACATCTTGGATGCTAGTAAATTCTGTATTGACTAGTTATAAAACTTAAATATAGATGAAGCTACCCTTTAATAGGAACTGGATGAAAAACCATGAATACATTCATATGGAGTCATTAATATGACCTCATTTACACATTAATTGAGTAAATAATTGAGTATTTATTAGGGTATCCAATCCTATATTAGTATTATGAAGAGATTCTCCAATATATCATAACATCTTTAGAGAGTCCCATAGTAGAAAAAACATTCTCTACATAAGGGAGTAATGATCCTCACATCCCAACCACTCAACCAATGTGATTTCCAATGTTCCATTGGGTCTAAAACAAAACTGACCACCTACCTTTGGAATGAATGCCTATACCCAGTTTTGGATGTAACACCCCGAGATTTTATGAAAAATATTCTTTTCATTAATGTCTTGTGTTGTACGGTACACCAAAAGGAGCTTGCACAACACGCATCCTTGACTTTCCTTGCATTACACGCAATCACGACCTTCCTCGATAGCGTGTGTATTACGCAATACCGAGTTTCACTAAACAATGATATGCTATTAAAATATTATTAAAACAAGCCCTTATGAATAGTAATAACAACTTTTGGAAATTTTGTTAATTTTTTTTTCAAAATGGACTTCATTTTTGGATTCGGAATATCGAAATTAGATGAGGGTGAAATTTTGGTACTTTTCGGATAACTTTCATATTGTGATGAGTAGTGAAAATTATTAAATTTTAATTAAAAAGCACTTTTTTAGTAGAAATAATTTATAGTGATACATTATTAATTTGAGTGGTTTTAAAGTATATTTAGAATATATTTTTACAATTTTATACAATGTTGGTCATTGGATGTAATTTCACATTTAAACCAGTTATAAACAAGTGTCAATCTTTTGATAGTTATTATCTTTTAAAAACACGCTATTTGTTTTGACGACGGGAACTAATTTTAAAATTAATTAATGCAACCGATATGTAATGAATTTGTTAAAATAGAAATCATTTTTTAATTCTTAATATCAAATATATCTTAGGCCTAATTTTTGGTATTTTTATGAAAACTTTCATTTTTTGATGAATAGTGAAACCACTAAGTGGTAGTTTAAAAACTGAATTTTTCATAAAACATAAATTTACTGCTTCTGTGAGTAGAATTTCAAAAATCCTAGAGACACGGTTAATATCAAGGACTAAAATGTGATTCAATGAGATGGAAATAATTTTTGGTGAATAGTAACTTTTTACTTTTTTTTACCACGGTTAAAAGTAAATAGGGTAATTATGGGTAAAAATGATATTATTATTACCATAACACATGTCCTAATTCTATTGGATAAGTGTAATTCGACCACCAACAACCTTAGAAATAAACTATGGCCATTTAGGCCCACTTGGATTAGATTAGGACATTTATTATTAATTTATTTAAAGAAGGGTTAAAATAGTTAAAATCAAAGTTTAATAAATAAATCATTTTTAATATAGGGTTATACATACGATAAATTCGACTATAAATATTCATTAGAAAGATAAAGAGATTTCAGACATAATAGTATTTTATTTGTAATTTTTAGACATTATATAATTTAATTTATTTATGACACAACGATGATGCAGTAATTATCTTATTAATGAAATATTGACATAAGTGATGTTATAAATACCCAAATAAATGTAATTTGAAACTTTTTATGAATTAAACTAATTTTCTAGGTTAATATGACATGTTAGTATTTATTTAATTAACTTTTTTAGAACTAATCATTCTGTTATGATTTTCGCAAAAATCAATTACTAAATAGTGTCGAAATTGACATAAAATAGTTTTTAAAAAAATATTATATTATTAATTGTTATTTTATTCCTAAAAATCTAATTATAGGCCAAATGACTTAGATAAGTTTATATATTTTAATAATAAAAAACTTGGGGTTCTTTTGGCTGCTTATAGTATGTTTATTAACCTTATAGTATAAGAACACAAGAAGACACGGTAAAAGTAAAATTAGTTAACTTAATGTTAAATCTAAATGAGAAGGTTAAAATAGGAACCTAAACTTGTCTAAATTCTATTGTATGAGAGTATTTAGACCCATAACCACCATATATTCGAAAGAAATCAATTTTGAGCTATTTAAAACCGAATTAGACTTTATAATAAAATAATAGTTTTTGTTATTCCAAAGGTACCCCTCTCCTCCCTTATAAAAGGGCACCTCCTCCCTCTCTTTCTCACACAACTTTGACCCTTCAATCTCGGCCAACCCCTGCCAAATTCTGTTCTCCACTTACCTAGAAATATCATAGAGGTTCTATTCTTCCTCAAAGACCAATTTTCGTGCCCTAAAAGGAGATCTCAAAGAGGCGCTTCAAAGAAGAGGTAATTTCTGTTACTGATTCTTTCATCTTTATTTCTTCTTCCACTTCTTCTTATTAGTTTGTTTCATTATGAAGTAATAACATCAGTATCACTCATTAACTTATATGTTATTATAAGTATGAAACAACCCTATTTCACCCTCTATCCATCCTACGAAAAAAGAAATCACTGCGCATGCGTACGTACGGAATACCGTCTCCACGCCGTGGTGAAATCTATTTTCCACCACCACCTTACTTGGATGGGTATAATGGAGTAAATAATAACTATATATGATTATTTTAAAGTGATAATGATTCTGAAATAGTATACATACACTCTAATACAGTCCCATGATCATGAGAACGATATCATCGCTCGTGCGTACGTACGGACTACCATCTACACGACGCGATGAGATTCATTCTCCACTTTAACCATTCATGAATGATTATAAAGTACATATAATAAGTATTCATGAAATATATGACATAATAATGATACTGGATTTATGTGTATATATATGTATGTCATCTACTTAATTCCATTCAACTCAATAAGGAAACAAAAACAGCGTTCATGCGTACGTACGACCTACTGTCTCCATGAACGGTGTATTTCTTTCCATTTACTGATTTATTATATACATGTATATTATATATAAATCTTGTTTTATTTTCTGGAATTAAGTAATCATGATCTAAGTAATCATATGAACAATTACAAGTTAAAACACGAATGAAAAATGAGACGATTTTACCCAAAACGCTACTTTAACATGAATTTACAAAAGAACGGGTAATATAAAGTCATAAGTGAACCATATATGATATAATAACAATGAATATGATTATGTAATAAGTCAATGTCATTATTTAAATAATTATACATGAGGTTCGGACACTTACGAAGTAAATCAGACCTAAGGTAAGGGAAATATCACAATCTCATTTTTATCTGAGATTGTTTATACTTTGGCATTTACTGGGGTGTATTTTATCATCCACATCCATGTTTCCTCAATATGTAATATTGTTTCCATCCACCTAAAATTGTTTAAATCCAATTTTACCATTCTTTGAGTTTTTAGTGAAATATATGAATGGAATATTTTTTTGGTTTTTTGTACGAGGTACTTTTTGACATTTCTGACAAAAGTACGAGAAGAATATTTTTTTAACTTATACGGAATGTATGGATTTTTAAAACATTATTTCCAAGAATCTTCCTTTAAAAGTTTTTACATTTATTTTTAATCAACTTATTTTAGTTTAAAATTGTATGACATGTTAAGAAAGGAAAAATGTTTTTGAAGTAGAAAGGATATTTTCCTCATGAATGGAGTTCAAGTGTTTTATCAAAATTATTTTCCATCTAAGATAATAAAGGGTTCTGTTTCTATCCCTATTATTACTTTGATTTTATTATGTTGTGATGGAATTATATTTATGAATTCCTTTATCTTATATGAATTGTTTTATGATGTCACGATGCTTAAGATTCCCATTTTTATTATATGGGTTATACAATGATGTATGATTTATGATTTTGTGGCTCACATAAGAATGGTATCATTATGAGATGGGTGGGACCTATATCTCCCTCCAATGCATTGGGTAAAGATTTTATATCTCATGAGATTGACATGGCTGGAACGGTAGGTTATACCGGTTCAATGAAATAAGACTGAAATGAGGAGTGAACTCGGTTCAGAAATGGACTTTGTCCACTAAGATAGTCTTGGAAATTAGTCTTGACTAATAATAAATGATTCTCTATGATTATGTGTGTATGCCAGAAAATTTAATGTTTAAGTTATGATTATTGGGATTACATTTCACTACTATGATTTATCCATTGTTATGGAATCATGATCTCTTTTGCAGGTTAAGATTTCCAAAAGATATGTTCTTATGAATATGATGCGAATGATATTTTTTTTACCCTTACTGAGCATTTGAGCTCACCCTTTTATGTTTTCGTTTCCCTAGGATATAAAGAAAGGTTTTAGGTAAGAAAAAAATGGAAGATCTTTATTGGGAGATGTTGAAGATCTTTCACCATGATTAGAAGATTTTATTCCGAGTTTCCAAAGACACTAAACTTTGACGGTCCCTGTGTGTTTGTTTTTCTTGTGTATTAAGTATTCCGCAAAAGTAATGTAATATTCATGTACGTCAAGCATTAGGTATCTATAGTTGGTATCAGAGGAAAGGTTTAGTAAACCTTTGGAAACTAGGATGCGAGAACTTTAGTGAGATCCCTAGAGATATTTCTAAGGTATGTCTAGGGATGTCCATAAGGTTAAGTATACATATAGTTTATAGTCCTTGAATTATGCTAACGATCATATAATTAAACCTAAGATGCTTGATATTGAAGGTACTCCCCATTTATTATGTTGTTTTCCCTAGCCTGATTTTTTCCTCTCACACTATTCTTTTTGTGTTTTAGACGATGGCTAGAACCCGAAGGAACCGTGTTGATCAATGCAATGGAAAATGCAATGATTTTCCTCCTGAAAAAACAAATTTTACGGGAGATGGAGTGCAAAATCTTATTATAATACTTACACAAGATATGAATCGTTCTGGACTTCCAAATGAGCAGAGAAGGGAACAATATTCTATTGAGTCCTTCCTGAGGCAACATCAACCTTCTTTCAGTGGGTCTTCTGATCCACTTGTTGCTAAAAAATGGATAAGTACCACTGAAAAGATACTTCCAGTTCTTCAATGTTCTAAACATGATAAAGTCATCTTAGCAGTATATCATTTGGAAGGTGGTGCTGATCAATGGTGGAATCTTTTCAAGAATACGAGGAGAAGAGATGAAATTGAATCCATGGAATGGGACGAGTTCGAGAACTTATTTTTCAATAATTACATCCCTCGTATTCTTGGAACAAATATGGAGAAGGAGTTTATTGAACTAAAGCAAAAGGATGATGAATCTGTTGGTGTATACGAAGCGAATTTTACAAGGCTTGCAAGGTATGAATCTTGCTTTATCATCCAACCTGAAAGTAAAGTTGATCGATTCTTCAGTGGCTTAAAACCAAATCTTCGAAGGGCATTAACTATAAGAGACTTTAGTAGCTATGAAGAAATTGTGCATTGTGCTATCAATGTAGAAATGGAAGTGAGTGTTACTTATCCATCTAGTAGTTTTGACAAGAAACTAAAGATGGAGTTCAAGGAGAAATCTCATAATAATGGTTAAAAGAAGATGAATGTTTCCTTATGCTCAAAGTGTGGAAAGAAGCATGGTGGAGATTGTCTTAAAGGGAAAAGTAAATGTTTGAAATGTGGAATGTAAGGTCATAGGGCGTTTGAATGTCGCAATGATGGGAAGAAGATGTCTAATGATGTAAACAAAGGAAGGGATACACATAATGAACCTACTACACTTCAATGTTTCAAGTGCAATGATATGGGATGTTATGCTAATAAATGCCCTAATCCAAGGGTTAGTGATGATCGACATGAGCAACCACTTAAGGCAAAGGACAACGGGAAGTCACATGCGATCACCATTGGTGATGTTGAAAATGACAATGATGTGGTGGAATGATTAAGTGTTTATGTAATGGGATTCCAAAATAATGTTGAGTATTGGAATATTTATGTATTGGTCTATTGTGGTCTTCAATAATTTTATACCGGTATCCATGGAAAGTGATTGAGATATTTTTGGAAAAAAGCTGATATGCGCATAATGAAGGGAAAACGAGAAAATGACATATTTGACAGTATTCATGAGCTCATGATTGATATAAGGACTAAGAGATATCATGGTTTGAGTATATAGAATTTTGAGGATTTTAGTATATGGAAAGAGTTAACTTTTAACTGCATTGATGTTTTCACCAAGGTTTAATGGGTATTAATTTTTCAAGAGAATACATGATTAAGGCCTTCGAATGTTTGGAATGTGACCAAAAAGACATATCTCATGATATACGGGGATCAACGATGGTATTAACATGCTTGTTATATGAACTCTTTGGTAATCGTTTACACTATAATATGAGATTGGACAACAGTATTATGGATAAGCCTAAAGATTGGATTGGACTATGTTGGACATAAGTTAGTATTGTTTAAGGATAAAAGTTTTTTTGATATTATTGATGGGATGTTATAGTAATGTAGTTTTAGAAAAAGGACAACCTGCAGGACGGGCGACAACCCATCGCGTCGGACAAGGCTGTGGGAATCGAACCCACAACCAAAGTGCGACTAGCCTTTATCTCCTACCACTGGCCTACAGGAAGTCCCTGGTTCGTAGAAACTAGTTTTATTTTATTACACGGTATGATATATGAAGTATAAGTTCATTTTTGGAATCGTATACGATTAACTTCACCATAGCTGGTCTTATGTATTTTTGATAACCTTTTTAACCTTTTGTTTGAGATAGATGGAATGAACCATCATTCTATCACATGATCTGCTAACACTTCACGAATGACAAAACCAACTTCATTTACTTAAGAGATGAAGTGGAAATTGTCCAAAGAATGACCAACGGTGACACAGTACCAAAATCACGAAAGTATTTCTTCTAATTCCAATTTCATCAACTTTAGGGAAATGATCTTGAAAACCATAAATGTTGTCCTAGTGCTATTATATCTGATGAATTAGATGGTACCTTAGATCGTCACAAATTTATGGCTTTGTGATTGCTGGATTTTCCATATCCATGTTCTCTACCACTCTCCATCAGAACATGATGGTTAGATTTCACTTCCATATCCATATTTTCACCTATGTGGAAACCCAGTGATTAGTTTATTTGGGTAACCGTTACGTTTCATAATTTTGTTTTTAAATAATTGTTTTGGTATTCCTTTTTATGATGTGGTTTCTATTAAATAAACTTTTAATTAGTAAACCATTTATAACCCCGATGAATTTCGAGGGCGAAATTCATTTTAAGGGGGGTAGAATGTAACACCCCGAGATTTTATGAAAAATATTCTTTTCATTAATGTCTTGTGTTGTACGCTAAACCAAAAAGAGCTTGCACAACACGCATCCTTGACTTTCCTTGCATTACACGCAATCGCGACCTTCCTCGATAGCGTGTGTAGTACGCAATACCGAGTTTCACTAAACAACGATATGCTATTAAAGTATTATTAAAACTAGCCGTTATGAATAGTAATAACCACTTTTTGAAATTTTGTAAATTTTATTTTTCAAAATGGACTTCATTTTTGGATTCGGAATATCGAAATTAGCTTAGGGTGATATTTTGGTACTTTTCGGATAACTTTCATATTCTGATGAATAGTGAAAATTACTAAATTTTAATTAAAAAGCACTTTTTTTGTAGAAATAATTAATAGTGATAAATTATTAATTTGAGTGGTTTTAAAGTATATTTAGAATATTTTTTACAATTTAATACAATTTTGGTCATTGGATGTAATTTCACATTTAAACCAGTTACAAATGAGTGGCAATCTTTTGATAGTTAATTTCTCTTAAAAACACCCTATTTGTTTTGACGACGGGAACTGATTTTTAAATTAATCAATGCAAATGATATGTTCTGAATTTGGTAAAATAGACATCATTTTTGAATTCTTAATATCAAATATATCTTAGGCCTAATTTTTGGTATTTTTCTGGAAACTTTCATATTTTGATGAATAGTGAAACCACTAAGTGGTAGTTAATAAACTGAATTTTTCATAAAACTTAATTTTACCGCTTCTGTGAGTGGAATTTTGAAAATTCGAGAGACACTGTTAATATCAAGGACTAAAATGTGGTTCAATGAGATGAAAAGATTTTTTTGGTGAATAGTAACTTTTGACTTTTTTTACCACGGTTAAAAGTAAATAGGGTAATTAAGGGTAACAATGATATTATTATTACCCTAAAACATGTCCTAATTCTATTGGATAAGTGTAATTCGACAAAAAAAAACCTTAGGAATAAAATATGACCATTTAGACCCACTTGGATTAGATTAGGACATTTATTATTAATTTATTTAAAGAAGGGTTAAAATAGTTAAAATCAATGTTTAATAAGTAAATCATTTTTAATATCAGGTTATACGTAAGATAAAATCGACTATAAATATTAATAATAAATCTAAAAAGATTTCCTACATAATAGTATTTTATTTTTAATTGTTAGACATTAAATAATTTAATTTATTTATGACACAACGATGATGCAGTAATAATCTTATTAATGCAATTTTGACATAATTGATGTTATAAATACCCAAATAAATGTAATTTGAAACTTTTTATGAATTCCACTAATTTTATAGGTTAATATGACATGTTATTATTGATTTAATTAACTTTTTTCGAACTAATCATTCTGTTATGATTTTCACAAAAATCAATTACTAAATAGTGTCAAAATTGATATAAAATAGTTTTTAAAACAAATATTATATTATTAATTGTTATTTTATTCCTAAAAATCTAAGGTTCAGCCAAATGACTTAGATAAGGCTATATATATTAATAATAAACAACTTGGGGGTCGTTTGGATGTTTATTGTATGTTTATTAACCTTATAGTATAAGAACACAAGAAGACACGGTAAAAGTAAAATTATTTAACTTAATGTTAAATCTAAATGATAAGGTTAAAATAGGAATCTAAACTTGTATAAATTCTATTTTATAAGAGGAGTTCGACCCATCCCCACCTTATCTTCGAAATAAATCAATTTGGAGATATTTAAAACCGAATTTTACTTTATAATAAAATAATAGTTTTAGTTATTCCAAAGGTACCCCTCTCCTCCCTTATAAAAGGGCACCTCCTCCCTCTCTTCCTCACACAACATTGAGCCTTCAAGCTCGGACAACCCCTTCCAAATTCTCTTCTCCACATCCCTAGAAATATCCTAGAGGTTCAGGTCTTCCTCAAAGACCAATTTTAGTGCCCTAAAAGGAGATCTCAAAGAGGCGCTTCAAAGAAGAGGTAATTTCCGTTACCGATTCTTTCAACTTTATTTATTCTTACACTTCTTCTTCTTATGTTGTTTCATTATGAAGTAATAACATCAGTATCAATCATATACTGATATGTTATTATAAGTATGAAACAAACCTATTTCACCATCTATCCATCCTATGGATAACGAAATCACTGCGCGTGCGTACGTACAGAATACCATCTCTACGCCGTGGTGAAATCTATTTTCCACCACCACCTAACTTGGATGGGTATAATGGTGTAAATAATAACTATATATGATTATTCTAAATTTATATTTATTCTGAAATAGTATACATACACTCTAATACAGTCCCACTATCATGAGAATGATATCATCGCTCGTGCGTACGTACGGACTATCGTCTCCACGACGTGATGAGATTCATTCTCCACTTTAACCATTCATGAATGATTATAATGTAAATATAATAAGTAATCATGAAATATATGACATAATAATGATACTGGATTTATGTGTATATATATGTATGTCATCTACTTAATTCCATTCAACTCAATAAGGAAACGAAAACAGCGTCCATGCGTACGTACGGCCTACCGTCTCCACGAACGGTGTATTTCTTTCCATTTAGTTATTTATAATATATATGTATGTTATATATAAATCATGTTTTATATTCTGGAATTAAGTAATCATGATCTAAGTAATCATATGAATAATTACAAGTTAAAACACGAATGACAAATGAGACGATTTTACCCAAAACGCTACTTTAACATGAATTTACAAAAGAATGGGTAATATAAAGTCATAAGTGAACCATATGTGATATAATAACATTGAATATGATTCTGTAATAAGTCAATGACATTATTTAAATAATTATATAGGGGGTTAGGACACATACGAAGCAAATCGGATCTATGGTAAGGGAAATATCACAATCTCATTTTTATCCGAGATTGTTTATACTTTGGCATTTACTGGGGTGTATTTTATCATCCACATCCATGTTTCCTAAATATGTAATATTATTTCCATCCACCTAAAATTGTTTAAATCCAATTTTACCATTCGGTGAGTTTTTAGTAAAAGATATGAAAGTAATATTTTTTTCATTTTTCATACGAGGTACCTTTTGACTTTTCCGACAAAAGTACGAGAAGAATATTTTTTTTAACTTATACGGCATGAATGGATTTTTATAAAATTATTTCGAAGAATCTTCCTTTAAAACTTTTCATGTTTATTTTTAATCAACTTATTTTAGTTTAAAATTTTATGACATGTTAAGAAAGGAAAAATGTTTTTGAAGTAGAAAGGATATTTTCCTCAAGAATGAGGTTCAAGTGTTTTATCAAAATAATTTTCCATCTAATATAATAAAGGGTTATGTTTCTATCCCTATTATTACTTTGATTTGATTGTTATGTGATTGAATTATATTTATGAATTCCTTTATCTTATATGAATTGTTTTATGATGTCACAATGTTTAAGATTCCCATTTTTATTATATGGGTTATGCAATGATGTGTGATTTATGATTTTGTGGAACACATAAGAATGGTATCATTATGATATGGGTGGGACCTATATCTCCCTCAAATTCATTGGGTAGATATTTTATATCTCATGACATAGTCATGGCTGGAACTGTAGGTTATACCAGTTTAGTGAAATAGGACTGAAACGAGGATTGAACTCTGTTCAGAAATGGAATTTGTCCACTAAGATAGTCGTGTCAATGTGTCTTGACTAATAAGAAATGATTCTCTATGATGATGTGTGTATTCCACAAAGTTTCATGTTTTATGTTATGATTATTGGGATTACATTTCACTACTATGATTTATCCCATGTTATGAAATCATGATCTCTTTTGTAGGTTAAGATTTCCAAAAGATATGTTCTTATGAATATGATGGGATTGATATTTCTTTTGTTTACCCTTACTGAGAATTTGAGCTCACCCTTTTATGTTTTCTTTTCCCCAAGATATAAAGAAAGGTTTTAGGTAAGAAAAAAAAGGAAGATCTTTATTGGGAGATGTTGATGATATTTCACCACGATTAGAAGATTTTATTCCGATTTTCCAAAGACACTAAACTATTACGGTCCTTCTGTGTTTGTTTTTCTTCTGTATTAAGTATTCCGCAAAAGTAATGTAATATTCATGTACATCATGCTTCGGGTCTCTACAATGGATATGGAAACCATTAGAATATTCAATGGAAGATAAAAAAAGTATGAACCCAACATGAATGATGGCACATATATCAATGTCCCCATAATAAAAATGTCATACCCTATTTTTTTCCATAAGGATGATCAACATATATCTTCTTATGAAACAAAAATGGTGAACCCAATATGAATATCTATAGTAAAGTTATAGTTTTAATAAGGATTATACAATTTTTTATTCATATTATATTCACACAGAAATGATGGACCGAACATGAATCAATAAAATGTTAAAAATGATTCAATGATCTTAAAATGATGTATTTCACATTAAATAAGTACTACCTATATATGACAAGTCCACATAGGCATAGTAGACCGACATAGGATGAAATTAAATTTTTTTTACCCGCACATATCTGGTTGAGAACATATCATGACCATTAGGATTCTCTAATGAGAAACATTATTCCTTTTCTCTTCATGACTATAGATATTAATATTATAAAAAACATAAAACTCATGATCATGCCTTTATGTCATGACTGTAATGGAAAATAAACTACAGATTCTATATTTATGGGTCTTAGAATGACCACACCCACATAGAACGGTCAGCATAATATAATTATGGTAATGGTATGAGAATACCATTGACATGGTATGAGAATACAATTGACATGGTATGAGAATAACATTGACATGGTATGAGAATAACATTGACATAGTATGGTAATGACCATCATGGATTCCCAAGAGTGTCTCCAAAAACTGAAACAGATGAGTCTACATTGTTTAATTAAACTTGTAGTAAGTCCAGTGGCACTCATTACCCCCACCGACTACTTCAGAATCATATCACTATAACATAAAAAGGACTATCTATAATATGTTATTAAGGTATATTAAGGTTTAAGATATGTCTCCCAAATGGTTCAAAAACTATTGGAGAGGTATCCTTTCAACAACCATCACTAGTTCCACCACACCGGTTCCCCTCAGTCACCTGCTAATGGGACCACATGACATATTTACACCCATGAAACCAATGCATGAGGAAATAAGGAAGGAACATCAGGAATAGAATGATTTGGAAAAAATTTAGTGGGATCATATCCAAGAATCCACTGACATAGCTCTCCTATAACTTACAACGGTTATCAGTGATTAGGCTCATATCCCTACTCACCTAAATTTTTTTTTTCGGAATATTATTGTTGAAATAATGGGGAAAGTTCATCTCCCTATCCCCATTCTTGAATACCATCGTCATATTCTGATGGAACAAAAAATAATGTAGTGGGATCATATCACCACATAAATTAAATAAATCTTCCATTATATAGTGCAGATATAAAATGTTATAGATTACATGCATGTGAACACATTTCTAAAGTCTCACTACATCTTCGAGAAAAATAATGAACTTCATAAGAAAATTCCCTCACTAGTATAGATAGAAGGACATGTGTATATTCATATCTATATTACTAGAGAACCAAAACTCTTTGATAACAATTTAAAAGTGGTTTTTGGGGGAATGAACAAAGTCTTTCTTGCATCGTGATGGATTATCAAAAATATTTTGGAAAAGCATGAGGAATCGGACAGGGATCATATTCTTATTCTAATCGGGGTTCACCATGTGAGAGTATAATTTGCCTCAGGATAGGGGAACATTTATATAAAAAAGATCAGCAGTACACTCCAAATCACAAGGTCCATGATCATATCCCCAATCTAATTTGGGACCCCCCAAGTGAGAGAGTGTGATGTCTAAGGATGGGTTCATTCTCCTATCAGAAAAGTATAGAATGACAGTCTAAATACCCTGGATCCAGATTATATCTTTATCCTGAAAGAGTACCACTATGTTAGAGTGGAACACCCCTCAATAAAACCTCATATCTGTACCATTTAATCCATATGGCATATTATTGTATGTCATGGAAGACGATTTGATAAAACTACTACCTCCATGAGTCACTGCACGAGAAACCTTCCAAAGTTATAATGGAAACATATTATATTTATTATACCATTATTGGGTTCCTTTGTAAAATTTATTTAGGGAATAAATATTTGAACTGGGATCATATCCCCAATTCATCATGATTTTTTCAACATATTTTATAAAGCACCCATGAATGGGCTCATATTCCTACTAATAATCAAGACTCATATTAGAATACCTCAACATCTTCTCAACACCATTCTCATTCTCCTACTTAACTATATCATTATGATCTGATTCTAGTAGCCTTCATACAAGAGGTTCATGTCCCTATAAAATTCCAAAATGTAAGTTGGCATATTCCGACCATGTTGTAGAATGAGTCTCATATCTGTAATATTTTCAATGTGAGTGTCCTTGAAAAAGATTGAGAAACATTCTCAACACCACAAGGATTTATTGAAACATTAATTTATTATGATGGAGATCATTACTATAATATTTCTACTAATGGTAGTGGGGAGATGGACCATAGGGACTCTGTTACTAAAATCTGCTATAGTCAACAACCCCATATTGATACCTCACAATGATAAGGAAATCATGCCATTTCACAAACACCTCTATATAGAGAGGTGAAAAAAAATCATACACCTTATTATAGATAGGTGATTGAAACACTGAGGTGAACCGTATATATTTATAAGAAAAATTATAACAACGATCTGCTCTAGTCAGTATTTGAACAAATGAAGTACCATATATGGTCTGATTAAATGGAGGCATTTTAATGACATGAATATATATATATATATATATATATATATATATATATATATAATTCCACTTGAAAGTTAATTAAATTTTTTATTACGTATATTGGTTAAAGAAAAAACAACATTGTATTGATTTTATTAAATCATATTTTATTTAATTGACCATTAATAATTATTACCATTAATAATATAGCCATTGAAAAATGATCATATTGTAATTATAAATACAGGGTTTTAATAAAATCAAATTGACAAAGAAAAAGTAAGTGATGGCCTCGACAAGTACGGATGTACTTTATTAAGCCAATTTTTTGGAGAATACAAGGGAGATAGAATCACTAGGATTTCCCATCGACCAAGACCAAGATGAGATCCAATACCATAAGCATGATCTAAGATGAATACAGGATATATTCATGCTCATCTAGATCATGACCCAAAGAATGTTCACTGAACACCGCATGAAGATCTCACAAACACACAAGTTACCACTAATAAAATTTCTAGTTTATTAATAGGATATTTATCATCAACATAATAATATTAATATGTATTTTTTTCACTGAAACAATTTTAATATTTTCATTACATTATTTTTTTTTTCATTTTTAATAAAAAAACACAAATTAAATTTTTAATTAGTATTCAATTTCAAATAAGACATTTATATTCATGAAATAATTTATTTTTTAAATAAATCATATTTTAATAAAATAATATTATAAAATAACTTTTATTAAATAAAAATTATCGTATTATTTATATGAAGAAAATTTTTATTTTAATAAGGATTTGAAAACTATTATTATACAAAATGCATTCATTTATCAGTACATTTCAATCCATATTTTAAATGTTAAAATCACATATTTAAAAAATTATTTTGATAAATGTAAAAAAAATATAGTAATTTTAACGATGAAATTATCACATTGTTATTTTTTCATAATTTTTTGAGAATCAAAATTTCGGGTAACAATTGAATACCGAATAAATATACGTTGTGTATAATGACATCATAATGACCCAAAAATGTGGGAATAAATTATGTAAAGGCATACAAAGTCCAAATTAATGTATTTAATTTAAAATATTTGATTTTTATAGTTATTTGATTAATTTTAAAATGACTTTATGAATCCTGCAAAAACATTAATATGTTTTATGGTTTTAAAATTATTTCTGTTAGAGTGTGACTCACTTCCACATCATCAAGGGTATTATTTAATTTTGTTCAGCCCTTAAGCTTATCAGATGATTAAAACCATCCAATTTAGGATAATTCATGGATAAACATCATGGTAATGTTTGTGGTTTTGGTAATTTTATTATATAGTTTCCAAAACCTATGTTTGATAAATGATAAATAATTCTTGAATAATTTCTTATATAAACAAAAATGTGATCCCACTTATCATTGCTAAAAATAATAGGATTTTTTTATTTCACTACCCTCCCCACTCTATAGTCCTTCAATAGTTCCCCAAGATCTCAATAAGCTTCTCCCATGTATTTAGAGTCACACTCTCAATTTAAGGGATATATGTATTAACCTCTTTATTTAAGTTTCATCATTATCTTTTTCCTGTTATTTCCAATTATTATTTCTGAGATATATTTTCTCATCTCCCTATTACTATCTATTTTCCCTATGAATTATGATGTACCAGTTTCACTCTCATAATCCTATTTTATTAATATTTATTTTATATTGTTATGGTATCAAATTTCTGTTGCGATTTTCAATGACAAACATATTTGTAGTGAATACATATACCAATTTCCTATTAGGGGTGTTCAACATTACATGTTTATTATTACTGATTAGGGACATACATGTATAGATTTCACACAATAGTATAGTGTAATTAATTTTGATGATAATCTATTCCTTCTTTTCGGATCTATGTGGAAAACTTAAGCATGAGAATGAAATTAATATAATGAGTATACCCAGAATTATATAGCAGTCCAATGGATTGGGTATTGTTTTTTATCATGAGATTTCATGTTGGGATATGAAGTAAACATGATTAATTTATGGTACCTTTTCAATAGTTAATTATTCGTAGTTATCCCTAAACTAAGATATATGATTGAGTGTTTTAATTTGTTTCCATATTTCACATGATCCCTTTATGTTATCATGATATATCATGTGTTATTATTAATTTATATGATTATCACCTATTATATTCCCAATTGATATGTATATTATATAACATTTATTAATTTCTTTATGGTATAAATTTTTTATTCACTTACTGGTCTTTATAGCCGACACTTTTCTTAAGAATGTACCGAGGTTTTCCCATGTAGTTTTAAGTGTGATCATGTTAAGGATTGTTTTAGTAAAGTTGATGTATTTACTCTTTTATGATGTTATATAATGTATATATTTCCAAAATACACATGAATTATCAATCTTCTAGGCTTCATTAAGTGTAATATTCTGTAATAAAACATGTATTGAAGTTTAATATAGGTAAATGTTTTTATATTTGGTATCATTGAAAATGAATAATTATTTGTTGGGTTAGGATTAGAAAACTCTAAAGAAATCCATGGAGATAAGAATAACTGTAAGAAAACATCCCTAAACTTTGTTATGTATAGAGGAAGTGATATGTCAAGAAAATACATACCTATCTGGATGTTACATATTAATGTTTCTCTAGCATAAATTTACATAGGTGTAAAACCCAAAAATAACATGTTGCTCTAGACTCGATCAGGAACTGGTGAATGCCATTAGTTCCTGAAGCACATTTAGTTGAAAACTCTCAGTGGATATTCATTGTTAAATTCATAATCTCCTTACAAACAATTATTATGGGAATACAAATACCCATAATAATATATATTTTTAAATAGATCACGGATAACATAGATTGAATCCCAAAAAATCATAATTAATGAAATACATTTAATTTAAAATTTATCTTGTTCATGTCATTTCATTCCAATTTACATGATTAATAGTTTAAAAATACTCATCAATAATTTTCCCTTTATTCTAGTCAATGGACTGAAATAGGGTGAACTGGGTAAACAATCCTCGTTATGGGAAATGTGATGACTCCATTAATGAGATACCAAAACCGATGGGATTGGGAATTCTAAAATTTGCAGTGATAACCTCTCAGTTGACTCCGGTTCTGATTAGAATCCTTGATCAGGAAGACTTCCCAAACCCGCCTAATAAATAACAAGATGAAATTGAGATCATTATACGTCAAAGGACATCAAAATTCAATAGATCATCTGATCCCTTAATTTTGGAAAATAGATCAACTCCATTGGTAATGTATTCTCCATCCTTCAAGGTTCTAAGAAATATAATGTTCTACTAATTATTTATCATATATTGAAATAATTTGACCAATGGTGGACATTGATCAAGAATAAATATTCTGAGGAACATATCAATGTGATGGGTTGGGAGGAATTCTACAATAAAATTTTATAAATATTTTTTCTCAAACTCTTCAATATAAAATGGAAGTGGATTTTCTTTCCCACAATAAATAATACGAGGAATATATCTTGGCATATAAAGAATACATCAATAGATGTTCATGATATTCCTTGGGATTTTTCATTATCACTAAATACATGGATGACCATTTCTTTCATGGGGTAAAACCAAGCATATGAAAATCTTCATGATCTGAGACATTGATATCTGTGATTAAATTGTATGGTGTGGCCTCAATGTCAAAATAGATATTCTCAAATCAAAAGAGTACACAAGGTTAAGAAGAATGAAGTGGAGTTTAATTATTAAAATATAATTTTGAAATATATCATTGCCAATAATTATCAATATCCCACTTTTCAATGGTGTGGAATGAAAGACCATAAAAATTTCCAAAAGGGAATGAAGAAATTATTTAGGTATAGGAATGAAGGTAACCTAGATAATGATTTACGACATGAGAAACCAACTAATGCAATGGAAGAAAGGGATGGTATATTAAACACTAATCCCATTGGTTATTTCATAAATTTCAAGGATCGAAGTCACATTGATAACCAATGCACTAAGTCATGGGTTCTTTGAGAAAACCAAAAACTTCCAAGCCAATAGGGGAAAGATTTTTTCATCACGACAACTAAGGAGTATCGTGAAAAAAATTGGTGATTGAATTGATAGTTATTTATTCATGGATATAGAATTTTATTTTTCATCATGTTTCTAAATATTCCTTAATACCATGAATTTTTTTATAACTATAGAATCACCAAAAAATCATAGTTGAATAGTTTTATATGAAAATGGTAAATGGGGAAATTATTTCATCTCGAGTATATTACTCCTTTCCTGAAAAACACAATTGATGATTATCTTAGAAAACCTTATGATACTCTAATTAGTGTAATTTGGTTCAATTATATTTATCGATTTCCTTTCATTGTATAGAGCCAATATAAATTTACATGAGAACGATGTCACTCTCGATATCGATAATAGACAAGAGATTTTGTAAAAGTGCAAGGAGGAGGATGAATAATATTTTTAAAAACATATCTTTCATGGAAATTATTTCCTTATGATAATGTGTATCTAGATCAAATGATTTATTCTAAGTGATATATTATCCTAGAATAGAATTCATTGAGATGGATTATGATGATGTGTTTCCCAAAGAATATTCTGGTCTTCGTCCTCACCGACAGGTTGAATTCTCACTCGAGATTTTACCTAGGGAGTAACTATTGTCCAACACTGCATATAAAATGGATGTTATCAAACTAGATGAGATTTATAAGTGACTCTAGTAGAACCTAAATAAGGGATTCATATGACCATGTGCTTTACCATAGGGTTCATCAGTCCTCATTGTCAAAAAGAAGGATGGGTCAATGCGCCATTTCATTGTTTATCATGAGATCAAAAATGTATTGATAATGAGTATGTATCCTCTAACATAGATTAATGAATTATTCGATCAGATACCTGGAGAAAAATACTTCACCATGGAGGATCATTGGTTTGGATATTAACAAATTATGGAGAAGGAGGAAAATATCCCAAAGACTTCTTTTCATGTACGGTATAGGCAATATGTGTTCATAGTAATATCATTTGGATTCACTAATGATCCATAAATATTCATGGACATAATGAATAGTGTGTCTAGATATTATATCAATAAATTTTTGGTAGTATTTATAGATGATATTATAATATACTTCAAACTCATCTATTAGCATGAGGAACATCCGAGAAATTTGCTAAAGACCATATTAAATGAGAATATTGATTCCAAGTAAAAAAAGGTTATTTCTGGTTAAAGGAATTATCATTAATAAGAGACATCATCACCTGAAATGGGATATCTATAGAACCTTCAAATATATAAGTAATTAAAGGATTTATGAGTATAACATATGTGATAGATATCTATAGTTTCCAGGGATTAAGTGTGTATTATCATTGATTTTTGATAATTCTCCCATGTTCGCGAAGCCATCTAACCAAGATAACATAAAATATGGTATTTTTCTTGGAATGAAGAATTTGAATACATATTCAAAGAGTTAAAAATGGTTTTTCTCACTATAACTATACTCAATCTACCCACAATTATAGAATCATTCATTGTAGTCACCCATGATTCAATGAAGGGATTGAGATTTTTGGTAATGGGGAATGAAAAACATAAGGCCTATGGTTCATGTAAGTTGAATTTTAACAAATAAAACTATAAAATAATTATCTATAGTTTTTTATAGTGATATTTTCTTTGAAAATATTGCATCATTCTCTATTTGGATATAAGTTTGAAATATATACTTATAATATAATCGTCAACTATATGTTCACAATGAAAGATATGAGCATGCGCTAACAAATATGGTTAGACATGGCCTAGGACAATGAATTTTTCTTCACTACCATATTGGGGAATAGAATAAAGTACAAGACAATCTATGTAAAATCGATCTAGAAATTATGTCTTTGATGAGAATTGTTAAGGATATGATATTTTAAATTTAAAAATAATTAACATGGGAATTATAATTTAAGGAAAATCATGTGTCACTTCACAAATTATTCCTCAACCATCCCTTATACAGAGAAAAAATGATGCTTGGAGAGAAGATGTGGGAATTAAAAAAAATGTGGAAACTATAAAATAGGGAAATATTAAGAGTTTAATGTTAATAAAAAAGGAGTTGTAATATTCAATTCATGACTATGTGTTCCATAAAATACTAAGATATAGAAGGATTTTTTGGAAGATGCATATAGTTTGACCTTCACCATATATCCTAGAAGAATGAAGTTGTATCGAGATCCCAAAGAGTATTATTTTTGGGGAAATATCAAGAAGAAGATCAAGGATTATAAAACCTGTTGTCCGATATTTTAGTATGTTTTGTTATATATGAAAAAATCTAACGATATGATGAAAACATTCTGCATAGAAACATGAAAAATGAGAAAACATCATCATTGTGTTTTCAGTGGTCTTTTAATTAAATTAAGCATAAATAATTCCATATAGGTTTTTTGGGTTCATCTAACAATGAATTAACACTTCATTGTGATTCAAGATGACTTCTCACTCAATCAACATGAAAGGATATACATTATATAAGTTGTGATGTTAAATTTAACACAACTATTGATTGTATCTTATTAAGATCCATGATTTCCCTCCATGTTCTATAAGATTCTCCAATAGTTTCTAAATAATGATTTGAACTTCATCAAAACATAACACCCCGAATGTAGAGACCCGAAGCTTGATGTACATAGACATTACATTACTTTTGCGGAATACTTAGTACATAACAAAAACACACACACAAGGACCGTAATAGTTTAGTGTCTTTGGAAACTCGAAATATAATCTTCTAATCGTCGTGAAAGATCTTCAACATCTCCCATAAAGATATTCTTTTTTTTAAAACCTAAATCCTTTCTTTATGTCTTGGGGAAAAGAAAACATAAAAGGTTGAGCTCAAATGATCAGTAAGGGTAAACAAAAGAAATATCAATCACGTCATATTCATAAGAACATATCGTTTGGAAATCTTAACCTTCAAAAGAGATCATAATTTCATAACATGGTATAAATCATAGTAGTGAAATGGAATCCCAATAATCATAACATGAAACATTAAACTTTGTGGCATACACACATAATCATAGAGAATAATTTCTTATTAGTCAAGACTCTTTTCCAAGACTATCTTAGTGGACAATGTCCCTTTCTGAACCGAGTTCACTCCTCGTTTCTGTCCGGTTTCACTGAACCGATATAATCTACCATTCTAGCCATGTCTATCTCATGACATATAAAATCTTTACCCAATGCATTGGAGGGAGATATAGGTCCCACCCATCTCATAATGATACCATTCTTATGTGTGCCAGAAAATCATAAATCATACATCATTGCATAACCCATGTAATAAAAATGGGATTCTTAAACATCATGACATCATAAAAAAATTCATATAAGATAAAGTAATTCATAAAAATAATTCCATCACAACATTATAAAATCAATGTAATAAAAGGGATAGAAACAGAACCCTATTTTATCTTAGATGGAAAATAATTTTGATAAAACACTTGAACTCCATTCTTGAGGAAAGTATCCTTTCTACTTCAAAAACATTTCTCCTTACTTAACATGTCATAAAATTTTAAACTAAAGTTATTTGATTAAATATAAACTGGAAACTTGTAAAGGAAGCTTCTTGGAAATAATGTTTTAAAAATCCATTCATGACATATAAGTTAAAAAAACATTCTTCTCGTACTTTTGTCGGAAAAGTCAAAAAGTAATTCGTATGAAAAAAGACAAAATATCCCTATCATATCTTTTACTAAAAACTCACCAAAGGGTAAAATTGGATTTAAAAAATTGTAGGTGAATGGAAATAATATTAAATATTGAGAAAAACATGGATTTGGATGATAAAATACACCCCAGTAAATTTCAAAGTATAAACAATCTCGGATAAAAATGAGATTGTGATATTTCCCTCACCTTAGGTCTGATTTGCTTCGTAAGTGTCCGAAAATCCTGTATAATGATTTAAATAATGTCATTGAATTATCATATTAATTGTTATGATATCATATATGGTTCACTTATGACTTTATATTACCCATTCTTTTGTAAATTCCATGTTAAAGAGCGTTTTGGGTAAAATTGTTTCATTTGTCGTCCGTGTTTTGACTTGTAATTATTATTATGATTACTTAGATCATGATTAATTAATTCCATAATATAAAACAAGTTTTATATATAATATATATTTAGAATATACATATATATAATAAATCAGTAAATGGAATGAAATACACCGTTCATGGAGACGGTAGGTCGTACGTACGCATGAACGCTGTTTTCGTTTCCTTATTGAGTTGAATGGAATTTAGTATATGACATACATATATATACACATAAATAAAGTATCATTATTATTTAATATATTTCATGATTACTTATTATATATAATTTATAATCATTCATGAATGGTTAAAGTGGAGAATGAATCTCATCGCGTCATGGAGACAGTAGTCCGTACGTACGCACGAGCGATGATATCGTTCTCATGATCGTGGGATGATATTGGAGTGTATGTATACTATTTCAGAATCAATATCACTTTAAAATAATCATATATAGTTATTATTTACACCATTATACCCATCCAAGTAATGTGGTGGTGGAAAATAGATTTCACCACGGCGTGGAGACGGTATTCCGTACGTACGCAAGCGCGGTGATTTCGTTTTCCATAGGATGGATAGATGGTTAAATAGGGTTGTTTCATACTTATAATAACATATCATTATATGAGTGATACTTATGTTATTACTTCATAATGAAAAAACTAATGAAGAAGAAGAAGAAGAAGAAATAAAGATAAAAGAATAGGTAACAGAAATTACTTCTTCTTTGAAGCACCTCTTTGAGACCTCCTCTTAGGGAACTAAAATTGGTCATTTGGGAAGACTATAACCTATAGTATGTTTATAGGTAATTGGAAAGGGAATTTTTCAGAGTTTGGCCGAGCTTTAAGGCTCAAATTGTTGTGAGGAAGATAGGAAGGGGGTGCCCTTTTATAAGGGAGGAGAGGGGAACCTTTGGAATAACTAAAAATATTATTTTATTATAAAGCCAAATTAGAGTTTAAATAGCTCCAAATTTATTTATTTAGAAGCTAAGGTGGGGATGAGTCTAAATAATCTCATCCAATAGAATTTAGACAAGTTTAGGTTCCTATTTTAACATTATCATTTATATATAACTTTAAGTTAGATAATTTTACTTTTACCGTGTCATCTTTTTTTCTTAAACTATAAGGTTAATAAACATACTACAAGAATCTAAAAGACCCCCAAGTTGTTTATTATTAATATATATAACCTTATCTAAGTCATTTTTCCAAACCATAGATTTTTAGGAATAAAATAACAATTAATAATAAAATATTTTTTTAAACAACTATTTTATGTCAATTTTGACACTATTTAGTAATTGTTTTTTGTGAAACTCATAACAGAATGATTAGTTCTACAAAAATTACTTAAATCAATAATAACATGTCATATGAACCTATAAAATTATTTTAATTTACAAGAAGTCTTAAATTTCATTTATATGGGTATTTATAACATCAATTATGTCAATATTTCATTAATAAGACAATTACTACATCATCTTTGTGTGATAATAAATGATAATTATTTAATCCCTAAAAAATATAAATAAATTCCTATGATGTAGATAATTTTATTAGATATCTTTAGACTCTTCATGTTTTATGTTTCATGATGTGTATCACTAAAGTAAAATTATTATACTTATATGATTTAAGAAAGTGACATGTTGTCACATTCTTTGGTTTTAATAATAATTAAATTATTTTCATGGAAAAAAGTCCATTAAATGAATCCAATCCGACCCTTAGGTGATATGGGTCGACCTTTAGTCATCCAATAGGATTTTTTCATGTGTTAGAATAATTTTATAATATTATATTTACCCTTAATTACCCGATTTACCTTTAACTATGGTAAATAAAATTTACTGTAGTTACTATTCATGATTCCCAAAAATAAAAAGTAGCTTATTAACATAATTGGGATCCACTGATTCCAAATATGGAATCCATTTTTCCAAATTCAATAAACAAAAATTGCAGAAATTAAATTAAAATTAATCCCGTTGTTGAAAGAAAATGAGTTTTTCTTTAAAACATTGTAAAAGATTGAGTTGATTTATCCTACAAATTCATGGTATAATCAATTCTAATGACATACATTATATTGAATGGTAAAAATATATTATATTTATACTTTAAAGCCATTCAATATTATAATTTAACCATATAAATTATTGCGATGAAAAAAGTTGTTTTTAATTAAAATATAGCGTGTTTTTACTATTCATCAAAATATGAAAGTTACCAGAATGATATGAAAATTTATCCAAAGTAAATTTTTATTTAATGATTCAAAAGAAGAATTTTATTTTGTCAAATTTAACTTATAAACATGTCAAAAACTAGATTTAATGTGGGTGCGCCATCAAAAGGCGTAAAAGCTACATTTTTTTAAAAATACTTATTTTTCCCGAAAAATTTATTTTGTTCTTATAACATGTTTTAGAAAATGTGAAAGATGAATAATAATGTTATAAGATTCAATATATAGTTAATACTATTCATAACGGCTAGTTCAAAATAATATTATAATAATATATCGTTGTTTAGTAAAACTCGGCATTACATACAACACACGCTATCGAGGAAGGTCGCAATTGCGTGTAATGCAAGACAAGTCAGGGTTGCGTGCTGTGCAATAATCCTTCATTGTTTCGTATAACATAATCTAACCATATTTCATTTATACATTGAATATATATATATATACTCAATTTTGTGTAGAATAACTATTATCAAAATTGTGTGTAACACGATCCATGAATAGTGTTGCGTATACTACAAGCTAATATGGTGTTGCGTATAGCACAAGGTAATCTTGGTGTAGCATACAACACAAGTCATTAATGAAATTAAAAGAATATTTTTCATAAAATCTCTGGGTGTTACATTCTACCCCCCTTAAAATGAATTTCGCCCTCAAAATTCGTCGTTGTTATAAATGGTTTACTATTTGAATGTTTCATTAATAGAAACCCACATCATAAAAAGGAATACCAAAAACAATCTTTAAAAACAAAAGTATGAAACGTAACAGTTACCCAAATAAACAAATCACTGGGTTTCCACATAGGTGAAAATATGGATATGGAAGAGAAATCTAACCATCATGTTCTGATAGAGAGTGGTAGTGAACATGGCTATTGAAAAGCCAGCAATCACAATGCCATAAATTTGTGATGATCTAAGGTACCATCTGATTCATCAGATATAAGATCACTAGGACAACATTTTTGGTTTTCAATATCATTTCCCTAAAGTTGATGAAATTGGAATTAGAAGAAATACTTTCGTGATTTTGGTATAGTCTCACCATTTGTCGATCTTTGGACAATTTTCACTTCATCTCTTAATGAAATGAAGTTGAATTGGTCATTCGTGATGTGTTAGCAGATCATGTGATAGAATGATGGGTCATTCCATCTGTCTCAAACAAAAGGTTAGAAAGTTATCAAAAAATACGTAAGTCCATCTATAGTGAGATTTATCTTATATAGTTCCTAAAATGGACTTATACTTCTTATATTATACTTATTAATATAATAAAAATAGTTTCTACAAAACAGGGACTTCCTGTAGGCTAGTGGTAGGTGATAAAGGCCAGTCGCACTTCGGTTGTGGGTTCGATTCACACAGCCTTATCCGACGCGATGGACTGTCGCCCATCCTGGAAGTTGTCCTTTTTCTAAAGCTATATTATTATAACATCCCATCAAAAATATCAAAAAATGTTTTATCCTTAAACAATACTAACTTATGTCCAACATAATCCATTCCAATCTTTAGGCTTATCAAAAATACTTCGGTCCATGCTCATAGTTTAAAGAAAATGATCACGTGAATTCCATCATTTATCCCCCATATATCATAAGATATATATTGTTGGTCAAATTACAAACATGTGAATACCTTAATCATGTATTCTCTTGAAGAATGAATACCCATTGAACCTTAGTGAAAACATGAATGCAGTTAAAAGTTAACACTTTCCACATACCAAAATCCTCAAAATTCTATATACTCAAACCATGATATCACTTAGTCCTTATATCAATCATGAGCTCATGAATACTATCAAACATATTAGATTCTCTTTATCCCTTTATTATGTGCATATCATCTTCTTTCCAAAAATATTTCAATCACTTTTCATGGTTACCGATGCCATAAAATTATTGGAAACCACAATAGACCAAAACATAAATATTCCAATATTCCACGATACTATATACAACATTATTCTGGAATCCCATTACATAAACATTTAATCATTCCACCACATCGTTGTAATATTCAACATCGCCAATGGTGATCGCATGTGACTTCCCTTTGTCCTTTGCCTTAAGTGGTTGCTCATGTCGATCATCACTAACCCATGGATTAGGGAATTTATTAGCATAATGCCCCATTTCCTTGCACTTCAAGCATTGAAGTGTAGTAGGTTCATTCTGTGTATCCTTTCCTTTGTTTGCATCATTAGGAATCTTCTTCCCATCATTGCAGCATTCAAATTCCCGATGACCTTCCTTTCCACATTTGAAACATTTACTTGTCCCTTTAAGACAATATCCACCATGCTTCTTTCCACACTTTGATCATAAGGAAACATTCATCTTCTTTTCACCATTATTCTGAGATTTCTCCTTGAACTCCATCTTTCGTTTCTTTTCAAAACTATGAGATGGATAAGTAACAACAACTTCTATTTCTACCATGATAGCACAACACACAATTTCTTCATAGCTACTGAAGTCTCTTATAGCTATGCCCTTCGAAGATTTGGTTTTAAGCCACTGAAGAATCGATAAACATTACTTTAAGGTTGGATGATAAATCCAGATGCATACCTTGCAAGACTTGTAAAATTCGCTTCATATATACCAACAGATTCATCATCCTTTTTCATTAGTTCAAGAAACTCCTTCTCCATATTTGATTGAAGAATACGAGGGAAGTACATATTGAAAAATAGGTTCTTGAACTCGTCCCATTCCATGGACTCAATTTCATCTCTTTGCCTCGTATTCTTGATAAGATTCCACCATTGATCAGCTTCACCTTCCAAAAGATATACTACTAAGATGTCTTTATCATGTTCAGAACATTAAATAACTAAAAATATCTTTTCAGTGGTACTGATCCATTGTTCAGCAACAAGTGGATCAGAAGACCCACTAAAATAAGGTGGGCGTTGCCTCATGAAGGACTCAATAGAATGTTGTTCCCTTATCTACTCATTTGGATATCCAGAATGATTCATAGCTTGTGTAAGTATATCAATAAGATTTTGTACTCCATCTCCTAAAACATTTGTTTGTTCAGGAGGACAGTCATTGCATTGTCCATTACATTGATCAACACGGTTCTTTCGGGTTCCAGCCATCGTCTAAAACCCAAAAAGAATAGTGTGAGAGGAAAATATCATGCTAGGTAAAACAAAATAATAAAGGGGAGTATCCTAAATATCTAACATATTAGGTTAAATTCTATGATTGTTACCGTAGTTCTAGGACTGTATCCTATACGTATACTTATCCTTAGGGACATCCCTAGACATAACTAAGAAATATCTCTAGGGATCTCACTAACGTTTTCGCATCCTAGTTTCCAAGGGTTGACTAAACCTTTCCTCTAATACCAACTGTAGAGACCCGAAGCATGACGTACATAGACATTACATTACTTTTTTGGAATACTTGGTACATAACAAAAACACACACACAAGGACCGTAATAGTTTAATGTCTTTGGAAACTTAGAATATAATCTTCTAATCGTGGTGAAAGATCTTCAACATCTCCCATAAAGATCTTTTTTTAATCCTAAATACATTCTTTATGTCCTGGGGAAAAGAAAACATAAAAGGGTGAGCTCAAATGCTCAGTAAGGGTAAACAAAAGAAATATCAATCACGTCATACTCATAAGAACATATCGTTTGGAAATCTTAACCTTCAAAAGAGATCATAATTTCATAACATGGTATAAATCATAGTAGTGAAATGGAATCCCAATAATCATAACATGAAACATGAAACTTTGCGGCATACACATATAATCATAGAGAATAATTTCTTATTAGTCAAGACTCATTGCCAAGACTATCTTAGTGGACAAAGTCCCTTTCTGAACTGAGTTCACTCCTAGTTTCTGTCCTGTTTCACTGAACCTGTATAACCTACCGTTCTATCCATTTTTATATCATGAGATATAAAATCATTACCCAATGCATTGGAGGGAGATATAGGTCCCACCCATCTCATAATTATACCATTCTTATGTGTGCCACAAAATCATAAATCATACATCATTGCATAACCCATGTAATAAAAATGGGATTCTTAAACATCATGACATCATAAAACAATTTATATAAGATAAAGGAATTCATAAAAATAATTCCATCACAACATTATCAAATCAATGTAATAATAGGGATAGAAACATAACCCTATTTTATCTTAGATGGAAAATAATTTTGATAAAACACTTGAACTCCATTCTTGAGGAAAATATCATTTCTACTTCAAAAACATTTTTCCGTTCTTAACATGTCATACAATTTTAAACTAAAATAAGTTGATTAAAAATAAACTTGAAAACATGTAAAGGTAGCTTCTTGAAAATAATGTTTTAAAAATCCATTAATGCCGTATAAGTTAAAAAAACATTCTTCTCGTACTTTTGTCGGAAAAGTCAAAGAGTACCTCGTACGAAAAAAGACAAAATATTCCTGTCATATCTTTTACTAAAAACTCTCCAAAGGGTTAAATTGGATTTACAAAATTGTAGGTGAAAGGAAATAATAATATATATTGAGGAAACATGGATGTGGATGATAAAATACACCCCAGTAAATTTCAAAGTATAAACAATCTCAGATAACAATGAGATTGTGATATTTTCCTTACCTTAGGTCTGATTTGCTTTGTAAGTGTCTGAACCTCCTGTATAATGATTTAAATAATGTCTTAGACTCATCATATTCTGTGTTATGATATCATATATGGTTCAATTATGACTTTATATTACCCGTTCTTTTGTAAATTCCATGTTAAAGAGCATTTTGGGTAAAATTGTTTCATTTGTCATCCATGTTTTGACTTGTAATTATTCATATGATTACATAGATCATGATTAATTTTTTACAGAATATAAAACATGGTTTATATATAATATATATTCAGATTATACATATATATAATAAATCAGTAAATGGAACGAAATACACCATTCATGGAGACGGTAGGCCGTACGTACGCATGAACGCTGTTTTCGTTTCCTTATTGAGTTGAATGGAATTAAGTAGATGAAATACATATATATACACATAAATCAAGTATCATTATTATGTCATATATTTCATTATTACTTATTATATATACTTTATAATCATTCATTAATGGTTAAAGTGGAGAATGAATCTCATCGCGTCGTGGAGACGGTAGTTCGTACATACGCACGAGGGATGATATCATTCTCATGATCGTGGGACTATATTGGAGTGTATGTATACTATTTCAGAATCAATATCACTTTAAAATAATCATATATAGTTATTATTTACACCATTATACCCATCCAAGTAATTTGGTGGTGGAAAATAGATTTCACCACGGCGTGGAGACGGTATTCTGTACGTACGCACGCGTGGTGATTTCGTTTTCCGTAGGATGGATAGATGGTGAAATAGGGTTGTTTCAAACATATAATAACATATCAGTATATGAGTTATACTTATGTAATTACTTCATAATTAAACAACTAAAGAAGAAGAAGTGGATGAAGAAATAAAGATGAAAGAATCGGTAACGGAAATTACCTCTTCTTTGAAACGCCTCTTTGAGACCTCCTCTTAAGGCACTAAAATTGGTCTTTTAGGAATACCAGAACCTCTAGGATGTTTCTAGGGAAGTGGAGAAGAGAATTTGGCAAAGTTTGTCTGAGATTGAAGGCTCAAAGTGTTGTGAGGAAGAGAGGAAGGGGGTGCCCTTTTATAATGGAGGAGAGGGGCACCTTTGGAATAACTAAAAAGATTATTTTATTATAAAGCCAAATTCGGTTTAAAATAGCACCAAATTGATTTATTTCGAAGCTAATGTGGGTATGGGTCGCATTCCTATTATCCAATAAAATTTAGACAAGTTTAGGTTCCTATTTTAACCTTATCATTTATATTTAACTTTAAGTTAGATAATTTTACGTTTACCGTGTCTTCTTTTTTTCATACACTATAAGGTTTATAAACTTACTATAAGAAGCCAAACGAACCAGAAGTTGTTTATTATTAATATATATAACCTTATCTATTTCATTTGGCTGAAAGTTAGATTTTTAGGAATAACATAAGAATTAATAATATATTATTTGTTTTAAAAACTATTTTCTGTCAATTTTGACACTATTTAGTAATTGATTTTTGTGAAAATCATAACAGAATTATTAGTTCGAAAAAAATTATTAAAATCAATAATAACATGTCATATTAAACTAGAAAATTAGTTTAATTCATAAAAAGTCTAAAATTACATTTATATGGGTATTTATAACATCAATTATGTCAATATTTCATTAATAAGACAATTACTGCATCATCATTGTGTAATAATAAATGATAATTATTTAATCCCTAAAAATTATAAATAAATTCCTATGATGTAGATAATTGTATTAGATTTCTGGATACTATTCATGTTCGAAGTTGCATGAAGTGTATCACTAATGTAAAATAATTATACTTATAAGATTTAAGAAAGTGACATGTTGTCACATTCTTTGGTTTTAATAATAATTAAATTATTTTCATGGAAAAAAGTCCATTAAAGGAATATAATCCGAACCTTAGGTGATATAGGTCTACTTTTAGTCATCCAATAAGATTTTGACATTTGTTAGGGTAATTTTATAATATTATAGTTACCCTTAATTACCCGATTTACCTTTAACTATGGTAAATAAAATTTACCGTAGTTACTATTCATAATTCCCAAAAATAAAAAGTAGCTTATTAACAAAATTTGGATCCACTGATTACAAATATGGAATCCATTTTTCCAAATTCAATACACAAAATTTGTATAAATTAAATTAAAATTCATCCCGTTGTCGAAAGAAAACGGGTTTTTCTTAAAAACATTGCAAAAGATTGAATTTATTTATCCTACGAATTCAAGGTAGAATCAATGATAATGACATACATAATATTAAAATGTAAAAATATATTATATTTATACTTTAAAACCATTAAATATTATAATTTAACAATATAAATTATTGCGATGAAAAAAGTTGTTTTTAATTAAAATATAGCATGTTTTTACTATTCATCAAAATATGAAAGTTAGCAGAATGATATGAAAATTTATCCAAAGTAAATTTTTATTTCATAATTCCAAAGAAGAATTTTATTCTGTAAAATTGAACTTATAAACATGTAAAAAACTTGATTTAAAGTGGGTGCGCCATCAAAAGGTGAAAAAACTGCATTTTTTTTGAAAAATACTTATTTTAGCCGAAAAATTCATTTTGTTCTTATACCATGTTTTAAAAAATGTGAAAGATGAATAAAAATTTTATAAGATTCAAAATATAGTTAATAACATTCATAATAGCTAGTTCATAATAATATTATAATAATATATAATTGTTTAGTAAAACTTGGCATTGCGTACAACACACGCTATCGAGGAAGGTCGCGATTGCGTGTAATGAAAGCCAAGTCAAGATTGCGTGCTATGCAAGAATCCTTTGTTGTTTCATATAACATAATCCAACCATATTTCATTTATACATTGAATATATATATATATACTCAATTTTGCGTAGAATAACTATTATCAAAATTGTGTGTAACACGATCCAAGAATAGTGTTGCGTATACTGCAAGCTAATATGGTGTTGCGTATAGCGCAAGGTAATCTTGGTGTAGCATACAACACAAGACATTAATGAAATTAAAAAATACTTTTCATAAAATCTCGGGGTGTTACACCGAAGATGATTTCAAATTTTATGGGACTATTCTGACACTGAAATACATGCTGAGAACATTCTAAATTGAATTAAAAATAGTATGGGATCAACATATTCCTTTTGTTGAGTTCTAATACAATAAAACATTCCAATTATCCATAAAAATTTCTCCCCATGAAACTCTTTATGGTATGAGGTGCAGAACAACTTAATGATGGGTTGATGTTGGGGAATGGAAGTGGACAGTTCTTAAAATGGTTGAGGAAATATTGGAAAAGGTTAAAGCCACTCAGCAACACATCATGGCTACTCATAATAAACAGAATAGATATAATGAAAATAATAATGGAGGCCAATGGTTCGAGGTTGGGGACATGGTATTCCTTTGAATATATCAATAAAAAAAGTCATGTGATTTGGGAAGAATGAAAATTATATTCTTAGACATTGGCCCCTTTGATATCCTTGATCGCATAAGAGTGGTGCCTTCCTGAATAGCACTCCCAAAAAACCTATATCCAGTACTTGATATATTCAATGAATGATTATTCAGGAAATACATACCAGAACCATCACATGTACTCAATACAATGGTGGTATTGTTGGATAATGAACTTTCTTATGTAGAGCATCCATTAAAAAATTTAGATCACAAAGAAAATGTTCTATAGAATAATATAATTCATCTTGTTAAAGTGTTGTATAAAAACAATAGGTTTTATGAAGTGATGAAACTAAGTTACCATCAACTATTTTTTAGGGGAAAAGAAAATTTCTAGGGAAATTTTTTTATAAGGGAGAGATTGTAACAACCTAGAATTTAATAAATAAAATTCCCCTTGAATGTTATTTAAATTATATAAGAATTTAAAATGGTTGAAGAAAACACATTAACTTATGTTGTTTTTTTATATCTTATTGGATTTTAAATACCACAAATCATAATTATCATTGATAATAAATTCATTGATATTTTATCATATAATAAGTATAAATATAAGGTATTAAAAAATCCAATTTACAAACACAAAGGAAGTGATGGCCTCAACCAGAATGATTGTACCCTATGAAGACCATTTATTAGAGTTTCTAACTGAGATAACATCACTGGGATTTTCTCTTGACCAATACCAATTGGAGATCCAACACTATAAGAATTATAAAAATATCTTATTTTAGATGTTCAAACTCATCGAGATGAGAGACCAAACAATTTACACTGAACCATCCTATAAAAGATTCATCATCACCCACCTTATCCTTATGGTGTTTGATGAGGTATTAAAGGGATATAATTGAAGAATATATGTAATATGAATATGTATATTGTATTTTCAATAGAATAATTTTCATATTTTCATTACATAATAAACAATTTTTATTTTTATACAATAAAAAAATTATATTTTAAATTAGTATACTATTTCAATTAAGACATTTACTGTGACGAATTAATAGATTTTTCAAATAAATAATAATTCATTATATAATTTTTATTATCCAGATTTTATTAAACATAAATGATCATATATTTTTTATAAATTTAAATGAAATTTTTATAAGGGTTAAAAAATATTATTGTAAATGGACATAGATTCTTAATAAATTTATATTATTATTTTAAATGTGAAAAATCATATATTCATAAAATTATTTAGATAAAATGATTTTTTTAAATCATAACATCATAATTATCCAATGGTGAGTATTTCATAATTTGTTGAGATAATCAAATTTTTAGGTAAAAATTAAATACTGTATATATATATAAAGTGTGTATTATTACATCATAATGACCCAAAAGTAATTTAATAAATATGGAAACCATGGAAAAAATATCTTTCCCTTCAAAATAGTGTCATTTAATGTATATTTGATTAATTTTATAATTCCATTAATAATCCTTCAAAACCATTAATATATTTATGTTTTCCAAATCATTTCATTAAGAGTATGACTAACATGCACATCAGTAAGGCTATTATTTTTTTAAATTCACCCTTATTCTTCATAATATAATTCAAACATCCCCCCATCATTTGCAGAAACCAATGGAAAAACATGGTAATCATTCTTGTTTTTGTTATTTTATTATATAGAGTCCAAAACCCATGTTTGGAAAATGACAATGGATTCCCAAATCATTTCTTATATAACCCCACCTAATAGCCCAGATATCATCCCTAAAAATCCAAGGATCGCATCCTTAATCTATTCTACAATATTTCATGTCCTCTAATAGACACCCCAAGCTCCCAAGAACCTCTTCCCATGCATTTGGCGTCACACCCTCAAGGTAAGGGACATTGGTTTTCTACTCTTTAATAATATTTCATTATTTTCTTATGTGTTCTATTTAAAATTACTATTATTATGATATGTTATTCCTGTCCAAATTATAATCCATTTTCTTCCACAATGATGAGAGACCACTTTTTCTTTCATGACCCCATTTTTTGACTTTTTACATACCGGCATTATTCTACTGAAATTCCATAATTATTTTCCATGAAAAACAATTGCATAGTGAATAACCATCCCCATTTCCAATCATTATTTTTCACCTTTATGAACATATAATTATTTATTTGGGGTATATGTGTTTTTATTCCACTCTCCATTACCATTGAATAAAATTTTATGATAAATGATTATAGGTTTTATGATATATGTGGAACACATTTTCATGAGAATGAAATGAACGTGAAGGGTGAGCCCTTAATTATAGAGTGATCTAATTAATTGGGAAATGTTTTGTCTCGTGAGCTTTCATATTGGGATAGGGAGTAATCATGATTGTAATATGGTATTTTTTCAATCATTACGTCTTGGAAATTATACTTGACCAAATTATATAATGTAGTGTTTTATGTTTTACCATAATTTATGATGTTTCATTTATGTTATCATTCATTATCATGCCATATTATTCATTTTTATGATTATAACACCTTTTATGTCCAATTGATATTCCTATTATGTTACATGTATTATATTATTTATTTTATACCATGTTTACTCCACTAATTTTCTTTATATCTCACCAATTTCTTACTTATGTACCTAGGTTATCCAATTTATATTTATGTATTATCAGTTTAAGGAAGCTTTCAATAAATATTATATATTTTCATTTTTTTATGTTTTTATGTAATGTAACTTATTCTCCAAGACATAGTAATTCTAAATAATCTAGGTAATATTAAGTATAATATTCTGTAATAAAACATGTATTAATGTTTAATAAATAGAAAGGTTGTCATAGTCATGTAAATGATGTGGGATCCGACATTGATAGATTGGAAGAGTTATCCGGAAACAACAAAAAGTCTATATTCAGGCCCCACTCCACTTCTAAATACACGATCCTAGATGATCTATAGAAGGATTGAATCCATATCTATACCAAAATATGTGGGAAACACCTCATTGATTTAATGTTATAAAACTCTTCTATCTTAGATCAATGTATAACCTACATATCATCAATATGCTCGGTTTTCAATTGGATATAACCTATTCTCCATAGTTCGTAAGCTATGAATGGATGGGCAAGAAAAATATTTTTTATTTTTTGTCTCTATATTATGAATAATCTACATCAATATATTTCCAAATCATATTTATATACAAATATCTAAGGATGTGTTCATTATGGATCATTCCACATCACTCTATCTACAAAACCCCAAAATCATCCAAATACAATTTCCAATAATTTTAATATCCTATGGAGAAATTGGAGGACCGGGAAACACATGATCATGTTTTTCATTACAAAAAAATTATCATTATTCAATTTCTCTAAGTCATCATGAATAGATATAGAGTGAAACTAATAGTTTTTTGAACAAGGCCACTTGAAACAGCATGAAATAGTTTTAGACAAGGTAGATAGATTTGTGATCATACAAAAAACATCCCATAGAAAATAACTCCCACCATGTGATTCCATTTCGCCCAGATCATACATGAGCACAGTTTTTCCTTATTGGATTGGATTAATAATAGATTCTATTTAATCCATCCTGTTGAATTCACATCCACTATATCAAGGGAATATCAACCACCACGTCCACCCATCAGATCATCAATCTGTAATAGGCTTGCAATAAATATTGGTAGCTATTAGAAATAAACCCTAGACCATTGGGATGGAGGAATATTTTTCTCAATCTCCATCATAGGGATTATCTCCCCCCAAGAGGTTTCTATGGAAATCAATGGTGGTTCCAGATCAAACTTATTCTACTAGTAACATGAAATTTATATCTCAAATTTCACCATAGGAATAATGAAATACTTGAATGAAATCATTTTATTCCCGAAAACAGTATCAACTAATTCAATTTATGTCCTTAAATAGTCCCCAAACAGTTGGGAGGGGTGGTATTTTCATTATCACTTCAAATGGATTCTGTATTCCCTTGTTTTGGAGGTTAATATTGATGGTTCATATACCATATGTTACTCTCACTACCATATTATCCTCTGTTATTTGGGTCACATTCAGAAATCATGACTAAAAAATCAATCATTATCAACACTCATAGGCTGATACAGGATGATCTTATGGTAAAGGAAATCAAACCCCACCAATTTCATAAGAAAAAACTACCCAATATGGCAAAGGGTTCAATAAATGAACCTAATTAATGTGGTAAATAATCATCATATTGCGTTGAGAGTAATGGTAAGACTTTCATTTCCCAAAACACATTTGTGAATGTCATCACCCCTAACACAATATATAATTTTGATCAAGATGAAAATTTTTATGAATGTGGTACATGAAATATACTCTGACAGGGGGATCCTGATTCTACCAATGTGTAATCACACACTCACAACCAAAGGATAATAAAAAACATGGAACCTAAAAATATTTATCTTCCACCTCTATTGTGGAACAATACTAAGAATAAAGGGAATGAAATGGTCATATCCTACCCATCACCGTGAAGATCCAAAATTTCATATATATAGGGGAATTTGGAAAAATATAATAACGATATAAATATATTCAAACAAAACATTGAGGATCTATATTGGGGTAACATTCCCACTGGGTATCATCTTTAGGTAGAGATGAATATTTTTGCTCTTATACATTATGAAAGAGATGATCTTCCTGTTATATTATCATCTAAGTGTCAAAATAGATCTTTATCTAGGAGGCCAGTCTACATAAATTAGGAATTTGAAAATGATCCTGACAACCCTCCATTATAACGATGACCTATGAACATCCATGGTGATCATTTAATATAAGAATGTATCTATAATTATAGTGAAAGGAAAATAGAGCAACCACATCAAGCCCCACCCACACTCTATGGATGGTAGGTAGCTCAGGTAGTTGTATCTACAGAATTACAAAATTCTATTAGGTTACTATCTACTTGAATAGAATCCATGTAATTAAAAAACACACATGGTAATCATAATAAGATGCTATATAATTAATGTTTGGATGACACTTTCCACCCACCCAATTTTTGAATTCATACAATCTATAAATTTGATGGCATTAGGGACCCTGAAAAATAACTCACACACTTAATGTCCCAATGTGGTTTGATGATGGTACCTCAATATCATTTGTAGGATAATAAAATGTGTTAATCTATATCGAATTTGAAAGGGGAAACTTTTGCATTGTATGGCAATCCTCAAGCAAGATCCATTGTAGGAAGGTAATACCTTAATCATCTATTCGTTTACTAGTTTATCTCCACACTGTGAAAAATAATGATCTTAGACATAGAATAATACATGGAACGTGAAAATGAGTGGGTTTAGGATATAATTTCTAGATGGAAAATAGTAACCTAATCATTTAGAATCCCTATCTCATAAGAGAAAATTCCAGAGATCTATGCTGAAAATAAATAGGATGATCTTCAGAAACATCTGTTTGACATGAAATATCCAAGAAGATTCTATAAATTTGTTGAACCGGAAGTATTTTTTGACGATTCCATTTATTGGGCCCATGAAATCGATTTAATCATTCTTTAACCACAAGGATAAATACTCGTAATGGAAAAAATGAGATCTATTACCCTAAAACTATAAGCAATTCCAATTCAATAACCTAAGAAAGCCATGAACTGCCCAGCTCCACCTATCAAGTGGAAGAAACAAAAAATATTCCCTCATATAGAGGAAAAAATGAGATACTAGTTACATGATATTCGAGAAATGTATGAATAAAACATACTCATTATGAAATTTAAAATTACCATGTTATTTAATTTTATCCATGGAAAAAAATTTCGCATGATTTCATATCCATAGAGGCCCAATGTGGACAACCCAACTGATCTCCCAGAATACTTCCCTTTATATAACATTAATAGTCACAACATATTGGGTTGGTTTATCTTCAATGTAACACTTCAATGCATGGCCTATTCTAGACTTCTGACACTGTAAAACACTCTGATGCATGTGACAAGAATAATCATTGCTGATTCAAAAGAAGAATGTCATTAGAAAAAGTTTCACCAGGTTTGAAAATAAGTTCAAAAACAAGATGAAGAAGAAGACAATTGACCTAGCACATTCCAATCCGAGAGAAAATGTTTTTTGGACACATAACACTTCTATATCTTATTGTGGTGAAATAGAATTTTATTCTTAATGGTGGATACAACCAAAAAATATAGGAAAAAATATAATATGATGATATATATCTCACTCCAATTCCATCTCTGTCTCTTTCATGTTTCTTCCTAGTAATATATGAAACCTAGGAACCTACACACCAAAAGGAACAATAATTGGATGAATATATCGTATTTGGATATATTAACAAGATACACATTTAATTTCCATTTTCTGATGATGAATATTCCCCTGATTATGAGTTCCTCATGTCTGACCAGGGTGATGAAGGCCTCAGGGGAAGAAGCGTAGAGTATAGAGGACAACACAGACATGGTCGGACCCAATATTTTTGTCAAATCCTAATAGAGGACATATATAAAATTGAGTCCCATGGGAAAGCACTCCAAATAACCCAAATGAGATGTGGAGGTGTCATGAAACCCTCTAGAGGTCATACATTCCCTATCATCTTGCATGATCTACTAGCGGGGGATGTGATTGTTCGATCTTTCTAGACAATGCAGAAGTCTGGAATGGCCTATGCCTAGTAGCAAATTCTCCCTCAAACCTAGCATAAGAATGAGTCGCATCTACCCCAAATTATATATCTCTCAAACCATATAATAAATAAAAACCCCAACTCCATAATCCTCAACCTCTATCACAAAAGTACAACATTCTTTAATAGGAGGTAGTTTCCCCATCCACTCAATCAATCCTAGATGTACTTCATCTTTCATAAGAACTCGAGGATGAACTTTTTGAATGCCCCAATAGCCTACATGAAATTTATATAGAAATATTTTTATATGAGTTTTATTGAGTGGACACCATGACATATGATTTACATGTGGTCATCTCAGACATAGTGAATGATCCAGAAGTGGTCATCAAGGGACACATCAAATTCTTTGGGGTTTTAGGTAGACTCGATAATGGAAACATTTTAAGAGATCTGATTGAAAATGGTTATGGTACCATTCTCATCTCAATCCGGACACTCCAACATTTGGGATATAGAGAAGGAAATATATCTCCATTAAATATGTATATTCAAAGGTATACTATGTATGAGAAAAGATACATTTTTAAGACATACATTTTCACTTGTAAATACTAATGCAAATCCAGAATAGTACTATTCTATTAGTTACATCATCCCTATTGAAGATAACAATATTTATGTTGCATTTATATTAAAACTTTGTTACATGTTCACTTGGAATAATTAAAAATTTATACACTGAATAAATGTGGATATAAACTATCTCATCATACCTGATGACCCTCAAATATTCAAGCAGCTCGCTCATAGGATTCACCTCTCTCAAGATACTAATGCAAAGGAAGAAGATGGAAAATTGATCAAATCCATTTTTGTCCGATATTTCCAATACCCCTGATGTCTAAAAAATATAATCCCTTTCATGAAATAGAATGGTAATATGAGGTTTCGAAACAATTTTAGTGATCTTTATCAACATATATTGAATTATGATTTCCCATTTCCAATCCCATAACATTTGATATATTCAACTACCAGTTTCTATGGCCTATCCATTATGAATGGGTTCCCAAGGTACAATCAAATAAAGATGGACCATGATGATGAAGAATCCTCTTCCTTTGGAACACACTAAGGGAACTTTTGTTATCAGGTTGTTCACTTCAGATTAAATAATATTCATTCTAATTATCAACACATCATGAATCATATATTTAAACACATCATTGTATGAATAGTAATATGATTTTTCAAATACCTAGTGGTCAAATGTCGACAATGTTGTGACCACTTCATGGATATTCAATCATTCATCGTCACATTGAAGCATCGTAGTTTGAAGGTGAATCTACAAAAATACACATTTTTTGGAACATCATTGTATTAAATTGGTTTTTTGGTACAACACTATGGCATTGACATCATCACAGAAATTGATAGTGAAATTATAGTAGTGTCACACCATTGGAATCTCAATGAATAAAGTGGGATTCAAGGAACCCTCACCTATATTCGGTGTTTCATAGATAACTCGTGTGAAAAATATCTCCCTTTCACCAGGGTATTTTTGATTTTAATGAACTATCAATTTGATAGGGACTTCTAATAAACATTTGAGAGTCTCAAATAGTTCATACTTCACGCACTAGTTTGGATTCTTCTAGTGGTAGGAAATCCACTAATCTTATGTGTGGACACCATGAAACGATCTATCTGTTCTATCATTGCATATTAAAATTATGTAGGGGATGATAATAGTCTCTACTAACTCATCTGAACAATGAAATGTACAAATTCCTGATATTCTAATGCTGAGAATATATTCCTCGCACACATAATTGTAGTTAAAAAGATGAGGCAATTCATACAACACCAATTTGTTCACCTAGTCTGTCACACTGATCACTTGATTACATATTTTCTCTTTTTATGCGGACCAGTAATTTGGATCGATGGGTTGTTATTCACAAATAGAATGAAATCCAGTTTGTGTCATATAAATTAGGGAAAGGGAAGACCTAAGAATATTTCATTATGTACAATCACACCCCCGTTAGCAATCCAATGGACACTGGAATTCTATATAAAAATGTTTTATTGTGCCAATAGAACACCTTCAACATGGCACATGTATTGTTATGGTTCCTTCTAAATTCTTTCCTGCTATAGAATAGAAGATATGAAAAACAATTATATGGGATTGAAGATTAGATTTGGCTCCACAATCCAAAAAAAAATCCATACTCTTTTGGAATACCAAATGGATGCATGAATAATGATTTAGAATTTGAACCCCTCAAAATTGGCCTGGAACTAACCCTACAACTACATATAGACTACCCAAAAATCAATGGGTATTCCGAACAGTGAAAAAAAGAGAATTGTTGAATATTCCATCAAAAAGGTAATATCAGAACCATTCATTGGATACATAAGATGAATAATTTAATAGTTACCATTTGAACCAAAATTAATTCATTTCCCCTAATCATAGAAAAATTGTTCCGGCGCATTGGCTATCAAAGCTACATTCTTGGATGACCCTGATTTAGAGGAATCAATCTTCCGCATCAATCACTGAAGGATGGCCTCATCCATCATCATTATTTATTTAGAAGAAATAAATTAAGTCAAAACATCCTTGAATAATGATGAAATGATATCCAAACCTTTATGGGTGGTTACCATTATTTATTTCCTTCATAACAAGAATTTATCCATAGATCAAGCCAAACAGTAATAGATTTGGTTTCGAGCATCCAAACATACCCCACAGGATGGTCTAAATGACAAAAAAATTTGACTACAAGAGAGGATTTGTTGGAAAACTCATCATATGAATATTTTAATTAGAAAGATACCCACTATCATAGAATATGTCCATACATGATCCTATGGTTCTAATCAGTATAAGACCAGATGCTCCAACCATGTCTATAGGTTGGGTTACTACTGGAAAACCATGATAAATGACTAGGTGGAATTCACAATGAAATTTCATGCATTCCAAATTCATGAATACTTAATCCATAAACCACTAAAATTATAACATAAAACTAATTATACCTAGATGTTTTTTATTCAGGGAATGGATGTTGTGGGTTCATATCCCCCAGCCAAAACTAGCTAGTTTAAATTCATCATTACGGCTATAGGATTATTTTGAAAGTGGGATAAATAAATAGCACTCAAGGAAGTCATGTAGAATAATCTCAGAAACTTCTTGAAGTCCCATATCATCACATGATTTTGAGTCCATCACATGATATATATGTAAATAATCACCAAAATCTTTTTTACAGAGTTTAAGAAATTATACCATGATTACAATATTATGTAAAATCATTCATCCAACTCTCATGAAGTGGAAAATTAATAGATAGAGGGATTCAATGAGATTCAGTATAACATACTCTAGAAAATGATGACTCTCTTCAATATTATATGGGATTTTTGTATAACCATGCACACTTCTACACAATAAACTATGTTTTCACGAGTATACAGAACCGAGGAAGTATTACCCATAGAATCATATATTCCATTACATCGAATAGATATACATATATAACTTTAAGATGATCATAAATCACATAATTATTTGGATGAAATGGAATGTGTTAATGATAATAGGTTTCTATATTCCACAACCTCGATGTCCATCAAAATCAGATCGATTAAGATTTCCACAAAATGTTTCTCCATCATTTGTTTCCTCAAAGGGAACTTCCATTGGAGCTAAGATCCCTACTCATTCAAGGAAAATAACATATGAAAAAAAATTGAAAATGTAAGGGGAATATATCATACAAAATATCTATCATAATGGAGCTTTCTCACTAGAAATAATGGATGGGGAATGAATCAAACCGCCCACAAATGAAAGATTTCTCATGAAATAAATTTCATAGATTCTTTCAAGAATTATTATCATCTTTAACAAATAATGATAAACTTCACGAAACATTTCATGACCACATTATTCTTAACTATATATAAAAAGTTCATGTTACAAGATATTGAATTGAACAACATCTCTCATCCATGTAGTGTGATGTTAAATTGCACTAATTTGTCCTAAAATCATGATTTTAACCTATATAGAACATGTCCTTACCACATAATGTTAATATTCAATAATGAAGTCACCTTATATGAAATTATAATATATGGTAAGAATCATCTAATGAAAATATAATCACACACGAGATATATCATCGATAACGAGAAATTATGTCCTCTGGTCGTTTTTTGTGAGCCAGATACAAATAAAGAATCTCTATATTTATGTAATATTTATGGATTGACTCCTACCCCTACACGATATAATGTAATACCCAACCCATGGATTTTGGGTCCACCAATAGTTTTTAAATACATATAACCTTATTACTCACTTAAAATACATAAAAATACAAGGATCCCCAGTATTACTCTTTTTCTTGTTGATTCACCTTCGTTTCCATTGTAGGAAATTAAACCACATGGATAATGTCCTTGAAAAAAGACACTAAACTGAATAGGTTATCCCTAACTATGAATGAATTGAATCTCATTGTTGTTAGATATATAAGGATTCCTATATCTTATCTATCATCCCATCCCACAAATGATACCAAACATGCCTCTAATTTCTCTAATTATATCCATGTAAAAATGAAACATTTACCATTCCATGTTTTCCACACTGTGTATTTATCACATGTAATTTTTTTTAAGGTATTCCCCACATAAATGATATATATCATCTCATGACATGGTTACTATGGTCCTATATGAAATACAATAAAAGGCACTATGATATTCCTTACTTCATTATGTTAAACATCATGGTCTATGTCTCTTTCATGAATCAAATCTATGAGTTATTATGCACATATCCAGAGAGGAAAAAAATTAATGGTGTTGGTCTCCCACAACAACTGTATTGAAGAAAAACATGTGGATTGATTTATTTCATCATAGTATACATAATGTATCATAGATATTTAATTCTAGTTTAAACAAAAATGATCAATGGGAAAATTCCCCCCTCCACAAATGGGATAGATTTGTAATGAGAGTTTCCAATTCTAGAACTATGTTTTCCTTATTTCATGTCATGACATGTTATGTATTGATTCACAAACCACCATTCATGGTTGTAGTTGCAATATTTATTTTTTCATAATGGTGAGCCTATGTACTTATCACAAAACTTTACACTACATTGTTTCGCAAGAACTACATTCTTCTTCATTCCCATATTCATAGGATAAGTAGTGATGATCAATCCTACATTACTAGTCCCAGTTGCAATCTTCCATTTTCACATCAAGGATCCTAAAACCTTTCCCGATGACACAAATTGCATGGTTCCTCAAGAACAATTAATGGATTGATTCATGTCATCATAAGATTCTTAGTAATTGCTAATTCCAAAATATTAGGTCTTGATATAAAAATTAATAGGAACAATTCCCCTTTTGTGTATAGATAAGACCTCTGTACAATAGTTCATATTTAATAACTATGTTTGGCTTTATTCCTATCATCAATGGATGTGTAGTATCTATATGATCTCTGGGCTTGGATTTAGCTTCAAGAAATAAAATGATAAAATTTCACCACTAAGTTCATACAAGACATACATATGTAGTGAATTTCTTAGCCGTATGAAATTAATCTACAAAAAACAAGAATAAACCTCTTTCCATATATGGTCAAGTCATTCAATCTCATAATTCCTATAAAAAATAATATCTATCTACTAGCTTCATTTGCATGTGATAAATCATTGTAAGAAGGGATCCGACATATAAATACTCTCTAATAATCTTTTTCACTGATAGAAGATTCCCCCTTTATATAAATTCCATCAACCTATACATAATTTCACCAAGTATATCTCACCTAAATTTTCATTTTTGGTCCTACATCCGTATAGCATGACATTAAATTGCATGTAATGGAAAAATAACTTACCACATCACATTAAACTGTATGGAAAACTTCCCAGTCACATGAAATTTAAATTTCACGACATAAGAACCCCTGAAACATGATGTTATAAGATTTAAAACATCACCCATTATCATTCCTTATTGAATGATAATAAGATCTTGAACTCATTCACCTAGAGTAAGGGTTCTTCTTTTATCTTTTTAAATCATCATACCATAAATCACACATTATATCTTGAGAACCATAGGTTTCTATAACTCATTCATGGGCCTTGAAAATTAAAATAGACCTCTCTAATTTACCATGCTATAAATATTTATGGGCTTATACATACCAACCCAAGACATTTGGGCCTTGCACGAAGGGCTTTCTGATCCTTTTGAGCCTAACATCACAGTGCTAGAACACATTACCTTAGGGTATTTGGAGTCATCCCTGTTATTATTTTTCAATATCAGTACTCATGAATTGAGAACATAAATTCAATATTAATGTAATTTTCAACCCATAATCAAATGGATGATGATTTAATCTTGACCCTATATATCCTAATTATGATATTGTGTAACATTACCATCACAGTATATATAATTACTCTATGTCATTAAATTGTATGTACTTTGGCCAAATATGTAGGACATACAATTACTACCATTGATGGTCCAAATCACAATAACATTTACTACTTGAAATGGAGTCAAAAATAATTTTAGGTTAAAACCTATAAATTTAGTTCTCTTTAAGAGTCATCTATTTTCTCACTAAACTCAACATCTTCATAGTTTAGGAAAAAGATAATGATTAAATATATTATTCATATACCTAATTCAACATTTTTTTAGAAAAATTAATCATCCATATATTCTCATAGGACCCCATAGTCTATGAAAAAGAAATAGTAATGGTTTGTGTCATCTCCACATCGTGATAACATGTTCACCATGTATTGACACAACTTTTATAGTGCTTGAAACCTTCGAGACATTTACTTTTTCCCTACATCACACTTCATGATTTGAGCACCTTGGGTCATCAATAACCTTTAATGTCCTACGAAAAGGATTATAGGAATCTATATTTGGCATATATTGTGATGCATAAGGTATTAGATCTACCAACCATAGACATCTTGTCCATTTTTGATTGGTTTTTTGAATCCTTTGATCCTATCATCACTATGGTAGAATGCACCACCTTAGGGTATTTTGGGTCATCCCTAGTGGGATTGACCCATATCATCATCATGGCCTGAGAACATTACAAATTGATATTCTATATCCATAAATAGACTGTTACATTTGATTTGACATCCTAAACATTACATCATCCTGTTTTTTAATCTTTCTTAAAGGAGGAATGCGACACTCTATTCCTTAACCTTTTGACAGCCCACAACGTGTGACTAAAAACCATAGGGTGTAGGGATAATGCTTCCCAACTATGTTATAAACTACACAAGTGTTCTAGAACCCTTCCTTGACAGATTTATCTCCATACCCATACTCAATATCTAGATGATTGAATCATATAAAATCATTCATGGCCCTTAGAAAAGAGTGGAGATTCCTATATTTTTACATTCTATTAATTCATATGGGATTTGATTTACTAGCCATCAGAATATATTAAATGTATGAAAGGATATCTGATCCTTTTCTGCACTAATTAAAGTATAGAGAAACCCTAGACCTCAAGGTCTTGTGGTTCATCCTCGGTATTTAATCCCCATTAAATTTTCTTTGACTAGTGATTTAGGGTTATCTATTACTCATCCACAAGAACAACAATATAAGTTGTCTTGACTTCCCTATTTTTTCATCCTTAACCAATACTACACCCAGAAATACACCATAAAACTTAATATGGAGTTTTGAAACCTCTATTTTTCCATTCTATTAACGCATAAGCAATATGACCTACCAACTAGAGGTATCTCCTCCTTGTAGGAATAGAACTATAATCCTCATGATCCCCATCAATAGAGTTGTATAACATAGAACCCTGGAGTGTTCTTTGTTATCTCTGGAATGTATTCCACATATTATATATTCATAAATCTTGTATTAGTAGAAATAATTTATAATTCATAGTATTTATTTCCAAGCTAAAAGAATTAAAAATTCATAGAATACTCATGTCCTTACTGCATGATGTTAAAATTCACAACATAATTCCTTTCCGCTTGGCATTAAACTATATAATGAATGCTACATTGCAAATATTATAGTACCAATGATAGTGGGTTTGTGATAAAATAGACTAAAACTATAGAAATATATGGTTCATTAAAAAAAGACTATAAACCTATAGATATAAAATCATGAACTAAAATACCCCAAACTACAACATAGTAATTATTTATTTATTAATAATGTAAAAGGAAGAAAACTGGTGAGAAAAAATCTATTATAATTATTTTCCAAAACAAATCTATAGCTACGCTCACTAATACATTACCTATATGAATATTAGGTAAACATTTTTGTAATATGAAAAAATGATAAATTTTTGTGGGGCCCACCATAAGGATTTAGAAAATACAAGGATGTGATCACTAAGTCCCTTGAATTTATATAAATCTGAATAATTATCCATCTAGGATATATATTTTACTCAAATCACCTTTTTGTAAATTATGTTATGTAAATATAACTAGAGTAGATACATCAATGATGAATCTCTTGATGGTGGGAATTCATGGGAATTTCTCCCAAAAAAATATGTTGTGGTATAAACATTTGAATCCATGCATTCAGTTTTACATGATATTATATGGGGTTTGGGTATAATTAATTATTCATACAAAATGTTATCAAAAATATATCATGAACATTGTGAATGAGAGAAAATATGACAATGACAAATAATTTTTTGAAGATATGTTCATTGATATCATACAAAAGGAAGGACAAAAAAAATTTAGATCCACTACAAGTATTCAATCAAAAAATTGATAATCAGACAACAATAATATTTGATTGGATGAGAATTCCATGTTTGTGAGTGTCTAAAGAGATGCATCGATTAAGCACTGAAGTGTCTCCCAACATGCTTCATATATATATGCCTAAGGGAAAAAAGTCACAATAATAGTAGACAACTCCCCTAATCATTTTTATGTGGTTTCCAATGGGGATGATGAAATTTAATAGTCAGACATGGATTGATCCATAATCTAATTATATAACACTATCTGTGTGTTGTGGACATCCATTGGGAATGCAATTTAGATATGAACATAATTGCTATATTCTTATTCCTATGAAACATCCCTCATCAGTTCGACCAGGGGGTCACATAATCAAGATCATGCAAGATCCTTTATCCAGTATCAACCCCTTACTGTGTCAAGATTAGTTGCCACATGATTTAAAAAAATGGTTTTTGGTTGAATCAGTCTGCCCCAAATTCATGAAATAGTCATCAAATATGTTCTTTATGGTAACTAAATATTCCCAAATGGTTCTCTGTTATCAGGGATTGAATCTAATTATTTATTTTTTCTACGTCACGTGTGACCCTCTACAACTACCAAAGTAGGTACATCATAAGTGGGAACAACTAGGTGAGTTAACAAGGAATAAATAGAGGAAACCCCATATATTTTTCAATCAATGTATTCACTGTCCTTGTCTCATGTCAAAGGACAATATTCCTTGACATATTATTCCCAGTTGATGGGATGTTTATCACTAGGATAAATATTCTCCATATAAGACTCTCCCAAATCGTGTATCATCTCTATTGGTTCTATGATAAAATAGTCGGTTAGGTATATGGTCTATCCACGTAATTGAATAATCTATTCTACACGCCACCTAGGTAAGCTTCTTCCAAATCTTGGGTGTAATCATTATCTTGGATGGTAGGGGAACCATCATGCGGTATGATAATCTCATAAATGTTTTCCTCACAGACCAATAGTCTCAAAAATTAGAAGATCATCATTGGATACCATTCTTCACACAAACCTTGGGGAGAGTATAAATCCTTTAGAAGCATCCAAACCTTTGAGAAAACTTCTAAGGGGTATACGAATCACAAAAAATCATCTCATATGTACTGACCATGTGAACCTTACACCAAAAGAAGATCATATAGGACCAAAAATCGAAAAAAACTTCAATTATCAATATTTTCCCCAGATGATGAATTTTAAGGCACGAAATTGAAGAAACTAAAAGTGATAAAAATGTAAGAGACATTATCAAGGCCTAAATAAATTTCCTCAAGCCTAGATATTTCTATTATCCTTTAGTGAAAAAAAGAACCAGGGTCCCAATAGTATTGTAATATACATAGTTGTGAAAATTCTCCCATATCCAGCCAAATGAAAACTGGAAAAAACAAATGATTATATAATGGATGTTTCACTATTGATTATTTCATAGAAGCTAGTATAGGACTGAAAAATTTGGCAAATCTAGATTAAGTGGCCATCCATCTATTAAACAATCTTTCAGCACAAGTGTTCTAACTCAGATTCCCGAGCATGCTTCCCTAACAAGAAAATCCACCCATTAAAGAACACAGACATTAATCCTAATAGCCAAAGGCTTATGTATATCTCCAAACACACGTGTAAACAACATGTTTTATATCATCCAGTTTCCAAAATTTCCAATTTTGAATCAAAACTCTCATGGACATTCTAGGATGGGAACCTGTTACGGAATATTGTAGCCAGGTGAGTTCCAATATGATCGTGAAAAATGATTAACCAATATTTAAAATGGAAGATTGAGCACATATTCAGTTCCTTATTTTAAATATATTTTACAATTTTTAGAATTTCCCTTGCCAAATAAAGAGTTTTGTGGGGTCTTACAAGAGGTTCGTGATAAGAATAAACTCTTTATACATTTCCCAAAGTGGTGATATCATGGTTAGTTTACTTATATCCCAATGGATGAATCCTACTTCATTGTTGGAGATATGAAATGTTTTGGTACCCTGGAACCAATAAATAATCAGTTCCACGAGAAGATAAGACTAATGGTAGATGATTAACAAAGAAAAATAGATAGATTCATAAAGATATATTGTATATAGATGGTCAGAAAATTCTAAATATCCCTATATATCCTAAAATGGTCAGGAAATTCATCAAACAAATTACCACTAATATGCATGTCCCATTGAAATCTATGAAAAAATACTAGATTTGTTCATGGAATAGATATGAATGGTAAAATTTCATATCGAAATGTGATAATTGGAGAAATTGATGTTGTTTGGACCAAGAGAGGAGTTTGACAGTATATAAGACAACCAGTAGGACAATACTAAAACTATTTTTCCATCCTAAATACTAGTCATATTAATATAGGCAAGGGAAGTTTATAACCTACAAGATGGAGTATTATATATGGAGAAGGAATGAAAATGTCAACCATAAGGAAACATCCATATAGGGGAATCTTGGTTGATAAATGATATCCTTGAAGATTAGACGATGGAATCCTTTTTAGAACCCTATATATAGATAACACAAGATATAGAGGATCAAGGTTACTATTCCTAGAAATATGGTCCCTTTTTTTAGTTGTGGTGGAAGATATATGCATTGATCTAGAGGCCATCTGAATAAAATCATGAAGCTTATGTTAGATAAGTGAAAAATTCATTAAAATATTCAAAAATCTAGTTGCAACATGGGAATCATATAAACCCAGAGGGATTCAAGATCATATGAATTAATATAGGACTCATATACATCATGAACAATTGAGTTATTAAGGACCTCATAACCCATAGGGAAACTCATGACCACACAACCAATCATGAGACTCATGATCACATGACCTTGACATGGTCACAAAATTAACATGATAGTATAGTCTTCATGTGATCGAACTAGTAGATCCTTCGAAAACATCACGATAGACATGCTTCAATGGACATAATATAAGTCTCAATTAATTTTTCAAATTTAATTCTTGATTATTTTGATCATGTATTAAAGAACATTAAATCTCATTAATTAGTTCTCTCATAGAAGTCTTACGAATATCTCTCACGATTAGTTCTCCAGGAAGGTCTTGAAAAGAGTTCTGGTGTACGAGAAGATCACAATATGTCTAGAGAGTTGGAAAATATTTTCAATTAGCCCCCTTCAGTTAACCTATTTATAGTTAACTCTTTGTAATACCAACTGTCATTATAAATACCAATCTCCAACCAAGACACTAATAAGAGGTTTTCACAAAGACTTATGAAGGCATTTACTTCTCTCAAAACTGAGCACCTGTCCCCAGGGAAATCACTCCTAATGGGGTGGGGTATTTTTTGATGCCCTCCAATTGATTATTAGAAAATATATACAGTAAGAAATTACCAAATCTTGCATATTATTTTCTCATAAAAGAAAAAGAATAGAATGTCTCAAAAACACATGGATCACATAAAATACCAAATGGAATCCAATCACATAACCATTGGGAGGTCTTATTAATGGTACATGCATAGAAAATGATCCTACTAGGATTATTAGGATCCACATTGATAACCTCTATTTTCTCAGGGTATCATACAAGACACACACTGATCATGCATAGGCTTATAGACAAGTTTCTATATGCCATCATACTTTTCAACCCAGTGGGTTCTAGGAAATCATCCAAAATCCCTATAAAATAAATGAGAAAATAAGCATAAGGTGAAGAGCTGATTTTTTCATTTATCTTATTTCAAAAAACTCACACAGTCCTTATGAGCTCCAGATTTACATTGAAACAGGACTACCTTATCACACAATAGCCTGATGACATGTCAAAATCCTCATAGAATGGATCTTGGACGTTTCCATTCAATTCTAGGATCCCCCTTTGGCTATATAGTCAGGTAGAAGGGGTTTTCATGAAAATTATTTTTCCTCACATCCAGGCCCATTATTGGCCATGAAACACACGACATACAAGGATTGGGATTATCTTAAAAAACACTCAAACAACTTTTTATGATCCCCATAGATTTTAAAATAAGAAAGGAGAAAGAAATGGAAAATATAAATGATTTTTTGAGAGAAAAGATGCATTGTTATTAAACAAAAAGAGGTCATATGCCCTGTTAAATCAAATTTGATCGTACGAAGCCCTCTAAAAAAGCTAGCATGGTCTCACAAAGTCCCATTGACATGATGGACAAATCTTTCAAAGGATCCAATGTAAATCCACCTAGATCTTGTGAGACCCCAAGACATGTCAATGTGATCCCCACAGACACCCTCTTGAAATGTAACCTTTGTATCACGAAAGGCCATAGAAAATCCGTCTTTGAAAAAATAAAGGTAATTACATAGGCATTAAAATTTATTTAGGACCCCTTGAAATTTAATAATGACCCTATAAAGAGTACATGAAAATTCTACGTAGTCACAGAAAATCCCATTGATTGGCATGGGTTCGGTAAATGTGCAGAAGGAGGAACATTATCAGAGATGTTGAATGTCACAAGCCACCATGGAGGACCTAGATTAGGATCATGTGAAACATGTGACACTATGAACATCAACTGAATCCATCAAAAACCCAAAAAATACACACCATGAAATTCATAATATTATTATTGTGGAAAGCCTATAAATCAATCCATGGATCTATGAAAAATACATAAAATATCTATCACACATGAGAGCATAGGATATGATTTATCAGAGTATAAAATCATGCGATTTCAAATATATTCCACAATTTAAAATCATGGAATTCAATTTATTATCACATGACATGAAAAATTACATTATTTGATCACATATAGGTCAGATAAAGGACTTATGACCTGTCAGCGGAAATATGCGAAGGACATCCCACATATTGAATTGGTTATAAAAAACCTAAGATAAGAAATCTGTGAAAAAACTTAATGATCATATGAATTATATTATATAATAATAATTTATAAAAATATGGTATAATTTCATGAAAACATATTTAGTAATCTCTGTTAAAGAACCAAGATCACGATATAGTACTGGGACATGTCCCCCAAATCATGCGACACTCAATTGAAATGCAATATTGATCATACGATGTCCCATGGACATTTCCATCCAGTAGAATGATGCTATCTGGTCATGTCACCCTTGTCATAAAATGTCCTCTAGGTCTGATAGTCAAACCTTATGATGATCACCACACATGTCACACCAATTCATGCAACAACACTAGAATACGTCATCTTGGTATTTTGGTGAGACTAGGACATGTTAACTAGTTTACTCAATTTCCCAAACACATACTATCGCAAATCATGTGATGTCCTACAGATATGTCATATAGATCATGCACAATCCTCTAGGCTTGCCATACTTGATCATGCGAACCCCTCCATAAAATATTCCCCAAATCATGTGGTGACTCCGAGACATGTCAACTAGGTGTTGCGATGAAACTGACACATATCAATTGATTATCATGATATATCTAGAACATTCCATCCAATATCATGTAATATCCTCTAGAAAATTCCACTAGATCATGTGGAATCATCCAAACATGTTAGTGTTGATCATGTTACACCCTCCAAATATACCAACTTAGAAAATGTGATTTCATCTTGAAAAGATATCCAAATCATGAAACCCCTCCAGATATCCCATTATTTATAATGTGATGGTCTCTTGGAATTTCAAATAAGATATGTGACGTACTACAGAAAATTCAGCTTGATAATGATATTTTCTTTAGGCATGTCCCCTAAGAAACTAATATATGATACACATCCTCCGAAAAATCAGGATGAAAATTGGACATGTCAATCAGATAATTAGTTTTTATCAAGCATTCCTCTTCATGAATGAAAAAATTATCTAGTGGATCTATATGGGAATCATTTTTATGTAATCCCTAATTAACTAAAATCTATGGATAATGATTCTTTCAAAACTAGGATATATAGGATTTTTCCCATGGTATGATCTAAAATTGTAATCCACCTTTATATATGTACCCTATTTATTTGACATTTCATCAATTGGGATCTAATCTCTCACATGAGATGATCATTTTAACTCATCCACTGGATAATCAAGAATGAAACTAAACTATGAGAAATATGATTTTTTCGAAAATCTGGATATACAGGACAACATCCAAAGGACAAACCTAAAACATGTATCCTCATTTTTATAAGTCTCCCAATAATTCTTTATCAACCAACATATTAAGAAGGAGACTAAACTATGAGAACATTGATTCCTTCTATTATTAGGACATGTTGTATGCCTTCCTATGATCATAGATCCATATTAAACTTCTAAAGGATTTTCCCAGCACATATTTCGTACATCAATATGTAGTGAGATTGATTACATGCTATACCTTATTTATCTCACATATAATAGATCATGTGGTCTTAGGGTGATTCAATGATCATATCATTCAAATCATGATTATCCATCATCCATGGAAGCCTTAGCGTGTAATCCCCAATTAGTGGCATGACATGAAATACTCAAAATAAGTACTTGCACCTTAGGGTGAGTCTTATGGTTCCAGTAGAACTATAATGACTTTGATTCATATTATTACTCAAATACGTAGGATGCCACATCATGGATCAAGCTCCCATACCCAGTGATTTTGTTTTCCCCTCAACATATATTTCAATTTTACATGAAATTAAACTAAATTGGTTGAATAATCAACATTGGTTTTTATTCATATTATAAACAACATATGTAGGATACCTCATAATGGATCAACCCCATGCTCATAATATTATCAACGTCGTTATAATAATGTAAATTCTAGAGTTCCTAATTAAAATACATACATATTGAAGTAGAAAACCATTAATATGAGATAAATGATGACTATAAGATACATATAGATTGAATAATTAATCATCCCTCCATCAGACATGGGGGGATTCAATAATTATCCATTTTGTTAGGGATACCAATCATGTATCATGATTATGAATATATAATCAATCATATTATATGTCTATAATATATTACATTTATAGGTTACAATTTCTGCACATATATATTGATGAGCAAGACCTACAATCCTCTCAAACAATGTGAGTTCTTATGTGCCACTAGGTATGAATTACCAATATACCAATTGTGTTTGGAAAGAAGATATGTACCCATTTAGGGATATGGTTTCCATTTGGAGTCTTTATTGAAGATATGAAAAAATTGTGAACCCAACATGAAGGATTTTAAAGACATCATGCCCCCCAAAATCAAATAGTTGAGCCATTTGTTCATTCCATATGGGTGATCATCCTATCCATTATAAAAGAAAAAATGTTACTTAATAATGAAACAAATATTTAATACACATATATAGATGAAATTTAATAATAAAATATTTATATATTTACAATTAAAACTTTTACTATATGATATGTTAGTTACTATTGTATAATGTATACTATACTGGGATGAAGAAATTGGATGGTTGTCCAGTGTAGTCAACTATGGATAATAAAATTTGGTAGTATGTTATATACATACAATAGGAATTAAAAAAGAGAAGTAAACTATAATGATTATAGTGAATATGGGGAAAATGGATGAGGTATAGAAGGAGTGGTATTACCTTTAACGGTATTACTTTGAAATTGATAATAAGGATGCTAATTCATGTATGTGTAAGGAATTTAAGTTGGATTCATAATGGGAGGAAAATGTCTAAGTCAATATAGAGTTGTGGTCGGTGAGACACTACAGATAGGGGTGACTATTGGTAAGGGAGATCCTATATTATGGACCTCCAGACATATAATTAGTTATTTTAGTTCCCCCATCCATGATTCCTATGAATATTAATTGTGATTTATTTAAATTACATATATAGTCAATAAATAAATAATGTACTCACTAGAATAATAATATTTTTTATCCCTTCTTATCTAAATATATTATGGGTTTTTTTCTATTTTATTCCAATGAACATCCCAAAAAATCACAATAACACAAAATAATCTAGATGTAATGAGAATTTTATTAAAATATAACAAAATAATAAAAATATATAATTATTCCAATAAAAATAAAATTTCTTTTCAAAACATTTCATCTTACATTGAGTTTAATTTCATTATAATATTTGATAAAAAAGTTATAACATTACACAATAAAAAAATATTTTTACATTAAATTCAAAACTTAGTTAAGTCATTGATTTTAGTTAATATTCCATTGTCGATATGTTATGTAAATTTCAAATTTTATATGGTTGTTGTGACCCCTATTACAAATAGTCTTGAGACCTTCACTATTCGATATTGAAATAATTAAACTTTATTTGGTATTATCAGGTGTATATTTCATGAATGTTTATATTCATCACATTAAAAGTATTTAAATTAATAGAGTTCTTCAATGATGACATTCAGGTATCTACATGGATTCTATGAACAGTTAAACATAAAATAAAAATGATATTGTAGTACTATTTATTAACTGCAAGATCATACTTATTACACATTTTGAAGATATAGTAGAGATGAAACAATATAAAATAACCCAAAAACAAGTTATTTTGTTGGTAAATATAATTTCCACTACCTCTCAGTTAATTTTTCATTTCAATTAAAACATCCATTTCAAAAATATTTACTATATTAAAGAACAAATGAAAATATAATTGACACTTTGTTGTATATATATCAGGTTTGTAACACAATAATAAATATCTCCTAAAATATTGTTTAGGAATATAAATATTGTACAACCATATATAAAACATACATACAATATGAAACTACATAACTAGAATAATATACCTCAAAAATTTAATTTTGCACCATGTTTAAAAAAACCCACACACCATGTCAAAAACATATATACTAAATATTTCCAAACATTTCAATGGTATAGATGATCTGTTACAATTTTTGGTTCACAATCCATTCAAACAATTGAATCATCTATTTCATCAAATGAATCATTTGATTTAATAAATAATAGTTTATCCAAAATGACACTATCATCCATTCCATCATACAAAATATTACAGGAAAAAAGTTCAACAATAACACAGAATTGGGGTTCTAAATGGTCATTTACATAAAACATGTATCTATCTTTAGATGCAGTAATGTAAGGCTAATCTATACATTTCTGAAATTTATTTTCAATCCCCAAAAATTTATTAATATCTATATACATGATATGGTATTTCATTAAATTAATCCACAATAATTTCATTATAGTTAAATGACCATGTGTGTAGTAATCTAATAAAAATACTCAATCAACCACTCCATAATAGTACATATTTTCTTATTGAGGCTGTCAATCAGATGCACTAGCATAACAATCCAAATTTGTGTTTATCATGACACCACCATCTATATTTCTATGTTTTATATAAAACTATTCATAATGAATTTAAATTCATTGAAAAAAATTTCATTACAAACTTGTTCCATATTATTTCGACCAAATGGAAATTTACTAATTTCTGCTGATATATCATTCATTATTCAACATTTTACCTATAATAAATCAATATCTAACATCGTTCTTTTACCTTATATATTTTCATGCACAAAAATCTTTTTTACCTCTGAATTTAAGAATGATGGAAATTCATTTTTATATAATATCTCCCTCCTCTTATTATATAAAACCAATTTTTTCTTTTTATAAATTAAATTTATTATAAGAAAATATGGGATTTTTATGAATCGTATGATATAAAAAGCACATAATAAATTAATATTTATAAATTTAAAAACCTGATGTAACAATCAACCATGAAGTATTAGAATTATAGTGTATTATGATACATTTCAAACTCATCCCTATTAAAACTAGATATCCTATATCTTCCACCCCCACCCCACCATTGGGAAAATGATGGAAATATAAGATCAACAGGATTATTTTGATCATATTCCGTTTTTATTGGCTGATTAGATCTTGTAGTGTCATTAGCTAAGTACATTTAATATATATCCATCCATTTTTTTTTGTTCTAACCGACCATTAATAATCAATCATTTATAACTATTAATAAATCCTACATAAGGGTTCAATTTAAACATAATTTTTCAATTAGATACATCTATAAATTTGAAATGCGACCACCAATAAGAAATTCTTTTAAAATATGAATAGTTAAATGTAAAAAAATGTGAAAAACGATGGAGCGAAATTTATCAAAAGTGACCAATAATGATGAGTTCTTAATTATATATATTTTCAATAAAACATATTTTCATCCTTTTAGGTAAAATTTATTGATTAATGTGGCATAATATAATCATGGTGAACATGAAATTAGGAGTCACTATATTTTAAATTGGAATAGTAATAAATTTAGGAAAAAATATATGTTATTCAATGGTTTTAAGGGATTTTTATTTCACATCATATTTATTCATATGATTTTATACGTTACTTGAATAAATATATGTGACCTTTAAAATTTATATAACATTATTAAATTATTTTTTCTCTATATTTTCATTGAAAATTGATAAAATGTCCTTTATAGTAATTTGAACTAATTAATGTATGATAAATACATTTTCTATATCCCTATCAATTAAATCAAAACATAAGATAAAATCATATTTTCCCTATTATATTTAAAAGTGTTTCATGTATCTTTTCAAAAAAAAAATTATCAAAATTCATTACATCCATGTAGTTTCATAGAAAATTTGATGACTAATATGAAAAAAATGAATATAATTTTCTTTCTCAAATATTTGTATCAATTCAAAGGAAAATACTTCATATTTAATAAATTTTATTAACCTTTTCCTATAAAAAATTTCACACAGTCATGTTCTTTATGATTATCACACCCCGATATACATTGAGGTACATCATATACTTTTATGAAATTATCAGATTGTATTTTTTTCCATATTAATGATCCATTTTTACATACCATAAATCCCTATGAATTAAGGAGTTATCATAAAAATTAACCACATAGAGAATGAATTATTCATACTAATAGGAAATTATATTATCTAATTTTTACTCTAACCATATATCATGTTTAAGAATTTTATTCATTTATTATCAGTAATAATGTTACATGAATTATAAATTAATAATTTCTTAATGTATCCCAGGTCTATAACCTGATGGTTCAAAGCTCCTTCGACAAACTTATTAATGGTTTAAATTATATTTCAATATCATTATTTGGATCATTGGGTCCAGAAATAAATAATCCCATGTAGTTTAATTTAGTTTCCCTACAAATTCATAATAGATAATTATAAATATGAATCAAAATATCCCATGAATTGTGTGTTGTATGCATTTGGTGAAATGGGTGAAACCATTACTTGATGATCCCAATCCAAAATTATCTATGTCGATTGAAAAACATGGTCATAACCAATCAAATTTATTCCACTCTATCTCATCTATATTATAAAATCGATCCTAAATTACCTTATTTAATTAATCTTCAGGCCTTCTCATAATCATTTACATCTATTTACATAAAATGTTTTTGATGTTTGGGTATCAATGGTATGACCCACATCATTTTACCGTGATCATGGAATTGTGTTCCATTTTTATTAGTATTCCATATAGATGTACCATAATGTTTTCACTAAAATAAATAAATAATTAACTTCAATAATAAAAAACAATATTTATAAAGCCCATTGGTTCTAATACTTGAAAATAAATGTTTTCTAAAAAAATATTGATTCCATATAATAATTTATATAAATACATGTATAATCAAGTAGTAATTAATTTAAAAACTTAAAGGGGTAATCAATCATAGTATTAAAAAATTTAAACAATGTTTTCCCAAGATATAATCACCTCCCAAACACAATTTTGGTTAGTTATTACCATGAATTGTATATTGGGAATATTATCCTCATCTATAATCATTATAACACTCTTTATATCATCAATATGATCATTTGAAAAAATCTAGGTTCCTATATAAATTTCTTATTTCACTTGTATCATCTCGAATCCAGGTGCCACCCAATGGTGCCTCGAACATGGTTGGTCACATAAACTGAAGTACATTTCCCAAAATTCTAGAGGCTACCAACTAGTATCTAGGTCCATGATGTGATATTGGGGAAACAATTACATCATTTTGATATTATACATCATGGAAAATAGATAGTAAACAATTTTGGAAGAAATATTACCAAATAAGAATAAGAGTAGAAGACTAAAAGGAAATTCAATAGAAGACACAATATATATATATATTTATTTATATATATGATTCATTGCATATGTATATAAGATAAAAACCAAACAAGTTACAATGCGGTAAATAAATACATAATCTAATGTAAAAAATAAACAGTTAAACTCTAGTAGCATCGCAAGCCTCAGGTTTGTCTTATTCTATCCAACTCCAACAAAAATCATGTACCTGATAAATAAGGTTGATTTCTCGTATCTATACCTGAAATCATATAATCTGTTTGGGTCTAAAATCATGACAAAAACAATGTGTGAGATGAATCCCAGTAGGCAACCTCAAAAATATGTGTGCCTAACTGTTAGTGAATATATATATATATCATGTGATATGAAAAAATGAGGTAATAAACTATGAAGTAATCAAAACAAAACAACCCTACAATTTTAAATTAAATTCATTTAACATTTATTATTCATATGTTGGATCGTGTAACCCTGGTATCTATCCTTTTATAAATATCCCCCATGTAATGTAATAAAACAGATATCTCATAAGACCAGTAAATAGTCATGTAAGACTGAATCCAATCTTGATCATTGTCTTTGAAGACCCATCAGAATCATTAAATTATACACAAACAAACTTCTACGAATTCTCTCTCAGTATAACCCCTTTGGCCCCACATAGCATCAATTCATTAAAAATAATGATCCTCTGGGAAATCTCTCATGTTCTATCCACTTTGGTTTTTCATAGGATCAATTAAATAAATACCAACCCTCTTGAAAATCTCTCACAATATAAATAATTTGGACACAGTTATACACCAAACTCTAATGGTCATGTGTAAATAATCTTGAAGTACCCTCATTCTTCCTGATCTAAGGCTCACACAGTCTATTGAAAAAAGAAGATAAATATAAGATATCTAGAAGCCCCCTCAAATATTCTGGTCCAGGATATCATGGTACTTTCTAAAAATAAGGAAAATATAAAATCAAAGCCACTCTAGTAATCTAAATATACTAAAAGTCTAAACATTCAAAATGCATATTATAGACATATCAAATAATAAATCAAACACCATCTTAATCAAACGAGTCATAGAAAACAAGGTATTCCTAATAGGAAGTCTGGACCAAATGTCCCTAAAAATCTATCAAGGGAATACTCACCCATGGGGTCTCCCATAGACAATTCATCCAACCTTACGAATAAGAAAAAACCTATTATCAATCAATCAAACCAAAGAAGGTAATAACATGGTTTTATTCCAAAATCATGCATTACAAAAAAATGTGGTATGCAACCCTTATAGCATATATAATCCCAAGACAAACAATGAAAGGCACAAACCACCCACCTCAATGTCATATGATCGTTATACTTGAACGTTGGCCATTGAATCATCTAAGATCCACATAGATCTACTAAATTGTGAAAAACTCTAATCCTTGAATAACTCAAAAGATAGGATGAATCAAGAATAAACAATCTAGGGGATGTGAGAACTAACCGGTGGGATTACAATGCACCTGACAGTGTCTCATTCAGAGAAATGATGTAGAGTCCTGAGGGGTTCATAGTTTGTCAGTACATCAATAGCACTCCTATACAAAAAATGGGGAGAAGAAATTGTTCTCAAACATGAGACACAACCCCCTTCAGATATATAAAATAAAAAAGAAAACTATATATAATGTTATTGGAAACTATATGCTATGTAGTAGCCTTAACTATCCACCCCCACATAAGTGTGTCTACCAGTTCACCACAAAACCATGTACTCGGCCATTACACGGTCAGTATGCAGCTGTGTGCATCTATAGGATACACGCTGTGTACATGGAAGTACACAACGTGTACTCCGAAAATCCACATTTCATCCTTTTTCCTAAAAAACAACCTGAAATCAAGATCCATACCATAAATAATAATCGAGGTTCATACAAACTTCTCCCATTTGAGCAATTCATTCATGAATTTCCCTTAAATGGTTGTGAAGAAGAATCTACGAACAAATATAGTCACCCTGATCACCCATTGGCATCCCTCTCCTATGTCTCATCCTGCACTCACTTGTGATTCCATAGAAATTGTACTAGTGGAATAGAGCATCCACTGAGTACCATTTTGCTGCACCTGGTACCTCTAAGACAACTACAACCGGTATGAAAGAGACCCAAATCTCTCTAAAACCTCAAAATACCCAACATATCTTGGTGAAATATTACAATGTATCATAATCCTCCTGTGTTCCAACATTGGTGTGACACTTAATAAAACTAGTTCTTTAACCATGAACTCTAGTGTCACGACCCGCCCTCGGGGCCCGTGCCGTGACTACCCCAAGCCCGCCTCCCATAGGCCAGGGGCTGGCGACTAGCACCAAGGCGTAAAATCCCAGTAAACAGGGAAGGCATTGCCTTTATAAGTAACAACCACCACAGAGTCAACAAGCAGAAAGTAACTACAAGTGCAGAAAAGTAAATGGGCCAGAATACAAACCCAAACTGAAAGTAAAGTACAACTCGAAAAGGGAAAAACAGCAACTGAAAAGTAAAGCCGCTACTCCGAGCTGTCCACTGGAAATCCCACCTGAAGGGTGAGTACAGATAGCTCCTCTGCTCCACGGGTCCCGCCGTCCGCTCCGTGCATGTCCCGCCCAGTGGTCCACCTCCGGGTACCGTCCCGCTCTACAAGCCTCAGCTAAGTCAACGCTGTCCATCGTCTGCAACCAACACAACGTAGTGCGGGCGAAGCCCGTGCAGGGGTGAGTATAAGCTACTCAGTAGGGACCCCGAGACCCCTGAAGGTCTCTCAAATCCACAAAGGATAAACCACGAAGAAAAGGTAACAATCACGAAGTAACAACTGACACTGCTCAGGTATATGCCCATACATATACCTAAGTCATCAATTTCCGTTCGGCTCCAACACCGATCCCAAGAACAACCCAATACACAAAGAAGAGTAAACAGTAAATCCACACAGGATAACAGTACAAGTTCACACAGTTTATAACAAGTTTATGAAATCAACGGATAACTATTACCCAGGTATATGCCCATACATATACCTAAGTTATCAAGCGACCCATCTCAATCATGAGGAAACACAAAGATCATTGACTCAGCTCAAACCAGGATTTTTTATTAACGAAACCGTAACTGCTGAAGAGCTCCGTCTCTAGAGTGTACAGGGGTCCTGTCACGACTCCGAGGCCGCCTCTCACTAACCTAAGACTGCTGAGGTACTCCTCCTGTCGAGTACTGCGGGTTTGCGGCCAACTACCGGGCGCTCCGTCCGCTGAGGGTCTGTCGCCAAATACCGGGCGCTCACCCAAATAGCCTACTGAGGTACTCCTCCTGTCGAGTACCGCGGGTTTGCTGCCAACTACCAGGCGCTCCGTCCGCCGTGGGTCTGCCGCCGAATACCGGGCGCTCCGTCCACTGGGCTAGTCGACTCACTCCAAGTCGAGTCGGTCGAGCAGTCGTCAGGTCTCAGCCGGCTACACGGTCTCCGTACTCCGCACGCACGTCTCCACCGTCGCGGGTCTGTCGCTACAACCAAGCGCACACACTCCGTAGAGTATCGCGGGTCCGCCGCTACAACCAAGCGCTCCACCGCCAAGGGTCTGCTGCTGCATCCAAGCGCACCACCACTGTCAAGTACCACGGGTCCGCTGCTACACCCAAGCGCTCCATCGCCCAAGGTAAACAGAAAATTTAGCTCACACAGGTTCGGTAGCACTGCTCGCGTAGGATCGCTGAGTGCTGTAGTCGTCGTCGTCGAATCCACACAGGATCTCTGTACTGTCGTCGTCGAAGTCACAGTAGCCGTCGTAGCAGTAGAACAGTCGCAGCCAGCACTAGGGTTCCCGCACAAAGCAAGCTCGTTCGGAGGGTCCACTCCACGAGCCGAGAGGCTGATACATCAACTGTCACAACGACCAGAGTTGATGTATCCAAAAGTTCCGTATCGTCAACAGGAACTCAACGCAACAGACGGCGCGTCGATCGGACGCCCGGTCTGAGAGTTATTGACATTTTCGTCTCCGGGGCCAGGTTGGTTTTTAAGGCAAAACCAACCCGACCGTACTCCACCTGCGTCCAAACCTCGGGCGGAGTATGCCAAAAGATCCGTCTCACTAAGAGGAACACTACGCGACTGACGGCACGTCAATCGGACGTCCGTAGCTCAAGATATGAGCGTTTCCGCTCCGAAGGTCCGGTTGGTTTCGTGAACGAACCAACCCGGCCGAACTCAAAGTAACCCGAAACCTTGAGTGCGATATACCGAAACGACCGTCTCGATCCAAGGATCGCGTTGCCGCTGACGGTTCGTCGATCGGAGGTCCGAGGCTCAAGTTATGAGCGAAAAACCAAAACTGGTCCGAAACGGGGGGGTCCGGGTCCGGGCCGACCCGGCCCGACCCCCCCCCCCCCCCCCCGGGGCGGCGCGGCGGCGGCGCGGCGGCCGGCGGCGGCGGCGACGACGGCGCGGCGGCGGCGACGACGACGACGGCGCGGCGGCGGCGGCGCGGGGGCGCGGCGGTGCGGCGGCGGCGGCGGGCCGCGGTGGCGGCGGCGGCGGCGGGCAGCGGTGGCGGCGGCGGCGGGCCGCGGTGGCGGCGGCGGGCCGCGGTGGCGGCGGCGGCGGCGGGCCACGGTGGTGGCGGCGGCGGGCCGCGGTGGCGGCGGCGGCGGCGGGCCACGGTGGTGGCGGCGGCGGGCCGCGGTGGCGGCGGCGGGCCGCGGCGCACGCGGGTGGCACGCGGGGGGCAAAGCCCCCGCTGTTTTTGTCAAGGCGGCACGGCCTTGTGCCGTGCCTTTGCAAAAAAACGGCCCCCGCAAGTGGGGGCCGGCTGGACGAACCGGGGGGCTGTTGCCCCCCCTCCTTTAATGAACCGCCCCCCTCATTAAGAGGGGGGTTTGTTGAACCGGCCGGGGGATTTATTCCCCCGGTTTTTATGACATCCGGCCGGCCAGCTGGCCGGCCGGTTTTTACCAACGGGACCGGAAATTCCGGTCCCGCCCTCGACATCCGACGCCGGCGGCCCGGCCGCCGGTCTCCCCTTCTGCCGCGGCCCGGAACCGGCCGCGGTCTTCTCGTCCCGCCGCGGCCTGGAACCGGCCGCGGTGTTCGTCGTCCGGCGCGGTGCGACGGCACCGCACCCCTTCCGCCATGCCATGATTCTTTTCAACGCGGCGCGACGGCGTCGCGTTCTTGAAGATTTTTCCTTGACGTAACACGACGGTGTTGCGCAAATTATAAGCACGATCATCCGCGTGGTGCGACGGCACCACGCCACTTGCTTCCACCCGCATGAATAAACATGAACGATGGAGGGGGGGTTCGGCCGTGTTCGTGCGGTCCGGCCCCCCTCGCGTTAACTATAACACTTAAATAAAATATTTAAATGCCTCACGTAGACATGCGATCCACGAGCAAGAAAGGAAACAAGGAAATAAAAATGAAATCAACAACCCCTACCTCAGGTTTAAGATTGAAGATTCGTCTATGCTCCGCGGATGACGGCGTCGCGGAGGTCGGGCGTCGCGGTCGTCGTTCGTCAGAACCGTTGACGAAGAGATATGCCCGAAGAGACACGTCGTTGGCGGATCTTCGTTTGCCGACGAAGAAAGCCCGAGGAGGAAGGTGCGGTGTTCTCTCTCGTTGACACCGAAGACGAAGAAGAGCGGAGCGGCGTTCTTCGTCGGAACTTGAGCGTTCTACGTCAAGTCTTGAGGAAAGTCAAATAAAAAGGAATCAACGAACTCAAGAACCCTTACCTCGATAGTCGCACGTTGACGGAGTCGTGGAATATCGGTGTCGATTCCTTTGACGTCGGAGGAAGAGTCGTTGTCGATGGCGTTCGTCGCGGAAAACCATCGCGGAAAAGATGATGCGGAAAAAGAACGTCACGTCGTGGATGGATCGTGTTCTTCGGCGGAGAAGTTCTTCGTTGAAGAATGACGTTCTTCGCGTTCTTCGTTCTTCGAAGGTTCTTCGTCAAGGTTGAAGAAGAAGAAGAAAATCTCCCAAAAGCTCTCAAGCGCATAATAACCAGAGGTTAAGCGTTGGTCTTATTTTATTAATACGCCAACGAATTTGAAAAAAAAGATTAAGAAACGATCCATCAATTCGTTGAATTAATTCAACGAAAGAAACGACCCATTTAATTCACGAAAGAAACAGCCCATTTAATTCACGAAATAAACCGCCCAATTAAATGGTCTGTTAAGAATTTAGAAAACGCGTCGGTTGACTTTCATTAAGACGGGTTTTCACGGATGCGTTTCTTAACGGAAAGAAACGGCGGGGCTCGTGCGGGCCCCACCTCACAAATATCCTACCAAGGGGTAGGATATTTCTGGATAGCATCCTATCCAGTTCAACTCAGTTCAAGCCGCCTTTAAGTGGCTTCAAGTGGCTTCCAAGTGGCTTAAGCGAAATAAAATAAAGTTGTCGCAAAATTATTTTATTTTTAACCTTAAGCCCGAAAATTAAAAACCACACCCGAGCAAACGCAACTCCGGAAGAGGCGTTTCTAAGCGAATACCGGCGCTGCGATTTCATCGGTGCCCTCAGAATTCGATTCCGGGCACCGGTTCAAAAGTTAGAAAAACCCGCTCGTCCGTTCACTGAACGTACCCGAGCCAAAACTTCGGAAAATGATTCCGGGCACACCGGGCCTCGGAATCAGGTGCCGTCAGAAACTGCGTTCTTGTAAAATTCAAAAGAAAATTAAGAAAAAAATTTCCTTGAAATTTACGGGTCTTTACATTACTCCCACCACAGGGGTTTACGTCCCCGTAAAGCTTCACCACAAACTTAGGGAAACAAAGCGGTACTGAGCACGCATCTGAGCCTTCCGCTCCCATGTGCTCACCTGGAGGTTCCCGCGCTGCCAAAGAAAGTGCACAAGAGGAATCGACCATCCTCCTAGGATCCGTTCCTGTCGATCCTCGATCCCCACAGGAACCTCCGTATAAGACACTCATCGCCACCGTCTAGCTCCTCATGGTCGATGATATGCGAAGGGGGTCGAGCACGTATCTCCTCTGCTGGGATACGTGGAAGACGTCGTGCACCCGGTGCAACTGAGGTGGCAGAGCCAGGCGATAAGCCACCTCGCCAACCCTGCTGAGGACCTGGAAAGGCCCGATGAAGCGGGGAGACAACTTGCCGCCTCGGCCAAATCTCCGAATACCACGTCGAGGTGTGACCCGCAAGAAGACGTGGTCACCATCCTCGAACTCTAGTGGCCTCCGCCTCCTGTCAGCGTATGACTTCTGCCGGCTCTGTGTTGTCCTCATCCGCTCCTGGATGATATGGACCTCTTCTGACGTGGCCCGGACCATTTCTGGTCCCACAAGAGCTGCAAGATTTCTTCTTTGCCGATAAGAGAAACCTGGTCTCATCCCCAGGATGAACCACATTCTTTGCCTAAAACAGTCAATCTTAACATGGATGATACTAATCCATACCAAGGATGACGTCGTAAGGCCTCGACGCTACTACTAAGAGATCCAACCGTTACTCTCGCCTCCAAGGGTTGAGTCACACTGTCGGCATCAGTGTGTGGTAACTGGTCTCCTCCAGTAGATGTCTCACAAGTGAGGGTCAAGTCAACAGTCAACTGGAACCTCTTAGTAACATCACAAAAGAGGACAGGAAAGAAAACATCACAAAGGTTTGCGTCTTTTATTATTGCAGCTCATAATACAAGACGCTACACAAATGCAACATCAACATGGAACTAGAAGTACAAAAGACGTATTCACTAGTTCCTCCCCTGTCCACCTGCTCCCAGAGCTCCAGCATTTGTCGCTGCCTCAACCTCGGTGGCTCCCTCCAAGCCTGCGGATCGAGGAGTCGGACAGTCACGTGCCAGGTGACCCTTTCCGCGGCATGAGTAACACAACCTGCTCCTTGCACGGCTAGCTCTGTTCCCACTCCGGGTGCCCTGCACCACCGGTCCTAAAACCCGAGATCGCCCATCTGCTGGTCTGGTGGCATCGGTGGGCCAACGTATGGTAGTACCGCTGGTGCCTCCGCTGGTGCCTCAACTGCAAGAGGGCCCTGTACCGAAGCCTCGTCGCTCGACAGACTGTCAGCACGCTCATCCCTCCGGGCTCTAGCTGGTCGTCTGAGAAAAGACATCCTGAAAGAAACAACGTAACACGATCAAACGATTATACCTGGTGAGTTGGCCTGGTTTGAGCTGTTTTAAGGGGAAAAACTTTTGTAAACAGACACGCAACCAGTGTTTTCATGCACAAAGTCGGAAATCAGTTGTCAGGGTCCTGGTGTATGGATACGTCGGCCGCCCGCACCAACACTGGACTCCCTGAACTGAAAACCACACTCGGTACCCTTAACACTATTGCTTCACAGAAAGAAAGATCAGAGTTATAAGTTCTGCGGTAGAACCGAACTCCTCTGATACCAATTTGTCACGACCCGCCCTCGGGGCCCGTGCCGTGACTACCCCAAGCCCGCCTCCCATAGGCCAGGGGCTGGCGACTAGCACCAAGGCGTAAAATCCCAGTAAACAGGGAAGGCATTGCCTTTATAAGTAACAACCACCACAGAGTCAGCAAGCAGAAAGTAACTACAAGTGCAGAAAAGTAAATGGGCCAAAATACAAACCCAAACTGAAAGTAAAGTACAACTCGAAAAGGGAAAAACAGCAACTGAAAAGTAAAGCCGCTACTCCGAGCTGTCCACTGGAAATCCCACCTGAAGGGTGAGTACAGATAGCTCCTCTGCTCCACGGGTCCCGCCGTCCGCTCCGTGCACGTCCCGCCCAGTGGTCCACCTCCGGGTACCGTCCCGCTCTACAAGCCTCAGCTAAGTCAACGCTGTCCGTCGTCTGCAACCAACACAACGTAGTGCGGGCGAAGCCCGTGCAGGGGTGAGTATAAGATACTCAGTAGGGACCCCGAGACCCCTGAAGGTCTCTCAAATCCACAAAGGATAAACCACGAAGAAAAGGTAACAATCACGAAGTAACAACTGACACTGCTTAGGTATATGCCCATACATATACCTAAGTCATCAATTTCCGTTCGGCTCCAACACCGAGCCCAAGAACAACCCAATCCACAAAGAAGAGTAAACAGTAAATCCACACAGGATAACAGTACAAGTTCACACAGTTTATAACAAGTTTATGAAATCAACGGATAACTATTACCCAGGTATATGCCCATACATATACCTAAGTTATCAAGCGACCCATCTCAATCATGAGGAAACACAAAGATCATTGAATCAGCACAAACCAGGATTTTCATTAACGAAACCGTAACTGCTGAAGAGCTCCGTCTCTAGAGTGTACAGTGGTCCTGTCACGACTCCGAGGCCGCCGCTCACTAACCTAAGACTGCTGAGGTACTCCTCCTGTCGAGTACTGCGGGTTTGCGGCCAACTACCGGGCGCTCCGTCCGCTGAGGGTCTGTCGCCAAATACCGGGCGCTCACCCAAATAGCCTACTGAGGTACTCCTCCTGTCGAGTACCGCGGGTTTGCTGCCAACTACCAGGCGCTCCGTCCGCCGTGGGTCTGCCGCCGAATACCGGGCGCTCCGTCCACTGGGCTAGTCGACTCACTCCAAGTCGAGTCGGTCGAGCAGTCGTCAGGTCTCAGCCGGCTAAACGGTCTCCGTACTCCGCACGCACGTCTCCACCGTCGCGGGTCTGTCGCTACAACCAAGCGCACACACTCCGTAGAGTATCGCGGGTCCGCCGCTACAACCAAGCGCTCCACCGCCAAGGGTCTGCTGCTGCATCCAAGCGCACCACCACTGTCAAGTACCACGGGTCCGCCGCTACACCCAAGCGCTCCATCGCCCAAGGTAAACAGAAGATTCATCTCACACAGGTTCGGTAGCACTGCTCGCGTAGGATCGCTGAGTGCTGTAGTCGTCGTCGTCGAATCCACACAGGATCTCTGTAATGTCGTCGTCGAAGTCACAGTAGCCGTCGTAGCAGTAGAACAGTCGCAGCCAGCACTAGGGTTCCCGCACAAAGCAACCTCGTTCGGAGGGTCCGCTCCACGAGCCGAGAGGCTGATACATCAACTGTCACAACGACCAGAGTTGATGTATCCAAAAGTTCCGTATCGTCAACAGGAACTCAACGCAACAGACGGCGCGTCGATCGGACGCCCGGTCTGAGAGTTATTGACATTTTCGTCTCCGGGGCCCGGTTGGTTTTTAAGGCAAAACCAACCCGACCGTACTCCACCTGCGTCCAAACCTCGGGCGGAGTATGCCAAAAGATCCGTCTCACTAAGAGGAACACTACGCGACTGACGGCACGTCAATCGGACGTCCGTAGCTCAAGATATGAGCGTTTCCGCTCCGAAGGTCCGGTTGGTTTCGTGAACGAACCAACCCGGCCGAACTCAAAGTAACCCGAAACCTTGAGTGCGATATACCGAAACGACCGTCTCGATCCAAGGATCGCGTTGCCGCTGACGGTTCGTCGATCGGAGGTCCGAGGCTCATGTTATGAGCGAAAAACCAAAACTGGTCCGAAACGGGGGGGTCCGGGTCCGGGCCGACCCGGCCCGACCCCCCCCCCCCCCCCCCCCCCCCCCGGGGCGGCGCGGCGGCGGCGCGGCGGCCGGCGGCGGCGCGGCGGCCGGCGGCGGCGCGGCGGCCGGCGGCGCGGCGGCACGGCGGTGCGGCGGCGGCGGCGGGCCGCGGTGGCGGCGGCGGGCCGCGGCGCACGCGGGTGGCACGCGGGGGGCAAAGCCCCCGCTATTTTTGTCAAGACGGCACGGCCTTGTGCCGTGCCTTTGCAAAAAAAACGGCCCCCGCAAGTGGGGGCCGGCTGGACGAACCGGGGGGCTGTTGCCCCCCCTCCTTTAATGAACCGCCCCCCTCATTAAGAGGGGGGTTTGTTGAACCGGCCGGGGGATTTATTCCCCCGGGTTTTATGACATCCGGCCGGCCAGCTGGCAGGCCGGTTTTTACCAACGGGACCGGAAATTCCGGTCCCGCCCTCGACTTCCGACGCCGGCGGCCCGGCCGCCGGTCTCCCCTTCTTCCGCGGCCCGGAACCGGCCGCGGTCTTCTCGTCCCGCCGCGGCCCGGAACCGGCCGCGGTGTTCGTCGTCCGGCGCGGTGCGACGACACCGCGCCCCTTCCGCCATGCCATGATTCTTTTCAACGCGGCGCGACGACGTCGCGTTCTTGAAGATTTTTCCTTGACGTAACGCGACGGCGTTGCGCAAATTATAAGCACGATCATCCGCGTGGTGTGACGGCACCACACCACTTGCTTCCACCCGCATGAATAAACATGAACGATGGAGGGGGGGGGGGTTCGGTCGTATTCGTGCGGTCCGGCCCCCCTCGCGTTAACTATAACACTTAAATAAAATATTTAAATGCCTCACGTAGACATGCGATCCACGAGCAAGAAAGGAAACAAGGAAATCAAAATGAAATCAACAACCCCTACCTCGGGTTTAAGATTGAAGATTCGTCTACGCTCCGCGGAAGACGGCGTCGCGGAGGTCGGGCGTCGCGGTCGTCGTTCGTCAAAACCGTTGACGAAGAGATATGCCCGAAGAGACACGTCGTTGGCGGATCTTCGTTTGCCGACGAAGAAAGCCCGAGGAGGAAGGTGCGGTGTTCTCTCTCGTTGACACCGAGGACGAAGAAAAGCGGAGCGGCGTTCTTCGTCGGAGCTTGAGCGTTCTACGTCAAGTCTTGAGGAAAGTCAAATAAAAAGGAAACAACGAACTCAAGAACCCTTACCTCGATAGTCGCACGTTGACGGAGTCGTGGAATATCGGTGTCGATTCCTTTGACGTCGGAGGAAGAGTCGTTGTCGATGGCGTTCGTCGCGGAAAACCGTCGCGGAAAAGATGATGCGGAAAAAGAACGTCACGTCGTGGATGGATCGTGTTCTTCGGCGGAGAAGTTCTTCGTTGAAGAACGACGTTCTTCGCGTTCTTCGTTCTTCGAAGGTTCTTCGTCAAGGTTGAAGAAGAAGAAGAAAATCTCCCAAAAGCTCTCAAGCGCATAATAACCAGAGGTTAAGCGTTGGTCTTATTTTATTAATACGCCAACGAATTTGAGAAAAAAGATTAAGAAACGATCCATCAATTCGTTGAATTAATTCAACGAAAGAAACGACCCATTTAATTCACGAAAGAAACAGCCCATTTAATTCACGAAATAAACCGCCCAATTAAATGGTCTGTTAAGAATTTAGAAAACGCGTCGGTTGACTTTCATTAAGACGGGTTTTCACGGATGCGTTTCTTAACGGAAAGAAACGGCGGGGCTCGTGCGGGCCCCACCTCACAAATATCCTACCAAGGGGTAGGATATTTCTGGATAGCATCCTATCCAGTTCAACTCAGTTCAATCCGCCTTTAAGTGGCTTCAAGTGGCTTCCAAGTGGCTTAAGCGAAATAAAATAAAGTTGTCGCAAAATTATTTTATTTCTTAACCTTAAGCCCGAAAATTAAAAACCACACCCGAGCAAACGCAACTCCGGAAGAGGAGTTTCTAAGCGAATACCGGCGCTTCGATTTCATCGGTGCCCTCAGAATTCGATTCCGGGCACCGGTTCAAAAGTTAGAAAAACCCGCTCGTCCGTTCACTGAACGTACCCGAGCCAAAACTTCGGAAAATGATTCCGGGCACACCGGGCCTCGGAATCAGGTGCCGTCAGAAACTGCGTTCTTGTAAAATTCCAAAGAAAATTAAGAAAAAAATTTCCTTGAAATTTACGGGTCTTTACATCTAGTGCTCATCTCCATCGATCAACAAAGGATTTATGGAAAGACTGTGTATTATCCATCCTTTTAAGAGTCAACTCCACATGCACAGTGGTCTCCTGGACAAGATGAGGTCTCAGTATAGATGCCTCTCCTACCTCCAGCCATCATAGGGGTGATTGGCATGGTATACTGTATAAAGCCCAAGAAGGTTCCCTCGGAATCATTTCCTCAAAGCTATCATTATAAGAAAAATCCACCAGGGGTATGTTTGTATCCTATGATCCGACAAAATATGGGATGCTTCCTTGAAGAATTTCCTCCAAAACACGAATCTTGTGCTCGGAATGGCAATCTATTTGGGAATCGTAGGTTGTAGAAAGATGTACATGTGTACCAAATCCTTATATATCCCCTTCCAGACATTAGAAGTAAACTGGGATTCCCTATCTGAAATGATAGATTGAGTAACCTCATGAAATTGTACTATCTCTCAACTGTAAAACATTACATGCTCCTCAACATTGAAGGATTCCTCTATTGGTAGTTAATGTTCAACCTTTACGATTCTATTAACAACAACCCATATAGCATCATTTCCTTGAGGTTAACATGGTAAACCTATCAAAAAAACATTGTGAAATCATTCCACATCCATCTGGGAAAGGGTAACTATGATAATAGCCTTGTCGTTCGTAGATGTTTTGCATTCACTTGCTGATAGGTGGAACATCTCATAACAAAACCAGTTACATCCCTCTTCAGGCATGGCCACCAATACTGATGATGTAGATCACTATACATCTTGGTGACACCGGGATGAACTAACTATAATGGGGCATGAAAATCTTTCAACAGATCATTAGGTATATCTGTTGACACCCACACACGCCAATGAAAATGCAGATCCTCATCCTCGCCTACGGTCCACCCAAAAGTAGGGTCCTCACCTGACACATCTCCCATAGGACTATGACATCAGAATTTGATAGCTACCTCATTGACACTCGATCCTGTAGATTATCTGTAACATCTATAAAAAATTAAATGACTATCCCTATTTTTCATTCTCCTCTATATTCATCTCAGTAAACATAGTCATAAGGTAACACTCACTTCTGGCCTCCTGAACACCTTGTATCTGAGTCCTCCAACTAAAAAAAATCAACCACTATGTTGCCTTTCCAATGCATATTGGATAGATAATAGTCAAATTATTTAATGTAATCAACCCACCTTCACCATCTCAAATTCAGATAATGCTGTGTAAATATGTACTCGAGTATTTTTTTGGTCAGTGTACATTACAAAACACTCTCCGAGTAAGTAATGTCTCTAATATCATAAAACATGAACAACAACAGATAACTTGAGATCATGTGTAGGGTAGTTCTTCTCATGTTAACAAAACCAATGAGTCCTATATGCAATGAATCCTTCCCCCTGCATAAGAACTTATCCCAGCCCAATACATAATGCATTGTTGTAAAACGTGTAAATCTTTCCTAGATTCAGAAAAAATTATATTTGTGCTAAATTTAATCTCATTTCCAACTCCTAAAAGGATGAATCACATAAATATTTCTAAAAGTACTTCTCAAACATCTTAGTTAGGCTATTCAAGGTTGCTAATATGTGATATAAGTCATCAATAAACCATCTTTAGTAAACCTCTAGCCCTAGAAAACTTCGTACCTTAAAAAAATTCTTTACCTGCTCCCAGGATCCTACCACTCTCACCTTATCTAGGTCAACTAATACTCCTGTCTCTTAGATTATGTGATGCATGAAATGAATTTGATCAATATAAAAGTGGTATTTTGTGAGCTTAAAATATATCTGTTGTTATCTCAGTGTACATAATATGATCTCAAGATGTATAGCATGGTCGTGTCATGAGTGAGTGTACACCATGATATAATCAATGGAGACTACCCAAAAAGAATACATGTATGTATGGAACACTCGGTTCAATAGTGCGATGAAAACTAACAATGATGTCTTGAGATAAAATAGCATAAAAAAATACTCGTATAGATGACAACTACTATGAAAGGCTATAAGTGGTATATCTAATGGTCTAACACACAACTCATGACAACCAGATATCATGTAAATCATCTAGAACACCCAGGATCCTCATTCTTTATCATAGAGATCATCAATATTTGTCAAGGGATATCTGGTCATGATCTTCAATTGGGTTAACATCCAAAAATCCACACAAATTCTTAGGGTACCATCCGCATTATTTAAAAAACAGACAAATGATCCCCATGGAGAACTACTGGGTCGGATTAAACCATTATCATACAAATCCAAAAAATGCTTCTTGAGATCCTATAACTCATGGGTAGAAGTTATGTACAGTGAAATGGACACTGGTGCCACTCAATGTAAATGATCAAGAGTGAAATCCAACTATAGCACTGGAGGTAAACATGAAAAGTCATATAGAAAGACATATCTAAAATGATCCACCACTGGAGGAAATTCCATCTGGGAAATCCCCAAGTAATCCAAATTTAAACTAGTAATCTGGGTAGTAATTCCTCCCAAACCATGATGCTTGGGTCCATCTATGCTTGTCGGGACATCCCATTCATCTTTGTGTTGAAATTATCTTCCCTCTAGTGATGTCAAACTCACCCTGTTGAGATTGTAGTCATAAAATTACTAAAAGGAGACAAAAAAGTCCATTCTAAGAATGAAATAAATGAATATAATATCCAAGACATAGAGGTCCCAAATTATGTGACACCCACCAATCTCAAGAGGTTAATCCTTGAACTAACATACCCTATACATCCTAATCCCCAACAGAGTGTCTAGAAACATAACTTCATCGAAGGTAATGATAGAGATCCCAAGGCTCTACACAATGAAAATAGATATAAACCAATAGGAAGCCTCTATATAAAAATGAGCATAATTTAGAACTAAGGGAAATAGAATTGTACCTCTAACTATAGAGGTTTCGGGATCCGGCTCCTACTGGGTCTGTTCCATCGCAAAAGAATGGTCTATATCACGGAACTATGACCATGACTGGAAACCATGAGTTGTTCCACCATGATGTCACTAAAAACATTTCGTCTTACTGCCACAGCCACACCACCATATTGGCATGAACGGCCGGAAAAACTCTAGTTTCTAAAATGATGAGAAAGTAGTGGTCATTCTTATATACATGAAGTGATAAATGATACCCTCTCACTAGATACTAGTTGGAACATCCCTCAAAAATGATGAAGATGACCTATCTTTCCACAAGATTGAAACTAAACTAGGTCTCTCAAGCACTTCAGTATCATTTCCCACTATTTTAATAATGGTTTCACCTCATCTGGCTACATGAAGATACATGCCCGCTTCTGTAATCACCAAATGAAGTTTACCTATGGGGCTTCATGATATCAATCAAACAAGTACTATAAATGGATTCTAAAATTCCCTAGCTCACTGCTCCAAAATCCCTCAAATTTCACTCGGTAATCAGTGCCGCGTTTACTATAGCGGTAACCAAATTCAATCTAAAAATATTCACCTATGATTAGATGTCATACCTAACACCATACTCAAATATTCTTTCTAGTGATAACTTGTCACCCCCAAGAATAGGTGTGAAGCACTGAATCTATGTAAAGAGAGAAGAGTAGTCCATCACTGAAAGACCTCCCTACTCCAAATGTATAAACTCCCGAACTCAGTGGGCCCTCAATGTCTTGGGGTAAAAGTAGACAAAGAAGGTCATGTAAAACTATTCCCAAACCATATCTCAATCTATTCCATCTTATGAATAAACATCCCAACATCTATTGGTGAAATCAAGTAGCATGTAAGTCATGGTCTTGACCCTACTATTATGAGGCATCTCCAGATGCTCTAAGATTCAAAGCATAGCCTCCAACCATGACTCTGCAGCCAGTGGTCCTCTATCCCCGGAAAAGGTAGGATGATCCTGCAGCTGGAACACTCGTGTCAACTCTGGCATAGTTGGTGTAGGATGTGGTTCTCCCTGAATGGTTTTCACCATCCTCATGAAACCTTCATGGGACTGTTCATCAGCAGCTAAATCTAAGTTAAGAGCTCATTCCAAGACTAAATTGACAGGAGGATCTACTAGTTGTCCTTGCTATATCTTTTTAGTGTCTTGTCTTCACCTTGTACCGGGAGTAAAACTGGAGGATGTCTTAATGGCATGACTATTCAGGGTTAAGTGCACACCTCATCTCAAGATTAATGAAAACTGCAACTAAGGAGTGCTAGAAAGGACTATGTGAAGTAATGAATTAAATTTTTTCCAAAGAGTAATACCTGGCGCGTTCCCTTAATCCTTAACATGGGCGTGTACCTCAGCCAACTTGGTCTTGTAACACCCCTTAAACATGATGTATTACTCCTGATACATGATGTAAACTTGAATATTCCATCACACCCATGTACTTCTACACATCTAGAGTTACACATTTCTACTGGAGTAGCACTACACGATGTGCACACTCTATAAACGACGTTTATAAATAATGTTTAATCCACCAGTGTCATCAATCACACATTCAAAAACTACACGGTGTCTACATATATTACACAATGTGTACATAAGAAAATTTGTTTCTTCTTGAACAAAAGAACACGTTGAGCATGTTCATAACATCACACGGCATGTTATTTGGGTTTTTTGGATAGTAAGCCTCTGAAAGTTGACTGAAACACCAATATCTTAATATTTTTCCAAGGCAATCTGTGTTCCTATCTGTTAAGGCCCATACTCCCCACGAATAAATTTTTGTCATCCTTATTCATATCATATGTTAATATAATTAAATTAATGATCAAACATAATCCAAAACATTCCAAGCCAAGAAGGGATATAACACCACAAGAACTAAATATTGGCATCCCTCAAAACGAAACATTACATATAAAAATATCCTATAAAAATGGATGGTATTTCTATCATGACATCTATCACAATAGCATGAAAATTTAGCATGATATCTATCACAACAGCATGCAATCAATAATTCTCTCTAAATATAATTACAATAATGAATGACATGTGATTTATATCAAGTGCCTATTTGATACATGAGATGGAATACCCTCATCTCATCAGGTTGGAAAAAAAATAGAACCACAATTATATCAACAGTATCATCAAAAAATAAGTGTGTCACCCAACGGTGAAATCCAATCAAATATAATAGTTTAATATTAAATTTGATGTAATTTTTATTTTACATGTACATGGGGTAGCTACTCCTGGGGACAAATAATTACCAAAATCAATTTCCTTCCTACCCATTTCTAATGTCTCCAAACAGTAATACAAACTTGAAATGGAAACTCCTCTGAAACCACTTTGAAACATCCTCGATCCAAATCCCGCCCAAAGGTTCCCCAAACCAGGTTGGTAACATAATCTCAAGAGCATTTCCAAAATGTCCAAAGGCTGTCATCTTGAAGTGAGGGACAATGAGTGATATTGTGAAAACTATGCTCTTATTGGTAGAGTATACATAGTTGAAAATAAATAGTAAACAGTTGCAGAAGAAATAATACCAAATATAAATAACAGTAGAAGACATGAAGTAAATCCAATAGTAGCCACAATATATATATATATATATATATATATGATTCAAGTCATATGTATATAAGACTCTATCTAGAAAATTCACAATACTTAAAATAAATTAATAAACCAAAGTAAAAAAAGAAACTAGTAAATTCCAGCAGCATCGCGAGCCTCAGCGTGAAATAATTCTCTCCATATTAAACAACAATCGAGTATATGATGAAGAAGGGTGATTTCCCCTATCTATAACTATAATCATATTATTTTTTGGGTCCAATATCATGACCCACACATGATTTAAGATGAATCCCAGTAGACAACCAACATAAGATCTATGCCTAATGGTCAATGAATATATATAAGGAAAATAATATGTTAGAATGAAGCCATAAACTAGGAAGTACTCAAAAGTAAAAAAATAATATAGTTTTAAATTACATTCATTTATTATTGACTATTCATGCAATGAATCATTAAACCATGGGATCTATCCTAAGATCTTTATCCCACGTGTATTGAAACAATATAGACGTATCAGAAGAACATATAAACTATCAAGTAAGACCAAATACAAGCTTGTTTTTTGGATTTGAATACTCATCACAATCATTCAATTATTTACTAAAGACACTTTGGAAAATCCCTCTCAGTCTAACCCCTTTGGTCCAACATAGCATCGATTCAATAAAAATAACCAACCATTGGGAATGTTCTCATAGTCTATCCCATTTTTTCTAGCATAACATCAATTCAATAAATAAATACCCCCTCGGAAATCTCTCGTGGTATAACCCATTTGGTCAATGTTTTACAAAAATCCCATCACAGTCTAGTATAAATAATCTATAATCCCCCTCGGTCTTCCTATTCCAAGGATCTCATGGTCCATTGGAAGAACATGATATGTATAAGAAATATGGTATCCCCCACAGTCATTATGTTTCAAGCCTCTCACAAACAATTGGAAAAACTGTGCACATATTATATCAATGGATCTAATGTAATCTGAAACTAATACATGGATAAAAATAAAAAAGGGATATCATAGTAATTTCATATAATCAAAAAATTTATAAGCTAATCAAATGATTTATGAAATAAAAGGTATGCCTCATAGGCATCCTGGACCAAACGACCCTAAACAATCAATCAAGGGAAAACTCACCCAGGAGGTTTCCCTTATATAAGGTATCCAACCTTACGCAAAAGCAAATACCCATTATTAATAAATAAATCTAATGTAGGTAATAACATGGTTCAATTCTAAAATCACGGAATCCCTAAAACGTTTTTTGCAACTGTTTTAGCATATATAATCCCATTTGAAACCACGAAAGGCACAATCCACCTACCTCAATGTCATATGATCAATATACATAGAAAATTTCCCTTGAATTGGCCTAGATTAGCATAGATCTATAAAATAGTTAAAAACTCCCAACCTTGAACAACTCACAAAATAGGATGAATCAGAAAATAAGGGTTCTAGGGGTTTTGAGAACTAACTGGTGGGATTCCAAATCACATGATGGCATCTCAATTCAAATTCAAAAGTGGAATTGAGAGGGGTTCAATGTTATTTTCCCATTATGCACTGCTCATGTAAGAAACATGGGGAGAATAAAGTGTTTCTGGACATGATATGTGACCACCTTATGATATATCAAATAAAAATAAAACAACTCATTGTTTTCACTAAAACTACAGACAGTGTAGTTGCCATAACAAGATTCTGACCAAAGTGGGTCTTTTAGGTCACCATATAGTCATGTACATGTTTGTTACATGGTTTTTACACAGCTGTGGGCGGCTAATGGGTACATGTATTGTACATGAAAGTACACACTGTGTACTGAAAGACCTACATTTCTACTTTTTTCCTAAAAAAAATCCAAAATCAAGATCCATAAATTACATAAAGATCTATCTTCTTACATAATTGGTATACATAACATTTTGGAATTATAAACAAATACAAACTAATATAAAATCAAAATTTTCCATTCTATCCCTTTACAATAAATCAATTACAATTTCCACTTGAATGTTTTCTCCATTGTGAAATAAAATATGATATTATTAGTTGAATCCTTTTTTTGATATTTTAACTCACTTTTTCATGTGTAAATATGGTCTTAGAGTGCAATCAGTACCTGAGAATCAAATCAATATATTATCTGAAAAATTATTTAATGAAAAATACAAATAAAATCTAACTCCCACTTAAAGTCTTCTATAATCCAAACTACATTTTATATCCATCTTTTTTTCCATTCTAATATTCTTAGAAAAATTGATGGTAATTTTTTATATTCTACAAAATATTTCAGAATCATTCATGCTTAAGATCAGTACTATACAGAATGATTAATTTCATATCCTTATTATAAATGAATTTATAAGTGTGACACATTCATTATAAAATATATAAATGTATTTTCATTTTTATCTTGAAAAAAATTAAATAAATTAAATAAATTAAAATATTAAAACAATAGTTAAAAAACCTAAATATATTAATCGAATTAATGTATGAACAATAATTTATTTCACTATAAACCATTTTAAGCCATCTCATATATATGATATTAATCTCATGGGTTTTACCAATACCACCAATATTAAATTTTCATTTATAAAATAATGATCATTGAAAATAAAATACTAGAATCTCCCTTTTGAAATAAATTCACTTTTTACAAAAAAAGTTTCAAAATAAATTCAAACCATAAAAACTTATATTTTCCTTTTAAAAAATTTATTGAAATATAATCTTAAAAAAAGTATTTTTGAAATATTATTAATAAAACATTCATAAATAAAACAAATTAAAACAAACACAGTACCTTTAATGTGGAAATTCAGTTATAAAATTGAATAATGGTTGTCAACGCACAATTAGATAGTATAGTGTTAGGAAATACCATCCATTATTTTTTCAGTAGATAAATAAAATTAGGTAATATATAGAAAAAAAATTCTTTAACAATACCATGAATATATAATAATGTTCACTAATGTAGTATTTTGTAATATTTGGAATAGAATTGGTCATATAAAATTAATAATCTCATTACTAAAATAAAAATTCATTAATAACAAAGTTAAAATTATTTATTATTTATAAATAAGTTGATTAGATTTAAAATTTCTCTTATTGAATCAATCATTTACCAAAAACAATTCATTATTGTGGTAAGATTTCATTTCACTCCTTTACCATATAAAATGCTTTATAGTAGTTTATATTGAATCATATACATTAATTAAACAAAACCATTATATAATAATTCCTCATAATATTATCAGTATTTTCATACATGCTATATATGCATCCCATCGTTTCCTATGATTGAACTATTAAAGGTTGTGGAATCACTATTCATATGCCCCCTAGCTGTCAAAAGTCTCATTTTTTGTGAATCTATAATAGTTGACTTATTTACATATAACTCAGAATAAAAGTCACAATACTTATAAACACTATATTTCTTTATATAAATCATAATAAAGATTTAATGAAACATAACATGAAAAAATTAAGAAAATCGAACAAGAAATATTTAAATAAAAATAATTTTTAATTGAAATATTTCAATTTATATTTTTTTAATAACCCTATTAGATTAAATTTCCAATTTATTTAATGTTAGATAAGTTCAAATTAAGAATTTTTTTAAAATAATTATGAATAATTAAAGGGAAATGTGAATAATCAACATGAATTTAATTGTGAAGATCCTCTATGGAAGAAGGAAACATTTTGGGGGATGGTTTACAATGCCCTTGGAAATTAAATTTTCATAGTCACTATTTTTATTAACAATTCCAAGAGTAGAAGCTATGGGAATCTTGAAATGCGTATGAGTAAGGTTTTTTTAATCACGAAGGGATGAAAAAAATGTGTCTTCCAGATCCACTAAGATAGTGGATTATTTGAAGAGGGAAATGTTTGGGAGTGGATTTTTTATGGTTGTTGGTCGATCATGTAAATATGTAAAGAATTGGAAATCCAAAGGTTTGATCATACAAAGAGGATAAGCATTGGATGTGGATCAATTTTTATGAGGGTTGAGGGTCAATTGTGAAGAGGGGGAGCATTATCTAGGGAATAGATTTACAGATTTTGGGGATAATTTGTGAGGATAAGAATATATATAGAGGGAACGTTTAGAAATTTTTTTACTGTAATTAGATATTTTATTAGACCATAAATTTAGATAATCGATTGATAAGGTTTTAAAAATCCATGGAAATAGATGCATGGTAATGGTTACTTTTTAGTTTTGTAAACTAATATGCATTCTAGGGTTCATTGCATGCTTTAGGAACACACTAAAGGGATGGAGGAAGTTCTGTTCAAGGTAGTACAATGATAAAGGAGTAGATTCGAAGAGAAAACCTGAATACTCACAACTGGATGACTGATGTGTGGTCCCATGGTGTTATGAAAATACATGAATCTAGATCATCCTATGTGGGATTTGGACATGTGGGTACTGTTCACCCATTTATAAAGTATTCCCATAACAAGTTACACCTAATTGAACTGATTTGTGTGGTATGATCATGAAATGTGATCATTTCAAATAACATGGATGAATCCCTCACTCTATCAGCATAAAAACCATACTATTTATTCCACACATAATAATTATTTATTATATAAAATATTGACTTGATACAGCATAGAATATCAAGATGTATAGTGTCTTTGTGGATTAGAAACATCACATAATAGCTTAAAACATTAAATACATGTCTTTAATGAAAACTTATCTTACATGACCATAGACATTCCTTTGTACTTATCATTGCATGGGATAATCTGAGTATATGCATAAGAAAATGGTGAGATATAAATCCTAGTAATGGAATAAAAAAGGCATAATATGATGAATACAATACACATTAGGCAATTGGAAAATCATTGGATCATAAGAAACACATGAAAATAAAGGCATGATATTCCATTATTATCATAAAATAGAAATATAGCATCAACATTATACATGATATTAGTATGTGTCAAGGGTCATTGCACATAGAGAATTAGTAAAACCTCTTTGAAATTGAATAAGAATAAGTAAACCCTAATTTCAATTGGTGTATCATGACAATGTTCTTTACCCAATGCATTGTAGCACTATCATGGTGTACCCTTATTAATCATTACATTTCTTGCATAAGTGTGCCACACAGATCTTACAACATGGGACCATTCACCATAATTTATTCCATGATAAAGGAATGTGGAATACATAAATGAAAGTCTATAATCAAATATTAAATGATCACAATGGGAAATACCATTGATAGAGAAATGGGCATGCTATTCACTACACAATGACGTTGTCATGGAAAATCACGGTGCAATTTCGGCAGCATAATGGCGTGACATAAGAATTCATAGAAATGGTTGATATGAGGGAGAGGGGTGTATCATAATATATACATGAATTGGATAGAAAGGGGTTCCTATAGACACATGTCCTAATATATTTAATGGAATTTATATTCCCAATAAAAAATAATTTATTGAATGTAAATTAGGAGAAAGAAATCCCATATAGAATTTCAACAAGGTAACATGCATACATAGGAGTAATTAATGAGATATAAAGGGGCCTCTCATCATTCAAACATAATTATGTCAGTATAGGGGATGTTCAAAATTATTCCCCAATATTTTTAATTGAAAATAAAAAGGTTTAACAATATAAAGAAAGCTAAACAAATATGTGAAAAGAAGAAATCCCTTACTTGGATGTTTGATCCAAATGGCTTGGGAGGGGCTTCAGAGAGACTTATTGGGAGCTCGGGGCTCCTTGGGAAGATTATATGGAGAGGAGGGAAGATATTTGTCAATCCCAAAATGTTGTTCATGAAGAGAATTGGGATCTTGGGTTGGTTTATAACGAAAAAGAGAGTGTATTATTTATTATTTAGGTTTAGGACACTACACATTAAAGTAATAGAAACCACCAAACATCTCACGGTTTTTTACCATTGTTTTTACCCATGTGTAGTGAAAAACATTATTTTATAAGGCCAGTGTCTGAAATTATTAAAATATTAGGGTTGATTATGTGGAGGTGAGTCACACTCTCAAGTAAATCATTTTAAAAATAAAAAATGTTTTATAAGTCTGGGAGGCTCTACTAAATCTTTCTAAAATAAATAAAAGATACCTAAAATCACATTATTTTAATGGAAAATGTATATTGATGGAACATCAGTTTTAAAATATATTATTACATCACATTTGGGACATTATGATGTCATAAAAAAGATTATAAAGTAAAACGATATTTAACTTTTACCCAAACATTAAATTGTCTCAGAAAATTATGAAAAATTCACTATTTGATAATTTTGAGGTCCTGATTCCAATTTTTTTTAACTAAATAATTTTATAAATATGTGAGTATCTAATTTTAAAATAAATACCTACATTTATAAAAAATTCATGGGTTTTAGCAAAAATAGATTTCAAAACATAATAAATTTTACAATTGTATTCATCAAAATCATTAGATCATTTATATTTTAAAAGTCATTTTTTAATAATAATACATTATTAAAATATTATTTAATTATAAAAATCAATTATTTCATCAAAATATATTTCTTAATAGAATATTAATTAAAAATAGTTGTTTCATTTAAAAACCATTTACAATGTAACAATAATAAAATTAATGTATATTATATATATATAAACATTGTACATAGTCATAGTGCTAGGGTATTGTAACATAACCCCTTATAGCACCAGAAAAAGACTGAAGGGTAAGGTGTGTGATGGTGACAGACTCTTGGGGAGGCTCAAATGACATCGCTCAACTGGTAAACTCTATTAACATTCTCTTATATTATAGGAGGTTCCATTCAAGTTTTACAAGATAAATATTAAATTGTTCTTGGTTAGAGAAGAATCCATGTAATGCCACCTACTTTTCTAGGCTATGAAAAATGGTCTTCTAATAGAGAAATTATACTCGCTGAGGCCATCACTTCTGTTGTCTGAGTGAATTGGATTTGTTAAATCCCCGTATTTATAAAAATCAATGGATCACTGTTCAATGGCTATGTTAGCAACATTAACATTTCATAAATCTATTTTGAAATTGAAAAACATATAACCATGAAAGTTCATATTTTAATCAACAATTTTACATAATAAGACATTTAATTATATGATGATGAATTTTCATTAATAAATGTTTGGGTCATTACGATCTTCCCCCCTTAAATAATTTCACACTCAAAATTTCTTTTCCCACACTAAAATAGATGATGTTAAATCTTCTTCATCAATTCCTCCAATTCCTACATTTCCTTTTAAAACTTGTGGATTCCCCACATCACCTTGATGAGGAAAATTATTTAATTTTGTAGAACATTTTCCCTACGATCAAATTGTTGAGTCAATAAAGTTTTCCTTATGAATTTTCCATTCCTTAATGAAAGGGGGAGATTGATATGTCATCAAGGTTTCCTTATGACATGATTGTTCCTCTTGTTTTGAAAATAACAAACACCTTATCTTATGGTAAATTTCACTTTACCCTATATTTTACCCCTATAAGGAAATATTTCATTTCCCAAGGAAATTTATCATTATCATGCTTACCAAGTTCAAATCAAAATCTGCCTAAGTATAAAAATTGGCTTCTAACCAAAATCAACGGAATCATATAAAACATAGATATGTGCTATTCTGTTTAAGACTATGAATTCATGTTACGAACTTTTATGAAGTTATACTCCGAATTCCCTATTATGAATGTTTATGATGATCAACTCTGAATTATGATTACGAACTTGTATAAAGTTCCAACCACGAATTCTGATGATGCATTAGGATTACAAATTCTTATTATGAATTCTGATGATGAATTCTGATTACGAATTCTCATGAGAATTCTGATGATGAATTCTTATTACGAATTCTCATTACAAATTCTGATGATGAAATCTAATTACGAATTCTCATTATAAATTATGATGATGAATTATGATTACAAATTCTCATTATGAATTCTGATTACAAATTCTAATTACGAACATGTCTACGTTATGACTCTGAGTTCTCTGAATACAGTCTATGAACTCCTATGAGTTTTGACTCTGAATTCTCATGAACTCTGACTCTGAACTTTGTATGTTCAGGTTCCGAATTCTGGTGAATCCAGACTATGAATTTCTTTGAAATTCAGACATTGGATTTCTACAAAATTTAGGTTCCGAATTCCTTTAAAACAGAATTTGAATATCATAGTAATTTAGACTCAATATTCATTTTTACATAGACTCTGAACATTCATTTAACTTCATTCTGAATTTCATTTTTTGTTATGGTTACATTAATTTTGTTAAAAACGATTCTATTCTTTCATTTATCAACTAACCGTTGTTTGAGTGACACATGTACAGGTCCCTCTAAAATTCAAGGAATAATATGACCATTGAAGGAGATAGCTGACCGTTGGGGATGTGCCTATAAATAGGCACTTATTTGAAAAGATCTCAACACTGAACATTGAAAACGGTGCCTACATGCTGTTGAAGTGATTTCCAGAGAGATAGGATCTTATAAACTCTCTGGCTTCATGTAAAAAGTTTGAACAGGTTTTTCAATCTTTTCTTCATGTAGACTTGCTTCGTGTAGAGGTTCAACTTCCTTAAAATCAGAGACTTCATGTTGTGAAGTTAGAGGTGCCAATTTCCTTAGATATCGAGGAATTTCCAGGATAGCAAGACAGATACCAATCTTCGGATTGAGGGCTAACTTGGGATTGGGTAAGACATACTATCTTGAAAGTATAAATCAAGGGAAATATTATCAAGGGTTGTTGGATACCCTCCTCTTTGGGTTAAAAGAGTTTATTCTTGTTAATTGTTGTTTTAGTACTTTTTTTTCACTACATTTGTATTGTTGAGGAATGTGTGACTTTCTTATAAATCCTCATACATAAACTCTATTATAGTTAGATTATATATAATTTAAGGTAGAATCTCATTTGTGGTAAACTTTTGTTATGTTTCATTTCTGGAATAACTTTCCCAGAATCATGAATGTTATTAGAACTTAGAGGTTTTTTGAATTTTGGTTATGAAAAATTTCTTTAAGGAATTTTTAAAAGTATACAATTCACCCCCCTCTTGTATTTGTATCACATTTTACATATTTCATCCTACATTTGGTATTGTAGAATATATCACAATCAGATATACCATCCTGACAATTGGTATCAGAGGTTGGAAACCTCAAACCTTTACAAATTCAACAATTGGTATCAGAGCATTGTTTCAATCTATATTAATCTCATGAATAGATTCAGAAGAGAATACTCGGAATTTTTTTCTCATAATAATATTTTCTGAATTCATATTTTTCAGATTCATACATTCGGACCCATATAGTTTGGATTCAGTTTTGATTAGAGATACTCTTACTCTATTTCTTCCTTGCTTAGGAATATTTTCTATGTTTACAAACTCTTATTACTAACAAGTTTGTGCGCTAATGATTTTCATAGGAATGGAAGGTTTAAACGTTGGTTCCATAGATAATCTAAATCTTACCGGTCCTCCTATTTTTGATGGAAATGATTATGAGTACTAGAGAGATAGGATGAAGACTATTTTTATCAATACTAGAGTTGATAACTATCTAAAGCTGACTAGATATTATAAAATTCTAGATAAGGATTTCAAAACCATTACGAATCAGGAGAAATCAAAATATCAATAAAATTTCAGAGCCATAAATACTTTGTTGTGTTCCATGACTAGGAACATCTATAGTCAAATATCATCATGTGAAGCCTCAAACAGTATCTGGAAGAAACATGAAGTTACACATTTTGGTACATCAAAATTCATAGAGACATGAAGAGCTATGTTGAGTGTTGAATACCATGGCTTTAATTTTCTTTATGCAGAACCCATATGCAAGGTACAACAAAGGATTATGAATATCGTGAATAGCTTTCAATATATGGGAGAAAAAGGTTTGGATGATGAGTCTCTTATTGATAAGATCATAGATATCATTCCAAATGAATGGGAGTCTAAGAGGAAAGCTCCTGATGAAAATAGGAATGTCACTCTGATTTCATTAGATGAGTTGTTTTGAACTCTTCTTCAGCATGAACCCAGAATGAAGAGAGATGCTGAAAATGTCAAGAAGAAGAATGGGAATGGAGGAGTTTATTTTACAACCACTTCTAAACAAGTTAAATCCAAGACCCCAGAAATAGTGACTAGATCAAAGACAATGAAATTCCTTATTCAGTCGGAATCTAGTGATACCGAAAAGTCAAATAATGAATTAGCTAATCTTTCTCGGATAAAGAACAAGATTGTAGCTCAAAAGAACCATCATAATAAGTACAAGAAGAAAGATTATAGAGATAATAAAGATGGTGAAGTTACATGTTATTAATGTAGAAGATCAAGTCGAAGTAGACCTGATTGTCCTTTGTTGAAAAATAAGGAAAATAAGCAATGGAGTGCAGAAAGGAATAGGAAGAAATTCTATCGACCAAAGAAAAAGAAATTTCATAAAGAAACTGATACTTGGAATGATAGCTATGGAGATTCTTAAGAAAGTGAATCATTTGAATATGATTCATCAAGACAGAAAAATATGGGATTCATTGCTACTACTTTTTACCCAAATACATGTCTTATGGAAAAGGTACGCTCTACCGAGGCTTTAACAAATGTATCCCCTGACAAGAATAACTATTCCGAAAATAGTACTTCTAATGAAGATACTTCATCCTTAGAAAATGAATAACCTGTATATGAATAAGTATCTAGATTTTCCATGTTACATGAAGAAAAAATATTGTATAATTTCTAAGAAATTAGACAAGGAAAATACTAGGGAAGAAATTCTTACAAAAGAGATTTTAGATCTTTCTAAAGATCTTGGAGAAAAAAAGAGGTTTTATAAAAACTTTGTAAAGATCATAAGAAAGCAAATTCTAATAAGGAAGAACTTTCTAAAGATATAAAGAATTCTATTTTAGATATGAATGTTTTTGAGGAAATATCTAACTCTAAGGAAATGATTCCAGAGGATAGAAATTTATTTATCAAACTAAAATCCAAAATATTCTCTCCTAAGAAGCTTCTTGAAAAATTTAACTATGGGATGGAAAATTTTGACAAGATGAATTCTGAAATTAAACCTCAAGGAAACACTACTGGATTAGGTAACACTCACCAAAAACCGATTTTTGAAAACAACTATTTTGTTCCTTCTAGAGCTCCTTTTTTCACAAAGTGTCAAAGTGGTGGGCATTGGAAGAAAAAATTCTCTTTGAATAGAGTTCAATCTCTTGGGTTTCATACAGATTATTTTTCTAAACAAATGTGGATACCCAAAATATTGTTGTCTAAAAATTCCGGATCCAAGAAAGTTTGGATTCTGGAAGTCTAACTCTTTTTCTTTTAGGATTATAGAGAATGTACCAATAATAATACATGGTACATGGGTAGTGGATGTTCCGGTCATATGACTGGTAACAAAAACTATTTTGAAAATATTATCAAGAGGAAAGGAGGTGAAGTATTTTTCTTAGATAATGCCTAGGGGGAAATTATTGGTATAGGTAACATTATTATTCTTATCAAAACATTTATTTAAAATGATTTATTTCAAAAAGGAGATATCATTCTTCAATTTATTTGAACGCAAGATCAACTTTTTGATATTTTCAAAAAATCTTTACCTACCTATAGATTTTAATACATATACAGAAGTTAGGAATGATAATCATTAGGTAATATTCCTACATTATCATTTTGTTTAACTAATCAACATACAGTAATAAACCCATTTTCATAGGGTGAGTACATCAGTTATTTAAGTTTATGAAAATTTTCATAGTAATATTTTCTAAAAATTTCATAATGAAAATTTTCGCAGTTATATTTTCAAAAAATTTTCTTAATGAAACTTTTCATAGTTAGATTTTCAAAACTTTTCATATTAAAAATTTTCATAGTATGTTTTTCAATGCTTCTGTAATGAGAATTTTCAGATTTGAAATTTTCATAATAAAAATTCTCAGATTTGATATTTTCATAATGGAATTTTCAGATTTGAAATTTTTGTAATAGAAATTCTTGTGGCTGAAATTTTTGTAATGGAAATTTTAGTCATGGAAAATTTTTTAATGGGAATTTTCGTACTCATAATTTTCGTAATCGATTTTTGGTACTCAATGTTTTTGCTATAAAACATTTATATCTTACGTTTTTTATAGTATGTTTTTCATAGGGATTTTTTCATTGTCAAATTTTCTTCAAGAGGAATATCACCTATTACGAATAATCTTCCTAGCCAATCCGAAAGGTAAGATTTATTTACCCAATTTTTCATAATCATTTTTACGTGCTGGTATTTTCTTTTAATATTACAAATTCGTTTCTCCTTAAATCTGAATTTTTTTCTTAAAACCTCAAAAGATCGGATTCAAGATTTCCTTTCGGGCATGTTTTCAATCGTCAGATCAGATCAGATAGTTTTTCAATCGTTAGATTGGAATTGGAAGTTGAAAGGTCAATTCCATCACCTATATAAAGGGGACCCCTAAAGTTTGTCCCATATCGATTTATCAAGATTGAGTGTGATGATCCTCTCACTCTCTACAAAAGATCGTTCCGAATTTTTCAGAAGTACTCCAGTCCGAATGTCTGTAGAAGTCCCTTCTCAAGAGATGTTATTTGTTAAGAAGATTTCTGAATGGAATATTTATAGGGATGGGTTGGTACACCCAAATTTCATCAATAAGTATGACTCAATTATTGCCAAGAATTTCAAGATCAATGGTTGGGAAAGTATACCTATTTCTAAGAAAGCAGATCAAGATGTAGTATATCCGGATCTTCTCATCAAATTCTTTGAATCATTTTTCATCTTCAAGGAAGAGGGTAGAGAAAATTTCTCCTTTAAGAGTTATGGGAAGACTTACAAAATTTCATACACCAAGGCTGCGAGCTTGGTGGGGCTGGCATATGAAGGGGATGCTACGTTTTTCTCACACAAACTCCCAAAGGTTCAAGGATGTTTCGTCTAGGTGAAGGCCATGGAATCCCTTGGTCTTACTAATTTTAAGAAATTCAATATTTCCCATCTTTCTACCAATAATCAGATTGTACAATTACGGGTGCAAGGTCTTATTGTACAAATGAAGGGGGATATGGTCACCCTCAAGAAAAGTGACATGTACATCTTAGATTTTTTGGTAAATCTAATGAAAATCTATTTTATAAGGAACGTCCTCATCACGATTCAGAACATCAAGAATGGGAACTTCAGAGCTCAGATCATTAGGTATCTGGAATTTCGTTCAAAGTTGATAGTTCAGTGTCATGAATCCTTCAAGATCCCATGTATCTCTAAGACAATAAATTTAAAGGTGATGCTAATTCGTGATGACACCCTAAAAATGAATTTTGGCTTCTCTAAAGAGTCATGGTAGTTTTACGATATTCAAGTGGACGAGGCAGAAGCCAATTCGAAAAATTTTGAGAAAGCTAAACCATCAAAGAAGTCTGGTTAGAAAAGGAAGTTGATGGAAGTGCAAGATAAAGATAAAACACCAAAATATAAGGAAGTCCAATCCTCACCTCTTAAGACAATGAATAAAGAGGACTACACGGATGAGGTGGTAGGAAAGTGGAGAGAGGATAAGAAGAATAGAAAAACAGGGGAGCCAAAGTTTGGTTTGGATCCTGCTGACGCTAAGGCCTTAAAAGAAAAAGCTGCTGATGAGCTAGAGAAACAGGATAAATAGAAGAAGCTAAAGAAGAATATGTCTGAGGAAGAGATTGTGCAATCTATTTTGATGGCAACATTAATTGCATCTGTGAACATCCCAGTGCTGAAGTCTTTTCGGGTGGACTCATTGCCTAAGACTCCAGGTAAGAAGACACCGGAAAATCCCAAAGAGAAGGAAGTTGAGAAGGAATTGATGGATGATGTTCAGGAAGCTATGTAGGAAGTTAAACATGCTGAGATGAGTGGTATCTCTGATGATGTAACTAAGAAAGTTGAAGTTTATCAATATAAGGGAACCCCATCCTAAAAGTTTTCAATCCAGACTTCTCAAGACGGATCGTCAAAAATTGTTACTCCTGGAGTTGATGAGAAAGAAGAAGAAGAAGAAGTTAACATGATCACTGAAAAAGAAATTCATAATCATGACTTTATCCATCCCATGGATATTATGGCTCATGCTGAAAAAGATAATATTTATGATGAAAAGATTGTACTACTATCCGGCAGTGAGCATGAATCCCCTGATGAAGAGGCCATTCCAAAAATTAGTAAGGGTAAGCAAGTGGTTATTGAAAATCTAGTGAAAGGCATCTTAATGAAGAAGGAAGTTGTAGGTTCTTCAAAGAGAAATCATGTGGAAATAGAAGAAGAACTATCCCCAAATAAATAGTCAGATTCGGAGTCATCTTCCTTAGGGAATGATTCTGTTGTACAATATCTAAAGAAGCTAGATGATGTTATTCCAATATTTTACACAATTGATTCTAGATGCCATATGCTACAGCACAGTTTGATCCAAAAGTCATAATATGTATCCATGTTCATGTACAGATGTGTGAAGATTTAGGTAGAATACAAGAATTTTCTGATCAATTATGAGGCTCATAGAAAATCCTATAGAAAAATGACTCTTTGGTTGAAAAAAATCGATGATGATTTGGGTGAGCTTGATCAGTTTCAGGAAGTTGTCACTGAGTCATTTGACACCGATGAATCCAAGATCAAGGATCTTTCAAACAGTTTTTAGGAAAAGATAACTCTAGAACAATGTTCTCAGATTCAAGATGTAAAAGATCTAAATGGGAAGCTGATCTATATTGTTAAATGCTTGAAAACAGTAAAGGAGCTCCAGAGCGAGATGCAAGAAAAACATTCCCAGCAAGATGAATTGCTACAGGCTCAGGAAGAGGCAATGAAGGCTCGGGAAGAGGACCGAAAGGCTAAGGAAATCAAGAGAAATGTTTTGGAAAAGCAATCTGAGGAAGATAATAAATATCTGAAGAAGTTTAAGACAATTGTGAAGATGCTAATGCCCCAGGAAAAAGAAAAAAATAGACCACTCTGATCATTTATTGTTTGTTATCCTTGTACTAATTCTTTCCATCGTAATGAAATTTTTGGTTGCTTGTTTTTTTGGATGTCTATACTAAAATTTCATGTAATTTATTAGTTTTCTATTCCCTTAAAATTCTTTTTGAAAATCATAAATGTGGAGATGGAAAAAGAAATTTAAAATGGATAAGAAAAATATTCTATGTAAAGAAGAACTATCCCTATATAAGGGGATGTTTATATAAAGGGGAGTTCTCATTACGAATATTTCCACATTCAAATATAATTTTCTCATTCCAAAAATCTAGAATATGATCCTTAGAGTTCCAAAGCTTAAGGTGGAGTTAGTCGTATTCACCATTGATCATTAAAAAAGGTAGATGAGCTTTAATTTCAATGTCTAGACATTTATTCTATGTTCATACATTATTTTTCGTAAGGATGTTTGTGCTTTCCAAAAAGGGGTAGATTGTTGAGTAAATAAGGTTTCCCTTATGAAATTTCCATTCCTTTATGTAAGGGGGAGATTTATAAGTCATCAATGTTTTCATCTTACTTGATCATTCCTCTTGTTTTGAAAATCACAAACACCTTATCTTAAGGAACATTTCAATTTACCCTACATTTTACCACTATAATGAAAAATTTCCATTCCCAAGGAAATTTATCCTTATCATGCTTACCTTGTTCAAATCAAAATCTGTCTAAGTATAAAAATCAGCTTTTAACCAAAATCTTCAGAATCATATAATACATAGATATGAGGTATTCTGTTTAAAAATCTGAATTCCTGTTATGAACATTTATGAAGTTCTACTCTGAATTCCCTATTACGAACTTTTATGATGTTCAACTCTGAATTCTGATTAAAAACTTTTATAAAGTTCTAACTATTAATTATGATGATGAATTCTAATTATGAATTTTCATTATGAATTCTAATGATATATTCTGATTACGAATTCCCATTATGAATTCTGATGATAAATTCTGATTACGAATTATCATTATGAATTTTGATGATGAATTCAGATTACGAATTTTCATTACAAATTTTGATGATGAATTCTGATTACAAATTCTCATTATGAATCATGATTAGGAATTCTGATTACGAAAATGTCTATGTTCTGGCTTCGAGTTCTCTGAATACAGACTCTGAACTCCTATGAGTTTTGACTCCAAATTCTCATGAACTCTGACTCTGAACGTTGTATGTTCAGTTTCCAAATTATGGTGAATCCAGACTACGAATTCCCCTGAAATTCAAACTGCGGATTTCTACAGAATTTAGGATCAGAATTCTTACAAAACATAATCCGAATATCTTAGTACTGTAGACTCTAAATTCATTTTTTACTTAGACTCTGAACTTTCCTTTACCTTCATTCCAAATATCTATTTTGGTTACACTTACACTCAATTTGTTATAATAAATGTCATGCTTTCTGTTATCAGCAAACTGTTGTTTAAGGGACACGTGTACTGGTCTCTCCAAAATTCAAGGAAGAATATGACCATTGGAGGAGGGAGTGGACCATTGGAGCCGTTCCTATAAATAGGAGCTCATTTAAAAAGAGTTCAACACTAAACTTTGACAACTTTACCTACATGATGTTGAAGTGATTTCTAGATAGAGAGGCTCTTATACACTCTCAGGATTAATGTAGAAAGTTTGAAGGGGTTGTTCAAACTTTGCATCGTGTAGACTTGCTTCATGCAGAGGTTTGATTTACTTAAAATTAGCTACTTTGGGTTGGGATGTCAGAGGTTCCAATTTCCAAAAAAATTAAGAGCTTGCGGGGATAGAAAGACAGATACTGATCATCGTATTGAGGCCTTACCTTGGTTTGGGTAAGACATACTTTCTTGAATGTATAAATCAGGGGACCTCTTATCTAGGGTTGTTGGATACCCTCCTATTTGGGTTAAAATATTTTATTCCTGTTAGTGGTAGTTTTACTACTTTTTTTTTCGCTGCATTGGTATTGTTGAGGAAAGTATAACTTTATTATAGTTCCTCATACCTATACTCTATTATAGTTAGATTATATATTCTTTAAGGTAGAATCTCATTTTTTCTAAACTTTTGTTAAGTTTCATTTCCAGAATTACATTTCCTAAATCAAGCAAGTCATTAGATCTTATAGGTGTTGTGAGTGTTGGTTACGGAAAATTTCATTAATGAATTTTTAAAAGTATACAATTCACGCCCCTCTTTTATTTTTTTCTCATTTTACATATCCGATCCTACATTTGGTATTATAGAGTATATCATACTCAGACATACCATCCTAACACTAGTATCTTCAACGACTTCTCTTCACTTGAGTGTTCATTCTCCAATGGTACCACCACCATATTGAATACATGTGATTGGTCATGTATGTACTTCCTCAAGAGTGATACATGGAATATATCTTGTAATTGAGACAGGATCTATGAGAGTTTCAGTCGATACACCACTTATCTAATGAGATCAAGGGTATCAAAAGGTATGATGTACCTTGGACTAAGCTCTAGAATCTTAACAAATCTCATAACTCTCTCCCATAGTGATATACAGAGAAATACTATGTATCAGACATCAAAATATTGGTCTTGTCGACGATTATCAATATAGCTCTTTCACCGAATCAGAGTAGGTTTAATGTGCTACAGGATGGACATAAACTTCTCCACAATTTCTTTGACCATTTCCGGGCCTATGTGTTTTCAATCCCCAAATTCATCCAAACATGCAGGTGTTCTGCACCTCTTCCCATAAAGGGCTTCATAATAAGCCATTTGGATGCTTGAGTTAAAACTATTATTGTAAGAGAACTCAACCAGAGATAGATATTGATCCCATCATCCTTTGAAGTAGATTGAGCATGCTCTCAACATGACATATAGTGTTTGGCTAGTCTTCTATGATTGGCTATCAGTTTGAGGATTATAAGTTGTACGAAAGTTCACCTCATTATTTAGAGCATGTTGAAGAATCTTTTAAAACAGATAGGTGAATCTTGGACCTCGATCAGATAGAATCTATAGTGGTACTCCATGAAGCCTTACCAGATCTTTGACGTATATCTCTTCCACTTGATCCAATGATAAATCCTCTTTAATTTCAATTATGTGTGCATTATTTTTATGATGATCCACAAAAACCTCAATAGCGTTGTTTCCTTTGGATGTATTCAGAAGTCTAGTGACAAAGACCATGGTGATGTTCTCCCATTTCCATACTGGTATGGGTAATATTTGCATCATCCCCTTCAACATTTTCCTCCCAACCATCACTTTCGAAAATTATTGGCACTTTGATGTATACCCAGTGATCTCATTCTTCATGTTATCCCAATATTACGCTCTCAGATATATCAATACATCATTGTATTTCATGGATGAATGGAGAAATTCGAACATTGTTCATCATCCAAATGTTCATTAATTCAATATGGAATTGATTGAACACATATTCTTGTCCCAATTATCACTATTCATTTTTCACTAACATTGAACTCCAAGGATTTCCCTTTTCTGATAGTTTCCACATTCTTATGGATTCCAACATCATCCATTTGAGCATCCATTAACCTTTTCAAAAGAGACGGTTGAGAAGTAACTTGTGAAATGATTGATGATGATCCCTTTTTTATGACTCCCATGTATATATTCATCAAATATATGAATATTAGATCTTTTTCAATTATCATCAATGATAGTATTTCTGGGTCCTTTATAGATAGATCATCTGCTATGTTGTTTTCTTTCAAAGGGTGGAAATGGATTGAGTATTCATAATCATTGATCATCTCTAACAATGTTCTTTGGTGCATGATCAACTCTTTATGATTTAATATTCACTTGAGGCTTTTGTGATCTATATATATTTCACACTTCTCCCCAAAGAGGTAATTACACAAAATTTATAAAGAAATGATTACTGTAGACAACTCTAGATCATGTGTGGGATATTTTTCCTAATGGAAATTCAATTTCCTTGAATAATATGCATTGTATTTGTCATTTTGCATCAATATAAAGACCATTCTATAATTTTAAGAATCACTAAAAACCACAAAAATTTCTTCACTTGTGGGTAGTGTGAGAATGGACATAGTGATAAGCATGTTTTTCAACTCCTTGAATATATCTTCATAGTAATCACTCAAAAAAAACATTATTCCTTTACGAGTTATCTTGTTAAGGGGGATGAAAATTATGAGAAATTTCTCACAAATCAGAGATAATATCCAGCTAACCCCAAGAATCTACCAATATCCATTTCTGATGATGGCCTTGTCCATCGCTCAATTGCAGTTGTCTTGGAGGAATCCATAGATATCCCATTGATTGTGATGATTTGAGCCAATAATGAAACCTCCTTCAAATATAACTCATAGATGTTGTACTTTTCATAGATATTCTCTTTTTTCATGGTCTCTAGTACAGTTTATATATTCTCCTCATGCTCCTCCTCGGGTTTGGAGTATCTTAGAATAATTTCTATAAAGACTACCAAAAATATGTTTAGGTAATATATAAAGACTCTATTCATCATGTCTAGAAATATTTCTAGAGAATTATTGAGGCCGAAAAAAATTACTATGAATTCATAGTGCACGTACCTTATATGAAATGTAGTCTTGGGGATGTCCCACTTCTTCATCGTTTCTTGGTAATATCCAAACTGAAAATACACCATTTATAAGTATTGTTCTCCATGTAGCTAATAGATCAAGACATCAATTCATGGAATATGATACTTGTATATTATCGTGAGTCTGTTTATCTCACGATAATTAATGGAAAGGGCATTGACGTATCCTTATTCATGACGAAGAGGACCGATGCACCGCATGTTCAAGAACATGGGTGTATAAACCCTTTATCCAGATTCTCTTGTAGTTGTTTCCTTATCTCTTCAAGCTCCACAATAAACAATCTATACAGATTATTGGATATTGTCAATTCCCCGTGTATAACATCAATTGAGAATTCAGTACCTATTCTATGAGGATGACCATGAAATTCATTGGGAAACACTTCAGCAAATTCTGTCACATTAGGAATGTCTTAAAAGATTGTTTCTTCCTTAGACTCTATAATTTGAGCAGGATATATGTGATCATAGGGCCGTAATATCTACTCCATAGATGATGGTGATAAAGAAGATTCACACTCCTCCTTACACTTGTACAAAATTGGTGGTCGATTCGCCATATGGGGAGTTATTTACCTCTAACCAAAATTTATGGTGGATCTATATAACGAAATACAATCCATGATAGTAATTTCATAGAATTTAACCATAGAGTGAATGACGAGGATCACCCGGAACTTCAATAAAAAAAATTAAGAATGTGGAGGAGTTATATTCATGGGATGCAAGGATTTCCTCTCTTTCCATTCTCACTGACATCTTTACTTATATGATTTTTTGTGGTGTTGGGACAATTTTACTAATTTTTCGAGATATTAAAAAAATGTGTAGAACCAAATAAAAAATTTCATTTTCTATTTATGACAAAATAACTAGAGTACCTTTCAACACTTCGTTTAGGGGTTCACTTATGTGGTAGTGATATAAAAACCTCACCCATTCTTCCTTGGAGGATTTTGGTTGCCTATAAAAACCCATGGCTTAGGTAAATGGTTCGAAAAGTGCCTTATTTATTTGTAGTTGAAGAAATTAAATTAATGTTTAGGGTCAAATGGAGCGTTCTTCCCGTCTTCTGTATCCATGGATTTTTCATGTCAATAGGTAATGGCCAGGTTCCCTTCTCTTCCACACCTATATCATTTTCTTGTCCCCTTTAGGAAATTTATGGGGTTCTTCTTTCTAGACCTTTGGAAATTGTGGTGCTGTATTTTCTTATAACTCTTGGATTTATCCATCGAGCCACCATAATTAAAGTTATCTTTTTCTTCTTATCCCTATGAAATCCCTGAGATTTTAAAATCTCCATTTCGACTTTGAGGAAACATCCGATGATTTCCTCATAGCTTTCGAATTCATGGACTTCGATATCATTCTGTAGGAAAGGTTTTATCCCACCAAAGAAGCTGTCAACCTTGAATTTGGGGGTATTGGAAAAGTCAAAGGAGAATCATGAAAGCCTTGTGAATTTTTCCTCATACTCTCTGATGGATTCATCATTTTTTTATTTAGTGAATGGAATAGATTTTCCATTTAAATTTTGAGGGTGCAGGGAAAATATTTATCGAAAAACATTTTTTGGAAACCATTCCTTTCCAACACCTCTATCTCTACCTCAGGCAACATATTTTTGACCAATTTCCACCATTGATAATATTCACCCCCATGAAATAAGAATCCAGAAGAACCTTCTATTGTTCGGATCATTAAAGGATAGAGAGATCTTTTCAATGGATTTGATCCATAGTTCAGAAATTGAAGGATCTGATTATCCATTATGTTTTAGGGGCCTTTGTCCATTAATCTATAAATATTGACATGTTCTTTCTTAGAGGGGTGAAAATTTTCTAATTGTTAACTCAATAATGTTTTCCTTATGACTTTTCCATTCCTTCATACATAGGGAAGATTTTCAAATCAAAAAGGTATCCTTATGACTTTACCATTCATTCTTGTTTTGAAAACCACACACACCTTATTTCCAGGAAAAACACATTTTCCCCATGTTTTACATCTATAAGGAAAATTTCCTTCCCCAATGATTTTTACCTTTACCAAGATTTCATTGTTCATATCAATATTTTTCCTAAGTATAAAATTTCCTTTGTAATCAAAAACCTCAGAATCTTATAATTACCTAGACATGTTGTATTATTTTTTAGAATCTGAATTCTCAGAATTCTGATTACGAACTCTTCTGACATCTAACTCCGAATTCTGAATACGAATTCTGGTTACGAACTCATTTGAGTTCTGACTCTGAATTCTGAATATGAATTCTGGTTACAAACTGTATTGAGTTCTGTCTCCAAATTCTGAATAAAAATTCTAGATACGAACATCTCTATGTTCTGACTTTGAGTTCTCTAAATTCAGACTCCAAAATCTTATGAGTTTTGACTTCAAAGTCCCATTAACTCTGACTCTGAACATTGTAAGTTCAGGTTCCAAATTCTTATGCGATCCATATTTCGAATTTCCATGAAATTCATACTATGAAATTCTATAGAATTCAGCTTCTAAATTCCTACAAAACAGAATCCAAATATCCTTGTATTGAAGACTCCGAATTCAATCTTGGTTATACTATGAACTTTCATTTCCTTGCATTCTGAATATCATATTCTATCTTGGCTTACACTCATTTTGTTATAAAACGATGGCATGCTTTCTATTATCAACTAATCGTTGTTTGAGTGACACGTGTACTGGTCCCTCCGAAATTCAAGGATAAAATATGACCGTTGGAGGTGGGAGATGACTGTTGGAACCGTTCCTATAAATAAAAGATCATTTTAAAGAGATCAAGACTTTTGGATACTTTTGTTACATTAGCTTCGACTTTTGAAAATGTGGTGGTGAAGTGATTTCTAGAGAGATAGTATCTTATAAACTATCAGGCTTCGTACAGAAATTTTTGAACTACTTGTTCAATCTTTCCTTCATGCAGATTTTCTTAGTGCAGAGGTTCAATTTCCATGAAATCAGAGTCTTCAGGTTGTGAGGTTAGAGGTGCTGATTTCTTTACAATTCGAGGGCTGGCAGCAATAGCAAGACATATACCAATCATTATATTGAAGACTTACCTGGGATTGACTTTATTGAATGTATAAATCAAGGGACCTTTTAAATAGGGTTGTTGGATACCCTCCTCTTTGGTTTAAAAGAGTTACTACCTGTTACTAGTAGTATTTTGTTTTATGCTATATATTTTAGTTGTTAAAGAAAGTATAACTTTTATATACTTCCATAAACATGTACTCTGATTTTATAAAATTATATACGATTTAAGTTAGAATCTTAGTTGGTGTAAACTTTTGTTAAGTTTCATTTCTAGAATCGCTTTTCCAGAATGAATCAAGATAAAATAACTTATAGGTGTTGTAAATTTTGGTTATGCAAATTTTTTTTTGGTATTTTTAAAGTATTCAATTCACCCCCATCTTGTTTTTGAGCATCTCATGTTTATATATTTGATCCTAAATTTGTTATTATAGAGTATATCATACTCACATTCCATCTCAACAATTGGTATCGGAAGAAGGTCTCTGAAATACTTATATTCACATATAAGTTTTCCCCTTCACAATGTTTTTGGAATAGAATTTTCGGATTCATATTTTCAGATTAATACTTTGTTTCATGTTTTCGGATTTATATATTCGGAAACATAATTTTCGTATTCATTCTTCCTTAGAGAAAAAATATCTAGTTCTGTGATTTGGATATTTTCTCCTGTTTACAAACTCATACTACTAACAAGTTTGTGTGCCAAATATTTTCATAAGAATGGAAGGTTTAATTGTTGGTTCTATTGATAATCTAAATCCTAACAGACCTCCTATTTTTAATGGAAATGATTATGAGTAATGGAGATATAGGATGAAGACATTCATTATCAATACTGAAGTTGATAACTATCTAATGTTGACTAGAGATTATGAGATTCTGGATAAGGAATTGAGAACATTTACGAATCAGGAGAAATCAAAATATCAAGAAAACATTAGAGTCAGAAATAATTTGTTATGTTCTATCAATAAGAACATCTATAGTAAAATATCATCATGTGATGATGGAAACAGTATCTCGAAGAATCTTTATGTTACACATTTGGGTACATCTAGAGTCATAGAGACCAGAAGAGCTATGTTGTGAGATGAATACCACAGCTTTAACTTTCTTTATGGAGGAACTATAAGAAAAGTACATCAAAGGATTATGAATATCATGAATAGCTTACAATCTGTGGTTGAAAATGATCTGTATGATGAGGCTCCTGTAGAGAAGATCATATATATCATGCCAAATTAATGGGAGTCCACGAGGACTTCTATTGATGAGAACAAGAACGTCATTCATATTTACTTAGATGGGTTGTTTGGAACTCTTCATCAGCATGAAACTAGAATAAAGAGAGATGCGTAAAATGTTAAGAAGAATAATGGGACTGGAGGTGTTTCTTTTACAACAACTTCTAAACATATGAAATACAAGACCCAAGAAAGAGTAACTAGATCAAAGACAATGAATGTTATTATTAAGTCATAATCTAGTGACATAGAAAAGTCTAAAAATGAATTAGCTAATATTTCTAGTATATTGAATATTATTATAGCTCAAAATAACCATTATAATATGTACAAGAAGAAAGAATATAGAGATAAGAAAGATGGAGATGTTACGTGTTATGAATGTAGAAGAACAGGTAATATCAAACCTGATTGTCCTTTGTTGAAAAAGAATGAAAAGAGATAATGGAATTCCAGAAGGAACAAGAAGAAATTCTATTGATCAAAGAACAAGAAAATCCTTAATGCTAATGATACATGGAGTGATAGCCGTGGAGACTCTTCAGAAAGTGATTGTTCTGAATATGATTCATTAGCAAAGAAGAATATGGGATTCATTACTAATACTTCTTTACTGAATACATGTCTTATGTCCAAGGTATGCTCTGGAAAGGATTTAACAAATTTATCTCTTGATAAGAATTACTATTCCAAAAATAGTGTTGGATCGAATAGTAGATATAAGTCTATTAGATGGAACAATACAAGAGGGGGGGGGGTGAATTGTAGGTTTAAAAACTTTGAGTTTTAGAAACAAAGAGATTAGTTTAAATGATCTTAAACTAATACAAATACAAACACCCACAATTGTATTGAATGTAAAAGGTATGATGTATTGTAATACTAATGTAAAGTAAAACAATTGTATTCAAGATGAACACAATAATCAGAGTAATACAAATATGAATGATTCTACCTTAAAGCGTATAGAACCAATTGATACAATATGTAATAGAATGATTGTAATTGAAACAATTACAATAGAATATGTATGGAAGAAAGGAAACGATACAATCCCTTTCTAATACAAACAGCAGCAGAAATGTAAAAGTAATACAATTCTTTTAACCCAAAGAGAAGGGTTATCCTTTCACCTAGGATAAAAAGGTCTGTCTCACCAACACCTTGGTGAGCCCTCGATACGATTATCGGCACGTCTGTCTGCCTATCCTCGGCAGCCCTCGATACGATGATCGGCTCGTCTGTCTGCCTATCCCCGGCAGCCCTCGATACGATGATCGGCTCGTCTGTCTGCCTATCCCCGGCAGCCCTCGATTTTACAGGTAATCGGCACCTCTGTCTTTCAATTACTTGAAAGCCCTCGATACGATGATCGGACACACAAGGCTGATGAGAGAAGTCACAACGTCTCTCTCTAGAATCTTCGTAGTTCACAGAGTCTCCTCGTTCATCAGTGTCTTCTCAGCTTCAAATGACCTCCTATTTATAGGCCTCGGGTTCCAACGGTCATATTGCCTCCAACGGTCATATTGAAACAGAAAGCACGACATCGTTTTGATTAGTACATAACTAACTCAACGACATCGTTTTGTTAGGACAAGAGATATATAGAAATGTAAAACATGAGTATGATTCATATGCAGAGAGAGTTTTTAGACAAAGTACCAAAACAAATAATGATCATCTGAATAGCATTCAGTACGATACGATCGACAGAGTCAGTACGATACGTTTGACAGAGTCAGTACGATACGTTTTGGTCGGTACGATCAACATCGTACGATACGATAAACATGATAAAAGACAATTTGTTATTTTCAAACATATGATAGAAAACATTTGTGATTTCCAAAACATGACAGAATATATTTGTGATTTCCAAAACATGATGTAAAAGCCAAAAGAAGACTTTTGACTTAACAATCTCCCCCTTTTTGGAAAGCACAAACACACAAAGTAAATGAAACAAGAAATACTTATCTCCCCCTGAGTTATTGAAAACTCTTCTGAATAAGAAATTGAATACAACTAACTCCCCCTTAGGTATTGACTTTCCTAAGGATTGTATTCATAGATTTTCCTTAAGAGCATTGTATTGCATTCTCCCCCTTTGTAAAACAATCTTTGCTTTGTAAATATTCTCCCCCTTTGTGATTTACAAAAAGAAAGAAGTAATTTCGAATTGTCTGAAAGAGTTAGTGAAGTAAAACAAGACAATGGATAAAAGAGAGAATTATAAGAGTTATTACAAAACAAACAAGTTTCAAAAGAAACAAATACAACAATCATTTCTCTCTTTCCTTCTCCTTCTTTATCAGCTCATGAAGCACGGCTTTCATCTTCTTGATCTCCTTCTTGTCTTCAGAAATTGATTCACCCTGAGTTTTGAGAAGCTCCTGTTGATCCGCAAAAATCTGATCCTGATTTCTGATGGTTTCCTCTTGGACTCTGATTACCTCTTCAAGGGTATCAATTCTGCTTTGCAAAGTCTTGTTATCCTTGGACAACTCAGAATTTTGTTTCTTCAGTAAAACCATTTCATCTTTGAAAGATGAAACCTTCGAAAATTCTGATTGGAAAGCATTCGTCCTCTCTTGCAAATCTTTCACTGAAGGAACATCTGCTCTTTGAGAAGATAAAAGATTCAGCCTTTCAACTGTTTCTTTATCAATCTTGTTGAAAGCAATTGCAAGATCATTTGATAGCCTCCTTATATCTTCAATAGCAATCTCATGGTCATTGATTGAGCTCTCTGTTTTGTACGACCACTTAGTCATCTTATTACATGCTTTCCTGTGAACAACAGAGCTTTCTGAAAGAACTTTTAAATCGGCTTCTACAGATAAAACTTTCTTCCTCAATTCTTTCACAGATCCAAACTTCTTTCTCTGATTCTCAGTAATAAAATCAATCTTTCCTTCCAGCCTCGGGAAATAAGGAATAGTTCTCTCCATTCTTCTCAAAACATGAACAATGTAATCACTCTTCTTGAGAGAGATTGTATGCTCTGAATCGGTATCATCATCGTACGATGCTAGTTGATATGATCTGCTTGATTCAACAACAGGCTGTTTCCCTTTCGCTTTTACTTTCTGCTTTCTTTCTTCTTCTACTTTATCACTGATGACAACAACTTTGTCAGAATGAGAAGATTGAGCATCTTTCTTTTCTTTAGATGACACCCTCTCCGGTGATCTTTCCTGATCGGCATGAGAAACTTGTTGAACATCTTCGCTCAGCTTTTGAAGCGATTCCTCTCTACTTCTCTTGGATTTAGACCTTGTAACCCTTTCAGGTGTTTTGGCTTTAGATGCAAAGGCTACACTTCCATTCCCATTCTTCTTCTTATTGAAATCAGCATCTCTCTTCATTCTTGTCTCGTGCTGTAGAAGAGTTCCAAAGAGTTCATCAAGAGTAATCTGGGAAACTTTTCTATTTTCATCAATAGCTGTTCTTTTTGACTCCCATTCATTTGGCATAATATCTATAATCTTATCAACAAGAGCTTCATCATCAAGACCTTTTTCTCCCATAGATTGTAAGCTGTTGACAATTGTCATAAACCTTTGTTGCACTTTACATACTGGCTCTCCATAAGGAAAAACAAATCCATGATACTCTGCTCGAAGCATTGCTCTCCTTGTTTCTATAACTTTGGATGTACCAAAATGAGTGACTTCTAATTTCTTCCAAATACAGTTGGCTGCTTCACATGAAGATATCTGACTATATATATTCCTGGTCATAGAGCATAATAAAGTATTGCGTACCTTGTAATTCAGTTGATATTCTTGCTTCTCTTGGTTGGTAAAAGTACTAACTTCTTTGTCAGGAATTTTGTAACCCCCAGTAAGCATAATAAAATTGTCTACACCAGTATTGATGACGAAAGTCTTCATACGATCTCTCCAATACTCATAATCATTCCCATCAAAGATTGGTGGTCTAGAAGGATTCAGATTATCTATAGATCCGATATTCATTCCTGCCATCTAATATAACAAAAAAACAACTTTTCCACTCCACACGTTAGTGTAGTAGGTATTCAAGATAGTAATAAGAAATAAAGCTAGTAATACAAATCAGTGGAAAACCTCCTCTGATACCAATTGTTGGATCGAATAGTAGATATTAGTCTATTAGATGGAACAATACAAGAGGGGGGGTGAATTGTAGGTTTAAAAACTTTGAGTTTTAGAAACAAAGAGATTAGTTTAAATGATCTTAAACTAATACAAATACAAACACCCACAATTGTATTGAATGTAAAAGGTATGATGTATTGTAATACTAATGTAAAGTAAAACAATTGTATTCAAGATGAACACAATAATCAGAGTAATACAAATATGAATGATTCTACCTTAAAGCGTATAGAACCAATTGATACAATATGTAATAGAATGATTGTAATTGAAACAATTACAATAGAATATGTAAGGAAGAAAGGAAACGATACAATCCCTTTCTAATACAAACAGCAGCAGAAATGTAAAAGTAATACAATTCTTTTAACCCAAAGAGAAGGGTTATCCTTTCACCTAGGATAAAAGGGTCTGTCTCACCAACACCTTGGTGAGCCCTCGATACGATTATCGGCACGTCTGTCTGCCTATCCTCGGCAGCCCTCGATACGATGATCGGCTCGTCTGTCTGCCTATCCCCGGCAGCCCTCGATACGATGATCGGCTCGTCTGTCTGCCTATCCCCGGCAGCCCTCGATTTTGCAGGTAATCGGCACCTCTGTCTTTTAATTACTTGAAAGCCCTCGATACGATGATCGGACACACAAGGCTGATGAGAGAAGTCACAGCGTCTCTCTCTAGAATCTTCGTAGTTCACAGAGTCTCTTCGTTCATCAGTGTCTTCTCAGCTTCAAATGACCTCCTATTTATAGGCCTCAGGTTCCAACGGCCATATTGCCTCCAACGGTCATATTGAAACAGAAAGCACGACATCATTTTGATTAGTACATAACTAACTCAACGACATCGTTTTGTTAGGACAAGAGATATATAGAAATGTAAAACATGAGTATGATTCATATGCAGAGAGAGTTTTTAGACAAAGTACCAAAACAAATAATGATCATCTGAATAGCAGTCAGTACGATACGATCGACAGAGTCAGTACGATACGTTTGACAGAGTCAGTACGATACGTTTTGGTCGGTACGATCAACATCGTACGATACGATAAACATGATAAAAGACAATTTGTTATTTTCAAACATATGATAGAAAACATTTGTGATTTCCAAAACATGACAGAATATATTTGTGATTTCCAAAACATGATGTAAAAGCCAAAAGAAGACTTTTGACTTAACAAATAGTACTTCTAATGAAGATACTCCATCCTCAGAAAATGAATAAATACCTTTATATGTATAAGTTTCTTGATTTTCCATGTTACTTGAAGCGTGAAAATGTAAAATATCTATGAAATTTGACATGAAAAATACTAGGGAATAAATTCTTACAAAATAGATATCAAATCATTCTAGAGATCTTAGAGAAAAAGATGAGCTTTTAGAAAAACATTCTAAAGAAATTGAGAAATAAAATTATGTTAAGGAAGAACTTTCTAAAGATTATTAGAATGTTATTTAAGAGATAATTGTTTTCTAGGAAAAATCTAACTCTAAGGAAATGATATCTATGTGTAGGAATTTAGTCATAATACTGAAATCCGAAATATTTTCTCTTAAGAAGCATCTTAAAAACATTACCTCTAGGAAGGAAAATTTTGTCATAGTGTATTCTCAAATTAAACCTCAAAGAAACACTACTGGAGTAGGTTATAATCACCCAATACCGATTTTCAAAAACAACTATTTTGTTCCTTCTAGAGCCCCTTTTTGCACTAAATGTCAAAGTGGTGGGAATTGGAAGAAAAATTGCTCCTTGAATAAAGTTCAATCTCTTGGGTTTCATACAACATATTTTTCTAAACAAATGTGGTTACCCAAAATTTTGTTGTATAACAATTCTGGATCCATGAACGTTTGGATTCTGAAAGTATAAATATTTGGTTTTCAGGAAAATAGAGAAGGTACCAATAGCTATACGTGGTACAGGGATAGTGGATGTTCCATGCATATGACTGGTAAGAAAAATTATTTTGAAAATTTCAACAAGACGAAAGGAGGAAAAGTAACTTTCGGAGATAATGCTCAAGAAGAAATTATTGGTATAAGCAACATCATTCATCTTGGAAAAACATTGATTTCCATTGTTTTATTTGTTAAAGGTCTTAAGAATAACCTCATTAGCATAAGGCAGTTATGTGATGAAGGTTACTTTGTGAATTTTAGGAATGATAAGTGCTTAGTACACAATTCCAAGGAAGAATTTATTCTTTCTGCCAATAGGCAAGAGAATGTTTACACACTAAACTTATAAGACATTAGGAGACAAGATCTACCACTCCATAGTACAATTGAAGAACATTATTGGTTATGGCATTGAAGGCTAGGACACTATAACCTTATAAACTTATGCAAACATTCTATGAAAGTACTAGTCAAAGATTTACCAAATCATAGATTTGATTCTTCAAAACTTTGTGACCCTTGTCAACATGGCAAGAAACACAAATCAAAATTTAAATTAGTCGATGATGTCTCAACTACTGATTCATTACAGTTAGTTCATATGGATCTCTTTGGACTTACACAAACTGGAAGCATTGGGTGAAAATATTATGTATTTTTCATGGTTGATGATTACACTAGATTTTCATGGGTCTATTTTCTAGCAAAGAAGTCTGAAGATTTTTCATATTTCAAAAGTTTTAGAGCCCAAGGTAAAAATGAGAAAAACCATCTATTGAAAACTATTCATAATGATCGTGGTGGAGAATTTCAAAATTCTGATTTTGAATCTTTTTGTAGTAGAAACGACATTGCTCATAACTTTTCAGCACCCAGAACACCTCAGCAAAATGGGGTTGTTGAAAGAAGAAATTTAATTCTTCAAGAGATAACAAGATCCATGTTGAGTGATTATTATATAGCCAATAATTTTTGGGTTAAATCTATAAGTACTACCTATTATACTATAAATCTAGTCTTGATTAGACCTTTTCTTAAAGAAACTCTTTATGAGTAATGGAATGGTAGAAAACCTAGACTTTCCTACTTTATGGTTTTTGGTTGCAAGGTATTCATTCTGAATACTAAAGATAATCTTCTTAAATTCACACCAAAATATGATGAAGGAATTTTCTTAGGCTACTCCACAAATTCTAAGGCATATTTAATATTCAATAAAAAAACTTGTATTGTTGAAGAGACAGTACATGTTAAATTTCATGAAACTGATCTTTTTGTTTTTAAAAAACCCCAACCAACATCCTCGGATGTGTTTTCAAAAACTGTTTATCAACCTATGATAGAAGATCCTTCTAATGAATAAAATTTCCAAGAAGATTCTTCTAAAACATTTATCCCAAATGATTTCCTACTCAATGTTGATGTACAGGTTTTACAAAACCAAAATCAGTTGTTTCTAATGAATCGTTCCAGTGATAGTATCATTGGTGATGTGAATCAACCTGTAAGGACTAGAAGTTCCTTAATAAATTAAGTAGAACATATATCATTTCATTCCCAATTAGAACCAAAAATCACTGATGAATCATTAGGTGATGATGATTGGATAAGAGCCATGAATGATGAAAAAAATGAATTTGAAAGTAATAACATCTGGACCTTGGTTGAATGGCCTAAGGAAACATCTATTATTGGAGAAAAATGGGTCTTCCAGAATAAGTATGATGACAATGGAATCATTGTTATAAAAAAGGATAGATTAGTTGCTAAAGGCTTTAATCAACAAGAGGAAGTATACTATGACGAAACCTATGCTCTAGTATCTAGACTTGAATCAATTCGTATTTTACTTTCCTTTGAACCATTCTTCAACTTTAAACATTTTTCAAATGGATGTAAAATGTGTTGTAAATAATGGTTATGTTAAAGAGGAAGTTTTTGTTGAAAATCCTCCTGGCATTGAAGATAAAAATGTCCTAATCATGTTTTTAGATGTACCAAAGCTTTATATGTCCTTAAACAAGGCCCTCGAGCCTGGTATGATAGAATTACAAGATTTATGATTCAAAATAACTACATTAAGGAAAATGCAGATCGAACCCCTTTTATAAATAATGATAAGAAAAATGATTTGATTGTTCAAATTGATGTTGAGGACATTATATTTGGTTCAACTCTGCAATCTTTAACAGATTCCTTTGAAGATATAATGAAATCTAAGTTTGAAATGAGTATGATGGGTGAGTTAACATTTTTCCCTGGTTTTAAAATTTCCCAAAAACCAGAATGAATCTATATATCCCAACATAAGTATATATAAGATAATATTAAAAAGTATGCATATGAAAACACTAAATGTATAATTACTCCCATTGGTACCTCAAACACACTTGATATTGATGATACTGAGAAAAAAGTAGATCAAACAACCTTTAGAGATATGATAGGAAGTCTACTTTACTTGACAGCTAGTCATCCAGACATAATGTTTTTAGTATGCTTATGTGAAAGATATCAATCCAATCCTAAGTAATCTCACATAAAGGCAATGAAAATAATTTTTTGCTACCTAAAGGAAAGCATGGATTTAAGACTATTCTATAATTATAGAAATGATTTTGTTTAAAAAAGATTTTCAGAAGCTGTCTTTGGTGGATGTAAAATGGATAAAAAGAGAACATCCAGAACATTTCATTTCCTAGAATATTCATTAGTTTCATGGTCTTGCAAGAAGCATCACTAAGTAGCACATTCGATTATTAATGCTGAATATGTAGTAGCTGGATGTTGTTGTGATCACGTGTTGTGGATGCAACACACACTCATAGATTATGATATGAGTTTTACCAAAACACAAATTTTGTGTGATAATACAAGTGCCATTGCACTTAGTAAAAACACTTCACATCCCTCTCCTGCAAAACACATAGATATTAGGCATCACTTTCTTAGGGATGACACACAAAAAGGATATATCATTCTTAAATTTATCAGGACACAAGATCAACTTCCTGACATTTTAACAAAATCATTACCCTCCGATAGATTTTAATACATTAAACATAATTTAGGAATGATAACCATGATGTAATCCTACTCAATAACATTCTGATTGAACCATTATCCTTACATTAATAAACTCCTTTTCATAGGGGGAGTATATTTCATAAGGAAGCTTTTTCATAATTCATCATAATGATGTTTTTCATATTTTTCATAATGATGTTTTTTAAGTCTTTTGTATTGTAGTATTTCGAGATTTTCTTAATGAAACTTCTTGTACTTAAAATTTTCATAATGAAACTTTTTGTACATGAACTTTTCGTAATGGAAATTTTTGTTCTTGAAATTTTCGTAATGGAAATTATAGTACTTAAAATTTCTTGAATGAAAATTTTTGTTCTTGTATTTTTTGTAAAGGAAATTTTCATTGTAACATTTTTCGTACTGAATATTTTTTTAATAAAAATTTTCATAATGAAAATTTTCATAATGATGATCTGTGTACTTAATTTTTTTTCATTCTTTCTTCTTCATTTTCAATATTTTTCTCCAGATATAATGTCCTTCATGAAGAATTTTCATCCATACGAGTAATTCTCCTGACAATATGAAAGGTATGATTCTTTCTTAAGTTTTCGTAATTACATTTTACATGCTGGTAGTTTGTTTTTTTAAAATTTCATGGATTCTAGTTTCCTTAAATCCGAATTTTTTTTAAACCTCAAAAGATCGGATCCTATTTTTTTTTCTTGCGGCTTCTTTTTCAACATTCAAATCAAATCAGAAAAAGTCTTAGCCTTTGTATTGAAATGGTAAGTTCATCCGACGCTCCAACACCTATAAAAAGGGGACCCCTGATGGTTCAAATGATGCTCCAACACCTATAATAATGGGACCCCTGATAGTTGTCCCACATCTATTTTCAAAGCATGCACATGTCAAAGCTCTGTTCTTAAACAAAATCATGTTCCGAATTCTTCAGAAGTGCTCCAGTCTGAATGTCTGTAGAAGTTCCTTCTCAAGAAATGTCTACTGTCAATCCAATTTTAGAGTGGAAAACATAAAGGGATAGGATGGTACATCTGAACTTCTACAACAAATATGACACTATTATCTCCAAGAATATCAAGCTCAATGTATGGGAAAGTGTAGCTATTTCAAAGACAAGAGCCTAGGATGTAGTGTATCCAGATTTGCTGAGAGTGTATTATAATTCATCTAGTTTCATTAAGGATGATGGTAGGGAAATGTTTTCCATTAAAAGTTATGGAAAGACTTATGCACTCTCTTACACCAAGGCTCCTAGCTTGGTAGGCCTATCTTACGAAGGGGAGGAAGAATTTTGTTCCCAAAAACTGCCAGAGGTTCAAGGAAGTTTCTTTATGGAAGAGGCTATATAATTCCTTGGGCTTAAAGATGTCCAGACCGAAAATATTTCCCATTTGTCTACCAATTACCGGATCCTACAGCTATGGGTTCATGGCCTTATCGTACCAAGGAGGGTGATAAGGACACCCTTAAGAAAGGTGACATGTATATCATTGATTTTTATGGTAAACCAAAGGAAGGTAATCCTCATGAAGAAAATTATCATTATGATTGAGAATATTGTGAATGGGAATCTGAGAGATCAGATAATCATTTATACTACCTTACATTCCAAAATGATAGTTTGGTGCCTTCAATCATTCAAGATCCCCAGTAGTTCCAAGATGAGGAATTGAAAAGTAATGCTTATCAGTGATGATACCCTCAAGATAATGAAGGTTGGTTTCTCTAAAGAGTCAGGTGAGTTTTATGATCTACCTGAGGATGAGGCAGAAGTAGTTCCGAAAATTGTTGAAGAAGCCGAGCCTTCAATGAAAGCTGAAATCAAGATGAAATTAAAGGATATGGAAGCAACAGAGAGAACCCCTAAGGAAAAAAAAGCTCAATCCACACCTCCAAATCCCAGAAAGAAAAAAGATTATCCAGGAGAAGTGGTTGGGAAGTGGAGGGATGATAAAAAGACTCAGAAAGAAGGGGAACCACAATTTGTCCTAGATACTGTTGAGTCCAATGCTTTGAAAGAGATGGTTGTTGAGGAGCTTAAGAAGAAATATAAATAATAGAAGCTCAAGAAGAAGATGTGAGAGTCAGAGATTGTGCAATCTTATTTAAATGATACTGAAGTAGCATCATAAAACATTCTTGTACCGAAAGCCTTATTGGTTGAATCATTACCAGAGACACCAGGGATAATTTCATGACTCCGTAAAAATCACAAGAGAGGATTGTGTAATAAAAGAAAGCTACAGAAGAATTACAAGAAGATGAGAGTAGTGGTAGATCTGATGATGGGATTAAGAAAGTTGAATATTATCATGAAAAATAAAGTGCTTCCGAAAATTGTCAATCCGGACTTCTCAAGTCGGCTCTTCAAAACTTGCTACTCCGGGAATAGATGTGAAGGGTGAAGAGGAAGTAAACAAGTTATCTGAGGAAGAGAGTAATAATCATGACTTCATTCTTCCTAAATAAACTGAGGCAGGAGCAGAAAATGAGAAATTTCATGAAGATAAGATTGTACAGTTATCCATAAGTGAGCATGAATCTCCTGATGAAGAAGCTATTCTGAGGATCATTAAGTGAAAACAAGTGGTTGCTGATACCCCCATGAAATAAATTTTGAGAAAGAAGAAAGCCAGAGGATTTTATAAGAGGAAGCCAATAGAGCTAGGGAAATAACCTTCTCCAAGAAAAATTTCATATTCGGAGTCATCAACTTTAGAACAAGATTTTGATGTTCAGATCCTAAAAAATCTTATGGATACCATTTTGATATATTTAGAAATTTACTCGAGATTCCAGATGCTACACCACAGAATGAATCAGAAATCAGACTCTATATCTATGGTGATGGATAGATGAGTTAATATTGAGGTCGAACACATGAATTTCCTTATCAACTATGAATCCCTCAGAAAATCTTGCATGAAAATGACTAGATGGTCTAATAAAATTGTTGAGGATTTGGAAGAGATTGATCAATTTCATGAGGATTCCAAGAAAGATTTTGATACCGAAGACACCAAAATCATGAATCTTACAAACAACTTTAATGAAAAGCTAACTCTTGAACAAAAATCATTGATTCAAGATGTCAATAATATGAATAGAAAGTTGAGTTATATTGTCCAATGTTGGAAAACATAGATGGATCTCCGGATCGAGATATAAGAAAAGATTATGAATCAAGATGAATTAATAAAGGATCAGGTAGAGGCCCTAAAGGCTCAAGAGGATAGGATCACAACCATATAAAAGCAAGCAGATTAGGATCACAAAGAGCAAAAAAGTGAAGACAATCATGAAGAAGATGATACCCAAGAACAAAAACAAAATAGACCCAAATATGATATTTTGTTGTATTTTTTCCTTATACTAAATCTTCCAATCATAATGAAATTATGTTTCCTTGTTTTTTTGGATGTCTATAATAATATTTCAGGTACCATTTTTTTCATTCCCTCAAACTCTTTTTAAAAATCACAAAGGGGGATAACGAAAAATAATTCTAAAGGGGACAAGAAAAAATAATTCTATGTATAAAAAGATATATCCCTATGTAAGGGGGTGTTTATATAAGGGGGGGTGCTAATTATGAAGATTTCCATACCCAAGATAATGAAAATACCATTCCCGAAATCTAGAATAAGATCCTTAGTGTTCAAAAGCCTAAGGGGGAGTTATCCATATTCATCTTTGCCAATGTGAAAAGGGAGATAAGTTTAATTTTCTATGTCAAGAAAAGTTTTGTATATTCTTTTTCGTAAGGATGTTTTTGCCTTCCAAAAAGGGGGAGATTATTTTTTCAATAAGGTTTTCCTTTTGTCTTTTACATTCCATCATACTTGGGGGAGATTTTTAAGTCAATAAGGTATCCTTATAACTTTACCATTCCTCCTTGTTTTGAAAATCACAAACACCTTATTTCAAGGCAAAAATCATTTTACCCTTTTTTTACTTCTCTAAAGAAATTTTTTCCCCAAGGAAATATAACATTACCTATATTTCATTGTTCATATCAATATTTTTCCTAAGTATAAAATTTGTTTTGTAATAAAAAACCTCGTAATCATATAATTACCTAGATATGAAGTATTCTGTTCTAGAATCCGAATTCTCAGAATTATGATTATGAACTCTTCTGGGTTCTGACTCTGAATTCTGAATACGAATTCTAGTTACGAACACTTCTGAGTTCTGAATCTGAATTCTGAATAAGAATTCTATTCATGAACTCTTCTGAGTTCTGACTCCAAATTTTGAATACGAATTATGCATACAATATTCACTATGTTCTGACTCCGAGATCTCTGAATTCATACTCTGAACTCTTATGAGTTTTGAATCCGAATTCCCATGAACTCCAACTCCGAACATTGTATGTTCAGGTTCATAATACTTATTAATACAGATTTTGAATTTCCTTGAAATTCAGACTCCAAAATTCTATAGAATTTAGGTTCTGAATTCCTACAAAACTAAATACGAATATCCTTGTATTGTAGACTCCTAATTCAATATTGGTTAGACTCTGAACATTCATTTCCTTACATTCCAAATATTAGATTCTTGCTATCCTTACAATCATTTTGTTATAAAACGATGTCGTTATTTCAGTTATCAACTAACCGTTGTTTGAGTGACATGTGTACAGGTCCCTCTAAAATTCATGGAAAAATATGACCATTGGAGGATAGAGCTGACCATTAGAACCGTGCCTATAAATAGGAGCTCATTTGAAATAGCTCAAGACTTTTCAAGACTTTTAAAACCTCTTCTTCGATTTTTGACAATGTGCTGGTTAAGTGATTTCTATAGAGAGTCTCTTATAAACTATCAGGCTTTGGAAAAAATGTTTTGAACATCTTGTTCAAACATTGCTTCGTATAGATTTACTTATTATAGAGGTTCAATTTCATTAAAATAGGAGACTTCAGGTTGTGAAGTCAGCGGTGCTAATTTCCTTACAAATCGAGGGCTTCCAGGGATATCAAGACAGATACCGATCGTCCCGATTGAGGGCTTACCTAGGTTTGGGTAAAACAAAAATTTTTAATGCATAATTCAAGGGACCTTTTATCAAAGGTTGTTTCATACCCTCCTCTTTGGGTTAAAATAGTTACTACTTTTTACTTGTATTATTTTGTTTTCCACTATATATATTAGTTGTTGAGGAAAGTATAACATTCATATACTTACTTAAACATGTACTCTGATTTTATAGGATTCTATAAGCATTAAGGTAGAATCTTATATGGTGTAGACTTTTGTTATGTTTCATTTCATTAATCACTTTTCCGGAATCAGGCAAGATAATTGAACTTTGAGGTGTTGTGAATTTTGGTTATGCAAAATTTCCTTAGAGATTTTTAAAGTATACAATTCCCCCCCCTCATGTATTTGAGCATCTCATGATTATATATTCGATCCTTCATTTGGTATTATAGAGTATATCATACTCACAGACCATTTAAACACTATTTACCCATGTTTATATTCAAAACATGAGTTAACTGAGATAGTATCTTGAAAAAATTTGTGATTCCTGCTCCCATCAGATTGTCCATCTCATTAGAACAATCATCACCTTGATCTTTGAATCAGTTGTTCGACCGAGTCCTCCTATTACCGGCCATTTGCTGGAATAAAAGGAATATTAGGGGTCATACATAAAGGGTAATCAAAATAAAAAAACAAATGACGTATAAATTAGTTTTATTTTTCCAATCATATGAATTTATAGTCTTTAATATATGTTGTCCATTATTTACTACCCAACATATATTCTTAGTGGGGATTTTTTTTTACCATAATAATGGTTCATACTAATCACATAAATTCAAAAAATAATATCCCCCTGGCATGTTCTAACCAAAGTTTAGCAAGCCCCATTTTCATTAACCAGTTCTCGTTCAATTCTAGCTCAAAGTGGTTTTTTCGAGTTTTACCCCTTGATTAATTAGTGCCTTAGTCACCTCTACCTGCTCATATCCCGATAGAAATGTGTTTTTTTGATACATAACATAATCAATACTCACCAAAATTTAGGGAATTTATTATAATACTTACTCACAACCATTTGGATTTCATTGGGTTTTTCTAATCTTCATCTAAAAAATAACTAATTATATCCTCTAATACTAACTATAACAAACATTCTCTTTATTACAAACATAAACCTGATTTTACTTCACAAAATATTTACTTGATACAACAATGAAGATAAATAGTTCTACTGTCTTTGGGGATTAGAAACATTACATAACAACTTAGGACATGAAATACACGTCTTTATTGAAAACGTGTTTTACATGACCACACACATTCTTTCGTACTTAGCATTGCATGGGATAACCAAAGGACTCATTTAAGAAAATGGTGTACTATAAATCCTATTAAGAGAGTGAAAAATGATTAACATGAAGAATAAATTACATGTAATGCAATAGTCATATCTATGGATTATAATATAAACATGAACATTAAGGCATTATGTATCATGATTATCATAACATGGAAATGTGGCATCAACATTTGACATGATATTAACATGAGCTAATACTCATTGAACATGGAGCATGAGTAAATCCTCATTGTACATGAATTAGAATGAATAAACCCTGATTTCACTTGATGTATCATGATACATATCATTACCCAATGCATTGGAGTGCTATCAGGGTGCACCCTTCATAATTATTTCATTTAATGCATATGTGTGCCACATGGATCATACCACATGGAATCCTTCAATTTTTTTTATTAAATGATAAAATAATTTAAAACTAATTACATAAAAATATATAATTCAATAGTAAATGTTAATAAATGTGAATACCCTTGATAGAGAAATGAAAATTGTATTTACTATATGATGACTTTGGCTTGGAAAATCGTTGTGCAGTTTCAGCAGCATAACGACGTGACATATGAATTCATAAAAATTGTTTTTCAGACACAAAGTGGTGTCTTGACATATTTAAAATAAATTTAAATTAATGGTTAATATATATACATTCCCCAACATATGTAATGGAATTTATATTCATATTACAAATGAATTTCTTGAATGTAAATGAGGAGACATAAATCCCTTACGGAATTTCAACATGGTAACGGGTGTACATGTGAGGAATTAACGAGAGATAAAGGGGTAAATCATCATTAAAACATAAGTAGGGATGTATATGGGATGTTAGAAATCATACCCCAACACATTTAATTTAAAATAAAAAAGGAAAACAATATAATAAACATGGGAAACAATGAGAAAAGAAGAAATCCTTTACTTGGAAGTGTGATCACAAAGGCATGGGACGTGATTGAGAGAGGATTTTAGGATATTGGGTTACCTTGGTTGGATTCTGAGAGATTTTTTCATAGGTCAGTCAATCTCCAAAGGTTTTGGGTGAACAGATGTGGGAGATTGGGTGGGTTTATAAAGGAAAAGAGAGGGAATGTTTAATTATTTTGGTTTTGGACACTACACATTAATCTAATCAAAACCACAAACCATACCATTGTTTTTTCCCATGGTTTTTTTCAAAGGGGAGTGGAAGAAATTATTTCCTAAAGAAAATGTCTGAACATATTAATATATTATTCGTTCTTATGTGGAGTTGAGTCACACTCTCAAGGAACTCATTTTATTAAGTTAAAATGTTTTATATTTCTTGGAGGGTCCATTAATGATTTTTAAAATAAATACAAAAAAACATAAAATGAAATTATATTAATTCTATTACATATATTGGACAATAAAACAACTTATAGTATTTTATTACATCACTATTGGGTCATTATGATGTCATAAAAAACATTATATATTAAAATTGTATTTAATTTTTACCCAAAAATTCCACTATCTCAGAAAATTATGAATAAATCACTATTTGATAATCTTGATGATTTTAATCCAAAAAATATTAATTTTATCTAAATAATTATCTAAATATGTGAATTTTTAATTTTAGAACAAAAACCGACGTTAATAAAAAAATCATTGGTTTTGACAAATACTATTTTTGAACCTTTATAAAAATTAAAATTGTATTCACAAAAATTATATTTTCACTTATATTTAAAAATTAATTTTGTTATAATAATATTTTATAAAAATATAATTTAATTCAAAAAATCCATTAATTCATCAAAATTTATTTCTTAATTTAATATTAACTAAAAATACTATTTTTTATTTAAAAACTATTTATAAGCTAACAATAATAAAATGAATGTATATTCAATATAAAAAATAATGTACATAATCATAATAAAAGATTCTTGTTTCATAACCCTATATATGTCCCATATTAGATAAAAGGGTATGGCGTGTGATGATGACAAACTCTTAGGGAGGAACAGATAACATCGCTCGAGTGGAAATCTATATTAACTCCTACTTCTCCCATATGCAGTTCCTTTCAACCTTAATATATTGAAGCTCAGCTTGGTATTAGCCAAGAGTGAACCCAGTGAGGCCACCTCCTTTACGCGTTACAAATAATGGGATTCATACTATGAAATTCTACTATATGAGTCCATCGCTCCCTTTATCTGAGTAAATTGGATTTTCTAAAGCTTTATATTTATACTAATTAATTAATCACTGTTCAATGACTATATTAGATATGGTAGTGATTCTTAATGGTATTTTTAAATAAAAAAACTAAAACCAAATAATTTCATATTTTATATAACCATTTTACATAATAATACATTTAATTAGATCATGGGTAATGTTCATTAATAATTTTTCGAGTCATTACAATCATCTAGTTTTGGTTTTACATGCTACATTTTTAGTTAAACAAACATGTTGGTATCCATCCTACATCATGGGGAATTTCTTCATTAAGACTGTATGATGAAAATAAATTTATCATATAATTAAATGATAATGTTACCATACATTTGATATATTTACTGAAAAATTATATTTTATTTTCTATCCTAATGATGAACATACACCTGGCCCATGGAAAAAAATTCCTACAACATGTGAAGGTCTTTATAGTCGATGAATTGTACATAAGAGGATTCTCAATCTATCGCATAAAAAAGATGAAGCTACCACATGAGATGATCTATAGAATGAAGACCTTATAAGATACCATGACATTTATATGATACCTAATGATGGATTTTCATCAACAACATACACTTTAATGGAAGTTGGAGCTACCATATGAACATCATTAAACTAAACATGAATGTAATTATTGACCATGAAATTATGAATAAGTGGTAACACTACTATGAGTGTTTAGGATACTCGTAGTATAATGTGATTCTCTATACTGAAATTCGTCATGGTTTTATTTTTCATGATCATTTATTTGATAATGATACTATTTATGAAGGTGGATGTGAGATGTTCGGGTAAGAGAATATGGGATACATGCAAGAATAATTTCAGGATCTCATTATGTACCTCCTACGATCAAACAAAATATTCAAATGAGTATTTGATGAAAAATAATGAAGATTAGGGGTATATTATAAATCTATGAGATAGTATAAGAAAACATGTTTGGTTTCGGATTATTTATATATAAATGTAGTTTCACATTCATTCATCTGATACGAGGGATAAATTAGAAGACATTACTTATCGATATCGATCATGAATCAACTTAAGTAATAAATCACATCTATGAAGTCACTACAATAATAAATCCATTCATGAAAATTGAGCATAAATTTTCACATATTGGATTCATCCATTACGAATATGACACATGCATGTCATGAATAAATATCTTGATGAGTATAAAAGGCATTATGTTTGATACTGTGAATGGAAATTGAGATTCTATGTGAAGTGATGTTATATGTAATATAAGCCAGATGACGAATAGTTTTAAAATGAAAATTATTAAATATTAATGTACATTAAAACTGAAATAATTCCTATAATATATATGATGATGTATAAAAGTTAATATGACTATGAAATTATGTTGATCATTAAATAGAATAATATCATGTTACCTGAATCTTCATATATAAAAAATGTTGGTGATGTATTATTATGGGATATTAAATGATAAATAATATCAATAATAAATGAGGAGATACCTTGAGATTACTTTACCTAAATAATGGATAACAAATTAATACTTGGCAGTGATCGTGGTGCTTCCACATTTATGGAATAATTAGTATTAAAATTATGAGGATTATAATCATGATATTATAATTTTGAATATAAATGCAATGTCAATTTGGGGAAGACTGCTATCTATGATCATATCTATTTTTACATACATTGTGGTTATTAATAGAGAACCTAATACTCTAAACTATTTAATTAATAAGTAGAACTAAATCTAGGAGTCCCAAAAGGAGACACAATTGAGTATTTTAGGAAGCTTAAGAGATTTTTTATTTCAATTGATCCGTAAAAAGTTTCAATAATATAAAATATTTTCATATAGATGTTGAGAAAATTGATGGGGGTACATGAGTAAGAAAAATATTATAGGCTTGTAGAAAAATATCACCTAAATAATAAATAGGCCTCCATATTACTTGATCAAATTTAATGATGATGGTGATGCGATTTTAAATAGGGGTCAAACCAATTTCTTGAGAGGCTCATGGTTGGGTTGTTTTTCCTATGGAGGAGGAGTGGGAATGTTGGTATATATATAAAAACAAGGTAAACGATTTGGTGGTTGTGTTTTAGAGGTAGGATCAACTCGATAATAGATTTATATGGTGTACAACTAGTTTCCTCCTAATTCTTTATAATCCTTAACAATAATGTAGTTTAGAATCCATGTTTGGGAATCTTAATAACATGGAATAGATTTGGTCTTAGTATATAACATTTTCAATATAATGTTTCATTATATATCATATGATTACTATATATGAGGTGAAGTTGAGATAATGGAATGATTGGATCATGAAATCAAATATTTCTAAGAGGTTAACTTGAATATAAAATTAATTCTTAATAAGATATAGCTGATTTACACGCCATTCCCCTTTCAGTGTCCAACCGGTATAGGTTTATACATTTTGTTCCAAAGGATGTTCTTTCTAAAGCTCCAAGATGTATTGAAAATGGGAAGTACAAAATTTATGGATCTTCAAGTCAGTATAAACTTCTAATGATGTAGACATTGATTTTACTATGATCATTTCCCTTATTTCAATAATATTAAAAATTGTTAATGATAAGAGATAATATGAATATTTACCAATGTACATTATTTGTAATGGAAAGATACACCTTTCCTTAATCAAGTACATGAAGAATTTGTTGAGTAAAAAAGAGAATATTGAGTCATCATAATCATGTAGAAAATTTTAAAATTTAATTAATATCCTTTCCTATGAAATGATAGTTAATTAGAGGAATGAAATAGAAATGATAAATAATCTCATGTTGAATAAAATTTTGAGTAATAGTAATAAATTTGTTGTGTTTGTGAGGGTTGTATGTTATCTGAAAGAAAGAATTTCTTGGAAGGAAGAAGATATAACTAAGACACAAATTACATATATTTTTGTACAAAATTTGTTAATGAAAATTAATTATGACTAAACAAAGACAACTAATTTTAATTGTTTATTTACTCAATAAGGATAAATGAATATGTCTAAAATTTATGTATACTCTTTTATTAGTATATCCCAAAAATAGATTTTTTATTTGTGATATGGTAGGGTTTAAAACAATATGAAAATGAATGAATTATTATGAAAAATATTATGCATAGTTTTCCATAAAAGGGAGATAAGATCAAGGGAAATATATCAGAAACCCCCAATACAAATTTAATATTTTTATACAAAATGATAGTAACAAATAATTGATCAAATATAGATTCAACAATGAAAATTAAAACATAAGGGGCTATAATAATTCTATTAATGGTAATGAAATGAAGATACTATTCATTATTGAAAATGATCATTCTTGGAAAGAGGCATGAATCTAGGGGATTTATGGTGAGAATTTGATGATAATAACTATTATGAAATATTCATGGAAAATAAATATATTAAATATACACACTCATAATTATTATGAAAAATTGACTGAATTGGGTTTTATTTGTGGTTAATAAAGTAACAAAGATGAGTGTTTTATGAAAATAAATACAAGATAATTTCCTTATAGTGTTAATGGAGACAATGTTAAAACGGTACTAAGAAATAATACATAAAAAATTGAATTATTAAAAAACACTTGTGTGAAGCCCAAAGAATAAATGTATGCCACATCCCATGTAATTAATGAATAATATATATTTTTATCCATGTCTATTAATGAATTAGACATTGTTTTAGAGGCTTAAAATGAGAATAAATCCAATCTTAAGCATGGAATACACTAATATTTTTAAAAGATTGTTTTACTACCTTTTGATGGAAAACCATTTTTAAATAAAAATTTTGAAAATTTTATAAGCTCTATTTTTCAAAATAAACATATTATTTATTATTGGGACATTGAAATTTACATTGAATAATTTTGTTGGTATTTTTCTGACAATGTTCATTTTTTTAATGAATAGTGAAAAATACTGCATTTTACATCAAAACAGCTTTATCATCTAATTTAATTATATAGTTATATTATCTTTTGAGTTGGTTTTAAAGTTCAATTAGAATATATTTTTACCATTTAATCCAATAGTGGTATTTCTAATTAATTTCACATTTAAATTGAACTAAAACTAGTGTCAATCTTTTGATACTTATTGTTTCATAAAAACACGCTATTTTCTCTGAAAGAGGGAATTAACTATGAAATTAATTAATGTAACTTATATGTTTTGAATTTTGTAAAATATACATCATTATTGAATTCATAATATAAAATATATATTAGGGTGATGTTTTGGTATTTTTCTGATAATCTTCAATTTTTGAAGAACAGAGAAACCACTAAGTGGTACTTATAAAAACCAATTTTCCAAATAAATGAAATTTTACCACCTCTATGTTCTGAATTTCATAAATCCGACATACATTGTTGTCATTATGAATTAATATGTGGTTCAATGGGATTAAAATAATTTTTTGGTGAATAGTAACTTTTTAGTTTTTAATTGCGATTAGAGTTAATTAGTGTAATTTAAGGTAAAAATAAAGTTTTAATAATATTAAATGACCTAGAAACATGTCCTACCCTTATTGGATGTGTCATGTCCAACAAAGAAAACCCATGGGTCGATTTTTGGGACTACATGGAGGCACTTGTGTAAGCTAATGACATTAATTCTTTTTATTTAATGTAAAAGTAAAAATGTCATAAACACTTATTGTTTTACAAAACAATTTTTACATGGGGTTAAACAAGTCAGATTTTTGACTATAAATAGTCATTGGAATGTTAAAAAGATTTCCTAAATCATGATAATTTTTATAATTTTTAGACATTAAATAAATTAAATTATTTATGACACCATGATGATGCAGCGATTACCTCATTATTTAACGATTTAAATAAAATGAAATGATAATGTAAAATCTAAGGCCTACACATGTCAAAAACCAATTGAGTGGGTGTATTTCGAACTCTTATCACCTTATCCTATAAATATATAATTTTGGGACCCTTTTTATCCGAAAATAATTTTATAATAAAGTATCTTTTCTTAACATTCCAAGAGTTACCCTCCTCTCCTCTTATAAAAGGCCCCCACCTCTACCTCCATACCCACACCTCTCAAGCCTTTAGTTCAGCCAAGCTCTTCTCTTTTTGTATCTCCACATCCCTATATTACTCCTAGAATCAACACTTTTGGCATATGTCTTCCCAATGAAGCCTTTGATCTCAAATCAAATAGAGTTACCCGTTTTAAAGGTAGTGTTTTCTCTTGTGATCTTTTGTTTTATTTTGCTTCTCCAACCCCCTAAACTCTTTTTATTGATTTATTTTGTAACAACTACAGTATCATAAATATACTAGGATGTTTTTATAATAATAATTAGAGCTACACTTACACACACCTACATCTAATGGTTAAAGAACATACTGGTTCTGTGGATGGCGAATTTCTGCCTCACGAAACGATGATTGTTCAATATTCTTATAACACCATCAAAGGTGGACATTAAGATGTCACTATATTTATATATGATAAATAATATGTTTATTTTTTACTTAAGATTCTTTATTTTTCATTTATGGCATTCCTTTATGGCTTCCATTATGGGTATACGCGATATCTTCATTTTAGGAAGTGCTGACTACCACCCCCTCAAAGTGATTTGATTCGTTAATGCCATATGTGGGACGTATAAAGGATGGATTTAAAGTTATTATATATGATGTTATACTGGAATTATTATATACCTTTATATCATTATTATTTATTTCCATTAAAGTATGATATATAAATGAAAGTAGCGTTCATGCGTACGTACGGCTTACCGTCTCCATGAACGGTGCATTTCATTTCTTATCCCCAAACGTAATGTACTATTATAAGTACATATATATAATGGATATATATGACGTATGTTATATCTAAATGATTAATATAATTCTGGAATTTAAATATACATATCTCTCATTTAGTTTTAATTCCATAAATACGACATAGAAATGAAAGTAGCGTTCATGCGTACGTACGGCTTACCGTCTCCATGAACGGTGCATTTCATTTCTTACCTCTAAATGACTATGTAATATTATAAATACATGTATATTCTGGATATATATGATATATATGATATCAAAATCATGAATATCATTATGGATATAATGATCCTTTGACCACAAAAACAACATGTAATTGTAAGAAGTCCACTTTCGACTTAAGAATCAAATATCGACAAAACAAAAATTATTAACTCAAATGATTACATAATATTTATAACATGGTAATAAGTGATATAAAAGTAATAATGAACTTGATAAAGGTTCTTATGCAAGTAGAAATTAACTCATGTTTATTATTCAGGAGGTTAAAAGAATGATCGAGTCAAGTCAGACACGAGGTATAGGACTTCGTCTCAATCTCTTTTCATTGAGGCATATTTTGTTTTATACACAACCTTCTTTTATACGGTGTATAAACCACTTTGGCTTTTAAGTTTATCCAAAAGGAATTATTTGTTTATATAAAGTGTTTACTAAATGACAAAGGAGAATGTTTTTGTCATACGTATGTGGTGACAACGACTTCTCCGCCGTTGTGACCATTATTTGAGTTTCGACTTCCTCTACAAGTCAAACTTTTTTTAATGAAAACTAAATACCATGTTTTACTTTTCTTTTATTTTGGTTTTGAAAATGGTTTTCATAATGTTTTTACTATATCAATGTGTTGTATTGATATCTTGTGATTGAAATGTGGAAATGTTATGTTTCCTTTATGCATGTTTTATGTGATACGATTATGTTATGGTTCTTGGGAATTGTTATGAAGATGGGGGGTTCCATGATAAACTAAGGGTGGGTGAGCCCGATATAGCTCTCCAATTCATTGGGTAATGTGAAGGAGTTAAATGTTAAGGTTTCTCCAAAGAGATTTAGGGAGTATACTGTGATGGGTAATCCAAACGTAACCCAAATGTTTACTCCCTACGTAAGAATGTTATGAATGCCTCAAGTTACCTTTATGTCTTATGATTTATATGATTTATTCATGATTTGAGGAGGTATGTTAAAGTGCATATGTTTTATAAGTAGAGTATGATTTCATTGATTCTTATGTATACATGTACTCATGTTTCCTTTCCATATTTTTATATCCCTTACTGATCTTTTTATGCTCATCCCATGTTTTTGAAATGTTTTTCCCAGGTCAAGGGAAGGGTACATGATATGATGATAGTTTCAAGAAATGTCAAGAAAGAATCCATGTTTTATTTTAAATATGTTTTCGTTGATGGGAAAAAAGAATACTATCTTGTAACCACTTTGTTTAAATGTGGGATGTAATGCATGTTTTATGATCTAATTCTCTAAAACTATAAACCTAAAAAGATCCTCAATGGGTCATCTTGTAATAACTCAAGATTAAGTACGGTTTAAGGCTGGGGCCTTAATGTTGGTATCAGAGGTTAGTTGAGACTACTTTAGTAGTTTGAAAATTGTTAAATTATAAGTTAATTTATTGTATGATTGAAATGATAAAGCATTTACAGATTACCATGTTGCTTCACCTAAGGTATTTCAGTGTCAAATTTTTTTTTCGTAGACAAAATAGAGATGTTTTTTTGGGAAGGGATGGTAAGGGAAATGACCTTCCAAATTAGCATTCTGAGATGGTCAGAATCAAAAGTGAGCAGTTTACTGCAGTGATGGAATAGTTGACTCTGGTGATAAATCATGGTTGTTTTCATTGATGATATTTTAGTGTTTTCTAAATGTAAAGAGGGGCATGAAAGTCATTTAAGGGTTATCTTGCAAACCATAAAAGAAAAGAAACTGTACGGAAAATTCATCAAGTGTGAGTTTTGGTTACAAAAAATTTCTTTCCTTGGTCACATTATTTCAAAAAATGGCATAACTGTTGATCCTACTAAAACAAAAGTTGTTGAAGAATGGCCAAGACCCACAAATGTAACCGAGATCCATAGTTTTGTTGGTTTGGAAGGTTACTACCGAAGGTTTGTTGAAAATTTTTCACGGTTATCTAGTCCAATGACTAAGCTAACTCGGAAGGGTGTTATGCTTATCTGGACAAAAGAATGTGATGATTGTTTTCAGGAGTTGAAAAGAAGATTGGTGAATACTTCAGTTTTGGCACATCCTTCCAGGAATGGTGAGTTTTTTTATCTATAGTGATGCTTCATTTAAAGGACTTGGTTGTGTCCTTATGCAGAATGATCAGGTAATTGATTATGCTTCACGCCAGTTGAAAATTCATGAGGTAAATTACCCTACCCATGATTTGGAATTAGCTGCTGTTGTTTTTGCTTTAAAAATTTTGAGGCATCATTTGTATGGAGTAAAGTGTGTAATATATACAGATCACAAAAGTTTAAAGTATATATTCACTCAGAAATAATTGAACATGAGACAGAGAAGATGGCTAGAATTAATCAAGGATTATTATTGTACAATTCATTACCATCCGGGAAAAGAAATAAAGTGGTTGATGCTTTGAGTCGAAAAAGTAATTCTTCATTAACCATGCTACATTTGGAACGAGATCCATTAGTTGTTTATTTGATGAACATTGGCATATAAGTTGTTGGTGTAGTAAGTTATTCTGTTTTGTTTCTGGGATCAGTGAAATCTTCTCTATCAGACAGAATCAAGCAAGCACAGAAGCAAGGCAGTGAGTTGCAAAAAAAGGTAGAGCTGGTTCAAAAGGGTAAGTTGCCTGAATTTAACATTGATAATGATTATGTTTTGATGTTTGGGAAGAGATTATGTGTGCCTAGTGATTCACATCTGAAGAATGAGTTGTTATGTGAGACTCATAGTTACCTGTTTTCAGTTCATCCAGGCAGTACTAAGATGTACAGAGATCTGTGGGAGTATTACTGGTGGGATGGAATGAAAAAAGATATTGCTGATTTTACTATGAAGTGTTTGACTTGTCAGCAGGTTAAAGAAGAGCGGAAGTTACCTAATGGGATGCTTCATCCTTTACCAGTGCCATAGTGGAAATGGGAAAATATAACCAAGGAATTTGTTGTGGGATTACCGAGGACATCTCAAGGTAATAATGCAATCTGGGTTATTGTTGATCGATTGACTAAATCTGCTCATTTCCTTCCTATTTGAGATTCACCCTCTTTAGATCAACATTCTCGATTATATCTTAAAGAGATATCCATGTTGCATGGAGTTCCCATCTCCATTGTATCTGAACATGATCCTAGGTTTAATTCAAACTTTTGGAAGGGCCTTCAGAAGTTGTTGGGTACTGAATTAAATTTTAGTACATCTTTTCATCCGCTATCAGATGGGAAGTCAGAATGAACAATTCAGACATTAGAGGATATTCTATGTTATTTTTCAATGGATTATTAGGGAATATGGGACCAACATCTTTCCATGGTTTAATTTTCATATAATAACAGTTTTCATTCCAGTATACAGATGACACCATTTGAGGCATTATATGGGAAGCAGTGTCGAACTACAGCTTTCTGGGATGAAGTGGGTAAATGGAAGATGATGGGACCGGAATTAGTAGAATTGTTGGTAGAAGAAGTTCAGATGATATAGAAACACATGAGAACATCTCAGAGCAGGCAGAAGAGTTATGCAGACAATACGAGGAAGGATCTCTCTTTTGAGGTAGGTGATCATGTTTTTCTCAAAATATCACCATGGAAAAGTGTGATGCGATTTAGTAAAAAAGGAAAGCTGAGTCCAAGGTTCATTGGGCCATATGAAATTATGGAAAGAGTTGGATAAGTTACATACCAAGTGGCTTTACCTCCGATTTTATCTCAGGTACACAATGTTTTTCATTTTTCGATGTTGAGAAAAAATATTCCAGATCCATCTCATGTTTTCAGTCCAGAGATAGTTCAGCTGGAAGAGAACCTATCTTATGAGGAACAACCGGTCCAGAATCTTGACCACAGGGAGCAAGTGTTACATAATAAGGTGATTCATCAGGTAAAGGTATTGTGAAAAAACCACATGGTTGAAGAGACAACACGGGAATCTGAAAAACTAATGAGGACTAAATACCCGCACTTATTCGATAAGTAAATAAATTGTGGGGACGCAATTTTCTAAAGGGGGAATGATGTAACATCCCAAGTAAGTAATGAATAATAGATATTTTTATCTATGTCTATTAATGAATTAGATAGTGTTTTAGAGGCTTAAAATGAGAATAAATCCAATCTTAAGCATGGAATACACTAATATTTTTAAAAGATTATTTTACTGCCTGTTGATGGAAAACCATTTTTAAATAAAACTTTTGACTATTTTATAATCTATATTTTTCAAAATAAACTTATTATTTTTGATTGGGACATTGAAATTTACATTGGAGATTTTTTTGGTATTTTTCTGACAATGTTCATTTTTTAATGAATATTGAAAAATAATGCATTTTACATCAAAACTACATTTTCATATAATTTAATTATATGGATAGGCTATCTTTTGAATTTGTTTTAAAGTTCAATTAGAATATATTTTTACCATTTAATACAATAGTGGTCATTGGAATTAATTTCACTTTGAAATTGGACTTAAACTAGTGTCAATCTTTTGATACTTATTGTTTCATAAAAACACGCTATTTTCTCTGACATCGGGAATTAATTATTAAATTAAATAATGTAACATATATTTTTTGAATTTATTAAAATAGACATCATTTTTGAATTCAGAATATCAAATATAGCTTAGGGTGAAGTTTTGGTATTTTTCTGAAAAACTTCATTTTTTGATGAATAGTGAAACCACTAAGTGGTACTTATAAAAACTGATTTTCCATTTAAATGAAATTTTACCACCTCTGTGTTTTGAATTTCAAAAATCCGACATACATGGTTGTCATTAAGAATTAAAATGTGGTTCAATGGGATTAAAATAATTTTTTGCTGAATAGTAACTTTTACGTTTTTAATCGCGATTAGATGTAATTAGTGTAATTTAAGGTAAAAATAATGTTTTAATAATATTAAATGACCTAGACACATGTCCTACCCTTGTTGGATGTGTCATGGCCGGCCAAGAAAACCCATGGGTCTTTTTTTGGGACCCCATAGAGCCACTTGGGTATGATAATGACATTAATGCTTTTTCTTTAATGTAAAGTAAAAATGTCACAAACATGTATTGTTTTACTAAAATAATTTTTACATGGGGATACACTAGTTAGATATTTGACTATAAATAGTCATTGGAAATCTAAAAAGATTTCCTACATCATGATATTTGTTTTATAATTTTTAGAGATTAAATAAATTAAATTATTTATGACACCACGATGATACAACGATTACCTCATTATTTAACAATTTTAATAAAATGAAAAAAATAATGTAATATCTAAGACCTATACATGTCAAAAACCTATTGTATGGGTGTATTTAGAACTATTATAACCTTATCCTCTAAATATATAATTGTGGGACCCTTTTTATCCGAAAATCATTTTATAATAAAGTATCTTTTCTTAACCTTCCAAGAGTGCCCCTCCTCTCCTCTTACAAAAGGCCCCCACCTCTACCTCCTTACCCACACCACTCAAGCCTTTGGTTCGTCCAAGATATGCTATTTTTGTCTCTCCAAATCCCTCTATTACTCTTATAAGCCTCACATTGGGCAGAAGTCTTCCCAAGGAAGCCTTTGAGATCAAATCAAAAAGAGTTACCTGTTTCAAAGGTAGTGTTTTCTCTTGTGTTATTTTGTTTTATTTTGCTTCTCCAACCCCCTAAACTCTTTTTAATGATTTATTTTGTAAAAAATCCAGTTTATTCAATATACTAGGATGTGTTTATAAGAATAATTCTAGCTACACTTACACACACCAACATCTAACGGTTAAAAAACATACTGTTTCTGTGGATGGCGAATTTTTGCCTCACCAAACGATGATTGTTCAATATTCTTCTGACACTTTCAAAGGTGGAAATTAAGATGTAACCATATTTATATATGATATATAATATGTTTATGGTTTCTTTAAGCTTCTTTATTTATCATTTATGTCATACCTTTATGTCTTCCATTATTGGTATACACGATATCTTCATTTTAGGAAGTGCGGACTACCGCCCCTTCAAAGTGATTTGATTCATTAATTCCATATGTGGGATGTATAAAAGATGGATTTAAAGTTATTATATATGATGTTATACTGGAATTATAATATCCCTTTATATAATTATTATTTCTTTCCAGTAAAGTATGATATAGAAATGAAAGTAGCATTCATGCGTACGTACGTCTTACCGTCTCCATGAACTGTGCATTTCATTTCTTATCCCCAAATGTAATGTACTGTTGTAAGTTCATATACATAATGGATATATATGATTTATGTTAAATATAAATTATTAATATAATTCTGGAATTTAAATATACATATCTCTCATTTAGTTTTAATTCCATTAATATGACATAGAAATGAATGTTGCGTTCATGCGTACGTGCGGCATACGGTCTCCATGAACGGTGCATTTCATTTCATACCTCTAAATGGTTATGTAATATTATAAATACATTTATATTCTGGATATATATGATATATATGATATCCAAATCAAGAATATCATTCTGGATATAATGAACTTTTGACCACACGAACAACATGTAATTGTAAGAAGTCCACTTTCGACTTAAGAACCAAATATCGACAAAGCAAACATTATTAACTTAAATGATTAAATAATATTTATAACATGGTAATAAGTGATATAAAATTAATAATTAACGTGAAAAAGGTTCTTAAGAAAGTAGAAATTTACTCAAGTTTATTATTCAGGAGGTTAAAAGAACGATCGAGTCAAGTCTGACCCGAGGTATGGGACTTCTTCTCAATATCCTTTCATTGAGGCATATTTTGTTTTATACACAACCTTATTTTATACGGTGTATAAACCCCTTTGGATTTTAAGTTTATCCAAAAGGAATCCTTTGTTTATACGAAGCATTTACTAAATGAAAAAAGAGAATGTTTTTGTTGTACGTATGCGGCGACAACGACTTATCCGCCGTCATGACCATTATTTGAGTTTCGGCTTCCTCTACAAGCCATACTTTTTTTAAATGAAAAATAAATACCATGTTTTACTTTTATTTTATTTTGGTTTTGAAAATGGTTTTCATAATTTTTTTATTATATCAATGTGTTGTATTGATATCTTGTGATTGAAATGTGGAAATGTTATGTTTCCTTTATGCATGTTTTATGTGATACGATTATGTTTTGGATATTTGGAATTGTTATGAAGATGGGTGGTTCCGTTATAAACTAAGGGTGGGTGAGCCCGATTTAGCTCTCGAATTCATTGGGTAACGCAAAGGAGTTAAACATTAAGGTTTCTCCGAAGAGATTTAGGGAGTATACTGTGATGGGTATTCCAAATGTAACCAAGAGGGTTACTCCCTACGTAAGAATGTTATGAATGCCTCAAGTTACCTTTATGTCTTATGATTTCTAGGATTTATTCATGATTTGATGAGGTATGTTAATGTGCTTATGTTTTATGATTAGAGTATGATTTCATTGATTCTTATGTATACATGTAATCATGTTTCCTTTCCATAATTTTATATCCCTTACTGAGATGTTTATGCTCATCCCATTTTTTTGAAATGTTTTTCACAAGTCAAGGGAAGGGTACATGATACGATGATAGTGTCAAGATATAATCCATGTTTCATTTTAAGTATGTTTCTGTTGATGGGAAAAAATGAATACTATCTTGTAACCACTTTGTTTAAATGTGGGATGTAATGCATGTTTTATGATCTAATTATCTAAAACACTAAAACTAAAAAGATCCTCAATGTGTAATCTTATAATAAATCAATATAAAGTATGGTTTAAGGTTGGGGACTTAATGTTGGTATCATAGGTCGGTTTAGACAACTTTAGGAGTTAGAAAATTGATAAATTATAAGTTAATTTATTGTATTATTGAAATGATATAGCATTTACAGATTACCATGTTGCTTCACCTAAGGTATTTCAGTGTTAAGAATTTTTTTTCATAGACAAAACAGAGAAGTTTTTTTTGGTAAGGCATGCTGAGGGAAATGACCTTCCAAATTAGCATACTGAGATGGTCAGAATCAGAATTGAGCAGTTTACTGCTATGATGGCATAGTTGACTCAGGTGATAAATCATGGTTGTTTTCATTGATGATATTTTAGTGTTTTCTAAAAGTAAATAGGACCATGAAAGTCATTTAAGGGTTATCTTGCAAACCATAAAAGAAAAGAAACTGTATGGAAAATTCAGCAAGTGTGAGTTTTGGTTACAATAAATTTCTTTCCTTGGTCACATTGTTTCAAAAAATAGCATAAATGTTGATCCTACTAAAACAAAAGTTGTTGAAGAATGGCCAAGACCCACAAATGTAACCGAGATATGTAGTTTTCTTGGTTTGGTAGGTTACTACCGAAGGTTTGTTGAAACGTTTTAACGGTTATTTAGTCCAATGACTAAGCTAACTCTGAAGGGTGTTATGTTTATCTGGAAAAAAGAATGTGATGATTGTTTTTAGGAGTTGAAAAGAAGGTTGGTGAATGCTTCAGTTTTGGCACTTCCTTCTAGGAATGGTGAGTGTGTTATCTATAGTGATGCTTCATTGAAAGGACTTGGTTGTGTCCTTATAAAGAATGAACAGGTAATTTCTTATGTTTCATGCCAGTTGAAAATTCATGAGGTAAATTACCCTACCCATGATTTGGAATTAGCTGCTGTTGTTTTTTCTTTAAAAATTTAGAGGCATCTTTTGTATGGAGTAAAGTGTGTAATATATACTGATCACAAAATATGGATAGAATTATTCAAGTATTATGATTGTACAATTCATTACCATCCGGGAAAAGAAATAAAGTGGCTGATGCTTTGAGTCGAAAATGTAATGCTTCATTAACCATGCTATATTTGGAATGAGATCCTTTGGTTATTGATTTGATGAACATTGGCATAGAAGTTGTTGGTGCAGGAAGTTCTTTTGTTTTTTTCTAGCAATAGTGAAATCTTTTCTATCAGAAAGAATCAATCAAGCATAGATGCAAGACAGTGAGTTCCAGAAAAAGGTAGACCCGGTTCAAAAGGGTAAGTATCCTGAATTTAACATTGATAATGATTATGTTTTGAGGTTTGGGAAGAGATTATGTGTGCCTAGTGATTCACAGTTGAAGAATGAGTTGTTATGTGATGCTCATAGTTCCATGTTTTCAGTTCATCCAGGCAGTACTAAGATGTACAGTGATCTACAGGAGTATTACTGGTGGGATGGAATGAAAAGAGATATTACTGATTTTACTATGAAGTGTTTGACTTGTCAGCAGGTTAAAGCAGAGTGGCAGTTACCTAAAGGGATGCTTCAGCCTTTACCAGTTCCAGAGTGGAAATGGTAAAATATAACCATGGACTTTTTGTGGGATTACCGAGAACATCTCAAGGTAATAATGCAATCTGGGTTATTGTTGATCACTTGACTAAATCTGCTCATTTCCTTCCTATTTGAGATTCATTCTCTTTAGATCAACTTTCTCAATTGTATCTTAAATAGATAGTCAGGTTGAATGGAGTTCCCCTCTCCATTGTATCTGATCATGATTCCAGGTTTACTTCAAACTTTTGGAAGGGCCTTCAGAAATCGTTGGGTACTGAATTACATTTTAGTATAGCTTTTCATCAGTAATCAGATGGGAAGTCAGAATGAACAATTCAGAAATTGGAGGATATTCTATGAGCTTGTTTGATAGATTATTAGGGAAGTTGGGACAAAATCTTTCCATGGTTGAATTTTCATATAATAACAGTTTTCATTTTAGTATACAGATGGCACCATTTGAGGCGTTATATGAGAAGCAGTGTCGAACTCCAGCATTCTGGGATGAAGTGGGTGAAAGGATGCTGATGGGACCAGAATTAGTAGAAGATTTGGCAGTAGAAGTTCAGCTGATACAGAAACACATGTGAATAGCTCAGAGCAGACAGAAGAGTTATACGGATAATAGGAGGAAGGATCTCTCTTTTGAGGTAGGTGATCATGTTTTTCTCAAAGTATCTCCATGGAAAACTGTGATGCGATTTAGTAAGAAAGGAAAGATGAGTCCAAGGTTCATTGGACCATATGAAATTTTGGAGAGAGTTAAATCAATTTCTTACCGAGTGGCTTTACCTCTGACTCTATCTCAGGTACAGAATTTTTTTCATGTTTCGATGTTGAGAAAGTATATGCCAGATCCATCTCATGTTTTGAGTCCAGAGGTAGTTCATTTAGAAGAGAACCTATCTTATGAGGAACAACCGGTCCAACTCTTGACCATAGGGAGCAAGTGTTATAGAATAAGGTGATTCATCAGGTAAAGGTATTGTGGAAAAACCACATGGTTGAAGAGGCAACAAGGGAATCTGAAAATGCAATGATGACTAAATACCCCCACTTATTCGATAAGTAAATAAATTGTGGGGACGAAATTTTCTAAAGGGGGGAAGGATGTAACATCCCAAGTAAGTAATGAATAATTGAAATTCTTATCTATGTATATTAATGAATTAGATAGTGTTTAGAGGCTTAAAATGAGAATAAATCCAATCTTAAACATGAAATACACTAATATTTTTAAAAGATTGTTTTACTGCCTTTTGATGGAAAACCATTTTTAAATGAAAATTTTGACTATTTTATAATCTCTATTTGTCAAAATAAACTTATTATTTTTTATTGGGACATTTAAATTTACATTGTATAATTTTTTTGGTATTTTTCTGACAATGTTCATTTTTTAAATAAATAGTGAAAAATACTGCATTTTACATCAAAACTGGTTTTTCATCTAATTTAATTATATGGTTAGATTATATTTTGAATTTGTTTTAAAGATCAATTAGAATATATTTTAACCATTTAATACAATATTGGTCGTTGGAATTAATTTCACTTTTAAATTGGACTTAAACTAGTGTCAATCTTTTGATACTTATTGTTTCAAAAAAACACGCTATTTGTTCTAGCATCGGAAATTAATTATTAAATTAAATAATGTAACATATATGTTTTGAATTTTGTAAAATAGACATCATTTTTGAATTCATAATATCAAATATAGCTTAGGGTGATGTTTTGGTATTTTTCTGTAAAACTTCAATTTTTGATGAATAGTGAAACCACTAAGTGGTACTTATAAAAACAGACTTTCCATTGAAATGAAATTTTACCACCTCTGTGTTTTGAATTTCAAAAATCTGACATAAATGGTTGTCATTAAGAAGTAAAAGGTGGTTCAATGGGATTAAAATAATTTTTTTTGTGAATAGTAACTTTTATGTTTTTAATCGGGATTAGAGGTAATTAGTGTAATTTAAGGTAAAAATAATGTGTTAATAATATTAAATTACCTAGACACATGTCCTACCCTTATTGTATGTGTCATGGCAGACCCATACAACCCATGGGTCGATTTTTGGGACCCCATGGTGCCACTTGGGAATGATAATGACATTAATGCTTTTTATTTAATGTAAAAGTAAAAATGTCACAAACATGTATTGTTTTACTAAAAAACATTTTACATGGGGATACAAAATTCAGATATTTGACTATAAATAGTCATTGGAAAGCTAAAAAGACTTGCTACATCCTGATATTTGTCTTATAATTTTTATAAATTAAATAAATTAAATTATTTATGACACCATGATGATGCAGCGATTACCTCATTATTTAACGATTTAAATAAAATGAAAATATAATGTAAAATCTAAGACCTACACATGTCAAAAACCTATTGTATGGGTGGATTTCTAACTCATATCACCTTATCCTATAAATATATAATTGTGGGACCCTTTTTATCCGAAAATAATTTTATAATAAAGTATCATTTCTTAACTTTCCAAGAGTGCAGCTCCTCTCCTCTTATAAAAGGCCCCCACCTATACCTCCTTACCCACACCACTCAAGACTTTGGTTCTGAAAATATCTGATCATTTTGTCTCTCCAAATCCCTCTCTTACTCCTAGAATCCTCACTTTGGGTAGAAGTCTTCCCAAGGAGGCATTTGAGCTCAAATCAAAAAGAGTTACTTGTTTTAAAGGTAGTGTTTTCTCTTGTGTTATTTTGTTTTATTTTGCTTCTAGAACCCCATAAACTCTTTTTATTCATTTATTTTGTAACACCTATAGTATATTCAATATACTAGTATGTTTGTATAAGAATCATTCGAGCTACACTTACACACACCAACATCTAATGGTTAAAAAACATAATGTTTCTGTGGGTGGCGAATTTCTGCCTCACGAAACGATGATTGTTCAATATTCTTCTAACACCTTCAAAGGTGGACATTAAGATGTAAGTATATTTATATATGATATATAATATGTTTATGTTTTCCTTAAGCTTCTGTATTTTTCATTTATTTCATACCTTTATGGCTTCTATTATGGGTATACACGATATCTTCATTTTAGGAAGTGCGGACTACCGCCCCCTCAAAGTGATTTGATTTGTTAATGCCATATGTGGGGAGTAAAAAAGATGGATTTAAAGTTATTATATATGATGTTATACTGGAATTATAATATACCTTTATATCATTATTATTTCCTTCCATTAAATTATGATATAGAAATGAATATAGCGTTCATGCGTACGTACGGCTTACCGTCTACATGAACTGTGAATTTCATTTCTTATCCCCAAATGTAATGTACTATTATAAGTACATATATATAATGGATATAGATGATGTATGTTACATCTAAATGATTAATATAATTATGGAATTTAAATATACATATCTCTCATTTAGATTTAATTCCATTAATATGACATAGAAATGAATGTAGCGTTCATGCATACGTACGGCTTACCGTCTCCATGAACGGTGCATTTCATTTCATACCTCTAAATTATTATGTAATATTATAAATACATTTATATGACAGATATATATGATATATATGATATCTAAATCATTAATATCATTCTGGATATAATGAACCTTTGACCACACGAACAACATGTAATTGTAAGAAGTCCACTTTCGACTTAAGAACCAAATATCGACAAAACAATCATTATTAACTTAAATGATTACATAATGTATATAACATGGTAATAAGTGAAATAAAAGTAATAATGAACTTGAAAAATATTCTTAACCAAGTATAAATTAACTCATGTTTATTATTCAGGAGGTTCAAAGAACGAGCGAGTCTAGTCGGACCCGAGGTATGGGACTTCGTCTCAATCTCCTTTCATTGAGGCATATTTTTTTTATACACAACCTTAATTTATATGGTGTATAAACCCCTTTGAATTTTAAGTTTATCCCAAAGGAATCCTTTTTTTATACTAAAAGATTAATAAATGACAAAAGGGAATGTTTTTGTCGTACGTATGCGGCGACAATGACTTCTCCGCCGCTGTGACCATTATTTGTGTTTCGGCTACCTCTACAAGCCATAAATTTTTTTTAAATGAAAAATAAATACCATGTTTTACTTTTTTTTTATTTTGGTATTGAAAATTCTTTTCATAATGTTTTTATTATATCAATGTGTTCTATTTATATCTTGTTATTGAAATGTGGAAATGTTATGTTTCCTTTATGCATGTTTTATGTGATATTATTATGTTATGGTTCTTGGGCATTGTTATGAAGACGGGTGGTTCCGTGATAAACTAAGGGCGGGTGAGCCTGATATAGCTCCCCAATGCATTGGGTAACATGAAGGAGTTAAACGTTAAGTTTTCTTCGAAGTGATTTAGAGAGTATACTGTTATGGGTATTCCAAACATAACCAAGAGGGTTACTCCTTACGTAAGAATGTTATGAATGCCTCAAGTTAACTTTATGACTTATGATTTCTAGGATTTATTCATGATTTGATGAGGTATGTTAAAGTGATTATTTTTTTATGAGTATAGTATGATTTCATTGATTCTTATTTATACATGTAATCATGATTCCCTTCTATATTTTTATATCCCTTATTCAGATTTTTATGCTCATCCCAAGATTTTGAAATGTTTTTCACAGGTCAAGGGAAGGGTACATGATATAATGATAGTGGCAAGGAAGTGTCAAGAAAGAATCTGTGTTTTATTTTAAATATGTTTCCATTGATGGGAAAAAATGAATACTATCTTGTAACCACTTTGTTTAAATGTGGGATGTAATGCATGTTTTATGATCAAATTCTCTAAAAATCTAAACCTCAAAAGATCCTCAATGTGTAACCTTGTAATAACTCATGATTAAGTAAGGTTTAAGGCTAGGGCCTTATAATGTAACCCAATAAAGAGTGCCAGATTATCAATCTGGAAAAATATGCTAAGACTAAGACAATAAAGGATGAAAAAATTAGGTCAGATGATAATTAATCCAATAATATTGATTTTAAAAATTCTGATGATTTATGCATAAGTTTTGATTATAAAATCCAAATTATGTGTGAGACATGTAAGGAAATTGGACACTATTCATTGGATTACAAGACCAGCATACCATTCAAATGATAATTTTTTGGATGTAGAAGTAGGAACAAATAAATTGATTTTTCATGTCATCAATGGTGAAGATGATGAGTAATAATCATACATAAAATATTCATTAGAAAAGTTATGATATAGGAATTAAAGAAGAAATATTTTTTTATAGTAAGATCGTAGCCTTAGTGTTACTCATGAGATTATAAATAATTCCCTCATAATTTGATATTATCTTATATTTTTGAGATAACATGTTGGGAATTCAATGGGAGGTATAAGATTTTCACAACTGGATATCAATGGTGGGTTTATTCATGGTGTATCCTAATTACCATGGAATGGAGAAAATCAATGTGTCCCTTATGGGGGAGAAAAGAATAGGTGAATGTATCATACTGCAAATCTGGAAATTATAACTAGGGAATATGGTATTCCAATCAAATATTCATACCTCATCTATGTTTAAATTTAACCTATTTGGTGGGGGTGTTTCTCTTAGTGTGAATATAAGAAAAAGCGGGTGTGTTATATCTATTTATTAAATATTTTGATATGTTTTTTGACGTTTTACATGTTTTTTATTTTTATAGTTAAATTAGTTTTATTCATACCATATTTGAGAAATGATAATGTTCTATGACTGTAATGAAATGAATGGTAGAAAATGGAAAACATGGAAATAATTTACTATATATCTCATTTTTCTACAATGATATTGGTCACATAGACATCTTATATACCGAATAAATTATTTATTATTATAGAGCCATGAAATTTCTTCATTATTAGATAACGATTAATGTAATGAAGCCACAAAAAAAGAGAATGTGTTTTGAGAATAAAATTGAGATTGAAAGTCCCCCAGATTGTCCCTTTTCATTTTATTTTTGTTAAGGGGGAGAAATAAATGAATACACATATTAATTTATGGATGTGATGTGATAATGAAAACTAACAAAAAGTAGGATATTGTTATATACAATGTTTGTGGTTTCATTTTTTCCAATTGTTTTTATATATATCTGGTCTATGAAGTAGGGATTCTTGGTCTATTTTTATGGATTCATAATTAAATTAATTTTTTACATTTGATGAATTATTTATAATGTGGAAAATCATTTTATTATTTTCTTGGAAAGAACATGGTTTAACATAACTAAATGATTAAGATTTTGAATACATGATAATATGACAAGAAAAACTTTTACATGAGGGAAATTAAAGTGGAGATTATTGGTGTGAATCCATTAAAAAAATATTAATATTTTTATGCTTATAATAAATGAAGATGAATACCAAAAAGGTGGTGGAATATATTGAATTATCTAATTTAACTATTTTTAAAATCAGTTTACAATAAAATTAAGAAAATTTTGAAAATTAAAGGTTCCAAATTAATTGCACAAGTGGGACAAGAACTCTTCATTTAGAAGAAATATAGCATGGCAATCATTAGAGTATATGATAGAATAACCAATATATAAATAACAATATGATTAAATTTTTCTCACTAGGTGCACACTTGTGATTTAGATGTGTCTCCATCTGGGTTGTCACATCATATAATGAGAGGGTGAATAGAATGGACTTAGAATCATAAAACATGGAAACTAATGTGAGGTATAGATTTATTATGGGAAGAAATGTAGAATTTCCTTCTAATATGGGATATGTTTATGATTATACATTTTTCCTATTAAAATTTTTCTCACATATAACTAGTTCCACCCAATATAATTGATTCTCATTATCTGATAAGGTTACATGATTTTTTTACCTTATAACTAAATACATTTATCACTAAACTAGTTTCATTTATATGAACTACATAGTTCATTGAGATACTACATTGGTATTTTACCTATTGCATGATTAAAAACACCATACTATATTCATGAATAAATTTATGTGACTACATAAATAAGTGTTCAATTAATATCTAATTTGACATATTTAGTAGATTACCATATTCAAGGTGCTGGATGCATAAATAACATTCATATACCTCCTGAAAAAATGTGGCCTACAACATGTGAAGGTATTTATATTCATTGAATTATCCATAAGTGTAATATCGAGCAATAACATAAACTATTTGAATTTTCCTCATGATTTGAGATACTGTATGAGGATTTTGTTAACTTTGATAATCTTTATAATTAATAAAATGAAAGTCTATATTTGAATGGATGTCCAGGAATTGTAAATAAAGATAAAAAATCAAAAACATTGCACATGAATCAAGATTCACATAGAATTTAAATTGAGGTATTATTCTAAAATATTAAGAAAATAGTATCCATAATTAATGTGGAAAAATTTATGATTCCATTAATGAATTAAAATATAATAAATTAACTTGTAGAAGTAATCATTTTGTTTTTACACTGACGGATTAATTACTATGATAATTATAGAGATGCTATTATGGAAATTATTATTTAAATATAAGAGTAATATGTTGGTGATGAAGAATATTTTTATGGATGTTTTACTTTTCTTATACATTCAGATTATTATTATAGAATGTGATACTCTGATATATCTATAATAGAATTTTAGTTTAATACAGGATTCAATAATATATATACACATTAATATTTAGAGAAGATGAGGAGAATCGGTGTCACACCATATCTAGAAAACATTTCATGATCGGAAGATCTGTTCATTTTTTTAAATATATTTAATGTTTAAATGAGAAATGAAGATAAAATTGTATCACTAAGAATGATCATATAAAGAATATGTAGTTATTTGTACTATTTGATTATAATTGAAGAATATGGGGAGGATTTTTTTATTTGTGTATTGGTCAAGTAAATGAAGGGACATGATATTTGGGTGTATAAATAGTTGTTGAGAGGAAGTATAATTGGGGTGAAAAACCAAATTAGGTAGAAGAGATTGTGGATGATTTTTGGAGGTAGAATCAATTAGATGATTGATTACAATTGTGTATTATTAGTTTGGACATAATCCATTGTAATCATAGAAGTAAAAAAAATAGATAATCCATATTGAAGAGATTAAATATCATGTAAAAGAGTAGGTCTTAATGAATGACCTAGTAAATATAATGTTTTTTCTCTTTTAATAGTACTACATAAATGTTGTTGCTGCTAGATGAAATTTAGTGGATAAGGAACACAAATATGTTCAACCAATTGAATGGAAAATAATGATTTTTTTTAAAAGGCCATATGATTCACCCCATCTTAATGATAAACTATAACTAGGCTCTAAAATACATCTGATTGATTACAAGTGTTCAAAAACGTCATGTTTTAATTACTCCTCCAATGATAAATCCAACACATCGAATAATAATTGACATGGTGATTAAAAAAACCTACATACTCCAAATAACTATATCATGTTTGAAAAAAAAATATGAAAACATAATAGCACCAATTCCCATATTGGAGGATAAAATTTTTATAAAATATGATATATAGGTTATAAAGAATATTTATAACACATATGAGTGTTTTCCTAACAATATATCATATTTTTTCGGTCATTTTTGATCATTGTATTAGTATCTAATAATATATATGGTTTATTAGTCATCTTATTCTATAGTTTTTATGGATCACTATTTTAAAATTTTATTCCCTTTTGGGATTAATATCATTAGATCATAGTCATTTGTGAAAGTTATTATCATTTTACTATTATCTATTATAATATATTATTTTATGTATGTGGACATTATCCTTATTCATTGATTATATGTTTTAATTTTTTTTATATTACAGTAACTGGGTATAGAGTATTTATGAGATGAACTGATTTTAAGTTGTTTTTTGGGGTTTTGAGTGATGAAATGACTTTCAATGATTATATAATCATTACCTAATTTAATGAACAATTGTTTGTTTTTCAAGAATGTATATTTGGTTGTTTTGGTTTGCTAATAAATTATGTTTGGATGTTCAAAAATATTATAGAATACATATAAGGTTTATCGGTATTTTGACTATATGATGAAGGTGTATTAACTACATCAATACTTTTGAAATTACTAAAATAGATTCATTTAGTGTCTATTATGATTTATTTATATATTTATATTTTTAATATATTTGTTTGAGACCTAATAAAGGGTTTATGTAAATTTATTATGATGTTTAATGATTTTATATAATTGTATATGTCATTCATTGATTACATTACACATTGCTAAATGATATTGAAATTTATATGCGATTCATCCTCCATATTGTTATTTACTATGAAATATTAAATGGATAAATTTAAATAATGGTAATCAGTGCATGTGAAATTCTTTCCGTGGGCTTGAAAATATCAATGAGTGAGATGTTATTCTCATTGTTTGATTGGCACAAAATTCAAGTTCTATTAATTCAAACCAATGGTAGATTGATTTAATGGTGAAAGCTTATGAATAAATGAAGTCCTCGTGAATTTGTATTCAAAAACCATATCACGCATGTTCATCAAAATGGATAGATCATATTTATCTCACAGTAAAAGATACTCATGATATATATTTGATTATTTCCAGAGATGCAGTCCTTACAAATATTGAATGATTGTTATCACTGGAAAGAACAACTAAAGGATATTAATAATGTATTAACAATAAAAATATATTATTTTTCACAATTTTTTTCATTTTATCTATTTTTTATGCATTTATATGTATAAAAATTTAAAAAAAATAAAACAAAATATTAAAAATATGTTACATAGTATTTTATAGTGAAACACATTATATATTTATACCATGTCAACATGATCGTAGCAATATCTATTAATATTTTTTTACATATTATCATGAAAAGTAAAAATAAATATTTGATTTACAGAATTAAAAAAAATATAGGGTCTGCATCACCAAGACCCCCAAATAATTATTTTAAAAAACCATAATAAAATTATATCTTTTCACAAAAAATAATTATTTTTTATAAAAAAATTATAGTAAAAAGGTAATCACCATATAATTTGTATCTCTGTTTATTTACATATTTCTCATTTGATTTATTTTTTACTAGTGAAAAAAATAATAATGGTTATCTTAAAATAAAATATAGTTTATTGGTGAATGATTGATGACATTTGACTAATCAACCCAAAATGGTGGATGGGCCAGTAGTGGATTTCCCATTTTTTCAATTATATAATCATATTTCATTTTAGTTTTTTTAATGATAGGTTTAAATTATAATTTTTTTTAAAAAAACAAAAAAAAACAGAATGTAATTTTCATTTAAAAAATAACTAAAAAATGATCAATATGCATTAATTAAATTTTGATTAAAATTTAATTTTTTCATGAACTTGGAGAGATAAAATATCTCTTTCAAAATAAAAAAACCCAATTACCTGACCTTACTTGACCCAACTTGATTAAATAAGTTTTATTAATCTATGAACTAGATTTTAATGGGGTTCTCGATATTGAAAGCAATGTCAATTTAATTTGTGAATATTTTTATAAAAATTTATATTTTATTATATTTAAAAGTAAAATTATTTAAAAACATTGAAAAATTATATCCTTCATCTAATTTTAGATCAACATTAGTATTAAAAATATAATTTTAAAAATAAAATATAAAAAAACAAAATTTCATATTATTTAAAAATGGTATTAATATCACAATTCTATTTTAGAATCATTTATTTATTTTCATATTAAAAAGGGACTAAATGTGTTTGGTTTCAATATTGTCAAATATATTTGAGTTCATCTAACTCTATTATTTATGGGAATACATCACAACTATAATCCAAAATGATAAGGATAACACCAATAATGGGATGTTTATACCAATTATAGAAAAGGATCAATTAAAACAAATAAGTGTACAACATTAAAATAACGTGGAAATAATGAAATAAATAGAAAATTAAAGAGAATTAACATGGATCTATACTTTGTTTTCATACTCTTTAACAATAACACCACCGTACTTATTTTTTTATCAATACTCATACACCATATTACAAAGAACTAAATAAAACTCATAAAAAATAATGTAATAAAAAATATAGAAATAGAAACAATTGAAAAAATATTCTCACTTGAACAATCTAATTTACTAACCTATCACAAACAACAGGGATTCATTTATCTTTGGTGGTGTCAATAAATAGGGGAAATGAACACCTCGGGAATAGATGAATAATATCCATTGGAATATAGTGAAAATGAATCTACATTCTAAAATACTAATAGTGATGATGATCCTGGAAGGTTACAATGACTCAAGATCCAAATTACTAGAAAAGGATAATGCTATCTCTCTAAAAGTATGAAATATATCTCAATAACCATTATTGGTATATTACTAAATCCCTCTATAGTTGTTTATATCTGAAAAGAAATAAATTCAAATATTCCTTATGGTTCAAAAGATCCAACAAAATTCTAGAAATACTTGATAAAAATCAATTGAACCCAAAAAATTGATAATATCAATAAATATAGAATAATTCCATGTTTAATGGTATTAAAACATGTTGTATACATGTTTCACCAATATGAGGGTAAGGAATCCGCTATGAATCTGTTATTAACAAATTACATAAGGGTAATCACCACTACATATAAGAAAATTACTACCTTGTAAGGGTGCACATCCCTTGTATAATTTCCAGTTCCAATACATCATTGTAAAGATTTTTTAATAATGGTAACACCTAATATCCAATAAGGGTAAAACCCTAAATACACTACCCATGTATGTGTCTAGTAGATCTCATATTAAGGTACAACCGATCACACAAGGGAACCTATACCATTTCATAAAGGTAATCTAAAAATTAAATAGGTTCGGTAAGGGAACCCCATGGACCACGTAAGGGTAGCCTATATCTCACATAAGGGAAAACCATATCTCATATATGGGTAATCTATATATCACATAAGGGAAACATTTAGCTCACATAAGGGAAACTCACTAAATAGTTATTTAATTTAAGTGCAACCCACACATATGTAGTGTTAGTTTTCTAAATATTAATCATATATATGTGTAACCAAGTACCCTGGAAAGGGTAAAGGTTTTCATATAAAAAGAAAGGTTAGGGTTAGGGGGATCCCATATAAGGGAAAAGGAAAATAATTAAAATTTCATAAGTGTGTTCTGAACCACATGTATGGGTAAAAACAACTTCACAAAACACATATAAGGGAATAGAAAATTGTATAATAAATTAAAATTTAAGAGATAAATAATATGTCATTGTAATTAATCATTCTAATACATAAATAATAAACTATTGATAAGATTATATTCAATTGTAAATCAGTCATGCTAAATTCCCCAAATCTAGATAATTTTAAAATGAAAATAAAACTAATGGTTGTTGTTCTAGTAGATAAGAATTTTTCAGGTGGAACTAATTTCCTTATTCCAAAACAATACATGATCTTAGATAAGGAAAAAATAGTAGTCAAAATATTAGCTGTATTTTCATATGTGTGTATTAGTCATACACATGATTAAGTTTCAAACATTATATATGTTAAGTGAATCCTTATATTCAATTATTTGGAAGAACCATGGGAGCATATATTTGTTGATAGATTATTGGATGATTGAGAATCAAAATGTATAGTAAGAACATACTAATTAAAATTGAAATTATAAATGAAAACCTTGACACTTATAGCTTCTATGAAAGCATCACTCAATTCTGTGTACTCAACCAAATAGGCTGACATGGCCACAATTTATTATATTTTACACATAAATTATATAGTTCCTATACATGTTTTTAAGACATAGAAAGTTACTAATTTTCTAGTATCAATATTTTCAAAATAGTTAAAATATACATAAACAATCACTATTTCAAAAAATTGACATTCTTACAACAACATGTTGAAAAATATAAAGTATAAAAAAATGTTTTGTAATAACAATTTTATAGAAAACCATTGTATCTTTATCGAGCTTTCCATAAACCTAATAAAAGTACATATTGAAAATTAAACATCTGGTTTAGTAAAAATAATAGCATAAAAAATACTTCCCATTGCATTATCATTTCTGATTCAACCCATATATTCAATATCGGAAGCTATGGTAGGTAACTAAGATAATGAAAAAATAAACGATGAAAAACATGGACACTTATATGTATTAAAAAATAAATTAAATATCTCTTAATAATTTCATGGATATACGAATATTTATTTAGATAATTAATGATATTATTAAAATTATTAATTATTTTTATAGGAAAACATTTCTTTGTACAACATAAATCATTCTATTAGAAATTTTATTTTAATTTCATTTTCATTTGGGTGATTGATTTCATATAATAATAAATGTTTAACATGACATCAAAATAATTAAGTAATTAAATCATGTAATTTTTAAATGATTTAAAACATACACATGAATCAAAATGAATTTTTTCTGAAACTATTTTAAAAAAAAATTTAATCAATCTATTTATGACATTATATTGAAGATTATTTTAATATATATAAATATTTTTGAAGTAGACTTACTATAATTTCATTCAGTTCATCCTCAAACCCACAAGTGGTCTTGATTTATAATTTTTCATTGAAACATCGTGCATGAAAACTATATTAACATCAAGAAGATCTATTTGAAATTCTATGTGGGCATAAAAATAAAGAAGTACTCTTATTTAATAATGTTGAACTACAAGATAAAAAATTTTAGAGTAACCAATACACTCACTTTAAATGAAGTAATTTTAAAATATCCTCACTTTAAATATATCTTTAACCACTATAATATTATATTATTATGTTTCACATATCCATTTATATCTAATATACTTGGAAATAGGTGTTTTATTGACTATTGATCTGTTATAGCTATTTATTAAGAACAAAAGCTCATATTACATATCTAAAATATAGTTATTTGAGTTGTTTAAATTAATATATTTATTATAGCTTTTGGGAAGAACTCATTTAATATTTTTTTAGAAATTAAAGGAAAATGAAAGAGTTTCAGTTTGTTCATAACTTAATGAATATCTAATGATCCTCTTATACATATCCCTAGTGAGATGATAAACTCTGTTTCCACTATGAGATCCATCATTACAATAATAATTGGAATGAAAACCCTATTTTGGAAAATTTTGATAATGCAGAATCCAAGTGGTAGATGGAGGATTCTGAACATGTGACTCGCAATCCCTGGGGGTCAAAATCAAAATCGCTATTTTGAGAATAATCATCACTAAAATAAATCAGAGGCTACACTATATGATGATAATACTATTAAAAATAATCCCATCTAATATTTCACTTATAAAAACATAGTTTATATATCTAAATCTTATACCCCTTCACATCCTTAGGATACCTCATGAGATTGAAACTTATGTCCATAGGATCAATCTTATTTTTCTTGACCTGAACATAAAAGGTATATGTGAACACCCTCTGATTCCTATAAGATGGGTTATGTTTTATCCCTAGTTTTATAGTAGTATTAAAACCATTGGAAAATTATGTACACCTATTTTTATAGAGATTTATGTAGTGAAAATCTATTCCCAAAATGGATTGGTAATGCCCAAGCATGTAAGCATTATCCAAACCCACTAAAAATGATATGATTTATATGTTTAAGAAGATGACTATTATCAAGGTTATGAATCAAGTATTAGTGTATAAAAATTTTCACACCATAAAATAACCTGTTGAATTTATTATATAGGTATTAAAGTCCATTACCAGTATATAAGGCCATTAATTTCATTCCAGAATGATTTCTTTCAAATTCCTTCCATATTCTAAACAACATACATAAAATAGATTTTTTCTAAAATATACAAACCTATATGATCATGAAAAATAATATATAATGGAGAAAATTTTTGGGGCCTCCTCTATTTAATATAGTCCTGGATGATCCCCATAAATTATATTAAGAATTCGTTAGTGGGATGTTATCAATAAACCACGATTTTTGAAAACTGAATATTTTCATAGTGACCAGGATTTTCATACATAGTTTTTTCATCATAATAGGTGGATAATAATTTTATATTATATGAACACACATGAGTACCATAATGGTTTAATTTTATTTGAGACTGGGACACATAATCAACTAGTTCATATTTGAACTACACCATCTACCACTAAATTCATTATAACTAACACCCTTATTAAACATTTCATACATAGTAATTTTCTTCCTATCCTATGGATGTGATGTGTGTTAATATGTGAGATAAGATACTCAGTAAGGGTAAAAAAGTTATATGTAAACAGTCAAATAATAATAACATGGTTATAAGGGTATGAGAATAGTATGTTATTATTTGAAAACTATAAAGTAAATATAAAATATCTTCATCTTGAGAAATGGGAAAAATCATGGTAGTTCATAATACATGAATCATAAATGAATCAAAGAACATAAGATGTGTGGTAATAAAATTAGTATAAGACATATATTGTTGACATACACAAAGTATAAAATATTATATATCATATCTACCCACCAAGACAGTAAAAGATTATTAGGCTCGGGCAGACCACCTTTTACCTAATTTAGACATGGGATTACATTCCATGTAACTTTGTATGGTTTTAGTATAACCTCTATTGTTCTGTATTGTTCTCATAGTATAACCTCCTCTATTACATTTGAGATTATATAAAATTAATCATTACACAATTCAATGTAATTTTATATAAATCTATGTCCAACCATCACATTATGAAAATAATACATAAATATTAAAAAATATAACAAACCATTCATCATAAAATGTCCCATGAAAATGAAATTAATTTCTTTACCCTTTTATCATAGTGTAAACATTCGAAATGAAACTGGAATCATAATCATTTCCACAATTCATCACTGCATTACACGTGGAAAAGGAAGTGGTTTCATGAACATATTTTCATTACAATCAAAAACCATCAAGAGAAAGAAGAACTATTGTATCATCGTATAATATCTATAGAAAATATTATCTAACATCAAATGATATCATCTTAGATGGAAAATTATTTAGAAATATTACCTTGATCATTTCTTGAGTAAAATATCCATTATAATATGAAATCACTTATTCAAAATAAATTTTTTTATAAAATATTATACACATAATATAATTTGAAAATAACCATATAAACTAGTAATGGAATCATTAAATATTTTATTTTTTAATGATTTTGGAAAATATAATTCATGTCATATATGTTAAAAATGATTCATTTCACATTTTCGGTAAAAAGACAAAAGTACATCATTTAGAAAACAAAAAGAAAATTTTTTAAACCATTTTCTAAAAATTAAAACAATGGTAATAATGAATTTAAAAATTAATTGGGATATTGGGAAAGAGTTCATTAATTTATTTTAGAAAACATGGACATTGAAGAGAAAATATTTTTGTTAGGAGAGATAAATAAAGACATGTTTCATTAATAACATTCATTTCATCTCTTTTTTTCTTAAAGAGATGAAAATTTAAAAATTAAATTTTAATATAAATAAATAAATATAAAATATTAAAATTCATGAGTTTCTTGATAGGTATATCATTATAATTTATCATTATAAATTTAATCATAAAAATTAAGGATAAACAATGAGATTGTAATTTAAATCCATTTCAAATTTTGAAACATTTAAATAGTAATAACAATGAAAAATGGAACTTATATGGATATATATATATCCCATAATAATCATGAGAATAATCATAAAATCTATTCATGCTTACAACATAAAGAACACAAAATAAAGAATTGGTGAATATAGAATGTGTTACACAGAAATAAAAGTGAGACAGAAATACCTTACTTTAATCCTACACTTTCATCATATATGTAAAAACATATTGTATAATGAATAAATTTTTATTATAAATATATTTTTTAACCACAAAAATATTTATAATATCTTATTTTATTTACTTATACTCTTTTACCACCCATTTCTTATTTTTTTTAAATCATTATTCCAAGTGGTAACTGCAGAATTTTTCATGTATGTTTTGATACGGTAGTTTTCGTCCTGTAATTAGATTATGGTATCACCATCCCCATTATAATAATAATTATATAAATATAATTTATATTCATTATATAAATAATTATAGTCATCCATGAACTCCTTAGATGGTAAAATAAAATACACCCTTAATGGAGAAGGTAAGTTGTAAATACGAATGAACGTTGTTTTAATTTTACGATTGATGAAACGAAACAAATAAATTTTTAATTCACATTCATATATCATATATATGTTATATATTAATTTAATATAACCTTAATACAACACATGTTATAATAATATGAAAAGTGTCACATCTCATCATGGAGGGAGTAGTCCACACATATGCACGAGCAACATTATCATTTTTCATCAAATTAAAAAATAAGAAGATATCTATGAAATTTTAGTAAAATAAGATTACTTATTTGTGAAATTATATATCTATATATCTATATATTTATTATATACATCATTATATTTATCAGTGAGTGGTAGTTATGGAAAATTAATTACATTGGTATGTGAGGTAGTAGTCCTCTGAACACACGATCAAGGGTTTCATTTCCAATTTGATAGGAGAGGATATGGATATATGTCTTAAAATGAAATTGATAAAATAGAAGTATCGGGGATATAAATATGTTTTTAATCAAAATGGTTGAAAAATGTTATATGGATTCAGAAAAAAAATAAAACAAAAACTCATCGTTAAGGACTATACATATTGTTTAGAGAACATATTTAAGATTAATCCTATATCCATATTATGAAGGTTTAATAAAATAAATCCCTCAATGATGTGTAAATGAATATATTAATTTTAATTTGGAAGGTATTGGAAGAAATAAAAATACATTGGATGTGGGTAGTGTATAGGATAGGTGATCCCTTTAATAACTATTGTAGAGTACACTCTTAAACTGTTGGTAAATAATATGGTTTACCCATGGTTTACGCATGCCAAAATGATCAAAGATGTCTCATTGCAGAACATTATGGGATATAATGAATATATACTTCCCTAAAACATGAATTTGAAAATTTTTATGGTCAATTTAATGATTAATTTTTGAGTTTTCCCCTCATAAACATGTCCTTAACTTATCTACAGTAATATATTTTTACTATTTTTTCTTTTAAATTTGAAAAAATTATGAAGTAAATATTATCTAAGAATAATTATTAAGATTCTAAATAATTGAACCTTTTTCAAATTTAAAATCATATATTTTAAAAATATATATTTTAAAGTTAAACCTATATATGTGATGAAAAATCACTTTTTAAGAAAAGATTTTTATTAGTACAGGAAAGAAAATATATCAAAAATAAACATCAAAATGATTAAAATTAATTAATTTTTTTTAATAAATATATAATTTTAAAAATGTTTCCATTAAAAAAATTTAATATAGAATGTAACTTTGGAAATTATATAAAGGAAAATATGTTTTTAATGAAAAAAAATATTACAGCGCTATTAATCAAATAATTAATAGATTCATAAAATTATAAAAAAATATACATAATATATTTACAAAATTTTGAATAAAAAAATAACGTTTTCTTTTTCAGATAAATTTTCAAAAAATAAAAAAATTTATATTAATTTTTCACAAAAATAAAAAAAAATCTTTGAAAAATGCATTTTCAACGCATATATTGAATTCACTAAAAATTAAGTCTGAATTTTTCAATATAAATTAATTATATAAAACCATTATACTTTATTTTTATAATTTTTGTTATTTTTACTCATACTACATTACTTAATTTTTAGTTTTCAGTCATTGTGATTAAATAATATATATATATATATATATATATATATATATTAATAGTATAGTTTGGTTTGTTAAGAATCATTATTTCATGTAACCCATGATATAAAAGGGATTCAATTTCTTGGAAATGAAAAAACCTTTCTTAAAGTATTCTTGTGTTATATTATACCCCTATTAAATGAATTTCCCCATTTAAATTTTAACAGTTTGATACTAATATATGTGCATATATTTTATCACCATATCATTATGCTCCCATGTAGCTTCTCCGATTTGGTGGGTTCACCACAAACCACTGACTAGGTGGGTGACCTTTTTCACAACACTTTATCTCTAATATCCAAAATCTATACAGTTCATTCTTCGCAGGTAATATTATGATCTAGTGGTATGATCTATTAGTATAGTACATGTTACATATCAAGTATATAATTCCTTATGGGAGATAAATGAAACACATAATGGAATTGATATTGGTTCATTGGGGGTGACAAAGAATAATTAGTAGTCCCTGACTGATTAAGAATCTCTAAATGTTTGATAAACCTAAGGATCAATATTCATTTATTCCTAAATATATTAAGATTATTTCTTGGGGAATGTTTTAAAAAATATTTTTCACTAGTATCGCACTCCAGATTAGGTCGATGATTATTAAAATAACTTCTCTACTGAATTTGTGATTCCCTTAAGAGTTATTAAATTTCTATAACCTTCTCTAACATTTCATTATATATATCTGATCTCATTTTATTTCTTTCAATAATTTTATCTCGTCACATTGGAGTTCAATAATTTTTTCCAAATAAGGCTTCATAAGGCTACATTTGAATGATTGGGTGAATTATATTATTGTAAGAAAAATATAATATATGAACATGTTAATCCCAATAAAATCTGAAATCTAAATAAAAAGATCTAGAATTATCATATAGGGTTTGAATTTTAATCAGATACTAGACATATATCTACAGATGATACGTTGTCCTGAAATATAATTCTATATAAAGATATTCCTAATGTATTATTTAAAAAATTGATGTAATCCTCGTATCTTGATTATGTAAAATAGAGTTTGGTACTCCATGAAACGTTACCACATTTAGAATGTATATTCTAGAAATATGATCTAGAGATAAGACTTATCTGATAAAAATGAAATGTATTATATTTTTAATGAGATATATTGTATCCCACACATAATTTTTCCCTTTGGATGTTTTGGGGAGTCTCATAAAAAAAATACAAGTTTTAATTTTAAAATTTAAATTATATAATGGTAATGGAATTAACATCTATTTATAATTTTTTTCATGGACATAACATATTGATATACTAAAAAATTATATACAATCTTTTCAAAATAACCTTCAATTTTATCCTACCAAGAATATACATTTAGTTCATTATAGGCCTTCTTACATCTAATATGAATAGAGAATTAAGATCTATGGTCCTTCTCTGATATATACATAATAAAATTTTGTATCTATACAACATGTACATCGTTCCTCAACCTTATAATTCCATTAGAATAATGGTTAAACGTAAGAATATTTCTCACCTTTGTACGTATCTATATATCTACCTTCAAGGCCTCTTTAATGTTCACTTGGATAGATGGTTGAACACTTATTTGAGAATGATAATATTTATCCACATCAGTTAATATTTCCAAATCCATCCTTTGAAATCCCAGAAATATTGGATCATTTTCCATCATCATAGATTAGTTATCATGATCCTTTCAACTCATAGCAGCATCCACCTTGTTCTCTTTCCCTTGGTGGTAATGCATTGAGTATTCATAATCATTAATCGATACCAATCATCATTTATTCCTCATATTTATCACTATCTATGTAAATATATACTTTAAAAGTTTGTAATCACTATATACATATCAATAATTTCATTATAAATATAATTCAACATATTAATAATGAATAATTTACCACAATAAACATCTAATCAGGAGTGGGTAAATTTTCTCATGGCCCTCAATTTTTGTAAAGAATAATATATTATAAAATTAATTTTAAACACCATGTTTATATCAATGATAAAAAATAATTTATCAAGATTAAATTTCTTATTAACAATCAAAACATTAAAAAATTCAATCTAATGAAGACATCACATAGGTTAAATCTAGGAATTTCACCCTTATAACCATTTTGTTTTGGGTTTAGGCCCTATATCATTGATGAATGTGTTGGGAGATCCTCTTTACAAAAATTATATTAATATCATTCTCATAATATCCCCATAAATATAATTACCATCCTTAAAATTAACCATAATCATCAAATTTTACATAAACCCTCAATGATATCAATACCTTTAAACTTATGAAATGATCGTTCTTCTTAAAAAATATCATGTAACCTTAGTGTATCATATTCCTTGTTCTACTAAATGGTCACCCAAAATTTCATAAATAAAATTAAAATCCCATCAATTATATCCTAATAATGGGGTTTCTAAGACCTTGAACTTATGGAAAACCATAAACTCAAAAACCCATAATCGGACCTACAATATTTAATGCAATCTTACAATGATATGTTTTTAGATACTACCACAAACAAGAGATATTTTTTTATTCCTTTAACTGAAATAATATTGTTAAAAAATTTATAATATGTAATTATTGAATCCAGGTAAATAAATACTTCAACTATTTTACTTCAACGATTTGGTATAAAATTGTTCTTTCCCTGGTATGGGGTATTAACCATAGATTTTGGCATTAAGAAAAATTATTCCTAGCTTCCTCAATTATAATAAATCAAATTATATTCCAATGTTTTTCCTTATATCCTTAATTTCCATAGATAAAACACATTCCCTGCTATTTGAGCTATTATTGTAGGTTATTGTTTCCACCTTCAGGACATTAAAGATGCTAAATATTCATTATAATATGTTCATTATGCCAAAAACATTAATAAAAATACATATTTATCTTATTTTATGCTCTAGGAATCTAAACAATGATAACATTATTAACCTTGAATCATGATATCTGATACGAAATAATCACAATTTTTTTTCTCCAATCATAATCCGATATTTCTGCCCATATTCACTGAGTTTTCTATCACAATTATTGTTACCATGATTCCTCCTACTTCCATACATTGATTAAAACCACAAATTATAGTATGATTAACAATAATTAAATTTAGAAAACATCGTAATTATGAAAAATTAATTTTAGGAAATCTAAATAAGGAATCCTTATTTTCAATCATGGGATCCTTAGGATTAAACTCGCTCCTTCATGGTCATCGTATTTTCATATCCTCCATTATTATTTATAAAGAGTTTCATAATTTCAAAACTAAATCCCCTAAGAGTGTAAAAAAGGGGTAAAATAAGGTCCGTTAGTGTGCACCATGTTGTGATTATGTTAAAGAACAATATTCCCTTTTATAAGTTATTACTCCAAGGTGAAAATGTGATAGACCCACATCCACTTATAATATCCAAACAGGGATGTAATTTCATAGAATCAACTTTCTCTATCTTCATTAAAATTCTTTGATATTTTTCTACGCATAGGCATATCCTTATTGTTCTCACTAATGTTTTGTCATCATAGTTTTCAATGGTTAAAGAAACCTCCCTTTGATACCAAAAATTTCCACGTTAGATTTGATTAAATATATATTATTTCATAATATATGAATATGCATTTAATTTTAAAAAAACCCATGATTACTATATTGATTTTATATTTTTGAAAACATTAATACATAATCAAGAAGTTCATAATTGGACTACACCATGTCTCATTATGTTCTTCATAATAAGAACATATCTTATACATATATTACATTATACCCTTATTCCTAATCCATGAAAGGGTTTCATTATAAAGGGTTATCTCAAATTATCATTAAGGGTAAAAATGTGAGATATTGTTGATCAAATAAGAATAACATGGGTATAAGGGTATGAGAACATGATATAGACATTTTAAAACCATAACCTATTTGTTAAGTATCATGAAGTTGGTACACAGAATAAATCAATGTATTTCAAAAGAAATAAATCATAATGTAATAAATAAACATAATCCCTAGGGGAATAACATTGTTATATGAAATATATTTTATTTATAAACATATGCATAGAAAATAATAGGTCATGGAAACCCACCATTATATTCATAATATGTTAAAATTGGGATAACTACCTGTGTACCCAATTTGTTCTTCAGGTAACCTCTAGTTTTCTGTATTTTGGATATGAAATAGCCTCTTCCATACCCTTTTTGGTCTTGGGATATCCTACCATCTACCTCTTGATATCATATAACATTAATAATTACCCAATGAATTAGAGGGATATATAATTTTGGGGTCTCCCATAAAGTAATGAAAATCATTCATATGTGTTATAAATAATCATAAATATTTAATCATATTATTACCCATTAAAATGAAATAGTTTTGATTAACATTTCATGATAAGATAATACTTGGAAAATAAAAGTTTTTCATAATTATTTAATAAGTTCATAATAGCATAACCCATTGAAAATAAATAGTTTCATAAATATATTTTCACCAATATCATAATGAATCTTGAGATATAATAAGTATGGTATCATTGTTTAGTATACCCAAAAAATCATATGTAAAATCAATTGATATCATTATATATGGAAATTAATTTGAGATGATTACTATAATAATTTCATAAAGAAAATATTCTTTTCATATTGAAATCACATATTTAAAATCCAAATAATTCTCAAATACAAATGATAAAAATTATTTAAAAATAAAAATGAGGAATTTTAAATAAATATTAAAATCATTGAGTATTTATGATGGTGGAAAGAATAATTAATTTCATACACATTAAAATAATGGTTTCATTATTATTATCGGTAAAAATTACAAAGTACATCATTCAAAAAACGACTAGAAGATTCCCTTTAAAAAAAATTTAAAAAATTAAATCAAGGGTAAATTTTAGTTTTAAAAATAAATAGGTAATATTAAAATCATTCATTAAAACCTATTTTTAAAACATAGTCTTAGAAGATAATGGGGTTTTGACCAATGAGAGAAATATAGTTAATTTTCCATAAAGAAATACATTTGTAATCTGTCATTCATGAAGGGAATAAAATTAAATGAAATTATGTATTGTAAAAATATATCTAGAGTAGAATAAAATCCAAGAGGTTCTTAAGAGTTTGACCTAATGATTTCATCATTAAAAACCTTCTGATAAATAATCTTAATAAACAGTGACACTATAGTGTAAAACCATTACCAATTTGGTAATATTTGAGTCTTAAGCCATATGAATGAACATAGAATATATAAATATATATAAGATATTTATCATGGGAATAATAATAATAATCATTAATAGTATGTATATACACCACAAAAAAGAAACAGGGGGTGAACATGACATGTGTCCCCTAGAAATAAAAGTTAGATATAAATCCATTCCCTTGGGTATTGATTTTTTTCATATATCATTAAAACTTCTAAATGATAAATATATGATTATTATAAATATTTTAAATTTCCAGATACCTAATTATCATATCATATATTATTTACTTATATCTTTTTATCACCCTTATACCGACAATTCCTTGGTAAAATCATTTTACAGTGGATAACTACATCAATCTTCATGTATTAATTTGGTTTTATGATTTTGGTACATGTACATTGACTATATATCCATCATATATATAATTTTTATCATGATATACCTACCATATATATTTATTATATAAAGTTCAATAGGAATTAATAAATATTATAAATAGAAAAAATTGTTATATCGTTGATGGAGACGATATGTTTTACATAAACCTGAATGATGTTTTAATTTATAAATGGATGGATTAAAAAATGGAAAATATTAATTCAACTTTAATAAAACAAAATAAAATATATATAACATAGATTAATTAAATATACCATTATTAAATTCTATTTAAATACAATTTGAAAAAAATTTCGAATGGGTTCATTGATGTACTAGACCACATGCACCCATGTGAAACATTATTATTCATAATTGGATTATATGTTAATATGTAGAAATGATATTATAATTAGAAAATTATAATTATTTTATAAATATAGTTTCTATACTTTAAATCTGACACCATTTCCATCAGTGATATATGTTATTTGAAAATGGATTAAACCTGTTTACGAGGTCGTAGTCCATCGTACACTTGCTTGATAGATATGATTACCATTATATGGGACAAGAAGTTGATATATGAAATGAAGTTAAATTAATAACATATAATTATATTTATATAATGATGTTACATTGTGATAAATTTTGAACAATATTAGATGTAGTTAAAATAGTATGTAAAACGAAAACACATTGTTAAGGACTATAATTATTCTTACAGGACCTCTTTATATTATACCTAAACCTTTGATAGGTGCATTTATGAATAATAATATGATATATAGGTTATGGTTGGATGTATGAAATATAATTTTATATTGAATATTTGAACTAATAGTATATGGATATGTGTAGCAGAGTAGAGAGGGGTGTCCTTTTACAAGTGGGGGAGAGCAGAAAAATGGATTTTTTAGAAAGAAAAATATATACCCACAAATTATTCATTACAAAAGGTTCCAAAATGGATCCTTCTAGATCCACAAAATATATAAGGTGTAAATATATCCATTTATTATTTGAAAAGTATTTTGATCATTTTGACATGTATATGATTAGATTAAACCTTAAGTAAATCAATTTTAACCTAGAAAAATAAAATTAAATTTTTACTGTTTCAATATTAATTTTTAAAAATAATTAGTTTATTAAAACATTCATTTCTCTAAAATAACTAATAAAACATTTTCAATATAAAAAACATAATAATGTTTCAATCCCAAATCCAAATATTTAGTGTCTTGGGATTTTTTTACCACACAAGAAATATACCTAACCAAACATATAATTTTATTTAAAATCATATTCCTTATCATTCTAAATATCATTTTCTCTATTGTACTTGTAGTTACTTAATGATATACATAAAATAATGGGGTGATCTAAAATCCCTATAAGATGATGAATAATCTACATTAATCATCATAACATGGGTGACTAAAATCATCATAATAATATCATAATCTTAGGATCATCATAATAATCGTGAGTGTAATAATTAGTTAAATACATGTAATTTGGAAATGTATAAAAATTAAACATCATATATTAGTTGACAAATAGCACACAATGTTTTGAAATTGTTGTCATTATGTTCACGCATAACATATATGCATATTCAAAATATCATCATTGAGAATAAATATATAATCATGTTCATGCATAGTAAAAAATATATAATGAAATACATCACATAACCCAATTTATTAGACGGCTATAATATTCCATCCCACCCATTACATTATAACATTTTGATAATCATGCATGCCACGTAAAACTTATTACAATCATATTCAATAATTAAACCATGGAAGGGAATGGATTTCATAATGATTTCATTTATCATGACATAATAAGTAATCATGGGGTCCAAAAATGAAAAATTGTAAAAAAACATGTTTGTTTAGGAATCATCATTCGTGATCGAAGAAAAAGAAACTCAAGAGAAGGGAAGATGTGTTTCAGAAAGAAGTGTTCTTTCAGAAAATATTAATATTTGTCCTAAAATCGAGTTGGAAAAATGTATATCCTTAAAAAATTGTGTAATAATGAAATGATATTTAAGTAACATTATAGGAGTATATTTTCAAAAGAAGTCAAGAAATATGGATAACCCAAAGAAAAGGAGTTGGGATTGAGAATCCCTATACCTTTATTCCCTTTTTTATTTCATCACTTTCCAGCCTCCTGAATAATAAAAATAGATTCATTAAAACATTGATCGGATGTGAATTTTTGTCATTTATAGAATTATATATCAATTATAATCATTATATTATATTTATTATTTTCCAATTATGAAATTGAAGTGTTTTAGTATCAGATTCTTCTTAAAAATTTTCCATTTCTCTTGTAGTTCTCTACTTTTATACAAATTTTATTATATAACATTATAATTAACATAATACAATTATAATAAATTAAACTTGTTATTTATATATTATATATATTTAATTATTTCCAACCATCAAGGTGGTTATAATAATAGAATGGGAAATTTCTCAATATGTGGTTAACTGAACTTTAGAGAGATGTTGTCAAAAGTGCATGAAACCTCAAGTTTGGAATTTTTTTTAATAAATATGAAAATTAATGTAGTTTAAAATAATTAACATTGTTTTATCACATTGAATAATTAATATTATATTACATATTTTTTAATGTTTTGGAAAATTAATAAAGAGATGAATAAAATATGGAAGTTTAAATATATAATTTATCTCTCTATGGTGTAGCTTCTCATATAAGTCACTAAAAATACATCGATGTTTTGTGTTTTACTACTCCCAAATTTCCCTAAGGATTTATAAGGGTCTGACAGGGATCATTTTATTAGATCTTGGGATTTATAATTTTTGGGAGGAGTGTTCTGCTAATAGAAGGGAGATGGGTTATTTATACTTGGGAAGAATGATATTTTTAGAATAAAATATTATATCAAAGGTAAAACATAGAATGGATATGTTTTGATATTATGAATAATATATAAATTTAAAATAATTTTTTTAAAACATTAAATCCCATTTGTAGTTCTAATTCATTAGTTTATGAGAATGAAATGTGGAAAGATAAATTATTATTTTATGGAATCACTTTGACTTTAACTTTTGGAATTTATAATTTTGGTATGGAAAATATGATTATTGTATATTAATGACTCAAATAAGAAATAAAATATATTAATACTGATCTTAATGTTCTACAATTTATAATTTCATTATTAAATCATGAATGCTGTAATTTATGATATATCAAATTTGTGAAAAATATTAATTTTACTATTCGCCAAAAATTGAATTATTTCAGAAAAAACCAAAAAATAATCCTTCAATAATTTTGATATGGTTATTAAAAAATTGATATTAACTTTTTCAAAATAAATTTATAAAATAAGAAATTTTAATTTTTAATATTAAAATTTTTACATTTAAAAAATAAATTAAAATATATAGGTTTAAAAATTTTCTTATATTTTCATTCATTTTTTAATCATGATATTTTTTTTAGAATTATAAAATAAATATTGTCATAAATTATTCATAAAAAATATTTTTTATTTTGAAATTTAAATGATTTGGGTAGAATTAGAACTATAATGGTTAGGTTACTATTCCAAATTTTTTGGATGTTATTCCCAATGGCTCGGTTACCAATCCAATGGTCACATTACAATTCAAACTATCACATTACATATATATATATATATATAAAACACCCAACTTATTCATTCAATATTCAAATCAATTACTCTAATGGATATGTATTTCCATTTTCTATTATTTATATTAGTTTACGAATTTTTATTTTATTTTCTATAGTCTTGGAAGTGGGGAGTTTATTCTTGTAGATTGGGGAGATCCAAATAATAAAATTTTAGATTTTCTATTATATTTTGTTCCTATTATAATGTTTATAATTTTAATTAGTTTAATTAATAATCAAGGTATCAATGTATATTAATGATATAAAATTTCCCTAGTTTCTTCAGGTGTATAATACTATAATGTATATTATAACACCCATTTATTTAAATTGGAAAATATCATTTGAAAATATGGATCCTTACATTCATCCCTATTTAAAAATTTCGTCCATGATATTTCAACTCTAATTCTTGGTGAATAATAAATGACGCTACTTCAGTTTCATTATTTCATTCGGTTCCCATGTATCTATTTTGTACTTATGTTTCCTCCAAAACACATTGACATGGAATGTTTTATTGTTTCATATAACATTATCTATATAAATCATTATTTTCACTGGCTTCTCTTCATTTGAGATGTCAATATCCAGTTGAACCACCACAAGATTTAGTACATGTGAGTGATCAGGTATATACTTCCTCTAGAGTGATACATAGATAAACTCATGAACATGAGCCATTATTAGTGGATGTGGAAGATAATAGTAAAATTCTCCAATGAAATAAAGGATATCAAAGAGATCAATGTACCATGGTTGTGATTCCCTTTCATTCCAAACTACATGACTCTCTTACATGGTGATATTTAAAAGAAATATTTTCCTCAATATTTGAACTACAAATCCCATTGATGTTTGTTAGCATGTATCTTTCTCCAACTATGTGAATGATTTATATTTTATTGCATATCTTTAACCTTAAATATAATCTCTTTCCCAATATCATGTCCAAGTCGCTTTCATTCACAAACTTCATCCTAACATGTTCGAGTTATACATTTCTTAATGTATAGATATTTATATGGAGACATTTGAATACTTGAGTGGAAACAAATTTTGTATGAGAACCCATCTAATGGTAGGCATCCAACATTAAATATTATTGAGTATGATCTATGAATTTCCTTGACTGTTTGAAATGTCATTTCATATTTTCTATTGGTTTGGAATGATGGGTTGTACACAAATTTATTTCATTACTCAATCAATGTTGATGACTTATCCATAATTTTAGATGTGAACCATGGATCATGATCAGATACAATCGAATGTAGTTCCACATGTAGGCTAACTACATCCTTCACATATTTCATTGGAATTTTTTTTCAAGAGATAAATATTCTAGAATAGTCATAAAGTGGGTGGTCGTGGTGTGTCTATAAACCACAAATCATATCTCATTATTTCCTTGGGATTTATTTGAGAGAATAGTGGAAAAGCCCACACATTAAATAAATTAATCCATTAAAATTTGAAAATTTGTTAGTAATAAATGGTAAGAAATTCTAGATAACCAATGATTAAAACCCATATCATAAAAACGGTTATTAAAACATCCTCTAAAAAATATGGAAAAGTAAGTGTGATGGTTATCACTAAACAAGGATTCCAATGAGGAGATAATTAAGGGGAAGTGAAAATATGGATATAGAAGAGAAACAATACACACAAATATTAATAGAGATTTATAGTGTGAATGTTTATGAGAAATATAACCATCACAAAACTATACATCCACGATGGGTTAAAAAGATATTGATTTATCAGAAATAAAAATAAATAAAAAACATTATTATTTCATTTTCTATATTCTAATTTTGATTGATTAATTTAATATCTAGATAAATATATCGTGGAAATAAACTTTCATTATTGAATTCTATTTTATATGAACAATATCATCTTTTTTATTTTCTTCATCCAATTTCCATTTCATTTCTAATACCAATAGATTGATATTCATATTTTATTTTTCATTCTTTGAAGAAAATTTAATGAATTATATGATTTATAAGAAATTAATTTTTCATATGTTTGTTTAACAAAGCCCAATTGGATAGAATAGATTATGATACATCATAATTTATCAATATAGAATAATATACAAAATATCAAATTAATCCATTCCATAAGTAGTAAACCCTATGTCTACTGCAAAATATTACCAACCATATTCATAACCCAAAAATTATTTGATCTCATATCCTTCCACAATCAATGTTTCTATAATTATAACCTTCTATAAAGTAGAATACAAAAATTTATATACCTTGATCTTTTATTATACAATGTATACTAATATTTTCCCATGAATTCATAAAAAAATTATATATTATTCTAAAAGTTTATTGATACCTGGTTATTTAAATAAGATCTTATCTAAGTCAAAAAATGCATTGGAGGTTCATGTTTATCCATTCACTAATATATGATAATATATTTATTCATAATATATGTGATGTCTCGGTTCTGGTGGAACTCAACGGGTACCCCAAACCTGGTTCTCCATGTGACCTCAAGCACATTTCCCTAAATGCCAGAGGCTTCTGACTAGCAGCGAGGGCCCAGGTCCGATAGTGGACAAACTATGCCCTCATTTATCAAAGTGTATCACATAGGAAAGAATAAAACATAAAACAATAGCGGAAGCAGCAAAAATATATAGAACTGAAATGGATACCTGATAACAAAAGGGAACCAACAGTCATATATATATGATGATGCAGCATGTCACTATAAAATAGCCAGAACATGTTACACTGCATTCAATACATTACAACTGATGTACAAGTACAGAAAAGCAAAACAGAACAACCAGCGGCATCACGAGCCAATGCTCAGTCCCATGGTCTCCTACACCCCAGCAGCAATCAAGTACCGGTATAGGGACTCTTTCCCCTATCCACATCTGTAGAAACATAATCTGTTTGGGGTGAAAAGCATGACCCAAACAGGGTGTGAGAAATAAATTCCCTGTAGGCATCCACCAAAGCCTCAGGCCCAACTCTATGTAAGCATGAAAACATAGTGTGCAGCAGTAAAATTCAATAATGTAAGCAGTAATTAAAATTAACTAACTTATCCAATTATATATCCATTTTAATATCATTTTTTTATTTTATTTTTAAATATCACCACAATGAATATTCGAAGTAAAAGCCAATTTCCTCAGACACGTAAACCCTTACCCTCAGGTAAAGAGTAAACAAACACCTGATTCTGCCCAAAGGCACACAAATATTGTCCACGGGCATAAGAAGTGTTGCCCACAGGCATAGAATCTGCTTCCCACATGCATAGAAGAAGTTTCCCACAGGCTAAGTAGTGGAGTGCCCACATGCTAATCATAACACTGACCTCAGGCTAAATAGGTAACCGGGCCATTCCCAACATGAAAATAAACATTCACAAGCAATTACTCTAAAGGAAATTATACAATCATTTCTTTGGAGGCATACCCACAAGTATCCTGGCCAAATGGCTAAACAGAGGAACACAACCCTGGGGTGGTCCTATATCCAAGAAATGATCCCAAACAGGATTTTATTATCACCATTTTTTACCAATTAAATTCTAGGTATTTAAAACAGTTATCACCTCAGGCACACGACACCCCAAATATGGGTTCGTAGCTCAAAAATGCACAAAACACAAAGCAGTTGGAAAATAAACACCAAGCCACCTACCTTAAATTCCAACGGTCAATATACGTGAGCATCGTTTCCAGAAATGCCCAAGAATGATGTAGATCTGACGAAGAAGAAAACCCGTTCAAACGTAAATAACTTTCCCTCAGGAAATAATTGGTAAGAACTACTTAAGGAGAACATAGGGCATACCCATGTGGTTCCAACGAGATCGTCCAAGGTGTAAATGGATTCACGGTTTGCGATCGACAGATAATCAAAGGTTCAGCCTTCCCCTTCCACTTCTTCCTCAGGTTCTAAGCCTTCCCTGTGAATAGGGGAGGCTAATGCCCGTGTTAAGCGAAAAAAACAAAGTACACGACATGTACTTCCAAGTACACATTGTGTACTTCCCATCTTTAAATTGTTCCTCGGGAAGCTTATCGCCAGAGCGACACTGTTCACCTTCAAACATGACTACACGGTGTGTCTTCACGAGTACACGGCATGTGCTACCCCCAGCTGGCCACTGCCTTACTATTTGACTGCCGACTGACTAAACGATGTGTAAAGGACCACTACATGGTGTGTAGTCAGTTCCTACACACTTCATCGCCGGAATTCCCACACGCCCTCTGTACTCATTACACATGGCAAGAAGTACACGGCATGTGGATAAGTACACCGCGTGTATTTCCAAAATTTGGTATTTTTCCCCTTGTTCCTTATGTTCTCAAAAACACTTATGGAAAATATTATGGAAGAATCTCATACCTCAAAAATAAGAACTACGTTCTTACAAATATCCCCCCTTAAAGCAATTTGTCCTCGAATTTCCTTTCCAAGGGTGGTGAAGATATAGTTGAGAATAACTCAAGCCACTTAGCACGTACATCGTTCTCCCGCTCCCAGGTTTTGTCCTGCACTCAGCCATGCTGCCATAGAACCAATACGAGAGGAACTGACCAGCCTCAGAGAACCTTCGTGCTCCTTAAATGATACGAATCAGATGCTCCTCAAAGGACACATCTAAATCAAGCTTATCCTCCTCATTCTGAAAAACCATAGATGGGTCTAAATGATAGCAGCGCAACTGGGATACATGGAAGACGTCGTGCATGGCTCGGTACCTATGAGGTAACTACAATCGATAGGCAACCAGCCCGACTCTCTCTAGAATCTCAAATGGCCCCACATAACTTGGTGAAAGTTTACCATGTCTCCTGATCCGCCTGTGTCCCAGCCTCGGCGAAACAAAAATAAAAACATGATCCCCAACCATCAACTCCAAAGGTCGTCTGCGGCGATCAACATAATATTTCTGATGAGACTGTGTGGTAGCCATCCCCTTCTGAATCAACTGTACTTGCACAGAAGTCTCCTGTACAAGACGTGGTCCTAGTAAAGGTTTCTCACCTACCTCTAACCATCACAACGGTGATCGGCATGACCTACCATATAAAGCATCATAAGGTGCCATCTCAATAGTCTCCTTGAAACTATTGTTATAGGAAAACTCAACTAGGGGTATGTGCTTATCCCATGAGCCCCCAATGTCTAGGACGCATGCACGCAGAATGTCCTCAAGCACCTGTATTTTACGCTCTAACTGACCATCGGTATGAGGGTGGTAAGCTTTTCTCAGAAGCACTTGTGTACCAAGATCCCTCTAAAAACTCTTCTAGAAACGCGATGTAAAACAGGTGTCCCTATCTGAAATGATAGAACGAGGAACCCCATGAAGAAGAAAAATCTCTCAGATGTACACCCTTTCGATCTTGTCAACACCAAAGGTCTCCTTGATGAGAAAAAATTGAGCTACCTTTGTCATTCTGTCCACAACAACCCACACAGCATCATTGCCTCGAGGTGACCTCGACAATCCAGTCACAAAATCCATCGCGACATCATCCCATTTCCACTCTAGAATGGGTAACTACTGTAACAGTCAAGCTGGTCTCTGATGCTTTGCCTTCACTTGTTGACAGGAAAAACACCTCATAACAAACCCAGCTACATCTCTCTTCATACCTGGCCACCAGTGCTGTTGTCTTAAGTCTCTGTACATCTTGGTAACCCCGGGGTGAACTGTCCAAGATGAAGCATGAAACTCCCGCATCGGCTCCTTGCGAATGTCCCCTGAAACCTATACTCATCCATGGAATCCCAGAACCTCATCATTGCCTATCATCCAACCAGGAGGAGGGTTCTCACATGCCACTGACTCCCGTAGTACTAGGCCTTCTGTATTAGATAGATGTCTCATCCTCACTCTACCCAGGAGGGTAGAAGTCACAGTTAAAGATGAAAGATAGGTCTGCCCCTCACTATTGTGCACCTCCAAATGCATCTCAGAGAACAAGGCCATAAGATTCCACTCACCACTGGCCTCTTGCACTGCATGTATCTGAGTCTTCCTACTCAGTGCATCAGAATCTACATTACCTTTACTAGGTGTAGAGGCAAGCTCATAATCAAAATACTTTAGGTATTCGACCCACCTTCACTGCCTCAAATTCAAGTCACGTTGAGTAAAGATATACTTGAGACTTTTGTGGTCGGTGAAGACCACAAAAAGTTCTCCCAATAGATAATGTCTCCAATAGCGTTACACATGAACCACTGTATCCAACTCGAGATCATGTGTCGGGTAATTCCTCTCATGTGGCCTCAACTTCCGAGACTCATACGCAACGCCTCGATCGCCCTGCATAAACACTGCTCCCAGCCCAATACCTGATGCATCACAGTAAACTGTATAGCTCTTCCCCTACTCTGGGAGTATCAGGATTGGTGCTGAGGTAAACCTTACTTTCTGGTCCTGAAAGGCTTTCTCACAAGCTTCTGTCCAATCAAACTTCACACTCTTCTTAGTCAAACCTGTCAATGGCGTGGCTAAGCAGGAGAAGTCCTGGATAAAACATCTATAGTAACCTGCCAGTCCTAAGAAAATTCGTATCTCAAACATTTTCTTAGGCTTCTCCTAGGAAACTACTGCTCTCACCTTCTCTAGGTCCACTGAAAATCTTTCCTCTGAGATGATATGACCCAGGAAGTGAATCTGGTCCCTCCAAAAGTGGCACTTTGAGAACATAGCATATAGTCGATGCTCTCTCAGTCTACTCAATACGATCTCAAGATGGGTGGAATGGTCATGTCGAGTCTGAGAGTACACCAAGATATTATCCATGAATACTACATCAAAAGTGTCCAGATAATGATGGAACACGCGATTCATCAGATCCATGAAAACTGCTGGCGTGTTCATGAGTCCGAACAGAATGACTGTATACTCGTATAGACCATACCTGCTCCAAAAATCTGAATGTGGTATATCTGATGGTCTCACACACAACTGATGATATCCTGACCTCAAGTCAATCTTAGAGAACACTCATTCTCTATGAAGTTGATCAAAAAGATCATGAATTCTCAGCAAGGGATATTAGTTATTAACCGTCAACTGGTTCAGCATCCGGTAATCCACACTGAGTCTGAGGGTACTATCCGCCTTCTTCGCAAAGAGAACCGGCGAACCCCACAGAGAAGTACCGAGTCAGATAAAACCCTTTTCCTGTAACTCCTCTAACTACCTCTTGATCTTCTACATATGAGGTGTGGCCATCCTATAAGGAGGAATGGACACCGGTGCTGCTCCTGGCATAATCTCAATAGAGAAATCAACCTCTCGCTCTGGAGGTAAACCCAAAAAGTCGTCTAGGAAGACATCCCTGAATCGATCATCCACTGGGGTAAATCCGGCTGACAAGTCCCCTGGTCGTCTAGATATAAACTCACAATCTGGGCTATGACTCCACCTTTCCCATGATGCTCTGGTCCATCTCAACTCGCCTGAACATTCCATTAACCCTTGTATAGAAACTCTCTGCCCTTTGGTGACATGAAACACACCCTGCGATGATAGCAGTCTACAAAGGCTCGAAAGAGAACCAACCAGTCCATCCCGAGAATGATGTAATAAGCTGTCATCTCTAAGACATAGAGGTCACAAAGAAAGTGACACCCACCAACCTCAAGGGGGCACTCCTTTCACTGATGCACATCAGCCGTTCTAGTTCCAAACAGAGTGTCTCACGTCATGATAGTAGAATAAGTAGAAACACAGAGCCCATGTCTCTCCACAATGGGTAGAGATATGAAACTATATGTACCACCCATATCAAAAATTACTGAAGACAAGACAGAAGCTACAAGAATAGTACCTATGACTGTAGAAGGTCTATGATCCAGATCCTACTGGGTATGTTTCACTGCATATGGATTCCCAGTGCAGCCACCCTATGACACAACGTGGCTACCCTGAGTTGTCCCACCCTGATACCTCTGATATCCTGGTGTCTGGATACCACGGCTACGACCACCATCTATACCAGAATGCCCTGACTTATTCCATTTCCCTGACTGGTAAGAAGCCATTGGTCCTTCTCCCACATGCGGAGTCTGCACAGAACCCCTCCCACTAGCCCTTGGTGGAAACACCCTACAAAAGCGCTGCAGATGACCCATCCTACCACAAGCTCGGCACTCCACTGGGTCTCATGGACACTATGGCCTCTTGTGCCCCTCTCTTCCATACTGGTAGCACATGACCTATCCATCTGAAGCATTCTTCTAACTTGTACTACCACCCTGAGAGAAGTCAATCTGTCTCTTTCTCTTGCCAGTAGAAATAGTACCAATAACTGGTGCTGATCCTCCCTGGCCCACACCACTAGATTCTCGCATGTTACTCTCTGTAATTAGCACCTGGTTCACAATTGCATGTATAGTAGGAAACTTGAAAACATTCTCCAGTGCTCTGATATCATAACTAAGACCATCCTCAAAACTCCTGGCTCTCAATGTCTAATCACCCACCAGTACGGGTGAAAAACGCTGAAGCTTGGTGAAACGATCAGAATAGTCCATCACTGACATAGCTCCCTGCTGCAGATTCATGAACACTCGAGGTATATCTGCCCCTAGAATATTTGGAAAAATGATGTCATAGAACACTACCTAAAAATCCTCCCATGCCATTTCTCTATGATGCTATGACTAGTGGTAACATCCCACCACCTCTTGGCATAATCACACAACATGTATGTCGCGAGCTTTACCATCCGCCCTAAAGGCATCTCAAGATGCTCGAAAATTGTCTACATCAACCCCAACCAAGTCTCCGCAGCCTGTGGTCCTTCATCCCATGAAAATATAGGCATATACTGCTACGGAAATATATGAGTCAGCTCGTCCATAGATGTGGCAGCCGGCGGTGATCCCTGAAAGGTCTGCATGAACCACATGAATCCTTCACGGAACTGCGCATCTATGCATGTGTCCGGTATAACAGCTGGCGCCACATCTGGCTCTACTGGGGGATCCACTGGTATCCCATTTCCCACCATCTCCAGAGTATAGTCGTCACCGCTCTCCTAGCGAACAAAGCACGGTCTTCTCTGCAGCCTGACACTACAAGGTCAAATGCACACCTTAGGACAAGATTAATAAAGACCGAAAACGAAGAAACCCAAAAGGGATCGGGAGGAAGAAGGCATTCAAAATTTGCAAAAAAAAAACTACACGGCGTTTATACCGACTACACAACGTGTACTTGACTTCCCTTCCCTGCTCGGGTCCTTCCAAACGTCTCCCGTTGAACAAAAATACACGGCGTGTATATCATCTACACGGTGCGTATGGTGTTATTTCCAACTTCCTGTGTCGCTTTTGACATGGCCAACTACTTGTCTTGAAACTACACGGCGTGTTACAACCACACACGGAATGTACACCACCCAGTTTCCCCGCCACATGGCTAACTCCACACGGTCTATCCTTGGACAAGCCTACACGGCATGTCCCAGAGGTACACGACGTGTTCAAGGAGAGGTGACACCGACCCGTGTTGTTTGTTACACGGCCAAGTCCCCAGGTCACTCTACACAGCTTGTTCATCATTGAAACAGCGTGTTCTATACAGGATTTCACCGACTTGTGCTGTTAGTTACACGTTCGGACTCCGGGTCAACACTACACGACATTTACATCAAGTACATAGAGATTTTTTCCCCAGCCTTTCCCTACCCCATGTCACCGCCCACACAGTTTGTGACATGGGAAGCGACTACACAGCGTGTTCTCCCCAAGCTCTTCCCTTCCCCGTGTCGCCACCAACATAGTTTGTGACACGGGAAGTGACTACATGATGTGTACTCTGGGTACACGGTGTGTACTCAAAAAGGTTAGATTTCTTCCTGAAAAGAAGAACATATATGGTGTGTCTAAAGTACAACACGGCGTGTATACTGGGTTTCCAGACATTATTCCTCAGAAACATCTCCAGAACCCAGAAAACACTGAAAAGCAACACCTAATTGCCAAATTATGATCCATGAGGGACCATACTCCCCACAAATACATGTTTGACATCATATCTGTGTTATAACATAATAAACAGTCAATGATCCACCAAATTTTAGTCAATGGGGCCCCATACTCCCTAAAAACTAAAGGTTGGCATTCATTCTATAAACCAGCTCACACAAAAAAATACCCTATCACAAGCAGGTATTTATCGAGCAGCTATCACAATAGCATGCTTTACTATCACAACAACTATCACAACAACATGAAATTTCTAATGCACCTTCATGGCATGAAACTATGCATGGCATGTGATATCTAGCATGTGCCTAAATGATGCATGAGACAGCATACCCTCATCTCATCGGGTTGCAACTAAATAGAACCTAGAGATAAAATATAACAGCACAATCACAAGTGTGTCACCCAACTGTGAAATCAAGTCAACTATAAATTGAAAAATCAGTAAAATTGCAACACGAGGTAAATTGGATTTTCCCTGTACACGGGTTAGCTACACCCGGGAAAAACTTATTACCTACTACCATTTTTCTTATCCCTATATAAGGCTCCAAATAGTAAGTTAATGAAAAGAACAGCCTCTGATACCACTTTGTAACGTCCTGGTCCCGGGTGCCACTCAATGGGTGCCCCAAACCCGGCTCGCCACGTGAACTCAATAGAATTTCCCCAAACAGCAGAGTCTTCCGACTAGCAGTGAGGGCCCAGGTCTGATAGTGGGGAAACTATGACCTTATTTATCAATGTGTAGTGTAGTGGAAAGAATAAAAAATACAACAACAGTGGAAGCAACAATAGTATATAGAACTAAAATGGATAACTGATAACAAAAGGGAACCAACAGTCATATATATATGATGATATAACATGTCAGTATAAAAAACACGAACATGTTACACTGCAATAAATACATTACAACCGATGTACAAGTACAGAATAGAAAAACAGAATAGCCAGCGGCATCGCGAGCTAATGCTCGGTCCCAAGCTCTCCTACACCCCAGCATCAATCAAGTACCTATATAGGGACTCTTTCCCCTATCCACACATGTAGAAACGTAATCTGTTTGGGATGAAAAGAAAGACCCAAATAGGGTGTGACAAATAAATTACTAGTAGGCATCCACCAAAGGCCCATGACCAACTGTGTGTAAACATGCAACCATAGTGTGCAGTAGTAAAATGCAATAAAGTAAGCATTACTTAAAATTAACTAACTTAACCAGTTATATTTCCATTTTAATATCATTTAATCATTTTATTTTTAAATATCAGTAGAGTGAATATTCTAAGTAAAATCCAATGTCCTCAGACACACAAACACTTACCCTCAGGTAAAGAGTATCCAAACACAAAAATCCTCCCACAGGTACATAGATATTTCCCACGGGCGTAAGAAGTGTCGCCCACAGGCACAAAATCTGCTCCCCACAGGCACAGAAGAAGTTGCCCGCAGGCTAAGTAGTACAGTGCCCACAGGATACTCACAACGCTGCCCTCAGGCTAAACAGGTAACTGGGCCATGCCCAATATGTAAATAAAAATTCAAAATTAATTCCCCTCAAGGAAATTCTAAAATCATTTCTTTAGAGGCATACCCTTGGGTATCCTGGCCGAATAGCTAAATAGAGGAACACACCCCTGGGGTGGTCCTAGATCCAAGAAATGATCCCAAAAAAAACATTTTATTATCACAATTAGTTACCTATTCAATTCTAAGTATTTAAAATAGATATGGCCTCAGCCACATGACACCCTAAATATAGGTTTTTAGCTCAAAAAATGCACAAAACACACTGTAGTTGGAAAATAAACAACAAGACTCCTACCTTAAATGCCAACAATCAATATATGTGAACGTCGATTCCAGAAACGCCCAAGAATGATGTAGATCTGATGAAGAATAAAACCCGTTCAAATGTATATAACTTTCCCTCGGGAAAGAATTGGTAAGAACGACTTAAGGAGAGCGGAGGGCTTACCTGTGTGGTTCCAACGAGATCGTTTGAGGCGGAAACAGATTCGTGGTTTGCGATCGAAGGATCCTCAAAGTTTGGTCGTCCCCTCTCACTCCTACCTCCAGTTCGAAGACTTCCTTGTGAACAGGGGAGGCTATTGACCATTTTAATCAAAATAAAAACACAGTACCTGGCGTGTGCTTCCGAGTACACGACGTGTAATTCCCATTTTTAAATCGATCCTCTGGCGGCTTCTCGCCAGCGTGGCATTTTTCACCTACTGACATGACTACACGGCGTGTATTCATTAGTATATGGTGTGAGCTTCCCCATAGCTGGCAACCACCTTACTATTCACCTATCGACTGACTACATGGCGTATAAAGGACCACTACACGATGTGTAGTCAGTTCCGACACACTTAATCGTCGGCATGGCCACACGCCCTGTGTACTCATTACACACGGCCAGAATTACAGAACGTGTGGAAAAGTACATGGTGTGTACTTCCATAATTTGGGATTTTCGCCCTTTTTCCATATTTTCTCAAAAACACTTAAGGAAAATTTAAAGGAAGAAAACCATACCTAACAAATAAGAACCGGATTCTTACAAAATAAAATAAGAATTATTTATTCTAGAAATATATATGGAATCTATGTATGGAGAGATAATAAATTCCTATAATCACATGAAATATCACCAAAGGATATGATTTTCATAGGGAGTATGCTTACAAACATCTAGATAGAATTCTTAACTCCAGAGTATAGGGAAGTTGTTCACTAGATATCATGATTCTCGTCAACTATTGCAGTTACATAACCTTTCCCATTTTAATTTAACATTATATGTTTTTGTGGCCTATTATATTTATTTTACACATGATCTGGGAATTAATTCCCCTAATTATAATATAGCTTGCATTTATTACACTAATGTGTGATTGGTATATCCTTTTGATCTCTCCATATATTAATTTCATTGAATGGCCTCTTTAAATAACTTTCAGATTATCATATCAATGAAAAACAATCCCAGACATTAAATATTTTATTATTCATTTTAGGAATTCACCTATGTGCTCCTCCCGACATTGTTTTAATGAAATAGTTTAAAATCTTTTCTTCTATACATGTGAAAAAACACATGATATTCTATATATCATCATTATTATTTTCTTATCTCCAAAACCTTGAATTCTCTATATTTTTTTTCTAATTTTAGCATACGTAATATGATTCTATTAATTCTTACAAAGTCCCACATGTCTAATTTAATTCAATGACATAGTATCAAAAAACTAATTAATTGATAAATTTTTCTTCTTAGGATAATGATTAATACGTAATCCTAACTTGTAATTCTTGTAATCCTTTCCTCATCAGTACTAATTGATTAATCATACTTGGTCCTAATGTCAAGGAATTAAATAAACATTTTTACATATAATTTAAGGGAGTTAGTAATAGAAAAAAAATCCCTTAATCTCATCCCATTTTGATGGAGTTAATTTTCCCTTATTTTCATGTATTATTAACAACATTCCACCATGGATCTACTTCACCTTCAAAATGATAAATAGGAACGAAAATGTTTCCATGTTTTGATCATTGAAAAACCCAAAATAAACATTCTATATTGTTGATTTATTTATCATGAACCAGTATAATTGAAGAATAATTAAATAATTTTGGTCATCTTAGAATAAAAGATTCAATATCATGTTTCTTCCAGCCAGGGGAATTCACAAAATCAACAAGACATATCATACCAATAATATCCCCAGATTGTTGAGTGAGAATAAACATATGATATTTCATCCATCCACTTAACAAACTCAGTTTCCCATGTGGTTATTGTTACATTGTATGTCATATTCAGTGTTCACATGAGTTATTTGGGTTCCAAGAATTGAAAGAAACCAATAATCATAGTTTGAGATATGATAATCATAGTGGAAAAAATATTTTCACAAAACATAATTCATTAGAAATCTAAATCAAGACACATTATTTTGAATATATAAAACAATAGCTTTTGAGAAGGTCATCCATGATCATTACCAAATCATTATAATTTTATCCAATTCTTAGAACTGTCCCCATGATTGTAACCAATGATTTCTCATCCTATTTTCCTATAGATAACCCAAAATTTATCTGATACAAGATATTTTTTTACATACCATTCACATACATGTAAAACATCTTAAGATTTTAATATTCATTCCACTGTGACAATCCATGACAGAAACAAATAATTCTAGTTAATGAGGAAATATGGACACATAAATAAGAGGTTTATAAATCATCTAAATCATATCCCACTAAATTATTCATAACTATAACCCTTCATAGATATATCATTTCTAAAACAATTCATTAAAAAATACAAAAAAGAAAAAAATATGTAGAGAGGACAAGTGATAAATAATGGTAAAAGATAGAGATTTAAATGATTATATAATCATAAAATTATAATAAGGGTGTGATAAAATGATATGAAATTTTTTAATCCACACCAGGCATATCATATATACCATTCCCAAGTCATTGAAAAAATCTTGATAGTTCATATGGTAAAAATTATAAAATAATCATATAACATAATAAATGATAGAATAATAATGGAATAATAAATGGAATTATTAAATGAACACTAGTTTTGAACTTTATAAATATGTATAATCAGAAATAGGTTCCCTCATTTTGTTATGTACATGGATTCATGAACTCATATAATATTATAGAATTGAAATCAAGTCGACTCATGATATTATGGAAATAAAAGCTAGTTATAAAAATAAACATATTCAAATGAAAACCATGTCCATTTATAATATTATGAAAATGAAATTTTGGTCCAAAACTAATCTTATGGAATTCAAAACCATATTCACTAATAAAATTGTGAACATGAAATCATATTAATGAATAAAATCATTATATTAAAATTTATCCATATTTTCCCAATACATTTAAAGAGGATATATTTACCACCCATATCATAAAAAAAATAATTAATATGTATTCCATTATATCAAAAAACATTCATAATCATATATCACATGAAAAGAATCTAATAAAATTACCTTTTTATTATAGTATCTCCCATTAAAATAAATAAAAGGTTTTAGAAAAAAAATTTCATCATAAACATAATCCAATAAAGATATATCAAGGATGGTACCCTAAGACCATATCACTAGTAAATCTTATATTAAATCAAAGGATGTTTTCTTAGATAAAAAATAATTTTGAATGACAACTTGGAAATTTTTTAATGGAAATTAACCTTTCAATTTTAAAATCAGTTCGTTAACATATAAAAAATTAAAACATATTATGGATTCAAATTTATTTGAAAATATCCATAGAATATTTTAAAAGAATATTATATTAATTTAGAATCAATTTATGAAAAAAATTCTATCAATGATGTACAAATTCAAATAAACATTACTTTATTAATTTAATATACATTCCAAACATATCTTTTATGGAAACAGACAATAATATTCCATTTAATGATATTTTTTAATAAATAATTAATCAATCTGTAAAAATGAATTTAAAAATGACAGTAGAATAGAGAAAACCATTTATAAAACCAGTTTAGAAAACATGGATGTGGATTAACTATCTTTTTCATTTGAATATGGAAATTGAGTTTATTTTCCTTCAAAACGTGTTTTCAATTTCTTGAGTACTTATGGTTAAGGAAATAAAAGGAAAAAATGAATATTTATTAAATAAAAATAGGATAATAAAATTAATGAGTTTTTTGAGATATATATCATAATATATATCGACAAAAATAATATCCAAACCAATCTTGATAAGAAATGAGATTGTATAATTAATCTATTACGACATTGGTATCTTTTGAATCACAATCCCCACAGAATAAATAATCTTTTAGGTATATTTATAAAAAATTGTTTTCATGATAATTATCATAAAAGTATTTCACTATTATTATATAATCCACACAAATGAAACTAGTTGGATATAAGGTGTGTCTCCCATATAATTGATTGTCAGAATAAAATAACTTACCTCAAGTTTGACCTTATTTGAATGTTACTTATAATTACTTATAATAATTTATTATAATTACATATAATAATCATGTATATTATTTTTATATAAATATTATATATTATATATATATATTTTTAAATTCATCCAAAATTTCATAGATTGAAAAATGAATTATACTTTTCATAGGGACGGTAAGTCGTACGTATTCATGAATGTCATTATCATTTTTCAATGAATAGAAAAAAAGAATTTTAAATAATTATTCAAAATTCTTGAATTTATATTATATCATATATACTATATATAATTATAAATTCCATTCTTATTATCATTCTTGTAAATAAGAAACAACAAATGAAACTCATCTTTTTGTAGAGGTGGTAGTCCACACATACACATGATTGACGTTATCATTTACCAATTTTTATTAAGGTGAGATGAATGATATGATATTATCATTATAGAATAATAATGATTTCATAAATATAATATATAATCTTTAAACCCATTATAAAAGGAACACATATTGTATAGTAATGGAGAAAATTTTGTTTCTACAGGGAGACAGTAGACCATATATACACACGAGGGATACTTGAAATTCCTATTTATAAGAAAGACAATAGATAGGGGTGGTTTTATAACAATACTAATATTTCATTTTATTTAATATATTTATGGTATTTTATTTATAATGAATATATTATATTTATAGAATGTAAGGGAAAAAAGAATTTTGTCGACTATGAAATTACCTCTTCTTTGGAAAAACTAATATATATATCTCTGCATATGGATATTAGGGTTGGTATTATGGGAGGTATAGTACCATTACAATGTGGATATGATGTTTTCAATAGATTTTGATTGGGGAAGGTCAAGAAATAAAGGTCAACGGGGTGTGAAGAAGAGAATGAATAGGTTCTTATTATGATTGAGTAGAGGGGATCCTTTGGAATTTCGCATAATATTAAATTAATATAAATTGAAATTGATTTAAAAAATTATTTCAAATTTATAATAGATGAAGCTATGATGATTTTTATTTGATCTAATCTCATATACTAGAATTTTTATATTCTTGGATAGTATTTGTAACATTATCTTATTTGTTATAACCATTCAGTAACCCACATGACCATTACCATAATATTATTGTTTTCTATAATTTAGTGGTTAATAATGAAACTATAAAATTTTAAAAACCATAAAGAGATAATGGAATACGTTCAAAACAATATTCCATTCATTTTGACGAATCTGAATTTTTCTAATTTTAAATTATTTAATAAAATTTATTTCATTACCAATATTATGTATTATATTTTTTAAATTATTGATTTATTTATAATTTAAATTAAAATAAATAAAAAAGCGCTAAATTAAGTCTAATTATTTCACACCTACCTAATATGTCAAATAGAACCTAGAAATTAAATGGAAATATTAACTCTATGGAATCCCATGTTTTTTGTCTGGGATAATGTTTCTAGTGGAATTTAAATTATCATTTTTAAGGATAACTCAATTATTTACATTTGATTTGTATTGTAAGTGAGATCCTTAAGTTATATATATATATATATTATGTTTACATACGTGGAATATGTTAAAGTCGATGTAATAGGGGGGGGGTGGCTAATCACCGGAGGAAGGAACTATGGAAAGCCTATTAGGAACACATGTTTCAAGTATTACGTGATATGTAAATAATTTACATATCCTATAATGGTTTCATGGGGAGTGTCCTGGGGGTTCATGTGATTCAATATTGGGGTAATTCCCTGAGGAAAAAATTTTTTATCTGTTAAACCATTTGAAATTGTTACATTATGTGTAATAGGTACACATTGTGTAATATGTGGGAATCCTTTAAAAAATAGGGGTGCATCCCCTCATTTCCCTCTTGAAAATAGAGGGAGCCTAGGGTCTTAATTTGCTCCTCTCCCCCACCTATTTATCTATAGATATCCTCTCTCCAGTTTTTGGTTCATGTTCTATATATCTTTTTGGAAGCCTCTCATTATTTCCTTTACTACTATTTCATCCTTTTTATTTATATCTCATTATATTCAATGAAATTTTTTTCTAAGGTAATATTCCCAATTTTTAGGGATATTTTCAAGTATTCTAGTTTCTCGTGAAAATTTGTGATTTAGGGATTCATATTAGATGACTGAGGAATAATATGTATTTATTTTTTGGGGTATATTTTTTTCTATAATGCCTAATGGTTTTCTAAACTAAACCATTTAATCACATGATAAATTTAGTATGCATTATTATTATGAAATTAATCTTGTAGAAACTAATTATCTAATTCTGGTTTCCCTATTTTTTAAATTGGTACTATTGAAGAGTATGAACCTCTAGTATTAATGACTCCATGATGGTGTTATCCTTGAATTCCTTTAGGTAATCCAACTATTTCTTTAATAAAAATACAAGTTAATCTATATTTATTTTTGAAATATATTGGGTTTATTATTTTGAAAGTGGAGGTATATGACTGTGAACTCTATTACTCTTAGTGACCAAACCTTATCTTAAGTTTTTTGGCCTATTTTGTTAAGTTATCCTGATGTTTGATGTGTGGCATGCATGTTTTATGGTCTAGCTTATACCCTTTTATATGTATGGTGTTATATTTGTATTGGTAGTTCATCTAGACCTCATATTATTGTTAATGGATTGAACTAAATAATGAATTGAATAATATTTATTACAATGGATGTAAAGGTCCTTAATTATTAAATATTTGGAAAGGTAAATTAGTAGACCCCCGTTAAATATAATTGGATTGTGATATGGCATGTTTAAGGGAATGACGTCATATTTTACTTCAAATATTTTTTATAATACTTGGGAATGAAGTCTCATACATTTGTGATGCCCGGGAAGGATGTCCCATATATGTATGATACTCGATCTGGATGTCTCATACAGTTTTGATACTCTAGCATAAAATCACATGAATTAATGATACTCGGGAAGGATATACCATAAATTATTAATGCTCGTGAAGACATTATTGTTATACATGTGAGATTAATACTACTACCAATAGACCCTTGAGTTATTCCCCTTGTCATGTATAAAAATATTATCCATATTTATGGCTATTGATATCACTATGTATATGGAATATATATGTGGTTACGTATGGTTACCTATTGATACATATTTCAGTTTAGGCCGAATTAGGTATGGTAATACTGATGACCTTGTCAAACCTGATATTGAATTGTTTATTTTAAATTTTTATTTATGATACATTTATATATACCTAAACACTACTATATTTTATATTCTTGGACATGATTATTTATCATACTTCATCAGAGGGGGCCTGTCCTACTAAGTATATCCCAGAATGTTTTGGGATTCAATTTCAATGGTCTACCTATATAGACCTCATGATTGATGGTTTAGTTTCATTGGATAATGGTTGTGTTTTTATTATTCCAGGAGATAAGATTTTGGTTAACAAAAATTAGTAATAACGTAGTATTGTCATGGGGAAAACCTTGGGATATTTTTTTATTTTTTTATATTGTATTGTAATCCATTGTATATGTTACTCTATTATTGCAGCTTCATATATACATGAATAATTAGTTATATAGTTGGTTTTGTTAAACTTTTTAGTTTATCTATTATTATTTTCTCCCTTACACAACAATGTTTTATTTATTTATACCACATCCTCTACATTTTGACCTATATTCGATATACCAATGTGTTACTCTATTCATAAGGGTATCTTCTCCCCACCATACCACCATTAGACCATCGCTACTAGTCAGCAGCATCTAGAATATAATGAGGTGCACATTCAGCCATGTTAACTATCAGATCAGGGAACTATTTTTGTGGCTCTTGGGTTAGGATGTTACAAACTCCATCAAATTATATAATTTTTAATATTTTTGTAATATTTTAATATATTCTGCAGTTAATTAGAAAAACGTTTTACAATCATTTCATAATCATTTAATGTAATTATATAATTTATATTAATTATAAATAAATATATATCATTAATATAATTTCATTAATCTCAAAATAGATATTTATATTTTTTTCATAAATGTCTTTAGTCCATTAGTAGAGATATAAGAGTTATTTTTGAACTAAAAGAGCGACATTTTGTTACCTTTATTTCATTAAAAACAAATTATGTCAATTTCAATGATAAAATGAAAAATAAATAATTACATTTCAGCATAATATCATAAGTGTAAAACATAATTCAAATAATAAGAATTTGGATTAAAAATTACAGTTTCCTCAAATTGTTTTACCCTATATTTACTTGGTTTAACCTTTACCAAGATGATAAATGTTTCCCGAGTAACTATTAATAATGCTTAAAAATAAAAGGGTCCTATTTTAAAAATGTGAACATCTCAATTCAAGATATGGAATCCATATTATATAATGAAATAAATATAATTTGATGAAACATATTTTAAAATAACGATGAGAAATGCATTAAAATGCCTTTTTTAAAGAAAAAAAAATACTTTTTCCTAAAAACAATTTTATTGTATTAAAGTGTTTTTATAAAAATTTAACTAATAATAAAAATGATTCCAATGAAACTAATTATAAATTAATAATATAATATTACTAATTTAACTTTAAAAAAATTAAAACAAATTGTATGATTATAAATTATTGAATGAAAAAATAATATTTTTGAAAATAATAGTAATTTTTTCTATTCACTATAAATTAAGTATTTTTAGAAATATGAAAAAATTATCCCTAAGATAATATTGATACACTGATTTAAATTGTTTTTTTGATTTTAATAAAATTAAATTTATTTACATTCGAAAAAATAATTATAATACATTAACAAATAATAAATTTAAAAATATTTGGGAAGAAAATATATTTATACGGCATAAAATATATTTACTAAAATTTTGGTACTTATTTTCTAATAATTAATTAATAATATTACATTTACTAGTCCTTTTATATATATATATATATATATATTTCTTAATTAATTTAATACTATTCATACTCACCATCTTAAAGACAAGGTTATAATGACCATATTTAAATAATTATATTTTTAGTTCATTAAGGATCTGTGATGCGTGTCGAATACGCTATCCAACATACTTCTCTTTAAATTCTCATGGTGTTTTAGGAATGGTCTTTTCACTTTCTAGATGAGTTTATATTAAATTTTAAAAGAATATTTAATGGAATCTTTGTTTTACTGTGTATGACAAGAATGGTGCTTTCCACCAATATAACCACTCAATGGTTTAAAGATTCCATTTTAAAATTCAATGCTTAATTTATGTGAAAATTAATAATTTAATATTTTAAAAAAATTAAATATGATATTTGAAAATGAAATTTATATTTTATTGAAAAAATATTCCATGTGATATTTTAAAATCATTTTCTTTCTTTGATGAAATCGATTTATGTTTCGTAAAATTTAATTGGGATTTGAAGTAATGATACCATACATATTTTTTTCTCTAGTTTGATTGTGATATTTATGAGGATATTTTTATTTAACCCCTTCCATTTCCAAATGATATTATATGATCATATAATTAAATGTTTATGAAACTAATTTATTTTCAATGGGTTCTGCTATGATAAATTGTTTATAAAACTGATCATTTTCATGGGTTCTGATATGGTGGACGTTTTGCCATCTTGTTCACATATGTTAATTATTTTCATTATAGAGTGGGTGGGTTTAGGATTATATATCCCTCTAAATAATAGGATAATAATTAATTATCTATTATCTCATAGGGTAAACGATATGTTATCCAAATCCTTTGAAAAGATGGTATATGGGAGGTTATCTTAAGCCTAAAAAATAGGGTACACCAGATGCTATCTCAATACTATAAAATAGGGTACACTAGATGTTCTACCAATCCCAAAGATGTTACACATGTGGTTTTCCCAAGAATTACATGTTATTAGTACAATTTTGGGTATCCTTTACATTCTGTTTTTTTATTCTTATGATTATTCTACAAATTTATGTATAAAGCCACAGTTATGTTCTTAGGGATCGTGTTTATTGATTCTATTCTGATTCATGTCTTATGAAGGTGAAATATTTATTCCATTACATCATTTATGATCAATACTATGTATGGTATAGTTTTCAAATGTTATTATCTAATTCTCATTCCCTTGTGCTCATGTGATGCTGATATCCCCCATGTTTACCAATACTGAGTTTCTGATGTCACACATGCTTATGTTTCCTTTCATCAAGTAATAAATAAATGATTTTAGTATGGTGTGTATATAAAGTATTCTATGTGGGAATAAATTAATGGTTTATGTAAAAGAATATTCCTGAAATAATATGGTTGTGTATCTAGTCTTCTAAAACACAAAACCTTTATCATCCTTGTGAATTTATTTTTTTCATGTATTGAATATTAATAATTTAAGAAGTAATATAAATTTAAGAAAATATTATTTCATTATAGTTTGGTATTAATAGAATGTATTAGTTAACATTAGGAACGAGGATGATAAAAATTTAGTAAGAATTCAAATTAAATATCTAAGGATTAGTCTTGGTATAGGAAAATATATTAAATTTTTTCTCAGGAATATAGAGCATTATTTCCAAAACATTAAATACACTTCTAGAAACTAATATTTGATGTGGCTCGGGGATAGATGTACCTGTGTATAATTACTCTAAAAATGTATAATTGGTTTTTACTTAGTCATCACTTGGAACATGATAACTTCCTTTGTTTGAAACATAGTTTGACTCCCAGGGAATATATTTTTGAAATTCAATAACTCATTACAGAGCATCATAAAGGCCATGAATAATGAAAATTAATGTAATAGGTTAAGCCTAATGTGTCAAATATTTAATCTATTCTCTCTTGAGATAGACATCATATATGTGTATTTCATGATTATATGGTTTCCTACTATGATTATTGTTTCCCACACTATGATTTTCAGTTCATGTAAATAGATGGAACCTGATAGAACCATCTTACTACTGAATGAGATAGAATATGCAATGATTTTACACAAAGAAAAACAAATGTTATATTAGATTTAATTTAAAAAATAGTTTTCACACATTGATTTTTCAGTCTATTAATAACTCTAGAACCCCAAATGGGAAAATTGTGGAATGATATTATGTTAAGTCCTCCGTGAGTCGATATAAACCTTCTATTTGTATTTATAATAATGCACTACTTGTTGATAAATGGATCAGTACAACTGAAATGATATTTTCTATTATCCAGTTCTTTAATAATGAACAGAACATGTTGGTTATTTATTACATTGAAGGATAAAATAATCATTGGTGTAGTATTATCAAGAATACGAGGAAAACATAATAAATAAAATCTATAGTGGGTGATGAGTATATGAGAATATTTTTCAATAATTACATTACTTGTATTATTTATTTGAAAATGGAGAAAGAACACAATGAGAGAAAATTGAAATACGATGAATCTGTTGGTTCTTATAATGGAAATGGTAAAAGGATTGTGAGCTACGCCTTTGGTATTATCATCCAACCAGAGGGTAAGACTGCTCGATTCTTTAGTGTCCTATAACCAACTCTCTAATGGGACATAATTTAATTTAGTAGCAGTGAAGAAATCATTCAATGTCCTATCATGGTATAACTCGATATTGGGGTTTCCCATAAATCTCATGTTTTTATAAAAAAGTATTGATGTATTTTAACAGATAATCTAAAAACAACAAAGAGATTAAGATTATAAATTATTCATGATCGATGTATGATTGGAAACATAGAGGAAATTTTATTGAGCATTCTACCATATGTTTTAGTGTGTAATGTATTTTCATCGAGTGACAGAATGATGAAGCGATGATATGACATTAGATGTAGGTATAAATAAAGATAAAATTCCACAAAATGATCCTCTAACACATAACTTTTTCAAATGAAATGAGTTTGTGAACTATTATGACATGCTCTAAAATACTAATTTTAATTACAATGATTGACATTAGTAATCTCTCAAGATTATAGGAAAATTGATATCTTATGCAATCACTATTTAGGATGACTTGTAAAATAGTTACATGGTGAAGGTTACATTTTCCATGCTCTCTAGAACAACTAAAGTCTTATTTTACTCTAGATACACCCTCTATATTGTATATATTGATATTTATTTGGGTATTAAACTACAAAACAATGATTATATGATTAATTTATTAGTAAAATCAACTAATGTAGTGATGATCACATCTCATGTCTATGATTATTCCCTAGTTTATGTTAGATGGAATATATTTTCAGAAAATCTTGTTAATCTTCATAAGGTTAAAAATATTTCTCTTATATATGGATTGGATTTATCTATATAAATAACAAAATCATTGTAAATCCCACATTAACTTCCAAGGAAGGGAGGTCACATTCTATATTCTGAACCAACACATGACCTCTTACCAATTCATTGATTAATACTAAAATCCAACAAAAATTTCATTCATTACATGGGTCTTAATTAATTTTAAAAATGGTATCTTGTCTTGAATATTTTGGGAGAAACTCAACATCAATGATATTATTATTACACGATAGTTTTTTTATTTTTTTCAGAAGAGATTCTATGTTTTATATTGAGTCCTGGAGTTGATTTATCAATATAATACATATATTGTGTCATGAATATTTCTAACACTCCTTATAGAATGGACCCAAATTAGTTGCATGAACTAATGAATAAGCTCTAAGAGGGTCATGATATGTCATTTATTCATCCATGTGTGTCACCTTGGGTTGTACCTATCATATATTTCATGAATAAATATGGATTGATGTAACTCTACAATGATTATCAAGAACTGAAAAAGATCACAATCATGAAAATTATCCTCTATATTGTATTGATGATTTGTTTTCAAAATAAAATGGAACTCAATCATTTTACAATATTGAACATCATTCTGTATATTATCAATTGAGGTTTAAGAATGATGATATACCAATGATAAAATTAAATACATTGTATGGTTACTATGAATATATAGTGATTCCATTATCCATTAATAATTCCCACACTATCGTGATGGATGTAATGAATATATCCATTATATATTACTTTTATCGGTTTATGGTAGCCTTTATAGAAGATATTTAGACATATTCATTTAGAATGAATGATTATGAAGATCTACATAGATTTATACAAAATACACTACGAAAGGACAAACTATATGAAAAAATTATAAAGTGTGGATTTTAGCTAAAATTTGATTCAATTTTGGGTAATATAATCTCAATAGAGGGTATATTGATGATTCCATCAAAGAAAGAGGATATTTAACATTTTACTAAACCAAAAAAAGTGACAGTGGTAAAAAAAATCTTGTTTTGGTTGGATATTTTCAATTGTTTGTGGAAAATATATGATTGATATATAATCCAATAACCATGTTAACTCAGAAGGGATCATATTCATGTGGTTAGATGAATGTGAGGGGAATTTCAAGGAACATAAGAGAATATTAGTCAACACACATATTCATAAATTAATCTCAGAGTAGGAGGGTATATAATTCATTTAGATTCTTCAAAAATTGATTTAGATAAATTATTATGTTTAATGATATATTTATAGGTTTCACATTAGGAAAAATTATGTTTCATGATAATAATTCAATAACTCATGATTTGGAGTTAGAAGCGATAAATGTTTCATTAAAACTGTAACATAATTATCTTTTTAGAGAAAAGTGTTATATATATATAGATAAAAATGATCAATGTATATATTCACACAGAAGGATATGAATATGAACTAGATAATTTTACTGGAGTAGGATAATGATCATAATGGCTTAAAACATTAACAACTTGGGTTAGAGAAAAAGGTGGTTGATGATTTTTGTCAAAAGATGTGTTTTGTCTTATATATGCTGTAGATAAAAAATAAACTTCTACATAAGGATTTCAAAAGGATGCATATGAAAATCAGAATGGAATGTGAGAAATATTATCCCTCTAAAATTATTGTTTATCCTTCTATACATGTAGTTATTATAAAGTAAAAAATTTGATATGTAGACCTACAGATTTTTTTATCATGTTTTCTTGAGTTTAACTATGATTATGATGGAATGATATGTTTGAGGAAAATTTATGTTTTCTATCTGTAACATGTTTGAAATAGGATATATTAGGGTAATATCATAATCATATGTTATGTATTATTCTCAGATGTATGAAGATGTAAAAATATATGAATGTGTGTTTCTACTGTGGTGGAATGAAGGGACATATTGCAGAATAGGTGTAACACAAATAGATTTTATAAAATATATTTTTAAATAATATTAATCTTTTTTATATTTTTAATATTAGCCAACACTAAAAATAGTGTATTTAATATTAAATCACTATGGTTGTATTGTGTTTTTCTCAAAACCTTGTTAATCATTCACTAAAGTAAAATTAAATTTTAGATTCATCTATTCATAACACCGAGGTTATATTTCATTACATGCGACAACGACTTTCCTTGATGGCATCTGTAATATGCAAGAAAATGTTTTATCAAATAACGACTTATTTGAAAAAACTTATTTAAGATTAGCTAAAGATTATTTAGTAGTTATTAAAAGGGTTAAATTACTTATGAAAATCTATGCTTTAATCAAATATAAAATAAGTCCATTCGTTCTAAATTAATTAGAAATGAATGTGAAAAATGATTGAATTTAAAGTAAAAAATTATTATTATTATGCCCACAGAATAATTTTACCATAATAATTTAACTTAATTACAATAATTGGTTGAAATAAGTTTGATATATATATATATATATTATTCAATCAAATATTTTTTATATTCATCCAATATATATGATAGGATTAAGATGAACATAAACTGATTTTTAAGATTAAAATACTATATTTTTATTCATGTATTTTTACCGCCTTTTAATAGAGAACCTATTTTAAAAAAAAAATTTGTAACTATTATAGATTAAATATTTAAAAATAAACTTCTCCTTTTAAATAAAAAAAATAAAAAATAGGTATAGAAAATTTTTTGGAACTTTTTGTGATGTTTCAATTTTTAATGAATACTAAAAAATAATAAATTTTAATTCAAAACTAATTTTTCATCTAGTTTATTAATTCAGTTAAATTATATGATAAATTTATTAATATGTGTATGTTTGATCATATCATTATTAGTTAATCCAATTTATATCATTGTAATAAATTTATCTTTGAAATTGAAATGAAAAAATATAGCAAACATTAGTAGAATATGAAATTGAATGTAGTTTTTTACTTTAAAAACTACATTCAATTTCAATTAGATTAATGTTTGCTATATTATGTTTTAACCTACAGTCACACAAACATTAATCTAATTAGTTACAAAAATATTTTTAACGTGTACGGCGAACTACTGCCTCATGAAATGATGATTGTCCATTTTTTCGTTACCTCCTCTCATGGTTTGAATTATTATAGACAGTATATTTATATATATTATATATTATATTTATTATTTCTTTTTAATTATGTAATTATTTTATAACCAATACCTTTGTATATTCTATTTTGTGTCAATATGATAATTTCCTTTGAGGAAGTGTGGACGACCGCCCCCTCAATGAGATGTTATTTGTTTACACACTACATGGACTGTTTCAAGGATAGGTTTAATGAAATTATATGATATATATTTTAGAATAATTATAAAATAATAATTATATATATACATATATTTCATTTAAATTATTTCTTTTAATAAAACAATTAGACAGAAAAAATGTTTATACGTACATATGACTAACCATCTCCAGAACAGTGGATTACATTTCATTATTATATAATATATAGATTATTATAATAAAATATAATGAATGTTAATTATATTTATATCATATTTTAGATTTTTTAAATCCTTATATAACTTTAGGGACCATATATATAATAAATTAATACATGTGCAAAGAAGAAACCAGATATTACCTGTAGTGAATCCTTAATATAGAGTAGCTAATAAGTGTGTAATATAAAGTTATAATCAAACCATATATGAGAGTAAATATAAGAATATGGTTTTTGGTTGATCTATAATAATAATAATAATACATTTATTATTTATTAGTTTTTAACGAGTTTGATGAGGGAAAATACACATGGTAAGGGGATTTCTTCTCACTTTTTATTTCCATGAGATACATGCCTTAATAACCACCCATTTCAATTGTTTTGGTGTGTATAATTCTCATGGATGTATTATATTATTATTATTATTAATTTTATGCATATATACATATCCATTTTATGATATTTATTTCATGGGTGTTATGTTTCAAAAGTTTCGAATCGGTATGTAACTTTTTCTGAATTTACGTTCGTTGAGACACATGCCATGCCAAGAAACTGTATTTTTACCAAATGTGCATATACTCTATTTTTCTATGTTATATAATTAATAACCATATTTTCATGATATTTTTTCTTCATGTTATGATATTATTTCCATAATAAATAAATTTTACTAAAATAGAACCTATTTATTAGTACAATATCATCATTTATCGAGATTGCCCATAATTTTGAATCCATCAATGACATATTATGATCTATATATCAAGAACATTAATGAATTTTATCACCCTATGGATATTGATTTAATATCCCTATTATGGTGCCATTTTTACACTCTTTGATACTGAATATACTTTTGAAAGTTTTTTTATGAAAATCAGAATTTATCTCTCCTTTCATTTAGGATTATTTATTTTTCCAAAACCATTATTACATAATATTATTTAAAAAATTTCTTAATTTTATACTATTATATTAATAGGAATTTTTACCCATGTTATACCTTTTATAGACTACTTTACATGTACTATTATTGTCTTTTATGGATCATGGAACTATTCTGATTTTTTATGTTAAATATGGAATGTTCAGTATATATGGACATTCCCTCCATCATGATGATCATATACTTAATTATTACATTGTAATATTACTTTTTTATTTTTAATAAAAAATTAATTTCATAATATTATGTAAATTCATTGATTTTAATGTTTTTTTCTTGAAAAGGTTTACAACAACATTTTATGGTTATCATTGTATCCTTTAAATGTTTTCCAGTATAATTTGAAATAAAATATGTTTGAAAAAAATATGTTTTATATACTATTTTAAACAATTTAAATCATTATTTTTGGGTTTTAAATATATTTTCTAATAAATCGTTCTCAAAACGTTCTAAATATTATATTATAATTTTTCACGTAAAATTGTTTCCAAAACATTTTTAATCTCTCTTTATAGGTTTTCAAAGGAAATTGTTTCTGAAATGATTCTAAAGAATTATTTATAAGATTTAGAGTTTAATTTGATGATTTTTCCCTAAATGTATTATGTTTTAATGATATTTTTTCAATGAAAAGAGGATATGTTCCTCAATATATGTTTTTAAATTAAATTTATAAATTATTTTCCATACAAGATTAAATTAGTTGATGTTACCCATAACCTTATGGGAATGAATCAAAGTTTGAATTCATAGTCTTTCTCGGATTAGAGTATGTTTTAAATGATGTATATTTATGAAACATGTTTTTCTTTCATGGGTTATATGATATTGGAACCCTCTTATATTCTTGATTTATACATTGATCAAATGATTATGAGTACTATATCCTTTCCATATGTAATGATAAGTTGAAAATTTTAAAATTCCCATTTCATTTCATGGGTTATTATATAATGTTTATGAAACCCATAAATGTTTATGGAATATGATATGATGCATGTTTAATTATCTTTTGGCGCATGGGTGTATGATTTTATCATTTGATGGGTGGGACCTATATCTCATTAAAATTCATTGGGTAATGATGAAATTTTTATGAGATCAAAGGGTAAACAAGAGGGAATCCCAATATTGAAACAAGAGGGTAAACAGGTGGGCATCAAAATCCTGAAACAAGAGGGTAAACCAGAGGGTATATGAAGCCCTAAACAAGAGGATACATGGGAGGAAATCCCAATCATTAATCAATAATGTACCTGGGAGGGATTCTTAATACAAAAAAAGAGGGTACACGTGTGGTCATCCCATGTCTGAAAAAGGTACACGGGTGATTATCCCATGGTTAACATGATCTGAATGTCTCGGTAGGTATCTGTAACAACATTTTTTTATTTCTTTTTGTGTATTACATAATTACATATCATATTCCTATGTTATGATTTCATGGATTATTCTCCTTAATTAATTATGAGTCATGTATTTTGAACGGAAAATATTTACACCTTGAATCATCTTAATGATCTTTGATTTGTAGGGTATGATCTTGTAATTATTATGATCACATTCTTATACCATTATATTAATGATATTATTATAAATCTGGATTATTTAGCATTGATAAGAATTTTAGATCAATCATTTAGTATGTTTCTATTTCCCAAGTAATGATGAATTTTTTAAGTAGAATTACTAATAGGGATGATCATTTTAGGAGAGATTGAAGATATTTCACTGAGTTAAAAGTTTTTTATTCCTTGTTTCTAAAGGCACTAAAATAATACAGTCTTTGGGAATATATTTGTGTAAATTATTATTTATTGTGAAGAAGTGATGAAATTTCTTTGTCTGTTTATATTGGGTCATTATAATATGTATATAAGTTATTTTTATTTTAAAAAGATAATTATTAGTTAAAAAAGACTATTAGGTTTTTACAGCCATTACCTATACTACAATGGGAATGGTAAAACAATACTTTGGAATTTTTCACCAGAATCCTTGAAACATTTAATGGGAATAATTCTATACAGATTGTAGTCAATAACCATAAAAAGTCATCACAATTAGTAACTATTGATGAAAATTTTTCTCTCGATAGGAATTATATGATATTCATTAAGGATGTTTTGTGATTTCATGGGGTACGACAAACCATTTTATTATATCAGAAACTTAGATTTACCGTAGTATTCTTGTGTATATTTCAACAAGATATTGATACATATTTGTGTTTTATTATTGTTCATCATCCTCGGATAGATATTGAGTCTGATTGAATAATTAAAACCATAGTAGATATATTTTTATCCTATTCTAGGTATTTGAAAGGTTTTTGGGGTCAAAACCATAAAATTTTTCTGTTTTCATACAATAATAGCTTTGAATCGGGTATAAAGATAAAATCTTATGAAGCCCTCTATTGAAATTAATTTATAAATAAAATATTTTAGGATAATGTTTTAGAAAAAAACTATTGGGACCTATGATAGTTGGAGAAATATAATATAAGGTTAGATCCATTTATGTGAAAATAAGGGAAGCAAGAATTTGGAAAAAAATGGTTTGTTAACAATCACTAGCGTGATCTATCCAATTGATGTTCTTTACCATGTCTTCATTGAATCTTATCGATTAGTGCTTCAATCAGACCTCTATCATGTTCATTATGTCTCCCATGTGTTCCTCCTAAGGAAGTACATAACTAATTATTCATATGTACAAAACTCATAGTTCATAATTATAGACATGATCATTCATATGAAGAACAAAAAATATATATTCTTTACCATAGATAAAATCTTTTATGAAATAGGTTGTCTTACATGGTCAATGTTTATTTTTTCCGAGACCACTATTTTGAAGAAGATATTTGCGAACATAAAGATATGATAAGGGATATGTATCCTTATTTTTTATTGATGTGATGGATTTTTAGCTATAAATTCATTCCTAGTGTTTGAATATAAAACCCATAGTTTTTTTATAAATTAATTTATTGAATAATTTGTATATTTTATTTATTATTTTTTCTAGAAAAAATCATGTTTTAACCAACAACATCATATTATTAATTTTATAATTTGGCTATGACCATTATAACCATGTTGTGAAATATAGTAGTATTAATATAAAAAACTACATTTTAAAAATTGAGTATAATTTTTATAAAAATAATTAATATTGGAAATAATGTAAATAATTTATAGTAATGTATGTTTTGAAAATGTTATTTTCTCGAATAATGTTTTTTTATACGTGAATAAATAATATAATTATTTTCATTTTTTAGAAAATATATTTGAAAAAATAAAATTCAATTTATAGATGTATCATTCATAATTATCTATGAGTGAATTTTTGAAAATTTTCTAAACATTTTAATTTTTCAATGAATAGTAAAAAAATTACTAGTTTATAAGAATATGCATTTTTATTTAAATAATTAACAAAATAAAATTTATTTGTATATCGTTATAAAGAAAAATTATATCACTAATATTTTTATTAATATATTTTAGGAATTTGATATAAATTTCATTGTACATTTGGATATTAAAACATTATATACTTACAAAAAGTTTCTCTTTATAAATCTAATTATTCGTCACGTCAAGGGTTTTTATTTTAAATTAAATTTGGCCACATTTTATAATTGAATTAGAAAAATTGGATTCTGTATTTTAAGTCATACTAATTAATATTATATAATATTGTTAAATTTATTCAAAAAAATTATATTAAAAGTATTTAATATTATGTATCGTAGTAGTGGTTAAAATTGATTTAATGGAGAGGGTTATTTATATATATAAGGTCTACAATGACCTTGAAACCTTTAAAAACTACATTTTATGGCCATATTATAACCTAAAATCATATAAAATTTTGTAATGGGTTATTTTGGTACTTTTTGTCATCTGAAAAAGGTGCATACAATGTATTACTTTGACAAATTTCATGTGTGTCCTTTCCCCCAAATATTAAAGGTCACCCCATATCATCTCTTCTACACACATCAAAATTCATTTTCAATATCCAATACCTACCCAAATATATTATTTACATCCCTCCACACACCTTATAATATTTATTGTTTCTAGGATACACTCTAAGTAAGGCCTTAGGTTTGAACCAAAAGGATTTCCATGAAGAAGACGTATAGTCCTTAACCATTCATTATCATTTTATTTAATCTTACACCCATTAAAATAATATACTACCATGAAGATATAATAAAATATGTATTTCCCATTTATTGATAATTTATTATATTAATTTTATATCGTACACATATATCATATTCCATAAAGTGGAAAATGAAATCATTGATCGTGTGTGTAGCAGAATACCACCTCACAAATAGATGTAATTAGTTTACCATGGGCACCTCTCAAAAATATAGTTAATGATAACATTAATTTTTATAATAGATGTTTATAAAAATTTTATACCTATATATTTAAAAAACTCAAATATACCTTTTACCTTCCATTTCTTTTAGAAATGATAACACCGCTCATGCGTACATGTGAACTTTCACCTCTATGAAACCATGTGGTACGTTTTCCATTTTATATTGAAATTTATGTTAATAAAAATATATTAAATTAAAATATATGATATAAAAATTATAATTTAATTGTAAATTAATATTTATCTTACTTTCATTCCATTGTTAAACAAAAATGAAAATGTTCTACATGCATACGTATGACCTACCATATCAATGAATAGTGCAATTCATTTTCTATCTCTATCATTAAAAGATTACTATAAAAAATGAAAATATATCATATTAACATCTTGTTTAAAATTTTATATGTTATGGAACCATAAAAAAATAAACGTACTAGAAATTCCCATCCAAAACCTACATGAAACAATATGCAGTTATTACCTGAGATGCGATTTTAAAAAATAATTATTCATAAATAGGTAAAAAAATATCATAAGAATATTATATATTGTATGATATATATTTATATATATAATTTTTATTATTTAATATATTTATAGTAATCCATTATTTATTATACTATAGGTTCAATATTGTATAATGGATGTCGAGACATAAGGTAATAGATTTTTGTCTGACATTTAATTTTTTTGAGGTGCATGCCATAACCACCACTTGTTTTTTTGTGTGGTTTATATATTTTCCATTAATAAATTATATAATTTTTATTAAGATAATTATTGGATATATATTTCAAAATAAACTTTCGTAATTCCTTGGACTTACGATTAAAAGTTACTAACTCATGTAATGGATTTTTATCTCACATTTATTTTTATGGGAGACATGCCATATTCAAAACTTGTTTCTTTTATGTGGTGTATAAATTACCCTTAAAATATTTTTCATATTTTTTTCATATAAATTATGGGATATAAATATCCATCTAATATTATTTATTTCATGGTTCATATGATTGAATTGTTACCAATTTGGTAACTGTTTTACGTTATAATCTCATTATTTAAAAAAATTCTTTTTAATTTGTTTCTGATGATAAAATTTATGATCTACCACTCTAAAAACCTCACGAATAATATTATACTCTAATTATTTCTATATAATAAAGATTTTTCTCCCATATTCAACTCTATGTCAACTATATATTGAAGAATAATGTTTTTAAGAAAAACCAACTTCATTTTCCTCTTTGGTAAACAAATACCTTTTCTTCCTTTTACATGTTTTCTAGAAATATATTAGATAATTAATTTATTATTCCATTTATTAATAAAATTTTACCCATAGTTTTTAAATTTTAAAAAATGGTTTTACTAAAATATTCTCTTCACTATCTGAATGAGTTACTTTTGAATTTTACTTTAAAAATAAAATGAATCATTGTTTTAGCATGTACATAATGTACATTATTTTAATCCATCATGAAAAATTAATACTTTAATGATTCTCTTAGATGACATTAATGTTATTTTCAAAGAAATTTATTTCTTTAATATTTTAATATATATATATATATATTCTAAATAATTGAATTCAAAATGGAATGGATTTTATCATAAATAAATCATCCATTTCATGTAATATAATTATTTTCAATCTGTGATGAAATCCATGGATATTTCCTAATTTTTATTGGTGATAAAATAAAATGATACCATCATTATTCATTCAATAAATATTATTTGATTTGATGAATATATTTTTATGATTATTGTTCCTTTTTAATGGGTTACTCTAGGATGAAATGATGAAATGTTTATTAAAAAAAATTATTTTCCATGTGTTATGTGATGATGAAATGACTATGAACCCAATTTTATTTCATGTGGTGTTATATGATAACTATTTTATGATCATATGGAATATGTTTATATTTTTTTATCTGATTTGTGGACATATAATAATATATCCCTCCAATGAATTGTTTATTGATTAATTTTACACATGCTCATAGGGTACATGAGAGGTTATACGATTACCAAAAAAAGAGGGTACAAGGGTTCTTATAACATGATAAAAAGTATAAATAATATGAGAGGTTATCATAGTCCTAGTGGAGTATATATATATGGGTTTATCCAAATTATGATGATGTAAAAAAAAATTTTAACCATATTATAACATGTTATAAATTTTTTGGTGGATAGCCTTATATATAGTATTTTCTATGATTATGTGTATTAAAAAAAGAAATTTGTTATTTCAATGGTATGTTATCATGGATCATATCATTTTATTCATTTATAATTTATGTCCTAGGAACTAGAAAAATTTATTTCCTTACTCATGTTATGATCTTTTATATACAATGTATGGTTCATAAATGTCATTCTCGTGTTCTCATATAATAATGTTCATGTTATGTTCATAGACCCCATTTGTTGTCCTTTATGGGTACCTATGTTAACTATTTCTTATGTTTCCATTTCACTAGGTTATGGAGAATTTATTTAATTTTTCATGAAGAATTCCATGGGGGCCAATGGAGTGACTAACCCAATAGATCCTCTGATATGCTAGGGGATGACGGCTAGTGTCGAGTAGGCATATACCATAAATGGGAGGCATTATACTAATACCTGTACACATTCACATAATCTGCAAGCCTAAAATTATGAAATGTAAAAACATTGAGTAAAAAATTCACAGAAACACTAATTAACCAAAAATATTGTACGATATTAGGAAACTATTAATTAAACAAGGGCAAAATACAATCCCACAAAAGAACGATTCAGCAAAAGTGAATACAAAAGTTTCGGAAACTCATTCATAGAAAACTATACTAAAAGGTAAGGTGTAGGATAGTTGTCTAAATCTATAGGACCACACCACATTTCATAGATCACTCTAAGAACCATCTGGTCCTGGTCAACCTAGAACTTCGTCAAAGCAATAATCGTCTGCAAAATATACAGCACGTGCATGCAAGGCCCGTGAAGGTGTGAGTAAAAAAATAGTCAGTAGGACACCCCAAAACTATTAAGTAATATTAATATTTAATAAAATAAGTACTCCACTATGAAATACATTAATTATACCAATAATAAATACAATAAGTATACCATGAATAAATACAAGGTATACCACAAAGAAACACATGAAGTATACGAATAATAAATACATGAAGTACAAAACAAAGAAATATATGGTATAAAAAAATAAAACACATTATGTATAGTTAGACCAAATAGGTATAAGTATATATATGAAAAAGAAGGGTTATGAGATGTAGTCCATAGAACACCCAGTATTGGTTACACACGGAGTGTCGATAACACACGTAATGTCAATAACACACAGATGGTCGATAACACACGGAGTGTCAATAACACATAGTGTGTCGATAAAAAATGTTGTATCAACAACACAAGGAGTATAGACAATATATTGAGGGTCAATATATCTTACATCCCCCATGTCACATAGTCCCTAAGTTACATAGTATCGAAGTAACATAGTCACAGCCAACTATATGATTCTGCTTGTAGTGTGCTTGTACAGGGAGAGCCTACAAATCAACCCATTAGGTCATATTATATCCTAAAAAAACTCAATTTGAGTATCTCAGAAGGACCATCATATCACAAGGGTTCCAATACCACAAACGAATCATCAAACAGATACATATTTTGAGGGTTAAAACTATTTTACTTAAAAGGTCGGACCCGGGTCCGATCCGTGTCTGACCCGACCTGCTAGTTGACTCAACCACATATGACCGACCTGACCGAACCTAGTTTAGTCTTACCAGAACCATATAGGCTTTATGGGCCGCTGGATCCAGCCTACAAGTCCACTAGAGCGACCCGACTCCACCCGGTCTGGCCCACATGCGCACGGGTTGACCTCCTTGTCGCACAAGGCCTACCTGGGCCATGTGCCCCACTAGTGACTTCAATGCCCATCACCACATGTCTTGGTCATTACTATAGACTCTTACAACATCCAATGCCTACCGTCAACGGTCCATCATTTCCTATAGTGTCGCAGTGCGCACAATTGATGTTGGTGTGCCCGTGTCCCCTTTTGCGGGCCACCAGTTGACCTCTGGTGCTCCATTTTTTAAAATGATGGCACACCTGTAAACCAAATGTTTTGTTCTTCACTTCTATGGTCTCAGATTATCATAATGAGCCATTCCATATTAAAAAAAATTGAAAGTATATATCTCCCAAATAACTTTGATCTATTCATTGATTTCATCATTTCTCCTCCATTGTGTTTTCACGAGGCCAATTCTTCGATCTCAAATTGATATGTCCTGAATCTAAGGCACAACAATCAATCATTCATAAAAAAAGAAGAACACAAATAAAACATAGAATATCATGGTGGATAAAAAATGATAAACCTGGGGAATGAACCATGTGAATTTCTTGTTCCGTCCTTAATCCGTTCCACAAGAACGAAGAACGAATGTCTATTAAATCACAAGGATTATATATCCACATTTAAAAACCCAAAAATTATCCCTTCACGCAAGAATGGAAAAACCATGTATTAACAAGTCTTTTGGTTGGTATTTTTAGTAATTGAATTTAATAACATTGAAATAATGAAAAAAAAGAATTTCCTAGCCTAGAATTTGGATCAGGCGTGGATGAAGGGAGAAGTTGAGTCATTGTCGTTCATTGATCTGTTGATCTTCGATCCAAGATCAGGTCTCTGATCTCTCATATTTCATTGAGAGAACCTCCTCCTCTTTTTCTCAGGGAACTTTTGGTTTATGGTGAGAACCCTAGAACATAGAAAATTCGTAACATAAAGATAAATTATTGGTGCATTGTAATAAAATATTTGTATTAAATATTTTAATGACATATGTGACCATTAACTAACATTGAGACATGAACCACTTCAGTTGAGTTTATGGCTCACAAAATTTATATTAACTATTTTGAATTTAGTGGTACCCTCATATTTTTTAATTTGGGAACTCATGGAAATGTTATTCTAGTTTAAAGAAAAAACCTCAGGTGCTTTGTTAAAAGATTAACATTTTTCAACGAGCTGTTCTGAGAACACCAAGCCTCAAAATCTAATCCTATCTCAATTACTAGTCTCATAATTTTAAAAATTAATTTATAAAAATAAAATTGCAGAAAATATGAGTTATTACATTCTCCCCACCTTAGGAATTTAAATCCACAAAATCCAAAACAAGGGCTACTAAAAAAAAGGACAGGGTACTAAGCATGAATCTGAGCTTCCAACTCCCATGTTCCCTCATGGATGTTATCATGCTGCAATAAAACATGCAGTAGAGGAATCGACTTCCCATGAAGGATACTCACTTATAGATACCCAATATCCACTAGATACTCCCCAAAACCCACCCCCTTGTCAATGTCCTACTCTCACCATTCGATGACATTGGATGGATCACGCACGTAGATCCTCAGATATGACACGTGGAAGACATCATCAACCATGTGAAACTATCGGGGTAGATCTTGGTGGTATGACACCTCGACAACTTTACTAAAAATATGAAAATGTTTCTTTTATCTTGGTGATAACATGAATCTAGACCAAATCTCTACAATTCCCGTTGAGGTGAGGCCCAAAGGAACACATCATCATCCTCCTAAAACTTGAAGGGCCTCCATATCCTATCAGTATACAACTTTTACTATCTATATATAGTTCTCATCCACTCCTAGATGATTTTCACCTTATCGGTGGTATCCCACACCAACTATGGACCCACATGTGCTGAATATCATCAGTCAGTCTAGAAAAGTGCTGACATGTATGGTCTCCCGTACAAGGACTCAAAATGGTTCCATAGAAATAGTGGAGTGGTATCTTTTGTTGTATTTATATTCAAATAGATGTAGGTTTTTCTCCAAAATATAGTTAATGTCAAATATGCAACCACATTTCATATCCTTAAGAACATGAATGGACATCTCAGTCTGGCCATCCTTCTAGGGATGAAACAATGTTCTCTAGCATAACTGAGTCCCAAATTCCTCCTGAAATACCATACATAATCAAGATGTGGAACAAGCATCATGATATGAAATGATCACCGATGGAAATTAATGAATCTAAACTATTTCTTTCACATGGAGTTGTCCCAATCTCTACAATAAACTCTTCTCATGGACTTATATGAATTGGGATGACTTGGTGTGTCGTTCAAAGATCACCCAGTTAGTATCAAGTCCCCTATTTGTTTGTGGTAAACCCATAATGAAGTCCATTGATATCCAATCCCACTTCTACTATGGAACTTTAAGTGGTTGGGTCAATCCTGCTAAATAATGTTGCTCAGCCTTAACATGATGGAATGCGAGACATCCGAAAACAAACTCTAAAATAATCTACTTCATACCTAACCACCAGAAACTAATTTTAGATGACCTATAACAACTTATCCCCACTCAAATATACTTCCAAATGGTATGTGTGGAACTCCCTTATAATCTCAACATGTAACGCCATTGGTATAATTTTGCACCCTCTGAAAAGACCAACATACTTCCCATCTATCGAATATCCATTAGGGGCATGCCATATGGACAACTGAGCATGTCGGTTCTCATAGCCAATTTCCCCATGTTGTGCCTACCTGACTCACTATAAGAGTGGTGGGGTGACAACCATCTATTTGAGGTAATATGCTACATCACCATCTATAGTGTATATCTGAAATGCAGCCCACTACTCTAAAACCTCACTCAACATATACAAACTATATCTTCTATTGGGACCTTCTTCCAATACGTTCCCCTTCCTAGGAGTATAGAAAATCACAAATTCATAGTCTGGGAGGAACTCTAGACATCACCTTTATCTCTAGTTCAGATCCGTCTGAGAGAGGATATACTCGATACTCTTATAGTCAGTGTAAATGGTAAAATTCTTAAAATTATCTTCTGTTACCACATTTTCATTTTGAGGAATACCACCACAAGCTCAAGATCATTGGTTTCACAGTTTTACTCCTGATATCTCAAATGGCATGAACTCGAGGAAATCATCTCTTTCCTCTACATTAGGAAAAAACCAGGCTTTATCCATGATGTGTCTTAGAACAATACATACCCAAGACCCTCCTCTATAAATCTCAAGATGAGGGGTGCTCATCAACATCTGACATAGCTTCAAAAAGCATTTTAGGCACTTCTCTGTCCACGTGAAGGTCTACCCCTTCAATGTCAAATCCATCATGGGTGATACTAAAATAGAATTGTTTTTACAATCCTCTGATATAACCCTTCCAAACCATAGAAACTATGATCCACAGTAACACTATTGGTTGGATCCCATGTAAGAACCACCTCATTCTTCCTCAGATCCATTGAAACTTTAACCTATAAAATTATGTTTCCCAGAAAGTGGACCTCTCAATTCTATAACTGACACATCAGGATATTCATATATAGACCGTTCTCTTGGATTGTTTCTATGAAAATACACAATTGTAATAAGCTATCCTCCTTGGAAACCGAGTATACGAGGATGTCGTCAATAAAGACGCCCACGAACTAGTCTACGTAAGGATGAAAGATCTTCTTCATGAGTACCATGAACACTACTGTGGAATTTATCATGCCCAACTACATCACCTAGTTCATGTAGTGTCTATACTAATATCTTATGGTTTTCTTTGGTACATCCTCATCCCGTACACGAAGTTGGTGATAACATGATTTGAGGTCAATCTTTGATAATAACATTTCTCCATTTAGTTGATTGAAGAGGTTTTCAATCCTTAGTAGTGGACACTTTTTCATCATGATTACATTTTTTCAGTGCCATAAGTCCACACATAACCAAAATATCTCATATTCCTTTTTGGAAAATAAAGCTTGGTCCACCTAGGCTGAAACACTAGGTCTCATGTAGCCCTTCCACAATAAGTCCAACAGTTGTACTCTCAGCTCACAAACCTCTATGGGAGCTTTTCAATATTTAGTTGTATATATAAGTGGTGTATGAGGGTACATATCAATGTATAATTCAACCTCTTTATAGAAAGGTAATCCAGGGACATCCCCAGGAAATACATCCTCATACTCTGCCACCACTACAGGAAACTGAGCACTCCAATAATCCACTACCCTTAGAGTGATTCTAAACAACTAATGATTAATCTTCTGCACCCTCCTATGAGTAATTAAATCATATGTGTCCCAAATTTCCAATTCTCAAACAAATTAATACCTAGTCCCATCACCCGATACCCACCACACTATTCCCCTAAAATATTCAATCATAACATGGACTATAGATAACCAACCATACCTAAATGAATTCATAAGGCCAAGCACCGCTACTAATAGATCCAAAATAATACTATCACCTATGTGCATAAGGTCTCACTATTAGAACCAATTTTGTTTCATGACATTCCATCATGTATGGATCTCTGAATGGAAGGGTCGAGTCAACGGTTCAACTGGAATATCTGAGTACCAAACAAGAGTTGTTGCATGAAATTAATGACTCGAACATGTGTCTATAAAAATAACAGATAGGCTGTAAAAGAAAAATATCATACCAATAATCATTCATATATCATTGGGGGCCTAATTATCTATCACATGTAGTTGTCCTCATCCCTATACACTAGCTCCCTGAGCCCGTGGTTGACCTCCTGGGGGCGGTGTTATTAATACATTGTTCCTCCTCCAACCTCATGCTGCCCTACCCACACCTCTTCTACATCCTCCACCGAGAGGACCAACCTGATCATGTGTCCTCATATACCATAGAGGATCCTTCATTGTCTTCTGATCATCTCTATGGTGGGTCATGAAATATTGTGCTAGATGTCCCTGACCATTGCATGAGAAACACAGCCTATCCTTCATCATACTCACTATACCCATGGGAGACCTGCAACACAGATACCATGCCCTAGGTTCATCCCCTAGAGTGAATGACTCACTTAGATCCCTGCATCTATTGTAGGCTACTTACCACCAAATACTCAGCAATATGGTGCCTACTAGATTGAGCCACTACTGTTGTCCTCTCCACCAGAAATCTCTCCACTAGCAGAGCTTGATCCAACACCCCAGAATATATATGGATTATATGGGATATCCAAGTTTCCAGAATATCCCAGTTTATCCCATTCATGACGATATAATCCTTCAAGAACGGGTATTTGATGATATACAGGGATTAGAAAGAATGATCAGTAAACCTCATTGTGCTCTCTTCCATGGTCTATCTGCCCTACTGCGGATGTAGGAGATATTATATGCACACTAATAATAATGTACCTGGGACGAAATATTATCTAAATATTCTCTCAACATATTTCCATGAGCGATTCACCTAAAAATTTATCTGGGTCTCTAGGATCCACCACCCTACAACTAATCCCTGATGAAGACTCACAACTAGGACTACTATCTGGTCAGTATGTGTCCTCATTGGATGGAATATATGAGTAACTACCTCCAACCAATCATCATCTATTTGAAGGTCTGGATCACCATTAAACCTGTAATGTCACTACCTCTATAATGCAAGAAACACACTATGCATGTCTCCATCCTCAGTTGGTAGAACTGGTAGTAACTGATGCTTGATGGGTGGTGGTATCACTGTTGAACCACTCATAACTGGTATCTCTACTTCAAGAAGTATCTCCAATACATCCCCCTATATCGATGCCTCATCACTAGGAGGATCATCATCATGATCAGGAAATGGAATATTGGATGGCTTCCTATGGGGAGGTATCATGAAATATATCAAAATGGTTCACCGTCGATAGAGTATACATGTTGAGATGACTCAAGAAGGACATGAGAACATACCCAAATCTTATATGATGTATGCAACATTGTTTTTCCTATAAAAATTGATTTCATGTACAAGGTAAAAAAAATAAGAATTCAGTGTCTTGGTGTATGGATACGTCATCCACCGCACCAACAGTGGATTCCCTGGCCTAAAATCTGAACTTGAAACACATGAAATTGTTTCCAAAAACCAACCTCATAGACTCCTAATAATTATTTAGAACCGAACGACCCTGATACCAATCTTTCAAAACCCATCCAATAGGGGACCATTCTGTGACTACTCCAATCCCACCTTGAACATGATAGGGGATTGTAACTACCACCAAGTAGGCATATACAACAAATATAATGCATTTTCTTATATAACTGTACCCATGGGCACAATCTCCATACCTAGAATACTGATATGTAAAAACCCTGAGTAAAGAATTCATGGATACACTATGATACCATCCAAAAAGTAAGATATTATGAAATTGGGAAGTAAACGGGGCCAGAAAACAATCCAATGAATGAAAGAGTCTACAATAGTGAATACACAAGTTCCTGTAACACGTCCACAAAAAACGGTACCTAAAGGGTAGGTGTAGGAAAACTATATGACAATGTTGGTTCACATCTCATCTTAATTATCACTATAAGAACCACCTTCTTCTGGTCCTCCTAGAACTTTGTCAAATCATCTACCATTTTGAAAAGTGTATACGCATGATAGAAATGACTGTGGAGAGGTGAGTAAAACAATACTAAGTAATATTCCCCAAAACCAAAATGGAATTCCACTATGAATTACACAATGTACAACACAAGGAAATATAAGAAGTATACCACAAATAAATAAACAACGTATATCATGATGAAATACATTGTATACCACAATGAAATAGAAGATGTATACCATGAAGAAATATAGGAAGTATACCATAAAGAAATAAATTGTAGGCCACAAAGGAAAAAAATTAATTATAGTCATCTCACATAGGTATATCTATATATAAATAAATTTAGGTTTATCAGACATAGTCCATAGAACAGCCATAATTGGTAACACATAGTGTCGATAATACATGGAGTGTAGATAAGAGATGGAGTGTTAATAACACATAGATTATTGACAACACAGACAATGTAGATAACACAAGGACTGTCGACAACATACATAATGTCTATATGTCATGAATCCTCCAATTCACATAGTCACTATGTCACATAGTCTCCATGTCACATAGTCAATGCCAGCCACATGATTCCACTTGTAGCATGCGTGTACATGGAGAAACAACTCCTCAATCCATTAGGTTATATTCAAAAATCCTAAAAAACTGACATATAATTTTTCAAAATGAACATATCATTGAAAGTTTCAACGCACCACAAATCTCTCATCAAACAGACACATGGTTTGAAAGTTAATGATTTATTACAAAATAATGTACGACCAGAGTCCGGGTTGGGTCTGAACCGACCCGACCCAACCTAGTTCGGCCGACCCACCCCAACCCAGTTTGGTTTAAACCGAACAAGCCTATCCTACTAGGCTTGGACCTTGGGGCCTACTATAACTATCTAGCTGGAGTGTCCTAGATCGACATGATCATCACCTTATGCAGACAGTATGATCTTCTTACCGCATGCTGCCAACCCCGACCGTATACCCCATAGTTCAACCTATTGCCCATCACCACATTGCCTTGTTATTGTTGTGACCTCCATCTATGGACAATGATCGAATAAAAGGGTCCAACGTTGTCCCCACATTCACATGGATTCCACCTCCACAGTGTGTGCCACAGGTTCATTGGTTTCCCCTTTGTATGGGCCACCAGTTCACCTATGGGGCTACATTTTTTGAAACGATGTCTATCCGATAATCCTTGAGTCACATTCTTCACATCCCTAGGATTAGATCAGTATTATGATCCATTCTAATTAAAATAATTTGAAGGTAATATCTCTCAAATAACATCAATCCCTCTATCATCATCATCGGCTATCCTCTGATGTGCTATCATGGGGTTGGATCTTTGATCATGGATTTTTGTGCCATGAATCATTTTTATACTAATATCTCATTTATAAAACACAATGAACACAATGAACAAAGATAATATAATGTGGATAAAATCAAAATGAACAACTTGAAGAATGAACAATGGATGTTGTTCATTCCTACATCGAACCATTCTGTAATAATTAAGAATAAATGGTTTTGAAATCACACATATTATATCTCCCCTTTTTAAACCACGAAAAATAACCATCCCGCAAGACTAACTGAACCACAAGTCAACCTATTCATTCGTTGGTTCGTGTTCATCATGGAATTTATTAATGGGGAAAGAAAAAAATGAAGAAATTCCGTAACTGATGTTTGGCTCGGTTATGGATGAAGGGAGAAGCTACATTGTCTTCATTCTTCGATCTGTCAATCTTCGATCCAAGATCATATCTTTGATCCACCAACATTTGTTGAGAGAGCCTCCTCTTCTTTTTCTTATGTAAAATCTGATGTTATGGTGATAACATTGGAACAATGAAAAATATTATCATAAAGAAAAAGAGTTGTGTGTTACAATTAAATATTTTTATTAAATATTTTAATGCTGATTATGTCCGAAAATAAACATGGACCCTCGACCAGTGCTGGATGAGGTTAGGCCCTACGTAAAGTAAATTTGTTGCTCTAAACGAAATGGTTCCATCAATTTTCTAATCTAGGCACCTGTTTGAATGTTATTACAATTTAAAAAAAAAGAGATTTATAAAATAACTAAAAATTTTGAATGAGTTTTTCTGGGAACACGAGGCCTCACGCCGTCTCAACACCTAGTATCATAATTTTCCCAATTAATATATAATAATAAAAATTGAGAGAATCTGAGTCATTGCGTATGTAGAGTATTTCTAGGAATTTTTCTATGTTTGAATATCATTATGATAGATGTGCAAAAATAATCATGAAATAAGAATATTGTTTATATCGTCTCTAAAGGCAGTAATTACATATGGTTCTCATGCATGTATTTTTGAAATTTGATTACTATTAAACTATTATGATTTAATATATATCTATAAAACTCCTTGGTCCATATATTGTATTAATAATGAATTTCATTAACCTTTGTTTTCTTCTTTGAAATAACATAAACTCTATAGTGTGTAGGAAATCGTGATGATGTGTAGTCTAGAAAATCTAGGTGTTTCCATGCCTAGTGGAATCATAGTGCATTTAATGCACCTGGCTTATATTTATTACATGATGAAAAAATCCATATATGTATCCTATTTAATTTACTACTTTTACATTTTGTGTGAAATAAAGAGTACATTTCTTGTATCCTTATATTATATAGATTGAATTATTAGAACCTCAAAATGGGTTCATCATATGCATAATTAATTAATTAATTACTGATCTAGTTTATATGAGATTTAATATAATTGGAGGAAGATGATATTTTGAAAAATGGTCATGATAAAATATAAATATGAAATGAAATTTATCTTTTAAATGGGTAATTATCATTAAAAAATAAAAATTTAAAAATTAAATTGTGACCCATTTAATTCCAATTAATGGTTTAGGGAATAGTGGAATAATTTATCGGGTAAGATTTTAACTCCATAATTGTATGATTCAATGGATCAATCACATATTGTAAATGACATAAAAATATTATCTAATCAAATTTTTTTAATGAATGTTGAAAAAAATGTCATCAGATTAAAGTGACTAATTTCTTCAAGTTAAATATATAATTAATTTAATAGATTGTAATAATGAATTCCTTGTTCTTTATAGAATTATTTGATGAATTTAGCAGACTGAAAAAAACATGTTGATATATCATAATTGGTTTTATATGATCCGAGTGTATAATCCCTCTATTGGTGATGCACTTGTGCACCATTAATCTTAGAATGATTCTCATGGATTTACGGGTGCTAGTGTGGAAAAATGATCATCTTGAAATATTCAGCTAGATCGTTGTTATAATTCCATTGGTCTTGAATTATTTCCAAATTAATCTTATTCATAATATAATAAAGTATAATGGAGAATATCTAGTTAAAAAAGTTTCTTAATAGAGAGACCTCTAAATTTCATTGTGGTAAAAAAAAATTTCTATCAAACTCTACATAGTAGAAAGAATCTATTATTATATAAATTGTGTTATTTTTGAAATATTACATAATTTTACAAGGAACATTATATATTATATTATCCCTTATACATCCCATTTATATGTAATTATAATAAAATTATTATTTCCTCATGGAATGTGATAACTAGGGAAATAATAAATATTATTGTACCAACTTGAAATTTAATGTTTATCACAGAACATAATCTTGGTCCACCAGTCTCCCTTGACATTTACCAAATACCCAAATAAATATTATTTCATTAAGTAAATAAATAACTATTATATAAAAATTTAAATAAATATTTACATTGCAAGTAAATATATTTATTTATTTAATTCAATAGATTATTCGTAAATGAAATTATTTCTCAGTCTTGAGAATATTATTTAGTCGAAAAATTTTAAATAGAATCATATTTATATCCACAAATCCATATAGGGAGTTACCCTTTATGTTTTTTCCTGGTTTTTATTAGTTGGAATTTTATAAATTCAAAGATTAATTTCTAGTAACGGGTCATGGAACCAAAGATAATGATGTTAATCACATAAAATAAATAACAACATATCTGTTTTTTTTGTGTAACATAATCCATGTGTCATAGTATCTCATAAAGAATGTTTCATTCTCATATCATCAATCTATATTCTTGATACCTCTTTATTTCAATATTTCAAATATACTGATAGTTACACCATGTCCAGAGAATTAAATGTGATGGTTCTAATTAAATTAACTTGAAAATATATCAACATAGGTAAATATAGAAGTGAAAAATAGTTCATCTACTTCTTCATTAGTAAAATGTTTTCAGGACACACTGTGCATTCGAGCAATATTCAAACATTTCGAATCATGGTTTTCCTATATTATTCTTTCTGTGGATGTCAAAATATTCATTAATAAAAATCATATTTCCTATGGATAGTTAAAATAACTTGAATACATGAAAATATCATGACTCATAAATGTGATGAATTCTTCATGGTGGGTTTGTTCTCATAATCTTCTATCATATTTATTACAAAGTAGAAACATCAAGAGATTAAGTCTCATATTATTATAAGTATTAATACTTTTAAATAAACATACTATGTTCCCCATAATATAATTTTATCTTACCATGTTACATTATTTATGAATAGCATCTTAGATTTTCAAGGATCTCATTATTGCAGGGAACCACTATGCCATTTTCAATACGACAGATACTTTAAAACATTATAAAATTAATTTCATGAATAGTAAAATAGATATATAATAATATGTTTTAATTAATATTTAAATATTTGTATATAGATGTAATATAAAGTACAAATAGTTTGTTTTAGAACACCAAATTTGAAAATCTGGTGGTGTCATGACAGGGTGAGTGGTGACAATGTGAGACATATGGTTGGGTTTGTAAAGGGGTGACAATTTAGGGGTAAATAGTCACATGTTTTGTAAGTGATAATTACATTCCATGTATAAGAAAATTAAAACCACTAGAAAATGAGAAATGCATGAAGGGATAGAGTTTTGGGAACTCATGACAGGTTGTTGATAAAAACAAGCCATCATTCAGCAAATAAGGAAACTTAAGACATTGTAGTGCACACCGAAAAATCCATGGTTCTAAAATGATATTTCAGATGGAATTCCAAATTGTTAATGCCCAAATGACATGACAAGTTTAAAATGGAAGAATCATAACATTCACATGGGGTGAATACAATAGATCAAATAAATCACATGTGCTTCACCTCTCTTATTTTTCTTATATTCTCTCTTAAGCGGTAACAAAAAGACCAATGATTAGTCTATTTGGATTTTTCCCAAACTATTGTGATAATTGGGCCTTATTATATATAAAATACTATTTATGATGTTTTTCATGAGTTTTATATATTTTAGCTTCATTTTAATGGTGATTGGATTCAACAAGACATATAAAGAAGATACAATGTTCTATAATCTCCTTGTGATATAATTATTATAGGTCATTGGTCCCTCGAATAGAATAGGGATTTTTATACTCTATAAACATTTTGGAGCATGTGGAGTCCATTTATGGCATTGGGTTATGTACTCCCTTTATCTTCACTATCAGAATAAGGTACATATGTATGATACAACTTTTTTTTTCAGGGACAACCGAAAGAGATGTTTCATGATTATTCTATCCATCGACAATGTACATGATCAATAATATTTATTTTCAATTAATAATCTGTAGAAAATATATATTGATTAGTATACTATTAAATTACCAACATATCTACGTTTTGTGTGGCCCCCACTACTGTTATATTAATGTGATGGGGATGTTATGGAAGCTTGGTGGTTAAAATTATGACAGATCTTTTGATATATCATGTATATACGGTTTCCTATGAGATATGACCTAAATATTTATGAATTGTTATCTTAAGGGTTACTATGTACATTATTTTCTTAATCAAAAAAATATAAATTGGTTATCTACATTTTTTTATTTATCATGTATTTTAAAATAACTTTTTATTATATCCTTTTTTATTTTTCGTGCATCCTACTATGTATTTTTACACTCTCCATGTAAGGGAGTCATTTACTAAATGTGTTAGGTATTTTCAGGTGGTTTATAGTTTAGGGGAAACCTCAGAAAATATATAAATTTCATATATATTATATATTAGTGACAGATAGTGATTGTTTCTATCAAAGATCATACTAGGAGTTGTTTAATCATTGTGATGTTTTAACATCATTATAGGCCCATCATACATGGAGACATTTTTTTGGAATTTTTACCCTTTAATTTTTGTTATAGGGCATTATGTTGGAAGATTTATCTTTCCTGATTTAATTTTTCTGAAGATTGTGATAAATCGTTTTTTTTATTTTCTGTTGTTTCTTATATTGTTTAATCGTTAGATATATGTTTGTTATAGTATTTAATTATTTTAAATCCTATCATGTGTGAAATTATTATCATTTATTTTTTGTAACCATAATGTATACTATTATAGTTAATATTAGGATATCACACATTTCTGAACTTCTATTCAATGAAATACCATAGTAATTTAACATCATTCGAGAGTATTATCAGAGTGAGGTTGTAATTCCCATGTTTAGAGTTTGGAGTTATGGGTATTTTGAGACATATCATGGGAAATTTATTTTCATGGTATTAAAAGGATATGAGATTCTTTATCCAACCTAACCACGTCTAGGTTTATGTGTATAATGATTACATTTATTAGGATTATAATAGTATATTAAATGACATATAGATTTATGGAATATTTTTTGGGGTATGAATAAGACGACACACCAATGTAGCTGTTAATTTGGTATTTTACCATATTATTATAAAACTATCTTTAATAGAAATTATTTTAAACCAATTTATTCATCTTATCGACTATAAAAATTCCACCCTGCATGCATTGAACATGGATTTAAATGTAGGGTTGTGACTAGCCTATTTCAATGATTGAGCATTTTTTCATTATTTATTTGGGAATAGATACATTGATTGAGGGACCTTGTTAAGTGGAATACCTACCATATGAGAATATGGATGATAATCCACATATTTTACCACTGTCTTACCTGACACTTGTGTAACATGTGCTAGTTTTTGAATAGATAGTTAAGACTAATCAAATGTTTAGTGTGCTTCATAAGATCCAAAAAATGAGGAATCATAGGGTTAGAGATGATCCTAATCATTAGAAAACAATATATTTTAAGGATTCAGGGACTATAACACCCTATGATTTTAAATCAATACTTCGTTCAATATCTAATATGATACACAACACCGAGCCTAAAAAACCAAGAAATATTATTATTTTAATATGATTGTTACTACCTATCCATTAAAATGGATTATATGGATATGATAAATTGGTTTGTGAATTATATTAAAATATCCTAAAAAATATAAATTTATGGACTAATTATTAGAAAATAATTATTCATTTGTTTTAAAAATAATCTCATACATAACAAATATATTTCCTTTAGAAAATGTTTTTATCCCATTTTCAACCAAATATTATATAGATTTTTCTACACTTTTTGAAATTTTTGTGCATAAAATTTGCTGCATTTTTAAAATCATCATATCCAAATTATATTATAGTGATTTTATTTGATTTTTCAAAAATGATTCATTTTCCAATAAATAGTTAAAAATACCAATTTTTTGTAGCTATTTATTGTTTCAAGTCATGTAAAAACTTCAATATTCTTTAAATTATTTAATTGGAAAAAATATTATCTTTTAATTTAAATAATGCAAAAAAAATTCAATGGAATCAATTTTATGTTAGAAATCAGTAAAAATATTATACATATTAAAAGACATTCCCTAAAAAGATGTTTTTATTGTGGAATGGATTTTTATCCTAATAATTATATTTAACAATATTTAGTAATTGTATTAATTTATTTTATATAAAATATATTCAATAAATTTTTTTTACATTCATAACTTATTTTATAAGCATGGGATAAGAATAAATCAAATTTTATGAAAAAAGGTGTTTTCTAAATGCATCTTTCAGAAGGTTTTTCAGATTATTTTACACAAAATTTATTCCAATTATAAGTTTTTAATTTAAAAACTATTAAATATATGGAAATGTGTGGATAAAATTTGGTAAATATGACCATTTTATTTTTAATCAATTTGATTTGTAACCATGGTATAATTTATCACCTCAATAAATTGTAAATCATGTTAATTTATGTAAAAAATAACTGATAAGGATATAATTTTTCATAAGTATATTCATTGTAGGATGGTAATTTGACTCTTATAAACATAGGAATAAAATGGGGTTGTTTAAGTGAAACTTTTCACTGAAAATGACCTGTATAATATTTAAATCAAAGAAAGCTAAAAAATTCACCCCTTAGTTTTAATTAAAACTAATTTGTCTAGTGTATGAAAATTAAAATTTATTAATGGAAATTAGTTTATACATTGAGATTAATGAAATTATTTTTTTAATGAAATTTATTTCTAAATTTTGGAAATTATATAATGACCTTAAATTCTTATGTAACACTGATGGAATATTCATGTACTTAACAAAAAAATATATTTAATGGTATTAAATATATATTAAATCACTATAATTTTTGTGATTTAATGATTTAAATGAATTTTTAGATTTACAGACATATGAATGATATGTTTTTTGGCACTGAAAATCATTATACCAATGATATATACAATTATAGGGATAGTTCAATGCTAATTCAGACTTAATTGACCCCAAAATTCATTAAAGGAGTATGACTCACATGGACTCATCATGGAGACACCTCACCACCTTGTGTGAAAAGGAAGGTGCTAGTACCTCCACGAGTTTGATGAGCATCGTGACCATGGGAGCATCTTTGACAGTAGCTCTGTGAGTCTGATAGATCTCTTCTACTTTGGATCATCATTGCTTCTTCATAGTGTGTCCCATGACCGTGAACCGTTGTTTTCTTATAAATACACATCTCCCCCACATAAAAAGAATTTTTACCATTAACCATCAAATTCTGGTCTTGATTCTCGCGAATCTCTTTAGCACTTTGAACCAAACCCAAAAATTGATCCCACAAGGTACATGATCACCACGAACAAAAATTAACATTTTTCTTCATAGCCCCTAGTTTTTGTAGTGACACCCTTTATGAATTCATGTAAACTTCATGATGGAGGGAGAACCGATGTTTTTATCAAGGATCTATGAAGAATTAAGCCATCACTGAGTACTCTTCTAATAAGATTTCTGTTATGGCCAAGTCCCCATGCTCTACGAAGACATCTTTATCAGGAATAACATTTCCTTTGTGAAGATTTGTTTCTTTTCAAAGCCCCTTCCTTCAAGGATCACCCATGATTCACGGATATTCTTTTATAATTCCCCATTACCTATGGGAACCCCTCCCATGCATCCCTTCAAGCTTCTGTAAATTAATTTCATGGTATCTTGTGTGGTATCCCTTATTATGTTTCCCTACCCCTTTATTATTTTTTGGAATAGGTATTCTATTACTTTATATTTTTGAAATATCAATATTAATACTAACCATATGAGTAAAAATTATTCAACCACCTCCCTTAATGAATTTGTGGTTCATGCACCATGAAATGGTTCACAAAAGACAACTATGTATGTCCTAGGTGGTAAGAGGCGAACCCTCAACATTGGATTTTTAGGATGTTAAACTGTGAAGCCCCATTTTCCTCAGTACACGACATTAAGCTATAGTCTCTCATGATGTAATGCACATACGGTGTTCCCCTTTTTAATCCCTTTTCGAGTAATCCCCAATCTCTATCTCCCTATGCCACTATAGATGTATAATCCCCACATCATCTCTCATGGTATCAACTTTTGCGGGATGATCCTCAGATCTTTTTCAACCACATGATTCACATAATGGTAATGAATAACATGCCATTAGAGTTTAAAATTGGCAACGAAACACAATCTTAGTAATCTAAACATGTGTAATTCATATTCCCCTAACATCTGAACTATGTGGGATTTTATCCCCATCCTCATTGCAGGGTACATAGGAAGCCTCCCGGATGTTCGAGCCCCACATTCCATCTAATATATCTGTTTCACATCACTTCACTATCATCATAAATAGATGACATTAAACTACATAAACCTCCAAAAAATGTGTGTTTTGATCCCTGTCCTCTATATATGATACGTAGGAAGCCTCCCCAAGGTTCAATCCTAACCAAGAGTAATCTCCTCTAGTTCTTCCTAGGGATTTATCCCCTTTGGGATGATAACTATGAGAAATCCCCAAGATGTCAAACAGAATCTTTCCATGTGTTAGATCCTATTCCATCCTGAACTATGTGGAATTTTCTCCATGTCACCTTGACATGGTACATATGAAGACACTATGAAGTTCAATACCATCAAAAACTATCATCCTAGTCTTTACCACAAGTCACAATATATCAAAAAGATCAGTCCATAACCAAAGGATACACTTCCTTCAAGTCCACATCCATCCACTCCATTCTATGAGGATACCTTCACAGGAATCTCACCAACCAAACCTAAACTATGTGAACTTTGATTCTCAGCCATTAGGATCTATAGGAAACATCTTTGGGGTAAAATCCCATCACCTTCCATGCTCCATCCATTCCAATTCTACATATCCTCTATTTCAATCTTGATTGTTACTCAAGCCACTACCTCTCGGTGATATTATTTCATCCACATAATCACTACTTCTAGTAGAGTATTCAGAGATTACCATGCCTAAGCCTCATAAAATCCATATTCATCCAACTAGGAGTGCCCCCCTTATGAAGGAATCTAGCCATGTGTAATACCCAAACCACACCTTTGAACTGCATATGTTTTGATCATTGTATTCTAAATAGTGTACATAGGTATCCTCCCAACGGTTCAATACCATCCAATGGTAAACCCTGTTGTCCCCCTCATTGGGGTCCACCTCCATGATCCACCCTCAATGGTGTCCAAATCTGCCTTCACAGTGTGAAATATTTCCCTTCATAGGGAACATCACCCGGTTTCTTCATCAGATGTGTTCCTGACCATCCAATTATAATCTTCTATGCATCCCTCCTAGAGTTGAATCCCATCATTGTATGAAATCATAACATTATGGGTCACACCACCTAAGGTACTCTCTCATTGGTAATTCTTATCCATCCATTATAAAAAGAGACTAGGTTCTCCAATATAGAGATATACCTTTCTGATCCACATTTAAATTTTCTCTAATCATTCATTTTGTATCTGCAATATGTCGAACTCACAACCCTCCATCTACGCAAGACGTTAAAATCATGTCATACCCAATGTTAGACAAAATATTGTAGAGGAAAACCAAAAAATTAGTTACTCTGGCATAATATAACTTTTGATCACCATAGGATGACTAGTGCTTTCACACCCTAGAGAATTCCTCTTATAAGAAACAAGAGAGGTTATCCAATGTTCTAGAATCTAAAAATTCCACTAATTCCCAATGTGACTACTTCCATGATCAATGGTTACTGCCCCGAAATGATCCTTAGAGTGTATAAATAGAAGTACCGTAAATATCTGGCATCAAGAAAGATATTGAATAAATAATGAGGATAATGAACAACGTCAAAATCTATAATGGATACCCCAACTATGAAATAAATTCAGAGGTGGAATCCATTGATGAAGTGACCAAAATCCCATCACGCCGTTTTGATAAAGGATTATACATCACTGAAAAAGTAATTAATATCTCCCATATTTTGATATTGGAAATGCGGCGTACAATATAGCTCATTTGATCACAAGAAGGATGATGCAGGTGCACCCCAGAAAAAAAAATTAGAAACAGAAATTGTGAAACCGACATGAAATATACCCCCCAATATAGGATTAGTAGACTTCAAGACATCATAATATGATCTCTTCATTGGATCAAGAAATCTAGTGTCAAGTCCTACCATTAAAATATAGGATTAAGCATTAAACTCAAATGAATTTGGGGCAGTTACTCATTGGGAATTCTACGCTGTGACTTAATCTGTATGGATCTCTCTCTCTATACATGGAATATATGATAACGATGGGGGAATTGTGAATATCCTTCCATGTATCCATATTGATTGTTGAATCTTCCCACATTGCAGGATCCCACCTATAGGAAGGTATATTTTCACTTCTGAATACATGAATGAAGAAGTAATTTCAATGTGGAAATCCCACACAACTCCATCATTACCCAGAATTCATTCATGAACACTGATACCAGGTGACCATGCTCAATCTCACCCTCTGAAATCATCCAATGAAGGGTGACTTACACCCTTATTAAAGGATATAAGAATGTTGGATTCATTACCACAAGGGACATGGCCCGCTAGGGCATAAGGGTTTCTACACCTCATAGTCACTATCCCCCAAGTGTCCACACAGGGAGCCAGTTGTCCTCATTTTCATGATCAGCTATTTCATGACCTTCTCCCTATAATGATCTTGTGACCCACTCCACTATGCTTATTAGGTAAGGGATATCTAATTCATCCCAGCTATGACTACTAACAGGGAGATTCCATGGAGATATCCCACTATGTGATGTCAAACCCACAAGTTACCAGTCCCTCAATCATAAGAACATGTTGTTTTTCTCCTTTTCCCACATCCCATGATTGGATAATCTGACACCAGTATATGGCTCAATATCATGAATATTCCTATCTACGGGCATTGTCTTAAACATATCCTATAGACCATGCCACCCATAGTGAAATCCACTTTATCCATACTATATTAGAGATAGGAATCATATGTTTCTGATTGAAATCAGGGCCTATACTTCCTTGAAGGTAGGTTGGGTTGACTCTTTTAGTTCTCGGAATTACCCAAAGATATCATGGGTTGAACCACAATGATGACATCCAGTACGAATTTCCTCCCAAACTATCATGAGGTAGCACCGTGGTCCTCACCATACAGTACTGAAGCAGTGCAGAGGTTTGTCCCGCTCTAGAAAACACCAAAGAGGAGGCTATCCCCACTACATTCATGATTAGTATGAAAGCCTTCCTCCTGAAATCACATATAATTATCATGGATGCCCCCTAATGATGCGAACATCCAGAATGAAGATCCCTCCCATGTTCATAACAGCTTAAACAGAGGTCCTCCCAACTCTAGTACCTTCCACTACGGGGTTCCATCCCATGTGTCAAGCATCCAATATAGAGGTCCTCCCCATACATCGTTTGACAATTTTCCAGGTTCTCCTAACACCATATCTCATTAGAATGTATGTTTTTACAACACTTAGGGTTGTCCAAGTGAATTTACGACCATATTTGAAGACAATAGGTATATAGGTCTAACCATATCTCGAAAAATCAATGTTAAAGCTTTCCCCATGCAATCAACATGTAGCATAAAGGTCATCGTGTCATTTAATTTCCATTTCTGAACGACCCATCACATGGAAGATGTGAAAATCGTCACAAAAAATTAATAACTATGGGATTCCACAATTTATTGTGAGTTTGTTTCACATATATGATTATATTGGTGAGTGGGACCCATTGATGAATCCTTCACCCTAGAATTCTAAATCATAGTCTAGTATAATAAAGTAGCATTTTATTTTCATAATCCATGAAGGTGAGATGCATTGGATCCCTAAATACTTTCATAGGTACATTAAAGTGGAGGAATATTTTTCACCCATCTAAAGTGTTGCTAGGAATCCTTCCATATCGTTTCTAGTTTCATTATGTATGTCAACATGAGATCTCAGATATTTATTCTAGTGTATGGTAGGAAATGTGAACCCACTAGGTTCACCAATGATATTCTCTACCCTTGTACATGAGGAAGTTGTAAATACTCCATTCTATAGGGAAATGATGATGTAGATGGTACCATCTCTATGAGTTGACCCGGTCAGTTGTGGTCTATTAGCTCACAACTTTTTTCTTTTCCAAACATTCCATAGCCACAATGGTCCATTTTGGTGCCACTACGAGATCCTCAGTCGACATAGATTGAAGAGTGTGGAACCAAGAGTCATACTCCACTTCAGAGCAGATACACTTGTGGGACACTATAGTCATTGACCAATTATCTGTGGTGTTTTGGACAAATGATTATCTAGAAATAGACACCATGGATGTTCTAAATCAATATCAGGTTGTGTGTTTCTAACAATCCATATGGGAAAAACATTTCCACCTTCACAACCGTCAATTGGATTATCTAAAGAGATAGTAGAATTTCAATGACATTAGTCAGAAGTTTATCATGGTTGTGCCAACAATACATTACATAGATTATAACCCTAAATCACTATACCATCACTAGAACCTTAAGAAATGATGCATTTAGAGTTTCATCAAGCTTTACAAGATTTATTGAAGAGGAAACCCTACATGTTATGATTCACCGAAGGGGATAATATTATTTTATTCACTTCATCCCAATTCTATACCAACATGACGTGTTCGATGATGTTAAGGAAATAGAACCATGTGTTGTTATGTTGAATATGTTTGACCTTAACCCACTCAAGGGGAGTGAAACTGAGGTAGGGCTTAATGAAGTGTACTTTCCCCCTGGGTTAAAAAACATTTATTGGACACCCAGATGTCATCACCCACCATCAAAGGTATATTCTTATCCATGAAGATCCCTCAAATTCATTTCCCTTTAGTGGATAACCAAATAAGGTTAATTGATCGACATGGACCTCTAATCCTTATAAATCGTCTAGTTTAGTGAATAATATAGAGGTTTATCCTACTACATCTGCCTTTCTTGAGAAGAAATTGGAAAAGAAAAATATTATAGAATATCTCAATGATGAGTGTGGTACAAATTATGGTGATCCCCAATAAAATCATGTCACTCCTCCAACAGGGAAGAAGTACAAGACATAGGTCCTCCTTGGCCAAATTACACCTATCAATAACTAAAATAGAATGAATTCAAATAAGGAATATATTAGAGCCTATGTAAGGTTACCATAGTATGTATTTCCCAATCCTCCGGAATTTTATGAGAATCCTCCTCGAGACCGGAATCATGATTTTCCTCCGGTGGCTCTTTAGACTATTGCTCTAATAGTTCCATATGCTTTTATACCCTCTCCACGAGCTGCTGAGCCAACATACAATGATAATGAGCTTGGGAATTCATTTCGGGTTAGATATAATCACTTGGATAGGAATCCCCATTACGAGGACCTGATTTCCTCTCCCATCGCCCGCATCGAGGCCCTAGAGACATGCAAGGTGGAAATCCCACCATATGGAATTCCATCTTTGGTATGGGTTAAAAACATAAAGGTACCCCAAAAAATTTTGAGATTTAGGATTTTATACATTAAATGGGATGGGAGACCATCTTCATCATTTGTGCCACTTCATATCCAGGTATAGACCCGCATCAGTAACTCTCATGCTGCAATAGGCCACCATGATCTGGTTTTCTATGTAGTCCTGGGAGGGGCCTATGTTTGTCGGGTAGAATCATCTACCTCTTGGTTCCATCACTATTTGAGATGATATTTGAAGAAAATCTCATTATTAGTTCTACTACACCACTCTCAAGAAAAGCATTGTTGATAAATTTTTCGATTGAAATAAATAACCATATGAGTGAGTCACTAACATTGTTTCAAAGGGTAAAGGCATCTTGTATTCAATCGAAATAAATCATACTCTTGAGAAGATGCTATAAATTTGTATAGAAAATGTAAATTTTCAATTTTTCCCTCCCTCATCACTTAGAAAATCCTAGTATGAATTTTAGGTTTTTTGATAGGGCTTAGTTCCAAGTAGAGGCATTGAATCAGGGTATATAGGTAAAACAATTTCACACATCTCTTGAATTAAGATCCACAAAAGATGATACAGCTGTAGTCGCATTGATAGAGGCCCCAAGGCCACTATAGTTGTTACCAGAAAAGGATCACCGCCAACCTCATCTTGAAAAATAGACTCAAGGTTTGTCTTGGGGCCATCATTGCTCGATGTAGAATCAATAATCATTACCGGCTAATGTTCCACCACCACCACATAGTTAGGATAATCACATTTCTTCTCACCATCAATCTCCAGCCCCTCAATAGGATCAGGCTCAGAGAGTTCCCCTTTATTACAGGACAAATGGAACTTATATATATAAAGTGGATCGTGTCCCTACTTATTTCTGTAGTTCATTGGATAAGTGGATTTGAAGTTTCCCAAATATTAGAGACCCGAAGAGGTAGATCTTATTGATTTCCACAACCACCTTCTCTATCATTGGGTCCTTGGACATTCAATAATGTAGTGATATATATTCAATGATTGGATCTCAGACTTGGTTGATAATAATATCATTATATTAGGTCCTACCCCAAAACAAGTTGCATGCATTTATACAAAGCCTGATAGAGACAGTAAAGATCAATGGAAGCTGGTCTCCAGCCACTGGTCATGGAATTATGAAAATTTGAAAGCTCGTTGGGTAGTTAATCGTACACATTGTGTCATATATGATATTTTTTTATCATTCAGATCCTCCTTAAAATATGAATCCTCATTCAGCTACCACTTCTACATCAATATATCAACCTTCTACTTCTCTGAAGAGCAGGCGTCGATGCCGAAACGGAAAGAAAATTCCCATGCCGATGTCGGACCCATCTCACAACCCCAGAGATAACATGCACCTAGATATAAGAATCACTAATATTATCTAACTACTATTTTAATATTACTCTAATGATGAGAAGGAGTATGAAACCGTGAATAACATCAAGTTGGTGGACCCTAACATGGTTCCTCATGAAGAGTTTCAAGCTTGTCCTCCTAATGATCCCAGTCAACGTCGTCGTAAATGGGGTTGTGACTATGTTAATAATTTAAATTCCCATACTAGTGCATCAATACAAGACATTCATGATACTAATAATAAATTGTAGGCTCATTATAGAATCTAGTACGCACATACCTCTCAACCTGTATTTTCAAACACACATCTATCGTCATTCGTACTACTCGACTAGGCAGAGCCATCACGACTGTATTACAACATATGACCGTCCAATGTTTCTAATCCTCTGTCACCCACATGTTAGACAATATTTATTTTTAATGGTTTAACATGAGATAAACAATATACTCCCAAAACCATCAAGAATCCTCTATTTCGACTAGTAACACCAATTGTACCTCTTGTCAAATTGATACCTCTTATAGAATGAAATGTGCACCTAGAACTGAAGAATGAGGTGCTGAAGAATCTTCCCATAATTTTTACAAATATCTCAAGTCTTTAGGTGGTATTCCTGTTAGAAGATATGCATGAACACCTTGAAGAGGCTTTGAAAAAATCCCTCTAATTTGAGATAGAGGTAAAGATTGTAGATGCCTTAAACGATGAACATGTCAAATGAGAAAAATGCCAATCAATCATCTCCTAAAATAAGAAAATAATTTTAATCCCATGTAGGGGCACATGTGGCCCTTATACATCACAAAGTAGCTAAATTTCTGGGAATTAATCCATTTTCTTGTGACACAGGTTACATGATCAATATCATGGAATCCCAAAGTATTTGGAATTTCTGACTGATTGAAATAGATATGAGTCCCTCTAGCATGAAGATTTAGTGTTATGAAAGGAAAGAGAAAATATTGTGTGATGAATTTCTCTAAAGAAACACTTTTGTGTACTTGTTACAATTACTGAATTTATCGTCATCTCACAAGATACCTCTTACAATGTTTTGATGGGTAGATCCTAGCTCTATTAGTATGCGCAGTTCACTCTCTATATAACTAATGCCTCATGTAATCCCTCATCGGTCAAGTGGGAATTTTCTATGGTGAAATATCTCATTTCATGTATTGTGAATCCTATTAATTATGACGCTGATTATTACAAAAGAAAGGAAAAATGGGTTTCTACCAATAAGGTTCTGAAAACTGCTACTATGGTCAACCCCTTAATGGACATGGATGATACATTCCTCCTCTTGATTCATCGTTTGGAGGCCCCAATTCTAGACTTGATACATTACTCATTCATATTTGAGATGAGAGGAGGACGTGTTTCTTGTTATAAATAACAACAGAATATTACCCTTTACCCCTATACAAGATACGTTAGAGTGATTCCCGAACCTCTTGCCGCATTGAGGTATCGGGGTGTTCACCCCATGGATGCATACAAAAACAAATCTTACTTTTTCCACTCATCAGGGATTATTTGACATATCTTATCCTACCACCACCGCATTGAAATCATCATGAATTGGCCCCTTGGTTTACGTCGTCATAAAATTGGTTCGACAAGCTTGGTTTCCATGGTTTCAAATGTGCATGAGTCTCCTGATTAATATTCCACTGCCTCTCAAGCTAGGACTAGTGTTCATTCAAGGTCAGATAACTCAGAAGAAACCCCCCATGTTCCACCTTCCTAAAATTATGATGAATTTTTGTAAGATAAATCCCTTGCATTGGAAGATGGAATCTCCACCATCGTGGATGAGTTGTTATAAGTGAATCTTGGAACTATTACAGACTTGAGGTCAATGATTTGAAGTGAAGCCACACCTTCAGTGGAATAGATGCAGTATTTGGAATTCTTTAAGAAAAATCATGTGGTGTTTTCCTATAGTTACAATGATATTCCTAGGTTAGACCCGTAGTTCTTCATCTATCATCACGGCCCCCCAGTTAGTCATCATTGGTTTAAAAATCCTCCCCCGAAGATTCACTTGTGTCATGGTGGAAGGGTTGAGGCTGAAGTTGATGAGATCTTTAAGGAAAACTTCATCAAGTAAGTTCAATACCCAAAATGGTAATCCAAAATCATTGTTGGCATAAAGAATAATGTACATATATATATATCTATATTGACATTTGGTTTCTCAATAGCCCCTGCTTGAAAGATGATTTTCCATTTCTAGTGACAGAGTATATGAAAGATGAAACCACTGGGTTCCAGTATATCTCCATTATGGATGTGTATTCTAGGTATGATAAATTCTATATTTCCCATAATGATGAGTAATATACCATACTTAAAGCACCACAGTGTATCTTCAAGTATCAAGTCGCGAATTGTTGTTTGAATAATGCATGAACCAGCTATCAGTGTTCCATGCGTAAAATGATTAAAGAGATCCTTGGGATACTAGTGGAATTTTATGTAGAAAATCTGGTTGTCAAGTCCCGCAAGTGTTAGTAACACATCATAGAACTCATGAAAGTTCTCAAATTCCTCTGATCCCTCCATATAAAGTTGAAACCCTTGAATGTTACTTTCTGGGTGACCTTTAGAATGTTTGTTGGTTTCATTGTCAGATACAGAGGCATCAAGATAAACCGAGACAAGATCATGTCTATCATCCAAATTCAACCTCTGAGAATCCTATGGGGGCTCTATGAGTTTTTTAATTCCACATAACCCATATACAACAATTCATTTGGAATATAACCATCAAGTGTATGCCCTTTTCCAAAAATCATAACGAAATGGGTAATTTATAAGTGGGATGAAGAGTGCTATAATTTTTATTGACGGTCAAGACACACCTGCTAGATCCTCCAGTTTTGATGACACTCATCTCCAGGAAGTTGTTGGTTCTCTATGTCACTGCCCGGGAATAATTCCTCGGCACCCTTCTCACCCAGAAGAAAAATGAAGGAATAAGGAACAATTTTTATTATATCTGTCACATGCTCCTCGATATAGTGGCTCAATATTCTCATATTGAGAAGAGATGACTCATGCAGGTTTTTGTAATTCATAATTTGCAACAATACCTTTAGAATAATGAGATATAGCTGGTTTCCTTTGTGGATCCACTAATGTACATTCTAAACCACCCCATGTTGACTGTCTGATTATCATGTTGGGTGGTGATTCTTTAGAAGTTTGACATTAGATTCATTCAACAATATGACTTCGAGGCAAAAGAAATGGATTATTTTATGGACAATCATATGGGGCTTGAAGAGTATTCCCTAGATCTTGGTCTTCATGATGAGGACATTCTCTTATTCGATCATGCTATGCCATTTTGGTAGATGCACTTTGACGATGCCTCTCGGAGTCCCACTAGTAGAAGGTTCAATGAACCCCGACTCAAAAGAGTATGTGTGATGGCCCCTACCTCCTATGATTACCCTCCTAATATGGAAAGGGAGAAAAATATATAATTACCCCTTGAGTCCCACCTCTTGTAGGCCCCTTGGTGGCAACGAACACCACGTGTATAAAAATATCACAAAATCGGAGAAATTACCCTTTTTATAGTAACCAACATTTGGAGAAAATATGTATCAATAGAAAAAAACTCAAAGAGATATATATATATAGATAATAGAAAACAAAAAACCAACCCACATACATGTTTAAAAAAACTATTAAAAAACTAATGTTTCCAAAGTAAATACCAATAACATGTTTATGTAACGACACAAAAAATATCCCATTGTCTGAGATAATAATGCCCAAAACGGACCCCATAGTCCCCCTAGAAAAAAAAACAGTTTTATATTTGTAGGGTGAAAAAATCGGTACACTAACATGGAAAAACAAAATACTCTCATGAAAAACTAGAGAAGCATACTAGTGTTCCTGTGAGAATTAGTAGAAACCCAAATCAATGAACATGGTATACTAGCCACCCAACCTCACCATAAGAATTCTCATCAAATAATACAAATAAAGTAAGAAATATAGTATGAAAATAGATTTTTTGGTGCCCTACACCACTTACCATTGGTGCACTCCTCATAACCTAACAACAAATTTTTGGATGCTTCCACACTCATCCACAATCTCCTTGTCACAATACATCTGCACACACTTGGGACCCATACAACATATCATTTCACCTACATACACTGAGGCCACATACCACATCAAACCTCACTTGTAGACACCTTGTTCACAGCCATACCTCTTCCCATAGACACCTAGATATGGACCCCACATCTCATTCTGAACACACCGGGAAGACAAACCACCTCACCCGCAAACACCTAGGCCTCACAACCACTCCACTACCTGCCAAATGAGTATTCGATTACTAATGACTAGAAGGAGTATGTTAGAGCCAATAACCATCCATCCATCCTCCCACTGGGATTTTGGGAAAGGAATCCCTCCTCCATGAGAGTGGGGGTGTTTAGAATATAGTGCTCAGCTTGTGTGGGGTTCATATAGAAATCACAAGCAAGTTAAATTATATATACTGGTATCAAACACACAACCCAACCTATGGGGTTTTTCCAACAAGTTACAAGTCCACAAAACCACCTTCGCTGCTATCTCTGAATTCCATATATAACACCATCATTTTATTTCATTTGTTGATATAAAATCATTTCAAATCATGTCAAAACTCAAACAAACCCCAAGCCAACCCACTCGACCAATTTTCATTCTTTATAAAGGAGACCAATTATTCATTCCATCCATACCTAGGAAACTACATAGAATTTCACAAAACAATAACCACACCATGGTCACATAGAGGAATAAAAACAGTAATAAAATTAACTAAATTCAAATTCCACTACATTTAGCACACATAAAAACCACTGCCATCATCATTTTTCAAATTCATACCGCCTTGTAAATCCTCTCAACATGAAAACCCCAAATTACTAACATTATGCATAAAACACCACATCATAACCAACATTTTATCCCTAATATATAACCACACCACACCCTTCTCACCCAGTAACAAACATAGCACAACCCAAACCTCTAGCGCCACTAGTCAAACACTGCACATCAATTAAATAATCAAACAATATCTCAACCTGAAATATAATTTCAACAGACATATCAACCCAACAATATCTATTCTCTCAAATTCTACATGACACAACCTCTCATGGCACAAAAAATAATAGTGCTACACATAACACACAACTACACCAACAATCTGGGGTATTTATATTTATCAAGGACTCTATATTTAATTTCACTTTGATAAAAAGGGGTTATTATAGAACATGTTCGATCCTAGGGATACTATTTATTTAACTGATTACATGTGGTTAATCAATTTCATTTAAATATTCTATAATCATGAAATTTTAAGAAATTATTCGTAATCCAAACAAGAGCACAAACAGAGACCACCAACAACCATTATTGGTAGAAGGAATACAACAAATACAAATGGAAACATGGATCAATGAAAATATATAAAACAATACGATCATCATCACTATCTTCCCAAAACATAATTTATATTTGTTAAATTTGTTTTAACTAAACTTACAAGAAGAAATTGGTACCCCCACCCCACATGATACACAATTAAAATTGAGACGAAGGGATCCCTACTTGTAAGAACATACAATTGAAAACTCCACCAAGCACAAAAACATGGGGTGCACAAGGCTACAAGGATATGTGATCGAGGGGTGAAAAAAAGACTAATATTTCCTTGAGAAATAATTGATTTTGGCATACCAATAGAAAATAAAAGTATTAAATAAATAGATGATATTGTATTTAGAAATGTACATATCCTTTATCAATAGAAGGGATAAAATTTGAATGTACATAAAAATCAGATCATGGCCAAGACCACATATATTGGAAATTTCAAAGTCATAGGGTGTTATGATATTAATTATACAATTAATATCCTTTGAAAATGCTTTATAAATGGTCAAAAAAATTAACTCAATTTACATCAAAAGAAATTAATAGTGTTGAAAATGGGAAATCTAGAAAAATTGGAATCTTGAAAAACTATTGGGTGAGTCACCAACACGAGCTACTGATGGAAAGTCACTCACATAAACTACTAATGGTGAGTCACAAAATCCACTCACCGACACCATATACTAATGCAAGCTACCGACACCACCTACCAATAGACCTATCAACACCAACCTAATATTTCCAGCCTACTAACACCAACCTACGGACACCAAAATACTGATGCCAACCTATCAACACCATCCTACCAATTCTAACCTATCAATTCCATCTAATGATGTACCTACGGATGCTATCCAAACAATGGAAATGCTTTTTTTTTGAAAACTCAGGAAATGAGCTACGGTTTCTTCCTAGAACTCCCCAAACACTATATTTTCACAATGTAATGGACCAGGGAGATATAGGACATTACATCAGATACCTCTCAAAACTATTCTCACCCTTGAGATTTCAAAATCATCCCAAAAGAAGGTGGGGTCTAAAAAACCACAACATAAGACACCTCTCAAGGATCATTCTATACCTGAAACACTTCTGACAACCAAACACGCTGAAGCTCAATGAAAAACCCGCATGTGTTGTTTGAAAGATGGAGTGAAACCTCTACAAATAAGAAAACATTTTCAACATCTTCTAACCAAAACAACCCCACAATATCCTAAAAAAGAAACAACTATCCAGGAACATAAGATATTGAAATCCTTCCTCCATGTTGATATATTATCCACTTTGTTTGGCACTAACTTGCTCTCACAGGTTTAATTAAATATAAATTAAAACATCTCGATTAAGAATATATTCTTCCCCTTATAATATGTTAGTACATTATCACACATCACAGAGGATGGAAACAACTCATCTCATAACAAACAATGTCTAACCATCACATTACAAGGCAAAACATAATAAGGTAAAACTCAAAACAACTTTAAGTACTTGGAACACATCTGTGCTTCACGCTCCCTAGTAATATACTCCAGGACACCATGGCTCTATAACACATGAAAAAATTAATGGTACATCCATTTAACACATTCTCTCGACTATCCTGAATTTCCACTAGACACTCCATGTACGTCGCATTGTCCTTGATAACAATCTATCCACAGTAAATGACATGGGAGTTATCGTGAATATACTAAAGAAGTTGAGAGACATGAAAGACATTGTGGACCTTATCCAACTGCAGTGGCATCACCAACTAATATTCCACCATTAAAATTCACCCCAATACCTAGAATTGTATGATGAACCTCGTAGAAGGCTTGGCACTTACCAAAAATACACTACCCACGTCGAGGGGAAACCATTACGTACACAAGGTTCCCAACCCCGAACTCAAAGGGCCTCCTCTTACAATCAGCGCACGACTTCTACCACTACTATGATTTTTTATTCTATCATGGAATGGGTTAACCTTCTCTGTTGTGATTTCTTCTACCTTGATACACAAAAAGGATGGCTCCCCAAATCCTATACAACATAAGGGTGAAAAGAAGGTATTCCATCCAATTCTTTGAATAGATCCATACCAATGGAAGAATGATAACAATTATTGTATGAGAACTCTACTAAGAGAAATGTGTCATACACAATATACTCCAAAGACCATGATGTATGCCTACAGAAAATCCATCAATATTTGGGTAGTCCTCTCTATATTCCCATCTGTCTAAGGGTGGAAGGTAGTGATATGTCATATTTGAGTTTAAAAAGCATGATTTAAACCCTTAGACATGCATTGTGAAACATGTATCCTGACCTGAGAAGATGAATCTCAGAAATCCATGCAGTCGCACCACCTCATCCACAAACCTCATTTCAAAGGCATCTATTTCACCCAAGTCCTTAATCGATAGGAAGTAAGTCAATTTGTTCAGATGACCCATCACAACCTAGATTACATCACAACCTCCCTGATCCCTAGGTAATCCTATGAAGAAATCCATTGAGATGTCACCCCACTTCCACTCAGGGACATCTAAGGGATGAAACAACCCATTGGGTACATAGTGCTCAACTCCAACTATTGTCACACTAAACACTTCACCAAAAACTCTTTAATTTCTCGTTTCATCATGGGATTCTTGAAATGTTCTCCTATGACTTGGTACATCTAAGAAACTCTTGGGTGTACTAATAATATTGAGGTGTAAAAATCATTGAGGACTCCCTCATGCATCGCCACTGGAATAAACAACATTCCATGGAGAAACATGTGATTCTCACAATCCTCCAACCATCCTTATAGAACATCTCCATGGCTAACAATATCATGACTCACATATACCACTGAGTGTCTACATTAACAATCCTCCACATGCTACATCAATGAAGATTTCTCTTTCATTTGAAAAACACATCCTTTTCTACTATCCATTATTGTATCTTTGTGTATTTATTTTAACTCCTCCATCACCTTCTAAGAATCTGAAAATTCTTGAACAACCTCGATCTATGACATCCTACTCAAAGTATCTGCCAAAACATTCCCATTACCTGAGGTCTAAGATATCTCAAAAAAATAATCATAGAGAAACTCCATCCACCTCTACTATCACAATTTCCAGTCTCACTGGGAATATATATACCTCATGCTCTTGTAATCCGTGAAGACCACAATGTTCTTCCCAATGAGTTAATTATTCCACAACATCAGTGTGAACAAGACCATTACTATCTTCATCTCATGGGTGGCATATTACATTCATTGGGATGTAAATTCCTAGACCCATAATAGATCACTCAATGCTGTTACATTAGCATGCATACAAAAACCAAACAGTATGAATCAAAAAACACTTCAAACATTACCCCTTTCACTAAAAATTGGAGTACTGAAGCATTCACCAACTTCCATTTCATGTATCTAAATGTTGCATGACACTACTGACTCCACAGAAAATATGGGTCCTTTTTAGTCAATTTTATCATTGAAGTTGAAAATAGAGAGAAATTGCATAGAAATATTCGGTAATACCCTACCAGTCCATGAAAATAGTGTACATCTACAAAATTCATGTGTACTTCCCCAGAAAAAAATACCTATACCATTGATAGGTCCATTTATACTCCCTTTTGAGACACCTCATTCCCAAGGATGTGTGTCGATCATGTCACGAACAATCACTAAGAAAACATCCCACATATCTAGTGGCATAGAGGAATGTCCAAGACAGTCCTAAGATGTTAGGCATGATCCTTCATTAAAATCTAGTAGATTAATATGTCATCGATGAATACAGCGATGAACTTGTCCATATACTCATGAATGATAGTGTTCATATGCCCAATGAACATGTCATGAGTGTTCATAACACCAAACAGCATAACCATGAACTCAAAATTCCCATACCTGAACCTAAAATAAGTCTTCAAGACATCACCTTCCTTCACCCTGAGCCGGTGATACCCAGACATTATATTGATCATAGAGGACAAAAATACTACCTTTAGTTGGTCAAAAATAGCATCTATTCATGGGAGATGGTAATGGTTCTTGGTTGTTACCTGATTCAACCACTGGTACTCTATGTAAAGACTCAAAACATCATCCGTCTTTTTTGAAAACCTGAATGGAGTAGCCCATAGAGACACACTGGGTTAGAAAAATCCATTTGTCATCAGATCATCAAACTAAATCTTGTGATCCTTCAACTCAAAATGTCACATCTGATAAGGATCAATCAAAATCCGAAAATCAACGGGCCATATGTCTGTGCTAAATTCCATGGCATGTAGATGGGGTAGATTCACAACCGCCTAAGGAAAACATCCATGAACTCTCCAACAACTCTGCGAAACCCCATCATCATAGCATCCACCGATTCCACTCATAACTTGGAAAAAATGGAAAGAAGAGGCCCCACAAGATAACTACCCATAAGACAAATCCACTTTCCAATGAAAGCCACACATTTTTAATCCATGTCTGAAAGCAAAAATATTATCTTGAAAAAGATTATAACATCATGAAAAGAGTAAAACAAGTATATCCTATGTACAAAATCATATAGTTTCATGTTCACCATGAAAATTTCACCACATGATAAATGTGGTCCAATCCTCAGTCTATATCCCCAGCGCACATCAAAAAAGCTGATCTAACCTCCGAATCATGTACAAAAATCCTATGGCATGGAAAGCATTCTATTTTTTACCCCATAGCATGATATAGACCGTGTGAAAAAAGGAGTGAGGATATCCTCAATAAAACAAGGTTAAAATAAGAGTACTAAACAAGATAGTCAGACACAGAATGATCATTGGACCCACTATAACTGTTGTATTTGCAGCATGCAACTAACCACACAAGATCCTTGAACCTTATACTAAATACTGCCTCCTTGACCATGCTCGGGTCATGGTCCATAAGGAACAACACAATTTCAGCCTCTACATGCTATGTCTCCCCTTGGTGGAGTATGAGCTTGGGGTTCTTGTAGCTGAAACGTCCTCACCAACAATTGTTGCTGAGATGGGCACTGAACCAGCCCACCTCCACCAAACGGAGCACAAAAAACTATTGGGAACTGACTCTAACGGTGGCCATAGTCTATGAAATAAAAACAAATCCCCCTGATGTTTGCTGAATAGGCATGGGGGTCAGATGATTGAAATAGAAACCGATGAGGTCAGCTAACTGCTTGATGAAACATAGAAGGACCTAGAACAAGATAAATGCTATTGGAAACCATAACTCCATATGAAATCTATTGGATTCCTTCTCAGAGTTGACCTCTACACTAGTGAATATTATAAAATACCTATTCCATCTTCTAGACCTCTAAGTACGTTTGTAAGGTGAAGGGTGTAACCACATACTGAGAGAGAAGGAAGATGCACCTCCTTTAGATGTCTTGAACGATACTTCTCATCCATAAAGAGATTTATAGATAACAAAAGGAGATCCTTGAACATTATACCAAGATCTCGTACAGACATAATCACTATCTACAGTGAGATTAACTCTAAATTTTCCTTATCAATCATGGGATTAGAAGGTAATTCTTCTCAGAACTCCAACTCAATTTCATCCCACATAATGCCATACTCTTATGTCTCCCCCAGCTATGACATCCTCCACTAACGTGCAACACACAACATCAAGATCATTAACAGAGGATCCCAGTACTCTGTTGGAGACCGGATCAAGATGAATATGATCAAGAAATATTCAAGATAGTTATCAAACTCCATATCTAAAATGATACCATCATACTTTCCTAGAACCTACCACTGGAAAGCATGTCACATCTTCTGCCATCAACAATCCTTCTCTACTTGATAAACCATCTTTCAATCAACCGGATCAGCCATATGAGCCTATAATTCATGCACTATATGAAAATGTTGTCCAAGGTCCATAACTGAAAAAGGAAAATAGGGAACTCCTAATCCCGAGTAGTATGCAATTTTATTTTAAGGTTTATTTTAAATCATTTACCTCATTTAATTTTTTTTCATTTCAAATTCCCTAAAATGGCCCAAACTAAATAAAAACAATAGTGATTATGATGCATTTACCTTTCCTAGTGTAACGACCCTACAAATGGTGTAACCTCACTTGGTAGTTTGGTCGGATCCATGTCCTTGAATCATATTTCAGGGGGGGCCTGAAATCTCGTGTCATATCTCGTCTTCCTTGGACTACGTCACACACAAGATCACCTAACGTGGTTTCCCTATCAACACATATAATCCTCACTATTACTAACTATAAACTCTATTCTATCCCTCAACCATAAAATATGATACCATTCTATAATGACTTCATCCCTCCAAAGATCCCCCTCAAGAGCTATATCTGGATAATGAGAGATAATGCCCCCTGAGTCCCACCTCCAATAGACCCTACGGTGGTGACCTACATCAAGGGTATAAAAATATCACAAAATGTGAGGCATTACTCTTTTTATAGTAGCCAGGATTGGGATATAAGATGTATCAAACATGAAAAACTCGTGGACAGGTATATATAGAAAAAAGAAAACCAAAATCTTCCCCACATGCATGTTTAGGAAAATACTGTTTCAAAAATGTGTCTCCAAAGTCTACCCCAAAAACAAGGAAAAAAAGAAAAATGACAACTATCCCAAAGTTAGATCTAGTAATTCCTAGCACGGTACCCATAGTCCTCCTGAATACCATAAATTTTTTTATATATGTATGGTGAATATAAATGTACACTCATTATGGAAAACCAAAGTCTCTCATGCACAGGTAGAGAATAATAGCAATTTCTTTGTGTGAAAAGACGAAAAAAATATCGAGTAACAATGTATACTGGCCACCCCAACCTCACCTAAGGAACACTAATCAAATAAAACAAATCAAGTAAGTAAAATAGAAAGCATATCGATATTTTGGTACCCCAGACTACTTCCAACTGGTTAATTTCTCATAACCTAATACAAAACGTCCTATATCTTGCACTCTCTTCCACAAGACCCATGTCATAATCCTCCCACACACATTTGGTACACATACCACATCACAGCTCATATGTAGACACATGAAGAACATAATTCATCACATATCACCTGCATACACCTGATCCACAACCATACGTTATCCTGAAGACACATGGGAAAGCACATCGCATCTCATCCGGGAGACACCTAGGAAACAAACCACCTTGACCATAGACATCTGGGCCTCACAAACACACCACAACCTTCCCGAAGAGTCTTGGGATACTAATGCTTAGAAGAGGGACCTGGGATGTTCAAATCACCATCCATACATCCTCCCACTAGGATGTTGGGAACGGAAATTGTCCCCCATTATATTGGGGGTGTTCGACACATAGTTCTCAATAGGGGTGGGGTGTGTAGACAAACTAACAAGAAATTACAAGTATATATATAGGTATGAAACAATCAACTAAACCAATGGGTTTTTTCAACAAGTAACCATCCCAAAAACCAAAATTTTCTACTGATTATAAATTCATTACTTAACATTAGTAAGTCACTATGGAATTTGATATTAAACCCATTCAAAAAAGATCAGAAATAAAAAATACCCCCAACAACCTCACTTAACCATTTTTCATTCATTATTAAGACAACCATTTATTCATTCTATCCCGACTGGAGAAACTACCAAACATAGAACAAAACAATACCCATACCAAGGTAACATAGAGGAAGAAAACCCATGGTAAAATTAACCCACGTCACATTCTTCTCCATTTAACACCCATACCAACCACATCCATCATCATTATTCAAAGTCATACCACATTGTCCTTCCTCTCAACAAGAAAACCCACAACTTACTACCGAACCCCACAGCACACATCACCAAAACCAACCTAGCAGCACACCAATATAAAAGCACAATACCCATCACACCTAGTAATGTAAACATAGCATAACCAGAACCTTCAGCCTCACTGCTAAAACATTTTACATCCATTCCATAATCAAACAACCTATCATCATGAGGGACGATTTCACCACATGTATCACCCATGAAATGGTAGTTCTATCAACCCCAACACCACACAACCACACAAGGAACCATAAATATAAAATACACACACAATACATAGCGACACCCACAATAAGGTGTATATAGATTTAGCAAACAATTGTGCTTTAATTCCTCTTTGATAAATAGGGGTTATCACAAAACATGTTCGGTCATGGGGAGTCAATTTATTTAACTAAATATACATGGTTAATCAATTAAATATAAACTATTTTTGAACATGAAATTGACATCATGTATTCATAATCCTTACAGGAGTGAAAACAGAGACCACCAACGAAAATTATTATTAGAAGGCATACAATCAATAAAAATCACCACATGGATCAAGGATAAAATATAAATCAATACGAACATCATCCCCATATTGCCAGCCCCTCGTTAATCATTGTTAAATTAGTTTCAACCAAACACACAAGTAGACCTCAGTAAACCCACCCTACAAGATACACAAATAATATATTGATAGTAGACGATCAGTAACTCCTAGTTCAGAAACAGGTGGTGCACATGGCACCAGGGAAACATGATTGATGAGTCCAACACAGATTGAATGTTACTCAGGGAAGAATGCCTATGTGCATACCAAGAGAAAATTGATGTTCTCAAGGGAGATATTATCTTAGATTTAGAAATGTATAGATCCTATATTAATGTAAGGGAGATGATTTCAATTTAATTAAAAGTCGATTCATGGAAAAGGCCACTTGGTATAGTGGTTTCAAAATATTAGGGACATTGGGATATTAAATATACAATTAATATCCGTTAATAATAATTCATAAATGGTCAAAAAAATAAACTCAATTTACATCAAATAATATGTAAGACGGGAAAAATTGGAAAACCTAAGGAAAATTGAATTTTGAAAATGTAATGGGAGAGTCATTGATGCAAGAAAATGATGGTGATTCACAGACCTGAGCTACAAATTTTGAGTCACTATTCTACCTACAAATGAACCTACCTATTCCAACCTACCCACACCAAATACTGATGCCATCCTATAGAAAGAAACATGCCGATTACAACCTATGGACGCCAACTACCAATGTACGTACCAAAACCAACCTAACGAAACCACATATAGACAACAACATACTGATGGAAAAACTATATTTTTTGGAACAAAATTGAAATGAGCTACCATTGCATCCCAAAATACTATAAAAATTGTATTCTAACAAAGGAATGGACTGGAGAGGTATGTTCTATAATAGTAGGCCTTGAAATTTTCTTCATCAAACCTACACTTGTTGTATCTCACTATTTGTTCTTTCCATGAGAAGGATGCACCAACAATGAGGTGGATTATTGAGCTCTCATCCATAGTCTCATGTTTTCTCTGGATATTTACGCTTCCCACCTGCATGTGGAGGGAGACATCGAGTTAGTCATCAAGAAAATCATTATTGACTCTACCGTTAGGATTCTTGAGCTAGTGCCATTTATCAAGAATGCATTAAATCTGATGTCTTAGTTCCCTTCTCCTCTATAGGTTACTCATGTTCCCAAGTCTTAGAATGGTAAAGATGATGCTCTTGAATGTATAGCAGATTCTCTCACATATACTGAATAAGAATATATTTTCATTCATGTGGGGAATCGAAGAGTCATTTACCCTATCTATTTAGATTTTGACAAAAAATAGTAGGTAATAATTTTATCTCTAATGATTTCAAATTATGTCCTCGAATCCCTCTTCAACTGATGAAACATTAGATCGGACGACCGATTTCATTGAGTTTCTATAGCACCCAAAAATCTCTCATTGGATATAGTCGAACGTGAGTAAATCTCTCTTCATGTAGTTCGATTCACCCTCCAGTGCAGTCCCATCGTGGAGTAGACTCCATACAAACATGGGTCTATTGGAATTATACTCCAATTCATTCAAGGATATGATATTCCCCTTTTTAATATAGGATGTCCATGTCTGGTATTGAAGTGTTCATCTAGTTGGGATGAATCATTCTCACCAGATTCGAAGGCTGGGATACTTCTAGAAGACTATGGCCAATAACTATATCAAGTTATCCAATCAGTTCCACATAATTTTGATCGCTTCCAACATTGTGAATTGTTCACCAGATCTCCTCCAAAATACAAATTACTCTTTCCCCATTGCAGTCTGGGTACTCAATATCATTAGACCATACACACCAGCAACAAATCTCTAGGGCAGGTTCATTTTTACATTAAATATTTCAGTTCAAAGTGGGAGGAATCTATTCATCTCTTGGAAGTCAATGTCAGATCTATAGTTGTATTTTTGAGCTCCAACATAATCCATCAATTCAAGTTTCCTCACCTTTTTCTCACTGATAATGACCCCAAAATATGTGCAGTTGAGTTAATGAAATTGTATTCCATGTACAATATCTGGTCTAACCGCACTTTTTGATATATTGTATAGGAAATTTGGAAGATCGAGGGGTTCAAAAAAATCATCTCCAACATTTTTCCGAAGCTGGTGGGACAAAATTAGAGAAGTTAGCTGGATATGTTCCCAAAAACTATGTGGGATTATCAAACAATGACTCATAGTTTCTCCTGGGTGAATCCATATTCAATTGTATATAGAGTAGAGGTATTCTTCCCTATCAAGATTTAGATTCCATCACTCTTTTTAGCTATCATCAATCTGCAGATTTTAGATAGAACAGTTGACGTTCATTTGGTTGAAAAATAAGCTCTCTACAAAAATAGTTTTCAGACCATGCATAATCTAGAGAGGAACCAGAACAAGATCAATAGATATTTTAATTAGAGAGGTCATCTGAGTTCTTTCAAGGTGACACAATTTTGGCTCTTGAAGCACCGATGATACCCAGTAGGAAACCGCTAATGTTGGATCTAAAATGGTAAGGGCCTTACATAATTCACAAATTCAATCCCAACAGTGCATATACTTTTATCACCATGTATGCTAGTAGAATTACTCCTCCAACCAATTCCATGTTCCTCAAAATTTACTTCGCATGAACATGCACATTGATCTGGAACAAGGTTAAACTACTAATTTGTTCGGTACAACATTCAACCACCACATCATCCTTACTGCATGACGTTAAACTTCATTGTACATGCCCTTATAACATGATGTTAAACAACACAAAGTGGTCCAAAATCTATGAACTTAAACTATGAGGTCCACATTCTAAGCTTAATTACCTTAAACTAATATAAGTTTCATTCAATTAATAGGATGTTAAACTATTTTTTCCGATACCTCGTGACATTAAACATATAACTCATCACATATTATGTTAAAATATTATATTTTCAGAGCTATAAGACCTTAATCAAAGATATATTTTGTTCTTTATGAATATGACCAACTATTTCAAGCTCGTTGCATGACGATAAAATACAAAATTCCCTTCTTGTCTGAGCTCTAAAACCTTAAACATTGATATTTGTCATCTTAGAAATGTAAGTGGTGGAATGGGAACCCCTTAGTCTTCAATCATATCTGTTTATAAGAGTCACTCAATTTAAATACCGTTCTTTACGTTTCCCCCATAGATGTTCTGCATGACACGGTACTGCCTCATCCACCATGCCACTAAACTACACATCATTTGGCCAGAGCTCTATGACCTTGATCTATGATATCATTCTTGCAAAAAATAGTAAATTAAACTATGATTCACTATCCCACATGACATTAAACATCTATCTTGTCCCATATGATGTTAAAATTTCTCCAAAGACCCGACATCTATGACCTTTATCTACGATCTGTATAGTCCTAATGATGATAAAGTATATTTTCGTACACATTTCCGGATGATAAACACCAAAATTCCATTATGGTCTAATCACTATTACCTTAAAAAATGAACATTATCTTCCTTGAAATGTATTTTGTGTCATAGGGAATCCTCGGTATCCATTCATGTATGGTTATAGTAGTTGCACCATCAAAATCAATTTTGGAATACTTCCCTCATAGTAGCCATGCATGATGTTAGACATCCTCGTACAACATGATGCTAAACTACAAAACATTTAGTATGATACATAGGTCATTAATCTAAGATCTATTTTATATAGAAATTTATGGTCTAATGGTCCTGACCTTAAAAGGAATGTTTCATTTTTATGGAATGACACTAAACATCTTTGTTCTACATGACATTAAACTATGCCCATAGTCACTACTGATCAATGTTAAACTGTTTATAATTCCCAGTCCAAGCCCTATAACATTAAAATGTGTGCATGTTGTTTTTCAAGATGTTCTATAGATTTGATAATCCAACCTCAAGATCACACGATATGGTATGAGACACCCTGGAATAATTCATATAGTTTTATACCTTTCGTTTCCTCATATCCTAATGGGTTAATATTTTTTCCCACATTTTTTCCTTACCACATGACTCTATACTTTAAAAATCTCTCAAAATACATATATCTTAATACCTATCATTATGGGATATGTAGATATTCAATAATACTTCATATTTGGGAACAACCACCCAAAATTTTTAAAATGTTTTTCCTTATCCCCCATGATTTTAAACTCAGTGTGAGTTCTCCTTAGTATTATTTCATGCATTGTTGGGACACCTTGTCCTCATTCAAATTGAGTTACGTCATAGAACCGCACTACATATTTCATCTCTAGAAGACTCAACTTATAGTATCATATCTATAACCGTAATCTATGACCCCCATCTTCCTTGTTTTCTGACGAAAAACAACATAACATCCCTCTTCCTTATCATATGATAATGAACTAAATATTCTATAACCTTGTAGTATGATGATAAGATATGTATTGCTATAGTGTCTTCACCAGCAAAGACATTGACCCTTTTGAACTGGCGATCTACCATGCCTTCTCCCAGAACTACATGTGGAATGATTCCCATCCTTATGGGAAGTATAGTGATGCCCAGACATAAGTTTCTTATTCCCAGCTAAAGAATAAAAAGTTCAACCCTTTAGACACTTGCCCTAGTTATAATTATGGAATGTGTTGTGTGGCGTGGACCTATTTGTTCCTCAGTCACATCATTGTTTCCCATGTCACCACACCGCACATCTCAACTTTAGTCGGTTTGAATTTGATGATATTAATGTAATATTTTTATTATCCAAGTCACATGAAAATAAACAATGTAACAACCATGGTATTCCCATTTGAGATGATTTTTGTAGAGACCCGAAGCTTGACGTACATAGAGATTACATTACTTCTGCGGAATACTTAGTACATAACAAAAACACACACAAAAGGACCGTAATAGTTTAGTGTCTTTGGAAACTCTGAATATAATCTTCTAATCGGGGTGAAAGATCTTCAACATCTCCCATAAAGATCTACTTTTTTTTAAACCTAAATCCTTTCTCTATGTATTGGGGAAAAGAAAACATAAAAGGGTGAGCCCAAATGCTCAGTAAGGGTAAACAAAAGAAATATCAATCACAACATATTCATAAGAACATATCTTTTGGAAATCTTAACTTGCAAAAGAGATCATAATTTCATAACATGGAATAAATCATAGTAGTGAAATGGAATCCCAATAATCATAACATAAAACATGAAACTTTTTTTCATACACACATAATCATAGAGAACCATTTATTATTAGTCAAGACTCATTTCCAAGACTATCTTAGTGGACAAAGTCCCTTTCTGAACCGAGTTCACTCCTCGTTTCTATCCTGTTTCACTGAACCGGTATAACCTATCGTTCTAGCCATGTCTATCTCATGAGATATAAAATCATTACCCAATTCATTGGAGGGAGATATAGGTCCCACCCATCTCATAATGATACCATTCTTATGTGTTCCACAAAAATCATAAATCATACATCATTACATAACCCATGTAATAAAAATGGAATTCTTAAACATCATGACATCATAAAAGAATTCATATAAGACAAATGAATTCATAAAAATAATTCCATCACAACATAATAAAATAAATGTAATAATAGGGATAGAATCAGAACCCTATATTATCTTAGATGGAAAATAATTTTGATAAAACACTTGAACTCCATTCTTGAGGAAAATATCCTTTCTACTTCAAAAACATTTTCCTTACTTAACATGTCATATAATTTTAAACTAAAAGAAGTTGATTAAAAATAAACTTGAAAACTCTTAAAGGAAGCTTCTTGGAAATAATGTTTTAAAAAAATCCATTCATGCTGTACAAGTTAAAAAAACATTCTTCTCGTACTTTTGTTGGAAAAGTCAAAAAGTACCTCGTACGAAAAAAGACAAAATATTCCTGTCATATATTTTACTAAAAACTCACCAAAGGGTAAAATTGTATTTAAAAAATTGTAGGTGAATGGAAATAATATTACAAATTGAGGAAACATGGATGTGGATGATAAAATACACCCCAGTAAATTTCAAAGTTTAAACAATCATGGATAAAAATGAGATTGTGATATTTCACTTACCTTAGGTCCGATATGCTTTGTACGTGTCCAAACCTCCAGTATAATGATTTAAATAATGTTATTCACTTATTACAGAATCATAATTATTTTTATGATATCATATATGGTCATATTCTTAGCTTCTTAGTAGTAATATTTCATTGCTACTTCTTATTTGGGTGTTTATAACTTTTTGTTCTTATGCGTGTTTTGTCGAATAAATTCTTATTCTTCTCTTTAAGTTATAGATACCTCATTTCCAGAATGGTATTAGTGTAATATATATCATATTATTTCATTCAATTTATTTATATAATCATTATTAAATGAAGATCATGTAGATCGAGTCGCATCCCATCGTGGAGATGGTATTCCGTACGTACGCACGAGTGATGATATTGTTCCAATGATCGTGGAATTGTATTGGAGTGTATGTATACTATTTAATAATCAGTATCACTTTATAATAGTATTATATAGTCATTATTTACACCATTATACCCATCCAAGTAAGGCGGTGGTGGCAAATAGATTACACCACGGCGTGGAGAAGGTATTCCGTACGTACGCACGCGCGGTGATTTCTTTTTCCGTAGGATGGATAGATGGTGAAATAGGGTTGTTTCATACTTATAATAACAAATAAGTATATGAGTGATACTGATGTTATTACTTCATAATGAAACAACTAAAGAAGAATAAGTGGAAGAAGAAATAAAGATGAATGAATCTGTAACGGACATTACCTCTTCTTCTTGTGTTCTTATACTATAAGGTTAATAAACTTACTATAAGCAGCCAAACGAACCCCAAGTTGTTTATTATTAATATATATAACCTTATCTAAGTCATTTGGCCGAACCTTAGATTTTTTGGAATAAAATAACAATTACTAATATAATATTTGTTTTAAAAACTATATTATGTCAATTTGACACTATTTGGTAATTAATTTTTGTGAAACTCATAACAGAATGATTAGTTCAAAAAAAGTTAATTAAATAAATAATAACATGTCATATTAACCTAGAAAATTAGTGGAATTCATAAAAAGTCTCAAATATATTTATTTTGATGTTTATAACATCAATTATGTCAATATTTCATTAATAAGATAATTACTGCATCATCTTTGTGTCATAAATAAATTAAATTATTTAATGTTTAAAAATTACAAATAAAATACAATTATGTAGGAAATCGTTTTATCGTTCTAATGAATATTTATAGTCGAATTTATCTTATGTATAACCCCATATTAAAAATTATTTACTTATTAAACTATGATTTTAACTATTTTAACCCTTCTTTAAATACATTAATAATAAATGTCCTAATCTAATCCAAGTGGTCCTAAATGGTCATATTTTCTTCCTAAGTTTGTTTTTGGTCTAATTACACTTATACAATAGAATTAGTACATGTGTTAGGGTAATAATAATATCATTTATACCCTTAATTACCCTACTTACTTTTAACCGTGGTAAAAAAAAGTAAAAAGTTACTATTCACCAAAAAATAATTTTCATCTCATTGAACCACATTTTACATACTGCCAACAACCGTGATTCTCAGATTTTTGAAATTCCACTCACAGAAGTGGTAAAATTAAGTTTTATGAAAAATTCAGTTTTTTAACCACCACTTAGTGGTTTCACTATTCATCAAAAATTAAATGTTTTCAGAAAAATACCAAAATTTCACCCTAGGATAATTTCGATATTCCGAATCCAAAAATGAAGTCCATTTTGAGAAATAAAATTTATAAAATTTCAAAATGTGGTTATTACTATTCATAACGGCTAGTTTTAAGAATATTTTATTAGCATATCATTGTTTTGTGAAACTCAGTAATGTGTACGACGCAAGCAATCGAGGAAGGTTGCGATTTCGTGTAAAGCAAGCCAAGAAAGTTTTGTGTGTAGAAAAAGATTCCTTTGATGATTTATATAACATAAATGTATCAGGTGTTACATTCTACCCCCTTATATTGAATTTCACCTTCGAAATTCGTCACTTTGTAACAAACAGATGAGGATACCTCTCCCTCAACATATCCTCAAGCTCCCATGTAGCTTCTTCTAATTGGTGGTTCCTCCATAAAACTTTCACCAATAGAGTGGTCTTGTTTCGTAGGACTTTTTCTCTACGATCCAGAATCTCTATTGGTTGTTCTTCATAAGAAAGATCTTGCTCCAGCGGTACAACTTCTGAGTTGAGTACATGTGAAGGATCAGGTATGTACTTTCTCAGGAGAGATACATAGAACACATCATGAACTTGAGAGAGATTCGGTGGAAGCATCAATCGGTAAGCCACCTTCCCAACACGATCTAGTATTTCGAAAGGACCGATATATATAGGGCTCAACTTCCCCTTCTTTCCAAATCTCATGACCCTCTTCCAGGGAGATATTCGTAAGAAAACATTATCAGCCACTTCAAACTCTAGGTCTTTTCTTCGGTTGTCGGTATAACTTTTCTATCGGCTCTGAGCTGCTCTTATGTGTTGTTGAATAGATCTGACCTTTTCTGCCATTTCAGCAACGAGATCAGGTCCTAATTGCTTTATTTCCCCAACTTCATCCCAGAAAGATGGAGTCCTGCATTTCTTTCTATATAGAGCTTCATAATGAGCCATCTTAATACTGGAGTGAAATATATTATTATAAGAAAATTCCACCAAAGGTAGGTGTTGATTTCAACTACCTTTGAAATCCATAGAGTAAGCTTTCAACATATCTTCTAGAGTTTTAATTGTTCTCTCAGACTGACCATCTGTCTGAGGATGATAAGAAGTGTCGAAACTCAACTCTGTATCCAGAGTACGCTGAAGACTTCGCCAGAACATTGAGGTAAACCCCTGATCCTGATCAGATATAATAGAAAGTGGTACTCCATGCAATCTTACCACTTCCATTACATATATCTTGGCAAGCTGATCCAGAGAGAAATCCTCTCTAATAGCAATGAAGTGTGCAGACTTGGTAAGACGATCAACTATGACCCAGATAGCATTATTGCCTTTGGATGTTTTAGGAAGTCCTGTGACAAAGTCCATAGTGATGTTTTCCCATTTCCATTCGGGCATGGGTAATGGTTGTAACATCCCTTAGACTTCTGTCTCTCACCTTTAACTTGCTGAAAAACCAAGCATCGAGAGTCATATTCAGCAACATATCTTTTCATACCATCCCACCAGAAGTACTCTTTCAGGTACCTATACATCTCTGTGCTTCCAGGATGAATAGAGAATAAAGAACTTTGAGCCTCATCTAGCAGCCCCTTCTTTAATTCCGGGATGGGAGGAACACAAACCCGATTCCTGAACTTTATTATCCCATCACAATCAAGGTTGAATTCAGGAACATTTCTCACCTTTTTTTGTAACTCGACGTCTTCTTTCTGTGCCTCTTTAATCTTCACATGTATAGATGGTTGAACATTCATTTGTGAAAGATACAATTTTTCCCCTTTCATTATATTTACAAGATCCATCCTTTGTAAATCCATAAATATTGGATCTTTTGTGATCCTCATCATGGATAAACTAGCATGGTCTTGTCGACTTAATGCATCTTCCACCTTGTTTTATTTCCTAGGGTGGTAATGGATTGAGCAGTCGTAATCCTTAATCAGCTCCAACCATCTTCTTTGGTTCACATTCAGCTCCTTTTGTGTGAAAATATAATTTAAACTTTTATGATCAGTATAAATATCACACCTTTCACCATAAAGGTAATGCCTCTAAATCATTCATGCAAAGATTACCGCAGCTAACTCCAAATCATGAGTTGGGTAATTTTGCTCATGTATTTTCAACTGTCGTGAGGCATAAGTTATCACCATATCATTTTGCATAAGAACACACCCCAATCCCTTCATGGATGCATCACTGTAGATCACAAGCCTTTCTCCACTACAAGGCAGTGTGAGCACAGGTGCACTGGATAACCATCTTTTCAACTCCTTGAAATTCTCTTCACATTCCTCCTTCCAAACAAACGTAACTCCTTTCCGATTCAACTTGGTGAGTGGATTAGATAATCATGAAAAATCTTTCACAAAACGTCGATAATATCCAGCCAAACCAAGAAAAATTCGGATCTCAGTTACTCTTGTTGGTCTTGAACATCTTTTGATAACCTATGTTTTTGATGGATCCACATATATCCCCTCTTTTGAGATTATGTGACCCAAAAATGCAACTTTTTGAAGCCAAAATTCACACTTTGTAAATTTGGCATAAAGCTTCTCCTTTCTCAGGGTCTTCAATATAATTCTCAAGTGATCTTTATGTTCTTCCTTGATCTTTGAATAGACAAGAATATCGTCTATAAAGACTACCACAAATTGATTAAGATTGTCTCTAAAGACTCTATTCATCAGATCCATGAAGATAACAGGGGCATTAGTAAGACCAAATGGCATTACTATAGATTCATAGTGTCTATACCTTGTACGGAAATCCGTCTTTGGTATATCCTACCTTTTGACCCTTAATTGATGATACCCTGAACGAAGATCAATCTTGTGAAAGTATTGAGATCCTCGTAGTTGGTCAAATAGGTCATCAATGCGCGGGAGAGGATATTTTTTCCTGATAGTGATCTTGTTAAGTTCTCGATAATCAATGCAGAGTCTCATTGATCCATCTTTATTCATAACAAATAGAACAGGTGTTTTCCAAGGTGACGCACTAGGGCATATGAATCCCCTATCAAGATTCTCTTGGAGTTGCTTCTTCAATTCATGCAACTCAATTGGGGCCATTCTATAAGGTATCTTTGAAATAGTCAAAGCACCTGGTACTAGTTCTTTTGAAAACTCAACCTCACGATTTGCTGGAAGACTCGGTAATTCCTCTGTAAAGACATCATCAAACTCCCGTACAGTGGGCATATTCTTAATCGTGAGTTTCTCACCAACCATTTGAGATAAATAACCTTCATTTAGTGGAATCAATACCCATAAAATGGAAGAAATTTCCACTGGAAGGTTATGTTCATCCTTGCATCGATAAGCGATCATAGATTGATCTGGAATATGAAATGTGACTTCCCTTATTTGGAAATTGATATGAGCTCCATGTAGAGAAATCCAATCCTTGCCAAGAATCACATCAAATTCCACTATAGGAAGGATCAGAAGATTTGCAGGAAGCACATTCCCACAAACTTTAATCGGAGAAGAATTATAAACTTTTGATGCGACTGTTGTGCCATTTGGTGTTGTCACAGCTAACTCAACATCTAATTGTTGAGGTAATACGGTGATACCCATAGAAAGTTCTTCAGAAATAAAAGAGTGGGTGGATCCAGAATCAAATAAAACATTTGCTACTTTAGAGTGGATGGTATGTGTACCTTTCACCACATCGTTATCGTACTCCACATCACTGATAGAAATTGCATGTGACTTTCCTATGTCTTTAGCCTTAAGAGTTGATTGACGTCGACCATCATCATCAACCCTTGGATTAGGGCATTTATTGGGATAATGCCCCATCTCCTTGCACTTGAAACATTGAAGTGTCGTAGGTTCATTCTGTGTATCCCTTCCTTTGTTTGCATCATTATACATCTTCTTCCCATCATCGCGACATTCAAATGCCCGATGACCTTCTTTTCCACATTTGAAACATTTACTTGTCCCTTTAAGACAACTCCCTCCATGTTTCTTTCCACACATTGAGCGTAAGGGAAAGCTCATCTTCTTTTCAGTGTGCTCTTTAGATTTTCCTTTGAATTCCATTTTCCTCTTCTTATCAAACCCATATGACTGACGGGTTACTCCAATCTCCATCTCAACTTTGAGAGCACATCGAACGATTTCCTCGTAGCTATTGAAATCCCTTATGGAAAAGGCCATTCGAAGACTTGGTTTTAATCCACTAAAGAATCAATAGATCTTACTCTCAGGTTGGATAATAATACCAGAAGCATACCTTTCAAGTCTTAAAAAAATTTGCTTCATATGTACCAACAGATTCATCATCCTTTTGCTACAGTTCAAGAAACTCTTTCCCCATCATTGTTCAGAGAGTATGAGGGAAGTACTTATTGAAAAATAAGTTCTTGAACTCGTCCCATTCCACAGACTCAATTTCATCCCTTTTCCTCATATTCTTAATAAGATTCCACAATTGATCAGCAGCACCTTCCAAACGATACACCACTAAGATGACTTTATCATGTTCAGAACATTGAAGAACTGAAAATATCTTTTCAATAGTACTAATCCATTGTTCAACAACTAATGGATCAGTAGACCCACTGAAAGAAGGTGGACACTACCTCATGAAGGATTCAACAGAATGTTGCTCCTTCCATTTCCCGTTTGGAAGTCCTGCATGATTCATAGATTGAGAAAGTTGTGTGATCATGGATACAAGATTTTTCATTCCATCTCCCATAACGTTTGGTTGCTCAGGGGGACAATCATTGTATTGCCTGTCGCATTCTGCATTTACACGGTTCCTTCGAGTTCCAGCCATTGACTAAAACCAAGAAGAATAGTGTGAGAAACACTAATTATAATAGGAAAACCACATAATTAGGAATAAAATTTCACACTTAAGGTATTATCCAAGGTTATTCATGGCAATTTCTAAAACACTAAGATTGTGTTCTATGCTTAGAATTATCCTTTGGGTTCTTACTAAGGATTTCACATCCTAGTTTCCAAAGTTTGACTATAACTTTCCATTGATACCAACTATAACAACACATACTTTAAATACATTGTTATTACAGTAGAATTTATGCACACTTATTACAACATATAACAAAACCAAGAAAGGACCGTGTAGGTATAGTGTCTTTAGAAACTGGGAAACATATACAACTGGTTCATAAAGCATCTACTTTTCCTCCCATTTATTTCATCATATCTAGAGTCCCTTTTTGGCATATTCTACTTAATAACCTTCTTCATAACCTGGGGAAAGAAAATATACAAAAGGGTGAGCTCAAATGCTCAGTAAGGGTAAACAAAAGAAATATCAATCACTTCATATTCATAAGAACATATCTTTTGGAAGTCTTAACCTGCAAAAGAGATCATAATTTCATAACATGGGATAAATCATAGTAGTGAAATTGAATCCCAATAATCATAACATAAAACATGAAACTTTGTGTCATACACACATAATCATAGAGAATCATTTCTTATTAGTCAAGACTCATTTCCAAGACTATCATAGTGGACAAAGTCCCTTTTTGAACTGAGTTCACTCCTCGTTTCTGTCCTGTTTCACTGAACCGGTATAACCTACCGTTCCAGCCATGTCTTTCTCATAAGATATAAAATCTTTACCCAATGCATTGTAGGGAGATATAGGTCCCACCCATCTCATAATGATACCATTCTTATGTGTGCCACAAAAATCATAAATCATACATCATTGCATAACCCATGTAATAAAAATGGAATTCTTAAACCTCGTGACATAATAAAACAATTCATAAATGATAAATGAATTCATATAAATAATTCCATCACAACATAATCAAATAAATGTAATAATAGGGATATAATCAGAACCCTATATTATCTTATATGGAAAATAATTTTGATAAAACACTTGAACTTCTTTCTTGAGGAGAATATCCTTTATACTTCAAAAACATTTTCCTTTCTTAACATTTCATACAACCTAAAAAAAAAAGAAGTTGATTAAAAATATACTTGAAAACTATTAAAGGAATCTTCTTGTAAATAATGTTTTAAAAAATCCAATAATGTCATATATGTTAAAAAACATTCTTCTCATACTTTTGTAAGAAAGTCAAAAAGTACCTCGTATGAAAAAAGACAAAATATTCCTATCATATCTTTTACTAAAAACTCTCCAAAGGGTAAAATTCGATTTAAAAATTTGTAGGTGAATGGAAATAATATTACATATTGAGGAAACATGGATGTGGATGATAAAATACACCCCAGTAAATTTCAAAGTATAAACAATCTCGGATAAAAATGAGATTGTGATATTTCCCTTACCTTAGGTCCGATATGATTTGTACGTGTTTGAACCTCCTGTATAATGATTTAAATAATGTTATTTACTTATTACAGAATCATACGTATTTTTATGATATCATATATGGTCATATTCTTAGCTTCTTAGTAGTAATATTTCATTGTTACTTGTTATTCGGGTGTTTATAACTTTTTGTTCTTATGCGTGTTTTGTCGAATAAATTCTTATTCTTCTCTTTAGGTTATAGATACCTCATTTATATAATGGTATTAGTGTAATATATATCATATTCATTAATTCAATTCATTTATATAATCATTATGAATTGAAGATCATGTAGAACGAGTCGCATCACATCGTGGAGACGGTATTCCGTACGTACGCACGAGTGATGATATCATTCCTATGATCGTGGAATTGTATTGAAGTGTATGTATACTATTTCAGAATCAGTATGACTTTATAATAGTCATATATAGTAATTATTTACACCATTATACCCATCCATTTAAGGTGATGGTGGAAAATAGATTACACCACGGCGTGGAGACGGTATTCCGTACGTACACACGCGCGATGATTTCTTTTTCCATCGGATGGATAGATGGTGAAATAGGGTTGTTTCATACTTATAATAAAATATCAGTATATGAGTGATAATTATGTTATTACTTCATAATGAAACAACTAAACAAGAATAAGTGGAAGATGAAATAAAAATGAAAGAACCGGTAACAGACATTACCTCTTCTTTAAAGTGCTTCTTTGAGACCTCTTTTAGGGCCCTAAAATAGGTCTTTGAAGAATACCAGAACCTCTATGATGTTTCTAGGGAAGTGGAGAGAAGAAATTGGAAGGGGTTGGCCGAGCATGAAGGCTCAAAGTGGTGTGAGGAAGAGGGGGTGGAGGTGCCCTTTTATAAGGGAGGAGAGGGGCTCCTTTGGAAAAACTAAAAATATTATTTTATTATAAAGTCATGTTCGGTTTTAAATAGCTCCAAATTGATTTATTCCGAAGATAAGTTGGGTATGGGTCCAAATCCTCTCATCCAATAGAATTTAGACAAGTTTAGGTTCCTATTTTAATCTTATCATTTAGATTTAACATTAAGTTAAATAATTTTACTTTTACCGTGTCTTCTTGTGTTCTTATACTATAAGGTTAATAAACATACTATAAGCAGCCAAACGAACCACAAGATGTTTATTATTAATAAATATAACCGTAGATAAGTCATTTGATCGAACTTTGGACTTTTAAGAATAAAATAATAATTACTAATATAATTTTTGTTTTAAAAACTATTTTATGTCAATTTTGTCACTATTTAGTAATTAATTTTTGTGAAAATTATAACAAAATGATTAGTTCGAAAAAAGTTAATTAAATCAATAATAACATGTCATATTAATCTAGAAAATTAGTGGAATTCATAAAAAGTCTAAAATTATATTTATTTTGGTGTTTATAACATCAATTATGTCAATATTTCATTAATAAGATAATTACTGCATCATCTTTGTGTCATAAATAAATTAAATTATTTAATCTCTAAAAATTAAAAATAAAATACCATTATGTAGGAAATCTTTGTATCTTTCTAATGAATATTAATAGTCGAATTTATCTTATGTGTAACCCCATATTAAAAATTATTTACTTATTAAACATTGATTTTAACCATTTTAACCCTTCTTCAAATAAATTAATAATAAATGTCCTAATCTAATCCTAGTGGGCCTAAATGGTCATATTTTATTCCTATGTTTGTTTTTGGTCGAATTACACTTATCCAATAGAACTAGGACATGTGTTAGGGTAATAATAATATCATTTTTAACCTTAATTACCCTATTGAGTTTTAACTGTGGTAAAAAAAGTAAAAAGTTACTATTCACCAAAAAACTATTTTCATCTCATTGAACCACATTTTACTTACTGAAATCAACTGGGTCTCTCGGATTTTCAAAATTCCACTCACAGAAGTGGTAAAATTTAGTTTTATGAATAATTCAGTTTTTTAACTACCACTTAGTAGTTTCACTATTCATCAAAAAAAATGAAAGTGTTCATAAAAATACCAAAATTTCACCCTAGGATAATTTCGATATTCCAAATCCAGAAATGAAGTCCATTTTGAAAAATAAAATTTATAAAATTTCAAAAAGTGGTTATTACTATTCATAACGACTACTTTTAATAATATTTTATTAGCATATCATTGTTTAGTGAAACTCGGTATTGCGTACGACACAAGCTATCGAGGAAGGTTGCAATTTTGTGTAAAGAAAGCCAAGAAAGTGTTGTGTGTATAAAAATATTCCTTTGATGATTTATATAACATAAAAGTCTCGGGTGTTACCATTTTCCCCCTTTTTTCACTGGCCATTTCCATGAAATCTTCCAGAAATATGTATGGATTTATTCCTATACTTATGGGATATATAGTGATAGTTGAACATCTTGTACCAATGACAAGATGTATAATAATGAAGCTTTTCACCATTTCATGTATTGTTATCTCTCATGGGGAATATGTGGGTTGGTTAGGATCTCTTTGGTCCACATTCACATTGAGTTATAGTGGCATAAAAACGTATGTTCCATTTGAAGAACCCCTCTCACACTTCATCCTTACCACATGAGGTTAAACTTCAAATATATCTAGAACTATGTATTTATTGATTCACTCCTTTATGAGATATGTAGAATTGAATATGCATCTTGGTTGTGGGCCCTACCATAGAATCATAAATTCACCTTTTTCCCTTTGGGCTAGGTTCCACTATGAGAATGTGTGGTGTGGTGGGATCTCTGTGGTACTCATTCATATTGAAAATATTTTTCCAGACCACACAATTAGCCTTTGGGATTAATATTTCCTACTCATTTGATGATAAATTGTGTGAAATTGTTGTCCTAACTACATTATATTAATCTGAAAAGATATATCCCATATAAAAAAAATTAAACTGATCATGTTGGTATATAATCTATAACCATATACTATGAGATTTTAGTATGAGAAACACAAACCTTAATCTATTTGAAATACCTAACTAAGGATCTCAATAATTTAAGGTAGATCTGATTTCAATTATAGATGTTCTACACTAACATGCTTGAATATGATGTGGTATTAGGTACAGGGTGTTGTATTCGGCAAGAAAATTCCCCCAATCTATTTCCACACTTCATGAGGCCCTTTTCTGGTTCCCTATCCTATTATATTCTTTAAGGGATGACCCTAACATCATTGGGCCAGGAAATATGGCTCCCCTATTATTTTGGGAAAACAACTCAAAAGATATTGGTGACATTTTGAGTTAGGTCCCATGTCTCAAACATGGACAATGGTAAAGTCTAATTTCTTTATCCCCATTACTAGTAGAAATATATGGTTGTTGTGTTTTGAAAATGTTCAATAGTTACCTTCAATAACCACTCCACCCACATTATTTTCAAAATATTGGGCACCGTCACTCATTTATTTCACCTTTTTATGTTGTGGATGATCTCCAACACCCTTGGTGTTGTCCCTTCATGCATCTTCATTAGTTGAGTGAGAATGATAGGGTTTCTTAGACATTCCGAACCAACATTTTCATTCAATTGTTATTATCTCCCATATGATGGGGAAATCTTAACATCACTCCTTTTTTCCTACATCAGGCATATATCACATGGGAATATGTGTTTTGGTGGGGTTTTCACCGACATAATGTAGCTACACATCCCGCAAGTCTAAACTCAATGAACATAAAATACGAGAATATTCATGGTTATACCAGGAATACGTGATGTGATATGGAACTTTTTGGCCTCATTCATGTCAGGGTTTGTTTTTTCCCATGAAAAACTTCCTCTCCCAAGTTCCTCTTTTCCCCTAACTTCCATGTCACATGATGATAAATTGAATGACATTTTCTCCCATACCTCATGATGAAAAACTATATAGATTCATCCCACAAACATGGAATTACAATTGGTTTCCATGTTATAAGAAATATGAATTTATACTATTTTATATGCCATTCTTAGTTGGGTCATACCACTGACATTCCCAGGTTCACTCAGGCATGAGACCTAAATTATTGAGTTCTATGTGAATATAATAACGACCCAAATCCCCACTATGAGTCTCTCTGGGTTCATATTTCCAAAATCATTCACATCCAGGAGGACCCCCTAATGGTGATGGCATCAAGCCATTTTAGATCATTTCCTTTCCTAGACTGGGGACGTAATGCTTTTTTGGAAACGAATATCGAATCCTATGTTTCAAATTTGGCCAATAGTCGATTCTACATTTATATGACCCATCCTTGATTGTAGAGGTCTTGGATCATGTTTTGTGATTATGTTCAATAGTGATCCTACTCATTAGTCACCATATCCTTAATATAGACCTCTAAAGATTTTATTTAAATCCTTTACACTTCCCTATGTTTTAGTGGAACTATAACACCCTTTGAGATACTTCATTTTGTATCTATGTATGTAGAGTGAGATGAACCTAGGTTTTATACATCTAGATGTGATGGGGAAATCCTAAAATAACTCCTTATTTCTTACACTAATCATGGATCACATGGGATTAGGATTTTAAATGGATTGTACCCACATGGTTAAGTTATATAATCCTATGGTCCAAACTCTATAACCATAAACTAAGATACCTATGCTACAAACTCTGTCACATTAAACTAAGAGTATCTACATTCTATTAATTGAATTGTGTGGTGTGGTTTGGACATCCTGGGTCACCATTAATGTTGGATTCGAGTATCCATTCCATAAAAATCCCTTTTGAAACACCTCAAACAGTTTCTTTAATGTAAGATATTAAAATTCATGTGTCGGTAATGTAATAAAACTATAACGCTACAACATTACCATCATGGCAGCACAATGAAAAGAAATTTAGTATTGTGGTGTTCTCATTTATGAAGGTATCGCCTTTGGAATTGGTCAACCACCATGAAACATACCAAGACATACACACATCATGATTTTTGTGGAAACACCCATACATTAAATATTGGTCAAGCCACTAAATAAAAATTAATATCTAAGAAATATCTAATGTCTCCTCTCACTATGTATGGGGAAAACAAGAAAGGATAAATTTACCTTCTAGAACTACATGTGTCTTGATTCCGATCCTTATGGATATGTAGTGTTTCCCAGATCAATGATCTTGGGTCCAGCATTAATATTAAATAATTCTCATCCTCACCGCATGATGTTAAACTTGAAGAGATTCTAGAACTACATGCAGCTTCATTCCCATCCTTAAGGGATACCTTGATATTACAAGACAATATTTCTTTGGTCCCAGTCACAATCACTCTAGTCCATGTTGCGCAACATTAAATTGTATGGGGGATTCCTCATGAATACTTATATGGTGCATGTAGGACACTTTGTCCTCACGCACATCATGTTTCTTATGCCCCCACATTAAAAATATAACTCTCAAATAACCACCTATTATGGTACAAACTTGGTGAACATATAATAATATACGATGGAATTTATTATCTCCCATGATGTTTTGTGTGGAGTTGGGCTTCCATGGCCTCATTCATGTTGGTTTTATCAAAACACCATACCACACATACCAATTTTCTATTCCACCAACAACGGTCCGAACTATAAGACCTTAAACTAAGATATCAATTACCTCAATGAAAGAATTTAAACTACAAAAATATCATGAGAAAGTTATGGATTCCCCATTATGCTTATGGGACACTTGCATCTTCCACACCCGAGTGGACTTCCCCTACTAGTGTTGCTATCCAACTATACTTTTTCAATATATACATGTGGTTTATTCCTCTCCTTTTGGGAAATTTAGCGACACTCGAACATTTTCTTGGTGGACCAAACATAAGTTCAATTTTCTTTTTGTGTTCCCCCTCCCTATTTACGTCCAAAATATAAGACCTTATAATAAAATATTTGATATGATTCTTCCAATTTCCATATCACATGTGCTTCTTTCCCATATTTCCCCTAATGATTGTGTGGAATGGGGCAACATTGGTCCTCATCCACATCATATTTTTTTCCACCATTCCACAAAAACATTCTAGGAATAAATATTCTAATTACTAAATCATAGTTGTATGATATTGGAAATGGTCCAAGAAGTATGACATGAGACTATGTGAAACATCCCAATAAAATGGTGTTATACAATCAGGTGTGTTCTAATCAAATATTGTTAAATTGGGAAATGAATCATCATTATTTCTCATGACATAAATATACACCTAGGCCATCATCATATAGGTCCTCACTGGAAGATGGGATTAATCATTGTTTAGACCAATGTGCCTTCACTAGTGTACTCTCATTCATTGATGTCTAATTTCAAGATCATTGGAATTCATTCGAACATAATGTCACTCCACTCCATGCTTTTCATTACCCTCATTTGGATCCTCATGCGCCTTCATGTAGAAATGGTCCAACTAACAGTTTAGATATGAAACATTTGCTCAAATACCACCATGGTCCAATTCCCCAAAGGATATACGAATATATTTTGAGTAAGGTCTCATGTTTCAGATATGGCCAATAGTCAACCACAAAATTTTTGTCGCCATTACAAGCTGACATTACGAATAATGTTTCTCTACTACAGTCATTAGTAATCTCATTCTGACATTCCATCCTATCCATGATTCTGAAATATAGGCATTGTGATTCACACTTCTCATTACCCCTTTATCCAGATTGATTCACATTCCCTTGGAATTATTACACTTGTGTGCTGGATCAAATTGGAAAATGTAGGTTGGTTGTTTCCATAGCATTATTATAAATCCACAACCTTTCCTGGTTTGAATACTCTTGGGGGTTAGTCAAAAATCACATACACTGAGTATTTGATGGTTATTGGAAATCTAATACAAGCTAAATTGGTATGGGATCTTACATTGTTTCTCAAACCAAGAACTACCCCACATGGTCTTAGGGATTGATCCCAAGTTGTTTCACATATATTATTCAAAGTTATTAATTAATGAAATACGAATGTTTGAATGATCATATTTCAGTCTAGGATGAACAAAATAATAATGTTTAGCAAAACCCAGAATCTTTTGTACTAGCCCCTTTAATAGAGAACATCACCTTTTCCACCTTATAACATGTGGACTCCATGTCCTGATATCACCTCTCAAGCCCCATTTTTCCTCAAAGGCTTCAAAAACAATGTCATCATCCCTAATTTGTGCCGAGTCCCATTTTATTTTGTGGTCGAGAACCTGGCATGATACATGCCACATTTTCTCTTGGATTCCCTGTAGTTGGGCTGTCGGTTGATCAATTAGACCTGATTAAGTGGAAATGAATTATAGATGCTCATTTGACTGGTTTTATAGGTGTTTTTATACTTGTTCATCATCTTGAATCTTCCTAGTGTAGACATACATCCCTTGGTGTCAGACGACATCCATGTGGTGACTCCTCCCCCATATATTTTCAGAAACATGTTCATAAATCATCATGTGAATCCCTCAACCATCCACCCCTCCAGCTCATAGATCTCACAATAAATTAAGAAGTAATTTGATTCAGAAAATCCATTGTAATTATTTAGTTTCTTTAATGGTGGATTTGATTAACTTCAATGCTCGGCATCAGGTAGCCTGACTATCCTTGACCGCATCAGAATCAAACTCATCCAGCTCCACTGGATCAGTAGCTTCATTATTTTTAAATGTTTCAAGGTGTTCAGAAGCATCCCGCCCCTTTAGAATTACATTCGATGATTTAGGTACCATACCATCAGTTTGATCCACATCACTTGATCCTATCACGATAAGGTTGTCCCTGCCAACTCCAGGTCCCACCACTCTAGTGTCGACACCCTTGATCCCAATTTATTGTTCATCAGAAACCATATCATTATTTTTATCAGATACATGGATCTATACAGACCATCAAACCCATCAAGAAAATATCCTTGTGTCCTCCAACATTTATCAAAAGTAGGGAACTCACTATTCTTAGGACTGTTTAGACATGGGTCATGTTAGTATGTTTTGATTGATAAGTAACAAGTATAGCTCTATGAAGTGGGAAGCATACATAAGTCATGCGATGGTGGATCATGATCATGGCTTAAAATCATTGGGATTCAATGTAATGGTTCCTTGTATATAAATACAGAACATGGGACTCCAAGTTAGATATCCCATCCTCTTTAGCTCTGACCAACCTACCATCATCTCCTACATTGGCCACAAACCATACTACTTGTCTCTCTACATTGGTTGTATACCCATCTCCATGTGAGGGGGTCTCCATTACAAGACACTACTACACATAACATGCATCAGTTGAGAATCTAGATAACGAATATGACAGATGACAACACAATGAGGTGAGTTAACACTTACTTCAAGGGTTTCACTAAATGTTTCCAAAGAAAATGTACTCTATGGATTTTATATCACCTTCCAATAAAGAGGATTCCTTTGAGGCTAATAACTCGGTATCCTTATTGGGGTTTTGTTCATTTAACTCTTCCCCATAGGATCCAACCATGTTGTCAGAAAAGGGGAATCATTCTACCAGGTGACACATTGACAACACTGGGGAAGAAGTCAAGTTCAATAGTACCCACACTCAGTTTTTCATTCGTTGTGAAGTAGCTCAAAAGTACACTATGTCTTCTAATTCTACCACGAATTTCCTACCATATTCCATGGATGCACTAGGGCCACCTTTAGAAAAGATGATCCCTTCCAATAGCATCTCATACATGTTCAACTGATCCCACACAACATCAGTGTTGAAGTATTTTCAGCAGGTATCCTAATACTTCCAAGTCTTTGAATATATTGAATCATGAGGAATCTATACATGTGACAATTTTTCCCTGGAGTTTCAGTTGATGTCTTATATAAAACCCTTGATGGTGCCACTTCCTCATGGGTCATCTCATTTGGGAGTTTTTTGATCTTCTACTTCTTCTTTATTCATATCATTTTTGTCAACACTGCTCTATGGACCATAAACCCCATTACTACAATCTCATTCTCATGGGGTGAATCCTTTATATTGAAATGGTTCTATCTTAAAACCACCCAACATTGGCCCCATGAAGTCGCTTTGTCATAGGCCCATATTCTCAAATACATTAATACTTCACCCAGATAGGCGCCTACCCAACTCTGTGTATATGCATGAACAAACTCGACTACAATATTAGGTGGGTTAAATTAATTATATATTTTTCCATCCCCAGGTTTATACATCAACTAGAGATACATTATCACACATTTATGGTTTTCGTGGAATACTCCCAGTTATGCCTTTGGAGTTAGCCTCTTCAAACACTGAAATTGCCTTGAAAACTGATACAGAGTGTAAGGTTCATAGATAGACATGCAATCCACCCTCACTATTGTTACTCTGACTCAAAAGTTCTACATATATGACCTATTACCGTAGTATATGTACTTCCATCATTGAATTCTCCCATTGGTAGTGGAAATGGGTGGAATTTGAACTAATCATGTTTCCCTGTCTTACTTAATGCTACCACTGGACCAAACATGAGAGGAAAATCCACCATGATGTTCAGAATGGCTAGTTAAATTATTATCCTAGGGAGGGATAGACTGGATTGAGTTATTCCAAACCTCCCATATGTGGCACAACCCAGGTGCATAAAAATTGAAACAACCCTCATATGAGAAATGTATTCTTCCCCTCTTTGATACGATAATGTACCCTATTCAACTTTACCATCAATAGGATCCCCATATTGATGTGATTTGTAGTGTACATTATTTCCTCAATGATAAATGTGCTCTGCCACGCTCCCATATGCCCATTTATAACTAGTAGAATCCACCCATCAATGAGTTTTGAAAATAATCAATGTATCCTTACTATCATTTTTCTCATTCATGACATTGTATCCCCACATATACTAATATATATACTCCATGATCTATCCATAAGGGTTTTCCCTACCACTATGAACTCTCCATGGATAGGTGTGGGGATTCATTGGATGTTTCATGGGTGATTCCCATCCTTTGGTCTGCTTATTCTCTTGAAAGTTTAGAGAAAAACAAACACATTGCTTGATGTGTATTTCTTTGGTCATCTTCTTCCCCATGTTTATTCCTCGAACATGATCCAGAAACTACTCTACCAGAGGTGAAGGTTGTTCATCATCCTCCCAATAATCATTAGTGGGGGAACACATCATAAATTCCACTGAAAATCAAAATTTTAAAAATATGGTGGAGGTCTTAGAGGCTGATGTCAACCTCCCCATGATGCTGGTGGAATGTATTTGTATCCTATGACCACCATCTCAATAGATATTTTATTGCATACCATTGTTGAGAGAAGTGTAATTTGGAATCTTGTGCTGATTTATACAAGCACACTCTCCTTAGAAGCCTACTGAACTCTGTGAATGATGTGCACACATAGTAATACCATGCCTACTGATTAATGAAATTTCTACCCTAGTAAAAATCCCAACCATCTATCCACCTCTTATCTGGGCTCCCAAGCCCTTCCTTGATGAATATAATATACTACAGCGGAGAATATTATTTCTCCAAAAGCTTTTGATCAAAAATTTCAAACTGATTCTAATGTTATTTGGCTATGATGGGGGTATAGTTCATCCTAGAATGTCCATCAGAAGTCCTATACCACAAGTGTTGTCCCTATGTACCACTAAACCAGTAGTTCAGATCATCTATGCATGCATCTGGGATGAAGAATTCATTCCTCAATCTAATGAAACATAGTGGAAAACTTTTTCAAAGCTGGTAATCTTTCAGGATATATGACAGTAGCTCTAGTAGTGAATCGTGATCAGAATGACACCTAATGTACTCATTAATCATGATATTGTAATCCATTACTTCACATCAGGAAGCATCAGCAAGAACCACTTGAGAAACATCATATGTATCCATTGATCCGATACATATAAGATTGTTTATTATGTTTATATATGTCAATTACGATGCTTGATAGCATATAAGTAGTTTGTGGAATAGCCTTGTACTTGGCGTACATCTCAAAGGAGCAGTGGATCATGATGATTGGTTTTCTATAAAGCATTTTTGGTGAAAAAGGCTATGGAACCTAGTTCATGGGGATGAGTTCATTGGAAGGTTTTATTTGCAATAGGAGATATTTGGTGTAATATTTCTCAATGATTCAGTATAAAAAATGGTCCCCTCAAACACTATATATATAATGACCAACCGACCTTTCTAGAAACCTTCGTCTGTATGATAATCATGGTGTGTCACACCGTGCATTATACACGAGACATTTTCATGACTAGATGTGTTTTTTTGTTGATGGGACCTCAAAATATGACCATATTTTCTCATTGGATCCAATACTAAGGGATAATATTTGGTGTCAAAAATCATGCTACTAAATAAAAAAATAAATGTATAGCATGTTTGAAGATAATATGGACTAAAATAGCCCTAAAATTCATCAATTGAGTCTGCCTCATGAAGAATCCTGATAGAGAACCCACACTGTCATGCCTACAGTGGTGGATGAGGCTACCTCCATTAGTTTGACAGGCATCATGACCACGTAGGCTTCTTCGATGGTAGCTATGTGAGTATGATGGATCCATTCTACTTCCCAACATCTTTGTTTCTTTGTGGTAATCCTCAGGACCATCAGAAGACACATTTACTATAACTACTTGGCTCCCCCACATCAAATGAATTATTACCCCAACCTTTCAACATCTGGTATCCCTTCTCACAAAACTCTCGAGTGACATGAACCAAACCCAAAAATGGGTCGCGCAAGGTACTTGAGCACCATGAACCAAAAATTACATTATTACTCATTAAACCTACTTATAATAGGGATGCCCTTCGCAAAGGTATCAACCCTTTGCGAAGGAGGTATCCCATTTGGGTTACCTGAGGCCCCAAGAAGCATTAATACATTGCAGAAGACCCTTCTAATAACCTCTATTATAAGAACAATTACCCATGCTACATGATGACATATTCATCATGAAAAAACCTTCATTCATGAAGCACCTTTCCATTATGAATAGCCTTCCTTCTGTCAAGAACCCATTCTTCAAAAACCATCTTTTAGAAATCCCACATTCTTCTTTATATCCTCTCCCTTGTGGCCCTCATAGATTGTGTGAGTTTATTTCATGGTTCCTCATGCTGTATCCATTGTTACGATGACCCACCTCTTTTTTTTTACATAGGTACGTTATGGATCTTTCTTTTTGGCATAGCCACACTAATGCAGGCCCACGAGGGACCATTCCTCCACCGCCTCCCTTCAGTCATTATTCTAGGACATGCACAACTCAAACGTGCATGGAATAAAACTACATAAATCCTAGGGAGTAATGAGTGAACCCTCACCATCCAACCCATAAGACATTAAATTGAAATTCCCCATCTTTTATGTAAACAATGTTAAAATGTAGTCTGACCCCGTGCAATGCAAAAAGGGTGTTTTTCCTCTGGCACCCCATTTGGAGTATGCCCCATTTTCCATATCCTTGGACTACTATCCATGAATAAGACCCACATAATCTCTCATGGTCGAACCATTTGAAACACGAACTTCATGTCTACTACTACATCTTTTTTCTCACACCGACAATGAGTCATGTGGAAATAGAGTAAAAAAGTGACCAAAACACTCCATCCTAGTCTACTAAACATTCATAAGTCCCGTTACCCTCATATCAATACTACATGGGTTTTGATCCCTACCTTCGACATAGGGTATGTATAAGGACTCCTAGAGGATTGAACCACATAATCCAGAAATTGAATCTATTTTTTGTCAGTTATTAGTCATCCTCAATGTATGATGTTAAAATAAAAAACAACTTAAACTATATTGGTTTTAATCAATTTCCTCTATACATGGTACATTGGAAACCTCTCTGAGTATCAATCCCAACAAATACCAAACTATGGTGCTACCTCCCAGGTATGTACGCGCTTTGGTATGCAAACCATGTGTATGATCGAACATGTTAATATGAATATAGACATGTGTATTCCCTGATTCCATCTTAGATTATGATGAAATTGATCCAAGGATCCTAAATAGGGTATGTAGGAAGCCTATTTGAGGATACATCCCACCATCCAATCTCATCCAGATCATTCCCTTAAGTCTTTATATCATTGTAGGATCATTCCCTAACCCAAGGTTACACTTCCTTTGGGTCACTATCCATACAATCCATTCTCACAAGCCGCCCATCATGTGTCTCAATGCCCCATTCCAAACTATATGGACTTTGATTCCCATCTGTTATGATATATAGGAATCCTCCCCAAGGTTCAATCCCATCACCTTCAACACTCCATCCATTGAACTTCTACATTTCCTGTATTTCCTTATCGATTATTACCCATGCATCCACATCTCGGTGAGATCATTCCATCCACATCATTAGTACTATTATAAGAACCCGAGAATCTAACCATGAATAAGACTCACAAAAACCATATTCATCCAACCAAGTGTGCACTTTTTGGGAAGGGCAGCTAGCCTTGTGTAAGCCCCAAACCACCCCTTAAAATTGTGTGGGTTTTGACCCCTAGCATCTACATAGGGTATGTATGAAGACTCTATAAGTTTCAGTTCAATAAAATGGAAAACCATGGTGATCCTCTCATTGTGGTCTACCTATGTAATATTACCTTAATGGTGTCCAGATCAGACTTTACTGTTCGAAATCATTCCCTTAATGGGAAACATCACCTAGGTTCGTCATCATAGGTGTTCCAACCCATCCAATAGTAAAACATGGGGCCTTCCTCCAATGGAAACATCACTTAATAATGAAAAATATCCCATTTATGGGATGAACAACCTATTTACCACTCTCATTGGGCTTTCTGATCCATGCATTCAGTAAGCCTTCCAGGTGCACCCTTCTAAAGATGTACCCATATTATCCACCATCAAAAGTGTTATAATTAGTTTTTACTTCTTTGAATGATATAATACTCATGAAAATTCTTCTCTTAAGGATGTTAAACTCAGATGATACACTGTGTAAAACATGGGATTCCTATGGAAAACATAGAAAGACGTGACTCTCAGAAAATATACATTATGACCGCAATAGGATCACTCAGGTTTCCAAGCCCTTGATAGGCCCTCTTATGAGGAATAATATAGATTCTCCAATGTTCCCACATCCATATAATCCACTAATACCGAAGTGACTAATTCCCTCACTAAGGGTTTGTTCCCTGACTTGACAACATGAAATGTCTAGAAAATATAACATAATTAAATGATTTCCACAATGAGATAGAACCACGAATGAGTATCATGAATAATAGGGATACCTGTACTGGGTGACGAATCCTATGGACATATCCAATGATAGAAGGACCAATATCTGATAATCCCATTTCGATAAAGGAGTAGACATTGCCGAAAAAGAAATGAATGTCACACACCTTTGGAAAGAGGGAATGTGGGGTACAACACAGCCCACCCGTTCACACAAACGATGACACGTGCATGCCATAATGGAAGAATCATAAAAAATGTTAAATAATTATATTTAGATTTCCACTTTTTTATGATGTATTTAAAGTAAATGTAAATATATATTTTTAAAAATGATAGTGATGATATTTTATAATACATAATATTTTATTAAATGATATAAGATTCATAAGAATATTAGATTTAGAAAAATGATTTGGATAAAGTTTAAAACATCAACCATGGTTCATTTTTGTATCTTTTGAAATTTAAAGTTGTATTATTAACCCATAAACAGTAGAAACATTTAATATTATGGTAATTATTAAAAGGATTAACTAATAGTTAAAATAGAAATATATAGGTAAAAATATGATCAAATCATGTTCAAATTTTAATTAATGAGATTATTTAAAATCATCATAATATTATATATTAATATAATCCATTTTTATCCATTTGTACATCAAAATATAATTATATTATTATATTATTTTATTAAATTCCAAGGGTTCCCCTCCTCTCAATTACGAATGGGAAATCCACCTTTATTTTATTAACACTACATTAAGCGTTATAACCCAACCAAACACAACCAATTTCTCTTCTAAAATCCCTAATAACAATTATAGAGGTTCTAGAATTCCATAAAGAATATCCCTAGGGCCCTTAATATGGGATCAAAAGGAGTTATTTAAATCAAGGTTTAATTGGATTAATCAATCATTTTTCTAATTATTCATTTTCCACCATTCAATAATTTTATAAAATTATTAAAATAATATCTTCAGTATCAAATATAAATATAAATTTTATTACTATTGTTAAAAATCATTTACTCACACACTTATCATCAAATGGGTAATTGAAAATGTCGCTCATACATATGTACGACTTATTGTCTCCGCATGGTGATATAATTCATTTTAAAATCCATATTTTGTTGATAGATGATATTTTTCGGTTTTTGATTATATATCATAATTATGACCTAATTAAAATTCTGGACTAATAATATCATATCTAACTTCTTACATTTCTATGTATTAGGAATCTATAACGTCGATCGTGTGTATGTGTGGATTACAATCATCATAATGTGATCATATTAGGTTATCATTTATTATTTTAACTGGATGGTAATATGGATTAATTTAATGAAAACTATATATATATATATATATAGAATAATAATTAATATTTAATGGTGATTTATTATTTAATCATCTTTGTTTCCATATGTTGAAATATGAAAACATTATTCGTTAGTACATATGGCCTTCCATCCCCAGGAATGGTGTAAATCAATTTTATATCATGATCTTTAATGGATTACTATAAATTTGTAAATAAATAATATATATTCTAAATATATAATTATTAATGTTTTCATTTGATCGTACCATGACCAAATTACAAGTATGAAAACTACTAAACCAGAACATGTCCGAAAAACAAGGTAGTTATCACCTGGAATATATATTTCAATAAAGAGGTGTTTACAAAGGGATGGTGAAGGTTTATAATTAAATCATATATTTGTATGATTTATTTGAGTAGCGATTTTAACAGGTTTATAATAAATTTATTTTTATTATATAGTATTTTCCAACACATATGAATGAAATAAATCCTATGTTAGGGGATTTTCATCTCACTTCTATTTCTATCGGATATATGCTATATTGACCACATGATTCTTTTGTGTGGTGTATAACAAAGCCATGAATGAAATTTTTTGGTACATATTATTGAAATCACAGGATATAAATAACTTTATATGGTTATTTATTTTAATGAAACTATGATTTATAATTTAGTAATGTAGTATGGGTTTTAGGTTACAGTCTCATAGTTTTAAGAAATTGTTTATGATTCTGTTTCTAATGATGAAATATTATAATATATCTTTAATGAAACTCATGATTATTATAATACTATGGTTATTTAAATAAAATACATTTTTTTAATTCATTTATCTCAACTTATGAACTCAATATAATAAAAATAATTTTTAATTATAATCAAATTTATTTCAGTATTTTTTCGATTTTTTTTATTATATATCATTGTTTTCCAAAAATGAATTATTAATTGATTTTAATATTACATATTGATTTTTTAATGTAATTTTATTGCATTTTTTACATTTTACAAAAAATTTAAAAGGAATATTTGATTCATATTTTAAATGATGTGTTTTTTACTTTTTATAGAAAGGTGAAAGGAATGATGTCTTTTATACATAAATAGAATGAATAGAATTTCCCAAACGTATGATTTTTTTAATGTTTTTAACCATTATTTACATGTTTCAATGAAAATTGTAAAAAAATTCATTCCAAAATATTTTAAATTTTTTTATATTTTATATAACTGATTTTAACATGGGTGGATATTTTCCTCAAGAATTTATTTTTGATATTCTTATGGTGTTTCAATTAATCAATGAACATAACACTTGATTTCACTTATTATTTATAAGGAATATCATCCAAGGATACCATGAATATTATTTCTCTAGATGGTTTTTTATAATTATAATCTGTTTATGATACTTGTTTCTTTTCCACGGGTCATATTATGATTAAATTGAGAAATTTTAATGAATTTTTTTTCATAGGTTATGATATGATGAACAGTTTATAAAGACAATTTGTTTTCATGGGTTATGATATGATTAATGTTTTATGATATTTTGGGAAACATGTGTATGCTTTATATTATGTTATAGTGGTTATATTATAAATAGGGATTGTATTTATGTTATAAAATATGATGGTAGTTATATTTCAAGAATGGACGGTGGTTACATTATAACAAAGGGTGGTGGTTAGGTTATTAACAAGAATGTGTGGAACCTATATCTCCATCCAATGAATTGAGAAAATATTGATATCCCATGTGATAAATAGGGATGGATTGGGCAGTAAACCAAATTATATAAGGGATTTTATCCACTATGGAATTATTGGAAGTGAACATTGAATACTATGATGGTTTAGGGAGTGAACCCAACCCATAATGATAGTCTTGTAAATTAATCTTGTCTATAATGGGAATTATTTTATTTAAATATGTGTATAAGATATAATTATGTTTTTTTCTATGGTTTATTTCCTGGATGATTTTCTATTATTGCATTATGATTTATATCCTATGATCAGTGATAGTGTATTCCATGAATCAATATTGTAATCAATGATATTCATATTCTTTATTTCAAAATATATAATTATGTAATCATATAATAATTTTTTATGTTTTTATCTATTTATCATTGATACCTCCTCTATTTTCCCTCACATAGCTTCTCATATAATCCATTCTTACTTTTAATTTCACTATTTTATGAAGAATGGTATTAAGTATGATTTTCCTATTAAGGGTGATAATTTTGAAGAATATAATGGGAGATGATGTAGATCTTTTATGAAACATATTTTTTTGTATCATAGTCTCCAAAGGAACTTGATATTTATTATTCTAGCATGGATCAGTATGTTCTCTTATTATTATTCATCAATTATGATGTGATATATATAAATGAAATGTTTTTGTAATTATAGTTGGTATAAGACAAAGGATTAAAAAATAATTGGAATCTACGATGAGAATTGTTTTTATAACTATGTGCATAATTATATATCTAAGATAACATAAAAATGGTTTTCTAAGGAAGATAATATTTAATTTTCTTAGAAAAACATCCCCATGGATTTTATTTTGGCACAAATAAATATAATGATAATAACCTTGAATATAGTTGGCAGAATATATATCTCATCCATAATTTTGACACATTATGCGTGTTCCATTATTATACACCTATTTTTTATTCTTTGGAGATATTCATGTGTTATATTTAATTTACCTTAAGAACTATTATATAGGATTTGAATTTGATATTATTATGGATGACCTTGGTTAAACCTATGGCATCAATGATTAAAATGATGGTGTCTGGATTTTTCCATCCTATTAATATGTTTTCAAGATTATGTGGGTATATAATATGATTAGTATTTCTCACAATAGATTTTTTGGTTTTAGTGAATTTTGAAAACAAAAAGGAATTGAGTTAATTTTTCATGTGATGGAAAATGTGTTGATGAGAATCCAAATGGGAAGATGAATAGAATGATGTATATTAGGATTATTCCAAATTAGTGATCATGAAACATGATTAAAAATATTCACCAAAAAGAAATCTTGAAATATGAAAATAAGATAAATATTGAGTTTTATGAGAGCTTAGGAAATGGACACCATGAAAGAAAGAAGATATAGTTTCCTATATTATAAAAATTTGGGAATAAAAACTCAATGAAATTTCTCAATGGAATGCGAATATGTGTTGAATATGGAATATAAGGACACAAGTAATGTAATTTCTGATGAAAAATGAAAATGTCAACTAATTCAATGCATGAGAATAATGATCTCCCAATGTTTTATTTGATGGATTAATGTTTTAAATTTATAATGGATGGGAATTATGAAAATGTATTTCTGTGTGTTATTTCTCATTGAAATAATCAACACAGTTCTATATGTAATAGTTTAACTATTTATGAGGAAGAGACTAAAAAAATACATTAATGGTATTGGTAGATTCAATAGTATTTCATATCATAAACATAATAATCACGAATAAATGGAGTTTCATTTAATAGCAATACATTATTCATATTTTATATTATATGAAATAAGTATTTTGAAATAGGACTATGAAGACCATTAAATTGTTTAAGAAGAAATTTGAAGGATTAATGTGTTTATATTTGGATGAATGATTTATTTTGTACTAATAATATTCTATATTATTTTTTTGAAACATTTAAGGAATGTTCCAAAGTATTTTACTTTAATAATTTGAAAAAATATTTTTAATGGTACCAATAACAAAGAAAACAGACGCAATGATGATGTCATGTTTTTATAGAATTTATTATTGAGGGAAATATAGCACTTAATATATTCTACATATTGAATAAAAAATTAATAGTTGAGATAAAGAAAATATTGGCATTCAGAAATATTTTTCAGCTGTATTGGAGATTATAAATATTGTTATTGATTATGTGAGAAAATATTTTTTGGTAGATATTTTTGAATTTTTTGGATTCATAGAATATATAGAATAATGATAATGTAAATAGTGAATCATGTAAATAGTATATATGATAAAAGAAATGATATGTTTGGAATGTGACATTATGAAATGATTTTTTTTTATTAGGGACAAAATTTAGATTAGTTTTTTGGTGTTTCAATATGGTAAGAATTATTTTTGAGAAATATTATAGTAAACTAATTTTATAATAGATTAAGATGATATTTGGATATTATTGTTCGATGATAAAGTATGATTTATTATATTTGATAAATTAGGGTAACCATTATGATTTTTTAAAATATTTACAGGCTGAATTAATTTATTGTGGATCTTATAATTCAATAGAAGCTATTGAGGTAATATTTATCTTGAATATGAATTTCTAGGAGGAACAAATGATGATGAAATTTATCAAAGAACAACTAAAGGATGATTTTTTCTTTATGACATCGAAATAAATGAAGTATCTTTATTTTATCAAGTGATTTATATGGATAATAAAATAATCCATCCACTTTAGAAAAAGGAACAAGAAATAAAAATTTTATATAATTAAATTTCTTATCATGAAATCATTAATAGTTTAAATCATAACATATTAAGTTTTTTGGGATTGACAAATTTCACATTACTATGTTATCTATCACTGTCTAATAGACCTAAAAATTATGTATTTTCTTTAATACATAAATTTTAAAAATCCACTAATGTTTTCATATTTGGATATTTAAATATTATTTATTCTAGATGACCATTATATTTCCCATACTATATTTTTAAGAGGTATCTTTTTAATCATTTTTATAATATGGGATTTCAATCATGGAGTATCAAATTTTCAATCCAATATTTACCAATACAATGTTAAAATTGTAAGGATGTGGTTTATTAAAGTTTATAATGTATCTATTACATCCTGTTATTTTATGAAATAATTTTTTTTGAATAATTTTTTTTCTAAAATCATACGTTTCATGAAACAATATGTCGAAAAAAATTGTGATATAGTATTATAATATTGTTATTATATGTTATAAAATAGTATTTGTATTGGTGGATATGAATAAAAATTACTAAAGTATGAAAAAAAATCTTTAAATATTTTGAAATTAAATATTAGGTTATCATTAAACTAGAATGGAAAATAAAAATCATTTCAAAATAAAATATATATTTTTATAGAAATGGTGTTTTATGCCTGTAATGTATTTTAATACTAATAATTTAACATTGTCAATAATAGTGAAATATTTGAATGAAAGTTATATATAATGTGTTAAATTAATTTTTTTGACAATTAATCAAATATTTTATTGGAATTTAATAAAATTAAATATGGTCTTTTCCTTAAAAACATCATTTGTCTAAAAAGTAGTTTTGTGGAATTCTCATCAATTATATTAAAATTAATTTCATCTTATTAAAAACATTTAATTTCATAAAATAAATTAAATAAATACCATTATGAGGTTATAATTTGTTCATTTTTTCCCATTAACTTTTTTCAATATGAATAATAACTATTGGAATCCATATCACCTCGATAATGGGTAAATCAGGTTAATAGAGGTTAAAAATATTTGTTAATGCCATATTAGATCATCTTAATAATTATTAGATGAATTTATTTTGAACCTTATTTCATTTTTTATCAAAATATATATCTTTATGGGAAATGTTTCATTAAAACAAATTTTATCATATTCAAAAGAAAGAAAATACAAAGAGACAATCTTTGAGTTTTAAAAATCTTATATTTATTGGCATTGAAAAAAATCTAGTTATGAAAAAATATTGATAGTAATTTTGAGCTTAGTGAAATTATTATCATGATTTAAATTTACTCTGAATTTTTTGTAATTATATAGTGACCATAAATTCTCTTGCAACACTAACATGGTTTTTATCTAATTTTATAAATTCTAATAAATGATATTAAAAATATTTAATGAAAATTAATTTGATTGATTTAGTTTTTTTCACAAATTATATAAATTAAAATTAAATAATATTATTAGTTTGACGAGTTATATTATAATTCAATATTTATCATTTTTTGTTTTAAGTCAAATTAATTGAGGAGTGTTACAATTGATATTAAATATATTTTATCACTAGATTGTTTAATAACATTAAATAAATAATGTAAAACTACTAAAATAAGTAAAAGTGGAAATTCTATTGATGAAATTTTTATCAAATATGCATTTATATCCCATTTGAGACAATTTGGATTAATAAATGATTTATTGTAGTATATTATTTTAAGTCATTTCAAGTGTGTTCTCCCCTCCCTTATAATTGGACACCCCATATTTATATTCATCACACAACATTTAGGTATCTAAACAAATTAATCCCTAATAATTTGTCTTCTCAAAATCCATGTATATGATTTTCAGGTGTTGATCTCCAAAAAAACCAATCACATGTTCATTGATAAATGATGTAAATGAGGTCTCCTATACAAGAGGTATATACAATATATGGCCTCATTCAATTAATTTCATCCACTGGTTACACTATGTATATGGTATTTTCCATAAAATAATATCTCAATTATGGTAAATTTTATGAAATTTCATATTGATTATGAAATTACCATAATAAAACATCATTCAATCAAATTGGATGTGAAAGTATCGCTCATTCATACTTATAACATACTGTCTCCACATAACAGTGCGATTCATTTTCTATCACCATCATTCACATATGGTTATTATTATGGTATTAATGTTTAAATGTAATATTTATTATATAATTATTCATATAAAATTATAATATCATATCTAATTTATTTCATTTGAAGCTGATGGAAAATGATAAGGGCATTGGTGAATATATTTAGACTACCATATCCACAAAACGACGTTCTTCATTATTCATTTAAATTATATTTCGTTGGCATGAATATGTATTTGATGAATATAACATATTTATATTATATATAATTTTTTTTAAATGATAATTTTTATTTTCCTTTTTTTTCGTCTCTCGAAAAATGAAAAAAAACGTCCATATGTAAGCATAGCATACTGTCTACATGAAAGGTGAAATATATTTTATATCTCTATTATTTTTTATGTATATAAATATATATATAATTAATATATATTATATAATATGAATTAATGTGATTATAATATATAAGTATAATAAATTTAATAATTTCATCCATGAGGCTAGAAGCTTTGGAAGAAGGTGGAACTCAATGTAAGATATTTTTTCTATCTTCTTTGTTTATGAGACAAATACCTTAAAAACCACATGTTTCTTTTGAGTGGTGTATATATTTTACATTAACTTATTTTATTATTCTTATTATTAAGAATCTTGGTATTTACATGTTCATCAATGTATATTTATTTCACGGTGTTTTTTTAAATAAAATTCTGAAATGGTAAGAGGTTTATATTCTATTCTTATTGTTTATCATGATTGCATATGATTATGTTTCTGATGATTTGATCCAAAGATCTACTTCTCAAGATACTCTTAAATAATATTCTCCTCTTATTATTTTATTTTTTTAATACAATATTTCCTTAAATTTTCCTCTTTATCATATCAATATACTAATAATATGTTTTCAAGTACAGTCGAATTTTTTTCTCTTCTATAAAAATACGTTTTTCTTCCTTATCCATGTTTTTTTTATATTTTGAGGTAGGTTTTTTCATTTATCCAATGAGTTTTTAATTTCATTTTTACCCAATTATTCATTTTTATAAAATGTTATATATGTAATATTATTTCCTCTTTACATATCAGTTACATTTTTATTTTAACAAATGTGAAAATGGAATGTTTTATTTTTAACATTGTCAAAATCGTTGGAATTTACAACATTATGAAAAGTAAATTAATAAATATTCCTTTAAACTTTTACATGGTTATTTCTAAAAAATAAAATCCATAATATTTGGATTTTTTTTCCAATAATGTTATTTCATAACTGAATGGTAATTTTCTTCATGAGATTTTCCATGAAATATTTTGTAGTAATTTTCATCTAATATGTCACCATTTTAGATTAATTAATCCTTGATGGTGTTATGGTACAAAGAGGCCATCCTTATTGTTTCTCGGGATAATTTTTTTATGATGACAAGATTCAAAAGAGGCCCAGTTCTATTGCAAGGGTTATTCTATGATGAAATATATTTGATACCCAATTATTTTCATAGATTATGATATTAAGAATAAACTATTATTATGTGGAAAACATATGTATGATTTTTATTTTGTGATGGGTGGGACGTATACGTCCCTGTAGTTAATTGGATTGTTTCTAAAGTACTCTAAGTGCAAATAGTGCACAAGAGTTTATCTTTAGAAAAAAAGGGTATATAAGAGGTTATTTGAATCCTTCTGTATGTTTATATATTTTTATCCCAAGCCTCTAATTTTATGAATTCTAGGCTTGGTAACATTTACATTTAGTTTTATATGATTTTGTGAATGAAATAATCATATATAGTATGGAAATGTTATGATTTCATGGATAATATTCACTAATTTTTTTATGATTCATGACATTTTAACATCCATGATTTATTAAATGACTCAAAAATATGATCCATGACATGAAGGAAATTGATTTATAATGTTGTAATCATTTTATCACACACTTATTGACATGTTATACTTATGCGATTATGGATATATTCCATGTTTAGATTTACATATATTTATTTCTCACACTTTCATAGGTTTCATTTCCTAGGTAATAATGAAATGAGTTATGTGTGACATGTCTGAGAAGGGTGCTAGTTTGGAAGAACTAAATGGAAGAATAAATGGTTCACTTAGGAACCTATTTTTTATGTAACCATGTTTTTATAGAAACTAAACCTATATGACTCTAGAGAGAACCAATTTGTTATTTATAGAATATTAATCTAATAAGATGTGATATTTATGTTTGAAAGTGTGGGACACTATATTTGGTATCAAATCATTGATTAGTAATCCATTGTAATATATTATTAGAAACAATTTGTTAGAAAACGAGAGATATAAATAAATAGAGGATAATATCTAAAAATTTTCATAATGAACATAAATGAACAAGGTTAAACCAAGGGTATCATGTATTTAAATTAATGTGTCACAATTTACACACCATATAAATGGTATTTTCATGATTATACAGTTTCCCTCTAGGATTAGTGTTACTCAAAATATGCTTCATGGTTTTTTTCAATCATTGGAACCTGAAGGATTCATGTAAACACTGAATACACTAGAAAATGAAATTAGTTTAATCATGAAAATAATAATGATATGGTATATTGAATAAAAAATACGACTACTATGGTCACACAACATTCTCATGATATGAATGACATTGATCATCCAAAGGAGAAAATGGGGGAAAAATATTTTATCGATTCTATCATGAGGGAACATCCAAGTTATTTAATTTTTTCATATATTTCACTAATATCTATGAAATGGGTCAGTACAATCAAAAACATATTTATTATTCTATAGTTTTTAGATCATGAAAAATTTATGTGTCATATATATCATTTAAAAGGACATACAGATCAATGGTGGACTTTTATCAATAACATGAGAGAAAAAGATGAGATCTAATCCATATAATAGGATAACATTAAGAGCTTATTTATCAAGAAGTACATTCATTTTTATTCGTTAAACAAAAATATATAATAAATTCCATTAGTTATTTTTGAAGGATGATTAATCCATTGGTAGCTATGAGTTCACTTTTACAAGACAAGAAAGGTATTCATATTGGATTATCATCAAACCTTGAATGTATATTTTATTGATTCATTAGTTTCGTAACCATGTCTCTAAATGGAATTATATAACGGAGAAATTTGTATCTATAAAGTTATTTGTTATGTTTTATCAATGTGTAACTATATAATATAGTTACCCATCATTGTCATGTTTTTGAGTACAAATGAAATATGTAATTTGGGGAAAATTTTTAAAACCATTAAGATATTAATATGAGACTTTATTTATGCTCAAATTATTTATAGGATCATTTAAGAAATAATCTTAATGTGATTTAAAAAATATATTAGTGCTTAATGGAATTCTATAAATATACTGAATGAAAAAGTTATGTTAATGTGTAATCAAATGATTCAAATAAAGAGAAATCATTATCGAATACATCACCTAAAATCAAGTGTTTCAAATTCAAGGAGCATTGGAGATATTCCAATTAGTTCCAAAATCTAACGATTAAAGAAACTTAACTGCATCAAAAACCTATTAAATCCAGAGACAAAGTGATATCTCAAGAAATGACAATTTAAAATGAAGGGTTTGGTAGTGATATGCTGATGTGTACACATATCATTCACACTATAACTATTAATACATTATTTGTTTATATTTCCACCCTCTCTTTTCTTTTTGAGTCATTTTTAATGGGTATTGTAGTATCACATGAAGTATTAAATGTTCAATTAGTAGTGAAATTCCCTAATGGTATAATAATTGAATATAAAGTCTATGATTCGTGTCTTGTTGATGTTTGTGGAAATGTGTATCCTATAAATCTTTTTATCATACCTTTTGTTGAGATTAATTTTATTTGGTAATTTATTAGTTTTTTTAATAAATACAGCCATAGTTTATATGGAAGAGAAATCACATTTTATGTTACTAGACATCATATCATCTTCTACAATTGTAATGATAGATATGAAAATCAGAAGGATATCACATCCTTGTTATGATTCTTGATTCCTATGAAAAAGTGTCATTTATCTAATATGGTTTGGGAGAAAAAAAATTATGATATTCTTATTCTACTAGAGTTTATTGATGTCTTTCTATAAGAGTAATTGATCTTCCCAAAAATCATTAAGTTTATTTTTAAATATAATTTATTCCTAGTTCTACACATATTTAAAAAAGTATTTATAGAATTTTCATCATTTAGTTGAATAAATTTAAAAGCTTACTATAGGAGAATTCTAACAAGTGATTAAATCATCCATTTTTTTCACCTTAGGAGTCATATATTATTTTTGTTAAAAATATTGATGGATCAATATGATTATATATATATATAATCAATAACATAAAAAACCACTATCAAGAACAAGTATTCATTACCCTATATTAATGACTTGTTTGACCAAATTCATGGAGATCAATTCTTTTCAAATATTTAACATTATTTTGGATATCATCAATTGAGGTTGAGGAAGGAGGATATTCCCCCAGAATGAATTCCTATCAATGTATTTCATTATTAATATATAGTGGTTTTTTTTGTGTTACTATGTCCACCAAAAACCTAATTTTTTAATTAATATATTCTTTAGAGTTTACAAACATCATTTTTTGGTATCCATTATTGAGGAAATGTTTATATATTGAATTGGAATGGAATATAAACAAGATAATTTCAAGATTGTTCTGAAGTCACTAAGGAAGGTGAACCAATATGAAAATTTATCAACGTGTAATTACATTCTATAAAAATTTTCTTTTTGAGACACATAATCATAGGAATGGGTATATTTATTGATAAATTAAAAAATGAATCTATTGAAATTTTACCGAAACCAAAAAAAGATACTGAATTGTTTTCCCTTAGATTGGATTGATATTATCGATAATATTAGGATACTTTTTAATGGATTGCCAATTCAATCATACAGTTAACTAGGAAGGTATCCTTGTTCTTTTTGGTGTATGAATCTAATAAATGGTTCATATAACTGAAGAGAATCTTGTTAGTGAAATTGTGCTTATATTACTCTATAGTGGAGAATGAATTATATTATATAGTGATTCAATAAATAATGGATTGGGATGTGTCCGAATGAATAATGATATTTTTATAGCTTTTGGATCCTGATAATTGAAGTTTGTTTAAAACAATTACCCAACACATTATTTGATATGACATATTGAAAATTTTTCATTTAGGATATGGAGAAATTTTTGTAGAGAATTTTGTGACTTATATACTGATAAAAAATGCATAATGATTTTAATTAATCAAAATATGTTGAATATGAGCCATAGAAGGTTGCTATATATGATTGAGGTTTATGAATTATCAATACATTACCACCTTGGGAAAGAAAAAAAGTTTTTTATGCCTTGAATTGATTATTTAATACTAGAACCTCTCTGAATAGGATCACAAAAGATCTAATATTCATATATTTTTTGGGGAATGAGCTATAAATATTAAAGTGTGAAATCATATATTCCATGAAAGAGTATTCAATGATCTATCCATGTAAATATTAAAAAAAATGGAAATGGAATATATAATGATGAATAAGAAGGTGAGAATGGTTCCAGTGTTCAACTATGATTGTGATGGAGTGATATGTCCATGATTCATGTTGGTATCCCCAAATTACCATTTTTAAAGAATGAATTTTTTTATTAATACCATAGTTCACCATTATATAATCATTATTGATTAAAAAATTTGAATATATATTTCAAATAATATTAATAATGGGTTGTTCTAATGATAGATATAGTAGAGTTTGGTTCTCAATGTTTGGTATGTCTTTAAGTTAAGGATGATAAAAAAAATTGTAATGGGATATTACAACCATTACCCATATTAGAGTTGAAATTTGAAAGAGTAGCACAAATTTTTTCATTAGACTCCCAAAAATATATAAAGCGTAGAATTCATTATGGGTTGTAGTTGATCTCTTAAAAATGACAGCACAATTAATTTCCCCTAGAAAAGATTTCACAAGGGGCAGCTTGCTATGATTTAAATTAATGATGTGGTAAGGTTGAATAGAATACCACATTCCGTTGTATATTGTCTTGATCAAAGGTTTAGATCGATGTTTGAGAGAAGTATTTAGAAGGCTCTAAATAAATAATTGAGTTTTAGTAAAGCGTATCTTCTTCAGATAGATGGATTATATGATAGAACTATTCAAACATTAGAAGACGTGTTGATAGCGTGCTCTATGTAATTCAATGGTGGTTGGGATAAAAATAATCCTTTGGTGGATTTATTAAACAAAAATATCATTCATAATACCATTCATATTTCTCATTATGAGTCCATATATGTTAGATAGTGCATAAATCCCATGTTCTGTAACGATGTTGGTGAAATAAAGCTGTTGGGAAATGACCTATATGAGGAAATAGAAGAGAATTCAAGAGAAATTTGATATAATATTATAGAAGACCTAATTCAGAATAATAATTATATAGAGAATCACAGGAAGGGATTGGAGTCTGAATTTGGAGAAAATGTGTTAGTATGAATATATCCCTAGAATATGATGATGAGATTTAGAATGTAGGGAAATATTATCCTTAGTTATATTGTTCCCATCAAAATCATTCATTATATCATGAAAATAGCTTATTAATTATCTATTCCAAAAAATCTATATCTGGTTCATAATGTGTTCAATGTTTCTATCATAAGGGAGAACACACCTAATACTTCACATTCACTAAAACAAGAGATCAATCAGATAGAGAAATATATATCTTATGAGGAATTGGTGGTATTGATTTTGGATCATAGAGAGAGATACAAAGTTTAATGAAAAGTGATCATTTACATTGTTAATTTATTATTGGAAAACCAACAATTTGAGGAAGCTATTTGGGTACCTGAAGATATAATTAAATAGATATATCCTACTTTAAAAAAAATTGGTTAATTTTGATAAAAAAAAATCAACTTTATGCTGGGAAGAATGTAACACATTGAGATTTTATGAAATTGTATTCTAGTAAATTTATTTCTTCGATATGTTCAATGACATTTAATATTATGTCTAAATTAACCATGATATGATATAAGATAATTATCATTACATCTGGTAACATATTAATTGGATTGGTGGGTATGAATATGAATATATTAATTATGATTTTCCCCAGACATATTCATAAGATAAATTCATTAGTTAATAAATAATTAGAAATTAAAATAAGTATTATTTGAAAGTAAAGGATACATATAAATTAAATACTATATTTATTGGTTCATTATATTATTATAATAATATATTAAATTTTTTTAATATTAGTGAATTTTTATTTCGTATTTAATTAAATGTTATTCAATAAAATGTTTTAAATAATCATCTAAATTTTTTCTAGTCTAGGGAACTTCCATTTTTAAACGTACAAATGAAATTTTCTAAAATGTGGGTTTTGTCATGTATTGTAGACATAAATTAAAATTAATTGTTTCCCCTTATAGGTATTGAAATTGGTAAAATTAAATCCATGCATAGAATCAATTGGTTAAAATTTGGTAAATAGGTCCCTTTTTTTTTTACAAATATGAAAATTAAACGTGGTAAAATTTATCACCTCACTAAATGGTAAATAATTTTAATCTAGTTTAGAACTAATTAATGAGTCCATAATTTATCATATTAATTATTTTCTGATGAATATAATTGGAAAATAATAAAATTATTATTGAAATTTATTTACTTAATGGTTGTTTTCTATGAAAATTACATTTATAATTTTAAAAACATAGAATGTTACAAATCGTCGTTCTCTTAGTTTTAATTACTTTTTATATATTCAAATTTTTAAAAAATTATTATGAATGGATATATAAACATATTTTATATTAATTAACCATTTTAATTATATAAATTTATTTATCATTTTTAGTAATTATATAATTACAATAAATGATCATCCAACACTAATGAAATATATCTCCCATTTATAACAATATAATAAATGATATTAAAAAATATAAATGTAAACTAATTTCAGTGATTTGATATGGTGTTTCATTTTTCCAATGAATTTGAAATATTAGTGTTACATTAAAAATTTATATCTAAATTTAAAATTTCTCTTAATATCTTTTTTTCAAATTAATTGAATAGTGTAAAAATTGACATTATTGACATTTAATGACATAATTTTATATTAAATTAAATAAAAATCATATAAATATTAAAATAGGGACAGGGGGTTATATGTGGTATAAAATATATTCCCCTATACATTTATGTGCCATTTGGAAAAAAATGTATTGAGAATGACTTCATAATAATTTAATTGTTATGAAATTCCAACGGTGTCCTCTTCCTCCTTTGTATTAGAACACCCCTTCACACTAATAGTCACACCAATTTGGGCCATATAGATAGACCATCCCATGGAAAATTTTCTTATAAAAATCATTATCAATGACTTAATGGTGAAGATATCCCCAAATTACCATCACTATAAACCTTTTGAAATGATATAATAGAGGTCTCATGTAAGACTAGTAGTTGTCTTATAGACCAATTTCATTTGATTTATTCTTGTACTTACTCTAATAATATTGTGACGTCCCGAACCAATCTTCCCCTCAACTCGAGCCCCGAGCCCAGTTTTCCACATGACCCTTGTGATAGAAGGTTATGGGAACTACCCTAATTTTTGTGTTTGGGTACCGTATGACTCTGGTATGGACACCCATAGGTGTTATACCTTGAGTTTTATCCCTTTTTCACCTTTGGACCTTATGGACATGTCTTGAAAGCCATTTGTCATGTGAGGCAAATGTGATGGTCTGGCTAGGGCTTGGCTAGGATGAGTTAGCCTAAACCCCTTTTATTATTTTAAATTCATGTTTGCTAGAAATGTGATAATGTGATATAGTGAGATGGAAATGCCATGTTTTATTGATATGAATGTTATAATAAGTGTACGCCTTATAACCTATGGTAATTAAATGATTAATCTTCAGGCCAAGGGTAAACTATGAGAGCGCCCCTATGATACAACTTCGGGCTACAGGCAGATCGTGAGAGCTCCCCTAATTAAATGATATAGCGTCGGGCCAGCCGTAGTCCATGAGATCTCCCCTATGTTATGAATTTGGGGTAAGGGTAGACTGTGAGAGCTCCATTGAATAATTATTAAGCCTTCGAGCCGGGGATATAGCGTGAGAGATTCCCCAAGGTTGGGCCAGGGGTAGGATAGAGACTGCTTCCCCTGGGCTAAGGACGTCCATGAGTTCCGTCCTGGTCCTACACAATGTATTATATATATCTATATATCTATCTCTATCTCTAAATAATCATGTGACCCATTCAAACATACCATCTATGAGCTGAAGCAGGTAGACCCGCCATGTGTCCTTCCGGAACCTGAGCGGGAAGGTTGTTATTTACTTTTCTTTACTTGCTTGCAGTGTATTACACACTGCTCACTTGTGATCACCCTTGTTGGATTACATGTAGACACTGTTGGTGGTGGACTACTGAGACTTGTCTCACACCCTACCCGGGCGGCCCCCTGGGCACCCATGTAGACTTTTCTGTTGTAGGTACTAGTAGGGGAAGGGGCCCTGTTTTAGGTTGCTGATGTCTATATATAAGTTCTAGCTCGAGTTCTAGAGTAGAGGACTGAGCTTGGATAGAGATTCCCGTGGACTTCCTTTTTGTTTTTTGTTCATTTTGTACTGCTTTAAGCATGCTAGTCTTTTTTTTACTTTCATATCATCATTCCATGCATTTATTTTGTATTAGACTCAACCTATGATGCTTTTTTATGTTATACAAGGTTTACATGACTTCTGTAGTCCGTTTGTATGTTTTCTTGTTCTCCCGATTATCCATTGTTTGTGCTTCCGTTATCTATTACTTTGGGGTAATTCCGTTGTTTACTCTGACATGGGGGTATAGTCTCCCCACTGACTTACCATTACACCCCCGCTACCAGTCGGTAGCCCCTGGCCTATGGGGAGAAGCGCCAGGGGTCATGTGGCCAACTGGGCTCGAGGCTCGGGTTGAGGGGTAGCCGGGTCAGGGACCTCACAAAGTGGTATCAGAGGGTTTTTCTTTCTTTATTGCTTTACTCTTTGGCTACAATAGACTTGGAGAATGGGAATTATTAGGGAATTAGCCATGAGTCGTGCTTGGGCATCGCAAACCCATGTATGGGGAAAAGACCAAGTTGCCTATTTTATGATGTTATTGATTCGGCTATTTACTATTGATATAATTTCACTGTTGGGTGCTTCACATGTTTTGTGATGTTATTGAGATTTGAAGTGTTGGAATTTGGATTTCATGGTTTGACCCGATGAAATAAGGGATATGCATTAGAACATGCATCATGATAGGCACAATATGATCAGGCCATGCATATTTCCATGCCAAATTTGAATTTTCAGCGAGCATTGTCTGTTTTTTATTTCCATTCCTTGTATATATGTGTACATTTGTTCTAGACATTCATACTTGTTGTTTTTTGAGAAATTATGTGGTTTTAGTGGGTGTCATTCTTTGGTTCATAAGGTGTATGGGCCCATAGGGACCGGAAAATGACATTTCAACTAAACCAATATTTTGATTTAAAGGAAAATGGAATGCTTGATTAGTGAAATTAAATGAGAAATGACATCCAAGTGTGTGTCATATTTCAGTTCATGAGGAGTATGGGCCCTTATGGGCTGGAAAATGCCATATCACTGGATTTGAAAATTTCGAATGTTTGCTTGTTTTTCTAAGAACCCTTATAGGTGTGGGTAGGTGATCATAGAGGTAGAAAGGAGTAGTAAATTTCCTAGAATATAGATTGCATACTTTAATTTATTGGCTTCCTTTTATCAGACATTCGTTCAGAGTTGTAGCTTTATGCCTCCACGATGTCATCGAGTCGTGCACGCTGAAGGCGATGACGAACACGTTCTTGAGGTGGCAGGCACTGACACGCCAGTTGATCTTCCAGTCGAGCCACCCATGGATCTTTTTTCTATCCCTGAGATGGGTGCTGATACCCAGTTTCATGAGAGCTTCCTACACTTGATGCACAGTGTGCAAGGCAGAGTGCGACCTGCCTCGAGTATGGAAGTGTTGACCCGTGAGTTTCAGTCGCATCATCCTCCTACTTTTACGGGAGAGGGAGGACCACTAGCTGCTGAGTCTTGGTTGGATGCGATCCGGATCATCTTTGAACATCTCGAGACGTATCCCAAGTAGAGAGTAAAATTATCCGTTTATATGCTACACAATTCAGCTAGAATGTGGTGGGACATCATCACCCAGTCGAGACAGCAGGGAGATATTGTCTGGGCAGATTTCCAGGAAGTCTTTTATGAATTTTTCATTCCCCAGACCTTGAGAGCCGACGGAGCTAGTGATTTTATGAACCCGCAGTAGGGGACCATGAAAGTAATGGATTACTCATCCCGATTCACTGAGCTGCAGCGTTTCGCCCCATCGCTAGCTGGAGATGATCTGATGGCCGCTAGGAGTTTGGTGGATGGGATGAGTTACACCATCCAGTATCAGGTAAACATGTTCAGGTTGACATCTAATTCTGAGATTATTAACCAAGCTCTGATTACTGAGCATAATCTGAGGGATGCAGATAGTGAGAACCAGGGTGGTTCATCACCAAATCCTTCAAGTGGGTCTTCATCCGGGCGGAAGAGGCGTTTTGACTTTTCCCATGGGAAAGGCAGCAGTCAGGTTCCCAGCACAGATAGTTCATATATTTCCCATCAGTGTGGGAGGAAGATAAAATTCAGGGCGCAATGTTCGTGGAACCTGTTGGAATGAAGAGGCTATGGAAGGATGGGTCACCTTCAACATTTATGCAGTACTTTTTCTCCAGTGCCTACTGAGCAGGGATCTACACCTACTCCACGATCTGGATCGGCAGGACCACGTCAGGTGGGCAGTTGGAATACCATCGGCTGATCAGGGCGTAGTGACCGTCGAGGCAGAGGTAATCAGGTCTATGACTCTCAGCGCCAGCATGGCGGGTCTGCTCAGGGTAGACAGGCAGTGACTCAGGGTCGTGATACCAACAAGTTATATGTAGTCGAACCTATTCTACAAGAGTAGTATGCCGTTCCATGTACTATACGAGGTATGATTTTAGTTGCTTCTACCTTGGTGTCTGCTTTTTTTTATACAGGAGCTTCTCACACTTTCATATCGGAGGATATCACAGAGAGTTTGGGCCTCGATGTTGACTCATATCATGGTGTGATTATGCTAGATACCCCGTTTGGTTTCCGTTTAAAGGGCGTTTGCCGTTGTAAGAATTGTCCCCTCGATTTGGGCGTTTACCTTTTCATTTGGAACTTGTATGTTTTGGAGAAGACAATTTTCATGTAGTAGTTGGGATGGACTGGTTAGTTCCCTATAGACCATGTATTGACTGCTTTTGTTGGAGGGTGAAGTTTACATCACCAGAGGATGACACAAATGTGTATAAGGGAGAATGGGATCTTAGTGCGATATGAGAAGGACCCAAACAATAGAAGTTGGGTGGTGTCATAGCACAGATTGCTACTCTTTATCTCGATGACCAAGGGTTACAACCCACTGCTTATCCTCTTGTAGTGGAGTGCTTTAGAGATGTTTTTTTATGACTTCTCTGCTCTACCCCCAATTCGAGAGGTGGAGTTTACCATTGATCTTGTACCGGGAGAATCACCAGTGACCATTCCTCCTTATTGGATGGAACTGAAGGCGCTTCTAGAGCTCAAGAGTTATTTGGAGGACCTGGAAGTAAAAGGATTATATGTCCCATCACTTCTCCTTGGGGATCGCCATCTCTCTTTGCTAAGAAGGCATATGGTACCCTTCGTCTTTTCCTGGATTACCGTAAATTAAACCAGCTGACAATTAAGAATCAGTATCATTTGCCTAGAATTGATGACTTATTCGATATAATCTAAGGAGCGAGGTGTTTTCCAATATCTATTTGAGGTCAGGATATCACCAGGTGCATGTCAGGACTTCAAACATACCTCGTACGACATTCAGAAGTAGTTATGGTCTCTATGAGTACCTTGTAATGCCATTTGGTCTTACAAATTCACCTATAGTGTTTGTGGCTCTTATGAATCGGATTTTTAACCCTTACCTTGATTATTTTGTGGTGGTATTTGGGGATGATATCTTAGTATATTCAAGCTCGAGAAACGACCATGAAAACCATCGTGAGATCATGATGAATACACTATTGAGCATCAGCATTATGCTAAGCTCAGTAATTCCACATTTGGATAGAAAAAGTTCACTTCTTGGGTCACATTATTTTTGAGTCTGAAGTTTCAGTTGACCTTGAGAAGGTGACTGTTGTTGTCTCTTGGGAGGAACCAAAGAATGTCTTCAATATCAGAAGTTTCTTGGGGATTTCTGAATATTACAGGTGGTTAATTCAGTAATTTTCATGCCTAGAAGCACTGATAATAGCTTTGATAAAAATGGTGTGAGATCCGAGAGGTCGGAACCTTGTGAAACAACTTTTCAAGAACTAAAGGGCAGACTAACTTCGGCGCCGATAATGATCTTTACAGAGCCGGGTATGTCTTATATGGTCTATTTTTATGGGTTTGGTATCAGGCATGGATCTGTCTTGATGCAGGACGAGCGACTCATTGCATATCGTTCTCATCAGTTGAAGCCTCATGAATGGAATTATCCAATGAATGACCTCAAGCTCGTAGCGGTTGTTCATGCCTTACGCTGTTGGTGACACTATTTGATGGGAGAGAATTTGTTGTATTCACTGATCACAAAATCCTCAAGTATATCATCACTCAGTGGGATCTGAATCATAGGCAGCGTAGGTGGGTCGAGTACCTGTAATCTTTTGTTTTCGAATTGGCCTACACTCTTGGGAAAGGATATTCAGTAGCCGACGATCTGAGTCAGAAAACTCAGTCACAAGTGGTTCAAGAATCTATTGAGGAGTGGATTTTAATGGCCCTATTTTCAATGATGAAAGTTGAGGTTTAGGAGGGTCAGGGTCAGACCGTTCTCTCAGCCATAGCTATAATAACTAATCTTCTAGAACGGGTCCGGGCAAAACAATTATCAGATCCGGAAGGCTTTTTCCTACGGGAAAGTGCCCCTGATGATGCCTCTACTGATTGGACCATGGATGAGGGTGATACTTCTTTGTTCCGTGGGCGTGTATGGGACCCAGTAGACATCAGAGAGGAGCTGATGAAGGATTTACACACCTTGGATTGGGAATTTCACCTTAGAATCACAAAAATATATCATGATTTGCGATAACAGTATTGGTGCCCTAGCATGAAGCAAGAGATAGCCGGGGTCATGATGCGTTATTCTACCTGTCAGCAGGTGAAGGCAGAACATTAGTTTCCATCTCAGCATTTGAAACCATTTTCCATTCCAGAGTGTATATGGGACGATGTTTTTATGAAACTTTTAACTGCATTACCCAGGTCATATCATGGCAACGATGCAGTGTGGGTTATCATCGACCATCTGAAAAAGGTCACACATTTCCTACCAATGCAGGAGACATTCACGGTTGATGACTTGTGAAGGCTGTATGTTAAGGAAATAGTATGCCATCAGGGAGAACCTAATTCGGTTGTTTCAGATAGATATCCTCATTTTACATCTCGGTTCTGGCAGGGTTTACAGAAGGCTTTAGGTACGCAGGTACTTTTGAGTATGACCTATCACCCACAGACTGACAGACAGATCAAGCAGACTATACAGGTACTAGAGTATATGTTACATGCATGTGTTCTCAATTTTGGAGGTTCATGGAAGAAACACATTCCTCTTGTCATTTTCAGTTATAACAATAGCTTCCAGGATACCATTGAGATGGCTCCCTATGAAGCCTTATATGGTAGGCCTTGTCTCTCGCCTTTGTGTTGGCTTGAAGCAGGGGAGACAACTATTCTAGGAAATGTCTTTTATAGAAGACTATTGAGCAGATACAGCTTATCAAGATTCATATTCGTACTGCTCAGTCTATACAACAGTCTTATGCTAACAAGGACTGATGAACTCTTGAGTTTGAGGTCAGGAACTGGGTTTTCTTGAAGGTCTTGCCCAGGATAGGGCAGAGACGTATTCGAAAGCAGGTTAAGCTTTCGTCAAGGTTCATAGGACCCTTTGAGGTGGTGAAGCTGATTGGACCAGCAGCTTAACAACATGCACTTCTACAAAGATATCAGGGCATGCCCAATATTTTTCATGATCTCAGCTTCTTCGGTACTTTTCATATCTGACTCATGTGTTTCAGCCTGATTAGTTTGAACTGGATATGGATGCTTCCTTCGAGGATTATCCGACGTGAATTGTCGACCGGAACGTGAAGACACTCTGAGGAAATTCCTTTCCTCTTGTACGGGTGCTATGGCAGCACAACCAGGTATAGGACGAGACCTGGGAGTGGGAGGCTGATATACGATCTCAATGGCCAGAGATTTTCACTGGTGACACCTCTTTACCCTAGAAAGACCAACTCGGGGGCAAGTTGCTTTAAGGAGGGTAGGTTGTAAAGACCCGACTCTTTAGAAAAGGTACATATTGTTAGTTTTGATTTAAAATTCATTCCTTTATGCTTTCTTAATGTGTGTAAAATCCTAAGGAAGGTTTGGAGAGTGTTCGGGGCTTTTTCAGAGCCCGGGGGATTGAAAAATGGATTTCAAGACATGGGCGCATAGCCTACACACGAATTGTGCATGGTTTGGGTAAACCGTGTGGCCTTTGGTCTGGAAGCAGGGAGGTGTGCACAGTTTGGGCACTGTTTGGGTAAACTATGTGCCTAAACAGCGCGACCCTTTTTCTGGAGGCAGGGAAGTGTGCACGGTTTGCGCACGGTTTTGTAAACCGTGCCCCTAAACTGTGCGACTGAGTTCTGGGTAAAATTATTATTTCAAAATTAAGTTCTATTTAAGCCTAAATCTATTTCCTTCTTCTTCTAATAGACAGAACAAAGGAAGAACTCCTCCTTGAGCTCACAAACCCTCTTCTCACTCAATCTATTGTGGTTTCTTCCCCCGGTGATTGTTTCATGATCTGTCGGATGCCTTGTAATGGACAAGGAAAGGCTTACCTCACGCACCCCTTTCTCCTCAGCAAATCATGACTTTCGTCTTGTTATTTTGATGCATGCTAATATTCCCCAACATCAGGGAATTGGAAAAGAACTCAGATCTCTTCCAACCTACCATGAATCTGAGGTCAATATTGATCAATCCAATCCTACAGTTCTAAGGTAGGTAGTCACGTGGTTTTCATTTTGGGTTTTCATCTTTTCGGGATTATACCGTCTCGACAAGGTTTTCCATTCACCAAAACACTTATTATTATTGAATGCTTACTGTCTAAATGACCCTTGTGATAGGAGGTTATGGGAACTACCCTCATTTGGGTGTTTGGGTACCGTATGACTCCGGTATAGACACCCATAGGTGTTATACCTTGAGTTTTATCCCTTTTTCACCTTTGGACCTTATGGATGTGTCTTGAAAGCCATTTTCCAGGTGAGGCAAATCAGACGGGTTGGTTAGGGCTTGGCTAGGATGAGTTTTCCTAATCCCCTTTTATTATTTTAAATGCATGTTTGCTAGAAATGTGATTATGTGATATTGTGAGATGGAAATGCCATGTTTTATTGATATGACTATTTTAAGAAGTGTATGTGTTATAACCTATGCTAATTATTCAATTATGCTTCGGGCCAGGTGTAGACTGTGATAGATCCCCAATGACACGGCTTCAGGCTAGGGGCAGACTATGAGAGCTCCCCTAATTAAATGATACAGCTTCGGGCCAGGGGTAGACCGTGAGAGATCCACTATGTTATGGCTTCAGTCTAAGGGTAGACTCTGAGAGATCCCTTGAAAAATTATTATGACTTCGGGTCGGGGATAGACCATGAGAGCTTCCCCAAGGTTGGGCCAGGGGTAGGATCGATAATACTGCCCCCGGGTTAAGAACGTCCATGAGTTCGGTCCCGGTCCTACCCAACGTATTATATATATATATATATATATCTATCTATGAATAAGAAGTGGACTCATTCAGAAATACCATCTATGAGCTGAAGAAGTTAGACCCTCCAGGTGTCCTTCCAGAACCTGGGCAGGAAGGTTGATAGTTACTTTGCTTTGCTTGCTTGCAGTCGATTACACAGTGTTCACTTGCGATCACCCTTTTCGGATTACATGTAGACACCATTGGTGGTGGCCTAATGAGACATGTCTCACACTCTACCCGGGAGGACCCCTGGGCACCCATGTAGACTTTTGTGCTGCAGGTACTAGTAGGGGAAAGGGACCTCTTTTATGTTGCTGATGTCTATATATATGTTCTAGATGAAGTTCCAGAGAAGAGGACCGAGCTTGGATAGAGATGCTCATGGACTTCCTTTTTGTTCTTTTGTTACTTTTGTACTGCTTTCCGCATGCATGTCTTTTGTTTACTTTCATATCCACATGCCATGCATTCATTTTGTATTAGACATATCCTATGAGGCTTTTTATGTTATACAAGGATTACTTTAATTTTTTAGTTCGGTTGTATGTTTTCATGTTCTCCTACTTATCCATTGTTTGTGCTTCTGCTATCTATTACTTTATAGCTATTCCGCTGTGTACTCTTACATGGGAGTCAATCTCCCCACTGACTTACCATTACAACCCCATGCTAGTTGGAAGCCCCTAGGAAATGGGGAGATGATCGAGGAGTCATGGGGCCAACCCGGATCGGGGCTCGGGTTGTGGGGCCGCTCGGTCTGGGATGTCACAAATATGATATTTATCAGAAAAAGAATAAATTCAATATCGTAAATATTATTAACTGTTATTATAGTTATGAAACTACATTTGTTCATTGTCTTTTCCTCAAATAGGAAATGAATGTTTCACTCGTGCATACCTACGACATACCATCTCACAAAAGTGATATTATCCATTTTATACCACCACATGTCATGGTTGGTCATTATTATGGGTTAAAATATTATACATTAATTTTATGAAATAATTGTTATTATGGAATGGTAATATTATATCAACATTTTTACCTTCAAGGCTAATGCAAAATGATAATGTTGTTTGTGTTTATGTGTTTACTACCACTTCAATGAAGTGATGTGAAAAAATTTGCATATAAATTATACTTGGATGGTAATGAAGATATATATGATAAATATATATAGTTTTATGATATAAAAATAATAATTAAATGTTGATTTTTATTATCCTTTATTTTTTACATCAGTCATAATTAAAAACACCAGTCATGCTTACGTACGACCTACCATCCTCGTGAACATTGTCATTAATGTTATATCTCCAGCTTTATGGATTAATCTAAATATATGTTTATATATATATATATGATATTAAATTTATTTTTGTGACTATTTTATTGAACTAAATTTAATTTGAGCATATTTTACCAGATGTTAGAATGATTTCGATGAAGGTGGAACTCAATGTAATGGATATTTGTGTCACATTTATTTATTTGGGACACATTCTTATACACCACTTTTTTCTATGTTTGTTGTATATAATGACCTTGAACTTTTTATTATTATTCTTCTGATTATTATAGTGACTTATATATCCATATATTTCTATTTATTTATTTGAACATATGATTCAGAAGTTGTCAATGTGGTAAGAGTTTTATGTTACAATCTCATTATTTATCAGGATTTTTAACATCATGTTTCCAATGTGGAAATATTATGATCTACCACTAAACAAACATATGAATATTATTATCCCCTATTTATCATTTATTAAAAAAATATTTTACATTCATATTCATTACATTAAGTTCTCATGATACTGAAAATAAATTTTTAAGGAAATTCTACTTTATTTCTCTCTTTATTCAGAAAAAACAATTTCTTCGATATCCAAGATTATTAAAAGTATTTCAAACGGGGTTTTAAATATTCATCAATGATGTTTAAATTCTTTTTATCCAATATATAAATTTTTAATAAATGTTTCTAATTGAATATTCTTGTCATTTATCTAAACATTGTAATATATTAATTTTCATAAAAACTTGTAAAATAGATGATTTTTTTAAAATATATGTATATAAGATAATTTATTTCCATCATGGAAAATCATGTATTTAAAATGTAATTAATTATTTCTCTTTTATATTTTAAATTAAAAAATTTTCCATAATTTGTTTGAAATTTTCTTTTATTAAGATTTTATTTCCAAATGAAATGTTTATTTTCCTCAATAAAATTTCAATGTGATATTTTAAAATGATTTTACATCTAATATGGAAACCATTGATCTTACTTAAGAAATATTGGGGTTTTGATCTAATGATACCATCATTATTAATTCTTTTGGTGGTTTATGTTTTAGTTGACAATATCTTAGAAAACCAATATCTCTTCCATGGGTTATCAAGTTCTTATGAAATCCATTTCTTTTCAGGATTTCATATATGAATTTAGTTTTATGATATTTTGTCAATCATATGTATCATTTTCATAATTACATTTGTGGGACCCAAATATCTCTCCAATTAATTGGGTAATGATTAATATTTTATGATGAAAACATGTACATGATAAGTTCTCCATATCCTATAAGTGGTTAATTAAGAGGTTATCCTAAGCCCAAATTAGGTATATAAATGGTTTCCCAAATAATAACATGTTATAAATGTCTTGGTGTGTATCCATGAAATAATTTTTACTATGATTTTGTGTATGTAAAAATCCCAAATTTATAGAAATTTTATTCTCTCATGGATCATGTTAATTGATTCCATAATTATTTACATCTCATGAACTATGAAGATTTTTCCATGATTGGATATAATGATCTATTATATGTAGGGAGTAGATTTCAAATTTTAAACTCAAGTTCTCATACCATTATAATAATGTTTTATTTATGTGATCATAGATTACTACCTTGATTACTCGTACTGAGCATTAGAGCTCACCCTTTCTTATGTCACTTTATCCTACATTGTTAAGATATGTGTTATCTATGATATTCCCAAGAAGGGATCATGTTATAATGAAATAAGTGGGATATGATATAGTTCACTATGAAGTAGTTATTTATGTAACCATGATTCAAAAGGAACTAGAACTCTTTATTTCTTGAATGGATCATCATTCTATGTAATGAATATTCGTATAACAATAGGTGGTATTTATGTTTAAATTTTTTTTTCGCTATAGTAAAACATAATTATTTAAAAAAACACTATGTCCACTAGCATATAAGATATGAAACACCCAACCTTAATGAACCATGAAATGTTATTATATAAATATTTCCATTATGAAAATAAAAATAAATTTGTGTGTATGAAAAAGACTAACTAATTCAAGAAATATATATATTCATCATACTCAATATAATTTTTTTATTTATTCTTATCAAATATGCATTCAATTTTTTGAAACTTCATATTATATATAAAAGTAAGATTTCTTCAAAAAATGATTTTTATTAAATTTTTTATAAATTATTATTGTTAATTTTTTAACCATATAGAAAAATTATTTCATAAAATTATATACAATTATAAAATCATCATATCAATATTATATTTGGATATTGTGAGTATTTGTTTCAAAAAACATTTGTTTTCCAATAATTAGAGAAAAATATTAAGATTTATTGAAAATCGTATGTCTTTAATTAGTGTAAAAAATTCCAGTTTGATTCAATTATTTATTTTATAACTAGTTATATTATATTCTTAATAATCAATTTTTTCTTCTATGAGTTAATTTTATTTTTGAACTTGTTATGAAATCATTTTTTATATATAAAAAGATATTTACATGAAAACAGGATTTTATTCACATTGTTTTTCTATATTAATAAATTAAATTGATAAGTATTTGAGAATTATTTTCAAGTGATTTATATATTATATATTCAATAAAATGATATTAAAATAATTTAATATATTTTATATGCATGGGAATGGAATTAATCCAGATTTCTATTAAAGAACATTAAATTTCTAAAAGTGGGTTTCACCTAATATTATGGACATTATTTATAATTAAATTCTAACTCTTGTAGGTATTGAATTTGATAAATTAGATTCAATTTTTTTTTATTTGGTGGTTAAAATTTTAAAAATTGTCCTCTTTTATTTTTTATTAATATGAATAGTAATCGATGTAAAACTAATCATATTAGTAAAGGGAAAATCAGGTTAATCTTTGTAAAACAATAAGTGATAAGGTATTACTTTTTCAAACTAAATCATATTGTCAAAATTTAATTCAATTTGAATCACCTTAGGTTATTAATTTTTTTAATGGATAGTTATCCTTAAAATGATATATAAGATTTGGATCAAAGAATGTTACAAAATGTTACTCACTTACATTAATTTTTTTTGATTTCCATATAAGGAAAAAAAAGTTATGATTGAATATATTTCTTTAAATTAAAGTTAATAATAATATTTTTTAGATAAATAAATCTATAAATTTGATAATAAATTATAATGAAATTAAATTCATATGACACACAGACGTAATATTCCTCTAGTAAATTAAAAATATATAATTCAGGAATAAATAAATATAAAAAGTAATATAATTTGAGTGATTAAATGTTTTCCATGAATTATATAGATGAATATGACATATAATCCTTATTATAAATCATTATATTATAATTCAACCATTTTATTGATTTATTTAAAATCAACTTCAATTAATAGTGTTAAAATGTAATTAATGATATATTATAATACATCATATTTTATTAAATGATATAAAATTTAGAAAAATATTACACTCATTCAAATGAATTTGATAAAGTTTCAAAGATAACACAAGGTCCAGGTTTTGGTCATTTTTTGATTTATTGTGGATTTATATACAATTAAATTGTAGAAAGATTTAATATTATGATAATTGTTAAAATGGTTAATGAAGGGTCAAAAAATATAAGGGATAATATTTTATAAAAACGTTTAAAAATGTAATTTAATGATATTATTTATACTCATAAACATATTATATTTTAATATTATCTATTTCAATCATTTTTCACATCAAATTTTATTTACGTGAATTTAATATTTTTTGAAATTTTTAGGGTGATCCTACCATAAATTATTAATGGGGACCCTAATTTATCTTATCCACAGCACATTGAGACTAATTTCCCAAAAAAACCTTATTGAGTTATCTTTTACACTACCCTATACATATTATTGGGGTTCTGTTTTTCAAAATAGACCTACTGTAGAGATCTATAAAGTATATCTAAATGAGTTATTTCAAAGAAGATCTAATTATCTTAACAGATGTTTTTCATATTAATTATTCATTTTGTAGCACTAAATATATTTTATTACTTCTAAAATAGTAGCTTCAGTGTTCTCAAAATCATAAAATGTTATTTTTATTATTAAATCACCTTTATTCACCCTCTTTATTTAAAATATAATGTGAAAATATTTATCATACTTACATAATTCTTACCATATCCATGTGTAAATACAATACATTTCTCATAACTATCTAATATGGACGGGTGTTATGATGGGTTTAAAATTTTAATGTGATATTTGATAAATAATTTTAATTTATTAGTGAAAATATAATATGTAACTTCTTACCTTCCTCACTATTAGAATACGATCACACTGGTCATGAGTAAATGTGGACTACTGCATCAATGAATAAATGAGATTTATTATTCAATTGTGAAATAAATAGATTATAATAAGGATGGATTTAATAAATATTTATGATATAATAATTATTTTTCATTGGTGAGTTATTATTTACCATTTTTCTACCACCCATCAAAAAAATAGAAGCAACGTTCATGATTATGTACGCCGTATAATCTCTATAAGTGGTGTAATTCATTTATCTTTCTATATATTTTATGAATTAATCTAAGAATATATATAATAAATATATATGATATGTATATAATTATAATAATTTATGTGCTATTGAAACAATGTTAAATATAAAAGGAACGAAACTACCAAATCGTAATAAACATGAAAAATAAATAAAACCTCACATGGAATAGTGAATTGAATAAACAAGTATTAACAAATTGGTAGAAGAAAGGTTATATGTAAAATATATATGATATTATTTATTAGGAATAGATTTATAATATCCTTATAATAAATTTATTTTTATTATAATAGAGGTTCCAATGTGTACGAAAGAAGCTGGATATAAGGTAAGATATTTTTATTTCACTCTTATTTATGTTGGAAACATACAAAATTCATCAATTTATTCTATTATATTGTGTATATAATAGCCATAATGTTTTAATACCTATTATAGAAACTATGTAATATAAATAAATATTAATGATTCTTTATTTCAAGTGGTATTTTATTCAACATCAATAAAATTAATAAAGGTTTAATGTCAATATTTCATTATTTATTTTGATTATTTATCATTAAGATCATGATTATGATATACTATGATACATCAGTTGTGGAAAAAATAATTTTCTCATACTCTGGTTATTTCTTCAAAAGATTGTTTTCAGTTTATTTTTACGAAACTGATGTCCTCAAAATACAAAAAAAATGTTTTTATCAGGAAAATCATATTTATTTCTCTATTTGGTTGAAAATTTTTTCTTTTATATCCATGTTTTCTAAAAAATTAAATTCCTTTTTTTAATCTATTATTATTTTTTAAATTCATTTTTATCTTTGTTTTTATTTTTAATAAAAAATTAAAAAGAATATTCTTACCATTTTCTAACTGAGTTACTTTTTTAATTTTTACATAAATGTGAATGGAATATTTTATTTTAACTTATACGGTATGAATGAAAAATACTGTTATCATTCCCACTCATTGATTTAATGATTAATATACAAGTTTCCATGATTATTTTCTTTATAAAATCATTCAATAAAATTTTCAAAAAAAGATGGCTATAAAGAAGTGATTTAAAAGATTAAATAATTTTTTCTTAACGAATATTTTGATGATATTTAAATAGAATTTATATTCGTTAATGAAAAAAATCAATGATTTCAATATTCATTTACTAGGTATATGATACAAGGATACCATCATTTTTCTTTAAATGTGTGGTTTATTCTTATTGTGGCTAGATATTTTGGAAATGATTACCCTCTATGGTTTTTATTATAATGAAAATATGAAATGGTTATGAAACTTATTTCTTTTTCCATGTTTTATGCTATTATGAAGTATTTATAAAACCTAATTCATTTTATGGGTTCAGATATGAATAATGTTTTATGATCGTGAGGTACACATATTTATGGTTTTCATTATTTTATCGGGGTTTTGTGAGAAACAATGATTGTGGTTATATAATTAACATTTATGATGATTAAATTATAACTGATGACAATGGTTATATTGTAACTAAGGATAGTGGATACATATTAAAAAAGTATGGGTCAGACCAATATCTTCATATAATGCATTGGGTAAAGATAGATATCTCATTAGAAAAAATGGGATGAAATGGGGAGTAAACATAGTTAATTAAGGGAATTTTTACACTATGATAGTTGTGAGAGTGAAATTTTAGTACTATAATGATTTTTTGAGTTAACATATACATATATGACAATCATGGAAATGATCCTTGACTACTAATGAAATTATTTTTTTCGTATTTGTATACCAAATAATTATCTTTCATTCCAATGCGATTCTATCATAGCTCATGTTATTTGATTCTATTTTTATTCATTTCTTATGAATATACATTTTCTATTCCATATCTCAAAATAATGATATAATATATGAACATTATGATTTTAAAATATTATCCTCAAGTTGTCAAACACTTATGATAATCTATTTTTTGAATTTTTATAAATGTCTGCCCTTTACCCATACTAATAATCTGATGTAACCCTTTCTTATGTTTTAATTACCTAGTATATAATGAAATTTACTAATTATGATTTTTCTAAAAAGGGTGATAGATATGGAGAACTTAGTGGTTGACAATGTAGATCTTTTCGAATCGATTTGTTTATCTGTCTATGTTTCAAAAGGTACCAGAGCAATACTATTTTTGGAATGGATAATTATGCAATGTAATGAATATTAATCTATTAGGATATGATAAATATGTATGAATGTTTTGGGTTGTTTGAATTACACTTTTATACTATTCGGTATGTCCGCTCAGTGATCATATAAAAATCCTTTCATTGAATATTCATCAAGGTATAATGATTTTTTAGTGGATATAACTACTATAATCATGGAGATGAACTTTTATTATGATCTATTTTTAGTTCCTCATTATATATTATTATTATATAGTGATTCTAAATATGATTTAGATTTTGAAGATAATGACTTTTTATTAGGGAGCTAAGACTATCACTAAGTGTGATAAGAGGTTCCCACATGAGGTACTCCCTGGGTGTGAATCATGATGTATATTTAGTAGAGTTGATGTTTTATAATAGTATTTGGAGTGAATTTTAAGTTAATGTTCTAAAATTATAAATCCACACTCAGGGATAAGTAATTAGGAGATCATTTGTGATCAATATATTCATATTATATATAAGTCTTACCAAAATAATATTCACAAGTTTCCATTGTGTTGAGAAAACATTGGTCTCCAGATGAAAATATATATCTAGAAACCATTTTTTAGGAATTTTAATTCATAATACAAGAATATATGATTGAGGGTCAAGAAATAGAAAATTGGATTAATAATCCGTGATACATGAAAATATATTTTTGTGCTAGTGTACATATATATCATGATTTCAAAATCATTTGAGTAGTTAACGGATACCAGGTAGTACCATAGATATACATAATTGTTAGAGGAATCATTAGGATCCCCCACCATGTTTGAAGGGTGGGCCTTTAGTAGTTTTTTTTCATAGTGTATATCAAGTAATAATATGAGGAAATATATATAGATGATATCTTTATTCATTTCCTCCACCACACACCACAAGAAGTACACTACATGAAAAGGTAATGGTAATTAGTACTGAATGTAAACACAAATTATAGTGCATAAATCATGTTATTCTCGGAATTTATTGAGGTATGACTTGTGTCTTTGCTAAATAGGAACTCATACATATAAAAAAACATGATCCGTTATTTTATTTAATAACAATTTGTTTTTTAGATCTGTATAAAATTAGAGATAATATCCCAACCCCTTCAGTTAAAGACTCATAGTAGAGAAGATCACTATCCCACCCATATCATCGATCTATGTTAGGGTGGTATTGGTAGAACAATTTTTTCATTTAGATATCAACATATTAAAAATAATGCATTATTATATCATCCTTTTTACTTATTGGTTTTCTATGAGGAATGTGTAGGTAAATTACTATTATTGAATGGTGACATTCTTTCATGTGGGTAAATTAGAATTCACCTCCACTGGATAAAGAGATGTTCTTACTGGGAAATTAGGTCTTTCCCTTTTGTAATATCTCATCTATTTTTTCTATATGACTCTTTAGATTTTTTTTTGAATATGTGTAGTCATTGTTTTAATTCACGAAAAAGAGTAATCATTTTTTTTTGATAAATGTATTAATGTCCATAAATGATAGTTAACTTCTTCACATATTCAATTGAATATTTTTTGAGTTTGACACTATGTTAGTTTGAGATTCCTAGGCATGCAATGTCTGGGTGAATACTGAATAAAAATATGAAATATAATATATTATGTTCACGCTTTTTATTCAAAATAACGGAATAACATCAAAATGGTGCATCTTATGGGAAATTTAATACCACGGTTGTTTTCGAAATTGGGTGTTACCCAAGAAGGGTTATAATATATGTCAGTATTGTATGTTTGGATGTATCGCTCGCATAAATGTCCTTTTTATATTTAATTAATTTTCTAATCTGTTTTTTAATATTAAATAATTAAACTCTCTAAAACAGTGGACCTTTTGATAAATCTGAGACCACTTTTTTGTTAAAAATTGGGTGTTTACTCCAATCTTTCTATAACATTTATCCGCAACGGGAATTTGATATTATTTATTTTTATTATTTTAAATAATTAATTTTATTTATTTAAAAAAAAATCTTAAATTAATATAATAATTTTGATTGTTACTATTATAAATTTAAAAATATATACAATAGTTATTTTTATATTTTCTGGAAAGATGAAAAATATAATATTAATAATAAGTGTATTATTATTGTTATTATTGTTAACTGTCAAAGAAATTAATGGAAAATTATATGTGTAATTAAATAAAACTTTTCACATAAATTATTGACAATGATTCATCATGTTTGAGTTTTTGTGGTTGATTAGTGTAATAACGTTAAAATTATTAGTCAACACTATGCAATTGGAAATGTGGGTTTAATAATAATTTATTAACTGTTATCATTATGTAATGACTGTTGTTGGAAAAATTATAATGGTGGATGATAATTTAGTATAATAAGAATTTTTAATAATAATAATAATATTATTATTATTAAATTCGGAAATTAATTGTGTCAAACCACCCTTTTAGTCATAACAGTTTTGTATGCTGTCAGATTGACATGTGTTGAGCTTCAACATGACCATCAAATTGTGGTGATTATTTCAAGACCAATTTTTAATATTTAATTCAGTATCAAGGTACAATACCATGAAATTCCCAAAATAATGATGAGCTGATGTTTAAATTAATATAAGAGATTTATAAATAAATTATTCAATTAATAAATGAAATTATATTAATTGATGAAATCATAATATAAATTGGATTTGGGGTGGTGCACATGGAATGGGTAGGAAAGCCAATATTTATGACAAGCCCCTCTCATATACCTATCTCTTCTTTCAAATAACAATAATAAATAAATTTTTCGATATTGATCAGATTGATGTGTCGTTAGTTGAATTGGATTCCTATTAATAGAAGAATGCTATATAACAAATTACTTTTCATTGAAAATGAAGTATTTTGAGTGGAGTTTTATTAAACAGGATGTGGTTATTTACATAATTTATCCTTCGATATTCGTTCTAATAACGCATCGCCAGCGATGTTGGATTTACATTGTGTGTTCATAATATTTTAGAAAGGTAGCCTAAAATTCAATTTTCAATTTCTTTGTTATCAATTATGTGTATGTGATTATATATTTTCTAGGGGTTTTTTATCTATTTGAATTCAAAATTGAATTATTTAACATGGTCAATTAAATAATTTAGGAATTGGAGATTTGAGTGGATAATGGAAATTATGGAATGTGGATAATTAATTGGTAAAATTATTTATCAATGTATTGAATTGGGAAATTGGGAATATATAAATATTTAGTTAATTTAGTAATTATTGAGGCCATTGAACATGATTAATTAATTATATAAATAAAAAATGTAAATGGTAAGATTTACCGAATTTTAATTTCTTATAATGATGTTTTTATTTAATTTTTTCAAGATTAAGATTTTTGAAATTTAGTAATTAACTATGTTGTTATTGAAATAAGTGAGTTGGAATATTTAACTGGTGAATTAATTGTGGGGTTACTTTGTTATGTGATTTGTAACAATTAATTCAGTAATTAAATTGTGTTATTGAATTGATAATGATGAAACAACTAGTTAATTAATTAATCGAGGAGACTTTATTAGATTAAATAAATAATTAATTAATTAATGGTGTTTATATGAACAATAAATTAGTGACTTATTTTAAGGTATTGAATTAGATTAATTAATAATATAATTAATTAATTGAGTTGATATGAGTAATTAATCAGTGAATTAATTGAAGGGATTGAGTTAGATAAATTAATTGTAGAATTAATTAATCATGTTGATGTGAACAATTAATTAGTGAAATAATTGAATGGATTGAATGCGATTAATTAATTTTTTATTAATTCATGAGAGATGGCTTGAACAATTAATTTGTGAACTAATTGATGGGATTATGATAAATTAATTTATTACAAAATTAATTGATGGAAATGAATTGAATTAATTAATTTTTAAATTAATTAATATGGATTGATGACATACTTAAATGATATTATTTCATAATTAATTGATGGATTAATTATGAGATATTGAAATGTAACAATTGATAAAATTAAATTTAAAATTAATTATAAAATTTTAAACTGTGGAATTAGATAATTAATTAATAAATTAATTATGATATGTTGAGTTTGGTAATTGAGATAATTAATTAATGAAATAATTATGAGTAAGTGATTACTTAACATTTGAATTAATTGCAGAGATTAATGTTTATAATTAATTGGGGAATTGATTATGGAGTTTCATATGAAAGAAAAATTTTAAATTAGCAATGAGGGTGATTGGAATAATTCTTTGATAAATTAATGTGATATTTGGTTAAGAGGATTAATATTGATTAATCCATATTGTTATGATGATGTGTTATATTTGATAATGGGGTTAATAATTTATTATCATTGATAAATGAGATACATGTGATATGTACAAATGGTGAATTATGTGATATTAAATAGTAAATAGTAACATGATCAGTTGACCAACTATAATGAATGGTTACATGGAAATTTATGGGATTGTGAGTATGGAATGTTTACATGGACATTCATGGGAGTGTGACTAATGAATAGTATACATTCATGGGTGTGTGAGTATAGAACGGTAACATCAACATTCATGGGTGTGGTAGTATGTAATGGTAACATAGATATGCATTTTTATGTGGTTATGGAATGGTAACATAGATATTCATGGGTGCATGAGTATGGAATGGTAACAAGGACATTCATGGGTGCATGGGTATAGAATGGTAACATGGAAATTCATGGGTGTGTGAGTATAGAATGGTAACATGGACATTCATGGGTGCATGATTACAGAATGGTAATATGAGCATCAAATTGTGTTTTATTTATGGAATGGTAATATAGTAATTCAAATTTTTTTAAAAAAGAATGTTGACATTCTCATTCAAATGTGGGGATGAAAAAAGAATATAAATGATTGTGATAAAATGTTAAATTATTCATTGTAATTACATTATTTGTAAACCTCTATAAAAATTTTATTAACTTGATTTGTTTTAAACATCATCGGGGGCAGACTACTGATTTTTACTCCCACCCAATTAATGATGCCTAATCGGTACATGAATAGACTTTGTTGCTGTTAGTCATGTTATGGGAAAGGGGTATAGATTAGGTAATTGAAGAGTGATAGAGCTTGGATGGGGGAACCATACATGGTTCATGACCCTCTTGGGAGTTTTTGGTGCCTTTATTTTCCTGTTTCTCATTTTATCACTCATTTTGGCATGGAATGTTTCGTTTTCAGTTGATCACTATATTTGTAGGTTTCATTACCTTGTGATTTTATTGCTGTTATTATTATATATGAGTTAGATATTTTTTATTTATTTTTACTAGTGTATTACTCTAATAAAATAGGGTATAATCTCCACATGAATGAATTACCAACCTGTTGATGCTTGTCGGTAGCCTCTATAATACAGGTAGGTGCACCTGAGTTCATGTGGAAAACTAGCTCGGGGTACTAATGTGTGGAACCAAGGACGAGACATTACACTTTTTGAAGTAGTATCTAATTACACATTATTTGGAGAGATTCTATTTTTATGGACTATTCTTTTGAGGTACAGACTCTCATAATTGTGGAGGAATAAAAGGTTGTTTTATTATTGATTTTCCATGGATTCCACCTCACTAATAAATGGTTATTTATATCAAATATAATCCTTTAAAAAATAATTTATTGTACGTCTTATTAGAAAAACTCGATTGAGATTAGGTAGATAAAATTGTATATTAACATCCTTTTGGACAAATATTTTTTCAACCTATAAATTTTTCCTGGGGGATCATGGTATTTTACTAGGAAGATTTTTGAGATTCAGAAACTTTTTATATATTAGTTCATCCTAAACAAGGTGATAGTCAAGAAAAAAAATTTAAGGATCGATGACCTCGTAAACTAGATAAAACAATCAACTTATCTATGTATGTAAAATATCATGTCTAGATAATTCAATAAAAAATTTAATTATGGGGATATAAAAATTATTATAGATCAGTATTTATTTGGGAAAAATTAGTTCATAGTGATTTCATTAAGAGTGATGAATTCCATTTTCATGTTCTAGGGACTCATGAACTAGATAATCAATCCAATCATGGAATAGTTCATGGTAGTCATTAATGTTGAAATCTTCATTAATTATTTGTTGGAGGATGATAATAAAAAAATAGGGTTATATTGGACATATTTTGAGAGAACCAATGTTATATTAAACACTCAAAATACCAATTCCCGATTTCAGATGTAAATATCCTAGAGAAATTTTTCTCATAGAGAGGATTATATATTAGATCTGTGAATATTAAGGCCATGATGGATTAGGAGCATACAATGAACGACATTGAGGTCACAACATTTGGAAACTATAAAATTATTATTAATGTTTTTTTTGTGGATTTATCATGGGTTTTAGATCGAATGATCTCACTTACATGAAATGGGAGGACCTTCTTATTGTCATAACATTGTTATAGATTAATGTTGGTGATAATTTAGATGATGAATAGTTAAATTATTTTCTATTTTACATTCGATGGATTAAAATTTATAGTGGTTTATGATTTTTATAGAACTATGCTGGTTTCTGTGATGAGCTATATGTAGAAAATTACTTCTTATGGTTACATGAAAATAATAACCCAATAAAAGAATTGTATGTTCTGGGTTTCAAGATTAAATGAATTGACCAGGGTTTAATTAATATGGAAAATTGTGGGAGGTTTTTTTTATGCATCGGTACAGATTTTCTAATAATTAGATCAATTGATTTATTATTCATTGATGTGGGGTGATTTTTTAATAGATAGTTTGATTGATATTTACTGTTATTTTTTAGAAATATTTACATGGATTATCTAAAGAGTTAATTTTTACTACACCATATTATATATAATTGGCAATTGATCCATGGTTCCATGTATTTTGTGAATGAATATCATGGATTTATTTTGGGATAATTTTTTCTAGGTAAATATGTGACCTACATAGTCTTTGTGTAGCCATAACATGGACTTTGAGACCACACCTCCAATTCTCATAGCATTATGGACTTTATAGTCCTTTTATGGTCTATAGTACTATATAACATTATAATTATCCATTAAAATTTAATTTCACTTCAAACTCCCCCTTCAATCCCCACATTAACTCTAACTAAGGTGATAGTGTTCATAGATGATTTATAGTGTTCTAATTAATGTTTCTTAACATCTAATTAATATTCATGTGATTTAAGCCTCATTTACCTTCATATTGATATTCATATTTATTATATCTAACATTTATTAACTAATATACTTCTTTTGGTCCTATGACCTCCCTGAGTCACAGATAAACCCTATAAGAAATTAGGGATTTTTTTATGAAAAGTATAAAATGAGGATATGATGGATGGATACTATATCATTTATGCTAGTTTTATTCTTTTATATGAAAATGGTATGTGTTTGTATGACCCATGATTATTTTTCATTTATAGGAGGAGGTTATATAATTTTAATTTTTTTTTTCAATTTTTATAAACCAATTAATGTTTATGGAAGAGTGAATCGTCATTAAGGAATTATTTTATGGAGTAAACATTTCCCTTACAATCGTTTTATTCTTTAGTAATCAAATTTTTTTCATAAATATCAGGGATATGGTGTCAATCTCCATTCAAAATATTATAATGGATTAGAAAAAATTATAATTAATTAGAATTTTTTTTAAAAAAAATGGGTTTTTATTGTGAATGTTTTTTCCCAAAAAATGTTATTTTTTCTTTGGGTGTGAGTTTTCTATAATATTGGAGGTGGGGATGGTGACATTATTGTAATATAGGTATTATTTATGGGTTTCAGTTTTTTCATTTCATATTGTGATTAGTTTGAATTATATTTTTGGAAATTGTTAAATAATGGTATTGAGTTTTTTATTAACGTGTTATCCATGAAATATATTTTTATTTATGTTGAAGATTTTCTGAATGTGGGATTAACCATGAGAAATATTAATATCCCACTTGGGTCGATAATGTAATGGTGATATAATGGAAACATAAACAAGGTTCCTGGGTAATTTTCTTTAATAAAAAAATTATTATTTTTGGATGTTGTCCCTTTAAAAAACAGGTGCTACCCAATTTTGTATAGTTACTCAGGATCTAAGGGTCCAGGTAGTTTTTTATTTTTTTGATTGGTTTGTAGTATTGTCTTTTACTTATTTATATATTATTTTTAGTTTAATTTTTTTATAAAATTTCATTTGAATGGAATGTTTTATATAATATATAAATATTTGTTGAATTTTTTAATAGATATAGGGTTTATCAGGAGAATTTTGGAAATCCAAACGGTCTTATACTACCCCCCACAAAGTTATCTCACTACCAATAAAAAAATATGTAAATTGGAGTGTATGGTTCATATATTTTTCCTCATTGGGTTAAATGGAGTTGAAAATAACCTCACATAGATATTGTAGGAGAATGAATCATTAGTGTTAGATTGGTTATTTGTATATGGATTATTGGATCAGGATATACCAAATATACACAAGTAGGGGCGAATTGTGTATTTTACAAATTCTTTTCGAAATCATGTTCTGCCCTTTGATTTAGTTAGATGGATTAATGAAGCAGAAATTTGAATTGTAGGGACACACAATGTATAGTGGTTCTGGGAATAGAGGGCCCCTAGTCCACTCCACCGACACTCTACTCCCTGAGCTTTGTGATTCTCACTATCTGGTCCTCTTTTCTATAGACCACTCCACAAATGAGTACAAGAAGTTGAAACCAATACAATGTAAGGAAAAACAAAGCCTTCTGGTTCACTCAATGTACTTATACATCTTTGTACGAGGAGCAAATCACTTAAGAATAAAAAGAAAGGTATTTTTAATTTGAAAATACATTCCAATTGTTCTTCAGAATTACAAAAGAATCAAAATGACTATAGACGGATCGTCCCCTTCAGAAATAACGATCTTCCAATAATATCCTTCCTAAGTTGATCTGGCTGTAGTAGATATAGAAATATAATTCACAACTTTAGTATTAGTAAATTCACAGTAGATCTTCGATGCAGAATGATTGAATATACTATCGTGATTCTTCTTCATCAATAAATAGTGATTTGATGCTATTTCGAATCGGTAGATCTATGTTATCGATAGTCTCTGTTTCTCTTTTTTATATATATTCATCGTTATTGTTTAGAAAATGTTTTGTATATTGTTTGTGTAAATATCACATCTATATAATAACGATGATCACTTATCCTAACAATTTAGATTCACAAAAGTCTCTTACATACTCGTGATAATCAAAAAATTCAAAATAAAAGAGCATTCGTAACATCCCTAAAGATTCAGCATAAAAATATCCTTTTAAATTGATCCATTGAATCATATATAAAATAGCGTTGAATCTGGGAAAACATGCTTTAAAAAAACTTTTAATCCGACTTGAAATTAGCCTAATAATTCGCATGCAGACCATTTCTTAATAATATCATCTTTAATTCTCCAACACCAAACGTAATGTTGAACTGTATAGAATGTATCATTCAAATGTAATATTGAACAAAAAGGTAGGGTTGATGACGCATCCTTCAAATTTAAGGTTTATTACATACGTAGGGCTGATGTCTTATCCTTCAAACGTAAGGTTGATTAAAAATGTAGGGATGATGAACCATAATTTTCATTTCAACAATAAAACGTATGATAAATTATACATTCATTTAAAAACTTCCAAAACTAAGGTAATGATCTATACATTTGATAAAACGTAAGGTTGTTTACAAACATAAGGATGATGAACCATAATTTTCAAATTCCAAAATTAGCGTTCCTTCCTAACGTAGGTTTCCTCCTTCATACTTTTCCAATAACATATGGTTGATTAACCATACTTTTCTGATAACTCATAGAGTATACACTTCATTTCATCCTTACGCTATGTTTCTCTACATAGGGTATGAACAATGATTCTAGAACACACTTAAGCAATTCCTGAACATGTAACGCATGAACAGTGCTTCCAGAACATACTAATGTGAATTAAACCTCATTGTTCAAGAACATAAATATTTCATCCAAAAATAAAAATAAAATTATTAATAAATTCCGGAAAATATACCTAAAATAAAATAATTACAAAACAATTAATTGTATTTATGAGCATCAATATCATCATATAGATACAATATTTTTCTCATCAATCTCCCCCTCTTTAAATAAAAATATTATTTATTATTGAAAAAAAACTTTCTTAACTATCTCCCCCTTTTTGATGATCACAAAACCCATAAAATAAAAAATGATGTTAACTTTCCAAATTAATTACATATAGATTTTAATTTTTCAAAGATAAATAAAATATTAGATTTAACATAATTTCTCCCCCTTAAAGGAATAAGATAACACTTAATATTTCTCCCCCATTGTATAAAAGAGAAAAAAAGTACAATGAAAAATAGTTAAAAAAAATTGTGTTTATCCAAAATTTAAACCCTTTTGTGATATCAAATAGAATGATATAATATGGAATAGAACACATTTTAATATAGTAGTAAACTTATTTAAATTATATAATTAACTGTTTTTTAATAATTGAACTTGGATTACATGAATATTTGAACAGAGGAAGTAAAAAAATAAAAACTCAAACATATACAATATGGAATAACATTTTATTAAAATAAAATGTAATAGGTAAAATAATGATAAACTAAGGAATCAAGGTTTAGTAACTGTATGAGATAGGGTATATCACCTCTGAATAACGACCTTTATTTCTGTCAACTGCTCCCTCAGTCTTCTCATCATTCCATCTCCCAGCTTGATAATAACATCTTTATTCTCTTTAGTCATATGAATATCTTCTATCATATTTACTCTAATATGTTCATGAAGTCCCTCTTCCTTCACCATAAATAGAGTTAACTTCTCTATGAATTGAGTCAGCATTGTTATAAAACTTGGTTCACTTGAGGTCAACTGGTAAACCAAAAATCACTAATTATCTAATAAAACAAATAGTGGAGAACAATTGCATTGAAAATCATGAAATATGTCATTCAAATTTCTCGTTGCTGTTGTTATAGCCTGAAATCTTCTGATTAAATCGGGTGAAGTACCTAATCTACTAGCTTCACTAGTCGAGACAGATACAAATTGTGTCTCCATATAATCATTTAACTTTGACAAATCTGACATCATAACCATTTCAAATTTCAACTTGCACCCTTCTGTCAACATCATTTTCTTAAAAGTTTCAACTTCATGCTTTGAAACTGTACTGTCTTTAAGTCTCTGTAATTTAAACTGTTCTTTCTATAGGGATCTCCTCAGAGCTACATTTTCAGATTCCAAATTATAAAACTTTATATACAGCTCTTTTACTTCCTTATTCACTGAATCAGAGGAACTCTGTACTTGATTCTCATCCTTAGCTTGAACTTGATGAAGAAATTATAATGGAAAAGAGTTTGCATCAGATTTTTCTTTTGCTTCCTCCTGAGCTGGCTGGTCTACAGATGTTTCCTCAAATGCATTTCCAAACTCTTCCACAAACAAACATCATTAATTACGTCAATATTATATTCAGAAAAATTCTCATTACGAACATCAGTAATCATTTCTACCATTGGAATTTCTAAAATGATATCTTTTAAATTTTTCTGAGGACTTTCCACTTATTCATCGTGAACTTCCTACTTTTCCTTTTCAATTCTAACTGTAGCATCAACTTAAATTTGAGGTTCAATTTCAGTTACAAAAACAACATGTTCCCAAGTCTCTGTTTCAGCTTTTTCTTGAATTTCACATTGTACATGAGGATTCACTTTAATTTTAGTAGTATCCTCTTTTTGTGGCTTCTCAACAACTGCTTCTCTGAATAAATTGTAAGAGAGTAAATGTCTTGATGATGAAACATGATAACAACGTTCCTCACAAGAATCAGAAGTTATTTTACTTTGAATCTGAAGTCCTTCATGAATACTTTCTTCTTGAGATTCTTCACTTTCAAATCTAATTCTTCTTACAGTAGTGCTCACTCTCGAATCATCATGTCCCAACTTGTTTTTAGCAGATTGAGCCTGAGCACTCTCCTCCTCTTCTTTAGCTCCTACTAGAAAAAGTGTTCCTTTCAATGTGCTCCAAAAGTAGCCAATAATTCATTGGGTTACAAAATGAATTTTTTTACTATGATTCCATCTAACTCTAGCTTCCACCAGCCTGACCATATCCTTTTGGAACAAAATATTTGATTTGAATCGACCAAACAGATAAAAATTCATGTGATCATTTGTTTGAAAACAATAATGAAGGTACCTTACCATGTACCTTGGAAAATTAGGTCTTATATCACTCATCAACTGATACATTATATACATGTCTGGATACAGGATTTTATCCAGCTCATACATCCTCGGTGCAATCCATTTTTTCACAAAAATCATTAGGATTTTCTGATCTGCCTTCATGTCCTTTATGAACATATTCATTATATATGTAGAACCAAAATAAAAAGACATAATATTTTCAGACTTATGTACTGAATCTACAGTATTCTTCAAGTCAAAATTAATCGCACCCTCATGAGGGCTGTCCAGAATCCGACCAATCTCCATATAGGATATCGAAACATCTCGATCATAAATATTTGCTACCATAGTATCCTCATCTTCCCCCATACTAAACTGTACATATTTAAATAAGTAAAAATGATCTACCTCATATAGAAACTCCATAAAATCTCCATTAAACATCGGTTCAAGGTTTTGAAATCAATGGGCTTGCTTCAACAATAGGTTCGTCTGATATAACCATTCCAGATCTATGACATTGCCTTGAAAAATTTTCCTTCTTCCAGAGCGATGCCTCTTGGAAGTACTGGTCTCATCCTCATTGGTTCTCTTGGTCTTGACCATTTCTATGGAAAAATATTTAATGGTTTCCAAAGTGGATTAGGGTTTTTAAGGTCCAAGTTTGAATAGACAAAGAGTAGTAATGCACTGCGAGTTTGAAATGTTTTTTGGTAGAAATGAAATGATTCAAAATTCAGAAGGTATCTGACAGCCTTGATTCCTGTTTCATCAATAATTATTATGTAGATTTTAAAAAAATGAATAAAATTGATCGCGCAATGAAAAAAAATTATTTTACTTGAAAAAAAATAATTTCTTATGTATTAGTAAAATAAAGAAACATCATAATAAAATAAAAATTTATTTAAAATTAAATAAACTCAGCTCCCCCTTAATAAAATCAAACCTTACAGTGGGAAAAGTTTGGAAAAAATATCTGCTAATTGAATTTCAGTACCTAAAAATTCTAAGAATATATACTTTTTAAGAACAGTACCTCTTAGAAAATGATTCCTGATATCAATATTCTTAGTCCTATAATGATTAATAGGTTTTTTGAAATATTTTTTTCACTCATATTATAACATAAAATAGGCATACTATTAAAACATATTGAAAAATCCATAAGTGTGTTTTTTTGTCCACAATACTTGTGCACAACATCTGCATGTAGATACATATTATGCCTCGACTGTTGATAGGGCGACATAGTGTTGTTTCATTCTTGACAATGGTAGTAAGGGTTTTATTAAAAAGTGACAAGTACCCGAAGTGCTTTTCTTATGTAATCTAAAACTTCCAAAAAATTTATCTGAATATGAAATTAAATTAAAATTAGACGTTTTAGGATAAAGAAGAGATTGAAAACCAGTTCCTTTTAAATATCTAAAAAGTCAAATAACTGCAGTTAAATGGGATTATTTATGATTTGATTGAAATATTATACAAAGACATACTGAAGAAATTATATTTGTTCTACTAGTAGTATGATATAATAAACTACGAGTCATACCGCTATATAACATGTTGTCATCTGATTTTACAGTTTTATCCAAATCAAGTTTTATATTAGTACACATTGAAGTTGTATATATCCTGTTGTTTTAAAGTCCAAATTTCATTAGGAAATCAGTAATGTATTTTTCTGATTTAAAACATTTCTAAAATCTGTTTGTTAAATTTTAATACCTAAAATGAAATTTAATTCTCCCATCATACTCATTTCAATTTTTTTTTGGATTATATTTGAAAAATCATGATAAAGGGATTTATTAGTTAATCCAAAAATTATATCATCAACATAAATTTGAACCAATAAAATGTTAGAATTTACAATTTTTGTAAATTGTGTTTGATATTCCATTCCACAGTAAAATCATTTTTTAAAAAATGGGATTAATATTTCATACCAAGCTCTAGGTTCTTATTAAGGGCTATAAAGTGATTTAGTATGTTTAAAAATAGAATTTGGTTTTTTAGAATTTTCAATACCACGAGGTTTCTCAACATAAACTTCCTCCATTAAATAACCATTTAAAAAGGAAGACTTAAAATCCATATGAAATTATTTAAAATTTATATGAGATGCATATGCTAAGAGGATTATAATGGCATCTAATCTTGAAACAAGTGGAAAGGCTCATCATAATCTATACCTTCTTCTTGATTATATCCTTTATCTATTAGTCTTATTTTATTTCTACTTATTATTCCTTGATCATCATGTTTATTTCTAAAAACCCATTTGGTTCCAATCACTGGATAATTCTATGGTCTTTCAACTAATTTTCAAACTTCATTTCTCTTGAATTATTTTAATTATTCTGGCATTGCTATCAAACAACATTCATCATCTAAAGCTTCATCTACATACTTGGGTTCTAATTGGGATAGGAAGGCAAGAAAACTCAACCAGATTTCCTATATTCCTTCTTGTTTTTCTTCTTATTTCTATGTTTCCTATCATAGTTTCTTTAGGGTGATTCTTTAGGGTCCTTGATTGTCTAGGCAGTACAATTATAGGTAATTCACTGTCACATTATTCTGGACTGGACTGAATTTCATTTATATCTTATTCAAAATAATCTTTCAGGTTCTCAAGTCTCGTATTATCATTAGAATCAGTCTAATCTATTTGATCTGTCCTTTACTCAAAGGGATCATTTTCATCAAATTTCACATGAACCGATTCCTTAACAATCCTAGACTTTTTATTAAAACTCTATAATAATTTTAAGTAGTAGAATATTCTAAGAAAATACTTCACCATATTTTGGATCAAACTTACCAAATTGATTTTGGTGTTTATGTTATAATACTTGCATCCAAAAACAGTAAAGTAATTTACTTTAGGTTTTCTGTTATTACAGAGTTCATAGGGTGTCTTTTTTAAAATTTCTCTAATTAAAACTCTATTAATTATATAGCAGGTGGTGCTTATAGCTTCTTCCCAAAAATAGGTAGGAAGACTTTTTTCATTTAGCATAGTCCTAGCCATTTTCGGAATAATCTTATTTCTTCTTTCAAAAATTCCTTTTTGTTGAGGTGTTCTATGTGAAGAGAAGGCGTGTTTAATACCCATATTTGAGAAAAAGTAATTGAATTCCAAATTCTAAAATTCTCCACCATGATAACTTCATAAGGAAATTATTTCAAAAACTTTTTCATTGTGAACATCTTTGAAAAAACATTAAAATATTGTAAAAAATTAATTTTTACATTTTAAAAATAATCCATGTAAATATAGAATAGTCATCAACTAAAACTAATAAATATTGTTTATCAGCCAAGCATGCTACTCTTGATGGTCCAAACAAATCCATATCAAGGAGTTCTAGAGGTTTAGATGTAGCAATTTTGTTAACGGATTTGATGGATGATTTGTGCTCTTTGCCAAGTTGACATGCATCACAAAATCTATCACTTTCAAAATTGAGACTAGGTAAATTATAATCTAGTTATTTATTGGATAATTTATGTAATGTATATATATTTCAATGTCCATGTCTTATCTTCTAGATCCATTATTCATTTACCTTAGTAGTTATGCAGTTTACTTATTGTTTACAGAAGAAATTTAAATACAGGGTATACACATTTTCAGTTATAGGTGATCTTAATTTAAGCTGTTTTTTTTAAAACAGAAAAAACATTGTTTAAAAAATAAACCGCATAACCATCATCACATAGTTGATAGATACTTATGAGATTTTGTTTCAATTATTTTACATTAAGTACTTTGTTTATTGTGACAGATTCTGGATCTCCAACTGTTCCAATGCCAATGATTTTTCCTTTGGAATTGTCATCAAAAGTAACAAGTCTACCATATTTTTTGAGAGAGTGTACATAAATTTGATGAGATTCCACACATATGCCTTTAGAAAACACTGTCCATATACCATATGATCTTTTTTGCTTCTGTGACCTAAATCCTACAAGGGAATTTAAACAAATTGCTTTTGTATCCATATTTTATTGGGTCAAGTTGTGTTAGCCAGCAAAGATATGGGAATCCAGACTTGCTCTGTTTTTCTAAATTCAGCAGAATCAAGTAAATTATTTGAGACCAAAAATTTATTAATACTTCTTTTTTTGATGTCGTTTTAAGAAAAAGTTTATAGAAATATATCCCCTGGTTCCAAAGTAATTACAATTTAATATTTTTGTGCATGGAAAAAAATATTTTTTGTATATCTCAAATTTTTCACATTTCTGCCAATTCCAAATCTTTCTTTCTTAATGACAGTGTTCCCATGAATTTCATTCAAGGAGTTTTCTCCTTTAGTAAAAATAAGTTCTACTCTTTTATATGTTTCTACTTCAGATTAAAGTGTTTTTTTACCTTCATTATCTTTATAGTCAATGTTAATTGAATTATACTTATTAGTTAACTCATTAAATTGCTTTAGTATGGTATCTATTTCACCTAAAATATCCTTTTGAATGTTCATTAATGACTTTTTCTTCTTAAAAATAGTGTCATATTTTTCTTCAAGCATGTTGCAATAAGCTACATGTTTTCAATTAGAATAACTTATTTTATAACTAGAGTCTACGTCAGAAGAGTAATATGTTTATACCTCATCTTTTTCTGTGATAATGTACATGTTGTCTTTCATATTTACTTCTTCCTTATCTAAGTCTAATTCTGAAGAGATGCTAGAGTCCTCAGACACACTCCATGTAGCTTTCATTTCCTTTTTTTCTTTTTTCTCATAATCATTTCTTTTGGATAACTTCTTATTCTTGTCTTCTATTAACTGTGGATAGTTAGGTCTGATATGACCCATCTTCTTGCACTCATAACATCTGACTTCCTTTTCATCATTTTTGAATGTTTTTCTTAAACTATTATTCTTTCTGTAATATTTATAAACTTTCTAGATAACTGAGCCAGTTCTATTTTAGAATTTGATGAATCAGAACATTATGATTTCCCCATTACATCAATTTTTCTTTAGCCTTTTTCTTTTCCCTTGAGATAAACTTTTAAGGCATTGTCTTCTCTTTTGATCAGAACCATATGCTCATTTTATTCATCTTGCATATCGTATTCATACATCATAAGTGTTCCAATCAACTCTCTCATGGTTAAGTATATGACAGGTGTTGAATGACAGATTGCATCAGAGATTACATACCATTTAGTAGGAAGTACTCTCAGAACTTTTAAAGCCTGGTCAGATTGTTTGGATGGTTCTCCCAAGGAAGTTATATTGTTGAAAATTTCTATCATTCATATATTAATTTGAGTAATGCGTTCACCTTCAAACATTCTGAATGTATCAAATTTAAGCTTTGTAGTAGCATGACTCATTTTTCTGACACTATCTGTTCAATCATAATAAACAAAAATAGTTTTACTCATCTCATATGTTTTCAGGAATTGAGATACTCTATTAAATTCATCATGTCCTAGAACACATATAATTTCAATCATTTCCTTCTAGTTAAAATAATATTCCGCTTCAGTGGCAGTAATCCATGTTTCAGGTTTCTCGGAAATTTCATATGTAGTCAGAATATTAGAATATACTATATATATATAAGGGTTTCATATATATTATCACTCTTGACTTCCAGCATCCATAATTTTCTCCATTGATGTACAGTGCTCTTAACATAGACATTCCTTCTCTTGTATCATTCATCTGGCTCTATGTATAATCCTTAATCACTTTCATCTTATTAAGGTTTTATCAGAAATCTCATAATTTGATACCGATTTTTGAATCAGGATAAAAAAATATACACAAGAGGGGGGGGGGGGTGAATTGTGTCCTTTAAAAATTCTTTTTGAAATCAAGTTCTACCATTTTCTTTAATCAGATAGATTGATACAACATAAATTTAAATATCAGGGACACATGATGTATTGTGGTTCGGGGAACAGAAGGCCCCTAGTCCACTCCACCAACACTCTACTCAACGAGATTGGTGATTTTCACTATTTGGTTCTCTTTTCAATACACCATTCCAAAACTGAGTACAAGAAGTTGACACCATTACAATCTAAGGAACAAACAAAGCCATCTGGTTCACTCACAGAACCTATATGACTTTGTACGAGAATTTAATCACTCAATAATAAAAATAATGGTATTTGTACATTGAAAATACTTGCCCGTTTTTATTCACAATTGCAACAGAATGCAAATGAGAGTAGATGGATTGTCGCCTTCAGAAATAATTATCCTCCAATAAGAGTCATTCTAAGTTGATTCAGTTGTTGTAGATACAGAAATATAATTCACAACTTCAGCAGTAGTAGATTTATAGTAGATCATAAATGTAGAATGAGTGAATCTTCTTTCATGATTCTCCTTCTTCAATAAACAGATCTTGGTCTCTCTTTTGAATCGTAGATTTGGGTTCTCGATAGTCTTTGTTTCTCTTTTTTATATATATTCATCGTTGTTGTTCACAAAAACGTGTCTATATTCTCTGTGTAAATATCACATCTATATAATAACGATGAGAACTTCTCCTGCAAATTTATATCCACAAAAGACTCCTACATACATATGATAATCAAAAAATTCAAAGTAATAGAGCAGTTGTAACTTTGCTGAAGATTCGGCATAAAAAGTTCCCTTTAAATTGATCCTTTTATTCATAGATAAAACAACTTTTAATTAGTCAAAAATGATCTTTAGAAATCAAATTTTATTCTAGCTTGAAAATTTCCTAATAATCCGCTTGCAGACTATTGCATATTAAGATCATCTTTAATTATCTGACGCCAAACATAAGGGTGAACTGTATAGAATGCATATTTCAAATGTAAGTTTGAACACAATAGTACGGTTGATGTCGCATCCTTCAAACGTATGGTTGATTATAAGCGTAGGTTTGATTTCGTATCCTTCAAACATAAGGTTGATTACAATCATTCGGTTGATGAACCATAGTTTTCTTTTAAATAATAAAATGTATAATAAATGAGCCGTACTTTTAAAAGCTTCCAAAAATACGGTACATGATCCATACTTTTGATAAAATGTAAGGTTGTTTACAAAAGTATGGTTGATGAACCATACTTTTCAATATCCCAAATGTAGGGTTCCTTCCTAATGTAGGGTTCCACTTTCATACTTTTCCGATAACATATGGTTGATTAACCATATGTTTCTGATAACTCCTAATCTATATGCTGCATTTCATCCTTATGCTATGTTTCTCCACATAGGGTATGAATAGTGATCCCAGATCATGCTTAAGCAATTCCTAAACATGTAACGCATGAACAATGTTTCTAGAACACGCTAATGCGAATTAAACCTTGTTTTCACGAACTTAAATACATCTTTCAAAAATAAAAATATAATGAATAATAAATTCCTAAAGATATACTTAAAATAAAATCATTAGAAAAAAGTTAAGGGTATTCGTGTGAATCAAAATCATCATAGAGATAGAGTATTTTTCTCAACAATCTCCCCCTCTTTAAATAAAAATATTATGTATTTTTGAAAACAACACTTGCTAAACATGGATGTTTTGTATTAGGGATATTGTTACATTATCATTTTATTTGGAATCATCATATGAATGATAATTTGGCATCTTTTTATCTTTATAATTTCTATTTAGATATGTTATTTTATTTTCATGTATATCTAAAGCACTATGGAGTGTGTTAGTGACTTTATGATTATAATAAAGCCTTTGGTAGTTGGTGGATGAAGATAATGGTCTAATAGTATTCTTATTTAGATTGGGGTTTGATATCATTAACATGGTAATATTATGATATTATAAATGGTATCAGTATTACTTATTTAGGATTTAGTAGGTTTTCATAGAGAATTTGATATAAAATTTTATTTAACATATATAAAATTCCAGATTAAAAGATTTTTAGTGATACCTGAGTTATTAGTAAACACATTGTTCTCATATGTTTGTTGACTTGAATAGATTCAATTTTTTTTAGGATTACTTAATTATGGTGTTGTGGACATATTAGACTATGATGGTCATTGTTTTGTATCTATCATGTAGTACAATGGTAATTATTTTAAGTACTCTAGTTGATTGCATGTTAGTGTTGATGTTTTTTTCTATAAAATGAATTTATAAAATTTAAAAGGTTAATAGTTTTTCCCCTGGTTAATGAAATTTTTTCAAGAAAACTATTGGGTGGGATGTATTTATTAATGAGATACTGTAAAAGAGTGAAAAGCTTTTTAGGTTATATAAATTATTTTTTATGTATTCCCATCATTAGTTAATGTTTCTAATTAGTGAATTTCTTATATGAGTTTATATGAGTTGGTAATTCCCAATAATTTATCCTGATAAATAATATTTCTTCTTAGTAGCAAATTTTATTAATAAAAAAAGTGTCACATTAATTTAACTTAACAAATTTTAAAAAATGCTAAAGAGTAATTTTTATGGGGAAATAATTGTTTCAATGATGATATTTTAAATTTTGGAATTAATAATAATAGATATAGTTGATTCCTTTATGAAAAATGTTTATTTTCATCTTAAATAGGTAAATGTTTTCATTGGTTTTAAATGTACTAAATAATTTTTTTTCTTATTTTTTTCCTAGGAAAATATTTTTATCACATGTTTTTCATTTAAAGTAAAAAATGGGAATTTTATATCAATCCCCTTTTTTGAACATGGTTTAAAAAATATTAGTGGTATATTTTTTCAAAAGATATTTAATCATGGTTCTCTGGAGTTGGAAATTGTAGATTGTACAAAAGGGGTTTGGTTTTGGTGGTTTCAAATAATTTTTAATGTTCATAGTCATTTTGAAGAAAAAAGTGTAATTTTGAATGATTTGACTCATTTATCCCTAGTTAAGAAATAAAATAATAATTTCTTGAGATGAATTAATTTTTTTTCTAAAAATAGTTATAAATTTGTGTTTTGTTCTTAAATAAATTATTTTATCAAATAGATTTTTTGGAAATTGGAGAATGTTTTAGGAATTATTTTAGAGTGGGATTATAAATTCAGGTGGGGCCTATTTTTTAATGGTTTTTTTTCAAGAAAAAGATTTTGATATACTTTTCTATTTTTTTGGGTTTATATTATGATGTTCAATAAAAACATTTTCTATTAAATATTTTAATTCATTCGTATTATTTTTATTTTTCTTAAATGTAAAATTTTTTGTTTTGTTAAATACATTAACATGGACTATTTTAAAATAGGTAATTTCATTATAATGGGTTATTTTTTACCTGAATAGTTTTTGAAATTATTTTCACGAAAACTACCGAATCTAGAATTATTTTATTGGGCTAAAAAATTGAAATTTTTAATGGTTTTGAAAACACTATGATTTTTTTTGTAAGTGAATATTATATAGAATGCGGCCTTGGTATGATTTTTATATGAATATATTTTAGAAGTTATATTTTTATTCATATTAAAATTCAATTAATAGAGTTTAGTGGTATTTCCTTATACCAGAATCTAGTAGTTGAAAGTGGGTGTATTATATAGGAGTGAAGAAAGTTTAATATTCGGTTGGGTGATCATAGTTGGTGGGTGTGATTATGGTGGAGAAAGGGTTATGAATCCATTATAAAAGAGTGGATAATCTATGTGAGAGGAAGGATTATTGGGTATGTACATGTGGTTGATATCCCAGTATTGGGTTGTTGGTATTTTGAATAAATTCACTTGGTTTATGGGTAGTTTGATTATTTTTATTATTTATGTTTTCCTTCCGTGAAAATTTGACACATTAAGTTTTATTAAATTAATGTATAGTCAATTAAAAATTATTTTAGTTCAAGCTTTTTTCTAGAAGTATATTCTGGCTATAATTTCTTTTTACGAAATGGTTATTATGTTGTGTTATTTTTATAGAGTTATACATGATAAAACAAATGTGTTTTTCTTTATTGTTTTCATTTTTGATGCATTCAGTTAAAACATTGTTTATGTATTAGTGTATATTTTTGTTCATTGGTCTGTCATGATGTAGTAATAGAACCAATGGATTTTAATTTGGAAACAATATCCCTTACATGTGATGAAGAAAATAAATTATAAAATTTTTAGTGGGATAAAAGTCAGGGGGATTCATGTTGTGATGTGTTTAGTAATAATCGATGTATGATTATGTGTTGTCAATTGTATTGATAAGGTAATTTTAGGTGAATTAATGTTTTATGAGAATAGATTTTATAATTATTTATTAATTATCAGTGTGGCTATGTAAATGAATAGGTGTAATGATTTTTGTAATTGATATATAGGTGTATGGTTATTTGTCCTGGAAAATATTTGTGATGGATTGTCTCATTCAATTTGGGTAATAAATCCAGGGACTTATGTTATTCAAATAACGGTTTTGGATTTGATAAATCTTATTGAGTTTATGAGTTACATTATAATGCCTTGGCTAGTGTTGAGTAATATTGCAAGATTATAATACATAGAGGATTTTTTGTATTAATTGATAATTGGCTGAGGCTTGTAATATAGTAGAATATTTTTTCAATTGGTTCATTGCTTAATTAGTCATTTGGATAAATGATTTATTGAATTTTGTAAATGAACCATTTTATGAGTATATGCTTTTATTATGATTGATATGGTTCGCATTGGATTGTTCTAAATGTATATAATTGGGTGAAAAATTGAAATAGGTGGTTGTAATTTTTTTATTCACGATTGGGGTCATATTATTTTTTTGGTTGTAATCATAATGAGATATTATAGTTTCACTAATATATATATATATGTATTAAAATAATAGGGTATTTTATGGTTTTTTGTAGTTTTGGACTATATAAGATGACCATGTCTATGATTTGTGGAATTTTTTATTGTAGAAAATTTATTTACTATGAAGAGTACATTGATGGGTTTCATTCTTAGGAAATTATTTGGAAGCTAGATATAATCAAAAAAAATTAGGATGAAAATAAAAATTTTGGGGAGAGTTTGTCTGGTGATATTTCATATAATATATTGATGATTTTTTTATTCCTTGTTTTAGATGGAGGAATTTTTTTTAAATGTATAATTATATGGGTGTAGATTTATGTAAATGAAAATGAACAACATTCAATTTTTAGAGGCATGAGAATATGATATATAATTTATATAATTGATGGATATATCATGTGTATGGTATATTGAGATTGATACATGATATATCTTTTCATGCATTCCACTTCCTTTAAATGGATGAGAAACTAAATATTATATTTGTTTCTATTTTAATGGATCAAACTCTTTATAATCATTCATTTATTTAAGCCATTACCAAATATATAATGGATTAAGAGTTATAAATTCATTGGGTGAATGAGTTAGTTTTTTCTATATTAATTCATGTGTTATAATCAAATGAATAAATACAAAATCCCAAGAAATTTCCCCATTAATTCACATATATTGTTACCATGCAATGGATGTATTGTTTTTTTATAATTTTTAGATATACACCAAAACACTGCATATAACACATTCACCTTCATCCTTTTGATTTAGAAGTACTACAATTCCAAAGATAATAGGTGAATCACATTTTAACATCAGATGACTCATTTAACCTATCAGTTCCTATATATTAGGAATGGTTATGATTTCCGCATTAGTGATATCTCTCAAACACAAGTGATGGAGTTCAAATAAGATGCACTGCCTCATCAGTTTAAGGTACACATAATTACAAAATGTTATTCATTTCATCTTTTATGATTGATTAAAATTATTTAACATAGAGATATCCAGAAAAGGGTATTTAATTGCTTCAATGTGATATGATATATGTTATTATACTCTAAAAATCCCATATTTGATGTCAGTGGGATTCGTGATTATATTTTATAAAATAATTCATTTAAATGAAGAAGAAAACCAAAATAATATCTTCATAATTCTGGTTTTTTGAAATATTTAAAAAGATGATTACCTGTAATAGCCCGAGATTTTATGAAAAATATTCTTTTTAATTTTATTAATGTCTTGTGTTGTACGCTACACCAAAAGGAGCTTGCACAACACACATCCTTGACTTTCCTTTCATTACACGCAATCACGACCTTCCTCGATAGCGTGTGTAGTACGTAATACTGAGTTTCACTAAACAACGATATGCTATTAAAATATTATTAAAACTAGCCGTTAAGAATAGTAATAACCACCTTTTAAAATTTTAGAAATATTAGCTCTCAAAATGGACTTCATTTTGGGATTCGGAGTATCGAATTTAGCCTAAGGTGAAATTTTAGTACTTTTCGGATAACTTTCATATTTTGATGAATAGTGAAAATTAATAAATTATAATTAAAAAAAAAATTTTAATCGAAATAATTAATAGTGATAAATTATTAATTTGAGTGGTTTTAAAGTATATTTAGAATATATTTTTACAATTTAATACAATATTGGTCATTTGATGTAATTTCACATTTAAACTAGTTATAAACAAGTGTCAATCTTTTGATAGTTATTATCTCTTAAAAACACGCTATTTGTTTTGACGACGGGAATTAATTTTTAAATTAGTTAATTTAACTGATATGTTTTGAATTTGGTAAAATAGACATCATTTTTTAGTTCATAATATCAAATATAGCTTAGGCATAATTTTTGGTATTTTTCTAAAAACTTTCAATTTTTGATGAATAGTGAAACCACTAAGTGGTAGTTTAAAAAACTGAATTGTTCATAAAACTTAATTTTACCGCTTCTGTGAGTGGAATTTCAAAAATCCGAGAGACACGGTTGATGTCAGTAAGTAAAATGTGGTTCAATGAGATGAAAATAATTTTTTGGTGAATAGTAACTTTTTACTTTTTTTTACCACGGTTAAAAGTAAATAGGGTAATTAAGGGTAGAAATGATATTATTATTATCCTAACACATGTCCTAATTCTATTGTACAAGTTTAATTCGACCAAAAGCGAACTTAGGAATAAAATATGACCATTTAGGCCCACATGGATTAGATTAGGACATTTATTATTATTTAATTCAAAGAAGAGTTAAAAGAGTTAAAATCAAAGTTTATTTACTAAAACATTTTTAATATATAACTATACATAAGATAAATTCGATTGTAAATATTCATTAGAAAGCTAAAAATATTTACTACATAATGGTATTTTATTTGTAATTTTTAGACATTAAATAAATTAATTTATTTATGACACAACGATGATGCAGTAATTATCTTATTAATGAAATATAGACATAATTGATGTTATAAATACCCAAATAAATATAATTTGAGACTTTTTATGAATTCCACTAATTTTATAGGTTAATATGACATGTTAGTATTGATGTAAGTAACTTTTTTCGAACTTATCATTCTGTTATGATTTTCACAAAAATCAATTACTAAATAGCGTCAAAATTGACATAATATAGTTTTTAAAACAAATATTATATTATTAATTGTTATTTTATTCCTAAAAATCTAAGGTTCGGAAAAATGACTTATATAAGGTTATATATATTAATAATAAAGAACTTGGGGTTCGTTTGGCTTCTTATAGTAAGTTTATTAACCTTATAGTGTAAGAACACAAGAAGACACGGTAAAAGTAAAATTATTTAACTTAATGTTAAATCTAAATGATAAGGTTAAAATAGGAACCTAATCTTGTCTAAATTCTATTGGATGAGAGTATTTCGACCCATCCCCACCTTAGCCTCGAAATAAATTAATTTGGATCTATTTAAAACCAAACTTGACTTTATAATAAAATAATATTTTTTGTTATTCCAAAGGTGCCCCTCTCCTCCCTTATAAAAGGACACCTCCTCCCTCTCTTCCTCACACAACTTTGAGCCTTCAAGCTCGGCCAACCCCTGCCAAATTCTCTTCTCCACTTCCCTAGAAACATCCTAAAGGTTCTGGTCTTCTTCAAATACCCATTTTACTGCCCTAAAAGGAGGTCTCAAAGAGGCGCTTCAAAGATGAGGTAATTTCCGTTACCGATTCTTTCACCTTTATTTCTTGTTCCACATATTCTTCTTAGGTTGTTTCATTATGAATTAATAAAATCAGTATCACTCATATACTGATATGTTATTATAATTATGAAACAATCCTATTTCACCATCTATCCATCCTACGGAAAACGAAATCACCGCGCGTGCGTACGTACGAAATACCATCTCTACACCGTGGTGAAATCTATTTTCCACCAACACCTTACATGGATGGGTATAATGGTGTAAAGAATAACTATAAATAGTTATTATAACATCATACTGATTCGGATATATTGTATCATCCACTCTAATTCAATTCAATAATCATGAAAACGATATCATCGCTCGTGCGTACGTACGGACAACCGTCTCCACGACTCGATGAGATTCATTCTCCACTTTAACCATTCGTGAATGATTATAAAGTACATATAATAAGTAATCATGAAATATATGACATAAAAATGATACTGGATTTATGTGTATATATATGTATTTCATCTACTTAATTCCATTCAACTCAATAAGGAAATGAAAACAGCGTTCATGCGTACGTACGGCCTACCGTCTCCATGAACGGTGTATTTCTTTCCATTTACTAATTTATTATATATATGAATATTATGAACATATATTATATATAAATCATGTTTTATATTCTGGAATTACGTAATCATGATCTAAGTAATCATATGAATAATTACAAGTCAAAACATGGACGACAAATGAAACAATTTTACCCAAAACGCTACTTTAACTTGAATTTACAAATGATCGGGTAATATAAAGACATAAGTGAACCATATATGATATAATAACAATGAATATGATTATGTAATAAGTCAATGACATTATTGAAATCATTATACAGGAGGTACGGACACTTACGAAGCAAATCAAACCTAAGGTAAGGGAAATATCACAATCTCATTTTTATCCGAGATTGTTTATACTTTAGTATTTTCTGGGGTGTATTTTATCATCCACATACATGTATCCTCAATATGTAATATTATTTCCATACACCTACAATTTTTTAAATCCTATTTTACCCTTTGGTGAGTTTTTAGAAAAAGATATGAAAGAAATCTTTTGACGTTTTTCATACGAGGTACTTGTTTGACTTTTCCAACAAAAGTACGGGAAGAATGTTTTTTTAACTTATACGACATGAATGGATTTTTAAAACATTATTTCCAAGAAGATTCCTTTAAAAGTTTTCAAGTTTAATTTTAATCAACTTCTTTTAGTTTAAAATTGTATGACATGTTAATAAAGGAAAAATGTTTTTGAAGTAGAAATGATATTTTCCTCAAGAATGGAGTTCAAGTGTTTTATCAAAATTATTTTCCATCTAAGATAATATAGGGTTCTGTTTCTATCCCTATTATTACATTGATTTGATTATGTTGTGATGGAATTATTTTTATGAATTCCATTATCTTATATGAATTGTTTTATGATGTCATGCTGTTTAAGAATTCCATTTTTATTACATGGGTTATGCAATGATGTATGGATTATGATTTTGTGGCACAAATAAGAATGGTATCATTATGAGATGGGTGGGACCTATATCTCCCTCCAATGCATTGGGTAAAGACTTTATATCTCATGAGATAGACATGGCTGGAATGGTAGGTTATACCGGTTCAGTAAAACAGGACTGAAATGAGGGCGACTCGGTTCAGAAAGGTACTTTGTCCACTAAGATAGTCTTGGCAATGAGTCTTGACTAACAATAAATGATTCTCTATGATTATGTGTGTATGACACAAAGTTTCATGTTTTAAGTTATGATTATTGGGATTTTATTTCACTACTATGATTTATCCCATGTTATGAAATTTTTCTCTCTTTTGCAGGTTATGATTTCCAAAATGTTATGTTCTTATGAATATGATTGATATTTATTTTGGTCACCCTTACTAAGCATTTGAGCTCACCCTTTTATGTTTTCTTTTCCCCAGGATATAAAGAAAGGTTTTAGGTAAAAAAAGTGAAGATCTTTATGGGAGATGTTGAAGATCTTTCCCCACGATTAGAAGATTATATTCTGAGTTTCCAAAGACACTAAACTATTACTATCATTGTGTGTGTGTTTGTTATGTACTAAGTATTCCGCAAAAGTAATGTAATGTCCATTTACGTCAGGCTTCGGGTCTCTACAGTTGATATCAGAGGAAAGGTTTAGTCAACCTTTGGAAACTAGGATGCGAGAACTTTAGTGAGATCCCTAGAGATATTTATACGGTATGTCTAGGGATGTCCCTAAGGATAAGTATACGTATAGGATACAGTCCAATAACTATGGTAATGATCATAGAATTTAACCTAAGAAGTTAGATATTGAAGTTACTCCCCCTTTATTATGATTTTTGCCTCTCACACTATTCTTTTTGGGTTTTAGACGATGGCTGGAACCTGAAGGAACCGTGTTGATCAATGCAATGGACAATGCAATGATTTCCCTCCTGAACAAACAAATTTAATGGGAGATGGAGTGAAAAATCTTATTGCTATACTTACACAAGCTATGAATCATTCTGGATGAGCAGAGAAGGGAACAATATTCTATTGAGTCCTTCATAAGGCAACGTCCACCTTCTTTCAGTGGGACTTCCGATCCACATGTTGCTGAACAATGGATCAGTACCACTGAAAAGATATTTTCAGTTCTTCAATGTTCTGAACATGATAAAGTCATCTTAGCAGTTTATCGTTTGGAAGGTGAAGCTGATCAATGGTGGAATCTTATCGAGAATACGAGGAAAAGAGATGAAATTGAGTCCATGGAATGGGATGAGTTCAAGAACTTGTTTTTCAGTAAGTACTTCCCTCGTATTCTTAGAAAAAAGATGGAAAATGAGTTTCTTGAGCTGAAGAAGAAGGATGATGAATCTGTTGGTATATACGAAGCGAATTTTACAAGACTTGCAAGGTATGCATCTGGAATTATCTTCCAACCTGAAAGTAAAGTTGATCGATTTTTCAGTGTCTTAAAACCAAGCCTTCTAAGGGCATTAGCTATAAGAGACTTCAGTAGCTATGAAGAAATTGTGTGTTGTGCTATCAAGGTAGAAATGGAAGTTGGTGTTACATATCCATCTCATGGTTTTGACAAGAAACAAAAGATGGAGTTCAAGGAGAAATCTCAAAATAATGGTGAAAAGAAGATGAATGTTTCCTTATGCTAAAAGTGTGGAACGAAGCATGGTGGAGATTGTCTTAAAGGGACTAGAAAATGTTTTAAGTGTGGAAAAGAAGGTCATCGAGTAGCTGAGTGTCGAAGTAATGGAAAAAGGGTTTCTAATGATGTGAATGAAGAAAACACTACAGAGAACGGACCACCAACACTTCAATGCTTCAAGTGCAAGGAAATGGGGCATTATGCTAATAAATTCCCTAATCCAAGGGTTAGTGATGATCAACATGAGAAACCACTGAAGGAAAAGGACAAAGGGAAGTCACATGCGATCACTATTGGCGATGTTGAATATGACAACGATGTGGTGGAATGATTATGTGTTTATGTAATGGGATTTAAAAAATAATGTTGTATCATAAAGTATTGGAATATTTATGTATTGGTCTAATGTGGTATTCAAAGTGATTGAGATATTTTTGGAAATAAGATGATATGCGCATAATGAAGGGAAAATGAGAAAATGAAATGTTTAACAGTATTCATGAGCTCATGATCGATATAAGGACTATGTGATATCATGGTTTGAGTATACAGAATTTTGAGGATTTTGGTATGTGGAAAGTGTTAACTTTTAACTGCATTCATGTTTTCACTAAGGTTCAATGGGTATTCATTCTTCAAGAGAATACATGATTAAGTTATTCACATGTTTGTAATTTGACCAACAAGATATATCTTATGATATATGGGGGATAAATGATGGCATTCACGTGACTGTTCTATGACATTTCAAGTAATCATTTTCTTTATACTATGAGCTTGGACCGAAGTATTTTAGATAAGCCTAGAGATTAGAATGGATTATGTTGGACATAAGTTAGGATAAAACGTTTTTTGATATTATTTATGGGATGTTATAGTAATATAGCTTTAGAAACAGGACAACCTGTAGGACGGGCGACAGCCCATCGCGTCGGACAAGTCTGTGGGAATCGAACCCACAACCGAAGTACGACTGGCCTTTATCGCCTACCACTGGCCTACAGGAAGTCCCTGTTTAGTAGAAACTAGTTTTATTGTATTAAGCAGTATGATATATGAAGTATAAGTTCATTTTAGGAACCATATATGATTAATCTCACTAAATAATGACTTATGTATATTTAATAAATTTTGCTAACCTTTTGCTTGAGACAGATGGAATGACCTGTCATACTAACACTTCATGAACAACAAATTCAACGTCATTTCTTTAACACATGAAGTGGAAATTGTTCAAAGTACGAACAACAGTGAGATTGTACCAAAATAAAGTAAGTATTTATTCTAATTCAAATTCTTCAACTTTAGGGAAATGATCTTGAAAACCAAAAAATTTTGTCATAGTGCCCTTATATCCGATAAATTAGATGGTACCATATATCATCACAAATCTATGGATTTGTGATTACTGGCTTTTCCATAGCCATGATCTCTACCACTCTCCATCAGAACATGATGATTAGATTTCTCTTCCATATCCATATTTTCACCTATGTGGAAACCCAGTGATTAGTTTATTTGGGTATCCATTACGTTTCATACCTTTTTTTTAAAGAATGGTTTTGGTATTCCCTTTTTACGATGTGGGTTTCCCTTAAACAAACTTTCGAGTAGTAATCCATTTATAACCCAGACGAATTTCGAGGGCGATATTCATTTTAAGGGGGTAGAATGTAACAGCCCGAGATTTTATAAAAAATATTCTTTTTAATTTTATTAATGTCTTGTGTTGTACGCTACACCAAAATGAGCTTGCACAACATACATCCTTGACTTTCTTTGCATTACACGCAATCGCGACCTTCCTCGATAGCATGTGTAGTACGTAATACTGAGTTTCACTAAACAACGATATTCTATTAAAATATTATTAAAACTAGCCGTTAAGAATATTAATAACCACCTTTTAAAATTTTAGAAATTTTAGCTCCCAAAATGGACTTCATTTTTGGATTCGGAGTATCAAATTTAGCCAAAGGTGAAATTTTGGTACTTTTCGGATAACATTCATATTTTGATAAATAGTGAAAATTACTAAATTATAATTAAAAACAACTTTTTTAATCGAAATAATTAATAGTGATAAATTATTAATTTGAGTGGTTTTAAAGTATATTTAGAATATATTTTTACAATTTAATACAATATTGGTCATTTGATGTAATTTCACATTTAAACCAGTTATAAACAAGTGTCAATATTTTGATAGTTATTATCTCTTAAAAACACACTATTTGTTTTGACGATGGGAATTAATTTTTAAATTTGTTAATTTAACTGATATGTTTTGAATTTGGTAAAATAGATATCATTTTTGAGTTCATAATATCAAATATAGCTTAGGCCTAATTTTTGGTATTTTTCTGAAAACATTCAATTTTTGATGAATAGTGAAACCACTAAGTGGTAGTTAAAAAACAGAATTGTTCATAAAACTTAATTTTACCGTTTCTGTGAGTGGAATTTCAAAACTCCGAGAGACACGGTTGATGTCAGTAAGTAAAATGTGGTTCAAAGTGATGAAAATAATTTTTTGGTGAATAGTACCTTTTTACTTTTTTTACCACAGTTAAAAGTAAATAGGGTAATTAAGGGTAGAAATGATATTATTATTACCCTAACACATGTCTTAATTCTATTGGAAAAGTGTAATTCAACCAAAAACAAACTTAGGAATAAAATATGACCATTTAGGCTCACTTGGATTAGATTAGGACATTTATTATTATTTAATTCAAAGAAGAGTTAAAAGAGTTAAAATCAAAGTTTATTTACTAAAACATTTTTAATATAGGGTTATACATAAGATAAATTCTATTGTAAATATTCATTAGAAATCCAAAAAGATTTACTAAATAATGGTATTTTATTTGTAATTTTTAGACATTAAATAAATTAATTTATTTATGACACAACGATGATGCAATAATTATCTTATTAATGAAATATTGACATAATTGATGTTATAAATACCCAAATAAATTTAATTTGAGACTTTTTATGAATTACACTAATTTTCTAGGTTAATATGACATGTTATTATTGATTTAATTAACTTTTTTCGAACTTATCATTCTGTTATGAGTTTCACAAAAATCAATTACTAAATAGTGTCAAAATTGACATAAAATAGTTTTTAAAACAAATATTATATTATTAACTGTTATTTTATTCCTAAAAATCTATGGTTTGGCCAAATGACTTAGATAAGTTTATATATATTAATAATAAACAACTTGGGGTTCGTTTGGCTTATTATAGTATGTTTATTAACCTTATAGTGTAATAACACAAGAAGACACGGTAAAAGTAAAATTATTTAACTTAATGTTAAATCTAAATGATAAGGTTAAAATAGGAACATAATCTTGTCTAAATTCTATTGGATGAGAGTATTTCGACCCATCCCCACCTTATCCTCGAAATAAATCAATTTCGAGCTATTTAAAACCGATCTTGTCTTTATAATAAAATAATATTTTTAGTTATTCCAAAGGTGCCGCTCTCCTCCCTTATAAAAGGACACCTCCTCCCTCTCTTCCTCACACAACATTGAGCCTTCAAGCTTGGCCAAACCCTGCCAAATTCTCTTCTCCACTTCCCTAGAAACATCCTAGAGGTTCTTGTTTTCTTTAAATACCCATTTTAGTTCCCTAAAAGGAGGTCTCAAAGAGGCGCTTCAAAGAAGAGGTAATTTCCGTTACCGATTCTTTCACCTTTATTTCTTGTTCCACTTCTTCTTCTTAGGTTGTTTCATTGCGAATTAATAACATCAGTATCAATCATATACTGATATGTTATTATAAGTATGAAAAAATCCTATTTCACCATCTATCCATCTTATGGAAAACAAAATCACTGTGCGTGCGTACGTACGGAATACCGTCTCCACGCCATGGTGAAATCTATTTTCCACCAACACCTTACATGGATGGGTATAATGGTGTAAAGAATAACTATACATAGTTAATATAACATCATACTGATTCTGATATATTGTATCATCCACTCTAATTCAATTCAATAATCATGAAAACGATATCATAGCTCGTGCGTACGTACGGACTACCGTCTCCACGACGCGATGAGATTCATTCTCCACTTTAACCATTCGTGAATGATTATAAAGTACATATAATAAGTAATCATGAAATATATGACATAATAATGATACTGTATTTATGTGTATATATATTTATTTCATCTACTTAATTCCATTCAACTCAATAAGGAAACCAAAATAGCGTTCATGCGTACGTACGGCCTACCGTCTCCATGAACGGTGTATTTCTTTCCATTTACTGATTTATTATATATATGTATATTATGAATATATATTATATATAAATCATGTTTTATATTCTGGAATTAAGTAATCATGATCTAAGTAATCATATGAATAATTACAAGTCAAAACATGGACGACAAATGAAACAATTTTACCCAAAACGCTACTTTAACATGAATTTAAAAAAGAACGGGTAATATAAAGACATAAGTGAACCATATATGATATAATAAAAATGAATATGATTCTGTAATAAGTCAATGACATTATTTAAATCATTATACAGAAGGTTCAGACACTTACAAAGCAAATCAGACCTAAGGTAAGGGAAATATCACAATCTCATTTTTATCCGAGATTGTTTATACTTTAGTATTTACTGGGGTGTATTTTATCATCCACATCCATGTTTCCTCAATATGTAATATTATTTCCATCCACCTACAATTTTTTAAATCCTATTTTACCCTTCAGTGAGTTTTTAGTAAAAGATATGAAAGGAATCTTTTGACGTTTTTCATACGAGGTACTTTCTTGACTTTTCCGACAAAAGTACGGGAAGAATGTTTTTTTTAACTTATATGGCATGAATGGATTTTTAAAACATTATTTCCGAGAAGCTTCCTTTAAAAGTTTTCAAGTTTAATTTTAATCAACTTATTTTAGTTTAAAATTGTATGACATGTTAAGAAAGGAAAATTTTTTTGAAGTAGAAAGGATATTTTCCTCAAGAATGGAGTTCAAGTGTTTTATCAAAATTATTTTCCATCAAAGATAATATAGGGTTTTGTTTCTATCCCTATTATTAAATTGATTTCATTATGTTGTGATGGAATTATTTTTATGAATTCCTTTATCTTATATGAATTGTTTTATGATGTCATGTTGTTTAAGAATTCTATTTTAATTACATGGGTTATGCAATGATGTATGGTTTATGATTTTGTGGCACACATAAGAATGGTATCATTATGAGATGGGTGGGACCTATATCTCCCTCCAATGCATTGGGTAAAGATTTTATATCTCATGAGATAGACATGGCTGGAATGGTAGGTTATACCGGTTCAGTAAAACTGGACTGAAACGAGGGTGACTCGGTTCAGAAAGGGACTTTGTCCACTAAGATGGTCTTGGCAATGAGTCTTGACTAACAAGAAATGATTCTCTATGATTATGTGTGTATGCCACAAAGTTTCATGTTTTAAGTTATGATTATTGGGATTTAATTTCACTACTATGATTTATCTCATGTTATAAAATTATGCTCTCTTTTGCAGGTTAAGATTTCCAAAATGTTATGTTCTTATGAATATGATTGATATTTATTTTGTTTACCCTTACTGAGCATTTGAGCTCACCCATTTATGTTTTCTTTTCCCCAGGATATAAAGAAAGGTTTTAGGTAAAAAGAAAAGTGAAGATCTTTATGGGAGATGTTGAAGATCTTTCACCATGATTAGAAGATTATATTCTGAGTTTCCAAAGACACTAAACTATTACGATCCTTGTGTGTGTGTTTGTTATGTACTAAGTATTCCGCAAAAGTAATGTAATGTCCTTGTACGTCAGGAATCGGGTCTCTACATTACCTATACATAGTTGGCCTACATAATGGTACAAATATCCTTACCCTTACATATGCGAGATGTGTAAGGGTATCTAATTGATTAACATCCCATATAGTAGTCTTAATAATATTTGAATCACTATAACCTTTTTTAGATTGGTCTATGTAAGTCTTATAAAAAATTACCATTACACAAATTATTGGTTTCGTAAAGATAGTTGTGTCATTAAAATGACTACATCAAGGTAACTAGCTTCTCTATGCTTACACGTACAGGTATCAGAGCCACATCTTAAAGGTCCATAACATTTACTATTATGTATTGTATGAAAATTGAATATTTAATTTACGAACAAGTCATGATTATAGTTATCTACATATTTACTAAAAAGTTAGTTTTATTCCACGTTTCACTACTACAGATTCTCCATACACCCACTTGTATATGAATAAGATACTACCACTGCACTCTCCTACCTCTGCATCATGATTTTCCTCCGTCCACATCGTGATTTTCCTCCTCCATACCCCTATTTCAAACCCTCTATAGAATTCCACTTCAGCATACGAATCCACCGAATTCGGCGTCTCAACTCAAACAAATTGCACCATATCTTGATATTAAATCTTCCAATCTTCGAAACTCCACACCGTCACTCCTTGACTACATCATCTCCACGTATATGGATCTTCTCCCCATTGAAACTTCAAGACTTCGATTCACCAGTTCGAAAATCTCCATGGTTTTTGCTTCATCATCAACCAACGTCTTCACCAAGAACGTCATCCAAAATATATAGTCTGTACTAATGATAAAAACACTACCTCCACCACTTCGGATATCCAAAATCTAGGGATTTGGAACCTACAACATTCGATGTCATAATCTATGGCCTGGACTGACTAAAAAAAGGTATGTTATCCTAATCCTGTAGGAAGTTTCACCCTTATACTTCATTTTGTTCCCAGATTTGGGTGCAAAAACATCATTGGAGATAAACCTTACTACGTCGATTCATTCTACAACCATTTTCCTTCAGTTTCCCACTAGTAACCCATCAATTCATCCTAATTTGATATTATATAATGCAAAAAAAACATTATCCTTTGTTTTTTCTTCAGTTCTAAACTTATTTATATTTATCCATGATGTGTTTTCATCTGAGGTGTTTCATGATTAATTCATCTAAAATATTTTATAAATAGATGAGAGAAAATATAAATAATATGAATATAGCTCAACCAGATCTTGAAGTTCTATGCAAGGGGAGTTTCTAAGGTAACCCTTTCAATGATTTTTTGATTTCAATCACTAAAAACAAATCTTGTTTTGAGTTTCATATGTTTTAACCTATTTTTCATCTAAGATAATTTATTTTATTGAACTATTAAATATTTTTTTTGTATAATTTCATTTGTTTTTATGTACATGAAAAATACAAATACTCTGCATTGTATAAGTTCAGGTACATGAATCTCTTTTTAGATCATGTGTTTACAATTTCGGTGCTTGAAAACCATCCAACTATATGCATTGGTTTTACATATTTATGAAAATATAATCATATTCATGTATTCAAAATCATATCTTAGTGCTTAGTGCTTGACAATTAACAAATAGGTTGAATCAAATAATTGTAGTTTGACTATAGATTAACAACTCTAATGCTTCCTACCATGATAAATTCTCTAAAAAAATGGTTAATTAATAATGTTTCTAATATCAATACAATGCATATTTTTTCCTCAAGAAGGTCTCATTGGATCAAATGTATAGTTTTATAATCATGTTGTGGATACTGACTATGTATCTAAAAGTCCTTCCAAGGTATTCTCTTTCTCATTGTAGACATATCATTTTTAGTGAAACTTTTTTTTTATTTATAACCCCCTTTAGACACTAAGGTGTGAAGGTAAGCCTTTCAACGACTGCTGGATTTCAATCACTAAAAAAACATAATTCTATGTGTTTCATATATTCTAAACTATTTTTCAACTAACAAAATTATTTTTTTGGAACTATTAAATACATTTTTTTCTGTGTATAAGTTCAATAACTTTTAGGTACATGACAAATACAAATACTCTATAGTGTATAAGTTAAGATACTTGTATCTATTTTTAGTTCATATATTATCAACTTTAATGGTTTCAAATATGATAATTTTCCAAAAAAATGGTTACAACCCTAATATCTAGATTTAAGGATTGAGTTGTAGGTACATTAATAATCATTCATGCTATTGAGCAGGGAAAATATTAATATAAACTATACATCATTTTACCTCTGGTAAGCCATCAATTTTTCCACATATGATATTATCTAATACATACCAACTATATTTACTTTATCTCTACACTTAACATTTTAGTATTTGTATTTTATTAATAATGTTTCTTATGTCAATAAAATACATATTTTTTTTCTTAACTGGGCATCATTGGATCAAATTTATCATATTATTTTCATTTTGTAGGAATTGAAGATTAATCTAAAAATTCTTCTATGGTAAGATGTTTATTAGTCTAGGCTTACCTTTTGTAGTGAAACCTTTTGTTATTTATCATCCCTTTGAGGACACTGAGCAGCTAAGGTAAGCCTTTCGAGGACTGCTTGATTACATTCACTGAGAAAACATCAATTAATCTGTTTCAAATGTTTTAAACTATTTTTCAACTAATAAAAATAATTATTTTGAACTATAAATAATTTTTTATATAGTTTATAAGTTCAATATTTTTTATGTATATGAAAAATAAAAATACCCTGTAGTTTATATGTTTAGATTTACGAATCACTTTTTATATCATGTATTAACTACTATAATGGTTTCTAATATGATAACCATTCCCAAATAAATAGTTGCAACACTAATATATGGATTAAATGATTGAGTTGCAGGTACATTAATAATCCTTCATGTTATTGAGTTGGGGAAATATTTATATAAACTATTATTCAGTTTCCCTCGGGTAACCCATCAATTTGTCCACATGTGATATTATCTACTAAAAACCAACTATATTTAGTTTATCTATTCTCTTAATATTTTAGTATTTTTCTTTTCTTAATAAATTTCTTATGTCTATACAATACATATGTTTTCTTAAACCGAGAATCAATGAACCAAATGCCTCGTATTATATTCATGTTGTAGGCACTAACAATGCATCTAAAAATCATTCCAGGATAAGTTCTTTCTGAGTGTAGGCATATCTTTTGTAGTGAATCCTTTTGTTATTTATCATCTGCTTGTGGAATAAATTTTTTCCTTACTACCTGCCTCTAAAAGTTTATGTACGGAAGAATGCATTATAGTAAGAATAGTTACAACAACAATATCTTGATTTATTGTTTGAGTTGCTGGTAAATTAATAATATTGAATGTTATTGAGCTGGAAAAATATTAATATAAACTGCCTTTTGTTTTCCATCTGATGACCTATCAATTAGTCAACATTTGATATTATCAACTGAAAACCAACTATTTTAATTTTATCTTTATTCTTCACATTTTAGTATTTATATTTTCTTAATAATGTTTCTAATGTCAATAAAACACATATGTTTTCCTCAACTATGCATCATTGGATCAAATGTCTGAAAATTTAAACATGTTGTAGGCACTGACGATGAATCTGAAAATCCTTCAAAGGTAATATATTTCTCATTGTAGGCACATATTTTTTAGTGAAACCTTTTTTTATTTATCATCCCATTTTGGAATAAATATTTTTTCATTTCTATTATCGTCTAACAGTTTATGTGTGGAAGAATTAAGTCAGGTAAGACCGTGATTTTATATCAAATTTTTTATAAGTATACCTTAGTCTAATGGTTTTATTTCAATGCTTTTCTGACTATAGTTTAATTATTTTCTAAGATGACTTATTCATGGGTTAGGATTTTCCTCATAAAACATACATATAGCTGGGGATTGAATGATGCTTGACCCCTTTTCACATTATTATAAGACGTGCCAACCTATTGGTCTAATGATGTGATAAACAGACCTATATATGGTCCATACATGCTAGGTTGGAGCTGTCTTGATGAAACATCCACACAACTGAGGCCTAAACCTTAACTGGCCTGTATCATGTTATTTTTATGTTATCCTATCCTGTTACATTATATCATGGTTTATGTTTGATTTGAGTTCTACTCGGTTATTTCCAGAAAGCACAACTTGAACTAGTAAAACTTATATATAGATATTTAACAAAAAATTATATAATGAATAAATTATAATTAATAAATAATTATATAATATAAAAGTGGTTTATAATTGAGTCAGTCAGGATATGGGATGTGTCACCATTTTGTAGCTGTGAATCATCATGAGTTAGTATTACTTTTGACTATAATAAGGTTATATTTTTTTTCTTACATTGGATATTTTAATTTATTAGAAAACAATGACCGTAATATTCTAATATGTATTTATCCTTTTATTTTAGAATCATCAATGCATTAGAACTTTAGTAGTCAATTTCAATACTTAATTTAAAATTGTTACAACAACTACACATATTTTATCTACACAGGTATATGTTTTTATCATCATTGACTATTAATATCATAACATAATTGGAACCTACAATACAACATTTTCGGTTGACATCTACAATTTTTCTATGATTATAAAATACATTGAATTTATTCTTCACAATTTTCCACTGTTGAATGATATATTATTGTTTCAATGGTTTCAGTTGTCTCTATTATTATTTGCAAATTATTCATTAATGTAAAATATTTAGGTAAGACTATGAATGTATTCCAATGATTTTAAGACAATCAATCAATTTTCAATTGATATTGTGCCTTATCTCATTTGAGTGCTTTATCTTATTTCTTCAATTAAAGATCATTTTGTTTCCGGGATACTGATCATTTGTGGGAAAGATACCACTTTTCCACTGTTGGTGCTTCAGTGAACATTTGGGATCATAATATGTTTCCTCTAGACTTAATTTCATTGTTTTCTCTATAGGTGGTACCATCTATGGTGTTTTCTATTAATTTTATAAAGAATAATTTTTTAGTCCATCTCAATGATAATTCTTGATTTTAAATATAAAAATAGAAATACAATTTCCATAAATTGGTCTCATCTAGTGTATAAATTTGAATTAAAACATGATACTATCCAGTTCGATCCTCCACATCCTTATTATTTTTCAACATCATGAAGGTAGGATAATTGATTTTAAACTATTATTCTTCTCCACCCTCTTTACTAGATGGATATATTAACATTGGGATTTTTTTATGTAATTGAACATTTAATTCAATTTCACAAATATGTCCATGCTTGTGTTGTTTTAATTATATAGCTACACTGATATCTTGTTGTTCCAAATCAGTTGCATGTACACAGATAGCCATAGTTTGATGGACAAGATGAGGTTGTGGGACCAATTGATGGATTTGTAATGAATGAGAAATATTGGGTCACAAGGGGATGATGGATTTATTAATGGTTAGTAAGTCCTGAGCAACACCTTATATCATGTTAGTAGGAATGAATTCATATTATTGAGGGGGAAGATTTATTATTTCTTATTAAATTTGTGGCATTAGAAATTAATTTCAATGACATGATAAAATTTCTTATTTTGGTTCCACAGAGCAAAATACAAATATATATAATAACGGATTTCATTTTTATTTGGTTTTAAATTCTCACTCTCCACTCTTAATAGTCTTGTTTTCACTAATATTTTAAACCTTATTTTAATTCTTTGATAAGAAGACATGTACATGGGATGGGCCTGGACTCGTAAAACACACACATAGATGGGGAATGAATGATGCTTGAACCTTTTTTCATAATGATAAGATATGTCAAGCTATTGGTCTAATGTTCTGATAAACAGACCTGTACATGGGTCGGACTTTATAGGTTGGCCCTGACATGATAAAATATGCACAAAACTAACACCTAAACCTATACTAGACTGAATCATGTTATTATTTTGTCATACTAGCTTATTACATTTTATCATGGTTTGTGTTTGATGTGACAGTTTCTCAACCTAGCCTAATACAATGTTATATAGACATATTAAACATAAAAATAATCTAATTAATAAATAATAAATAATAAATAATAATATTATATAAAACTGGTTTATTATCATGTAATCCAGGCTCTGGGATGAGCCACCAATTTATAGTAGTGAATCACCATGAGTTTGTATTACTATTAACCATAACCAAGTACTATTATCTTTACATTAGATATTTTAATTTATTGTCAAAAAATACCACATTATTTTAATATTAATTTAATCCAGGAAATTTAGTAAAACCAAATCATTGGAACTTGAGGATTCAATTGCAACAGTAAATGTGAAATTGTTACAACAACTACACATATTTCATCTACTCATTTATTTTTTCACTATTCACTATTAATTTCATGAAATAATTGGAACTTATAATACTGCATTTTTTGGTGACATCTGCATTTTTTCTATGATTATAAAATACATTGGATTTCTTCTTCTCAGTTGGATAATCTTAAACGACATATTTATGATTCAATGATTTTAGTTTTCACTATAATTTTCATCTTATTCATTAAATTCAAAACATTAGGTAGAAAAATATATTTACTAAGATTAATGATAATGATGATGTGGTCTAACAAAATGTTACAATGTCTTGAGACTTTGTGCCAACATCAATCCATGCCAATTAACTGCATCTATGTTTGAAAGAAAACATAAATGACAAAGATGAAAAAAATGACTGAAACATTATGATGCAATTACAGGGTAATGGAAGAAACTAAATGATTATATTGTTTTTTAATTACCATTTAACTTCATATTTAAACTATAAAGTCCACTTTTAAAAGAGTTTATAACATTTTTTTAACCATGAATTTTTCACAATTTCCCTATTTTTGATGACTATCCCCTTTACAACATATTTCTCATTATATTATTACTAATTGATACTAACTCCTACAGGGATCCAAAACATTGTGAGCCCAACATCCTGTATAGGGGATCCATTATAGAATCAAATCACACCTCTACTGTCATCCTTCACCAAATAAGATTAAAAAATGATTATGTTGTTACATAAGTCAACATTCATTTTTCATAAACAAAGGCCTCTTTGATGAAATTTTGTAATGTTTTCTTTATTTTAATGATTTTTTTATGTTTTCATTCATAATGAAATACACCTAATTCAATATTAATTATTATTTTTTATTATTAGAAATTCATGTTTCATAATGTATATGATTTCTCTATGGTCAAAAATAATATTTCAATTTTTTCATATCTCTTTTTTGTTTTCTACTATTATGATGATGTGTTAGAAAGAACTAGAAATGTTCCAATTATATCAATAGCTATCTTTTAATATTAACATTTTCAGAGAAATTTCCATTCATAAATTTTCAAACCATGATTACCTTTGGAAAATAAGATTTTATTTATAGCATCGTGAAAATGCATGGGTGAGGTACTAGTTACATATACATAAGGATCTACATAATGGTAGTTTCTTATTTACCCTTATATGATTGGTGCCTCAAAAGGTTCACATGGACTTACCCTTTTGTGAAACATGTCAATATATAGATAAAAATCAGTATACTTTCCACAAGGTCTCTAAAATAAGATTTTCCTTACATATAGTATTTGTTTTTGGATAGTGCAGGCTTATTTTGACTTAGGAATGAGACCATTCATAAAAGAGTATTTAAAATATTTAAATAGTTTTTAAATTATAAAATGGTTTCGATGGTATATAAAAAAATTATAAATCATTATAAAGTGTATTTTTTGATGATTTAAATTTATAAATTTTTGAATAAGATATAAATTATAAATTATTTATAATTAATTTTCTAAACAAGTATTCAATAATTTATTCCAAAATATTCAATTTTAATATTTAAAATACCTTATAACCAAATTATATAGCGAAACATATGACCAATAAATATAATTATTTATTAATTAATAATAATAAATATAATTAAAAAAGTTTATTAAATTATGAAATTGGGACAAAATTTTAAATGATTATATTTAAATTACGATTAGTTAACAATTAAATATTTTGATGTTTTCTAAATAAAAAATTCCATTATTTTTATCTTATTTATACCACATAAAAATTTATTTGATGATTTATATGATAATGGTTTAAATAATGGTCAATTATATGATATTTTTAATTTATTTAATGTTTTTACATTTTATAATTTAAGTAATAAATAGTTTATAATTCATATAATATCAACTTTTTAAAATTAAAATACCATATAATGATAAAGATTAATTTTTATATATTTATATCATTATAAACTTTTTATTATTATAATTATTGAATTTGTATAATATTAAAGACAAAAACTATAAATGTGATTATAAGTTTATTTCATTAATGAAATTTTATTAAATAATTATAATATATTTAAATATTTTTTTATCTTTTTTCATTTAATTGTACATACCTATTAAATTAATGTGTATTAGATTGTTTATGAAATTTGAATATTGTGTATTCATAAGTTTATTTGTTAAACAAAATCTATCATAGAGCCTTGCATTACATGTTAGTATTAACTCTGTAATAAATTTATTTTTCCATCTATCTTTTCTTTGGTTTTTAATTGATGTTACGATCAAGATTTCAGTTGTGTAATATATTATTTGCATATTCTGTTTTATAATAAATATTATATTGATTCTATCATTAATTATGTATCCCTAAGAAGAGGGACTTTGGGTCAAACTACTTACCTATGTGGAGGTTTGTGCATTGTCTATGCTGGAGAATGGTGTTAGCTATTAGTAACACTTTGGTTACCCATTGGAATATTTTCAAAATAATATAACTCTATGATTTTACATGAATTGTTCTTGTAACTTATGATTGTTATGCATCTAGATATGTATGTCTATATTTTAATTTTACTTTAGGTATATAACCCAAACATGTTGGTTGCGTATAGAGTTACACATCAATATGGCTTGAACTTATTCGCTTAGTTGAGGGAATAGGATTCCAAAATAAATTTCAATAATCATGTATATATAAATGGAATAACATGAGATAATATGGTGAGATTAAAATCCCATCAAAATACCATGTGTGATAATTCTTCCACGGAAACAATTTTCAATACCTCAATCATCCAACTATGTATATTTATCCCATAGACAAATTCCCTTGGATTATGTTATGTATGTCTAGTATGTAATTAGTGACTATATATATTCTCTTTGGGTAGTTTGATTACATTGGTGAGGGACCCTATATTTTCCTTTTATGATTATTTTTGGTGTTTTATTTTGGCAACACTTAGTTGGTAATCCTAAACAATTATAATCCCAGAAGAATAGAGTTGAGTTTATAAAAATCAGGGTTTGGAGAAAGGGTTTTCTTCTAAACTAACCATGTGTAATATATGATTTTATTAGTATGAATCCATACCTAAATAATTAATTTTTTATGAATTCATTTTAAGGCTCATTTCAATATAAAAAATTTAATATGTCCTACTAATCATTAGGATTGTTTTTTAAAAGTGTTCATCATTTTAATGGGAGGTAATTTCATAGAATTCAGTATTAAATATATAATAATTAATAATACTAATATAATAAATGGTTGTTTTATAAATAATATCATAATAATCATTTATATAATATTTTTGATCAATCACTAATTGTAGATTCTTAAATTATGTTTCTCTAAATACTAGTAACATATTAATAATACATAAACTACACTGCTATTTTATGAAAATTTATTAAGGAAAAAAATAAGTTAGAATATTAACTTCCTCATTAAAAAATATATAATTTTATCAACAAGTGAATCTATATTAGTATGAATTGAGAGAAGAAAACATTTAAGACTTTTAAGGCATTAGGTATAAGATAACATAAAGAATCCAAGTCACCACTCAATATTACTGGGTAAATCAAATTTATGCCCCATATAAAAAATATGTTTGGGTGTGTAAAATGATAATGAATATGACTAACTATTAAGAAGACATGTTGAAAATATGATATTCCATTATTAATTTAAGGGTTTTAGAAATAAATTCTATAATTCAGACAGATATATGATATGAACTAAATGTTATATAATGTGTGGTAAATATATTTATTTCCAGAGCATAAAAATAAATGAATCTTGAATTTTTCAATCATGTAATGGAGGAAAGGAGTTTCTAAATTAATAAGATTGATATTCCATTCATTATTAAGATTTTCACATGATGTATATTATTATAAATTTTTTATATGATGTTTATTATTATCCCTTTTACCTACTTAGAAGATCATTCCAATATAAGTTTCTTATATAAAATGAGTTTTGTGTTTTAATAAAAATTTATTATGATTTGTTTAATTCTATGACATACTTTACGGTGTTACTAAAATAGATTATTCTATTTAGGGAATTAGTCGTATTTTTATCCATAAAATTTTTCTAAATTTTTATTGTATTAAAAAAATGTATACAAGTCATTCTCCAACTGATGGGAATATATAATACATAGTAATATAATGTCTTCATTTTAAAATAATGTATTGATGGTATATGTAGTTAATAGATAAAATAAGAAGAGAAATATTTGCTTTATTTTTCAAAAAAATTTCATTAAGATCTTATTCAGGTACATTGAAACCTAGGTTCTTCATAAAGGAATTGAAATAATTATATTTTATTGGATAGTCCAAGATTTTCCTAAAAGAATTTAAGAAAATACATATAATTTCATTGACATATTAGAATATTATAAAAATTAATTATTAATTTTGAAATATATATGAAACTAAATGTATATTTTATGATGTATTTTAAATATAAAGGAGTTAAAAATCAAAGGACATACTAATTAATTTCAAAGATTATATTAATAGTTTGACATAAAGAGATATTAAATAATGTATTTTAATGTAAAGGATTTTATCAAGAACAAATAAATCTAGGTAATAGTTGTGTATGTTGTTCTCATTTCCTATATGTTATAGAGTATTAGTTTTATTGAAAATGGTTGTTTTGAAAATGTATTAGATGATTAATTATATAAAAATTGTTTATGATTCATCAATTTTAATAATAGGTTTTTAATTGAATATATGGATAATAGATTTTTATCCCGTGTAAATGTATTATTCCAAAGTTTTGTTAAAATATGAGTGAATGTATTCGAACAACCCATCGATGGTGTATTTTACAAAATACATTTTTTAAATAAAAATTATACAAATTCATAGAATTCTATATAAAAAGTGGAAAAAGTAGAATATTTTTTAAAATATACTGACTAATTGAAAATAAATATTTTTCCTTAAATAATGATATCTGTATCATATAAATATATTCATAAAATGATATTGTTCTTAATAGGGTAGTGGGAGTATGTTTGTACACAGATATGTTCAAATTTAACAACAGACGAATTTCACCATTCTATGTTTTAAGGTTAATTTTACTTAAAATCTTGACAGTTATGATGTATTTGTGGAAAATAATATAATTGGTTATATTATTTGAAGGAATACAATTATGAAATAGAGGTCCAAGCATAATTATAATGAAGACAGAAAGGGTTATAAGTAGACTAATGATGTAAAAATCATTAGATTTCATTTTTAAATGTTAAGGAGTTTGAATATATTCAAAAAATTTAATAGTTAATAATATCATTCCCAAATATCACTATTATTTAATTTGGATTACTTTATATATGTCCCTCAAAAAAGAGTTCAGTGAGAGGGTTTTATAATATGGTAACAAATATATATGTCATGAATTATATATGTTGTATTTTGTAAGCATAATTCATAATGTGTAGCTTACATAAGGATGATATTAATGTTTATCATAAATGGTATGTCAAACTGGTGCTAATATTGGTTTTGTTAAAAATTCATAAATTAATGAAGAATATTAAAATATATCATATTAGATCTAATCCCCATTATATCATTAATTCTAATTTTTTGTAAAGCTATACATATAAATATAAATTTTAAAAATATTAATGATTATAGATCTATCAAAGTATGATTTTGTGTTTATGCCTAATCGATGTTCATCATAGAGTTTTATTCATTGTGATGAAAATTTAAGGTTATCATGATTATTATTCTTGTATAGAGATATAAATATATGTTCACGAGGAAGAAGAGAAATCATTAGATTCATTGTATATATTGGATGACCACTATGTACACCAGAAGGAGTTTCATACGTATGTGTTCGGTATACTGGGGGGTGTATATATCATATTTGAGCCCCCACTACCTAAGGTATTAATGATACCTATCATGAGAACCTTCTTACTTTCAGAACCTACTTTCACAAGTATACATATTGACTTAGGTCATATTACTGTAGTTTGGTATGTCACTATCTCATGTTATCATTTTGATCTTGGACAAGATGTGATTTTTTACACTTATTTGATGACCCTGACTATAGGGACCTCGATTGAGATATATAATGGGTGTGTTTGGATACACAAAAATATTATATTTTTCTATCGTTATATGACACATGTGATGTGATTATCTAGAAATATGAATAAAATGTGATATATTCATCTATTAGTTCTGTATACACTCTAAGAATCGAGAACAGATGTGTTGGCTATATGGGAATTACATGTTCTAAATTACATGTCACTCAATGTCTTAGAAAAATTAATTATATGAGAATTCATGATTTCATATGATTTATGTTGGATCACGTTGGTATAAAAATAAATGTTTTGTCAAATATCAGGCCAAGTCCCTTTATATCTTATGTAGCATTGAAGCTTTGGTATATTTGGATCATTGATTGCTTATATGGATCTGAATATGTTTTTTTTAAACACTATAAATGGTCCAAGGTTTCAGATTTTTTGATTACTAAATAGGGAATGATTTTTACTAACAGAGATACTCTAAATTATTTTTTAAAATTAATAAAAAAATGTGTTTTGATTGGTTTCTCACAAGGAATTTCATATGATGTGATATAAGGTGAAGTTAATGATAGTGGTACAGATCTATTTTGGAGGATATCCAAAATGATATTTGGATTTTATTTTGAAATTCATTATATATGATACAATTAAAGGTGAAATGGAGAAAAGTATATTAGTATTTATTGCAAGGGAGAGAGAGAAGTAGATATTACCTAAAGATATACCCAGTACATGATAAATGGCTATATCTATTGTAGGGTATATCAAGATACATGTATGGAAGTAGATTTAATGAATTCCACAACCATTAATTATATGAGAAAGGGAATATTTCGTTTTTTATATTTTAATTTCTCAAACTCATTAACAACTATCATTTATTTAACTCGTTAAATAAGATGTATTATATTGAGATTTATACATAATTGGATTAATGAGATGGATAAATAAATATTTATACATGAATTATAAATACATAGATTAATGATAAATCCCCATAAATTATCTTGATGACATATATATATATATATCCATGACTTCCATGTAATAGTAGTATGAGTTATTTTTTAAAATTTCTTGAAAAATCCTTAAACCCCAAAATATCTATTTCATCTTCCACATTTTTTATTTAAGAAAAGTAAAATACTATTGAGGAAATGTAAATCTCATCCAAATTTCAGATGATTCAGTTTCCCAATGGATACAAATAGGGGAAGAATATTTTTTTCTTCCACAAAGTAGATCTCTATAAAAACCATTCGATAGAGTTATAATATGATTCAATGTACCATTGGTTTTAGGGAAACCTATTTTTGAGATATTATTCATTTATCTTTTTACATAGGATTCTCATTAAAATTCATTATGATCATTGCAAAAAAGTTTTTAAGTTATAAAATATATTTGATAAATGTAATAATACTCTAAAAAAACCAAGTTAAATTAGGTTTAAAAATTGTGAAATATTTTTTTGGAAATAATTTTTAGATTATTATAATGCTCAGGTCTTTTATATTAATTATTTATAGTTATGGGATGTGATATTAATGTTAATAATTATATTCATGGACTTATAATTATTAATATTGATAAATTTATACACATATGTTCTGAAAACATGTTATCGAGTTCACCATTTGGTCAATAATTGATTTTTTGACATAGGGACCTGGTTTTTTGGGAATATTTGTCTTGGACAGATGTACAGAGATGTATTATAGGTGATAGTGAGAGATGTATGGTTATAAAATAGTTATAGAGACCTTGTACACAATTTTTTGAGTATTAAGGCTTAAAAGGTCTCAATATGGTCGTATAGATAATATATGATGACCATTATAGTTTAATATTATTTTATGAAAACATGATTCTTAACCAAAAACACCCCCTTTCATATCCCACATTGACCCAATTTTAGGATAGGATATTCAGGGATAATATTTTTTGATTTTTGTTATGTTACAATCACATCTAATCCCTATATATCTCAGGTAAGACAATTTTCAAATCATTTTCTTTATCTTCTTCATTCTCCCTCTCACCAATTGTGTGATATTTAGATTTGGGAGTTGGGGTTTCACTGATAAATGGTTTAACCCTAGTAGATGTTATAATTTTTTTCATTTAGATACTAAATTTGGCTATGATGGGTGGATTATATGTTGTTAGTGGGGGTGTTCCAATGTAATTTTCAACTATCAATCATTTATTTTCTACAAAATGATTTCATTTTTCCAGGTGGGGGATTATGGATCAATAAATATGTATTTTTTATATATTAATTAATGTCAGTAAAATGATAAGTAAATGTTAACAAATTATATTTTGGAATTGATATCTTGATTTTTTATAAGAGGCCTCTCTTATAAACTATTATATGCTATAATCTGGTGGATTAGTTATTCTTTTTTAATTAATTTTTTTTAAGTTTATAAAATAAGATATCTTTATTATTAGTTTGGTTCATAAAAAAGTGTATTGTGTGTGTGTGTTGGTGTTTGTGTTTTGGGGGAACATATTTGGTAGTGTAATAGAATAAATGATGTTTTGAAAAATAATGACATGGAAATGCAAAAATTGGGCTTAATTGGATTTGATGTAATTTTTTGAAATTGAATTTTTCGAAATGATATTTTTGGAAATTGTGTTGTTTTAAATTTTTATCCATTGGAATAATGTTTTTATTTTATGGGATATATTTTCATTATATTGTATTTATAGTTTTTTATTTATTTTTGACCTCAGATTAGACATGAGGTATGGTAAAATATCACTTGTGTGTGAGGAACATGTCCAAATTGAGAGGGAGACATGGTATAAAATACAACTTTTGTGTAAGGACATCTTTGGTATAAAAAAGTGATCATTGGGGGTAAGTTTTTTAGGTCTCATGTAGGTGATTCCAAATTTTTTATAGCTAGACATGTTCATATGGATCCCATTGGTTTCATATGAGCTGATTGTTCTGTGATGGTGGATTTATAGATTTTAATTATTCTTTGAGTTGGTTATACTATCTAGAAATATTATTCATTATTGTTCATTATATTTCATATTCTCTTCTATAAAGTTACATTGGTATGGATTTGTTATAAAAAACATGGATGCTTCATGTATTTTTCAAGTATGTGGGATTCATGGATAGAATTATGAAAGTATAATAATATATTATATTCATCCCATGTATATCTATCTTGGTACTTATATATATGATGACTAATTGGGTTCTAGGTTTCCATGATGTTACATCAATAGGTTAAAAAGAGCAATGGAGTTCATTTAGAAAAAATATTAGAATGATGAGTCATCAACAGAGGGTTGATTATTTTTACATAGTGGTATTATATAATAGAGTTTGTTATATTATTATTGTAATTGGAATCATTATATATATGATCATATTGTGTATTCTGAAATATACTATTTTTAGGAGTATAGTTGTTCTAGTTTGATGTATATAGCATTACCCATGGTGTGTGTTTTTTGTTATATATATATATATATATTATTGATCCTATAGTAGTTACGGGATAACTCCTACAGATGATTATTATTCTAAAATTGGTGATAATTATGTTTGAATAGTCGTTATAATAATGGTTGTTACATGAAATATGAAATTCATGACTTACATCGCACATTAGAAGTATTCCCCATGAACATTTAGATACAATATCTTCCGATTGATGAATTTTTCATAAAAATAGTTGATTAGAGCCTCAGGTAAATTACCTCATATTGAGACCTCAACCTATTTTATATGACATGGATATAATTACTAAAATACACTGATTTTGAAATCATTTATAAACTTTTTAATGGTAAGATGTTTTCGATTCCCTTAGGATGATCTATGACTCCCTATTAATGGATGGGTTATGTGTAGAGTGTTATATAATAGAGTGGATTGAATCTATAAAGTTGATCCTGGTGGAATAAAGAGAAATCACCGACCATCATTTGTTAATGGTGGTTAAAATACTTAGTTAAAATGTGAGTGAGGACTAAAAATGATATTCGGATTTTGAGGTCTTGTGTGATTAATAATTTAAATTAATATACTTGAGGGATTGCAGATGATTAATAGAAAAACATCTTATTTCAGGGGAATAAAGTGGCTTGATTTGGGTTTTGTGAGGAGGTTATGGGTGAGTTTTAGACCTCCATATTGGAAGTTCTTCATGGTGTGATGATGATATATCTGAACCTCAAATGTTAGGATTTGTTTCATTACATATTGAGGAGTGATGTAGAATTAATTCCATTGTGAATTACTTTGTAATAGATAAATAAAGAGCACTAAGTCTCAAAAAGTTTGATAAACCAAATTTAGATTACAGAGTGGATGTGAGATTATAAATTTTTATTCATTTTCATAGGAATTTGACATTTATGGAAGTTTAATATTGCTATGTGGGTTATTATAGTCTATAAAACGATTTTCGATCGCTTATTACTTATTCAATATCCTAATTCATATCATAATATTTTAGTTTTTCCCCTGATTAGGTTGTATGGATCCATGGATTTTCATCAATTATTATTTCTGATTGATATACCAAATACATATCCCAGTTTGGAGGATCTTATTGACTAATTTTTTTGATGTTGTAAAGGTTTAGCATAAAATTCGACACATAGACAATGTGAAATACTAAGAGGAAAATTTAGTTTATCAAGAACATGTTGTAGGCTTATATACCCAATTATTATTGGATTTTTCCTGATCAATTACATCTAATTGATATGACAATAATAAAAACCACCACATCACAAATAGATTTTTATTATTAGATGTACAATATGAGATACATTACATGTATCTACAATACTATATTGATATTTTATAGTCATCACTTATGGAATGGGTGTAGTATTTCTTGATGAAGGAAAATGAAATATTTATTTGGGAGAGTATAAGTGTAAATTAGTGCCATTATAAATCCTAAATATATCAATTATGGTGGTCGTTGGAGTTTGATGTATGATATCTTATATTCTTATATGTGTCCATATGACATAAATTTAGGAGATGCAATAAAGAAATAATATATACTTAATATTAGATATGAATTTCCAAATTATACATAGAGAATGTGGGGTTACTTACCCTTTGTACTTACCAATGAAATTAGACCTGGTGATCAATGTATTCCATATGTCACATAGTGGATGGTATATGTATCATTTTTTATACATTATTAGTTATATTGAGCTGGATTTCTAGGAAAAATCACCTTTTGTGATTAACCTATAGTGTTAATGTACTAAAATTAGAACAATCTTTGGGGATGGGTAATAACATTCATTCAAAACATTTAGACTCTTATAAATCCTTAAAGGGGTATTGATTGAATTAGGATTTCTGTATTGATTTCAACACCCATATGTTATATTGTGAGTCATAAATTTTAGATCAAAACATCATGAATACTGGGTGGTTATAGTGATCGATAATATCATTAAATTCTATCAAATATTTTGTTAATAATTTCATTATTAGTGTTTGGATGGATGTGTTCTTTCTTTAGTATTACAGTATCTTCATAAATTATTAATATTTTAAAATAATGTAATTTTAGACCATTTTTGTGAAAAAATATGAATCATATATATAACATAAATGGAGAACCTAATATAAAATACATCACTATATTTGTGCTATGTATAGGGGTGGGTTATATATGAGTGGTTTATTTTTTATTTCAGTTCCAATACCTAGGTTGTGCCCCATTTGAATTCTTAATGATTAACCTAGTAAACATAGATATGAATTTATAAATAATCCATAATTTATACCTAAGTTGTATTAGTTATTTCATCCCATCCATAGATAGCTTAGAGTCGAGGTCTACTAATAAATACATTTTCATGATTACAAGGAATCATGCCCTGAAGAGACAACCAATTTAGTAGTATTGGTAAACATAATACATAAATGAGTATTGCATTAAAAATATATAATCTAATTACCACATGTTTTTCATTTTCTAAACAAACAAGTATCTTGAGGATATCTCTAATCCATGTATTATATTCCTACAATTAATTCATAGTACACCTCTTGTAATCCTAGAGAAAGTAAAATAATATGGGTGAGCTCAAATGCTTAGTGATAGAACAGTATAGAGCGAAAAAATAATAAATCAATGAGAAACATCAATATGGAAACGTAAATAATTGAACACACATGTCATGTAATAAATAAACCTAGTGGAAGTATGTAAGAAATAGGGAATGGTATTAATTGGAAACACGTTCCATTAATGAATGAACAAAAATTAAATGTTTCCATATATATCTCGATGTAAAATTTAATAGATGAATAATAACTGAAAATTCAATGAGGGGAATTCTTTCTCAATGTACATCTTGTATAAAAAACATGCGAACCTATTACTATCAATATATATACTCTAAATATTTTAACACTATAGATCTATCCCATATTGAATTTGTGCAACTAGTTTTTCTCATGAGAAATTATTCATACATCGAGAAGTAATATAAAGTTAGGACTCCACCCATCACTACATTTCAAAATCATTATTTATATTTAATAATAAAAATAAATAATATTACATATCACATAACCGTGTTGAATATTCAATTTCTATTTAACGATTTTTCCAAAAATAATCAAACAATTCTCAAATTAGACATTGAATGTAAGTAGGAATACAATATACACAATAGTAATATCCATGATAAATTAAATGGATAATTTAAAGAAACATTAATGTTCAATTATCAGTAGATATTTATTATTTAAATAATAAAAAATCCATAAAGTAAGATAATTTTAATACTATCCTTGTAAAAATTAATAATAAACTATCCATGGGAAAAATAAGGATGGATTCAATAAAAAAAATACCAAGTGGAGTAAAATAGAGGGTTGTTGTCATTGACGAAATAAATTATTGACATTTAAAAATATTCTTGAGTATAATATAATATTATTTTTAAAAGATTTTTTAATTTAAAATACCTCTCAAAAGAATTGGTAAGGAGGATTCAATGATGTGATGGTGGATAAATATGTACATGTTATACAAGGTAATAAAATATTCCACTTGTATAGATAAAGGATAAAATATTCATCATTATGAAATTAAAAACTAGATTCAATTAATACCATGGTAAAATAAAAAAATGTTAAAATTTTATTACCAATTATTTTTTAAAACATTTTTGAATTTTTTTTTCTAAAAAATGGTTTTTAGAATAAAATACTTTCCCCAACTAAAGATGTATATAAATTTGGGTTTTCTGAAGAAAAAAATTACAAATCCATCTTAGTACCAAAGAGTGGAAAAAATGGTACTAACACATGGAAATGGTCATGAATAATCAGTAAATAATAACATGGTTTATGAAAAAATGGTTTTAGATATTCCTCAAATTGAAATTGCATTGAGAGATCAATAGTATTGGTTTTGAGGAAAATCATATTTAAACATTCAAAAGTGTCTCATACCCCATTGAAACATTTTTAAATATTAATCCACATGAAATAATAATATTTAATGAAATTCTTATATACTATTAATGGAAAATGAATTATTGGTAAAATATAAAAATGTATGTAGATAAACCACTCAAAAGATGTATGTAGTGAACATGACATTTATCTCACGGATGTAAAATGTGAGACGAGAATCCCATACTAATGTAATAAAAAATGGATTGGAAAACCCAAAAGTAATAATCCATAAAAAAAATTAAATACAATGAATATAATATATTTCATGTTAATATATGTCAATGTGTATATAATACACCATATATAATAAATTTGGTGTACAGTAATTATTTCAGCCTCTTGTAATGAAAATGAGACAAGAATTGCTTACCTTATGTTTCCTTTGGACTGAGTTTCCTATAAATTCCTATATAATAAACTCATGTTAATCATAAAATATATTTAGAAACTTTTTCATGTTAATAATCTCATTTATTTAACTTTTTACCATGTTTTATACAACTACTCAAACAATTATGTTTACGTCGGTGTTTTTGACCAAATTCAATTTATGTGTTAAATCATTTATTGTTGGTAAAATACGGTCAATGGGTCATTATATATCATCTATAGAATAATAATCAGGACATAATTATAATATTTTTAAATGAATTAAACTTTTAAATCAATCCTTAAATATGGTTATGAAAAATGAATCAATGTTACAATCATGGAGACGGTAGGCCGAACGTATGCATGGGTAACATTCATATTTTTAAATGATCTTTTTAGAAGGGAATGAATGTGAATAAAATTATTATATAATGATAATTATATAAAATATTACATTTTATTTAATCACATATACTAGTATATAGAATTATTTTGTGTAAAAGTAATCACATCATGTAGAGGAGGTTGTAGTCCACACATCCACGAATGAAATATTCTATTTTAATGTTTGATAAGGGTTATTAAAGAAAAAGATATATATATATATATATATAAAGGTAATTATGAAATAAATATAATATATAGTATGTTTATTTATAAATTTTTTAATTATTACCATTATTTATACATCCCATGTATCATCTGAATGGATCACATAGCTTTGAGGGGTCAGTTTTCCACACTTCCACAAACGATGTTATCGTATTAACATACAATCGAAATTAGTAAATATATGTGTTATATTAGGTTTAAATAAGTATAAATACACAATAAATATAATATATAACATATATGAACAATTTTTACTTCATAATGGCAACAATGAGTGGCGCTAATCTAAGAATGAATAATCATCATTCCCTGAGGCAGTAGTTCATCGTCCACATAAACATTATGTTTATTAACCATTAGATGGTGGTCAGTGTAATTGTAGGTTAAAATTTCAGAACAAAAAAATCCTAGTATATTAAAGATTCAATTGTTTTTATACAATAATTGAATAATGAGATTTTATGGGTTGGAGAATGTAAATTAAACTAGAGATATTGGGAAATGATATTTCTTTTTAGTTGGGTAACTTCATTTGGTTTCAACGTAATTGATTTGTTGGAAGGGTTTATGGAAAAGTGATGCTTCTAAGAAGACGATAAAAATAATGGGATACTATTTAGTCAGGGATTGGATGAACTTCAGTGGTTGGAGTGGTGTGAGGAATGAGTACTGGTTGTGGGCCTCTAAAGGTAAGGAAAAGAACTCACATTGTATTTTTCAAATGATGTGAGGTGAGTACATGTTATTACCTAATAAATGTCATAATAAAATGCCCAATAATATTAATAGAAGGTTCATGGCCACGATATGTCCACCCGATTTGTTTTTTAAAAGTGGACCGGTCATTTGGACCCATAAACATTATGTTTTAATCCATCTTTAATCATAATTACACCTTAATCATTATTATTAATTTTAATCACTTTCACAAAAACATTTTGTAAAAAATTATGATGATTTTATTAGACAAGAAATATCACCATTATTAAAAAAAATTTCATCAAACTTTAAAAATTAAAATCTCAAAAAAGGAAAAATATGATTAATACTAATATAAAAAACAAACAAATCAACTAGTTTTAGTATAAAAAAATTCAAAAGATTGTTACATTTTTATATTAAATCTAAATTTTATATTGATTATAATAAACTAAATTATCTTAATAGATGGATAATTGATCTTATGTGACTTCAAATAAAATTTATATTTTTATTTATGATTAATATTTGTTTAAATGAAAAGACACTTTTTACATAAAACACATTATTTTTCATTATCCACACAAATTGATGTTTCTCTGAAAAATCCCAAAAAACAATCCTAAGCTAATGTTTAAATTTTTCATTAAAAAATTATGTTTATCTTATCAAATTCAATTCATAAATGTTACAAAATTAATATTTATAATATGTTATCCATTAAAATCCAGTAAAATGCGTTATGAAATATATAGGTTTTTATGTGAAATATTGGGTTCGATCATAACTTATTATAACCACATCTATTGGATGAATACTAAAAAATACTTTATTGAATATGAAATATATTTATTAAATTAACATCACACACTAAATTAAATTAATTAAAACTATTAAGATAAAACATCATTGTGAGCATAAAAATATCCTTTTAATATTCAAATGGTTCTTATATTCATTTACAATTTATTTGTCACCAGTGAAATAGTTTTCTATACCATATATTTTCTTATGTTATTTAATAATATTCATAATACCTAGTTTATAATAAATAATAATGTTTATATCACATATTTTTTTATATATGACTCGGTGTTGCGTATAGTGAAAGCCATCGAAGAAGTTCTCTTTTGCGTGTAATGAAAACTATAGTTGAATTTGGTTGTTGCGTATGATGAATAGTAACCCATTTTCGTGTCCATTTTAAGATAACTTGGTGTTTAATGCATTTAAATATATAGAATATATTTTAAATGGTTAATATATTATAATTTATATTGATATTATATTTCATCACGTGCTTGTTGTCTCGTGTCATGCACGCTATAAAGTACAAGTTTCATAATTTAGTTTTTCATGGTGTCACATTCTCGCCAACTTATTAAAATTGCATCCTTATTATTTATATAAAATCATGGTAGTAGATTGATAGATACTTCAAATGTTTTAAATCCCACATCATGAGAATGGTTCATAAGTAATCATCTATAAAAAAGAGAATTGAATGTAAAAAAAATTCACTTAGAATACCATGTAATTGGGTCATTATGTAGAAGAACATCGGTTGAATGTTGAGACAAACATTTGGAGGAAAAGCATAAATATTTATATGGAGTGAATGAGGTCATCAATCCCAAATAATTTAATGATAATTGGAATGTTGAGGGCATTAAATCCATAAATCATTGATGATTTATAAAGCAATCAGTTCAACATAAATTTTGGTATTAGGAAAATACTTTTTTTACGTCCTATTACTAAAGTTGGGTGATCCTTTTACTAAAAAAGAATATAAAAAATATTATTACATGGTAGTTTTCAATATAATATGAAAATTCATAACTTTTGGTTGTGCTTTGATGAAATTATAATTCATCCATTTATTCCCAAAAAAATTAATTACAAAAAATGATTTTTTAAATGCTTGAAGCACTAAAATAACTTTTAAACGATCATAATGCCTATAAAATAGTGAAAAGTCATTATTTTTTTCTTTAACTATATCTAAAAATATATATTGTTAATATCTTAATTTTTAATCTTAAAATTTTTTACAACTGGTTCATCATTAATATTTATTCATTAAATTGAATAACTAAAAAACTGAAAAATTAACAAGGACATTTAATAGATCTGTGATTTGAATGAAACCCTTATCGTCTATCAGTCATGGGTTTAAGACCCTATACCTTGCTGGAATTTATTTTTTTCACTAGGATTATATGTTTTCCTATCCTAAAACCATATTAATAAAATTTCAAAAATATATATGATGAAAATCCGTGAAATTCGGTTAATCACTAAATTGTATTTTATCTATAGTTTACAATGCAACCTCAATACATAAATACTTCATCCACTTATTTCCACATAGATCCATTAATGTTATATATTTTATCCTCTAGGAGAGGGAATTGACATGAGTACTGTCCAGGTTCCCCACACGCGCAACAATAAATAATAAAGGATTTCGTAGGATGCACTTCTTTTCCTTCAATCATTCTCTTCCATTTCCAGAGAAATCAACAACTATATATCATTCTTTCCCAAACTAAAATAATTTACATGTTCTATTGAGACATATTCCTGGGTGTCTCCTTATACACATCTCACATGTTGAATGTTGAGCCTTATTTTTTATACGGTCTACACCACTAGAGCTCTTATCACCATATATCCTTCTCTTATATGGTGGAGTCGGGAGTTGGTAATGCTATATATTCTGAATCATATTTCATTAAAACTGATTTGGCATTAACTTTATATTCATTACTCTTATAAACACATCATATTGATGCTCATTTTCACCATCATTTCCTCTACGTGCGAGGTTAACTCGAATCCTTTGGGTTACATCCATTTACTAAAACTGGAAAGAATAGTGTGAGAAAAATAATTCATTGTTTGAAAATTGTGTAATTATCTATAATATATCTGGATCATGACACAATATTTTTTTAAAAAAACATATGTGTAACCATGATTATTCATTTTCAAAATAATATCGAATTTTTCATAATTTTTTTAAATAAAATGTGGATTATCCTAGGTATATCACCTAAGAGTGTCAAAACTGGTGTGCATTAAGTCTCGTTGTCATGTACCAGGATACCCTAATTCATGGTCAGAACAACATGTCAGAGTTGTTTATCTTATGTTCATCTATTCTCTATCCATAACTACTTGTAGTATCTATATAGTGATTTATCTCTAAAAAGTCCCACATAATCTATAATTTAACATAATTATAGTGTTTTCACCTATTATGATCCTAAAATTATAACATAAGGTTATGTTCTCTAATCTACGTTTTCCTAAATCTTCATCCCAATGTTTCTACTAAACATCCTTTGATACCAAATATAGCATCCCATCCATAGATAACCTAGAGCTACTGTATACTATTAAATATATTTCCATGATAACAAGGATTCAATCCCTGATTGACCGATCATTTTAGTTGTCTTGGTAAATCAGATACATAAATGTGTATTTAATTACAAAAGGATAAACTAATTACAACATAATTTTTTTCTTCTAAATAAATTAACTACTTTTTTATGACTCTAATATATCTAGTATATTCCATCATTTCCTTCATATTACGCTTCTTGAATTCCTTGGGAATGAAAGATAATAATAGTGACCCTAAATACTAATAATGGGAACAACATATAGTGGAATAATTAATAAATCAATGAAAATCATCAATATTGAACGGTAAATAACTGAAAACACTTTCCATTTTATCAATAAACTGAATGGAATTATGTAATCAATATATAATGTTAATAACTAAAAACACATTCCATTAATCAATGAATTGATATGAAATGTATCCATATATATGTCAACAAAAACTCTCATGGATGCATAATAACTGAAACAAATTTGAGTCACAATGACTTTTCAATGGATATCTGGTATAAGGCCCATGATTACCTATTACTATCAAAATCTATTCTCCAAATAGTTTAAAACTAGGTATTTATCCCATGTTTAATTTACACAACTGGTTTGCCTGATGAGAACCTATCAATGAATCAATGATCTATATTAAGTCTGGGCTCTACTCTTTACTGCATGACTTAATAATTATTAATACTAACTAGTCAAAATAAAAAAAATCCTTATCAAATATTGATGTTGAATTTAGAATACATATCTAGAAATATTTCCCCTAATGATCAAATAACAATCAAAGTATGCAGCATATGTTAGTAGGTATACAGTTTAGAAAATATAAATATCTGTGATAAATAAATAAGAAATTTATGGGAAATTCAATGTTAAATTATCATGAGGGATTTAATATTTCAAAAACACAAATAAATAATCAAGGAACTCAATGTGAATACTATCCTTTTCCAAATCAATAACAAACCATCTTGATAAAAAATTTGGATGGTGTCAAAACAACAAATCCCAAGTGGATTAAAATTGAGGGTTGCTGTTCTTGAAAAAATGAATGATTGATATTTAAAAAATTTCTTGATCAAAATATCCATTTCTTATGAAATTATTTTTTAATTAAAAATACATTTTTATAAATCATTGAGAAGGGGGATTCAATGAAATGAGGGTAGATAAATCCCTACATTATGTATGAGGTAAAAAGGTTATTCCATTTGTATGGAAAAAGTATAAAAATGCCTCATTAGTAAAGTGGAAATAATATTCCATTGAAATATTTTTAGAAGAAACAAATTGTTAAAATTTATTTACTAAATTATCTAAAAACATTTTCTAAAACCATTTTAACAAAACATGGTTTTTAGAATAAAATAGGTTATCCGACTAAAGAGGTATATAATGTCTGGTTTTCTAATTTTTTTTCCAAAGTCAAATTGTTACCAAAGAGTGAAAAAATAGTAGAAACACATGAAAATGGTCATGAATAACCATATGAGAAAAAAATTTATTAAACAATAATTATATAATTTCCTCAAGGGGAAATTCCAATGATAGATCATTAAAATTTGTCTTGATGAAAATAAAATTTGAATATTCCAAATTGTCCAATACCATTTTGAAAAAAAATTAAATCATAATAATCATGAAATAATAATTTCATATTAATTTATTAAATACCATGAAGGGATAATGAATTCAAGATATGTAATAAAAATTGAAGTAGATAAACCACACAAAAGACGTAAGTAGTGAATATAAAATTTATCTCAAAAATGTAAAAAGTGAAATTAGAATCCCTTACTAATGTGGTATAAAATGTATTGGAAAACCAAAAGTTAATAATAGTTAAAAAATTACAATGATGATAATATAATTCAGGATATTATATTTCAATTTGGTAGTATTACTCTATGTATTATAAATTATGTGTAGAATAATTAAGTATGCCTCACGTAATGAAAATGAGACAAGAATCTATTACCTTTTGTTTGCTTTCGGGTGAACATCCTTTAACATGCTATATAATAAATTTATTTTAATTTTATACTTGAGTTATAAATTTTTTGATGTTTATATTTTATTTTAATTCACTTATTACCTTGTTCTGTACAACACCTTAAATATTTGATTTTACATTGTGTGTTTTTTTTACAGAATTCAATTTATGTGACAAAAAAAGTATTGTTGTCAACTATGGTCAAATGGGTTGTTATATAACATTTACATAATAAAAACCATGATATAATTATCATATATTTACATTAATTTTACATTTAATGTCAATAATTATAAATGGTTATGAAAAATGATTCAATGTTACAATCATGGAGATGGTAGGTCCTACATATGAATGAGTAACATTCCCATTTTAAATTGATCATTGTGGAAAGAAGGTATGTAACTAAAATATTTCCATAGTGATAATTATATAATAAATAAATTTTTATTTAATCACATAGAGATATGTATATAATTCTATGGTGTAAAATTAGTCACATCATGTCAACGAGGTGGTAGTCCATAAGTCCAAGAATGACATTATCTATTTTAAAGTGTGTGAAATGGGTAATAATGAAAATGATATAAATATATAAATATATATTTATATATATTTATAGAAAAATAATTATTTCATGATTATTATATAGATGTTTTTTATGTATCATATTTTTAATTATAACCCCCATTTATACATTCTAGGTATCATGTGAACGAACCACATTGCTTCAAGGGGGCAATAGTCCAGACATCCTAAAATGTTGTTATCATATTAATTTAAATAGGAATTTATTAAATGAATGTATTATAAAATATTTAAAGAAGTATAATGATAGAATAAATATCAAATGTAACATATATATGAAAAATTACATCATAATGGCCACCAAGATAGGTGGTATTGGATGATTGAACAATCATCGCTTCGTGTGGCCGTAGTTGGCCATGCAAAGAAACAATATATTTGTTATGCATTAGATGGTGGTGTGTGTAAATGTATGTTAACATCATAGAATATAAATATAATATTATATTTAGGATAATGGTTTTTTTAAAGAACTTTAAAAAGATATTTTAGGTGTTGAAGAATGGAAATGAGTCTAGAGAGATTGAGAAAAGATGTTACCTTTTAATCAGGTAACTTCTTTTGTTTTGAAACAAAAAAATATTTTTTGGATTGGTTAATTGAAAAATGGATGATTATAATCCAAGGATATGAATTATGTAGAACTATTTAGGAATTTATTTGACTAACATAATAGGCTTTAGAAGAGTGAGGAATGGTAACTGGTGGTGGCCTTTTATAGGGAAGGAAATGGACTCACTTGGTATTCTTGAAATGAAGTTATGTGCGCACATGTTCTTATATAGTAAAAGACATAAAAACTCACCCATAATCATTATTGGATGTTTCATGTCCATGATATTTACATAAAATGGGTTTCTGAGAAGTGGATTGGCCATTTGGTCACATAAACATATGGTTTTAGTCATTTTTAATCCTAATTACACCTTCATCATTGAAATTAATTTTAATCACATTCGCTAATATTTTCTATAAAAAAATTAAACTATTATTATTCAATGACAAATGAAATCTTTATTATAGTGGTGTATTTTTATTTTCAAAATTAAAATCACAGAAGAAAAAAATTAGGATTAATGCGATTCTCATAGGCAGCAAATTAAAAAGTTTTAGTAGAAAAATGTCCAAAATATTATTATGTTATTATATTCAATTTAAAAGTTATATAGATTATAATTATATAAATTATATTAATAGTTTTAAAATTTATAAAATTTTAATTTTAAAAGAATTATAATCTAATTTTACATTAATGATTATTTAAACGAAAAGGCAGATTTTTTAACTAAAACACAGTTTTTTACTATTCACTAAAAAGGTCGTTTCTCAGAAAAAATCCCAAAAATTTAGCCAATGAAAATTTTTTCATTATGATTTCAAAAATGAGGATTATTTTATGAAATTAAATTCATAAATGTGTAAATATTACATTTTAAATTAGGTTCCCTCTTAAAATGCTGTAAAAATTCCCTTGATAAAAATATAGATTTTTATGTAGAATATTTGGTTTTCTAGTAACTTAAAATTACCAAATCTATTGGATGAATATAAAAAATAATTGATTTATTATGTAATATATTTTTTACAATGTCATGACTCTCTAATTGTAATTATTTTAATCTATTAGTTTATAACAGCTTTGTGAGTAATAAAATATCATTTTAATATTCAATTGTTTCTTATAATTATATAAAATTTATTTGTAACCAATATCCTAATTTTCTAAAGCATATATTTTCATAAGTTAGTTAATACTATTCAAAATGGGTTGTTTATATTAAACAATAATTTTTAAATTATATATTGATTTTCGGTAATAATATGTATTGTGAATAGAGATTAAAATTTTTAATGAAAGAATCATAGAAATTTCATATAGTGAAACCACACATTGAAGAATCAATGAACCACCATTGTGATAAGGAACACATTTTGAATATTTCTATATTATTCAAGATGTTTGGTATAATTTCTCATTCATGAATTACTATGGTTATATCCACTATTGAGATAATTATTTATTAATATTACTATTATATTGATTTATTTATGTTTACATGATAATCATAAATGATCTTTTTGAGATCAAATAATGGATGGTTTGAAATACCACTAACCACCATCCCATAATAATCCTTTTATTATACTCTACATGGAATTATATGTGTCTCAAATATTGTGTGTTGATTCTCCTCAAGGGGGAAATTGGTCAATTTTTCAACCAGATATTCATATTCCCTCTCTTTAATGTCATCTATCCTCTCCTATATCTCTCTATCGTGATGACCATGACTATAATTTTCCATTGTAATGGATATATTTTCAATGGTGTAGGTATAAGAAGTGAAATTTGATAGTGGTATCTTTTTTTATTGGAATGATACTATCATTAAAACAAAATAATGTCTCATTAATAATTGTGATAATGGTTGGAGGTATCAGACGTAATGTGAAATAGAAAAAAAGTAACAGTGGAATGGGTATCATTACAAGGATTTGGTGTTGTGGAATAGCGTGATAGTGGCCTTGTTGATGTCTAATGTCGATAGAAATAATGCAGTGATGTTGTAATTTGCAAGGGAAAAAATATCTAGGGTACACCTAGGGATGGGAAATTTGGATTACTTATCCACACACTTTGTACCCAACAAGAATATTCGATGTTTGACTAAAAAACAATATTGAGTATATGGAAGTACATGAATATTTACCCTTTTCAGTATACATGGTATGTGGCCAAAAAACACGAACTATGATTGAGATAATGACATGAACTAGGTATGAAAAGTACATGTCAAACACCCTTCAAGTCACATATTCCAGTTCATATAAAATAATATATTGTTTCTTCATTAACAACATGACCAGGTAATAGATGTACCCACCCAACAATCACTTGGGGTGTACATTATATGTTAGATAATAAAAATCTTATGTTGCAATGAAATTTTAGTTTTTTCCTTTATTCTCACCTTAGTGTTGGAATCGAGTATGTGAATAAGCCATTATAAGCACTGTTCCATGAGGGTTGTGATAGCGGGGCCCATTTTTCTATCATTATCCAATTATGAAGTATTTTATTCCTTTATGTAGTTATATCTCTATAAGGATGATGATTACATTTGTGTGAGACATTCAAAGAAAAAATTGGGTTCTTTATTCCCATATTGACAGAAAAATTTTATAGTAACAGACACACACATTTATTATTATTTTGGGTACTCCATCATATATTCAGGGAATGAAACATATATTTCACACCTATAGAAACTTACTCCAATGATCATGACTCTCCCAATATTTTTCAGGTCCCTAATATAGTTGATCGATCTAGGTATTTGGCTCTATGAGATGGGTTTTGAGACCACAATGTATGTATTAAACACTCCTCTGATTGATATTATATTATTTTTATGAGGTATGGGACCATATTTTGGTTAATAATTTCGTTTCTAACATGAATATCATATCAAGGCCAAATTATCCCATTGTTGATTCAAAGATGTTACATTGATATTAATGAATCTAGGGAGTTCATATATTATTGGTCTTATAATATTCTAGGATTTTTGGTTTCATAGTATTGAATAGTAGTCATTCAATGTATTGTATATTATTTGAGATGAGAAATCCCAAGTTAATCCTAATATTGAATCATAATGCAATGAAAAATATAAAAAAATGGAATTATGTATAATTAACTAATTATGGGAACTTATTTTATCATCATAAATATATTTGAATAAGGCCATTGAGAGAAACAATAAAACTCGCTCCTCCAAGTTACATCCAAAAGTTAGCATAATTCACCTGATTCTTGAGTCAGGTTCCCTTATCTTCCAATGTTTTCTTGCACCTTCGATGGATAACAATTTAGGTGGTATTGGGATTTGTCTAATAGAGATAGCTATTCGAATCCTGGTAAATAATTTCAGATGAACAATAGGATACGCCACCTTTATATAGGCTCTAGGACACCGATGATCCTTTGAATCATTCCCTCATATGTTATACAATGTTGGATTTATTACTTTTGTAATTCATGAATTCTATATTTTAATGAATCCAATAATATCCTTCAAATTTTATCATATGAAATTATTATTAATAATATTCATTACAATACTCATCTGAACTTACACTCTTTAATATTTTACCACCAACACATAATCATAAGATGTCATATAAATTATATACGAGGAATGAAAATGACTTCTGATATAATAATTCATACATTATAATTGATAGGTATTGGAATGGTACCTTATATCGTATCTTATAATCCACCCATATCATAATAAATTATAGAAAATAACAAAATACTTATATTTGATTTTTTTATATCTCCCTCAATCCAGAATGTAGAATAAATGATCACATAAACTATTAAATTTCACCTGTATTTTATATTTGTATAAAATAGTGTATGAATCTATACACGAGACACATTTTGGATATCTCAAAATGAATCCTTTTAATATCAATTATTAATTTCACTTTGTATCAAATTATGTGAAATAACTTATAAATATCTATCCAAAACTCCATTCGGATAAATAGAGAACCCCTTTAAATAATATATCTATGTTTCCTATAACAAAATCCCTATTCATTCAATGACAAATTATAACCTCTAAGACCATTCTAGCATTGAAAAAACTGTAAAATATTGAATCTATAAATGTAAGAAAATATGTGACTCTAGTGAATAATTGATTCCTCTCAACATATAAGAAGATATTAAATAATATATGCCAAAAAAGCATCTCTATAATTGTGTCCACCAAATACATATTATAATGAAATACATAGTCATCTGAATCATGTTCCCATGAAATCACATAACCCTGACACACTGGGTAATTCAATCCCATATAGAAACTTATAAATTCTAAATTACTATACTATATACTGACCAAGAAGATAAATACATCACATTCCATTCACCCTTATGATTACTGAACTCATCATACCCTAATATAAAATATTATAAAACCTAACGTATTATCTATATATTTTCATACAAATCCACATTATATCTCAATTAAGGATCCAGATGTAAATTTTTTTTTATGGGAGGTAAAATTCTGTCTTTGCTAATCACCATTTGATTACATGATAAAACACATACACAATAATCCTATGAATAGATAATCCTCATGTATTACTTAATGAAGGTTTTAAAGAATGAATTTTCTCTTAACATGTATCTCTCTAACCTTAAGTATGGGGAAAAATTAATTCTGAATCATGAAACCCATGTATACATATAAAACAGTTTTTAGAACTCTATATGATATTATTTTATTGGACAATCATGTCGAAAAACTAGTTTGGTTCCTTATAAGTATATTTTATAACAGTATAAAATGTATTTCCTATAATAACAATATCATTTTGTCATAACCATTAATCCTCTATGAGGAATATTAGCTAATGGTAAAATAATGTCCCACTTTTAGTGAAACAATTTCATTTAAATTCATTAATATATGATATCTATATATAGAATAATTATAATATAATGACCAACTTTTCTATCACATGATATATATAGTATTCAAAAAACATGTTAATTTTTTTTTCAAAATAATAGAGCCTATATTTTTAAATTAAAAATGATATATTACAATATCATTATTTTCTTTATTTCATATTGAGGGATTTTTTAAATATATTACTTCTCCTTAAAATTCCTTCCACTTCTCTATTTTTTCATATTAACAAAACCTTCCCCATAAACTCTTTTTGAGTAAAATAAATTTAGAAAAATAGTTTGAATATTGGTGAAGATTATTAATTAAATTCCAATTTTTTAACTCCATGAACTGGTATTAAATATCATTAACTTCATATTATAATATTTAATTTTGTTGAAATCATTTATTGTCTACATATAATATTTATAGGTTCACTATGATCATCATTAATGGAACATTATACCTTCTTTAAATTTTTTTTATAAATAATATAACCTTTTAATTTAAAATATTACTTGAATATCCTAAAACTTTTAGGAAATAATGTGATATTCACGTTTATTTTTTACTATAAATATCCATTTTTAGTTATAAATTGAAATTATTTAGGACCAAAAATATCCAACTATCCTCTTACCAACTATATTATCCTCATATAATCATGTAATGAAACAAAAATATTACTTTTGTGATATAAAATAACACTTATTTTAATTAAATTTTATATTGAACTAATAATATATTGTATCTATATAATATATTGTGTTCTATGTGTTTGGATACGTTTCTTATAAAGATGAATATTCCTTAACATATTCAACTGAATGGTGGTGGTATCAAACACCTCATAATTTAACTGAAAATCAAGATAAAATATTTTTCCATGATAAAATTCCATTAATACATATTAAATTTTCTTGAATGTTATAGAATTTGATGAATAATAAATCATGTGTATTAAATACATAATCTTATATTGTTTATAAAAACACTTTTTTAATGAAAATATTCATTCATGATATAACAAAAATAAAATGAGAAACACATAATTCATTAAGATACATTTAATATTTTTATATTATTTTATTTTCTATTTCTTAATATAGAATCTGTTTTCTTTGTCATCTAAATAAAACTACTTGATCCATTAATTCTTTCACAAAATTTTACCATTTATATACATGCAAAATTTTTATTTTATTTATTTTTTATACGCTTCAGAATCAATTAATTAATTTTATAACATTAATACATAACCTATTCATTGGATGCTCTTTATAACCCCTAAAGGTATTCTATAAAATTCCATCACATTGAATCAATATTCTTCCTTCGTCACATTACCTTTATTTTTAAATAAACACGACTGGTAAATTTAATGAATCGATTTTATAATTTTTGAAATGTTTTTCATCATCAGGTTTGAAATTTAACCCACTCATAAATTAAATATAGTACCATAACATGGACATATAATTACATACTTCATAAATCATAAATAATTTTAGAAAATAGTATAAACATTTCATAAAATGGTTTCCATTATTTAAATATTTTTTATAATGATTATAGAATGTATTGAGTGGAAATATCATACCACAATTAATACCATCAATATCACCATTTTGTTTAATAAAGTAAATCACATTTAGAATGCCTATATAACCCCATGATATTATGGTATGTTTCTTTTTAAATTTGATTTCATCACCAACATAGATTTTACACAAGAAAAATATTAAACTTTAAATGATATATAATTAAATATCATTATTTTAAAATGATATGTATAACATTGATATTAAATTAGTTGGAATAAATATTATTAACTAAATTATGAAATTTATATATTATATATTAAATAAATATTTTTTCCCGTCATCAAAATTATTTTATAGTCATAAGAAAACAATGAATCAAATTTTATGTATTAAAAATCTATATTTTTTTCTATGGTCTTTTCTACCACATTTTAATGAAATAATTGTTTTAAAAATAAATTTTTTCACTTTTATAAATTATAATTATCAAAATAAACATTCCTCTTAATATGAGATTCTAAAAATTATCTTACGGTGATATTATGTTATTTTTTGGAAAATATTTATGTTGTAGTGAATAGTGAAAAATAATGATTTTTATAAAATTCCCATTTTCATTATAATTAATAGTTTCATTATGATTTTAATAGTAACCTGAACAATAATAGTGTATATAAAATTTACGTATCTTTTTAATGAAAATATATTATATTTATATAAAGGAATAAGTAAATGAACTTTTTAGAAATGATAAATTAAGTATTAATATTCTTTGGAAAAATAACTTTTTATTTAAATTTTTTAATTAAAATAATTAGATAAATAAAATTCAATTTCATGTAATTGATTTATAAATAATTGATTTATTATTATTATCATAATACAATTTTATGAGATCAAATTTAATTTTGGAATGTGTCATTAATTTTGATATAATATTAAAATCTGTATTTTTTGAGTAAATGATGATTTTCTTTAGAAATAAAATTTCCCATCATTATAATATTATTTTAAAAAAATAGATTCCTTATTTTAAATTATACACATTTTATAATGGTGGTATTGATTTTTTTGGAATTTTTCAGACATATTTGATTTTTGTGAATAATGAAATACAGTAATGAAAATACTCCATCAAGAAACTTATTCTCTCCCATTTATTATAAAAATGAAAACATCATCCGTGAGGTGTTGGTTTACCACCTTCGTGGATGTCACCTTTTCATTTTTCTAATCTAAAATCAAGGAAGGTCATAAAAAATTATGGTTAATAAAGAATAAAATATTTTTTTAGAGATTGTATAATTTTATTGAACTATTTTTCTTACATAATATTAGTTAATTACACAAAACGATTTTTCAATGATAAAAAACTGAAAAAATAATCTAAATGAATATCACTAATGTCACATCAAATGACTAATTCTCATCCAAAGTAACTAAATTGATTATATAACCATTTAATATTTTTAATGTTCCTTAGAAACATATGTTTTTATTTCGGGACAACTATACCCATTTCACATGATATTTTATACATGTATATAATTAAACTGATCATGAAAAAAAAGGAAAAGATCAGTCACATCATGATAAAATTTTTTCTTATAACTCTAGAAAAATATCAAAAATGAACATAATAAAATTATAATAATTCAAATGAATTTTTAATATGATATTAATTAAAATATTAATTATTATAATTTCATTTTATATGATGTCGTGTACAATTGTCAAAATCATTTAGACAAAAGGTAATGGGTTTCTTATATCACCAGTATTTCATTGAGATTTTACTTATTCCCCACAATTTATTGTATGTTTTTTATGTGTACTGAAAATTTATGTATAATATAATGAATCTATTAATAATAATATTATTAAATGATTAATTTTGATATAATTAATTTTATGAGGAATATATTTCTACTGTCTACAAAGTGGTGAAGGAATATAACCAAATCTCTATTTTTCTTTGAGGTCGTGATTTCTCTCTGTTAACCCCAATATAATTGTTAATTATTTTTTTAGGATTATTCTACATTGTATTTTTATTTTAAATAATTATGGTTCCATATTTTTCCATATTTTTTATGGGGATATGCATTTTTAAGAAGGATTTCCTCTTCAATTCGTTAAGACAAGAAAGCCCAATTAAAGTGTACTTCCCAATTTCGTATCCATTTTCAACTACACTCGATAATATTTTATAAGAAACCAATTTTATTCAAAAGTAACTATTTTATTCATGAAAATATATTTCAGTCCATTTCTATTTTTATTTAAATAATTATGTTTTTTTCTTTCAGTACTCTTACATTTTCTAAAAAACTTCCCAAGAGTATCCCATTTACAAGGCTTCTTAAAAACACTTTTTACATGATTTTAGTTCAGTTGGAAATCATTTATTCCATTAACATAGTTTAATTTTCTTTCTTGTTTATTTTATGAGATATGTGTGTTTAAAATATTTTTTTATAAAAAATACTAATGATTATTCAGAAGAAAATTTCTTTTCTAAAAAATGTTTGTTCTCCTTAGAATTTCTTAATAATTTTATAAGAGAATAGTCTTATATGATTACAATTCAAATATTAAAATTTTTAATGGAAAAAATGATTTATCGATTTATTTTTATTCATACAATTATGAATTTATTAGGATTAATAAGTGATGGGTGGGGCCTGTTATAGACACTCGATGCAAAAATTGTTCTAATTAGACAAACTAGATCGAGTTTTGGCTGAAGACTTACCCATTTATACAGATTTGTTGGATAAGGGATTGATGGTATGTTTAATAGAGTTGGTAATATGGATTCCATCATTCTGATATTAAAAATTATTAAATAATGTAATTATCCTACTATTATAATTACCATGGTTATCTTTCCTTGGATTATTTATACGTTGTTATTTATTCTACTATTATTCCTACCAAATTATACATAATATTTTATTTCATTGAAATGTGTTTTATTTATTAACCATTCCTTATAGTTTTTTTATGATAGCTTCCTCTATATTTTTTACCCTTACCGAACATCTGAGATCACCCCTTTCTTATGTCTTATTTTCCCCCAAAATATGACGTTGTGTGTTATGATTGTCTTGTATTGATAATCTTCAAGTTATGTATGTTTCCAATGGAGTTACTATAATTTTATTCCATTAATGTAATATTTTATAACATACGTTTGTATGTGGTTGTCAAAATATACCAAACTATTCAGTTATTTTGTATGAAAACACTTGTTCATAGTACCCATGTGTTGAATTAAAGCATTGGCTCCCAGCTACTAGCTTTGGGGTCGTTACAATATTCTTATATAATAATGTTAAAATTTCCATATTTTATCTAATTTGAGGTTCCCAAATCCCATAATATAATATAAATTGAAAAAAAAGTTATTTAAAAACTATGATTCATACAAATTTAGGAAACAAGCGCACACGATATCAATATTTTACATCATTTCGAAAATTTAAATATTATATCTCAAAAATAGTCACACAATCACAAGAATGCAAGGTTTATTTTCATTTAGGATTAAATAAACAAAACAACTAATTTTTCAACACTTATGAGGATTTATCCATACTCTTACCACATTGTATTTCCATTTCTACCTCTACTCATTTTGATAACATTGGGAAATATAATCATCATACAGCAGGTGAGATTATGTTCATATTATGGTATAACAGAATAGATAATATTAAAAAATAAGAAATAAAATAAGGATGATAGTATATGTAGGATAAAGTAACATGGATATGATATATCAGAATAATAACCAACATATCATAGGTTTAATGACTTGAGTCATGGAATAATTATTGGAATAACACAATACCATAATAAAAAGTGTGTGTAAACATTAGTTAACAATAAATCCATTAGTGTTTAACTTAATAATACTAGATAAATGTGGTAAAAACATAAAATTATGAATTATTCACCATTCTGTGTCACAAATTTGAACCCATACTTGTGAGAAAACATAATTGTACCTCATATATGTTGTCATTTTGAGTCACACACTTCCACCCATTCTTGTGAGATAACTAATTTTTACCCCCATATACATATCTCATGGGATTTTAAATTATAATAAAAAGTAATGGGAGAGTGATATAGTAACCCACAAATCAATCAAATATACATAAATGTGCCACTTGAGAACAAGAATTAATCATGTCTCATTAAACCCATGGAAAGAAAAATATGTTTCATGGGCTTTTTAGATCGTATCACCCGAATTAACCTCATGAGTATAAATATTTGATGCCCAAAATTAAATCACCCAAGAAGAATATATCATAATAATTTTTAGAGGTTTATTTTTGAAAAATAATTTCAAAGGTAATAAATATATTATAGATAAGGAATATAATATAATTGAAACCATATGAGTTTTTAGAAAATGGATTTGACATTGAAATAAAAGATGATGTCATAGGTAACATTCAAATAAAATTTTCAGAAAGATGAAGTGTAAATAATTTAAAATATTATCATTAAAAACATCAATAATGGAGTTATGAAATTTGTAGAAGGGTTATGTAATGGAAATATGGATTAGATGATGAAATAAATAAATATATAAGGAAAATGTTTTTTAATTTTAAAATAAATATGTTGAAACCATGATCATAAATGACATAAGATAATAAATTTGAAAAATATAAAATTAAAAAATTATGGTTTTAAAATAAAAGATGGTTTTGAAATATAATTGAAACTTTTTTTTTGAGTGGGAAACCTATACATGAAAAAAGCGGAATACTTTGAGAGGATAAAAATAATTCTTAATAATGTTATGCTTTAATAATAATGAATTTAAATAAGAAGATGAATTATAATTGAATGAGTAGATTAAATAGAGTTAGAGTATGTAATATCATATTAAACATGAAATAGATTAATATTGGTGGCATAGAATAATTAATTTTATAATTTTTCATCATAACCTAAGGGAAAAAAATTGAGTTACAAATGTACTTTACAAATTTTGTAATTAAAGTATCAAATTAATTGAAATAAGGTGATACTATTAGTAATTCGAAATTTGATTAAAATAATTATTTTGATTACCATAAAATATTATTATGATAGAATATACCAAACATAAAATAATAAAGTTCATCAAGCACATTCATGACTTATTGAATGAACTTTTAGTGAATAATAAACTCTTAAATCATCGTTATCTTTATAATTGAATCCAACTATTGGAATAACATAATATAGATTTTTGAAATCCTCTATATTACATGAAAACTATTTTACGGAAAATATATGTCCTATATATTTACCAAAAAGGATATTTGTGGTGAATAAACCTCATATATTAAAATATTATTAAAACATATGAAATTTTAGATAATTCATTTATAATCCATTATTCCATATAAATTTGTTTATTCTATAATATTTTCAACATCAACTAGTAATTAATTTTTTTTATTTATTAACTAGATTCGTAATGATGGTGTTGATTCATGTTTATAGATTCAATGTTCATTATTAAAATACAAATATATGTACTTGAATATATTATATATAAATAATTATAATATTCTAATGTATTTTCATATTTATTTTTTTTATGATTCATTACAGTTATGTTAGCGATGAGCACGTTTTAGTAATATAAACTGGAAAAAGGCATTACTATAATTATAAGTAAAATATTAACAAAAACATTTTTGGAACCATAAACCTCAAAAAAATTATATTAAATGTATATTCACACTATTATTATTATAGTTTCCATATATGTCCACGGTTGAAATTTATTGAAATTCTCAAGTAATTGGTTAAACCAAACCAAACAAGAACAAGGTATAATCCATGAGTGTGTATGGTTAAGAATGTGATTATTTTTTAAAAATTTCACTATTATAGTAATATAATTATATTAGTTATATGTTTTTAGCTGTTGAATCATTTTTTATTATAATTCAATAAAATTTGAATACTAGATGGAGAATTTAGTATTCCATTTTCATTGAGGTCGTAGTTTACATTTCCGCACAAGTGACACATTTTTCCAACAAACCGGGTGAAATATATGTAAATATTTAAAATTTAAGACTATTAATAGTTTTAAAAAATATTTATTAATAATTTCAATATAATTTAGACCACCCATGAAATTCATTGATGAAAAATCAAACATGCCATCTGTGGAGGCTATTTACAGCATGTATGTGTATCAACGAGTACATTTTTTATTGGGTTTGATGGAAGTTAAGAAATGGATATTCTAATTTTAGAATAAAATTTAGTAATATTAATAATAAATATTGTACAATAATTTCTTGTATTGGATATATTTTAATGGTTATAATAAAAAAATAATTGAGAGAGTTCGATTGAGAACATTACCTCTCCCTTTGATTGTTTTCCCATGTGAAATGCCAAACGGCTCCAAATATTGGTATTTCATTATGAGAATGTCTTCTAATATGTGGTAAGAGTTTCTAGGATATGATTATGAATATTTTTGGATTGTATAATAATTTATAAATAGTGGTTGAATGGTTTGGGTGTGACCGACTATTTAATGTGAATAGAATAGAATATTCATAATAGTAAAAATGGTGAAGTCAGTATTCAAGGCTCAAATGTGCCCAATAATTGATAATAATTTATTGGGGAAGGATATAAGGTCTATAGTACCTTAAAATTTTAATCTAATACACATTTAACATTATTTGTTTTAGTATTATATTTTCCACTTTCACCAGTTTTATTTTTTATTAGGGTAATTAATTTGACCAATCTAATTTACCTTTAATAACTAATATAAAAAATGGAAATAATTTAATAATTTATTAATAATTAGTCCAAATATAAAATAAATTTTATCAAATAATATTTCTATATTTGAGAATAAGTAATTTTAACGTTAACCGATTAAAATCATAAAACTCATTTTTAAATGATGTTTATTTTAAGCCTAAATCTTATGTTATTGATAAAATTTTAAATATAGATGATTTTACAGAAATTATTTTGAATATTATTGACCAGAGGATATTTTTTCTGAATCTAAAATAATTCCCAAGTATAATTCCCCTAAAAACATTAATTATCAGAGAGAAAATTAAAATAATTTTTTTATAAACATATTGCATAATATTAAAAATGACAAATATGGGGTTTCTAAATTTAGCATTGTACTTTATAATTAATCCATTCACTCCATAAATAAATATTTATCCATGAATGTTTTAATTTTTTTTATGTTTTACTTACATATCTCAATAGTTTAAAATATTATAGTTTTGGTAAAAATTGTATTTTTCATTAGTCACATAAAAATAAATAACATATGAAAATAATAAAAATATAACACTTAGAAAAAAATTTCATGATGAATCCAAAAATGAAATTAATTTTGTGAAATTAATGGTTTCATATTTATAAATTTATTAATTACAAAAAAATAAAATTATATAGAAAACAATTTTTAGATAAAAATGATGTTTTTAGACATTATGTATTATTAATATTAGTTCATATCAATTAGTAATTTAATTAATACTAATATTTTTTTAATATTAATTTAAAAACCTTTTCAATTTAAAATATTAGTATAAAATATAAATCGGTGAAAAACAATTTTTTGAAAAGGGACAATCCTTTTTAATATTAAATAATATTAATTATTTTTAAAATAAATTTCATAAATTTTCGATAAATATCATCTCTTTATTTAATATATATGTTTGTAATAATAAAATATTATTAATTATATTCTTCCAATATGTCTCCTCTCGTTTTTTTGTGATTGAGGTAAAAAAAGCTACCATCACCAAGATTATTTGATGAAAATATATATTAAAATCATAGGGCACTAAATCTCTAATCCCTTAAAAAAATTCAACTTAGAAATTTTAATTACAACTAACTAGTGAAATAATTATGGTTTTTCATAGGATATACATGACTAAGTATTTAATTTCAATTTATGTTTCAACCTTATTATCTAATGTATGTCTTAGAAACTCATTTATTCCTTCATAATAGACATATCATAATATTCCATTTTCTCCAAACCATTAAAGCTAAATAATCTTCATGATAGGGCGTTATGACCTATATAATTAAATTAATTTTCTATGATAGGTCATAATCATCATGTTGGTTATAATTTATCAAAAGTTTAATTGATATTAGAAATATCATTTCTCAATTTTTTTAGTATCAATTCTATATGGGGGTATCCAATCATTTCCAAAAATTAAGTGAAATGCATCTTAATGTAAGAATAATTGGATTCATATTCTCACAAAACAGAAATTTGGGATACCAAATTTTTTTAACTATATGTTTTCCAAAATAATAAAATCACGTGAGTCATGATATAATGGTATTTTCCAAAATAAAAAATATATTGGTCTTCTTAGAATCAAACATCAAAAACACCAAGTTGAGGCTAAGTGCACCATAATTATCATAATCTAATTTAGTGATAGTAATTGGATAGGTTCTTCCTTATTCCATATGTCTTAGAGATTCTTCATGTATATTTTCCACTTTGGGAATTGGGTTGGGGCATTGATTTTCATAATGTCCTAACACCATGTATTTATAAAATTATAATTTTATTTAAAACTATTTAATTATCCAAAAATTTCACCATTACAAAAAAATCATGATCATTATGGACACCCTTTATCAACAAGAAACCCTTCTATGTTTCATTAATACAATTCATGGGATATTTCATTCATGTTATTAGAATATAATTGATTGTAATTTATCTACACTATGAGATTTTACATTTAATTTTTCTTGTAAATCAATCATCTTTTCTTTTATTTGGGATAATGATAGTCATTGGATTCTATATCCACATCACCAATGGATCATGAAACATTTTTCTTAACATCCAAAGTCCCTTATAGGAGAAACCATTTCAAGAATTAGTTTTATGCCACTAAATAATCATTGAATTTTAATTTTGTGTTTATCAATAAAAAATTTATCATACCTTATGAGTCTCATGTATTAATCATCATGTGTTACAATGGACTAATCCTCCATTTTTTCAACTCCCATAATTATCTCTATATATTAATAAATAGAGTTTTTGGAACATTCTTGGTGAAAAATACCTTTTCGAAATCCCCAATTACATAGAGTTTAAGTCTTGTTTATTTGTTGTATTATTAATGACATTCAACCATTTTTCAACACCACAATTTACAAGTATACAGTAAATAAAACATTTTCATGTTACTATATTTTATAAAAAATTACCACTACCATTTATTATTAATAAGTTTATTAGAAGAGAAACTGGAAGAGGGTTGACATTGTGACATTATGGACTCGACATATGGTTACACATTTGTTATTATGTTCGTTAGATCCTCATAGTTTTCATTGTTATTCATATCATTCTATATTTTAATGTTAATTTATAAAATAGTTTGTACTCTTTCGTCTATCCCAATAGTTTTCCCATAAGGAAAATCACCACATTTCCCTTTAAAAAAATATCAATGGTAAAATTATAAGCATGAAATAAATAAATAATAACTGAAATATGTACCTTAGAATACATATTTATATTTTTCAATCAAGGTTATTCAATTTCTATATCCATTTTGTTTCTATAACCATCCAATAACATTGTTCTAAAATATTTTATAATAGTCCATATAGAGAATGTGAATATCAAAATAATATATCCCTAGAGTTTATATCAAGGGTATTGTCTTAGGCCCACCCATCATGCACTGAGTGGATATTGATTCAGAACTCCACCATCCACTTTTAGGTTGATTACAACTAGGTTAATTTGTTCATTATCACATTCATATGATATCATCTAAAAAATTATTTAATAACTATAAAACCATGAAATCTATACAGTAATAAATATTGGGGAATTTTTTTTATATATAGTCTTAACCATAGTGGTTTTAATAAATTTATTTCATGATAATCACCCATGATAACATAATTAATCCATAAAATTTATTAAAACCATTATACAATACAAACTGATGCACCCAGGATCCACAAGCCATGATCTAGTAAAATAACCAGATTCTTTAAATAATGACATTCATACTAATATAAGAATAAAAAGATAAAAATATCATTATTTTAAATAAATAAAAAAAGATAATCATAATATATCAAAAATAACACATGTTCCCATGAATATAAGGTTTAATTCCTTTATATATAAGATACATAATAAAGACATTATAAAACACTTGTAAACACTTCTCAATAATTAAACCAAATAGGATTCTCTTCTAGATTTACAATAATCTTCATAACATTGGGAAATAGAAATATATGATAAGAGGTGAGAAGAAATTTTTTGTAAGGTTAAACATAAGTGAGGAAAATTAGATATCATAAATTTGTATAAGAAGGTCATATTGTTAAGGTATATAGAAATAATATAATAAAATTTTACACAAAAAATTATATACCACATATCCTGAGTCATGGTATAGTGCTTCTAATTACAAAATACATGAATAAAAATCGTATGGAATTTATAGTAATTAAATATGAGCTATGACACTATGACATCATTATATGTATGAAATGTGGGAATAAATAACATTGGGAAACATCACCTTTGAGAGTTGTACACTCACACCGTCTACTGTGAGACAAAATATTTTTTCTATCGGGACACCTCATGGATTTTGGGCCACCTGAAATTGTTCTTAATGGACCAGGAAGACTCTATAAGAAGAATACTACATATGAGGATTAATAGAAAGAGAATTCACTATAGAATAACCTTACAGATTTGGAAGAATGAGAGGTAATTTCATTTCCCTTGGGACATGCATGTGCATTCATGGTAAGCCTAGTCGAACAACCATGCGATGGTGGAGATATGACATCACAATGTAGATGTTGGGGAATATCAGTTCCATTTAGTTATAGTTTGTATATTTCCTATTTGAACTACATATCATGTAATTTAAATCCTAGTGGCCTTATAGTGATTCCCTCTAATCCTTTAAAAGGGGGGTTATCAAAAATAAATTATAAGACGGTAAGGGTGTATACATAACACCTGAGATTTAAAATTTTATCAAATACATTAGACGGTGATGTGATCCCACATACTATCTCATGAGGGGAAGTTTATGAGATAATGGATCCCATATTATGATGGAGATGGATATCACGTTGGTCCCTTTCCCACCGATGATGGAGGGACCTTCGTTTTCATTTAATGGTTCCACATCTCAATCATTCTCTACTTCTCATACTTTGATTTTCTTCAATCCTTCCTACAAATTTCTTAGTTACCTAAGGTCCCAGTTATATTTAGTGGTGATGATCATCATTTTATTTCATCCTTAGAGTTCACTAAGCCTTCAAATCACCATAATATCATATTGGTTTATCGTTTTATGCAGCACCATCCACCAGTGGATGTAGTTAACTGATGAATTTTTGTTTAACGGTTTGTTTGTAGTAAACTACGGTTGGTATACTTGACTACATGAATATGATGATTAATTTTTGTTTATTTTATGACATGATTAGTTCTTGGTCTATTTCCCCCCATAACTACAACGTCAATCAATTATTCCTCCCCCAGTGGGCCTTTAAAATTTACATGAAACGATACTCCCCAACCGTGGTGATTTGTGTAAGCTTCCTTGAATTACCCTTCGCATTTAAAACCCTTGATATTTTTAATATTTTAGGGAATATAGTTGGATTGTATTTGGGGTTAGACACCATTACCTCATCTATTTTCCATCTAGCGGATCCAATAATATGTTTGTAAGTGTATGTATTAATGTATCCATTTGAGTATACTTGTATCTATATTGGGGAAGAGTTCGGATGTTAACATTGTATGGAGTTTGAGATTTGGTTTGATTTATGTTCTTCCTTTAAAAAAATTGAAATTTTATGATACCATGTATAGATGTTGTTTACAAAAGTTAACCTCAGAGGGTTGTGTATTTATAAGTTATTGGAAAGGCATAAGGGTATATTGAAGGTCTAGCGGGGAAGAGCCATATGAATGTAGGTTTTTTCTAGAATTATAACAAGATGCCCATAATTATTCTATGGATGGTAACCATTTGGTTTTTGATATTTTCAACTAATAGAGGTAAGGCCTTGGAATTCATAACCATTCATTACATAGCTTTTCAGGACAAGTGGGACTTGATGTGGATAATGCAGCAACTAGTGGTTTTCTGGACCACATACCTTGCGAGAACTCAAAAGGTGAGTCTAGTAATGGAATCATATTGAAAGTGGAAACAAGTAATGTTGGTGATTGAAGTCCAAATGATATTAAGGGTTATTCATATGTGGAATTTGTTCTTACCAGAGATAGTAACAATGGTAGAGAGGGTTCATAGGAGAATGATACTATTTTTGCGAGGGAGTTTCTTGCCATAATGATGAGTAACCACTTTTAGGGATTATGGAATGAAGTGATTGACCATGAGGTAGAATGACTAGAGATATCTAATGTGGAGTAGGTTTTACCCAAGGATAAGTCTAGTGATGATTCATCTTGTCCATTTTTAGGAGGCATTGCCCAAGAATTTCATGATTTAAACCATTTTATCCAAGGAGGAGGAAGGGTTAGTAAGGTAGTAAGAATGGATGAATGAAATACTCTTATTTACCACTACCAATGAAGACCAAATCTACCAAAAATTAAAATCCAAGGTTAAGGAAGGTGATATCAAGTTTTCTAGAAATTTTTTCCAAGTAGATGATGTGGACTGTAGGGAATCTTCCCTTAGGGGTGACCTTTAGGAGACAATCAAAGAACCTGTGCATCCTGTGGAGCTGCTCAAGCATTCTGGAGAAGTTTCTGAAGAAAAATTTCTTCTAATAAAATCATTAATTAAAGATACTAATAAGAATATAGGGAAGACTATTCTTATGGATGATATTAGTGAAAATAATGATTGGATTAATAATAAGAACCTTATTTTATTAAAATTATTTAGCGAATAGAAGACAAACCAAGAGATGAACTTCTTAGAATGGGATAATGTAGAAATTCATTTTGTTAGGGTCTCATACCTTTTCCAAAAATTTGTTTTTGATAATAAAAATATAAGTATCAATTATTGGTGGCTGATATTTGACACAACATATCATTAATCCTTATATATGTGTGAAATTTGATCAAGATCACTCATCATATCATAAAAACCTCACAAAATTTGCAATGGAATTAAAACTATTTCTAGATGATATCAATATAATTGACCTCAATAATGTAAATGGTTGATAACAAAAATTTAACCCAACCAAAATAGTGTTTTCTATGAAAAATTGGATTCTTATTCATGAAAAAAATTTCATATGAAATACATCCATTGGAAACAGGTGAATATTATAGAAACTATAAAATATGTTTTAGATACCACGTTTAGCATTTTCATAAAATAAAAAAATCATTTTCAAACGGTAAAATGAAAACATTTGAAACAAAATAAATTTTAAAAAAACCATTAATAATGGATTCATGAATTAAAAATATCTGATATATACTGGAAATTTATAGAGGAAAATGAATTTAAATGTAGAAGAACCTTTTAACTATTTAAAAATATATTTATTGAAACCTTCATCGTAAAATGGATGAATAATTTTACTTTTGAAAAGTTAAAAGTGATAATTTTTGCTCTTGTGAGATAAAAAAATTTGGGCTACAAAATAAAATGGAAAACAATTTCATAAAGTACATGTTTTTACATCGAAGAAAAATATCTTATTTGTAATTAATGATAATTATTATTAACATCTTTGAACATTTACCATAATGAAATTCATCAAGGAAGTGGATTTCGATTACAAATTTCACATTTCACAAGGATGAAATATGGAATTACATATTAAATGGAAAATGGATTAAATTTTTTTCCAAAGATGAATTATTTTCATGAAGTAATATTATAACCTAATGAAATTATTTTTGAGTTAACAAAATAAATTATAGATTTAGAATCAATTTAATAAAATGGATTGGAATAAGGGATTCATGAAAGGAATATAAAATAATATTAAACTAAATGGTATGTTAATTAAAATACAATCATAGGGTTTACATTATTTAACTTATTAGAATAAGGTTAAAAATAATAATCAATACTAAATGAATGGAAACTGAATTAATAAAAACACTTATATCATCATTATCTGTCGAACAGGAAGCCCAATAAAAGAAGAACATGACATGGATTTTCAAATACCTTTAATTTCTCAAGAAATTATTTTTAAAAAATTAATTTCCAATATATAAACCACAAAAATGAAATAATTTTTAGATTCATATTTTTTCTAAATGAAGAAAAATTTAGTATAAAAACACATTATCTTAATTTCTAAATTTCACAAAAGTGGTTCAACATGTTTTATAAAAAACTAATGATATTAATAAAATATTTAACATAATTATTCACGACTATAAATTTTTTTTAATATTTATATATAATATATAAAAAAAATGTATTTCCACGATATATTTTATTTTAAATATTATATTATTATTAGTAATGATTTTTATGTAATAGTTTCATAATGGATATATCTATTCATGTTTAAAAAATGAAATATCAACAACATGAGATATATATAGGCTTAATAATAAATGTTTTATAATGATTTATATTGCTAATATTTCATTAAATAATTATTTTTATTATAATTCATGATGACGAAGATAGTGATGATCTTGTCTTAGTAATTTATAACAACAAAAAAGAAAGAACAATAATAATAGGTTAAATATTAATATATCCATTATAGAACCATAAAATAATTATTTGATCATTAACTTCTAATAACACCAGTGTTTCATTCCATTTTTATCTATGATAGAGATTTAAATCTGTTTTAATGTATGAGATCAAACGGACCTAAAAATAAGTAAACTACAATAAAATAGTGAGTAGGTTAAGAAAGAGAATATGTTGGGACAATAAAATTCTTACAGAATAAGAATGATATTCTTTAGATGTTCTAGATATATTTAATCATGATTTAAGAGTTTTTATAAAAGTTAAAATACTACATTAAAAACATACATCACATTCATGGCGTTTGTAGGCCACACATACAAATTTGGTAACACATTTAGTTTCCATAGTTCTAGAGGAATATAGTAAATGGTTAATAATTTTATAATAAATATAATTTTTTAAATTTTATATTAATCCTTTAAAAATAATTATACAACTAATAATGTATGTATATGATGGAAAACTAAAACATCATTCAAGAATGTGGTATTTCGCATGCGTGCGTGATGATATTATCATTTTTTGAATAGTTTTAGAGAAATGATGAAAATGGATATACCATTATTATAATAAAAACTATTCATATTAATAGTATTGATGTTATAATAGTTTCATGGATAAAATAAATTTAATGGGGTAGAAAAATAAAATAATTAAGAGAAATCTACTGAGAACATTACCTCTTCCTTTGGATATTCTCCCGCATGACACATCTTAATGCTCATTATATTTATATTTTTGTAAATTACATGGAATAAAGAAAATTTATGGTAATTTTATGTGTTACTAGGGTATATATTATATTGAGATAATTGTTGATAATTGTTGGAAAAAATAGGGTGGTGGTGAGCCAATTTTATGGCTTAAGGGAATAATGTTTTTATTAACATTAAAGGTAATGTCACTATCTATGGGTCAAATATTTCCAATAATGGTAAATAATATAGTACATAATGAGTTATGTTCTATAATACCTCACCATTAATTTTCACTATAAATACCCTGAATCTATAATCCTTGGTCTATTGCTAAAAATAGAATCATTAAATATATTTTACCATACTAGTAGGATGGGCTCGTAAGGGGTGGAGCATGAGCGAGACCTTCCTCAGTGCTAGGGTTTCTGGCCACTGCATTCTCCCACCCATCTCATACTCCTCACCCCTAGGTTTATTCCCATCTAGATGTTGATGGATCTTTCACACTTCAGCTCCTTCATCTCAGTTCGAATCCTCCTCCTAACAGCCAAGAAGCTTCAGAACCATTATGATTAGCGCCTTAGGGATTTGTTCTCGGCTGTGCTTGGTGATTTTCTTCGAGCCCTTGGATGGTTCAGATTTCTCTCGGCTCAGGTATTTCAGCATCGGCCTTCATCAAAGACATAGGTTTCAGTGCTAGTGAGATTTGATAGGCAGTGAGGCTATGTTGCTTTCTGTTGGCTCTAGTCTTCCGTTGTCAGCCTTCCGTGACAATGAGGGTTTCTTGGCGTCGTTGCTCTCCAAGGTGCAATGTGGCATGGGTTTCAGCATAGATATTCTAGTGTTGGCCTTCTATTCATTTTTGGTGTGTTCATAATTGTATTTTTACTTGGACTTATGGTTATCTCATTTTGTGTAGATCTTCATAGCGTTGGATTTTTGTGGTCAGTTGTGGTGAGGGATGCCTGCAGCACATTCACGGTTGACGACGGTTCAACCGGGGACCAATTTGTTGCTTCTACAGATGTCAATGAGATCTTAACCAAGATGGTTCTTCATTTTCTTGGTTCCCTCTGGCATAGTCTCATTATCCTAAGCACACAACTCCAATTTGGTTCGGTTCTATGGATTCTATGATTCATTGGATGGTGTTGGTGTCCCTAGTGCATGTTGAATTTTTCAAGTGTCATTTTGGATGTCGTGTTCATATATGTTTTGTGGTATTTTTTTAGACGATGGTGGTCATGGATAGGGTTCTTCTCCCACCTTTTCAATGGATATCTTTGTTTCATGTGTCTACAATGGTGGATACCCTTGAACATGCTGCTCAGCTTGTGGTTTTTCTTTGTTTGGTTCTCACAAAGCAACAAAGTGATTTTTTTATTTTCAATCACCCATAAAGTGATTTATTAGGAAATACAAAACAAAATTGGAGTGAATATATAGCTTTGATACAGATAAATGTGACATAGTTATTTCCATCCCAAAATTAAAACATTAGAAGGAAATATTGGCTCACTTACATACCCAATAAAAAAATTTGTTTTATATTTTTATAAAATTTAGAAAACATTTTAACAAATTTTATTCATAAATAACTAGTTCATAAATATCTACATCATCTCTATCTATCTCCATCTTTTCTTATTAAATGTTATGTATTCAAAAACTACTATATTTTTATTCACATATGAATACTTTTAGAAATAAAATTGACCAAAATATTTATTCATTGACTTGGGAATGTGATACATAACATAGTTCCTCTAAAATTACTATTAATGTTCAGAATAAGAATTATAAATTAAATGTCATCGGTTATAATTAGATGATAATTTTTTTACGATTACATACTAATAGTGTATGAGCATAGAATAAGGGGGTTCAAACCCATAAATTCTATTAAAATAAATAATGAATAAGGAAATAGTGATTTAACAATGAAAATTTTCATATGAATCAATAATCATGAGCCATGTGATGTTATTATTGATCGACATAATAATTAAAACACCATAGAAAGAATAAATAAAATAGGATTTTATATTGGAACATTTTCATTTCACACATATATATGGAATGAACATCATGGTTATAAATATTGTAACCTTCAAGGATACACATGGAATAACTATATTGGTTACACATAGAAAATAATCATAGTTACACATGAAAATACCATCACAATGTATTTCCATAGTCTCTTAGGTAAATCTAAATTTATTATCACCCTCCCATTTAGAAATTAATTAGATATATATAATAGGCTCATCTATTATATGTTTATAATAGAACCACACATTGTCATACACAATGAACGATAACCGTAAAATAAATAAATAATTAAAAATTATCTATAGTATCATCTTAAAACTTATAGAAACATCCATTATTCCTTTCATAACATGATTAACCCCTAGAAATAAAATTGGTTCCATAACACTCTCGTTGAAATAATTATATTTCATCCATAGAAGTAATGAGTGTTGTATCATTAGTAAATATTTCTTATAGAGAATAATTTACCTCAACTGTTGTAGTCATTGATTAATTGAAATAACATTAAATGTACATCAAATTAATCATTGAAGAAAATAACCTTTTCATTTTCAAAGTAACTTTTAAAAACTAAAAATTCATAAAATATTGTGAATAATACATTTATTAAAAATAATGATAGAAAATAATAAATAAATATTCAATGTTAGTAATGTTCATGAAGTTGTGTAAATCCAATAATTATTTAAATTTTAAAAATAAATATACTTTTCACATATTTTTTAAAAGGGGTCAAAAGTGGACCATTTTGAAAAAACATTAAGACATTTTATTTTTAAAACATTTTAAAATAAGTAAAAATATTATGTGAAATATAATTTATCAATAATTTTGTTTTTTTGAAATGAAAAAATTTGGAAAAAAAGATATACTGTAGATTTGGAAGAGAAATATTTTCAAACCAATAGATGATATACGATCAACGTCACTTAAGAGAGACTCTATTGATGCTTTATTAATCAATAAAAGAATAATAGAAACTAATAATTTAAACCACATTTATATCCTAATGAGAATAAATTAATTTTTTTAATCATAATAAGATCTTATGATTAACCCTTAAGGATCTTCGAAAAAAATGATTACAAGAAAACATATTGAAGAATAAATCCATTTCATGTCTTATAACACTTCAATCATAATCTCAAGAAATAATAATATAAAATTTATATTTTAATATAATAAATATAATGATATTCATGAAATATCATTTCAAAGTTTTATTATATATACATCTCCTAATATTACATAGGTGAACATCATAAACATATTTCCCGAAGAAAGATAATTTGAGATCAATAACCATTACAAATATCATATCATTGAATTTATAATTAATATACTGATAATTTATGAGTAAAAAAATAAATAAATGAGAAAAAAAATGTAATATATATACTAAAAATATAGTTTCTAGTTCACACATAATCCTGGAAAAATATTTCCAATGAAAAAAAACATATAATCCAAAGAATGGAAATTGAGTTAGGAATCCTTTTACCTGTTGGTAACATTCTAGTCAAATTACCATGGATGAAGTAAATTTAATTGAATCATAAAATAATAGTATGTATTCATGAAAAATACTATAACATGTAATAGCTTTATTTTATATACCATATAAAATGAATTATGTTCATAACATGAAAATATTCTCTAATAATAGAAAATTATGATGATATCCCTTACCTTGAGCCTGACTAACCTGTTTGATTATATAAATTTCTGAATAATAATCATATGTAAATTATCTAACTTTATGATAATATTTTAATGTTATATGAACAATTTTATTTAACTTATTACATTAGTTGAAAATTTTACTCAATCATTTATTCTCTCGTAGTATGTTTTTATGATATTCTCTTCAAATGTCCAAAAGGAGAGCAGTTGGTAGACTATGGTCAAAGATACCAATATTTAATCAACTATATAATAGTAATATTTATATTATTATTATTATGTAAATTCATAATTTATTATTTTAAATCGATATATTAAATATGGTTATTAAAGATTGAACAAAATTACAGTTCGTGATACACTAGGTCATACGTACGCCGTGACCAACATTTCCATTTTTCATCAGTAGTTATAGATAAAGGGAATGTATGGTTCATATATTTAAAAAATTATAATAATACCCTAAATATAATAATAAGTAACTAAATATGTCAATATATATCATCCATGTTATGTGGTGATGAGAAAAAAATAACATTGTTTCGTAGAGGTAATAGCCCATACGTACACAAGAACGAAGTAATCCTTTTTACTGAATGAACATGTAGAAAATTATAATATAATTTACTTTATAAAAATAATAATAATTTCATTAATATCATATATATATATATATATTAAAAACATCATTAAAACTATTTTTAGTAGTGGTGATAGAAAAGTAAATACATAAGTGAACGAGGCGGTTGTTCAATGTACAGACGAATGTTGAATTCCTTTCCTAGTTAATGGATTTTTACAAAGGATATGATTTATAAAAACAACATATTAATATTATCATATATGGGTGATATTTATATTATTATATAATCATGGATAAATCATATTTTAAGGAGGGGGAAGAAGAAATATAAAAAAACATAGAGTAAAGAATTATACGTTTTCTTTTGATAACCTCCATTAATTTACATCGTAAGACTAATAAAGATGGAATTATGAAAAAACTAAGGTGTATAAATGTGGGTATGCATTTTGGGTAGTTTCTTTGTTAGATATTTGATGATCCATTTTTTTGAATTGTGATTTATTGAAATTAATTGGTTCCCTTTTATAAGATAATGGAGGGGCACATTTGGAATTTTGTAATATATTAAATTTATTTAAATTAATTGTAATCTAAAAACAAAAAATAAAATGAAAATATTTTATTAAATTATTTTTTATATTCTAAATAATATCATAAAATGAAATTTGGACTTTTTCAAATAACATTTTTACCCTTATATTTTTGTTTTAACCCATGTTAACACTTTTCCCACTCATCACGACAAAAAGGTTTCATTCTATTATAAGGTCATGATATTTACTATAAATTGAAAATGAAAAAAAGGAAAATTATTTATTTTTACAAACATATTATAATATATTATACATATAAATGTTTTTGTTATCAATTTTACACCACTTAATAAATTCATAAATTCACAATATATATATAATGTCAATTTTATAACTATTCAATTACTTCTACTTTTATAACATCAATAAAAAATGAAATTATAATAATAAATATTACTAAATATCAAAAATGTTATCTTTATATATATAATTTTTGGGTAATACTAATGTTTTCAAATTATACAACATTTTATATTTTTATTATATTGTTTTATTTTTCTAATAATTGAATAACAATTGTGTCAGTGTAGTGTATCATTAAAGGTAGTCACTTATTATATAAAAAATAAAATTACATTAAAATTATGAATATAAATACATTTTATTTCAAAATAAATTATAATAATATATAATCTAGTTATACCTACGTTAAAGATATTACTGTTTATAATAAATTGAGTGTGAAATTTTTTACATTTGATTACAAAAAATATTATAAAGTCTATAATCACATCCATAAGTCAAAAAAAAATCCATATAACCCAATATATGTTTATTATTGACTAAATTAACTCATAATAAATTAATGGAAGTTTATGGTCATTTTTTTCCTTATCATTTTATTTTTAACTTCAATTATCAAAATTACCCTTAAATATGATAAGAAAAATTTAAAAGGAGACTATTTGAATTTATCAATAATAAAAGGTTCCAATTTAAAATATGTGGAGCCAATAATTCCAGATATGTAATTAATGTTTCAAAATATAAATCATGAATTAGAATATTTTAATTAAAAATTAATCTAAAAATACATTATAAATAACAGTTTTTCTTAAAATAGACCATTTAAAGTATATACTATTTTTATACAAAACTGAATAAAAAAATTAAATTTAAATATTATAATTTTATTATTTTAAATTAAATTTATTTAATTAAACTTTGAACTAATCAAATATATTGTTTTTCTATAAATATACATTAAATGAAAATCCAATTTTCATCAAAAACCATCATTATTCAATATTTATTGAGTAATAATAGTTTTAAAGAATTAACAATTTCATCATATGATAATTTTTATATTATGATTTCATATATGATATTTATTTTACAAAATAAAATTTCTAAAATTTTTAGAAATCGATTATATTACTCACTCTGAAAAAGTAATCTATCACTATTTTAAAGAAACCAATACTTTGAATGGAAGAATGTTTTTACAAAAACATTATTTCTTATTTATGAATAATTATTAAAAAAAATATGTTTTCAATAGATTAATTTTATATATTTTAATATCTATCTAATCTTATTAAAACCTACCAATTTAACATAAAGTTTATAACAATCATATTTAAATAATAATATTTCATGGATTTCTTAAGCTTAGTGTTATGTGTGATACATATTATCAAACATTATGTAATTATTTTAAAACATTTTTATATCAAATTAAAAAAAAATTAGAATATAATTTTTTATTTTACTCTTAATTTTCACTTTTACCATTTTTTACTAGGTAAAATAAGTTTCAACGAAGTAATTTTCATTCAATAGCTTAAAATAAAATATGAGTTATTACATAATTTATAACTAACAATTCCAAACTTGATATCCATAATACAAAATATAATTTATATTTGTAAGAAAAAATCATTTTTATATTATTCCAAGTAACTAGAATAACTAAATTTTTAGAAAAACTATTTCTTAAGCATAAATGTAATTTTTAGAAAACAATTATCAATTTTTTTCTTTTATTAGTAGAACTTTTTTTGTTATTAAACAAATTATATTTATGTGTCATCATAATGAATATAAAACACGTTTTTATTGAGATATTTCTTAATTATAATATATATAATATAAATAGTTTTAAATAAAAAAGATATTTTTTAATTTTAAAATTGATAAACACATGTTATCTAAATTTTACATAGTCTTCTAAAATGAATAATTTCACTCCGTAAATAATTATTTTATAAGGCCCCAGCCTTAAACCTTACTTAATCATGAGTTATTACAAGATTACACACTGAGGATCTTTTCAGGTTTAGAGTTTTCGGGAATTAGATCATAAAACTAGCATTACAATCCACATATAAACAAAGTGGTTACATAAAGATAGTATTCTTCATCACCATCAATGGAAACATATTTAAGAGAAAACATGGATTCTTTCTTGACACTTCCTTGACACTATCATCATATCATGTACCTTTCCCTTGACCAGTGAAAATCATTTCAAAAAAACATGGGATGAGCATAAAAATCTCAGTATGGGTTATAAAAACATGGAAAGGAAACATGGGTACATATATACATAAGAATTAAATCATACATTACCCATAAAACATAAGCACTTTAACATACCTCATCAAATCATGAGTAAATCATAGAAATCATAAGACATAAAGGTAACTTGAGGCATTCATAACATTCTTACGTAGGGAGTAACCCTCTTGGTTACGTTTGGAATACCCATCACAGTATATTCCCTAAATCGCTTCAGAGAAACCTTAACGTTTAACTCCTTCATGTTACCCAATGCAATGAAGAGCTATATCGGGCTCACCCGCCCTTAGTTTATCACGGAACCACACGTCTTCATAATAATCCCCAAGAACCTCAACATAATCGTATCACATAAAACATGCATAAAGGAAACATAACATTCCCACCTTTAAATCACAAGATATCAATACAACACATTGATATAAAAAACATTATAAAAACCATTTTCAATACCAAAATAAAAGAAAAGTAAAACATGGTATTTATTATTCTTTTAAAAAGAAGGTATGGCTTGTAGAGGAAGCCGAAACCCAAATAACGGTCACGACGATGGAGAAGTTGTTGTCACCGCATACGTACGACAAAAACATCCCCTTTTGTCGATTAGTAAACGCTTTGTATAAAAAAGATTCCTTTTGGATAAACATAATAGTAAAATGGTTTTATACACAGTATAAAAGAAATGTTTTGTATAAAACAAAATATGCCTCAATGAAATGAGATTGAGACGAAGTCCCATACCTCGAGTCCGACTTGACTCGGTCGTTCTTTAATCTCCTGAATAATAAATTTGAGATAATTTTTACTTGTTTAAGAACCTTTTTCAAGTTCATTATTCCTTTTATATCACTTATTTCCATGTCATGAACACTATGTAATTATTTAAGTTAATAACGGTCGTTTTAACGATCATTGGTACTTGAGTAAAAAATAATCCCTTTATAATTACAAGTTGTTCATGTATCCATTATATCCAGAATGGTATTCATGATGTAGATATCATATATGTCATATATATCCAGTACATGCATGCATTTATAATATTACATAATCATTTAGAGGTACGAAATGAAATGCACCGTTCATGGAGACGGTAAGCCGTACGTACGCATGAACACGACTTTCATTTCTATTTCGTATTTTATAGAATGGAATCATAATTATATAAAGGTATATTATAATGTTATTATAATATCATATATAATATCATAGTTCCAGCCTTTATACATCCCACATATGGTATTTAATGAATCAAATCACTTTGAGGGGGCGGTAGTCTGCATTTCCTTAAATGAAGATATCACGTTTACCCATAATGGAAACCATAAAGGTATGCACAAAATGAAAAATACAGAAGCTTAAGGAAAACATAAACATATTATATATCATATATAAATATAGTGACATCTTAATGGACACCTTTGAAGGTGTTAAAGGAATGTTGAACAATCATCGTTTCGGGAGGCATAAATTCACCATCCACGGAAACCGTATGTTCTTTAACCATTAGATGTAGGTGTGTGTAAGTGTAGCTTGAATAATTCTTATAACAAAATCCTAATATAATGAGGATACTGGTTTTGTTACAAAAGAAAATTATAAAAAGGGTTTAGGGGGTTGGAGAAGCAAAATAAAACAAAAGGACTCAAAAGAAGACATTACCTTATAATCGGGTAACTTCCTTTGGTTTTAGATCAAAGGCTTCCTTGGGAAGACTTGTGCCCAAAGTGAGGCTTCAAGGAGTAAGATAGGGAAGTGTAGAGACAAAATGAGCAGGGGTTGGCCGAGCCAAAGGCTTTGGATGTGTGGGTAAGGAGGTAGGGGTGGGGGCCTTTTATAAGAGGAGAGGAGGGGCACTCTTGGAAAGTAAATATAAGTTACTTTATTTTAAAATGATTTTTTGATTCAAAAGGTCCCACATTGACATAAATCGATTCTAATGTGATAAGGGTTCGAAATAAACTCATCCAATTGGTTTTGGCCATGTGTAGGTCTTAGATATTACATTATCATTCCATTTTATTTAAATTGTTAAATAATGAGGTCATCACTGCATCATCATGATGTCATAAATACATTTATTTATTTAATGTCATAAAATTATAAAAAGACTACTATGATGTAGGATATAGTTTTATATTTCCAATGTATATTTATAGTCAAAAATATGACTTGTATAACCCCATATAAATTTTTTTTTCGTAAAATAACTCATGTTTGTGTCATTTTTAGTTTAACATTATGTTAAAAGTTATTTATGTCATTTCCCAACCAAAGTGGCTCCATGGGGTCCCCATGTTGACCCATGGCTTGTCTTGGTCGGAAATGACACATCCAATAAGGTTAGGACATGTGTCTTGGTCATTTCATATTATTAAATCATTATTTTTACCTTAAACTACCCTAATTACAACTAATCGCGATTAAAAACATAATAAGTTACTATTCACCAAAAATATTATTTTAATATAATTGAACCACATTTTACTTCTTAATTCAAACCATGTATGTCAGATTTTTTAAATTCAAAACACAAAAGTGGCAAAGTTTAATTTAAACGAAAAATCAGTTTCTTTAACTACCACTTAGTAGTTTCACAATTCATCAAAAATTGAAGTTTTTCAGAAAATTACCAAAAATTCACCCTAAGCTATATTTGATATTCCGAATTCAAAAATGAAGTATATTTTACAAAATTTAAAAAATATAAGTCACATTAATTAATTTAATAATTAATTCCCGCTGTTATGACAAATTGCGTGTTTTTATGAATCAATAAGTATCAAAAGATTGACACCAGTTTAAGTCCAATTTCAAAGTGAAATTGATTCCAATGACCACCATTGGATTAAATGGTAAAAATATATTCTAATTTCACTTCAAAAACAATTCAAAAGATAATCTAATCATATAAATAAATTAGATTAAAAATCAGTTTTGATGTAAAATGCAGTATTTTTCACTATTCATTAAAAAATGAACATTGTCAGAAAAATACCAAAAATTCACACAAAGTAAATTTTGATGTCCCAATCATAAAGAATAAGTTTATTTTGACAAAAATAGTTTTTAAAATTGTCAAAATATAGATTAAAAAATGTTCTGCCCTCAAAGGAAGTAATACAATCTTTTAAAAATATTAGTGTATTACATGCTTAAGATTGGATTTATTTTCATTTTAAGCCTCTAAAACACTATCTAATTCCTTAATAGACATAGATAAAATATCTATTATTCATTAATTACTTGGGATGTTACATCCTTCCCCCTATAGAAAATTGCGTCCCCGAAAATTATTTACTTATCGAATAAATGGGGGTACTTATCCTTCATTGCATTTTAAGATTCCCATGTTGCCTCTTCAATCATGTGGTTTTTCAACAAAAACTTTACCTGGTGAATCACCTTATTCCGTAACACTTGCTCCCTGTGGTCAAGAATCTAGACCGGTTGTTCCTCATAAGATAGGTTCTCTTCCAGTTGAACTACCTCTAGACTCAAATCATGAGATGGATCTGGCATGTACTTTCTCAACATCAAAACGTGAAAACATTGTATACCTGATATAAACTCGGATGTAAAGCCACTCGGTAAGCAACAGATACAACTCTCTCCAGAATTTCAAATGGTCCAATAAACCTTGGACTCAGCTTTCCTTTCTTACAAAATCGCATCACACTTTTCCATGGTGATACTTTGAGAAAAACATGATCACCTACCTCAAAAGATAGATCATTCCTCCTGTTGTCTGCATAACTCTTCTGCCTACTCTTAGAAGTTCTCATGTGCTTCTGAATCAGCTGAACTTTTTCTGCCAAATCTTCTACCAATTCTGGTCCCATCAACTTCCTTTCACCCACTTCATCCCAGAAAGCTGGAGTTCGACACCGCTTCCCATATAATGCCTGAAATGGTGCCATATGTATACTGGAATGAAAACTGTTGTTATATGAAAATTCAACCAAAGAAAGATGTTGGTCCCAATTTCCATGATAATCAATCGAACAAGCTCATAGCATATCCTCTAAGGTCTGAATTGTTCGTTCTGACTGCCCATCTGATTGAGGATAAAATGCTGTACTAAAATTTAATTCAGTACCCAACGACTTCTGAAGGCCTTTCCAAAAGTTAGAAGTAAACTTGGGATCACGATTCGATACAATGGATAGAGGAACTCCATGTAACCTGACTATCTCTTTAATATACAAACGGGAAAGTTGATCAATAGAGAAAGTATCTCGTATAGAAAGGAAATGAGCAGATTTGGTCAAGCGATCAACAATAACCCAGATTGCATTATTACCTCGATATGTCTTCGGTAATCCCACAACAAAGTCCCTGGATATATTCTCCCATTTCCACTCTGGCACTGGTAAAGGCTGAAGCATCCCTTTCGGTAACTGCCGCTCTGATTTAACCTGTTGACATGTCAAACACTTCATAGTAAAATCAGTAATATCTCTTTTCATTCCATCCCACCAGTAATACTCCCGCAGATCTCTATACATCTTAGTATTGCCCTGATGAACTGAAAACGGAGAACTATGAGCTTCACATAACAAATCTCTCTTCAACTGTGAATCATAAGGCACACACAATCTCATCCCAAATCTCAAAACACAATCATTATCAATGTTTAATTCAGGAAACTTACCTTTCTGAACCAGCTCTACCTTTTTCTGCAACTCACTGTCTTACTTCTGTGCTTGCTTGATTCTGTCTGATAGAGATGATCTCACTGATACCTAAAACAAAACAGAAGAACATCATGCACCAACAACTTCTATTCCAAAGTTCATCTAATCCTTAACCAAAGTATCACGTTCCAAACACAACATTGCTAATGAAGCATTACTTTTTCGAATCAAAGCATCAGCCACTTTATTTTCTTTTCCCGCATGGTAAATAATTGTACAATCATAATCCTTGATTAATTCTAGCCATCTCATTTGTCTCATGTTCAACTCTTTTTGAGTGAATATATACATTAAACTTTTTTGATCGGTATATATTTCAAACTTTACTCCCTAAAAATGATGCCTCCAAATTTTTAATGCAAAAACAAAAGTAGCTAATTCCAAATCATGTATAGGGTAATTTACCTAATGAGCTTTTAACTGTCATGAAGCATAAGCAATTACCTGATCATTCTGCATTAGGACGCAACCAAGTCCTTTCAATGAAGCATCACTGTATATAACAAACTCACCATTCCTAGAAGGTAGTGCCAAAACTGGAGCATTCACCAATCTTCTTTTCAATTCCTAAAAACAATCATCACATTCTTTTGTCCAGATAAACATAACACCCTTCCGAGTTAGCTTAGTCATTGGACTAGATAATCATGAAAATTTTCTAACAAACCTTCGGTAATAGCCTGACAAACTAAGGAATCTACGAATCTCAGTTACATTTCTGGGTCTTGTCCAGTCTTCCACAACTTTTTTTTTTCAGGATCAACAGTTATTCCATCTTTAGAAACAATATGACCAAGGAAAGAAATTTGTTGCAACCAATACTCACACTTGCTGAATTTTCTATACAGTTTATTTTCTTTTAAGGTTTTCAAGATAACCCTTAAATGTCTTTCATGCTCCTCTTTACTTTTAGAAAAAACCAAAATATCATTAATTAAAACCACCACAAACTTATCCAAGAACTCATGGAAAATTCTATTCATTAAGTCCATGAATACAGCAGGTGCATTGGTTAGCCCAAAAGGAATTACTAAAAATTCATAATGGCCATATCTCATACAGAATGTGGTCTTCGGAATATCTTCCTCCTTTACCTTCAGCTGATGGTACCTCGATCTCAAGTTAATATTTGAAAAAAACTGAGCTCCCTGGAGCTGATCAAAAAATCATCGATATGAGGCAAATGATATTTGTTCTTAACAGTGATATTATTCAAGGCTCTATAATCAATGCAATGTCTCATAGAACCATCTTTCTTTTTAACAAATAAAACAGGAGCACCCCATGGTGATGTACTAGGTCGCATGAAACATTTCTCTAATAAATCTTGCAATTTCTCCTTCAACTCTAAATGTTCAATTTGAGCCATTCGATAAGGAGGTTTTGAAATTGTCTTAGCATCAGGAACTAAGTCAACAGTAAACTCAACTTCTCGATCTGGTATTATTCCAGGCAACTCATCAAGAAAAACATCAGGATACTCATTTACCACTGACACATCATTAATCTGAAGAGTTCCTTTATTTTCAACGATGTGTGCACGGTAATATTCATTTCCATATTATACAAGTTTCTCGGCCTCTTGATAAGTTATCAACAGTAAGGGTTCATTCTTGTACACAAACTGAAAGTCTTTCTGAAATGAAACTTCTTTAGCTCTACAGTCAATCTTATCATGGTAAATAGAGAGCCAATCCATACCCTAGATAACATCAAACTCTACTAGAGGTAGAACAATAAGGTTTTCAAGTAGGTTCTTTCCACAGATAAGGATAGGGGGATTCTTATAAATTCTTTTTGCCTCAACATTTCCCCCAGGTGTTTTTACCACAAGTTCAGGAGTCACTTCTTGAGATGGTATTCCCATTTTACGAGAAAAGTTTTCAGAGATGAATGAATGTGTAGACCCCGAATCAAACAACACACTGGAATAATAAGAAAAAACAGACAAAGTACCTGATACAACTTCATTTGATGGCCTGACGTCTGCCGAAGTAGTTGCAAAAGATTTCACCACCCATTTCTGCTTGTAGTCTAACTGCTTCCCATCACTCAATCTATTTGTCGTACAATCGTTTGCATAGTGACCCATCTCATTGCACTTATAACATTTCACTAACTGTAAATCAAATTTGGTCTTACCTTCACCTTGATCCTTTTCAGTGCAATCACGAGCCTTATGTCCCATCTTACCACATCGGTTGCACTTTCCAGAATTCACAAGACATTCCCCAGCATGCCTTTTGCCACATTTATCACAAACTGGAAACTTAGTTTTCTTACCATCAGACTTTTTTGAAGAATTCTTACCTTTCTCCTGCCACCTCAGTCTCTACTTCTGTTGGTTGTTATAGAACAATTGGTCATCGGCACACTCCATTTCCACCTTCTCAGCACATAGAACAAGCTTTTCATAACATTTAAACTCACGAGAAGCTAATTCCCTTCAATATTTTGGATTTAATCCTGAGTAAAAACAATTGATTTTACTACCAAGGTCTCGGATAAAATTTGGAGCATACCTTGCCAATCGAGTGAACCATTCTTCATAGGTAGCCACTGAGTCTTCCTCTTACCTCAATTCCAAGAATTTCTTTTCCATCCTATGTCGAACAGCCTTAGGAAAATACTTCTCAAGAAACATACCTTTGAATTCATCCCAGTCAAGAGCATCAATCTCATCAGAGTCCCTGATATTTTTAACCATCTATCACCACTGATCTGCTTCACCCTCCAAACGATAAATAGCAAGACTAACCTTTTGATTGTCTGAACACCCCATGGCATCGAAAATCTTCTCCAGTGATTTAATCCACCCTTCAGCTAACACATGGTCAGATGATCCTCTGAATGATGGGGGATGTTGCCTCATGAAATGTTCCACCACTGACATGTTCCTCTGCGGTTCATCTGGCTGATCTCGTGCATGGATACCACCACAAATTATAGCCTGAGTCAACTATGCCATGACTGCAACAAACTGTTCAGTTCCAATTCTGACCATCTCGGGATGCTGATTCGGAAGGTTATTTCCTTCTGTATGCCTTCCTAGCACTGCTTCCCTGTTCCCTCTGTGGAAAACCATTCTGCACAAACATGTCTTAGATGAAGCAACATGGTAATCTTCAAATGCTATATCATTTCAAAAAAACATTTGAATAATAATTTAATAGAATTCTAACTCCTAATGTTATCTAAACCGACCTCTGATACCAACTATAAGGCCCCAACCTTAAACCTTACTTAATCTTGAGTTATTACAAGATTAAACTTGAGGATCTTTTCGGGTTTAGAGTTTTAGGGAATTAGATCATAAAACTTGCATTACATTCCACATATAAAAAAAGTTGTTACATAAAGATAGTATTCTTCATTCCCATAAATGGAAACATATTTAAGATAAAACATGGATTCTTTCTCGACACTTCCTTGACACTATCATCATATCATGTACCTTTCCCTTGACCTATGAAAATCATTTCAAAAAAACTTGGGATGACCATAAAAAGCTCAGTATGGGTTATCAAAACATGGAAAGGAAACATGGGTACATATATACATAAGAATGAAATCATACTTTACCCATAAAACATAAGCACTTAAACATACCTCATCAAATCATAGGTAAATCATAGAAATCATAAGACATAAAGGTAACTTGAGGCATTCATAACATTCTTATGTAGGGCGTAACCCTCTTGGTTACGTTTGGAATACCCATCACAGTATATTCCCTAAATCTCTTCGGAGAAACCTTAACGTTTCAATCCTTCACATTACCCAATGCATTGTAGAGCTATATCGGGCTCACCCGCCCTTAGTTTATCACGGAACCACCCGTCTTCATAATAATTCCCAATAACCTCAACATAATCGTATCACATAAAACATGCATAAAGGAAACATAACATTCCCACCTTTAAATCAAAAGATATCAATACAACACATTGATATAAAAAATATTATAAAAACCATTTTCAATACCAAAATAAATGAAAAGTAAAACATGGTATTTAGTTTTCTTTTAAAAATAAGGTATGGCTTGTAGAGGAAGCCGAAACTCAAATAACGGTCACAACGGCGGAGAAGTCGTTGTCGCCGCATACGTACGACAAAAACATTCCCTTTTTTTCATTTAGTAAACGCTTCGTATAAAAAAGATTTCTTTTTGATAAACATAATACTCAAATGGGTTTATACACCGTATAAAATAAAGGTTGTGTATAAAACAAAATATGCCTCAATGAAAGTAGATTGAGACGAAGTCCCACACCTCAGGTCTGACTTGACTCGGTCGTTCTTTAATCTCCTGAATAATAAACTTGAGTTAATTTCTACTTTTTAAGAACCTTATTCAAGTTCATTATTCCATTTATATCACTTACTGCCATGTCATGAATACTATGTAATTATTTATGTTAATAACGGTCGTTTTAACGATCATTGGTACTTGAGTCAAAAATAACCCCTTTATAATTACAAGTTGTTCATGTATCCATTATATCCAGAATGGTATTCATGATGTAGATATAATATATGTCATATATATCCAGTACACGCATGCATTTATGATATTACATAATCATTTAGAGATAAGAAATGAAATGCACCGTTCATGGAGACGGTAAGCCGTACGTGCGCATGAACGCTACTTTCATTTCTATTTCGTATTTTATAGAATGTAATCATAATTATATAAAGGTATATTATAATTCCAGTATAATATCATATATAATATCATAGTTCCATCCTTTATACGTCCCACATATGGTATTTAACGAATCAAATCACTTTGAGGGGGCGGTAGTCCGCACTTCCTTAAATGAAGATATCGCGTTTACCCATAATGGAAACCATAAAGGTATGCACAAAATGAAAAATACAGAAGCATAAGGAAAACATAAGTATATTATATATCATATATAAATATAGTGACATCTTAATGGCCACCTTTTAAGGTGTTTAAGGAATGTTGAACAATCATCGTTTCGGGAGGCATAAATTCACCATCCACGGAAACCGTATGTTCTTTAACCATTAGATGAAGGTGTGTGTAAGTGTATCTTTAATACTTCTTATAAAAACTTCCTAGTATTTGAGGATACTGGATTTGTTACAAAAGAAAATAATAAAAAGGGTTTAGGGGGTTGGAGAAGCAAAATAAAAGAAAAGGACTCAAAAGAAGACATTACCTTAAAATCGGGTAACTTCCTTTGGTTTGAGCTCAATGGCTTCCTTAGGAAGACATCTGCCCAATGTGAGGCTTCAAGGAGTAAGAGAGGGAAGTGGAGAGACAAAATGAGCAGGTTTTGGCCGATCCAATGGCTATGGAAGTGTGGGTAAGGAGGTAGGGGTGGGGGCCTTTTATAAGAGGAGAGGAGGGGCACTCTTGGAAAGTAAAATATAAGTTACTTTATTTTAAAATGAGTATCGGATTCAAAAGGTCCCAAATTGACATAATTCAATTATAAGGTGATAAGGGTTCTAAATCCACTCATCTAATTGGTTTTTTCCATGTGTAGGTCTTAGATATTACATTATCTTTCCATTTTATTTAAATCATTAAATAATGAGGTCATCGCTGCATCATCATGATGTCATAAATACATTTATTTATTTAATGTAAAAAATTTATAAAAAAACTACTATGATGTAGGAAATATTTTTATCTTTCCAATTAATATTTATAGTCAAAAATATGACTTTTATAACCACATATAAAAATTGTTTTTGTAAAATAACTCATGTTTGTGTCATTTTTACTTTAACATTAAATAAAAAGTTATTTATGTCATTTCCCAACCAAAGTGGATCCATGGGGTCCCCAAGTTGTCCCATGTATTTTAGGGGTCTCCCATGACACATCCAATAAGGTTAGGACATGTGTCTAGGTCATTTCATACTATTAAAGCATTATTTTTACCTTAAACTACCCTAATTACCACTAATCGCGATTAAAAACTTAATAAGTTGCTATTCACCAAAAAATTATTTTAATCTCATTGAACCACATTTTACTTCTTAATGACAACCATGTATGTTGAATTTTTTAAATTCAAAACACAAAAGTGGAAATGTTTCATTTAAACGAAAAATCAGTTTCTTTAACTACCACTTAGTGGTTTCACTATTCATTAAAAATTGAAGTTTTTCAGAAAATTAACAAAAATTCACCCTAAGCTATATTTGATATTCTGAATTCAAAAATGATGTCTATTTTACAAAATTCAAAAAATATATGTAACATTAATTAATTTAATAATTAATTCCCGCTGTTATGACAAATAGCGTATTTTTATGAAACAATAAGTATTAAAAGATTGACACCAGTTTAAGTCCAATTTCAAAGTGAAATTGATTCCAATGACCACCATTGGATTAAATGTTAAAAATATATTCTAATTTCACTTCAAAACAAATTCAAAAAATAATCTAATCATATAAATAAATTAGATTAAAAAGCAGTTTTGATGTAAAATGCAGTATTTTTCACTATTCATTAAAAAATGAACATTGTCAGAAAAATACCAAAACTTCACACAAAGTAAATTTTGATGTCCCAATCATAAAGAATAATTTTATTCTGACAAAAATAGTTTATAAAATTGTCAAAAGATAGATTGAAAAATGTTTTGCCATCAAAGGCAGTAAAACAATCTTTTAAAAATATTAGTGTATTCCATGCTTAAGATTGGATTTATTTTCATTTTAAGCCTCTAAAACACTATCTAATTCATTAATAGACACATATAAAATATCTATTATTCATTAATTACTTGGTATGTTACATATTTAATCATGAAAAAAAATTTATAGGTTTTTATGTTATAATTAAAATTTTCATATACATAGAAATGCCACTTTTTGCGTAAAAAATTTATTCTTTACTTTTCACATAAAAATAAATTATTTACAAAAAATAAAATTTTTCCTAAGATAATTTATACCTGAGTAATCTTAAGATAATTAGAAAATTTTGAATCCTAAAATTAAATTAGTTTTATAATTTTCATTTTTTTGAAATTATAAATTTATATTTTAAATAATAATAATAAATATAATGAAAAACATCATATACAAAAAATGATTTTTTAAACATTATGTGTTTTAATATTACTTATTATTCGAGTATATTTTAATTACTATTATTATATTAGTTTTGATTTTATAATAATAATATAATAATTTGCAATTAATGTTATAAGGATAAAATATAAAATATTTGTAAAATATTTTTTTCCTGAAATTAAAATCATTATTAAAAATAAACTATATTATTTACATATACACTAACTGTAAGAAATTTTAGTTAAATAAAATATTTTCATTTAGTATTGGTGTAATTATTCTTATAATTATATTAAAAATATTCCATTATTATGACACCACTCATTAAATTAGTTATCTATTGTGTTTAAAACAAGCTATCAACACCATGATTATTTAATGTAAACTATATAATAAAATCCTATGGTGGTAAATAATGTCTTTGAAATCATATGTGAATCATTCTATGTATTTAATAATAAAATAAAATCAATTTATGACTAAATTAAATATTTGTTCATATAAAAAGATGTATGTAATGACCCGCCAATTCTCATTGGCATGGGAGTACAACAAGTCATTACTAGGCCTTAAGAGACATACCCAAGATGCCAAAGGCTTACAATAAATGACAAAGGGTTTCAAATACATGTTGGGGTTTGATTTACCCTTTAAGGAAAAACCCATAAACCAACCTAGCATAACCAATATTCACTATATGATGCATGAACAAAACAATTACAACTCAACAACATCATTTATGTTAAACCACATCAGAGTACACAACAAAGGAAAACCAAACCAAACATCAAATTACACAGTGGAAGAACCACTCAAGACTCTCAAAAGACAACAAAAATCCATGATCCATAAGCTCTAAGCTCCACAACGACTCTCAGGAAGCACAAAAAGACACTAGAAAATGATGCTTTACCTTTACCTGTGTCTCAGAATATGACATCTGCAAAAGCACCAACGTGCCAAAGCAGGGGTGAGTATAAAACTCAGTATGTTTTCCCCAAGGACTTCCCCACTCACGCCACTAGGAGATATGTGTTAGACACAGTTGTATAAAAACATTTTCTATGAAACATTTTCTTAAAAATAGTTTATAACTAAATATAAACAAGTTTCCAAAACCATTCGAAACCAAAAGCATCTATGTGAAATTGGAACTGATTTTCCAGCAAGTTAATTTTTCCGAAAAATAACTAAATAGGCTTTAAAACCATTTCTCAAACATTTACCTTCTTTTGAACACACAATTATTCCACAAACCCATGCAAGCAACCATGCATGCTACTTGGAAGAGGGAGAATCCCTAACCCTTATCCATCCCAAAATGACGGGGGAGACTTCTTACCCTTATCTGACCCCAAATACAATATGAATGTTTGACTGGGGAGATCCCTAAACCTTATCAATCCTAGAATGATGGGGGATACCCCTAACCCTTATCCGTCTCGAATTCAATTTGAATGTTTGACGAGCGAGAGCCCTAACCCTTATCCATCCCAGAATGATGGGGGATACCCCTAACCCTAATCTATCATGAATTCAATATAAACACACACCACACATTCCCAATAATCATGCCAAAACCATGCTATTAATAAAACACATTTTATTGAAAACCATTTCCATCAAAACCAAGTGTGTTCAACCAATTCAAACCAATTCAATAAAAATGTACTTTTATTGAAAAACAAATAATAAACCAATTTCACCAAAGACATTTCAATTCAAAAATTATTTTGATAAAACACCCTTTTTATTGAAAACCCATCTTTCATCAAACCATTTACCATTCCAATAAATCCATATCTTGAAATAAATATTTTAAATTTGAGAAGCCAAATCACTTTGCACAACAATTCACCAAGATTTCACAACTTCATCAAAGCCATAATTCATCACTAAAAAATATTTATTCTACACTTTGAAAAAATCAATTTCATTCAAATAACCTAATTTAAAACTAAGCCAATCAATTCTAAAAATAGGAGTCTAGATAAAATCCTCATACCTCAATATTTTTGATGAAAACCGTAACAAACGAAGAATGCACAAGAAAACCCATCTGATTCACCAAGGATCCTCCTTAGATCTCTTCTGCTGACACAACCAAGAACAAATATCATCATTTTTAGAATCTCCACACTTAGATCTACTCGTAGTAGGCATAGATCTAAGAACCCGAGAGGAGAGGAGATGTAGATCTATGCAGATTTGAGAAATCAAGCAAAGAACAATCACATACCTCAAGAATCCGGCTTCGATTTTCCAAGAGAAGCCTTCTGATCACCTCCAGAACAATGGTAGAAACCTTTTTGACCTTAGAGAACCAAAATCACGAGTTAGGGCTGTATAAGAGAAAAAATATTCTAAATAGGGGGAAAACCGCATGAGATCCACCTTTAAAGGATCTCGTTTAAGGGGTCGCACGGTTAGTTCGCACGGTTTGACAAACCGTCCACTAACCGTGCGTTACCCACTGCCTCGTCCACCATTCTCGCACAGTTTGGCAGCACGGTTAGACAAACCTTGTGTCGACCGTGTGGAAACCACTACCTCCATCATCCACTGCACACGGTTTGGCCGCATGGTTTAGACAAACCGTGCGCCTCCCGTGTGACTTCCTATTTTCCTCAAAACATCATTCCACATTACCCCGACTCTCCCATTCAACACCTTTATCATTATAACCATTAAAATTGTTAAAAAAGGGTTACATACTAGAAACCGGGGGTACTACATTCTCCCCACCATTGGCTTTTCCGTCCTCAGAACGTAGAAAACGTTTACCCAACTGAAAGTGTTTTGGCCACTGCTCTTTCATTTCCTTTTAATGATCCCAAGTCTCTTCCTGAATCTGACCATGCTACCATAAAACCCACACTAGACCGATGCATTTTCAACACAATACATTCTCTTGCCTATCCACAATCCGAACCGGGATATGTATCAATGAAGCATCTGGCTCTAGGTCAATGTGATCTGATCTGATCATATGGTCAGGATCAGGCTGATACTTTATCAACTAAGATATATGGAACACATTAAGCACCGAACTATACCGTGGTGGTAATTTCAACTGATATTGTAATGCCCCGACCCCAGTTATTTTCATATCTTAATTAGTACTATTAATACTATCTGAATTTAAAATGCTTTTATTATGTAATATTATATTATAGTATAATTCAACTCGTGGTTCCACGTTATTCAAGTTATTGATGAAATTAAATTTAATGAAATATATTTCAGGGGTAGTATAAGCACAATATGTAATTTTGAATACTATACCAAATAAAATGTTATTATTTTATAATTTCATGGTTTTATATTTACCCCATATTAAATAAATTCCATCCTAACAATTTATGCTTAATTAGGGTAATCAAGGTTTTGGCATTTCATAACTATTTTGTTAAAAATAAACATTATAAAAAAGTTAATAAAATATCTTATTAATACGAGAGAATGGTATGTAAGTGTTTTATATAGAATAACACATAACTATGTTTCTATGTTTGTGAATATTGTGGGAATGTGAATATGTGGACAAAAAATAAAACCATCAATAATTATAGAGTGTGATTGAGTTCAAATATGAAAATAAATTTAATGATCAGTGGAATGTTAAGGGACAAAAATCTATAAATTTACGATGATATAAAATATAGTCTGATTTATTAGATAAGAATGAAATATGATATTATTTTTTCACGATCCTTATCATAATGTTAATTAATTCTTATATAATCTATGAATATAACTAAATATACGTAATTGATATGTTTCTATTTCAAAATAAACATTTCATCATTTTGTTACGCTTAAATCAATTTCAAATTAATCCTTTAATCCAATAAATTAATATCCAAAATTGAATTTTTTATTCATAATGCACTAGAATTCACTTTTAATAAGTCATAATGTCTATACAAGAGTGAAATGCCTTTATGTTTTCCCTAAACATTTCCCAAAACAAATGTGGCAAACATAAGACCCAAATATAATACATCAATCTATAAACCACAAATGTAACAGCACGGGTTCATAATTAATATATATTTTTAAAATCATTTATCTAGAATCAATGTCATATTAAACAATACATCTCATAGTCCAGTCTTAGTGGACAAACCCTAATCATCATTTGGTCACTAGTTCAATCCACACAGCCTTACTAGATGCGATTAATTTTTAACCAACATTTGGGTTGCCTATTAAATAACATTCAAAAAATCTATCATGGAATTACATTAAATAAATTAATAATTAAATAACATTTTACAAATGATTTAAAAACAACATATTTTTTACAATGCCTAATTTTTTTTACTATTATAATATTTTTATTAATGATCATATTGACCGTAAAATTTAAAAATAACATTAATATTATTTCTATAAAATTTAAAGGAATTATTCCTCAATTAAATTTTCTATTAAAATATATAATTTCTATAAATGTGTTGAAAATATATTTAGTCATGGTAGAATCCCATCAAATAAAACATAAAAATGGTTTTTAATAAATTGAAATAATGATAAAACTAAAACTCATAACCCATTATGGTATCCATAACTATATGTTTAATGAATACACATATACTTCAAAAATTGAACACAATCTGTAGAGGGTTCATGATTCTTATAAACCCAATACCATTGTTAAAAATGATTTTAAAATTTAAATTTTGAATCCAAATATGTAAACACATCATCTAATTTTTCTCAATATAGTTCCCTCTTGGTCATGATTTTAGCATCTAGAAGAGGGAATTTATTCGAATAATACCCAGGAACCCCACATTTAGGATAATAAACTATTAATGGATCCTTATGGTGTAATTTATTTCATAATTTTACACTCTTCATTATTCCTTTGAACTTATTTTCCTTAATCCCTTTATTTATACACATAAAAAAATTTGTAGTCACTTAAGGACTCTTTTCAAGGTTTCTCTTTTGACATTACTGACATATTGGAAATCAAGATTTCTTTCCTCTATGGTCTCCAAAACTGGTTCTCATAATAACTTTTATCCTTTTCTTCATTGGTGAGTACATGAGTTAGTTAATGTATAGGATTTTAAGAATTTTCTATGAAAACAAATTTGAAATTATCATAATATGTTTCACTGATATAATCAACAAATTCTTTTTCTCATAGTTTCTGTACTTTATTTCTTGGTTGATGATAATGAAATTATTTTGGTTTCCAGCCATTGAAAAAATACATAAATTATATTGTCAGAAACAATTATCCTAGTGGGAAAACCATATAATCATTTATTGAATTCAAAATTAGGAAACATTATTTCAAATAGAAGACATCTTAGGTTTTACCCAGTTCATTCATAGTCATCATCTATTTGAATCCATCATATTATTTAATGAATGTTTGAATTATTCAAATAATATCCACTAGGATTGTCAAACGAGTTGCGCATTAAGACCTGTTGTAATCTAGTAGTTGATGACAAGATCAGTCCCAATGTAATCTTTTTAGAGATATTACACCAAGGTATCTATGATCTATAACCATGTTGACTTTTAGCATCAAGATATAGACATTTATTTATGAATACCCACATAAGTTCATCCTTAACTATATATTATGATGTTCCAGTTCTTTTTCTAATTTTTAATCATTGGGTTATGTTCCCAAATCTGGGTTATCCCAAATCTACATCTTAAGGTATATACTAAAGAACCACTAATACCAACTCTAGTGACCCCCACACTAATAACACAATTTTGGGGCAAACATTATTATATTTTAATAACGTACAATGAATCTCTTACAGATGGATTGAATAGTTCTGTAGTATTTGTAAACAAGATACAAACATTATTCCCATATTAATTATGAATTTAAAAATTATAAAATAATTTTTCCTAGAATAACATTAATCCCTTTAGCATATCCTATCATTTTAGTCATTTTAAACTTCCATGCTTCTTGGGAAATGAAAAAAATACGGTGAGCTATAATGATCAATAATGTCTATGGATGGTGGTGGAAATTTTGAATTAATAAGAATAATAAATATGGAATGGTAAATAATTAAACAAACATGTGTTCTAATCAATTAATTGAAAAATAAGTGCATCCAGATATAGTAATAATGTGAAAATATCATGGATAATAATCACTATATATTGTAAAATAACTAAACTAAAATTCCATTTTAATAACTTTACTATCATGGAAAGATAAGAAAACAAATCAATATGACATGTTAATTTACTTAACGCACATTCCATTTTAATAATGAATAAATAAATTAATTCATCCAAAGATAATATCAATATGAATATATCCTGGATAATAATAACTAAATTCTTAATGATGTTAATCCTTATTTATTGGATTTCATGTTTCCAAAGAAACATGATACCTTTACCATCATTATTGATACTCAATATAGTTTAAAACTAATTGGCGGAAATATATATTAAATAAGGCGATCCAAGAGATTCATCCCAATAGACAACAAATTACTTTCGAGGATATAATTAATTGGTCCCCTCTAGTTAAGGTGTGTACAAATAATTTTGCATATATCGAATAATTTAATTAATTTATAAATTATGTACCTTATCACCAAATATCCATATTGACTAATGAGTATAGATTTATCAATAATTTTCTACATAAACAAATGAAATTAAATATAGAACACCATATGTACAAATGATATACAATTTGAGAAATAAACATATCATTGATAAATAATATGGATATTTATGTGAAATATATTCCCCAATCATCATAGAAAATTTAATAATTCATGGGGATGATAACAAGTAGAAAACTATTGTAATGATGTGAGTGTCAATACTCTCTTTGGTCAACATAATCATAAACAATCCAAAGGAAGAACTAGTATGGTATTAATTTGACATATCCTAAACGTAGTGTATACGAAACTAATGGTTATTTTCACAGATGAATAAAAAAATATTTAAAAATATTCTGGATGAAAATATCCTTTTAAAATTTAAAATTACTTTAAAAAACAGAAACAAATTTAGATTCATTTCCTTGGAAATGTTTTTAATAAACTAATAATTTATGGAATATTGGGATGAGATTTTTTAAAAAAATAACATTGTAAACTTGAAAAGGAATATTTAAATAAATTATAATCATAGTTGATGTTAATTCTGTACCTATAATGGAAATTTAAATTTAAATTCCCTTTTCAATATAAAACGTTCTAAAAGTTCATTTTTCAAAATATTATAATAATATTCCTTTCATAGAATTTAATAAAAATTAAAAATGCGTAAACAATTATCAAATAAATCATTTTAAAGAGGTCTAAAAATATTTTTTTTTGAAAACTAGGTTTTGGAAGAAAAATTATTTCTCATAGAAGAGAGAAATTATGTTGTATTTTCATAAAAATAAATTATAATAAATATTATGTAATAAAGTGTATAAAATTGAAAAAATTACTTGAAATTATATTTAATAACCATATGATACAAAAATTATAATTTTTATTATTAAAATATCAAATAAATTATTGTAGTGAAAATTAAACTGTAATCAATCCTAATTATAATGATATTGTGACATAAACCCTTGTAAAGATCAAAATACTGATTAAAGAATTAATCAATGAATACATTATCTGACTAAACAATAAATACACATAAAATAATTGTAAATATAAAATAATGTAATCATAAGTCACTATACAAATAATTGAACAATATCAATGAAAAAGAAAAAGTAATATAACCCAATGAAAAGAAATTGAGTTTCAAAATTCTTTACCACATGGTAATTTTCGAATCAAATTCCGTTGATTAAAATTGTTAAAAATGAAAATTCAATTCCATGAATTATTAATGAGTGGTTATATAAAATATAAAAGCAGTAGTACTTTAACCATATAAAATATATTAGTTCCATAACATTTAAAAATTCCTTAATTAAATTAAATTGGGATAAAATCTCATACCTCAACCTTTATTTGCGTTCAATGTTATATAATTTTTTATTGTGGTCATAATTTTTTAAAATTATTCCATTACAATATTAATTGTAATAATATCATATATGATTTTTTATAACATCTTATCACCCTTTTGTTAATTATCATTTATTATTTTCATTATTTCATGTGTTAATTTCTTTTTCTCAAACTCATGCATTGTCATGAATATTCTGGTTCTTGTTGAAATTTTTTATTTACATAATATTAGGAATAGTAATATTAAAAACATTATCATAATTATACATCATTTATAATTTTCAATTCATATTCTAGAAACATGGTGAGGAATAATTTCTTAGGTTATGATCAAAATGATTGTAGGTTTTATATATGCATGAGTATCATTTCTATTTATCACTGGTAGTTATAAAAAGGAGTCGCATGGCTTTGTGAAGGTGTCAGTCTGCGCGTACACGAATGGTGTTATCATCTTTATGTCACTGAAAGGTAATAAATAAAATGAAATATTTCTTTTACATAATGGTAAATATCTCATGTATATAATTATTATGTAATGAATATTGCATATAATATTTAATATTATACTTATGACTTTACAGGTAAAGTGTTATTAAAATATGAATAACATACACTACTACAAATAAAAGAATATTCGAAGAGTGATTTGTGATGGGATCCCAATAGAAAAGGTTGTTTATAATGGGTTCATGTTGACAATAACCCATTACCGAAAATGGCGTTGCAAATAATGTTTTCACGACAGACTATTACCAAAATACCCTATTTTGGACATGAGCACTTACCGTCACATATAGTTTAGTCTTTTTTTTAACCTTCTGTGAAGGGCTGGATGAAAATTACAATAAGAATATTAAAACTAAAAATAAATGAATTTTAAATAAATTTTTTAAATTAATTAATATAATAATAATAATTATTAAATAATCAAATAATCAAAAATAAAATAATCTGAAAAATATCAAAAAAAACAATAATAATAAAATAATAACTATAAAATAATATAATATAAGTAATAAATAAATAATAATATAATAAAATATATAATAAAATATATAATAAAATAATAAAATAATAAAATAACAATAAATGAATAAATCTTAAAATCAAAAAAACATCATAAAATCAAAAAACACAAAATTTTCAATAATATAAAAAATTACATAGTATATAAATTATAATATATTTATTAATAAGAATACTACAAAAAAAATTACATACAAATTTTAACAAGGAAAATATATAAATCATTGAGAGGGTTGGTCATCTAGAAGAGGTAAAGGAACTTGTGGAGGGAACTCCATCCTTAAAACATTAGTCAGAATTTACATGTACTCCATTGTTTTCTATTTTTTTTCCCATGTCATCGATGCATCTCCTCCTACTACTGTTGACGGAGCTCTTCCTACTCCCTATCTGACTGCTTTATGAGAAAATATGTGAAAATTGATTATAAATTATAAAAAATTTAGTATATAAAAAGTTTAATAAAAATTAATGAAAACTAAATATAATACAAAACTGAATATACAACTGCATGTGTGGATTGATGTAATGATGTAAACCTTGTTCATGGATACAGTTAGAAATCATCTATCTGACAAGACCAGGTCCCCTCCAAGTAATTTCTGAACCACCAATAGTATGATGGTCATATGATAAATCATAATGCTCGTTAGTTGGTAGATTAGCCACCTCCAACTCACAAAATAGATTAATGTCTATATGAAATACAAAATTACTATTTTGGAATAGTTGAAAACAAATATTATATATATATTTTATATGATTATAACAATAATTTTCAATTTTACAGTTTTAATCTCCACCCCCTCTACCTGCTGTTGTTGACATCGATGTGTCACATCCGGCCTTCCCCAGTTCGAGAAACCAAATGCAAAATATGGAAATGGCTAGCACATATTGGTCATTTCTAATGACCCGATTATTAAATATCTATGATTTACTAAAAAATTATATCAAATATTTTATATTATTCAAGTGATGAAATTAATTTATGCCAACCATGTTCAGATTTTTCATTGCACCAGTTTATGTCCACCATGTACTATCATCGACGCATCTCCTCCTATTGTTGCAACTATCATCAACACATCACATTAGGTTTGTCCAGTTTCTAGCGACCTAATAAAAAAGTTGTACCTGTTTAGCAAATATTTCTCATTTATAATCACTTGAATATTGGATAATATAATATTTTATAAAGTATATAAATCATAAATTTTATAATCACCATGAAATGAAACTAATATAAACCAGCCATATCAAAAATTTCCATTAAACCAGTTTGTGTCAATTATGTCAGGTCATCGATGTATCTCCTCATACTAGTACTACTCCCATCAACATGTCACATCAAATATGTCTTGAATCTGACGACCTAAAGATAGATCTGGAGATAGTTATGATAAATTCTCCATTACTAATTCTTAACAACCATTTATGTATAAATTTTTGTTTTGCGTACATTGGTAGTTAATAATTATTAATATTTATTACTATTTATTATTATCTATTACTATTTATTAATAATTAATTTCTTATGATTAATTTGATATAAGAAATATATAGTACAAAAAAGGGAAAAAATTTAAAAATTATAATTGACTTGTAAATATTATATATTTTATATATTTATAATTGTCTTCTTACTAATTAATGCTAATTTTACCGAATAATTTTATAAATTAATAAAAATTATTATAAATTACAACAAATTATTAAAATATATGTGAAACTACTAAAAAGGGGTTAATCATAGAATTTCCAATCCCGAAACCATGCGAAATGTCTATTTTATATCAACCATGTATGTAAAAATTGAATATTTCTCAAAATTAGAAAATTAAAAATCTATTTTATTTTTACGATTCTAGTAATTTATAATTATATCAACTATTTCATAGTGATATAGAGTAAATTTTTATAAATTAATAAAAATTTATACAAAATTACAAAAATTGATACTATCCACCAATAATTATTACAAATCACTACTAATTATTACTCAATACCACTAATCAAGACTATTTTTTATTTTATAACTAATATTACTAATTAATAATAATGATTGATAATTATTTCTAATCATTTCTAATACATTCTTATGATAAAAAATTAATAATAATTATTACTAATTATTACTAATATTAGTAATTAATACTCATTATTAAAACTGATTACAAATTATTACTCATTATTACTATTTATCACTATTTATTATTAATTATTACTATTTATTTATTTTTATTTATTTATTTTATTTCTGTTTAATTCTATTTATTACAATTTATTACAATTAATGACTATTTATTACTATTTATTACAATTTATTGTTTTTATTACTATTTATTAAATTATATTACTACCTATTACTATTTATTACTATTTATTACTACAATTTAGTAATTATTAGTAATTATTAACAATCATTACAAATTATTTCTAATTATTTCTAATTATTATTAATTATTATTAATTATAACAAATTATAACTAATTATTACTACTTATTACTACTTATTACTAATAATTACTTATTATTAATAATTATTACTAATTATTACTATTTAATACTAATTATTACTAATTATTACTAATAATTTCTAATAATTACCAATAATTTTTAATAATTACTAGTAATTACTAATTATTACTAATTCTTAATAATTATTACTAATTATTACTATTTATCAATAATTAGTACTATTTATTACAAATTAGTACTAATCGTTACTAATCACTACTAATTATTACTTATTGTTACTAATTATTACTAAATATTACTAGTTGTTATTAATAATTACTAATTATTACTATTTATTACTATTTATTACTAATTATTACAATTTAAAAATAATTATAACTAATTATTAGTAATTAATAATAATTATTACGAATAATTATTAATTATTACTAATTATTATCAATTAATACAAATTAAGAAAAATTATTACTATTCATTACTAATTATTACTATTTATTAGTATATATTACTTTTTATTACTAATTATTACTTATTATTACTAATAATTAATACTATTTATAACTAATTATTAATATATATTACTATTTATTAATACTTATTAATATGTATTACTATTTGTTACTAATTATTACAAATTTTTACTAAATATTACTAATTAATATTAATTCATACTAATTAATAATAATTAAATGTAATTATTTTTAATTATTGATATTTGAACAAGATTATTACAAATTATTTAATTTTAATTTTAAATATATACATTAAATCATAATGTAACAGAATATTTTTGAAAATAAATAATGAAAAATAATGAAATCAAATTCAAATTTAAATTAATTTATTATAATAATTTCCAATATAAATCAACATGAATTTACTACAAAGTAAAAGAAACTAATAAATACCTTAAAAGTGAATCATTCGTTGGATTCGAGTCCAAAAAATTGGTCTGCTGTAAAATTTAAAAGTTTGAAAAAATAGAAGAGAGAGATTCGAGAGAAGATTAAGTTATTGGGCTTGAGTGAAATGTGGAATGGGAAAATCTGATAGGGGTAAATATACGCTAGAACAATTGTGATGGGGGTATTTGTGACTTGTCCCATCACAAATAACACATTTTTATGGGTCCCTTCATAAATGTTATCCCCCCAATTAATTAATGGATGAAGTTTAAAAGTTGTTTTCAATGGAACTTATCACAAATACTTTCATGTTGACTTGTTATTTGCGACGACTCGTCACAAATATTTTTTTACGATGGATCCTTTTGAAAATAGTTCACCATTTATTAATTTATGAGACAAAAAGAGATAGTATTTTTTATGGGTCTAATAAAAAATATTATTATCGCGACAAATTATTTCTGATCACACATCAAAAAAATATCCCACAGACATAATATTTGTGAATGGGATCCTCCCCCATCAAAAACAACAGAAACAAAAAAAGAGTATTTGTGACGATATTTCTTTAATACCTGTAACGCCCCGACCCCAGTTACCCAGAGTCTATGCCATATTGTGTAACATTGGCATAATCCCAAAAGATCATGTCTCGAAAGGCCGATTAGTTTAATAGCCTTGGAAAAACATGATACATTAATAAAAGTTACATTACATCATAAAGTAAAAAACTACAATAACATGGTCTCCATAGTCCACACTCATATCCCCTTCTGACTATCCCTACAAGTCATTCATAAAATACTTCTTCACATCCTGGAAAATATTAAATCATTGAAAGGGTGAGCTCAGATGCTCAGTAAGGATAACAATATTGCAGAAGCTTTCATAAATAAACATAAACATTTAAGGCATTGTATAACTGAAACAAAAGCATTTTAATCTTGAACTACAGTATAATATGGAAAAATAAAATCAAATAATTCCATTTACTTATTCACATGGATATTCTACTAGTCGAATAATCACATGAAATATCAATAACCACTTTCATAATGATGTAATGCATAATGCCAGACTATCATAACCATGTATCCAAGGCCTCGTGCCAAGACTACAAATATGATTTTGTCAAGGCCTCATGCCAAGACACTAGTTTGTCTTAGGAGACCTACCGATGCATCGAGGAGCTATAGCGGGCTCCACCCGTCACTTATTATGTCCAATGTATTCCTCATATGAACAGGTTTCAACATATCATAATCGTATCACATAAAACATGCACAAAGGAAACATAACATTTCCACATTTCAATCACAAGATATCAATAAAACACATTAATATAAAAAAACACTTTCAAAAGCATTTTCAGTACCAAAATAAAAGAAAATTAAAACATTTTAATTATTCTTCATTTAAAAAATGTTATGGCTTGTAGGGGAAGCCAAAACTCAAATAATGTTCATGGAGGAGGAGAAGTCATTGTCACCGCATACGTACGACAAAAAAACATTCCCTTTTGTAATTTAGTAAAATGCTTCGTATAAAAAGGATTCATTTTGAATAAACGTAAAAGTCAAAGGGTTTTATACGGTGTATAAAATAATGTTGTGTATAAAACAAAATATGCTTCAATGAAAGGAGATTGAGACAAAGTCCCTTAAAAAGATCATTATTTTTAAATAAAATAGATCTATTATGTGTATTAACTATAAGTACACATAATTAACGTACAAATACAATATAGGACATAATAATATCATGACATAATTTAAAAGTATGAGATTAACCCAAAGAACAGAAATTGGGATAAGAAGTTCCCTTACCTCATGTCTGACTTGATGTGATCATTCTTTAACCTCCTGAATAATAAATTAGAGTTAATTTATAATTGGTTAAGATCCTTTTTCAGGTTCATTATTCCTTTTATATCACTTATTACCATGTTATGAACATTATGTAATTATTTACGTTAATAACGGTCGTTTTGTCGATATTTGGTACTCGAGTCAAAAATAAACATCTTATAATTACAAGTTGTTTATGTGGTAGAATATACAATCTATACAGAATTATATTCATGATGTAGATATCATATATAACATATATATCCAGTATATACATTTATTCATAATATTACGTAACATTTAGAGGTATGAAATGAAATGAAATGCACCGTTCATGGAGACGGTAAGCCGTACGTACGCATGAATGCTAATTTCATTTATATTTCATATTTAATGGAATTAAATCATAATTATATAATTTTATATTATAATTCCAGTATAATATCATATATAATATTATTTACTCCATCCTTTATACATCCCTCATATGGCATTAACGATTCAAATAACTTTGAGGGGGAGGTAGTCCGCACTTCCTAAAATGAAATTATGGCGTTTACCCATACTGGAAATCATAAAGGTATGCCATAAATGAAAAATAATGAAGAATAAGGGTAACATAAATATAATATATATCATATATAAATATAGTGGCATCTTAATGGACACCATGAGAGGTGTTAAAAGAAGATTGAACAATCATCGTTTCGTGAGGCAGAAATTTTCCAACCACAGAAGCAGAATGTTCATTAACCACTGGACGAAGGTGTGTGTATGTTTAAATCAAATCCTTCTCATAATAACATCCTATAATATTTAGGATACTTTTGTTTTTTCAAAAAAAAGGACTAAAAAGATTTTAAGGGGTTGGAGAAGCAAAATAAAACAAAATAACATTTGAGAAGACATTACCTTAAAATAGGGTAACTCTTTTTTGATTTGAGACAAAGGCTTCCTTGGAAAGTATTCAACACAAAGTGAAGCTTCTAGGAGTAAGATATGAATTTTGAGAGGGTATTTGGTCAGAGGGTGGCCCATCCAAATGGATTTATGGTGTGAATAAGGTGGTAGTGGTGGGGGCCTTTTATAAGAGGAGAAGAGGGGCACTATTGGAATGTAATGAAATGTTACATTATTATGAAGTACATTTATAATTTCAAAGGTCCCACAATTATATAATTAGAGTCTAAGGTGATATGGTTTCTAAATATACCCATACAATAGGTTTTTGACAAGATTATGTCTTAGATTTTACATTATCTTGCCGTTTTTTTAAATCGTTAATTAATGAGGTAATCTCTACATCATCATGGTGTGATAAATAAATTTATTTTTATAATTCAAAAAAATGATAAAACAATTACAATGATGTAGGAAATATTTTTATCTTTCCAATGAATATTTATAGTCGAAAGGTTAATCTATTTAACCCTATGTAATAATTGTTTTAGTAAAACAACACATGTTTGTGTCGATTTTATTTTTACTTTAAATAAAAAGTTATTAATGTCATTTTCTTACCCAAGTGGCTCTATGGGGTACCCAAGTTGACCCATGGATTGCCTTTTTCAGTGCTGACTCACCCAATAAGGTTTTTACAAGTGTAATGGTAATTTCATTTTATTATAACATTATATTTACATTAAGTTACACTACTTACCTTTAATCGCGATTAATAGAACTTAAAAGATACTATTCACCAAAAATTATTTTAATCTCATTGAACCACATTTTACTTCCTAATGACAATGATGTATGTTGGATTTTGGAAATTCAAATCACAGAGGTGGTAAAATTTCATTGAAACGAAAAATTAGTTTTTTAACTACCACTTAGTTATTTCACTATTCATCAAAAATCGATGTTTTTCAAAAAACACCATATATTAACCCTAAGCTATATTTTATATCACTAATTCAAATATGATGTCTATTTTACAATATTAAAAACTAATAATTTGAATTAATTAATTTAATAAAGAATTCCCACTGTCACAACAAATAGCGTGATTTTAAGAAAGAATATCAATCAAAAGATTGACAATTGTTTTTCTATAATTTCAAAGGGAAATTATTTCTAATGACCACCATTGGATAAAATGATAAATATATATTCTAATTAATCTTTATATCCACTCAATTTTATAATTTATCACTATAAATTATTTTTATTAAAAAAGTTGTTTTTAAGTATTTTTCACTATTCATCAAAAATTGGAAGTTCATAGAAAAATATCAAAAATTCAACATAGGCTAATTTCTATAATCTGAAACCAAAAATGAAGTCCATTTTGAAATATAAAATTTATATAATTTCAAAAATTTGGTATTACTATTCATAACTGATACTTTTATTGTTTGTGGTGTGTTAGAACTCGAGGTTTCATACAACACACGATGCACTGTTATTCAAAGAGAAGCGTACCATGGAAGATTGGGGTGTTACATTCTCCCCTCCTTCAATAAACTGCGTCCTCGAAATTTAATATTTTTCTTTAAAAATAAAATGTTGAAAATAGAAAATACCTTTGCGGAAAACCCACATCGAAAATAAGGTTAATAAAAATATAACTTTATAAGAAAGAAAGAGATGTACAAAGGTCAACCGAGATAGCCCATACTAGGATTCTATGAAAATATGGATATTGAGGAAAAACGAACCATCAAGGCCTGATGGAGAGTTGTATAAAATAGGATTAGGAGAATGTTAACTACAAGAAAATCACAAACTTGTGATTGGTTAAACGGTCATTGATTCCCCAATTGGAAAAGTTAACCGAAAAATTTTTTGTTTTAAGTTACCTTTCATAATGTTTTGGAATTTATTTAAGAAATTTACAAAGAATGTATGGAAATATACTTACTTGTCATGTAGAATTTCATTCTTTAATAAATTTCTAACAAAAACCCATCTTTCACTCCAAAAGGTAATAGAACTAAAAAATATTGTTTTTAACATAATTGTATATGTTTCCAAATATTAACACATACCATTTAGATTAGGAATTTTTTTTGTAATAACGAGGGACTTCCTGTAGGTTAGTGGTAGGTAATAAAGGCTTATCACACTATGGTTGTGGGTTCGATTCCTACAGCTTTGTCCGACGCGACCGGTTATCCCCCAACCTGTAGGTTGTCTTTTTCCTAAAACTATAGTATTATAATATTCCAAAAATAATATTCATAAATGTTATAACTTCAAACAATACTATCCAATGTTCAATTTAATCCATTCCAACCTTTATAGTTATCCAACATAGCCTTGTCCAGACTTTCTCTAAAAGGTCTCTAAATTACAAAATCAAATGTAACATTATATTCCCCAAACAATATAATGTTTCTCTTATTGTCACATACAAAAAATATGATTTCCTTCATCATATTAAAACCTTAATGAAAAAAACAAGTAATAAAGTATAATCCTTATATATATCACATTATTCTTATAACAAGAATATAATCCTTGAGTCCAAAAGCACCAATACATTAATTATTCCACTTCAATTGTAGTAACTGCATAATATTTTCCTTGATCCCTTGGCCTTTTTTGAGGTATGTTTCCCTGATTCTTAGGACATTCATTTGCATAATGCCCCATTTCCCTACAATTGTAGCATTCAACATTGATAGCCTCTTTCTTTCCCTTGCAATCACGAACCTGGTGACCTTTTTATCCACATTTGTAACAAACTACCATTCCATTTAGGCATGTACCGGGGTGATTCTTCACACAATTATCACATAATGGAAAATCCTTCTTTCCCTCTTTCCCTTTATCTGTCTCTTGTTCCACCATTATCTTCATCTCTTGATTTACTTTATTGTCATATAATTTAGAGAATTCCTTTTCTATCTTGATAGAACAGCACACTATATCTTCATACGTTGAGAAAGATTATGATACTAAAGCTTGATGGAGAAATGGTTTTAACCCATCAAATAAACGATCAATCTTACTTCTTGGGTTACGTATATAATCTACAGCATGTCTTGCTAACCTTGTAATGTTGGCCTCATACTTTGCGACATTCTCATCCTCCTTCTGCCTCCGAATCAGAAATTTCCTCTCCATATCTGCTCAAGGGTCATGTGGAAAGTATTTTTTCTAAGAAAAGATCTTTGAACTCTCTTCATTCCATACTTGATACTTCTTCATCTTCCTTTTTGTTTTGAATCAGCGACCACCATTGATCGGAATCTCCAGTGAGGCGGTAAACTGCCATGACAACCTTCTCCCTTTCGCTACTCCCCAAGGCGTGGAATATTTTCTCTAAAGATTTTATCCATTGCTCAGCTACTAATGGATTTGTACACCCATTAAATATTGGTCGTTGTCGCCTCATGAAACGATCTAGCATTGATCCTCCATGTTGCGGATCAGGGTGCTCCATATGAGTGAGGTTATTATTCATAACCTGAGTGAGTTGTCCCAGTACGGTGATAAGTTGATCAGCACCAGTTTTATCACCAGCTCCATTATAATTATTTTGAGCAGGAGGGAAATCCATACATGGGGTGCATGAATTGATACGGTTTCCATTCCTTCCACTAGGCACCATTTCTAAACAATGGCATAAACTAGATTAGTTTATGAATCAAAATACATAATTACAAACATGCAAAACACTTACCATAAATTGAACTATTTATGGATATAATCCATAATCATAAAAATGTTTTATTTGATGAAGTATATACTCATAACCCCTCATAGTGGTTTGTAACGAAAATGAGAATTATCCTAAGAATATCCCCCTGGAGTGTCGTAAATAAGAGTGCATCAAGGCCCATTGTTGTGAACCAGTTCCCATTCGAGTCTACCTCAAAGCGGTGTTTTCTGGTTTTACCCCTAGGTATATCGGTGCCAAAGCCGCCTCTACCTGCTCGTATCCAGACAGAGATGTATTGGTCAGAAAACACACAAAATCACTATAATACCATATTTCTAGAAAGCTCTTCTATACTAATACTCAAATTTTATTTTATCTATATGTTCTTTAATCAGAGTTTATCTAAATCTAGATTCTAATGTTAGTACTAAACTTCCTCTGATACCAACTGTAACGCCCTGACCCCACTTACCCATAGAGGTTGCATTATTTCCTAACATTGGCATGATCACGAAAGAGCAAGTCTCGAATGACTGATTAGTTTTGTAGCCTTGGAAACACTAGATACATTCATAAATGTTACATTACATCATAAAGTGAAAAACTACAATAACATGGTCTCCATAGTCCACAATCATATCTCATTCTGACTATCCCTGTAGGTCATTCATAAAATACTTCTTCACATCCTGGAAAATATTAAAATATTGAAAGAGGTGAGCTCAGATGCTCAGTAAGGATAACAATATTGTGGAAGTTTTCATAAATAAACATAAACATTTAAGGCATTGTATAACTGAAACAAAAGCATTTTAATCTTGAACTTCAGAATAATATGGAATAATAAAATGAAATAATTCCATATACTTATTCACATAAATATTATACTAGTCGAATAATCACATGCAATATAAATAACCACTTTCATAATGATGGAATACTTAATCCGAGACTACCATAACCACGTATCCAAGGCCTCGTGCCAAGACTACAAATAAGATGTTGTCAAGGCCTCGTTACAAGATACTAGTTTGTCTCATGAGACCAACTGATGCATCGAGGAGCTATATCAGGCTCCACCTGTCACTTATTAAGTCCAATTCATTCCTCATATAAACAGGTTTAAACATATCGTAATCCATAACATAATCGTATCACATAAAGCATGCATAAAAGAAACATAACCATTCCACATTTCAATCAGAAGATATCAATACAAAACATTGATATAAAAAACATTCAAAACCATTTTCAAAACCAAAATAAAATAAAATTAAAACATTGTAATTATTTTTCATTTAAAAAAAGTTATGGGTTGTAGAGGAAGCCGAAACTCAAATAATGGTCACGATGACAGAGAAGTCTATGTCGCCGCATACGTACGACAAAAAACATTCCCTTTTTTCGTTTAGTAAAATGATTCGTATAAAAAATATTGATTTTGAATAAACATAAATGTCAAAGGGGTTTATACACCATATAAAAGCAGTTGTGTATAAAACAAAATATGCCTCAATGAAAGGAGATTGAGACGAAGTCCCTTACAAAGATCATTATTTTTAAATAAAATAGAACTATTATGTGTATTAACTATATGTACACATAATGAATTTAAAAATACAATATAGAACCAAATAATATCATGACATAATTTGAAAGTAGGAGATTAACCCAAAGAACAGAAATTGGTTTAAGAAGTTCCCTTACCTCATGTTTGACTTGACTCGATCATTATTTATCCTCCTGAATAATACACTAGAGTTAATTTATAATTGATTAAGAACCTTTTTCAGGTTCATTATTCCATTTATATCACTTATTACCTTGTTATGAACATTATTTAATTATTTAAGTTAATAATGGTCGTTTTGTCGATCTTTGGTACTTGAGTCAAAAATAAACTTCTTATAATTACAAGTTGATTATATGGTAGAATATTCATTAAATCCAGAATTATATTAATGATATAGATATCAAATATATCATATATATCCAGTATATACATTCATTCATAATATTACATAACATATAGAGGTAAGAAATGAAATGCACCGTTCATGGAGATTGTAAGCCGCACGTATGCATGAATGCTGCTTTCATTTATATTTCGTATTTAATGGAATGCAATAATAATTATATAAAGGTATATTATAATTCTTGTATAATATCATATTTAATATCCTTTAATCCATCCTTTATACATCCCACATATGGAATTAATGATTAAAATCACTTTGAGGGGGCGGTAGTCCGCACTTCCTAAAATGAAATTATCGCGTTTACCGATAATGGAAATCATAATGGTGTTCCATAAATGAGAAATATAGAAGCATAAGGAAAACATAAACATAATATATATCATTTATAAATATAGTGACATCTTAATTTCCACCATGAGAGGTGTTACAATAAGATTGAACAATCATCGTTTCTTGAGGTAGAAATTTTCCAACCACAGAAACAGTATGTTCTTTAACCAGTAGACGAAGGTATGTGTAAGTGTAAATCAAATAAATTTCATAAAAACATCCTAATATATTTAATATACTGCTGGTTTTACAAAATAATGGAATAAAAAGAGTTTAAGGGGTTTTAAAAGAAAAATAAAACAAAATAACATAAGAGAAAACATTACCTTAAAATCAGGTAACTCTTTTTTGAGTTGAGCCAAAGGATTCCTTGGGAGGAATTCTGACCAAAGTTAGTCTTCTATGAGTGAGAGAGGGAAGTTGAGAGAGTATCTGGGCAAGGGTTGGATGATCCAAATTGCTGGATGGTGTGAATAAGGTGGTAGTGGTGGGGGCCTTTTATAAGAGGAGAAGAGGGGCACTCTTGGAAAGTAATGAAATGATAAATTATTATGAAGTAATTTCCGGATTTCAAAGGTCCCACAATTATATAATTAGAAGATAATCTGATAAGGGTTATAAATCTACACATCCAATAGGTTTTTGACCAATGTATGTCTTATATTTTACATTATCATTTCATTTTTTTAAATCGTTAATTAATGAGGTAATCGATGCATCGTCATGGTGTGATAAATAAATTTATTTAATTAATTCCAAAAAAATGATAAAAAAATTTCCATGATGTAGGAAATTTTTTTTTATTTCTAATGAATATATATAGTCTAAAATTTAACTTATATAACCCCATGTAATAATTGTTTTAGTAAAATAACACAGGTTTGTTTCGATTTTATTTTTACTTTAAATAAAAAGTTATTAATGTTATTTTCTTACCCAAGTGGCTCCATGGGGTCCCCAAGTTGACCCTTGAATTTTGTTGGTCATCCATGACTCACCCAATAATGGTAGGATATGTGTTAAGGAAATTTCATATTATTATAACATTATATTTACCTTAAGTTACACTAATTACATTTAATCGCGATTAATAGAACTTAAAAGTTACTATTCACAAATAATTATTTTAATCCCATTGAACCACATTTTACTTCCAAATGATAATTATGTATGTCGGATTTTGGAAATTGAAATAACAGAGGTGGTAAATTTTCATTTAAATGAAAAATCATCTTTTTAACTACCACTAAGTGGTTTCACTATTCATCAAAAATCGATGTTTTTCAGAACAACACTAGAAAATAACCCTAAGCTTTATTTGATATTCCTAATTCAAAAATGATTTCTATTTTAAAAAATTCAAAACATATAAGTTGAATTAATTAATTTAATAATTAATTCCTATTGTCACAACAAATAGCGTGTTTTTAATAAAGAATATCAATCAAAAGATTGATAATTGTTTAAATGCAATTTCAAAGTGACATTAATTCTAATGACCACCATTGGATAAAATGGTAAAAATATATTCTAATTACACTTTATAACGACTCAATTGTATAGTATATCACTATAAATTATTTTGATTAAAAAAGTTGTTTTTAAGTATTTTTCATTATTCATCAAAAATTGGATGTTCTTAGAAAAATACCAAAAATTCCACATAGGCTAATTTCACTATTCTGAATCCACAAATTGTGTCCATTTTGAAATATAAAATTTATATAATTTCCAAAATTTGGTATTACTATTCATAACTGCTACTTTTATTCGTCGCGGTTTGTTAGAACTCGAGGTTGCGTACAACACATGCTGCTCTATTATTCAAAGAGAAGAATAACATGGAAGATTGGGGTGTCATAATACCATTGCCTCCTTTGCATGAGTAAGCGCACCAAAGGTATTTGTGATAGACCATCACAAATACTTCTTTTTATGGACTATTTGCAACGGGTCCTATGCCCGTTGCAATTTACCTGTCACAATTTGTCTTTTTTTTGTTTGGATCACATCGTGACGTGGTAGTCCCCCATACACATCTGCAACTTTATCGTATCCCCTATAGAATGGATAGTAAAATTGTATATTTGATATAATATATCCATATGTATTATTATCTTAAAACTTTTACACAGACACACACACACACATATATATATATATATATATATTATTTAGACCATTCATACTCAACCATGGAATGTGGTAATGGAAGAATGAATGACATCAGTTCTCTAGGACGTAGTCCACCATACACATAAATAATGATTTTGTAACCTATTTTATTGAAGTTTAAGTTGCCTTAGGTCATTCACTTATCATAACAACATCTAGGTGTATAGATGATAATTATTTTATTATATCATCATATTTTAATTATAATTGAGGATGTTGGATGAAAAAAATGCTCGTTGAAGAACGTTTCCACTTCATTTGGTGTGCTCCATAGGTCTTCACCAATGTCTTTCTTGTGTTTGATTTCTTCCAAAAATATGGTATATATGATGATAAGAATTATTTTTTGAATTTATTTGGGTAGTTCTTGGATGAACCAATGTGGTATGAAGGTGCGGAAAATGTAGGATATGGGTGGGATTATATTAATTATGTGATTAGAACACTTCAAATGTTTTGAAATGATTCAATCATACCCATGTTTTTATCATTCAGAAAGCCTAAAAATGGAGCATTATATATTATACAATAGACATGGTATAAATATTTTCATATAATCGGTATTTCACATTTTAGATAGTAATTTTTATTCCTTTACCTCCATACATTAATCTCCTGGTGAATTGATTACTTCATCAACCACTATAATTAATTTTTTTTGTATTCACTATTAATTTTTGTCAAAAATTAATTTTAAAAAATTAAATATCATAAATTACTTTTATTTGAAATATGTAATCCATTTTTACTAATTTAGTCCACACATGTGTCATATTTTAATTTAAAATCAATCCCACTAATACAATGATAAAGTGACTTTTTAAAGAAAATGTGTTCTAAAGATAAAAAAGATTTAACATAAAAAATTCAATATGAATAATACTAAAATGACATAAATTGGATTATTTTATAAATAATTTATCTATTTTTCCTTTTACTCAAATTTTAAATATAATTTATTACTATAAATAATTTAAACAATAAGACAATTTTCATTTAAAATTCTATTTTTTTACTATGAATATAAAAATGAAATATTTCAAAAAAATAACAGTAAATCAACCTAATATAATTTTGATATAATAATATAAAAATTTTAGTTAACCTGGAAAAATAACTTTTTAAAATGTAAAAACATATATTTTAAAATTGTGTGTTCACAACATGAAAAATACATATTTTAGAAAAAAGTATCTAAAAAAATATTTCATTTTCATTAAAATGATTCATATTTTATTCATATGAATATATTAACATATGTTTCATATTTTTATTATTACAATTCATCCTATTCAATTTAATTTTGATGTTATGACATCATACAACATTACGGTTTATTTCAACTCAATGTTGCACGTTCTGCAATTTGTCGTAGAGATTAAATTTAATGAAATATATATCATTGGTTTCTTAAGCTCGATGTTACATGTGATGTACGATTTTATTTTAAATGGTATTAATTTATAATTTTTAGGTGTTAGAATTTTTCATTAATTTATTTATCGTTATCATTTATTTGTCAAAATTATAATTATGTCATGATTATTATTATAGAGATGGTGGAATCATTACCACTTTACCATATTCAACATTCCAAATTAATTTAAGACATAGGTGATGAATATTGTCAAGATGTCTGATGAGAAAATAAATAAATAATTATATGTATATAACATGGTAATATGTTATATAATTGGAATAATTAACATGAATAGTTTTCTTAAGAAATTATAAAAATCAACATATGTTTATTATTATGGATGAGAAGGGAAATACATGACTAATAAAACTTGTGGTATGGGAATTTTTTTAAAAATATTCTTTTAAAGAACATAAATAAATTTTAAACTAAATTCAAAAAGTAATTATTTAAAAATTATATTCAATGATGGTATTTTTCCACCTACATGAAACCTTATCCAATTTAAGTAAAATTTATAATTTTTTATATTTATTTTTAATGAAAATAGTTTCATTATGATTTGTATAGGTTTTAGATTTTTAGAAAAGCTATTTTTTAATAGAATTTGGTATTTTGATATCCAAAAGATCCTTTCATATAGGTTTTACCAATTTTTTTTAATGTTTAATAATGAAAAGTGAAAGAATACAATTTTTTTCATGATATGATTCATTTTAATTTTATGTGAAATTCGCTAGCCAAATACATCTTATATAGAGAATTGATCCCCATTATATATATAGGGTGATCGTGGAATATCATATACAGTGGTTTCACCTAGATAACAATGTGTGGACAAATTATTTCTTTGGGTGATCCTATAAAGTAGTCTTATAAATTGGCTAATTTAAATTTTATTTTGAGATAACAAAGTATTTACTCAAGGGTTTATCATATGGATTTTACAAGGATTGAATTATTTTTTATATGTGTTTTAAAAAAGTTATTATTTTGATTCCCTACGTTTCCATATTGGATTTTTATTTTATTATATAGGTTTTAATGATTATTAATTACCTAAGATTATGGTTGTTATCATATGAAAAAGATTTATTTCATCTTCTAAAATATCAATGTGATAATTGTAAATATTTTCTATGATTTTATGTTTCTCACTGGACAAACAAATTTCTTCTTTTTATGTCATTTACTGAGCATTTTGTGCTACTCCCATAAAAAATTAACTTGGTTTAATGATTTTTTTGAACTTATAAAAATTATAGTTGAAATCCAGGATTAGTTTTTTAATAGAAAAAATGTTTCTTTATTATTGTTTTATATTATAAAAAAAATGGATTCAATGTTGATGTTTCAAATTTTTAATATAGTGGTTTCTTATGTATGGGTTATGACCAAATTCTATACAAATCTTAACCAGAAAAGATCCTAAATTGTAAGATAATGAATTCATGACTTAAAACTCATGATTATGTGATGCTGATGTCTTTTTCATTACATTTGGAATCATAGGCAGGTTTTAAAAACATTATTTTTTAGGATAATGAAAATAGAATTACAAATTTTTTTACATAATTTTTATTTTTAAATGATATATAATTTTATTATTACGATGTTTCTTCATCTAAAATATGTTTTTTGGATGGTTTTTTTAGTTTAAATATGGATTATTTAATAGTAATTCACTAAGAGAATAATATCCTTAAAAATCAATAGACTATAATTATTAACATTGGAAATAATTAGCTTTTTGGAGTGATGAATCTATTAATAAAAACTATAAATGGTGGTGGAATCTATTATAGAGATAACTCAAATATACCATATAGGAACCTGATGATAAAAGATAATTTTATGAAGAAACACCCGACATCATTCATGGAATGTTCTAACCCATTGGTTGTTGATGGATTGATAAATTCAATGGAAAAGTTATTTGAATTAATGGGGTGTCCAAATATTTATAAGATTACACTTTACATATATTATTTTTATGGTGATGTCCATTGATATTGTTTAATAGTTATGACTACAAGAGATAATGATGATCTTGATGTCATGGAGTGGAAAAATTTACGAATATTTTCTTGGATAAATATTTCCTTATGGTTGTCCAACTCCAGATGTATGAATAATTCATGACATTGAGCCAAATGAATAATAATTTTCCAGTAGTTTTTGCAGTAAATTTTACAATACTATGTAGGTATATACTATATATTTTTCTTAAAACAAGTTGTAAAAATAATTTTTTCTTCTAAGGGTTGAAAAATTTATTATGAATATCTTTGGCGGCAAACGAATTTAAATGTTAAGAGAAATTGATAAATTTTTCTAAAAAAATGAAGATAAAGTTTGTCAACAAATATGTTCCTCATGATGAAAATAGTATCAAAAGGTTGTTGTGGAAGAAAAATCAGAAGAAAATAGTTAATATATTACTAGGACATCCCCAAAATATTCTATGTGTGGTAAAGACAATTTCATGGAATGTTTGAATGGATATGGAATGTTTTTCTAGTGTGTTCAATTTTTCCATTATGCATACCAATATAAAGAAAAGAACAATGAAGCCAGGTATGGGGTAACTGATATCCAACCAATGGTGTAGTATTTTAGTTTTAATTATTTGGGTCATTATTTGGACATGTTTTCAAAAGTAATTTCACATCTTGTAAATCATAATGATTAGAAAAAAAAGCTATAGAAAATTTAATTTTTACTACTAAAGTTGACGATGGACAATTGAATTAACTAGTGACAAGAATGATACATATTCATTAAACATTTTTCAATTCCAAATTTAACTCTGGATCTTCATAGTCATTCATTTATGATATGTTTTCAAGTAAAATCATAATATAATCACCATAAAATAATATATAAAACTATGTGAAAATACCATGTAGAAATATTAAAGAAAACAATATTTATAAAAATATTTCTATTATTATTAGTGGAATGGTATTTCAAGTAAATATTTTTAAAATTTTGATAATAGAGTTTGATATTATTTTGGTTATGTAATATATTTCATTTTATATTTCTAATATATATTTCATAGCTATGAATGTTTTTATTCAATTATTTCATACCTTTGATAACATATCAAAATATTAAGAAATTAATTAGTGATAGAAGTGAATTTTTCCTACCTCATATGTATGATAAGAAAGAATCTTTTCAAATAAGTGATGTTCTTGTAGTGAATAAATACATAAATGTTTTCCCTGGTTAGATTCCTTTTGTTATTATTGATTAGTAAGTTGAGTTTACTATTGACATAGTGCATAATTCTATTCCTGTTTCCAAACCCCCTTATATTATAGATCAATTAGAACATTTGGATCTAAAAATAAATTTAATGATATTAAAAATAAATGTTTTGTTCAAAATTGAACTTTAGCATGACATTCTCCTATTTTCATTTTGAAAAAAATATGGTTTCGTGATCCCTTTCATTGATTACAGTGTTGTGAATAAGACAATTTTTATATACAAGAACTATTTTCCTTATATAGATGATTTTTTATATTCTAAATGATTTTTTCGTAACTTTTAAAAATTTATATAAGGTTTGGGTAACATTTGTAGTTGGTGAGGGAGGTAGATAATCATAAGACTACCTTTTGGACTAGATATGGTAACTATGTGTTAGTATTTATGCCAATTGCGGTTCCCAATAAATTAGCTATATTTATGGGTCTAATGAATATATGTTCCATGACTTTTAGAAATGTTTTTTAGTTTTTACTAACGATTTTATAGTTTAGGATATAAGTAATTTGTAACATTAAATAAACTAGAGGATATTTTTTAAAAAAATAAGAAATAAAATACCATCAAAATTTTATCATTTAAAACATTTGTTACAAAAGATTTATTTTAAAGTTAATATTTTTTATAAGGATTGAATACATATTGAAAATTATAAAACTAAAGTTGTGGAAGAGTTGACAAGTCCAAAAAAATTTCAAAGATATTCATAGTTTTTAGGGATTGGTGTATTACTACGGGTGGATTCTTAAAAACACTCTTGATTTTCATAACCAGGTACACTATTAACTCTTAAGAGAGTTACATTCATGTGGAAAAAATAATTTAATGATGGTTTTCATGAACTATAAATATGATTTTAGAATTACCTAGTTTGGCATTACCTTCAATATATAGTGATTTTTTGGTCTACAGTGTTGTTTATTGGATTTGATTCGATTGATTCTTAATGTAAAATAATCATAAAATTCCCTTTTCTTCATGTTAATTAAAAACACCATAGAAACAATATACTACCCATTATTCGAAATTAGCGGCTACATAATTTCTTTGAAAATATGGAGGAATAATATTTATAGAGATATGTAGGAAATTTATACTAATCATAAATTTATGAATTATATATTCACTCATAATGTGATGGTCTTGAGATAGATAAGATGGATGGAACTAATAATAGAATATGATTTCATGATGTAATAACATCATTCAATGTAAAACCAAACAAATCATACTTTTAGTGAGAAAAATAAATATACATTGACCATGTTATGTTTAGAAAATAGCCCTTTAATTGACCATTTGATGAATTTTGGCCCAGTAGTTGTGCATATAGAAACATCTTTGTTTGGTTTTAGGTTTCAATAAATACATATATGTCTGAAAGAATTAATAAAGTCTATATGGTAGACCATAATTTATAAGAAATTGTAGAATCAGTTATGTTGGTCATATTAATTAAATTTAACATTAAAAAAGAATATGATTTTATATTTTCAAAGAGATTATATTTTCTATTTGATTCCAAGAAAAAGATAAAATTATTATGTGATTCTTATAGTTCATCATCTTTTATTCATCATGGATGAAGAATTATGTACAAAGACATTATTATATTTTAATTAATGGATCGAACGAAAAATAAAATTTATTTTTGAATTTATAATAAAATATTTGAGTTGTCTATTTGATAAATAATTATGACTGTTTTTGAAGGGGACGATTATGATATTTCTAGTTCCAGAGTGGATGTCGTAAAATTTAACCAACTATTTTTTGGTGGGACTACAAAATAAATCGTGAGGTAATAATGAAATTTTGGTTATTATTGAATAACGGAATAAATCAACAAATTTATTTCCCATTTGAGATATTGTCTCATGAGTTCAACTTTCTTGAATCTATCCTAAAGAGGTAGTTCGAATACATGGAGTTCCCCTATCCATTTCATCTGAACATTATCCCAGGTTCACTACTAGTTATTGAAAAGTAATTTTGAAGATAATGGACAGTAAATTATATTTCAATATTTCATTTCATCCACACTCTAAAGGAAAGTAGGACAAAATAATTCAAACCCAGGAAGAAATAATTCATTCTTGTTCACTAGATTACCAGATATGTTGGGATAGAAATCATTATTTAGTTGAGTTTTATTATAGTAGCTGTTTTCAATCTAGTGTACATATGGAACCTTATGATGCATTATATGGAAATAAAAATTAAACTCCATAATTTTGGGATGAATTATGTGAAAGGAAGATAATGGGACCAGAATTAGTAGAAGAAATTAATGAGTACATGAAAATTATTCAGCAAAATATGACATGATCTTAGAGAATGTAGAATATTAATTTTGATAACAACAGGAATGAACTTTCAATCTAGTTAAATGATCATATTTAATTAAATAATATCATTATAAAAGTGATATCTATTATGGTGAAATGGGATTAGTATGTCCATGGGACATTCGAAATCATAAAATACTAGATAAAGGTTGATCAATTACACACCAAGTGGACTTGCCTATGTGTTTATCCTTGGTATATATTGATTTTCATATTTTCTCATTAAGAATTTATGTTCTTGATTCGTCACATATTTTGAGCCCCGAAGATGTTCTTTTTGAAGAGAACCATTCTTATAGGGAATATCATGTTTCGATTCCTAACTATAGAGAGCTTGCTTTTTGAAAAAATGTAATTTACCAGTTAACAGTTTTATGGAAGTCCATATGGTTGAAGAAGTAGCATTAGAGTCTAGATATTCAATTTCAGAATGTATCCCCACTTGTCTATATATGAATAAAACTAAGATGATGTTATTTAAAAAAGCGGTATAATTTAACAAGCAGGGAAATCATATAATAAATTGTTTTCATATTAATCACTATTACCAAATTATATAGTTGTATTCATTTTTAAAATATATTATAATTTTAAAATAAAAAATGAAATAGTTTTATTAAACACATTTCATATAAGAGTTTACTAAAACGATTACTTTTAGAGATATAGATTTTTTATTTGAAAAAATAAAATTCATTTTTATATTCATCATGGATAAATTATCTTTGGATAGATATTTGAGATTTTTTTAAAAATATTAATTGTTCAATAAATTAGAAAAAATAACTATTTTTATTAAAAATTGTATTTTTAGTGTATTTAAAATGTAATATTAGGTTTTTGATTATTTTTATGATTTTCAATAGTTAATTTTAAATAATAATATTTTCTAATTTTATTTTATTCTTTTAATTGAGTATACAAATAATTTATATTTAGAAAGGCCAATTTCATGAAAAATAGTTCTTTTCAATGTTTTTATAATTTCATTTTGAAATACATTTTTACACTTTCATGATTTTGATATTTGAAAAATGGATTTAATATTATCAATATTTTTTTCCAAATTTTGTAATTCTTTTCTATTATATATGGTCAATATCAATATAATACATATAATTTTTCTTACCATGGTAAAGGATAAATCGTTTAATTAAAGGATAGACATAAAATGATAAGAACTATTAAATGAGAAAAAACATTCAAAAATCTTATTTAATGAGAATATCTCTACCATAATCTTTCATGTTTCTAATTTCCTAACTTTTTTCCACATGAATTATACTATGAACATAATTGAAAATTAGTTTAATAAAATATAAAACATGAACCATTCTACTTTTTAATAGGATTAATATATTTTATATAGTGTCATCTAGAAGATATATTTGATCATAAATATTATTTTAAATTATAATGATTTATTTTCAAAATGTTAATTTATTTTTAATATTCAGTGAAAAAATAATTACCCATAATTTTTTCACAACGTTGATGAAGTAATTATTAAATTATAGGAAGGAAAAAATTATATTAAAAATGTTAAAATAAATATAATTTACGCTAAATAATATAATCAAAAAAATTATATAATTATTTATAATTTTAGGGATATATTAAATTAATTTGTAATAATTATATGTGTTATATATATTGTATAATTCAATGTAATAAATAGTTCCAAAAATCGACTTAATGTATATTTTACAGTGAATACAACCTTATTAAAGGATATAGATTTCAATAAAATATTAAATTCAAAAAAATCTTTAATATAAGGTATAAAATAAGACAAAACTCCCATTTTTTGGTTTTTTCCATTTTATAGTATTTATATTATTCCACAAAATCATAAGTATTCATTTTTCCACAATAATATTTAATGGGGATAAATAAGACTAGAAACCACAAGATAAGTTTAAAAATATAGTCCAAACCTATCTAATTTTTACTGTATGATAATATTTATAATCATAATAATATTATCTTCTAAATAATCTACATTTTTTTCTCATATAAATGAAAATTTAATTATAATAAATTGATATTTTGAGGAATTAAAAAAGTACCTCTCCCCTCTCTTAAAAATGGTACATATTCTTATCAATCACTCACTAATAAAATACCATTTGTCTCAAAATATCTATGCCTAGAGCCTTTTATATAATCTCTCCCCACCTTTTAGATGTCATTATTTTTTTATAAACCCAACCCTAGTGTATTTAAGATTCTAATCAAAGGATATTTTCTAAAGAATGTGTATCGTTTATTAATAAAGAATATTTTTTATTTATTAATTAAAATAATTGAAATATACATTAACCATTATTATATAAGAATTTCCATATATAAAATATACATAAGTTTGTTTATATTAATCTAGCATACTCTATCCATATCTTCTTCCATTAAATGGGGAATAAAACCGTCATTCTTGTCTATGATGGACTACCTCCTTATGAACTGATGTAATTTGTTTTCCATCAAAATCTCTCAAAACCAATTATAATAATGAGATATATTTTAATATACTATTTTCCTAGAATATTTAGCATTATAAAAAGATAATATATCTTTTAATATATAACCTTTCCATGAATATAAAAATGATATCATCATCCGTACGTACATATGGTCTACCGCCTCCATGAACGGATGTGATTCATTTTTCATCACCACATAACATGAATGATATATATAATTATATATTAACAAGTAATATTATATTTATTATATTATTTTAATTAATGAATGATGAAATAAAACTTACATTCCTTCAAAAATAATTGATGAAAAATAGAAAATTTTCATATGCGTATGTAAGACGTGTTGTCTTTATGTTTGTAACATAGTTTATTTTTCCTAAAAAATAATAATGGAATGATTTAAAAGAATAATTTATGTGTGAAAATGATAACTATGTCAGGATTATTATTCTACTGTTCTTGTAATAATGTCCATTTTGACCGTAGTAAACATATCAATGTCATTTTGGAAATAAGTACTAAATATATATGAAATGACTAATGTGAACTTAAATGATTAGGTAACTCTATATAACATGGTATTGTGTTATTTAACGGGTATAATTAACATGAGAATTGTTATTAATAATGTATAAAAATTACAGTATGTTTAGTATTTAGTATGATAGAGGAAATAAGTGATGAATTGACCATGAAGAAAGAGGTTTTATTAATCTTATTTTGAAGTTCATATTTAATTTTCATACAAAAATTAAAAAATAAAGTTATTCTATAATTATATTGGATGAAAAAATTTACATAATTAATTATTCATAAATTATTTGAGATATTATTTATAATTTTAATTTTTCAATTTCAAATAAAAATTCTACTTTTTCATGTGTTCACATTTTAGATTAAAAAAAGTCATTTTAAGAAAAAATTGTATTTTATTATCAAATTATTTTTTCATATCAGTTGTATTGAGTTTTTAAAAGTTTTTAGTATAAATATTTTTAATCATTATATAGTTATTTTTTATTATACCTTACCATATTCTCTTTATATAGATTAAACAATGTGTGGACCCCCATTATATCTCATAGGTCAGTTCGACATAGATTATACATTGGATGCTCCAAAATTGCACCTGGTCATGAAGTTATATCTTTGGGAGCACTAGTATAGATCTCTAATACTTTTTATAATGTATTGTGTCATTTGGGGTAAGGAATAGGTTTTTACCTAAGGGTTTCTCCTATAGATTTAACTGTGATGTAGATATTTCTGGGATGTATTTTAAAAGGGTTATGATTTTGATGCTCTAGGTTGCCAAAAGGTGTATTTATTTAATTTCTATGAGTTTTAATGATTTGTATTAAGCTAATAGTGTGTTTGTTTTCATGTGAAAATAATTTATATCATTATCTAATAGAGAATTTTGATAAAGTTAAATATTTCATGGGACATCATGATTTCCACTAAATGAACAAATTTTATTTTTTTATATCCCTTACTACGGTTTCTGTGCTCATCCCACAATTTTAAAATGTCTTTTATAAAGATTAGGGATGGGTATGAAAAAATAATAACTCAATTCTAATAGAATCATAATTTTTTTGGAAAATAAAATATGGGTTTTATAAAAGTTTTATATAATGTAAATAATGGATACAATGTAAAAGTGTACTATTTGTAATATATGGGTTTATTATATTAGAGTTATGATCAAAATATATAAAATTATAACCCTAAAAAATCCAAAAATTTAATATAATGAATTATTGACTATACACTCAGTATTATGTGATTTCTAATTCTAGGTACATAAATTTTCACCTCCTCCACCATCAACGTATAATGACCCACACACTACAGCATAAATTATGTTTAGCGGTGGTTTATAATAAACCACTGCCAAACATTTTTTTTGACACCACCGACCCTTCCCCCCCACCCTGACCCTCTTCTAACCCCGCTTCCCCCGCTTCCCCTGGCCCCCAGCTTCCCCCGCGACCTCGGCCCCTCGCGACCCCGACGACCCCGCTACCCCGGCTACCCCATAACCCCGACGACACCGGACCCCGGCGACCCCACGACCCTGCTTCCCCCGGCACCCTGTGACCACAACGACCAAGGTATATTGATCCTTCACCTCTTTTTTATCCTTTTCATCTTCTCATTATTCATTTAGGCAATTATCCACCACTCTTAATTGTCTATATGTTTAAGAGTTTGTGATTATGTGTTTCTTTGATTCATTTGGAGTCCTTGGTTAAGTAATGTGATTTGGGGACATAAATTGAGGTTTTAATTTTTTAAAAAATCACAAACCATTTTGTGATTTTAGATGATGTAATACCAAACCAAGTGATACCCATGGAATATGCCAAAACATTGATAATGGTGAAATAAATGGGTGAAAAGTAAATCATGGTAAATGTTAGAGTGAATGTGTTCAAAATTTTAATTGGGAATGTGGGTGTGGTTAAAGGGTAAAATTAAATGATTATGTGTAATTCTTTTTTAAATTCCAAAGGGTCTCTTGAAATGGAATGAAATATGTGTTTGGGATTTTAATCTAGTTATGAATTGTAAATGATGAAAATGATTCTTTAAAGGTGGGGTTTACTATGAGATTTCAAATGATTATTTGAATTTTTGGTTTAAATAATATATGACGAAAACTCTAAATGGTTGGTTTGAATGGTTGCTTTAGAAATAAAATCCTTGAGTAACTTTTTAGTTTTTAAAGTGTAATAACCATGTTATAAGTGGTGGATTCAAAATGATTTCAAATGTGTACTTGAATTGTGTTTAATAAATTATTTGGTTTTAGAGGTTTTTTGGGACAATAATAATTAATTGTATATATTGTTTAGTGAGATATAACCCATGGGGATTTTGTTGTCATGTGAAAATTGTTATGAAATGAACTAAATGATGAATGTTACTTGTTAACAAACCATGATAAGTGGGTGTATGTAATAATGGTATATGTGTAATGGGTTATGTTTGTGAATGATAAATGTGTTAAAAGTTTATGGTTATAAATGGTAAATATGTTAAATGTTTGTGTCTTTTAGTTGATAGATTAGTTAGTGATAAAGAAGAATGTTGACATGGATTAATAGTGGGTGGGGTATTGGATTGAGGCTCATCCAATGAGTTGATCAGATTAATACTCTAGGACAACCAAAGAACCGCATGGGTTAGGGAGTAATACTGAGGCTCTACGTCCCTAATTAATGAAAGTGTAAATTCACATAGATTGAGTCTGTAGGGGGAGGTAATTCACATAGAAATAATCTCCAAGAGGATGTAATGTAACTATAATAACCAGTACTTGCCCGGGCTATTTCACGGTGCATTCGATTACTATTTTTTATTTAAAGAATAGATTAATAATTATAATATTTGAGAAGAAAATGTATTGTTGAATAAATTATAATTCAAATGTAATTGTGTATAATAATGGAATCCTACCTCTCATAAACAAATCACTAGATCCAAAACCAGGAGGACATACCCATTTCAGCCTCCTGATAAACAAACCATTGGATCCATGATGAGGGAAGGCTTCTAGCCATGATTCTGTGTATATTTGCATAGATAATGATTTTTTCCTGCTGCATTTACACATTGGTAAACAAATGGGATGTATCAATTTCAACTCCTTATTAACCCAAAACAATAAAAACTGAATGAAAAAAATCACAGAATCCAAAACCATAAAACCTTCATACCCCATCATCTGGAATTTATCTTTAACAAAAGGTAGTTTCGACTGAAGAGAAAAGAAAATATATTATTAAAATAGAATAAAATGATTAACTTGTACATGAAAAAGAATATGATAACTAAAATAAAATAGAATAATCTGATCCAGTTATACACAAAGATGAATATTCATTATTTCTAACATTTTTCAATATGCCTTTGATATCACTGGCAAACTAGTACCTGAAAATGAAAAATCATTTATGCTCAGAACAACTAAAACATGCCTATAGAAATGGACTAAAAAACAATGGAAAACCATGAATGTGACTTGTTTTGACCCATAAAATGTGATGTTTTGATTCAACTGAACATCAAATATACCAAAAATCTTCATGGGTATATTCCAATATGAACATAAAACAATAAATAAAAGCAAAATCAGATTACTAGAATTAGATCAGTGAAATATATAAAAACTCGTTAACAATTGGGGGCAGCATACGTTGAGTTACTTTCAAATAATGTATGTGTACTATTCATATTGTAATATATTTTTTTTTATATACAAGAATTCATAAAATAGATATGAAAACAAAGTAAACACAGTCAGCATGTATTAATACCATACATGTATAAACTGGTGAGTGTGAATTCCACCCTTGTCAAGTGCAATGGGTCACGCAGGTCCTGGAAGCAGTAATCTGCAGAGATAGATATGTAATGTATGTTGGAATGTTTGTTTGAAAGTAATAATAATTTTAGCAGTATGGTAATATATTCTAACACCAATATCTATCAGAACAGAGATGAAAATGCTGGGTGGAAACACGCATAGATTGTAGCATTGATTGAGCATGGTAAATCCCGAGTGGTTTGTATATGCACTATGTGTGGCACACAGTTTCCACGAAAAATTTTCATGTCCGATCATTTTCTTGAATTCTCATGCATCATTTTATACATTTTATTGATTTTTGATGTTTCCTTTAATGTCTTGATTTCTCAAGTGTGGTATACATCATTCCATTTAGGCCTGTGTTTTAATTAGTAGTCGAGATTTCAGATGACTCGGAGTTAAATCCATTGTTGATGTGTTTAATATATTTTTGACGCCTAATATTATTATATGTAATTATTCAATATCATCATCCCAGAAGGTAAACCCTTCTGGTATTGGTATCCTATGACACTGTGAATCACAAAAATATGTGGATTGATAACTCTTTATTAGGAACTTTTTTCTATGAAACCAATAGAAAATAATTTTCATTTTCCATAACACAATCATAACCTTGTTTTCTATTTGATCCTAATATGATTCATGTTATATTAATCCTGATTTCCTAAAATGATTCATGAATATCTAAATAATTACATGACATTTCATGAATAAAACCTTAGAAAACAATAATATCTCACCACTAGCGTATCACCCACAGTGAAATAAAATCCAACTATAATATCAAACAACGAGAACAACAATCCCACACCGAGAACCTGGGTTTTCCCCCATATAAGGGTTAGATAAACCCGCAAAAAACACATTACCAAGGACTAAAACACCTTAATATCATATAAAACATTCAACACAAGTATTTAATAGAAAATAAAATGGCTTTGATACAACATTGTGATGCCATTACCTAGGTTCCACTAATCTGGTTCCCCAAACCAATGTTCCACATGACCATAGGAATGCCTCCTCATATAAAAGAGGCTTCCTACTAGTATTGAGGGTCCAATGAGGTATGCGGGGATAATATACCATCATTACTAGTGTAAAACAATAGTATAAATGGGTTTTACATTTTTATTAACAACAATAGTAACTCATTTTCCATTTCAAATTCATATACTTTGGTGCACTAATCAGTTCACTCATATCATTAACCTAGGATTTAGTGCCTGGGAAGCCATATCAATACACAATCCAAGAATAGGAAATTCCATATACATCATATCAAGTCCATTATGTCATATTTCATGTCTAGCCATCCCACATCAATGATAAGAAATTCCTTGTAATAAAATTCTTACCCATGTGTGGGATCTACTGTATCCCTCATCATTTACTAATCCATCAATAAACATTCCACAATGTCAAACACACATGACCTTTTTAACAAATTACAATATCAAGGGTGAACTTATTTTATTTCACCAATATTCACATTGTTTATCACTTTCATTGCACTTTACGTAATTCCATAACTATTCTATTTTACTATTCATTCATAACAAAAACTGTTGTACATATTTTCAATTCCATCTCATAACATTTATATTCCCACATTTTCCATTAATTATTTATCTCTTTAGTTTTCTCAAAACCCATTTAACCATAAATGTTATGATAAAACAGTTATTCCATTTTTCCATGCTAAAAATATCTATAATTTTTTTAATCTCATAAAACCTTCAATTTATCATTTAATAACTAAATTAACATGTTTAAGGTATTGGCACACCCCATGGGGGGGCCATAAACCAAGTCCACTCATCATCAATATATACAAAAACATCCCTGAAAGGTCCAACACATCATTGAGTTGATGTTATTTTAGGAGATTGTGTCTGGTTTGATTTGTTTTTCAGGGCAGTGGTGCAGTGGAAGTAGAAAATTAATAATTTTTTTCTGGTCAGCATTTCACGGCGTTTTTAACCGACGCTATAGAGACGCATCACCCATGTGCATTCTGAGGCAGTCCTTGTGACTTTAGAGGTCATTTTATAGCCATTGGATTTTATTTTATTAGAGATGGTTATAACCGACGCTAATAAATAAATTCTTCGTCTCTTAAAAATAGCCGATAAAATGATGAGAACCGCCGCAAAATGAGGCATCTAAGATGCATTTCGTAAACCGCCGCTAAATGGAAAAAACATCCACTAATAGTTTCCGGTGCCAAATTTAGTGGCAGTTTCTGTAAACTTCTGCCAACTCATGTAGCGGCAGTTTAATCCGCCGCTAAACACAAAAATAACAGCCGCTAAAGAGAGGTTTTCTTGTAGTGACATCGATATGTCACACTATGTCTACTAAACTTGTTTTTGGACTCAATCTTAGGAAATCAATCACACTATTTGCTTTCTGATCATACATTGTGTTAAAACACATTTATTTATTATTGATATCATTGATCAATAAATAAATCCATCATCACTCTTATAATGATATTACCTTCCTTCCATGTTCTATATTCACTACATCGCAATCCTTTCTCAATACTTATTATATAAATGGAATGGATACAGAGAGATAGAAATCAAAAAAAAATAAAAACAATCCAATACATAATTAATGTATTAATATCCTCTAAATAAATAGTACTATTTATTTTTAAAATTTACAAATTCTAACCAACATATAACATTCATGAAGATCAAATCAATAATAGTTCTAATATATTTGACCTACCCATTCTGGTGATATTTCGCTAAATCAAAACTCATCTATGATTTTCCTTGAGTGACCTTCCAATTAAATATTAAAAGATACTTCTCGATGAATTTCTTTCCATCCTAGTCCACAATACAACAATTCATTACATGGATTTATAACTTTGATATATAAAAATTTACATCACCCCATTCTATGTTTTTACATTTGATTTAAAGTCAAAACCTTAAGAAATCTTTTTAAATTACTCACTCATATAATGAAAATTCATCCCATAAGTTTGACTAACCATGATTTTATTAAAATATAACCATAGAAATACATTGAAAAAAAACTAAACACTCAATCCCACATGGCTCGACCATTAACCGAACAGCTGATATAGATTTATATAATTCCCTCAATAAAATTGTTATGATTTTATTGAATTAATATAAAAATAAGCATACTCACCTTAACCAAAGGAATTTGATGGTAAAATGTCATATTTACTAATCAACGATTATCCACACAACCATTTACTATTTTAGAATAACCAGTAGTCATAACACCTAATGAGAATAGAATGATGAATATGTTTCCAATAGGCCCATATAATCACACTAATGATATCCACACTAATACTAAATGGAATCACCAAAAACTAAAATAACCCTTTTTAATGGTCCCCTACTAATAAAAACATCACAAGATAATACAAGCCACATCTTAGTTAGAAATTTCCTATAATAATAATACAAAACACTAACTAACCCAAGATAACTATAATAGAGTCCTTATTTATCCCTAGTATAACTTTTTAATAATTTATCCAATAAAAAATAAAATAAATACACCAATATGGTTTTAATTAATAAATAAACCAATGATATTTTATTTGATCAAACACTAAGTAATTTTTTTTGGAATTTATCTATTTAAAAAAATCTAAAAAATTTTCTCAAATTTTTTTTCCCTTTTAAACTTTTTTTAGAACATTTTCCATTCCAAGAACCATTTTTACACTCTCAAAATGTCTTTATCATGTATGATTAATCATATAATACAAATATGTTGTATCCACACACACATATACATTTTCCCAAATATAAGACTAAAATAATATATATAAATCTCATCCAAAGTATCATAATTTAATAAAATTCTCAATAAATATATTATATACCAATTAGGAAAGTCACATAACCTTGAAAACAAGGAATTTATACCAGAAATAGAATTTTATATAAAACCATCTAGTGTATTGTTTGTATTTCAAAAAATTCCTAAACAAAAATTATAAATACATAAATAATGAAAAAAAAATAATATATTATATTGTTACATTTTGTAATGCCTCAACCCTGGAACCCAGCCACCATTCTATGCTCGAGGAATCACAAGAGCTCAGGAACACCTCCCTATAAATCTAATGTTTCCCACCAGCATTGAGAGTCTATGAAAAACATTTGGAAATATACTCTCAGTATGATCACATAAAATAACAAGAAAATAATAGAAATAGTATACAGTATTACTATAAATAAATATGTATGGAATGAATTGATAATAATAAATAAGATATAATACCAATATGCTATGATAGAATAATAAACTTTCTCAGCATACCTGAATACATCATAAATACCTCTCACCATGTTAATAAAATAAAGAAAATTAAAACCTGAAAATAATAAGGAATAAATGGATATAAAACATATTACCTCATTGTAAAAATATCCCAAATTACCATTTTGATACTTCTTCAAGAGAACCTATAAAATCTATTATATAACTTTGAAACAAGAATATATGGTAATGCACTTTTATTCCCATGAAATGTTTGATAAATGACAATAAAAATGAACCACATGCGAGGTTCCTTAAATGTTCCAAAATATGTGTAATTCTTATGAGTAAAAAAAATAAACATATGGATCATGAGCATAAAATACAAGACATAATATTTAAAAAAGAAAGTATGAAACGTAAGACCCATTATTGAAGAAAATACTTGTGGGGTAGTTTTTCTAGAAAAAACTCAGGCCCATGAACTATTTCCAAGGGTAAGGACCAAGCATTATGACATGACCACTACACTCTCACTTATGGTATGGTATTTTTATAATCCCTTATCCCAAATCCCTCCATGTATGTAAATACTTGGATTTCCATGTACTAATTTTGGATATTTTATGGATTTTTTCCTAGTCCATACATTGAGATGATTTCTATAACACCCCTAGCTTCCACGATATGCTTCTCATTCAATAATGCAATAGCTTGCATTGTACGCAACATCGAGTTCTAAAACACCGTGACTAATCAAAGTATCCGTTATGAATAGTAATAACCATTTTTTAAAAATTATAGAAATTTTATATTTCAAAATGGAATTCATTTTTGGATTCATAATATCGAAATTAGCCTATGTTGAATTTTTGGTATTTTTCTGAGAACTTCTAATTTTTTATGAATAGTGAAAAATACTTAAAAACAAATTTTTTAATAAAAATAATTTATAGTGATAAATTATACTATTTAGTGGTTTTAAAGTATAATTGGAATATATTTTTACCATTTTATCCAATGGTGGTCATTAGAATTAATTTAACATTGAAATTGGACATAAACAATTGCCAATCTTTTGATATAAATTGTTTCTTAAAAACACGCTATTTGTTGTGACATCGGGAATTAATTATAAAATTAATTAATGAAACTTATATATTTGGAATTTTTTAAAATATAAATCATTTTTGAATTTGGAATATCAATTATAGCTTAGGGTTAAATTTTGGCTTTGTTCTGAAAAACTTCAATTTTTGATGAATAGTGAAACCACTAAGTGGTAGTTAAATAACTGATTTTTCGTTTAAATGAAATATTACCACTTCTGTGATTTTATTTTCAAAAATCCGACGTACATGGTTGTCATTAAGAAGTAAAATGTGGTTCAATGAGATTAAAATAATTTTTGGTGAATAGTAACTTTTATGTTCTTAATCACGATTAGAGGTAATTAGTATAGTTTAAGGTAAAAATAATGTTTTAATAATATGAGATGAGCATGACACATGTTCTACCCTCATTGGATATTCCATGGCCGATGAAGACAATCCATGGGTCAACTTGGGGACCCCATGGAGACACTTTAGTTGGAAAATGACATAAATACCTTTTATTTAATGTTAAAGTAAAAAATGACAAAAACATGAAATATTATACTAAAACAATTTTTACATGGGGTTATACAAGTCATATTTTTGACTATAAATAGTAATTGGAAATCTAAAAAGATTTCCTAAATCATAGTATTTTTTTATAATTTTTAGACATTAAATAAATTAAATTATTTATGACATCATGATGATGCAGCGATGACCTCATTATTTAACGATTTTAATAAAATGAAAAGATAATGTACAATCCAAGGCTTACGTTTGTCCAAAGACTATTGCATGGGTGGAGTTCGAAACCTTATCAACTTAGCCTCGAATTATATAAGTGTGGGACCTTTAGAATCCGAAAAGCATTGTATAATAATGTAAAATTTCCTTACTTTCCAAGAGTGCCCCTCCTCTCCTCTTATAAAAGGCCCCCACCTCTACCACCTCATTCACACTTTCAAGCCATTTGGCTCGGCCAACCTCTGCCCAAATACTCTCCCAACATCCTCCTATTACTCCTAGAAACCTCACTTTTGGCAGAACGCTTCCCAAGGAAGCCTTTGGCTCAAATCAAAAGAGTTACCCGATTTTAAGGTAATGTCTTCTGTTATGTTATTTTGTTTTATTTTGCTTCTCCAACCCCATAAACTCTTTTTATTCATTTCTTTTGTAAAAACACCAGTATACTCAATATCCTAGGATTTTGTTATAATAAGGATTCGAGCTACACTTACTCACACCTACATCTAATGGTTAAAGAACGTACGGTTTCTGTGGATGGAAAATTTCTGCCTCACGAAATGATGATTGTTCAACACTCATATAACACCTTAAAAGGTGTCCATTAAGATGTCACTATATTTATATATGATATATAATATGTTTATGTTTTCCTTATGCTTCTTTATTTCTCATTTATGGCATACATTATTATTTCCATTATGGGTAATCGCGATAATTTCATTTTAGGAAGTGCGGACTACCGCCCCCTCAAAGTGATGTGAATCGTTAATGCCATATGTGGGATGTATAAAGGATGGAGTAAATGATATTATATATGATATTATACTTGAACTATATTATACCTTTATATAATTATGATTTCATTCCATTAAATACGAAATATAAATGAAAGTAGCGTTCATGCGTACGTACAGCTTACCGTCTCCATGAACGGTGCATTTCATTTTTTACCTCTAAATGTTACGTAATATTATGAATGAATGTATATACTGGATATATATGATATATATGACATCAGAATCATGAATATAATTCTGGAGATAATGGATATTCTACCACATAAACAACTTGTAATTATAAGAAGTTTACTATTGACTCAAGTACCAAAAATCGACAAAACGACCGTTATTAACTTAAATAATTACATAATGATCATAACATTGTAATAAGTGATATAAAAAATATAATGAAATTGAAAATGGTATATATTAACTCCATTTTATTTTTCAGGAGGTTAAATAATGGTCGAAACAAGTCGTACACAAGGTAAGGGAATTTCTTAACCCAACTTCCATTCCTTGGGTTAATCTCCTACTTTCAAATTATGTCCTATTTTGTATTTTTTACATTATTAATGTGTACCTATAGTGAATACACATAATATATCTATGTTATTTTAAAAATGTTCTTTATAAGGACTTCGTCTCAATCTCCTTTCATTGAGGTATATTTGGTTTTTTATACACCATTCTTTTATACGGTGTATAAACCCCTTGGACTTTTACGTTTATTCAAAAGGTTTTATTTTATAATTATGTGACTGTTAAATGATTTAAAAAAAGAGAGAGATATTTCTCTCAAATATATGAAAATCTAGTTCAAATGTATACATATTTAACGCAAGCTTAAAAATGTTTTCTGAAAACCCGACTCTCGAGTGTGGTAGACAGGAAGGGATTGGGCATGGACCCATCATGGCCTGTAATTAGTCGTGCAGTCTCAGAATTAGTTAAATTTTTTTCAGAAGCGTGCATAATGTTTTCAGAAAAACACTGGAGTATATTTGAGAAATTTTAAACATAAGTATCTTCTAAAAAAATTGCATCGGCAGGTCTCATGAGACAAACTAGTTTCTTGGCATGAGGCCTTGACAAAATATTATTTGTGGTCTTGGGACGAGGCCTTGGCTACGTGGTTATGATAGTCTGGAATTATGCATTCCATCATTATGAAAGAGGTTATTGATATTGCATGTGATTATTCGACCAGTAGAATATCCATATAAAGAAGTGAATGGCATTATCTCATATTACTTTTTCCATATTATGTTTAAGTTCATGTTTAAAAGGCTTTTGTTTTAGTTATACATTTCCTTAAATGTTTAAGTTTATTGATGAAAGCTTCTGCTATATTGTTATCCTTACTGAGCATCTGAGCTCACCCCTTTTAATGTTTTAATATTTTCCAGGATGTGAAGAAGTATTTTAGGAACGACCTACAGGGATAGTCAGAAGAGGATATGAGTGTGGACTATGAAGACTTTGTTATTAGTTTTTCACTTTATGATGTAATGTAAGACTTATGAATGTATCTAGTGTTTCAAGGATACTAAACTAATCGGTCTTTCGAGACTTGATCTTTTGTGATCATGCCAATGTTACGAAGTAATGCACTGACTCTGGGTAGTTGGGGTCGGGGCGTTACAATTGGTATCAGAGGCAGTTTAGTACTAACCTTGGAAGCTAGATTTAGATAATCTCTGATTATAGCACATAGCCCGAAGATAGACTTTAAGGATTAGTATAGAAGAACTTCCTAGAATTTTGGTATTATAGAGATTTTGCGAGTTTTTCGAGCAATACATCCCTGTCTGGATACGAGCAGGTAGAGGCGGCTCCGGCACAGATGTACCTAGGGGTAAAACCCAAAAACACCTCTTTGAACTAGACTCGAATGGGAACTGGTGCACGAAAACTGGCCTTGCTACACTCTTTGTTACGACACTCCCGGGTGATATGCTTAGGATAATTCTCATTTTCCTTACAAACAACTATGAAGGGTTATGAGTATATACATCCTCAAAGAAAACTTTTTTTATGATTATGGATTATATCCATAAATAGTTCAATTTATGTTAATTATTTTACAAGTATGGAATTATGTATTTTATTTCATAAACTAATCTAGTTTCTGCCATTGTTTATAAATGGCGCCTAGTGGAAGGAATGGAAACCGTATCAATGCACGCACTCCGTGTAGGGATTCCCCTCCTGCTCAAGATTATTATTATGGATCTGGAGATACAACTGGTGCTGATCAACTTATTACCATACTGGGACAACTCACTCAGGTTATGAATAATAACCTTACTCGATTAGAGCACCCTGATCCGCAACATGGAGGATCAATGTTAGACAGCTTCATGAGGCAACAACCACCAACATTTAATGGGGGTACAAATCTGTTAGTAGCTGAGCAATGGATAAACTCCTTAGAAAAAATATTCCATGCCTTGGGGAGTAGCGAAAGGGAGAAGGTTACCATGGAAGTTTACTGCCTCACTGGAGATGCCGATCAATGGTGGTCATTGATTCAAAATACAAAGGAAGATGATGACGTATCGAATATGGAATGGAATGAGTTAAAATAGCTTTTCTTAGAAAAATACTTTCCTCCTGACCATCGAGCAGATATGGAAAGGCAAATTTTGAGTCTGAGACAAAAGGAGGATGAGAATGTCACAAAGTATGAAGCCAAATTTAAAAGGTTGGCGAGGTATGCTGCGGATTATATACATAACCCAAGAGGTAAGATTGATCGTTTCTTTGATGGGTTAAAAACATTTCTCCATAGAGCTTTAGTATCACAATCTTTCTCAACATACGAAGATATTGTCTCATGTGCTATCAAGACAGAAAAGGAATTCTCTAAGTATTATGAAAACAAAGTAAAGCAAGAGAAGAAGTGAACAGTGGAACAAGAGACAGATAAAGGGAAAAAGGGAAAGAAGGATTTTCCATTATGTGATAATTGTGGGAAGAATCACCCTGGTACTTTCCTAAAAGGAATTGGAGTTTGTTATAAATGTGGAGAAAAAGGTCACCGGGCGAGTGATTGCAAGGGAAAGAAAGAGGCTATCAATGTTGAATTCTACAATTGTAGGGAAATGGGGCATTATGCAATTGAATGTCTTAAGCGTCAGGGAAACTTACCTCATAAAAGGCCAAGGGATCAAGGACAATCTTATGCTGTTACTACAGTTGAAGCAGAATAACTAATGTATTGGTGCTTTTAGACTCATGGATTATATTCTGGTTATTAGAATAATGTGATATATATATAAGGATTGTACTGCAGTAATTGTTGATTTCAGTAAGGTTTTAATATGATGAAGGTAATTATATTTTTAGTATGTGACAATAAGATAAACATTACTTTGTTTGGGGAATCTGATAAATTGATTTTGGAATTAAGAGACCTTTTAGAGAAAGTCTGGACAGAGGTATTTTGGATAACTATAAAGGTTAGATTGGATTAAGTTGATCTTTGGATAGTATTGTTTGAGGTTAAAAAATTTATGAATATTATTTTTGGAATATTATAATACTATAGTTTTAGGAAAAGGACAACCTGCAGGGTGGGGCATAATCCATCGCGTCGGACAAAGCTGCATGAATCGAACCCACAACCATAGTGCGACATGCCCTTATTTCCTACCACTAGCCTACTAGAAGTCCCTGGTTATTACAAAATAATTTTACTAATCTAAATGGTATGTGTTAACATTTGGAACCTTATAAAATTAGGATAAGTATAATATTTTTGAGTTCTATTATCTTTTTTAGTGAAAGATGAGTTGAAGGTTGAAACTCTAATTGTCAAGAATAAATATATATATACCTATCCTTTATTCAATGAATAAATTAATTCTTAAACTTTAGTAAGGGGATATTAAAACAAAAAAATGTGTTATCCTAATACCTTATGTCTTGTTGAACTGATAATATTTTAAATCAACATAGATTGAAGGCTTTGAGGCCCTTAATTTGACAGTTGATTGTGATTGATGACCTCAATCACTCCCTACAAATATTTACGTTTTTCCTCCAATTATATGTCACTAATTGCCACCAATGTTCTCCTAATCGAGATCATAATTGGGTGGTGACTTTTTCATTTCCCTTTCCCTCTTATTAAGGCTAAATTTTATTAATCTTATTTCCGATGTGGGTTTTCCACAAAGGTATTTTCTCTTTTCAACAATTTATTTTCAAAGAAAAAATTTCAAATTGCGAGGATGCAATTTATTGAAGGAGGGGAGAATGTAACACCCCGAGCTTCCATGATACCCTTCTTATTCAATAATGCAATAGCTTGCATTGTACGCAACTTCGAGTTCTAAAACACCGCGACTAATCAAAGTAGCCGTTATGAATAGTAATAACCACTTTTTAAAAATTATAGAAATTTTATATTTCAAAATGGACTTCATTTTTGGAATCAGAATATCGAAATTAGCCTATTTTGAATTTTTGGTATTTTTCTGAGAACTTCTAATTTTTTATGAATAGTGAAAAATACTTAAAAACAACTTTTTTAATCAAAATAATTTATAGTCATAAATTATAATATTTAGTGTTTTTAAAGTATAATTAGAATATATTTTTACCATTTTATCCAATGGTGGTCATTAGAATTAATTTAACATTGAAATTGGACATAAACAATTGCCAATCTTTTGATATAAATTGTTTCTTAAAAACACGCTATTTGTTGTGACAGCGGGAATTAATTATAAAATCAATTAATGAAACTTATATTTTTGTAATTTTGTAAAATAGACATCATTTTTGAATTCGGAATATCAATTATAGCTTAGGGTGAAATTTTGGCATTGTTCTGAAAAACTTCAATTTTTGATGAATAGTGAAACTACTAAGTGGTAGTTAAATAACTGATTTTTCGTTTAAATGAAATATTACCACTTCTGTGATTTGATTTTCAAAAATCAGACATACATGGTTGTCATTAAGAAGTAAAATGTGGTTCAATGAGATTAAAATAATTTTGGGTGAATAGTAACTTTTAAGTTCTTAATCGCGATTAGAGGTAATTAGTGTAGTTTAAGGTAAAAATAATGTTTTAATAATATGAGTTGAGCTTGACACATGTCCTACCCTCATTGGATGTGCCATGGCCGACCATGAAAATCCATGGGTCAACTTGGGGACCCCATGGAGCCACTTTAGTTGGAAAATTACATAAATACCTTTTATTTAATGTTAAAGTAAAAAATGACACAAACATGAAATGTTTTACTAAAACAATTTTTACAAGGGGTTATACAAGTCATATTTTTGACTATAAATAGTAATTGGAAATCTAAAAAGATTTCCAACATCATAGTAGTTTTTTTATAATTTTTAGACATTAAAGAAATTAAATTATTTATGACATCATGATGATGCAGCAATGACCTCATTATTTAACGATTTTAATAAAATGAAAAGATAATGTAAAATACAAGGATTAAACTTGTCCAAAGACTATTTTATGGGTATATTTCGAACCCCTATCACCTTAGCCTCGAATTATATAAGGGTGGGACCTTTAGAATCTGACAATCATTGTATAATAATGTAAAATTTCCTTACTTTCCAAGAGTGCCCCTCCTCTCCTTTTATTAAAGTCCCCCACCTCTGCCACCTCATTCACACATTCAAGACATTTGTCTGGTCCAACCTCTGCCCAAATACTCTCCCAACATCCTCCTATTACTCCTAGAAGCATCACTTTGGGCAGAACGCTTCCCAAGGAAGCCTTTGGCTCAAATCAAAAGAGTTACCCGATTTTAAGGTAATGTCTTCTCTTATGTTATTTTGTTTTATTTTGCTTCTCCAGCCCCATAAACTCTTTTTATACATTTCTTTTGTAACAAAAACAGTATCCTCAATATACTAGGATGTTTTTATAAGAAGGATTCTAGCTACACTTACACACACCTACATCTAATGGTTAAATAACATACTGTTTTTGTGGATGGTGAATTTCTGCCTCACGAAACGATAATTGTTCAACACTCATATAACACCTTAAAAGGTGGCCATTAAGATGTCACTATATTTATATATGATATATAATATGTTTATGTTTTCCTTATGCTTCTGTATTTCTCATTTATGGCATACTTTATGATTTCCATTATGGGTAAACGTGATAATTTCATTTTAGGAAGTGCAGACTACCGCCCCCTCAAAGTGATGTGAATCGTTAATGCCATATGTGGGATGTATAAAGGATGGAGTAAATTATATTATATATGATATTATACTGGAACTATATTATACCTTTATATAATTATTATTTCATTCCATTAAATACGAAATAGAAATGAAAGTAGCGTCCATGCGTACGTACGACTTACCGTCTCCATGAACAGTGCATTTCATTTTTTACCTCTAAATGCTACGTAATATTATGAATGAATGTATATAATAGATATATATGATATATATGACATCTAAATCATGAATATAATTATGGAGATATTGGATATTCTACCACATAAACAACTTGTAATTATAAGAAGTTTATTGTTGACTCAAGTACCACAAATCGACAAAACGACCGTTATTAACTTAAATAATTACATAATGTTTATAGTATTGTAATAAGTGATATAAAAAGGATAATGAAATTGAAAATGGTAGATATTAACTCTAGTTTATTATTCAGGAAGTTAATGAACGATCGAAACAAGTCGGACACAAGGTAAGAGAATTTCTTAACCCAACTTCCATTCTTTGGGTTAATCTCCTACTTTCAAATTATGTCCTATTTTGTAATTTTAATTTCTTCATGTGTACCTAGAGTGAATACACATAATATATCTATGTTATTTTAAAAATCATATTTATAATGACTTCGTCTCAATCTCCTTTCATTGAGGCATATTTGGTTTTTTACACACCATTCTTTTATACGGTGTAAAAAACCCCTTTGACTGTTACGTTTATTCCAAAGGTTTTATTTCATAATTATGTGATTTTTAAATGATTTTAAAAAAGAGAGAGATATTTCTCTCAAATATATGAAAATCCAGTTCAAATGTATACGTATTTAATGCAAGCTTAAAAATGTTTTCAGAAAACCCGACTCTCGAGAGTGGTAGACAGGAAAGGATTGGGCGTGGACCCATCATGGCCTGTAATTAGTCGTGCAGTCTCAGAATTAGTTATTTTGTTTTTAGAAGCTTTCATAATGTTTTCATAAATACACTGGGGTATATTTGAGAAATTTTAAACAAAAGTATCTTCTAAAAAAATTGCATCGGCATTTCTCATGAGACAAACTAGTGTTTTGGCACGAGGCCTTGAGAAAATATTATTTGTGGTCTGGGCACGAGGCCTTGGCTACGTGGTTATGATAGTCTGGCATTATGGATTCCATCGTTATGAAAGTGGTTATTGATATTGCATGTGATTATTTTACCAGTAGAATATCCATGTGAAGAAGTGAATGGAATTATCTCATTTTACTTTTGCCATATTATGTTGAAGTTCATGTTTAAAAGGCTTTTGTTTTAGTAATACATTGCCTTAAATGTTTATGTTTATTGATGAAAGCTTCCACTATATTGTTATCCTTACTGAGAATCTGATCTCACCCCTTTCAATGTTTTAATATTTTCCAGGATGTGAAGAATTATTTTAGGAATGACCTGCAGGGATATTCAGAAGAGGATATGAGTGTGGACTATGAAAACTTTGTTATTAGTTTTTCACTTTATGATGTAATGTAAGACTTATGAATGTATCTAGTGTTTCCAAGGCTACTAAACTAATCGGTCTTTCGAGACTTGATCTTTTGTGATCATGCCAATGTTACGAAGTAATGCACTGACTCTAGGTAGCTAGGGTCGGGGCGTTACAATGTCCGATTCTTAGCTCTCTCTTCCCAAAATAAAAGTTTTAATTATATAATACATAATTAATAAAAATCATGTGCTGCATTCCTAAAAATTTGGAATAACATTTAAATGGATTACGAATAAGATATATGAGGTAATCATGGAATTCAAAATTTTGGGTTAATAATAGGTGTGACATGTCTTTGGTCGATGCTGGGAATTTATTGATAATTCATCACTAATGTAAAATAAGTAAAATATTTTTTTATTTAAATTTATTTTATTGTGACGACATAGTGACCTAAAATCTTCTATAAATAAATAGTTATGTGGAATTCTTAGGTTTATCCACATAAAACAAGAGACCCAAATGTTCATTGGAGAGATGTTAAAATAGAGTTTATTGGTGGAAGATGGTGGGATCAGAGATTGACAATCAATACGAAGTGAATTCCACGGATATCCCTAAAAATCACAGTGAAACTCCATTAATCATTATTGATTGATCAAAATAATGTAAGGTTTTTTTATTATAGTGTTATCCATTCCCCCTTCATAATTTTTATGATGAACTCACATCAATCTTCCAATAGATTGAATATTTGTGTGATCATCTTGCTGTATAGGTTTATTTGTGGGGTTATTTTGGGTAATTTCATTAGGATTATTTATTATTCTATGTTCTTTCCAATGTAGAATGATTGAGAACTAGAAGAACATTGGACAAGGATCATTCCTTCTATTTTTGGTTTTTCATTTCTGAATAATTATTTTTTAATCATGTTAATTTTTCATTTGGCCCACAATTTAATGCATACCAGAAAATAAAATAATTCACACTCAATTCATGGAACAATGATTCGATATCGTAGATTTCGGATCAACAAAACATGAAGGTGTTGTGATGGTGGAAGAAGTATTGGATCAGAGGGTTTTGGAGTCATGGTTTTTTGTTCTTTAGCATGAAATGATGAAAAATGATCGATGATGTTTTTAATTGGATTTCATTAATGAAACATTTTTTCCATTGATGGAAAGGCTCAACTAAAATTGAACCTTGTTTTTTTATTGAGGTACTTGGCTATATAGATGGTTGAAAATGTGCGAATAGATGTGTAATCTAGATATAAGATTCTGTAAATCACCTCCCTACATGGTGTCTATGTTGGAACAACAAGCCTTATGGGTCCTTGTCAATGGTGGATAAGGTTTCAAGAAGGAGATAGGTATCAAAAAACATGTGACCTTATCACATGACTTGTGGTCCATTTTGGTGAGATCGACAAACACCTCGAAGGGTACACATACATGGATTGGAGTAAATGGGAATGGGAATGCCGTGTAATCTCACACAAACATGACTTATCCTGGTATCTTTGGACATACCCATGTATTGGAACACATGTACAGTACACAAGAAAACAACATGTCAGGTACTATTATACGAAAAAGGACATGATACATGGGTCGTTTACATGGGCAGGACTTAAGATCAAAGGGATGCAGTGTTTAACCCTACTACACACAATGTAGTTCTTTAATGTTTGCTTGGATCCCTTTTCCCCAGCATCATGGACATGTTTTGTTAGGGTATGTTCCCTATATTCATTTCTAGAGGGTTACTATGGAAACCCTTTAGTAGGCTGTCTTATATAGACTTGTTATAATCCCTCAATTAGGCTCGTAGTGAGATCATGTATTCATATTCATCCCACATATGGGTTTTTGGAAACTTCGTGACCAACACTAAATAGGTTTCAATCCTCTTCTGAGTTGGTTAATCCATTTTGATTTATTATTATACCCTTTGGCCATGGGAGTGATCTGAATCTTTGTATTGTATCTCTTTGGCCTTTCATTGTGCACTTAAAATGGAATGACTCAATGAGCATTACCTCCCACATAGATATCATCTATACTTATAGGCATAGGACTCTATTCTCATCTTGTGAGTGCTACATGGAACCTTTGAGCTAGAATCCTTGGTTGGTATTAATGTTTTTAATTATCTTTAGATGGTGTATCATATTGAGAATATTTGGATATTATTTTTATATGTCCTATAGAAATATATACGTTTAGGGAATAACATTTTATTTTTTTGTATACTTCATCATTTTTTGGGAGTCCTACAGATTATTTTTTATACATATCCCTACATGAGTTTACCCACACTTGCCGTGTCATGTGTAGAATATTAATCTTTTGATTTCATCTTAGATAGAACAGGGATAGATGGTGCTTAGTGAGGCTAGAAATAATTAGCTGTGTTCATCAAATATCATGAAAAATTTCCCCAGAAATAATTTCATGTTGGGTTTATTTTTACACTTATAACAGTGGGATTGTATTTGGCCTTGTTTATTTTTCATTACATCATATCGTATAGTTGATGTGCGATTTATATGTATGCATTTAGGGTCGTTTATTTTTTTTCATTTGTGAATTTTTAGGTTTTGGAGATGTGTATGTGTGTGTACACGTACTTAGAATATGGACTCACATTTTTGTGATATGCCTATATATAGCTAGTAACTTGCCCATTGCCTATTGGAGGTGGGATTAGGCAATCACAACATGATCCCCATTCAGATGGTTTTTGATATTTTGTTATCAGAGATGTTGGTTCTATCTTGGAACATGAGTCTATGGGACTGTTTTGGGAAAATGGTGTTAGATGCTTCGAGTTAGGATTTCTAGCTAGAGACTCTATTTGTAACACCCCAAGAATTAACATATAGATTTAATATAGAACGCATTAAACACTTAGTCTCTACAAAACACCACTTTGTTATAACCTCGCTAGTAAAAACAATTTCCCTCCTAAATGATTTTTATTTTGAGAAACTAACATACATGTTAGGGTTCAGTAAGATATTTAAAGTCTCATAAGACAAACATAATTTCTGGTGAATAGTAACTTACCATTATGAATAGTAACTTACCATTATGAATAGTAACTTATCCTTATGAATAGTAATATGAGAAATGGAGTAGTAACATTTCCTAATAAAGTATAAATATTTTTTTTTTGTTCAGTCATTTCCATTTTGAGTTTAGTTTTTCCTAAAATATATGACAAATTTGATAAATTGATATTCTAAGGAAAAATTGAACATTTCAGATCAATTTAAATTATAATAAAAAACCACAGTTTTATTAATTTTTATAATAATTAAATAGTCTTATCAAAACACTATTATTTAATTACAAATGGTAAAATATTTTTTTTCATGTATCGTAAATTATACTATGCATTTTATTGTGCATTTTATGTCGGCTATAATTTTTAATAAATAAGTTTTTTCATACAAAAAATTTAAAATTTTCGTATTTTGATAATTAGTATGAAAAAATAACTTCAATTTTTTTAATTAATAATGTTGATATTTGGTGACACTGAATTTATTAGAATTTTATAAAATATTTTAGTTTCTAGTAAATTGTAAAAATACATTTTTGAGTTTTCAGTATTTTTAATAATTCCATTAATGTTGTAATCATTATTTAATAATTCTGATGAATCATGACTAATGAAATATGATATGATGTGTCCCATGTGGTCAAAACTAGGAGCACGCCCATGGTTTTTCAAATACCACTGATGAGGTGTCATTGGAAATTAATAAAAAACTCTCATTTTTACTATAAATACCCACTCATTCCTTCATTTGCATTCTTTCTAATGTCATAATCCACAATTATCTGGTAATTTTACCACCTTAGGATTCCTTTCAAGGTTTTTGTAACCCCCATGGTCCCAAAATTAATTTTTCAAGTGACACCATTATGCTGCCAAATTTTCACAAGGGAATTTTCACCATTTCTTTTATTTCATGTTCTTTTGTTTTATTTTTATTTCCAATAATCCATTCATCAAAATGTTATGATAAATATATTATCTTACATGTACGAAGATTTTTTTTGATAATGTAATAATTAATCATCATCCCCCCTTTACCCTTATTTTATAATAGAAATGAAAACACCCTCTGTGATCTGTTAATTTATCAAATTCAAGGATGACTATTTTCCAATTTCTATTTCTATCTTCAATTTTAGCCAAGAAACCATTTTTATGGTTTAATAAGAATATAATATAGTATTACAACATATTTAATGTTCTATAATCCTTTTGTACGCATGATATTAATTTATAATTTAAAATTATTTTGTTGTGATAAAAAAACCTTCCAATTCACCCAAACAATTATCATTAATGTTTTATATAATGATTCATCTTCACTCCCAATAATGAAATAAATTATATAACCATGTAATATTCTACTTGTTAAAAAATAAAATAAAAATTATATTCTGTACATCCATTCTCATATTACATGTTTATCCTAACATGTGTATAACTAAACCGGTCATGAATACCCTTGAAGAAAACGCTCCCAAACAATAAAATTGAACCTCTAAATCCCATCAAGAATCCCATGAAAGAACTTAATAATGCTTAAATAAATCAATTATATAACGAATATTTTATGTTAATATTAATGAAATTATTTAATTTGGTTACCCAGGACACTAATATCATGTGAAGAACATCATCGGACACAGTGTATGGGTTTCCACATCTCACATCCATTTTGGTGAGATATTCCTTATCCACCAAAATTTATTATTTATGGTGTATGTATGATTAAAATTGATGTATAAAATAATTAATTACTTTATTTTCATGGTATTAAACGTATCATTTTATGATTATTAATTTTGGGTCATATCATTCGATTAATTACAATGTGGTAAGGGTTTTCCACCACATCCTCCATTTTCATTCTGTTTAATTTTATTATCTATATACCTCGATTAAATTCTTATCCATTATTATATACTTCTCATAAATTCTTTTTATGTTCTATATATGTTTACAAAATATAATCATACCTCCATTTATTGGTAATTATATGTTTTATAAGGATCTTTCAAAAAATCATCCTGAAATACAATCCCAACTCAAAAGAATTTATAAAATTCTGACCTATTTTCAAGGTAACTTTAAAATATATTTTTGGAAACCATTATATTTATAAAATAATTCATTTTATTATTAAAATAGAATATTATTTCATTTATGGCTTCATTGAAATAATTTTCCAAAAGAACACTTCTTTTCCATGTAAAATAGTATTTATCTGATGATTTACTCTATTATTTTATAAGTGTATCTTAATCTACTTAAACACTCGTATTTATTATTATTTATTATTGGGATTAATCATTATGATATCATCTACAATTTTTAATTGAATAATTTATTATTACTTGACATTGGATATGTTATCATAAAACCATTCATTAGTTTACTCTGAATGGTTAGTGTTAATGATTAATATTTGGGAAAAGTTTTTTAAATTTCATAAATTAGTGTCAATATTAATGTATATGTTTTTTATGTTGTCCCCATTCATCTAAATAATGCATCAGACATATTATGTGTTTTTTGGGGACCTCATAATCCTCTTTATGCATCAGTATGTATCGTGAGACAAATAGATACAGACTTGGATGAGGCCTTTCCCATTTTTATATATGGTTTTGGCTGAGGCATTAATCATTTTTAGATGTCATGGTTGAGTCCATTATGGGATGTTTTAGATTTTCTGAAATATGCATTTCCCTCATTATAAATCTATAAATTCATTGTTTATTTGTTTATGCAACTAGTATAATACCCCTGGTTATGTTTTATTATGGAAATAATTACTCATATCATATTCCTTCCATAATGTGTTCAATTTTATTATTATTTTTAAAGGCATGTATTTTTACTTATTAATCATTTTTAATGTTTATGTTTACGTTATATTCTACCCTATTGCTTACCCTTACTAAGAATCTGAGCTAACCCCTTCCTATGTTTCATTTTATTCTAGGACACGAAGATGTATATTATGATTTACTTGTAGAGATTAACATAGAGTTGTGGATATTCCCAATAGAAATTATATTTTTTATTTATTTTCAAGTTTTAATGTTGAACCTATGCATGTGTTTTGTTTTATAAAACTACTACAATATTCAGTCCTTTGGTATTTGATTCCTTTTAATCATGCCAATGTATTAAAATAATGCACCAAATTTAGTCTCCTTGGGTTCAGAAGTAACAGTTAGTATTAATGGAAGTTTATAAGAAAATGTAGAATATAGATTTAGAAAATGTAGATTAGGGAATAAAACAGTATTATAGACTTGAATATACACATACAAGAACATACTAGTATTTTGTAAAGGAATTTATTATTTGGATCTTCGTACAAAACCATTCACCATTTGTATACTACAAGTGGACATGGTTCTGGAATAGATTTACCTAGGAGTAACAACTCCAACAATGTGTTTTGCGATTAACCCGGGGTAACATGGTATATGATAGCGGGCCTTACTACGCACCTAGTTTGACATTCCATAGGGATATGATTAGGATAATTCATATTTTTCTCTAAAATACCATTAAGAATGATTTATTCTATCATATTAACCGATGTATATGGTTATAGGATTTATGATGCATAAGTGAAGATTTTTTATTTACCATATTTAGATTTACAGTAATTCATCTTTTTATGAGATAATATATAATATAGACTGATTAGAAATGGATCATAGAAGAAGGAATGAGAACATCACCAATGCATGTAATGAAAATAGTAAGAAGGACCATATCTCTCTTGGTCTTAAGCTATAGTTTAAAAGGAAGATAGTACCCTATGTGTGCTCATTAAATTAGAAATATTATTAGTTGTTAATAATTTATGTAAAGAGTTCTCTATGTATTATGACTTTAATGGAAAAAATGAAGAGGGTTACTAAAAACTCTAGAGAAGGAAATAGAAAATGGGGAAGAAGGGAAGAGTTGACATTCCACTATGTGATAATTGTGGGAAGAAGAACCCTAGAGCCTACATAAAAGGAAAAGGGTTTTTCTACCATTGTAGTCAAAAAGACAATCATGTTGGTGATTACAGTGGTACAAAAAAGGTTAACAATGTACAATGCTTCAACTAAAAGGATTTTTGACACTATGTGAATCAATGTCCCAAGAATAAAAGGAATATACCACAACTGATTATTCTATATAATGATCATGTAATGATGATTCCGAACATGAAGTATATTAATTAATATTAGTAGTCTAGAATCATGTCATTTGAATATTTTTTCAGCAATGTACTAATATAAGAATTATGGAATATATGAGGATTTTAATACAATACTTTATCATTAAGGATTTCATAACATATGTTGAATGGTACTAAGTAAATATATTCAATATAAAGTTAAACTTTTTAGAAAATTCATATATTTTTAATGATGAAGAAAATCACAAAGAAAAGATTCATTTGGATAAGTAGTGACTACCTCAAAACTAATTTTTTAAATTATTGATAAGTTCTCTATGCTATCATTGATGGAGTTTACAAAATTTTTAGAAAGAATATATCCTATAGAATGTGTAAGGATGAATTCATGTTTACAATATGGTTTTATGGTAACTTTAGTTATTCTATATTTTAAGAGGACACCTGGTGAATATATTCACATGTTTGGATTGTAAAAATTTTGGGATGCTTCATATTAATTAAAGGAACATAAGGTATTAGATGTATTAGGAGGGATAGATCATTGTTTATAAAAAACATGAGTATTTTCAAGGACTTTATGTACATGGATATATCAAGGATTGATTTGATAATGATTCTAATGTATTGGATGATTATATTTTGGGAAGTTAATCCATTTGTGAAATAGTTTATGTTTGTCATTGTTTGAGGTTATAGAGTTTAATGTCAATACATGATGGGTTTATTTTTCTTCCATGACCATACTGTCCAATTATGATGAATAGATTATTAGTAGCTGAGGCATTTCCCTTTACTCTTATTAAGATGATATTTTACCTATATTTCCGATGTCGGTTTCCCAATAGGTAATTTTCATGTATCAACCACAAACATTCAAAGTTCAATTTCAAATTTTAAGGATGAAATTTTTGTAATCTTGGGAGAACGTAACACCCCAATAATTTAAATATAGATATAATATAGAATTCATGAAACACCAAGCCTCTACAAAACACCGCTTTGTTATAACCAATCTAGAAAACATTATTTTTCCAACTCTGTGATTTAAATTTGGAAAAACTGGCATACACTGTTGTGTTCAAGAATATATTAAGTGTCTTATATGAAAAACATAATTTTTGGTGAATGTTACATACCATTATGAATAGTAACATACCATTATTGTTTGAAAAAATCCTTCAAGATATCATTAAATCATTTTTTATTTGATTTTATTTTTTGACAAAGCAGGCCTCCAAGTTGTGTTTATTGACAATGTAAACCACAATATCCAATTTGTTGACAAAGGGGGTTTTCATGGTGTTTATTTAGTTTTAGTATAATTTTTTGTCTATCCTTTATTGAAATAAGATCCTCGAAAAAAGAATGGATGATTTAGAGGTGATACAAATAGAACATAACTAAAGTGGCACTGTTTTCGAGTTCTTGCCAGTTTTTTGGGCCTCAAAATCGGAAAATGGAGATAAATGTGTTTGGAAAAAGTTGTTTCACTCAAGATTGAAAATGGTATTGGAACATTCATGAAAGGAATTATTTTGGAGCATAATGTAAAAAAATGGAAAAGTTAGGAAGTGATCAAAATATTTGGAAATATGCGTGAAAGATGAGGCTGTGCGAAATAATCTTGTATGCCCAATGCGGCATCAAACATGGGTTTTCGAGCTCGAAACAAATCTTGTGTGAGATGGTAAATCTTGGTAACAAGGTTCAATAATTCATATAAATAAGTGGTGACCCCCCTTGATTCAACATAACTCAACACTTAGAGAAAATCCGAGCACCAGATCACGTAAGAATTTATCACAAAGGGAGTTGCACAGAAGATTTTCAGATGCGCACAAGCTAATAATGTTGCGCGTAAGATTTGAGTTGTGCATAAGATCAATGTTGCGTGCAAGGGGTGTTTTGAGACAAAAGTTGAATCTTTTCCCAAGGAAATAATTTTTCTCACAAGATGCATTAAGGGTTGCATGAATGATTTGGAGTTTCCTTGTATTATTGTGGTAAACTAGTATTCATCATTTGTTAAACGTGGGAAATCAATTGAGCATCTACATACAATGAAGGGTGCATTAATTTGAGTAAATGAAGGGACCTACAAGTCTTTAAAATTTATGTGGATCTTCTGAAGAAGTAGTGAGCACACATTAGTTGAGAGAGTAGCAAGCATTCAAATTGTGAATAATTGTAAACCAGGAGGGATAGTGAGTCCACTTCAAACATTGTAAATTTTAGTGAGATTTTAGTGAATTAGGTACATTTCCACATCATCAGTGTATGCTTCATGGACATATCCCAATGAGGGTGAACCAAGTGATAATCATTGTGTCACGTGCATGATGTAATTTCTGTTTATACTTTGAAATGGGAAGGAGAGATAATAGAGTTTAGTGAAACAAGATCAATAGGGGAAGTTTTTTTAATCTATCATAACCTTATTCACCCACCTCCCCCGTCTCAAGATATCTATCATAGTTGACCTAACAATAGGTATTAGAGGGAATGGTTGATATCATTGTTTCTCACCCAAATGGAAGTAACTAATCATAACGAGATTCCAATATTCAATGGGAACAATTTTCCTCTATAGAAGAATCAGATGCAACACTACATCCAATCTTTGGGAATGGATGTGTATATAGAAGAAATTCTTTTTATAACAACCAATATTAATAGTTGAACATTATCAGAGGTTGAGCATAGAGAATTGGATGCTCATGCTAAGGGATTTAATTCTTTAGGGGGATCCCTATCCAATGCCATCTATAAATAGGTGATGTCATGAAAAAAATCACATTTCATGTGGGAAAAGCTACTGAACATATATGAAGGAGATAAAAAGGACAGATATTCAAAGTAGCAAGATCTGTGGAACGAGTATGGAGATTTGAAAATGAACCCAAATGAGTCTATTGATTCATTTTTTGGTAGGGTAAATATTCTTGGGAAAGATATGTGAGGCCATGGAATATTCATTGAAGACAACATTATATTAAAGAGAATCATAAGGAAACATCCACCTTGGTCCAATCCAAAATTTTCAGTATTGGAAGATAAAGATCTGAAGGATCTAGCACTGGACAATTTCCACAGTAACTTGGTTTCATATGAAATTAGGATTTGATGATAACGAGGCTATGAAAAAGGGGGAATATAAGGAGGTGGAATTCAAGTCCATGAAAAAACTCACCATTGAATATTCTCATGAGGATAAAAATACATAAGATGTGATTTCATTTATTTCATCAAATTTTCAAAAAGGAAAAAGAATGTTCAAGGGGAAACTTCCACTGGCTTGTTTTTACTGTAGTCATGGTTGTCATCTTGCATCAATGATTCCCAAACATTTCCATTAATATGATGATGTCAATGAAGTCAAAATTCCCAATAATAAGTCTTCAACCAAAGGGAGAGCCAAGAAGAAATTCAAGAAAAATTTCATTAAGAAGAAGAATCCCCTTTCAGAAGAATGTGACAGTTCAGATGAGTGTAAGGTTTAGGAGGTTGAAGAGATAGAGAACATCAAAAATCATGGAGAAAATGATATGGTGGTAGTTGTCGGTAGTACTCCGAAAAAGGAATAAACTGACATTGATGAAGAAGAATGATTTTTATGAGGAGATTATATGAAATAAGAGTTAGAGGCTTCTCTGGAAGATATATACATTTGGATAGATAAAACAAATAAATTTTTCAATGTTGTTTGTGATGAAAAACGCTATTTGCATCAACATGAAGAATTGAATTTTGAGTTGATGAAAGAAATTGAAAAACTCTAGTCATCAACAACATAGGACTCAGAATCAGTTAATGAGTATAAAATCAAGATTTATTAATAAAGAAGGGATATCGATGTCTTGAACAAGAAAATGGAAGATAAGATCGTGTGAATCAAGGAACATGATGGAGAAGTTGTCGGTTTGTGACAAAAAGTTAAGGACCAAGAAAAAAATTTGATTCCCAGCATGTTATTAGTAATTAAGAATAGTCAGAAGATTGATAAGATGAAAGATGATCCTATTAATTCAGTATGAATGAAGCAGTAATTGAGCTCAGGTGTTATGGTTGATTTGGGGTCGATCAGAAACAAAAAATCGTTAGGGTTGAACTGAGACCAAAAGCAACTGCTCCATGTATGAAAATTCATGTGTCTACCAAGAAGAATAAAATTATATGGAACCAACGGATATAATGGTAGTATCGAACTGAAATCCATGATTGTGCCATTCCTAAGGTGTTAATGCTTTCGAAAGCTGGGACACTCCAAAAATCAGTGTTTTATAGCTAGAAGACACTGAAGGGCAGAAGAACAGAGGTGACATCCAAACAAAGAATGGATCTCTAGAAAATATTTTGAAGAAAATAGTTTTTAATTTAGAGGATTTGGGTACATGTCAAGATATTTTAAATTTACCATAAATAGGAGTATACTATAGAATAATCAAAAATTTTACTCAAATAAAATCAATGATCCAATAGGTGAGTTAAAAATGAAAAATATATTTGATTCTTTACAAGACAAACTCAGTCCTTCCTACTCTAAGAAAGATCAAACTTATCAATATATACCGAGTGTGAATACAAAAATATGTACCAATAAGAAGGAAGTAGAGAAGGAAGTGGTTGCAGAAATATACCTTAAAGAATCAGACCGTTCTGCTGTGTGCATCCTTGAAGGTGGTTTTGCATCTCACATGACATGAAAAAATGATCTAGTTACAAAAATATAATATGACAAAGAAAGAGTTTTAAATTTTGGAAATGATTAAGGCCAGAAGATAATTAGATTAGGAAAGGCCATATTTGGGGGAAAAGAAATAAGACATGCTGATGTTTTGGTTATAGAAGGTATTAGTCCCAATTTTCTCATCATCAGTCAACTGTGCGGCAGATGAAAATTTATATGGCTTACAAAGAAGACATGTGTTGTAAATGGGAATATAGTGTACAATTATCCAAGATGGAAAAAAGGAAAAATTTGAATCTCTACTTGGTATGTGGAGAAGAAGATATGTGTTTTTTATTTAGAGAGGAAGAAAACAAGTTCTGGCATAAACGACTTGGTAATTTATTCTATCCATCTGTGAAAGATTTGGTAATGTTTGATGTAGATAGAGACCTACCAATGTTATCATAGGATCATAATCCAACGTGTGATGCATTCCATCATGGTAATATCATCAAAAGAAATATAAAGAAAAATAAAACAAGTCAATAAGAGTTCTTGAATTGGTGCATGCTGGTGTTTGTGGTCTTATAACACCAACATCAATTAACGAAAAGAGGTACTATGTTCTTTTAATTGATGACTATAGCTAAATATCATGTGTTCTTTTTTAATTTTCCAAAAGCCTGATGTGTTTAGATTCTTAAAACAATATCGGAGGGATTCTTAAATTATTCTTGGACTGAAAAATTTGATATTTCATAATGAAAATGGTACAGAATTCACAGACAGTCAAGTGGAAGAATATTGCGAGAAATACAGGATAAGGAATCAATTTTCTTCCGCAAGAAAACCCCAAAAAAATTAAGTGGTTGAAAGGAGAAATCATAAAATCAAAAATATGGCTTGATAAATTCTTATAGAAAAAGAACTACTAGAGAAATTTTGGAAAGAAGTATTATTACTGTCAGTCTACATTTCTAAGAGGGATCTGTTGTGTCTTAATGAAGGAAATAATACACATGATATGTGGTACATAAAGAATCCAATAGTTAAATACTTTTCAATATTTATAAGTAAGTTCTTTATTTTCAACAAAAAAACATAGAAAATTTGAGTCACGTGGATATGAATGAATAGTCTTTAGATACTTAGGAAATTTACAAGCTTATAAATTCTTAATAAAAGGCTGGGAAATGTTGTTGAGAGCAATGATTTAATTATAGTGGAGAATGAGGAGAGCATTCAACAGCATAGTGAATAATTTTCTGATAATAGAGATGAGGAGGAAATCATTATACGGAAGTAGAAGTAGATGATGATAATTCAGGAGAAGATACCAATGATGAGAATGAGGAATTAAAATGCGTATTTGCATTGAATCCAAGGATTTGAGATGAAAATGATAGAAAGACTGTCATTGGTTATCAGTCAGTTCCAATTTAGATAATAAAAATGACATCTCTACATCAGACATCATTCCTATCTTAGGTAGATCCTTAGTGTTTTGTTGATGTAGTTGAAGATGGAAAATGAGTTTATGCAATAAATGTAGATCTGAATCAAATTTGAGATGAATCAGCCTTGGGAGAATGTTTCATGGTCAGCAGATAAAAATTCCATCATGGATAAATGGGTCTATCAAAACAATATGAATGAATATGGAACAATTATTTGAAACAAAGAATGACTAGTGTGTAGAGGATGCTCCCTGATATAGGTTATAGATGTTGATAAAACATTTTCACCGGTTTCCATGCTAGAGACAATCAGATTATTCATATACATTACAGTGTAATGGAAGTTCAAAGTGTTCTAGATGGGTGTAAATTCTATATTCTGGAATGGGGTTCTGGAAGAAGAAGTTCATACTGTGAAGCGAAATGTTTTCCTCATTCATGAGGATGAGAACAAGGTCTGTCGACTGAATAAGGAATTGAATGGGATGAAATAAGAACAAAGTGCATGGTACTCAAGGCTTGATATATATTTGACGAATTTGGGTTTCTAGCATAGGGGTGTTGATTACAATCTCTATTTCAAAAATGGTAGTAATAAAAGGAGATGGTGCTGTTCTATGTCGATGACATAATATTTGGTGGAATAGATGATGCTTAGTGAAGAATGTTTTCTAAATTCATTAAACGTGAGTTCAAAATGACAATGATTGGGGAGCATACGTTTTTTCATGGCTTACAAGTGACACAAAAAAGTAACAACACATTCATTTCTTAATACAAATATGCCAAGACGGTCATGATAATATTTGGAATGAAAACATTAAAGGATATGAAGAATTTGGTTGCTACCCGGTTGAAATTATCGAATGATGATAATGGAAAGGCATTTAATATCACATAATATAGGAAGATTATTGGGAGTTTTCTGTACCTAAAAGTGAAGAGACTTGATATTGTTTTTTCCACATGCCAGGATATGAGATATCAATGTAATCCAAAGGAAATCCAAATGCTTGTAGTGAAAATAATACATCAGTATATCAAAGAAACTATGGATTTTGTGAGGAGGTGCTTTATATCTTGGTGGATTCTGTATTTCTCGGCTAAGAAAAAAAAAGAAATATTGAATTTCATTAAGCACTGTTGTAGTTGAGTATATTTTGGCCACTCAAGTATGCACATAGTTACTTTGGACAAAGAAGAAACTTGATGAAATGAGAGTGGAATTGAAGTCTCTGATCGGAATCGAGTACGATAACTCAAGTGATATAAATATAATAAAAAATAATGTTCACCACTAAAGGACAAATAAAATTGAGATAAAGTATCATTTTATCATGTAGATGGTTGAACATGTAATAGTGAAGTTGGAGTATATTCCTACAGAGCAATAGGTTGAAAACATTCTAACAAAGGCCTTACCCAAGGAATCTATTGAGAGGCATCGACTAGCTACGGTAGATCAATCGACTCCCCGCACTTGAAAAAGTGTGTCTAAGTATCTCCCTCTCCCCTAGGTATGGTTTGTTTTTCCTAACATACTAATATTTTATCTCTACTCTCTTGCAAACCACAAAGAAGTGACCTTCGGGTTTGTTGAAAAGGGGGAGAAAGAGTGACCCCTAAAGGGGGAAAACTATGGATTGAAAAAGGAGAAAATTCCATTTTCAGATACACGTGGAGAAGCTAATAGGTGGAGCCGTGAGATAGGGGAGTTGAAAGATGATGAAGAGTTGAAGCTGTAAGAAAACATGGGGAGTTTTAAATCTGATGATGCTAGAAGTGATTGATCAAGGAGTAGATATCCCGATAGCTAAAGATTTTTATACAAGCATATGAGTGATTTTGGAATGGTGTGATATGATTTATAGAAATTAAAAATTGGTAATAGTTTAGAAATTGGTATCAGTTTTCTGTCAACAGTTGGGATATTTTGATTTACTATTGTTTCTCAAGATGATCATTTCTCATGTTGTCTAATAGTATGTGGTATGTGACTTCTTGAATGCTATCAGAGTCACAATAGGTGAATGGTGGTAGCCATTGGAAGAAGCTTTTATGAGGTATCAAAGTGAATAGAATTTTTATGAGAAGAGTTTTCAACAAACCCAAAGGGGGAGATTGTTGGGAAAAATCCATCAAGGTATCATGGATGAATTTTTGTTGTGATTGTGTTTTTTGAGAATGCGGGCCTCCATGTTGTGTTTTTTGACAAAGAAAACCACGATGTCCAATTAGATGAAAAAGGGTGTTTACATAGTGATTTTTTGGTTTTAGGAGATGTTGTTGGCTATACATATTTCACATAAGAAACATAACCAAGGAATGTATGATATTTAGGCGGTACAAAAATAACATAACTAAGGTGGCGCTATTTTCCAATGTCTGCTAATTATTTGGGCCCCAAATTTAAAAAATAGATATACAAGTTTTTGACAAAGTATGTTGAATGAAGAATTGAGGATGGTATGGAAACATATTCTCAAGGGTTTTTTCGAGATTAGAATGTCAAAAAATGGAAAAGGCCCGAAGTGAGTGAAATACATGGAAATGTCCCCAAAATATGAGGCTACGTGAAAGAATCTTGTTCACCCAATGCAACGTCAAACTGGGTTTTGCGTGCTCTAAGAGGATATTTAGAGGCATGATGAATCATCCGCGCATGGGTAAATAATTTCTATAAATAATAGGTGACAACCTTATTTGACACATATCATCACTTAGAGAAAATACGACCACCAGATCTCGTAATAGTTTCACAAAAAGAGAGTCGCACAAAAGATTTTGAGCTGCGCACATGCTAAGAAATTTGTTCGTAAGATTTGAGTTGTTCCTAAGTTGTGTACAATGGGTGTTTCAAAAAAAAAAGTGGAATCTTGCATGAAAGTCAATAATGTTGCGTGCAAGACGCAGTAAGCATTGCACAAAATATTTGGAGTTGACTAGTAGTGCTGTTGTTAAGTTGTATTCATCAGGGGATGAAAGTGAGACATTAATAAAAAAATTACTTACAGTAAAGGATGCATTAATTTGAGACAATGAAGGGAACTATAATTCCATAAACTATGAGTGGTTCTTATGAATATGCAGTGAGAACACTTCAGTTGAGAGAGAAGTGATCTTTCAAATTGTGAATGGTTGTATACCAGGAAGGATAGTGAGTCTGTTTTGATCGTGGTAAACTACAATCCACTTTTAGGGAATTTGGTACATCAACATATAGCTCGTTTATGATACTTGGACATAGCCCAGTGGGGGTGATCCAAGTAATAATCTATGTGTCATGTCCATGATTTAATATCTATTGATACTTTTCTATGAGAAAGAGAGATAAGAGTGTTTTGTTAACGGCGAGACAAGATCAATATGGGTAGTTGTTTTAATCTTTCAACCCCTGATTCTCCCCCCCCCCTCAGGTTATCTAACGTAATGGATGTAAAAATTATTAATTTTCATATAACCAATTATGTATAAACATCTATTATGAATTTATTAATAATGTTTTTTTCCATCATTTTGGTTTGGGTTTAGTTTTTTCTTCAAAATATATTGAATTTAATAAATTGATTTTTCAGGTTAAATTGAACATTTTTGTGATATTTATATTATTATATAAAAATAATGTTTTATTAATGTATATAATAATGAAATAGTATTTTCAAAACACTATTATTTAGTTACAAATGGTAAAATTGTAACACCCCAAACTTCTATAGTACGCTTCTCTTTGAATAATGAAATAGTGTGTGTTGTATGCAACATCGAGTTCTAACACACCACAACCAATCAAACTAGCCGTTATTAATAGTAATACCAACTTTTTGAAATTTATAAATTTTATTATTCAAAATGGACTTAATTTTTGGATTTATAATATCGAAATGATCCTAGGGTGAATTTTTGGTATTTTTCTGAAAAACTTCATTTTTTTGATGAATAGTGAAACCACTAAGTTGTAGTAAAAAAACTGATTTTTTCATAAAACTTAATTTTACTACTTCTGTGAGTGGAATTTAGAAAATCCAAGAGACACGGTTAATATCATGGAGTAAAATTTGGTTCAATGAGATGAAAATATTTTTTGTTGAATAGAAACTTTTTACTTTTATTTACCACGTTTAAAAGTAAATAGAGTAATTAAGGGTAGAAATGATATTAATATTACCCTAACACATTTCCTAATTCTATTGGATAAGTGTATCTCGACCAAAAACAACCTTAGGAATAAAATATTATCATTTAGGTCCACTTGGATTAGATTAGGACATTAATTATTATTTAATTCAAAGAAGAGTTCAAAGAGTTAAAATCAAGGTTTATTTACTAAAACAATTATAATATAGGGTTACATATAAGATAAATTCGATTATAAATATTCAGTGGAAAGATAAAACGATTTAATAAATAAAGGTATTTCATTTATAATTTTTATACATTAAATAATTTAATTTATTTATGAAACAATGATGATGCAGTAATTATATTAATAGTGAAAAATTAAAATAATTGATATTATAAATACACAAATAAATATAATATGAGACTTTTAATGAATTACACTAATTTTATATGTTAATATGACATTTTAGGAATTATTTAATTAACTTTTTTCGAAATAATAATTTTGTTATGATTTTCACAAAAATCAATTTTCCAAATAGTGTCAAAAGTGACATAAAAGTGTTTTTAAAACAAATATTATATTATTAATTGATATTAAATTTCTAAAAATATAAGGTTCAGAAACGAGACTTATATCATGATAGGTTTATCTTTAATGGACCACTTGGGGGGTCTCTTGGAGGTATATAGTATGTTTATTAACTATATGATATAAATGTACAAAGTGACATGGTAAGTGTCAAACTAATTAACTAAGAGATAAAACTAAAAGATAAGGTTAACATAATGACCCAAACCTATCTAAATTCTATTGGTTGAGTTTTTTTAGACCCATCCCCAACATAACCTTTAAATAATCAACTTTGGGGCCATTAGAAACCGAATATGAATTTATTATAAAATAATATTTCAAAATTTTCCTAAGGTGCCCCACACCCCTCTTAGAAAAGAGAAATCCCCCTTCTCATTAATTCACACCTTCAAAGACTTTTGGATATACCAACCCCTGCCCAAATACTCTCTAAAATTACCTCACTACAACATAGAGGCCTTATTTTGATCAGAAATCCAACCTAAGGAGCCCTTTTGTTCAAATAAAAATGAAGAACCCGAAAAAGAGGTAATGTTTTCACCACCCTTTTTCAAATTCATTTCTTCTTCAACTTCTTATTTCTTTGTTATTCCCATTATAAAATAATAAATATATTATCTCCTATATACTGTAATATTATTATAAATATGGTACAACCTTATTCATTATTCTATCAATCCTTTGAATGACATGTCACCATACGTGCGTACGTATGGCTTACGGTCTCCACGTTGTGGTGTAATTGTTATTCAATATATTATTATTTGGATGGGTGTAATAATGATTTGTAATTCATTTAAATAATAAATATGACATGATAATTATTATGTATATATATGATATACCATCCAATTATATATTATTTTAATATCAAAAGAATGATATTGTCTCTCGTGCGTACGTACGGACTACCGTCTCCACAAATGCAATGAGATTCATTCTCCATCGTATCCATTCAAAAATAATTATCATTTTATGATTTAAAAATAAATTTTAAGGACTTGAAATCATTCTGGATATGAATATGATACAACCTATTCATGACAAACATGGATTACGTAACAAAACATTTAAAAGAAAATGAGTAAGTTAATACCCGAAACGACAATAATACTAAGATATTATTAACGACGCAATGTTAAAAGATCATATATGATAACATAATAATGTATATGATTCTTGTATAATTTAATTACAATTATTTATACATTATACATGAGTTTAACCTACCCCCAACCAACTAAATGTACAATGTAAGGGTTTATTTCGCAATCTCTTCATTATCCGTGGTTGTTTATACGTAATAATCTTCTGGGATTTCTCTATCATCCACATCCATGTTTCTTAAAAATGTATTTCAAATTTTTTTTACTATTTACTAGAATATGGGATAAAGTAATTTATACCCTTTTTTACTTTTATAAGTATTTTATAAAGGAATATTTCCATCGTTTTCCAAATAAGGTCCTTTTTAACCTTTTCGACAGAATTAAGGTAAGAATGTATTTTATAACTTATACGGTGGGTGTGGCTATTTTTCGCTATTATAAAATATTCAAAGCTACCCATACAATAATATAAGAATATTTTCAATGTAAATGTTTTATTTTATAATTTTGTGACTTTTAAATGATTTAATAAAAACGATATATTTCACTCAAATAGTTTTGATTTCATCTATGTCAACATCCTTTGATGGATTTTATGCTTATTTGATGTTTATTTATTATGATAAAAAACTTCCATATATTATTGAAGGTTTAGTGATATTTTTTACTATGGATGTGTTATTTTTATACCATTCATCATTTATGGTGTATGTATTGACATTTCGTATTCTAGTTTTAATACGAATGTTTATGTTATGTTTAAACCTGTTCATATGAGGAATGCATTGGACTTAATAAGTGATGGATGGATCCCGCTATAGCTCATCAATGCATCGGTAGGTCTCATTAGACAAACTAGTGTCCTGGTACAAGGTCATGACAAAATCCTATTTGTAGTCTTGGCACGAGGACTTGGCTATGTGGTTATGATAGTCTGGCATTATGCATTCCATCATTTTGAAAGTGGTTATTGATATTGCATGTGATTATTCGATTAGTAGACTATCCATGTGAATAAGTAAATGGAATCATTCCATTTTATTTTTTCTTCATTATGTTTATGTTCAAGTTCAAGTTTTAGTTATACATTTCCTTAAATGACTATTCTTATTTATGAAAGTTTCTGCTATATTGTTATTCTTACTGAGCATCTAAGCTCACCCCTTTCAATGTAATATTTTTCCCAGGATGTGAAGATGTTATTTATGAATGACCATCAGGGATAGTATGAGGGGATAAGAGTGTGGACTATAGAGACTATTTTGTTGTAGTTTTCATTTTTACGGTGTAATTTAAAACTTTATGAATATTTCTAGTGTTTCCAAGGCTACTAAAATAATCAGTCTTTCGAAATTTGATCTTCATTGTGATCATCCCAATGTTATGTAATAATGCTCCGAACCTGGATAACTAGGGTCAAATTGTTACAAAAATAATTTTTTTAAGTGTCGAATATTTTACTTTGCATTTTACTATGCATTTTATATCTGCTATTATATTTAATAACTAAGTCTTCTAATACATTAAAGATATTTTTTTTAAAATTTATAGAATTAATATGATAAAATAATGTTAATTTTTAAATTAATTACATCAATATTAGGTTACATGTAATTTATAATAATATTATAAAATACATTATTTTTTCCTGAATAGTAAAAATACACTTTTGAGTTTTCCTTATGTTTAATATTATCATTAGTGATGTAATAATTATGTAATAATTATGGTGTAACCTTTAGTAATAAAATATGACATGAGGTGTCCAAATTTTCCAAAACATGGAAAAATACCATGGGAAGTCCCATGGTTTTCCAAATACCACTAATGAGCTTTAAATGGATATTAATAACAACTCTCTCTCTATTACTACAAATAGACATTTATTCCTTCATTTAATTTCATAAAAAATTCAATGTACTATATTATCTTGTAGTTTTACCACCCTATGAGTCCTTTCAATGTGTCCTCGATCCCCTAAGGTCCCACCCTTCATGTTTTAGGAGTTACTCTACAAGGTAAGGGAATTCTCAACTTCTCTTTTACATTCAAGTTCTCTTTTATGTGGTATGCATTTCATGTTTCCATTCAATGTTCTTATTTACATTTTATTATCTCCTTCAAATATAATATTATTTTTTTTATTTATGGGTTACACCTGTCTCCCCTCTTTTTATTTTTTTAAAACCATGTCACAAAGCCATTATACTGCATAATTTTCATCCCAAAATCTCTCTTGTTTTCAAGAACTATTATTATGTTATTATCAGTTTGATTCAGATAGATTATGTTGGTATATTTCATTCCATATACCCCTTACATTTTATAATATGTAGAATAATTATATACGCCTTTTTTTTAAATCAAAATATTTTATGAATTTTTATGTGTTGCGGTTAGGCTGTCGAATTTTTGTAAGTGATTTCTCAAATTTTCCTTTATTTCAAGTTCTATTATTTTATTTTTCTTTACTCATCTCATTTCCTCCAAATTTTATGATAACTCCAGTAACATATATGTATTGTAATGTTTTATTTATAATGTAATATTTCATCATCATATCTACTTTCTCCTTCTTTTATACTAGAAATGAAAACATTATCTATGATGTGTTAATTTATCACATTCAGGGATGACAAGTTTTCAATTTATATTACCATCATCAATTCTGTTCATGAAATCATTTTTATGGTTGAAAATAATATAATATATGTTTTTTAACATATTTAATCTTCTTGAATATTTTTGTATACATGATATTAAATTATAAATTAAAATGAGTGTGTTGTGATAAAAAACAGCCAACTAACACAATAAATTATCAATAATGTTTTATAAAATGATTATTTTTCACTAGAAATTACTAAATTAATTTTATAAGCATATAATATTCTTGATGTTAAATAATAATATACAACTTCTATTCTAGATAGAAATTTTCCTATTACATGTTTATCCTTACAATAATATAAGTAAAACGGTCATGAATACCAAGGAAGAAACACTCCCAAACAATAAAATTAAACCACTTAATCCCAACAAGAAGGCCATGAATTAAATTAATAAGGATATAAATAATAAATTAAATAAATAATAAATTCTATAAATATGAATTAATGTATTTAATTTGGTTATCTAGGAAACTAATATCAAGTGAAAACAACATTGGACTTAAGGTAAGGGTTTTCTCAGCTCACTTCCATTTTTGTGAGATATTCCTTATGCAAAAATATTTATTATTTATGGTGTATTTCTAATTTATTTGATTTATAATATCATGAATAAATTTATTTTAATGGTATTAAATGTTTCATTTTAATATTATTATTGTTGGGGCATATGATTTGATTTATTACAATGTGGTAAGGGTTTTCCACCCGAACCTCCACTTTCATTAAAGTTACTATTATTATCTACTTACGTCAATTAAATTATTAATCATTAATCCATAATCCTCATAAATTCTTTTTAAATGTTATATATATCTGTGCCAACCATAATCCTACCTCTTTTTAATTGGAATTATATGTTTATAAATTGATCTTTGAAAAATTCATCATGGAATATAAGCCCGACTCTAGAGAATTTTCCAGATTCATACATATTTTCAAGGGAAATATACAACCTATTTTTAGAAACAATTATATATATAAAATAACTAATTTTATTTTAAAAAATATATCTTACTTAATTTTTGGTTTTATACCAACACTTTTAAAAAAGGACACTCCTTTTCAATATAAAGGATTATATATTTCATGAGTTACACAATGATTTTATAAGGGTATATTCATATATTTCAACACCCCTATAGATTGTTATGTATTATTGGGATTAATAATTATGATATCATCTACCATATTTTTTTAATGGTTTATGATTAGTTTGAATTTGTATGTGATATCGTAAAACTATTCACCAATTTACTACGAATGGTTAGTGTTTATGCTCAATATTTTGGAAAAGGTATTTATGTTTCGTATGATGGTTTCAATATGATTTTATATGTTATATTTGATGACCCCATTTATATGAGGATGTAATTAGACTTATTATGTGACAATTGGGTCCCTCTATAGGATCACAATGCATCGGAAGGTCTCATGAGACAAATAGATATGAACGTGGCTGAGGCCTTGTCCATTTTTTAGATATGGTTTTGGTCACGACCTTAATAATTTTTAGATCTCTTGGATGAGGCAAAGAAATATGTTTCAGAGTGTATGGAATATGTATTTCCCTAATTATGATGCTATAAATATATAGTTAATTTTGTTCAAATACTATTAGAATACCCATGCTTATGTATTATTATGTAAATAATTACTCATATCATATTACTTCCCTAATGTGTTTGATTTTATTATAATTTTTAAAGGAAAGTATTTTCACCGATTCATCATGCCTAATTTTTATGTCTATGATATCTTCAACTAAATTTATAACCCTCCCAGAGCATCTGAGCTCACCCCTTCTTATGATTCATTTTTTCCACGGATAGGAAGAGGTATATTATGATTTACTTGCATGTATAAAATTAGAGTTGTGGTTGATCCCAATAAAATATATATGTTGTATTTATTTTCAAGTTGTAATTTTGAACCAATATATGTATATGGTTTTCCAAAACAACCAAACTACTTATTATTTCTTGGATTTATTCATTATAAACATGCTAATGTATTAAAATAATTCATCTGATCCATGCTTCTCAGGTTGGGGAATTACAGAAGTGTTGGTGCGGTTGCCAATGTATCCATACCCTAGAACATTAATCACATACATATTGACTCAGTTAATAAAAAAAAGGTTTATGGGAAAACAATGGTACTTGAATCATATAAAAATGGGTTTTGGTTTCCATTTCATTATTGAGTTAGCTCTCCAGATATAATATTTGGCCATGGTACATCTTTTTTATTTTAGGATGCATTTGTGGAATTTTCTAGCATGGATTTTGTATCATGAACACACTGATGATCACCTCAATGTTGAGGTGTTGATATAGGGACCAATTCCATAGGTTATACCTCTAGGTGGTTCACAAGTAATATTGTCACCTATTGAGTAACACGTGATGCGCACAAGACCAGTGAATGTGGTATGTAGTTTTAGAACAACATATGAGTTTCAGCGAGAGAGACCCATTAGGTTCCAATGTGAGCTCAACCCATAATAAAATGGGGACTGGTTCGAGGCGGTGATCTCAGTTTTTAGTATTTTCTAGACAATAGTCGATCAAATAGTGGTCCTGGTGGGAAGACTTATCCATGGATTAGTAGGATGATGTTGGGGATAGTGACCCAATATTACAACGAGGTGACTCTACCAGGGTCCGAGTTTGTGAATCTGATCAAAGAGGGGTATTATCCAGAAATGTTTTGGGTTGTATGTATCAAAGAGATTATTCATATCCAGTAGGGTAACATGATGGTAGTTTAGTATTTATCAAGGTTTACCAACCTCTCTGGGTACTCGATGGAAACAGTTATTGACCAACTATTCATTGATAGAACATTCAAGAAATGGATATTTAGAGATATCTAGGATAGTATTATCCTTATATGGATTACGAGATATGATAGGGTGCTAGAGTGAGATTTTTTTGTTGTGGATTTCGTGGCTGTGCAGATACATCCAGTGGTTGTTGGTAATTGGAATGTAGGAACAAATACCTCAGTAACATAGAGCTGACATCATTCTTAGGAAAATAGACGTCCATGATGATTTAGTAGGATATCCTGATAAAGAAGTTGCATGGTTCAGGTATCACATGATGGGTCTATTTTTCCTAGATATAGGTGTTGGTTCTCATGTGGCAGTAGGGTACATCTAGCCCATGATTTTCTGATATGTCGTACGACTGGTAGAGAAACCATGAATATGTCGTTCAGGCCGATGCAGTGGTAGAAATAGGTTTGTTTTCTTGGAGTTGGACATTGAATATGGGATAATAGAGAAGAAGGAGGTGGTAGAAATTTTTACATACTTCCACCACCACAACCTGGTGGTCCACTACAGGCTAAGGTAGATTTAAGATAAGGGAGGGGAGAGATATAGGTCGTTGAGGGATACAGCCAAGAGGTTTTTCGAATTATGCGTGGTTCGATCTGTTTCATTTCTACCTTAGATTTAGTACTAATAAGAATATATTCTAGACATACCTTTATTTACACATGTCTTATTCAATACTTATAGATACTTGTTGAGTTCCCGGAATGACCTTTATACTCAGACATTGATACTGGAGATGACTCGGTGATCACACACTTTTAATGAAAATGTGACCTAACTGTTAGTGGTGAGATTCTCTTTTGGGATATCATTTTAGAAACAATGAGGCCTTATAAAGTCATATTAGTTATGGAATTATTATCCTCTATTTATTCCCACATTGACTATTTCCTATGGAGCATTCGATGCGTCTAAAATGACAGAACTAGGATCTCCTTATTCACGGAAAAAAGAAACCACTATAGAGTAGGATGGACTCATACATTGTTGGGTAAAAATATTACTCACAAGTTAGTGATAATTAACCTTCGTTCAGTAGATGTTAGAAGCACCAAATTTAATATAGTGTTGGTGGGGTATGAGGACATCTTACTTGAGAATATTTCAAGCATACCGCACTACTCAGATATATACTTCTACATTTATCTACACACATATATAACCATGATATTAATTCCACTATATTAGATAGATCTCACATATCTTTTCATGCTGAGAGTTGATTTGGAGGACTCGATTAAGAAGGGATTTGATATAACCAGTGGTTCACCCTAGGTAGTCCCAGTTTTGTTCACCTAGAGGGTGGGTGAGAGCTCAAGGTTTTGTGTGGTAATCCAACACCTTATCTAGGAGACCATATGGAAAAAGTGTCCACTATCGATGATTGATGACATCTTTGATCCATAGATAAAGAGATGATGGTTATCAAATTTTGAAATCATGAAAGGATGTCACCAATTGAGATTACTGGATGAGGATATACTGAAGAAGACATTAAAATGAATCTATAGTCACTTTGAGTATATGGTGATTCCCTTGGCATGAATACAACCTCAGTAATTTAAGAGGGACTCATTAATGGTATTTTTCATCCTTTCATAAACCATTTCATAGTATTCATTATCGATGAAATCCTTGTGTACATGATGTTTGTGGATGAGAACACAATACACATGAGGTTTATTCTGGATGGTATGGGATATGACCAACTAATTGAGAAGCTATAAAAGGTCTATTTTTGTATTCAAGAAGACCAATTTCTAAGAAAAATTATCTCAGTATAAGTAGAGATAGTGAAGCAGGCCATGTTCATGGCGGCATTAGCTTGCGATCCACCCAAGAAAATGACGTGCATGAAAAGATTCCTTGGGTTGGTAGGATATTATCAGAAATTCATACCTGAATTCTCTGGAATATCAAATCTAATTAAAGTTTTAACCCTAAAGGCGTATCCTTTCTTGGGGAAATTGAGGTGGAAATAATATTTTCAGATGTTGAGACAGATATAGATAGGCACTCCCATTCTTAGATTTCCAGATAAGGGTTTTGAGTATGTAGTGTTCCTCGATTTGTTAGAAACTAGGCTTCCTTGTTTTTTCATGCAGATTAATGTTGTGATTTCCTATATTTCACATCCTTTGAGACCACATGAGAAGAACTATATGACCCATTATCATTTCTTAGTAATAGTGGCCTTCAAATTAAATTTATGGCGAAACTACTAGATGGGTGCGAAATTTATCATCTATTTTGATCATAAGAGTCGCAATTATATCTTCCATAGAAATTATTTTGACTTGAGATAAAGGATGTTCCTAGAGTTATTATAGGATTATGACATCATGATTTTATATAACAATATAAAGGGGAACGTGGTAGTAGATTCTCTAAGTATGAGATCTTGTTATCAGTTGTAGAATGAGGAATTATAGGAGTTGGCCTTATAACCGTTATTCTTTTCGGATGGAGATAGATCATCATACCACTAATATATGGGGTTTCCACCAACATTACAAGATATTTAGGGAGGCATTTATTTTGGATACTTACTATGAGACCCTATATAATCATATATCCACTGGATATTCCCCTAATAATTTTTCTAAATGTAGGGACATTTCTGTTCTTTTTAGAGGATTCACTACTAGTGACGTTGCATGAGTATGATTGGATAAAATATCAAGTATAACAATTGGAGGTATATTCATGTGTTAAAGGATATACCAAGACCTCCAAAATTAGTTTTTGTTGATAGGGATGATGAAGGGAGTTATAATGTTTTTATCTCATTTCCTTACATACCAACATGTTATGGATGAGAACCAAATTATAGTTGGTTTATCCCAACACCTTGATTTCTTAGAGTATATGTGATATGGTATATTCATAGACATCATAAAAATATTACCACATACATACAAGGGACATGATGCTAATGGGTTATCATAAAATGTCTTTCCATGTCGGCCCACTTCTTAGTTAACTTATAACAGAGTTTAGTAGAGAGCTTGAGATGCATATACATGTAGGAGAGAGTCCAAATCCTTGAAATTCCATTGAATATCATCTTTAAACATGATTTTCACTTCACATCACAATTATGAAATGGATTATAGGATGTTTTTGTGACTCAGTTATTCTTGAGCATAGTGAACCACTCATTAACTGATTTCAAGATAGAGAGGACATTTTATGTTTGGAGAACCGGATTTGAGCATGAATGTTAATCATTCATCGTAGTTTAATGTATCACATACCACTTTTTTAGATTTTGTAATTTAAGAACTAGGATTCCACCATTTCTATGACAACAGTAGATGATTTTTAAGAGAGACCTTACGAGTCACCACTATGATGGATGGACCCTAGAGATGCAGCACTTATGGTCCCAGATATGGTGAGAGAAACTAACAAAAATGTACCAAGAATCCAATAGTGGAATAATACTTCATAAAACCATCAAAATGATTTTTTAGAAATATCAAATTGGAATTTGTAGTTCGAAGACGGAGTCCACATGTTCTTATGGGTTTCACCTCAACATGGATTATAGATATTTTTCCTGGGAAGAAATCTATCTTTAAGATTAAGTCTACTATTCCAGATACTAATTAGAGTTAGTGAGGTGGAATTACACGTATCTATACCTTGGTAGTTATAACTGGTTTGTATCATCTTCGATGTGTCACAGTTGAGGGGGTACATGCAAGAAACATTGCATGTTATCAATTGGGGAGAACTAGAGCCGAGGATGGAGATACATTTTCCAAATATCAAGTCGAGATTGAGTGTCTTAAGTAAAGGATACTTTTTGTGTATTTGATTCCTTTGGTGATTGTTTTATGGAAACATGGGAATTTTTAAGATATCAAATGGGAGAAGGATACTCAGATTCGTACATAGTACCCACATCCCTTTGTGTATCCCTTGTTTTGGATTTTTGGTCCATAAACACCTAAGGTGGGGAGAAGGTAATGAATTTTATTTTCCATGTATTTTTTGTAGACTAAATGAATAAATCTTGAGACTGGGGTAAAATAAAACATCCAATTCAAAGGCTTGGTGTTCCTGTAAAAAATATTTGAAAAATTGGAATTATATTTTATAGCACTTATGTGAAATTTTCATGAAAAAGTGGAATAATATCTAAATAGGAACCCGTGTCAAAAATATAATGAAATAATTCAGTTAATATAGTGTGATTTACCCATGCTATGACATAACATTGGTCAGTGTTGGTCATTTGTAGAAAATTCATCTCGTGTGTAAAATAAAAATAAATTTATTTTTATTTTTTTATTTTGTTGATGCAATGACCAAACCGTCACTATATACAAATATTAATTGATAATTCCTAGGTTTATACACTAAAATATATTGATCCATTTGACCATTGGAGACCCATCAAAAGATACTCCATTTATTGATAAAGACTAGATCAGAGATTGATGACATGTGCCAGACGAATCCAGAGGATCTCACCAATACTCACAATGAAACTCCATTCATTTTTAGCGATCAATAAAAATCATTGTTGGGTGTTTTTTTGGATGGATTCTTTCAACATTCACAAGTTATAATGTAATGATAATCAATCATCCAAATGTTTTATAAGTGGTGTATTTTTCTTGCGGGATGAGTTTATTTTTCAAGTCATTTATGGAGAATTTCATAATGATTATTGATTATTCATATGTCGATATAATGGAGATGGAATGAGGAAAACATGAACAGTGTTCGAGGAATTTTCATCATGGCGATTCCTTGTAATTTCTACTCTGTTTCTTCATTCATCACACGTGTTATCCAATTGGACAAATGTTCGATGTATACCAGAAAATCAAGTTTTGTGCACCCATTTTGTGGTGGAACAATTTGATATCATAGATATGGGATACAAAAGTAATGGAGGTGGTGTAATGATGGATGTGTTTTAGGATTAGATGATTTTGGATTCACAAATTCATGTTCTTGAGTACGAAACAGATGACATCAATATATGATGTTTTAATATTGGATTTGATTGCTAGAGCATGTGTTTCATAGACAAAAATTGGATCAGAGAACATGGATCAATTTTTTTCTAATGAGGCACATGGCTGGATTGATGGCTAGAGGGTCAAGAACAGCTTCAAAATCCATATTTGAGATCCTAGAAATTTACAAAATACATGGTTTATATGTTATAATAACACACCATGTGTAACCCTATCATCTGCGGATAGGGTTTTGGAAATGAGATATGTTTCATATAGCATGTGTCCTTGTAAAATAGAAATTTTTTCCATATGGTGATCTTGACATGTACCTTAGAGGGAACACAAAAATGTATTAGATTTCTTGGGCATGAGAACGTTGTGTCCTTCCAATGGGAACTGACCTGGCCTGGTGTACAAGGAAATAGCCATGTACTTGTAAACATGGAGACTCCATGGGAAAATAGAATGCTATATACTATTACACATTAACGGAAATGATAAAATGGTCGTTAACATTATAAGTAAATGGGGGAAATGGGATACATAATGTAACCCTACTATAAGTTGTATACTACCTTAAAGTTGTCCTAGAGCCCTTTTATAATGTATCTTTGACATGTTTTAATGGGTTGTGTTCCCCATGTCTATTGCATGGGCGTTAGTATATAATCACATCCGACACATTGGACATTTATCCCTTTCACCAGGCTTCCTAGGTAGAGTTGTTGGAATCCCTCCCTATTCCCTTGAATGAGATCCTATATTCATCATTATTATACAGGTGGAGTTTTTGGAATCATTGTGAGAAAAACTACATGGTAAATGATAATATACTTAGAGGGTTAATATATATTGAGTTATTGGTATACCTCTTGTCCTTGGGAGTGATCCTCATCTATATATCATGTCTCTTTAAACTATCAACATGTAATTAAAATGGAGAGACCTAACAGACATTACCTATCATATTCATGTCATTGGTTCCTTCAAACTCGGTAGTGTTCTTTACCTGTATGAGTACTATATAGAACCATTATGATGGAATATGATTTAAGTATTACAATTGTGACATACCTATAAAATGTTTTCATTGTTGAGTATATCTAGAAATTTCTGCTATATATATTATAGACATATATCTTTCAATACTAGATTGTTTTCTTTTTGTTATGGTATGAATTTTTAGGGGTTCTTACTGAGTATTGTTATACATACCCCAATAAGGGATTTTCCTGTATGTGGAATGCCTAGTGCAGAAGATCGACCTTTTTAAAGATTCCTAAATAGACAAGGACCAAATGTTGCTTTGTGAGGCCGAACATATCAAGGTGTATTCTTATGGTATCTTGACAAGAGTCCTTGGTATTACTTTTATGTTGGAATTATTTTTAAAATATTTATGGTGGGATTTTATTTGGCCCATATTACATTCCTTTACATCCTATTATACCCTAGTTATATGATTTTAATGTATGCATGCATGGTTTTATATTTATTTTTAAATTTTATCATTTTATGGGATTCGAGACATGTGTGTCTGTGTCTGTGTCTATGTGTGTGTGTGTGTCTTGTTACATTGGCTAATGGCTCCCAGGTTAGTGATATTTCTACTCGGAAATATTTTATAGACCCTAGACAGTTGAAGGTGGGATAAAGGATTTGTGGAATGGGCCACATTGGAATGGGTCATGATAATGTACCATAACCATTTCATTGATGTTGTAGTCTCATACACCAACACTAAATGTGTCTTATAAAACCACCCTCTCACTCATGTTGTGGTATTATTACACATATCATAATGAAACCATATCCATTTGGGTGAGGTCTTATACCTCGTCCCATACAACCACACTCTCAATCAATGTGGGGTCTCAGATCTCTATCATGTATCTGTATCCAATAACACATGGAAACCCATGGTCATACCTTTTCACAATGGGTTAGGACTTCTCCCATGTATCGTTATCATCATCATGAACATGTTTAGGGAAAATATCAAACATTATGACCATAAAACCCAAACATATCTCTTTACTAACTTCTAGACCACACCTTTCACAACACATGAATATTTATTGTGGAAAAATTCATCATAGACCACGATAAATCATGTCACTATACTCCACCATTCTAGTAATAAGCTTTGGATGGATAATTTTTCATAACAATTATGAATCTTATTGTCCTCAATATATATTCATTGAATATCATGTATAACACATGACCATAGACACATACAACATCACTCATTGTTATAACCCTACTCTCATGGGAAAAGGGAGGCCATATCATTATAACTTATTACATGTTGACTCCTATAAATCCACTCAATTGATTATCTATGACCTAAATATACTACGCAAAATATATCATAGACCAATCAATTTTAATCCCTGAAAGATTTAAACACATTCACCTACAATGAAGAGCATATACTAGTAGTATTACAATGTCAAACCACACTAAGAACCAATAATTCATTACTACCCATACAATCAATACACATCTCACACATCAACCACCCTGAAGGAAATTCCATCATAAAAATAATTAAGTACAAACTAAAAATACTATACTATTCCACCCCCATATGGTGTATTTTTTGGACCATTTTCAATGAAAATAACTTGAGGGAGGGTGAAGGGAATTTTTGTATTTATTTATATAATATTTAAAATTCTCCCTTTAGACCTATTTCCCATGTGAGAAAGAACAAGTTAACCCCTTGTTCTCTATTGATTTCATTCTCGTCAAATCTTATAAAACAAATGTAGACATGTAAAAAAAAATAAATGTGGATTTTACTTCACTAATAATGGGTCACATCAAAGTAAATTTCAAATATAGTGTATTAATGCAGGAAGTTAAACAAAGATTAACTATTGTGGTGAATACAATGTTTTATTATATTCACTCCATGCCAAGGACAAGTGATTTAAAAAAAAATTAACGGTACTAAACTACCACCCAAGGATCAATTACTATTTAACCCAATGATGTAATTTGAGTAAGGCTTCATCAGTTTATAAATACGAGTGTATCGATTTGATCAATATATTAGGTTTGATCATTTTGAATCTATATTTTTATGTATGTGTTCTAATATTATTTTCGTTTCTGAACTATTGTTGCATATTATTACTTGAGACAAACACCTCATAACATGATACAAATCTTGATCTTCCATGAAATCACTATAATAGAATTAACTTCAACTACATAAAGAATTAGTTTAAATTGGAATTATTTTTTTATACATAATTATATAAATTAAACTCAGTATTATTCTCTCTCATTAAATTTTTGGATATCTCAATAATATTTGATGAATTATCTTATCACATAATTAACTAAATATGAAAAATTATACTCATATTTTTCTTTATTTATATTACTAAAATAGTATCAAAATAAATAGATTATGTTCACCCTAATGAAATATTTTCATGATCTACTATATTACAGTGTAACCAATAAATATATATTCCCTATAAATAAGTACATATTCAATTAATATCTCTTAAAAAAGAAAAAATTGTTTGTCAAATATTCCACTTTACTTCATTGTGTCATATAAAAATATCTTAAAGATATATAGTAAAATAATTCTTAATGATTGATCTCAATGATTTTAAGTAAAAAAAATATAGGTATATTACCACTAATAAATCAAAAACCAATTCATTGTAAAATAATAACCATGAGTATCAATTCCAATTAATATAAAATATTTTAAAAAAATTCTAGAAACTAAATTATAGTCAAAGATATGTCCATTATATTTAAATATTTATTTTTTTCTTTCACCTTTTTCCAAGTCAAATATTAATAATGGTTAATTTTTCCATTATATTAAATGATTCACAGTGTTCATATATTTATCATATGAATATACCACAAATTATTATATAATTTAATGTAAAATGTCTCCAAGATATCACATTTTTCATTTTTTAAATAACTCCAATTTATTTCTCTATGATTTTCTAAAAAATAACACCATGATTTTATCCTAGTCAAACTACCCATGATAAACCTATAAATGTGTCTCAAACCCCTCCAAATATGTTCATATAAACCCCCTTAAAGATATCTAAATATTTACATAAAGTCGATTTAGACCAAATATTTATGATATTAGGTAAATTAATCATACTAAAACATCAAATATAATAATAGAACATTATCTGTTATCCATTAAGAAATATTAAATCTATCTCCATTACAGTCTTCCTTGATTTATTCCACTTCATTTCATAAATAAGTTAGTGTATAAATTTTTATTAAATAACATGATAATATATATATATATATATTCAAAGTAAACATAACACTTTTATATATAGGTTATATGATTTTGAAACCACATACTCCAACATGATTCCCACATCAATAGAAATTTTATTATATATTGGAAGAAAACAGAATTTTACCATAGAATATAACCAGAATTCCACAAAAATATTTTTTAAAATTCAATTTAAATAAATCATATCAATAATTTTCGTATTATTTATTCACATATGTATCCTACAATGAATTGTTTTCCATATTATATCAAATCAACAAGAGATATCTTACATACTCTAAAATTAATATTATATATTAGTCGAATATATAATGTAAATATTATATATAATAGTTTAATTTAGGTTAATATTTCATTTCAAAACTATTACAAACTAGGTATTTTGGTGATGTTATCCTGGCCAAATATAAGTTTAACTAGGTAGGTTTTAGTATGTTTGAGGTTTTAGGGGAGTTAGTTTATTTTTAGATTAGTGTATCTATCATATGACTAATTTTTTATGAAGGTAGTTCATGTCATACCCATTTAAAATTTCTCTCAAATACATAAGTTCACAAGGATTTTTTAAACAATCATAGGGATGCATCAAAATAAGGTTATAGTAGAGGAGTTGGGTTTCATGGTTCCCTTAGTGCAACATGTTTTGTGACATATCATGAATAGTTAGATGACGACGTGGTTCATGAAGAGGTATTTTTGAGAAATCCACAAAGATGCACTATAGAGGCCCTTCTATAAAGGGACACCATTATTGGTGTCCAAATTGGTTCATACCTATAGATTACATGGTCCCTTCAATAAAAACACAAAATTTATATATCATGATGTAGTAAAGGGAAGAAGGCCTGTAATTGGTGAATGGTATTATATGTTCAAAAGGTACACTAGAAGGATGTTAGTGTATTCTAGATCGATATCGTGTGGATCAATGGTATAACACCTTGACCAGAATAACCATGTCTATGATGGATTCCCATAGTACATCATGCACTCTTCCTAAACAATAGGATTACAACTTGGAATAAAAGAAATGATGACCACCATGGGGAGACTATAACCTTGGTATCAAATAGAAACAAGAGAATATAATTTATAAAATTAAAACTAAAATAATAAAAAAGGAATAAATAATTCATAGATGTATAAAGATACTTATATGTAATAACCCATTCAATAGTATTATGAAAAGGTAGTCAAAAAAAAGAATTAAGAAATTACACCCCATAAGTGGTGGATAAATGTATTAGAAAAATTTAACTATGAATCAATATTATCATACATAAAAACAAAAAAATCATTTTATAAATCCTAGTATGATCCAACTGATCATTCTTAAGTACCCACCACACATCCATTTCACTCCACTAGATTTTGGGCCATGAAATCTAGACCCTCACAGAAATTACATAGTTTAGTGTGAGTACAAAAACCAAAAGGATTCCACCAAAATATCTTTATAATTTCATAATATATAATATTGCATTCCATGAAATTTAAAAAACTGTAGATGAAAAAAAAATTATCACACAAGCTTAAAATATATATTTTGGCCTCCGAGACCGACTCTACCTATGTTGGATCCATGTACAATTGAATGTCAACCTACTAATGGACACATCCCCCTTGATGGTATAAGAAAAAAAAAATTATACATCCCACTAGAAGGGATGTTCTGTGTACATATTATCCAATTTTTGACCCATTCCTCTTTTGGTGATAGTATAAATGGCCATAATGCAAGATCAACTATAAAATATGGTGGGAAATTCATCCAAAACATATATATGTGGTAAAATATCAGTATAAAATCAATCAGTAAACATTTATAACCATATAAATCCATATTTGAGAAAACAAATTCAAGAATAGGTCTCATATGATACACATTTGAAAACATGTGATAAATAACAAGAATATTTCTACTGGGACACACAGATAAACCAAAAATATTCCAGGAACTGATATAAACATTTATTAATGATTTGGACCACCTATATTAGGTGAAATGAAGTTTTAATGACAAAGTTAACTATTTTAGTTTTATTTCAGAGCTATGGATCATAGAGACATCCGAATTATTAAAAAATATTTATAATTATATGATTAAGAATGAGGAAAATATTTAACCAAAATGACGGAAAAGATCATGAATACGTAGGAAGATTTAGTACCAACAATGGTCTATGTCCAAATGATTTTTAGATTCCAAATATCTGAATCTGGGTTCTAATTATATTAATAGACAGTTGTTCCCTTATTTTACCATTTTAAAATGATTATATTTGATCATGAAATTGAGAATCTAAATTTTATTAACCAAGGAGAAGTTTTGAGTATCGATCTTTAGTAGGACAGAATTCCCCAAAACTATAACATGGGTTCATACCATTTTTAGTCATCAATGGTAGGATACATAATGAGAGGAGAGCATGCAAAATAATTGGAAGGGATCTTGGGAGAAAGGATTATAGAGAGACTGCGAAAAAAGGATAATGTTATGATTATTTTTTAAAACATGTTATAACCCTATGAGATATACAATTTATCGAATGATGCAACTGGACTTACAATGCAACATAAGAGAAGAACCAACACCTAGGAACCTCACCAATAATGAAAAAATAATTTATATAGAATTGAAATTATATATTCATCCACTATGTGACCTTTTTTATTATTCCACACTACCAAAAACCTCTAACCCAAATTTAAAAACATAAAGACATTTAAAAAAAATATAAATGATGAAGTGAGACAAATCATAAAAATTTATGTGTCATGTTCTATTATGGGATGGGGTTATTTTTGGATTTCTAGGTACATTAGTATATGATCTACCTATGTGCGGTCTAGTTTACTTTTTTATGAAGTTTATGGAATTATAGAGAATTTTCTATCATATCATGTGTTAGTTTTTGTCTTTAAATGTTAATTTTTAATGATTCTCTTCCACTGTGAGTGTTGGTTTTTATTTATAACGGTTATAGTCCCATTTTTTACACCCCCATATACTCCCACTTCTATTTATCATCCTCTGGTATATAGGGATACATATTGATGATTAGTTACATGGTGACTTAGATCACCATTTGGGTTATATCGGTTGAGGAAAATGTAATTTGCAATTAGATTAGGTCATATCAGGTTTTTGATAATGTGGTATAGAGTGGGTTTTTTTTATTTTTAATTGGGATGTAGTAAATTATTTTTATGAAGTGTGTGAATCTATGAGGTGCATTGTGTTATTTTCTTGTAATAATAAAGAGTGTTTTACAGTCTAGGTTTCTAGGGGACCCTAGAATTTATAATATTTACTATTATAATTGAGTAATTTGATTAGGATAAATAATTTATTTGTTGTTATTAATTTATTAGATTAAATATAGGCCTGAATAGTTAATATGAGCTTTTCATTCATCATTATATCAATGAAAGATTCCCATTGCAAGAATGGTTTTTTATTTTAATTGAGATTATAGTCCAAGAAAGGGGTTCAACACATTAAAATTTCAACACAATATTGTATGGTTTTATTCAAATATTTTCATTTTTGAATTGTATTAATATAAAAATTGTTTCTAACTCTTTATACATCATGTATTTGGTTCCAATGTGTGAATGGTGTATGTGTTTTCTAAACCGATGATAGGTGTTGATAGGGCTATCAAACTGGGTACTAAATGACTTGGATATGGGTTAGGATGTGTACGGTCTAGTTTGTATGGCTATCTGTTAAAGATTTTGTTATTTTATATATTTAGAGTATTATATATATATTGGTGATGTAATTTTTTCCTTAATGGTATTTTATATTGAAGGATTTCATTCGAAGAATTGGAAGATATAGATGTGGTACCACTATGATATACTATTGTTAGGGATCATATAGGTAAATATGAGAATAAACCATATTTATATGTTCTAAGGTAAGTTGGTAATCCACAATAATTAGAGGGGATTGATTAATGGATTGATATTTAATACAGGGTGACTCGGGTTTTGGTTTTGGGGGGAATTGGCTAAGGATCATAAGGAGTTTATTTGTCTTTGTAATATTTGGCTACATAGTTCTATTCAAAAAATCCACCATTATTATATAGAAAAATAAGTTTATTAGTTGTGGAGAAATTCATTGAGTCTATTAAAATTATAATTTATCATATCAAGTTTCAACCAAGGAAGAGGGTAATAATAGGGTCATATCATATCAAAGGACTAGTAAAATGATTCTAGGATATATAGTTACATGATGGTATATATGGGGATATGAATTTGATTTTTTTTTTGTAATTTTAATTGATCACTTATTTAATTAGATATTAGTGGAAGATCAATGATGGTGACTCCAAATCACATCAGGATCATTAATGTGGAAGAAACCTATGAATATTCCTGACAATTCACCATTTAACTAATATTATATACAAAGAATATAAATAATTCATGAAAACCAATAACAAAATGAGCCCCATTTCTATTAATGATAATTGATTTTACATAAGGTAGATCACTAAACCATATCCATATAACTCTTTTATCAAATTCAATAACATTGGACACTAAGATTCTTATCTTTTATTAGATGACTCGTTTACAAAAAAATTGTCTACCACATTATCCATAAATGTGGATAGTGAAAGAGGAGGAGGAATGATATTTTATAAAAGTTATTCTATATCTTTTACCAACATTATGGGGATCCCATCCCATTATATAGGATAATTTCATTAAAAAATGGTTGTACAAGGGTCATATATCACTAGATGGAAATGGATATATTCTATGATTATGCAAGACCAATGGGGTTTTTACCGTAATTAATCAAATTAATAAATAATTATTTTTTATTTCCATAAATGAATCAAATTATGGATTCTTATCTTAAGGAAATCATTAATGAGACCTTGGAGTGGTATTAAACTTGATAGTATAATCTATCAGTTATTTATATCATATATCTATCACAGGCTAAGAATTTGTTATATCATAAAACACAATGTAGTTTTTTTATTTTACATCAATAAATGTCCCACATACAAGAAAATATGAGGATTATCTGAATGAAAAATCAATACTATTTATAAATTTATGTAAAATCTTTTGGATAATTCTTATCAAATCCTCTTCATTCAGAAAAAAACACTTCATAAAAATGATAATAATTTTTGAATGAAAAAATATTTAACCATAAAAACCTATATATCAGTAAAAAAATTATGAAATCATAAATCCATATATTAATGAAAATATGGGAATATAGTAGAGAATTTTTTCTACTCAGTCTAGATAGGGTTATAGAGTAATCTTGTTAAAACATAATAAAATATCTATATAAACTTGTGAATCAGAAGATGTATCAAACACATAGTATGTATACCTATATAATATATTATTCCATGAAATTGAGTGATCCCTAGATTTGAAATATGTCAATCTAGTAGAGTAAAAAGATTATATTTTTGATTCATTAGAATAGATTGATGAGTATGAATGAATACGAGACATTTCATTCATTTAGGATGTAGAGAGAAGCACCTAACACTCAACTAAAATTGTTTATACCATTCCATTATAGAATACAGTAATGGTACGAAAATTATCATACTTATTTGATTAAATTGAAAATAATGTATCTGTTGAGTTCTAACAGATTACATGATCAAAAATATACCCAAACACCCAATATTTTTCAAGCTTCATCGTTTGTGTAGGAAAAGTAAAAAATTATATACTATCTCATGCTATGTATATTAAATATAATATGAAACTAGGATTAATAATAAGTGTAAAAACAAAACCATATAAATAAATATTTCATATTCCATGTGATATAATTTTTTATAGAATTTCTAAATAATATTCATTGAATTTATTTCTAGTTATTTTATTATATACATCACTTATAAAACTATTTTTATAATGTATAATATTCTACTCAATCTAATCTTAACATATAATCACAACCCATAATTATCTCGCGTGATCATATGTTAGAGATAAATAATAGTCAAACTTTAAATATAAGTTTTTATTCAACAATTGATAGAATATAAATATGTCACACCTAAATGAATGATAAATGTGTATTTAATTTATTCTAAAATCATGATACATTTTACAACCAACATATATAATAAGTCATGTATCGTATACAATGATATTCAACATTACCCTCAAGATTTTTTAATATTTGTTTTTAGTGAATTTATTTCTTTTTTATCTATAACCACAGAATTGATATTTACATCACTCAACTCAATGATATCTCAAATGATAGGTAACATCAAAATTAACTTTTAATTTATTGATAATACAAGTGTTTAGCCACAAAAATAGCTCCATTTATGTCATAATAAAACATGATTTCTCCCATAATTATAGGAAGATATCCATATCTAGTTATTCCATTTTTAATCTAAATTTATTCCTTTATATCATTTAATTTGGATATGTACTCAACCTCTATTATTTATTCTAAAATAGTGGCTTATTTGGGTATTTCTTAGCTGATCGATTTATCATTTTGGAAAAAAATTAATCAAATATAGATGTTATATAATTTTATCGTGGAAACTATACTTTTTTAAACTCCTTACTATGATCTCGTCATCTCTTCCCATGAAAAATTATATGCATAGGTATTATAAATTAAAAAGAGATATAATTCACAATAATCTTGTTACTCTGACCATGTTTTGATTGGATTAATATTATTTTACTCATGTCATATGTGATAGAATTTGAATTATACATCATGTAATTCATGATAAATACTATCAAGGACACTTATAGATCTATAAAAACTATTTACAACTATTTAGAATGATTTTGAATTACCCTATTATCCATGCCATGCAACACTAATAAAGACATCATCATTGATTTGTCCATAATAATCCAATTTATTACATAACAATATATGGGTTTTGACTCAATTTAATTAGACTCTTAGATACACCACTATAGATATTCATAGCTAGTATGTAAAAAACCAAACCCATGAATTTCAATAAAATCAATTTTTTAACAACATCTAAAAATTATATAATTTCATAACATCTTTTCTTATATATAGTATTTCATCCATAATAAATATTATGAATATGACAAAACATCTATTAATATTCCTATATAAATACAAATAATCATTTTTTATACAATAAAAATCAATTTAGTTCATTATCAAACCATATTTTTCAAATCCATGTGTCTTGATTAAATCCATAAATGGATTATTGTGACATTAAAACTATAACAGACTCATATGATAATTCAAAACGTTCAGGCTATATCATATACACGCCCCCATATGAAATCCTATTTGGGAACATAATTTTGAAATATATGTGATAAATTAAATTATAATAATGACCTACTATGGAAATCAATTTTTGAAATTACATTATCATTATAATAAGATAATTATTTCTTTATTTTCTATACATTGAGTTTTTTCAAAATTATTTTCCACTAGACAAGAGTAATATGTAGAAACTATAACAAAAATTATAGTTTTATTATGAAAGCCCACATATAACCAATGAGTTAGACTCCATTGATAATATCTTCCATGTTTTATAATTGGTTAGTGTACATGGAGCCAATTTTTTAATTCTAGCAATATTACCAAATCTTTAAATCATAATATTAAAATCCCTTTATGTGAGACGTATGTTTATTAAAAATGAAAATTAAATTTTTTATGAATATAAATAAAAAATTAATATGTATTTATCTCTAAATTAATCCAATTATATCATCAAGGTTCTTAAATAACTTGCGTCATTTTTTCAACCAAAACTACATTTAATTGAATTCACATATAACATATGAACAAATGTTTTATTGGATTGAGACTTCTATACGTTAAAATTTCTTCCTTATGACACCTCAACCAACATATTCCTTCTCCAAAAATTTACTAGTTTGGTAAATAAACCGATTGTTTTCAATAGTTTTATCGAAATAATATATCATAGTTTCCTTAGGATAATTAAATAAAGAAATGTTTCTTTTATTTAGGGTCAACATTGGGTGAAAATATATTTTTTTAATTCACTTTCATAAAAATTATTATCATAAAATATATACTTGGATATTTTATAGTGAAGATATCTTATGGTGTCATTTTGGATACATTATATTGATCACATATATGTTTTAATGTATGCATTTCTATATTATATTCTTAGAATAAAATAAGAAGGTCAAAAAACCCTTATCGATTGAAATATTTATAACAGGTTTTGTTTGCACACTAATTCACACCATTACTCTGTGGTGTTAACCATACTTATTGGATAATTGAATCTAAATATATTTTCCTAGTTCATTCTTTACTTTCTTTTGAATCACATTATACATCTAAAAATCATAAAACATATGGCTCATAAAAAAACCATATCAACTAAAGTAATAAGTAAATTTTAAAAAGTACCTAGACTAACCATCATCCTGTGTAATCATTAGTTAACCCGAATAACAATATATGAGATAACATAGTCCCTATATCTCACTTTATCTCCATGAAAGGTTATTTGGTTAGTTTCCCTAGTAAATAAAAATTATAGTTCTAAAAAATTTCATAATAGAAGGTTTTCAATTATGTATATCTATGGAGCCTTTAAAAGAAATTATCATTTCTACATCTATGATTATAATTAATATTAACATTATGGTTTTTAATTTTATTTGTAAGATTATATATTTATATATAATCCATTTATCCTGTTATATATTCAATAAAACATTACAATCATATTTATAAATATTGATTAATTATATTTTAAAATAATGAATAATAATTCCATTTTGGAAAAAATATTGATAAATAAACGAAATTGATATTCAAGGTAAAAATAATGTAATAATTTTAAAATTATATAACTAGTCTACTAGTGTCAACCTCCAATAAAGTCTCTATTTTACCGTTACAAAAAAAGCATCTACTTCACCATTCATCAATTATGTCCTAACTCAAAGTGTATTTTTTTATAAAAAATGTGTGATACAAAATATAAAATATAATACCCATGAGTAAGAGTTTGAGAAATTGATTTTTTTGAAATTTATATTCAAATGCTCAATTTTAATCACTGTTATAAAACTTCTCAACCTACGATATTAATCAACAATAATTTTTTTAGTACATGCGTATAATATATATCAAAATGATACACATGATAAAAACTAATATATATGAAAATATATATTTATCAGTGAGTATCATGATTATAACATTTCATCGATGAAATATAGTTAATTAAATCCCACTAAAATAATGAACCCACACATCATTACATTTAGTGGGACAATAACATGTTTTATTTTGTTTTTAGGTCCTACATTAGTTATACCAACACATTTATATTTTGGTACAAAATCATACCAATCATATCACATATGACTCATCTGTAGTTACATAGAAAACTCTTCTCCCAAATCCATTATATGGATAAAAATGACTGTATACATCTGGTAACCAAATCATAAATGGAAATCCCAACCATGTTTAAACCAAATCATATACATGAATTTTCAAAACTAATCTCATTTATGTATTTTGTACCCATTATATCATAAAAAAGTGAATCCATGTCTACCATACATTATAATTACTCTCCATGATCGATGATCAAGTTCTTGACATCTTTTTTTGGAAGGAATCTGACACTTAGTAATTTAGAGGGATTCATTTAAAATATCATTATTTTCAACGAATCCACTTATATATTAAATAAATATCTATTTAATCCCATTAATTTTATATTATCTATTGTTATATTTTTTAAATTTATTCATTCTTATGATGATTTATATTTTGAATCCATATTCCTTCAATAAAATTAATATATTCAAATCATATTATTGTGTAACTCTTTAAAAAACAAATAGTGTCTATTACCCACTAAACAATGAAATCCAAACTTATTTATGCATACCCTAATGAATCGTATGTATAAGTTATATGAATGTTTTTCGGAATGGTTATAGTTATGTAAAATTATAATCCCCAAATTAGTAAATATTGAGACTCTTTAATCATAGGCTAGATGGCACAGTACACCCCAGGAGAGCAGTGCCCGTTGGGTTCCACGCAGCACGGTTCCCCCAACCGAGCATCGACACCATTGATCCGGCCTAAACTTCTTTTCTCTGACAGTCTTCATCGGGGTTTCCCCCTTTCTTATTAGTTTTTCATTCTTCACCTTGCCTCCTGCTTGATTCAAACACTAATACACTCATCACTTCATCCATCATTTTTAACATTTTTTCGCTCCTTACTGTCTCCTTGATCTGGTTGTCTCTTGGTCCGGTGAGGTTTAAAGTGCTCTCCCCTCTTTTCGGGGACTATTGGGCAGCGTTTTCCTCATTCATGTAGTGGGCACATTTCATATTTACCTTTAGATCTGTTTTTGGATTTGTGCAACACTGAGCTAGATTGTTTTTCATTTTTTTGTCGTCGTTCCATGCTCCTCGTGGTAGAGTTTCATTGAGAATCATCTTTGATTCTCCTCTCCAAAAAGGTGAAGGACTTCGATTAGCTCAGGATCCTTCGAGCGGTGGTCTCTGATGGATCAATGGAGGTTTGTGGATTCTGTTTTGGGGGTTGGTTTCTTCATTCTTTTCATGATTCTTTGGTTACTACATTCTTGGGATGTCCTATTGATTTTTTTTTGATTGGTGACATTTCTACCATAGAAGGTTCTAATTACGGTGATGTTTTGTGATGTATTCTCTTTGTATTGAGTTTTTTTGCTTGGTTTTATTTTTTTTTCATTGTGTTGTGTTCTCAGTTTGGATTTCATGAGTCTTTCATTCAAATTTCATTATATTTTTCATCTGGTCACAATGGATTTTTTTTTCTCTTGAGCGGATGATTTCTTCGTGATCCCTAATTTCCATATTGCATTTGGTGCGGCTCAGCTTCTATAGGTGTCACAGGGTGGGAGGCCTCTAATGAGGGATGGGTGTGTTGGAATCCATCATCCAGCCATTAGTCATCATCTTGATGGACTAATGGATGAGTTTCCATTGACTTTCATTAGTGTTTTCTTGTCTGGTCTCGCATCACATTAGGTGACATTTCTTGATTCTCATGATTTGTCCAGGTGGGTGGCTCTTTTAATAGAAAGGTGTGCTGGAACCTTCCATCCAGCTCTTCTCTAGACTCAAGTTTTGGCTGGAGAGGTTCTCTAACTCATTGTACTGCCATCATAGTGAAACTTCTTACCAAAGGGGGTGATACAACATTTAGATTGATCTGACTTTTACACTGTCTAGCAATGGGGAAACAAGTCCTTCACTTTTTCCTTCTTGGATGTTTGATGATTTTGAACTTATTTCCCCATTTTGACCATCTGTTATCTTTTTTTAACGGATTTTTTCCCTTCCCTTTAATAGGTTTCCTCTTAACTAGTTGTGAAAGAGGTTCTTTTGTTCAATAGGGAGGGCTTGACCCTCAATCACTTCCAAAAATTAGTAAATATAAATATAATGATAGTCAATTATCACCTTTCATGAAAACAAAATATGACTAAAGATTTCTGAGAAGTCTATCCCAAAGTCACTCTACCTCGATTGCATTACTTAAGAAATAATATATTAATTCCATAAAAACTCTTAAAAATATTATGTACAAACTATATTCAATGACTAAATTGATGTAAATAAAATTAATTAAAAACTATTATTATGGTGAATAAAACCTCAAAAATATTTTCTCATATTGAGTATTAATACACGGTCTGAAAATTTTATAATAATCTATTTATCTCTTAAATTTAATATTATTAAATATAAAAATTTACTAAATAATATATAAGAATGAATATTTATAAAAAATAAACCAAATAATAAGTTTTTTAAATTTTCTAGACATGTGATATTAATATTATAATTTCATATTTATTTTGGAATGAAATTAACCTATTTACAATTTATACCACTTAACATTTACAAAAAATTTATTGATTGAATTTTTTTTTGAATAAAAATATTTTATCATTTTTATTATAAAAACATTTTCTTATGATTAATAGGGGAAATATGAATCATAATAATGTCTTTTAATCTAATTATATTATGTAGGTAATCATATGATATTTGTAATGAAGCAGTCCTGTATAAGTACATGTGATCCTTAAATATGTATTGAAATGGTATGATTAATCAAACACTCTCCATTTGAAAGGTTTTATTGTGTTATTTCTATAATTTGGAACATTATTATGAATATTAATGATGATACATAAATTAGCAATGAAAATATTTGTGGTTTTTTATGTAAATTTTCATCATGAGGCATGTCTTAACATGATCCTCCCAGTGTAAATTAATTTTGGATGCCAATAGTCAATTTTGAGGTGCCTTCCTAACATAACTTTAGAGATAATTCATAACTAGTGAATGTAAATCACTTACAATGTTTTCATATTTAATCCTATATAGTGCTTTTTTATGACACTTACATATTAAATACTAATTAATGTTATATATTGTATCATATCTACAACTTTGCTATATGTTTTTGAACAACCCATGGTTTTTATCTTCTTTTTCCTTATGATATGTATCAGTCACACAAAATATATAATTATATAATGTTATCTAGTTGATAATGATCATCCATATTATATCTTACTCTACAATTTGAACTCATGAAGATTATGATACACACATTATTCATGAAATAAATAAATAAAAAAAATATATATAATGATTATATTACCTTTGATTCCACTGAATGGTTTTAGAGGATCATCTCTTAATTATTTCATTAGATAAAACCCAATTACATGTTTGATATTTAATCACAAAACCAACATTTATTATGAAGAACATTTAAAATATAGGTGTACCTTTATAATAGATACATCAATATCTATTGATCATTATAGACTATTCTTCATAGAGATCATTATGTAATAACTATCACACCATTTCCAACATATATATGACACCATCCACTAGGATCACTACATTCTATGAGAGGAAACCCAAATACCAATGTTGTGGTTGTTCCCTCTCTATGAAGATAAATGGCTAATATAGAGGAAGATAAATTATCCACTATGTCTATTCAGTATCATGTTCCCCAACAATGGGATCGAATTAAATTTTAGGAAATAAATTCATTTAGTGAAGGGTGTTGAAAGGTCAGATTTAGTTATAAAAAAATTAAATACATTATGATAACAAATTTATGTTGGTTATTTTATAATCATTAAAAACTTAAATGATTATATACTATTTTTTTAACAGAAATACATGATACTAATGATTTATATCTACATTAATCCATGAGAGATATGTGGAATTATCCATGCATCATCTAAAAACATGATATCACAATACATTTGTGATATAAATCATTTTCTTATCAATTGATATGACTTAAGGATATCATAAAAAATCATATACTTAGTTTAATAACACTATAATCATATCAATCATGTGAGTATATGAATTATTTACAATAAGATACCTCTATTATATATCATAAAATCAAATACACACTTCTTTTTATTTTAATTGATATTTGTTTGGGATATTATCATCTTGGATTGTTTGTTTGATGTGGATTTTAAACATGCTATAATGGTACAAGTGAAAATTTCCTAGTTGATCTCATTATCAATGGTGGGGAATAAGGCATTGAATATGGAGTTTAGTCTAACTGATATAAGTATAGAAAGATTTAATGTTGTGAAAATATTTGTTAACACATGGATTTGATGTATTAAAGTGTGGGGGTATATAGAGGCCAAAAATTATGGATAGAGATGGGGATCATCATTTCCACCATAGGGTGTGCCATAACACCCTGAAACATTACGATATACTTCTCTTTAAATAACATTTCTTTGAAAGGATGCAACACACGCAACCTCAACACTAAATGAACCATAATATAGTATATAATTATATCCTATTTGTAAAATATAGTTTTCTACATATGAATAATAATACTTGAAATTATATATACTCATTTTAGATAAATAAAATAATTTTTTTTAATGTCTTGATGTGCATAAAAAATGTTCTTCCAAAAAAATGTGGTTTTTTATTATTATGAGAAAATACTATAATTAATTTCAAATAATTTATACAACTTATTTTATAAAATGATATTTCACTTTTTAATTTTAAGGTTAAAATTATCTTAGATTTAATTTTTACAAATTTCTTAAAAGGACTAGTTTATTAATGAATAGTAAAAAATTAAATTTTTATTGAATACTATATTTGTATTTGAACCATTTAATAAGTTTAATTTTGTATTTAAATGTTTTTAAAATTATTTAATTTTTATTAATATTATCAAAAATCCAATTATGGAATTTGGAATTAGTAATATATGGATTTTGGTAATAAAAGATTTCATTCCTGTTAAAACAAATTTCTAGAAAACATTGATTCACCGCATTTTGTGAATTTATACTAACGTAAATTTATATATAAATTATAAATGGAATTTTTTTAACTGGATTACTTATTTTTAATCATAACTTAAAAACATTAATACAGACAATTTTATTATTTTCATAATGAATAGTAAACACATTAAAAATTTAACCCCCTGTATAAAGTTAAAAGGGTTTTAATGGTTAATAAACAATGGGATGAGAAAAAAAATTTCAATGAAAAATTTATTAATTCAAATTTTAATGTATTATTTTGACATCATAAATTCTATCTTTATAATATATAACATTTGAAATGTATTTTTCTTGAGAATGAAATTATTATATTTTTATATTTTAATAAATACCATGTTTGTACTCTCCCCCAATTATAAAATGAATCCCCCTATTTATTATATTTAAATTTTTTTACCATATAAATTTAAAAAACCATACTAAAATATAATAAATGAATTTATAAACATGAATTAGATATACTAGTTTTTTTTAAAGGCCATTACAAGGTTCATTAAGAAAGTATTTAAAAGTGGACAACAAAAGGAGATAGAATCATCTTACCAACCCCTTTCAATTTATTTTTTGACATTCTATAAAGGTGTTGTATTATTTATAAAATAATATATTTTTTATCATAAATATTGAAAAAATATTATTATAATCACATAACCACCAATCTCCACACTCTTTTCAATTAAATGGGAAGTGAGATTATTGCATGTGCATACGTGTGGACCACTGCCTCTACATAGAAATAATATTAATTTCCCAACACCATATTTCATGGATATTTAATATTATGTGATTACTGTTTTTTATATTATATTTATGATATTCTTATTCTTCTATAATTATAACATCACATATATATACCTTTTTTCTTTGGAAAAAGATAACATTGCTTATGTGTATGTGTCGACTACCGCCTCCATGAAGTAATGTGAATTTTTTTTTCATTTTTACATTTATATGGATGGTATTGACGAAGTATTAAAAGAATATATATATGATATATAGGATGTAATAATTATTCTATAATTTTTAGTTATAATTTATCATTTTTTTGTTTCAACCATCTAAAATTGAGAACAATATCAAGCGTATATATAACTTACAATCTCTATGAAAAGAGTAATTAATGTTTCTATATCTATGTTTTATTGATTAAAATAATTATATAATGAATATATATGATATTTATATCCCTATTAGAATTATTGATATGATGGAACCCCAAAAAAGTATAAGGACTTGAACTACGAAACTAAAATTCTCAGGAAAAACTAAATAGTTTACACCTAAAAATGATGATTTTAAATAGAAATTATTAATAAATAATTATTAAAACATTATTAGTAGATCATATTTGATATTATTTTTTACACATGATTTTTTAATTTAATTATAGTAATTTTAATTTTTTTATATATAAGGGTTGATAACATTCGAATCATGTTGAACTTGAGGTGAGTGATTTTTGTTAAAATAACATTTTTTATCTAGATTGTTTATGATAAAGTTCATGATTATGAAATTTCATGATATTCCATCCATAAATATCATTAATTTTCTTTTTATATGGTTATTTTTTGATAATACATGTTTCCCTATCAGTTTCATCTATATTCTCATGATACAAAAAGTGTTTTTTTAAACTAACATTATTCTTCTATTCAATCAAAAATCTATATTCTTTCATATCTATGTAATTTGACCATGTTATATAAAACATTTTTACTATTATATAATTAATATTTATTATCATTATTAACAATTTTTTATTTTTTATGAAATGGGTTAATTGGAATATTCATATGATTATCTGAAAGTTGTACTGTTTTCCTTTTACAAAACATGTGAATGGAATAATTGTTTTGACATAGATTACATGAACATGATTTCCCTCATTCATGACCTCTCAATGATTTGAATAATCTCATAAAATATTCCATGATTATTTTAAAATAAAATGTTTCCATTAATATTTTGGATATTATTATATTTCAAATAAGTTATTTCTACTATAAAAGGGTATTTTCCCCAATAAATATTCCAATTATTCTATTTGAGGTATTTCCATTTATGATAACATATCTCGATTTTACTAATTGTTTATAGTCGATATGGTACAAGGAATACATAATTAATCTTTCTATGAGTGGTTTATGATTGAGATGATATGTTTTTTATGAAACATATTTTTTTCACACTATTATACTATGATTAAATACCAAAAAATTTAAAAAAGAGATTTGTTTTCTATGTGTTATGATATATAATTAATGAGTAATGATATTTTGGATCACATATGTATACATTTCATTATGTGTCATGTGGTTAAATAATTATATAGCCCTACAATGAATTGGGTAATGATGTATATTTCATGGTATAATAAGGATATAATAGAGTGTGAACCCAATTCAGAAGAGAACTTTTCCCACTATGATATTCCTTGGAGTTAACCTTTACTCCAGATATGACATAATAGTGAGTGAAAATAATCCAAAATTATAGTAATTGTAATGATCCTAAATTAATGAAATGATTTTCTATTATCATATTTATGCTAAAAACTTATGTCTTATGCCAATTTTATGATCCCACATATCAGGTTCTATGATTCCTTTATGATTCATGTATAATATAATTCCATAAATTATTACATGCCTCAAGATTATGATTAACTATATACATGTTATGATTTTGAAATTTTAATTTTATGTTATCATATACTTATGCACATTTTATGATTGACTGTTCATTGTAATGTCTCTTTTATACACTTTCAGAGAATCTAAATTCACTATTTTTTTATTTCCATTACCCTGGTAATGAAGAATTATTTTATGTATAATACGTCTAAGGAGGTTTCTTTTTTTAATAATTTAATGTGAGATGATATAGTTCTTTTATAAATATGTTTTTTTATGTATCCATGTTTGGAAAGTCACTAAGCCACTATAGTTCTAGAAATGATCAAAATATTTTGTAATTAAAATTCACTTAATAGGATGTAATAACCATATAATAATGGTATAGTTAACCATATATTGTATAATATATTGGTTTAGTTACCATTGTAAAATAATATGTGAAAATTTTAGTGGTAACATTTAGTATCTCACAATGTATGGAAAAGTTCCTAAATTTATGTTACATAAAGGATTGTTTTTTTCTAGAAAATTCGAGGATTAGATACTATAATTGGATATGGTTTTAGTGTAGATTCATATTTTCACAACATTACCCAATGAGGCCATCCATTCTAATTCTAATCCAAGTGTGACCGCAATATCTCACATAAAATTGGCCAAGGACTAGGGATCATCATTGAGTAGGAATATCTCACATATAAAAGGTCGTATCATAAGTACATGCACCCATGCACAAATCTCTAAATACCAATACAATATGAAATTGTAAATTAAAAATTATTACCTAATGAATTTATATCGACTATTCTATATCATAGTTAAAAAATGTAGTGAAAATGATAAAGGGATGAATATAGACCACCAAAACTAGAAAAGGGTCTAACCTACTAAGAATGTGGGAAATTATATCAATTGTAACAATATTAATGGACAACAATGTGTTTATATCATTATTCACTAAAAAATACTTGTCCACCTATGAGTCCCTTAGAAGGGATTCAATCATTATACTACATGACATGTTTATGTAGATCCCATGCAGGGGTGTGTATAACAATTCCCTGTTGGAGATCTTCAAATAACAAAACATAAACATCAAGAGTGTAATCAGCTCAATACCCAATAGTATTTTAATATGTATGTGAAACATAGTATTAATAATAATAAATTTGATAATGTTTTACTCCAATCCCTAATAATATCTTAACTATAATTTTATCCACATGATTTTTTTGAGTTTCATAAAAATTTTCATTCATGAGAACATTCTCCATAAACCCTATTATGAGTGATGGTGCTCGTCATAGAGGCCATTCTTTTCAGTCCTCACTAAAGAAGTACTCAACAAATATCTGAATATCTCAAAACATAGATATGTGTTAACACACATTTCTCATAGAGGACACCACAAAGACCATCTAGAGTAACCCAATTTGTATAGGTTTCATACAAAGAAGTATGTAATTCACTACGAATCCCCAACCCTAACTTAGGGTATTTGATAGATTAATATTTGATCTAACTCTCATCACAAGGATGTATTTCTAAAACTCTATGTAAGACTAATCCAAAAAAGGGTATCAAAAATATATGATTAAAAAAATGTTTCATTTTAATCTCATTGGATAAAACAAAATAAACACACCCAATAGGTACCGGTATATACAGAATAGAAGAAAGAACAAAAAATGGCTTAGAAAAGTACACGTCATGTAATAGGGCTATATGGTTTATATTTCCTTCCAATGGTCTTACATTATATATTCCTTTCATGCAACATATTTTCCTGAATATACATTGCATCTACTAGGAGTGAATAGTGTGTAGAGGTCAATATAGAACTCTATGTGCCGCCTGCCAATGGACACATGAAATTAGGTTGTTCCCATGTACCTTGGGACATACCCCTGTACATTGGGTCATTCTTAGGTACTATGGTAATGTCCAATTACCGTATTGTTATCATATACTCCAGACATGTCTATAGGTCTGGAAGTGTCTATTCCCATGCACCCTAATGGAATACATTGATACTCCATTACTCGTTCTAATTATATGTAGTATGGACCAAAAATTCAGTAATATTTTTCTGTATATATAAACCCTATAACCTCATAATGGGGGCAACATGACATTTGTTATTAGGAATACATGCCATGTAGTTTGTATTTTTAAATAATCGTAAAAACACTCACGTGGTTCTTATCATGATTCCACTTCTTCAATACATCCAAAAATATCTCCAAGAAATTGTGGATCTCTGGTTAACCATGTTCCCCATATACCATGGACATTTTATGGCCATTCCATCTATTCATAAAATACCTCTCATCACACCATGACACACACCACATTACAAACCAAAACTATGGAACCCTGATCTAATCCCAATCTGCCTTCAATCATCTTCCTCCAACATCGAACCTCAATCACTTAATTGATAAGGAAACCAAACCCATTGTATTGATTTGTTATGCCAAATAATGGTCATGAAGTGATCACTTTTTCTGTATTGGTAGAACTATTAGTGAAATAAAATCCTCATGATGATTTTTTGAATAATAGGGGAATAAAATCATAATGAAAATCTAGATTAATAAACCTTGGATAGTTCTTTCATTTTCTTACATTCATTTCCATTTAAAAAATTAATAAAACACAGATGTAAATGATAATTTACCCGCAAATAAATCTGCTAGTGGATATGATTTTCGTTTATCTTGGGAAAATAAATAGTGATATATTGAAACAAGAAACAAATACACTACCTTAGTTTTTCATTAAATACATATGAATAATGTATATACATTGTTATTTATTGAGAAATCTATGAAATCTAATTTGTATTCCCACTACTAACCAAAAATCCTTCATTTCTTGTCTGGGAATCCTCCTCCAATGAATATGTCTAAATAATTTTGGGTATGTGGACCACCCTATTTAGTTTTGATAACCTTTTTTATTTATTAGATGATTAGGATACACTTTTTATGAAAAATAAATAAATAAAATAAATTGTTTTATTTACAATGGTTGGTCTCAACTGAGGAGTCTAATGCCCTCTATGGTTATCTCATATGTTTGGTAAAACATGTGTTCAATATTTAATGGATGTCTTATATTTTTAATTTAAGACTTTTTAGGGAGTTATTCCATCATTTTTTAAAACAATTATATACATGATATAATATATTTTGGTTTTTATTATATTGATAGCGAGGCTCTCTAAACCTCATAATCCCAGTCCATATCAATGATTTGATAAAAAAATATACCTTAATTTATTCTAATCTGTTATAAAGAAAAATTCATGGATTTTAAACACTACCCACCTAAGATATTTATTTACCATTAAAGGAAAAAAATCATAATACAAACAAAGATAGTACAAATCTCGCATCTTGGATTCAAACACCAAGGTGCTCTATTGAAGATTCTCATACTACTGCCAGACCTACACTAAGGGATTATCTCACCATTATAGGATTCTCACCTACTAACCATTGATATTTATTTGGTACTATACCAATGTATATCTGTCTTTTGTGCCTTTATCACCAAAGTAGATAATATGTGAATGGTTGTGCACATAAATCCTCATAAATAACCCATGGAAGATGTTGTGTACCTGATCGTACTACGATAGTAGGTCTGGGTGGTATACCACCTCACATACCCTATATAGTATCTAGAATGTAGTTATGAAACAATGAGATTACTTTTGACCCCAACCAAATATCAATAATCCAAATTTTGGCAAGACCTACCTTAATTAAGGTTATCCCTCTTCAAACACAATTGACATCCACCATCATTCTATAGATGACTTATGAGGTATCTAGGAAGTCTCCATCTACTCCTAAATGATCTAAACGATTTCTATTAGAATTATCAATAACTCCAAAACCAATATAACTGACTCACCTTGGTCATTATAGCATATTGGGAACCAATAAATGTCCATAGAATAACTATCATGAACTCTATAAATATACCATCCCATATATACTCTATAACCTTGTTGGGTTGAGCCAAACTACATTGAATAGAGTTCTTAGCCTATAATTTTATAAAATTGACGCACATGGAGTAATAATGTTCTGAAAACTTCTTCATTCCTCAACAATAGCACTAAAAATGAATTCACTAGTACATATTTACCACACTTTATTGTTCCTCCATGGGGGAGTATAAGAATCCATGATAAAAAATCCTATTGCGGCATCAGTAGAACCAATATCCATACTATTTAAATAATGATATGCTCCCCACCCACATAAAATCTATCTTGATAATGCCTTGTGGAAATCTAAATAAGAAATATCTCACAGTTTTTAACTTCATGTTAAACCTCATTAACATGGGGTAGAAGTGATAATGTAATTACCATTGATTGGAGGTATGTTGAACCATCCGCATATACTATGGAAAACATCAATGAGGATAACTTCCTTGATTCCTCAATCAACTACTACAAAAAATTCACCATACAAGTAAATTTACCACCCCATTCCCTTTCTTAGGAGTATAGAGTATCTTAAAATCATAATCCTTGAATAACTCTAATGATATAATATTTCTAAAAGTATGATCCTTTAATGAGGTGATATATATGAGGCTCATGGGATAATAATTGAAAATAATTCACTCACAATTATGGTATTATCCAAACATCTTATTGGATAATACTAATACTTCCAACTCTAGATGAAGGTTTACATATATCTTCTCATGCGGTATAAAATTTTAGGACCCATATCCAACAACTTAATTCTTATACATTATAACACAAACAATACCATTCCAATATAACCAATGAAAAACTATATACTAGACACCCTCCTCAAATAGTCTCAATTTGGATTTTTCCATCCATGAAATGATATACCTTCCATGTAAAATTATTCAAGGATTCATATATCATAGATAAATAAATTATAAATTTCATATATCATCCGGAAAACTGAAGGATGATCCGTGCCACCATCAGTCACTTTAGTGGCTTGGAATCTAACATTTCTCCAACCAATGATGGGTCCACTCCTACTATCCCCTATTACATAAAATGTCCCAAAAACTGGACCATAGAAATCCAAAAACACTACAACATATTTTCATAATGGTGGTGAACATAGTGAATGTGTAGGACAATCCTCATGTGTCTAGTATTATCCTCCATAGATGTTGAGTATAATAAGATTTTATCTATGATTATTACTAATAATATAAATTTGAATTGTGGAAACATCCATTATATGAGTACCATAAACACTTATATGGAATTAATAATGCCTAAAGTTATCACCATGTATACATTATGAGTATTGCATCATCAAAATTATATCATTTGTATATCCACATATCTTACATAGAGATGGAGATAACTCAATATCTAGTTATCCTTTGAGAAACATATCTCCCATATCTACTAGTCAAAGTGTTTTTTTGATCCTTTTAAGTGGATAAATATTATTCACATTCACCTTGTTTGGGTTAATGTATTCCAAACACAATTTCAAACTCATGTTTGCATTCTTAGTTAACAAAATTAGGGATTCCCAGTAGGAAACACTTGGTATGAAAAAACTCATTCTATGAATTTCCATAAACTACAAATTAATCTCAAAAATATGTTTAGGATCTGTATGATATATTTCTATAGATATTGAGGAATTCCATAGGTTCATTTCTATATAGAAGACTATCTTGTGAAGGGGAAAAATTCTAGAATCATCCTCAGGATATACATCCTTGTACTCTATCACCACTATGGGACGCTGAAATCCCATTGAATTCACTATTAGAATGGTGACCCTAACTAACTAATGAGTGATCAAATTTATTTGCATGCATATGATCTCATCCTATCCATATTGTGTTTCATTCAGACCCATTATAGAAAGCCACATTCCATCACCATAAAGACAGCACATTAAGTCTCTGTAATAGTTGATCTAAACATTAAATATGGATAGTCGGTCCATCACTAAGATGCCACCGTAAAGAATCCTCTTTGATATAAAGTGATCCCACAATAAGATCTCCCCTCCATTATTCAAATCACACTTTCAACAGATGTGTGTGATAGCATGATCCCCTCTGGTTGGATTCTCAAAGATATATGGTTAAAAAAAGGACTCAACTGTAATCCCTGTGTTTTGAATCGGAGAACTCGAAAAAAAATATTGAGTCAAACTTTTGTATATATTTAATATAACTAATATTGGTAAGACACATATCATACCACTAATCTACTTGAGAGCCTCTAGATCTTAGGCCTCAAGGGCCAATCATTTTCATAATCCATGACCACTATACCCATTTTCCTATATCAATCAACCTAGGGGTGGTGGAAGAAACAAGTCAATATATCATCCACATATAGATTCTATCCAAACTCCTCTACCTTTCCCCCCTCCCTGTAGAATATATGATTCACGTTCCTCGTGGGATAATTAATGAGTAAAAAAAACTAAAAACAAATTCCCTTCCTTAGGTTTTTATCAAATGATGATAATGAATGGATATCCATCCATGTCGATGGGAAAATCTATAAACTCTAATTGGAACATCAATTTCAAATCAACAATTACTCATTTATTATCTATGTATACTCATCCAACAACTATCAATCAATCATTTGGGTTATATGGTTAACCCTAAATTTATTCCATAGTTTTGTTTATTTTGGGGATAATTAGGCTATGCTTTTAAGTAAACGAAATGAAATAGATAATTTATTTAGAATATAAATATTCCTAGAACCAAAATTAATCTAATAACTCGATGCTTTACAAGGTTATGTCATCCATCTCAATGTGTTTCTCTAAAAAAATTCATAATATATTCTAAAATCTACTAATGAAAAAAATGAACATAAAAATATAGGGGTAAATAATCCGAAAAAGGGTTGGTAGGGTATATCTTGACCATTATTATATTGAATGGTGTGTTTTACCATAATATGGAACTTCTTTAAGACTCCAAGGATATATGATTCAGTTAATATATATTTCATTGTGAACCTTATTGAGTATTTGAAAACCTGATGATCATGAATGTCCTTGGTTAAGACTAATTCATCATTGTTTGGAACAGAGGTGTCATGAATTAGAAATCCTATGAATTATTTTTCAGTATTTATGACGTCGATAAATGATTTTTGATAGTTATTCAATCAATTTTCATTTTAAAAATTTATTGGTGATACAATGATAATGATGAGGTGGTAATATGAATGATCAAAATTTAATATACCCAATTTGAGCATAGTAATATTAATTATTGTATATAAAAAATGATAACTAATATCAATTAGAATTATCAATGATTAGATGTTGAATTAGTACTGAGAACTAACAGTTATATATTGATCAAGTATCAAGTATAAGAATCATCTTTGATTCATGATTTATGGAATGTGATTACTATAAATATTATTATTCACACTCTAATTGAATTTGATGATATCTTAGGAATGGATTGGCATTAATTTTATATGTCAAAAATTAATGTATAAGAAAGGGAATTCACGTATTATATTCCAATCCAAAATCTGATAATCTATTACTATGATGATAAATAATATCTTATATTAGAAATCACATCCATTGTATAGGTTATGATTACTATTCAAAAGGGATTTATATCTTAAATGGTAGGGGTGAAACTCAATGTCCAAGATTTACCAAATGTGAGGGATTGTTTTGTGTATTTTATAGAAGAGTTTCCTAAACTTCTATAGAATCATGATGTATAGTTTTCAGTAGAACCCATACTTGGTGATATATATTTCAAATACTCCATATATAATATCTATGATTTAGTTTTAGGAATTGAATAAGAAACTCTAGGATAATCTTGACCAGGGATTCATTTGAACACATATTTTCACCATTGGGTGAATTTTTTTAATCATATTTATGGATAACAATAAGATATATGATTGATGTTCATTCTGGACATCATAAATTGATGGTAAGTAGGTATGTTATATTCAATAAATGATTTTATACAATTTAACGACATAAAGAATTTATAGTGATCCCATTTTTCCTAACTAATAAGCCTGCAATATTTATGGATTTAATGAAAATAGTGTTCATAGAATGCATTGATTAGTTTATAGAAGTAATTATATATAATATTAATTTATATTCAATGAATATGTAAGAGAGTGTATATCACCTTAGAAAATTATTAAAGAACTCAAGGAAGGTGAAACTATATGAAATATATACCAAGATTAAATTTTGGTTATAAATTTTTCATTTTTGGGGCATATAATCTGATGTGAGATTGTATCTATAGATCTATAAAAGATATAACTTATTTAATATTGACCGAGACTAAAAATGGTAATTTATATTTATATTTTTCACGGTTTGTATTGTTATTAACAATTTGTTATGGATAATTTATCACTATTTTCTAATCCACCAAGAATGATTACTTAGAAGGAATCCTTGATAATATGTATACATGATTGTGAGTAAAATTGGAATGAACTTATGTGAAAGTTATACAATGAAAAAATAATTAAAATACTTGACAATGGATAAGGGTTTTTGATATACAGTGAGTACATTAACAATTTAGTTTGGTATATCCTCATGTAAAATTATATGGTGATAGCTTATGCACCCTGAAAATTGATTGTTCCTCAAAAAATTACCCACATCATTATTTGGAGTTAGCAGAGGCAGTTTTTATATTAAATATATAGAGGCATTATCTTCATGTAAAAATATGTGACATATATAATACTCAAAAAATATAGTATATATTATCACTTATAAAATGCTAAATATGCACTAGAGTAGATGTTTGGATTCGATTAATGATAATAACTACCCAATACATTACCTCTCGATAAAAATAAACTATGTGTTCCAATATTTTTTTCTTAAGGATCATTATATTATATATTTGATGAGGATCACAAAAGACAAAATATATTTTATTTTATTTTCAATGTATTGATATGATAATCTTGTTGGAAGGGGGAAAACATATCTTACTCAAATGACTGTTCAACCATCTATCCAAGTATGGATTAAATAGGAACAGAAGGGAGATGTAGAACATTAGGAGACTATAATAGATTATATAGTATTGAACCATGATTTTTATGGAATGATATGGTTCTGGGATGATTTTTTTTTCATGTCAATCCATAAACATAGGAGCTAATTGATGACGCTCATAGTTCATCATTCTATGTTCATCATAGAAGTATAAATATTTATAGTGATCTAAATGAGTATTTATAGTGGGAAAATAGAAAGGTAATTGTTTTCGAGTTTTTATATCATTTCATGGTATTCTAAAAGGTAAGAATGAGAGATATAATTATTATGGGTTGTTAAAATTGTTACCCATAAAATAATGGAAATAAAATAAAAACCTCGTCTATTTGGTCTACACTCTCTGAAAAATTTCTATGATCCATATTTATATTTTGGTTGTTTTAAATCTCGTTATAATGGAAATATCCTTCAATGTTTCAGGATATAATTTATCACATGATCATGTCTTCAAAAAATACATTATTTCAGTGATAGGGTGCATGGAGTACCACATTTTGTTGTATCAAATTAAGATCCAAGGTTTACCGCAATGTTTCGATGTATTATTTAGAAATATCTTGATTTAATGTTGTGTTTTAGTACTAATTATCATCATCAAATAGATGTTCGGTTTTAGATAACAATTAAAACCTTGGATTATTTTCTATTGTCTTATAATATATAATTAAATGATTTTAGGGATCCACATTATCATTTGGTCTTGTTTAATTACAAAAATAACATTCCCTCAATCATTGAAATGGATCCTCATGAATCCCTTTGTGGAATGAAGTGTAGAACACCAATTTATATGGATGAAGTATGAGAAAGAACAATATTGAGGCCTGATCTAACTGAGTAAATGGTAGATAAATTAAGATCCATTTATTAACATAATAAGTTCTCCCATATTTGATAAAAACTATATGATTAAAATCATTAAGAAACATGAATTTGTAGTTGGTGAGAAGGTATTATTATAAGTATTTCCATGGAACAAAGCTACTAGATTCACAATGATTGAAAACATTATCTCTTGGTATATTGGATTCTTCAAGATTATTGATCGAGTATGGATTGTATCCTTTCACATTGTTTTTTCACCATACCTCACTCATGTTCATGATGTATTCCATGTATCTAACCTACATACTTTATTGATCCTTAAAATGTAATGATCTTAGAGGTCATACATCTCAAACATGTTGTTTCCTACAAAGTAAAACTATTATATGGTTTTGATCAATGATATATTGATCAATAAAAAAATATTATTCCTCTATTTAATGTTTTTAGATGAAATTAGAAATTATAAGATGATAAATTTTAACAAAATATAAAATTAAAAAGAGATATCCACATTTTTTTATCAGAGTGAAGTAATTTCAAAGGTGAAATTCAATTTAAGGGGTTATAATGTAAACCCCAAATATTTTATAATATATTTATTTTTATATAAAATATAATTTATTTCATGTGATATACACCACCCCATGTATAAATGAAATTTAAAATAGTGTACTTATATAACCCTAAAATTAATTTTTTTGTATGAATATGAATAAGAATTTTTTTTAAATATGTATAATTGTTTTAGATAAAGAAAATAAGTTTTTAATAAAGTATTTATATTCTTAACAAAAATAATTTATCCTCCAAAAATTTTGTCATTAACTTTTGGTTGAATAAAATATGGTTATGTTTTCAAATTCTAGAAACGTTATTTGAAAAAAATTAATTTATTTTTTGAAAATGACATTTCAAAATTATATTAGTGTGAATTTTTGAGAATTTTATAAGAAGATTAGATTTTTGATAAATAGTAAAAATACATCTTTTATTGAATGTTGTCGATTTTTAATGGTTAAAAAATATCCATTTCTAAAAAATTGGTTTTAAAAGAATATCTCATTTAATAATATTATTTATAATAAAATTATTGTTATTTCAATTTTTTGATGATTTTTCAATAAAAACACTATATTCATAAGAATGATTTATTTTTTTCTTAGAAATCATTTTTCATATTTTTTTCAATTATATATTAATATTAATGAGGTCACTTTTATTTTTGGTCATTATGAATAATATAAATACAGAAAATTTGTCACGGTAGTTGAGGTTAAAATGAGTTTTCAGGGGAGTTTCACAATAATATAAGACTAAATTGGCCAATTAATATTTTATAAATCCTATTTTTTGGACATATTCCATCTTAATTCTATTCAACTTCTAATATATGTCCATTGTGAATCATTTTTCATGATAATGGATTCTTTATATTTTAATCCTTTTCTAAATTCCAAGTGTGTCCTCTCCACAATTATTGAAGGAAACCCCCTCAATTATTTTATTTCCAATAAATTTAGCCTTATATATCAACTAAACCCCTAAAAAAGAAATTATAAAATTCCTCATATTTTATTTAGAGGTTTTAAAATTCATAAAACACAATTCCAATGGTTTGTAATGAATGATTTGATAGAGGATAATTGTAGGATATGTAATCTTCTTACCCTACTAATTTCAATTTCATCCTTTTTAAAACCCCATTGAATCTATGGTGTTCATAATTAAATAATTCAACCCCATTGAATCTAGGATTTTCATAATAAAGTAATAAATTCAATATATTTAATATTAATTATTTTTATTATGATCATTTAACCAAAAATAAGTAATCACTATTCAATTTAATGTGATGTGAAAGTATTACTCGTCCGTATGTATGGACTATAGCCTCCATTTAGCCTTACAATTCATCTTCCATAAAGATAATTCATAGTTTTTATTATGATATAATTAATATATATATATATATATGATATTCATGATATAATAATTATTTTGGAATTATAATATCATATCTACCTTCATCCCTTTAATATTCGTTAGAAAATGATAATGTCACTCGTGTATATATGAGGAATATAACCTCCATTGAGATGCATGATTAATTCTTCATTTCCTCTTTATTGGGTTGGAAATAAGGATAAATTTATTGAAAATATATGATATATATGATACAATAATTTTTTTAGAGGTGAATTAATATTTTCCTTTATTTCATTATATCCATTGAATAGAGAAAATAATATTACATGTATGTATATCCTACAACTGTGTGAATAGTTTAATTAATTTATTTTTTTATATATTAAGAATAAAATTATATATATATATATATATATATATATATTATAAATGATATTTATATTCAGATTAAAAATATATTGATGGTGAAACCATGGTCAAATAAACAGGACCTTTGAAAATTAATTGAAATTCAGAGGAAAAACTAAATAGTTAACACATAGAAATTATGGTTTTTATAAGGAGATATTACTAAATGGGAGTTATAATGTTATAAGTAGATTTTATATGACATTAAAATAATTTAAATGAATCTATTATAGAATTATAATAAAGTAAAATTTAATAAATAGGAGGTTAGATCAAATACAATTCCAGTATAACTTGAGGTACGAGATATGTGTGACAATATTAGTGTTTATCGGAATTTATTATTATTATTTTTTTATGTAATTTTAAGATGTGCCTCTAATGAATTTCATGAATTTTCTTCTCCTATAGTTTTTTTACAAAACATGTTTCCTTAAATTTTCCTTAATTTATGTATTCAAGATAGAAAAAGATCATTTTTATACAAACCTAACTCAATTTATAATTTTTTTTCAAAATATGACTTCATTCATATCCATGATTTATAATAATATTTTACAGAGAATTTTTAATATTATCGAATGATTTTTTGAATATTTCTTACCCATGTTTTACTTTTTATAAAATGGTTTAAATGAAATCTTCTTATCATTTTAGGAATGAAATATTTTTGAATTGTAATAGAAAATCTGAATAAAATATTTTTTTTATGTATATTACATGAGAAATATTTCCCACTTTAATTAATTATAAATGAATTCAATATTACCTCAAGTATTTCAGTGATTATTACAAAAAAAATGGTCGCTAAAATATTTTTTTTATTTTTTATTTAAAATTACTAATTTCATAATGAAAAGAGAATTTTCCTCATGAATGTTTCCATGTAGTATTTTAAAATAATATTCAATTATGTTACCATTCTTTTTCTACTTATTCGTTTCATGTGATATGATCCGATGATTCCATCTGTGTTCATTCATTGGATAGTTTTTGATTATGATGATTATATATATCTGAATTCAATTACATTGCCATGGGTTATGATATGATTAAATATTGAAATTGTTATGAAACCTATTTTCATTCTATGGGTTGTGATAAATTACAAATGTTATATGATCCTATGGAACAGATATGTATGATTCTAAATATGTTATGGGTGGGACAATAATTATTTATCCATCTAGTACATTGTGTAAATATTTATTTATCATAAGATAATAAGGAAAATAATTTTTAGTCATACCAATTTTGTAATAGACTCTTTCCACTAGAATAGTCTATGGATTTCACCTTGATTGGGACATGATTATAATTGGAGTGAACCTAATCAACTATGATAGTCTTTGAAGTGGGAATTGACTAAGGAAATTATTTTATAGGATTATTTGTATGGCCCAATCTAATGTCTCACCCCTGTGTTATCTTCTAAAGGATCAAGTTCATTGATTATATTATGATTTATGTCTTATTAATGGTAATGTTTTATGATATAAATCAAGATTATTATCAATGATATAATGTGAATTATTTTTTAATTTTACATTATTTTTCTCATACTACTATGATCATTTTACACTTTATTGGTCAATGAAATATCCCTTTTTTACCCTTACTAGAAATTAGTGCCCACACTTTTGTTATGTTTCCTTTATCTATGTTATGATGATTGGTTTTCTATTTGATTAGTCTATTAATGGTTTTATATAAATAATTTAGTGGGAGATAAAATTTTATGTCTACAGGGTGGATCATAATAATATGTAATGAATATCCATAAAATCATATGTAATAACGATGTATAAAAATTATGGTTAACTATGTGGGTCATCCTCTAAATTACTTCTATATGAGAAATCATGAGTTTTTTTCATATGATCTCCCAATTTACTAGTAGTTATGGACATATATATATATTCATCTATGAAATGATCCCGATATATGTTGAGAGGTAGTTGATAGATTTCAACTGTGCTTGAATTTCATGGTAGAAGAAATAGTGATTAGTTTTAGTGGAAGTTTCCGATGTAGAGTGTGACTCTATTGGGTGGTCAAAATAAGGAGGATGAGTCTTATGGAAGTTTCTAAAGGTTTAACTGGACATTTTTGGATCATTCCAACATGACATTAATTATTATTGGTCAGCCATAATTATGTTGATTCTAATTTTTACATGATGGATACTGGTTCAGAGTGTGTGTAATGTCTTAGTTGATTGAATTAGTTCAGGTGTTAGAATAAAAATAATTTCTCATGTATTTTGTATGTGTGATGATAGATGGAATTATAAAAATTTATAGTTATCATTGGGTATGACATCATCCATTTATTGAGTTTCATTATTTAGATCATTCCTAGTCGGCGACTCCTATAGTGGGGACTTCCCACCATGGAAATTTATTTCCGATGAATCATTTTCATTCTAAAGTAGAATAGATTAAAGTGGTTGGAATTATCTTCCTATTAAATAAGTGAAATAAATGATAAGTTTTCAATTAGGTTTTGATAGTTCGAAATTATATGTCTCTTAGGATTTATTTTTTCTATAGTGAGGAGGTTGTGATGGAATAGATATTTAGGTGAGGTAATTTGATTATAATTCCATCCCTACATCGTTTTTTAGGATTTTTTATGGTTACTATAATATCATCAAAGAACATGAGTGTTGTTTTATGAATTTTTCCTTGAATCATGGATTATATTTTCTAATATATTGAACAACACTCCACAACTGGTGGAACTGAAACATGATGAGTGTTAGCATGTCATTAGAAAATGGTTCAAAATTATCCTTTGGTTAATATGGTATATCATTCCATTACCATGGGGACTACACCAGAAATACTTGGATATTCATGGTGTTACACCACATTGATAAGGGTCATGCAACAATAAGGCCCGTGTAAGGGGAGTCAGATATCTATATTGGGTATGGGTAATATTTGTTAAGTTATAACAAGAAATGAAACACTTTATTGAAGGTATTTAATTTGTGTTACAATCTGAGATATATAGAAAATATGAAATACTCGTTCTATTATATTTTTCTAAATGTTACTTAATTAGTTTAATTAATTATTAACATAACGAAATAGCCTCGTTTTTCATCCCCCAAATATGTGTCCCCTTTTTTATTCTCCAATCCCCCTCTTCTTGAGTTAGATTTTATCATTTATTAGGCATTATTATATATTCTATCACATTAATTAACCATTAATATGAATGTATATCCTTATGGGAATGATTTTTGGTTTTACATTAATTAATATGTTATTAATTAGTTATGGCCTAGATTTGGGGGTTTTACGTGATTCTAGATTTCATTTTAACAAATTTTAATCAGATAATGATAATTTTATAGTGGATTCTTACAAAATCTATGATGGTGATACACTTATTTTATGTTTTTAATTCTTATTTTCATTAAATAACTGATATATAGGTATGGGTAGGGTCTCATGCATGATGAGGAATGGAAAAAAAATTATTTCCATTGTTCGTGTGAAAATACATGGTGTTTTCATTTAGGAGAATCAAATACATAGGTTATATATAGACTTTTATATCAATTATGGTGGTCATTATATTTTTTAGTAACTACCAATATATTTTTAAGACGAGGTTATTTTTTAAAGAGTTTTTTAAAATGGTATTAGAGGATCATAATGTGTGGTGATGCTGGGGCAATGAGGTGATGTGTTTTGCTGATGTAACAGATGTGGAGATGAATGGTATCATTGATGGAGATTGATCTTCACTGAGTATTGGAAATATATTGATGGGGTTACTATAGGGCCAAATAAATTGGGGTTGGTTGTGAAAAGGATTGGTTTGACACCCACATGGTCACTAGTAAATATAATTTTGTGTTTTATGTACAATTTTAGTTCTTTATATATTACCTAGGTGTGGGGGGGTGAGATTTTTAGGTGGAAAAGACTTGACACACATCTTTTCTATCCAAGTGGATAATTATCTAAGGATTTAATATAGGGCTTCCATGGGGTTTATCAGGGTTTGATCATTGTTTCAAAAACCATATAACATACATGACTATCTGTAATACTCATAATTCTGGGAGAAAATATCACCCACATGGTTTTCTATGTTTTCCAAATCATGTTTCCAAACATCATGGCCTATCCATATCCATTAAATATTTAAAGTTTACCTTTTTTACTACAATGATTTTCTATCTTTTCACCCTCATTTTTCTCCTCCCATCATGAACAACTCCTCCTCTTTGGTCTAGAATATTCCCTACTTCCTGCTTCGTGATTTCTCATTGGAATCTTGGCAGTTTTATTTGATGTATTTCATTTTCATTGAGTTTCTATCTTCTTTCCCCCCATTTATTGATTAATCATCCATATTCAAGAAATTTTGGAACCCTAGATTGTGGGTGTGGCCAAATGTAGTGTTTAATTTGGGTTTTTATTTCATATTTTTCCAGTTTGTGATGAATTATCCTAAAAATTATGGTTATTCATCATTTATAGTGATGATATTGGAACTATTTCCATGGTATGTGTCTCTATTTAAGGGATTCATCCACAAATAACCTATAAATTATGATATTCATTGGTATTTTTTTTATTTCTGGAAAAATTATTTATTATAGATTAATATCAAATTTGGGATGTGTTCGATGAGATGGTTTGGAAATAGGGTGTTTAAAAAGGGGTTTTCAAATGGTGGAATCACGTGTGAACCAAAATTGTTTGATTAAATGGTTCAAATGGATTTTTTTACCTTAAATGGATTTAGAAAAAAATTGAAAATTTTTTCCTTGTGAACTGTATTTTAATGAATATTGGAATGATTTTTTATGAAACTAGATTGGTAAATTACTTTTCATGGATTGGAATTTGTTTTTAATTATGTGGTCATATATTAGCACAAGGTCTAAATAGAAAGTGTGTGTGGGTTTTCCTGAGGGACAATGAGATCCTTTAGAGAGGATTACTGTGAGAGAATATATTTTAGTTTCCAAGGGACTTTGTTATCAACTTGATAAGAAGTCTATGGGAGCTTCCATTTGGATGTTGAGAGACTGTGAGAAATCATAGATTTGGACACTTTGAATACTGTGAGAGCTTCCACTGTGTTTAGATGGAATGAATACATTATTTAAACTCACTCTCATTAAACCCCTATTTTTATATGCCTAGGTGTGATTACTCAAGAATGGTTGGATTATATTTTTATGTATTTCATTAGTGACATGTTTGATGTGATGATATATATTGTACTCATTTATATTTATCATTTAATATGATATTAATGTTAATTATGAACCTTATTATTCCATGTTGGTTATTTTTAGGATGTTAGGTCTTGGGAATTGTCAAATTAGTTGATCTAGGTTCATATATTTTCTCGAAAACATGATTATTTTTAAATGGAAACCGAATAAAATTTCAACAGTTTTTTGGGAGTGTAATGCTTTTCATATGGTTTTGTTTTGAAAATTATTGTAAAATAAGCTTATTAATATTTCTGTGTAAAATAATTAAATAGACTCATGGTGGTATCTTACTGTGTGTTTTTCTCATTGACTATATATTCCTTGGGATAAAATTAATCTTGTTTGTGGTACATATGTACAGGAAAGGTTACCATGTATGTGGGTGGCTCTCTTTGATTACCAACATCCATTGTTTGGTGAAGGGGACGTGGCCTCCCCATGTTGGTTCATGAGGATTAATTTTTTGAATTTTTATCCATTGGAATATATGTTTAGTCCTTGTTCAGTCTAATGATCATTATTTTGTGTTTTGGGATTTCGACATATGTGTATGTCTTTTAATAGAATGTTTTATATATGAATTTTGTTGTTTTATATAGTATAAGTTTACAATTATTTCTGTACGTTTGATATTTTATTATCTATTGTTTACTATGAAGATACTTTTTTGTCTATCCCATTTTATGATTTTTTCATATTAGTTTACCATTGATGAAATAGTTTGAAATAGATATTTGGTTATGTCTAGTGCCTATCACTAGCTCAATGCGACCGATAACATGTTTCAGGACTTGTGGAGGGCATGATAGTGTGATGGTTCATGTCAAACTAGGATAGTTCAATTCAAAATGGATTCTGAGTAGTCATCACCTTAGATTTAGTGTAATTCTAGAGCTACAAATGATGACCCATGAGAGGTAGAAAAGGAGGACTATCGGTACTTCAAAAAATCATATAGTAGCAGCATTTCTGGGATTTGGTGGTAGTATAAACTGCCTCCAAAATATTCTGTGATGGTTTCCAAAAACTACCTCTAATGTTATCTTTAGTATCCAGCTCATGTCAGTTCCTTCAATTTTGTTGCGTTTTCTGGGAACAGTCATAGAACCTCTATTTTAAAGTGTTATTTTGTTTTATCAGTGGTTTTACATCACAAATAGGGTCAAGAATATTGCAACGGTTTGAGTCACTATAATATTATCATGATTTTTTTGGAGGGGAAACCACACCCAAAAAAAATGATGCTAAAAATTTTCAACATCATATAGCGATAGATTAAACCACCGTTAAAAATCATATCAAATTGTAGTTTAAACCATCACTAAAGATCAATTTTCAATGAAAAATAAAGCTACAAAATCATTTTCCCCACAACAACCAATTAAAAATAGAAACCAATGTATCATAAAAAAATATCCATCTCACCTACAACACCCAATAGCAATGATTCCATTTCTTGTAAATAAAAATCAATCCATTAACTAAAAAAATCACAATACATATGATCAAGAGTAAAAGATAATGATGGGGCTCAACATGGTTGTAACCATAACCTTTGAAACAATTATAGATAATGGTGAATAAGTTTAATTCCACATCATCTTTGAATAAATTTTGAACCCTAATCCCCAGCCGATGAACTTTTATTGATTCCCTATCCTATTATATTTCCACTTCTTATTATCTCTACATGTATAAAAATTTTATTGAAAATTAAATAGTTTTTTATCATTAAATTAAAATGTAAATCCAATAAAATATTTTCTTAAAAATGATTTTTTAGTGGTTTGATTTACCTACTAACTATCATCCATTGACACAATATTATAGGGTATATATCCTATCATATTATGATATAATTCAACCAATTTTTTTTCATAGTAACAACCAATGTACCTTGTATCTTTATATGATCCCCCTTTTTCTTGAATTTTGTATTTTACAGAATGAAACATCCTCTGAAAAAATAACCATGGGACATCATCCCTCGGGACCCCATAGATGTCAAATTGACAACTATCTTCATTCTGTTCAGATTCTAGACCTTTGAACTATTCATATTTCACTACATAGTAGCATTGTTCCCATATTTAATGGGAAAAATGTCAGTAGTCAAAAAGTATAGTAACATAATTCACAATAATATTTGTATCAATTACTATCACCTCCAATATACCCATGATAAAACAGGAGTGGTGACCTACACCCTCACTACTGAGACTACTGAATTGGGGTTCACTATCTCAACTACAGATGAGACACTGATGAATGGTGTTCCATTAGCTGATAGAACTGGGGATGTGGGAGACCATGTAAGGGGGAATGTAGAAGGTGTCATAGATTATATAGGGATGGAGACTAATGTATCATCATCTATCACTATGGTCGAGCGAACATTGACTGAGAGTCAACTAGGATTAGTAAAATTTTTCCTCGTTTTCATCTATGTCATTAAATCAAAAAAAATTAATTCCAACCATATATTTCAAAAAAATCATTAAGAAAAAAATACAAATGATAAGAGATGCACAATACTGACTAAAAAAATATACATAGCTATGATAATGAATAACTGCACATATAGCATAAGTGGTTGATAAAATAATTAATAAAGGAAAATGAAATCATTTTTTCCATTAATAAATTTGTTTTCAACCTCCATCATTACATCGTATACTTCACCCACCATTTAAATACTATTATTTTTAATATCATTATGGGATAAAATGTTCGCTTCCTAATGTTACTGAGACTCAACATCAGTGGTCAAATCTTCAACTTCATCACCCATATCATACAAGTATCTTTTCTTTACATGAAAAACAACACTCTAGCCTTCATCCATGACATCATCCCAATAATATAACATTTTCTATTGTTATGATATGATATATGGATCTTTTCATTCATGGTCACTAATATAAATCAAGTGATAGACTCTCGTAGAAGACAATTATAAAGAATCTTCTTTAACACCCCATATAATATCGACCCACATGATTTTGATTAAAACAACTAATAAATTCTTATGGTAGATTATTTCAACAATATCAATGATCTTTTCCCAGTATCCCACTTTGGAAAATGTTAATATACAACTATTTTGTGTTTTCAAACCCTCATCTCAATCTATTGTATTAAATTTAAATCCATTCACCTTATAAGCGTCAAACATTCAATCCACTTTTAGAAGACCTCAAGCTGAAAAAATAAAATATTATAAAAAATATACTTGAGTATCAATTTTTATGATCTACAAAAAGTAATATACAATATTATATTTACAATATATATATTTCAACATAATATCCCAATTTATTGAAATATTTATTAACATACAGGTCAAGTAAACCATTCTAAAAATTCTTTATTAACAATTTTGTTATATCATTATCATTTCATGTTCTACTTCTCATTCATCCCTTTATTTATATGCTGATATATTCAAAAAATGGGTTTACAATTTAACTATCTAGTGTCACATATCTACATTCCTTTAATAATTCCTTCTCTTTCAATGTAACATTTTATCTCCTCCAAACTAATCATCCAATAACATCAATGATTTTTAAATTCCCATGTATTTGACATTGAGTTGATGAGTCATCAACATTTCCAACTCTATTTAATCATTTCTCAATAACATTAATGTATGAAAAACAAATTTAAGAAATTCCGATTCAAAATATACATCAGAAATAGAGCATTAAGGTTGAGCATTATTTTTCACATATGATTTCAAATGCACAAGATATATGTGAAATAAAATAAATTTAAAACTATTTATCTAATGAAGTTCTAATAATTTTTCCTAATATTGAAACATATAAATTATATACCTCTCAATTGGTTACATCCATCTATAATATAAGTGGTATATTAATTTATCATCATTGTATAAATGCACTATAAAATCCAATCTGATAATAAGAAAAGAGGTCAGAATGATCATCTCCATTTCATAAGGTTTCAACACAAATATTCACTTATGGTTGTGAATATCAAATGGTTTTAGTGTATTCTCAAATAGTTCTATGAAAAATTTGAAAAATTGGTGTACAACTACAGCATACATTTCAGGTAATAATGTACACAATGCCAATTATAAAGATATCAGTAAACAATATAGGAATCAGAACTTTTTAATACGTGTAACATATGATGAATTAAGTCAAAACTCCATGACATGATTCTTGAATACCCATCAGATACATTCAAATATAATAATTTTTTTTGAAATGTTTCATTATCCCTATTTTTATTTGATTTTTTGGTCCAATATTTCCATTCTAAATAGACCATAGATCATACTTTATTGTTCATTGTTTATATTCCCTTCCATGAATGGAGAGGTTCCTTCAATATTCCTTCTTATAAATAATTTTTTGTCATACAAGTTTCACAATCATTCCGATCAATATGAATAACATCAAGATTATGCTTCAAAAAATTAAATTTCCAATACTGATGTTTGAGGAATATTCTTATTAACTTTCGTTGTTGTGTTCCTATTTCACATAATGGTACACTTCGAACATGTTTCCCACTAACATTACAATTATGTTCTATCAAAAAATCTATTTCAAAATTTTTATGTTTTTACAAAATTTCATAACATATCAACAATAATGGATGTGGTCTACGATAAATAGAACTATTGGATTTTGATTTATTCAACCAAAATATATGAGATGAATCTAGAGATATTTTATAAGAAAAGAAGAACCATTTTTTAATATGAGTTAGCTAGTTTGGCTCAAAATAAATGTTACAAACATGAATACAAAACCAATGTATGTATTCCAATGAGATAAATTCCTATTCCTAGGGAGGTCACTAACGGTCCACATTAGAGCACCCTGTATTTTGAACATTGTTATAGATGATTCATCATATTTCACAACACTATTTCTCTATAACACCAATAATTATTTAATTAGATATTAATGATAAATAAATATTATTTCTAGGATTTTTTTTCTATTTATAATTATTAAAAGGATAAAATAATTTTTTTGTACATATACCAAGAGGAATATTGTAATATGTAAAATAAAACTGAGCAAATTCTATAACTGCTGCTCAATGTTCTAAATGGGTTGAATTCACCACTAGATAATCCCAATCTCACATTCGAAGGATCAAATGAGAAATTTTTAGGCAATGAATCAAATTTATTCCATGATATTCAGTCTGTTGGATGTCACATTAACCCATCAATGTTATTATCTATGTAATTCTACTTCATTTGTTTGTCAATTATTTATTTCATGAATAGTCATTAAAACCATGATTTGCAGGTAATGTAGTAAAAAACCATTGTATGTGTTCTAATTTAATTCTTCTTCAACGTAGTTTCTTGGTTCAAAATTCTAACATCACCCATTGACTCCAACCTAGAAGAGTTTTTTTTCAATCATATCTTCGTGAAAAATCTCCCTAATAAAAATATAATCATTAGGAAAAAAATATATTTTCATTATAATTCAGTCAATGGTTGTTATAAATTATTTATATAATAAAAGGACTCTGGGATATAATATTCCAGAAAATCTCTGGATAATAATTACAATATCATTGAAATCTAATTATTTTTAAGTCAACATAGGTATTTTTTATGGTAATACTTCAATGGAAGATGGTGTTATGGATATTTCAAAAATACACTATACAGTTCTTGATTTCCATTAACAACTAAACCATGAATCACAATTTTATTGTCTATTAATTCCTATTTTACATTATCCTGCACTTAATCAATACAAGGTTCCAATTATATTTTACCATCTTTATCAGGTTGTCTTATATTCCCAAAACATCACTTCTTGAGTAACTATTTGAATCATCCTCAACTAGTTGTTCTACTATGTTTGGATGTTTATGTTTTTTCTTGCAACACTGAATGAATTATTTATAAGTTTTTTCATTCCATTATATATTTTTGACAATGTTGGGAGGTTATTCTTTCGGTTGACATTAGTGCTCAAACATTCGAAAATGTTCGATTCTGTATTCCAAATCCAACACAAATATTGAGTAGAGATTTTTTATAATATTAAGTGTTCATAAACATCATATCTATTGTACCACCATATAAATTTACATTTAGGGCATACAAATATTATTTTCCAATAAATAGATCAATTGTAAATTGCATTTTCTATAAAATCCTCCAAACCTTTACCATAATGAGGTGAGTTCCTCGATAATGTGATCAAGATTTTATCCATATATATATCACATTTTTTTTACACATTAATACAAAAAAATGAAGCACATAATTATTACTAAGTAGGTAAAGATATAAATAGAAGTGAAAAAATCACATCCCATGTAGTTATAAGACGTTTCATATAAGTACTAAAATGTTCATAGTAAAAAAGGTAATCAATCAGGGATAATATAATTAAAATATAAGAAAGTGAAAAATCATACAATCTGTATGAAACACATAATTATACATAAAGTAAAATCATTCCCTCATTGGACCACAAGCCTCCTTGGATGTAACTATAGTCACATGAGGCTCAAGAGGGTCTCAAACATTTATAAAAACATTTTTCTTATAGTGTCAATCGGGATTTCATAAAAGGAATCAAAATCGAGCCCATTTTCACACCATTTGAAACCTATATTTTATATATTCATTCAAAATAATTTATCAAACAACCTATTGAAAATAATTTTATAAATATATATCTTTTTATAAAATATATTCTGAAAGAAATATAACCCTCCTTAAAGGAAGTTAACTATTATAAAACACCCATTTTTCAAGACTAAACTATTTGAAAGACTAGAAGACCAGATGTTTTAATAACCTATAATAGGATGGGATGTGATAGGTCATATTAAGTGGGTAATTAGATATTTATATAGAGTCATAATATATGTGGGTATATTATTAATTTTCCAAGATATTTTCAGTATATAGGGAATGTGTTGTTAGTTTGGGAGTATCTGTTCACTTAGTTTGGATTCTATTCCATTGGTTAGAGCTGTTAGAGGGGGGAGAACCTCTATAGGGAGCGATGTTCAATGAAAATTACGGAATAAACTAGAGATATTTTCTATCTCATATCAAATTCGATATGTCAATGAAAATTTCCCGGTTCATGAGAGATTAAAGGAATAAGAGATAATTTTATAGTATAAGGTGGATAATTTTTTATGTCGAATTTCATGGAGAAGGTTTGTAATGGGAGAAAAATAATGATTAATACCTATGTAGATTGAAGAATGAATTTCTACTGTTGAAATTACACTAGAAGAATTGAAATTTGATTCGTGTAGAAAATAGATAGGTAGAATACAAAAAGGAGAGGTGCAACAATGTTAAGAAGATATGATGTAATTATTAGAAACACAAATGGATTAAGTAACTTTGATTACATCAGAATTTTTTATGATTGAGTCATGTATTGTTGGTTGAAAATATTATGAAAAGAATAATGTTGTCAATGAAAAAGATGAGTGTAGTTTTCATCTAAAAGAATTGATGGAGATCCTATGAACTGAATTGATGTTAGAATGAATTAATGAGTGAAAGTTGTTATGGGGACATCACCATGAATTATATTGACCAATAGAGATTGTATATTTTATTATGAAAATATCTGGTATCATGGTTCTTCTGAGTAAAAAATTAAATTCTAGTATTCCAAATTCTGTAATATCTCAAGATACCATTGACACAAATTTTTAGGGACAGAATGGTAAAATATTGGATACTCTATTTCAAAAATAAAAAAATAGAACATAATTGGACATAGTTCAAGGATGAACTATTGTGTAGAGTTAGGAGATCAGGTGATGATGATCCAATATTCTTACACATGTAACTTAGATAGACAAAGTGAGTTGATGAATTTATTCATGACTTTGATCATGTAGCATTGGGGTTATCATAATTTACAAATAGCTGGAAATTAAGTCTTTTCATAAGAGTATTACGAACAGAAATTAGTAGTATAGTTTTGACACATGAGCTGAGGAACAATGGTTGGTTTCATTAATTAACTAGAAGGGAGGAGCATGAATGTTTCTAAAAATTATTTCTTGTGTATAATGATAACCAATGTAGTGAAAGTGTACACAAATATTTTTATGTTTATGTTTTGAATATTGTTAATACAGTGATATTTTCTCCTAGGGGAATGGGAGGGGGAATTTATAAAAAAAGGATATGAAAAATATTAATTTGTCACTATAGTGGAGAGGGATAAAAAATAACTATAATGTTGGGTATGAATATAAGAAAACTCGATGTTTTTGTTAATCCTGTGGGTATTCCTTCCAACCGAAACATAAATTTCCATAAAAGTGGATTGATATAAATGGTTTTTGAATTTTAGAAGTCTTTAGAAGATAAATAAAATTTCTATAGCATAGGATAGAAATGATGTTAAAAAATAAGAGGAAGAGGATCTACATGTTGAAAACAGGAAATGGAATTACAATGAACTACAGTTAGTGGAAAAAAAGATGTCTACTGGGAGTTCAAAATTGATGAAATTAGAAGGTACCATGAATAGAGTTCTAGTTTTGGTGATAAATAACAGCGAGGAATGTTAAAATTTATTGTCCTAATAGCTGTAAAAATATATCGATACTCCAATTATAGATACCAAACCTTATTATATTTGACAGGGTGATGAACATCATATATAATCAATATGGGTCTTTTAATTTTTAATATTGTTCTTTTTAAAAAATAGTTTACAGTTGGGTAATATGTTTTTTATACAATTAGTCCAAATCAGGAACAAGAGATTGATTAGGTAGAGAAAAACTGTTTTGTTACTATAAATTATAGTTATTTTAAATTGATTGTTTTTAGAGAGGTAGGTATGTTACATTATAGGGAATCTATTTACCCAATGATGCTATAAGGGAATTAAATAAAAAATTTGGAAAAAATTCCTGTTACATGGGTTTAATTGGGATACTGGGGAAGGTCTAAAGGCAAGGAAAATATAACTCATGTAGGATTAACAAAATTATCTTGTAACACTATTAGAATAGATAATAAAATATAACCATTACCTTTTTTTAAAGCATCCTTATTCAGAAAAAACAGATTCAATACATTTTTCATATAAATAAAATGATTACATGGGATGCCTTGGGATTTTATAAGGATTGAGATACTATTTTTAGAAGTCTCATTTTGGGAGATTTATTAAAACTTCATTATAAAGCATTGATGATGATCTATTATTATCATCCCCAAAGTGATGGGTGGATAGATGTTATTAACTATGTCATGGAATTGTTTTTACGCTAATTTTATTCTAATAATAAAGAAAAGTTTTCTACTTGGTTTTCATGGGAATAATATCATTATAATAAAACATTTTATACCTATATTAGTCGTACTCCATTTGTGGTTTTCTATAGAAGGTAACATTGGCATTTTTTAACCATAATAATTATCTTATGAAATGCATTTTAAGAAGTATTAAAGTCCAACTACTATCAATTTATAAAAATTCATCTAGATTAACCGACATAAATTTTAAATATAAAAAGAGTGTCAAAAACATCTTTAAATGACTAATTTCTATTACAAAATCCACCATGAATATTAACTACCCCTTGGAATGAGATCATTAAAGAAAAATAATAATACATTTAGGTGGTGAACCATTACATGAATGGAAATGTTAAACCATGTGATATATAAGATATATATAATGTTTATTTTTAATATTAAATTTATAAATACCTAATTATATTTTCATTATGTTTATATAATACTAATTTATATTGGTAATTATATAGAGTAGAAAATGAATAAATAATGAATGACAATTGAGATGTTTTCTACATCATATAAAAAATAACTCTTAACCAAATAATATATAATCAGAACAACATATAATAACAAAAAGATACCACTCTACCCAAATAAAAATATATACCATTATCCATATCCTATTTCAAACACATTGTACATAACCGGTTTAAAATATTATATATTTCTAAATCATTCATAAAAACCAAAATATTTTGTTTGGTAAAAATATTTTTTACAAAAAAAAAACCATTCTCCATTAATATTAACCAAATAAAAACAAAAATGTGTTAAATATAGAAATGTATATATATAAAAATCACTATCTTTTTTATGATGTATAAAACAAGGTTTTACATTGAAATTTGGTTAATTTGGCATATAATTTATATGGATAAAATATATTAGATTTACTACGTACTTTGATAAAAAAACATGTAGTTAAAACTAATTAATTAATAAAATACTCAAAAAAATCCTTTAGAACATTAGCTTATATTGTTTGATGAATATACATAAAAAATATAAGGCTTGATGTAGTAGTATACCTATTTAATATTCATGAAAAACATTGTATTAAAAACATAAATATATTTTCTACCGAATATAATCCTAACAAAACACCCAAGAAATTCCATATAAGCATTGAATTTAAATAATAAAGTTAATAAATGAAAAAATAAATCATGTTGTATCTATTTTTAAAAAATTCATTACAAGAAAATAACTATAAAAATATATAATATATAGTATTCCAATAAAATAAATAGAGTGAAATAAACTCAATGAACACACCCAACATATTTATTTTACAACTACTTATAAACCTCTCCCAAATAGAAACATCAAATCATTGGAAAATACCCCCATTTATTTTAGAAATTCACTCTATATAAAGTATTTATAAAACATATAAGCTTCAAAACATATAGATAGTTTGAAAAGGATATTAATTAAATATATATAACTCAAAAATAATTTTACATCACTTAAATTCTATAAAGAGCCAACTATGATGAACACATTCTCGGAAACACCTTATATCAGCTTTTTATTGTAAATAATACACATCAATGATTTTATGAAAGTGATCCCTAATGAATAATCTTATACTTTATTAAACACGTGATGTATAAAAGTAGGATACTGCACCATCGATCTAATAATCAACCTCATATATCTAAAATAATAGACATCACTAGATCATCCCAAGAGATAGAAAGATTATAAAAAATCGAATGTAATTGGAAGGGAATAAGGGGTCATAAAAAATACTAGTAATGGTGGAATTCCAATAGGTTGATGGATCGATGTCTTAGGTTAGATCCCATATTCAGAATGGGCTCAATAAAATGGGACAACTAGGGTCTGGAGATGGCTTCGGTGAGGGAGACAGCTTGAGTGAGGAAAAGGAAGGGGAAACCGATCGGGCGGTGACCATAATGCTAATGTGGGCATTGGGGACTCAGCCTCATATGGTGTGGGAGACAGTCAATTGTCAATGAGTGGGAAACCATGGGTGACGTGTAACATGGATATGGGAGAGGGTTATGTTGGGGAGATTGGGGATTCTAATTTGAAATATGGGTAATTGCGAGAATATTTTTTTTAGTGAAAATAAATTATTTACTAGCAGTTTATAAAAAAAATACATCAAACATATTTAATTTTTTATCTTCTATTTACTAAACTACGCAAGAGAATTAATTTTTTGTAGTGCAGAATAGATCTTATTTGTTTGAATCCTCAAGACTACAATGGTAGACTGAAGATATGGGTTTGTTTTGGGATCATTAATTGGTTGTTCAATGATAATTCATTGTATTTATGGTTGGTGTGGATTCATTGGGTGATTCCTAGAGTAAATTATTGTTTTTATGGTGAAATGAGAATCTCTTGAAGAGGTTCATAGTTAAGTAACATGATTAATAAAAACAATAAATTTCCCATATAACATTTAATAATAATCTCTACTAACACTGACATGGATGGTTCTGGGCTTTCTTTACCCTTGAGTCAAACATACATTGTGGGAATGAAATGGATTTTTATTTTATCTTTCTCCATTTTCATTTTAGGGTTGTTATTTTTTTTTGTAGTATTTTTTGGTACTAAATATGAGAGTTTATTTTAGAGTTTTTTATTTTATTTGTTACTGTATTGTTCTTGATAGATATTTTGTGGTGTCTTGTTATTAATTCCACTAAGATGGAATTAATCCAAGAATACAGAGTGTGCCATAGAGAACACCCCACAATAGAACCTTCTTATCGATCCATCTCTAGTGGAGTTTGTGATTTTATTGATATATTACATAGTTCAAGAGGGTGGTTGAGAGACACACATATGGTGGGTCATTCAAAAATGTTTAGGTTAAAATTGAACTAGAATTCTATGGTGGAAGGGGACCCGATAAACCCTAATAGTGGTTGGGTTATACTATGTGGATATTTGAGTTTTTGAATAACTATTAGTCCTCTAAACTAGGATAGACCAAATATTCAGTCAAAATACATGGTAGGATGTTGTTGGAGTTTATTTTGCATTCTAGGTAGTATGAGGATCTAACATGAGAAACATTCATGATGTATTAAAATGGAAAATTCTACCCAGAGACTGTGATGGTGGTAAATTAATGTGTGATAAAAATGTTTGAATAATGGAATTGTTGGATGAATTTTTATGCCGCATGATTTACCAATTTGGAAAATGTGTCTCAAGATATTCTCACCAATTATTTCTTGAAGGATAGTAATATTCAGATGGGTTAGATGCAATAGATCATGTCCCTGACTATTATTCTATTTCTATTAATCAATCCAGATGTCTAAAATATGATTACCATGGTAGAGGTATATTTTAATGGAATAATAGGTCTTAATGGTGTATTTTCATTAGGTGGGATCCAAATTTCAACGTTATGATATAATAGTAAGAATGATGAACCTCACTATGGTAGGGGTTATAGTATCAAATATCTACTTGGTTCAACCTCAATGAAATCTTTGGCTCATATTCCAATTGCCTATTACTAGTTTCGGAAGGGTTCCCACACTATTCAAAGTTTCCCAGATACTTAGAGGATATTATTCTAGTATGAATGGTTGGGCCAACTCCATCAATTCTGTCTATTTGATTCCTTGGGAGTTGTATGGGATATATATTTTTCAAGGTCTCTCTAGTGTAGTCTAATTCTTATATGGGTGGAGTTTAAAAACACAGAGGAAAGGTAGATTTTTCTAAGGGTTAGAAGTCTTATATATGTCCTAATGGTGGTTGAATTCGTGCATAATAAGTTACTCTCAGGGACTCGTATTTTTGTCCATCTACTATGACAGGTTTTTCTATTACTTCATATATCAAATTTGTTTTATTTGACACTAGATATTACCATTAATTAATTCACTAAAACAAATTGATTTCTTATATATGAAATATGATTATATGACATATGTTATTGATTTTATAATCCTGTTTGGTTGGAAAAGGAGAATGGATTAAACTTTCTCGAGTTCCATGTTAAGGTAGCAGGTGTAAAAGTCAACTATGAAATCATTGTCTTAGACATGGATGTTTTCAACCTTATCGATGACATGGAATTGTTCTCCCTCTTAATGGTGTTAATTAACTATTATCACTATATGGTCTTGTTATTTACTCTTTTTGGTTGTGACCACATCATTCTAGGTGAGTGGGATCTTTGATTAGGGATTGAAAAACATTATACATAATAATTATGGTTGATATTGTTTAATAATATATGTTGGTTATCTAATTTGTGGATTATTGTTTAGTGGGTTATTATTCAGTGGTAATAGATTGGAAACCTTTTATGTTTCCATTTATTTTTTCTACTTTTATATCCGAGTTAGAGGTCAAGTTTATGATTAATATTCTATCTATGAAAATACTTGTTTCATTTTCATATTATCGGATCGATCTTGATGAGATAAGATAATTGAATGTATAGTTACAGGATCCCGATGGAGACAAATTTATCCATCTCATCATGTCATATTGACCTTCTCCAGTGATATTTTAAAAGAATACAGATTTCGGTATATGATACTGTATATCTTAAAAATATATCACAAGGTTGTGATGAATAATAAATACACATTTCCCAGAATTGATGATATATTTAATAATCTCAGGGGAGGTTGTTAGTTTTCAATGATTGATTTTAGATTCGGGTATCACCAGACGACGGTATATGAATATGGTGTTTCGAAGACCCCACTTCAGAGCTAGTATAAATATTATCAATATTTACTTTGTACATTTGTGATTACCAATTACAATATATAATTTAGGAAATTTATGAACAAGATCTTCCACTACATTATAGACTCGTACATGGTCATGTTTGAGGAAGCAATATTGGTAATTTTCTAGATAGATGTGGACTATGATGATAATATGGAGGTTATTAAGGGTGTTTTATCAAAGAACCACCTAAATTACATGTTTCCCAAGTCCAATTATATGTCAAAGAATTAATATTCTTGGGTAAAATTATTTAAAATGTAGGAATTTTAGTGGACCTATAGAAATATCGAGAAGATAGGTTTTGGAAGAATCAGTGGAATGTGTTTGTGATTTGAATCTTTTCAGGCTTGTATAGGTATTATAGAAGTTTATCTTAGGGATTCACAGAGATATATTTTCCACTGATGAGTTTTATAATGAAGTTATTGATGTTTGAGTGGGTTGAAAAGCTCTAGTGTTAGTTGAGATGTTTCAAAACCAATTTTATATTTGTGATAGTTTTGATTTTTTATAAGAATGGGAGATAATATGATATGTATTTAAATACTTATAATGTTGGTTTGGGGTTTTTGATGATGTTGTATAATCATGTGGTGGACTATGGCTCACAAAAATTATTACCATAAGAGAATAATTACCAAACCCATGCAATGGAATTAGATTCAATATATTTTTTATTAATGATATATAGAAATTACATCATTGAGGAGTGTATTATTGTATAATATGATCATAAAAGAATGATTTCAATTTTCTACCAAATGGAATTGAACATTAGATAGAGATATTGGGTGGAATATCTACCGAATTATGGTTTCCATATTTCATATGAGGTGAAGAATATGAATGTGGTTGTTGAGTCTTTGTGTAGAAATATTATAGGGTATTCCATTAGTGAGTAAATAATTAAGTGATCTCTAATGAGTTCAATATCATAACAAACTCTCTATGTGTAGCAGCAACCCGAGTGGGTTTTCAAAGATAGAATCTAGATCACACCCTCTCTCATTGATTGAGTTAAGAGTGAACAAGTATCCAACCCCGTGTTCCTAATGATTTGTATCACTTTAATTGGTGAGGAAACCATAAATGAGTAGTCCTGGACTCCCAATTGTTCACTACACTTTTAGAAGTTGATATTAGTTATTCTAAGTCATAGGTATAAGGTTCAAAATGAAAAACATCTTTCCAATTAGTCCATGAACCACTTGGGAAACATGATTTCTTATGTCTTGAGGGATTGATATTGGTGGCCCATTATGTGACATGTAGTTATGGATATATTATATATACACATGACATAATAAAAAATCAAATCGATGCACTACAGGATAGAATGTTTGTTGCACCCATGTCCCACTATAGTGTGAATGGGGGATATTTTATCTATGGATTTCATAGTTGGACTCCCTCATACTCCGAGTGGGTGATATTCCATATGGGTTATTATAGTTCATGTATTTAAACTATCCAACTTTATTTCGATCCAATAGTGGAAAAAGTTAAAGGACCTCCCACAATTGAATGTTCTAGAGAGTATTTTTCTTTATGTAGTGACCTAAATTATACTTTTATTCTAGGATGACTGTTTCACTACAATAATCATGAAGGTACTATATGAGGATTTGTGATCTGATATGACATTAAGAACCATTTATCACCCTTAGATAGATTGTTAGTCTGATATGACCATCCAAACACATGATTATATGATACAAGAATGTGTTAATAATTTTGGAGGCTCATGGGAAATGAAAATACCATTGAAAATATATTATTTTAATAATATTTATCAAGCCTCTATCAGGATGACCACATTTGAGGATATTGAATTTTCAGATGTTCTAATATCGTTGTGACAGTATGATATGTATGAGCATTACTCAGGGGGAATGAGTTTGAAATAGAGGAAAAAAATATATTTTGGCTTATTTATAAAATTTTATTGATATATAAGATTCACCATAATTCATATTATCATCATTATCAACAACTATTGAATATTTAGGCTGGTGATTCTGTGTTACTTTGATTATTTGTTTCACTGGTTCATCATCTCTTTGAAAAATAGGTGAAGTAAGTCCAATATTATGTCATTCATTTCATTTTTGATATCATGGTCTATTAATTCCTTTATTTTTACCATTCATAGTGATAAATAAAGATTCATCACATGTGTTTGATTTATAGTATTTAGAGAATGATCTTGATACCACTATTATAGAGAATCCAGATCATATCAAATATTATCATAACAAGTTACTCTTTGGAAACATGATCATGTAGGTCCATGAACTCTAGAAGAAATATAGTGTCAACCATGAGATTTCGAAGCATGAATCATTAGTGAGGGAGTAGTGGTCCTACCTAATTTCTTTCAAAAATTCCTAGGGAGAATTTCCTTTTTTTGGTGTATTTATAATTGTGTTCGTATGATTAGGATGGAGCAGCATGATAGTGTTTATTGAGTATTGGTAAGTGGTCTAGCATGGTGTTATCAGTATTTCCATGTAATTTTGTTTCTTTTACTTTTATTTACAAATGTATATGTGATCTTACCAGTGGGCGATCAGTGTTGTATGTATGACCTTGTTTTTTAGGCATTTATTGCATTTCATTTATTATTACATCTTTGATTAGATTTTCAGATTCCAAACTCTGATTATTTAATTTATTGGATGTTATTTTTTAATATGAACTATTTCTTACTCTAGTATGATGGAATAGTATCTCTATAGACAAAATATAGGCCATCTCTTATAATCGTTAGCCTTTTTAATATGGAGTGGCATGTTTGAGGACCTGTGGGAAACCAGCTTGGAAAACTATATTTTTTAATCCATGGTGGGAAAATACAAAGTGTTATAAGATAATTTCCTTCTCTTTCCTTTTTCTAATTGGGATATTATAGACTTGATTTTTAGGAATGTTTCATAACCATTGATATATATCAAACTTGTGTTATGAGAACACTTATTCCTAAAAGAATCACTCGTTTCATGGGTTATGTGACTTCTATTTTTAATAGTTATGTTATAGTTGTAAATGATACATTATTCAATATATGATCTTTTTGTGTTGAATTATGATTAATTATGGATTTATAGATCATAGACCATTAACATTTGGCTAGTTACAGGTTCTGAAACTTGGCTAACAATGTATAAAGGTGTTGCTGACATGATATTTTGAATATAGGGTCCAAATTTTTTAGGTATACTAGAATATCATACAATATAATGATAGAGGAAATTTTTTTTCTACAAAATATAAATAGATTTTCCCATGTAGCTTCATGGTGGCATTCAACTCAACTAGGATGTTTATTATATAAATTTCATAATGATGTAAGGTTATGAGGATCTATATGTTGATGTTTGGTAGTGAGGATAAGGACTCAATCATCACAAATAAGATCTAATGTAACCCTAGTAGGTCGATAGGGGACATTGTTCCATGTGATAGAACCCCCTCATCGGGTGTTGTTACATAGGATCAATCATTTATATTATTAAAAACAACTTATCTAGAGTTTTTTTCATATTTCTCAAATAAAGTGTGAGTGATGTAGGAAAAGTGTTGTTTTGATAATTATTTGAAGGTATTTTTCACTCTATATGGTTATCTAGTTTGATATTTTAGTCTGATGTTGATCGGTTCTTGAACATTATAGTAGACTAAAACCATGAGTTGTTATTACAATATAGGGATTCCCATTTGGGGTAGTTATTATCCTAATTATTGAAATCTTTAACCTACAAGGGGTATATCCATATAAATATTCTCAGATTGGATTGATGCCTTAGTAGTTAAGTTCTTGGTAGTTGATAAAAATAGTGTTCATCCTCTGTTGTAGTTATCAATGTGTTGTAATTACACATGAATCCAATTAAAACATATAGGGCATTATCCTATATAAAATGGGAATTCATACCCTATAAAATTTAACCCTATGTTTATAGTTTCATTCCCTATTTGGCCAATGTTATCCAAAAATCCTATATAAATAACTCAGTTTCATGTTAAATTTCTTTCGTTGATATAGCTATGAAGAAGTCAGATTATCAGATGCGAACTTGGTGATAGGATTGATGTATAGACTATGTGGTTGGACATAGTATCCATGTTATAGGTGTTGATCAGTATGACATGGTTGGAGATGTAGATACATGTTTTGACATAAACCCTTATAGAGAGACATTGGTTTTATTGAGGGAAACATTTAAGAGTGACATTCCTAGGTATACTGATGCATTTTTAGGAAGTGAGATTTTTTTACACTCATTTTGAGACAAATGAAATGTAGGTGCACTAGTGTTTGATTTATAGGCATTAGAAGCCATTTCATTATAATGATTCACCTAGGGTTATTGTGTTTTGAGATTGATTAGACATTTTTGACTACTCAGGTTCATGAATAGGTTTCTCAATGAGTGTTTTTAGCATATTATTAGTTTTAAGGTAAATCAATTTAAGTAGAAAATTATCCCAGGTGAAGGGAGATCATGTAATAAATCATAGAACACGATAGGTGCTCTATTTTGAAGTATATTTCTAGGGAAGATTTGTGATTAATGAAGAAAACATGTCATTTTGAATGTTTTTCATGGCCTTGTGATGGATGAATCATAGGAATAGGATTCACGTGACAATGGTATGTGTTAGTTATGTGTGATATCATTTATCTGGTAAATCATTAAGAAATCATGTGTAAACCATGGACCAAAGGTTTTAAATGTTTTTATTAGGCATGGTATCCCAACAGTCATAATAAAAATTTTAATTTTCCTCTATAGTAGAGGATACATTTAGGATAAGATGATTTCTATGAGGTGGTTAAACTATTGTTGGAAATACACACTGATTTTCAGGGGATGTGCTGTGAGGAATTGGATAATAGAAAGTATATTTTGGTTTTATGAGAGTGTAGCTTAAGAGAGTTAAACACACTTATCAATGAAATCTTAGTGTAGTCTTATTCAATATATGATCATTCCCAATATCTTGACATCATCTTGAGTGCTCTGAGAGACTACTGACTATACACCGAGATTATTTCATTGTAAATGTCATCCCTGGTTGTTATGGATGAACAACATGGGAGATAGTCTTGAGAAGTGGTGTATGGAATGTCATATGGTGTGTAGTAAACCATTGCCTATTTGAGAGTGGTGACCCCATTTGATGTTAAAATCGCCATTTCTAATTTACCATTCTCAGCAATGGGGAATGTGTGACATTTTTATTTTATGAGTTGGTTCTTGTGCATGAGTGATTTTATCTAGGATAGACATCACATTTTCTGATTGATGGATTATGGTCCTCTAATATTAGATCTCAGTTATGAAGCTTTGAAAAGTGTATACCTTTTGTGTGGGGGTACCAAATCTGTCTGGGTTTATGGTATCTCATGTTAGGAGAGTTGATGATGTTATAAGACTGTTCATTTGACATTAAAAAATAGAATTTGTGTTGATGATCATGATCAAGAGGATATCATGGTTTTGATTAACCACTTTGTCTTCTCTTGTATGAAATGGATTATGGTATAGTGGTTGTAATGTCTTTTATTTTTTATACTGTGAATTGGATACAAAATTTTAATTTTTTCCATTAAATATATATAATTTTTAAAATGGTCCTTTCCCCTATAATAATATCTTGAATTATTTTTTAACCACAATGTTTTCCTTATAATAGGGAGTTTATCCTAGTAAAATAGCTTTGTAATATTCTTAGTCGTATAATTTTTTTGGGGTAAATTTATTTCTAATGTTTAATTAAATAATTATTAATTAATTTACATGTGATCATTTAGTGAAACATTTCAAAAAAGAAAGATGGATTGATATTTTGTCTTATTATTTCAATTTATAAAATTGGTTTTTACTAGGTGAGGCATAAATTCATGTTGTGAACCCATGTCGGGCCTATTACCCATTTCATTTTAGTCATTCTCTTTTTCTTTTTTCTTTTCTTCATTTCTACCCTAGATTCTCACCCATGCCTCTTGTGGGTTTCCTTTTCATAAACCATAAAAGGAGAGAAATATAAAGAGAGAGAGGAAGAGTGGGAGTGGATTATATGTCCCTTGTCCGAGTACATGATGATCTGAAACATTAGACAACAATGTTATAATGTGTATAAATGAGATGGTTTGACAAATTCCATAGAAAGGTAGGAAATTTTTAATTTTATTGCATTAATATCTATATATTTACCAATTTCTTGTTTCAGATACCTTTTATGACTACTAAAGATACCCATTTGGTGTAAATATTCTTAAATATGATAAAACAAGGGTTTTAGGTCAATTTATGGTTTTAAATTTGGGAAAATCCATGATAACCTTATGTGGTTCGAAGAACAGTAGTTGTGTGTTTATCCCATTTTGGGAAGATATCTTTTTAGAAGAACTCAACATTTACTCGTAGTAATTTATCTGTAGTTTTACTCATTCATGTCGCTGAGTGCATGGACATACCTCCTATTTGGGGGTAGTTTTCCATGTAGAGTACACAGTTAGACACTTAGTGAGAGTACATGCTATATAAGAGGTACACATTCTAGTAGGCCAAACATATAACACATCATGAACATGTTTCTCATGATACGTACTTTTTGTTTTCATGATAAGACTGGATAGTGTACATTCACATGTGTTATTTTGAGAGTATAATCTTTTTACTTTTGTATTAACCCATTGTAATTCTCCCTTTCCATAGTTCTGAAGGTTTTAATTTTTTTATGCCTTGTAGATTGAAATAAACATATAATGAGTTAATGATGATTCTTTTTCATGTAGAATGTGATCATGTAATCTTAGGGTTGATTTGAAGACTCTAAAGCGGAATTTTGTGTTGAATGATATTTTATATATATTTTCTTCATCTGATATTTTAAAAAATCTATCTATTACGATAGATACCATGATATGAGATGGTGTATGAACCATATCCCTTGAACATAGATCGTATATAATTTCCATTGAGGATTTTTTCCATTTTTATTTGTGTTTTTTTGGACTAGGAGGATATGATATGTTAGATATGGGATTTTAGGTTGTTTTGTCGTTATATCATAGTTTGTTATGGGGATCTTATATAAGATGAATCCAATAATATATTGTTATGAGATTATATTATAGGATGTGTCTACTTATTTTTCTACACAAATGATCTCATGTGGGAGGATTCTATTTACATACTCATTCTAAGGATCCCATGTAGGATTTCTGCACTCACATACAATCTCTAAGGATCCCAAGTAGGATTCCGCTATTATGGTTCGACAAAATGGATATTCTATTGTGTTAAAATATTGGTTATATATGGTAGAATATTTAAACTGAGAACCCATACTGAATAATTGACTCTGATACAATATTTTAGTATTAATGGGTTTGTGAATTAATCCACCCTAACTCTCTATATATACATTGACATGGTTATTTATGATGCATTATTGATTGGAATATGAGCATCCTGGGTTTTGGTTGATGGGCCTGATATGATGGAATGTATGATAGATATTACCAAAGTCAATTCTTGGGATCTATCTTATAATACTTTTTGATTGATTGAATAACCTTTATGTTTATTAGTATTCATATAGGTATATCCTGGTATTCATCATAGTGCCGTAAATTCTATGCCTTGAATTATAATTGGATGACCATGTATGAATTCCTTAGACTAAATCAAAGGGAAAATTGATTATGTTACCCCTTGAGTGATACTAACTTTCCAATGTAGTAATTATATAGATAGAATTATACAGAAAATGTATTATGTTACACCTTGAGTAATATATGGAATCCATGTAGGAATTCATTTTATGGGATGAGAGGGAAAATGGATTCTGTAACACCTTGAGTTAAATGTGTATTTCCATTTATGAATTTCTTAGACGCACTCATAGGTCATATGATATTATATTATACCATCATAGATAAATAGTTTCTTAATACGAAATTACATGGATGAGATCAGATATTAAATGAATGATTTGAATCATTGACTGATACTAATTTTCATTACACAAAATTCCTTGGATATTCTTAGAAGATGCAAGTATTATATAATGTCATGGATGACAATTGGTTTCCTGGTACATAATTTTTGGGAAGTGATCATAGGGAAGAATTGATTATATCATGAAATTGGTAAAACATGGGAACCTCATACCTAATTCCATGGGTGATCTCATAGGTAAAATGAAACTCTTTTATGCTCAATTATTGTTATACAAAATTACATGGTTATATACCTCAGGTCCAATCATTATTTACATAAAATAAATGTTCATTATTTACTGTATATCTTGGTATTAACATGAATCTGTCATTATACTGATTGACGGAAAGTATGGGTGACCCAATGGAAAGGACATGTAAACCCATATAGTGAAGTGGATTTCTTAAAAACATATTAGTGATTTTATGAAGTTCATATCAATGATAATAATAATATACCCAAGGATTTCATATAGTTTTACTATACATTATCTACTCTCATTATATTTTTTATGTGTCTTGGCTAACATTAGCATATTTCATAGGCATAAAATAATGGAAATGGTTTATAAGATTATCATTGGTAGTGGACTACTATGATTTGATTCTCACCCACTATATATGAACCTCAGTTTTTGTCTGTAAACCATATATGTACTTTCATATTGGACACAAATGTTTCATAAATATAGATGAGACTCATGGTTGTTTGATCAAGTGGATCTGGTGATGTAGTTTCTTTTGATTGGTATGGATAAGCTCACTCGGATCTTCAGATACCATGTATGTAGTTCATCATGGGGTTAACGGTATATCCATGTAAATTAATTTATATTACTTTTTATTTACTCATGCATATATAATCATCATATTTGGTGATCGGGTTTGTTTTTATGATATTTCCATTCAGGACATTATTGCATTTTAATTATTATTGTGTCCTTTTTTATATTTATTTCTACTACAATATGATTATTTTATTCATTGTATGCTATATAGTTTATTATATTATTTATTACTAAGATAAGTGGGTATAGAATATCCATATACATGACATAGACTCTCGCTGCAAGTTGGAATATTTTTCTATATGTTGTGGTGGTCTTGAGGCCTTGTGACCAATAGGGTTAGGGCATCAGATTAGTTTCATCTGGGAAGAGATATTACCCCGGGTTCGCTATCTCATTGAAATCCATCAAGTGAAATATGTTCATTTATGATTGGATGGAATACATGAGCCTATAGTAAAAAAACATATCCTGGTACAACTCATTGCTATGGGGGATTCATAATGAAATGATTATTCTGCATGAATGTAGAAGCATTTTCTGTAATATATATAATTACATAATCTTGGATTATAAAATCACACATTCAATAAATCCCCATAGTCTCATGAGATAAATTATCATTGAAGGTAGTTTAGAAATCACTAAATACCATTTCTCATTATTAATCACCCCCGTTCAAAATATCCACCACCTATATGAAAACCATGTGAACGGGTACATTACATGATACACTATCCACTGTATTGATGTAAATTAATTAACAAATATACAAAAAATAGGTGTATCTAGGACTCTATAGACTGGTGACAAAATTCCACAAAACGGAGAACATTTATATTGCTTGAACCCCCTATTCAACTATTCCATAGTTGGTATAGGTCATGGAGCACCCCATATAGATTGTAATATCCATAAGAAACTCTCATTAAACTGAGCATCAGTGATTAGATCGGGTATAGGGGGAGGATCTGTATTAGAAACTATAGAATGAAGAACTACTAGTCTGGGTACCACAAAATTCGATGTGTGGCCGTCACTACCTTCATGGTGAATAAATCATGGACGACATGGTGGAATATTTCTACAATTCCAAATTAATTCCTCAGAATTGGATGTTTATAAAAATAATGATAACATATAAAAGAATTTGACAGGAACAAAAAAGAACCAATAACCATGACTCAAATCCTCTAAATCTATGTCTATGTGACATAGAATGTCTTAATGGATCACAAGAGACACTCAAACTACCTTCTACTAAAATCAATTCTTGGTAAAGGTCACCTATCTTCTTTCATATGTTCAATTATTTGGAGTTTCAATTGAATTTTATAGAGAAAAACACATTTTATATTTAAAATTTCATCCCGATTAAATGAAGATTGTTTCATATATGAATTAAAATTATTTAATTATTTATATATATATCAATATATTTCGGTGCGGATATATGTGTTCTCTATTCTTGAGTTATAATGTCCTTCACTTTATAAGCTTTAATCAGTAATTCATATTACTATATCCAACTTTTTTATAATGGTTTAGTTTTTTATGTCACCATATTCAATTTATAGAGTTCATCACATTATATAAATTATAATTGGAAACCATTAAATTTAAACAAATAATGTTTTGTCCCATGTGACCAATGGTCTATGGCTCAAACATTCCACAATAAGCTATTTAGAGGTCAACTATATAGAAATGTGGGAAAACACCATCAATGTTTATGTACAAATATCAGTTAACTAGTTATTTAAATCATCCATCCTATAGTAATACTATTCAAATAGTACATATTGATGTTAAGGAACAATAATATGTTGTAGTAAGGTCATAAAATAAAAAGGAGTTCCATAAAAAATTTAAGACATATAAAAACTTTGGTGCATAAATTTATGCATGTGGAAAACATGTCCTTCATTCACCGGTCGAAGGATAAAAAATAATACAAAATAATAAATAATGACACAATTACTATGTGTCTCCCTTAGTGAAATAATTACATTGATTATAAGAGAAAACTAGAAAAGAAAGTCATATCCTAGGAAACCTATAATTTTCACTATATATAGGTTTTATACTACAAATAATGTGATCAATACAAAATTATGACACATTCATAGTCACCAATATACCACAACTACATAGTAAGGATAAATGAAAACCCCCTTTATTACCACCTTATATCACTCTGATACGAGTACAGTCATATGAAATCTGTCCTAGTTGTCAAGCTACCTTAACCAGACCTTCCCATATACAATATTTTGTTGACTAGAAGTGAAATTATATAGTAATATGGTAGGGAAACATTACCCTAATAATCGGATTAGATCATTGTAGTGAAACATACAAATAATCCAACAAAATCCTTAATAATAGAATCATCTGAAGTAAATATCTAGATGATAATAATAATAAAATATAATAAGAAGTATAATATAAAACATTATGATGTCATTATTATATATAAAATTTTGAAACAAACACACATGTAAGTAAGTGTTGATAAAATACATGTATAAAATGAATAAAAAGACAATAATATATCTTTAATATCATCACAATCACTAACTCGGTCATATACTCCCACGCTAAATCCTAGTAAAAAATTAGTAATATATACCAGGGCTCTTCCTTTTGTCCCTACATGAACTTATAATGTCTATTTGGGTACAAATATATATCCAGAAAAGGGTGTGAGTAAAAAAAATTATGACACCACAAATTTTGTCTAGAACAATCTAGTCTATGAATATACAATGATCAGGTGTTGGTATTATAAATAATCCTGATAAATTAATAATCCATATTGGTGAGGTTTCTCTAATAGAATTCCGGTTTGGTAGTACTTTCTTATGCATAAGCCTAATATAAAACTAAAATTTTTAAATTTAAAATAATACATATATGATTGGACCTAAGGCACACAACCAACACATCCATTCTAATTAATTGTCAGGTATTGTCCACTAATTTATATATGGAATTTATGTTTTAATAATATATGTTATGTCAATAGCGTTGTAACCTTAGTAGTTAACTCTATGTGAAATTAATGGCATACGATCCCTAGGATCATGACCTAGGTGGTCATATTACTAGACTTGTATGGGGAAAAAGGTAATATCCTAGGTTCTCTATAACATAATGTCTAATCCATATAGAATCATCTGAGGCATTCTATAAATTTCAAAATAATATAGGTGATCCTTATGTGATAAGCCTATGAATTCATAATGATGATACAAATACTAAATCCATGTGTGGTGTTTCAATTATTAGACTCAAAAACAAAATAGTTTGTATCCCATGAACCTGTGTGAGGAAAACCCCAATGTGAGTCCATAAATCACTCAAGTAATTCCACAAAATTTTTTGAATTCAAGGTTTATAACCATATTTAATCATAATCGATCAGCATCTCAAGTGGTCTTTATAATAATAGTAATATCCATGATCACATTTTAAAATCAAACAAGGGCTTAGTGATATGGTCATACCACTGAAAAATCATTTTTAAATTCTTTATCCAATATAATTTATATAGGAAACTAAATTCACTAAATATACCGGAATAATCTCATATCTATGTCTTAGGGTCCTGGCTAGATATAATATCATTTCATTTAATTTAATTCCAACTTGTTTATTCACAATGGTTAACACCAAATACTTAAAAGGGTGGTTTAACGGAAAAAATGATGTATTGGATTCTTAGTCACGTAAAATGAAACACCCATAGGGGTGGCTCACATCAAGGTATAAAACATCGTATGATATAAATTTGGTTGTAAAGAAATTGAACTCAAGGTGCTTCAAATTTAATCAATTATATTAACATTTAAATATATCGCAACTAAATTTTAGTTTGCATCATGATGACAAATGATAAAGAAATAAATATTTTAAGTAAATTACTGATGCCACTTACTTTATACCAGTAGTTGACTCCTAATCTTATATCGGCTACTTATTTGGGATAGAATAGAAAAATTAAAGGGAAATAGACAAACTATTTGGAAAAAGTGAATATTAATATTAATGTAGTTAGAATTCTATATGGGGTGGTAAACAATGAAAAGAAGATAGAGGAATCGTAGTCTCATTGAGAGGAATCCAATGAGATGAATGATGATTGAATCAGAAAATAGACGAATTAGTTATCCCCAGGAATAGAATAGAGGATATGAGAGCTATCAATCGATGAGATTGATGATGATACATGAAATAAAATATGGAGTATAATGAAGGAAGGAAGGGTTAAAAATTTAATGTGAATATGAAAAATCCCCAAGATTGTGGTATTTATAGTGTAAAATGAGGGTTTATGGCCTATATTCCCCTTTATAGGGCCTAGAAAATGTGGATTAAAATGTAAATTTACATTTTACATTCAATTTTTCCCATCTAAATTATATATACATCGATTATAGGATTACCATGTCTTACATGGTAATCTCTAAACAAACAATGGTTTAACTTCCTTGTTAACGTCATACGATGTATAATTATAGTGTAAATTGTTTGCAGATAGACTGAATGCCCTCCATTTTCTGCTACTCATCTATATAATAAGAAACATATCACATGAACCATTCAACACAGTGAAATATAGAACAACCAAATCTAAAAAATAAATATGTACTAACCATGAAAAATATGGGATCTTAAAAAATACTATTAATATAAGTATAAAAAATACAATGAAAATAGTGTTCACAAAAAATACCTTCTATGAATAAAAATGAATACACATAAAAAATATATATAGTTGATTCCAAATGAATTTATAGAATTATATATAAAATAATAATCATTTTATGATTTTCCTAGAAAAAAAACTATATGATCATTTTGAAAACATAATTAGCGGAAAGGTTCTAAACTGGTTTTTTATTGAAAAAAATAACTTGGCTTCCAAAAATTCTATCAAGGGATTAAAAATCTAATATAATAATTTTAAATTATATTTTACTCCTTAAATACTTATTTTTTCTATCCAAATATTTCACATATTTTTAATTCATTCTTAAATCATAATGATATCATAAATCTACTTTATCTATAAAGACAATATATTTTCAATATTCTCAAAATAATAATCCTTTTAGAAAAATTAAAAGAATTCACCATAAACTAATATTTACATAATCAATTCATATATTTTTTTTCATTTTGTAAAATTAAAATTTTATGTTTTAAGAAATAAAAAATATATAATATACAATAAAAATAATGTTTTTAAAAAAAATATTTCAATTTAGATTTGAATAATTAATATAGTAAATGTTAATATTAGTTTACTATTTCATGGTTATTATTAATTTATTTTCATATTAATTAAATAATTTTAATTAACAAATTTTTTTGTTGTTATTTTAAAAAAAATCATTAATAAGAAATTATTTTATAAAAATAAAAAATTTATCAAATTAGACATATAAAGAAAAATTTAATAATTAAATGTTTATTTTATCAGAATTTATACATAACAATCCTTTCATGAACTCATAATAAAATTAAAGTGTATTACATGTTATGGTGGTTGTTTTAGGTTATTGTTATTCCTGCATTGATCTCATAGTGATTATATTGACCCATACATTACATACAATATTATTACATCAAAATTGAAGCAAATTTTTTACAACATATATCAAAACCATGAAAGGACCGTATAGGTATAGTGTATTTAGAAACTGGGAAACATAAACAACTGGTTTATAAATCATCCATATTGTCTCCCATTTTTTTCATCATATCTAGAGTCCCTTTTGGAATATCCTACTTAATACCCTTCTTCCTGACCTGGGGAAAATAAAACATACAAAAGGATGAGCCCAAATTCTTAGTAAGGGTAAAAAAAGAAATATCAATCATATCATATTCATAAGAACATATCATTTTGAAAATCTTAACCTGAAAAAGAGATCATAATATCATAACATGGGATAAATCATAGTAGTGAAATGTAATCCCAATAATCCTAATGTAAAACATTAAACATTGTGGCATACAAACATAATCATAGAAAATAATTTCATATTAGTCAAGGATCTTTTCCATGATCATCATAGCTAATAAATTCCATTACTAAACCGAGTTAAATCCTTGTTCCAGTCCTGTATCACTGAACCAGATTAACATGTCATTCCAGCCATGTCAATCTCATGAGATATAAATATTTACCCAAAGAATTGGAGGGATATATAGGTCCCACCAATCTCATAATGAAACCATTCATATGTGTGCCACAAAATCATAAAGCATATATCATAGCACAACCCATGTAATAAAAATGGGATTCTTAAACTTCATGCCATCATTACATAATCCATGTAAGATAAAAAGACTTTATAAAAATACTTTTATCATAACATAATCTAATAAATTTAAAAATATGGATAGAAACAAAACCCTATATTATCATAGATGGAAAATAAATTTTATAAAAAACTTTAACTCCATTCATGAGGAAAATATCCTTTCTACTTCAAAAAACATTTTTCCTTTCTTAATATGTCATAAAATTTTAAACTAAAAGAAGTTAATTAAAAATGAACTTGAAAACATGTAAAGAAATCTTTATGGAAATAATGTTCTATGAAATCATAAAAATCCATTCATGCCATATAAGTTAAAAAATCATTCTTCTCGTACTTTGGCCGAAAAAGTCAAAAACGTATCTCATACTGAAAACAAAAAAAGATTCATTTCATATATTTTACTAAAATTTACCAATAGGTAAAATTATATTTAAACAATTTTATGAGGATAGTCATAATATTACATATTGAGTAAACATGGATCTGGATGATAAATATTCCCCCGTAAATTCTGAAGTATAAACAATCTCTGATAAAAATGAGATTGTGAGATTTTCCCTTAACTTAGGCCCGATATGCTTCGCACATATCCAAACCTCCAGTATAATGATTTAAATAATTTCATTGACTTATTACATAATCATATTCATTGTTATGATATCATATATGTTCATATTCTTATCTTCTTATAAATAATATTTCATTGCTACTTGTTATTCGGGTGCTCATTGCTTTATGTTCGTATGTGTGTTTTGTCGAATAAATTATTATTATTCTTTTTATGTTATAGATAAATCATTTAAATAATTTTATTAGTATAATATATATCATATTTATTCATAAAATTAATTTATATAATAATTATTCAATGAAGATCATGTAAAACGAGTCACATCACATCGTGGAGACGGTAGCCCTTACGTACACACGTGCGATGATATCGTTCCCATGATCGTGTAATTGTATTGAAGTGTATGTATACTATTTAAGAATAAATGTAAATTTAAAATAATCATATATAGTTATTATTTACACCATTATACCCATCCATGTAAGGTGGTGGTGAAAAACAGATTACACCACGGCATGGAGACGGTATTCTGTACGTACCCACGCGCGGTGATTTTGTTTTCCGTATGATGGATAGAAGGTGAAATAGGGTTTTTTCATATTTATAATAACATATCAGGATATGAGTGATACTTATGTTATTACTTCATAATGAAATAACTAAATAAGAGGAAGTAAAAGAAGAAATAAATTTGAAAGAATCAGCAACAAATATTACCTCTTCTTCGACACGCCTCTATGAAACCTCCTATTAGTGCACTAAAATTGGTCATTGAAGAAGACCAGGACCTCTAGAATATTTATAGGTAATTTGAGAAGTAAAATTGGCAGGGGTTGGACGAGCTTGAAGGCTCAAAATGGTGTGAGGAGGGGAGGGATGAGGTTTCATTTTATAAGGGAGGAGAGGGGCACCTTTGGAAAAACTAAAAATATTATTTTATAATAAAGTCATATTCGGTTTTTAATAGCTCAAAATTGATTTATTTCTAAGATAAGGTGGGTATAGTTCTAAATCCTCTCATACAATAGGTTTTAGACATGTTTTGGTTACTATTTTAACCTTGTCATTTAGATTTAACCCTAAGTTAAATAATTTAACTTTTACTTTGTCTTCTTGTTTTCTTACAATATATTGTTAATAAACATACTATAACAAGACAAACGATTTCCAAGTGGTTCATTATTAATATATATACCCTTATATATGTAATTTGGTTAAACCTTATATTTTTAGGAATACAATAACAATTAATAATATAATATTTGTTTTAAAAACTATTTTATGTCAATTTTGACACTATTTGGTAATTGATTTTTTTGGTAAAAATCATAATAGCATGAGTAGTTTGATCATAGTTAATTAGATCAATAATATCATGTCATATTAACCTATAAAATTACTTTAATTCAGAAAAAAGTTTCAAATTACATTCATTTGGGTATTTATAATATCAATTATGTTAATATTTCATAAATAAAGTAATTACTATATCATCATTGTGTCATAAATAAATTAAATTATTTAATGTCTAAAAAATATAAATAAAATACCATTATGTAGTAAATATTTTTATATTTATACTTAATATTTATAGTCGAATTTATCTTATGTATAACCTTATATTAAAAATCATTTTATTTATGAATGTTTGATTTTAACTCTTTTATCTCTTCTTTAAATAAAATAATAATAAGTGTCCAAATCTAATCCAAGTGGACCTAAATGGTCGTTTATTATTCCTAAGGTTGTTTTTGGTCGAATTACACTTATAAAATAGAATTAGGACATGATTTAGGGTAATAATAATATCATTTTTACCCTTAACTACCCTATTTATTTTCAATTTGGGTAAGTAAAAGTAAAAAAGTAACTATTCACCAAAAAATATTTTTATCTTATTGAACATCATTTTACATCTTCATATTAACTGTGTCTCTCGGATTTTCGAAATTCCATTCACAGAAGCGGTAAAATTATGTTTTATTTAATTTTCAAATTCTCCTAGGAGGTGGGTAAATGACGGTGAAAAGTTCAATAAAATTTTTATATATCTAAATTTATTATAAAATGACTCCAATGAATTACATTGAACATATATAGGTATTATGTATCAATTTTTACCTAAAATAAATTTACATAAAATAAATAATTATTTAAATAAAAAGTCAGTTTTTAAAAAGTAACATAGTGTTTTCACTATTCATCAAAAATTGAATGTTTTCAGAAAAATACCAAAATATCACCCTAGGCTAATTTCGATATTCAGAATCCAATAATGAAGTCCATTTTGAATGATAAAATTTATAAAGTTTCAAAAAGTGGGTATTACTATTCATAACGGCTAGTTTATATAATATTTTAATAACATATCGTTGTTTAGTGAAAATCTATATTGCGTACAACACACGCTATCAAGGAAGGTTTCTCTTGCGTATAATGCAATCCAAGCTAGTGTTGTGTGTAATGAATGATTCATTTGTTGTTGCATATAAAATAAGACATAATATATATATATACACACTTCTCATAAAATATCAGGTTGTTACATTCTACACCCCTAAAAATGAATTTCGCCTTCAAAATTCATCACTTCATATCAAATAGATGAGGATACCTCTCTCCCATAATATCCTCAAGCTCCCATGTAGCTTCTTCTAATTGGTGGTTCCTCCATAAAACTTTCACCAAGCGAGTGGTCTTGTTCCATAGAACCTTTTCACTACAATCCAAAATCACTATCAGTTGTTCTTAAGAAGAAAGATCTTGCTCCAGCAGTACAACTTCTGAGCTTAGTACTTGTGACGGATCGGGTATGTGATTTCTTAGGAGAGATACATGGAAGACATCATGAACTTTAGATAGATTTGGTGGAAGCACCAATTAATAATCTACCATCCCAACATGATCTAGTATTTTAAAAGGACCGATATACCTAGGGCTCATCTTTCCCATATTTCCAAATATCATTACTCTCTTCCAAGGAGATATTCGTAAGAACACTTTAACACCAACTTCAAACTCTAGGTATTTTATTCGGTTATCGGAATAACTTTTTTGTCGACTCTGAGCTTCTCTTATGTGTTGTTGAATAGTTCTGACCTTTTCTGCCATCTCATTAACAAGATCAGGTCCTAATAGCTTTCTTTCCCCAACTTCATCCTAGCAAGTTGGAGCCCTGCATTTCTTTCCATAGAGAGCTTCATAAGTAGCCATCTAAATATTGCAATGAAAGCTATTATTTTAAGAAAATTCCACCAAGGGTATGTGTTGATCCCAACCACCTTTGAAATCCATAGAGAAAGCTCTTAACATATCTTCTAGAGTTTGAATTGTTCTCTCTGACTGACCGTCTCTCTAAGGAAGATAAGCTGTGCTGAAACTCAACTATATATCCTAAGTTTTCTAAAGACGTCGCCAGAACATCGAGATAAACCTCGGATCCGGATTAGATATAATGGAATGTGGTACTCCAGGAAATCTTATCACTTTCTTTACATATTTACTAGCAAGATGATCAAGATAAAAATCTTCTCTAATAGCAATGAAGTGTGCTGACTTCGTAAGACGATCAACTATAACCCATATATCACTATTATCATTGGATGTTTTAAGAAGTCCAGTGACAAAGTCCATAGTGATGTTTCCCCATTTCGATTCTGGTATGGGTAATGGTTCTAACATCCCCTTAGATTTCTGTCTCTTAGCTTTTACTTGTTGAAAAACCAAGCATCAAGAGACATATTCAGCAACATCTCTTTTCATGCCATCCCACCAAAAGTACTTCTTTAGGACCCTGTACATCTTCATGCTTCCAAGATGAATAGAGAATGAAGAACTATGAGCCTCATCCAGCAGTTCCTTCTTTAATTCTAGGATGGGAGGAACACAAGCCCGATTCATGAACTTTATTATCCCATCACAATCCAGGTTAAATTCCAGAACATTTCTCACCTTCTTTTGTAACTCTACATCTTCTTTTTATCCCTCTTTAATATTCAAATGTATAAACGGTTGAATATTCATTTGAGAAAGATAATATTTTCCACTTCAATTATAATTCCAAGATCCATCCTTTTTAAATCCATAAATATTGGATCTTTTCTGATCCTCATCATCGATAATAAAGCATGGTCTTATCGACTTAATGCATCTTCCACCTTCTTAGCTTTCCCAGGGTGGTAATGAAATGAGCAATCGTAATCCTCAATCAGCTCCAACCAACTTCATTGGTGAAAATTCAGCTCCTTTTTTGTAAAAATATACTTTAAACATTTATGATCAGTAAAAATATCACACCTTTTACCATAAAGATAATGCCTCTAAATATTTAATGAAAATATTACTTCAACTAACTCTAAACAACGAGTTGGGTAATTTTTCTCATGGAATTTCAACTGTCGTGAGGCATAAGCTATCATCATATTATTTTTCAATAGAACACACCCCAATCCCTTGTTGGATGCATCCCTATAGATCACAATGCTTTCTCCACTACACGGCAGTGTGAGCATAGGTGAACTAGATAACCTTCTTTTCAACTCCTTGAAATTCTCTTTACACTCCTCCATCCACATGAACTTAACTCCTTTTCGAGTCAACCTGGTGAGTGGATTAGATAATCGTGAAAAATCATTCACAAAACATCGATAATATCCAGCTACACCAAGAAAACATCGGATCTCAGTTACAGTCGTTGGTCGCGACCATCTTTCAATAACCTCTGTTTTGCTAGATCCACATATATCCCCTATTTTGAGGTTATGTGACCCAAAAATGAATCTTTTTGAATCCAAGATTCACACATGGTAAATTTGTCAAGAAGTTTATCCTTTATTAGGGTCTTTAATACACATCTCAAGTGATCCTCATGTTCTTCTTTTATCTTTGAATAGACAATAATATCGTCTATAAATACTACCACAAACTGATCAAGATAGTCTGTAAAGACTATATTCCTTAGATCCATGAAGATAGCATGTGAATTAGTAAGACCAAATGTCATCACTATAAATTCATAGTGTCCATACCATGTACGGATAGCCGTCATTGGTATATCCTCCTTTTTGTCCCTTAATTGATGGATCCCTGAATGAAGATCAATCTTGGAAAAGTATTGAGCTCTACGTAGTTGGTCAAATAAATCATCAATGTGTGGGAGAGGATATTTTTTCTTGATAGTGATCTTGTTAAGTTCTCGATAATCAATGCAGAGTCTCATTGATCCATCTTTCTTCTTAATGAACAAAACAGGTGCTCCCCAAGGTGATGCACTAGGGCGTATGAATCCATTGTCAAGATTCTCATGGAGTTTCTCCTTAAATTCATGAAACTCAATTGGGTCCATTCAACAAGGTGTCTTTGAAATGGGCATAGAACCTGGTATGAGATCTATTGAAAACTCAACTTCACGATTTGGTGGAAACCTGGAAATTCCTCCTGAAAGACATCATCAAACTCCAGTACAATGGGAGTATTCGTAATAGTGAGTTTCACTCCATCCATTTGAGAGAAATAACCTTCATTTATTGGAATCAAGACCCATATGATGGAAGAAATTTTCACTGGAAGGATCTATTCATCCTTGCATCAATAGATGATAGTAGATTGATCAGTAATATTAAATGTGATTTCCCTTCTTTGGAAATTGATATGAGATCCGTATAAAAAAATCCAATCCATGCCAATAATCACATTAAATTCCACTATAGGAAGGATCACAGTATTTTCTGGAATCACTTTCCCACAAACTTCAATTGGAGAGGAATTATAAACTTTTGATGTGACTGTTGTCCCATTAGTGTTTGTCACAACTAACTCAATATCAAACGGGTGAGGTAATATAGCGATACCCTTAGAAAATTCTTCAGAAATAAAAGAGTGGGTGGATCCTGAATCAAATATAATATTTTCTACATTAGATTTGATGGTAAGTGTACCTTTCACCACTTCGTTAACATACTCCACTTCGCCGATAGACATTTCATGTGACTTTCCTTTTTTGGCCTTAAGAGTTTGATGACATCGATCATCATCAACAACCCTTGGATTAGGGCATTGATTGGCATAATGTCCCATTTCCTTGCACATGAAACATTGAAGTGTAGGAGGTGCATTTTGAGTATCCATTTCTTTGTTCGCATAATTAGACATCTTCTTCCCATTATTTCGATATTCAACTGCCCGATAACCTTTTTTTCCACACTTAAAACATTTACTTGTCCCTTTACGACAATTACCTCCATGTTTCTTTCCACAAATTGAGAATAAGGGAAAACTCATCTTATTTTCAGTGTGGTCTTCATATTTACCTTTGAATTCTATTTTCCTCTTCTTATCAAACCCATATGACTGATGGCTTACTACAATATCCATATCAACCTTGAGATCACATCGAACAATTTCCTCGTATCTATTTAAGTCCCTTATAGCTAACTCCCTTTGAAGACATGGTTTTAAGCCACTAAAAAATCGATCGATCTTACTCCCAGTTTGGATAACAATTCTGGAAGTGTACCTGTAAGTCTTGTAAATTTTTTTTTTAATTGGTACCAAACGATTCATTATTCTTTTTCTTCAATTCAACAAACTCTTTCTCCATATTTTTTCGAAGAATACTAGGGAAATACCTATTGAAAAATAAGTTCTTGAACTCATCCCATTCCATGGACTCAATTTCATCCCTTTGCCTCGAATTCTTAATAATATTACACCATTGATCAACTTCACCTTCCAAATGATATACTATTAAGATGACTTTATATTGTTCATAACATTGCAGTACTGAAAATATTTTTTCAGTGGTACTAATCCATTTTTCAGCCACATGTGGATCAGAAGACCTGATAAATGAAGGTGGACGCTGCTTCATGAAGGATTCAACAGAATTTGCTCTTTTTTTCGCTCGTTTAGAAGTCTTGCACGATTCATAGCTTGAGAAAGTTGTGTGATCATGGCTAAAATATTTTGCATTCTAGCTCCCATAACGTTTGGTTGCTCAGGGGGACAATCATTACATTTTCCATCGCATTCCCCATTAATATGGTTCCTTTGGGTTCTATCCATTAACTAAAACCATGAAGAATAGTTTGAGCAACACTAATTATAACAGGAAAACAACATAATCAAAAATAAAATTTCACACTTTAGGTCTTATCAGGGGTTACTCATGGCCATTTCTAAAATAATAATATTAAGTTCTATGTTTAGAAATATCCTTAGAGTTCTTACTATGGCTTTCACATCCTAGTTTCCAAAGGTTGACTGTACCTTTCCTCTGATACCAACTATAACGAACCATAAATTACAGAAAAAATTATTAATTGAAAATTGAAGCAAAATTATTACAACATTTAAAAAAACCCTAAAAGGAACAAATATGTATAGTGTCTTTAGAAACTGGGAAACATAAAGAACTGGTTCATAAATAATCTATATTGTCTCCCATTTATTTCATCATATCTAGAGTCCCTTTTGGCATATCCTACTTAATACCCTTCTTCCTGAACTGGGAGAAAGAAAACATACAAAAGGGTGAGCTCAAATGCTCACTAAGGGTAACAAAAGAAATATCAATCATATCATATTCATAAGAACATATAATTTTAAAAATCTAAACCTGCAAAATAGATTATAATATCATAAAATGGTATAAATAATAGTAGTGAAATGTAATCCCAATAATCATAACATAAAACATGAAACTTTTTGGCATACCCACATAGTCATAGAAAATAATTTCATATTATTCCTGGCTCTTTTCCAAGACCATCATAGTGGATAAAGTCCATTACTGAACCGAGTTCACTCCTCATTCCAGTCATGCATCACTGAACTGGATTAACTTGTTGTTCCATCCATGTCCTTCTCATGAGATATAAATCATTATCCAATGAATTCAAGGGAGATATAGGTCCCACCCATCTCATAATGAAACCATTCTTCTGTTTTCCACAAAATCATAAAGCATATATCATATCATAACCCATGTAATAAAAATGGTATTCTTAAACACAATGCCATCATAACATAATCCATGTAAGATAAAAGGACTTCATATAAATAATTTCATCATAACATAATCAAATCAATGTACAAATTGGGATAGAAACATAACCGTATATTATCTTATATGGAAAATAATTTTGATAAAACACTTGAACTCCATTCTTGAGGAAAATATCCTTTCTACTTCAAAAAACAGTTTTCCATTATTAATAGTTCATACAATTTTAAACTAAAAAAATTTAATTAAAATTGAACATGAAAACTTGTAAATAAATATTCATGAAAAAAATGGTCTATGAAATCAAAAAAAATCCATTCATGCCGTATAAGTTAAAAAAACATTCTTCTCATACTTTGGCCAAAGAAGTCCAAAAGTATCTCGTACAGAAAACAATACAAGATTCCTTTCATATCTTTTAGTAAAATCAACCAATAGGTAAAATTGGATTTAAACAATTGTAGGAGTATAGACATAATATTACATATTGAGGAAATATGTATGTGGATGATAAATTTTCCCCAGTAAATTCTGAAGTATAAACAATATCTGATAAAAATGAGATTGTGAGATTTTCCCTTTCCATAGGTACGAAATGATTCGTACATATCTGAACCTCTTGTATAATGATTTAAATAATTTTATTTACTTATTAAGAAATCATATTCATTGTTATGATATCATATATGGTCATATTCTTATCTTCTTATTAATAATATTTCATTGCTACTTGTTATTCGGGTTTTCATTGCATTATATTCTTATGCGTGTTTTGTCGAATAAATTATTATTATTATTTTTATGTTATAGATACATAATTTAAATAATGGTATTAGTATAATATATATAATATTTATTCATCAAATTCATTTATATAATCATTATTCAATGAAGATCATGTAAAATGAGTCGCATCACATCGTGGAGATGGTAGGCCGTACGTACGCATGAGCGATGATATCATTCCCATGATCGTGGAATTGTATTGAAGTGTATTTATACTATTTCAGAATCAATTTCAATTTACAATAATCATATATAGATATTTTTTACACCATTATACCCATCCATGTAAGGTGGTGGTGGAAAATAGATTACCCCACGGCGTGGAGACGGTATTCTGTACGTACGCACGCGCGGTGATTTCATTTTCCGTAGGACGGATAGAATGTGAAATAGGGTTGTTTCATATTTATAATAACATATCTGTATATTAGTTTTTCTGATGTCATTACATCATAATGAAACAACTATAGAAGATAATGTAGAAGACGAAATACATTTGAATGAATCGGTAACAGATATTACCTGTTCTTCGACACGCCTCTTTGAAACCTCCTCTTAAGGAAATAAAATTGGTCCATGAAGAAAACCAGGACCTTCGGTTTGTTTCTAGGGAAGTTGATAAGGGAAATGGGCAGGGGTTGGCAGATCTTGAAAGCTCAAAATGGTGTGAGGAGGATAGGGTGGAGGTGCCTTTTTATAAGGGAGGAGACGAGCACCTTTGGAAAAACATAAAATATTATTTTATAATAAAGTCATATTCATTTTTTAGTAGCTCCAAATTGATTTATTTCGAAGCTAAGGAGGTTATGGGTCTAAATCCTCAAAAATCATAGGTTTTAGAAAAGTTTAGGTTACTATTTTAACCTTATCATTTAGTTTTAACTCTAAGTTAAATAATTTAACATTTACTGTGTCATCTTGTTTCCTTACACTATATGGTTAATAAACTGACTATAAGAAACCAAAATGTAAAGTCCTTGAAATTTCAAGGGAATTTTTTTTTAAAATTATTTGGAATTTTACGAGTCTGTGGCTTCTGACGACACCTAATTCTGCGGCCCGGTGTGCCCGGAATCAATTTCCGAAGTTTATCTTGGGTACGTTCAGTGGACGAACGAACGGGTTATTCTATCTTTTGAACCGGTGCTCGGAATTGAATTCCGAGGGTACCGATGAACTCGCAGTGTCGGTAATTTCTTAAGGGGACCTTTACCGCAGTTGTGTTTTATGCGGGTTGAGTTTTAATTTTTGTGGATTTAGTCTAATTAAATAAAATTGTGTGAACAATTTTATTTTATAACTTTGGGAATTATTCTCTTCAATGGAAATTTGTTGGTGGGGCACACGACCAACCAACTTCCCATGGGTGGATACTTAAAAGGTGGGGCCCACACGATCCCCAACCTTTCACATACCCTTAACTTCCCCTTAACCCTCTTTAAACCCCCATCATTAAATTGTGAAATCCCTTGTCTAATTCTTCAACCCCCTTATTTATGGAATCTCCTCACCTTCTCCACTCCATTAATTATGCCAACAATAAAATTAATAAATTGAGTCCTCTTCAATTAATTAATAAGTTGATTTGATTTTTGATACTTCGAAATTTTATTAAATAAAAAAATCCCTATTATAATTTTTGTTTGGCAATTCTTATGATGGGGAAATCCTTGAAGAGTTAGAAAGATATATTTTCTTTTTCGGCGAAGAACGTTCTCTCCCGATGAAGAATGATCCTTCAAACGGATGACGGACTCTGAAGAATCTTTTATGCTCAAGCTAGGATATGATGTGTGAGGCGGATGCGATGATCGACGTCAACTCCATTCTCTTTCCACGACATCAACAACAAATGTCATAATCGAGGTAGGGGGATTTCGTATATAGTGTTTATGTGAATTATACCCTCGTGTGTGGGTATTTTATTGCAGGGTGTTTGTATAATTTATTTTGAATAAATTATACCCTAGTCATTGACGTATTATGGATAAAGGTATGGGAATTTTTGTTAAATATCCATTTTAGTGGTTTTATCTCAAGAGAATGAGCGTTTAATAATATGATGTTAGTATAATTTTTACAAGAATAAATTATACCCTCATCAATGATTAAAACCTTGTGTTTAAATGATTTCCAAGTGATAACACCTAACGCGGAGGGTGCAGGCTGAACAAACATGGCCCGACAACCCTCAACAGCTTGTTTATTGGTTTTTGGATTGACAGACGATGACGAAACGAGCCGCAATGGTGATTTGAAATCTCCATAGTGAAATACGGGTTCCTTAGTGATCGTAGGCGCAAACGGCAGGCGAAACGGGCCACCGGTGCGAGTCAGGTGGTCCGCGGGAAGCGGCAGCGGCGCGCCTGTAGAGAAGACCGCCGCGACAGACCAGAATGGAAAAGCCGTTCAGGATTTTGGGGAGGAGCGGCTTAAAAGGCGCGCTGGTTCAATCAGTCGGGTGGGGGGGGAGACGACGCCCCCCACTCCGTGAAAACCGCTCGGCCACAAAGGTCGAGCCACGGCCGATCGCGCTGGTGAAACCGGGCCGCGCCCTATTGGGCCGGACCCGGGCCCGGGCCGGGTCGGCCCAGGGGGTACTGTGCAGGGTCGGACCGGGCCCAGACCCCCTATTTTCGGGCAATTTCATTCAAACACCCATATCATGGTCTAGAGACCACTGATCGATGCACCGTCAGTTGCAATGGGATCCTTGGATCAATACTGTAATTTCGGTATATTACACTCAAGGTTTCAAAGAACTTTGGGTATGGCCGGGTTGGTTCGAATCCAAAACCAACCGGGCCCTCGGAGTGAAAACACTTATAACGTGAGCTCCGGACGTCCGATTGGCGTGTCGTCGACTTTGTTGGATTTTGTTCAGTGAGACGGATTTTTTGGCAAACTTCACATGTGTTTTGGACGTAGTTGGAATATGGTCGGGTTGGATTGTACCCAAAATCCAACCGGGCCCCTGGAACGGAAAAGCCGATATCTTTCAGACCGGTCGACCATTTGACGAACCATCAGCGGCGTTGGTGATCACGTTGAGAAACTGTTCCTATGAGTATACCCTATGTGAGTTTGAGGTATAGTTGAGATATGGTCGGGCTGGTTCGTACACGAAACCAACCGGGCTCCAGGGACGAAAAGGCTAATAACTCACAGACCGGGCATCCGATTGACATGCCGTCTATTGTGTTGAGACCCCTGTGACGAGGTGGTCCTTTGGGATACTTCATTAATGGGACTTTCTGATACTTGGAGTATCGACCAGTAGATCTTGGAGTGGATCCTCCCAGAGACGAGCGTACGGAGTGCAGAGACCTAGTAGCTATGGAATTGATGACTGCTTGTCCGATTCTGTTCGGAGTGACTTGTATGGCCCAGTGGAGAGCACTAATTTGTGATGTGGAAGACCCATGGTGGAAGCTCACTAATTTGTGAGGTGGAAGACCCACGGTACTCGACAGGAGGAGTACCTCTGTAGGCTATGAGGGGGAGCACTACTATGTGAGGTGGTAGACCCATGTCGGGGAGCACTACGTTGTGAGGTGGTAGACCCACAGTACTCGATAGGAGGAGTACCTCAGTAGTCTAAGGTTAGTGAGTAGAACCTCCGAGTCATGACAGGACTACTGTGCTCGACCGAGATGGATCTCTTCAGCAGTTGTGGTTTCGATAGTGAAAATCCTAGTTTGAGGTGAGTCAATGACCATGTGTTTTCCCCATGATTGAGATGTGTTACTTGATAACTTAGGTATATGTATGGGAATATACCTAAGTAGTGGTTATCTGTTGATTTCATATATGTGTGATACCTCATTTTTGAGATGAGTTACTTGATAACTTATGTATAAGTATGGGCTTATACCAAAGTATGGGTCATCTGTTGAGAACTTTCGTTGTGTTTATGCTTGTTTGATTTAGTGAGACCTTGAGGCTCCTGGGGTCCCTACTGATTATCGTATACTCACCCCTGCACGGGCTATGCCCACACCTCGTTGCATTGGTTGCAGATGACAAACATCACTGATCGTGGTTGATTCTTGTAGAGCTAGATGGTACCCAGAGGTGGATCCCACGACGAGTCAGTACCCAGAGGTGGATCCCACAATGTATCGGTACTTGGAGGAGACGGAAGGTCGTGGAGTGCTGAGGAGGAAATCTGTACCTACCCTTTAGGTAGGAACTCGTAGGATGATCCAGGAGCTTCTTGTCACCTTTTAGCTATTGTCCTTTGAGTTGTACTTTAATTTCTGTTGTAGCTGTATCTTTATTTTGGGCTTGTATTTCCTTCCCCTTGTACTTTCAGCACGTTTGTTATACTGCTTTAGTTAGTTTAGCTTCTTCTTGTACTCTATTTGTGTGTGCTTCCATTTCCTAAAGGCAATGACTTCCCTTTTTATTGTTATTTACGCCTTTGGTTCTAGTCGCAAGCCCCTAGCCTATGGAAGGCAGAAATGGGGTAGTCACGGCACGGGCCCTGAGGACGGGTCGTGAAAAATTGGTATCAGAGGAGTCGGTTCTACCATAGAACTCAGAACTCTGGTCATTTTTTCTGTGAAGCAATAGTGTTAAGGGTGCTTATTGTAGTCTTCAGTTCAGGGAGTCTAGTGTTGGTGTGGCGGCCGACGTATCCATACACCAGGACCCTGACTACTGATTTCGGACTTTGTGCACGAAAAAACTGATTGCGTGTCTGTGTTTCCAAATGTTTTAATGTCATCTCCAACCAGGTCAGCTCACCAGGTATAAATCGTTGACCGTGTCGCATCTGTTCAAGATGTCTCCACGCAGACAGTCAGTTGGATTTCCGAGAGAGTACTCGATGATGGCCCACCGAGCGACGAGACTCTGGTGCATGGTCCTCTTTCTATGTTGGCACCTTCGGGTGGTGTACCAGCAGCACCACCACCTGTTAGGTAGCAGATTCCACAAGTTGTACTAGAGGACGGTGTACGTTGACAGAGCGCATTGCATGAGTTCCAGCAGCAGAGGCCTCTGATGTTACGATGTGAGGCAGATTCCCAGAAAGTAGTGGAGTGGATGGAGGCGATTTCTAGAGTTTTACACCTAGTTTAGACACTGGTAGGGAAGATGGAGATCTTAGATACTTGTGTTTTCTAGTGGGAGACAACAAGGTTTGTTCATATATTGATGGGGATTCGGTACGTGGACCTATGCATGAGATGGTACCATCGAGTACTGTTCTAGATATATGACTACCTGTTGGCCAACAGACACTACTGGCGGTACCAGTAGAGGATACTTATAGGCTTAAAGCCTTACGTATGTTTCGGCACCAGATATCTCTCATGTTCTGAGGCAAGCTCGACTCGCAGGAGACTGAGTACTGGCTTGAGGAAGTGGTAGAGAGTTTTCTAAGGATTATAATGCATTGGAAAGATGACCTGTCCGTAGTTGAGAATTCATCGGGGCGTAACAATCCATTCATAGTACTCCATGAATATTATATGATCAGTGCTTTAGGGCTTGGACTCCGAGCGAGATATTTTTAAGGACATCCGAGCCAGCACCTTTTCTCTATGCATTCCTACTTATGAAAGGGTTCTAGAAATAACCTTTGTGGTTGAGAATTATTTTGATGAATGGATGCAGTCAGTGAAGGTTAGCAGTGGGAAAGTAGGAAATCGGCGCCAATCTCGGAGACTTGTGAATGTAAAATGTTTCAAGTGGAGGAAGTGAAAAGGGAGAGATGAATCTGCAAGGCAGCAGATGTGGATGCAGAGCTAGGGGAGCAGCATGGGGTTGTGACCATTTTGGCATGTTGCAACCACCCGCCTTTGTATTCCCCGCTAGGCTCAGGGATTTGGAGGGCGGGAGAAAGGGTAGCTGCATGAGGTCAAAGAGTGAAACCGAAAGGCTCTTGGGATGATTTGAAGTACGGACTATGTCTTCTACTAGCTGCCGTAACAACGGATATTGATACGAATCTTCCCTTCCTTCCACGAATCTTGTCCTATTCCTAGAGTTACTGGTGAAGCCGTTGATTTGACCCTCACGTCTGGAGATACCATTGGGAGGAGACTCGATAATCACACTTACGCCGATGGTGTGATCTGAACCTTGAGGCGAGAGTTTCGTTTGGAACCTCTTGGTGGCAGCGTTGAGGCCTTATGACATTAGTTTGAGTATGGACTGGGCAATCACAGTTCATACACAAATTGATGGTATTATGCATAAAAATTGTGATATATCTACAACATCAAAATGATTTTTCCTTGGTTGGTGAAAAGGAATCCCCAGGAGGCACATGATAAACTCATGCATAGGAGGGTGTAGCCAATCACTCGTGGGTCAGCCAACCATACCCTCGTGGCTGTAGGAGTTTTGAGTTTCAGTTCTAATCAGGAAATGAAGGCCTCTGGAGTTCGAGGATGGCGACCACGTTCTTATAGGAGTCTCACCTCGACGAGGTTTACGAAGATGTGGATGAGGCAGCGAGTTATCTCTGAGGTTCAACGGACATTTCTAGGTCCTCAGCAGGGTAGGCGAGGTGGTTTACCAATTGACCATTCCACCTCAGTTGCACCTAGTGCACGATGTCATCCACCTATCTTAGCTAAGGAGATACGTGCATGACCCTTCACACATCATCAACCGTAGGAAGTTTGACGTCGATGACAGGGAGAAATTCATAGAGGTTCTAGTAGAGAATGAGGATCGACAAGAGTGGGTCCTACGTGGATGGTCGAATCCTCATTTGCGCTTTTTCTGGCAGCACGTGAACCTCCAGGAGAGCACATGGGAGCGGAAGGCTCATTTGTATGCTCAGCACCACTTTTGTTTCCCATGTTTGTGTTATAGCTTTACGGGGACGTAAATCCCTGGGGTGGGATTTATGTAAAGACCCTAAAATTTCAAGGGAATTTTTTTTCTTCATTTCTTTCGAATTTTACGAGTCTGTGGCTTCTAATGACACCTAATTCCGATGCCCAGTGTGCTTGGAATCAATTTCTAATGTTTTAGCTCAAGTACGTTCAGTGAACAAAAGAGTGGGTTATTCTATATTTTGAACTGATGCTTAGAATTGAATTCTGATGGCACTGAGGAACTCGCAGCATCGATAATTTCTTAAGGGGACCTTTACCACAGTTGCGTTTTAAGCGGGTTGAGTTTTAATTTTTGGGGATATAGTTTAATTAGATAAAATTGTGTGAATAATTCTATTTTAAAACATTGGGAATTATTCTCTTCCATGGGAAGTTGTTGGTGAGGCCCAAGACCAAACTACTTCCCATGGGTGGATACTTGAAAGGTGGGTCCCACACTATCCCCAACCTTTCACCTTCCCTTAACCTCCCCTTAACCCTCTTTAAACCCCCTTCATTAAATTGTGAACTCCCTTGTTTAATTCTTCAACCCCCTTATTTATGGAATCTCTTCACCTTCTCCTCTTAATTAATTATGCCAACACAAAAATTAATAAATTGAGTCCTCTTCAATTAATGAATGAGTTGATTTGATTTTTGAATGCTTGGAAAATTTATAAATAAGGAAAAGCCTTATTATAATTTTGTGTTGGAAAATATTGTGATGGGGAAATATTTGAAGAGTTAGAAAGAGAGCTTTTCTCCTTCGACGAAGAACGTTCTCTCCCGACGAAGAACGATCCTTCAAACGGAGGACGGACTCCGATGAATCTCCAACGCTCAAGCTAGGATATGAAGTGCGAGGCGGACGCGATGATCGACGTAAACTCCATCCTCATTCTGTGATATCGTCAACAAACGTCATAATCGAGGCAGGGGGTTTTCGTATATAGTGTGTATTTGAATTATACCCTCGTGTGTGGTTATTTTATTGTAGGGTGTTTGTATAATTTTTTTTGAATAAATTATACCCTAGTCATTGAAGTATTATGGATTGAGGTAAAGGAATTTTTGTTAAATTTCCATTTGAGTGGTTTTATCTCAAGAGCATGAGCGTTTAATAATATGATGATAGTATAATTTTTACATGAATAAATTATACCCTCGTCAATGATTAAAAGAATGTGTTTAAATTATTTCCAAATGATAACACCTAATGTGGGGGGTGTACGCTGGACAAACATGACCCGAGAACCCTCCGCAGCTTGTTTATTGATGTGCAGATTGACGGGCGATGACGAAACGGGCCACAGTGGTGATTTGAAGTCTCTACAGTGAAATAAGGGTTCCGTAGTGACCATAGGTGAAAATTTCAGGCAAAACGGACCACCTATGCGCGTCCAGTGGTCCGCGGCAAGCGGCAGCGGCGCGCCGCCGGAGAAGACCACTGCGGCTTAAAAGCCGGGCCGGTTCAATCAGTCAGGGGGGAAATAGAGCCCCCCCGCTCCGCGAAAACTGCTTGGCCACAAAGGCTGAGCCACTGCCGGCCGCGCTGGCTGGGCTGGGCCGTGCTAACCAAACCAGGCCGTGCCGGCCATGTCGCGCCCTATTGGGCCGGACCCGGAACCGGGTCGGACCGGGCCCAAACCCCCTATTTTCGGGCAATTTTGTTCAAACACCCATAGCATGGTCTACGGACCTCCGATCGACGCACCTTAAGTTGCGATGGGATCCTTGGATCGAGAAGGTCGTCTTGGTATATTACACTCAAGGTTTCGATGAAATTTGGGTACGGTCGGGTTGGTTCGAACCCGAAACTAACCGGGCCCTCGGAACAGAAACACTTATAACTTGAGCTCTGGATGTCCGATTGATGTGCCGTCAACTTTGTTGGATTACATTCAGTGAGATAGATCTTTTTGCATATTTCACATGAGGTTTGGACGCAGTTGGAAAATGGCCGGGTTGGATTGTACCCGAAATCCAACCGGGCCCCTGGAACGGAAAATCCGATAACATTCAGACCGGACGACCGTTTGACGAACCGTCAGCGATGTTGGTGATCACGTTGAGAAATGGTTCCTATGAGTATACCCTATGTTTGTTTGGGGTATAGTTGAGATACGGTCGGGTTGGTTTTTACACGAAACCAACCGGGCCCCCAAGGACAAAAAGGCTAATAACTCACAGACCGGGTGTCTGATTGACGCGCTGTCTATTGCGTTGATACCCCTGTGACGAGGTGGTCCTTTGTGATACTTCCATCCTGAGACTTTATGATACTTGGGGTATCGAACAGTAGCTCGTGGAGCAGATCCTCCTGGAGACGAGCGTACGGAGTGCAGAGACCTAGAAGATGTGGACCTGATGACTGCTTGTCTGATTCGATTTAGAGTGACTTGTATAGCCCAGTGGGGAGAACTAATTTGTGAGGTGGAAGACCCATGGCGGAAGAGAACTACTTAGTGAGGTGGCACACCTGCGGTACTCGATAGGAGGAGTACCTTTGTAGGCTGTGAGGGGGGCACTACTGTGTGAGGTGGCAGACCCATGGTGGGGGGCACTACATTGTGAGGTGGCTGACCTCCGGTACTCGACAGGATGAGTAACTCAGTAGTCTAAGGTTAGTGAGTATCACCTCGGAGTCGTGACATGACTACTGTGCTCGACAGAGACTGAGCTATTCAGTAGTTGCGGTTTTGATTGTGAGAATCCTGGTTTGAGCTGAGTCAATAACCTTGTGTTTTCCTCATGATTGAGATGGTTTACATGATAACATGAGGATATGTATGGGAATGTACCTAAATAGTGGTTATCCATTTATTTCATATATGTGTTATACCTCATGTTTGATATGAGTTACTTGATAACTTAGGTATATGTATGGGATTATACCTATGTATGGGTTATCTGTTGAGAACATTCTTTTTGTTTATCCTTGTTGGATTTCTGTGGGACCTTGAGGGTCTCGGGGTCCCTTCTGAGTATATCATACTCACCCCTGCACGGGATATGCCCGAATCTCGGTGTGTTGGTTACAGAAGACAGACATCACTGATCATGGTTGAGGCATGTAGAGCTAGATGGTACACATAGGTGGATCCCACGATGAGTAAGTACCCGGAGGTGGATCCCACAACGAGTCGGTACATGGAGGAGATGGAAGGATGTGGAGTTCTAAGGAGGACATCTGTACGTACCCATCAGGTAGGAACCCGGAGGACGATCCAGGAGCTACTTGTCACCTTTCAGCTGTTTTCCTTTGAGTTGTACATTACTTTCTGTTGTAGCTGTAGCTTTATTTTGGGCTTGTGTTTCCGGCCCCTTGTACTTTCAACACGTTTATTATACTACTTTACTTAGTTTATCTTCTTATTGTACTCTGTTTTTGTGTGCTTTCGTTTCGTAAAGGCAATGCATTCACTTTTTATTGGGATTTATGCCTTTGGTGCTAGTCTCCATCCCCTGGCCTATGTAAGGTGGGCTTGGGGAAGTCACGGAATGGGCCCCGAGGATGGGTCGTGACAAATTGGTATCAGAGGAGTCGGTTCAACCGCAAAAATCAGAACTCTGATCATTCCTTTCTGTGAAGTAATAGTGTTAAGGGTACCGATTGTGATCTTCAGTTCAGGGAGTCCAGTGTAGGTGTGGCGGATGACATATCCATACACCAGGACCCTGACCAATGATTTTCAACTTTGTGCACGAAAACACTGATTGCGTGTGTGTGTTTCCAAAAGTTTTAAAGTTATCTCAAACTAGGTCATCTCACCAGGTATAAATCGTCCACCGCGTCGCATCTGTTCAAGATGTCTCCACGCAGATAGTCAGTTGGAGTTCTGAGAGGGTACTCGATGATGGCCCACCGAGCGTTGAGTCTCTGGCGTAGGGCCCTCTTTCTATTTTGGCACCTTCGGGTGGTGTACCAACAACACCACCACCTGTTAGGCAGCAGATTCCCCCAGTTGTACTAGTGGACGGTGCACGCTGACAGAGCGCGTTGGACCTGTTCCAGCAGTAGAGACCTCTGATGTTGTGAGGAGAGGCAGATTCCCAGGCAGTAGTGGTCTGGATGGAGGCGATTTCTAAAGTTCTACTTCTAGTTTAGAAACTGGTAGTGCAGATGGAGTTCTTCGCTACTTGTTTTTTCTAATGGGAGACCAATAGGTTGGTCCGTATATTGATGGGGCTTCGGTACATGGACCTATGCCTGAGATGGTACCATTGAGTAGTGTTCTAGCCATATCACTAACTGTTGGTCAACAGGCACTACCGGCGGTACCGGTAGAGGATACTTGTAGTCTTAAAGCCTTACATATGTTTTCGAACCAGATATCCCTCATGTTCTAAGGAAATCCCGACTCGCAGGTGGCTAATTACTGGCTTGAGGAGGTGGTAGAGTGATTTCTAGAGCTTATAAATCTTTGGCAACAAAACATGTTAGTAACTGAGAATTCATCGGGGCATAACAAACCATTCCTATTTCTCGATGAATACGATGGGATCGGTGCTTTAGGGATTGGACTACGAGCAAGGTGTGTTTAAGGACATACGAGCCAACACCTTTTCTCGTTGCATTCCTACTTATGCTAGGGTGATAGAAAGAACCTTTATGGTTGAGAAATCATTTGCTGAATGGATGCAGTCAGTGAAGGTTAACCGTGGGAATGAAGGAAACTGGCACCAATCTCGGAAACATGGGCGTGTAAAATGTTTCAAGTATAGGAAGAAAAAAGGGAGAGATGAATCTGCAAGGCAGCAGACGTGGAAACAGATCTAGGGGAGTAGCATGGGGTTGTGAAAATTTTGAAATGTTGCAACCACCCGCCTTTGTAATCCCCGCTAGGCTCAGTGAGCTGGAGGGAGGGGGAAAGAGTAGCTGCATGAGGTAAAGGAGTGCGTCCGAAAGGCTCTATGGATGATTCAAAGTACAGACTGTGTCTTATACTAGCTGCCGTAACAACATATATTGATATGAATCATCCCTTACTTCCACGAATCTTGACCCAGGCCTAGTGTTTTCGGTTAACCTGTTGACTTGAACCTCATGTCTATAGAAACCTTTGGGAGGAGACTCGATAATCACACTTATGCCGATGGTGTGATCTGACCCTTGAGGCAAGAGTTTCGGTTGGAACCTCTTGGTGGTAGCGTCGAGGCCTTACGACGTTAGTATCAGTATTTACTGGGAAATCATAGTTCATACACAAATTGACAGTATTAGGAAAAAAGGTTATGGTCTATCTACAACGTCGGAATGATATTTCCTTGGTCGTTGAAAAGGAAACCCCGGGAAGCACAGGATAAACTCATGCATATGAGGGTGTAGCTGATAACTCTTGGGTCGGCCAAACTTACCCTCATGGTTATAGGAGTTTTGAGTTTCATTTCTAATCCAGAAATGGAGGCCTCTGGAGTTCGAGGATGGCGACCATGTTCATATACGTGTCTCACCTCTACGAGGTTTACGGAGATGTGGCCGAGGCGGCGAGTTATCTCCGAGGTTCAACGAACCTTTCTAGTTCCTCAGCAGGGTAGGCGAGGTGGTTTATCGCTTTACCTTTCCACCTCAGTTGCACCTGGTTCATGATGTCATCCATGTATCTCAGCTAAAGAGATACGTGCACGACCCTTCACACATCATCGACCGCAAGAAGTTGGACGTCGATGAAAGGGCGACATTCACAGAGGTTCTAGGGGAGAATGAGGATCGACAGGAGTTGGTCCTACGTGGATGGTCGAATCCCCAGGTGTGCTTTCAATGGCAGCACAGGAACCTCCAAGAGAGCACATGGGAGCGGAAGGCTCATTTGCATGCTCAGTACTACTTTTTTTCCCTAGTTTGTGTTATAGCTTTATGGGGACGTAAATACATGAGGTGGGAGTAATGTAAAGACCCGAAAATTTCAAGGAATTTTTTTTTTCTAAATATCTTTGGAATTTTACAAGTTTGTGGATTCCGACAACACCCAATTCAGAGGCCCGGTGTCCCTGGAATCAATTTTCAAAATTTTAGCTCGTGTATGTTCAGTGAACGAATGAACAGGTACTTCTATCTTTTGAATCTGTTCTCGGAATTGAATTCTGAGGGCACTGATGAACTCGCAGCGTAAGTAATTGCTTAAGGGTACCTTTACTGCAGTTGGGTTTTAAGCGGGTTGAGTTTTAATTTTTGGGGATTTAGTTTAATTAAATTCAATTTTGTGAATAATTTATTTTTATAACTTTGTGAATTATTCTCTTCCATGTGAAGTTGTTGGTGGGGCCCATGACCAAACAACATCCCATGGGTGGATACTTGAAAGGTGGGGCCCACACAAGACCCAACCTTTCTCCTTCCCTTAACCTCCCCTTAACCCTCTTTAAACCCCCTTAATTAAATTGTGAACTCCCTTGTTTAATTCTTCAACCCCCTTATTTATGGAATCTCTTCACCTTCTCCTCTCCATTAATTATGGAAACACTAAAATGAATCAATTGAGTCCTCCTCAATTAATTAATGAGGTGATTTTATTTTTGAATGCTTGGAAAATTTATTAAATTAAAAAAAGCCTTATTATAATTTTGGGTTGGCAAATCTTGTGATGGGGAAATCCTTGAAGAGTTAGAAAGAGAGATTTTCTCCTTCGTAGAAGAACGTTCTCTCCCGACGAAGAACGATCCTTCAAACGGAGGACGGACTTCGACGAATCTCCGACGCTCAAGCTAGGATATGAAGTGAGAGGAGGATGTGATGATCGACGTCAACTCCAACCTCTTTCCACAATATCATCAACAAACATCATAATCATGGTAGGGGGTTTTCGTATATAGTGTTTATGTGAATTATACCCTCGTGCGTGGGTATTTTATGGCAGGGTGTTTGTATAATTTTTTTGAATAAATTATACCATAGTCATTGACGTATTAATGATTGAGGTAGGAGAATTTTTGTTAAATTTCCATTTGAGTGGTTTTATCTCAAGAGCATGAGCGTTTAATAATATGATGTTAGTATAATTTTTACTTGAATAAATTATACCCTCTTCAATGATTAAAAGCATGTGTTTAAATGATTTCCAATTAATAATACCTAACGCCGAGAGCACGGGCCAAAAAAACATGGCCCGAAAACCCTCCACAGATTGTTTATTGATGTGCGGATTGACGGGCGACGATGAAACATGCCGCAATGGTGACTTGAAGTCTCCACAGTGAAATATGGGATCTGTAGTAACCGTAGGTGCAAACAGCAGGCGAAACGGACCCCCTGTGTGCGTCCGGTGGTCCGCGGAAAGCGGCAGCAGCTCGCCGCCGGAGAAGACCGCCGCGGTTGAGCCGCGGCGGACCAGAATTGCAAAGTCGTTTCGGATTTTGGGGAGGTGCGACATAAAAGTTGTGTCGGTTCAATCAGTCGGGGGGGAATGGCGCCCCCCGCTCCGTGAAAACCGCTCGGCCACAATGGCTGATCCATGGCCGGCCGCGCTGGCCAGGCCGGGCTGCGCTGGCCAATCTGGGTCACGCCTTTCAGGCCGCACCAGCCGGGCCGGGCCGACCCAGGGGGTGGTGGGCCGCGTCGAACCAGGCCCAGACCCCTTATTTTCAGGAAATTTCGTTCAAAGGCCCATAGATTGGGCTACAGAACTCCGATCAATGGATCGTCAGTTGCGATAGGTTCCTTGGATCAATGAGGTCATTTCAGTATATTACACTAAAGGTTTTTGAAGAAATTTGGGTACGGTCAGGTTGGTTCGAACCCGAAACCAACCGGGCCCTCGGAGCGGAAACGCGTATAACTTGAGCTCCGGATGTCTGACTGACGTGCCGTCTACTTTTCTAGATTACTTTTAGTGAGAAGAATCTTTTGGAATACCTCACCTGAGGTTTAGATGCAGTTTTAATATGGTCAGGTTGGATTGTACCCGAAATCCAACCGGGCCCCTAGAATGGAAAAGCCGATAACTTTCAGACCGGACGACCGATTGACGAACTGTCAGCGGCGTTGGTGACCACTTTGAGAAAAGGTTCTTATGAGTATACCCTATGTGAGTTTGGGGTGAAATTTAGATATGGTTGGGTTGGTTCATACACGAAACCGACTGGGCCCCAGGGGCGAAAAGACTAATAACTCACCGACCGGGCGTCCGATTGATGCGCCGTCTGTTGCGTTGAGACCCTTGTGACGAGGTGGTCCATTGTGATACTTCCTTAATGGGAATTTCTGATACATGTGGTATCTACTAGAAGCTCATGTAGATGATCCTCCTGGAGACGAGCGTACGGAGTGTGGAGACCTAGTAGTTGTGGACCTGATGACTGCTTTTCTGATTCGATTTGGAGTGACTTATATATCCTAGAGGGGAGCACTACTATATGAGGTGGCTGACCCATGGAATAAGAGCAATACTTTGTGAGGTGACAGTCCCATAGTACTCGACAGGAAGAGTACCTCTGTAGGCTATGAGGGGGAGCACTACTGTGTGAGGTGGCAGACCCATGGTGGGGAGCACTACTTTGTGAGGTGGCAGACTCGTGGTACTTGAAAGGGGGAGTACCTCACCAGTCTAAGGATATTGAGTAGCACCTTGGAGTCGTGATAGGACTAATATGCCCGACAGAGATGGAGCTCTTAAGCAGTTGCGGTTTTGACAGTGAAAATCTGAGTTTGAGCTGATTCAATGACCTTGTGTTTTCCTCATGATTGAGATGGGTTACTTGATAACTAGGGTATATGAATGGGAATATACCTATGTAGTGGTTATCTATTTATTTTGTACCTATGTGATACATCATGTTTGAGATGATATACTTGATAACTTTGGTATAAGTATGGGATTATACCTAAGTATGGGTTATCTGTTAAGAACTTTCATTGTGTTTATCTTTTTTGGATTTAGTAAGACCTTGAGGGTCTCGGGGTCCCTCTAGAGTATTGTATAATCACCCCTGCATGGGATATTCCCGCACCTCGTTGTGTTGGTTGCAGACGACGGACATCACTGATCATGGTTGAGGCTTGTAGAGATAGACGGTACCTAGAGGTGGATCCCACGACGAGTCAGTACCCGGAGGTGGATCCCACAACGAGTCGGTACCTGGAGAGGAAGAATGGAAGGGGAGTGCTGAGGATGACATCTATACCTACCCTTTAGGTAGGCACCTGGAGGACGATCCAGGGGCTGCATCTCACCATTCAGCTGTAGTCCTTTGAGTTGTACTTTACTTTCTGTTGTAGCTGTAGCTTTATTTTGGGCTTGTATTTCCGACCACTTTTACTTTTAGCACATTTTTTATACTGCTTTACTTAGTATAGATTCTGCTTGTACTCTGTTTGTGTGTGATTTCGTTTCTTAAAGGAAATGCCTTCCCTTTTTATTGGGATTTACGGCTTTGGTGCTAGTCGCCAGCCCCTGGCCTATGGAAGGCGGGCTTGGGGTAGTCACGGCACGGGCCCCGAGGACGGGTCGTGACACAAACAAACCCCATGTGGTTCATTATTAATAAATATAACCTTATCTAAGTCATTTTACCGAATGTTATATTACTAGGAATAAAATAACAATTAATAATATAAAATTTATTTTAAAAACTATTTTGTGTCAATTTTGACACATTTTGGTAATTGATTTTTTGTAAAAATTCTAACAGCATGATTAGTTCGAACATAGTTAATTAGATATATAATAACAAGTAATATTAACCTATAAAATTATATTAATTCATAAAAAGTTTCAAATGACATTTATTTGGGTATTTATAATATCAATTATGTTAATATTTCATAAATAAGGTAATTACTACATCATCATTATGTAGTAAATAAAATAAAATATTTAATGTCTAAAAATTATAAATAAAATACCATTGTGTAGGAAATATTCTTAGCTTTATAATGAATATTTATAGTCGAATTTATCTTATGTATAACCCTATATTAAAAATGTTTTTATTTATAAAATTTTTATTTTAACACTTTTATCTCTTCTTTAAATAAAGTAATAATAAGTGTCCTAATCTAATCCAAGTGGACCTATATTGTCGTATTTTATACCAAAGGTTGTTTTTGGTCGAATTACACTTATCCAATAGAATTAGGACATTTTTTAGGGTTATAATAATATCATTTTTCCCTTAATTACCCTATTTACTTTTAACCGTGGTAAATAAAAGTAAAAAGTTACAATTCACAAAAAATTAATTTTATCTTATTAAACCACATTTTTCTCCTTGATATTAACCATGTCTCTCAGATTTTTGAAATTCCACTCACAGGAATGGAAAAATTATGTTTTATGTAAATTTTTAAATTTTCATAGGAGGTGGGTAAAAGACGGTGAAAAGTTCAATAAAATTTTTATATATCTAAAATTATTAGAAAATGACTCCAATGAATTACATTGAACTTATATAGGTATTATGTATCAATTTTGGCATAAAATAAATCAAAATAAAATAAATAATTATTTAAATAAAATGTCGGTTTATAAATAGTAACCTAGTGTTTTCACTATTCATAAAAAATTGAAATTTTTCAGAAAAATACCAAAATTTCACCCTAGGCTAATTTCAATATTCAAAATCCAAAAATGAAGTCCATTTTGAAATTTAAAATTTATAAAATTTAAAAAAGTGGTTATTACTATTCATAACGGCTAGTTTATATAATATTTTAATAACATATCATTGTTTAGTTAAACTCGATATTACGTACAACACACGCTATCGAGAAAGGTTTCTCTTGCGTATAATGCAAGCCAAGATAGAGCAGTGTGTAATGAAATACTCCTTTGAAGTTTTGTATAACATAAGACATAAAAAAATATATATATACTTCGCATAAAATATAAGGGTGTTACAGTGATCTTCAAAATATTGAACATCCCTATATTGGATTTCACTAAATCCTTACTTTTAAAACATAATCATGGTCTTATTATAAGGAAAACTCTAGTAACTCCACTTCCTTACATATTATTAAAAAATGATCCACATTTGAAAGACATATTTTAATGAGTTAAACATAACACATATAAATATTATATCATTCCATAAGAATATTCAGTCCATATCAAAATAATACACATGAGAGGACTAAAAAGGTTTGTTTTCTAGGGATGATTAATAAATAATAACAATATTTCTTAAAATATCACCATAAAAAACAAGTTATATATGAATAGTAGTACCCTTCTAGAAATAAAAAAGAGCATAAAAAACATTGGCATGATAACACAATCAATAGTTAACATGGGAGATGTAAATCATAAAAGAGCAAAAAATTATGATAATGGTATGATGACACAATCAAATTCATGTTCTCAACATTAAATAATCATACCTAGAAAATAATATTCCATTAAATCCAAAAATAAATTCATGTATAGAAGTATGAAAATTGTGTTTGTCAATGTAGTAATCATCATTCAAGATTTATAACATTGGCTTGTGGCACACCAAGAATTGGAAATCATAATCATATGAACATATATATTTTCAACCAGGTCCACCAATATTAAATTGAGCATAGATTGATGATATCATAATCACGTATCAAAATTTGAATATATTCATTCCAAATAATTCAAATTCATTATATTGTGATCATATAAATAAGAAATCATACTCCCATAATACAAGGTGAATAGAGCTATTTTCAATCATGTGCATTCCTATCATCACAATATAATGAGATATTTATTTAATATTAACTAATGCATTGGTAGTCCATAAAGTACCCAAATATAAAAATATATATGTTATTCATATGTATTCCCTAATATCACGAAAACATTTATCTTTTCATAATTGATTAACCAATGAAAAAGGATATGGGTTTCATCAATATTTAATCATCATAATCAATAATGATCCATAGAAATAATATGGATGGAATAATTATATCTTTTACTTGGTGATGTATAACAAAAATCAATGGATGTTGTAAAAGATGAAAAAAATATTTCAATATACCAAGAACATTTTATAGTGAAAATACCATTTTCCATTTCAAAATAATTATGTAATGTCAAAAAATTCCATAATATTAGTAAAAAATTTAAATGAACCACATGATCTTTTAAGTTAATATTTAATGAAATTAGAATTAATAATCATGGGAAAACTATTTCATACAGTATGTATTAACACAAATATTCGTTTCGTACATTTTTTAAAAATTAACTCTTTCAAAATTTTAAAATAATATTCAATAAAAACATTTAAAAAAAATTTAAAAATGTGTTCAAAATAATTGATTAAACAATCTGAAAATAATAAAAACATTAATGAATACATTTTAAATAAAATATAAGAATTTAATAAAAATATACGTAATAAAAGGGAATATATTGTATGTTTTCATAAAAACATTTTATCAATCATTTTAATAACAATGTAAGATAAATGATTATACTACCTTAAAATTACATGTATAACTAGTGGATAATAAAATAAAGAAATTTTTTTGGATAGTATTATAAAATTCACCACAACAGAAATTTATCAATGAAAATACCATAAAAAATGATATTGTAACATAAATCTTTTACCTTAGGTTTCATCTTCCATCATACTCATTATAAAATGAAATATTATAAATATAGATGTATTAATCAAATATTCCATGACCATATTCACAAATAAATTATTATGAATTGTTCCACTGTAATTCACAATTATTATTTTATTGAAAATTATTTCATTAAATGGATAATCCAGTGAAAACTAGTCTTGTTTTCAAGAATGTTTCAGTTTTATGGTTCTGATACATAAATCATATTAATGGTTTTATTATATCTATAATATTATTCATTATATAAAGATAATAAATATGAATTATATCTATAGTTATTACAATCCGTCTAATATGGAACTAAAAAATGAATCACATCACATAATTGAGGTGGTAGTCCATACATATGCATGAGATACATTATTATTTTTAAAAATATGTGATCGTAATAAGGTAAAAAATATATTATAATTTTAGAATAATAATTATTTCATAAATATATTATATAAGCATTAAATCCATCATAATAACTAACTGTGAAATATGATTATGTAAAATGATTCATATATCTATATGGAGGTGGAAGTCAACATGTTTGCATGAGGGATGCATTCATTTTATTCTGAATATATCATTTCATAGTGCATAAAATAATCAGGTAGAATATTTTTTTAACACCCAAATATTTTATTATTATTTTTCTTTTATATCCAGTGTTACACATGACACCGAGATCTAAAGAACCATAATGTAATATTAAAATTTTTATTTAACAAATTATTTTATAATAAAGATATAAAACATGGTGCTATGAATAGTACAGATCACATTATTAATTTTTTTAATTATTCTATATAAATAAAATATATTGATAAAAAATTACATGTTTGATTAAATTCTCTATATACATCACAAATAAATTTCATCCTAAAAAATGATTTTCATTATTTTTTTTAAAATAATAAAATATTTTTTTAAAACTTCTAGAAAATTTATTTGAAATATTTAATGTCATTTTTCGAATAAAAATGTCATATTTATCTGAGGTAGAGGTTTTAATATTTTTGGAAAAGAGTCATTTTTTGAAGAATATTGAAAAATAAATATTTTAGTCATATATTAACATTTTGTTTAAAGAATTTAAATATTTACATAATTATTTTTTATTTTTTATAAAAATTGTTCAATTATATTTTTATTAAAAAAATTTAAGTCATTTTAATAAAATTCATATTGAATTTTTATATGAAATATTTTTAAACTTATGAATATTTTCTCATTGGAAAACAGTTTTTTTATCGCAATTGTGAGTATAATATTAATTTATATTTGTAAAAAAAATTTAATTGAATAGTAGAAAATTGATTCAATTCTATTAATCAGGTTAATTAATATTATATAATATTTTCAACATTATTTTGTCAAAATGGATTGTAAAAACAATAAAAATTAATTATTACGATTTAGGTTGAAACATGTTTACTTGGGGTTCACCTAAAATGATATGAGTTAATGTATCCTAACAATTGTATAAAACCTATTGGATGTACATATTTTGACTTTATCTCTTATATGGTATTAAAATTATCCTTTTTTTGTTTTTTTAATTCTAAATTGTGGGTATAATTTTTCTTTTTATACATTCCAATTGAATCCTATCCCCCACATAAAAAAGGGAACCCCCTATCATCTCCACTTCAAACATCCAAAACATATTTTTCATACAATAACTACCCAAATATCATTCTTAATTACCTCCCCACATCCCAGGGGAATAATTTTGATTATTAAATTATCCTATGAATAGTTTTGGGGCAAATCAAATGATGTTGTCCGTGTAAGATGTATCGTTCCTATGCGAGTGTTTTTATTTTATTTATTCTTAAAACTCCTATACATATTCTCCAAATATTATGATATAATAAATTACTAAAAGTCAACATACTAATATATTATTATGTTAACGAAATTTCCAATTTTTAAATTCTCCTCAGTAAAATGGGAAATGAAATTATTGATCGTATGTATGGTCGACAACAACCTCGCAAACCGATGTAACATATTTTCCATCACCACCTCTAGTGGAAGGATATATTAATAGATTTAATGATTAATTATGATATATATGAAATATTTATTCTCTTTTAGTTATAATTTCATATCATTATTTTTATCATTCAATCCATTGTAAACTGATTAAATTTCTCATTTGTACGTGTTCTTACAATCTTCACAAAGTTTTATTGTGACTACCCTTCACATTATTGGATACATAAACATGATTTATTACATGAAACATTAAATTAATACAACATTGAATAACAAGAGGTCTAGTGTATTTGGGCTGTAGTAACATTACATAACAACTTAAAGCATAGTACACAACATCATATTAATAACATCATTTACATGACCACAACATTCCATCGTACATAGTTGTTCATAGGATAACCTGAGGACATGCATAAGAAAAGGGTGAGATATAAAGCCCAGTAAGGGAATAAACATGGAATAACATTAGGAATAAAGTAAATTTTAGACAATATCTATATCAATAGAACAAAAAATATACATGAACATAAAGTCATGATAAAATATGATAATTGTAACATGGAAATGTGGAAACAACACTTAACATGGAATTAGCATGATCCAAGGATCATTTCAGTTAGATCATGAGTGAACCCTCGTTTTACATGACCTAGCATGAGTCAAGTATTATTTCACATGACATATCATGATACTATACTTTACCCAATGCATTGGAGCGCTATCCAGGCACACGCTTCTTAAAAATTTCATTTCATGCATAAGTGTGCCACATGGATCATAAAACATTGATTCATTAAACATAATCATTTATTCCAAAATAATGGAATGGTGAATTATTACATAAACTATAGAATCAATAAGTAAATGTGCATAATGGTGAATACCTTTGATAGAGAAACCGGTATGGTATTCACTACACAATGACTTTGGCATGGAAAAACGTAATGAAAATTTTCCAGCATAACGGTGTGACATAAGAATACAAAAAAATGGACTTCGAGACATAAAGTGGTGTCTTATCATATTTACATGAAATGGATACTAAGGGGGTAATATATATACTTGTCCCAACAATTGTAATGGAATTTATATTTATGATACCAGAGGATTGCTTGAATGAGAATGAGGTGGGTGAAATTTCTTTCGGAATTTCTCCATAGTAACAGGTGTACAATGGAGGAATTTAATGGGAGAGAGAGGGGAATATCATCATTAAAAATTGAGTAGGGCGGTATGGGGCAGGGTGGAATGTAAACCCCAACATTTATAATTAAAAATAAAAGGCCACAACAATATTAAAAAACTTGGACAAAAAGAGAATGGTATGAATCCTTTACTTGGAAGTCTGATCCCAAAGGATTGGGAGAGGCTTTAGAGTGGATTCTTGAGAGATTGGGGTGCCTTGGGATAATTCTAGAAGGAGGAGGTAAGTCGTTGGATGAATTCTAAAGGCTTTGATTGAAGAGGATGTGGGATCTTGAGTGGGTTTATATAGGAAATGAGAAGGAATTATTTATAATTTTGGTTTGGGACACTGAACATTAAACTAATCATAACCAAAAACCAGCCCATTTTTCCCCAAGTTTTTTTCCAAAGGGGTTTGGAAATAATAATTTATAAGTCCAATGGATGAACTTCTTAAAACAATAGGGTTTCTTATGTGGAGGTGGGTCACACTATCAAGGAAAATAATTTAAAAAGACAAAATGTTTCATTATCCATGAAGGGTCTGCTAAAGCATTATAAAAGAAATCCGACCAATCTAAAATCACATTATTTTAATGGTAAAAAATATATTTGTCGAACATAATGTTAATATTATTTTATTACATCACTATTTGGTCATTTGGATGTTATAAAACACATTGTATATTTAAACTGTATTTAATTTTTACCGAAAAATTCGACTATCTCAGAAAATTATGAAGCATTCACTTTTGGATAATTTTGACATCTTTATTCCAAAAATAAAATTCATTTTATATAAATAAATTTCTAAATATTTGAATTTTTTACTTTTAAAATAAAAACCAACATTTATCGAAATTTTTTGGGTTTGGACGAAAACATCCTTCAAACAAAAATAAAAATTACAATTGCATTCATAAATTTATATGATAATTTATATTTAATAATAAGTAATTTAATAATAATAATATTTTATTAAAATATTATTTAGTTAAAAAATCCATTAATTTATCAAAATAGATTTCTTAGTTGAATATTATCTAAAAATATATTTTTTTCTTTAAAAACTATTTACAAATTAATAATAATAAAATGAATGTAAATTAATTATTATATACAAAAATAATGCACATATTCATAGTTCTAAGGTCTTTTTACATAACCCCTTATAACACCTGCATACGATGGAAGGGTAAGGTGTGTTATGGTGACTGGCTCTTTGAGTGGATCAGATAACATTGTTCACTCATTGGGCATTCTGCTCGAGCTTAACGTATTCAAGATTAGCTTGTGCTTGGTCAAGAGCACAACCCAATGACGCCACCTCATTTCCGAGCTCTGAAAAATGTGCTTTGTATGGGGCAAGTCTATTGGATGAGGCCATCACTTTCTTTTGCTGAGTAAATTGGAATTGTTAAAGCCATTCATTTTTACTAATCATGTTCTAACTGTTCGACGACTATATTAGCAGTGGTCACAATTCATAATGATATTTTAAAATCAAAAAGCAAATAAGTGAATTCATTTTACATAACTATAAGAAGACATTTAAATAAAACAAAAGGAATTTTCATTAATAAATTTTTAGGTCAATAAAATATTCCACCCTTAGAAAATCTCTCCCTCGAAGTTTCATTTTCCCACACTAAAAAAGATGTGGGTAACTCTTCCACATCACTTCTTTGGATTCCCACATCACTTCTTTAAACCTTTGGTATTTCCACAACACCTTCATGAAGGCTATTGTTGAATTTCATATGACTTATTCTCTACGATATAAGATCGTCAGTAGTTGCTCCATGTAAGAAAGATCATTCTCTAGTTGTACTACCTCTGAAGAAAGTAGATGTGAAGGGTCTAGTATGTGCTTCCTTAAGAGGGATACCTTAAAGACATCATTTACATTGTCTAGGGTAGGTGGAAGTGCTATTCGGTAGGCCACAACCCCGACACGACCAATAATATCGAAGGGGCTGATGTACCAAGGACTTAACTTCCCCTTATCTCCAAACCTCATGATGTTATTCCATGGAGATATGCATAGAAATACCATGTATCCAATATTAAAATCAATGTGTCATCGACGGTTATCTGTATAGATCTTCTATCAACTATGGACTACCTTGATATACTACTGAATTGTTTTCAACTTATGAACCATTTCTTAGACTATTTCTTTTCCTATGATCTTATTCTCACCAACTTCATCCCAACATTCTAGTGTTATGCACCTCCCCCCATACAGGGCTTCATAAGTATCCATTCATATGCTCGAGTGGAAACTGTTATTATATTATAATTCAAATAGAGGAAGATATTGATCCCATCCTCCATTAAAGTCCATTGTACATGATCATAACATATCTTCCAGTGTCAGAATAGTTCGCTCAGATTGGACATCAATTTCAAGATGATATGTTGTACTGAAGTTTAGTTCAGTATCCTGATCATGTTGAAGACTCATCCAAAACATAGAGGTGAATCTTGGATCTCGATCAGATATAATAGATAGTGGTACATTATGCATCCTTTTCACTTCCCTGATATATATATATATATGCCAATTGATCCAATGAGAAATCCCCCCCAAATTTAAATAAAGTCTGCAGACTTTGTAAGAAGATCCACAATAACCCATATTGCATTATTCCCTTTGGATGTCATCAAAAGTCCGGTGACAAAGTCCATAGTGATTTTCTTTCATTTTCATGATTGTATGGGTAATGGTTGCATCATCCCCTTAGACCAATTTCTCTTAGACTTAACTTGATAACACACCAAGAAATTTGATTATATTTAGTGATCTCATTCTTCAAATTATCCCACCAATAATTATATCATTAATCTCAATACATCACTGTGTTTCCTAGGTGAATAGATAAATTTGAACTATGTGCACATCCAAATGATCCTGCTTCATCTCCGAACATGATGGAAGACATAGTATTTTTTGAAATCTCACAATTCCTTCTTTATTAACATTAAAATCCAAGTTTTTATCTTTTTTGATAGATTCCACTTTCATATGAATTCCCACATCATCCTTTTGAGCATCCTTTATCCTTTCCAAAAGAGACAGTTGAGAGATCATTTGTGAAACGATTGATGATGTTCCTTTCTTTATGATTCCCATGTCCATATTCATCAAATCTACGAAGATTGGATCCTTCTCAATTTTCATCAATGTTATAATTGTTGGGTCATCTCAACATAGATCATATGCCTCCCTGTTCCCTTTCCCATGGTTGTAATGGATTGAGTAGTCATAGACTGTGATCATCTATAACCATCTTTAATGGTGCATGTTCAACTCTTTCTTTGTGAATCTATTTGAGGATTTTCTTGTATGTATATATTTCACACTTCTCCCCAAAGAGATAATGTTGTCATATTTTTAATATGAATATCACTATAGCCAAATCCAGATCATCTGTTGGATAATTATGCTCATGATAATTCAATTTCCGTGAAGCATAGTCAAGGACTTTGTCATCTTGCATCAACACATAGCCCAAGCACTTCTCCAATGTATCCTAAGATACCACAAAAAGTTATCCACTTGTAGGTAATGTGAGAATGAGCATGGTGATACGCCTCTTTTTCAACCCCGTGATTCTTTCTTCACATTTATCACTCTAGGAAAACATTACTCCATTCCATGTTATCTTGGTAAGATGGTTTGAAAATCGTGATAAATTCCTCACAAATCATCGATAATATCCAGCTAAACCAAAAAGGCTACATATATCATTTACCGATGTTGGCCTTGGTCATCCCTCTATTGCAGCTGTCTTGGATGGATACACAGATATCAAATTTCTTGTGATGATATGGACTAAGACTGAGACATCCTTCCACTAGAACTCAAACTTGTTGTACTTTTCATAGAGATTCTCCTTTCCCTAGGTCTCTAGATAAGTTTTTAGATGCTCCCCACGATCCTCCTTAGTTATGGAGTATATTAGAATATCATCTATTAATACTACCACATACTCTTCAAGGAAATATTTATAGACTCTATTCATTATGTCCATAAAGATTTCTATAGAATTAGTGAGTTCGAATGGCATTACTATTAATTCATAGTGCAGGTACCTTGTACGAAAATCAGTCATGGGGATGTTTGTTTTCTTCACCCTTACTTGATAATATCCCACCTAAAAATATACCTAGGAGAAGTATTGTGCTCCATGAAACTGATTGAAATGGTCATCAATTCATGGCAGAAGATATTTTTTCTTCATCTTTATTTTGTTAAGCTCTCAAAAATCAATGAAAAGGGGCATTGACTCGTCCTACTTCATGATGAAGAGGACTTGTGCACCCCATGGTGAAGCACTTGGGTATATAAACCCTTAATCTAGATTCTCTTGTAGTTTTTTCTTAATATCCTCAAGATCCACAAAAACCATTCTATATGGAGTCTGGGATATTGGAAACACCCCAGGTATAAGATCAATTAATAATTCAACATCTCTTCTAAGAGGAAGACAAGGAAATTCCTCAAAAAACACACCAACAAATTCCCTCACAATAATCATATATTCAAGGATTGTAGCCTCCTTAGACTCAATCATATGAGCTAGATACACATTATCAAAAGGTAGTAATATCCACTCTTTATATGTTGGAGATAAAGAAGATTAATTTTCCTCCTTTCACTTCTACAAAATTGGGGGTCAATTCACCAAATGGAGAGTGATTTCCCTCTCATAGAAATTAATGTTGGCTCTATATATGGGAAGACAATCCATGAAAATAATTACATCAAATTCTACCATAGGGATTATGATGAACTTCTCCATAATGTTAAATCCAATGATTATGACAGGGGAGGATTTATATTCATGGGATGCAATGATTGCCCCATTTGTCGTACTCACCGACATCATTACTTCCATGATTTTTGGTGGTGTTGGAATTGTTCTACTGAACTTTTGAGATATAAAATAATGTTTAGAATCTTAATTATAAAAGTACATTCACTATTATTGAATGAATAACTATAATACCTTTCACCACTTTGTTGTTGGGGTTCACTTTGGAAATAGTGATGGCCAAAGCTCTCCCTTTTTTCCCTGGAGGTTGTTGGTTGCCTTCGAAAACACATGACTTAGGGCACTGATTTTCAGGATTCTCTAGTTCTTTGTAGTTTATGTAATAAACAACACATTGATAGTCAAATGGAGAGTTCCTCTCTTCTGTTTCAGGCGTGGGTTTTTCTTGTCTTTAGTTTATAGCTAGGCGTCCTTCTCCTCTAAACCTAAAGAATTTTCCCGTCTCCTTCAAGATAATTATGGGGTGCTTATTTCCGTACCTTTAGAAAGTGTGGTGTTGGATCTTCATAGAACCATTGTATTTATCTATCAGAATTCCAGAATTGAAATCCGCCTTATGCTTCTTATCCCAATTATACTCCTGAGATTCATCGATATCCATTTCGACCTTGAGGGAACATATGAAAATTTCCACATAAATGTCAAAGTCATGGATCCCCAGGGCTTTCCGCGGGATAGGTTTCATCCCACCAAAAAAGTGGTCTACCATTATTTCAGCGATAATGACAATGAATGAGGAATATCATGCAAGCCTTGTAATGTTTTCCTCATACGCTCTGATGGATTAGTCGTATTTTTTCTTGAGGGAAAGGATTTCTCTTTCTATCTTAAGCCCGATGGTGCCCATAAAATATATGTCCAAAAACATCTTCTGCAAATTCTTCCCTTCCAATGCCTCGATCTCCTCCTCTGGATTTGAATTTTTGATTAATGTCCACCATTGATCAGTTTCACCCTCCATATGATAATAATCTAGAAGAACCTTCTCTAGTTGGGAACATTGAAGGATAGAGAAGATTATTTCAACAGAGTCGATCCATTGTTCGAAGATTGAGGGATCGTATGATCCAATAAAAGTAGGGGACTTTATCTCATGAAGATTTCAATAGCAACTTGTTCTTTGTTTTTGGCGGGGGGGGGGGGGGGGGGTTTAAAGTTCATCTTGATGCATGCTTCTATTCAAATCTTCAGTTAACTAAGAGAGTATCTTGACAAAGATCGTGATTCCCTCTCCCATCACATTGGGGATCTCATTAGAACAATCATCACAATGATCTTTACATCGGTTGTTAGCCCGATTCCTCCTATTACTGGCTATTGGCTGGAATAAATGGAATGGTTGGGGTAACACATAAAGGGTAATGTGAGGAAAAAATGAATAAATTATAAATAACTTTTATTTCCTTAACTTATGAGTTTATATGCATCAATATATGTTATACACGATCTACTTTCTAACATATATTATTAGGGGATTTTTTTAATTACCTTAATAAATGTTCATACTATGCTTGTGTGTAACGCCCCGACCCCAGTTACCCAGAGTCGGTGCATTATTACATAACATTGGAATGATCACAAGAAAGATCAAATATCGAAAGACCGATTGGTTTAGTAGCCTTGGAAACACTAGATATATTCATAAGTTTTACATTACATCATAAAATGAAAAACTACTACAACAACATAATGTTTCCACAATCCACACTATTAACCCCTCATAAAATCCCTGCAGGTCATTCATAACTTACTTCTTCACATCCTGGGAAAAATAAAACATAGAAAAGGGGTGAGCTCAAATGCCCAGTAAGGATAACAATATAGCGGAAACATTCATAAATAAGAATAAACATTTAAGGAAATGTATAACTAAAACAAAAGCCTTTTAAATATGAACTTTCAACATGGTATGGCATAAATAAAATGAAATAATGCCATTTACTTATTCACATGGATATTCTACTAATCGAGTAATCACATGCAAAAATCAATAACCACTTTCATAATGTTGGAATGCATAATGCCAGACTATCATAACCACATAGTCAAGGCCTCGTGCCAAGACTACAAATAAGATTTTGTCAAGGCCTTGTTCCAAGACACTAGTTTGTCTCATGAGACCTACCGATGCATCGAGGAGCTATAGCGGGCTCCACCCGTCACATATTAAGTCCAATGCATTCCCATATGAAAAGGTTTAAACATAACATAAACATTCATATTAAAACTAGCATATGAAATGTCAATACTTTCACCATAAACTATGAATGGTATAAAAATAGAACATCCACAGTCAAACATATCACAAAACCTTCAATACAATATAGAAGTTTTTTATCATAATAAATCAACATCAAATAATCTTAAAATCCATCAAAGGATGTTGACATAGATGAAATCAAAATTCTTTTTAAAGAAATATCTCCTTTTATTTTGAAATAATTTAAGATCCATATAAAATAAAACATTTCCTTTTAAAATATTCTTATAATCTTGTAAGGGAAGCTTTGAAGATTTTATAACGGCGGAAAATAGCCGCACCCGCCGTATAAGTTAAAAAAAACATTCTTACCCTAATTCTGTCGAAAAGGTTAAAAAGGACATTGTTTTGAAAACGACCGAAAGATTCCTTTATAAACCACTTATAAAAGTCAAAAATGGTATAAATGACTTTAACTCATATTCTAGTAAATAGTAAAAATGTTTTGAAATTCATTTTTAAGAAACATGGATGTGGATGATAAAGAGATCCCAGTAGATTATTACGTATAAACAACCTTGGATAATGAAGAGGTTGTAAAGTAAACCCTTACCTTGTACTTTTCCTTGTTTGGGGTAGGTTAACCTCCTGTATAATGGTTAAATAATTGTTATTAAATTATACAAGAATCATATATATTAATATGATATCATATATGATCTTTTAACATTGATTTGTTAATAATATCTTAGAATTATCGTCGTTTCGGGTGTTAACTTACTCATTTTATTTATATGTTTTGTTACATAAGCCATGGTTGTTGTATCTTATTCATATCCAGAATTATATCTAGTCCTTAAACATCATTTTTAAATCATCAAATGATAATTATACTTGAATGGATACGATGGAGAATGAATCTCATCGCGTTCGTGGAGACAGTAGTCCGTACGTATGCACGAGCGACAATATCATTTTTTTGATATTAATATAATATATAAATGGATGGTATATCATTTATACAGAATCATTAACATGTTATATTTATTATTTACATGAGTTACACATCATTATTATACCCATCCAAATAATAATATATTGAATAACAATTACACCACGACGTGGAGACGGTAAGCCGTACGTACGCACGTATGGTGACATGTTATTCAAAGGGTGGATAGAATACTGAATATGGTTGTACCATATTTATAATAACATCACAGTATATGTAAGATACTGGAGTTATTATTTTAGAATGGTAAGAACAAAGAAAGAGGAAGTGGAAGAAGAAAGGAACTTAGAAAAGGGTGGTGAAATCATTACCTCTTCTTCGGGTTCTTCCTTTTGATTTGATCAAAAGGGCTCCTTAGGTTGGCTTTCTGATCAAACTAAGGCCTCTAGGTTGTAGTGAGGGATGTTGGGAGAGTATTTGGGAAGAGTTTGGCCGAACCAAAAGGCTTTAGAGGTGTGAAGAAATGAGAAGTAGGAGTGCCCTTTTATAAGAGGGGTGAGGGGTACCTTTGGAAAAGCTAGAAATATTAATTTATAATAAATTCATATTCGGTTTCCAATGGCTCCAAAGTTGACTATTCAAAGGATAAGGTGGGGATAGGTCTAAAAACACTCAACCAATAGAATTTAGACAGGTTTGGGTACTTATATTAACCTTATCTTTAAGTATTAACTCTAAGTTAATTAGTTTCACTTTTACAAAGTCTCTTTGTATTTTTATATAATATGGTTAATAAACTTACTATATACATCCAAGCGACCCCCAAGTGGTCCATTAATGATGAACCTATCATGAAATAAGTCTCTTGGACGAACCTTAGATTTTTAGGAATTTAATATCAATTAATAATATAATATTTGTTTTAAGAACTCTTTTATGTCAATTTTGACACTATTCAATAGTTGATTTTTGTGAAACTCATAACAGATTGATTACTTCGAAAAAGGTCAATTAAATCAATCCTAATATATCATATTATCCTAGAAAATTAGTTTAATTCATTAAAAGTTTCATATTATATTTTTTTGGGTATTTATAATATCAATTATTTTAATTTTTCACTATTATAGTAATTACTGCATCATCATTGTGTCATAATTAAAATAAATTATTTAATGTCTAAAAATTATAAATAAAATATCATTATGTAGGAAAGATTTTTATCTTTCTAATGAATATTTATAATCTAAAATCCAACATATATAACCCTATGTAACAATTGTTTTTCTAAAAGATATATGCTTGTGTCATTTTTGTATTCATTTTGACTTAATTAAAATAAAGTGTCATTATCACTTACAAGTGGATCCATGGGGTCCCAAAATAGACCCAAAGATGCCCATGGTCGACCATTTATCAACCAATAGGGTTAAGACACGTTTTAGGATAATTTAGTATTATTATAATATTATTTTTTAACCCTTATTTACCGGATTTACCCTTAACCATGGTAAATAAAATATTTACCGCAGTAATTATTCAAAATGTCTAAAAATAAAAGTTACCTATTTACACAATTTGAACATCCTGATTCCAAATATGGAATCCATTTTTCTAAATTCAAAACACATAAGTGGCAGAAATTAATTTAAAATTAATTCCCGCTGTCAAAACAAAAAGCGTGTTTTTAAGAGATAATAACTATCAAAAGATTGACACTTGTTTATGTTCGGTTTAATTGTAAAATTATGTCTAATGACCAACATTATATTAAATTGTAAAAATATATTCTAAATATACTTTAAAACCACTCAAATTAATAATTTATCACTATTAATTATTTTGATTAAAAAAAGTTGTTTTTAATTAAAATTTAGTAATTTTCACTATTCATCAAAATATGAAAGTTATCCGAAAAGTACCAAAATTTCACCTTAGGCTAAATTCGATATTCCGAATCCAAAAATGAAGTCCATTTCAAAATATAATATATATATATATAATTTCAAAATTTAGGTATTACTATTCATAACGGCTAGTTTGATCGGTTGTGGTGTGTGTTAAAACTCGAAGTTGCGTACAACACACGCTACTGTTTTATTCAAAGAAAGTGTACCGTGGAAGCTTGCAATGTTTCATTTTAAATTTTTGATGTCCCCATTTAGTCAAAAAGTTTAAAATATTGTATTTAAAAAGGGTTCACTATTAAAAGTTGATAAAAGTGCAATACTGAAAATGAATTTGTTCTTGCATTATATCTAAGAAACTCATAATATGGATTCTAAAATTATAAGGATTATATAAAGTTTAAAATTTAGATAATACTATTCATAACCTCTTTTGAATGGCTTTTTTTTTGTAAGTCATGGTGTGATTGAACTCAGTGTTGCGTGTAGTGCAAGTTATTGAATTATTTTGAAGAAATAACACACTATGAAATCTTGGGGTGTTACATTCTCCCCTCCTTCAATAAATTGCGTCCTCGCAATTTGAAATTGTTCTTCGAAAATAAAAGGTTGAAAATAGAAAATATATTTGTGGGAAAACCCACATCGGAAATTGGGTTACTAAAATTTAGTCTTAATATGAGGAAAAGAGAAATGAAAGGGTCACCACCAAATTATGATCTTGATTAGGAGAACATTGGTGGCAATTAGAGACATATAATTGGAGGAAAAACGTAAATATTTATAGGTAGTGATTGAGGTCATCAATCACAAAAAAGTATAAAATTAAGGTCCTTAAACTCATCAATCTATGATGATTTGAAGTACCATCGGTTCAACAAAATATAGGGTATTGGGATAACACATTTTTGACGTTTCAAAATATCTTAGTTGAAATCCCACATCGAAAAATGAATTAATGAGGCCTCTATTTAAAATAAAGAGTGAAAAGTATGAAGATTACAGAAAATAACACATACTAGGGTTCCATGTAGGAAAATATGGATATGGAAGAGAAATATAACCATCAATTATCTGATGGGGAGTGGTAGAGAACATGGCTATGAAAAGGCCAAAAATCCCAAAGCCATAAATTTGTGATGATTTAAGGTACCATCTAGGACAACATTTTTTTTCTAAGTTTCTATTATTAATGTTGAGGAATTTATTTATGAGATTGGATAAGATAATAAGGAGATATACTTACTTTATAATTAGAATTTTACCCATTAATAAATTTCTACCACAAACTTATCTTTCACTCTAAAAGATAATAGAACGTAATTTTTTTTTTCTATTTATACTATTCGTACAGGGTTCCAAAATAAATGAATTTATAATTCATCTACCAGATCTTTTTAAAAAAAACTACATTATTTAATTCAGTACATCTCGTGGGAGAGTGGTAGGTGATACACCCTTGTCGCCCTTCGGTTGCGGGTTCAAGTCTCGCAGCCTTGCCGGACGCGACGGGTTGCTGCCCGACCTCCGGGTTGTCCTTTTATGGAAATCCAAAATAATCCAAACTAGAACTATCCAAAATACTTCTATCCAAACTCACAGTCCAACATTTATAAGGAAGGTAAACATAATATAGATCCTTTTTACCCCGTAATAGCATATGAATACCTTCATCATGTACTACCATATTCCTTATTGATTACATTCATGTTCCCTTATTCCATATAGAATGCTGGATATTCTTCATTAATCCAAAAATGTTTTAAACCCCAACAATGATGGAATATACAAATCATTAATCAGCTTCAAGGTAGTCAATAATATCCAATATAATTTATCCAAATCAATCATGTATTATTCTAAAATCACCACCTCAGTATCAGAACCATATTATGGTTTATCTTTCTCTCAACCATATATTTTCCAAACATTTAACCTGCTACTGAGTCACTTTTCTTTGTTCCACACCATCTCAAGTCCTTAATGAAATAGTACTGCAGTACAATCCTTATATACTCCATAATTATTATAACAAGTACATTGTTGATACAACACTTAATTGATATAATCAACATAATAACTCTAATCATTCCTCTTAATCTGTGGTAGTATCATAACTTGATTATTATCCAATAGCATCATTTGCGGCATAGTCTGATGACTGGGACATAGGTTCGCGTAGTGTCCAAACTCCTTGCAAATGAAGCATTGTACATTTGAAACCATTTTCTTACCCTTGCAGTCATGTACTTTGTGCCCTTTTCCTCCACACTTATAACAAACTCCCATTCCTTTCAGGAAAGTTCTAGGGTGTTTCTTTCCACATTTACCACATATGGGAAAATTCTTCTTTTCCCTCTTCCCTTTATCCATCGTTCTCTCTTCCATCCTTTTCTTATCTTGCTTCCCTTCAAAGCCATAGGACTCAGTAAACTCTTTACATATCTTATCAACACAGGATATTATTTATTCATATGATGATAATACATGAGAGAATATTTCTCTTATAAATTCTAGCTTAAGTCCATGAAAGATATGATCCTTCCTTCTCTTTGGATCATGTGAATATCTGGAGTTCTCATTCCTTCTACTGGGCGCCATTTCTAAACAATGGCATACACTAGATCAGTTTATGAATAAAAATACATAATCCCATACTTATAAAACACTCAACATAAATTGAACTATTTATGGATATAATCCATAATCATAAAAATGTTTTCTTTGAGGAATTATATACTCATAAACCCTTCATAATGATTTGTAAAGAAAATGAGAGTTATCCTAAGCATATCCCCCCGGAGTGTCGTAACCAAGAGTGCAGCAAGGCTCATTGTCGTGCACCAGTTCCCGTTCGAGTCTAGCTCAAAGCGGTGTTTTCGGGTTTTACCCCTAGGTACATCTGTGCCAGAGCCGCCTCTACCTGCTCGTATCCAGACAGGGATGTATTTCTCGGAAAACTCACAAAATCTCTACAATACCAAAATTCTAGGAAGTTCTTCTATACTAATCCTCAAAGTTCATCTTAGTTCTACGTGCTCTAATCAGAGTTTATCTAAATCTAGCTTCCAAGGTTTGTACTAAACTTCCTCTGATACCAACTGTAACGCCCCGACCCCAGTTACCCAGAGTCGGTGCATTATTACATAACATTGGAATGATCACAAGAAAGATCAAATATCGAAAGACCGATTGGTTTAGTAGCCTTGGAAACACTAGATATATTCATAAGTTTTACATTACATCATAAAATGAAAAACTACTACAACAACATAATGTTTCCACAATCCACACTATTAACCCCTCATAAAATCCCTGCAGGTCATTCATAACTTACTTCTTCACATCCTGGGAAAAATAAAACATAGAAAAGGGGTGAGCTCAAATGCCCAGTAAGGATAACAATATAGCGGAAACTTTCATAAATAAGAATAAACATTTAAGGAAATGTATAACTAAAACAAAAGCCTTTTAAATATGAACTTTCAACATGGTATGGCATAAATAAAATGAAATAATGCCATTTACTTATTCACATGGATATTCTACTAATCGAATAATCACATGCAAAAATCAATAACCACTTTCATAATGTTGGAATGCATAATTCCAGACTATCATAACCACATAGTCAAGGCATCATGCCAAGACTACAAATAAGATTTTGTCAAGGCCTTGTGCCAAGACACTAGTTTGTCTCATGAGACCTACCGATGCATCGAGGAGCTATAGCGGGCTCCACCCGTCACATATTAAGTCCAATGCATTCCCATATGAAAAGGTTTAAACATAACATAAACATTCATATTAAAACTAGCATATGAAATGTCAATACTTTCACCATAAACTATGAATGGTATAAAAATAGCACATCCACAGTCAAACATATCACAAAACCTTCAATACAATATAGAAGTTTTGTATCATAATAAATCAACTTCAAATAATCTTAAAATCCATCAAAGGATGTTGACATAGATGAAATCAAAATTATTTTTAAAGAAATATCTCCTTTTATTTTGAAATAATTTAAGATCCATATAAAATAAAACATTTCCTTTGAAAATATTCTTATAAGCTTGTAAGGGAAGCTTTGAAGATTTTATAACGGCGGAAAATAGCCGCACCCGCCGTATAAGTTAAAAAAAACATTCTTACCTTAATTCTGTCGAAAAGGTTAAAAAGGACCTTGTTTTGAAAACGACCGAAAGATTCCTTTATAAACCACTTATAAAAGTCAAAAATGGTATAAATGACTTTAACTCATATTCTAGTAAATAGTAAAAATGTTTTGAAATTCATTTTTAAGAAACATGGATGTGGATGATAAAGAGATCCCAGTAGATTATTACGTATAAACAACCTTGGATAATGAAGAGGTTGTAAAGTAAACCCTTACCTTGTACTTTTCCTTGGTTGGGGTAGGTTAACCTCCTGTATAATGGTGAAATAATTGTTATTAAATTATACAAGAATCATATATATTAATATGATATCATATATGATCTTTTAACATTGATTTGTTAATAATATCTTAGAATTATCGTCGTTTCGAGTGTTAACTTACTCATTTTATTTATATGTTTTGTTACATAAGCCATGGTTGTTTTATCTTATTCATATCCAGAATGATATCTAGTCCTTAAACATCATTTTTAAATCATCAAATGATAATTATACTTGAATGGATACGATGGAGAATGAATCTCATCGCGTTCGTGGAGACGGTAGTCCGTACGTACGCACGAGCGACAATATCATTTTTTTGATATTAAAATAATATATAAATGGATGGTATATCATTTATACAGAATCATTAACATGTTATATTTATTATTTACATGAGTTACACATCATTATTATACCCATCCAAATAATAATATATTGAATAACAATTACACCACGACGTGGAGACGGTAAGCCGTACGTACGCACGTATGGTGACATGTTATTCAAAGGGTGGATAGAATACTGAATATGGTTGTACCATATTTATAATAACATCACAGTATATGTAAGATACTGGAGTTATTATTTTAGAATGGTATGAACAATGAAAGAGGAAGTGGAAGAAGAAAGGAACTTAGAAAAGGGTGGTGAAATCATTACCTCTTCTTCGGGTTCTTCCTTTTGATTTGATCAAAAGGGCTCCTTAGGTTGGCTTTCTGATCAAACTAAGGCCTCTAGGTTGTAGTGAGGGATGTTGGGAGAGTATTTGGGAAGAGTTTGGCCGAACCAAAAGGCTTTATAGGTGTGAAGAAATGAGAAGTAGGAGTTCCCTTTTATAAGAGGGGTGAGGGGTACCTTTGGAAAAGCTAGAAATATTAATTTATAATAAATTAATATTCGGTTTCCAATGGCTCCAAAGTTGACTATTCAAAGGATAATGTGGGGATAGGTCGAATAACACTCAACCAATAGAATTTAGACAGGTTTTGGTACTTATATTAACCTTATCTTTAAGTATTAACTCTAAGTTAATTAGTTTCACTTTTACAATGTCTCTTTGTATTTTTATATAATATGGTTAATAAACTTACTATATACATCCAAGCTACCCCCAAGTGGTCCATTAATGATGAAACTATCATGAAATAAGTCTCTTGGCCGAACCTTAGATTTTTAAGAATTTAATATCAATTAATAATATAATATTTGTTTTAAGAACTCTTTTATGTCAATTTTGACACTATTCAATAGTTGATTTTTGTGAAACTCATAAAAGATTGATTACTTCGAAAAAAGTCAATTAAATCAATCCTAATATATCATATTATCCTAGAAAATTAGTTTAATTCATTAAAAGTTTCATATTATATTTTTTTTGGTATTTATAATATCAATTATTTTAATTTTTCACTATTATAGTAATTACTTCATCATCATTGTGTCATAAATAAAATAAATTATTTAATGTCTAAAAATTATAAATAAAATATCATTATGTAGGAAATCTTTTTATCTTTCTAATGAATATTTATAATCTAAAATCCAACATATATAACCCTATGTAACAATTGTTTTTCTAAAAGCTATATGCTTGTGTCATTTTTGTATTCATTTTGACATAATTAAAATAAAGTGTCATTATCACTTACAAGTGGATCCATGGGGTCCCCAAATAGACCCAAAGATGCCCATGGTCGACCATTTATCACCCAATAGGGTTAAGACACGTTTTAGGATAATTTAGTATTATTATAATATTATTTTTTAACCCTTATTTACCGGATTTACCCTTAACCATGGTAAATAAAATATTTACCGCAGTAATTATTCAAAATGTCTAAAAATAAAAGTTACCTATTTACAAAATTTGAACATCCTGATTCCAAATATGGAATCCATTTTTCTAAATTCAAAACACAGAAGTGGCAGAAATTAATTTAAAATTAATTCCCGCTGTCAAAACAAAAAGCGTGTTTTTAAGAGATAATAACTATCAAAGGATTGACACTTGTTTATGTTCGGTTTAATTGTAAAATTATGTCTAATGACCAAAATTATATTAAATTGTAAAAATATATTCTAAATATACTTTAAAGCCACTAAAATTAATAATTTATCACTATTATTTATTTTGATTAAAAAAAGTTATTTTTAATTAAAATTTAGTAATTTTCACTATTCATCAAAATATGAAAGTTATCCGAAAAGTACCAAAATTTCACCTTAGGCTAAATTCGATATTCCGAATCCAAAAATGAAGTCCATTTCAAAATATAATATATATATATAATTTCAAAATTTAGGTATTACTATTCATAACGGCTAGTTTGATCGGTTGTGGTGTGTGTTAAAACTCGAAGTTGCGTACAACACACGCTACTGTTTTATTCAAAGAAAGTGTACCGTGGAAGCTTGGGATGTTTCATTTTAAATTTTTGATGTCCCCATTTAGTCAAAAAGTTTAAAATATTGTATTTAAAAAGGGTTCACTATTAAAAGTTGATAAAAGTGCAATACTGAAAATGAATTTGTTCTTGCATTATATTTAAGAAACTCATAATATGGATTCTAAAATTATAAGGATTATATAATGTTTAAAATTTAGATAATACTATTCATAACCTCTTTTGAATGGATTTTTTTTTGTAAGTCATGGTGTGATTGAACTCAGTGTTGCGTGTAGTGCAAGTTATTGAATTATTTTGAAGAAATAACACACTATGAAATCTTGGGGTGTTACATTGTGAATTTACCAATGCATATCCCCTGGGAGTGTCGTAACCAATGGTGAAGTAAGGCCCATTTTCGTGTACCAGAATACCTTGGGTGAATCATGAAACTTCTTGTCATGGTTTTCACCCCTTGGTATATATGTTCCAGAGCTTCCTCTTCCTGTACGTATCCAGAAATGGATGTATTTTATTGATAAACTACTTAATCAATACCCACCTAAACATAGGGATGATTTTTATTATACTTAATCTTTTCTATATGGCTTCACTAGGGTTTTATAATCCTAATCCCAAAAATAACTAAACATCCCTTTGATACCAACTGTGACAACCCTTTTCTTTATTATATATGTAAACATTATTTATTACATTAAACATTCACTTGATACAACATAGAAGATTGAGAGGCATAGTGTCTTTGGGGCTTAGGAAAACTACATAACATCTTAATGAATATAACGCACCATCTTATTGAAAACATCCTTTACATGACCGCTATGATCCCTCGTACGCTGCATTTCATATGATAAAATGGGGATATGCATAAAAAAGGGTGAGCTATAAATCACAATAAAGAAATAAAAATTGAATATCATGAGGTATATATTACATGTTATACAATAAGAATATCAATGGAGTACAATATAAACATGAACATAAAGTCATGATAATGTATGATAATCATAAAATGGAAATGTGGCAACAACACTTAACATGGAATTAGCATAAGCCAAGGCTCGCTGCATATAGAGAATGAGTAAACCCTCATTGTACCTGAAGCTTAAGTAAACCCTCATTAAATATGATTTATAATGAGTCAACTCTCAATGCACATGATGTATCATGATAATATATTTTACCCAATGCATTAAAGCACTATGAGGACACGCTTTTCTTAAACATTTCATTTCGTACATTAGTGTGCCACAAGGATAATAAATCATGTATTCATTAAAAAGCATCAATTATTCCACGATAATGAAATGTGGTATTCATAAATGACACTATATAATCAATACGTAAATGTTCAAAAAGGTGAATATACATTATATAGAAATGGACATGGTATTCACTACACAATGACTTTGGCTTGGAAAAACATGGTGCAATTTCGGCAGCATAACGACATGACATAAGAATTTATAATAAAGGTCGATGAGAGAGAAAGGGGTGTCTCATAATATGTATATTAAATGGATAGTAAGGGTATTCATATAGATATATGTCCTAATAATTTTAATGGGATTTATATTCCTGATACAAAAGAATTTCTTGAATATAAATCAAGAAAGAGAAATTCTTTTTGCAATTTCAGCATAGTAACGAGTTACATGGGAGGAATTTAATAAAGGTGAAAGGGGTATATAATCATTCAAACATAAATAGGGAAGAATGGGGGAGGTGGTTAATTATACCCCAACATTTATAATTGAAAATAAAAGGGCATAAAAATATTAAGAAACTTCGATAAAAAGGGAAATGTAGAAACCCCTTACATGGATATGTGATCCCAATGGATTGGGAGAGGCTTGATAGAGGATTCTTGGGAGCTTGGGGAACCATGGGAGGATTCTATTGAGATTAGGGAAGAGGATGGGCGAACTTCAAAGGCTTTGAGTGAAGAGGAAGTGGGAGCTCTGGTGGGTTTATATAGGAAAGGAGAAGGAAATATTTTTTATTTAGTTTTGGGACACCTCCCATTAAAATAATCAAAACCAAAAACCATCCTATTGGTTTCTTCCATGGTTTTGGACAAAGGGGTGTCAAAAAACTATTTTATAACTCCAATAGACTAAATTATTAGAATAATAGGGTTGCTTATGTGGAGGTGAGTCACAGTCTTAAGGAAAACAATTTAAAAAGACAAAATGTTTTATAAGCCTTGAATGGTCTACTAAAGCAATGTAAAATAAATAAAACAAATAAAAAATCACATTATTTTATTTTTAAAACATATATTTTCAAAAAATAGTGTTTATTGTATTTCAAAGTTGGATAATTTCGACATCCTGATTCCAAAAATAATATTTATTTTATCTAAATAATTTTCTAATTATGAAAATGTTTTATTTTAAAATGAAAAATGACATTTATCAAAAATTCATAGGTTTTGACAAAAACTGCTTTCAAACCAAAATAAAAATTACAGTTTATTTCATAAAATTTTATGATAATTTATATTTAATAAAAATTAATTTACTAATAATAATATTATATTAAAATTTTATTTAATTCAAAAAACCATTAATTCGTTAAAATAGATTTCTTAGTTGAATAATAAGTAAAAATACTATTTGTCCTTTAAAAAATATTTACAAAGTAATAACAATAAAATGAATGTATCTTCATTATTGTATACCAAAATAATGTACATATTCAAAGATCTAAGGTCTTGTAACATAACCCCTTATAACACCCACATAAGATCAAAGGGTAATGTGTGCGATGGTGACACACTCTTGGGGTGTCTCGGATAAATCGCTCGAGTGGTAATCTCTATCAATTTCCACTCCCCTCGCAGGTGGTTCTGCTCGAGCTTAAGTTTTTCAAGATCGTCTTGGGTGTGTTCATGAGCGTATCCCAATGGCACTGCCCACATTTTGAGCTCTAGCAAATGGGATTTATATGGCATAAGTCTACTAGGTGAGGCCATCACTTCCTTAGTTTGAGTAAATTGGATTTTTTAAAGACATATATTTATATTAATCATGTGATCACAATTCAATGACTATATTATAAACCATAGAAATTCATAACAGTTTTTTAAAATAAAAAACCATATATGTTCATAATTATAATATAACCATAAAAATACATTTAAATAGACTAAGAGGAATTTTCATTCATGAATTTTTGGATCGTTACAGTTACTATATTATAAATTTAATTTTGACATGGATGGTAATAAAGAAATATTAAATTAATATTTTTGATATATATGAAATATAAATTATTCTATAATGGTGATGTAGTTTTTACCTTTACACAATTCAATTTGTCAGGAAATTTGTAATATCATTCATCGGTATTTATAAACTATTGTCTCTATGAATGGTGTATTTAATTTTATATATCTAACATTGTTGATCACTCTAGATAAATGTGTAGTTGATATATATGATATTTATCTCAGGGTTAAAATTATGTTTATGATATAAACATGATCAATGGAAAATTAAAATGATAAAAAAATGTATAAGAAAAATGAAATAGTTATTACCCAAAATGATAATTTAACATAGAATTGTTAAAAAATGGGAAGTATATGTTTGTAAGTAAAACATATATGGTATGATATATATTATTATGGTTCTAGAATAAATTTATAATAAACATAAATTTCATATTAATTATTTTTAAAAATATACAATGAAATTCAAGAGTTTAGTTAAGGAATTTTCAGTTCACATTTGATTCTGTGGGATATAATCTGTATTCACTAATTCTTTCATTTATGTGTTTCATCTATATCCAATAAAGACCCAAAATTTTGGAATAAGGAAATTAATTTTGTTATATTATTTTAATTAATAAATATATATTAGAAAAAAATTCAACACAATGATCATGTACTATTTTTTTAAAATAAATGAAATGTCTTCAATATCTTCATTAACACGCAACACCATGTTTAAACAAATTGTGATATACTATAACATAATTATTTAAATAATACTATCTTGAAAAAGAAATTAAATTTGAGGTTATTAATAGTATCATATAATTTATAACCTAACTATGAAATATTATTTTATTAATAAATTCATATAATGTAATCCCTCATCTATATAGCAATTCAATTCAGTCATCGAAAATACATATTCTTCAAAGAAGTATATTTTTTAGATTTTAGTGATAGAATAATATATTTAAATTTTTTATAACCTTGAGAATATTTATTTTAAAAAAATATCTTCATTTTTGAATTCATCATATCAAAATTATCTTATGATGAATTTATGATATATTTATGAAAATTATCATTTCATGATGAATAGTGACAGTACTATTTTTTATTAAAAACTCAATTCCATTGAAATAATTGAAAAGAAAAAATTTAATTTATTGAATTTTTAAAAAGTTAATTTTTTCAAATTATATATTTTTTAATACTAATTTTATCAATCAAATAAATTTAAAATTGCTTTTTTATATAGAAGACTTCTAATATTTTGAATGTTTTTCTTTTTGAAAACCGTTTTCTTCAACTTTCTTGGGGTTTTCATTTTAAATTAAATTATAAAAATTGTTTGATTTAATTTTTTAAAAATGTATCCAATATATATAATAAAAATTATTTATATTATCTAATAAAGTAATCTTAAATTTTGACCTTAATGAATAGTAAAAAAATTAAAATAAATTAATACGATTAAGTTAAAAAATGGCATAGCATGGGTTATATAAAAAATGAAAATGATTAAAATGACCCTAAACCAGTAAAATTATAATTTTTCGTTATATATACACCTTATCTATTATAATATTAAAAAATGGCCCATTTCTTATCGTTTTGGGATGTGAAAAATGTGAAGGGAATTATTTCTTTTCAAAAAATCCATGTTTCTCCTCCCCCAACAAATAAAAGGCCACCCTTCTGTATTCATTTCTAGAATTAATATCTAAATCTATTAAAATATTAAATATTATATTCAATTTAATAATTTACTCTTATAATACTATTATTTTTTTTTATAAGAAATCAACTTTAGTAAGGCTTTTTGAGCAGACCAATAGAATATGTCTAAAAAAGATGTAACATCATTATCCGAGTTGTTTATATTATTTATTCTTCCATCATAATAAAATATTATAAACCCATTCTTATTTAATAACAATTTATTATTACACATAAATAATTTTTTTTTGGTTTTGGGTAATTACAAACAACTATATCCTTCTCTATCAAATGGTAAATGAAACCGTCGATTGTATGCATGTCGGACTAATGCCTCGTGAACCGAAATAATTCATTTTTCACCACCAATTCTCAAATTTAGATATAATATTATATAAAGTTTTTATATATGATATATATGATATAAATATACTTTGGGAATTAAAATATCAAATATACCTTCTTACTTTCCATTTTGTCTAGAAAACAACAGAACCACTCGTCTGTATAGCGGACTGCCACCGCGTGAAGAGATGTAATTCATTTTTCACTTTGATTTACCTGGAATTTATTGAGTATTAATTTTAAATATATACATGACATTATTTTAATATTAATCATTCTATAAGAGATATATTTAACATAATTTCATACATAACCATCCATTGAATAAATTATTACACCATTCATATGTGTGGAGAAATACCACATTATGAAGATATGTGATTAATTTTCCACTAACCATTTAAATGAATGGTATTAAAATATATAATAAATTCATTTATGTGATATATATGAGATAATAATGATATAATAAAATTAATATATGAACAATTTACTTACCTTTTCACTTGGTAAGGAAATGATTATGTCAGTCATGGATACGTATAACCCACTACCTCCTCAAAAAGATGTGATTCATTTTATATATTCTAAATTAAATAATGATTCTAATGATTTATATAATGAAAAAATGATGTCTATAAAATTAATATATTTTGAAATTTGATTTAATTTTATCCTATTTTTTAGATATGAAACATTCATTATAAAACATACATGGGAAAACAAGACAATTACTACATGAAACTAAAATGATAATACAATATTATTTAAAATGTGATAATATGTTATAAAAGGGATCACACATGGTATGATATATATTAAAATTATTTTTTAATATTTTAATAACATTTTAAAACACACATTACAAGATTACAATGTGTTATCAACTAAATGGAGCTTTAGGTAAGGGATTTCTTTTCTCAATTTCAATTAATTGGGTTATATGTCTACTTAGTTGATTATACTATTCCATGATTATGTGGGAAATTAAATTTAACTACTTTTTTATTCATAATTTTAATTTTGTGGTTCTAAATTTGAATCACAGAATCCAATCATGGATTTCATCTCACTTAAATTATATAAACTTAGTAAGGTATTATGTTTCAAAACATTCTTCTTTGAGATAAATGTTTTTTATATTCCTAATAATTTTTTTTGTATATAATTCACCATTAAATATTATATAAAAAATAATTCATAAAATATGTTATTTTCAATTAAAATTCATTAACATAATTCTTTGGGGTTATGATTCAACTGATATCAAATATGAAATGGTTTATACTTCTTTTTCATTTTAATCAAGAATTTTTTCTTGAATATACATTAAGGAAAATTATAAGATAATTTTAAAATTAAAGATTTTAATTTTGTTCTTATCTGGTTATTCATTAATTTTTCATGTCATAGTATCATTTTCAATTCAATAGTATTTAAAAATTATGTGAAAACATTTTTAAGGATAATGAAAATATTTATCACTTCTATTGAAAATCCATTTCACTTCTATGTCCATGTATTCATTAATAAGTTTTAAATAATATTTAATATTATTCAATTATTAATTAAATTCATTTTTCGAATTTTTTAATTTTTTAAAATTATATTAATATTAATCTTCCTTTCATTTGACTGAGTAGGTACTTCTTGATTTTTGGTTGACAATGTTTATATAGTAATTATTTTTACATGTATAGAATGAGTAGTAATTTCTACCAGCAAGACCATTATTTTCAATAAATATTAATTTATAATTTTATAAGGTTATTTTAAAATAATGACATTTTTTCATTATTATACTAATTTTTGTTTTTAAAAAGTGATTTTCAATTTGAAAGTTTTATTTTCTGTAGGTATATTTGTAAATTTTTAATAGTATTTCTATTCATCATTGAATATAACCTTTGATATATTTGATTTTTTCTAGATTATGAACATATGTCTCTGAAATATAAACCTAGATGATTATTTATTACATTTATGGGGTAATAAATTAATTATGATCATATATCCAATGGATTTATTGTTAAGATCTATTTGGATACTTTTATGAGACATGATTATATAACCCATTTATTTTCATGGGTACTTATTATTTTTATACTTTATGATTGATATCCTTATGTGGACTAAACATGATTTACAAGAAATTAATGATATGGGTGGGCCTAGAATTATATATAACTCGAATTCATTTTTTAATTTTTTAGTCTCATGATATTTAATTTATTGGATTAGGGAGTGAACCTAACCTATTATGGGACTATTCCCACCATGTGATATATTCTTGGAACATAAACATGACTTATGATTATGTCATGTTTTAGGTTTTTTATATATTTCGTACGATTCCATGATCTTATGATACCAAGTTATTTAAATTTTTTTTCTATGTGAGAACTTATGTTCCTTATCTTTTCTGATTTAATGTTATACATTTGACTGGCATGTTAGGATTCCTTATCATGTTTATTCCCTGACTAGTATTTTTAAATAATCCATTTCATTCATAAATTCCCTAGGTTATAAAATTAATTTTATTTTAAAATGTATTTTATGATCTCAGTAAGGAGAATAAATTAAAGATTCGATGTTTTAGTTTCATTAAATATTTTATGAACCTATTATTCCAATGAAACTTTGCATTTTCAATGATTTTATGTTTTGATTGATATTTATGTTTACAAATTATGAAATAATATCTTTAGAATGATTGGATCAATCTAGTTGGTATCATAAATTTTTGTAGTTAATCATTTAAAAAAATGATGAGAAAACATTATGGAGGGCCCTAGGAATAAGTCTAAGTATAATACTAAGAATATAAAAATATTCCAAAATCCTTGTAAATTATGGAGTGAATTATTTTAGAGAAATTAAATCCACAATTTAATATTAAAAGTGTATGTGTTATTGGCATATATGTGTCTTGGGGTATAACACTAAAATAGGTGAAATGAGATTGTGTTGAGAATTACCTCGCACACAAAAATGATCTTTATTATAAACAAGTTTTGACACTCCCAACCCATATTCTTCCAAAATTAAACAACCATCTATGATCCATTATTAATTAATCGAATGAATTTCTAGGGTAGAAAACACAATTGGAATAAATATCATGCATAACATATATTAAAAAATTGGGGTCCCTAATTAATGGTATACATTGAATTTATAAGTTATTCCTCCAAGTATTATAAGTTTCCTATTGGTATGTTAATAAATTCTCATATTGTTTCATTTAATCATTTTATTTAAGTATGGTAAATAGTGAATATAATGATGACAACCAATGTTATTGGAAATTCAATGATATCCCCTAGGAGATGCCACACCTAATGGTAATAGTAGATATTCATCCTGAAATTATTCCAAATGAGCTATCTTGAATTACAATTATCAACTAGATCATAGATGAATTTCAAAACGAACTAAAGAAGAGAATTATTTAATCTCATGGAACATTAGGTGATAAATATAATAATGAAAAATATTATCTTTTGATTTTTTTAATAATATGAAAATTTGAACCTAGAATAATAACCGAAATTTATGAGACTATTATATATATATTGAAATAAAGTACATCGAGAAATGAATTTCCTTGTATTCCATGTCTCATATATGGGGAATTCCGTCCTTATTCAAGTCAATGTCATAATACAAAGATTAATTTCTAAGAGCCTATTGAGTGAAAATAAATAAAGTGGAAAATTGTAGTGCTTAGGTTTTGAAATTATTGAATCATATTTTTGAAGTTTTTATTGAATCATTAAATTTACAAGGATATTTCTAAATAATATTTATTTTAGGGTGTGGAAAAAACATATTGAATGTATTAAGGAACTAGGAAGGTGATTTAATAGAAATGTGATATTTTTTTGATATGGATATGTTTTTGGAAATTAGTAGCAATTAAAAATTTATTTCAGGATTAATGTTTCTTTATGTATTGTCATCATATTTTTGGTAATGATTTTAGAAGAAGGATAACTGTCATTCTAGGAAACAACCCACCTCCTCTAGAATGGAAATAGGTCTTGAACCGACAACTAGATGATGGTGAGAGTGAAATTTCTACCATTGGCCTACATAATTTAATAGTTAGTATGATTTTTTTCTTTAATTATTCAGGAGGATTAATATTATTTTGATAATTGGAACCTTATTATAGAGTAAAATATTTTTTAATTTTTAGTATTCTTGACATGATTAATGAAATTTCAAGAAATATTTTATTATATATAGATATATATATAACAATTATTATTAAAAAAACGGTTTGTTTGTGAAAATTTATATTATGTTTTCAAAGAGTTATGCTAAAGGATTTTAAGGAAGACACTTATGGAATGGATTACATTGAACTTTGGGAGTTACTATTAAGGTATTAGACACTAATTTATTATATTGGTTAACTTTTTATAACCAATTAGATTTAGTAAAAAAATGATTAATAAATTATTATTCATTTTGGGACTATGTGATCCCTTAAAAGTTAATTTTATTTATTCAACAACAAAAAAATATTGATTAGTCGTCATTTAGAGAAAAAGATGTTTTTGTGGTTGAAATATATTAATGGGTGAAATTATACATTACATTTAAGAATATTTTCTGTTTTCCTTAGTCAATATTGTAATGTAATTACTCAGATCTATTAATGAAATAATATAACTAACATATTATCTTATTACCTTCATATTTGAGGAATAATTGATCATTTAACTCAATATATTTTTATGATTTTTAGGTCATTTACATTAATCATATAAATCACTTCCTTATGATCTATTATTTCTATCACTCTCCATAATTATTTGTCTTTTTATTCCATGTCTATATCTTCAATTTCCACTAATATAATTCTATTTTGAAACCAATAATATTTTATTCCTGATGACCTTTATACTTCCCCTTCACTCTGGTAAAGATAAATTTTTATAAATCATTTTTATGATATGTGTTATGATAGAGGTATTTTAAAATTTTAATCCCTTGATTAATGATATTAATATTAAATTTCCTGGGTGAAATTTATTTAATGGTCTGGAATGTGACACCAAGAGATTCTAAAGGAGTAAAATTTTGATTGATATAAAATGTGACATGGAACATATAGATTATATGAATATTAATTCATTGAGTGTCTACAGAATTTTATATAAAGTTAATTTCAATGATTCCATGCACAACAAGCAACATCGTGTTTTAATGAACAATGATATATTATTTAAACTATCATTTAATTAAGATCCATATAACCTACCTGTTATTTTTGTGGTAATGAATAGGATTAAATAATTTATAAATTTATTTACATATATTAATACATTTATATATTCCTACTGTCTAATAACTAAATTTTATATAATGGCATTTTTAAATTTATAATTTGTTTTCATCAATAAAATTTAATTAATTTTCATAGAAAATTAAATAATTAAATTTTTCCCATCATTGGAAATATTATTTTAATAAATGAAATTTATTTTATAAATAATAATTTACAAATATTCATAGTGTTAAATTTTTTTATTTTTCTTAAAAGTTTAAATTTTCTTAAAAGAATCATTTTTTGAGGAATAGTGAAAAACATTGTTTTTTATGCAAAACTGTCATTCCATTTAATTATTTTATAAGAAAAATTTTATTTTAATTTGGTTTTAAAAATTATTTTTTAATATTATGAATTTATTTAAAAATATTAGGTCATTTTAATCAATTTAATTTTTAATTATGATATAAAAACTTTTAAAACATTTGAAATTGTTTCTATTGGAAAAAGAAATTTTTAACACTTCAACAGGTTTAATTTTAAATTATAATTTTACCCTTATACAAGATGAATATGTATAAATATATTCCATATTGTGAATAATAATTATTTATATTATCATATAATTTAATATTTAACTTTTACTATTAGGATTACTTAGCCCGAATGGCCTAAAGGCCTTCATTTTTATTGATTTATATAGGAGTACTTAAAACAGTACAAATTATTTACCACCATTAAGTTACAAACTGGTTTACCTGGGGCCTAAAAAAATATTTTTATTAAAAACATCATAAAACATGTATAATTACATTTTATCTTGTCATATATAGTCTATTTATCTTATATGTTTCTGAAAATGGTTAATTTTTAATCCTTTTTTCCTTAGACCAACATGGGTGGGATTATTTCTTTCCAAAAATTACATGTGTTTTTTTACCTACATATAAAAGGCCACCATATCTCTTATCCTTTCTCCACATACAATTTTTTTTCTAATAATAACAATAGAAATAAATTCTTTAATTCACTAAAATTATTCTATAATCAATATTTACCATAAATCGAACCATGAAATTATTTTGGTACAAACCTAAAGAATTTGGTTAATGAAGAGGTAACGTTCATTACCAAGAATTTTATTTTATTTATTTCACCATATAATTAAAATATTATTCATTAATTTTGATATAAAAACCATAATTTTTTTAATATATTGATATTTTTATATTGTATGATAATATCTTACAACTATATCATCCTCGCTTAAATTGGAAATGAAACGGTTGATCATGTGTACAGTGAACTACCATCGTATGAACCAAAATAATTTTTTTCCCATCACCACATCTCATGTATGTATATAATGACTTATTTAATTTTTATAAATTAGATTTATTATATTATTATACTTATTAAATTTCTGTATCACAAATATATTCCTAGATTCTATTTTATAGCAAATATGATAATGTCGCTCGTGTGTACGGCAGAATACTATCTCACAAAGCGTTGTGTTTATTGTTTCAAAAACACAATACATAGAAAGTAATAATGATTAATTTGTTGTTGATATATGATATTCATGATATATTAATAATTATATAAAACATAAATATCATATATTTTACATTCATACCATCTATTGAATAAATAATAACTTTATTCGTGTGTACACAGGACTACAACCTCATGAAGTGATGTGAATCATTTTTCACAAACTATTCACATGGGAGGTAATAAAATATAATTTAAATGAGTATATAGGAAATATATGACATTATAGTGATTATATTAAATTAATATTCAATTCAAAATCTTACCCTTTCACTAGTTATGGAAATGATAACGTAACTCGTGCGTTTTTACGACATACCATCTCCATAAAGAGATGTGATTCATTATCCATTTTCTAATTTTAATAATTATTATAAATATGTATATAATTAAAAAATAAGATAGTTATAAAATTAATATTATTTTTTATATGATTTATCTATATCCAATTTTAGAGATCTGAAATATTCATGAAAAAACATGCTTGAAAAAAAAGACAATTAACACCCCAAATAATAAAGATGGTGAATGATAATTAATTAATAGATGATAAGACATTATAAAAGAGATAATATATGATATTATAAATATTATTATTATTATGGTGTAATTTAATTAAATGTTTAGAACTACAATACGATTGGTTAATTTGGGTTCATCCAAAGGAAAGTGTGATGTAGGAGGTTTCGTAACTCAATTTTCTTTCATAGGTTTATATTTATAATTCATTGATTATATTATTACATGAATGTGTGTGGATGGAATTTTACTATATTATATTTTATATAAACTTTTATTTTCATATATATAAATTTTTTACACATAATCACATGAAGAATTTACTCTCAACTCAATTATATGAACTTTTTAAGGGTTTCTATCATAAAAAATCATTAAATGGTATGCATGTTATATTATACACCCAATTTGTTTTATATGGTGTATATGATACCACATTACATATTCTATCATGAATCATTCTAACATCATGGTATTTGAAGTCAAAATTCATGGACTTTGTGGATAGGGGTAATGATTAAAAAACATCCAATGTGGTGAGGGTTAATGCCTTAATAACATTTTAAATGGGGGTTTTTATGATTTAATCTATGTTTCAGAAAATTAATTAATCAACCTATAATTAAACCCTATTATTTTATTATCTTATATTTATTCATTAATTTTTCAAGTAATAGTACTATTTTCTGCTCTTTAATATCACAAAATATTGATAAATCCAATTTAAGGAAAATCGACTTTATTTCTCTCTTCAATCAAAAAACACGTTCTCTTCCATGTTTTTTTATTCAATGGTTTTGAATAATGATTAATATTAAGATATTATTTCTTTCAGACATATCTTTATACATTTTCAATTTTTAAAAAAAATAAAAAAGGATTCTTCTTGTTATTTTTTGAAAAATGTAATTCTTGATTATTTATATAAAATGTGAAAAGAATATTTATTTTAACATGTATGGGTTGAAAACAATTTTCCACCACCAAGACAGTTATTTTCCTTGAACATTAAATTATCTGATTCCAATATTATTTACAAAGAAAATGATATCAATATTATTTTTCAAATTTTAGTTTTCCAAAATTGATTTTCAATGTGAAAGGGGTATATTCTTCAATAAATTTTTTATTATTTATAATGTATTTATATTCATCAAGGAAAACTATTTTGATGTATTTGAATTATTATAAATTATGTATATATTTATCTCACAAATATATATAAAATATTACCTCTTCATTTTATGTGGTAACACATTTTTTATGTTCATTTCTATTAGTCCTTCATTATTAAAATATATTTGTATCATGTAATTTGATATGATTATGCAACCCTTTTATTTTCAAATGTAATTATTATATTTAAGCCTTATGATTCATATCCTATTGTGGTACCCACATTTATGTACGTGAAATTAATTTTATTGGTGGGAACGAAATTATATATCCCTTCAATCCATTGAATAATGTTTTAGTCTTATGTGACACACGGTATTGTATTATGGAGTTAACAAAATAAATTAGTGAAATCTATCAACAATATAATGTTATCAGGATAGTTTGAATTGACTTATTCTATTGTCAGGTTTTCTGTTTATTCTACATTAATTATGAATCTATGGTATAATGATACCATATTATTTTAGTGATGTTTTCATTTTATTACTCATGATCTATCTGTTTTCTGATATCATATTATAACTTTGACTCACATGTAAGGATTCCTTATCATGTTTATTCACTAAATGTGATTTTTAGAACACCCATTTCATTAATATATTCCCTAGATTATATCATGTAAATTTAAGGGCTCAAATTGTATTTTGGAAATTAATATGGATAATAAAATTTGAATTAAATGTTTTTTATGTAGTATGATTCTAGATTTCAAAATATACAAGGCCTTTATGATCCGTATATTGTATTGTTGGATATTTATAATTAAAAATTATGTAGTAATATTTATAATAATCATACATCAATATACTACCCATGAATGTAATTTAATATTATTTTTATGAAAATTATGGAATATAAATGTACATATAAGTTTATTTCATCCATGGGCCTTATGATTCAAAATATAACAATTGGTTAATAGTTTTATGTTATATTTTTATTGTTTATTAGGATTGGTTATGATTATGTTTTTGATGATGAAATCATATGATCAACCTCTTAATAAAATTATTTCATTTATTCAAATCTAGTTATTTCTAGAGAATAAATTTATTCGTTTTATTATCCTCTAATTAAAAACAAAGAAGTCCAAAATAATCACTTTATGAAAATTCAAATTAATTTCTCTCTTTCGTCAAAAATCTATTTTTGCCCATGTTCTTGTTTTATAATGAAATTTTATTGAAATTTTTTATTATTATCAAATTATCTCTTAAATAAAATGTTACCCATTTTTGAATTTTTTAAAAAATATTTTAAAATAATATTCTTCATATTTTCCAAATGTTGTAATTTTGACTATTTATTAAAAATGTTAAAGGAATTATTGTTTTTCATAAATTACATGAGTATTAATTACCACATTCATGAATGACCAATGATGAGAGGATTAATTTAAATGACTAAATGGATACATTAAACATGAAATGTAATATTTATTATTTAATAATTTTTTATATTTTATATATGTTTTGTGCAAGTAGAAAATATATTATCTTCAAAAAATTCATGTGATATTTTAAAACAGTTTTAAAATTATAATTAAATTATTTGAAGCTTCCAAATTTTTTGGGGATATAATCAAATGATATCATCATTATTAATTCTTTATATGGTTTATTATTTTGATCATGATAATATTTTGAAACCCATTTCATTTTAATGGGGTTGTCTAGGATGAATTTGTGAAATGATTATGATATTTTTCCTTTTGATGGGTTATGCTGTAGTGGTTTTTTATGAAATCCCTTCCCCTTTCATGGTTTCTGATATGATAAATGTTTTATTATATTTTGGAACACATATGTACGATTTTTATTTTGTTATGGGTGTCACCTAGATCTCCCTCTAATGAATTAGGTAATTTATATTGTTATAAGAGATCAAGTGGTACACTGATGGTTATCCCAAGCCCAGAAGAGGTGATAATATTATTATCACAAGCCTAATAAATGGTAAATTATATGTTATATCATGCTTGAAATAGGGTATATGGGTCGTTATACACAATTATAAACATGTACATGGATTTTTATTGTAATCCTAACATGTTATGAATACTTATCATTAGACTTCAAATATGATTTTCTATTCTTATGTGTCTGCCAAAAAACATTGTATTACTCTAATTTTATGTTCTCGTATATTTTGTTTTTATTCAATTATTCATTATGTATTATTAAATTCTAGGATTTATTCCATGACCCATTTTAATGATCTATGATATGTTGCGTAAGATTTTTAAATGTTATTCTTATGTTCTCATGCCACAATGAAAATTATATGTAGATATCTCTATTTTTACCAATACACGGCATTTGGGATCACCCTTTATTATATTACTTTATTCCAAGAAAATCCTCTTTAGGGGTTGTGGGGGTTCCTCTTCTATGGTGATTAGGTTTCTCAAATTTAGGGATTTATTATGACTCTTCCTCATTAGATTTTATATATTCTCATGGTTGTAGAAAGAGGCTCGACAGAGAATAACGGTTCACCACATCTTGGTGGTTACACTCATATAGTTGATCCAATGGATATTATATTTATATCCATGGAGAATAGTCCTGATCCATCTTTGGATTTTGATGCTTTTGGTGTTCATTTTGTTGTATGTTCTTCTTTGGATCGGGATGTCGCCATGGTGATGGTTTAATCAGTCAATTTTCATTTGACTCCTACTTTGTCAGATGTTTGGACTAAAGATGATATTCTCGGGGATGAATGTGGGTGGTACTGTGTTGTTTCTAAATTGTATCCACAACCTACACTTAAAAATATTTTGAATTTAGTTTCTTTTGATGATTACAGGAAATTATCCACTACTGTGTCAGTTTCTTAAGAAATTTGGACATATATTACCTATTTTGATTATAGGAAACTGAATAGTGATAATCTAAATTTTCTAGGGAATCATCTCAATGATGCACCATATGTCCTAAAGTACATCTTGAGTGGGTTGAAAGAATCTTATTTAAATCATTAATTTTTATCTTTAATTGACACTTGTTCTAGAAGAATTATCTTAAAGGAATCATCAAATCATGTTAAGCCTAACCCTGTTGTGTTTCTTGAGAGAATTCAAATTAGAAAACAAATACTTGATTGTGTGTCTGTTTTTCCATGGGTTAAAAGTCATAGAGGATGGATAATTTGGTTTTGAATATCTCATTTTTTTGGGGGTTCTTTGAGTGGAGATGCATCTCTCTTGGTATTGGTTTATTCATTGCATTTTTCCTTCATATTCTTCTTAAATTCATGAATGGAGCACCAAATCTATGCCCCTAATAACTTGATGGCATATCCTTCATGAATGGTCTATAGACATCAAAACTTCGCATGAAAGGAATGTATTATCTAATTTTTTGGTTTGATTTTATGGTCTTAACTGGGATGTTTCTCATCATTAGATTCTGCATGATATTGGAATAGAAATTGTGAATCCTGTACATCATGATAATCAAAACAAGGATTTTCAGATTTTACACATTACTAGGATTCTAGTGGGAATTGAACTTATCTCCACAAAGATTGGCAAGGTTACTCACTCCACTCCAAATGATAAAATTCAAATTGATGTTGAGTATGAATGAAATCCTCTTTTATGTAATGAATGTTTGTCTGTGGGGAATTATTTGGATCCATTTTGGAGGAATACCACTAAATAGAGATATGAGATGAAGGGTCATACTAAAAATATATATATAAGTAAATAAGAGAGGAATGATGTGGTTTTCCAAAGCCATTTGATCATAAGGAAGATGATATTAATAGGTTAGTATACACTAAGATTGATATGTTATCTACTAATAATTATATGTTGGTGCCTAATGTGGAAGGAAATGGATTGATGGTGGATAATTCATCGATGAGATCTAATAGTGGTCCCTCCTATACTCGGGTTGTCTCTACAATGGTGGTTACAAGAAATTATGGATGTCCTGATACCTATATTAGATTAGTTGATACTGAATCTGTGAATTATGGCCCCACTTCAATTGGGTCTACTGCTTTTATTGACCCTCCAAACCCTAACATTGCTAGTCTAGGTGTAGGATCACAACATGGTGGGACTTTTTTATGGATTAATTATTGGATGATTATAATGGGCTCATCAACATGTTTACTTTCATCAAGAGACAAAGAAGATTTTGAATTCATGGAGAATTTCTAAGAAGTGGGGTAACATTTCTAATGCATACAAGATTTATGTTTTCACCCATGAAGGAAATAAGCAGCAGGGGTGTTGCATCTTTTCTTAATTCACAATTAATTAGTAAAGGGAATTCAGTTAACATTGAGGGTTTCACTCCAACACTTTTGAAGAGAAGGACAAAGAAATATTATTTTCACCCACCTCAAACTATGTTTACACAATCAACTTCTATGTTATCCAGAATGATCAACACTGGTATTATTAATATCTTCATCAATAGTAAATCCAAATCCGAATTTGATAATTATAATGATTCAAATTATGGGAATTAAATTTCTTATTTTGATCTATATCTCCATAAATGACGGATGAGGTAATGTCCCTCTGTTTGACCATGTCATCTCCCCTATATATTTCATTTATCTTTAATAAATCGTCATTATCTTAGCTTCTCGCTAGATATGTTTGGTAATTATGTATAATAATCCAAAGCAAGGTGATAGTTGTGATGATATTATTGAGAGATGATATGATTCTCTTATAAATATGTTTTTTTGTATCAATGTTTCCAAATGAATTATAGATAAATGGTCCTAGAATTGATCAGTATGTTATGTAATGAATATTCATATATTAATAAGTGGCCTTCTTGTATGAGAAGCTTCATTCATTACAATTGGTATTGGAGAAATTTCTAGTTAACATTTAGAAACAAATATAGGGAAAATAATGTTAGATCCCTAGTGATAATTTGAAGGATAAGTCAATTTATAAGAAAATTGCATGGTTTTTGGTGAAGGAAATAGTGAGTGGTTTCTATTAAATTGCATCACTACCTAAAAACTATATGTATATGTGGATATCAGAGAACTATACCTATGGGTAATAAATTCAAAAATGGAACATTGTGATTTGACTTGATCGTGACCTTGTGCAAACCAATTTGGATTTATTAAAAAATGGTTTGATAGTCCGAGGGGATTATTTTTGTAGAATTCAAAAAATAATTTTCAACCATCATGATAGATTTTAATTGATGATGAATAAAAATGACAATGGTTAAAACATGAGTTTCTATAATGAAAACAGTGGTTTGGGATTCAAACATCCTACAAAAAAAATTCACGATTGATTAAACTAATTAAAAAGTCACGATTGTCATGTTAAATAGATTGTTTTACTATAGGATTGAGGATACAATGATAATGTTGATGTGGTAATAGTAATGATAAAATGTTGAAGTAACCTATTTTATCATATTTATATGATTTACTATAAATAATGGGAATTACATTGGAATTTTTATTGTTATCCTCAATGATTATAAATTGAATTAGTGGTGAAAATCCCTAACTGTAAAATGAGAACTTCTCAAGTCTATGAATATTTCCCAGTTGACATTTTGCGTAATTTGTTTCCAATAAATCACTTCATTCTCCCTCTGTTTTAATTTGATGTTATCTTTGGCCTGGATTGGATTTATTTATATAATGGCCACATCAATTATTGAGGATGGTAAGTCACTATTTATATTCTAAACCACCATATGATATTATATTATTGTGATGATAAAAATGAACTTATGATGGAAATAATATTCATTTTACAGGTCCAGATTACAATTCATAAAGGGGTTCTTATCTCATATCGATAGAGAAAAACTCAAAATCAATGATATTCTTAATGTGAGGGGTATTAATGATATCGTTCAAGAATAGTATAATATTCTTACCCCAAAACATGATGTTTATTTCTTTATAGAACTCATACCCAGTGCTACACATATTTTAATGAGTCCCTATTGAATGTTCTTGATGGAGAATTCAGAATTAAAAAAGAAACACTAAGATAATATTATCATGGGATTCTTTCATCCAAGTGTGTCGCCTTTTTGTTCTATTAATATTATTTTAGATGAAATATGACTCAACATGAATCTGCATATATTATCAAGAACTGAACAATATTAGATTCAATAAAATTCATCCATTACCCCATATTGATGAATTATTTGAGAAAATGTGTGGAGCTAAATATTTGTTATGATTTAAATCCATTATAGATATGGTAAATTTGGGGTTAAGTGGTCTTATATAACCAATCAAAAATTCCATACAATTTATAGAAATAATGAATATGCTCTATTTTCATTCTATCTTATAAATTATTCTTCTATCTATATGGATATAATAAATTGTTTCGTTAGATATTACCATGATCATATAATCATATCATTTATGTATGTTCTTATTAAATATAAATATATTTAATAGGATCATGATTATCACTGGAGATTTGTTCTGAAGAACATGAGGACGAAGAAGTTATATTAAAAATTTACAAATTCCTATTTTTGGTTGAAGAAAGGTTTGTTTTTGGGTAATATAGTCCCAATTGAGGGTATATTTGTGGATCCATTAAATATGGAGTCCATTGAACAATGTCATAAGACAACCAAAAGGATTGATAAATGATTTTTTCTTTTTCTGGATGGATATCACCAACTTATTGAGAATTTTATATGACTATCTTTTCCAATCACCATGTTAAAATAGAGGGATCCATGTTAGGTTGGATAGATGAATGGGAGAAAAATATAAATGTACAAAATATAAGGTTTGTCATTGTATAGGTTCTTACAATACCAAGAAGTGATGAAGGTTTTATAATATATACTGATTCATTATAGAATTTACTGGGATGTCTTCCTATATTGAATGACATAGTGATAGATTATGCCTCATGAAAATTTATGTTTCATTATGAAAACTAACAAAATCATGTCTTGAAGTTATCTATGATAAATTTTAAATTAATTATATGGAGGAATTATATATGTGGAGAAAGGTGTGATATATATACTGATCAAAAGTATATATTCTCATAGAAATTTTTTAACATGAACTATATAAGATAGTTGGATAAGATTACATAATATTTCTACTCAATATATTACCACCCTTGGAATGAAAAAATGGTGGATTAACTTATGAGTCAAAAAGATCATGGTAGCTTTTCAGTGAAGTTGATAAAAAATATCTACTATTTAATGATTAGAAAATGATTGATATGGAAATCATGAATATGGTGGAGACAAATTATCTTTGAAAAATGACTGTTCAACTGTATATATAATTGAAGATTAATTTGGTGTAGAGGGAATATATAAAGCTAAAAAAATGTGGTTAATTTTCCTCATTTTATTATTTTTCTGTAATGAAATGAGAAGATTTTGAAACCATGTATTTTCTCCATACATACCATATATAAGGACAGATATATTAGATGAATCTTATAGTTATGTTCTCTCTATTCATCATGTATACATGAAGATGTATATAAATATTAAAGAGTAATTCTGGTGAGACGTCATGAAGTAAGATATGACTGAGTATGTATCTCGGTGCATTCCATGTCATCATGTTAATGATAATAGAAAAAAAATTAATGGTAATGATACCTAAATTATCCATACCATTTTGAAAATGGGATAAAAATGGGGTTTTTGACATCAGACTCCACAAAAAACTTAATTGGAATAATGATATTTAGGTTTTAGATTATCACTATATGATGTTTGAAAACATCATCACTCTCATAGAATATTTCTATCGAGATCAGATTTATAGAATATATGTTGAGATTATGCTATGGTTTCATGGAGTAGAAAATTCTATTGTTTCTGATCTAGATCATTGTTTCACCATGAAATCATAAAAAGGGCGTCAAAAAGATCTAAAAATATAGTGCATTCTTTTCAAGACATAACATCCTCAGTATGTTGGAATGTCTAAGAAATAATTTCGAACCCTATAGTATATACTGAGATCTTGTTCGATGTATTTAAAAGTTGATCTATATTGACAACATCCTTTAGTAATGTTTTCATACAAAGATATATTTTATTCAATTAATCACATAGCTCATTAGGATTCCCACTATGGAAAGAATTTTAGAACTCCAACATCCTGTGATGAACTCGGGGAAATAAAACTTTTGAGGCCTCATCCAACTAAGGAAATGGTAGATAAATTAAGATTAATTCAATAACACATTAATTCATCACAGATTTGATAAAAAACATATTCTTATATTAATAATTATATTCCGATTTTTATAGTTGGTGATAATTTGTTTCTAGTATTTTCTCAATGGATGAAGGTTATGATATTTGGTATAAATTAAAATATAATCTTTGAATATATTTTTCATTTCATGATTTTTAATGGATGAGAAAAGTTTGTTTATCACATAGAACTACTAAAAACCATCTCTCATGTCCATGATGCATTCCTAATATAGCTCTTAAAGAAGTAAGTATGAGATCCTTCCCATGTACTGAAGATAGATTTCATACCTCTATATAATGATCTTTCATATGAAGAACAACCTATTAAGATTCTGGATCATAGATAAAAATTACTACGAAACATGACCACACATCTAGTCAACTTTTTTTTGTGGAATTTCAATAACATGAAGAAGGTAATTAGGAACTTGAGGATATGATTAGGTAGAATTATAATATGTTTTTTGTATCAATGAGATGAAATGTTTGGGGAAAATTCATATTAAGGGGGTATGTGAGAACTAAATGTAAAAATTATTTCAGTTATTTTAATTTTAATTTGAAAGTGTTAAAAAAACCTTCAAGAATAACCCATTCTCAACTTGAATTATTAAATGGTTCTACCCCAAAAAATTCATTATAAGAAATTTCCAAAGCCCAAATTTAACTTTATTCCTATAAATATGTATCTCATATACTTTTAAATGTGTTGGAACTTCAGGTGTCTATTTTTAGTTGTATTTTAATTTTTTATTAGATAATAGTATTATTGATTTTCAATAAAAAATAATACTCTTATTCATTCAAATTTATATATTTGTTTTTTGTGTTTGAAAATCATTTTATTCTCACTATGAAATCTTGTACTCGTGATCATCAGTAACTAACCTAAGTATGTTGTGGGGGGGGGGGGGAATCCCATGTCGAACCCAAGTACTTTAATATTCATATTTTATTTAATATTGTCATAGAGTTAGTTCAAGAAGGGTATTAGTTGGTAAGTCAACACTGTTCCTCCACTTTCCAGCTGAGGATTAGCTTTCTCTTCTATAATCTTCTCCCTCGATCAAGGAGGAGGATGTACAGTCTTTTGATGATCATTGAGTGCATCATATATTCAAAACATTCATTGGTGAGGATGTTCATGCATACAGTGGATCACATACATCATGTTTACTGGGATCTAATAATGTGACGATGAAGGTTCACTCTACGTGTTCTCCTAGGAGGATCTCCGTTATATAAAATATCCCTTTATTTTCATTTTTTCCAAAAATTTCCTTATATATATATTTAATACATTTTTAAAACACTTTGTATTTAAACAATTCAGTTTTATATTTGTTAATGTATTAAAAGTGAAAATTTCAATTTTTTATTATGTGATATTCCTCCTCAAAATTGGTCATTGTTGTGTACTATATTGCATGTTTAACTAATAGAATATTAATTTTAGATTCACAAAAAAACCCACACATTAATTTATAACTCTAAACAAGGAGTAAATAATCTTTCAAATCTATTTGTGTCATGATAAGAACACAAAAAAACTATTTATCCTTGACATTTTAAAATGATCATTTTTCAGTACGTTGAACAATTACTCAAATGTTCAAGAAGAATAAATTGATTATAAAAAGGAAGAACTCTAATAAAGGGATGATTCTATTATGATAATGTTAAAATAGAATAAAACATGAATAGATAAATTGATCTCACCAAATGACTTTATGATCATGATTATTGAACTATTAAATAACCTAAAAGGATTTTATCTAAGAAGGAAGTGCCAATGGAGTTCTCGAATATCACTGAAGACATCCATGATGTTGAGCCCAAACATGAGGACCATTAAAATCCCAACCATGTCATACATCCAATCAAGGAGTAACATGAATTTTTATAGAGTGAGTATGATGAATTGTTTTATTATATAAATATGATGAATATTGAGATAAATCTTGGATTAAATGGGATGAAGATAAAATGAAATAATATATTACAATATGCAAGATTGAAGAATAAAATGTAAAATACCCATTTTTATCCATGTATGAAAAAGGAAACACCCATGTGGTTGTATTTGAATAAATTATTTAGGATACCCATTACTTATTCACATCCACTAAGAACCAACTTTGAGAGGCACATTCCATTAAAGAAGTGATTGAAAAAAAAACAAAATTATACAGATGATCATTATATGAATTCATTCTCTTATGATTTTGTTCAATATGGTTTGAGTATCACTCATTAATTTTTTTTCATATTTTTATAATCATTTCTATATCTTAGAAGAAGTTATAGAAACTAAAAATTCACTTATTTAGGAATGCATGGAATTCCCTGACATTATTAAACATGAATTTGAGGAATCCCATGAAGAAGATCAGGTAGCTACGATTGAGAAAATCAAAATCAAGGATACTCGTATTTTAAGGGAGAAATTTATTTCTATGAATTCAAATTTAATTTTTTTCAAGTAAAAAATCATTCTCACATTTCTTTTGATCATTAAATTCATTCATCCCATGTCTAGCCTGCACTAGAAAAGAAGAAGTAGGTTTCCCAAGTAGAAAACAATTATGGGGATGATCCATAACAATTACTACCCACACCTTGAAATCTATACATAATTTTTAAAAGTTTATATCTTATATAATATATCCATGGATCATTCCACAGCAAAAAAATAAGAATCACAATATGGAAAAGCCATATTTGGTGGTTTTATTCAATAAAGATCCACCCACCATCAGACTTTTTATAAAAGCTTTTACATCCCTCAGGATGTAGTAAAAATTAAGGACCTTAATCGAGTATAATACTATGAATTATCCATTTGAATTATTTCTAGTACATTACATTTTATTTTGAGGAATTAGTTATTCATCCCACCCACTCGTAGTTATCTTTTGTAAATGACATGAACCTTGTGGTAAATTGACAAATATTTTTTTGTAAAATCATGATAGAACAAGGTATCCCCAAAATAGTCATGGAGGGAAGAGGAAATAATATTCATGTGAATGAAATTTCACTTTTATTATTTATCTTCAAATCTCTCTACATTTTTTCCAATAACATTATTTGATATTTAAATAAGATTACATTCCCGCACTTGAATTCATGTTTTACATGACCTATCTTGGAGACATGAGTTTCTTACTAATCATAAGATTCAATGTTTTATATTTCAATTATGATGAAGTAAAATGAGTAATATGGATAATTGAATGATTAAAGTGAAACATGGATATTAAAATTTGGAGTCAATATTTGAATGAATTAGTTGAATCATGTAATTGAAATCTAAAAAATTCATGCTTTGAATTTCAAAAATTCATGTGAATTTATTTTTCATTATTATTCATGGATCGAGTTTTTTTTCCAATATCAAATGTCTTATTACTATGAGGAACTAATGATAATGTACTTCTTATTTTATTCTTAAGAATATTTTTCGAATGATCATGGGATATTTCACTGACTATAACTTCAATTTCAACATTTCAAAGGAATTACCCTGAAAAAAACATTTAAAATGATTGATAAATCATCATAAATTTATTAATCCTTAAAATTCCACCATTAAATAAATCCTTTCTTATCCCACAAAGACCAAGAATTACCTTGTTATTAATGAGACATGTTTTAATCCATATTTATCCACTCATACCATCCTCTTAGTGTTTACATGATATTTTAATGGTAATTTTGGTGGATTGGGTTAAAGGTGTCCTAAATAATGGGATAATATACATTGTAAGGAATAGGTGTGGGGTTCTACTGCGGTAAATAAGATAGGTCACTTGATTCATACATTTTACTTTTACTTGTTCTCCCTCTTCAAGAAAATCAAAAAAAGGAATGGGTTGTGAATTTGAAGAATGATTCTCTCAATAACTCTTAAGACATTACTTCTTAATTTACATTGATATGTAGAGGAAGCAAGATCCACTTTTATATTTCCATCAAGGGTGATGGAATTTCCCAAACTATCCCCACTAGATACCAGCAAGAAGTTCAATTTGAATGAAACCTATTCATATGGGCCAGAAGAGACCCCACTCTCATCTTAGGCTGGAGGGAAGCCCATGGTTCCATTTGCTAGATCACCAAGCAGTATCCACATCACCCAAATGCAATAAAATTGATATTATTGTTTCAGTTAAGGGTAATAATCATGTACCCCTCCAAATTTAAGGGCACAAAATATTGTACATAATGTTATCAATTCATTATCTGGAATATTCGGGGTTTGGTCACCCACGGAAAATCGGTTCTAGTTTGTTGTGAGTTGAATTTTTTTCATATTTCAATCATTTTTTATCTATATAATAAACATATGGAAGAAAATATGTGATCTCTAAGATAAGAGATGGGTTTCTATGAGTTCTTTCATGGATTCCCTTATAACACCCACATCGTGATCTTCTATAAAAGAAGTGTTTCTATGGAATTTTTGGAAGCATAGTAAAAATGAATCACAACTAAGGTCAACACTATTTGATTAAAATTATAGTTCATCATGGAATATGCATATTGTGATGTGCTGGGAAGAACTGCTATTTAGGATCAATTATCCCCATTTCATAAAAAAAACATACTACGGTTTTTCAAGAGCGACTTCAACAAAATTACAAAATCCTCCAAAAAATGGGGAGTGCGATATCCTTATAGAACCATTATGATATTAAAACAAATCTTGGATATATCTAGATTCATTTATCATGGTTATGGGGGGTGAAAATTTACTAGGTGAAACAATAATATGGAGGTCGGGTTCATCTGGAGCAGGCGAGACCGGTGTCTTGAAAACATACAAGGAATCGACACCATCAATAATGCTAATGATTTAAACCTAACCAAGAACCTATATGAAAAATCCCCCATTGTGTTTCATATTAAAAAATATTATAGAATTAATAGTTTCTTTATGTATACATGAGACTGGATGAGGATGAAAGGATTCATGGAAATTGTGAAAAAATCCACAGATGGGATGGTGGCTACCTCTACCTCGGTAGGCATCTCCCACACAATCTGTTGACTGAGATTGTACATGTATCTTTGGTTGGTGGGAAGGGATGATAGAGAGGAATTTATAGAGTATCTATATGATAGTATTTTAGTAATATAGATAATGCTTTATGATATTTAGGATGAAAAGTCTTTTAATTAACTTATAGATAAATAATCCTACTCTCTTATAAACTTCTTAATTTGGAAATAATATAGATGGAGAAATTGATAGCCTTGATGATCAATGATGGGGAGAAGAACATGAGATATTATTAAATATATAGACCAAAAACTATAGTTTTTTGGAAGAAACATTTGAGGGTAGAGGATGGTTTATATACATTAAAGATAGAGATGGCTAAGAATATTTCACTTGACCACCCTAGTGAGATCCTCTTAGCTGAAATAACCATCGATATATGAGGATAAATATGTGATAACATAGAGGATGTCTTCCTAAGTAATATAAAATTTCTAGTTACTATTATGTAAAAGGACAAGATGGGGGCATAACCAACTGATGTGGTAGTCAGGGTCTCCATATACATCCTGAACCAAGAAAGTGCATCGAGACCCGATGACTTCCCTAGGTCATTCACTAAGGATGCCTAAAAATCATCAACTATAATGTATGTGATATAGTGTTGGAATACATTATAATTGGAGGACTACCTAGGGCTGACGATGTATCCAATGATTCCAACATTAATAATTGAATAAAATTCACATCCATTTCGGAATATGTGATGATATACCTTTGATTTTATTTACAAAATCATAGAGAGAATAATCAATAAAAGGTTATGTCTTATGATCACTATGATTCTCTTAGATGGGAAGAATGGTTTTGTAACTGGTAAGATCATATAAGGGGATAGTGGTAGAGAAAAGGAAATAGTGGATAAAATCAAATGAATGGTGATAGGGTGGAACATAATTTTCAAGGTGGACATGGATATAGTGTATAGTCATCTCAAGTGGTGTTTCTTCATGAAGGTTATATAGAGATTTAGGTTTAGGTAATGGGATCATGCTATCATTTTTTTATTAATGTACTCCTCTTGGATTTAAATATTTATGACAGGTAAATTATTTGGTTTTTTGAAATAGATAGAGGACTTAGAAAAAGAGACCCATTATCTACAATCCATTTCATCCTAGAAATGGGGTCTCTCTTGAGAAACATAATTACCAACATGGAGGTAAATCCATTCAAGAGTAGGAGAAACAATTAATGTGTGACCAATATTATTTTTCACGAAAAAAGAATCTTCTTTTCGAATGGAAGGAAGGATATGATCAAGAGGATCTGTAATATATTGGACAATAATGGTGAGTGAAGAGGAAAAAAGATCAACCGATAGAATACCGGTATTTATATATCAAATAAATTCCAGATAGGAGATATATGTTTAATCCAAATAATGATTATTTTTTTAACGGAGTTCTTGTATAAGTGTCTATCATGGGGCTTCCATATCATATAGATATGAAAAAAAATTGTTTGAATCTGATATTAATTGGATAATAGGAAGAATAGAAAACTAAAAGAATTGGTTTCTATCATTCAATAGAAGAATAATATTTATAAATTGCATCCTCTATTATATTCCTCTTCACATGCTCTTAGTTATTAAGGCTCAAAAAGGCTATATATACCATATTGAAAATATTCTATCAGACATTGTTTAGGATAGAAACCAGACCCAAAATTGCCCCTAGAAATCCAGGACTTTGTATAAGAAAATAATTAAGGAAGGTGAATTCAATATTCATAGCGTATCCAAGTGAATGAGTGGTCTAAAAACAAGACTAGTTATGGAATTCATTGATGAAGATTATTGTGGGTGAAGGTGATAAGATATATGAATGGTTATAACTAAAATTTATGGTTTAACAAGAAGGGTAGAATTTCATTCCTGGAATCTTGCCTAATCGGTAACCTTGAGTCTCTAGTAGGATATGTGCGTTGGGTTGTGGGATAGGGTGACATCAAATACAGGATGAAAAAATGGGCTAGCAAGGTGTCTTTATTCCTAGGATTCCCAGCTATTGGAGTCTCCTTCTAGGAAGAGATTCTCCACCAAGGGTTTATCAACACCATGCTGAATCATTAAGAACATTCATCTTCAAGAAAATATATAAGAGATAGAAACTAGATAGACATGTGTTAACCAAATTTATGAAGGGACTCTTCTCAATCTATGACATTCTACATTCGCGGTGTGACTCCTCCATTCCGAACAAGTGTATCATGGTGATATTGTTCAAGTAAAACTAACGAAGATGATCATTATTGTATGTCACATGAGTAACAATGTGTTTTCTACTAAGGAAAATTTCCAACAGATTGTTGTTGTGCCTGCATCGATATTCAAGTGTTGTTCTCATCCAATCACTGAATATATCTAGCATCCCATTTTCCTGACCGAATGGGAAACAATACAGTATAGTTGGATGGTCAAGAATTGGGATGCCTCAAGTACCAGTAACATTATCCCCTCCTTCGTATCAGAATAAAATCATTCCATGGTGAAATAAAGTATCAAAACCAAGTTCGAAGAATTATATTCATTGATATGTGTTTCCCTATCTAGGAGATAAGAGACTTCATGAGGGTGGGAAGAAAGATATCTAATATGTGCATAAGATCCAATGTTATGTTATCTATAGTGGAACTTGGGAAACTCATAAATGGAGTGGGAAATTAAAGGGTGCTCTAAAGAATGGATACATGGATCATTATAATGATGGAAGATAAGAGTATCAAGAATGTGGGCATGTGGATCAAATGGATGCCCCCAGTCTGTGATAAAAATAATTGTTGATGGATCCAATATTTTAGGGACCATTAGTGGGGAGGTATTGTTATAGATGGAAACATATCAGTTATAATGGGCTTCAGTGCTTTCGTTAGTGTGGGAACATCACTGTGGAATGAGGCTAGAGCTAAAAAATCTGAATGTCACTATGTAGGCATTACAGTATCAATATCTCATATGTGGAATCCAAATCTATGTTTTGGGTAAATGAACTATAGGATAAGGAGGAATTCCACAAGGATACAATTTAATTGATTCGAAAATGAAATAACTTCATCAACTAGGGTGTCATCGGTATCCAAACTTGCAGGGATGGGAACATTGCAGCTAATTTCAAAGAAAGTAAACATGACTATATATATTTCACATCTATGTTTTATCATACTCGGTCTGTTCCCCTTTAATACCATATCATTATAATGGATGATTCCCTTAGGCTTCACCACTATCGTCTACCATTGGAAGGACCCCGACCTTCCTTAGATTAATTATAAATAGAAATTTTGGTGATCATTATCTGAATTTAATTAATATCATCTATGATGAGTGAAAAGATTAAAAATTGAGGGAAATAATGAATTTTCATGATTAATAGTAATTAATTAAGGATCATGATAGAACAAAATATTAAGTTACACCATTTTTAAAATGCATAAAAAACACTTTAATTGATTGATTTTTTGAAAATTTGAAATTGAATTAATATTTTATTTGAAATTAATTTTTTTTTTAAATTTATGACTTTTTAATTTTATTTCCATGATATTTTAACAATGATAAATTGCTTCCCTATCATTTTTAATGTTGTGATTTTATGATTGATAAAAAGCATTGTGTATATTTGGGGGAAATGACAGTGAAATTATTTTTAATTATATGAATTTTTATTTCAATTTTTTATCCCACTAAAGATAAATTTTAAGGTTAATTGTCAAATTTTATAGTTTTATAAGCATTTTGATCATAATTGAAAAAATTAACTAACTTTGGATTTTAGAAGTTTTAATAGATTTTTAAATTTATAAAAATTAATTTTATACATTGATTTAATTTTGAAATTATTATTTTTTGGATTAAAAACATCTTGGTCTTTATTAAATTTTTTTGTACCATGAGTTTAGTCTATAATTTGGAGGCCCAAAATATTCTCACTAGTGAAGTCTCAAAATATGTGCATAGAACTGTATATTTTTAATGTCTTACTTCTAAATCATAAATAGATGGAACAATATATATAACATTTGACCATAATAAACACAAACTATGGATAAATAACTTTCATAACAATAGAACCACTTGATTATGCCGATATCAAAGCCCTAAATTCATGGTGAAATAGATTTTGTAAATTTAATGAGTCTTCCTGAGGAGAATAAATTTCTAGATCAAATGTGATATGAAATTTTCTACATGGGGGTAATGTAGATTCAATATGGTAGTCAAACATCCTATAAAAAATTTAACAACTTTCAGGATGAAATCAATAATAAATTAGATCATTGAAAGGGTTTACCAAGTATAATATATTGGAATAAAATCATGGAGGAAAAATTTCACCACTTCTACTTAAAAAAATGTATCTCAAATCCTTTTCAATGTGTTGGAACATTAGGTGTCCATTTTTTTGGGTGTTTTGTTTAATATTGACTATGATATAATTAGACATTTTAAATATATTTTACTCTTCTTCTTCCTCCATTCTAAAGTTTTTGTCTTTTGCGTTTCTACTCTATTTTTTTACTATGAACTCTTATACTAATGATCATGAGAAACTAACTAGAGGAAGTTACTAAAAGAGAAATATAGTATTAATCCCGTGTAAATTATTATTCATGTTTATTTTATCCTATTTTTTAGAATCATGTCAATGGGATCTTATTGGGTACGACTCCTTTATGTCTCCACATGGAACCTGAGGCTTAACATTCTTTTCTGTGGTATTCTCACTCAATTGAGGGGGAGGATGTGTGATATAACTTTAATAGTTGAGTGATATATATATTCACAATGTGGGTATTGGAGGTTTCTTATTCATATGATGGATCATGTTCATTATGTTTATTTTCATATAATACAGAGTTGATGAAGGTTCACTATATGTGTTTTCATATCATGCTCTCCTTTCTGACAAATGACATTTTTCTTCATTAAATTTTATTACATTTAATTAAATATATATATATATATATATCAATATTTAATTCATCATTAAAACACTTCTTCTTTTAATTATGTAGTTTTATATTAGTTAAAATATAAATAGTGACAATAGAAATTCGTTATTATGGGATCTTCCTCAGCGAGAAAGATCCGTAGTTTGCACTATATTTCAGGATTAGGTAAATAGAATATTGACTAGGAATTCGCGAAATAAATTATGCATTAATAACACCAAAATATTTTATTAAATATTTTTTTCCATTAATGATATGTGTTATTATCAACAATGAGTTTTAATAAACAATAATATATATTTATTATTAATTTTTAAACATAATAATTATAACATAGAAATTAATGCTTAGTGTATGAATATGAATAACACTATATAAAAATGATGTACAATTTGTTTATATAAATAAAACATATTGATAAATAAGTTATTAATTTTCATTATTTCTCTATATTGCTCAAAAATAGTTTTCATCTTCCAAAATGTGTCACATTTCTTCTAAAGGAAATTGAATTTTATTTTTTAAATTTTTATATAATTTACATATAAAATGAAATTAATTTGTTTATTCATAATTTTAAAATTTACATTGGTTTTTCTTTGTATAATTTTATGAAAATATTAATTTTTAGATTATTCGAGAAAAAAATAGATTTTTATTAAAAATTGCATTTTAAAATAAAATATAAAAAAAAATATTTCTTCTCATAAATTGTTATAAAAATATAATTAGTTAATTTATATAATTATTAATTTAATTTATGCTATTTTATTCATTTTCTTATTATATTATGATATAATGTTTTTATATTTATAGGAATTTTCTTTATGCAAAACTATTTGTTTCGTCACATTTATGGGTTCAATTTTAAATTATATCATTCAGCTTAAAGAAATTGAATATGTAAAAATTTATCTAATATTTTATAAATGAATATATATTAATATTTAATTATTTCAGCATAACTTTTCATAAAAAATAATAGTTAAGACATAAAAAATTAATTACAATGGATATGGTAAACATAGAATTACATGGGGTTAAACTAAAATGATAACAATTAAAATGATCTAAAAGATTTTCCACTGACTATTATTTTTTCATATTTGTAAATTATCTAATATAAGTTTCTATATTAAATTATTGAGGAGATTTTTTTAAATTTTAAAATGTGTGTATACCTGTTTCTTTTAAAAATACTATGTGTGTCCTCTCCTCAATTGATAAAATATATTCCCTTATTCTCCCCTATTAAAACATAAAAAACCCTTTGATTCATGAAATACATACCCAAGTATCTTATTTATTTCTATAACCATTTCCTCAAGGCTATATTTTCATTATGAAACCCTTAATAGAATGATTTTTCTGAAAACCTGAGGAGGTTGTCCGAAGAAGTGGTATCATTCTTTACCGAGCATTTTTGATTTGTTAATTATTATTCACCCCTATAATGTTATTAAAAATCATCGTATTATAACATAATTTTGTTACATATATTTATAAGTTATTATGTTAATGTAATAACCAATATTCATCAATTTTTCAATCAAATTGGAAGTGAAACCATCGATCTTCAGTTTGGAAGACAACCATAATGTGAGCCGATGTAATTTATTTTCCATAACAACCTCTCATGATTAGATATAATAAAGTATTTAATGTCTATATATTGTATTTATGACCTATTTATACACTTATAATTACAATATCACATCTAACATCTTACCTTCCAACCTATTGGAAAATGGTAATGTCGCTCGTGTGTATGTGTGGACCAGAACCTCCATGAAGCGATGTGATACGTTATACATTATATATTGAAATGGAGAAGAATAAGGATATATTTATTTAATATATATGATACTTATGACATAAAAACAATCCAATAATGGTGATATTTTATTTACCTCTCTTTAATTCCATTCATCTAGAAAAAGGAACCAGTATTCATGTGTACATACAACCTACCATCTATAAGAACGATGTTATTAATTTTCAATATTTAACTTTTATGTATTAATAAAATAAATTTATAATGAAATTATATTATTTTTATATCATTTTTAACATTATTATGAATTTGTAACCATGATCAATGTAAAAGGGAAAAAACATCAAAATCAAAACATACTTGAAAAAATAATCATTTATTATTCATACATTGATTATAACATGGAATTTTTATAAAATGTTATAATTTGTCATATTTAAATAAAATATTATTTCAAATATAATATTACAGTTTTGGAAAAATTTATAATAAACCAATATTTTTCAAACATGAACTTAAAATGTGAAAAAATAAAGTCAACAGTTACGTTAAGGTATTTTTTTCTCACTTTTTTATCTTTGGGACACTATTATATTAACCTATTTTTTCAATTATGAATTGTATATATATAGCATGAATTTATATTATTTTTATTCCAAAGAAAATTATGGGATAAAAATATTCATCATAGTTAATTATTTACTATAGTTTTTCTTTTCAAATGTTATAAAATTTGTAAAAGATGTATGTTACAATATCATTTTTATCCGGAATATTAATAATTATGTTTCCAATAATGAGATCCTATAATCTCCCACTAAAGAAACTCATTTATTTTCTTCTCCTCTGGTTATTTATTTATACTACATTTTTTATCTTTTATTTTCCACTTTTTAAGATCTAATGAGTCCCAAATGAATGCTTTTAATAAAAACCGTCATTATCTCACTCTCCTATCAAAAACCCTTTTTATTCTATATTCATGTTTTCTAAAAAAAAATAAAAAAATATTTTCTTACTTTAAAATGTTATTATGATATTATTACTCATGTTTGACTCTTTAAAATATAACTTAAAATTAATCGTTTTTTATCATTCTCGTAATGTAGTAATTTTTAATTTGTACCAAAAAAGTGAATGGAATCCTTACTTAATCATGTACAAAATAAACAATATTTTATGCCATCATAACTCGTAAATAATTAAATTATTATATCAAAAATTTAGAAGGGTATTTTAAAAGAAATTTTTTTATTTATTACTTTATCATTTGTTTTTCTAATTATAATGTAATTTTTCCTCAAATAATTTTCCAAGTGACATTCTAAAATAATTTTACATCTAAATCGACTAAATGAGAGCTTTTACTATGTACAAAAGAGTTATATGGTAGGAAATAAAAATCACTAAATATTGTGCATGGGTGGCTTTCACATGCTCGAATAATGTATATGGGCGGTTAGCCGAAGCCTATCATGTTATTAATTTATTGGTGGATTATAATGACATAACAATTTCTATGATTATATTCACAACTCTAATCTATATATTATAATAATTTTATGTTCCCTTGGATCATGTTATTTGACTCCATTATGATTAATTTTCTTATGAATAACCATTATTTGTTCCTTGAATCATCTTTATTATATATGATATGAGTAATATGGTTTTAAAATTTTATTCTAATTTTATTATGTATGTGTTATCTTGTTAAACTTAAAACATCATTGTTTACCCTTACTAACCGTATAATCTTTCCCTTTATTATGTTACATTTCTCAATGTTATAAAAAATTATATTTTGATTTATATATCGTGTAAGGGTTCCTATTATGAGGAACTTAGTGGGGGATGTTTATTTTAACTTATAAGCTAGTTGTTTGTATATACATGTTTCCAAAGTCACTAGACCTAAACGATTATGGAATGCGTCAATTTATTAGTTAATTAATATTTTTCTATTAAGATATGATGTCTATGTGTGTTATGTTTGGATCACTTTTGTTTGTAAGTTAAATTTTTTTATTAAAAATTTTGAATCATAGATTAGAAATCATGTGTTAGATCCCTTGGGATAATTCTAGTATAAATCAATGTATAAGAAAATATCATGGAATTTTAGTGAAGGATAGAGAAAGTAGTATCCAAAAAATTAAATCCATGTATAGATACTAAAAATTGATGTCACTCTATAAAATGTTTACATAGGGGTAACAACTCTGAAATCATCACATTGTGCATTCAATCTATCATCACATGTTGCATGAAAATTTTGCTTGTATAAATCCAGGTTTGAAAAACATGGGAATATATTTTCAAAATAAAAAAAGACATTTATCAACCATAATAAAGTACATGAATATATGATGACATGAACTCCCAAATTTAAAACTAAATTTTCATAGATTAAAAAAATGGTATAATGATTTAGATATAACATTAATTGTTTTCCATGATTTATCACTCCCACAAAAAAATACCTGATGGTCATGCTATCCATTTTGGTTTTACTAAGGTGTTAAAAATAATAATAGTGTTGGGGTTGAAATAGGAAAGAAAATATATTAAAGTAACATATTTTAAGTTATATATATGAATTATCTTATATCCTTGAATGCATCATGGTAATTTCACTAATATACTCAATATTTAGATATTTAAATATTAGTGAAAACCCTTAATTTTATGATTATTACATCTTAAGCCTATGATTCTTCTCTACTTCAAGTTTGTGCGAATTCACTTCTAGTAAATCTTATTATTCTCACTCTAGTTGAATTTGATGTTATCATATAGATAGATTATCTTTATCTCCATAATATCCAACTAAATTTACATGGAATAGAAGGTAAATTTGATAACCCAAAACAACATATAATCTTCTATAAATGTGATGATAAATTTGAACTTCAAATGGAAGTCACAACCATTTTTGGGAAATAAAAATATCTTTTCAAAAAAGGTTTTTATCTCAAATAGTTTTGGATAAAGTAAACATTGATGATATTACTATTGTAAAATATTTTATTTATCTATTTCTATAATAGTTTCCGAGTATTTCACTAATTCATTAATTTCATTTCTCAATTGAACTCGTAACTGGTGCCACACATACATAAAATAATCTCTATTGAATAGACTAGAATGCATTGAAAGATTTGAAGAATGGAACCTCTCGAAACCTTGACATGTGAATATTTTATTAAAAGTGTTTCACCTTTGGGTGAACCTATTAATATTGTTAATAAGAAAAATAGATCAATGTGAATCAAAAGATATTTTTGTCGATAAAAAATGTCATAAATCTAGTATATGATTCGTACACCCCACATTAATGACTTTATTATTGACTATGTGGAACTAAATAGATTTCAACAATTTAATTAAATTATACATGACACCAATTATGGAACATAAAGGATAATATACCAAAGACAAAATTACATATAATGTTTGAACACATTGAATATATAGTTATAGAATTTGGTCATCCAATTCCACATCTGTCTTCATGGATTTAATTGAAATATTTTTTATAGATTTCCTTGACCATTTTATGGTTGTCTTTATAGATGATATTAATATTTACTAAAAGATAAAGGAAGAGGAAAAATATATTTTGAGAAATATACTAAATACTCTCGAGAATGAGAATATATAAGACAAATTTTTCATGTATGAAATTTGGATGAATAAATTTTCATTTTTTTAGTTAATATTGTCTAAATCAATGCTATATCTATAGATCCATCAGTGAAAGGGTATATTCAACATTAGATCAGAATAATATTTGTTTCTGAATTCAGATGTTTTATTTATTTTCCTCTTATTATGGATGGTTTCTGGAGAATATATCATCTCTAGGTAATAAAATCATAATGTTAACTAGGAAGTGAGTATAGTTTCTTTTTGATATATGAATGTGAGAAAGATTTCGTGGAATTAAAGAGAGTTTTATTAAGTGACCATATTCTTACACTACCCTATATTGGAGAAGGGTTTTGAAAATATATTGATGACTTAATGATGTGTAGAGGATTTGTCATCAGGTAGAATGACTAGGTGATAACTTATGAATCCTAATAATTGATGTTTTATGAGAAAAATGACACAAATAATGATTTTAAGTCACCTATAATAAATCATGTATCTATGATAATGATATATTATCATTATGGATAATGGTATGATATATATTGAGATCATTAGATTTTAAATTATAAATTCTAATGTAATTGATTAGATTCCAAAGTAAATGGTTGGAGTTGATTTATTATTTTGACTACTAAATATATTAATATATTTGAAGAAGAACAAGGTGTCTTATGTTTTGAGTCAATTTTTTTTCTATTATATCTATGGGGAGGGTCATAAAAATAAAAAATTTATGAATTTTAAAAGTATTAACCTATAAATAAATAATGAAATGGATTCATATTTTCATTCTAAAATAATGTTTTCATGAATCTATATAAGTGACTATTAAGAAAGCATGGATGGAAGATGTGGAGCTATAAAAGAAAGAGAGAAAATTTGTAAGTATAACCATCTCTATGATGGAATGATAAGGGTTAATAAATATGCATGTGTCCCTTCTATACTAGATATTTATATGGAGCTGTTAGTGGAAGTTTATAGTTTTTCATATTTTATAAATCATAGATGTTTGTTGATATATATAGATCTGAGAGAATATTTTTGACTGGACAGAATGAAGAGAGATATTTATGTTTATGTATCTCATTTCATAGTATGTTATCATGGTAATTCTGAAAGAAAAAACTATAATGGTATGTTACCACCATTACACATACTATAATGGAATTGTTAAAAAATCAATATGGATTTTTTCAATAGACTCCTCAAAACATATAATGGGAACAATGCTATATGGGGTTTAGTCAATAACCATATAATGTTACCACACTTCATCACTATCAGAGAAGATTTAATATTGATGAGAATGAAAAGATATATTTTAATTAAGTGGTAAGGATTCACAGATTACATCACTCTATTTTTTCTAATCAACATCTGAGATTTACATCCATGATTTGATTAAACCATCATTATGATTTGGATATGATGTCATGTTTTATTACTGATTATCATCCTCAAAAATATGGTCATCATAGGTGAGAAATTTTAACATTATAATTTCATCTAATATCTTCTTATATGGATTTCATATGTGATTTTGATTTACTTTATACTCTAGTCATGTTTTCATGCAGTAATATCATTCATTCAAGAATTAAGATGGGTCATTATTAATCCCTTTATAGAAATTTTATTATATGTCCAACATGATGGGATACTATTAGATAAATTAAACAATTGGTACCTAGGCTATGTGAGGAAATGGAATAGAAATTTACATATATTCAACATCACATCATGGCATCACCGAGTCGACAGAAAAGTTATAATGACAATCGTAATTGTGATCTTGAAGATGATGATAATGAGTAGGTGATTCTATGATTTTAAACATAGAAGACAGTTATGATATTAATGAATAAATTAAATTTTATAATTTGGTACATTTTCCATTTTGAGATTCCAGATCGAGTAGGGATGGGCTCTTTTCAAATGGTACTTCCACGAAACCACTCTAAAGTCAACGTTTTGTTCTATGTGTCCCCCATGTGGATTTTGATAATAGATTGTTCATATATACTGATATCAATGTGCTTACCATTGTATCAAGACATTTCTTTTGAATAATAACATATAGTGATTCTATATTATAGATACAATGTGAAATAAAACAATACCACTCACTAGGTCCAAGTTTTGTAGAAACCCCACTAAATTGAGGAAGCTATATGGGAAATGGAGGACATGATGTGGAAGAAGTGTAATCAATTTTTGGTATCAAAGTGATATAATTTGGAGGGAAAATTATTTTATATGGGGATATAATTTGAAAACTCAAGATTTTATGAAATGTTTTTTATATTCTATGTTACATGGGACACCATGTTTAAATGAACCAGAATTTTCTTTTAATATTATTATATAAACATGATTTTTATATTCTAGATATTAAACAAGGATGTGTGAATATTAAAAAAAATTGAAAATTAATTATAAGGGTTTTATAAAAAAATATAATGAAAAATATGTACATAGTTTTGGTAAAGTCTTTACAAAATTTGAAAATACATTTCCTCCCAAAAAATGATTTTCATCGGTTTTGAAAAAAAAATAATAGAATAGAATTATTCTATTTTTAGATTATATATTTGACAAATTGAACTTTATTTGTGGGATTAAAAATTTAAAAATAGGTAATGTTTAATTTTATTATAATTATCGGAGAATATTATGTTTTTGATTATTAGTGAAACATGACGAATTTTATTAAAAAGATCCATTTCATTAAATGAATTTAAAAACATTAAAATTTTATTAAAATGATTTTAAAAAAATAATATTTTTAATGATATGTTATGATTAATTAGAATTATTTTATTTTTAATCATTTTCATATTAAATTTTGAAATAAACTATTTTTATACTTATAAACATTTTCTCTTTGTAAAACTGATTCTTCATCATCATTACAGGTTTAATTTTAAATTATATTATAAATTTTCTATTAATTTAAATACAAAAAATATATTAACAAATATGGAGTAACTATAATTTATGTTATATAATAACTTAAATGTATATTTTTGTTAAATAGAAAAATAAAAACACTGAAAATTTATTACCACTATTAAGGTTAATTCAGATTTACTAGGGGACAAACTAAAATGATAAGGGTAAAAATGACCTAAAATTTCATTCGAAACAGATTTTATTGAAATATATTTTAATATTACATGTATTTTAGTTTAAATAGAAATTATTAATCCTTACAGGATTAAAAAATAGGAGTATAACTCTTACATTCCAAAATTATCAGTGTGTCCTCTCCCACTTATAAAAGGGAACACCATATCCTCTCCTATTCAAATATCAAAATATTTTTTTTTTGAAAAATCCTTCCCAAATATGTAAATTACATACCTACCGATTTCCTAGAGGCCTCAATTTAATTAGTATAACTCTCTATTATGGATTTTCATTCCATCTTATATAGGTTGTATGATGAAGATGTATCGTTCTTTACCTAGCATTTTTTATTTATTCTTCCACGTCCCTCAGATGTTCTCGAATTATATTGATATAATAACATAATTAAATCTAAAATACATATATTAAATTATAATAATTTCATAACCTATATCCATGTAATCCTATATAAAAATAAAATGAAACATTCTATTATGTGTATGATGGACTACCACATCACAAACCAATGCAATTCGTTTTCTGTCACCGCCTCTTACAATTAAAAATAATGGTAGATTTAATGCTTGCGTATGATATTTATGACATATTTACTCTCCTATAATTATTATATCATATAAAATATATATAAATCCTTACATATATTAATTAAACATCCCTTATTATTAAATAAATATTCATTATATGACAAGATGATCCATTCGAGAGTCATATAGGTCTAGTGCCTTTGAAAACATGTATACATAAAAAATTATTAAGTGAAATAAATAAACTCAAACTAAATTATTTATAACTATCACACTCCCTTAACATATCATACATAAAGATTTTCATCATTACCGAGGAAAAATAGATAATGTAAAGTGTGATCTCTAGTGCTTATTAATGATAATAAGTGAGAAATCTACAATCATAGAAGCTTAAAAAATTAAAAGAGGATGATAACATGAGTAGATTATTTTAAATAAATTCCATTCAGATCAAAGATCCCAATCTTGAGTTATGAAATATATATTGTCAATTCATAAGTCATGACAAATAATGGAACCCATAAAAATGATCTTATAGTGAATAACATTAGAATAAGTTTTATAATTGGGTAATACATGTAAGAATATTTAAACCAATGTAACATTTACCCACTAATACATTAATAATATTTCAGGATTTGACTAACAAAAAATTTACCTGCTTCGGTCTTGTGCTAAACTCCCTTTAACACGCTTTTGGGCTTGGGATAAACTATTTTGTACCCTTTGAGATCAGCAAACATTAATCATTAACCAATGAATTAGAATTAGGTATAGGTCCCAACCAATATATAATGAAAATAATACATATATTTACCAATATATCATAAAAAAAATTCATGTTTTAATGAATGAATTGAAATGGGTTTTAAAAAAAATCTATACATAGAATAAACATTTGGAAATGAACAAGATTCATAAACATATTTCTATCATACAAGTAAACCATCTGAGGAATGAATAAGGATTGTATCATTGGATTATAAAAAAATAAATGATTATTTATCACCAATTACTGTCATCATAGATTGAAAATTATTTTGAATGATCACTTTGGACATTTCATTAAAGAATTAATTATTTAAATTTTAAATAACCTCATTAAAATTAAAAAATATACCAAATTTATGGGAAAATATTATTTTAAATAAACCTATAAAAATTTAATGTAATCCAAAAATAATTTATTAGTTATGATAGAGTTAATTTCTTTCATATTGTATAAGTTAAAAAACATTCCTTTAACACCTGTAAAAATAAATAATTATATGCTAAATTTGGAAAATCACAAGAAGATTCCCTTTGAATAATTTTTTAAAAAGTAAGACATGGTAAACTATTAATTTAAAGAGTAAGAGGAGAATTGATAAAACCTTATTTGAAACATTTTTTCAAATCATCGACATAAATGAGTAGAGAAATAAAGTTAATTTTCCTTAAAAAAATTCCTCTCTCTTTAGAACATAGGGAGAGGAAAATAAATGGATAATATGAATTTTAAAATTATATATCCATATTAGTAGAAAATTAATAATTTTATGGATAGTTATATCCTATAATTTCATCATTTGATAATTGATCATAAACAATTTCAATAGAAAATTAGAGAAAAACCTCAAACCCTTACTATAGTTTTAACAATTGAATCATAATTCAAATGAATGAAATAGACATAGATTGATATGTAATTCACCATAAATTTTTTAATTAAAATTATAATATATATTCTCTTTTAAGTATACACACCAAAAAAATTAAACAAGTGGTGTATATGGCATGTCTCCCACCAAAATAAAAGTTTGATAAAATTCTATTACATTGAGTTCCACTTACATCAAAATCATTCTAGCCTAATGTATAATAAATTTATAATAATTATAATTATATAAAATAATAAAATAAATTATTAATATTTAATATATTATTATATATATATATATATTGATTCATTCGTAATGTTAGATATAAAAAATGAATTACACTATTCATCGATATAGTTGGTCGTACATACTCATGAACACTTTTCATTTTTGGATGGATGGAACTGAAGAAAGGTAAATAAATTTTCAAATTTTCAGAATAATTATTATATCATATAAATCATGTATATTCATAATATCTATCCACCTTACCTTATATGTAATAAAGAAAAAAATGAGTCACATCGCTTCATGGAGGTGATAGTATAAATATATGCATGAGCAACATTATCATTTTCATTAATTTATGAAGGTAATAAAGTAGATATTATATTGTCATGTAGAAAAATAATAATTTCATAAATATCACATTTAAACTTTTAAACAATCTTAATAACTCTACCTGATAGATGGTGAAGGAAAAATAATTGTACCACTGTGCAGAGATAGTTAGTTGTACGTACACACAATCAATCCTTTCACTTCCCATTTGATCAAAAGTTAGTGGATAATGGTAGTTTCATAATCATAATAAAAATTAAGAATAGTAGTGTTAATGAATTATTTATTTTATGATAAATAAATCCTATTTTTCTGTATTAGAAGAAAATATAGATTAAAATTGGTCGATTAAGGAATCTACCTCTATTTTGGACATATCCTTTAAATCCTTTATTTAGGAAGATGGGTTTGGTATTTTTATGAGATAAAACCCTTCAAAACATGGATAAGGAGGTTTAGACTAAATTTTTAACTGGTATGATCTTTCTAAATGGATCCATTTTGTGTAAATAATAGAAATAATAGGTGTAATGTTATAAGTAAGAGAGAGAGATTAATATGAATTTCATATAATATTAAATTATAATAAAATCATTCTAAATCCAAAATGGTTTCTTATAGCATGTAAATTGACAGATGATGAAATTTATGACCCAATATTTTTTCAATTTAAATATTTTTATATTTTTATGTGTTTTATGTAGTTTAATAAAATATTAAATTTATAAAATAACCTTAATGTCAATTATTAGCCTCCTCTTGTTTTTAATTCTCACAAATAATGCTTAATTATGATTTAGTATGTTACATTGTGTTTAATAATTTTTACTTATAATACTAAAAATTTAGTATTTGAATTTAAATCATGATACAGGTTAAAAGATTTTGGTTTAGTATAATTCACAAATACTTGTCCCATTGATAGTTTAGTTACAGATACCTGACTCGTCGATACATAAGTTTTTGAAAGAGGTCTACGCAACAGACGACATGAGCTACTGATATAGGGAATGACCTAAAAAATATATGTGTTTTTATAAGTATGACCATGTAATGATTGACCTACTGTTGCCTAATATTCCGATTCCTGAACTACTGAAAGAGTTACTAACTGACAATAAGATTTTCGCTAAGTATAAGCTACCAATAGGTGAGTTACGGAAGCATCACCTAATGACAAATCAACTGACCGATCATGAGTTAGCGATATAGTTTTGATCCAACAAGATAATTATCTACTAATATATTGATAGAGAAATAAAATGAGACTACGATAGTGTGAGACAAGGACAGTCTGAGATAACAATAGTCTAAGATGCCGACAGACTGAGATGTCGATCATCTGTCTCTTGATTTCAATTTTATTAGTAATGGGAATATTTGTTTTATTTAATGCTACTGATTTTATTGATAATGTTTTTTAAACATCATTAATGACACTGATAGATACCAATACAATGTATGAGGTACCAGGACATAATAGAGAACATTCTCCTTGTCGGTTGACATGGATCAAGCATATACCAGATCAATATTATCTACACACATATATATATATATGAAAATTTAATGAAGAATATTGTGCTTCATTGTGAAAAACACAATATCTACCTATAGTGCATAAAATAATAAATTATACAGAACCAAAACTGATAGGAACATTTGAAGAAATAATCTTAGAATAGAATGACACTTTGAGGAAGAATCTACCTTCCTAGAAATAGATTACATCAGCAAAATCGACACAATGTTTTGCAGTTTATTTCTAAAAGTCAAATAACGCTTCAATTATACGATCATTAAGGATTCCAGAAGATATATAGAACACCACACAAATATTTCTAAAATCTATTATTATTTTATTTATATGACTATGTACATTATTTACATTTTTAGTAGTGTGTGTATGTGTTTTATAAACACACACTGAATCATGTTCTCAACTACAAGATACATATATATCTTCAGCAACCTAATTTTTTTTACACCTTAAACTAACATTAATAACAGTATAAGAGATCCATGCAAGACATATCTGTTTGTTATGTACTCCCAAAAATAATTTGGAAGATGTCTTTTGACTTGTATAGTTTGTATGCTTTTGTGTACCCCGATCCATGTTGTGGATCATGTTTCTTTGTATAAATTCCTTGTTGGAGGGTCATCATCAAGTGGATATAACTATGTATCTTATAGACACTAATCATCCGATTTTAATATATTGTGATTATTGAAGTTTAGTTTTTATTATTTGTTATTGTTTATTTAGCCTAGAAAACTTCACATCAATCTGACTGTTAATATTAGATAGTTTTTATAATTGAATTTAATTTAGTAGGATATTTCCAAAAGTTAAAATAGTAATTTCTATTATCTTAACTGAGAATTAATAAATATTTTGAGAAACCATTCTAATAATCAAATATTTTATAAATCTTCTATATTGGTTAATTGGGTGGTATTTGATTTTAAATTGTGTGATTTTTTAAAATAATAATTTTAGATAGAGCTTTTTATAGTAACTCAATTAGCCCCCTCATGAGTGTGCTACATAGATCAATTTTTGTTATCAGATGTTTCTTATTCTTGTGGTTTTCAATGGTTTTAACTATTTTCAACTTTGATTTTATTTTTGTTTTTAATATCTCTAAATTGTTGTGAGATCAAAATTTAATTTTCTATAAAATAATGAAATTCATTTTTAAATGGACAATAGACAAGAATTTATTTCTTTTTACAGACCTCCCTATCTTAATGAAACAAATTATTCCCAGTGGGAAACTAAAATGAGAATGCATTTAGAAACAATGGTCATAGAAATATGGTCTTCGATTTTAAATGAATATAAGATTCTGAATACTGTTAGAAACATATGGGATGATTCCACCGAGGTGTCCAATAATAATAATTATAAGTATATTAATTCATTATATTAATCATTATGGGATGTATAATTTAATTTGATTTTGTTATGTACAACAACATTTGAAATTTCGGATACACTGGCTATTTCATATGAAATAAGCACTAATTTCAATTAAATGAGACTTAATACATATAATATTAAATATGATAACATTAAAATGAATCCTAATGAACCTATCTTTGATATGATTCTCAAGATTAATGAAATTTTAAATATGATGGTCTCTCTTGGAAAGGCAGTCACATCAATGGAACAAGTAATGCGAATTCTTATTTGCTTACCAAAAATATCAAGAGGAACACTAGTATCAATAATGAAATCCTATGATATCATTCTTTTTTGTGTATATTAGATAATAGGTAAACCAATAATGTACAAGAATGAATTGAATGTTAATAGAGAAGAAGATTATTTACTAGAGAGAAAGTTATTTCCATTCAAAACTACTACCTCCAATCAAAAAGTGAAAGTACAAGTTCATGATGAATGTTATAGAAATAAAGAATCACCAAGAGATATTGATGATAAATTTTTTCAATTAGCCCAGATATTTAAGGAGTTTTAGTGAAGAATGGATTTCTGTAGAAAACCTAGCTACAAAGGGATGTAAAAGCAAAGGAAACTCGAAAAAGGACTAGAAGAGAAATGAAAATACTAATGACATAGTTAGATATGAGTGTATGAGAAGAGGACATGTAAAATATGACTTTCCTAAGATAATTTTCAAAATTACATATGAGGATAGTGATAATAAGTACAATAATGAAATGAAGGCCACATAGAGTGCCTCTGAGGATAGGTCCAGTGAATTTAAATCTTTACATGAAGATAAAGATGACAAATCCAATAAGTGTTTCCTGACAAACACATCTGAGGTAAATCTATAATCTCCTGTAGATAATTCTTATTATTTTAGAGATGAATCTGATTAAAAAAATATGATAAATGATGAAATGTTTGAATATTTTATAATTCGTGAGGACAACTTAAATTAACAAAAGGATTAGTAAAAATCACTCTAGAAACAACACACTCTTGCTGATTCCATTAAATATGATCATAATATTGAAGAACAAAATAATTATTTATTTCTCAATGAGAATAATGAACTAAAACTATCCAAAGACTAATTAAAGAAATATTTTGAGAGGTTCAAAAATGGTAACGATATATTAGTTCTAATTCATAGAAAATAGGTTTGTCTAAAATATACTAATAGTACTGATTATGAACCTATAAAAAAATTTGTTAAATACAATTTTGTTTCAAAATCTACAATATTTTTTTGGCCCCAAGATTTGAAAAATCTTCTGCAACATCCAACATTGTATGTTTTTTTACAACTTTTAGATTATCTTGACCAAATAGAGCTATTTTTTTTAATAATTTATAGGTTTCTTATAGGAAACCCATATATAAAATGTGGCATACCAAAGCAGTAATTACTAATTTTACTAGACCAAAGCTAGTCTTGGAAGCAAAATATTTTTTTGTTTGATTTTTTTATGTAGGAAATCATTTTGAAGCTTTCCTTTAAGAGATAATGGTACTTGGATAGTGGGATTTCAAGATATATGAAATGGGACTATTCGAGCTTTAAGAACCTTATCAAGATTGGTGGTGGGCATGTAAACTATGGTTACAATTCAAAGGGTAAAATTATTGACCTTGGCCAAATCAGTAACATTGATTCAATTTTAATTTATAAAGTCATTTTTTTGAGGGCCTTACGTATAATATTCATAGCATATCACAATTATGTAATGATGGATTTCACGTTAAATTTTAAAATGATTTATAAAATTGTTTCTATTCTGAGAATGATTTATTATTCAATATATTTTGAAATGAAAATATTTATATAGTGAATATATATTCATGATTTTCTCAAAAAAATCTTGATTTCCTTTAAAAAAGAGTATTGTCTCTGGCATAAGAGATTGGGCCACTGTAATTTTCACTCCCTTATAAATATATCTAGTAAATGGATAGTTGTGGATCTACCTGAACATGAGATTCCAAATGATAATGTTTGAAATCCATGTCAATATGAAAGACAATATAAAATATCTTTCATATCAAAGAAATAATTTTCAACTTCATAACCAATTGAGTTAGATGAAATGGATATGTTTTGAAATTATAGATATTTTAGTCTAAATTGAAATAAATATGTTTATGATCTAATAGATGAATTTTTTAGGTATACTTTGTCATTATTTTAAGATCATAAAAGTGAAGAATGTTCTTATTTATCCAAGTATTCTAAATTAGTAGAAAAATTATGTGGACATTGGATCATAACAATAATAAGTTAATAAGGCTATGATTTTCAAAATGAAGAGTTTTAATTTTTTGTCCTACAAAATGGATATAGGCATAACATCATAGCTCCTACAACACCCCATGAAAATTTAGTTGTAAAAAGAAGAAATGGAACCCTAAAAAAATGGAATGAACTATACTTAGTGAATAATATTTAATTTATTTATTTTTAAAATATACTATGAATCTATCTTGTTAAAGAATCAATATAGTTTTTATTAGTCCTATCAATTAGACGACCCCTACGAGTTATTGAAGAATAGGAAGACTAAGGTTAATTACTTTAATGTTTTTGGTTACAAAGTCTTTATCCCCAATAAAAAGGATAATCTTGAAATTGATTCTTCAAAATTTGATGAAGGAATTTTTCTACGCTATTCAACATCGAAAATATCATTTAGGGTCATTATTACAGAAACTAAATGTGTGGAAAAATATGTACATATAAAACTTTATAAAATAGATCCACTTTAACCTAAGACCTCCAAATAAAATATTGAGGATTAGTTGTCAAATCTTGACTTATATTCTAGATCTTATGACTCTGATGTTTTGAAAGCACCAAAATTTTCTAGTTCTATAAAATTTCATGATTTAGATTCTAGTAAACCATAACCTATATAAGGACCTAAAATAACACGCCCTTTTTTATAGATCTATTGGAATCCTTAATAACCATCAATTTGATATTGTAGTTGGACATTTATATAAAGAAACACAAGGTATATCTTTTCTAGGGAACCAAGTTGAACATCAAGCCTTTTTTCATAGCTTGATGCTAAAAATATCAATTATTCTATCAATGATGAATTTTGGGTAAGGGTTATGCCTGAAGAATGTAATCATTCTGATGGAAAAAAATCTGGAAAGTTATTGATAGACACCAGGAAACCTATACAATAGGTAGTAAGTGGTTGATTAGAAATAATGTATATGAATCTGGCACTATATTAAGGAATAATGATAGATTAGTTGCCCAATGTTATAGTCAAGAAGAAGTAATAGACTGTATAGAATCATTGTCACTTGTTTCCTGACATGGGTCCATTAGAATACTGCTATCTTATATAACATATATGAATTTAAAACTCTATAATATGGATGTTAAAAATATATTCCTAAATGGGTATGTAGTTTAGAATGTTTTTATTTAACAGCCCTTGGTGTTACAAATCCTCATTTTCCAACTAATGTTTTAATGTTTACAAAAGATGTTTATGGAATAAAATAGCCTCTATTAGCTTGGTATGAAATTCACAATAATTTTCTTATTTTTAATGGGTTTTAAAAAGTTCTTTATAAACAAACTATTATCATCAAAATAATTTGTAATGATGTTTTATTGTTTCAAATATATGTTGATTACATTATTTTTTAATCTTAAAAATACGTCTTATGTATTTATTTTTGAAAAATGATACAAAACGAATTTGAAATGATTTTAATGGTTGAACTATAATTCTTTATTTGATTTCAAAATTTTAAAAATAAATACTATATTATTTTATATAAAAATAAGTACACTAATGATAATTTGACACCATTTTCCTTTGATTATTCAAAATTTAGTGATACATCAATGATTACTACCTATAAATTGGATCTTAAATAAAATTGAAAATCAGTGGACTAAACCAATTACAAAGATATGTTTAGAAGGCTTCTTTATTTGACTTCTAGTTGATCTGATATTATGTTTAGTGTGTTCATGTGTGATTGTTCTCATGTAAATCCTAAATATTCACATTTTATTTGTATTAAATTAATTTTTAAACACATTTAATGTACTACCAACAACAGAATTTTCTATCCTAGAGGAAAATCATTTGATTTAGTTTGTTATTATGACACTGATTTTTGTGTTTGTGTGTTTGATATAAAAATAACCTAAGGAAAATGTCACTTTTTAGGAAAGTCTATATTATCATCGTTTATTAAGAAGATAAATTCTATTGCATTATCTACTATTGAAGCTGAATACATAGCTATTAGTTATTGTTGTGAATAGATTCTGTAGATGAAACACACATTAATATATTATGGATATCAATTTAGGAATATACCTATAAATTATGACAATAAAAGATCAATTATCATTTCTTCTAAGTGAATATTTTCTCACTCAATAATAAATAATATTGATGTGAGGAATTACTTTTTAAGAGATCATTATCAAAAAGGATATATAACTCTTGAATTCATTGGCAGTGAATATCAACATGCCAATATTTTTCTAAGCCTTTAAATACTAAGAGGATGAATTAGATAATACATAAGTTAGGGATGATAAATTTTCGAAGACATAATATTAATGACTCATTAATCGGACCTACTGATGATGACTCACCGATTGGAACTAGAGATGGTGACTCACCGATATGTCTCACTAATGTGTCTCCCCGACAGATACTTAATTATTTCTCTTTATAGAATATTAAATGTTGGTTTATTTTAATATTTTATTTTAACCCACATTTCATATTTTATTTTTTAAATCCCTAAATGATAAAATAATGTTTGGTCCAAAAATTTTATTACACACACACTATTACTCTAAAAATCTTACCCTGAAACCCTTCATTACCATGCTGCTACATTTCCCTATAGAACTGAATACTTGAAACCTCTCTCAATAGAACATATAAAGCACGTAATACATGTATATAAGGATTAGTTACATCCAACCAAGAATAATAGAAGTTAATGTATCCAACCTAAACCTAATCATATTCAACCATAAGTTGCAAACTATATCATGATCCCTAGAATGAAAGTACACTCTGAATAGCTATTATCGATTAATTCTATCCCAATGAACATGTTGCAGGATCAAGGATGGTTGGAGTGGTTTTCCAATAATGAATGACCATACTATCTAATGATAGTTTACGATTTCTACCTGTATGGTGAGTTTTTGATCGAAGTATCAAAAATGATTTGGATAAATTAGGTGATATATGGAGAAATCTATTTTTCATCCAAGCATTGGGAAGAATGTTTGCAGGTACCCCATGATAGTCTGTGGGATGATAATCAAGGAAGTTCTCCCCAACTAAAGACATTTTTCATTTTAATGAAGCATTGTCTATGTTTATTGTAAATGGAGATGATATAAGACATATTTATATAGATCATGATGGTGAGTTCATGCTCTTATACAAGTTCATATAGAGTAAATTATGTCACATGAAATGGGATATCCCCTACCTCAAGTACCAGGATGTTAATATATTGATATTTTTTGAAGAAATGTTATAATATTAATATGTGAAAATATTAGATGGTCAATATAAGTGTGATGATCAATCCCTCCTACAAGTCAAACTCGTTATTTAATCCAAGGATTATCTCTTCTAGGATGAATAGTATGTGGTTGGTGTATGAATGTGAAGGGAAAATTTCATCTTGTGATGATTTCTATCTAAACAAAGTCATCTGAAGGAGGATGAAATTTAATTGGAACCACTGGAAGAAGATATGGGTTGAGGATAACGATAAGTTGTATAAATATTTCAATAATGATGATCATCCCTTGAGGCCAAGTAATATGGTAGACCATGTTCTATGACTAGATGAAGAGGGTGAATATTCAGATGAGGATATAGTTGAGGTGGTTCAAGGAGTTGAATCACAAATATATGGAAGGACTGATCATGACATTGCTGAATGAATAGAAAATATGTCTTATGCTCTTATAATTTCACCTAGAATTCTACCCTCTAAAGAACCACTTATAGCCGAGGATAATAGTGAAGAGACTGAATTATCAAAATATGATGTGTATGATAGAATATCTGGTAGTGATAAAGAATAATGTGGTGAAAAATTAGAAATTGGATGTGATGTAAAAGAATACAAAATGGTGGTAGTGATTAAGAAGAAAATTTATATGATGATGATTCATGTGAAAGGGATGATGGAGGAAGGGATGGATATGATAGTGAATTAGATCATCCTGATGATGATCAAGGTCGTGATGTTGAACATATTGATATTAAATTAGATAATACTAAGCATGAATGTCTTGGTAATTCTCCTATAGTGGAATTGGAACGGGAACCAGTTTAGTAGTCCCATGAATCTCTCAGAGCATCTGTTGTTGAGGAAAGGGCTCCTAATGTCCATGTTTAGGCTAAAGAATATTTTTTTAGAGAATCTAGTCCAATAATATGTTTATTTAAATAATAAAATATATGTTAATAAGAGGGAATATACTAGGGGGAGACATGCTGAGATAGATAATGTTTATATAATTACTACTTTGGAATACATGTTTATGCCGGTATGGTGGATTGATCCAGTATATGTGAATTTTGGTTCGAATTATCCCGATTCAATGGATATGATCGCCACTGTTACTCATAATTCCATTTTTTGTAGCTACTTAAGTGTTTGATGGATATGACACCAAAGAGGAACTTGGTGCTTTCAAGGAATAACAGTTGACTGAAGGTTGATTTTCCAATTCACATCAACATGATTTAATTTCAATAAATAGTTAAGGAGATGAAAATTAGATCACTAAAATAGTTTTTCTCAAGTTGTGCCTCAGTTGGTCTCAATTCTAGATTCCATTGCAATTGATAATAAAAAAAATGAGGAATAAGCTGACTGCTATGGTTTTTTCCATTAATAGTCTGACTGTTAATTATAGGACATCCTTGGATAATATGTTGAATGAATTTGGAGATGAAACTTTTAGGAGTGCTATTACTCAGCCTGAACCCCCTAATGTTGATGTGTACTAGTTATGATTAGATATCTGATATAGAGTGCAAGGTAAATCTTCATAAACTTCTCCTATTGTTCTTTATCAATATGTTTAAATGATTAGATATATTATTTGATAAGAAATTGATACTTTTATAGGATTCTTTGGTTGGTATACAATAATTAATATCCGGAAAAATAGTTACCATGTTGATGATATGGTGAGATTCTTCTCAAAAGAATGAACTACTACTAAATAAGAAATAACCAAGAATGTAGACTTCTCTACTAAAGGGATTTACACCAAGAATCACCTGGACATTCAATAGTAGTATTTGGTGGAAAATTCGAGGCTACCTCTAGTCACTGAAGACATAAAATATCAAGTCATGAAGCATACTATATTCACACCTACCCTTAATAAGATTATGGATAATATAGAATATTTTGAAAATTCTATGTAATATGGTTTTGAGATCATCAAGGACATCATAAGTATATTGAATCCCTACTTTATTTATCACAGTACTTCCATTTTTTCTCTAGTATTTGATCTTATCAGACCTGTCTTAGAAATATATACTCATTCATCTACTCTTTTGACCATAAACCCCACTAAGGCTCTTAGTAAAATTCAACCGTTCATGCATTAGGAACTAACATGCCCCCCATTTGTCTTCTAGCCCGGGCCTTTCTCCTTCTGTTTTCAAGGATTTCCTATTCTATCCTTTAGTACCCTCACTATTCCTTCCACCAGTAGTACTTCTTCACCTCCTACTCCTACCAATAATCCCTTTAATAATGGAAAATAACAGATGGACTCTGATGTGACCAAGAAGTAGTTGGATCAATCTTTGATGGGGATCTAATTTTTTATATTTTGTAACCTCAATAGTTTTTTTACTAATGCAGTACCTTGGATAAATTTTTCATATTATTATATGTTCAATATTTTCATTCTTTGTTTCTATTTTGACAATACCAAAAAGGGGAGAATGTTTATGGAATACATCTCAGGGGTATGTAAAGTGGAATATTAAATTTATATATAATATTATCTTAAAAAAATTTATTAATTGATATGTAAATACATTTTTGTCTTTAATAAAATTTTCATCTCTTATAGAAATATCCTCTCTTATGAGTTGTATAATATTTTAAGAAAAATTAATTTTTAATCATAAATTAACTATTTTTTATAAAATTCTATGATTTGTGATAATCATAATGGATGAAATTATTGGCATCGTATAGTTTATAATTCGAAAAATAATTCTTAATTATTATTTAGTAAGTTATATTGTGTTTAATCATGTGTACATATAATACTAAACCTGTGGTATTAGAATTTATATGAGAAGACATGTTAAAAGATTTTGGCTAAGTATAAGTAATTGATACATGTCCTACTGATAGTTGATTCACTAATACCCAAGTCACTAATACATAAGCTATAGCCCGAAGTATAATCTGTTGATGACATGAGCTACCTATAGTGAGACTGAACAATAGAACGACTCAAATTTTCACTATGTATGACCTACTGATGCCTAAGTTACTAACACCTAATCAACCAATTCTCGTCCTACCAATAAAGATACTGTCAGACACTCATAATTTGAATTAGTATAATCTACTGACTGTTGAGTTACCAACACCCCAGAAACCAACAACTTGACCGACCAATCATGAGATACAAAAGAAAGTTTTATCCAATGATACAAAGATCTAATAACATGCCAAATTACCCATAGAATGAGACACTAACTTTCTAAGACACTGATAGTTTGTGATACTAATAGTCTGAGATGCCGATAGACTGAGACACAGATAATCTGTCTCTTAATTTTAATCTTATAACTAAAAGTAATATTTGTGTTATTTCGTGCTATAGATTTTATTAATTATTCTATAAATAAAACATTGATGATATTTTTAGAGAATAGTACATGGTAAAAATTCCCAGCACATAATTAGGAACATGCTCCCTTTCAGTTGACATGGATAAATCACATACATGACCAATAATCTCTACAGTCATATTTACAAAAATTAAAGGAGAGATATTGTGCATCTTAGAGATAAACACAAGAGTTTACTACTATGTATACATGAATACATTATTGGGAAAAAATCACATGAACATTTGTATAAAAAAAAATAAATGACATGGACACTTAGAGGAATAATCTACTTTCTAGTAAATAGAAGAAAGAAGAAAAAACACTTTGTTTTTCTATCTATTTCTAGAAGTCTACACTGTCTTCACTTTCACAATCAATAAGGAGTCTAGAAGCTTCCTAGCACACCACATAGAGAATTCTAAACTCTCACCTCATTATATTTCTCTCCTTATGTACATTATTTACATTTTCAGTAGTGTGTGTGCCTATGTTTTATAAACACACACTAAATCCCTTGATAAACTGGAATATACATAGGTATCTTAATCAAAATTCGTTTTTTAAATATACACTTCCACGGATAACTCTAGATGTGGTCTCAGTGTTTCTTGTGTGTTTGTTTTGTACTCCCACACTATAGAAGAGGTCTGTGGACCTGGAAAATTTGTATTTTTGTGTACCTTGACCCATGGTGTAGATCATGTTTATTTTTATAAATTTCTTGGAAGAAGTGGATCAACATGTGTAGAGGACTAAGTCTGTTTTCAAGACAGAACCCCTTGTTTTAATCCACTGTGTTTTCTCATGTTTATTGTTTCTTATATTTTTGTTTTAATCAAACTACAATACTTCACTTCACTCTGATATTTAATCTTACATGGTGTTTGTATTAGAATTTGATTTAGTATACTGTTTTCAAAAGTTAATATAGTAATTCATAATATCTTAACTATAGAACTAATCATCATTTGATAAATATTTCAAGAAATCAAATCTTTTATAATTATTCTATATCCCATAACTGGGCCATTGTTTATTTTAAATTAGAGGATTTTTAAATCAATAATTTTTTACAGAAATTTTTATAAGAACTCAATTAACCCCCGCCCCCCTGAGTGTCTTACTCCGAACAACATCAATGTTGATAATATTCATTTAATTTGACTTTAATGAAATAAAGAAAAAGTATTAATTAAAATATAATTACTTCAAAAAATAAGAATTTGTCAAGTTCATCAAAAATATTCTTCTAACACATTATCATTTTTAAATTCATTAAATTTTGATATCATTAAAATAATTTATTATATTTTTTATTAATTAAAGACATATTTTGTCGATGTTTCATGAGAATTAAATATAATTATATAATTACTAAAATTTTAATAAATTTATTTAATAAAATAATTTAATTAATATCAAAATTAATATCAATGTTCGTTCATAACTAGTTTATGTTACTATGCGAATACATACACGATATTTACAACTAAGAGAGTTCCACTTTGTAACTCATTTTTTTTAATATTAAAAATATAATCTTCATGAAAAAGTTTACATTAAGAATCAATTTTAATTATAACCTGATAGGGACATAATTCTATTCAACACAAAGAATTAATATGAAAACTTGAGACCTTATCACCTAGTTTTACCTTTTGTTAACCCAATTTACCATTTACCTCTATGATTAATTTTGCAATGGGTTCTATTAATATTGGAAAAAAAAATAAAAGAGACAGATTTACCAAATTTAAACCACCTAATTCTATGTATGTAATTAATTATACCAAACTATATACTTATAAGTTATATAAATTAATTTTAATTTTGGTGTGTAAATTATGACAAAAATATATTTTAGGAATAAGAATATTTTATGCATTTAACTATATTCATTTTTATCCCATGAATAAAAAATATTAGATGTATCTTTTAGAAATTCGATTGAATATATTGCATATAAATATCTATAACATTTGTCACCAATAGTGATAAATTTAATTAATTGTTATGAAATTACATTTCATGCAAAAAATATTATTTAAAAAAACATTTTTTTATTTTTAAATTATATTTAGATTAATTTTTATTTAATTCATTTCCAATGTGTTAATTTTATAATTTTTTTAGGAAAAGTTTAACTTAATTTTGTCATTCCTCCTCATACCCACCAATCCAATATATAGGTGATAATAAATAATAATAAAAACAAAAATAATAAAGTATATCATTGTTTGTTTAGACTTCTCGTAATGTGTAATGAACGATATCGAAGAAGTAAATTTTTTATATATAAAAATTCCTATATTATTTGGGACGTATATTCCTTTTTTACTTTCTAATGTATTATAAAATGATAACATCACTTGTGTGAAAGTGTTGAATAAAACCTATATGATGTAATGAAATTCATTTTTCTTTTTAGTTTCACTTTGACAGTAATAAGGATATATTTAATGAATATATATGTTATATATGTAATAAAAAATATTATTTAATGATGATATATTATTTAGTATTCTTTTATTCGATATGTTTGGAAAAGTTTAATATAGTTCATAAATACAAATATCCTACCACCTTAATGAACTCTTTCATTGATATTGTATCTATAACATTAATTGATTACTCAAAAATACATGTATAATCAATATATATGCTATTTATATGTTGGATAACATTATTTAGATTATGTAACCATTATAATACTAAGATCTCCAAAATTAATAAACTGAATCATAAATGAATAATGAAGCAGTCACTACCAAAAATGGAATTTGAACTAGTAATTGTAAATAAAAGGGTAATATAAGTTCATACTAAATCATATTTTTTTGATATATATTATTATTATTATAGAATAACTTTATAATAAAATTAAAATTTTTATATTAGATGTTCAAATCTGTATGAATAAATTCTAGAGTTTAATTAAGGGATTTTTGTCTCACTTTTCTATTAGTAGGACACATGCCATATCCTCAACTTAGTTGCATTTTGCATCCTATATACATCCTACTATTTTACTTTATAATTATTATCCAAAAAATTATGGGATATACATATCCATATATGGTTCTTTCTATTACGAGTCTTACGATTCTAATGGTACCAAAGTGGTAAAAGTTTTATGTTACAAAATCATTGTTTTTAACGATTTTTTTTATGATTAAGTTTAATATACTAAAATCGTGTTCACTGCCTCTCAATAATATTAAGTATTTTATTATCCTATTTTTATTTCTATATATTTCATGTGTTCCATTCACTTTCAACCCTTTAATAACTAATGAAACAAAATGAATTGTTTTTAGAAAAACATTCTTTTATTCTCTCTTCAGTTGAAACTAATTTTTCATCCAACTCCATGTTATATAAAAATGATTTAAAAAATGTTTTTAATTTATCCAATGGTTTATTAAGTATATTTTCACTCATTTTTGACTGTAAAAAAACAGTTTAAAAGGAATTCTCTTTTTATTTTCAAAATGAGGTATTCTTTATAATTAAATAACAATTTGAAAGGAATGTTTTTTAAACATGTATGGCATGAATTGTATTTTATAAAATCATGACCAATAAATTATTTAAATAATCCATTAAATTTTTAAAAGAATATTTTGATATCAAAAATTATCTTCATAATATAATAATTTTTTATATTTCAGGTACATTTTATAAATTTTAAAAGGAGATTTTCTTCGACAAATATGCCATGTGATATTTTCAAATTATTTTCAATATTTGATCAAATCCTTTGATATTTTATAATTCTTAAAGGTGATGTGGTATAATGATTCCATATTAATTATTTATATATGTGTATTATGATTTTAATGATGATATTTTTATGAAACCCATTCATTTTCCATGGTTTATGTAGTGAAGACTTGGGTAAATAATTATGAAACATGTTTCTTTTCTGCGGGTTATGCTGTGTTGAAATGTTTCTAAAACACATTTCAATTTCTTAAGTAATAATATAATGAATGTTTTATGATCTTTTGGAAAACATATTTTTTATTATCAATATTTATTCTTAGATCCTATATCGCCCTCCAATTAATTGAGTAATTCTAATTGTTTTATGGGCTCAAATAGTACACAAAAGGTTATCTAACGAAAAAAATGGGTACATGGGAGGTTATAACTATCCCAAAAGAGGGTACTTAGGAGGTTACCCAGATTTCATAATAGGTTAAATTTGGGGTTATTCGAATAATTAATTTTTTACAAGGGTGTTTATCACATGCCTATCATGTTATCAATGTATTAGTGTATAGACTACACACAAGATTCTATATTCTTATATTTCTAAATACTATTTCTTATATCAATGTTATGTTCTCATGGTTCTGGCTAATTGATTACATTACTATTCAAGTCATATGAAAATCCATGACTTATTCAATGACACAATTTTATGATCTACAATATATAAGTTACGATTTTCAAACGTTATTCACAAGTTTTCATACCCTCATGCTAAAGTCATGTTGATATGTCCCTTATTAACCATTATTGAGAATATGATATAAAAAATTCATATATTTTCATTACCCATGTTATAAATAATAGACTTATTTTTGATATGTCTGAAAATTGTTCTACTTATGCTGATATTAGCGGGAGATGATTTAGTTCACTTATGAACTAGTTGTCTATGTATAAAAGTTTAAAAGGGAACTAAAGATAAAAGACTATTCCATGGATCATTATGTTTGTAATTAATATTTATATATTAATTTTTGGTATATATATAAATGTATGTGTGATATGTTTAGGTATTTATCTTAGGTTGAGAAAAATTGAAATTAATCTGGTATGATTTATACCATTTAGATGAGACCCCCGATATATATTACAAAATAATACTTAAAAGGATGGTGTTATTTTCAGATGATAACATCTAGGATGTGGCTATGAGTTAACTGAATATACATGGGAACTATTTTATAATATAATATTCTATTCATGTGTGTATATTATAGTATATAGGGTGTCTTTTTATTAGTGGGTGAGAGGGAACACTTAGAATTTTTAAAACATAGAAATATATTAAAGTAACATTTTAAAAAAATGGCTTCAAAATAACTAATCAAAGAATATTATGTGATATGGGCTCTATATAGATTATTATGACTATTTTTTAAGTAAATTTATCCATTATCTTATCATTTTATCCCATACACTAATATATTTTAATATTTAACATACTAATGAATTATTACATTAATTACTGTTAATAATGAAAAAACATAGTTGATCTTATAACATTATATTAATTATAATAATTCGATATATGGAATCCATTTCACAAGATTGAATCCATATAACAAAATTAATTACTTTTAAAATAAATTGACAAAATTTTGGGGAAATATGGTTTTCCCAAAAAAGGTGTTTGTAGGTATAATATTTTTTCATAAAAATAAGATAAGAAAAATTACAATTATAAAACCCACAATTTGATTATTTTTCATAAATATTAACTTATGATATTTATAAATAAATTAAAATAAATATAAATTATTAAATACTTTAATGGAAAATAAATATTTCTATATAATTGGTATTTTCATTATTCAATAAAAATTAATTTTTTTTAAAAAAAATACTATTATTTCACCATAAGAAAATTTTGACAATAAAATTTCAAAAATATAACCCTTTTAATAAAATAAAATTTATAAAAATTTCATAAATAAATCATAATAGTTTCTCATAAAAATAAAAATATAACAAAAAATATTTTACAGGTATAAAATAAATTTACTACATATTAGCTGCTTAATTGCTATGAATTAATCAAAAAAATTATTTTAAGTAGGATAAATGTTTATATATATATATTTAATAATTTAGTTACACCAATTCAGAACCACCAATTCAATGTCTAGATTTTATCAGCCATACATAAAATCATGATTTTTCAATACTATATTGTACTCTGTTTAGAATCAGTGTTTCGTGTAATGAAATTTTCAAACAAGTTAATCTTATTTAATGAAAAATATATCATAAAATCTTAGTGTACTACATTTTATCACCCTTATAAAAACTTTAAACTGAATATTCCATCAACCTGATATAAATACCTATGGTTATTTATTTCTTATCCCATCATCGGGTTCCCATATAGATTTCTAAAAGAAAATCATGTCCAAAATACTTTTACCAGGTTAGTGTTCTTGTTTAAAATCACATTATATTTATTATCTAGAATCTCTATTAGTTGTTCCTAATAAGAGATATAATTCTCTATTTCTATGAAATATAATTTTAGTACATATTGAGGATTAGGTATGTATTTCCATAGGGAATAAACATTTAACAAATCGTTAATTTTGAACAGATTCATTATAAGATCCAATAGATAAGAAAGTATCTGAATTCAATCAAGAATTTCAAAGGGAATGAAATACCTTGGGATAAACATTCCAATGTTTCAAAATATCATAATCCTTTTCGAAGTGTATATTCATACTAATACCCATTCACTAACATTGAGTTATATATCTCACAAAAACTATCAGCATAACTTTTATTTCGACTTTGGGATTCCATGATGTGATTTTGATTGTATATAACCATAAATAACAATTCATAATCTAATTTTAGACCCATTACCATTAATTATATAACTTCATCCTAGCACATTCAATTTCTATACATCTTTCCATAGGGGAGATCATAAGGATCCATATGAATGCTTGAGTGAAGGATATTTTTGCAAGAAAATTCACCCAAAGAATGCATTGAGCCAAAAAAATATTTTCAATACATAAAATATGATCTCATTGTATCCTATATGGTTGAAATTTTCCTCTCAAACTGAACATATATTTGAGGATGATAAATAGTTCTAAATACTAACTTCATATTCAAAGAATGGTGAAATGTTTTCCAAAACATTGAGGTAAACACCGGATCTTGAATAGAATCAATAAAATGTGGTAATCCAAGTAATATTATAACACCGTATATGTATATTTATCATGATGATAAAGAGATCAATGTTCTCTTATCTTAATGAAATATAATGATTTCATAAGGATATCGACTACCACTTAAAAAATGATTGTACCCTTTAGATGTTATCAGGATTCCAATGATGAAATCAATGGTAACATTTTCCCACTTACATTTCATTAAGTGTGATGTTTATAGAATACCAATAGACTTATGTATTGTGAATTTACCTTTTGGACATACCAAGGATCAAGATATATACTCTACAATATCAATTTTTATTTTATCCAACCATAAAAACCCTTTTAGATCATTTTAAATTTTTTAAAAAATTGGATGAATAGAGAATGATAAACAATAAGATTTATCCAACAAATCATTCTTCATGTATGGTATTTATTTTATATATACATAGTTTATAAACCATTTCATTTCATCATAAATATTACTCGATTGAGGGGTTTTTATAATCTTTTCTTTCTTCTCCACAACATTTTTATACATCTATCTATTCCTCATAATGATGGATAGTTAAACATTAATCTATGAAAGATATGATCTATGATATTCCCATTGAATTTTTAATTCTCTTGACCTAAAACAATATCATATCTTTTTTAATCCACATCAAGGAAAAACTATCATGGTTAATCCGACTTATATAATTTAATTATACGTTCTCCATCATAGGGTGGAAGAGTATAAGGATTCATAATCTTTAATCAATTACAACCTCTAATTTTGAAAATATTAAATTATTTATATATAAATATATAATTAAGTTTTCATGTTTAATATATATATCACTTCATTCACGAAATTGATAATGAATCCATATTTTCAATGAAATAATGACAACTACCATTTCCAAATCCTGATTTGGGGAATTTTTCTCATTAATTTTAAATTGGTGTGAGTCCTTAGATATCACTATATTATTATACATGATGAATAATTCTAGTAGCTTTATTGATGAATAACTATTGACCACAAACCCTTCTCTACTGTAAGGTAGTGTGAGCATAGGTGCATTGAATAACCCTTTTCGTAGCACCTTAACATTTTTTCCACATTCATTAATTCATAAGGACATGGGCACTCTTATATGTCATATTCATTAGTGGATTTGATATTCATGATAAATTATTAAAAAATAATCATTAATATACATCCAATATAAGAAAAATATTGATCTCAGTCATATTGGTTGGTATGGTCCATTGGGTAAACACTTACATCATTCAAGGATATACCAATATATAGTAACATGAGATTATATGACATAATTAAGGAACTATTCATATCCACAACTAATCATTCTAAATTTGATGTATATCCCATTATTCCACTATTTTTTCAATAAAATCCTAAATTTATTTTCATGATATTCATTACTGGTTGAATATATAAGTATATCAACTATAAATACTACAAAAACATACTATGTTAATCTCTAAAAACACTTTTCACTATATCCTTGAAGTTGAAGGGGTAATTTTTATGTCTAAATAGAATAATTATATATTCAAAATGATCATACCTTGTATAGAATGTTTTATTTGTTATATCCACAACCTTGATCCATAATTGATGATATCCAAAAATAAAGGCCAGTCTTTGAAAGGTATTCTACCTTTCATGGTTATTAGAACATCCATCAATAAAGGGTAAATTATTCTTGTAATTATAGTGATGTTGTTAATTTCTTGATAATATATTAAAATATGAATTTTCCCATATTTCTTTTTTTAAAAATAGTTCAACACCATGGTGATGCACTCAGTAAAATGAATCATTTTTTATATTCTATTAGAGTTTATACTTTAATTATTTTTACTCAATTTTGTACATTCTATAAGGATTAAATAAAATTGGTGTATCATTATAAATGAGTTCTGTTGAACTTTCAACCTCATGATGCATAGAAATATAAGGAAAATAATCATTAAATATATCATTATATTTCTAAACCATAAGAATATTTTCAATTTTCAGTTTCTCTAAAACCATTTTAGAAAAATATCCCACATGAATAAGTTTTAAGACACATATTATTTATGTAATTCCCATTATAAATTCATGTTTATCCTTGCATCGATATACAATAATATGTTGATTTGGAATAATAATTATGAAATTCCTTCCTTAGTATTTTATATTTTATTTATATAAATAAATCAAATACATTACCAATAGAAAATAAAATTAAACTATAGTCTGACTAATTAGATTTTCAAGAATTATATTCCCACAAATATCATTTGGAGAGGGCCTTTAATCTTGAGACATGATCATCATGTCATTGTGATTTTTTCTTCCAAATCAACATATATACCTTAAGGCGATGTTTTAATACTATTGTTAAGTTATCTATAAATAATATACTGTTTTGATCCATAATTTAATAATTCATTTGAAATTATATAGTGTATGGAAAGTGTCTGTTTGACTATGTCATTCTCATGTCCCACATTATTTGTGAAAATAATTTATTCACTTTATACTTTTTCTTAGTGGGTTGGTAAGGAATACCATCCTCATTATCTCTTGTATTAATTAAATGGTTCTCTTTATTATAAATCTCCCATCATCTGAAACATTGATCTTCATTATTTGATTACTTATTCTTCCATGGGTTTTTCCATTATTTTATCCCCCATAAACAATCACTATATCGATGGACATCCTTTCAACAATTTATGAATTTTAAAAATAAATTTATAGGCATTTATTGACTATATCACCCCCACCCCCATTTTTATAATGTAGGTGGTTGGAATTTTGGTCCTCAGTTACATTTACCATTATAGTTTCTTTGAAATACCATTTTTCACTTTTTATCACAAAAACAAGAAGAATAATTGCAGTTCCCACTCTATGTTTCTACCTTCAAGTCAAATTGTTTTATTTTTTATTATTTCCAAATTTGATTATCGATAAATCATTTAAAATAATCTGTTTTTTTTTGTACTAAAGAGTTGATAAATATTTCATTACAGGTTCATTGTAAACCTCTAAGTATACATTTAATTTCATATAATATTTACTTCATCGGTTCCAATAAATTATTCATCCTTCTATTTCATCTCAATAAAATTTTATTATATATAGTATAATGATTTTGAGAAAGTGCTGATTGGGAAATAGTGTCATAAAATGATCCCATTCAAGGGGTTTTATATCATAATCCCCTTTTTTACTCGATTAAACTGTACCATTGATCATCATCATCTTTCATGTGAAAGACTAGTAGGCCAACATTCTCATCATCCATTAATTAAAGAATAGAAAATAGTTTTTTCATTTCGTTGATATATTGCGAATAAATCAGTGGATCTAAATACACATAGAATAAAGGTAGTAGTTTTCTTAAAAATACTCGATGACATGTTTATGTCTCTTTAGTTCATTCGAAATATCAATATGGCTTATATTATTTCTCACAAGATGAGATATTTTGGTGAAAATAATCTCAAGATATCTTATCCCAAATCATGATCCATTTGGTTTCACATGAGTATGTTAATTTCATTTTCCTATCACATTACTTGTTACGATGATTACATTTAGTTTCATACATTGAATAAATCAAAAAATATAATATATTTATTGTGAAAAATAAATAGATTATTTTATAGTGAGAAAATCATTCCTGAGATGTATACATTTATAAAACCTTTTTATAATCCTACAAAACATTAGTTTTATCCTATTTCATTTTTTTGGTTCACCATAGGGTTTCTTAGGTTATATCCTCATATTTCCAAAATTATAATCTCAAAAAATAATTAAACTATTATCTAATATGAACTATGATTACCCAATAATAAAATACATTACTATTACATCATTCAAGATGATATTCAACACATATCATAGAAGTACATAATCAAGGACAATAATAGTTTAGAGTATTTTGACACTCGAAAAAAATAACTTATATCGTAAAATAAATCCATCATATCCCATAAATATGTTCCTATTAGTACCCTTCTAGACAGTTCACAATTTGATCCTTAAATAAAACACTAGGGTAGGAACACATAAGAAATGGTGAGATCTGATGCCTAGTGTGGAGAAATATGGGATATATAAATCAAAAGATAGAATTTGATGATCATAACGGTATGATTCCGTAATATAGTTTGTGTTTACAACATAAAATATTCATACCCATTCAATTTTAGATCATAAAATCTAATATAATTTCATATTCAAAAGCATGATTGATAATGATGTCAAAGAAGTAATAATCATTTGACAGTTATGACATAGTTATTTGGAATCATAATCATTGGAAATCATAATGTTGTGTAAATAGAAATGTGTTATCATTTACACCAAAACAATTCTTAGCATAGGTAGATTTTATCCTACTCATGCAATAAAATGTGAACATAGCCATTCGTAATCTTTTCCACACAAAATGATATGATCATAGATAGAATTAATCACACTCAGGCATCAAAATGAAGACATTGAAATTGATGATCGATTCCCTGGTTATCATCATCATTCCATGACATATATATATATATATATATATCACATTAACCAATGAATTGTAGGTTTATAATTTAACCAACCATAGTATAGTCATATTCTATTCCAATGTATGCCCCATAGTCCTGAAAACATTTATAATTCCATCGTAGCTTAACTCATGGGAAAGATAACTGTTTTCTTCATGATTTCATTATCATAATCGATAAACATACAATGTAAATTATTGATCTATATTTTGATAATATGATAATTATATCATTACTAATATCTAATAATTTTATAATAGATGGAAATACCTTTAAAATTTAAATGGATCATTTTGTATAGAAATTACCTGTTTCATTTTGAAATCAAATATTTAAAATATGAAAATTTCAATAAAATTAGGAAAAATAATATCATTGAAAATAAATCAGTAATATTATAATGGAATATTATAAAAATATAAATTTTATGACTTCGGGATATGTTTTCTGTGAAATATACTTTAGAATAATGACTTTTATTATATCTTTGGAAAAATTAATTCATTTGGAAAATTACAAGAATATTATTTTAAAATAATTTTATAGAATCCAAATATATTTTTACTAATTACATTATGAAATAATTTAATAATATTAATAAATTTCCTGAAATATTTTAATTAATATATAGATATTAGAAAAACATTCTCGATTAAAGAGTAAATGAATTTTGTTTTTATTAGTAACATTTTATGGATAATTTATGTACATAAGAGTTGAAAATTATACTATTATTAAAAAAATTACATGATTATCTAGAATAAAATATAATTTATATTATTTAAATAACATGGTAATATAATTTCCCTCAATAGAAATTTCACATATACAATCTTGGAACAAAATGAGTTGCTAACATAAATAACTTACCTTGAGCATCATCTTTCTTCATAAACAATTAAATACACCATATAAAAAAAATAGATTTAAAATAAACCTATTATATAATAATGTTAATATATAACTTACTTTGTACCATTCCTCTATAATTTCCAATTATCCTATCTTAAATAATTCTTACTTAAAATATATATTCAGGTGAAAATTAGAATGTTTTCCACTCATGTTTAAGTTTGATAGTTCTGGTACATTCAACTAGGATATAATTTTATAATATCAAGAATATTAATAATGAAAAATAATATTATATATATAAATTAAATATATCCTTGTTATCATTCATGTGAAAGTGGATAAAAACATAATCATGTTGCTTTGGGGAGGTTGTAGCCCACACATACGAATGGGGGACTTAATCATTTTCTCGTAGATTGAATGGTAAGAAGGTAGAAACTTTTTTATAATTAATTAATAATAATAGTTTTATAAATATCATATATAAACACTAAAAATATCATAACAACAAACCATGAAATACAGTGAGGGAAAATGAATCTGATTACTACACGGATGTGGCAGTACACATGTTCGCACAAGTGATGTTTTCATTTCTGATTTGATAACAAGTAGGTTAAATGGTTGTTAAAAAATCATAATAATGTTTTAGTATATTGATGATTTTGGATGAAACATTTTACAATGGATACAATAGGTTTTTAGATGTTTTAAAAATAATAAAAATTTATTGTACTTGGTTAGGTGATATACCTCTTCATTGAGAAACCTCATTTTTTATAGACATTAATCCCTGAAAGGATAATATAATGAAAAAACAAGGAAATTCATAATTTTTTCAGGAAATTTATACTATAATAGGAAAATTAATAGAAGTGTTTAATTGGTAGGGTTGTCCTTATATAACTGATAGAGAAAACACACATGTAATGTTTCAAATGATTAAAATATATTAATGTTTTATTCATTACAAATGGCCAAAAAATGACTCATATTTGAATTATAAAACAAATATGGATTAAAAATATAGATATAATAGGATATAGAAATTTCTTAAATCATCTTTAATAGTAACATTTTTTTGTTTTAACAATGTTGTTGATCTATTTTAACCAATACCGCACTAATGAATGTTTTTCTCAGTTTCAATTGTTAATGACCAAAAATTAATATTAAATTATTAAAATAATATTGATTATCATAATTAAAAATAATAAATCCATTTTAATAGATTCAATTTTTCAATTGGTAGAAATTATTATTAAAATGCATCACAAAATCCAACGAAAAATTATTTTCCTGATAAATATATTTTTAGTTAAAAATTGTTTTTGTAATAAAATTTAAAAATAATTTTGATTACAATGGACATTACTAAAATATTTAAATAAAAATTATATAACTGAATTTAAGTATAAATTCAAAAAAATGTTACTTTTTAAATTTTTTTAATTGAATAAAATGTCTTCAATTTAATTGGTAATTATTCAATATCCTTGGGAAAATTATTAATTTATAAAAAATTAAAAAATTACACCATAACCTATTTTTTAAATTATTATTACAAAAATAATACTCTTTCTATAAAATAAAATATATAAATGTTGAATAATTTAATTATAATATTTTCTCAGGAAAATAAATAAAAAGAACAAATGTGTTTTTGAAGCATAAAATGACTTCACTGAAAATTGACTGCTTAATTCCTATGAATTAGTAAATATATTTATATTTGTGATAACCATTGTAAATATATTTTATAATTAATTTACTCATAATCAAACAATCCAATTCAATATCTTGTTTGTATTTTCATATTAAAAATAATAATATTTAAATAATATATCACTGTCCATTTAGAATCAGTGTTTGATGAAAATAATTCCATTAAAAAGTATATGTTTTTAAAGAGAAATATATCATAATATATCGAGGTATTACACTAGTAATTCAATATTTTCTTCCCATATTAATTATAATGCAATTAACTTTATTTATACCCACTAATTCAATTTATTACGATAACATTATATTTAATACTTATAAATTGTATGTGGCCTTTCCTTGTTTGGTGTTTCGTGTGGAATAACCAATTTAACCATATTTATTTTATATGAAAAATAGAATAAAATATATGGAGGATAGAATATAAGTAAAAACTATATACAATAATATTTTATTTTGTGTTTTAATATAGATAATAAATTATTACTAATGTATTCCAATAATATGAGCCTTATTTTACCTAGGTAGTATTGGTATTATTGATATACACTCTTACTTTTATATGGAAGAGTGTCTCTCATTAGCCATCATGGAAAGAAACTTCTCATACATGTTTTTGAATCCTATATTGTTCTAAATTTCTAATCATTTTCCAAATATTATATGAAATGATTAGAAAAAAATTTTAAACCATATTATGTCCATTTTTAGAAGATTATTTTTTAACCTCAGAACCATAGTGTTTTATTATCAGGGATTTTTCATGTCATGATATGTTTTGAGATATATGGATAATGTCTCAACCATTTCTTCTTCATTTGTATATAGCTTCAAAGCAAGATCAACGCCCATATTCCCCTACTCAATAATCTTTGATTTTTGTTTCTTGACATCATCAATGTTTGTAACCTCTTTCACAATATACTCTTACTTTTAAAAATTGACCATATTAATCTATTTATTGGTATTTCTATTCAATTTGTTGAATTTTGTATTATTCTAAAGTGTTTCATCAAAATATTCATTAAGAATCCATTATAGATCAGTTCATTCCCCACCATGATCATAACTTCTTGAGGAATCAAATCATTTTTCATCATGAGTAAATAAAATAACATTATTATGACATTTGATGAAAGATTAGTAATATGTAGTCATGTTTACCTTTAAAATTACTTACCTAAAACTATAATATTTATTTTTTCTATTAATTTTTTCATTCATTTTAAATTTATAATCTCCATTATATAATTCAGAATCATTAGTCATATTATTTGGGAATTCATATGAAATGTTTCAAATTCAATAAAGATTATAGTATTTTAGTAATTTTTTCTTTTATCTTTCCACTTCCCCATTCTGAATCTCTTAGAACGAAGATAAATAATCATGTTAAATACTTCATCTATTCCTCTTTGTTATGATATCTTTATTTGATGGCTTCCCCATATTTGATCATTACTTTTCTCATGGACTTAAATGATATCTCATTTTTTTAATGTTGGGGTTTTCCACATTTCATAACCTATGATAATATTTTGGAATTCATCTAATGAAATATTTTCTTTATCTTCCTAATCCAAATCCTTTGGATCTAACAGATATAAAAAATTCCTCATTTTTTTTCAATTTTGGAATCATCAAGAATATCACCAAACCCATGAATATTTCTAACATTCTCCCACACAAGGGTTAAATAATCATCAACATCATCACCATCATCATTAAAGAAATTTAATATCCTAAAATATTATCCTCTAAACATATAGTTTTTATTCCTTAAATTTTATATTACCTATATATCATCATCACAATTTGTACCATATCTCATTTATTATTTGAAGGAACATTACCTTTCTATATGAATCTTTGGATAGAAACATAAAGATAGAATATTTTTCTTTTTCAACTCACTATAGAAAACTATTATCAGCTTGGGTCATAGTCATACCTTCCATAATATGTTGAAAACCAATTACTAATGAGTTTTTCATATTCATGAATATTTTATAGGAATAAGTGATGTATCTTCTTCATCTAATTATGATAATTAATCCTGTTGTTTATGAAAAAAAACATAGATATTGACTGAGTTAGTATTCTCCATACCATATAAAATTCTCAGTTCTTTATGGGGAACGTTTCTATGATACCAATTATAGTTTCCATGTACAAATGGATCACTCTGAGGGGGAGATTGTGAATCAGTGATCTCGTCTAATTTTTATTAATTTTTTTCATTATTAACTTCTTCCACTATATTTGGTTAACGACCTTTTAGTTTTACCTTTAGTATTTAAACCACTCTTCATATGGAATAAATAAAAATATATTTTGACACATAATAATTACATGGTCCATTATTAAACCATACTCCTTTAAATTTTCAGTTAGACACACCGATTAACATATTCTCCACAACAATCTCGTTATCACTTATAATGGATCCAGAGTCACACATGAGAGTGATTTTCTATGCACCTGAGTCAACAATCATTGAAAACAACTTTTTATAAACCATATTAGTCGATCCTCTAGTCAAGTATGGTTATAAAACATTAATAAAAAATATTCTTCCATATTGGTTTTAAACCGCAATAAAAAATCCTTAGTCATTGATTCTTTATACACCATAATCACCTGTTATTGGTTTGATAACCTAGTCTATAGCCTTCAGAGAAACATTTATATAATGTTAGAATGATAACTAGTTACAATAGTTTTCTTTTTCACCAACTAATGTATATTATTCTATGATTTTACATGATTTTTTTTCTCTGGTAGGATTTCTCCCTAATCATTAATAATCAATAGTTATGATTAGATATACTCATCTTGAAAATATGGTGTTATCTAGATCTTCCATAGTCTCCATGAATACTCAAGTTCTTATGATATTTTTCTTCAAGGAACAACTTTCATTATCTTCATTTCTATCCTTTTCACAGTTCTATATAAGGGTTCTCATTATACATTTTACACTACAAGTTCATTATTGGTCGAATAAGTCCCTCGAATGATCTCACTCTTCTCATCCCAATTTTTTCCTTTTCATCTATATTAAAATTCTCATAGTAAGTATCATGTGAAACTTATATGAATATTTTTTCATATATATATATATATATATATATATATCTCCTAAGAATATAAAGTGATTTATCTCATTCTAAACACATTAAAATACTCAATTTTATCTTACATTTAAATATCCATATAACTTAATTCTTATTTACAGAAGTTATTATAAAAGAAAATATAAATATTCTCTATTAATTAAATAGGTATTTATGTTTTTTCAATGTTTTTATGAATCGTGATGCAATGAAACATAGCCTGGGATGTGGTGATCCAAATGATGGACATTAACCATCTTCCAAAATCAAGGGATTCTCAAAATGGTCACAATGAAATGACTGCAACACAGTTCTCAACATTTGTGATCTCAGACCTCATTTTCAATGTCATTATCATGAATTTTAACTATCACAAACCATGAATTTAATGATTTTACATTTATCTTGTGTAATAATCTTGAATAAAATCATCACTTTTAAATCATAGTTCTCCTAGGCTTCTCATTTCTTATTATGTATTAAAACAAAAATTTCTGGTGTTCCCTACAACGACAAAACTCATACTTATAATACTCTTCATTTTTTTTATTTCTTCAATACACAGCTCCCAACTTTTAGTATCCATTTCTATAGTATAGGTTAACTTTGACAACAGGTACATCTACAATGTAACACCCCGAGATTTTATAAGATATATCCATTTTAATTTCTTTCATATCGTTTGTTCTATGCTACACCAGGATTAGCTTGTACTATATGCAACACTGTATTAGCTTGCAGTATAGGAAACACTATTCTTGGCTCGTGTTATAAACAATTTCATGTTCGTTTTGTGGAAATTATTATACACAACATTATGTATAGATTTTGTTTAATGTATAAATGAAAAATGTTTTGATTATTTTATACGCAACACTAAACAGAGCTTTCACTACATGCATCCCTGACTTGGCTTGCATTACACGAAATCAAGACCTTTTTCGATAGTGCGTGTAGTACACAATACCATGTTTCACTAAATGAGATATTATTATAATATTATTTGAACTAGCCATTATGAATAGTAATAACCACGTTTTGAAATTTTATAAATTTTATCATTCAAAATGGACTTCATTTTTAGATTCGGAATATCGAAATTAGCCTTAGGTAAATTTTTGATATTTTTTTGAAAACATTCAATTTTTGATGAATAATGAAAACACTGTGTTACTATTTAAAATCCGACTTTTTGATTAAATAATAATTTATTTTAGGTCAAAATTGATACATAATACCTATATATTTTCAATTTAATTCACTGGAGTCATTTTATAATAATTTTAGATATATAAAAATTTTATTGAACTTTTCCTCGTCTTTTACCCACCTCCTAAGAGAATTTCAAAATTTACATAAAACATAAATTTACCAAACTTGTGAGTGGAATTTCAAAAATCCTAGAGACACAATTAATATCAAGGAGTAAAATTTGGTTCAATAAGATAAAAATATTTTTTGGTGAATAGAAAATTTTTACTTTTATTTACCACGGTTAAAATAAAATATTGTAATTAAGGGTAAAAATGATATTAATATTACCCTAACACATGTTGTAATTCTATTTGATAAGGGTAATTCGACCAAAAACAACATTAGGAATAAAATATTACCTTTTAGGTCAACTTGGATTGGATTAGGACATTAATTATTATTTTATTTAAAGAAAAGTTAAAATGGTTAAAATCAATGTTTAATAACTAAAACATTTTTAATATAGAGTTATACATAAGATAAAATCGACAATAAATTATAATTAGAAATTTAAAAATATTTCCTACCTAATGGTATTTTATTTATTATTTTTAGACATTAAATAATTAAATTTATTAATGACACAATGGTGATGCAGTAATTACCTAGATAATGAAATATTAAAATAATTGATATTATAAATACCCAAATAAATGTAATTTGAGAATTTTTATGAATTACACTAATTTTATAGGTTAATATGACATGTTAGTATTAATTTAATTATCTTTTTTTAACTAATCATTTTGTTATGATTTTAACAAAAATCTATTACCAAATAGTGTCTAAATTGACATAAAATAGTTTTTAAAACATATATTATATTATTAATTGTTATTATATTATGAAAAATATATGGTTCTGAAAAATGACTTATATAAGGTTATATATATTAATAATGAAACACTTGGGGTTCTTTTGGCTTGTTATAGTATGTTTATTGACCATATAGTGTAAGAAAACAAGAAGACGCGGTAAAAGTTAAATTATTTAACTTAGCGTTAAATCTAAATTATAAGTTTAAAATAGTAACCTAAACTTGTGTAAAACCTATTATTTGAGATTATTTCGACGCATACCAACTTTATATTCTAAATAAATTGATTTGGAGCTATTACAAACTGAATATGACTTTATTATAAAAAAATATTTTAAGTTTTTCCTAAAGTGACCCTCTCCTCCCTTATAGAAAGGGACCCTCCTCCCTCTACTCCTCACACCACTTTGAGCCTTCAAGCTCGGACAACCACTAACAATTGTCCTTCTCAACTTCCCTAGGAACATACTAATGTTCCTCATATTCTTCAATGAACAATCATTGTGCCCAAATATGAGGATTCAGAGAGGTGTGTCGAAGAAGAGGTAATATCTGTTAACGATTCGTTCAAAATTATTTCTTATTATACTTCTTCTTATTTATTGGTTTCATTATGAAGTAATAACATAAGTTTCAATACTATACTTATATTTTATTATAAATATAAAGCAACCCTATTTCACCTTCTATCCATCCTACGGAAAATGAAATCACCGCGCGTGCGTACGTATAAAATACTGTCTCCACGTTGTGGTGTAATCTGTTTCCTCCACCACCTTACATGGATGGTTATAATGGTGTAAAGAATAACTATATATGATTATTGTAAAGTTATATTGATTCTAAAATATTATACGTACACTTGAATACAATTCCATTATCATGGGAGTGATATCATCACTCGTGCATACGTACGGACTACCGTCTCCACGAACATGAAGAGATTCATTTTCCATGATTAACCATTCAAGTATGATTATAAAGTATATATAATAAATAATCATGAATTGTATTACATAAAAATTATACTGGATTTATGTACATATATGTTTCATTTACTTAATTTCATTTAATTCAATAAGGAAACGAAAACAGAGTTCATGTGTACGTACGGCCTACCATCTCCATGAACATTGTATTTCATTTCATTTGTATATCTATTATATATATATATATACTGAATATATATATATGATATATAAATCATGATTTAAATTCAATATGTATGTAAATAAATTTATAAGTAATAATAATATCAAGAACAACAAGTCCAAACACGTACGCTAAATGAAATGATTTTACCCAAAACGCTTCTTTAACATGGAACTTACATAAGAATGGTTAATATAAAGTCATAAGTGAACCATATATGATATCATAACAATAAATATAATCCTGTAATAATTCAATAACATTATTTAAATCATTAAACACGAGGTTCAGATACATACGAATCATATTGGACCTTAGGTAAGGGATAATTATCTCAATCTCATTCTTATCCGAGATTGATTATTCGTAAGTATTTACTGAGGTTATTGTTATCATCAATGTCCATGTTTTCTAAAAGAGTTTTTATGTATGTTTAATGTTCTTCTTACGCAATCTTTACTTTTACAACATTTTATGAAAGGAATGTTTCTTTTTTTAACCATATGTGGTACTTTTTGACTTTTCCGTTAAAAGTACGAGGAGAATGTTTTTTTACTTATACGACATGAACAGATTTTTATGGTTTTATAACGACTTATTTTCATGAAACATACTCTACAATATTTCATTAATATTTTTGACAAAATAATTTTCTTTTAAAATTTCATGGAATTTTGTGAAAAAATATGATTTTGAAGAAGAATAGATATATTCCTCAAGAATTATTTTCAAGTGTTTTATGAAAACTATTTTCCATCTAAGATAAAATTATTTTGTATGATTATGTTTCAAGTATAATCTCTCTATTATCTGCATAATCTTATTTCTCTTATGATTAAATTATATCCATTTGATTTATATGGATTCTGTAATGATGAAATGATGTTTATAAAACCCATAATATTCTTTGGGTTATGATGTATGATTTATGATTATTTTGTGGAACACGTAATAATGATTTCATTATGAGATGGGTGGGACATATATCTCCCTCCAATGCATTAGGTAATTATTTATATCTCATGAGATAGACATGGTTGAAATGGTAAGTTAATCCGGTTCAATGATACAGGACTGGAACGAGGAGTGAACTCAATTCAGAAAGGGACTTTGTCCACTAAGATGGTCATGGCAGCAATGCCTTGGCAACTATGGAAATCATATCATGTGCTTAATGTTTTTCCACAATTAAATTTTTTATTCCAATTTTATTTTATCATGATTGATGTTCCTTTATGATCTATTCCTTACGTAATGCCAAGATTTATTTTACAACCCAAGATTTTGATGTTTAAACTTTATGTTCATGTTTTAAAGTTCAAATGTATATGGTTTGTTTTATTTTTTTTTCCATGATTACCCTTACTGGTAATTTTAGCTCACCCTATATATGTTTTCTTTTCCCTAGGATATAAATAAATTTTTTAGATAAGAAAAAACGGATGATCTTTATGGGAGATGTTGAAGATATTTCACCAAGATTATAAGATTATGTTTCAAGTTTCCAAAGACACTAAACTATTACGATCCTTTGGTGTCTATTTTTTTTATGTATTAAGTATTCCGAAAAAGTAATGTAATGTCCATGTACGTAATGCTTTGGGTCTCTACAGTTGGTATCCGAGGAATGGTTTAGTTAACCTTTGAAAACTAGGATGTGAACTCATTAGTGAGATCCATAGAGATATTTCTAAGGTATGTCTTGGGATGTCCCTAAGGTTAAGTATATGTATAGGTTATAGTCCTAGAATTATACTAACAATATTATAATTAACCGTAAGATGTTATATATTGAAGGGAATCCCCCTTTATTATGTTGTTTTCACAAGCATGATTTTTTCCTCTCATACTATTCTTTTTGGGTTTTAGACGATGGATGGAACCCAAAGGAACAATGTTGATCAATGTAATGGACAATACAATGATTTTCCTCCTAAACAAAAAAAAATGTGCTGGAAGATGGAGTGAAAAATATTATTTTTATACATACACAGGCTATGAATCATTATGGATTTCGAAATGATCCAAGAAGGGAACAATATTCTATTGAGTCCTTCATGAGGCAACTTCCACCTTCTTTCAATGGGTCTTTTGATCCACTTGTTGCTAAACAATGGATCAGTACCATTGAAAAGATATTTTTCATACTTCTCTGTTCGGAAAATGATATATTCATTCTAGCTGTTTACCTTTTAGAAGGTGAAGCAGACCAATGGTGGAATCTAATTAAGAATACAAGGCCCCAAGATGAAATTTAATCCATGGAATGGGACGAGTTCAAGAACTTGTTTTTTGGTAAGTACTTCCCTCGTAATCTTCGAACAAAGAAGGAAAAGGAGTTCCTTGATGTTAAGCAGATGGATGATGAATCTGTTGGTATATACAAAGTGAATTTTACCAGACTTGCAATGTATGTATCTAGTTTTATCATCCATCCTGAAACTAAAGTTGATCGATTTTTCAGTGTCTTAAAACCAATCTTAGAAGGGAATTATCTATAAGAGACTTCAGTAGCTATGAAGAAATTGTGAGATGTGATATCAAGGTAGAACATGACGTTGTTTTAACATATCAATCTCATGGTTTTTACAAGAAAAGAAAGATGGAGTTTTAGGAGTAATCTCAGAATAATCGTGAAAAGAAGATGAATGTTTATTTATGCTCAAAGGGTGGAACGAAGAATGGTGTATATTGTCTTAAAGGGACTAGAAAATGTCTTAAGTGTGTAAAATAAGGTCATCGAGCAGCTGAGTTTCAATGTAATGGAAAAAGGGTTAGTAATTATGTGAATAAAGAAAAGAATACAGAGAACACACCACCAAAACTTCAATGCATCAAGTGCAAGGAAATAGGGCATTATGCTAATCAATGCCCTAATCCAAGGGTTAATGATGATCAACGTGAGAAACCACATAAGGAAAAGGATAAAGGGAAGTCACATGCGATCACTATTTTTGATGTTTAGTATGAAAATGATGTTTTGTAATGATTAAGTGTTTATGTAATGGGATTTCAAAATAGTATCATGGAATCTCATTTATGATATCGTAGAATTTTGGAATATCAATGTATTGGTTTTCAATAATTATATGGTACCGGTAACCATGTAAAGTGATTTTAATATTTTTGGAAAGTAGATGATATGCGCATAATGAAGGGATAAGGATATAATGATATGTTTAATAGTATTATTGATCTCATGACTGATATAAGGACAATGTGATATCATGGTCTGAGTATATAGAAATTTTGGGATTTTGGTATGTGGAAAGAGTTAACTTTTGACAACATTCATGTTTTCACTAAGGTTCAATGAGTATTAATTTTTCAAGTGAATACATGATTAAGGTATTCACATGTTTGGAATGTGACCAACAAGATATATCGTATGATATATGGGGAATAAATGATGGTATTCACATTATCAGTAGATGATGTTTCTAGTAATTATTTTCTTTATACTATGAGCATGGACATAAGTATTTCAGATAAGACTATAGATTAGAATGAATTATATTAGACATAAGTTATTATTGTTTAAGGCTATAACATTTTTCTATATTATAGATGTAATGTTAAAATAGTGTTGTTTAAGAAAAGGGACAACATGCAAAACGGGAGACAACCCATCGCGTCGGACAAGGCTATGGGAATCGAACACGCAACCGAAGTGCGACAGGCTTTTATCGCCTACCACTAGCCTACAGGAACTCCCTGGTTAGTAGAGACTAGTTTTATTATATTAAGTAGTATTATATATGAAGTATAAGTCCATTTTAGGAACCATATATGATTAATCTCACTATAGATAGACATGTGTATTTTAGATAACTTTTTCTAACCTTTTTTTGAGACATATGGAATGACCCATCATTCTATCACATGATCTGCTAACACTTCACGAATGAAAAATTCAACTTTATTTCTTTAAGAGATGAAATGGAAACTGTCCAAGGAATGACCAACGGTGAGATTTTACCAAAATCAAGAAAGTATTTATTTTAATTCCAAGTTCTTCAACTTTTGGGAAATGATTTTGAAAACCAAAAATGTTGTCCTAGTGCCCTTATATTTGATGAATTAGATGGTACATAGATCCTCAAAAATTTATAGATTTCTAACTGTTGTATTTTTCATAGTCATGTCCTCTACCACTCTTCATCAGAAGTTGATGGTTATATTTCTCTTCCATATCCATATTTTCAATTATGTTGTCCTACGTGGAAACCCAGTGATGAGTTAATTTGGGTAACCGTTTTGTTTCATACTTCACCTTTTAAAATTAATTTTTAGTATCCCTTTTTACGATGTGGGTTTCTATGAAAGAAACTTTCAAGTAGTAAACCATTTATAACCCTGCCGAATTTTGAGGGAGAAATTCAATTTACAGGGGGTGGAATGTAACACCTATAGATTTTATAAGATATATCCTTTTTAATTTCATTCATAACATCTATTGTACGATACACCAATATTAGCATGTACTATATGCAACATCGTATTAGCTTGCAGTATACGCAACACTATTCTTGGCTCGTGTTGTACACAATTTCAAGTTCATTTTGTGGAAATTATTCTACACAACATTAATTATAGATTTTTTTAATGTATAAATGAAAAAAGTTTTGATTATGTTATACGCAACACTAAACATAGCTTTAACTACATGAAGCCCTGACATGGCTTGCATTACACGCAATCAATACCTTCTTCGATAGTGTGTAGTACGCAATTCCAAGTTTCACTAAACGAGATATTATTATAATATTATTATGAACTACCCATTATGAATAGTAATACCCACTTTTTGAAATTTTATAAATTTTACCTTTCAAAATGGACTTCATTTTTAGATTCGGAATTTCGAAATTATCCTAGGGTGAATTTTTGGTATTCTTCATAAAACTTTAATTTTTTGATGAATTGTTAAAACACTAGGTTACTATTTAAAAACTGACATTTTTTTTAAATAATTCATTATTTTATATAAATTTATTTTAGGTCAAAATTGATACATAATACCTATATAAATTCAATTTAATTCATTGGAGTCATTTTATAATAATTTTAGACATAAAAAAATTTATTGAACTTTTCACCGTCTTTTACCCACCTCCTAGGAGAATTTGAAAATTTACATAAAACTTAATTTCACCACTTATGTGAGTGTAATTTCGAAAATCCGAGAGACACGGTTAAAATCAGGGAGTAAAATGTGGTTCAATAAGTTAAAAATAATTTTTGTTCAATAGTAACTTTTTATTTTTATTTACCACCGTTAAAAGTAAATAGGGTAATTAAGTGTAAAAATGATATTACTATTACCCTAAAACATGTCCGAATTCTATTGGATAAATTTAATTCTACCAAAAACAACCTTAGGAATAAAATATTACCCTTTAGGTCCACTTGGATTGGAATAGGACATTTATTATTATTTTATTTAAAGAAGAGTTAAAATGGTTAAAATTAAAGTTTAATAACTAAAAAAGTTTTAATATAGAGTTATACATAAGATAAATTAGAGTATAAATATTAACTATAAATCTAAAAATATTTCCCACCTAATGGTATTTTATTTATTATTTTTAGACATTAGATAATTTAATTTATTTATGACCCAATGGTGATGCAGTAATTACCTAGATAATGAAATATTAAAATAATTGATTTTATAAATACACAAATAAATGTAATTTGATACTTTTTATGAATTACCCTAATTTTATAAGTTAATATGAAATTATCTTATTAATTTAATTAACTTTTATTGATCTAATAATTCTGTTATGATTTTCACAAAAATGAAATACCAAATAGTGTCAGAATTGACATAAAATAGTTTTTAAAAAAATATAATATTATTAGTTGTTATTATATTCCTAAATATATAAGGTTCGTCCAAATGAGATATATAAGGTTATATATATTAATATTGAACCACTTGGGGTTCTTTTAGCTTGTTATATATGTTTATTGACCATATAGTGTATGAAAACAAGAAGACACGTTAAAAGTTAAATTATTTAACTTAGAGTTAAATCTAATTGATAAGGTTAAAATAATACCCTAAACTTTTCTAAAACCTATTGGATGAGAGGATTGCGACCCATACCCACCTTAGCTTCGAAATAAATCAATTTGGAGCTATTATATACCGAATATGATATTATTATAAAATAATATTTTAAGTTTTTCCTAAAGTGCCCCTCTCCTCCCTTATAAAAAGGGAACCGCATCCCTCTCCTTCTCACACCACTTTGAGCATTCAAGCTCAGAAAAACCCTACCAATTTCCATTTTAAAATTCCCTATAACCATAGTTGAGGTCCTGGCCTTCTTAAAAGACCAATATTAGTTCCCTAAGAGGAGGTCTCAAAGAGGCGTGTCGAAGAAGAGGTAATATCTGTTACCGATTCTTTCAAATTTATTTCATCTTCTAATTATTCTTATTTAGTTGTTTAATTATGATTTAATAACATTAGTATCACTAAAATACTAATTTTTTATTATAAATATGAAACAACCCTATTTCACCTTCTATCCATCCTACGGAAAATGAAATCACTACGCGTGCGTACGTACGAAATACCGTCTCTACATCGTGGTGTAATCTGTTTTTCCACCACCACCTTACTTGGATGGTTATAATGGACTAAAGAATAATTATATATGATTAATGTAAAGTGATATTGATTATGAAATATTATACATACACTTCAATACAATTCCACGATCATGGGAATGATATCATCGCTCGTGTGTTCGTACGGACTACCGTCTCCACAAACGTGATGAGATTCATTTTCCATGATTAAACATTAAAGTATCATTATAAAGTATATATAATAAATAATGATGAAAGATATTAGATAAAAATTATACTGTATTTATGTACATATATTTTTCATTTACTTAGTTCCATTTAATTCAATAAGGAAATGAAAACAACGTTCATGTGTACGTACGACCTACCGTCTCCATGAATGGTGTATTTCATTTTATTTATATATATATTATATATATATATATACAGAATATATATGATATATAAATCATGATTTAAATTCTGGAAGTAAGTAAATCAAGATATAATTAATAATAATATCAAGAATAACAAGTCCAAACACGTACGATAAATAAAATGATTTCACCCAAAACACTGCTTTAACATTGAACTTACTAAAGAACGGGTAATATAAAGTCATAAGTGAACCATAAATGATATCATAACAATGAATATGATTCTGTAATAAGTCAATGACATTATTTAAATCAATATATAGGAGGTTCGGATACGTACGAAGCATATCAGACCTAAGGTAAGGGATAATTATTCCAATCTCGTTCTTAGCCGAGATAGTTTATTCGTAAGTATTTACTAGGTTTAATTTTATCATTCATGTACATGTTTTCTAAATGTTTTTTATGTATTTTTAAAGTAATTATTACCTATTCTTGTCTTTTACCACATTTTATTAAAGGAATAATTCTTCTTTTTATCCTACGTGGTACTTATTGACTTTTCCATTAAAAGTACGAGGAGAAAGTTCTTTTAATTATACGGCATGAACGGATTTTTATGGTTTTATAATGACTTATTTTCCTGAATCTTACTCTACATGATTTCATGAACATTTTCAACAAAATAAGTTTCTTTTAAAATTTCTTTGAATTTTGTGAAAATAAAATGATTTTGAAGATGAAAGGATATTTTCCTCAAAATTCTTTTTAAGTGTTTTATCAAAACTATTTTCCATCTAAGATGACATTATTTAGTAAGATTATGTTTCAAGTATAATGACTCTATTATTTTCATGGATTGATTTTTTCTTATGATTAAATGATGTCCATTTGTTTTATATGGATTATGTTGATATGGGATGATGTTTATGAAACCCATAATATTCTTTGTGTTATGACGTATGATTTATGATTGTTTTGTGGAACACGTAAGAATGATTTCATTACGAGGTGGGTGTGAACTATATATCCCTCCAATTAATTGGGTAGATATTTATATCTCATGAGATATACATGGCTGAAATGATATGTTAATCTGGTTCAGTGATACTGGACTGGAACGAGGAGTGAACTCGATTCAGAAAGGAACTTTGTCCACTAAGATGGTCATGGCAGCAATTCCTTGGATACTATGGAAATCATATCATGTGCTTATTGTTTTTACACAATTAAATATTTTTTTCCCATGTTATTTTATCTTTATTGGTGTTTCATTATAATCTATGCCTTACGTACTGCCAAGAATTATTTCATAACTCTGGATTTTGATGTTTCAACATTATGTTCATGTTTTGAAGTTCAAATGTATATGTTTTGTTTTATTTATTTCCATGCATACCCTTACTGAGCATTTGAGCTCACCCTTTATATGTTTTCTTTTCCCCAGGATATAAATAAAGGTTTTAGGTAAGAAAAAACGGGAACATATTTATGGGAGATGTTGAAGATCTTTCAATAAGATTAGAAGATTATGTTCCAAGTTTCCAAAGACACTAAACTATTACAATCCTTTGGTGTCTGTTTTTGTTATGTATTAAGTGTTCCACAAAATTAATGTAATGTACATGTAGGTAACGATTTGGTTCTATACACACAACTAGAACATTGAGCTATATATCTTGAATCACATTCATTTTCATTATTTACAATATTTATTGTATTAAGATCGGTTCTCAATGATAGATTATAAATATTTATTTTTATTTAAAAATAAATATTTTATGAATGCTATATTTTCTCATTTTAAATTTATTTTTAAATAATATGAATTTATCATTTAATTTTTTAATTTTTAACCTCATATAATGTCAAACTCTCAATAAATTCAATCATTATCCCTTAAATTACAACACTGGCATGTTGAATTTCATCTTCTTATTCATTCTACATTTACATATCTCATCTAAAATTTGTATAAAAACATCAACTCATATGATCAAATTAAAATTATTATGATATTCTTATAAAAAAAGTTATATGAAATACATGGTAAGTCATACAAAAAAACAAATCTTTATTAATTCATTCCTTTTTAAAATTCCTTCTATGAAACTCCCATTCCAAAATTCACTCAGTTTAATTTAGGTACTCTCTAAATCTTTATAAGACAAACCAAAACATTTTAAAAACACTTATATAATTTTATTGACTAATACACCCTTATTCACATACACGGTTCTTTATTTCCTTAAAGAACAACACATCAATCATCACATGTCATTCACTAAATACTTTTTGATTCACTGTAAGAAATAAACTATTACATGGAAACATCAAAAAGGACACAAAGGAGGTGATTATAGATAGTTTAAATAATGGAATTATTAAATATTAATTTAAGAATAAAGATAATGATAATTTTTCAATGGATATTTCTCAGGATGTGAAGTTTAGGGTAATGAAGAAACATTAATTTGATTGTGGTATTTAGTTTGATAAAATTAATAAGGTGATGTATCTATTTTCCTTAATCCCCAAATGGGGAAATTCCTTTTTAAATATAGGATTTCACATTAATTATGTCAGTTAATTATGGTTTAGAATATTACATAAATATGACCAAAAAATAATGGAGATTCATTAAGATGAAGAACCCATTCAAGGGAGTGAATGGAATGGTGAATTTATAATATAAATTCATCAAAAATAAGAACATCATTTCCAAATAATTTATTATTTTATAAGAATATTAATTCGATGATATTGAGTATTGTGAATACCCAAGTATGGATGTGATATTGTTTTACAAAGACAATCCATAGTTGGTGGATAGTTCGGATGATGTAATTGATGTTGAGGGGATATTTAACCTCTAGGTTGAATTAAAATATTATCATAAAGAAATTATTGTGTGGTGGTATAAAAAAAAATCTAAAATATTTTTACATGAAACCAATCTATATATGACAAAAAATTGATAGAAAAAACTAAGATGATAGATAATAGTTAACAATTCATGTTACAAAATTATATAAACTATGAAAATGGAGTTGAGATCAAGCTCAAAATTAATTATTTTCACAAAATAATTGATGTCTTGACCAATTAATTGAAATATAATATAAAAATAATTTGCATAATGAAGATAAATTCATTTCCATGAAATTAATTGTTGATGGAGAAAATGGATTTTCACACCTAGAATAAAATTGGAATGTTTAAATAAATGGGCAATAGAAAACATTTTGGAGGTTCATGTGGAAATAAGGGAGAAGGAAGGAATTTTTCATTTATTGGAATCATTAAACTAAATGATAAAATATGTTGAGTTTATTGATGGAATGATAAATCATTACCAATTGATGTCAATCCTCAAACACCCACACCACACAAAAAGTTATTTTGATGAGTAACAAAATACCCAAAAGGATAGAATTATAGTGGTGAAGACATCAAATAATACATCATGACTATGGATACATTCCTATAGAGGTATATTTTATATAATATATTATTTTTACATTATGAATACTTATTTTCTATCTCATGTGAAGAAAAAACATATTAGTGTAAATTTTTATACAGGACATGTTTTTAATGGATATTTATTTTGGGATGATGGATATAAATAAAAAGAAATGAAATTATCATCGAGGACATAGAAATGTGAACTAATGGATACATAAATAATGATATCCTAACAACCAAATAAATTTTCAACTAGGCTTGAATTTAATGACCAATTATCATCTTATAAGATGATAAGGGATACATGTAGTCTATAGAGGAATAGAAAAACTCAACACCAATGGAAGGTTTTCATGAATATAGATAAATTAGGGAACGTATGATAAGTAAAATTTCTTTTGAAATATATTTAAAATAAAATTATCAGGATCTTTTATGGATTTATTATAACGTTTATAATTCCCACATTAGGAAAATCCATAATCTTTTCACCCGAATTAGCTACAAAAAGGATTGTATCTAAGGACCGACCTTAAAACATTACATAATCCTGAGTTAAATTGGAAAAATTACATTATCTAACATTGGTGATCATTTTAGGGTTAAATATTAAGTGAGTTAGGCTATAAATCATACATAACAAAACCATAAAAATTAAAGGTGGACACTTTTGAATAGAATTAATTTTTCTCATAATGTAAAAAACATGAAATAAAACACTGTCACTTTTATGAAAATATTTATAACATTCAACATGACATCTCCAAATCCTTAATCATCCTTAAGTCATGTAAAATAACCATAAAACACATGGGATGAGCCTAAAAATATTAGAATGGGATATACAATAAAATAAACAAATGGTCCATTTATAAACATTATGAGGATGAAATATAAATACTAAAGTATTAATATTCACCATCAAAAAGTAGTAAATACATTCTATAAAAAATAAACTCATTTCACACCTTATTCATTGTAATGACATTATTATAATGAAACCCATAACAAGCATAGAAAATTCATAAAGTCTCATTGGGATATAATTATACTTTTCACTATTTTAAATGGAATAACCATGTGGTCGAATTCCATACATGTCACTCTTACAAATGGAATAGCCATAGGCACAACTTCAATACCAAATTTGTTGGAGGTTATAACATAACCAGCTATCCTTGATTTATCATGGAACCACCCATCATTGGTTTATCGCCTAACTTCCCTTCAAATGTCTATGTACTATTACATAATCGTAACTCATAAAATATTTCCATTCACATAATTTCACTCATAAAATTCAATTATAAATCACAATAAATAATTTCAATATATTGAAATAAATGATCCATTTCCAAACCATTTCCAATACCATAATACCACAAAAATGAAATAAAAATTTTCTTTATCTTTTAAAAACATAAATACTGCAGTGGAATCCAAATATCAAATAGTAGCCACAAAGGAGGAGAATTTGTTGTCACCATATACAGAAAAAAGAAATTTCTTTTGGTAATTTGTAAAGGATCTCATAAATTTTTTATAGAAAACATAAAGAGATCTCTCATTGAAAACATTTGAATGAAATTAAAAATATTTATAAAATATCTTTCAAAATAATTTTATTAATTAAAATAATAAGTTAATATAAATAATATTTAATATAGATAATTATTTTATAATTATATATTTATTAATTCATGGTATCCCTTACCACTGTGTACATTCCAATCATAAGCCTCGTGAAGGAATAACATTTAAAAAAATTTAAATAACATGAGAATAAATATGTTCATTATATGATATGTCAATATGGGATTATATACACCCCATAAAATTTTTAGAGTGTATAACATCGTGATATAAATGAATGAAATTATTTTTAAATGAAAACCCTTACCTTGAGTCTGATTTGACACATATTTTCTTTAACATCTTGAATAATAAACACACATTTATTATTTACTTGGTTTTTAAAAATAATCAATCATTCTATTCATCTTATGTTACATATTAGAGTGTTATAATTGTGATATAAAAATTTATGTTCACATCAGATTTTTTGATGAAATATGGTACAAGAGTCAAAAATGAATTTGGTATGTTGTGAATTGTCAAAGTGGTATTAGTCTGTCATCTCTATGACAATATTCATAACATAAATATAAATGTAATACATCATTAAGACTTTTAAATCAAAGAATTTTGTATAATTATGAAAAAATCACTATGTTATAATCATGGAGACTGTAAGCCATATGTACGGATGAGTCACATTTCCAATTTTCAAATATCATTATGGTAAGAAGGTAATCATATTTTTATCTTTATTAAATGATAATAGTATCATTTATATCATATTCATAATTTAAATATTCTTACATATATCATACTTTTGATGTGTTGATGAAAAATGAATCACACCGCTTCGTGGAGGTAATAGTTCACATGTACGCATGAATTATTTTATCATTTTTATGTGCTTTAAAAGGTAAGAACATATATAATATATTATTATTTGAATAAATAAAATGTAAATTCTTTATTTTCATAACACATTAAGGAATATTTGAGAAACCACATGGCTCAAACACTGAAAAAAAATTATAGAGACATTGAAAATGGACATTAGACTTTATGAATCATTATACCTAAATATATTCCATGAGATAAAGGCTACCAGAGTGTCTTTAACATAAATTAAGAGGTCATAAAAATAAAATTCCATCTTTTCCAAACAATTCATGCACTCTTATTGATTCATCTTCCCTTTGTTGAATCCCCTTATCAATATAAGGTCTTTCTTATCAATATATTCACTATTCTCTTAATTGGTAACCACATTTAACAACCTTCACATCATCCAGTTAGCTTCCTCATTAGTGGAATTAATCACTAAAAAAATTTCCACCATATCTTCATCTAAATGTAAAATCAGTTATAAAGATTGCTCATGTGCCGCACTTGAATCCTTCTTTTTAATTGGGTCATTTTAAAGGGATGAATCTCCATGGTCTGCATACATGACCCAGGAAGTAGAGTCCATGGTATAACCTTAAATCATCTTGTATTTCAATTTTTTGGTGGATCTTATTTCCATTGGAAGAGATAAATATGAACAGTACTTTTTCTGTTTCCTACTAGACATCATTATTTTTCTCCTCCTTTTGATGTTTTTCCCTCTATCTTATAACCATCAGTAGAATCAATAAATTAAAAACTCGCAGTCTTATCACTAGACACCCCCTGCCGATCTGTCTGAGCTATAACAATTTCCTGTATCAGATCTTCATTCACCCTCTCTTTAATGTGGTTTTCCTGCTTAATAGCTAGAAACTCCCCCTTTGGACGAGATGTATTCAGAAGCTCACCCCTTATTTCTTGATCATACCCCTTTTCACATGGTATATCCCCCTCTATTCCATCCATCTATGAGTCACCTCTTCCACAAGATACACTACCTATAAACACTCCCAATGTATAAAATAAATATATGGAGGGCCTGGAGACTACATCAAAAACCTTAACTTTCATGACCTCAAAAAATTTACCAATACCAAATTACACATCTTTTTATAGTGGAATATAAAAAGGATTACCAACTAAAGAGGTAAAGATATCCCCGGCAAGATTCGCATCTGAAGTAGCATTAATATAAGGCTTAGGATCTCCCAGGACCTCATGAAAGCAGCTGAAAATATGAGCCACCAATGGGTTACCCCCTGTGACCACATTGTACATCATTAACATAATTTGGATCATCTAATTCTCTCTAACCAGACAAACCTTCACCACCACCCAACCCCTTTTCACTTCCTTTTGAGTTCATGACCTTAAGATGAACGAGTTCCTTCTTCACACTTCTACGGGCTGACCCCGGGTGGACTAGTTATTTTACAGTATGAAAAAAAGTTGAACCATTACTCATAAATTACTAGTTATTTTCGGATTAACACTTCCCCCAAATTAATCTACTTGAACTAGGAATTTATTATAGAGACATCATTTTCCACACACATTCGTGGATAAAAACGGTGTAAGTGAAATCATAGAATTAAATGAGTTATTGATGAAATTTTTAGAATTACCCCAATCCATTTAACAAAATTTATTTTTCTAGAAAAATTAGATAATTTAGTAAAATATTATTTATTTTTAAATATCAATCATGTCAATTTTGACACTATTCATTACATAATATTATAGAATATCATAAAAAATTGATAAATTCAAAAAAATACTTCTAAAACAACACTAACATGTCTAATTCATGTAAATAATTAATTTTTCACGTTATCAATATTAGGACCCATCCATAAACATTTCATAATATTGAGTTAATTCAAGAATTTTACATTGAGGATCTTTTCACATTAAGTGTTTTAGATAATTATGTTATAACTATTACATTACATATCACATATTTCAATGTAAACACTTATACTCTAATGAATGTTTTACATAAATAAAACTAACCAAATTAAACAATTACTCCTTTCTTGTTATAAAACTTCTTGAATTATTCATTTCTCCAACCCTTCCTTATATCCTATAAAAATTATTTTATAAATTTGGGATGATCATAAAAATTTCAGTAAGGGTTATAAAAAGTGAAAGAAAAAATTACTCCATTAATACATGAAATCAATAATATCATACTTTTCATTCATAAAACATTATCTCTTTAATATACCACATGAAATCATAATATTTATGAATAAAACATACAAATCATAAATCAAAAAGGTAACTAGTGGAATCCATAACATAATTAAACTATAGCTTTCACATCTACATAGGAAGTTACGTTTGGAATACCCATCATAGTATATTCCATAAATATCTTAGGAGAATCATTAATTCGTACCTATATCATGTTACCCAATGAATTGGAGATCTATCTCTGGCTCACCCAACATTCTTTTTTCATGGATCCACCTAAATACATAAACAATTCCCAAGAACCATATCATATTCATAACACATTAAACATGTATAAAAAAATGGTAACATTTCTATATTGAAATCACAATATATCATTTCAAGATATTGACGTAATAAATTCTTTCTAAAAACCAATATATATATATAATAATACGTAAAAATTATATATGGTATTTATTTACTTTTTAAAAACATTATGGCTTCTAAAGGAAGCCAATCATAAAAAATGATCGCAGCGGTGGAAAGGTTGATGTCATTTATTAGGATAAAAAGAAACATTTTATTTGTATTTTTGTAGAAAGATTCATAAAAAAAGTATACTTTTGACATAAATTAAAATTCAAAGGCTTTTATACACTATATAAAATAAATTTATGTATAAATTAAAATATTCCCAAATGAAAGGATATTGAGACGATGTCCCATACCTTGATCTTGACTCGTCATGTAAGTTCCTTGTTCTTCCTGAATAATAATCTTATGAAAATTTCAAATTACATAAGAAAAATGTCAAGTTTAGTATTCCTTTTACATCACTTACTAACATGTAATAAACATTATATATTTATTTATGTTAATATTGGTCGTTTTTTCCATATTTAGTACATGAGTCAAAAATAAAGTTGTTATAGTTACAAATTTTCTATGTGGTCAAAATTCCATTATCTCCAGAATAATAACAATTATTTAAATAATTAAATATCAAGTATATATATATATTTAAAATAGCACATAACATTTGGAGATAACAAATGAAATTCATCGTTCCTGGAGATAGTAAGTTTTACATATGAATGAACGTTACATTCATTTTTTTTATATTTCAAAAAAATGAAAACTAAATGATACATAGGTATATTATTGTTCTGGTATAATATAATATGTGATATAAATTACATAAGTTCAATAATTTCATCCTTTATACATTATATGCATCACATGAAAGTGTCATATCACTTCAAGGGGGTTGTAGTTCTCACTTCCTCAAATGAAAATATCACATTTCATCATTATTGAAAGCATAAATGTATGATGTAAACTAAAAATAAATAATCATAGAGAAATTATAAATATCATATATATCATATATATATTTCCATCATAATGGCCACCTTGAGTGGTTGTAGGTAAAAATCAAACGATCATTTTTTCATGACGAATTAGTTCACTGAACATAGAAACAATATGTTCGTATCCATTAGATAGAGGTGTGTGTAAGTGTGGTTCGTGTCATTCCCATAAAAAATACAATTATATTTAGGATACTTGATTTTTACTAAATAAAATAATAATAATATAATTGGGAGTGAAGAAGTAAAATAATAGAAAGGAACATTACAGAAGACGCAATCACTTAAAACATGTTACTCCCTTCGATTTGTGACAAGGGGCTTTCTTGAATTGCCTTATTCCCAATGTAAGGCTTATAGAAATAATATAGGGATGTTTGGAGATTATTTGGGATGATTTTGGACAATTCATGGGGTTTTATAGGTGTGATTAAATGGGTAGGGGTGATTCCCTTTTATTTGAGTGGGGAGAGGTACTTGAGGAAAGTTTGAAAGTGTTATTTTATTATAAAATGCATTTTGGTTTAAAAAGGTAAAAAAGTAATTTATTTCAGAGATAATATTATTTTGGGTCAAAACCCTCTCTAACAATAGGTTTTATACAAGTCTAGGTGACAAATTTAGCATTATCATTTAGCTTTAACCATTAGTTAACTAATTTAATTCTTAATATGTCTTCTGGAATATTCACACTATATAGTTAATATAGTTACTATTAAATGCCAATAGAATATAAACTGGTTCATTAAGGACACGATAAACATTATAAATGTCATTTGTACAAATCATATATTTTTAAAAATATTATATATGTAATGGCCCGTACCTCTCCGACCCATTCCTTTGTCAAAAAGAAGGCCACGAAGTGTTGTGGAGGGTAAAATGGTATTTTCCCACACTTTCCAGAATTTTGAAACAACACACCATGTAGTTTTAGTACACGTCGTGTACCCTCTTGCCGGGTATAACCAGTGTGGATTGCCGTGTATTCGCCGCGTGAAGAAAATGGGTACACGCCATGTGTCCAATCTACACGCCGTGTAGTCCTTCCCCGCGTACGCGTTACAGTGTGTTGACCAGTAGTTGGTCATGTGCCGCATTGGAGTCGTGTCCTTGCCGTGTGCAATAAATGGGTAAACGCCATGTAGTACTTCCCCACGTATGCATTACCTTTAAACCATGTGTTGACCAGTCAACGGCCGCAGAACCATGTTGGAGGCCGCATGGAGACCGTGTGAAAACAGCCGAGTACACGCTGTGTACCATAAGTACACGTCGTTTACTTTTTCTTTTCATGCCTATAAAAGGAGGGGTCCCTACTCCTTTGAACTCACACCTCTCCTCCCCTCTCCTCTGAGCAGTGATCTCTCAAGAGACTCAAAGGATCTTTCTTCCATACCATTTTCGCCCGAGCTCCGATTTACGATCTGTCAGCGGCCATGGGATCAAAACGACGAGGCGGAACTTCTGAGCTTGGATCCGTTGTCATTCCTTTGGCATTTTCTCTCTGACATCCACCCGAGGAGGTTTTGCCGGGACACCGACGAACGTCTTCTAATGTTGATCCGTGGGAGTGTTTTGACCAGAACCTGTTGAAGTAGGGATTTTACCTTCATCTCTCTAATTTGTGCATCATGCGGGGTGGGTATCCTTTTTTTTCATGAGAAATTGTTGAACCTTTAAATAAAGATAATAACTGGTTAAAGAATGGGGATGGGAAGTTTTTTATTGCTGTTACTTTACCTTTTATATCCTATGATATTATTTTGTGAAATGAATAGGCTTATGCCTACTGAAAATCACGGTCATTGGGGGCCTTTGCTTGCACAATTAAATGTTGATCTATCTTTTTAGACTGTTTTTGTCAGTGGAACTTTTTTGAATGTGGAAATTGGATAATCATGTAATGTTGGCTTATTAAATGAAAATCTGGAACCCTTGTGTGATCACCCTGGTTAAAAAATGGAATAATGAACATGTGGGTGTTGGCTTGGTTATGTGGCATGTGATGGGGGAGTTTTGTGGGCTGTTGTGGTTTGGGTGAGCAGCGGGGCTATGGTTGAATTGGTTGTGGGAAGGTGTGAATGTTTAATGGTGATGGGAAGCGGGGCTGCAATAAATGGTATTAAATGGATAACGATGTGTTGTGTGGTTATGGTGGTTGGCAGCGGGGCTGCAGGGATGGACATAAATATGAGTGGAATATGGGTTGTGTTTAAATAATAAATGGAAGAGTTGATGAATTATTGGGATTGGTAATGAAACGGAAATAAAATCAATGGGTTCGTTGGTTGTTAAGAAGGGTTTTGTTTTGCTACTTGTGTTTCCCTAAATGATTTTGTGGATGGTAGGGATAGGTTTTCGAACGATTGAAGTGGTTGGTTGTGGATAGTTGACCAGTAGTTAAGGAACTAAATAATCTAATTTCTGCTGAAACGTGAAAACCTAAATGGGGTTGGTGTTGTTTGTTGAATGCATTCTTTGTGGTAGAAGTGTCGAGGCACGTGATTAGTTTCCCTTTTTAGAAGACATAGGTTGGGCTGAGTGGTTGATATATATATATATATATCTGTATCTTTGGTGTTTTATCGCAGCACACCCATGTTGAGCACATAGTGCCGAACACTCCAATTTCATGGGAGAGGTTGTTTTCCCATAGTTACTAGCTCCTTCATGCTCCTTCTTCCCTAGGATGTGATGGCATGAGGCGACCTTAAATCCAATACTCTTTGGGTAGGTTTCGATTGGGGTGAATAGGCCCAAGACTCTTTGTGCAAGCTTATAGTCTATAATGGTTTGAGGTGACCTTACACCTAAGACTCTTCAGGTAGGTTTCGATTTTAGGCCCAGGTGTCTTCGGGCGAGAGTTCTGTTATTATTACTATTCCCATGAATCTTCAGGATGATGCCCAGGTGTCTTCGGGCGGGGATGTGGTTGTGGTAGTGAGGCCCAGGTGTGTGCGGGCGGGACGCGTGGTGGTGAGGCCCAGGTGTGTGCGGGAGGGATGTGTGGTTGTGAGGCCCAGGTGTGTGCGGGCGGGATACGTGGTTCTGAGGCCCAGGTGTGTGCGGGCGGGGAGAGTGTGACAACGTCAGGACGTTCAGCTAACTATTGGGAAATGGTTTGGGGTACCCAATACTCTTGTTCTTATACTAATACTACCTGCTGTGATTTTGTTTTGGTGAGTGTGGCTGGTGATATTGGGTGGATAGTATTCCTTGTTAGGTTTCTTCTATTGTTCTCACAGGACATTATGATGTCATCCCACTTTTTCACGAGATCTTTAGGTTTCCCTACTAAGTATATTTGTATGCTCAGTCTACGTTTACTTTCAGGTTTCTAGGAGGACTACCAGGGATGTGCGGGACCCTACTAGTCGGGCAGTTGGAGTTGTTGCAGTTGTTGTTATCTTGTTTTCTTCGGTATTGTACTTTTGAGCTTCCTTGTACTTGTACCTTGTTATAAAATTGTTTAAACATGCATGTGGGCTTCGTTTGGGTTAATTTATATACACTTGTTCTTTTCTTTTTGGTGGTTGACTTGTCCTATTTCCCGATCCAAAATAATAAAAAGGGTAATGCCTCCCATATTTGTGAAAACTCATACCCCTGGTGCTAGTCGCCAACTCGGGGCCTACTGGAGGCGGGACTCGGGGGTCATTATCTCCCTTTCACCATTGCCAGCTCAGGAGGGGCATCTTTTGTGGGAGGGGTTCATGACAGAATGGTATCAGAGGTGATAGTTGAGAGATAGGATGGAGTCTGGAGTTAGGCACAATGAGGATTTCATGGGATGGTAGGGCAACAATGTTAGTTAATCTTGGTGCGTGACATAGCCAGGGAAGACCGGGTATGACATGGGATTTTAGGCCCCCCCGTGATACGATGCAAGGACTCTGAGCCTACCGAACGACCAGGTGAGACTACATTGATTGTAGGGTAGAGACCCTAGGGAAGGTACAAGCATCATCATGTTTGTGTTTTACATGATTTGGGTGTTCTGGGAATGAAATTGAAATAAAATGATAAAATAAAACCTTCAGTTTTTTCTTACTATGTGGGCTTAGGCGATCATTGTTTACCATACAGCTATGGCACCTGGACGACATCCTCGGGTGTCTCAGACGGTCGAGGCCCAGCAGATTTAGGCGGTCGATCAGTTGAGGATTGACCGAGAGGAGGAAGATAGCCAGCGGCAGAATACTCTCCATTCCTTCCAGTGGAAGACCCTCAATAAGTACGAGGTTAGTACTTGGGATACAGAGACAGAGGGGTGGCTTGAGGAGCTAGGGATCGCTTTCACCTTGATCCATGCTCCGAGGGAGTAATGGGTTCCCCTAGCATTCAGTCATCTGAGAGGTGCGGCGCGACAGTGGTGGATGCTCTACCTCAAAGAGAGGATAGAGGCATAGGATCTATGGGCTGACTTTGAGAAGGAATTCCGAGAGGAATTCCTTTCTTCCATGATCAAGGCGGAGAAGAGGTAGGAGTTACTCTCCCTTCAGCAGGGAATTATGATGGTACGAGAGCTGGGGATCATGTTCAAAGATCTCCTGCGCTTTTCTCCGGATATATTTCCGGACGAGGAATCTCGGGCAAGACGTTTCGAGGAGGCGCTTCGTCCTTCGCTCCAGTATGTTGTCACCCCCTTCACCCTTCCGACGTACTTGGCAGTGCAGAAGAAGGCAGAGGATGTAGAGAGTATGCAATCGCTGGGAGGTGCACCACGTGAGGTGTTTCAGCCAGGTTTGTCGAAGGGGAAGGCAGTCAGCAGCAGGTCTCCTGCGACAGGACCTTCCAGGTTCAGGCCAGTGGGGTGTAGGCCCTAGCAGTTCCAGTTCAGATCTTCAGGTCCTCATCCATTTTCCATGATCCCAGGACCGAGGTATTTTTCTTGTGGAGGTTTTGGGAACGTTCAGAGTCAGTGCCCAACCCGAGCTCCATACAGTGGAGGTGGGCAGGTTCAGCACCCACCGCAGTAGCAGCAGTTGCCGGCGAGGCCCTTCCAGTAGCAGCAGGACCATGCTCCTCCGAGGGAAGAATTTTATGGAGGAGTCCGACCTTAGGGTGCTCATCAGGGACCTCGACCAGGTCACGGTCGGGGAAGTGGACGACATCAGAGAGGCCGAGGAGCGGGGCATGGACAGTTGCACGTAGCAGAGTTGGAAGCTCTAGTAGGACCAGAGGTGGTGCGAGGTACGATTTGTTTGTTCAGCGCTCTTATTTCTGATTTGTTCGATTCAGGAGCCTTGCAATCTTTTTGTGAACCTAGTCTAGCCCATGTTTTGGGACTAGAAGTAGAGTGAATTTCCATACCACTGGTATTGAGTACACCAGTTGGAGGGCCAGACTAGCGTATCTTGTGTTTTTTGGGGATGTGGGCTGATGTTGGGACAACATCGATCTAGTGGAGACCTTATTCTGTTACAGATGCAGCCATACAATGTCATCCTAGGAATCGACTGGTTGTTTTCTATTAGTGTCGTTATTGACTACTTCTGGAGAAGAATCGTGTTCTCCGACGTAGATGGGCAGCGCGTATCTTTTGTTGGTGAGAGGAGCTATCAAGCGGGAAGCTGGCGTGTGGAGCCTCTCCTTTCATTTTTGAGAGGGTTATCAGTGGTTCCAGCTGATAAAGAGATGATGGATGTCCTAGGGGTTGTTGGGGAGTTCGTCGATGTTTTTCCTGAGGTGTTTGTAACTCTACCCCCCCCCCCCCCCCCCGACGAGATGTTGAGTTTGGGATAGACTTACAGCCTAGTGCTCGTCCGATTTCGATGGCCCCTTATCGGATGGCAGATTCGGAGTTGCGGGAGTTGCGGATTCAGATTGACGATCTGATGGAGAAGGTTTTTGATTGACCCAGCGTGTCGCCATGGGGTGCTCTAGTTTTGTTCGTGAAGAAGCAAGATGGTGGTCTCAGGCTATGTATAGACTACCGAAGGTTGAACCAAGTTACGGTCAAGAACCGATATCCCCTCCTGAGGATAGATGATCTTTTCGACCAACTGAGGGGAGCAGGTTGGTTTTCTAAGATTTATCTACGATCAGGATATCATCAGCTGAGGGTGAAGGACAGTGACATCTCGAAGACAGCTTTCAGGTGCATGTATGGGCACTTAGAGTATCTAGTGATGCTGTTTGGAGTTACGAATGCACCAGCTGTGTTAATGGGACTTATGAACATTGTCTTCCGAGAGTTTCTGGACCGGTTCGTCATTGTGTTTATCGATGACATCCTGATCTACTCAAGATTAGAGGAGGAGCACATTGAGCATCTCAAGGCAGTCTTGGACGTCCTTCGACACCACTGGATTTACGGGAAACTGTCAAAGTTTAAGTTCCTGACACAAGAAGTACACTTCATTGGGCACGTGGTGTCTCAGCATCAAGTATCGGTGGACCCGTCGAAGGTGGAGGTAGTTGTTTCTTAGGCAGCACCCAAGAGCGTGGCAGAAGTTCATAGTTTACGGGGTTTAACAGGTTACTATCGGAGGTTCGTTTCAAACTTCTCTAGATTTGCTGGTCCATTGACAGCTTTGACTAGGAAGAACCAGGTCTTCTTGTAGAGAAAGCAGTGCCAGAAATCTTTTGACTACCTGAAGGAGAAGTTGGTCAGTGCTCCCGTACTTATGTTTCCAGAGGAAGGGTTGTTGTATGAAGTGTTTTGTGATGCTTCTGGCCTTGGTCTGGGGTGTGTGATGATGCAGAAGAAGGGCGTGATTTGTTATGGGTCTAGGCAGTTGCGCCCTCACGAGTGTAACTATGCCACCCATGACCTGGATCTTGCAGCAGTAGTGTTCGCATTGAAGTTGTGGCGACATTACCTCTTTGGGGATCACTTTGTGGTCTTCTCAGATCACAAGAGCCTGTGTTATATCTTCTCCCAGCATGACCTGAACTTACAGCAGCAGAGATGGGTCGAGTTTCTCCAAGACTATGACTTTGAGATATCTTACACTGAAGGTAAGGGCAACGTTGTGGCAGATTCTCTGAGCAGGAAGTCACATAAGGAAGTGGTTCGGGAATCCGCTGATGCTTTGAAGGTGATGGGATAGTTGGATGACCTTCACTTAGATGCAAGGGAAGAAGGTGTTAGAGGTTGTTTGTTCTAGATGATGGTGAAATCCTCCTTGTCGCAGCAGGTGGAGGAGTCTCAGTTGGGGGACTCCGAGGCAGAGGTGATGTGGGATCATGTCGATCTGGGGAATGCTCCAGAGGGATGGTCAAAGGACAGCTGACATCAGATGCTTTTCCATGGAAGGTTGTTTGTCCCAAAGCCGATGTGTGAGGGAGTTCTCCGTGAGTTCCATAGCTCATCCTTAGCGGTACATCCAGGAGTTTCAAAAATGTACCGAGGCCTGAGGGATTAGTTTTGGTGGCCTGGGGTGAAACGGGCATTGGCGGAGTTTGTGGCTAAGTGCCTAGTGTGTTAGCAAGTGAAGGCTGAACACCGTGTTCCTGATGGTTTGTTGCATCCTTTAGATGTTCCCGAGTGGAAGTGGGATGACATCTCAATGGGCATAGTCACAGCACTACCCAGAGCTCAGGGTGGTTATGATACTATCTAGGTAGTGGTGGATCGACTGACGAAATCGGCTCACTTCTTAGCAATCAAGGAGTCAGGCCCGGTGAGTAAATTAGCACAGAGTTACGTAGCATAGGTAGTGTGTTTTCATGGAGATCCGAGGACTATCGTCTCAAACCGGGATACTCGGTTTACCTCACGAGACTGGAGGGGGTTACAACATGATTTTCGCACCTAACTACGCCTTAGCACTACTTTCCACCCCCAGAACGACGGGCAGACAGATCGGACTATCCAGAAGATAGAGGACATGCTACGAGCATGCATTCTGGATTTCAGAGGATCATGGGTACGACACTTTCCTTTAGTAGAGATTGCCTACAAAAAGAGCTTCCACTCTACTATTGGCATGGAACCATTTGAGGCTTTGTATGGAAGTCCATGTCGTTCACCCATTTGCTGGGCAGAGGTTGGTGAGACATGTGCTCATGGTCCAGAGTTAGTGTAGAGAACCACGAAGAAAGTCCAGCTTGTACGTGAGAGGATGAAGGCGGCATAGGACCGTCAGAAGTCTTATGCTGATCGTCGGAGGAGGCCCTTGGAGTTTGAGGTGGTAGACCATGTGTTCTTGACGGTTTCCCCTCGATGGGGGCAGTGGAGGTTTGGAAAAGGGAGGAAGCACTCGCCTAGGTTCATCGGACCTTTTGAGGTGCTGAGGCGAGTCAGTGAGGTGGCATATCAGTTGGCCCTTTCACCTCAGTTGGAGAAAGTTCATGAAATCTTCCATGTCTCCCAGATTCATCGGTACTTACACGAAGACTCTCACGTTATCGACTGGGGAGAGTTGGATATGGGAGACGACGCGACATTCAAGGAACGACCATTCAGAATCGAGGATCATAAAGAGAATGTGCTTTGTGGTCGAACCATTCCCTTGGTTCGTGTGTTGTGGAGGCATGTCGGCCTCGAGGAGAGCACTTGGAAGCGGGAGACCCAGATGCATGCTCAGTACCCGGAGTTGTTTTGACTTGCGTTTTCCCTTGTTATTCTGAGCATTGTGTTGATGTTGTACTCTGTACCTTTGATGTATGGAATGTTTGGCTTATCAGTTGTGAGACCTTTTTCTTCTTGTTCTCTGGTAATGTGTAACATGTCCGGATGCATGGGAAATGGGAAAAACCTGACCTTTAATCGAGATGCATTAATGTGGATGCAATTGAACCCATGCGGGCGAGTCAGTGCCACCTAAAGTGTATAATATCTTGACATAGGTGAAGAAATTTCCCAAAACGATGTGTTCGGTCAGTGTATTGGTTGTGTGGTGCTGGGGTTAGTGCATATTGTAAAATCCTAATGAATGAAAGTGGGAAAACCCAATTCTTAATCGAGACGCATTAATGAGGATGCGATTAAACCTGTGCGGGTGATTCAGTGCTGCCTAAAGCGGATAATATCTCGACATAGGAGAAGGAATTCCTAACACATATGATTAGGGTTGTTGGTTGGGTTCTTGTTATAACAAGAACCCTAAGAGGTATCTTGTTGGGTTCCTCTAGGTTGGTTTTTGAATTCTCGGGGATGAGAATGTTTTATGAGGTATCTGATGTAATGACCCGAACCACTCCGACCCATTCCTTTGTCAAAAAGAAGGCCACGAAAGGGTTCTGGAGGGTAAAATGGACTTTTCCCACACTTTCCATAATTTTGAAACTACACGCAGTTTAGTTTGAGTACACACAGTGTACCCTCTTGTCGGGTATACCCTGTGTGGAAGGCCGTGTCTTTGTCGCGTGAATAAAATGGGTACACGTCATGTTTCCAATCTACACGCCGTTTAGTCCTTCCCCGCATACGCGTTACTGTGTGTTGACCAGTCGTCGGTCGTGTGCCGCGTTGGAGCCGTTCCCTTGTCGTGTGCAATAAATGGGTACATGTCGTGTGTCCAATCTATATGTTGTGTAGTCCTTCCCCGCGTGTGCATTACCTTCAAACCGTGTGTTGACCAGTCAATGGCCGCAAAACCGTGTTGGAGGCCGCATGGAGACTGGGTGAAAATGGACGAGTACACGCCCTGTACCATAAGTCCACGCCATTTACTTTTTATTTTCAGGCCTATAAAATGAGGGGTCACCTCCTCCTTTCAACTCACACCTCTCCTCCCCTCTCCTCTGAGCAGAGCTCTCTCAAGTGACTCAAAGGCTCTTTCTTCCATAACGTTTTCGGCCGAGCTCCGATTTACGATCCGTCAGCGGCCACAGGATCGTAATGACGAGGCAAAACTTCCGAGCTTGGATCCGTTGTCTTTCCTTCATCTTTTCTTCTCCGACTTCCACCCATGGAGGTTTTTCTGGGACGCCGACGAACGTCTTCTAATGTTGATCCGGGGGAGCGTTGTGACCAGAACCTGTTGAAGTAGGGATTTTACCTTCATCTCTCTAATTTGTGCATCATGCGGGGTGGGTATCCTTTTTGTTTTCATGAGAAATGGTTGAACCATTAAATAAAGATAATAACTGGTTAAAGAATGGGGATCAGATGTTTTTGATTGCTGTTACTTTACCTTTTATATCCTGTGATATTATGTTGTGAAATGAATAGGCTTATGCCTACTGAAAATCACGGTCATTGGGGTCCTTTTCTTGTGCAATTAAATGTTTCCCTATCTTTCTATACTGTTTTTGTGAGTGGAACTTTGTTGAATGTGGAAATTGGATAATCACGTAAAGTTGGCAGATTAAATGAGAATCTGGAACCCTTGTGTGATCACCCCACTTAAACAAAATGGAATAATGAACATGTGGGTGTTGACTTGGTTACGTGGCATGTGATGGGGGTGTTTTTTGGGCTGTTGTGGTTTGGGTGAGCAGCGGGGCTACGATTGACTTGGTTGTGGGAAGTTTTGAATGTTTAATGGTGATGGGAAGCGGGGCGGCAATAAATGGTATTAAAGGGATAATGATGTGTGGTGTGGTTATGGTGGTTGGCATCGGGGCTCCAGGGATGGGTTTAAATATGAGTGGACTATGGGTTGTGTTTAAATAATAAATGTAAGAGTTAATGAATGATGGGGCTTGGTAATGAAACAGAAATAATAATCAATGGGTTGGTTGGTTGTTAAGAAGGGTTTTTTTGTGCTGCTTGTGTTTCCCTAACCTGTTTTGTGGATGGCAGAGATATGTTTTACGAACGATTTAAGTGGTTGGTTGTGGATAGTTGCCCAGTAGTTAAGGAACTAAATAAGCTAATTTTTTCTGAAACGTGAAAACCTAAATGGGGTTGGGGTTGTTTTTTGAATGCATGCTTCGTGGTAGCATTGCTGAGGCACGTGCTTAGTTTCTCTTTTTAGAAGCCATAGGTTGGGCTGAGTGGTTGCTATATATATATATCTGTATCTTTTGTGTTTTATCACACCGCACCCATGTTGAGCACATAGTACTGAACACTCCCATTTCATGGGAGAGGGTGTTTTCCCGTAGTTACTAGCTCCTTCTTGCTCCTTCTCCCCTAGGTTGTGATGGCTTGAGGAGAACTTACACCCAAGACTCTTCGGGTTGGGTTTGATTGGGGTGATTAGGCCCAAGACTCTTCGGGCAAGCTTATAGGCTATAATGTCTTGAGGTGACCTTACACCTAAGACTCTTCAGGTAGGTTTCGATTTCAGGCCCAGGTGTCTTCGGGCGAGAGTTCGGTTACTATTATTATTCCCAAGAATCTTCGGGATGAGGCCCAGGTGTCTTCGGGCGAGGATGTGGTTGTGGTAGTGAGGCCCAGGTGTGTGCGGGTGGGATGCGTGTTGGTGAGTCCTAGGTGTGTGCGGGCGGGATGTGTGGTTGTGAGGCCCAGGTGTGTGCGGGCGGGATACATGGTTATGAGGCCCAGGTGTGTGTGGGCAAGGAGAGTGTGACAGCGTCAGGACGTTCAGCTAACTATTGGGAAATGGTGCGGGGTACCCAATACTCTTGTTCTTATACTACTACTACCTGCTGTGATTGTGTTTTGGTGAGTGTGGCTAGTGAGATTGGGTGGATAGTTTTCCTTGTTAGGTATCTTATGTTGTTCTCATGGGACATTAGGATGTCTTCCCACTTGTGCACGAGAGCTTTTGGTTTCCCTACTGAGTATACATGTATGCTAACCCTATGTTTACTTTCAGGTTTCCAGGAGTACTACCAGGGCTGTGCGGGACCCTACTAGTTGGGCAGTTGGAGTTGTTGCAGTTGATGTTCTCTTGATTTCTTTGGTATTGTACTTTTGAGCTTCCTTGTACTTGTACCTTGTTATAAAATGGTTTAAACATGCATGTGGGCTTGGTTTGGGTTTATTTCTATACACTTGTTCTTTTTCTTTTTAGTGGTTGACTTGTCCTATTTCCTTATCCAAAATAATAAAAAGGGTAATGCCTCCCATATTTGTGAAAACTCATACCCTTAGTGCGAGTCACCAACCCAGGGCTTACTGGAGGCGGGACTCGGGGGTCATTATCTCCCTTTCTCCATTTCCAACTCAGGAGGGGCATCTTTGGTGGGAGGGGGTCGTGACAATATCATTTAAAAAATAGTATTTGTTTTAAAAATTCAATTATGTCAGTTTTTATACTATTCATATCATGACTTTTTAAAATTCAATAAAAACGTGATTATTTTGAAAAAATATAATTAATTTAAATTTAACAAGTCATAATCACACATAAAATTCATGTATGGCATAAAAAGTTAAAAAATAAATTTCTTTTAGTTCTTTTATTCTCATTTATTTAAATCATTCATTAATAACGTATTCACTAAATCATCATTGTTTCATAAATATATTTATTTATTTGATGTCTAAAAATTACAAAACATCTACCATGATGTTGGAAATATTTTTAGTTTTATAATGACTATTTATATTTGAATATATCACTTATATAACCCAATATAAAATTTGTTTTAGTAAAAAAGACATGTTTATGAAATATTTTTCTTTACATTAAATTAATTCTTATAAAATGTCATTTTCACATCAATGTGGCTCCATGTGGTCACAAAATCGACCCATTGATGCCCATGGTCGGAAATATTTTATTCAATAGTATTTGGACACGTGTTAGGGTAGTTCAATATTATTATAATATTATTTTTACCATTATTTACCAGATTTACATTTTATCCGTGGTAAATAAAATATTTGCATATGTTATTATTCATAAGGACTAAAAATAAAAGGTATCTATTTAAATAATATGGACCTCATGATTCCAAATAACGAATCCATTTTTCCAAATTCAAAACATAAAAATTTTAAAAGTTAATTTAAAATTAATTCTCGTTGTCAAATCCAAAAAGCGTGTTTTTAAAAAGTAAAAACATCCAAATGATTGACTTGTGTTCATGTTCAATTTTAATGTGAAAGTACTTCTAATTACTAACATTGGATTAATTGATAAAATCAAAATCTAATTACTCTTTAAAACAATATAAAAAGGATGTATAACTATATAAGTAAATTATATGAAAAGGTAGTTTGGAATTAAAATGCAGTATTTTTCAATATTCAATAAAAAATGAACTTTATCAGAAAAATACCAAAACATTACCCGAATTAAATATTGATGTCTGATTCTAAATAAGATGTTTATTTTTTCTGATGGAATATATATAATTGAAATAAAAATTGATAAAAAGGGTTATTAATCAAACATTAAAAAACTACCCTTTAAAAATATTAGATTATTTATTCTTAAAATTTGATTCATTATCATTTTAAGCCACTACATTTATTGGATAAATGTAAAAACATTAAAAAACATTTATAATATTCTTAGTTCTATTCATTCTTGATAATACAAAGGAATGAAGTCTACTATCATTTAAAATAATAATGTTATATTACTGTTATTATTTTAGTGTGACTTAGCCTTGTGTGTAACATAAGATTTCTAAGAAACCCATTGTTGTGTGTCATGTAATCCATCGAACATAGAATCCCCATTAAAGTGAAATTAATATTTAATTCAAAAATACTAAAAAAATATGAAAATGGCATATTATTTATTTACATAGGATTTTACATCCATCCCCTTTTGGATATTTCATCCTCATATGTTTATTCATTTATCAAATAATTTGGGGTATTTATCCCTCATAGAATTTTTAAATTTCCATGTTTCCTCTTCAACAATATGGTTTTTCCAAAATACTCTTACATAATGGATTATCTTATTCTACAACACTTTCTCTCTATAGTCAAGAATCTGGATAGGTTATTCCTCATTAGAAAGATTCTATTTCAACTAATCAAACTCTGGCCTCCAAACAAGATATAGACCTGGCATATACTTTCTCAATATTGAAACATGAAAAACATTGTGTACCTAGGATAAACATGGGGGTAAATAAACTCTTTAGGAAACTAATCCAACTTTTTTAGTGATTTCATAAGGTCTAGTGAACCTTGGACTCAACATTACCTTCTTACCAAAATGCATCACACTTTTCCATGGAAAAACATGGTAAAGTCATGATCACCTACCTCAAAATAATGATCCTTCCTCCAGTTATCCGTATAACTTTTATACCTGATCTGAGCTAATGTCATGTTCTTCTAAATAAATAGAATTTTTTTTTCAATCTCTTATACTAATTCTGGTCCCACAAACTTTCTTTCACCTTATTCATCACAACAAAATGGATTTCAACTCCACTTTCTATATAATTCCTCAAATGGTGCCATCAATATATTGTAATGAAAAATGTAATTATAAGAAAACAAGATTGGATAAATATGTTGGTTACAACTTCCCTGTTAATCCATTGAACAAGCACATAACATATCATACAAGGTCTAAATTTTTCGTTCTTCCTTATCATCTGATTGAGGATGAAAAGTTTTATTAAATTAATTTCATCAGCAAAATACTTATAAAGTCCCTTACAATAGTTAGATGTGATCCTGGGATCATGATCAAGTAAAATGTGGAGGGAAACTTCATGTAACCTGACTATCTCTTTAATATATAATAAATATAGTTGATCTAGAGATAGAGTATCTCAAATAAGGCGAAAATGATTATATTTAGTTAATTGATCTACAATAACCCAAATATCATTATTACATAGAGAAGTCTTTGGTAATCCCACTAAAAAAATTCATGGGAACATTTTCCCATTTCCATTCTAGTATTGGAAAAGGATAAAGAATCTTTTTCAGTAACCAATATTCTGCTTTAACCTCTTGAAAAGTTACAAAATTCATAATAATGTGAACAATATCTCTTTCCATTCCATCTCACCAGTAATACTCTTAAAGTTCTCTGTAAATTTTAGTACTGACATGATGATCTGAAAATGGAGAACTATGAGATTCACATAACAACTCTTTCTTTAACTATGAATCACAAGGAACACAAAACATCATTCCAAACCTCAAAACATAGTCCTTTTAAATATTAAATTTAGGTATCATACCCTTCTGAACCAATTATAACTTTTTCAGAAACTCATTTCCTTCCTTCTTCACTTACTTTATTTTTTCTGCTAGACAAAATTTCACTGCCTCCTAAAACAAATAGAGGAATTTTCTTACACCAACAACATCCAATCCAAAATTCATCAAATCAAGAACCAAAGAGTCTTGTTCTAAACGTAGAATGGCTAATGTAGCATTCCTATTTCAAATAAAAGTTTCAGCAACATTATTCTCCTTGACTTGATAGTAATAGATCATGCAATCATAATCCATGATTAATTCTAGCCATGTAATCTACCTAATGTCAAATTCATTCTGAGTGAATGTATATATCAAACATATGTGGTCGGTTTATATTCCACACTTTACACCATACAAATGATTCCTCTAAATTTTTAATACAAAAATAACAGAAGATAATTTATAATCATATGTAGGGTAATTTCATAAATGGGAATTCATCTAATGTGAAGCATAAGTAATTACCATATCATTATTCATAAGGAGACATCCATGTCCATTAGATGAATCGTCACAATAGATAAAAAACTCACCATTACGAGAAGATAATGCCAATACTGGAGAATTCACTAATCTTCTTTTCAATTACTAAAAACAATAACCACATTCTTTTTTCCAAATAAATTTAACACATTTTTGAGTTAACATAGTCATTGGGAAAGATAACTGTGAAGTTGATATGAAAAAACTCCTCTAGTAACCTACTAAACCAAGAAAACTATGAATCTCAGTTATATTTTTGGGTCTTGGCCATTCATTAACATATTTTTTTTGCAGGATCAAATGTTATTCCATATTTAGAATTATGTGACCATGGAATTGAATTTTTTTTAACCAAAACTCACACATGCTGAATTTCCCATATAATATATTTTTTTTCTGTTTTTAAGACAACTTTTAAATGAATTTCATTTCCCTCTTTAATTTTAGAATATACCAAAATATCATCAGTAAACACAACCACAAACTTATCCAAGAACCCATGGAAAATTAAATTTATCAGATCCATTAATACAGCAGGTGCATTGGTCAACCCAAAAGGCATAACTAAAAATTAATAATGGACATATATAGAATGAAATGTAGTCTTTATAATGTTTACTTCCATTAAATTCAACATATGGTACCCCGACATCAAGTAAATCTTTGTAAAATAATGATCTCCCTAGACCTGATCAAAAAATTAATCGCTATGTGGAAATGGATACTTCTATTAATAGTGATATTATTCAAGGCACTATAATCATTGAAAAGTCTCATTATACCATAATAATTTTTCACAAACAAGACAAGGTCACCCCATGGTGCTGAGCTAGGTTGAATGAATCCTTTATCTAATAAATCCTCTAATTTCTTATTTAACTCTAAAATTTTTATTTCAGCCATTTGATAAAGGGTATTTGAAATTATCATAGCATCAAGAACTAAGTCAACAATAAATTTAACTTCCTTATCTTGTATTATAAAAGGTAACTCATAATTAAAAGCATAATGATACTAATTTAACACCAGTACATCATTAATCTAAATAGTTCTTTTGTTTTCAACAATATGTTCAAGGTAACATTCATATAAATCTTTTAATAGTTTCTCATATTCCTGATAGGTTATCAAAAGTAAGGGTTCATTCTTATACACAAACTAAAATTCTATCTATAAAGAAACCTCTTCAGCTCTACGGTCAATCTTATCATCATAAATGGAAATCCAATACATACCCAAAATAACATCAATCTATACTAGAGGTAAAACAATAACGTTTACATGTATATTCTTTCCACAAAAATGTACAAGAAGGTTATTATAATTTTTTTATCATCATTTCCTCTGGATGTTTTTACCACATGTTTAGGATTCATATCTTGTGATGGAACTACCAATTTACTAGAATCTTTTTCAAAATATGATAGATTATGTAGACACTAAATCAATCAATACATTGGCATAATATGAATAAATAAACAGTGTACCTGACACTACTTCATTAGATGTCCCAACATCTATTGAAGTTGTTACAAAGGATTCCACCACCCCTTTCGCCTTGTAATCTGGATGATTTCATTTATATGAGTTCTTCGTTGGGAAATAATTTTCATAATAGCCCTTTTCATTGTACTTAAAACAATTACTAATTATAAATCAGATTTTTTTCATACCATTAGCATGATCTTTTTACTTGAAATTACGAGCCTTATGTTATATTTTACCACATAAGTAACACATAACATAATTCAAAAGGCATTCCATAGTTTTCTTTTTGCAACAATTTTCACAAATTGAAAATTTATGTTTATTACCATAATTATTTTCTAAATAGTTTTTCCCTTTCATCAGCCTCTTTGACCTCGTATTCTGTTGTTTTTTAAAGAACATATGATCATCAGAAAACTCTATTTCCACCTTATCCACACATTGATCAAGAGTTTCAGAACATTTTATGTCACGAGAAGCTAAATCCTTTAGATTCTATGGCTTTAATCTTGAGTAAAAAATTTATTTATTTTACTATCAATATCCCGTATAAAATTTCTAGGATAAATTTCCAGTCAAGTGAATCTTGTTTCATAAGAAGCCAATGAGTCATCCTCCTTCTTGAATTTCTGTTATTGTTTTTCCATCCAAATTTGAACTTCCTTAGGAAGATATTATTCAATAAATATACCTTCGAATTCATCCCAAACACAAGCGTCAATATCTTTAGTATCCCTAATATTTTTAACCATCAACAACAAATGATCAGTTTCACCTTAAAAATAACAAACAACAAGACAATAATCATGATGTTTTGAACTCTTCATGACATCGAAAATCATTTCTATTACTTTAATCCACCCATCAGCTATCACAGGTTCAGATGATCCTTTGAATGAAAAAAGATGTTTCCTCATGGAATTCCCCACTACTGACTTGTTCCTCTCTAGTTTATCTGGCTGATCTCATGCATGGATACCAACACTATTTATATTTTGAGTCAGTTGATCCATCACTCCAACAAACTATTCAGTTCTGATTCTGACTGTCTCAGGTTGCTGATTTGGAAGGTTGTTTTCCTCTTGATGTCATCACATCATAGATTCCATGTCACCTATATGGAAAACTATTATAAACATAGAAATATCTTAGGCGAAGAAACATGGTAATCTTTATATTAAATATCATTTCAATCCTAAAATAAATTAATTTAGGGATATTAATTTTTCAATATACTAACTCCTAATGTTGTTTCTACCGACCTCTGATACCAACTATAAGGCCACATCCTTAAACATTATATAATCTTTTGTTATGTCAAGAATTATATATTAAGTATCTTTTCAGGTTTATAGTTTTAGAGAAATATTACATAACTCTTAAGTTACTTCTCAAATTTTTCAAACTAGACACTTCTACTATAACTGAATTTCGTATAAAAATAAAACTCATTTAAAAAAATAAGATTTCCTTTCTTGTTATAAATATTCTTGAATTATTCCTTTCTTTTACCCTTCCTTATACTCAGTGAAAAAAAATTCAAAAACATGGGATGGGCATAAAAATATTAGAAAATGTTATAAAATAATGAAAGAAAACATTACTCTATCAATACATACAATCAATAAAATCATATGTTTCACTCATAAAGCATAATCTCTTTAACATAAAACATGAAATAATAAGATTTATGAAAAAACATAGAAATACATCATAAAGGTAACTTGTGGAATCCATAACATACAAAAATTATAGCATTCATAGAAATAGAGGGAGTTACATTTGGGATACCCATCACAGTATATTCCCTAAATCACTTAAGAGAAACTGTAAAATTTACCCCTGTCACATTACCCAATGCATTGGAGAGCTATATCATGCTCACCAACCCTATTTTTATCACGAAACTACCCCTGTACATAAACAATTCCCATGAACCATAACATATTCATAACACATATAACAAGAATAAATGAATGAAAACATTTCCAAATTGAAATCACAATACATCATTTCAAGATATTGACATAATCAATGATTTCACAAATCCATTATCATTACCAAAATATAAATAAGGGTATATGGTATTTATATTACATTCAAAATCATTATGTATTGTTATGAAATCTATACATCAAGTAATTCTTGATGTGGTAGAATGGTTGTTGTCTTCGTGTATGTTAAAAAGAAAAATTATTTTTTTCATTTAGTAAAACGCATCGTTGAAAAAAGATTCCATTTTAATGAAAATAAAATTCAATGGGGGGGGGGGTTATACACCATATAAAATAATTTCGTGTATAAATCAGCATATTCCTTAATGAAAGGATATTGAGACGAAGTCCCTTACCCTGAGTCTGACTCATCTTGTATGTTCCTTGTTCTTCTTGAATAACTAACATAAGTAAACATATATTTTCTTAAGAACCATTTTATATTTTATTATTCCATTTATATAACATATTACCATTTAATAAACATTAAATAATTTTTTAAGTTAATATTGGTCATTTTGTCGATATTCGGTACTTGATTCAAAAATTAACTTGTTATAATTCCAAATTATCCATGTGGTCAAAAGTATATTATCATCATATTCATATTCATGATTTAAATATCATATATATACAGTATATATATATATAATGGAACATAAAATTTGGAGATAAGAAATGAGATGCAACATTCATGGAGATGCTAAGTAGTACATATGCATGAACGCTCCTTTCATTTATTTTTAATATTTAAAGGAATGAAAACGAAAGGATACATAAGTATATTATAATTCACGTATAATATAATTCTATACATATGTTACAAAAGTTCATTAACTCCATACTTTATATATTTTATGTATGGAATGAATGAGTCATATTACATTGAGGGGGTAATAGTATTCACTTCCTCAAATGAAATTATCATATTTCCACATTATTGAAAGAATAAAAGTATGTTTTAAATGAAAATTAAAAAATAATATAGAAAATATAAATATAATATATATTCTTTAAATATGAAATTACATATTAATGGCCACCATGAGAGTTCATAGGGAAAAATCAAACGATCACCGTTTCGTGAGGGAGGAGTTCCCCGTACACAGAAACAGTATATTTGTATCCATTAGATAGAGGTATCTGTAAGTGTAGTTAGAATACTTCTCATAAAGTAATATTTTTATATTTAGGATATTTTTTTTATTTAATCAATGAATAATAATATAACTAGGAGTGAAGAAGTAAAATAATGGAAATGAACTTCAGAGAAGACGCTACCTCTTAAAACGTGTACCTCCCATTGATTTGAGCCAAAATGATTTCTTGAAATAAGTTATGCCCAAGTTAAGGATTTATGAGTAAAAGTGGGACATTGGGTGATAATTTGGGTATATTTTCGATGAGACAATAGGCTTGTGAGGTGTGATTAAATGGTCATGGTAGATACCCTTTTATAAGAGGGTGGAGGGACACTTTGGGAAAGATTGAAAGTATTATTTTATAATAAAATGATTTTTGGATTAAAAGGGTATAAAATTCATTTATTTCATAGATAAGATTCTTTTGGGTCGAAAAAATCTTACTGAATAGGTTTTAGACAACTATAGGTCACAAACGTAATATTATCATTTTTCTATTACTCTTAGATAACTAATTTATCACTTACCATGTGTTCTAGTATATTCATACTATATAGTTAATATAGTTTCTATAAAATTCCAATAGAACCTAAAGTGGTTCAATAATGACATGTTAAACATTATATATTTCATTTGGTGGAATCTTATATTTTTAGGTTTGTTATATCATTTAATAAAATAGTATTTGTTTTAAAAACTAATTTATGTAAATTTATATACTATTCATATCATGACTTTTTAAAAATCCATTAAAATTTTATTATTTAGAAACACAATCCTTAATTAAAATATAACAAGTCATAATAATCCCTAAAAATCATTAATTTTATAAAATGTTTCAAAATAAACTAATTTTAATTTTCATAATATCATTTATTTAAATCATTCAATAATATGGTAACCACTACATCATCATTATGTCGAAAATATATTTATTAATTTGATTTCTCAAAATTATAAATAAAATACATTAATTTATGAAATCTATTTGTCTTTATAATGACTATTTAGAGTATATGAGATCACCTATCAAACCCCATATAATTGTTTTTAGTATAAAAGACATGTTTATGTTATATTTTTCATTATTTTAAATTAATTCTTAGAAAATGTCATTTTCACATCAAAGTGTCTCCATGGGGTCCCAAAATCGACCCATGGATGCCCGTGGTTGGAAATATTTCATTAAATAGTATTATGTCACGTGTTAGGGTTGTTTAAAATATTATAATATTATTTTATACCCTTATTTACCAGATTTTTCCTTTAACCACGGTCAATAAAATATTTACTGAAGTTATTATTAATTTTCTCTAAAAAAGGTACCTATTGACAGAATTTGGAAATCCTGATTCCAAATATGGAATCCATTTTTCCAAATTCAAAACATAGAAATTAAAGTAATTAATTTAAAATTAATTCATGTTTTCAAAACCAAAAATCTTGTTTTTAAGAATTAAAAAACCACTAAAATATTAACATGTGTTTATGTCCAATTTCAAATTTAAATTACTTCCACTGACTAAGTATGGATTAAATGATAAAATAATAATAAAATTTTACTTTAAAAAAAATTAAAATGATAATCTTACTATATAAATAAATTAGATTAAATGGAATGTTTGAATTAAAATTAAGTATTTTTCACTATTCATTAAAATGAACATTATTAGAAAAATACCAAAAATTTTCCCAATGTCAATTTTGACGTCAATGTCATAAAGAATATATTTATTTTTTCCAATGGAACATATAATAGTGAAAAAAATATATTTAGATATATTTATCCATCAAAGGCGGTAAAACTACCTTTTTGAAATATTAGAGTATTTATGATGAAAATTAGATAAATTATTATTTTAAGCCTTTAATTTTTAATGGATAGATTTAAAAACATTTAAAAAAATTATAATATGGTTAGTTCTACTAATTCACACTAATATATTTTATAGGAATTAACTACCATTTGAAATAATAATATTGTATTATTGTTATTATTTTTACTATAACTTATCCTTATGTGCAACATATGATTTCTGAGAAACTCATTGTTGCGTGTTGGGTATGATATCGAACATAGAATCCTGTTTAAATTAATATTAATATTTAATTTACAAATATTAATAAATATGATGATTTCATATTCATTATTTACATGGGATGTTACAATTCATCTCAAATTATGTTTCTTTTGTAATTTTAATATCATTTATTTGATATTTAATTTAATTAAACAATTATTACATCCTCATTGTATAAGAATTTAATTTAATAATTTATTTTCAGAAAATCGAAATTACAATATCATGATAAATATAAAAAAATTACATCTAAAAAATCCATTTTTATTCGAAGTGATTCTCTATATAACCCCATATTAAAAAATATTTTACTTGTGAAAATCAATAGTGAGATAAAATAGACTTTTCATTCAAATACAGTGTTACAAATGTACTGATTTCATCCAAGTAGCTTCACATGTCATATGTTTTGCCGAATTATTCATTCAATTGAAACACAGTCATAAATATAAATTAGGACTGGTGGTAGGGTAGTTGTATGATATTTTTAGTATTATTTTTACTCATAATTAACCAATTTACCATTAACCGTGTTAATAAAAATTTACTAAAGTTACTATTCCTAATGTACAAAAATAAATGGGACCTATTTACATAATTTTTACATTTTTTTGGAAAATATGGAATCCATTTCTATAATTTCACAACAAATAATTGGATGAAATTAATGGAAAATTAACCCTCTTGATGGAAGGAAAATGAGTTTTTAATGTAAAATGCTAAAAATATCCCAAAGTTTTTATGTCAAAAATAAATGTGAAATTGATTCCAATCACCTTAATTGGGTTAAATCATAAAAACATGAACAAATTATATTTTAAAATAATTCAAAAATATAATTTAACACTACAAATAAATTTGATGAAAATGTTGTTTTCAATTAAAATATAGTATTTTTTACTATTTATAAAAACATAAAACTTATGAGAAAAATAAAAAAATCAACCAAAGTATATTTTGATATTCAGATATTAGAGAAAAATATTATTTTATCAAATAGAATTTATAAGACTGTCAAAACTGTGTTTAAACATGTGCACCTAGAAAATGTTCCAAAACTACATTTTTTTGAAATACTTCTTTTATTAATAAAATTGGATTAATTGACATATCATAAATGATAACTCAAGAAATTGAATTTAAATATTTAAATTAAATATAGTATATGTATTGCATTAATATAATAAAAAAATGATATTTCATAGTTTTTAGTATAAAACTCACTTATACACATTTCAAAAGTTTTTAACGAAAACTTTTCCTATTATTCTAAAAAGGGTTTTATTTTCATTTATAATTAATTGGTCGCCAAATAATTAAATATATATACATATGTAAACCATATTTTCAATATTTAATTAATAATGTTCATTCCAACTATTCCAAAATCTATAAAATAACTTCCATTTTAAATAATAATAATACTTAATTGTTCATTTATGCTTGATAAGGGGCATCATGTACTATATCAAGATTATTATTTATAAATTTAACATTCAAGATGTCACATTCTTCCCCTTTAAAAAATCAATAATTATAATTTAAAATTAGGATTGGAAACATGTGATTTATCTTTTCAAAAAAAAATATTGAAATCCCACATCGTAAAAAAGATTAGTAAATCCTCCAATTTAAAATAAAGGAAGGGAATTATGAAGGTCAGCTAATATAACACATTCTATGTTTCCATGTTGAAAATCATGCACACAGAAGTGAGAACAAACCATTATTTTCTGATGTAGAGTGATAGATAACATGGTTATAATAATGTTATTAATCTCAAAACCATATCTCTATGATGGTTTAATAGGTCATTGATTTATTATGAAGAAATTTAAATAGAAAAACTATTTGTTTTAAGATCATTTTCATAGAGTTGAGAAATTATTTCACTATCTAATAATATAAAGAAATATACTTACTTTGAATATTTCCATTTGGAAGGAACCATATCATCTTCATATGATGAACATCACTACAAATAACCTTAATTAACAAAGATTATATTAACACTAAAGTTAATTAATACCTTTACAATCATGTCCAAAAATAAAGAAATATATCTCAAATAACAAAATACTAACATAATCATAATCCCAACTAAACATGTATAAATATTTAATAACCGCTTTATGATCACATAACATAATACATTTGAAGGAGTCTATAAAACATTGAACATATGAAAAATCATAGAAAAAATATCGAGCTCCTGGATCTTCCATTATTTATCCAAATGTATCAATATCAATATTAATAGGTGAAAAGGATTTTCCCACACCTTGTTTTACAATCATGAAGATTTCCACCTTGAGTAAATAACTAAAGACAAATGTTAGCATAATGTCATAAATTATTTCAACTAAAACATCTAAACATTGGTTTCACTTTTCATTCCTGATAATCTCACTTGCAGTCACGATCCATATAACCATACATACCATATCTAAAGAGCATCATTATCCTTAAAATACATTATCTAGGAATCTATTTACCGCATTTCTCTAAATATGGGATTTTGGTTTTCTTTCCTTCAATCTTCTTTGATAAATTATTTCCCATTTTTGGCCAGCTGGACCTCTTATTTTTCTTATTTTCATAGAACTCATGATCAGCAGAAAACTCTGTTTCTACCTTCTTAGTACGCCAAAATTTTTTTAGTGAATTTGTACTCATTATAAGCTAACTGCCTTCAATATTTTGGATTCAATATATATTAATACCTATTTATCCTAATATCATAATACCTAATAAAATTTGGGACATAACCGTCCAAACTAGAGAATTTTTCTTCATTTATTGCCACTAAATCTACCACATTTTGTATCAGTTCCAAGAATTTTTTATCCGTCCTATGTCAAAAAAACTAAGGAATATATTCCTCAATAAATATAATATTAAATTTATCCAACTCCAAGGATTCAATTTCTTCACTTTCTCTGATATTCTTAATCGCTGACCATCATTGGTTAGCATCACCATAAAAAAGATAAAATTCAATTGTTTCCTTTTAGTTATCTGAATATCCCATGACATAAAGTATATTTTCGAGGGATTTAATCTACATTAACCTAGTACACGGTTATATGATCCTATGAATTATAGGGGTGTTGGATCATGAAATGTTCTAATATTTTCAGGTTCCATTTGTTTACATCGGGTTTCACTCTACCATGTATACCACCACAATTTTTATCTTATTTCAACTGATGATTCACTAAAAAACTAGTCTTTTTTATTTCATCCATTTCAAAATGCTGATTTTGAATTATTGTTTCCACTAGTTGCCTCCCCACCACTGTATCCATGTTTCCGCTATGGAAACCCATTATGAACAGACAGATCATAAATGAAGAAAAAAATAATCATAAAAATCTACATTTTTTTAAATTAATAAAAAAAATATTCTAAGGTAATTATATTAATATTATCCTGACCTATAATGTTTTCTAAAAATTTACTTTGTTACCACCTATAGGGAATCAACATTAAAACATTACAAAATCATCATCAATTTTGAGAATTTTAAATTCATCCACATTGATGATCAATTTTAGGGTTTATAGATTAAAATAATCATTTTATAAACCACACATAACAAATAAATAATAATAAAAATAGGACACTTTCAAATAATATCCATTTTTTCATAATATAAAACACTTATGTTAAAATAGGATAACCCTTATGAAAACTCTACATGGAATTCATCCTAACATATCCAAAGACATACTCAACAATAAGTCATGTGGAAAAAATTAGAAAATGTTGTATGATAATAAAAATAAATATAATCAATATATAAAAAATGTAAACCATTATTGCATTGATTAATATTATAACATATGAAATTTGTCCCATAAAGTAGTAGTTTTCACCCTTAATAGGTAGTAAATACTTTTCTTTGAAAATGATAAAATTTCAAATATTTTTTTTATAATCACATGGTTAACATAATACCCATTAAATTCCTATAAAATATGGAATGTAACATTGGTACATTGAAATACTTGTCACTCTTATAAATGGAATAACCATGAGGTCGACTTACATTCATGTCACTCTTCTAAATGGAAAAACTAAATGGTTGACTTCCATAACAAATCCATTGTTGGATATAACATAACCACCAATACATGGTTTATCGAGGAACCCACCATCATTAATGTATCACATAATTACCTATCAGATTTCCATGTTCCATAATATAATCATAACACATATAACATTAACATTTTCATTGTATCACCCATAAAATTTCATTTTCAATCACAATAAAACAATTCAAGATATTGGAATAAAAAACCATTTTAAATACCAAAATATTCATAAAATGGAATAATAGATGTATTTTTCTTTTTAAAACATCGTTTCTTATAGAGGAATCCAAATATCAAATAATGGTCATTGTTGTGTAGAAATGGTTGTATTTATATTTTTTTTAAACATTCATTTTGTTGCTTGTAATTATATTAAAATCATCCATATTTAAAAAATAAAAATATTCCTTTCTGAAATCCGTTGAATGAAATTTAAAATAGATAATAAATTCCCTTTATAATTTTTTTATTAAATAAAAATTTAAAATAATATTGGTATTATTGACATGGAGAACATGATTTTATTGTTACATATTTAATAATTCAAGGTGTCCCATTACACTATAAACATTCAAATCAAAATCCCCATTATGGAATAATATATGAAATAACATTAAAGAACTTGAGAATAAAAATATTCACGATATTTTATGTCCACAAGTCTTTATATACACATAATAAAAGATGGTGGGTTTATAACATCAAGATATGCCTCAATGAGTGAGTCTAATTCATCATGTGTGTTCTTTATCTTCGTGAATAATAAACATAGGGTACGTATTTACTTTTATAAGATAATTTTCCAATATTATAATTCCTTTTATATCACATATTACCATGTTTTAAGTTAATTATTTATATTCACCTCAAACATTTTTTATAATATTTGGAACTTGAGTACAAAATTACTTTGGTATGATGTCAATAGTAAAATTGGTATTATTTCATAATATCTTTAATAATAATCATGAAATAATAGTAAATATTATACATAAATTTTAATTTTAAATCAAACTACTTAGTATGGCTATGAAAAATGAACAACATAATAATTATAGAGATGGTAGCCTATACTTACAAATGGGTAACATTTACATTTTTTAATGATCATAATGGAAATAATTCATACATAATTATATATTTATAGAATGTTAATAAAAAAATTAATAACATATTAATAATTTAAATATAATTATATATATCAACCTTATGATATGGTTTGAAAACAAAATCACATCACTTCATGTAGGTGATAGTTCAGTTGTACGCACAAAAAACATTATGAGTTTTATGTCTATGTAATCATAATAAACTAGATGGTATATTATTATTTATAAATGATAAATATTTAATTAATATAATATAAAAATAATAATTACATCCTTATAACTATTCATGAGATACTCTGAAGGAATAAAATTATATCAGTTCGCAAGGTTGTGGATCATTATACGCACAAAGATTTAATTAATTTCTAATGTAATGGAAATGGATGTGGATTTATGTGATGGTAAAAATAAATATACATCATATTATATTTAGGGTAGTGTTTTAATTATTTAATCAGGGTGGTTTATGATTTCAAGAATGTGAAGATGAATTAAAATCGAAACACTTAACTAAAAAGGATACCTCTCTTTGAGATGACATGATTTGATTGACACAATAATAACTCTAAAGAGGAATTTCTACCAATAATAAGGAATTTATAATGTGGGTATGGATTATATATAGTTATTTGGGATGATCTTGGATAAAAAAGATTGTTTTGGTGTTTGAAGAGATGATAACAATGAGTTTCCTCTTATTGGAAATGGGAGGGTAAATCTTTGGAATCTTGAGAATATGAAATTAATATAAATTAATTTCGAATTATATATGGCTCAAAAGTGTTTTATTTTGAGGATAATATGAATTTGGGTCAAAATAAATTCATATAATTGAAAATATAAATTTTTTTATTATCTTTATAATCTTATCTTTTTGTTTTAACCCTTTTAACTCTATAATGATATCATGTCATATAAAATTCAATTGTTAATATAAATAGTATAAAATTCCTGAAGACTAATAAATGAGTCATTATTGTTTTAGACATTTAATTTCCTTTAATTAATTACTAATTATTTTAATATTTCTATAATATCAATTTTGACAATATTTGTAACATGTCTTTTTAAAAATATCATAAAATAAAAATAAATTCAAAAAATTCTTCTCAAACATCAATAACATGTAAAAGTAATATCAATGTCTTTTGGATGACTTAAATCATCTCAATTGTTTTTTTATTATCATTTATTTGAAATTATATTTCGTTAAACAATTAATGCATCACAATTTAATAAGTAATTATATTAATTATTTATTACCTAAAAATTAAGAATAAATTTTCATGGTATAGATAAATATTATAGATTTATAAATACTTTTTTGAAGATATCATTTATGATAACTAATATTAGAAATATTTCACTTGTTAAAAAGAGTGTGATATAATTAACTTTTTTCAATATAATATTATAAATTTATCACTCTCATACAAGTGAAATGAAAATTACAAAATTCAAAAAAAATTATTATTTTAGAATAAAAAAACTTATCCAAATATATTTGGACATGTTTTTTGTAATTTCATATTATTTCAAATATTATTTTTACACATAATTAATTTATCTACCTTTTACCATTTCATGAAAAACTTTCTAATGTTACTAATCATAATGTAAAAAAATAAAATGGGACAATTAACATAATTTTTACCATTATATTGAAAATATGGAAAACTTATTCTTAAATTCAAAACATATAATTTGTTAAAATTAATTAAAAATCAATCACGTTTACAGAACGAGAAAACATGTTTTTATAGAAAAACGTTCAAAAGTTCACAATGCTTTAATATCCAATATCAATGGGAAATTTATTAAAATGACATTAATTGTATTAAATTATAAAACATTATCTTATTATAAATTAAAATAATTATAAAATATAATTTCTCAATATAAAAATATTTTTTGAGAAAGAACTTTTCAATTAAAATGTTTTATTTTTTACTATTCATCAAAACAAATAAGTTAATAGAAAAATACCAAAATTTAAACAAAAGTAAATATTAAAATTATGATTTCGAAAAATAATTTTATTTTTTTCATATATAATTTATTGAAGAATCAAAAATATATTTAAAATAAGTGCTGAATCAAAATTCACTAAAACCGCCTTTTTGGAAAAAAAAGAAGATATTTTATTAATAAAATTATATTTGTTCTTATATAATGTCAATAAAATAGATTAGAAGAAATTTAAATAATACATTAAAAATATTATATATTTCTATTCCATTAAGATAATAAAAAAATATTGATATATCAATTTATAGCAATAAAACAAACATGTGCACATTTAATTTTTTTTCAGAAAAGCATTTCTTTTTATTTTAAAAATGGTTTTATTTATTTTATAATTAATTGGGATACAAATAATTAATTACATATACATGTGTAAACCATATTTTAATAATTCTGTTAATCTTGTTTATTCCCACCATTCTAAAGACTATAAAATCAATACCATAATAAATAATACTATATAGTTGTCTGTTTATGCTCGATTTGACATATCATATACACTATCTAACATATAATTTATTTTTTATAAACCTGGGATATTACAAGGTTTCATATGTTTTTATAATGATTTTGAATTTTTGAATATTGTCTCTATAAAGGTAAATATTTGAGAAAAATATTTTCATTACATAGTTGTGCTCTTAGTTGAAGGCCTTGTTCATAATATTCCAATTATAAGTCTAATATGTGACATTGAACATGTGGTTAACATTAAAATAATGCTCACATAATAAAATGGAAATATGGTTTATTTATGATGTATTTAAAGTGTATAATTTCAAATCTCTATCACACTAGCTGAGAAGTAGAGAGGTCCTTTCTATCTATCGATGGTGATAACAAGCTAAGAAAGAAGAGGGTTTGAAAATATATCCAAGGGTTATTTTATGGATGGATAATGTATCATGAGGATTTTCACATCCCCAAACATTCACATGGTCACACTCATTCATGTGATACTTATCCCAAACTAGAATCATTAATAGGACCTACATACCAAATAAAAAAGAATACAATTCGATTTCTTAATTTGGCATGTGTGGATATGTGAAAAAAATATAACTAATTTATATGGACGGTAAGAGATATTATCTGTTTTTATTAATTATTAGATAAGGACGAAATGGATTACATATCTCACAAAATATCAGTATCCTAATGCATTAAAAATTATCAGTGATTGAAAAAGTAGATTTTTTAGGTAAAAAAATTAAAATTATAGATAGAAAATGGTATAAAATTTAATAATAATAATGTGGTTAAATGTCTCAAGAAGAAGATGATAATAAAACAAGATTATTTACTATAGACCCCTAAAAAATTGATTCTTCAAGAAGAGGAACCAACTTATTAATAACATGGATAAAAAATTTCTCAAAGAGAGGTATCTATGGAAGAAATATTTTTAAATTGTATTCCATAATTTGGTTTTTATATATAAAATATGTTATATATGAATTAAGGAAGAGAATAAACCCTAAAATATATGTTATTGAAAAAAATCCAACATTGAATTACATATAAATTTTATAATGAATATTCTTTATTTTCAATAATAAGACAAACTATAAGAATAAATCAAATGTGTAACCTCTTTTAATCTTGGGATTTTATTCAGTGCACATTCTTTGTGGATTGATATAACCACCATTGTAACCGATTTTCTGATTTTAATAACCTCTCTTGTACCCTTAAATCTCATTAAACATTAATATTTACCTAACTAATTTTATAATTATTTTATATATGTCCCTCCAATCACATAATCATAAATCAATTCTTATGTATGCCACAAGATCTTAACAGAAATCATCATAATATATCCAATGATTAAGAGATAAGTTTTCAAAATATTTCAACATCATAAATATAAAAAATATATTGGTAGAAAAATATGGTCTCACTAGATCATATACCCATATAATACTAATAAACAACAAATGATGTTATCACAGATGAAAAATTCCATCAAAATAGAATTTGAATTTTTCATAATTAAAATACAATTTTCATTTTTAAATCATTAATTTGAAATAAAAAAATTATAAAATATTATCAAAAACATTTATTTGAAAATAATCATGGAAATTTATTAATGATTCTTCAAAACATTGAGCTGACACAGGGGTGGTAAATTTTATCCATAACTCGTATGTTGAAACAATGATTCCATTCGTATTGGTGGTAAAAGTCAAAACTATCCCCATTGAGAAAAAAAATGATTATTATTATTAAATAATTTCTTTAAAAACCAATAATCAAATAAAATGAGTTTTAAAAATAGAAAAAAATATTACAAAAATATTTAAAACATATTTAGAAAATATGGACCTCTAAAAAATGTTTTATTGACCAATGATAAATATAATCTCTGGTTTATTTGAAAATTTTCTTTTTATATATTAAGAACATTAATTTTATAAACTGAATGTAAAATGGATTATAAATAAATAATTTCTTATAAAAAAATCATGATATTATTGAGAGATATATCATGAAATTTCATCATAAGAAACGTAATAATAAACAATCCTAATAAATAATGAGTTTTTAAAATAAATCCATTACAAACTTGGTAAATTAAAATTAAAACCTCATGAAAGGGAGAACAATATATGTGAATTTAAATACACATAATTTTAATGATAATATTGATAAAATATATTAATGGGAAGTATATATACCACATAAAGGAAATAAGTGTTGAATATGCCATGTTCCCCACAAAAAATAAAAGTGAGAAAAAAATACCATACCTAATGTTTTCAGTAATTTAATAGCATTGTAACCTCTTATATAATAAATTGAAATTTATGATACATATATTCCTTAATTATTAAAATACATATAATATTTCATATGATGCACTTATAAATTTTCAACATCGATTAATTAATAATTCCCTATGAAAAGCTTCATTTGTTAGTGTTAACTGAATCATTTTTTATGAGAATTGATATTTATTATTTTCTTTCCTTGAACTTTGGTCAGGGTTAAATCATATAAATTAATGATAATAATTATAATAATGTCATATATTTTCATTTTATATATATTTTGTGTCAACTATGAAGGATAGATATAGAAAGATGAATTAAACGTTTCATGGAGCGGTATGCCTTATGTATACGTGAGTTTTGTTTTGAATTTTTGAAGGGTAGAATGAAAGAAAAGTACATAATAATTCAACGTTAAAGAATACTTGTTTTATCAAGTATATATCATATATATTAATAAAATATATCCTTATTAATGACCAAGCAAACTAGAAAAAAAGAATCAAATCGCTTTATAGAGGTGTTAGTTCACACATAAAGATGAGCTACATCATCTTTTTCCAATAGATTATAAGGATGTTAAAAATTATATTATAATTTCAAAAGAATAATTTTTTCATAAATAAAATCTAGCTTCGTTAAACTCATCATAATGACCATCAATAAAATATGGTATTATAAAATGAGTCGTATCATTGTGTGGAGGCGGAAGTCCACATGTACCTACGAGCGATATATTCACATACTATTTGACGGAAAATATGATGAAAATAGTAGATACATAATAATAATAACCATTAATTATGTTTATTATAATAAATTTTTTATTAAATTTTTAGAAACATATATATAAATGATGTGTAAGAAGAAATAATTTAAGAGTTGTCATGTGTGAAGATTACCTATACTTCTATTTGATTTCGTTATATCCCTCCATAAAGAACCTTTTAATGAACATTAAAAAATATAGAAACTATAATTTTATTATAGGTTTTCTCAGAATTGAATTGGAAAGTTTTAGGGTGACTTATATGGATCTAGGATGAGTGAAAATAATTCATAAGGTTTGTCCTTTTATTAGGGAGGGAAAGGAGACACATATAATTACTAAAAATATTAAAATGTAAATAAGTTATAATTTTGGAAAATGATTCCAAATTTCCAAATATTCAGTGTAAATGTGGTTAATGTGAATATATTTTCATATAATAATGTTTTTATTGGTTTGGGTGTCATTTTAAACAGTATATATTAGTTAACCCCTTGGTCAACTGATTTTAATCTTAATATTAGTAATGAATGTTTGAATCTTAGAGGGTTATAGTTTTAATTATATGCTAAAAACTAGAACATAAATATTCACAGTTTGACACTTTAGTACATTTATCACCCAACATATCCATAATTATATTATTATGAATTTAAATTTAGTAAACAAAATATTAATTAACATAAAATACCATTAATGTCATTTTTGATACTATTTATTTTGTTTTGGTGTAATGGAAAGCAATAATGTAATTTAATATTAATATAATCCATTAAAACTTCCCTAATATGTTATAATCATTTATAAAATTTATATTTCAATATGAATCACCCAATAACTATATTACATTAAGATTTTTTGAAACATTTAAATGAATTTTCTACTTCTATCCAACACATTATGTCGATGTTGGCTTGGAATTTAATGTAATTATTTCATCACTAAAGATTAAAGACAAATTACCATGAAAATATTATTTCACATTTAAACTAAATATTTACAATATAATTTATCCTCACATAATCATTGTGTAAAAAACATAGATAAATTAAATACAAGATAGTTAAATTTTGTAATTTTCTGTACTTAAAATAATATAAATTTCATTATCGTGGGAAAATAGAACAAAAAATCTCAATATTTGTATTTTTTATTTCAATGGTCAAATATATTCTATATTTTTAATTTAGTGTGATTTTTTTCTGGATTAAGAGACCTTATTTTATTATTTTAACTCTATTTTACTTATTCAACCCATATCGAGTTGAAAAATATTTACCGTGGTAAAATTTCATAATGACCAAAAACAAAAGGTATCTACTTAAAATAATTTAACCTCCTAAATAAAAATATAGTATAAAGTCATCACTATTTGATGAATATAATTTTATGATATACATATTAATATAAATTCACAAAACTCAATGAAAACTAGTTTTTAGGAAAACATTTTTTAAGAAAAAAATTTAAATTATATTAAAATGATGAATATTTCTACTTTGAATGATAATAATTAGATCATTCTGAATTAAGTAGATTATATTTAACTTTATAATATAACCAAAATATAATGAGACATTTATATAACTTATTTTTATTGAGTTGAAATGAGAGTATTTAGAAGATCATTTTCACTATTCACTACATTATAATTCATTTAAAAAATGTCTAAAATTTTTACCCTATGTTGATTTTAATATTTTGATTTCAAAAATATAATTAATTTTTTTAAAAATATTTTTTTATAAATGTGGAATAAATTATTTTTTGTAATATTATCATAAAAATAAATTTAAACCATGTTTTAGGAAAAAATATTTTTAAATTATATAATTAATTTACAATAAAATTGTGTACTTATTTATCAATATATTTTATTTACCTATAACTTTTAAAAATATGATTTTATAAATTTGGTTATTACAAATCATTAAATCAATTCTATTTCTAGGTTATAATAGTATACTATATTTCCATTCATTTATATTATGGGTTGCATGTATCGCATGCTATCGAAGAAATTAAACTTATCTAAATATAAATATACCATAAAATATAAGGGTGCTAAATTCTCTCCACTACTTTAATATATTGTGTCCCAATAATTTAAAATTTTCTTCAGTAATCAAATCTCTAATATTTGGAAATTCCATTGTGGAAAACCAACATCATTAAAAATATTAATAAAATATTAACATGAAAAGAGGAAAAGTTAAATAAAAAGGCCACATGGAATAAAAAATCATAAAGTATCCAACTAATAGAAAAATATTGGGAAGTAAAAACATGGAAGTGGATGAAATATTTAATTCCCAAATATTAATAGAAAGTTTCAGAGGTATTTGATCTTGAAAAGGTGAATGAAAATGAAAATGTTAATGTCCACAGTACCATAAATAAATTACGTGTGAAAAGACAGTTAATTCATAAAAATGAATGTAATATGAAAAATATTTAGCTTCAGGATCCCTTTATATGTTTTCAGTTATTGTTTAAATATCATGATAGGGTGCAAAAGAAATTTAAATTCTTGATTTCATTCAATTTCATTAGCATAATTCCATCCTTTGGTTGTTCTTTGAAAAAAAATAATTTATCTCTTATTCCAGGAAATGAATATTCAATTTAATTTTTTTTTCTAGTTGTACTATAATTTACACATATAGTTTCACAATATCCATAAAAAATTATAATTCAATAATCCTATTTCAAAATATTTACCAAAACCAAAATGGTTAGAATGAGTTATTTAGTATAGATAAATACAATATATTAGTCTCTAAAACCTCAAAGCTAACAACCAATGTTCGTCTTAATCATTTCCATAAATTTGTTTCCTTATGAATCCTTAAAAACATTTCTGACTAAATAATAATCCCAAAAATCTAAAGTATTTTATCATATTTTTTCCCAATATCAAGTTCATAATTTTTCCCTAAAAACATGAACTAAATTATAATTTCACATGTCAAACATGGGTATACCATGATTCTCTTAAAACATGATAATAACTTGAATCCCCATAAAACAACCATCATAATTTTATTTTTATTGAACAAAAGAAAGAAAGAACAAAAGAGGGATGAACATCCCTTGACCCCAAGAGAATATCTAAGGAGGCCTGAAATAGTGAATTCTCAGGGCATCCCCTATAATCAAGTTGACACCCTATAACATCAAGCTTTACAAAGAGTGAAAATAAATAACCTCAGAACCTGGTATGTCCAATGAGGCTAGATGATCAGCAACTTTATTTCCCTCTCGCCATGTATTCTTAACAGTGACAGTGGTATCCAGTAATCTCCGACACATTCTAATGATGTATTGGATCGATCAAGGTGAGATTCCAATTCCATGTATGGAATTGTGAACTAATAAGGAGTCAGTTTCAGCTTCAAGAATGGCCAGACCCCTCTTCTTGCAGAGACTTAGCCCAATGTACAGTGCCATGGCCTCCACCTGGAGAGAAGAACCCTGAACCAACATGACCAAGAAATCCAAGAGGACTAATCCTCATGAATCGCAAACCACACCACCACCATGCATGATTACCAAGGAAAATGAGCCATCCATATTGTGCATCAATCCTTCAGAAGGAGGATGACAACAAACCTAGTGATTGCTAATACTGTTATTGACCTGATGGAAAGCGTGGGCTTCAACTCAAAGCCAGACCAGTGAAGGGGAAACCCCCAGTTATAAATGACTCTGGCCAAGTCAAGGAAGATATTTCTCGTGCCAGCAATAACGGCACGACTCGACATGGGTCCCCCTTCTTGGAAAGTTTTATTATTCTCCTTCCAAATACACCATTAACCAGCCTGAAGAATCACTGTGTCAGCCATTCCAAAAAGTATCACAATCCTTTTTCCATAATTAAAACCATATAAAATTTAATATATTCAACAAAGAAAAAATTAATATTAATTATTGATTATGACCTAAATCACTTGGTCACCAAATCACTATGAAAGATGATGGTTAACAATATTATTCCATTATCTCCATTAATTCCAATAATCTATTTATCCCAACTAAAAATTATTTACATAACATCAACGACATATTAATGTTTAACTTTCTAATATTAATGTTTTTTTATACATACAACCATGCCACTAAATCACTTTTTGTGGTTATTAATACCATTCAACATATTCATTCAAATTATTAAATAAAAACTACCATGTAAAAATAAATAGAATTTTTTATTATTATAACTATAATATAATTAATACAGAACTTTTATAGCATAATTATTGAATCCCACAATGTACACACATCAATAATTTTACATAAATAAATGTCATAACATAGTTTTTTCCTTAGTCATAGAGTTAACACAAGAATTTTTATATTGACCCCAATAATATCCAAGTTCCCCGAATATAATACATTGAATTCCTGGTAGTTTTATAATATATATACCTCAATCACAAATGGAAGAAATATTCCCCTTTCATTGATATATTTTCTTGGGTTCCCTTTCCATTATTCATGTCATAATGAAATTTGAACTGTCTATCCTCTGTGGTCATACAACATAAATTTTCATAAAATATCATCTTTCACTTATTTAACATTTTTTAAAACTCACCAATATTAAATTTTTAATTCATAAATAACTATATTTAATTAGTCATATATATATTATCTCACCTTCTAGTTCATGATTCCTTTAGTTTCCCATGTGTAAAATAATTCCATGGTCCATAACATTTAGTATTAACATGTATCCTCATATTTTCATATATTTTCTAAAACTAAAAACCGTAGTGTGAGTAGTAGTAATCATATTGATAGATTAGAAAAAATAATTTATGGAATATCTAAATAGTGCAACATTAATTCCAATCTAAGACACCTTAGGTTTAACCTAGTTTATCCGTTGTTATCATCTATTCAAATCATTCATAATTATTTTTAAATAAATTGTGAAATCACCCATGCAGACACCCCATGAGTGTCAAAAATTTTATTTTTTAATAATATACTTAGCAGACACCAAAATAATGCATGAGAAATAGTCGACCAATTCTTTTTAGGGTTATTACTCATAGGTTTATCTATTCCAAAACAACGTCTTGTTGTAGTATCTAGAAAAAGTTTTTTCCATATCAAATTAATACTCTTTTATTTACCATATTATTGGATTTTATATTACACATAGTGTTTTGATAAGTGTTCCCACATAATTATTCTCATCAGGGTTTCCAATGGTAACTAAAAATTTCTCTTATACAAGCTATATTGAAACATATATTCAAACTAAATGATACATATTATTCAATTATTAATATTTACACAACATTATGATCCATAAAAACCATTATTATTAAATTTATTAAGAAAATTGGATACACAAACATCTTTTTCATAATATATCTACACAATCTCCAACTTAGTTCTTTACAAGTAGCACCCTTCTTAGAAAAATCATTATTAAAACTATTCTTTCATATCTTGAGGAAAATAAAAAATAATAAGTGGTGAAATTGGATTCATAATAAGGGTAAACAAGGGGGTATCAATGATAATTTTTGAAAAATGTGGGAATATTGGTTATGGGAACATGAAACTCACCTAAATGCTTCTTTAGTGATAAGAATGATTCATGGAATAAAACTTCAATGTTCATAGGACATAAACCATGAAGGGATAAAAAATGAGTTGTTAGATCAATACATTAATATAAGTTTATAAAAAAGTGGATAATAGTCCATCAAATAACCACAACGATAGAAATATTATATCAGGGATACTTTTTATACCTATATAACATGTGATTCTAAGGCTAACCACCTAGATACCTAATTAATTCTTGGTATAACCACTCATATAACATCTTTGAGACTTATCATAACCTTCCATGAACCCTCTTTTGAGCTTGGGATAACCTCATATGTAACATATTTCATATTTTTAATAATCTAACATACCATCCCATGTAAACCAAACCATACACCCAAGTCGGTCATCAAATTGTGATGTGAATAATTAAAATATTAGAGGTCTCATGTATAATCAAATCAATACATACATGAAGTGTATAAAGTGAAAAAAGGAGACACAACCATCCCTAATGTAACTTCATAGACATTAATTCCATATAATAGTACTTTGAGATCGGTTTCCCACATTACCTCAAGCACATATCCACAAATTCTAGAGGCCTCTGGCTAGAAATGAGGTCCAAGGTTAGTTAGTGGGGAGACTATACCATCATTAGAAGAGTGTGACACAATAGAAATATTATTTAAGTAGAAGAAGTAGTAATACCATACAACAAAATTAAACATTGGAATAATGATATTATAACAAAATAAGAAGTCATATCATATAAAATATAATGATGCATGTCACAAGATTATAGTAAAATAGAAAAAAATATATACACTATAGTCATATAAAATAAATGTACCAAATGTGCAAATAGGCCAAAATGATACTGGTAGCATCGCAAGCCTTGCCTTGGTACCATGATATTCTTCCCATAGGAAGCATATAAAGTACCTATAAGAGGGTGCTTTTCCATTCAATTTCTCATGTGGTAATATAATGATAATGATCTTTATAATGGTAATAAATTGATTATATAACATGGTCTCAACATAGCTCACTTGAGATATAAAATAAATGGTTATTCAATTACTAACACGACCCTTTGTAATATAATAAGCCTAATAAGCCTATCATGCTATCACTTGTCTTAGTTATCATTTATCTTACTTGATAGAAATAAAATAATTATAAATTAAAGCCAATTGCATCTATTCAATTCATAGCCACTATTCTACTCACATGGGAATGGAAAACATGCTTTAATTAACATTGAAATACCTAGGTGAAGGGGAAAGTCATCCATTTAATACCCTTAGTTCAATTCAATTACAATATAAAAATATTTTAATTCAATTTATAACGAATTCCATTTTTAACAACCCAGGAAAGGGATATAGCCGCACCTCATAGGGTGTCTAAAGAATTAATACATAAATGGTAAATTCAATGAATCTCAACAACGAGATGGTCCTTATTCAAGGTAAAATACCGATAACATGTATAAATGAGCCTATTAAATTACCTTTAACATGATAGATAATAATATCTCGCAATTTTAAATAAGTTGATACCCAGAAATTGGGCGTTGGATGAACCATCACATTTAAATGATTTAACATTCAATAAAAACACTTAACCACGATCCTTAGGTCCATTCAAGATCGCTCATTGAGTATCAAGCTCTGATTTATCACAATATTGGAGAAATATAAAAAACATATGATGAAAGATAAATTAGTTCATATGATCCTAAATCCAAATAGCACAATTTCTAAATTGATGAATCGAGAAAGATTAAAAAGGAATTAAGGTCTTACCATTATGGATCCAATGAGAATAACCATGTTAGAATCATGGGATAGATGGTAAATATATATGAAATTTTAGAATAATTGTATGTGAATCCAAAATGTATGGGTGAGCACTTATTTTTCATTTTGAATAAACCCCATATCAAGTTTTAATGAATGTTATTTAAATTTATAATTTATAAAATTCTTAAAATTATTTGGCCACATAGTCTACCCGCATGGTTTTCTAAATAGTGTGGAAACCATGCATGGATTCTAGTATCCTTGAAGAATAGTGCATGGTTTATCCACACGGTTAACAAACTATTCTAAAACAATGTTGATAGCCTCTTCCAAAATTTTATGAAATTACAATCCTTGTCGTATGGTCATGGCCACCTCCCACATGTTTTACTCATACTATGTGTCAAGTACACCCCCTATATAAATCCTCCCATGGTTTATTCAAACCATAAGACGTTCCCCTCATGATTTTCACTAAGCATCCACTATGCCAAAAAACCCCCCCATAAAATGGGTTCCAGGCTCCGAAGCATCCCCAAACACCCCCAATCCCTCTATCACCTCAACAAGAATCAACATTAGGCCATATTAATGAAATTAAACTGAGAATTAATTGAAAATAAAAAATTTTCTCGTCAAATAAGAACCATGTTCTTACACATAATACCAAAACAATAAGATAAACTATAAATATAAGAACTTTAAAAGAACACAAGTGTCTATGTGACAAACAGTAACATCCAAACCTACCAGAACTGAAGGCAAAGAAAAAAATGATAACTTTACAAGCTATAATAGGCATTTTCTTTAGGTGTATCATTCAATAAATCTTATAGAACCATCCTATGGAAAATATTATGTATGACACTATAAATACCAGGATGATACCACTAAAAAGTCTATAAAAGGTCGAATAATAATAATTTGAATTTCCATGATTTTAAGACATTATAGATTTGTAAATAATATTCACAAATCCAATTATTTTTAAATCATTTTCCATTCCGATTTAATAAAAGAGTTTTATATTCTAGAACCAACAATATGAAAATTATATGTAATATTTAAAAAATAATATCCATGTATCATAAGGTAATTAACTGAACACTTATCAATGAAATACCATCATCCATTAAAACCCGGAAATGAAAAAGTACCTCATAATGGGTCATAGCATATGGGAAAATATATACTGAAAAATCAGGTTCCTAACAATAAATAATGTTCGATCCAAAAAACATTGAGTCCTTCTACAGTCCATCATTAAATAAAAGGATGGATCCTTGTAGTTTACAGACAATAATACTCCAAGTGTCTATTTCTAGACACACCCAAGGCTCCCAAGGATACCAATTTTCTAGTTGCCAAAATAATTTATAAAAACATTAAATTCTTATTAAATGTTTGAAAACCTTTTTCTAAATATAAAAAATATGTTTCTAAAGTAAATCAAACTTTTAAAAACATTTTACATTTTTAATCATTACTTTAAAAACAAATATCACATCCAATCAATGAACAACCTGAAGAAATTTATTAAGAACAAAAATAAATTCATTATATTAACCCATTATATAGAAACCCCTACCTTAAAATGGAATATAAATAGATTCCATGAAAATTGTTATTGTTCACCATGATAATGTACTTCACAAGGCAAGGTACACTAGGAATCGTAAAAGGATTGGTAAAAACACTATACTATAACAGTTTCCAATGGAAAACATATCAAACATAGTTTCTACAACCAAATGATGGAACAAACATAAAAATATCATTCCCATAAAGGTACACCTTAACCAACGTGATGATCAATCATCACGAAGAAGATCTATAAGGAACATAGATCTCTAGAAATCGCTTGGAAATAAATATGGTCATGGTAGGGGATGAAAAGTGGATGAATAAATAAAACAAATGTAAGTTTCCCTAAAAAACATTTCTCATGATAATTACATGTTTTTTAATTCGATTACATTTTATGTAATCCAAGAAGGCAGGAATCTCAAGAATATGTACATCATTTTTATTAAAAATATGATTTTTTTATATTATAAGGAGTAATCACATTATAAAACATATAAAACCATCTTAGTGTCTATAAATTTGATAACAACTTTATAATAAAAATTACATGCAGGAAAACCCATTTACACATTGTGTAATATCCCAATAGATAGAAACTATGCTAGTGTCCAGTTGAAATTAACAAAAACACCTAGGATATCTTATGAACATGGGGAGAACCAATGAAATCAATTAAAGATTTTATACCAGGGATCTATTAATAAAAATAATCATTCAACCATGAATTATAGGTTATTTTCCCTATAAAAGCCTCTCCATCGCCAAGAATTATATAAATGTTCCTGAACAACGATGATGAGAAATTAATAAACTAGGGGGTACATGAAAAACATAATGGTGTGTTATAATCATCCCACAATAAATTCTAGATTCCCCTAAAAATCCATCAAAATCCTAGACTCACAAAATGTTAATTCCATTGATCTATCATCAAATATTCCCTCTCTCGTTTCTGATGGATATCCTATCTACACTTACATGGTACCTATAATAGAGGAATCATTTTACCGTACAATACCATTACTCAGAAATCCATAATTTGAACTGCTTTCTCAACATATGATATTTTTTCCTCAAGATCAACATCCACCCACCCAATAATATGGTATAGATCTGGTAGAAACCTCTACTGAAGGGAAACATGAAACACACTTTGGATAGAATCCAGACAATATGTAATGTCAAACTGATATACCTCTTTCCCTATTCTTCCTATGATCTCAAAGGGTTCCACAAACCACAGTGCAAAATTTCTTTACATGCACAACAAAAAATTTCCCATGTGAGATTAAATTGTAATCAAAACCCGATCACCAACCATAAACCCCAATAAATAATGATGACCGTCTTCATATGATATTTTATGACATTATTATGTAATCCATATTCTCTATATCAACTACACCATATCTATCATCTCTAAAATGAGATGCATCCTAAAAAGGGGAAACTCTCCCAACTCTACATAGCATAAGCGAGATCTATATAGACACCCAAAAAAATTCTTAAAGGGAACCATCCTTATTGATTCTTGATAATTATTGTTATATGAAATATAAATCATAGGAAAATAATTCTCCCAATATCTTCCAAAATTAAGCACCCAAACCCAGAAAACATTCTCATTGTCTAGGAAATTCCTCTTTATTTTCCTTGCATTTTGGGATAATAATCCATGGTCAATCTAAATTGGGAACACATTACCTCCTACACAAATTTAAAGAATCTAGATGTAAACTTGGGTCCCTATTAGAAACAACCACACTGGGAATCCCATAAAGTTTCATTATCACTTTTATATATAGGTCCCCAATCTATTCCACTTTCATAGTCTTCTTGATATATAGGTAATTCATTAATTTTTTATTCAATCACGGATCATCCAAATCATATCCTTCCCACTTAGAATCCAATGAAAAATAGCAATTAATACTATGGAAATATCTTCACACTTCCATATCAGAATGTGTAATGGTTTCAACCAACCCACATGTCTCTGTTCTTTTACCTTCATTATAGGACAACTAAGTCGCCATGATACAAAATCCACAACCAACCACATCATCCCTTTCCACAAAATTATAAATCTAAAATGTTGATACATCATGGTATCCCTATGGTGCATAAGCCAAAAAAACTAGTTCCCACTATCCATTAACACCATTCATAGAAAAAATAGAACAACCTACCTATAATGGTTGAAAAAAGAACCTTTGGGAGTCCAAGATCACTCGCCTGAGGTATCCCTGCCATAAGATATAATAATAAAGCATTGTCACTCAGTTTCTATTATCTTCTCAGTCCTAAATCACTCATCCAAATGATATTTAGCCTACATTGAATCCCAGAACATGTTTCCACCAACATCTTCCACTTCTAATATCATTTAATTACACAAACTCATTAGATACCACTTCTCGACTGATTCCTTCATGACTCAAATTGATAATTTTCTTCTCAATGAAGCAATATCCTCAATTCCTTTCCTATTTGTGTACGCATTATCAAAATAAAAATTTTGAAGATACTCTAACCCATATATTTATTCCATTTTCAAATACCTATGTGTAAAAATATATTTTAGGATACTATAATCATGATAGATAATAAAAAACAAACCAATGAGATGGTAAAGCCACATTTTGAATTCATGCATAACAGTAGCCAACTCAATATCATGTGTATTCTAATTATTCTCATGAGTTAATTACTGGCATGACCATAGGCCACCACATGTTATCACGACATCAAGAAACATACCAAAACTATGCTAGAATCATAAAAGAAAACATCATAATCTGAAACCAGTACATGATGATTCAAAACTGGTGATGAAGTTTTCCACTTCTTTATCGCCTCAAAAGATATCAAACAGTTATAATTCCATTCAAACATCAAACCATTATGGAGTAAAGAAATAATCAAATATGTGATCATAGATAAATCATGAACAAACTATCAATAGTAACCACATAAAACAAAAATCTCATGATCTCAAAAAAAATTTGGGGCACTCCCAAGACATAAAATCTTATATATTTTCAAAATCAACTAATATTCCCCTCTCGAGAATCATATTCCACAAAAATATCAAATCCCAAATCCAAAACCCATAATTTGAATTATTAACATATAGATAATTTTACTTCAATGTTTGACGAATGATATCCAAATGATCCATATTATCATCATATAGCATACTGTACATAAGTATATAATCTATGGGAACAACTATTAAAGATTCTAAAAATCGAGTAATTTTATGGTTCACCAAATATATTGACACCATAAGATCATTAGTATAACCAAATGTCATAACTAGAAACTCAAAATTTCTATACTAGATTCTAAATGTTGTCTTTGGTATATCATCTTCTAAAACTCACAACTAGTGGTACCCTGACCTCCAGTTAATATTTTAAAACCAAAATTCCCCTATAAGAAGGTAAAAAGTTAATAAATCTTTAAAAAGGATATTTTTTCTTAAAAATAAATTGGTTTAACATCCTATTTTCAATAAAATGTATGAAATTATGGTCCTCTTTCTCAAAAAGGAGGACATGTGAAGCAAATAGTGACACTTGGAAGAATAAATCCTCTAAAATATAGATAGTCAAACTATAAATTATCTTCCATAAACTTAGTAAGGTCCATCTGATAAGATGTTTATGAAATGTGTACATTCTATGGAGTAGGTAAAAAGTAAACTCAACCTCTCTATTTTTTCGTAACCATAAAAATTATCTACAATGAACTCAAGGTATGCACTCACTAATATTGAATATTGAAAAGCTAAACAAGGTCCAAATACATCATGAAACAAATCTATCAACTTACAAGATATTATCCAAGCATATGGAACAAAAGCCCTCGACTTTCCCCGTCTAGTGTCTCGCTCACCCTGAAAAACATGAGTGACCCCCTCTACATCTAAGAACTGTATCTATAGATGATAATATTCTATATTATTCTTAATATTAATTATAAAATCCAGGCCTATAATCAAGTCAATGATGTAAATATCAAGAACCAAAAAGTAACATTCTTCTTTAATGTCATCTATCACTATCTAACATGTGGGACACATAAGACCTTATTCGAAATAGTTTCCCAAATTAATTGAATGATCCAATGATTTTTGTATAAGATTTAAATGAAAAACAAACACATCAAATATTTTTTTGGATATAAAAAACTATAGCCCTAGTACCATTATAGATTAAATTAATACCATAATTCTAATAGTTTATGGACCAGCTTCAGATTCCTTTGGTTCTTAATGAGCTGCATAAATACATCATTTTTTAAAAATTAAAACCCCACTTGGACAATGGATTTGACCCAACACCCTTGGAATCATCGAATCAAACAATATAAACCTTAGTGAGAGTGTATCTGAATATATTACCCTGGGGAATCATCTCACATAAATGCTTTAGATATCCCGATAAACCCCAACATTGATATGTTCTTGGATAATCCATAAATTTAGGTCTGGTAGGACTATATCTCATATAATTATAGTAATAAAATCTTATAGTTCCATCTTGAATCCCCAAAATGTTTTACGATGGAAAACTAACAACCCTTGTGCTTCATCTTCATTCCATAAGTTACACTATGGTTCACAACTACACCAACTGAAGATCTTTAAAAAACCTATCTACCCCACTATGACAACCACATAAAAATATTATTTGTAAAATACATATAAAAATTTTAGAATACACATTAGAATAAAAATATTCCTAATATTCATCGTCAATCATAACTCAACCCTTTAATCCTTTAGATAATCATTATTGAAAATATCTAGAACCATATGCACAGGCTCAAGAAAAATGGGTAGAAGACTCTAGAATGGGTCTCTCCCCTACTCTAATGTCGAAAACCCATGATTATTTAATAAAAATGTTATATTTGGGTAAAAATTATCATTAATTATATTATCAAAAAATCCATGGTATGGTCCATGTACAACATTGTTTTCACAATAGAGTCCCACTATCTTGTTACATGTCCCATGAGCATGATCATGGAAAACCCACCTTTGTTTATTCGGGAGTATTTAATATGTTTAAGTTCCACTCAATCTAGTCAAGACACATCATAAATTATTTTATTACCTTTTTAGTGTAGAATATGGGTGGATTCTTCTTAGTAAACATTTAGTAATGATCCACTATACGTCTTGGCATCCCAACACCCACTTGACATAGAGTATGAATTGTGAAGATTACTACTTCAGCCAAAGAAAGGGACACATGAGGATTTCCCTAAAAACCTATCTCATAACTTCATCTTTTGGATTTGGAAGATTTATTTTTTAGATAATTTTATAATTATAATATGATAATAACCAATTATATCCAGATAAAATTACAATAATCTTATGGAAACTTCATAAATTCCAATTAATTCTTAAAAACAAAAATTATTTAAAGAATGTAATAATTCTTATCAAAGAAAGGAATTACCTAAAAAAAATTTAGTTAAAATGATCATCCCATATAGTTCAAATTACCCCAACCCTAATGTCTCAAACCAGTTAAACATCCCTTACCACCCATGGATACTTGAGTTTAGTTATAGAATTGAGATGTCCAAGCCCCTTTTTTCCACACACTATATGATTTTTGATGGTTCTAACTTCTTTACAACCAAGACAAGGATCCAAACTCAGAAAGAGTTAACACACTAGATGTGGATTCTTCCCTCTGATACCAAATTGATATACACCAACCTGGGTCAACCACACTATACACCCAATCCAACCATCAAATAGTGAATTAAGGAAAGCAAATAGAACATTTATCAAATAATATTAAATCAAGGCATGAAATTAGAGAAGGAAGTGGAAAAAAATGAGACACAACCATTAGTACTACCAATACAACATTCTGAACTATAAATATATGAATTATAAAAGACCACAAGTTTCTCTATGACTAATAGTCACCTACATACAAACATGAATCAAATTAAATTGCGGATGGAGAAGTGTACATGAAAAAACATTACCTTCCCATTACCAAAGTCCTACAATATAAAATCTAAACCCACCCCAAGGTTAATTTTATTATGTGATAATAAATTCTATTAGGATGACACTAAAGATTCTATTAATGGAATAATAAAAATAATACAATATTTCTACACTAAAAAATAGTTTTATAGAAGAATTTAATAAACAATATTCTTATATAAATCATTTTCCTTGTAATTTTCATAAAATCCATTCATATTCCTCTAAACAATATGATAATGAAATGTGATATAATCAATAATTCATATCCATGAATTATAAGGTATGAAAATAAACTCATATAAATGAAATACCATCATTCTATAAATAACCATATATGAAAAAGAACTTTATGTTGGGTCCTAGAATTTGGAAAAATATGTACTATATAGACAAGATATTAAAAATGTATAATTATTTATCTAAAATATATTTTTTCATTCCATAAATAATAATATCTAAATGGTTACCTCTTATTAGTGACACACACACTAAGGCTACCCGTTTGTCTTTGGCGACACAATCTGGGTTTCCAATGTACCAATTATTAAAATAATTTTTCAAAACCATACCCGTTGTTTTATAAAATATTTTGAAATTCCATGAAAATATACTATAGTTTCTGAATATCCATCTCCAAAAAACTCTCCATTTGGAATTCATTTTTTATTTTTAATAAATCCTTAAAAAATCAACTTGAAATAAATGAAAACCCCAAATGAATTTAACAAGAATAAAAATAAACTAATTACATTTGCTAATTTTATATGAACACTAATCTCATAATAGAATAAATAAATCTTCCTTCAACAAAGGTGATTGGAATCCATGAGAACAACCATGAATATAAAATACACACAAAGAAACTAAAAGGGATCAATTTAAAACACTATATAATCACAATTATGATCCAATAATGTAGGAACCTAGTTGCTTCAACTAAAAGATAAACATAATCATTACTTACCAAGAGAGGGGAATCACAACCAACATGATGATCACTCACCGAACGGTTTATCTAGAAAGTGTGGAGATCTAAAGAACATAGGGGCAGGCCTTTTATCATGAGAGAGTGGCTACATAGAAGATGAATGAATAAATCCCTATTATGGAGAAATAAAAATAACTGGTCATGTGAATTACATGGCATGTAATCCCATTTCACATCTTGTAACCCACGAAGGATTTAATTGCTTGAAAATATGTATGATTTTTTAAAAAACAATATGTTTCCCTTACATGAAGTCAATATGTTACACCTCATGTAAACCCCTCTAACATTGTATATAATTAATTAAATATTCTCAGATAACATTACATAGTGTGTAACCTAGTTACATGGTGTGTAATCTCGTAGTAATTAGTAAACAAGTCATTTTCCGTCAGAAAAACAAAAAACATCATTGACATCCTCCGAAAATTGGGAGAACTCCTCAAATACATTAACATGATTAGACCTAGACATTACTAATTTAAATAAACATATATACCTAAAATATAGTTATTTATCCCTAAAAAGGATCTCTATACCCCACAATGCCTGAACACACCCAAATAAGGATGATTAACAAAAACTAAACAAGTTAAGCGCAATGCGTTCTTATAGATAACATCTAATATACCCTCTTTTGGGGCATGGTTCATGTGTAACATTTATACTTATAGAAAATAAATATTTACCCAGTTAATTGGAGTGAAATAAAATTATTTTCCAACCCATAACATAAGCATAAATCCATTCATATGAATTCTAAAAAATCATTAAAACATTCTTCAAAACATAAGCCACAGATAAGAAAAAGTGTTCAATTAATATTTCATAATCATAAATATAAACCATCATGATAAAGAATAAATATTGTATCATTAGCTACTATCCACAGTAAATCCTATTTATTGTCAAAGTATTTTTCCATATATTAAAACATTCTTTAGAATATAACTGGAATATTTCATTAAGAAAATACCAATTACATTTTGAAATAATTTTTTTAAAATATAAAAAAATTATAAATATTATAGAAAAAAATTTCATTGAAATAACCATTGAAACTAAATAATATTGACACAAAATATTAACTAGTCATGATTGTGGTAAATAACATTCATGATGAATATGTTAAAATGATCCCATAAAAAACTTTTAGTAAAATTTGAAATTGCCTCGTAAAAAATAGAAAGGGGATTCGATTTATTTTATTTAAAAAATAATAAACCAGGTGTAAAAATGAAATTAAAATATCATATGATAATTTTAAAACATTATTTAATTTTTTTAGAAGACATGTACAATTAAGAAAAACGTTATTTTATTGTAGAGATAATTAATGATGGAAGTCTTTAATAATGTTCTCTCAGTATCCTATGTAATTAATGAGAGAAAAAGAAAGAAAAACATGTGTTACCAAGAAATAAAAATATTATAAAAATAATAATGTGAATAATAATATCAATATTATAAATTTTTATCATATGAAATCTAACCATAAATTATCCTAATAAACAATGAGACTATAACATAAATCCTTTACAACTTTTGAATATTTTGAATCAAAAACATGTGAAATATAGAACCTTTTATGGGTATATAAATAAATATTTATGATAATGACAATAAATATAATTCTTGGGAGATATATACACCACGTAATATAAATAATTTGTTAATATGTTATTTGTCTCAGAATATAAATCTCAGACAGAAATCCCTTATCTCATGTTCCAATTACCTCAAATGTTCTCTATGGACCTATATAATAAATTTAAATTTATTATAATTAATTATGAGATTAATTTCCATAATTATTATATCATATAATATATAATTATAACATAAAATTACACATTTATTGATAATTACTTTTTAAAATCATTGTTTCGTTGTGTTAAATATATCATTTTTTATGAGAATTTTGGTTCGGTTGATCTAGTCTATGTACGATGATCATTTTTACTTAATATTAAGAATAATAATCATGATATAAATATAATATATATTATTTATATATATAGTAATTCATAAAGGATATAAAGATTAAAATAAATTACACAATTCATAGATACTGTATGGAATACATATGCATGAACACTATTTTGACGTTCTGTTGAATGGAACGAAAGAAGGTTAAAAAATAATTAACATTTTTTGAATAATAATTATATATTTTATATATCATATGTATTCATTAAATCTAATCTTATTATGAATCGTGTGAATCATAAATTATAAATTAGTGTGGTTGCTTCATTGATGTAGTGAACCACACGTACTCATGACTGACGATATAGTTTTCCAATAGATTTGAAAGTAATAAAATAAATATGATATTAAAATTATAGAAGCATAATTATTTTATAAATATATTATATAAAAATTAATCCCATCATAATAATCATCCCTGAAATATGGTGATGGAAATGAATCGTATCCCTACGTGGGGGTGGATGTCTATACCTACACACAAGCTATACATTCACTTCCCATTTAATAGAATAGAGTTTGAGTAATGGTATTTATAAAATAAAATTAAAAAAATTTATATCATTAATTTAAAATTTATTAGTATATGAGGAATAAAAAATATTTATATAAGGTGGGAGAAAAAAAGTTTGAATGAGTTCGGGTGGAGGATTACCTTTTCTTCAGTAGGCCTCCTTTAGAACCCTTCCTATGGAAACATAGAGTGGTATTTTAAAAAGAGTTTAACCTCTAAATCATAGATATAGATGTTGGGAAGATATTTCAGTTTTGGTCATTTGAACTATCTTTTTCAATGATGTTTAAGGAAAATAGATATGGGGTTCTCTTATATAAGTGAGGGAAATAACACACCTGAAATTACAAAAATGATAAAAGTAAATTTAAGTCATTCTTAATAAAATGATATCAAATCGAAATATATTCAAATTAATATAATATAATGTTTAAATAAAACTATATAATTAATGTTTTAAATACATTGTAGTCATATAAAACCTTATCATTTGGTTTAATGCCTTTATTAACCAATTTTAATCATATAAATGATAACAAATTTTTTAAATTTAATAGGTTATAATTTTAATTATATGTTTAAAATTTATCACTTAACTGGAAAATGGGTGAAATTTTAGACAATTTCATATCATACGTTATTCTTATCTTATTTTGTAATATTTTTTAAAAATTTAATTATTCATTATATAACATTAAACAAAATTAATATCATTTCTGAGATTGATAATTTAAATCTATAGACACTAAGAAAGTAATGTAATTCAAATGTAATCATTTAACCCATCCCTAATATTTTTTTATTCAATTATAACATTCATGGGTAACTATAATGAACTAAAAAAATTATTCGTTAATAGTTTCTAAAAAATTTATATTATTTTTCTTCCTCCTTCAGAAGAATTGTGTCGATGTTGTATAATAATTTACGGAATTTATATCATCACAAAAAATTAAAAATAAATTACCATTATAATAAAAATAATTTACTTTTTTAAAATAAACATTTATAGATGAAATAATTCCTTTTTTATCCTAATGTTAAAAATTTAGAGTTGTTATATTCAATAGAATGAATTTTTGTAATTTTATTTATTTAACATAATATAAATTTCATTATAAAGGGAAAATGGTAGAAAAATGAAATATATTAGAATTTCATATGTATATGGTCAAATTTCATCATACAAATTAATGAAATTAAACTGTTTGTTTTATTCTATTATCTTATCCTTTGGTACTAATCCTTTCTTATTAATTATTACACTACTTATGTGACAGATATTTACAACTGTTACTATTCATAATGAACAAAAATAAAATTGACTTGTTCAAAAATTTGAACCTTATGATTCCCAATAGAGTATCTATTTTTTGATATTAATACACTATAAGTTTCATAAATCAATTATAATATAAATGTGTAAAACGAAACAAAAACTATTTATTAAAAAAATAGTTATAATAAAAAAAATTAACTTATATTAAAATAGTGAATATTGCTAATTCAAATGGAGCTAATTACATTATTATAAATAAAATGGATCATATATAAATTTAATATTAATTAAAAATTATAATTGTAATATAAAATTAATCTATGTAATTAAAATAAATGACAGAATTTGAAATGTCAATATTTTTTGTTTTTCATTAAAATTCAATCATTTTAGAAAAATAGGTAAATTTCACCGTATGTTAATTTTTATACGATCGCTAAAAAACTAAATTAATTTTTTTCAAATATAATTTATGACATTTTACAAAATAATTTTTATTTTTATCTCAAAAAATTAAAAAAAATCTATATTTTGTGAAGTAATGTTTTTTAAGAATTTACTGATATTACTAAAAATTGAGTACCTATTTGAGAGTATATTTTATTTAATTGAAAGATTTATAATATTTCTCTAAATTTTGAAATTAATATTCATTTATCCATTTTAATGACTATGTTATAATGGTATGATATATTATTTTTAAAAATATAGATTCATGGTTGCATATATCATAAACTATAAAAGAACTAAAATTTATTTGATGATAAATAAGTCATAAAATATTAGGGTGCTACAAAAAATGCACTGGTTAAATAATGTTTTGTATATCCAAAATTATGTTCCAAGATACAGATATTCAAGGGTTGATAAATACATATGAAATATTATATAAAAATATAAAGAAGATGTTTATAACCACTATATTAGGATTGATAATGATCAATGTATGTTGGTTCAGAACTATATAGATGAAAAGTATTTTGGAGGCATTGATGAAGTACATTATAATACTCTTGTAGAATACATGAGATATGAATAAAAAATTTCTATCATTAGTGAGTCAATGTCCTTATTTTTTTTATTTAAAATAAATTTATGTGATGGTATATTTTTGTCTGAATAAAAATATGAAATATAGATACTCGGGTGATTTGGAATATTAAAATCTAATATGAGGAAAATTCTAGTTGTTATCTTGAAGAAGATTTCAAAACATGATTATGGGAAAGTAGAGAATGTAAAATCATTTTGAAAAGCCATTGAAATTCTATTGCACCTAATAGTGAAATGGACCAACATTTTATTTATCATATATCATGATAAAAAATAAAAATGGTAATCCAAATAGATCCACATGTTGGTTTTTAAAATAATTTTTTATTACATCAACAACAAGACTGATTGAAGATTTTTCTATCATAGGAAAATTCAACATGATTTATTAGGAAGTAATTGATATGGATTGGAAATAATTAAATGATGATCTCAAGTAGACATCCTATGTTTCTTTTTATATAAAATTTTCATTAATTTCTTATATAATGAATAAGAAAGACTGCATATCAATTATAACTCTAATTTCAAAATATCAAGTGGCTACTCGATCAAATAATAAGATATTATAGATATTGAAAAAAATTACATTGTACACAACAAAAAAAGATTTTTTGAATTGTTTTTTTCAATTTATTTTATCTTTTTTGATACTTTTCATTTTACATAATAGTGAAAACATTTTATTTTAGATTGAAGCATGTTATTTGTCTTGCGTTATATGAAACACAATGTTAATTGTGCACTAGAAAAAACACAAATTTTTTCATTCACCAAATTTAACATCAAGTATAGATTTTTACTTGGCATAAATTACAAGAAACATGAACGTGGTGTATAAACATGAAACAATGACTTGGTGTACATTACACACAACATTGAGATTCAACCAAACAGATTTTTTTTATATTTTATTAAATGATATAATTAGAATATATCTATAATAACTATAGTATGAACTGTTATAAAAAATTTTCAATTATTTATTTATATAAATAAAACATTTTGATAATGGCATACATATTTTTTTGTTAATGTCCTTTTATGTTTTAAAATACTATTTTCTCAAATAAACATCTTTTCATGCCCTTTTTAAAAAATAAATTAAAATTTTTATTATACAAAATTAGAAATTTAATTAGAAAAAATATACAAAAGTTTTTAATTTAAAAGTTCCAAATTATCCAAAGGATAATTTTGGGTATTTTTATGAGAAACATTAATTTTTAGATGAATTGTGAGAAATACAAAATTTTGATTCCAAACTGTTTTTCATATAATTTTTTTACAAGGATAAATTATGTTTAAATTTATTTTAATAGATTAATTATATAATATTATTGTAATTTAATCCAATTTAGTTCATTGTAATTAGTTTTACTTTTAAATTGGTGATAAAAACATTGCAAAAGTTTAGACGTTTTAACATTAAAACCCTACAGTGACATCTCATAAGCAGGATTATTTTTAATTTAATTTCTTCCACATATGTGATTATAATTTGGGGAAATTTATTGAATATTTTTTATAATATTAATTTCTAATTTATAATAATTTCAATATGTTTGCAGCATGAATATTAGTGAACGAGATTAAAAGTAATTACAATGGTCTAGAGAACAATTAAGTAAATCAAGTACTAAACATTAAATTTAACACCCAAAACGACTTATACACTTGTAAAACACCAATTGTATTGAAACTATTATTCTATTAATCTTTTATTATTTATTTTTTATTGATTTTATGAATTTTGTCGGAAAAAACATGGATACACTTGACTTGTTTTTAAAAATGCCAAATGTGGAATTTCTCTTCCCTATAAAAGGCCACCACCTCGTCCTCTTCTTCACACCTATCTATCCACATAGGAACAGACCCAATCTCCCAAATACATATCCCAAAATCCCTCCCAACATTTTATAACCCATCAATAATGCAGAAATCAATCTATGGAATCATTTTGGATTAAACCAAAACGGGTTACCTGATGAAGAGGTAACGACTTCTCTCAAGCTCCATTAATTGATTTTCTTTCTACACCCCTCCAATATATTTCGTACATGATTCTATAACCAAAAATTGATCATAAATATACTAGTATTTTTTTATCCAATGTTTTATACATACACTTTCACACACCTCATTGTAATGGATAACGAATATACTGTTTTTGTGTGAGGCGAACTACCACCTCACTAATTGATGATTGTTCATTTTTCATTTAACACATATCATGGTGGAAATTATATTGGACCTTTTTTTATGTATCTCATATATTACATTTATTATTTATTTAGTTTCCTAAATTAATTTTACAATACATATCTTTTTTACATTCCATCTAGTGTAAATACGATAATTTTGTTTCAGGAAGTATTGACTATTTCCCCATTAAAGCGATGTGATTCATTCCCAAACTACATGAAATATATTAATTATGGGTTTATTTAACATATATGATATATATAAAATAATAATTATAATTTAATAATTTAATATATAAATATATATATTTCATTTTCTTTCTTTCATTCAATAAAACACAACAAATGGAAATAGTGTTAATGTGTATTTGTGACATACCATCCCCATGAAAGATGTATTCCATGTCATAAATCTATATTATATTGATTTTTATAATTAATATATACCAAATACATATTATATTTGTATCATGGTTTACATTATGGTAATCATGATATAAATATAAGTATGAAAGATATAATAAATTAAGAGACATGCAAAGCGGATATTGCCCAAAGTTAATACTTAACATAAAATTATTTACAATAGGGTGATATAAGGCCTTTATAACAAAATGTATGGAAGTATATATAAAAATATTATTAAATAATTTTTTTTAAATAAAGATAAATTTATTTTACATAAATCATGAACGAGTACGATGAGACTCAGGACACGGGGTAATGGAATTTCATCTCACTTGTTATTATCGTGAGATACATAATTTATTCATCACCAATTACTTCTATGTGGTGTGTCTAATAACAATGGATGTATTATATGATTATTAAAATAACATTTATGGGAATTTACATATGTATTTCATTATCTTTCTCTCATTGGGTTTATGTTTCAAAATATACCAAATCGGCAAGCTTATTTCATCACAAATTTCTTTTTCTGAGACACATTCCATGATATACACCTATATTTTTCTATGATGTTTATATACCTTCATTGAAATTTTATATTATTATTCTTCTAATTTTCGTGGCATTTTAAGCTTTATGTAATTTAAATTTTTAAAATGCGTTTTATGGTTCAAATTTATCATGTGGGAAGGGTTTATTGAAATAATTTCACCAATTTTAGAGATTTGTTATTTTTATTCTTTATTTATTGAATTATTATGCTCCATATCTCAATATAAATCATAAATTTTCTTATCATCTAGTTATTGATGATATATTATGGTATTGTTACTAATTTATCAATAATTTTAACATTATATATTTTAACTATTTATTTATGAATGTATCACTTTACCCTCTCATTGGTGAGAAATATATGCCCCTTGAAAACAATAAATTATAAAAATGGATCCCATGAATATTATACTATTCTTCGAAAATCCTTAAAATTAAATTTATCCTTTTTTCATTCAAAAAATATTTAAAGTAATATTTTTTTTCTTTCTAAACACAGAATTTTTCAAATGTTTTACTATACAAAAGGAATGTTCTTTTTTCCTCGTATGACATGTAGGGACATACCCACCATTAATTCCTTGAACATTTCATTTCAGGTTTAAATGATTAATTTTTTATATTTTTTATAACATATATTCAATGAAATGTTTTTCAAAATATTTTCAATATTCTTCTACAAATTTTTAGGGGAAATGGTTTTCAAAATGATATATGTTTTAATGATACTTTTCAAAGATGAAGAGATATTTACCTCAATAAATGATTTTAAACTGTCCATACAAGTTATTTTCAATCTAATATATTATATATTTATTTGACTCACGCAACTAAAGTATATGATAAAGATGTTCCATTAATATTCATTCGTGAAGGGTTTATGTTTTTATGGATTGATTCTTATGACACATATTTCATTTCCACAGGTTTTATGCTTTTTAAACCCCCTTCTTTTCATGGGATTGGATTTCATGATGGGATTAAGAAACCAATCTATTTTAATAGGTTATGATGTGTTGAAATTTTAATAAATCCCATCACATTTAATTGTTTATGATTAGATTTTTTTAAATTCTACTTCCTTTTATAAGCCAAGATATAATGAATGTTTTCTTATCTTATAGAACATGTTTGAATGTTTTTATTATGAGATGGGTGGGACCTACATGTCCCATTAAAGCATTGGGTAATGATAATTTTTGTATGATCTTAGAGGATAGATGGTTTGTATCTCATTCCCCAAAACAAGAAGGTACATGGGTTATATAAACATCAATAAAACAATATGGTACATGGGTTATAGCCCAAAATTAAATTTAAGAGGGTACACATGTTGTAGACCAAGCATGAAAACATGAATGTACATGGGTTGTATAACAAGCCTAAATTTAAGAGAATACATGGGTTTTTATCCCAATCTCAAAGTAGGTACACAAGTCATACCCCAAGCCTAGCATTTTATAAAGGTTTTGGTAGGTAGACATCACATAAATTTTTTTATTCCTTTTTGTATGCCACAAATCCTATGTATTATTCCTTATTAATGATTTCATGGATCATGATGTTTATTTCATTATTATTCATGTATTATGAACTACCAATAATTATATTGTGACTTGTGTTTTTGATCTCTGATATGAATGGTATGGTCTTCTAATGTTACGATCATGTCTCATATCGATATGTTTGTGGTTTTGCTTACATGTCTCGAATGTATACATTTATTGAGCATCGAAGCTCACTGATTTTTTATTTGTAATAACTTTCTCTAATTTTTATGTTAACATACCACGGTTATGCAGAAATATTTCATGTATCTTATTTCCTAGATGTGTTCTAGTAGTAAAGAACATTATGGGAGAAAATGTATCTTGCTTATGTACTAGCCTTTATGTTTCCATGTTTCCAAAGGAACTAAACAAATATGGTCTTTGTCCATCCGTTTGTTAAAAAAATTAATTATTCAACAAATGTTATTTAATGTCTATGTATGAAATGTGAGGGTCACTATATATTGTTTTAGAGCTAGTTTTAGGTAACCATTGTAATATAGAATTAGAAAACCCAAGTAAGAACCATTAGGACATGTCTGAGGATAAGTCTAAGGGTAAGGAATAAATTACGAAAGTGCCATGTAATTTTGGTGAAGGTTAATGTGAGTGTCATCCTTGAAATTTATCCCTTTCAAGATACTATAAGTGGATTTGGATTTCATATAGATGTACCTAGGGGTAACAACTCCAACAATATATTACAAACCTAATTTGAGGTAATTTGGTCCACAATAATGGGACTTTAGGCACACCATGTTTAACACTCCCAGGGGATATAATTTCTGAATTCATAAACACCTCATGAACCATCATGAATGAATTAAATAGAAGTTGGATATGAATATCCTAGGATAAACCTAATGTTTCAAAAACTAAGTATGGTGTCTTATTTGATACATTATAGAATTGATTTTTCATGATTATGTTGTTGATCTCTATGGTAATTGTTTCTTACTCTATTCTTTTTGGAAGTAGTCAATGGTTAGAACATGAAGGAATCATGTTAATGGTGATTTTAATGGAAATTGAAATGAATGTTCTCATGATTATCATAATTTTATGAGAGTTGGAATGAAAACCCTCATTTATAGGATCAAATAGCTTTCTCAATATATGAATCATGATTAATTCACAATCAATGAAAGGAGGAATCATAGTTCTGTTCATTCTTTCATGAGGAAACGTCCTCATTATTTTTGAGGGTTTTTTGAACTATTGGTTTATGAACAATGGATCAATACCATAGAAATATATTCTCTATTATTCAGTGTTCAGATCATTATAAATTAATTCTAGTTATTTATTGGTTAGAAGTTGAAGTAGACCAGTGGTGGACTCTAGTGAAGAATATAAGGAAGCATGATGAAATTGAATACATGGATTGGGATGAGTTTAATAAATTATTCATCAAAAAATACTTTAGTCATGTTCTTCATAATAAAATGGAAAATTAGTTTCTTATGTTGAATCAAAAGCATGATGAATTTATTGGTTCATATAAGGCTAATTTTAGAGGACTTGAGACGTATGCCTCTGGAATTATAATTAGACTAGAATTTTAGGATTATTTTTTCTTAAACTGGTTAATGCCAAATCTCGTAATGGAATTTTCCGAAAGGTAATTTGGTATCTTTGAAAATAAATTCATTAAGAATTAAATGTAGAAATAGAGGTTAAGTTTATATCAATCTTATGGTTTTAATATAAAGATCAAGATAGAGTTCAAAAGACAAAAACCCATGGAGAGAAGAAGTTGAGCCTTCTTTCATTCTCTGATATTGGGTAAAATCATGGTGGGAATTTTCTTAATCGGACTACTAAATGTTTTAAGTATATATATAATGTAAATCAAATGGATGAATTCCAAAGTGATTGGAAAAGGATATATATTGATGTGAATGATGATAAAACTCCTCAGTATTAACCTCCCACACATTTGTGTTTCAGTTACATGTATTTTGTGCATTTTGACATAAAGGTCCCAAATCCAATGGTTTATAATGGTGTTTAGTGTAGAAAACATCTGACAACAAAGGATAAAAGGAATGAATAAGAAATCACAACTGATAAAGTGAACCATGATAATTCGATAACTCCATAGTGGAGAATTTGTTGTGGTTTGTTTTATAAAAATAAGATATATGATTATCAAGATGACCTATTAGTAAAACTTTTTATGAATCTAAGAATTAATCATATTTATATAGATGAATAATGGATTAAAAAATTATGTTTATTTTATGTATTTAAATGGATGAACCCAAGATTCGAATAAAATTTTTATTAAGATAACATCCACTTCATGGAATAAAGGGTGAAATATCTTTTGGATACAAGTATGTTTTCAAAAAGGATTTATTGAAATTCCAATTATGATCATATTTTAAAGATAAAATATTCTTATGGTATTCACATATTTTCTATATGATGGCACATGGGGGGTCAATGTTAACCGAATGTCCAGAACTTATTTCTACTACAATGTATTTTCATCCATAATATGGTTTATAAGTTTGACCATTAATTAAAAGATTATGTTAAACATTAGATGATGTATTTATGTTTTAATGTTGAATTGAAAACATTAGTTAAAATACTATTTAGTGATTTAACTTATTTGTTGGATGTTCATCATTTTTTGTACATTATATTATTTTTGTATTAGAAAAGTAAATTGTGTATGTCGGGTGACATCAAATCACGTCTGGAAAGGATGCAGGTCTTCTACCCATTTCTAAAATATGATGTGGGTTTCCTGAATACCATAGACCTACACGATGTCATGTTTAATGCCTACAAATTTTTTTAATAATTACAAATGATGAACCAATATGGTTAATTTTTATGTTTATAGATTAATGTATTAACAATATTGGTTTTGAAGAATAGTTAAGGAGAAAGAGGTATAATTTACAATCATTTATGCGTATTAAGATCTACTAAATGTGCATTTTATCACTTCAGGCACAAAGGATAATTTTGTGATTCCCATTACAAAGAGTAATGTATTAATTAGAAATTGATAAAAGAATAATTATAGATAGAATTTTAAATATATATATATATAGTAAGAATATTGTATATTATTATTGGTCAATAAAATAATTACTCAATGTTAGGATAATTATCAAATGAAAATGTGTTTCCCTAATACCTTATTTTTGTTTAACTGATATCCTTTTAAATCATCACATATTTTTGACATCGAGACCATCAAATTTTCTTTGATCATTCAATTATTTGTGATTGATGACCTCAATCACTCCATTTAAATATTTACAATTTTCCACTATGTCCAATATTCACACCAAACCTAAGTTATTCTTTCTGGAAAACAAGTTATATATTATTTGGGGTAACCATTATGGTTTGAACATTCCTTTCTTAAGGAATGTTTTAGTATCTATTTTTTCGATGTGGGTTTATATGGATGAAACATTCAATTATAACTATTTCGTAACACGTATGAATTTATAGAGAGAAATTCATTTTAAGGGTTGTAGAATGATACACCGAGGTATTTTGAGAATTATTATTCTTTGAATTAATTTAACCTTTGTTATATATTTCCATTTCATGTATCACTCAAAATAGTATATTTTATATTAAGGAATGATGTTTGGATTACATTATACGAAACACTTTGTTAATTGTGCACTAATGGAATAATATATTTTATCTTTTTTTACAAGTAACATAGAGGTTATCTTTCGACTTGGTGTGCAATATTAGAAAATCCAACATTACGCATGCAATATTCAACAAAAAATTGGTGTCTGTTATATGAAAAAATATGTTTTAAGAAAGGTATTTTTTTATTATAATTATTTAAATGATAAAATTATAATATAAACATTAAAAATAGAAATATAAATAGTGATAACTACTTATAAAATATTTTTTTATATAAATAAATCATATGGATAATGAAAGACAACATTTTTTGAAAATTCCTTATATTTTTTAAAATACTATTTATTTAAATAAACTAATTTTTATTGCCTTCTTTGAAAAATAGATAAATTATTTTTATTTACATTAATAAATTGAATTTTATTATATAAGCTTCATTTAATAATTTATAATTTCTAAAATATCTAAGGTAAAAGTTTTTGGATTTTTCTTAGTATCATTATTTTTTGAATGAATGGTGAAAAATACCAAATGTTCTTTCACAAATCCCTCTTCATATAATATATTTATAATGGAAAATTATGTTTTATTTTGGTTAAAATTTTAATTATATCATATTATTTTTCAACTAATCTAGTTTAGTTCATTGAAATGAATATCACTTTGAAATTGGATATAAAACCATAGAAATGTTTTTGGAGTTTATGCATTAAAACCCAGAAGTATCATCCCATCAGTAGGATTATTTTTAAAATAATTTCATCCCATTTAATTATTAAAATTTGGATTAATGAATTACATATTTTTTATCATCATAATTTATAATTCTTAATTAGTTCAAAAAAATTTCACCAAAAATATTTGTGAATGTGATAAAAATTAATTACAATGGTTAAGAGAAATATTATGTTAATAAAGTACTAAACCATACATTTAATAGCCAAAATAAGTTATAAAAATGTCAAAAACCCATTTTCTATCCTTGATTAGACCATGAACCTTCAATTATTCATTTGGGTTGGTTTTTTATGACATTTTAAGTAAAAACGAGGGTAAAGATAACTTTTTTCAAAAATGTCAAGTGTGTCATTTTCCTTCCCTATAAAAGGCCACAAACTATCCCTCTTCTTAAGATCATTGAAACCCCATTGTTTCAAAAATCAATTCTTCCCTATACACATCCTGAAATATATCCCTAACTCCTAATATCCTCCCCATTAGAAGAAATAAATCCATGGAAGCCTTTTGGCATAAAACCAAAAGAAGTTACCCAATTAATAGGTAACAACTTCTCTCAAACTATTTTCATTGGTTTTTAATATTCACCCCTCCAATCACATTATTTCATGATTCTATAAACACACAAGTATCTTTAATATTATTGGATTTTTATGGAATTTTTCTCTACCTACACTTTCAAACCACTCCATCAAATGGGTAATTAACATTTTTTATTTTGCGGCGAACTCCTACCTCACTAAACAATGATATTTAATTTTTCATTTAACAACTCTAATGGTAAATATTATGATGGAAAATTTGTTCATATATGTCATATTTTATAATTATTATTTATTTATTCTTATTTATTTCATTTAATTAAAATATCCTTTTTACTTTCCATTTGGTGTATGTACGATAATTTAATTTGAGGAAGTGTAGACTATCGCCCCCTCAATGAGAAGTGACTAGTTCAGACACTACATGGAATGTATTAAAAATTATTTTAATGAAATTATATGATATATCTGTTATAATAAATCTAATTTAAAAAAATATAAACATGTATAAATATATTTCATTTTCATTCATTCTTTTAATATGTCAAAAAATCGAAATATCATTCATGTGAACGTATGGCTTACTGTATCTATGAACGATGTATTCCATTTCATACATTTATATTCTATTATTTATTATAATACAAATAAACTTAATATAAATGATATTTATATAATGGTTTACATTCATGAAATCATGATATGAGTATAAGAATCAAAGATGTAACGAATTAAGACACATGAAAAGCGGATATTACCTGAAGTGAAATCATAACATAGAATTGTTATCAATAGGGTAATATAAGATCATTATCATACCATATATGTAAATATATATAATAATATTCATATATAAAATTTTTATAATTAACTTTTATATATTATACATAAAACTTTTACAAGTACTAAGAGAGTAAAGACAAAATGTAATATAATTTCATCTCACTTTTTATGTTCATGGGATACATGCTTTATTCACCACCCATTCCATTTTTGTGTGTGTATACTACCCTTTCATGTATTATATGATTCATACAATCTGATTTATGGGTATTTAAATATACATATCATGGTATTTCGCTCTTGGGGTTTATGTTTCAAAAGATACCAAATCAGTAAAGTAATTCCATCACTAATTTCCATCCATGGGACTTGTTCCATGTTATGAACCTACATTTTTACATGAGTTGTATATACTAGATTTGAAATTTTATTTCACTAATATCCATGGGTGTATGTTTCAATGTTACAATGTGTTAAGAGTATATTGATACAATATCAACCCATTTTTTAGACTATTTATGTTTATGTTTCATGTGATGAAATCATATGATCCATATCTCAAGAACACTCAAATTGTTTTATCATTTGGTTGTTATTGATAAATTCATGACTTGGGAAAAAATTCCATTCATTGGAACATAATAATTTTCAGAATTGTTTTAAGAAATTCTGACTTTACCCTCTCTTCGGTCTGAAATCGATGTTCCTTCAAAACAATGTTATGTAAAAATGGTTCAAAAAAATAATCTATTATCCTATGAAAATATTTCAAATAGTTTTTTACCTTTTTAAATTTTATCAATTTTTTCAAAGGTGAATTCTTATTTCTTTATGCACAAGGAATTTTTCTATATTTTTTATCATGCAAATGGAATTTTCATTTTACCTCGTACAAAATATTGGGACATACAAAATGTTAATTAAATAATTATTTTTTTCATGTCTAAATGGTTAATTTTTATGAAATTTTTATTAAATATAATATTTTAATGGAAATGGTTTTCAAAAGGTTATAATTATTCATTTATATGTTTTTAGGGAAAATATTTTTCAAAAATAATTATGTTTTAAAGCAGATTTTTTAATGAAGAAGGTACATTTACCTCAAGGAATGTTTTAAAAATAAACGTCCAATTTATTTTACATCTCAGATAACATATGTTGATTTTAATCATGACCCTTAGTGAAATGATACAAATTTTTCAATTATATTCTTTTTCTTAGATATTTTATCTTATGATGTAATTATTCTAATGAATTTTATTTTAGTTCCATAGGTTTTGTGCTTTAAAAAACCACATCTTTACATAGGTTATGATTTCACGAAGTGATTAAAAAACTATCTTTTTTCGTTGGTTATAATTTGATGAAATTTTAATGATACCCATTTCATTTCTTGGGTTATTATTTTATGTTTATAAAACCTATCTATTATTATGGGTAATGATATGATGAATGTTTTATTATCTCATGGAACCTGTATAACTAATTTTATTATAAGATGGGTGAGATATATATCTCCATCCAATGTATTGGTTAATGGTTTGTTGTATATGAGATCATAAGGTACAAGGGATGTATCCCAATCCAAAAACAAAGAATCTACATGGGTTTTAGACCAATTCTAAAAGAAAAAGGGTACCCAAGTTGTAGCCCTAACATGAAAATAAGAAGGTATATGGGTTGTATACCAAAAATAAAGGTAATAGTGTGCACAGGCTGTAGCCCAAGCCCAAAAAAATAAGGTACATGGGTTGTAGCCCAGAACTAAAATTAAGAGAGTACATGGATTGTTATCCATAACTCGAGGCTGGTATAGGGGTCGTATCCCAATCCGAAGATGTTATAAATATATTATTAGGTAGACTTTCCAAAAAAAATTATATTATTATATTTATGAAAACAATCCTATGTGTTATTACTCAGTTACAATTTCATGGCTCATTATTCTAATTTTATTATGATTCATGTGTTATGAATTTCTAAGATTTATCCTGTAACTCATTTTTAGGATCTTTGATATAATGGGTATGATCCTATAATGTTATGATCAGGATCACATACAACTATTTTCTATTTTATTATAACATGTATCCCTTTTTACCCATAATGAGCATACGAGATCAACCATTTTAGGTTTTCTCCCTAGGTTATGAAGATATATATCATATATGTTATGTCTAGTACGGGTGCTAGTCTTGGAGAATATAGTGGGAGAAAATGTAGCTCGATTATGTACCAGTGTTTTCGTTTCCAGGTTTCCGAAGGTATTACACTATTTCAGCCTTTGGGCATCCATCTGTAAAATGTATTTCAGTATTCCACAAAATTTCTGTAATGTATATGCATGAAAATTATAGGTATCTGTATATTATATTTAATGTGAAATATTATATTCATATAATATGTGATAAAATTATGTCTTTTAATTATAATAAAACATTTTCCATCATTATAGGTAAAATAACTATGATATAAAGTATCCACTCATCATATTTAAGGTCAATCACTGGATAGTAGTATTATAGTTTGTTTCAACAGGTGATTAAATTGGGGATATCAATATAAATATACAACAAAAATCTTTTTTTAAGAATCATTTGTTCGATATTTGTGTCTAACTATTTCAATACAACTATATTAATTGGAGAAGGAATCCACACTCCCCTCCCCCTGGGATTTTATTTTATAGTTAAGTGTAGTAACTCTCCATTTTTATATGTTTTTGAAATTAAAACTCTCTTTATTGAAATAAGAAATGCTAAAATAATTTTCAAAATATTTCCATGGCATTTAGAAGAATGTATTTAAATCGTGTTTCCCTCATAATTCATGCCTCATGATGATTTTCTCTTTCTGACTTATTTCTGACGGGTTTTTTGTGGAACAAAAAACCCATGGTTTTATATCTTAAGATACGTTATTTCCAATCATATTCACTTGTTGGTTATTTTAGCCAACGATACTGAAGAACACATATTGGTCGAGAGGATGGATGTCAAGCTCATCACACCCTTTTGGGGGAGGGAATTATTGACTATTCCATGAATCAGTTATAGATTTAAAATATGTTTATTAATCCTTCATTAATTACGAAGTATGATGTAGGTCATTATAAGATTAACCAAAAATTATTAGAATGTATAAATCATGGAATATTTTTCATGTATCTTAAGATGATCATTAATGGATATATCAGTTTTAATATAAGGTTCTCCATAAGTGGTCTCCTCTTCTATACAACTAATAAATTATTTTTTCATTTTCATGAAAATTATGGTTTTCTAACCACATAGTGTGGAATTATTATATTTATTGTTTTCTAGGGAGACTGAGCTTACACTGGAGTTTATTATCATCTTTGTTGATTGGAGTTTTTTATGTTGGGATTGGGACCATGAATGGTTTTCCAACATATCCGTGTGAAAGGAATCAGAACCGACGTAGTTTGATTACTCTTAAAATGGAACATCATACCTTTTAATGTCATTTATAATGGAAATATCCATACAGATTAACATCATGTGGAAATGTATATCAAGGAGAAAGGTTCCAGTTAGAGTATAGTGTTGGACTTATGCCGATGCATCATAGAAAACCTAAGAGAGATGGATTATAATGTTGAATTTAAACCCTACTTGAAATATAGACCAGTGAGAACATGTTGATTATAATGTTGGGTTTGATCATTAGGGAGGATTCCTATGTATCCCATTTTGATAAAAATAAAATCCCACTTTGTTGGATTGGGAGGAACCATGCATATGGAGGCCCTAGAGGTATGTCTTGCAACAGAGTATCGCTATTTGAAGAGATTCAGTTGGGGATCATTTCAAAAGACAATTCCCTCATAAAGGGAACCATGAATAAAGTATTAAATCATTGTTGTTTTGGGTCTTCACTTGGGGTTTACTCATGAAGAGGATGCCTATACTAACAGATAATTACTAGGTCTTACTCTAAAGGAGGGTTCCAATTGATCTCAAGCCCTCTGTGGGCTACCTACCTACTCTGGTTAGAAAGAATTAGAGTTCTCATAGATAAATCCATGGAATGGATTATTTGGATTCCATGATCACTATTAACCCATATTCCCACATTATTCATGATCAGTGTGAGAAAAAATATGTAGTGAAGGATCTCCAAATTCACACACTCTTCCATCTTCCACTGTGGAGGAGGCGGATGATGGTGGTGGAAGTGGTTGGGGTTATGTCACTTCCCTCTCTTAAGTTCACCCTAATGAGGTAATAATGGCAAAGGACATGGTGGTAGATTTTAGAAATAAATCATACTCATACAAACAATACTATGGGATTACTACAGGATTGATTCCCTACAATTGGTTCAACAATAGGATGAGGATCTACTTCCTTGATTAACGGAAAAGTAAGTGTATTCCTTACCCTCCACCCAAGGAACTGGAGGATCTAGGATTCAAATATGAAAAGGGATATAAATGGTCCAAACTATAACCTCCAATAATAGGAACACGTTGACACTATACCTTGGGTAAGGGTCCTCATGGCCTTGGGCATACATGCAACAAGCACTCTGGGGACCAAGACCAGCCAAACGGACAAGAGTAGGAAAACTATGACCATAGGAATACAAACCCAAGTGGATAGGACACTGGTTTTAGACTCACAACAGTTGTGAACTTCTTGAGGTATTATTGGAGGTTTCAACATAGTCTTATTTGGGAAAAGGATCAAATGATGAAGATGACCTAACATGGGTCACTCGGAAAAGGGCCTGATTGGTGTCTCGTATAAGTCCTGATTGGAGGAGAATTTCGTTGGTATAGTGCAAAGGTGTGCTATGTAGGGCCTGAGGGGAACTAAATGTTCTTCGACTAGGGGTGGGAATCCTGCACGAGCTTCATATTCAATAGGAAATATGACATCATTGGAAAACACTTGGGTGAGTATTTTTCCAAGGCACCCTAGGTCTCTTATTGTGTCCATGAGAGGATATCACATATCCTATAATGAGAGATAGGGCCTTTCCCATGTGGTTTCTCCTTAGGGGGTAATTGTGACCATGCATCATTATTTTGTATTTAGACCCTATAGGGACTTTAATATTTTATTTCTCTTTTAATTCACTATAGTCTCATGTTTTGGAGACCTACCTGAGAAAGATCACTGGATGTGGTCAAAGGTGATGTGAAATTAGTGCTTGGGGGTTCTTCTAATTTTTATGTTCTTCAAGTAAAAATCCATGGGGTCCAATTTATAGGAAAATATTGGATCTTGGGAAACAGTGGTTTCCTGAATAGGTTGATGGAATATGAACATGATGTAGCTATCCTCCATAAAGGTGTCTGTGGCTTTTGTTCGACACAGTTTCTCAGAAAAGGTATCCTAGTTTACTGGTCCATGCATGGTAGTTTCCCAAGGTATGTAATGTGTGGGTAAATGTGTGTATAGGTTGATTTAGAAAATTAATTTTGTAATCCATAAATTTCATTAGCACTTTATCAAACCCAATATTCTCTTCATAATATTTTCATCTTCCTTGACAAAAAACAGTCCCATCAAAATCCCCCCACCCCCTCGTGATTTGATCAAAATGAAAGAGGGTCTAGTCCAAAGGTACAAGTTTCGAGGAAACATTATGAAGGATTGATTCACTAGATTGTGAATATTCTTCGCATAGGATATCCATGTGGTTTTTACATGTAGGGTTTTTGTGCAGGTTTTTTGGCATAGTTAGTCATTACTGACCAAAAGTGCCTATAAATACCCCTGCCATTTTCCTCACATTCCAACATTTGTTGTATTTCTCTCAATATGTAGGTTTTTCTCCCAAACACCTCATCTTATTTATTCATTAAGGCCTATCATGGGTTCTATCAAGGTACATATATGTTACGGATTGGGCTACATGAAGTTTCGTGGATTGTATTCTAGTTGAGGCCTCTAATCATAGAGATTGCATGGGGGACATATTTGAAGGAGCTAAATGGGACCCCCTATCGAGGGAGCTACATGGTAACCCATATCAAGGGACCTGTGTGATTTCAGTCCCTTTATAATATTCTTAGAATATCCTATGTTAATATTTGTACATTCATAAGTCAATATTTAAACTCAATCAGATAATTAGGCACCTATTTTGCACGTTTTCAATGGTGGTTTCATTATATTTCCATAGGATTGATAGTACGCATTACAATGAGATTTTCAAATACATTGGTCATGATTATTATGAAATTTTTTATTCTACTCTTCCTAATTGGTGAATTATTTATTCCATATCAATGTGAGTATCCCAAAAGTGACTAATTGCCTCTATATGGGTACAGACTTATAAAGGATGCTCATGTTCAAGAATTTAAGAAATAGTTACTAAATACATGGTTTGGGAATCACATCAACTTTCTCACTTTAAACATTTTCTCATAGTGTGTTTTTATCATAGAGGGGACATTTTTTAATTTAATTTCCAAGATAATGACCAAAACAAGGCCTATGGGATGATAATGTTTCGACATTCTTCAGATATCCATAAGGGAATCTTGATTCATGCTTTTTTTGTTCCAAAATCTAAAACATTATATTAGGGAATAGAGGAGGTCAATCATGATGAAAGAGTTACCAATGGTTCCAAAGTGTGTTACGAGGTCTGTTTTATGCAAGGAAAACTATGGAACATATGGAATAGTCAACTTGGGACATCATTTGGTAGACATACCCATTATATGTGCGACTCGTGCAAGGACAACTGGGAAATGTACTGTGTGGTCAAGCATAAGAGTTCTTAGATATTCTAAAATTATAGTAATGATGGTCAATGATAATGGTTTGGATCTATCAATACCATTATGGGTGGTCTTTCTAATGTATTGTGTCTAAAAATAATTACAATAACTTTATTCGTATTTTTCAGGAATGGTAACCCACTCCTACAAGAATTTTTCTCGAGTTAAAGAGGGTACATTTTATATGGTCAATATTAGGGTGAATAACCCGATTTAAAAATTTAAAATCATAATAAATTTGAATGACATGATAAGAATTCATTTCCATGTATTTTAACATCCTACGGAGAGGAAATTATGCTCTATAGATTATAGTCAAAATGTAAGGAAATTATGCTTTGAAATTTAAAGTCACGCAAAAAGTAAATCATGTTGTGTGCATTAAAGTCATACTACAAGGAAATTACACGATATAGTTTAAATTCATAACACAAGTACCTAATAGTGATATAATTTAAGGTCATTATATTTTACCAGAATATTGATGATCCTCCCATTCATGGCAATTTTTTAGGAAATGTTCTACCTTATTCAGTGATCTGAGGGAAATTTATAATCTATGATTTTGGGATTCCAAGATATAAAGAGTATTATAGGGAAAATGGATTATGGATTAAGAGGAGGTATCTCCCGACAATGAAGTTACCACTTCTTGAAAACCCCATTATGGGGGATGTTTTATGAAGGCCCAACTTGAGAACAAGAAGTATAGTAAAATAGTGGAATCCTTTGGATGAAAACTTGGTATGTTGGAAAATACTGTAAGGCCAACTAGGGAACATAATTCATAGTCAATAAAATTATTTCTCAAGAATTTAGAAATTATAACACTACAAGCCAGTAACATTTAATGGAGATTCAGATCCTCTCAAGTACTGAGTTTGTTTTGTGTAAAAAGAATCCAAATAAAAAGGTGTATTTCAAGTCATTAATTACAAATATTTTAGCGAATAACATCTCTATGAAGGTATTATCAAAGAATATAATAAATGGTTCTTATAGTTATATTCATAATACTAGGACGAAATAATTATGTCTATAATTGGGATGTATGTTCTTTCAAACCAATGTTTTCTTAGTATGCTTTGAACATATGAAGGAGGGAATTTTAACCCATGGACTTGGGGGTTCTCTGATTAGGAGAGAAAATATGGGATAAATATATAGGATAACCATATACTATTTCAAATCATGGGTTTCAATGTATATTTATCAATGATTATGAGGACAGAAGAGGATTCTCCCAAAAGAGATGTTACCACTAGTTGACAAACCCATTATGAGGGTTGTATTATGAAAGGACAACATGGGTGCCTACTGCATAGTCAAACTGCTGTATACATTGTCTTATTGTCCTATGATTAGGGTATTTTTATGCAAGACCAACTAGGGTGTGTATAGAATTGTCTATATATTTAGCCATAATGTATCAAGAATTCTATCACCATTAGCTGAAGAAAGATTATGAAGATATAAAAGTGTCCAAGATTAGTAGTGTCACATACTAATGAAAATTATCTGAGAAAAATTTAATTGTATCTACTGATATCATCCACGACTGTGGAATCACTTTCATACACATGACTCGTATGTAGAAGGGGGAATTTCTATTTTGATGTTGGGATCCCCTAATGAGGGGGACCTGCATTAAAGATCCTATGTAGATCTTTTTTTGTATACAGTGTCATGTGATTCATATTTACCCCATGGATGGGATTTGGACATAAGGAATAGCTATCAATATGTAACCCAATGGGATGAGAATCAAGACATAGATAGTTCCCTAGGTACTAAGTAGTTTAAAGTCATGCAGAAAAGACATTAGTCATGTAGTTTATAGTCATGTGGCAAGGGAAAAAGTGTCTATATGTAAAGAGAAGTGGAATAATGACTATGTTCTAGGGAATATGGTCCAATAATCATGATGTATATTTTTATAAAAAATAATAAAGATGTTCATATTTCCTAAATAAAGGTTACCTACCCAAATTGATGTCATGGGTGGAAGAAAATGGGGTTTTAATTTTGATATGATTTTTTCATAGGGTGAGAACTCATATTTGGTCTTCTCATAAAGATCATAATCGTAGATGGGAGAATGTGAGTATTTCCCATATTATGTTTCAGTTAGGAATAGTATTTATGATCTAGATGTCACTACATATCTTTGAAGTGTGTAAATCATGATGAAATAGTTCTTGAAGAACTAAGAAGTTATCAGCATGCATGAAGGACATGGGTGATACCGATGTGAAAAGGAATTTTGAGGTTAGAATAGGGTAACCTCAATTTGAATTGATATTCCATACATATGCATGGATACTCTTATAAAATGTATTAATCCCACGTGTGCCATTCATGGTGTGAGAAATAAGGGGTGAAAAATGTTTCTTCTTTGCCACAAAGGCATCAAAGGTAAATGATATGGGTATTTAAATTTTGTCGTTGTTATGGAAGATGATTAGTTCTTGGAAGGAGTACGTATCTCATTGGAATGAGAAATATTCTACACCTAGTTATTGAAAAAACATGCAGTTTAATATCATGAAAAAAAACATTCAATTCCTTACATGAAAATGGGTAATGTGGTTGGACCCAAATAACGAAATTTTGGGTGTCTCTATGTATCCTATAATGAAAAGAATCAATCCACATGTTTTTCTTGAAATAACATGTACTTTCACATCTTATTATATGTAAAAAATGAACTATCATGAGAGAATAGAAATTTTGTGGCTGGGACCAAGGATTGAGATCCGTTTTTCACTACATATTTCATGGGGTTGAGAATTGAGCCACAAATAGTGCTCAAAAGGTTACCTTTGAGGGTCTGATTAATACATGGGTAATAAAGTTGAGTTTTGGTTGAAATGTGTCTAGAATTGATATTAGAAATAAAAATGTCACTATGAATCTTTTCAAGACACGAATCAAGCCACACATTGTTCGTGAAGGCTCCTTATGCAGGAGTGATTCGTACACAGAGAGTACAAGATTTCTCAATTGCACCAGGACCCAGGACTGGAGATCTATGAGTTACTATGTGTCTCATTGAAATTAGAATCAAGTGATACATATTTCTTGATGAATCATGTAGATTAATATCATTCTTCAAGGATGTTGGTCACGTGACTTGGAACAAATGTTGTAGATGGATTAGGGGATAAGACATGGGTTCCACTAAATATTTTTCTAGAAAATGAATCAAGCCACATGCAGTTCTTCATGAGGCTCCCTATGAATATTTTATTCAGACATAGGGAAACTAGGATATATATTTTATCATGGCTAGACCCAATATTGGATATCCAGGCATCACTATGTATCTCAATGGAATGATAATAATGAAACACATTGTTCTTGAATTTATTTCCTAGTTTAAAGTCCAATGATGTGGATTTCTTCCATGCAATTTATTATCTTATAGTAAGTATGTTAAAATTTTGGGACATATACCTATAAAAGAATCCAAATTTCATTATGGATTGGAAATGATATAAAGGGGACTTATGCATCATGGTGAACCAAATTTCTTCCCCATGTCTGACCAAGAGGGAATCACAAACCACTGAACTATTAGACTGTTGTTATTGGGACCTACAGGTGAAATAAGGACATATTTTATAATGGAAAATGTTGTGTTTCTCAGATCGTGGTACAATAGGGGTTTCATAACATTGGATAAAAAGGACATTACCCTCACAGTTTAATGTCATGAATTAATGAAAAATGGTGTATTTCATTTTATCATCATGGTACATATACGTTTTGTACATAGTTTAATGTCATAACTTGAGGACCCTTCTAATGTAATTTAATGGAATGCATCAAGGACTTCATTTCATGCATTTTAGGGTCATGTTACAAACACACACTATGCATTTTATCTTCATGAATCATGTATGTAGATAATGTAATTACATGGCATCTTTCGTTACTGGTATCATTGGATTTATAAGGACCAACAACAACTTTACTTGGAAGAAAGGGTGGAGGCCGACCTTCTTGATAAAATATCAAGATATCTAATTCTAGTGGTCCTCCAAATTATGCAAGGTTTGTAGTCTCATTTCATTTAGATTCTATAATTAATCTATCCATTTCTGAGACAATTCATCTATATATGTCAGGTCACAGACGGAAATATTGGGTGATAGAAAATGATCATTAATAGGAAATAGTACTTCTGTTCATTACACTGACGAGTAAGGGGTTTCTTGTGTTGTAGTATGGGTTGTAGTCTTGTAAACCCATAAGGCCTGAAATAAATTATAAAATCAAGACTTTTTACCTTTATCCATCATATTCTAGAGAATTTTTGATAGGGTATTGATAAAAGCCTCTATATATCCATTATCCACTGAATGATAGCTGGATAAATGGTTGGATTTGATATTGTAGTCCTGATAAAGATTTTCCATATAAATAGAATAGAAGATGGTGCCATTGTCCATCAATATGTTATGAGGGAAAAATTATGGTATTTTTCTTATCTTTTTATGAATATAGATATTATTTTTCCTTGACTTCTATTAGGATTATTTCCTCAACCTATTTAGAGATGAAAATAGTATTATTTAGGATATACATGAAACGATTCATCGTAGATAGAGGTTATGGTCCCCCAACATCCATTCAACATATTGAAAATTTGTATGAGTATTTTGTTGTATGAAACTACTTTAGGGGTTGGGAATGTATTTTTAATTCACTTTAAATTGATGGAACTTCTTTGTGAATTCTTCGATAACCTCTTTCATAGATGTTTAGAAGTATCCAAGCCTCAATAATTAATCAATAATCATGTACCCTAATTGGTGGGATCAACAAGATCTTGCATGTACTTCTTCCATAATGGCTAAAATCTCTTATCCATCAATACATATAATAATGACTCCATTAAATAAAATTTTTTGTATAACTCTTTAGTGATTTAGACCATCATATAGAGTGAAGTTGGCTCCTCACCGTCAAATTTTCTATTTTCCAAATCTATTCGTTGGGAGTAATCCATCATGAAGGTGGTCTATAGTTTCTATCATCTATGTAGTGGTAGTTTCATATTGCATAGTGATAGTACTTACTTCATTTATATCCTATATTATAACTCAAAAAGGGGATACCATTCTATGATGGGTAATGGTGATGATGGTTTCATCCTAATTTGGATATACCAAAGATCTGGTAGCATTTTCCAATGCATCAACATAAGAATTTTGTGATCATGGTATGTGAGTTAATGTTTTTTATGAGGTTAAATCTTCCATAAACCCTCTTATATATTCAAATTTTGGAATCATGTCTTCTTTTGTGGTGGAGTAATCCATGATTATGTGTTTTATATATAAATCAATATATCCTTTTTTTCAATGTGAATAACTTTTATTTGGATTTCTAGTTCCGAACCTATGATAAGAACCTAATATTATATCTTATTTTTGGTATGACCATATAAAAACATGAATGGGTATGGAGAAAATTCCTTTTCTTGGGAAATTATCAAGATCTTGAACCAAACATTTTTTAGATTACGTTCATCCATTCTCTTCCCTACTGGTCTACTGAATGTTCCATCGAAATACATATAACATTTTTGAGGGTTGTCCTAAATGGACAATACCACTCCATATGAATATTTAGTATTTAAATATTATTTTTACAATTTTGAGTGCTCTTCCATAAAATCTACTGTGTTATATCCTTTAAATTCTTACAAAGTCATAAACTGTATATCAAAGTGTTGTAGAGTAACTATCCACCATGCCAGACGCATTGTCATCACATGAAGACAAAGGATTTATTTGAGTGGGATTTCACTACTGATCAATTACACCTTAGTGTGATACAGATAGTTCCTCGACTTATGAACAGTGAATATTAATTATAGGAATCTATTTTCAATATTTTTGTTTTGATTCCGCACATCCTTCATGGTTTGATTGAGATAATAGAGGTTGTTTTTATTCCCATTTTCACTCTTTTTTACAAGGAAAGATCCCAATGATCACTCCAAATCTCTCACTTATAGAATGAGCGGCCTTCCTAAATAAATTAAATAAATAATAGTGGACTAAAGAGGTATTTATTATTGGTATTAAATTATTCTTGGTAGTTATTGGTCCACCAATATGTGACCCCCTTCATCATTAATTTAGTGAATGGAAAACACTTTCCATCCATATTTTATATAATGCGCTAGATGTTTGACATGTGTAAAAGATGTCTTGTAAAATTATTAAGGTTTATAGAAGGTGAAATTTAAATTATAGATTATATTTTCAAAAGATTCACTTTTATTCCACGGTCGATTAAAATGAAATTGAGAAACATTCTCAAGGATAACCTGAAAGCATGTTTCATGGGGTTCATATTCATGTTAAGATGATGTAAGTCACTGAATATTTTCTCTTGGTTAAACAAGTGGTTCTAAAATTTTCATTAATTTACCACTATATCCTCAAAATATTATTTAGAAAACTTCTTTATGAATTTATAGAAGATGTGATGCATGCCATGTTTTTATGTTGCACCAATATTCTTTATGCCAAAGGGAATTACCCGATTGTGGAACACTCCCTAGGGGGATTTTAAGTATATGGATACTTCATCATACAGGTTCATATTTATTTTATTATACCCAAAGTATCCATATGTAATGGAATGTTCTTGATAAACTATTGTTTCATAAATCTTGAGTCTAGGGAATGGAACCAAGAAATCATCGTTGGGAAAATTCCAGTTGAGATCATGGAAATTGATTCAAACTCGGGTTTTTAAATTTTTTGTATAAATAGGGACAAGGTTGTATATCCATTTTGTATATTTTACCTCTTATATAAAATAATACTTGATGATAATTTCCACTTTGGCCTCAATTTTAGAGGCATTAGTTGGGTGTGTCTTTCTAGTTACATGTTTGTATCCCTGATGATCTTCTTGAAAACCCAAGTGATTGGTGACCACCTCAGTGTCAAGGACTAGAATTTCTATGTAATTCTAGTTAAAAACATCTTAAGTCTTCATTAGGTAGGATTTATATACCTTCGGTTATTTATAATCAATGGACGCACTAATTAGAGTGGGGTGTCGATCTTCATTTGTACCCCAATTTATTTCGTTAAGTTCATCCATGTTGGTGGAGACACTATCCTCAAGTGATGGAGGGGAATCCATGAGATCATATTATTCTTCCTTATCCTTATGATAAAATTCTTATGCATCTAATTTGGGTGGGTATGATGAATTAATTTCCTCAGAGGGAAGAGGGGAGTCGCTATTTAGACATCTAGAGGATGAGGAAATTCTTTCTGGCTCACTAGCTAAAATGAAGTCTTCTTTGAGTCCTAAATGGGAAACAAGGGAATGAGAATGAGACTATTCACTCTATCATATAGTCATGGAAACTCTATTCACATTAAATAATTTAAAGAGGAAATTTTCATTCAATCATTCACTATCACTTAGAGTGTTGATAACCTTTTTAGTTCCATTGGGCACAACTATTGTGATTGAAATTATTGATGTTGTTGAAGGATTACAAGAATTTGGGAACACACAATTTTTTTAATATAAAGTAGGTGATCCACACTAAGATTATTTAATGGGTTATCTGGGATCAATATAATCTAATTGGAGAATTATTTTGGGTTACATCATTAATTGTTGATTGTTCATCACCCTTGTGATATAATCCTACATCGATGTATTGTGTATTGTATGATTTTAATGGGGAATTTTCACCATTAAATGTTCCAATTTGAGCATAGATATAGTATTTGATACATTGGTGGAATGAAGAAGGAATTGTTTCATGGTTATGTATCCAGGTCTTCTATGTAGAACATTAAAGGTTGTATCATGCTGAACAAAAATGAAATTTGAGTCTAACACAAGATCCTCAAACTGAGTTTTAAGTGTGATATCTCTGAAAAGATAATGTTCATTATTTTCTTAACAATATATCATTATTGTGGAGGGAGACAATTGGGATTCATTGAGATCCATTTGGTGAATCATCAAAACTATAATGAGTTTGATCCTAGAGAAACATTTAATAAAGTATAATTGGACACAAATTTCATTTATCCTACCAGATATATACAAGGGCCTCATGTAACCATGTATGACAGTGTCCTTATCCTCTCCAGTGAAAGAGATCCCAGCATGAAATTATGCAGGAACATTCTCTACATCATATACTTCAACATTAGTGGCCTTGACATTATACTCATTAGGGAGTGTTCTTTCACAAGTTATTTTGGAGATGATGTTCCAAATGTTAATGCACCATCATTTGAAATCTGTGGGGAAGATGATTCTGATCTTGGTGGATTGGTTTTTTGGGGTTCTCTTACATACCATATATGTTGTTCTATATACACTAACCTATCATCCAATTTTATCATGTCAGGGTAGTCCCTATCACTTATTGAGGAAGAAATCATTTTTTTCTCGATGATCTTGTTAGAGAGCATTACCATGAGTTTCAGCTATGTATATAGTTTGACCAGGGGTTTGATGGAAGTAGTGACTTCTGAAATGACCATTTCATCCCCGATATCCTCAACCTTGATGAACTATTCCCCCAGATCCTCAATAATGTATTAGGAAATAGGTTTAGTAATTACGATCATCTTTTGATAAGGTATCCATTAAATTAATGACATTAATGGAATTGAAGATCAACTCTTTTACTAATCAATCATACATATGACAGGTTGATTCTTGTTACACCATTTCATGAGGATATGAGTATGCTTTCAACATAACTGGAATGAAGTCCACTAATGTTAAAAAAATATCATCCTTGACATAAACTCAACTTCATTCACATTCTGTTTATCCTTCCGACCATGTCACTTTTTGGGGGATTTTCCTTCAGAGGACTAAGTTATTGCTGAAGTTGGCTATGCTATAGAAAAATAAGATGGAGTGACTATTGGTTGTATCAACACTATTTTTAGAATAGTGTGAGTTTGGTTTTGACATTTTTCAAACCATCCTCCATTAACATTCTGTGAACTATTTCTCTTATCTTATTTCCATTCATTTTCTTCCTCTGTTGGTATAGTGGTGGAAACACACACCATGTTTGTAATTTAATTATTTAAAATCACCTTCCTATAGTATACCATATATTTAATAAGGTATTTGAAAAAACATTCATGGATTTGGTGACCAAAAAACGGGCGTAATGGTCAGTAATTGAAGAGATCATCATCACCTTCCTTAAAGGGTTTCTTGGCCTTTGGAAACATAATTAATTAGTTTTCCAATGCCAAGATTTATTCGCTGGGAACTTGGTTATATCAAAAAGTATATACATTATTTATCATTCCCACAAAGTGCACTCTCTACTTGTATCTCTAATCATATTGATTAGGTTGGTGGTTCAGTTGACACTCGGATGGTGGATCAAAACAGTATGGTGTTGGATTTGAAATACAAGAATGTATAGGGGTCTAATTTTATATAATTTGCAAAAGAATATAATTTTCCTATTATCCATCCCTATGTTGATTTGGAAAATTCTTGACATTTTTTATTTATATATTATGGTGTTTTCCTCTTGTTGTGAAATTGAGCCAAGGTTTTAAAACCCTTCTCATGAATATTAGTAGAATGCGCAACTCCTCACGGTGATTCACTACATATATGGGAAATATCTCTTCTTAAGGGTGTAGTTGGTTAGAAGGGTATGTCAATCCATTCCACCAAGAAATGAAACATGATACCCTTTTATTCTACAATTGATTGAAATTTCTGAGATCTAAGATTTTCATCTTCTACAGTGTTGAATTTAACTAGAAGAGAAACTTCTAATGATGATCTTCCCACACTGTGATTAACCGAGACTACAAACATGTATACCACAAAAAAGTCTAGTCCAAATAGAATCTGCATAAAGCATCATAGTTTCACTATCTCTTATTGTTAAAGGGTACCCATCATGGGAACCCAACGAGAGAATAAACGAATCAAGTGTTGATTAGGGTTTCTTAAGGCATTGATGATGAGAAATGTAGGGTTACTGATGTTTGATGGGAGAGGTGTTGGATCTACCCACTTAGGGTAATCCATATTTTCTAGATGTATTAGAGCACTCCAACCTTCCAAGGATTCTAATAGAGTTGTTAATGACACAATGTTTTTCATATGAATTATAGAAATATCAGGGTGAGATGAAACCCAAATTGGTGCAACAAATGGACCCTGAACAGGTTCAACAATCGGTAGGACCATTGGAATCAGAGATACTAGCACCAATCGTGGGTAACCCATATTTATGGGACCATAAGGATGTGTCTAACCATGTTCTTTTTGTTTACCCAATGGAGAATATTACCAATATACTATTGTGGGATCCAAATATATTGGTGGTTAGTTATCCATGTTGAGAGGATGTTCCAAATCTTCTTTGGTTGTTGTGAAAAACACTCATTGTTGACGTGCACAAACATGAAGTGATAGTTTAGGATATTCAGGTAGAATTTATCTAGCAGGATCACTACCTCAGAGTAAATTTATATTGAGTATCCACAGTAATTTCATCCCTTCCCCTTTTTGGGAATGTCATTCATCAATTGAAATGCATTAACACACTCTAAAGGGAAATTAGACATAGATTGAACCTTAGCTTTTACCCTGTTTGGTTCCCTTCAAGGAGGTAGTGGTGGATTATTCGAGGGGATGCCCAAATTTTGGTCAAGTCTCTAGTTTCAGGTATGAATTCCTTCTTCATTTTTTCGGTTTGACATGAATTATGGATAGGAATGTCTTCCTCAGACTCTCCTAAACTGGCCTCATGACCTTGAGTTTTTTTAGTGGAAGTGTTGATGACATCCACTATTGTGTATTGCACTATTGGCATTCTGTTAATGTCTATCTGAGATCATCTTCTTCTACATCCTACCTGAGACCTTTTCATCTCCTTTGATCATTATATGGGATCATCATTGTGGAATCTAACCCAATGGTAATATCAATATAGTTCACTCATGAAAATTTCATGTGAAAATATTGGATCACTATATATGAAAAAATATGAGGATTCATTTTCCAATATATTCCCTAATTTAGGGAAAACTGATTCCTAATTAGGAGGTTATTGTCATTGTGAAAATCACACATCCCTAATAGATAAGGTATTTCATTTCCTCTTTATCAACCCTTCAGGTTTAGTGTGATGAACTCGAGGGTTGTTTCAATAAATCCCCCAACCATATAGGATGGAGTAGCTCTAAAAATATCATTGATGATATAATTATGGCTACACTTCTTGTTTTACTAATTGTTTTTTAAATTTGGGTTTGGTTCAACATTCATCATGCACATAAATTTCTAGTTTTGGAATCCTTCCTGTTATTTTTATCATTTTGCTCTCTCTGGAAGATGACATCCTCTATAAAGGATGTCGGCTCTATGTTATCATATTCTTGATTATAAATTATCTCAGTTGCCTTTTGTGTTTTATCCCAATATTGGTGAGAGTCATTCAAGGCCTTTTCTTGTTGAGAATATATTTGTTCATGAAGAGATTATGTTTTTTATTATCGGGTTGGAGTAATGTAATTTCATGATACCACCTTTGGCGAGTTTTGCTGGTTAGGGAGTTCAGTGAAATGAAATTCTCCAAAAACTCCCCATTCTATAAAATGAACACCATATGTTGTATCTACAATCAGCTATCATATCCTCAATAATTTATCAAGTCATGATTGATGAAGGGATCCTTGATGATTCTCAATCATTGGATTTCATGAAGCCAAGAGAGATGCCTAGTCAATTTGACATAGAAACCATTCTATTACCTTAACATGAGTCTTATAATCATCATAGGGTAATACCTTTTCCTTTAGGTGAATAATAGTATACATACAATGAGTAATATGTTGTGCCTTAAATCATCCATTGTTACCTATATAATTCTACTTTGATGTGTGGATAAAGCTTATAACATACCTGGTATGTGGTATTTTTTAGTTGTTTCCTCATGTTTAGCCGATCTACTTTATCTTTCATTAGAGACCATTCAACATGGTCCGACCAGAGTGGATGCTTACTAAAAGTTTTACCTTATAAATGGTATTTTCTGGGATTTCCACTAATATCTTCAAAGACAAGTTATCCAAATGAGGACTAGAGAATAATTTTTTCCATGATTTTCTTCTAGTTGGCAAAGGATTTCACCTACCAGTGATAAAGAATCAGACATGACTAACCTTGTGTTTTAAAGTGCCTCCCGATTAGAGGTATTTCTCATAACTACATTTCTAATTGATTAATTCTATTGACAATGAAATATTCTACTGTGGAAATAACTTTCATAGTGAATATAATATTATATTCATAGGAATGTCATACTTTCCATACTTTTATTTTTAACAAGTAGAATATTTTTAATATGAGAGTATATAGAGGATATGTTTGACTACACATTTTATTTTAAAACATATAATAATTAACATAATATTGATAATTTATTTTACATTTTTATGTAATAAATAACTAAATTAAAGGGTTCCACAACGAATATTATATATATTTTTAATTTTTGGACATAACAAATAAATGTATTTAAAAATTTAAAACAAATATTATATAAAATAATTAATTTCATAATATAAGTTTATAGATGACTTTTACATGTTAATGTTTAATTAAAATATTTTATTCAAAAATATCAATTTGTTATGATATTTCAAAAAGTTAATGTTATGAATAGAGTAAATATGAACATTCATGGTAGTTAAAATTAGAAGATAATTTATTAAACGATATAATATTCATAAAAACATAAAATTAGGACAAAATATTTTTATGAGGTTTCAAATTTAATCCATGAATCATTTATTATTTTTTTTTGTTTTATAGTAACTATATAAACCGTTATTGAGTAAAAATCCATGTTTCACTGGTAAAAGTTAAAGAGTTTAAATAAAGGTTATAACCAAAGGATAAAACTAAAATTTCACATACTAATTTGAAAAAATTGTTTATTTATATTATGTAGACCCATAAACCCATAATAGTTAAAATAACTCAATTTTTATCTATTTTTAATTGAAATGTAATTTAAATGAATTTAATATTTTGAGTAATTCAGAATGGGGCCCTTACCTCAATTAAAAAACAGCACATCCTCCCACAGTTATTCACACCACATTGAGCCTTATATCATTACCATCCAATTAAATTTTATATTAGAAACATTATATTCCATGTTATATTGGTATTGAACATTCAAAAAGTTCTACACTAGGTCCTTTATGTGAAGTAATAACAAATCCGGTGAAGAAGAGGTAATCATGTTTACAATCTCATGAAATTTTATTTATTCTTAAATTTCATATTCATGTTTTGAGTCCAAGATTCTATAATAAATTCTATAAAATAAATATTTTTAGATATTATTATGAATAAGTTACAACCATATTCCATGTTTTATCCATGCTATGAAAAACAAAATCACCGCGCCGGTGTGTATACAACTTATTGTCTCCACACCATGGTGTAATTTTTTTCATCAAGACTTTACATGGATGGATGTAATTGTGTCAAGAATAAATATATATATATATGGTAATTATGATATAATATTGATTCTATATTGTTAATATTCCATCCACTACCTTAACCTTTCATCATGAATGGAATTTTATCGCCCCTTATGTGTGTGTACGACCTATAATCTCCACAAAACAATGTGATTAATTTTCCATGTCCACCATTAAATAATGATTAAAAAATGTATATAATTAATAAATATTATATATTTTACCCAAATATAGTTCTCTCTATTATGGAACTATATCATATATACATGAATATTGACTTTCACAACAAAACATGCATAAGAAACTGAAGATGTGATCTCCTGAAACATGGGTAAAAATGAAATATTATTAAAAAATATATTATAAAATTATATAATTGGGTAATATAAGATTTCATTAATATGAACATGTTTTTTTGTATAAATTAACAACAATATTAAAACCTTTACATTTGTGGTTAAATTGTGTACAATAAATGGATGTGTGGGGTGAGGGTTTCCCATAAAACTACAACTTCTATGAGATACATGCCTTATCCACAACATATTTCATATAAGAGGTGTATATAATCCCCATTTATATACCATATAAAAATCTAATTATATTAATGTAATTAAATGTTTCATTTGATAATTACTTATTTTTAGGGTCATATTATTCTACTTATTACTTAGGGTAAGGGATTTCAAAACCCAATTTCGATTCATTGGGATAAACTAATACATTATTGATTGTGTCATGATATGATTATGGGTGAAATAAAATTTGATTATATTATTTTGTATTTACACTTTTTATGTTCATTATATGAAGATACACATAATTTAATAATTTAAATATTTCCTAAAATGTGTATCATTTTTACGTATGTTTTATATATTGAATTTTATTTTAATTTTTGGGAAAATAATATAAAATATTGATATATTACTGAATATGGATAATTTTTGCCAATTAATATTGAAAAATGAATTCCATTTTTCATCAAGATATATGATGAATGGTTTATACCTTAAAAAATAGGTGGGTGATGTTTATATAAAATCTCATTGATGCATTTATAGTCACATTAGATGAATAAAGTGGAAAAATTAAAAAAAATTACCCATAGGGATTAAATTTTCTTATGAATGGTATTAATAGTAATGGTATTATGTTCCTTTGAATCATGAAATACAATATTCAATCATTTCCATTATTTATAATTACATTTTTTTATTCATTTCACTATGATATTATCCATGAATACATATTTTGAATAAGTTATTGATTAAATGGAATGTGTGTTTAACTATTTTATCTTTCTGTATTTATTATGAAATATTGATTTCAAGATAGATTCCACTGTATATAACTCATACTATGAATATGAAATCACAATTTATTTTTTCTATTTTATCTAGTACATGAAGATAAAATATTTGAGTAATCTCAAGGATGACAATTACCTTACTTTGTTATGTTTAATGTGTTTATTCTTATGTAATAAGTTTTATGTGTCTCTATATACTTCTTCAAGACTACAATAATGATTGGTCTTTTGGAATTTGAATAATGTATATTTTCTAATGAAATAATGCAAGGCACTTGATCTAGGATATTTGGGTCTAGGTCATTATAAAATGAGTTTCGTGCGGCTCTCATTGAGTACTTGAAGATCCCACTCCAGTTGGAGACTAAATTAGGTACCTTTGAGACCCATCACAGGGAACTAATAATGTAGGAATAATGATGTACCATCACTTACTTCTCTGAATAAGACAAGTCTAAAACTATTTATGGGAATATACACCCATTTGTTCATTATAGGATAGTCCAATGGAATGTGAGCCCATCATTTCCTATTGGAAACTGGCTCTAGGATCAATTTTTTGCCAACAAGGACACTCCATAATATAGAGATTACGAAAGAACATATAACCCCCTCCAACATGGAAAATATGAGTGATAACAAAATAATGCATAATACGTGAAAAAAAGATTCAACTATGCACACATTCATATGATTTGTTAGTGAACACTGAGTTAATGTTTGTCTCATATGATACAACATACAATGTTTTATTGGAAATTATTCATCTCTATCTACATAGAGTGGTTCCTTTTACATACCACCAGTACCAGAAATACCTACTTACTGGTTGAGTTAATGTACTCCTAGGAACATTCCATCCAATTAACTCATTTGAGGAACACTTTCTAGAACACATACACTATTAATGGTTGGGGAATCAACACTAAACTAATGGTTTGATCATATCAATGCCTATAAATATTTAACAGTAACCACATTGGATCCTTATATGGATTTGACTGAAAACATTATCCAACAAATACACTGGTTGGATTTGAAATCCCCAAAAATATGGAGATATTTTATAGTCTCCAAAATAAATAAATTCACTTAGTTTACCTTTTATTTTTATGAATTATTGGAATTATTGAATCTATAAAGTCCAAATACTAATGGATATTGAGATATTTTCCCATTGGTTATTGAACCACAATAACGCAAAACCTTTCAGATAGAATGGATGACTCTATGGAGGTTAACACATCATCACTATTATAACAAAAATGGTGAATATGATCATTGAAAACCATGTTGTATTTTCTCGTCAACTTTTTTCAGCATGGTTTCCATACAGTAGGATCCCTTATTGAGGACCCCCTCCTAGCCAGGGGCTATAAACAAATTTCAAACCATGTCAAATATATACTAATATAAACTATAGAAACCATATTTCCAAGCCACACAAGGGTAAAAATGATGTAAAACTATAAGACAATATCCAAGTTGCATGATGTAGAACTGTAGGACCACAACCATTACAAAAGATGTTAAAAATTTTTACTGAGCCATCCTTACTATATTATATTAAATTATTTTTCCATCATCATTTCTATAAGATATTAAACTACATGTTCCGCATCATCATTTCATCATGTAAAACTACATGATAAATTAAACACTTACTCTGAAGGTTATCCTTTTTTGGTGACCGTACCCTACCATTATGAATCCTATAAATATGTATGGATTTATTACAACTTATAAAGGGACATGTCTAGATGTTGGTTTATAATATCTCAAGAGTATCCCATCCACTAGCCTATTGTATGGCTATTCTCTTTGGGAACATGTTTAACTCCTAGTCACTAACACGCACAATATGTTTGTTTGAGTTAATGGAGGGATAAATACCAGAGTAATTTAACCCTCCTATGAAAACCAACCATTTTCAAACCCACAAATTCATTTTTCCTCAATTTGTGTCCACCTTATTCGTGAAATCCAAAAACTTATTTTCTAATTGTGATGGTTCCTAGAAAAACTGGTTTTCCTCCAATCCTGGTTATACATCTCAAAATACTATTTATTTCATGTTATGTATCTCATGTTTCAAACATTTCCAATGACTGATCTAACATTGTTTCACAATATAATTCATAAAAATATTTGTACAACCTATGTTTGAAACATTTTAATAATTTATTTCCCCCCCCATTGATCTCCCCCATTTGGTTTCCAGATCTTATAAGTCATGATTTCCCCACCACCCATCATTCCATTTTCTACAGAAGATTGAACCCCATCATTATTATCCCCCCATGAATTTGATCATGCTAATGAAGAAAAAATTCCAATTAGAACATTCAAAATATGACTTCATTTTCCCTTCCATGAAATCCCATGTAGAAGAGGTTATCATTTCCACTCCATGTTTCTCACACTAAGCATTTTCCACTTGGGATTAGGAGTTATGGATAGTTCTTCCCAAGCATGTTTGAGGAACTAAAACTCTGAAAAGAATAATTTCCCATTTTGGTATAACCTTAGTGACCTTAAATTGGTATTATTCCCCTATTCATAGAATCATGACCTTAAATAATGTGTAACATGTATCAGATATGTGTTTATGTGGTGAAAGGCCTTCTTAGACCTATTCATAACAAGTTACTACTATTTCATGGGGCACAAACATCCTAGGGACACACACATATTGGTTGATGGTATATAGATATAAACTAGAAGTATCACCATGATTCAATAATAATGGCCTAAAAACAATACAAATAACCTTGATCAAATCTATGTGACCCTAAAGTATAGAATACCTCATCTGGGAATAATTACTTTAAACTACATGGAAACATCCTCATAAAAATATGTTTAGAAATTTGATACATTCACATAGCAATATGACTATAAACTACATAGTTACCTTTTTCATGAATGTTGTTTTAAACTACAAAAATGTCTCACCACTCTTTCCTAATATGATGACCCACTCCACACTATGTGTTTTTCTACAATAATTCCATGTTCTCGAACTTTATAAATCTTGATTCCAAATTCATGGGATATGTACTGATGCTTATACACTCTGAATTAGTCTTACACACAAGACCTTCTCCCAAATGATATTTTCATTTCTAGTGTTCATCCCCTAAGGCCTATATTTTCAAAAATTCTATTATTACTAGCTAGAAATGTCATTTAACCTCCCCAATGGTAGAAGAATAGTAACTATAAACCATTTAAAAATTCCTCAAATGTGTTTTTTTGGTGATAGGTATTCATGGAACTCAATTCAAATTTGTTTTTAAACACTTTTGAACCATATGACCCATTTTCTAAGAATTATCCACTTTATTCATAGACATAAAACCATTGAAGGAATGTCCCATATCCTACTATAATGACTCTAAACTTCATGAAAAAATCCATTTATCAAATACATTAAAACATTATCATGTCTTTACTCACCCTATGAAATTAAAATTCATTTCCAACATACATTCATTGAAAAATTAAAATCCATGGTTCACTTCCCCATCTCATGAAATAAAATAGTTTGATGTGTTGGCTTTCTCCTGAGAGTACCTTCTCTTTAGGTTATAGTATACTATCACATCGTATTAAAGAACTACATGAGACTCGATTCCATATTTCATGAAATACATAGAGACACCTAAATACTCTATAAATGGTCTGTCTTAGATGCTAATCCATTTTAATAACTCCATCATTAATAATGCATATTAACATTTCCTTCTAATACACCTCTGTTGTATGACCAAACACATGGTATTGTATGAATTATAATGTTAAATTCTATTAAAACATTTCCCCCATTCGTCTCAACATTCTGAGCCTTCATTGATATTTTACCCATCATTCTACCTATCAAAAAAGGCTCCTCCAGAATAACTTGTTCGTGAAAAAACTAGATCCCATCCCGTACTTGGTACATTACTCAAAGGATATCATATTGAAATGATGGCTCCTATGTTTCAAACATGGTCAATGGTTGATCAAGGATTTTATCTACTGATCCTTGATTGATGAATTTGTGGTTCCTTTGTTTCGATCATGGTTAATATTCATTTTTCTCTCATTCATCACCACACTTTTCATATCAAATATTGGAAATATTTAGTAACTTCCCTTCTACCTTCCTTTTTTGGTATAATTTTTAACACCATTAGCTTTACCCCACTATGAATTCAAGTATATTGATTATGAAAGTCAGTTTCCCTGAGGATATCCCAAACTAAAATCTCACTCCTTTTGTTTCACAGAATAATTTAATGGGAAAGTCTCCTAAAAAATAACTTTTTATCACATTGATCATGGTTTAGGTTGTCTTAGGAGTCATGGTAGTGTATGTAACCATATGTTCGAGATGCTATGAACCTCCTTACAGTCTGAGAATCATTACCTCAAACTATGTACAACTCAGTATGGGTATGATTATGTTATGTGAGGCCAACAATCCCCTCCATTATTATTGGTATTAAGACTCACTGACACCAAAATAATACTTTTTCTAAACCCCACCCTATGTTATATGATATCTCAATGACCTCAAACAAATAAACGACTCATAGTTTAATCCACATGAACATAAATTAGTAGCATCCCTATGGTTCAAGAATCATGAGCCCAAACTATGTGCAACATGTATTAGAAATGTTTAAATGGAATTATTCTTCTGTACCCTACTTTTTTATCAGGTTATTACTCTCTCCTATTAATCAAGAACCAATCAATGGGGCCCATTTTTTGGTCCAAGTGCTACAACTATAAACTAGTAGACTTCTGTTCCAAATGTTATGTCCTTATACTTTGTGAATCTAGACCATTATGACTATTTATCCACATTTGGATTGTGTCACCTTTCAAATCATATAGACTAATGTTCCCCTTTTTTATATCATCACTTGGGAGGACTCATATTTATAATGCCTTCTCTAAGGACATAGTGTTGTCCATATATGTGGCTTATGCCACCTTTTGTTCCCGTTTACCCTGAATTATCACTATCCAATGTTGGGTGGCTTTCACACCTTCAATAACATTATTTTATCCTTTTTCATAATGGGAAATGTGATGTCAAATCCTCATTCAGATAATTATTATTTGTATTTCATCACCGAGTCTGATTACCCCTCATAGATTTAATTTATTTTCGTGAAACTCATTCTAGGTTTCATCTCAAGGTGGATACCAATTAATTTGACTACTTATGTATCTTTTTTTAAAATATACTACAGTTAAGAGACATAGTTTCATTTGGAACATTGGGATCGTATAGAAATTGGGTATGTTGGCACCTTTAAATTCCTCCTCTCTGGATAGAATGTCATTTGTGATTCATCAAAGGTGAAAAGCTTATGGAATCATGTGCCGACCAAAATTTTATTGATTTCAATGGATTAGTTCCTCTGATGCTTAAACTTAGTAATCCAGTGTTTATTGTGTGGGGGTATATATTCTAGACCTTAGAATGAGTTTACGTCCAATGGAGGTGGGAATATGTTTAGTATCTTTCATGGAAATATCATGTCTTGGGTTTAACATCCACTGGGAACATATTGTGGAGTGTTTCCCTATGTGGAAGTTATAATAATTGGATGATAAAGAGTTTCCACACAAGGGTTATAATTTCACACAATAATAATGTTAGGATTGAACCATAGGGTTTCATCCTCCATATCAAATTTAAGAGATATGGATCATAACCCATGTTGTTTGATGTTTTAGTGTAAGTTCATGTGATTGGACAGATCCATGTAATTTGAAATCATTATGTATGGATTGTCAAATCATAGAAGCTTTATAAATGAGTAAGGGATTGGGGATTATACATGGAAGCTTCCCAATGCAATGATATCACTCTTTGGGGTTGTGGCGATTGCACATGGAAGCTTCCCAAGGTAGGGGTATTTCAAAACCAAAAGAGAGAAATGTGTAGGGTTTACAAGTGAAATATTCTCATTATGGGGTTCTCATCCTCATATGGAGAGGATGGTGTGGGGATATTTAATATATGCTTCTCAGGCAAGGAGTTTCATCCCATTATAGGGGAGATTGAAATGACCCAAACTTTAACTGATTAATTTCCCATTGTTTTTATATTAGATGTCCTATAATGGTAGAAAACACATGAACTTGCATGGTTTTGTTATATCCTATCATATTTATATTAATTTTATTAACCAAAGCTTTTGATAAATAATACATTTAACTATTATCATATAATTAGTATAAATATATAGTAATAATAAATCCAATTGTCATAAAAAAATAAGTGATGTCTACAACCTGTTGGATTGTACCCTGTGAAGATCATTTATAGGAGTTTTGAGGGAGATATAATCTATAATATTTTCCGTTAACCAATCCAAAGCCTTGGTAAAACAACTAAATCATGAATAAAACCATTTATGGGAGAATTTCTATATCATCAACATCACTACCTAAGCCATGTACGTTGAACCCCCCTGAAAATATCACCAATCTGCACCTTACCCATAGGGTGTTTTTTTATTAAAGGACAATGTATCATGACTATAAGAAAATGAATATTTATATTGTATTTTATATATAATAATTATTTTATTTTTTATCATATTTTATTTTTATATAAATTATTTTTATTTTGATACGATAAAACACTAATTTTATTTCGGTGTAATCTGAAATTTCAGTGGTGAAATTATATTTTGAGGAATTAATGAATTTTAGAAATAAATAATAATATAATTAAATTATTTGTTTACTTAAATCTTATTAAATATTTATGATAATGTAATTTTTATGAAGTAAAATGATCTTTTTATAAGGATTTGAAAACTGCTATTGGAAATAAACCATCATTTCTCAATAAATGTGTATTCTTTTTTAAAAAGTGAAAATGGAAATATAAAAAAAAATATTTATTATGAAATTATTATTATTATTTTAATCATCACATTGAAATTATATCATATTTAATTTCTTATTATTTTCTGAAATAGTCCAATTTCCACGTAAAAATTAAATACAGCATAAATATATGGTATGTATTATAAAACTATAATGACCCAAAAGTTATGTAATAAATTAAATATAGAATATTCATCAATGAATATAGGTTTTCGTCTTAATATAATTAGTTTTTAAATCATTAATATAATTTTATAATACCTTTATAACTCCTCCATAACATTTATTATATTTTAAGGTTATGAAATAAATTATTTATTATCATGACTCACTTCCTCATCACCATGGGTAATATTTTATTATTTTCATTTCTTATCCTTATAATATAATGAAAAACACCACCATTTGGTAGAATAAAAGGTAAAATACAGGGTAATGCTTTATGTTTTTGTTAAATTATTATATAGGTTCCAAAAAATAAATTTGGGAAATAATAAAGAACACCAATCTCTTCTTCTATATAAACCATCCCATGAAAAAATTACTCATAACTCCAAAACTATGTAAAATGTTCTTACACTTACATACCCTATATTTAATCATCCCAATGTTATATAAACCTCTCCAGAATATCCTCTCAATCTTTTGGAATCACCATCTCATAGTAAGGGATCATCTCCTTCTCCTATTTATTCAATCATCTTTTTCATTTTATGTCGTTTATTTCCAATTCGAAAATATTCAATGTATTTTTCCACATTCCTCATACTAAAACCTTTATTTATAAATTATTATGGACTTATTTATCTACCATTAATAAATTTTTTGAACCTTTATGTATTACCATTATGCTTCCGAAATAACACTATGTTTTTTCTATGAAAAATTATTAGGTTGTGAATAACATCACAATTTCTAAACAGAGGTGTTCACCTTGATAGACAAATACTTATTTTTTTTAAATTTCATATATTGTTTCCACACACTATGAACATGGAATAAAATGTGATGATATATTTTTCTTATGTTATATGATCAATGTGGGACCCATTTTCTTGTAAATGATAAGATTACGATGGTTGTACAATAATATCACTCCAATGTATTGTGTAATGTTTTAGTGTCATTATATTCTATTAATGGTTATATGGGTGGTCATCCTAAGAACATTATTATTTTATTTCATTGTGTTTAAACATTATTCATTCTTATTATGCCATGTTTAATGTTTTTTCCACATTCCCATATTTTTATTATGTTATCATGTAATATCATTCCTCATTATTCTTATTTTTGATTCTCACCCCATTATATCTCATTGAAATTATTATTTTATAATTTTTAATAAATTATTCTTATTATGTTCTATTTATTCTATACATTGGCTTTATATATCACCCCTTTTAATATATTTTCCCATGTTATCCCATGAAATTGTATGAAATATGGAACAATATTAGTATGTTAAAGATGTTTTCAATAATTCCAAAGTACCCTTGTTCTAAATTGTTATTTAATGTATCTATTTACACATAGATAGTATAGTTATCAATATTCTGGGTTTTATTATTTTTATTCTTAGGTAATTAATCATCAATTTGCATTCAATAAGGACAAGGTTTTCATAATTTATATTAGAGGAATGTTGAGTTATTTCGGTATTACGATAAAAAAACTCTAGAGAAAACCATAGGGATAAGACTAAACATAATAACACATCCATAAATTTTTTTCAAGCATAGAGTAAGTGGTTTCAAATTATATTCATACATGTCTAGATACTACAATTGTATGTGGCTATGGACCAACTATTACTAGGTGTAACACCCAAAAACACCATATTAAGCTAGACTTGATCAGAAACTGGTTCACAATAATAGGATTTTTTACAAGCATAGTTTGTAACTCCTAGAGGATTTTATTTGGTAAATTCACAAGCTCATTATAAGAAGTTATAGATGTAATAAAAAATTCATAGGTGTCTATATTAGTAAATTGATGATGGAAATTATATATTAAGGCCTTGAAATTCATAATTTAATTATTAAATATATTTTATAAGTTATCCATTTAATTTTATTGGATTACCATTAGTATGTGAAATAGTTTTAAAATTATCATCGTAAAGTATATTTTTTTTATGTAAATTGTTATAACTATAATCAAAAAGTGAATGGTATGGTTACTATACATGGTTCTTCACATTCTTTCATATCATTCATGTTTTTTAGAACTATTCAAACACCACAATAGAACATGTAAGTAGTGTTATCAGTAAAAAAAGGAAAATAAATAAATTATTACATCACAAGAATTTAACTCCTCCCCACTATAACATTGTTTGATGAATTTCCATGAAAACCTTTTCGTACTCACGTTACTGGAATTTGATGTTATTCTTGGTGTGGAATAAAATTACGTATAAAGAGACAATAAAAATTTCAGTGAAATGGAAATAAATATCTTTAACATGAAACATCATCCAATTATATACAAATTCCATGAGGATGATGAATCTTATTTACTAATAAAATATCTATCATTTATATCATTTCTCTATGAGATTGTGTATGTAACTCAAATGATTGAGTCTCAGAAGCATATCATCACTGAAGACATGACCATTATGGTAGAATACATTGATGTGTTATGTAAATAATTGTGTAGTCTTCCCCCTAGTTGTGATGTCTAATTTTCATTAGATTTTATACATTGTTATTTTCCAATACACAAGACTCGATATAGAATGGATGTTAGGGAACATGAGGTGCTAAAAAAATATAAGATAATCTATATAAGTGCTCCATACACACATGTGATTCACCATTGGGTGCACTATTCCTCTCCATCGTGTTGAAGGATTGGTCAATGAAAATTATAATTGTTCCTCATGAGCTCAATAAGATCCTGATAAAGAAGAATTATTCTCTACCATTGATTGATTACATATTTGATCAGTTAAATGGATCACATTACTTATCTATGGTGTATCATAAGTTATGTTATTATCTAGGTTGAAGAAGGGGTATCTCATGAAAAATAATTTCCATATAAGATATATTCTCTTTGAGTTCATAGTAATTCCAGGCAACCTCAATAATTCACCAATAATATTCATGGAATTATTGAATAGTGTCTTCAGAGATTAGCTTATAAAATTTGTGGTTGTATTTATAGATTCTATTCTAATATACTCAAAAATCAAGGAGGATCATGGGGAGTATCTAAACACTATACAATGTACCTAACAAAAGGATAGCATTTAGGAAAACTATAGAAAATTTGTGTTATGGTTGAATGATGTATAGTTCATGGGGAATGTTATCACCCCCAAAATGATATCTATTGACCATTAAATAAAATAGGCAATTGAGGGATTTCTAATCCGAACCAATATGATTTAAAATCATAGTTTCCTTGAATTTGATGGGTACTATCATCAATTAGGTTGAACGTTTTACTGATTTTTAAACCCACTAAGCAATATAACTTGGAAGCGAGTCATGTTTGTTTGGAATAATTAATGGGAAGAAAGATTCCAGGAATTTAAAAAGAGGTTTATCACTATACATGTAGTTATGCTACCCACATGTAGTGAAAGTTTCATGTTATATAAAGATGCTTTGAATAAGGGATTTAGATGTGTACTAATGAATAATGAAAATGTGATAGCCAATTCCTTAAGTAAATTGAATGTTCATGAACAGAACTAACCAAAATATGACGTGGAATTTACTACAATAATATTTGAACTGAAAATAATGATACATTATCTCTTTGGGTACAAGTGTGGAATATATATGTATCATAAGAATATCAGGTATATATTTACAAACAATGGCCTGAAAATGATCTGGTGAAGTTTCTTAGGGATCATTATGATCTATGATAGTTCAATCCACTAATATTTAGAAAAAGAAAATAAAGTGGGTGATTCTCTAAGGACAAAGGATATGGAAATTTTATAAATGATGAAAATTGAGAAGGATATGATCATTTTATAAGTTTAATGGATAAACATGGGTATTATAAAGTTAGGAACATCAACAATCCTTGAATAAATGATTTATCAACCATCCTTTTTCGGGATGTTAAAGGATTCTAAAATAGATTTTTTGGAAATCTAAAATTAGGTTGATGGTATGAGAAAAATGAAATCTATAGAGTTTAAAATTAAAAAAGAAGGTTTTAAATGATTTTGGTTACAACTATTTGTAAAATCAAATACCTGGTTAAATAATGACATGTTTTATGATGCACATAGCTCAAAATTCACTATCCATTCAAGGAGAAAAAAGATATATCTAGATCTCTGAGATAACTATTGATGATACTATATATATAATTAGGTCATGAATATACATCCCATTGTCTTTTATGTCATCAAGTGAAGGAAGAAATGAAAAAAATAAAAGGGGATAAGACAACTATTTCCCACACCTACATGTAAATGGTTAAAAATAACCATAGAAATTATCACTGGTCTTATAAATAAATCCAAGGGAAATAATTCTATATTATTTTTGGTGGATAATCTTACAAATACAATTCCCTGTATTGCAATTCAGGATTACCTGTCAATCGATCCAATTCTAGAATATAAATTAGATAAGTGGTTAGGATATATGGAATTTCATTATCAATTTTATCATATCAAGATCAATGATTTACCTCCATGTTATATATGAATCTCTAATGTACTCTAAATATAGAGTTGTACTTCATCACAGCTTATCAACCTCAAAATGAAGTCACATCTTAGAGTAATATCAAGAAAATCAATGAAATATTGATAGAATGATTTATGTACTTTAGAGAATAATGGGATAAAAATAGTATGTTTGTTTATTTCTAATAAAATAATATTTTCCAATCAAGAATAACAATGGATCCCAATGAATACCATTATGGTAAGATATGAAAAAAACCTGAATGTTGGGATGAAGTTAGTGAACAAAAAATGTGGGGGTCCCAAAATGGGCAATGAAATTGTGAAATAGGTCTAGAATATTTAGTATCACATCATGGATTCCTATATCAGAAAGGAGATAAATGCTGAAAATCAAAGATAATACCTTTTGGGATAGAGATAAGGTACTCTTACACATATCTCTATATAATAAATTCATACAATTTTATGAATAAGGAAAAACCATGGTCCAAGATTCATCGGTCCCATTGAGATACTTGATCACATCAGAGTGATGGCCAATCACATACAAATCCCACATAAACAGTCTTAAGTACATTGTGTGTTCCATGTATCCATCTTGAGGAAGTATATATCAAAACCCTTGTATATTCTAAATCAAGAGATTTTACCATTGGAGAATTGTCTTTTATATGAAGAGTTTTTTTTGTGAAGATCTTAATTATTAGGGAAAAATTTCTATAAAATAAGATAAATTAATATAGTCAATGTTCTATTTACAAAAAACTAGTTTTAGAAAGAATCACGCGAAGTAGTTTTAGTTATGAAATAGAATTACCCATATATATTAACTTCATAGAACAAAAATTTTGAGTCAATAATTTCTAAATGGTGGAAGATTGTAACGATCCAAAAATTTATAGATAACATTTACTTTGTGATTGAATTATATACCCTATTATTGTTATAGAAAACACATTTAAATCTTTGGTTATATTATATCTAATAAGAAATAAATATTTATTAATTATCAAATCAATTGATCAAATATTTGTTGAAAAGTGATCATATGATTAGTATAAATATAGGGTTATGAAAAATCAAATTTACACATACAAAAGAAGTGATAAACTATACCAGTAAGATCATACCCTAGGAAGCCCATATATTAGTCCTTATGAGGAAGATATCATCATTGTTCTTTTCTCATAACCAATCGCATGATAAGATCCAACAACTAATGAATTAGGAAATCATTTTTTTTGATATTTTGAAGACCCTCAATATCACCACTCAAACCATGTACACTAAACAAACCAATAAAAATATCACCATTCTGCACCTTACATCTATAGATTTTTCTAATGTATTAAATGGATTTGTATCAAGACAATAACAATATGAATATTTAAATTTTATTTTTAATATAATAATAATAACATTTTAGTTTTTATTTTTTTACTTTATTATTTTTTATTTGTATAAGAGAAAACACAAATTATATTTTTATATAATTTTCAATTTCAATTTAGAATTTCATTTTTAATGAATTCATGAATTTTAAAAATAAATTCTAATTTAATAAAATAATATAGTTAAATAATTTTTATTGATGATAAATGGTCTTTTAACTTTTATCAAGTCAAATGTTATTTTTATCAAGGTTTTAAAAGAAAATTTGTTAAAAAACAATATATTTCTCAACAAATGTCAATTATTATTTTAAAATATAAAATTAAAATATTTATTTTATTATTTTGATAAAATAAATATAATTTTTTGTATCATAAAATTGAATGTATGAAATAGTAAATTTCTCATAATTTTCAAAAAAATTCAATTTTTTTTAAAGTTAAATACAACATATATATATATATACGGTGAGTATAATGAAATCATAATGACTGAAATGTGATATAATAAATTCTATAAATAGTATCCAACAATAAATTTATGTTTTACCATTCCGATAATATACTTTTATGGTAATTTTAGAAATTTATAAAGCATTTATGAATCATCCTAAAACTATATTTTATTTTGATGTTTTAAAATCAGTTATTACAAACATGACTCAATTATACACCCCCAGTGGTAATATTTTATTATGTTCGGCCCATGCCATTATAAAATAATGGATACCACACATATTTGTAAGAAACCTTGGGAAATGACCAGGTCAAGGTTTTTGTTTTCTCTTACATCATTATATAGAGTCCAAAAACAATGTTTTTGGAAATAATAAAGAATTTATCTCTCATTTCCTATATATACCCACCTAATATCCCATTCCTATTTGCTCAAAAAACCATCTAGAACATAATTAATCTTCCATAACCTTTTTATTGTCCTAAAATGGTTCCCCGATCTCTTAATAATTTCTTACCTGGATTTTGGAATAACCCTATCAAGGTAGGAGATCCTCTCTTTATCCACATTATTCAAGAATATTCTTCATCTTATTCCTTTTATTTCCAAATTACTAAATTTGGGATAATTTTTTCACATCCATATTACATTTATTTTTATGGTAAAATTATGAGATAACCATTTCTCTCTAATTAAACCATTTAATGAACTTTTGTGTACCGTTTTTATAATGCTTATAATTTCACTGCGATTTTGGTATGACAAACCTTAATGTTGTGATTACTATCACTATTTACACTCACATTTTTTCACTAAAACATAGATATATTTATTTTATTTTGAACATATTGGAATTATTTATAAACTCTTTGATTGTGAAACTAAATGTGATGAAATATTTTCTTATATTATATAATATATATGGCACACTTATGCATGTACATTATATGATTATGATGCGTGCACCCAGATACCACCCCAATGCATTGGGTAATGTTTTAATCTCATGAAATGTCATGTATTATTCATGGTAGTTTATATTAATCACAATCTTTTATTATTTATAGGTGGTTAAACTTGACTTATACTTATGTTTTCATTTTTAAAATTATGTCACATTCTGATGTGTCCCTTATGTCATCATGTTATATAATTACCCATTGTTCATGTTTATGATCCTCACCCAATTATATCCTATGAAAATTCAAAATTTATAACATGTAATACATTTATCATGCTATTATTTGTTTATTACATTATTGGTATTTATATATCGCCCCTTTAAAATTTATATTCCTGACATATCCCATGTAGTTTTAAGAACGATTGAATAATATGAGAATGTTAACAATGATTTTAATAATATTGAAGTAACCATAGTTTTATGTCATTATTTAATGATCCTTATTTCTCTAATAATATATAATTATTGATCTTATGGGTCTTATTATGTGTATTATTATGTAATAAATCATTAATTAAGGTGTAATAATGATAGGGTTTATCATAACGATGGTGTAATCCCTAGGTGATCATACATGGGGGATCATGTGTTCCTCGCACAAGGTATGGATGTAGTTATACATCATGTGATAAATATGTTTTCGTGTAGTTTATTAGTGTATTACTAGATAATAGATCTAGATAATTTTATGTAATGAATGTCAGATGTGTTTGGTGCTAACTCTTCAAGGGGGACTATGCCAAGGCTAGAATAAGATTCATCATAAGTAATCCCCATTGATATAGGTATGGATTTTCCCCTAAAGATGACACCTATATGTATTACATGAATATAAATCTTGTAGATTTTGGTGGGGCATGTAATTGGTACAACCATATGGAATTGGAAATTAAGAGGCCCAATGTTATGGTACCTATTCATAGGAGTTGTCATCATTATGTAATCTAATCATTGGATCAACAGGTAGGGTAATGGCTTTACTAGAAGCATAAGGAATTTCTGTCCAATGAATAGGATGTTGTTGTGTGGAAATTAATTGTATTTTCACTAGCTTTTCATGAGAAGGTGGATTAATAACAAGGAAAAAATATTGATATTCAAGGCATAGTTTCATGTAAGATTGGTATTTGTGTGTAGGCCAATGTTTCTTGAAGAAAGCATCACTTGCACGAATTATACTATTCTTGTGAGGTGTTGCGTGAAGATGACTCCACTACAGACCAATCCATGTTTAGTCCCATAGGATGTATGCAACCCTTGATCTATACTATTTAGGGTTAATGGTCTATAATGTTACTCTCTATCATATAATATAAGTACATTCATGAATGAGAGAATCGATTCGTCTTCCATAGACACCCATGTTGGGTGGGGGTTCTATTTATAATCAAAATCATCATAAAATTCCATGACCCATCACTATGTGTACAAAATATTTTTATTCTTCTAACATAGAACTATTTTGAATCTTTTAAAAATGTTTTTGAGAATCACCACCATTTTCATTGGGACATTCCATTAGAGAAATGGATTGGGTTGTTCCAAAATTAGTACCAGAATTTGAAAATGCCAATGCAGCTATAGTATATTCTTATAGTGTAGAAGATAATGGAATTATAATCATAATACATAATCTTGGATGAAGGGAACTATAAATAGTGGGGATACAACATGATTGAGTACTGGAAGTTGGAATTCTGCTATGCAACATTTATATCTACTTTCATCAGTGGTTACCTACTTCTGATAAGAGATGCATGCATGGTCCTTCATCTAGGGATTCTCATGATTGTAGAAGTAATGGTGTTTGGATACTAGGTTATCATAGGTGTGATTGTGTTTTATTTGATCTACAACTAGTTGGACCACGTGGAAACAGAGATCATTGCCAGGAAATTCTGTTGTCGCTTCCAATTATTTCATGGGTGCATCAAGGTAGTCAAACTATGATATATGTTTCAGAATTTTATACCACTAAATGATGGTATAAATTCCTCACCTATAAACATTTTCAGGTTTCTTCTAGTAGTTTTTAGTGAATTTATGATCACAGTTGGTATTGAAAACATTTTAATCTTTAACTTCCAGTCATTCACAACTCCTTTTTCTATATTTTGGAGAAACTTGACTGGACTACATAGGAGAGGTAATGCCTTAAAATTATATGAGGTGGATTACTTGTGTCTATGATATAATAGAACACTTATTATTATTATTATACTCCATATCGATTCGCCCAATAGTTTGGATGCTTCCAAAAGGAGAAAATATAGTTTAAATTATGTTATTGGAGGAGATTCATCCATGTATCCCTCATCAACTATATATTTAATGGATATTTCTTGGGGGTTCAACTAAGAAATTTCAATACATGAATTTCTCATATTTATTCTAGAAATGGAGTTGTGACATACCCTCTCCATGATTATTCATCTGCGTGTGAGGGTAGTCATGTCTGCAATAGGAGTTTAAGAATGGCATCATAGAAGCAGTGATACTCAAAGTGGGGATAGCCAAGCATTATAGGCTCTATATGATGTTAATATAGGTGATGATAAATCCACTATTCCATCCCATAATCCTATAGGGGAAGGCCTCCCATATAATTGTTTTTGAGAGAAGGCAGAGGGATCTCAGGTCTGGATGTGTGGAGTTTGGGAGGCCCCTGAAAAGATAATGTGGTTCTTGCAACATCCATCCACTGATGCTTCCTTTCCTGTGCTTTGGAAGTCCTAGTGATATTGAGGATGGACCTGATGGGGAAGAAAATATAGAGTACTATAACTCAATAAAGGGTTCAATATGTAAGAAGTGGGTCTTTCCATGATCACATTCAAGGGGAACTTCGAGGAAATATTTGTCTACCAAGCATCCATGGATGCCTTTTCACCCCATTAGGGGGCTCAATTTCATCCCATTTTCCTAGTGTGAATTATTTTTCTATGGAAAACATAATCCCTAGGTGACGAACTCAACAAAATAATTTTCATAAGAAGCATCGGTTGTTTGTCATACACAATGCTTCACTGAAAAAGAATCATGGGGGTTGTCCACTGATTAGTTGAGTCCCCATGAGATCGGTGAGGTCACCACTATTAATGATGACTTATACATGCTTTTGTTTTCTGATGTAGTCCTATTTTTTATTCAAACGTATCTTATATCCATTCCTCTTTATTTATTGAGGCTCTAAAATTTTTTTCCACATATTGAAGAATTTTGGGGGTGAACAAGTGGTACCTATTAGATGGGATGAGGGTGCCCCTGGTTATAGGGGGAATTCCCCAAAACATGTGCCTGAGACTGCTAAAACTAGAGGACCTGAAAAATAAGTTAGTGGGTTAGATTTTGAACCCATTATTCTACCAATAAGGATTGAAGGACAAGGCCATGGCATCCCAATGGTTGTGTCTACCACTGGGGAAGCAGATCGCCCAGGGGGACTCATTTTTGAAATTCTTCGATGTCAAGGTTATAAAAAATCTCAATCATCTTTTCTATATAAAAATTGTCACATATATATCTTATTTTATAATATCAACATTTGTTCTTCTTAATATTGTCTATACAAACCACATTGGGAGTCTAAAGTTAGTTATTGATGTTTCAACAGGTGTTGAGGGATCTTCTATAGAGGAACTCTCAATAAAAACCTCAGGACCATGCCTTTCAAAAAATCATTCCCATAGTAAGTATATTTCTCATACATTATCCATGTTTTCCCACACATTCATCACCTAACAAACTAACATACATGATTTTTTTTCATGTAATGATCGATAGAGTTTGTAACATCCCTAGTAAATAAATAATATTACATTTTCATATTTATTAATATATGTGAATTAAATATTAATTTTAATATAAAGGGGATTCCCTATTTTATGGCATACCAGATATACAACAATTAGTTTCTTTGAAATATTATGTTACACACAACGTTAAGTCATACTGAAAAATAATATAATATTATTATTATTTGAAATAATAGTTAATGCAAAGCCATTTTATTAATGGGAATGAACAAGACTAACTAAAATATGATTATAAATTCCTGTGAAATGTGTTTACTTTTATACAATAAAATTTATAAGCTTAAAATATGAATGAATCCACTTTTATGCATAAACACTTTAATATTCTTTAAATGGTTGATTTACCGCCATTTGATGGTGAACCCTTTTTTATATATTTTATTAACTTTTGAATTTTTTATCTGACAAAATAAACTTTCTCTTTAAAAGTGGGACATAAAAATTTACATTGGGTAATATTTTGGTATTTTTCAGATAATGTACATTTTTTAATGAATAGTGAAAAATAATATATTTTCATTCATAACATCCTTCTAATCTGATTTATTTATATGGTTAGATAATCATTTTAATTGGTTTTAAAGTTTAATTTTATTATATTATTACCATTTAATACAATTTTGGTCAATTTAAGTAATTTGACATTTAAATTGGACATAAAAAAGTGTCAATATTTTCAAATTTGTTATTTCTTAAAAACATATTTTTTGTTTCAACAATGAGAATTAATTTTAAATTAATTTCTAAAACATATATATTTTGAATTTGGAAAATTGGATCCCATATTTGGAATCTGGAGGTCAAAATTTTTTAAATTAGTAACTTCTTTTGTAGAAATTACGAGTAGTTAATTTAGTAAATATTTTATTTACACTGTTTAAAGGGTAAATCTGGTAAATAAGGGTAAACAATTATTATAATACTAATATTAAATTACCCTAAATGTGTTATAATTATATTTTTTGATACATGACTGAACATGGGCATCCTTGGGTCGAATTTGGACCCCATGGATCCACTTGGGAGTGATAATGATGCTATATTAATTAATTTAAAGTAATGAAAAAAATAACATAAACATGAATCTTTTTACTAAAACAATTTTAATGTGAAGTTATATATGTTATATCTTAGACTATAAATATTTAGAAGATGGCTAAAAATATATCCTATATCACACTTTTTTATTTATAATTTTTATATATCAAATAAATAAAATTATTTATGACACAATGATGATGCAGTTATTACCTTATTAATAAATGATTAAAATGAATGAGATTATAACATTTATAAAAACTATCCAAAACCATTCCAATTATTATTTAATGACTCTATTTAGAATAATAGTCATTTTATCTTTAAAAATAATGAGTATTGGTCCTTTGGAAACAAAAAATATGTTTATAATAAAATAATGTTTTCAAAATTTCCTAAAGAGCCCCTCCTCCCCCTTTTTTTGAAAGGTTAGGGATGAAGCCTCATTTTTTTATTAAAGTAGAGAAAATACCTCTTTTAACTAGTTATAGGGAGACCAATTACATTTCCCAAAGACCTAGTGGATATTTATCTCATTACATAGCTCGTAGGCCCAAATTTTTATCCCAAGACCCATTCTGTGAATAGTATCCTGACTGCTACAGTCCCCATCACTGCTACAGTGCCCTGCCGCTGTTATAGTACCTAATGATGAACAGTACCACCACTGCTATTGTACAGCTATAATACCTGCTCCCAATGGGGTTTGAACCCCCATTTTTAATGTAGGATTATGGGGTGATTACCACTAAGCCAAAGACCAACTACTCCTCCTCGCCTTTATTAAATTCCATAACATCTAACCCATTACTCACACCTTTCAAGACCCTTGGCTCATCCAAAATCTACCCAATTAATCTCCCTAATTCCATTTATTCCACTTAAAATCATTTCCCTAGGCATAAATAAATTCAAGTAAACCTTTTTCTTCAACCCAAAGGGAGATACCTAATTTAAAGGTAACATCTATTCTTAAGTTCTTTTCTTTTATCTGACATCTCCAACCCACTAAACTCTTTTTATTACTTTATTTTATAACAAAACAATTATGCTAAATATATTAGGATGTTTTTATGAGATTTATTATAACTACACTTACACACACCTCCATTTAATGGGTAAAGAACATACTGTGTCTGTGGACGGCGAACTAACGCCTCTCGAAATGATGATTGTTCGATTATCTGATTATGCCTCTCATGGTTCCCATTAAGATGGAACTATATTTATATGTGATAAATATTATATTCATATTGTCTCTATACTTCTTTATTTTTTTATTTATATCATACCATTATGGTTTCTATAAATGGGAAATATGATAATTTCATTTGTGGAAGTGCATATTACCACCCCCTAAAAGTGATATAACTCGTTTATGCAAATTGTGAGACCTATAAAGGATATAGTTAAAAAAATTATATATGCTATTATAATATAATTATAATATTACTAGGTATCATTATGTTTTCATTCCATTAAAATGTAAAATAGAAATGAAAATAGCCTTCATGTGTACGTACAACTTACCATCTCTTTGAATGGTGCATTTCATTTCATACCTCCAAATGTTATGTACTATTATAAATAAAAATATATATTGGATATATATGATATATATGATATCTATATCATGAATATAATTCTGGAGATAATGGACTTTTGACCACATGGAAACTTGTATTTATATGTTGTTCATTTTTGACTAAAGTACCAAATATCGACAAAAAGACCATTATTAACATAAATGGTTACACAATGTTTATACCATAGAAATAAGTGATATAAAGAGAAAAATAAATTTGAAAATGGTTATTAAGAATGTATAAATTAAATTTAGATTATTACTGAGGAGATTAAAGAACGAACTAGTCAAGTTGAACATAAGGTAAGGGACTTCGTCTCAATCTCCTTTCATTGAGGTATATTTTGATTTATACATGACATTATTTTATACGGTGTATAAACACCATTGACGTATAATTTCATTCAATGTGAATATTTTTCCACGTATCATTTTACTAAATAAAATGGGGAGTGTTACTTTTTAATGTATGCGGTGACAATGACCTTTCTGCCACCGTGAGAATTATGTGATATTTAGCTTCCTTAACAAGCTGTAATATTTATAAAAGAAAAACAAATACCATATAATATTTTACATATTTTTGTATTGAAATTTTTTTTGATAATGGATTGGTTATTTCAATATATTTAAATGATATATTCTGAATGAAATATGGAAATTTTATCATTATTTTATGATTGTTTTTTGTGTTATGAATACGATATGGTTAATGGAATTATTTATGTTTATTAGTGGTTCTGTGGTAAAACTAGGGCAGGTGAGGCAGAGATATCTCTCCAATGTATTGGGTAATGTGACAGAGGGAAACGTTATTGTTTCCCCTTAGAGATTTAGGGAATATACTATTATGGTTATTCTAAATGTAACTCCCAAATTTTCTGTGAAAGCTACGACGTAAGTATGTTATGGATTCCACAAGTTACCTTTATGATTTTTGATTTGTATATGTTATTCATAAATCTTATGATTTAATGAGGTTTGGTAAAGATCATATGCTTGGTATGTACTGATGTATTGATGTTTTCTTTCTTTTTTTTATAATCATTACTGATCTTTTTATGCTCCTCCCAATTTTTTAAAAAAAATTTCACAGGAATTAAGGATGAATAGGGCCAAGGATAGGATCAAAGAAAAGTCATGTTTTCTAAAACATGGAACTAGACATGACTCTTTTTTCTTGAGTTTTTATTTTATGAAAAAAGGGACACTGAGTAGAAGTGTATACATTGTAATTTTTGAGATGTAATGTAATAGTTATGGACTTATTCACTAAAAAGTTAAACCTGAAAAGATCCTCAATGTGAATTATTCATTTAATTCAAGATTATTTAATTTTTAAAGATGGGGACTTATAGTTGGTATCAGAGGTTTGTTTAGACAACATTAGGAGTTATGGTATTGTTAAATTAATATTCCTAAATTAATTTATTGTAAATTGAAATGATATTTCTTTTACAGAATACAATTTTGCTTCACCCAATATATTTGTGTGTTCAGAATGATTTTCTATAGACGAAACATGAAAGCAATGTTGGGAAGGCATACATAGGGGAATAACTTTCCAAATCAGCATCCTGAGATGATCAGAATCATAATTTAATAGTTTGTTGGAGTAATGGATCTGTTGACTCTGGTGATAAATAGTGTTTGTGTTTATTGATGATATTTTGGTTTGGAGGAAAATGAATGTCACATAAGGAGTGTTTTTCAAACCTTAAAGGAAAAGAAACTATATGGAATTTTTAGTAAGGGTGAATTTTTGTTGCATAATATTTCATTCCTTGGTCATCTTGTTTCAAACAATTGAATAACTATTGATCCTACTAAAATAAATTTTGTTGAAGAATGGACAAGGCCAACCAATATCAAAGATATCCATAGTTTTCTTGGATTAGTAGGTTATTACTGGAGGATTGTTGAAAATATTTCACAGTTATCTAGTCCAATGACTAATTTAACTCGAAAAGGTGTTATGTTCATTTGGAAAAAAAGAATGTGATGATTGTTTTTAGGAATTGAAAAGAAGATTGTTGAATACTCCAGTTTTGGAAATTCCATCCAAGGATGGTGAGTTTGTTATTTACAGTGATACGTTGTTAAAAGGACTCGGTTGTATCCTCTTGAAGAATGATCATGTAATTGCTTATGCTTCACGTCTGTTGAAACATCATGAGGTAAATTACCCTACACATGATTTGGAATTATTTGTTGTTTCTGTTTCATTAAAAAATTTAAGGCATCATTTGAATGAAGTAAAATGAGAAATATATACTGACCACAAAAGATTGAATTAAATATTCACATAGAATGAATTGAACATGAGACAGAGGAGATGGCTAGACTTAATCAATGATTATAATTTCATGATTCATAACCATCCATGAATGGAAAATAAAGTGGATGATGCTTTGAGTCAAAAGAGAAATGTTACATTTACCATGTTACATTTGGAACAATATCCGTTGATTAATGATTTGATGAAATTTGGCATTGAATTTGTCGGTGCAAGAAATTCCATTATTTTGTATTAGGTGTTAGTGAATTAAACTCTATCATAAAGAATTATGCAAGCACAGATGGAAGACAATGAGTTTCAAAAAATGGTAGAGTTGGTTCAGAAGGGTATGTTTCATGCTTTGAACATTGATAATGATTGTATTTTTATATTTAGAAGAGATTATGTGTGCCTTGTGATTCACAGTTAAAGAATGAGTTGTTATGTAATGTTCATAGTTCTCTGTTTTCAGTTCATCCTGGAAGTAATATGATGTTTAGAGATATTTGGGAGTATTACTGGTGGGATGGAATGAAAAGAGATATTGATGACTTTATTGTGAAGTGTTTGACTTGTCAGAAGGTCAAAGCAAAGGGTATGTTACCAAAAGGGATGCTTCAGACTTTACCGATTTGAGAGTGGAAATGGTAAAATATATCCATTGTCTTTGTTGTGGTGTTACCAAATAAATATTGAGGTAATAATAAAATTTGGGTTAGTCTTTTCTGATTATATAATTCTACTCATTTTCTTCCTATTAAAGATACTTTTTCTCTAGATCTACTTTGTCGATTGTAGGTTAAAGAGATATTCAGGTTGCATGGATTTCCCCTATTGATTGAATCTAATTGTGACCCCAGTTTGACTTCTGTCTTTTGGAAAGGCCTTCATAAGTTTTTGGGTAATGAATTACATTTTAGTACAACTTTTCTTCCTCAATCAAATAGGAAGTCATAGCAAAAAATTCAGACGATCGATGATATACTATGTGTTTTCTAAGTGGATTACTTGGGATATTGGGACCCACATAATTATTTGGTTGAATTTTCATTATATTAACGGTTTTCATTTTAGTGTATAGATGGAAGCATTTGAGGTATTTCGTGTAAAGAGATATTGAACTACAGCTTTTTTGGGATGATGTTGGTGAAAAGAAGTTTATGGGACCATATATGGTTGAAGAGACGGTAAGAAAAAGTTCAATTGATTTAGAAGCACATGAGAACAACTTAAAACATGAATGAAAGTTATGCGGATAACTGGTGGAAGGATCTTTCATTTGAGGTAGGTGATCATATATTTATCAATGATTCTCCATGGAAAAGTGTGATGCGTTTTGGTAAGAAGGGAATGTTGAGTCTGATAATTATTTGTCCTGAATAAATCTTGGAGAAAGGTGGATCAATTGACTACAGATTATATTTACCTAAAATGTTGTCCCATGTACACAATTTTTTTTCATTCAATGTTTTGAAATTAATTTCCAGATCCATCTAACGTTTTTAACCCAGAGGTAGTTCAGTTGGAAGAGAATCTCTTTAATGAGGAACAAAAAATCCAGATTCCTGACCGAAGTTAGAAAGTGTTGTGGACTAAGGTAATCCATCAGGTAATTTTTTTTTTGAAAAACCATATGGTTGAAAAGGAAACATGGGAATCTGAAAATAATATGAGGGATAAATACCCCCATTTATTTGATAAGTGAATACAATTGTGAGGACACAATTTCAAAGATTGGGGAAAGATGTAACATCCTAGGTAAATAAAAAATATTACATTTACAGTTTTACTAATATTTGTAAATTAAATATTAATTTTAATTTAAATAGGATTCAATGTTTGATGGCGTACCCTATACCCAACAAATGGTTTCTCAGAAATCTTATGTTACACACAATGTTAAGTCATACAAAAAATAGTATATTATTATTATTAGTTTTAATGAAATATAACACATGCTAATTGTATTAGTAGGAATAAATAATACTAACTACAAAATGATTATACATGTTTGTTAAATGTTTTTACATTTATCCAATAAATGTTATAATATTAAAATGTGAATGAATCTTATTTTAAGTATAAACACTCTAATATTATTTAAAAGGTCGATTTACTGCCTTTTGATGGAGAACCATTTTATTATCTAGTTTTTGTCAATTTTATATGTTCTATTTGTCAAAATAAACTTCTTCTTTTGCTATGGTACATCAAAATTTACTTTGGGTAAAATTTTGGTATTTTTTTATTAATGTTCATTTTTTAATGAATAGTGGAAAATATTATATTTTTATTCAAAACTACCTTTCAATATAATTTATTTGTATTGATATATTATCTTTTTAATTGGTATTAAATTTCAACTATATTATATTTTTACCATTTAATCCAATATTTTTCATTGGAAGTAATTTCCCTTTGAAAATTGATATAAATAAGTGTCAATCTTTTGATATTTATTATTTATTAAAAACACGTTTTTTGTTTTTACAATAAGAATTAATTTTAAATTAATTTTTTAAACTTATATGTTTTGAATTTAGAAAAAAGGATTCTATATTTGTAATGAGGTGGTCCAAATTGTTTAAATATATATCTTTTATTTTTAGAAATTTTGAATTGTTGCTTCAGAATATATTTTATTTACCATTATTAAAGTGTAAATCTAGTAATTATGGGTAAAAAAATATATTATAATATTATTAAATTACACTAAAATGTGTATTAATCATATTTTCTGATACATTACCGACCATGGTCATCCTTTGGATGATTATGGGATCCCATGGATCCACATGGGAGTGATAATGACACTCTATATTAATTAATTTAAGGTAAGGACAAAAATAACATAAACATTAAGCTTTTTACTAAAACAATTTTTATATGGGGTTATATAAGTTATCTATCCAACTATAAATATCAATTAGAAATATAAAATGATATTTTACATCATGGTATTTTATTTATAATTTTTATAAATCAAATAAATAAAATTATTTATGACACAATTGTGATGTAGTGATTTCTTTATTAATAAATGATTTAAATAAATGAGATTATAAAATTTCAAAACGATATCTAAAACCTATCCAATTTTTATTGGATGATATTATTTCGAACGATATTCATCTTATATTTGAATTCAATGAGTCTTGGACCTTTTTAAATTGGAAATTATTTTATAATAATATAAAGTTTTCACAATTTCTTAAAGCGCCCCACCTCCCCCTTATAAAACTCCATCACCTCTAACCCATTACTCACACCTATCAAGGCCCTTTTCTCATAAAACCTCTTCCCAATTAAGATCAATAGATCCCTTTATTTCTCATAGAATACTTCCCTTATGAATATTTCAATTCAAGTAATCCTTTTGGTTCAAACGAAAGGGAGATACCCGATTTAAAAGTAACGTCTTCTCTTAAGGTTTTATTCTTTTATTTTTCTTCTCCACCCACCTAAAATCTTTTTATTTCTATATTTTATAATAAACCATGTATACTAAATATATTAGGTTGTTTTATGGGATTTATTAGAACTAAACTTATACACACCTCCATCTAATTTGTAAAAAACATACTATTTTTGTGGACGACGAACTAACCCCTCACGAAATGATGATTGTTCGATTATCCCCTACCACCTCTCATGGTGGACATTAAGATGGCACTGTATTTATATGTGATAAAAATTATATTTATATTTTATCTATACTTCTGTATTTTTCATGTATTGGATAGCTTTATGGTTACCACAATGGGTAAATACGATAATTTCATTTGAGAAAGAGCAGACTACCGCTCCCTCAAAGTGATATGACTCATTCATGCCATATGTGGGACGTATAAAGGATGAAGTTAACGAAATTGTATATGATATTATACAGAAATTATAATATACTTATGTATCATTATGTTTTCATTCCATTTAAATACGAAATAGAAATGAAAGTAGCGTTCATGTCTATATTAGGTTTACCGTCTCCAAGAACGATGCATTTCATTTGTTTCCTCCAAATGTTATGTACTATTTTAAATAAATATATATATAGGATATATATGATATATATGATTTATAATTCATGAATATCATTCATTATATAATGAACTTTTGATCACAGGGAAAACTCGTAATTATAAGATGATCAGTTTGGACTCAAGTACCAAATATCAACAAAACAGCCATTATTAACATAAATGATTACATAATGTTTATAACATGGAAATAAGTGAAATAAAAATAATAATAAATTTTAAAAAGGTTCTTAATAGTGTATAAATTAACTTTATGTTATTATTCATGAGATTAAATAACGAACGAGTCATAGGGTCGGCGCCCTGCGATGAAACCCTAGTGCCAATGGTGGCCGCGGCGGACCGTCCTCCACTGGGGGAGGGGTATCTTCCTCACGGTTCTCATCAGTAGGGGTCTCAGAATCGAGGTAGGGTTTTGTTACCTTCAAATGAGGAGCACTCATTCTTTCCTAGAATTTTCATATCCCCAATGGTTCAGGGGGTCCTTCAAGGACAACCTGTGGTCCTTATTTCTCTGTAGGAGTTCAACATAGCATATGCGCTTCTCTCTTCATCTCAGGTGGCTCGGTTTGTTTGGAATTGCCCGCCGGTTGAGTTGTTTGACATGATTTTGAATTAGGAATGGGGATTAGCTCAGCGTGCGGTTGTCAGATTTTTTGGGCCACAATATATTCTTCTCAGCTTCTCGAGCGAGGAAGACCTTGTGCGGGTGTGGTCTTGTCCTGGAAGATCTGCTCGAAGATTCCATTTTCATCTGCTCTTCTGGTCATTCAATCTCCATATGCAGCGAGACCCTTCTGTAATATTGATTTGGATTCAACTTCCTGGCATTCCGCTACCTTTCCAATATTCAGCGCTACTTTCTTCGATGGATAATTCCATAGGATACTTTTTTTGTGCTGATCGGCAGGCTTCCTCTCTAAAGCATCCAATCATGGCATAGTTATGTGTTCAAATGGATCTCTCTTGACCCCCTCCGGATGTCGTGTGGATTTTGATTGAGGGGATCATATGTATTTTCAACTGATTCTCTACGAATCATTCACCATGTTTTCCTCTTGCTGCAATAGATAGGATTATTGTTTTCTTGAATACTGGAAGAAGGTTCCAGTCTCGGATGATGTCGATCCCATGGGTCTGTCTAGTGGCCATGATTCCAAAGAGGATGTTGTAGGGGATGATCGTATGGAGGGACATCCAGCTTTCCATGATAATGGGGACTCTATCTCCTTGGGGGAGGATCAACCAAGGCAGGACCTAATGGGTGCAGGCTAGAGGTTCTCTTCAGTTGCAGCCAAGAAAGGTGGTTCAGAGGCTTTGGGTCCACTTGGTTCAGAGGTTTTTTCTTGGTTGCATCATGATCTGGGGGCAAGAAGCATGTGCAATGACATGCAGGGGTGCGAGGCTGGTCAAGAGGAGAGGCCCATTCTTACAGTTGCAGATCAGATCAGCCAAAGGGTGGAGTAGTCAGTGACTGAGGCCTTCCAGGATTCTCCACTGGTTTTCTAGGAGGTCTCTCCCAAGACAACTAGTGTTTCTATAATAAAGGTGTATAGTAGGGGTCATGGTTCAAATTAGGGCTCTCAATGCCTGGCTTTGGAAGTCTTTCCCAACCTTTTCCAATATATGGGTCATGGTATTGAAAAGATAGGAGTCCCAACCAATCCAAAGCAGGCCCCACAATCCTCCTCTTATGTTGAGAATCCATTAGTTTGGGGCCAATCAGGACCTCCCAAAACCGGTATGCAGTGCTCGGTGCATAACAGTGCCTTAACAAAGATGAAGTTTTAGGGGTGGATTACGGCCAGGACTTATTGGTCGATGCAGAAACATCTCAAGAGGAAATGGTCGAGGCTTTGGACTGTGATGAGCCCAAGGAACTGGTCATAGAAAAGGATTATCTTAGATCCTCTATGTGGAAGGGCAAAAACAAAGTTATCGATTTTTATGGTTTTATTTTGAACAACCGGAGGGCGTGTAGAAGGAAAGATTACTCCAACCTCCCTATCCCTCTTATTACTAGATCCACAGGTAAGGAAACATTGGCCCCGAAGGCCTCTACTAAGGTTGGTAGCCCAACCATGAACAAGTCAAAAGGCCTTTTCCAATAGGATGTGGTAGCCATCTCCAAGGACCTAGTTCTGGAAAGCTTTGAGGCAACTCCTCTAGATTATTTTTCTGGCGATGTGGAGTTGAGGGGTCGGGATCAGCAGTGTGAAGGTGTTTCTAAAGCTGACTGATAGCGACAAATCTACTTTGTGCTAGAACATAGGTATCCACTCATACATTCAAATGTGGAAATGTTTGTGGAAACTTTGGATATCAAATCATTGAAGAAGAGTGGACCGATCCAGGTGGCCACTACAAAGGACCAGGGTGAGTGGTCTGATAAGCAGGCACACATCCTGCTTAGAGGCTTAAAAATGGGAAAGATTAGTAAAGAGGAGTACAAGAAATCATGGGACAACATGGATCTTATTTTAGATGGCACCTTGAAGGATTTCCCGGGCACGAAGGTAAGCGATACTCCCTAGGTTTTGTTCAGGGAAAATGATTCCTAACAACTCACTCTTTTCTTTAATAGATCGGTCGTATCATTTGGTATTAAAAATATTTAGTTGTGAGGGTTCCCACTTTCCGTTTAAAAGTTCTTGATCATTAATAAAAAAATAACATTGGATGGAACGAATGATTCATGTCGGACATGAGGTAAGGTACTTCGTATCAATGTCCATTCATTAAGTAATAATTTAATTTATACATGACTTTAATTTGTATGATTTATAATCCCTATGACTATTAATTTCATTCAAAGAAAATATTTTTTTACGTATAATTTTACTAAACGACAAGGGTAATGTTTCTTTTTAATGAATCCAGTGACAATGAACATTCTGTCACCATGAGTGGTATGTGATATTTGGATTCCGTAATAAGTCATATTTTTTGTAAAAGGAAAATAAATACCATATACTCTTTTTTGTATTTTCATATTGAAAATGGTTTTGATAATGAATTGTTTATGTCAATATATTTAAATGATATATTTTGATTGAAATTTGCAAATGTTATATTTCCTTTATAATTGTTTGTTTCTGTTATTAATATGATATTTTTATTGGATGTTATTTATGTATAAGGGTGGTTCTTTGATAAACCTATGGAGGGTGAGCCCAAGATAGAACTCAAATGCATTGGGTGACGTGATAGAGGTAAACATTAAGATTTCTCCAAAGAGATTTATGGAATATACTATGATGGGTATTTCCAATGTAACTCTCTACATAGTTGTGAAAGCTACATCATAATTATCTTATGAATGACACAAGTTACATTTATGATTTATGATTTCTATGGGTTATTCAAAAATCATATGATTTCGTGAGGTATGTTAAAGACCTTATGCTTGGTATGTATTGATGGACTAATGTTTTCATTCATTATTTTAAAATCCTTACTGAGATTTTTATGATAATCCCATGGTTTTGAAATGTTTTTCATAGTACATAAAGATTAATAGGTTCAGGGATGGGATCATAGAAAATTCATCCCTTATAAAACATAAAACTAGACATGACACTTTTTTTCAACAGCTATTATTTTATGAAAAAATTGAAACTGAGTTGAAGTATCTATTTTTTATTTTTTTAGATGAAATGTAATAGTTATGCCCTAATTTTCTAAAACCCTAAACCTCAAAAGATCCTCAATTTATGTTATTGATTTAATTCAGTATTTTGTAATTTTTAAAGATGGGGCCGTATAAGGTGTGCTCCCAATAGGTTTCCATGGTGGGGGTACATTGGGAGACTCCTTCAACTGTCATTCCAACTCATAGGGAGATGTTAATAAAAGATGACTTAACCTTTTTCTTATGAGGAAATTATATTGTGGTTATGAGTTACTCTTCTAGAGGGACGGATCTTGAGGCTGGTAGAGGTGGTGCTTCAAATAAAGGGTCTAATGAAGATGACCCCCCCCCCCTCTTGACATGAAGCATGTCCCATAGGAGAGGATCAAATTTGAAGAACCAACATCATCCTTCCTTGTGGAATTCCCATAATATATCTTGTTCAACCCAAGGATCATGAATGATTCAGGTCTAATATCACTGAAGATAATTGTGTCATTTGGTGAAGGGAATAGGGGAGAATTTGGCACTTCACAACCCACACTCCTGAACCACGCTTTCAGATCTGGATGGGGTCCCTTCACCACTTTTTGCATGGCCTTGGAACCAGAGGGGTGGATGATCGTGATCTCCATATGTTGGTCCATGATTCCATTGCAGATTGGATGCATCTATAGAGTTAAGAATTTGACATCATCTATAACAAGGAGAAATATGATGGCACTAGGAAGCTCTAGGAGGATGGTCAAGAACATCTGTGTCTGGAGAAGCATGTAAGAGATCATGTTATCTTCATCCATCCAGATGAAGAGATCATCAGACAATTTAATGATCAACTGGTAGTGTCCATGGATAGATTAGATGATGTAATATCTTAGAAAGCGGAGTACCGAGATGAGTAGGACTAGTTTAAGATTAGAGATTAATAGCTTTTCCCCAAAGATGAGGAGGAGGAAGTAGAGATCATAAGGAATTGGTAGAACCTAGAGGAAACTCTCCAAATTCAGGATAAACTAGATAACTCAATCACTAAGGTGGACTCCTTGGGTAATTTTTTTTATGGAAAAGATTATTTAGTGTGTGGATTACCCTCAATATTATTCGAGGGTATTTTTTAAATTCCTTCTAGGTATGTACATTATTATTTCGTATCACATTACTTCCAATCATCAATCACACTAGCAAGAAAACCAACAACCAATCCCTAATATCACATAAGTCATACATGGTGTGAGAATAAATGGATGGAAATGTGATCAATCATTTATATGATAGTGTCACAAAATCGTTGAATAATGTAGGTCTACATTTTATAATTGAACATAAAGAGTGTTTGTACTGAGAGGTGTTATAACTGGAGGACATGATTCTCTATAATGATTTAACAATGGACTCTAGTGCATGAATAATGTAACTCTAGGGGTGTTACATTCTTCCCAATCAAAGTGGAGTGATTATCTTGAATTGGGATGCACAATATTTGTACAAAAATGGGGTCGTGTGAAAATGGAGGATGACTACTTACCATATTAGAAACACAAAATTAAATGTCATTTTACTGAGTATGGAGAATAAAAAATGAGGCTCAACCACTCACCATGTTCAAAACATGGGACAAATCTCATAATTTCATTCAAAATTTTTTTGGGTGTACGTCTAGGATGGTAGGTGAGAAATGTTGGAAAGGTACCATGGAATTAATGGGGACCCATTTAGATGTGGAATATGATAAGGATCCAATTAATGGGACGTGCAATGATCAAAAATTACATGTTGGAATGTTTGAATGGAGTACAACACTGTTATAATTGTTCCACAGTGAATTTTAAGAACACTAATTATGAAAATCTGTCTTCAAAATGTTTAGATTCTTTCTCAAAGGGGAGTGTCATCATAGATAACGAGTGATGGTCAAACAACATCCATTATGTAGTAGCTTATTAACATGAAATGGGAAAAGGAGTATTATGAGAAATGGTATAATATGCAGTGTAGTTAAATGTAATGAAATGATGATGATTGACACATAGTTTAACATCATTAATTGAGGATGATATATATCATAGTTTAGCATTGTTTGATTATGACATCAAATCATATAGTTAAATATATTGTGACGTAGACATCAGTCTCTGATTTTGTGGTCGTATATGTCAAACCAATTGACAATAGTTTCTGGCCATTATTGTTAGACCATTTTTTTTGACTCAATGTGGCTATATTTTTCAAGTGGGAGAGTTAAAACAACAAGAATTAGGATCCTATGAGGACTTACAACATAGAATATTGCCTAGATTGCTGGAACATAGTTTAAGGTAATTACATCTTGACCCTAGCACCTAATTCAATGTCATAGAGTTCAGAAAAATTATAAATATACTATGTTCATAATTCATAGACGAAATGGTTGTCCATATTAGGTAAAATGTTTTTCTAATATGGGAGAGGTGAACGAATTTTAATTGAGGGGCATATAAGGTCATCTGATGCAATATAAATGGTTCCTAAGATAGTTGTTACATAGTTTAATGTCATTATTCTTCCACCATAGGGTTATCATATAAAAATGATACATATAGCACGATGGAGTGAGAGAAAAATGTAAATTTAGGGAGAATAAGTCTTGAATCCAAAAAACATAGTCTCAAGGATATATACACATAGTTAAAATCCATGATCTTTGGACTCAGGCTCCTAGTTTAAGGTTGTAGATTTTAGAGAATGAGATCTTCTTTTAAGGTCATATATTTTGGACCATGGTTTCTTAGATTAATGTAACATATTTTAGACAATGGGAATTTATATTATGTTTATAGATTGTTTACCATGGTCTCTTAGCATAGGTTTCTCATGTTTGGGCCCTGAGATTAGTGTATTAAGTTATAGAATTCATACCATGGGATCATAGTTTAAGGTCATTTAGTTTGGACCATGGGGAACTCATACATCATAACCTTGTTTTAGGAGAACATGATCACAGATATTACCCCCATGTGATACATACTTGGTGTTAGAAAAAAGGTGTGATATGGAGTACACATTACTTGCAGTGGATAATGAAATGAGGGGAGAAATTGACTGGAAAGTCTAGGAATGGTGATTTCGACTTTAGAAGACCAAGATTGTAAAAAAGGGGATGACTGGTGAGAATGAAAAAATTGATTACCATTCCTGATATAAATATAATATACCCAAGTTATATAAAGTTGATTCAAAAAAATGTGGGATCAACCATGGATCGAGTTAAATACACTAGAGGTTCTATTTTTTAGAAAATATCCTTCGAGGTAGGAGCATATTATAGAAAGAAATCTATTGTGGCATAGGTCCATTTCAATTAGTGTGAATATTTAGAATGTGAGGTCGATGATTAACTTAGTTAGTGAAATCATGATGTGAATATGTGGAATTTGGGAATATGTGATAGGGAAAATTGGGTTCCCTAGGAGCCAATCCATCACATGCTGGAATGCACTAGAACACCATTATGATAGGAAAGAATCACAAATTTCCCAAATGGTAAATACCCCTAAATGAGTGGATGTATATGATGGACCTAATATGGGGTATTTTAGTGTCACTACATACCCCATGAGGATGTGAATCATGCCATATGTAGTTCTAAAGCATAATGTGGTAATTGATAAACTTCGAATGAGCAACCTCCACTCTGGAGAGGATAATAGAAAATATCATTATAGGATATGAGGCATCCCAGTTTTGTACGTGATATGGTTTTTTTATCATAACATACTAATCGAATGATTAATATTGATTTCATATTGGGTAGGATTTCTTAATGATTGCATAATTATGATACGAGTAATTTTGGTTTTGTATATGGTATAATCGTATCTTAATGTCATGTGTTGAGGATTTTGGGATTTTTAGTTTAATGTTTCAAACCACACACAGTAGTTTATACTTGTTTAAATTCATTGAGATCTAACTATGGGGTTAGTTTCAGATTTAACATGACATATCCTTGACCAATAGGGGGAATATTTTTCTTATATGGGGATTCATGAAACGAAAGACTGATAAACCAAAATGAAAGGAGGTATGAATGGATCATCTTCCTCACAAAACATGGAAATCCATACCTCGGTCCAACATCATGTTGTTAAGGAATCCATGGACTCCATAATGATTCATTGATGTTTTGTGGGATCAATATAAAATATATGGGTGTTACTATGTATCCAATGAGGATGGAAACCATGACAATCTTAGATATAGAGAACAACATTATATGAGACTGACACCGGAGAAGTAACATCCTCTTTGGTGAGGATGTCAAATTATCTCATATTAAGATATGAGGCATCCCAAATTATATTGGGTGAGGATAAAATTTAATATTGTGTTCTAAAGAATTTGATAGGGATTATTCTTGGAGATATATTTTATTTTATGCCTCCTTTTGGATTATGAGGGAATCTCATCATGGTAATGGGTCAAGGAAAATATATGGGGATTATACAAAAAATAGGCCCACGTATGAATTTTGTAGTGATATCACTATTGTTAATTCTTCTAAATATATTATATTTGTCTAGGAGATAAGAGTCCTAGACACTACTATCTATCCAATGAGGATGGGATTCTTTCCACACGTTTTGGAAAGAGGTGGACTCAAAGGCTTTCTAAAACACTAAAGAAAAATGAAACCATGAAAATTAGGGGCCAAGGAATCTAGATGAACCTATTTTGTGTTCATAATTCATAGACCATAGGAATGTTAATTGAGAATGTTTTAATGGCATAAAAAAGTTAATCGTGACATGAAAGGATCTCAGAAGGATCTATGCAACATCAAGTGATCCTGATGCTATTTTCAAATAGCTTAATGTCACAAGGCTTGGAATGTGGTGAAAAGATTTTTCGACACTGTGAAATGTGTTCCACGAACTTTTCCACAAAATTTCATCAACTGGACTCAAAAATTTCATTTTTCGACTCTGCATTTTTCATGGGGGTCACTGATGGTAGTGATGGAAATAGCCCAAAGGGTAGGTACCGCAGCCCGCTAGTGATCCAATGTAGGGTTGTGGGGGTTTATCCCATGCGGTATTGATCAATTCTATTATATAAGTCCCCAAAGAGGATACCAATGTACCTGCATGGAAACACATGCGCACCACCATGCTGGAGATGAATGATGCTACTATTTTGGCTAAGTCCACGCAGTGGTGCCCTTGTAAGGCCAAATCAATGGAGGCATGAAAGAATACATGGGATCCACCCATACGGCGCACAACCACTTGAGAAGTACAATTTTGGTGCACAACCAACTTGCACTACCAAACACTTTTTCGCTCAGGGTCCTGTTTTTACCTATAGATAGACCCTTGGGGTCTTCATTTAGATAGAAAAATTTCCCTGATACCCAACTACTTCTATGGTCACCCCAGTACTTTTCCCCAGTCCCCCAAAATTTTCAAGGTAGTTCTTTAACACATTGAGCGGAGGATTTAAAGGAGGATCATTGGATTTATGTCCTTTTAGTGTTTGAAAACCATAACACCTACACGCCTAATGAACTCAACCTCCCTAAATCATAAATACATTCATGCCACATATTCATTTTAAAAGAACTTGAGTGCCCCACTTCAAGGATCACCTGTGAATACCCTAGAAGGATTGATCCAAGTATCACACAAGTGTTAATGTATAGTTTGTTCGTCAGTTAAGTGAATTTCAAGTCTCCCAAGACTACATAAATGCCCATTATTGTGATCCCTTACCTACTTGGGCTCCCATCATTTATTCACTTACTCTCTTCAGTATACTATCTATCAAGTCGCATTTAATTAAATCCTTGTCAAGGTTTATTCTTCATTGGATCCATTTTTTAAAAGGGGTTCTATTGAAACATATACTAAATCCTATTGACTTATCGAAATTTTTGGAAAGGCACATCAGTGATTCTCGTATTTGGGTTTGTATTTCCACAGTCATAGGTTTCCCACAATTTGTTTCACAATAGGGATAGGATTTATAGAGTTTATGTGGGTTTTTATATCCACAATCACATGGAACTTTCTCCCAAGAACAATTCTGGGACGTTTCTGGTTTTTAGAATTATTGTTTAGGTCTCGGCCTCACCCTTATCCAAGATCCGGAACCTCAAATTTCTTTTAGGTAAGGTATGGTTCACACCTAATTTTCTTCCTTTTGAACAAAGGGGATGTCTCCCTTTCCTGCTAGGATCAATTTTAGGGCATCCATCCCTGTGTAAGACACTAACCTCCATCCCTTCTTCCTTTAATTTAACCACTGTCTAATGTAAACTGAATAGTGGGAGGGGTCATCTCCATTCCCTATTCCACCACCACCTCCCCCTCTTCTACGGTCATCGTCATAGGCTCGCCCTCGTCCACCAACAGTGGATGAAAATTGAAGGTTCCTTTGTTGAATCTTTGACATCATCTTTTTCTCACACCGAGCATGACTCATGTGCGCTTTGATATTTTTCATGGTCGCAACATTTTCGCGATTGAATGAACTATGAGAAATCTGATTCCCACCATATTCAGGATATGTAGGATACCTTCTCAATTCCAAATCTCACTATATATTCTCTTTAGGAATCCAACCCTAATTCCCTTAATCTATGAATCCTCCTTAGGAATAAGCTCTAAATTAAACCCATGAATCATCAAGGAATCCTTTTTAGGATGTAAGCCCAATCTCATTTCTATCAAAGGACTATACTCTCTTATGAGACTTATTGAACTATGTGGGATTTGATTCCCATCCATATGGGATATGTAGGAGGCCTCCTTCATGTTCAAACCCAACATTTCATATTAACTCTAATCTCCTTGGGCCATATTCAAAACATGGTCTAATCTAACTTGGAAACCCATATCATTTCCATGTTTATTGGGATGTTTCAGCATAATTCCCACATTAAAAATTGACTAAGCACCATTCTCTTAGATGTTCTTACCACATGAAATTAAACTGTATGGTTAGGTCCTTATCACATGACTTTAAAAGGTATGATGTGTCCCATTAGGATTTACTGAACTACGAGGGTTCTAATTACTTTCACAAGGATACTTAGGAAACCCATTTTATGGTCATGATCCCAGGATTAAAACAAACATTCAGCTCCTAGGATGACAGTAAATTCTTGAGTTCCCCACTGAGTGGCTTAAAAACCAGTATCATCATAATGATAATTAAAAGTATATTTAAATATTAAATGAAAAGATATCATTGATGGATAACCTCAAAAAAATATGGATCATTCCATTAATTAATAACTATGAATACATACTGATGATTCTAAATTCTACACATTTTAATAAGTGGTTAAAAATTCAATGGGAAACTAATGTTATACATGGTTAATTAATAAGGATTCATTAAAATATCTTAAATTTATAAGAGAGCCCCGAAGTATACAATAATTTTCCCCCAAAAGGGTGTGATGAGTCCGAACTCCCATCCTATTAACCAATGTATGTTCCAAATTTTCATAAATTTCAAACATAATGAATGCCATCCTTTGGAATGAAGACCCCCTTTGGATAAAGAGCAGTTGGATGTTTCCGATTCCATGAATAAATCCAATGGAAACTGCCTGGAAGTAGTGATTCTTAATACTAGAAAACACATTTGAAGGAACTAAATAACAATATTTAAGATATGATTCTTAGAGTATAGAAAAATAGTTTAAATTCCTGATGTTTGGACTATAAGAGAACACTTTGAAGTCATGATTGATAAATAATTGTGATTTTTTTATTTCAAGGGAATATATGTGGAATAAAATAAGAATAAATCGATGTGAAAGAATGTAATGCAGTCCCATTGTTCAATATATGTATATATCCTTAAAAACATGACAAATTGTTTAATGTCATAATGCATAGATTGTTTTGGAAAATAATTTAATGTCATGATTATTGGACATGGAATATATTTTTCATGGAGGTATCTATGTGGAACAAATGTGGTAAAAACCAATGTGAAAGGAGGGAATGTAGGAATGTGAACCACATAAATACCTCATGGAAAATTTTATTTTTGTTTAAGTTCATAATAATTGTATGGTAAATATTTCCTAGGATCCCAAGGGTTTCTAAATTAATGGACGGGTCAAAATAAAAGGTTTCTATGAATCAAAACATATACCATGGGAATGGAAATAAACCATACACAGTTATGTAGGACACGATGTGGAAGAAGAAAAATTTCCATAGTGGTTAAAACCCTATATGAAAAGTAAATCAAGGAATATCACTCTTATTGGGGTGCATATTATAATAGTAAAAAGGGGTAATAATACATTTAATCATCTTATTCTAAGGATGTTAGTTTTCTAGTCATTTTATATTTATCTTACGAGGAATCCCGCTTTCATATGGGGTAAGATTTTTTTCTTTTTTCATATCATCCCTTATATATCACATTTGTAATTCTAGATTTATATGTGGAAAAGTCATAGTTTAAAATCATGAACTGATAAAGATAGGCTTTTTAGCATAACGTTATATGAATTAAAATACAATTACTATGAGTTTAAAGTTATAGAGATCAGACTACAGTTACTATGGTTTAATGTTATATATCCTTGACCAAATGTAAATAGTTTAATGTCATACTACCTTGACTACAGTGATATTTTTAGTTTAATTTCATAGAGTTTTGACCAAGGGGATGCAGTTATTTTATGGTCATAAATATGTGAGTAGTTTCAAAAATTATAAGGTAATACCTCCAAGACCATGGTGATGTAGTTAGATTAATTCCATATAAATTAAACACTATTTTTTCACTTGGTTAATTTCATATAGATTGGAAAATTTGAAAATATTTTAAGGTCTTACTTTTTGAACAACTGTGATGCTATTAGTTTTAGGTCATAATGCTTGAATTCCGACTATTTATATTTATGGTCACATAGCTTTGAAAAGTTACAAATAGTTGAAGGTCATACTTCCTATTCCATGGTGCTTCTGTCAGTTTATGGTTGTAGATCGTGGACCCAGTGAAAAAAATTTAATGTCACACTACCTAGACCATGGCGCTTCAATTATTTTATAGTCATAGAGCTCCAACCATGGCTTCAAGAATACCATATCTTTATAAACATGTAACTATTGGGATGTGTGATACGACCACCTCCCATGATGATAAAATAATGTTTTATATTATAATAGAACTTATCTCTTAGGTAATTAAATTCCCACTTGGTCTATATCAACAAATAATTTCCAATTTGAATCATTTTTGTTCTTAGACGTAGTACCTTGTCAGCTTTGAGGAAGGGGTATTGGTGAACCTTCCGTATCTACTCTCTCACTATCCTATTTTTGTTCCTATCTATGGTTTTTAAGGCATGAATTCTCTTCTCCATAGGTTCTTCTAACTCAACTATATATACTTCTTTCAATAAATCGGGTGTCTTCTCTTCATAAATAGCTATTCAGTGTGATAGAAACTGAATATCGAGGGAAAAAACTAACTCTGTTCCATATAATAAGCTATATGGTGTCACCTGGTTAGAATTATGAGTCATCATCTGATAATACCCAAGAGTATTTTGGAATTTTTTAGAACCAAATTCTTTTATGAACCACCATTTTCTATAATATTTTAGATATTGACATTCTGAACACATCAATAAACTTATATTCTTTTGTGTGTTAGAGAGTTGTATGCTTGAACGAGATTTTTTACATGGAATATTATTTCTTCAACTCATAATCAAGGATGATATTTTTGTTGTCTGTGATAAAGGAATAATGAACTCCAAATTGGTGGATAATGTGGGAAATAATGAACTCAATCAAAGGCCATGTTTTGACATCTTTGAGGGGAAATTATTATTCCCATTTTGAAAATAATTTATTAAGGTCAAAATGAACCTATTATAGAGTATTCCCAAGCAATATTGGCCCCACAGTATTGAGTCTCAATAGAGAAAATGGATAAGAGTACATATTGGTTTAGAGGAGATCTAGTGGATGGTGAAAACTTTTATCTTGGATCTAACATGCGTGAAACCTCTTGGAGAACTAAATTCAGTCCTTAACCATGGTGTACTAGAAGTAGCCCAACCTACAAATTTAATGGGAGAGCATTAATCCCGCTAGATGTGTTCCACATGAACCAACATGGAAAATGTGTATAGCATGTGGAATATCATATACATGGATGAAATAGAGGATAATTAAATCAAAAACCGGATTATATAAGGAATCACTAGTTTTGGCCCACCATATAGGGTGAATTAGGCTTTATACTGATAAAATCACTCATGCTCGTTTTGTTCTAGATGGAGAATGCCACACTCGAGATACTCAATGAATGGATTTTTCAAAACAAGTTTTTATTATACTATATGAGGACCCAATGGAAATTAAATAGAATTACCAGCAACAATCTGATATACCTATTGGTTTCCATCATCAGAAATTATGGGTACTATAACTCTCTAATGAAACACATGATTGATCATGTAATCCTGATAATGTTCTACAAGAGATACTAGAAACATTTCTAATGCATTTGATCAACTATTCTACCACTGGTGTAAATTAATCACCCTCACATGAGAAGAAGAAATTTCAATCAACTAATGAGTATTCCCTAGCAGGTGAACCATCTATAGACTTCTTCTGACGTGGTCACAGATAATTTGTTTGATGGCTAGTTCACATTATCCCTTCACATGAATGGTGGTGATATAAATCATGAGGTAAAAATTAATATCATTAATTATGGCCTGATACTATTCTTCATTGTTGGTATATACATATAACAAAAGGAAATATTATAGAAATATAGCATGTGTGGGCGTGATAAAATGATCCACAATATTACTCTATTAAGCCTGGGATTGTTGATCCTTCTACCTTTCATTCTCTGGGAGGAACTATCAAAATGAATCTTCCAACATGGAAAAACCATATTTAACGATAGTATAACGTTATCTAAGAAATATATGTACATGGGTTGTTATTAAGGGGCTTGATCGGTAGCTAGGAAATCATCGAGTTAATTTCCTTTGAAGTCCTTTTACATAATTAAACTGTTTTCAAACTGCTAGAGGGTCACATCCAAGAATTCCAATCATCCATTCCATATGTTGAAATTATGAATATAAATTATCAGGTCCACATGAGCCACGATCTATATCTTGTGTTTCTATAAATAGTGTCTCAGTATATTCACTACAAAAACCAGCGTGAGAACACTCCTCTTTATTTTGGAGTATCTTGTGTCCATGTCAACGAGAATTTGATTAATATATTATAGGTTATTATCCTTCAAATTAATATTTTTCTAATATAGGATGGCACTAAGGGGTAATTATATGGTAGTCACATATATTACCAAATGATTTCTAGAAATTGGTGGAATTCAAACTAGGGGGTTAGTAGGTACTTCTTGATATTCTCAAACATAGTCTGGCACTTCTCATTCAACTGGTAAATGGTTACATTCTTCATAATCCAAAATTATGAACTACACTTACCAGAAATATATTAAATAGATTAATTTATGTGGGATATGTGGAATTTGAGTCTCTACCACTCATGAAGATTTATGGTGGGAGGCATTTTATTGATGGACTGGATTATATCTATATCGAAATCAATAACTATGAATCTCACGATTATGCTAAGGCATTTCCCTTAGGTAACCCCACATTAACACATTAAGGGATCAATATTCATGTTTTGAGAGCGTATAAAGCTTAACACTTTCACAAAATTCCTGATATGGTCTTAATTTTGGAAGGATTTAACCACCATGTAACCTATATATCATAGTACCAATTCCCTGATAATTGGATTTAATATGTATTACAAGTACCACTGATAACATGATCTAATGTTTTATAATATAAATTGATTCACCTAATCGAAAAGTGTCAATTTTGGTGCCCAAAAGGTTGTTGAATCCTTATCCTTGAGGTATAAATTTATCTTATTATATCTAGAGAAACCAATAAATAAAGAGGGCTCGGATCCATTCCATAGAATAAATTAATATCTATATCACTATAATGGTAAAACAATCCTTCGGATAGTAGAAATTCAGGTCCCATAATTCGATAGAGACACTAATCTTACAACTCTTCATCTTGACTTGGATGATGTTGGATATACATCTAGAATACATGAATTCATTGATAGATTTTATTATGATAATATTTTCATCTTCTTCCTTGATCAAATCACTATGAGAAAGGATCATATTTTTGGGAGGCAATTTGAACCAATGATTTCCCATTACGGTGAAAAGATTGTGAATAGTTACAAGGGGGTCCAATCCTAACATCTCATCATAGCTTCAAGTGATGACATTGTTGTGATATTTAAAAAAGGCCACATAATTCTGATACTCCTCTAAATACATGGATGAAGTTGTCATTGTTGGCCTTGAATCATCCCCGGTTCCAAAGTTCACCTTGGTTAACTCATCAAAAGTGTTTGGAAAAAACTCTTTAATGGTAGGAAGAACATCATAGATATACTATTATATTTCTAAGATAAAAGGATTTTAGGGATGAGACATTCCTTCTAGTCCATTTAAACAATGGTAATTATTTCGGCCTACTCTATATGACACATAATCCTATATGAGGGGTTCCCACTATACTAAAATAGTGGTGATAGAATCATTCATTTCAACTCTTTTTGGCCTCTGAATATGATGTCCATTCTTAATTTCAGTGAAATTGTGGAAATTTATCTCCCATCAAGTCATCATTGCTCAATGGAACATGAATAAATTCCACCAATTTTTGGTAATAGGGAAAATATATCAGTTATACACAACATTATGGGATTATAGTATTAGTCAGGTATATTTGGGATAGAATTATGAGGTATTATTAGAGATCTCCCTTTTCCTAGAAAAATTAAAAAACATTTTATTATAGTCAATTAAAATCCTCCCACTTTTAAAATTATGGGATCTAACCAATGAATCTGGATAATGATTCATTAATTAATGGTTTCCCAATGATTAACTATAGTGGTCATCATATCATTCAGAGCATTATTGTGGTCAACCCTATGAGTTTGAATTCAGAAAAGTTAGAGGGGGACACATCATCATCCAGTACCCCTACATGACCCTTGAGGTTTCAATTGAGGTACTAAAGATCTATGGAGGGAAGAACTGCATAAAAAAGAATCCAGGGTCTTACTAGAAGTATATTGTAGGTATTATCTTATGAGGATTCTATTAATTCAGATCTTGATATCACCCCACCAAACTAGTTCTCCAGTTTTATCTTACCATGAAGTATATACTTACTATTATCAAAACCATGAATCACCAGTATTAAGGGAGTGATATTTTCTCCAACCAGTTCCAACATGTGTAGAATTTGGGTTCGGAAAAGGATGATCATAGAAATATTATCAACTATGAATTGATGAATTTAAAAACCATTTAAATGTAATGTTATATGTAATTTTTATATATTCCCCTTCATAATGATTCCCTCATCTTCAATGTAAAATGAGATGATCTCTCAGCAATCCTCTAGAAGATCCTCCTCTACATTGTAGCCATCATTGGTAGCTACCATTTAATCAAAGTATGGAGGTATTTTAATGGCTTCAGCATGGTCCTCATGTTTTTTACATTCACAATAGGATATTCTTGAAGATATAATTCCTCTCGAGTATTCCATAATGGTTCTTAAATACACTATATTTCTACATCAGGGAAATTTTTGTTCCGACTGGTGGTTTTTTCATATTAGGGAGCATAAAAAATTATGTGGGATGAAACACTAGGGTCTCTCTAATGGTGGACATATTATGGAACAAAATATATTTCATAATATAAACAACATCAAGTTACCTTTTAGCTAGCTGAGTTCTAGCTGTAGATTGATGATGGTAATCACGATGCAGTCACAGATGATATCCATAGTTGACTAACATAGTCTACTAAGAAGGTATACATGACAAAGAGAACTGGGGAGATTTTTCTTGATGATAAGTGTGCATGTCTTCTTCCTAGTATCAGTGGTATGAATTTCATATTTTGAGGTACTAGCATGAGTAATCTTGCTTCTTGTGTGTCCTCTACCAATCCTTTAATTACATCGGTTAGAGGGACCCATTGGATTTTCAATGAATTCATCAATATCGAGAATCATTAATTGATATAATAGCTCTATGGTATTAATAGAGGAATACTATATCTCATCATCAGTGGCATAGTCAAGGGTTGGATGAACCCTGAGCTCATATCTTATCACATAAGGCATGAAGTCACTAAATGTTTCCTATGGATTCAACACTTGTGGGGGATACTGATTTACCGTTCACTGTCGGCACTTGTTCTTCCGAGACATGAAATGATGTGATGCAGATGTGGCAGAAGTGGATAATGGAGGTGAAACAAACAAAGGTGGATTGAAATTATCAAATGATCATGAATGATAAAATAATCATGAATTACCACCTTGTGATCTATCTGGTCATCATATTTATACATCCCATATATATGATCATTCTTCCCTTCACCAAATACTCCACTCTTACTATCATGGTCAGCAGAGATATGTCTCATATATTCTATAAAATTATGCAATTTGACTAATCCATTATCTTATTAGTAATAAATAAAATCATTGATCACAAGTAATTATTTGATGGTGTGTATAAGGATCCAATTTTAAGAGATATGGTCTATATTTATAGTAATTCTATCTTCTTGGGGCCTCTCATGCTCTATAAATTTTATGATTACCTTTTCTAGGGGATAGATGAAATACCCTGGGACCTTGGAATACATATATTATTTGGTATTGTTTATTCTTTCTAGAAATGTTTTTGTAGGATCCTAGAGTTGAGAAGGGGATTGATCCAAAATCTCCCATAAAGGTTATTATTGTTGGAAAGGCATTGCTTGATGGGGCTGTGTAGGGAAACACTTCTCCTCGAAGGTCTCCATTCATGTATTCACTTATTGCATCATATATAGTAGGTGAACTGGATCATGAACATCTACACACATAGAATTGTAAATCTATACCTTTTCAATACCTATAACATAAGATTGAATGAGTAATGGGAATGAAAATTGTATAGTCCACTGAATTGATTATTCCAGATAACAATCATTTTCAAAGAATTCCTAAAATCCACTAGGGAAGTTCGGGGATATGTTGGTAGGGATAATCTCAATTAGAAAATTCAATACACATATCATTATATGTTGTTTCTTGTATAGTTACAAGATTTGTGAGTGAATTAGTCCTTTTTAATAGGGTGACGAATTCTACAGCCTTTTCATCGGGATTTTTTCCTTTTGAAGATGTCGACACTACTCATTTTATGCTTGGTGGAGCTGAAATAGTAGATTAATTGTCACTTAAGGTACTCCAATCCATGAATGAACTCTATGGGTACTCATCTATACTACAATAACATAGACCCCTCCATGTTCAGGATAAACTATCCATTCTTGGTGGCCACCTACTCTTTCAATGATCCTAGCAATTGGTCATTTCTTGATGAAAATTTGACAAGGTTCTTTAGTGCATCAACCATTCAATTAGAAATATTGATTCTTGGAATAACAAACTCATGGTATTATCATACATTTTCCACCCATTATGGGTATGGATTTCCTTCATGTGGGATTTCCACCTTTCGGGTTTCCATGGCCACAAGGTGTGTGGGGAAAGTAGCTATCAAGTTGTCTTGGTGGGGGTATCTATCCACAAATTTATTGATTGTCTCATCAACTAAGAGAGAATCAAGAACATTGATCCCATGGTGGATAAACATTCTACTCATACATGGTTGGTGGCTTATACTTTGGCCTTTTTTATATCCTCAAAATTTTACCCTAACTGGATATACGAGGCCACCAAACTCAAACTATGTAGTTTAGTTGATGGGGATATTGTTCCACACTAGAGGATATATGGGGTCCCTATATGAATTTACATTATTTTGGAACCATAAGAAAATTATTTCATTGCTATGATTTTTATATTCCTCGATATGTTGGATATAGTCGACTACAATGGGTTCCAACTCTATATTCGACACAACCTTTTATGGGTTGGAAGTTTCAACATGCCCCTTTACGTTTTTGAAGTACTAAATGTTAGAAATAAATGTCTCATTGTGGGGAGTTCTTAGTTCCAATTATTGTATCTGTTGATGAGTGAGGACATCGTATGGTGGGTGTTCCTAGTGTTTCATAACCCCTTAAGGTAGATTTTCAATGTCATTCCCTATATCTACAGCCATGTTCCTCTGATCTTTTTAAGGTTTGGTGTTGACCCTATTGAAAATAAAATTTCACAGACGATATCTCTCATTATCAGTGTATGGGTTGGGCTAATGATCCTATTTTTGTCACATGTTCATGATGAAATGGAATGAATAATACGACCCACACGACCCTGATCTATATTTGTGGATAAGCCTCTTCAATGTTATAGTGGATAACTATAAGGCTCTTAATGCATGTCCTATAATTGGTCTGGTGATATCCATAGAGATTAGGGAACTGTGTTACTAGGAATAATGCAATATCAAACTACCATAACAACTAGTTTATGAAATCTATATTCTCTTGGCTCATAGGGTAAGTCAACTATCGATCATGTAGGTTGTGAAACATCACCTATATAATCTAGAAGAAACACACTATGTTTTCCTCTATGAGGGGCTTTGAGATGATAAATTTTTGAGATTTAGGTGACCAGAACCCAACAAATATCTAGTTAAATGTTATAACCTCCCATAGTCTCTCTTTAGTGGATGAAGGGAATTCTCTTGGTCATCCCAAACCCTAATTGTTTCAAACAAAGATAATGGTAGTGGAACCAATGTAGAACATCATTGAAACTGGTCTACAGAAATATGGATTTCCACACCCGTCAAGTAGTCTATTAATTCTAAAAAATCTCTTAGAAATTTTGATATATTCAAGAACATGTCCATATTGGAATGATTATTCACCATTGTACCTTGTATGAGGGTGGAATAATTAATCTATGAATCATGGGAGTAATAACTAACATTTAATGGAGTCATCCTAGATGCTGACATCTCCTCCACTTCGTGTGTTGAGGTGGTGAGGAGGGAAAATGGTTTGGATGGGTATGGATGAACTGTAATCCCCTCAAAGGAAACCATCACATCCTATAAATGTAGGTACCTATGAAGGTGTTTAGGGATCTTGTGAACCTCATATTCTAGGATAATGAATTCAAATTGATGGTATAATTCCCCAACCTATGGTAGCTAGGGTTGAGGATCTGATAGAGTTAATATTTTCATTATTATTTATATGTTTTTCAATGATTTAATCCCTCCTAATTATTCAATGTTAGTGTATTTGCATCATTTATGTGTTTTTGGTGTATTTTGGGCTTAAATGTGAAAATGGGGTAATTCTGTAAAATTGTCAGTTTTATAGAGCTTCTGTTTTTAGGGCATAACATTTATAATATGGGTCCAATTGAAGTGAATATTTTTTTAGGATTTCTATCCTTGTGGTATTAAAATGTTCTTCTGGACCAAGACCCAATTCTAAACCCAATGGTGCAGAAAATTCAATCAAGTGGAGAAATCAGTTTGGAAGGCAGAATGAACCCCACTTCATTAAATATGCAATATCTCCTTCAGACGACCATAGTATGAGGTGATTCCAGATGGTGTCGACAGAGGACTTCAAAAGGACGTCTCACAATAAATTTCATAAATTATTGAGCTCATTAATGCATCCTTTTGGCGCGTCCAATTGGAGTGGGTGAAACAGTGTTTGGCGGCCAGAAAAGTAATGGTCATTGATTCGGCCATATCTTTCTTTACACCTATCCAATGACTCTCAAATTGTGAGGGTCGATCGAAAACTTCATTTAAAACATTCTATAAGAAGGGACCTCAGTGAGTTTCAGCCGGATGGTGGGCATAACAGAGGAAAACTTCTGGAGTATAGATTCTGGAGCCTAAAATTTTCTGTTCTTTGTTTTCTCTCTTTTGTTCTTCTTAGTTTTGTAATGAATTCTTCTTTCCCCTTAGTCACAATTACCCTTACCATGGTGGGGTAAACTTCTGTGTGATTGGGGAAGGGGATGTCTTCCATGTTGTATTTCATGAGTTCCTTCTATTAATGTTTTAAAATCCTCTTTTCTCTTCTGCGAATCTGTTTCAATTTCTTATAACAGTTTTTATTATCATGTACGATTGTATCTGATTTTAGATTCTGTTGTTCATTTATATTTGGTCAATTATCAATATCTCCCTCCACTAGGTTCTGGTTTATAAACAATGGAATAGACCAGGATTTAGTGGTGTAGTACTCGGTGATCACCGGTACGTGTGTGAGGAGTAGTGAATGTTCTTGATTACTTGGGATAAACAAGACCCGATTGGGGATTGCCTAAGATAATTGGGGTTATTTTATAAAACTCTATTACACATTGGAAGGAGAGTAGACCAAACTAATATTTTATTAAGGTTTATTCTCACATTTTTAATTGATCAAGGGAGTGAGAAGAAACGATTGTCGATTCTCACTCTTAACGATTTAGCAGAGGAGAATTGGGTAAAATGAACAATGATAGAATTACAATTGGAAAACTGACCCTAACCTGATCACCATTTCATATCACTGATTTAGATCACATCATTTGTCAATTTGTTTAAAAAATTTCACTTAATTACTTTACTTTATTTAGTTTCTTTCTTGTATTTTCTAAATCAAACAATTTCTAAAAACAACCGCACTTCTTTCTATTTTAAGGTGACAGCTTAATTGTTGTGCACTCCTCTCTGGAGACAACCTAGGTAATCCACTCAACTTCATTTTAACTTAGGTAATATTTGTTTTTGTCACACCCCACGATAGGCACGTGTCAAAACTTGGCGCCGTTTTCGGGGAGGCAGTGCCGCAATCTAATTATTAATACTTGACATTTTTTCAAAAAAAAAGTTAAAAAAATATTTTTACATGATGTTTTCAAATGATTATTTATTTAATTCATGTAACAAATACCCACATTTAGAACACGTAGTTGAGGATGGTTATGATATAGTACAGATGCAGGAACTTAAAATGACATTGCAAAACTAGAGAACAAAGTAGAACATGCATTTGAATATGTCCGTGCAATGATGGAAAAACCAGAACCTATGAATGAACCCGAGGAGGACAAGAAGGAAGAATTACCTATTGAGCTACATGTGGGAGAGAAGAAAGATCTAGATAAATTATGGAATGAGTGTGAAGAACTACTTGATCTACATATTCCTTACAAAGAAGAAGATCCAGAACCAATAAAGGAAGACACCACCAAAGCTGTGGAAGAAAAGATGGAGGAGCCTGACTACCTACCTCTATCTTGTGAAATTCAACTACAAGAGAAACCTCATACTGAAGAAGCAATTGAATTCAAGCTACTTAAGGGAGATAATCTTTTTGTTAACTCTTTTCATTCTGATTATATAGAATCTGAATTGAGTATCACTTTCCCTTTCTTGAAATTTTCAGGTTTGGACAACAAATATATTGCCTTGGTGGATGAGGAAAAAGAAGAAGATACACCTGAAGAAGAACATACAAAGCTCTCTGAACTAGATGAATGCTTATTAGAAGGAGTTCAAGATGAGATACAAGTGGACTTTCTTGAGGAAAAAGAGACACAAGATGATTACTTTGAAAGGGAAGAGCTTGATATTGATTCATCATGCTTTAATTTTATTCAAATTGAATTACTCTCTAATTTTCCCTTTGAATATTCTTTTGATGCAGCATGCCTTGAGGAACCACTGGAGAATCAAGAAGAAGTTGTGAAATTGGAAACCAATAAAGAGGAGGACTCAGTATTTATCCTAAACCCACCATACAAGATGCATATCATTTTTATGGGGGTGTATTTGGTGTACCATATCCATGTAGTCATCAAAAGAAAGGAAGAAGTTCAAGATAGAAATAAGAAGTTCTGGTGGTTCATATTAAATAAACTTCACCCACCATCAGATTGGGGATAACCAACTGAAACTGCCCATCTGGAGGCAGTCAAAACCCAGGGCCCACTTGGGGGATTAAACCAAGATCTATTCCTCTATTCTAAATCTATTTATATTTTCTTTACTTTCAATAAATTTATTGTGTTTTATTATCTACCTTTGTTTGTAGGTTTTTATATGCGTAGCGCTTAGGATCTTAACTCAACATTGCACTACCAATAAGTCAGGTTGTACCTCTCCACATCACTTTATTGATTGTTGTGAATCAATTTAAACTATAATTAAATGTTAAATCATTTTGAATGCATTGCAGACACTGCATCATTTAAGTGTGGGGGAGGGAACCTTTGTAGTGTAGGATTTTTATGGGTTATTTTTTTTTCCTATTTGTTTTTTTAAAAAAAAACATGTGAGTGTTTAAAATTTTGTGTGTTTATTTTTAAATTTTTGTGTGTTTTTGAAACTTTTGAGCTGAAATGATTATCATTGGTATTTTTGAAACCCATCTCCATGAGTGAAATATTTTATTCTTTGAAACTAAGCTTAAATGAATGCTGAAAATGACATTGTTTCAAGTTCATTTATTTGGGAATTTCATGAAAAATACTCTGTTTTTTGAATCCCAAGCCACATATCACTGTCTTTATATTTTAAATCACATTCTCGTGAGGCTTCTAAACCTATTATTTTCATATTCTTTACATTCACCTCACTTCTTTAGAGAACCAAATCATGCTTGATTTAACCAGAATTTGATTTATTTCTGTCAAAACTTGAGGGTTTGAGGTACTTTTGTTTTAAATGATTGAGGCATTTCATTGGTTTGAAAGCCCCATTTTCAAGATAATCCCTTCCATAATGGCCTACCTTGAACATTTAATCCTTGTAGCCCATAGAATCCATGAAAATCCTGTTAGTTTAGCCACATTACAAGCCAATATTCCCTATCCAACCTGCTCTTGAAGTGAAATTGCATGATCTATTTGAACATAAGTGTGGGGGGAAGATGTCTTGTATTGTACTACCATATTTGGGGATACTTTTGGTGAAAAAAAATATTGAAGAGATGTTATTGCTGTAAAAAAAATCATTCTTCTGAAAGTTGTGCCTTTTCTGGAGCTTTCATGATGAGAGAAGTTGTGCCTTTCTGGAGCTTCTAATGTAAAATGGAAGCTGTGCCTTTTCTGGAGCTTTCAAGAAACATTATATTTGAGAAGATTGAAATGTTTTCTGCTGAAATGATGAACTATGGGAACATTCCTTGATATTACATGGAGAAGGAGTTTATTTTCTACTAAGGGGAGTGAAGAGAAGACCATACTTTTGTGAAAATTAGAGTTATGCAATTTTGCTTCAAAAAGAGCCAAGCCCTCTTCATTCAGCCTCAGAATTTTCACATATAAATCCTAACAACCTAAAGCCACAGAACAACCTTAATAAGTCCTCATGATAAACATATTTCTTTAACTCACATAGGGTGGAGATGTAGGAATTTATCAAGCCTATGGTGACCCTTGTATGAGTTTGGACGAGAAAGACATTGCTAAAAATTTGAAATTTGTGTAATGAGAGACAATGAAGGTTAGGTAAGTGTTTTGTGTGCATGGGAGGAGAAATGAAGATTAAATTTATTGAATGATCCTAAATTAAGAACATGAAATAATAGATTTTGATGAGGCATGATATATTTTGTTTCTTGTTTTCAAATTTGTGGATCTCATGGATATGTGTTTTGAATTTACTTTGAATTTATTTTGATTCTGACTTGTCCAGGAGTCCAAGTGATAAGTGTGGGGGAATTGATAGAGTTAATATTTTAATTATTATTTATATGTTTTTCAATGATTTAATCCCTCCTAATTATTCAATGTTAGTGTATTTGCATCATTTATGTGTTTTTGGTGTATTTTGGGCTTAAATGTGAAAATGGGGTAATTCTGTAAAATTGTCAGTTTTATAGATCTTCTGTTTTTCGGGAATAACTTTTATAATATGGGTCCCATTGAAGTGAATCGTTTTTTCTAGGATTCCTATCCTTGTGGTCTTAAAATTTTCGTTCTGGACCAAGACCCAATTCTAAACCCAATGGTGCAGAAAATTCAATCAAGTGGAGAAATCAGTTTGGAAGGCAGAATGGAGCCCACTTCATTAAATATGCAATATCTCCTTCAGAAGACCATAGAATGAGGTGATTCCAGCTGTTGTCGACATAGGACTTCAAAAGGACGGCTCACAATAAATTTCATAAATTATTGAGCTCATTAATGCATCCTTTTGGCGCGTCCAATTGGAGTGGGTGAAACAGTGTTTGGCGGCCAGAAAAGTAATGGTCATTGATTCGACCATATCATTATTTACACCTGTCCAATGACTCTCAAATTCTGAGGGTCGATAGAAAACTTCATTTAAAACATTCTATAAGAAGGGACCTCAGTGAGTTTCGGCCGGATGGTGGGCATAACAGATGAAAACTTCTGGGGTACAGATTCTGAAGCATAAAATTTTCTGTTCTTTGTTTTCTCTCTCTTGTTCTTCTTAGTTTTGTAATGAATTATTCTTTCCCCTTAGTCACAATTACCCTTACCATGGTGGGGTAAAATTCTGTGTGATTGGGGAAGGAGAGGTTTTCCATGTTGTATTTCATGAGTTCCTTCTATTAATGTTTTAAAATCCTCTTTTCTCTTTTGCGAATCTGTTTCAATTTCATATAACATTTTTTATTATCATGTAAGATTGTATCTGATTTTAGATTCTGTTGTTCATTTATATTTGGTCAATGATAAATATCTCCCTCCACTATTTTCTGGTTTATAAACAATGGAATAGACCAGGATTTAGTGGTGTAGTACTCGGTGATCACCGGTACGTGTGTGAGGAGTAGTGAATATTCTTGATTACTTGGGATAAACAAGACCCGATTGGGGATTGCCTAAGATAATTGGGGGTATTTTTTACAACTCTATTACACATTGGAAGGAGAGTAGACCAACCTAATATTTTATTAAGGTTTATTCTCACGTTTTTAATTGACCAAGAGAGTGAGAATAAACGATTGTGGATTCTCACTCTTAACGATTTAGCAGAGGAGAATTGGGTAAAATGAACAATGATATAATTACAATTGGAAAACTGACCCTAACCTGATCACCATTTCATATCACTGATTTAGATCACATCATTTGTCAATTTGTTTCAAAAATTTCACTTAATTACTTTACTTTATTTAGTTTCTTTCTTGTATTTTCTAAATCAAACAATTTCTAAAAACAACCGCACTTCTTTCTATTTTAAGGTGACAGCTTAATTGTTGTGCACTCCTCTCTGGAGACAACCTAGGTAATCCACTCTACTGCATTTTAACTTAGGTAATATTTGTTTTTGTCACACCCCACGACATGCACGTGTCAGGATCCCTCGTCGAGTATTCTGTCATCTAATAATCATATAGGTCAATGTTGATATGACATTTCCTAGGGATCCACCATCGATGGCATGTGTTCTTCCTCATACCCTGGAATAGTTCTTCAGAGAAGGGAATTATTTAATCATGGGGAATACCTCCATGATAATAAGAGATATATCAAGTATTAATTATTTTTTGTTTAGTATTGAAGCATATATGACTTCCGTATTTTGGTTCACCCATCATAATCACTGCATCTGCATGATTAAATGTGCCATATAGATCATAAAATATGGATTCATTCAAAATAATTATTTATTACAAGATTAAGGAATGTTGAATAAATCCATGTAAGTATCAAATAAATAAGTAATTCTACATAAAGTTGAACATCCTAGATAGAAAAATGGGTATGTCATTCACTACATAATTATTTTGGCATGGAAAATCACAGTGCGATTTTGACGGTAAAATGACATCATATAAAAACTCATAAAATTGGTTGATAAAATATTTAGCAGTATATAATAATTTATAAATGAAATTATATGAAATAGTATCATGTTACATAATTCCCCAAAATAATTAATTTTAAATAAAAGGCGCAACATAATATAGAATCATAAAGAAATTTGAGAAAGGAAAAAAACCGTAAAAAAAAATTCATCATGGTAATGGTTGTGAAAAAAGGCCCATATGAGAGAAATAAGAGTTAAAGTCGATCTAATTAATTATAAATAAAATACATACAATGGGAGATATGGAATAATATATCCCAATATGGGAAAAGGTAAATTAAAAGACTTAACATTAACATGAGTGCTTGATAAAATAAGAGAGTGGAAGATCCCTTTCTTGAATGTGTGACTCTGCTGGATTGGGAGGGGATTAATGAGAGAAAGGGGATACCTTGGAAGGGATCTATAGAGTTTATTTGAAATTGTGTACATTATCAATGGATTTTTTTGTGAGGATAATTGTGGTTTTGTGTGGGTTTATACTGAAAAAGATTTAAATTTCATTATAATTTTGGTTTTGTACTCTAAATAATAAAATAATAAAAACCACAAATCAGCCCATGGGTTCTAAAAAATTGGACAGGATTACAATATTTAATAAGGAAAAGGTCAAAAAAATATTTAAATATTACCTTTGGTGTTGTGGAGGTGGGTGGCATCCTTAAAGAAATGATTTTAAGATCATGAAATATATTACACGTCATGGAGGATTCATAATGGAATTAAAAAATAAATTAAATAATCTTAAAACAAAATTATTTTTAAGTTAAAACAAATATTTTTTCATGGATACAATTTTTATTAATTATTACATCACATTTGGCTCATTAGTATTTCTTAAAACACAAACTCTTTTTATGCGGCATTTAATTCTAACCAAAAAATTCAAATCTCTCAGAAATTTAAAAAAAAATCACCATTCTATAACATTGAATTCATTATTCTAATAATAATATTAATTTTATCTAAATATTTTAAAAGATACTAGAATTTACACTTTTAAAATAAATCTAATTTTTATTGAAAATTACACTTTTTTACAATAAAATTTTATAAACTCTAATAAAAAATACATTTGACTTCATATAAATTATATGATAATTTATATTTAATCAAATTAATTTAATAATTACATTTTATTAAAATTTTATTTATTTAAAAACTCCCTTAATTCATCAAAATAAATTTTTTAATTGAGTTTTAATATTAACAAAAAAAATTATTTGTGATTTAAAATTCAAATAAAAAGTATCAATAATAGGATGAAAATATATTCATTAATATATAAAAAGGTATTTACATAATAATATAGGTAGGGTATCAATACATAACAATTTAATATACCATAATATCCCCTAAGGGTAAGTTGCGTAGGGGTGGGGTTTTCATGGGCCTCTTCGCAAACATTGTTTGGGTCTGGATCTCGATGAGAATCAACTTCCCACATAAATGGTTTTGATCATACTTATGTTTTTTGAAATCAACTTCAGACCAGTCTAGGGGAAATTCTCAAAGGATATCTCCCACGGAAGCTCTGATAAATGGTCTTTATAGTGTATGATCCTACTAGATGAGGCCATCACATTCGTTGATTTTGAAAATAATTTTATTAAAACTGTAGATTTATACTAGTCACGTGATCAAAGTTCAACATTTATATTATCAAAAAATAATGATACATAATGGTCATTTAAATACAATTTTATATTATAAAAAAATAGTTCTTGTGTTTTTTATAACCATAGTACATTTAATTAAAACAAAAAGGTAAATTTTATTCAAAATAGTCTGGGTCATTAAAATATTCCCCCATTTAGATATTTTTCCTTTGAAATTTTCTTTTCCCAAATAATTTTAGATTAGAGTATATTTGAATCGTAACATCCTCCTGTTCCCATGTTTCTTCTTCAATATTTGTGTTTCTCCATAATACTTTGACTATGGTAATTTTATTATTTCATGGGAAATTTTCTCTATGATATATGATCTTTACCAGATAATCCTTATATAAAATGACATTCTATAATGGTATCACTTATGGATTGAGTACATTTGATGAGTCTGGTATATAATTTCATAGGAGGGATATGTGGAATAAACCATGTACTTAATACATGTTCTATGAGAGTGATAGTATATAGTCAACTCCTCTGATGTGATCAAGGATCTCAAAAGGGTGAATGATCCTTAGAAAAAAATTTCATTTTTCCCAAATCACATCAATCTCTTCAATGGAGAATTATAGAAGAATATCATATCTCTAACATCAAACCAATTTTCACATTAATGATTATTATCATAGCACTTTTTTCAACTCTGAATATATTTTATGTGTTGATGATTGGACTTAACCTTCTCAACCATTTCATAAAAAATCTAAGGAACTATATGTTTTTTCCCCAACATCAACCCATCATGTTGGTGTTCTTGACCTCTTCCCATAGATGGATTCGTAGGGATCCATTTGTTTTCTTGAGTGGAAAATATTGTAGTAAGATAAATATACTTGTGGGAATTGTTAATCATATCCTCCTGTGAAGTCAATTGATCATGATATTATCATTTCTTTTAGTGTTTTGGTAGTGATTTTTTATTTTTCATTAGATTGAGATGATAAGAAAAAATAAATTTCAACTCAGTGTTTAGGGCATGATGGAGGCTTTTCCAAAATAATGAGGTGAATCTTGGATCTCAATCAGACACAATCGACAGTTTTACTCTATGCAGCCTTACCACTTTTCTGATGTATATCCTTTCCAGTTGATCTAGTGAGAAATCCTCTTGAATTTCAATGAAGTGTGTAGACTTTGTAAGATAATCCAGAACAAATTAGGTATTAGTGTCTCCCTTGGATGTCTTTGAAATTCTGATAATAAATTCCATGGTGATGTTTTATCCTTTCCTTGTTGGTATGGTTAATGGTTTCCTTATCCGCATTGAATTATTCCTTTCCGGATTCACATGCTGAAATACAATGAACTTTGATGCATAATCAAAGGTCTCTCTCTCCATGTTATCCAACTAATATTGCTACTGGAGATATCGATACATATTTGGGTTTTCCGGGTGATTGGATAAATTCAACCTATGTTCATCATTCAATATTTCTTTATTTGACTCAAAACATGATGTAACATATAGTATTGACCCAAATTTCATAATTAATTCTTCGTTGACATTTAACTATGATGATTTACCTTTTCATATAGTTTTCACCTTCATCTGAATTCCCACTTCATCATTTTGAGCATCCTTGAACATTTCATGAAGAGATGCTTGAGAAATAATTTGTTAATGGATTGATGATTTTAATCCCATTATGATTCGCATGTCCATCATAATCAACTCTAAGATGATTTGATCCTTATCAATACTCATCGATGATATAATCTTTAGATCCTTTCTACATAGATCATTTTCCACATTTTTCACTTTCCATGGATGATTGTAGAATGATAAGTCATAATACATTATGATATCTAACAATCATCATAGGAACCAATTCAGATATTTCTATGTGAATATATATATTAAAGAATTTTTTGATCCTCATATAGTTCACAGTTCACCCCCAACAAGATAAATTTGAGACCTTTTTAAAGAAAAGATCACTACTGAAAACTCTTGATCATGTGTGGGAATGTTTTTCTCATTAATTTTCAATTTCCTTGAAGCATAGGGTATGCATTTTTCATTTTTCGTCAACAAAAAAACCCAATCCCTTCTTTAATGAAACACTGAAAATTATGAAATGTTCTCCACTTTTGGGTAGTGTGAGAAGAGGGGAAATGATAAGCCTCCATTTAATCTCCATGAATATTTATTCATATTTACCATTACAAGAAAAGTACACTCCCTTAGGAGTTATCTTAGTAAGAGGGATTGAAAATCATGATAAATTTTTCACAAATTGGTGATAATATCCAGCTAACCCGAGGAAACTAAAAATATATGTCCTAGATTTTGGCCTCATATGTCCATAAATTTCATTTTACTTTGAAGGATCCAACGATATCCCATTTTTTGTAATGATATTACCTAAGAATGAGACATATTTCAACTAGAACTACAACTAATTGATGTTTTCATGAATCTTCTCCTTCCACAAGGACATTATAACAATACATAGATTCATATCATTGACCTTTTTTATTTATATATTAGATTATCATCTATAAATACTACCATGAATTTGTAAATATAATATATAAAGACTATATTAATCATGTACATGAATATTTTTTCAGAATTAGAATGTCTGAATGGAATCACTATGAATAAAAAATTCCTATAACTATTATGAAACCCAATCTTGGGGATATCTTCCCACTTCAACCTAAAATTTTAATATCTCAACCACAGATCCACCTTGGAGAAGTATTCTCCTCTATGTATCTGATCAAACAATTCATCATTTTGTGTCAAATGATACTTTTTCTTTATCATGATCTTTTGTATCTCATGATAATCAATGAAAAGTCACATTAACCCATTCTTCTTCTTGATAAATATGACTAGGGAACCCAATGGTCATACACTTGGGTATATTAATCCATTTTCCAGACACTCCTATAGTTGTTTCTTTAATTCCTCAAATTCCAAAATAGTCATCCTATATAGAGTCTTGGATATTGGAAACACCCCAGGTATAAGATCGATTGAAAATTTGACCTCTCAATTAAGAGGTAGACCAACAAATTCTTTAGGAAGCACATTAGTGTGTAACCTAATAATAGTCATGTATTTGAGGATTATCCTTTCAATAGAATCAACCATTTCATCTAGATATTATTTCTCATAGGGATGTAATATACTTTCCTATGATGATGGTGTTAAAAAGATTCATCCTCATCCTTGAACATTTATAGAATCAAGGGTCAATTCTCAATATGGAGAGTGATTTCCTTCTCATGGAAATTTATGATTTTTCTATATAGAGAAAGACGATTCATGCCATGAATTACATCAAATTTAACCAAAGGTATTTTGATATGGTTCACGAGTATTTTCAACCAACAATCATTCATAAGAGGTGATTTATATACTTGGGATACATTAATTTACCCCCATTTTTTTCACTAACATATCTACTTTTATACTTTATGGTTGTGTTTGGATAGTAATACTAAACATTCATGATATGAAGGGATGTGTAGAAACCAAATCAAAAATTATGTTTTATTTTCTTGAATGAATAATTATCAAACGTTTCACCACTTCATTTTTTGGATTCACTTTAGTGGTAGTGATAGAACAAGCTCTCCCCTATTGTATTGAAGGTTGTTGGATACCACAAAAAACCCCGGCTTAGTACACTAGTTCACATAGTTCCATTGACTATTTCAGTTGAATCAGTGAACAACTTGTTAAGGGTTGATCAGAGCATTACTTTCCTCTGTCACAATGGTGGTATTCTTGTAACAACCCAGACTTTTATTAATGTAAATTCCTCTTAATCTAATTAAATGTATTTTAATGTAAGATGGTATATAACATATGAACTTCCTTGGTTATATGTTTTTTGGATTTTTTGAAAATACACTGTTAAGAATTTTGACCATTTCTAATATAGTCATTGGACGGTGATCAAATTATTAGTATAAATATACGGCTTTAACATATCCAATTTACTCAGAAAAAGGAAGTGATAGCCTCATCCCGTAGACTTTCCTCATATGAAGCCCATTTTTTGGATCTCATAAAGGAGGTGGCATCACTGGGATTTGCTCATGACCAAACCTAAGCCAAGCATCAACAAGTTCTGCTCGAACGGAACTGCCTATAGGAGAAGTGGAATTTGATAGAGACTACTACCCGAGCAATGTTTTCCGAGCCACCCCAATAGTATGTCACAATCTTACACCATACCCTTCAGTCCTATGCGGGTTTTAAAAGGGGTTATATAACAAGACCTTATCACTATGATTATGTGATTTATATTTTTATATAATAAATAATATACATTAATTTTATTATTGTTATCTTGTAAATAGTTTTTTATGCACAAATAGTATTTTTAGTTGATATTTAATTATGAAACCTATTTTTTGAATTAATGGATTTTTGAATTAAATAAAATTTTAATAAAATATTACTACTAAATTAATTATTATTAAGTTTGAATGATCGTATAATTTTTAGGAATACAATTGTAATATTTATAAAGGATTGAATAGAGTTTTTGTCAAAACCCATGAATTCTCAATAAATGTAGGTTATTATTTTAAAAGTAAAAAATTAACATATTTATAAATCTATTTATATAAAATGAATATTATTTTTGGAATCAGGATGTCGAAATTATACAATGGTGTATTTTTGGTAATTTTCTATGATAGTTGAATTTTCGGATAAAAATTAAACACCGTTTTAATATATAATGTGTTTTATGGCATCATAATGACCCAATAGTGATTTAATAAAATAAAATAAAGATTATTTTTCAAGCAATACTTATGTTAACATTAAAATAATGTTATTTTGGTGTTTTTTATTTATTTTAGAATGCATTAATGGACCCTCCAAGACTTATAAATCATTTTATGTTTTGAAATTGTTTTCCTTGAGAGTGTGAATCACCTCCAGATAATCAAACCAATTATTTTAAGAAGTTCAACCATTGGCCTTATAAAATATTTTTCTCCACTCTCCTTTGGAAAAAACCATGGTAAAAACCATGGTATGGATTGTTGTTTTGATTAGTTTAATGTGGGTAGTCCCAAACATAAATAATAATGAATTCCATCTCCTTTCCTATATAACCCCACCCATGCTCCCACCTCCTCTTCACTCAAAGACTTTGGATTTCATTCAACCTCTGCCCTCATCTCTCTAATATCTTCCCAAGTGGACCCAATAACCCAATAAGCCTCTCTCAAAACCTCTCCCATGCCTTTGGGATCACACTTCTAAGTAAGGTATTCATATGTTTTTCCTTGTATCCAAGTTTCTTAATATTGTTATGTCCATTTATTTTAAATTTTAAATTTGTGGTATGATTTTGAACCTCCCCCATAATTCCATATTTATGATTGAATGATGAGATATCCCTTTATCTCTCATTAATGCCTCCAATTTACACATTCTACCATGCCAAAATTCAGCAAGTAATTTCCCTCTCCTCATTTACATTCAAGAAATTATTTTTTATTATGAATCTAAATTCCATTAAACTTTTTGGGACATGTAAATATATAACCCCCCATTCTTTCCATTTCATGTACATATTATGAGAAACCCATTTAATGACCATCAACCTTTTTTATGAATTCTTATGTCACACTGATATGCTGCCGAACATGCATCACGATTTTCCAATCCAAAGTCATTGTGTAGTGAATACCATGCCCATTTCTCTATCAGTGATATTCACCTTTATTAACATTTAATTATTGATTATAGAGTTCCATGTACTAGTTACACATTACTTTATCATGAAATAAATGCTTATGTTTAATGAATCAATGTTGTACGATCCATGAGGCACACTTATTCATGAAATGAAATGTTAAAGAAGGTCGTGGCCTAATAGCGCTCCAATACATTAGGTAACGATTAGTATCATTATATGTCAAGTGACCTAATGATTTACTCATGCTAATTAAATTGAAATTAGGATTTACTCATGCTAATTCATGTTCAATGAGGGTTTAATAATGATCCATGTGCAATGAGTCTTGGCTCATGCTAATTCCATGTTAAGTGTTGTGGCCACATTTCCATGTTATGATAATAATGCTATATCATTCCTTTATGTGAATGTGTCTTTATGATCCATTGATATTCCTATTTCCTAACATGTATTTTATTCTTCATGTTATTCCCTTTTTCCTCCCTTACTAGGCTTTATAGCTCACCATTTTCACATGAATGTCTGCAGGTTATCCCATGAAATGCTAAGTATGAGGGAATGTCATGGTTATGTAAAGGAAGTTTTCAATAATGTTTTTGTTTGCTTTATGTTTTAATTTGTTATGTAATGTTCCTAATCCCAAAATACACTAGAGCTCTAACCTTCCATGTTGTATCAAGTAGATTGCTTTTTTAATAAATAATATTTATGTGTTTAATAAAGAGAAGGGTTGTTATAGTTTGTATCAGTGGATAGGTTTAGTTATTTTGGGATTAAGATTAGAAAACCCTAGTGAAATAATTATTGATATGACTAAGTATAATAAAAACATTCCTATGTTTTGCTGATTATTAAGTAAGTGGTTTATCAATAAAATACATCCATCTCTGGATACGAGCAGGTAGTGGAGGCTCTAGAACAAATGTACATCAGAGTGAAAACTCCGACAATGAGTTTTGGATGTGACCCCGGGTATCTTGGTACATGACAAGAGGCCTTGCTGCACTCTGGGATATGAAACTTCCTAGGATATGCTTTGGTAATTTCACAAGATTAGTATGAACCATTATTAATATAATTAAAAAAATTCCATAAGAATATATATGTTGGGATGTAGATCATGGATAACATAGATTGAAGAATATAGATTAATATGATAAGGAAATAAAAGATATTTATAAGTCATCTATTTTGTCCTTGCATTTCCCTTTATGTTTTATCCCTAAAATTCCCTTTATTCTTGCTAATAGTCATTTATAGGAGGACTTGGTATAAAAACCGATGTGAAGATCAATTTGATGACTATTATATTGAGATGTCCAATCCAATTGGAATAGGGTTCACGAACTTTGTTATGATACTATGTTGGTTTACTCAAGATTTGAATAGAAACATTTGTTAAGAGGAAAGTTCAACCCCCTAAGAAATAAAAAGTCACTATCAAGGGATTCATGAGACAAAGGCCTTTTACTTTTATTGGGTCATATGATCCCTGAATCGCTGAACAATGGATAAACTCCAATGAAGATATATTCTCTATCCTTCAATGTTACGAACAATAGATGGTTCTTCTTGCTTCTTATCATATGGAGGGTGAATCCGATCAATGGTGAAAATTGATCAAAAATACAATAATTGAGGAGAAGATCGAGGATTTTGAATGGAAAGATTTTTAGAATATGATTTTTGATAAATACTTTATGTGCACCCTCAAAAAAAGGAGGAAATGGACATCCTTTCCCTCAAGAAAAAATGATGAATCCATCAAAGCATATGTGGAAAAATTTTCAAGGCTTGCAAAATATGCCTACATCATTGTCGTTTCCCCCAAATAAAAGGTTGACTGCTTCTTTAGTGGGCTCAAGCCTAGCTGTAGAAATCCCTGGTGATCTGTGAATTCAACATTTATAAGAAAATTGTTTTATTTTCCCTCAAGGTTGAAATGGAGATCGAAGAATCTTAGGGGTATCATGGGGGTAAGATGTGAAACGTGGAATTCAATTCTAGTGGTCTGATGGATAAATCCAATGGTGCTAAGAAAATACAGCACCCCACATGCCAAATGTGTGAAAAGAAAAACTACAAACATTTTCTAAAGGGGACGAGGAAATGATTTTGGTGTGGATGAGAAGGGTACTTATCCATGGACTGCTGACAAGAAAAATATGCAGCTGTGAATGAAAACAGAAATTATCTGTTCGACTCTCAACATGTTGTTCATTTCTTCAACTGAAAAGAACCAGGTCACCTTTCAAATTAGTGCCTGAAGACAAAGGTTTTCAAAGGCAACCAACAACCTCCAAGGGAGCAAGGGAGAGGTTTTTCAATAACTACCTCTGAAGTGAACCCTGAAAACGAAGTGGTGATAGGTACTCTAGTTATTCATTCAATAATAGTGAATGTAGTTATTGATTCTGGTTCTAAATATTCTTTTATATCACAGATTTTTAGTAGAACAATTCCCACACAATAAAAAATCATGGAAGTAAAGATTTTAGTGAGTACCGAAAATAGAGAAATCATTGCATCCCATGAATACAACTCCTCCCCTATCATAATTTGTGGAATGAACTTCCCGGAAAACCTCGTCATACTCCCTATGGAGGAATTTGAGGCAATTCGTGGCATGGATTCGATTTCCATATATAGAGCCAAAATAAATTTCCTTGAGAGGGAAATCACTCTTCATATGGAGAATCGACCCCCGATTATTTACCAGTGCAAGGAGGGAGATGAATCTCTTTTACACCATCATCTCATGTGCGGATATTATGGCCCTATGAGAATGCATATCTGGCTTAGAAGATTGAGTCTAAAGAGGAAACCATCCTTTAAGACATAACTATTGTGAGGGAATTTTCTGAAGTGTTTCCTGAGTAATTGCTTGGTATTCATCCTAGAAGAGATGTTGGATTCTCAATTGACCTTAAACCTGGGGCATTTCCAATATCCAAGACTCTGTATAGAATGGATGTTTTGGAGATTTAGGAGCTGAACTAATAACTAAAAGTGAATTTTGAACAAGGGTTTATACTCCCAAGGGCTTCACCATGGGGTGAAAAAGTCCTCTTCTCCAAGAAGAAGGACGGGTCAATGTGCCTTTGCATTGATTATCGTGAGTACAACAAAATCATGATAACGAACAAGTATCCTCTACCAGGAATTTATGACTTGTTCGATTAGCTTCCTGGAGCATAATACATTTATATGGTGGATTTTCGGTTGGGATTTAATCAATTATGGGTGAAGAAAAAATATGTGCCCCATAATTCTTTTCGTACAAGATACAGGATCTTTGAATTCATAGTAATGACATTCAGATACACTAATGCTCCAACAATCGTCATGGACATGATGAATAGAGTCATTAGAGAGAACCTCGACAAATTTGTGGTATTCTTTATAGATGATATTATAATATACTCCAAAACCAAGGAGGATCATGAGGAGTATCTAAGAACAATAATAGAGGCCTTGCGGAAGGATAATCTCTTTAAAAAGTGCAGCATGTGTGAGTTCTAGTTGAAGGATGTTTCATTCTGGGCTATATCATCACAATCAATTATATATCTATGGATCCCTCCAAGAAAACTACAGTTGAGGGATGGTCGAGACTAACATCTGTAATGGATATCTATAGATTCTTGGGGTTATCTTGATATTATCGACGATTTGTGAGAAATTTATCATGATTGTCCAACCCTCAAACCAAGCTAACTCGGAATGGAGTGAAGTTTACATAGAGTGTTGAATGCAAAGAATGCATCAAGGAGTTGAAAAGGAGGCTTTTCACTGCACCCATTATCACACTACCCACAAGTGGAGAAATTTTTTTTTATTTAGTGATGCTTTAAAGAAGGTCATGGGTTGTGTGTTGATGTAGAATGACAATGTGATTGCCTATGCCACAAAGCAGCTGGATATTCATGAGAAAAACTATCCAACGCATGATCTGGAGTTGGCGGCTATAATCGTTGTAATGAAAATATGAAGCCATTATTTCTAAGAAGATTAGTTTGAGATATATACTATTCAAAAGAGCCCCAAATATATATTCACACAAAAAGAGCATAATATGCACCAACAATTATGCATTTAAATCATCTAGGATTATGACTGCTCGATCCATTACCACCCTGGGAAACAAAACAGGGCGACAGATTCTCTAACTAGAAAGGATCCTGTGTCTTTATCAATGATAAGGATTGAAAACGATCCAATCTTCTTAGATTTGAAGGGGTGGACATGGGAATCAATAAGGGAGAAATATCACCAATCCTTCGTCAAATGATTGCTCAACCGTCCTTTATGGAGAAAATACGGGATGCTAAATGAAAGGATGTGGAAATCTAAAAAGGGTGGAAGCTATCAGAAATGGGAAATCCTCAGAGTTTGTGGTTAACAAAGATGGAATTGTGAGATTCGGGTCATGATTATGTGTACCATCCGATCCAGATATAAAGAAGGAGCATCTGAATGGCGCACATAGCTCAACCCTCTCTTTTCACATGAGAAGAAAAAAGAGGTATCGTGATATCCAAGAAAAATTTTGGTGGGACAATATGAAATGGGAGATTGCTCAGTATACATCAAAGTGCCTCGTATGTATGTAAGTGAAGGCTGAGAGGAAAAATTCTAAGGGGAAGATGCAACCACTACCCATACCTACATGGAAGTGGGAGAACATTCCCATGGAACTTCTCACTGGACTAAAAAGGACATCTGAAGGAAAAAATGCTATATGAGTTGTCATGGATCGTCTTATGAAGACAACTCACATTATCGTGATTCAAGAGGACATATCATTGGATCAACTTGCACAGGTTTACATCAAAGAAGTGGCAAGGCCCTATGGAGTACCACTATCTATTGTATCCGATTATGATATGAGATTTACCTCGAAGTCCTGGAAAAGTCTCCAACTTGATTTAAGCACTGAACTGAAATTTAGTAAGGCCTATTATCCTCCAACTGATGGCCAATCTGAGTGAAGTATTCAGACGCTGGAAGGTATGATATGATCATGTTTTATGGACTTCAAAGATGTCTGGGACAAACATCTTACAGTCACTATAGGAAAAATCACTATTTACGATGGGTTGTTGGCGACGAGATTTCTTCCCGTCGCAAATAACCCGTCCAGGAAGCTATTTGGGACGGGAAATTTTCACCGTCGTAACTAACCAATTATTTGCAACGGGGTTTCCTCTCCCGTCGCAAATAGTTTGCGGCGACTTTCGCGCCAAACCGCGCGAATATTATTTGTGACGGGGTGATGTATCGCGTCGCAAATAGTTTGGCGCGACTTGCGCGCCAAACCGCGCGGGGGTATTTGCAACAGGATCCCGTTGCAAATATCCGGCAGTGGTTAATAACTTTTTGCGACCGGATGTCGTCCCGTAGCAAAAAAAAATGTCGGCAAGAACTACTTGCGACGGGACCCGTAGCAAATCACCTTTTAACCACCGACTGTAATTAATGCGGATGAGGTTATTTGCGACGGGACCCGTCGCATCTAATCTAACATATATATACCCTCATCCATTTTTTCCCCAAATCATTCAGATCTTACTCTCTCTCTCTCTTTTCATTCTTCAAATTCAAAGAAAAAATTTCTTTTAGATGAATTTTTTTATACGAGAGAAATCGGAGGGCGTCACTATCTTCAGAATATCAAAGTTTAAGGTATTTATATTTTATTTTTTTATATTTATTTTATTTTTTATGTTAGTTTTAATTGTTGTTTATTAGTTGTAATTTAATTAGATTTCAATTATTTTTTATTTATAATTATTTTTACTAAGAAATTGATACGGTTAGTGATAATTATAAATAATTAGTCATAATTAATATTAATTAGATATAATTAGATATAATTAGGAATAAATAAATATAATTAGAAATAAATAGATATAATTAGCAATAAGTCGATATAATTAGCAATAAATAGAAAAAATTAGCAATAAATAGATATAATTAACAATAAAAAGATATAATTAGCAATAAATAGATATAATTAGTAATAAATAGATATAATTAGTTATAATTAGTAATAATTATATATAATTACTAATAAATAGATATAATTAGTAATAAATAGATATAGTTAGTAATAAATAGTAATAAATTGTAATAATTAGTAATAAATCGTAATAATTAATAATAATTAGTAATAAATAGTAATAATTAGTAATAATTACAAATAATTAGTAATAATTAGTAATAATTAGTAGTCATTTGTAATAAATAGTAATAAATAGTAATAATTAGTAATAATTAGTAATAATTAGTAATAAATAGATATAATTAGTAATAAATAGTAATAATAAGTAATAATTAGTAATAATTAGTAATAATTAGTAATAATTAGTAATAATTAGTAATAATTAGTAATAATCAGTAATAATTAGTAAAAATCTGTAATAATTTGTAAGAATCATAAATAATTAGTAATAATTAGTAATAATTAGTAATAATTAGTACTAATTAGGAATAATTAATAATAATTAGGAAAAATTAGTAATAATTAGTAATAATTAGAAATAATTAGCTATAATTATGTATAATGAGCTATAATGAGCTATAATTAGCTATAATTAGCTATAATTAGCTACAATTAGGTATAATTAGGTATAATTAGCTATAATTAGAAATAATTAGCAATAATTAGCAATAATTATGAATAATTAGGAATAATTATCAATAATTAGAAATAATTAGCAATAATTAATAATAATTAATAATAATTATTAATAATTAGAAATAATTAGTAATAACTAGCAATAATTAGAAATAATTTTCAATAATTGAAATAATTAGTAATAATTAGCAAAAATTAGCAAAAATTAGCTAAAATTAGCAATAAGTAGCAATAATTAGCAATAATTAGAAATAATTAGATATAATTAGCAATAATTAGATATAATTAGCAATAATTAGATATAATTAGAAATAATTAGATATAATTAGCAATAATTAGATATAATTAGAAATAAATAGATATAATTAGAAATAAATAGATATAATTAGCAATAAATAGATTTAATTAACAATAAATAGATATAATTAGCAATAAATATATATAATTAGCAATAAATAGATATAATTAGCAATAATTAGATATAATTAGTAATAAATAGATATAATTTTCAATAAATAGATATAATTAGCAATTAATAGATATAATTAGGAATAAAAATATATAATTAGTAATAATTAGATATAATTACTAATAAATAGATATATTTAGTAAAAAATAGATATAATTTGTAATAAATAGAAATAATTAAGAATAAATATATATAATTAGCAATAATAGGAATAATTAGCAATAATTAGTAATAATTAGATATAATTAGTAATAATTAGATATAATTAGTAATAATTAGATATAATTAGATATAATTAGTAATAATTACATATAATTTTTAATAATTAGATATAATTAGTAATAATTAGATATAATTAGTAATAATTAGATATAATTAGTAATAATTTATATAATTAGTAATAATTAGTAATAATTACAATTAATTAGTAATAATTAGATATAATTAGTAATAATTAGTAATAATTAGATATAATTAGTAATAATTAGTAATAGTTATTAATAATTAGTAATAATTAGATATAAAATAGCAATAATTAAGTATAATTAGCAATAATTAGATATAATTAGCAATAATTAGATATAAATAGAAATAATTTGGTATAATTAGAAATAATTGGATATAATTAGCAATAATTAGATATAATTAGCAATAATTAGATATAATTAGGAATAATTTGATATAATTAGAAATAATTAGATATAATTATAAATAAATAGACATAATTTGCAACAAATTGTAGTAATTATGAATAAATAGTAGTAATTAGGTATACATAGCAGTAATTAGTAATAAATAGCAGTAATTAGCAATAAATACCAGTAATTAGAAATAATTAGCAGTAATTAGAAATAATTAGCAGTAATTAGCACTAATTAGCAGTAATTAGAACTAATTAGCAATAATTTGCACTAATTAGCAATAAATAGCAATAGATAGCAATAAATAGTAATAAATAACAATAAATAGAAATAATTATCAATAATTAGCAATAAACATCAATAATTAGCAATAATTAGGAATAATTAGCAATAAATATCAATAAATAGAATTAAATAGAATTAAATAGTAATAAATAGTAATAAATAGCTATAAATAGGAATAAATAGAAATAAATATGAATAAATAGTAATAAATAGTAATTAATAGTAATAAATAGTAATAAATAGAAATAATTAGGAATAAATAGATGTAATTGGGAATAAATAGTTATAATTTGGAATAAATAGTTATAAATGAGAATAAATAGATTTAATTAGAAATAAATAGAAATAATTAGAAATAATTAGCAATAATTAGCAATAATTAGCAATAATTAGAAAAAAATAGTAATAAACAAAATATATTATCAATATTTACGAAAAAACAATATTAATATTATTAAAATAATAAAAAAATTATGAAATATTAAAATTATCAATATTCGCAATAGGCTTTGCTCTATTCCTAACATGTTCAAATCTCAAAGGGTCACCAATTGTCAGGTCATGCACAATAAAATGTTTGTGTTAGCCATGTCCATTGTAAACTCTATAATTGTCCTTGCATGGTTGATCACCCTACAAGTTGTTTTGAAATAGGACAACCCAAGTCATTCCTTTCTTATATATAAGAATTATCTCACATGATCCTTTATATAGGCCATTATTCCTTGAAAATTTAACGGAAATATACTAATATCCCATAGAATTTTTTAGGAAGAATTATCTATGTAAAGTGTCTTGTGAGATGATTCTTAGAGATGACAAAGTCATTACATTGGTCGTCCTATTGTAATACTACTTGCGATGTGATCAACCATTCAAGTACAATTATAGAGTTTACATTGGACATGATTGACACAAACTTTTTATTGTGCATGACTTGACAATTGACGACCCTTTGAGATTTGAACATGTTATGAATAGAGAAATGTCTGTTGCGAGTATTGTTAATTTTAAAATTTTATTAATTTTTTATTATTTTAATATTATTAATATATTTTTTTCCTAAATATTGATAATATATATATTTTTTCTAATAACTGGTAAACGAAATATGCTAATATAATAAAGGAAAAATTTGTAATCATCTCCACAACGATGATTCCCAAATTTCCTTTCATTATTCAAGAAGTTTTCATTTTACTAAGTATTGTTATGTATTGAAAAATTAGTAATAAATACTAATAATTAGTAATAAATTGTAATAATTTGTAATAAATTGTAATAATTAGTAATAAATTATAATAATTAGTAATAATTAGTACTAATTATTATCAATTAGTAGTAATTTGTAATTAATAGTAGTAATTTGTAATAATTCGAAATAATTAGGAAGAATTATCAATAATTATCAATAATAAGTTTGAGAAAGATGCAATTAAATTAGCCGTCGGATAAAAGAGAAGTCATCAATCCACTGGAAATTTTGTCGCCCTTAATTAATTGTAATTATAAAGTAGTTTTAATTAATTATCTTCTTTTTTAGATAATGTTTCTATAATTTCATATTATTCAAAAATTGTGCTGATTTTATATTTTATGTAGAAAAATATAGAACAAGTAAGTCGACATCAATAATTATTTGATGATTGAGCTGGATAAATCAGCGCAGAAATCCAAATGGTTCTTGTTTAAATCATGTATATATTGAGGGTGTTGAAGCTTTCATAGAATTTGAAGCATCAAAACCAGAATATGTTTTAGAAGGAAAAATTAAGTGTCCTTGTAAAAAAATGTGCTTTGAGAACGTTTGACACATTTGACAAGGTTGGGGGACATCTCATGCGGTTTGGTTTTCAACTAGATTATGTTTTTGGTATCAACATGGTGAACGCAGTTCTAGAGAAGATCTTAATAACTTGATTCCAGATCTATCATAGTTTTAAAATTTAGTACATGATGTTGCAGGTCTATATGTGCAACAAACTGAAACTGATGATGATATTGATTCAACTCCTGAGTTGGCACCATCCGAATTTTATGAGTTGTTGAGGTCTGTTGAGGATGCATTGTATCCTGGTTTCAAGATAAGAAAATTAGAAGTGGTTGAAAAATTTATAGCTATTAAATCATATAATGCAATGTCAAACAACTATTTTGATCAGATATTTTCTTTGGATAAAACACTGTTACCTGAAGGAAATGTGTTTCCTATAAATTACTATGAGAGCAAGAGGCTAATTCGTAATCTGGCCCTTAGATATCAAAATATTAATGCATGTCCAAATGATTTAATCTTATATTCTTGAAAAAATGAGTCATTGAATACTTGTCCCACATGTGGAAAATTGAGGTATAAAGAAGCTCAACCAAGGAAGTCTAGATCGATTCCAGTAAAACAGTTGAGATATTTCCCCCTTACACCTAGGTTGCAGCATTTATTTATGTCTCAGAACACAACATCAATGATGTCATGGAACAAAACCAATATTTCAACTGATAAAAGCTTGAATCATCCATCTGATGGTAATTCATGGAATCATTTTGACCATCTACATCCTTCTTTTTCTATAGAAGCCCAAAATGTGCGATTGGGTCTTTCTACTGACGGTTTCTGTCCATTTGGTTCTTATGGTAGTCATTATTCATGTTGGCCTGTCTTTATAACTCCGTAAAATTTGCCTCCATGGATGTTGATGAAGGAGCCTTATATAATTTTGTCCCTATTAATCCCAGGACATCCGATAAATAATATTGATATTTATTTAATACCATTGATTGATGAGTTAAATGCATTATGGAGTGATGGTGTTATTATATATGATATTTTTGTGAAACAAAATATCATATTAAAAGATGCATTTATGTGGATGATTAGTGACTTTATGGAATATGACATGTTATGTGTTTGGAGTATACATGGTCTGAAATCATGTCCTTACTGTATGAATGAAAACAAAACCTTTATGCTCTTCGGTGGAAAAAACCTTTCTATTTTGATTTTCACAAAATATTTCTTCCAACCGATAATCGTTTTTGGATGAACAAATATCATTTCAGAAAAGGTACAATTGAAAGGGATGAACCTCTAAATATGATCTCAGGTACAGAGTTAAAATCAGTTGTATATTCATTACCCCCCTTCACATTTAGACGAACAGTTAACCAACAAAAAATTCAAGGCTTTGGGAAAGAACATAATTGGATAAAACGAAGCATTTTTTGGGATCATCTGTATTGGTCTGATTTGTTGGTCTGCCACATGTTGGATGTTATTCATATTGAGAAGAACTATTTTGAGAATTTATTTCATACAGTTTTGAATACACCAGGTAAGACCAAAGATATTGTAATGGCATGATTAGATATTTCCCTAATTTGCAGGAGACCAGAGCTTGAACTATTTTAAAATGTCAGATCATAGAGGTTAATGAAGCCAAAAGCAGCTTATACTCTTTTCAAAGAGATTTTCTTATTATTTTGTCAGTGGATTGCATATTTAAGACTTCCATATGGATATGCTTCCAATTTGGGAATATGTGTTAAAAATTGTTATATTACTGGATTAAAAGTTCATGATTGTCATGTTATAATGGAAATGATTATGCTGATTGGATTCAAGGGTTTGTTGAATTCTATGATTTGGGATTCGATAACTTACATATTTTATTTTTTTGAGATGTTTGTGCAGTGACAACAGACTAGGATACGCTAAGAAAACTAGAAGAAGATGTTTCTGTAATTATATGTAAACTGGAAAAAATCTTTCCGCTATCTTTCATTGACTCAATGGAATATCTGATATTACATTTGCCACATGAAGCTAAATGTGGAGGTCCAGTACAGTTTTTATGGATATACCCATTTGAAAGATGCATGCAGAAATTGAAGAAAAAAATACATAACAAAGCATCAGTTGAAGGCTCAATTTCTGAAGTTTATTTTCAAGAGGAAATTTCTTTTTTTTCTTCTCTCATTATTTTGAATCTCAATATCCCACAAACACAATTACATGGGAATAAATGAGGTGAATGTTAATGAAGAAATGGACAATAAATTAATAGTTTTTAATTAGCCAAATCTTGGTTTCAGTGGAGTTCAAGAACGATGGATTTCAGATGATGAACATCACAGAGCTCATACATACGTTCTGCTCAACTATAAAGAAATGTCATCATTTTTCCTGTGAGTGATTCTATCACTTATTCTATAATTTATGTTATAGTATTTAAACTTATTTTATTTGTAGGTTATTTGATAATCATATCAAGAAAAAAGTTCCACAAATTACAGCAGCTGCTCTTGAAGAATGCAGACAAAACATTTTTTCTCAACGATTTCAAAAACTGGTATCATAAATTATTAATGTTTTAATATCAATTATATTTATTATTTTTTATATTGATAATTGTTTAAAAAAATTTCAGGTGTCTCAATATGATGATAAAATTGATAAACGACTGTGTATATTGAGTAACCCACCATCCAAAATGGTTAAATCTTATAAGCATATGTGGTGAATGGATTTCAATTTCATAAATATCCACACAGGGAATAAAAAAACAATGAACAATGTAGTTTTCTTGAGAGGATCACATCCCATAGAAGCAGAAGATGAATTTTATGACAATTTGGATGAAATTATTATGTTGGGTTATATAGGACATAATTACATAACAATGTTTAAATATCGGTGGTTGGATACAACGAGAGGCTTGTGTGTTCACCCAACTCATTGAATCATCGATATTAAATATAAAAGTCTTCTTGACATAAATGAACCATTTTTACTCGCTCAACAGGAACATAAAATTTATTATGTAAAGTATTGTGCTACTTCAAGAGACTTGATTGATTGGTGGAGCATAATAAAAATGAAATCTCAAAAAAATCATTTTACTCAAAATGAATGTGGTTCTACTAAACTGGAAGGAATTTAAATTTTTAAGAGACTGCTCAAAATCCATCTGATTTACAAAGAGACGTGAATATCGATGATGACACCCCACAATTAAGGATCGATGGTGATGAAGATGTTAATAATGTTACAAATGAATTTGAGATGACAAGAGATGATGAAACTAAAACTCATATGGATATTGATGATGCTGAGGAGGAAGATGAAGACATTGACATTGACAGCCATGGAGAAGAGGATGAAGATGAACATTGACATAGTTAAATACTGATTATAATCATAAATAATATATATCTATATATAATAGTTATTTTCATCTATTTTCTAACAACAATCATTTTGTGTTTGAGATGGACTCTGAGCTATTTCTTGAGTTACAAGAGGTTGACCTACCATTGGATGAGGGTGATTTTGGATCCTCTGACCCTCAACCTACTGGTGGTTCAGGGGGTACGTGGAGGAGGCACGGTCTTGCATGACTGATGATTCCTGACACTATCCCCGAGTGACGTCCTCATCTGGGTTTCGATCCTTTCACACTGAGGTATGGTAACCTGTATATTTTATTTATATTTCATTAATTTATTTATATATATACAAATTGTATGATTATTTATTCATTTTTCATAGTTTTGTGCATGTATCTATTTGAAAGGGGAGTGATATCTTTTGCAATTATTTTTCTCAGCCATGGATCACATGGGAACAGATTCCCCTTGATGTGCAACACGAAATATTCCATCAATGGATGGTACGCAAATAAATAATTTTTTTTTGAAATTTCATTTATTAACAACATGATATTATTAATTGTTTTTACGGTTTATGGTATCCTATCGTTGATAGAAATTGCGACGCTATCCACGCGGCATGGAAGGTTTCTATGCGTGATTATTTCCGTCAGTGTTTTCACAATTTGATAAGGACAACCATTAAGGGAGAAGGGTTGACAGAATTTGATGAGTCATGTAGAGCCCATAGACCAGAGTATATTTCATCTAATGTTTGGGATGAATTATGTTTACACTGGTTGGGTGGTGGATTTCAGTGGAGTTCTTCAGTGGGACGATAGAACCGGGGGAGACAGGATTTGACACATCGATCTAGTATTCGTACATTCTGTTCGCATAGAGACTATGTTGTAAGTATATTTTTAAATATTTATTATAACATCAAATATAAACAGTTTATTTTATATTTCTGTAGGATGTCGAGCATCATGATATTTCAGAGTTTGACATTTATCAGAGGATGTACAGTGATCCAGCCACTGGAGAGATTATAGGTGATCTCCAACATAAGATTGTGGTTAGTATTATTTTTCTAGTTTGACAATTAACTATATATAATATTTTCACAATTTTATTTTTAAATTGGAATTGAGGGATTCATATGAGGATGTGACCTCTCGTACATAGGCTGAGGGTCAGGACGAGACGACTGAGTAGACCAGTGCTCACCATTTCGATGAGGCGGCTTGGATGTAGGAGACTCAGTATGGCTTTGAGAAGGGAAGATTAGTTGGTATTGACTCTCATTTGACTCCTGGTACTTATTATGATACTGATTCAATGTCGGCATCCAACTCGAGAGGAGATCGTGGAGAGGCATCATCTTATGGATCATAGTATCAGGAGCAGTAGCGAGCTTAGGATGATCTTATAGAGACTTTGTAGAAGAAGTAAGAAGAGATGTGTCGGTGGCAGTAGCAGCAGGAGAAGAATTATGAGTAGTAGATGTGTCTATGGTAGTAGCAACATCAGCAATAGCATGAGGACAAGACACATTGATGGCATCAGCAGCATCACGAGAAGATGGAGTACATGCGTCGTCTGACTTGTAGTTTACGGATGGAGTTTCCTCCACCAGCTCCTCCACCTCCTCCAGAAGAAGACCCCCAGTGATTTTTTTATGTCACAAGCATTTGAATTTAACATTCTAATATGAATTATTTACATTTTCTATCATATATATTGGTGCAAATATTACATAATTTAATTTTAAATTTTTTTTTTATTTTTTTTTATTTTTTTGTGAATATTGAGAATTTTCATATTTTTTATTTTTTTATAATTTTATTAATAGTAATATTATTTTTTCATTAATCGTAATTTAATTAAATTTTATTTTTTTTAAATTAATTGATTATTTGCGACGGGACTGTTTGCGATGAGGCCCGTCATAAATAGTTTAACTAAAAAATTTTAAAAACATATTTGTGACGAGACTACTTTCCCGTCGCAAATACTTTGTTGCAACGGGCCCATCATAGAATGTTATATATATATATATATATATTCCGAAAGGCCCATTGATAAAACATTTATGTATATATAATATATATAATCAAGGGCTTCTTTGAGATGACGATGTTTCCCATCGCAAATAAGATTTTTTGTGATGGGCCCGTCGCAAATAATTGTATCTGTGATGATGTTTTCGACAATGGGCTATTTGAGACGTGATCCCGTCACAAATAGGCCGTGACAATTACCAAGAATTCCAGTAGTGAATGGTTGAATTCTCCTTCAACAATAGTTTCCATTCGAGCATCTGGATAGCACCAAATGAAGACCTTTGCGGGAAAAGGTATAAAACACCATAGTATTGGGATGAAGTTGGTGAGCCTAAGATACTAGGACCTAAAATGATTGATGAAATGATGGAGAAGTTTAAACCATTCAGCAGCATATCAAGCCATCCCAAAGTCAATAGAAGAGTTATGAAGATAACCATCGATTAGAATATGAGTTCATAGTTGGAGACATAGTATTTCTTTGCATATCTTCGTGGAATATGGTCATGGGGTTTGTAAAGAAAGGGAAGTTAAGTCCTAGGTACATCGACCCCATTGAGATTCTTGATCATGTTGAGGATGTGGCATATCTGCTGGAACATACACCCACCATGGCCAGAGTACATGATTTCATTCATGTGTATCTCTTAAGGAAGAACATACAAGACCCTTCACATGTACTCTCTTCAGAGATAGTATAGTTAGATGATGATCTTTCATATGAGGATCAATAAGTTAGATCTTATATTTTAGAGAAAAAGTTATATGAAATAAGGCAATGCCCCTCGTCAAGGTGTTGTGGCGAAACCACATGTTTGAAGAAGCAATGTGGGAGTTGGAGGAAGTGATGAAGTAGAGATACCCGTATCAGTTTTATTGTGGGAAAAAAAATTTTAGGGGAAAAATTTCTTGGGGGGGGGGAATTTTAACAATCCGAACTTTTATTAATGGAAATTCATCTTGATCTATTTAAATGTATTATTTTTTAATATGGTTATATATAATTTGCACATACTTGGTTTTAATGATTTTGGTTTATTTTTAAAACACCATTAATAATTGTGATCGTTGCTAATATAGTCATTGAATAGTGATCACATGATTAACAAAAATATAGGGCTTTAACAAATCCAATTTACACAAACAAAGGAAGTGATGTCCTCATTGAGTAGACTTTCCATGTATAAATCCCATTTTTTGAGCTCAGAAAGGATGTGGTGTCATTGGGATTTTCTCTAGACCAAGCCCTTTCCAAGCGTTAACACGTTAATCTCAAATGAAACCTCCTACAGGAGAAGTAGAAGTTGATAGAGATTACTACCTGAGCAATGTTATCTGAGCCACCCCAAGAGACTTTCACCATCGCAAACATTACCCTTCAGTCATATGCGGTTGTTATAAGAGGTTATGTAACAATACCTTAGCACTATTATTATGTTCATTATGTTTTATGTAATAAAGAATATATATTCATTTTATTATTTTTACATTGTAAATATTTTTTAAAGAAGAAATAGTATTTTTATTTAATATTAAATTATGAAATATTTTTTGTTAAAATAACGGTTTTCTGAATTAAATAATATTTTAGTAAAATATTATTACTAAATTATTATTATTTTTAATTAAAATTATCATATAATTTTTAGGAATACAATTATAATATTTATTAATGATTGAAGATATTTTTGTCAAAACCATTGAATTTTTAATAAATGTAATTTTTTATTTCAAAAGTAAATATTATCATTTTAGAAAATTAATTTGATAAAATGAATATTATTTTTTGAATCACGATGTTAAAATTATCCAATGGTTATTTTTTCATAATTTTCTAGGACTGTAGAATTTTTTGGTAAAAATTAAATAATTTTTAAATACAAAATGTGACTTATGACATCAGAATGATACAATAGTGATGTAATAAAATACTATAATCTTTACTTTTGTCCAATATATGTTTTAACAATAAAATAATGTTATTTTATTTTATTTTTGATTTATTTTACAATGCCTTAGTGGACACTCCATGACTTTTCAAACATTTTATCTTTTTAAATTGTTTTCCTTGAGAGTATAACTCTACTCCACCTATGCAAATATATTATTTTAAGTTGTTCGGCCATCATCCTTATAAAATATTTTTTTCCACTCCCCCTTAGAAAAATCCATGGGAATAAACCATGGGCTCAATTTTGGTTTTGATTAGTTTAATATATTGTGTCCCAAAACTAAATAATAAAAAATTCCCTCTCCTTTGTTATTTAAACCCACCGAAGATCCCACATCCTCTTCACCAAAATCCTTTGGAGTTCGTCTAAACACCACCCTCCACTTTCCGAGATCCTCCATAGACACCCCAGTCTCCAAATAAGCCTCTCTGAAGCCTCTCCCCAGCCTTTGGGATCACACTTTTAAGTAAGGGATTCTTTCCTTTCTCTTTTTATCAAAGTTTCTTAATATTGTTATGTCCATTTATTTTCAATTATAAATGTAGGTGTATGATTTCACACCTCTCCCATACTGCCCTATTTATGTTTTAATGATGACATACACCTTTATCTCCCATTAATTCCCCAAATGTACACCTATTACCATGCCGAAATTTCGTAATGAATTTCTTTCTCCTCATTTACATTCAAACAATTATTTTGTATTGTGAATATAAATTCCATTAAACATTTTGGGACATGTATCTATATGTCATAATTTACTGTCCATTTCATGTACATTTTATGATACACCCATTTCTATCTCCTCAACCATTTTTATGAATTCTTAGGTCACACCGATATGCTGCTGAAATTGCACCCTGATATTCCAAAACAATGTCTTTATGTATTAAATACCATGCCCATTTCTATATCAAGGGTATTGAACTTTATTCAAATTTATATATTGATTATATAGTTCCATGTAATAATTAATCGTTTCTTTATCACGTAAAAATACTTATGTTTAATGAATTCCTGTTGTATGATCTATGTGGCATAGTTATGATTGAAATGGAATGTTTAAGAAGGGTGCGCCTTCATAGCTCTCCAATGTAGTGGGTATAGATTCGTATCATGATACGTCAAGTTCAATGAGGATTTAATCATTCTAAATCAAGTGAAATTAGGATCTACTCATGCTAATTCAACTTCAATGGGGATTTACAAATGCTTTATGTGCAATGAAACATGGATCATGCTAATTCCATGTTAAGTGTTCTTGCCACATTTCCATGTTACGATAATCATGCTATATCATGATTTTATGTTCATGTTTCATTATGATCCATTGGAATGGAAATTTATTAACATGTATTGTATTCTTCATGTGGTTCCCTTTTTACTCCATTATTGGGCTTTATATATCACCCTTTTCAAATGTATTTCCTTAGGTTATCCCTAGCAATGCTAAGTATGAGGGAATATCGTAATTAAGTAAAATTAGTTTTCAATAAATATGTTGTGTGTTTTTTGTTTTAAAGTGTTATGTAATGTTCCTAATCCGTAAAATCACTAGACCTCTCCATCATCCATGTGGTTTCAAGTGTAGATTTTAACTAATAAATTAATTTTAAGTGTGAAATAAAGAGTAGAGTTGTTATAATTATCTAATCGATAGTAATTGGATGGGTTTCCTTCACTTCTTCACATAATTCATTTCCTAGTTACCATTAAAAATTCTTTCGGAGATTTTTTACACACCTTTGACAAGTGGGATACTGATAGTTCGTAGTATTGTTGGATTTATCCATCGAACCACAAGAATTAGACTTCACATCCTACTTCTTGTACCTATAATACACTTAGGATTTCTTAACACCCATTTCTAGTTTGAGTTTACATCAGAGAATCTCCTCATTGATATCAAAATCTGGGATCACTAAGGAGTTTCATAGATTAGGCTTTATCCCACAAAGGAAGTGGTCAACCCCGAATTCAGGGGTAAAGACAATACCATAGGCATATCGTGAAAGTCATTTGATGTTTTCCTCACATGACCCAATTGATTATTCATATATTTTTTTGAGGTAAACTAAATCCATTTACCTTTTATGAGGTAGATTTTGGGAAAAATATTTATCAAAAAACATTTTCTTGAATTCCTTCCACTACATTTTTTGATATTTTCCTCAGGCATCATATTCTATATCAATTCCAACCACTGATCTGATTATCCCTCCATATGAAAAATATCTAGTAAAACATTATATTGTTTTAAATATTGATGGATGGGTAAGATATTTACATTGGATTTGATCCATTTTTCCATGATTAATGTATTAGATGATCAACTAAAAGTATGAGGCCATTGTCACATGTACCTCTCTATTGCTTCTTGTTCTCTCTTAGGGTGTTTTTTCACTCCTCTTGATCCATATTTATATTAAAATCTTAAGCTAGTTGAGAGACTATCATGGAAATGTTTTCAATTCTTGCTCCAATCAGATTGGGAATCTCATTGTGTAAGTCATAACATTTCCCTTCGCATCAGTTCTTAATATGATTCCTCATATTACTGGCCATTGGGAATAACAAAGGGAAAATAATGAATGGGTATTTTAAACCATTAATCCCATAAAGGGTAATATAATTATATTAAAGGGATAACATATAAATTACATTTATTTCATAACCTGTGAATTTATAGGATTCAATTTAGGTTATCCATGTCCTAGTTCTTAACATATATTATTATGGGAATTTTATGTTTCTATAATAATGGTTCATAATGGGATTATTAGTTTACAAAATAATAACACCCGATAGTGTCAAACTAGGTGTGCATAAAGGCCCATTATCGTGTACCATAAAACCTTGAGTCAGGCCCAACACATCTTGAAGAAGATATTACCCCTAGGTATATCTGTTCCAGAACCATGTCCACTTGTAGTATCCATACATTGATGTATTTTCGTGATAAAAAACTTACTATGTACTTACCAAAATTTAGGTCATTTTCATATAATTTGTCTTATCATTATGTAACTCACTAGAGTTATCTTATCATATGTATTTCACTACATATTTCTAGTCATAATCCAAAAACATTACTAAACATATCATCTGATGCCAACTTTGACAACCCTGCTCTTTATTTCACATTTAAACCTTATTTATTACATAGAATTACACATAATACAACCCATAAGATCAATTGGTATGGTTCATTTTGGAAATTATGTACATTACATAACATCTTTAAACATGAAAATAAATAATGAAAAATTCATTAACATAACCAAAATTATCCTTCATAGCACTACATGGGATAAACTGCGGGTATACATAAGAAATGGGTGATCTGTAAAGCCCAATGATGGAATAAACAACTCATAATCTAAATAATACAATACAACTTATGAAATAGCCATTTCAATGGAGCGTAAAAGGAACATGTATAATAAGTCATGATATATCATGATAATCATAACATGAGAAATGTGGAAACAACTTAAAACATTGCATCATAAACAAAGTCAAGGAAAAACCTTAAATTGAATCATGGTGGAAAAATTAAAATTATGTAATCAGGTAAACCCCTTTTTTCAAAGTGAAATATCCTGATACAAAACATTACCCAATGTGTTGGAGCTCTATCAGGGTGCACCCTTCAAAATAATTTATTTACCATGCTTAGGTGTTCCACATAGATTATATAACATGGATTCATTCAAATTCATAATTCATTCCAAAACATTGGAATTATTAATCATACATTTAAATCTCCAATCAATAAGTATATGTTCATAAAGGTGAATACCCTTGATAGAACAAATGGCATGGTATTCATTACACAATTATTTTTTTCATGGAAAACCATGGAGGAATTTTGATTTCATAATGACATCATATAGAAATACATAAAATTGGTTCTTAAGAGAGAAAGGGGTATATCATAATTTAAACATGAAATTTACAGCATCAGAGATAGGGAAATATATTCCCCAACATAATGAATCTGAAATAGAATAAGTAAAAAAAATAAATATACTTGATGAATAGGATAAAGGAAAGAAACCTTACAAAATTTCGACATGGTAATGGGTGAGCATATAGGATCATCGGAGGGATAAATGGGTGTGAAAGGGTATCAAGACATTTATAAATACAATTTATAGTATGATGGATATGTAATAACATATCCCACCATAAGAAAATTGAAATTAAATGACATAACATTAAAAGGATTCCTTGATAAAAGAGGAGAGAGGTAGATACCTTACATGAATGTGTGACTCTAATGGCTTAGTAAGGACTTCAAGAGATACTGGGTTGCCTTGGGAGGACTCTAGAGAGTGGGGGGGATGAGGTTTTACACGATCCAAGTAGTTTTAATAATGTTAAATGGGGGATTTTATCGTTTATATAGGAAAGGAGGGTCATTTAATTTTTATTTTGGTTTTGGACTCTACATAAAAAATTAATACAAACCAAAAAACATCCCATGTTTTTTTCCTATGGTTTCTACAAAATGTGAGTGGTTTGAATTATTTTATAAGTCTAGGTACTGAAATTATTTAAATATTCCCTCGATGGCATGGAGTTGAGTCACAGTATTAAAGAAATTCTTTCATAATCTTAAAATATATTATAAATATTGGAGGATTAATAATTGATCTAAAAATAAAATTAACTTAAAACAACATTATTTTAATGGTAAAACACATATTTGGTCATGAATAGAATTTATATTACTTGATTCATCACATTTGGTTCATTATTATGTCATAATAGACAATGTATACTTATACGGTATTTAAATTTTACACGAAAATTCAACTGTCTCAGAAAACACTGAAAAATCACTATTTGATAAATTTGAAAACATAATTACAAAAATATAATTTATTTTATCTAAATAATTTTCTAAATATGTTAATTATCTCTTTTAAAATAAAATATGACATTTATTATAAATGATGTGTTTTGTCAATAATGTTTTCAACCCCTTATAAAAATTACATTTGACTTAATAAATATAATATGATAATTTCTATTTAATTATATTTATTAAATTAAAATATTTTATTAAAATATTATTTATTTCCAAACATTTATTTTTCATCAAAATAGAGTTCTTAATTGAATTTTAATAAAAAAAAATCTATTTGTTATTTAAAAATTATATAAAAATTAACAATAATAGGATGAAAATACATTCATTACTCTATAAAAAATATTGTACATACTCATATTTCTATCATCATAATATATATCCCTTTAATACACCTGCATACACCATTTGAGTAAATTTTGAAATGATGGGGATTTCATTGGGTTGTTTGACATACATTGATTAGGTCATGATATCGATGAGCTTTAACTTCTCTCAAAAACTATTTCATAGATGAGTAAGATGTTGAATCTAGGATTGATATTGGTCTAGCGAAATTCCCAGAAATGTTATCTCACTCAGAAGATCCAATCAATGGTATTCACAGGGTATTATTCTATTGGTTGAGGTAATCACTTCTTTTTTCTATGACATAATGATTTGTTAAAACCCTATATCTATACTAGTCTTGTGATCACTTTTCAATGATTATATTATAAATGTCAGTGATACTTTAAGATCATTTAAATCCAAAGGAATATAATAAAAAAATTAATGTTTTTTATATAACCCTAATAAATATAAATAAAACAAAAAGGGGAATTATATTAAATTTTTTTTTGGGTAGTTATAATGGAACTTTGTGGATAACCTCCACATTAATTGGTGTGATCTAGGGAAGGACCTCAGTGTTGGTGGATTTCTATATGGTTGGACCTATTCTCATATTATAATCATCATGGATTAAACTTTTCTAGCTATCATTGGATCCAGTGACATAGAGAGTCAACCCTAAATGCCTAAGATATGGTTGTGGTCTTGATCCCAAGAATGAAATGATAAGTCCAAATTCTATTATTGGAAGGATCTAGTAGGATATACTGATAGTGGAAGAAGACAAAAGTATTTTATGATAGTCTCCATGTATGGAATTGTTCTGATTCTACATCTGAAACTAGTTCTCATTGATCTATACTAAGGCCATTGGAGGGAGGATGAAATCAACCCATTCATCAGCCTATGGTACATGATGGAGATGGCATTGAGAAGGCTTTATCGGAGCACTCCTAAGAGGCTCCAAAGAGGTTTTCATAGTATTCATTCCTTGAATTTCCCATGCATTCTCAACATAGGGGGTTGAGTCATCTTATAACTTGAGGTAGAGTCTCCTTAAGTGGTTCTCTATCAAAATGGGGAGTGGTTCCCCCATGTGAGACCATTGGAAGTCATGTTGTTGGTGAGGCATTGATGCCTCAAGCTCCTAGAAATGCACATACCCTATGGGAATGGCCCCCACCTACTCATTCTGGTTCACTAGGTCATCAGCCAACCTCTTATTGATGACCTCAAAGGGTGAGATAGAGTATTTATGATTTAAAGATGATGGTGAGGTTGAAGTCGTGGTGAGGGTGCAGTTATTCAGGATTTTCACATCATTGTTTCCCCCTACCCTAGTGCATGTTAGAGATAGGTTTCTTTATTCTTATATATTTTTTATAAGTCAACAGGATTCATCCATATTTATAGATACAAGAAAAGGGTTTCCCAATACCGTAAAGTCGTCTAATGTTCTTGAAATAGATGACGGATCCACATTTATGATGTCACAAACCAAGGATGACCAATGTTAACTTCCCTAGGTCAAATGTGAATTTCATGATGAGCCCACGATTTTTTTCTGGTACCTCATGCAGAATAACTTTATCTAGAGATAAGAAAATCAATGAGTTCTCTAAAGAATACTAGTAACCATGGATGGGGAGATGATTTCTATGTTGAGTTAAAAAAATCTTATTTCTAACATTTTCTTCAGGACCATAATGCCATCCCTCCACCAAGAACTTCATGTGTTTCATTCTCTATTGCCCCTCATGGCTGATTTCTAAAGGAATAAAAAATTCATTAATTCATCGGTGATGTTTACTCTTTGATTTAAATAATATGATTATATGCCAATTTTTCCTTCCATAGACTCATTTGTATAGCTCATCTACTAGTCCCACATCATCGGAAATGTATTTCATGATTGTGAAACTCCTTCCCAACACCATCTCAATGCCGAAACAGGCTAATTACACTAATTGTTTCGTGATAAGGATGCAATCATTGGTCAAGGGAGGAAATATCATTTTTAACATTGGGAATGTATGGATATTATTTATATTTGGAACCTATAAAGTACATTAATTTTATGGTAATCTCGTTTATTGAGACATATTAGGAATGGAACCCAATGTTTCATCTTTCAACCATTAGGTAATGTATACTAAGGGTGTTAGTCCATTGAAATTTTTTTACATTAGGAATCCCATGTTTGTTTTGTAAGGTATTTATTATGGAACTGATTATGAGTTTAACACCTTGTGGATATAGTAATTGTTTAGTGTCATATAGATACATATCAATTCATTGGCTTAACATGACGTCCTGAATGATGGTGGTGTGTGCCTTTAGAGGGATGATTTCACACATGGATGATGGAGTGTTCCCCGACTCCAAGGGGAAAATTTCATAGTAGAATTATTTCAATATTGAATCTCATGGATGAAATCTACAAAAATTATTAACTATATAGGGATAACAACCCATGTTGTCAGATGTAACAGTTTAAGGCTGTGTGACGGGACTGGTCCTTAAGGTTTAATGTTATATTGTAAGGACAATCATGTTGTAGAAGGAGCATCAACAAGGGATGGTGTGGGGATTGTTTAGGGATCCTTCGAGTGGAATGGATTTCATCCAAACTTGAGAGAGGACCATGTGAGGCTTATAAATTAAATCTCCCCATTTTCGGATTCTCATCCCTATATAGGGAAGTATGGTTCGATGATTACACATGGAATCTTCCCAGTCATGGATTTTCATCACATAGTAGGGTAGATCACAACATCCCATAATGGTCATACATGGGACATCATATGTTCATCACATATGGAAAGGTTGCATTTTTATATCATGGGATGAGGATGTTGTCCCGTAGTTTAACATTGTTCTACTTAGATGTGGTTATGGAAAGTTATATGTCATGAACCATGAACATAGTTGGAGATCATTCAGTGAGGAGGGAGACACTTCAAGGCATGAATAATATTTGACAAAATTAATTCCCTCTATTATAGGTAACTAGTTTCCCTTGATTAAACAAATTCTAGGGCTTACCTAACCACTAATCACATTTGGGCGGGGAATTGTATAGGAACTCTCATGGATGAGTGGTAATCAGGTGGCCTGATGTAAGGAGACATATCCATAAAATCTAGAGGGATTAGGGAACATGTTCATTTTGGAAACATGAATGGTATGTATTCACAATAATTACAGGGAGCATAAGTCCAGAGACCAGAAATGATTTGGGCACAACATTATTTAAAGTGTGAAAGAGTTTCGTGAGATATTGGATCTAGAATGAGGAAAAAATATATATTTCGATGTTATAATTGAATGTACGATTTGTACTTGTGAAGAAGATAAGGTTTTGAGAAGGTAGATTAACTTGTGCAAACCTAGACCGCATTTTGAGTTGTTTCATGATGATCCCTCAATAGTTGAAAAAGCCATGTTTGGTCCCACAGGATGTTTGGAATTCATGGTTTCTACATTTGAGGTACCATGGTTTCTTTTTTTCTTAGCTATCACAGAAGAGAAGTCTTTTCATGCATGAGAGGGTCGCTTCATCTTCTAGAGATCCCCTCTATGGTGGGTGTGAGCTTATATTTATAGAATGATGTGTAAGACAATGGAACATGACTTCACTACAAACAAAATAGAGTTTAGTTCTTTTAATATTTTTTTGCTGGGTCCTGGTCACACAACACCCATGGTTCAACTTATCATTTATCGTGCAACGAAATTATGTCATCATTGTGTTAGGTGAGGAGAACTCCTATTGTGCACTCTTTCCATGGATTCTATTGGATTTGTTTTACAATTTTTGGGATATTATGTACCTTCTATTCATTCCCTCTTGGTCACACAAATAAAATTATTTCACACATATCTTATTTTTGGGGATCACATGCCTTGGGTGAAATTTTATACTTGAGGTATCCATAGAACTCAGTTTCATCCATAGAACACATGTCCTATACATGTATAAACACAACTTTTCATGTAGAATTTAATATTTTCATGGAACATTTTACTGAATCCTGAAATCATACTTTGGGATGACACGTAATTTTTTTTTTGAAAAATTTACATTTGTTTTGAGAGACATGTTTTTGTTGAAAAAAAACTACCATTTTAGTGCTTATCTCCTATCACACCACCCATCATATAACTACATTTGGATTGATTCCTTGATTTTTTATATATATTTATGATTGGATATTCTATCTTGGACCTAGATGAACATTTCTTCCTCACTTAGTCATTATTATTTCATTCCTCGGTACACTATGTTACTTGGTGCCTCTCTATACACCATGGTGATGTGACACAACGATGGAAATTTTCCAATCATCAAATCCTAAAACTATGTGAAAAGATGCAGAGTGGTAGGTATCTTTTACATCTCTTTACCCTCAATATATAATTCATTATCAACCACATAGTCTTATCAATCTAGTCAAGGACCCACTACCTTAAACAACAAGGAACCCTTTTGTTCCAATCAAACTGACCCCAATCATCCCTTGTAAAGAGGAAAAAATCAAACTCACTCTAAAAACCCTTAAAGGGTAACCTATGAAAAAGTTAATAATTCACCCACCAGGTCCTCCAGTGATTTGTAAAAGTTAATGACATGAATGGAGAGGGAACAAAGCCCATGATACACTACACTGGGACTCAGAAAAATTATGTTTATGCTCATAGAATCTATTACTTCTAAAAATATTATAGCCAATAATTTCTCCCTTTTGGCCCTCTTAACGATCACCTCTATGAGGTAACACCACGAATGTCCCCATTTTATGAACCATAATACATTTAGAGGACGGATTTTATTCACATCGATATGCACATCCTATTCATATGATGATAGAATGTATATCAAACATCTTTATAAATAAAATTAAGATTATATGATGCATCATCCTCACCATCAAATGGTAAACTATGAATCCAACATTGTCACCATAATTAATTAAATTTCATAAATGTATTCATTATTTCATGATGTAAAACTTTAAAAAATTACCTAATTTGAGTGGGCCTTTCCCCATTCGGTGTTGGTCACAACCAGACCACTTAAGTTCATTGACCATGGATTGACAACAAAGATGATTCTACCCTTGGAAGGCAAGGTTTACCATCATTTAGATTGATACACCCATTCAATGTTCTCATATACATGGTGGTGTAATTACAATATCATTATCATTACTCATAAAATTATTTATCTTTGCATAATTATTTTGGGATTCATTAAATTAAATACAAACCATTTTACATGTCTGGACGTGCACCAATATGGGTTACAATGTCTATCCAAACTACATCACCTCGTATCACAGGTATAACCTCAATGGAATTTTGATAATAACAAAATAGTGTCCCATATTTTAATCATGTTAAATAGTGGATCCTAATTTGTTTATACCCCATCCTTGATAGTGTGATAGTGTAACACACATTTTGAACATGTTTAGTATTCATTACTAATAAACTTATCATTCCTCTTTTCATTCCATATAAAAAACATCTTGATTAATATATTTAATGTCACATGTGTTTGGATAGAATCCAATTCCCTTGAATTCACCTCTCTCATGCATTCACATGTGTTGGGGAAAAAGTTCATTAACTTGATTCCATATCTATAACAAATGATGCTCTAGTTGAGACACTCTCAATGATTTATGAGCCATTTTGAATGAAACCCTTCATCATTTTTCTAAACATGTCTGATGATTAATATTCCTTCAATTACTCTATTATTTCTCACACCAAGCATGACTCAAGTGGGCCTAGAGATTTGTGGTGTGTTATCTTGTTATTATGATGTACATGCAATGAAAAGTGAGGGATAAAATAAATAAAACATATAAAGATTTTAGGAAAGCAACAATTCTATTTCCATATACAAGAACCAATGAATAGGGGAATCCATGGACTATTTCCTCTACTTTATTCAAAAAAATTACACCTTTGGATTAGCCAAGGAAATAGACTAGTCCAACTCAGTCAACCATTTCTTGGTGTCCATGAACACCAACTATCTCATTGATAGTACCATATTCTATTCCATAGTTTCAAGGATATTCTCATCAACCATGATTTTTACCCAACCCTATTCGGCCCTATACATAGTCACAAATGATTCTACTCTTATAGCCATCGGCTGAGCTGCCACTAACTATTCCCTTGGTACGTTTTTTATCGCTTCCTCAAAAAAAATGGAACAATTATTATTTTTTTCCACTCTCACAATCTAATCATGATCTATTTATATACCCGAAATTTTATTAATTCCTTCCTAGGGTTTTTTTAAAAGGGGGAATTGAATGCTCTCCATTCTGTATTAACAATCTTGTCTAGCATGTCTCGGGATAGTGCATGAAGGGATTTGTAGTCTACACCATCCATTACATGATTTATCAACTAATAGTGGAGGGAACAAAAACGGACAATCAGGTCAGCTCAAAGAGTATGGGTGATGAAATTCTTGAGGCTTATCTATGCCTGGTATCAGACCACCTTATTATGCTCTAATTTTTTTGACCTAGAGTATTTATGATCCTCAGGTGTCACATGGTGATACTACAAGAATGAATTAAGGTAATCAGAAACAATATTTTTATAAATAACACTTTAGGACCACTGGTATCTATATCAAGATAGAGATCATCTACTCTTAACACTTATTCAATTCCTTAACCAATCTTAGGTTCCACCTGCTCCCTCTTCCAATCCACTAGCATGGAGATTTACTTCTCATCATTTTTTTCATTCTACTAGAATTGGTGACCCCTATAAGCTTAACATATCCACCTGGGTGAGTACTAAAGCCCCCATCCCCTCTCGAACACTAGCATACTGGGAGGTATCCCCAAACACTACCACGTATGAAATAAACGTTATTGGCATAATCTATAAAAAAAATCAATGTAAATATATCCCATGATAGAGGGAACATACACATTGTGAGGGTATATATATAATCCATATCCATTACCCCATTAGAAATATCATCATGGGTGGCTACTTCCTAGACCAAAATTTCTAGTCTTAAGGTCTTAGAATGGTGTTCCATAATAGGTGACCCCTCAATGCTACTAGGAACCTCCGCAACTATAATGAAATCCTCCGGCACCATACACCTAATGGATGTTAAATATAAGACAAAAATGTTATTATTATGAGTTTATATAACCATAATAAGTATAAAAATACTAAGGAAAGTATAATTATAGATTTACCTTAAGGATGAGGAAGAATATTGATGTTTAGCCATCCTAGGAGGATCGGTCTATTGTACGATGAGACTATTTCTATAATACCAGCATGAACATATAGATGATAGGTATGGTGGGAGAACTTGGATCCTCCACTCTAGTTTCCTCTGCAATAACCTCTTCCATTAAGGCTTTGGGAGAAGACTCTACAGTGGGCACCTTAGTAACTGAGGAGGAACTCACTCAACCGTCAATGAATTCCTCATGTCCCTATACTAAGGATCCCTACATGGATTGAAATAAAGAGTTAGAGAATTAAAATGTAATTTAATTTCTAATAGATTCATGAAAATGTGATATGGTATATTACCTTTCCAAATAATAGATCATCCAGTTCATCACCCTTGAGGATCACTTACCCTCTCTGTTGGGGACTTTCTTTCATGGATTCAGAGCCCCATCGCTCAAAACCACAAGGGCCTTGAGAGATTCTCTCAGGATATGATGACTCTTGGGATGGAGATTTTGACAAAGTTACCTCCTATTTCTCCTTAAAATCATACCTCATACCTAAATGGTGACCTGATCTCCCTCTCTCCACCACCATTCGAGAGAATCAATGTCCACTATTTATATGAAACTATCCCAAAATTCTAGTAGAGTGGTGATATGAGAGATCATGATCTCTATAACCTATATTCCATCCTAGGTCATCATTAGGCATTGTTTCTAGGGTGTATGGGAAGACCACAATATCTCTCATTCCTCCTAAAGCATGGGATATATGAAAATATCACACGCCAACACCAGGTGGTATAAAATCATCCCTAGAAGCTCCTAGGACCTACTCCCTCCATAATGGGATCTCTCCAAATACTCACAAAGTTACCTTTGGGTAATCCACTACCCTCTAGATGGTGGTGTCTTAGTTGGTCCTCGAGCTCCAATTTCAACAAAAACAACTTCTTATTCTCTCCCCATTGCCTGATGTGAACCCAAAATAGAATTCCATATTCCTCATTTTTAATCCTACAACATGTCAAAAGGATCCAAATCCCTCACATGTTGTTGGAAAGTAAAACTTGATAATTCCTCCACCATGTTTTCAGCATAGTTTTCGGTCATCTCAACATTTGATTTGGTTGGTGGTTGAATTATCGCCTCCTCAATGCTCTCAAAATATTAAAATCTACCACATCATATAAATAATGTATGAGTGTTTTTTCAAATAGACATCCATATCTATCTTATTCACTCGATATTGAATGCACCCAAACTACCATGAAAATCAAGATGGTGTATATGGTTCACCATAGGTGTTTTCGTCAACCTATGCTACCAACACCCCACCTCGTAAAGCCTAAAATAATCCATATACAATTTTTTACACTATATGTTTTCTACAATATCAAAATATGGTATGGGATAAGGTAGAAGTTAAATTTACCATCATTACCAATGTTGGATGCCACAACAGATTCACTGGGTACCACTAGTCAGACCCCAATGTTCTCCTGAAGTTATGATTGAAGACCAATATTCAGGAGTTAATGTAATTTGGAAGTTATTAACCCCATAATTTCACCATTATGTATTTATAAAAGTGTTTAAATGGAATAAAAATTCACCTGGGAATGTCTCTACTCATGACATGCTTGAAATTTCTATAAAACTAGGGTAGGGTAGGGATGCCCATGGTTACCTGGTTTTAAAACTCGATGAGATCCACCATCACTAGGGTCCTTGTTCATAACCCCTTGAATTCTTCCTTGAACATTATATATCATCCACACAGAAAGCTGGATACAAATAAAACATGAAAAACTATTATATTCCATTCTAACTAATATTAGCCCCACTCCTACTATCAACCTTCCTCTATCATCAAATAGTATGACCCTGACCGCATTTTGTGTCTTTCTTCTAGGTACTTCTTTGGATACCATATTTTATTCTCTGTAGGATTCATTGGGAATTGGCCCATCCATGTACTTGAATTAAAATCCTAGTGGAAGGGAAGAAGGTGTTTTATTAGAAACATAAAGTGATCCCACATGTTATTTTCTACTATAAGAGAATGATCATCATCCCCCGGAGCATTATAATTATGAATAAATAATTATATTGATATCATGTCAGGGTAATCACATTGATATGGTGAAATTCCAACAAAATGATTCCCCTCCCCTTGATAATAGTTTATAATTTATATATCTAGATACCTTTGACTGAGGAGATATAGAATCATCTCTGGATGGATATAAACATGGAAATGAGACATCCAAAATTACTTAAATAACTAGATATATTGTATACGGGTCTCGTACTCTTCAAAGTTGTGACATATCCAGTTCACACATTCCACCTCATAATTTATGTTCCCCCTTACCGTATGACCCATTCTTTATAGTTCCACATGGGTTTGTTTGAGAGATTATCATATATTATGCCCATATAGTGGTAATAAAACTCATCATACATCAAATAATTCTTAGTAACATTTATTTCCATTTATTATGGATGTTTATAAAAGTATCCTCATTCTCATATAATGAGTTCCGAGAGGAGGAATTGTTCTCGCATTGAATCTCATCATATAAAGTGTAACAAAACCTTTATGTTTAAGTCACCACATCCAGAATCTCCATGTAGACAAGCATCCTAACATTGTAAATAAGAAAGCTATTTATATGATTATAATCCCTCTATGATTTTCTATGGAAGATAAATATATCCCAAATGTTAGATTAAACAATCATAACCTAATGGATTTCATGGTTTTTGGCTATTTCTCCCCTCTAAGTGGATGTGTAAGTATACTGAGTAAACCAATTGTCCCTTTCTAAGAATCTTTGAGGGATTATATATTAATTTTCATGAAAATGAAGGTGAAATCATTCATGTAATAGATCTCCATTCATATGGTGCCTGTTTCATGTAATGTAATGGTGAAAACGACCTCTTTTTCAAAAAAATATGTAATGTGAATTTTTCATGAACATCATGACACTTAAGGCTCATTAGTTCGTGAAAAATAATTGAGTTTCACAAATAAGAGAAGGCCTGTCACATGTGAATGTAAGGTTTTTTGAAGGGCTCTGAATTTATCTATTTATAAGCACAATTAAAGTGATTTTTTAATATGTGAAATTAATTTGTTAGTCCCAAAGTAAGCGTTTTGTGACAAGGTGGAAAATTTCCCAAAGTTCAGCATTTTCCTCAGAACTTGACCCTACTCTTCCACATCAACTCCAGTTCCAGATCAATTTTTGGCACAGAAATTGAATCTATTCCATGAGGCTGATTTTTTACCAAATAAAGGGGGAGACTAAATTTTGGGGACCATTATAGGGACAATGGTATAAGCATGCATAGCAATGAACATGTGCGCACAACTCCCAATTTTGGCATGAAAATCATTTGTCAGAGATTAGTGATATCGAATTTCATAAGTTTACTGGATATTTTAAAATAAAATAAAAACAACAGTAAAAGATTTCAATAAACGTTTTTCTCTTATGTGTAACCCTAATGTTGGCATGTAAGTAACTTGTGTGAGAATGGTTCGATTAAACTGAAAATTTTCATGATATATCTTCAATTCCAAAGGAATTAAGGTCATGAAACCCATTGTTCTGTGAAACTATCCAAAGTTACATGATGTTACTAGAGTTTCATTACCCATTTATATGAAAATAATTTTTTCTATAAATAACTAATATTGCTCCCTTTTTCCGGATTAACCTATTTGATTTGGGGGGTCATTCTTTCATTTGTGCAAGCCTTATTTTTATGGACATGTGGAACTAAAAACATATATGGATACCTATAGGTATGGAACATGAATACTATTCCCCACGTAGTTCCTAAACATTTTTTATTCAATTATATATTTCATTGTGCATTTTCCATGATGACTAGTTAGGTTCACAAAATATGAGTACCCTTCTCTAAACCCATCAAATTTTGTGTAACTATTCCCCAAGAATCCTTTTTATAACCTTATTCTAGATCCCATGGCTCATGAAACTTCCATGGTGTATGAAACATTAAATATTAATGACACAACATTTTAGTACCAAACCAAAAACCTCTTTATAATAGACATGGAGTAATGCATGTTCAGAGTTTAGTTGCCATGTACCCATCTAATCCATGTTCGTTTTTGTGAACCATAAACACAAGACTGAAATCAGTAACCCCTATGTAGAGAATCTTTTCTCCAAGAATAATCTAGGTAGATTCATAAAATTTTTATATTAATAATTGGCACCCTAACATTGAAACTCATTCTTTCTACGTTAAATGGAAAACATCCTTTCCTTCTTCAATCCAAAACAACCATCATAGCGGAAACATAAGACATTATGATGGAATTATCATGGGATGATCTATTCCTTAAACATCATTAAGGGAATGTAGTATCCATGTATACTCTTCACATCATACCTTAATTGGGAACATGTTTCACTATGTGAAATTTCTAATGATGACCAAGCTATAATAACATAAACTATATAGCACTAACATCCTAGTCACGTGATGTTAAACTAATGAGAACATGTTTTTCATGTGAAGTTAAGATGTATACATAACCACTATGATAAACATAGTATAAATCATGTCATAGACCTAAGATGACATCCCATATTCCTAGAAACATACACAAGTAACCCCCACTCATACCATCGTTGATCTTTAGTGTATCCTATGAAACATGCACACATAATCCATACTGATGTTGTCACTACTCCTCAATGTCTCAAAGGAAGCTTACTTGAATATTCCTCACACCATCCCTTCATTCTGCTGATTTAATTACACAACATTCCTTACCACATGACTTCGAAATACATAGAATGGACATATCATTTTACCTTAAACTGTTTACTTGAACTATATGGGTTTTGATCCCTATATCATGACATTGTACATAGGATGCCTCTATAAGGATCAATCCTAACACCCAAACATCACAACAAATCTGTCTTTATTCCCCTAAATAGGTGATCAACATGACGTGTGATCATTCCCCTTGATAAAACACATAATCCACATACAACCTAATCTTTAGGTCCCCATTGGACCTCAACAACGTCATGCAGTACTAACATATATTTGTCTCAATATGTGAAGAGTGTATATGAGAATATTACCCAATACACAATAAACCAATGAATAACCATTCCTATTTAAGGTATATTGGATAGTCTACACTACACTCTATATACTTGATGCATCCCAAAAATACATTAAACATATAATCATATCCCCACATGACATTAAACTTATTATTACATCCCCAAAAAACTATAAAACAATGGCCTATTCTAATGCATAAGAGTGTAAATCTTTTGTGATGATAAATACATTGATAAGGTAATTACCTTCTGAATCCTTATACGAAATTTATAGTCTTCCTAACATGATGATTATTATATGCATTTCATATCTCGAAGTAAATATGTGTCTCTTTTTTTGAAAAGTACAGGGTGCTCGAGGTAATGATCCTTGGATGCCTTACACCTCCTTGGAATATGGTCCTCCATAATGAATATATAATTACATGAGATAAACAAAAAATTACTCATACATGAGATTCACTTAATTATGAAAGAGCATGAATTTTAATGTTTCCCAGCATGCCCATGTTTTTGAGATTCCTAAACATGACGAACATCATCATCAGCTATAACTGTGTGTTGCTACACTATCATTATAGAGAGAAGTGTAATTAACTAGTGTATTGGAAACAAGAACCAGATTCAAGAACATTTATCAAATATATTTTGGTGACCTATACTAGAAAATTAACACTATGGATGAATCTCTAGATGATGAAGCCAATATCCCATCACCTTGTTCCGATTAAGGAGTTCACATCATCAAACTTGGTGGTAGATAACTCCCACTTTTGGAAATAGGGAATATGGTATAACCACACTCAAGGGGTTTTGAAAAATCCAAGGAATCATACTACTCCAGGAGTGGAAAAGTGCACCAAATTGACACCATGGTGGATGCCATGTAAAACAGGGAGTCCGTATTGGGTTATACATCATGTGTGATATGTGATTATCAATGGTGAACGGATTGTGTTGTAGGTTTCAGATAACATTAAATGATATCCTTGGTACTACCTTTTATGAATTATATCCATGTATATGTGATTATCCATGGGGGATTACCTCATGTTATGGGTTCCTCTCCTGTGTTCAGTTGGATATGTTATTCTCGCCATTGTATTTTCTTTCTACAAATGTGATTTACCATGAAATGTAGTGTCCCATATTTTTTTACATATATTATATTAATATTATATGGGAATTTAATTTGAGACTAGGATCTGGGACGGCGTGCAATTACGAGGCCCGGTGAGCCCGGAAAAAATATTTGAATTTAATTTAATAATTAAATAACACGCGCATGCGGTTTTCATGAAAAAGTGTAATAACTCCCAAACGGGTGCTCGGATCAGAAATATGATGGCACCGTTGTGTTCAGAATAGTGATTTTGCCTTCGGTGAGGCCTAACATTGGCATGCGTCGGTCGGTGGTGAAATCTGGTTTTTGGACACAACCATAATAAAATATTTTATTCAAATATTTTATTTAAATCCTTGTTACAGTGAAATCTATTTTCTTTTTTAAATTGATATATCACAGGATATCAGGGTTACAATTTTCCATAACCTTGAATTTCCCTGTAGGCGTTGGAGGATCTGGAGAAAACCTCCCAACGCGGCGACGATGTTCTTGACAAGCTTCGCTGGAGACGACGGCCCGACGACCGAATCTTCACCAACGAATGCTGCAGATATAGGTAGAATGTTTTTTTTGATTTCCTTCCCTATTTTTGATTTCCATGACGAATGTGGACTAATCCACGTATATATTAGCCCACAGATCAATCGTTCTAGCGGGACGAGTTTCTGTGGGGATTTTGATGTTGTTTTGGTTTTGATCTAACGACGATGAATCCAGATCGTCACGAACAACGATCGAGGTTTATCCCTCTCGTTTGGTTCTTATTTTTCTCCCTCACGTTTTTCATTGTGTTCTACGAGTTCTTGGAGTAAATCGATCATTTCAAATTCGTTTGTTGGCGCAAAAATCCAAGACTGTAGATCCATCCCCAGAGTGATGTCACAGAGGTGCGACGACGGTTTTGGCAGGTGATTCGGAGCAGATCAAGAGATAGGAGTTTTCACGAATTTTTCTTAGGATGGAATGATTGAGGTTTACAATCCTATTTAAGAGACAAAAACACCCATTGCGGTGTTCTTATGATGAAACGAACCAATCCCTGGAGTATCAGGATGAACGGACGAGAAACCAAGGATCCGAAGGTTCAGCTGCAGTGCGAGGAGGAAGACGAGGCTTCTGGAAAAATCCTGACTACACGCCATGTAGTATGAGATACATGGAGTGTGTTCATCAACAGAACACCTGACTTGTACTCTGGGAGTAAAAAAATATGGGTTGGGTACACGGCCAAGGACACTGCGTGTATACCCTTCGGCTGCCAGACCTGGACAGATACATGGGATACCCAGTGTACTGGTACACTGGCAGGTGGCACAGACACGTGTTGGGTACATGACCAAGGACCCGGAATTTATACCCTTCCCCGGTCAGACATGGCCAGATACACGGGATACCCCTTGTACTGGTGCATGGGCAGGAGACACGGACACAAACAAAGACCGTGTACGGGAACATGGCTAGCGTACACAGAGCGAGCCCTAGGTTCTCAGACATGGCGTGTGACTCTTCAATACATAGTTTAGTTTCTTTGTATCCGACAAGCCAAATGACATGGGCCGTTTTCACGAGCAGTACCCATATTTAAGGAACACGACGTGTTATTCTTCTACACGCTGTGTAGTTTATTTTTTCACAGCATGGACAGATGACACGAGCCGTTTACATGGGCAGTACCTGGGTTCAAGGAACAGGGCGTGTAACCATACTACACCCCGTGTAATCAATTATTAATGTCTTGAGACACTTGTATTAAGTGACTTGGACTAGTTTTATTAGGGTTCATACCCTTGGTCTTTTCTTTGAAGGTTCTGGTATCATTTCCTTTATGGAGGAGCATGATCCATTCAGCAGGAATTCTTGAATAGAGTTGTTGGAATCACCTCTGTGAGACTTAGAGCCAGATCCTCTATTCATTCATGGAACCCTAGGTACTATTCTTGGTATCGATGTGACCAACTTTACCTGGGCACCGATCCTCTGCTTAGCGAATTAGCATAGAATGAGTTGCCGGAATCACCCCATGACTTGGTTGTGATCCTCATCTGAGCATCATGTTCACAAAGTGCTTGTGGAGTGTGTTATCTCAGAATGAGTACTTCGTATCTCTCTCTTTAGAAATAGGAGTGTGTTCTCCTTATTGCATGATTAGTGGAATCTTAAAGCTGGATCCTAGTGGCGGTATCGCGATGGTCGTCTGTGTATGAGTATATCTGGATATTCTTGTTATATGTTATGTAGGAATATATTGTGTGGAGCTGACTGTATTTTTTTCCTTTGTGGTATTTTATCTTTTTTTATTTTCTTTGTGGTTTCGGGGTGTCCTACTGGGTATTGTTGTACTTAAACCTACACAGGATTTCCCCGCACGTTTTGTGTCTTGTGCAGACGAGCGAGCCTTTGACATGACTCTATGTGGACCAGGACCGGATGGTGCTCAATGAGATCAGGCGGGCCGAGGTGTGTTTCTATGGCTACAGATTGCAGTCCCAGAAACTTTCCTTATAGGTTGTACTTTGTTACAGACTTTCTTTTGGTGGGCTTGTACATTTGGCTCAGGGTTTTACTTTCAATTAATTTTCATTCCCGTCGTACTCTGTTAGTTGGGTTTTAGTGTATGCATGCATCTTTTCCTTTTAGTAGTTTTTACTTTTCAGCTTTTTGGGCATGGAGATGTGTGATCATGTGTACAGGTTTATAGAAAATTCCTCCCATGCTATTAGTATGCCTACTCGGTGCTAGTCACAAGCCCCTGGCCTATTGGAGGTGGGCTTGGGGAGTTACGGGTCAAGCCTCACTGGGACGGGTCGTGATAGAGTTGTATCAGAAGTGGTCGGTTCTACCTTAGGACCTAGAGTCTGTGAGTTGTTTTGGGGCAACAGTGTTATGTATTTCGAGTTCGGCTTTCAGGCCAAGGACCCCAGTTTTGGTGTGGGCAGCCGACGTATCCATACACCAGGACTCTGATAACATGCTTTTCGACTCAGAACATGAGAATAATAGTCACAGGGGAAAATGGTACATACATCATATAGGAATGGGTTGTGGTTTCCATGTCATTCTTGAGTCACCTCTCCAGATATACTCACTGACTAAGATACATCTTGTTTCTTTATAGGATTCCTCCATGACGCGCACCCTCTAGGATCCAGTAGCTCAATCAGGAGGATGACCCCTCAGTGATGAATCTTCGATACAGGGACCAGATCCACCAGTTTTACCATCAGGTGGTGTACCAGTTATCCCACCACCTGTGGAGCAGTGTTTAGTGCCTGCTGTACCAGTGGAGGAGGAGGGCAGGCTGAGCACACTCCACGAGTTTTAGAGACAGAGACCACTCAGAATTTGAGGCGAGCCTGACCCTCAGGCAGTATAGGACTGGCTTGAGGTAGTGACCAGAGTCTTCCATTTGGTCAGGACTCCAGCAGACCAGATGGCGATCCTAGCAGCGAGCCTTCTGCAGGGCATGACAGGACGATGGTGGAGTTTGGTTATCTAGACCCACGATGAGGTGACTCTTGCGTGGACAGAGATTGAGTGTATTTTTAAAGAGGAGTTTTCACTGGTTATCCTTAGATAAGTACGTATACAGGATCTTCTTCAGCTCTAGTAGAGAACCATGTTGGTGGTTGACTATTCATCGACGTTTACCGACCTCTCACGGTACTCAATGGATATGGTCAGAGATCAGTACTTTAGAGATCAGACTTTTGAGTGGGGCCTGTACAGAGATATCTGAGCTAGAATTATCCCTATGAGAATTCCTACTTATGCTGGGGTGCTCGAGTGGGCTTTGGTGGTTGAGAGATTCTTGGCAGAGCAAAGACAGTCGGTAGTTGTCAGTAGTGGGCGAGTTGAAGCAGAGACCTCTGCAGCAGGGAGCCGATGCCAGGGACCCAGCCATAGGAGATGTTTTCAGAGGAGATCCCAGTACAGGGGATCTTCCTTATAGGGTTCACAGGGTGCATCTATCCAGCCTCGAGAGAGGCGATGCTACTCATGCGATGGCAGGGGACATCTCACTCATGATTGTCCGACCTACCGTACTACTGACACGAGAGCAGTGGAGGGACCACCAACGAAGAGGCAACATGTGGAGTAGATAGATCTGAGATGTGGAGAACGTGTTATGAGAGCTGGGAGAGCAGTTGGAGGTGGTCGACGTTTTGACCATTTACCACTACCACCCCCAGGAGGTCCACCCCAGGTTCTGGGAGCTGGTGGACAAATGCAGGGACAACTACATGCAGCAGAGGCTTATGACCCAGGTACTCCCGTAATGATTATAGGTTCAATCTGTGTCTTTTATACTTTGGTTTTCGTACTGATAGACATAGGTTCTAGTCATTCCTTTCCAGCTGCTTACCTTGTTTGAGACCTTGAGATTGCAGTTGAGCCATTGACTCGACCCTTACGCTTAGAAACCCCGACTGGAGAAGATTCAGAGATCACACACCTTTGTAGGCAGTGTGACCTGACCCTTGGAGGTGAGATTTCGGTTGGATCCTCTTGGTTATAGGGTCGAGGTCTTACGATGTAATTCTTGGTATGTATTTGCTATCCACAGTTCTTGCCTAGATCGACAGTTTTAGGCGAAGGGTGCGGTGTGTCTGCAGTGATGGAATGTGGTTCTCTTTTAACAGTGAAAGATAGACCCAGGTAGTGTCGGATGGACTCATGCATAGGAAGGCACAACCGATATCCTATTAGTTGGCTAGCCTCGCCCTTTGGCACAAAAGATGTTTCCAGATTCCAGTTTCTAGTAGTAGTGGCTGAGTACGAGGATTTCTTTCTGGAGGATGTCCCTGGGCAACCTCCCCATCGGGAGATATATTTATGCATTGAGTTGCAACCCGGGATGATACTGATATCAGCATCAGCATAACGGATGGCTCCTGAAGAGCTTCGTGAGCTGAGAGTGCAGTTGGATGACTTGCAGAATAAGAGCTTTGTGAGACCCAGCATTTCACCCTGGGCGGCCCTAGTGCTGTTTTCCAAAAAGGCATATGGGAGATTGAGGCTATGTTTGTATTACTGGTTCTTGAATCTGGTGATCATAAAGAACAGGTACCCACTACCGAGGATCGATGACCTCTTTGACTAGTTGAGAGCGGCACAATTGTTCTCAAAGGTTGATCTACGATCAGTCTATCACTAGTTGTGAGTACGGGATGAGGATGTACCAGAGACGGCTATCAGATGTCTCTATGGTCACTATGAGTACCTGGGGATTCCCTTCGACATGACGAATGCCCCAGCAGTATTCATGGGTCTCATTAACTAGATCTTCTAGACCTATCTTGATCGGTTCATAGTAGTCTTCATCAATGATATCCCTTTGTACTCTGCGTCCGAGGAGGAGCACACGAGACACCTAAGGATGGTTCTGGACACACTCCTAGAGCACCAGTTGTATGGGATACTCTCGATGTGTCAGTTCTAGATATAAGAGGTCCACTTTCTGGGATACTTTATCTCAGCAGATGGTGTAAGAGTGGACCTCGCCATGGTGGAGGCAGTTCTAGCATGGGATCCACCCCGGAGCGTGGCAGAGGTGCAGAGCTTCCTTGGGTTGACATGATACTATCAGAGATTCATTCTTGATTTCTACAGGATTTCATCACCCATGATAGCTTTGACCCAAAAGGGTCATCCTTTCGCGTGGACTAAGAGATTCCTGCAGGCTTTCCAGCAGCTGAGATAGAGTCTGACGAGCGCCCCAATCTTGAGATTACGGGATGAGGGTGTCGATTATGTAATGTTCTACGATTCATTAGGAACATGGCTTGGTTGTGTCCTAATGCAGAGGCAAGCAGTGATTTCCTATGGCTCAAATTAGTTGAGGCCACACGAGTAGAAATGCGCGACCCATGATCTTGAGTTGGAAGCGGTAGTTTTTGCGTTGAAGTTGTGGCATCACTACCTGATGGGCGAGCAGTTTACCATCTACTCTGATCACAAGAGTCTCAGGTATATCTTTTATTAGAACGAACTGAATTTGAGGAAGATGCGGTGGCTTGAGTTCCTCCAGGATTACAATTTTGAGATTTTTTATACTCCGAGGAAGGAAAACGTAGTGGCGGATGCTCTCTGCATGAAATCCAGTTCGCAGTTGCGGGATGAGGCGACGAGGAAGTAAGACCCTTTACAGTTATCCTTCATGGATGGAGATGAGGGAGATTACCATCAATCGATGGTTATTACCCCTCCACTCTTACAATGAGTCAGGGAAGCACAACGCGAGGATGCTATCTATGAGACTCTACGTGCTCAAGATATCCACAGGTGTTGCGGCTGATGGATATTCAGAATGTGGGGAGCACGTTGTTATTTTTAGAGGGTGTACAGTAGTTCCAGTGACGTTGCACTAGGAGGTTCTATTGGAGTTCCATACATCCCCCTTGGTGGTGCATCCAGGTGTGGAAAAGATGTTTCAGGACCTCGGACATCAATTCTGGTGGCCTGGAATGAAGAAGTGTGTGGTAGAGTTTGTTTTTCGGTTCCTTACTTTTCAGCAAGTAAATGTTGAGCACCAGGTGCCGGTAGGATTGACTCAGCTTCTTGAGGTGCGAGTGTGTAAGTGGTATGGGATATCCATGGACTCCGTGAAGGGTTTACCACGCATGTCTAGGGGACATGATGCCATCTGGGTTATTGTTGATCGACTCACGAAGTCGGTCCACTTCCTAGACATACGGGAGTATAGTTCAGTAGAGAGCTTGGGATACCTCTACATGTAGGATATACTTCGACTTCATGGAGTACCATCCTCGATCGTCTCATATCGTGATGCTCATTTCACATCCCAGTTGTTGGAGGGATTTCTGTAAGCTTTTGGGACTCAGTTACGCTTGAGCACAGCGTTCCATCCTCAGACCGATGGGTAGACAGAGCGGACCATCCAGGTTCTGGAGGATATTCTTCGAGCTAGAATACTTGACTTCAGTCATAGCTGGGAGGATCACCTACCACTGGTGGAATTTTCTTATAACAACATTTATCATTCCACTATTGGTATGGCACCATTTGAGGATCTGTACAGGAAACATTGTAGGTCACCACTTTGCTGGACTGACCCAGGAGAGTCAGCACTTATGGGCCAAGAGATGGTGAGAGCTACTACAAAGAAGGTGCAGGTCATCCAAGAAGGGATGAAGACTACACAGAGTCGGAAAAATTCTTATGCCGACAGGAGGCGAAGGCCCTTGGAGTTTGAGGAGGGAGACTATGTGTTCCTTCGGGGCTCACCTCGATTGGGGTTTGAGAGATTTGGCTAAGGCAGAAAGCTATCTCTAAGGTTTGTTGGCCCTTTTCAGATTCTGAGTAGAGTTGGCGATGTGGCGTATCTCTTGGCTCTACCTCCTCAGATGGACCAGGTACACAACGTCTTCCATGTGTCGTAGCTACGGAGGTACGTGCATGATCCTTCACACGTCATCGACTGGGGCGAATTGGACATCGATGATGGAGAGACCATTGCAGAGTAACCAGTGGAGATCAAGGATCGAATGGAGAAGATCCGTCATGGGTGAGTTATTACCTTAGTGTGTGTCTGGTGGAAGCACAGAAATCTCTAGGAGAGCATGTGAGAGCGAGAGGCTCATATTTGCTTGCAGTACCCACATATTTTTGAGTAGCCTTTGTTTTGTCTTTTGAGGGACGTAAAATCCCTAAGGTGGGTGTGATGTATTGTCCCAGATTTTTTTCCATGTATTATTTTAATAATATATGGGAATTTAATTTGAGACCAAGCTCTGAGACGGTGTGTAGTTCCGAGGCCCGGTGAGCTCGGAACAAATGATTGAATTTAATTTAATAATTAAATAACACGTGCATGCGGTTTTCCTAAAAAAGTGGAATAACTCCAGAAAGGGTGCTTGGATCATAAATTTGAGGGCACCGTTGCGTTTGGAACATCAATTTTTCCTTAGGCGAGTCCTAACATTGGCCGATGCAGGTTGGTGGTGAAATATGGTTTTTGGACGCAACCAAAATAAAATATTTTATTAAAATATTTTATTTAAATACTTGTTACAGCAAAATATCGATTATTTTTAAATGGATATTTCACAGGGGATCAAGGTTACAATTTTCCATAAACCTGAATTTTCCTGGAGGCTCTAGAGGCTCTGGAGAAAACCTCCCAATGCGGCGACGACGTTCTTGACGAGCTTCACCGGTGACGACGACACGGTGACCAGATCTTCGCCAACGAATGCCGCAGATCCAGGTAGGATGTTTGTTTTTGATTTCCTTCCCTGTTTTTAATTTCCATGAAGAACATGAACTAATCCACGAATAGATTATCCCATGGATCGATCGTTCTTTTGGGACGGGTTTTTACGGGGATTTTCAGGTTGTTTTGGTTTTGGTCTAACGATGACGAACCCGTATCGTCTTGAACAATGATTGAGGCTCGTCCCTCTTGTTTGATTCTTGTTTTTCTCCCTCGCGTTCTTCATTGCGTTCTACACATTCTTGGAGGAAATCGATCATTGCACATTCTTTTGTTGGCGCAATGATCCAGGATTATATATCCAACCCCAGAGCGATGTCACGGAGGTGCGATGACAGTTTCAGCATGTGATTCGTAGCAGATCAGGAGATACGAGTTTTCAGGCATTATTCTTCGGATGGATCGTTCGAGGTTTATGATCCGATTTAAGATCCGAAAAAACCCGTTGCGGTGTTCTTATGATGAAACGAACCAATCCCTGGAGTATGAGGACAAATGGATGAGAAAAAAAGGATCCTGAGGTCGACTACACAGTATGTAGTATGAGATACACGACGTGTGTTCGTCGTCAGACCACATGGCGTGTACTCCGGGAGTACACGGACACGGGTTGGGTACACGGCCAAGGAAACTGTGTGTATACCATTCCCCGGCCAGACCCAGCCAAATACACGGGATACCCCATGTACTGGTACACTGGCAGGTGACACAGACATAGGTTGGGTACACGGCCAAGGACACAACGTGTATACCCTTCCCTGGCCAAACCCGGCCAAACCCGGCCAGATAACAGGATACCCCGTGTACTAGTACACGGGCTGGCGACATGGATAGGGACAGAGACTCTGTACGGGCACATGGCCAGTGTACACAGAGCGAACCACATGTGCTCGGACACGGCGTGTGACTCTTCTACATGTCGTGTAGTTGCTTTCAATCTGACAAGACAAATGACATGGTCCATTTACAAGGGCAGTACCCGGAGTCAAGGAACATGGCGTGTGATTCTTCTACACACCGTGTAGTTTAGATTTATATAGCTTGGATAGATGACCCGGGCCATTTACACTGGTAGTACCCGAGGTCAAGGAACACAGCATGTAACCATACTACACGCCGTGTAACCAATTATTCATGGCTTGAGCCACTTCTCTTCTATGACTTGGACTAGATTTCTTAGGGTTCGTACCCTTGGTCTTTTCCCTGATGGTTCTGGTATCATTTACTTTATGTAGGAGTATAATCCCTTAAGCAGGACTTCTTGAATAGAGTTATTGTAATCCCTTCTGTGAGACTTAGAGTCAGATCCTCTATTCATTCATGGAACCCTAGGTAGAGTTATTGGTATCGACGTGACCAACTTTACCCGGGCGCCGATCCTCTTCTTAGTGGATTAGCTCAGACTGAGTTGTCAGAATCACCCCATGACTTAGTTGTGATCCTCATATGAGCATCATGTTCACAATGTTCTTGTGGAGTGTGTTCTCCCGGAACGAGTACTTAGTATCTCTCTCTTCAGACCTAGGAGTGTGTTCTCCTTGTAGCATGCTTAGTTGAAACTTCGAGCTAGATCCTAGTGGCGGTATCGTGATGGTCGTTTTTGTATGAGTATATCTAGATATTCTCGTTATATATTCTGTAGGCATATACTATGTGGAGATGACTGTATTTTTTCCTCTGTGGTAATTTCCCTTGTTGTATTTTCATTGTGGTTTTAGGGTGTCTTACTGGGTATTGTTATAATCACACATTCACGGGCTTTGCCCAAACGTGTTGTGTCTTGTGCAGACGAGAGAGCCTTTGATAGGTTTCTAGGTGGACAAGGACCAGACGGTGCTCAGTGGGATCATGTGGGTCGAGGTGTGTTCCTACGGCTATAGATTGCAGTCCCAGAACCATTCCATAAAGTTTGGACTTTTTTACAGACTTTCATTTGGTGGTCTTGTACTTTTGGCCCAGGGTTTTAGAATCTTGTACTTTACATTCTTGTCGTACTCTGTTGGTTGGGTTTTAGTGTATTCATGCATCTTTTCCTTTTATTAGTTTTTAATTTTCTGCTTTGTGGGCTTGGAGATGTGTGTGCATGTGTATAGGTTTATAGGCAATGGCTCCAATGTTAGTAGTATTCCTACTCGGTGACAGTCACCAGCCCCTGGCCTATTAGAGGTGGGCTTGGGGAGTTGCGGCTCGGGCCCCACTGGGACGGGTCGTGAGATGAAACATACCTTATCCTAGGGTTTGAATCATGTACAAATTTTAATCTATTATTCCCTCCTTGTGATTTTATTCCTATATTTTTCATTTAAAATGATGAAATAGTATGAGATATGTTCTATCATGGGACCTCGGAATTTAGGTGTGGATATTACCCCCACCAAGGAGTCCATTATATATGTGTATTGATAGGGACATTATTTCATGAGAGGGACCTTAATTAAAATTTAATCATGGTTAAAGTGAATTTATCATTGTACTATAATGTGATTCTTATTTATAGTGACTATAAAAATGTTATTTTCCTATTTGGAATGAATTGTGGTGTCATGTGTAAGGATAGATAATTTGGATATGATGACCTAACATGTATTTGTGTCTGTTACATGTTCTTTTTTTTCAACTCTATATATTTTTTAAAGTCATAGGAACCCAATTGGTGTTTTTATTAAATTATTATTTTATCACAGCTAGCATGGGAACCCAAGTTTTCATGTAGAAATCATGTTTTAATATTATTTTAAAGGGTATATAAGGGGTCTGGTTAGATTCATTTTATAATTATTATGAAACTATGCCACGTAGCAACCCATGTATTTCAGTTATCTCTCCAATAGTCCTTTTCTATTTTTATTTTATTTTTTACAATGTCATATTTCTAGATAATCCCATTTCAATAAGTATATATATATTAGGAATTGGTTATTTGTCATAACATGTCGATATTATATGTTACTTATAGTTATCTCATAGATATAATTAAATATTCTTTTACTAATCTTTGAAGTCTCTTTATATAGTTTATAGTCTCCTTTTGAATAAAACAACCCATGGAATATAGGGAGGTGGGCATGAGGTTTTGTATCAATACTGACTAATATACTATTTTTTTAATTCTTGAATGTGAATTATATAATTTTATCATTAAATTATATTAGTAATTTTATTATTAGAAATTTAGTATATGGGGATAAAAATGGACTTTTCTTATGTTCTAGATAAGACTTGTGTGTAGTGAGGACATGTATTATGGAAGACTATTTTACGAGTGGAAAAATAATATTTTTCTTTCTTTGACAAATTATTATTGTTACATTTACAAAAAATATATTAATTTTAGTTGAGATTTATATTATTTTTTACTCTCAAATTGAGTTGTAAAGAGTGTATGGGTCCATGAAAAAGTTTTAGAGACATAGGAATAATTTTATATATGAATGACTACATTTATATGTTAATTAATTTTCAAAATATATAATGGTTTTTGATAAAAATATATTTATTAAATAAAATATTTGAGAATTAATTTAGAAATTGGTTTTGTTTAATTCAAATAAGAACAATATATTATTTATTGTATTATAAATTAACTTATTTTTGTAACATTAAATTTCCAAAACATGAATGATGATTTTAAAGTGTTTTTTATGGATTCTTATTTATACAACTATGATTAAGAAGAATGGTATCTATGTAGTGGGTAACTTTATGTAATGGATAAACTAGTATGGGTTTTATAGGTGGTTTTTTTCATTAGATGTGGCAGGTTTAGCTTGGACTTTTGGAGTTGATGAGAGATCCATGAGAGGACAGTATGAATTTTATGTTCCCCGGGAATGGTTATGTGACTACATATAGAGTTATATGATTTTAATTTATGTTATTTATTATTGATTCTAATTTAGTTTCTTTTGAGGTATATGAATGGGGTAATTTTCTCACTGTATAGGGTGTTTATTGGTTAAAATTACATTAAAAGGTGTGTTTATTTAAAAAATATGGATGTTAGAGTAGTTGGAGGAGGATATGTTTAAAAATAGAGTATTTGGACATTATTTAGGAGATAATTCTATTTAAGGTAAATGAACAAAATTCAACATGATATGTTGCACCATTTTGAGGTGTCTACATATGATTTCATTTAAATAGTCAGGGTGGGTAATGCCTAAATTGGGTCTTTATATTATAATGTAGGATATTATATTATGAAATATTTAGTCAATTCTTAAATAGGAGTTGTAGGGTTTTTGGATATCACAGGAAAAATGTGATGTTTCATTAGGGAGTTTAGGGTTACACTATGATGTGACGCCAGATAGGTAATTGAGTCAGGAATGTCATGGTCAAATGAAAATAATCACCCTAGGAAATTGGTTGTAAATATGGAATGTATAGTAGATGGTTCATCATTTAGGTTGTGTATATTGAATAGTTTTTGTTTCACTTTAGGTGTATAGGATAGTACACCTTATCCACCTAATAGTGAGATATATTTTTTGAATGGTGGTATTTATAAATCGATTCTTTGTATATATGTTAATGACTATACAATATTAGTATGTTAACAAAAAAATAATGGATTTATTTATTTGTGGATTATTGTTTTGGATGGTTTTTAAGGTAAGGATTATGATTTGATGGTGTATTTTCAATGGATGGTTTTTTTATTATGTACATCGACATATAATAGAAAATATATAGAAGCGTTTTTTATATACAAGGCATTAGTGGTGATTATATTCATAACAATTATAATATTGGAACTTGTAACCTTTGACCACGGACTTAATTGGGGAGAATTGAACGCCATAAAATCAATCCATGTGTTCTAAATTAAATAGTGCCTTGTTTGTTTTTCAGTTTCTTGCGAACAAAGAATATTTAAAAAATCTCAATATATGTGAAGTTTTTATTTTAAAATATTGGAACCTAGAAGGAAATGTTGGTGAAATTAATAGTGTTGAATTTTTTAGGTAAGGAATCTAATATTTTGAATTCCCTTGTGAAAAAGGTAAAGAAAGAGTTGATATGATCAATTGTGTTTTACTCCATTTTCCAAAGGAGGTTTCCTAGAGTTGTAGTATCATGGAATGTTTTCATAAATATTTTTTCTATAGTAGAGAAGAAATTTGGTGGGAGAGTATGCCCGAAAATTCAAAAGGTTGGTCAATTTTATTACACCCTTGAATGTAGAATAATTCATACATTCTTGTTATTTTTTATTATTCATCAAGAATCCCTTATTAGTGTGTGTGGACCACATTTTCTAGAACATAAATACATCAGTTTCCAATTAGTCTTTTAATCATTAGGTATTGACATCTATTCCTCCCAGAGATTACTAGAGCCCGATAGAGTTAGTTCAAGGATAGATAGGGGTTATTGAGCCTCATAATGAGGGTTATAGAGTAAGTAGATAGGGTAATCCATCACCATTATATTGAAAAGGAGATGGAAATTGGTGTAATTATGGAATATTAGGATGTAGTGTATATATATATTTTTCAAGTTGGATAAGCCTGGTAAACTAAGGAAGGATTGATGTACCATTATTTTCTAGATACATGTAAAATGATACTATTATTTTAATTTTTCTTTCCATATTTTATCTTATTTATAAAACTTCTTCTGTTGGATGTGATGTATTTTTCTAGACATGGTATTTTATTATGAAAGAAATAATTTTTGTAATTATACTGGAGAGGATCTCTTATAGTCATCCATATATGGTATACATGATTTGGTGCGTGGGTATAGGCTGAGAAACTCATGATTTATACTTGGTGGGTAGTTTCCAAAAAAACTATTTTTGAGAGATATCCACATCAGGGAATAATGTTCGAAGACATAGTTGATGAAATGGAATGCATAGGTAGTGTGTAAATGGAAGAAGTTTTTATCCATTGCTGGAGTTTATGTTATCTATATCTTGTTATTGATCTATAAAAAATATTTTCATTCTACTTCAGTGTTTGGTATATTCGATGTGCTCTAAAATTAAGGAAGTGTATATGTTTGGGATTATCTAGATGGATATCATGTCTTCCATAATGTCATTTATTTTGAGGAATTCATATCAAATCAATAATTGATATCACATTGATCTACTATTGGTTATAAGGAAATAAAATGTGTGGCCTATTCAAATGATTATTTTTCATGTATTTGTGAATCAATAGATGGTTTCATTGTTGGATGTGTTTTTTGGGAAATTTATTTGTCATATCGGGGTTCTGACCTATATTTTTCATTTAAATTCCAATTTTATGGACCTAGAATTATTGTGAGAGGCCCAATATTTAATCTGTAATAAATAATATGTGTCCATTTTACTTTTATATGGATGAAAAATTATTAGGGGATCATATTTGTCACTTTATAAGAATGATATTCCCAATGGTATATAATTTTTAATGGTTTATGTCCTTATGATATGGAAAATTCATATGAAGTAAGATATTTTTATCCTTGAGTAGAGGGTGTTTTGAAAAATGGGACACAAATTGTGATTTCAATGTTTGGAACATTAATAGGGGTGTTTATATTCTTTTTTTATGATTTTTGTTAATTTTCATGGGTGTTGTGGGAGGTTATAAGTCTTAAACTCAATGGATAATAGAAATTTTACTGTAGGGGGGATATAATTACAAAACTAAAAAGGGTTGTGTCATAATGTTTACTATGAGGAATGGAGTTCCCTCTGAATCACTCAGTCATTCAAAATTTCATGATCTATTTTTCTTAGTTTTTATCTAAGGAGGAGAATTTTTTCATGAATCATATGGTCACTCCATAATGAGTCCCCACAAGGGGTGTGTTGTGCCATCATCTTCTATCTCACTCCAAAATATCAAGTGTTTTTTGTGATGTTATTATATGTTTCTTGGGGTATGAGGTTAGGAATTATGCAAATGTGTTGGGTGTGTCCTGATATGATTGATAGTTTACGGTTAGGTATCTTCAGAGTCAATTGAGTATATCATGGATGGATTGATGGTTTTTCAGTGGCCTAGAGGCTATATTTCCAAGAGACTAAATATCTATAATAGTTTAAAAAACCCTATAGTGATCTTGATTTCATTAATTGATTATTAATAGTCTAGGATGGAATCTAGTGGGAGGGTTTATTGCCTCTTGAGTTGGGAGGAATGTGATTATAGAAACCAAATATAGGGGGTGGCCATTGATCATCAAATAAATAAAAATTCTTCATCCATGAGGACCCTAAAACATCCCATTATAGAGCTAATTAATGGATTTTTCATTTGATGAAGTGATTATATATTAGTGTTAGTTATTATATGGTTAGATCCTTAGTAGGCATTATTTTATATTGTAGTTAATGTTTTCACTATGGGGTATCAGGGATTTTATTACCTATTATTATGTTAATGTGGGAGAATTATCGGAATATTTTTATTTCTTGGTCAGGGTGAATTCATGCCTTGAAAAGGCTATATATTAGAAAGAGACGATAATGTCAATATTGATGTTTGGGGTCTCTTTAGTACCTTTATGGGTATCATTCATGGGAAGAATAAAAAAATTAATGTATTTTTTACAACACATGAATTATTGATGGATTCTAGCAGCATAAGTAGAAAATTAAATTATGTTCCTTGAGTATTTTTGGGCCTGGTGTTACCCTAAAGAAGCATGGTGTGCCTATATTTCCATGCATGACCAGTGAGTTGGGCTTATAAACTAGTTTGGGGATGAGGGATTCGAGAATGTTTTTAGATATATTTTATCTAGTTGTTATGTATGTGATTTCCATTTTTAGTGGGATTGTTCAGGCATGGTGATTTATGATTTAAGGATATGTTTTACACTCCAACACAGTTCTAGGTGTGGGTATATGACTAGTTGAGGGTTAGGAGTAAGTTTTTTGTACCACGTTTTTTGTTATATATCATCCATTATATACATTTGTGATGAGGATGAGACCTAGAGACCTAGGGAACATGGTGTATAGTTACACTACCAGGGTGCATCTTCTTCTAAGGTTCACGATTTCCATAATGGGTTGTAAACCATGGGTGATATTCAATTCACCATGGGACCTATCATGTTTTGAGGTGGATGTAGTTCTTGTATCTGGTTAGCTCTATTATTCAATCACTAGGACCTAATTATTTAATATGTGATTATCTGTGATCCCTAATGTATGTTAGGGATTTGGATCATGTGATAGTGTGTCTTTGGTATTCCTTCTTTAAGATCTCATTTTTGTATATATGATTATCTAAATGAGATACATTATGTTTGGGTTTGTCTTATATTGGATATTTGATTTATTTTTCGCTTTTGTGGGATCTTTATTACATATATCCCAAAAATTAAATTGAGATATATAAGGGTAGGGTTTCACATGGGACCTTGGGATTAGGGGTACTGAATATAACACCTCTTTGTTCATCATTCTAGAGTATTGTGAGGATCACTATGCATAAGAGTGACCCATTTACTCTATAATACTAGGTATGGACTTAAGATTCTTCTCACCTCAATGGATTTATATTTATAGTGACTATGATTGGCATGATTAACCTCTGTGGATTAAGAATGTAGATTTAGGTTTCAGGGTGGCTTGTTTGTCTCATGATGTCCTAAAATGTATACTTGTGTACTTTATGTTTTTATTTTCTTATGCATAACTACACTACAAATTATTATAAAACGTAAGAACATAATTTTTGGTACAAAATAAAAATGTATTTTCACATCATATATTGGATCCTTATTACATGTATAGAATGTTTTGTTTATCTCTTGGGTGAGAGGATATATAATAGATTAACTCAGTGTATTTGGAAGGGTGATAAGAGACTAGGGAAAAGAGGGTATGGGTGTTGGGGTTATGTATCTACTAATTCTTAATTTTTATATAATTTACTATAATACCCCTATAGGATATCAATGTTATTTTTGTTTAGCATGGGTAATATTTTTTATAGAATATTGATATTATACATTATTTAAGGCTGTCTAATATTTTAAATTCATTATTATTAAACTTATGTTTCTGTTGATTAGATTATTTATATATTTTTTAGATGATTATAATGGAAATATAATATCCTTATTTTGTTTATAGACTCCCGCAACTAGTCAGTAACATCTACTGTATGGGGAAGTGTTTCTTAGTCCATATTGTTTCACTAACTAATATGTCATTTCTATGGTCATTGGGGATTTATTACTAATGGAGCATTGATTGAAATGGACATGATTAATTTCATAAAAACAAATACTCTTCAATGAATAACATATGAGAGACTATATAAAGACACATTTGACCACTATATGTCTCTATTAATATCAATAATGTTTTGATTCATTTTTTTCAAGTCTATAATAGCTTTAGGATCAATCATATTTTGGTTTAAACAATTCAATTCCCCAGATTTACTGAACATAACATCGAATAGTCCAATATAATTATACATGGTTATAACAATAGTCATTATAGACCCTAAGATAATATTTTATCTAATAATTTGTTTGAATAAATGTTATAAAAACCAATTTGTTTCTAGTTTCTTATGATACCATATTCAATGCTATGTTTCTAAGACCTTGGATTAATTTAAGTGAATCCAATCCACCCACAAACCACTGTTTCTTAAATTATTCCATCGATGGACAAGTACCTATAATCTATAGCGATTACACTTATTTTACTCTTATATAGATAGATTTATCAATATTGGGTATTAAATAGTATAGGGAGAAAACTATTTAAATAGGATACTCTATATGTGAATTACATTAATGGATGAAAGGATATATTGGTGAATGTGATCTTCTTTATTCTAATCCTGTAGATTGAAAAAACTATACCAAAATGGGTAAATCGTCTAATCTGATTTGGATGAGATTAAGATCCTATAATTAGCATTTACAACTATAATGGAAAAGATGACATACTATCAAAAATTATTCAACATATTAAAGTAAAAAATAATCACTCTATTTGAATCAATCCACACATGACACTTGTGTACCAAAGAGTGGGCAAGGGTGATACATGGTTAGCCTAGAAAAAATAATTTGGCATAAATCAAGAAAATAACACAAAAACTTCACAAAATATAGGATATTTTTCATCCACCAACATGGCCTGTATAAACTAGAGTGTCATGAGTTACTTGCATATGTCCTTATCCATATAAAACAATATGACATTTCAGTGGAATAATAACAGATGGTAGAGAATGATGATCAGTCATATACTCTCAATCGTCATGATTATTAATATAGGGGTAATATTCTTTTAACATTTAAAAGGAGAATATTTACCATGGGTAATGAACTAATGAATGTAAACTTGTGGATAAATCGATATACACATCCCATTAAAATAATCATGTCTTTATTTGATGAGGTTAGGGAAAGATACATTACATTAATTAAGATTGTAGTGTTGTGTTTAAATGGAACTAAATAGAGATTACATTACTCTAAACCTATGTAATTATTCATTTCAAGGGATTTATATAAATACCATGTGGTTATAAGAAAATTTGGAGGAGTATTCACCTAACTCTTGGTGTAACCATGGATGTAAAGTCCCCATCCATGGTATCCCAGAGTACGTGGTCACATTATTACATTGGCACTAGGTACAAGAAATCACATCCCAATGGATTAATCAGTTTATTAGTATTGAAGAACTTGATAAATATATAGAACCTTTTTTATATTTGAAATTAATAAACATAAAACAAGAGAGTAATTTTCATCCATTACCCCAAGAAAACATCTCATCTTCAGATTATGAGGAAACAAGAACAAATAAAAAAGTGCTCCTAGATACCTACTTATAGTTAAATATAGTTGAATCCATATTGATTAAATATTTAATAATAAATTTATAAAGGTATAATAACACAAAACACTTTGAATTTAATCAATAACCTTTCTCTCAATAGAGGATCTAGAATAAACATTATGGCATGGTAAAAAATTTGAAACAAATTCTATTTAATCAATAAATTGTGTACACTCAGAATCCATGTATAATATCATAGTGAAATAATCATGGATAAAAATAAAAAAATTACTATCGAAGGAAATTATTAACTATTTTATTTCATGATTCCCATGAAAATGATACCTTTACCATCAATAACATTCTAAATATAATTTAAACTCTTGTGGTTAAAGACTTGTTTAATTTCGCAAACTTATTCATCTTAGAAGGTTATCGATGCATCAAGGGGATCTTATATATATATTCCCCACCTATTATTTCATTTCCAAAGCATTACTTATATTTTAAATAATCAATTCATTTCATTATTAAATCTTCCTTATAATCAAATATCTATATTATGTGAATTATTTGGATGTAACATTATTTCCCAGTAAATCAAATCACATTGGATGTAAACTCCATATATGAAAACGGAATATGTAATAAGTAAAAATAATATCCATGATATAATAAATATTTATATTTTATAGATATAAAATTTTAAATGAGTTATGATGATAGAAAAAATGATATAGATATACACTATAGAAAGGAAATTAGGTTCATTATATTAAAATATGCCTCAATGAAGTGATATTTAGATGTAATCCATACAAAGTTCAGATCAATAATAAAATGTATCAATTATGTGTATAAACTATAAATAAATAAAATTAATATTTAAATATATCATAATATAATTAGAAGTAATCTCACACATACAGTTAACATGAAATAATCAATAACGTTGATGTATAAACCAATGATTAGAAATTTTGGTTAAGAAATCCCTTACCACTTTGTAATCAATCAACTCATATGTCCCAAAAAATTAATAAATATAAAATGAAATTTTAAAACCAAGAATATAATTAGATTTTCGATATTATATATAATATTGCAGTATATACACCACAATAAACAAATGAGTGTTGAAAATAGAATATATCTCACAAAAGTAAAAAGTTGTATGAAAAACTCTTTTCCTAATGATTCTCTTTTGTGGTGAATACTTTAAACACATGTATATTGGTTTAATTAATGTTATTTATTTATAAATAACCAAATTTATATTTATAATTTATTATAAGATCATTTTATAACATATCGTCACCCGTTCATTAATAATATTTTATCATTTTCATGGTTTCCTATGTCAATTTCCATGTTACCTCATGCATATGTTTTTATGAATGTACCATTTATCTTTAATATAATATATATCCACCATATTTAGAGTTATTTGAATGTTATAAATATCATATTTAATCATCAATTATTGATTCAAACCATTCTTTAATTTTAAACATGGAAAATGCATCACATTGTATTGAGTTGATTGTAGGTCGTAGATACACATAAGATATGATATTAAATCCATTAATGGATTAAAATGTAATGAATAATGTTAGATATTAATTATAAAAAATAAATATAATTTCATAATTACCATATATATCCACTGTATTCATCATTACAAACATCTGTTTAAGGTGGTGATGAAAACAAATTACACCACTGTGTGGAGATGGTAAGTCGTATGTATGCACATGATGTTATTTTATTTTTCATAGTATGAATAAACGGTGAAATATTTTTTACCATTATCATAATAACATTTCTACCTATATATGATACCAGATTTTTTATTTTAGGACAAAAACAACACATAAAGTCGATGTAGAAAAAGAAATGATCTTATAAGAGTCACTAAAGATGATTACATATTTTCGATGATCTTAATTTAGATATCTTATTTGGAAAACAAGGTTTTTCATACTATAAGTACTATAACATAAAAAAATTGACTAAGGATGTTGATAAGATAAATTTGCAGTGGTTGGTCGAGCTAAAAGTACCAAAGTGGTGTGAAAGAGTGATGGATGAAGTTCCCATATATAAAAAGAGTTATTTCGAAGTTACTATGAGGGTGTGTCTAAATAATCTAATCCAAATTTTGTGACAAGTTTTTGTCTTATTATTACACTTATGTTTTGTTTTAAACCCTTATTTATACCCTCTAACTCTTACAATGGAAACACTGATATTCACTCATTAAGTGACAATATGGATACTATAAAATGTCAGAAACCCAATAAATGGATCATGTATTACATTTTAATCCTTATCCAAATTACTGAAATGAAATTAACTTTTTTAGAAATTTTTTATCATATAAATAATTATTATATATTAGAAAATATCACTACGGTCAATTTTTAAACTATTCATTATTTTAATCTTAAAAATTTAAATACAACAATATAAATTTGAACAAAATATTTTAAAACATACCAATCATTTAAAATTATTCAATGAAATTAATTTATAACATTAATTATCTAAAATTATTTTTATTTTAATATCTTTAATAACATTTATTTGATATTTTCATTAGTAAAATAATTTCGACATCAGTGTTATTGATGAACTTAATGTAAATATTTAGTAACTAAAAATGAAAATAAATTACCACATTGAAAATAAAACAATTATTTTTCAAAATACTATTTATAGTCAAACAATCTATCATATAACACCATTTTCAAATATATAAGTTTTTAAGAATATGATTGTGACAGCTTTGTCTTTTCATTGAATAGAATATTATAAATGTCCTAATCACATATAAATGGAAACTAAATTCTATATATTAGAATATTTAATAATTAATGACTAATTTTAATAATACAATAAATTGGGGAATGTTTTAGGGTAAATTTATTATCCTTACTATATTATTTGTACCCTTTTTACTCGATTTTTAGCCAATTTACCCTTGACTGCAATAACAAATATTACTAAGGTTACTATTCATATAGTCCAAAACTAAAAGGGACATGTTAGCTAAATATAGACCATGTTATTCAAAATATGGAATACATTTTTAAAAATTAAATTCACATAATTAGAAAAATGGATTTAAAATTAATTCTCATAGACATTTCAATAAAGTGGGTTTTTTAAAGTGTAAATCTTCAAAAGTATAATATATATATATATATATTCAATATGAAAAATATTAAATTTATATAAAATAGATTAGAATAGGTATATTATAAATATTTATATTTTAAAACCAATCCAATGTATAATTTATCATTATAAATGTTATGGTTGAGAAGCCTATTTTCAATTAATATTAAGTATTTTTCACTATTTATAAAAAAATGAAACTTCTCATAAAAATACCAAAAGATCTCCCAAGGTAATTTTGATATTATTCTTTAAAAATGATTTTGGTTTTGTAAAATGAAATTTATTAATGTGTCAAAATTTACTTTTAGAACAACTGTTCTATTAAAAGGCATAAAAACTTCCTTTAGAAAAATACAGCTTTTTTATTTGTAAAATTGGATTTTTTTAATCCTATGAATATAAAATCTCTTCGATTAATCTAATAAAATTTAATTGAATATATAATATATAAATTTCATTATGTTAATTCATGGACAATTAATAATTTATTTTATTAGGATAAAACACCTTTTACTTATAGTAATAGTTTTTTATAAAATCATTTCATTTATATTATATATATATATATATTAATTTCAAATGAATTGGTAACCGAAAAATTCAATCATATATATTAATTATATAGTAAATCCAATTCATAAACACTAATTTAACAGGTCGGATATAATTTTCATTATAAATATGAATATTTAAAACATTCGGTAAAAATTTTCCTTCTATTTAAAACAATATATTGAATAAAGACGTCATTGTGTGTGACACATGCAATTGAATAAAATTTTATTATTTCATATTTTTATGGTGTCACATTCTAACCACCTTGAATAAATTATATCCTCTCATTTTTAAACATGATCTCAGTTTTCAAGGGTTTGATATATGAAAATGAATTTTTTGAAAACCCTAGATCCTGAAAAATATCCTTTTAATATGAGAGGAAAAGGAGTATAAATATAGTCTTTAATAATCACACAACTAGGTTTAATAGTAGCATAAAATAGGTGATAAATTAAAACATGGACATGTAAGATAAAAATAATAACCAAATACTGATGGATAGTGATATAGAACCATGATCATAGGTTAGAGATCTATGGAAAGTTTATTACCAAAAAACCATAATCCAAATAGGTTTGAAAATATTCATTAATATCCTCAAAAATGATAATATGGAAAAAAATTGTTTCAATACCCTTTTAATATATTTGAAGAATTTATTCACAATTTATTTATACAATGAAATAAACATACTTGATATGTTTCTTATTTCATAAGCATGATCTCATGTGTTGGTTGTGCCATGAACTATTTCAACATCTTCTCATAAAAAATGTTGAATCATATGGTGATGTAATACATTATTCTCTAATTTTGTGTCCAAATATCAACATAAACATTTTTATTATTGGTTATACTTATGTCCCATTCAAAATATTTGGATTGAAAACATTATAATGTCACTGAATGAACTTATCATTAACCAAAACAACATGAAGTGTTTATAAATCGTCACATACCAAACATTTCAATACCTTCTTTGTGTATTCTAATAAAAAATGTTCATAATATAAATTACTATAATATGTGTTGAAAACATGCAATCTTACTTATTACTTATGTAAAACAGAATTCATTATACATATTATTTAAATCCAAAAAGATTATAGACTCAGTCAATGATAACATAATCAATTTACCAATAAATAAATAATTATTTAATTGTTGGTAAATAATAATACATTTAATTTATCAATATAAATAATAATTTTATCCCACAATAATTATATCATCATCAAGAACATATTAAGGGTTATATTTACCTTATTCATAAGCTTTACAAGAAGTTTAACATGCCACTGAATTATTTTTATTAATAATATGAACTATTCAACATAAGCTACCAAAAACAGAATGGAAATGTTCTATGGTAAAATCCTTATATATGTAATAATTCTTATAACCATTATGTCACTAATAAAATTCTCAACTAACATAATTCATTAATCAAAAAATAGGCATATTAATCAATAATCTTCATCATTTGTAGTAGTGTAGGATTGACAATTATCCATTAACCACATCTGTGGTATATTCCCTTTCCACATTAGACATTCCTTTGTGTAGTGTCCCATATTCTTTAAGTTCAAGAATTGTGAATTTTAAACCTATTTCTTAACCTTGAAATAAAATGAAAATTTACCATTATCTCCACACATGAAGAAAACTTGCATCCCAGTTAATCATGTACCATGATGTTTCCTTCGACAATAATCATATGTCAGAAAACACTAATCTCTCTTCTTTCCTTTTCCCATATATTTTAAAAATTACTATTATTAATGTTCTTACCTATATGGGAATAATAAATATATAATTATGTCTCTATCTTTTTATCACATGATACTATGTCTATATATGGTGAAAATGTTTGGGAGATTATTTCCATTAAAAATATTTCTTTATGAACATAAAATATATGATCCATAATAATCTTTAGATTATTTTAATTAGTGAGGTAACCATTAATTATTATAATAATCATTTACAAATCAATAAGTACTCTAGATTATATCATATCATTATTTAAAATCACAATACTAGTGAAATAGTTAACATAATTAGAAAAGTTCAAGTATAGCTAATCTCATAATCATAAACATGTTTTCATTAGGAGGTTCTTTTATATTAATACTAAAATTTTATCATAGGGTTATGTTCCATAATATACATTTTACAAAATGTAGATCTTATATTTTCTACTAAACATTCTTTGATACCAACTATAATGACCCCAACCCAAGTAGCCCAAAGTCAGTGGTTACATTATTAATTTAGATTGAGGTACAAGCGATCACATCACCAAATATTGATTTGTTTTATAGTCCTTAAGAACTATATATACACATGGAACCCCTATGAAAATTGTTATTAAAAAAAACGAAGTAATATTTATCTTTGAATTCATTAAAACAATTCATATCCATGTCTTTGGAAAAGGAGGACTAATAAAATTGTGGGCCTAGATTCTTGGTAAGATTTATATACAACCAAAACTATTGTGAATTAGTAATGGGAAATCAATATAGGAATGTAAAATAACTAAGAAAAATTCCATTTAACTATTTAAATTTCTATAATGATAGAATAATCCTTAAACATTATGTAAAAGTAACTAAATGGAAAAAATTTCATTTACTCAATTACTAGTGCACAATCTAAAATCCATGTATAATATCATAGTGAAAGTATTATTAAAAAAGTAAATTAATTATTAAATAAGGTACTATTTAACTATAATATTTCATGTTTCCTACTAACATTATACCTTTACCATCAATATCATTTAGATGAAATTTTATTCTTTATGGGTAAAACCAATTTAATTGTTCCATCTCATTCATTTCATGAGACTATCAATTCATCACGTGGATTTTATGTATACAGTATCCAACCATTATATCATGTAAATACCATTCCACATATATGAAATAATTTATTTAATTTATGAATCAATATTTCTTATCCAAAAAAATCTTTAAAGGGTAAAATATTCTGATTTAACATTATTTCATAGTAAATAATTTCTCCTTCGAAATAAATATCATATATAAAAACCCTATGTCTTATGAAGTAATCATATTCAAAATGAAAAATATTTAAAGTTAAGAGTAATGAAATTTTAAATTAATTATTATCATAAATAAAACAAAAGGGAACTTTACCCACTATATAAAATAAATTAGGAGAATAATATTAGAATATACCTCAATGAAGTGAAATTGAGATGAAGTGGCTTACAAAGATTATATCGTTAATAAAATGAATCGATTATGTGTACCCGATGTAAATTAAATTAAAAACAAATATAAAATAAATCATAATATAATTGAAATTTAGTTAAAAAATAATATTAACATAACATAATCAATGAAGTAAAATTTTAACCTAATGATTGGAAATTGGGTTAAGAAATACCTTACCGTGTTATAATGAGTCATATCATATGTTCCATAAAAGTAATAATTATAAAATTTAGAATTCAATAACACTAAAATAATTTGATTCCTTATATTATTTATAAAATGGTAGTATATACAACTACCAAAGGAAATTATTAGTGAATAAGTAATATATCTCACTAAAGTAAAAAAGAGAGGTGAGAACCCCTTACATCACGCGTCCCTTTAGTGGGAAATATTTTAACCTCCTATATAATTTGTTAAATATTGTTATAAATTTATTTCATGACTATACTATTATTTATTATACCTTATATTATCCTTTAATAACATCTTGTGACACATTAATTAATAGTATTTCATCAGTTTCATTGTTTTGGGTGTTAGCTTCCTTATTCTATGATTCATATTTTGTCAAGGATGCTTTTTATTTTGTATAGGATAGAAATTAATAACCTTAATAATGATTAGAAAGTTATAAATATAATATTTAATAATTAAATATAGTTTTATAGATTTTTTTTAATTCTGAATAGGGATAATTAATCGCATCCCATCGAAAAGATGGTAGACTATAATTATGTATGGTTGATGATATTTATTCAATTAATGGGTTAAAATTTAATGAAGGGTGTGATATATTAATTATAAATAATTAATTTCAAGAAATACTTACCGTATATGTTGACTATATACTTCCTTATAATCTTCATTATAATGTGGTGACGAATAAAAAATTACACCATTGTGTGGTGACGGTAAGTTGTACGTACATACGCATGATGCTTTTGTTTTTCATTTGAAGAATAAAAGAGGGAATATGGTTTTTATATTTGAAAAAAATTATATTATACGTTAATTATTATTTTAGTATTTAACCAACACAGTAATAATAAGTCGAAGAATAAATAAATTTAAAAGAGTTTGTAAAGACCTTGACCTTTTATTTTATGTACTTCTTTCAAATATCATATTACGAACATTAGAGTTGGGATTTTGGAAAGACCAAAATCAAATATACAAGAATAATGATTTTGATAATGGAAATACATAAGTTTTGGCTAATATATAAGACTTAATGTGGAGTGAATATGGTTTGTAGGAGGTTTTTATATAATTTAGGTGAGGGGGAATTTTGGAAACTCTCTAAATATTAAATTGATAATAATTATTTTTAAATACCTGATAGCATAAAATTGAGTTATTTTGAATAGAATATTTTTATGTGTTTAAATACTCATCTCCAAAAAAATTAGAATTTTTTTTACATTTTTACCCTTATATTTTGGTTTTAAACATTGTTTAATAACATTAACTCTTAATGAGACAACATTGATTTTTACTCTTTGAGGGTAAATATTTTCCTATAAAATGATAAAAAAATCAAAAATGGATATTTAATTAAATTTTAAACCTTATAAAAATCTATTTTCTTAATTTAATATCTTCTGTAATTTTATTCAATTTAATTAAATATTATATGTTATAAATTACCATTGATGAAAATTTTGACACTATTCAACACATTAATTTTTAAAAATATAAATACAAATTGATAACATTGAAAAAAAACAATATATCTCAATCAAAATATGTGTAATATGTAAATATATTCAATCAAATTAAATAATTTTTTTTTGTTATTTTAATATTTTTAATATCATTTATTTCATACTTCAATTAATAAATTAATTATTGTATCGAATTTTTTGAATAATTTAATGTAATTATTTATTCACTAAAAATGAAAATAAATTAACATGTTGAAAATGAATTTTATATATTTTATAATAATATTTATATTCTAAAATAGCCTCTAGTTAACCCATTTTAAAAATAATTTTGTTATTAAGAATGTTATTGTAACATCTTTTCCTTTTCTTTGAATAAAATATAATAAATATCATAATCACATATAAATGGAAACCAAAGGCCATATATTCGATCTTTTATGATTATGGATGAATTATACTTATACAGTAAAATTTTATCAACATTTTTGTTTATCTTATAATCCTTATCATATTATTTCTATCATTTATTACTCGATTTTTACCTGATTTACCAATTACCGTGGTAATAAAAATTTAAAAGGTCACTATTAATTTTGTCCAAAAATAAAAGGGGATTTTTAATATATTTGAATGTTATTATTACGAAATTTTAATCAATATTTTCTAAATTAAATTCATCAAAGTGGAAAATAAATTTTAAAAATAATCCCACAAACGGGTTGGGAAAAGTGGTTTTTAAAGATAAAATGTTTTAATGATTACTATGTATTTATATCAAAATTAAATATTTCAGGGTTAAAATAAAATAAATTAATATAATATATGTATAATTTATATTTTTTGGTATTAAAACTAATTAAAAATATAAATTATCATTATAAACTATTTATGTGAAAATGCAGTTTTCAATGAAAATTCATGATTTTTCATTATTAATCAAAAAATGAAACTTGTAAAAAAATAAAAAAAAATAAACCTAAGATAATAATTACATTCATAATCATTAAATTTTGTTTATTGTTTCAAATAAAATTTATTAATATGTAAAAAATAGTGTAAAAACTATTCACTATTAAAAGTCTGAAAACTACATTTAGAAAAATACATTTATTTTTATACATAAAATTGGTGTTATTATTATTTTGGGATTATATAATCTATTGTATAAATTTAAAAAAATTAATTCACATATTTTATATAAATTTTATTAATATTATTCATTTATAATCATTAATTTAATTTATTAGGAAAAAACACATTTGGCATTTGTGTATTGTTTTTTTGAAAAACATTTCCTTTATATTTAATTATTTTTTTATATTTATTTATAAATATTTGATAAATAATGAATTCAATAAAATATTTTCATAAGATATTTAATCCTACTAAAAACCTCAGATTTATGTTCTAGGAGATAATTTACACTATAAATATTAATTTTAATAATATTTGGTAAAACACTGTCTTGTGTGTAATTATTGATATTGAAGAATGTTATTATTTCTTGCAATACACACTATTGAATATAATGTATTTATTTCATAATTTTCGATTGTTATAGTGGGGGACTGCATTGGTTAATTCATTAATGTTTAATTGATTAATTAATTCTAAAACTCAAACTGGATAACCAATGTTATCCAGGACAATAAGAATACAAATATAGAAATTTGGGTCTGTATTGAATTTTGAGACTCCAAACACCATTATCAAAATGGATCTTTTCCTATTTTAATCATTGACATGTGGATCAATGTGACAGTTAGATATAAAGAACTATCATTTATGGGTTTATATTTAGCAGATTATCACATTTTGATGTCTCTTAAATATAAATAGGATATAATATTTAACTTAACCCAAGGAGTGAACTATTAAAAGGTAATTTCATTAGATGGGAATAATTTTGGATTAATATACCAAAGTTAAATATATTATATCATTAATTAAATTTAACAAATGACTGAATGTAACATGTGTGTCTTGGTGGAAAGATAATTATTATATTTTGATAACTTTAGTTATGTCATGGAAGTGTTCAGCATGCTATGACTATATAACATGAAGATAAAACCATTAAAATATATATTTGGGGAATCCTCTAGAAAATACCATTAAATTTTTATTTAATATTAAAGAAATTAACTATAACCTTAATAAGAATAAAATCATTGAAATATACCCACTCTGAATCCTATGATATTAAAGAGGATTCTATGGATGAATAACCTATATCAAGAGATTCATTATGAACATTATTAGTTGATGTCCATTGTTTAACATACAGATGAATAAGGTAATGACCTATAAATGTGATGGATAGTTCCAAATTATTATTTATATCATCAAAAAATGTAGCCTATATCCTATAGTATTGAAAAAAATTATAAATAAAACAAATTATCTTCTATGTGTTAGCTCTGGAGTGATCATTTGATTCACTTTTTTCCCCAGAGTTCCATGAATAATGATATAATACCATATATTACCAAAATGATAAAAAAAATATAGTTCGGGGTAAGATATTATTATTTTTAGAATAATTTTATTTCCTATAAATTTATTGCTTAAAAGCTATATCATTACCCAAATAATTTTGAAGCATAGTTAACAACATTTATTAATACAATGATATATATCTATAATATTCATATGATTACTGAATGATTAGTAAATTAAGTGATAATAATTTATCCATGTAAAATAAAATATGTCTCTCTAGTTTGAATCATAAGGCAGAAACATGAATATTTATGAGAAACTCATATAACACCTAAAAATGGTAGATTTATTATTATTTTAAAAGGCACCATAACTATTATAAATATACATTAATCATTCCTCTAATAGTCAACCTAATAATATAATAGTGAACCATAATCATTATACTGAAGAGTAATTATATTTTGATAAATCATCATAACTATGTAAAATATACTTCAATGGTTCCTCCCATAATCCAACTATGAAATGAAGGGATAACTCTAAACATTATATGTTTTAAATAAGAGTTAAATTTTTCTCTACAATTAGCGTTCTCATAACATAACAATACCATTTATTATAGGCTTACACTATTAATGAGAAAGAATAATAATCACATTTCTATGTTCATGTAGTTGATAAAGAAATACCTATTACCTAGTATCAGGTAATGTGGAATTTATAGTGGGTATTAAAGTAAGCTGACGTAAATTAAATTATCTAGAAGGAAAAATTGTTACCCTTTCATAATCGTACATGAGAATTTATAGTGAATATTCTAGTTGATCCAAATATTCCCCTTATTCAGATGATCCCAAATTCAAATTAACATGGTTTAGATATCCTATTCGTATCCCTTACTCAACCAAAAATGCATGAGATAGTCATTCATATTACATGATAAATTGTGAAAACCACTTTGTATGTAATTTCGTGAGTTGATTTGGGTAAAAGTTATGCCACATTTCTAAAAGTGTAATATTGATTATCCCATGTCAGAAAAATGGTCTATTTGATTATACCCGTGGTCAAATAATTTTTAAATGTGAAATTTGCATGGAATTTGGAAGTAAGGGAGAAAATCTACTGATTAATTTTTTTTACCAATTATAATTCTTTGAATAAAGAAAAAATACTATAAAATCAAATGTACAATGACTTTCACCATAGTTATATCCAAAGATACAAAATTATTATATTTATTAAATAATTTTATGTTGGTTTATTTTTAACCCATTAGACAATAACCAATATTTCATATAAAATTTAGATGTCTTGGATATATATGCCCTTTTATGCTATAGTATGTTTTAGATTTATCAAATTAATTTTGTGACACAAAGTATTAATGGCTCTTTTCCATGTGGGGGATTTATGATACGGTAACTAACCCTCTACTGATAGTCTAATAATTCATGTTCATCATCACATCAAATAATTTATTAAAATATGATAAATTATTTCATTTGATGTATACTAGAATTAAATTAAAGATAACCATCATAAAATATAACATTATAAATAGATTTAGAGTTCCCACTACCCTATCTATGAATAATATCATAAATTTTTATGTAAATTCAATAATACCCTGGACCGAGTAGCCCTAGTCAGTGGTAAATTTATTACATTATAACTAGATACATGGTATTCCATACCAATGGACTGAATAGTAATTATAATTGATAAAATAGTGTCCTAATTAAATTTCACATAAATTTTAAAACATAAAATACAGAATTTTTTTGATATGTCCATTATTACCCATATTGTTTCCCTGTATATAAATCACATTACACTTCTAGGTATCATAGGGAAAATAAAACATAAGAAATAGGTGATCTTAGATGATCAATAATGGTATGTGTACATAGAAATATATTATGAATAAGTAAGAATTAACAATTTTTAATGTTAAATAACTAAAACACATTCCGTTTAATCAATAGAAAAAACATAATATGCCAGAAATAAATGATGATCAAATAATTAAATGTCAATAATCACATGAGATTAGAAATTATCCATTGATATTATAACTAATAAAATAAACACATGTAAATAAATAAATTTTACTTTAATAAGGGAATGTATAATTTTGAATATCTGAAAAATAATGTCATGTTCTCTGAATAGATAGTTTAAAATTATGCGTATAAACCCATCTAATTTTTATAACTAATTTGTCTTTTCAGAAATTTTGATGTATGAAGGGGATATAACAGGACCCTAACTAAACATACTAATTCCAATTCATTCCATGTAACAAATGGGTGAAACATAATCAATATAAAGTTCATATTTAAAAATTAACATATGAAATGTGCATAATTACCTCTATTAGTAAACATAATCAGAAAACATTCAGAGTAATATGGAGAGTGTTAACAAATTAATACAGCCTTGGTCAAACTGATTATAAACCATAAAAATAAATAATATCAATTATATCAAAAACAAATATCCCCAATGTATCATATGTACAATAATGTGATTATGTTTTCGAAAAATAAAAATACCATAAAAATTTGATTAAAACATCCATCTTTTACCCTTTGAAAATATTATAAGAACTAAATTCCAAAAAAATATTTTGTAAATATTTTATATTGAAAATAATCATTATATATTATAAATTAATCGATAAAACATTAATTGGTCATGGAAATTGGAAATTATGTTCATTTTGTTCAATATAAAATAAGGGTTCCTTCTACATTTTTAATAAAATTTAATCGTTCTATAATTTGACAAAATATATGAATATTACTTAAAAAATATATTATTAAAAATTCAAAAATGGGTAAAACAAAATATAATAAATAATAAGGATAATTTTTTAAAAAATGGAAATATTTTCATAATCAATGTTTTTGGAAGAAAATGGATTTTCGAACAATGAGAGAAATGAAGTCGTGTTTTCTTAAAAACATTTTCACAATATATTTATGTAAAAGGTATAGGAAAATGGTTATAATATATTTAAATTTTCTAAATAAAAAATGGATAAAAACATTTATTAGTTTCTTGGGTTGTATATTATAATATTTCCTCAACATAAATTTATTTAGTTATATTATTTTATAACCCATTTACTGACTATTGAATATTAAAATCATTGATTTAGGTTGTAATTACTACATTTTTCATGTATGTTTTTTATTTTTTATTTTGTTTATTTTAATTTGATCATGGGTAGTTTAATAAAATAATGTAAAATATGATAAAAATATATTTTAAATTCATTATATACTCATTAATAGTAATATATTAGAGTTAGTTAGATAAAATGGATTACACCATTTTTGAAGATGATAATTCGTATGTATACATGATTGATGTTTACATTTTTCTTGATGGATGAATTGAATCTAAAATAAATATTAAGTCATATATATAAATTAATTATTATTTCATATCAATATTTTATATTAGTCAAATATATCCTTAATAACATCCATGTAAAACTAAAAAAAGAAAACCATTTCACATCACTATATGGAGGCGGTAGTCTATAGGTAAGCCCGAGCGATGTTGTTGTTTTCCAATGGATTGGAAGGTAAGAAGTTATTTGTGATATTGTATTTATAATTTTTTTTTTGAGATCATAAATAACTCCTATATTCATTAAATTTATCCTTATAAACATTCATGTAAATCTAAAGAAAAAAATTAATCATATCGTTTTGCAAGGACATAGTCTGTTATACACACGAGCGACTTTATCGTATCCCCATGAAATTGAAATTAAAAGGTATATGTGATTTAATAAGTACATAAATATAATAATTTAATAAATATCATATAAATACATTTAATACATCATTATATCCATCTTTAAAAGGTGGTAATGCAAAATGAATTACATTAATTCGGGAGGTGGTAGCACATCTTACACGTAATCGACGGATTCATTAAAAATTTGATCGAAGTGGAGATAGATATAGGTTATGAATTTAAGATACTAATATCTAAGTAAATAGTAGACAATTTTTTATATTACTATAGTTTAAGAGAGTTTTAATGAGGTTGAAGAGAAAATAAAATATACACTCACATTTTAAAGAATTTTACCTCTTCTTCTGAGAGCCTCTTTAGGTTTATACTTGAATCCTTCATATGAGGGATTAATAATATAATATGGACTATATGATTTTATTATCTAATTATTTAAGTAATTTGGACTATTATTGTATGAACTAAATAGTTTCTTATGTGTGATGAGAGAGGAGAGACGGTACCCTCTCATAAGTGGGGGAGAGGACACACATGGAATTTTGGAATACATAAATTGATACCCACATTTTTCTCATGAAAAGCCTAGAAATGGGTAATTAAATAAATTTAGAGGTTATAAGGTATATATTTGTGCATAAATTGGTTGTTTTACATGTTTTAGTTCATTTTAAAACATTGCCTTCTTAGTTAAACCCACTGATAAACCCATTTTTACTTTAACTGTAGAAATTAATTTTAACTTATTTCACTATTCATCATGGATAAAAACAATTGTTACCTTATTATAAAGTAAAAATTATTTTTATTCAAAATATATAATCTATTTTCAAAAATTAAATTAATATAAGTTGAATAATTGAATATAAAATTATACCACATATATGATGAAATAGTGGGTTTCCGAAGAGAAAATCCTCTTTTGTATATAATATTTTAATATTAAAAATCGATATTAGATTGATTAAATTTACCAAAATTAGTTATATTTTAATACTATATTACTAATTTTAAATAAAATCCAATTTAAAATATAATTTGACTTTGTAAACAATTTAAAGGAAAATGTATTTTTCAATAAAAAACAGTAGCTTTCACTATTCGTCAAAAAATAAACATTTCAAACAATTAAAAAAATTATCCCAAAGATAATTTTGAATTTAATATTTTAAAAATGATTTTTATTTTCTAAAAATATGTTTCTAAAATAAATTTAAATAGGTTTGATAGTAAAACAAATCCCCCTTCTCAAAAATACAATTATTCAGAAAATATTTCTTTCTCTTTCAAATGTTTCTTATGTAATTTATAATTATTATATAACAATAAAATTTATATTATACTTGTTTAAACCAAATAATTTTTATAATTTAGTTTTTATTTTCCATAGTGTTCATCTTAATGGATAAGTTACAAAGGTTATGTTTAAATAATAATATTTTAATAGAGTATTATGTTCCATTAAAATATTTTGTGGCATACTAACATACCAAAATAATATGCAATTTTTTACTCAAATGACCATTATTTTTGGGTGATTTAAAATGTTAACACCACTGAATTTCAATGTTTTACTTAAATGTGGGAGTTTATGATGATAGAAATCAAAAAATATTTTTAAAAAATTAAAAATATGTTAGTTTTATATTTTGAAATTATTTTGACATCTTTATTATGGATTGGAATAAATCGTACTATTTTAATGATTTTTTTTGTAAAAATAGGATAGCATGCGCACAACAACCCCATGCATGCACCTATTCTCACTACTTGTCACCACCCCATGCATGCACTGATGCTTCCTGCAAGCTACCACCCCATGCATGCACTTCCACTCGATGCCACCCCATTCATGCACTACCAGTCCCAACTCTCTACCACCCCATGAACACACCACCACTCGGCACTTCCAGATACCTAATGCATGGAATACCAGTCCCCTCCTATCACCACCCCATACATGCACTAGCGTTCACTTCCCTCTTCCACCACATTCATGCATCACCGCTCACAAATCGTTGTAACCCCATGCATGCACTGTAGCTCACCACCACCCCATGCATGAATGACTACTCACTGCTCCCCATAAACCCTAAATGCACCACATATATCTTCTCATCCCTACCCCTTGAATGAACTGTTTTTCAAGGCTCTCCCCCACCCCATGCATGCACCATTGTTTATCAGTCTCCTCCACCCCATGCATGAACCAAAACTCTCCACTCTCTAATACAGAGTCATGCACTACTGTATGTGTGTAGCCACTAAATGTGTGCCACCACCACATTATCCCACAACATGTATCAACCACATGAATTTATCCCCAGTGGAACTGCCGCATGGCGTCACTAGATTCTACTTCCACATCACACATCCGCTCTCCGCCTCCATCAAGTGATGCTGCCTGCATTCTATCATCATTTCCCTACTATTATCTAATGCTTGGAAACCTCAATTGTTATCACCTACTGCGTGAAACATCTCATGAAAACCCTCACTCATTTCCAATTCATAGTATCAAATAGCCTCCTCTTCTTTCCCACCAGCCACCTATTAGCCATTGCCACATCCCTAAGGACACCTGCGTGAATTCTTCTATACAGAAGAATGATTAACATTATTTCACCATGTGGTTTAATTACATATTCATTCCATGTCGAATCATAAGTCATCATGGGTCTTGGGGTGATTTAAATCCACTAATATATCCTACATAATTTGACTGATCTTTGAATTCCATTAAGGTTCATCCACTCCATGTTGCCTTTATAATGGAGCCTTACCTTCATTCCAAACCATCAGCAGACACCACTAAGGGGAATAACAATGATCCCATTTCCATGCTCCTCTATTATCCCATATTCTTTTTCTTTATTTTTCTTTTTTTAATATTATTTAAATTTTGTAATATTTTTCATTTTTAATACTTAATATTAATTTGTTTTAAATAAATAAATTTACATTTTTTAATAAATTTTGTTCCACCCATCTTCTTTTTGTTTTATTAAGAACAATAATAATTTTTATCACTATAATTATTATTATTAAAATTATTAGTATTATTAGTATTATTATTACTATTATTATTATAAGTACTATAACTAGAATTATTAAAATTATTAATAGTAATAATAATCATAAGTTATTATTATTATTATTTTAATATTATTTTTTAATTATACATTGTATTTATATTATTTCATTTCATTTCATATTTTCTCTCTCCTCATGTTTTATTTTATTTATCTCTGTCTCATCACAATTCTATTTTCTTTTGATCTTTTATTCAGTCACCTGCATTCTTTTTAATTTATTCTTTCTTGAATTATATTATATTTTGTCTCTTCTTCATCCATTCAATCCACCATTGTGATCTATTACTCTCAGAAATGAGAGGATGTCCCCGAGTCATAGCCCTGGGGGAGGTTAATGTGTTCTTGATTATTATATAATGTTTATTTACAGTTTGAAGAGATAATTTAGAAGCATGGATCAGTGAGGTGAATGTCCTTGAAGTTTTTACTGCCCCAAATGATGTCCTATTATCCCAATTCTTTTTTTAATCACTTTTCCCTCTCCTTATTGGTTAATTATTTACACATTTGATTTGAACTAATAAATGGATGGAACAACATCGATAGATATGGGTCATGGAGGATAGAACCTCCAAAAATAAGGAGTGGAATCATCCTTGATTAATGTATGTGGTTGAATTGAGTGTTTATAGGAAATCACTGAGATTCCACAATTATTAAATAAATAATAGTAGTTCCAACATGAGATTTTATGGTTGTAACATCAAACAAAAATCAAACCTATAAAGGTGAATAATGACTGAACCCAAAAGGTAACCCAAGACTAAGTGTTTTGTTTCAAAACCAATTTTATTTAGAATTTCATTTTTGTATAAAATTAAGAAAAGTCTAATTTTTCATGTCATTATTTTAAATATTAAGAAAACAAAAAAATAATTACTACCATAAAAAAATTTAAAAAAACCACCACAAACTATATTCAAGGTGATTTATAATATGTTAGTGAACAAACTAAGAGGATTCTAATATTATATGACTATGTTCAGCTACTATGTTTAAGTATGAAAATAATATTTCTTTTACCATGCCCCCAATAGGTGTGTGTTAAAAGTGGAATCATTATCAGAGATCCAAACATTAATTAATTTTCCTTCTCTGTTTTCTCATTTTATATAGATTTTATATATTTTATAAAAAAACAAGTAAAAAAATTTATTTCCCTCATGAATTCAAATGATAATTATTCTGCTTGAACTGACAATGACTCATAGGTTCCAAAACTTATAGTTGACGCCAATAAGTCTATAGAAGTTACTATTTCATTCTTTTATAGATAGATTATGGGGTCCTGAAGCCAAATTTTCATAGTGGAGGAATTCAAGGAACTAATCTTGGGCTCACAGAGACCCTTGAGAAACCAATGGTTGAAGAATTAACCTTAGAACTAGCTAAATTCTAGGAGTACTTCCCAAGGTTTTATCAAGATGTTGCTAAGACACATGAAGAGTTCTCCCCTATTCCTCTCCACACTTTATAAGAATATACACTAGAATATTTCCTCGATAATGTGAAAAAAAAGATGAAATATGATATTAAAGTTCTTTTAGATATGGTGAAAATCTACAAGGAATATTGAATTGAATAACTCCATATATACAAGAACCATCAGTGAAATATAATCCATAACCTTAACCAAAATATGAGCCACTTGTCTCACCTAACGAGGCTAAGAAGGAGGAAACCCTATTATTTATATATTTTTTAGGAAATCCAAGAGCATGAGACCATTATCAAGGTGGACAAGCTGAACTACCAACCTTCACATGCCACAATTAGACTCCAAGAGGCACTGACCACTAAGGGGTTTATTAATCTAGAAAAAACACAAGTATATGATCATTATGTAAACTCGTTATATTTTTATTTTATGGAAACTTAATTTTTAATAAATATTTATTTTTTATTATGCAGAATCAAAAAAAATATGTTTTATTCCTTGGAGGAAGAAGATTAACCTAGATGTTAACCAAATGAGCACCACATGGAGATCCCTAATTTTGATGAAAACACATATGGTGAACACCGTCACAAATAGATACATGTTTTTGAGAATACAGATATCAAACAATAGGTTTATTTTACTTATGGGGAGAAATTATTTATTTAAAAATCACATTTTATTCAAGTAAAAATACTAGTTTACTTCCCCTTCAATCATTCATTTCATGTAGCCCCTATGAAGCTAGAACTAGAAAATATAAAGGTTACCCATATAGAAAATAAGTATTATAATGGTCTATAAATCATCATACCCCCACTATGAATGATGTAGTTTTTTGTGATGTGTGAGTATCTAGTTTATTATATCCGTAGTTAATTCCTCAAGATCAAGGATGAATCACAAGATGGGAAAATCCACATGTGGTGGTTCAAATAAAAAACGCTTCCTCGACGATCTGATTTTGGAAAATAGTTGGTATAGCTCTCTCGATGTAGTAAAAGTTCATGGCCCACATGGGGGATTATACAAAGACTTATCCCTTTAATTTTCATTCATGGAATTTATATTCCAATTTTAGTCTTACGAATTAGTTCAGCATGTAGCCCCAATCCATTCTTTTCTTTATAATCTTTAATAACATTATCCTTGCGCTCAATTTTTTAAATTCAATTTAATAGGTTCATAGACTGAATAAAGAATCCTTAACTAGTTAAGGAGAAAAACTAAGCTTATTGTGAAAGTGAGTCTAATATTTTATGATTTTCTTTTAAACTCTTTACATTTTTTTTATTAAAACATGTTTTCACCATAAATTATAAAATAGTTTCCCCATGCTTGAATTAATGTTTTACGTGACTAATCTAGGGAACACATGTTTTTTTAATCCAATGATTCCTTGTTTTATGTTTCAATGTAAATGAAATTGAATGTGTAAAATGTATAATTTAATTATTACATTCATTAATGAATATTAAAATTACTCATGATTTGAATGAATTAATTGATTCATGGAAATGTTACTTCCAAAACATTTTGCATGATTTGAACTTATGAAATTCTTGTAAATTTATTGATTATTGTTAACCATGCATTGAGTAATTTTCCTGAATCATATTTCTCATTCCCAAGAGGATTTCTAGACTAAGTAATTATATTTTTTTCTTTATCATATTTATTGAGTGATCTTCAGACCTTCCACCTGCTAAAACATTCATTTTAACTTTTCAATTATATGACAATTCAAAAACACATTTAAAATGATGTTGGAATATTTTGATAACCAGTTTTCCATAAAATACCTTTTTTATATCAATTAATTTTTCCAATAGAGACCTTGACTGACCATTAGTGCACTGTTTCATGTTTCAATATGATTTTATCCCTTCCAACCCTACTCTCTATAATTTATGATATTCAAAAGATGAGGTTCGGGGTGAATAGAATAATGGTAAATTGGATGATTTGAATTGTGAGGAAGAAGTGTGGGGGTTCTTATTGTGGGAAAATTAAAATTTTGTGAAATCATTAATTTTACTATATTGTTTCCCCGCTATTGAAAAAAACAAGAAAAAGGAAAAAAAGAAAAAATGGGAAAATGGGGTATGATTTGGGAAAACTAAAAATCACCATTACTATACCTATGATTTTTATCATTTGTGGTTAGGTGGTGGTTATAAGTTTTATTATAATAATAAATTTTGAAAAATAAAAAAATTAAAGTTTATTTGAAAAAAAAAATTATAAAAAACTTATACAAAAGTGGTCACAAATAAATCATTTTTATTAAACTGATCACAATCATTACTTTGGACTTTCTGGAAGGTGGTAGTAGATATATATTGAAGGGGAAAATGTCATTAAAATTTTACATTTAATATCATGAATTATGCATAAATAGATAATCCTCCTCATTGAGATTAATTTTAAAAACATCAATTCATAACAACCTTAAGCCTCAGTGAAATTTGAACCTTAACGAAACATACTTCATGATTTTATATGTATTTTTTCATTAAAAGAGCATAATGTATTTTTTTTATAATCTTATGTATATAAATCATGTTCTTATGATACGATCATAAATCTACTTCAACTTTATCCTGATATATGAGTGAAAAGATTCAAGTGAGGTAAATCATGCTTATGCGTGTTTAATAACAATGAATTGAAGGTATTGAATTAATTAAAGGATAATTTCCATAATTTTTCAAAGGGAAAAAGTAAAATAAATAAATTGATTATTTCTTAGAAAAATGGGGAATTGAATTGGTATTTTATGTGAATTTTGAGAATTTGATTTGAAATTGATAATCATTTAATTTTATTACATCGAAATTTAAATATTGATTACCATTGGTTCCCTCTTTAAAATATTGTTGAGATTTTATGAATAAATACATGAATGGTTTATGTGTCGGGGGATTTGACAAACTAAAATAAAGTGAATATTTTTTTCCAATTTCAAGCATGATTGGGTGATTTTTAATGTAAAAAACCATGAATTTCAATGTTTTAAATAAATTTTGAAATTCATGATTATAGGAATCAAAATGAATTCAACAAAAATTATAATGATGATAGTTTTATATTTAGACATTACTTTTACAACTTTATTGTTGTTTGGAACTCTTGTAACTCTTTTAGTGATTATTTTGTAAAAAAATAGCCATTATAATCACCACCACCCATGCATGCATTACCGCTCATCACTCACTACCACCCCATGTATTCACCATCCCACACAGATCGACATAACCCCATGCATGAACCATCACTATCCACCATTCCATTTATAAACTGTCCCTCGAGACCACCCCATGTATGCACCATTGTTTGTGGCTCACCACCACCCCTTGCATACATAGCCTATTGCCACTTACCGCCACCCCATGGATGCACCGCTACTCGCCTCCCCCTTATGCATGAAAGGTTTCTTGTTGACACCTCATGCATGTACCACTGCTTGGAACTTTCTATCACCCCATGCATGCACCACCACATGCTACAAAAAGTCACCCCATGCATGCACCGCCACTTGCTGCCACCCCATGCAGGCATTGTCACATGGTTGCAACCACTGCATCCATGCATCCTCCACATGCACCCACCACATGAATCCACCACATTCATGTCTCCCCCATGGTTCTATCGCATCTCATCAGTGGATGACACTTTCACTCCACCCCTCCACAATCTTCATACTTCGAGCACTGGTGTATGTATACAGTCTCTGCTATTACACAACTCTCCACAGCTTGGCCACCTCCATTTTTACCATCATCCTTGTGGAATAGCCCATGACGAACCTCATTATCTTCCACATCTCGAGATCCTTTGCTTCATACTCTCCAATTCAACCCAACTGAGGATTATATCGTGAATAACCCCATGCTAAAAAATGATTAACTATATTTCATCATGTGATGTAATCCATCATTCATTGCAAGAGGAAACATTATTCATCATGGGTCTTGGGGTGATTTAAATCCAACATGATCTCCTCCCTATTTTGAGGGATCATTGAATTCCATTAATGTCGAGCCACGCCCCATTGACTGTATATAGTATCCTTGACTCCGTTCTAAATCATCAGTCATCACAACCAACAAGATCTCTCAAGAGCTAACTTCCATTCTCTTATCTTCCCCCATATTTTTATTGTATTATTTTAATTTTTTATTTTAATTTTTACATTTTCATTTATAATGTATAATTTTAATTTATTTTAAATAAATAGATTCATACATTTTTCTTAAATTGTGTTCCACCCATCATCTTATTCTTCTTTTAATTATCATTATAATAATCATTATTATAATTATTATAATTAATAATATTATGATTATTAGTATTAGTATTGTTATAATTATTATTATTATTATTATTGTCATGACTATCATTAATATAATTATTAATTGTATTAATAATAGTACTAATAATTTGATAATAATTATTAATGAAACTTTCTTTATTTATTATATATATTTACTTTGTATTGTTTCATTTCATTTCTTATTTTATTACACTTATTTTATTTTATTTATCTTTATATATATATATCTCTCATCCCAATTATATTTTATTTTAATAGTTTATTCACTCATCCCCATTGTATTTTATTTTTTTATTTTTTTCATTTTATTATATTTATTATCTTCTAAATCCATTAACTCCACCATTCTAATCTATTACTCTCAAAAATGAGAGTCTGACATATATAATTGACTAGGGGGAGTTTAATGTGTTTATTAATTTCAAATAATGTTTATTTTTTGTTTTTAGATAGAATTGAGTAGCACAAATGGGTGAGGCCAATATCCCTGATGTGGTGAATTCCCCCAATGACGTGCAACTCAATCTATCCCTATTATTTTCTTTTAAAAAATTTCAAACTCACTAGTTGTTAGTTCATCACAAGTTGGAGTAGAACTAGTCAATGGAAAAACTACCACAAAAATGCTAGGTCAAGGAAGATGGAACCTCCCTGTACAAGGAGTGTCATCAACCATGATTAAAGTATGAGGTGGAATTGAGTGGACTTAGTCATCTGATGACATTCTTGAATTTCTAAATAAGAAATATTAGTTCAAACATGATATTTCATTTTTATATTATCAAACTAAAATCAATCCAAAATGATAATAATTATTAAACCCAAAAACTATCATAATAACAACTGGTTTATTCATAAACCCATCCTATTTAGAATTTCATGTAAGTAAAAAATTATAAAATCATATTTTCCATGTAATTGTATTTTATATTAAAACCCAAAAATATATTTATTATTGCATTAATAAATTAATCAATACTGAAAAAAATTAGTTTAGGTGATTTTGAAAAATTTATTGAACAAACTAATAGGATTCTTAAATAAGACGTCCTTGGTCAGTACTTATTTTATACTAGGAAAATAAAGTTGTATTTTTCCACACCCCACGACAACAGTGTTTCATGTACATTAAATGCTATTGAAGAGATTTAATTTATTTTAAAATAAATATATCTTTTATTCTTAGGGTGTTACATTATCTTCAATGATTGTTTTTTCATTTCATATATGTTTATTAATAAGATTATACTCCTTTAAAGTCTCGATGTGTCATATCCTACACCCTTAAATAAATTTCATCCTCATAATTTAATCCTCATATCAATAATCAAGGGTTTAAAATTTTAAAATACCATTTTTTAATTCTGACAGAGTGATACAACTAAATAAAAAATCCTCTTCATACAATATAAATACTAGAATGAGGGCCATCTTGAATAATTACATAATTAGGTCTTCAAATTGGAAAACATATGTGGGAAGTGAAGATATGGGGAAGGGAAAAAGATTAAATCCCAAATAATGATGTTGAGTGAAAAAGGTAAATGATCAACATAAATTGGCTGACCATGAAAAAGTCAACAACCACATAACCATTTATATTAAATATCTCAAAATACCATTGATTAATCAGATATGAAACTAATAAGTTAGTATATTTTTTCAAGATCCTTTTAATCAAGAGGAATTCATTTACCATGTAAATAGAGAATATAATAAAGTATAACTAATTGATATCATTGTATTTTAAAGGAAAAATTTAATATTTTGGTTTTGTTTCAATAAATTTCTTCTTTATCTTTTAAACTATGAAATGAATCTCCAATAAGAATTTATATTCCAGGCACACTAAAATAATTTTTTAATGAATTATAGGATATATAAAATATCAACAAGTTATTCTACTGGTCTTTCATAAATCTGAATTGGTTAGAAACAGTTATACAATATAATATCATATTCTTTGTTACCTCAACAGTAACTCTAAATCTCCAAATTAATACATTAAATAAATGCTTAACCTTTATACTCATCCAAAATATGTAAGGAAAAATTCAAATTCCGAAAATTTCAAAAGACAGTCACAAATTCATTATTATATTCCATAGAAAATATAATGTGGAACTTACTGTCACATTACAAATATGTGAAATCCTTAGTCCCTATAAAAAAAATGAGAATATGCATTATTCAAAAAATAAAATCACATGTCGTTGAATATATTCCATCAATTCATATATATAGTAAACTCTATGAATGATACCATAATCCATCTAATCACTAACCAATTTCAAGGTCCCCAATACTATCATATAATCAACTAACTACCATTATTATCTAAACATAGAGCACATACTACAGATTATCTTCACTCAATTTTTACTTTTCCAAGATGATCAACTTTACACTGAATAAATTTTCCAAGTCATCGATAAAATTCATCATATAGTATTTATTCATTAAATTAATGTTACTACAATACAATCGTTATAAATCTCATAATACTTATAACTAGATTATCATGTATTATATATCCTTATAACATAAATATTAAAGTTATGATAAGAGAAGTAATCATTCCCTTTTGACTATAGCAATTGAAAAATCATGTCCTTGATTCATTAGCTTCTTCTGATGTATATTCCCTAGATACTTTTGAATTTTGTTTATCAGGTTCTCAACCTACATATAATTGTAACACAAAACATTGAAAATTTATTTGTTTCCCTTTCAATTATGATCATTCATAGCTTTCTCTCAAAATTTTACAAACCTCTCATTCTCTTAAAGAAAGTACAAGAGAGATTAATTTAACAATTATAACATCTGGGAAAACCATTTTCCTCTTGTTCCCTTTATCTATTTTTTTCACTACCGCCCACTTACTCTCTTACATAACTTATAAATCATAATATTTGAATAATTAATTATATATCATAATATAAGATGATATCATAGCATAATATAATGGGAATTATTGTGAGTCTAGTTCCCTTAGAATTATTGGATTAAGCCCGTCAATGAAATGATCATTATTACTCTTTGGATTATTTAAATTGATACAGTTCCCATTACATCTTATAGGTTCCATTTTTAAAAAATTTAATATGGTATATTATATCATCAAATTTTGAATCAAAATTTAAATCACCAAAACTTCATAAACAATTGCCATAAATTGAAAATATTATGCATTGATAATGTCATATTCATAAACATGGTTTTTGGGAGTCTTTCAAAATCATAAAAGTATTTAAAAATCCTTCATAATTATTTATAATTAATATATAATTAATTCCTAAATATCCCATAGGATTTTTGAATGATATTTCCATTAAGTTATGTTGTTCTATACCAGGTAACTCTCAATAAATCCTCACATTCCTTTTTCATAGTTATTACCCCAAGATAAACTTGTCTTAGAACCCAATACACATTTAGTATCCACACATGGGTGTATTAGTAGGAAAAATATTATAATATATATCTTACAAAAATATTATAATTTTTTCAAATTATTATCCTCAATTTTTATCATAGGGTTAATCTACTATTTCTGAAATCTAGTTCCTAAGGTTTCTGCTAAAAGTATTCTGATACCAACTATAAAGGCCATGACACCAGTATTCAATTATTGGTGGTTATTTAATTAAATTGGTACTAGATACAATGTATCACATCATGAAAGAATAAAATTTTTAGTGGCATTGTATAAATATATAAATTCATGAATATATCATATATTTGAATACATCACATAAAAAATATGATTTCTTTGTTAAATCCAATATTCCTTATACATTATCCATTCATATCAATCAGAATACACTTATTCATATCCTATGGGAAATAAATTATTAGAAAGGGGTTAGCTCATATTCTTAATGAGGGTATGCATACAACATAATATTTCATGAATAAATAATAATAATCAATATTGAATTTTAAATAAATTAAACACATTCAATGTAATCATTAAAATATCATAATACAGAAGAACTGAATTATATCAAATAAATTCCTTCAAATAATCATAGATTCTTGAAACATATAAATGGATGTTCTATCTAATTGAATGATCACATGTAAATCATTAAAATATCTGAAGATGAGTAAATTTATATTGTTAACCATCTAAACATTTTTTTAGACCATTCACAATATAATTTATATTTTTTAGTAGAAACATATCTAATTTGGAAAACTAACTTGACTAATTAGACCTGTCGATGCATCGATATGCTATAGGAATCATCATCCATATCTTACTAACATCAATTCATTCCACATATTTAATAGATGAAATATAATCAATATAATTATTCATAATGAAAAACTATCCATGAAATGATAATAATAACACCAATCAATAAACATTATAATAAACCATTCAGATTATTATGTATAATGGTAAAAAATTATACATCCTTTGTCAAACTTGAACAAAACCATAAAAATAAAGAATAGTAATGATATAAAAAACATATCCTAAATTGGTCATAGAAAAAAAATGGTTTATATAGTTGATGAATATAAATACCTTACAAATTACATTAGAAACATTCTTGATGAACTATCCTTTCAAATAGAATATATTTTTAAAACTAAAAGATCACAAATATTTTTAAAACAATTTAATTTCAAAGGATATTTTAATAAATATAAATTAATCATTACATCTTTCAATGGTACTGATGAAGTTAAATTACATACATGTTGTACACATTAAAATAAATATTCCTTTCACATTTTTGGAATAATCAAAATGGATTTTTTTTGAAAATTACATAATTATTCCTTTCAAAATATTTTTTAAAAATGAAATAATCAGTAATAATTTTTTTAATAATTTTTTTTGGATTTAACAAAAAATTATTCATTTTTGGATAAAATGGATTCTGAAGGAAATTTATTTTTCCCTCAAAGAGAGAAATAATGTCATTTTTAAAAAAAGATAACCAATCGTTTTATGTACTGAGGAGAGTAAAATTTTTCTAATATTTTAAAATTTAATGAATAAATAGAATATAATAAAAATTAATATTTTCAAGATTAATATATCATAATAATGCATCATTGTAAATATAATCATAAAAAATCCAAATAAATAATGATATTGTAAAATAAAACATTACACCTTTGGTAACATTTGAATTGTAATCCTTTAAAAAGAAAGAACATAAAATGATACTTTAAAACCCATTTCAATATATATTCATGTAATAAAATAAAAAATATGTATTATATACATCACATGAATTAACTATGTTGTTAATATGGAATATGTCTCATAAAAGTAAATGTCATACAATAAATCATTTCCCCAGGTTGCACATCTTTTGTATTCGTATAAGCCTCCTATGTAATAAATATATGTTTATTATAAATCAATAAAATAACCATACTCATGTATCTCATACAATATATTGTTTATCAAATTTTTATGACTTATTTATAAAAACTTCATTGTTAATATCTCCATTTTGGGTGATAATTTCTACATTTTACAAGTACCTTTTTTTCAGTAATTTTGTTCATTTTATTTTGATCATGGATACATATCCTTTTGAATTTTAATATTATATAAATATCATATATATTCATTATATATGTATTAAGTGTAATATATTAATGTTAATTATATAAAAAATATTACCTTTATCATTTAGATGGTATTTCATACATCCGTGTGAAGGATGGTTCCATTATTCTCAACTGATAGAATCAGAGAAAAATTAATTTTAATTAATAATTCCAAAATAATTATCATTTCATTTGTAGAATTTATATTAATCAAATTTATCTTTATCAACATTGATGTAAAATAAAAATGAAAAACATTTCATAGCTCTACGTAGAGCCAGTGGTCCACACTTACGGACGAGCGACGTTATTATATACCAATAGACTTGAAGTTAAGAAGTTATATGTTATATATTATTTCTTAAAATATTTTTTGATCATAAATAATAAAAATAATCATTAAATTTAACCTTAATACCGTTCATTTAATGTTTATGTTAAGAACTAATCACATCGATTCTAAAAGAAGAAGTCCTCACACAAATTCGTGACGTTATGTAATCACCCATTGAATTGAAATTAATAATGTATATAATGGATACAATAATTAAATTATTATAATAATTTCATAAATATAACATAAATTAGTTAAATAAATCATTATTTCCATCTTTTAAATGTGGCGATAAAAAATTATATCAGTTCGCAGGATGGTTGAGTGTCGTGCACATGATAGACTGTTTGGTTTCCAATTTTATAGAAGAGAACATGGATTTGTGTTATTAAATTAACATAATAAAATTTCATTATATATTATAACTGTTGTTATTATTTTATCATAGTTTATGATCTTTTATAGTATTAAGATTAAATAAAAAAAATACACAAGTTTATGAATTTTACTTATTCTTCAAAGATCCTCTTTAGCTTTAAACCAAAATCCATCACATGAGGGATTAAAAATACAAAATAAGGCCTATATTATGGTGGAGTTAATGAAAAAAAATGTGTTTGAATTTAATGTAAATATGGGTTAGGATTTGTGAGGAGGGGCGAGAGGGTGCGACCTTCTATATGTGGGGGAGAGGACACACATAGAGTTTTTGGAAAGATAAAGTGATAACCCTAGGCCTCATAAATGGGTCATTATAGAAACATAAGGCTTATAAGGCCTAAAAATGTTCACAAAGTGCGTTTTGGACATGTTTTAAGTCATTTTTTACTCATATCATCTTAGTTTAACTTCCCATGGTAATCCTATTTTTATTTTTATCGTGGTGATTTATTTTTACTATTTTCACTATTCATTATTTTTAAAAATTATTTTTAACTTATTAGAAAATATAAATTACAATGATTATAAATATGGTACCCATTTACCTAAAATTAATTTACATATGTGGAAGAAATAAATTTCTAATAAAACCACAGATGCGACAAAATTATAGATTTCATAAGGAAAATTTCTTATAAGTATAGAACAGTTTATTATATAAATAAAATATTAAATTGATTAAAAGTTACTAAATTAATTAAATTATTATATATATTATATATGATTTAATTAAAACATTTTTAAAATATTATTTAGCTTTGTGAATAATTTAAATGAAAAGAAATTATTCAATAAAAATAAGTTTTTTCACTATTCAATAAAATTTTAATCTTTTCATAAAATTATCAAAAATTATCCCAATGAAAATTTTGAACAATATAATTAAAAATATAATTTTATTTTTAAATCAATTTTTATAAAAGAGGTATAAATTAATTTTAAATTATGTGAAAAAATCATAATTAATTCACCTTTTAAAAATAATATTTTCTTCATAAAACATTTATTTATCATTAAAATAATTCTTATTTTATTTAACATCAATAGATATGAATTTAATTAATTTTCTACATATTTAGCCATATTTGTTTTATTATTTTGATATTATTATACATATCCACTATCTTAATTTCTAGGTTATTATGCTTTTGTTTAAATAATAAAATTTTAATAGATAGTCTTATTTCGTTGAAACATTGTTTTTATCATTAATATATCAAAGAGATTGAATATATTTAAAAATAAATATATCATATTGTTTCTTATTGTTGAATTCTCTTTTAATATTCATGTTGTGTATCATATACTATCTCGAATATATTTTTCTTATCTTCAATCTAAGGTTGTTTCAATAGGAGTTGAAAAAATTATTCATAATGTACATGATTTGTTTGTAAAAACTAATCCCACAACCATGAATTTAGTAATATAAATTTGGAGGAAATAAAAACACCCTATTGGGTATCATACAAAATAGGGTTGAACAAAATAATAAGAGTTTTACTGATAAATTAATTAATGCTTTATGAACCTATCATAGTATGAAATGGTCTATTACATATAAAAATCCTATATTCATTGGAGTAGGAGTCTAAATCATTTTTTCCAGTTAAGGTTTTGTTTCCCAAAATACTTCCATATAAATTCAAATAACTGAATATGAAAGAAATATGGTTCAACTGGATTAGTTGGAAACCCTTGATGGGAAATGTATAAAAGTGTAACTATATCTGAAGGATTACAAAAACCATGGGACCTAAATTTTTTTAAAAATATACATTTTCAAATTAATTAAAGGTAATTTATTATTATCCTTAACAAAATATATTATATTTTGTATGGATCCTTAAAAAAATCCCAAATGGAATGTTTTGGATCAAAAGGTAATCATAAGGTTGAATGGTAAAACTTCTCCTAAAATGGACATGTTTATCAAATTTAGTATTAATAGATGATAATTACTATGGTGGTGGGTTGAATAATATTTTTGGTTTTTTGAGTTACTTATTCGTTTGTTTGTTTTTTGAGGAAAAAATAATTTCATAGTATTTTAATTTATATCCTAATAATTTTGTGGAGTTTTTAATAATTTATTAGTTTGTGAAAGAAAAACGATGAAATTGTGAAAGACAATATTGGGTGATAAAAAAGTGTATCATGTTCGTTAATATAAAAAAATGACATTTGGGGCCTAATAACAAAAACTAATGTGAATGGTAATTAGGATTCCCATTATACATTGTGTATTACTATATAAAAAATATAATGAAGAATGAAGAATGAATATTTAATGTTTTGTAAATTAATTTATGCATTAAAATATTAGAGTCAGGAAAATTAAAATAATATATGTTACTTTTAGATAATGATATTCATTATGTTTCAAACGTTTTATGTGATAAGTTTTCTATAAGTTAATTGATAATATTTTTGGGATATTATAATTTTAATGCAGTAATTTTCAAAGTGATGTGGTAATAAATCTAAACACTTTTTTAATACGTATCAACATGTAGTTATTTTTATGAATATTTATATATTTATTGATTTTAATATTTTCCAATTTTGAGATGATTTTATTGATTAATATGAGACTTATCTCAACTATTATTAATGATATTAGAGACAAAAATTGAGGTGAAATATAGAAATAAGATATAGATATTAATGAATGAGGAATCTTAGAGAGATTATAAATAACAAAGAAATTGAGAGAACATGAGGAGAAAAAAATTTAAGCACACCTATAATTATTGGAAGGATTTATATAAAATATAATGAACTTTCATTTTATTTAATATGTGGATATATTTAGTGATATATAGCTAAAGTGAAACATGTACCTCAGTCATGACTAATCAATTGTATTATCTTTCATTATAACATTTTATGAGTTAATTTCATTGAAACCATATGTTAAAATAGTAATTGGAGAGATAGATAGATTATGTGACACAAAGAATTGATAGTTAACTCATCCTAAAAATTATATCTATTCAATTCTTTTATTTTATTATTTTAACATGAACACATCATCAATGTATGATCCTTGAACGTAGCTCTTATAGTTGAAACAAGTAAAAATATATGCACCCTGTTGATTTTATTTTGAATATATGGATATTATAGTTGGATGATTTGGTTCAATATATTATTTTGTTATTGGTATTAAAATAACTAAATATTTTTTTAGAAATGAATCTCAACCAAATCTTTCTCGGTCTCTTAGAGTGATAGAGACATTGGTGATTGGAATAAGTGGTATAAATGTTGAGAGTTTTTTATCTGGAAAATATATCATAGGGGATTTTTGACATGGAAAAAAATATAAATGTGAAAGGATTCCTATTATTCTGTGGATAGAATTGTGAAATTTGATAGTATTTAATAAGATCGCAAATTTAACCCATTATCATATATGTATTCTCTTTCTCAATACATGGAAGTAATTTTAATTACCCCGTAATGAGAGCATTGGTCGAAATTGGAAATATTTTAATAAAAAGGGATAAATATCTTAATCTCATACACTCTTGAATCAATTATATACTTTTATTGATACATAATCCTAAAAATGTGATGTAGGGGAACATTTATAATATTTATAAAGTGATAAGAAAAATTAAATGGAAAAAGTATCTTGATTTTCCTTATAAGTTTGATGATTTAAATATTTATCTATATGAGAATATTGTTTGTTTAAAAAATAAAATAATTAATTACATTTTATTGATATGAGTTATTATATATGAAATAAAGGATGTTTAAATTTTGAATAAAATATTAACGAGACTATCAATTTTATGTAATATAATGGTTTCTATGCTCGAATAACGTGATTTTGAATAGTTTCTTGTTGATAATATATAATGTAATTTAGTATAATTGGATATTTGAGTAAATCTAGAATGTATCAAATGTCACTGATTGATGGAAATTGAATTAAATTAAATTGAAAATATCAATTTCACTTCTAATAGATTTTACAATATTTTTCCTTCCCTATATCCCTATTTGATTCCCTATAAGCCTCTGGTTCATTGAATCTCATTCCACCTTAATTTCTAATTGATTTTTTAATCATTTATGCAATCATTTTATCCAAGAAACATTTAAAATATTGTTAAATATATTCATTGTCTTTAATTGGTTTTACTATGTAATTATTTATTTAGTAAAAATTTAAAAATTTAAACATGAAGAAATAATAGAACCAAAATTGTATAAAAATATTTAAATATGGATCTATGATTTAAATTTTGATTTTTTTCAAATTAAAATAGGTTTTTGAAAAAATAATTAGGTAAAAATATACTAGGATAATCTAGGAATCAACCAAATACAAGAAATCCATTTAGTCAACCCCAAGAATGGTCGGATGGGTTAGAAGCCCCTAGGAAGGCATGTTCGGGTGGCATGGAAAAGGATAAAGCCCTGAATAGTTTATGTAGTGTTTGTTCCAAATCATGATTGTTCATATGTGTCAACAAGGCCCATATATGTTTATGAGCCATGTTGTGGGACAATATCCATATATTAGGAAATTGATCTATTATTACCGTGGGTTATAATATATATAAGATCTAATCCTTGATAAACATTGATGTGTGAAAAGGAAATGTGGGTAATAGTCATCATTTTAAAAATAATGTCATCATTCCATACTTCATCCATGTTCCACACCCCTACCAGAACCCACACCGCTAATTTAGCACCTCCACCGCTTGATGTCACTCAACTAACATGAGACTAACAAGGTTTTCTATAGGTGATATATGGGATATCAATATAAAATATTTTTACTGCATTAAAGTCAGTATATGAGGCTAGGTATCACTATGAGTGAAATTTTGAACCATAGGAAAATATTTTGGAACCCATTTTGAAGAAAATCATTCCATGCATGCAGACATAGAAACATCATCCATCCATTATGAAGGTCATATGGAATCATGAGGAGACTTTTGTGTTTTCCAATACCATTGGTCCGTGGGGTGTCCAAGGAGTAAATATCTCTATGTATAAATTGGTATGCATAGAAATGGATAAGTGGGGATTAAAAAATATGTATAAAAATGTATACATTAAGGATATCAGTTATGTGAACATGTATTTATCAATAAATAGATATGTATTGTAAACACCTGGAAATTTCAAGGAATTTTTTTCCTTAATTTTCCTTGGAATTTTACAAGAACGCAGTTTCTGACAGCACCTGATTCTGATGCCCAGTGTGCCCGGAATCATTTTCCAAAGTTTAGCTCGGGTACATTCAGTGAACGAACGAGCGGGTTTCCCTAACTTTTGAACTGGTGCTCGAAATCGAAATCTGAGGGCACCGATGAACTTGCAGCACCAGTAATTTCTTAAAAAGACCCCTTTATGGAGTTGAGTTTTCTCAGGATGAGTTGTTTAAATAAAGTGAGGGATAATAATATAATTTTTTTACAATTATATTTTATTTTCCTGTTAAGTGGATAAAGTGTTGTTCCACAACACTTTTCCTCTCTCTTATATGGTTATAACCTATGTAAGGGGGTTAGGGTGGGACCCACTTTTTGATAACTACCCGTGAGAGGATTAAGATGGGGTGGGGCCCACACGAGCCCAACCCCTCACCTTCCTCTAACGTTCATAAATTTCCCCCCCTTAATTTTGTAACTGTCAAAAAAAACCCACACTTTTTTTAAAATAAAGACAACTCATTAATTGGGTAGGTTTTTCAGGTAATTAATTGTTGTATTCGTTTGAATTTCAAATGAATTCCTTTGGCTTGTGTGTTAATTAAATAAGACTAAGTCTTATTTCGTGGGAGAATAGTTGATGGTGCGAAAGGATTTGGGGAGGAAAGCTCTAAGTTCCGAAGGATATTCTTCCTCCTTGAAGAACGCGAAGAACGCACCGTCACCGACGTAGAACATCGACCTCCGACGAAGGACGATGGTGAGAGATGCCTTCCTCAGAGATTGACGACGCGACGCCGTGTACTGCGACGCCAATGACCCTCTCCTTCTGCGAAAAACCTTCGTTCAACATTTACATCAGGTAGGTGTTTATTTATTGTTGATCGTGATCTCATCTGTTGCTTTTCATGGTTTCATTTGGGCCGCCTGTTATCATAATAACGGAAGGAGGTCAGACCACATGAACACGGCCGACCCTCCTCCCCCCTTGTTTGTTTGAATTTGTTGGGGCACATGAAAGGCGGCGCGGTGCGGTTGCACCGCGCAGAAACTATCAGAGTGGAAGAAGAAGCGCGGCGCCGTCGCGATGCGCCGTTGAAGTCGAACAAGCCACGGAACCGTCGCGCCACGCCAGAAAACCACGAAGAGGTCGCGGTTTGATTTTTTGATCGTTGTACGTGGATTGACGGGTGATTACAAACAGAGCCGCAAGGTAATTTTGATGCTTCTGTAGTAATGTTCGAGACCCGAGATGAATGCCAGCCTAGACGGATTTGAAAACGGACCATTAGAGAAACTTCGGTGGACCGCGGAAACCCTGGAGGCACGGATCGCTGGCACGGCGCCGCCGGCGACCAGGGGCGGCAGCCGGAGCCGTCCGGCCGCCAGGAGGTAGTGGCGCGTTAGTGCGCCGCAGGAGGAAACAAACCGTCGCGGCTAGCCACGACTATGTGGCATGGGGGATCCCATGGCGGAACCGGATCCCAGAGGAATGGTGGTGGCGCAAACTGCCACCGACATCAATCAGCGGCGACGGGGCCGCGCAACCCCCCCCCCCCCACCGCTCCGCGACTTCCGCTCGGCCACACCAGTCGAACGATGGCGGGCCATGCGGCCGGGCCGCGCGGGTCGAGCCAGATCGTGCTGGCCGAGCCGGGCCGTGTCGGCCAGGCAGGGCCGCGCCAGCCATGCCAGGCCGTGCCCTGATGGGCCGACCCAGGGGGGGTTGGGTCGGGCCAGGCCGGGCCCAGACCCCCCATTTCGGATTGCTTCCGTTCAAATGCCCATAACATGGGCTACGGACCTCCGATTGACGCACCGTCAGTTGCGATGCTATCCTTGGATCTAGGCGGTCATTTCGGTATATTAAACTCAACATTTTAATGAACATTGGGTTCGGCCGGGTCGGTTCGGAAACAAAACCAATCGGGCCCTCGGAGCGGAAATGCTTATATCTTGAGCTCCGGACGTCTGATTCACGTGCCGTCGACATTTTTGGATTCCTCTTGTTGAGACGGAACTTTTGGAAAACTTCGCCCATGGTTTGGACGTAGTTGGATAGTTTCCAGGTCGGATTGTACCCGAAATCCAACCGGGCCCCTAGAATGGAAAAGTTGATAACTTTCAGACCGGGCGTTCGCTTGATGAACCGTCAGCAGCGTTGGTGATCACATTGAGAAATAGTCTCTATGAGTATACCCTATGTGTGTTCAGGGTACAGTTGAGGTACGGCCGGCTTGGTTCGTACACAAAACCAACCGGGCCCCTGGGACGAAAAGCCTAATAACTCACAGACCAGGCGTCCGATTGACGCGCCGTCTGCTGCGTTGAGACCCCTATGATGAGGCAGTCCTTTGAGATACTTCTTCGTGGGACTTTTTGATACTTGGAGTATCTACTAGTAGCTCGTGGGGCGGACCCTCCCGGAGACGAGCGTGCGGAGTATGGAGACCGTGTAGCTGGCTGAGACCTGATGACTGCTTGACCGATCGACACGGTGTGTTTCGGATACCCCAGTGGGGAGGGCTTGGTTATAGTGGCAGACCCATGGCGGAGGAGCACATGGTTGTAGTGGTTGAACCACATTAATCAATAAAAGGTGTACTTTTGGAGGCTATGAGGGGGAGCTCTTGGTTGTAGCGGTAGACCCACGGTAGAGGAGCGCTTGGTTGTAGCGGCAGGCCTGCAGTACTCAACAGAAGGAGTACCTCTAGAGGCTATGACGGAGAGTGCTTGGTTGTAGCGGTAGACCCATGGTGGGAAATGCTTGGTTGTAGCAACAGGCCCACAGTACTCAATAGTAGGAGTACCCCAGTAGTCTTAGGTCAGTGAGCAGTACCTCAGAGTCGTGACCGGACCACTGTACACTCTAGAGATGGGGCTCTTCAGCAGTTACAGTTTCGATAATGAAAATACTGGTTTGAGCTGAGTCTTTGATTATTGTGTATACCTCATGTTTGAGATGGGTCACTTGATAACATAGCTATATGTATGGGAATATACCTGGGTAGTTGTTATCCATTGATTTCATAATCTTTGTGCTTCCTCATGATTGAGATGGGTTACTTGACAACATAGGTATATGTATGGGCATATACCTAAGTAGAGGTTATTTGTTGAGATCTTCTTTGTGGTTATCCATGTTGGTTTTAGTGAGACCTTGAGGGTCTCAGGGTCCCTACTGAGTATCGTTATACTCACCCCATCACGGGATATGCCTGCACCTCGTTGTGTTGGTTGCAGGCGACGGGCAGTGCTGACGGAGGCCGAGTGTTCGAGGACGAGTCAATACTTGGAGGTGGACCACACGAAGAGTCAGTATCTAATGGTGGACTTCATGACGAGACGACACATGGAGGAGGTTGACGGGCGAGAGCGTTGTGGAGGCTAATTGTACCTACCCTTCAGGTAGGATCCGTGGTGGACGATCCTAGAGATGCCCCACCTGTACCTACCCTTCAGGTAGGATCTGAGGAGGACGACCCAAGAGCCGCTTCTATTCTTCCATTTGTTGTCTTTTTCTGTTGTAATTTTGTTCAGTTGTAGCTGTACTTTCAGTTGGGTTTGTATTCTGGCCCATTTACTTTTCATCACTTTCTTTTTTTACTTAGTGTTTTACTTCCACTTGTACTTTGTGGTGTTTGTTTGTTTTATAAAGGAAATGCCCTCCCAATTATCGGGATTTACGCCTTTACTGCTAGTCGCCAGCACCTGGTCTATGGAAGGGAGTAATGGGGTAGTCACGGCATAGGCCCCGAGGACGGGTCGTGACAAATTAGTATCAGAGGAGTCGATTCTACCGCAGAACATATAACTCTGATATTTTTCTTTATGTGAAGAGATAGTGTTAAGAGTACCGAGTATGGTTTTCAGTTCAGGGAGTCTAGTATTGGTGCGGGCGGCAGACGTATCCATACACTAGGACCCTAACAACTGATTCCCGACTTTGTGCACAAAAACACTGATTGCCAGTGTGTTTCCAAAAGTTTTTAAAAGTCAGATAAAACCAGGTCAGCTCACCAGGTATAATCGTTTGACCGTGTCACGTTGTTTCTTTCAAGATGCATTTCCATGGACAACTAGCTAGAACCTAGGGGGATGTGTATAATGACAACCTTCCATGCGAAGAGGCTTCAGTACAGGGCCCTATTACAGGTGAGGCACATGCTGAGGCACAAATGATACTACCATATGTTGGGCCACCGATGCCACCAGCCCCAGCAGTAGGCGATGTACGCCACTGGAGCATGCTGCATGAGTTCTAGCGCCAGAGGCCACCCAGGTTATGGGGAGAGACGGACCCGCAGGCGGCTGAAGATTGGCTGGAAGCTGTGGTGAGAGTCTTCAGGCTAGTGGGGACGCCATCAGACTTCATGGTGATCTTTGCTTCCAGCCTTCTTCAAGTTGCAGCAGGCAGGTGGTGGAGCCACTTATTCCAATTTTGCGATGGGATGACCTTCACATGGGAAGACTTCGAGACCTTTTTCAAGGTGGTGTTTGTGCCAGTAGCTCTACACCCCAAGCGTGTACAAGAGTTGCTGCCTTTTCCGTAGGATTTTAAATCAGTAGCCGAGTCATCTGTGGGCAGTAGAAAGATGATGCAGAGGTCCAAGCGGACCATCACCAGTCGTACGAGGAGCGGGAAGTTTTATGAATGAGGCAGGAAGGGTTACCTAGCACGTGACTATCCGACCCCCCGCAGAGTCGATCCGCAGGCGTTGGAGGAGCCACCGAGGCAGAAGCAGCGGCGGGTGCTTGAGCAATAGCCGAACAGTGGACAAGGCAGTAGAGCTCCATGAGCAGGTGGACAGTAGCGAAACTAGTGGATACGTCTTTTGTACTTCTAGTTCCATATTGTTGTTGTATTCGTGTCTTTGTACTATGAGCTGAAATGATAAAAAGACACTTATCTTTGTGATTTTTTCTTTCCTATCCTTTTGTTTGGTTGATACTGAGTGGTCCTGGTTAAGACTGTTGACATGACCCTCACTTTCGAGATTTCTACTGGAGGAGACCCAATGACCTCACACTGATGCCGACATTGTGACTCAACCCTTGGAGGCGAGAGTGATAGTTGGATCTCTTGGTAGTAACATCGAGGACATACGACGTCATCAATTGCATGAATACATCATTCATGTCAGGATTGACTTTATTAGGCAATGGGCATGGTTCATCCAGGGGATGAGATCGAGTTTCTCTTTTCGGAAAAAGAAAAATTTTAGCATCTCTTTCAAATCATAGGCATAGAAGGTGCAGATCATCCAGGAGCGGATGAAGACTGCACAGTACAGCAAGAAACGAGATACCAACACCAATATTAGAGAATTGGGCATGTTAAATGTTCCAATAAGACGAATCTTAAAGGAGAGATGATTCTACGAAGCAGAAGACGTTGAGGCATATCTAGGAGAGCAGCATGATGTGGTGTACGTTTTAACATGCTTCAACCACCCACCTTAGTTGTCCCCACCATGCTCCGGGAGCTGGAGGGCATGGGAAGAGAGTAGCTGCATGCGGTCAGAGAGAGTGACCCAATGGCTCTAAGAATGATTCGAGGGATAGTATGTGTCCACTACTAGCTGCCGTAGTAACAGACATTGATACGAATCATTCCTTCCTTCCATGAATCTTGTACCAGACCTAGAGTTTTTGGTAAGCCTTAGACTTGACCTTCACGTTAGGAGATACCTTGGGAGAAGACACGATAATCACACTTATGCCGACGGTGTGGTCAGACCCTTGAGGTGAGAGTTTCAGTTGCAATCTCATGGTGGTAGCATCAAGGCCTTACGACGATGGTTTGAGTATGGACTGGGCAATCACACATCATACAGAAATTGACGGTATTAGGAAAAAAGGGATGTTGTTAAACTATAACATCGGGATGGGTTTTCCTTGGTCAGCAAAAAGGAAACCCCATGCATCATCAGATAAACTCATTCATAGGAGGGTGCGGCCGATCACCCTTGAGTCGGACAATCTTACCCTAGTGGCAGCATGATTTTTGAGTGTCATTTCTAAATAGGAATCGGAGACCTCTTGAATTCGAGGATGACGATCACATCCTTATACGGGTCTCACCTAGACAAGGTATACGGAGATGTGGCCAAGGTGGAAAGTTATCTCCGAGGATCAGCAGACCTTTCTAGGTCCTCAGCACGATTGACAAGGTGGTTTACCGCTTGACCCATCCACCTCAGTTGCACTGGGTGCACGACGACTTCCACGTATCTCAACAGAGGGGATACGTGCTTGACTCGATGCATATCATCGACCATGGGTAGCTGGACTTTGGCGTTGGGGTTACTTTTGCGGGGTCCCAGTATGAGATGAGGATCGACAGGAGCGGTCCTACAAGGACTGCCGATTCCTCTTGTGTGATTTCACTGGAAGTACGGGAACCTCCAGGTGAGAACATGGGAGCGGAAGGTTTAGATGCGTGCTCAGTACTACTTTTTTTATCATTAGTTTGTGTTAAAGCTTTATGAGGACGTAAATCCCTGAGGTGAGTGTAATGTAATGACCCGCAAATTTCAAGGAATTTTTTTTTCTTAATTTTGTATTGAATTTTACCAGAACACAATTCTTGACGGCACCTGATTCCGAGGCCCGATGTGCCCAGAATCATTTTCCGAAGTTTAGCTCGGTTATGTTCAGTAAACGAACAAACGGGATTTCCTAACTTTTGAACCGGTGCTCGGAATCAAAATCTGAGGGCACCGATTAACTCGCAGTGCCGATAATTTCTTAAGAAGACCCCTTTCCGGAGTTTCATTTTCTCAGGATGAGGTTTTTCAATAAAGTGAGGGATAATAATATAATTGTTTTACAATTATATTTTCTTTTATTGTTAAGTGGATTAAGTGTTGTGTCACAACACCTTTCCTCTCTCTCGTGTGGTTATAACCTATGTAAGGGAGTTTGGGGTGGGACCCACTTGTTGATAACTATATTTGAGATAATTAAGGTGGGGTGGGGCCCACACGAACCCAACACCTAACCTTCCCCCAACGTTCATAACTTTCCCCCCCTTAATTTTGTAACTCTCAAACCCCCCCCCCCTTTTTAAATAATGTCAACTCATTAATTGGGTAGTTTTTTCAGGTAATTAATTCTTGGATTCATTTGAATTTCAAATGAATTCCTTTGACTTGTGTGTTAATTAAATTAGACTAAGTCTTATTTTTTGGAAGAATAGTTTATGGTGTGAAAGGATTTGGGGAGGAAATCTCTATGTTCCGAAGGACATTCTTCCTCCTTGAAGAACAGGAAGAACACACTGTCACCGATGAAGAACGCTGACCTCCGACAAAGGACGATGGTGAGAGACGCCTTCCTCAGATATCGATGACGCGATGCCGTGTACCGCGACGCCAACGAACCTCTCCTTCCACAAAAAACCTTCGTTCAACATTTACATCAGGTAGGGGTTTATTTATTGTTGATCATGATCTCATCTGTCGCCTTTCATGGTTTCAATTGGGCAGCCAGTTATCGTAACAACGGGAGGAGGTCGGACCATACGAACACAGCTGACCCTCATCCCCCCTTGTTTGTTTGAATCTGTTGTGGCAAGTGAAAGGTGGTGCGGTGTGGTTCCACCACGCGGAAACTATGAGAAAGGGCGAAGAAGCGCGGCGCCGTCGCGACGCGCCGTTGAAGTCGAACAAGTCGCGGCGCCGTCGCACCGCACCAGAAAACCACGAAGTGGCCGCGGTTTGATTTTTTGATCACTGTTCGTGGATTGAAGGGCGACGAAAAACGGGGCTGCAAGGTAACTTTGAAGCTTCCACAGTAATGTTCGAGACCCGAGATGAACGCCGGCACATATGGATTTGAAAACAGACCACCGGAGTAACTCTGGTGGCCCATAGAAACCCTAGAGGCGCGGGTCACCGGCGCGGCACCACCTGAGGAAACAATCTACCATGGCTTTCCATGGCGGTGCAACACGGGGGATCCCGTGGCCACGTGGGATCTCGGAGGAATGGCGGCGGCGCAAATTTCCACTAGCATCAATCAGCGGTGAGGGGGCCGCGCAACCCCCCGTCCCCCGCTCCGCGGCTTCCGCCCGGCCACGTCGGCCGAGCCGCGGCCGGCCAAGCAGCCGGGCCACGCTGGCCGGGCTGGGCCGCACCCTGATGGGCCAGACCCAGACCCGGGTCAGGTCGACCCGGTTCGGGCCGACCCAGGGGGGGTAGGGCCGGGCCGGGCCGGGCCCAGACCCCCCATTTCGGATTGTTTCTGTTCGAATGCCCATAACATGGGGTACAGACCACCGATCGATGCACCGTTAGTTGCGATACGATTCATTTGATTGAGATGGTCGTTTCCGTATATTACACACAAGGTTTCGGAGAACTTTGGGTTCGGCCGGGTTGGTTCGGAAACAAAACCAACCAGGCCCTCGCAACAGAAACGCTTATATCTTGAGCTCCAGACGTCTGATTGACGTGTCGTCGACTTTGTTGGATTCCTCTTGTTGAGACGGCACTTTTAGAATACTTCACCCGTGGTTTGGATGCAGTTGGATAGTGGCCGGGTTGGATTGTACCTGAAATCCAACCGGGCCCCTAGAACGGAAAAGTGGATAACTTTCAGACCGGACGTTTGTTTGACTAACCTTCAGCGGCGTCGGTGATCACGTTGAGAAACGGTCCCTATGAGTATACCCTATGTGAGTTCAGGGTACAGTTGAGATACGGACGGGTTGGTTCGTACCCGAAAGCAACCGAGCCCCTGGGACGAAAAGGCTAATAACTCACAGACCGGGCGTCCGATTGACGCTCCGTCTGCTACGTTGAGACCCCTATGACAAGGTGGTCCTTTGAGATACTTATTCATGTGAATTTTTGACACTTGAAGTATCATCTAGTAGCTCGTGGAGCAGACCCTCCCGGAGACGAGCGTGTGGAGTACGGAGACCGTGTAGCCGGATGAGACCTGACGACTACTTGACCGATCGACTCGGTGTGTTTCGGATAGCCCAGTGGGGAGCACTTGGTTGTAGCGACAGACCCACGGCGGAGGAGTGCTTAGTTTTAGCGGCATATCTGTGGTACTCAATAGAAGGTGTACCTTTGGAGTCTATGAGGGGGAGCGCTTGGTTGTAGCGGCAGACCCACGGCGGTGGAGCGCTTGGTTGTAGCGGCAGACCCGCGGTACTCAACAGAAGGAGTACCTATGGAGTCTATGAGGGGGAGTGCTTGGTTGTAGCGGCAGACCCATGGTGGGAAGCCCTTGGTTGTAGCAGCAGGACCACAGTACTTGACAGTAGGAGTACCCCAGTAGTCGTAGGTCAATGAGCAGTACCTCAGAGTCGTGACAGGACCACTGTACACTCCAGAGACGGGGCTCTTCAACAGTTATGGTTTCGATGATGAAAATCCTGGATTGAGCTGAGTCTTTGATCTTTGTGTATACCTCATGTTTGAGATGGGTCACTTGATAACTAAGGTATATTTATGGGCATATACCTGGGTAGTGGTTATCCTTTTATTTCATAATCTTTTTGTTTCCTCATGATTGAGATGGGTTACTTGATAACTTAGGTATATGTATGAGAATATACCTAAGTAGATGTTATCTGTTGAGATCTTCTTTGTGGTTATCCATGTTGGTTTTAGTGAGACCTTGAGGGACTCAGGGTCCCTACTGAGTATCGTTATACTCACCCCTGCATGGGCTATGCCTGCACCTCGTTGTGTTGGTTGCAGACGATGGGAAGTGCTGACGGACGCCGAGTGTTCGAGGACGAGTCAGTACCCGGAGGTGGACCACATGACGGGTCAGTATCCGGAGGTGGACTACATGACGAGACGACACACATAGGAGGTTGACGGGCGAGAGTGTTGTGGAGGCTAATTGTACCTACCCTTCAGGTAGGATCCGTGGTGGACGATCCAGGAGTTGCGCCATCTATACCTACCCTTCAGGTAGGATCCGAGGAGGACGACCCAAGATCCATTTCCATTCTTCCAGCTGTTGTCTTTTTTTGTTGTACTTTTGTTTAGTTGTAGCTGTACTTTCAGTTGGGTTTGTATTCTGGCCCATTTACTTTTCAGCACTTTCTTTTGTACTTAGTGTTTTACTTCCGCTTGTACTCTGTGGTGTTTGTTTTCTTTTATAAAGATAATGCCTTCCTAGTTATCGGGATTTATGCCTTTGGTTCTAGTCTCCATCCCCTGGACTATGGAAGGCGGGCTTGGGGTAGTAACGACATGGGCCCCGAGGACGGGTCGTGACATGTATCACAACATAAATGTTGAATTTTGATGAGGTGAAATGGTTTTACAATATGAAAACTAAGTGAAATGAATTTATGAAGGTTCTTATACATGATTTTTATGGAATAAAAATTTCTATTTGAGCACCAAATATCCATGAGAAAAAGGATTTTATCTTATTAAAAGAGAAAAAAATAATATATCATTGATATTAACCCATAAATTATGATATATTAATTCTTGGAAAACAATTACCAATTATCCACAATTTTATTGATGTTTGAGGAAGAACTTCTTTGCAAATATTTTAATGAAGGGAATAACTCCACCCATTCAATGGGCTAATTGATTCAATGGATTGAAGATTTATTTTGAATAATAAAAAATATCAGACCCAGGGGTGAGATGGTATAATATAAAAGTTGGAGTAAGATGTTGTGAAAGAGGATAAAATAGGTATGAAAGAAAATATAGATGTAGGAATACGTTGGTTGTTAGAACCATGTATTAATTATTTCTTTTTATTATATTTAATTTTAGTTTGTATTCTAGTCCTCCATTATCCTCTAACATGTCTCTAATGGATGGTTTAAATTTAAAGGGTATTTGGGGTGGGATGGTGATTCTTTTCTAATATTGGAGCCTTTGGTATTTCAAAAATAATGTTTGTTTATTTTTCACTAATTATTTGTTTCAATACATAATTATGGAATAAATTTGTAGTGTGATTCTATTTAAAATAATTATATCATTTGTATAGCTTGTGAGATGATAAATCATCTCCTTTATTTATCACATGATCATATTGATTGAATGATCTGGGAAGAATTAGTAAAGTGTTTAGAGATTTCTAACATGTTTGTATGTTATAAAAGTATCACAATATTTCATGGAAAAAATACATTACTTTGATTTAACAAAGGGATTGTGGGTGAGACATTATACATTTCACACATTGGAAGGGGAGTATCCTAATGTAATGAACTTGTTAGAACTACTTTCACTTTTATAATTCAATCAAGGGTGACAAAGGTAAAGTGGTCATGGAAAATTTAATTGATAAATTAATAATAAAAAATATTAAATTTTTCTAGGATATGATATAATTAAAAAATGGAAGATAAAACCAGTCCTAGTCACTTGTCTCTAATTTTTAATCATCAATGTCTTTTCTCAATGGATTTATTTTTTCATTAATCCTTATAAAATTTTTTCTTCTTCACTTGAGAAACTAGATTGGAGCACCAATCCATCAAGAATAGTTAAGTTTCCATTGAAAATACCTATCATAGGTGAAAAATAAATATATTTTTTCACACAGCCTTGATAAGTGTGCATCAAAACATGGGACTACTTCTAGGTAGTGAGTAGAAATCTCATATAAAAATTTCATTATTATAAACCACAACTAAGAAATATTTTCATTTGAGACTGAGATAGAGGTTGATTTTCGAACGTGAGTTTGGAATAATAATCTACAGAAAAAAAAGAAAAAATCAATCTTTGGGATTTGAGTGAAACCACTAATATTTACTTTAATTCCCCATACATGTCAATAAACCCTCCACAAACTCTAAGGGTAATTTGTGCCACATAGTTTCTGAATTAGAAAAACTAATTAGACTTGATTTCATTGAAAAATGAATTTTATTTTAATTTTAATACGAATCAAGATCTAGAAAAATTTACTAGACTTATATGATAATTTCTCAAATGGAACACTCAATGATTCATCTTCATATGTTCAAGCTTCAAACCAAGAAGAGTACTGAAATATCATTTTAAGAGGATGGAATTAACCATTTCACCTAAGGAGCCTACTTGGAGTGGTTTTATAGACAAAAAATCAAGATATATACATGATTAGGATGACCTAAAAATAATGTTTATGCAAATATTTATCCTAATAACCCCTAGTGCAGTGATAAGTAAGGATATTTATGCCATCTAACAAGAAACTAATGTAACCCTTTATGATTTTTTGGAAAGGTTTGAGAATAAATTTACAATATACCCTCAAAAATATGTGGAAGAAAAAAATTATTGTATTCTTCTATTATAGAGTACTGGAAAACATGATGAACCTCATTGATTCATCATCTAGGGTAGATTTGATTGAAAAATCAGCAACTAAAAATAATATCATGATTGAGAAAACAACAAAATCTTCCCAACAGTTTAGAATAATAGGTATGGTATGAGAGTTTTTTTCATGATTTAATAGATTCTAAATAATCCCCTATACTTCAAAAAAATATTTAATATTAATAACTCTATGGAAAAAATTTTCTGTGAAGAAGGTAGTGAGAAACTTGCCCCATCTCATATATCTATTTTGAGTTCATCACCCAACAACATTATTGATCAATGTGTTATGATACATTGTATAGAGAGTAGTGTAATAGAAAGACATCAAAGTAAATTTCGACATAATCATAAATGGATAGAATGTTAACATGAACAAACAAGATTTAGAACCCAACAAATTATGTCTACCCCTACCTATTTCTAACTAGTAACAAAATTAACCACTATTCCAACAGTAATTCCAGACCCCACATGATTAAAAACAGTACAAGACATGATACCAAGAAATCATATAAAAATATTTTTAAAAAATTAACTATGGGTATCCCTAAACTAGTTCACCATCATTCGAAGCACAAAAAAGACCATAGATTAATGATTTAAAATATATAGATAAATATTTTTTGAGTAAATTTTAAAATCTCATAAACATGAAATCCTAAAATAAAGGAAAAATTCAATGTAAAAAATCCAAACCCAAAGGGCTGTGTGAGAATGATTATAATTTAGAGTGTAAAGTATATTTATCAATATAAACATAATGTAATTCTATATAATACTAAATAAATCAAGTATTATTATTTTGGAAATGCTCATGAATAGAAACCCACTCAACCGAAATAAGAAGAAATTAAGGGAGAGAACAAAAAATATTTATGAAGGTGAGACCAGTAACACCCATAATGCATAAAAAGGGGAGGAGTATGATATTAACCTATCATTCCCTTCATGGTTTATAGATTAAAAGTCCATAAATGAAGATAAACATCATTGAGATATTCAATAACCATTTCGAATGGTTTAATTATTATCCCTTTCATAGAATCCATCCAATAAAATCACAAGTCTTGTAAATTTCTCTTGAAATTCCACCAAAACAAATTAACATTATGGTATTGAAAAAATCATCCTTGTTAGAAGTGTCTCATCCATGATCACACCACCATTACCGAAACATTTTCATGATACAAGGATATTTTCTATTCCCCAATCCATTGGTTATTTTTATGTTTATGTTTCGTTTTGTGATTTTGGTTCTTTTTCAATATGATGTCTCACTCTGTATTTTCATCATTGAAAATTGGATAATTAAATCTCATAAGAGTTTTGGGATAACTGGAAAACATATGCATGGTTTTTGTAGGATTCAAAGAAGATATTTTATTAGGATTAGATGTATTATTTTTTTCCGATTTACTTCAATGTGTTTACCATGGTTGATGATAAATCACCATTCAATTCACCCAATTTTTTTGGAATACCATACATGATAATGACCTAGAAAATCATCAATGTGAATGAACATACCCTTAATATGGTATTTGTGGATACCAGTGTGAACATAGATATTATTTAATTTAATCTGAACCCCTCAAGTTGTTTTCTCTTCATTGAAATATCTGATGAAGAAGTTACAGAACAGGGTAACGGTTCATGTATGCCTTCTAAATTATTAGCTTTAAGGGAGATATTTTTTTTTGAAAATACCAATAACAAAAAAAAATAATTTCATGTTTCATATTATACGATTATGTAAAATTATATTTATTTAATTCCTTACAAAATAAATAACAATAATTTATCGATCTTTATATACAATAGAACCGATCAAATGAAATAAGAAACCTGAATTCAATATCTTCCCTTGAAAAATCTATATGTTTGGAGTTAAAACCACTACCATGTAATTTAATGTATATCTAATTCACAGATGTAAGGATATTAACATTAAAAATTTCTAATAGCCTTTCAAATTCCAAATAACAATAAATGAAAAACATTCTAAAAGGTCATAAAATCAATATGATAATGTTTAGTTTATATCACTATGATTGAACCCAAATACTTTTATTATAAAATTTTTTTTGATGGGGATTCAAAACCTATTATGAATCCCCAAAGGATCATATATCCCATCTTTATAGGGGTATTAAATAAAAAATTATGAAAATTTATAGAATCTAATATCATTTTACGAAAGAGTAATTCACAGTGGGTCAACCCAATCTAGTGGTCCTAAAGAAGACTAGTTTGACCATTTCTAAGAAAAAGTAAATAAACTCATTCTCATGAGAGTTAAAAACAGTTGGAGAGTTTGTATTGATTATAAAAATAAAGATTATGATACATAAAAAAGTCCAATTTCTAATCTCATTCATCGATCAAATACTAGACTGTTAAGCAAATAAAACTCATTATTAATTATTCGATGGTTTTAGGATACTTTTAAGTACTGATTTCTCTAGATGAATAGTATAATACAATCCTCACATATCCTTTTAGAACCTTCACCCACAATACTATTCTCTTTTGGATATGAAATCTTCTAGGTACATTTCAAAATATTCAAGTTAAGTATATCTCTAATAATATTGAGGAATTTCCTGGATGTTTTTTTGATCCCTTCCCTATTTTTTAAATTCTTTCAATAATTTCATAGGGAATATATTAAATGTTTTAATAAATTCATTTATAAAAATCCTGTTTTAAACAATGAAAGTTTTCACTTCATGGTTGATAATGGGATATAATTGTGATATATCATTTTACAAAAATCCATTTGGTTAGATTAATCAAATGAAGATGTGATAAATTCATTTACATTCCCCACTTATGTAAAACATATTATATCTTTCATAAAATTTCTAGAATTATATATAATAATGATTAAGTATTTTATTAATACTTCTACCCATATTTCAATTTTTTATTTAGAAGAACATTGATTTTATTTTAATAATGATTTCTTGAAGGCATTTGATGAGACATTGTGATGGTTGATTACCCCACATATAATGAAACACAAAAATTTATATCAACCATTTTAACGACTTTTTGATGCATCGAACCAGTATGTGGGATCCTCCTTCTCCTAAAGAATTTAATGAATATCAAAACTGATAACATATGCCCTAATGACCTTGTATGGTAATCATTTCAATTACACAGTCACTAAAAAGGATTTCCATACTATTCTTTTTTCTATTATATAATTTTAGATATTATTTACATGGAACTAAAATAGTTTTTATTTATTATCCTATGGAACATAGGTATACAATAAATAATATTGAAAATAATAAAATATAGGAATTATGGATAATTATCTCATATGATTTCAACACAGGGAACAAGGATTTTAAGGGAGTTGAAATTCAACTGGTGGATAACCATAGTAAACTGCCTAACACTACTGAAACATAAATTCCATCATTGAACACACTCAATGATAAAATTATTTGAGAATAAAACTACATACTTTAAGGTTATGTAATATGGTATGCCAATATAGTTTAATATATAGAAACATATTTGGTACCATATCACCTTAACTCAAATAAAATGCTAAAAACTTGTGTCTAAAACTAGATTTTAAATTTGGGATGACCAATTTTTTTGGATGATTTTAATGATTATGCCATGAGAAAGCTATTAATCATATTTGAAATATAATCTATTTCTGACTTTTTTCATACGATATCTGTTGGAGAACCTTTTGAACTCAAAATTTAGTAATAAATTTATTTTAATATCAGATATATTGGCCGACCATGTTTAATGATAACAATAAATATTTTAAGAAGTGTTAAAAGTTTCAACTTTGTAGAAAATATCAAAAATTTATGAAATACTTTAAAAAACCCATCATATTTTCTGAAATCTATGATAAAATGAAATTGATCATATGGTAAACATTCTCATGTATTTTGGGAATTCATAAATTATAATTTATGGTGACTATATCTCAAAATGGGTGGAAACTGTGGAAACCAAGAATGATGATTCCAAAGTTGTGGGTGTTTTTTGGAGTCAAATATCTTATTTAGGTTTAGAGATCCCTGATCTATTTTGAATGGACAAGGGACCCATTTTTTAAAAAGAATAATAAATAATATGATTAATATGTATGTGGTGTATCAAAGACATCTATGCTAGACCATCTCCAAACAGTAGCCAAGATGAAGTGTCCAACCACGAAATTAAATGTATTTTCGATAAAATATTTAATCATAACCTAAAAGATTTGAGGAAAATATTGGAAGATAACCAATGGGAATACTAGATATTCTACAACACACATATAGGTATGATGCTCTACTAGTTCATTAAATGAAAAAAATAACCTACATGGGCATTTTGATAACCAAAAAAATTTAACTATCAAGAAGATGAATTTGGATTTGGGAAGGGATCAATAAGAGGGAAAACAGTCATTACAAGATATAAAAGAAACAAGAAGAGTGGATTTTGACCAATCCAAAATTTATAAATACAATCCTAAGTGGCACATGACATACTTATTTGGCCAATGACATTTCAAATTTGAGACCATGTTTTGGTCAACAATTCCATATTGATGTTCATTTTATGTATGAATCATTTCAGGTAGGAGGAAATTTATATGTACTCATTTATATCAATTTTGATCCATTAATATCAAGAAATATGAAGAAGTACACTCTTTCACTATAAGTTGGAAAAGCCTAAAAGTGTTCCATGGTAGTCTATCTTAAGAACCAATAGTGAAGATGAAACTTCTCTAATCTATCTAATAATTACTTCTCCTCATGTTATTCCAATACGAAAAAATTTCATAAAGGTGATTTATAGATTTAAACCAAGTATTAATGTTTTATTTGGATTTAGTAGTTTAGTTTATAGTAAATTTTCCACTCTAACGCATTTGAGATTTAATGATATAGCTATTGCACTTGTATTTTATTTTTTATCTCTATAGGACCAACATAGATGGAAGTCACCAAATAGACCTAGAAATATGAGGAAGAAAAAATGATGATTCATGTATTAATTTGAGTTCATTATTACATTCATCAACTTTTTACCTTCTCATATTTTTGTAAATACCATTTTTACTAGAAATTCAATGAAACGTTTTAAACACTAATTTTCATGCCACACATGGATTTTTTTCATTACGGAAACAAAAAAAGAGTGACAAGTTTCTTAGGAACCCATTGATTCCATATTTTACACTTCAATGTTAATGAGTATGCTTAAGTAAAATAAAAAAAATTATATTATTAGAATGATTCTTGTATATAATTTTTAGGAATCAAAATTTGATGGGATTTTTTTTCACGTTAATGAAATTTCCATACCATTATTTATAGTTTTAATTTTCGAAATTCTTGTGTATTTATTTTTGATTGTTCATATTTCTATGATTTATTTTCAAAATGTATTTGTTTAATTACCGGATAGGATTTCTAGAATCAATAATTTAATTATCCTCTTGAGCACATTTCTTGACTGATCAGGTTTCAGGTCACCTAATATAAATTTCATTCGATCTTTTAAAACTTATGACTCAGAGAAAACAAATTTATTATGTTTTAATACTTTTTATTGATAATCACATATCCATGAGACCAGATTTTACATTATTCCTTAACTATCCCATAAAGACCATTAATAAACTTGTTTGGAATGAACCGATTTTTAATCCATATACATATATCCATTCATACCCAATTAATGGTATGTTTTATGATATTTTAATGTTGATGTGTGGGGGTTAGGGGATTCAAATTTGAAGGGAATAATCATATTGTAAATAAAATGAATGGATAGTTTGAAAAAAATTAAAATATTAAAAAAAATTAAGCAGATTATGGTTAATTATGTTTATATTATTCACAACCATACATTAAGTCTAAAAAAGTATGAGTTTTTACTATAAGGGGGATATTTTTTGAGAGCTTTTACCTTTGACATCATGCATTATGCTTTAGAGATAAACATCATGTTTGAGGAATAACATTTTTTACATGAATCCCTACCAACCATAATCCTTAGAGTCGTTATAGAATTAATTTCAAGACCCTCCTGATTTTTTTTGAATTTTTTCTTTACATAGTCGATAATGTAGTACCTTTTAAATCTTGTGGCTATATGGATGTATTCAAGGTATAATCATAACAGTACATCCATTTATTCCATGAGTGATGAGAGAAGATGATTAAAAGTGATATAGATTAGGAACTTTATTGTTTAATAATAATAAATTAGTAATCATGAATGAATGATAGGGGATGATATATTATTTTCAAATTGGAAATAGTTATATACATAGATTAAATATTTCTTTAAAAAAATTATATTTTAGTTGACGTTTTATATAGAACATGAAAATTTTGATTATCCGTGATATTTATTTTAATTTATCTTGAAATTTAAATATTTTTAATATTGGGGACATTATTAATTTGATGTTGAGATTAATTCTTTATTATAATCATAGTTGAAGTGTATAGGTAATTTATTCACTCATTTTATCATGAAAAAATTTGTGTTTTTAAAGGAAATTAATTGTTTTCGATTTGTTTTCGATTATAATTGATTAATTATTTAAAATGTGGGAAATGAAATTGGATGAAATAATATAAATGAAAATGAAAAAAATATTAAAATTTGGATGTATGATTTTAATTATGAATTTCATTTTGATTTTTATTAAGTGATTGAATTTTTTTTTAGTTAAATAAATATTCCATCCCATGCTATTCCTCAATCAATGACCTACAATCCATTTAGCATGTCTAAATATGGTCTTAGTGGCCACAAAATCCCCAAAGATGGCCTACTCAGGTGGATGGGATAATGATCAGGATACACACAATCCGTGAGAATGTTGGGAAAAGGTTCAATGGATTGTTAATATTTGTATGACCCATATGTGTGTTTGAGTGGTGTTGTAGGAACCTATACCAACACTAGTATTCTAATCATTAGTCAACATATGTTTAATTCATGTGATATCTGAAACATGATAAACTATTATTTGGTACAAGGTGACATCGTTAATGTTAATTATTTAATAAAAACATTGTTTCTCAATGAATTTTTTGCATTCCCTTCCTTGAAAACAACCCTCACCACTACTTTCCCAGTATCGTTGCTCGATTTTATTAGACCACCATGAAACTGAGTAAAAAATGCTATGGCTGATGGATGGGAGAACATGTTTCATCCTTGATCCACCATGGAATGATACTATCAAGGACAAGTATCACTGTTAATTAACATTATTACATCAAGAGAATTTTTTGAGACACAGTTGAATGAAAATAAATCCATGTGTGATGACATAATAACTTGATCTGACCACTATAAAGGATTGATGGATTCATAAGGAGCTTTATGCCATTTTCGTGACTTATATGTCTTTGTATCTCCATTAAATAAATTAATATTCAAATACATATGTATATACAGAAATGGATACATGTAGAATTACTAGTATGTGAAGAAATAATTAAATTGAAGATATTAGTTATGAGAAACTTCATTAATCAAAAAATAGCTATGTCACACAACTAAAAAATTGAATGACTATGTAGGGAAATAAAAACCAAGTGAAAACACTAAATGGGTTGTCTTTATACTTTATCTATTACATTTTTTTTTTGGAATAAAAAAGGATACATAAACATTGAAAATCCACATGGACAAATAATTCATCATAAAAAATAGTAAATTAATGTTTTAAATGTGATTAAAAAAATATTATAATATGGGAATTTGGGGGAGATAAATATTTATTATTTCTATATAATATATACTTATGTCGAAGGATATATTCATGTATATTTGAATGATGGTAAAAACTCTACCCAATCAAGTGGTGATATATTATATGGATTGAAGGTGAATTTTAAATATTCAAAACGATTTGACCCTAGGGTAAAGGGGGATGATAAAAAAACATAATAAACAAATGATAAAGAGGAGATGATAAAGATGAATCTAGAGATATAATTATGAATAATTTACTTTATATCACGATATTTTTCTTCTTTATTTTTCTTTTTATATATTTGGATATGTTTTATACTCTTCTATTCACTTTTGACTTATCCCTGATGGAGGTGTATAAATTATATGTGATTGTGGAATGGGATATAAATTATTTTATAATGATTGATTCATTAGGATTTCATTAATATATTAATTTATTTTTAAGTAATAATAAGGATTTAAAATTTAATTATAGAAATAATTTTTTATTAGGATTAGGTTTAAACAAATTATATCATTTTTTGTGTTTCTTTAGGTTATGATAAATAATCTCCACTTATTTTGTCCTAGTATTACATGATTGAATGATATTAGGAAAAAAATTAATTTTTATGTTTTTAGGAACAGTTTATGTTATATAAATCATACATAGTTTTCTCTACAAAATTGATACTCGCTTTCTTATTTCCTAATGATTTAAGGTTGAGTCACTATAAATTTCACACATTGGGAGAGGGGTTGTATAAACAAATTAACCTTTTTAGGAACAATTTCACTTTTACTAATCAATAAAAGGTAAAATTTTAATGTGAATATGAACCTTAAATTAAAGAAATAACTCTATAAAATTTAGTTGTTAGATAATCATAGAATTGGAAAAGGAAAGCTAAACCTAATCACAGTCACTTGTATCGCATCATGAATTTTTAAATTATGTATTATGTATCCTTATTATCCTTTTAATCATGATCTAAAATCTATTATTTCACTTTCAATCACTAGATTTCAGGAGTACCCATTATAGAATACTTAGTTTATATCTAAGACTACCCCTTTGGAAAAAATGAATAAATTTATCCTCAACCCCTGACATGTGTGTGTCAATCATTCACCTAGAATCTCTTATAAATAATAATGTATGGGATCTATTACATATTATTTGGTCATATTATCCCATTTTCATTAGTCACATTTTTACCCTAATGTATGACTACCTAGGGTTTGTGTTGATTAGTTTTTATTCTATGGGTTTTGTTCTTTTAGGCTTTCTCTTTCCTTATAAGGTTATCCTTTTGTAATTTCTTCTGGATTCAACTAATAGGTATGTTGTTTAACATATTGAGCTATGTTTTTTAGGAGTTTTATTTTTTAAGTTATCTAAATGAATACTTATGTTTGGAATTGTATTTAAAATTGTTTTAATGTATAGTATATGATCAGTGGAAATTGATTCATTTTATATATTTGTTTTTAATTTTTTTCACTGATATGGGAAATGTGAGTTATTAGGAAATTTATGTCTCGTATATGGAAATAAATGTCTCAAAATATTTATTTGATTAATTAATAATTTTAAATTAATTACAACTAGGTAATGGTTTGATAATGAAATTTTAATTCTTTAAAAAGGATTTGGAACTTCAGAAAATATGTTCTTATGTGGGAAACCTAAGAAATGTACCACTATTAAATGATATTTTCCACCTAGACTTGGGTCACACCACTATATAATTGAAACGTATGAGACTTGGATGGAGTGGTTTTGGTTCCACTAATATGGAGTTTCTCCATGTTTCAAAGCAAGTGACATAGATCTCTCTAGTATCCCACGCAAGGATTAGATATGATTGATTTACACATAAGATGGTACAAAGATATTAATGTTCTTTAATCATATAAACATTAGGTAAACTTCCATGATTATTATTTTTAAATTTCTCTTTATATTGTAATTTACTTTCAAATTTAAATTTTTTCAATTCCTAGGTGTGGAGCATCCTTTTAAATATTAATAAAGAATATTTTCATATTGTTTACATAAAATCTATCATTGATGTGTTATCTAAAAATAGTTTCTCATGGTATACTCCGTGGTATCGTAATGGTATATTTTCATTCATATCCCACATACACCAAATGATTTTATATAGACTGTGTTTTTATAGGTAAATGTAATGTTAGTGAACTTTTTAATGTTGATGGATTCCCATTTTAATTGAGTTTGAGTTATAGATGGTTACATGGTAGGAGTGATCGCTCATGTCACAGAGAGATGGGTAGTTGTTATTTTGATTAATTCTTTGTTCATATTTGTGTAATTACTCTTTTATTTCTAATTCTTCGTACCATCATGTTTTATTTATACATGTGTGATTAGGCTCCCATATTACCATACATGAATGAATATTTTTTATAATGGTTTTCTTGTATTTATTTAAGACTTTTTTTGATTGATGAGTTATGGTTTCTATTTTATTCATTCAGATGTATAACTCATCAACTTATGGTGAGGTAATGTTGGGTTCCGATTTTGAACTCATCATTGATAATTTGTTAATTTGGACAAAAGAAGCCAAAAATACATTTTCTAATTCCTGAGAATTAGTTTTCATGCCAAAGGGATTAGAAAAAACCCAGGGTCTTTCCACAGACTAGCATGGGAGCCCAAATTAGGGGTACCGCCAGTTGGTTCATGAAAATTTTTATCGTGTTTGGATATTATGTTAAATGAGTTAAAACTAGATTTTTTGGATACATTACCGATGTCATGATTTGATTTTATAAAATTTGGTATTATTTTAGAAAGGTGTCTAAGAAGGCTTGATGGTGAACATTATATCAATCCATCAAAGGATAACATAAAATTTTACCTTTTTAACCTTATATAATGTAAAAAGTGTGTTACATACCACCATGAACTATAACAAATCACTATGTGTATGAACGACTACCTTTAGAAATTTTTCCCCCCTTGAAATCCAATAAAAAGAAGAGAAGCAATCAAGGAATATGAAATTATGTATCCATTTGTTTCACTACCTTGCATATGAATAAATAGTTTCAAATGTAATAGAAAATTCAAATAGGTTAATAGGTAATGAAAATAAAAAGACATATAAACATAAATTTACAACTTTAAATTAGTGTGATTCTAATTATGGAATATAAAAATGAATTGTATCCCCCTAGGTTTTCATGGTATGCCTCTTTTAAAATTTAATATATTCGATAGTTTATGCTTCACACAACACCATGTTTAAAACTGTAATATACTATTAAATATGACTATTCAAATAGTATTATGACTATTAGGAATAGTAATACAAATAATAGAATAGTATCTTCACCTATGAAAGTATAACTAAATTTTATGTATCTTATAAATTAAAATATGATATATTTATATCAAGGAATAAGTAATTAAATGTTTTAATAATAATAAATTAAGTGGATGTATTTTTTTAAAACCTAAATGTTTTTATAATTAAAATAAAAATTTGAATAAAAATTTAATTTAATAACATATATTCCTAAATTAATATTGTGTTTTCATATAATTATAATATTATTTTAGGAGACACTAATTAGTATTTCAATGTGTCATAAAAAATAGTTATAAATTTAAAATCTGTATTTTTTATTAAATGATAATTTTAATTAATAATTTAATTTCTAATATTTAGAATATTATATTTGTAAAATGGAGTTCATTTTTGAATTATACGCATCGAAAAATTATTAGTATTTTTTTTTGATTTTTCTAAAATGCTATCATTTTCTGTGAATGGTAAAATACGATAATTTACTGTAGAAATACAATATAAGTTAAATAAACTATTACTTGAGTAACTGATGATGAAATTAAAATGATATAGAACTTATCTTCATTATTTTAAAATATTTCATGATAATTATCAAGAAATTCATATTCTTGAGCCAAAATAATAAAAAGGAATAAAATATTTAAAAAACTCCTCTCTCCTCCACTATAAATACCACCCCTTTTCCTCACATCTCCAAAGCCTTTAATCTTGATTATATTCTCCATATTTGATCTAACAGACCTCTAATCCATTTTTGTTCATGATTTGATCACCAAAATTCCATTTTACTTATTCTATAAGGAGGTTCTAAAGATGAGGAAATTTGAGAGGTAAAATCCTCTTTCAATTTCATTTATTTTTCATTGAATTTATTTTATTTTATTATCCTTTGCATACCCACACTATCAACACGTACATGATATAGCTAGTATATTATATATACTATATTTATATTATGATAATTGTATATCCATAATTATTTATTTTACCTTTCCTTTTATTCTAAAAAAATGAAAACATCATCTGTGAGGTGTCGATTTACCACCTTCGTGGACGATGAGTTTATGTCTTTCAATTCAATCTTCATGGATTTTCATAAGACCATTTTTTAGGTTACAATAGAATATTATATATGTATTACAATTTATTTAATCTTCCGAAACTAGTATATATACATAGTACTAATTAATAAAACAAAACTAGTGTGTGATGATCGAAAACACCCCAAAATAATCAAAACGATTATCATTGATTTTTTATCTAGTGAATAATACTCAAATAAAGAAATGATATATAAAACAATTAGATATTTTTAAATATCATTAATAAAATATAACTTCAATTCTGGAAAAATATTCTCATTTCAAATAATCTTTCATACATGTATATAAGAGAACCATTCCTGAAAACCAATGAAACAAACACTTCTGAATGGTGAAATTGAAAAATATAACTCTTCAAAAAGACCATAAATTAACTTAATTAAATTTTGATAAATCATGTACATGTTTAATTAGTTATGATTTAAATTATTAATTAATTTAATTTCCTTATCCAGGATATTAAGTTCAATTGTAGAACACTTTCGGACATAAGGAAATTGTTTCTACCTGAACCTATATTTTTCATCCGGGTTATGTATTCACTCTATATACCCCAATTTAATTATTAATTCATCTTCATTAATCCTATTAAATTATTTTTTTTAAATATTTTATGCACAAATATCATGTGTTCTTTCTATTATGGAGTAATACATGATTGATAAGGATCTGTTTTCAATTCCCCTAATAAGAAAGCCCGATTAAAGGGAACTTCCCAATTTAATACTCATTTTCAAGTATACTATATAATCTATTTTAAGAAACCATTGTCTTGAAAAAGTTAAATTTTTTCCTGAAAAACTATTTTAGTAATGTTCTTGTTTTATTTAAACAATTACTCCTTTCTCTACTTTAAAAACTCTTTTATATTTTTCTTTTAACTATGCTGAAGTGGCCAACTTCAAATGTTTTTTTAACAAATATTTTAAATGTTTTCACATAATTTGAATATAATTTTTTCCTCAAAAATAATTTCAATGCATATAAATTTTTCATTTCTGGGATATACATTTCTATAATATGATATTATGAAAAATACAACTGGTTTTTGAAAATAACACTTCATTCGAAAGTAAAAAAAGGATAATGTTCTCAAGAATTTCACAATGATTTTATTAGATTAATTAAATCTATTTCAACACCCTCTATTAAATCCTATTATTTTTTAATAATTATCCCTTTTTTACCGTCTACTGTATTTTATTGAAATTATTATGATAATTTTGATTGTGGATGTACTATCCTGATAACATTATCCATATTATTATAGATAGTTTATGGTTATTTTTATTTTTTTGGTAATGTTATTGAAATTTAATAATATTGTTTCGATATGAATGTATTTGTTGATTATGATTCACCCAATTCATACAATGAATGAATAAGAATTAGTATGTAATGGGTGGGGCCTACAATAGCCCCTCGATGCATTGATAGGTCTCATGAGACAAACTAGACAATGAATTTTCTCATTTATGTGTGTTTTCATAGCCAACGACATGAAGTTATGTTTCCGATGTCCAGCATTATGGATTCCCTCATTATGATATTAGTAATCAATTATCCCTGTTAATATTAAAAAAGTAGAATATCTAATTTATTTTTCATTCTTATGTGATTATTTATGGATTTATTTAATTGTATTTTATTCCACTCATATTACACTCATGATTATGTTATAATGGACTATGTTTTTAATTATTTACCATGCCTTATTGTTTTTGTTTATTTATGATAGCTTCTGATATGTTAATTACCCTTACTGGTAATCTAATCTAACCCCTTTATTATGTTTTATTTTTTCCCAAGATGTAAAGATATATATTGTAAATGAAATTTAATGAAAATATAAGAGTTAATGGTAGTTTCCAATAGAGTTTATATATTGTATTTCATTTCATGTTTTCATCTAATACTTATTTTCATATCTATTTTTCCAAAGATACTAAAATTTTTGGTCCTTTAGGATGCAATCACTTCTTCGTATTACCAATGTAATTAAGTAAAGAATCGACACCGATATACTGGGGTCTAATTCATTAAATTTGGTATTAGTGGATGCTCATAAGAAACCATGAAAACTATATTTAGAAAACCAAGATTAGGGAAAAATAACCCTATGATGGACTTTAATGATAAGCATAGAAGAACATCCTATAATTTTTGTAATGTAGAGATTATGTGGGTCCCCCTAGCATTTCATCAATGCATAGATACTATGAGTGGAGATGGTTTTGGAATAGATTTTCCCTGGGGTAAAAACTTTGAAAAGTTTTATCGGGCCTGAATTGATATAACCTAGTACATGAAAAAAGGATTTACTATGAACCTCGTTTGACAATCTTCGGTAATATTCTTTGGATAAATCACATTTTATTTCCAACCATTATGAAGGATTTAAAAGTAAATATTTCCCCAATGAAGTGAGGTTTATGATTATTAGATTAGCTATCCATATATTTCTGAATAATGTCAATTTTTTTAAAGTTAGAAATTTGATTTACAATAACTAACTGAATTTATTGTATTTCATTGTTTAGAAATTGATCCTCATTTAAAGAATTGAAACCATATCAACCTGTGTATCAAATGTATGTATTTCTCTCATATTCAAGACAATGATGTTTATGTAGGATTTTTATATTGATCTAAGCATCATATATCTATAATTGGATAGCAAACTCATGTTGTGAACAATAACCTTACCCATATGGAGAACCCCGATCCTTGTTGTAGATAAAAATGATAGAATATTTTATGAAACAACAGCCACTATCAATCAATGGTACTACAATCCTATTTTTACCTAATAAGTGGAACCATTTTTTATACAAGATATTTCATATTTTGGGATGTAATGGAAGGTAGAAGGTAATCATTGATGATTATCATTTATCCGAATATAAAGATCAATGGTGTTCATTAATTAAAAACATAGAAGAGGAAGAAATTTGATATATGGAATAGAAGGATTTAAAGGAAATTTTATTAGAAAAATTTCCCATATAAATAGTAAGAAGACAGAGAGAGAGAGAGAGAGGTATTTATTGAATCTTTGAAAAAATGAGGATGATAATTTTTATAAGTATGTGGAAAAAATTATACAATTATCATGGCATGTTGTTGATTACATAAATAATCTAAAAAGAACGATTGATCGGTTCTTTGATGGGTTATAACAATTCAATTGAGGGGAACTAGACTCCAAAAATTCTCATCATATGATTATATTGTATCACTTTATTTCAAGATAGAGAAATAATTCTCTAGGTATTAAGACATAAATGAATGAAAGAGAAGAAGAGGGATTCCAAACACTCTAGAAAAGGAAAAAATAAAATTGGAGAATTGAATATTAGAATCTCCATTCGGTAATATATGGGGAATGAATCATCATAGACCATTCCTACTAGGGAAGGGATTTTGTTATTATTATGCTAAAAAAGGCCGCCAAACCCATGATTGAAAGGGAAGGAAATAAGCTACCAATGTTCAATGCTATAGTTGTAAAAAGATGGTAAATTATAAAAATGATTGTCCTATGAATCATGGAATATTTCCCTAGAAAATGACAAGGGAACAAGGTTATGGTTATATAGTCACATCAGTTATGGTTGAGGTTCTTAATGATTTGGTAGTGTGTAATGTAATCATCTCCTCAAATTTAGTTATATCATTATTTTATTCTGGATCATCACATTCATTTATATCTTCTTATTTAGATTAAAAAAATAGATATTTATAATTCATCTTGACAAGGAATATTTGTATTGAATCCAAGTATAACCCTTATTGCAACAATAATCTGTTCACAATTTCATATTATGTCACATAAATGTTCTCTAATTTAATATTCTATAATAATAACTATGGTTGATATTAAAATAATCTAATTCATGTAATGGAATTAAAATTATAAATAAAAAATTTATTGAAAAGATAATAAAATTATGAATCATAATGAACATATAGAAGTTCATATCAATATAGGTGAGAACTCATCATCAGATTCATAACTAGATCGACATACAACAGCTCCTCTAAATAAAAGTTATTGGTAAGAAGAGAAATAATTATTTATGGATGGGGAGATAAATCATCAAATTGAAGACATACCTATTGTGAAATAATACATTGATGTATATCTAGAGGATTTACTTGTAAATCATCTAGATCATGAAGTTAAGTTCTCTATTGATTTAATTCCACGTGCAAGACCTATATCAAAGACTCTGTATAGAATTACCACTATGGAATTAGTGGGCTAAAGAAGCAACTATATGAGTTGAGTGATAATGTATTAATTCTCACTAGTGTTTCTCCATGTGGATCCTCTATTTTAATTTTCAAAAAAAAGATGGATCCATGATTCTGTTCATTGACTATAGAGAAATAAATTCTATTATAATAAAGAACAAGTATCCTCAACCTTGAATTGATGATTTATTTGGTCAACTTAATGGATTTGAATATTTTTTAAAGATTAACCTTACATATGGAAATCATCAATTATGTGTGAGGAAGGAATATATTCTAGTGACAATATTTCAATCTAGGTACGGACATTACAAGCTTACAGTAATTCCATTTGGATAGAAAATTTCACCATTTGTTTTTATGAATCTAATGAATAGTTTTTTCAAAGAATATCTTGGTGATTTTCTTATGGTATTCATTGATGATATATTGGCATATTCCAAAATCCATGAGTTCCATGTTAACCCATATTTTGTTGTTCTGACGACTATTAGAAGAAAAGTGTTTTATGGGATGTTTATTAAGGGTAAAATCTAGATTCAAAATTTTTTCTTTATTGTCCATATTGCCTATAAGGATATAATATAGGTTGATCATGCACAAAAAATGATATTAAATGAATAGACTACACTAACAATCATAATTGATGTACATAATTTCATTTTTGTAGAAGGATAATATCGGTGTTTTGTCAATAATTTTTCCCAATTAGATGACCAGTTAACAAAGAATACTCATAAAGGGGTCATGTTTATATAGAAAAAAATGTAATGAATTATTTGAATAACAGATTGGGAAATTATTGAGTCCACTAATCTTGACTATACCTTCATAAAATGGTTTTTTTTATTTATAATATTTCATTAAAGAATAGAAATTGTTTTGTATTTATGGAAAATGATATGGTTATTTCATATGCATCATTTTTATTAAAAATCATCAACATAATAACCTAGTATATGATCTTGAGTTAGAAACTATAGTACTTTCTTTGAAAATATAGATACACTATCTTTATGACTATATATGTGAGAAATATTAAGATTACAAGAGGTTGAAAGATATCTTCTCTGAGAAAGAACACAATATTATGAAAAAGGGATGTCTCGAGTAATTAAAGAATTATTATTGGTCAATACAAAACCTCCCAGAGAAGGTAAATAATGTATAATATGTATTGATAAAGAAGGATAATTAAATTATGAAAAAATGAGGATTAATTGGGATCCTGTGTACATGGATGTAGAAAAGATGGATATGGGAATTATAAAGAAAGGTGTTACCTCATTTCATTTTCAATTGGTTTCCCACCCATCTTTATTAGAATAGATTAAATGTTCTCAATTTTATGATGATAGTTTTCAAAGGAAAATTAATGTAATAGATGATGGGAAGTTGGAATTAATTCTATATGATGATTGAATTCTGAAATTTGGGAAGAGGCTTTCTGTTCCCATTATACTTAAGCTAAAAAGAGTTTTATTGGTTGATTTAAATATCTCGAATTTCTTTATACACCATAGTATCATGAAGATGTGCAGATATTTGACAGAACATTTCTGATAGGATAATCTGAAGTGGGAAATTTCATATTATATATGAATATTATTAGTTTGTCATTAGGTAATGGCTGGATGACAATAGCGAATAGGACTCATGCAGCCACTGCCTATTACTAAATTAAAATGGGATGAAAAAATTATATATTATGTCACTATATAAAATAAAATCCAATAAATAAGGATGTAAAGTGGGTAATCATTACCGACTTACCAAATATGAAAATTTCCTCACAGTTAGGGAGGATTTTTCTTTTAGAGTTCCCTGAACGACTCTATTTTGATGAACTTGTAAGACATCAAAGATCACCTCTCTAAATCATGTATGATCATGAACCGCGATTTACGTCAATGAAATGGAACAGTATTTAGAATGATTCTTACACTGAACTTCATTTGAGAATTTCATATCACTATCAACCTAATGGGTAGTCTGAGAGGACCATTCATTCATTAGAAGAAATGTTAAGATCATGCCCAACTCACTTTGAAGGTATGTGGGATCAGTATTTACCTTTTTTTGGTTTTCATACAATAATATATTCTATTCAATTTTTATAATGTGACCAAAAGAAGAATTTTATTGAATGAGATGTTTTACACCAACTGGTTGGCATGAATTCAGTGAAAATAAACATGTGGGACTTGATCTTGTAGAGGAAACAATATGAAAGGTAAATTATATTCAAACCCATATAAAATAAAATCAATGTAGGGAAAAGAGTTCTATTAATAATTAAGGAAACTAATTTTTAATTTTAAGGATGTTATTAATTTTACTGGTAATTTCTCTATGGAAGGGTGTTATAAGATTTGGGAAAAGGGGAAATTAAGCCTCAGGTACATCCGTCCCTTTGAAATCTTGGAGAGAGTTGTAGTTGAGTCTTATCATTTGTATATTCCCCCTATCCATTAATAAATAACACAATGTGTTCCAAATTTCCTTTTTATTTAAGTACATGTCAGTCCTAATGCTTGTCCTAACTAATGATGGAATAGAAATGGATCCTAATTTATCTTACAATGAAGAGCCAATCCAGATTTTGGAAACTAGAGAGAATTTTTTTAGGAAGTACACAACTCAAGTGGTAAAGTTAATTATATAAAATCATAAAATTTATGAGGCCACAAGGGTACGAGATGATTTTATGATGAATAAAAACCCAAATCATTTCATGAGGTGACATTATAGAAATATTGAGGATGATTTTTTTTGATGGAGGGAAGAATGTGACATTGAAAGATATTTTGGTATAACTCTTTTAAAATTTAATATCATGGATAGTTTATGCCTCATAAGACATAAATATTAGTACTATAATATACTATTAAATATTACCATTGTAATATTAATTTGTCCTTTTGTAATTTTAATTTGAGCAATAGAAATGTAACTTCACCTATGAATGTATAAATGATAATTAGGTATCATATAAATGAAAATATTGTATATTTATATCATGGAATAAGTAAATAAATGTTTTAAAAATGAAAAATTAAGTGATGTGTTATTTGTAAAAAATAAATTATTATTTAAAATTTTAAAATGTACATGATGATTTTTTTTTTCAAAAAATTCTTAAAATAGATTCTTAAATTAATATTTTTTCTTCTAATTATTTGATTAATTTTTGAGACCATAATTAATTTTACAATGTGTCATAAAAATAGCTATAATATTAAAATATATATTTTTTATGGAATTGATAATTTTATTTAAAAAATTATTGAGAAAATTATTTTAATAAAATGAATTTTATTTTTTAATTATACATTTTGATAAATGCTTATGGTTAATTTTTTTGAATTTTATTAAATACCTGAATTTTTTTGTCAATATTAAAATAAAATAATTTATGGTATAAATACATAATATGTTAAATACATTATTCCACGAGTAATTAATGATGTAATCACCCTAATATATAACTATATATAATTATTTTAAATTATTTTTTTCTAATGCTCAAACTAATAATTTTCTTGAGCCTAAATATTAACAAAATTAATAAAATATAAAAAAACACCTCTCTTTACCACTATTAATACCCCATTCATCTCAAACCTACAAAGACATGAATCATGACTATATTCCTTCCATTTTGACTCTAAAACCTCTACCATTAATTCTAGTCATTATGGTATCACCAAGAATCCATTTCAATGTTCCTTAAAGAGGTTCTCAAGGTGTCGGAATTCAAGAGGTAAAATCTATTTTCTTTTTCCTTTATTTTTCTCTCAGTTTATTTTCAATTCTTCTCCATTCCATGCCTCCTCTATCCAAACATTCTTGATAAATACATTATCTTATATATACTTTAATTTTCTTATGTAATGGTATATGATACACTAATTATTTTATGATCCCATTTTTTGTTCTAAATAAATAAAAACCTCGTCCATGAGGTGCCAATTTACTCCATTCATGGATGATGAGTTTTCATTTTTTACTTATGCCTTCATAGATAGTCGTAAGACCATTTTTATAGTTACAAAAAATATAATATATGTATTAAATCTTATTTAATGTTTTGGAACTATTATATGTACATAGTATTAATTAATAAAACAAAACTAATGTGTCATGATTGAAACAATTCCAAAATAATCTAAATGATTTTTATTAAGGTTTTATCTAATTAATAACCCACATATTTTTAAAAATTGATATATAACACCATTATGTATTCTTGATGTCAATTATTAAAATATAATATAGATTGTGTACCATTATTCCCATTTCACATGATCATGCATACATGAATAAAAGTGAACCAGTCGTGAAAACCAAGGAAACAAACACTTATGAATGACAAAATTGACTTTTATAACTCATCAAAAAGATCATAAATGAAAATAATTAAATTATAATAAATCAAATATACGAAGAATAGGTTCTTAATTAAATTATTAATGAATCTAATTTCATTATCTAGGATGTTATGTACAGGTGTATAACACTTTCAGAAATATAGTAACTGTTTCTTCCTGAACCTCTATTTTTTCATTGAGTTAAGCTTTCTCTCTCTCCCTCATGCACAATTTAATTATTATTTATTACTAAATACTCCTCATGAATTATGTTTCTATGATCCAAAATATGTTCCATTATCATTTATTCTTTCATTTATGGGGGATACATGTTTTATATGTTTCTATTTTCAATTTACCCAAATAAGCAAGACCGATTAAAGGGAATTTCCCAATTTCAAACCCATTTTCAAGTATAATACATAATATGATTAACAATAGTCATTAATTTTTTAAAATAAATATTTTTTATGATTTTTTTTTTCTATTTTCTATTTTTATTTAAACAATAAATCTTTTTCCTTATTTAAATACACTTTTACATATTTTATTAAATAATACTGAAGCATGCCATTTCTATTGTTTTTAAAAAACTATTTTTAAATATTTTCACATTTTTTTAACATAATTTATTCCTAAAACATAATATCATTGTACATACATTTTTTCTTTGGGATATACATATTTATAATATTATTTTATGATAAATACAAATGATTTTCCAAAATAACACTTCCTTGCAATGTAAAAAAGGGTATTCCACAAAATAATTTCTCAGTGATTTTATTTTGGCATTTACATATATTTCACCTCCCTCTGTTGATTCCTATGATTTATTGGGACAAACATGACCATGTATTCACCCATTTGGGTATGTTGTCTTGGTTGACGCCTTGATGGTATGTTCATGATGTACGAAATAATTCATTACCTCATTATGATATTAGTAATTGACGATTCATGTGATTATTTGATTGTTATAATATCCATGGTTTTGATTCATTTTCACTTCATTATTTATGGAATTATTTTATAAGGTTTTATTCCTTTTCTATTATTCTCACAATTATGTTTTAATAGGATATTTTTATAGTTATACTTGATTCCTTATTGTTTTTTATTATATATTCTACTTTATTACTTACCCTTGCTGAGAACCAGATCTCACCCATTTCTTTGGATTTATTTTTCCCCAATATGTGAGGATGTATACATATAATTGATATAAACTTATAATCTTGGTGTTTATGGCTATTTCCAATAGAGTTTCCATATTTTATTTCATTTCAAGTTGTAATGTAATACTTGTGTTTGTATCTGTTCTTACAAATCTAATAAATTATTTTGTCCTTTGTGATGTGACAGCCTTTTCATATTACTAATTTTATTAATTAAGGCATTGAATCTTGGATTTATGGGTTAGGGTCTTTACATTAATCCAAAATAATTTTTACTAACACCTAAAAAATTGATGTTATTTTAAGAATAAGATAAAGGAGAATGGTTTGGTCAAAGTGTTGTATTTTGTTTTCTAACATAACTCACCATACATTGTTTCACATTACCTAAATGGTGGTAATATTTATTTTATCATCTTGAGTGTATTTGATAGATTCCATCATCTCGAGTTAATCAAACATATGATACTGGCCTATGTGAGCGGTCAGAGTTTTAATGCTTACTATTTATACTTTTTTTCTCATAAGTTCCATCATACATGATGTTTGATGAATTTTGAAACTAGATATTATTTTTGGAACTTATAATTTAAAAATATCATGTCTAATTAAAGTCTCCATGATCCCATTTTGTGTATAATGGTTGATTTTATGGTGAGGTTATGGGAATATCTTGCAAACAAGTAGTATGATGTATGCTAATTCATGATACCTAATCGATTCCATGATTTAAATTGTAATCGAACCAAAATTTAGGATGAATTTCAATCATATTATTATTTTTAAGATGATTTGAAATGTTTTTAGGGAAATTTTATTAGATGAGGACCTTCAGATAAACACTTACATTGATATCTACATCAGTCTAATAGATGAACCAAAGAGGTATGTTCATTGGGAAGAAGAAAATATTAATGTATATTGAATGAAAATATTGAAGATGTCAGTTGAATTTTATGGTATGAATTTATTCATTTCTTATGCATAATTTCTATTAGTGTCACTTTTAAATAGATGGAATGTAACAGTGACTCTCAGAATGTTGGAGTAGAAATTTACGAGTCATTATGTATAATTCTATGTTTGATGTGATTAGAAAAAATCAATTTTCTGAATACATTAGGAAAATATTCCAAAATAAGGATCACAATATAGAGCATTCAAGAGAATTGAATGTTTTTATGTTTTTGATGAATGTCATTAGATGGAGGAATATTATATAAGGATACTTCTAATGGATTCATATAAAGATGAGTAGGGACAAAATTCAGAGATTCATAAGATTGATGAAGTGTTATGAAGCTTCACTGGATGGATGGTTTGAAGGCTCCTTGTGAAATACTTCACAAATTCATCAATTTGACTATACATAACTAGTCAATCAATGTTCCAATAATCATAGAGTAAGACTGTTTTCCATTAATCCTTTAGGAATTTTTAAGAAGATCATTGGTGTTAGGTATTAAAGAACATATATTTCTATATTTAAGGAGGTTTAAAGGTGGTCAATATTTGAATGATTTATGCAGGATATTCCAATATTTACGTTGTAATTTTGAATTTTAATGATGTGTTTATTCCTCAAATCGAATAGGAATACATCAATATAATGGGGTGGTGTTATGTCAAATCATGTTCTTTACTTATAGGCAGTTAGATGAAGTGCTCAAGATTTAGATATATTATTATATAAATTGTGTGATGTGGAATTGGTCTAATGAATACTGGAAATAGTTTTTGATGATGTGGTATAAGAAAAAACAATTTCCGGCGGTGATCAGTCTAATTAGTTGAAGAAGAATCGGACCCACCACTCCCTGGGTTGAGTACACCCATCTTGTGATCCATAAAATATAGATCCTCTATCTTGGGAACTCCTCCTAAAATAACTTCAGTGTCCATGCCTCTGACACTGATATTGAATCCCTACTTTTGTGGTATGTACTCTTACATTCGTACTACAGACAACCATCAGTTGTATCTACTCATCCAAGAAACACTCAACCACCTATTCTAATTCTAGCACCCCATAATAGGTTTGAATGATCATAGGGAAATCACTAGATTATATGCCTATACAGAGACCACATTCAATGATACAAGACCTGAAGAACTAATCTCAAACCATATCCATCAAGTAGTTGGAGATTTTGGTAAACCTCTATGAATTATCACCTACTGTCTCTCTGCCCTGCTTGAGTTGTAGAAGGTCCTAGATACATACATCCCTCAATGTAACTGGTGATAAATTCTCTCTCAAGAGATGATCAAACAATATCCATGAAAGAGTCACCTCATCATAGGAAACGTTAACTAAAATCCTCCATCTCCCAATTGATCCATAAATAAAGCTCATTTTTAGTACCATTGTATGATCTACAGGTGTATGGAATAGATGTAAATATCAGGTCACCACCTCATACCAGTCCACTTCTACCTATGGGTTGGGGTCTCCTCGAAACCTGATGGGTCTCTACAACTAATGCTCATAAAAAACATTCATCATGTTCTCCTCATATTCATGTACTTTTGGTTCCATATGATGTTCTACATGTGGTGTTATGGATGCTGCATGACCTAGAGGAAAAATATCAGGAGCATGTCTTTGTATCAAATATTTTTCATTGAGGGAATCATCCTCATTATTGTGCTGTTGAATCCTAGCTCACATATATTGTGGGCCCATCCTGAAACAAACAAGTTGTACCATAGTAAATGAGTATATTTGGATAGATAACATAAGAAGGACATGGAACCACAACCCATTATTATATGATGCATGTATCATTGATTTCCTTGCAACTAGTGTTCTTGTGTATCAAGTCAAGAAACGGTTATCAATGTCATGTTGTATGGATACGTCAACTGTTGTACCAACACAAGAGTCCCTTGTAAAGACACGGAAATTCCAAGTAATTGTTTTTCATAAATACATGGTAATTTTTTGAGTCCATGAAAATTGACAGAACTTGATTCTGAGGCCCGGTGTGACTAGAATCTATTTCTGAAGTTTTGTTCGGGTACGTTCAGTTAACATACGAGTGGGTTTTTATAACATTTGAACCGGTTCATGGAACCAAAATCTGAGGGCACCGATGAACTCGCATCAGCGGTATTCTCTTGAGATGACTTTCACCTCGATGGCAGTCGGTCGAGAATGAAAGTTAGTTTTTGAGTTTTTAAGGAAAAAAATTAAATAAAAATAAGGGTTAGCTTGTTTTTTTACAGTGGATAAAACCTCTAAGAGGAGGTTATGGGTGGGGACCACCACACCATAACCTCCCATGAGAGTTTATGGTGGTGGGGCCTTCTTGAGGATTAAACACCTCTTGTTAATTAAAGATTTGGGGACCACATGGGCTTAAAACCACCTTTAACTCCCCATTAATTAATTGGACACCTATAAATTAATTAATTGATCTCATTCACTTAATTAATTTAAAACCTCTTGAATTCATGCCAACAATTAAATAATAGAAAAATATATTATTTCATTTTGGGGTTAGCATTATTCATTTGGTGGAATGGAGGAAGAGGAAAGTTAGGAAGTACCGTTATCCCAACGAAGAACGTGAAGAACGCCGTCTTTGATTTTGTCTCCTTCGAGCACTCATCCGCCAACAAGGGATACCATCTTCTTTTCCCAACATTGAAGGATCGATGTCTCCATTCTGCAAATTCATCAATGATCATTGAACTCGAGGTAGGGGTTTTTTTATGATTGTGTTTTTCCCTCCGTTCTTCATCGATCAAATTGTGGATTGTTAATCGCAATGTGTTTATCATCATAACGCGGAGGGTGTGGGCTGCACGAACATGGTCGGACCCCCTCCGTTTTTTTATCTTGATGACGACGGTGGCCGCACAATGGAATTGCTGGAGGAACGGTCCGCGGAGGAGCAACGAAGATCAGCGTTAGGACGGTCATGAAAGAAACTGGCGGCACAAAGGCCACCGGGTCTCCGGAGGGGCGCGACGCCGTCACACCTCGCGGGGAACTAGGCCATGGCCAGTGCGGTCCACGGTGGAGAAAGGTGTCCTGACGGCAGCCAGAGGGGTGCGGCGCACCACACCACACAGGTTAATGGGCCGCAGCGGTCAGACGGAGCGATGCGGAGGACCAGAACCATGGTCAGGTCAGGACGTGGTGGAGGAGCAGATGCGGCTGGCCGCCCGGAGCAGGACACAACAGGTCCCGCTTGATCTGGATGGGTGCCACCTGGAACCAGTTTCATCTCACACCCGAATGGATTTACCATTCGGGAACCAGGGGGCACGTTGTCCCCCCTGGACGCAGCTGACGCGGACCCTCATGGGCCGCCGGGACAAACCCAGCGCGGGTCGGGCCGCCCCATCGGGTCAGGCCACCACCTGGTCATGCTGCCACCGGGCCCGGTCGTACCCTCGGGTCGGGTCAGACATGTGGACCAAGTCGGACCCGCGGACTGGGTAATACCCGTGGACTAGGTTGGACCCCAGTCCGGACCCGTTTGACCAGAAAACACCTTTTATCCCATAACATGGGCTACGACTGTTTGATCGACGAACAGTCTGTGGCGACGGAATGCATAGAGAAAGAAGGTTTATTTGGCATACCCCAAATGTGGTTTGGACATAGTTAGGATACAGTTGGATAAACCAACTGGTCCATGGGGATGGAAATTCCAATAACTCACAGACTGGGCGTCTGATTGACGCGCCGTCTGTTGCGTTGAGACCCCTACGATGAGGTGGATCATTGAGATACGACAACTTGGAACTTCATGACAGTATTATTATCTACTAGTAGCTCGTGGAGAATATCCTCCCATAGATGATGAAGTGGAGTTTGGATACCTATTTGATGGCTGAGACCTGACGACTGCTGACCATTCGACTTGGAGTGTTTCGACTAGTCCAGTGGGGAGCACCTCTGTGTGATGCAACAGACCCACAGTGGGTAGTACCTCTATGTGACATAGCGTACCCATGGTACTGAACAGGAGAAGTACATTAGCAGGCTACGATGGGGAGTTCCTCTGTGTGACGCAATAGACCCACAGTGGGGAGCGCCTCTGTGTGACGCAGCCGACCCACGGTACTCGACATGAGGACTATCACAGCTATCCAGGATAGTGGGAAGCACCTCTGTGTGACACGGTAGGCCTACCGTACCCTATAGAAAAATAGTACACCATCATCCAATGTTTCGACAGTTTGACTGGGAGTGTTACATGTTACCACCCCTAGAATTAAATCCTTGTTTTGAGCTATGTTAATGAATTTTTGTGTTTTCCTCATGATTGAGATGGGTTAGTAGATAACATAGGTATATGTATGGTAATATAATTATCTAATGTTTATCCGTTGAATCCATACTTGTGGTTTATCCTTGTTGGATTTTGTGAGACATTGAGGGTCTCGGTGTCCCTATTGAGTATCGTTATAGTCACCCCTGCATGGGCTATGCCTGCACACCGTTGTGTTGGTTGCGGACGAAGGACATCGCTGACTGAGGCAGAGAGTTGAAGGTCTGGACAGCACTCAGAGGTGGACCACTCGGCATGATAGTTCACGGAGAGGATGGACGTACGTGGAGTGGTGAGGAGGCCATCTGTACTTACACATCCAGTAGGAACACCGAAGGATGACCCAATAGCTGGTTTACTTTTCATCAGTTGTACTTTCTTTCAGTTGTACTTGTACTTTCCTTTTGTGCTTGTATTTCCAGCCCCTTTTACTTTCCAACACTTATTTTTTATAGAGTTTTACTTAGTATTTTGCTTCCAGTTGTGTAATCTGTTGTGTTTTTTTAGTTATAAACGAAACACCTTCCCAGTTTAGGGATCTACACCTTTGGTTCTAGTATCTATCCCCTGGATTATCGAAGAGGGTTTAGGGAGGTCATAGTACGGGCCATGGGGTACGGGTCGTGACAAATTGGTATCTCAGGGAGGTTCCACTGTAGAGATTATGAATCTGATTAATCTTTTCTGTGAAGAAATAGTGTTAAGGATACTAAGTGTGGTTTTCAGTTCAGGGAGTCTAGTGTTGGTTTGGGTGGCTGACGTATCCATACACCAGGACCCTAACAACTAACTTCTGACTTATTGTATTAAAACACAGTTTGTGTGCGTGTCATTAAAGGTTTTCCTAAGTCAACTCAACCCGGTATAAAATAATGACTGTGTCGCATCTGTTTCTTTCAGTATTCCTTCCTATAGAGCCTCGAGGGTCGTACGATCTGACAACCCACCAAGCGAAGAGGCCTCGGTGTAGGGCCCCATTCCAGTTGAGGCACCAGAGGAGGCACCAGCGGTACTACTTACTGTTGGGCCACCGATGCCACCAGCCCTAGAAGCAGATGATACACGCTACTTTAGCACGTTGCATGAGTTCCAGTTCTAGAGGCCACCCAGGTTCCGGGGAGAGACGGACCGACACGCGGCTGAGGATTGGCCGGAGGCTGTGGCGAGAGTCTTCAGACTAGTAGGGACACTGACCGACTTCATGGTGATCCTTACTGCCAGCCTATTTCAGGAAAGACCATGCAAATGATGGATCTTGATTCTCCAGGTGCATGACGAGATGACACTACTATGGACAGACGTCGAGAGCCTGTTCCAGGCGGAGTTTGTACCAGCCACCCTTCAAGTGGTGATGATACAAGATCCACTACATCTATAGCAGGGTAGCATAGTGGTGGCGTAGTACTCAGCGAGGTCCACTCACCTCTCGCGCTACTCTAATGATATGGTATGAGGCCCATTATTTCAGGCTCAGACCTTAGAGCAGGGGCTCAGGCGAGAGATCATGGATTCGATGATATCACTCAGCATCCTGACATAGACAGGGGTGCTAGAGAGAGCCCTCCTAGTGGATATTTTCCTTGCTGAGCAGTCACCAACAACGAGACCCACTACTAGTCGACATACTGTGGAGACTTCTACAGCTGGCAGTAGACGGATGATGCAGAGGTACAAGAGTACTAGAACCATGGGTGGAAAACTGTAGGACTCAGGATCTGTTGTGTGGGGAACCCGGTTAGTGACTTACCTTCTAGAATCTTGCAGTGTTACTCATGTGGCGGGAAGGGAAACATGGCTCGTGACAGTCCGACCCACCATTCAGGTGATCAACAGATAGTTGAGGGACCTACCAGGAAGATGCATATGTTCAATCAAGGTGGTCGGCAGGGAGCATTCGGACTTGGCAGTGGAGCTAGTCGTGCAGCTAGTGGTAGAAGATGTTACGATGTACTACTGCCACCACCACCAGGAGGTCCACCCTAACTGCATGGAGTAAGTGGATAGGGGAGAGCTCAGCTTCAGGCAGCTGAGGCATACGACCATGGATCTCTATAGATGATTTGAGGTACTATTGTGTCTAATCCACCTTAGTTTTAGTTCATATAGACACAGGTGTTAGTCACTCTATCATTTCCTCTTCCCTCGTTCGGAGCTTCGAGATTCTGATGGAGCCGTTGGCTCGATCCTTATGGCTAGAGACTCCTACGAGAGCAGAATCGATGATTACACACTTGTGCCGGTGGTGCGAGCTTACTCTAGGGGGCAAGATCTTCGGTTGATATCTTCTCATAGCAGCATCAAGGCCTTACAACATCATCTTGGGTATGGACTGGTTATCTACAGTCCATGCTCTGATCGACTGTATTAGGCGCAAAGGGCAGTGTGTCCGCCCGGATGGTACCAAGTTCACCTTCACCAGTGAGAAGGGAACCATTGCAGTACATGATAGACATACTCAGAGGAGGTTGCATCCGATCACTCACCATTTGGATTCCCTTACCCTCAGAGTAGTTGATGTGGAGAGTCTGACATACCCTGTCGTGATGGACCAGTACACGGATGTTTTCCCTGACGATGTTCGAGGACTCCCTCCTCACTGGGAGGTGGACATCTACATTGACATGTACCCCAAGACGACACCGATATCTACTCCAGAATATCATATATCTCCCACAGAGCATCGTGAGATGCGGGTGCTGTTGGAGTACTTTTAGGGGAAGGGATTCATTCAGCCCAGTGTTTCTCTCTTGGAAGCCCCAATTATTTCTGCCAAGAAGGCGGATGGGAGCTTGAGGATCTGTGTCGACTACCGTCCCCTGAACCAGGTGACTATGAAGAACATGTACCCACTCCGCAGGATGGATGACCTCTTTGATCAGCTCAAGGGAGCATGGTAGTTCTTGAAGATAGGCATCAGATCAGGTTATCACCGGCTCAAAATACGAGACGAGGATGTGCAGAAGACGACCTTCAGATGTCGGTAGATCAACTGTGAGTTCTTGGTTATACCGTTCGGCATACCCAATGCTCCAGCAATGTTCATGTGTCTAATGAACATGATCTTCCTGCCATACCTCGATCACTTTGTCGTGGTCTTCATCGATGACATTCTGATCTACTCGTCTACTGATAAGGATCATTCCTACCATTTTCAGGTAGTATTGGACACACTCTGAGAGAACTAGATTTATGGTAATCTCTTAAAGTTCTAGTTCTGGATTTAAGAGGTTCAATTCTTGGGACACATCATCTCAGAGGCTGGAGTTGTAGTAGATCGAGCAAAGATTGTGGATGTACTTTCTTGGGATTAACCCAAGAGTGTGACGGAGGTACGGATTTGTTTGGGATTCACTAGATACTAACAGAGATTCATTCTAAACTTCTCCATAGTTACAGCACCACTATTAGTCTTGAAGAAGAAGGGGAACCCCTTTATGTTGTCATAGATATGCCATAAGAGCTTTCCAGAGCTAAGGTAGTGGCTGACTAGTTCCCCCATCTTGTGGTATCCAGAGTAGGGCATAAGGTTACTTCATCTAATGTGACACATCAGGGACCGAACTCAGGTGTGTCCTAATGCAGGATCAAGCTATGATCACGTATGGTTCATGGAAACTGTGACAGCATGAGAAAAACTAATCTACACATGACCTGAAGTTAGTAGCAGTGGTCTTTACCATGAAGATATGGCTGCACTATCTTTTTGGAGAACGTTTTACAATGTACTCTAATCACAAGTGTTTTAGGTATATCTTTTCGCAGAAAGACCTAAACCTGAGACAACATATGTTGATTAAGTTTCTAAAGGACTTTGACTTTGAGATAGTCTATATTCCTACGAAGGTAAATGTTGTAGCAGATGCAGTCTGTAGGAGGACTAATATACAGCTACTAGAGGAGGCGACAGAGCGACTATCTTCTTTACAGATATATTTTGTGGATAGGGATGGAGAAACCTATCTACACTCTCTTATAGTCACTCCTCCACTTCATCAGTGAGCCTAGGAGGCGCACTGTGAGGACGCTGACTGCGAGATGCGATGTGCTCAGATATCCACAGGGCAGGCACCGGATGGATTTTATGAAGGTGGGGAGCATGTCATCCACTTCAGAGGACGTACCTTGGTACCAGTTGCACTTCATGAGGAGGTGTTGCGGGTGTTCCACACATCCCCTTTAGCGGTACATCTAGGATTGGAAAAGATGTACTAGGACCTCATAAGATAGCATTGGTGGCCAGGTATAAATAATATGGTAGAAGAGTTTGTCTCACGGTGCCTCACTTTTCAGCAAGTGAAGGTGGAGCACCAGGTACCAATTGGCATGGTTTCGCCATTAGAGGTCCCAGAGTGGAAGTAGGATGGTATATCCATGTACTTCATGACGGGTATTCTACGTACATCCAGGAGTCACTATTCGATATGGTTGATCGTTGACCGACTCACCAAGTCGGTCCACTTCCTACTAATCAGAGAGCAAGGCTCAATAATGAGATTTAGAACTCTCTATGTGGAGGATATTGTGCATTTACATGGAGTAAATTCTTCTATTTTCTTTGATCGTGACACATGGTTTACTTCCCGTATATGGATGGGTTTACAAAAGCCTTTTGGGACATAGCTTCACTTGAGCACTGCCTTCCATCCTCATATAGATGGGAAGACCGAGAATAATATCCATACCCTCAAGGAAAATCTCCACGCAAGTGTCCTTGACTTTGGTCGCAGCTGGGAGGATCATTTACCATTGGTAGAGTTTTCCTAAAACAAAAACTATCACTCCACCATTGGTATGGCACCATTTGAGGCCTTGTATGGCCGACCTTCCAGATCGCCACTGTGCTGGACAAACCCAGGGGAGTCAGCACTAGTGGGACAAGAGATGGTACGAGCTACCATAGAGAAGGTTCATATCATCTAGGAGCAGTTGAAGACCGCACAGAGCAGACATAAGTCATATGCTAACAGGAGGAGACCTCTTGAGTTTGAAGATGGCGACCATGTCTTTGAATGGGTCTCACCTCGATGAGGTCTACGGAGATTTGGCCGAGGCGAAAAGTTATCTCCACAATTAATCGGACCATTCCAGGTCCACAGCTGAGTAGGCGACGTGTCTTACTACTTATCTCTTCCTCCTCAGTTGCACCGGGTGCACGACGTCTTCCACGTATCTCAGCTGAGAAGATATGTGCCCAACCCATCTCAAATCCTCGAACACGGGGAGCTGAAGATCGATGATCAGGATACTTTCATGGAGGCTCCATTGGAGATTGAGGATCGATAGGAGAGGGTACTACATGGATGGTCGATACCTCTGGTGCGTGTATGATGGCAGCACAGGAACCTCTGGGAGAGCACATGGGAGTGTGAGGCTTAGATGCATGCTCATTGTCCCCATTTGTTCCCTTAGATAAAGTTGTAGCTTATGGGGACGTAAATCCCTGAGGTTGGTAGAATGTAAAGACTCAAAAATTCAGTGGAAAAGTTTTTCTTAAATAAATGGGAATTTTACGAGTCTGCGAAAATTGACTGCGCTTGATTCCAAGGCCCAGTGTGCCCAGAATCGATTTATGACATTTAGTTCAGGTATATTTAGAAAATGTATGAGTAGGTATTTATAACTTTTGAACTGGTGCTCAAAACTAAAATCTGGGGGCACCATTGAACATGAAGTTCCGGTATTCGATTAAGAGGGATTTTACCTCAACGACAGTCGGTCAAGAATGAAAGTTAGTTTCTGATTTTTTAGGAAAAAGTTAAATAAAAATAAGCGTTATCTTATTTTAATATTTGAGGTGGTTAAAACCTCCAAGAGGTGGTTAGGGGTGGGGCCCACCACACCATAACCTCCCATGAGTGGTTATGGTGGTGGGGTCGGCCCGAGGTTTAAACACCTCTTGTCAATTAAAGAGCTGGGGACCATACGGGCTTAAAACCCCATTTTACTCCCCATTAATTAATTAGACACCTCTCAATTAATTAATTGATCTCATTCAGTTAATTAATTTAAAACCATTTGAATTCATGCCAATAATAAAATAATAGACAAATGTATTATTTCATTTTTGGGTTGGCATTATTCTTTTGGTGGAACGGAGGAAGAGGAATGCTAGGAACAACAGCCCTCCTTATGAAGAACCCAATGAACACCGTCTTCGATTTCATCACCTCCAAATGCTCATCTGCCAATGAAAGATACCATGTTCTTTTTCTGACATTGATAGATCGATGCCGCCTTTCCGCGACTTCATTAATGATCATCGAACTTGAAGTAGGGGTTGTTTTATGAATGAGTTTTACCCTCCATTATTCGTTGTTCAAATTGTGGATTGTGAATCTCCATTTTTTTATCGTCATAACACGGAGGGTGGGGGCCGCACGAACATGGCCTGACCCTGCTCCATTTTTCTTCTCTTGATGACCACGACGGCAGAACAACGGCACCGCAGGGGGAATGGTCCACTGTCGAGCAACGACAGCCCGCGTTAGGCCGGGCATGAAAGAAACCGGCGGCGTAAATTCCACCGGGTCATCGGAGGGGCGCAGCACCGTTGCGCCGCGTGGAGATCTGGGTCGTGGATAGCTGGGGCCACGATGGAGCAAGGCGGCCTAAAGGACGCCGGAGGGGCGTGGTGCCGTCACGCCGATCTCATGGAAGGACTGTAGCAGTCGGATAGAGCGGTGCAGCGTAGGCGCGCCACTTGGATGACCAGAACCGTGACCAGGGTGTGTCGCGGTGGAGGAGCAGCAGCGGCTGGCCACCTGACCAACCAAGAGGAGCAGGACCCAACGAGTCCCGCGTGATCTGGACCGGTTCCACCTAGCACCGGTTTCGGCTCACACCCGAACAGATATTCTTTTCTGGAACCAATGGGGCATGTGGTTCCCCCTGGTCCCAGTTGAGGTAGACCCCACTCGGGCTGCCGGGCCGGACCCTGCGCTGTTCAGGCTGCCCAACATGGGTTGGGCTGCTCTAGGGGTCGGGTCGGACCCACGGAATGGGTCGTCCCCCAGTCTGGACCCGTTTGACCTAAAAACACTTTTTTCCCCATAACATAGGATACAAGTGTACGACAGATGAACCGTCTAAGTAGATAGAAAGCTTAGAGAGAGACAGTTCTTTTGGAAAACCCCAATTGAGTTTGGACACAGTTGGGGTATGGTCAAGTTGGTTTGAACCTAAAAACTAACAGGGACCCCGGGACCGAAATTCCAACAACTCACAGACCGGGCTTCCGATTAACGCGCCTTCTGTTGATTTGAGACCCATACGACGAGGTAGACCTTTTAGATACATTAACATGGGACTTAGTGATAGTTGGAGTATCGACCAGTAGCTCGTGGAGCGGATCCTCCTGGAGACAATCGAGCGGGGTTCGAAGACCTAGTAGATGGATAAGACCTGACATCTGCTGACCTTTAGACTTAGAGTGTTTCGACTAGTCCAGTGGGGAGCACCTCTATGTAACGCATCAGACCCACAGTGGGGAGCACATCTATTTGACGCAGCAGACCCATTGTACTCGCCATGAGGAGTGCCTCAGTAGGCTACAAGGGGGAGTGACTCTGTGTGACGTGACACACCCATAGTGGGGAGCACCCCCATGTGATGCAGCAGACCCACAATACTCAACAAGAGTACCACAGAAGTCCAGGAAAGTGGGAAGCACCTCTGTGTGATGCAGTAGACCCACAGTACCGTATAGAGGAAGAGTACACTAGCAGTCGATGTTTGGACAGCTTGATTGGGAGTGTTACATGTTACCACCCCTAGAATAAAATCCTGGTTTTGAGCTGAGTCAATGTCTTTTGTGTTTTCCTCATTATTGAGAAGGGTTACTAGATAACTTAGGTATATGTATGGGCATAAAACCAAGTAATGGTTATCTATTGAATCCATACTTTTAGTTTATCCTTATTTCATTTTGTGAGATTTTTAAGGTCTAAGGGTCCCTACTAAGTATCGTTATACTCACCCCTACATAGGTTATGCCCACACATCGTTGTGTTGGTTGCAGACGACGGACAATGATGACTGAGGTAGAGAGTAATAGGATTGGATGGTACCCAGAGGTGGACCACTTGGCATGACTGTACATGGAGCGGATGGGTGGCCGTTGAGTGCTGAGGAGGCCATCTATACCTACCCTTCAGGTAGGAACCCCGAAGGATGACCCAATAGCTGCTTTACTTTTCAACAGTTGTACTTTCTTTCAGTTGTGCATGTACCTTTCTATTGGTCTTGTATTTCCGGCCCCTTTTACATTCCAACAGCTCTTTTGTATACAGTTTTACTTAGTGGTTTGCTTCCATTTGTGTACTCTGTTGTGCTTGTGTTCAGTTATAAAGGCAATTCCTTCCTAGTTTAGGGATTTACGCCTTTGGTGCTAGTCGCCAGCCCCTGGCCTATGGATGGCGGGCTTGGAGTAGTCACGATACGAGCCCCGGGGGATGGGTCGTGACATCCCTCACTTAAAATAAAAACTGAAACACTTAACATTTTTTTCCAAAACCAATCTCATAGATTCTTAGTTAAAAAATAGTACTTACCCTCTCTGATATAACTATTTCATTATCTATCCTATTGGGGAACGTGTCACGACATCCCAACCTTGGCTGCAATAGGCCAATGGTGGGTGAATGGCACTAAGTATGAATATATCTAAAATGGGAGGAGTTTACTATGTACCTATACAAAAACACACACACATATACATGCCCAAAAAAATATTAAATAGAAAAACAATATAACGAATAATCCATGCATACATCTATATCCCACAACCAGAGTATGATAATAAGTAATGTAAGTAAACATGACCAAAAATTCAATCCCACCACATAGAAGTATGTAACACAATTTCCACCTAAATTTAAAGGTTCTGGGACTACTATCTAAAATATTTTGGAACACACCTCAGTCAATTGGGTCTCATAAAGCACAGTTTAGTCCTGGTCCAGCTAAGACTATGTCAAAACGTCAATCATCTATAGAAGAAACATCACGTATAGGAAAATCTCATGTAAGGGTGAGTATAAAAATACTCGGTTATACACTGCATAAACAAAAATCATACAACAATGGAAATCACCGTTATCTTTACATAGGTATATATCTATAACACATATTACAATAATATCTAGATATACTCAATAAGACACGCAATATAAAGGTAATTTACAACCATAGAATACCAGCCAATGATTATAGTTCAAAGAATCCACAATGCACCTATCTATGAGAACAAGCTTTAAATTCTAATAGAACTGATGACGTTTGAATAAGAGGTACAATTTATCAGGTCTTATCATTTGATAAAATACACACTAAAATATCAGATGTGAATGTGATACATAGATGATGATCATAGCTAGGGCCATGTGGTGATACCAAAAAATAAATCTGAAATAACCTTACTTAATAGAAGATCAGAACCCAGTAATTGATGGTCACATTGATAACATGAACTCCCCATAGGGAATTTATATGAATAGAGGATCTCAATCCAGTCCACTAGAATGGATTCCAATGACTCTATCTAGGAAGTCCCACTGAAGGGATCATAGTCTTAGGAGAAGAAAATAATTCATACCTACCTTTAGAGAAAGAATAAAGGTAATGAAACCTAATGAAACATCTACAAGAAATGGAGTACAAGAGATATAATCCATGTAGATGAGAATACACGATGTGTAGAAAATGGTTACGCATCGTGTCCCTTACCCCTGGGTCCTGTCTGTTTAAATGGACAATGTCGTCAAATCTTGTTCATATAGAAGTAGATTACATGACATGTAGAGGTATAAGTTGCAGTGTCGCTATATCTAGGGTCCTTCATGCATACTCCGTCCATGCCCCATTACAGGGCATCATCACGTGTATCTATGCTTGTGTACCAGTACATGGGGTATCACATGTACATGGTCAAATATGTTCTATGTGGGAGACCACACACAATGTAGGAAACCCATGACCTCCAACATGTGTCTGTGGACTTACCTATGCACACTCTGAGTCATCCATGAAGGGGTACACGCCATGTATTCAAGGACTACATTACATGTGTATTGTGTTTTTATAAACCCTTCCTCTCCATCCCCCCACTTTCATGCACCTCCATATCCTTGAAATATGACTCCAATCACACCAAAACTCATGGATATACTCTAGTTGAACCATGTTATAACCTTTATCTATAATCTGATATTTCAATTTGTTCGTGAAAAGAATTTGGTTCATCTCGATCATTACCCTAGTGTCCCACTCAAAATTTGGGGATTCAAAACTTGTCTGATTCTTTCACCACTACCATCATCACACCACTATTTCATTGTACTGAGTCTAGATCTACAATCTCATCTCATTTAACCAAGAAAAATGTGTTTGGATATTCATTCGTTGGTGACTAATCGATCTGTGGGCCAACAATGAATGCCCATGATGAATGGTGAATCCGGGGATAAAATCACAAACCAACAGAGAGGAACGATCCTCGATTGATGTTTCTGTTCATCTCGATCTATTTTTGTTAGAATGAAAAATTATTAAATCAAAAATGATAAGTAATTATCCTCATAAAATTCCACAAAAATCCCATCCTGCAATATGCACGATACATGAATATATTTTTTCATCAACTGATTCATGTTCATCATAGATATAAATAATGGGGAAGAAATACAAATAAAACACATGCCCTTCCTTGTTTTGGATGGATCACTGATGAAGAAAAATGTTTAGTTTTGGTCATTAACCAAATCCTTCATAACCCATGTGTTCTACTCATCAATCCATGATCTGATGTTGTTTATCTGATAGAGAATCCTTGAAGCTCTTTCTCTCTTTCTCTCTCTCCAATGGTTCTCCAGAGGTTCCAGGGTTATGCGACTAACACTAGAATTCAATCGTATTAGTCTTTTTAATTAATAACAAGTCAATTCATCAAAAATATGAAATAAAATAATTTTATTCATTTCCAATCCCATGAAAACTTTTCTATGAATGAAATGTTCCGAAAAATATTAAACCACACTTATGATAAAACCCACATTCTAGTCTCAACACTACTATCAGATTTCTGAAATGGGCACCCATTTAAAAATTATTCATCCATTTGAAGAAAACTATAGCCATTTTCTATTTAATTTGCATAAAAAGTTTCCATTATTTATTTTGGACACATCGGGTCTCCGAATCACACGTCGTCTCATTACCTGATTTCTAAAATAACCCACATAATATCCAAAAATAATACATGAAAAATAAATACATCATATATAGATTCTCAATACAAAAAGTAAATAAATAAATTTATAAGTTCATTTTTTAAATAACCAAAATATTTAAATATGGATATTCCTTTAATAAAAAATTAATAATAAAATAGAGTAGGGAGAATAAAAATATACCACATAGGTGAATCATTTTGAAATTAGAAAAATGGATTTCAAGATATTTGTTTTCTTTAAAAAAATATTATATTATCCAAAAAAGGTTTCAATAACATAATGATGGATTTTATAAAATATATATAATAAAAAAGATGATGGTATGATAATTTTCATGAAATTAGGTAAAAGGATGTACTATTAAATCAGGATCACTTAATAGAGAAAATTTTAAAGGTAATAAAAAATGTAACTTCCAAAAATAGGAAAGGTAATGAAATCTAGGTATGGATGTAAATGTCACACAAAAACACATATATATATATAATATGTATAATATAATTGAGAAAATGATAGAGGTAAATAGTTTAAAATAATGAGAACGTGAAATAAAAAATTAATGAGGTTGGTTCGTAAGATCCATTAAATAAATTCCAAAAGCGCTCTATAGAATTAGTTAGATTCATGAATAATTAACCTAAGTTCATTAAATGTATAACCATGTATCATATTCAACTAAATTTATTTTTATATGTTCCATTAATTATATTTTTTCAATTATTTTTAACATTTTTTCCTCTTCCATCGGTTACATAGGGTTGTTTGGTAAATTTTTTCATAACACATTTGACTTCAAAACTATAGTCAATGGTGTTGAAAAATAAATTCAAAATCATGTGAATTATAGAGAATATTTTCCTTTATTATTCCACATTGAATAAAATTATAAAATTTCAGTGGATATCCTAAAATGATCAAAATTAAAAAGGTTCATTGATAAGTCTATTTAAGTTAGTTAGAGATGCTGTTAGATTTATTATTCTTATATACTATATATTTTCATTTAATAACATTACACAATATTAATAGTGTCAAAAACCTTTTTTTTAATACAAAATAAATATTTAAAATCATCCATTTTAGTTGTTCACAGAAAAACACAACATTCCATTCATGGAGAAGGTAGTTTGCATAAATGGATGACAAAGTTTTTATATTCTTCAATGGTTTTAGTGGAAACTATAATATTTATATTCAATTAATATAATAATGTTTTTTAAAATAATAAAATTCTCGTGTCATTATACCATATTTTATAAGGGTAACTTTATGGTAAGAGAAGAAGAAAAAAAATTATAAAATTTGGGTTAGGAGTATTACATTTCTCGTGGATGTTATCATATAAGTAAACCCTTAAGACTACTTAGCTCGGTCTTTTGGTAATAACAAGGATTTAAATATATTTTGTTGATGAGAAATAATAGGGTATAATATTAGGTAAGACAAGTCTTTGTAATGGTTGTATAAATGGGTAGGTTGTGGTCTCCTTTTATAACGGAGGAAAGGGGAAATTTTGTATTTACTCATTATTTATCAACGATATCACTCTATTATTCAAGGAAAACATATTAAAAAAATAATGTTATGGGAAAATAGGTTTGGCAGAGACTCCCTCTACGATCTAATATAAAACATGTTTGGTACATGTTTATACTATTTATACTGTATTAAATTACTTTCAACCTAATTTTCCTTTACTATGGTAACTCATCTTTCATCAATGGAAAAATAATTATAATATATAAAATTAAATTTCCATTATTAAATAATTATATATATTTTTTAAAAAATATAAATAATTTTATATTATTTTCATGAATTTAGTGAAATTAATTTTAATATTAGGTCACCTAATGAGTAAAACCTCATTTTTTTAAAAATGTGTACCAAAAGCATAAGATTTATGTTTAGATTAAAATTATCAATATTATTGATTATATTGAATTTACATTCTTTATTATTATTTAAATAATATTTGATTTAAAATAAAATAAGTCAAAAACCTTATCCCGCTGTTTGAAAAATTTGTTAAATGAAACACATAAAAAAATTATTTAAAACATTACTTAAATTTTCAAAAATAACAAGTTTGAGATTTATATATCAATATAATATTATAAAATAATTTCCCTAAATTTATAAAATATAAGTTTATTTTAAAATTGGTTTCAAAAATTATCATTGAATAATGTCATAAAGGTTACAATATTACTAAAATCCGAATTTTTCAAATTTCACCATAAAATTATGTGTTTTTAAAAACTAAAAAAAATTAATATTTAGATTTCTTTCACATATAGAATCTAAAAAATTTGTGTCAATTTTTTATATTCAACTTATATAATTTATATAAATTAGTTGCAGATATATTTTTGTAAAACTTAAAAAAATATGTTTTTGAATTTTAATTTTAAAATATGATATGTATCTATATTATAACTACAGAAAAGGTATATATTTATCCCAAAGGTATTATTATAAACATATTATGTTCTGAATTATGAGAAGGGGGTTTAATATCGTACCCTCTATTTTTACTTATAAGACGAACATATATATTTAGACGATAAATTTCTTTATATAATTGTATGGTTGTTAAAAGAAGGATTATTGTTGTTGATAAGAGTTTGTTATTGTGAAACCCAAGATAGCATGGGGACGATGTATCATATGGTGGGGAGGCTCAACTAGGAAAAATATTTTGTACTGGTGATTTCGGTATTATATTTGAAAAAAATGTTAATTTAGACCCTATAATGGTGCCATGGTTGTTGTTTTAGGTTGGGGATGAAGTATTTGGATTTATACTAGCCTTAGATGTTGATTTTTGAAATTATATTATAGGTGGTGTTTTGAAGAAATTTTAAATTTATCTGGTGAATCTTGGACATGAACGAATATTAATTGTGAATTTAGATATATTTACGATGACCTGAAAAATATTTAGGATTTTCAAATGATTTATAAAAAATTAAAATGATCCAGTACATATTAGTATATATATATATATATATATGGTTGAATATAAAAAAGAGTGGATCATAAGTGGTCTATATTATAAATCTTCGGAAGAAGACAAGTTTTTATGAAAATTAATTTTTGGTTGATTTTGGAAGATATCATAATGAATGAACCTAGAAGATAATTGTTTTATTCAAGATTGTTATGGAGGAGCGGTGTATAATCCCAAATTTTTATAGAGGTATAAATAAGCTAAATTTTAGTATAATGCTTTTTTATATAAATCTATCTTCATGAAGGGGTAATTGTGGTTTCAGAAGTGTTTAGAAGGGCTTAGAGACCTAAATTTATATTTTTTTGAGAAATAAGTTGTTTTCAATGAATAATCATTTCATTATGGTTGATTTCAAGGGGAGTGAGCTTTTTGAAATGATACACATGATGTTCATTATTTTGTAACGATTACAATGGGTTTTTTCATTGAACTGGAAACACCCAACATTTTTATATTGATAAGGGCCTACATTCTAATGAACATAACTCATCGGGGAGTTTTTTAAATGATTCTTAAGAACTCACCTTGGTAGAGAGAATGGGAGGGTGGGCTCATCATTACATTTTTGATGAATATTTTTCTTGCATAGATAATCTCCTCTAGATTTAATATATGTTCATGATGCCTTTATTAATTACCATTAATAAAATGGATCACTATTGAATTAACAATCAATTATTAACATGTAGGGAGTTTAGAATCATTTTTCTGTATAATAGGTACATCATAAATGGAAATATCAATATATATTTGTGGTTCTTTATTAATGTTATACTATTTTATATCTATTATAGATCATTTGGTTGTAATTATGAGTATCCTGGTTTTCATCCACATAGTAGCAAACTCTATAGTGTATTTTCATCATGGGGAGAAGAGTTGTTTTGATGTATTGATCAAACCAATTAATAGGATTCCAACATATATTTGTGAGAGGAATCAAAACCCATATATATTGGTTCCACATAATGGGACCCATAAAACCTTTTACTTTTATGTGATAAGTACCAAATCGTTCTATATAGCCTCATGGGGGAATGATGTCTAGGAGAAAGTTTCCTAGTCAATGTTTGGTGTGGGAATTATGTTGAAGCGGCCTAGGGAAGCTAAAAAAGATTTTAATTTCCATGTTTAATTATAACATATTCCGAATGTTTTCCAGATAGTGTATGGTTGATTTGGGATATTGGGTTTGGACCTCAGAGTGGCTTCATCCATATTGCATTTGGATGGGAATCAAAGCCCATGTAGTTAGGTTTTAAGGACCCACTTATATGGATGTCCATAAAATGTCTGTATCGTCTGGGATTATAAAACATTGAGAATATTATATTGGTAATTATTCCTACGGATTATTACATGTGAATGGTTAAATGATATATTTCTTCACTAATAGTGATATGGAGGCTTGTTTGGGGCTTATACTTAACCGGGAATCCCATGGATGAGTATTGTTACATGGTTAGGGATTATAACATGTAGGGGGACACAAATTGGGTTTTAGGGGGTTATTCCTGAATAAGATTCCATGGTGAGTGTATTTTTGTTGGGGCCTTCACATGAGGAGGGTTTCCTAGGGTTGTCTTGATCAGGGCTTACATTTGAGGCTGATGCCTGTAATGTTTTGCGATCATGTGGATTTCATGACCACCATCAGCCTCTATGCCAATGTAATTCATGATTAGTGTAAGAAATAATAGAAATATAAGATATTGGAAATGATTCATTTATATTTTCCAAGAGCATGGATACATGTCCTTGAGATCCCATGCCTATAGAAGCACTCTAAAAGAATGTGGGAGGAAGATCCAAAATAATATTATATGTATAATACATACATACGACAGCGTGGATGTTGTGGTTAGGGATATACTCTTAGATCAAAATTCATGATGAGTCGTGATTTAATTTGATAAAGAAGAGGAATTGGAAGATTTTGAAAACTAGGCACATCTCAACCACTTTTATTGGAAGAGGAAATGGAAATGGATGAAGGAAAAGGTTCTTATATACACCTATTCTCTCCCTCATTATGTTTCCAAGATAGTCAAGTCTGACAACCCTCATAGAAACAACCCTTGGGGAATGAAGAAGAGAAAAAGTGCAGCCTCTAGAATGAATTTATTGGGGAATAATCGAATATGGGTTCCCTAAATTTAGTTCCAAAACATGAGAGAAGGATCACATTTCCCATTGAAAGGAAATTAATGTGTGATCCTAACCCTCTTCTCCATGATCCAAAGGCTCTAGGTAATAGAGATGACATGAAAATAACATGGTCTAAACCCTATTATTTTATACTCAGACCACCTTTACACAACCCCAAGGATCTGGGTCCTTGTGACTATAAGAATACACATCTACATACACATCAAGGACCATAACCATATGGTAGGAGAACTGTGGAAAAACTCTAAACATAGCAATTCATAACCAAATGGGATTCACGCTGTTGTACCCCTTCCTATTCTTTTTCATGTCCAAAGATATCATTATAGATTTAAATAAGTTCCCTCTATCTCAAGGGATCCAATTGAAGAAGACCCCTTCCATTGGTGGCTTGTCAGTGGCTCAAAAGTGGTCTCACATTGGTCTTCGTTGATAGGGACGAGGTGACTCACACAGGGCCAATGAGGAACTGGATATAATCCATGTTCGGGGTATATTCCAGTGAGAGTTGGATTTTTGAGGGAAAATTAACCACCTAGGGAAGTAACTTGGTTGATACTTTATCCTTGGTACTAGGGGTCTCTTTAGGTGGTCCTGTATGAGACCCAGTTAGGTCCTTGGTTAGTGAAGGGACCTTACTCACATAATATTCAAATAAGGGAGAAGGGTTAATCATTCATGTTTCTTTTCAGACCTTGAATCTAATTTTATCTCACTAATTCCAGTTAATTATATATTCTCTTGGGTTTTTGAGAGATACATTAGGTGTTTCTGTGTCCTAGGTTAAGGAGCTACGTGAATAGAGCTTAAGGGAATCTTCTTATTTTGCAGAGATGAAAATGAGTAGATTTAGGGTCCTATTTATAATAAAATAGGTGAACCTATTAGAAGTAGCTTTCCAGCACTAGTCCAAGTCAGAGATATCCAGTGTAGGAACCCGTAACAAGGGAGGCCTATATTGTAGTTTCATGAAGGGGGTTGTATGGGCCTTCTCTATGTAGTGGTTCATGAAAAACATCTTGGATAAGTCTCTTTGATTCTTCTTGGGGGTCTTCAGTTCATTAACAATTCTACATTACTCTTTTTAATAATTTCACTCCACCTAAAAAATTATAGTTTCCACATAATCCCCTATTAGGATTGGATCTGATCAAAAGAATGGGATCATGTTCTAATAAAGAATACAATAATTATTATGAAGGTGGTGCTAGTAAATAGTGCATGGGTACCATAAAGATCACCAATGCAGGCAAGCGGTGTGGTTCTAGGGTGTAGTTTTGTAGCATATACACGTGGGGTAGTCTAGTGATGTCTATACATTCTATTAGCCACTTTTCCATTTACTCACTTTCGGTGTTGGTGATCATCTTTCAAATGGAATAGGATAGAAGATCCCATCAAGATGAGGTGCAGCTGGTGGGACAATTTGAAGAACTCCTAGTCTTTGTATTCCAATCTTAGGTCCTCCACTTTAGGAAGGTTTTGAAGTTCCAAAATCACTTGGCTGTGAAGTATCACCAAATAACACACCTCAAAGAATAATTATTTTTCATAATGGAAGTGGTAACCCAACTCTACAAATCCATTACAGGGGATTTAGCACAAAAAAGGGATATTATTATTGTGGAGGATAAGAAACCCCATGATGTTGAGTGAAATACTAATGCACAAACAACCACACTTTAGATTGATGCCAAAATTGATCATGGTAAAGATCAAAATCTCAAATAAATTGTCTGTTATAAGATGTAAAATTTGGTATATAGGCTATAACATATGAAAATTACCCTTCATTTTGAAACATAAATGAAAAGATTTTATGCTCCCAATCACTCATCTTTTCTTTTCCATCCTTACTATACTCATAATATAGTACATAAAATGACTCATTTGAGTTAATGCCATCATGTTTTGATTAAAATGATAAAGAAGAGATGGATTCCTTATTTGATATATGTTCATGGGGCCTAGAGAGTGTATTTCGACTTTTTCAATGGTTATATGAAAAAAAACTGACAAACATTGTTTCTCATTATGTAATAACCCATATTTTTTCATAATCTCAATATAAGAATGTATATTCTGGTGAGATTTGTCTTTTTCTAAGACTATCCCTTTTTTGATTTTCAAAATAACTTGTTTTTGGGCCTATCTAATTTAATTTCTCCATCTTTTTTCCAAACCATATGGAGTGCAGTCCTAGAGAGCTAGGACACTACTTTTTTCCATTGCGACCACTCTGGGTTTTAGGTCGAACATTTCTAACCATATTTTTTGAAATAAATAATATAATAAGCCTTGTCGACCATGAACGTCACAAAATTCTTTCGATACCCAAATGGGAATTCTGAGAAACAATTTTTCAGTTTAGCAATATAAAACACGGCATTAGGTAATAGAGGAGGTATCTCCTGATGATGAAGTTACCACTAATTGAGAAACCCATTTTGTGGGATACATTTTGGACAGAATAATGGGATGTGTTATTGCATCTTCAACTAGTGCAATACTTGGGAAAACATGCCCTATAATTTATAATAAACTTTTAAAAATCAAACTGGGTAGTATTACCTTACAATTTGGAAAAGGAGTTCTCCAGAATTCTTACATTTTGTTATTGATGAATAATGGGTGTTTATGAAGATTAAGGATTCTCAAGATCATGACGGGTTTTAATTCAATGGAATGATGTTTTAAAATGAATAAATGATATGTATTGGCATTTTACATGAAGAAGGGTACATTTGTTTGATGATGGATTCTATGGAGGGGATGACCTATCCCTAAAAAAGGTTGAAACATCATGAAGTTTGATTTCATGCAACTAGGACATTCACTGTATAGGTTATTGTCGTATGGTGGTGAAATTGTTTTACATGTTTACATAATGTGACTTGGGAATTACACTATTTAATTTAATGTAGTAGAGAAATTACATCAGTCTATGTAGTTTAAAGTCCTAAAACAAGGACATTAGGGGGATACAATTTAATGTTTTTATCTTTGATCAAAATTTTAATAATTTTCCATTTATAGGTAATATTTATAAAAACAGACCATCATATTCAATTATTATTAAGGGGATATATTAAGCTATAATGTTAAGATTTTCATATCAGAAGAGTTTTATGGGTAAAGAGTCTGTGATGATAGAGGATGTATCTCCTGATAAAAATTTCCACTTTTTAAAAAACATGTTTTCTGGGATACTTTATGCAAATCCATCTAGGGATAATTAAAGCATATTCAATAGTGGAATCCTTTGGTTTAAAAACCCATGGTGTGGGGTCCTTTATGAAAATCTAAATAGGGTGTGTTATAAACCATTTAGGTGAATAAGTTCCTATAAATTATGAAATTCTATTGTTGATTCCCAAAGGATGTTTCTGGAGATTCAGATTTACCCAAGAATAGAGTTTGTTTTATAGAAGAAATGTACATGAATATGGGGATCATTTCAAGTCAAAATTAACTGATAATTTGAGTAAAATTTCTCCTACACCTATCTAATCAAAGCATGGTAAATATGGTGCATGTATTTTTCTTCATATTTATAGGACCTTTTAATTATGGAATGATGGGTGATATGTGTATTATTAGACTAAGGTCATTCCCACATACATTTAACATGGGGGAGAAAATTTTAAACCATTGTATTCAGAGATTCCATATTGAAAGAAAGGATATGGGAGAAATATGTGTGGAATGACTGTCGACTGCTTTGAATCATGGGTCCCAACATAATTTCAATAATTTTTACGATGATTGGAGGTTTCTCTCGAGGGAGAAGTTATCACTAGTTGAAAAACCCATTTTTTTGGGAAACGTCATGTAAAGACAACAGGGGTGTATTATAGTATAGTCAAATAGTGGAATAATTTAGCTAAATGTCTCATCTTGTGGGAGGAATAATCAAATCCATCTGTGGTGTGCTGTAACATAGTGAGGGAAAGGAGTCCCCTGGTGTCAAAAATTCTATCATTGGAAGCTGAAGAAATATTATAAAGAAATAAAAGTGTAAAATATTAAAAGCCTAACATGTGGTGGGGATATGTATGAGAATAAAGGATTTTCTTGGACCCATACTATCCATGAAGTGTAGAGTTCCATTCACAGATCAGACTGATATATGAAAGGGTGATCTCTCTACTTCCATTGTGACCCCCAGATGAGTAGACCCTAATTAAGAGCTCCTACACCGATCATTATTTTCTATGTATAAGAGGGGAATTATTTTACCCCAAGTATGGGATTGGGATATGAGCCCTAATTGTCACTATTTAACTGATTGGAATTATAATCAAGCCAAGTGTATCTTCTAAGGTAAAGTGTTGTTTAAATTCATGAAACTATGACATTAGTAAATTAGATTAATGTAATATGGTAAGGACATCAACACTGATGTTTAACTTCATCCGGTAAGGGTGAAAGGGAAATGATGTGGTTGTGGAGGGACTAAGGTATATGCCCCAAGAATATATACATATCTTTCATGAGGAAGAATTAATCCACACATAGATTTAATATAATGATCCCCATAATGATTTAATTCATGTGTGGTGGAAATAGGGGGTGGTATGGGCTCATGTATAGGGTGAGAAACCATATTGAATTAAATTTTATTGATCTGAATCATTCATAGGGTAGTGGGAGAAATTATCATATAAATTTCTATGTCGGTCCAATATTAAATATCACGATGTCACTATATATCCCATTGGAATGAGAATCAATCCACACTTAGTTCTTTAAAAGATCATGCAATTTATTGTCATGTGATGAGAAAATATGGGTTTAATTTTAATGTCCTATAGACATGGGCATGATATCCCTAATGTGAACCAATTTACCTTACTCATGGAGGGAATTATTTTACTAAAACTTCTATACTCACAAGAGATATGCTCTGTGTGATAAATAAGGAGTGTAAAATGATTCTTCCACTACAAAATGGTGATACAAGGGACATATTTTGGAAATTAGACATTTTTTGTGGGTAGGCTAGGTGGAATGATCCAAGAATATCTACATGACTTATTCATATTATAATGAAGCCATACGTAGTTTTTTAAATACCATGATGATTTATTTCATGCAGTAAGGATGAAGTTGAATTGATGTGAAAGATAGTAAATGTTGTGAATGGGATCAATAGTGGGAATATAGAAATTACTACATATCCTATGATGGAAATAATCATTCCACAAGTTGTTCTCAAAAGTTTCCATTTGTATTTATAACTCTTATGTAGGTAGTGGGTTTTATTATTGTAGATGGAACCGAGACTAGATATTTGGGCATCGGTACATATCTCATTAGAATGAGAATCAATCAGCACATTGTTCATAAAATATTTCCTATGCAGCTCTGAACCATGCACAAGGAGGGGTAATTTTTTCATATTTCATGTGTTTGGGCCTAGGAGTGGAGATACCAAAATCACTATGTATCATTTTTTAGAAATAATCAATCCATACATAGTTCTTTAAGAGATTTGTAGTTTAACATATTGTGGAATGGTCGTAGTCTTCCTAACATGAAAATGGGTCTTTCCACTTGACCAGGGGTAAGATTTCTGTGTAACTACGTATCTTGTGTAAATAAAAATCAATCCACACATAATTATTATAAATAGTTCCCCATATTAATAAGGTTATGACAATTGGAAAATGGTCTTTGATATCCTTTATAATGATGGATGAGATTTAGATAAGTGGTTTGGGAACCACTACATATCTAAATAGATTGTGAATAAATCCACATGCAGTTAAGATAAATGTTCCATATTAAGATATAACATGTGAATATGGAGTGGGAAATATTACATTAATATCATATGTAATTGAGATTTGATATCTAGGTGTCACTACATATCCCCCTAGAATGAGAATCATGCCACATATAGTTCATATAATGATCACGCAGTTTATCATCATGCAATTAAGACTTTGGTCCTGCAATTTAGCAACTTGTGGAAAGGGCATGATAATGTCAGTGATTATAACTATGAAGGGGGACCACGTTCCACAATGGAGTGGAAGTAATGTTAGTGGGACTTATATGTATGATCTTTTCATAATTTCTTCATAATATCTAGACAAGAGGGAATCTCAACACACTGAGGCATTAGAGGGATGTGATTGTGACTTACACCAGATATGGAGGACCATATTTAAGGATCCTATGTTGAGTGTCTCTACTCTTGGTACATTGGATTTTTCTAAATGTCAAATAACATGGATGTAAGCCATGTAGAATAATTTCTTATCTTGAAGAATAATAGTGTCATGTAGTTTTAGGTCTTACGATTATGATCTTATGTCATGTAGTTTATCATCATTCAACATAGAATATGATTCCATGTAGTTTAATGTATTGGTGAATCGATAGTATTTAATTAATTTTAAGTTCATTCCACAGTCAACAACTACTCAATTTCACATCTTTCAGTTTAAATAAACTTAATGTGAGTACACAAAGTGCTTCTTCAAGAATCTTGCATTTGTTAGGATCATAATGATTTCTCCATCAATATAGATCAAGCAATAATCTTCGTTATAGTGTACCTTGTGTATATAGTAAGTTCCCTCCTACTTTTCATAATACTTTGGGGGATTCATTTCATGTATCATTGATGTTTTGAGGTCTAATACTGGCTGTCCTTATAGGAATGAACAAATGAGGAATTTCTTGTTAAAGATTGCACTATCTGATTTTGTTAGACATTGGTGTCATGAAATTTATGAAAAATTGTCTCATACAACCAATCTATTTTTTCAATTAAATTTTTGGATTATTTATTTATGGATAAATTATCATAGATGGAAACACATAGTGGTGGAAAATGATACTCAATTGGTAGGACTAGTATTATTTCTTATACCAGTGAGTACAGGGTCACCTATAGAGCGTAGTGGGTTGTAGTCTGGTAGGCCCATAAGGACTGAAATAGTTATTAATGATAATAATTTTAATCTTTACCCACCAAATTTTGGAATATTTTTGATAGGTTCTTATTGAAGGCTTCTATATGTCCATTAGCCAGTGCATTGTAGCAGGATGGATGGGTGGATTTTATATCGTATTATTGATATTTCTCTTCCACCTCATAAAAATATTAATCATTTCAATTTTTCATCAGTTTTTTATAAGAGACACTAAATATTGTAATGATGTTGCATTTTGAAAAAAAAAAATTGGACATGAATTCTATAAAGGGTATTGAATCTTTTCCTTTGCTGAAGTATTAGGAAGTAGTTAAGATTTATTTGAATTGATTAATCATATCTGGAGGGTATGATCCCATAATATCTATTACCCATTTGGAATGTGGACATGGGTATTTGAATATATGTAGAATATTTGGGGGGTGATAAATGTAGTTGGAATGCACTTAGAAGGAAGAATATTTATTGGCGATTTCTGTACAATCAAGTGTCATCAATGGATATAAGTATTCCAGTGTTTTTATTTTTTTATAAATATTATATTTTGATAAGTAGGAAATGTAGGCTCTAGTGTGTAAATTTTTCAAGATTGGAGTAGTCTCTTCTACATCATTACATATGAGAATAAATTCATCACATACTCATTTTTAGAGGAACTACTGGCGATTTAGGCTATCATAAAGTGTAATTTTGGCTGCTCACCATTGGATTTTATCGTTCCTAGATATATCTGTCCAAATTAATCCATATTGAAGGTATCCCATTATTGGAATCATCCACCCATTAGTTGGACCATTTGGTTCAGGGATAGGACTGGCTTAATTTATCTCTTTTGTTTTGACTCAAGAAAAAGGTGAGAACATTCAATGATGGGAAATCCTACTAACTATTTCTTCCTAGTTTGGATCTCCTGGTGTTCTAGAAATATTTTCTAGTGCATCTACTTCATAATTTTGTGATCATTAGATGTGATTCAATGTTGTATACGAGGGTAATTATTCCATCAACCCTCAAACATATTAAATTCGATTGATTATATCTTATTTTCAAATAGAATAATCCATGTTTATTTTTCTAATATATAACTTTGAGTCACCTTTAAACTCTAGGTAGATCACTGGAATCTGAAGTGATATTTACAAAAAAATGATGAGGGCCTCATACTCCACCTTGTTGTTTTTATAGACTTCTGATAAGAGGAATGTGTAAGTCAAAACTGACTTCGTTGGGTAGATAATCATGATCCATATCCTAACTTTTTTTTATCTTAGGTTCTTCTATTCTTCTCTATGTTGGCCTCCTAGATGGGATTTCAAAATAAATTTCACAATTTTTGGGGGTATTCAAAAATGGAGAATATCTCTTAATCCATAAATTTAATACTTAACGATGTTCATTCTATAGAGGGCTTTTCTATAAGGAAATATTCTAAGGCCGAGAATTTGACTACTTTATGAGGCCGCAATTTTATAGAAAACAACTTTAGAATAACCTCCCATCATGGTAGATGTCCTATCAATAGAGGATGTTTGAGGCTGTATTTGAGTTGGTTATTTTGAGAGACCAAATGAACCTCATGGTCCTACAAATAGTGTATCAGTTTTCGAACTAAAAATATAAATGGAATTTATCTCTTCATGATGTCTTAATTACATGTATCAATATCGATAATGGTCCAACTAAACAAATAAATGTTTTTTTTATTTCACAAATCATTTATTTGTGCAAGGAAGGCTTCCCAATGATCACTCCAAGCTATCACATATAGATTTAGAGGCATCCCCTCAACAAATATCATTATTACTGGTGGGATCAAGTAGTGTTTCATGAGGTTTTAAAATTATTTCAGACAGTCATTGGTCCACTGATATGTGACCCCATTCTACATCAGTTTAATTAATAGTAAACACTTTACTGCATGGTTGGATATGAATCACCATAAATAGTCCAATTTTCATTTAATTCCTCTAAAATATTTAAGGTTTCTAGTGGGTGACATTCTAGGGATGGGTAATGTTTTCATGGGTTCAACTTCGATACCAATATGGAATAAGACAAATCCAAGAAAATTTCTTGGGGCCAACCCAAAATGACATTTTAAGGGGTTCATCTTTAGCATAGATTGTTTTGGATTTTTTAATATGTAATCAAGATTACATATATGATAAGAATGACATTTGGGCTTAACCACTAGGACATCAACATATAATTTGATGAAAATCCCCATGAATGGTTTGAAGATGTGATTCATAGCACCTTAGTATATGGAACTTTTGTTCTTCAAGACAATGTTTATTTCTTGATAGAAGAATACTCACTAGGGGGCTCGAAGGTGGTGGGTAATTAATATTATGGAGAAATAAAAATTCAATTATACCTTGAATAGCCGTCCATGAAGGATGTGGATTGATGGCATTCATTGCATCAATCATGAGTGTTATGATTGGAATTGGGAAGTCATCATTTTGACAACTTCGTTTGAGATGTTTGATGTCAACAAAAATATGATTTTTCCATTTTTATTCTCCAAAACAATAGTTTTTTTCTATCCATTTTGGATATTTTACTTCTCAAATGATGTTAGACTTCGTGTTTTTTTCAACTTTATCCTCCATTTTGGAGGGGTGAGTCAATTGTTTCATTATGTGCACCAATTTGTTTCCCCGATGGCCTTTTGGAAACCCCAACTGATGGGTGTCCACCTCATGGTTGAGGACTAGAATATCTATATAATTTCCTATAAACACATCCATGTGTTGCTTTGTGAAGGATGTATATTCCTATTGTTCTTCACTAGTCTTGTTTGCACTGGTTATAGTTGTTTTTGGATGTTCATCCATACCAAAATCTATTTCTCTTAGTTCTTTGATAGAGGTAGAGACCCCTTCTTCAAATTCTAGAGGGGAATACCTTAGGACTTATTCCTCATCCTCTTCCCTGGGTTTTATCTTTTTTACTTCTATCTAAGAAGTGGTTCATGAAGAAGGTTTCTCAGGGTTAGGGGAGGAGCCTGTATTATGCATTTATATGATAAAACAACCAAGTATGTCTCCATTTATGGTGAAAGGAATTTTTATAGAATTAAAGTGAGGATGAGGGATTGAGAATGAACATCTTCATTTTCTTCAATGGACATGACAAATTCTTCCATTAAAGTTAATTGAAAATTGATTTTCTGGAGCTTAGGGGTGAAATAAAGACTATTTCATCTATGAATTCATCAGTATTTGTATATTTTAAAGACATATCATGTTCTATTAGGATCCATTGGCATAATTAACATAATGAATGTCACAAAATCTATGCTGGAATTTGGGAACAACACTTAGACTTTATTGATGGGACACATGTGCTATACACAGAGAAAATTTACAGGATTAGAACATATCACATCCAGACCATTGGGGGTATTGATTAAAGAGACTCCATCAAACATGAACTATTTCCATCCATTGTGTTTGAATCATGTATCAATGTAATATGATTTTAAGTATTTCAATGAGTATTTTTCACTGATAAATGTCCGAATATTAATATTAATAAAATATTTGATGAATTGGAGGTAAAAAAAGTGGAAAACCACATGTTAATATAGACAAAGTCTTAACTTAAGAACATTGAAGAATGTATAATACCTTGAAAATATTAATCCTGATTCAGGCATGAGATCCCCATTCTGATTTCTGAGTTTATTTTTCCAAGATTATTTTCCTCATTGTTTTTATAACCAAGTAACATCAGATTGGATGGGGATAAGTGGGATTCATTGTAACCCAGCTAGATATGTTTTTTTATTGAAATTATACAGACTCATGGGTTTTGTAAATAAAGTCTCATCACATATCAATGTCGTTTATCCTTCCAGATATATACAAGAGTCTTACATGCCATTGTATCATGGAATCCTCATCCTGATCTATGAAGGAGATGGTCGTGGGGAATTTTTTGGGGTATTATTTGTATGATACACTTTAGTAGTATCAGGATATAAATAAATTTTTTATATATTAACAATGAATTTAATAGTTCTTCATGGTAGTCTTTTTATTGACTGAAGGAATCCAGGATTGATACTTTAGTTGGAAACATAGATATTTAATTCAAAAAATAAACTTATTGTCCAAAGGCTTGTGTTTCCTATCATGGGGATATTATTTTTAAAGATATTTAGGGGCTGAAATGTATTATTTGGATATATCATTATTAAATTTAGTAGTTTAAAGTTATTCCTCTCTTGGTGCAATATTTCAGTTTTCTCTTCCTACATACTGAGTTTGATTAGGAGATGGTGTATCCTATAGACAATAGTCCCATATGATCATGTAAGGTATGACCTTATCATGTGTTTAGATATTCTATTCTCTTATTAATGTCACTATATATCACTCTCATGGGTTTCATCATGGTTGATGGTTTGAGAATGGATGTAGTTAAAGTAGTGAAACCTGACACAAGTGTGTCTTCCCTTATGTCCCTAAATTTGACGGACTTTTCACTCAGTTCCTCAATAATGTGTAGGGAATTTAGGTTCACAACCATGCTCATCATCTCAGAATGGATCCCTTAACTGAATAAAATTATTGGAACCAAGGACCATCTCCTCATCTAATTGAGATTCCAACTAGTGGGTGCATCCTTGTTGTACCATTTTTCGGGGTGGTGCCACGTGATATAGTGCATGATTTGGAGAGGGAGTCAGTACATGGGCTGGCATAAGCATAACAGTAGAAAATTCTACATTCCATTATATATTCCCTTTAAATGATGGTATTAGTTGTGACTTATCTTTGGATTATATGATGAAATATTACACTCTTTGAGTGATCACGACATGGTCCTAAAACCCTCCTCTGTATTTCACATGGACAAGTTGTGGGTGAAACTCATTATAAATATTCGATCAATATATAGGAATAAAGTCTTCTTATGGGAGAAGTATGATCAAGGAGTATTTCAAACCATTCTACTAAGAAATAAAATTTCAAACCCTTTCAATTTCCTGTACCTTGTATTTTGGAAGTTCCAGGATCATCGTATACTGCAGCGTCGATATGAACTGGAAGATAATCTTCTAATAGAGGTCTCACCAGACCATAAATTACCAAAACGAAAAACTTGTGTACCATACAAATGTTGATCACTATAGTTATTTCTCTAAGAACCTATTTTTTTACTACATTTTGTTGTTTAAGGTTCCCCACCATGAGATCACAATGAGATGAAAAATGAATTTAATGCTACTCTAGGTCACCTGTGCCATTAAAAATTTGCGGTGTTGGGTTCTCAATGTTTAGAGGGTGATAATCAGTTCTACACATTTAGGGTATGGATTATTTATCTTTTTATTATTGTGTGTTGTTCCTTCATGGATTCTAATAAACCCCTGAGTGATGCAAGATCATTCATAAGCCCTCAGTGACTGTTTGGTTGATCTGGAGCTTGAATAGGTGTAGCAGCTAGCATTGCCATCCTTATAATTCTTAAGGGTATCTATATTGGGTAACCTATATGGAAATTTATAAAACCATTCACCTTGACCCATTATGTTTGTGAGCCTAATGTACTAACTCCCAATATTATTTTGTAGGATCTAAATATAGTGGTGGTTAGTATCCTACAATAATAAAATTCTCCAAATCTATTTCAGTTTTAATTGAAAACCCCATTTATTGAGGTAAGAAGATTGGGAGTGAATGTTGAGGATATTTTGGCATATTATATCTAGAAGGAAGGATGCCTCAGATATGTTCTTCATTGTGTCTCCTCAATTCGTTCATTTCCTCCTCCTACTGAGTAAACCATTCCTCATGTAATGGGAGATTGAACTCTATTGAATGTAGGCAAGGCACAATATGACCCTTACCATTTTCATTATTTGATATATTTTAAGGATTTAATAGTCTGGTGATTGGATGATTTCCCATTTTTAGGGAAATTTTCTCATTTCAGGTAATCACACCTCCATTAATTGTTTCAGTGTGGTCTAGATTATGAACCAAAACATCCTCTTCTTATTCCTCCTCTAAATTTACCTCATGTTAAATAGATTATACAAGGGAGGAATTGGTGACATATACTAATGCATAATTCATTTAAGATATTCTATTAGTGTCTTTGAGAGACTACATCTTTCCACACCCTCCCTGAGGCCTTTTCATTAATTTTCTAAATCTCTTGGAGCTATTTGGTGGAGAGTGATCCGGATGAATTATCTAGAATTTTCAATCATGCGCTTCCCTAAAAGGGTACCTAGTCATCTAACTGATTGAACTAAGAGGATACATTATATGGATTTACCGCTAATCATAAGAAGAATTTAATATTTTATGGATGATATTTTTTGGTGAAAATCATCCACATCCCTGAGGGTTGGGGCTGTTCATATTCCACTTTAACAACTCCTTAGGTCTGGTTTACTAACCTCGAAGGTTAGGTTTTCAAAAACTCTATCACTATGTGCTAGGGTTTCTCATGAACTATCATGGATTATCTTACCATGGTTTCCCTTCATATTCTATAGGGTTTAGTCTGAACATCGGTTGGGTGCATCATTTTTAATGCACCCGAACCACACAACTCTATAGATAATTTCTATATATTTGACATTTTACATTTCTGATGAAAACCATCCCCTTAGAGGGTACCTTTATCGATATTTTTGAAACATCATATGACAGGGTCTCTCAATAGTCTACTCTATTCTTGTCTAATGTCCTTGAGAGTCATTCAGGGCCTTTGAAATTTGAGCATATCTTTTTTTTATTGTGAACAAGGTCTATTGTTTAGAGGAGGCATGAAGCTATATCATTGCATGATACCACTTTTGGAGGTATTTTCTGGTTAAGAAGCATGATGAAATGTAACACATATTTTTTTCCCATCCTCTGATATGAGCGCCTTAAGGGGTGTATTTGATCAGTTTTTTCAATATTTATAACACAGTGAGGCATGTTCTTTGAATTGATCCTTTTTGTTTCTCAAGATTTGTATGTAATACATACATGAGAGATTTCAATTTAATTTTTGATTTCATCCTTTTTATTACCCGGATGTGGCATTGATACTCAGTGTAGGGTAATTCTTTTTCTATTAGGTTCTAAATATTTTTCCATATATTTTGTCTATTGAAGTGCACAAAATCTTCCTACAATTACATTAGAATGCTATATTTAGTGTTGAATAAAGGCCAAAACATTATTGGTATGTAATATTTATCCAGATGTTTCCTAATGTTTACCATGTCTTATTCTTATTGTTTCTGAGGCTCTGCTACCTAATCTCACCCGAGTAGATGTATATCATTTACTTTATCAAATATGGCGAGATTAGTTGGAAATTCTTCAAATATGTTGGAAGGTAGGAAATCTAAAGTAGTATTGAAGAATGATCTTCACCTAAGGCTCTCTTTTGGTTGATAAAAAATTTTCTTTTCAAATGACACGTCATAATACATGAAAAGACTTGTTTTTTCAAGTCCCTTACGATAAAAGGGGTTTCTCATTACTACAATTACAAGGGGAGACCCCTTCTGAGGAATTGAAATAATATTGTAGTGAGAAAATTCATAGTAAGCACCATCATATGAAGGATTACCATGGCGGATTAATGTAATGGTAAAATCATCTTCCTCCTTGATCTATTATCCATGAGAAGGGTTATTGTGACTATCTTCATGAGATGGGCACTTAAGATCTATCATATTTTGTTCATGAATAAATACTTCATGGATACAATTCTGAGGAGGACCTTTAGAACTACTACTACATCTATAGATATTTGGTGATGGGAGGGTAGGATATTTAGCTACCACAAATATGAATATGGGGCCCTCATCAACACTTTAATTTAGTAGAGAGGTATTGTAGACCATCGATTTTTCAATTTGTCTTTGGTAAGGATTATTATTGAATTCCTTCATGAATGATTGGGGCAACTTACTAGGGGAAGTTGTTTCAGTATTAAGAATCCTTTTAACTAGATCATGTGTTTCTATCATAATTTTCATAAAGGATTCAGGAATTTTTGAGTGGGTTTGGACCTTCGCGGGAGTTTCCATTGGGATAGGACAATTTCTTCCTATTAGGATTGGTGTGTGCTCCTGATTCGATCATCGATATATCATGGGGGAGTTTTACCCATGACCCTCTTGGTCAGGAGTAGAAGTGTGTCTCTACCCCATGTTGATATGCTATTTAGACTCGAAATTTATGGGGATAGATCTGTGTGACTGTCCCCATGTTACTACTTTCATTATTTTTATGATGTACTCAGATGTTTGTTGGCTATTGTATGTTATTTTTTCTTTTCTTTCACTATTGTTAGGATATGATTGGTTACTTCAGTAACTAGAACAAGGATATATGGTCATTCTATTCTTCAGGATGCGGTATCTACCTACTCATGTCCTCCCTTTCCATTCTTTGGATAGTGAAAGTACTCATATGTGTGTTCTGGGAGTTATTTATTCCCCATATTCCTCATTTTGAATCTTCCACTAACTTCTCGGGGTGATTTAAAATGAGGATGCTAGAAGGCTTGTTGGATGCAGGTAGGTATGTGTGCCTGCTAGAAGATTTCCTCCAAACATAGTGGCGGGATTATCTATTATCCTCCATATCAGTCTACTAGAAGGCCAGATTATTGTAGGTAGGTGTATGTTCATGATCACAGTTTTCTTTCAGATTTGAATAATGGGATTCCTTGAGTGCTCCATGCATGTTAGATGGCCACCTAAGTTATGTGTGGTGGTTTTATGTTATCACTCATAGTTTACCACAATATTGGGTTGACGGGATTCTCTGGATGTGGAATAGGTGTGATCATGATCCCTATTGACCATTTACTACCAATGACAGTCCTTATTTCATTCCTGGTTCTAGAAAAACTGTACCAAATGGCTAAGGAAAACACCCTCATCAAGCTGAGGGGTCACTACCATGCATTTTTAGTAGTAGTTACTTCTAGCAGGACCCCATTGGATGGATGCCTATGTCTTGTGGGTGAGTTCATATGTTTACACTTCTTCCACCTCTCTTTGATAGGTGAGGGATTGGTTATCAAATTATGGGGATAAATACCAAAAAGAGTTGAACACAACAATTAGTCTCCTATGCTTCTGGACCACTAGATGCTGCTAGTTTGGATATCGGTGGGGCTTCATGAGATGGAGGGAATGTCGGGTGGCCTCCAGGTATGAGACTATACCATTAAAACAGTACTCTTAGACAAGTGTGTTTAATACCCAGTGTTAAAGATGCTAGGTTTTCCAAAAAAAATCTTTTTCATGGATGAATACCTAACATTAATAATACCAGGGGAATACGTCGTTGAATGTTGTAAGGATTCCATTGGATTTAAGTGAGTATTAAGTCAACGTTCTTTGAAATATGAAAAAATATAAAAATAAACTCCCATAAAAGAAGAATATCATTTGAATGAACACATACATGATTTATTATCTTATTTGGACCTATTTCACTTTGTTAGAGAAAGGGGCTTGATATGTTGGAGACACTATCTTCCCTGACAAGGATTCATATTGGGTTCACCATTTTATGTTTCCAATGGAAACGTGTCACCCAAAGGTTGATTTATGGGGGAGTCTATTTTTGGAAATCATTCGCATCATGTTAACTATTTTTGAATGGCTCCCACTAGGTTAATTCATTGTATCGAAAACACCCAACAATTCTATATCCACAAGGGACCTTTTTTTTAAAGGAATTTTTTCGTTGGGGAGTTATTCTAATGATGCTAAAGAACGCACATTGGTCGACAGGATTGGAGATTGATCAAATCACACCCTATAGGGGTAACTATTTCCTACTCCATGTATGTCTTTGTATATTTAATATATGTTCATTAATCCTTGATTAATTCTTAGGTATGATGTGGATCACCCTTGAATTAACAATCTATTATTAGCATGTATGGAGGTTAGAATTCATATTTTTGTATATGAGGTTCTTCATAAATGGAGATAACAATATACAATTGAGATTACTCATCAATGGTATCCCTTTATGTTTTGATTACATATTCTATGGTCAATATTATGACGATGATGGTTTTTATCCACATAGTGGGGCGCTCTAGAGTGTATTTTCATCCAAGGAGATGGAATTTGTTTTGAAGCTGGGATGAGACCCATGAATGTGATTCTAGTGTATCCTAGTGAATGGAATCAAATCACATGTAGTTGAATTCCATCTAATGGAACACAAAATACCTTTTATGGTCCCCTGATAAGTAATGAAATTTCCAGTTTAGTGTCATGGGACATTGATGTCTTGGAAAAAGATTCATATTCCAAGTTTGGGGTGGTCCATAAGTAGAAGATGTTTAGGGAACCAATAAGAAAAATTATTTTCAAGGTTTATATAGAATAAAATTTTAATGTGGTCTAGATAGAGTAGTGTAGATTTTTGATGTTGGGTTTAGACTTTTGGATCTTCTTACATATACAATTTTGATGGGAATCAAATCCCATGTAGTTTGATTATGAGGACCCATGCTTATGTAGGTCCTCCAAATGTTTGTCGTAATGGGGATTATTTCTCTTTTTTAATATCATATTAGAGTTTATTACTAAGGACGATTACGTATGAATGGGTCCATTAGGGATATCTCAACTCATGGTGATCTGGAAGCTTGTTTTCTTCTTATTCCTAAAGAGAAATCCCATGGATGAGTATGGATAAATAGTTTGGGATTATAATAAGTAGGATGACTAGAGGGTCATTTTTTAAGGATTATTATTGAAGGGGATTCCATAGTGATTCAATTTTTGGGGGATTACTCATGAAAAGGATTCCCTTGTATGGGTAAGATCATGTATAACACTTGAGGAGGATTCCTGAAAGTTTTTTCGATCATGTGGATGCCATGAACATCATTAACGACTTAGCTGATGTGAGTCATGATTGGTTAGAGAAATAATTGGAAATAGGATATCCAGGAAACCATATGATCTTTATTTTTTAGAAGTTTGATTCATTCCCTTTATTACCCACACCTATTGAGGAACTTTAATGTAAGGTTAGAGGAATATCCGAAAGAATATTATCTTCCCAAAAAATGTATCTAACTCTATGGAAGTCATGGTAAAAGATATTTTATAATCCTAAAATTCATGATGTGTCATTCATTAATTTGAGAAAACAATGATTATCTAGAAAACCACTCACTTATCATCCTCCATTTGTGGAAGAGGATGGGGAGACTAGAAAAGATAAAGGAGATTAGATGCACTCAATCCCTCTCTCATTTCATATCCATGATAGTCAAGTTTGACTACACATGTTGAAATTTATTTTGGGGAGTGTGGAGGACAAAGTTTTTATCCATATATAAGAATGACAGGGGTCTTACTAAATTATGGATTCACAAAAATTGGTTCTATAGAGGGAATGGGTGATCTCATTCCCTATATATGGGAAAGGAAAGCATGATTCGTACCTACCCTATCTAGAACTGGAAGATATGAGCCAAATAGATGAGAAGGAGAGGATGAGTCCTAAACCTAGAATCTGAGTCTAGGAACTCCCTGAAATCACCCCTATAGTTTAGGGTCCTCGTGAACATAGGAATTCACATCCACATGTACCACAAAGAATCTAACCATCCATTAGGAATATTGTGGGAAACCTATGACCGTGGTAATACATATCTAAAGGGGATGAAAAATGGTGTTCCCCTTATCATGGTTTTGCAAGTATAGTGGCTTCAGTAGTGGTATAAAATATCTCCATCTCTGACAAGGGATCCAATTGACAAGGATCCCTTCAATTGGTTTCTTTTGAGAGGGATCAAATATAGGCTCACACATTTACTGGTTTAGAGGACATAGGGTCCTCACACAGGGAATAGGAAGAACTAGAAGTTCTTCACATGATGGGGGTATGGACCTGTGTGAGTTTGATATGCCTTGGAAAATGACCCACTTGTGAAACAACACTTGTGTGTGGATTTATCCTAGGAAACTTGGTCTCCTTATATGGTCCTAGATAAGGCTCACACAGGTCACTAATTTGGGAATGGTCCTTGCACAACTGATTTTCCACTAGGGGGAAGTGGCCATCTTGTATGATTCTTATGTTTTTGACCCAAAAGGGACTTCTATGTCAATATTATCCCTCAAATCTCTATCACCTTTAGTTTTTGAGAGCTTCTTGATTGAATTTTGGAGACCCGTGTGAAGTCGTTGTGCAACCAAATCTTGTTGGATTCTTCCTATTTTACAATCATGCAAATGAGGAGCTACAAGGTCATATTTATAGTAAAATAGGGGACCCTGTTTGAAGGTGTTTTCATGAATAGGTCATGAGTTCTTATTTTTATAATAATTACCCCATGAAGGGGTGGATTGTGTTTTTTTACTATGTAGGAGGGGTTGCACGAGCCTTCTTTGTACATGAGTGCGTATAGGCCATCTTGGGTAAGTCCCCTTGATTATTCATGGGTATCATAACATATTTAACATGTTTTATGTGCTCTTCATAGTTTTTAATCCAATTTAAATAACAAAGTGTCAGAATTTGCTAATATGCACAGTTATCGGACAGTTTTCACTGACCATTTAGCTCAACCATGCATTCCAAAAAAGTTTGAACCATAGTTTTTTAAACCATGTAACATGTACTGTACAACCATGAAAAACATTAAATTTACTATAGGTTTATCATTCATGTATTTCACGTTGTTTTTCTAACTATGAACCTAAATTTTGTGAGTTTATGGATCATGGGTAATTGGAATTAAAATGTTAGTGAATGATTTTTCAAACCATGATACCAAACCATACGCCCCTATAAAAAGTAGTAAATTAGTATTTATACCCACCTTTCTTTAACCCTTTACCTAAAATTGAGCCTCCTAATTTCATTTATCATCCCCCATATGAGATCTATTCCTTCTCTATACTCATGGTCTTTAAATAGCTCCCACATAAGTACTCCAATTAAATCATCTTTCATCACATTGGATACCATTAGGCATGTCTAGCCCACATATTGAATATTTTGATTCTTTCACTTCATATATTTTTGGAGATAATTATGCAAGATAATATGAGATATTTTTTGGAAGATTCTCTATTTTCCCAATTTACCATAATTAATGAACTCTTAATTATTATCCATACTTATGGTATCTATATAAGACTATTGGTTGAACATCTCTTTGAAATTTGACCAAGTGAGGTCCCCCTAAAACATGTCATGTGTGATGGATTCACATTATTCATGGCTCAGTTCAGAAAGCACATAAGTAGAAGTCTTCCATTGAAATTACTAGGGGTTTGAAGAAGACAAAGATGCAATAAATTTTCCCATCCATTCATTAGGTTCTCATGAAAATTATTCATCACAAAGTAAATGTTTATTATACATAGTATATTCTTAATAATGATGTACCACATCACCATGATCTCAAAATCCTTCTCAAAAAAATAATTATACACTTTAAGATACATAATCAATTAGTGTAGGGTCAGGTTGAGTGTTAAGAAATGGAAAATATTTTTGTAACCCCTCTCTATAATCTATTGATATCTTTCTAGGTGGAATTTTTTATATGAAATAAAACTTATAACTCAGTCATTTCATAACTAGACACCATGAAATATTTATAAAACAAAAAACCTTCCAAAATATCTCATAGAAAGGTAAGAATATTATTAATCTAAAAAACCCAATTGTTGGAAACATAAATTTTTTCATCATTTTATCATTGTTCGGCGTTCGGTAACATAGTTTTGTATGTGCCCCTGGGAATGAATTTAGATTAGGTCAACTGATTATTTCATGGTCTTCCAAACCATATGCTTAAATTGTGAATGTCTGAATTTCTTCTCATTTCCACAATTAAATTTTAATATTTAAAACATTATTCATGGGAGACCTCAAAAACTCAAAATAGTAGTAAATCATGTTAAATTATTCTAGAAATACATAAAAATATAATCAAATTTAAGAAATTATTTTTAAACACCCATGGTAACATGATTCTCAGCATGAAAAAGTGTTATCTAGACAGTCTCTACCACTCTATTCTAGATTTTCAATAGTAAAATATTATATCTAGGAAAAAAACCAAAATAAGAGTTGCGTTGTGATACCATTTTGTAATAATAAAGCTTGTGTTAACTTTTCTTGTCACATGGATAACCCAGCATAAGGCCCAAAGTGTTTTGAGAGTGGTTTCTCTCAACCCAAATCATATGTGTAATTTAATTACCATCACATGTATACAGATTAATATATATATACATATATATTATGTATTTAACATAATAGTATCATCAATTCTCCATGTATGATATATTTGGTAATGTTCTTATATTAAATTTCATATAAAAAGGTTATAGAAGTTCCCTAATTTAATGAGAACTATTGAATACAATGATAGTATTCATGAACTTTTTTCATACGGTCTAAAGAAATCATTATGTGGGTCAGAAATGTTTTTTACATTCTAATGATGGGGATTATAAGAATTTAGGCTTCCTTTCCTGATGTTATCAAGTTGTTATCACTGGTATATGAGATAATGAGGATTTTCCAACCAAAAGGAGAATCACATGATTTTGGTTTCATTGGTTATTTCCATCCAAAAATATGTTTTTTGGACTCCTAACAAGAGGTTTATATTATTTTATATCTTTGTAAATTTACTTCATACATGATTAAAACCATGATAGTTAGTGTCTATGGTGATTTAGCTCGCATTAGGTTTATAATTGATAATATGAAATTAATTGAATAATCAAGAAAGGGTTTTCACCTCTATGTATAGGAAGAGATATCTTAGCCCTGATTAAATAAGATTTTAATTACTTCATAAAATTCATGGATATGTTATAAAGAGGTAACTCCATCTAGTATATCAAATAAATAATAAATAAATAATATAAAGATGGTGACACAATATAATAATCCATTTTTTGATATATAATGAAGATTAAACACATTATTAAACAATATATTTTCATAAGAGTTGTTTTAATTTCTATTACCTAACCTTATCTCTTTTGGGTACTTCATGCGTTTCTAGACACCAGTCAGGGTCAATGTGTGACACCCACCTGTGTCATGAAAAGTTCATAAGTGGTTACATGCAGTGCATTCTAAAATATTCTTCCAATTATAATCAATTGGTGATATGATATAGTGGGAATGAAATTGAGGTGTTAGATCGTAACACCCCAAGCTTCCATGGTACGCTTCACTTTGAATAACATAGTAGCGTGTGTTTTGAGCAACTTCGAGTTCTACCACACACCAAAACCTAAAAAACTAGCCGTTATGAATAGTAATACCAACTTTTTGAAATTTTATAAATTTTATTTCTCAAAATGGAATTCATTTTTTTATTTGGAATATTGAAATTAGCCAGGGGTGATTTTTTTTAAAAACATTCAATTTTTTATGAATAGTGAAAAACACTGCACCTTAATTAAATACAACTTTTTTATTCGAAATAAATAATAGTGATAAATTATGAATTTCGTCATTATTAAAGTGGTTTTTGATATTGCATGTGATAATTCGACTAGTAGAATATCCTTGTGGATAAATAAGTGGCATTATTTAATTTTATTTTTTCCATATTATGTTGAAGTTCAAGTTTAAAAGGATTTTGTTTTAGTTATACATTGCCTTAAATGTTTATTCTTATTTATGAATGTTTCCTCTATAATGTTATCCTTACTTAGTATCTGATCTCACCCCTTTCTATGTTAAATTTTTCCCAGGATGTGAAGAAGTATTTTATGACTGACCTGTCGGGATAGTGTGAGGGGATATGATTGTGGACTATGGAGACTATGTTGTTGTAGTTTTCATTTTATGATGTAATTTAACACATATGAATGTATCTAGTGATTCCAAGGACACTAAAATAATCTATCTATTGAGACTTGATCTTTTGTTATCATGCCAATGTTATGTAATAATGCCCCGACATTGGGTAATTGGGGTCGGGGCGTTACAGTTTCTATCAATGTAAGTTTAGTATAAACCTTGGAAGCTAGATTTATATGAACTCTGATTAGAGAACATAGATCTAAGATGGACATTGATGATTATTATAGAAGAACATCCTAGAATTTTGGTATTGTAGAGATTTTTTGAGTTTTCTGAGCAATACATCCCTGTCTGGATATGAGAAGGTAGAGGCGGCTCTCGCACAGATATACCTAGGGGTAAATCCTGAAAACACCGCTTTGAGCTAGAATCGGACGGGAACTGGTGCACAACAACGGGCCTTGCTGTACTCTTGGTTACGACACTTCTGGGGGATATGCTTAGGTTATTTCTCATTTTTTTAAACCATTATGAAGTGTTTATGAGTATATACTTCCTCAATAAAAACATTTTTATGGTTATGGATTATATTCATAAACTGTTGAATTCATGTTAAGTGTTTTACAAGTTTGGATTTATATATTGTGATTCATAAACTAATATCGTGTATTCCATTGTTTATAAATGGTGCCTAGTGGAATAAATGAAAACTATATCAATGCACGCACTCCATGTAGGGATTTCCCTCCTACAAAAGATAATTATAATGGAGCTGGTGATGCAACTGGTGCTGATTATCTAATCACCATACTAGGACAACTCACTCAGGTGATGAATAATAACCATAACCGTATGGATCACCCAGATCCACAGCGTGAAGGATCAATGTTAGATCTCTTTATGAGGAAACAACCACCAAAATTAAATGGGAGTACAAATATATTAGTTGTTGAGAAATGGATAAATTTCATAGAGAAAATATTCCAATGACTTGGGGAGTAGTGTAATGGAAAATATTTATTATGGCATTTTACTGCCTCATTAGAGATGATTACCAATGGTGTTCATTGATTCAAAACAAAAAGGAGGATGATGTAGTATCAAATATGGAATTTAGGGAGTTCAAAGAGACTTTATTAGAAAAATACTATCCTCGTGACCATCGAGTAGATATGGAATGGAAATTTCTGAGTCTCCGACAAAAGGAGGATGAGAATGTCGCAACGTATGAGGAAAGCATTACAAGGTTAGTGAGTCATGCAACATATTTTATACCTAACCCAAAGAGTAAGATTGATCATTTCATTGATGGGTTAAAATCTTTTCTCCATCGAGCATTAGTCTCAAAATCCTTCTCATTGTACGATGATATTTTCTCATATTCTATCAAGACAGAAAAGGAATTCTCTAAGCCTTGTGACTTTAAAGAAAAGAAATAGAAGAAGAGATCTTCTTGATCACTATGGGAATGGAAATAAGGGGATGAAGGGAAAAGTTGAATATCCATCATGCAGTAAATGTGGGAAGAAACACCCTGGTACCTAGTTAAAGGGAATGGGAGTCTGTTACAAGTGTGGTGAAAAAGGCCATCATCCACATGATTGCAAGGGGAAAAAATAAGCTATCGATGTTCAATGCTACAATTGCAGGGAGATGGGACATTACGCAAATGAATGTCCTAAACATCTGGGGAGCATATCTCAGAAATGGCCATGGGATCTATGACAAGCATATGCTATCACTACTGCTAAGGTAGAAGCTCTGAAAGATGTGGTGGCAGGTAATTTAATGGTTTCACCAATTTTAGAAAATGCATTATTTGATTCTGGATCATCACATTGTTTCATATCTTCCCATTTTGCTATGAAAATTAGATATTTCCAATTTTATTTGACAAGGGATTTGTTAGTCAAAACTCTTAAGGGAAGTATCATTGCAACAATGTTTTGTGAATTAGTCCCCAATAGATCACATAAATGTACTTTATCTACTAATATCATCGTCATACCCATTATTGAATTTTATATAATGCTCGGTATAGATTGGATTTCATACCATGATGTGAAAATTTATTATATGAAGAAGGAGGTTATGATTTTTGATGATAATGATAAAGAACACATTATCTTTAGAGCAGAATCGTCACCACCTGATTCTTATCTAGATCCACCCCAAGTAGCTCAACTAAGATCAATTATCAGGGAGGAAGAGAATGAAATAACTGTGGGTGAGGAAAGGAATGTTCAAATAGTGGATTTACCTATTGTGAAAGAATTTGTAGATGTGTTTTTGGAATATTTACCTGGACATCCTCCAGAACATGAAATTGAGTTTTCCATTGATTTAATTCATGGTTCAAGGCCTATATCAAAGACCCCTTATAGAATGTCCACTTTGGAATTAGTTGAACTAAAAAACAACTAGAGGAATTGAGTAATATTTGATTTATTTTCTCTAGTGTTTCTCCATGGGGAGCCCCTATCCTTTTTGTCAAGAAGAAAGATTGATCTATGAGGTTATGTATCGACTACAAGAAAATCAATGCTATAACAATAAAGAACTTCTATCCCCTACCTCACATTGATGATTTATTTGACCACCAACATGGAGATCAGTACTTTTAAAAGATTGACCTTCGATCTGGATACCATCAGTTGTGTGTAAAGAAGGAAGACATTTTGAAGACAGCATTTCAAACCAGGGATGGGCATTACGAGTTTACAACAATGCATTTTGTATTGACTAATGCACCCACTGTATTAATGGATCTAATGAATAGATTTTTCAAGGAATATCTCGATGATTTTATGGAGGTATTTAGTGATGATATCTTGGTATATTCCAAAATATATGAAGATCATGAAAATAACTTGCGCATTATCCTGAAGACTCTTAGAAGACATGAATTATATGAGAAGTTTAGCAAGTGTGAATTCTGGCTTCAGGAGATTTATTTTCTTTTCCGTATTGTCTATAAGGATGGAATTTCCGGCACCGACGAGTATAACTTAGGTACATAGTTTTATTGGTTTAGTAGGTTATTATAGGCATTTCGTCCCTAATTTTGCCCAATTGGCTAACCCATTAACGAAGCTCACACGTAAATTAGTTAAATTTTTTTGGAAAAAGAGTGTGAAGAATGTTTTGAAGAAATTAAGGGAATATTAGTCAATTCTCATATATTAACTCTACCATCGGGGAATTATGGGTTCATTATTTATAGTGATGCATGGAATAAAGGACTTGGTTGTGTCCTTTTGCAGAATGATAGGATTTCTGCCTATGCATCACAACAACTGAAAACTCATGAGAAAAACTATCCTACTCATGATCTTGAGTTAGTATCTGTAATTTTTGCTTTGAATATATGGAGACATTATCTCTATGGTGAAAAATGTGAGATATGTACTGATCACAAGAGTTTGAAGTATATTTTCTCATAGAAATAACTCAACATGAGGCAAAGGTGATGGCTTGAACTACTCAAGGATTTAGATTGCATGATACACTACCACCCGGGGGAAGGTAAATAACATTGGAGATGCTTTGAGTAGAATGAATCATAGAGTTTTGAACAAAATGAGAGTTTAAAAGGATCCAATTTTCATGGATATTGTAAAGTTTGATAAGGGGATAAACATGGAAGGGGAAACATTGATTCTTTTTCAAATAGTTTCCAAACATTATTTACTAGAAAGGATTAAGAGTTCTTAGACCGATGCTGAAGAATTCTAAAAGAAGATTAAACATGTGAATGATGGGAGATTGAGTGACTTTGTGTATGAAGAAGGGATTTTGAAATTTGGGAAGAGACATTGTGTTCAAGATGTACCTGATCTAAAAAAGGAATTGTTGGATGATGCTCATAGATCCAATTTCTCTATTCAACATGGGATCAATAAAATTAATAGAGATTTGAAGGAACATTTTTGGTGGGACAACATGAAGAGGGAGATTGCTGATTTTGTGTCAAGATGTATGGTTTTTCAACAAGTGGACGCTGGAAGGAAACTGGCTAGATGAGTCATGCGTCCTCTTCCCATACCTGAGTGTATATGGGATAATATTATGATGGACTTTTTTAGGGTACTACCAAAGAATCCTAGAAGGAACGATGCAAAATGGGTCATTGTTTATCATCTTACCAAGTCCGCACATTTTCTTACTATAAGAGAAGATCTACCACTAGAACGTCTAGCAGGGTTATATATTAATGAAGTTGTGAGACTTAATGGAGTACCCCTATCAATTTTTTCAGATCGTGATCCATGTTTTACATCAAGATTCGGGAAATGTCATCAGAAGTCCCTTGATACTAAAATTCATTTGAGCACTGCCTACCACCCCCAAACTGATGGAAAATAAGAATGGACTATTCAAACCTTAGAAGACTTGTTGATATCAATATCACTTGAAATTCATGGTATGTGGGATCAATATTTACCTCTGGTAGAATTTTCCTATAACAATATCTTCCATTAAAGTATTCAGATGGCACCATATGAAGCACTATATGGAAAGAGATGTCGCACACCATCATGTTGGGATGACGTTGGTGAAAGAAAACTTGTAGACCCAGAACGTGTGGAGGAAACAATGGAAAAGGTGAAGGTAATCCAAAACAAATCAAAGAAGCTCATAGTAGGCAAAAGAGCTATGCTGATTACCGAAGGAAGGATTTGGAATTTCAGGTAGGAGAGCATGATTTCCTGATGGTATCTCCATGGAAGGGAGTAATACGTTTCGGTATGAATGGTAAATTGGGTCCCAGGTACATAGGACCTTTCCAAATTCTAGAACGAATTGGGGTTGTAGCTTACCATTTGGCAATGCCGCCAAGTCTCTCTAATGTTCACGATGTGAGATGGTATGTGAGTATGATATACTCTATAATACCAAATGTAGGATCAAATATGTAATGAGATGCTGAAGTATAAGAGGGGGAGAATTGTAATTTTAGAAATCCCTAAGGAAATTTTGCGTAACCAAAATTCACAATACATATACATTCTATTATCTTGCTTGATTACAGAAAAGTGATTTCGAAAATAAAACTTAAGAAAAGTTTACACCAACTAAGATTCTATCTTAAAGCATATTCAATCCTATAAAATCAGAGTAAAATATTAAGGAAATATATGAATGTTATACTTACCACAAAAACTAATATAATAAGTGGAAAACAAAATACTACAATTAACAAGTAGTAACTCTTTTAACCCAAATAGGAGGGTATCCAACAACCCTGGATAAAAGGTCCATTGATTTATACTTTCAAGAAAGTCTTTATTACCCAAAACCAGGTAATCCCTCAATCTGAAAATAGATATCTATCTTGATATCCCTACAAGCCATCGATTTGTAATGAAATCAACACCACTAACTACACAACCCGAAGTCTCTGATTTCAAGGAAATCAGACATCTGCACTAAGCAAATCTTCACAAAGCAATGTTTGAACAAGCAGTTCAAAACATTCTGCTCAATGGCTGAGGGTTTATAAGATCCTATCTCACTAGAAATTATTTCTGAAAGATCTAAGATTCAAAAATTCTGAAAGTCTCGAGCACATTAAAATAAGATCCTATTTATATGAACAACTACAATGGTCGGCTCCCTCCACCAGCGGTCAGATTCTTCCTTGAATTTTGGAGGGACCTGTACATGTGTCACTCAAAAAAAGGTTATTTGATAACTGAAAGCACGAAATTGTTTTATAACAAAATGAGTGTAATCATAACTAGGATCTGATATTCAGAATGTAAGGAAATGAAAGTTCGGAGTCTAAAAAAATTGAATTCAGAGTCTACAGTACAAGGATATTCTAATTCTATTTTGTAGGAATTCAGAACCTGAATTCAATAGAATTCCAGAGTCTGAATTTCAAGGAAATATGGAATCTGGATTTATAAGGATTCGGAACCTGAACTTACATTGTGTGGAGTCAGAGTTCTTGAGAATTCTAAGTAAGAACTCATAAGGCATCAGAGTCTGAATTCAAGGAACATAGAGTCAGAACTTAAAGAAGTTCGTACCCATAATTTGTATACAAAATTCAGAGTTAGAACATAGAGAAGTTCATATCAATAATTCATATTCAGAATTCAGAGTTAGAACTTAGAGAAGTTTGTATCCAGAATTCGTACACATAATTCGGAGTTAGAACTCAGAAGAGTTCGTAACCAGAATTATGATTCAGAATTCAGAGTCAGAACTCAGGAGAGTTCGGAATCAAAATTCTGATTCAGAATTCGGAGTAAGAAATCTGGAGAGTTCGGAATCAGAATTATGATAATTCGGGTTCTAAAACAGAATACTTCATATCTAAGTAGTTATAGGATTCCGATGTTTTGGTTACAATTCAAATTTTACACTTAAGAAAAATATTTGTATTAACAATGAAATCTAGGTAAGGGTAAATTTCCTTGGGTAAGGAAATTTTCCTTATAATAGTAAAACAAGGGGTAAAAAAGAGTTTTTCCACGAAATAAGGTGTTTTTGATTTTAAAAACAAGAAGGAATGGTAATGTCATAAGGATACCTTACTTACTTAACCATCTCTCCAAAGTATGAAGGAATTGAAAATTCATAAGGAAAACCTTATTGACTCAACAATCCCCCCCTTTTTGGAATGCACAAACATCATTACGAAAAAGAATATAAGGACTTAACCAAACTTTTCTTGACATAGAAAATAAAACTTATATCCCTTTTGGAATTGACAAATATGAATACGACTAACTCCCCCTTAGGCTTTGGAGCACTAAGATTCATATTCTAGATTTATAGAATAGAATTTTCATTTTCATGGTTATGGAAATCTTCGAAATGAGAACCCCCCTTAGATAAACTCCCCCTTACTTAGGGATATATCTTATTATAATTAGAATTATTTTTCCTTCTCCCCTTTATAATTCTTTTACTTTTTCCCCCTTTGGGATTTTCAAAAAGGGTTTGAGGGAATGGAAAAAAATGTGTACTCGAAATATTAGTATAGACATCCAAACAAAATAAGGAACCATAATTTCATTATGATTGGAAGAATTAGTACAATGAAAAAATACAAAAAAAGATCAGTTTTGGTTCTATTTTGATTATTTTTCCTTGGGCGTCGGCTTCTTCACAATTTTCTTCACCTTTTTTAGCTCTTTGTGATCCTCATCTTTTTTATTTTCTAATACTTTTATCTTTTCTTCCTATGCTTTCATGGACTGTTCCTGAACATTTAGAAATTTATCTTGTTTCACTAGGTTTTCTTGGATCTCAATCTGAAGATCCTTTTCTGTTTTCCAGCTTTGGACAAAATTACTCAACTTCCCATTCAGATCTTTGACATCTTGAATCTAAAAATTTTGTTCAAGATTTAGCTTTTCCAAAAATCAGTTTGTAAGATTCTTGATTTTGGTTTCTTCGGTATCAAAAGCTTCCTTGACATCTTTCTGAAATTCATCATGATCTTCCAAATCATCAATGATTTTCATAGACCATCTGGTCATTTTATTGAAATATTTTATGTGAGCTTTATAGTTAATAAGGAAATTTTTTTGATCAGCCTCAATATTGACACATATATCTATCACCATGGATATGGAGTCTGACTTTTTATTCATGCTATGCTGATGCATCTAGCATCTAGAATCTGTTTCTAGAAAAATTGGAATGGTATCCACCAACTTCTTCATAGATTGAACAACAAAATCATATCCTAATGCTGATGATTCCGAATCAGACATTTTACTTCTAGATAGTTCTTCCTCTAACTCTACCAGCTTCCTCTTAGAGGTTCCTCCAACTTCTTTCTTCGTCAAAATTTTCTTTGGTTGGTGTATCAACAACAACTTGTTTACCCTTACTGATTTTCTGAATAACTTCTTCGTTAGGGGATTCATGCCCGCTTCTAGATAACTATACAATCATAACATTATCAATTTTCTCTTTTTCAACTCGTGCATCAACATATTCAAGAAGAATGAAGTAATGATTATGACTCTCTTCCTCTGACAACTTATTCACATCTTGTTCTTCACCCTTCTCATCATCTCCAGTAGTAGTTAGTTTTGAGGATCCGGCTTGAGAAGTCTGGATTGACAACTTTTTGGAAACACTTTCCTTTTCCTGATAATTTTCATCTTTCATAATCACATTATCAGAGCCACCATTATTCTCGGCTTCTTGTACATCATATACAGCTTTCTTCTCTTTCTCAATCTTCTGTTGTGGATTTTCCAAAGTCATAAACCATTTACTCGGAGTCTCAGGTAATAGTTTCACCAGGAACGGCTTCGGAATAGGGATATTCTCGGATGCAATTTCAGTATCCCTCAGAAGGGATTGACACATTTTATCTTCTAAAATATTCTTCTTCATCTTCATTTCCTTGGCTAGATTTTCTAGTTCATCAGCAGCCATTTCATTCATAGCATTAGCCTTTGAAGGGAACAAGCCAAATTGTGGCTCACCTTCTTTCTTGTTTTTCTTATCTTATCTCCATTTGGCAACCACTTCGTCCAGATAAGCATTCAACTTTTTGGGCTTTGGAGGTGCAGATTGAGCTTCTTTTGCCTTAAGGGTTTTGTATGTTGATTTCACTTCCTTTAATTTACTCTTCCTTCCAACTGTCTTTGAAGGTTCAGCTTCTTCAACATTTTTCAGAACTGCTTCTGCCTCATCCTAAGGTAGATCATAAAACTCACTTGACTCTTTAGAGAATCCAAACTTCATTCTTTTGAGGGTATCATCACTGATAAGCATCAACATTCAATTCCACGTATTGGAACTGCAAGGGATCTGGAATGATTCAAGGCACCGAACTATCAGTTTGGAATGTAAGGAATGATATATAATAATTTGAGCTCTCAGATTCCCATTCATGATATTCTCATTTTTAATTATAATGTGTTTCATGAGTTTGACTTTCCTTAGGTTTAGCAAAAAATCTAAGATGTACATGTCACTTTTTTAAGGGTGTCCTTATCACACATCCTCTGTACGATAAGGCTCGGAACCCGTAGCTGTAGAATCCGATTTTTGGTATACATATGGGAAATATTTTTGGTCTTGACATCAGTATGCCCAAGGAATTCTATAGCCTTTTCCTTAACAAAACATCTTTGAGCCTCTAGCAGTTTGTGGGAGCAAAATTCTTCCTCCCATTCGTAAGATAACCCTACAAATCTAGTAGCCTTAGTGTAAGAGATTAAATAAGTCTTTCCAAAAATATTAAAGGAAAAATTTTCCCTACCATCTTTATTAATGAAACTAGCTAGCTCATTGAATTATATCAACAAATCTTGATACACTACATCCTGAGCTCCTGTCTTTGAAATAACTTAACTTTCTCATCTATTGAGCATGATGTTCTTCGAGATAATGGAGTCATATTTGTTGAAGATGTTTGGATGCACTAACCACTCCCTATAAATTTTCCACTCCAGAATCAACTTGACTATAGACATATCTTGAGAAGGAACATCTGTAGAAATTTGAACTGGAGCACTTTTGAAGAATTTGAAATGGGATTTTGTAGGGCAACAGAGATTCGACACGCACAAGCTTTGAAAAATTATATGGGACAACCATCAGGGTCCCATTTTATAGGTGTTGGATGGATGGTTGAACTTCCCATTTTAATCCAAAGGCTGATAATTCGTTTGATTTGATCTGACGGTTGAAATAATAGCCACAACAAAAATTTTGTAGGATCTGATCTTTTGAGGTTTTAAAAAAAATTCGAATTTATGAAAACTATAATCTGAGAAATTTTAAAAACAAAAGAAACTACTAGCAAGGAAAAGGTAATTACGAATACATAAGAAAGAATCATACCTTTCCGATTGTCAGGAGAATTATTTGTATTGAGTAAAATTCATCTTGAAGATCTGTAGATTCTGAAAAAGAACTTGAAAATGAAGAAGAAGAAGAAATTGAGTACACATATCTTCATTACGAAAATATTAATTACGAAAATCTTCATTATGAAAATCTTCAGTACGAAAAACATTACAACAAAAAAATTAATAATGAAAATTTCCTCTATGAAAATTTCAAGTACGAAAATTTCCATTAAGAAATTTTCATGTACGAAAATTTCCAATACGAAAATTTGAAGTACGAAAATTTTAAGTACAAACATTTTCATTACGAAAATGTTACGTACGAGAATTTCCATTACGAAAATCTTAAAACACTACAATACAAAAGACTTGAAATACTTCATTATGAAAAATATGAAAAACTTCTTTACAAAAAATATGAAAAGCTTCATTATAATAATTATGAAAAACATCATTGAGAAAAATATGAAAAACTTCATTAAAAAATGTACTCCCCCTATGAAAATGAGTTTATTACTATAAAGAGAATGGTTAAAAAAGAAGTTATTAAGGATTATTACCTTATGTTTATCATTCATAACGTCTATATGATGTATTCAAATCTATCGGATGGTAAAGATTTTGTGAATATATCAGCAAGTATATGTTGTGTTCCGATAAATTAAAGAATGATATCTCCTTTTTATGTGTGATCCCTAAGAAAATGATGCCTAATATCTATGTTCTTTGCATGGGAGTTATGTGCATAGTTTTTACTAAGGGAAATGGAACTTTTATTATCACCCAAAATTTTTGTTTTGGTAAAACTCAAGCCATAGTCTGTGAGTGTTTTTTGCATCCACAACACTTGAGAGTAGAAAATTCCAGCTGCCACATATTCAGCTTCAGCAGTGGAAAGTGCTACTGAGTGTTTCTTTATGCAAGACTAAGAAACTAATGAATCTCCTAATAAATGACAGGTTCTGCCTGTGCTCTTTCTATCCATTCTACATCCACCAAATTCAGCATCCAAAAATCATTTTAAAACAAAATCATTTCCAAAAGTGTAAAATAGTCCTAAATTCATGGTTCCCTTTGAGTAGAAAAAAGTTCTTTTCACTTCCTTTAAGTGAGATTCCTTAGGATTGTATTGATATCTTGCATATAAAAAAACAGAAAAAATTATTCCCGGATGACTAGCTGTCAAGTAATGTAAACTTCCTATCATACCTCTAAAAGTTGTTTGAACTTCTAGTTTCCCAGCTCCATCAAGATCATGTGTGTATGAGGTACCAATGGGAGTACTTAAACTTTTAGTGTGGTCATATCCATTCTTTTTAAGAATATCATTAATATACTTATGTTTGGATATATAGATTCCTTCTCATTTTTGGGAAACTTTAAAACCAAGGAAAAATGTTAACTCACCCATCATACTAATTTCAAATTCAGATTTCATTAAATCCACAACGGAATCGATTAAAGATTGCTAAGTTGAACCAAATATAATGTCATCAACATAAATTTGAACAATCAAAACATTTTTTTCATCTATATTTATAAAAATGTTTGGATTTTCATTTACCTTAACATTGTTATTTTGATGAAAAAAACCTATAAGTCTATCATACCATGCTCGAGGGTCTTGTTTAAGTTCATACATAGATTTGGTATGTATAAAAACATGATCAGGATGTTTTGTATCTTCAAAGACAGGATATTTTTCAAGAAAAACATCCTCCTAAACATAACCATTAAGGAAAGCACATTTTACATCCATTTTAAAAAGATTAAAGTTGAAGAATGCTGGAAATGAAAGTAAAATAAGAATAGATTCAAGTCTTGCTACTAGAGCATAGGTTTCTTCATATTCTATTCCATCTTGTTGATATAGCCTTTAGAAACTAATCTAGCTTTATTTATAACAATGATTCCATTTTCATCGCACTTAATTCTGAAGACCCATTTTACTCTAATAACAGAAGTTTCTTTAGGTCTTTAATCCAAGGTCAAGACTTTATTCCTTTCTAATTCATTTAGAACATCTTGCATGGATTTTATCCAAAAATCATCACCTAAAGCTTTATCAGTGATTTTTTGTTCTAATTTGGAAAGGAATTCTAGATGTTCTACTTCATTTCTTGAGGAACTTCTAGTCCTTACAGGTTGATTCACAACACCAATGATACTATCACTGGGATGATTCTTAGAAATATATGATTTGGGTTTTGTAAAACCTATTCATCAACATAGGGTATGAAATCTTCTAGGGTAATTGTTTCGGTAATATCTTCATTAAAATTTTCCTTATCAGAAGGATATTCTATCATAGTTTGATAATCAGTTCTTGATAACACATCTGAGGATGTAGGTTGGTGTTGTTTACTAACAAAAGGATTAATTTCATCAAATTTAACATGTACTGTCTCTTCAACAGTACAAGTGTTTTTGATGAAAACTTTTTATGCCTTAGAAGTAGTGGAGTAGCCTAAGAAAATTCCTTCATCAGATTATGGTGTGAATTTTTGAAGATTATCTTTAGTATTCAAAATGAATACCTTGAAACCAAAAACATTAAAGCAGGAATGTATAGGTTTCCTACCATTACATAACTCATAAAGAGTTTTATTAAGTAAAGGTCCAATCAAAACACGATTTATAGTATAACAAGAAGTACTTACAGCTTCAGCCCAAAAATGTTTTGCTATAGAATACTCACTCAACATTGTTCTAGTTATCTCTTGAAGAATTATATATCTTCTTTCAACAAAACAATTCTGTTGAGGTGTTCTGGGTGCTGAGAAGTTGTGGGTAATAACTTTTCTACTACAAAAAAGTTTCAAAATCAGAATTTTGAAATTCTCCTCCATGATCACTATGAATAATTATAAATGGAAGCGTTTTCTCGTTTTTTACTTTGGCTCTAATACTTCTGAAATAAGAAAAATATCCAGACTTATTTTCTAGAAAATAGACCCATGTAAATCAAGTGTAATCATCAACCAAGAAAAATACATAACATTTCCCCCAATTCTTCGATTTTTTATAGGACCAAAGAGATCCATATACACTAATTATAATGCATCAGTTGTTGAGGCTTCACCGACTGAATTAAAACTTGATTTGTGTTTCTTTCCATATTGACAAGGGTCAGAATCTTTTGAAGAATCAAATCTAAGCTCCGGTAGATCTTTAACTAGCCCTTTCATTGAAAGTTTGCATAAGATCCTAAGGTTACAGTGTCCTAACCTTCTATGCCCTAACGAGGAATGATCCTCCATTGCACTAAGGCAAGGTAGATCTTGGCTTCTAAGGTCTTATACGTTTAGTATGTAAAAATTCTCATTCCTATTGGTGGAAAGAATAAATTCTTCCTTGGAATTCTGTATTAAGAACTTATCATTCCTAAAATTCACAAGGTAACCTTCATCACATAACATAATTATTCTAATGAGGTTGTGCTTAAGGAATTTAACCAATAAAACATTTGAAATCAATGTTTTTCCAAGAAAAATGATGTTACATATACAAATAATTTTTCCCCGATCATTATCTCTTAATGTTACTTTTCTTCCCTTCATCTTGATAATATTTTCAAAATAATTTTTGTTACCAGTCATATTCCTGGAATATTCACTATCCATCTACCACATATTCTTATTGATACCTTCTCTATTTTCCGGAAAACAAAAGAGTTAGACTTTCGAAATCCAAACTTTCTTGAATTCGGAATTATTAGACAACAAAATTTTGGTTTTTCGCATTTTTTTAGAAAAATAAGCTGTTTAAAACACAAGAGACTGATCTTTATTCAAGGAGCAATTTTTCTTCCAATGCCCACCACTTAGAAATTTATTACAAAAAGTGTCTCTAGATGGAATAAAATAGTTGTTTTTGAAAACATGGTTTTGGTGAGTATAACCTAATCCAGTAGTGTTACCTTGAGGTTTAATTTGAGAATACATCTTTTTAAAAAATTTCTTCCGAGAGTTAATGTTTTCAAGAAGTTTATTAAGGGAAAATATTTCGGATTTTAGTTTGATGACTAAATTCCTATCCTCAGGAATCATTTCTTCAGAGTTATGTTTTTCCTCAAAAAAATTTATCTCTAAAATTGCATTCTTAAGATCTTTAGAAAGTTATACCTTAATAGAATTTTCTTTTTCAGGGCCTTTAGAATGTTTTTCTAAAAACTCATCTTTATCTCTAAGATCTCTAGAAAGATCTGAAATCTCTTTTGTATGAATTTCTTTCCTATTATTTTCCTTGTCTAATTTCTAAGGAGTTTTACAATTTCTTGCTTCATGTAACTTGGAAAATCTATAAACATTATCATATGAAGGTATTTCATTATTTTTTGAGGATGAAGTATCTTCATTAGAAGTACTATTTTCAGAATAGTAATTATTATCAAGTGATAAATTTTTTAAAGCCTCGGTAGAGCATACCATGGCCATAATACATGTATTAGGGAAAGAAGTAGGCACAATAAATCACATATTCTTTTGAATTGATGAATCATATTCAAAAGATTCAATTTTTGAAGAGTATCCACATCTATCACTCTAAGTATTATTAGCATTAAGGCTTTTCTTGTGCTTTGATCGATAGAATTTCTTCATGTTCCTTTTTGAATTCCTTTCCTTCTTTTCCTTCTTTTTCAATAAAGGAAAATCAGGTCTGATATGACATGTTCTTCTACATTCAGAACACCAAACATCACCATCTTTCTTATCTCTGTAGTCTTTCTTCTTGTACTTATTCTGATTCTTCTTTTGATCTACAATCTTGTTCACTCTCCGAGAAAGATTATCTAATTAATTCTTAGATTTTTTGTGTCACTAGATTCTGATTGAATAATGAATTTATTTCCCTTTCATCTAGTAACTCTTTCTGGGGTCTTGAATTTCATATGTTTATAAGTGTTTGTAAAATCAAAACCTCAATTCCCATTCTTCTTCTTAACATTTTTAGCATCTCTCTTATTTCTGGTTTCATGCTAAAGAAGAGTTCCAAACAACTAATCTATGGAAATCTGAGTGACTTTCCTATTCTCATCAATAGCTTTCCTATTAGACTCCTATTCATTTGGCATGATATCTATGATCTTGTCTACAAGATCCTCATCATCCTACCCTTTTTCTCCAATAGATTGTAAGATATTCACAATAGTCATAAACCTTTTCTTTACTTTGCATATAGGTTCTCCATAAAGAAAGTTAAAGTTATGGTATTCAGCTCTCAACATAGCTCTTATTATTTCGATGACTTTATATGCACCAAAATGTGTGACTTCAAGTTTCTTCCAGATACTGTTTGCAGCTTTACATGATGATATTTGACTATAGATTTACCTAGTCATGGAACATAACAATGTATTTCTGACTCTGAAGTTTTCATTATATTTTGATTTCTCTTGATTCGTAAAGGTTATCAATTCCATATCTCAAATCTTATAATCTCCGGTCAGCATTAGATAGTTATCAAATCTAGTATTGATAAAAAAAGTCTTCATCCTATCTCTCTAGTACTCATAATCATTTCCATCAAAAACAGGAGGTCTAGTAGGATTTAGATTATCAATAGAACCAAAATTCAAACCTTCCATCCTTAAGAAAATCTTTGGCCTTCAAACTTGTTAGTAGTATGAGTTTGTAAACAAGAGAAAATATCCTAAGAAAGGAACTAGATATTTTATCTCTAAGTAAGAATGAATACGAACTTTATGTGTCGAAAATATGAATCCAAGAATATGAATCCGAAAATTCTAATCCGAAAACATTGTGTAGGGGAAAAACATATATGTGAATATATGTATTCAAGAGGCCTTCCTATGATACCAATTGTAAGTTTGTATGTGAGTATGATATACTCTATAATACCAAATGTAAGATCGAATATGTAATGAGATGCTCAAATACAAGACGGGGTGAATTGTAGTTTTAAAAATCCCTAAGGAAATTTTGTGTAACCAAAATTCACAATACCTCTATGTTCTGTTATCTTGAATGATTCTGGAAAAGTGATTCCGGAAATGAAACATAAAAAAAGTTTACACCAACTATGATTCTATCTTAAAGCATATATAATCCTATAAAATCATAGTACAAGTTTAAGGAAGTATATGAATGTTATAATTACCTCAACAACTAAAATACACAGCTGAAAACAAAACACTTCAATTAACAAGTAGTAACACTTTTAACCCAATGTATAGGCTATCCAACAACCCTGGATAAAAGGTCCCTTGATTTATACTTTCAAGTAAGTACATTCTACCCAAACCCAGGTAAGCCCTCTATTCGAAGATTGGTATCTGTATTGCTATCCATGCAAGCCCTCGATTAGTAAGGAAATCAGAACCTCTGACTTCACATCACGAAGTCTCTGATTTCAATGAATCGAACCTCTACACTAAAGAAATCTGCATGAAGCATAGTTTGAACAAGAATTTAAAAACATTCTACACAAATCCTGAGAGTTTATAAGATCCTCTCTCTCTCTCTATAAATCACTTCTGACAGTTATGAGCTTCAAATATTCCTAAAGTATTGACCACATTCAAATGAGCTCTTATTTAAAGGCATAACTCCAACAATCGGCTCCCCCCCAATGATCAAACTCTACTTTGAATTTCGGAGGGACCTGTACATTTGTCACTCAAAAAACGGTTGGTTGATAAATGAAAGCATGACATCATTTTATAAAAAAATGAGTCTAAAAATAACTAGAATATGATATTCGGAATGTAAGGAAATGAATGCTCAGAGTCTAACCAAAATTTAATTCTGAGTCTACAATAAAAGGATATTCTGATTCTATTTTATATGAATTTGGAACCTGAATTCTATAGAATTTCGGAGTCTGAATTTCAAGGAAATTCAGAATCTGGATGCATAAGGATTCATAACCTGGAATTACAAAGTTTGGAGTCAGAGTTATTGAGAATTCAAAGATAAAACTCATAAGAGTTTGGATTCTGAATTCAGAGAACTCGAAGTCAGAAATTAGAGAAGTTTGTATCCATAACTCGTATACAAAATTCAATGTTATAACTTAGAGAAGTTTTTATCCAGAATTAGTATTTAGAATTCAGAGTTAGAACTTAGAGATGTACGTATCCAGATTTCATATTCAGAATTCTGAGTCAGAACCCAGAAGAATTCATAACCATACTTCTGATTCATAATTCGGAGTCAGAACTCAGGAGAGTTTGTAATCAGAATTCTGATTCAGAATTCGGTGTCAAAACTCAAGAGAGTTTGTAAACAGAATTCTGAGAATTAGGATTCTAAAACAGAATACTTCATCTATAAGTAATTATAGGATTCTGATGTTTTGGTTAAAATCTAACTTTTACAATTAGGAAAAATATTTGTATGAATAATGAAATCTTGTTAAGGGTAAATTTCCTTAGTTATGGAAATTTTCCTTATAGAAGTAAAACAAGGGGTAAAAAGAGTTTTCCCTTGAAATAAGGTGTTTGTTATTTTCAAAATAAGAAGGAATGGTAACATCCTAAGGATACCTTATTGACTTAACCATCTCCCCAATGTATGAAGGAATGGAAAAGTCATAAGGAAAACCATATTGACTCAACACAGGATGCGATCCTTGTATCACTGTTGAGAAAATACATGCCTGACCCAACGCATGACCTCACCTATGAGGGAGTAGAACTGGAACCTGATCTATCTTATTGCGAAGATCCCATTAGGATTCCTGAAACCAGAGAACATGTTCTCAGAAACTGGACGACTCATCTAGGAAAAGTTCTATGGAGAAACAATAAGATGGAAGAGGCAACGTGGGAACCCGAGGAACTTATGATGAAGAACCACCCCAATCTCATTATGTAGTAATATTCTAGAAATTTTGAAGATGAAGTATTTAAAGGGGGAGAACATAACACCACATGCTTCCACAGTATGCTTCACTTTGAATAATACAGTAGCGTGTGTTGTACACAACTTCGAGTTCTGACACACACCTCAACCAATCAAACAAGTCATTGTGAATAGTAATACCAACTTTTTGAAAGTTTATAAATTTTATCATTAAAAATGGACTTCATTTTTGGATTTAGAATGTTAAAATTTTCCTAGGGTGAATTTTTTGTATTTTTTAGAAAACAGTTAGTTTTTGACGAATAGGGAAAAGTACTGAAAATTAATTAAAAAAACATTTTTAATCGAAATAATTAATAGTGATAAATTATGCATTATATCATTATGAAAGTGTTTATTGATATTGCATGTGATTATTTGACTAGTATAATATCTATGTGAATAAGTAAATGGCATTATTTCATTTAATTTTTTCCATATTATTCTAATGTTCATGTTTAAAAGGCTTTTGTTTTAGTTATACACTCCCTTAAATGTTTATTCTTATTTATGAAAGTTTCGGTTATATTTTTATCCTTACTGAGCATCTAAGATTACCCCTTTCTATGTTTTATTTTTCCCAGGATGTGAAATAAGTATTTTATGACTGACATGTAGGGATAGTCTGAGGGGATATGAGTGTGGACTATGGAGACTATGTTGTTGTAGTTTTCATTTTATGATGTAATGCAAGACTTATGAATGTATATAGTGATTCCAAGGCTACTAAACTAATATTTCATTCGATACATGATTTTTTGTGATCATGCCATTGTTATGTAATAATTCACCGACTCTGGGTAACTGGGGTCGGGGCGTTACATAGATACTGGCTTAGTTTAAATTATTTTAAAGAAATAAATTAATTCAATATTATTCAAGTCTTGAATAATATGTGTTGTATTTATTAAATAAATATATTAAAAATTTATTAAGTGAATATAATAAAAATATATTATGCGAAAATATTCATTATTCAAGGTTTGTTAAATATTTTATGTGAGAGAAGTGTCTATTTAATGACTTTTATTTTTTCACATAACTTAATATTGATTTTATAATGATGTTATTGAATACTTATGTATGTTGTGCGATGTTTAGTAGGTCATGATAGTGCATTATGGTTCATTTGTAATGTAAACTTTATTAAAAGAGTAAATTATAATTTTATTAAGTTGTAGAAAAACTAGATAAATCTAATTAATAACAAATTATTTTGAACTATTTCTCCCTGGAGTTTAAGATATTCTCAAAAATTTCCCCCACTTCCTATAGTGAGGATGGAGATATTAGAGAACCTCAATCAAAGATCGCCTTCCCAAAATTGAGTAAAGGGTACTCTGGAGATCCTCAGTACATAGAAAAACCTTACATTCACTATGCTAACTGACATGTTCTAAATACTAATATACTGGTAATATTTTTAAGGTATTGTGGATGATCATTAGGGACTCTTATTTTGATCCTTTAAGAAATGGTCATTGGATATGACTATAATGTTCCAAAAACAATAAAAAAACCTAAAATTGTTTAAATTTTTCATCCATGATTATTTAAATTTCATGATATGATTTCATCAAATAAATGGAATTTCATTGTTGGATTTTTTGTTATAAGATATATCTGATGGTTTATTTTTACCCATTTACAAGATTATTCAAATATCCTAGTAACAAGAATTATTATCAGGGAAATGTTTTACTAAATAATTCAAAATATAGATTGAATATTCTAGAATTTAGTTGGTGGGTGTCGATATAGTTCCAACACCTCTTATGGAGCTTTAATACAAAGTCATATGATTGAGATGTGGAGTTGAAATGATATAAATCCGTTTTGGGGATAAAAATTTGAAACACACACACACACACATATATATATATATTATCCCAAATTTGGAGTCATAAATGGTACTTTTTATAGAAGGGGAAATCATAGGAGAAGGAAGGGGTTTGTTTACGCATATATGTGAAAAGGAAGAGACAAAAAAATTATTAATAAAAAAACTCGTATTGGGATTATTCAATAACCCTTGTTGTAACACCTACCCCCCCCCATTGATGAGGGGCTGACTATGTGGTTCCATCATTATCTAGGTGTTTCCATTTTTTGAAAATAATAATAACTATTTATTTAATAATAATAAAAATTCTTTATTAGTTTTTGTACTACAGTAGTTCTACCGATCCTCTAAACATGGGGCATGAACATCCACAAACATTAATACCAATATTGTTTTAACTAATCAATATTATCTATTTCAGGTTTCTCACAACTCGTCCATCTTTTCAGGAGATATTAAGGGCCCGACTCCTCAATGGGGGTTTCGATGTCAGGTGAATCTCTGAAAAATTTAAAAAATATTACAAAACAATTCCTAAAAAATTCTACAATTATTTTATAAAAATTGTGTGTAATTATATTATTTTATTATGAACTAAAATTATTTATTTTTGTAATTCCTTATAAATTCTCTCTAATCGAATTATTTGAAAATTTAATTTTTTATGCGAGACTAATGCATGTCAAATAATCATGAACTATATCTCCAAATGTTTTTCTGGGGTTTATAATTTATTTATTTACTATAATGTGTAATGTTATAATAATTAAATAATAAATGATTTTCAATTCATCTCTCATTGAAATCATTATATGTATATGGGAAAGTGTATCCATGAGAGATTTCATTCATCTGTATCTCACATTCTCAAGACCTCCTCATATATGAGTGAGTATTACAATATAATGAGAAGGATAATGGATACATAGTTCATGTTAGGGATTATAGAATCATTGTATAGGATTTTTACCCATTGGATGTAGTTAGTGTTACAAGTCCAGACAAATATGAATAAGGCCATATCCCTAAGGTGTTTTTTGATCCATCATCCAATCAAACATTCAACAGTTATAAAGATATCTTGATCATGATAATTATTTATCATATGCATGGTTTATTATTTATTATGAATACTTTGATTATATGAGATCACATAGAACAATAATAAGTAGTTCATAGATAAAAATTAATTTCTCTATGATAAATGTTTTTATTTATTCATGGTTAAGATGTGATTACAATAAAATTATATAAAGTATTATTAATATAAATTCTTTTCATTCACTAATAGAAACGGAAAATCCTTAAATCAATATTTAGTCAAACACCTTACACTATTTGAATTTGAAAAAAAAACTACATGTATGAGGTGATCATCAGCCATTGTTCATGATTTCTCTGAATATTAGAGAGTCCTAATGAAAGTGGTGGTTTAACTTACCAATAATACAATTTAAATCAATATCCCTAATTTTCTTGTGGAAACATTACATTTAATGAAATGGATAAATAGAAAGATATGATATCAAGTTTTTGAGACTTCAGTCAAAAAATCCTATAACCACAAGTTAATAAAATGGCATAGTTGAAATACTTTAAAATAACTCTAAAAGGAGGGGAGTATCAATATATTGGACTATGAGGAGTGTTTTTAAAGGATATTTTCCATAATAATATTCAATTAATGGTATATTGTGAATTTATTAGTTTAGTGATACTAGGATTCGATAAAATAGTAGGATACATTTAATTATTAATAAATAATATTTTTAATATTTTTAATCATGATAAAGTACTAATAATAGATATTTACTTGTAATATATAAAATGGAAATCACTACTACTAACTCAATAACAATATAATGAATTTATGATATATTATGTATCATGATCAACAAATATTTCTAGGTGTCGTACACGTTATTACATATAGTACTGCACCACGAATGGAGGATATATGTTCTTGAGTCCCATATTTCTTCTGACCCTCCATAAGAAAAAAGAAAAGAATAAAAAGTATCATATAAAAATAATATTAATGATACATTGAATGTCCAATTAATCATATAACCATATTTTCCCTAATGAAGTTTATAAATTTTATGAGGGCAGCGATACATATAATATTATTACTCACCTCCAAGAAATATACCAAGAGAGAGAAAGGAAAGAAAGGTATGAGATATTAAACACACTATATAGGTGATGGATGGGAGAATAGAATAAAGAAGGACCACATATAAAAAAATTATTGGGTATATAAGGAGATTGTTGTTTCTAGGGTTCAAACTAAACGATGAGATAGAAACTGATCTCTTACTCAGGTATCTACCAACTTGACTTTAAACGTTAGATGGTATCTATAAAATAAAGAAAAAGAAGAAGTTTCTTATTAGTATTGTAGATTTGGGTTTCCAAGATGATAATGAGATAATGACTGAAAAATATTCAGTCAATGTAGTGAAAAAATAGAAAAATCAAGGAAAATAACTAATAGAAAAACTAAATCCAAATGCACTAATACGCCTCTGCTATAAAATTAAATGATACAAAGGGAATGAAATTAGTAGGAAGCGGTCTGATTTTCTTGGGCCAAAAAATTACCCTTAAAAATGAACAACCTAACCAGGAATATGAAGTAAATAGATTCTTATAATTTGGATATATTTAAATAGAATGTACTCTATCTAATTATAAAATTTGGGTACTGGATAAAAACTTTGGCTCACATATTTGTATTCAAATGCAGGAACCATGTAAACTAAATTATATTGATATGGGTGATTTGTAACTTCAACTAGTAAATGGTTTAAGCCTAGGATTATTTAATATTGAATATTACTATATTACTTTCTGTAGTTTTTTGATTTATTTATTAAAAAATTGTTATTATGTACATTCAATTACCAATAACATTATCTGAGTATAGAGTCTACAACATTTTAGATTTTATTTCATATTCATAAATAAATTTTATTTCATTTATAGGGATGAAATATGTTATGTTATGAAATATATTAAAAATGTATCATATATAGATGAAATTGAAAAAAAAATAGTTTTGGAATGAATTATCAAATCAAGGGAGAAAGACTCATGTCCTACTCATCTGTAACACTTCAGGTTTAGTCATGTAAATGAAATGAATTTAACAAAACTGCATCAAGAAAGTTTGTGCACTATATTGAGTTAAGAATGCTGTATTTAATTCACTCCTGTATAAAAGGAAGAATTACCAAATAACATATTGTTGGAAAAGGATAAAAGTATATGGAACAACAATAGTTTATTAATACATATTTATATGGTCAATTTTTTAGTAGATACTAGTGGTAGATTTTATTAAATAATTTTAATGATGACTTTATTATATATGAATATATATTATTTATTTGTTATAATTATGATTCCTTAAACATTTTTAAGAAATACCATAATGTATTAGAGAGTCATATTAGTAAAAATATTAAGAAGATTCACTCAAACTATGGTGGATAATATCTTAACCAACCATTCATATATAACTTCAAGGTTTGTGAGAATGTATCCCAACTCACTCCTCCTTATAATCCTTAATGGAATGGTATAAATGAAAGGAGGAATCATACCATACTACATATGGTCAAATAAATAGAAATTCATGAAACACTACCTTTAAAAGTTTGGAAATATGAATTATAGATAGTGGTTAATACTCTAAAAAGATTACTAATTAATACAAAATATGGGATTGAAAATTAATTTTGATATGGAAGGATATTTATCTTAAAAAACATGTTTTTATGGGGATGACTTCTATTTTTCAATAAAATAATTTTTTTAAAAACAATAATCTTGAAGAAAAATGATCTTTTTTAGTTATCCTATGGAAATAAATTGATATTTACAATATAAACATTTATAAAGAAAAGTGATTATAGAAATACATGTCATATTTCATGAAAGGAAATTCATTAATAATGGAAATAATGGGATAAAGATTTACTTATATGAATTTGAATCACTAAATGGAAAATAATTTGTCTCCATACATAGTCCAAAATAGAAAGTGAGATAAGAAGAATTTCTCTAGATACATTTACTCTATAGAGTCCATAATGTTGGTTAAAGAACAAGAGATATATAGATGTATTATCAATGAGTTAGGTGACACATTATTCCTTCAATATAATGGACCTATAAACTATAAATAAGTATTAGGTGGTAAAGATTTTATAAATGTCAAGAATTCATGAATTTTGAAATGGAATCCACAAAAAATAATCAATTTTGTATATTTTTTTGGGACAACCCATGATGTAAAACAAATTGGGTGAAAATTGGATATTTAGAAAAGAAAATTTGTGGATAGTATAGAAAATTCCAAAAAAACATCTTTTTTGGGAGGGTATCATAAAATTTCATGTCATTAACTATGATAAAACCCTCTCACTGGTTGCAATAGTAAAATATACTTGAATATTACTTGTAGTAGCATCTTTCAATTATTGATAGATTTAGAAAATGTTTGTCAAAATTAAATTTAAATACAAATATTGTTGAATATGTAAATATTATTCTCCTAAAAGGGTCAATAATGTTTAAAAATTTTAATAATGTTTATAAAAAACAAAGATAAGTTTACGGATATAAGAATGTATAATGATCATTGATTATTCATTTTGGTGAGTCTATAAGAGTGTTTTGGTTTCATTAAGAATGAATGTGAACCATGTGTAAATAAGATGACAGGTAGGAGTGCCATCATTTTAGAAGTTTTATATATTGATGAAATATTATTAATGGGAGACAAATATCATTTCTTACCATTATTAAAGATATAGTTTAACTAATTCTTCTATGTGAATTATTTATGACAAGATCCATTCATTAGATTCATTAAAATATCTCAATATAGATTTCAAATATTTCTTGGACTATGTAAATGTACATAAATTGACAAGGTAGTCAAAAGGTGCAAGATGTAACAATCCCAACTAGGAATGTTACCAATTTTAGAAGGAATTAACCTCTCTAATAAAACGTGTCCACAAACACATGAGGAGATATAAAGAGCAAGCAGAGTATGTCATGCTTCATCACTATGATATATAATGTATACCATGATATGAACAATATATTATATTTCATATTCTTTAATAATTATGGGAAAATTTAAATCCAATCTACGAGTGAGACATTTAGAAATATTTAAAAATATCATATAGTATATGAGATATATAAAGGACATGTTCCTCTGGAAAGAACATAGGTGGGGCAAAAACAACAATTACCAGTATTTAGAAAAAAATTCAATTTGATTAGTGTGATTGGATCTAATATAATATATGGGTACCTATATTATTCCATATATTGTTTGAAAACAAATATATGTATGAATAATAAAAAATTATTGAAAGACTAAATAGTACCTAGTTTTTTTTGGACAACCTTGAAATGATCTCCCTGTTTTCAACATTTCATAGATCAATGGTGTTATGTGAGGAATCGTATATACTATCCCAAAATGAACCATATTTCCATTATCACTATTTTTTATTTCCAAGTAATATCAGAGGAAATTTAAATTACCTATGATATCCCTTCGATCACATATAGAACACATACTCGATCTAACGAAATGGGAATGAACTGGCTTAGTTTATATCACTCTATATCACTAATTTTAGAGAGAGGATGGGTGGATATAAACTCTATGAAATTCATGATAGGGGATATCACCCTACATTAAAGAAAATCAATTTATACTATTTCATAATTTTCCCTAAATTTTTCATTCGTCCTTGTGAAAAAATTATCTCTAAAAATTTCAAAAATAAGACACTTACTACATAGTTAACTCTTCAAAAGAATAAAAAATATTTTATTAATGCATTTTTACATTTTTAACATACCACTTTATAAAATTATATCCATTCACAATAATTTTAAGAACCCCTAATTATTTAATAAGCCTTGAAATATTTACGTTCATTTAAAAAATATGTTCTCATCTTCACTTATATATTTAAAAAACCAATGAAAACATTGATTAATGAATTAAATTATTATAATTTAAAATCTAATAATATAATTTAATTATTTTTATTGTTATCATACACACTCAGACATTCACCAACCCCTACATGTGGGGCCCAATTTGTCCAAAATAAACTCATATGAATATGTGGAACATGTGGATTCATTTTGAGTGTGACCCTCATGGATATTATATAAAGATTAGTGGTTCATAATCATAGAGAAATAGAGGTGCCTTGAAACACATCCTGGACCCTATAGTGATAAGTCAAATTCATTATTATAACAACCATCTGAGAACACTCTATGGTTAATATAATCTATTTATCTAATGATATCTCCTAAATCATGGAAGAAATCTTATGATTCCACCCTGACATGGTCTTTTTATTATTATTATGTTTTTTTCTGGATGTAATTTCCTTTTTATCTCATCGAAATGGATTTATTCAAGGAACTATTATCCTAGTAAAGTGGAACAAGATGTCTTAGTCCTTTTAGAATAGAAAAATAATATCTTGGCCATTCAATCAATGTAATACAACTTAATACACACCAAATGAATAACAATACATCATAATAAATATTTCATGGGATTTATTGTGCTTAAATGTGTACAATTAAATGAAAAAATATAATGATCTCAATTTAAGATCCAATACACATGCTCAAATATAGGAAAATCTAGTGATATTGGAAACATTTGGTGTTAGTATTAGTAGATTAGTACTAAATATATCCTCCTCTCACGATTGATGAGAATAAGTCATAATGATTATGATCACCCAACAACTAATATTCAAACATCATATGTTTCCCAATAAAAAGATGTTCCTAGACTCTAAGACACATATTTATGATTATTTTTATTGTATTTTGAGCCTCTCATTATAGCTGGGAACTATTATATCCTTATGATATGAAAAATAATATAAGTATTTTACTATGTAAATATTGTAAAATGAATTATCAACACTATTATGCTAAGTATAAATCATGCATTACTATATATATTCATGATACAAAAAATGAAAAAGTAATGATCATTTGGGGTTGTGGCAACCCATTTTTATAGCACTCCCACTTTCACTAAACCCAAATTGACTACAACCAACCGAGTTTCTCTCACATGATAAGATATTACATCCAATGAGTTATGTATTTAGACATTATTACTAATATATTTATTTGACTAGGCTACTCTTCTATAGATAACATCACCTCCTTTGGTAAAATACCTCATCATATTACATCCCCTTGTAGTATCCTTTTATCCTCAATAATAATCATTACATCTTATATATAACCATTATCATAAGATTATTATAATTTATATTTTTATAATAATTTACATTTCCAGTTATAAATAAATGAATTGATTAAATAATTGAATATTTTAGACTACTTATTTATCTATATCAGAAGCTGAAACATTCTTAACATTTGTATATATAGATACCTTATGATTCAATGAACCTCTCTTAGTCATTTATTTATCCAAATTATAATATTTTTTATAATTTATCCACAAGAATACCAGTTAATTTCCCCTGATAACTATTTTCCCATTCACTCTAAATATTATTTACATACCCCTTTTACTTTCAGAAGTACTATTGTATAGTTCTGATTGCTACCTCCTATATTTATTTGATATTTTTAACCATAATATATTTGTTGGAAATATCATATCAAGTACATATCATAGAATTTATTATAGATCAATCATTGATTAAAGTGGACTTTTATAAACTATTTGAATCCCTTTTTATGTCATATAATTTCTTCTTTAAGAGTTTTATACAATGTTACATTAGAAATACTTCTCTAGTAATTCACCCAAACTTGTATTTCTCAATACATTATTGGTATACATACTATGACTTGTTAATTGTAAGTATTCAATCTTCCCTATTTGACCATGTTCCATAGAAATTAGGTTTCAAATTTAATTCAATATTTACAGGCATTATTTGAAATTATTCTTAACTAACTATATGACTAATAGAGTGTTTCCATATGATATCAACATACTTTTCTTGGAAAAAAATAGGTCTCCAAAAAACACTTATAGATATATGGAAAAATTTAATTCTATATGAATATTTTATGATCATAAAGCATTAAATAGTCTATAAATGGATCTATAAAAATTATCATCCTTATTGGCCTTCTATGGTGTAACCTACATTTTTGGTTTCATAGTATGTACATATTTTTTATGGTTTCCTTGAAGGGGGGTGGTCATGACATGTGATGAACAATATAATGGCCATATAGAGTTTTAATGAAAATTATATTTACAATTTATTTATGAAATATGACTTGGTATAAACAATATCAACTTATTAATACCCTTCCTTTACAACCCATGTATAGTTTTTCTTGAATACCCACTAACGACTTTCCAATGATATGAGAAACTAGGAAAATAAAAAAACAAAATTTTGTTCCATGGATTCCATTTTTCTAAATTCATATACAATTATCAATATAGATTACTTCCATATAGTTATTATTTATAGGAAAAATATTTTTTATTGTCATTGAATAATAGATCACCTTAACTTGTTGATCAGAGAACCATCTCACTTAGTTTTTTATTTCATATAAATTATATGTCTCTATAAAATTATCATTAAATGAGCCCTTATGAAACATTTAATCTACTGAATTACAATAAATCTAAAGCCTTACCTTTATCTTTGTTTACCTTTCTCCCAATAAATTTAATGATAAGTGAACCCTTTTATATAAAAATAGTCTTTTACATTACTATATCATTTCTATCTTAGAGAGTTGTGCAATAACCTTTAAATTTTATTATAATTACCTAACATACACTTTCTATTATTATTAATGAAATATAGTTTATTGACTTCTATTTAATAAATATTTTCATCTAAACACATAAGTTATTAAATAATGGATTTATTACATATTATAACTCATAATATATCCATTATTACTTATTGTTACAATATAGTTATGGGTTAATATCACTATTTTGGAAAAATGTATCTAATTATAACATCATACTTTGTAACACATATATGACTCATCATAAATACTCCTTTTACTATCGAAATTTATCTAATATGTATAAGAAAATGTGAGTTTATGAATAAAACCATTATATATATTCATGATAATTTAATTCTCAGTTATGATATTGCTTGGATTATAGGATGGAAGAAACTAATATGTTCAAAAAACGAATGTTATTTACATATTTTTTATATTCCTTAAATTTTATATTGGAACATCATGAAGTATATAAACTTACATAGGCATTGCACATTAAGCTCACCCATGACTTAGATGGGTGGATCACCTTCATCATGATTAGGTCAACCCTGTGTGAGACACCTTGAACTCACCTAGGTACACCCTAGGAAATCCACCATCAATTTACCCACGCTTCACATTCTTATATTTCAGAATCAATGAGGTTAATTTCATAACAATGAGATTAGGGTTTATTGGATCTTACACCATCGAGGATAGCCATATTCCTAGAATAATTAAGAGTATCTCAACTCATGGTAAATTGAGGTTTTGTTTAGGGGTGACACATAGGAGGATGGGCATTTTTCTTTTCCCCCTCCAAATACTAAAAAAATGATCAATTGGGATTATTATCATTGGTTTTTAATCCAATTATGTGTCCCCATCTGAGGTATATTTTATCATGATGATGAAATGATACTCAATAACCTCTAATCCCACATCAATCATGCTTGTTGTGAGAAACAAGAGGAATAAGAACATTTGTAAATCCTTACAATCTCCTTTGTTTTCTTATTGATGAGGGTGTGGATTTTGAAGGTAGGGGAATGATGAAGCAAACCTATAATGGGGTGTGAAAAAAGAAACTTAATTACCCTAGTTGTGTATTATTATAGTTAATAATAAGTAAAATCCAAAGGGTGGTGTTTTAATCTAGCTATCAGATGTACAAATGTAAATCAAATAACAATATTATAATGAATATAAAACAAGAGAATTTGGATTTTATGAAATTCATTTGATAGTAAAGATAATGTATTTAGGTTAGCTTTCCCCCTTTGGTGATTTTATCTTGGTTTTTAGGAAAAAAATAATCTTTTTGTTTTGAATTAAATAATTAAGATAATAAAGTAAAAAAAATTATTTTTTACCATTGATTTAGATTTATCGAAGTGTTTAAATATTAATTAGAATTTTAAAATTATTCATGAAATACCAAATCTGGTGTTGATATTCCCCAAATATTTATATCAGTCAATCATTCATTCCCGGTGTGCATAGTGATCAATAAACCCATCTAATTTATTTTTTTAGATCAACAAATTGGGCGTATTGAAAATTAGTAAATGGAATAATTAATACTCTAATAATAAAATTTAATATTTAAAAACTAAACAAGACACAATTTCATTTAATTTTAATTAAAATTTACATAAATTGAAATCCATTAAATTAATAAATGAAATAATTCCAAACTCAAATATCAAATAATTTGGTTCCCTCCAATTCACCCAAAAAGAAGGAATTCATCTCCTCTATTAAAGGGGGGTCATTGAATAAGAGGAATCATCGAACATGATAAAAAAGAAAACAATTGTGTAAAGGGAAGAGTGAATGGGAGTGGGAAACAACCTACACTCTTTGGTCGCTCCACTTACTTATTAGTGGAAATGTGTGGGTCTAGTGTATCGGTCTTGTTCTTCTCCTACGATGGTATTTGATGCTCCATAATATTGGATTAAAGTCTTCCTTTTATATTAAATAATGAATATACTTCATCCTCCTCTATGTTTATGACTCCCAATAAACCAAGGGCCCATCCATTTTAAGTCACACATTCTGGAGGTGTGGTATATGTAACACTTGCATATGGTGGGTGTTTAAATTTACATGTAGAAGAATTAAATGTGGGAAATGGATCTTTCAGCCATTATATGGATTTCTTGGAGGCCTTGACTTTGTGTCTTCTAATTTCTTTAGGGGGCCCTGGAATGAGGATCATGCCATGAATAACAGAAAGGGATATCCATCAGGTTGTTCATCATCATGAGAAGGGGGGATTCAATGAGGTGGAAGTCGAGAGAAGGTGGCCTCCACGGGAAATAGAGAGTAGTATAAGGTGAGAAAATTAAAGGAAACATCATCATCCTTCAATATCCAAAGTGTTCAGAGGACCTCGAAAGATTCATACAGGGGGTCTGTATGAGGTGCATACAGCGGTGGTGGAAAATAGCAAGGAAGAAGAGTCACTTGATGATGGCAGTGTAGAGGGTGATATTTGGTGATAAAGTGGTGGATGGTGAGATAGGTGATGTGAGGAAAGAGAACAATAGTGATGTGAGGTAGATAACATAGGTGGAGTGGTAGAGGTCATAAAGGGAGATGAAAATAGAGGTGGAAGCAGTAGAGAGGAGCAACAATGAAGTGGCATGGTGGATCATGACAGTGACTTAATCCCACATATAAATTGGAATGCAATTGTGTAAAATTCATAAGGATTGATATCAGATCAAATGGGAAGTGATTTTAACGGGGTTTTGGAGAATTCACATCACTACCGCATACCGCACCATCCTAGCAAGTATATCCTCCCACTTCCACACAGAGTATCCCCATGCACCAGTGCTTTTGTTTACAGCCTAGAGACCCTGTAGTATTTCACCACTTGCAGTACATGTGAACAGCTTGATATCCCATGCATATCATTTCCTCTCAGGATGACCCTTCTAGGGCCTACATGTAGTGGTGGCCACCTTGTGGGTCACCTATGTGGCGTGTGGAACTAAGTATAAAGAAGGCCCAAGATGGCCTGTTTTTTGAAATTATCTTAAAAAATAGATAGAGAAAAAATCATTAGATAAATTATGATTAAAAGATTCATAAATTAAATCCAATTTCAAAATTATATCACATTATTAAATTTAAAAATAAAAAACACTATCTTTTTATTTGTTTAAATCAATATTAAATCTAGATGAATAATTTACCATTTATAGTACAAAATTAAAATATAAGGGAATTCTCATTGAAAACCATAAAAACGTCATAATATTCTATAAAATATGAATCATATTTATTTATATAAACCCCCCCACATATAAAACATGATTTTTTTTCAAACATCAAATCTCAAAAATGATTTAATGAAGGCACCAATGTAATAAGTATTCAAATATACAACTATTAAAATGAAGTAATTATCAATGTAAAATAAAATTTTCAAAATTCCACTTAAAATAATAATTTATTTTCACAATTTTCAATGAAATAATTAAATCTTGAATTTTACTTTTCACTATATTAAATTGGTAATAATTCTATTATCATTAATTCAAGTTCCTTAAGTAAGAATTATTAAACATTCCAAATCATAATTTACTTCACCGTTGAAACTGTTCAGTCATCTCTCGTGATAATATTACTATAAATTTGTGCTCATATCATGAGAACATGCACTTTATCGATAATCTTGTAAAATAACTACTATATCAACTATTAAAATAGAGGTCATACTTGAAATACCACAGACATTTATTTTTGATTTAAATGCCTTTATGGATTTATGCTTGGTACGTATTGATGTGTAAAATTGAATGTAAAGGAGGAGTTTTATATATTAAACATCATTTGTGTGGAAAGTCATGGGGTAATGAAACATGGGTATCCTCCTCTGAATAACCCCAAAACAATTAATTTACCATTAGTTGAGATACTTCTCAGGGATCAATAAATATGGAAATCCTCTTATGTTTAAGCCCCAACCAATCCCTCATCTATATTATTTGAGATTCACTTCAAGGATCAAAAAATGTTGGCATCCTTCTAGGTTTAATCCCCAAAAAAATTAATCTTCATTAGTTGAAATTTTACACGTGGTTTAAAAAATAGGCATATCCTCTTATGGGTTATCCCCAAGAATACCTTCAATTCATTGTGAGTCGAGATTCCCCTTGTGGTTCAACAAATATGGAAACTCTATTAGGTGAAATCCCCAACAAAAACATTAATTCTATATGAATAAAGATACTCATTATGGCTCTATAGAAATATTTATCCACCAAGGTGTAATCAACACAAAAACATTCAATTCACCATGAGTCTTGGTTCTCCTCATTATTTCAGAAAATTGTTAAATATCCTAGGTTTAAGCCCTACCCAAACCTAAAATTACCATTAGATGAGATACTCCTCAGGGTTCTAGAAACAGGTTCATCTGCCTAGGTGTAGAATCCCACAATAAATCCAAAATACCATGAGTTGATATACACCTCATAGTTCCAGAAACTTCTATATCATACCATGTGTAATCCCCAACCAAACCTTCACATTAGCATGACTTGATATTCTCTTTATGGTTCTAGGAAGATGGAATTTCTCCTTGGATTATAACCCAAAACATACCCTAAGCTAACCCACCTAATATTTCAGATACCTTAGGGAATCCCATTCATAAACCCCATGATATTTTCTTTTTTTAGCCTCTTTTAAAACTATGTAATATTATTCATGCATCCTCAATTTTTAATTCCTTCAATAAAATATAATTGTATCCTCTCAGGGATATTAACTATTCTTATTCTCTCTCTTATTTCCTATACTTAACAACATTCATGTGGGATTAAAGATATGAAATTATAATCCCATTAGCATGGTGACAGTGCCTCCATTGTAGGCCTCTTATTGAGGTGAAACTTCCAATCAACCCTTTCAGACTACGTGGTCTTTGATTCCTATTCATAGTAGGAAGAGCAAGATTCCACATGGAGTTTTGAACCCTATGCCATTTCACATTCACCCATCCCATTGAACATTTTCGGTTTTGTATCCTTACTTCATTGAATATTTATAGGATGCCAAATTGAGGTTCAATATGAACACCAAAATGAAAAATGACTCCCTGAATGTTAATAAAATCCAGACATCCCAACTAGCAACCTGTTGACTAACTTATCAGTAATTAATAAGTGAAAATATGGGGAACTACTAATAAATGCATATATTTAATTAGGAACAAGTCTCATTCAAAACATTATCATTGGGGATACCACCCCACATTTGGTATTGGGATGTATTCATTCATATGTCTAAAGTCTATAATAGTGTCAATTAGAAGGAAATAATCCCCATAAAATGGGTGTGGTGCTCCCAAAATCCTATAATCTTGAGCAATATTTTTTCTAATATGTAACTACACAATTTCTAGTGACTATCTACTTCAATAAATTAGGTCTGCATTAACTCAAAATGAATGTGGGAGTGTAATATTTCAGATATTCCTAAGAAATAATAAATGGTGAACCTGATATGAATCTTTCAACTGTAATATCATTTCACTATCGATTTTATATAAATTATCATGTGAATTAAAATTTCTAGATATGAATCATTTATCTATGAATGAAATTTATCAAAAATGATCTATTATATTTGATTTTCCAATGACGAGTCTCTTGTTTGTGTTTCCTTACTCAGAACACTCAAGACATTGATCAAAATGGAATCATTAAATCCACCAAAGAACTCCATTATCATCCTAGAATCTGATATCATCTATAAGATGCCTTCACACAACTAATGGACATAACAGACATAGGACCCAAGGTCCATGGATAACATTGCCTCATTCTCTAAATGTACATTATGATCATCGCAACACCTCAAATGTTTGGTGGTGAATTTATGATTTTGTTGGTATTATTGTGATGTTTCCATCCCAATAATGGAATTAGTTAATAAATGACTCTAGATGATGAATCCCGATTAGTTATCTAATCAATTATTTGATTTAATGAATTAGGTGGTGCCCTTTACCATATCCAATTGGTTTGGGATCATATCCACCAAGGGAAGAAAATCATTCGTTCTATGTCTTGGGGAGGTGGATGATGACACCTACCATAATAAAGAAATTAACAAGGAGCTATGAAACAGTAATACTATCATCCATGGTAATTCTCAATATCACCAATATGTGACCCCATTTCAATATAAAATTATAGAAGAAACCTTTCATATCTTGGATATATTTATTTTGGAATCTAAAATGAGAGCCTTATGGGGGAATCCAGTCATTAGAAATCATGATTATATCTAGGTCACTACTACCTCCAACCCCTCTAAGTCCCATTATCACATCCTGGTACTATATTGGGGTAGATTCCATATTAACAATAGTAAAAATATTCAATCATTTACATAGTCATCCTAGGTGATTGTAGAATCTCAGGGAAAACTCGATTCTATAGGGATGGCTGCATTTCTATCATAATTTCATCTCCTCTATAATCAATAGGTCACAATGCTACACAGATCTTAGGTATTCATCCCCCAAGAAAATCTTTGTTTCCTCCCACATGTTTCACATTAGTTAATGCCATCACTATTGGACCATATAATAACGAAAACCTTATTAGCATCGGTATGGACATGTATATAGTCAAATTCACTACCAACCCATAACCTGATCAAGGAGAAGCTATCTTGGTGAAAGAGAAATTTCCTAACTCTTAGAAATACTATTATAACTCTAGTAGGCCAATGATAAATAACTCATGGGTGGAAAATAATTTTTTCATAATTATCCGATTGAATCAATCGTTCCTTGAAATTATCCTCTTCAATTTGATAAGATTTCTTAATGAATAATGGATAAATTTATATATCCCCTTGAATTGAGATTTAATAAATCATAACAATATAATATAGCGTTTATTAATTTATGAGTTCTCCAACCATTTGGAAGGAATCAGCTACCCATTTAAAAATATAATCTATGTTGGACTTAGATAGGGATATTCCATGAATTATTAGATTACATTTTTTCTCATATATATTCTCTTTAATGCTGATGTTCACTAGTGAAACAAAATAAGAATCCATATCCTATGTGGGTGGATTAAAATCATCACCCTCACAACACCAAGAACCAAAGTTTCTCTACATACAATAGAGGGGGTTACCTAGAATTACATCTCTACCACTTCTCATCAAAGAGTATCCAATGTTGGAAACCCTAGAATAATAAGAGGATTAAAGTATAATATTTTTGGTGAAGGCCATCGAAAGAACCACATTTTCTTGGAATAATTACCATGCAGCTATGTAAATATCAATCGATTAAGATATTTTTTAGAATGTACTCAAATAATTTAGCTCTACATTGAATAAAAAATGATTCTTGATCCCTATGATTTAATGTTGAAGGAAAATGAGCTTGTTGTTGATTTGATTTCAAGATGAAGGTCCATACCTATTCCGTGGAAAAAAATATTCATCAAGAACTATTACTGATGGTATTTATGGAAAAAATATAGGATGGATTGTCAACTATTATTATTCCATTGAAGTTCCATGTGGTTGCATTGAATTTATAAATATATCAAAATTTATCAAGGATGTTTTTCAAAGGACCTAGGAATGTTATTATCATATAACACCTTCATTGGAATAATACATTGACTAAATCTATTGTTATCTACCATAGGCAAAAAAAATCTAAGGCATTCTGACATTAAAAGTAAAAATGTTAAAAAAAATCATTCCATAATGATCAGGTTCAAGGTAAATTCACTTTCTATCTAGAAGATGACTTACTCTTACTTCAAAAAATAAAAAATGGTGATGATATATATTAATATGATCATTGAAATTACTATTCTAATAGTCATATTCTAGGTCACATCATCTAGGAATGCTTCATCATCAGTATTGTAATACATATATGATATTTTATAGTGAAATTTAAATTGAAAATTCAATGGAACATGTGGAATATGTTTCATCCATCTTCTAGAAAAATGAAGAGGATTGATCAAGGGAACCAACTAACGAAATGATTAAATGAGTTCCAACCCACCAAATGAGAAAACCAGAGCTAACCCACAAAATGATAAAATTTGAATAGATCCACCGAATAAGAAAAAGTGTGTCGGCCTGCCAAATGAGAAAATATTTATTGACCCACAAAATGAGAAAATGGGAACCTACCCACCAAATGAAGAAATGTTTACTGACCCACCTAATGGGATACTAAAAAAATGAGGAGTAGTATCTCAAATATGTCCCCATTAACATCATATCAACCAAATATTAATATTTTACACCTAGATCTAATGAGAAATCTCTTAATGAGGTTAATTTTAAATTACTAGAACCCTCCAAGACCCATCGTGTGTTCTTACCCTCTTCACCAGTAATTTTTGAACAAGGATGTAGTGATAGCCTTTATAGGTCTATAAAATGAATTATTGACTTTTTTAATCAGAATGTCATTTTAATGTAAAATGTGATAATTTTAAATAGAAAATACAATATATAGTGTTTATATTGAGAATCCCATCATTATTGACTCATCTTACCCTTAAAAAGTAATGGGTGGTGATGATTTTTCTACTTTTTTGTCTCACTGCGATAACAAGTCAACATTTTTTATATAACAAATTTCACAGTTGACGAAATAAATTTAGGATCAAACAAAGTTATTTTTGAAAATGATTTATAGATTTTCCCCAATATTTAATATTGACATCATGTTATAGAGGACCACATTATAGTGTTGTACCAAAATCCATATGACTAGGGGTATTTTAAAAATTTCCACTCCCTCACAGATTTAATTCTGGACCCTCCACCTCACCTCAATCAATAGTGCTAGGTGATTATCGATATTTTAATGTCAAGTAGCCCACATGGTTTTAAGGAATTTCCGTATTTTCGAATCGGTAATTTTTTGTATTCTATAAATTCATTGACCTTGGTACTAGAGACAATATTTATAGGGGATTCAAATTTCCATAATCTATGGGAGACATCATTGATAATTGATACCTCCAATAAATCAACTTATTCTGCTGAATTTGTCATGTTCTGGGAACTCCCTACCAAACCTTGAATTCATCCATGTTCCCATACTGATAGATGAAAATTTGATCGGATAAGGAATCAATGTTGACATTTAACACATTTTGACTAAAAATGGAAAGTGTATTCCTTTTTAAAAGAGCAAGTACTTGACTATTTTTTTGTTTCATGGAAAATCATTTGTTCGTGCTCCCATGAGTGAAGAATACAAAAGAGGAATATTTGAGATGAAATCTAAAATATTTCCCCAAACATCAATAGTTTGGATACACAACAAATACAATATTTGTATTTAACAATTAGATTTAGATGCAATATATAAGGGGATATTCTACCCAAAAATACCTGAATATCAGTATCATCCATGTGGAAACCCTGAGAAGAACACTGAAAGTATATCAAAGAATTTAGGTTTTCTATATTTTTGGGATAGACAATATAGTGTCTATTCTTATCATGTCTAAGGAATTTAATGTATACATTAAAAACTTGTTATAGAATAGCCATCTCATGATTTTGAGGATTAAGTGTCATGAGGAGGATCTCATGAATGATCATTCAAATTATTTTCCGTACCACAATGTTGTGGTACATAAAATTGGAAAATGATTTGTCATTATAGATTAGATCTAGAAGAATGTAGAAAAAGGGATGTTAGAGTTAGAGAATCATATAAGTCATAACACATGGAAGTGAGTTATTCTCACTCTACCATATAATCACTATGCCTGATGAGTTATAACCATTGTCCTAGAAGTAAGACCGTAAATTAAAAGACACCACCATTCGTAGTCATAATACTTTAAAGTATAGGACAATATAGTTTTTCATATTTGTATATAAACTAAATTGAGGACATTTTCATTTAAATTTAAAAGTATTTATCGATTCTTCATGGTTTCATGATGTTAAATTTCTTAAAAACATCCTCATCACATGAATTAAAATTGTGTCATGCCTTTGGGCCACACTGAAGAGGATGGATCCTCTATAGTCTCAAGTATCCACTACACTATATTTTTATAATTAAGTTTACATTGATTCTCATTTCAATGAGGTATGTAGTAACTCATATATCATGAATGTCGTTCTAACCAGGAATGCCTATAGAATTTGGTCTCTCATCCCTACCCTCAATATGGGTAAATTCATTGTAAATTTCCAGGACCTTGGGCCACAATTAGTCCCTATTCACATCGAGTTATTACTGTTTCACGTCATGAAATATTTTCGAATCATTTCATCCAATTGTTGTACTCGTATGTCCTTAAACTAAAAAACACCATTGTCGCAGTCGTATGACTAAAAACTACAAGCCATTGTATTCTTTTCTGCCAGAATATAATTTTCATAAAGGTCCTCATAGAGAGATCCTAAAATGAATGATATAAAATTCCTTTTCAAATGATTTAAATCATTATAGTTCATGTCCCCATCACACTATGAATAACTATTTAATACCTTAGTCCCTCACTAGAGATGATTCCTGCTATATGGCATTGATCGTTTCTCTCTAAATATTTATGAACTACATACGGCTTGATTCCTTCCCAGACTGGGTACATAGTGACAAATATGACTTCTTTAAAAGTCACATCCTTATACTAACCTATTTATAAGATCAATTTACTACCCTTTTTCCCATGAGTCACCTATCTATACTGGTTTTGTGGATTCTTGTCTGGAGAAGACACCTTTCAACCCCCTATTGATCAATGATTTATAGCCACAAATAATAGTAACCACCTGGTACATATTAAAATAACATAAAAGGAATGAAAAATTCATCCTAGTACTAAGATATTAAATATTATGTGACCACCATTTCTACATGATGTAAAATTGTACAGTTTACAACTCCACCGAATGATTTTAAACTGTGTGATTCCATAGGCTCTCAAATGAGGGGATTCCTCTATTATAGTTTCGGTAATCTACAATGCCATATTAGAAATATGTATTTGGATTGATTAATTTTTATATAGGATACATTGTGAATCTCATATTCATAAAACTATGAATAACCAAAAATTTCAAACCAATATGTCATTATCTCCAACCCTTATAGGTTTCTTATACTCGCTTCCATTCAATGATGGAACCCTCACCATTACTTGTTTCCTAAAAACATAATGACTCAAGTCAAATTAGGAATCATGTGAGGGAACTTTTTTCATGGTAAAGTCATGTGATCTAAAAATATAAAACATTAAATGAGTAAAAACCCTCGTTAATGATTCATGTGTGGTGTACGATTTATTACCCTCTTTTCACAACATGGTTTCAAAAAATCATCATATCCACAATATGGTAAACTGGAAGAAAACCATATAACAACATGTTCCAGGAATATCATTTTGAAAAAATGTGTACTGACTCATCGATTCATTGACCAACATATCAACCAAAAAAAACAAAAAAAAATTCCCTCACCCTCATGGGTACAATCCAAATCTGTACGAGAAATTATAACAATATTTTAACATCAATTTTTAAACTCATGCTCCAAAAAATGAACCTATCACCCCCAAAAGTAACTAATTAATACTGGTAACTTATTTAAGCCCCACAAAAGGTTTGATACACACTTCCGAGGATAAGTAGTGATTCTAAGACCCTCAGTATCATGCCCAGCCGCATGTTCGTCCCCATAGGTGATATTGCTTTTACTACCTTTTAGATCATAAGGCCTTCATTCACATTGGGATCATTATTATTGGATGGAAAATCAATATAACCCTCACCATTGTTCCTATTCATAAAACCTATAACTTCAAGATACCATGGTCCTAATTGAATGGACCAAAAATACATGACACAACAGTCTTAGATGCATGACAATAAAATACCTTTCACAATGTCCACGTCATATGTTATAAAATTTTATGATGCATCATCCTCATCATATGATGTTAAACATTGTGTCAAAAATCATTTATGTAAGTTGTTAAACTATATGTTCTAAATCCTTATCACTTGACACCAAATTTTTTGCAATGCCTTGTCCCTCACCTGAGGGGACCTACCTATAATGTCGATCTTTAACTGTGCCCCTTCTTTTCACTATGTTCATATAGTTTTATAATTTCAAGGTATAAAAATAGATACTTGGACCCTATGTGTTGGGAAAATAAAAAAAACGTCCCCAAATATGAGGATTTATTTGATATCATTTGGAACACAAGGCCCCTAGTCACATCAGGTTTATTAGAATAGGTAGGAAATGTTGTCTCACACTCACCATTGGTTAATGTTATGAAACTCTAAAATATAATAACCATTCTTCCTCATCTCATGACATTAAATTTCATGACATTTGGTCACAACCACATGACCTTTAAACTATATGGTGCATGTTCTATCTTACATAACCATAAACTACCCAAAAACATCACTAAGAAACAATATTAATCAATAAATATGATTCCCTCATACAACTGGAGTTCCATCTCCAAAATTTGTGAGGTTTATAAGAAACTTCATATATGTCTGGGTCCATTCCAAAAACACAAATAGCATGTTTAAAACATTTTGGAATAACTCTAGAATATTACAGAATCCTATGAAAACCCCTTCATCCACCCAACCTAATTCACATATTTAATGGATAACCCATAAAGATCCATGAGTTGATTTTTCCTATAGGTTCTCTCTCACATGGATATTTTGGTAACAAGTTTTGAATGAACCGAAGGGACCCCACTAGGAAATTACGGTGAATAAACAATTTTCCACTAAGCTTGAGAAGTATCATATAGGGGGAATTTTTGTCTTGGAAGAAAATTACACCTAAAACTCATGCACATTTCATAGAATAAGCGTGGTAATGTCCAGAGTACTCCCAAAAATATCAATCAACTACATGCGATAATAGTTTTCCACCATTACTAATGGTTATTTTACTCCATCTAGACTCTAGTAATGATTTTGAAATTTTAGGATATGATATTCTTTACCCATTTTACTATGATAAATTGGGTCAAAAATGTTTTTAATGTTGTCATACATTGTAACTATTATTACTACATTGGGCCCGATCATGAACTACACCCCCATCAATATGGTTAATTTGTGAAAGCATTATATAGGTTTGTGACCCCATATTCATGTCATGTTTGGTTTTCTAAGGCTAGATATGTTATCTCTTTATGGTCTAGTATATATGACAATATATATCAACCCTACACGGTAATAGGATAACAACCATAATTGTCATGGATGCAAGATCCTAAAAGTTAAAACAATTTTTCATTGAAAACCTACCTTAAACTATAATAATAAACCATCCATGTGACATGATATTAAACTATATAACCAGAAAACCTGTCACAATGTTGATAAAATGTATAAAACCCACCCAAGATATAGAATGTTAAAATATGAAGAAAGGTCCTCATAACCTAACCCTAAACTATAGGACTTATGAGTCCTTATAGGATGACATTAAATTTCATGAACATGGTTCATTCTATGTGACACATTTTCTACATTTGAGAAAGATCCTTGTTGAGGTACTCATTTTATGGTCCAAATATATAAACTAATAGAATTTTTTAACACATTTCTAAGTAAACTCAGGTATTTTATTTTGGGTACTATCTTTAGAGACTAAAGGTATTCCAATCCCACACTAGGATGAAATATGAAAATTACCCTATACAATGTAATAGCACAATATATATAAATGTCCAATACATTATCAATTATTTTTTTTGTTTTTATTATATATCCTAAGTAGAATTTCATGGTTCATCTAAACTATTTCGTCTATTTTATCACTTACTTATATATGAGTTAGATATTTGTAAGCAAACAATAAATAAGAATAATGTGTGTATTGATTACATTAACATGGGTTACATAGATATTACTAAATATTTTGTTTTTATTCCCAACCATTAATTTTCATTGATTTTAACCTTTTCCCTATTTGAAATCCAATTAAAAATAATGTTTTTGTCGGAGTGGATACTCAAGAGGGGGGTGAATTGAGTTCCGATTTAAATATTTGTTAATGACATTTAGGATTAAAATTCCCCAAATAGAAATAGCCCTGTTAATTAAGGAAGTAGAGATATAAGTTATTTATTTTTCAATAGGTTTCTCAAAGGTTGATCAATCCTTAGTTGAATCAGTGTGATTACTAATTCAAATTTTGGAAGAAGTTTACTTAAAGAATCACATATACACACAAAACAAAACTATCTATTAGAGTGAATGAAAAAACAGATTTTTTTTCTTTGAAAATATAAGCATCAGATAAATGTAAGACAGAGTACACGAAAGTTGAAAACAATAATTTAAACAAGAGGTTCAGTCTTAAGCCAAGACATAATCCTCTCCACATGGTGATCACCTGGCACCAAGAAGTAATATTAAAAATGATACACAGTCTGTAGCAGGCTTTACAACAGTTTTCACAAACTGTCCAGGTTTGGAAACCTCTACCATAGTTCTACGTGGGAAAAAAACTACCAAGACACACTAGGATTCTTCCATAGTTATGTGTGGGAAAAAGATGTAAAAAGAGTTTTGTATTGGAGTTTTCAGTATCCCTCAGTTAAATCACAAATCCCATTGTGTTAAAAAACAGACACACTGCTCATAAATGAAAAATACTTAAACACTGTAGATCTAAAGATATTTGGAAGAAGGTTTGAATGCTCTATGTGTTGGCAGATCAGCTCTGGACTCCTTGAACTGAATGAAGTGATGTTTTGGTCCTTCTCTGCAAGTTTCCTCTAAAACAGAGTGATGAAACTTCTAGGTTCCGACTTCCATATGTAGAGATGATTAGCTTCTTGGGTCAGAAGAACTTTTTAGCACACCACCAATGCTTTGAAAATTTTCTTCCAATAGATATTTGTGATGCTCAGTGATCTTTAGAAAAATGAGCGCTTGATTGTTCTTCTTCTTGATACTTTAAAATGTCAGGTACTGGGTGTATATCACTATTTCTTCTTTTCTTTATGTCTCTATTTATATCCTTATTCCAGTTCACCGTTTTATTATTTGATTCAATAGGGTCCAACAAGAGAAATGATCCACCCATGTGTGGTCTTCCTCATACCTCATATTGTTTCCTGATATGCCTAAAAATATCATTAAATAATGTCAGGTGCATTAAAATGTCCATACATGACCGTTATGATAGTATTAAAAAAATTGGTAATGTAATGAATATGATATCATTATACTGGTAGTGATTCCTGTCACATGGTAGACTTCAATAGTAGGCTCTTCAATAGTGGACTTCATCGGTAAGCTCAACATTAAACCTTTAACAGTAGGCTTCAGTTAGTAAGATTGATCAGTGGTAGACTTCAATCGGTAGGATTCTAACAGTAGTTCTGTAACATCAGACTACTTCATCAGTGACATTTTCCAGCAGTAGACTGTCTCAACAGTTGAATTTATCAATGGTGGAGTTTGACTATTAGTAGAATTTTACATAACGATAGACTTGAACAATAGTGGACTTCATGAACAGTAGGAGTTGTCTAGAGGTAGTCTTCTACTAATGGTAGATATGTCCAGCGGTACACTTACACTGTGAGTCTCTTAATAGAAGACTTGAGAAAGAGTCTGATAGTGGACTTCTAATAGAAGCCTTGTCCTAGCATTGACCTTTAACAGTGACTCTTTTTCTGTAAGATTTGATAAGCATATTAACAGTAGACTTATAATAGTGACCTTGTACCGGTAGCTACTAACAGTGACCTTTTAGAAATAGTGACCCAAAGTAATAGTGAGCTATAACGGTGACTCATTGTCTGTAAGCTTTGATAAGCATATCAACAGTAGACTTGTAATAATGAACTTGTACCGGTAGCTTCTAATAGTGACTGCAGATCTTAAAATGTGACATTTTAACAATAATGAGTCAGAGTAACAGTGAGCTATAACGGTGACCTTGAACGGTAGGCTATTACAAGTAGGCATTACCTATGAAATTTTAATTAAGGAAAGGTGAATTGTAAGCTGATGCAACACCGTCATGATACTACAAAATATAGATTGTTCAAGATAGAAGAAGTAAAGACAGATTAAAAAGGATTATCAAATGACTTACTATATCATGATCAGTATTTAAACATGATTTGGGATTATCAAAATAGGCGAGTCCAATCGAATATTTCCCCATATGTTCTTAGTCATTCAATCTCATGTGGTATGAATTATTTCCCAAGTTTTGTTTTAGTTCCCACACCTATCATGACACATGTGAGCTTATAGGACAAGGAGAGTCCCTTTTACTATCATGATTTAGTTGAAATTATATTCAATGATGGGGAACATAGATGCCACGACATGTCATTAAAATATGAGGTTGAAGTTTATCCCATTAAATCAAAACTAATTAGGGTGGAACATTTATTATGTCCTATTACTTACCAACATGATATATTGATCCATTTATTGGTCCATTCCACCAAAGAATCTATGCCTTGGAGTATTAATACACTACATCCCACGTATTAGTTGTATCATCATGGGATATTATGATTAAATTTATCTTATTTATAGACACATAATCAGAGTAAAATTCATATTTCACTATATATTATATATAACTATGTTGGAGACTATTTGATTATAATAGCTATGTGTGTCTTGATTATCATATTGGAAAGATATGTATTGATGCTGAGATTTCAAATCCTTGTTTCTTTTTCCAATAGTTTATCTAAGCACTATGACTATAAACTATGTGTTTCTCCATGTGGGGTAAACTATTATAGCATTGGATTCAAGTCATGTTCTAGAATTCCTTTATTATAAAGTATGTCCCATCATTTTTTTCCAATATATTTGACCTTAAACCTTAGTTACCTTTTTTCAAATCTATGTACCCTTATAACTTATGCCATTATGGCCATAGTTTCAAAAACTAAAACTATATATAAAAATAAGATGTGGTTTTATCCCTTTTCTAGGGGAAGTTTTTAAATATATGATGATGTAACGATTATGGTGTCTAAAACCATTTAAAAATTCATTTTCTATATGAACCAACATCATATATACAATCTTTAAATAAACCATTTCCTTGAGTCCTCTATGAACCATCAACCGTGATCTAGTTAATCCTCTTGGTTCTCTCTTGTGTGGAAATTTTGGTTATAGTGATTCATTGATCCAAAGGGATCCATATTGGAAATAATGATGAATAGTGTAGTTTTACACTAAGACTATGATGTAACTGATTCTGTGCATTTTACCCTAGAGGAAAAGTCCATATAAACATCATGCCCCATCCATTGGATAATTATGGATTTAGTTATCCACCATTACTAATCATTATTCTAATCAGACCAGTGTATGGTTTCAAATGATTCTTAAGTTCAAAGGTTATTATTTACGTACTCCATAACCCTTTTTTTTGAAATTCAGGTTCCCTAATTGTTACACATCTAGGATGAGTTAAATTTTTATTAAATATTGTGAATCTATATTATTCTTCCACTTCGTATAGGGGTGTGTCTCTCCATTCGATATGTTGAATCATTATGTTGATTGTTTCCTTTTGTATACTCACACTCGAGTGGGGTGTAAGATTAATGACTAAATTGAATTCCTAGGTCCAAAACTTATTCTTTTAAATGATGTGTAGTTAACCACAAAAGCATATATACTAGCATTAACCTCTCCATTCACATTGAGTTACTGTTTTACCTTATAGTATAGAACTTATTACCCACTATTCATAGTCTATGTTGAATGAATATAAACCTTAGTAACATTTGGTAAGAGATTTATGACCTTATATTATGGCCCTATATTGGTTTCTCTTGAAATACCTTAAACTACCGATTAAAATAGGCGTAGTAATGTACAGGTTGAAAACTCTCAAAGGGAAACCTATCCAAAAGTATAGATTGAACTCATTGGACATGCACCCCACATATCCTAGGAAAATATAATAATATAATAAAAAATGAAAATGAAAAATACTAACCATGTTTAAAACCAAAAATTGAGGTGTAATTAAAACAACATTCCCCTACCCACTATGCCTCCACATTAATGTCTTCGAAAAACATTTGGTTCAAAAGAATATAAATCTCATAGGGACTACAATTTGAACCTATCAAAAATCATTCTATGCTTTATAGGTCCATTGACCTAATAAAAATTAGAGAATATATTTTTCACAAGATACATCTAATGTGTAACAACTTAATATTTTAAAATCATAGTTCTTTTAATATTAAATGTGACATGCAATATTGAGCTTAAGAAACCTATGAAATACATTTCTTTAAATTTAATAACTTTGATAGTATATAGAACAAACAAACCTGAGTTAAGATAAAACATAATATAGTAAAACCTTAAAATTAAATAATTGAATATGAATAGTACTAACTATTTTATGAAAAATATGGGTATATATTTTTTATAAATAAAATAAAAAACATTCAAAAGGAAACAGAATGTTTTCTGAAAACTCGTATTTTTCGATAACATAAGTTAGTCATGCTTGTGTACATAAATTAAAAATACTTTCTACGACTATTATAAAATTTTATTGAAAAAATAAACATAATTTCTTAAATACTTATATTAATATTATCATATTGTGGGTTTTGGGTATTTTTCTAAAATGTTTTATTTTTCAATGAATATTAAAAATTACTGAATTAAAATTGAAAAATTCATTCAATTTGAAATTATGTAGAATTAATCATTACATTTTAAATTTGTTTAAAAGTAAAATTAGTTCAAAAATATATCTATTAACTAAATTTATATCATTGTAATAATTTTCACCCTTAATATTTAGGTAAAAACATTGAAAACATTTGAGCACTTTCTATTTGAAAACCCATTTTCTCATCATGTCTAAATGATTAAGTTTATATTAAATTTTTTCACATATGTGAGTTGAATTTTGAATCATTGATTCCATATTTTTAATGAAAATAATATATATATTCTAATATGGTAAAATTATTTTTTCCATTATGAATAAGAAAAATAGTATTCATTTTTTGTTGCGTTTAATATAGAAAATGATTTATAAGGGGGTTAAAATAAAAAAGGTTAAAATGTACTAAAAAATGTATAAAGCATATTTAATGTATGAATATTACTTATAATTTATAATTATCTATGATAATATATTTTTTTATCATTTTTTCATTTTCAAAACATGGTAACACCTTTTTCTTCTGAAAAATTACAGGTGTTCCACTCAATTAATATATGAAATGACACTCCCTCCAATATCATATTCACACATTCATTCCATTTTGGTTCTTACAGTAAAAACCCAAATCCATTATGAACTTCCATCATCTCATCCTATACTACATTTATTTGGCATAAATCTTATCGATTAAGGCGTTTGGTGAAAACCTAATGAGGATTCATGAAGAAGAGGTAACATTCTTAAATTAATGTATTTAACTTATTTATTCCTCAAACTACATAATTTATAATTAGACCATGATTATATAATAGTATATGTATATTAAATATAATTATATGATTTTTGTATGGTTAATACCTACTGAAAATCTCTACTTTCATCAAATTAGTTATGAAATCATCATGTTTATGTAGGGTGGAGTACCGCCTCAGAAAATGATGTCCTTCATTTTTCAATTACCACCTATCATGGTTTAGAAGTTTAATTTATCTAAATTATATATATATATATATATGATATTTATAATACAATTAATCCCTTAGAATCATTATATCATATAAAACTTTATTTATGTTCCATTTTGTAGGGTATACGATATCATCCCTCGTGTGTACATCAGAATACTGCATGGCAAAGAGATTTCATTCATCTATCAATTATAATATAAATGGAAGGTGATAATGATATATTTTGTAATTATATATGATATAAATATAATAATTTTTATATTAATGAAATATTTATAATTAAGAAAACTTAATATATCATTTTCATTATTTTACTGAAAAATGATAATGTCGTTCATGTATGTTTGGGCTACCGCCTCTACAAAGTGGTGCGACTCTCTTTTCACCACCACACCACATATATGATAAATATATATAAGTATATTAAAATAAATAATAATTTGTATCTGATATTATTATCACTCTTTCATGATAAAAAATTATGTACCTTCTTTCCATAATGATCATTGGAAAATTGAAATTTTACCGATGTGCATGTATGACCTAGAGTCTTCGTGATTGTGACCTGATCCATTTTTCATTACCACCATTAATGGTTATTTTTTTGAAGTATAATTTATATATAAAAATGAAAAAAAATCATGATTATTATTCTCTATTTTTTAAAATATTGAACACATTATCCATAATCAACCAAATAAATTCATTTTTGACACATAATAAATATCTCCTCGAAACATCTTTTGTAAATATAATAGATTAACTAATCATATTTAACATGTTGATAAGATAAATAAATTGAATAATGAAATTGAATTTGTTTCATAAGAAATTAATTAATAGAGATATATTTATTATTTAGGATGACAAAGAATGTATGTGACTAGTTGGACTCGTGGTAAGGGTTTCTCATCTCACTTTTACATTCAAGAGACATATTCCATATTCACCACTTATTTCTATTTAGTGGTGCATATACTAAGATTTTTAATATTTTATATCATAAATATATTTATAATCATGTTATTTAATATTTCAATTTAACTTATTTCATTCATGGGGATTATGATTCCAAAGTTTCCAAATTGGTGAATGCATATTTCATAATCCCATCATTATTTGGGATTTGTTTTTTTAAGTCTCCCTTGGTAGAATAATTTTATATTAATATCTTGATATCAATATTTTTTAATAAAATATGGTTATTAATGAACTATATTTAATTAATAGTACCATTTTTTCATACCATAGTACTTAAAATGATATCTAAAATATTTTTTAAAAAATACAAATTTATTTCAATATTGGGTCGAAAATCCTTTTTCTTCAAAAATCGTGTCTTATCAAAAAACACCCAAAATATTTTTAAATTAAACAAATGATTTATTAATGATATTTTTACCAATGTTTTTCTTTCAAAAAAAATTATTTAAAAGTATTCATCATATAATTTTACAAACATTTCACTTTTCTAAGCTTTTTATAGTGCAATGGGAATGTTTTTTAACTTATACATCATGTAAAAAATTACTTATTGTCATGACTATCAATTTAATAAATATCCTCTGGTAATTTTAAATGTTTATTTTTATACAAATTTATTCCTATTATTCTATAAATTCGTAGTTTTTAAAAATTAAATTTCACTGAAATTGATTTTGAAAATATTATATAAATTTTCTATTTTTAAAATAAAATTTGTAACATTCAAGGAAAGTTTATTTGCTTCAAGAAATGTTACATGTGATATTTTAAAATCATTATACATATATGAATAAATGACTTGATGTTACATTTTCTGTAATTAAGATATACTCTAATGATACCATATTTATTAATTCTCTAGAGTGTTTATTACTGGTTTAACTGGATATGTACAATTTTGATGAAATCAAATTTACTATGGATGGTTTATGATAATGTTTATTAATTTGTGTAATTTTTAACATTTAATATGCTAGATTTAAAATTTTATTGTCTAGGTTTATTATGTTTAACCCATTTCATATAAGGACTGTAACACCCTGACCCCAGAAGCACATAGCTGGGGAATTTCTTTATTACAATGCCATGATTACAAGGAAATAAAATAATGAAGGAAAGAACGGTTTAGTAGTGTTTTAAAACTAGATTAAATACAAAACCACCATAATATATTTGGGGAGTAAAATAAAACATAACATAAGTAAAAGATCAGAATCCTTGATACTCATTCAATGTACTACTCTTTATAACCTCATGAATGGAAATAAAATAAATGTGATATCAAATTATCATTAAGGGTAACTAAAGAATACTCAATAATGATTCCATAATAATAAATCAACATGGACAGGTAAATAACTTAATCACATTCCATTTAGTCAACAAGATGATAATAAAATGTATCTATAGATTTTTTTCATATGAAAATCTCATAGATAATAATAATAATAGATGAGACATCTATAAAATAAAGGAATTATTTTTTGACATCATGTATGATTCACATAAAAACCTATACATTCATTACCTTTCACAAGATAGTTTAAAACTATGGGTTGAAACCCATTTAATTTTTCTAAGATATTTATATCAGGATAACCTATCGATTAATCGAGGGGCTATATATTGTTCGGTCACCACCCACCACTACCTCTTCAAATCATTCCTCATATTTAATAGTAAACTTATTTGAAAAATAATATTCCCGATCAAATATATGTATTAAACAAGGAATATCCATTTATCAATATTTCCTAAGATAATAAAATAATTATCAAGAAAAACACCATATGTAAAAATAGTATATGTTTTATTTAGTAATAATATCTATCAGTAAAGAATGTTTTTATTTAAAGAAATTTCCAGTGAAAAATTATTACAATAGTAATATTTTTTCAAGAAAATCTAAAAATTAAAAAATAATGTGAGATTAAAAAATAAAATCTGCCACTTGGTAATTTTCAATCCAAACCCCTTGGGTCATGTAATTAAAATTGAAACATAAAATAACATGAAATATTATTGAATAATGATATTAAAAGAAAAATTATTAGTATATACACCACGTTAAAAATAATTTTTCCATAACAGCAAATAAGTTTCAATGGAATGTAAATTGAGACTAAATCACTCATCTAATGTTTCTTTTTGGGTGAATGTTGATTATCCTCATGTATAATGGTGAAAACAATATTAATCAATTAAAAAATAAACAGATTCATATTTATAAAATAACATATTATCATTCAAATTTAATTACTACCTTTTATTTTTTTCACTATTTTGGGTGTTAATTTCCGAGTTTTCTAGGTTGGTTTTCGACTTGTTAATCGTTTTTTCTATTAATTTGATTATGGTTTCACCATATCTAGAATGTAAAAAATTATGTAAATATCATATATATCCATTATATATGTATTTATAAAAATAAATATTATTTGGATATATTAAATTAAGAGCACCATTCATGAAGATGGTATGTCGTACGTACACATTAATGCTACGTCCATTTTCTTATCGTATTTAAAGGAATGAAATATAAATTGCATATATATGTATATATATCTCTGTGTGTGTGTGTGATATAATTATAGTATGATATTTATTTTATATATGTCACATATGTTTATTTAAACCATTACTAATCAATTCCATGTGATATTTGAATTAATCACATCACTTTGAGGAGGCGGTAGTCCACACATCCATAAATGATGTCATTATATTCCCAAAAAATGGAAATCATGAAGATTCCAGTCATGTAATAGTTATAGATTAATTAAAAAATTTAAATATCATATATATCATATATAAACTATAAATTGATCATTATTTCCTACCATGAAAGGTGGGGAATGGAAGAACGAACGACATCAGTTCATGTGGCGGTAGTCCGCCAAACACATGAATGGTGATTGTGTATCCTATTTGATGGATGTGTGTGAAATTGTATGTATAAATATTATAATAAAAACATATCCACATATTTAGGATACTTATTTTATAATATAATAATTTAATAAGAATAATTTAATTCTGTGAGAATGAAATAAAAAGAAACTGATTGTTGAAGAATGTTTCCTCATTTTTAGGTAACTCCTTTTGGTTTTCACCAAAGGACTTCAATATATTTCTTTCATCAAAAAAATGATGCTTCTAGGTTGAGTTAAATTATTTAATGAGATTATTTTGGTGGGTTTTGTATGATCTAATGAAGCATGAGAGGTGTGATGAAGTGGGAGGGTGAGTGACTTTTTATAGTTGAGGATGAGTGACATTATTTTAAATTTTTTCAAACGGAATTCCACCCAGTTTTTTTCATTTAAAGTGGCTAAAATAATTATCCCAATTTTAACAAAGGTATTATAAAGTCAAAATTAATCAAACCAATGTATTTTGTAAAATATTATAGATTATTTTTTCCTTTATGATTAAGGTTTAGTCCATTCTTAAGCAAATTTTACCTTAATCATTGTAATTAATTTTAAGAACATTAACTAATAAATTTGGTAAAAAACTATTGTAACCTAATAATATATTATAAATTATCCTAATTCAAAATATATAATCCATTTTTAAAAATTTAAATCACATATTTTTCAGAAAGAAATTTTAATTTAATCCCATAGACAGGAATATAATGCACATTTTTAAAAGTAAAATGGTGTAAACGTTAACTATGTTTTTATATTCAATTTCAATGTGAAATTGATTCCAATAAAATAAATTGTATTAATTGATATATAATTGATATAATTAGACATTATAATGAATTTAAAAATTAATTTATCCTTAATAATAAATTAGATAGAAATATGATTTCAATTAAAATTTAGTAGTTTTCACTAGCCATCAAAACAAAATATTCACAGAAAAATACCAAAATTTCACCCTTATATAATTTTGGAATTTATATTTAATTTTTTTTATATTTTTCCATATTAAATTTATATAATTTCCAAAATTTATATTTAAAATAGTTTCTCTATGAAAATGTCGAAAAACTACTTTTATAATAATATAGGTTTTTATGTGAAAATTTTGGTTTCTTATTATCTAATGCCTATCAAATATATCGAAAGAATTTGAAAATATTTTATTGGATATATAAAATATAAATTTACTATATAAATTCCATTATAGTTTTATAATTACATTTACAATGTAAAACATGAATAAATAGTGTTTTTTAAATCAGGTGTTGCTTTCATTACAAACTAACTGAGTATTTAATGTTTTGTAAGCTATAAAAAATTGAATTTATTGTAAAAGAAAAATATTATAAATTATAGTGGGGATAGTTTTATCACACCAAAAAAAATTTCTCATTGAATTTTTTGTTTTATTATATTTTAAAATGATATCAGTATTTCTCCTTTATTGAAACCTATGATTCCGATGTTACTTCTTCTATTTTTTTATTTCTCCAGAGTACCTTTATCGAAATAGAAATCTGATTCCTGAAAATATTTCTCTCTAATATATAGAATCTGGGTGGGTTCTTCAAAGTATTCAAGGTTATGTTCCAACACTATTTTATTAGAGATGATCACATGTGTTTAGTCTGTCATGTACTTCTGAATAACAGATTTATGGAACACATCATGCAACTTTGAGATATTTTGAGGAATTTAAAAATTATAAGAATAAAATTCAAGTCATTCAATAATTCCAAATAGCCGGATGTACCTAGGACTTAGTTTCCATTTCTTAACCAACCATATTACACCCTTCGATGGGGATACATTCAGAAAAACAATATATCCCACTTGGAACTCTAAATCATTCCACCAGTTATCAATAGCACTATTTTTCCTACTTTTTTTTCTTTAATATAATCCTGAGAAGAATTTAAAATTTTCATTTCTTTTCAACACTTTCTGGTATTATGGGTTTCCTTTCACCAACATCATCCTAACAAGTGGAGTACGACATCACATTCCGTATCATGATTCATACAACACCAATTTAGTACTTCAATGGAAACTATTATTTTTGAAAAAATATAACATGTTATGTACTAATCAAACATACATTGAATTTTTAGTGAGCATAAACATAAAATTTCTTCAATTGTTTGAACTTTTTTTTGATACTTTCCTTTAGTTTGAGGATGGTAGATAATTTTGAGATGGAGCTCAGTGTTAAGAGAAATTTAATGTCTTCTCCAAAATTTCTATATAAATATGTGTAATAAATAAAAATGTTGATATAATTATAATATTATGTACTAAAATTCCATTAATATAGAGCCTTATTAGGCTCTCATGAGGCATTACCCTTATTATAAAAATGAAATTTGATGCTTTTGTGAGGATATCAATAATAATCTATATTTTTTCATTTTTTCTAGTAATATTTGTTAGTATCATGACAAAGTCCATAGTTATTTCATATAATTTACACAAAATAATAATAATAGTATGCATTTAGATTTTAGGACGCTACCTCAAATCATTCACTTATTTAAAAATGAAACATTTGGACACAAAATCATAGACTTCTTGCTTTATGTTATCGTAAATGTTTTTTCTTCAAGTACCTATACATCTTTGTCCTACTTGTATAGTCAATTTTGAGCTATGAGAGTCATCGTAAAATTACATTTTTATCTCAGGTTTGGATAAAACATATATCCTTTTTCCAAACACTACAACACAATCTCCACAAACAAAGTCAAATAATTTTCCTTAATTCAAAAAATTAATTTTCAGTTGAATGTTCTTATAATTATATTGAGTATTATATATCATCTATAATAAAGATGGATTTTCAATAATTTGAAAAATGATTGATGTCACCCCTTCCTTAGAAATTCACATATCCATCTTTACAAAATATATAAACATAGGATCATTCTAAACCATTATTTGGGTTATAACTCCATGATCCTTCTTAATCAAGACCTTTTGATACCTTATTTTTTTTCCTTGGGTGGTACTGTATTCATTAATCATAGTACATGAGTAGCTCAAGCCATGGAATTTGTATTAGGTAGATCTCATTCTGTGAGAAGTTGTATTTTTGGATTTTAAAATCCTTGTATATCTAACATATTTCACCATAGAGATAATGTAACCAATATTTCAAAGTAATGATTACACCAACTATCTAATGATCATGGGTTGTATTGTTATGTTGATGAGTAATAAATTTCCTTGATTCATATGAAATAACATTAACTTATTTATTTTTTACATAACCAAGTCCCTTCATCGATGCATAACTATCTCTGGAAAAGCCATCACTAACATATGGTAGGGTCAAAATCAGGGCATTGATATTCTCCTCTTTAGTTTATCAAATAATTATACTTATTACTTTTTCCAAAAAAACATAACCCCTTTACGTGTAAGTTTGAATCATTTGTTATCCAATAGGGGAACCTTTTGGAGGAATCATCAACATTAACCATACAACCCAATAAAATTATGTACCTTATTTATGTTTGTTTATATAGTATGTTCACTAAAATTATTTTTTAGGGTCACCTGATATTAAATCAATAGAGGCAATATATCTATGAAAATAATCTCCTTGAAACAGGAAATTACACATACCAAATTTACCATATAACTTTTACCTTATAAGAGTCCTATGAATTATCTTTAATTTATTCTCATGGTCCTCATATCGTTGAGGATACACCATATTGTCATCAATGAATAAAACATAAAATCATCAAGATATTTTTTTCAATACTATGTTCATTAGCTCGGTAGAAACATAGGGTGTATTAGTCAATCCAAATGGAATTACTCTAAACTCATAATATCCACACCTCATCCAAAAATTTGTCTTCATAATATTTTCATTATTCACTCACAATAGATGACACCCATAATAAAGATCAACAATTAAAAAATATTATGTTCTCTGAAGTTGATCAAACAAGTCATCAATAAAAGCTATAAGTTACATTTTCTTTACTTTAATAATATGGATTTCCCAATAATGAATTCACAAATTTGTGGATCCATATTTCTTCTTAACATAGTGAACAAGGGTTCCCCATAGTGAAACACTATGGTGAATAAATCCCCTATTACCCAAATCCTCTAGTTATTTTATCAATTGAACTAATTCAATAGTGGTCATTCTATAAAGAGTATCTAATGTGGGACTTGAAACAGGAATTTAATGAATGTAATATTCAACATCATGCTCTTGGGGATGTCCAGGTAGTTCCATAAGAAATAAATCAATGTATTCATACACAATAGATACATCCAAAATTTAAATTTTACCTTATTCATCTTTTTATTTTTTTTCTTCTTTTAAAAGAATCTCCTTCATTATAGCTACTAATATTAGATTTAGATACAATTCATGTGAGGAAAATTCTAATCTAAATATAAGGAATTCTACATCCTCATAAAAAATCATGATTTCATTCCTCTTTCAATAAATTTTGGCATCATGTTTTTATATCAAGTCCACAATAAGGATTATATCCATGTCAACCATACATATAATAACAATTTCAACAAGTAAAGCACATTTATGGGTCATAATAAGGACTTACTAAAATCTATTTTTCGCAATGATACTTTCCTAAGGAGTTTTCACTGACAACTTCATATTAAATAAAAATTGAAATATCTAATTTTCATAGAAAGATGGGTAGATATAAATGATTATGATGATGAAGAATCAAATACAACATTGAATAAATTTGATGATATGACTAATTTACATGCCACCTAGTCTATTGATACTTCTACCTCATCTATTGGGATTTCATAATCCTGGCCATACCACCTTGGAATATTATATGGTACATTAACATTATTTTTAGGGAATTATCTAGTGTAAAGTCCAATCTATTTACAAATATATCACTAGAAATTTTTATATTTTTCTCCCACTTTCATTAATGATCTTGGTGACATATATCCCCGCATTAATAAAAACACATTGTCCCTTAAAATATTTCCCAGGGTTCTTCTCCCCTAGTTTTCAAAAGATAGAAATATTTCATCATTCTTCATATTGTTCGATGAATTACCTTTTTGTAGTACTCATATGGATTCTTCTTTTCTTGGTTCCCATTGACTATATTGATTCTAGAAAATTATTTCTCCATCATGACGGTACATGAATCTATTTCATCATATGATAAACACTTTTAGGAGACCAATTACCTTCGAATACATGGATTAAGCACCTCAAATGTGATTATTATTACACATTGTGTTGCATATATAATCTATATCCTACATGGATAATCTTGTAATGGAATATTAATTATATGTAAAGTGTTCTTCTTCCTTTTTCTTCATGCAACATAACATTATTTTATTCTCAATTTATTGATCACAATGAAATTATTTATCAAGAAATGTATATTTAAAGGTCTCCATTCCATGAGATATTTTTCTTCTTCCTAACTAGAATTATAGATCGAGGAACACCATCGATGACCATCACTATTGAGATAATAGACAACAAGTTTCATCATTTCCATTTCACTACATCCAAAGGCTGAAAATATCTTCTACAAAGACTTAATCAATTTCTATAATAAAATTGGATTATTAGTGCCACTAAATGAGGGAGTCTTATGTCACATAAATAGATCTATAATAGAAGATCATCTCTATTTTATAGGTTTCTTAGTTCCGAAAATGTTATTTTTAAAAACCTGATTATGTTTCTCTAATTATTCCTTAATTTTATTCATTTTAGTACTAGTATTATTTGTTTCCTCAATAATGAAATCTCTATATTTTCTATGAATATTGATACCATTCCACCTTCCAGGCTCCATTTATAAAAAATGGATTATACTGGATTAGCTCATAATATCATAATTTATAATTATAAATATAGTATATTAAATAACATAAATATATGCATCGTAACTCATAGAATCATAAACAATGGTTTTGTTGGGGAAATATTTACTTCTAAATCCTTCATAATCGTTGGTATTGAAAATGAGAATTATACTAAGTGTATCCTTTTTAAGTTTCAAACCAGGTCTGTAGTAAGGCTCATTCTCTTATACTAGGATTACCTCGAGCCAGTACCAACACAACTTTTTGGACTTGTTTCTTCTAGGTAGATCTATTCCAGAATAGTGTCGACATATAGTTTATAGATATGGATTGTTGTTCAGAGTGAAATCTCAATAAGTGGGTTGAATTGAGTTCCTACTTAATATTTATGTTTAAAACTTATTTTATAAAGATCCCCCAATTTTTAAACAGCCTAGTTAATTAAGGCAGAAGAGATGTAAATGTCTAGTTGGTCAATATGTTTCTCAAAGGGCGATTAGTCCTCAGTTGAATTGGTGTAAAACACTTCATCGACTTTTGAAACAGGTTTACTGAATTAAACATATACACAGACAAACCAAAACTAACTATCAAAGTGAATGAAAAAAAGTATTATGTTTTAGATAATATAATTAGTGGAAAATAGATATAACAGAGTAAAACAAAATATAGTTCACAATAATGTCCAACAAGAAGTTCAGTCTCAGGACAAGACTTAATCTTCTCCACTTGGTGATCACATACCACCAAGCAGATTATATTAACTATAAAATTGATACGCAGCCTGTATCGATCATTAAAACAGTTTTCACAAACTGTCCATGGTTCACACCCTCTCCCATAGTTTATTGTGGGAAAAACAGACAGTACATACCACACATGGTATCTTCCATAGTTATATGTGAGAAACAAAATGTAGGTGGAGTTTGATTTGAAGATATTCAGTATCCTCATGCTCATGCAGAGGAGACTTTGTGTCTAACAGACAGACACACAAACATCTCACGAATTTTAAATGAAAGAACACAATAGAGATAAGATTATAAGCTAGAGTTTAGAAATATCTATGTGTTTGCAGTTCATCTCTTGGCTCCTTGGAGTGAAAAATTTGATGTTGGAGTCTTTATCTTGATGTTGTCTCGAAAATATAGTGTCGAATCACTAGGTTCTAGCTTCGAGTGTTCTGCCTCAGGTGTTGATCATGAGTTGATGAAGTACATAAGGCATCTTTGGAATTATTTTCCTGAAATGATCTTCTTAAGCTTCTTGGATTCTCAGTGTAACCATCTAATGGTTCGAATTTGATGTATAAAGTAATCTATTTTCATGTACAGACACACTTTCTTTTCTACTCATCACCTGCTCACTTTATATTCCCATATATTCCCTTTTATACCTGAGGTCCGACAATAGGAATGATTAGGTCACATGTGGTCTTTCTCGCACCACATATTGTCCCCAGATATAGTCTCCTGAAAAATATATAATCATCATTAATTAATTTTAGAATCATTTAGTTTATCAAATATGACTGTTAGAATAATATTAAGAATTTTGACAAATTATGTAAGAGTAAGCATCGGTAGACTGGTAATGGAAACCTTCACATTGGTAGGCTTCAACAACAGGTGCATATCAGTAACCTCTAATTATAACCTTCCATCCGTAACTTTACATTGCTAACCTTCAGTGTTAACCATCAATAATAGGTGACCTTTGCATTAGTAAGTAAGCATCGTTAACCATGCATTGGTAACCTTTCATTTAGATAAATTCTACACTGTAATCTTAAACTAACAAGTAGTGAGATTAAAAGTATGTGAATATTACTTGATATAAACTAGTAATATTAATGAAACATAATTAACATAGAATGAAAACATGTTTATCACATAAATGAAACATGATTTGGTATTATCAAAATAGGTGAGTCCAACAATCTCCCCTTTTTTGACAACTACAAATTATGTCTTTTGATTTTTGGGTTTAAGTAGCTTTGAATCATGGTTAAAAATATCAGTTAATTTCATCAGTAATGTTAACATACACAATCTATTATATCATTAAAACTAAATTGAAGTGGTAACATATATAAATAGATTATAGATAACTGAATCACTAAACACTTCTCCTCCTTTTTGATTAACAAAAATCATACATAACAAAAAGAGATAAAAGGGAGTGTTTGGATTAATAAAATAGTAGTACAATATACAAAAAATAATACACAAATCCCTATCAGATAAGAGAATCAACACTCAATCCACATCAGATATGTCCATTGCAGCTTTGTCTTTGGAAGCTAAAGATGTAGGTTCTAAAGGTGGAGGGATAGGCCGAGGGATGGCAGTTAGCTGTGTAGGAGGAGCAGCCACCAAGGAATCAGTATACCTTTAGTGAGTAGATCTCAGAGGAATAATTGGGTTCAATCTTCTGATGTAATATGTTAGAGTCATCAAAGGAGTAGTACTGGTGGAACCTGAAGTAGTGGAGGAAGCAGACAAAGCAGGAGGAACAATGATGGGTGTGCAGTCCACCTGGAGGAAGGGTAACCGGGGATTCTGAAAGTCCATAGTGGTGTTTCCCTCTATTTCCATAGTTGAGATGAAATCATCTTTGTTTTCCATGAATCTCTCTAAGGCATGAGTCATCTCTCTAAGCTTTCTCACTTGATCCATAAATGCCAGAGTGACGTGGGGGGGGGGTTCTCAAATTTTCCAAAAGTAGCTAAAAGTGACCATCCATATGATGTTTTGTGTATACCCGTTTGTAATAGAAGTCAACTTTATCATTTATGGCCTTCTATTCTTGGGAATCATCCCTAAAAAAATCTCCCACAAACTTATGAATTTCCCTTGTAATGGAAATGACTTGATTCACAGATTGAGGGTCATGGGTATTGGAACAAGAGAATCTTTCTACTTCGTCTCTAACAACATATCATAAAGCCTCTATATTAACTGGAGGAGAGGATTAAGTGGAAGCAGATGCACCTAGAGGTGCCAGAGAGAAATACATTATCTCCTTAAGGATTTAGTCAAGCCATTGATCACCCTTGTCATATCATAATATTAGCCTTTAACAGGTGCTTCCATGGACTTCTTAATGTCCTTAAACACAGTTACCAACTGGTGAACCACACTCTTGATATATCTGAGATCTCTATCCACATTAACCCTTGAAAAAATATTGGAGTCCAAACATGTAATTGATTGTTTCACACATTCCACAGACTCTACAATGGTTTGCAGTTGACATTGGTATTCCTTCACTTAATGAAAAATACCTGAGTGAAAGGTGGAGATCACCCTTTCTAAGAATGATGCTACAACCAACAGATTTAGTGCCACTTATATCTTTATGCTAACAGATCCCTAATCAATGTGCCTCATCAAATCTAACTTCAATGATTCCAAAACACCCTTCTTCACATAGACTCGATGTAAAAGAAACACTGGCTACAAAAAAGTAGTTTCTAAAATAGAAGGAATTGGATGTCTTTTGAAAGACTGGTCATCATCAGAATCTCCATAATCTAAGCCTAACACCAAAAATCTAGGAGCTTCTGTCCAATACATTATTCCATGAGAAACAATAACTAATACTATAGTAATAGTTTCCTCCCCCTTAGGTGAAGCATTCTTATAATCAACCACATTAATCTTCTCCATACCTCCTTGATCGAAAACATCAACAGGAGATCCCACTACCTCTTCTTCTACTGAATCCTCAACTTCTACCATTTGAACTATAGATTCAACCAAAACAATATCTTTTTCATCTTCACTTTCTATCATTTCTATATGTCTTATTAGTAGACTGAGACATAGACATTCATCTTCACTTTCAGAATCAGTTGTTTCAAAGTCATCATGACTTGAATCAGTGTCCTCATCCTCATACGAGGTTTCTATAATTTCTATTAAGACAAGGTATGCCCCAACTTCTTCACTCATCTCCTCATCATCATTGTCCCTTAGGACATTATCTCTTCTAGGAAAGCTCTTTGGTGGACTGGGCACACCAAAGGATATAGTACAGGAATGAGGATTTGGGGGAAGGTCTGGATCAATCCTGTCATCTATAGTAGAATCCTCTCTTTTTTGCACAATGACAGGTTCTTCTTCATCATAATATGCAGTCTCTTCATCAAAAGGCATTATACCAGGGTCTCCTATTTTGAGGCCTAGTAGGCTGAGAAACAAGGTTAAAACCTTCATATACCTTAATCTCATCATTCAACCATCTCTACATACATGAATTCTAGTTGATCTTCATCAGTTTGAAAATCACTTTCGTGATGCAATGGTTATCCCTCACAACAACAGTTTCATCCATAGCTCCAGCAAATCATTTCACTTTCAACATAAGTGATATCAACTTAGCAAGAAATAGGGTAATGGATTTGAAATTGAGATTGGTCATATCATCTAGTCGAATCATCAAAAACCTACATAAGTTGATCTTCTGTTCATGCTTTAACAAATATAAGATAAAAACATCATAAAAAATTAAATTTGCAAAGTCTCCTCTCCTTGGACTTAAAACATGCTGGATAAACATGAACAACAACTTATCTTATCGTACCATTTCAGTAGCAATAACATTATTAGGAATCCTATTCCATGTCATTTAGTCTAATGATTCTTCATAATAAAAATACTCATTAGATAGAGGCACCACTCTTGAGTAGTAATCACAAATACAATCATGTGGAACCCTCGAGCAGTCAGCCCAATCAGAAGAAGAGAAACTCACCCTTACTATATTTACTATGGATGTCATTCGGTTCTTATTCTCAGACTGATAAAACAATAGATATTCATAAAACTCCATCACAAGCTTCGAATAATAAGTTCCATTATTGTTTGCAAAGCACTCAACGCAACCTTGAGCTTCATGTGCCTTCACCACCAAAGACTGACTCGTCAGTAGCCATTCTGAGAAAATCTCCATCTCAATCGCTATTTTCCTCTTCAATAAGTGCGGGTTAAGCACCTTTTCCAATGTCCAGCTTCCACTAGTAGACTCATATATAGGTCTCTTAGGATCGGGTGCATCTCCTTCATCAGTAATGAACAACCTTTTCACTCTTGCCATCGATCTGGAGTGGTTAGAGGTTTTAGTAGATGTTTAGGTTCTGGATTATGGAGAAAAAGGTTTGGGAGAGGGTTTGATGTAGATCGAAATGTGGTATGTGTTTTATTTTTATCATTTATGGATTGAGAAAACAAATTGAGATAGAAAAGAAAAATGAAAAAAACTATAAAATGATTCAGATTCTAGAAAAAATCACAAAAAACACAATGTCCATACTCAAGTCGACTATCGGTAAGGTGTCATCGGTAAGGTCCTAAAAGCGAGGTCCAACCGGTAAGGTCATATCGGTAAGGTACTATCGGTAAGGTCCAACTATGAGGTTCTATCAGTAATGTCATATCGGTAAGGTCTTGTTGGTAAGGTCCATTGGTGAGGTCCTATCAGTGAGGTCCAATAGTGAGGTCCAAATGTGAGGTCCAACGGCGAGGTCCAACAGTGAGCTGCAACGGTGAGGTCTAACAGTGAGGTGCAATGGTGAGGTCCAACAGTAAGGTCCCTTACTCAACATTTTATCATTCCTAATTCATGTTCGATGTAATTTAATCTCTCGGAATTCAAAGGTTTTGTGAATGTATTAGATAATTGGTGTTTAGTACCAATGAATTCATGACTGATATCACCTCTTTGATAATGATCTCTCAAGAAGTGATCTCTCACATCAGTGTGCTTTTTCCTAGCATGAGATACTATATTTTTTGAGATGTAAATAGTATTTGTATTATCACACTTTATTGAGAAATGTTTGAATTGATATACATAGTCTAGTAAAGTGTGCTTAATCCCCAGAATTTGAGGTCAACAACTACGAGTAGCTCTATATTCAGCTTCGGTGGTAGATAATGCAACAAACTTCTATTTCTTACTACACCATGATACTTGTGACTTGTATAAAATGTGAAATGTTATAGAGTTGTTCTTTCTATCTAAATTGAAACCAGCAAAGTCAGCATCTGAATAACTTATTAAATCAAATGGTATACCTCTTGGATAAAAAAGTCCCAAATTTATAGTATACTTTAGATATTTAAAAGTCATTTTAACAGAAGTTAAAGGAGACTCTTTGGTATTGGATTGAAAATGATCACACATTCATACACTGAACAGAATATTTGGTCTACTAGAAGTAAGATAGATAAGACTCCCAACCATACCTCTATAATTAGTTTTATCCACTGGTTTACCAGTTTCATCACCATCCAACATACAGGTGGTACTCATGGGTGTACCATTTCCTTTATTGTAGTCGAAACAAAAATATTTCAAGAGATCCTTTGTATATTAAATTTTATTTAAAACAATAAAAATTTTATTTTGAAATATTTGAAATCCAAGAAAAAATTTAGTTCCCTCATTAAACTCTTTTTAAATTCATCTTGCATCATTTTTGAAAAATAATTATATGAATAATTTTTAGAGGATCCAAAAATAATTCCATCTACATAAATCTACACTATTAAAACATCTTTGGAAATCATTTTACTAAAAAGGGTAGGATCCACTATTATTTTAGTAAAACCTTTTAAAACATGAAAAGAACTAAGTCTGTCATACCAAGCTCTGGGATCTTGTTTCAGACCATATAAAGCTTTAGAAAGCTTGAAGATATGATTTGAAAAATGGGGATTTGTAAATCCAGGGGGTGGTTGACAAACACATCCTCGACTATGTACCCATTTAAAAATACTCTTTTGACATCCATTTGATAAATTTTGAAATTCAGATGTGCTACATAGGCAAGTAGTATCCTAATGGATTATAGTCTAGCAACATGTGAAAAGGTTTCCTTATACTATATTACTTCTTCTTGACTATACCGTTGTTCTACTAGTCCCTCCTTGTTTCTAACTATGATTCCATATTCACCAACTTTATTTCTAAACACCCATATAGTGCATATGGTCAAGGTGCCATCAGGTCTGTCTACTAATTCCCAAACATTGTTTCTTTCAAAGTGATTCAATTATTCTTGCATAGCTATCACCTATAATTCATCACTGATTGCATCATTAATATTTTTCGGTTCATGCTTTGATTGAAAAGATCTATGTTCAACCTGGTTTATAAGAAAGGATCTAGTTTTTGTCCCTCTATTTAGATCACCTACTACAATATCTAAATGATGAGTATTGAGAGTTCTAATACCTCTAGAAGGAGTTTTACTAGACTCCACATGAATTTTTATAGGTTCATATTCCCCATGACCATATTCTAGAAAATTTCCAGAATTGGTTATTTTGACTAAGGGTCCACTATATTTATCATTAAGATCCAGAATTGACATATCTTCCTCAAGATTTTCAACATTGGTTTTGGGTTCATGTGGATTAGTCTCATAAAATTTTACTTGAACTTATTCTACAGCACAATTGGTTATATTATTGAATAATCTACAAGATTTACTATAGATTGAGTAACCTAGGAAATTTCCTTCATCACTTTTGGAAGAAAACTTGGCAGGATTGTTCTTAGTGTTATGGATAAAGACATTTCAACAAAAAACTATAATGTAATTTTCCTTACGCTTCCAATTATTCCAAAGCTCATTAGGGGTTTTCTAGAGAACATGTCTAATTAGGACTCTATTGATAATGTAACAAGCTGTGTTAACAGCTTCAGGCCAAAAAAATAGGTAGATTATAATCATTAATTATAGTTCATGAAATCTCTTGAAGTGTCATATTTCTTCTTTCTACAACTCCATTTTGTTGAGTTGATCTAAGAGAAGAGAAATTGTGAGAATATCCATTTTAATAAAAAAAATTCAAAGTCATGATTTTCAAACTCACAACCACGATCACTTCTCAAGTTCAATATTTTATGTCCACTATGATTTTCTATAGACTTGGAAAATGTAATGAAGTAATAAAATGCTTCACATTTGTGATCTAAAAAAGTATACCCAGGTATATATTGAAAAATAATCTATAAAAACATAAACATAGTGCTTCCCATTTAAACTCGATACTCTAGATGGTCCAAAAAAATCCTTGTGAACCAACTAAATTGGTTGAGAAGTAGAAACTTCTTTATTTTGTTTGAAATAAACTTTGTGTTCATTTCCCTTTTGACAAGGTTTAAAAACATTGTTAAGAGAGATTTCCAATTTATGTAATTCTCTAACCAAACCATTCCTAATCATATTCCTAAGTGAGTGCACATTGAAGTGTCCAAATCATTTATCCCACAACCAGGATTCCTTATGGTACACATTTAATCAAAAAACATTTTTCTTAGCTAAAGAATCTAAATCAATAGCACATACATTCTTATTTGTAAGAGAAGTAAATATTAAATCGTTTTTAGAATTAAAAACATTGCTTGAATCATTTTGAAATTTTACATTGAATCCATCATCACACAACTGAGAGATACTTAGCAGATTTTATTTTTACTCCTCAATAAAAAGTACTTTTGAGATTTATATAGCCTTAGGGTTACCAATTTGGCCTAAGATGATGATCTTCTTTTTTTCATTATCACTGAATGGGACATGTCTATCATCCACTTTAATTACGCTCTTGAAACATGAATTTTCTCCTATCATGTGTCTTGAACATCCACTGTCCAAGTACCATAGAATTTTGCAAGAGCACTTCAGAAAATTTTCCAACAAAATAGATTATGTGTAGGGTATCATTGGTACCTAGGTTTTATAGGGTCTAGAGAGGTACACAAGTAAAACATTGGGAAACCATATTTGTATCACAAGTTTTCTATAGTTAGAATATATGTTTTGCAACGTGAATAATTTTTTTGGTCCTTTAGAGAAATATTTTTCAAAATATGGTCAAGATCTTTAACTAGTTGTGAACATCCCATATTTTGGAAAAACATTAGGTTTAGTAATCCTTCTATGTCCTGGTTGATATCATATACTAGTTGTGTACTTTTTAGCAATTTGATTCACTAAAAACTGAGTCAAGTTATCTCTACCACCAATAAAATTTTCCAAATCCCTATTTAATTTCTCATTTTGTAATTTGAGTTCAGTATTTTCATTTAATATATGAGCACATTTTTCTTTCTCAATATCCATATTAGATTTATAATTAGCATTTAAAGCGTATTGTCTTTCTAAAAGTTCATATTTATCATTGATTTCATTAAAATAATCCTCAAGCATTCCACAGTATTCAAATAGTTCATCCTTTTTCATAATTTTGTAGTAGTTTGATTCAATTTCATTCCCAGAATAATAAGTATTGGGTATAGGGGAATTGGGTGTTAACTCATATGTTTCTGTCATGAAACACAAATTTGCATGCTTGTTCTTATCACTATCATAAGTGTCAGATCCACCTGAGCTATATTCTTAAACACTCAATGTAGATTTCATATACTTTTTATATCCCTTTCCCGTGACCTCATATTTATTCATAAATTTAATCTTGGGTCAATCACCCTTCACACGGCCTTTTCTTTTACACTCATATCAAACAATCTCATTTTTATTGTCATTCAATTTTCTGTCCTTTTTCCACTATCCATTATTATCATAATTTACTTTAATGTTTTAATTTCTAAAGAAATTTTTCTTATAGTAGAACATCTTGAATCTCCTAGAAAGATCATCCATCTCATCATCGTTGTCAGAGTCTGAAGCTTAACTGGTGGAAGTGTCCACAAGAGCATGAGCCTTTTCTTTGTCTTTTCTCTTTAAGGTAGCAATCTTGAATGATATGGATTTATTTCTTGGTTCTTCATATGCTTATTGATTTACCATGTGCTATCATTCGTACATCATAAGTATTCCAATTAACTTTTCTATAGGTAGCTTGCTGATGTCATAGGATTCTCAGATAGAAACAAAAGTTCCTCTTTATATGTTAGGTAGGCATCCAAGAAATCTCATAATCTGATCCTTGTTGTCCACTTGTTTTCCAAACAAACTCATGGTATTCACTATTTCATTGAACATGAGATACATTTCAAGGATAGGTTCATCAGGTTTCATTTTAAAATTATCATATTTAATAGTATAGGTATTTAATCTCATTTCATTAACATTGGTTGCTCCCTCATGATAAATAGGCAGAGTATCCCAAATTTCGTATGCAGTTTTACAAGTAAATATTATATTGAATTTATCATCACTTAGAGAAAAGTACAATGCATTAACCTCTTTATAATTATTGTCATATGTGGGTTTATTCAATTGAGACCATGTGTCCCTTTTAGTATCAGGCAATACATGTTGTTCTTCAATGGTGTCCCAGATTTTAGGTCCCATGCTCTTTAGATACATTTTCATTTTTAATTTCCACTAAGAATAGTTATTACCATTAATGAAAGGTGGCCTATTAGTAGCAGGACCATCAACTCTGTTATACATAGTTAATTAGGATTTGAAGAACAAAAAATTTAGATATGACCGAAATTTAGATATATTTAAGATACATCAAAAATCATAGTTGAGAAGAATTTCAAAATATGCACCAATAGTTCAGATGGAAGCAGTAATGAACAAAAAAATTTAAACCTCCAATGATACCAAATATTGATCAGAGTTAAATCTAAAGACTGGGTTGAATTGAGTTCCGACATAAAATTTCTGTTTAAAACTTGTTTTATAATGATCCCTCAATTTTAAAACATCCTAGTTAATTAGGGGAGTAGAGATATAAATGTCTAGTTGGTCAATAGGTTTCTCCAAGGATGATTAGTACTTAGTTTAATTGGTGTAAAACAACTTTTCATCTTTTGAAACAAGTTATCTAAATTAAACATATAAACAGACTAACCAAAACTAACTATCAATTTAAATGCAAAATAGTTTTATGTATTAGAAATTATAAGAAGTGTAAAATAGATAAAACAGTGTACAACAAAATATAGTGTACAGTAAAGTAAAACAAGAGTTTCAGTCTCAATCTGAGACATAATCCTCTCCATTTGGTGATCACATACCACCATGTATTTTATATTATGAATAAACAACATACATAGCCTATATCGGGATTTATAACCGTTTTCATAAACTGTCTGGGGTTCACAGCCTCTTTCATTGTTCATTGTGGGAGAAACCAAAATTACATACCACACATGGTATCTTACACATTTATATGTGGGAAAAAATGTATGTGATGTTTTATTTGAGTATATTTAGTATCCTCTACCTCAAGCACATGATACTGTGTGTGTTACAGACAGACACACACACTTCTCACAAATGTGAAATGAAGGAACACAATAGTGCTAAGATTATAATCATGATTTTACAAATATCTATGTCTTTTAAGTTTAGTTATTGAATCTTGGGAGTGATGAAATGGATGTTTGAGTCTTTATCTGGAAGCTATCTCCAAAACAAAGTGTCGCAACTCCAGGTTCTCTCTTTGAGTGTTCTGCCTCTAGTGTTGATCAATAGTTGATGAAGCACCGAAGGTAGAATTGAAATTATTCTACGAAAATTATATTCTTAATATTATTGGGTTCTAAGTTTTCATATTTAATGGTTCTTCTTTGATGTAGCAAGTAATCTCTTTTCATGTACAGATGCGCTTTTTTTTTTGACTCATCACCTGCTTGCCTTATCTTCCTCGGTCTTACCTTTTATACATGAGGTCTGATAATAGGAATGACTTGATCATGTGTGGTATTTCTCGTACCTCGTGTTTTCCCTAGATAGAATCTCCTAAAAATGTCTACAATCTGCATTAATTGATATTAGAAGAATTTAATTTATCAAATAAGATTGTTAGAATAATATTAATAATTTTGAAAAGGTAAGGATAAGTAAGCATTGTTAGACTGGTAACGGTAGCCTTCACATCGGTAGCCTTTAACAACAGTTGCACATCGACAACCTCCAATAGTAACATTCCATCGGTATCTTTACATCAGTAACCTTCAGTAGTAACCTTCAATAGTAGGTTTTCATCAGTGACCTTTTCATTGGTGACCTTGCATCGGTAACCATGCATTGGTAACCTTGCATTGGTGACCACGGCATCGGTGACCTTTGCATCAGTAACCTTTGCATCGATGACGTTTGCATGGGTAACCATGAATCAGTAACCATGCATCACTAAACATGCATTTCAATAAATTATATACAGTAATCTTAAAACATCAAGAAGTGAGATTAAAAGTATGTGAATATTACTTGATAGAAACATGGAACATTAATGAAACATGATTAACATAGAATGAAAACCTTATTATCACATAAATTATACATGATTTGGAATTATAAAAAGTAGGTGACACCAACAGGGATGCATTTCTAGAATGACCAAAACAATATTAACCTAACGAAAATTTTATTATATTCCTATATACTTATTCTAAAAGTATATCTTTGGATTTTGTTCCCTAATATATGTTTTCCAAATATATTTTCCAAAGTAACTACTAAAATTCCTATGATACAAACTGTAATGCATCAACCATATAAGGATTGAACTAGTGTATCACATTATTATATTTACATGAAAACAATTAAATAAAATCCCAAAGGATCAAATAGTTTAGAAAATTTGGAAATCCTGATTACATATATGATACCCATAATACATTGGGAAAAGAAAATATGCACAACATTAGAAAAATCTCAACACCCTTGAAATTCAATAAAAGGATTCATATTGACAACATAAGGAAATTAAATATAATAAAGGTGAGGTCAAATTTTTATTGTGGTTACATAAAGAAAAATTATTATCTAATAAATAAAAATATATCAACATGGAAATGTATATAATAGAAAAACATTCCATTTAGTAAATAAAGTGATAATGATATTCATCTATATATTTTATCATTTGAAAATATCATGGATAATAAATATAATAACTAATATATATAAGGTGTAATTTCATAATTATTTGATGTCATGTTTTAGGCCCATTAAAACCTATATTGGGAAGACCTTTCACAAGACAGTTTAAAACTAAGGGCATAAACCTGTTTAGTTTGGACATCTTATTTGTTCCTGGAGAGGTTGTAAATGTATTGAAGGGATATATAAGGTATCCCCCCATCACTAAATTTCTAAAAAATTTCACATATAAATTAATCATTTTAACTAAGAAACAATGTTCTCTATCAAATGTTCATATTGAATAATGAATGTGGATTTATAAATATTTACATAGATAAATAAATAATTGTAAAATTATACAAAGTAAGTAATGATGGTATATAGTTTAGGAAATACTAATATAATCCAGCCAATAATGTGGATATTTATGGAAATTTTCACTATAAAATGATCAAAATAATGTAATTATTTTCAGAGAAATCTAACGATCACCAAAGAATGTGAGATTGTGAAGATAACTTTTACCACTTGGTTATTTCCAAGATAAACGCCTTGGGTGAGTTAATTCAAATTGAAACATAATATTACATGAGTTAAAAGTGATTAATTATATTAAAATAAAACTGGGTATATTATAAACTACATTAAATTGAATTGGTATATAATAACAAATAAGTCACAATTGAATGTAAATTGACATGAAATCCTTTACCTTGTGTTTCGTTTTGGGTGAATTACCTTTAAAATCAGGTATAATTGTTTTAATATTGTTATTAAATTAAACCATAATGATAATAATATTTGTAATATCATATATTATCTTATTATAATATCTTATTACGTTTTTGTTAACAATATTTCAATATTTTTATTGTTTTGGGTGTCATTTTTCATAGTTTTTCGAGTATGTTTTGACTTGTTACTAATTGTTCCTATTAAGTAGATAATTATTTAACCATATCATGAATTTAAATCATGATTTGAATTTCATATATATATATATTATATGTATTTAGAATAATCCGTAATATATGGAGATACGAAATTAAACGCACCGTTCATGGAGACAATATGTCGTATGTAAGAATGAACACTACTTTCATTTAATTATAATGTTTAAATGAAAGAAAAATCAATTATATATATCGGTTTATTTTAATTAAAGTATCATATTTATGTCATATATGTCACATATTTTTATTAAAACCCATCTTTAAGCATTCAATATATATTTTTAATGAATTACATAGCTTTGAGTAGGTGGTGGTCCATATGTCCATAACTTATGTTATCGTATTCCAAAAAAATGGATAACAAGAAGTTATGAGTTATATAAAAATTTAAAAATAATTAATAAATTATAAATATAATATATAACATATATATAAACTATAAATAAATCATTATTTTCAACCATGGAATGTTATAAATGGAAGAATGGATGACATCAGTTCGTGACGTGGTAGTCGGCCATACACACGAACGATTATTTATATCACATTTGATGGATATGTCTGAAATTATAGGTAAAAATCCTAGAAAAAAATAAGTATGTTTAGGATACTGATTTTATTATATAAACATGCAATAATAATAATTAAAATCTTTAATAAAGAAATAAAATGAAAGTAATCAGTGAATAATTTTACCTCTTTTTTAGCTAACTGCTTTTGGTGTTGACCAAAGGGAATCCATGTATTTAATTTTTCCCAAAGTGAGGATTATATGTTAAGGTTATGGATTTTGGGAGATTATTTGGGAAGGTTTTTATTTTCCATAGTTTCTCTAGCGTTGTGTGGATGTGGGATAATGAATTCATTTTTACAGTGAAGGAGAAGTGGCGTTTCTTTAAAATTTTCAAAAGTGACTTTAAACCATATTTTTTTCATGTGAAGGGGGTACAAGAATGAATAAAATTAAATAAAACATATTATAATGTCTAAATATGTTCATAAAATTGGATTTAACAATTATATAGTTTATTCATTACCTTAAGATTAATGTTTAGTCCCTTAATAGGCTTAATTTTACAATGATGTCTATAATTAATTTTAACAGCATTCGCTTATATTTTTGGTGAAAAACTATGTTGACCTTACAATAAATTATAAATTTTCGTGAAATGTATGTAATTAGTTTTTGAAAATTCCTCTAACATAAGGAGTAAAAATTAATTTAAAATTAATCCCAGAGATGGGACTAAAAAGTAGTGTTTTCAAGAAAAAATGTTCAAATGTTTTCTATGTTTTTATATTCGATTTAAAGTGAAATTTATTCCAATGAAATAAATTATATTAATTGAAATATAATTTATATAATTTTAATTTATCACCAATTTAAAATATAATTTATCTTTATAAATAAATTATATTAATATGCAGTTCTCAATTAATGTTTCATATTTTTAAATATTCCTAAAAAAATTAAACTTTAGAGAAAAATAAAAAATATTCCTATGCTAATTTTCGAATACCTACTACATAAATAAAAATTATTTTAAACTATAATTTTTTTCAAATATATAAATTTTAAATTTTAAAATTTTTTCCATTATAAAGGTGATAAAACTACTTTTATAAAAAATATATAGGTTTTTAGGTGTAAATTGGGTATGTTCTCATCCTATGACTATAAAATATGTTATAAGAATGTAAAAAATATATTATTTTATTTAAAATAAATAAATTTAATATATAAATTCACTAATATTCATAGAATTTAATTAATTATGTAAAACATGACTAAATAGTGTTTTGTTTAAATAGGAAGTGGCCTACATTGAAAACTAACTCAGTATTGCGTGTTTTGAAAGATATAAACAAAATTATGATTATCATAAAAGGAAAATATGTTAAATTTATGGGGTTCTACAAGGAGTGAATTATAATTATTTAGTGATGGATGGAGACCATAATTACATGGCCCTCAATGCATCAATAGGTTCAGGAGAAATAATATATTGGGTTTTGGATTAGGCCTTTCCCATTTTTATAGATATCGTGTCATAAATCCTTTATGGAATTATATGTCTAAGAAAAATTCCATGATGATATTAGATGTATTTGAGTAAGACCTTTATGGTATTAAATATCTTGGAACATGTCTTGGATGGTTGGTTTTATATTTCCATCATTATGCATTCTGGCATTATGGGTTCAGTAATTCATATTCCATGTGATTATTAGATTATTTACAATATCCATGGTTATGTTTCATGCTCATGTGATTATTTAAATGCAAGTATTTAATCATTATTTATTCGTACTATATTATTTTAGTATTAATATTTAAATGGAATTTGTTTTAGGTATTTACATTTTTATATTGATTATGTATTATTTATTCATAACTTATTTTGTATTCTTACACTTAATAAAAATTTGAGATGGCCCTGTTCTTATGTTTTATTTGCACCCAGATTCTAAGAATTATTTTTGATTCATATGAAAGTATATGTGAAGGGGAATAATTTTGTTACCAGGAAAATTATTTTTGTATTTTATGTTTCAAAATTTGATTTGAATTTTAATTATGAATCTAGTTTACCAAGACCACTAAACTACTCAATCATTTGGGATGTGATACATTATATAATAAACCAATGAAATAATGGAGCCACCATATTAAGGCTACTATAGTTAGGGTCTTTACAGTTTTTATCAAGTGATTTTTAGTAGAAGTCATGGAACTAGATTTAATAAATCATAGATTAGGGAATATAACAGTATGATATAATTTGAGTGTAATTATATTATAACATCCTAAAATTTCAAAATGGAAGATCTTAGGTGGTTTTCCAATAAAAAAAATCCATTTTTTGATACTAAAAGTGGAAGTGGTTCTATAATAGAGGTACTTAGGGTTAGTAACCATGAAAATGAGATATTGGTCTTGACTTGATCATCACATAGTGAATGAAAATGGTTCTTAATGCACACCTCGTTTGAAACATCATGGGAACATTCATAGGATAATTAAAATTTTCATTATAAACAATTATGATGTATTTGAAAATAAAGATATCCCCGAAGAAACCATGTTTATTATTATGAGATTATGTATGCATAATTTTTTTAATTTATGTTTATTATTAACCAACTGTGAATACTATAAATTATGTTGTATAATGTTATGATCTAATGTAGTGTATTAAATTATTCATAAATGTTTCATAACAAAATGAATGTGATTCATATCAGTGCAGGTACTCCATGTAGGGATTTCCCTCATTGGAATGATATTGAACATTGAGATGGAGGTAAAGTTGGAACTGATCAAATTACAAGCAAATTTGTTCATCTTAATGAGGTGATTAGTAATAATATTTATTTTATAGATTAGACCTCTAATCTACTATACGGTGTAACAATTTTATACCACTTTATATATTAGAAAACTCCATCATTAAATGGGGATAAAAATCCATTTTTATCTTCTTAATGGATAAGTTCCATAGAAAATGTATTTCTCAATCTAGGAAGTAGTGAAAGGGGGAATGTTATCATGAAATTTTATAATATCTCAAGAAATTTGGATCCATTGGTTTCTTTTATTTAATTACACTATGGATGAAGAAGATATATAAAAAAAATGAAATGGAAGTATTTTAAGGTAATATTCATAGAAAAATATTTTCCTCATAAGAAATGAGTGGATATAAAAATACAGTTCTTATGCCTAAGATAAAAATAAGTGGAAAATATTTCTATGTATGAAACCAACATTATGGGAATATAAAGGCATAGTCCAAACTATTTACATAATCCAAAGTGAAAGGATTATTGTTTCTTTGATGGTCTAAATCCAATCATACAATAGGAACTAGAATTCCAAAATTTATCATAACATATTGATATAATATCCTATAATATTAAGATATGGAAATAATTATCCAAGCCTTATGACTTTTAAGAGATGTGATTGATGAAAATGAAGGATTATAAAAATATATATAAAGGGAATAATGTAATGAATGATTTTTCAACATGTGATACATGTGGAAAGAAACACTATTGTACATACTTAAAAATAATGGTAGTTCTCTTCAAGTGTTGAGAAAAAAGTCATCATGATCATGTGAGATATAGTAAGAAAGACACAATGAATGTACACAAAATTTACTATAAGGATATATGTCACTATTCAAACTAAAACAATAAATGTTAAGAGAACAAACCGTAGAAGTAACTAATGGATCATGTTCAAGATTATTATATTACCATAGATGAAGTTGAATGATTAATGTGATTGTGTTTGGATTTAATAATTATGTTATATGAGTTTTTTTTCAATCATATCCTTGTTATAAGAATTAATAAAAGTATAGGGATGTAATTGTAGTAAAATTTCATCAAATATTTTAAATCATATGATGAATGGTACAAATGACCAAGAAAAATGATTCATTGGAAAGATAAAAATCTTAGAAAACAAATGATTGAAGTAATGATTGAACAGAATATGTTACTAATGTTGAGATAATAATTAAAATTATATGTTTATTGGATAATATTGGTGACCATGAAATTAGTTAGTGATTTTATGGATAATGTAATATTTTTTTATTTTTACTACTTGTTTTGATTTATATAATATATTAAAAAACATGAGATTTTATTTTTAAAAACATATATATTTTAATTAAGTTTTTATCATTATAAAGGTGTTTAAATATTTGAAATATGATATAAAAAGACATTATATATTTCATATGGGATATAAATTTGATTTAGTAACCTTCTATTAAAAATTATTGAAAATGAATTTTGACAGGAAAATGTTGAGATTGGTTTTTAGGTTAACTATTTATTGAATTTATTAATTATAACATTGTATGAGTTTTTGAAGATTAATGTATTACATCACCATATAGAGTTTTATGAATATTGGATAGCCTATTCTAACAATTTTTTCTTAATAATAACTAGAGATCGAAGGAATAACTTATCATTATATTATGGATATTTTGAATGGTTAAATGTGAATTTTAGTGTGATTAGAATGAAAAAATAATTTTTGGATATTCATTTCTTAGAGTAAGCTGTGAATTGAAATTTGATCAAATCATAAAAAAATGATTAAATTGTTCTTATGAAAAAGAAACTTATCATGTATGTATATATACTTATATTCTTATATAATAATAAAATTAATAAACATTCAGTAAAGTATCATTAATCAAAAAAAATTATCATATTACCTTCATGTATAAATTAATCATATAATCTTTTGAATCATCACTTATTTTTGTTTTATAGGTCCTTCATATTTCATTGATCACTCACTATCATGTGATCGATGAACTTATCAATATCTATAGTTATTTACACTTCTCTTCTATATACATAGCAACAATTTCCACCAATTTTATAATATATGGAAATGTAGTTATGTTTTATTCTAGATGGACATAATACATAATTTTCACTCTTATTATAAGTTGGTGTTATTAACCCTTTAATGATGTGGGTTATTTGATAATGGTATTTCTAAATGAAAAACCCTTGATTATTGAAATCATGTTAAAATTGTGAGGATCCAATTTATTTAAGGTGGGAATAATGTAACTCCCCGTGATATTAAAATAATAAAATTGGTTTTTATAATTCATGTGACACACAACATTGATCATAAACAACCAAGGAAATGTATTTCCTTAAATTTAATCACTTAGATAGCTTGCAGAACCCCCAACCCCAAATCAAAATATAAAATAATATAATTATAAACATACAGTTGAATTGGTGGTTATGAATATTACTAACTAAATTACGAGTTATATGGTTACTCTTTATTATAAATAAAATATTAAATGTTGAGAAAAAATAAATGATTTCTAAAAAAATGTATAATTAATAAAGGACAGTTTTTTTCATGATTGCACAAATAATGTTACCTTTATTTTAACCATTTTTAGAAATTCTAATTTCTAAAAAAATTGAAATAATAATAACAAAATTAGTTTTGGGCTCATTTTTGGTATTTTTCTAAAATGTTTAATATTTTGATGAATAGTGAAAAAATTGAATGTTAATTAAATACAGTCTTTTCAGTTAAAATATGTACAGAGTTAACTTATATTATAAATGTTTTTTAATTGAAAATTAGTAGAATTATATATGTATATATATATTAATAGAATTTAGTCCATTTTAATCATTTTAATATTGAATTTTGAGGTAAAAACATTGCAAACATTTGAACATTTTCCCTTTTAGAACTAGCTTTCTCATCACATTTACATGGTTAATTTTAAATTAATATTTCCACTTGTATTAATTGAATTTATAAAAATAGGTTCCATATTTGGAATTAAATAAATTATATTATTCTAATGTTAAAATTAAATTTTTACCATTATTAATAGTAAAAATAATAAATGTTATTTATTGTAATAATGGTTAAAACGGATTTACCAGGGGATAAACTAAATGTATAAGTACTAAAACAACGCAAATACTATTCTAATGTATTTTATTGACATATTTATAGCTTATAATGTCTAATTGTGTAGAATAATCTATTTTGGGATCTTTTTCATAGGAAATATTTTGGTACACCTTTTGGATTCTTAAAAATTACAAGTGTATGACTCACAACACTTATAAAAGGTCAGACCCTCTCCCATCATCATCACACCTTAAAATGATTTTTTTTTCTATGAACTAACAAAACAAATTCCCAAATTTATTTCTCTCAACATAGAATCAATATTTTGGTAAAAAATATAACCTAGTTAGGTTTTTTGTGTAAACCAGTAGAGGACACCCGAATAACAGATAACATATTCAATGACTATATTTATTTTATTTTTTCCTCTACCTCCATCAATTATTATTAAAAAATTATGATAAAGTTATCAAAATAACATCCATATATTGATATTTTTTATATTATGGTATTGACCTGCAACTACATCCACTTAAAAAAATGGGTTATGAAATCATCATTTGTGTGTACGATGGACTATCACATCGTGAACCGATATCATTTTTTTCCATTACAAATTCTCATGGTCAGATTTGATGATGGATATAAAGAATATATTTTATTTTTATAAAATAAGTATACATATAGATACAATATATCATATATACACTTTTCCTTTCCATTGCGTATGAGATATGATATCATCACTCTTGTGTAGGGAAGACAACCACCTCACAAAGTTATTTGATTCATTTATCACTAAGAATTTAAATTTAAGGTAATTGTGATAAAATTAATAAATATATGTGATATAAATGAAAACATTATGATATAATTGAAATATTTATCAATCTAAAGGGATAAAATATCATTTTATTTCTTACACTGAAAAATGATAATATTGTTAAGGTACATGTGGACTATAACCATCACAAAGTGATGCGACTCTATTTTCAACACCACACCAAATGGATGATATTTATAAGTATATTAAAATAAAAACATGGTTTATATAATATAATTATCATTATATAAATAAAAAATACTATTTAAATTTTTCTATATTTATCATTTTTAGAATTAAATGTTACTCATGCATACGTGCGGCCTAAAGTGTATGTGATTGTAACATAAATCATATTTCATAAACATAATTCATGATTGGTTTTAAAAGTATAATTTCTATATTAATATGATAGTTATTTCATGATTATTATTCATTAGTTTCTTAAATAATTTCAACATTTACCACAGTCAACATAAAAATTTAATTTTTGATACATAAGATAAATATCATCGAAACATATGACATAAACTCAATTGATTAAGTAATCATATATAATATTAAATAAGTAAAATAAAAGTAATATTAAAATTGAATAAAGTTCATAGGAATTTTATAAATTAATTTATGGTTATTATAGTAATATAAATAATGTGTGTGACATGTCGGACTTAAGGTAACAGAATCTCATCTCACTTTTACTTCTTGGAGACATATACCATATTCCACAATTATTTTTTTTGTGGTCTATGCACTTATTTTTTTATTTTTTCTCAATAATATATTTCACCTTAGGGTATTTAATGTTTCACTTGATGTTATTTCATTAATTTGTCTTGTGATTTGAAATTTACCAAAATAGTAAGGGTTTATTTCACAATATCATCATTATTACGGATTATTTTTATTTATGTCTCTCTTGTTAGAATTATTTTATATTTCTATCCTAAAATCATTTAATTTTCCTATCCTATAGTTTTTCATGAAATTTTTTCATGTAATAATACCATTTTTATCGCATCATTAAGTAAAATAATGATGAAAATGTTTTAAGAAAATTATACATTATATATCTCTTTGGTCAAAAATTATTTTTTTTAAAAAAATTATAAAAATGTTTTAAAAAATATTTTACAATATTACATATGATTTATTAAATAATTTTTTAAAAATGATTTTATTTTTAAAAAATTGTTTAATATTAGTCATCATATCACTTTCTGAACATGTAACTTTTCTAAACTTTTACATTTCAAAAGGAATATTGTTTTCAACTTATAAAACATTTATGGAATTACCATCCATCATGACCATTTTTTATTTAAAGATTCAATTTCAATGTTAAAAGATTATTTTTAAAGAAATTTTTTTACCAAATATTCTTAGATTTTATATTTTTAAAAATTTATTTTTAAAATAATGGATTTTGAAATTATTCTCATAATTTCCTATTTTTAAAATTAAATGTGTTATTTTCAATGAAATGTTATTTCCCTCAATAAATTTTCCAATTGGTCATTAAAAATAATTTTACGTATATGAAGACATACATTTATGTTACATATGATTTAGTGGGGATATAATCCGATGATACAATACAAATTATTTACCCCTATGTTTTATTATTATTTTGACTATGGATGTATTATGTTGATACAATTCATCTAACTGTGGATTGTTTATAATTAGTTTATTGACTGGTTTAATTGTTCAAAAAAATATCTTTAATTTATAATACAAATTCTTAAGATAATTATCTTACAAAAATTTTATATGAGTAATTAATTGGACTTATTATCTGAGGGTATGGGTTTGGAATTATATATCCCCTCAATACGTCAGTATCTCTCATGAGAAAAATCAGTTTCTGTTGTTAATGAGGCCTTACCAATTTATATATCTCTCTTCTAAAAAGTCCTAAATTCTATTAGATTTATTTTTATAATGGTTCAATGGTATTAGATTCCTTTTCCCAAGTCCTTGATGGTATGTTTCAATTTTCCATCATTATTTATTTAGTTATCGATACCCCATGTGAAAATTTGATTAGATAGAATATATATGGTTATGTTTCACACTCATGTGATTATTTATATACAAATATTTTATCATAATTTATTCATTCCATAATATTATCATGTTATTGATTGAATGGCATGTAATTCATATATTTACCTTTCTATATTGATTAATCCTTATTTATTCATAGTATTCTCTATACACATACTCTTACTGAGTATTTAAGATCACCTCTTTTATATGTTTCATTTACCTTGGACACCATGATTTATTTTATGATTTATTTGAATGGATTTTCTAATGATAATAATGGGATTATATTTTATTTTATATTTTAATATTTATTGTGAATTTCAAGTGTGTATCAAGTTTACCAAAACTATTAAACTATTAGGTCTTTCATGTTGTAATTATATATATCTTATAACAATATAATAACGCATCAACCATATTTGGGATACTAGTTTGGGGTCATTAAATGAGGGTCCATACTCCCCACAGGGCATTAAACTGTATGAAATTTGGTATATCCTACATGGCCATAAACATCATAGAGTGGTCTGCACCATGTTGCCTGATGTTTTGGAATGATAGGCATATTTATGCAATATCCACACAGAAACATGGGTCCCTAAACATGAATATATAGTAAATGGCTGATATCCCCTCTCATATGTATGAGTTATATCTATGTAGGATCATTCAATATAGAGTTCCTCATCAATGAACCTAGTTTGAAAATTTTATCCCTCTTTGTATAATCTTTATCTACATTGGAGTCCCCATAGAAAAAAATTGGTCTTCCATGATTTGTACTATTAGAGGATATGTAGTGACATATAGATATTTTATCTCAGATCCAGAAAAAAATGAACTTTAATTCCCCCATCCTTTAATTCTTATAATTTGGAACATTCTAGATTTTCTATATTATTTCTCCCAATGAAAATTATTCATATTATTATGTCATGTCTCTTGAGTAAATTTTTACTCTTGGTTACCCAAATTCCATGATTTGATATTATACTCTTGGTGAAATCAAAAACCCTTCAGTTAAGATCAATTTATTAAAAATAATCTTTTCATTGGTGAGATTTCTCAAAATCCCACCAAATGATTTATTATTGTGTCAAAGTTCCCTACATTTACCATTTAATTCGATTCTTTTCATTTTTAACAATCCCAATTCCAAGGGGAAAAATTTTTTAGCGTAAAAAACATAATTTTATACACACTTCCTCAAAACCAACAATACACTCAAAACATAGGAAAAAAATATCTAGGTTTATTAGAAATGTGTCTTCATGTTGGAAGAAGAAGCATATTGTAATTTCATGTTCCATTAGATTTCTCATACCTGGATGGTTGTAGACTCCTCTTAAATGATTCATAATAAAATTGTGCACTGGTGACAACCTCTCTATTACAATAGTCAACATATATCTTAAAATAAATTATTCAAAGGTTTTGAAACCATAACATAAGTTCCTATTGGGACTTTCTAGGAATATTTTTCATTGTAAAACACCCTTATATAATGAATAAACAATAAAAAATGTTTACCTTTTTTAGAATATTCTATTTCACTTCTCATGGAACCCAAATGAACATAAAAATAAAATATTATTTGGGTAAAAAGTTGGTGTCTCTTACAACTTTTCCAATCCCACAAAAGTCTAGTCTGCATGGTTCGCTTGCATAGACAGACACTAAGACCAAGTTTCCCCTGCAAGATGCACTCATTCACATTAAGCCGTCAAAAAATACTTTTGAAAACTAAATATGAGATTAAATTTCATGAAGATACATCTTCTATTAGGATCCTATCTTTTATAATAAATTTGACCCTGAGGCTCCCCATTTGACCCGATATGAAGATGAAGAGACTGATTAATGTTCTGCTCAACCACATTTGTTACCAATGTCCTCCAAACCCACATGTAGTTCCCTAATACTAATAAGGAAGAGGTAATTTTAAATGGTAAATGGATTTAGGTACCTTAATATCATTAATACCAGGGACATTGAGAGGAACACCCCCCCCCCCCCAGTAATAACCACTATGTCAATGGGCCCTACTATTTCTCTAAACTTCATCAACATTCATCTTAATATACCTAAGGAAGCCTGTGGATCTTAGAGAAAGGCTTCACCCATGATCTGTTTCCTAGGTTGTTCATCTCTCAAAAGGAATCTCCATATCTCCCCATTCCACCCTACATAAGGCATATCCATATTTCATAGTTCCACCCTACGTGAATCACCTCCAGCTTTTCCACGACATTCCTTTGTGAAGCATCATTAGCTCACCCAAGTCGTATTAAGGAGAATCTCATTCAGTTTGATTAGGTGTTACCGGGGTGAAACACTGAGAGATCACACATGCCTTACCTGGGTGAGGAGCCTTTATTTCTATTAGGACTTACTAAGGTGAAGCACCTTTATCTTTCCCATTCCTTACCTAGTAATATCATCTTCAACTCATCCATCCCTTTCCTAGGAGAATCACTTATAGCTCACTCAGTCTTAAACATGATGAATCACCATTAGGTCTATAATACCATACATTGTAAAATCACCTTCATCTCACCCATTCCATACTTAGTAAAAGGTTCTTGTTGTCACATAGGACATTCCTTGGAAATGAACCTTCAGTTTGACTAGGCCCTATCTAGGAGAATCACATTCATCTCCCCAAGACCTTACCTAGGTGAAGCACCTTTGGCTCACCCATACCATACATAGGATAAACAAATTCATCTTTCCTATTACTTGTCAAGTCAAATCACTTTAATCTCACCCAAACCTAACATGGGAGAAGAAATTTTTTTGTGTCAAGTTCGTGCCTTGGAAAATCACCTTTAGCTCTGCAATTTCCACCATACGTGAGACACCATCATCTCACCCATGTCCTCCCTATAAGAACCACCATCAGTTCTCCCAAGCCTTATCCACCCAATACACACATTTGTACCTATTTTATGTGACCAATGATGTGGAACAACTTTCTCTAGGTCTCCCACCAGAGGCATAAAAAAGGTAATACTTCATATATTATGGCCCAGTTTTTTCTTATAGGGAATTCCCCACCATCCATGTCATCATAATCATTCACCAAGGGAAAAAAGAGATTGTGTAGGTTTTGAGATTATCCTCTTCCTCTATATTATCACATTGATCATCACTCACATTGTCATTTAAGAAAATGAATATCATGTCATTGATGTGATCAAATAATCATCATAATGGACTCCAAATTGGTGTATTCTCAAATCCAAGAAATTAATATTACTAATATTTTGAGTAGATAGGGGGGAAAGCATGGGAATAATCCTAGGTGTAATACCCAACCAAAAATATCTATTCACCATGATTCAAGATAATCTTCATAATTCTTAAAATATGGGAATCCACCTAAGTTTAATCCCAAACCAGACCCTTCTCTCTATTATTTGAGTTTCTCCTAATGGTCCTCGAAATACGATGATCCTACTAGGTGAAAGACCAGACCAAACCATAATCTCCATGAGTTTATATTATCCTCATGATTCACTAGATAGGTGAATCCTCTTATGTGTAACCCCAACCAACCCATAAGTTTACCTTGATTCGAGATACTCCTCATGGTTATAGAAATATGGTAATCCTCCTAGGTGTAAATCCCAAACAATATTCAATTCACCAAAATTTAGATACTCCTCATGGTTCCAAAAATACGAGCATAAACCTACGTGTAATCCCCAACTAAACCTTTAATTCACCTTGAGTTAAGATACCCTTTACAGTTCCATAAATATGGGCATCCTATTAGGTGGAATCCTTATCAAAAAAATTACCATGACTTGAGACACTCATTATCATTCTAGAAACATGGTCATCCTTTTAGGTACAATCCTTATCCAAGACTCAAAATAACCAAGAGTCAAGATACTCCTCATAGTTAGAGAAAAATGGCAATCATATTACTGAAATCCCAAAAAATTTATTTAAATCATATTGATTATATATTCTTTTCATGGTTCAAAAAAATATGGGATCCCTCCTAGGTGTAAGCTCCAAAACATACCCATTCATAACCCACATAATAGGTCATGTGCCTTAGAAAATCCCATGAATTAAATCTACCTTATTTTATGTTAATTCCCCTTTCAAAAGATAGGAATGTTTTCCAGGTATCCTTTTTTCCTAATTCGATCCATAAAATCCAATAGTATAATCTTATGAAATGTGGCCAGTCATTTACTCTATCTTGTTTCCCAAATTGATAAATTATCATGTGGGATTAGAAATATGAAATGATCATCCTGTTATCATAGCGAACATACCTCAAATTTGGGAATATTATTGAGGTGTAACTCCCATTAAACCCCATCTAACAATGTTGCCTCTGATTTCTATTAATATAAAGATATATAGGATTACTCATTGAGGTTTGAACCAAATTTAATTTTCCCTTCTAACATTACATAAAACTATAAAAATTTTGATTTCTTCTTTCATAATATATGTAGGATGCCTCTTCGAGGTTCTATCCCAACTCCAAAACCCCAACAACCTATATGGATGAAAATAAACACCAGATATCCCCACAAGCTAGGTGTACAATAGATTATCAGTAATTAATTAGAGAATAGGGGGAACTGTTTATGCATATATAGGTTTGCATCGACAATATGGTCTCAATAATATCATTAACATAGGGGTAACTAGTACATAATAGAGATTTACAAAGGATTAATGAATACAAATTAAATCAATAAGAGGGTACCAGAGTATGAAATAATCCCTTTACAAGGTTTTGGTAAGCCAGACCTCCCATCCTATCAAACAAATATTTTTATTGATATGTCACTAGAAAATTCCCAATTACCACCCTCCATTGGAAATAATGCTGGAATTAACACAAAATGATTTCTTGTGTGAAATCTGTCAGTGGTATCCTTACCGAATCAATATTACTAAACATTAATGTTTTTTTTGTCAAAATATTATAATAATTGTTATGAATGTATAGTTGAAAAATAATTTTGTAATTGAAAAATATGTTACTAAAATATTTTTTAATTATAAAACACCACAAATAATATTCACTCCATAAGGAAATAATTTATTAATTTATCCAAGTGAATGTAAAGGTGATTTTGTTGGCTATAATATATATAAAATAATGGTTTAAGTAGAATAAATAAAATATGTAAAATAGATGTTGTGTTATTATCACAATTTAAATAGAAATCACACTTTCACTACTACCATGAAAATTCCCTTTATTTCAGGTATTGTTTCTAAAAAACCTTAGTTGAAATATTATATTCAATACCCACTAATTTAAACACAAAATTTATATGCAATGATATGTATACCTAATGTAGAATCCACTTGTTTTAACATATTATTAATCAATTAATTTCAATTTAAATCCCAGTTACCATTCTCCAAAAATGTGAATCGAATAGCCTCACATTTTAAGCACTTTAAAATTATCATTGGTTTCTTATAAATTTATTTTGATGGGTCCTTTTGAATCAGAATTTCCATTAACCTTTTTTCATGTATTTCTTCTTGTACAAAAAAAATAACTAAAAATTGTCCTTTTTGTTCTTATATTGATGGAGAAACATACCCAAAATACATTGAATAAGTTTATCCATATAATTCATTTTATAATTATTGACAAAATAAGAGTAATATGGGGATAAATGTGAGATATATTAAAACGTTATTATAAGACTTGAATCCTAATTATAATTTTAAAAAATGATTTATTTTCTCTTGAGTACATGGGGAACATATTTGATTTCATATTTTAATTTACACGTACTATGTGTAATATCAATCCCATTCATTTCTTAATTAACATTATCAATTTAAACTTAATGGGTATGAGATAACTTGATGAAACTATCAATTTCCTAATATTTTTTCTAAAAATTATTAAACAATGATGAAATAAATATAATTTAAAAAATAAAGGTTCCATCTATAAGTATTTTTGACCCTTAATTTTAACTATAAATTTCATCCTGAGTTAAATCATCATGTACTGGGGACTCAAGCGTATATAGTTTTCTCTCATATCATCTAATAAGAACAACTATCTATACTGTATCACATTAATTCATTCTTGTTAGGTTGTTATTTATACAATAATAATCATACTGTTTCTATAGTATTATATAAAAATTCCTAAAAAATTAAACATAGTGGATTAATAAATTTTTCAAAGTATACATTATTTATAATTTATTAATTAATTAATTATTAATATATCGAATTATTTTATCAAATAATATTTAATCTAAACTATAAGATTCTTAATAACATGTCTCTTCATTATTCTAGTGGTTTTAATCAATAAAATATCTCTTCATAGTTTAGGATATGGCTATGACACTACTCAATGAGTTTCAAGTGAGTATTTTGGCTGGCCAATCGTAACAACTCATTGATCCTTGATATTTTGGCTAGATTTAGACATATTAAAAGTAGTAACCTTGAGTTACTAACCACATGCCTATGAAAATGAACCAATCAACATATGGATATTTATTTTATTCTAATTTAAGTTAATTACACCCCCACTCTTTCTAGAACTCCCCAATTTGAGGTGGAACCATCAACTATGGATGTAGATCCCCACAAACACTGGTTTTTTTTTCAAAATAAACTGATAGAAGCTGTTAATTAATTAATATTTTCTTTTAAGGGTTTTTAAATATTGTATTTTTCATTTTGAGTGAAGTATAATTCTATTTATCAATATTGTTTCTACGTGATGGGCATCAAAACTTATCCATACATAAATTGAATGTGTTCATCAAAAATGTTCATTTATATTATTTATACCATCCTTTTAACTATACTATGTAATAAAATATCATACACATGTTCATAAATAAATAACCATGCGTAATAAATAAATAAAAATGATGTGATCATGAATTGTTTTCTACTGCTGCATCGATTGAATAGATGATGTATTAACTATGACCCTTGGGGAACTCCTTAATCCATTAACTATCTCTAGTTACACTTCCCAACAAAGTACTATATATTTTATTTTTTCACTCCATGTTGGATTATTAATCAAATTGTGTCCTAGTTAATTTGTAATGCCCCAATCCCATATGCCTAATGTCGGTGCATAATTTTATTACATTAGCATGGTCATAAAAATCAAATTCTGAAGGAATGATCAATTTAGTATACTTTTAAATACTATATACAAACATAATTTTTTCATTTCATCATTAAAATAAAAGTAACGTAGTGTTTCCATTCAAAACACTCGTGCCTCTTAGACTACCCCTACACGTCAGTCAAAATAAACCTCTTCACATCATGCAGAAAATGAATCATAAGAAATGGGTGATCCTATATTCTCAATATAGAGAAACAATATAGTGTAAATTATCATAAATAAGAACAAAATTTTAAGGAAATGTATAAAATTGAATCACAAAAATTTTAAACATAACCTTGACTATAATATGAAATGAATTAATCACGTTATTTCATTTAAACATTAACATGTATATTATACTAGCCGAATAATCACATGTAATATAAACAACTAATCTCACAAATAGAGAATGCATAATTTCATATATCATAACTATTCTGTCGAGGCCTCATTCCAAGACCATTAATAAATGGGTAAAAACCAAAACTAGCATGCCTCATGGGACCTACGGGTTCATTGAGGGCATATAAAGGGCTCCACCCATCACATACTAAGTCCAATAAATTCTTATTATGAATGGGGTAAAATATAAACAATATTAAAATTCTTATTAAATCTTTAATATGAAATCATAATACATATCCATAAACAATGAAATATAGGAAAGTAGCACATCCATAGTGAAACTATTCATAAACCCTTCAATACACCATGATAGGTTGTATCATATGAAATAAACCTCAATTAAACACAAGATCTTCCATAGTATGATGTCATAGATGACAATGTTTTAATAAAATCATTAGAAACTTCTTTAAAGAAATATTCATTTTTATTGAAAATAGTTATTTTAAATTACATATAATTTAAAAGAATATAGTTTCATTGAAATTAATTTTCTAATTTTGTAAATAATGATTATAAAATATGAGGGCTTTATATATGTAGAAAAGTCCTCTCACACAGTATAAGTTAAAAACATTCTTCTCATACATTATCGATAAAGTAAATCAAAGTACCTCGTAAGGAAAACAATAAAAAGATTACATTAATAAAATCAATCATGGGTAAAAAACATAAATCATTGTAAATTAATATTATGATTTTATAATTAAATTATTATGAAACATTGAAATTGATGCTAAATATGTTCCATAAAATTCATATGTAAAAGAAATCCTAAATAATAAAGAGATTGTGATAATTACTATTACCTCATACTGCACATTAGTCTAGGGTGCATTAACATCTTGTATAATGGTTAAATATAGTCATTAAGTTATACTAGAACTATATACATTGTTTATTATATCATATATTATCTTCTTATATAATTTTCTTAATAATATTTCATTATTATCGTTATTTAGGGTGTGAACTAGTTCATTTTTTTCTATTTGTTGTATTTTCTTTGTTTTGATTCTTATCCATATAATATATATCTTCCTTATGTCATGAAAGATATTAGGTTAATAAATATTATATTCATTCTTTGTATACATTTTTTTAATTATTCTTAAATGTTTTTAGTAGATCATGAATCTCATCGCACCATAGAGACGATAGGTCGTACGTACGAATGAGTGAAGGTATCATTCCGTAATGGTAAAGGGTAAGGATTTGGATTAAATATGAATTATATAGTAATAATATAATTCCATGTTTATTATTTCAATCTTTTATATTCATAGTATTAATCATTTAAATAAATAATATATAAACAAAAGTTTACACCACCGGGTGGAGACAGTAAGCCACACATATGCGCGAATGGTGATATTGTTTATCGTAGGATGGGTAAAAGGTGGAATATGGTCGTACCATAATAAAAAAACAAATCTCAATGTATAGTACATTCTGTATTTATTTATTTATTATAGAAAAAACTTTGGAAAAGGATGTATAGGAATAAATGAACTTTGAAAGAGTTGGTAAAACAATTACATCTTCATCAAGTGTCTCCTTTTGATTTTTTAAAAAGGGACTCAATAGGTTGGAATTTTGCCCAATATTTGGAATCTAGGATGAATTTTGGGAATTTTGGAAGATAAATGTATAGGTATTTTCAGATACAAATAGTTTTATATGATCTAATAATAGATAAGGAGAGGTTTTTTTATTAGATAGGGGATGGGCACTTTTAGAAACTCCAATACTATTAATTTAATATAAATTGATTTTCGATTTTGTATAGCTTGTTAGTGATTTATGTGAAGGATAATATGAGTATGGGTTAAAATCCCATCAACCAATAAAATTTATATATTCTTTGTTTTTATTTTTTACCATATCATTTTGATTTGTCCGTAACAAATCTATTAAATTTATATTTCAATAAAAATATTTTAAATATTAAAATGTTATAAATATTTACATATATGGTGTAAATTCTCCTTAAATGGAAAATATATGATATTTTAGACCTTATAGTTATCAATTTTTACTTTTTATTTTTTTTTCTTATTTTTATATATTTTAATAGAATATCATTTTTATAAAATATTAATAGTGTCAGTTTTGACACTATTCATTAATATGACTTAAATTAAAATTCAACAAGAAATATAACTTATAAAAACCCAGTTTATATACTAATAATATTTTATATTAACCTATAAATTTATTTTTCCACCTTAATTAATTCAAATTATATTACTTTTAAAATTTTAAATTCATTTATTTGATATTTCTCTTAATAAAATAATTTTTTCATCATTATTCTTTCGTCATTAATTGTAATTATTTAATGTATAAAAATTATAAATAAATTACTAGGATGTATGTAATTATTTAATATTTCAATATACTATTTACAATCGAGGTTATGTTATATTTATCCTTATATTAAAATTAATATACTTATATAAAATCTGAGTGTGACATTTTATCACATTCTTTGATTTTTATAATATCGTTGTCATATTCCTGGAAAACTATCCATTAAATGCTTAAGTTTCTAAAACTAGGTGATAAGTGTCGAATTTATTCATCCAATGAAATTTTTAATTGTGTTTGGGTTATTTTATAATATTATTTTTATATTTAATAATCCATGTAACCATTAACCAAAGTAGATAAAAAATTAATAATGTTACTATTCTAAAAAATATTTATGTTGATCCTATTAGATCAAAAATTTAAAAACAATCAAAACCATGTCTGTTAGTTTTTATAAATTAAATTCACTAAAACAAGAAAATTAATTTTAATGATAATCATGTGGATGTGGCCGAATGGTGGGTAAAAAGATGTTCAAAATTTTAATAAACCTTTAAATCTAATTCTATTATCAAAATTATTCTAATGAACTAAATTAAATTACTATAAATATAGTTAATCTTTTTTTACATTAAGATCAATATAAATTAAAATAATTATTTAAATTAAAGTAATGTTTTTTAACAATAATGTAGTATTTTTCGTTATTCGTCAAAAATAGAAACTTTTCTGAAAAATACCAAAATTTCACCCTATGATAATTTTGATATTATGAATTCAAAATTGAAGTCTATTTTGAAGAATAAATTTTATGAATATATTAATGTGGTTAATATTATTCATACCCTCCTTTTTAACAGCTTGTATGATAGATCATGGCACAATCGAACTCGGTGTTCCATGCAATGCAACCTATTGAATTATTTAAAAAGAAATGTACAATAGAAACATGGGTTGTTAAATTATTCACTCATTAAAAAATATCATCCTAAAAAATTCAAGAATATAACTTCATAAAAAACATCTGGTTGTTCTTCATCATCTGTTCTTCACATTCCCATGTCACGTCTTCAATTTGATGGCTTCTTCAAAGAACCTTTACCATTAGTGTCATCCAATTCCTGAACACTTGTTATCTATTTTCAAAAATCTAGGTTGGATCTTCACAGTAAGAAAGATCATGTTCCAGTTCCACTTATTCATTGGAGAGGAAATGTGATGGTTTCAGAATGCATTTCCTTAACAGTTATATGTGTAAAACATCCTGAACATTGGAGAGACTTGCTGTACTTTACAAATGGTAAGCTATATATCCAATTCATTCTAGAATTTCAAAAGGTCCAATGTACCTAGGACTTGACAAACCCTTCATACAGAATCTTATCACTCCCTTCCATGAAAATATCTTTATAAAAACGTGATCACCAACTTGAAACACCAAATCCCTCTTTCAGTTATTGAGATTTATAATTTTCCTACATTGATCTTCTTTGATATTGGTTTAAATAATCTTTAAGTTTTCTATTTTTTCCTCAAAAAGTTCTAGGACTAGTAGTTTCCTTATGTGTACGACATATCATTCAATATAATGCTACTTATTGTGTCATCTAAATAATTGAATGTAATATATTTTTATAGAAAAATTATAATAGAGGTAAATACAAATCCCACATACCATAAAAGGCATGAGAGAAAGATGTAAACATGTCTCTTGAAATTTTAATAGTCCTTTCGGATAGTCCATTAGTTAGAGGGTAGTAGGAAGTGCTCAAGTGAAGATCAATATCTAGGGACTTCTAAAGACATTCCCATAATCTTAATTTAAAATTGATATCGTGGTAAAAAACAATCAATAAAGGTATACAATGAATATTTACAACCTAATTAATTTAAAGTATTTTTAAAAGTTCAAGTGGTAAATATTATCTTATAGAAAGAAAATATACTTATTTTGTAAGATGACCAATAATAACTCATATCACATCACTTATTCCTGGTGTATTTTGTATCCCCCTTGAAAAATCACATCTCAATATCAACTCATTTCCACATAGTTATTGGAAGAGGCCTCATGACTCCACTAGGATATTTTCATCCAGCCTCTACCTATTGACAAACCAATCATCTGGATACATAATCAAAAATCTCCCTCTTCATTTTTTCTTACTAAAAATGTCCCATAAAGTGTATATACATCTTAGTGCTACTTGGGTGTATAGAGAAATTTGAGCTACATGTATCATCCAATAATTCCCTTTTTTAGCTCATGTATATAGGTAACACGAAACTTATTCCCAAATTTAAAAATACCATCAACATATATGAATTCAATAAATATCTCATCATTAAAAGCTTTAATTTTTTTAGGATCCTCATCATCACACTGAGAAATTTTTATCTCTTCCATTGAAGATAGTTTTGAAACCATTTAAAAAGGTAGCAATGTATAACCTTCCATGGTAAATCCCATATCTATTTTTACTTGATCCATGAAGGTAGTCTCCCTTCCCACATTGATTTTGGTTAGTAATTTGTGGTCTTTCTTACTCTAATAATCTAACACTATATTTTCCTTCCATGGGTGGTAGTGTATAGTGTAATAATTATCCATGAGTATTTTAAGCCATATCCATTGTCTCACGTTGAGTTCTTTCTATGATAAACTCTATTTCAAACTCTTGTGATTAGTATATATCTCACATATTTCACCATTGAGAGAGTGTATTCATTTCATTGGCGAAATAATTAATACCTTTAACTCATTATCCTGATTTGGATTTTTTTTTCATGAATATTTAATTTTCTTAATGCATAAGAAATAACTATATCATTCAGCATAAAAATAAAACCAAGTCCTTTATTTGATGAATCATTAAAAATCACCAACCTATCATTTCCAGATGGTGACTTAAATATATGAGATTGTATTTATCTTCTTCTTTAGTTCTTAAAACTATTATTCACACTATTTTTTCCAAATTAATTTAACCCCTTTACCTGTGATCTTGGATAAAGGGTTACGTAATTGGAAAACATTATTGGAAAAATGTCGATATTAACCTACAAAATAAATAAAACCACGTACCTCAGTTAAGCTCATCTATGATGGACATTCTAGGATTGACCTTATCTTTTCATGATCAGTATAGATTCCATCTTTTGAGACAATATGGCCTATAAAATAAATTTCTTAAATCCATAATTCACATTTTCTTAATTTCCCAAAAATATCATTGCTTCTAAGACTCATAAAAACATTTCGAAAGTTATTCTCATGGTCTTCATAACTTTTGGATTATAACAAGATATCATCAAAAAATACTATGAAAAAGTCATCAAGATATTATATGGACACTATGTTTATTAGATCTGTGAAGACCTAGGGTGAATTATTTAGTCCAGACGACATTAGTGTAAATTTGTAACGGCTATACCTATTTCCGAAAATGGCCTTAAGATTATCTTCCTTCTTTATACACAATTGATGATATTGAGAACAAAATGTCAATTTTATAAAAATTTTGATCTCCATGAATTTGATCAAACAAATCATCAATGTGAGTAAGAGGATACTATTTTATTTTTATAATAGCATTGATTTCACTATAGTCAATGCACAACCTCATTGATCCATCTTTCTTCTTAACAAAAAGAAATAGGGATCCCCATGGAGAAACACTAGGGTGAATAAATCCATTATTAATCAAATCTTATATTTCTTTATTCATCTATACTAATTAAAAAATCATTCCAGAAGGAGTCTTTGATATTGGTCTTTCATCGAGGATTAAGTCAATAGGAAAATCAACTTCCTACTCTGGAGGATGTCTATGTATATCCATTGGAAGTACATCAAATTATACATGTACAATAGTTACATCAACAATTAGGTGATTTTTAGGTTTTATCTTCTCTTAATCCCAAACAATTTTATTTAGAATAGCTATAATTGTGGATCTAGATAAAAACAGTTGATGGAGTTTCTTCTCTATATATAATGAATTATATATCTACCTCACAAATCCTAACTTAATTATTATTGAAACATAATTTTTTCTTTATATTTTGATAATTATTTCATAATAAAGATTATATTAATATCGACCCTATGTATCATGATAAATTTATTAGGTAATGAATTCTTATATGGAATAATGGGAACTACCTGACGCATATTTGTTGCAATGAGACTTCCCGTGGGGGTTATAGATGACATAACCCTTGTTATTATGAATTGGAAATATATATAATGTAATGAAAACCTTTAAGATTTAGTTGAATGTGATGATCCATTATAAAATAATTATTTTTCAGAATTTTAGAAGACAATTAAATTGCCTTCCACTACATAATTAGGAAATTTAATCTCATCTTTTTGTGTTCGTAAAAGAATAGAATTTCTAACTGAACCTTTTCTGGGGAAATATTCCTTGACACATTGGAAAATCATTTGAATAATGTCCCATATCCTTAAAATTGTATCACTGAACATTGGTATCTTATTTTGTTTCCATACAATTGTGGTCTTGGTGACATTTTTCTCCACACCTGTAACAAAATATCATTTCCAGTAGGCATGTTTCCTGACGTTTCTTTCTACATTAATTATATGATAGAAATTCAATTCTTCCCCTTTTCCCCTTTTCCTTAATTCTGTTTCCATATTTTTTAGTAGCCCTATTCTTCTTTTGATTTCCTTTAAAGTAATAAGAAATAGAGAATTCATTTTCTATCTTGATAGCACATGACCCTATATCTTCATAAGATGAGAAGTATTGTGATACCAGTTCCCATCAGAGGAATGGTTTTAAGCCATAAAATAATCAATAATTTTTACTTCAAAGGTTAGGTATATAGTTTATAGTATGCTTTAATATCCTTATTATGTTTAATTCATACATTGCAACATTTTCATCCTTCTTAAGGATTAGACTCATAAATTTCATCCCCATATCTTCTCGTTGATCATGATTATTGTATTTTTCTTGTAAGAGTTCATTAAATTCCATTAATTACATATTTTATACTTCTTCATCATCTCTTTTTTGAATCAATGACCCCTATTGTCATCATCCCCTGAGAGACGATAAACATTCATGGAAACATTTTCCCTTTCCCTACACCATAAAGAATAAAATATTTTCTCTAAGGATCTTATCTATTTCTCATCTAAAAAGGTATTGTTACTCTAACCAAAATTTGGTGGATGTTTTCTCATGAAGTGTTTAATATTTGATCCCACAAATTATGGATCAGGATTCTCCATATGAGTAAGGTTATTAGTCATAACATTTGTCATCTTTCCCAATACTGTTATAATCTATTCATAACAAGTTTAATCTATTTATCCAGCATCATTCTCTTTCATTAGAGGGAAATACCAATAAGAAATATGTCTGTTGATAGTATTTTAATTTCTTCCACTAGGCTTTATTTCAATGAAACAATATTTAATATATTAGATTATGGTTCATAATATGTAATTTCAAAATATATAACATAAATTAAAAAATTAATGCATATCTAATATCATAATAATAAACATGGTTTCTTTGGGAAAATATTATCTTTTAAATCCTTCGTAATGTTCCTAAAAGAAAAATTCAATTATCATATGCATATCATGTAAGAGTGTCAAAAATATGTACGCAGTATGTCTCATTGTAGTGCACCAGGTTTCTCCAAGTCATGCCCAAAACACCTTATCAGATTTATTACACCTACGTAAAACTGTGCAAGAAAAACTTCCACTTATACAGTATAGATAGGGATGCATTTTTAAGAAATAAAAACATAATATCTACATTTCCAAAATATTAGAATGTTCTAGTATAATTTTCCTCAAAATTATATCTTAGAGAAATGTTTCCCTACACAATTTTCTTCTAAATCTAGTTTCTATGTTTTGTTCTAAACATCCTATAATACCAACTATAATTATCTGACCCCAGAAGCCTAGATATAGTGCATTATTTTACGAAATTGTGATGATCATGATAAATAAAATTTCTAAAGACAGATCGGTTCAGTAGTTTGGAAAAAACTGGATAAAAACATATGTTTTACATTAAAACATGAAAATAAAAGTAACATATTGTTTCCATTGAAAACACTCATATCTCTTAGAATATTCTTATAAGTCATTCATAATATACCTCTTCGCATTCTGGTGAAATGGAAACAAAATAAGGGGGTGATCTCAGATGCTTAGAAAGGGTAAACAATATAGTGGAATCTGTCATAAATAAGAATAATAATTTAAGGTAGGGTATAAAATTGAAACACAACCCTTTTAAACATATCTTAGAGAATAATATAGAAATAATTAATTAAATAAATTCATTGAAAAATTCCCATGAATATTATACTAGTTAAATAATCACATGTAATACCAACAACTAATCTCATAAAGGGGCAATGAATAATGTTAGACACAATAACGATACCGGCAAGTCCTTATGCCAATACCATAGACAAACGGGTGAAAACCCAATCTAGCTGGTCTCATGAGTCTGATTGATGCATCTAGAGGATATAGAGTGTCTCAACTATTACATATAATGTCTAATGGATTCCTCTTACCAAAGGGTTAAAACATAACCAACATAATCATTCATAGTAAAACTAACATATGAAATTTTAGTGAATTATCCATTAAACATTAATGATATAAAATTGGAACATCTATTGTCAAAATATTAATAAACCATTAAATATAATATGATAGGTTGAATCATATTAAATAAACCTCAATTAAACATAATATCAATTAAAGGATGCTGACATAGATGAAAATGTATTAATAAAATCATTAGAAACTTCATTAGTTAAATACTACATTTATTGAAAATAGTTATTTAAAATTTCATAATATATAAAAAAAATATTTTCATTTAAAATAAAATTTTTATCTTATAAAAGATAAATAAAATTTTTTTCAGTGTCATGATGGTATAAAAAGTCCCTCACAACATATATGTTGAAAAACATTCATCTCATACATTGCCAAAAAGTCAAAATACGTACCTCATAAGGAAAACAACTATAAGATTCCATATATAAAATAAAAAATGGGTAAAAAATTCTTTAAATTTTTTAATATAATTGTAAGAATGTTATGAAATATATAAATAAGAAACATATACATGGATGACAAAAATGCCTTCATAAATTTGTATGTAAAAGCACTCTCGGATAATAAATCGGTTGGGAAATTAACTCTTTCCTTGTACTCCCCTTTAGTAGAGGGTGTGTTAACATCTATTATAATGGTTAAAAAATATTATTAAGTTATAAAATAATTATATTAATTATTTATTATATCATATATGGTCCTATTATGTCCTTTTCATAAAAATATTTCATTATTATCACAATTTCGAGTGTGAACTGCTTCATTTTCTTATGTTATGTTGTCATGTAAGTATTGGTACTTATGAATCAGATATATATTGTTCATATAAATAATGATATTACATTCATGAATATTAAATTAATTCAATATATACATTTTCATAATCATTCTAGATTTTTTTAGTGGAGGTTTAATCTCATCACGTCGTGGAGACGATATATCGTATGTACCCATGAGCAATAATGTCATTCTGTGATGGTAAAGCGTAAGGATTTGGATGGAATATGAAAAATAAATTAAAAATATATTTTTCATATTTATTATTTTAATTATATATATTAAAATTTATACCGACTGAAATAATGTGTAGATGAAAAAATGTTTACACCACAGTGTGGGTACGGTAAGTTATACGTACACATGCATAGTGAATTTTTTTGTACGATAGGAAAAAAGAAAAAATATGGTTTTCCCAAAATCATAAAAAATTATAAAAATATAGTATATTATGTATTTATTACATTATGAAGGAAAAAAATTGTAAAAGGAAGTAGAAGAATAAATTAACTTTGAAAGATTCAGTAAACCAATTACTTCTTCTTCGAGTATCTCATTTTGATTTTCACAAAAGGACTCCATAGATTAGATTTATTCCCATAATATGGCCTTTATGATTAATTTTGGTAAGTTATAAGGATTCATGGGTATTTTTGGCCAATATATGTGGATTTATAGGTGTTAATAATACAGAAGGAGAGGTTCCCTTTTATAATAGAGGGAAGTGGGAATTTTTGATACTCAGAAAATATAAATTTATGATAAATTGATTTTCTTTTTCAAATAGCTCCAAAGTGAGTTATTTTGATGATAGTATTTGAAAATATGTAAATCCTATCAAACAATAAAATCTATACATTCTTGGATTTCCTTTTTGACCTGATCATCTTGATTATTCATTTATTTATCTATTAAATTTTAGTTTTGGTAATAATTTTCTCAATATTAAAAGGTTATAAGTTTAATCTTATATTTTTTAAATTGTAAATAAATATAAAAATAATGATATTTTGAACTTTATAATTATAAATTTTTAGTTATAAAATATTTTAATGATTCTTAATTAATTTGATTAAAAATGTCTTTATAAAATATCAATACTGTCAATTTAGACACTATTGATTACTTTGTCCTAAATTAAAATCCATAAAGAAAAATAACATCAAACCAAACAATATTATATACTCCCAAAATATCATATAAAGATATAAAATTCATGTAGAACCATCATTAATTCAATTTATATTTATTTTAATATTTTAAAAACCATTTATTTGATATTTCTATTAACAATAGTTTTTTGAATAACTATTGTGTCATCATTAATGATAATTATTTGATCTTTAAAAATTATAAATAAATTAAAATGATATAGATAAATCAATAATATTTCTAGTTACATAAAATATATGTTATATATTGGTTATCCCTATATTAAAATTATTATACATTAAATGAGACTGTGATATTTTGTCACATTCATTGATTTTTATAATATCTATGTCATATTGATGGAAAAGTGTCTATTAAATGATTACATTTAGAATAATATGGGATAATGTTCAAATTTAGTCATCCAATAGGATTTTTAATTCTGTTAGGATAATTTTATTTTATTATTTTTATCTTTAATTACCTGATTTACCCATAACCGTGGTAAATAAAAATATATTAAAGTTATTATTCACCAAAAAATTTAAGTTTATCCAATTATATTAGATATTTCATACTAATTAAAACAATTAATGTGAATGTTTATAAATTAATTTCATAGAAAATGTAAATTATGTTTAATAATAATCATCTTGATGTGGCAGAAAAGCGTGTAAAAAGACTTTCAAAAGTTCAATAAATTTTATATTTAATTCTTTTATTAAAATGATTTTGATGACCATCATTTAATTAATATAAATATTTTTTACCTATTGATAATTTAAGATCAATTTAAATTTAAATTATTATTTAAATGATAATATTATTTATTTAACAATAATGTAGTATTTTTCACTATTCATCAAAAATTTAATCATTATATAAAAATACCAAAACTTCACCCTAAGAAAATTTTGATATTCTATATTCAAAAATGAAGTTTATTTTGAATAATTAATTTTTAAATTTTATAATGAGATTAATATTATTCATAACCCCTTTTTAAATGGCTAGTTTGGTAGATCATGGGGCACTCAAACTCGGTGTTGCGTGCATCACAAGATATTGATTTATTTAAAAAGATTCATACCATGGAAGCATGGGTTATTTATAATTACTATATTTTCATAATATACTATCACGTTTAGGTGAGGGGGTACTCAGGACATATGACTTACATTTTTATCACATATAACATGTACGTTAAAGACCTTATACATTTAATTATGGAGAGAAAATTAGAAGTCCATATAGAAAGAAATTTAATAAATAATTTTTATATTTGTAAAAGATAAGTGGAATAATATAATTAAATAAATAAAAACCATACATACACAGGTCGGGACTCACCTCAAGGTTTTTTTACATATACTAAAATATCAGAATGATATTTAATAAGCTAAAATTAGGAATTGGTATTTTTTTCATGCATTAAAGTATAATTAAAATAAATTTTCTAATGACATATTCTTATCATAGAACCCATAAAATGTTATAAAATGTATAAATTATAATCCATTTTCTATAGTTTTATATTTTTTTGGGTCTATTTGGACCGCACACGGGTCCCCAAAGGTCCACCATAGCATGTGGTATGTCTCTAACACCAATTAAAAGAACCCAAGAATGAAAGAACCATGAATTTCCAGTAATTATGGAAAATTTAAACTAGATTAATGTTGAGGAATATAATCCCAGATTTTTGTTCCAAAATTATCCAAAAGATTATTAGATAATTATGTAATTTATAAAGAAAGTATTTGTATAAATTTTAAGCATCATCATCTTTGTTCATCTACACTTAAATGATCATATGAATGTATATGTGTCGTAGATCAAATGTTCCAAGATAAGCATCTTCAAAACCATCCTCACATGATCCATAACTCTTATATATATTTTATTTGAATCTTAGTCATTAGAATTGTAAATTTATGCACCTATTGACATCCCAACCATTTCATGAAGAATGTGGACTTAGTCAGAGGAAACTGGTTCGAATTGGCCTATCTATTCACTCAAATTCTCTCTCAATAACTTTATAGAAATAATCAGATAAAGGAAACTATATCAAACTAATACAAGGGGATAATTCCATCATATGTGTGCTAAAATTTATGTTTATATCAGCTCATAATTTTATATAAACTCGACTTTATCCCCTGTAAAAATATATCATTAAAAACAACCAAAAAACATACTTATGGCTTAGTTAACTAACAATAAGAATAACAAATAATTTTTTATTATCATGTGAAATTAATATTATTTCACACACTAAAATTATTTCTATTTACATGTCTCATATTATATCCCCTTATTATTTTTCATACCTTGAATTCACTACATTAGTTCAAAAAAATTTTTTTTTTCTTATTCACATTTATAATTAAATGACATTTAAATTCCAAGATAAATGAATTAAATTATTATAAATTTAAACAAAATTAAAAAATTTGATTTTTTTTAATTGTGATCATTCTCACTCATAAATTTAGCAACCTCTACACATGGGGTGTAATTTTCCCTAATGTTTTATTTAACTGAATAGGTGGAGCTTGTGGAAAAATTTTTGTGTATAACCCTTTATGATGTTATCTCGCTATGAGTGAGTCTTACTAACATAAAAACATAACTATCTAGAAACAAATCGTGTCCCCTAAGAAGATAAATATAATTCACATATAATAAAACCTCACACAAAAATTATCTATAAATTATATTCTCATTACCATTCAGTATCTCATAAATAAGGAAGAAAAAACATTTTTCATCATCCAAAAATCTTATCATGATCATTCAATGAATTACATACCATTAATGATGCACTCAATGAAAGATAGCTCCAGGGAACATAAATGTCTTGGATTTTGCATTCATCAAAGTACAAAATTAAATGATATGAATAGATAATTATCTCAATTGAAATGACCAAAACACAATCTCATATATAGTAACATCTAAGTAAACTTGAACCATGAGGTGTTCTTATTGGTGGGTCAGTCCTCACATTCTTCGCTACTCAGTGTCAAAAAGTGTTAACTTCAAGGAAGGATGTATCAATGATTATTTTCCCCCAATGCCTTCTAGTCATTTATCATTTGTATCCTATTAGTAGAAATTTATCTTGTACATATGTCTTATATTTATGATTATTTTCATAGTGTATAAAGTTTCTCATTACAACTACAAATAGTTATAACCTTTTGATGGGACAAATAACAGAAATAAATTACAACGTAAATAGTGTATATAGAAGTATTACCACTATTATCATACGAATTCATAATTCATAACTCTTTATATGCATGATATGGTAAAATATTGGTACAAATCATGTCGGGCAAAGGATACCCACATTTACAACACCATGTGTGTGGAAGAGAGGAGGATCTAGTATTGAGGGGATACATTGATACTAGCTTCCAAACAAATCACGGTGAAAATAAATCATATATTATCTAATTATTTTCCCTAAAAATTGGTTCAGGGAGATAGAAAATATTAAATGACCTAGTTTCTTCAGTTATATAATGGAATATGATTATATAGTATCTTTTCATGCAACTATAGAATCAATATGGATACAAATATTTGAAAATGATCTTTGAATTGTACAATCTAGTAAAAACCATAATATATTATAATATGATAATATTATAGCAGTGGCACATTAACACCTTTAAAATTTATTTTACCATAATAATAAGATTAATGGAATTCATAAAAAATTATACCTAAATTTATGAAAATTGAGATGTGTTATAAAAAATTAATCTTTAAATGTGTCCTAGACATTGAAGTGATGGGTATGAATATGAGTAACTAAATTATGAAATATATTTATATTATAACCACTAATTAAAAATTTATTTAGTAATTATTAGTAGATAAACACTCATTTTTTAGTTAAGCTATTTTATGAATCCAAAATCTATTTTCCATAAAAATTATTTATATATAATTTTGTGTGGAAATAATAATCAATTTTGAAAATTTTGAAAATTTTATTTTATATATTTAAAATAATTTTTTAAATAATATTTTCAACAATATATTAGAGTGAATTATTTATAATTTTATGAAAATATATGATTTTCAATTAATGTAGAAAAATATTGACTTTTATTAAAAAAATGTTATTATTTGAAGAATTTACAAAGTTCCATTTTGTTTTAAAATTGTTTTAAAAGTATAATAAATATATTTTTTGTTACTAATAAATTTAATAATATTTTGATCAATTTTATGTTGCATTTTGGTATAAAAACGTTGTATACTTGAGAATATAGTTTTTCAAGGAAAATGATTTTTGTTGTGTATTTTGGGTTTGATATTAAATGTAAATCTTACACTTCTATAAATTGAATTATAAAAAATGGATATAATATTTTAAATTAATAGGATTAATTTTTTTTATATAGTTTCCTTTTATTTTTTTCTTTATAAATTATATCTTTGGCAAGTATTTGTCACCATTATAAGGATGAAATCAGTAAAACGTGGTTAAAACAATATCATGAGGCTTTAAATTTCTCAAACTCTAACCTTTAACATATTGGATGGGTTAAATTAGGCAATATCTATACACATATCTAATATATATCCACTTGGTGATAATATTACTTAATTACGACGTTTATATTAATTAAAAAATAAATAAATATAAAATATCACACTTTTGACTTTAATATATTTATAGTGTTTTTTTAAGGATAAAAGTAGGCTAATTTTTTTTATAATTTTTTTTACATATTTATCAATATTTTTTTCATTGAAATTTATTAATAATTTTAATAGATTAAATAATTAAAATAATTTCTTTACGCAATTTCGACATAGTATTTATATAATTAAAATAAAAACAAATAAAATAATATTAAAATTAATAAAAATAATTTTTTTTAGTTGATTAAAAGTGTCCCGAGAATTAAATATATAAATATAATATAAGATCGATGTTTTAAATGTTCATATTCAAATTCTATTTCTTTGAGGTTGTTTTCAATGTCAAATTATGTGAACAATACTTGAAATAAAAGTAATTTTATTTAATCGTAAATATATATTCATAAATTATTTAAAAATCATAAAATATTGAAATAAGGAATTTAGGATTATAAATTAAAAAAATACCATCCAATTTACTTTTGTTAACAAATTTTCACCTTATAATCAAAATTATAACCCATTAATATTAAAAAAAAGTCACTACCACATTTAATTTTTAAAATTGGTTATCTAATGTTTTATACCAAAAGATAAAGTTTAAAATAATATTAAAAACATTCAAAAATTTATTAGAGGATTATATTAAGATAATATCATCCTTAAATTTTAATAAATTCTAGTCGGATCCATTTTACAGGATTTAGAAACAGGTTATAATTCAATATTTCATGTATTTCCAAAAAAACGTTAATGATATATTATAATAAAAAATGTTTTATTGTGGAATTTTAAATTAATAACAAAAATATATTTGGTAAATTTAATTTTAAATGGATGAAAATTTCATAATTGGTCTATTTTTTCGGTCACTTGTTTGGTAACAATCACGACTCCAAAAGTGTAACACACATTGATATAACACTAATTATTAAAAGGGTTAATGAGGGGTTAAAACTAATATATATGGGTGACATCATTACCAAAACTTGTCCAAACGTTTTTAGATGAGATGATATATAATTATACTAACACTATATTTTATATATGTTTTTTTAGATCCACATTATTATAAAAAATATATATATATTAATTTAATACTTTATATAATTTAAGAGTGTCCCTCCCCTCACACATAAATGGGAACCACTTCTCTGCTCCCCCTCACAACTTTTGAGCCCTATATCTTAAAAAATGCTTACAATGATAACTTCATATCTTCTTTTAAAAATCTATAGGCCTTTTTTTCTTGAAATAATACCATTATTTGAAGGCACAGGGTGTATGTCTAATAAGGTTTCTCACTGAAGAGTTATAAATCATAACCAAGCATTTTTTTTGTTTTTATTCTTATTAAACCTCCTCCAAATATATGTCATATATTATAAAAAAGGTATCTTAAATATAATAATGTTTTATTACAATTATGGTAGAACTATTATTCACCTTCTTCCATTTTCTAGAAAATGATAACATCACTTGGGCATATGTGCGGACTACCACCTCCATGAGGAAATGTGACCCATTTTTAACTTCTCATTTACATTTATGAAAATAAGGATATACATAATGGATATATATGATATAATAATTATTTTATAATAACGAAATGTAGATGTGAAAACAATGTTCAACCGTACATACAACATGCCACCTCCATGAGAAGTGTAATTATTTTTTCAATTTATATACATTATATATTAATATAATCTATTTATATTATATATATATTATATTTACATTATTATTAAAATTATTGAATTTTGGAACCATGATCAATGTACAATTACCAGATCTACCGAACTGAAAGACTCGTGAAAATCAAAATAACTAACACCCTAAAACAAAGGTTTTAATTAGGTATTTATGAAACATAAGTGTTGAAGTTATATAGTTGAATCATACATCATATAATAATTATGTACATTATTATGATATATGATTATATATTATTTTAATTTATTATAAAACTTATTAATTTTATTTCATTTTAATTTCAACTAAGGGTAAGTGATTTTTGTCTCACTTTTACTTCTATGAGACACATGTAATATTCAACAGTTGTTTCATTTATGTGGTTTATATAAATCCCATGAATTAATTTTATTATTCTTACAATTATATTTCTTGGGATATAAATATCTATTTGATGTTTTCCCTTTCTTGATGATTTTATTTGAATGTTACCAAGGTGGTACGGTATTTATGTTATAATCTCATTATTTATTACGAGTTTTTATAGTCATGTTTCAAATGATAAACTTTTATGAACTATCTCTCAATAATACTGAAATTTTATTCCCCTTGGTTATTTCAAGATATTCAATTTCTTCCTTTCATTTTACTCTCATTAAAAACTCAAGTAATATAAAGAATGATCGTAAGGAAAACCAAATATGTTTTAATATTCGGTGGATATTAATTTTATTCCAAATACATGTTTTATAAAATTATTTTTTAGAATTTTTATACAGTTAACCAAATTATATGAAAATTTATTTTCACCCATTATTGTATTAAAAAAAATTAATCTTCTTGTTGTTTTTTGAATGACGTACATTTCCCTTTTTACTATAAAGTTATAAGGAATCATTATTTTAATGTATACTACATTAATAGAATTTCCCACCAACATGACCACTAAATGACTTGAACCTTCCTTTATATTCACATTAGTGCTTTAAATTCAAAAAACTTTGCATAACATTTTGGAAATTTTTACATTTTAAATAAGTGAAATCAAAAGGAAATTGTTATTTTCCAAAAGAAATATTCTAGGAATGTTTTAAATTAATTTCCTCCTATAATAACATCCTTGTTTTAAATTATTCATATTAGGGATATGATCCAATGGTACCACCCTTATTCATTCTCTGGATGGTTTATGATTATAATGATGAAATTTTTATGAAACTCATTTTGTTTCAATAGTTTATTCTATTGTGAAATTTTGAAATCTCTATGAAAACCATTTTCATTCCATGGTCCAGGTAATGATTATATGATGAATGTTTTAATATGTTTCATAAAAAAAAAATGGTTTTGATTATATGATGGGTGGGACCAAAATTATATATCCCTCAATTGCATTGGGTAATGTTTTATATATCACAATATAATTATGAGAAATAAGTTGATGTGCTTGATCCACCATAGTAAACAAGTCAATGAGTTCAATACACTATGGGAAACAATTTTATGTTCTTAAAATAATATCAAAAATTGGTGATTATTGTATATCTGTTATGGTATGTGAAAATATAACATCCTAATAATTTCATATATAAATACTATATCTCTTCATATTATTATTCAATTAATAACATATACATCCACACTAGAATCATATAAGTTATTATTATTTTGAGACTAGATATACAATCTTCTTATTTTATTAAAGTTATTTAAAAAAGACCATAAATATCATCCCATATATTTTTTTTCATAGGGATACCCTATATAAAATTTCCTTCATAACCTAGGGAAAATTAACAAAAGAAAGGGTGATTTCAAATTCATGGAATTGGTAATCCTGGGAGATATCATTTGATGATCATATGAAATAATAATATAATAATAATGGTAAAATATCATGTTCATGACATTAAAATTTCATACATAACATTAAACATATCATAAACATGAATTATTTCAAAAAACCATAGCATTTAAAAAGGAAAAAATTATATTAATGACAAATCATCATCACTCAATCATTAACCATCAGTTTATCTCAAAAAAGATTCTAACACCATCATAACTATGGAAACCATTTCATATGTCATGGTTAACTACCAAAACCATTTTATTTCAAATAAACACCTATTTTCCATACTAGATCAAGCACATCTATTAGTTTCTTAGAACTGAACAAGCACTTCAACATTTTTCCCCTAACGGATCAATCTCTTCAACTTCTTTACCATTACAATATCATGAGATAGAATACATTACCTAATTAATCGGAGGTATATATAGTTATCACCTATCACATAATGAAAACAATAAATACGAGTGCTAAAAGATCATTAAACAACCATCATAACATCATATCATAACCCGTGAAAATATTACGGGTTCCATTTTTCATAAAATCATTTCATAACCCATAAAATGGGTTTCATAAATACCTCATCATCATAAACATAAACTATGTAAGGAAAGAAAAATTTTGGTATCATTGAATCACTTCCTTAGTAGATCATAATCATCACCAAATTTTTTTGTCACTGATAAATACAAATACTATTAAAATATTATTAAAACATTCCTAAAGAAAATACACTTTTCATTTGAAAATAAATTTTATAAAATTATATGTTTCAAAAAAATTATGGGAAATTTTTTCTTAGAAATTATTCTTATAAAAATGTAATGGAAGATTTAAATTATTTATCAGTCATGATGGAGGTAAATTCCATTTATGTCTTATTTGTTAAAAGAAAGCATTCCTTTATTATTCTTATTAGAAAGTCCCTCATTCGGAAAATTACAATAGGATTCCATATATGTTTTATTAAATATTTAATAATGGGTAAAAATGAAAATGAAAATTATATTTAAATATTAAAATAATTCAATAAATCATTTTTAAAAAATAAATACCTGGATGAAAAATGATTTTAGTCCAAATGGTGAAATAATGTAAAATATCATTAAAAAATTATTTTGATCTGTTTAGTAATTAAAGTGTGTAAAATGGAAGTAAAAAATATATTATAAAAAATAAATAGTTTATAATAAAATTAAACAGGTTCATTATATAAGGATCAGCTAATTTCCCCAATATAAATTCAGTTATAAGAAATCCTGCTAAAATATGACGAAAACAGAAATCCCTTACCTAAATTAATTCCTTTATTATTTTCATTAGAACCTCATGTATAATAAATGTATATATATTTTATGATCATTACATAACCATATTTATATCTATCATACCATGTATGGTTTTTTATGACATATTTTCAGACATTTATTAATTATTTGTTATTAAACTCACAATTTTGGTTGATAACTGCTTCGTTTTCCAATTATGTTTCATTTTAGCAGTGTTGGTACTTATATTTCTATAATGGTTCTAAAATTTTAATAATTTGAATAATTGTATAAAAGTAATATTTATTCATTATATATATATAGATAATTATACATGAAATTAGAGTTAGAAAAATAAATTACACCTTTCATTGAGATAGTAGGTCGTGTGTATCCAAAACCATTGTTTTCAATATAAAATTAATGGACAAATAACGTTTTAAAATAAATCACCTTCCTAGGATAATTCTTGTGTCATATATATAATATTAATTAATTAAAAATATCTTTATTACCTTCCAAGTGTAACGGAAATGATATAAATTACATCCCTTCATGGAGGTGGTAGTCCACATATACAAATGATCAACATTATCACTTTACAAATGTTTTGATAATAGGACATTGGAGGTGATATTATTATTATAGATGAGTAATTATTTCATAAATATAACATCAATAATTTAAACCTATAATAAGAAAAATCCATGAATTATGGTGATATAATATTAATTCTATCGATATGTGGAGACGGTAAGACATATATACACGTGATGATACATTCATTTCCCATTGGATTGTATATAGGGGGGTTAATTATTAATTAATAATAAAAATTTTCATATTGATGAAAAAAATGTTATTATTTTATGATAAATATCATAGAATTATAATATTTGAAAAAAAATAAAAAAATAAAGTTTTCTCTAAAGGAAAATACATCTTTTTTGAATAAACTCCTTTATTTTTCCTCTCAAGGATCCATAGTTTTAACTTTTGGAAGACTTGAACCTATATAATTTAGATAAGTATTTTTTAAATGTTTTTATGGGTTTTGTTAAGATTTGGGGTTCAAAGTGGTGTAAAAAAGTGAGGTAGGAGGTTCACTTTTATAATTGAGGTGAGGGGCGCTTTTGGAATTTCATACAATATTAATTTTTCATAAAGTCCTTATCTAGACTAAATTCCTCCAAAATTATATTGATAGGAATATATGATATGATTGGTCTGTAATCCAAACATATTATAATATTTCTATAGGCTTTTGTTCCATTTTAGTCCATATCATTTTGATTAACCAATTGCTTATCCAATTTTAACCTTAATCACAGTAACCCCTTTTTCAGACTTAAAGTGTTATAATTTTACATAAGTGGTAATAATTGGATAATAAATTGAAAAGGTATAAAATTTAACACCATATATTACCCTCACTTCCGTCTTTGAACATTTTTATAATTATTAAGTAATATAAAAAATTATTTTGATAAAAATATTATTAATGTTTGTTTTTACACTGTTATTTATTGGAATTTAATAATAGAAAGATAATGTTTAATTTTGAAATATTATATTTCAAAAAATTAAAAATATGTTATATTATTCTAAAAATTTCGTGTTACAAATTATACAACTTTCAATATTTTTCAATACTTTTTTTATTTTTCTATTAATTTAATAAATACAAATTCGTCATTATGTAAGAATTTAAGGTAATTATTTTTTACATAAAATTAAGAAACAAGTTTACATAATTAAAATAATTGTATTATTCTCAGTATAGATTTTTTTCCATTTTTAACTTATTTATTTCCTTATGAGGATACATGATAGATATTAAAAACTAAGAGAGTGACATTTTGTAATTTTCCATGATTTAACTAATATACAGGTAATTTTAAACAACATGTTTCCATTAAACAAATGACCTAGAGAATATTGTTTAATTACTCAAATTATCTTAATTTAATAATAATTATTATGAATTATTATAACCTTTTCACTTATTTTTAACTAATTTTTAACTGATTTAGCTTTTTCCAATTAATAAACATTACCAATATTACTATTCATATTCAAAAAAAGTGCCTTAATTAACAATTATTATCATCGTTATTATAAATAATAAATCCATATTCTAAAATTCAATTTATATTAGTGTTTGGAATAAATTTCAATATAAGTACACAAAATTCAAGAGAAGTATTTATTTTAGAAAAAAAAAAGTTTTTAATCAAAAAATTTTATTTACTGTTATCTCATGCTTTGAAACGTAATAAATGAATGCTGGAAAATTTGATTGAATATATGAAATATCATTCAACAAATTATTCAAAAATAGAGATTAATTTATTTTTATAATATAAAAATACATTGTTCGCATTGAAAAAATTATGAAAAAAATCACTTTATTTTTCAAATATTTTTTTCAATAATAAGAATTTGATGACTTCTGAATTATTTTTATAAATGTTTAGACCATATATTTTACTCAATTTAGTTAGTACTATTCATACCCACCAATCCAACAGTTAGGAGATATCTGAAAGAATATAATATATTAATAATGAATCATGGTTAATTTAAACTCATTATTGTGTGCAACATAAGTTTTCCATGAAATGGAATTATTTAAAGGGAAATATTTATTCAGAAATATCAGCGTCTTAAATTCAAAAACCATTAAAATGTTTTTTTTCTCCAAAAAAATCATCACTCTGATAGAAAAAAGTAAATATATATCGGTATATTAATATAATCGGGATTACATATAGCTTCTTTTATGTTTCAGTTTCTCTAAAAAACATTAAACAGGTGATGATTCTTCTTTCATAGAAATTTATCTATACAATACATGATTTATACTATATTTTAGTTATAATTATAATCATGATTTATTGGTATGACTTATGATATCAGTAAATTTGCTGGCTCAGGTATATACTTTCTATGCAGAGATATATGGAACACATCATGAACATGAGGGAGGTTTAGTGGAAGTCCTAAATAATAAGATATAGTCCCTACTTGATAAATAATATAGAAGATGAAAATATACCCAGGGCTCAAATTTACTTTATTATCAGATCTCATAACCTTCTTAACTAGATCAATTCACATAAAACCTCATCACCAACTAAAAATTCCAAATCACATAAATTATTGCCATCATAAAACTTTTATTGACTCTAAGATTCCTTTATGTATTGTTTAGTAGTTCAAAACATCTCTTACATTTCATCAACTATCTTAAGTCCAAATATATTTATTTATAAAACATCATACCTGAATGCCATATTTATATATGTATTTACACTACAGGATACATAATTATCCATCCAATTTTTGAGTGGAAGATTTTATTTAATGATTAGTCAACTAGAGAAATTTTTTTCCCCGACCAACATTAAAATACATTGAAAAGGAACTTGTTATTTCCTCTAGGGTATTAATTGGTCTCTCAAACTATCTATTTTTATAAGGATGATACTCTATACTAATACTCAACAGTGTATCTAGTTCATACTAAACACCATAACTTCTAGGTAATCCTAATATTATGATCATATAAGATGTAAAGTGTTACTCTATACAGTCTTACCATTTTTTTATTTTTTTGTTAAAGGAGAAAAAATACATTAAAAAAAAGTTACAAGAGTCTAAAGGAGGGTATTTTATTAGAATAATTTTGATGCAAGCGGGTGAGCTCTGCTTAAAGATCCCCCATGTACGTGCTATCGGTGTAGACACCCTTATTATCAAGACCATCAACCAACTTGTTCGCCTCTCTATAGGCATGAGTGATATTATGATTGAGCTCAGATGAGTGGAGGAGGTAGACAATCCATTTGGAAGTGAGAATCCATGAAATGGGAATCATTCCATATCTAAGATCCTATAGAATAGTTGTTGAGTCACTTTCAATCCAGACGTTGTTCCAACCCTTTTGAAGAATCCAAAGAACTGAATTTATGATACTATACATTTCTGCTTCCAAATAAGAGGTGATACCACATAAACCAAAGCAGCTTCCAAGAATGTTACCATTTTGATTTCTGCGGATATTACCATAGAATACAGGACCTAGGTTCCGATTTGAGGCACCGTCCACATTAATTTTGATCCAACCAGGGATGGGAGTTTTCCAAAAAACCTCTAGCAAACCCCTCGGTGGGCTGTAGTTTCCATTTATCTCAATCCTTCCTAAAATGGTGAAATCTGTGACTGAATTGTGACAGTTTTCTGTTTTAATGGTTCCAGCTTCTTTGATCGTAGTATATATATTAATTTGAGTTGCATGAAAATTGAAAATGTTATTTCTATACATAATAGAGTTTCATTCATACCATATAAGATGTATCAATTCATCCACATCAGCTATGAAAAGCTGAGTAATCTGAGTAGAGGTATCCACATTAGTGCATCATGTAAGATGCAGTCTAATAGAGTTCAAACCATTCCATCTAAGATCAAAAATATCAAAAATAAAATTCCATAAAGTATAGGTAGTGGCACATGACTGAAAAAGATGATATGTATCCTCTTTGTGCTGATTTCATATACGACATTTATAACAATAGCGAATACCACAAACCTGAACATTACCATTCATGGGAATTTTATTATGAGAAATTCTCCAAACTAAGGTGAAGCGGGAGGGGCGAACCCAACTTTTATTGTAATGATTTATCCAGGGAAAATCATTTCTATTGGTATTGATATTATAATTGTAATAAATTTTGGAGGTTAGAATTTCATTATATGAAGGCTCCCAAACTAAAAAAATCATCGGTGTTGACAAAAGTGTAATTTTCAATAATATTCGAAATTTCATTATGTAAGTTATCAACGGGGATTTCAAAAAATCATTGATGGATATGTTTAGATTCATGGATAATTTCATAGGATCAACCATCCTACAAAGAGGGAAAAAATTACATTCGTCCAACAAAAAATTGAGCAAAGAGTTTTTGTTAACTATTCATGTAGATCTAGATAGGATCTCTGAAAAGATGTGTTTGATGGAAGGCCATACTGAGGATTCCATTTAAGAGTATTTTCCTTTTTTAAGGTTAATATTAAAATTTACACACATGAAATCATAACTCTATGAGTTGTTGTTCACAATATTCCATATAATATTGGTTTAAAGAGCCTCATTAAAAACATTAATGTTCTTAACCCCAAGACCTCCATTTTAAATTGGAGTGAAAAAATGATTCCAAGGAATAGTCACGAGTTTTATTTCAAGAGTGCTTCCACTCCATTCATAATTTCAAATTCTTATATTTATCTTTTTGAGAAGATCAGCATGCCATTTATAAACCATCATAGAGTAAACCATTTTTGAAACAATTGTGTATTTTACTAAACAAACCCACCCTACCATAGATAACATTTTTCCATTCCAGGAGGATAGTTGGTTATTGATATGATCAAAAACATTTGAAAAATATATTTTTTTGGGTTTCCCCCATAATATTGGGACCCGAAGGTATGAAAAGGGGAATGATCCTCTTGAATTCTTAGTTCATTCATAAGATTAGTCTTTCTGTTGACCGTAAAAAAGTTACCAAAATAGATTGATGGTTTACACCAGTTTATGGAATGATCAGAGACATCTTCATAGTGAGATAGAACACATTTAAGTTACGTTATGTTTTTTTATCACCTTGTAGGAAGATAATTATATCATCAGCATGTAAAAGATGAGAGGAAACAGTCGAAGTTCTAGAGGAAAATATGGGATTAATTTACCCTCTAGTAATTAAAGCCCTGATAAGTCTGCTTAAGTAGTCTTCAGAAATAACAAAAAGGATTGCAGATAGGGGATCTCCCTATCTGACACCATTAGTGTATGTGAAATAACCCTTTGGAGTGCCATTAATTAGGATAGGGATGTGAGCATAGTGTAAAAGAGTTCTAACTTTGTTTACCATGTTTTCATTAAAACCAAAAATAAAAAGGATATTGAAAATGAAATTCCAGTCAATGGTATCAAAGGCTTTTCTAATATCAAGTTTTAGGGAAACTCTCCCTCCTCTTTGAGTTTTTTTGAGAATGTTAGTACTTTCATAGGTGAGGGAAATGCAATCTTGTATATTTCCCCCCTTCAAAAATACAAATTGGTTCCAAGAGATAATTTTGTTGGCGATAGGTGCCAATCACGTAGCTAATAGCTTGTAGAAAATATTATAAATAGTGTTTATAATATAAATAGGTCTGAAATGGTAGATTTTTAAATCATTCTACACTTTCATAATTAGAGTGTGAATTTTCACATTGATACCATAAGGAATGTATCCATTAGAGAAGAAAAATTTTACAAGACGAAAAACAACATTGCCCATAATATTCCAATGATGTTTTAAAAACATTAGGAAATCCATCAGGGTCAAGAGAACTATCTGATTTTAAACTAAAAACTACATCTCTAAATTCATGATCAATTGGAATACTATCCAAAAGGTTATTATAATTGTCCCCAACTAAATGGGGGATGAATTCAGCTTTGAGATTTTTATTTAGGATAATACCATTAAAATTGTTACAAAAGTATGATGTAACATGGTATGAAAGTCCCTCTTCATTATCAATGATATTTTCTCCATCTATAAGTAAGGCAAGAGATCTACTAGCCTTTCTAATCCTATGAAAGGTATTAAATAATTTCGTGTTTTTTTCACCATCTTTAAGCCAATTGATTCTTAGGGTTTGTTTTCTAATATTGTTTCTTAAGGTGATCAAAGAATTGAGTTTATTACTTATGTCAACTTCTTGATTTGTGTCATTAGTAAAATCACTCTCAGTTGAATTCATTCAAATTTTATTAAGGAAATTTTCAAGGGAATGAATTTCAATATCATTTTGTTGAGCTCTTTCTTTACACCATGTTTTTAACTTTTGTTTTAGAAGTTTTAATTTTAAAATACAGTCAAAATCGTCATTCATCATGATAGAATTCCATGTATCATTGATAAGATTGTTACAATCTTTAACAATATTCCATGCCTTATTGAAACTAAAGGGGAGAATATGTTTATTGGTTCGATTAGTGATACTCACCAAAATTGGATGATGATCAGAATTAATTTTAGTCAAAGTAATACTAGATATGTTATTCTGGTTATAATGAGCTTTAAGGTTTGTGAAAGAATCTATGGTTATGTTTTCCATTTTCCATTATGATATGGGTTATTGGTGTAATATCCCCTTATACTTATGTCACTTTACCTTAACTTACTAGCATACCAAACAAAGAGATACATATTTTTTAATATATCTCTTCATATTTCCCAACCAAAAATACTCTATCAGATATCTATATATCGTTGTAATCACAATTTCAATCAAGGATGGTAGACTATGGACATAATCCAATATCACAATTTTAATATATAGTATTAATTGGATGCATACAGTATTCCAAAACCTTAAAATACTCTCCACAATCAACGATAAACATGGTAACATTTCATGCCTTCTATTGGAGCTCCATATATTTATTTTCCATCTCATTAATCATCACATGGATTGATTCAAGAAAATCTATTAGACAAAGATAATATTTTTCCCTTTCCATCAAGATTTTTTGATCTATTCATTGAAAATATACCAATATTGGATATTTTTTGATACTATTAATATATATTCTAGCTTGTTCATTTCAACTCAAAGAAACTACCACCATATTTTCAATACTATAATGTTAATGTATTGAGTAGTATTAATCCATAATCAACTCCAACCGACATCTCTGGAATATATTTTTCTCTTTTTGAGTAAAAATATAATTTAATTTTTTTTCGTTATATATATCACACCTTTCTCCAAAAAGATAATGTTTCCATGTCTCTAATGAAATAATTACCCCAACTAACTCCATGCCATGAGTATGGTAATTTTTATCATGAGCCTCTAAATGGGTTGAGTAGTGTGTTATGACCCTATCATTTTTATGATAATGGGTTATAGTAGCTTCTTTGATGATTCACTATAGATCTAAAACCTTTCAAAACTATAGGGTAGTATAATAATAGGTACACTAACCAAAATTTTTAAGCACATTAAATGTACTCTCAAATTCCCCTATCCACATGAACTACACAACTTTCTGAGTCAAGTTGGTGGGTGGATTAGATAATAATGAGAACAATTTCATAAAATAGTGATAATAAACTAAAAGTTCAGGAAAACTATGGATTTTAATTATTGTGGTCATTCAATGGAATTTAGCATTAACTTCAGTCATTGAATGATCTTTTAATATACCCTCACATGAGATTAGATGACCCAATAATGAAACATTTGAAACCCAATGTTTAGACTTGATAATTTTTTCATAAATCTTATCCTTCTCCAAGGTCTCCTTCACATTTCTCACGTGATCTTAGTGATCTTATTTACTCATTGACCACAAACAATATAATATTTAAATACTACAAAAACTGATCAGATAAATCTTTATAGACTCGATTCATAAAATCTATAATTACGGTAGAGGTATTACTAATAAAAAATCGAATCACTGTAAATTCACAGTGTATGTACCTTTAATGGAGGATACTCTTATGTATATCCTATTTTGTGATCCACAATTTATGATATATATAATTATGTTCAAATTTTGGAAAAGTATTGAGCTCCATTTAGTTGATCAAATAAGTCATAAATATATGGTATATGATACTTGTTCTTGATAGTGATCTTGTTAAGAACATTAAAATCAATGTAAATATTCATTGACCCATTTTTATCCTTAAAAAGAAAAAATATGAACCCTATGGTGAAACACAAGGTTGTACGAATCCATTATCAAAATTCTCCAAAATTTAGTTCACCAATTCCAATAACTAAATCAAGGATATTCTATAAGGATTATTTTAAATAGTTAATGAACCATGTATGAGCTATATTAAAAACTCAACACTACAACATGGAGGTATATGAGGTAATTATTCTGTAAATATGTCAAAACATTATTATAAAATAAGTGTAAACTTAATTTTGGGCTTCTCTCCAACCATCTACGATAAATTACTTTCATGGATAGGAATTAATACCCATAAGATGAAACAATTTACATTTGACATTCATATACATTCTCGCATTTGTAAGCAATCATATTTTTATTTGGAATATGAAATCTGACTTCTCCTCCTTAGAAATTGATATAAGATCCATTTTAAGAAATCCAATACATTCCTGTAATGAAATAAATTTCAACTAAAGGGAGAATAAAAATATTTTCTTGAAGAAAATTAACAAAAAATTCAAATCATATAGGAACAATAGACATGATATGAGACCATACTACAATTATGGGTTTCCAAAACTGGATAAATATAGAATAAATTAGGTGATGTTGGTATACCCTTATAATATTACATAGATATAAATGAGTGGGTAGATCCATAATGAAATAATACATTATCAATTCAAGAGTGGATAATACGATTATATTTCACAGCAACATTATCATATCCCACTTTGGTATTCCTAATCACATGATATTTTCCTGTGTATTTGTTCTTAAGAAGTTATTGAAGATGATCATTTAAAACATTCAAATATATGCTCTAGTTTTCATAATTCAATATTCTGTGCATTTAAAGCATTGGACTATGGGTGGTTTATTAAATGGTTTCATCATTTCCCCCATTTAATTATACATAATATTAATGACCTTTTTACATTCATTTACTTTATAACCTACCATTAAATATTTATATACATCATATTTCCATGTAATAAATTACCTTTCCATTTCATACCACATTTTTTTTCATATAGATGGCTGGAATTTCATTCCACCATGTGATCTAGTCATGCTTTAATGGGACTTGATTTTCATTTTATTATCAAAACCATGGGAACGGTGGGAATACCATACATCCATTTCTACTTTTAGTACACATCAATGGTTTCTTGATAACTAATGAATTATCTTATTCCATTTAGTGACTTGGATTTAAGAGACCAAATAATTAATCAATTTTATATCAAGTGATGATAATTAAACCAAATTAATACTTTGAAATTATTGTAAAAATCTCCCCTCACATTCGACTTTAACAGAATTACATAGTATTAATCCATTAACATAAACAAAAGAACCCAGTTTGAGAAAGATTAATCATAGTGGAAAACCAAAAAATTAGAAAAAATAATTTATATAATATAAAAAATTTCACACCTTGTTTAATGAAAGCTTAGGTTTATCCTAATCCATTCCCAAATTTTACCAGAACGTTTTGATTTTATCCAAAAATTATAACTACCCTAGGGTTTTCATAAAATTATTATAAACCTAATATCCAAATATTGACTAAAAAATACTTGGATACCAATTATAGTGGCTCAAGATTTTTATAACTAAATATTACATCTTTCTTTATGAATATTTAACTCATAACATGTTTATCCACACCATAATTATAAAAGTTTAGAGTATGTTCATAGTATATATACAATATTGCTATTTCATGAAACATCTTCAACATCTATAATAAATATTTCCCCATTTAGTACTCTTCATAGGGATTCCCTACTTAATAATTTCTTAATAACAATGTAAAAATAATCATAAGAAAGGGTGATCTCATATTATCTATAAGGGTAAGCATGAGATATATGGATCAATGATAATATAAAAAAATAATATTATCATAAGGGTATAATATCACGAACATAACATAAGAAGTTCATACCGAACTTAAAAAAATAATAAATAAGATTTATGGAATAAAACATTATGATTTCAAAATACATGAATCATAAGAATGGGAAATCATCATAACTCAATAATGAACCACAAGTTTAGGTCATAAAAGTTTGTGTCTCTATAATAAGAATAGAAACCATTAAAATTGTTAAGGTTAACATCCCAGACCCTAAAATTAGGAATCAGAACATTTTTCCCATAGTGGATCAAGCATATAAACTTATTTCCCATACCAGATTAATTAGGTAGACTTGTTTCCCACAATCTTTCAACCAATTTTACTATTTTACCATAACTCACTCATGATATGGAAATATTTAACCAATTAATCGGATGGAGATATAATTAAATCCAATAAAATAATGTAATCATTTAATATTCTCTACACAAGTACATAAAACATCCATCATATCATGATATCATAATCTGTGTGAAGAATTCATGTCACAAATATAATGAGAGTATGACCCATGATATTGGATTTCATATAAATATAATAATTATAAACATAAAACATCTATAGAAATAATAATTATGGTATCATTATATCACAACCCCAATAAATCTTAATAATCACCAAATCTTGTTGTTTTTTATTAATATAAATATTAGTAAAATATCATTAAAACAATCCTCAGGAAAGTACCCTATTCATTTGAAAATTTGTTTTAAAAAACTAAAAATTTCCACAATATTTTGGAAAAATTATTATTTAAAAATATTATTTGAAAAATGAAATTAATTTTAAAATTATTGATTTCTCATCATAGAGGTAAAGTTTATTCATGATTTATAAGATTAAAGAGAACATTCCTTTCATATTCTTTTAAAAAATTACTTCATTTAGAATGTTTTAACAAGATTCCTTGTAAAAAAATTTGTAAAAGTTAAACAAAGGGAAAATATTTCTATAAGAAATATTATTATAATATTAAAATCATTTTTGAAAATATTATAACAAAACATAGATATGTAATAAAATTTATTTTAAATAGAAGAATAAAATAAAGTCATTTTTCATTAAAAACACTCTTTTAATATCTTAAATAATTAAAGTGTGGAAAATTAAATGGAAAGCTATTTTATAATTAAATAACCATAGGTGAATAAAATTAAATTGATTCATCCAAAATGTAATATATAATATCCTAAAAATTAATTCAATTATAAAAATCCTTTTCAAAATAGGATTGAAACAGAAATACCTAACCTCAAGTCTCACATTTCCCCATTCATGTTAAAACCTCTATAATATTAAATATAGATTGGTTATAAATGAATTAGATATCCATAATTATGTCTAGGATACCATTAATTATTTTTTTCGAAATATTATCATCTATTTATTAATAATTTGTTATTGAAATCAATGTTTTAGGTTTTAACTACTACATTTTTGAAGCATGTTTCGGTTTGGTAGTCCCAGTTCTTATAGTTTGATCATAGTTCTATTATTTACAAAATTTAAATCAATTTATAATCATAATAAATATTCATTATATATATTTTTATAATAAAAAATTAAAAATAGAGAGACAGATAAATGAATCACACCTTTCATAGAGACGGTGGGTCGTACGTATGTATAAACATTGTTTTCATTTTTCAACAAGTATAATAAAACAATTTAAAATTATAATTAACATATTTATATCGTTATTATGTCATATATATCATATAAATTAATTAAATATATCCTTTTTATTATCCAAGTGTAATTTAATTGACAAAAAAATATCATCACTTCATTGAGGTGGTAGTCCACACATATGTACGAACGACGCTGTCATTTTCCCAAAGTTTTAATGTAAGAAGGTATATTTGAAAAAATATTACACAATTATAATTAGTACATAAATATCATATATAAAAATTAACCCCCTAATAGTAACTATCCATGTTGTTTGGTTATTGAAATTTCTTTTATCGCAATGTGGAGATAGTATGTCGTATGTATGTACATGTCATACTTTAACATCGTATTTAATGATAAAGAGGGTGGTTAATTGGGAATTTAAAATATAATTTCATTTTAATGAGAATATTTAGTTGATTATTTTATGATAAATAGCCTGTATTTATAATTGGTAAATAAGAAGTAAGAAAATAAAGTGATGGTTTAAAGAATTTTCAACTCCTATGAAATAACTCATTTAGATCTCTTCTTAACGATCCATGGGTTGGTCTTTTGGAATACCACCACCACCACTATAATGCGGATAGAGAATTTAATAAGGTATGTTTGTCATGGTTTTTTCATGATTTAAGGCTCAAGGTGATGAGAACGTTTTAGAATTTTCGAAAAGATTAAATTATATTAAACTAATTTACTAGAAAAAAAATATCTACAAGTCTAGTTTTTCAAATATAAGGTTGGATATGACAGTAATACCATCATAAAATAAATATTTTATAGTTTTTAGTTTCACTATATACCTTATCATTTTTGTTATATACATGGTTAATAGGTTTCTGTGAACAGTAATAACACCATTTTTACACTTAAAGTGATACCATTTTACAAATAAGGTGAAAATTGGCACATAAAACACTTATATATGTAATTTTAGACCATATATTATCCTCCTTGAACTATTTGAATTTTTTTCCGATTTTGAAATAATTTAATGAAATATTATTTTAATAAAATATTATTATTGTCCATTTTGATAGTAATAATTTAAATTGACCTAAAATACATAAATGAAAAGTTTTAATAGGAATAGAATCCTTAAACACAACACTAATAATTCATATTAATATATAAATTTCATGGAACACATTATCTCAGTCAAAATATATCAATTTTAATATTTTACATATCATTTTTCTTATTTTTACATTAATTAAATATGTATAGTTTCAGCATTGTGTATGTTTTTAAAATAAATATTTACTATCTACAAAAATAGAAATAAATTAAAATATTTAAAATAAAGTTATTCTTCTCAAGAGATACATGTTTATTCATTCAAAACATACTATGTTTCCTATGTGGAAACATAATAGACATTTAAAACTAATATAGCAACATTTAGAAAATTTATTAAATATAAATAATATATTTGTCATTTTAATAAAAACGTGTAAATTTAAAAAATAGATCCTAATGTGATAAGGATATAATTAAATTTATCTAATAATAGTTAATATGATTAATTAAATCCTAATCACTTATTTTTACCATATATGAACCCAATTTACCATTTATCAATGTGATAAATTTTACAATGGTTACTATTAATATTGACCCAACATAATAAGAAATTATTTTACAATTTTAAACCTATTGGTTATAAATATTTATCCTCTTTTATCAAATTAAAAACCTATAAGTGGTAGAAGTTAATTTTGAAATAAGTGTTCAAAACACGACAAAAACATATTTTTAGAAAAAGATAGTCTTTAATAATAAATGTCGGATAATTATTATCCCATACCAAGAAAAATATTAAATTATTGTTAAACTATATTATCAAATATATAATATATAAATTTTATGAAAATAATTCAACAATAGTTATTAATTTTATTTATTTACATAAAAATGAATTATGTGTTGTTAAAACAATTTCTCATAAAAACATCACTTTAACTTTTTAAATAATGTTTTTTTAATAATAATAATTTGATAAACAATGAATTAATTTTATAAATTTATAGACCATATATTTTTCCTAATTTATTTATTATTATTCATACTATTCAATATAACGGTTAGGTGATAAATATAACATAATAATATTTTAATAGTATATCACGGTTCATTTTAACTCGTTGTTGTGAGTAACACAAGTTATCGATTAATTCAAATTAAGTAAATGCAAATAATTTTTAAAAATACAAGTTGTTATAGAAATTTAATATTATGATTGATCCACTATTATTTTATTGACACACTAGTTTAAAATTACGTATTAAATGGTTTCTATACATGTTATCATGAAGCACTTTTATGACATGATTTTGGCCTAAAAATATGGTTCAAGATTGATTATTATGTTTCATCATTCTTATGAATATTTTATTTTGAAATGATAATATTTTATACCATGAATTATGTTTATGATCTATTACCAATGGGTTATAAACTTTTAATGTCAATATTATGATCCCATAACCTAATTCTTTTTAATGCTTTCAAATGGTAATCGGTTGATATCTCTCATGTTTACCCTTACTGGAAATCTATGATCACCATTTCCTATCTTTCCTTTCAACAAGTAATAAAAAATGTTTTAAGTAGATTTATTCAATATGGGAACAAATAGGTAAGATCATTTTGATTAATGATGAATAATGTACCAAATAATATAGTCATGTATCTATTCTTTTATGTTACTAAACCTTTATATTTATAGTGTAAATAATAATATTACATATGTATTAATCATAAAAAATTGTGTAATATTTATGTATGATGTACTTGGACATATATAGTCAGTAACATGGTTGGGTTCAGTCAATCATTGGTGATTAATATCAGAGAACATTATTGAAAACCATAATGTTAAACATAAGTATATGATATTATCTTAATGCTTTATAAATATATAGAGATTATCTGGTTTTATATGAAATACATCCCTTATAATGTATTATAAGTGGACATGGTCTATAAATAGATTAATATCCGGTTAATAAACTATATAAAATTTGGTTGAGTATATCACGTCCATCATTTAGTTGCACAATGAGTATGCCATTACTACGCACCTACATTGACAATTATGGGATATATTGGGGTCAATTCACTTTTTATTTATGAACCATTATGAATGGTTTAAGTAGATTATGACTATGTAGGAACTAGTTTTATCATAAGGATCAATATATTTAGTAGAAGGTTTCATGATATATCGAATGAATTGATTTGATCTTTTCATTTTATTATTTTGGTTTAGATATTAATGTATTAGATTGGTTATCATGCGCTAAACCATTTTTTTACAATTAATCAGATAAAACATTAATTTATTTTTATTCTTTTATGGATCATATGATCAATTAGATATAAATTATAGTGCTTCGTATATGAAAAACTGACGTTGAATATTCATTTCTTGGAAAAAGAGATGAAGTGTAAATTCATCAAAGCACAAGTGAAGGATAAAATTTTTCTTATGAAATGGAAAATAAATATTGTAATTATATTTTCTCATGTTCTCTATCTTTGTTTTTCAAATAATATCTTAAAATCATGAAATGGATCTTGAAATAAAAAATATATCCCTTTTCTTTCTTTTTTATTTAATTTATGTTCATTTCACCAGTTATTGATTTATGGTTTTATGGTCGTTAACTTTCTCATTACCATGATTTATATCACTCTATATTTGTTCATATAGGGTATTTTTCTCCTTTATGTAGATATATTATCTTCCCAATAATGTTCTACTTATCTTGAACATGATTATGCATTATTTTAGGAAATATATATCCTTCCCACTTCCCGTCTTTAAAAGAAAATTTATTATCCCAGTATACAATGTGGGTTTTCAATAATGTATTCTCAAATATTGATCTTTCGATGGTCGAGATATTATTTTGAGGGAAATATTTTTTTAATGCGTGATAATGTAACACCCCAAAAAGTAGTTTAAAATAATAATAAATTTGATATCTTCATTAATATAAAACAGTAAACGTTAAGTTAATTGAGAAATATTTTAAAAGTAATATTTTTTAAATGTGAACAAACCATTACATTGGTGGTTATGAATCTGAGTGAGAACATTATAATATATATATATATATATATATATTGGACATAAAAAATTAAAAATTATCCAGTAATTATAAGGAAATAAGAACTCAATATTTAGTTAATTCATTTTATTCTTCAGAAATGGATTTTCTTAAAAAATGATTTCAGTGAATTCTATTTAGAAATTATAGTTAATTTATGACACTTTCAGAAATTTTATTTTATAAAATGAAATAAAGTTTATTAACCATCATGTTAAAATTCTCTTAGAGTGACTTTTTCATAATTTAATTAAAATATAAATTATTTAAAATGAACAGTTAAAAATACTCATTTTAATTAAAAATAATTATTATTTTTAAATCATTTAAGAAGGTAAATTTTGTTTTAAAATGGTTTTAAATTTTATATACTTTCATTCATATTAATATTAATCCAATTAAGGTCACTTTAATTGAATTTATATTGTATTTCGGAATAAAAAATCAGTATACTTTATAAAATATTCTCTTTTTTCAAAAAATAGTTTTTCGGCCGGTTTAATGGGTGTAATTTTAAGTTGAAAATTTTATCTTATATTAAATTAATTATGTAAAATTGATTCCAAATTAGAATTATTAAGATAAAATTTGGTAAATATTTCCCTTTTATGTTTCGTCATTTATAATAGTAACCTGGGTAAATATTTTTTCACCACAATAAGGGTAAAATGAGAAAATTGATGTTAAAACATTGGTATAAAGCATTAACATTTCTAAAATACATAATTTTATTTTATTTTATGTATATATTTTAGGTACATCCATCCAATTATTGAAAATATGGCCACATGGTTCAAATTTTCTTTGATTATGATCTCTATATTAATTTAAGAAAATAATGCATAAATAATGTCACTCTCTTGACTCTAATATCTTTATATTTCTTACATAAAGATAAAAGGTCCATAATTTTAGTGATAAATGTTAATTTTAAAAATAAAATAATTTTTTATCATTGTAATTAATTTATTATTTTTAGTTATGAAATAATTACTTTAAATGATTACGCATATCTGATAGAATATTTATTTAACTAATAAAAAAATAAAAAAAGTTGATATTAAAAATAATAATAGTAATATTTTTTGGTTGATTTAAAGATTCCATCTAATTTAGACTTTAATATAACATATTACTAATTTTTTTAAGGTCTATATTCAAATTCAATTATTTTCATGTTGTTATCAAAGTTAAATTATATGAATAGTTTTAAAAATGAAATTAAAAGTATTTTTTTAGAAGTATTTTAATTAATAAGTTAAAAATAAAAAACAATAAAATAGAAGATGTATTATTATAAATACCAAAAATATTCGTCCCTTGGCTATTTTTGAGAAATTTATTTCCTTTTATGTAAATTTAAACCCAATTAATATTAAAAATAGAATTAATACTATTAAGATTAAAATTTTATTTACCAAGGGGTTATGCCAAAATATAATGTTTGTAATGATATTAAAATGTATAAAAATTTTATTGGATTATTATTTTAAGATAATGTCTTCTATATACACTATTTTTAACTATCAAAACCAGAATTTATATTTCTTATATCATCTTAGTAAACATATTTTTATTGAGACTATGTTCTACACCATCATCCCCATATAAGATAAGTTTTTTAAAATGAAGCTCCTCAATACTCTATTCAACAAAAGGCAATTATCCAATGGAATCATCATTTAAATCCTCTCAACAATTCAAATTTTTTTTTTGAAATTATATCAATATTTTAAAGTATATTAGTTTCTAATTATGATTCAATAAATTTAAATATTTTCTATTTGAAAAAAATTATATCCCTCATTTATATCATCATGGAGTACTTGTTCATTATACCACAACATTAAGAATATATTATTAAGAGTATATAGTGAGAATATTTTCCTTTCTATAAATATAACCAACAATTTTGTTATATTTTATTTATCAATTTGGGAATAAAAAATATGATTTGGACATTCCTTATTTTAGTTAGTGGAATTTTTTACTGTTTATTCATAGATATAATATATCATATATTCATCCAATGTTATTTTATTTCACTCAAATTTTAATTCTATTAAATTACTTGATACATTAATCTCTACTAAAATATCAAAAATTATTTGAAATGTAGGATTTGATATTTTTTCTTCAATATCTTTGATTTCCTCCTAGATTAATATTTGGAATTTCACAGCTTCATCTAATTCCCATTATATCTACTACTCTTATAAGGAAATTTGGGACTATGATAACTCACCATTAGTTTTTAAAAGTATTTAAACTTTTGTTTTTCATCATCCAAAATCTAAATATTGTTCGGATCATGTTCAATACATTAGGATATGAGAGGATGAATTTTTTTGTATAGATAATGTAGTTGGTCATACTCCTAGATCATGTTTTTATTTTCTACTGCTCATACATATATTTACACTGCATCTCAGTTTTGTGGGTATATTTATCTATTATATCTCAATGAAGTAGTGTATTTCCCGTGTATCTACAGACTCTAATATAGCAACTATTTAAATTTTGAATCTTATTCCTATCTTCAAAAATATTCTCATCGAATCCAGCAAGTAGGGTTGGGTTTTCACAATCCATTTGGATAATATGAAATAACAAAAATTAAAGGAAGGGAATAAATAATAATTATTAATAGAATAACCATTATAGGTGAGTAAAAAACATTTCCTACCAGAAAAACATGATCAATTTGATCATATCCATATCATAGGGAGACTAAAAACATATATATTTTCCCTCAAGAATGGAGTACTATTAAAACACCTTAGGTTATCTATAAAAGATTTATTAAAACTAACTCATTAATCACACTATTATTATTATTTTTCCCCCATTCTAGGCTGGGGCTGCCAGGATGTGGTGGGGTTTGGGGCATAGTTATAGTTTCAAGTCCCCATACTAGGTGTTTAAATGTATTTTCTTATTGGGGTCGGGTTCCTCTTTTGCAGTTGCAGAAAATTGTTTTATTGTTGTTAATTTTTTATATATTTTCAAAATATTTTAATTACTAAAATAGAATAAATTGGTTAATGATGAAAATAACGGACAAGGATAGTAAAATGTTTCCTATTAAAATAGTGGTTAGATAGGAAGGTGGATAATTTTATTGTAATTTGTTTGGTAGGATTCCTCATTTTTCATAAAAATAAAAAACCTCACTCCACTATGCCTGAATAACTTGGAATAATATCATTACAGAAAAAATCCCCTCTCATGATTCACATTTGATCACTAACATACCACATTCATGAGTATGAGGTTATATTTTATTCTCATGTCCATTGTAAAATTTATCCCCCCAATCGAGAAATTGAGTATCTTGGACTCCTCAGGTACTAATCATGTTTTAATAATCATAAATCATATATATTGTATAAATTATGGAAATTCTATAATTTGTCTCAAATCATATAAGGATGATTTGTATTATTATGCTTCAAGTAGAGCTATCCAAGATCTAAATTACTATAAATTCAGTCTGATTATTATAGACTATATTTCATTCCCTTTATAATGATTTCCTAGAAATATGATTATGTCTAATCCATTCTCTGAATATCACTGCATAAGTTTAAATAAAAATATTTGGCTAGGTCCGAGACACCATGAGTCTGCCACCGATTATGTTTTTCTGGAAATGTTACCAGAAAGTGTGAACATGACATAGTGCATCGAAACTGTGAACCATACACCATGAACCAGACACCGTGACCAGACACTATGGCCAGACACTGTAAACTAGACACAGTGACCAGACACAGTGACCAGACACTATGACCACACACGGTGACCAGACACTTTGTCCAGACACAATGAACCAGACACCATAAACAAAACACCATGAACCAGACACCGTGACCATGAGACACCGCTTCAAGGAGACATCATTTCCTAACTAACTATGACAAAGTTTCTTAATCTATTTTTTCCATTAAATTTAATCTATAATGCTCAAATTTTAAGATTTTAAATGCACTGACATAAATAATGTTTCTTTATAGACATGACATCTGACAAAATGAGGTATGAGGTGAAGAATACATTCATATCGTCAGCTCCAACACATGCACACCATGAATAAAAAGGAAGAGCAGCCCAAAAATAATAAAAGCAGAGCGTGAGATTCTAATAAAAATGCATGAGTTTATCTGAGAAAATAACTAATACATACAACTAAGAATTCTTGAAGAACACACAAATCACACTTGAATCCCAGAGTTGAGGACATCTTCGTATTGTCAAAAACCACGAAGAACACACGCCAGATCTAGCTGACTTGTGATACTATGTTTTCCACATGAGGACTCGATTTCTACATTTACTTCATCCTCGAAGTCTAGAGCTATATATACAACCACTCATAGCACTTCTAACCATGTATCATCATTTCATCTCTGTTGTGTATCATTTTATTAGCTTTCGATCAGTGTGTGTATCTATATAAAATTACACTCTTCCTGCATCATTAAACTAAAGGATAAAAGATATCATTTCTCAAACATCATTTTACACATGTGTCTAACCATGGATTAGTGTGGGAGAGGTCCATGTATGTCGTAGTAGCTTATACCCACAAATAATTTTGGAAGAGGTCGTGTGACCTGGAAAGTTTTGTGTACTGTTGTTAACCCAGATTTAGGGTGTGGATCATGTTTTTCTATATAAGATACTTGGTGGCAGTTGATCACAAAATAGAGTTGATTAGGTCTCTGCTTGAGACTGAACCACTTGTTTTATATCTACTGTGGTTCTTAATTTAGTTTTATATGTTTACTGAATAATCTATAAATCCCTAAATTTACATAGATATTTAATATTATAAAGAATTTATAATTGTATTGCCTTATTATAATAGATTCAAAAGTAATGTTAATAAAAAATATTAAGATTAGAGATGTTTAATCAATCAACTATGAAGTTATTTAAACAGTGAAACGTTCATAAAAGTATAAACTTGATTAACTGGGATGTAGTTAACTTTATTGGGAAACCTTTTAGGAATACTTTTTAAACCGAAATTTTAAATAGATACTCAATTCACCACCCCTCGCCTCTTGAGTACTCTACTCTAACCAACATTTTGTATCTGAGGTTGTTTGTTAATCCTATTAAGACTAGGTTTTTAACCATATACAACTGTGATTGTATTTGTACATTAATGATCTATAAATTTCTATTAATTCTAAATTTATAACTATTTCAACGTATTTCATTATTATGGATAGTATATTGGAAGGTGTTGCAACCAAAAGACCACCATTCTGTAATGGAACCAATTATGCTCAATGAAAAATAAAAATGAAAATGCATTTAGAAAGTATTGGATTTGAAATTATTTCTTCCATTATAGATGAATATAAGATTCCTGATACTCAAATAATCACTTGGGATAATGCTACAAGAAATACCTAAAATAATAATTTCAAATCTATGGATGCTTTATACTTCTTCTTAGGTGATTAAAAATTTAATAGATTTTCATCTTATAAAAATGCCCCTGAAATTTGTGATACCTTGTCTATTTTACATGAAGGAACTTATAGAGTGAAAGATATGAGACTTAATACTTATACTATAAAATATGATAACTTTATGATGAAACTAAATGAGCCTATTTCTTAAATATATCTTAGGTTCAACGAAATTTTCAACATAGTGATTTCTCTTGGATTAGAAGTCACTGCTAATGAAAAGATTATGAGAATTCTCAAATGTCTACCTGAAAAATGGAGATGAACCACTGTCTCTGTTATAGAATCATGTGACATCATCAAGATATATGGAAAATAACTCATTGGGAAACTGATTATGTATTGATAGGAGCTAAAATTCAATAAGGAGTAGGATGATAAACCCAAATGAAAACCAGTTTCATTCAAAACCACCACCTCTAAACACAAAGACAAATAGAAATTGAGGGATTCTGTAAAGAGTCCCAGTAGTGAACATTCGTCACCTGAAAGTGATGAGGAGATTGCTGAATTATTCAAAAGATTCATGTTATTTTACAAGAATAAGAACATTTTTAGAAATCCTGATTTCAAGGGAAAATATGATCAAAAATGAAGTTGGAAGAAATATTTGAAAAGAATTAACAAGACTGATGAGACTGTCTGCTATAAATGTAAGTGCAAAGGACATATCAAGGTTGACAGTCCAAATAGTATGTACAAAATGAAATATGAGGACAATGATTAAAAGAATAAAAAGGAAATTAAAGAAACCTAGAGTGATTCCGAGTAATTTTCAAGTGACTCAGAATATTCACATGACGAACAAGTTAACAAATCCAATATGTGTTTTATGAAAAACACATCTGAGGTAACACTGGACTTCCCTGTACATAATTCACACTATTTTTTAGATGAGAGTGACCCTAAAAATATTTCTAATTAAAAATGGTTGAATACTACAATATTCATGAAGAAATAACATGATACTAATGTGACTATTAATTCTAAACTCAGAACTAAAAAAGGGAAAAAATTTCAACTACACAAGGAGAACAATGAATTAAAAATTTCTAATGAGAAAATGAAGAAAGACTTATAAAATTTTTTTAATGGAAAAAATAATCTTACTCAAATTCTAGGAAAACAATTTTCTCCTAAATATACTAATATAATTCGCTATCAACATGGAAAAATAAATTTTCAATGAACAAACCTTGCTTCAAAATCAAGGTCGTACAGCTTTACTCTATGTTCTGGAAACAAATCAACTAGTTCATGTTATCATACACTGTTTATTGTCTCATGTTTTTCATGACCAAATAGAGTTAATTTTTCAAATAACTTGCGTAATTATTATAGGAATCCTATGAGGAGGATATGGGTTCCCAAATACTTATCACTAAATACACTAGTCCCAAAATAGTATGTGTACCAAAATATGTTTTTACATGATCATTTTGTGGGAAAGATTCTTATAGATTTCATCTAAAATTTTATGGTACTTGGATAGTGGGTGTTATAGACACATGATAGGAGACCACTTATGCTTTAATAACCTAATAAAATTTTATGGAGGATATGTCACCTTCAGTGATAATTCCAAAGGAAAAATCATTAGCCTTGGCCAAATCTGTAACTCTAACTCAGTTTTAATTTCTAAAGTACTGTTTGTTGAGTGTTTGAAATATAATTTTCTTAGTATATCATAATTATGTGATGATGGATTTCATGTTAAATTTTCAAATTTTTCTTGAAATGTTTTTAATTCTAAAGATGAATTAGTGATTTCTACATTAAGAAATGAAAAAATTTATTTTGTTAACTTAGATTCTTTAGCATCTCAAAATTCTTCATGCCTAAGTGTATTTCATCAAGAGTCTTGGATTTGTTATAGGAGACTAGTACACTATAATATTCACACCATTAGAAAGATAACTAGAAACAATCATAGTCAAAGACCTACCCATACTTGAGTTTCCAAATGATAAAATGTGTAATCCCTATCAAAAGGGAATGAAACACAAAATTTTCTTCAAATAAAAGAAAGAAGTGTCAACATCTCTACCTCTCGAACTAGTTCACATGAATTTTTTGGACCATATATATTTTCTAGTTTAAATGGGAAGAACTATGTTTATGTTATTGTAGATTATTTTTCTCAATACACTTGGGTATACATTCTAGCTCAAAAAATGAATCATATTATATCTTCATTAAATACTCCAAGTCTGTATAAAATTTCATTGGAATTAGAATTAAGACCATGAAAAGTGATCATGGTCATGAGTTTGAAAACGAAGAGTTTGAATCATTTTGATCACAAAATTGCTATATTCATAATTTCTCTGACCTTAGAACACGTCAACAAAATGGAGGTTTAGAAAGAAGAAATAAAACTATATAAGATATTCCTAGAACCATGCTTAATGAGTATGACCTACCTGATTATATTTGGGATGAAGCTGTAAATATAGAGTGATACATACTCAATAGTGTATTTATTAGTCCTATTCTTCATAAAATCCATTATAAGTGATGAATCAATAGAAAACCCAAAGTTAGCTACTTCAATGTTTTTGGTTGAAAAGTCTATATCCATCATACCAAGGAAAAAATTGAATATTTTGTATCTAAGAGTTACGAGGGAATATTTTTAGGATATTCTATCTCTAGTAAAGCATATAGAGTGTTTAATAAAATAAATAAATGTGTGGAAGAATCATTTCATATAAAATTTGATGAAATAGATCCACATGAGCCTAAGACCACTCTAGAGAACCTAGAGGATGATGTATCAAATATGGACATTAATTAGATCCTCTAACCATCTTATGAAGGAATCTGTGATAAATTCAATCTCCAGAAATTCATTAGAGACTCAAGTCACAATTAACCTGGCCCTGCTGAAGAACATGAAATTACTAGTCCGTCCTTCTCTAGAGATGTTAGAACTCTTAAGATCCATTCCTTAGATGTTGTAGTTGGAGACTTAGTCAAAGGAACTCAAACTAGAGATTCTCTTAGAAATCAGGCTGAACATCAAGTCTTCTTATCACAACCTAATCCTAAAAACATTAATAATGCTAACAATGATGAATTTTGGGTAATGGCTATGGAAGTATAACATAATTAGTTTCGAAGGAACAATTTTTGTAAACTTTTTGAAAGACCCAAGGAATCATTCACTATAGGGGATAAGTTGGTGTCTAGAAATAAGGTAGATGAAGTTGGTAATATAGTTAGAAACAAGGCTCGATTTGTTGCACAAGGATACAGTCAGAAGAAGGAATTGACTATGACGAGACCTTTATACCAATATCTAAACATGAATCCATCATAATTATGCCTGCTTATGCTGCACATCTGAATTTCAAACTATATCTAATGAATGTTAAGAGTGCATTACTAAAAAGGTATATATCTGAGGATTCCTTTATTGAAAACCCCCCGGTTTTACAAACCCCCATTTTCAAAATCATATTTTTAAATTATCCAAAGCATTATACGGTTTCAAAAAAAGCTCCAAGAGCTTGGTATGATAGACATAGTACCATTATTATTTCCAAAGGTTTTACAAATGGAATAGCTGATCCTACCCCTTCTATAAAATGAATTTGCAATGATGTTTTAGTAGTTCTATTATCTATAGATTAAAGTATCTTTGGATCTTCCAAAAATTTATTGTCTATTAATTTTTCTAAAATGATGAAAAACTAATTTGAAATGAGTTTAATGGGTGAATTAAAATTCATTCTAGGATTTCAAATCATTCAAAATAATGATGGAATTATTTTAAATAAAAGAAAATACACTGCAGATCCTTTAAAATGTTTTGTTCTGGATAGCACTAAAATTATTGACACTCCAATGAGTACCACATGTAAGTTGGATCTTGATGAAGATGGAAAATCTGTTGATCAAACCAATTAAAGAGGGATTATTGGAATCTTACTCTACCTAACTACTAGTCGACCAGACATTATGTTTAGTGTCTGTATGTGTGCTTGCTTTCATGAAAATCCTAAGGAATCTCATTTAAACTATGTTAAGTGTATTTTAAAATATCTCATGCATATAGCCAATCTAGGACTGTTCTATCCTATAAGACAATCATATGAATTAGTTAGCTATTCTGATGCTAACTTTGGTGGCTGTAAGTTAGATCGAAAAATCTCTTCTAGAACATGTAACTTTTTAAGAATGTCACTAGTATTATGGTGTAGTAAGAAACAAAATTCCATTTCATTATATACTATAGAAGCTATGTACATTGTTGTTGGTAGTTTTGGTGCAAAAAATTGTTTGGATGAAACACACATTACTAGATTATGGATATCAACTCAGGCATGTACTTATAAATTGTGACAATACAAGTGCTATCAAAATCTCAAAAAATCTTGTTTCACACACTAGGAAAAAGCATATTGATGTAAGACATCACTTTTTGAGAGACCATTATAAAAAACGTTACATCACTTTGGAATTCATTGGAAATGAATATCAGCTTGCAGATATATTCCCCAAACCATTAAATTCTGAAAGAATAAATTACATCATACTTGAATTGGGAATGATAAACCATAAGTAAATATCTTACTTTTTGATATCTTATAGTTTCATATCATACTGTTTCATATCTTACAATGTCATATTTTACTGTCCTAAGACATACGGTTCCATGTTTACGGTCTCAAATTTACTATTTATTGATTACCATCTGACTTTCACTGTCTCAAACAATACGGTCACAATGTTTAGAAATCACACTGTTACAGTCCCACTGTGAAAATTGATTACAGTCTCACTGTGAACACCTATTATTGTCTCGCCAAGAGAGTCAGTTACACTCTTACATTAATTATGACTTTTTGTTTTATTTATAAATTCGAATTTGTATCACGGTATTTCATTATATTACCCTTTTACATTCCCATGTTTGTTTTGGTAATGATTGGTATACCTAAATGATAAAGTAAAATAATTTTAAATTTCTCTTCACTTGAGGACTCTTCTATTCTCTCATATTATCACCCCTCTTCAACCCTTCTTTCTCTGTCTCTCAAAATTTCTTTAAATTCCCATGATGAAACATCCTTCATCGTCTACTCCTGAGAAATGCAGTTCAAAGAAGAAGAGGAAGATCGCACCTAAGTTAGCACCCCGAGTTCCTCTGAATCCAAATACGATAAACCAAATAGTAGTCCCTGAGAAAGAGATATGCCCTATGTGGATCAAAATGAGTAAATAATTGGTGTTGAAAGTGCTAACAAATCATGGTTTGATAGATTGGTTTACTAAGAAGGATAGGCCTATCTACCCGATGATAGTTCCACAATTTTATCAGTATGATGGTTATATTCTAAGAAGTTTGATAAATGGCTATAGATTCCCATTTTATTTATGGTTATGGGATGCATGCCTTAGGATACCTCATGAGGGTATTTTTGTGGACTACTAGAGAGGTCCTCCACCTTTAAGTGAATTCATTGTTTTGAAAGATACATTGAGAAGATTAACTGGAAATGGAACCAGGAGGGTAGAAATTGTTGTCGAGCTATATCGAGAATCTAGATTTCTGTTCAAGTTTATTCCAAATTTAATTATCCCTAGAAAAAGTGATTTCACTATACTCAAATATCATGATTTATTTCTGATACATCTCATGATGAATGGACATAAGATCAATAATTGAAAGTATATTATACACCATATGTGTGAGTTCATCAAATCCACCTATAAGTCAACCTCCCTATATTATTCATGACTTATCTTAGCCATGCTTCATGCCAAAGGATTTGATGGACCAAATAAAGAATTTATCAAGGATGATGAGTACTCTCTCTCTAAAGTTATTATAAATATAATGAAAATCAATGGGAATCCTTGGAAAATGAAATGGGTGGAAGATAATGATAGATTCTATGATATGTTTAATCCATTGGAACACCCTTCAAGACCTAAAATTATTTCTGATCTTGTATTTGATCCAGATGAACTTATTGAATATTATGATAGGGAATAAGAAAGAGAGGTTGTTGTGAATCTGAAGGAAATTTTTCTTGATGAGTAATAATGTACAACTGCTCCTCAAGTCGTAATTGAGAAGTAAATTCTTGTTCCTAAAAAGGATGTTGATTTGGAAGAAAAACCCACTACTGAAGAAGATTCAGTTTCTATTGAAAGACAAAAGTATGTTATAGAAGATCATGTAGAAGAAATTATCTCTCTTGTGCAAGAAACCACTGGTGAGGAACATGTAGAGAAATAATATGTTGCTAAGGTAACCAAAAATGATTATGTGGAAGAAAATATAGAATAAAATCTCCTTGTTATGTGAGTAGCTACACTTAAAGAACTCTTAAAGGAACAAGTTGTTTCTGAAGACTTTCATTTGGTGGAAGAGAGAATAGAGCAAGACATTCAATTGGATTGAAAGGACATAGTTGAGGAAATCAATAATGACATCATGAACATAGATCAAGGATCGAAATATCTCAATCTTGAGGAAGATGCACCTGTTGGGGGGAGATGTCCCCCAGTCTGGAAACTGTTGAAGTGCCAAATTCGATTGATCTATGCTTAGTGGAAACATGGTATAAATTTTCCATTTATTTCGATTTGAATGATTCGTAGGAATTTTCAGTCAAAATCCATTATATAACTACTATGTTTCAGTTAAAAATGGAATCTTCTCCTAAATCTATTTCTTCCAAATAACATGATCCCGTATCACCTTCTATCTATGAGCCTTCACAAGAACATCAAACATTTTTTAATAATGATGTCCTAAACCAATTTGGAGAAACCCTTCTGGAAGAGGTTAAAATCATCCTGAATACCCAACCAAATCCTGTAAAAAATTTGAGTGAAATAGATACTTCACTATTGTTGGAGAAACTTATATGGTAGATTCAATCCATGATGCTCCATGAGATTCAACAAACCAAAATTGAGAATAAACTGCTTAGTTATGACGTAGAGTCTCTAAGAGTTCTGGTTTACAATATTCAAAAAATGTTGAACTCGAGACCAGATCCTTATTCTCATCCAGGTGAGAATATTGTTACTCAAATGCCACAGGAAGTAGCCACACTGATTCAACCTCATCTAACCTCTTTAGCTGAAAAATAGCTGAAAGAAATAAACAGATTGTTCAAGAGATGCATGAAATTGTTAGTGGACCTAAAAAGTTAACTGAAGAGTATAAGGGGTTCCTTTAGAAAGTGATTAATCAACTGAAATCTCTTACCTTGGTTGTCACTATTTCTCATGCCTATGAAAATTCTTTTCAACCTTCTTTAGACAGTGATATGTTTCAAACAGTGGTCATAGAAGCACTTCAGGCTGTGCTTAGTGGTTTTAATAATGAATCTCTATCAAAAGTTATCAAGAACAGTGAGAGTTCTTTATTTTGTAAGATTACATTCCAAGATTTTTAATGATAATCAGTACAAAATTTCCCCGAATGTGGACTTCTTCTTCAACCAGATCTTCTCTAATAATGACGTGACAAATCACTTCATGTTCCTTGTGGAAAATATGAGGATTCCTCTTATTACTCAATCCTTCAAGACTCAAGTTCAAACACTCACAGAGTTCACTCGTTTGTTGGAAAATTTTATGGAAAACAAGGATGACATTGAAAAGGCCATAGAGTATGGTGGTGAAATAATTTCTAACATTATCAAGCCCATGTGGCCTTATCTTCATGTTCAGAGTACTACCATAGTTTCTCCTACAGCCACACCTCTGAGATTTGGTTTACCTACCTTCACCTCTTCGTTATCCTCCACATCTATGTTTGTGAGTCATGCCCTGAGTCAGATCAAGCCTGTAGTACATGATCCATAGATTCCTTGGTCTTTTAGTACCACTATATTTTCCCTTTATTTCTTTGAATGTTGTCCTTTACCTTATATGTCAATGAGTCCAATCCCTTCTTCCACTTCAACCTAAGCTCCTATGGCCTCTTCTTTTCATGTTGATGTTATGGTCAAGGAGAAGACTAGCCCATGATGAATCATAGTGACTAATATATTTTGCTAGGGATCTTGTTTCATTTTTTTACTCTTTGTAAAGACACTCTTGTTATCTAATTCATTGTTAACTTTTATTTTGTACTTCTTATTCACTCTTTTTTATAATCCCAAAATGGGGGGAAATATGAACACTAAAGAAAGTGGCGGAAATATTCCCCCCAATGTAAGATTAGTTAAATATGTAGTTTATATTGGATATGAATACACTGTACATACACATGATTTGTGATCATTAAAAAGGGAAAGATTTTTAAACTCCTTAGGTATTAATAATGTTTTAATAATAAAAACTCATATATTTTCTATAAAGCTCGGTAATCCTGTAATCTATCTCAAATCATATACAGATGATTAGCATACTTATGCTTTATGTAAATCTATCCAAGATCTTTATTTTTATTCATTCAGATTGATTATTATACACTATATTTGATTCACTTTATAATGATTTCCTTGGTAAATGATTAAGTCTAATTGATTATATGGATATCATTGCATAAGTCTGAATTCATATATTTAGACAAGTATAAGACACCGTGAGTCTGCCACCGGTTATGTTTTGTTTAGAAAATTTACCAGACACTATGAACCAGACATCATTCACAAACACTGTGAACAGGAACCCATGGCTAGACACCATAAACTAGACACTGTGAACCAGACACCATGACCAAACACCATGACAAGACACTATGTACCAGACACCATGACCAGACACCATGACAAGACACCATGACCAGACACCATAACTAGACACCATGAACCAGACACCATGAACTAAACATTGTGACCATGAGACATCGCTTCATGGAGACACCATTTCCTGACTAACTGTGACATCATTTCATAATTTTTTTTTGTTTTTCAAATTTAATCTCTAACGTTCATATTTAACGAGTTTAAATTCACTGACATAATTAATGCATATTTGTAGGCATGTCACCTGATAATACTATGTACGAGGTGCGGAATACAGGCATCTTGTTGGCTCCAACACATGCACTCGAAGAATAAAAGAAAAGAGAGCCCCACAAATAATAAACATGTATAATGTAATACAATGAAGAAGACATGAGCTTACCAGAGGTAAGAACCGACACATGAAACTCAACATTCAGGAAGAACACACGAAGCATACTCCAATCCCATTGTCGAGTACATCTTCACATTTTCAAACACCACAAAGATAACATGATAGATCTAGCTAAGTTGTGATACTCTGTTTTCTACATCAGGACTTGATTTCTACACCCGCTTCATCCTCGAAGTCCAGATCTGAAAAGTCAACCACTCAAAGCACTTCAAACCCCGTCTCATCATTTCTGATCGGTTGTTTACCATTTCATTAGCTTTCGAGGAGTGTGTGTATCTATATAAAAACACACTCTGCCTCCTACATTAAACGGAAGGATATAATCTATCCATTATCAAATATCTTTTTACACCTATGTATACTCACAGATAAGTGTGGAAGAGGTCCCGATATGGTATTGTAGCTTGTACCGACAAAGAACTGTGGAATAGGTCTTGTGACTTGGACAGTCTATTGTACTATTGTAAACCCCGATACATGATGTGGATCATGTTTATCTATATAAACTTCTTGGTGGATGTTGATCACCTAGTGGAGTGGATTATGTATCGTTATGAGACTGAACCACTTGTTTTATATCTGCGGTGCTGCTTAGTTTTGTTTTCATTGTTTACTATATAAACCAAAAATAACTAACTTTAGTTTGATAGTTAATTTTGGAAAGAATTTATAATTGTATTTACTTATTAGAATAGCTTAAAATTTATTGTTAGTAACCAATACTAAGATTACAGATAATTAATAAATCTTCTAAAATGATATTTAAACAGTCAAAATTTCCTAACAGTATATCCTTGATTAAGTGGGTTGTAGTTAGCTTTGTTGGGAAACCATTTAGGAATACTCTTTAAAGATAATTTTTAAATAGATTCGAAATTCACCCCCACCCCTCTTGATTACTCAACTCCGACCAACAAAGTTTTTGTAATTTTATCCCAAATGGTCATTTAGGAGTGGAACATGAAACCTCATATGGATCATGTAAAAGAAACTACTAACACCCCATACACAATAATTGTAATTGTTTTTGATAAAAATTTTTGGGGAATGAATAATTGTTAATGTACTAAGGGTAGTAAAACATCAAGTACTAAGAGAGGAAGAGAGAATATCACTAGACAAACTCTTCTTCACCATATACAAATTAACTAAGAGTTGAAATGAAAAAAAATGATAATGGTAATGATAATAAAACATTTAATAATAATATTAGTTCTTTTATTATGATTAAATCACATCAATTAGATATCCAAACAATTGATATTGAATCCATTATTGGGATAGAAACATAAAAAATGAAAATAATGATGTTAAACTATTCTATTTCCAATGACCACATATCCCATAATTATTATGCCCTTACGACCCTTCTTACTTTTAAAGTTTCATAGAACAAGACTGGGTGCCTAAATTACTGCCACATTGTAACAGGTTCTTCACGACATTCCTCTATAAGGATAATAAACTTCAATTAATCATCCTTATTTTCCAAACATGGGTATAGTTCCCATGATCATAGGGTGATTATCTTTCTTGGATTAGCCAACATGTAGAATTCCAATTTCCTAAATGCCAAATTTATTTATACAAGTGCATATAGAAAATTATTTATGATCCCCTTTGGCTGCATGTGTTCCATATGTACCAATGAAGTGATTCTTAGCCATTACTGATCTTCAAGAATATTATTGGCGGATTTTGGTGTTATGAAATAACCATGACATCGTGTTGAGAATTATTCTATAAAACATACAAAAAACATGGGAATTCAATTTTTCTGAACATTTTTTATAACATGAATAATCTTATGTACATTATTGATTATTTGGTTTAATCTTAAATGAGATCCATTTTTCTCATACCTAACAATATAAATTAATAATTTACTATAACATTTCTTATGGTTATTTTCATTTAATACTACATAGATTACTAGGATGATCGTTAACATCTATGGAAAATAGTTTATTCATACATAGATTCTATGTCACCTATGTTTATTGTTATAAAACATAGGTCCCAACATCAAATTTGTTTTCCTATGTCCTAAAACATACACATCCTTCTAAATTTGATATTATTCTTATCTGGTTACTATACTCTAGAAACAATTCTTACATAGTAATGATATTAGGTTATTTTTTCTTATATATAGTTTGAAAATCATGTTAATCATACATGAGATATATAAACGTTAAATTACTCGAACACAACTAAATGAAATCCTATTATATTCTTTCATTGGCCTTTCTTCACATATATTCATAAAAAACAAAACATTAAAAGTATGGACACCGTTATTTAACATATAAAAATAATCAAACCAATAAAATCCATTTTTAAAGATGGTTTTTAATGAAAATAAAAATTGAAAAAAAAACAAAACAAAATATAGATTGTATTCCTGAGTATTGTAACATGTTCTGGGATATTGTCAATGAATTTAAAGGTAAAAATAATGAAAAATAGTTATTTCTAATGACTCAATAAATGTCATTTTATATATCCTTATATAGAACCAGGACATTTTTTCTTCTCATTTTGAGAATATATTTCTAAAAATTATATTTCAAACCCATAACATGAGAAATGATCATTGATAATAAACCTCATTGTCGTTGGAGTAACAATGATGTAATTTACTCCTTGTGGTGACAAATGGTTCCCAAAATCCTATTGTTAATTCCATTATCATATTGGTTAAACATAGTGTGGAAAGATATAAACAATATCATGGTTTGTTATAATATTTGAAGTCTTGATAAAATCTACCAATTCATCTTTATACTCTTCATTAATCCTTTTGATTCATAAATTAAAGTGATGTGAATTTTAAGTCATCTATATTAGAAACCCCTAACATGATTCTAATCCAAAAGAATAAAAAATTCATGAAATAAAAGAAGTAATATAATTGTACTATCATGCTAAATATATCTCAAATTGGAAATTCACCGTTAAAGTACACAAGTGCAATTTAGAAAGGAAAGTACAATATCATTAAATTCAACCCTAAATTAAAACTAAACTCATTAAAATTATCAAGGATTAAATATCTATAAGTAATGAATTGGTAACTATGACAAAACACCCCATACATTCCCTCAAATCAATATTTATCTATAGGAAATATAATGATTGATTGTAAAATCCTCATAGAATCTTCTCATATTGACCTTGAATCTATGAATATTGCTTTACAAAAACTAAATAGTCATCAAAATAATACATAACAAAATCAATATTGTGACCTAGGATTAACATACATGGATATTACATCATTGTAGATGAATATTCAGCACATTACAAAAAAATGCATGAGGACCATAATAGTTAAGTGTATTTAGAAATGAGGAACATATTCTTCTAGTATGGTGAATATCTCCAACATCTTCCATTAATATTTTCCCCTTAAGTACTCCAACATAAAACCTTTCTTTATAACATGGGGAAAAGAAACATAATAAATGTTTGAGATCAAAAACTAAGTAAGGGTAAATAAATGAAATACATAAGAATAACATGAACATAAGGGTATAATAACATTTGAATAACATTTAATGATCACAACATGCATAAATATTTATTGATAATTATATGGGTAATAATGATTTCCAATTCATAAGACATGAATCATAAATAAAAATAGATCATAATCCATAAATCAAAACATAGGAATAAAACATGGAATTTTTAGAATACACATAAGCATTGAGAACCCTATGTTAGGGTTACCCAAAAATAACTTCATAACTTGTTAGCCTTGGGATAATAACCCATGTAACTAATTTGGACATGGGATTCCCTCCTCTGTACCTTCTGGTTTTGGGTTTGGGATTCCCTCTAGTGTACCCTCTTTTTTTGGGCGTGGGATACCCTCCCGTGTAGCCTATTGTTTTGGGATTAATATTACCACTTGCTTCAACTTTTAGATTCCCTCTCATGTACCCTCCTGACATCATGAAATATTTATCATCCCCCGAGGCATTGGAGGAAGATATAGGCTTGACCCATCCCATAATGTAATCATAAATGCATTTTCTATAAGATAACAAAACATTCATCACATCCTAACCCATGAAATGAAATGGGCATCACTAATGTTTCATCGCATCATAACCTATGGATACGGGAGACATTTAATAATCATTTAATCAAAGAATAACCCAAGAAAATATGAAGGCTTCAAAATAATATAACATGTTGAGGGAAATGGAAATCATAAACATCATTACATGAAAACATAAACCAATAAAGAAATAATATTAATTCTTTTCTTAAACTATAAAAAATTATATCATCTTATATAGATATGGAATATGAAATATCACATGGAACATTTCTCTAAGAAAATTAAATATTGTTTACAAATAATATCCATAAAACCATTTCCAACATCCATATATTAAAAAATAAGGATTTATAATTTCATTTAAAATAGTTATTTTGGAAAATATTGTTTCTAATTTGAAAAATGAATTTTTAAAACATAATGTATATTTAGAAAAAAACTTCTTTATAAACTACTAGAAAACATAAAAATAATGACATATATATTTTTGGAAACCCATTTTCTATAAATGGTTTTTTAAAAAATATAATTAAAACATTAAATCATTGAAATCCTTTTCATTTAAAATATACTTTTGATAACTTATAAAGGGAGCTTTAAAATCATTAATTTGTTTTTTAAAATAAAAAATTTGGAAAACGTTTTTATTTTGAGATGAATTTAAATTCAACACATTTAAAATATATTTGTAAAAAAATTATTTATAAAACATGTTATCTTATAAAGTAATATTTAGCCAAATAGGGTTCATGATGGCGAGTAATTCCATAGATATTGAACATTCATTTTTACATTATAATTTATAGAAAACTGACATGATTGGAAAATGAAAACATAATTCCATTAAAACCTATTTTTGAAAAAGTTAAAGAAGGATATAAAATTTCGTTTAGAATTAATAAGATAAAATTAAACAAAAAGTAAAAAACTTTTTGAAAACAAGGTCTTGAAAGAACCGAGATTTCCAACAAAAAGAAAAAATGAATTGGAATTTTCATAAAAACGATTCATAATTATCTAAGGTAATAGAGTTTGGTAATATGGTACCATTAATAGGATATACCATTAGTAACCAACGGGTAATAAAATTCATTGGATTTATTGAGATATGGATAATAATATTTTATCAATGGAAGCATAATCATAAATAATCTCAATAAATGATGATATTATTGTAATAAACTATAACAACTTTGGTAAATTTTATTCCTAATACATTGGAAATAATAGAATTACATGACGTTTAAAATATCATTTAAATATTTATATTAATGATATAATATTTCAATGTTTTTATATACAGCACATATAGAAATATACGGCCATAACATGGCATGTGTCTCATAGAATCCAAATTGAGACAAAATTAAATTATTGATTTGGAAACATTTGAACATAATACCCATGAAATAAATATCATCAAATGTATTTGTAAATACTCATAAATTAAATTATATTAATCATTGAATATATCCATTGGTAGTATACACACCATATATAAAAATAGGATGTAAACATGGCTTTTATCTCAAAGAAAATAATAGTGAGTCGAGAAAACCCTTACTACTTGAGTGACATTTGTATCAATATCCATGGAAAATAATGACATTAATTTAATCTTTTAATATCATTAAATATATTATTTTAATTATATATCATGTAATAGGGTATTATATACACCACACAATAGGAGAGAGTGGTGAAAGTGGCATGTATCTTAAGAAATTAAAAAAAGAGATGATATTCCATTACATTAAGTCATTAAATTATACGTACACATTCAAGCCTCGTATATAATAAATTTAAGATTATTATATTTCTATAAAATAAATAAATTATTATTCCTAATACCATGTATATTTTTTTAGGACATTATATTATATATTTATTAAAATCTCTATGTTAATGTTGGATTTTGGTTAACATCCGATTTATTTTGTATATATGGGTTAACTTGTTATTATTATTATTCTAAGTTAGATCTTTATTTAAATATATAAATAATTTAAATCATAATTTAGATATCATATATTTTCAGTTTATATATATACATAAGATATAATTATGAAATGCAATACACCATTCATGGGGACGATAGGCCATAGGTATGCTTGAATGTTATTTCGGTTTTGTAATCGCATTAATAGAAATAAAGTAAATAATATATATATATATATATATATAATAATCCTTGTATAATTATTATTTCATATATATCAAATATGTTCACTAAAATAATCCATAATAGTTTACATGTTAGGTGTGAATGAATCACATCCCTTTGAGGAGGCAGTAGTCTACACTTCACCAGATGAATTTATAATACATAAAAAAAATTAGAAATCATGATCTTATGCGTTATGTAATAATTAAATAAGCATAAATACATGTAAAATATCTTATATAACATATAATAGTATATTTTACATTATAATTCCCAACCATTATAGATGTTCAAGGAAAAATGAACCACATTATTTCGTGAGGCGGTAGTTCGTTGTACACGAGAATATAAAATTTGATACCCATTAAATAGAAGTATATGTAAGTGATGAATGATCCCATGTACTAAATAAATATCAATATATTTAGGATATTGGTGTTATTATATAATAATGGAATAAAAATAATTTAGGTTGTGGAGAAATAAATAATATTAAAGGATCTTGAGGAAGGACATTACCTCCTCATTTGGGTAACTCCTATTCCTTTGTACAAAAGGGGTTCCATAGTTGTATTTATGCTCAATAGAGGATTCATGGAGGGAGTTATGGATTTTGGTATATTATTTTTTCAGATTTATTGTGAGCCAAAGGTATTTATAGGGGTGGATAAGGGAAAGGAGTTATTGTGTTTTTATAGTGGAGGAGTGGAAGTCCTGTAATATTTTTATTAGGGAATTAAACTCACATTTTTTCAATGAAATTAGGCTCTAATAATAAAACTAATTAAATTAAAGGGAGTTTGGGGTCTAAATATGTCTAGAAAGTTTCTTTTGTACAAGTTTATAGGTTATTTTACTCTTAAGTGTAAGGTTTAGTCCCTTGTTAAGATACTTTTCCACTTAATCATTGTAATTAATTACTATAACTTTATGTTTTTTTCAAAAAATAATTTTACAATATTTGATATTATAAATTATTATTATTCAAAATAGATAATCCATTTTTCAAAATTCCAACTAAAAAAGTTGTAGAAATTAATTTATAATTAATCTTGTATACAGGATGACAATGCAGGTTTTTAAATTAAAAACTTTCAAAAGTTTGCATTGTAATTATATCTAATTTCAGAGTTAAAGTGATATCAATGACCTAAATTTTATTACCTAAACTCTAATTTATATTTTTATACCTTAAAAAAAGATATAAATAAAATTAAAATAATAACTAAATTATAGAAAAAATTAGGTTTTGAAATTAAATTCAGTATTATAATTATTTTTCAGAATATGAAACTTCATAGATAAATACAAAAAAATCAACCTATTTTTTTTATTCCTTAAAATTGAAGTATATTTCAACATATCAAATTTATAAAAGTTTGAAAATTTATATATATAATAGGTTGTCTTTTATAAGGTGGTATAACTACATTTACTAAAATATAGGTTTTTATGTGTAATATTGAGTTTTTTCTATTTTAATACTATAAAATATATTTGATGAATGTCAAAAAATACTTAACATATAAAATATATATTCATTAATATCATTTAACAATATTAATTAATTTGATTTATTAGGATAAATTTCATTTTTAAGAAAAAAAAAGTTTTTATAAAAACATTCCCTTTATATTCATTTGGTTCTTATATTCATTTATAATAAAATTTTATGAGATTAATAGAACCATCTGTTTTCATAATTTTTATAATCATATTCAAAACTGAAAACCTTATGTATTGGTTATATATTATTATATTCAATAATAATATTTTTAGTAATATATTATTCTTTAGTAAAACTTTATCTTTCGTGTAATGTAAGAATAACCTTGGTGTTCCATGTAGTGAAAGATAAACAATATATTGTGTGTAGTGCACGATTAACATGCTCTTGTGTATTTCTCAATATATTGTTAGTTTTTTAAAAAATAATTATTTTTAGGGTTTCGTGAAATAAAAAATATCTGAAAGATTATATTATTTCAAACAAATATACGTCACAAAATCTCGAGGTGTTACATTCTACACCACATAAAATGGATTTCTGGCTAGAAATTCGTCTATGTATCAAAGGAATAATACATTAAAGTTTCTTTTATATAATCCCACATCATAAAAATTAACAAAAAAATATTCATTTAAAAATTTAAATTCATAAACATGATAATTAACAAAAGAAAGTTGTTATTAGGATTCTATAGGGGTGAAAATTTATAGAAAGATAAAATATGATCTTGGAAGAAATGTGTAATTATTTATAGGGGTTTATTGAGGTTGTAAATAAAAAACAATTGAATTATCAATGGAATGTTTAGGGAGTCAAATCAAAAAGTTTGTGATGACAAAAAATAACATCATCTCAACAAAGATTAACGTATTAGGATAACATTTTTGTTATAAGATCAATTTCATAATGTTGAGTAAATAATTTACTCCATATGATTATAAGGAAATATACTGACATAAAATATTTCTATGGAAACAATTTTCTTCCTTTTTTGTGCTTTTATAAATTTTTAATTCATCCATTACATAGTGAAATAGATATCCAAAAATAAAAATTAATTCCTGAAGAACTAAAATATACTTTTAATGGATCATAATGCTCATAAGATAGTGACAAGTCTACTATTTTCATCTAACTATTCTCCCAATTAAAAATATTTAATATATTCGTCTCTAAACCAAAAAATTAATACAGATGTTTCATCAATAATATTTCTTAATCAAAATTATATAAATAAAAAAATTATACTTTAATTAGTACATTGTGTAGGCCCGTGGTAAAGGTGAAACATATGTTGTCCTTTGGTCATGGGTTCAATACCATGGCGTTGTCGGACATGATGAGTTTTCACCCACCATATATTTTTTCCTTTTATAATACCACATTGATAAAATTTTCAACATTAATATGATGGACATCCTTGAAATAAGGGTAAAAAATTAATATCCTTTTAACTAATGTTTTCAAAAAAACATTAATACATAAATAATTCGTCAGAAGATTAACTTTAACAATCCATAAATGGTTAACCTTATAACCCTTCAAAAATATGAGAATCCAAAACCTTAGAAATGATTTCATGAAATCAATTTAGAATTGATCATCCCTATATCACGATGTATCTCTTGGTTGTCAGATTCCATACATGATAATAACCTCATCATATATTCTATTAAAACATGGTAAAAACCACAATTACTATAAATAATTTTGGAAAAAATGCTTTATTAATTATTCGAAACATTATTGGATATATTCATTAAATCCAATAAGTTCTAAACATCATCAATGATAACATGGAATAATTCTTTATCAAATCCCTTCTCAGTTCTGATATCATAAATACATTCCAATTTACTTTATTCATATCACCACCTATTTATCCATATAAATATCATTTTCTTATCCATAAAAACATGAAAATGGTTACCGTCCCTTAATTTAACTTTTCCATAACATAAATTTTCTAGGTCATCAGTTTCATTTAACTCATTATTATAAATATAAAATCATCTACAATCATTCTTTTTATACTTCATTATTCATATAACAAAATAATTGAATTCAATAACATATACACTTCAATCATTCAAATTTATTCTTAAACCATTACTCAATATTCATCAAATTCATTAATAATACCTCTTTTATAACATATTAAATATGAATCATGTCATAACGTTCCTCATACATAATATATTCATGCTTCTTATGTTTAATATAAACAATACTGGAAGAACATTCCATACCTTTCACATGTCGTTTATGGTCTCTTTATCTTTAGAAGTATATCCATTACTCACACCAACTTCCTGATTCTCTATTTACAGTTTCCACTTAGGACATCAATTTGTATAATTCCCACACATTCCACATCTAAAACCTTCATTATTAATCAAGTTACATATATTTACTGCTATTGAATAAGAATAAAAATCATATGTGAAAAAAACGTATCATAAAAGAAAAACACCTAATCATGAAAAAATTACTTATAGGAAGTATAAATAAGGAAATATATGTCTTCATATACGGAACCTTAATTTTATCCTCAGTTATTCATTATAATATTCTATTTAATTAATTATTAATGGTTCTAAAGGTGTTTGTTAATTCCCAAGAATATCCCCCTAGAGTGTCAAACTAGGTGCAGAATAAGGCTCATTGTTATTTATTGGGTTATAATCGAGTTACGCCTGATTCACCTTATCAGAGTTGTTACCACTATATACATCAACTATAGAACCAAATACACTTGTATTATACAAAATATGATGTATTTCTAAGAAATAAATTTCTCAAAACATTGCCAAAATTAATGTACAGTTTTCTTAAACAATAACTCAACCATAAACTTATCCTTTGATAAACCCCTAGAGATATCCTTAAAAATATACCTTGGGATATCACTAAATTTTTCACATACTAGTTTCTAAAAGTTGAATAAACATTCTTTTGATACCAACTATATAAACTCATCCTTAACATATATGGATATGAAGACATTTTAAATGAAAATTCAACACATTTCCTAAATACATTCCCAAGGACAATAATAATTTAGTGTCATTGTAATGTTTGTACATGATATTCTAGTATTGTTAAAGATATTAAACAAATTCCTTAAATATATTACGATTTATTAATACAACATAAACCATTTATTCATAACTTAGGGAATGAAAACATAAGAAATTGGTGATCTTCAAGGCTTAGTAATGGTAAAAAATGATAATATGTATGAATTACATGAACATATGGGTATGATAACATGAAAAAAATATTTTAAGATCAAAACCCACATAAAAATATTCTAATCATGAAATAGGGTATAAATATTGGTATTTCATAAGACATGTATCATAAAGGACAAAATAGAATAGTCTATGAAAACATAAAATTGGAATAAGACATGGTATTTATAGAATACACATAAGCATAGAAAATACTACATCAAGTATACCTAATAAAACATTGAAAACTTTTTATGCATGGGATCATCACTTGTGTACATACTTAGTGATTTGGATTCCATCCCATATACCCTCTTGTTTCAGTCTTGGGATTCCCCCCAAGGAGCCCTATTATTTCGGGATTGGGATTCCCTCTAGTGTACCCTCATATATTGGGATTAGGATTCCCTCATGTGTGCACTGTTGTTTAGGGATTAATATTCCCTCTTGTTTAGGGATTTGAGTGCCCTATATGTACCCTATAGAGCTTAGAAAACATTAATCATTTCCTAAGTCATTGGAGGGATATATAGGTACTACCTATCACCTAATAAAATCATACATGAATTTTCTGTAAGATAACAAGACATTAATCATATGATGACCCATGAATTGGAATTGGTATCGTTAACATTTCATTGCCTCATAACCTATGGAGAAGGGGTAGGTTTCAAAATCATTTCATTAAATAATAACCCATGAAAAGAAGAGGGTATCAACAACATATAATGTTTTCATGAGAAACGAGTATCACAAAAACAATTTAATAAAAACATAAACCATTTAATAAATAATATGAATGGTATTCATAAAATATAACATAATATGCCATCTTAGATAGAGAAGGATTTTAAAAGATCACAAAGAACATTTCGTAAGTAAAATAGCCTTCATTTAGAAATCATTTTCATAAAAAAAACATTTCAAAAAAACATTTCTTATAATGAAGGAATTGAAATTTTATTTATAACCTTTATTGAGAAAAAAAGTTCTTCTTTGGTAAACTATTTTTAAAAACATATTGCATTTTGTAAACAAAATTCATTGAAAAACCATAAAAACATTAAAATAAGGATTGAAATAATTTTGCTAACCCTTTTTTATGATTTTTTTTGACAAAATATAACAAAAACATAAACCATTGAAAACATTTTTCATTGAAAATTTCCTTTTAAAAACTTATGAATTGATATTAATAAATAATTTAAAACCCTTTTTAATTATAAAACATTTTTAAAAAACATTTCATTTAATAAAAATTTAAATCTAAACATTTATAAAATATTTAGAAAATATTTTTATTAAAAATACAATTTAAATGTTCCAAAGGAAACATCATGGAAATGACATTAATGATGGTGGGTAAGTATGTACATACCAGACATTCCATTTACACCTTAATTTTTTTGAAAAGTTCCTTGATCCAAAAACAAAAAAATATGATTCCATTTAAAACATTTTTTAACAAGTTAAAAATATTTACAAATATCTTTAAACATCATTAGATAATAGTAAAACATTTCTCAAAATATTTTTACAAAAGACTATTTTGAATGAACACTGATTTATAACATAATGGTGAAATAAAGTCAGCTTTTCAGAAAAAAACATTTACATATTTATATTAATAATGAAATATTAGGAAAATGGTATAATTAATGGGATATAACATAAATATATAGGGGGTAATAAAATTAAATAGATTTGGTGAGATATGGGTCATAATATTTTATTAATGGAAATATAATAATAAATAATGTCGATAGATGATGATATTGTTGAAATAAACCATTACAAATATCATAAATTTCAATCCTAATACAATAAAAATAATAAAATTTCATGAATATTAAAATATCATTAAAATAAGAAAATTAATGGTATAATATTTATAAGGGGGTATATACCTCATATAAAAATATAGGTTCATAACATGGCATGTGTCTCAAAGGATGAAAACTGAGACAAAATTACATTACTGATTCGGTAACTTTTGAACATAAAACCCATGAAATAAATATCACCAAATGGATATTAAAATACCCATAAATTTCATTATATGAATCATATAATACATCCATGGGTATTATACACACCACATATAAGAAATAGGTAGTGAATATGGCTTGGGTATCACATAAAATAAAATTGAGATGAGAAAACTCTTAGTACATGAGTAACTTTAGAATTGTGATCCCCATGAAAGAATCTCATAAATTAAAGATTTTAATATAATTTTAAAATGGATATTAATGATATAAAATTTCTTATGGATGTATATAAACCACATAAAACAAGAAAGTGGTGAATATGTCATGTGTCTCATGTAAATAACAAGTGAGGTGAAATTTCCTTACCTTATGTCTTGAATTTTTTTGTACATGTTCAAACCTCTTGTATAATAAATATATGTTTATTATAAATATAAAAAATAACCATAAAATTATATATAATACCATAATGTTTTATTTTATTACATTAAATTACCTGTTTATTAATAAACTTAGGTTAATGTTAAGTTACGGGTAATATTTGCTTTATTTTTTATATATGTTACAACTTGTAATTGTCGACCCTCTTACATATAACATGATTTATTTATTTCTAGAATGAGAAACAAGGTAAAAATATCATAAATATTCAATATATTTGTATTTATAATAATCTATATAACATATAAATATGAAATGGAATACATCATTCAAGGATATGGTATGTATTTCGTACGCTTGAATGTTATTTCTGTTTAATTACCATATTGAAACAAATAACGTAAATGAAGTATATATATATGTATCTGATAAATTTACTAAATTCATCCATAATACATTCTATATAATGTATGAAGGAATCACATCACATTAAAGACGATGTAGTCCACACTTCCCAAAATAAAATTTTCAAACTTAAAAAATTGTAATGAATGAAGATATGGGTTATATAATAATTAAATAATAATAATAAATAAATCATAAATATAAAATTTAAAATTTAAAAATATAGTGTTCCTCAAAATTCCCAACCATGACATGTGGTGAATGAAAAAAAAACAACCCTGTTTCATGAAATCGGAGTTTATCTTATACAAGAAAAGTATGTTCCTTATCCATTAGATGGATATATGTGTGAGTGAATGTAAAAAACATAGAATATAAAAATATAAAAATATTTAATGTAATAATTTTATTAAATAAACAGTGAATAATAATAATTGAGGTGGTGGAGAGTGAAAAAAAGGATCTTGATGAAGGATCTTACCTCTTCATTTGGGTAACTCCTTCATTGCAAAAAATATCTTACATTATTATTTTTATACCCAAAGTGAGGCTTCAAAGAAGAAGGGTGGGATTTTGGGACCTATGTTTTTAGATATTTTTAGAGTCAAATGAAATCATTTGTGTGAATAAGTGGGAGAGGAGAGTGCGTTTTTATAGAGGCTAAGAAGTGAAATTCTTAAAAATATTTGAAAATTGAATTTCACACATGTTTTTTCTATTAACACACGCACCAATATTGGTAAATATTAGATAAAATGGAGCATAGGGTCTTAATATGGGAATACAATAGCTTTTGGACAACTATATACATCATTTTAGAACATATGTGTAAGGTTTAGTCCCTTGTTAGGCTAATTTTCCTCTTAATCGTTATAATTAAATTATATTACATTCAATAATATATGTGTAAAAAACTATGTTGATCATATATGAAATTATAAATTATTATATTGCAAAATATGGAATCCATTTTTCATAATAATAATCAAATTTTTGTTAGAAATTAGTTTTAAATTAATCTTACAGATGGGTTGACAATATATATTTTTAATGTAAAAAACTTCAATTGTTTGGAGAGTTTTTATATATAATTTTAAATTCAAATTATTACCAATGAATTAAATTGGATTTATTTATGTATAATATATATTATTATACACTAAAACAAATTATAAAACTTATTTATCCATATTAATAAATTATACACAAAATAAATTTTGATTTAAAAATCATTATTTTTCACTATTCGTCAATAAATGAAACTTCACAGAAAATTAAAAAAAACTCACCATAAAATAACCTATGTTTTTATTTCAAAAAAAAGGATGTTTATTTTAATATATATGTTTATTATAGTGACAAAATTTATATTTAAAATATATTCTCCATTAAAAGGTAGTAACACTTCTTTTAAAACAATATAGTTTTGTTTGTGTTATATTGAGTTTGTTCCTAGGTTATGTCTATAAACTATTATAATTGAATATAAACAATTATTGAATATATAAAATATATATTTCATTAATATCATTGAAAAATATTTATTAATTTACATTATTAGTATAAAATTCTTTTGTGAGGATAAAGACAGTTTTTATAAAAACATTCCCTTTATATTCATTTGGTTCATATATTCATTTCTAATTAATCTGTAACCAATGAATTCAACCATGTGTTTTAAAAATATGAAGTAATGAATGGATCCTGATAAAAGATAATAATACTCATAAATCAGTGTATCCCAACTATCACATCCACATAAATCATCATTAATGAATTTGTCACACTTTACTCGTTAATATCTATGAAATGATCTCACTCCATCAATAAATAAAATAAAACCTATGTCATATAATATCCAACCTATTTTCATCAAAAAAACTATAAAAATATCTATGGATATATATTATCATTTCCACTGATTAATATCATAAGGACATATGAGGATAGATAGAACTAGATTCTCATCAATAACCTGAGAAAAGAAAATATATAGATACCTGAAATCTTTTAACATATCATTTTTAAAGGGTCATTATAAATTCCCATTCATATCAAGATATATTATGTAAATAGTAGTATTTTTAAAATAGTTATTTCATTATTATTATTTTATGATTTCTAATTGTATCATGAATTAAATAAAACAATTCAAAGAAATGGTACCTGATGCTCATAAACCTCCATAAATAATTCAAGAGAACCACCATGATAAATACAATCCCTCTAAACATAATACTAATTGTATCTAAAACAAGTTATCTCTACATACTAAAACAAATTATTTTGAACAATTATTAGATAAAATAAATAATTACTATTAACCTCCTCTATTCCCAAATTAAAAACCAAAAACTCATTTATCATCATCTAATTGTCTAAAAACTGTCAAAAATACAATCATGAACCTTCTTATTTAATGAACCATCCACTAAATTACATCTTAAAATCACAATAGTATAACAAGTCTACACAACATCATTTTTAAAAGTCCATATTCCACCTATTGAAAATAAACCACAAAATCTTTTGATTTGTAAGGACCACAAAGTTCTATGAAAATATAATTTTTTTTATAAATTTATAAAAAATATATAGAACCATGAATAAGAAAAATGGGGGAATATTTTTTAATATGTTGAATTAACTAGAAAGAATAATTAGATATTTTTTAATTCTCTTACATTATCACACAGACCAAATGTTGAGGAAGTAGTTGGAATATGTTATACATTGAGAGGGGGCTGAATCAGTATAGGGGTCCAATTTAAAATTCTCAATCCCTTCCACTTTTAACTCTTTCACTATTAGGTTATAATTTTATTATTCTCATTCCCTCTACCATTTTATTTGTTCATTAAAACAAAACTTCTAAACACAAACACATAAGAGACATGAAAAATATCATGGTTCATTTTTCCTAATGAATGGATAGTCTATGACACAATTCATATTTCATTAAAATCATGAAATATGTTAGTATCACTGTATGTAGAAAATTTGTTAATTTTTATCCTTATGCCAATGTTTGGTCCATATTTAACTCTATAGAATCCCTTTTCCTTTATATATATATATATACATTTGGGGAGTTAAATTTTTTTCGATACAATAGGAAAAGATACTTCTTCAAGACATATATAAATTTGTGGTTTTGTTACGTCCCTTCTACTTCTTCCTTTTATATCAATTGTACAAAATCATGCATGGAATTATGTTTTAATAGGAAAAACTTATTACACAAAATTAATTATATATATAGTAGGAAGATTAAAGTTCATTATTTTTTATTATAAAAATGACTTCTCCTCTGTCGTTACTACAAACAATCTTTTTCACACCACATCTTCTTCTCCTTTTCTTCATTCAGTACATGAAAACCCGCAATAAATTTCCAAATAGGATCAATACACAGGAATTTATATTCACATATACTATATTGGTTATTCCCTTTTCATTATACTTCAATACATATAGACTCAATATCAAGATCAGTATTAGGACTCTCTTCATCATTATTGATCATAAAGGAAAATGTATATCACAAATACTATCTTCTATAAATATAGTGATATTTAATAGATTCTCTTTATAAAAAAAACCAATACAGTTTTATGGAGGTCAGAACAAACTTTTAAAGTATTAGAATCATTAACTCAATCTTTATACACCTTTTAGTATCACATTAGACAATTAAAAGGGGTCATTATACCTCTAAAACAATCTTTATAATCTTCATGACCACATACCACTGAAACTTCTTCTTGGTAACATCTTCTCACATTTTTTAGAATGCATTATTCACACCTACTCGACATAAGATAAGGCTAAAATAAACCATTCAATTTTTCTTGGGTCATGGTATTTAAATTTAAACACGTGATTGTTTTAATCATTGAAAAAAAAAGTCAATCATCGATGGAAATTTCAATTTTTGATTTGGCACTTCTCCAACTGATACTCCCAAAAACATTTAAGCTTCAAACATGAAAGAATAGTGACTATATTTTTAGGATAACATGGTTTAAAAAAATACTCAAATATATTGATTATTTTTCATTTTATCTTCTCATATATTATTATGAAACACCACATTAATCGGTTGAGCACATATCTTTAACTAAGACTATCACCACGTCCATAATGAGATTCCCAAACTGTAATAGGAGAACACATTCTTCACTACGGCCTATAAAATATATTGGATTCTATCACCATGGTATAATTATGTATAAATATATCCTTCATATATTCATAAACATGACATGTGTTATGATTTTAATGTCTTTCACGATTTGAAATAGAGAGACACCATGGTCACCATTCTCATCCCTACGCCATGTCTTCATTCATTTTATCCTACATATATTGAATAGGGATTCTTCAAAAACACCACACCCTTCATTATGGGGTATTCCACATTCCCTATAAATTTCATATATAACATGGTTCACTAAAATTCCAATGTGTGGACAGTCATTTCTAAAAGGGACTTCAACAGTTTAACACAATATTCATACTGGTGTATTTTTCCCATGTTGGAAAAATTCTTCTCTTCCATTGTTATAAGCCATGACATGGTCAAACTATCTTCTCCTTTATCACCACCATGCCAAAAAAACATATAGTGTTACTTCCTGTGTTTTAAAACATAAAATGAAATACAGAATCTTGATAATATGATCATGATTTATACTATAATGAATAATATCTTACGTATAATTATATAATTTTTATTCATATAATATTTGAATACATGTATCATGTAATAATAAAGCACTTAAAAAGAAACACAATACTTATAATATCCTTCTCCTATATGCTTAAAATCATCATCACTTAAAATCAATTTTATTGATGATCACTAAACTTCTTCTTTTCTTCAATTCTTCCACCAATATATCGACTTCAATGAATTCACTTTTTTAAATTAAAATAATTTAAAACAAATACAGATCACACAAAGTGTTCAAATAAATCTCTCCCATTTTATTTTTTATAAATACCTATATAAGAAGATTTGAAAATATGTAATAATCAAATCTCATTATCAACATCCATTTATTTTCTCTCCCAATTTCTCAAAATTCATTTATTTTTCGTTTCTCCCCAACATATTTAAAAGAAATAAATTTTTTTCGGAAATGATATCAATTAATACTTATAAAATATCCATTAACCATTCCACTCTAAGTCAACTAATTCATTCATGGTGTAGACAACAAGATAGATTGATTTATCCCACTAGGATATCTAAATTCAATTGAACATGATACTAATCAAAAATGAAATCACCGAAAATAATCCCTCAATTAATTTTTCAATCTAAAATAGGTTGTGAAAAATAATTGGTAGATACCAATTAGATAAAAATTTCAACCTATATTTCCAGTATTTAAATAATACATAGATTAGAATGATTCAAAAACTTTTCAAATTAGATAACAAACCTTTGATAGTTATCTGATTTATAGTTTATTTCATTGAATAAAATTATCTCGATTTCTGTAAGAATATGATAAATAATATCAATAATGATAGATAATAATAACATATCATTTCAAGGACATCAAATTTAATAAATATCTAGAAAAATTAATGTTTTCATGATATAATATATTCTGATAGATTCTTTATCATATTTAATTTATTTCCCAATAAAGGGAAATACTCATAAACATCTTTATAGTGTCAAATCACTTCAAATATGGATTTAATGAAAATTTAATAGAGAGAATACACCAAAAATAACTTATTATAGAGTCCATCAATATTTGAAAACTAGTACATCCTTACCAAGGATGATATTCTTTAACAGATACTCTTTAGAATAAGTATATCACATCATACTGGAATCCTTAACTTCTTCATGTCCAATATTGATAGTATTAGTTTATCTTCATCAAATATGATTCTCAATCTGATTTTAATTTGAATAAAAATTTATAAATAATACTTGGATGGTATCGTCCTCTTCTTTTCTATATAGAATTGATGGTATACACTGTATCATATTTTTTACCACTAAGAACAAGATTCACCATTATTTCCTTTCCATTTACGTTCAAATAAAAGAAAAATAATATTTATTGGAATAAGGGTGTCTAATTTCTCCTTTAATGTAAATATCATGGTGGTGATTTAATAAACTAAGATACCATATTTCATCTTATATTTATACTTTCATATTTGTATTTTAATTTTTATTTTTCTTAAAGTGTCAAGGTTATCATAACATCATCCATTTAATTGTATGAGAAACTTTTACTCTTTTTATCCATCAAATATTTTTAATTTATGGATGAAATATTCATTCAATTTAACAATTTTTCTTGTAATATAAATGTGATTAAAAATCCGTATAAAATGTGTCCTAGTTTATTACATCTCACACATAAGAGTTCGATAACATAATAGTTTTAAATTATTGAAAACCGCTCATAAAATTCAATATCTTACTATTGATTATTATTTTTAACTTTGGCTCTATATTTTTTTTGTACTACATTGAAAATCATTTTGATTTCCAAATATGCTATCTAAAAAAATAATACATATATAGGAATGTTGAATTCTTTTTTGGTTAGTCAAAATGGATAAATATTTGTTCCTTATTTAAAATCTTATTCTGGGATGTATCACTCCTCTTGAGAATATTTTTTGACCAATTTAGAATCAGATATTTATTTTTTATGTTACCTATGGATGAATTCTTCTAAAGAATCTTAATTTTAATCAATTTTGAAACCTTCATCAAATTTTTAGACAAATAAGACTCCAATTTCTTCTATATTCTTATCTTCCCATTCTATATTGGTTTATTTTTATAGGTACATGTATCACTTTTTTCCACCATTATCGAATAAATCACATATATAATAAAGAACCTCAAATATATTTGAACCATAAGATTTTTCTTTTTCTTTTATTGAATAAAATTTACTGGATATCTCCCCATTGAAATTGGAAACCTCCGATATTAATAATTTAAAAGTATTTTACTAATAATCCAATACATAATTCCCAAACCAATTTCATCATTATAAATTTCCATCAAACCATGATTTTCACATCAAAACAACCTCTTTTATAGAATTTCACGATTTGTAAACAAGGGGTTTTTAACCCTTCTTCACTACTTGTTGAGTTAATACTAGGGAAAATCCACATATCACATTACTGTCTCCAATATAATCATATGGGAAGGCTTATCATCACATTTTCTCATCAATTCTTATATATGTTTGGATTTTAACCCTAAATATTTCACTAAAATTATTGTACGAATGCGTGAAATGAATATATGAATGGTAACTATTTCTTCATAGTTGTCTAAGGAAGATCACCAAAATTTTATCTGATCTTATTTATATCATATGATTATATATTAATATCTGAATACTCCTTAACACAATGAATGTTAGAAACTCTTATTTTATAAATCTTTTTTGAATATTGATCATAGATTGATTCTAGATTTTGAAAATTGATTTCCAGATCCAAATTTTATATATTTAAAATATTATATCTTTCCTAAACCACTCTCAATATATCATCACCCTCTTTTTTCATTATTTGAACTTCTTTATAAATTTTTATGAGCCTTTCTTGTATAGATTTTTCATGATTATTTAACCTCTTAGCTTGACATCAACTTGATCATTTTTTATACCAAGTTTTTATTCATGTATTCGAATACTAATTCAAAACTCATTAGTGATATCATCATTATATTTTATTGTACATATCTAGTTTAAAAAAATTTGAATTATCACACCATAATCTCTACGTAATAATCTTCTTTAACAATAAATTTTTCTGCAATCTTAATGAAGGTATGGTATCTTTCTCTCAAGGCCTTCTCCAAGTCATATTCCTCACCTTAAATATAATTTATCTATTCCTACTAGATTTAAAAAATATAAAAATAAAAAAAAATTATTTGGGTATGGAATTAAGAATACGTTTCAAAATATTACCTGATGTGTTAGTTGACATGTGCTCACTCCTACTGGTAATTTATTTTTCCACATATCATATTGAGAAAGAATTAACATATATATCATGATGACTTTAATCCCCTAGTCTAATTGAGTTAGTACTTTTTTCGTATCCTCTGTTATTAAAATAACAACGTCTTCATCTCCAAAATTTTTGGATCTGGAATCATCAATTCTTGGGGGGGAAATTCTTCCTCTTTTGAAAATAGGGGAATCTTTCTCATCAAATTATTCTCATTATTTTTCTTGTTCAACAAGGTTTTATAAGAAACATATTTTTTATTTTACATATAAATAATTACCCCAAAACTACCCTTCATAATAATTATAGGATTGAAACATCAAATATTTCAATAAAAAAATTTAAAATGAGAATCCAATTAGAGGTGAACATACTGATCAAATACCAATTCGGAATCGAAAAGAGGTTAACAACCCTTTGATACCAATATTGAATGACTTATTGTGATATGTTATATAGTAAAGGGTGGAGTAAATCAGTGAAGGTACCCAATTAACTCTTTTAAATACCTTTACACTTTTAACTCATTTTTTATTATGTTATAATTTCATTGTTCCATTTCCCTCTCTCTTATCTTAGTTATTTCATACAACACTATAGAACACACAGAAACACAAGAGACAAGAAATTATAATATTTGTAAACATATAGAGTTCACCAATTTGATGAAATACACTCATATAAACCTAAGTATGCATTGGGTATGGTATACCCTCGCAGCCATGTTTGGTTTATCCTTCACTCGATAGAATCCCTTAACATATTTATACTTTTATCACAAAATATACACATTTGTATAGAAAAAAACTAAATATTATTCATCTAGAATGAAATAAGGTTTTTGTTTAATCTCTTACCATCATCTTCTTTTTATTTAACATACATAATAACATTAAATGAATTCTTATTTTATAATAAAACTATAACAACAACACTTATTTATCTTAATGGAAGAATGATCGGAGTGATACCTTTCTTACATAAAATAAATTTCTCTTCTCCATCTTCATGATATAAATTTTTTCACAATACCTCTTCTTCTATTTTACTTATTTCAATACACATAAACCTCCACTTTATTTCATCACTATTTTTAATACACAAGAATGTATTATACCAAATAGTGTGTTTGATCTTCCCTTCTTCACATCCTTTGATAAATATAGATTCTACAGAATGATCACAAATGGGTTTATGTTCATCTCTTTTAATCAGATAAGTAAATTTATATCATGTAGACTTTCTCTTATGGATCTAGTGATATTAAATATATTCTATTAAAAGTGCACATCATTGCATTTTTTTTTTGCTTTGAACTATTTGATCAAGTACTTGGGCCATGCACCCAATAAATGGTTACTTTTCCTCATCATATTAGGCCATTAAAATATCTATTTATACTTCTAAAACGTCATAAAATATATATATACATATATATATAATCTCAATCCATTATAACTTCTTCTAGTAAACTATGTCCCTCATTATTAGTGTGAATTATTATCTTTTTATACAATAATAATAATTTTGCAGGATACCGGTGGATATGGATTAGAACAGGGTTTAAAAAATGAGACACAATATTTTTTATTCATTGATGAAATGTTCAAGCATCAACAAAATATAATTTTTTTATTCGGCGTTTCTCAAGCTAAAGAACCGAACAAAACATTTTTTATTTGAACATCATGGGGATGTTTTCATATCTACAAGATAAAAAGGATTACCCCAAGATCATCTCCAAAAATAATTGGTCATGATTTTTTCTCATTGGGGAATATGAACTTCAACTTTTTCCATTAGAACATATACCTTTTGCCATGAATATTACCATTACCATAATATACATAAGTATTCCTGTTAGGAGAGCTCAATCTTCATTATAGACTATAAAATAGCATGTCTTATATCAAATCAACATAGTTCCATCTAAAAATATCCTTTACATTTTCATCACCATGTCTTGTGAAATGGTCATAATATTCTTTCCCATGTTGAATAAGAAGACACCATAGCCACCATGATCACCCCTATGGAACGTCCCAATTTATTTTATCCCCCCCCCCCCCGATTAAATATGATGACTCGACCATGACCATTCCCATCCCTAAAGTGTGTTACTCTTTCCATTGCCATTTTATACATAGCACAGTTCTCTAAAATTACCATATTCTAATTTCCTCTTCTAAAAAATGTATTCATCAATCCAACACACTCTTCACCATTTTGTATTTCTTCTATTGTTTGATATGTTCTTCTATATGATGGATATAAGGAATGTGATGGACTAACATTATACTCTTTCATATTCACTACTCCCAATCAACAAGGAGTGTTATTACTAAAATTAAAAGACATAATCAGTATAATCCAATCATGATATATAATTTAAATAAGAAAATATAAATTTTTTTATCTGATTTTGCTTCATCCAATATTCTATAACATGTGTCATCTATGCATTATGAAATAAAAAAACAATAAAATACATAAGATCTCCTAATTCTCCAATATTATTATCATTATCATTCATAATCAATATCTTTTATGATAAAAACCCATCTTATTTACTTAAATTACTTCTTCAATATATTGACATAAACTAATTCTCTTAATTTCTAGATACTTATTGAAAATAACTCACCCGAAGTGGCCTCGACAAGGCCAAAATTGATATCCATAACAATATACCTTACATGACTTCTTAAAAATGTAATTAAAAGATATGAGAATTAATAAGTTTATTTTATAGTTAATAAGAAAATTTATGAAAATATGTTTTCCATGTGAAGGCCTAATCCTTATTGGTAAAAGCCGCCAGTGCAACAATATAAGAGTAATGGGAAATTAACCAGTAATTTTAAACAACCGGACCATGAAAGAAAAACACCCTTATATCATTTATGGGTATTTCATAATTAAACCCCACCTCAATATTTCAGGAATCAACAACAGACTCTCATTGAGATATTAAATGAAAAAAAAATATACCTCACACATTTATAACATACACATATACAACCATGCATACAACTTATACAATCATATATTTCTATTTTTGTTCCTCTTCTATCATCAAATATTTGAATATTTTATCATTTAATAACACATTTAAATGGGTATGAACTTATGAAACAAAAATTTTATCACCCTCATGAATATTTATTCTTATTCATGACTATTAAGGGCATCACTAAAATAACAAAAAATCCAATATAGATATCTAAAGGTGGTTTTATAAATATCTCACTGCATATTTCTTTTAGAATATCGTAATAAAAAATATTCCATAACTAGATATCTCTGTTAAATTGATTGATTAAATTATTATTCATTGAGAATAGATATTGTTTATTTATTTTTTCATAGTTTAACCATTACTAATCCTTGAAAACATGAAATGTACCATCCAATTTGCTTTAAAATAACACTATTCTCCCCAAGAAGACACACTAGTTTGAATGAAACTACTTGATGTAAAATTTTAGTTTTAACTACACATTCCCTTACATGTTAACATGGTCGTTATAGCATAATACCGGTATGTACAGGGGAACTTCTCTCCTCATGGATAGGGTTACCCTAAATATTGAATAGTAAATTCTATCATAAAATATTAAAAAAAGGGAATAATTTTTTTGTGTGAAGATAAATGGACAAGAATAAAGGATAGGATCCTAGACACGAGTTGATAACTAAGGAATTTCACCACTATAAGAGAGGGAGATTGTTTTATAAGAAATTGGATACCAACCAAACTCACATATGTCTACTTATTGATCCTGAAACTGTTAAGATTAATTGAACTAAATTACTAGAGATTCTCTTTTGAGTGAATCTTCAAACAACCATAATGAGAATCTATGTCCCTATACGGTTTCTTTAATCCCTTCATAATGGTAAAATAGTTTTCAGTTCCGTGTTTTATCCTACTTCTATATAACATAGTTTGCGTCTATCATTGATTTCTTAAGCCCTTAATGGTGTATTATTCAATCACATGTGTTGTGGATGTCACTGTCAAAACTATCCACTATAGTTTATATTGTATTCTTAATAATGTTCTCGGTATGGGTTAAAATATTGTTTTTACCCCTCATTTCAAAAAAAATCTAGTTAATTTTTTTTTACAAACACGCAGGTGAGGTTGTGATCTTCCACACTTACTACTCCACTCATATATACAGGTTACCCATACAAAAGGCATCTACATACGTAATATAAATTTTTTAAAACTCACAAAACAAATATTATTAATACATTAAAATGGATAAAATAATTAAAAACTAACACTCATATATACATTATCAAACAACCAAATACACATAGTCAAATACAAAAATTTTAATTAATAAGGGAGAAGAGGCCTTAGTTGGTTATGTGAAGATTATGGAAAGTTCCCCTGACCAATAATGTGACAATAAAGCCTAACTTACTCTAATATACCTCCCATATAATATGAAAAATCTAAAACAAGCTGATATTTTATGACAGATTTGCCTTTATGTAAATCTAATTTCTTTGACAGATTTTTTTTCACACAATAGTGTGACTAAATAAACAGTGAAATATTATTAAAATCTTATTATCTAATGTCATATTTATTGCCTAGTGGTTGGATTGGAGGGTATGAATAGAACTAAATAAATTATGAAAATTTATTCTTTAAATATTTATAACTTGAATTCATTCATTTTCAATAGGTTGTACATTGTTATAAAATCGTTGGAAGGTAAAAAGGAGTTGTCCTATTAAAAAATTATTTTTAAAGGCACAAAAGGTTATTCACCTTCATAAATTAAATTAATATATATTTATTGTTTATTAAAATTAAATTTATATATTCTAATCAATAAAATATATTAAAATTCATCTAATAGTTTTTAAATATAAATTATTGAAGGTAATGTATGTTTTATGCTTCAAACATATTTTAATAAAAATGGGTTTGTTGTGTTTTACACACTTATTATAAAATGAAGGTATGAAACATAAAAAAAATTGATCATATAAAATGGAATACATGTTTTTAATTAGATTAATTAATGTTATTTAATAATTATAATGTAATTTGTGATGATTATGAATAGTAAATGAGGTAAAAAAATAATACTATAGTAAAGGATATAAGGGGTTAATGAGGGATTAAATTGAGGATAAAATGGTTAAAATTAACTAAATCATATATAAATCTTATTTGATTAATATATTAAGATTCTATGTAATACTATATTATATGTTCAGAAATTTGTGAGCCACATTTCTTGAGATTGACTTTATTATATTTTAATATTCGTAATAATTACAAATGTGCCACTCCCCAAACATATAAAAGGGAACCCCTTGCCTTATCCCTTCCACCAAAATTTATACATTTGTATCAATAAAACCCTGATCAAATATAGTATAAAAACACATAGTCATTTATTATGGATTCTTGATTTCATTAAATTACATCACATGGGTCCTTAAGAAGAGATTCAAAGTATGTTTCTCAAATAAGAGTTATATGTTCTAACTAATCAATTGTATGTTCCACTCTTAATTTAATTCCTATAAATATATTATATAATTGATAACATGATTACCATAGTATAATAAATATACTTAGATGTTTTTATGATTACGTTACAATCTTTTTACTTGTTATTTATATGAGATTTCAAATGATAGCGGCTCGTGCATACGTGTGCACCACCTCCACAATATAGCATTATAATTAATTTTACAGCACTATATTCAATGGTTGGTCATTATAATGGATGTACATCTTATATATTATATTAATTAAATAATTATCATCTATAATTGTATGATCTTGACTTCATTCTTAACTTCCCATCCATTGGAAAACGATAGTGTCTCCCATGCTTACATGTGGACTACCACCTCCGTGAAGTGATGTGATTCATTTTTTATTTCTTCATTCAATGGATGGTAACAAGTATATATTTCATAGATATGTAATATATTTATTATATAATTATTATTATATAAAGTTTAATTATTATTTATCTTTCATTTTTCCCATAAATCTAAAAGTGAAAAACAACACTTTTGTGTATGTATGTACAATAGTCTCCACGAAGAGATGTAAATAATTTTTTACAGCTAATTTTTTTTAATGGTAGTAAAATTGAATATCATTAATAAATATGATAATTATATCATGATTATGATTCTTTAAATAATGAAATCATATCTAATGTGTATGTAACAATACCATTGAACCAAATAATTCATGGATAACAGAGATGTTTTGACATGAATGTTAATTTTAATTATAAAATTCCTAAAAATAATAAATATAAATTTTAAAGGATTTATGAATAGTATTTTATCAATTAATATTATTTTAAAATATATTTATAATATATATATATATTTTTCTATATGATAGGATGTTTTAATTCCTATGATGCAATAAGATACTTGTGGTAATGGATTTCTGGTATAACCTCATTTATTTTCAAGAATGTATATGCTAAATTTCTATTGTGGGAAATTATTGGGATATTATCCATTAAATATATATATATATATATATTTTATTATATCTATGTCCCTATATTTATTATTTATTAATACTACTATCATCTCATAGGTACATAAAATGATTAATAAGCTATTTTTATAGAAAATATGACATTATTAATTCATTGTAGGGAAAAAATTTGTTCCACATCCATAATCATCAAATATGTCTTATTGAATTTTTTAGCTACAATTTAAATTTCGTAAAAAACAATTTTCATTACATTCTACTCTATTTACAAAAGTTTAGAATTTAATATTTTTAAATAATTTTTTTAATAAGTTATTTTTGAATTTTTACAAATGGGTCCAAAGAAATTTCTCTTTTAAAATATATGGTACAAACACACTTTCATGCTGTTAATATTGTTCTTTGATTGAAAGATTATTATACAAGTTTCTATTTTTATTTTAAAACAAAACAATTTTCTCCGTATCCTATAATTTTTTAGTTAAAACATAATGTAAATATGTGGATATTATTCTCATAATTGAAAAAACAATATTTGAAAATATTTTAAGTGTATTTTTCAACTATGTAAACAACATTCAAGGTTTTTTTAGGGGACAAGTCCTTATGATTCCATCCATGTTTTTTGATGAATTATGGTGATGATGATTTTACTATGCTTATATGAATCCCATTTCATTCCCATGGGTTAATTAATATATGATTACATAATGAATGATCTTATGGTTCCATCCACATCTTTTCTATGGATGGTTCATGATTATGAGATGATGATAAGTTTACAAAACCTATTTATTTTCCATGTTTTATGATATAATGATATGATGAATGTTTTATTATCATGTGTCACACATATGTATGGTATTAATATTTGTGACATGTCAATTTGGAATTATATAGACCTTTAAATAATTTAGTTAAAAATGGTATATCATGATGTAATAAGGACAAGAATGATGAGTGAACTTAGTTTAGTGAGGTACATTTTATACAATGATATCCTAGGGAGTTAACCTTGATTGAGGAGACAATGGAATGTGGAATTTTCCCAATCCACTATGACAAACTTGAAGGTGAGAATTGACCAGTGAAATGATTTTTTATTCTTATGTGTATTCTATAAAATTTAATGTTATACTTATGATATGTTTTCATGGATCCTGATTGATTATTGATGATTATACACCCTTATGTCATATGGATTTTAATTTAATAAACATTATTATGTGGTTCATGATTAAAGATTTTTTAATGATTAGGTATGAATTTATTAAGTTATTATCATGTTATCATACCCATGTTTATGCTAACTTGTGATCAATGATTGATATCACCTATGTTTACCCATACTGGGCATCAGATATCACCAATTATTATATTTTATTTTTTCCATGGTTACAATGAAATTTATTAAGTTAGAAAAGTATAATAAAGGTTATATGGGAGAATAATCTTACATGAGATGTTACAAATCTATTAAGAGATGAGTTTATTATGAATATAATTTCTAAATAAACAAAACCATTAAAATCATTGAGCAAGTATCATTATGGAATTTATTGAATATTCACCTAAATTGATTTAATGTTTATGTATGTTATCCTTGGGTATCCTCAAAATTCCATTATTTCATGTGTTATTTTGATTATGGATCAATATCCTTCATCTCACATTAATCTTCCCCTTCTATTTGTATATAAGGAAATGTAGCCTAAAAAAATAGGAAAAATTAACAAAAAAATTTTATAATAAAATTCCACCCCTCATAAGACATATATTTCATCAAGAATCAACCTCAACATTATAGAAATGTATTTCAAATGATAAAAAATATAAATTCCATAATTCCTTGTATTTTAAACAAATATTATTTTTATGGATTTATCAAAAAACATTTAATGCAAATTTTTTCTTCCACCCTTTATAAAATTTAACTAATAAATTGAATGTATTATTATTAACTCTAAATAACTAAACAGAAATTATAATATAATATAAAATCTTATAATTCTCTATTTAAAAATGAATCTCACTCATCCCTCATTCTTCATTATTATTGGGATCACACGCTATCCACTTTATTTTGTTTTCTTCCCAACCAAATTTGTGAAATGAAATTATTAAATAATAATTATGATTTTATTGAACAAAAACATCGCAATATAAAAGTAATCACTTCGGTCTATTTTTAGTAGCTAGGGTATATAATAAAATCTTATGGTGTAATCTCTCAACCAGTTACATTAAATATTATTTTACCTGATTAAAAAATAATCAATTCCATTATCATGCATCCCATAAGACTATTTTTATAGTAAATTCATTTTAACTATATATTAAATCCATCTCTCTTAAGTATTTTTGAACTCTTATTGGTGGATTTTTATACACAAAACGTTTTACAAAAACACAACTGATCCATATTAAGAAATAATCAAAATATTATTTTATATATCAAAATTACTTCGAGTAATAATAATATCATTGTAACATTTATAATTATGTTTTGATATTACTCAATTATAAAAAACCATTAATTTACCCCAGTTAAGTATTTTCAATCAAAATCATTAGATGCTTTCAAAATAAAACATCGATATTCACTTTATTTGATTCCCTTTGAATAAGATAATTAATTCATGGGATCATGTTTATCCTAATATATCATGAACCAAACCATATACCCTAGTACAATGATACCAAATCTATATCCAACTGGATTATGGGATAGCGCGAAGGCCATTCCTAATCACTATGGTTTGACGACTAGCACCTGAAATCAACTAATTTTCAAAGATAATGGTTTTTTCACAAGAAAAAAGAATTGATACATAAAATTGGGAGGAAAATTAATTAAAATTCCGTTCTCCAAATAGTACTCAAGGAGAATGGTACCAAAAGAATAAATATAAGCATCCTAAAGTAATATATCGTTCAATATATGATGAAACATCCATCAAGGAAAGGACTCACAATACCCATTTAGTAAGTGTAATATACCTCTATCGGTCACCATGATCACTCTAGGGGCCCATGTATCAATCACACCAACCACCTACAAGAATAAAATTTCCTTTTTCTAGACCGAGCATAACATAATCTAAAAAATTCTAGAAGAAAAGTTTAGGTTATAAGCTAAACAACCACGTAAGATATAACAATGTGTACCACAAGAAGTTACAATAAAAATAAAACAATTTTTATGAATTTAAATATTGTTAAATAATTGAATATTATTTACAAATTATTCATTAAAAACAATAATTTAAAGTATGTAGATATGTTATATATCAAATTAGGATTATGTGGACAATTGTTTTTATAAAATAGAAGGGAATGAATAAATCAGAACTACCATCACTGGAAGGTAAAAACTAATTCAAAACCAAGAAACATGATCATAATCCGTAAGATATGTTATTTTCTTAAACTTATCATTCATTTATCACAGATCAATGTTTTTTCTCACATCCCTAAGTCTCTATCCATTAAGATAATCAATCATTACCACATTGGGAAAACCGTAATTATTTTAGTTTTTTTATAGTTTTCATTATATATCTGCTTTCATGGGAGTTAGTTTCATTGAATTATTATTCCAATCACCCACTAAATACCCAGTCTCACATGTGATTTCAATAAATCAATAATGAGAAAATACATTCTATTCAATTCATTTCATCATTTACAGTTCAATTTCCCACTTTCAGGTTTTAATAATCCATTTCAATTTTATAAATAAATGATTGATTTTCACCAAATTTATTCTTTTAAAAATAATATTTGATATTAATCCATATTTCTAATTAAAAATATCAATTCATTACATAAAATAAATCATCTTTTAGGCCATTTAACTTAGAATTCACTTGATTTATCAATCCTTTATGATGGTTGTTTATTTCCTAAATCACATGCCTTTGTAATCAATCATCAAAATCATATCAATTAGGGGTTTAAAATCAACTAAAACTAAATTATAAATAAATAAATAAATAAAGGTTTCACTTTTATGGGAAATCCTTATGATACCACATACCTTTTTATCACATTATCAATCAATTAATATCCCAAAATGTGAATCCCTAGTTGAGAATACAAGGTGGGTAAGATTGGGAATAAATAACTCGAATAATAATCCATCAAATAAAGTTTTAGATCCATAAGTTACATCAAATTACCTTACTCTCGAAGAAGGAAAAAAATAGGGAAGTAGGAATACAAATGATAGAATATCGACTTACTGGAAGAAGATCAAACACATCCACCAACAATTCAATCTAAGAATAAGCACGGATATAGGATCCAATTAAACTCTTAAGAGTCCAAAAAATAAAATTAATTTCATCAAGTTAAAAATGGTATGTGTTTAAGAATAATAATGGGGGTTAGATATTTTAATCAAAATTTCAATTGAATTAAAAACCTATTTTCATAGTTTCCTGGTCGTCCTGCATAGTTACTGCTAACTATGCACGTCATCATATTCCATCACTTTTCTTTTAGAAATGGTGTATGGTTTAGTCACATAGTTAGTGTAGCTATGTGTAAAATATGAAAACCCCCACTTCCCATGGAAAATTTCTTTGGAGGGGTACTCTCATGGTTAGAAATAATCATGTGCCAATCGAATGACACCCTCTAAACTCTATGAATAGTTTCAAAATATTGTTGGACTAAAACACACAATTTTCCCTAACTATGCACCAAACATGGAAAAATACAAAAAAACCTATAAATTTAAAAAGGACTCCAAAAAAACTGAAAATATGGTCAGAATAATGAATTTTAAAAATTCTAAAAATTACATGAAAGAGTGTATCGGAATGCTACATCCTCCCCAATATAAACGTTTTATCCCCCAGAGAGCATGTAAAGTAGACTCCTTGTCAGATAAAAGTGGCCACTATTCTCTTATCATTTTCCCACACTCTGATATATCATGGTAATTTGATCCATTTTTAAAATACACATAAACCAACGGTATATACATTCCATGAAGAATAATTTGTCTAAGAATATAAAATATGAAATTGTTACTTAATCATGGATAAATTATGTTCAATATCAAGGTATTCTATGCTCGAAATATGATATTTTTCAATGAAATAATTTCTGATATGCAATATTGGAAACACATTATGAATCGAGTTCAATTGAGGTGAAACATATAATTGATAAGCCACCTTGATAATAATCCCAATAACCAACAATAGTCCCTCATATCTCAGTGTAATCTTTCTATATTTTCTAGGTCACTAATTACATAATAGAGTTGAAGCTCTCAAAAACACCAGGTCACCATATGAAAACTAAAATTTATATATGTAAAAATTATCATAACATTTATATTATCTCTGTGCCACTACCAATCTATGATGAATCAATTGAATCTTTTTCAACATCTCTTAGACCGGGCTAGGTCCAACCAGAGAAGTTTCGCCGATAACTGACCAACACAACATAGATTTACATGTACGTCTATATAATTCTGCAAAAGGTTTAATCCTAATATATTACTTGTAACTATCATTATAAGAAAAATGAACAAGTCATAAGTGATTATGGAATTCTCTCACAATGTAAATAATGAAATATTGAAGAATTTCATCAATAATATATATATCCCATTCTTTCTGATCATTCATATATGGATTTTATTTCTTCTAAATCTAGCCTAATATCTCATTTCGTTTTAGAGGGATCTACAGAAAGAAAACAATGAACAGGGGATGACTATCAAAAATGATAATGGATGGAAATCTGTAAAACTTGATAATATACTACACATAAAGACCTTCCATTTCAATAACAATGGTTTTATCTTTAATGAGGATAAAGTTATCTGATTGTGTTCAATATATTAATTACTAACCATATATAATTTTACCATTAACGGGTATTAGGAAACCTAACCATGAAATACCTCAAAATCTCATCCCAATTTCGTGTCACCATAAGAAGGGGATAAATAAAACCTGCAGGTTTTTGGTTCTTAGCCTTGACCTATTGATTGGTATAACAATGAAAATCAAAATAAGTAATGTTTCATCTCATACCTGGAAACCATAATCTTCATTGTATTTCATAAAAAAAATTTGTTTTTAGGGTGTACCACCCATTTGGAATTACAATAATCAATTTTCATGATTTCTCACAGGTGAAGGATTGATGTAACATTTATAAAAAAAATGGATACCCCCAGAAGATAACAACCTCTCATTGATAGTATTCACAATATAAAGTGACTTGTTAATATCCTGAAACTCTTTATCAAGATTCTTCTCCTGAAATAAAATATAACGAATCCATGAAGCAAAATTAATTATTTCTAGAACAATTTTGGTCTGACACTCTCAGTCACCCAAATGAATACTATGAAAGAGAACCATAAATTTCCCTTATTATGATGATTTATTCATGAACAAGGTCATGATTAAACTTCTCAAGGCAACAACAACGGAATTCCCCTCACCATGTGTGTAACAATTACTGTTGTTAAATGAGTATAGGTACTCCACCTAATACCTCTATCAGATTTTCAAATATTTTTTAGATAAGAAATAAATAAGGATTTTTGGATGAGAATGAATGATAAAACAATAATTGAAAACATAATGTCAAAAAATATTTAAATAATGAATCAGAGATATAATTTTAAGATCATGAGTCCTATATTTCTTGTTATTTTTCCTAAGCTATCCAGAACCATAGGCTACTTTGTCATCACCCTACATCAAAGTATATCCCATATCCAAACTTGTTGAAGCGCAAAAGATAACATATACATGAACTACCTCTAGAAGATTAATAATTATAAATAGAGTTTATAATACATTTCAACTCACAAAAAATAATTCTAACTTTTAAAAAACTATATAAAAATTACACCATTCCAAGTGACATCAGTAATTGGAGAGGCCATATTCGAGAAATATATGATGAAATGGTTGTAATACCTTGTTAAACCTAATAAACTATAAATCTCAAAAAAATATGTGGTTGTTCCCATGTCGTAACAACCTTCACCTTATTAGTCTCAATATAAAAAATGTGTTGTGAGATAAATTTTCCTAATAAATTCATTCCATAAATTCATAAAGTATGTTTCCATAGTTTATATTAAATTTAGTGATTTATAAATCTCTCTAGAACATTTCTTAGATGACACACATGATTATACTTGATGTTAGAGTAAACCAAATTCTCAAACAAAAAAATACAATGAATAAATAGATATACTCATGTAATATCAAATTCATCAAATCTATAAAAAGTGTATGAGCATTTATTAGTCCAAAATTAATAAAAAGGTACTCAAAATGGTCTTACAAACTCTTGAAGGTGGTCCTTGGGATATTATATTCTTTAATTCTCAACTAGTTATTTTATACAAAAGATTAATATTTTAGAACCACTTCTCTCATTTCAATAGTCCACAAAAATTATTAATCTAAGGAAATATATTCTTATTCTTTATTGTAACTTAATTTATTTTTTTAATAAAATAACGAATAGTGTATAATTAGATTTCTTTTCAAAAATAATAGGCACAACCCAGGTCACACACTCGGGCACACAAAACCTTTATCCAATAAATCATCTAGATAATTCATCATCTCTTTCAGTTTATTAAGGTATATATGATATGAAGGAATATATATGGGCTGAGTACTTGTACCAAGTTAAAAAAGTAATCTACCTCCCTAATCATTGGAAGGCTTGAAAATTCAGATGGAAACACATCAAAAATTTTGATAAAAGCTAGAGGAATATCACTATTATAATATTCTTGATCTATTTCAAAATAAAACATATATATTACCCTATCTAACTAAAAAACAATGTGATCTGGATCTTCTTTACCTCAGGTATCATTATCCCTAAAAAACAAGACACACCCCTTTATGGGATGTAAATAATACCCTTTTAACGTAAAAATAAATTTGTTACTTATTGGAAATTATCCCATAATTATTAGAATGACATATAAAGGGTTCATGTTAAGAAATAAAAAATTATATGTTATCTAAATATTTGATAGAGATAAGAAAGAAGAAAGGCATGAAAGATCATGTACTCACTTTATTATGAGGGACATAATGTAATGTACAATCAAAATAGGCTTCCATATGAATGAATGTGATGAACAGTTTTCAAAGAAATCTTCCACTAAGGTAGAATATATTTTGATGGTACCTCCCACTATTGTTGGACCCATATCATATTCTTATATAGACTCTTCTACTATATGATGTAACTATATTACGAAAGCATGGGGGTAGGAACTCTTTTTTTATTGAAGAATATGATTGTAACATAGGACCATTATTTGATGAAAATATCATGACACTATGTGGGGAAGAAAGGCATGGAATAACTTCTGTAGGTTTCCAAAGACACCATATGAACTACAGATCTCTAGTTCCTCGGTACAAACTCATTTTGATTTCTTGACCTTTCCACACTAAAATAAAGTAAATGGTATTATTAGAAACACCATATAAGGCCTAGATAATTCTTACTTTTAATATACACAAAACGTCTAAACATTTATACACTTATATTGAAAGGGGAAAAAACCACAAGGAGTAAGAGGAACTCCAATTATCCTGAACATACTATCCAGGTATTGATTATCCAAAAAGTAGATATCTAGTACATTTGTATAAGATGTGATCATCATCATGAAAACTAGTAAATAGATACAAATTCAAATTCCTATATCAAATCATTAGGCCATCATTTTCTCATTCATCATTACCTTATTAGAAATTTGAATAAATTTGGAAAAGCATCCTGCATACTGTTCTACGGTCCAATCACCTTATTGACGATTAAGTAAATCCTTTGACTCTCTATGTAATGGTTTTGTAGAGAGGGGTCTGAAATATTTACAATCCAAGACTTCATGTTTCGTTATTTTAACAATCCAATCCCACCAACTACTTCTAGGACCTTTAAGATTGAATTTAGTACACACAACCTTTATATCTTTTTGAATTTTCATGAACTCAAAAAATATCTCAATCTAATCCAACCAATATTCAGCCCACTAAATATAATTTTGACCCCAGGTATATGTAGTTTTTTATGAATAAACTCTTAATCATGATCTCAAGATTCATCCCTTTGAGGATCCACTACAAGTTCTTCAACGGGAATTGGTGTAGTTACCTTTCCTAAGGCATGCAAATCACACACAACTATCTCAATGGGGTAATAATAAACTATAGGGTTCTTTTGTAGGATTTCATTGGTAGATACCTCCAAAGGTTTATTCAAACCACTTCTTGGGGGTCTGGTAATTCACAACATCAATAGGAAAAAAACATCAAAAAAGTTACTCTTGTCATCACCTCAATAAAGGGATATAGAAGTACTAGTTTTATTGACAAAAAGATTAGAATTATGATATTTTTGAAACACTCCTATCAGGTAAAAAAATTAATATAATATATCAGTTTATTCTCAAGTACACTTTTCCGAATCACTCATGGTGACATACAGATCATTGTGATGAGATTTGGATAGGAAGTTACTCACAACTACTTCCATGTTCTCAAAAAATATATATATAGTCTAACAAGACATCCCGAACTATATACTAACATTAGTAAAATATGTTAAACCACCTGAAAGAAAAACCTTTTAATGAACCAAAATAGTTACCCCAATACATTGGTACCCAATACATACCCAATATGGTGCTGACATATTTGGAAGGTCTCTCTCGATCACTATAGGTTGGTGATTAGCACCTTGTGTTAACTGATAGTAAAAAGGAATAGCTTGTACATAATAATAAAGCATAGATATATAACATAAGAAGAAAAAATAATAAAAATGTGTCTTTTAAAACCCTCCTAAAAAGGAAAAGTGTCACAGAAAGATATATAAACATCCCAAAGTAATGTATAATGCAATAGATTGGAAAAATCCATCAATATTGAGTCTCAGAATACCTATATAATAATTAGACCATTAATCCAATGTCCACCATCATCACCCTAGTGTCCTTTGAATCATGCACACCCACCACCTCCATGTTATTGTTTCCCTTTTCTTGGACCTAGCATAACATAATATAAAAACACCATAGATAAAGGTATATCGTGAGATAAAAAACCCATTAGGATCTCTTAAAGTGTTCCATAAGTAGTTCCAAAATGGATAAACCATTATTTCTTAATTTAAATAATGGTAATTCATGGAAGATGATTTTCAGATTTACAACTCAAATAAAGATTTCAAATATATATGATGACATATATATCCAAAATAGCTTATGTGAACATTTCTTTTCATAAAATATTTGGTTATGAATATTCCTAATCCATATTCAATATCGTGAAATTATCTTGTAAAAACAAGAAACATGATCATAATCCATGAGATAAGATAGTTAATGTCTATATAATTCATATAATAGTCTCTAAATAATCTTGACATAAGGTTTTTTGACACATCATTTTGGATCAATCCATTAGGATAATCAACCAGCACACCATTAGGGAAATCATACTGAATTTTGTTTAGTTAAATATGTCATTATCAATCCATTTTCAATGTAGTCGATGTCCTATATTTCTTTTACCAATAACCCACTAACTAATCAGTCTCACCTGTTATTTTAATCAATATATCAATAAATATATCTATAAATCAATAAATCATGGGAAAATACTCTTAATTCAAATAAAATCATCATTTACAGTTAAATCCCCAATTTCATGTTTTAACATGCCATTTAAATTTCAAAAAAATAATTGTTTTTTATCAAATTCATGACTTTCATAATCATCTTTCATTTAAATCCATATTTCCCAATATGAACATCAAATCATTCCATCAAATCAATCATTATTTCAATCCATATTTCTCAAATTCTACACGATATATAAATCCTTTTAACAAGGGATTTTTTATCCCAACTCTCATACCATTGAAATCAACCATCAAATTTATCTTAATTAAATGTTTAGAATAAAATAAAAAAAAATTCCAATAAATAAATAAATCATGTTTTTAATTTTGGGGAAAAATTTAATGGAACCACCTTCCATTTTATCACTCTAACAATCAATCAATCACCTAAAATGGGAATCGACATAGTAGAGTCGAAGGTGGAGAGGATCGTAGAGGAATCCATATAATTATAATCCATAAAATAAATTTTATGATTCCCCATATATTTTAGGATACATACCTCTAAATGTATGATTTAAAATGGGAAATTATGATTCTAAATGAGGGATGATCTACTTAAATCTGGGAATAAGCAAGGTTGGAGGCATTTATTGACCTCCTGATAGCCTACAAAATCCATTTTATTATTTTATGATTGAGTGCGAGGTTATAATACATAAAAAATTTGGTTCAAGATTATAATTAGAATTTTTGGGGAATTAATACCCCATACAAATGGTTTCCCAGTCGTATCACATAGTTAGTACTAATGGGGTGCCTAATTGTGCACCCTCGCTGTGTTTTCGAAAAGGGTGTTCATTTTTTCCACACAATTAGTCTAATTGAGTTCTATCCATTAAAATCCTAACTCCCTAAGGATGCACAATTTATAGGGGTGGTCAAATGGTTTAGACTAACTGTTCACTGACTATGTGCTCCCCTCTAGACCCTAAATACTGTGTGCATGGTGTGCTGATCCAAACCACATGGTTTTTCTTAAACATGATCCAATCCATAAGATTTCTATAAAAATCCTCATTTTTAATAAAATAAATTAAAAAAACCCAAAATAAGACATGCATAAAAAATGGTAAAAAAGGACAAAAGGACATAAAAGATGGTGATTGGATGTAATGTAACAAACATATATCTGAGATGATTTTATTTTCCTAGATCTTATGAGAACACTATTCTACCAACCCCACCTATAAAAATCATATGATGCATCGTTAACCAATGTAGCTAAGCGAGGTGTCTAGTTTATGCGCAATGAAAATTTTAATATTCAAGGAAGGTTCAAGATAAGGAAAATTTATATAATCCCCTCATGTGATGGAGCTCCAACTGTGGTAGTGGGTTTTAAATCTTCTTGTATATCTATAGAAGGAATATATGGCCTATAAAATATTGGATAAGATTTAAATATCAATGTTTTATTTATTCAAAAAAAAAATTGAAAATTAAAAATGAAATGAAATCAAAAGAAATAAAATTCCTTAATTTTATACTATATTCTTCTCAAGAGAACATTACATTAAATCATGACATCTAGGATTTCTTCAAGAAATACCCTAGCATAGATTGGGGTGCGTCTTATTTAGTATGAAACACTATATTTAGTTTAACACTCTCTTCCGAAATGTGATAACAACTCCTCTATCCATTATTGGATCAATCAAAGAAACCTCAAACTCATGTATTGAAATTAACCCTTAGATATCCCCATTTCTAATAATGTTTATTAGACATCCCACTTAATCTACATAAAAGAACAATTGGAATAAGGTTAGGGGTTGTGTTTTAATGTTAATAATACTCTCTTTAGGTTATTATTGTACTTAATGTTTTTTGATATATGTTTTAGACTTATCATAATCATCTTTTTATTTATGGACACCCTCACCCTGATGTGGTATGTTCTCTAGAGGTCTAACAATTTATTTTAATTTCATATACTTCTCTTCCATTTATTATTACAATTATAAATTTTCACTTATATCACTTGAATTAATATTTCATGATAAATGATTATGGAAATTCATAGATATCTTTACGCCTAAATGTTGGTATCTATTAATTTAAATTATGATTCCCCCTTTCATAGTTCCTCTTAATGTATCGGATTTATTCTAAGATAATATATTTTTTACTACACTCAGTCTCATTTTTCACTCCCTTGATGGATTTTTCTTTACTCTAATGGTGATTGAAAATTATTTTTTTCATTAAGAAAGACACATTTGAGGTAAAAGTGAGAAACCATAAGTTTTAACAAGAACCAAATAGCGACAAACAAAATATCAGAAACAACCTCATCCAACCATAAGTATCAACCGCTAACTCCAAAGAAGGACCACTCGGCGATCCCATGCAAGCATGGTCCCTCCCGATGGCAAGCCATCCCTCTGTATCAACCACATCCCAAATGGCCTGTAGAGGATGAAGCAGCATGATCTAGCCCATCTGAACCAAACTGACCCTTCAACATTCCTCACACAACAAGGTCGGTAACTCAACAAAGCATATGTTAGGAAATAAGTAAAATAGAGTCATTGAAAAATAGTTGAATTATACCAGATTCAGTGTCTCTAAATAGCCTCCAGGATAAATTAGATACCTTCAGAAGTGGATCCCCCTTATCATGTCTTCAAAGGAAGAAGTCAGTTTATTCCAAACCTGTATATACTCCTAAAGTCCGATCAACCCCTTATTGAAAACTCCAACCAGGATCGTGTCATGTTTTTCATCCCAAATATACTACTCCTCATTAAGATCCACTTCAAGATTCCTACCCATCATCTTGGCTGCAACCTCTTCTGAGGTGTTGAGAAATAACACCTTCTCTAACACCACATCACCTGAACTTAAATACAAATCCAAGGAGAGATCAAGCTGTCCAGGAGACTTTAGTTGACACATGATCTCCTTGTCCAGCTTCTCAACCAAAAGTTTCTTTGTTGATCGGGTCTTCATAGGAGGAGGTAAGGAGGAGTAATCCTTCCTACCCCACATTCTTCTCTTCCTCTTGATACTCCTCGAACCGGATTCTACTTCTGAAAAACTTCTACAGACCACGTCACGTTCAAATTCCCCTCCACCATCATCACACTCTTCCTCAACCAGGATAGATGATACAATTCTGGGTTCCCCCTCATCTAGCCTTTCGTACCTATTTCTCAAGACTACTGGAGTCCGGAATGGAGAGATAACCTCTGGCAGAAAGGCCGACCCCAACCCCCTGCCTCTCCAAGGTTGGTCTAGGCCCGCACCTCCAATATATTCCATATCAGTTGGCTAGGGGCACTACCTAGGGCAGGCCCTACCCCACTGACCCCTTCCATCCCCATGACACAAGCTTCCCCAACTCCTGATCCCTCCAGAAAAGCAGGTTGATCAAAACCCTTACCCATATATTGAGGCTGAGGATTCTACTCCTCCCAGCCCCTGACCGGAACACAGGTGGTCTCAAATCTGGTAGGCTCACCTGTAGGCAGGGTGGGCCTCGCCAAAGCCCCAACCTCAAGACGTCGACCCTCATTCTGCGTACTGCTAGATGCCTGAAAACCACCCAAATCCTTCTTGGGACCTTCAACAACCGCCTCCACCTGAGGTTCCGAAACTTTTGATGCCTCCTTAAAAACTGGACTTGCAGGCCTCGACCTCCCCGAGCGAGTATAAACAATCGCCGAAACATTAGAAGGACTGGGGAACCCCACCCCAGGTTGGCGAGGAGACCCCTACTCTTAGACACCCCGAAGTGCCTCAATATGATCACTGGCATCCGAAGGCACCTCATGTGACCTCAGTTTGTGCGCAAAAGGCTCAGAGCCATTTCCAGAACCGGATCCATCACCCTCGACCTGACCTGAGTCACCCTTACTCACCGAAGAAGTATCATACACAACAGCCAAAGCCCTTTTGTGGCACTCATGAACATGGTGGCCCTGTCTATGGCAGAAGGAACAGAACAAGGACCAGGATTCATAGAACATGCTTTACACATACCTGTATTTCCCTTTAATCAAAATCCATACCTTGTCGGGTGGAGGACGGGAGAGCTCCATTTCATCACAGATGCGCGCAACAATTGGGTGCACCATGGAATCGGTCTTCCAATCCGCACAGAGGAAACGACCTAAAGAATTACCTATTGATCAAAGGAGGGATGGATTCTGAAAGGGTAGCGGTAACCCTGGAAGTTGAATCCAGATTTCCAATGAGAAAGAGTCACGATTCATGTTCAAATCAAATGTCTAGTGATGTAAATGGAATGTAAACCCTCTAACGGATTTGCTTGGATGAGACCAGGCTAGTGCCAGGTCGCCTTCATATGCGAGACAAACAAGAATTTGACGCGGCCGAAGGATTCCGAAAATCGCACATCGACCTAAACCCCATTCCAGATTCGCGTGCCTCTCAAACACCTCAACCGGAGGTCTGCGACAAGTGATCTTTACGACCAGGGCCATGGAAAGAAGTGACGAAGCTTCAGTGAATTCCCTGGACGAAACTTGGACAACTGGATGTTTGTTGCAGATTCCAGGTACCTTTGGAGAGACGTCAATGCTGGGTAGAAAAGGGTGCCTCTTGGGTACTACATCCCAAAAGGAATGATCATGCCCCTCCCCCTGAGGGGGAGGGTCCATCGCTGCTGCCATGAATCTAGGGCATCACCGTTTCCATGGAACTAGGGCTTCACCGTCAAAGGAGTTGGTAATTCTAATTCAATATAGTGTAGATATTAAATGGTTTTCTTTGGAACCGACAAATGTGACAAGAAACCCAATTTTGATCACTCCATTAAATTATATTCTATTTTTCTTATAAAATTTTTTTTTTTGAATTATAATTTTGAAAGAGTCAAATGGAAAAAGATATATGTATTTAAAAATATCAATAGTGGAATTGAAAATATATTATGATATAGTTATTATGTTTTTATATTTTCATATTTTATTTCTTTCTATATTCTACTACCTTTTAGATTCTTTCAAAAAAATGCTAATATCACCAACCAATATTCATACACAACGGTAACAGTTCTGGGTAAAAATGTGTAGAATATACTAAACAATCTCATTCAGGTGTCTTGGGTCATCATATTGTAATATTATAAAGTAACAAGTCATTTATCCACATGAATAAAGGGTATTCAATAAGTGTAACTGATTATGTTGAATATCATCATACTAAAAACAATTGTTTAGGTAGTGCATGTGAAAATAAGAGGGTAATAAAGAAAAGGTAAAAAATCTATCCTATAGTTGATAAACCAAGAATTTCACCTCTACTAGTGTGGATAACAGTTTCTTGTGGCATTGGAAACAAACCAAACTTGCCTTTTTCTACCTACTAATCGTGTAATTTTTATGATTACCCACAATGTCTACCTAGATATTCTGTTTTGGGTGAATCTATAATCATCTATAATGAGACATTAGATGCCTTTATGTTTTCTTATATCCCTTACCAAATTGAAATGATATAATTATTTTTTTAACTCTCATTTTTAACCTTCACTCCCTTGAACTCTCCCTAACAATAGTTGTACAGATACACAACTACAGTTTTGAGATTCCAATCATAGAACTTCAATCAAATTCTTAGAATATAATATCAAAATAAATATAGATAGGAATTTATAAATTATATACAATCACAGAATAAAAATTCATAGTATATTAACAAAAGATAATTTGATGAAAAACTTACTCCCTTATATACATTTACAATTATTTTAAGTCACATAGTCAAATACCAAATTGAATAACAAAGTAAAAGGTGAATCAGTTTTTTATTTTAATAATATATCAATATCCCCCAAATGATGATGTTCCCCTTCTTCATAGATAACTTCAAAATATCTTCTTTTGTGTAGACTAAATCCTCTTCTAATCACTGGGTTTTCAATTAGGTATTAATCTCCATGATCTCATATCGATCTTCTCTTATGTTTCATCTTCCTCTATAGTTCTCATAACCATAGTATCATTATTATCACTCTTTCATTGGTTCATATCCACTTGAATTGTTTATTGGGGCCTTCAACCAATTTGGTTCAATATTTAGAGAGAATGTAATTTTTTCCTCCACTATTTGTGCATAAAAGACATGTGGATATTTATTTTTATCAATATCCAAGGGTATTGTTCATCTTTCATAACATGGATTCATTATTTACAATCTTCTTACCCCTTAAATATTATTCAATATTTGCTCATGAGGTATCTTCTAAACTTCCTGGATATGCATTGCAGTTACTAATGAATGTAGATTATATTAGCTATACAATCTATTGTGGGGATTCAATTCAAGGTAGAACTAGATTTAGAATAGATACTACATTGAGGAATGAAAATATATTTATATTTAGATATATTTTTGGTCAAAGGTTACTTGTTTCACTGTTTACTTCATTGGATCAATACCTTGTGACATTAAAATTCCATAGTATCATTGTATCATAACGCTAAGAGTTCTAGATTTACTTTTTAGTGTTCATTGAATTTCAACAATACACTAAAATATAATATTTTCTCAGATAGTCCATGCATCTATTAATGACATGTTAATGTAGTATAACACTCAAATAAGAGACTATATTGGAATTTCAAAGCCTTATGAAGTGTTTTTGTGAGTCTATGTTCACCTGTCATTGTATTATTAATCTTTTACATATGAAAAAATTCACCCAATGACTCATTATCAAGCATCTCTATATAAATCCAAACTTATCACACATAGGTATCACATTTTAATAGATGAATATTCATTACATCCCAAAAATACATTCAGAAGGACCATAATGTTTTAGTGACATTGTAAGATAGGTTAAGAATAATATTATTTAGTGAAATATCTTAAACATATCCCATAAAGATCATTCCATTTTGTACTAAACACACCCAAATTAAAACCATTATTCATATCATATGAATGAAAAAATGTGAAAATGTTAGCTCAAATTCTTAGTAAGGGTAAGCATTGGAAATACATAAACATAACATAATAATTAGTGTATTATAACATGGTCATAACATATGAATATCGGGATAAAAATATATAAATGTTGAAACCCACGTGTCCTAACATAAAATTTTGGTAGTTAATAATACACGAATCATAATATAAACAAAACAAATGAGCTCTGTGAACATAACATTGTCATAAGACATGGATTTGGGGCTTATACATAAAAATATTAAATATTATGTTAAGGATACCCACAAAGGAATTCATAACATGATAGGCATGGGATAACCACCCATGAACCTACTCTGTGATTTAGATAGCCTCCCATTTACCATATTTTGAACATGGGATAACCTCCCATGTACCATGTTTTTGGATTGGGATAACCTCGTGTTTACCCTCTTTTGGTCTTGGGATAACCTCCCATTAACCCTTTGAGATCATATAACATTAATCATTACCCATTGCATTTGATGAAGATATAGGTCCTACCCATCACTTTATCCATGAATTATTGTGCCCCATTATAAAAAGTAATTTATCATAACCAAACCTATATAATGTAAAGGTATTTCATGAAAAACATTTCTTTATATGATCACCCTTGGAAAATAAATGGTTCCGTAATCATTTTATCATCTCATCATAACACTGCCTAGGTAAGTTATATTAATTTCATAAACATATTTTAATCCTCCAAAAACCATTTTGTTAATGAATAATAATGGGGGATTTAGAATATACCCCCATTTAGGAATAATAAACAACAATGGATTTCATCTTAGTTATATAATTATTTTTAAATTAAAATCGTTTGGAACTTTACATGAAGAAAATATCCTTTCTGCATTGGAAAACACTTTTTAAATTATTAATTGTTTTAAAAATACTTTTCATTAAAAATAAAATATGAATATTATAAATTATTTATTTATTTATTGAGTGATCATGATGGTGGGAAATTTAGTATTCATTAATGAAAATATTCCTTTCACATTTCGGTTAAAATCCAAATGGGACGTGTTTTGAAAACAACAAGAATATTTCATTCAAAACATTATATAAACATTAAAACATGGGTAAATTTTTATTTAAATAATAATTTGGATAATTTAATATTCATTTTTGAATATTTTTTTTGAAAACATTAAATTGGAAGAAAATGGATTTTTAGCCAAAGATAGAAACAATGTCGGTTTACTGTAAAAAAAATTCTTTTTCACTTTTGAGTACATAAAAAGAGTATAATGATGTGAAAAAATATATTATCATTAAATAACTATAGTATATGAAAATTCAAGAGTTTCTTGAGATATGGAAAATAATATTTCATCATCATAATAATAAATATAATCAATCTCAATAAATAATGGAATTTTTACAAAATATTATCACATCTTAGGTATCTTTTAAATTATCGGACCCATTAAAGAATATAATGAAATTAAACATTAAATTTGATGAAGATAATGGGATTAGTGATATTAAATATAAAAAGGGTCAGTATATACACCTCATATAAGAATATAGGTGTATAAAATAACTTATGTCTCAAAGAAGAAAAATTTATTCCAAAGTCCTATAACAATTTGGTATCTTTTTAAATATAAACCTTGTGAAGGATAAATAAAAATTATAGATGTAATTGAAAATAATTTTCAGGAGAAGAATCATGAAACTAATTAATGGTATTTATATAAACCACCAAAAATAAATAGGTTGTTAATGTGTAATTTGTCTCACTTAAGTAAAAAGAGGGATGAATATATTGTACCTTAAGTTTTGAATTTTTTCAAACACATTAAAAACACCTATGTAATAAATATAATTTTATTATAAAGATTTAAAATAATAATAATAATATATATTACCATATATGATTTATTTATGATCTTTTGTTACCATTTTTTAAATAATTACATTTTGAAGTCTTGTTTCGGACAATAACTGATTTTTTTCGTCTATGTTTTGATTTCATATTTTTGTTCCTCACACATTGGTCATGGTTAAAAAATCTCTATAATTAATAAAATTATATTATTAATAAATAATTTCATTATTTATGTATTTATATTAGTTCATAAAAATTATATATAGAAAATTAAAGCACCATTCATAGAGATAGTAGGTCGTACGATTGGGTGAACTATGTTTCCATTTTCTCAAATGATGAAATGATTGGAAGGTAAATAATATATTTCAACTAAAAAGATTATTTATGCTACATATATAAAATATCTTTATTAAATTTATCCTAAATACCTTCTATTAGAAGATGTAGTGAAAAATGAATTACATCACTTTGCGAGGTGGTAGTATATCTCATACACAAACGATGTTATTATATCCCCCATTGAGTGTAATCAATGAAGAAAAATTTGATATAATTATAAAATAATCAAAATTATGTTTCAAATATAATATATATTAATTTAATATATTATTATTAACGTCCAAGTAAAACAATAATTAAAAACACATCACATCGGTTTATAAGGTCATAGTCTTCCATACACATGAGTAACATTATTATTTTACAATGGGTATGGCGTTAAGAAATTAGAAGTGATATTATAATTACATAGGTATAATGATAACATTATTATCATATATAAACATTATATCCATCATTATATCCATTTTTGAAATGTGGTAATGGAAAATTAATAACATCATTTTATTAGACGGTTGCCTGAAGTACAAATGAATAATGACTTCATATCTCATTTGATGGAAGATAAGAAGGATTTCGGTTATTATGTCAACATTATAACATATCATTATATGGAATATACTGTGTTTATTATATCATAATGTCTTGAGAAAAAATTAAGTATGTGGATCATGAAATGAAATAAAATTCTTGGTTATGGACATTACATCTTCTTCAGGAAACCTTTGATAGTTTTTTCCAGAAGAATTACTAAGATGTCTTTATAAACTAAATAAAGATTTTAGGATGAAATTTAGAAAGTAAGAAAGTGAATTTTGTATTTATTTTTTGAAACAATAGTTTTTGATTATTTAATATCATAGGAGAGTCGGTGACCTTTAATAAGTGAGGTGAGTGGAAAAAATTTAATTTTTCAAAAGAAAATGCTGTACCCATGTTTGTCACATGGAAAAAGTATCCAAAATTATCAATTTTAGAACCTAAGGTGTTATATGGTCAAAATATTTCCATAAAATGTATTTTTGACAAGTTTATATGTCAATTTACTCGTTATCCTTTTAGTTAACCCCCCCCCCCCCCGCCAAAAGACTTATTTTCACCTTAACGTGTGTATTTAAATTTTTTATATTACTATTCATTACGGTAAAAAATTAAACTGAAAATTTTAGAAAAGATATATTATTATGATACTCAATATATTATCTTTTTTTAAAAAAAATCCATGTTATTAGAATGTATAATTTAAAATTAATCTTTTAGGAAACTTAAAAAATGATGTTTTCTAAAGTCAAAAGTTTTAATAGTTCAAAATGTTTCTATATAACATTTAAATTTTAAATTGATTCTAATGACCTAAATTAGATTAATTTTAATATAATTTAAATTATTCTATATTTAATCCCATTTAAAAAAATAGCCATATAAATTATTTTAATAAAACTAGTATTTTATATTATTCATTGAAAAATTAATCATTTCAAAAAAACCCAAAATAATACCTAAAATATGTTTGAAATTATTATTTAAAAATTTAATTTTATTTATCAAATTAATTTTCAAAATTTGGTAAAAACTACAATTTTTTATAAGTGTGTAAGAAGTTAAAAAAACATCTTTTTAGATGAATATTGTTTTAGGCATTAAATTGGTTTAATTATTATATCTTTTCTAGAAGACAAATAAGATGAATGTTAAAAAATGGTTTAAATATATAACATATTAATTTAATTAAAATAATTTACCAAAAGTGATTTATTAAATTTATTGAGGGAAAACATGTTTTTTTGTATAAAATAGTTTTTGAGAAAAATATTTCAATTGTTTTCAAATGGATTTTGTTTTTATTTATAATTATTTTTCAACCAAAAAATTAATTCTATATACCTATCAATCTAAAATCTAAGTTATAACTATTAGGTTATATAAAATTTTTAAATAGTATATCATGCTTCATTTATTCTCAGTGTTGAATGTAACCCAAGATAAAGCAAGTCTTCCATGTAACGTGGGTGAAATAATATTTTCGTGTAATAAAAGATAAACTCAGGGTTGTGTCTAATAAGAACTACCAAAAATAGAAAAATTATTTGAAAATTATATATATTTAACATAATCTTCATGTATTATATTATACCCACCATAAAATCAATTTTTCCCTTGAAATTCATTCATTTGGTAACAAAAAAAGTGGATACATTATCCCTCGTTACATCCAAAGGTTACCACATAGATTCCTCAAACTGGTGGTTTCACCAGAGAACATTAACTATGGGAGTGGCCATGTCTCATTGAACATTCACTATTCTAGAATCATCTTCAGTTTTTACTCATAATAAATATCATGCTCTAGTCATACAACCTATGAGTTCATTACAAATAACAAATTAGGATTGTAGTTCCTCATGAGTGATACTTTGGCACATCATGACCCTGAGAGAGTTTAGTTGAATCACCAACCAATAATTTGTTGTCCTGATACAATAAATAATTTCAAATGGACTGATATACCTTGGGATTTATTTCCATTTATTCTTCCATGATTAATTATATTGAAACATATTTTCATTAACCATAAATTCTAGATCACATCAATGATTATCAATATAAAATTTTGATTAGCCTTTCTATTATGCCTGGCTGAAGGTCTTTAAACATCTATTTAATTTCTTCAACTAACTCAAGTACTAATATATTTCGTTCCCTAAATAAAATCATAAGGATATGGATAAATGTTCGAGTTAAAGATATTTTTTTATGAAAACACAACTTCCAGAATGTGTTTATCCCAAACACCTTTTAAAACCATATAAAAAGATTCTAGCATATCAGCTAGGGTTTTAATATTTATCTCATATTGACTTAATATCTGAGGATGGTACACAGTTCCAAAACTAAAATTCATATCAGAACTTTTTGAAGAGTTCACCAACACTTTGGGGAAAATTTCAGATCCTGATTAGATACAATGGAATGTGGTACTACATGAATCCTTAACATTTTCTTAATGTATATTCTGGAAATTTGATCCCTATAAAATGATTATTTTATAGAAACGAATTATGATGAATTTGGTAGGTGATCATCTATACCCCATAATTTCCTCACCATCAAATAAAAGGTAAACCCTAAAGGTCACTATTACCATTAATCATATATATACGAAGAGTAAAAAATTTCTACCTCAAATATCTTTATCACTAAAAAATATACAAAACAAAAGGGTTTTATTTCTTTTATTGTCTCTTAAAATATCCTTAATATTGATAAACTCTCTTTACATAAAAACTTATAAGGGGTTTCAATGAACTATAACATATGGTTAACCTTAAGCTCATAAACTCATGACGGTATACAAAACACTTAATTTTATCTTACATGGATACATATACGCTTGTAAAAGTTATTTCACACTTTATTTATTAAATGATATCTTATCTTATACAAAAAAATATCTATTGGAATCTTGGGTTCATCCTTGTACAAATAAAATAAAAACAATAAATTATTTAATCTATAATCCTTGTAGAGGTAGATATTCACATGAAATTTCACTTGATGATAAACATTAATATTTTCATAGTTCTCATTCAAAAAAAAAATCCAACAAGAAATTACCAAATAAGCAGGGGGGATAAGTTTTCATTAATTATCATTATTCACCTCATCCATTTTTTTTTTGAAAAATATTTCCCTTTTCTTTTGTCTTTAGAGCTTGTTGTGGATTATCATCCACATTATCCCTCGGATTGGGGCATTTATGTGAATAATTCTCAAACTCCAAACACATGAATCACTAGAATATATATGGTGAATTATTTTGAGATATAACTCAATTTATTTCATTGATTGTAATATTAAAATCATCTATACATTTTTTTTAAATGGTGAGGCTTCCCATACATGTAACACCGTCATGTTCCTTTCAAGCATTCATATCTGTGTGTTTCCCCACATTTATGCCATATATGTTAATGAAATTAATTTCCACTAAGTGATTTGTTCGAATAATTATGAGACTTTATATAACTTATCGTTTCAAAACCATGGGTATCGTCAATATTCTTTCCCAATGTGATCCATTTTTAGTGTTGACGATGTCTTTTGTAGTGTAGACTGGGTTATCAAATCCTTAGAGGCCAAACCAGACACCTAAAGACACATACATTTTAATTGAGACATTTTTATATAAAGTGTCTGACATTGGGGTAAGTATAGATGGGTTTAAATGATAACAAATAGACCTATGTGAATTCAATTTTCAGGAATTGGTTGATCATAAGATATTTCAAATGGTTGATTGGGTGAATTTCATTTTAAATTATTTCAATTTCAATAACTTTAGAAGGATTCATTTGATGAATTCAAACAAAAATTCTCACTTAATAGTTAATAACATTCACAAACACATATTAATCACCTATACACATTGAGGATAATTTTTTTGATCACTCTGTGGTAAATGATCTTATTATCACATAAAACTAGTGTGAAAAAATTTAATAAGTAAGTTGATAATAAAAATAATAAAATGAAAAAATCAAATAAAAACTTATTAAACATTCATAGTGTGAGACATAACATCTAATAAAATCCATATATACTCCTTTGGATCAATCCATATTATTTTTATCCCTCTACTAGGGTAATTATCTAAATATATGTGGGAAGTAGACTCACGAGGCCTGAATTGAAGAAGAAAAAATGCTATGAAATAAAGAACACTCCACCATTTTGTAAAGGATTTATCTCTTCTATTTGTGAATACATTCACACCATAATGGAATAGTATCAAAATTTTATAAAAAATAACATAAAATAAGAAGAAGAATAATTTTTAGTAAGATACTAATGTTATTAAAATAACATATAATTGAAAGAAGAACGTTATAAACAGAAAGAAGCGATATAACATTACAATGAAACAAACACCAATCATCCTTCAACTCCTTCACCAAGAATTCCTTGAATGTTTTTTTTAGAGAAACTGGGTTAATCCTCCAATAGTATATGTCTTAACACTTGATGGGCATAGGAATAGGTGGTTGGAAAATTTGTGGAAAGTAGACTTTTCCAACATTGAACCGAAATGGGGGCCATCATGCATTACTCCAACAGATGTTTCCACAAAATAGTCTATATGGATTAACTGGATAAGAACATATAAGATAAAATTGAATCCCATGATTTCTATTAATATCATACAAAATATAATCCAAGTTATATTTTTTGTTTTATATATATAATCAAAATGGTGGGTTGTAATTCTTGGCCATAGAATCTATTCTAGAATTTCTTCTTCATATTGGGCTTCTTGGGACACTCTTAAATACTCATATTTAGCTCTAGTAACTAGTTAATGAAATGTTTACAATTATGTATTGTATATCCAGTACAAAATTGATCTTCATTGGGTAAAATCATGGAAAAATTATATATTATTGGTATGACGTTGAGTTAACATTTCCCGTATTTTTCAGTTGAATGTCCAAAATGTTTGTCCTCCAATGTGAAACTCTATGTTCTCCCAAAGGATAAATTGTTTAAATTGAAATGGGAATCCATGAAATGTCATATGAAAATAAAATCAATATCATTAGGTGTTTTATGGGGTTTTCAAAAAAATTAAATAACAGTGAAATATAATCAATAATAACAATAATAATGTAAAATAATGTTCAGATTTAATAATGCACTAACAACATGATTATGAAAATTAAACAACATGAAAATTATATATTATAAAAATAAAAATTATCCTCTTTAAATGGCTAATCACACCCCAACATGTTTTTTCAAGTCCCAAGAAAATAGTATCTCAAAAATCTGATATTTAATTACTCTTTCCAAGAACATTTTAATATACAATGATCAACAAAATACCTACTACAAAAAATTAATGAAACCTGTCAAAATAATTTAATACAATATAGTTTTATAAGAACATACCAAGCCTAATCTCATTCTTTTGTTCACATTATACCCCACATTTAATCTAATTTCAATTAAGCATGATGATGTGTTGTGAATCACAATAGACATGGGTGTTCATTTTTATTCATGGGGAAAATATGGAAGCACTAGAAGAAATAACCTTTTATTATTAATATAATTATTCATCTTTTTTCAAATTTTCCATAGTAATTGAAGTTTTACTCAATAACACATATAACAAGACTTTTTCGATGACTCCCATGCTCAAAGATGTTACCAAAAATAGAGATAAAATCCACAACTCTAGGTCAAGCAACTAAGGATCCATGATCCCCAAGTGTTGAAATTCATGCATTATATCAATAAAATTTATCTACACGCAATTGAATTTTTTGATTTTTTAGGTTTTATTTTGGATAAAATGTTAAAATTAAAAAGATAATGAAACCTATGCTATTTATTATGGGACACAATGAACTCAAATTAATAGCCAACCATCCGAATGATGTGTGTCGTAGATTTTTTTATTAAATGGATGGAAATGTAAACAATTAAAATAACATTATATAATCATAATTTCAAAAATATATTATAATGATGTTAAACTATAATAAAAACATAATCAAGGAATATAAAATTATTTAATATTCAGATTCAATGTTATTAATGTTTATTTTCATATTTAGGATAAATAAATTTTCCATCCATTTATGTGAATAAAATATTATTAGACACAGAATAAATATATTTTTTATTTTCACCCCCAACATAAAATAAAACTAACCCCATTATTTTGTGAAAATAAAATTAATAATGGGGTAGAGACAGAGAAGAGGAGTTCTAAAATAAAATTCAAATAAGAATCCCCGAATTAAGTAACCTAGTGGTTGAATTTGGATTTCATGATTCTTTTAATTACTAATATGATCTCTGTGTATCATAGAGACACCTCATAAATGATGAAATATTATATTTTAATATTTGGAAGAAAAATTGTCCTCTTAACAATACATCAACCTCAACATGCCTTGAATCTTACACACCAATATATTTTAAACACTATGGAAATGTGTTGAGTTTTCCTTAAATAAAAACAAAAATTCCAAAGGAAATCATAAATAGTCATAACTTTTTATTTTGAAACTAAATAATTAAGTCAATTTTTATGTAAAATTAGGGTTTCATCCTAGAAATATCTTTATTTAATATCTAGAGCTTGAAATGGACCATAAATCTATCATCGTTTTGTTGGTTCATATGTTGGATCAATTAACACTTTATCTATATAATTTTTATTGAATGATTTAATGAATGGTTGTAACCTACAGCCATTGAATTTCACTAAATATCCACTAGTAGATATATGAATCTGTACTACCATATGGGGGTAAACAAGATGCATTTTGTAAGGACCTGACCATCTTTGCCTTAAATGTTTTAGGTGTAAATGATGTTTGAATCTATAAAGATCATGAATTTTCTTAGTTCATAGTGTTTGACATTCATATCCCTAAAATTGTGGAATTGAACTCTACATTAATTAATCCTTGAATTTTCTTAGCCTTCATACTATGTTTTGAAAGGTCATTAATGTCTAATTCCCAGTTTTTTTTGGATAGAGAGATGTCAAAGATCATTTTTTTATTACCTAAAAAGAATTATATTAAATTTTAATAGGAAAAGGGTATTATTTTCTATAAAACAACCTATATGGTCTCATTCTTATATATTTTTTCAACAGAGTACTATATAACCATAGGGAATCCAATAGTTTCGTAAGATACTATGTACAATATGGATTGAAAATTTTTCATGAATTTTTTAAATTTTCCTATTTTCCAAGTCATGTTGACCATTTGGGTGAATATGGTAGGTAGTGTAATGTTTTCGATAAATCCCATATATTTAAATGAGTTGTGATATGGTATTGTTGAATAAATGGGTTCCATGATCACATATGATAACCCTAATAATTAATAATTAAAAAAGGAAATGATCTTTCTATAATCAGATAACAACATGACTGTCATTAGACATGATGGTAATAGCCTCTACCCATTTTGAGATGTAATAAAAAACTAAGAGAATTTAGATATATCCAATCTAGTTTGGGAAGGTTCTCAGGAAATAAATTCCCCAACAATCAAATACGTTGATGATCAGAATGAGAGGGAGGGGAATTTGATTCCTTTTGGTTGTGGATCCAAATTGTTGATTGTAAGGAAAACTTTGGTAGAAAGTGTAGGAATCCTTATTACGAGTATTCTAGAATAAAACAACTTTGGAGAAATTTTCTATGGTTTTATTTTTATATAATTGGTTTCCATAATCTATTTTTTGACATAATTTAAGAATATACTCTTGATCAGATTCGGGAACACTTATCATAATGACTTAATCACAACAAAACTCGAAGTGGTCTGGATCTTAAAAACCTAGTGTCTGAAAACATAAATTAATTTCCACGTAGCCTGGGCCCCAAATATTTTTTGAATGACTCCCATAACCATTTGGTTTGTAATTTACACACACCATGAGAAATCACTCACAAAATAGAGTTTCTCTTCATAAAATGATTCAAATGCATAAAGGTAGTTTTAGTCATCCTGGAATTCTTTCACTGATAGGTGATTAGCTATAATAATTTCACCACTATTCTTATATGTAATGGTTGTATCAAAATCATTAAGAATTTGGAACAACCTAATCAATATAGAATTTTCATCTTGTTTGTGTAAAATTTATTTTTGTGACAAATGATCAGTGAAGATAATGATGGGGAATCCCAAGAGATTGGACCAACATTTTTCTATGGAAATTAAAACAACAAGAAATTCTTTCTTAGTAGTGGTGTAGTTTATTTGTGCATAATTTAATTATTTTCTTACATAAGCAATGACACATGGAGTTATATAATAACATTTTTCTAAGACAGCTCCAGTAGATAATTCACCCACATCACACTTTAGTAAAAATGGATGTTTCAAATTAGATTCTCTCATGATATGTGCATATATAAGATATTAATTGAGTGTCAAAAATGATTCCTCATTTCATTTTGTCCAATAAAATATAACATATTTTACTAGTAGATCACATAATGGTTTGGATATGGAGTTGATATTCCTAATAAATCATCTATAGAATCCATCATGTCCTAATAAGGATGTCACTTTAATGAATTTTCTTATAGTTAAGGTAATGAATGATATCAAACTTTTCTTTATAAACTCCAATACTTCTACCAGACACAATATGGACGAGATCAAGTCCATAACATACCATGAAATGTCAATTTTTCTAGATTAATATGATATTATTATCTTAAAATCTAGAAATAAACCTTCCATCTTTTCTTATGTATCTCTAAAATGTATCCCCAACTATGTTTAAATCATCCATAAATACGACTAGATAATCCCCCACAACGTAAAATAAGATTCTAATCATGAACCGATGGAATTTACCAAGGAATTGCATAACCCAAAGGTAGTCACTGGAAGGGAAAAAGTGTTGAATGGATAGATAAAGATTTTTCTCCCTTGATATTCCATGGATATATCAATTTGATTGTAATTTGAGTTTCCATCTGGAAAATAGTAGAACAAATGACCTAATACTAGCTCAAGGACTTGATAAATGAAGGGAAAGAAGAAATGGACTCTTTTTAGTGCATGGGTTTATCTTCATCTAAAAAATGTACATTATCCATCCACTAATAACCTTTTTGGGAGAATATCACCATCCCCATTATTAATCATTTTCACTCCATCCTACATTGAAACAACTTGAATTCGTCTTACCCACTCACACTCAACAATAGTGATGATGGTACCCACTTTCAAAAAAATAGTCGTTCATTCCATACAACATCCATAAAAATTTAAATGATTCTCCACTAAGGCTGAAGAAAAAATTTTGATTCATATTCTAGTACAATCCTATGAGTTCCAATGAGTTCTCTAATCCATGTAATTTCAGACAAGTTCTATCCAATTAAATTCATATGATTTAACATGACATCCATAAGTAAACACTATTTATTGGATTAAAGATAAGAAGAAATGAAAATAGGGAAGTATCAATTATACCATAATAATAAATACATGAGTTATAAAGGTAGGACCCTAAATTTGATATCAGATTGGTTAACACTTTTAGAAGAAGGATGGGACATTGAAAAAAATTCAGTTTCTTTTTCCAAATTTATTCACATAACTGGTATATTTTTAATAAGAATATCACCAAAAACTTTTCCTAGATTAGTGTTAGGAATGGGAATGGAATACTTTTTTTTATTCCCAATATAGTATAATTTATTAGTGATCTGGAAATCATAAAATTATCCATCTGAAAGAGATTCAAGATAAGGAGAGAAATTTCTATCACCTTGACAAAAAAAATCTCATCATGACATAAACATTCTTCAACAATATCATTAAATTCTTCTTAATCACTATAAAAACTACCTTTTAAATTTACTTTATAGATCTATTAATCAGCCCCAATTTTATAGTTTTTTATAAATGTTTAGATGGAGGATCATGTCTCTAGAGATTATTATCAAGTTCTCATTCCTAACTCAGATGATTTAGTTGATTGTTTCTTTGAATGGAAAAACAATGATGATGGGGGTTTTCTCCATAGGATCTAAACATGGGTGATTTTCAAGTATAATTAAGTCATCTAGGTAAATGAAATTTTAAAATTTCCCCAAAACATCATTTATGATCCCCTTAGTAACCATAAAACTATGGTCAACAAGTTGGAGAATGATAGAATTTGGTTGGATTTCCTCTAGACCTAACTATAAATTCATGGTATGTGAAATTATGTTCGCACCAGTTCCAAAATTACAAAGATAATTGAAAAAATGTATCCTTGTTTTAAATTGATTTATGGAACACAAGAGATTTTTAACCTAGTTGGAATTTGTCCTTGAATGGTGGTTCTCACATTAGTATCTAAAAAGACATCTTTATTGTATGAGAACATTATTTTGAATTTTTAAAGATCCTTTAAGTACAAATATTATATAGGTATGTTTCATATTTCATCTATAATGGGTATTTTCAACATAAATTGTGAGAATATTTCCTTCAATGTTTCATTCAATTATGGTTTATATTTTCCTCTCGTGAGTTGAATTGTAACACCCGACCCCTTCCTCATTGGCTTGAGGAGGCGGTGAGGGATACCTGGCCTTAAGCAATGTTCCCATGACACAAAAGGCTGGAAATAAATGACGAGGGCCTCAAGATCTAGTTGGGGAATGATTTTCCAATAAAAGAAAACCAACAAAACCATCCACTAACATCCACTATATGATGTATGTAAATTCCACTACCCAACCATGCATACCCAAAAAGGCATCCAAGTTGTTCCACAACATATCTCAAAATCAATACAACTAGACATGTCCACACAACCTCAGAGTACACTGCGGAAACTAAACAACCAAACACCACAAGCCATGACACCACCACAGCTCCAGGCCAAGCTCCAAACTCCAAGCTCCACCAAGGGATCACAATGCTCCAATAAAGAATGGTGAGGCCTTACCTTTTCCCATGTCACAATACTCAACATCTACAAAGACACCATAGTGCCAAAGCATGGGGTGAGTACTAAACCTCAGTAGGATTTCCCCAAATGATGTCCCTACACATGCCACTAGGATAAAACCATTAGCACATTTATATAAAATGGTTTATATAAATAAAACCACACGTGAAACCATTTGCATAAGCAAATCATGCCCTTACCCAGCCATCACACCCAAACCAAGAAACCAAGGGAATGCCAACCAAACATACCACAAACCATTTCATCATTTATGAGTTAGAAAAAAAACATCCATCTTTCAAATCAATGCACAACAAGCAAGAAAAACAACCAAACAACCAAATGGTGGAGCTTCCATCCAACCCATTCACCCATTCACACATAGTGGAACTTCTTGCCCACTTACCATTGATGGTGGCCCTTCTATCTACTATTCATTTCCCTTTTTATAGTGGTACTTCCCGCCACTTCCACTCAACATTCCAAACAAGCCACGCCATGCATAAAACCCATCAAGGTCACAAACACATGCAATCAACCAATTACATTGCATATAAATCCATTTCAATTAATCATCCATTTATTGAAAACTATTTTCCATGACAAACAAAATTTCACTAAACAACCATTTTTTTTGAAAACCATTTACATAAATTATTTTAACAAATCAACCATAGCATCCCATTTTAAAATCTCCATTTTAACATCCACAACAATAACATTTCACCACAAAACCCTCCTTTTCCCAAAAATCCCCAAAACATCATCCAAGGGATTTCTAATTAATTCCGCACATCAAAACACAATTAATTTCATGCTCAACAAATTAATTTTAACTAAAACCATTATCTCTAACCAAGTGGAGTCAAGAGAGAAGCCACCTACCTTTAGGGTTCCCGAGAAATCGACCCATGAACAACCACACCTGAACTCTGGTGAACGCACCACTGAAACCTCTCTAGATCCCCTTCCCTAACATCCACAAGCCTTAATTTTAACATCCAAGGAAACCAAAACCCTAGATCTACACATAAAAAGTTTAGATCTAGAAAACCATGAAAGAGAAGGATATTGATCTAGAGGAAAAGACATGAGAAACAAGAGGAGAGGCTTACCCGGGAGAAACCACCTTCAAACCGCCTTGAAAACCCTTTAAAACTTTTCCATATCGAGTGGGAGAGCACCCTTAACCCCTGAGAACCCAAAATCCTAACTGAGGCTCTAGTGGGAGGATGATTGGAGTTAAATAGGTTAAGACCAAGGGGGACCAAAACTTATAACCCTATTTTTAAGAGGCCTCAAGGTTAGCTCGCACGGTTTTGAAAATCGTGCGCTAACCGTGCGCACACTACTGCCTCGGGAGCAACGGTCTGCACGGTTTCCTCGCACGGTAACTGTGCGCTGGCCATGCAAAGCCTACTGTCTCCCCTACACTATTTCCTGGAAAATCCGCATGGTTTCCACTAACAGTTCTCAAACTGTTCACCCCTTTAAAGGCCTCCAAACTCATCCAAAACCATTCAATACTCTCCCAACCTCTTCCCAAATCATCTCATGCACTTTAAACACATAGGAATACATAAAAACGGCCACATACATCAAACCGGGGGTACTTCATTCTCCCCACCATTGGACTTTCCGTCCTCAAAAAGTAGTGAACCCGCCCTTTGACGAAAGAGCTCGGGCCACTGCTCGACCATTTCTTTCTCCCGCTCCCATGTATCATCTTGAATCTAACCATGTTGCCATGAAACACGAACAAAACCAATGCTTCTTCCATGCAATAATTTCTCTTGCCTATCCACAACCTGCACTAGCACGTGCACTAATGATGTATCCAGTTCTAGCTCAACATGATCCCATCGAATAACATGGCCATGATCCAACTAATTCTTTTTCAACTACGACACATGAAAAACATTGTGCACCACACTGAATCTTGGTGGAAAAGACAAATGATAAGCCACCTCACCAAACTGCTCAAGAATCTCAAAAGGTCCAATATACCTTGGAGATAACTTTCCCTGCTTCCCATACCGATGATCTCCCAACCTAGGAGAGATCCTCAAGAACACATTATCACTCACCTTGAATGACAATGGTCGTCAACGATGATCCGCATACGATTTCAGAAGACTCTGAGCCATCTCCATTCTCTTCCTGATAAACATTATCTTCTTCGTAGTTTTCTGGACAAGGCTCTGTCACACCATCGAGGACTCACCCATTCCCACCCAACATAGTATAGAATGACATGGCCGCCCATACAACGCTTTAAACGGAGCCATCTGTATGTATCCCAGATAACTTTTATTGTATGAGAACTCAACCAACGACAATTCATCCTCACTCGAGCCACTAAAATCCATGACACAAACCCAAAAAATATCATCTAGAGTTTGTATCGTCCTCTCGGATTGACCATTCGTCTGAGGGTGATACGTCGTGCTCATAGTCAACTGTGTCTCAAGGGCTTGCTTTAAGGATTTCTAGAAACAAGATATAAACCTCGGATCTCTATCTGTTACAATCGAAACTGGAACACCTTGCCTCTTTACCAACTCCCAGATATTGATTTTGGACAGATCCTCCACCGTATGAGATTCACGAATCAGGGTGAAATGGGCCGACTTCGTTAGCCGGTATACTATCCCCCAAATTGCGTTGTGCTTTCTGACCATTCTTGGGAGACCTGTAACAAAATCCATCGCTATCTGCTCCCACTTTCAAACAAGGATTGGTAAAGACTGTAATATTCCTGCTGGCCTCTGATGCACTTCCTTGACCGGTAGACAAGTCAAACATCTCGAAACAAACTCACCCACTGTTCTTTTCATGACAGCCCACCAGAACTGCACTTTCAAAACATTATAAATTTTCTGAATTCCAGGATGAACAGCCCACCTAGAATGATGATATGCCCTGAGAAGATCCTACTGACAAGAAACTGGTACAACCATCCAATTCTGAAAACACAAAACTGAATCTACCATCAGTTTCCAAACCTCAATGGTCTCCCCTCCATTGAGTCTCGACCCCATGGTTACACACTCAAAATCAGATATATGTGCCTCTTTAACCAGAACATCCAAGTCAAGATATCAACAAAACTGGAAAGAAGACCGCTCTATCTCCCTTGTCCTCACATTCCAACAACATATCAGCTATAACAGACATCAACTTCTACTAGTCTGATGCAAGTTTCACCATCTGAGCATATGATTTTCTACTCAATGTATTCGTCACAAATTTTACCTTACATAGTGTGTAAATTAAGTCAAAATCAAACATCTGGAGATATTCCGTCCATCTCCTTTGCCTCAAGTTCACATCCATTTGTGTGAAAATGTGTTTCAAGCTCTTATGATCTGTATATACCATGAATTTCTCACCAAAGATATAATGACGCCACACCTTCAAGGCATGGACCACTAGTGCCAACTCCAAATCACGAGATGGGTAGTTCTCCTCATGAACCCTCAACCTTCGTGAGCCATATGCAACCACATGATTCCATTTAATGAGAATTCACCCCAACCCTGATCCTGATGCATCGCAACACACCACAAACCATTTTCCTGGTTCAGGAAAAACCAAGATTGGTACTGATGTGAGGCGACCCTTTACCTCTTCGAAACACTACTGACATTGTTCATTCCACTGGAATTGAACATCCTTTCTTGTCAAAGCTGTCATCAGCGAAGCAAAACATGAAATATCATGAAAAAAATGCAGATAATACCCAGCTAGACCAAGAAATCTCCGTAAATCAAACACATTCTTTGGTGGTTTGGAAGAGACAACAACCTCTATCCTTTCTGGATCCACTGAAACACCTCTTTCAGAAATCACATGGCCAATAAAACGAACTTATTGTATCCAAAAGTCACACTCTGACAATTTGGCATACAACCAATGATCCCTCAAGATCTCCATCATTGTGGCCAAGTGATGCTCATGCTCCACCTTTGTCTTTGAATACACGAGAATATCGTCTACAAACACCACAAAAAATGAATCCAGATATCTCTGAAATATCCAATTCATTAATTCCATAATCATCACAGGCGAATTTGTTAGAAAAATGGGAATAACCGCATATTCATAAAGTCCATATCTACTTTTGAAAGATTTTTTAGGAATATCCTACTTCCTCACCCGCAATTGATGATATCTCGACCTCAAGTAAATCTTAAAGAACCACTAGGCTCCCCTAAACTGGTCGAAAAAATTATCAATTCATGGATGTGAATATCTATTCGTTGTCATAACCTGGTTAACACTATGATAATCAACACAGAGCCACAAAGTTCCATACGCCTTTTTCATGAACAACACCGACGCTGCCCACGGAGACGTGCTAGGTTGGATAAACCCTTTGTTTTCTAACTCTTCCTACTAGACTATCAATTCTCGCAATTCAGTTGGTCCCATCCGATAAGACATAAGTGAGATAGGACTGGTCCCTGTAGGAGATCAATCATAAACTCCAATTCTCTTATGGGAGGTAACCTAGAGAATTATTCAGGAAAAACATCCAGGAACTGATCTACCACTGCTGGAAGGACAATTTCTCCACACCCTCTACCAATTCCAATGACAAAACCGCTAACTGATACGATAATGTACCCACAACTGGTGCCAACAAATACGTTGCACCTATCCTTTCATGCCTCTCTCCTCTAAATATATGTCTAACACTGTCGTGTGTCATAAAATCCATTGTCTGCTCATCGTAGTTGATGTTGGACTTAAACGCCACATGCCAATCAATTCCTAGGATTACATCATAACCATTCATCTCAAGCACTGAGAAATTCCACATTATCTCTATCTTGACCACAACAACACAACATTATCTACACAAGAAGGATCGACACTCTCTTCGACCCAGAGGAGTTTGATGTTTTAAAACTGACAGCATCATTCCTACCCTTAAACCCAATAAATCAACCACACGTGTTGCAATAAAATAGTGTGAATCACCTATATCAAAGAGCACCTACATCAAGGTAGAATTTAAAATAATAGTACCTCTCACCGTGGATGGTACCGACTGATCATCCACTACAACCTATTCAGCTCCAAACACATGTTTTATTGCCACACTCTGCTCTTTGTTTCCCTGCTGAGTCATCGTGGTATTCCGAGAATCACTATGACCCACTTTACTCTGCTGACAAGGGGTGTGCGGGTGCCCCCTTCCCTTCAAAGCATACGACATCTGTGATCCATGAGGAGTTTCACGTTCACCCCAACTTGGAGAATTCCGACAAAAACTCTGTAGATTCCCCATCTTCTTACAATTATTACATGATCGAGGCTGTTCCTTACAATCCAGCTTGATGTGGCTCGTAGAACAACACTAAAAACATCCTAGCCTTCTCTGGGGCTTCGGAGGAAGATTTACTGATCCTATTGTCAGATTATATGTCATATTCCCACCCTGGGAATATGTGTCCCTCTTCCGCATGAACCCAGCATTAGAGTTCCCACTATTCCCCATGGGTACCACCATGCTTCCCCTACCAGGATCTCCCAATAGATCCTGCTCAGCCACTGAGGCTCTATTCACCATTTCTGTGTAATCATCTATACACAACACCTCTATCTTTGAATGGATTTCTTGAATTATCCTAGCTTCAATGATCTTTTCCTTCAATGATGTGCTACCTTCCACCTTGAGTGAAAAACTCACTATGTTCAAAAACATAGTTGCGTACTCTGTCACAGACATAAGCTCTTCCTTCAAACTGAAGAAATAAGTCGTACACTGGATTCTGAATGTATGTGGGTATAATTGTGTATTAAACAACTCTTAAAATAATTCCCACATCATACCCTGGTCTGTCCCCATTTTGACTACCAACTCCCACCACTGAAGGGAAAGATCATCCAACATATATGTGGCCAACTTCACTTTTAACTCCACCAGTGTTCCCATGAACTCGAATATCTTGTTTATTATATTCAACTATGCTTATACCCTCTCTGTCTCTGAATGAATCCTGAATATGGGTGGATTCTACTTTTGAAACTGAACAGCATGATCCACATTCCTTGGTTCATCCACTTTTTTCTTACTTTCCACAGCTTGGAAATCATGCACTATACTTTGCACCAGCTGCTGGTCCACCTGAGGCTCAGGTGCTACCACATTCTCAGTTGCCTCCTCTTGTTGGTCACTACGACGCCTACCTGCTTCCATTTATATAAACAGATAAAAAACAACCATGAGTCTCACTTCCGTAGACATCATGAAATCCCATTTCAAATCACATTACTCAACACTTTCACAACAAGGCTTTCCAGAAGTTCACATTTCCCATGTTTCACCATTTTGAAAATCATAACATTTTCAAAATATCAGATTTATTCACATTACAGTTTCACACAAAAACCATTTCTCAATTCATCCCATAGATCATTATACCCTAATGAAATATGCATCCTAGTGGGAAGTAACTTCTACCATGGATGTCATGCTCATCTCATTGGCTACACCCACGACAATGAGATATCAAATTCTTATAAGTGTCTCCAAAACACTGATGTACCCATCTCCCTGGTAACTTTAATTTTTGCATAAGAGGGTTAGATACGTCCTTTTATGCTATACATTCCATATTCTTACATTCTTACACCTTGTTACCATCCCGACCCATCAAAAAGAATGTCAACACAAAATATGAGAATCAACTCCAAAGGACTGAACAAACTGATACAACTTGTAACACCCCGCCCCTACCTCATTGGCTTGAGGAGGCGGTGAGGGATACTTGGCCTTAAGTGACATTCCCAAGACGCTAGAGGCGGAAAATAAATGCCTAGTGCCTCAAGATCATGTTGGGGAATGATTTTCCCTTAAAACAAAACCAACCTAGCCATCCAATAACAGCCAATATATGATGCGTGTAAATTTAATTTCCTAACCATGTATTCCCAAAAAGGCAACCTAGTTGTTCCACAACACAACTCAAAACCAATACAACTGGACATTTCCACACAACATCATAGTACACTTTGGAAACTAAACAACCAAACATGACAAGCCATGACACCACCACAGCTCCACGCCAAACTCCAAACTCCAAGCTCTAGCAAGGGATCAAAATGCTCCGTTAAAGGAGGGTGATGCCTTAGAATTGACCACGTCATGGTACACAGCATCTGCAAAGACCACACAGTGCCACAGAAGTGGGTGAGAACTAAAACTCAGTAGGATTTCCCCAAATTACTTTCTTACACACACCACTAGGATAATACCTTTAGCATATTTATATAAAACATTTTATATAAATTAAACCACAAGTGCAACCATTTTCATAAGCCAAACATGCCCTTCCCAAGCCATCACACACAAACCAAGCAACCAAGAGAAAGCCAACCAAACATACCACAAACCATTTCATCATTTATTCATTAGAACAATAACTTCCATCTTGCAAAGTAATCCTCAACAAACAACCAAATCGACCAAACAACCAAACGGTGGATCTTCCATCCAACCCATTCACCCATTGATACTTAGTGGCAATTCCCGACCACTTACCATTAAAGGTGTCCCTTCTGTCTACTATCCATCCCCATTTTAATATTGGTACGTCCCACCACTTACACACAACATTCCTAACAAGCCAAGACAAGCATATAACCCACCAAGGACACAACCACATGCAATTAACCAATTAAATTGCATATCAATCCATTTAAATAAATTATCCATTTATTGAAAACCATTTTTCATTCCAAACATCATTTCAATAAAACAACCCTTTTTATTGAAAACCATTTCCATCAATCATTTTAAAAAATCAACCATAGCATCCCATTTTAAAATATACATTTTAAAATCCACAATAATAGACTTTCACCACAAAACCCTCCTTTTCCCAAAAATCCCCAAAACATCACCCAAGGGATTTCTAATCAATTTCTCACATCAAAACACGATTAATTTCAAGCTCAAGAAATTAATTGTAACCAAAAATTTTCTATAACCATGTGGAGTATAGAGAGAATCCACCTACCTTTAGGGATCCTGAGAAATCAACCCATGAAAAACTGCACCTCAAATCCGGTGAACACACCACCAAAACCTCTCTAGATCCCCTTTTATAACATCAACAAGCCTTAATGTTAACATTCAAGGCATCCACAACCCTAGATCAACACAAAAAAGTGTAGATCTAGAAAACTACCAAATAGAGGGATGTAAATCTTGAGGAAAACACAGGAGAATCAAGAGGAGAGACTTACCCAGGAGAAACCACCTTCAAACTGCCTGGAAACCCCCATAAAACGATTCAAAATCGAGTGGGAGAGCACCCTTAACCCATGAGAACCCAAAATCCTGAGTGAGGCTCGAGTGGGAGGAATATTGGAGTGAAATAGGTTAATCCTAAAGGATCCTAGAACTTATAACCCTATTTTTAAGTGGCCGCACAGTTAGGCTACACGGTTTGGAAAACCGTGCACTAACTATGCACATGCTACTGCCTTGGGAGCATGTGTCCGCATAGTTTCCTCGCATGGTTTGGAAAACCACGCACATGTTGTGAGAAGCCTATTGTCTCCCCTGCATGGTATCCTAGAGAATCCGAACAGTTTCCACTAACCATGTTCAAACTATGCATCCCTTTAAAGGCCTCCAAACTCATCCGAAACCATTCACAACTCTCCCAACCTCTTCCCAAATCATCCCATGCACATTAAACAAATAAAAAAGCATAAAAAATGTCACATACCTCAAACCAGGGTTACTACATTAGTGATGGGGAACCGTTGTATGATTTTTTGGTGTGGTTGTGGTTCCATCACGTTATCATTGTATTTTTTTCATTTTATTAGGGTTATTCATAAAAATATTCATGGGATTTTAATGATTTTAAAGATTCTGGAATTAGTTTTTTGGTATTTCAAGGGATTTAAATCTTTTTAAGATAGTAACTAGTTTTACTTGTTCATGTGATGGTTATGTGAAGCTTGATTCCTGCCTTAGGGTTGGGGCATCTAGAGTAAGCTTGGGTTTTATTCATGTTTTAATTATTTTCAGTTCATATTATGTGTTGAAACTTTAAAATTAATTATTTCCATTTTTTACACAATTATTCAAGGATTGGGAGAGGGAAACACTTTTTAAGAGCTTCTGTTGGTTATTTTATCCTTATAGGATTCATTGGTTGTTTGATTGGATGGTGAATGGGTTGTTGTTATTGGATAAGATGTTTTTATTATTATATTTATTTTGGTAGTAATTGATTAATCATTTGAAAATTCTTCGGATGGTAGGGGTTCAGTCCCTATGGATGACTGGGTTGCTAGATAGGTTGTTGGATATCTTTACAATGGATATAGTGATAGTCATTATACCTTATATTAAAAGGGATTTGGTATTGTGGATTATGAAAGTTCAAAGCATAGACCTTATATATATGTCCTCCTAAAAAAATAATTTTATGGATAGTATGTTTAGTAATTTGTCGGTATTTTGGTTATGTTTTTCACAAAATTGTGTAAGTTGGCTCAATATTTTGAATTTTTTCGACATTCCTATGATTTATTTGCATTACCCTCCTATTGAGAGTGAAGAATACTTTGCGGAACATATTTACATTTACATAAGGGGGATAATTACACCAAATTTGGGTGGCTTCCCATAGTAAGGTAACGTTCCCCAGGTTTTTTTGTTCATCCAGACCTTCCAAATAATCGTAAGCATCAATTAGGGATTATTTATGAAGGTTCTATTACACATAATGTGGATCAATTGTTTGTTTCCTAGAAAAAACGCTTAATAAAATATTTTAACTTGTTTTAGTGTTGAAAATACATGGTGAGTTACCCACTTGAGTGGATCTAGTAACATTTTATATGATTCATAAAATGACTTGCCTTGTTTTTCAAAATCGTTTGGGATACTCTTTTTATGTGAAATGTCTTTTTGATGGGGGGTATTTTTTCAGAATTACATTTATAATGAAATATGGTCTCTTTGTCCCGGAATCAATGTGGTATTAATTCATGGTTTTGTCGAAAATTTTCCCCATGTTTGGGGATACCACATTTATATTTTCATTTTGGTACATGTCTTGGTTTATAAGATGGTTTCTATGAAGAATTAGTATTGGAATGGGATAATGTTTTGAATATATAGTATTATTAATATTAGGAAAAAATATGAATATACTCCTAGGTGTTCTTCAATCCCAATCCCAAGGAATTTCTACCTTAACTATATGTTTTAAATGGTCAAGGGTATTGGAACACATGCTCCATAAAAAAAGGAAAAATAAAGGGGAAAAGATAAAATAATTGATGTGATAATAGAGAAATGGGGGAGAAAATAATTAGTTTCTATGTTAAATTACTTGGTTCCTTCGTAAAGACTCTAAAATTTTGTACAGCCCAAATTTACTAATGTTTTTAGTGTTAAAGTACTCATTTTTAATGTATCTTGGGTTGTCGAATCCTCATAGGCCAAATAAGAAAACTAAAGACACATGAATTCTAAGATTAATATTTGTACATTAATAGGGAAACATTATATTGATTTTATATGGGATGAAATGAGCACAAAAAAACATATATGGGATCAATTTATGATAATTTATTCACCCGTGGAAATTTAAAAGGATTTATTTTATTAATTTCACTTAAAATTATTTCAATTTCATAAACACAATAAGGATTATTTTGATGAATTAAAACAAAACTAATCACATTCTACATAAACACCTTAAAAACACACTCTAATATCATATACACTTGGAGGATCATTTTCATGATCACTCCAAGGTGAAAGATATTATTAAAACATACATGTGGGGGGATAAAATTCAATATGCAAGAAGAAAAATAAAATCATTGAATAAAAAACTAAAATAAAATAAATTATTAAACATTTATAGAGAGATAAATAACATTTAATTCATACAATTTCTAATCCCTTGGATAAAATCATGAGTTGGTTATCCATCCATTGATGTTATTCTTTCAATTGAAGTGAGATGTACACTCATGAGGGAGGAATTGAAGAAGAAAAAACAATGAAATAGTAAACGCACCACCATTTTGTCATGGATTTATCTCTTCAAATGGTGAAATTATTCACACCATTATTAAATGGAATCAATTTTCTAACAATAATAACTGAAAATTATATGAATAATAATTTTTATTATGATTCTAATGTCAGTTGAATAACAGGCAATTTAAAGAACAATTGTACAAAGAAAAATATGCAATATAACATTACAATGAAATAAAAACCAATAATTTTTCAACTCATTAAACCCAAATTCATTATATTGATATTTTAGGAGAATAGGTTTGATACCTAAATATCCCATGTATTCCAACATGATTAAGGTAGTAATCAATGGATGGAATGTTTTTGCAATGTGGACTTTACCACCCTTAAAATGAAATAGGGTCCAACTTTCACGCCTCTGACAAATGTGTCCAAACAAGGATCTAGATGGAAAAATTGGATTAATCTATAGTATAATAAATTCAATCCCTAGATTTTCCCTAATAGAAGGTATAATATAATACCAAATTTTTTAGATATATAATTGAAATGATGAGTTACAATTCTAGGCCACAGAATCTGCCAGAGAGTTTCATCGTCATATTTGGTCACCAATAACTCCCTTAAAATATCTAAATTAGATCTAGTCCCAATTTAATGAAATATTCCTCATCATCTCATATATCCCCATTCAAAATTCAGCTCAATTTGGCTTGAATAATGGCCTCTAAATTGATATTATTAGGCTTCAGTTGAGGTCAAATTTCCAATAATTTCATTGGTTAAATATCCAAAATGGTAGTCATCCAATGTGAATATTCATGTTCTCACAAAACAAAATTTTTTCCCACATTAATTATAGATCTTAAAATGAAATATGAAAATAAAATCAAGGCCATATGGTGTTTTAGGGGGTTTTCAATAATTTTTCAAGTAATATTGAACTTTAAATAAGAAATAAAATCATAATGTGAAATAATGTTTACATTATAAAATTCATTAAAAATAGTGGTACTAAAAAATCAAGAACATGAACGCTATATATTTTAAAATAATAATATTATCCCTTTTCTATGGATAATCATTTAGAATCTATAATTTCAATTTATACCTGCCTTTCGCATCAAATTACTTCATCATATCTATTAATGTCTATTATATCCAATTAATTTCGAAGACTTAATCTTAATCCACCAAATAATAGGTCTATTTTTACTTCTAGATTTTTTATTACAGAAAAATCATACTATTAAATTCTTGTTAAACTATCTTTTTATTTACAAATAAATTCAATATCCATCAATTTGAGCTTTATATATTTCTTCTCCATCATTTATTGTATAATACAATGGAATTATTTAAAAATATCCTTTTAAACGCATATTATTCCATAAAAAATACCTTCTCTTAAATAATATTTATAATAATTATCCACTATTTTACCCCTCCAAATTATAGGAAGTAAAAATGAATTTTTTATGCTTCAAACACTAGAGAATTGAAAATATATTTTTAGTTGTACTAATCAATTTATCAGTGACTAGTGGTTTAATGGACACACTAAAAGAGGGTAGACATTTACTCATGAAGGATTAAATATAATATTGTTCCCACAATTAATAATTTATATTTTTAGCATTATTCATCACTTGTAAAATTTATATGATCCTATAAATGATATTTTTCATTCCATCTCCCATAAATTTTTGTTCCTTAAGAGGAAAATCAATTCATTTTCCATTGCATTTAGCATTAACATGATTCATTCCAATACAAACCAATGAATAAAACTATAAATCATTGTGTTATAAACACTAAAAATAGTGTAAAACTACATAATCATGAAATATAATGTATATGATTTCTAAATAATTTCACTTTATTTTCAATGTATGACACCTTTTTCTTAACCTAATCCATTCATTTTCATTATTTATATCCTTCATGAGGGTTTGTAAATGGTATGTGAATTTCCAATACATATCCCCCATGATTTTAAAACTAGTTTTGAAATAAGTCCCATATTTATTCGCTAATGGATGATTGAGTAAAGTTTAATGAGCCCTTTTCAGAATTATTACCCCTAGGTTCCTCTATGTCAAATTCGTATCAACTTTCAATATCCAAATAGGGATGTAATTTTTTAAAAACCAATAACTCTATCCTTTAGAAAATTTCAAATAATTTTTTTTATAATTTAAATTATTCATAGACTAATCCTTAGACATATACATAGACATATCCTTAGAAATATCCCAATGATTCTCAAAAAAATGTTTTCTCATCCAAGTTCCCAAAGGTGGACAAGACCTTTCCTCAGATTCCAATTGTAGAGACCAAAAATTCTCTTATTTATATATCACATCATAATAGATAAATATTAATTACCTTTCAAAAATACATTCCCAAGGATTTTAATGTTTTAGTTACTTGGGATAGTAGGTACACAATCTTATTATTTAGTGAAATGTCTTTAGAATCTTTTATAAAGATCTTCCCCTTTTTACTTTTCAAAAAACACCATACATAAAACCATTATTCATAAACTAGGAATGTAAATATAATAAAGGGTGAGCTCATATGATTAGTAAGGGTAAATATGGGAAATATATAAACATAGCATTAGCATAAGGGTATGTGGACATGAGTATAACATATAAAATCCATATTCTACTTTTCAAAAATCAAAATATTATGTCATGGGATACATATTTGATGGTCATATGAAATTAATCCTAATGGAATTAAATAACATGATCAATTAGAAAATAATATTGGCATTAGACATATATTTTTTCCTTATACAGAAGAATATAAAATATTATGTCAAGGATACCCACCAACATAATTATAATATGTTATTCTTGGGCTAACCACCGGTGTACCTAATTTGGGATTAGAATAAACTCTCATGTACCCTCTTTTCAATTGGGATAATCTCTTATATACTCTCTTTCAGGATTGGGATAACCTCTTGTGTACCCACTTTGGGGCTTAGGATAACCTCTAGTTTACCCTTTGATCACATATAAAATTAATCATTACCCAATTCATTAGAGGGAGATATAGGTCCCACCCAACATATAAACCATGCATTCATGTTCCACGATATCATAAATCATTTATCATAACATAACCCATATAAAGGAAATGGATTTTTAAAAAAATCATCATAACAGAACCTATGTAAAAGAATTGGGTTTCACAATCATTTCATAATTTCATCAAAACAGAACCCATAGAAAAGATATGGGTTTCATAAACATATTTTCATCATAATAATTAACCATTATTGGAAATAATAAATATTTTTTCATTAGATTAGGCCCTCATTAAAGCCTATGTAACATATAATTACGTCATATTATATGGATAATGATTTTAAAATTAAAATCACTTGGATCATTTCATGATGAAAATAGCCTTTAAAGATTAAAAAAGAACTTTTTAAAACATAATGAATTTTTGGAATCCTTTTCATTGAAAAGAACTTTGATACATTTAAATGAATCTTTAAAACATTTTTTGGTCATAATAATGGGAAATATCGTACATGTTAAAAATATATTCCTTTTACATGTTCAAAAAAACCCAAATGGGACATTCTTTGAAAATGAAATTTAGTTTACATTAAAATAAATAAAAAAACATGGTTAAAATGTATTTTATAAACCATGTTTATAATTGTACAAACTTTTTTTATAAACATTTGTTCAAAACAATATTGTTGAAGAAAATTAATTTTTTTCTGAAGAGAGAAATAAAGCCAGTCTTCATTAAAAAAAACTCTTCTTCACTCTTAAGTACATAAAAATAGGAAAATACTAGGAAAACATTTATTCTCATGAAATAAACATGGTAGTATAAAATTCTGGAGATTCTTGGGTTATGTATTATAATATTTCATCATTTGAATCATAAAAATAAACAATTTGATAAATAATGAGATTGTAACATCAAACATTTACCACATTGATATATTTTGTATTTTAGGCCCCATTAAAAAATAAAACCAAATTAAAAATTGAATATCATTAACATAAGAATACTAGTGGTATAAAATTTCAAATGGATAGTATTTACCCCTCATATATTGTGATATATGTAAAACATGACTGATATCCCAAAAAAGATAAATTGAGACAAAAATCCCAAACCACCTTGGTAAATTTTGAACCGTAAGGCCCAAAAAAATGGAGATCCAAATTATTTATTGTAATACCAATAGTTTTAATGAGTATTATAATAAAATATATTAATGTTAAGAATATACACCGTATAAAACATATCGTATGTGAATATGTCTTGTGTCTCATAGTAGTAAAAAGTGAGATGGAAATCCTTTACCTTAAGTCTCGATTTCCTTCACACGCATTCAATTATCCTATATAAAATATATTATTTTATTTTAAATACAATACAATACATAACCATAATTATATTTTTTATACCATATATTATTTTCTTAGGAACTTTTATTACCTATTTATTAACAATTCCATGTTAATGTAGTGTTTCGAGAAATAACTACCTTGTTTTGGAATAAGTTTTGATTTTTTATTTTTTGGCCATCATTATTTGATGATTATTACCTAATATCTAGATTATAACCATTATATATGTATCATATATATTAATTATAAACTTATTTTTGTAATCCATACAAATTTGGTATAGAAATTTTAATGTATCTTTCATGGAGACGGTATGCCCCAGCTACGCATGAAAACTATTTCAATTTTCTTGGCGGATGAAATTAAGGAATGTTGAATAATATATAACAATTATAAAATCGCTTTTATGTCATATTTATCACATATATAAATTAAATTTAACCTTATTAACTTCCATGAGAAGAGTTAACTAAAACCATCTCGCATCACTTCTTACGGTGGTAATCAATCATATAAATGAATGATGTTACCGTATCCCCCATGAAATTGAAATAATACAGTATATGTGATATTTTAATTAAATAAGTATAATTATGTTAAAAATATCATGTGTATATATATATATATTAATTTAATATATCCTTATTACCATTCTTATATTACAAAAATGAAAAACACATCACGTCAGTTTGTGGGGTTGTACTTCACCATACACACGAGCGACGTAATTGTTTTACAATAGGTTTTGACGTATCGAGGAATATTTTATATTTTAATTTAAAAGGTATAATAATATCATAAATATAATATTTAAAATTTAAATCTATCATTATATCCAGTTTTTAAATATGGTGATGGAAAACAAAGAGCATCAGTTCGCAAGGTGGTTGTCCACCGTAAACAGGAATCATCATTTAGTATCCCATTTTATAGAATATGAGAAAGATTTATGTTCTTAAATTAAAATAATATCATTTAATTATATTTAACATAATTTTTATTTTAGATTTAGATTCTGAATTCATTGGAATTCAGATCATAAAATCTATATAATTCAGATTCCTTGTTCTATGAAAGATAGAATCTAAATATCCATGTCTAATAGACTCCGAATTTGTATTTTATTAGAATTTGAATTATATTTTTCCTTAGAAACTGAAAATAGAATTGGTTAACCTTATTTATTTTCTTTACACCTGTTATGAAATGATTTCGTACAATCTGTTTCTAACTAACCATTTTTTGAGTTAAACTTATATAGGTCCCTCCGAGATTCAAGGAAAATTATGACTGTTGTAGGAGGGATCCGACCGTTGGATAAGTTATTATATATAGGATATCATTTGAATGAGATATGTGGGTGTTCTATCAATCTATAGATTTCATTTTGATTAAGTGATTTCTAGAGAGATACTCTTATCCTTTGTGTGGTTCTAGTCATCATGTTCAGATAGCTTCGTGTGACTCCAAGTTTTGCTGATTACAATCGAGGTTTCCAGGGATATGAATTCAGAGGTGCCGACTACCTTAAATTTTGAGTACTTCTGGGGATTATAAAATAGAGGTTTCGACTACCCTAAAGATCAATGGATTTTGAGGATAGAAATATATATTCTGATATTATTATCAAGTGATTACCCTGGTATAGGTAATAAAGACTTTCTTGAAAGTATAAATCAAGGGACCTTTATCCAAGGTTGTTTAATACCCTACTCTTTGGGTCAAAAGATTTTATACTTGTTACTTGTTTTGTTTCAATTTTATTTCGACTATATATTGATAAAGTAATAAAGTATAATCTTCTTATACTTTCTTTTCACTTTTGTATACTTTGATAAGTAAGATTCTATATTCTTTGAGGTAGAATATTTTCCTTGTAGACTTTTCTTATGTTTTATTTCTAGAACCATATTTTCAGAATCTAGAATGATTTTTTAGTCTAACTGAAAAAGGTCTTATGAATTTAAATTCTATAACATTGTTAAACATGTTTTTAATTAGTGTTTAAAAAGAATGTTTTGAAATTTACATATCACCCCCTCATATAATTGAATATCTACATTCATATTTTGATCAAACAATTGGTATCACATGAGGTATATGAAATAATTATATTCACATATAAGTTTTCTTTCTCATGTATTCATTGTTCTAAATTTTTCCTTACATAGGAATTTTTATCTTTGTTTACAAACTTTTACTTTTAACAAGTCTTTGTATAAATATATTTTTCTTATTGAATTGAATGAATTAATGTTGGTTCAATTTACCATCAAAATCCTACTCAACCAACTATATTTTATGGAAATGATTATGACTACTAGAGAGGTCCAATGAATACTATTGTCATTAATACTGTAGTGGAAAATCTTTTATGCTTACTAGAGATTACAAAATTCCTAAGAAGAATTTTAAAACCATTACCAGTCAATAAAAATATCAACTAAACTACAATTTATGTAATACTATGTTTTGTTCCATGACCAGGAATATATATAGTCAGATTTTTTCATGTGATGATGCAAATTATATCTTAAAGAAATTTTAATTTACACATTTTGTTACATCCAAAGTTATTGAGACTAGAAGATCTATGATTATAGTAGAATAGCATGGATTTTTATATCCCTATGGAGAACCAGTTTGTAAGGTACAATAATTATTTATGAATATTGTAAATAGTTTTTAATATACGGGTGAGAAAGGTTTAGATGATTAAGCTCTTGTGTATAAGATTATAGATATCATGACTAATGAGTGGGAATCCAAAAGAACAGTTATTGATGACAATAGAAATGTATCTCAAATTACTCTTGATGGGATTTTTGTAACTCTTAATAAACATGATACAGGAATTAAAATATATGATGATATGAATAAGAAGAAGAATAGAAATGTAAGTGTAGCCTTCACTACTACTAAATCCAAGAATTCTGAAAGGGTTAAAATATCCATGTCAAAGAAATCCTATGTGTTATATGAATCTAGTGAAAGTTACCATTCTGAGATTGAGCTAGCTAATCATACTCAATGGATGAACAATATAGTTGGGAATAATGGCTTTCATTATATATATAAGAAAAAATAATGAAAAGAAATCAAATAATCAGAAGTCACTTGCTAGGAATCCATAAGATTATGGAATCTAAGACAAGATTGTCTTATGCTTAAGAAAAAAGATAAAAAGGGAAAAAATTCTGAGATGAATATAAAGAAGTATTATAAGGCTAAATCTAAGAGTTTTTTTAAATCTAATGAAAAATAGAGTGCTAGTGGTGGTGAATCTTCATATGAATCCTCATATTATGAATCTTCTAGTTAGAAGAATATTGGTCTATTATCGAAGCAACCCATTGAAAATAATTATCTAATGGAAAAGGTACAAAATGATGAATCTATCAATAATGAATCATTGAATGAAAATTATACTAATGATAAATATTATGAATATTCATATGATTATTCTTCATCATAATATAATAATGCATTACCTTCTTGCGAAGAAGTGTCTAGGTTTTCTATTCTTTTTGAGAATAGAAATTATAAACTCAAGAAAAATATTGATAAGGAAAATTATAGATTATCTATTATATTCAAAGAAATATAAGATATTTCTAAATAGATTGTTAAGAGGTTTTTTTAAAAGTATTTCAAAAAATATTGAGGAAGATAATTCTGAGAAGGATAACATTTCTAAGTATATTGAAAATTAAATTTCTAAGAAAAATATTATACAGACTAACTCTAGTTCTAAAACTAATGTTTTTGAGGATAAAAACTTGGTCATAAAACTAATGTAAGAAATTTTTTCCTTGAGTAAGTGTTTGTAAAACTTTACCTCTATTAAGGAAAATTTTGACAATATATATTCCAAATTTTATCATTTTAGGAATAGTTATGGTTTTGGTTATACCAATTCAAAACTGATTTTAGTAATTACTATTTTGTTCCAAAAAAATCTCCATTATACACTAAATGTCAGTGTGGTGGACATTGGGAGAAAAATTATTTAAACAAAAACCAGTCTTTAGGCTTACAAAAAAAACATTTCTAAGAAAATGTGGATACCTAAAGTCTTTCTTTCTGAAATTTCCAGATCCACAAAATTTTAGATTTAGAAAGTCTAACTATTTTATTTTTAGAAAAATAAAGATAGTATAAATAAAAATACACGGTACATGGTTTATATTTATTCTCCGCATATTACTGGAAATAAAAACTACAGTAAAAATATTATCAAGACGAAAGGAGGAAAAGTAACTTTTGGAGATAATGCTCAGGGAGAAATTGTTGATATACGTAACAATGTTCTTCTTGGAAAAACATTTATTTAAAATGTTTTATTTATTAAGGGTCTTAAGAACAACCTCATTAGAATAAGTCAATTATGAGACAATGTATTCCTTGTGAATTTTAGGAATTATAAGTGCATAGTACACAATTAAAAGGTAGAGTTTATTCTTTCTACACACGAGAAAGAGAATGTATATACACTAAACATAGAATATCTTAGGAGCCAACATCTACCTTTCCTTAGTAAAATAGAAGATCAATATTGGTTATGGAATAAAATATTAGGACACTGTAACATAATAAAACTATGAAAACTCTATAATAAAAGACTTGTTAAGTATTTACCAAAGCATAAATTTGATTCTACAAATGTCTGTGAACCTTGTAAATTTTGAAAGAAACATAAATAATGTTTTAAATCAATTGGTTAAGTCTCAACTTATAATTAATTGCAGTTAGTGCATATGGATCATTTTGTTCCAACACATACTGGATGCATTGGTGGAAAATATTATGTATTTTTTAATTGATTATTACACTAGAATCACATGGGTCAATTTTCTAGCAAAAAAATTTGAATATTTTTCCTATATAAAAATATTTAGCGCCCAATTTAAAATTTAGAAAAACCTTCCATTTATTACTATTAATAGTGATCATGGGGGAGAATTTCAAAATTATGATTTTGAAACATTTTTAAGTAAAAAATGCATTTCTCATTAATTCTTAGCACCATGAAATTCTCAATAAAATATTGTTGTTTAAAGAAGAAATTGAATTCTTCATGAGATAACTAGAACCATATTGAGTTAATATTCTATAGCTAAGAACTTTTGGTCTAATGTTAAATGTACTTATTATTAAACTATAAATCATGTTTTGGTTAAACCTTTTCTTATGAAACCCCTTCTGAATTTTAGAGTGGTAGAAAACCTAGACATTCCTATTTCAACAAATTCGGTTGAAAAGTATTCATTATGAATACTAATGATAATTTACATAAATTCACACCCAAATATGGTGAAGTAATTTTTCTAGGCTACTCCACGACTTTTAAGGATTAATGAGTATTTAATAAAAATAATTGTACTTTTGAATAAACAGTACATGTTAAATTTGATAAAACATATCCTTTTGTTTTTAAACAACCCCAACATACATCCTGTTATATGTTTTCGAAAACTGAATATAAACCCTGGATAGAGGATCTTTCTGATAAGAAAAATGTCCAAAAAAATATTTCTGAATCATTTACCCTAGAACATTTCCTAACATATGTTGATGAATAGGTTTTACAAAACCCAAATCAGTTGTTTATGAAAAATCATCCCAGTGATAGTATAATTGGTGATGTAAATCAACCAGTGAGGACTAGATGTTCCTTAAGAAAAATAGTATAACATCTAGAGTTACTTTCCCAATTATAACCAAAAATCACTGATGAAGCTAAAGTATATTATCATTAGACTAAATCCATGAATGATGAGTTAAATGAATTCAAAAGGAATAAATTCTGGACCTTGTTTGAAAGACCTAATGAAACATCTATTATTGGAATTAAATTGGTCTTCAAAAATAAATGTGATTAAAATGGAATCATTGTGTGAAATAAATCATGATTAGTTGATAATGTCTACAATCAACAAAAAGTAATGGACTATGAATAAGCCTATGCTCTAGTAGCTAGACTTGAATCTATTGTTATTTTATATTCCTTTGCAGCATTCTTTAAATTAAAGCATTTTAAAATGGATGTAAAATGTGATTTATTTATTGGATACCTTCTATAAGAAGTTTATGTTGAACAAACTCTTAATTTTGAAAACAAAAAACATCTTGAACATGTTTTCAAACATACCAAATGTTTATATGGACTTAAACAATCCCCTAAAGCTTGATATGATAGACTTACGGGAATTTTGTTACAAAAAAAATATGGTAAGGGAACTACTGATCAAACCCTTTTTATAAATAATGATAAGAACAATGTTTTGATTGTTAAAATGTATGTTGATGACATTATATTTGGTTCAACATTAGAATCATTAACTGATTTATTTGCAAATCTAATGAAATATGGGCTTGGAATGAGTATGGAGGGTGAGTTAACATTTTTCCTAGGTTTTCAAATTTCTAAAAAACCAGAAAGAAATTATATATCCCATCATAATTATATATATAATCTTCATAAAAAGTATGGATATGACAACACATAAAGTATAAGTAATCACATTGGTGACTCAAATTCACATGATCTTGATGAAGCTGGGAAACCAGTAGATCAATCATTATTTAGAGGTTTGATAGGAACTCTACTATAATTAAGAGCTAGTCGTCTAGACTTAATATTTTCTGTATGCTTTTGCGCATTATATCAATCCAACTCTAAAGAATATCATCTAAAAGTAGTGAAAATAATTTTTCACTATTTAAATGGGAACTATAGATTTTGACTCTTTTATACATATGGAAATGATTTTATTTTATAAATCTTTTTTTAGGCTGATTTTGGTGGATGTAGAATGGATATGGAAAAAACATCCGGAAATTTTCATTTATTAGGAGATTAATTAGTTTCTTGGTCATGAAAAAAAGAAACTCTCAGTAGCACTCTCCAATACTGAAGCTTAATATGTAGCAGCTGGAAGTTGTTGTGCCAATGTATTGTGGAAGCAACACACACTTAGAGACTATGGTATGAGTTTTACCAAAACAAAAATATTTTGTGATATTAATAGTGAAATTGCTCAAAGAAAAAATCGTGCATATCACTCTCATGAAAAAAAACATAGACAATAGATATCAATTTCTTAGGGATCACACAATAAAACGAGATATCATTCTTCAATTTATCGGAATGTAAGACCAACTTTCTGATATTTTCAAAAAATCATTACCCTCTGACAAATTTGAATAGATTAAACAAATGTTAGGAATGATAACCATAAAGTATTTTTCTATATTAACTATTTTTTGAAACCTATCTCCATACATTAACAAAATCTTTTTATAGGGGGTACATTTTCATGTTAGTAAAAAAAATTCATAGCAAAAAATTCTTCGAAGTCAAATTTGTTTCATAGTAAAAAAATTTTGTAGTCAATTATTTTTCAGAATGAAATTTTTCATAGTAAAATTTTTGTAGTTAAAAATTTCGTAATCTAATGTTATTCAATAAAAATTTTCCTCATTACTTATAATTTTTCATAGGAATCCGGAAGCTATATTACCTTTTTTAAATTTTTTGTAATCAAGTTTTTACTTGTTTGAATTTTTTATCTTGTTTAATAAATTTTTTCGGATTCACTTTTCCTTAAATCCGAATGTTTTGCCTTAAAACACTCAAATGAATACAACCTACCAAATTCCTTCTTTGGTTTTCATTTCAACCATTAGATTACATCAATATTATTTCAACCATTGAATCTTTTGGGAATATAAACTATTTCCTCAAATTCCAATATAAAGGCCCCCCGATTGTTGTCCCTCTTCAGTTATCAATTTTTGGCATGATGAAACATTGCACTTTACTTAAGCCCCATTTTGAATTTTCTTGTTTTCCCAATTCCGAATTTCTATGGAAGTTTCTTCATAGAAACAAATGTCCATATTAAATGGAATTTTTGAATTGAAGTTCTATATATAAAATTTCGTAGATATGAAGTTATTTTCTATGTATAATTATTTTATATCAAAGAAAATTAAGTTGAATGGTTTGAAGAGCTTGTGTGTATCTAAACCAAAGGAACAATATCCGTTTTAATTAGAGTTGCTGGTAGAATTATATAAATCTATAAGTTCCTTTAATGAATGAGGGGGATACATTTTTTTTCATTTAAGAGTTATGGAAAACCCTATTCTCTTTCAAAAAATAGGGCTGCAAACATAATTGGAATCTCATATGAGGTTGAAGATATATTCTGCACCCACAAGCTACCAGATTTATCAGGTTCGTTTAATATGAAGAAGGATTTTGAGTGTCTTTGTTTGAAAAAAGTAACGACTCCAAATATTTTCCATCTCTCTACAAATTTCCATATTCATGAATTATGGGTTATGAGTTTTTTTAATCCGAGAAAAGGAGACAAAGACACCTTATAGAAGAGTGATATATATATCCTAGATTTTCTGGTGAACCTCAAGAAGAATAATATGATAATCTATTTTTTGGTTACAATCATGAATATCAATAATGGGACTCTCAAATTCTAAATTATTATGTATCTGTTTATTCTTTGAAAGATCATAGTCCTTTGTTTAGAATCGTTCAAAATCCCTTGTAGTTCTATGCCAAGGAATTTCAAGGTTATGTTGTTGAGTGGTGATACATTAAGGATAATGTAGGTTGGATTCTATAGTCAATACAGAGAATTCTATGATTTTTATGAATCAGAAATCGAATCTTTATCAAAGAAACTGGAAGTTACTGAGACATCCAAGAAAGGTAGAAAGAAGGGAAAGTGAAGGAACCAGAAGTGAATGAAAAAACTCATGCGGTTCAGGAATCCCAATCCACACATCCAAAAACTAAAAAGAAAACATCTTCTTCAAATGAAGTGGTTTCTAACTAGAGATAATAAAAGAAGAATATGAAAAAAGGGGAACCCAATATAAGATTGGACCCTGTTGAAGAAAATGCCTTGAAGATTAAGGCAAGTGAGGAATTTGAGAGGCAAGAAAAAGAGAAGAAGAAAATGATTAAGATGTATGAAGCAGAGAATGTTCAATATATTATGAAGGTTTCTGAGAAATATTTTGAGCAGCTTCAGGTATCAGAAACTTTTCTCAATAAAACAGTACCCATAGAGACTTCGGGAAAGAAGATGGTGATTCGAGAACATGATGGAGAAGAACAAATTTTGAAAGAGTTGGAATTGGAAGAAGAAGAAGAAGTGGAATGAAGTGATGATACATATGATATGATAAGACAAGTGGAATAATATCATGAGAAGGAGAGTCCTAAAAATTGGTAATTATAACTTCTCAAGCTAAATCTACCTAAATTATTTCACAAGGAAAAGAGGATGATGATCAGGATGAAGTGAATAAATCATCTAGTGATGAAAACAACAACTATTATTTTGTTCAACAAGACGATATCATAGTAGATAATGAAAAAGAAAAATCTGATGAAGATGAGATAGTTCAACTATTAGATATTGAACATGAATCACCAAAAATATCAGAGATCATTCTGATAGCTAATAAGGGAAAACAAAATTTGTTTGATAAAACATGGAATGTCATGGTGGCAAAGAAACATGTCGGTGGTTCGTGAAAGAGAAAATCAAAAGATATAAGGAAATAATCCTCCCCAAAAAAATATAATTCGAAATCATCCTCTCTGGGACATGAATTTTTAGTCCAATCGTTGAAGATGTTTTTTGATACCATACCCTTTATTTTGAGTATAAAATTGAGGTGTTAGATTACATAGCACTCGTTTAATTCGAAATTGGATTCATTTTTCATGTTTATGGATAAGTTCATTAGGCGTGAGTCGGATTTCAAATCCTTCTTAAATGGGTAGGAAGCTCAAAATAGGTCTCGTAATGAAATTAAAAAGTGGTCAAGGAAGAAAATGGATGATCTGCGAGTCTTTAATGACATTCAAGATAATGTGAAGGATGATTTTGATACTGAATATAACAAGATCAAATATCTCACTACATGTTTTAATGAGATGGTCAGCCTTGAACAAACAACCCAAAATCAGGAGTCAAAGATATGAATGGGAATTTTAACTCATTCTCTTTGAATTGTAAACGGTATAGATATCTTATAAATGAGTTCGAAGAAAAGAATAGTAAGAAATAAGATCTTTTGAAGACCCAAGATGATTTTCTTAAGGCTAGGGATGAAAAAGTCAGTGTTCTGGAGAAGACAAACAAGGATCAGGAACACTTGCTCAAGTGCATTGAAGAAGATCACAAGGATCATAAGAATCTGAAAACCATCTAAAAGAATCTTATGTTAAAGGAAAAATAAGGATGATTTTTTTCCTAAACTCCTATCTTTTGTTGTATTTTTTTCTTGTAAAAATTCTTTCAATCATAATGAAATTTTGGTTATTCTTCATATGATTTATTTTAGAGTAATAAAATTTTAGGTACTATATTATTTCATCTTATTCCCTTTATATTTATTGAAATCCTGAATGGGGGATAAAAGGGTGGTAAAAAGAATACTAAGTAAATAAAAGAATGCCCTATGAAAGGGGGAGTCCAACTAAGGAGAAGTTTTCAAAAAAAAGATTTTCCTATACAAGTAAAAGAAATATGTCTTTAAGGATGTCAGAAATACAATCCATAGGGATTTCAAAACCTAAGGGGGAGTTAGTCGTATTCATCTTGATTCATAATTAAATGGCGATAAGTTTTTCTTTACTGTTCAAAAAGAAAAATTCTATGTCCTTATATTCTTTTTCGTAAGGATGTTTGTGCTTTCCAAAAGGGGGATATTATTGAGTCAATAAGGTTTCCATATGAATTTTCCATTCCTCTATGTTTTGAAAATCAGTAACACTTTATTTGAATGAAAATTATATTTTCACAAAGGATTATTCTCATATAGAAAGTTTCCATTATCTAAGGAAAATAGCAATTTTTTAAGGAAAAGATTCCTTCCCTAAAGAATCTTTTTTCATTACCTTTGTTTTTATTATTAATTTTATACTCTCTCTAAATTTAATAATTTTATTACTAAGGAAAAATTTGGTTCATACCTTTGATCTCAAAATCTTATGAATCCTTGGATATAGAGTATTTTGTTTTCTGGATCTGAATTATCTGAAATTTTGACTCTAAATTCATTAGAATTCATATTCTGGATTCTATGAAATTCAGAATCCTAATTCTATGAAAAAAAGATTCTGAAATCTCATAAATTCATATTCCTTATTCCTTAGAATTTTGGTTACAAATTCCTCAGACTTTGGGCCCTGAATTCCTCAGAATTAAGACTCCAAAGTCCTTGTAATTTAGACACCGAATTCCTAGGAATTTGGACTCTAAATTCCTTAAAATTCAGACTCTGAATTCCTAAGAATTCAAATTTAGAATTTAGAATTTAGACTCCAAAACCAATAAAATACAGATTCTGAATTCTTTTTAAAATAGAATCCGAATGTGAATGTATTATAGACTTCTAATGTTTATTTTCTTATACCTTGAATTCTACTTTTCCTTAAACACCAAAAAAATTATTTGGTTAAGCTTATTCATTTTCCTTACACTTTTTATGAGACGATGTCATATAATCTACTTCTAACTAACCATTGTTTGAGTGAGAAGTGTATAGGTCCCTACGATATTCAAGGAAAAATATGACCATTGGAGGAGAGAGCTGACCGTTGGAGAAGTTCCTATAAATTGGAGCTCATTTGACCAAGAACTATGTGTGTTATATCACTCTAGAGATTACATGTTGTTGAAGTGATTTATAGAGAGATAATTACATGTTTTTTTATGGTTCTGAACAACTTTTTCAAATAGCTTTGTGTGACTTTGATTGTTTCTGAGTACATTCGAGGGATTCCAGGTATTGGAAGATAGAGATGCCGACTACCTTAAAGTTCAAGGACTTCCAGGGATAGGAAGACAGTGGTTCTGACTATCTTAATGATCAAGGGCTCCAGGGGATAGAAATACTGATTCTAATATTCTTATCGGGGGATTACCCTAGTGTCAGTAATACAAAATTTCTTGAGAGTATAAACTAAGGGACCTTTAACCAAGTTTGTTGGATACCATACTCTTTGGGTTAAAATTTTTCATACTTGTTACTGGTTTTGTTTCATGTCTTTTCCCGCTATATTTTGATAATGGAAGAATGTATAATTTTATTATACTTTCTTATCACTTTTTTATACTCTTATAAGTAAGATTATATATGATTTAAGGTAGAATCATTTCTTTGTAAACATTTCTTATGTTTTATTTCTGGAACCATATTTTGGAAATCTAGAAAGTCTGTGTAGTAGAACTAAAATAGGACTTGTGAATTTACCTTGTTTAAATTTGTTGAACATAGTTTTAATTATGGTTAAAAAAAGTATTTAAACATGCAATTCACCCCCCCCCCCCTCTTGCAATTGAGCATCTAAATTTATATTTCTATCCTACAAGACTAACCTCTGTGATTGAAATCCAAAGTTTCATTGTATTAACTGGGCATTATTGGCGATTTTTGAGAAATTTATCATTATTTTTCATCCACATAATGAGTATAACTCATAAAGGAGTCATTTTTATCTAAAATAATGAATGCAATGAACATTTTAAATAGATGAATTAGAGGCTGGTCATTGAACATGTACTCATATTTCCCAGCAGTGGTGATGGATTTATAATCCATTGTGATGAACCCAAAAGGGATTGGGTTCTGTAATCAGGAAAAATGATAAATTGAAATCTTATGCCCCTAGATAATTGAAGATATATGAGTAGAACTACTTAAATCATGATCTAGAATTATCTAGGTTATATTTTTATTATAATTTGGCTTTTAGTATCTCTGTGGGGAGAAGTGAGATATTTATGTACCCCATAAAATCCTCCAGTATATATTCACACAAAACAACCTCAATATGCACCAATAGAGGTTGTTAGACCTAATCATGGATTTAAATTGTTTTGTAAATTACTATATTGAGAAAGCTAACAAAGTGGCAGATGCTATAAGTAGAAAGGATCTCTCAACTCTATCCATGGTGATGAGTGAAAGGGATGAGAAATTCGTAGACATTAAAATGAACGATATGGAAATAATAATAGAATCTCCCTCCTACCATTCCCAAATTACTTCTCAAGCATTGATGTTTAGAGAGGTTCATTGGGTATTATAAATATAATGAGTTTCTAAAAAATAAGGCAGTGAATATTTTCTGATTTAATTAGGTTGAATATGGGGTTATAATATTTGAATATAAATATTTTTCACATAAAAAACATGAACTGAGCAGGGATATTTTGAATGATGTTCATAGATAATCCTTCTGTATTCATCCAATAAACACTAAGATGTGTAAATATTTGAAGAAAACATTATAATGGGATAAAATTAAGTGATATATTTCTAATTTTGTGTCTTGATAGTCAGTATTATCGTAATTCAGGGTAGAGAAACAAATATCTGATGTTATGGTGCATCCATTTCCCTTACCAGTATAAAAATTTTAAAACATACCATGGATTTCATTACAGGACTCTTCAAGATATATAAAAGAACAAATACATCTAGTTGGTATTCAATCACCTTACCAAATCAATACATTTCAGTCCCTTTCAAGAAGAATTCTCTCCTGACCAAATCTCCATGATATACATAAGAGAGGTGTTAGGATTACCTGGATTATACCTTTTTATTATATCTAATCAAGATTTTATGTTTACCTCATTAATTAAGATAATATTTTAACAAGAGTTGAATATAAAAATTGTATTTTTCACTAATTATCAACCTCATTTATATGGTTTAATTTAAAGGAGCATTAAAACACTAAAAGACATGATGAGATCATTTTTAATGGATTTATAAGCATGTTGTGATAAACAAATTCCCCTAGTACAATTCTCAATGGACAACAGTTTCCAATATATAATTCAAATAGAATCTTAAGTGTCTATTTATAGGAATATGTTTCAGACTCTAACATGCTAGGAGGTAATTGGATATCCAAAGATTATGGGACTTGGAATTATTCTAGAGATGGCATAAAAGGTTCAAAACATACTTCTCCATATGAAATATGCAATAATTTGATTGAAAAGCTATGAAAACATTCATCGATATAAATTATAGTTGTAGTTATGTGATAAATAGTTCCTTGATATATATCTATTGAATAATTTCATGATTTCTTGGAAAAAATTACAGCCTATTCCAAGATACATTTTCTTATTCGAGATCCTTGATCACATAAGAGCACTGGCTTATCGATTGGCACTCCCTCCAAACATATTATATGTATAGGACGTGTTCCTTGTATCCCTCTTGATAAAGTATACACCAGACCCCTGAAATGTAAAAAATATACATTTGGTGCCATTATATAATGATCATTCATAATTGGAGAAGCTGTTGAAGATCTTTGTTCGTAGATATTAGTTCTAGGAATTATGAAAACTCACCTGGTAAAAGTATTGTGGTCCAACCAAAAGATTGAAGAAGCGAATTGGGATCCAAAAGAGGGGACAAAAAATATGTAACCTACTTTATTTTAGTGTATGAAATAAATATTTTGAGGTTGAAATTTATGAATGAGGTAATATTGAAACAAATTGATGTTTTATAATTAAAATTTATATTCTCTGATGGAATAAATGTCTCACTAAGTAATGAATCTATAGAAAACAAATGCAATACTTTAGTTATTTTGGAATATTATATCCTATAAAATTTAAAGTACCATTATTCATCATAAACATTAATAATATATCATTTTCCAAGTGATCATGTGTTTATTATATATATAGGTTTGTGATAATGTCTTCCGATACAAATGTAAGTAGTGATCTCCTCGACCCGTAGGATTGTTCCCTATGATTCCCATTTCTTGACGATTATAAGGGAGATATAAACTCTATGATTTTCCCTTGACCATGGGAAATATGAAATTCAATATTTCAACCATGAGAGAAACCATTTATGGGATAATTTTATGTTCATCGAGATCATGGCCCAAACCATGTTCGTCGAACCACCCTACGAAAATATCACCATCCAACATCTTACCATTTGGTCATTCACTGGTGTAATAAACAGATATGTATCTCAACCATAACATTACCAATATGTACATTTTATTTTCAATGAAATTATTATTAAATTTAATTACTTATTTATTTTACATTATAAATTATTAGATAATGTGTTTAATGAAAAATAGATTTCAATAAGAAAAAAATCAATTATATTTTACAATAATAAGAAATTTAAATTAAGGCATTGATTTTAATTAATTATAAAATTTTCAAAATAAATGGTATTTTAATAAAATAATACTATCAAATAATATATATTAAGTATAGTGGATAATATGTTTTTACGAAGTTAATAAAAAATTTATAACAGTCAGAAATTAGTTATTGTAAAAAAACTATTTTTTCAATAAAAAACTATTTTGGCTTAAATATATAAATAAAAATATTAATATATTTATTTAGATAAAATAAATTTTATTTTTATAATCAACTAATTGAAATTACCCAATTTTTAATGTTACATAATTTTCTAAGACACCCTCATTTTTTTGGTTAAATAAAATTAGGTATAAATATATTGTATGTATAATGACATCATAATGACCTAAAAATGATGTAATATCTTCCAGAAAAGGTATCCAAGAACAATTATATATTTCCCCATTAAAATAATGTGTATTTAAGGTTATTTTATTTTTGATAAATTCTTAATGAAGCCTCCAAAACCTATATTATATGATTAGATTTTAAATTCAAATATTTATAAACATGACTCACTCCCACATCACCAAGGGTAATAATTTGATGAGTTAGGTTCATGGACTGATATAATAATTAGATCCACTTCTACTTTTCATATCAAATGGGAAAATTCCATGGTAAGGTTTGAGGGTTTTTATTACATTATTCTATAGAGTCCAAAATCAATGTTTATGAAATTATAGAACTCGCCTCTATTTTACTATATAAAAACACCTAATATCTCATTTCAATTCAATAAATAAAATTTAGCATGAAATTACTCTATATATCCCATAAAAGTTTCCCTTAATCTCTCAATAATATCCTACAATATTTTTCGAAAATACCTTTTTAGGTAAGGGATACTCCCCAAGTCCAATTTATCCATGAACCTTCTGTATTTTATGCCATATAATTTATAATTCATAAGGTAGGGATTTGTTTTTAAACATAATACCTACTATCCTTTTAGTTTATAAATTCTTAAATACCCCATTATCTATCAAAAATCCATTTTATGAACATTAAATTATCTTTTTTATGCTGTCTAAATTTTACTGTGACTTTTCTTACCAAACTATTATGGAGTGAATTCTAGTACTCATTTTTACTCAAGGGTATTAACCTATATATACGTATAATCATTTTATTGTGGAATTAAATATATTCAAAATAAAAATTAAATAATTTGGTTAATATATATTTAAGTTATTCTTATGTTATATGATCTTTGTGGAACAATTATTCATGTACCTAATATGATTAAGATGGATATTCCTAAATAGTGATCTATGCATTGGGTAATGTTTTAATCTCTTGAGATATCATGTAAGTTGCACATTAGGTTATATGAGTAACACTCTCTTATTATGTATTTTATTATCATTTACTTGTGATTATGATTCCATTTTCAATAATTTCCCACATTTCCCTGTTGCTTTTATGCTATCATGATACACTATTACTCATTGTTAGTGACTATGATTCTCACCTATTATGATAAATTTTTATGAAAATTGGATAACATGTGTTTCTTTAACATATTACATTAATTTTTTATTCCCTTACTAGTATTTATATCTCACCCTTTTCCTATGTGTGTCGTCAAGTTATCCTATGCAGTTTTAAAAGCTATGGAATATTATAGGCATGTGAAAGAATTTTTCTATAATTTTATTGCATCCATGTAAAGATTTGATTAACTACATACCTAATTACAGATACAATAGTATTCAAAATATTATTGGTTCTATTAAGTTTACATTTATGTAATGTATCATGATATAAATTGTACTAAATACTTGGGTTTTCATAAGGACTGGTTCTAGGTTGACCTCAACCACTACCACCTTGCATCAGGGCATCTATCTTGTCTATAGGGTTATGACTAATTAAATTTTAATGGTGTATCATGTAGTATATAGATAAGTCCATCCAAAATTAAATTATAATCTGACCTATAATATCTATCCATATAAGTGGACACAAAAATTATCGATTCCCACTACCTACATATAAAACAAAAAATCACATTACTAGCCATACCCGAGGGATATAGTCAATAAACTTCTATGAATCAAGGTTACTGAGTCCCACACTGATTACGTAACTTCACAAATACTTTAATTTACATTTAAATTCATAACTATAAAACACACTCTACCATCCACCAACACTTTCCAAAATATGTGTTCTTATTAAATTATTCATAATAACGTTTTTTCTTGAGAACATAAATATTTATCCTCACAGTAATAGACTGGCCTACTATTGAATCTCAAGACACAGACCCCAATCAATGTGGTGAAATGATTAGTATTAGTAAACTAAAAAGTTATAGGAATTTTATAACAAACTCTTTAACTTTTCTTTATATTCATAAATTGAATAGTTTCTTTGTTTTATAGATAATAACTCTTATAAATACATTAATCAAATAGTTTAAATTAGGAAATGTTTTTAGAAATTAACTTATAATTTATCCCAATATATCAAAGATCTATTATAATGTTTGAATTATAATGCCCACCAAAATCAAATAGATTCACATAATAAGTGTAATTTTAATGGAATCTAAGGATATTTTTCTTAATAAGTAACTGAAAAATTTGTCTCCACATCCTCCATCCACAATAGAATTTCCTTATTAAATACATATTCCTTATAATTTAGTAAATGCTACTACTATAACATTTTAATGTGACTCTCAATGTCTTGGACATTATAGGGTTAAACCTATGAAAACTATCCATGAATTCCCCATCCATACTCTCTCCATCTTCCTCGGGATTTCAATGCACAAATTAAGTAACTATGAGTAAATAAACATTTAAAACTGATGAAAATATAGATTAGCATACACTTAAAAAATCGTGCTCAGTCACATCTACTAATTAAATGTAGATTATAAGTAATTGATATGACCTGATTTCATCTGATATTTGAGTCCCAACAAGTATACTACCTCACTAATAATACATCGTTTCTCTAAAAATGATTTAGAGAATTTAAATTCCTATACTCTGAATAATTGAGAACCTATATGTCAATAGAAAAATTTCTCGGACTGTTTCATATTCCAGGTTTGAAAAATATGGTAATCTTACAAATCTATAAAATCACCACTTATTCCAACCCTAAACCTTATTATATAACACTCACTATAATAGAACTTTTTCAAATCCCAAACCAATTAGTGTAATAGCATAGACATAACCATCCCATAATTATATAATTCATAGAAAATAATTCTTCACATACATACCCATGACCTTTAAGGTGTATAATTTTAGATAATTTCAGAAATCCGTATATATTAAAACCAATTAATTTCCCACTAAAAAATATTATTTTACAACCAAAACAATAAACATAAATGAAACACTATAATACATAAACATCTCATAAATACCTTCCACAATGATTCTCTTCTAGATACATCATTCATAATACTCTTCTCTATTTACTTTTGGAATGGAAACATAATCAAATTTAATCTAAATGATCAATATGGGAAAATAAAAGTAATAAAAATTAAATATCATGAGTGATCATATGATAAATATTTTGGTAAAAGAAAATATTCAATGTTCAAGGACATAATATAAGATAATATTACAACATAAAACATATATCACAAACCATGAGTCAATGCATAAGGATTTTGGGAAGAATATAATAAATGTGACATATGGGTGTTGAAACACGAGTCAATAATGATGATATGTTAAAATATAACAAGGGAATAAGAATGTAAAAAAAATATAAAAACGTAAAATCATTTTTAATGTCCAAGATCAATTTCGAGAACAACATCACATAGTGGAAAGAGGCTCGTAGTGGATTGGGATTACTTCCTAATCTATTACATGTCATCTGAAGAGATATAAATATTTACCCAGTTAATTAGATATATATATAATTTCAATCCCATTAATTACATACTAAAAAATCATATGTATGTGTGCCACATAAAAAATATCAATAATTACATTACAACACAATTATCCCTTGAGATGAAATTATTTTCATGGATAATTCAAAACAAAAACGTTCAGAACATATCCAAGAAAATAATTTGGATTATTACAATATAAAATATCCAAAGTTAAGCATAAGAATAATTTATGTATGTTATAATAGATGAAAATGAATTTTATTAGAGGAATAAAAAATAGTATTGAAAATAGAAATAAATATCATTAATTTATGATATCATTTTCTAAAATAAACTATTTTATAAAAAATATATTATAATTTCTTTCTGAAACCATCAAAAATAGGGTAAGAAACATTGTAGAGAATAATTATGATAATGGGATGAAAATTCATTCTTGTGGAAGGTTATTAAAAATAGGATTATTTTGACAATTTTGTAAAGAGTGAAAATGTTAATAAAAAATGAAATGTGAAGAAAATGTAAAAAATATTCATTTAAAACTATTTTAATAAAAGTGAAATAAAAAATAAAATGTCTTTATGAAATAATTTAATATTATAAAATGGTATCAACAAAAAAATATAATGAATATAGACATTGAAGAGATAAATTCTCATTTGAAAAGAAGAGACAAAGTGAGCTCGACTTACATAAAACCTTTTTGTTGAATTGTGAAATAAAGGTAAAGGAAATTCTAATAATACATGTAAAGCCAATAAAATAACTATATAAGAAAAAAATTAATTATTTTCAATGTTAAATGAAATAAAATTTCATCTAATGTAAGTTTAAACATATATAATTTTTATTCCAATTTGAGATGAGAATATAAACCCTAAAACATTGATAAAGTTAAAATACATAAACATTGAAATAAATAACATGATTTGGATTTTAAAGTCACAATAATAACATGAAAAATGTAGTAAAATATTTTAATGGGCCATTATATACTCTAAATAAATAAATAAGGTTGTGAATACATGACATATCCTAATGAAAGAAGATTAAGATGAGGGACACTTAAAGAGATCATAAATTTTAGAGTAAGAATAATTAAAAAAGGATGTTATAGTAAATAGATATAATTCACAATAAAATATGTAAGATAAAAAATGTAATGAAATCATAAGATATATTCAATCAGATATAAAATAAAATATTTCAAGATTAATGATTATAACTCAATGAAGTAATTTTAGTAAACAAAAAATAATTTTACTTTGGAAATGTATGAGTCAAATACCATGGAAAGATATCATAAAATAAAATTTTAGAAAAAATAAATAAATATTTATTTATGATAAAATAATTCAAAAATCAATAAGTATGACATATAAAATACCAATAGGTACATAGTGTGAATTATGTCTCAAGGAATGTAAATTATGATGAAAAACCATTACCTTGGAAGCTCACTTCCTCGCAAAAAAATTAAATTATTTTTTTGATAAACTAAGATTCATTAATAATATATTTTAGAACCATATTCATGTGTATTAATTTTTATAGAAATCATTTATCATCACTTAATGATATTTTTTCTCATTTTTAGTTCATATTGAGCATTTGTTGTTATTAGTTTGACCTTTCCCTAGTATGTTCTGATATTACAATTTTAATAATGATTCCATGAGAACAAGTTCATAATATACATAATATTATGGCCATGGAATTGAATTTCAGTAATTATTTAGGAATAAATACGTTCATTTCATTGTATTTTTAGGTATGATTCATAAATATGAAATCCATAAAAATATTTTTTTGGTAATTTTAAACAATCATAATGTGTTATATTAATAGTGTATTAAAAATCGATATTACCTTTTAAAACCCATACATACAAAATTATTTTCTTATTTATATCATAACTTTCTGATAATTAATTTTTCATATCCATCCATGATAAAATTTTATAGCATCATCCAAATAAGTGATTAAACCAACCCAAATAAGAATATGTTATAAAAAATGTATGCGTATGATTATATTGAAGTTTTATTAAAATATTATTATTCCAAAAGTTCAATTATATTTTTTTTTGTTTATATGGTAAATTAATATTGGTAAGAGTTAGGATAAGATGGTAAATGAAAACGAAGGATAAAGAGTCACTACGGACAAAGAAGAAGTTGTGTCTTCTCTAGGAAGTCATCTTGGTTCATAAAAGAAATTAGGTAATAATCATGAAACTAAAAGATATTTAACCAGGGGGTAATTGCTGGAAAATGAAATATGCTTGCCTATAGTAAGGAATTTTAATTTTATGTGTAATTTAGAAAGGGTTTTTATATAGTGATTTTATAATTGATAAGTGGTGTCATTTGTTTGGATAATGTATTCATTGATTAAATATTTAGGCCAAATAATATAAATATCAATGACTCCCATTATATTTACTATTTATTATTAAAACAAGGGAGGTTATTTTTGTCTTTTAATCCAATACAAACCATAAAATATATTTTCAATACATAATTAATATACTACGGTGTAAAATTATTATTTTTAAATGAACTATTTTACTTTATAAATATATTTCTATTTTATAAAAATTATTCATAAATTTTTATGACCTATTTATATCATGGTGATGTCATAAAAGTTATAGTATTTGTAAAAAACTATATTTTTTTAACTATTTACCTAAGGGTGGATTTTTTTAAAAAAAAACACAAAACCTATACACTAACATAATTTTGATATTATTAATAAAAAAATGAAGTTCTATTTATGAAATTTATATAATTCAAATCTATCATTTAAAGGAAAACATAAAATATAATGAAAAATATTTTTATTAAAAAAAGAATTTTTAAATTAAAATTATTCCTAGTATTATTTCATATAAATTACTAATTGAATAATTGTTAATATATTTTAGATATACTAAAATTTTTAATGAATATCATCCGTAAAAAGTGAGAATTTTAATTTCAAAAATTAAAAACACATTATATATAGAAAAAACGGTTCTTTGTGAAATAGGCCTTTCAACATTAAATGATTTTATATTAATTACTAACTAACTAATAGTTATTATATTAATTTATATTAATTTATTTATATATATATATTAAATACATTTCACTAAATTTCATTCTCTAAATATTACAAATTTATATTCTAAATAAAATATCATTAAATATGGGAACAAATTATAAAAAGTCTATTTTTATCAAAGTAAATACAATACTATTGAATAATACATTGATTAAATTATTTATATGACTATAATATTGAGAAATATCAATAATAAATCATATAATTAATTGGAATATCTGGTTATGAAATATCTAATAATTAATGAATTTTTTTAAATAAACCAAAGTAAGAAATCTTGTTAAGAAAATAATTCAACAATATTTGGTATCAATGGTATCAAATTGATTATATAAAATAATTTAGTGAATTTAAATCATTTTTAAAATAAATATTTCTTAAATAAATAAAATTTTATAACATGAATATTGGTAAAATGGGTTTTTTTAGAAATACAAGGGTTTACATATCCCCCAAGTAAACAAAATAGGTCTTCATAATTTTAACTCATTTACCAAAATCTATAATTTTCATAATCATATATTACCCTATGATAATGGATTTATAGAGTTCCTTAATATATTGAAAATGTTCCAAATCCATTCATGGGGTCAAAACAGATTATAAAACTGTAATTTGAAAAGAATCAACAATAATGTAACCTTGTAAGGATTTAAGGTAAACATAAGGAAGGTTCAGTAAAAGAGAAACCAACCTAAAACATTAAACAAGAATAAATTATTTTCTTTATAAATGATTTTTAGGTTACCCACATTTAGAAAATAAACATAAAAATTGCTTTTTAACAGAGATAATGTGATGTATGAATGGTTCTTAAGATAATACCTATTCGTCTTCTAGAGTTATAAAGGAAAAACGTTTTTTATAAGGAACATGTACATAGAGGAGAAAAATAGTAAATAAAGGTGATGAGAAATATTATTCACATCATCATATTTTATGAAATAAAAACTCATCCAAGAATAAGATTGCTCTATGAAAATGTAATTTCTCCTAGAGTAAAATAGAAAATTTCATTTGAGAATGATGATAATGTAATTTATCAAACATATAATTATATAGTTAAAAACAAATATTATGACTCATGGAAAAGATATTGAGTCAAGAATAACCCTTATGAACATCATGGTGTGTGAACTATAAATATATAAGGGAGATAAATAGGTCATTAATTCATCGATAATTAATATTACAGAGTATCATATTCTTTTCATGATATTTTCTAGAGGAGAAAATATGAAATTAAATATCAATACATAAAAATCATATAGTCATGGAAAGTAAATCCCAAAATCAAGAAAAACATAATGATAAGTTCCCCCAACATTCCACATAATATTTTTCCAAAAAATTATTAAACCTTAAAAATAATCAAAATATTTCATACTAAGTTTATAGTCCAAATTACCCATGTAACCCAGGTCACATAAATTCTCAACAATGAACTAAATCTTTATCTATTAAATAATATTAACTATCGAGATATAAAATAACACACAAGAGTACATATACCGTAATATAAGAAAATAAAATAAAATTCACTAATGATACCCTATATCACTTTTTCAATAAACCACATGTTGATCTTATATTTTATTTATACCACAATCATGTATTATTATTAAAACCCAATAAATATCCACCTTAAAATCAAATCACATTGAACTTCATAATGGTATCCCTGCATTTGAATTTAAGATCCACCATTAAACATGTCAAACTAAGATGATATATATAACTCTAAAATTATCCCAAAATGATAAAATCCTAAACAATAATGTTATCTTAGATATTCTTTGATAAAAAAATGTAACATCAAATACATAACCATCCCTTTCTGAAAATATGATATTAGTCCTTTTGGACTCACCTGTTTTGATAATATCAAATATGATTAGATATGTTATGATAATCCCAAATCATGCTTATATATATAATAATTATGTTTTATAACTATGCCTTCATGTTATATAGTTGTATAGATTTCAAAATAATCATATAATATCATGGAATAGATTAATCAATGCTTATTTATGTTTAACAATGATGAAGTGTGATATTAATTCAATATGGAACTAATATGCAAAGAACAATTACCTTTTAAGCATTTATGTTCTTAAGTCACTGATAGTTATAATTATGACTGATACAGACTAAGTCTAATGGTAGACAAGGTCACTGGTATACAAGTCCACCGATAGACTATGTTTACTGATCGACAAGGTCACTGATATACAAATTCACTGATACAAGTCCACTGAAACAAGCTACAGATATAATGGAGCTACTGAAAGAATGGATCTACTGATAGAATGAAGCTACCAATAGAGGAAGATACTAATAGAGAGAGCTACCGCTACTGATGATAACAGCTACTGATAGAGATGAGGAGCTACTGACATATGTTTACCGATACATAGAGCTACTGATGGATGGAGCTACTGATACATTAGCTACTACTACAAGAGATACCCTTACAAGTCTACTAACCGAGAGCTACAGATGGAAGATGACTATTAACTAGTGTCTACGTCTAAAACTCTATACTTTTTCAATATTATTAATATAATTCTAATGGTCATATTTTCACAATTCAATGCAGCTGTCATTAATTAATGTGGGTTGTTGGCATGTTATGGAACCATACCTCGTACCTGTGAAAGGAAATTAATACCATTGTTGGAGATGAAGGAATAAAAGGAATATGGAGCTACTACAAATTACAAGAGATATATATAAGAAAGAACATGAGACATATACAGGAAGATACACATGTACATGTATAGAATAACACTCAAAAAACTCTAAGAGCACTCATTCACGTCATGAAAATAAGTTCAAAGAGGAGGTTCAAGTGTTGCAATGAATACTCTCACATTCTAGCTGAACAACTATACTGGATGTGAAGGAATAGAACAACGACACACTATTTTCCAGACAACATCCAAAGAAGGACTCAAATATTAATTTTCTTCAATCCCAAGGAGTCCAGAGCTGCATAGACATCACACAAGATCATTCTAAACTCATCTCTGTATTATTTCTCTACTATGATAATTTTTGTTATTACATTACGAGAAATGTGTGCTTCTGTATGTTTGGACACACACTGACTTCTAAGCTGAATTAAAGGATACAGAAATCCTCACACCAAACTCATTATACCTTGTGTATGCCACGTAGAACTGGGGTAGTGGTTTGAGGACCTGGATAGAATTTGTGTTGTTGTTGTTGCTTTCTCACGAAGAACTGTGGTAGTGGTCTGATGACCTGGACATCCTCTGTTTCGTTGTTGTTTCTGTCCCACAAAAAATTGTGGTAGAGTTATGAGGACCTACACAGTCTGAGTACTATTTTAAAACCTGATCTAGGGTGTAGATCAAAGTTATATATAAATTGTTTGATAGGACTAAGTCTCAGCTCGAGAATAAACCCGTTGGTTAAAACTGATGCGCAACTTATTTTAGTTTAAACTATTTTCAATATTCTGCGGATGATTACATTGAAATTCGAATTTTATTTAAAGTAACTATGATGGTTTAAATAGAAAGTGTTTGTAATTATTGTTAGACATTAAGTTAGTTTCAAAAGCTAACATAATATTCGGATTAAGTTAACGGAGAAATAATCAATCTTTGAGAAAGTAATTGAACACTTACAATCTTTATGAATTACTACAATTTAACTCGTTTGTTAAATTGGGGGTTTTTAATAGAAATATTTTTAATCTGAAATTTATATTGGAGCTCAATTCACCCTCCTCTTTAGTATCCACTCTGACAAATATTTGGTATCAAAAGTTCATTGATAAAAGTTTTCAAAACACTCTGTTTTTCAAATATGATTTCAGTTGTATCTTTAAGATCTTAAATTTCTGTTATTTCTAAATTGTACATCTTCAAATATATTTTATAAAATATAATTATAGATAATAGATTATAATGTATAGCTATCAATAGGACACCCTTCTTTAATGGTGTCAGTCATGCCCAATGGAAAATAAAAATTAAAATCTATTTAGAAAGTATAGGATTTGGCATCTGGACTACTATAGAGACTCGGTATATGATTCCAGAAATTATTATAACTACTAGGGATGAACCTATGAAAGCTAAATACAGTAATAATTGTAAAGAAATGAATTCCATGTATTTTTATTTAGGAGATGAATAATTTAATAAAATATCTTCTTGTAAGACTACTTTTAAATTTTGCGATACTTTGTCTATTTCTCATGAGGTAACAACCAATGTCAAGGAAATGAGACTAAATAAATAAACTATTAAGTATGATAATTTTAAAATGAAATTTGATGAATCTATTTCTGATATGTATCTCCGGTTTAATTAAATTGTTAATACAATGAGCTCACTGGGAAAAGATGCTCCAGAAAAATAGAAAATAATGAGGATACTGAGATGCCTACAAGACATATGGAGAGGAACCTCTGTCTTTGTACGAGAATCATGTGGAATTGGAAAGCTACCTGTTAAGGTGCTGATTGGAAAATTGATGATGTATGAAGAAGAGATGAGGGTAAGAAAAGTGGAATATGAAGAACCTAGTAAGAATTCAGTAGCATTTATGTCCACCGATTCAAATAAAAAGGACAAAGAGAAGGTTCAGATAACTGAAGAAATATCAACTAGTAATAATTATGACTCAGAGAGGGATGAAGAGATGGCTCAGATAGCCAAGAGATTAAATATATAAAGAATAAATTTTTTAGAAAATCCCATTATAAATTTAACTATGATCTATGTGAAAATTGGAAGAAATACTGGAGGAAAGATGATAAAGATGATGGAATAGTTTTCTGGGAGTGTAAAAGAAAAGGGCATGTCAAAGCTGACTGTCCAAAACTGAAATTTAAGAAAAAGTATGAATATAAGAATAATAAATACATAAAATCCATGAAAGCTACATGGAGTGCTTCTGAACATAGATCATGTGGATTTGAAGCTTTTGATTCTAATGAAATGAATCATGACAACATGTGTTTCATAACTGAAATATCTAAGGTAACACTTAATTCCCCTATGAACAATGATTATTATTCTGGAAATAAAAGTGATTTAAACAATGATGATAATAGGTCTAAATATGAATTATTTGAATATTGTAATATGTTAGAAGATACTAGTAATGAGCTTAAAGATAAGTAAAAATCATTAAAGACACACTATGCGTAGACTAGTATTGTTAAATCTGATCATAGTATAGAAAAGGAAAGGAATGGTCAACTCTTGAATGAGAATACTAAACTCAAACTGTCTAATGAGAAACATAGAAAAGACTTAGGGACATCCAAAAATGGAAAGAATACTCTTACTCAAATGCTTGGAAAAAAAAGTTGCAACCAATTATACTATTGGTATAGGATACCAGCCTGGAAAGAGAAATATTATTAAAAAGTAAATTTATTTCAAATTCAGGATAATATGCTGCTAGTTCAAATTATTGAAATTCTTATACATAATTTAGATGATCAAATTCATATAGGACAAAAAAAGTTTATTTATCAAAATCTTTTTATTCTGTTAACTATCGGAAACCCATTAGAAAAATATGGGTGCCTAATGTTTTACTTCCTAACCTTTCTAGACCATAGAAAATCTAGGAATCAAAATTATCTTCTGTCTAAATCTGTTTTGTCGGAAACATGCTTGAAAAGTTCTTGTAGGAAGACTTGGTACATGCACAGTGGATGTCCAAGGAATATGATAGGATACTACTCATGTTTTAAGAGCATAATAAAATTTGATAGAGGACATGTCACCTTTGGGGATAACTCAAAAGGAAAAATCATCGGCTTAGGCCAGATTGGTATCACTAATTCAATTTTAATTTCTAAAGTACAATTTTTTGATGGATTAAAATAAAATCTGTTATGTATTTCTCAGTTGTGTGATGATGGATTAAATGTAAAATTGGAAAATTATTCATGTAGTGTTTTTAATCTTAAAAATTTTTTGGTATTTACTGCATCAAGAAATGAAAATGTGTATGCTGTAGATTTTAATTCTTTATCTAAATAAAATGTTACTTTTTTAAATGCTTTTCATAAAGAATCATGGCTATGGGAAAAAGATTAGGACACTTCAATGTTTGTTCACTCATGAAACTGACTAGGAAAGGTTTAGTTACAGACCTGTCCAAACTAGAATTCCCAACATATAATGTTTGTAATCCTTTTCAAAAGGGAAAACAACATACAATTTCGTTTAAATCAATGAAATAAGTTTCAACTTCTCAACCTCTCAAGTTGGTTCAAATGGATTTATTTGGACCATCTATATTTTATATCTTAAATGGGAAGCACTATGTTTATGTCTTCGTAGATGATTTTTCAAGATATACTTGGGTATACTTTCTACCTCAAATAAGTGAAGCTTGTTCTTATTTCATTAAATACTCCAAGTTTGTAGAAAACTTAAATGGACTTAAGATTAAGACCATGAGAAGTGATCATCATCATGAGTTTAAAAATCATGATATTGATACTTATTTCTCACATAATGGCTATAGATACAATTTCTCTGCCCCCACAACACCTCAACCGAATGGTGTAGTAGAAAGAAGAAATATGAATCTTCATGAAATTGAAATAACTATGATTAATGAATATGATATACCTATTTACTATTGGGCAGAAGCTATCAATACAGCTTGTTATACTATAAATAGAGTCTTGATTAGACTTATTATAAAAAATAATCCTTATAAACTGTGGAATAATAGGAAGCCTAAGGTAAATTACTTTATTGTTTATGGTTGTAAAGTTTTCATCCTCAATACTAAAGATAATCTTGATATGTTTGCATCAAAAATTGATGAAGCTATCTTTCTAAGTTATTCAATATCTAACAATGATTATTGAGTATTTAATAAGAGGACCAAATGTGTTGAAACATTTTTACACATAAAAGTTGATGAAACTGATCCACATGAACCTAAGACACCTCTTGAAAATATTAAAGAAGATATGTCAATTCTAAACCTTAATGACAAAAACAGTGAACCTGTTGTTAAGACAACAAGTTCTCGAAATTTTCCAAAACCTGTTTCTATTGAACCTGAACCTGTAAATGAACCTAAAATTACTATCCCTACCTTTAATAGGCTATATATGACCATTAAAAACCATACATTAGATGTCGTAGTAGGAGATTTTGATAGAGGAACACAAACTAGATATTCCCTACATAATCAGGTTGAACATCAAGCTTTTCATTCATAGTTAGAACCAAAAAATATCAATGATTCCATCAATGATGAAATTTTGGTGATGGATATGTAAGAAGAATTAAATCCATTTGAAGGAAACAAAGTCTGGGAATCATTCGAAAGGCCTAAGGACACTTTGATCATAGGAACGAACTGGATTTTTATAAATAAAGTTGATGAGTCTAGGAATATAGTTAGAGAAAAATCTAGGTTAGTTACACAAGGATATAGTCAAGAATAAGGAATAGACTATGAGGAAACCTTTGCACCTATAGCTAGGTTAGAAGCTATTAGGATTCTACATTCTTATGTTGCTCATCTGAATTTCAAGTTATATGAAATGGATGTTAAAAGTTCTTCTCTAAATGGTTTTATGATTAATGATGCTTTTGTTGAACAACCACTTGGATTTACAAATCCACATTTTACAAATTGAGTTTTTAAATGTTCTAAAGCATTGTATTGTTTAAAACATGCTCCATGAGCATTTTATGATAGACTTAGTAATTTTCTTATTTCAAAAGATTTTATTAAATGGATTGCTTATCCAAATATTTTTATCAAAAATATTTCCAAATATGTTTTCATAATACAAATCTATGTCAATGATATTATTTTCGGATATTCTAAAAATGCTTTGTGTATTGATTTTTCAAAGAGTATGCAAAGAGAATATGAAATGAGTTTAATGGGAGAACTCAAATATTTTCTGGGATTTCATGTCATTCAGAATGAATATAGAATTATTTCAAATCAAAGTAAATATAAAAAGGATCTATTAAATTTTTTTGGTTTTGATAGTAATAAGGAAAGTGATACACCTATGAGTACCACATGTAAATTGGATGTAGATGAAACATGGAAACCAGTGGATCAAAACAATTATAGAAGTATGATTGGGAGCGTTCTTTATCTTACTTATTGTCGACTGGATATTATGTTTAGTGTGTGTATGGGTGAAAGATTTCAAGATAATCCAAAAGAGTCGCACTTTCTTGCTGTTAAAAGGACTTTCAAATATCTTAATCATGATACTAATTTAGGATTATTTTATCAAATAGTTCAATCATTCGATTTAATAAGATGATCAGATACTAACTTTTTTGGTTGCAAGTTAGATAAAAAGAGCACTTCTGGAAAATGTCGTATTCTAGGTAAGTCCTTAGTATCATGGTGTAGTAAAAAGCAGAATTATGTTGCATTGTCTACTACTGTAGCAGAGTACATATCTGCTGGTAGTTGCTGTGCACAAATTCTGTGGATAAAACACACAATATTGGAGTATGGATATCAATTTAGGCATGTATCTATAAACTATGATAACACTACTGTGTTCAATATTTCTGAATCCTGTGTCTCACTCAAGGACTAAGAAAATTGATTTAAGACATCACTTTTTGAAGGATCATTATCAAAAGGGTGATATTACTCTTGAATTTATAGGAATATAACATCAATTAGCTGACATATTCATCAAGACATTATGTTCAGAAAGGATAAGTTACATTATACATGAGTTAGAAATGATAAACATTCCATAACCGTTATTAGAAACCTCACAGTTATTAGAAACCTCGCAGTTAGTAGAAACCTTACCATTAGTAGAAACCTCACCATTAGTAGATACCTCAATGGTATGGACCTCACCGTTATAACTCACTGGTATGGACCTCACCAATAGAACATCACTCATATGGACCTCACCATTAGAACATCACTATTAGAGGACCTCACCGCTAGAACCTCATTGATAGTGGACCTCACCATTAGAAATCCTCACTGGTATATACTACTGCTAGTTTGCGCTATTTTAAACTTCATGTTTTTTTTGCCGCTGGAATCTGTATCATTGGTATTATATTTATTATGTTTCATTTATTTATTTCTTGATTCCTAAATGATAAAACATTAGTCTTGAACTAAGTTCAACCACCTTGAATCATTTACCTTCGAACCTTAGCTCTCAAATATTCATTTCTCTCAAACCCTAAGCCTCACGATTCGAAAAATGGAAAGAGTTAAGAGACTGATAGTCAAGGAAGAGGGTGATGAGCCGAATGCCAAGAGACTCAAAGGAGAGTCTAGTGGTGGCAGTGAAGTAAAGAAACATATAAACCTACATCTCATAAAAAAGGAAATAATAGTTTTGAAAGAGCTACACATAGAATTGTTGATGACTAGTAAGTAAATAATTCTAAGAGTGCTTGAAGTGGAATATTGGATTGAGTGCTTCTCAAACAACAATGATTCTTATTATCCAAAACTGGTAAAAGAATTCTATGAGTTTTTTTGTTTTGAGAAATCTGAAGGTTATAATAGAATGATATCAGTTTTGAATTTCAAGATAATATCGTTTTCTTCTATTGACTGTGCTGAGTGCTTGAAATTTCCACAAGAGGGTGAGTTTGGATATTCCTCAAAGAATGTACTTCCCTAAAGTGAAATTTCTAAGTATGAAACTTCTTTGGAAGAGATCACTGGAGATGGCACACCATGAAAAGTAGTTTCTATAGAAAGGGATGGAGAAAACTAGTTGATGTTCTAATTTATCCAGCATGTGTTAACTCCAAGAATATGGGATTTTTCAAAACTTCGATTCCAAGATATATTCATGTTGTATCTTTTACGGCACAATGTCAAAGTGAATTTATGTAGGCTTCTGATGATTCAAAACAAAGATATGAACGAGCCAAATTCAAAAACAAATGCTCTATTATTTGCAAAGATTATTTCTTTGATGATCAAGGTAAAAGGTGTGGATGAGACTCAAGATGAGACTTTAGTTGTGAAGTACAACTAATGTATCACTAAAAAAAATTTCAAATACATGAATATTAATTGGAACACATGGAGAAGAAAATGGGTCAGTGATGATGAGAAATTTTATGATAAATTTAACCCTGTTGAGCATCCAAATCGGCCCAGAGATGGGATAGATCTAGGTCTAGGACCTGATAGGGAGGAACCACAATATATTGATGATTATGCTTAGGAGGAAACCTCTATAGAAGATGGAGTGGATCCTGATTTTCTTCCAAGGCCAACTGCTGAAAGGGTATCATATGGAAAGGCAAGTCAACCTTCGACCCTACCTTGAAAGGAAGCAGTTCTAGGAGAGACTGCTAAAGAAACCTCTATAGATGAGGGAGTCCTGCCTAGATCAGATCATAAAGAGACTACTAAATATTCCAATATATGAGATGATGAAGAGGAAAAAGTATTTGAAAATGGAAATATATGTTTTTGTCTCAGTCCTCTGATTGAGATTTCTATTTTGCCTGTTGAGGAGGTTTTTGAAGTGGACAGACCAATACCAATTACTAACAAACCCCATACTGCGCCACATTGTTTGGATATAAATATGGTTTTATATGACTCTTTTGAAGAGTATATGGCTGTAGTTGGTGCTAAAGAGGAGGAATCTCCACTTGAGGGGGAGCAACGGGTAAGGATATGATCAGTTTCTGTGACCTATAAAGTGGATGATCGGTCTCTGGATCCCAGATTTGTTGTATTGGTACAATACTATCTTGATCTTGAGGATGACACATCCATTAGAAGGAATCCTGTGTCTTATGAAATTTTCTTAGAGGAAGTTACTTCTCAACCAGTATCTCCTCTAGCTCTGAATTAAGACATTATGAGAAAAGGAGATCTTGAGGCACTGAAATATGAATTGAAAACCCATTTTTTTGAAGATCTATGTAAGATGGAATGTTCTTTAGTATCTTATCTGGGATGTGTTTTATCAAGTGATGTGACAGAAGTGATGGATGATGTAAAATAATGTCAAAATCAAGTTAAAAGTTTCTCAGAGGCTATTGAATCTCTAAGGAAAATTGTTGTTTCGTTTCATACCTTCATGGGTTCTAAATCTCGAGTTGATACTAACATAAACTACATTCGACGTATAGTGAAACAGTTTTTGGATGTGTTTGAAGATTTTAAGAAGACATTAAAAATTTCATGTCAGTACTCAGGATTTTGTTGTGAAAATTTTGATAAGTAGTTTCATTAAATATTTCAAAGAAAAAATAGCTTTTACTGTAGCACCTATTGGTGCATCCAAAGTATCAGTTGATGTGGAACAGTTTAGATCTATACTGAAAAATAACTTGGTCAAGTTAGTGCAAGTAGCTCATCTGATTCTCAGGTGATTACTACCACCAATGATATTAAAAAAATCATCCAAAATTATATAAGAGATGTTACTACAATGTAGAATGTAATTAAAGACAAAATTGTATATTATTTTCAAAGAGTGTAATCCAAGAATCAGCTAAAAATCATTTCAAGCTGCTGCTAGTGAATCTGAAACTGCCCCCAGTCCCTCAAGCCTTCGGAGAAAAAGTTAGTATGTTCAGGAAGTTGACCCCTACTTTGGAAAAATTTATGGAGAATGAGGATGATTTCATCTCTACCATAGAGATGGGGGGAGGTATCATTATGGATTTGAGGAATCTCTTACTGCCATTCGTGCATGTGAACTGTACACCTATCATCATTCCTCTTTCTTTACCTGCCACTGGTTCTGCTGGTTCCACACCTCAAATGAATCATGCTCAAGAAATTAGAAATCTAACACCCACGATCACAGATAAAAGTACTCATTACATACCTGGTAGTGTTTCTGTAGTTGAACCACCTTTTATAACTACTGCAGTACCCAAGCTTGCAACTCATCCTACCCAACCATAGTCCTCTTATCCTAAAGGGAAATCCACAGTGGACATCTAGGAGGTTTATTGAATGAGGCTAGATATTTATATAGGAATCATGGTACTTATTCTATTTCTTTTTTACTATCTCATGTCACTTTGTCATGTGAAATGAAAATTTATGTTTTCTCTCTTCTTCTTTTATGCTCTGAAAAAAAAAATTTCTCCTTCTTCTAATCACAAAGGGGGAGAAAATTATAATATGTGGAGAACTTACACATTTTGGAGACATTACACTAAGGGGAAAAATTATAATATCTATATTGGGGGAAAATAAATATACTATTTCTTTTTACTCTTATGTTTGTCTATATTTTAACTCTGATACATTTGAGAGTTCTGATCTAAACACACTGATAAATTTCTTTAGATGTCTATTACTCTGATTCATTAAAGTTTATTCTGGATTATAATACAATAATTTGTGATTCTAAAAAGAGATAGATTGTTGGACTCACCTGTTTTGATAATATCAAATATGATTAGATATGTTATGATAATCCCAAATGATGCTTATCTATATAATAATTATGTTTCATAACTATGACTTCATGTTATGGAGTTATTATGGATGTAAAAATAATCATATAATATCACGGAATAGATTAATCAATGAATATTTTTTTCTAACAATGATGAAGTATGATATTAATTCAATCTAGAACTAATATGAATAGAACATATTCTTTGTAAGCATTTAAGTTCTTAATTCACTGATAGTTATAATTCTGACTAATACAGACTAAGTCTACTGATAGACAAGATCACTGATATACAAGTACACCGATAGACATAGTCTACTGATAGAAATGGTAAATGGTATACAAGTTCACTGATACAAGTCCACTGATACAAGCTACCAATAGAATGGAGCTTCTGAGAGAATGGAGCTACCGATATAATGGAGCTATCGATAGAGGAAGCTACTGATAGAGAGAGCTACTGATACCGATGATAACAGCCACCGATAGCAAGGAAGGGATACTGAAATGTGTTTATAGATACACAGATCTACTGATAGATGGACCTACTGATACATGAGATACTTCTACAAGAGCTACCGTTACATGTCTATCGACAGAGAGCTACTGATGGAAGATGACTTTTAACCAGTCACTGTTACTCAAACTCTATACTTTGTCAATATTATTAATTTGATGCTAATATTCATATTTTCACAATTCAATGCAACTACTATTAATGAATGTGGGTTGTTGGCATATTAGGGAACAGTACCTCGTACCTGTAAATGGTAATAATTCCCATTTCCGGAACTCAAGGACAAAAATGAATATCAAGCTACTAGAAAATACAAGAGATATACATAAGAAAGAAAAGGAGAAATATATAAGAACATACACACGTACATGCAGAGAATAACACTCAAAGAACTCAAAGATCACTCATACACATCAAGAATAGAAGTTCAAAGAGGTGGTTCAAGTGCTACAACAAATACTCTCACATTCAAGACGAAAACCTGTACTGAAAGTGAATAAACTGAACCACAACACTCTATTTTCCTGACAACTTCTATATAAGGACTAAAAACTTCATTTTCATCAATCCAAAGGAGTAAATAGATGCATTGACATCACACAAGAGCATTCTAAACTCATCTCCATATTATTGCTCTACTGTGATCATTTTTTTATTACATTACGAGAAGTGTGTTCTTCGTTCTTTTTTGACACACACTAAATTTTAAGTTGAACAGGATGATACTGAAATCCTCACACCATACTCTTTATACCATTGTGTATCCCATATAGAACTGAGTTAGAGGTCTGAGGACTTGGACATCCTGTGTGCTGTTGTTGTTTCATTCCCACGAAGAAATGTGGTAGAGGTCTGAGGACCTGGACAGAATGTGTGCTGTTGTTGTTTCTTTCCCACGAAGAACTGTGGTAGTGGTCTAAGGACCTGGATAGTCTGAGTACTATTGTAAACCCCGATCCAGGATGAGGATCAAAGTTATATGTAAAATGTTTGAGAGGACTAAGTATCATAATGAGACTGAACATCTTGGATAAAACTGTTGTGAATCTTATTTTAGTTTACAGTATTTTCAATATTCCACTGCTAATTACTTTTAAATTAAAATATTTTTTAAAGTAACTATGACAGTTGAACTATCATGTGTTTGTAATTATTGTTAGCCAGTAAGATAGTTTCAAAAGCTAACTTAATATTCAGATTATGTTAACAGAGAAATAATGAATCTTTGAGAAACTAATTGACCACTTATAGGTTTTAAAAAGTCACTACAGTTTAACTCATTTGTTAAATTGGGGGTTTTTAATCAAAATATTTTTAATCAGAAATTTTTATTGGAACTCAATTCACCCCCCTCTTGAGTATCCACTCCGACCAACAAGACCCCTTTTAAAAAAGAACAATAGAAAAGGGGTATATTATGGAGTTAGAAATTATGGAACTACCCTCATTAAAGAACATGAAATAAAAAAATACATAAAATATTACAATCTAAAAGGTATAACCCGCATTTCCCCAATACGAGTCAGAATCCTCTTCCAATAAACTAATGGAGTTAGCCAAAGGATTTCATGCATTTCAAGAAGTGGTATACCAAGATATCATGATGGGTTGGATATGTGAGTAATCCTTACTTAGTCTAGAATTATTCTTAAAAAATATAGAAAAACATACACCGTAATTATTGTTTAATTTTTCAATAACCACTCTATATAAAATCATTGCTGAAGAATTTGCATCCACTAAATCTTCCAAATTTACTTAAATATTGATTAATTTCCATTTAATTTTTAGATCCTCTATGAGGTGACAATTTTTAGTATTGGAAACAAAAAAATAACATCAATGGTTTCAAACTCAATACCTTAATTTAAAAATGATCCTTGATTAATATTTGAAGGCAAGGCCATGGTCAATCCACCCTGATCGCCACCTTGAGGAAACTTCCCATAATCCTGGTTACAAAAAAATATGAAAAGCGCCATTTATTAGCTACTATTGGATTATATAAAACATGTATATGTGAACTAACCACATCCAAAATATACCACATATCATAATTTATTATAAAATTCAACTACTAAGAATTTGTCCCCAATTGGATGGAGTCTCCCTAAAAAATATCATGATTATGTTTCTCATTTCTAAATCCATGTACCTTCTACTTTTTGGGACACTGATTAATAATAATAGAAAGACCAAAATCCACAGGTAATGGGGAATGATTAACAAAATCAAGATAAATAATTTTAATAATATTATCATAGGTAGATCAGTGCATAGAGACACTTACATTCACTGATTGATAAGGGTTATCGAACACATGACTGATAGAAGTCAAAGATAACTCCATAAATAGTATTAAATTATCTATTTGGGTGGATTCATCTCAACATTCATTTCTTTCCAATTAGGATACGGAATAACAATTACATCATCAGATCATATATTTGATGATAGGTGAACATCTATATCACATAACTTCTTATTCTTCACCTTAGACCTCTTACTAAAAGATGAAATTAAATTACATAGAAAGTTGAAAAAGGCTAAATAATTGATATCAAATTCAAAAAATGACATGATTATAAATGATATAATATATTCACTATAAACCCAAAAAAAAATTGGAAGAGGATTATAAATATCATATTCCATATGTATGTGACCATGAAGAAGTAATTTTCAAGTGAGAGTGTTCAAATCATCACAAAACAATTACCAATTGAGTCACCCAATTGATAAAGAATTTCATGTGTGTGTAGAGGAAGTAGAATCCTAGGAAACCTTAACCAATGTGACATAATTTATGAATCATAACAATAATTAATCTCTACTATGCAATGAAATGGGAGAAATCAATGGGCATAAAAATATCTTGACCATCTAGACCAGGGAAGAGAAAATACCTCTTTTGAAGGAAACATAACAGCAATATGACAAGGGATGAAAAAATATCACAATATTCAGATCCTTTATATCCAAAGAATAATTCACATGATTTTGAAAAAACATTAATGGGGGAAAATTCAAACAAAACCTGGTCACCTAAGACAGTTATTTAAATGTAGAGGCCTCTATGAACTCTAAAAAAGATATATCCATGCCAAGATAGCCATAGAACAATCTCAAGACATGATCACAAACTCAAATGTATGGAAAAGGGGGTAAGTAAAGAATGTTATATCCCCACACTAGGGGAAATAGGTATGGGATTTATATCCTGGAAAAAATAATGGAAGGGGCCATAACCACTTATAACATTCCTAAGGAAACCAATGGTGCCCAAAACCCTAGATGGGAATATTGAGAGATACCTATGATCTCCATTACACAATTAACACATAAAAATCTCTTAATTATATAATTTATAGAAAATATTTATTCATTTACATAATCATTACAGTTTTTTTTATAGTTTTTAATAATTAGGAAAACCCATACATTTACCTATAAAATAAAATTATTTTTCCACAAAAATAAAACACATTATGATAAAAAAAATATATTAAAATATTACGTAAAATTATTTAAATAGGATGCCCTTATATAATTATCATACATAATACTCTTCTTCATTCAAATATAAAATGTAAACTTAATAAAACCTGATCTCAATCATGTAGTATGGGTAAACGTATGAGATAATAATAAAATAAAATAAGTGGGAATAAGATGAACATATGCTTAAGAGAAAAAACAATAGGAATAATAATATAATAATAGAATATTATCCAATAAAACATAAATCACAAATAACAATTCATAGAAATTGTATATTGTGTAATATATAAAAAATGGTACAAATGAGTGTGGAAACGTTATTCAATAATCATGATCCTAAGAAAAATAACTAAGATATAATAATTTAAGTAATATATAAGCATGTAAAATCATTTCTTATCTCACGAATCACTACTGAGACTATCTTAACATATTGGATAGTGTCTCATAATGGTTTTGGTTTACTCCCCAATCACTTACATGTCATATCATGAGATATAAATCTTTACCCAATTTATTGGATATCTATATAATTATTATCCCTCTCATCACATAATGAAAACCCATAAATATGTGTGTCACAATGAAAAAATCTTAACTTAATCATATCATAATTAAAAAATGTGGAAGAAATGAATTTCATAAATACTTCATTATACTAAGATCATAATCTATCCCAATAATGATGGTATAACATATTCCATTAAAATCATAAGAAACATTAAATTATTTTTACATAGACGAAAAATAATTTATAATAAAAGTATAAAATTCCTTTTAAAATAATAATAAATATCTATTAATTTATAATAAAATCTTTTTATAAGAAAATATTTTAAAAAAATTATGGGTAAGGATTTACTTTGAAAAACCATGATATCATATATAGGATTATTTTTAGAGAATAATAATGGAAACAATGGGAAAATAAATTCTTAAAGAAGGTGTGAAAAACTGAGATTCATTTCACACCATTGTAAAGAGAGTCAATGTTAATAGAAAATAAAATGTGCTGAAAAAGTATAAAATATTCATTTCAAAATATTATAATGAATGTCAAAGAAAATAATATATATATATAACCATTTTTCCTTTTTGAGTTTTAAAATGTAGAATGAATTCTAATTTTTGATTTTGGTGATGGATTCATTTTGAGAATCGAGAATCGGATTGGAATTCTAGGAGATATAGTTTTCTAATGAATTTTTTTTATATGGATCAAGGTAGGAGAGTTATTGTGGGTGATTGAGTGAAGCTTAAGAGATTTGGTGTTATGTTTGGATTCTCAAGAAGGGTTTCTTCCTCTAAACAATTGTCAAATAGTAATGGAAATCTATGGAAGAAAACTACATAGCATTTTTTTGGATTAGGGAATTACTCAAGGTTTGTGAATGTTCATAGAAAACAAAATGATAATCTTGTAATTTGAATAAATAAGGGGTTTAATGATTGGGTCATTTTTCGAAAAACTATATGTGGTGTGTGGCCTTGTAACATGAATATGAAATGATGTGTTCAAAATTTTAAAAACTATGTTTCCATGCCATATGATAGGGAATATCTTTTGGTAGTTCCAACCACATAGTTGGAAGAGAGCTTATAATACCATACAGTTACCATATGGGAACCTAAAATTATTCTAAAATTATGAAATGACCATTTTTTCTCTAATCGATTTCAAATACCTCTCCCCACTTCATCCTAAAAAGTGTTTTTTGAACTAGGTGGTTCACCCTCTCATTTCTCTCCTTCAATTATTCATTGATTCAAGATGGGTTCCTTATATTATTTTGGAATTTTGAGGTGAAATATCCCTACATCATTCATGGTTATCTTTCTCTTGTTCTTTTCTATAATTTTTTCAACATGGATTAGGGTTTTGTAGTTTATTTCCAGCATAACATGGTATAAATAATTAATAATCGTTGGTATTTTGTATAGCATTGCTATAAGAAATTCCAAAAAAGACCTATATATATTTTTCCTATAATTTGGGTGTAGCTACATCATTATATGAATTTTCCTAGAGTTTAAAAATATTTTGGAAGAATATTTTTATAGAATTGGTTAGTTCAATTAGGGTTCTTCTTTGAATTAGGGTCTGGTTCCTATCATGAATAGACCGCACCCAATTTCTCAATATTTATATAAGTGGATTTCACTCGGTAAGTTTTTATTAATTATTCCTATTTAATATAAATTTTATGATTAATTGTAAGAAATTATAATTAATTTAAATGGGTGGTTTTGATTAATATTGGTGAATAAAAGGTTAGACGATGTGGTAATGTTCCTAAGAAGTGAGGGATTGGATTTGTTTCAAAGGTAATAATTAAAAACAATTGGTGGTGGTATTGAATTTATTTGATTATCTTTCTCATTTAGTTATTTTATTTTCATGATCCTCCACTATTATGTTTTTTTAACATTGTATGACCTCTCTTATTTACCTATAAGGATAGGACATGGTAAAATCATCCTAATATTCATGATATAAAACATATTTTTCTAAATGGTTTTACTATGGTTCCTTGGCTGAATGAGTGTCCATGGACCTCTTTATGGTTTTCTTAGTGGAATTTATTGGATTTGAAGAAGATAAGGGTTTTATTTTTAAAATTTATTTTAAAAAATATGATGTATTTATATGATAATATTAAAGTGATGTAGTGATTTGAGAAAGGATATTGGAATGGTATTTTCAAATTGTAGTGGAGTTTTATAAATAATTTATTAATTTTTTTTGGAAAAGGTTATTTTGTGATTAAGATGAAATATGATTCATTTTACAATGGTTTTAGAACATATTACATGATGGACATTAAAAAGGAACATTAGATGGGATTTATTGAGAAGGTTTTTGTATGTTTGACCACATGTGGGTGATGACCTGTTTTCTTAATCATATGTTATTTTGTATATTCCCCATTTCTATGATTATATTGTGTGCTACCAGTTTTATAATGATTTATGTTATGTGTGTTTTGTAATTATGGTTTTTTTAGTATCAAAGTTGTGGTTATTTGACCTAGATTAATGTGACAGGCCACTAAGAGGGTAGAGATGGGTCTGAGGACCCTAATAGATGTTTAGGGGCACTTTTACTATAATTTCAATTTACGATCATTAGATGGAAATGTGATTGAGGAACCCATGATGAGTTTTTATTTAATTACTTTACCTAAGGTAACTTGTTGGGATCCCCAATATTATGTTCACCCTATAGAGGGTTAGTGAGTTTTTTGGCTAGTACAGATTATGGGTTCCACCATAGAACATGAATCATTGTGTGAGGTGGATATAGTTGTTGCGATGAGGTTAGGCCATGAACTTATGTGTCCAACCATGAACATGTCAGATGGTTCAAAGAGATTGAATGAACCTTCTACGATATATAATATGAGATATTATGGAATGTTTTCCCCATAATATTATCATGTCTTCCAATTGAATGGATGATGATTTTTAGAATAATTTGGCCATGTTACTAGGGATTTAGTAAATACCTTGAAAATAGCCTTCTCTCCAATGTGGAATGCTTGGGAGGGATACTAGGATTATTCATATGGGTCTATATGGGTTTTTGGGGTGGTTATATGAGAATAATATGATATTCTTATTATATTTCCTAGGATTTCTGGTAATTTTCCATGGAAACTAATACTACAAGAATGCCTAGGATGCTTGGGGATTTCCTTTAGAGCCTCATAGGATTGGACTTCCTAGTATGAATGTAATTTATATTTATTAATAATACTATTTATTTACTAGGTTCATATCTTATTAATCATTTTATAAGAAATATATTATTTTTTTTGATTATTTCATGTGCTCAAAGACAGTCTAACACAGACTGAAGTGGGTATGGTTAGGTTTTGGTGAGGTCATATTGACACTAGATTACATGAAAGGTGTAGTATTTATTATATTTTGTTATGTTTCTAGTTGGGTATGTTTCATGAGCATGAATTTAATTTTTATATTTTCATTTCTAGTCACACAATTTATCACAACTACACATAGTAAAATAAACGCTTCAGAGATTTTTACTGGGTCGTTGGACTCACCGGCTACCCATGTACAAGACATAAGTTTTGAGGACTATTGGTAAACATTAATATTTTATCAAATGTAATATATGATTATTAGACATGTTCATGTGGTATAAGTTGATTAGGTTCTAGATACTTAGGTTTTCATTGGATTCTTATGTGATTTGGGTTGGAGGATGTTAATTTTTAGTCATCATTTACCATGAACTCTGAAGTGCATACATTTTTATATATATAATGCATGTTATACCATTTATATCTAAATTGACTCTATTATATACTATTTCATCATTTCTATAGATTTATTATAGATTTATGGTTCCCCAATGGCACACATTTTTTGTCTATAGGTTTTTTTGGATGTCTGTTATATGGACGACTCATGCCGAAATTTTGTTGGATTAAGGAATGGACATCAGTCCTTGTTTTAGGAGGTATAGTATCCCAATTAATATTTTAGAACTTTATACTAGTCATAAGGCTCTATAATATCAGTAGAAACACTTTAATTCACGTGGAATCATCACTCATGTGTCTTTTATGTGATTCATGTTAGGGATTTACAAAGTGTTATCAAACCAATACCCAGTCTGAAGATCTTAGACACTACCTAGTTTTGAGATTTTGGGTCCACAATGATAATGATATACATTAAATTGGGGATTATAACACCCTATTAAGAGTTTAAATTGAAATACTAAACATAACTACCCATTTAAATAAGGTGAAACTTTCTTTTTGGGATCCTACCTTATTAGAACTTTGTAGTTAAGATTGATTTTTATGAAGGGATGCCCTACCCTAGGGTGCCTTAGTGGTTCCAAAATAGGGACACTAAGACACCTCAATATTTCCTCCCTATATAGAAGTGGCGTACAACTATCATTGAGGGCCTAACAATGTTTTTGGGATATTATTCCCTCAAAATAAACCCTAGGGTCCTGATCAAATTCTACTAAAAATCAGCATGACCATTCTATATATCAGAAATATCAAAGACATGTTGAAATAGAAACATGTATCCAAATAAAAACATGTAGTTGAGAATAAAAATAAATAAATATATTTTATATAATGAATCAACCCTAATAGTGCAGTATTAGAATATAAAAAATAATCAAGCATCATATATATATAATACAATTTCAATTAAATGATAAATGATAACTAAAATGTAAACTAAATAGTTTCTATACCAACTCATATAATCTAATTTTTTGAATTCTTATACTTCAAAAACATCAATACCTATACCAAATTGCCACATCCTATCAGTATTTATGTCATAGTATAAAACATGATGGTCTACATGTGTACATCAAAACTCATGTCGGGTACACCTATATGGGTGAGTCCAATGACATAGTAGGAATCCACAAATCCATAAAAATACTGGGTTTTTTGACCAAGTGTATTTGTATGTAATGCATATATGTGTGAGAGAGAGAGAGAGAGATAGAGAGAGGGTTCATTTTAGTGCAACATGCCAACCTAGAAATATAACACATAATACACATACAATCATACAATTTTGGTTGATATGTGATAACCATCCCACCATGAAAACTAACCCTACCTTCTTTATATCCACTATTTTATTAATAAGTCACCACAAACCACAACATAACCCATAATCATGGATATATAATAGGTTTCCAATTGAAATAATTTCTTTCCCAGAGTGAAAAAATCTGTTTGGGTAATTGTCCAAACCCTGACCCACTTCCTAAATGAATAATTCATTTTCATATTATGTAAGACTCAAACCACCATTTATCCCAATAATTAGTCCCATAATTAACACCTTGAAATTTTAAAATAAGAAAATTTAATCTGATATCTTACACAACATGCAAAGATAAGCTTAAATGAACTGCAAAATATTATTATTTAAATAAAAAAGTTATAACCATGCCATTAAATTAATGAGTATAAATAGTATTAATTAAATGTATATATATATATATATAACCTACTTAATACCAATTCATTGGTTAATTATTAAGAAATAAATACACAATTTTAAAAAAAATTAATTTTTTGTTTCCGAAAGAAGTCTTAAAAAATAATTTTATTGATTTTTTTGCTAAAATATTATAATTAATTCATATAACATATATATATATATATTATTTTATAAAAAAAATTATATAATTATATAAAAAAAATTCGGTAATTTTTTTCTATTTTCTAAACAGATTTATTTCACAAGGAATTTTGAAAAATAATAATTTTTTTGGTTGTTAAAATTTTGTTGTCAACATATAAAAATAGTCGATTCTGGCATGATTTCAAAACAAATTTTTTTACCTTATATTATTAATGAACCCATTAATTTCATCAAAATATCTTTCACGATTGAATTTTGTATAAGGATATTTTTATACATACAAAGGCATCTTTATGAAAAAACATTATTTACCTTTTCTGTTTTTATTATAAATAAAATTATTCCTCTTATATGTATTGAATAATATAAAATGGATTACATATTGTTAATTATGAGGTTCAAATTTGGTAAATAGTACCCTTTTATTTTTCATCAATATGAATTGTATTTGAGGTAAATTTTATCACCTCAGTAAATGGTAAATCGGGTTAATAAAGATTACAAGTAATTGATATAATCATAATATTTTTCTTAAATTCTTATTTAATTAAGAAAAATTTTACAATATAATTTTAGTATTAAAATTTATATGTTAAATTGAGACTTTTCCATTAATATAACAATCATAAAAGTTTAATCCAGTAATGTTAAAAATAGTCCACACTATTAGTTTTAAATTATTATTATCTATCCACATATGGAAAAATAATGTTATGAAGGAAAATAAAGATATATTTTATTAAGAATTAAATTAACTTCTTGAATAGAATTTATTTATAATTTTTAGTGATTATATATTTATCTTCAACTCATTTGCAGTACTAATAGAGTATATATTCATTTAATATAATAATAAATTAAAAAAAATTATATATACTAAAAGTTATAAAATTTGATTGGTTTATAGTGTTTTGTGAACATTGTATAAGAATAAGACATTTTAGTGATTTTTAATAATTTATATTCTTAATAAAACATTTTCTTGATATATTTTGTAGCCAACTTTAAAAAATAGTATCAAAATTGACATTAATGATAATTTATAAAAAATATATTATATAAAATTATTTAAAAATAATAAAAATATCTAAATAGTACAATGTTGATAATATATTGTTCAAAATTTATTCCCATATACATACATGAGCATATAGTTATATTATATGGAAAATTATGACAATTTCAGAGTGAAAAAAGTGTTGCCATGTTTAATGTTATAATAGGTTAAGTAAAGGACAAACCAAAATATAATGTTTAATAACCCATATAAAAATGTCTATACTTTTCTATATAATGATATTTTTTACATATATTACCCTATATTGAAATAACTAGCCAATTGAATGTGTTTTCAAGATAATAACTTCATTATAATTTAATCTATTAAAAATTCCAAAAAAAGTGTCCCTCGCCTAAATTATAAATAGTCACCTCCTCCCTTAATTATTTACACAAAATATATATTTATATCTTAACCATCCCCAGACCATTTATCCTAAATACATCCCTACACACATTATATAAGTTATTATTATTCCAAAATACCAACCCAAGGACCCTTGAGATAAGATTTAAAGGGGTTCTTTCAAAGGAGTGGTAATCACCTTAACCGATCACTTTATTTTTTCTTCTTATTTTCCTTTTCGAAATCTATGTTATTTAAAAAAATATAATAAATTAATTATCCTAAATATAATTAAATTTAATTATTAATATTAAATATCCACTATCGACCCTCTTTCCAATCAAATGGAAAGTGAAGTTATCACTCTTGCGTACGTACGACTTACCTTGTCCACATAGAGATACATTTCAGTTTACACCACCATATTTCATAGATTTTTATTATGATGGGTTTTAATTTTTATATATAATAATTATGTTATAATTATACCCCTAAATGATACTATCATAACTACATTATTAGCTTCCAATCACATGTAATACAATAATGAGTCTTGTGCGAATGTGTGGACTACCACATCTACGAAGCAATATGATATGATTTTCATTTTATTACATGGATGGTAATGAGTATTGATTTTATTAATATATATTTTTTATATAATATAAAATTATCATTTAATTTGTAATTATTATTTACCTTTCATTCATTATATCCTCAAAAAATTGAAAATAGTATTCATCTGTATGTTCGGAATACTGTCTCCAGGAACAGATCAATTCATTTTCTATCAAAATATTTTACATATAACTTTTAATATTTATATAATTAATATAACTGATAATTTTATCATGATTAAATTTATGGATATATTATGACCATTATCATTGTTCATGTACCAAAACTACCAAACTAAAACAAACATGAATAAGAAAGCATCTATCACATAAAACAGTGATTTAACTAAATATTTATTAATAAATTTGGGATAATATTTTATATGTAAATCATATATGGTATGATATATATTAATATGGTTGTGGAATAAATTTATAGTAAATATATATTTATTATATAGGATTTTCGAGCACATACGAAGCAATTCATACCTAGTGTAAGGGTTTCTCATCTCACGTTAACTTCTATTAGAAATATGTCATATCCACAACTAAGTTCTTTTATGTATTGTATATACTACCTATATTATATATTATATTATTAATATTTTTTTTATTGCATTAAAAGTTTCATTTTATGCTATTTCTCTCTTGGTTTTTACAATTCCTAATATATGTATGTCGTAAGGGTTTATTTCACAATTTCATCATTATTCAAGATTTTTTTTTATTTAATCCTCCCTTGAGGAATTGTTTAATATTATTCTCTTAAATAAAATATATTTTATTCTCAAATGGTTATTTGTGAAAATTTCAAATACTAGTATCAATTTCATATCATTAGTGTTTAAAATTTTTTAGAAAATATTTTTAAGAGAAGCTGACTTTATTTCTTTATTCTGTCAAAATATTTTTTTATTCCATATATCTGTTTTCAAAAAAATGTTTAAATAATTTTTTTACAATTTTACAATTTTTTAATTAATTCTTACCTTTAATTAAATTTTAATCATGTTTTAAATTGAATATTCTTTTCATTTTTTAATGAGGTACTTTTTCTTATTTTTACAATGGTGAGAAAGGAGTATTTTTTACTTATATTGCATGATTGAAATAAATTAAAATCATGACTGGTCAATTATTTGAAACTTACCTAATAATTTAATGAGTTTATTTTAAATGAAAATATTTTTCCTAATATTCTTGAAATATTAGTTTTTTAAAAGTGGTTTTAAAATTTTAAATTGTATTTTTCTCAAGAATGATTTTAATGATATTTTTATGGTACTTTTATTCATCATTGATAAAACCCCTATTTTACTTATTCCCTATAGGGAAAATGTTGTAATAATTCTATCCCTATTATCTCTCTAGATAGTTTATGTTCAGTTTGATTAGGGATATACAATTTTGATACCATTATCCAGATTACTCTATATGGTTTTAATTATATTTATTAATCGGGTGTGTAATAACATTTCATTTGATATATTTTAAATATGAATGTTAATGTTGATTTTGTTTCACCCATTTCATATGAGGAATTCATTGGACTTATAAAGTGATGGATATGGCCCTCTATATCCCCTTGATTAAATGTCAAGACTCGTGAGGCAGACTAGGTTGGGTTTGGTCAAGGCCTTACCAATTTATATTTATGTCTTGTCCAAGGAATCTATTATAAATTTTAGATGTTTAGAATTATGTATTACATCATTATGAAATTAGTTATTGATGAATATGTGATTATTTTATTAGCAATGATATCCATGGATAAGTTTCAAGTTCTTGTGATTATTCATTTGGTATTATTTCATCATCATTTACTCTGTTCATATTATTCTTAATGATCATGTCATTTATTAAATAATAATGATTTTTCAGATATTTACCACGACATGGTGATTATGCCTTATTTATTCATGATATCTTCTATTGTATGCATACCCTTACTGAGCATCTAAAATCACCCTTTTAGTTTCATTCTTTTAACTATGATATGAATAAGGGTATAAGGAATAATATCAAGTTTCAAAGAATGATTTTATTCTATGTATTTTTTATTCCCATTGTAAGATTATAATCATGTTTTTATATAGTTCTTAAAGACTAATAAACTATTTGTTAATTTGGGATAGAATTAATTTTATCTAGTACCAATGTAATAAAGTAACCACTATCACTATGATATTACATTCGAGGTCATTATAGTTGGTATTAGATCATGTTTAGTATAAAACATGAGAACTAGATATTGGAAAGCATCAATTAGGTAACATAACACTATGACTAATTTTGATAATGATCCCAATGAAACTAGTTTTATGATTTTGATATTTGTTATAAATAAATTTTCAACTTATGTTACATGTCTCACAATTCGTCATATTGTATATTATGATTCATAGAGTTGTGATTTAATATATTCTATGACATTGTTTAAAAATGAATCCTAGTGGAAGAAATGGTAACTATGTTAATTCATGTAATCCATGGAGGTATTTTCCTCATATGAAAGATAATGATGATGGAGATAGAGATGTAGCTGGAGATAAAAAAATATTACTATATTTTCGAAGGAGCCACTGGTTAATAACAATAACATATCTTGTATGGAGTGTCATACTAGTCTATAATGCAGTGTCATAATGTTAGAACTCTATGTGTCAAAACCTTCCATTATTCATTAGGACTGAAAGCCCATTTTTATTTGAGAAATGGATATGTTTCCTATATAAAACATTTCTTCATTGGGGATGTAATGAAAGAGAGAAGTTTTTGCATAATAGTTTTTATTCTCTCAAGGCATGTGGATCAGTGGTGGTCATTGATTCAAAACTCTAAGGATGAGACAGAAATAGAGAGTATGGAATAGAAGGAATCGAAGGAAATTTTCTTGGAAAAATATTTTCCTCATGAACAACAACCAGATATAGAAATGAAATTATTTCATTTGGGAAAAAGGAAGAGTAAAATTTTATTAAGTATAAAGATGAATTTACATGGTTATAAATTCCTGCTACAAACTATGTAAATAATACAAAGAGAATGATTATAAAGTTCATTGATGAATTAAAAACAATACTTTGAAGGTAAATAGTCTCCCAAAAATCTTCCTCAAATAAGGATATAGTATCATGTCCAATCAATACAAATAAATAACTCTCCATGTCATATAGATTTGTAATAAAGTAATAAAAAATAGTATAATGGAGAAAAATGGATAAGGGGAAGAACAAAAAGATCAATTTTCCTACAAATGAAAATTATTGAATGAAACTCCCATTGAAATTCTTTAATGGAATGAGAGTTTTCATCAAGTGTGGATATCAAGGAAATAATGAGTTTGAATGAAATGGTACGAATGAAAACAAAAAAATAGTGCTTAAACTATAAGTATATGGGGTACTACCAAAAAAAATACCCACAAGAATTAGGGAAATATACCCAAGATGAAATAATGAAATTAAGGTTAAGATTTTTTAATTACTATAGATCAAGTAGAAATATTAATTTACATGAGTATTTGTATTCATGAATTATTTTTTAGATTAAAAAATCATGTTTTAGAATATTTTTATCAATGATATTATTATTATTATTATAATAATGAAACATAAAAAAAATTATTTATAGTGTTTTTTCTTTAAGGATATGAAATCATATATTTGTTATACCGATAATGCAAAAATATAATATAGTGGTAAGGTTAAATTTTATATAATACATGAATAAGGTTAAGATAACCCCTAATATATCTATGATTTTGATTAATAATTTTTATTTAGGACAAATAGATGATTAAAAAAATAATTAAAATGGGATAGTACTGGTGAAATTAAAAATGGTTATCCATTTAATGAAAAATTAACTTATGATAATGTTTTCAACATTTTTGGATTTATGAAATGAACACCATAATATGCCATATTATTTATGGTGTGAGGAAAGTGTTAATTTATGAATGAAAGTGTGATTTCATTGATGATTTATGGTAATTAGCTTGTTTATGGAGAATATTTAATCAAGTTATTCATATATTTGGTTTGTTAAAATTAACATCCAATTTAATAATTAATGTTAAGTTGATTTTTAATTTGGTCAGTCTATTTTGGAAGACACTTAAGGTAATTGCTATAGAATATATTAAGTTGAATATTGAATATTATTATTAAAGGGAAAAGTATGATTTATTATAATGGATAACCTGTACTACCCATTTTGGTTCTAGAAAATAATTAGAGTCTGAAGGAATGGCTTGTGGGTTTTATAATTCAGAAAAACTTATTTATGCATGAAAATATCATCTCATATATTGATTTCATGGCATTAGATTTGAACTAAAAATAGGTCAAAGCACATCCAAAGGATTAGATTATGTTTAATATATGGAAAGAAATCATGAATGATTATTTTCTTGATATCATTATCTAGATGATAAATGAATCTCTCACCTTTTGTAAAATTTACTTTAATAAAAATATTGTCCCTTTACATTCCTTTTCGAGAAATAAATACTCCTTTTTAACTATAACAAAATTATGGTTTGTAATGGTTAACCTACTCGTAAAACTACTTTGTATCACACTTTATTAATCCTTAGGAATTAGTATTCTCTTCAATTGAAATATTATCACTTTCCACAGATGTTAATTTTTTTTGGAAACATAGTTTTGTCATGACCATCAAAATTATTGTTCCCTCTTTTAAGAGGATGTTTTATTAACCCTTTTATGATATGGGATTTCTACAAGGTAATTTTCATATATCAAACCTTTACTACCAAAAAATATTATAAATTTTGAGGTTTTAATTTATTAAAGGTGGAAATATAACCCATTGATGTTTTAAATGTTTAAAATTAGGTATGGTAGCATGCACAACAAACCACATGGAGCCCAAAAAACCATGAAAATTTATTATTTAAATTTCACAATTAAAGCCTAGTCATTGAATTTTTCGGTGTGAATAAAATTGTATGAATTATTATATATATATATATATAATAAATACTCGTAAAAAATTCATTGGATAATTCTAATGAAATAGGTACTAAATTTTCAGTGATGTTTTTTTATGCTTCAGAAATATATTTTGTTGAAAAATTATTTTTCATTACATTTTATATTAAGTATTCTAATTAATTTATATAAACTATATATATATTATTTTATAAAAATAATATCATCTTTAACATCAGTATATCATAATTATGTTATAGTAAAAATTCTATATTTTTCTGAAAGGATTGTTTTTCCTGTGTGTAGTGAAAAATATCGATTTGGGTTAGCGACTATAATTTTGTTGAAAAAATTTAAAAGTATCCATTTTTTAAAAGTTAATTAAAAATAATATCAGTTATATTTTATTATTATTAATCCAATTAGTTTATTTTAAAAAAAATTTCATGATTAAATTGGGCATAAAAGTTTTCTAATAGGTAAAAATACATTTTTTGGAAAAAATGGATTTCATTTCATTTTGTATTATGATTCGAAAATAACATATTAAACTTAAAGGTATTGAATTTAATAAAATTTATTCCATATTTATAATCATGAGGTTAAATTTGGAAAATATAGACCTTTTATTTTTTGTTAATTTTAATAGTAACCGTATTAAAATTTATCTCATCAGTAAAAGGTAAATCGAATTAATATTGGTCAAAACTAAGTGATAATGGAATAATTTTGCAGACTAATTATTATTTGATAAATTAAATTATATATTTATCACATTAGGAAGTAAATTTATATATTTAGTGGACATGTTTTCTTTTAAATTAACCAACATTATATATAAATTCAAAGAATGTTGCAAAATGACACTCTCTTATTATTAAATATCAATTTTCAATCGACATAGGGAAACATATAGTATGTGGAAATATATAAATTTCAATTTTGTGAATAATGAAATTATATTCATGATGATAACTTTTTTATTATTTTTTTATAATATAATTATTTTAAATTCTCTCAAAATGCAAATATAGTATTCATTTAATTCATAGAAAAATAAAATAAATGAAACTAAAAAAATGATATCTGATATAATTTGGGTTATTTATAGTTTTACACGATTTTTTAGATGATAATATAATATTTGTGATGTGTAAATAAATTATATTTTAAAAATAAATTTTTCATGATGTATTTGAATTCAAATTAAATGAAAAATATCAAGATTGTCATTAATAGTAATTTATAAAAATAATATTTTATTAGATTACTTAAATATCCCTAAAATCTTGAAAGAGGAAAACTGAGGTAATATATTGTATAATATTTCACTCTTAATCCATTTATGAGTAAATATTTACATTACATGTACAATTATAAATATTTATGAGTAGAAAATAAATTATCATGGTTAATGTTAAAATAGGTTAACAAAGGCATTAAACCAAAAGATAAGGTTTAAAACACCACATAAACATATCAAACTATTATTTTTCGATGATATTTCTAGAATATCATACCCTAGGTTTACATTTATGGACCGTTGGTTGAATTTGGATGGACAATGACTGTTTTATAATTTAATCATTTAATAAATTCCAAAAGTGCCCCAAAAGCTCAATTAAAAAAGGCACCTCCACCATTATTTTTTTACACCGCATTGAAAATTATAACTACACCACACCCTAAAAATTTATATTCCAAACATCAATATAAAAATTACATAGGTGTTTTTTATTCCTAAATACCATCACCAACACCCTTTAGAAAATATTTAAAGGGGCTCATTTATAAGAGAGGTAATCTCCATAGCCAATCACAATATTTTTTACTTCATCATTACCAAATTGAAATATTGTTTATTTTTCATAAAATAATAAATTAGGTATCCTAAATAAACTATAATCTCTTTATGGTTATTAAATCACCATAATCCACCCCATTTCCCATCAAATCGTAATTGAAGGTATCTCTCATGCGTACGTATGGCATACCATCTCCACATAACGATAAAAATAATTTTCCACCACCATATTTCATGGTTGTTTATTATGATGAGATTAATTTATATATATATTATAATATGACATAATTATACCATTTTTATTATAATATTACATCAACATTTTTTCCCACATATTCATTGAAATGTAATAATGTCACCCATGTATATGTATGGACTACCACCTTCCCTGAACCGATATGATTTATATTCCATTTATAATTTACTTGGATGGTAATGAGGATATATTTGAAGAATTTATGTTATTTATGTTATATAATAATAATTCCTTAAATATTAATTCTTATTCAACTTTCTTTTATTCTATTCATCGAAAACTAAAAGCATTGTTCATGTGTACGTATAGCCTACTGTCTCATTGAACGGTGTAACTCATTTCCTATAATTAATTTTTTATGGATAACCTTAAATATGTATATAATTAATATAAATTATAATTAAATAATGATTAACATTATTTAAATTTTTGAATTATGATCAATGTTTAAGGATCATAACTACTGAACTAGAACATACATGAAAAAAAGTAGTAGTTATCGCCCGAAACATAGATTTTAATGAATAATTATTAATAAATAGGTGAAAAGGATATAAGTAATATTTGGTATTATATAAATTAATAAGGTTATATAATAGTTTTTTGATAAATATAAATTTATTATATATGATTTTTTAGCATAGATGAAGGAAGTTAGACATGAAGTAAGGGTTTGTATCTCAATTTTACTGTCTTGAAACATATATCATATCAACAACTTATTTATTTTTTGGGGTGTATATACTTACTAGTTTATTATTTATATCATTAATCTAATTATCATCATGGTATTAAAATTTTTAGTTGACATTACTTATCTTATGGGAGCTATAATTCAATAGTTTCCCAACCGGTAAGTGTTTATTTCACAATCTCATCATTATTCTGAATTGTTTATATTTATGTCTCCCTTGAGATAATTTTTCAACATTACTATATTAAAAGACATATTTTTTTTAAATATTTAATAATAAAATTTTTAATTATTAGTATAATTTTTATCTCATTATTTAGTAAAATGATTGAGGAAATGTTTTTAAGAAAATCATAATTTTTTTCTCACATCGGTCAAACATAATTTTTCAACCATATCTATGCTGTCCAAAAATACTAAATAAATTTTTTACTATTATCCAATTATTTTTATAAATTAATTTTTCCCATTTTGAGGAATTTTAAAAAAATTAAAAGATAATCTTCTTATTGTTTTCCGAATAAGGTACTTTTTGACCACTTTACAACAATTTAAGAGGAATTTTTTTTCTAAATTATATGACATGAATAGAATTTTTGGAATTCATCACCAATCAATGTTTTGATAAATCCTTTAAATGTTTAAAATATTATTTTTAATGTAACTTATTTTACTATTATTCAATAAATTTTTAGTTTTTAAATGTTATTCTCAAAGTGAAAATGGTATTTTTGTCAAAAAGGTTTTAATGGAATTTTAATGGTTTTTATTAATAAATGATAAAAAATTTAATGAACATGAACCCAGATACACAGATATTGTGTCTAATTAATTAAATTGGTTATAAGATACAAGTAATTTCATCCTGAAGTGTAAAGTCCCGGAATTTCACTGTAATTTTTTTAAAATAAATGGGAATTTTACGAGTCCGTGTAAAATGACGGTGCATGATTCCGAGGCCCATTTTACCTAGAATGAATTTATGAACTTTTGTTCGGATATGTCCATTAAACGTGTGATCGGGTTTTTCTAACATTTAAACTGGTGCTCAGAATTGAAATCTGAGGGCACCGTTGAACTCGCATTGCTGGTATTCACTTAAAGAGTCTTCCACCTCGACGGTAGTTGGTCGTGGGTGAAAGTTAGTTTTTGGGATTTTTCGTGGAAATAATAAAATAAAATAGACACACGTTTATTTTATTTTGTCGTAACCACCCTCTAATATGGATGTTCAGGGGTCAGGTCTACTGGAACTAAACCTCCTCTTCTAGTTTTATTAGGTTGGGGACCACCTAAGATCTAAAAACATCCCAATTTGAATTTGGGGGTGGGGACCACCCAACCCCTATTAACTGGGAGAGAGGAAAACCTCTCAACTCCCTCATTAATGTGGAGGAGCCTCTTGGGTTTCCTACACAATTAATTGCGCCAACCCTCATGCTTTAATTTGCCACCAACCATAATTAATGAATCTTTTTGAATTCTGCCAACAAATTAATAGATTGATTAATCTATTATTTTGGCACACCTTTCATTTTTGTGGAATTAGGTAGAGGAGGAGCTTTGACAGAAATATATCCAACGAAGAACGCTCCTCTAACAAAGAATGCTCCACTGAAGAAGAACACTGACCTCCTTCGACCTTATTTCATGGGGCTTTTCCTGACGTGGAACGTCCTCATCTACGGATAATCGACGAACAAACTGCCTTTGTTCGCCAATGTCAAATAAAAAACCGAGGTAGGGGTTTAATGCTATTTGTTTATCACTTTCCATGTACTCCCTTGTTTTCTTGTGCGAATGGGGACAAACATTGCAAAAGATTATGGTTTTACATCCATTACATCGTTCTTTTGAACCGATTGCTACCACTCTAAATGCGGAGGGTTCGGGCCAAATTAAGTGTCCCGAACCCTTCATCATTCTTCTTTGGAATGTTCTTCAAAATGGAAGAAGGCGACAAAGGAAACAGCGCTCCGCCACCCACGGCCTTCGCCGCTCCACGCTGCCACCGAACCGATGTTTTTCTAAGCCACCACCTCAAGCTGAGCAGCCATCACCCCCCCTGGGGACCCCGGCCGAACCAGGCCCACAAAACACATGTAGCTTCGGCAACACTGGACCCGAGCCCCCTACGGTGCCCTGGCCGGACCAGCCGGTGCCCCCTGCGGCACCCTTGCCGGAACTACCCGCGCCACCCTGGCCGAACTGGTATGCGCCACCCGCGGCGCCACGGATGAACCGGCCCATCCCCCCATGGCTCCCCAGCCGAATCTGCCCGTGCCCCCCACAGTACCCCGTCCAACCCCCCCCCCCCCCCCCGTAGCGCCCCAGACGAACCGGAACCACACCCTCCAGCAACGCCCCGTCCGAACCGGCCAACGCCCCCCGCTGCGCCACGAACGAACAGACATGCACCCCCCGCCATGCCCTGATAGATTCGGCTTGTGCCCCCAAGGTGTCGCGGATGAACTGGAACGTGCCCCAAACGACGCCCCAGCAGAACCCGCCCCACGCCCCTCACGGAATTTCGGCCGAATATGCTCTGCGCCCCAGTGACACTCCGGCTGAACCGACATGCGCCCTCACGGCACCCCTGCAGTCAGGTCCCCCCATGACACTCATGGCTCTGTGGCCCCTCACGGCTTGCCGGACCCCCATCGGACCGGGTGGCATCACGGGTCTGGCCTGACTCAATGGTTCTAGCCAGGTTGACCTGAACTGGGTCGACCCATGCCAGGTTGGGTCAATCGGGTTGGACCGGACCCGAGCCCACTACGACACATTTAACGCTACTTCGGCCATATCTTGGGCATCAGACGTCCATTTGACAAATCGTCAGTAGTGTTGGAAATCTCAGAGGGAGACGGTCCCTTTGAGTATACCCTACTATAGTTTTGAGTATAGTTGAGGTACCGTCAGGTTGGATTGATCACGAATCCAACCAGGCCCCTGGAACTAAAAGGCTAATAACTCACAGACTGGGCGTCCGATTGATGCGCTTTCTATTGCGTTGAGACCCCCTTGACATGGCGGTCCTTTGAGATACTTTTTCATGGGACTTCATTAAATTTGGAGTATCGACCAATAGTTCATGGAGTGGTTCCCCCAGAGACGAGTGAGCTTTGTGCGGAGACCTAGTAGCTGGACGAGACCAGACGACTGTGGACCATTTCAATTCAGAGTGACTCGACTAGCCCAATGGGGAGCGCCTTCGTGTCGCGGAAATCCCACAGTGGGGAGCGCCTTGGTGTCGTGGTAGACCCACGCTACTCGATAGGAGGAGTACCTCAGTATGATAAGAGGGGAAGTACCACTTTGTGATATGGTAGACCCACGGTGGGGAGCACCTCTCTGTGATGCGGAAGACCCATGGTACTTGACATGAGGAGTACCTCAGCAGTCCAAGGTTAGTGGGAAGCGCGTTGTTATCGTGGAAGGCCCGTTGTACTCGATACAGGAGGAGCTCTCTAGTATCCAAGGTTTTGACAATGTGACTTGGGATGTTACTTGATACTACCCCTTAAATAAAATTCGGGTGTGAGCTGAGTCAGTACCTTTGGGTTTTTGCTCATGATTAAGATGATTACATGATAAATCTGGTATATGCATGGGAATATACCTAAGTATGGTTATCTGTTCATTTCATACAATATGATTTATCCCTGTTGGATTTTGTGAGACCTATAGTGTCTCAGGGTCCCTACTGAGTATCGTTATACTCAGCCTTGCACGGGCTATGCCCGCACATTGTTGTGTTAGATGCAGACGACGGACAGCACTGACTGAGGTCGAGAGTACCAGGAATGGATGGTACCTAGAGGTAGACCTTACGACAAGTTGGTACATGGAGGAGACAGACAGACGAGGAGTGCTGAGGAGGCAATCTGTACCTTCCCTACAAGTAGGAATCTTGGAGGATGAACCAGCAGCTGACATTCCATTTTCTTCAGTTGTATTGTATCACATTTGTACTTTTAATTTCCAGTTGAGCTTGTATTCGAGCCCCTTGTACATAATGCACTCACTCTATTTACAGTTCAGTTTACTTGTGTTCCTATCATGTCATGTGCTTGGTTACATGTGCCTGGTTTCATGTGCTTACAGGTTATAATGGCTATGCCTTCCCAGTTTTAGGGAATACGCCTTTGGTGCTATTCATCAGCCCCTGGCCAATGGAAGACATGCTTGGGATAGTTACGGCACAGGCCCCAGGGGACGGTTCGTGACAAAGTGGTACCATAGGATTCAGTTCTTCCGCATAACATAGGACTTTGATCTTACTTTTCTGTTAAGTAATAGTGTTGAGGGAAGTGAGTGTGATTTTCAATTCAAGGAGTCCATTGTTGGAGTGAAAGCCAAAATATCTCTACACTAGGACCCTGACTTCTGATTTCCAACTCATTGCATGAAAACACTGATTACGTGTGTATTTTCAAGAGTTTTCTTTGTGAAATATTTGAGTCATCTCACAAAGTCATCTCACTAGGTATAACTTTTTTAACCGTAGCGCACCTGTTTCTTTTTAGGATGCCTCCACATAGACAGCCAGCTAGAGTTCTGAGTGTTGTATGCACTAATAGCCCACCAAGTGACGAGGCCTCGATGTAGTTCACTCTTCCAGTAGGGGCACCTGCAGTACCACTCCCCATTGGGACATCGATTCCACAAGCCCCAAAATTAGATAGTGAACACCGTTTGAGCACGTTGCATGAGTTCCATTGCCAAAAGCCACCTAGGTTTAGGGGAGAGATGGACCCACATGCAGTTGAGGATTTTTTGGAGGCCATGGTAAGATTTTTCTGTTTGGTAGTGATACCACCTGATTTCATCGTGATCCTTGCCACCAGCCTTCTATAGGTAGTAACAAGCAGATGGTGGAGCTTGATGCTCCAGTTTCACAACGATGTGATGATCCTTTGGGTAGACTTCGAGAGCCTATTTGAGGCAGATTTTGTCCCATATACTCTTCAAACAGTGCGCATTTGGTACCTACTTCATCTAAAGTAGGGTAGCATCTGTATAGCTCAGTACTCAGTGAGGTTCACAGAAATATTATGCTACTCCACCGATATGGAGCATGACCCACTCTTTAGGGCCCATACCTTTGAGCAGGGGCTCAACCGAGAGATCAGGGCTTCATGGATCTCACTCAGCATCCAAATGCATGCAGGGGTGTTAGAGATATCCCTCTTGGTGGATAGTTTCTTAGCTGAGTAGTCACCAATAGTGAGACACACCACCAGTCATCACGTAGCAGAGTCTTCTGTAGAAGGCAGCAGACAGACGTCGTAGATGTCTAAGAGGACCAGACCTCTAGATTGACAACCGCATGACTCAGCATCGGTTGTTCAGGGCACCCAAAGCAGAGATAGTCATGCCAGGAGAGGGTAGTGTTATTCTTGGTGTGGTCAGGGTCAGATGGCTCATGATTGTCCGACCCACCGTACAGATGATCATTAGATGGTAGAAGGACCTCTCAGAAAGAGACGAAGGTTTGACCGAGGAGGTCCACGGGGAGCAGGCAGACATAGAAGAGGAGCTGGTCGTGCAGCTAGCTATGGGCAACGATTCGAGATGTTACCTCCACCACCACCAGGAGGTCCAACCCGACCACAGGGAGCAGGTGGACAGGGGAGATCTCAGCTCCCGGAAGCTGAGGCCTATGATCACAGTGCTTTGGAGATGATACGAGGTATAATCTATGTCTACTCCACCTTAGCTGGACTAGTTATAGACACAGGTTCTAGTCATTTTTTTATTGTCACTACCCTCATTCGGAGGTTAGAGATTTCGACGGAGCTGTTGGATCGCTCCTTAAGGATAGAGACTCCTACGGGAGCAGATTTGATGATTACACACTGGTGTCGGCTGTGTGAGCTTACTCTATGAGGATAGAGCTTCGTCTGGGATCTTATGTAGTGGAATTGTGGCCTTATGGCATCATCTTGGGTATGGACTTGTTATCTATAGTCCATGAAATGATTTACAATATTAGGTGCAAAGTGCGGTGTATCCGCACTAATGGGACCAGGTTTTCCTTCTCCGGTAAGAAGGGAGCCTTTGCAGCACATGGCATACTTACATGGAGGAGGTTGCAGCCGATCACTCATCAGTTGGCTTTCCGTACCCTCAGATTAGTTGATGTAGAGAGTCCGAGCTATCCTTTAGTGGTTGACTAGTACACATATGTCTTCCATGATGATGTTCCATGTATACCTCCTCCCATATAGGTAAACTTTAATATAGACATGTAACATGGGATGACCCTGATATCTAAACCAACGTATCATATTTCTCCCACGAAGCTTCGTGAGCTACCGGTACAGCTGGAGGACTTGCAGGGGAAGGGATTCATCTGGCCTAGGGTTTCATCTTGGGAAACCCTAATTTTGTTTTCCAAGAAGGAGGATGGGAGCCTTAGACTTTGTGACGACTATCGGATCCTAAATCAGGTAACTGTGAAGATCAAGTACCAAATCCTGAGGATTGACAACCTCTTTGATCATCGGAAGGGAACATTTTTGTTCTCAAAGATAGACCTCAGATCTGGCTATCACCATATCAGAGTTCGAGACGAGGATGTGCAGAAGATGGATTTCAGATGTCGGTACGACCGCTACGAGTTCTTGGTTATGCCATTTGGCATAACCAATGCCCCATAAGTGTTTATGGTACTCATGAACAAGATATTCAGCCATAACGCGATCACTTTATAGTGGTCTTCATCGAAGACATTCTAATCTACTCGACTACTGAGGATGAGCATGCCTAGCATTTACAGGTAGTACTGGACACACTCCAAGAGAAATAGCTTTATGGTAATCTCTCGAAGTGCTAGTTTTGGATTCGAGATGTTCACATCTTGGGACATGTCATATCGGTGGCTGGAGTTGCAGTAGATCCAGCGAAGATTGAGGCAGTAATTTCATGGGATCCACCGAAGAGTGTGATGGATGTACAGAGTTTCCTGGGTTTGGCTAGATATTACCGGAGGTTTGTGATAGACTTATCTAGATTCGTTGCACCACTATCATCCTTGATGAAGAAGGGGAAACCCTTCGTGTGGTCGGAGAGATGCCAGCAGAGCTTTCTAGAGATGGGGAAAAGGGTGACTAGTGCCCCCATCTTGAGGCTTCCAGAGGAGGGCGTAGGGTATGTAGTTTACTATGACACGTCAGGAAATGGACTCAAATGTGTTCTGATGTAGGAGTGAGCAGTGATCACATATGGTTATCACCAGCTAAGATAGCATGAGAATAACTACACTACCCATGACCTAGAGTTAGCAACAGTGGTCCTCGCCTTGAAGATGTGGCGGCACAATCTGATGGGAAAACGTTTTACCGTGTACTATGATCCCAAGAGTCTTAGGTTTATCTTCTCTCAGAAGGATGTTAACCTGAGACAGCGACATTTTCTTGAGTTCCTCCAGGACTATGCCTTTGAGATAGTCTATACTTTTGAGAAGGGGAACGTTGTTGCAGATGCACTCAGTATGAGATCTGCTATACAGGTGCTTGGTGATGTGATGGAGCAGCTAGCCGCTTTGAAGATATCCTTTGTGGATAGAGATACAACAGCCTTTCTTCAGTCTTTTACAGTTACTCCCCCACTTCTTCAGTGAGTTAGGGAGGTGTACCATGGGGATGCTGACTATGAGGCTTGACGTGCTCATATATCCATAGGCCAGGCACCTGAGAGATTTTCTAAAGGTGGGGAGATTGTCATACTCTTCAGAAGAAGTACCATGGTACCAGTATCAATTTAGAAATAAATGTTGAGATATTTACACACATACCCTCTAGTGGTACATCCAGGAGTGGAGAATATGTAAAATGATCTCAGACGACAGCACTAGTGGCCAGGAATGAAGGAATAAGTTGCATAGTTTGTTTCTTGGTGCCTCCCTTGTTAAAAAGTGAAGGTGGAGAATCAGGTACCAGCAGGCTTGGTTCAACATTTAGATGTACTAGAGTGGAAGTGGGATGGAATATCTAGGGACTTCATGATAGGACTTCCACGTACATCCAAGGGACATGACTCTATCTGGGTGATCATTGACCAACTCACCAAGAAGGGCCCCTTCCTACCGATCAGAGAGGAAGGTTCAGTAGAGATCTGGGGATGGAAGGGGTTGTAGGAGGCTTTAGGGATGCAGCTTCTTTTGAGAACCGCCTTCAATCCTCAGACAGATGGCCAGACTGAGTGAACCATTCAAACCCTCTAGGACATGTTGTGTTCTTGTGTCCTTGACTTCGGTCATATCTAGGAGGATCACTTACCTTTGGTGGAGTTTTTATACAACATTAGCTATCACTCCACCATTGGGATGGCACCTTTCAAGGCATTGTACGGTCAACCTTGCAGATCACCTTTGTGCTGGACTGACCCAGGGGAGTCAGCACTCGTGGGACCAGAGATGGTGCGGGCTGCCACTGAAATGGTGTAGATCATCCAGGATTGGATGAAGACTTTACAGAGCAGGCAGAAGTCATATAACAACAACAGACGGAGGCCTCTAGAGTTCGATGATGGAGACCACCTCCTTCTACGGGTCTCACCCCGATAAGGTCTACAGAGATTTGGCTAAGGCGGCAAGTTATCTCTAAGATTTATCGGACCATTCCAGGTCCCCAGCAAAGAAGGCGAGGTGGCTTACCGCTTAACTCTTCCACCTCAGTTGCACCAGGTGTATGACATCTTCCATGTATCCCAGTTGAGGAGATACGTGCACGACCCTTCTCACATCATTGACCATAGAAATCTGGACGTCAATGATGGGGTGAATTTTATGGAGGTTCTAGTAGAGATTTAGTATTGACATTATAGGGTCCTTCGTGGATGGTTGATACCTCTGGTGCGCATTTACTGGCATCACAGAAACCTCCAAGAAAGAACATGGGAGCGGGAGGCTCAGATGCGTGCTCAGTACACCCATTTTTTCCCTAGTTTTGAGTTTTGGCTTATGGGGACGTAGAGCCCTGAGGTCGGGATATTGTAAAGACCCGAAATTTCCATGTATTTTTTTTTAAAATAAATTGGAATTTTACGAGTCCTTAAAAATTGACTGCACATGATTTTGAGGCCCGGAGTGCCTGGAATGAATTTCTGAACATTTATTTAGGTACGTTCAGTAAACGTGTGATCAGGTTTTTCTAGCATTTGAACTGGTTCTCGCTATTGAAATCTTAGGGCACCGTTGAACTCTCAGCACCAGTATTCACTTAAATAGGCTTTAACCTCGAAGACAGTAAGTTTCGGGTGAAAGTTACTTTTTTGGGTTTTTTGTGGAAATAATAAAACAAAATTAATACACGTTTTATTTTATTTTGTTTTAACCACCCTCCCATGTTGATGATCAGGGGTGGGGTCCACAAAAAGTAAACCTTTTCTTCTTGTTTTATTGTGGCGGGAACCACCCGATATCTCAATACCTCCCAATTTAAATTTGGGGTTGGGGACCACCCGACCACTATTAATGGGGGGAGAGGAAAACCTCTCAACTCCCTCATTAATTTGGAGGAGCCTGTTGGTCTTCTTCCACAATTAATTGTGCCAACTCTCATGCTTTAATTATGCCACCCACCATAATTAATTAAATTTTTTCAATTCTACCAAGAAAATAATATATTATTTAATCTATTATTTTGGCACACCATTCATTTGGGTGGAATTGGAGAAAGGGAGGGATTTTAGAGAAAGCTATCCAACAAAAAAATGCACTGCCAATGAAGAATGCTCCACCAATGAAGAACACCAAACTACTTCGAACTTCTTCCTCGGGGCTTCTTCCGGCGTGGAACGTCCTCACCTATGGCGAATCGACGACCGTACTTCCTTCTTCAACCAACGTGAATGAACAACCCAAGGTAGGGGTTTAATGCCATTTTTTATCACTTTCCATGTACTCCATTCTTTTCATGTGCGGATTGGGAAAAAATAGTGGAAGATTATGTTTTGACATTCATTGCTTCATTCTTGTGAACCGATTGCTATCACTCTAAATGCAGAGGGTACGGGCCAAACTAACATGGCTCGACCCCTCCGCTGTTCTTCTTTGGTGTGTTTTTTGAAATAGAGGATGGTGCCCAAGGCAACGACGCTTTTTCACCCGTAACCTCCGCCGCTCTACGCTGCCGCCGAACTGCTGTCATGCCGAGCCACCGAGCCGAGCCGCTGCCTCGAGATGAGCCTCCTTCTACCCCCCACTACACTGATAGCGCTCAGGCCGAACCGGCCCCGTGCCCCTCACGGCACCGCGGCCGGACCTACTAGCGCCACCACGCGGCGACCCAGCCGGACCGGCCTGCACCCCCCGTGGCGCCCCGGTGGAGCCAGCCTGGGCCCCCAATGGTTCCTCGGCTGGACCGGCCCACACCCCTCGCAGCTCCCCAGATGAATCACCCCCACCCCCCCCCCCCACCAGTGGCACCCCTACAGAATGGGCCGGCGCCCCCCATGGCACCCTTCTTAGACCTGCCCAGCACCCCCCGTGGCACCCCGGCTGAACCAGCCCTAACACCCCACGGTGCCCTGGCAGAACCCACCCGCTCCCCCTGCAGTTCCCTAGCCGCACTGGCCTATTCCCCCCAATGACACCCCAGCCAAACCGGCTAGCGCCCCCCACGGCGCCCCTGGTGAACCGGCCCGCGCCCCCCGTGGCGCCCCTGCCGAACCGATCCGAGACAGTTAATTTTGGAACTACATGCATCCACACCACCTAATATACATACCTCCGTGCTAAGGAATTCACTACGCTCGACTCCTTGATCTCTAAGAAGTGAGAATATTTCATAAATAGTTACACTAGTACTCAAATATCCTTACGTAATCCTTGAGACCTAGGTAATCTTATGACTAAATCCATTGAGATTTCAACCCACTTACACATGGGAACATCTTAGGGTTGCAACAAACCACCAATAACACTGATCTAATCCTTCATTTACTGGAACAATAATCAGTTTTCTAAAAACTCCACCACTTCCCACTTTATACCGAGCCACTATAATTGTTCCCTCAAGCCTTGGTACATCTTGGAAACTACTAAATATATTGTTATGGGAGAGATATAAAACTCATGGAGAACGTCCTCGTGAATTCCCACAAGAGAAAATAGCTTTTAGGGAACAACATCTGATTCTGACCAACCTTTGTCCATACCTCTAGAGCATCACCTTGGTCAAAGTGATCACACATCACCTCTGCCTCTCAGTCTCCCCATTGAGACTCCTCCACCTTCATCGTTATAGATTATTGTGCCACCATCTGAAACATATTACCTATACCTCCATCCATTCATGAATCAAATTGAAATGCTTCCAACTTCTCCATCTCCCTCTGAGTGTTTGCATATTCCTGAACCAATTCCTTCTGGGACGTCTTGCTCAATGCTTTGGCCACAAAGTTCACATATTCTAAGTTGTAGGAGAACTCAAAATCGTAATCCTAGAGAAATTCCATCTACCTCCACTTCCACAAGTTTAGGTCTCACTGGTAAAAGATGGTCCTTAGGATCTTGTAATCCGTGAAGACCACAAAGTGCTCCCCAATTAGGTAATTTATCCATTTCTTTAGTGCGAACAGGACCGCTGCTAGTTCTAGATCATTAGTGGAATAGTTATATTCATGGGGACGTAACTACCTAGACCCATATGAGATCACTCTTCATTGTTGCATCATCTTTCACCCTAATCCTATATACTATGTATCACAAAACACCTCAAACATCATCCATTCCTCTGGAAGACTAAGCACTAGACCACTGACCAAATTCACCATCAGATAGCCAAATGCAATATGTCAGTACTCTCCCCACACTAATGATTGGCCTTTTTTGGTCAAAGTTTTCAATGGAGATGCTTTCTAAGAGAAATTAGGTACGAATCTCTGGTAGTAACCTCCTAGATGGAGAAAACTGTGAACCTCTACCACATTATTGGGTGCTGCCTAAAGAACTACTACCTCTCCCTTCTACGTGACCACTAATATACCCTACCGATAAACCACGTGTCCAAGGACATTTATATTTCATGTCAAAACATTTACTTGGATAGATTTTCGTATAGATGGTCCTGTCGATGGACTTCTAGGACAGTCCTGAGATGCTCATAATTATCCTCCTCTGACTTCAAGTATGTTATGATGTCATAAAAAAATACAATGATGAACTGGTCTAGGAACTCACAAAATATGGAGTTCATAATCCCTAGGAATAGGACCTATGCGTTCATAATACCAATATTCATAACCAAGAACTCAAAGTGACCATACATACACCTAAAAGTAGTCTTTGGGATGTCACCCTCCATCACCCATGACTTTTGATACCCAGACCACATATCGGTCTTAGAAAACCAACTTGCTCCCCTCTGCTAGACAAAATGATCTTTTATTCTCGAGAGAGGGTAGTGGTTCTTAATTGTTACCTGATTCAGTCTCTGGTAGTCCATTCAGATATTCAAATAGGACCAGAGAACCCCACGATGAAACACTTGGTCATATGAAACCCTTCGTCACCAGATCATCAATATGAATCCACAACTTTCTTAACTCATAAGGTTTCATCCGATAAGGATCCATCGATATTTGATGAGAATCGGGATGTAAGTCTATCCAAAACTCAACATCATGTCGAGGGGGGTAAAGCCAGAACCTCTTTGGTAAAAGAATCCAAAAAATCTCAGACAACTCATAGAACCTCCACCAACTCATCATCCATTTATCCCACTAACATCTCATCGAAAAAGAAAATAAGTGTCTCTATACGTTGGTTTCCCACATGAAATATCTTCTCACAAAAAAATGTTACTCACTGGACTTTAACATTTGAAAACACAACTCTTCTGTGGAAGAAATTAATAACAACATGCACAAAAAACAACCAATTGATAGAAAGGATGACAATATACGGTTGCATCTGTAAAAAAAAGAGATCCTCACTAGACTGATGTGTCCCCAACATCAATCTACATACCCAGCAAAAATCAATCGAGTTGTTCTAACCATCAGCTAGTGTACTCAACACTTGTTGAATAGAAATTTTTTTCATGTCTAGTATCAAGGAAAGGGATAGACTGAGTGAAATGATGGAGTTAAAATCTCCCGAATCAAATAAGGTTCACACTTGCGTACTAAAAAAATGATCATACCTCAAACGTTCTCTGGCTCCTCTAGAAATACTTCCACTATGGTGTGAAACTGCCCATTCCTAGCTCCTAATCCCGGGTAGTTTGTAAATTTCTCTGAAGATTAATTTTAACTCTTGGGTTATTTTAAATTCCCTAAAATGTCCAAAAAACAAGTAAAAAAGTCATCAAGATGCATGTATCTTTCATAGCCTCTCTACCTTGAAATCTTTGTAGCTTCACTTTGTCATTTGGTAAGCTCATAATCCATAAATTGTATTATAGGGGCCCTAAAATTATGTGTCCAAGATAGTCTTCCCTGGCCTATATCATGCACCAGGATCACAAAACATTTGTTCCCTACTAACCCATGCAGTACTCACTATGCCTAACTCCAAACTATATCCTATCTCTCAACCATAACCTATGCTACCATTCTATCACGACATGCCTTCATCAAGATGAAATAAGGGATAAAAATATGTTGATACATTCCTTCCTCAAAAATAATGAAGGATAATGATCCCTAATTCCTGCCTCTAATAGGCCCTGGGGTGGAGACCAGCACCAAGGGAATAAAAATCTCACAAAAAATGGGGGGAATTACACATTTTATAGTAACCAAAATTGGGAGATAGGATGTATCAACATAAAACTTATAAAAGACAGATATATATATATAAAGAAACAAAAATCCATCCCATATTCATGTATAAAGTAAAACTACTTGAAATAAAAAAGAAAGCTCCAATGTTTGTACCAATATAAAACTAAGCAGTGAATCAACAATCATTCCCAATGTCCAAGCTAGTAATGTCTAGCATTGTCTATGTAACCTACGTAGAAAGCTGAAAAATAGTTTTATATACCTAGGGTGAGCATACAAGTATACTCATTAGAAAAATCCAATGTCACCCGTGAAAAATTTGGAGGAACAAATTAATGCCCCTCTGAGAAAACAGTTGAAACCAATAGCACCTATCGAGGAATACTAACCACCCAGCATCACAAAGGCACCCTCACCAAGTAATGAAAAGTGAGTAATATAATATAATAAGAACATCGATATTTGGGTACCCCACAAAAATTTGCATTGGTTAACTAATAATCCCATAAGGTGAATGTCCTGAAGCTACCATGCTCTTCCATAAGCCCCACTATCAAAACCTTCTCTCACACACTTAGGCCACAACCCACACCACATTCCTACCCGGAGACACCTGAGCCTCAACCCCACCATAGTCCTCCTCGTAGACACCTAGTCCTCCGACAAACCACACCCTACTAGAAAACACCTCAATCTCATCCCAAATACACCTAGGAAAAAACCACATATCACATTGCCAATACCATAAATCTGGTAATAAACATAAAAACATTACAGCCTGCCAAAAAAGTCTTAGGCACTAAATTGTTATAAGAGGAAGTAGGTTAATGTTACTAACCAATCATCTATCCTCCCACAAGGTTATTGGGAAAGACCCCCTCCCCCAGAATAGTAGGGGTGTTTGGCACATAGTGCTCAACACGATTGGGGTGAATATAGAAAACATAAGGAACTAAACGTTTATATAAATAAGTAAGAAAAGTTCACCGCATCCTATTGTATTCAAAACATATAACCATCAAAATCAAAACCACCATTGTTGATACCCCTACATGTATTCACTTGAACACTGTTTCACTATAATCCCTAACTCAATACATACCCCCCCCCCACCAATTCATTTTACAATTCATCATTATTCTTTATAAATTAATTTATCTAGTTATTCCATCCCCACCTGGGAAACTACCAAACATACCACAAACAATAGCCCCATATTCAGCCATAACAAACTAGGGTAAAGGACCAAGGTATGTCAACCAATTTCAAACTCCCCTTTCCTAGACACCTGTTTAACCACTACCAACGATAATTCTTCAAATCCATCCCGCCCAATCCCCCTTTCACAATGAAACCCGGATGCTCTGCTTCACAACAACACTACACCCAACAACCCATAAACAGGAAATCATGACACAACCCTATCTTAAAAACTCATTTCTCAAACACTTCCTAGATGTAGTCACACTACATAACAAGTCCATCCATTCCAAAATCAATAAATCTCCTAGCCTAAGATACCATCACACCACCACATACACACAATCACATAGCTACCACCACCAAAACCCACACAAGGAAGAACACAAAAAAGGACCCAACACATAGTCATACCTATCAAATATGGTGTATTTAAATTTGGCCTAAACTGTTCTTTAAATTACACTTTGATTAGGAGGAGTGATCATGCAAGGGTTCATCCTAGGGAATCGATTTATTTAACCAAGCATACTTGATTAATCATTTTGATATTTACAATAATTATTCAGAAGGAAATGAAAACAGTTATAAAGAATCACCCAAGTTCAAGAACATTTCACAATTGGACATGATTTTCAGAGGCCACACAACAACAACAGATCACATAATAAACAAAGATAACAAATAAAAAAAGTGATCCACATCATTCCACTCCCATCCCGTTATGAAGTATGTATTTAATCATTTTCATTTATCTTTGTTAAAAAGTTTTATTCTACAGTTTTTAACAAAAGAACCTTACTACCCCATACATGATTCACATTTAAAGAGAGATAGTAGAATCCTTACATCGATCAACATGTGACCAATACACCTCCTTGCCCGAAAATAGAGGGGTCGTGTGAGCAGGAAATTCCAAGGAAACCAAGATGAGGGGGATATAGCATGGGTGTACCACTATTATGGGAAGAAAAGTTCTCCACACACCAATAGAAATGAGAAGAGAGGGCCTCTTCACTAGAAAGGGTATATCCTATATCAATGGAATGAGAAATTGTTTTGAAGGCCATTAATGTCAAATTGTGGCCAAGATGATGCTTTTCAACTATTTCAATGTCCCCCATGTGTTAGGATATTAAATATATAATTATTATCATTATAAATAGACTCAAAAATCCAAAATTAGGAATTAACCCCATTGAAACCAAATAAAATAAAAGAGGGAAAAAGAAAAAAACTAGGAAAAACATGAAATGAGTTACTGATGGGTGAGTCACTGAAAGTAATCCATTGATACTGAGAGTGAGTCATTGATGTCTGAGTCACCGACAGTATGACACTTACACTAGAAGCGAGTCATCGATGGGTGAGTCAATAGCAGCAAGCCACCAACAGTGATTCATCAATGCTAAGATACTAATGCTAAGCTACTGATATTGAGCTATCGACGCTGATCCACTAACATGACCTACCGACTCCTAACTCACTGACGCCCTGACTCACCGACGCCCTAAATCACTGATGCATTTGACCTACTTATTCTCTAACCTACAAACTCCTCGACCTACCAATGCCTCGACCTACCAACGCATCGTCCTACCGATTCCCTTACTCAATGATGCACTAAGTCACTGATGTAATGACTCACTGACACCCTAACTCACCTAATCCCTAACATAGTGATTCCCTGACTCATCGATGCCCTGACTCACCGATGACCACACCTACCTATGGAAAAAATAGAAATTCGAAAAAAAAATCTTGAAATCAGATATTATTTCCTCTTAGAACACCCCATGAATAGGATTTTTTCAAGGTAATGGAACATGGAGGTCCAAGAAATTACAATAATATAATATCAAATATAGTAAATAATCGATCTAGCCTAATTAAATGAAATCGAGTTATGAAATTATTCACCACATGGTAACTTTTAATTCAAATCACCATGGATGAAATAAATTAAATTAAAATATAAAATATAATTAATTTTTAAATAAATATGATATTAAATTCCCAAGAAGTATTATATGCACCATATAAAACAAATTAGGTGCCTAAAAATTCAATAATTATGAATGCAAGGATATTGAGATGATGTCCCTTACGAGACATTTTATTTTGTATGAACATGCTTTTAAACTCATACATAATGGTTGTAATTAGTTTATTAATTTAATCCAAAATCATATTAGATTTTTTAATGTCATATATTACCCCCTTTATATCATCTTATCACCCATTTGTTTTTATTATCCTTCATTATTTTTGTTTTTTGTGTGTGTTAATTGCCTTGTTTTCTCATGCATGTTTTTTCATGAATGTTCTAGTTCCTATGCATAGGAACTAGATCCAGCATATTCATAATGAAATTAAGGTTATAAAAATCATTTTTTCCTAGATAAAATTTTAAAATAATTATTGGAATGGTAACATAGATAATGGATCTCATCACTCATAGATACTGTAGGCCGTACTTATTCATGAGTGACATTATCATTCCATAATGTTGAGAGGATAAGGAATTAGGTGATATATAAATATTAAAATTTTAATATCATTTCATATATATATATATAATATTCATTAATTTTATCCTTATCACATTCCATGTAAAGTGAATTTCAAAAAGTATTCACATCACTCCATGTGGTGGTAGTACATTGTACACACGAGCAATGTTATCATAATTAGAACAACATGGAAAGTGATAAGTTATAGGTGTTATTATAGTCATAAAAGTATTGAAATATCATAAATAGTGCATTCACGTGTTAAGTCCATAATTATATCCATCCTTGACAGGTGGATATGGAAAATGAGCTATATTGGTTCATGAGGTGGTAGGTTATCATACACACGATCGACGGTTTTATTTCCCATTGGATGGAATAAGAGATGGATATATCTTGTTTGAACAACATAATAATATATCAGTATGTTTAATATACTATGTTTATTATATAATATTGTTTTAATAATATTATAACAATGTGGAATAATAAAAAAATAAAAAGAGTCATTTATGAACATTACCTCTTCTTCGGACTACTTCTTTAGGATTCCTCCTATTTCGTTCCTAGAATGTGTTCATGATAAAAACAAGGGATCTAAGTTGTTTGGAGTGGAGTAATGAAGTAATTTTGGTATTTAATTTATAATCCAAATGGCTTTGTATGTTTATAGATGGTAGGAGATGAGGTGGCCTTTTATAAGTGGGGAAGAGGTCGCGAATAGAATTTTTGAATATAATCAATTATACCCACGTTTCTTTCATGAAAAAAAACCTAAAAATGGTTAATTTTCAAACAATTAATGGTATGATGTCTTCATAAGTCCATAAAATTGGATTTGTTCAAGTTTTTGGTCATTTTTAACCCTTATCATTTTAGATTAACCCTCCCAGAAGACATGTTTTTACCTCAACCATAGTAATTGGTTTTTACTATTTTCACTATTAATTATGGTAAAACAATTTGTCGGCCTTATTAGATAATATAAATTATTCTTAATATAAATTTGAAATCCATTTTATCAAAATTAATTTTACATTAGTGTTTGAATCCAATTTTAAAGTATACCTGAAGACACGACTAAAAAATTATGATTCCAAAGAGAAAATTCTCACAACTATATATGGTTTTGATATAAAAATTAAAAATTAAATTGATTAAAATTATCTAAATTATTTATATTTTATTATAATTAAAAACAATCTTTAAAATCAATTTTGAAAATAATATAAAATTTAAAATTATTTAAACAAAAATGTAACTTCCAATAAAAATAGTATTTTTTAAATAATCATTGAAAAATGAAACTTTTCATAAATATTTAATATTATAACCCTAAGATAATTTTTAATTTATTATTTAAAAAATTAATTTAGTTTTGTCATTTTCATTTTCACAATTTGTTAAAAATTATTTTAAATTACGTGTTCAAAGTGCATTTGAACAGTTTGTTTAGAAAAATACAGTTTTTCCTAAAACATTTTTTTTATTTTAAATTATTGTTATTATATTTATAATAAATGGATTGTAATAAATTTATAATTTAGTTATTAAAATCCATACCCAACAATTTAAAACTAGGTTATGATGGTATACTATATTACGATTCATTAAGGCTTTGGGTTTCTTTTTCCACAAGCGATTGAAGTTATTAAATATAATGAAATATTTTTTGGGGGTTATTTAAGCTCGGTGTTGTGTGTCATATACAATTCTATTATTCTTAAATTTAATAGTGTTCTGTGATTCCTACCTTAAATAAATTTCATTCTTACAGTTTAAACATGATCTTTTTAATTAAGGGTCTGACCATTAGAAATTCTATTATTGAAAAAACCACATCATATAATGGTTAAAAAAACTTCTTATTAATAAGAGATAAAGAAAAGAATGAAGTTCATCTTTGATAAAAAAAATAAATAGCATTAAATATCGGAGAAATTTGGTGATAAGTAAAGAAATGTATGACAAATAAAAGGATTAATAATTGTAGAGAGTGATAGGGTTCGCCGATCACAAGAAAGTGAATGATCAATATAAGTGTAAGGGAATCGAAACGATAAATATTTTATGATTTAGAAGGACATATAATTCATTATATATTAATGTAAAATAATAACATCCTTGTTTGACAATCTGTTTTACTAAAATTAACCAATTATTTTACTATATAAAAATAAAATGAAATATACTTACTTGATATCTTTTTATTTTATAGGACAAATTCAATACTTTGGTTAGGACTCGATCAATTGACAATTACTTTCTTAATCCAAACATGAATATATAAAAATAATTTTTTATTCATAAATCACAAATATTAAATTTTAATGGATTTTAATATCATTAAAAGAGTAAAAATCCTTTTTTTCTATAAATAACTATATTCCAAACCCAGTATGGTTATAAAATGTTTTCCAATCATATTCATTAATCCATAAACATCCACAATAACACCACTCATTCATCATTAATATTTATTCATCAAATCATTTAAGTAAAAATAATGAAATATTAACAAAAACATCATCTAGGCCAGTGGTAGGTGTTAGACCTTTATCACACTTAAGTTATGGGTTCAAGCCCTGCATCATTGCCGGATTTGATAGGTTGTCACCTGGTATGTGGGTTTTCCGCATTCTAAAACCATATTAATATAATTCCTACAATGTTACAAAAGTGTGAAAACACATAATTACCTCAACATAAAATATAAGACAAACCCAAATAGTTACCAATACCATTAAACATATTCCCAAAAAAATTAAGTGTATTATTCCATAAATAACATTTTCACTCAATCATATAATAACCAAATGGGTATTATTTCCGTAAATGTATCCCAAAATATCCTTAATATTAGTATAATAAAATAACGTAAATCATAAAAATGGGTGTTCAATAAATTTAACTTAGGATAAATCTTAAAATCCAAAAACCATGATGGTTTCCGTAACTCTTAAGTTAATGAAGACACGTATTCTTATAAAATTTAACACAATCCTTAGTTATTTCACGAGTCATATAAAAAAATAACATTATAAAAAAAACATCTAAAATTTAATTCTTAGATCCAAATACAAAACGAAATCATCTATTTTATTTTAACATAGTTCTTTCCTTAGTTTATGGGTTAATAATTATAAGAGGGGATTAACTTAGATAATTCTCAGGCTACTTTCATTAGAGATAACGAAATATAAATAGATACCTAGGATGAATTTTATTTCTTTCCAATATACTCTTCATTTTTACTTAGTAATGTATCACTTTATACACTTTCTGCACATATAAAACATTTTTCTATTCCTTTAAAGAACATTTATGGTATCGATTTCCACATTTCTGACATAATGGAAATTGATCATTCTTTCATCCATGGACTCCACAACATTGTCTCTTAAAGAACATCATACTTCTATTTTTTTTGTGATTTTGAGAGTTAGTTAAGGTATAGGCTGTTAATCATCTTTTTGGATCACTAATTAGGCATAATATTGATATTTTTGACATTTTGCATCATTCCATTAGGTTTCTCAAATTAATCTCATTGTACGTCCTATTCAATTATTACATGATTCATTTAGGTTCTATCTATTGACTAAAACAAAAAATCATATTGTGAGAAAAAATAAACAAAGTGGGGAAATAACATAATCATTTATAGGATCTGAATAACATGAAAACTTATTTTCAATATAAAACACCTTAGGTTTAATCTAGGTCATTCATTTTCATCATTTATTTAAATCTGTCATAATTATTTATAAGTACACCATTAATTATCTAAAGCATATCCCCCATGAGTGTCAAACCAGGTGAACATTAAGGCTTATTGTTGTGTATAGGTAACACTAAAGTCAATCCCAAAATACCTATTTTGGATTTATTACCACTAGGTACGTCTATTCAAAAACTTTGTAAACATTTAGTATCCCGAAGGGGTTGTATTGAAAAGAAAACTCACATTATCTCTACCATTCCAAACTGTAGTATGTTATTCTATACTTATCCTCAATAAATATTATAATTTTATTTTACCTAAACTGTATTTTCCAAAATTTAGTTCATGAGGATTCTACAAAACATACACTAATATCGAATATAATGACCCTAAACCCAATAACCCATATCTGGTGTCTTCTTTATTACATTGGCTAAAAAACAAAAGGAATTATATCCTGAAGGATTGAATAGTTTAGTTATATTGGTAAAAAAGATACATAAATCATTCTAATATTACAATTAAATAAATAAATTATGATTTTTTAGAATATTAGTATTCCCGAAAGCATATCATTGCATATCATTTACAGTACACTTTCTGGATTCCTTGGAAAAGAAGTAAAAAAGGGTGGCCTAAAATGCTCATTTAGGGTTCAGTATAGAGAAAACAATTATCAGTCAATAAGGATAATAACTATTACAAGGTAAATAACTAAACACACATTCCATTTAAGTAATTTTAGTATCCTGATTTGATAAGTAATAATAAATATTGAAAGGAAAATAACATAACACACATCCCATTTAATTAATAAATTGACGATGAATAGACATGGAAAATAAAATAAAAATGGTAAATAACTGAGCACACATTCCATTTAATCCATTATATGAGAATGAAATGCATCTAGAGATAATGTTTTTTGAAAATATCATGGATATTAAAAATAAATTAATTCTTAATGAGGGAAATGATTAATTATTTTATTTCATGTTCTCGGGCATCATGATACCTCTACTGTCAAGTCCATTCACGAGAGAGTTTGAAAATATAGGTAGAAAAACATTTAATTATAGCAGTCTGATTAACATCATTATAATATCAATGCATTGAGGGGATATAAAATTTTGGGCCCCACCAGAAAGTACATGTTCAAATCTTGCCTAATATATTGAATATTCAATTTAGTTAATAACAAATGTTTCTTATCATCAAATATACATATTGAGTAATGAATATGAATTTAACAATATTGCACCATATAAATAAATAAATTTAAATGTAGATCATTGTATGAAAAATCATACATATATTATTTAATACACATATAATTAATAAATAGTATTAAAATTTTGGGTAAATTTAGTGTCTAATGATTATAGTAAAGTGAATTTTTCAATGGAAAGTTAAATAATAACAATATGAATCAATAAAGTTATATGAATAATTTTCTTGATCAAGATGATCATAAAACAACCATATAATGATTATGTATTATATTAATATAACATTTCCCAGGTTGAGTATAATTAAAATAATGGGTTTTTTCATTAATGATTAAAAATATCTTAAAATGTCAGTAAAAACATTCTTAATGAAAATAACCTTTTTACTTCAAAAATAATTTTACAAATAAAAGTTCAAAAAATATTTTGAAAATAAATTTTTACATAAATTATTTATTATTTAAAACATTGATTGGTCAGGGTGAAATGAAATTTTGTATGTTATACACATTAAAACAAAAAATCCTTTAACATTTTTTGTAAAAAAAACAAGCGGGCATTCTTTAGAAAATGATGTGAGGATTCCTTTCAAAAAAAATTAATTATATAAAGTGGGTAAATATTTATATAATAAATAATTTGGATAATTATAAAAATATTTTTGAATAATTTTTTAGAAAACATGGTTTTGGAAGGAATGGGATTTTCGATCAAAGAGAGAAATGAACCTGGATTTAATTAAAAACATTTTCTCACTCATATTAAGTACCAAAGAGTGGAAAATGGTATTATGAATTGAAAAAATCATTAATAAATATAGGATAATAAAAATAAACTTTTTACTTTCCAATGATCAAATAATTTCCATTAATTGAAATTCATGCATAAAGAGTCTCGACTAAAACAAGATTGTGAAATAAACTCCCATAAAGATCATAATGTTAAAGTGAGAATTAATCAATGAATATATTTTTTTATTAAATTTAAATACATATATACCATTTTAAAATAAATAATAATACAATACAAATTTATTACACATGTAATCTTAGAAAATAAATGCAAATTAAGAAGTAAAATAATGCAATGAATGTAAATTGAGTTATGGAATTATTTACCACTTGATAACATTATTTTGAAATAATATTGTATGAAATAATTCATATTTAAACATAAAATAAAATTATTTAATAATTAATTTTGATATTTCATGTAAATATTTAATTATATACACTATATAACACAAATTAGATGCTTAACATTTCGATATGCCTCAACAAAGGGAAATTGTGACTAAGTCCTTTACCTCACACTTTTTTTGGTTTAAAGTTATTTAAACACCTATATAATGTTTTTAATATTATTATTAATTTAAAAAATAATATTTATATTTAAAATAACATATATTATCATCCTACGACTTCTTATCACCCTTTTGTAAATGATCTATCATTGTTTTCACTATTTGATGTATTAATTTCCTTTTTCTCATCCATGTTTTTGTTATGAATTTTTGAATACTTATGTATAGGATATAGATAAATCATCTCAACAGTTTTATTAATTTTATAAATGTCATTATTTCCATTATATACATTTTTATAATCATCATTTAAATTTTTACATGAATAATGGATCACATCGATTAATAAAGACAGTAGGTCATACATACTCCCAAGCGATGTTTTCATTTACTTAAGGCTTTAAAGGTTATATGTTAATGTTATATATATATTATATATAATAAATATCATGAAATATATTTTAAATATATTTATTAATGTTTTCAATGTTACATTCCATGTAATGTGTAATGAAATACGAATCACATTGCTTCGCAAGATGGTAGTCTGTCGTACACACAAGTAATATTATCCTAATTTTAACATCAGTGAATTTAAGAAGGAATAAGTGATATTATAATTCCATAGGTTTAATGTTTTTATAAATATCATATAAATTATTTAATTACATCATTATATCCATCCTTGAAAGTTGTTGGTGGAAAAGAAGATGAACATTATCACTTCTTTAATGGAAGAGAAGATGAATATAGGTCATTAAAAAACATAATTACGATAATTATATTCAATATACTTATTTTACTATATAATAATTTTTTAACCATATTTTATGCATGTGTTAGAGGAAACAAAATAAAAATTCTCTTTTATGAACATCATCACTTCTTTAGAAAACTTTTATAAGATTGAACATAAATTCTTCCTTGGATGTATTTATGATAACACCAATGTATATATGATTTTTTTAGGGGATTAAGGATTTTATTCAGGTTGGTTTTGGTAAAATAAAATGTCTTTTGATGTGTGAATAGGGGATGAGAGGGGGTATCCTTTTTAGTGTGAGGGAGACGACACACATGGAATTATCGAAAATAATCAATTTATCCCATGTTTATACCATCCAAAAAGCCTTTAAAATGGGTAATTATTGAACATTATAGGTTATAAGGTCTAACTATATCCAAAAAGGGGTTTTGGGAATGTTTGAGGTCATTTTTCACCCTAATCTTCTTAGTTTAACACCCTCGTAAAATCATTTTTACCTTACTGTTTTAACTATTAATTATAGTAAAAATTTTAATTTTACCTTATTAGAGAATATAAATTATTATGATTCAAAATATGGAATAAATATTTCTAAATTCAATTCACATAAGTGAAAAAATCCAATTTAAATTTATACACACATATGATATGAAAAAAGCAGGTTTCCAAAGAGAAAATTCTAATAAGTATATTAGGTTCTCATATAAAATTTTATTATATAATTAACTCAAATGAACTAAATAAGTTAAATTTTAATATAATTTACCTAATTTTACTCTAAAATTAATTTTAAATATATGATAAAATTTTTAATTATTTAAAAAGTTAGGAAACTTTCAATAAAAATCTATATATTCAATATTCAGTGAAAAATAAACTATTCCAAAAATCCAAAAAATTGACCCTCATATAATTTGAATATGTTGATTTCAAAATGGATTTAACTGTATCAAAAAAAAATTATAAAATTTACAAAAATTATTTTTAAATTATGTGCTCAAAGTGTAACTAAACAATTTTTTTAGAAAAATACTGTTTTTCAAAAAACCGTTATTTTTACATTTAATGATTATTAAAAAAATTTATAATTAATAGATAACCATAATTTTCATAATTTAGTTATTTCTATTCATACCCACCAATTTAATGGCTATGTTATAGCGTTGTACTATATTATAGTTCATTTAGTCTCTAGGTTTCATGTTTAGTAAGCTATTAAAGATATTAAATTTAAAGAAATATATTTCATTGAATGATCATGCTCGGTGTTTCATGTCACATATTCTATAAAATAAAATTTTATTCATTTAAAATATAATTTTGTTACTATAACACATATTATATGTATTCCCTCCTGGGGATATTTTTTAGTGATTTCATTTTTATTATTTCTTTTATGGTTTATGGTCATTTTGACTAGGGATGTACTATATTGATACCATTTTCCATATAAATCCCAATGGTTTATGGTTATGTTTATTAATTGGGAAATGTATTGAAAAATTTATGCATGCATTTAAATACAAATGCTTATATTCATTTTTTTTCACCCAATTCTTATTAGGAATTAATTGGACATAGTAATTGATTGTTATGGACCACTATAGTCCCTCAATGAATTGGTAGATATGATGAGAAAAAATAGATTAGTTATTGAATACGGCTTTTCCCATTGATATATATATCTTGGTTGAGACCTAGATCAGTAATTTAATTTTATGGCCATATGCATTCTATCATTATGAAATCAGTTATTGATATCCATGTGATTATATGAATAGTAATGATATCCATGGATATGTTTTAAGCTCATATGATTATTTTTATGGAATTATTGGATCATCATGTATTCCTTCCATATATCTCTTCATTCTCAGTTTATTCATTAAATCTTAGGCATTTTCAGATATTTACCATGCATATTGACTATGCCTTATTTATTAATGATTGATTCCAATTTATGCATAACCTTTCTGACAATCTAATCTCACCTTATTATTTTTTTCATTTTACAATGACATTAATATTGGTGTTTCTGATGAAAATAATGACCGGGTAATTGATTTTATGGGTGGGGGATGTTTTTCACAATTATTTATATTGGGTTCTCCATTTTTGTTTGACTCTTGATAACCATGGGGGAGTGAATGGAAGTTTTTTGTGGTGGTGCAATAACAATTCATGTCAAACACAAATTTCCCCATCTTTTTTGGGTGGTTTCCAATGGGGTTTCTTCAGGGAACTAGAAATACCCAATAGAACCCATATTTGGGATATTTCATGAACCTAATTTCCTAACTGAGAAATTAATTGGGAGATTTATCCAATGATAATTAGGGAATCTCATTGGCAAAGAGGATGGAAGTTTAGGCTCATATCACAATTTTGGGGGAATAATTTTCTACTTTGAGACACTCTAAATGATTTAATACATGTCATTTAATCCTTTCTTAAATCCTAAATATGGAAGAGGTGTCCCTTATATTAAAAGTCAATTATTATCATGTATTTCCTTTACAATCATTTGTATGTAATTGTAGTTCTTAATTTATGGAGACATTTTTATGTATTAGAGGTTCTCCACATATGGAACCCTTATTTGAATGGATTATAGATTCTTTAGTTGTTTATTTTTATTATAGTGGTATTAAGCCAAATAGTGGGGCACTATATAATTTATCATTATCTAGGAATGCATGAGTTCTTTTGATGTTGTTATCAATTCCATTATATAGGGTTCCTACATAACCTTGTAAGAGGAATAAAAAATCTTGTATTTTAGTCCCAATTAGTATAACACATTAATCATTTTAAGGTCAGGTGATGCATACCAAGCCGTGTAGTTTAATGTCGTGTGACAAAGACATCTATATGGAAGGTTCCTATTAAATGGTTGTTGTTGGAATTATTCTGAAGTGATCCAAGTTACCTATACTGTATTTATCCTTCATGTATGGATATGAACCTACTAGGAATATGGACCAGAGAATATTAGGCTAATTTAGGGTTGTTGGGTATTTATAGTTCCATGAATAATACCCTTTGTAAACTACTTGTTAAGGAAAAGGCCATATGTTTCTTATGCGAATAGTAATTCTACCAACACAAAAAAATTCCATTCACACCCTATATGGTTTTCAAGAGTGAAAAATGGGTATTATTAATAATATCAAGGATGAAAGAATGATTTTATTCTATGTATTTCATATTTCCAATGCAATATGGGAAACACATTTGTATCACGTTCTTCAAAAATACTAAGTTATTCAGTCCTTTAGTAGGAAATTACTTATGTCTAGTTTAAATATAATAAATAAAGTATTTCCTCTAGGATACTAGATTTTGGGACTTTACATGTCATATATGTGTCACAGAAATCACACCAAAATATCACCAAACAGTCAAAGGGGGTCACATCTAGCACATTGACCCATTCCCTATGAACTATAGGGTGGAAAAAATGTGCACACTAACAAATCAATTTAAACTCAAGGGAGGTCACAATAATGTACACTAACCCATACCTATTTACTCTATGGAGGTCACGATCAAGCACATTAACCCATCAATGGAGACTCCAGGGTGTTCACAATCATACAAACTGTCCAATTTAAACACACTATAGGGAGGTCACAATAAAGAAATCCAACTTATCCCCATATGATCAAAAAAAGTCAAAATAATCTCACCAATATAAGAATTTTAAGGTAAGGTATAAAAATTATATTTTCAACACACACTGAAAATAGTAAATAGGGTACACTGCTCATCACACAACTCATTAACTCATCTCTATGGAACTAGTCCCTCAAGAACTAGTACTATTGGAACCAATTCTATTATTATCTATAAATGTATTGTGGTTTCTGTTTGTTTAAAATCATATAATGGATGATTAAAGAGATTAAAATAAAATGGATCATATAGTTCAAGTCATAAACATTGTTCAAGGTGGAACAATTTTCCAGTGTTTTCCTAATTTTTCGGGCCTCAAAATCGGGATATTGATGTTAGAAAACGATGGGTTTTTTCATATAGGAGTGCATGGTATGAGAAATGACAAATAAAATTAGAAAAATAAGGGATTCGTGTACCTCAAAACATAGACCACATAACATGTTATCGGAATGGTTCAATGTCATGTACCTGGAATCTGGAACCGTGCATGGAATGGTTCACAAAACAGAAAATGGTTTGCAGTGACGGTATGCAGTGAAGGCATGTAGCACGCGGATGGCTGAAGGTTTGTAGGATTTATATGGTTTTTGAAATAGGAGTGGTACACAGTGGAGACTGATAGTAGGCATATGAGGTTTATAATTCCCCAACCCCAGTTACACAGAGTCAGTGGATTATTATATAACATTGGCATGATCACAAGGGATCAAATCCCGAAATACAAATCTATTTAGTATCCTTGGAAGTACTACATACATTCATAAGTTTTATATTACATCATAAAATAAAAAACAAAATAAAATTGTCTCCATAGACCACATTCATATAACTTATATTATCCCTGAAGGTTTGTCATAATATACTTCTATGCATCCTGGGAAAAAGAAAACATAGAAAGGGGTGAGATGAGATGCTTCGTAAGGATAACAATTTAGCGGAAACATTCATGAATAAGAATAAACATTTATGGAAATGTATAAAACCAAAATGTAATCCTTTTAAACTTAAATTTCAGAATTATATGGAAAATATAAATCAAATAATTCCATTTACCTATTCACATGGATATTATATTAATCGAATAATCTCATGAAATATCAATAGCCAATTATATAATGATGGAATGCATAATGCCAGACTTCATAACCACATAGTCAAGGCCTCATGACAAGACTACAAATACTAATTTTTCAAGGCCCTGTTCCAAGACACTATTATGGCTCATGAGACCTACCGATTCATCGTGGAGTTATAGTGGGATCCACCCGTCACTTACTTAGTCTAATGCATTCCTCATATGAAAATGTTTAAACATAACAAAAAAATTTGTATTAAAACTAGAATAATAAATTTCAATACTTTATCCATAAATTCTGAATGGTATAAAAATAACAAATCCATAATAAAACATATCATAGAACCATCAATAAAATATGGAAGATTTTTATCGTAACAAATCAACTTCATACCAGTTTAAAATCCATCAAAGGATGTTGATGTTGATGAAATAAAAAATAATTGAAATAAACAACTCTATCTATTTTGAAACCATTTAAAATTCACATGATTATAAAAGAAAACATTTATTTTTGGAAATATTCTTACAATCCTGTAAGGGAAGCTTTGAAGGGGTTATAATGGCAGAAAATATCTGCACCTTCCGTATAAGTTAAAAAACATTATTTCCTAACTTTATTCAAAAAAGTCATAAAAGACCATATTTGGAAAATGATGGAAAGATTTCTTTATAAAAATATTATATAAATTCAAAAATGGGTATAATTTACTTAAACTAGTAGTCTAAAAAATAGTAAAAATGATTTGAAATACATTTTTTAAGAAACACGGATGTGTACGATAAAGAGGTCCCTGTAGATACTCACGTATAAAGAACCTAGGATAATAAAGAGATTGTAGAATTAACCCTTAAAATGTAATTTTCCATGGTCGAGGGTAAATTAAACTAATATATAATAGTTAGATAATTGTTATTAAATTATAAAATAACCACATAAATAAATATGATATCATATATGATCATCTAATATTTCTTTGTTTATAATATTTCAGTAGTATCATCGTTTCGGGTGTAAACTGATTCAGTTTCCTTTATATGCTTGGTTGCGTAAGCCATGTTTGTTTTGGATAGGATGTATTTTATTCATTTCCATAATTATATTAAGTTCTTAAAAAATATTTTCAATCATAAAATTAAAATTATTCTTGAATGGTTACGATGGGGAATTAATCTCATCGTGTTCGTGGAGACGGTAATACGTACCTACGGACGAGCGACAATATCATTATATTGATGGTGAAATCATATATAATTGGATGGTATATCATATATAAAGATTTATTAACATTTTATATTTATTATTTACATCAGTTATACTTATTATTATACCCGTACTAATAATGAAGTGTTTGAATAACAAACTACACCATGACGTGGAGACGGTAAGCCGTACGTACACACGTATGTTGACATGTCATTTATATGATGGATGGAATAATGAATATGGTTGTACCATATTTATAATAACATAACATTATGTATAAGTTATTGGAGTTATTATTTTGGTATGGAAACACCAATGAAAGAGGAAGTGGAATAAGAAGAGAATTTTGAAAAAATGTGGGGAAATTATTACAACATCTTCGGGTGTTTCCTTTTAATTTGATCAAAAGGGGTTGATAAGTAGGCTTTCTGATCAATCTAAGGACTATAAGTAGAATATAGGGTAGTTGGGAGGATATATGAGAATGGGGTTGGCCGATCCAAATGGATTTGGAGGTGTTATTTTGAGAGAAGGAGAAGTACCCATTTATTAGAGAGGTGAGGGTCACTTTTGGAAAAGCTTGAAATATTATTTTATTATACAATAATATTCGGTTTATAATGGCTCCAAAATGATTTATTTCAAAGTTAAGGTGGGTATGGGGTGAGAAGCACTCAACAAATAGGTTTTAGGCAACTTTAGGTCACTACATTATCCTTATTATTTATATTTAACTCTTAGTTAAATACAATAACATTTACCATATCCCCTTGTATTTTTATATTATATGGTAAATAATTTTACTATAAAATACCAAGATAACCACAAGTGGTTCATTAATAACATATCTATTATTATATATGTCTTTTTGATGAACCTTATATTTTTATGAATATTATATCAATTAATAATATAGTAGTTGTTTTAAAAAAACACATTTATGTCAATTTTGAAACTATTTAGTAATTGATTTTTGTGGAAGTCATAACCGCATAATTGCTTGGAAAACAAATCACTGAATTAACCCTAACATGTCATATTAATTTATAAATTAGTTTAATGAATCAAAAAGTCTCAATTTACATTTATTTGGATAATTATAACATCAATTATTTTAACCTTTCATTAAAAAAGTAATTACTGCACCTTCATTGTGTCATAAATAAATTTAATTATTTAATGTCTAAAAATTACAAATAAATTACCATTATTTATTAAATCTTTTTATCTTTATAATAAATATTTATAGTCTAATTTATCTAATGTATAACCCTACATTAAAAATGTTTTAAAAATTAAACTTTGAATTTAACACCTTTAACTCTTCTTGAAATAAAATAATTATAAATGTCCTAATCTAATCCAAGTGGAAAAAAGGATCATATTTTATTCCTAGGTTTGATTCTGGTCTAAATAAACTTATCCAATAGAATTAAGAAATGTGTTAGTGTAATAATAATATCATTTTTTCCCTTTAATTACCCTATTTACTTTTAATCGTGGTAAATAAAAGTCAAAAGTTACTATTTACCAAAAAATATTTTCATCTTATTGAACCACATTTTACTTTCTGATGTCAACCGTGTCTCTCAGATTTTTGATATTCAACTTACATAAGAGGTAAAATTATGTTTTATGCAAAGTTTCAAATGCTTTTAGAAGGTGGGTAAAAGATAGTAAAAAGTTCAATAAAATTTTATATATCTAATATTATTATAAGATTACTCCAATGAATTACATTGAAAATATATAGGTATTATATATTTATTTTTACCTAATATAAATATAAATAAAAAGTTGGTTTTAAACAATAACATAGTGTTTTCCACTATTCATAAAAAATTGATAGTTTTCAGAAAAATACCAAAAATTTCGGCTAAGTTAATTTCGATATTAGGAATTCAAATATGAAGGCCATTTTGAAAAATAAAATTTATTAAATTTGAAAAGTTTGGTATTACTATTCATATTGGCTAGTTTGATTGGTCATGGTGTGTTAAAACTCCATTTTTCATACAATGCAAGATATTGTATTATTCAAAGGGAAACGTACCATAGAAGATTTGGGTGTCACATTCTCACCCATTTAAATAATTATGTCCTAGAAATGTCTAGAATATTACTGCATAAAACGATTTGGATGGTTATTCATGATAAGTTCTTCGGGCTCCCACATTGCATCTTCCATCTTATTATTTCTCCATAGAAATTTTACCAGACGAGTTTCCCAGTTTCTCAGCACCTTTTCTCTGGTATCAAGAATTCTGATAAGATCTTCATAATTAGACAGGTCACGTTCCAGTTCTATTTCTTCATAGGTGACTACATGCATTGGGTCTGACATGTATTTTCTAATAGTGATAGATGGAACACAACCTAAACTATGGAGATACTTGGTGGCGTTGCCCAACTATAATCCACATCTCCAATTTGTTCTAGAATTTCGAATGGTCTGATGTACATGGAACTTAATTTTCCCTTATTACCAAATTGTCTAACACCCTTTCATGGAGATACCTTCAAGAAAACATGATCTCCTACTTGAAATTCCAAATCCTTCCTTTGTTAATTAGCATAGCTATTTTTCTTACATTAAGCTACATTAATGTGGGTTTGGATAATCTTCAATTTTCACATTATTTCCTCAACAAGTTCCGAGCTTATGAGTTGTATTTCACCGACACCATCCCAACAAGTTGGTGTGTGACATCTCTTTCCATATAATGTTTCATATGGTGACATATGAATACTTGAATGGAAGCTGTTGTTATAGAAAATTTTTACCAGAGGTAAATAATGATCCCACATACCTTGAATGTCAAGTGAGAAAGATATCAGCTTGTCTTCTAAGGTTCTAAGAGTCCGTTTAGATTTTCCATCAGTTTGAGGCTGGTAGGTTGTGCTCAAATGATGTACGGTATCCAAGGGCTTCTAAAGACCTTTCCAAAATCATGATGTAAAATGGGGATCATGATCATAAACAATCAATAGAGGTACTCAATGATGTCTTACAACTTCATTAATATATAGTTTTTCTAGATGTTTAAGTGGTAAATATTTTCTTATAGGAAGAAAATGAGTTGACTTGTTATGATGATCAACAATGACCCATATTGCATCATTCCTTCAAGGAGTATTTGTTAGTCCCTTGAAAATTTCCATCATAATATCATCCCATTTCCACTCAGATATGGGAATAGGTTTCATGACTCCTCTAGGATGTTGTCTTCCAGATTTCACTTGTGGATAAACCATTCATCCTAACACATAATTCGAAATCTCTCTCTTATTATTGTCCCACAAAAAATTTTCCTTCAAATCTCTATACATATTAGTTCTAATAGGGTTTATAGAGAAATTGGAACTTTAAACATCATCCAACAATTCTCTTTTTAGATATGGTATATCAGGAACACAAACTCTCTTCCCAAATTAACAAATTCTGTCTTCATATACAAAGTCACCCAATGTCCCATCATTTAAATCTTTCATATTCTTTTGAAACTCCTCATCATAAGTCTTATAACTCTTTATCCTTTCTAGTAAAGATGGTTTGGAAACCATTTGAAAAAGTTTAGATTTTTCACCTTCCATGGTTATTCTCATATCCATATTAACTACATCCATGAAAATAGGATCCCTTTTAACTCTCATCAAGTTCAAAACACCATGATCCTTTCTGTTTAAAGCATATTCCACCTTATTTTCCTTCCCTGAGTGGTAGTGTATAGTGAAATAATAATCCTTGAGTATTTCAAGTCATATTATTTGCCTCATGTCGAGTTCTTTTTGTGTGAAAATATACTTCAAACTATTGTGATTAGTATATATATCACATTTTTTACCATAGAGATAGTGTCTCCATATCTTTAAAGAAACTGTTACAGCTACTAAATCAAGATCATGAGTGGGATGGTTTTGTTCATGAATTTTCAGTTTCCGTGATGCATATGTAATAACTCTATCATTCTGCATAAAGACACAACAAATTCCTTTCTTTGAAGCATCACTATACATAACGAACCTATTATTCCCCGATGGTAGAGTCAAGATAAGAGCATTGACTAATATTCTAGTCATTTCTTCAAAAAAAATCCTCACACTCTTTTTCCAAAAAAAATTCACCCCTTTACACTTGAGCTTGGTAAATGGGTTAGCCAATCGGGAAACTTTTTTGGATGAAACGTCGAAAATAACCTACTAAACCAATAAAACTATGTACCTTAGTTATACTCGTCAGTGCTGGCCATTCTTTGTTTTCCTTAGTCTATGAAAGATCAAATGATATTCCATCCTTAGATACAATATATCAAAGAAAAGAAATCCCCTGAATCCAGAATTCACACTTGCTAAACTTCCCATATAATTCATTTCTTCTAAGGGTTTTCAGAATAGTTCACAAGTGATTTTTATGATCTTGGATGATTTTTTTACTATACCAATATATCATCAATAAATACCACTAAAAATTCATCGAGATATTCCTTGAAAACTCTATTCATTAGATCCATGAATATATAGTCTATATTAGTCAATACAAAAGGAATTACTGTAAACTTTTAATGCACGTACCTGGTGCGAAATGTTGTTTTTGGAATGTATTAATTCTTCACACACAACTGATGATATCTAGATCGAAGTCCAATTTTGGTAAAATATTGATCTCCATGAAGTTGGTCGAATAAATTATCAATGTGAGATCAAGAATACTTGATCTTCATTGTTATAACATTGATCTGCCTGTAGTCATTGCACAACCTCATAGATCCATCTTTCTTCTTTACAAAAAGAACAAGGGCTCCCCATGGAGAAAAACTTGGGTGAATAAATCCCTTATTACTCAATTCCACTAGTTGTTTTTTAGTTCCACTAATTCCCCAGTGGCCATTCTATAAGGGGTATTCGATATGGGCCTTGGACCAGGAATAAAATCAATAGAAAAGTCAATTTCTCATTCAGGAGGATATCCTGGTAAATCCACTAGAAACACATCGACATATTCATGCACAATAGGTACATCCTATTTTTGAACATTCTTTTCCTCATCCATAGTTATTTCATTCTATTCCTCCCTAATAATTGAATTTAGTAGAGCTACTGGGGGTGTATCTAGATAAGAATCGGGTCGTGTTTTTTCTACTTTAATGATATGGTACTTCTTATCATCATCGAAAATTTTAGCCTTCTTATTCGTAAAATAAATTTTGGAATCATGGTCCAAAATCCAATCAATTCTGAGGATTATATCAACTTCAATCATGGGTATAATTATGAGATCAGCAGATAAAGAACATTTATATGCCCTAATGGGAACAGATTCACAAAAATTTGTTACAATGATACTTCCATTGGAATTTTTGACTGACAACTCCTCTGTTAAATAATTTGGAAATATCTAATTTTCCTAGAAAACTAGAAAGATATGAAACAATGTGATCATCTAGAATCAAATAAATCATTGGCTAAACTTGAGGAAACCATTAAATTACCTACCAACATGTCTTTTTAAGCTTCAACCTCAGCAGTAGTGATCGCATAAGCTTGGCCTTGCTGCCATGGCCTTTTCTGAGGTAAGTTTTTTTGGAGCTTAGAAAATTCAATTTCATAATTCCCCATTTCTATATAATTGTAGCATTGAACATTGATAGCAACTTTATTTCCCTTATAATCACAAGCTTGGTGGAATTTTTCACCACACTTGTGACAGACTCTCATTCCCTTCAGCCACGTACCTAGGTGTTTCTTACCACATTTATCATAGGATAGATATTCAAATTTTCCCTTATTCCCATTATTTCTATTTCTAGAGTGTTTAACAGATCTCTTCTTATCTTTCTTTTCTTTAAAGTCATAAATCATGGAGAATTATTTTTCTATTTTGATAGAACATGATACAATATCTTCATAAGATGAGAAGGACTGTGAGAATAATGCTCGATAGAAAAATTGTTTTAACCAATCAATGAATCGATCAATCTTACTCATTGGGTCACCTATATAATCTACTTCATGACTTGCTAACCTTATAAAGCTAGCTTCATACTTTGCGACATTATCATCCACCTTTTTCATCAGACTCATAAATTCCCATTCCATATCCGCTCGATGGTCATGAGGAAAGTATTTTTCTATAAAAATCTCTTTAAGCTCCCATCATTCTGTATTTGATACTTCTACATCCCTCTTTGTGTTTTGAATTAATGACCACTATTGATCTGCATCTCCCTTGAGGAGATAAAGTGTCATGATAAATTTTTCCCTTTCCCTACTCCCTAAGGAATGAAATATTTTCCCTAAGGAAATTATTCATTGCTCATCTACAAATGGATTTATTGTCCCATTGATTGTTGGTGGTTGTTGGATCATGAAGTAGTCTAACTTTGATCCTCTGAATTGTTGATTAGGGTGCTCCATACAGGTAAGGTTATTTATTCATAACCTGAGTGAATTGTCACATTATGGTGATAAGTTGATCAACACCAGTTGCATCACCAGCTCCACTATAATTATCTTGAGTTGGAGGGAAATCACTACATAGATTACATGCATTGATACATTTTACATTCCTTCAACTAGGCGCTATTTCTAAACAATTTCATACACAAAATTAGTTTATGAATCGCAACACAAAATTCCAAACTTGTAAAACACCTAATATAAATTGAATAGTTTATAAATATAATCCATAATAATAATAAAAATATCTTTGTGGAGGTATATATTCATAAATCCTTCATAATTGTTTTTAAATAAAATGTGAATTATCTTAAGAATATCCCACGGGAGTGTCATAAGCAATAGTGTAGTAAGGCTTGTTGTCGTGTACCAGGATACCTCGGGTCTGGCCCAAAACTCCTTATTGGAGTTCTCATTTCTAGGTACATCAGTTCCAGAGCCTCTTCTACCTGATAATATCCATATAGGTATGTATTTCTGAGAAAACCCAAAAAATCACAACGTTAACAAAATTTTAGGAGGATCATCAATATTAATCCTCAAAGTCTATCTTGGAGTAATATTCTCTAATCATAGTTTTTATAAATCTAGCTTCCATGGTTTTTACTAAACTTCCTATGATACCAACTGTAATTCCCTTTCCCCATTTACACAGAGTCGGTGCATTATTACATAACATTTTCATGATCAGAAGTGATCAAATCCTAAAAGACCGATCGATTTAGTATCCTTGTAAGTACTAGATGCATTAATAATTTTTACATTAAATTATAAAATGAAAAGAAACAGAAACATTATCTCCATTGACCACATTCATATCCCTTAGACTATCCCTGTTTGTTAGTCATAATATTATTCTTCACATCCTGTAAAAAACAATACATAGAAAGGGGTGAGCTCAGATGCTCATTAAGGATAACAATATAGAGGAAACATTCATAAATAAGTATAAAAATTTAAGGTGATATATAGGACTAAAATAGAATCCTTTTAAAAATATAAGATTTTTTCAAGGCTATGTTCCAGGACACTAATTTGTCTCATGAGACCTACCGATGCATCGAGGAGTTATAGCAGGCTCCACCCATCACCTAATATGTCCAATTCATTCCTCATATGAAAAGGTGTAAACATAATATAAACATTTTTATTAAAACTAGCATATGAAATGTCCATACTTTATCCATAAACCATGAATTGCATAAAAATAACATATCCACATTCAAACACATCACAAAACCTTAAATACAAAAATGAATATTTGTATCATAATAAATCAACTTCAAACAAGATTAAAATTTATCAAAGGATGTTGACATAGATGAAATGAAAACTATTTGAAATAAATACCTATTTCTATTTTGAAACCATTAAAACTCACAAAATTATAAAATAAAACATTTATTTTGTAAATATTCTTATAATATTATAATAGAATCTTATAAGGTGTTATAATGGAGGAAAATAGTTTCACCTTTCGTATAAGTTAAAAAACATTCTTTCCTTAATTTTGTCCAAAAGGTCATAAATGACCTTTTTTGGAAAACAATAGAAATATTCATTTATAAACATCTTATAAAAAGTCAAAAAATGTTATAAATGACTTCAAACCATATTCAACTAAATTGTAAAAAAAATTGAAATAATTTTTTTAAGAAACATGGATGTTGATGATAAGAATGTCCTAGTATATAATCACGTATAAACAATCTTGGATAATGAAGAGACTGTATAATTAAATCTTTCATTGTACTTTTCCTTGGTTGAGGGTAAGTTAACCTCTTGTATAATAGTTAAATAATTTTTATTAAATCATAAAAGAACCACATATATAAATATGATGTCATATATGATCTTCTAATATTTCTTTGTTAGTAATATTTTAGTAGTATCATTGTATCAGGTGTTAACTGATTCGGTTTCCATTATATTCTTGGTTAAGTAAGCCATTTAGATATGGATAGGATTTAGTTGATTCATATATAGAATTATATTAAGTTCGTAAACATTATTTTTAATCATAAAATTAAAATTATTCTTTAATGGTTATGAGGGGGAATGAATCTCTTCGCTTTTGTGGATACTGTAATCAGTACGTACGCATGAGTGACAATATTATTCTATTAATTGTAAAATCATATATAATTGGATGTTATATAATATATAAAGAATAATTAACATGATATATTTATTATTTACATCAGTTATACTCATTATTATACCCATACAATTAATAAAGTCTTTGAATAACAAACTACACCCCGACGTGGAGACGTTATGCCGTACGTACATATGTATGGTGACATGCCATTCATAGGATAGATAGAATAATGAATATGGTTATACCATATTTATAATAACATAATAGTATGTATAAGGTAATAGAGTTATTATTTTGGTATGGAAACAACAAATAAAGAGGAAGTGGAAGAAGAAATGAACATTGAAAAAAGGTGGTGAAATTATTACTTCTTCTTCAGGTGTTTCCTTTTGAGTTGATAAAAAGGGATCCATATGTTGGATTTATGATCAATGGAAGGCCTCTAGGTCTAAGGGATGGTAGTTGGGAGGATATTTTAGAAGGGGTTGGCCAATCCAAATGTCTTTGGATGTGTAATTTTGAGAGATGGGGATTTACCCTTTTACTTGAGAGGTGAGGGTAACTTTAGAAATATCTTGAAATATTATGTTATTATACAATCATATTTGATTTATAATGGATCTAAAATGATTTATTTCAAGGTTAATGTGGTTAGGGGTCGAAACCCTCTCAACAAATAGGTTTTAGACAGGTTTAGGTCACTATATTAACCTTATCTTTTATATGAAACTCTTTGTAAAATAGTTTAACATTTACCATGTCTCCTTGTATTTTTATATTATATGGCTAATAATCTTACTATAAAATTCCAATAGAACCCCAAGTGGTTCATTAATGATATAAATATTATTATATATGTACTTAGGTGGAACCATATATTTTTATGAATATTATATCAACTAATATTATTTTTAAAAAAAAAACTCATGTGTGTCAATTTTGACACTATTTAGTAATTTATTTTTTTTAAGTCATAAAAGCATTATTACATAGAAAAAAATTAATTGAATGAACCATAAAATGTCATATTAATCTACAAAATTAGTGTAATGCATAAAAAGTATCAATTTACATCTATATGGATAATTATAACATCAATTATTTTTACCTCTAATTAAAAAAATAATTAATGCATCATCATTGTGTCATAAATAAATTTAATTATTTAATGTCTAAAATTATAAATTAAATACCATTATATAAGAAATATTTTTATATTTATAATGAATATTTATATTCTAATTTATCTTATGTATAAACCTATGTTAAAAATGGTTTAATTATTAAACATTGAATTAAACACTTTTAAATCTTCTTGAAATAAAATAATAATAAAAGTCCTAATATAATCCAAGTAGACCAAAATGATCAAATTTTATTCATAAAGTTTATTTTGGTATAAATAAACTTATCCAATAGAATTACAACATTTTTTAGGGTAATAATAATATCATTTTTACCTTTAATTGCCCAATTTACTTTTAACTCTGGTAAATAAAAGTTAAAATTTATCATTCACCAAAAATTATTTTCATCTTATTAAACCACATTTTACAAACTGAAGTCAACTGTGTCTCTTGGATTTTTTAAATTCAACTTACAAAAGTGGTAAAATTATGTTTTATACAAATTTTCAAATGCTCCTCGAAGGTGGGTAAAAGAAAGTAAAAAGTTCAATAAAATTTTATATATCTAATATTATTATAAAATTACTCCAATGAATTACATTGAATTTTTATAGGTTTTATGTATCTATTTTTACCTAATATCTATTTATATTAAATAACTAATTATTTAAATAAAAATTCTGTTTTGAACAATAACGCAGTGTTTTTTCACTATTCATAAAAATTTGAATGTTTTCAGAAAAATACCAAAAATTCACCCTAAGTTAATTTCGATATTCTGAATTCAAAAATGAAGTTTATTTTGAAAAATAAAATTTATTAAATTTCATAAACTAGGTATTACTATTCATAACTGCTGGTTTGATTGGTCGTGGTGTGTTAAAACTCCATGTTTCATACAACTCAAGCAATTGTATTATTCAAAGGGAAACATACTGTAGAAGATTGGGTGTTATAGGGTTCTATATATGGTGAATATTGTCCCATATTAAAAATGTGGGTAAATAGGATTAGTTAAATTTGTATAGTTATGTGCCTATTTAAAGACCAATAATCCTCTTTGATAAAGTACAAGATTGATGAAGTAAATTTTAGGAATAAATCTAGCAAAGTAAAAAGTGGTTTGTGGAGGAGAAGATGGTACATAGAGAGAACCATCCACAAAAGTAAAAACTCTGCGGAAGATAGTGTGGTTTGCGGAGGAAGTTCTTGAAGTATATAGTGGAGCAAAGTAGTACGCGAAGTAGTACAGTACACAGAGTAGAGGAGCATTACATGGAGTAAGGAAGTATGCCAAGTAGGGTAGTTCACATAGGATCTCAACGGTACATATAAAAATTAGTGGTACATGGAGGAGGTGATCTGTGAACCACACCCACTACTCAGTATACTGAGGAGGTGAAGTGGTACACGGAACACCCAAGGAATCCTAAAAAGTGATGAATTTAGGTAGAGAAATTAATTACCAGACCTATCAGTGTTTGGGAATGTAAATTAAATATATTGGTGATAAAGTAATTTTAATAGATCATCCATTTATATTTTTGTATTAACTATTTAATGTTAAACCATTGAAGCGACCTTTAAGTTAATAAACTGAGTAATGATTATTCCAATGAAATTAGAGAATGGGTTAGTAGAAGGGATCTGAGGAACACAGTGTGCTATTCCTAAAACCTTGTAAAGTATGTTTTCCTGGAATAGTGTGATTGTATTAAACTCTTATAATCCAAAACTTGTGAATATTTGTGGTTTTGGTTTGACCGACACACTATCGGTATATGCTCCTTGGATGTATCCCTTTATGGCGAGCCAAGTAAAATTGATGTGTCATTGCATTTCATGTGATTTTTTATTTTTTACGCGTCCTCATTAAACATGTTTAACCGGTTCCTACCAATGTGGGAACATGATCCATCAGTTAAAAAAAGACGACACTCTAATTCACCCATCCCCACTCAGGGTGTTCTTGGGTCTTTTAAGTGGTATCAGGGGAAGGTTTTTAGTGTTTGATATGTCTTCTATTATCATGGAGGGTCCATTAAATGCTAAGGGAGCCCCCCTATTCGATGGAAGTAATATTCTAATATAGAAAAATCAGATGAGATCTCACCTAATGTCTCCTAGAATAGAATTATTTTTTTATAATGCATAGGGAATACAAGTCACTAATCCAATAGGACATTCAATGATATATATATACTAGAAATTGGTTGATTCTGATGAAAAATCATGGAATTCTCTCACAACAGCCCTTTCTGGTCAGATTTATCTAAAGGGAATCAGTTTCAAATATTCCAAGTCAATGTAGGATAAAATGGAGAATATTTATGAAGGATATAGAAAAGTGAAGGAGGCAAAACTTCATGTGCTACATAATAGGTTTGATGATCTGAATATACATCTTGATTATAATACAGACTCATTTTTCAATTGAATTACTAATGTTGTAGGAGGAATCTGAGTTCAATGAGAAGAAATCAAAGATACTAACATAGTAATGAAAATCCTGAGTAGACTTCAACCCATTTACAATGCAAATGTGTCATACCTTGAGGAAATGGATCTCTCTAAACTCTCATTGGATGATCTGTTGAGAAATATTTTGGAATATGAAATGATAATTAAACCCAAATAAGCTACGACACATGTGATCAAGGAAATGGAAATCAGTGCAATGAAAGAACTAAATGTTTCAGTAGATAGAGGTGATATAGATGATGAGGAAAATGAAACTCTTTATCTCATTTCCAAGAATATCAAGAATAGAACCGTGAAATTTTAAGGCAAGATACGTCTCTCTTGTTTTCACTATGGAAGAGTTAGGAACATTGCCTCTCAGTGATCAAGAATATTTGATGATGAAGAGAGTGATGTTGAAAACATTTAGAAGACTTGGAAAATATTCTTCAAAAGGGTAGACATCAAATTTTCAAATAAAGAACATAATAAGAGTTATTTCTATGAGGAGGACAATGATGATAATGAATTCTGTGAGGAAGAAGAACCATAATTTACGACTGGAAACCATGCCTCCATGACGAATACTATTGAAAATTTAGAACCATTGACAAATGAAGATTGAGATAATCAATTCAATACTAATGTCGATACCACATTGAAACTTATGGATGACTTTGGTAAAATTGAGAATATATATAAGAGATGAAATTAGTGGAACGAAATGGTAGGAGTAATCATCATAATATACTGATCACCTGGAATTAGAAATTGAATGACTTGAAGAACTGGTGAAATTACAATCATCAATCCTTGAAATCACTGATGATTTTTTTGAAACTGAAACTCTAAATTGATGAAAAAGAAATGGACATCAATGACCTCACCTCAAGACAGGAGGAGAATTTCGTGTCCGTTGAGGTAATCAAAGAATAATTTTTTACTATAAGAAATAAACTTGAAAGTGAATCAATTTTAAAATAATGAAAGAAGAAAATACAATTTGGAAGGTTCTCAGATGCTGAGCTTCTACAGAGAGAAATTTTTTTTTCTGATTGAGTTAAAAAGATCTTGAGTGATCAAAGACCTAAATACATAAAAAATAGTGGAATTGGTTGTGATGACAAAATGTAAAAGCCTATAAATTAAGTGATTCAGAATAAAGTAAAGATCAATGTTTATCATGTTGAAAAGACACTAGAAGTGCTGAAAAGAAACCCTTAAATCAAACTGGAATGAGAAATGAATATTATTCTCAACTTCCCATGAATGATAGGTAGTAATACTGTTTTCCCAACAAAAATGGATTGAGTAGAAATAGAAGTGAGAATAAATTTCCTCAAATGATGTTTTAGTTTTATGGCTATCTGGTCCATACCATGACATAATGTAAAGTGGAAAGGAGATATATTGAGTTAGGAGTTCAAAAAAGAGAACATAATCATATACTACTTCTTATAGAAGAAATAATTTCAATGGACATTTTTTCACTATTCTAAATTTGGCTAAAATGATGGGTATTGTAGGCAGATGTATGACAGGATAAATTCTTCCAATACTCAGAGACGAGTCAAAATTTATCAACCAGATGGTGTTACTATTTCAAATAGGTTTGATCCTCTTGAATAAGAATTTGAATATGAATATCCCATGTACAGAGAAGAGATAATTGAAATTCCATTAGTGTCCTATACTCAATCCAATTTCTCATGGAAAGAAAAGAGGAAAATGATAATAAAAATCTAATATTGCAAAGGTAGCCTACAAAGATGCAATGAACAACAGCACATGTAATATTGATAGTGAATTTTCATCCCACATGATGGGTCATACAGACCTATTAACAAATGTCAAGTAAATTTTCGATGGAACAGTGAGGTTCGGTAATGATGGTTCGTTAAAGATAAAAGGTAGTGGAAGTACTGAGCTAGCGAATGGAGAGCTGAAGAAAACAGAAGTCCTTTATATAGATGTTCTGCATCAAAATATTCTTAGTGTGAGTCAAGTCTATGACTCAGTCCTTAATGTTACATTCAGTCAGAATTGTTATACTATAAGTGGAAATTCCAAGAAATCTTTCATGAAAGGCTATAGAACAGAAAGAAACTTATATCAGGAAGATACCATAGTGAACATTTTATAACCTGTAGTTGGAGAGGAAAACCACTTATGGAATCGAATATTGGGGAACAGGAATAAGAATTACATGTAAGAGATATATAATCTGAAGACATTCATGGATATCCCAAATCTAAATTTTGAATGAGAAAAGACATGTGATTCTTTCAAGTGAGGGAAACTCGTATGCAGTTCCTACTGGGAAAAGAAGAAAATATCATCTAATCTCCTTGACCTCATCCATATAGACGTATGTGGCCTGATACATTTTAATTGACCACATGGAGAAAGGTACTGTGTTTTTCCTATAGATGATTATAGTAGAATGGATAGTTTTCTCGTTATACATAGGAAGCGACAAGTTTTTTATTGTATGAAAACATATCAAATAATTTCCAATAATGATACTAGAAAAAAGATTAAATTCCTATGGTTTCACAATATAGGAGAATAAACATCCCTTGAATCTTAAAAATACCCATAAAATCATGGGATACAATATGAGTTGGTTGCTCCGAGAACACCATAAAAAATGGACTTGTTCAGCATTGGAATCTATAGGTAAACAACATAGACAAAACTATGCTGATCGAGAGTAGTATTCCTTTAAATTACTAGAAATAGGTAGTTTAATCTATAGTGTATATAAAAAACTGAATAGATCTATATATGGGTGAGACAAAGACTCCATATGAATTGTGTTATGGAACGAATCCCTCCTTGAAATATTTTCATGTTTTCAAAAAAAATGTTTCATCTAAAACAAATAAGGAAATCAATGGAAGTATGGTGACAATGCAAATGAAATAATATTTATTGGATACACAGTGAATAGAAAATCCTACAAGTGTTTTAATAATTTCTTCAGAATAATTGTAGAAAATAGTTTTGTTATAATCAAAAAAGAGAAAAACAAGAATGATTCAAGGAATTATTATGATGATGTGGTAGAAGATGAGGAAAAATGTGAACATGTAACAACATATAATATAGATGTATAGGAATATGTACAAAACTATTGGGAGTCACAACATGATATTGACGTAGAAGAAAAATCAAAAGATGAAGTCATAGCTAGATAGAATTTGGCCAAACCCCAAAAATTTAAGAGTATATATTAATCATTCCAACATTATGAGGGATCCAAATGCACCTAAAAAACAAGGAAAATGTGAATAATGTTCGATCTATATTTATATTGGTTGTGTAACTATCTTTATTTGGAGAGTCTTTAACGGATGGGTCATGGGTAAAAGGAATGAATGAAGAGTTAGATCAAATTGAAAAAATTGATACATTGGATCTTCTGAAAAGACCTGAAGGGCACAATGTGATTAGTATGAAGTGGATTTTCATGAACAAATTTGACGAGCATGGAAATGTGATCATAAGTATGAAATTCTTGGTCTGTAAGGGATATTTACAAATCAATTGTGTTGATTTTGAAGATACATTTTCTCCAATATTGATCCTCAAGTCAATCAGACTTTTTCTTCCCATGGAAATCCATATATGGTATAAAGTGTATCAAATCGATGTCAAGACAACATTCCCAAATATATTCTTGGAAGAAGAAGTCTACATTGAAAAACATGGGGGTTATTTCTTGGAAATTATGAACGTAAGGTTTGTAAATTAAATAAATCCCTCTATAGCCTGAAATATAATCCACATGTGTTGTAATCTCAGTTAGACTCTTATATGAGAAAGCCTAAGTTTAAAATAGGAGTTGTGGATCAAAATCTCTATGTGAATAATTATCGAATGGATCAGTTTAGGGTATTGGTATAAATGGATGATATAATGTTCAGTGGAAGTAGGCATGGATCAGTGGAGGAATTTTCAAATCACATGAAATAAAAATGTGAAATGTCCATGATTGGGGTACTAACATACGTTTTATGTTTTTAGGTGATTGAGAAGAAAGATTAAACTTTAATATCTTAGGAAAACATTGCAGGAGAGCTGCTGAAGAAATTCAATATGCATGATTCCAAAAAAAAGTTGACTCTGATTTCAGTTGGAACAAATCATAGAAATCATGAGGATGGGACTTCTGTGGATCCCACCATGTATAGAAGAATCATTGGAAGCCTATTGTACCACATAGTGACATGGTCAGATATTGTCTTTTCAACACGCCTAGTGGCCTGCTTTCAGAGTAATCCAAAGGAAGAATATATATAGAAAGTGAAAATAATCATGAGGTACATTCAAGGTACTCATAATTACAAAATATACATTGCTGCCGGATGAGAGTGTGAATTATTAGCATTTTATGCTGTTGATTGGCCTAGAGATGTTGTGGATAGAAAGTCCACCAGTGGTGGAGAATTCTATATTGGGAAGAAATGGGTGGGCTGGTTCAGAAAGAAGCAAAAATGTACATCGCTTAGTTTTTTTGAATACAAATATATCTCTACTACCAAGGCATGCACTCAGTTACTTTTGATGAAGTAGAAACTAACTAAAAAAGGTAATGAGTTCAAAAAACCAATGGTGATTTCTAGTTATAACAAGTGTTCCATTGATCTTATGAAGAATCTTGTTCATCATTCTCAATTGAAACATATTGAAATCAGATATCACTTCATGAAGTAAAAAGGTAAACAAGGCGTGAACAAAATGAACCATGTGGGAACCAATGAACAAGTGGTCGACATGATGACCAAGCCACTATCTACAGCTTTGTTTGAGAAACCTCGGTTGAACCTCCATGTTCACCCACCTCCTAGTGCATAAGGAATTTACGAAATTCCCCTCTCCCCAAGTTTTTTAACTTTTTTTAATCAATTAATGGGATTGTTTCTGGTCTATGGGGGAGATACGATCTAGGGAGAACATTTTTTTGATCTATATAAGTCAACATTCGGTTAATTGGGATTATTTTCAATGGGGTAGAATGGATAAATTCATTAGAGAGTGATGTTTTTTTCTGTATACAAGAATTATAGAGCATAGAAAATTCCAGAAATGAAACTATGTGGGAGAAAAGAAAATAATGGGAACTCAATTCTTGTTTTATCTCTTATTTTCTACCCCAAGAACTATTCACATAGACTTTGATTTATGTTTGAGTTGTTTCTTAAAGGTCCAAGTTGTGATCATGGTTGGCGCTTTAGTGAATTTATCTGTAGATTTCCAACAAACTCACAGGGGTAGATTGTTGGAACCAGTGTTGTTATTTGCTATAAATGGAGTATGGTTTTTGTTTGTTTTCAGTATTCTAATGGATGATTAGATATATTTCAAGGATATTGATCATACAATTCAAGTTGTAAGTAGTATTAAAGGTGAAAAAGTTTCCCAATATTTCCCAAACATTTTGGGCCTCAAAATATGGATTTTGATGTATGAAAATGAAGGTTTTTCACATAAGAGTGCATGGAATGCGAAACAACGACAAAAATATAAATAAATAAGGGAACCACATACCTAAGAACATGGAAATTTGTATCATGTTCCTAGGAATGGTTCATAGTTTTGTACCTGGCAACAGGAATAGTACATGAAGTAGTGCACATAACCAAAAATGTTATATAGTGATGGTTTGTGGTGAAGGCATGCAGTACACATAAGGATGAAGGTTCGCATGATTTATACGGTTCATGAAATGGGAGCAGTACGTAGTAGAGTCCTAAGTGGTTTGCGGAGGAGAAGATGGAATGCAATGATAACCATCCGCATAAGGGAAAAATTCTACGGAAGAGAGTGTGGTTCATGGTGGAAGCTCTTTTAGTACGCGGCAGAGAAAGGTAGTATGCAGAGAAGGATGGTACAAGGGGGGAGTGGAGAATTACGCGGAGTAAGGAATTACGCAGAGTAGGGATGTTTGTAGAGGAGCTATAAGGTATGGGGAAACAATAGTGGTACATGGAAGAGATGATCTATGAACCATAAAAGCGACTTAGTACATGGAGGAGGTGAAGTGGTATTCCAAACACCCAAGGAAGCCTAAAATGTGACAAATATATTAGTGAAATTAATTACCACAACCTATTAGTGTGAAGGAAAGTAAAATAAATTTGTTAATGATAATAAGACTTCAACAAAGCATCCTTTTATAGATGAGGATAAATGATTTAATGTTAAACTATTGAAGAAACCTCCAAGTTGATAAACTGGGTGAAAATTATTCCAACACAGTGGGCAAGTGGGAGATAAAAGAAGTGATATAATGGATGTAGTGTGCTATCCCTAAAAACATTTAAAAGTAGATTTACCATCATAGTTTGACTGTGTTAAACTATTGTAATACAAAAATATTATATATTAGTGGTTTTCGTATAACTGACACACTGTCGGCATATACTCTGTAGACGTAGCCCTTAGTGGGAAACTATGAAAAATTGTTGTGTCATTTCTTTTCATGTGATTTTTTATTTTCTTTACATCCTCTTCAGACAAGCTTAATATGTTCCTACCAATGTTGGAACAAGATCAACCAATTTAAAAGAAAAATTTGACACACTACTTCACCCATCCACTATAAAGGTGTTTTTGGGTCCTTCATGTCTTACATCTCAAACACATCTCAAACCTCTTACCAACCCTATGAGTTATTTATCACATCTCACCAGATAAAACTGTAATTATGATGCCAATAATAGTTCTCAAATGGTTATACACACAATGAGAATGATCATGTAAAATATGTTATTATGATCTACAAATATAGTATGAATCATCATAGATATGTATTTTTACCCTGAAAAATAATTAATAAGATAACTAGGTTCCGAAAATAGGGAATCTGCCACATTGGTTGAAAAATCCCAGATCACTTTAAAACCATGTTCTATCAGTTTTCCCTTCATAACCATTCATCAATACCTTTTCACAATCATTTATAAAATTCATCATGTGTCGTTTAAATCATTCTATACCATTGGAAAAAACATTTTCAATGCTCTTTGGAAAAACCTTTTAATATTTTTATAACCCATTTGAAAGACCATTTTCATTTAAATTACATTTTAATAAAATCCCCTTTTTAATAAAATTTAAAATGGAAATCCATTTTACATTCCAAAATCCAACACATCCCTCCAAAAAATACATATAGAGGATGATTTCCACTAATTCAACTAGGGTGCCACTATTAAACGATTTTGAAATATATTCAGTCTATGTTGACTATTAGGTTGATGAGATCTTGTAACACCCTTATGGGAAACCCATATAAATCATGATACCTAAAAGAAGATAATATTAATAAAGAACATGAAAATAAAATCACTAAAATATCAAGACTCTCAAGTAAATCCATGACCCACCACCTCATTAGATATTATTATAATTCATCTAAACCTTATAACAATATCCACTGATTCTGCAACCACCTATCTGATCAATAACCTTAATTAAATTAATTAATTAAAAATTTAAAACAAAAATACTAAAATTTCAATAATCAGTTCCAAAAACACCATGAATTTAAAAAAAGACAATATTGTATGTGACGAGGTGTGATCTTCTCCCAACACACCCCCAGACTAAATCCACACAAGTTCACCTAGTTACAACTTCTACTCAATGACCAATTTCACCAAAATTTAACAAAAACATAAAGAATCCCAAATAGTGGAATACCTCATGAAACAAATTACAATAAAGGCTTGAATGCATCCTCTCGTTACCACCTTTATGTGATACGCATAAAATCCCCAACAATAAAATGGATTTTGATGTGATTTGGCAAGAATTTTACCCTATAACCCTAGCCAAAATATCAAGAACAAGATGAGGTACAATAGAGTATAATGAGTGGACGATATAACCAGAAACAATATAGTGAACAGCCATCAAAAAATTTGGATTGAAGGCACAAAAGTGGGAATATAAGATCCAAATGGGATCTCCCCCTTCTGTTCTAATGATAAGAGTAGGGAATCCCTAGGGGTTACTCAAAGGATAACCCAAAATATACCAATAACCACTAATAAAAGAGGGTTTCACACTTAGTTAATTGTGTGAACCTTTGTTCTCATAGTATATCCCCCCTAGCCTAGGACACCTCACCTAATTCCATGATACTTAAATGGAGTGAACCATAGTTTCACACCTAAAATTGTTTACACGAACTACTTTTTTTCATCCCAGCCATCTGTAACTTCTTCGAAATCCTATTAAACCCCCTAAGAAACCACTTGAGCGTTTAACCACATCAAAAAACATATTTTAAGGAATTTAAAAGGTTCATAACACCAACCCAATATCTGGATCTCACCAAATGTCTTGAAGGCATTATTTTTATTTATTTTTGATAATCCCTATTTCAAGGGTTGAGGGGGAACCATTAAAAGGCCCATAGTATTAGTGGATTATATAACCCAAAGGTCTTAGAGGTATTCATCCTATACATGACCACTTAGAAATTCCCCACCCTAGTTTCTAGATCATGAGGTAATCCTCCCACATTTTCATTTCCTTTTCAGCTAGAAATACCTATGAAGAGGTTCACGAGCCTGATTCGAATGGAAATTTTCAAACCCTCTCATTCTTCCAAATCTGGATAGCTTTGTTCTGTTGAAACCTACCTACTCTGAGTCCCCATCTTGAGCTATATCATTTGTTCTATATGGTTTCATATTCACTTCATGATCTGAATGAGGTGATCTAGAGGCATTTAAGTGGGTTGAAGACCATGAGGTGGTCCGAAGTCCTTAAATGACTCAATGGCCTCTGGTGGGCTGAAGGCCTTAAGGACTCCAGACCCAAACTGATGGCCCAAATTTGAATAGTTCTGACTGCTAAAATACTATACAATGCCTACTATAGTACTGCTATAGTAACCCGAAAATATGCATCTTCATGTATTATAACATGGTTTTTATGGATTCTATTGATGATTCCTAAAAAACCGGGTTTAGGATCATTTTTATCCAATTCATGGTTCCCAAAATAAACCCTTCGCCAAAAGAAAATTTTAAATTCCCAAAGTAATTTCTAACCTCTACAAATGTGGTTCATTATAAACTCTCCATTATAAAAAAATTCCTTGAGAAACTTTGGTAGTCCTTCATTAATGATCCATAACCAACCTCATTAGTAAATTCACCTCTAACCTATTGTGTTCCATCTCCAAACAACCAACAAAATAGTATTGTACTACTTCGAACACCACTACTGGACACACTGTACTTTATCCAAAAGTTTGATTTGATTCATGAAAACTTATAATGTATCCCAAATGATACTTTAGATGTGGTTTCCACTCATCAAATTGGATTCCACAGAATATAACCAATAGGACCTTCCATGGATGAATTTCATGAACGTTCTCAACTTCAGCCATTGTTGCATTACCACATCACCCTAACATGGTTCCTTAATCTTAGAGGTCATTGCACATTATCCAAGAACTCAAAATGAGGTCAAACCCTAAAACTCAATTTAATTACCTAGTTGGATCTACAATCAATAACATCTAATATGCCACTCTACCAGTAGAACGGAAACACTTTTGATCTAATTAACCCTCATATCAAAATAATTTACAACTTGACCATGATCCGGGCACACCAAGTCTAGCTACTAAACCCATGCCTATCACCACAGATGGACTTTATCTAACACCTTACCAAGGTCCCAAAATTAAAACAATTTATTTACTAGTATCCTAATTTCCTTTCAACCATCATCCACCATGTTTTACTACAAAATAACCCTTCTTACATGAGGATCATTCACCATCAGCTGATAAGAATATTCCTACCACCTGAGTAATCTTTTCATCACCTACCCAACCCAAAAATGATATTTTCATGGTCTATGACTCATTTTAAATTCATAATGGCTGTATATAACCACACTTCTCACAACTAATAAAAAATAAACACTGATCACAAGATGATTTGAAATCACACCAATCAATCCCAAATAAATAAATTCTTGAAAATAGATTCATTATGAAAATAATAGTGCTCTCCACCATAGAACTCTTTTATAAATGGTGATTCTAAATAATGGTTCGCCCCATTATAGGAATCAACCATAGATAACACAACTCAACTATTCCTAATAAAAAACCTATAAAAAGGCACATAAATTGGTCTAGCCCACAAAATATCAAAAAATTGAAAGGGAACTAATCCTAGATTCTTTCAAAATCAAAACTAGCTGCTCGATCCAAGAATCACCAATATCCATCCAATGAGCCTACCACACGTGTCTCTCTCAAAACCCTTATGGTATATCAACTGAACAGACAATCCTACACCGATTTTATCTCAATCAATAACAAAAAGTATAATGACCCAGCCTACACATTCATCAATTAATTTTCCCCATAATCTAACCAAATTATGTCTACACCCACAAATAACACATGGTGGTTCCAAAAAATCCAAACCCATCGGCCAACCACACCTTTTGAATCATTTGAATAGCTTTCCTCCAAAGCACAAAAATACAAGAAGACCAGTTTTCATATGTATTGATTAATTAATATAAAAAAAATCCCCAAACATATTTATATGTAACTAAATAAGACCTATGTTTTCAAATTACCTCTGAAATCCAAGGGTTTTCACCAAAAACTAAAATCATCAAAACCCCGATCATGTCTGGTGAATGTCCCAAAAACGATCTAGTAATCTAAAACCATTTGAAATAAAATTAAAAAACCATTCTCCTTTAATTTTTTAAAAAACATTAAATTAAAAACAATTTCAATATTGTAACACCCCAATCTTACATGGTATGCTTCTCTTTGAATAATGCAATATCTTGTGTTGTATGCAACTTCGAGTTCTAGCACAACAAGACTAATAAAATTAGCTGTTATGAATATTAATACCCAATTTGTTGAAATTTTACAAATATTATTTCTAAACATGAACTTAATTTTTGGATTTATAATATAAAAATTATATTTGGGTGATTTTTTGGTAGTTTTCTGAAAATAATCAATTTTTGATGAATAGTAAAAAACACTGCGTCAGTGTCTAAAACCAAATTTTTATTTAATTAATTAGTTATTTTATTTAAATTTATTTTAGTTCAAAATAGATACATAATACCTATATATTTTCAATTTAATTCATTGGAGTCATTTTATAATAAGATAAGATAAATAAACTTTAATTAAACTTTTAACGTCTTTTACCCACCTTCTAGGCACGTTAGCAAATTTGCATAAAATGTAATTTTACCGCTTATTTAAATTGAATTTCAAAGATCAAAGAGAAATATTTGACATCATAAAGTAAAATGTGGTCCAATAAGATGAAAATAATTTTTTTTGAATAGTAACGTTCGAATTTTATTAAACACGATTAAAAGTAAATACGGTAATTAAAGATAAAAATGATATTATAATTACCCTAACACATGTCCTAATTCAATTGGATAAGTGTATTTCGACCAGAATAAACCTTAGGAATAAAATATGATCCTTTTGGTCCACTTGGATTATATAAGTACATTTATTATTATATTATTTAAATAAGAGTTAATAGTGTTAAATTCAAAGTTTAATAACTAAACCTTTGTAATATAGGTTTATACATGAGATCAATTAGACTATAAATATTCATTATAAATCTAAAAAAATTTCCTATATAATATTATTTTATTTATAAATTTTGGACATTAAATAATTTAATTTATTAAGGACACTATGATGATGCAGTAATTACCTTATTATTGATAGATTAAAAAAATTAATTTTATAAATACTAACATAATTGTAAATTGAGACTTTTTAAACATTATAATAGTTTTATAGGTTAATATTACATGTTAGGGTTGATTAAAATATTATTTTCAAACAGATAAAGATTTTATGACTTTCACAAAAACCAAATAATAAATAGTGTCAAAATTAACATAAATGTGTTCTTAAAACAAATACTATATTATTAATTGATATAATATTCCTAAAAATCTAAGGGGAAAAATAAGAACATATACAACGTTAGATATATCAATAATTAATAACTTGGGGTTCACTTGAATTTTTATAGTAATTTTATTAACCAGTTATAATAATAATACAATAATGCATGGTAAAAGTTAAAATATTTAAATATGAGTTAAATCTAAATGGTATTGTTAAAATGCTGACCTTCACCTATCTAAAACCTATTGGTTGAGAGGGTTTCGACCCAGACCCACCTTGGAATTGAAATAAATCATTCTGGATCCATTATAAATGGAATATGATTGTATAATAAATTAATATTTTAAGCTTTACCTAAAGTGATACTCCCCTCTCTTATAAAAGGGTACTTTCCCTTCTTTCAAAATAATACCTCCATATCCATTCTTCTTGGAAAACTCATACTCAAATATCCTCCAAACTACCCTAAATTCAACCTAGAGGCCTTAATTTGATAATAATCTAACCTAATGATCCCTTTTGATCAAATGCAAAGGAAGCACCCGAAGAAGAGGTAATAATTTTATCCCCTCTTTCAATGTTCTTTTCTTCCTCCACTTATACTTTCTTTGTTATTCCCATAGAAAAATAATTAATCGGGTACCTTATAATTACTATGATGTTATTATAAATATGGTATATCCATATTAATTATTCTATCCATCCTATGAATGACAAATTCACCATACGTGCATACGTACGACTTACCATCTCCACGTAGAGGTGTAGTTTACTATTCAACACTTCATTATTTGGAAGGGTATAATAATGAGTATAGTTTATGTAAATAAATATTATAAAATGTTAACAATTCTGTATATATAATATACCATCCAATTACATATGATTTCACCGTCAATATATTGATATTGTCACTCGTGCATACGTACGGATTAACATCTCCACGAACGCGATGAGATTCATTCCCCATCGCAATCATTCAAGAATAATTTTCATTTTATGATTAAAAATAATTTTTAAGAACTTAATATCATTTTTTATATGAATCAAATACATCCTATCCATAACAAACATGGCTTACGTAACAAAACATATAATGGAAACCTAATATGTTAACACCTGAAACACTAATAATACTGAAATATTATTAACAAAGAAATATTAGAAGATCATATATGATATCATATTTATGTATGTGGTCTTTTATAATTTAATAACAATTATTTAACTATTATACATTTTTTTAATGTACCTTCGGTCAAGGAAAATTACTAGGTAGGGGTTAACTCTACAATCTCTTCATTATCCTAGGTTGTTTTTATATGAGTATCTACTGGGACATCTTTATCATCCACATATGTGTTTCCTAAACATTTATTTCAAAAAAAATTAACTATTTCCAAGACTGTTGGTTAAAGTAATTTATACCCATGTTTAACTTTTTATAAAATGTTTACAAAGGAATCATTTCGTTTTTTTCAAACAAGGTCCTTTATAAACATTTAAACAAAATTAAGGAATCAATGTTTTTTTAACTTATATGGTGAGTGTGGCTATTTTTTACCATTATAACACCTTAGAAGATTCCCTTACAAGTTTATAATATTATTTCCAAAATAAATGTTTACTTTTATAAATATGTTACTTTTAAATGATTTAAAAATATAAAGATGTATTTCTCTCAAATATATTTGATTTGATCTATGTCAACTTCCTTTGATGTATTTTACACATGTTTAATATTTATTTGTTATAATACATTCATCCATATTCTATTGAAGGTTTTTTGATTTGTTTGACTATGGATGTGTTATTTTTATACAATTCATGGTTTATGGTTAATGTTTTAACATTTCTTATGCCAGTTTTAATAAGAATTTTTAAGTTCTGTTTCAACCTTTTCATATAAGGACTACATTGGACATAATAAATGAAAGGTAGAGCCCACTATATCTCCTCGATGCATCGTTAGGTATCATGAGGAAAATGAGTGTCTTGGCACTAGGCCTTGAAAAAAATTTATTTTTTTTCTTGGCACGAGGCCTTGACTATGTGGAAATGATGACCGGCATTATGCATTCCATCATTATGAAATTGGATATTGATATTACATGTGATTAATAGACTGGTATAATATCCATGAGAATAATTAAATGGCGTTATTTGATTTATCATTTCCATTTTATGATAAAATTCATGTTTAAAAGGCTGGTGTTTTAGTCTTATACATTGCCATAAATGTTTATGTGTATTTATGAAAGATTATGCTATATTGTTATCCTAACTGAGCATCTGATCTCACCCCATTATTTTCTTTTATTTTTCCCAGGATGTGAAGAAGTATATTATGACTGAACTATAGGGATAGGATAAGATTTATGAGTGTTTTCTACAGAGACAAATGGTTGTTTTTTATAATTTATAATGTAATGTAAAACTTAAGTATGTATCTAGTACATCGAAGGCTACTAAATTGATCAGTATTTGGGGAAATTATTTCGTGTATCATGCCCATGTTATGTAATAATTCACCAAATTTGGGTAACTAGTGTCGGGGAATTATAGTTGGTATTAGATAAATTTTATTACAAACATTAGAAGATATATTTAGATAAACTCTAATTAGAGAACATTACCCTATGATGGACTTTGAGGATTAGTATTGAAGAACTTCCTAGATTTTTGGTAATGTAGAGACTTTGTGTATACTCCAAGAAATACATCCAGGTTTGAATATGAGCAGGTAGAGGCGGCTCAGGAACAGATGTACCTAGGAGTGAAAACTCTGACAAAATGTTTCGGGATTGACCCGAGGTATCCTGGTACACGACAACGGGCCTTTCAGTACTCTTGGTAACGAAACTCTCAGGGGATATGCTTATGATAATTCAATTTTTCTTGAAAAAGTAATCACCCCCTCAAAGAATACATTTTTTAATAATTAGATTATATTCATAAACAAGTCAATTTATGTTAAGTACTTTACTAGTTTGGAATTATGTATTGTGATTCATAAACTAATCTAGTGTATTCAATTGATTAGAAATGGAACATAGTGGAAGTAATGGAAACTGTATCAACACAAATAATCCATGTATGGATTTACCTACTACTTAAGATAATTATAGTGGAGCTGGTGATGCAACTGGTACAAAACAACTTACAACCATACTAGGAGAACTCACTCAGGTTATGAATTATAACCTTACCCATTTGGAGAACCTTGATCCCCAATGCGGAGGATCAATGATAGACTACTTCCTGAGGCAAAAACCTCCAAAATTAAATGGGAATATAAATCCATTTGTAGTTGATCAATGGATAAGTTCCTTAGAGAATATATTTCATTCTTTGGGGAGTAGGGAAAATAAAAACATTGTCATGGCATTTTATCGCATAATGGGAGATACAGGTCAATGGTGGTCAGTAATTCAAAACACAAAGGTGGATGAATAATGATCAAATATGGAATGGTGGGAGTTTAAAGAAATTTTCATAGAAAAATACTTTCCATGTCGCTATCGAGCGGATATGGAAAGAAAATTTATGAGCCTAAGGAAAAATGATGATGAAAATGTCGTAAAGTATGAGGATAACATTACAAGGTTATAAAATAATGTAGCAGATTATATACATAACCCAAGGAGTAATATTGATCAATTCTTTAATGGGTTAAAAACATTTCTTCGTCAAGAATTAGTCTAACAGTCCTTCTCATCGTATGAAGACATTATCTCATGTGCCATCAATATTGAAAAGTAATTCTCTATGTCTTATGAATTTAAAGCAATGAAGGAGAATAAGAGATATTCTAAACACTCTCGACATTGAAATAAGAGGAAGAAGGTAAAGGTTGAATTTCCATCTTGTAGTAAATGTGGGAAGAAACAGCCTAGTACTTTCCTGAAGGGAATGGGATTCTATTACAAGTATGGTGAAAATGGCACCATGATCATTATTAAAAGGGAAATAATGTGTCTATCAATGTTGAATGATACAATTGATGAGAAATGGGGCATTATAAAAATGAATGTCCTAATATCCAAGGAAACTTACATCAGAAAAGGCCAAGGGAGAAAGGCCAAGCTTATGCGATCACTACTTCTGAGTTTGAAACTCCGAATGACGTGGTGGTAAGGTAATTTAATGGTGTTCTAAAATTTATCCCATGATTTTATTGATTATGGATCATCACATTGTTTCATATCATCCCAGTTTTTTTAGAAAATTAGATATTTCTAATTTGATTTAACAAGGGAGTTGTCAGTTAAAACTCCTAAGGGAAGTATCATCCTAACAATGTTTTGTGAATCAGTTCCCATTAGGGAATATAAACATGCATTATATACGGATCTCATCATCATAACCATGATTGAATTTGATATAATCCTTGGTATGGATTGCATTTCAGACCAAGATGTGAAAATTTAATGTAATAAGAAGGCGGATACAACGTTCGATGATGATAAGGATTACCTTATCTTTACAGTAGAAACGTCGCCATCTAATTCTTATTTATATCCACCCCCAATAGCTCTAAAAAATTCATTTATTATGGCGGAATAGAATGAAATAACTATGGGTGAGGGAAAAAATGTTGAAATAGAGGATGCACCTATTTTACAAGAATATATTGATTTTTTTCAATACGATTTACTTGGACATCCTCCAGAATGAGAAATTTAGTTTTCCATTGATTTAATTCCTGGTTCATGGCTCATATTAGAGACCCCTTATAGAATTTCCACTGTGGAAGTAGTGTAAATAAATAAACAACTATATGAATTGAGTAATAAATCATTTATTTTCCATATTGTTTCACCCTGGGGAGCCCATGTTCTTTTTCTTGAGAAGAAATATGGATCTACGAGGTTGTGCATTGACTACAGGGAGATCAATGCTATAATAGTAATGGACAATTATCCCCTTTCTCGCATTGATTATTTTTTTGATCAACTTCATGGAGATCAATATTTTTCAAATATTGACCATTGATCTGGATATCATTAGTTTTGGGTAAAGAATGAATACATTCTGAGGACAGAATTTCGTACAAGGTATGAGCATTACGAATTTACAGTAATGCCTTTTGGACTGACTAATACAGCCTCTCTCTTCATGGATCTAATGAATATAGTTTTCAAGGAATATATTGATTACTTTGTAGTGGTATTTATTAACTATATCATGGTATACTAAAAATTCTATGAAGATCATGAAAATCACATGTGCGCTATTCAAAAGACTCTTAGAAGAAATGAATTATACATGAGGTTTAGCAAGTGTGAATTCTGACTTTAGGATATTTATTTTCGTGGTAATATTGTCTCTATGTATTGAATCTATATTGGTCATTCTAAGACAAGTGAAATACAAGAATGGAATGAACCAACGGGTATAACTGAGGTACGTAGTATTATTGGTTTAGCAGGTTATTATCTGTGCTTCATCGAGAATATTGTTCAATTGGCTAATCCATTTACCAAGATCGCTCATAAAAGGGTATATTTTGTTTGGAAAAAGAGTGTGAAGAATGTATTGAAAAATTGAAAAAAATATAGGCAACAATCCTATCATGATTCTACCATTGGAGAATGATGGGTTTTCTATTTATAGTTATGCTTAAAAGAAAGGACTTGGTTGTGTTCTTATGCAGAATGATGTAGTTATTGCATATGAATCACGATAACAAAAAAATCATAAACAAAACTGTCCCACTCACGATCTTCAGTTATAAGATGTAATCATTTCTTGGAATATAAGGAGACAATATCTTTATGGTAAAAGATGTGATATATATACCGATCAAAATAGTTTGAAGTATATTTTCTCAAAGAATGAACGAAACATGAGGCAATGAAGACGGCTTGAACTACTAACGGATTATGATTTGACTATACACTACAACCTGGGGTGAGTATAACGATACTTAGTAGGGACCCCTAGACCCTCAAGGTCTCACTAAAACTAACATGGATAACCACATAAAAGATCTCAACAGATAACCTCTACTTAGGTATATGCCCATACATATACCTAAGTTATCATGTAACCCATCTCAATAAAGTAGAAACACAAGGATCATGAAGTCAACGGATAACCACTACCCAGGTATATGCCCATACATATACCTATGTTATCAAGTGACCTATCTCAATCATGAGGTAAACACAAAGGTCAAAAGTCTCAACTCAAATCAGGATTTTCATTATCGAAACCGTAACTGCTGAAGAGCTCCGTCTCTGGAGTGTACAGTGGTCCTGTCACGACTCCGAGGTACTGCTCACTAACCTAAGAATTATGAGGTACTCCTCTTGTCGAGTACTGCGGGCCAACCACCCAAACACAGTAGTGCTTCCCGCCGAGGTATGTCACCCAAACACAGTAGTGCACACCCCCTAGTAGCCTGCTGAGGTACTCTCCGGAGGAGTACCACGGGTCTGCACTGTCACACAGGTAGTGCTCCTTCTGCCATGGGTCTGCACCCAAAAAAAGTAGTGCTCCATCCACTGGGCTAGTCGACTCACTCCAAGTCGAGTCAGTCAAGCAGTCGTCAGGTCTCAGTCGGCTACACGGTCTCCATACTCCGCACGCTCTTCTCTGGGAGGGTCCGCTCCACGAGCTATAGGTCGATACTCCAAGTATCTCAAGGTCCCACGAAGAAGTATCTCAAAGGACCGCCTTGTCATAGGGGTCTCAACGAAAAAGACGTCGCGTCAATCGGACGCCCGGTCTGTGAGTTACTAGCCTTTTCATCCTAGGGTCCTGGTTGGTTTCGTGAGTGAACCAAATCCGGCCATATCTCAACTTTACCCCGAACTCTCATAGGGTATACTCATAGGGACCGTTTCTCCATTTGATCATCAACGCCGCTGACGGTTCGTCAAACGGACGTCCTGTCAGAAAGATATCAGCTTTTTCGTTCCAAGGCCCCAGTTAGATTTCGGGTGCGATCCAACCCGGCCACTATCCAACTACATCCAAAACTCGGGCGAAGTATGGCAATGGTTCTGCCTCATCAAGAGGAATACAATGAGACAGACGGCGCGTCAATCGGACGCCCGGTCTGTGAGTTATTGGCTTTTTCGTTCCAGGGGCCCGGTTGGTTTCGTGAGCGAACCAACCCGACCGCACTCTGTCGGCATCCAAACCTTGAGCGGAGTAAGCCAAAAGATCCGTCTCACTTAGAGGATTCCATCAAAGTCGGAGGCACGTCAATCGGACGTCCGGAGCTCAAGATATAAGCGTTTCCGCTCCGAGGGCCCGGTTGGTTTCGTATCCGAACCAACCTGGCCGAACCCAAAGTAATACGAATCCTTGAGTGCAATATATCGAAACGACTATCTCGATCCAAGGATCGCGTTGCCGCTAACGGCGAGTCGTTTGGAGGCCCTTAGCCCAAGTTACGGGTATTTGACCCAAAGTGGTCCAAAACCGGGGGGTCTGGGCCGGGCAGACCCGGCCCGATCCCCCCTGGGTCGGCCGAACCGGGTCGACCCGGACCGGGCGGGACCCGGCCCGACGTCCCGGCCCGGCCGGCGGCGCGGCGGCGCAGGACGGCGCGGCCTGGGCGCCGCATGTGCGCCGCACGCGGGGGGCAAAGCCCCCCCCCCCCCCCCTTGTTTAAAAAGGGCGGTGCGACATTATGCCGCGCCTTTGGAATAAACCCCCCCCCCCCCCTCCATGTGGGGGGGGGGCGTCTCTACACCTGTGACATCTCCAACGACCTTCATCCGCGTCAAAGGAGAAGACGTCGCATGCGAAGAACGTCGTCAACGACGATGTCACCTCCGAACGCTCGTCCACCAACGACGAGTACCCTTCTTCCTTTCCGACGCATGAGCATGAGAATTGGGAGTGTGTGACGAACACGACAATCGAGGAATCGATATCCGCCCTTTTTCCGAGATCGTCAATGAACGACAATTACGAGGTAGTGGTTTTATTTATTTAATTGTTCATGAATACCAACTTGATGATCTCGTGGATTAAAACCAATTGTTATCGAATAACGTGAGGGAGTCGGACCACACAAACACGGTCGACCCTCCTCCTTATTTTCGTGTTGGTTTCTTTGTGGTTGGTACGAGAAAGCGTGGTGCCGTCGCACCACGCGGTTTGTTGCGAAAAGGAATGGAAGTGACGCGGTGCTGTTGCACCGCGCGGGAACGACAAGGATCGCGTTCGGAACGGCCCGCAGTGGTGGTGCGCGGCGCCGTCGCGCCGCGCTAGAGAAACTGAGAGAGATCGCGTTTGGAACAACATGTGACGGAGGATGTGCGGCGTCGTCGCGCCGCGTCGGGCGACTGAAGGCCGTGGATTATGTCTGCGGTAGGAGAGAAGAGCCGCGACCCATACTTGCCGCGGCAGGAATTCTGGGGCGGCCGGATGAACCGGCCGCCAGTGCTGGGGAGGCGGCACCTTACGGTCCCGCGGCAGAATCCTTCCGGCTGGCCAAAACGGCCGGCCGGTTACCAAATCACAGGGGGTCGAAACCCCCGGTGTGTTTTCTCGAGCGGGTCCCCATGTGGGGGGGGGCGTTTTTTTTCAGAGGCGCGACACTAATTGCCGCGCCAGGATTTTTTTACAAAAAGGGGGGGCTTGCCCACCGTGCGGCGACCAAACAACGGGCCCCCCACGTGGGGGGGGGGGCATTTTCTTTTGAGGCATGGCATGATGTCGTGACGTCAGAGAGCAAGGGGGGGGGGGACTTTTCCCCCCCGTGCGGCGCATATGCGGCGCCCAGGCCACGCTGGCCCGCGCCTGCCGCGCCGCCGTGTCGGCCCGCGCCGCCACGCCATGCCGCGCCGGTCCGCGCCGCTGTGCCGGGCCGCCGGGCTGGGTCTCCGTGCCGGGCCGCCACCCGGGCCGGGTCGACCCGGCTTGGGCCGGCCCAAGGGGGTACTGGACCGGGTCGGCCCGGGCCCAGACCCCCATTTTCGGACCCCTTTCAGTCAAAAGCCTATAACATGAGCTACGGGCCTACGAACGATGTGCTGTCAGCGGCAACACGATCCTTGGATCGAGGCGGTCGTTTCGGTATATCGCACTCAAGGTTTCGGGTTACTTTGGGTTCGTCCGGGTTGGTTCGGATACGAAACCAACCGGGCCCTCGGAGTGGAAACGCTTATATCTTGAGCTCAGGACGTCCGATTGATGTGCCGCCGACTTTGATGGAATCCTCTAAGTGAGACGGATCTTTTGGCTTACTCTGCTCGAGGTTTGGATGCCGACGGAGTGCGGTCGGGTTGTTTCGCTCATGAAACCAACCGGGACCCTGGAACAAAAAAGCCAATAACTCACAGACCGGGCGTCCGATTGACGTGCCATCTGTCTCGTTGTATTCCTCTTGATGAGACGGAACTTTTGGCATACTTCGCCCGAGTTTTGGATGCAGTTGGATAGTGGCCGGGTTGGATCGTACCCGAAATCCAACCGGGACCTTGGAACGGAAAAGCTGATATCTTTCAGACAAGACATCCGTTTGACGAACCGTCAGCAGCGTTGATGATCACGTGGAGAAACAGTCTCTATGAGTATACCCTATGAGAGTTCGAGGTATAGTTGAGATACGGCCGGATTTGGTTCGCTCACGAAACCAATCGGGCCCTTGGGACGAAAAGGCTAGTAACTCACAGACTGGGCGTCCGATTGACGCGTCGTCTGTTGCGTTGAGACCCCTATGACGAGGCGGTCCTTTGAGATACTTCTTCGTGGGACTTTGAGATACTTGGAGTATCGACCCGTAGCTCGTGGAGTGGACCCTCCCAGAGATGAGTGTGCCGAGTACGGAGACCGTGTAGTTGGCTGAGACCTGACGACTACTTGACCGACTCGACTTGGAGTGAGTCGACTAGCCCAGTGGACGGAGCACTACTTTCTGAGGTGCAGACCCATGGAGGATGTATCACTACCTGTGTGACAGTGCAGACCCGCGGTACTCGTCCGGAGAGTACCTCGGCAGGCTACTAGGGGGTGTCCACTACTGTGTTTGGGTGGCATACCTCGGCGGGAAGCACTACTGAGTTTGGGTGGCTAGACCGCGGTACTCGACAGGAGGAGTACCTCAGCAGTCTTAGGTTAGTGAGCAGTACCTCGGAGTCGTGACCGGACCACTATACACTCCAGAGACGGAGCTCTTCAGCAGTTACAGTTTCGATAATGAAAATCCTGGTTTGAGCTGAGACTTTTGAACTTTGTGTTTACCTCATGATTGAGATGGGTCACTTGATAACTGAGGTATATGTATGGGAATATACCTGGGTAGTGGTTATCCGTTGACTTCATGATCCTTGTGTTTCCTCTTGATTGAGATGGGTTACTTTATAACTTAGGTATATGTATGGGCATATACCTAAGTAGAGGTTATCTATTGAGATCTTTTATGTGGTTATCCTTGTTGGTTTTAGTGAGACGTTGAGGGTCTCGGGGTCCCTACTGAGTATATAGTAATACTCACCCCTGCACAGGCTATGCCCGCACCTCGTTGTGTTGGTTGCGGACGACGGGCAGCGCAGACAGAGGCCGAGTGTTTGAGGACTGGACGGTACTGGAGGTGGACTACACGACGAGTCAGTACCCGGAGGTGGACTTCACGGTGAGACGACACTCAGAGGAGGTTGACGGACGAGAGCACTATGGAGGCTATCTATACCTACCCTTCAGGTAGGATTCGTGGTGGACGATCCAGGAGTTGCGCCATCTGTACCTACCCATCAGGTAGGATCCGAGGAGGACGACCCAGGTGCCGCTTCCGTCCCTCCAGCTGTTGTCTTTTTCTGTTGTACTTTGTTCAGTTGTAGTTGTACTTCCTTTTGGGTTTGTATTCTGGCCCATTTCCTTTCAGCACTTCTTTTTTTGTACTTAGTGTTTTACTTCCGCTTGTACTCTATGGTGTTTTTTTACTTTTATAAAGGCAATTCCTTCCCAGTTATTGGGATTTACGCCTTTGGTGCTAGTTGCCAGCCCCTGGCCTATGGAAGGTGGGCTTGGGGTAGTCACGGCATGGGCCCCGAGGATGGGTCGTGACAAATTGGTATCAGAGGAGTCGGTTCTACCACATAACTTATAACTCTGATATTTTCTTTCTGTGAAGCAATAGTATTAAGAGTACCGAGTGTGGTTTTTAGTTCAGGAAGTCCAGTGTTGGTGCGGGCGGCCGACGTATCCATACACCAGGACCCTGACAACTGATTTCCGACTTTGTGAACGAAAAAACTGATTGCGTGTGTGTTTTCAAAGGTTTCCCCTTAAAACATCTCAAACCATGTCAGCTCACCAGGTATAATCGTTTGACCGCGTTACGTTGTTTCTTTCAGGATGCCTTTTCTCGGACGACCAGCTAGATCCCAGAGGGATGTGCGTGCTGACAGCCTATCGAGTGACGAGGCTTCGGTACAGGGCCCTCTTACAGTTGAGGCACCAACGGAGGCACCAGCAGTACTACCATACGTTGGGCCACCAATGCCACCAGCCCCAGCAGTAGGTGATGCCTCCTACTTGAGTGTGCTGCATGAGTTCCAGCGCCAGAGGACACCCGGGTTCCGGGGAGAGACGGACCCGCAGGCGGCTGAGGATTGGCTGGAGGCTGTGGTGAGAGTCTTCAGGCTAGTAGGGATGCCGACAGACTTCATGGTGATATTTGCTGCCAGCCTCCTTCAGGCAGCAGCAGGCAGGTGGTGGAGCCACTTGTTCCAGTTTTGCGACGGGATGACCTTCGCATGGAAAGACGTCGAGAACTTCTTCAGGGTGGAGTTTGTGCCAGTAGCTCTACACCCCGAGCGTGTACATGAGCTTCTACCTTTGCCGCATGGTTTTCGATCAGATGTCGAGTCATCTGTGAGCAATAGATAGATGATGCAGAGGTCCAGGAGGACTAGACCAGCAGTTGGACGATCTCGGGTTTTAGGACCGGTGGTGCGGGGCACCCGGGGTGGGAAAAGAGCCAAGCGTGCCAGAAACAGGCTGTGTTACTCATGCGGCGGAAAGGGTCATCTGGCACGTGACTGTCTGAATCCTCGTACGGTTGATCAGTGGGTGTTGGAGGAGCCACCGAGACATAAGCAGCGGCTGGTGCTTGAGCAACAGCCGAGCAGTGGACAAGGCAGTAGAGCTCCAAGATGAGGTGGGCAGGAGAGGAACTAGTGGATACGTCCTTTGTACTTCTAGTTCCATGTGGCTTTTGTATTCGTGTCTTTGTACTATGAGATGCAATAATAAAAAGACACTTATCTTTGTTTTCCTTCCTGTCCTTTTGTTTGGTTGATACTGAGTGGTCCCGGTTAAACTGTTGACTTGACCCTCACTTTCAAGATTTCTACTGGAGGAGAGCCAGTGACCTCACACTGATGCCGACAGTGTGACTCGACCCTTGGAGGCGAGAGTGACAGTTGGATCTCTTGGTAGTTACGTCGAGGCCTTAAGACGTCATCCATGGCATGAATGCATCATTCGAGTCAGGATTGACTGTATTAGGCAACGAATGTGGTTCATCCAGGGGATGAGACCGGGTTTCTCTTATCGGCAAAGAATAAATCATAGCAGCTCTTGTGAGACTGAAGGAGGTCCAGGTCATCCAAGAGTGGATGAAGACTGCACAGTGCAGTAAGAAACAGGAAACCGGTGCCAGTCTTAGAGACTCGGGTGTGTTAAATGTTTCAAGAAGTGGAAGCGTTAAGGATAGATGAGTCTGAAAAGTAGTAGACGTGGAGGCAGAGCTAGGAGAGCAGTATGAGGTGGTGTACATTTAACATGCTACAACCACCCGCATTAGTTATCCCCACCAGGCTCAGGGAGCTGAAGGGCGGTGGAAGAGTGTTGCTGCTTGCAGTCTAGGAGTGTGACCCAATGGCTCTAGAAATGATCCAAGGAACAGCCTGTGTCCACTACTAGCTTCTGTAGTAATGGACGTTGATATGAATCATTCCTTGCTTTCACAAATCTTGTTCCAGACCTAGAGTTTCCGGTAAGGCGTGGACTTGACCCTCACGTCTGGAGATACCTTGGGAGGAGACTCGATACTCACACTTACGCCGATGGTGTGGTCAGACCCTTAAGGAAAGAGTTTCGGTTGGAATCTCTTGGTGGTAGCGTCGAGGCCTTACGACGTTGGTTTGAGTATGGACTGGGCAATCAAAGTTCATACAAAAATTGATGGTATTAGGCAAAAAGGTTGTAGTTTAACTACGACATCGGGAAGGGTTTTCCTTGGTCAGCGAAAAAGGAAACCCCAGGCAGCGCAGGGTAACTCTTTCATAGGAGGGTGCGACCGATCACTCTTGATTCAGTCAACCTTACCCTCGTAGAGGAAGTCGTTTTGAGTTCCAGTTCTAACAGAAAATGGAGACCTCTGGAGTTCGAGGATGACGATCCTGTCCTTATACGGGTCTCACCTCGATGAAGTTTACAGAGATATGTCCAAGGCGGAAAGTTATCTTCGAGTGTCAGCGGACCTTCTTAGGTCCTCATCTGGGTAGGCGTGGTGGTTTACCGCTTGACCCATTCACCGCAGTTGCACCAACTGCATGACGACTTCCACGTATCTCATCTGAGGAGATACGTGCTCGAACCTTCGCATATCATTGACCATGAGGAGTTGGACGATGGAGATTGGGTGTCTTTCATGGAGGTTCTAGTGGGGATCAAGGATCGGCAGGAGTAGATCCAACGAGGATGATCGATTCCTTGGGTGCTCTTTCTCTGGCAGTACGGAAGCCTCCAGGTGAGCACATGGGAGCGGATGGCTCAGATGCATGCTCTGTACTGCTTTTGTAACCTTATTTTGTGTTAAAGCTTTACGAGGACATAATGCCCTGAGGTGGGAGTAATGTAAAGACCCAGAAATTTCAAAGAAATTTTTTTCTTAATTTTCGTTGGAATTTTACAAGAACGCAATTTCTGACGGCGCCGGATTCCGAGGCCCGGAGTGCCCGGAATCAATTTCCGAAGATTGGCTCGGGTACGTTCAGTGAACGAACGAGCGGGTTTTCCTATCTTTTGAACCGGTGCTCGGAAATGATATCCAATGGCACCGATGAACTCGCAACGTCGGTAATCGCTTAAGGGAACCTTTACCATAGTTGCGTTTGTGCGGGAGAAGATGTTAATTTTTGGGGATTAATTAAATAAAGTGAATGAAATTGTTGAATCAATTTTATATCATGTTGTATGGTTAACTTCTCCCATGGGATGTTGGTGGTGGGCCCACATCCATCCAACTTCCCATGTGTGGATATTTGAAAGGGTGGGGCCCACACGAACCCCCACCATTTCAAATTCCTTAAACTCCCTAACCCTCTTAACCCCTCACATTCCAACTCCCAATTAACTCACCTTCTTTAATATTTGACAACTTGTTGTAATTAATTTGGTGAGTTGCATGTATTTTTTTGAAATTCAAACAATTGAATTTCAAATGCTTTGTTGTGTTAATAAAGTAAGTTAAGAACTTATTTTATTTGGGTTAGAGTTTAGTTGATTGGGAGCCTTTGGAGAAAAAGCTTAGGAAATCCTGAGTCCTTTTTTCTCTATGATGAAGAACACGAAGAACGTCTCTTCCGCCACTGAAGCACGACGACGCCATCTTCTTCATTGTTCTTCAACTAAGGCAAGGAAAGGGAAGCGACGCCCGCGACATCTCCAACGACCTTCATCTGTGTCAAAGGAGAAGACGTCGCTTGCGAAGAACGTCGTCAACGACGACGTCACCTCCGAACGCTCGTCCACCAATGATGAGTACCCTTCTTCCTTTCTGATGCATTAGCATGAGAATTGGAAGTGTGTGATGAACACGACAATCGAGGAATCGATATCCGACCTTTTTCTGAGATCATCAACGAACGACAATTACGAGGTAGGGGTTTTATTTATTTAATTTTTCGTGAATACCAACTTGATGATATCGTGGATTAAAACCAATTGTTATCGAATAACGCAAGGGTGTCGGACCGCACAAACACGGTCGACCCTCCTCCTTATTTTCGTGTTGGTTTCTTTCTGGTTGGTACGAGAAAGCATGGTGCCGTCGCACCACGCGGTTTATTGCGAAAAGGAATGGAAGTGACGCAGTGTTGTTGCACCGCGCGGGAACGATAAGGATCGCGTTCGGAACGGCCCGCAGTGGAGGTGCGCGACACCGTCGCGCCGCGCCAGAGAAACCGAGAGAGATCACGTTCAGAACGACATGTGACGGAGGATGCGCGGCGCCGTCGCGCCGCGTCGGGCGACCGAAGGCCACAGATTATGTCCGCGGTAGGAGAGAAGAGTTGCGACCCATACTGGCCGCGGCGGGAATTCCAGGGCGGCCGGATGAACTGGCCGCCAGTGCTGAGGAGGCGGGACCTTAAGCTCCCACGGCAGAATCCTTCCGACCGGCCAAAACGGCCGGCTGGTTACCAAATCACTGGGGGTCGAAACCCCCGGCGCGTTTCCTCGAGCGGGCCCCCATGTGGGGGGGGGGGGCGTTTTTTTTTTTCAAAGGCGCGACACTAATTGCCGCACCAGGATTTTTTTTACAAAAAGGGGGGGCTTGCCCCCACATGCGGCGACCAAACAACGCCCCCCCCCCCCACGTGGGGGGGGGGGGCGTTTCTTTTGAGGCATGGCATGATGTCGTGCCGTCAGAGAGCAAGGTGGGGCAGGACTTTGCCCCCCTCGCGCGGCGCATATGCGGCGCCCAGGCCACGCCGGCCCGCGCATGCCGCGCCGCCGTGTCGGCCCGTGTCGCTGCGCCGTGCCGCGCCACCGCGTCGGGCCGCCGGGCCGGGTCTCCGTGCTGGGCCGCCGGGCCAGGTAGTCACCCGGGTCGGGTCGACCCGGTTCGGGCCGGCCCAGGGGGGTACTCGGCCGGGTCGGCCCGGGCCCAGACCCCAATTTTCGGTCCTCTTTCAGTCAAAAGCCTGTAACTTGAGATAAGGGCCTCAGAACGATGCACCGTCAGTGGCAACACGATCCTTGGATCGAGATGGTCGTTTCGGTATATCGCACTCAAGGTTTCAGATTACTTTGGGTTAGGCCAGGTTGGTTCGGATACGAAACCAACCGGGCCCTCGGAGCAGAAACGCTTATATCTTGAGCTCCGGACATCCGATTGACGTGCTGCCGACTTTGATGGAATCCTCTAAGTGAGACGGATCTTTTGGCTTACTCCGCTCGAGGTTTGGATGCCGACGGAGTGCGGTCGGGTTGGTTCGCTCACGAAACCAACTGGGCCCCTGGAACGAAAAAGCCAATAACTCACAGACCGAGCGTCTGATTGACGCGTCGTCTGTCTCGTTGTATTCCTCTTGATGAGACAGAACTTTTGGCATACTTTGCCTGAGTTTTGGATGCAGTTGGATAGTGGCCGGGTTGGATCGCACCCGAAATCCAACTGGGACCTTGGAACGGAAAAGCTGGTATCTTTCAGACAGGACGTCCGTTTGACGAACCGTCTGCGGTGTTGATGATCACGTGGAGAAACAGTCCCTATGAGTATACCCTATGAGAGTTCGGGGAACAGTTGAGATACGGCCGGATTTGGTTCGCCCATGAAACCAACCGGGCCCCTGGGACGAAAAGGCTACTAACTCACAGACCGGGCGTCCGATTGACGCGTCGTCTGTTGCGTTGAGACCCCTATGATGAGGCGGTCCTTTGAGATAATTCTTCGTTGGACTTTGAGATACATGGAGTATCAACCTGTAGCTCTTGGAGCGGACCCTCCCAGAGAGGAGCGTGCGGATTATGGAGACCGTGTAGCTGGCTGAGACCTGACGACTACTTAAACAACTCGACTTGGAGTGAGTCGACTAGCCCAGTGGACGGAGCACTACTTTGTGAGGTGTAGACCCATGGAGGATGGAGAACTACCTGTGTGACAGGGTAGTCCTACGGTACTCATCTGGAGATTACCTCAGCAGGCTACTAGGGGGTGTGCACTACTATGTTTGGGTGACATACCTCGGCGGGAAGCACTACTGTGTTTGGGTGGCTAGTCTGCGGTACTCGACAGGAGGAGTACCTCAGCAGTCTTAGGTTAGTGAGCAGTACCTCGGAGTCGTGACAGGACCACTGTACACTCCAGAGACGGAGCACTTCAGCAGTTACGGTTTTGATAATGAAAATCCTGGTCTGATCTGAGACTTTTGACCTTTGTGTTTACCTCATGATTGAGATGGGTCACTTGATAACTTAGGTATATGTATGGGCATATACCTGGGTAGTGGTTGTCCATTGACTTCATGATCCTTGTGTTTCCTCTTGATTGAGATGGGTTACTTGATAACATAGGTATATGTATAGGCATATACCTAAGTAGAGGTTATCTGTTGAGATCTTCTATGTGGTTATCCTTGTTGGTTTTAGTGAGACCTTGAGGGTCTCGGGGTCCCTACTGAGTATCGTTATACTCACCCCTGCACGGGCTATGCCCGCACCTCGTTGTGTTGGTTGTAGACGACGGGCAGCGCAGACAGAGGCCGAGTGTTTGAGAACTGGACGGTACCGGAGGTGGTCTACACGACGAGTCAGTACCTGGAGGTGGACTTCACGACGAGACGACACTTGGACGAGGTTGACAGACAAGAGCACTGTGGAGGCTATCTGTACCTACACTTCAGGTAGGATTCGTGGTGGATGATCCAGGAGCTGCGCCATCTGTACCTACCCTTCAGGTAGGATCCGAGGAGGACGACCTAGGAGCCGCTTCGGTCCCTCCAGCTGTTGTCTTTTTCTGTTGTACTTTGTTCAGTTGTAGTTGTACTTCCTTTTGGGTTTGTATTCTGGCCCATTTCCTTTCAGTACTTCTTTTTTCGTATTTAGTGTTTTACTTCCGCTTGTACTCTCTGGTGTTTTGTTACTTTTATAAAAGCAATTCCTTCCAAGTTATCGGGATTTACGCCTTTGGTGCTAGTCGCCAGCCCCTGGCCTATGGAAGGCGGGCTTGGGGTAGTCACGGCACGGGCCCCTAGGACAGGTCGTGACATCAAAAGAAAATTAAAGCTGTGAATGATGGGAGATTGAATGACATTGTATATCAAGATGAAATTTTGAAATTTGGGAAAAGAAATTTTGTTCCTGACATACCTGATCTAAAAAAGGAATTGTTGGATGATTCTCATACCTCCAATTTCTCTATACACCCTGGTATCACTGAGATGTATAGAGATTTGAGGGGACATTTTTTGTGGGACAACAAGAAGAGGGAGATTGCTGATTATGTGTATAGATATATGGTTTCTCAATAGTTTATGATTGTAAGACAACATCCTAGAGGAGTCATGCAACCTCTTCCCATACCTGAGTGGAAATGGGATGATATTACTATGGAATTTTTCATGGGGTACCACATAATCCTAGAAGAAAAGATGCAATATGGGTCATTTTTTATCGTCTTACAAAGTCAGCACATTTTCTCACAATAAGAGGAAGATTTAGCAATTGAAGGGTTAGAAATACTATATATTAATAAAGTTTTAAGACTTCATGGTGTACCCTTATAGATTTTTTTATCATGATCCCCATTTTACATCAATATTCTTGAAAAGACTTCTGAAGTCCCTAGATACTGAGATTTGTTTGAGCATTCCCTACTACCCTCAAATTGATGGAAAATCAGAATGGACTATTCAAACCTTAGAAGACATGATGAGATCTTTCTCAGTTGTCTATCAAGGTATGTGAGATCAATATTTACCTCTGGTAGAATTATATTATAAAAATAGCTTCCATTCATGTATTTATATAGTACCATATGAAGAGTTATATGGGAAGAGATGTCGTACACCAGCTTGTTGGGATGATGTTCATGAAATAAAACTCATAGGCACAAAACATGATGAGGAAAAAATGAAAAAGGTAAAGATTATCCAAACACACATCAAAGCAGCTCAAATTAGGAAAAATATCTTTGCTGAAAACTGAAGGAAGGATTTGGAATTTCAAGTAGGAGATCATATTTTTCTGAAAGTGTCTCTAGGGAAGGGTTTTGTATGATTTAGTATGAAGGGAAAATTAAGTCTCGGGTACATCAGACCTTTCCAAATTTTAGACCAAATTGGAGTTGTATCTTACTGTTTGGAAATGCCTCCAAGCCTCTCCGCATTTCATGATGTGTTCCACATATCATTGTTGAGAAAATACATTCCTGACCCAATGCATGTACTCACCAATGATAAAATACATGTGGAACCTGATCTGTCATATTCTGAAGATCTTGTCAAGAGTCTGGATACCAGAGAACATGTGATGATAAATTGTATGACCGGTTTGGTGAAAATTCTATGGAGAAACCATAATATGGAAGAGGAAATGTGGGAACCCAAGGAACATATGATGAAGAACCACCCAAATAGTTTTATTCATAAATATTCTAGAAATTTAAAGGTTGAAATTATTTGATGTAGTGAAGAATGTAACACCCCAAGATTCCCTAATACGCTTATCATTGAATAAAGTAATAGCTTGCGCTATACGCAACTTCGAGTTCTTGCACACCACAACCAATCAAACTAGATAATATGAATAGTAATACCCACTTTATGAAATTTTTTAATTTTTTTTAAAATGGACTTCATTTTTTGGATTCAGAATATCCAAATTTGCTTTGGGTGATGTTTTGGTATTTTGATGAAAACATTCAATTTTTGATTAATTGTAAAAAACACTACATTATTGTTTAAACCCAAATTTTTATTTAAATAATTAGATATTTTATTTAAATTTATTTTAGGTCAAAATAGATACATAATACTGATATATGTTCAATTTAATTCATTAGATCCATTTAATAATAAGATTAGATATATAAAATTTTATTGAACTTTAATGGTCTTTTACCCACCTTCTAGGGACGTTAGAAAATTTGAATAAAACGTAATTTTATAGCTTCTTTGAATGGAATTTCAAAAATCTGAGAAATGTGGTTGAAATTAGTAATAAAATTTGGTTCAATAAAATGAAAATAATATTTGGTGAATAATAACTTTTGAATTTTGTTTACCACAATTAAATGTAAATAGGATAATTAAAGGTAAAATGATATTATAATTACCCTAACTGAAGTTTAAATTCTATCAGATTGGTTTACCTCAACCAAAATCAACTTCAGGAATAAACTATGATACTTTTGGACCACTTGGATTAGATTAGGACATTTATTATTATTTTATTTACAGAATAGTTAAAAGTGTTAAATTCAATGTTTAATAACTAAACCATTTTTAATATAGGGGTATACATATGATAAATTCAACTATAAATATTCATTATAAATATAATAGTATTTCTTATATAATCGTATTTTTTTATAATTTTCAAACATTAAATAATTAAATTTATTTATGACACAATGATGATGAAATAATTACCATTTTTCTGAATGAATAAAATATATATATTATAAATATGAATATAATAATCAATTGAGACTTTGGATGAATTACACTAATTTTATAGGATTATATAACATGTTAGGGTTTATTAAATAAATTGATTTTTGGGTGATGAATTTTTTATGACTTTCACAAAAACTAAATCCTAAATACTGTCAAAATTGACATAAATGAGTTTTTAAAATAAATTCTATATTATTAATTGATATAAGAGTAAAATCTCAAATCTAAGGTTAACATGGTGAACTAAACCTATATAAAACCTATTTATTGATATTTTTTAGACACATACGCACCTTATCCTCTAAATAAATCCTTTTTGAGCCATTATGAACTGAATATTATTGTATAATAAATTAATATTTCACGCATTTCCTAAAGTGACCCTCACCTCTCTTATAAAAGGGTACTTCCTCATCTCTCAAAATCACACCTCCAAAGCCATTTGGCTCATCCATCCCCTAATAAAATATCCTCCCATCTACCCTCACTTAACAATAGAGGCCTTACTTTGGTCATAATCCAACATGATGAGCCCTTTTGATAAAATCAAAAGGAAGTACCCGAAGAAGGGGTAATAATTTCATCACCTCTTTCAAAGTTATTTTCTTATTCCACATCCTTTTCCTTTGTGGTTTACATAAACAAATAATAACTTTATTACCTTATAATTACTGTGATATTATTATAAATATGGTATAACTATATTCATTATTCTATACATCCTATGAATGTTAAAGTCACCAAAGATGCGTACGTACGGCTTACTATCTCCACGTCGTGGAGTTGTTTGTTATTCAAGACATTATGATTTGGATGGGTATAATAATGAATATAATTGATGTAAATAATAAATTTAACATGTTAATTATTTTTTATATATGATATAACATCCAATTACATATTATTTCACCATTAATATAAGGGAATTGTCGCTCATGCATACGTACAGATTACCATCTCCACGAACGCGATGAGATTCATTCCCCATCATAATCATTCAAGAGTAATATTCATTTTATGATTAAAAGTAATATTTAAGAATTTAATATCATTATGGATATGAATCAAATATATCCTATCCATAAAAAACATTACTTAGGAAAAACAACATATGAAGGAAAATAAATCAGTCAATACATGAAACCATGATTCTACTGAAATATTATTAACAATGCAAAATTAAAATATCATATATGATTTCAAATTTTTTTATGTGGTTCTTATATAATTTAATAAAAATTATTTAACTATTATAGAGGAGGTTAATGTACCATCAATCAAGGAAAAATACAAGGTAAGGGTTAATTATACAATGTCTTCATTATCCGAGGTTGTTTCTATCAGAGTATCTACTAGGACCTCTTTATCATCCACATCTTTGTTTATTAAAATTTTATTTTAAAACAATTTTACTATTTTTTAGAGTTTTGGTTAAATTCATTTATACCCTTTTTTTTACTTTTTATAAAAATATTATAATTTAATCTTTCCGTCATTTTCCAAATGATGTCCTTTATGACCTTTTCAATAAAATTAAGGAAAGAATTTTTTTTAACTTATACGGCGAGTGAGGCTATTTTCCGCCGTTATAACACCTTCTAAGATTTTGTTACAAGTGTATAAGAATATTTTCAAAATAAATATTTAATTTTATAATTATGTTTCTTTAAAATGATTTCAAAATATAAAGAGTTATTTCTCTCAAATAGATTTGATTTCATCTATGTCAACATCCTTCGAGGATGCTAGAATAATGGGTAGGTCTCCAGAGGTGTCTCTTAATGAGGAACAATATTCTTGGATCGATAAGAAGGATTCAATTTTGGTAGGGGGTGTCAACCACAGGAATATTAGTGTTGAGGAGTACATTCAGACCTGGGATCAACTGGTGTCTATTTTTGAGAAGCAGATATTGGGAGACGCAGGCCTAAACCTGTCTTCCTTAACAAGGAAATTATTTAGGGAAGCAGACTCGGGAAATATTAAGTTTCTAGTTAGCGACATTACTTAAGCTGGTGGTTGTGCTTGGCTGGTGTGAGTGCTTGGGTTGTGTGTGCTTGAGTTTCTTTGGGTCACTTATCTCTTTTCTTTGATGTTTTGTTTATGATGGTATTCAACACACTACTTGGACCAGCTCTGGAAGAGGTTTTGAGCATTAAGTCTTCATTGATGCAGGCCTATTGGAATTGGATGTTTGGGATGGTATGGCTTTTCCATCGGTTCCATGCCTGTGCTTCTGCACGGGACTGCTTGCCCAGGGACCTTGTGTTAATAAAGGCTTGTTTTAGGTTTACTTGCTGGGTTGGGGCAGTCTGATAGTTTGATCTGGTTGTATGTGGTTTCTCACTTTTCCCTTAAAAGTTTTTTATAATAAAAAAGAAATTTTCAGTCAACATCCTTCAAGGTATTTTACACTTGTTTGAAGTTGATTTATTATGATACATTCCTCCATATTTTATTTAAGGTTTTGTGATATGTTTGATTGTGGATGTTTTATTTTTGTAGCATTAATGGTTTATGGTTAAAGAATTAACATTTTGTATGCTAGTTTTAATATGAATGTTTATGTTATGTTTCAACCTTTTCAAGTGACGGGTGGAGCATACAAAAGCTCCTCGATGTATCAGTAGGTATCATGAGACAAAATAGTGACTTGGCCCAAGGCCATGACAAAATCTTATTTGTAGTCTTGGCATGAGGACTTGACTATGTGGTTACTATGTCTTGCATTATGCATTCCATCATTATGAAATTGGCTATTGATATTACAAGTGACTATTCTACTAGTAGAATATCCATGTGAATAAGTAAATGTAATTATTTGATTTATCTTTTCCATATTATACTGAAGATCAACTTTAAAAGGCTTGTGTTTTAGTCTTATACATTGCCTTAAATGTTTATTCATATTTATGAATGATTTTTATATATTTTTATCCATACTCAACATCTGAGCTCACCCATTTCTTATGTATTATTTTTTCCAGGATGTGTAAAATTATATTATGACTAACCTACATGGATAGGGTAAGGGATATGAGTGTGTTCTTCGAATACACAATGTTGTTTTTTTAATTCATAATGTTATGTAAAACTTATGTATGTATATAGTACATCCAAGGATATTAAACTAATCGGTCTTTCGGGACATATTATCATTTATCATACCCAAGTTATGTAATAATACACCGACTCTAGGTAACTGGGGTCGAGGCATTAAAAATATCATCATATCCATGATTTATTTCTCACAAAACCACCCGAAAATAAAATTTTACACACACCTAATTCCAATGAAAAAATTTCTTTTATAACCAGGTTTTCTTTTTAAAATAAATGTCTTCTCAAAAACTATAAATTCTGAAAATCATTTCTGTATTGTTCCTAATAAATAACATAAAAATATATTAAAAATTGCACCAATATCTGCATAAATCTAATAATCCATTATAATTTCATTTGAAAAATACTAATTATAATATAATATTATTTTATTACTAAAGTTCGATAATGAGGTTTCATTTCAAACAACATTTCTCATGTCCGCATGTATCATGCCCCTAGCATGACACTCTCACGATGCATGTAAAAACCTTGAGATTCCAAAGCCCTACGACTCATCCTTATGCTCATCAATTCCACTTGGTGTTCATGGTAAACAAAACACCTCACTCGTCCTAGAGTACGTCGTCCCAAAACTAGACATATCAAGGTGACATTGGTTTCATCCAATGTCATATTGACTATGCATGTACTCAATATTCTTCCCAAGTCTTGAAAATAGAACTCCACCAATAATTATGATATCCCATACCAATACATGCTCTAATAACACATTTTAATGCCTTATCTCAGGCGGCCTAAACATGTCCCGTGTATGGATTCTCGAACACCTCAAGCATCTCTCCTAGTATGTTTTAGGCTGAAAACTAGTAGATATGGCCTAGAATAGTCATTTGGATACTATTACCTTAAAATTACCTTGGTTTATTCCCAAATTCTACTAAAAAATTATCATTAATCATATGTATATCAAACATCTAAAAAATATATTGACCAAGAAATAGGAAGCGAAATAGTCCCCTATTACCAAGAATAGAAGAAGTAAAACAGTCTATATAATGATTATTCCATAACTGAGTAGAAATACAAGATTAAATATAATTCATAATCATATATTAAATAATTATTATTTAATTTTGAATGATAAATGAAAAGTGAAATAAAAATCATCTATACCAGGTCCCATAATCCATCCTACCAAGTTCCTGGATTCTACAACCTATCAGAATTGTACCATGTGTCCAACTCTAATTGTGACCAATGTACTGAGAGAAAATGAGAAGCTCTTCCCACTTAAATCAAAACTCATTTCATAAACATGTTCAAGGGTGAGTCCAATGATTAAGATTTAATCCTAAATGAATTAATAATACTAATTTTTATTGTGATCGAGCTGATGTTCATGAAATAAATATAAATATTTCTTGTTGTGTCCATGCAACCCACCCACCTAGAAACATAACACACAATGAACATACAATAATACAATCCTGGTAATATTCTATTTTCTAGGGAATAAAAACACTATACCATACCTACTTTATATCCATGTGGGAATAAAAAATTCACCACATACCACAACTTTACACATACCTAAGGAAATAGGGTTGGGTTCCAACTGAACTGATGTTCAACACTCACATGGAGGTCAATATTATTTATGTCACATCAATCACCCTAACCAATCTCCATACACATAAAGTAGGTCATATCTAGAACACTAACCCATCCCCATGAACTAATGGGATGTTGCATCAATCACACCAACCTAAGACTCTATAAGAAAGGACTTACAAGAATATAGTGAGCACACATAGGAAATAAAAAATAAGGAACAAAACTCATCACACATCTCACCAACTCATCACTAGAGAACTAGTCCTCTGGGGAGTTAGTCCATCGTCTTGAACACAGACCATAGTTATTCTTGACCCTCTACGGTGACTATTACATCTCGGAAGATCAAACATTTACTTTGATACCAAGTAGAGTTATCACATGGATACACATATGTAACACCCTGAAAATATATCCTAAAATAATACTACACACGACAAATTTCTTAACATGCTATGTGGAGTATTAAGTAAAGTGTGATATATTATAAAAATATTATTATTTAAATGTGACTATTATAATCTTGAACATAAATTGGAATTTATGGATAGTAATAACCAAATTTTTAAAAATATATATAATTTATTTTTTAATAATGAAAATCTATTGATTAATCTATAATATTTATGTCACAAAATTTTCTTATAAATTCATTTTATGGTTCAATAACCTTCTTCCTTCAAAAATAGATTTTGAAGGATTTTGGTTGCGGAATTTATAATTGATTTCTATTATTTATGTAATTTTATTTTAGGTAATAAATATAATGATTTAAATCATAAATTTAATATTCTCATATATATAATTTTCAGTATTTCTCTAAAATGATTTATTTTTAAATGAATAGTAAAAATACCGATATTTGTAAAACTATAAATTATTTTCAATAAATAATGTACTTTAAAATAAAATTTATGTTTTTAATTTTATATAAAATTAAAATTTGTATAATTTAATTACATAAAATATAAATAATTAAATATTAATCACAATTATAATCAATTTTGGTTTACGTTCATTTTTGGGCTTAAAACATATTGTTTCTAAAAGTTATTTTAAGATGCGCAATTTGTTTTTACCTTAATGTATTTAATTGTATTTATTATTTTTTTCAGAAATTTACTGATTATATATTGAATAAATTATTTAATCACTCAATTTATGTTTTTTAAAAGGTAAGGAATGGAAGATAATTTAGGTTTATACATAAAAATGCATTTATCAAAAAAAAGTTTTAATTATGTTTTAAACTCATATCTAAAATTAAAATATTTATAATTTATATGTTATATCTAATAAAATTTCTTCAATAATTTTAATAATATTAATTAATATAATTTAATAGATTCAACTTAGTTTTTTTCATAATAAATAGTAAAAATAGGGAAATTTTATTACTATAGTTATGGTTAAAAAAGATTTATCGGGGGTTAAAATAAGATATATTAGTAGTAATGCCACATAAACTTGACTAATTATTATTATTTTAATATAATTAAACCTTATCTTATCTTATATTTAAACTATTTCCAATGTTTTCTATTATATAATGAATGTGGACTTATATCATTAAAATCTTTTAAGTATGAACATGGGTGTCCCTCCCCTCACATATAAAAAGACACATCTTATCCTCCCTTATTAACCCAATTTTAACCTTTTATATCACCCAATAAATTTTTAAAAACATTTATATATTCCTTATATTTAACTTATATATTCTTTTATTTTTATAATAACAATATTTTAAGGCTTAACTTACTTGATAAAGGAGGTCTCCCAAAGAGGAGCTATAAATCTAAACCAATATATTTAGATTTTATTTCTTATTACACCTTATCTAAAGAAATTTTATCCTTAAATAAATGAGGGATATAGTTACAAAAATATAATAAGATGAAATTTTTTTGATTTCAAAACCATTTCCCTCATTTTCATCAAATGAGAAATGAATGTATCACTTGTGTTTATGTGTGGAATATCACCTCCACATAGAGATATTATTCATATTCCATATCGGTATTTCATGGTTGGTTATTATGATGTAATTAAATTTTATATATTGCATTTTTTAAATAATTATGATTAATGAATTATAATATCTTATTTATATCTATGTCATCTAATCCATTAGAAAATTATAATATCACTCGTGAGTACGTGTTGACTACCACCTCCATGATGAAATATGATTTTTTTTATTTTATATTTATTTAGATGATAATAAGTATATATTTAATGAATATATATGATATTTATGATATAATAATATTTTTATAAAGGTGAATTATCATTTTACTATCTCTCATTTTATGCATCAAAAAGTAGAAACATAACTTGTCTGTACATATGAATTATCATCTACAAAAAGTGATGTAATTAATTTTTCATCATTTCCCCCAGGGGGAAGCTCGGTGATATATTACATCATGGATCTTTGTGTAGTCTCAATTTATGGAATATCTGAGTTGTTCCCATAATTTTTGTGTTTCATGATTATCATTATAATGTTTCCCCTTTCCTCGGATCTATGTAAGTAACTCGTTCTTCATCACCAAATTATATGAATGGTTATAAAATTAAACTAATGACTAGAAATTATAATTATAAAATTATTAATATTCTAGATATGATGGAACCATCATCAGTGTTCATGGAACTGAACTGTTGAAACAAATCATGCATTAGAAATAAAGTACATAACACCTGAAAATGACGATTTAAAATAAATAAATAATAATAAAAATGTGGTTATATGTTATAATTACACTATATATGGTATTATAGTTATTAATACAGTAACATTTTAGATGTTTAATAAATTTTAATTTATTATATTGGATTTTGGAGTACTTATGATGTAATATGAACTTTAGGTAGGGGTTATTCATCACAATATTATTTCATCAATACATGTTTGATGTTATTAACCATTAATTTTTTATGATGTGTAAATAATAATAACTCGAAATATTTTAACATGTATACTTATTAATTAATTTTATTTAATTTTAGAATTAAAAATATTTCATCTAATTGGTTTTTGTTTTAAAGTAATCAAAGTGGTCAGGGTTTGTGGTCTCAATTTTTAATTTTTGGAATATACGTTATGTTATAAACCTATATTATATTATGATTTGTATCTAATAAACCTTTTATATGTTATATAATGAATACTATTTGTAATGGTATTTTAAGTTTCATTCGAATTTATTTCTTCCATTGGGGTTATGAATCAAAAGATACCCATGTTGTAAGGGTTTAATTTTACCATCTTAATTATTACCGTGATTGTTTATCCTTATGTTTATAAAGGTGGAATTATAAAATATATACCTCCATAATTATATTTATTTCACTATCCTATTGTTATTTGTGGATATTAAATGTTTTGTTTTAATTTTCATATCTTTAAGTACTCAAGAGACTGAAAAAAATTACAGATACCCCACTTTGTTTATATCTTAGATCGGGAATTGTTTTCTTATATGTCTACATTTTCTTTAAAATTTTATCAATAATATTATTATTATTACCTAATTATTCTATAAAGTTATTTTTCCCTATTTTGACATTGTAAAAAATTAAAAGTAGTGGTAGATTTTACTTTTTACTGAAAATGAAAATAGAATATTTATTTTTATATTCAATAAATGAAAACATTTCACCACCAACATAATTTCTATTTATTTTTATCATAATTTAAAAGTTTTCATTTTTATTTTGAAATAAAACATTTTCCATAATATTCTATAATTCTTTAGAATTTAAATAAGTGGTTTCTAAAATTTTAGAGAATATTCATCTGCAAATTCTTCCAATGATTTGTTAAGAGTAATTTAATCAATGACAATATCTATTGATGTTAACTATAATTAATTATAAATTTTATCCAATTATTCCATATTTATTCTTTATATATATATTTTATGATTATGATGATCAAATATTAATAAATTTCATTTTATTTTTTGTCATTTAGGTCATGATGTAATTATAAATGTTTTCGAGTTCTTATGGTATATATATGAATGAATTATGATTATGAAATGGGTGGTATGGTTATATACCTCCAATGCATTAGAATAATATTAATGGTTTATATTATCTAAGGGTACATGGAAGCTTATCGTAATCCTAAAAGAGGGTACATTGGAGGTTACCCAATTCCCAAAAGAGGATATATGGGTTGTTTTACAAAGCCTAAAATATGATGGATGTCTTGGTGGGTAGACTTAGACTAATATTTATATGATTATTATTATTATTTCACACTTTATTCTACTCTTTTATAACATGTTCTTATGAAAAATTTATATTACCCTAGATCATGATCTATGATTATCATATGATTCGTGTCTTATGAACTTAAAATTATTTATTCCATGATTCATGTTTATGATATGTGAATTTTTAGTTATGATTTTATAATATTAACCACATGATCTCATACTATTATAATTCTATTATTCGCACTATTGATCATTGAATGATGTCTCCCATGTTTTCCCTTACTAAGCATTTGAGATCACTATTTCTTATGTTTATTTTCCCATGGTTATGAAGAATGGTTCTAACTAGGGTATGAATAAGAATTGTAGTATATGAGAATTATTTTTAGGCGATGTTTAATATGGTTCATGAAATTATGCTATTATTTATCTAGTCTCCAATGATACTAAACAGTTATGGTCCTTGGAGTCTATTATTATAAAATGTTTTGAATTTTCATATTTAATGATGTAAAATTTATATAATTTGGGTTGGGGTATTATTTTTTGGTATCAAAGGATTGTTTAGTTCCTCTTAGAGATTAAAATTATAAAATTTATTGAGAACCATTTGGATAAGCTTGTATATAAGATAATATTAAATGTCATGATAAATAAAGGAGTGAGGATTCCTTGAAAATACATCCATGTATGGATACTAGAAAGTTGATGTGGTTATTTCACTAATTCACCATGGGTTAACAACTATGAATGGGGAATATTCAGTATTAACTTGATCATCACATGTGCACAATGAGTGGGCCTAAGACTACACAGATGGATAAACATTATCAAATGGTATTATTTACTTATCTTTTATTATTTTTATCATCCATTATAATGAATTAATATAGAAGATGACCCTAGATGACTTAGGTTAAACCTAATTTTTCATATATTGAAAATACTATTTCATGATTTAAAAATCATAGGAATGATTTTTCATGATTTTATGATTACTCACAATGATGATTTTTTTTAAAACAATTATTTTTTGTTTCAGTTAATAGATGGATCTTGGAGGAATCATGTAAACATTAAAAGTGGTGAGTTATTCAATGAGTTTACACATGGTAACCCAAATGAAATTGGACATGGAATGTGAATTGTTTTTATTATGTGAAAATAGCTATCTTGATGTATGATTAACAACCTGTACATATATGAGTTTTTGAATGAACTAGATAAGATAACAAATGGATTTTCATGAAGATAATAGAGAAAAGATGATTCAAATTACTACATTTCAGTATGTGGTAAGAGGCAGCAATGGAAATATCTCAAAGGAATAGGAAGATGTTTTGTGTGTGTAAAAGAAGTACATGCATAAAGTAACAATTTGTGGAAAATTAAGATTTCAATGGAAGGGAAATAAAGCAAAACATAAGGTAACATTTATAAATAAAATGAATTATATTTGAGGAACTTTTTTAATATCTGATGAAATTACATAATATAAGTTCTAACAACTGAATAAGGAATGTCCAATGCTATGTAATTCACTGAAGTGGAGTAAGTTTTGTTTTTATGTATTGGGATTCCATAATAATGTTGATGAATTGTTTCATAAATGATATTCATATAAAGAATAATTATGAAACATATAAAGATTATTCTATATCATTTTTTACTTTTAATTATTTTCATGAATATATATAATGGTACTAATAATTTAGAAAAGTTTTTTAGAGGTAAATTGGTATTTTTAGAGAACACATGATTGCAAGAAAATAACACATAATATATAACTGATGTTGAGAAAATAATTATTAATTTGGTATAATATTGGATTTATATTGATAATGTAAATTGGATAGTATTGGTGACCACGAAATTGATTGGTTATTTAAAGATAAATTGATTTATATTTAACTTTTTTACATTTTTTATTTAAGGAATATATTAGATAATTTTAGTATAGGTTATTTTGGAAATATTTATGATTTTAATGAGGTTTTATAGTGATTAGGGTTATTTTAGTAAATTATTACCATGTTTCATAAGAATATATGATTTATGTATTCATATGTTTGGTATGTGACATTAAAAGATCCTTTTTGTTTTTGTTCATTCAAAGTTATGTTGATTTTGTAAATTTAATTACCGTCATTTCAAAAAAATTGGTTTTAATTTGGTAAAAAATATTTTGGAGGTTTATTAAGGTTAGATATTAATGGAATGGTTTATGATAAACTTGGGTTTTTATTATTTATGTTTTATATATTAATGTATTATTTCATCCTATGAATATGTATCCTAATTAGATAACCCATGTTAATAATTTTTGTTTTTCTAAATATCTTCTGAATGTAGAAATGATTTTCTATTATATTATAGACATTATGATCCACTTAAATTCAGTTTAGTACATAAATAATGAAAAAATAACATTTAATATTAATTTCGTAGAGTAAGAGATGATTTATAAGAGAAAATTGATTGAAGGTCAACCAATGGATAAAATTATACTTATGAAATAAAATGAAATCATCTAATTGTATTTTATGTTGTTTTTTATCATAAAATGAAAATAATCCCTCAAATTGTGGAAAAGGATTATGAAATAAAAAACATATCCTTTTACAATAATTTCTATTGAACTTATGGTCTTATTTATACGATATTGATTTGTTGTTTTTTTCTCACTAAGTTTCTGAGGATAAAGTTATCTATCATTCTCTATTATTCATGAGACACTCTATTTCACTTTCATGTCCATATTTTCTTTTCCTTATAATGTTTTACTTATCTGGGAACCTAATTATGTGTTATTTTATGTAACCTTTTTGTTTCACACTTTCCCTTTTCAAATAAATTTTTATTATCCCATTGTATGTTGTGCATTTTCAACAACGGTTTTTTTATAATATGAAACATTTTATTACCAATATAAATATTAATAGGATGAAATTTATTTAATAGGTGGTAATTTAGCACATTGAAAATATAGTTCAAAATAATATTATTCTCGATATCTAGATTAGCACACAACATCGAGCTTTCGGCAAACTATGATATAATATAAAAATAAAATTACATAAATATATCTATTATAACATAGCCAATAAATTTTATACTATGAATAGTAATACTCAAATTCTGAATAAAACATTTAAAGAGGTTTAAAATAATGAAATTCATTCACTAATTAATAATTAATAAGTACTTAATTTTCACAAAAGTCATTTTATGCTTCAATAATATATTTCCTTAAAAAATGTTTTTTTGAAGCATTTTATGCATGGAATTTATAATTATTTTCTACCATTTTTAGAAATATTATTTTTGAGAAAGAGTATTATTTTTTAAATAAATCATTCAATATTTTCTTAAAATTAATTTTTATGATTTTTGAAAACTAATTTATTTTGCAGTGAATAGTGAAAGATGCTAATTTTTGTAAAACATTAATTTCAATTAATTAAATTAATTAATTTAAAAGTGATATTATTATCTTAATATGGTATTAACTTAAAATAATTCAAATTTAATTTGATATAATCTAATAAATATAATATTAACTATCATTATACTTGATTTTGGTATATATTCATTTTTGGGCTAAAAACAAATTATTTCTAAACACTTTTTTTATGTGAAAAATGTTTTTTTCTTAATAATGTAAATAAATCACAATTTATCAATGGTATAAATAAAATTTATATATTATATATTCAACATAATATTTACACATTTATTTTGTGTTTTTTACTATGTGAGGAATGGAAGTAAATTTAGTTTTAGAATTAAAAATTCACTTTCTGAAAAAGGAGTTGTCATTTCATTTTGTGGACTTATTTAAAATTAAAATATACCAATTTATAAATTTAATCTATAAATATATATTAAAAATTTTGATACAAAATAATGAATATAATATAATAGGTTCAACATAGTTATTCCATAATGAATAGTAAGAACGGTAAAATTTTATTACCATGGTTATGGTTAAAATGAGTTTACAAGGGGGTAAACTAAGAGACAAGAGAAATAATTCCACATAAACTTATATAATTATTTTTGGTTCAATATATTTCAAAATTATCTTCTATTATCTTTCAATCGTTGTTTAATTTTTCCAATTTTTCCTGAAAGTGACTTCTTATTATTGAAATATTTTAAGCAATTCCATATGTGCCCCTCCCCTCATATATAAAGGGAAACCACTTCAGATATATTATTCGCCAATTTTTTCCTTTTATAATGTCCAATTATAACCCCCAAAACATACCATTCTCATTAATGTATTCCTACATCCATTATTCATCACCTAAAACCAATATTTCATGGCTAAATGTGTAAGATAAAGGAGGTCTCTCAAAGAAAAAGTATAAATATTAACCAAGATCATTAAATTTTATTTCTTCTTATGATTTATATAAACTAAATTTATCAATAAAAACGATGAATACAATAACATAAATATAATATAAATTTATTATGATTATGTAACAACTATTTCCTTCCTCTTTTCCATTAAATTTGAAATGAAAATATCATTGGTATGTACATGTGGACTACCGAATCCACATAGTGATATGATTTATTTTACACCATCATATTTCATGGTTGGTTATTATAATGGATTTAATTTTCATATATTATATTTAAAAAATAATTATTATTATGTAATTATAAAATATTATCTACCTTCTAACCATTCGATCATTTTGAAAATGATAATGTTGAACATGTGTATGTGTGTACTACCACCTCCAAGAAGTGATGTGCTTGATTTCCGATTTTCACTTCACTTGTTTCGTAATAATGATGTATTTCATGAATATATATGATATATATGATATAATAATTATTATATAAATGTCAATTATCATTTAAAATTTGTTTATTTCATTCATTATAGAGTAGAGACAAAACTCACGTGTACATATGGATTGTCATCTCCATAAGGTGATGTAATTAATTTTTCATTACCAATTTATAAGTGTCTTTCTAAAAGTTTATATAGTGATTAAATATTTTACTTATAGAATTATTAATATATTAGAGATGATTTATCCATGATCAGACTATATGGAACACAAACTACAAAAACAACACATATATGAGGAATGATGTTTTCAAAAAATAGAAATAAGGTTTTTATTAAATAATAATTAGTAAATTGGTGTTAAAATTTTATAAGTTGACAATATAAGTTATTTTAGGTATTAGTATATTTTATATTTAATTATAATAAAATTAAATTCATTATATAGGGTGTTAGAGGGAATGTAAATAAATATGGACTTGAGGTAAGAGTTCTTCATCTCAATATTGCTTCACTGAGACATGTTTGATGTTACAAACCTATTTATTTTTGTAAGGGGTATATAATGTACCATTGAATTTTTATGTTAGGAATAATTAATTATTCATGTCATTTAAAGTTATAATTCAAAATATTTCTTCCAAGGGTTTTGGATTAAAAATTTAGCAAAATAGAAAGGGTTTATCATACCGAAATATCATCTTTGAGGCATTTGTTATATAATACACCTATCTCATTTTATAAAGTTTATATAAAATAAGATTGATATTATTTATCATAAATATTTATTTTTTTTAAATTAATTTTTTACTGAATTTATTTATTTCTTGGGGGTTATGAATCAAAACATACCTATCTTTTAAGGGTTTTATGTTATAATATCACTTTTTACCGAGATAGTTTATGCTTAAATTTACAACGATAAAACTATATAATCTCTCACTCCAAAAGTTTCTATCATTTATTATCACTTAGTTTCTTCAAGATATTAATTTTTTACTTTTATATTTTTATATTTATGTTTTTAAGAGAATGAAATAATGTTTTTAAAGATAAGTGACTTTATTTCTCTCTTCAGTGAGGAATCTTTTACTTCCACATCCATATATTTTTTCAAATCAATAATAATTTTATAATTAAAAAATTATTTTATAAATTCATGTTTATCCATGTTTTAATTTATATATAAAATAAAAATGGAATATTCTTTTAATTTTATAAACAATGTAATTTTCTATTTTTATTGAAAATGTCAAAGGATACTTTATTTTAACATAAACAGTATGAATGAATTTCCTGACTTTAAAAACATTTTTTCATTTAATGATTGCTTAAAATTATTGATGGTTATTTTAGGATAAATTTTTTTACTTATTATTTCCTACATTTTAGTATTTAAATATGTTATTGCAAAATAAAAAGGGTATTTTCCACAAGAAAATTTTCCAGTGTTCTTTTAAAGTTATTTTCATCATTGAAAATATCCATTAATGTTACCACTGATTCATTGTGGATATGATCTAATGATAACATATTTATTCTTTAAATTTTGGGATTATAATTATGATGATTAAATATTTATGAAACCCATTTTATTTTACATGGGTTATGTCATGATGTAATGATAAATGTTTTCAGGATCTGGAGGCAAACATATGAATAGATTATGATTACGTGAATAATGGTTATATGATATCGGCCCAATGAATTAGGTAACAATTAATGTATTATGTACATAAAGGTTACATGAGAGGTTATCCCAATCCTAGAAGAGGGTACACAAAAGGTTATACCAATCCTAGAATATGGTACACAAGAGGTTATCCTAGGACCAATATAGGTACATTAGTGGTTTGACCAAGCCTAACATGTGTTGAATGAAATGATGGGTAGCCTTGATATAATATTTGAATGATTAGTACTATGCCATTATTTATTCAAATATATTATGAAAAGTTCTTAAATAGATTTTATATTAAAATCTCTCATAAAATTTTACTCTATAATGATTCTTACCTTAGCAATTACCAAATATTTGTGTCATGTTTCTGGTTTATAGTATATGAATTCTTGGGGGTGATTTAATGATGTTAAGATCATTATATTATAGTATTATTCTTATCTTATTCTCACATATGACCATTGAATAATATCTCCCATTCCACCTTACTAACAATCTGAGATCACCCATTCTTATTTTCACTTACCCCATGTTATGAAGAATGATCTTATGTAGGGTATTTATAAAAATTTTACAATTAGAGAAGACATTGTGTGAGATTTGGAAAATATTACAGGATATAAAATAATTTTGTGTATATTCTAAAAATATACTAATATTTTATTCTCCTTAGGAATATGTTATTGTGAAATGAATTAAATATTCATGTAAAATAATCTAACCTTTTTTAATGTTATATTTGGGGAACTTCAACACAAAATGTCCATCATCTTGAAAAACAATTAAATAAATCATACAAATAAAACATGAATTTTCCAACATTCACATTCACACTAGACACAAAAAATAAGATGTATAAAAGGTTTATAAAATAGGGCATCACCCATACAGGATCAAATGAATCAAAAAACATTCAAACTAATCCATTCGTGTTGTATTAGTGAGATCCCTCAACAGAACTTAATAAATAATTTTTGATTACTATATCATATATATATTGAATTATAAATGATGTAGACATTCAATATTAGTGATAATATTTATTCATATATTATGTAATGTTAATTTCCATATATTATATGTCCTATAAAAAGGTTATAGCAGTTCCTAGGTTATAATGATAGCCTTTAAAAAATATGATATTAATCAAAAAAATTCTTTTGGTCTCGATACATAATAGTGGTTGGAAAAAGTTAATGTATTGATATTAGTTTTTTTGGTCTCATAAGAATTGATAATTCTTCTATTTAAGCTCTAACTCAGTGATCTATAGTAGGTGAGATCTAGAGGACAGACCTACAAATAAGATAACCACTTGTTTCAAGTGTCATTGGTCATTTCAATCTACAAAAAATTTTATTGGTAAATTGACTTCATATCATTATCAATGTGTTCCATTTGATCAAATACTTTTTTATGGGGAAAACCATGACATTTACGTTGTGTAAAAGTATCTTGTGTTGGGTGTGTCATTGTTGGTATGATATTGGTTGAATGATCAAGATAGAATTTCTCTCTTCTAATTGAATGAGATATCTTGATCCATGTTATTCAAGATGGTAGTACCTATACTGAATCCAAGTCCATGGTAAAATAATTTAAGTCTACCTAGTATGGTCAATGAATAATAAATAAAGAAAATATGATATCAAAACTTGTGCATCCTAATTTATGAGATATTAGGAGACAATGAGATTATATTACATAGTGTGTGTTCATAAGAAGGACGTACTTTCTTTGACTAATCATTATATCATTATGGGCCTTGATAGGTTGTAATAGTATGATTCTAGTGTATGTATAGTATTCATTCCTAATTAGATAAGGTCCCAGAGGGTCACACATAATAGATTATTCAAAAGTATCCCCTTTTCTGCTTAATATGATCTTAGTACAAGTCTGGCCCTAGTATAGGGACTGAGATATGTCTAAGGATATATGATCATAGATGAATAAATAAATTTATATTATTTTAGTTTTCAATAATTATTATTTAATTTATTTATTAGATATATTTATAAATTTTGAAGTAAATACATAGAAAATTTTATATGAATTCATGTTATTTTAATATTCATGGTTTGTTTATTATTTACGAGAATGAGGATTAGAGTTAATGGATCTCTTTTATCACATAATATAATTATTATTTTATAAGTGATAAAAAATATAATTGATATTTATGACTTGGTAATATAGTCATAAGATGTCATTTATAGTGAGTAATATTTATTTGGGGTCGGGGAACATTTTTGGATATTTCGGATACTTACTATAAAGGAGGAGTCTCTCATGGTGATTATTATTCATATCTCATTCATTGAGGGACTCTCTCTCCTATACCACTTTTTAGAGAGACAAGATATCAAACCAAGAAATCAGATAGATCTCTCCTCCATGAATCATATGAAAGATGATGTGGTGATCTTTGAGATGACAAAAAAATCATTTTATCTCCATTCTAGCACCTATAATTCAATGATTTATATATTTGCAAACATTCATAGTTCGCGTGGATGGTCTAAAGGGATTTTTCTTCGGATCCTTTGATTAGTGAACTAAAATGATGATATATGTTAAACATGACTTTCTATTAAACTATGTATCCTTATATCTATTTTTTGTGTTTAAAATTCATCATGAGGGAACCTTGGGATTTTCTCGGGGTTTCTCATCACTAGAGATGATGTATTTAAATTAATTTATAGTAAATTTTTTTTAATCCATGACCCAAAAACGTTTTCTACGCACATCGGTTCTTTCAATTAGTATCAGATCATGGTTTAATATGAATCATCGATTATTTTTTTTTTCAAAAAATAGATGGGGACAATTGATAGGATAACATCAAAGTAGAAAAACAAATTACCTTATCTCTTCCAGCAAATTCCACTGCACCCCCCCCCCCCATCCCTCTTCCATCAGTGTATCTTGGTGCACTACTTACCTCTGTTTAGGTTCTAGCCATCCCACTACCAACTTCCATAGAATTGCCATGCCTCCACCTAGATCATTCTCCTCACAGTATTAACCTGTTCCTAAAATAGTAACTTTTTGGTTCCCCAACTAGCCTTCCACAAGAAAATCCCCCTCACCACATCTGGCCATCCCACTGCCGGAACCTCCCTCCACTATGACCAGTCACCATGGTCTTCTATACAAATCCTTTAGCACCATCACAAGTTATACTCAATCATAACATTCAATCACAGCCCCATCCCTTGGCACCCCACCTCCAATTTCCGGCCTCTCGATTATGGTTAATCGTTACTTTTTAGATATATGACTCGCCCATCATTGTGGTCAACGAGTACCAGACATCCATCTAACACCATTTCCATGGATCATCGATATCTGACCCCCCCCCCTCTCGATCAAGACGTATGTGACCCTCTATATACTTCCTCGGGGTTCCCACCTACTACTTCCGGACCCACTACTGGGTGATGGAGGTTCGACCAAAAAAACGGGTCAAATAATGGACTGCTTGATCAATAATGGCCTGGAAGGGGTTTTCTCGACCATTTCGGCCCTACCCAGACTATGCGGTCTCCTGAGAACAAATAATATATTTATAGGTGTATATATAAATATAAACACACACAAAGAGAGAGAGACACAAAGACACATAGATATATATATATGTGTGTGTGTGTGTGTGTGTGTGTGGGTATACATATATTTCAAAATAATTTAAATAAATTTTAAAATATAATTCAAAATTGGAATTTAATTTAAAAGAAATATTTCTAAAACTAAATTAAAAATTTGAAATATATTTTAATTAATCTCGTGCCCAATGATATCTATAACTTAAATTAAAACAGTATGAATTTTTTAAATTCAATTAAATTCCTCAACCTAAAATTTATTTCTTCTTTAATTTTTAATTTAAAATTTAATTTGGCACCAACTAATATTTAGCATGACCTACCAATGCATTTCATGGGTCTTATTTATTTTATTAATTATTTTAATCTTTTATGATTCACATAACTAATAATTTAAATAATATGGTGTGTTCATCATTAGTTTTTTTTTCATTTAATATGTATAGGGGCATTTGTTCTAAGATAAAAGTTATTTACCTTTATTTTTCACTACAAGGACCCTTTGACATATGTTCTAGTAAGTATGTATTTTGATGAAGATGGAGAAATTCATGGTCCATGATGATATGAGGTTATATCCTAGAAAAGATGTGGAAACATTGGACTGGTGAAAAATCTAAAATATAAGTCAATACCCAACTTAGGTATCATACCTCTATGTTATGGTTGGTCCGTTGAGTTTAAATGGATCAACCAATAATTGAGTCTCAAGATCAGTCAGGTATTTTAATTTATTTTATGCATTTTTTCTTATTTTATTTAATCTACAGTTTTACTCAGTCACATAAAATAACAAACATAAAATTTATTCATTAAATTAATTTATAATGTGATGAATTTTTTCCTTTATATTTAATTTTTAGTAGTGGGTCCGACAAAATAGTACATGCATGTTATTTATAAAATTTTGTAATTTATCAATAAATAATTATAAAATTACACAATGAAATTTAAGATTTTAAATTACTGCTATCATTTGAATTTGAACAAATCTAGTTGAATGGGGTCACCATCATCCCTAGTTTAGGGTCCCTCCTACTACTTGGGAGTTCTTATGAGAGTGATGGGTCGAATTAAACAAAGTTGGTAACAAATAAGTATTCATATCAGTCTTGTAGAATCATTATATCAAATCAATGTGTAAATCATGTTTTTGAATTTACAAGTTGGGACCTGACTCAACAGAACAAGGAGTTATGAGTTAATGTGGTTGGTCAACCAAACACCTACCTTAAACACTACAATTAGTGGTATATCCTTATATTATAGACTATGAAGAGGGGTTTCTGGGATTATGAACAATAAAATACTCAATGGAATTAGTACTCAATTTCTATTATTTAGGGTCAAAAAAGTTTGAGAAAATATTTTGAGACATTTATCGATTTAAATAATTTGTAATATCTCATTATAAATCTATATAAACTACTAATCTATTACATTTTTTTCATAGGGAATGGAAAAAATACCACAGAAACTTTACCATTAATTTTGTGAAATTTCAATGTCCTAAAATTCCTGAGTTTATAAGGATTATTACATGAGATTGTAAAAATTACTATGATATTAGAAATTCAAGGTTCTGGAGTCCCCTATACCTTTTGAGATACCTCAAAATAGAGGGCGAGAGAACTGATTAAATTATACTCATATATGATGTATATATTGGTTATTTCATAATTTTATTATCAATATTCAATGGGATCTATGGTCACAACAATAGGACATGGATTTTTTTCATATGCAGTCTCATCTCCAAGAAACTTATAAGTGTAAAGTGAAGCAAGATATAAATGGGTGATGATTACACTAGATATGTTTAAATTAAAAGGCGGATCATGATGTTTCAATACACCCCAAATAATTTGCACCCATATACTTCAATTTGATTTAATATCATAAAAATAAAATTTATGAAGAAAATTATACATTTCCATTTAGGAATGGTTAAATAAGTAAATAAGAATGTAAATAAATTATTAGCTTTTACAGTGAAAAAGTTGAAACAGAAGGAAAAATTCTAATAGAAAGTGTTACACCAAAGTCACATTCACATATTCAGTCAATTAAAAGAGGAAGGTAATTATAAATGATGTTATTCTCTTCTCATATCCTGAGATAAGTTCTTGAATGTTTAAATTAAAAAAACTAAATCAAAAAAGAAATCATCATATTCTTCTTCTTTAGCTATATTCATCAATTCTAGGTAATGTTTAATTTTTATTTAATGAGTATTGAATAAAATATTCCTATCAAATATGTTAATTTAAATAGACAAATCATTTATGTTTCGAATTGATTTAACAAGAATATTTAATTCTCTAAGAGGATGATAGATAGTGATTCTTAAGTCAATAGAGAGAAGTACACTAATTCTCATTTGAAAGATTAATGGTTTTAGATGAAATTATGTTATGTATTACTAGAAACTTAATTCCATGTGATGTATGGACAATAAAGATACATTATTCTAGTTTTTAATGACTATTTTTTGGTGTTGAATAATTAAAAATAGTTCTATAGTGCTATAATCATTGGAAATGAATGATGAATATAAAATTTTGGACTTATTATACCATATTATAGAAATATAATTTCATGTATAGTGAAACAAAACGTATTTTTCAAGGATATACCGATTAAGGTTTTTAGACTCTTTAGATATAAAAACCTTATGTATTATCAACATATTTACTTATTTACTTTGAAACAATGAAACCCTTAACAATTAATGTAATCAATAAAGATTTGGGAATTAGTTTATCTAGAAAAATTGACTATTTCAATGTTAACAAAGTGTAAAATAAAATTCATAAGATTCCTTTAAGAGATTTAAGAAATTGGAAAGTAAGTATGGAATATACATGTTTAGATGATATGAGAAACCATGGGTCCATATTCTGAATAATATATTGAACAAGCATTAATTGATGATTATAACAAATCTTGGAGTAATTTTGAAACACTCATTACCTTTTCCTAATAAAAGAAATTATATTAAGAAGGATAATCAATGATAAATCTTTCATGTGAAAATTGATCACAAAACTTTTAGCATGGATTAATTCCTAAATTTATGTTTTCACATACGCATCGTAGTAAGGATGTATGTAAATGAACATAAATGTTGATACTAATATGCATTTTCTAAAATTATAATACATTACAAGAAATTCTTCGTAAATAATGGTTTTATCCCATTAACACATTCCAAATATCATGAAAAAATGATATCATATGATTTATAGTTTTATGTAATTCTATTATGTCATAAAAACATTTGTTTAGATGTAAATATTTTATTAGGATATAAATAAACTTGCATCAAGGGAAAAAAATTTCATTTATAATTATCCTAATTTTTTAAAATGACAATACTTAAATCCTTAATATTGATATTTTATAGTCAATTTGTATACTATATTTTTATAAAAGGATTAATATATCTATTTCATATAGTTGGAGAAATGTTTACATGGATTTAGTCAATGCTGGAAATGGACAAGTAATTGGCATAGGAACATGTTCTGTAAGAGAATGTGGAAGGGGAATTATTGAGGGACACATATTGCATAAGAAGGACAAAACCATTATTATGGTTTTACATTCACCAAGGTTGCTGACACATTTTAATTGAGAATAATGAATCCTACAATTAATCAGTATATTAAAACTAGCTATAATTGAAAAGATAAAATTAAAATTAAAAAATGGATCCACAAATCTATTTTCAAGGGGATTGTTATTTTGGATACTATGGTGGGTATTGAATTGAAACTATACATGGATGGTAAAAGTGTGGTACCAACAAGGAATGATTGGTAATTACAAGTAAACATGCCTAAATCCATTAATATTTTACTTTCCATGGTTATATTTTATGATAATAAAATTCGGAATTGGATGTCAATACCACTAATCTTGGATGGTGTCTATACGATGAAACCAAAAATGGTTGGTGAAACCATAAAAATCTAATAAAGGGTGAAAGTTACTTAAATATAGTTTTGGATTGATGTGACTAATAAGATCATAGAGTTTTCATTTAGAAAGAATATTTCCTATGTTTCTTCACAAGTTTATAGGTAGAACTACTATTTTCCAAGTAAAATATTATTGTTAACATACAAAAAATAGTTATTGGTATTATATTTAGTTAATACTAGGAAGAATGTATCTCACTATAGAATGAATTAATGTATTAACCAGAGTTATATGAAACTAGATCTACAGAGTTAGACCTAATGGTTTCTTAGACCAAGGTAGTAGTACATACATTATCAAGGTATTGAAAAAATAGGAATAATTTCAGAGCGAACTTTTACCAGTGTCACATGGAGTAAGACTTCTCGGGATGAAATGTATGGGGCATAGTAAGTGATTAAAGTGGTTAATAAAATTCCATAAAGTTCTAGTTATGGGTCTATAATATATTCCATTTTAAGTAATATATATGATACTTACAATATATACTTAATGGTATGAAAATATTAGTTATATCCATGAGAATTTTCTGAGAATCAGTTAAAACTATCTAATTTTACATTAGAATGTATACGGGTTATGTCCATGTTTGTTGGAGAAAAATATATAATAGTTATAATGGGATTAAAACTATATTAATTATGTACTGTTAGGTTATAATATAAATTCAAGTTGAGATAATGATTAAGAGAAGCTAATTTAACCTAGTGGCAGCCATATCTACAAATACTAAGTGCATTATGTTATCCGATATAGCTAAAAATCAGGGTACAATGCAACAATTTTTACATTTCAAATAATTATTCCTTGTAAGTAAAGATTTATTATTTTGACAATTCTATCACTCATACTAGCCAGGATATCATGTTTTCTACTTACAAAAAAAGGTGAGGTCATAGATAGTAGAATAGCCATGAAGTATAGCCTGGATGGCCCTTACTAAATCCATAACATTGTATAAACATGATCCTATAATGTGAGAGATAACATATATAGTTATCAAGTTTGATATAGTGCAAATGGTTGTGTTGTAATAGTGGGTTCCCTAGACCCAACATAAATAGTACATTTTGATTACCTTATCTTGGATACTATGATTTATATATTATGTAAATTTATCATGGTAATGTTGATATTTCATTTTCCACTATTTAAATAGTAATGTATATATTTTATTATATAAAAATGTTCTAGTAGTTCATAGACTATAATGAGAACCTTGAGATATTATGACATTAATCTTAAATATATGTAATGTGGTCTATATACATCATACAGATTAAACATATTTGATTTATAAATATAATTTCATTGGGGATAATAATAATTGATAATTCTTCTCATGATGATCACACATATTCATCTATAGTAGGTGAGATCATGAGGAGATACCCACCAATAGAAACACCGCATATTTTATGTGTCATTGGTTGTTCTTATTTAAAAACATCTGTATTGGTCTCCTAACTTGAGATCATAATCAATGTGTTCCATTATATTGTGTACTTTTCTGCATGGAAAAAACCCTAAAATTAAAGTCATGGTGAGGTATTTTTTGTAGGGGGAATCATCGGTGGTATGACATTGGTTGAATGATCAAGAAAGAATTTTTCACTTTATAAGAAAAGATATAGCATACCCAGTTGTTCAGGATGATAGTACCTTTACTAAATATTTTTACATTTTAGTATAAGGTATGCTCAAATAATAATGTAAAATAATAATAAATAAATAAATTATGATGAATCAAAGTGTGTGTCCTGCTTTTTTTGGAATCCATAGACGAAGAGATTATATTACAATGTGAGTGTTCAAAAGAAGGTTTTCAATGTTATAACTACTCTTTATCTCTATAAAGGCCTTGATGGGTTTCTATACTCTACTATTTATCATTGAATTAAATTCAATTCTATTAAGATAATGTTCAAGAGGGTCATACAAAAAATTGTATTCAAATGTTCTGCATATTCTCATGAATACGAGTTTTGGACATTGTGGGCCTCAACAAGGGGTCTATGATATGTCTGAGGATATCCGATTTTCAAAAAATAAATATATTCCTATTACATGAGAATATAAAAATAATAATTTATTTTTTTATTAAATCTATTTACAAGTATTAATGTAAAAACATAAAAATAGTATATGAATGAAATTTATTTTGATATTTAAAGTTCAATTCATATTTGTGAGAAAAAAGATTCAAGTTAAGAGAGACCTTTTATCACATAATATATTTATTATGTTAAAATAAATTGATAAAAATAAAATGAAATTTAGGACTTAGTAAAGTAGTAATAAGATTTCTTTTATAGTGAGTAATATATATTCGGGGTCGGGGACCCTTTTCATGTACTTTGGAAACCTAATATAAAAGGAGGAGGAGACTTCCATGGAAATAACTATATATAGATCATTCATTGAAAGTATCATTATCCTCTCTCACTTTTTAGGGAGAAAATATCTTGATCTAAACAACTAAATTTACTTCTCCTTTGTTAATCATAGGAACAATGATGTGGTGATAGTCGTGAAATCGTAGAATTTGTTGTACTTCGGTGCTATAACTCAAAATATGATGATCAGCATATATATGGATTTTTTAATATTGTTTAGATTTTCTCTAGGTATTTAGTTTTGGATCCTTCGATAAGTTATCTCTAGTGATGAGTAGATGTCGACCATGACTTCATATTAAAATATGTATTTTTTTGGTTTATTTTGTTGTGCTTAAAATTCATCACAATAGATCCTCGGGATTTTACTAGGGCTATGATTTGTCAAAGATTATATATTTATGTTTATCACCAATGAGAGGTTATAAACCCTTAGACTGTCGTCTTCTATTGTGAACCTCGTTATCTTCACTTCCACTATTACCTTTAAAAATAATCCAAAAATAATTTTTCAAATTCATTTAGAAAAGACACTATGTGTCATTATACTTACTCTAGGACCTTGGCCAAAACCGGATAAAGGGTCTATAAAAAACACTTTTCTCATTTTGAAATACCATTTCAAAATCCATTTATCAACCCACCAATTTTATATTAAATTCAATTTTATTAAATTCTTATTTTTAAAATATGATATTAAAAAGGATACCCATTTTTTATTACATAATCCAATATACACATATAAAAGTCTCTAAGTAATTCCACTAGAAATAATTTTGACTAGGTAACCAATATCAAATGGTTAATGAAGATATATAATCCATCTTGATAATTAGAAAATCATTACCCCATCTTGATCAAAAAAGAAACCCAAAAAATCATGACATATGCAGGTAGATGATAATAAAGAAATTGTTGAACATTAAATAACTAAAATTCAAAAAGTCTCAAGTAAATCCAGGGCCTCCTACCTCAACTAACATTCCATTAATTTATCTAAATCCTTTACTAACCTCTGAATTTCCCATAGGCACTCATGTCATTAATAAAAAATCATTAAATTAGTTAATTAAACAATTAAAATCAAAAATCTAAATAGACCTAATCAGTGTCAAACTCACTAGGAAGTGAAACGAAGCTGAAATGTTGAGAGATGGGGTGTGATCTACCCTAGATGAACCATTGGACCTATGTTATTCTAGAAAACAAAATTATAATTCCCAATAAATGTATAATTTTACTAAAATATGGAAAAGACCCCTATAAAAACATAAATGGTGGCATAACTCACATTGATTGATTAATGGGATCTTTAATACATCCTTTCATGACCACCACTGTAAGTCACACATGAAATCCCATATATGCTAGGTTCTTTCCCCATGCACCTTTAATATCATTACCCCAAAACCCTAGCCAAACCAATCTAAATCATATGAGAGACAAGAAAACAAGATAATGAAAATATATTACTATAATCATTATAAAACACCTCCAAAACATCTTGACCGAAGGCATAATAAAGTGGGGGATGAGGATATCTAAAGGGGATCTTCCCCTTATGTTCGAGTGACAAAATATAGGGAAGCCATAGGGATTCCTAAAATTTTGATCCAAAAAAAAATTAATAAAAATACATCAGGATAGGTATGCCTATATAGTCCACAACATGAACCTATGTTCATGTTGTTATGTACCCGATGTAGATAGACCCCATCTATCACCTAGATACTTTCATAGAGTCAACCTACGGTTCACTCTGTGAATTTTGTGTAGATACTAATTTTCAGCATCTCATCCACCTAACTCTTCTCCAACATCCACCTAAACCATGGGATACCACCGAAGCCTTAAACCCTATTCAAAAATATATTATAATTATGTTCAAACTCTCATAAAACATGTATGTACCCATGTATAAAAATGAACACTTCACTAAATGAAAATTTATATTCCCCTTGTGAATTTCCAACAAATAATTACAAGGTTCATTACATATGAAATTATTTCAAGATGGGTAACCTCTTAGGATGTTTCCTAGGGTGTGTGTGAGTGAAGAAAAATGCACATTGAAAGAACATGTGTTTGCCTATAAAGATATACATCATTGTAATAATTTTTCCTTATTTCGAGTAGTATGTGGTGTGTTGGTAAGGAAACCACTGTATTATAGGAGTCTCATGTGGTCATTTGACCTAGTTCATGGATATGAACCCAATTTTTATAAACCAAACTCCCTGATCCATGAACCAAGTAACTAGTCCCGATAAGTCTCCTATAATAACTTGGATTCCTTCCCATATAATCATTTGTTATTACCCACTAGGGACACTTATTAGACTAAAAAATGGACCCATAGGCCAACACATGTTCTTTTAGGGTTCTTTTTCCTCACTCACACATACCCTATAAAACGTCCCAAAACATCACCCATCCTAACTATTAAACATTTGATAAATTTTTTATATTATTACATAATACATATTTAAGTATAATTATTTAAATATTAATATTCTTATAAATATAAATTTTTTTAGGTTAAAGGAACTCCATAAATATCATTTTTCAGTAGTATTGAAGTTGCTGATTAATCATACGATGGGTGTTGAATGACCATGAGATCGGAAGATTGACTAAAGGAATGGGATAAAACAAAACTGTTGGGACCTAAAATAAGTGATGATATCAATTGAGAGTGTGATAATAAACTTCAATGATATGATTTTAACCAAAAATATGAGTACCTGGAATCTAATGTTTGGATTTCAACTCACATTATGTAAGAGACTGCATATTGTTGGACCAACTACCACATGAACAAAAATGAACATTTGTGCATATAAATATTCTATGTGTTAATATAGTTATTCGATAAAGTATCTTGGAATCTCCATGAATGTGTATCTTACTTAAAGAGAAATATGGACCTTCTATGAGTATGAGGATCGATCGTAATTGAAGAGATATATTCCATAAGTACTAAATAGATTTTTCATAGGTAATTGAGCTATTGTAAAAGATTGGATATTCCATGATACTTCCATATATCTTGCGTGTGTATGATAATAAAATATAAATAAACCTTAAATGGGTACATGCATTCCATGACCTCACAATACATGAATTCAGAGTTAATTAAAATCATGTAAATCAATTTGGAATTAATTATTACATTGCACCCGAACTAGACTTCATAGAAGAAATATCCTAGTAGTGTTCCTTGACAGAAGAATGATGTATCATGTGTACATAAGAGTGATTATAGGATTTAGTTGAAGAAATATAATTTTTATTTAAAAATACTGATACATTTATTTATTGTCATATGCGTACAGTTAAGTCAATTTATTAATATGTTCAGTGGATTTTTAGAGGATAATTATGAGACTTGGAAAATGAATATGGTTGTTATTATTTTCCACATGGAAGATGAAAATAACCAAAATATTTTGAGTGTTTGAATGATCATGTGATAATAGAATATCATAGATGTATTTTAATGTCTAATCTTTAGTCAAAACATGAGGATGATTTGGAATGACTATTTAACTTAATATTTATGATATTTGAATTATAATTACACGCCTCCAAGAGTCATGGATATTTCTATAAAAATTAGAGAAATGATATTCACACAATATTTTGTTTATATAAATGAAAAGACATGTGATGGAAAGAATATGTTAATATTTGGGATAAGGTGAACTAATTCATTATTATATATAAAACGACCATATAAGAGTAGTATCATGGTATTATTTCAAAAGGAAGTGGAATAATTTCTACTTCAATGGGGTCTAAGTAGAATTTTAAATAGCTCAATGACCTTATATTTATTTATATTTAGATAATACTCCTTTCAAAATAGGTTTAGAGGAAACCCTTAAATGACTTATAGTCTTAAAATAACAAGGCCCAATACATGAGTTGAAAGCCCATAGGAATAAGGAAAATTACAATACATGAAGTCCCAAATACCTTACTATACTAAAACTACCCCTCACCATAAAAATCTTTATTAATGGTCCTATGCTCCCCTACTCACATGGATAATTTGATGGAATTTCCTTCTTTAAATCTTCATAGTGCCTAGTACCAATGGTGTAGATTTCATACCATCTCTTCATTCCAAATCTAGTTAGATCTACTATTGTGGTTGATACATTCTCTTATTCAACTTCTGGGGCCAACTTCTAGGTGATCATTCCTAGATGCTTCATGTCCCATAGGCCTAGTGGCCTGAAATCCCATGGCCCTAAGGCCTAAAGTAATATAGGACTATTTTCCAAAAGAATTATGGTTTCCCAATGGTCTGGTGGATCAAAGGACCAAATGTATGGACTGTAAGTCCAAATTGGTGTAATAGTATTGATGATATAGTGATCAATACAATTCCTACTAGAGTAACTCACATATTCTCCCCATTTATATTTTAAAACTGGGAATTTTTAATAAAGGATTATAGGTGTTAACACTCAGGATCCATTCTAACTGGATGATTATATATTTTTCGGTGATATTTCTTCAAGGTGGGTTTGTTTTTTCTGTGTATTCAAGATTGTAACTGGTTGGTGAGAGTAGATTTTCTACATCATGTTCATACCCTTTCTTCAAATATTTTTTATAATAATAATAATTATATTTTTTTAGATAATAACAATGAAATTCTTCAGATTTATTCATCCATAACATGGATAACCACATTAATAAAACTATTGTGTCTTTCATTTCTAAATCAATCTCAATTTGGAGATAGAGTGGTCCTCCCCACATATTCTGTGTCACCCTTTTTAAGATCCAAAAATCAGCATCATGTTAGTTTGAATCACTTTTAAAAAAGTTCTTTATATTGATCAATATATTATATTAACACTAAAGGATTCCCAATGTTTGATAGAAAACAGTTTCACTCTTATAAAAAGAAAATGGTTCCTTAAATTATTTCACATGGGCTTGATTATCTTTATTCCATTTAATATGAATTAAATTTTTCATATGAAAAAATCCGCATGGACTCTAATTAATCCAAGAATCATTTAAAATAATTTTAAATACCCATGTTCCCTTTTATCTTCATTATTATAAAAAGATCTAAAAAGGTCATGGGATTTATAATTCCTATTACTACTTGGGTGAAGCTTCATATAATTTATTAATTAAATAAAAATGTGAAAGAATAAAATATATTGATTAGTCGACAATAGATTCAATATCTCAAGATGCAGAATGATAAAACTATTGATAAACATTTTTATAGTGTAAATTTGATTTTGAGAACTATTAGATGGTTTGGAGAAACACTTAAAGAATCTAATGATTTAAAAAAATGACAAGAATCCTTCTAGATAATTTTTATGCCAAGATATTATATTTTGAATATTGGGATCCTGATGACTTTACCACTGAGTAAATTTACCTTACATTCATTAATTATGAAATCAGAAGAGGACCTTCTCTAAATAGAAAAAATTATTAGGAAAAATGAATTTAATTAAATTCATTAAAAGGTGTAAATGTTTAATAGAATCAGGATTTCTCATATGAAGAAAAAAATAATGGAATGTTATGTTGAGACTTTTTATCTCATGTAAATAAACTTTGCAAGAGGTGCGAGAGGTAAGTATAGAGGTAAAGGTACTTTTAAATATTATAATTATGGAAACTATGGTCATTTCTCTACCAATTTTACAATGAAATTTGAATAGAATTAGGACAATGATGAAGAATCTAGAAAAAACATGACTAAATATCACTCAATTTCATGATCAAAAGGAAAAAAAATAAGTTTTCTCTTGGTTTCTTCAATTGAAAAAATATGACAATAAAAAAAGGTGTGTTTGAAAGTTATAGTGTTGAGGAATTTCAAATATATGTCACTAAAAGGGTACACAAAGTACAAGAAGAATTATATTTCAACCCATATGACGATGAATAACAATGCAATGGTATGTATGGAGTATAGGTGATTTTTTATGCTTATCTATATATATAAATTAAGTTACCATAGAACCGGGCCATGGATTCCTTCTCCCCGGGCTCCCCCTCCCCTACTCTCATCATAGGGTTTCCTCCTGAAATATTATTCTTCGGAGATGGTGACACATCAGTCCAATGTTCCCTCTCCTTAACTTACTCATTTTCTTTCCTACCTTCGTGGCATGGATCTCCTCTTTCATGAGTTGCAGTTTTTTTGTGTTTTTATGACAAGGATGACGGTGGTTGCTGAATGACCCAACCGCTTATTCCCTCTCTGACCTCGATTTCCTTCGTGCCTCTTTAGAATGGATCTCGAGTGAAGGAAAATATATGGTTTTGGGATATGCGGGTTAGTGGTCAAGGGTTTTTCAAGGGGTCTCATCTTGGCTGTTCTTGGTTTGGCTTCTGGGTTCAGGCCTCACGAGATGTTGTTGCAGTGGAATCGGCTGCTCCTTTCCTTATCCTGACCCCGAGACCCTCTTCTCATATCCAAGTCGGTTATAAAGTAGTGTTTCCTCAACGGTTTTGGGCGGTGGGATTTGGAGGTCGAAGATGATTATTATGTGACATGTTTTGGATCTATATGAGGGTTGTATTGTAAAGATTTCAATCTATTCTCTTTATTTGGTGATTGGAGGTTCGGTCAGTGATGTCGTCAGTTAATGACGTAAATGTCGACACTGGTATTTCGTGAGGCTCATGTTTGGTATTTGGACTCAGATAAAGTAGTTGTTTGCAATGGAGATGATGGAATCTGATGAAAGGGATCACTAGCGATGTGGAAAGGGATCAGTGACGATGATTACTCCTATGAGACGGTGGTAAAGATTTTTGTGGGTCTCACCGACATTGAGATAATGGGGAGGTGTAAGGTCTGGGCGACGCGATAGGTGTATGACTTGAGGAAGTCACTTGACTCGAGATGACAGAAGGCTGATGATGACTTTTGAATTTTGAATTTTGAATATTGTGGACAGGCTCTGTTTTTTGTTCAATCGTTTTGAAATTTTTGGTTACTACTAAACCTTAAAGAGACTTTTTAGAAATTGAAAACAAATGTATTTTCATGTCAGTATGAATTAGAGGAATGATAGGATGTTAGAAAATAAAACATTAGAATATATATCGATATGTGTATAAAATAAATTGAATGGTTGGGTTTTGAAATCCCTCGAATGAAAAAATGTGTTAGATAGTAGAAGGGAAATTTTGGAAGAAAAAGAAACTCTTGTAAAATAAATAGATATTTTGGAGCTTGATAGTGAAATAAAGGCCAAAATCATTGAATAAAATGTATGTTCATGAAAAAGTAGAGTGGTCTAAGAAACCTAAATTAAGGATCTATAATAAGAAATATAAAAAATATGAAATATTACGATTTTTCTAATACCTACCGAAAGGGGAGACTACTTTAACTAAATAAGAACGTTATTGATTTAAACTAGTAATGAATTAATTCCATAGATAATGACTCAAAACTTCTCAAACATGTAAATAATTAAATATATAAAATGGTCCTTCGTGAGTTATAAATATTCATAGTAGCACTTCAAAATAGTATCATGAAATATATACTCGTGTAAGGTTGTAAAATAGAGAAGGACAACAACCCATTCAGTAGAAGAATTTCTATAAATTAAGAATATTTTATTGGTGACACTGTTTTTGCGGGATTTTTAGTCCTAGGGATTACAAATATGATAAAATATATCTATTCTTATTCTATGAAAATATTTTGAGTAATGTGTAGATAGTAATAACTTGTGGAACTCATCCAAGATATAAACAGTTTGAAAATAATGTTAAAGTAAGAAACAATTTTGAATTATTGAAAGAGCTATGTTGAAGGTGTGATCAAGAAGAATGTCATTAAGATGTATGTATTTCATTTATTTCTTCTTAGTTGGGTATTTTTCATAGGTTTAGTAATTACATGAATAATAACCATATCATTAAATATGAAAATGTTTTTGAAGTTTCGTTTAATGATTGAAAATATGAAAATAGTTGGATTATGGATAGTGGTTGTTCATCTCTAATTATAGGTGATCTATATAAAACATTAATAATTTGATAATTATAAATGAGGAGTTTAATCATTTGTTAATGATATTTAGTTAAATATCAAATTTATTAAGAATGAAATAATTTTTAAATTTAAAATGATTCTAGATAGTTTGATAGATTTTTAATGGACTAAATCATAAATTTTTTAAACCATCACAATTGTGTGGTACTAGAAATGAGGTCATATTCAAAATAAATGGATGAATGGTCCAATGAATCAAATATGGGGATATTTTTACAAGGGGTTTAATAACCCCAAGAAGTTTTTTCAAATTAAAGAAGTTAAATAATGTTGTTACTTCGGAAAACAGTTACAGAATGAGATTTATCATATAAGGTTGGGTCACATGGGGAAAAAGGACGTGAATATGAGGACTTAAAAGTAAGATTTCATAAATTTATCCTAGAAAAATGAGGACACTAAAATTATTTTTAATACTATAATAAAAGGGGAAATATTCAATAAAACTCATAAGGGAGTTTAAATTCAAACCCTAAATCCTCTTGAACTAATTCATTTAGTTTTTTTATCAATGACTATGAAGTCAAAAACTATAGATAAGTAAATTATCAATTTCAAATATGAAATCAAAAGGATAAATTGCGTTATTTTCATGTCTCATAAACCATTGGCCCTGGAAAAATATAAGTTATTTAAAACACTTTAAAAGAATAAGAATGATTGTATATAAGGATATTTTTATCAGATAATGTAAGTGAATATTCCAACAACCAATTCATCGAATATCTTAACAATCATTTCATGAGACATAAATTTTGGTATCCATATACTCCTCAATAAAATAGAGTGTTGAAATAAATAATAAGATCCTAGTTGAGATGTTCTGGACTATAATGGTAGAGTATAACTCTATAATGAATTATTAGATTAGGATATAACAACTTCAGGAGTAATTTAGAATAGTTTTATCATGTGGAAAAACATATAAATGAATCCTTATGATATTTGGTTTAAAATGAATCCAAATGCTAAAAATTTCAATGTGTTTGGATGTCCCTATTTTATGATGTTAAAATAATAAATTGATGAAAATTTTGACAATAAAGATAAAGATGTATTTTTTATTATGTACACATCAAATAGAAAATCTTATAAGTGTTACAATAATAAATATTAAAGAATATTTGAGAGATTTGATGTCAGGGTATTAGAAAATGAAGAAGGGAATATATATATTATATTGGTAGATGATGAGGATGATGATATCATTTCAAAAACAATTTAATAAAACACTTAAATCATGAAAACTCAAACTATATATTGAACATTTTATGGGGGTAGAGATGGAAAATAAACGCCTATGGGGAAAAATTACCGGATAAGAAAACATGTTTTTGTTGATTACATTATTGGAGATAAAAATCAAAGTTTTAAAACAAGAAGCAATATCATATAAAATGGATATGAAATTCATTTTTCAAAGATCAAACCTTAGATACAAAAAGAAGTATTCAAACATAAAGAGTGCATTCAGGCCATGAAAAAATAACTAGATCAAATTAAAATTAATGAATCTTTTGAACTTGTTCCCAGACCCATAGACAAAATTTTGTTTAGAAAAAATGGGTTTTCATAAACAAGATTGAAAAAAATAAAAAAGTTTCTCGAAACAAATTCAGGATGGTGTTCAAATGATGGTCAACAAATGAAGGATTTTACTTTTACATAACCTTATATGTAGTGGAAATACTTAAATCCATCATAATATTAATTTCTATATAATCTCAATGATACATCAAGATATTTTATATAGATATTAAAACATCATTTCTATATGGTGAGATTAATGATGAAGTATACATAAAAATCATAAATTCATTCATTTAGATTCATATGAACTAATGTTATTTAAGTTTAATAAATGACTTTATGGTTTCAATATATCTCCAAGAGCATGGTATAATAATATTTATGAGCATCTAAAAGGCATGACGTTTCAAAAAGGGTTGGAAGAGAAAAAATTATATTTGAAGGTCCCCAACACTACATCACTCTATATGATTGTATATGTATTTGATATAATATTTTACCATAGTGAAGAATGAATATGTGTGGAATTATCAAGGCATGTAAAATAATGGTTTGAAATGTTAATGTTGGGGTAGCTGATATTCTTCTTAAGGATACAAATTTTTAAAAAAATACATTATATGTTTGTATTAACAAAATCGTATAAGATAGATTTTGATGAAGTTTTACATGCACAAGACTAGAGGATTGTTTGCATTGATTTAGGTGTGTATGAAGTAGGGAAAGGAAAATGAAGATAAATATTTCAATTAGAGACAGTTCAATGTTTTGACTGGAATTATTATGTACTTGACAGCTTCAATATGTGACAGTGTATATGTCATCACCCTTTATACCCAAACACATCTTTTCCCTAAAAAAGTATTCTGAGATATAACTAAAAAATATAAATTATATTCGAATATATAATAAGATATGTGAGTATAATTAAAGGGTTTTACTTATTAAGGATTTTCAGTTGTAGTTGATGATTGGAAATCCACATCCATTCAAGTATTTTTCATTTTAAATGAGTTGTTTTTATTGTAATTAAAAGAATAAAATAGTAGTGGAATTATTCTCTAATGAGATTGAGTGTTTGGACATATCACAGGAAACTACATAGATAATATAGATGATGAAATAATTGATATACTTTAGTATTGGAGAAACATTTCCTCTTATAATGGGATATAAAAATTGTAGTTTAATAAACCTATCTAAAATAATAGTGCATCCCTTTATCTCATATCACATCCAGATAAATTATTATTTCATAAATTAAATTTTCTAAGAGATAATTCTAAAACATGGATTTATACTTTCCAAAGACTATTTTTTTCATATCTTGACCTAAACTCTTTTAACTAAATATTTTGAGAATCTAAGGCACCAAATTGGAGTGAAACCCATCCCTGATCACATAGCTATGCTATTTATTTGAGTTTTATCCTTTATTATTTCTTATTGAAAATCATGATGATAGTTTTTTTTTCATTGGAATAAATACATATTTTTTTAATTATGAATTATTTTTAAATGGGTACTATGTGGTTAAATAAGTAATCTTGAATATCATTTACTAATATTTGTTTATGTTATTTAATAACGATCTGATAGGGTTTAGCTGAACATTTTTTATAACTTTGACGATTGATTTGGTCACTCCTTTATTCTTTAAAGAGATAGATCACATATACTTATTGATGATTGATTATTGATTCATTCACTTACAAGAGTATGTGTTGACCCCCAACAATTATTATCTTTAGTTTTTTTCAATAAGGGGAAGAGGAATGAGTGTAATTTCTAATAAAAACAAAATGGGATATTCTTCAACCTTTGTTGATTTTATTGTATTTTTTATCAATATATTTTTAATTATGAGGATTACTTAACTACTATTCTTATTAAAGGAATTTTTTAATGATTGAAGGAATACTATATGTAATATATTTATGAAGTGTTGAATTAGATGATTGATCACACAGAAGGTGTGAATAAACTATGAGTTTGGAAGATTGGTCAAAATAGATTAGATTAGTTGATCACACTATGACATATCCTATGGGATGAGTTCAACTATAAATGTGAGAATAACGTTACCTAAGATGATTTTAAACTACATGACAAGAAACTAAAAAAAAATTGAGGAGTTCAACTGAATGAAAGTAAGAGGCCACATGATGTTATATTAACTACTATGAGAACAAAAATAACGTTTCATTTATGTGTATCTTTTGTGAGTACACAATATTATATTAGATACTATCATAGAACTTATCTGTGTGAGAATATTCTGTGAAGAATAAAATGGAACTTCCATGAGTATGAGGATCTACCATGAGTGATAATGGAGCTTCATTCAGAACTAAATAGACATTCCATTAGTGAATAAGCTAATTTTAGATTGTAGAACTTATATGGGATAATAAATATTCAGTATGTTCTATGATACCTCAACCGATATTTCTTATGTTTGATAATTAACTCAACATGGGCCTTATATGAGTGTGGACCATCCATGTGCTCACTATACATGAATACTAAGTTACTTGCATTCATATAAATTGATCGGGAGGTAAATATGACATTGAACATGAACTGAACTTCCTATAATATATATCATATAGTGTTTATGCCATAATAATTATGTGTCACATGTACATAAGAGATCCTATGTGATTAAGATTAACTCACAGAAGTCTTAGTTTGAATGAGTGATACATGCATGCAGTTTCACATGCATGCATGTAAATAAAGTGATTAAAGCAGTTATTTGATCTTAATTTGATAATAATTATGATATGTAGAAAATAAATAATGTGGTTATTATTTACCACAAAAGGAAGAATAAATCATAATCCATGGAGAAAGTGATAATACAATATTATAGAGGATGTTTAATGTAATATCTTAACCAGACTGTTTGGAAAATATTGAATGATTCTTTAACTAATGTTTTGTGAGATTTTAATGAGTCATTCAATGCCACAAATTTTCAGTTAAATTTCATTGATAATAATATAAATGTTATCCATGAAATATTCCATGAATATAAATAAAAAGTTATATTATTGAGAAAATATGTTGATATTTATACAATAATAGTTTCATGTACATGCTTGAGTTGTTTTTAATAATAAAAATGGTACTATGTTAATGGGATAATAACAATGGAACACTGGAGAATTAATCATATGTAAGGATGTTAACTTCATTAAAAAATATTTTATGTTTTTCTTTTCTGTATTAGTGATATTATTTAGAGATAGAGCTTCTAAAAAGCATGATATTTTAATGGATTTGAATTTGGTATACACAATGATTCACCTATCCCCCACTAAAAATGTTTTTCACCCATAATGTGATCAAATACTAACACTAATCCATGTTATGTATGCTTAACTATAGTGTTTTATTGATATAGGCTCCCAAAAGAAAACTTTTTCCTTGTTGACTTGGGTAATGAAATTTAGTATTTTTAGTAACATTTTCTAGGGGTGTCACATTACCCAATTAATTATAATGAAATATAATAATAAAAGCATCCCCCATATAGTGATAAATATAAAATATGTGTACCATAATAAATTAATCATATCAAATCTATATTATTAGATAGAAGGAAAATGGGTTCCTAAAAGTTTCATGAAGTATCATATAAGGAGAAATATGAAATCAGGTTGAATGATACCGATGCTTAAATCATGGAAAAGAAACACAAATAATGAAAAAATTTAGCTCCATAAAAGTATCATCATTATATGGACTAATGATCATTTATATATAGGACGAAAAATTGTAGAAAAATGATAATAAAATATTAGTAAGTTTTTTGTAATGTTACTATAAAAAAAGTTATACATCACTATAAAAATAATAATTTTTAAAAGAAAAAGAGAATATATTTAACATATTATTTGAAAAATAAGTCCTAATAATGGAAACATGAAAATAAAAAATGGGATGATAGTATAAATATTGAGTTAAATACATAAATTGGAATTAAAGTAGAAATATGTTATTTGAATGAATTCCTAACATTTTTAAAAAAACATATTGATAAATGGGAAAAATTATTTTTAATGTAATTAAATAAAAATAAGAGAGGTATAAAATATATCAAGAATTTATCTCCAAAAATAATAATATAAAACATTTCAGGTAATAAAGAAAATAGATATAGTAGAGAAATGTCCAAAATAGAGGACAAGAATTATTCTAAAAAATTATTTATTTATGGAACAAAAAATTAATAAAATAAGAATATTTTGACATGAAAATTTAATTTCACAACATAAAAATATAATAAAATATTAAATATATATGGTTTATAATATATCCAACTTAGATAGTCATAGTCAAGGAATAAATGGTAAAACACACTAAAAAGGAGCTTATGTTTAGAAAAGTGTATATGTGTGTATTCAAACTTGGTTGAATTCAATATAAATTCATATATATTAAATTTAAGTTTATTTTTTATCTATAATATAAATTAATTTATATTTATTTTACTCAATTTCATTCATTTATAATTTCTTATTTCCCATTTATTAATTATTTATAGTTAAAATTAATATTCTAGTGTTAATTATTCCATTTGTTTTATGTTTGTTTCAGTATATAAGATTTGGTTATTGATCCTTACACATGTTTTAAACAACCAAATAATGTTGAGAAATATGGTTTTTTTATTTTATTGAGTTTTATAGTTACAATATTATTTCATCAAAGTTATTGTGATGATTCATAATCAATGGATCAAAATTCACTTTTTTGAGCATTGAATTAATAATGAAGAATTAATTTTTTTCATAAAATAATTTTGTATTGTACCATTATAGAATTACTGAAAAATATAAAATACACAAGTGTCTTCAAATATTACCCCTATTTATGTTTTATTATTCATATAATATAGAAGTGTGATAATATCATTCATGTAAGTGGTAAAACATACCCAAACAAGAACCAGTTATAATAAATGAATGATTAAGAAAGTTTTAACGTATTTGCATAAAATCACATTTATAAAATATAAATTATTTAAATTAAATGTTATTAAAGTGATAAGTAATATTTATGAAAATATGGGTGAATAATAAAAATATAAATTATTAAGGAGATGATAACATTTGAGTTAAAAAGGTGAACCTTCTCTAGGAGACGTAAAAAGGGTGGATGAGGGATTCATTATTATGAAAAAAGGTTCCAAAATGTGTAATAGTATTACTGTGTATAAAATTTTGGAATTTTTTAAATACAAAACAAAATGGAAATTTTTAATTTATGGGGGTATATGAGGGTCCTTTTGTAGGATATCATGAGTGGAATTTCTGCAAATACTCATTCCTTAATGTGTAAGGAATGTCATTTTACAAGGAAATTGGATCCAAAGTGGAAAAATAATGAAGAAGAATCATGTATCACCTCATATATATAATTTAGTGATATAATCCAAGATTTATTAGGACTTTAAACCATAATTTAAAACTATTATTTTTGGCATGGAAACTCACTTTTTACCTCAATGAATTTTTTTTTACCTGAAAATAAAATTGAGTCTCTTACATAATTATTATTCCATCAATAAAAAAATTATGTTCATTTTAATAAATTAAATATCTAAATATGTGAAATTTATGTTTTTAGTAAAACTATATATTAAGATCAATAAAAAATATTTAAAATAAAAACTGTTCATTTTATTATGTGTTATTACAATAATATTGTTTTATTATTGATAAATTTTTGTATGTTTGAAAATTAATTAATTATTCGTGTAAAAAATAAATTCCATTTATTTCTAATTGTATAAAATTTATATTTAAATAGATATTTATGAAAATGAATTTTTTTATTAACATTATCGATTGTAGTTACAATCCTATAGAAATGAAATTATTAGTTTTCATTGGCCATATTACCCAAATATAACACCTAATTTTTATTATAATATTTTATATTTATGAAAAATTAATTTTTACATTTAACAGTATAAATAATTCAAAGTATTATTACTTTGTAAAACATGTAACTTGTTGTTTTTCAATGAAAATTCTGAAATACAAAAGTAATTTAAACATTACATTTTTAAAAACATCATATATATATTCTTTGTGAATATTAATTTATTGTAAAAATTCTATATAAATATTAATTTTAACCTGTTATTAACATAAAATCCAATTCATGTTTATCATTTCTCCTTTTATGGCTATATGTTATATTTATATCACTATTAAAACGTGTAAATTACTTTATTTACAACAAGATTATAATGAAATTTTTACTACAATAATGACTATATCAAAATAAAACTATCAATATAAGTAATGGTGTTATTAAATAAAGAATTATGATTGAAAATTTATAATTTATTTGATAAAATAATTTTAATATTTGTTATTCATAAAATATAATTTATAATTATGTTTCACTGTTTATGTATAATAATTGTGTCAATTATAAGGATGAATTATTATTTCTATAATGTACCAATTGGTTTAATCTAATGATTACATAATGATCATGAATATATAACCAATAGTTTTGTAAAAACTTATATCCCATATTATAATGTTAAAATAATGGTTTTCATATATTTCTTATCATATTATTTGTCTCACAATTCATATATGTTTATTTTTTATTATTATTTATGCCTGTAATTTTATTAAAAGAATTATATATATAATATTTACATTAATTTTTTAATATTCTACAATGAAGTAAAAAACTTATGATTGTAATGTGATGAATTGGAGAAATTATTGTTCCATGGTTAAAGTTATTCATCTTTTTTGTATAAACAATCGTATATTTAATGATTATGGAAGATTAAGATTTCTAGAATCCATATCTATTAGTAATGATATTTATTAGATATATTATGTGTATGCTTTATATTTTTAAATTACTTTTAAAATTTTTATTAAAAAATGGTTATCATAATTAAATTTATTCATCTTTTACACGAATCTATAATGAATTTCCTTATTTTGATGAATTGTAAAAAAAACTTAATCATTATATTTATAAATGTTAATAGAATATATATATATATATAATATTTATAAACAAATAATTTTAGATGTTACATTATCTCCCTCAATTTAATTGTACCCTCACAACTCTCTTTTTTATACATACTTATACATACCATTGAAATTATGATCACTTATTGCTCTAATTCGTTTATTATCATTTGATGCCCCATAGTGAATTAAATCAAGTCCATGTGTTAATAGATCGATTCATAACATTTCTAAATTACTATACTTTCTTTGTTCTCGTATAGTTATTAAATATCTCATGTAATATATTTTAATAATTTTAAAATAATTTTTACTTTTGAATATGAAGTTTTCAAACATTTATTTTAACTTATTTTCAATAATATATATGGATTTGAATCAATTGGGTAGTTTGAATAATTATTCGCTTTTATAATATAGAAAATTCATATCCTACAAAATAAATCCGTAACATTCTTCAAGATCACCCTAAATTATATATCAATAGATAAATGAAATATATTTTACTATTTGTGGCATTGTGAAAACTCAATAGATTACCTTATGGTTTTTTAGAAATTGATAAATACAGAAAATATGTGTTTTAAAAAACAAATTAAATAATTCCATGATCCATCCTATTATCATGGCATATAAGTCGAGTGGGATACATTATATAAATTTCTTAAAGTAAGTTAAATGTTAGAAACTATTTTGAAATCCCTTAATATAGATTTCTCATTGATCATTACAGTCACATACTCTATGAGAGAATAGAGGGTTGTGTGTGACTTCCACCCTTACATCTCAACAATCACTTTTTATTATAAGAAAATTTTTGAGTCAATGAATAATATATAGTAAAAATAATAATAATAATCATTGTTTATGCCATTTTAAATTTATTATTTAACAATATTTTATTTTTATCAAATATTAAAAAAACAAAAAGTAATAAAAATATATTAAAAATTGTAAAACATTATTATTACACATTATCAGCCTAGGAAATAATTATTTAAAATTATAATACTTTTGTTTTGATATGTTTTACTTATGTTGAATTTTCTATAATGTTCTCTAACCTAATCCCCAAATATACCTAAACCCCAATCTAATACCAAAAGATATAACATTAGAATAAAATGTATAAAAATATATCCAAAATTAAACATTAAATATCCCAAAAAACACCATAATAAAACCCAAGGGTTTAGTTTCTTTTCAGATTATCTATAAAAATGTTTTATTACACAATAAAAATTCATCATCTCTCAAAATATTATCATAGAAATATTTTTGCATATATATTTATAGGGACATATGAAATAAAATAAAAGGTGATATCAAATTCTGATTAAGGGTAAAAATATAAATTATTCGTGATGACTTTATCCATAGAATATAAACATGTGAGAAAACATGAACATGGGAGAAAATCCAGATTAATGGAATAAGATAATGGGATCATATTAAATGATCATAAGGTAAGATAAAATAATGAAAAAAAATACATGAGAACATTAAACCATAAATTAATCATCATGAAAACATAGTACATACAATGGAAAAAAAATTTGACGTCATAAAATAATAATCATAAGCCAAGGAAAATAACATAAGAGTGTGGCACAAACATAAGAATAGAAAATAATATAATATTTCGAGGTTAAACACCAAGGACCTCAAAATATAGTCTACCAAGCAACAAAAACCACATACCATAAAATATTGTATCATGAATCTCTACCAACAACGTATAATAATGTGGACCAAGAATTAATACTCAAATCCTATAGTAATCTAATGAGATATAAATATTTACTGAAATCATTGTAGAGTTATATAATTGTTTTCCCACCCATAATGTAAAAATAGATTCATAACATTTTCATGAGGTTTTATATAATAATTAATTAGAAATGATAATGAATGACATGGAAATTTTAATCACCAAAAAGAAACATATAAAATGAAAAAATGGATGGTAACACATAAAGCATAATTCCATAGAGAAATGATCATTTTGAGATATGGAGGAAAATGGATGATAAATCATAATATGGGATTTTGTAAAAAAAACAATTGAGGGAATCTACAATGCTTTATTGTTCCCTGCTAATTTTTTGTTGATTCATAACTTCATTCTAAGAGAAGGCAGTTTTTGGGACTTTTCAAATAACCTGTTGAGATGGGAACTATTTTAGAGGGTGGGAGGTGGGTATCACCACGCCTTTTTGAGAGGATCCATGCCCACTATTGTGATCTATTATAGATTAAATTCATATTCATTAATCATTCCCAAATCCTACTATGGGAATACTTAGCCATGTGCTAGTGGTTAGACATTAATATGTATCTATGTGAATATATATATGTATTAGATGTTATCCATATTTATTTTATATTAGTTATTTAAGATTTAGTTTTAAGATATTATAGTTTAATGTTCAGTAGTTAGTCCAACTAAAGTTTTTCTCCATCTATAGAGGTGATAGAATTTTATGAAGGCTATACCAAGGGATGTCTATATAACCTTATAGAATTAGTTGGATCCATCGTGGTTTTCTTCAACTTAATGGGTTATAGTGTATCTTTTTAGGTTGTACAATAAGGACCAAACTATAAATTTTAATATCATATAGTAAGGATTTGTGGGGAAAAGGAACCTAGTGATGGTTTTTGTGGAACATATGCGTGACTGAAAATTTTTTTGACCTTAAAGGGAATATGAACCTATGAAGATAGGATAATTTCCCAAGAAATATGTTCATATGAGGCATGGAGTTGGTTTTTATAGTAAGAGTATAATATACAGAGAATAATATGATTTCATCATTAATATTTCCTAATGTATGAAATATGGTGGTACATAGGGGAATACTACCCTCTAGATGGGGAGTGGATTCATCAGTAGTATGGACCAATGAAACAATGGTTCATAGGGAATATGGATCAAGTGGAACTAGATGGGGGTTGCAGATATAATATGGCCCAATGAGTGGGTAAGTCCATGCTTATAGAGGATATGACCTAATAATGAATGAAATAAATGATATCATGAGGAATATAGATCCATGAGGATGTATTTTTAGGGTTTTCCATGTTATTTTTTAACCTCTATGAGTGATCCTATGCATCCATCATGGTAGTAATCGATTCCCATGTGGTTAGAGTTTCAATTTTTAAGGTCATGTGTGAAGAACGTTCCATGAAATTTAACATTATGAGGTATGGGTGTTGTTGTATAGTTATATGTTATGTGACTATGATATTAGACCCATAGTTTAATTTAATGATTTATGGACAAATATTTCCTAAAAGGTGTGACAATAGATGATTGAAAATGGCTTAATCTTATGGGGATTCAATTTGAGAGCATCTCTCATTGGGTGGACCGAGTGGTTTACCTTGATGATTCCATGGTTTAAGATTATAACAAGAATTAGGCTCATGTGCTACTCTGAAAATGTTAGAGCATGAGTGGGACTTATGAATTAATGGATTTAACCCTACCAATACCACAGAATAGTTGCCATGAATGTTTCCCAAATCCTGTTATCTCACCTAGGCCCCTTTAATGACTAATGGTGATAAAATCATAAATGGGAACTATATTGGGTCTTATACTAATAATTTATCTCCAAAAGTAATGGATAATATATTATAATCAAGTTCTAGGATGAAAATTTAGATATTAGGGAGTCACCAAAACATTTTTTGATATTGGGACCCTCATTATCAAGGGAATTAATGATTTAAAATCTTTTGGGGGACCAGTAAATTAGGGTGGATATGCATGAGGATGTTTTTATCAGGGGAATTCATGATCAATGGAGGGTTACTCTATCATCAATGGAATGAGTTTCCTCTTCAATTCCTATAAATCTATTAGGCCTATTCTATATGGATTTTTTGAAATAGAGAAAACAATAATTATGATCTCTATGGAAAACTCAAATTCATGATTTGGGGGAATACTGTGAAACTATTTAAGGAATACATTAGAATATTATTTAATAATACTAATATATTCAATATTTAGTCTCCATAAAACAATTTGAGATAAATACACCACGTTAATAGGTATTATGACCCATATAATGGATTTAATTTCGAATGGAAGTTCATTTTCATCATCACACTGATAGAAAATAATAGGTTTATTAAGACTATAAATTGTGACTTCCATTCATTTAAATTGATATGGTATATATATAGAGAGTAAATTCATCAAAAAAAATCTCATCATAGTAAACTAAGGGGATAATAACAAGATTTATAGGAAGCATATTCCCATTAAAAAATTTCCTAAAGGAGTTATAGAAATGAGATGAAATCATATTACAGTTCATAGTTTTCACTGATAATTCAATATATACTCATTAATTTTGTGATGTGATAGTCATAAGAAATTATTTGAATATAAAAGACTGATTAAAACCTAAACCAAATAACACAATTTTAGTTATAGAGTGTATGATAAGTTTACTTTTCACCAATTCATTCTAATGACCCACTTTAGTGTTGGGAATGTGTAAGACTTCCTTTCTTCATTGTCATGGGAGGTTATTATTTCCGATTTTCATCATTAACCCTTGGATTCTTGTAATGTTTAGTGTAATGTTCACAATACTTAAAATTATAGCATTGGAGTGAGGGTAGTGTGTTCGGTTGATATTTCTCTCTATTCATTTAATTGGTTATCCTCTTCACAAAACTTTAGAATTCATTTTCTCAATGGCTTCATTTTTTACACTTAAAACATTTATCAACCCACTTAAACAAATTTCCTTCATGATTCAATACACATATTCAGCATAGAAAAAGATTAATTTCCTTTCCTTCATTGGTTTTGTTTTTTTAATTTCCTTCAAAACCCATTTTTCTCTTCTATTCCCCAAAAACATAAGAATAGTGAGAGTCTATAATCACTTTTTTTACCTTGAGATAACATCAATCTATTTATTTATAGCTATCAAAATCATTATATACAATTCCTTCTGAATACTTGGTGTTTATCCACTTGAGAATCAATCAATTTTTTTATCTTGATATATGGTAAAACCAAAATAATATGCTGAAAGTCTGAGAAATTTTCCTTGTAGGTATCAATGAATTCATCATCCTTATAATTGATTTATAGTAATTCCCTATCAATTTTAGTGAATAGAGTTTGAAAAAATTTAATTATTGAAAAATAAATTCATAAACTATTACTATTTCATGGAGTGAATTTATTCATCATTCCTTGTATTCTTAATGGGATTCCACCATTAATTATCTTTACCTTCCAAATAAAACACATCAAAAAAAACATTATCTAGATAATAAAAAATATCTTTTCTGTAATAGTGATCCATTTCTCAGTAATAAGTGCATCAGAGGACCCACTGAAGGATTGGATATGTTTTTTCTTAAAATTCTCCATCATAAGTTCTTCCTTTATTTAGATATTTTTTATTTCCTCATTATTCATGTTTTCATTCATATCTTGAGGGGGTTGTGTGATCATAGTCACAAGATATTTCATCCCAAATCCTATTCCAATTGGTTGTTCCTGAGAACATTCATTTCATTATTCATCACATTCATTTTTAACATGATTCTTCTTATTCCCAACTATTGACTAAAAACAAAAATATTTATTTGAGTATCAATAATTAGTAATAATATTAATCAATCATATGGTAATATATATCATTTATAAAATGTTATAAAAATTACACTTTATTATCAACCCTTGAAATTCTAGGTTCCTCCTATATCACTCTTGTTTATCAAAACGTTTCTTAGGTTATATCTTCTAATTCCTTATAATATGTCCTCTAGAAATAACTAAACCCGAATCTGATACCAATTAAGGTGACTTGTGTATTATATTCATAAATATTAAATCATTTTTTATTAATATTCTATACATCTCATAATAATACTATTGGTAAGCGAGAGTAACTCGAGCGGGGTGGAATTGAGTTCCGAATAAAATTTATATTAAAAAAATTAAAAAATAATTATCCAACATTAATTAAAAACACACATTTAATCAAAATAAGTGAATTATATATGTTTGATATTTCAGTTAATTTATCATCCCATAGATTATGGATCGTTTAAAATAATATTTTAAATATCTTTAACTTTTGAAACACTATTACTTAATCAATAAATTTATATGAACACAAATTATGACTAACTATCAATGTTTTTTTTGTTTACATAATTGAATAAAAAATTTATTTATACCTGTAAAATTTAGAATAAAATTGATAAAACACATATTCGAATATAAAAAAGGGTTTCAGTATAAAGATGACACTTGATCCCATCCAGTTGGAAATCAACTACTACCAAGAATTTAATTAAATAATAAACATGATCAAAAACATGTATCAGGTTTTACAAGGAACAAAACAGATCTTTTCTAAGATCAAAGCCTCTTCCATGGTTATATGTGGTGATAAAAATAATATATAGGTCACACCTGATCTCATCAATAGTTGTTGTGGGTAAAAAAATAACATATTTTTATGGAATATCATGTATTATCCAAATTAAGAACCGGAGAAAGTTTGTACAAATAAAAAAAGTAAAAAAACACACATCTCAATGGTAATTCATAAATAGATAAAGAAAAATATAAATGGTTGAAGTAAGGGGTGCTTCTCAGTCTGAATAGCTTCATATGTTCAAAGGTCCTCATATTTCTCTTTATGAGGACATCTAATATGTTTATATGAATGTATAATAAAATAGAGTGTTTTGGATGTCTAATGAGTCTTTTTTTATTTTTTTTAATGTCTACGGTTGATTTAGTGTGAGAAGGTTATAATCTCTAAGAATTTATGAATCCTATATTGATAATTTTTTATCATTTTTATAGATAGTTCCACTCTCTCATATGTGAATACATATATTCATGCACAAGGAAGATCATCTAAATATATAACTCTCTAGGTCTATTTATCCAATGAATAATAGTAATAAATATATCCAGGATCCTCATACTAAAAAATAAATAAATAAATTTGGAAACTTTCTTCAATGAATCCATAGACTTTTTTATGAATAGTGTTTAATTAATCCATGTGTATCATTAATGCATTAAATCCCATAAACAATCCATTGGAGGATTTAAATAAAAAAGAGATAGAATATTAATGGTAGCACAGTCCAGTGGAATATCTATCTACAAAAGATCATTTGAACTAACAATTGATCTAAATAGAGGTAGATTTAGTCTGGTAGTAGATCTAGTCTTGTGGTAGATTTGGCCTAGTGGTAGATTGGGTCTGGTGGTAGATCTAATCATTTCTGGATATAGATGCTCCAATGGTATAGTTTTTGGTATATGTAATCCATAAATATATCTAATTGAACTGATGTTTGTATCATCACAACCATTATTATATCTCATTGAATTAATGGTGGATTAGTAATTTACCAAAATTGATCATAGAATTACTTATAATATGATTAAATATCATAAAACAATGAACTTATTTTAATAATAATAATCATTATTTTTTATCATTAAAAAAGGAGGTTAGAAAAAAATCCCTTTTATGTGATTAGAAATCATGGAATTTCATAACTATGTATATGAAAACAAAATCATGAAATATAAATAGAAAATATGATCATCTTAACATCTAAATTGAGAAAATGAAGGCAAGGGAAAAGATTATCAAAAAAATTAAATTCTACCAAAAAATAATCCCCTTATTAGGATTTTCAAAATGATAAGAAAATAAAGATATCTAATGAGGTAAAGATGAAGAACCTAGAAACATTAGTAGATAAAAAATTTATTAAATTAAATTTCATAAAGTAATACAATTAAAAAATATAGTCCTTATCAAAAACTAATTTGAATTCAAATCACTATAATATTTATGAGAAGTAGGTACAACTCAATATGTTTCTTTTACTAGATAGAGGAGGCATAAATGTAGAGGATTAGGGTGTATAGGTAGAAGAAAAAATCATCAAGATCACTTGTCAAGAATGAAGAAGCGGTGTAATCCAACCCAACATCTAACCCGATCGGAGACATGTCCCAAAGGATGTTCCCAATCCCCATAGGTTGGAAACTAGTGTTGGGTATCAAATATAATTTGGGGGAATGATTTACTCCAATAAATAACGTAGATCAAAGTGAAATAAACTAATAAGCTGCAAGGAACAAAAAATAGATAAACATTATTAAATAACAAACTGGACAAAATAAAACACCTAAAAAAACATAAACTACATTCAAACTAATGCCAATACACCAACATGATCTACATAAGTCTTCTTGGACACATCCAACCATAATAATAAACTGCTCCCACAACAAGCATAAGAACTAGGAACCTGAACCTTCAAAAAAGCTCAGGTCTACTAACCCCAAATGGTACAATTAAAGAGTGAGCTTAACATCTTAGTAGGAAACCACCCAAGAATACAACCATTTTTTACTAAAAACATTCCAATAACACTAGTTTTAAATATATATATATATATATAATGGGTTTCTATAATTTTAATAACCAATGCTTCTTTTTTCTTTTTAAAATGAAAAAAAAACAATATCACTAGTTTTCAAAGTTAATTGCCATTTTAAAAACCGATTTTCAAAAAAAAATCAAATACAATCCATACTAAGCTATGATGAAAAAAATAGTAAGATTAAACAAGGAACTATTTGTAGTAAAATGGTAAATAAGAAAATATAGATTGTAAACCATGAGATTTCCTAAAAATCCATATAGCGGTCCCTGGACATACTCGAATTAGACTCAACTACCGTTATATAGTGCATCTCCATAGTCTATAACCCACTGACCACTCTAAACTACCCAATCCAGTGGAATATCCCAAAAATCCCTATAAAGTCAATGGGGTACCAACCCATCTAGTTAGGGTCAATAAGAAACCATCATTCGATGATCTAAAAGAATCTCAGGAAACCCATGGAAACAGTATACAATGTAAATAGGAATACCTCCCACACATGACTCACCTTACATGATGTCACTGCACTTGTCTACCTTAAACACTAACACCACCTATACAATAACCCATATAGTTAAATCCTCTATAGGGGTTCCAGTTATGTAAAAAATCATTCACAACATCCAATCAGGTCATCACATCTATCAAGCTTCAAAAAATTTCTCAAAATATTGTAATGTGAGAAATGGGAACTTTTATTTCCCAAACCACATCCATTTACAAAACATCATAAATTTCCAATTATACATTACACCATGTTCATTCCTAAAACAATTCCAAAACATTTCTCAGCCATTTTCAAAATCAATATAAAAAAAAACTTTCAAGATTGCAATGCCAAATGGCCCTTCAAAACAAATCTAATTTCATTTCCAAAAATATTTCCAAAACCAATATGGAAATCCAAAACAAATTTACATATTCCAGAAAATATTTTCCATGTAACACCGCAAGCTTCCACTGTACGCATCTCTTTGAATAATACAGTAGCATGTGTTGTAGGCATCTTCATTTTCTAACACACACCACAACCAATCAAACTATCCATTGTGAATAGTAATACCCAATTTTTAAAAATTTAAAAATATTATCATTCAAAATGGACTTAATTTTTGGATTCGTAATATCAAAATTATCTTAGGGTGATTTTTTGGTAATTTTCCGAAAACGTTCAATTTTTGATGAATAGTGAAAAAACAGAGAGTTATAATTCAAAACAGAATTTGTATTTAAATAATTATTTATTTTATTTAAATTTATTTTAGGTAAAAATAGATACATAATACCTATATATTTTTAATGTAATTCATTGGTGTTAGTTTATAATAATTTTAGATATATAAATATTTTATTGAACTTTCATCGTCTTTTACCCATCTCTGAAAAGAATTTGCAAATTCACATAAAACTTAATTTTATCGATTCTGTGAGTGAAATTTAAAAAATCTGAGAGACACGGTTAATATAATGGAGTAAAATGTGGTTCAATAAGGGAAAAATAATTTTTGGTGAATAGTAACTTTTTACTTTTATTTACCATGGTTAAAAGTAAATAGGGTAATTAAGGGTAAAAATGATTTTATTATTACCCTAACACATGTCTTAATTCTATTGGCTCTATATAATTCGACCAAAAACAACCTTAGGAAAAATTTATGAACCTCTTTGTTCCATATGGATTAGATTAGGACATTTATTATTATTTAATTCAAAGAAGAGTTAAAACAGATAAAATCAATGTTAAATAACTAAAACATTTGTAATATAGGGTTATAGATAAGATAAATTATATTATAAATATTCATTAGAAATATAAAAGTATTTCATACATAATGATATTTTATTAATAATTTTTAGACATTAAATAATTTAATTTATTTATGACACAATAGTGATGGAGTAATTACCCAATTAATGAAATATTAAATTAAGTGATATTATAAATATCAAGATAAATGTAATTTGTGACTTTTTATGAATTACACTAATTTTATAGGTTAATATAACATATTAGGGTTGGTTATATGAATTTTCTTCAAAGTAATAATGTTGTTATGAATTTAGAAAAAAACAAAATTCCAAATAGTTTCCAAATTTACATAAAAGAGTTTTTAAAACAAATATTATATTATTAATTCATATTCTATTCCATAAAATCAGATGATCGGTCAAAGTACTTATATAATGATATTTTTATGATTAATGAACCACTTGGGGTTATCTTTTAAGTATATTGTATGTTTATTGGCCATATAATATAAAAATACAAAGAGACATGGTAAATGTCAAACTGTTTAACTAAGAGTTAAATATAAATGATAAGTTTAATATAGTGACACAAACCTGTCTAAAATCTATTGGTTGAAAGGATTTATAATCATCCCAACCATATACTCTAAATATGTCTCTTTTTAGCCATTATAAACCAAATATTAATTTATTATAAAATAATATTTTACGTTTTTCCTAAGGTGCCCCTCACCCCTCTTAAAAAAGGCCACTCCCCCTTCTCTCAAATTCATACCTTCAAATCCTTTTGGCTCGTCCAAAACCTGCTAAAATATTGTCTCAACTTCCCTCACTTAAACCTATAGTCCTTATTTTGATCATAAAGACAACCTAAGGAACCTTTTTGATCAAATCAAAAGGAAGAACCCGAAGAAGAGGTAATGTTTTCACCACCCTATTTCAAGTTCCTTTCTTCTTCAACTTCTTCTTTCTTTGTTATTTCCATTCTAAAATAATATCTCCAGTATCTTCTATATACTTTTATTTTATTATAAATATGGAACAACCAAATTAATTATTATATCCATCCCTTGAATGACATGTCAACATACATGCGTATATACAGCTTACCGTCTCCACGCTGTGGTGTAATTGTTATTCAATACATTATTATTTGGATGGATATAATAATGATGTGTAATTCATGTAAATAATAAATATAACATGATAATGATTCTATATATATATGATACACCATCCAATTATATATTATTTTAATATCAAAATAATGATATTTTCGCTCGTGCATACGTACGGACTACCGTCTCCACGAACAAGTTGAGATTCATTCCCCATCGTATCTATTCAAGTATAATTATCATTTGATGATTAAAAATAATGTTTAAGGACTTGATATCATTCTATATGTGAATAAGATACAACCTATCGATAAAAAACATGGCTTATTAAACAAAAAATATAAATGAAAATGATAAAGTGAACACCTAAAACGACAATAATACTAAAATATTGTTAACAAAGAAATTTTAAAAGATAGTATATGATATAATATTTATGTATATGATTCTTGTATAATTTAATAAAAATGATTTAACTATTATACAGGAGGTTAAACTACCCTCGAGAAAGGAAAAGTACAAGGTAAAGGTTTATTTCACAATCTCCTCTTTATCCGAGGTTGTTTATACGTAATTATATACTGGGACCTCTTTATCATCCACATCCATGTTTCTTAAAAATGTATTTCAAATAATTGTTACTATTTTATAGACTATGGGTTAAATTCATTTATACCCTTGTTGGCTTTTTATAAGATGTTTATAAAGGAAACATTCTGTCATTTTCCAAATAAGGTCCTTTTTAACTTTTTCCACAGAATTAAGGTAAGAATGTCTTTTTAAACTTATATGGCGTGTACGACTATTTTCCGCCATTATAAAATCACCGAAGGATCCCTTACAATATTTTAATAATATTTTCAAAGTAAATTTTTTATTTTATAATTATGTGACTTTTAAATGATTTCCAAAAAAGAGATATTTCTCTCAAATAGTTTTGATTTCATCTATGTCAACAGCCTTCTAAATATTTTAAACTTATTTGAAGTTGATTTATTATGATACAAAACTTCCATGTATTATTGAAGGTTTTGTGATATGTTTGACTATGGATGTGTTATTTTTTTACCATTCATGATTTATGGATAAAGCATTGACATTTCCTATGCTAGTTTTAATATGAATGTTTATGTTATGTTTAAAGATGTTCATGTGAGGAATGGATTGGACTTAATAAGTGACGGGTGGAGCCCGCTATAGCTCCTCGATGGATCGGTAGGTCTCATGAGAAAAACTAATGTCTTGGCACAAGGCCTTGACAAAATCTTATTTGTAGTCTTGGTATAAGGCCCTTACTATGTGGTTATGATAATCTGGCATTATGCATTCTATCATTATGAAAGTGGTTATTGATATTGCATGTGATTATTCGACTAGTAAAATATCCATGTGAATAAGTAAATGGAATTATTTCATTTTATTTCTGCCATATTATGATGAATTTTAAATTTAAAATGCTTTTGTTTTAGTTATACACCACCTTAACTGTTTATGCTTATTTATGAAATTTTCTGCTATATTGTTATCCTTACTGGGAATCTGAGCTCACCCCTTTCTATGTTTTAGTTTTCCCAGGATGTGAAGAATTATTTTATAAATAACCTGTAGGGATTTTATGAGGGGTTATGAGTGTGTACTATGGAGTCTATTTTGTTATAGTTATCAGTTTTTCAAGTAATGTAAACTTTATTAATGTATATAGTGATTCCAAGGCTACTAAACTAATCGATCTTTCAAGACTTGATCTTTTATGATCATGCCAATGTAATGTAATAATGCACCAACTCTGGGTTACTGGGGACGGGTCGTTACACTTTTTATCAGAGGACATTTGGTACAAATCTTGGGAGCTATATTTAGATAAACTCTGATTATAACACAAATCCCTAAGATAGACATTGAGGATTAGTATAGAATAACATCCTAGAATTTTGGTATTGTAAATATTTTGTGAGTTTTCCGAGGAATACATCCCTGTTTGGATACGAGAATGTAGTGGCAGCTCTAGCACAGATGTACCTAAGGGTAAAACCCGAAAACACCTATTTGAGCTAGACTTGAATGGGAACTAGGGCACACCAACGGTCCTTGCTGAACTCTTGGTTACGACACTCCCAGGGGATATGCTTAGGATAATTCTCATTTTCATTAAAATCTATTATGAAGGGTTTATGAGTAAATACTTCTTCAATGATAACATTTTTATGATTATGGATTATATCCATAAATCGTTCAATTTATGTTAAGTTTTTTACAAGTTGGAATTGTGTATTTCGATTCATAAACTGATCTACTTTATGCCATTGTTTAGAAGTGGTGCCTAGTGGATGAAATGGAAACCGTATCAATGCACACACTCCATGTAGGGATTTTCCTCCTGATCAAGATAATTATAGTGGAGCTGGTGATGCAACTAGTGCTGATCTGCTAATCACCATACTAGGACAACTCACTCAGGTTATGAATGATAACCTTGTCCGTATGGAGAACCCTGATCCACAGCGTGGAGGATCAATGTTAGATCACTTCATGAAGAACAAACCACAAACATTCAATGAGAGTACAGATCCATTATTATTTGAGCACTGGATAAATTCCTTAGAGAAAATATTCCATGCCTTGGGGAGTAGTGAAAGGGAAAAAGTTAGCATGGCAGTTTACCACCTCACTACAGATGCTGAGCAATGGTGGCCACTGATTCAAAACACACAGAAGGATGATGGAGTATCAAATATGTAATGGAGGGAGTTCAAAGAGTTTTTCATAGAAAAATAATTTCCTTGTAACCATCGAGAAGATATGGAAAGATAATTTTTGAGTCGGAGACAAATGGAGGATGAGAATGTCACAAAGTATGAGGCTAACATTACAAGGTTAGAGAGGCATGCAGCAGATTATGTACATAACCCAAGGAGTAATATTTATTTTTTATTTGATGGGTTAAATCCATTTCTCTATCGAGCATTATTCTCACAATCCTTCTCATCGTACTAAGATATTGTCTCATGTGCTATCAAGACAGAAAAAGAATTTTTTAAGTCTTACGACTTTAAATCAAAGCAAGAGAAGAAGAGATCTGCTCATCACTCTAGAAATAGAAATACGGTGAATAAGGGAAAAGTTTAATATCCATACTACAGTAAATGTGGGAAGAAACACCCTAGTATTTTCTTGAAGGGAATGGGAGTCTATTACAAGTGTGGTGAAAAAGGCCACTAAGCTCATGATTGCAAGGGGAAGAAAGAAGCTACTGATGTTCAATGCTACAATTGCAGGGTGATGGGACATTATTCAAATGGATTTCCTAAGAGTCAGGGAAACTTACCTCAGAAAAGGCCAAGGGATCAAGGCCAAGCATATGCGATCACTACTGCTGAGGTAGAAGCTCTGAAAGAAGTGGTGGAAGGTAATTTAATTGTTTCCTCATGTTTAGAAAATGCTTTATTTGATTCTGGATCATCACATTGCTTTATATCTTTCCTGTTTAAAAAGAAAATTAGATATTTCCAATTTGATTTAACAAGGGGTTTGTTAGTCGAAATTCCTAAGGAAAGTATCATTTCTATATTTTTTTGTGAATCAATCCCCATTAGAGCACATAAATGTTCTTTATCTGCTGATCTAATCGTCATACCTAGGATTGAATTTGATATAATCCTTGGTATGTATTGGCATTCAGACCATGATATGAAGATTTATTGTAAGAAGAAAGAGGTTACGATTTTTGACGATGATGATATGAAACACCATATCTTTAGAGAATAATTGTCACCACCTAATTCTTATCTAGATCCACCCACAATAGCTCAACTAAATTTAATTATTGGGGGTGAAGATAATGAAATAACTGTGGGTGAGGAAAGGAATGTTCAAATAAAGGATGTACCTACTGTGAAAGAATATGTAGATGTGTTTCCGGAATATTTAACTTGACATCCTCCAGAACGAGAAATTGAGTTTTCCATTGATTTAATTCCTGGTTCAAGGCCTATATCGAAGAACCCTTATAGACTGGCCATTATGTAATTAGTTGAACTAAATAAACAACTAGTGGAATTGAGTAATAAGTGATTTATTCTCCCTAGTGTTTCTCTATGGGGAGCCCCAGTCCTTTTTCTTAAGAAGAAATATGGATCTATGGGGTTATGTATCGACTATAGGGAAATCAATGCTATAACAATAAGGAACAAGTATCCCCTATCTTACATTGATGATTTATTTGACCAACTTCATGGATATCAATACCTTTCAAAGATTGACCATTGATATGGATATCATCAGTTGTGTGTGAAGAAAGAAGACGTTTCGAAGAAAGCATTTCGAACCAGGTATGGGCATTACGAGTTTACAGTAATGATTTTTGGATGGACTAATGCACCCTTTGTATTCATGGATCTAATGAACATGGTTTTCAAGGAATATCTTGCTGATTTTGAAGTGGTATTTATTGATGATATCATGGTATATTCTAAAAGCTAGGAAGATCATAAAAATCACTTGCACATTATCTTGAATACTCCTAGAAGACAGGAATTATATGGGAAGTTAAGAAAGTGTGAATTCTGGATTTAGGAGATCTCTTTTCTGGCCATATTGTCTCTAAGTATGGAATTTCTGTTGATCCTTATAAGACGAGAAATCGAATAATGGCCAGCACTGATGAGCATAACTGAGGTACATATTTTTATTGGTTTAGCAGGTTATTATCAGTGTTTCGTCCAGAATTTATCCTGATTGGCTAACCCATTAATGAAGCTCACACATAAAGGGGTTAAATTTATTTGGACAAAAGATTGAAAAATGTTTTGATGAACTGAAAAGAATATTAGTCAATGCTCCTATATTGACTCTACCATTGGGAATGATGGTTTTGTTATTTGTAGTGTTGCTTCAAATAAAGGACTTGGTTTTGTCCTTATGTAGAATTATAGGGTTATTGCATATGCATCATGTCAAATGAAAATTAATGAGAAAAACTATCCTACTCATGATATTGAGTTAGCGGCTGTAATCTTTGCTTTGAAGATATGGAGACATTATCTCTATGGTGAAAAATGTGAGATATATACTGATCACAAGAGTTTGAATTATATTTTCTCACAAAAATAACTCAACATGAGGCAAAGGCGATGGCTTGAACTACTCAAGGATTATGATTCATGATACACTACCACCCAGGGAAGGAAAATAAGGTGGAAGATTCTTAGAGTAGAAAGGATCATGGTGTTTTGACCAAACTGATAGTTGAAAGGGATCTAAATTTCATGGATATAGTAAAGATGTATATAGAAATAAACATGGAAGGTGAAACATCGATACTTTTTCAAATGGTTTCTAAACCATCATTACTAGAAATTATTAAGAGTTCTCAGACCGATGATGAAGAATTTCAAAAGAAGATTAATGTTGTGAATAATGGGAGATTGAGTGAATTTGTGTATGAAGATAGAATTTTGAAATTTGGGAAGATACTTTGTGTTCCCATTATACCTGATCTAAAAAGAGAATTGTTGAATGATTCTCATAGTTCCAATTTATCTATACATCCCGGGAGCACCAAAATGTATAGATATTTGAAGGAACATTTTTTGTGGGAAAACATGAAGAGGCAGATTACTGATTTTGTATAAAGATGTATGGTTTGTCAATAAGTGAAAGCTGGAAGACAAAATCCAGGAGGAGTCATGCAACCTTTTCCCATACCTAAGTGTAAATGGGATAATATCATGATGGAATTTGTCATGGTACTACCAAAGACTCCTAGAAAGAATGATGCAATATGGGTCATTGTTGATCATCTTACCAAGTCAACATTTTTTTTCTATAATAGAAGATCTACCACTTGAACGTCTAGAAAGACTATATATAAATGAAGCTGTGAGACTTCATGGAGTACCCCTATCGATTATTTCTGATTGTGATCCCCGTTTTTCTTCAATATTATAGAAGTGTCTTCAGAAGTCCATGGATACTGAACTTCGTTTGAGCACTGCCTACCACCCTCAAATAGATGGGAAATCAGAATGGACTATTCAAACCTTAGAAGACATGTTGAGATCTTTCTCACATGAATTTCAGGGTATGTGGGATCAATATTTACCTCTGGTATAATTTTCATATAACAATAGCTTCCATTCGAGTATTCAGATGGCACCATATGAAGCGTTATATAGAAATAAATGTCACACACCAACCTATTGGGATGATGTTGGTGAAAGAAAACTCGTAGGCCCAGAACTGGTGCAGAAAATAATGGAAAAGGTGAAGGTAATCCATAACCACATCAAAGCAACTCAAAGTAGGCAGAAGAGCTATGCCGATAATCGAATGGAGGATTTGGAATTTTGAGGTAGGAGATCATGTTTTCTTGAACGTATCTCCCTGGAAGGGAGTTATACATTTCGATAAGAAAGGTAAATTGAGTCCCAGGTACATATGAACTTTCAAAATTCTAGAACAAATTGGGGTTGTAGCTTACCGTTTGGTAATTCTGACAAGTCTCTCCAAAGTTCACAATGTGTTCCACGTATCACTATTGATAAAATACATGCCTGACCTAACGCATTTACTCACCTATGAGGAAGTAGAACTGGAACCTGATCTGTCTTATCATGGAGAGCATGTCATGATTCTTGATACAAGAGAACAAGTGATGAGAAACTAGACGACTCATCTGGTAAAAGTTCTATGGAGAAACCATAATATGGAAGATGCAACGTGGGAACACGAGGAACATATGATGAAGAACAACCCGAGTCTTTTTATGTAGTAATATTTTTGAAATTTTGAGGATGAAATTATTTGAAGGAGAGGAGAATGTAACACCCCAAGATTCCATGGTACAGTTCTCTTTGAATAATACAGTAGCGTGTGTTGTACGCAACTTCAAGTTCTAACACACACCACAACCAATGAAACTAGCCGTTATGAATTGTAATAAGCACTTTTTAAAATTTTATAAATTTTATCTTTCAAAATAGACTTCATTTTTGGATTTGGAATATCAAAATTAGTCTAGGGTAAATTATTGGTAAATTTCTGAAAACATTCAATTTTTGATGAATAGTGAAAAAACACTAGGTTATAGTTCAAAACCGAATTTTCATTTAAATAATTATTTATTTTATTTAAATTAATATTAGGTCAAAATAGGAACATAATACCTCTATAATTTCAATGTAATTCATTGGAGTCAGTTTATAATAATTTTAGATATATATTAATTTTATTTAACTTTCACCGTCTTATACTCATCTCCTAGAAGAATTTGTAAATTCCCATAAAACGTAATTTTACAGCTTCCCTGAGTGTAATTTCAAAAATCCTAGAGACATAATTAATATCAAGGAGTAAAATTTTGTTCAATAACATAAAAATATTTTTTGGTGAATAATAACTTTTTACTTTTATTTACCACGGCTAAAAGTAAATAGGGTAATTAAGGATAAAAATGATTTTATTATTACCCTAAAACATGTCCTAATTCTATTATCTAGGTATAATTCGACTAAAAAAATCATAGTAATAAAATATGAACCTCTTTGGTCCACTTGGATTATATTATGACATTTATTATTGTTTAATTCAAAGAAGAGTTCAAAAAGATAAAATCAAAGTTAAATTTGTAAAGAATTTTTAATATAGGGTTATACATAAGATAAATTCAATTAAAAATATTAATTATAAATCTAAAACGATTTCGTACATAATAATATTTTATTTATAATTTTTATACATTAAATAGTTTAATTTATTTATGACACAATGGTGATGCAGTAATTACCTAATTAATGAAATATTAAAATAATTGATATTATAAATATCAAAATAAATGTAATTTGAGACTTTTTAGGAATTATAATAATTTTATAGGTTAATATAACATATTATGGTTGGTTAGATGAATTGTTTTCTAAATAATATTGCTGTTATAAATTTAAAAAAACAAAATACCAAATAGTGTCAAAATTGACATAAAAGAGTTTTTAAAACAAATATTATATTATTAATTCATATTCTATTCGTAAAAAAGTATTGTTTGTCCAAAGTACTTATATAATGATAGTGGTATTATTAATGAACCACTTTTGGTTCTATAGGAAGTATACAGTATGTTTATTAACCATATAATATAAAAATACAAAGAGACATTGTAAATGTCAAACTATTTAACTAAGAGTTAAATATAAATGATAAGGTTAATATAATGACCCAAACCTGTCTAAAATATGTTGTTTGAAATTATTTTGACCCATAACCACCTTATCTTCCAAATGAGTCACTTTTTAGCAATTATAATCCAAATATAAATTTATTATAAAATAATATTTTACGTTTTTCCTAAGGTGCCCCTCACCCCTCTTATAAAAGGGCACTCCCCCTTCTCTCTAATTCATTCTTTCAAAGCCTTTTGGCTCTTCCAAACCCTACCCAAATATTCACTCAAATTCCCTCACTTCAACCTAGATGTCTTAGTTTGATCATAAAGCCAACCTATCGATCCCTTTTGATCAAATCAAAAGGAAGAACCTGAAGAAGAGGGAATATTTTCACCATCCTTTTTCAAGTTCATTTCTTCTTCAACTTATTCTTTCTTTGTTATTTACATTCTAAAATAATAACACTTGTATATTCTATATATATTTATGTTATTATAAATATGGAACAACCAAATTCGTTATTCTATCCATCCCTTGAATGACATGTCACCATACGTGCGTGCGTACAGCTTACCGTCTCCACGTCGTGGTGTAATTATTATTCAATACATTATTATTTGGATGGGTATAATAATGTTGTGTAATTCATGTAAATAATAAATATAACATGATAATTATTCTGAATATATGATACACCATCCTATTATATATTATTTTAATATCAAAAGAATGATATTGTTGCTCGTGCCTAGGTACGGACTACCGTCTCCATGAATGCTATAAGATTCATTCCCCATCATATCCATTCAAGTCTAATTATCATTTGATGATTGAATACAATGTTTAAGTACCTGATATCATTCTGTATATAAATATGAAACAACCTATCCATAAGAGACATGAATTATGTAACAAAACATATAAAATAAAACGAGTAAGTGATCACCCGAAAGGACGATAATACTAAAATATTATTCACAAAGCAATATTAAAAGATTGTATATGATATCATATTTATGTATATGATTCTTTAATAATTTAATAACACTGATTTAACTATTATATATGAGTTTGACCTACCTTTGACCAAGGAAAATTACTAGGTAAGGGTTTATTTCACAATCTCTTCATTATCTGAGGTTGTTTATATGTATTTATCTATTGGGACCTCTATATGATCGACATCCATGTTTCTAAAAAATGTATTCCAAATAATTCTTACTATTTTATATTATATGTTTTAAAGTCATTTATACACTTTTTTACTTTTTATAAGATGTTTATAAAGGAATATTTCAGTCATTTTCCAAACAAGGTCCTTTTTAACCTTTTCGACAGAATTAAGGTAAGAATGTCTTTTCTAACATATAAGGCGGGTGCGGCTATTTTATGCCATTATAAAATCATCTAATCGTCCCTTAAAAGCTTATATAAATATTTTCAAAGTAAATTTATTATTTTATAATTATTTTCCATTTAAATTATTTCAAAAAAAGAGATATTTCTCGCAAATAGTTTTGATTGCATCTATGCCAACATCCGTTGATGGATTTTAAGCTTATTTGAAGTTGATTTATTATGATAAAGAACTTACATGCAATATTGAAGGTTTTGTGATATGTTTGACTATGGATTTGTTATTTTTATACCATTCATGGTTTATGGATAAAGTATTGACATTTCATATCCTAGTTTTAATATGAATTATTAAGTTATGTTTAAACCTGTTCATATGTGGAATGCATTGGATTTAATAAGTGACAGGTGGATCTCGTTATAGCTCCTCGATGCATCGGTAGGTCTCATGATACAACTAGTGTCTTGGAACATGGACTTGACTAAATATTATTTGTATTCTTGCCACAAGGCCTTCACAATGTTGTTATGATAGTCTGTCATTATGCATTCCATCATTATGAAAGTGGTTATTGATATTGCATGTTATTATTCGACTAGAAAAATATCCATGTGAATAAGTAAATTGCATTATTTCATTTTATTTTTTTCCATATTATGCTGAAGTTAAAGTTAAAAAGGATTTTTTTTAGTTATATATTTCCTTAAATGTTTATGCTTATTTATGAAAGTTTCTGCTACGTTGTTATCCTTACTGGGCATCTGAGTTCACCCCATTCTATGTTTTATTTTTCCCTGGATGTGAAGAAGTATTTTATGAATGACCTACAGGGATAGTATGAGAGGTTATGAGTGTGGACTATGGAGACTATGTTGTTGTAGTTTTCATTTTATGATTTAATGTAAAATTTATTAATGTATCTAGTCATTCTGTGGCTACTAAACTAATCAGCCTTTTGAGAATTGATCTTTTGTGATCATGACAATGTAATGTAATAATTCACCGACTCTGGGTAACTATGGTCGGGGCGTTACATTCCACCACAAGAAAAAATAACCATATTTTAATGTACCAAACATGTCATATTCTTCAAACAAGATTTTAAAATCACACTTAAGTCATTTTGAAATAAAAGGAATTTATCTAAACACAAAGAGTTTAAAAGGCACATACAACTGTTTTGAAAATACATTCTTATGTTAAAAAAGGCCATAATCAATTATGTTCCCATCCATGTGTACACTCTGTACACTCATGGATGTGCACACATCCAATGGAATACCACAAAGAATTGTTCCCCAAAACCATTCTCAAGTAATAACACTCGTTCTACCACCAACACAATAAGAAATTTATATATTCCAATCCATAAAATTCAATAAAAACCGCACACATAATGATATGTTCACAATACAATGATTATACCATAAAATAAAAAAGGATAATCACCACTGAAAACACAAAATTTCATTTAAAAGGAAAATAGGAATTTTAACATACACCTAGTGTGTATACTATGCATCATAATTAAACAAACCTTCTAAAAACCACTTCAAAACGTTTTTGGAAACATGAAAACATCATTATAAGAAAGGAAAACAAAAAAACCATGTGAAACAAATTTTTATATTATTTAAAAATTCAAAAGCATCAATGGAATAATTCATAAATAAAAATAATGGAAACACCTACCTCAACAGAGTACGGATTCAAAAAAACTCATATATAAGAAAGGGAACATCCCAGGGAATGGTATTTATGCGCTAAACCCAAAAAAAACATAAGATAACATATCAAATTAAATATATATAGTTCTCCCAAAAAAGAACCCCACCAAGGGAGAACGCTAAACGAAGATAGGATTAGAGATACATGAGGAAATTGAACAAAATTAAAATTATTTTCTCTAATTTTCAATTGAGAATCATTTAAGGATGATTGGGAGAAATGGAGGAGGGTCTCTAAGTTCCCCCTGGTGGACCTAGGTTGGAAGAGGGAGGAGAAACCAGAAATGGGGTTAAAAGGTCAGAGGGAAAAATAGGTAAATTCAAATTTTGAAGACTTGGTAGCTTCCTTTCTTTGGCCACATTGTTTTCCAAACCATGAACGAATAGTGCATACCCTACTATTCAATAGATACACCCTACATGGTTATCCCACACAATCTCCAAACCATGATCCAATTGTGCCAAATACCATTGTCCAATCGAGAACTCATCTACATGGTTGTTGCATGTTTTATCAAATTATGTGCAATCTGTGTGATAAACCCTTGTCCCTAAAATCAAAATATATGGTTACCTGGTCCAGGTTGCATGGTTTTTCCTAACCACAAAACCAAACCATACACATTTTGAAAACCACCCGAGACATCATAAAACAAAAAACATTCCAACCATGAGTCTAACCAAAGACTCAAATACATGAAAATAATAAAATAAAATAATTTCAAAGGTTGGGGTATAACATTTCTCCCCACTAAAAACATTTCATCCCCCATAAAGTCACACATAAAAAAGATAAATAAAACGTGAATCCATCTCTAATGAAAATATAAAATAATCATGATCCTCGGGGTGACATTTCACTCCACAATTCACTTCCAAAAGATCAAAAAGAAATCATGACACAAGAATGATGGGAGAACATGAGACGATTCTCCCCACCAAAATAACTTATCTATAATGGAAACATTAAGACTTCCAACACCATGGTACTTAAATGGGAACTGACACAAACTTCTTTATAACTAATAATAAACATTCACACCATGACTAAGAACTCCACATGTAAATGGAACCCCCCACACAAGGGGAATCTAATGAAAATAACCTCAACCAAATAGTGAATCGAAACTACCATCCATCTATTCCAAAAGACACCAGCATCTCCAAATGAGCACTGATCAAACCAAAACCAACACACATTGTGGCTAAGAAAACTCAAAGAATAAAAATGATGGAAAGAGACACATTTATATAAAAAACCCATTAGAACTACTAAATGATAAGTTCATCACACTTTTAAAACCAAAATATGAACTTAAAACAACCACAAAACAAAAACAAGGAAACTCCAAACATCTCCACTTCAACAGAGGAGACAACCCAAAATAAGGTTTTCCACACAACCCTAAAAATTCTTGACTATGTGAAATCTTCACTATGAGGCCTCTGGATAGAGCCCTGATGACTGAATTATCTCTTTCTACATAGTCAAGCACTGACATCCTAGGATCACAATTTCCTCTTCAGGTGATTATTCCATCAAAACTACTCTAGATGACCCAGATAGCCTCAACGATGGCATGTTTTTGGAGGACTGTGACAAGACGGCTTCAAATACCCATACCGGACACACCATTGGAAAAAAACGAAACTATTTGATTTAATGGAAATAAAACCCAATGATGGATACTTTTAATACATAGGTTCCTCTAGAACACAAATTTTTTTAGATGGGAACCCTCATGTGTGGAAAGAGATTTCAGATAAGCAATCACATGCACTCTAAAAACCAACTAATATCTTATTGAAAAAAAATACATGGAGCATAGAGCTCTCTCCTTGATATCAGTATTAATACCCCCAATGAAAAGATAGTCCTTGAATAGATCCAATGACACTACCTTTGGAGAATCGAAAACTAGCTCCCTGATGTGGTCAATATAATACTTCACTATCCACTGGCCTTGTTGAATACTAATGAGATATTTTATTTTATTTTTATTCACCTCATCAGGTACAAACCATTGGAAAAAGACAGACTTAAAAACTTCCCACATCATCCCAAATTGAATTGATGGCAGAGAAAACATCTTTCATTTGTCCAAGGCTAGACATTCAAAAAAACCCAAAACAACTCAGTCTCTAATAGATTGAGGAGTTCCCAAAAATCTAAAGACACGCTGAACCTCTGGATCCTACTCCACAACCTCTAAAGTACCTCAATCCCCATGATGTATAGTCAAAAACCAAGAAGAACTTGGAACTGGGTATGAATCACTAGATATTTTAGGGACCTTTCTGGGCATAATATTCTGAATAACATAACGAACACCCATTGAAAACCAACATCAATCTAAATCACAATAGAAAAGAACATTTTGATCCCAAAACACAGTCTCACAAACCAAACACAAACAGACACAACCAAAAAAACATATTTTCAAAACTTAGCACTTAATTTTTTATTTCAGGACCTTCTTCTTCCCGAGAAACATTCCAAATACCCAAACCCACTTTTTAAACCAAATTCAATTCACAAAATCTTTTTATTGTTTCAAAATCACTTCATAAAACAAGGATAAGACTTTGATTTAAAAAATTCACCAATGGAATACTATGAACCCTCACATATGTGTCCATCCACTCCCACTTGCATCATCTATACACATCTCACAACATTCACTTTTTTTATATACCCACACATATGAGAAATTTCATAGGGAGTACCATGGGTCACACTTACCATTTTATTAATAAAACCCATGAACTTTCCATAGTTTTCACCCCATACATTTCTCTTAAACCCCATTCTTCAAAATTTAAAACAACATGAATAAAATCACTTCATCTTCAAAAACCTCATTCATTTTAAAATCATAATCACATCAACTGAAAAAAAAAAGAAATCATGACTCAAACCAAACCACTGAAATGAGGAACTAGTGTTTATGCCAAACATGGAAACATGGTAGTTGGCCAATGCCTCAATAGGAATAAACACTAAGAGGGACTTGAACTATGTAATTGGACTCCATATTGGTCGCTACTCTATGTAAGATCACAACATGACACCAGATCATATCCATTGTCTTTCGTTAATCCAAAAAAATCAAAAAACTAGGACAAGGACTCAAAACTAGTACTACCCCTATCAGCATAGGAATCATAATGTGAAAGACTTTTCAATAATCTTCATTTAACTACCTAATATGTTTTGAAAATACTATTATACAACTACCTGACACCCAAAATAACAATTTCCTACTCTGATACCATTTTTTCATGAACTAAGCCAGGGTATCATTCAACCCAACATCCAACCCGATCCAAGACATGGGTCGAAGGGCATTCCAGATCTCCACATGCTGGAAACTAGTGTTAGGAATAAAAGATAATCCATAGGGGATGATTTATCCCAATAAATAAATAAGATAAAAATGAAATAAACTAATAATAATAAAATTCTAACAACAAATGACCTTAATGAAATATAAAATCTAAGACAATTATAATAAGTGAAAAAAATGTAAACTAAATAAAAATTCACACTAACAAACCAAAATTATCTCTTAGTGACCTCTTTCTCACCTTAGACCACAAGACTAAATTGCTCCCTCAACGATCATTCGAACTACATACCTGAAACATCAAAAGATCTCGGTTATACTGACTAAAAATGGTACAAGAAGGGTGTGATTTTAATAGCTCAGTAGGAAACCCCCAAAAAATTCTTATATTTTCTTTTTCCAAAAACAGTCAAATAACACTAGTTTGAAATGCATATATAACAAATAAGTTTTTCTCATTTTAATAAATAACCCTTATTTTCATTTTAAAAATTATACACATCATATAACTAGTATTCAAAGGGTATTACTATTTTAAAACTGATTTCCAAACTAAAATCAAAGAAAAACAATACGATTTTATGCTGAAAAATAAATAGGAAGATTAAATAAGGAATCAGATGAAGTAAAAAATGTAAACAAGAAAATAAATATAAAAATAATGGGCGTTTCTAAACATCAATAGATCAACATTTGTACATACTCACATCAAACTCACCTATCAGCATACGGTGATTCTTCATAGTCTATAACCAAATAGACACTCTAAACTAGTACATCATGTGGAATGTACCAAAATGGCATATACAGTCAAGGGGGAACCAAGCTGTCTATTTGTGGTTGATAAGAAACCCTCAATCAACCCTCTAAAATTCTTCTAGGAAACCCATGTAAACATTATTCTATGTAAGTAGGAGGCCCTGGAATGTATTGATCACCTTACCTGTCATCACTACACTAGCATACTCCAAAAACTGACACCACCTATAGATAACCCATAGAGGTAAATCCTATATAGGTGTTCCCTTCATGCAACAAATCATTTACAAGTTCCAATCAGGTCATCACATCATTAAATCTTCAAAACAATTCTCATAACATTGAAATGTTCCAACGTGGAATTTGTATTTCCCAAAACACATCCATTTCCAAAACATCCTTTAGTCCGAAACGGGTATTATACAATGTTCATTCCAAATACACATCCAAAAAAATTATCATAAATTTTCAAAATCTTTATAAACAATCAATTTTAAGTGCATAATGACAAATGATCCTTTATACCAAATTCAATTTCATTTCCAACATTATTTCCAAAACCATGATGAAAACACCTAATGCACTTAGAGATTCCAAATGGGAATTCAAAACACATGAAAAACCAACCATATTCCAAAGTACCAAATGGTTTATATTATTTGGATTCCCATTTAGAATCACACTTAATTCATTTGGAAATAAAATGAGTTTAGTTAAACACTATGATTTTAAAAGAGACATACATATGTCTTGAAAATGGGGTTTTATGTCAAACAAGGTCATCCTAATTTGTATACCCATCCATGTGTGCACTCTGGGAACTCATGGATGTTCCAGAATTCAAAGGGATACAAAAATAATTGTTCCCCCAAACAATTTTCAAGTAATAGTACAAGTTCAGTCCCAAACACAACATGTTTTTCACATGTTTCGAACTATAAAAGACACCAAAAACTACACGCATGATGATAATTTTACAATACAATGATGATATCACAATATACACAAGGATAAACACAACTCAAAACAAATAATTTCATTTAAAAGTAATAACATACATTTTATAAAACACCTTGTATGCATACAATATATCATAATTATATAACCCTTTTAAAAACCACTCGCACTATTTTCTATTAGTATGAAACATCATAGAAATGAAAACTAACCAAAAGCATGAGAGACACATTTTTATATTATTAAAAAATCCACATTCATTAATGGAATGAGTTGTAATGGAATATCATGGAAACAAATGTCATAGTTAAGTGTAGATGAGATGAAAGTCACAGAGAATAAAGGTAACACCCCAAGGAACGATCTACATTCCCTAAACCCAAATAAACACAAGCTAACATGTTAACCCTAATATCTAGGGTTCATCCAAAAAATAACCCCACAAATGTAGAACCCTAAACCAATATAGTAAGGGAGATAGATAAAGAAATTTACCAAATCTCATGAGAACATCCTTACATTCAAACAAATAGAATCCATAGATGTCTGGGAGTAAGGGATGAGGGTCTCTATGGTCCTCCTAGTATGTTTTGGAATGAGGAGGGAGGAGAAACCTAAAACGGGGTTAAAATATTGGATGAGAAAATAGGTAAATTCATATTTTTAATGATTGGTAAGCTCACATGATTTGGATTTATAGTTTACCAAACTGTATGCGAATCATGAACACCCTACTATCTAAGGAAGACACCCTGCACCGTTTAGTCACATAGCCTCCAAACTATACTCTAACCATTACATATTTCACTATCCAATTGAGAAATTATCATCACATTTGATGCATGTTTTTTCAAACCATGCACAATCCATGCACTAAACTCTTGTCCCCAAAATCAAACTACATAGTTACATGGACTGGGTCACATGGGTAAACCTAATTGTACACCTAAGATGTGTACAAGACAAAACCAGATTAAACTTACAAAAAATCAAAAAAAACCGTGACTCAAAAAAAGATCCAAATCCATGAAAATAATAAAATAAAACAATTTTAATGGTTCGGATTTGACATCACTATTGGTCAAAGATTCCAAAAATAATCAGCTACTAACATTCTAAAATGATGAAAATGAGGATGTAGTGGTGTATAATATAGTTCATAATTTAGATAAGAAATAATAATAGTTTTACGTTCCACCAATACAGTCCTAAATGCACATATAATTTTCATCATTAAATTAACCAAATTCATAATTATGTTTCCAATTCTTTCCATTTCTCAGATGAAGTCCTATTCTTCCATAAATATATTTAGAAGAGGGGCCAAAACATTAAACATGATCATTTTCTCTTTGTAGACCCTAGTCACATGAGGTATCCTTAAATCCTTTTCATGAAATTAAAATTATAATATTTCTAATTCTTGTTATGTATTTTGGAAAGGGAGTATTTTATTTCCTTAATGATAGTCTCTCTATCACTACGATCATCATTTAAATGTTACCTGACAAATTTATAGATTTTATCACTATGTTTCATGATCTTATAATTATCCTATGAGTGAGATGTAAAAATATCTCCCCTGGTAGCATGAAATTCCTCCCTCATAAAATCTCCGATCATCTTAGTATCAAATGAATATATGGGAGGTGGAGTAGTAGATGTTGAAGCACTAGTTGTAGGTATGGTTTCGAAACTCTCTATAAGTGATGTCTACCCAATAGTAAATCTAGCTCTCAAATCTTCCATGATGGTCTTCATTACATCCATCTCATTATAAACTCTTTTATTATCAATTTCCACTTCTTTAATCTTCATGGTCATCTTATTCTGAATATGGAAGATAAATAACACAAAGATATGTCTTGTATGTGCTTCACTGTGATGATTTACATTTGGAGATATCGATCTCGGGATCCAACTAATATCAGAAAGCATCCCCCCTCTAAAAAAATCATAATCATCCTTATAAAATTTCTCATATGGTAGAGGATATTCAAGTAATGGTGAAGTAATCATATCAGGTAAAACATCCTATACATTCTTAGATCAAGGAGTAGAAACATCGGATGGAAAAGCTTACAATTGGACAAGATCATCAATTTGATCCACTAAAGATCATTTAGGATCATTTTCATCAATAGGGATGGAATGTTCACCCTGATCAGGTGGACTACCATGGTCATTATAATCACTATCATAACCCTCACAATATAAATTATGGTAAGAGATTCCTAGCATCTTGGAACCAAGATATGGATCCCCTTGGATGGTTCTTCATCCTCAACTGTGTCTGAAATAGCCAGCTCATCTCTATGAACTATATTTTGACAGGAAGAACCTAGGGATTCATCCCCCTCAATAGCTACTGTAGAATCATCTCTAGTAGAGGAATAATTAATAGAATCATAAACATCATCTTGAACTTGTGATTTCTGAAGTCCATCTTCATCATCATTTTCAAAACCATCTGAACCATCAGAAACTTCTAATACTTCATTTGAGGTCTCAAAAGAACTCTCATCATGTTCTTCTTCTGATAATTTTGTTTCCTATTATTCTACTTAACTAAGTATGAATTCTCTATTTGGGAAAAAATATAAGGGTAGAAACTCCAAAGGAAACATGGGGGATCTTGACCATATCTAGGTCACTCCCTTACTAAACTAAAACATCTACTTCTTATCTAACCACAAATTTTTCTTCATTCACATCCTCATCAGAGTAAAACATAAATAAATATATATATATATATATATAATAGGATATAATATATCATTATGTCTTATAGGTTATTGTATAGGATTTAAATACTCATAAAATATATCATTTTCCTCAACCCATTTCTTTAACCTAGGATTCCAGTTTACCTTCATCCTTTTACAATTAAACTAACAAAAATTAAAACCACCACGTTTTACTTATGCTTCTTTATTCTCGTCTACCATGAACTTGGATTCCAACATGCCTATGATCAGCTTATGATAGATCAAATAATGTTATCTATAATAATTAATTCCCTTATCTATAATTTTTACCATTAAATATCTATAATGGTTTATTTTATCCCCTCTTTTCAAAATGAATAAAATAAAAACATTTTGGTACCCCATTTTGTTAAGTCCCCTTTCCTTGGTAAAAGCATGTGATGGATAAATTTATACAAACATTTCCAATAAAATAAAGAATAGAATATCCATATAAAAAACTCACCATTTCTAGGAATATATCATTGAGATTCATCAAATATACCTTGGTTTGGGGTATTGATACATCTGGCCCACTTCATTGATCAAAAGCCAAACATTTTACCATCGACCATACCCCTAATAACATCATTATTCTCCCTGAAGTTATATTCTTTATACTAGTATAATTATTTAAAAAACATATAAAAAATGGTTTATAGTTCCTTTATAACCATTCAATACATCCTTGGTACTGAATCAATTTCATCACTAAATACATTCTTTATATCAGCCAATCCTCAACTATAATTTTCTCAGCAACAACTACTCGAGTCGAGAGTTGCAAGATCTTATGTTTGATGACTGTACCATGGATATATTATCCTTAATACATATTCATAATATATCATCCTTTATGGTAAAAATATAATGGTCACTTCACCCACATCGTTTTACTAAAACAAAAGTAAAAGGATCATTGCGAGTAATGTTGAATATTGAGAGAGAAGGGAAGTTGAAAGGTTCAAACTATGGCACGAGTGACAGTGTTACCAAAATCATATTCAAAATTTTAATTTTACCATTTATGGATTTAGAAATACAAAATATAATAATATATACAGAAATATATTAAATAAAAATTAATAATAGAAAATATAACTGATAGAAAATAAGAAAGAAACTTGATCAGTAGATCTTCTAATGGTGGAACTCCCAACGGTGGATCTCCCAATGGTGGATCTCCCAATGTTGGATCACCCATAGTGGATCTCCAATGGTGGATGACCATGACTGGATCTTCCAACGGTATATCTCCCAATGTTGGATCACCCAATGTTGGTTCTCCTTTGGTGGATCACCAATGGTTTAAATTTGAAGATAAATTACTAAAAAAATTATTATTCCTAATTCATGTTTTATATAGATTAATCTCTCAAAATACAAAGGGTTTGTAAAAATATAAGTAAAATGAAGTTCATTTCAGATGAATTCAAGAGTTATATCACTTTTTGGAAGTGGTATCTCCAAAAGGGATGTCTTACATCAATATTTCTTATCCTATAATGAGATATAAGATTCTTAGAAATATTATTCACACTTTTATTTTCACAATTTGTAGTGATATGTCGAAATTTATATCCATAATCTAGTAATGTGAGTTTCATCCACAAAATATGTTCACAGAAACTTCCAACCGCAATATATTTAGCCTCAAAAATTGATATTGTAACTATGTTTTTCTTTTTACAGCATTTAGAAACTAGTAATTTCCCAAAGGGTGACATGTTTTTTATCTGATCTTTTAATATAACATTCAACCCCCAAACCTTTCACCAGAATTTATTAATAAATAAAATTATTTTTATCTTGGATATAAAATTCCTAAACTAGTTATATACTAGACATATTTGGAAATTATTTTAACATCATGTAAATGTGATTCTTTAGTGTTTTCTTGAAAATGGGAACACATACACACACTAAACATAATATTTTGTTAGCTTGAAGTTAAGTATATTAGTATTCTAATCATACCACTATAATTGGTTTGATCTACTAACTGTCTAGTTTCATCAAGATCCATATTACAATTTTTAATCATGGGAGTATCAATTAATTTTCTGGTATCAAAAAAATATTTTAGAATGCGTTTGGTTGCATAATTTGATTTTAAATTATTTTATATTTATTTTAAAAAATTTGAAAACCGATAAATAATTTTACGTCACCCATTAAACCCAGTTAAAATTCACTTTGCATCATTTTTGACAAATAAATACACAATGAATATTTAGAAGTTCCAAAAATAATATCATCCACATAAATTTATACAACAAAAACATCTTTTGAAATTATTTTTATAAATAGTGTAGGATCCAATATTCCTAAAAAATAGATATTAGAAAATATTTTATTCTATCAGAACAATCTCTAGGATATTTTTTTAAACCATATATTTTTTTAATTTAAAAATATGATCTGGTAAATGAGGAATTTGAAATCCAGGGTGTTGTTCCAAAAAAAACATCCTCAATCATATAACAACTTAATAATGCACTCTTGAAATCCATTTAATATATAGTTTGAATCCCAAAATTGTCTTCATAGGAAATAAATATTCTAATAGATTAAAGTCTACTTACTGTTGAAAAGGTTTCTTCATAATCAATACCTTCTTCTTTACTATATCATTATTTAAACAATCTAGATTTATTCTGAAATATAGTTTATGACTCATAAATTTTTTTTCTAAACACCCACATAGTATCAGTGGTCAGAGTGTCTTTTGGTCTCTCTATTAGTTAATAAACATTTTATCATTAAAATTTATTGTTCTCTTATTAAATTTCCATCACCTATAATTTTTCATTAATTGTATCATTAGTATTCTTTGGTTAACCATGTGATAAAAAAGCTTAATGTTAAACCAGATTTATAAGAGAATCTCTTGTTTTTGTTCCTATATCTAGATCTTTAACTACATCATATATAGTATGGTATTTTTTAGTCGTAATAGTTTTATGTAAATAAGGATGGTTATCTCATTTTCCTCAATGATTTAGGCTTAGTTTTAGGTTGTTCCATAGAATTAGATGATTTCTGTTCTTATTTCACATAACAATCAGATGGTGAGGAATTTCTATTTATATTTTAAATGTCATCTTTAAGGTTTTCTAAAGGGGTGTTAGGGTCATGTGGATCTATTTTATTAAACATTCATGAACAAAATCCTCTTCAGTATTAGTCCTTTTATTAAACACACTATGATTTAATATATTTTCACTAACCAATGGAAATTCCTTCATCACTTTTGGATGACATTTTTTCAAGGTGATCCTTAATATTAACAATAAAGGCATTACAATCAAAAAAATTACACTAATTAAACTTTGGTTTTATTCTATTCCATAATTCATAAATTCTCTTTTTTAGGAGTTTTATAATAAAAAGTTAATTGATTATATAACAAGTTGTATTCATATCCTCATCCCAAAAATAAACAAGTAGATAATACACTTTGAGCATGGTTTGGTTGATTTCATAAAGGGTTCTATATCTCTTTTCCACTACACCATTTTTATTTTGGGTCCAAAGAAAATAAAATTGTTGATTATATCCATTTATCAAGAAAATATTATTGAAAACATAAATTAAAAACTAATGGCCATTATCATTTCTTATGGTCTAAATTATATGTCCTCTAATATTGAATACAAATTTAGCATAACTAGAAAAAAAATAATGAGCTTCACTTTTGTGGAATATAAATAATACCAAAGTATATAGAGAATATTGATCTTCTAGATCAAAAATATCGGGATGTAAATTTAATCAAGAAAGTCTATATGGTCCAAAAAAATTCATATTAACCAACTCTAGGTGTTGATAAGTTGAAACTTATTTATTGATTTGAAAGTGATTTTGTGATGTTTCCCTTTTTTCATGGGTTATAGACATTATCATTTTTGAATTCGAGTTTAGAAATATCCTTGAGTCATAATTTCCTAGTTATATTTCTATATAATTGAATGTTACGATGTCTTAGTTTCCTATTCCAAATCTATGATTCTTTTTGAAAAGCACAAAGATATAAATTTCTTTTAAAGAATAGAGAATCTAAATTAACCTCATCAACTTTATCAATTCATATAGCAGCAAACACTGAAGAATTTTTAGAATCGAAAACATTACAAACATTATTTTTATATTTAACCTGAAAAACATCATCACATAATTGTGAGTTTCTAAAAAATTTATAAATCAATTCATTAAGAAAATAAAACATTATAAATTAAGATAGTTCCGGAGATGTTGATCTGACCATGTCCAATAATTTTCCTTTATCAATGTTACAAAAAAGTGAATTGTCCACCATCCTCCTAGATTAATACTTTGAAACTTGAATAGTACCCAATCATGTGTCTAGAGAAGTGATTGTTTAGATGCAATAATTTCTTGTTAGATCTTTTTATGTAGGTAACATATAGAGAATATTTTAAACCAAAAATTACTTTGGTACCCATATATTCATAGGTCCAAAAATGTTTGTAATAAAATCCTTAGAAATAAATAACTTCTTAATAAGGTTACTATAGAAATAATTTATAATTTTATAAGTAAACTCGTTATTGTTCTAGAAGATTAAATACTAGAAACAGATGTGGTCGATCTAGAGTTAGGGAAAATTTAATTTTTAATAATCTTTCATTATCTAGGTTGATAGCCTATTCCAGTAGTATATTTAGGGGAAGTTTTCTTTCCAATAATATGGTTCAAGTTATTTATCCCTTTCTAAATATTTCTAAATAATTTTTTAATTTTCCATTTGATAAATTTTCACTCATTTTCAGTTTTAGAAGTATGTCATTTTTATCCTTCTCTTTAGCAAGACCAGTTTTAAAACTAGTAGTCAGATCATGTTACTTCTTTAAACATTTATATTTATATTAATGTTCAATAAAATTATGTTCTGAAATATTAAAATTTTAAAATATTTCTTCATTAGACTTGTTTTTTAAATTTTTTAATCTCTAAAATTATTTTAGATATGAATCGGGTATGGAGGAAAAATACTAGATACCTTATATGTTTTTTTAGAAAACACATGTTTTATCTGTCATTATTGTCTTATCTACCAGAATATAATTAACATAATATTTACTCAGAAAAACATGAATTTGATTTCATAAATTTCATATATAACTTATTTTTATCCTAATATTTCTTCTAATGTTTTAACTTTTGGCAGTAAAATTTGACATAACCTTTTCCCTTTCATTTGTAGTAGATTATTTCATTTATACTATCATCATTATTCAAATAATTTCTTAAATTACCTCTATTTTCAAACATTACATTATAACTAGGTTTCCTGAAGAACATATTAATTTTTTATAATTTCATGAATCACTTGGCCAAATGGGCCACTTCTTCATCGCTATCAACAGTTTACTCTACATCACTTGAGCTGTCAGATTTGATCTTCTATTTTTTTGTTGTTTTAGTTTTAAAATATATACAATTCCTCTTTGGTTTATCCTCTTATTATAAAATTTCTTTAAGTTACTATTCATAAATCTTAAGCTTTCATATCATCTATTTAATAGGAAACTTACCGACATCACATTATAATTGGATTGAAATTGAAGTTCCTCTCCGTCTTTTTAGTAAACATCTCAACCAGTGCATCACTTTATATTTTTGAGGAATTGGTTTCCCAAGTGAATTCATCATATTTATAGTATCATTAAACTGTATATATATATATATATATATCAAAAAAGGGTTCATCATGTTTCATCTTAAAACTATCATATTAAATAGTGTAAGTATTTAAAATCTTTTATTTGACAATATAAGTTCCTTTATGAGAAACAGGTAATGTTTCCCAAATTTCAATTTTAGTAGTCCAAGAAGAAAATCTTTTAAATTAATCATATCCTAAAGCACAATACAAATAAATAATTTCTTTATAGTAATTATTATAATATTCTTTGGTATATTCACTCTATTCTACTCTATCAGTTTTGGGTAATTCATATTTTTATTCAATTAGAGTCTATATTTCAAAAGACATGCTTTCAATATGCATATTCATTTTAATATTCAAATGAGTATATTTTTTGGAATTAAAATAATGATTCCTATTATTAGTAGATCCATCTTTTCTATTATTATCCATAATGAATAAAATTTATAAATAAAAGATATTTGTGATATTTAAAAATAACTAAATTTCATTTGAAAATATAATTGAAAATCCATTGATGCCAAATGTTGGTTGAATATAGTCACTCAAATGAGATTAAATTGAGTTCCCAATAAAATCACAATTTATAAATTAAAATTAAATCCCCCAAAATAATTAAAATTCCTGGTTAATAAAAAAAACTATAATTATATATTTTTTATTATTCATGTACTTTTATAGATGTGGTATTATGGATCAGTTAAAACAATATTTGAAATAACATTTTCTTTTTCAATTATATCACACAATCAAAACCTTTATATAAACACAAATTATAAAAATCTATCAAAGTAACAATTTGTTAAAATATTTAATATATATATAGTTTCGACATTAAAATTTTGAAAAACAAAACTGATAAAAACATAGTTGAAGGGTTCAGTCTCAATACAAGATTTAATCCCCTTCACATCGAAGTCTACTACTACCAAGAAATTAATTAAATTATAATCATGATCTATAATGTAGATTGGGTTTTATAAGAAAGAACAAATAGGCTATCCAAGATCAATTCCTCTTACATGGTTATATGTGGGATGAAAAACAATAGATGTGTCACACAAGACCTCTTCCATATTTCTCATGGGTAAAAAATAATATTGTTTAAGAGAAAAATAGGTATTCTCTATTTTAAGCACATGAGACCATTTTTACAGATAAATAGATTAAAACAACACACAACTAAATAGTAAATCATAATTAGATAAAGAAAATGATTGATTATTTAGTGTAGTGATGCTGGTCAGTTTGAATATATTCAGATGTTCAAATGTCCTCTTTTTTTTGTGAGTAGCTCAAATAGGTTTCTCTGAATGTTCATGAAAACATAGTGTCTTGGATGTATGATAGGTTCTTATATTTTTAGTCTTTCAATTTATATAGTTTATTCTTAATTTAAATTTTGTAATCTCTAATCATGAATCACTCTGGTATTGTTGATGTTAGGTCAATTTTCAACATAAAGTTCCACTCTCGCATACGTCCTTACATACATTTAGGAATAAAGAATATATTATGAATATATAACTCTCTAGTTATATCTATATACTAAATAATAATAATAAGGATATTATAGATCCTTTTACTAATCAATAAGTAAGAAAATTATGACATAGCCCTCAATGCATCTGTATATTTTTTGGGGAATTATTGTTAATAAATCCATGGGGTTCTTGAATGAATTAAATCCCCTAAACTAGTTATTAGATGAGTTAAATTTAAATTATACATAATAGAAATAGTATCACAATCCAAATATGGATTGTTCAGTGGTTGATCATATAAATTATCGATATATCTAAATAGTGGTAGATCAAGTCTTTTGATTTATCTAGTATAGCAGTAGATCTGGTCAGGTTGTAGATCTCATTAGGTTTTTAGGTAGATTCCCTTGTGGTAAAGTCTCATGGTAGATGTAATCCATTTTTATATATACTTTAACTAAAGATAGATCATCACAGCCAATGATATCTCTTTTTAAACTAATGTTGCATCATAAAGTTACAAACATTAATCATAGAATCACTTAGAAAATTATTAACTCTAATAAACCATTAAACATATTAGAACTATGATAATCATGCTTTTGAGCATTAAAATAAGGAGGTTCCGACAAATTCAGACCCCAAAACTATAAATATTTAATTTTTTTGGGAATAGATAAATAATATATTTATTGAATAATATTAAATGTCTCAAATGATGTTTTTTTCAAAAAAATACCCTTCTAAGATATATTCTACTTAATACCTTTCTGCTTAACCATGTTAAATGGAAATACAAAAAACGGTGACCTCAAGTTATTAGTAATATTAAACATGGTAGATATCAATATTTGATTATAAGTGAGCATAATATAATCATAAGGGTGTGATAACATGATTATAACATTAAAAAACACACTTAATAATTCATAGTCCATCCATCATGAGTCCTAGAATAAGGCTTTTTCATAACAAAAGATATGATTTGTAAGAGTGTAAAATGATTAATAATTTATCGTAGTCCATGATATAATATCATAATGATAAGAAATAAATTTTTAGAGAACATATAAGTATAAAAATATATTCCTTAGTCAAGTATTACATCGAATACTAACATAAAAAAGTGTAAAGAAGTATCACGGTGGATTAGGTTCACTCCCCATTCCCATAAACATAGTGGGCATCATCCAATAGTAGATTAGGTTCACTACACATCCCATTACATTTTATATAATGATATATCATTAAAGACCCATACTTTACATACATGGTTAATACATAAACATTGAATCCTACTTATTACAACATATAACAAAACCCTGAAAGGACCGTATAGGTATAGTGTCTTTAGAAACTGGGAAACATAAACAACTTGTTCATAAATCATCTATACTGTATCCCATTTATTTCATCATATCTATAGTCCCTTTTTGGAATATCTTACTTAATACCCTTCTTCCTGACCAGGGAAAAGAAAACATACAAAAGGTGAGCTCAAATGCTCAGTAAGGGTAAACAAAAGAAATAACAATTACATCAAATTCATAAGAACATCACATTTTGAAAATCTTATCCTGCAAAAGAGATCATAATTTCAGAACATGGGATAAATCATGGTAGTGAAATGTAATCCCAATAATCATAACATAAAACATGAAACTTTGTATCATACACACATAATCATAGAGAATCATTTCTTATTAGTCATGACTCATTGCCAAGACAATCTTAGTGGACAAAGTCCATTTCTGAACTGAGTTCACTCCTCGTTTCAGTCCTGTTTCACTGAACCGGTTTAACCTGTTGTTCCATCCATGTCAATCTAATGAGATATAAAATCATTACCCAATGCATTGGAGGTTGATATAGGTCCCAACCATCTCATAATGATACCATTCTTATGTGTGCCACAAAATAATAAACCATACATCATAGCATAACCCATGTAATAAAAATGGGATTCTTAATCATCGTGACATCATAAAACAATTCATATAAGATAAAAGAATTCATAAAAATAATTCCATCACAACATAATAAAATATATGTAATAATAGGGATAGAAACAGAACCCTTTATTATCTTAGATGGAATATAATTTTGATAAAACACTTGAACTCCATTCTTGAGGAAAATATCCTTTCTACTTAAAAAACACTTTTCCTTTCTTAACATGTCATACAATTATAAACTAATAGAAGTTGATTAAAAATAAACATGAAATCTTGTAATGGAATCTTCTTTTAAATAATGTTCTAAAAATCTATTCATGCTGTATAATTTAAAAAAAACATTCTTCTCGTACTTTTGTCGGAAAAGTCAAAAAGTACCTCGTACGAAAAACGACAAAAGATTCCTTTCATATCTTTTACTAAAAACTCACCGAAGGGTAAAATTGGATATGAAATATTGTATAAGGATATAAATATTACATATTTAGGAAACATGGATGTGGATGATAAAATACACCCCAGTAAATACCAAAGTATAAACAATCTCGGATAAAAATGAGATTGTGATATTTCCCTTACCTTAGGTCCGATTTGCTTCGTAAGTGTACAAAACTCCTGTATAATTATTTAAATAATGTCATTTACTTATTATAGATTCATAATCATTGTGATTATATCATATATGGTCATATTCGTATCTTCTTATTAGTAATATTTCATTGTTACTTGTTATTCGGGTGTTTATTGCTTTTTGTTCTTATGCGTGTTTTGTCGAATAAATTATTATTCTTATTTTAGGATATAGATAACTCATTTACAAAATGGTATTAGTCTAATATATATCATATTTATTCATTCAATTCATTTATATAATCATTATGCAATTAAGATCATGAAGAACGAGTCGCATCACATCGTGGAGACGGTAGGCTGTACGTACGTACGAGCGATTATATAATTCCCATGATCGTGGAATTGTATTGGAGTGTATGTATACTATTTAAGAATCAATATCACTTTAAAATAATAATATATAGTTATTATTTACACCATTATACCCATCCAAGTAAGGTGTTGGTGGAAAATAGACTACACCACGGCGTGGAGACGATATTCCATACATACGCACGTGCGGTGATTTCGTTTTCCGTAGGATGGATAAATGGTGAAATAGGGTTGTTTCATACTTATAATAAAATATCCGAATATGAGTGATACTTATTTTATTACTTAAAAATGAAACAACTAAAGAAGAATATGTGGAAGAAGAAATAAAGTTGAAAGAATCGGTAACGGACATTACCTCTTCCTTGAAGCACCTCTTTGAGACCTCCTTTTAGGGCACTAAAATTGGTCTTTGAAGAAGACCAGAACCTCTAGGATGTTTCTAGGGAATTGGATAGGATTAATTTGCAGGGGTTGGTCGTGCTAGATGGCTCAAAGTGGTGTGATAAAGAGAGGGAGGAGATGCCCTTTTATAAGGGAGGAGAGGGGCACCTTTGGAATAACTAAACATATTATTTTATTATAAAGTCAAATTCGGTTATTAATAGCTCCAAATTGATATATTTAAAATCTAAGGTGGGGATGGGTCGAAACCATCTCATATAATAGAATTTAGACAAGTTTAGGTCATTATATTAACCTTATCTTATTGTTTTAACTCTTAGTTAATTAGATTATCATTTGCCAAGTCACTTTTTATTTTTATATTATATAGTTAATAAACTTACCATATACATCTAAGAGACCCCCAAGTGGTCTATTAATGATACACCTATCATGTTATAAGTAGCTTGGCCGAACCTTAGTTTTTTAGGAATAAAATAACAATCAATAATATAATATTTGTTTTAAAAACTATTTTATGTCAATTTTGACACTATTTAGTAATTGATTTTTGTGAAAATCATAAAAGAATTATTAATTCGAACAAAGTAAATTAAATCAATACTAACATGTCATATTAACCTAGAAATGTAGGGAAATTCATAAAAAGTCTAAAATGACATTTATTTGGGTATTTATAACATCAATTATGTCAATATTTCATTAATAAGATAATTAGTGCATCATCTTTGTGTCATAAATAAATTAAATTATTTAATGTCTAAAAATTACAAATAAAATAAAATTATGTAGGAATACTTTTTATATTTCTAATGAATATTTATAGTCTAATTTATCTTATGTATAAACCTATATTAAAAATTATTTAGTTATTAAACTTGGATTTTAACTATTTTAACCCACCTTTAAATAAATTAATAATAAATGTCCTAATCTAATCCAAGTGGGCCTAAATGGTCATATTTTTTTCATAAGGTTGTTTTTGGTCGAATTACACTTATCCAATATAATTAGGACATGTGTTAGGGTAATAATACTAACATTTTTACCCTAAATTTCCCTATTTACTTTTAACTGTGGTAAAAAAAATAAAAAAGTTACTATTCAACAAAAATTATTTTCATCTCATTGAACCACATTTTACTTACTGACATCAACTATGTCTCTCGGATTTCTGAAATTCCACTCACAGAAGTAGTAAAATTATGTTTTATGCAAATTTGCAAATTCTCCTAGGAGGTGGGTAAAAGACGGTGAAAAGTTCAATAAAATTTTTATATATCTAAAATTATTATAAAATGACTCCAATGAATTGAATTAAACTTATATAGGTATTATGTATCAATTTTGACGTAAAATAAATTTAATTAAAATAAATAATTATGTAAATAAAAAGTCGGTTTTTAAATAGTAACCCAGTGTTTTCACTATTTATCAAAAATTGAATGTTTTCAGAAAAATACCAAAATTTCACCCTATGTAACACCCCAAGCTTCTACGGTACGCTTCTCTTTGAATAATGTGATAGCGTGTGTTGTACGCAACACCGAGTTCTAACACACCATAACTAATCAAACTAGCCGTTATGAATAGTAATACCTACTTTTTAAAATTATATATATTTTATATTTGAAAATGGACTTCATTTTTGGATTCGGAATATCGAATTTAGCCTAAGGTGAAATTTTGGTACATTTCGGATAACTTTCATATTTTGATGAATAGTGAAAATTACTAAGTTTTAATTAAAAACAACTTTTTTAATCAAAATAATTAATAGTGATAAATTATGAATTTGAGTGGTTTTAAAGTATATTTAGAATATATTTTTACCATTTAATATAATTTTGGTCATTGGACATAATTTTACAATTTAACCGAACATAAACGAGTGTCAATCTTTTGATAGTTATTATCTCTTAAAAACACGCTTTTTGTTTTGACAGCGGGAATTAATTTTAAATTAATTTCTGCCACTTATGTGTTTTGAATTTAGGAAAATGGATTCCATATTTGTAATCAGGATGTTTAAATTGTGTAAATAGGTAACTTTTATTTTTAGACATTTTGAATAATTACTGCGGTAAATATTTTATTTACCATGGTTAAGGATAAATCCGGTAAATAAGGGTTAAAAAATAATATTATAATAATACTAAATTACCCTAAAACATGTCTTAACCCTATTGGTTGATAAATGGTCGACCATGGGAATCTTTGGGTCTATTTTGTGACCCCATGGATCCACTTGTAAGTGATAATGACACTTTATTTTAATTAAGTTAAAATGAATACAAAAATGACACAAGCATATATCTTTTAGAAAAACAATTGTTACATAGGGTTATATATGTTGGATTTTAGATTATAAATATTCATTAGAAAGATAAAACGATTTCCTACATAATGATATTTTATTTATAATTTTTAGACATTAAATAATTTATTTTATTTATGACACAATGATGATGAAGTAATTACTATAATAGTGAAAAATTAAAATAATTGATATTATAAATACCCAAATAAATATAATATGAAACTTTTAATGAATTAAACTAATTTTCTAGGATAATATGATATATTAGTATTTATTTAATTGACTTTTTTCGAAGTAATAAATCTGTTATGAGTTTCACAAAAATCAACTATTGAATAGTGTCAAAATTGACATAAAAGAGTTCTTAAAACAAATATTATATTATTAATTGATATTAAATTCCTAAAAATCTAAGGATCGGCCAAGAGACTTATATCATGATAGGTTCATCATTAATGTACCACTTGGGGGTCGATTGGATGTATATAGTAAGTTTATTAACCATATTATATAAAAATACAAAGAGACATTGTAAAAGTGAAACTAATTAACTTAGAGTTAATACTTAAAGATAAGGTTAATATAAGTACCCAAACCTGTCTAAATTCTATTGGTTGAGTGGTTTTAGACCTATATCCACCTTAAACATTTAATAATAAGCTTTGGAGCCATTAGAAACCAAATATGAATTTATTATAAATTAATATTTCTAGCTTTTCCAAAGGTGCCCCTCACCCCTCTTATAAAAGGGCACTCCTCCTTCTCATTTCTTCACATCTTCAAAGCCTTTTGGTTCGGCCAAACACTGACCAAATACTCTCCCAACATCCCTCACTAAAACCTAGAGGCCTTTGTTTGATCAGAAAGCCAACCTAAGGATCCCTTTTGATCAAACCAAAAGGAAGAACCCGAAGAAGAGGTAATGATTTCACCATCCTTCTCTAAGTTCATTTCTTCTTCCACTTCTTCTTCCTTTGTTCTTACCATTCTAAAATAATAACTCCAGTATCTCACATATACTGTGATGTTATTATAAATATGGAACAACCATATTCAGTATTCTATCCACCCTTTGAATAACATGTCACCATACGTGCGTACGTATGGCTTACCGTCTCCATGTCGTGGTGTAATTGTTATTCAATATAATATTATTTGGATGGGTATAATAATGACGTGTAACTCATGTAAATAATAAATATATCATGTTAATGATTCTTTATATATGATATACCATCCATTTATATATTATTTTAATATCAAAAGAATGATATTGTCGCTCGTGCGTACGTACGGACTACCGTCTCCACGAACGCGATGAGATTCATTCTCCATCGTATCCATTCAAGTATAATTATCATTTGATGATTTAAAAATGATGTTTAAGGACTGGATATCATTCTGGATATGAATAAGATACAACAACCATGTCTTATGTAACAAAACATATAAAAGAAAATGAGTAAGTTAACTCCCGAAACGACGATAATTCTAAGATATTATTAACAAATCAATGTTAAAAGATCATATATGATATCATATTAATATATATGATTCTTGTATAATTTAATAACAACTATTTCACCATTATACAGGAGGTTAACCTACCCCAACCAAGGAAAAGTACAAGGTAAGGGTTTACTTTACAACCTCTTCATTATCCAAGGTTGTTTATACGTAATAATCTACTGGGATCTCTTTATCATCCACATCCATGTTTTTTAAAAATGCATTTCAAAACATTTTTACTATTTACTAGAATATGAGTTAAAGTCATTTATACCCTTTTTGACTTTTATAAGTGGTTTATAAAGGAATCTTTCGGTCTTTTTCAAAACAAGGTCCTTTTTAACCTTTTCGACAGAATTAAGGTAAGAATGTTTTTTTTTACTTATACGGCGGGTGCGGCTATTTTCCGCCGTTATAAAATCTTCAAAGCTTCCCTTACAAGCTTATAAGAATATTTTCAAAGAAAATGTTTTATTTTATATTGATCTTAAATTATTTCAAAATAAAAGGAGATATTTCTTTAAAAAGAATTTTGATTTCATCTATGTCAACATCCTTTGATGGATTTTAATATTATTTGATGTTGATTTATTATGATACAAAACTTCTATATTGTATTGAAGGTTTTGTGATATGTTTGACTGTGGATGTGCTATTTTTATACCATTCATAGTTTATGGTGAAAGTATTGACATTTCATATGCTAGTTTTAATATGAATGTTTATGTTATGTTTAAACCTTTTCATATGAGAATGCATTGGACTTAATATGTGACGGGTGGAGCCCGATATAGCTCTTCGATGCATCGGTAGGTCTCATGAGACAAACTAGTGTCTTGGCACAAGGCCTTGACAAAATCTTATTTGTAGTCTTGGCACGAGGCCTTGGCTATGTGGTTATGATAGTCTGGCATTATGCATTCCAACATTATGAAAGTGGTTATTGATTTTTGCATGTGATTATTCGATTAGTAGAATATCCATGTGAATAAGTAAATGGCATTATTTCATTTTATTTATGCCATACCATGTTGAAAGTTCATATTTAAAAGGCTTTTGATTTAGTTATACATTGCCTTAAATGTTTATTCTTATTTATGAAAGTTTCCGCTATATTGTTATCCTTACTGGGCATTTGAGCTCACCCCTTTTCTAAGTTTTATTTTTCCCAGGATGTGAAGAAGTATGTTATCAATGACCTGCAGGGATTTTATGAGGGGTTAATAGTGTGGGTTGTGGAAACATTATGTTGTTGTTGTAGTAGTTTTTCATTTTATGATGTAATGTAAAACTTATGAATATATCTAGTGTTTCCAAGGCTACTAAACCAATCGGTCTTTCGAGATTTGATCTTTCTTGTGATCATGCCAATGTTATGTAATAATGCACCGACTCTGGGTAACTGGGGTCAGGGCGTTACAGTTGGTATCAGAGGAAGTTTAGTACAAACCTTGGATGCTAGATTTAGATAAACTCTGATTAGAGCACATAGACCTAAGATGAACTTTGAGGATTAGTATAGAAGAACTTCCTAGAATTTTGGTATTGTAGAGATTTTGTGAGTTTTCCAAGCAATACATCCCTGTCTGGATACGAGCAGGTGGAGGCGGCTCTGGCACAGATGTACCTAGGGGTAAAACCCGAAAACACCGCTTTGAGCTAGACTCGAACGGGAACTGGTGCACGACAACGGGCCTTGCTGCACTCTTGGTTACGACACTCTTGGGGGATATGCTTAGGATAACTCTCATTTTCTTTACAAATCATTTTGAAGGGATTATGAGTATATAATTCCTCAAAGAAAACATTCTTATGATTATGGATTATATCCATAAATAGTTCAATTTATATTAAGTGTTTTATAAGTATGGGATTATGTATTTTGATTCATAAACTGATCTAGTTTATGCCATTGTTTAGAAATGGCGCCTAGTGGAAGAAATGGAAACCGTATCAATGCACGCACTCCATGTAGGGATTTCCCTCCTGCTCAAGATAATTATAGTGGGGCTGGTGATGCAACTGGTGCTGATCAGCTAATCACCATACTGGGACAACTTACTCAGGTTATGAATAATAACCTTACCCGTATGGAGCACCCTGATCCGCAGCGTGGAGGATCAATGTTAGATCGATTCATGAGGAAACAACCACCAACGGTCAATGGGAATACAAATCCCTTAGTAGCTGAGCAATGGATATTTTCCCTAGAGAAAATATTTCAGGCTTTGGGGAGCAGTGAAAGGGAAAAAGTTATCATGGCAGTTTACCGCCTCACTGGAGATGCTGATCAATGGTGGTCATTGATTCAAAATACGAAGGAAGATGATGAAGTATCAAATATGGAATGGAGGGTGTTCAAAGATCTGTTTTTAGAAAAATACTTCCCTCGCGACAATCGAGCAGATATGGAAAGGCAATTTCTGAGTCTGAGACAAAAGGAGGATGAGAATGTCACAAAGTATGAGGCTAACTTTACAAGGTTAGCGAGGTATGCTGGAGATTATATTCGCAACCCAAGAAGTAAGATTGATCGTTTCTTTGATGGGTTAAAACCATTTCTCTGTCGAGCATTAGTCTCACAATCCTTTTCATAGTACGAAGACATTGTCTCATTTGCTATCAAGACCGAAAATGAATTCTCTAAGTCTTATGACTTTAAAGAAAATCAAGAGAAGAAGAGACCTGCTGATCAATCTGGGAATGGAAATAAGGGGAAGAAGGGAAAGGTTGAATATCCATCTTGTGGTAAATGCGGGAAGAAACATCCTGGTACTTGCTTGAAGGGAATGGGAGTCTGTTACAAGTGTGGTGAAAAAGGCCACCAAGCTCATGATTGCAAGGGGAAGAAGGAAGCTACCAACGTTCAGTGCTATAATTGCAGGGAGATAGGGCATTATGCAAATGCATGTCCTAAGCGTCAGGAGAACTTACCTCAGAAAAGGCCAAGGGATCAAGGCCAGGCTTATGCTATCACTACTGCTGAGGTAGAAGCTCCGAAAGACGTGGTGGCAGGTAATTTAATGGTTTCCTCAAGTTTAGCAAATGCATTATTTGATTCTGGATCATCGCATTGTTTCATATCTTCCCAGTTTTCTAAGAAAATTAGATATTTCCAATTTGATTTAATAAGGGAGTTGTCAGTTAAAACTCCTAAGGGAAGTATCGTTGCAACAAAGTTTTGTGAATCAGTCCCCATTAGAGCACATAAATTTTATTTATCTGCTGATTTCATCGTCATACCTATGATTGAGTTTGATATAATCCTCGGTATGGACTGGCTTTCAGAATATGATGCGAAGATTTATTGTAAGAAGAAAGAGGTTACGATTCTTGATGATAATGATAAGGAGCACCTTATTTTTAGAGCAGAATCGTCACCACCTAATTATTATTTAGATCCACCCCTAGTAGCTCAACTTAATTCAATTATTGGGGAGGAAGAGAATGAAATAACTGTCGATGAGGAAAGGAATGTTCAAATAGAGGATGTACCTGTTGTGAAAGAATTTGTAGATGTATTTCCGGAAGATTTACCTGGACATCCTCCAGAACGAGAAGTTGAGTTTTCTATTGATTTGATTCCTGGATCAAGGCCTATATCGAAGACCCCTTATAGAATGGCCACTGTAGAGTTGGTCGAACTAAAGAAACAACTAGAGGAATTGAGTAATAAGGGATTTATTCGCCCTAGTGTTTCTCCATGGGGAGCCCCTGTTCTTTTTGTTAAAAAGAAAGATGGATCTATGAGGTTATGTATCGACTACAGGGAGATCAATGCTATAATGATAAAGAACAAGTATCCCCTACCTCGTATTGATGATTTATTTGAGCAACTGTATGGAGCTCAATACTTTTCAAAGATTGACCTTCGATCTGGATACCATCAGTTGTGTGTGAAGAAGGAAGACATTCCGAAAACAGCATTTCGAACCAGGTACGGGCATTACGAGTTTACTGTAATGCCGTTTGGATTGACTAATGCACCCTCTGTATTCATGGATCTAATGAATAGAGTTTTAAAGGAGTATCTAGATGAATTTGTGGTGGTATTTATTGATGATATCTGGGTATACTCCAAAACCTACGAAGATCATGAAAATCACTTGCGCATTATCTTGAAGACTCTGAGGAGGCATGAATTATATGGGAAGTTTAGCAAGTGTGAATTCTGGCTTCAGGAGATTTCTTTTCTTGGCCATATTGTCTCTAAAGATGGAATCTCTGTTGATCCTTCTAAGACCAAGGCAATCCAAGAATGGCCAGCACCTACGAGTATAACTGAGGTACGTAGTTTTATTGGTTTGGCAGGTTATTATCGACGTTTCGTCCAGAATTTTGCCCGATTGGCTAACCCATTAACGAAGCTCACACGTAAAGGGGTTAAATTTGTTTGGACAAAAGAGTGTGAAGAATGTTTCGAAGAACTGAAGAGAAGATTAGTCAATGCTCCTATATTGACTCTACCATCGGGGAATGATGGGTTCGTTATTTATAGTGATGCATCGAAGAAAGGACTTGGCTGTGTCCTTATGCAGAATGATAGAGTTATTGCCTATGCATCACGACAGTTGAAAATTCATGAACAAAACTATCCTACTCATGATCTCGAGTTAGCAGTAGTGATCTTTTCTTTGAAGATATGGAGGCACTACCTCTATGGTGAAAAATGTGAGATTTATACTGATCACAAGAGTTTGAAGTATATTTTCTCACAAAAAGAACTCAACATGAGGCAAAGGAGATGGCTTGAATTACTCAAGGATTATGATTGTACGATACACTACCACCCAGGGAAGGCAAACAAGGTGGCAGATGCTTTGAGTAGAAAAGACCATGGAGTTTTGAACAATATGAGAATTGAAAGGGATCCAATTTTCATGGATCTGGTGAAGATGGACATGGGAATAACCAGGGAAGGTGAAACATCAATTCTTTTTCAAATGGTTGCCAAACCATCATTACTAGAAAGGATTAAGAGTTCTCAGACCGATGATGAAGAATTCCAAAAGAAGATTAAAGCTGTGAATGATGGGAGATTGAGAGACTTTGTGTATGAAGATGGAATTTTGAAATTCGGGAAGAGACTTTGTGTTCCCAATATACCTGATCTAAAAAGGGAATTGCTGGATGATGCTCATAGTTCCAATTTCTCTATACACCCTGGGAGCACCAAAATGTATAGAGATTTGAAGGAACATTTTTGGTGGGACAACATGAAGAGGGAGATTGCTGATTTTGTGTCAAGATGTATGGTTTGTCAACAAGTGAAAGCTGGAAGGCAACAGCCTGGAGGAGTCATGCAACCTCTTCCCATACCGGAGTGGAAATGGGACAATGTTATGATGGACTTTGTCATGGGGCTACCAAAGACTCCTAGAAGGAACGATGCAATATGGGTTGTTGTCGATCGTCTTACCAAGATAGCACATTTTCTTGCTATAAGAGAAGATCTACCCCTGGAACGTCTAGCAAGACTATATATTAATGAAGTTGTGAGACTTCATGGAGTACCCCTATCGATTGTTTCTGATCGTGATCCCCGTTTTACTTCAAGATTTTGGAAAAGTCTTCAGAAATCCCTGGATACTGAACTTCATTTGACCACTGCTTACCACCCTCAGACAGACGGACAATCAGAATGGACTATTCAAACCTTAGAAGACTTGTTGAGATCTTTCTCACTTGACTTTCAGGGTATGTGGGATCAATATTTACCTTTGGTAGAATTTTCCTATAACAATAGCTTCCATTCAAGTATTCAGATGGCACCATATGAAGCGTTATACGGAAAGAGATGTCGTACACCAACCTGTTGGGATGACGTTGGTGAAAGAAAACTTGTAGGCCCAGAACTGGTGGAGGAAACGGTGGAAAAGGTGAAAGTAATCCAAAATCACATCAAAGCAGCTCAAAGTAGGCAGAAGAGCTATGCCGATAATCGAAGGAAGGATTTGGAATTTCAAGTCGGTGATCATGTTTTTCTGAAGGTATCTCCGTGGAAGGGAGTCATACGTTTTGGTAAGAAAGGTAAATTGAGTCCCAGGTACATCGGACCTTTCGAAATTCTAGAACGAATTGGGGTTGTAGCTTACCGATTGGCAATGCCGCCAAGTCTCTCCAAAGTTCACGATGTGTTCCACGTATCTCTATTGAGGAAATACATGCCTGATCCGACGCATGTACTCACCTATGAGGAATTAGAACTGGAACCCGATCTGTCTTATTGCGAAGAGCCCGTCAAGATTCTTGATACGAGAGAACAAGTGCTGAGAAACCAGACGACGCGTCTGGTAAAAGTTTTGTGGAGAAACCATAAGATGGAAGAGGCAACGTGGGAACCCGAGGAACTTATGATGAAGAACCACCCGAGTCGTTTTATGCAGTAATACCCTAGAAATTGCGAGGAAGCAATTATTTGAAGGAGGGGAGAATGTAACACCCCAATCTTCTACGGTACGCTTCTCTTTGAATAATGTAATAGCGTGTGTTGTACGCAACACCGAGTTCTAACACACCATAACTAATCAAACTAGCCGTTATGAATAGTAATACCTAATTTTTGAAATTATATATATTTTATATTTGAAAATTGACTTCATTTTTGGATTCGGAATATCGAATTTAGCCTAAGGTGAAATTTTGGTACATTTCGGATAACTTTCATATTTTGATGAATAGTGAAAATTACTAAGTTTTAATTAAAAACAACTTTTTTAATCAAAATAATTAACAGTGATAAATTATGAATTTGAGTGGTTTTAAAGTATATTTAGAATATATTTTTACCATTTAATATAATGTTGGTCATTGGACATAATTTTACAATTAAACTGAACATAAACAAGTGTCAATCTTTTGATAGTTATTATCTCTTAAAAACACGCTTTTTGTTTTGACAACGGGAAATAATTTTAAATTAATTTCTGCCACTTCTGTGTTTTGAATTTAGGAAAATGGATTCCATATTTGGAATCAGGATGTTCAAATTGTGTAAATAGGTAAATTTTATTTTTAGACATTTTGAATAATTACTGCGGTAAATATTTTATTTACCATGGTTAAGGGTAAATCCGGTAAATAAGGGTTAACAAATAATATTATAATAATACTAAATTACCCTAAAACGTGTCTTAACCCTATTGGTTGATACATGGTCGACCATGGGAATCTTTGGGTCTATTTTGGGACCCCATGGATCCACTTGTAAGTGATAATGACACTTTATTTTAATTAAGTTAAAATGAATACAAAAATGACACAAGCATATATCTTTTAGAACAACAATTGTTACATAGGGTTATATATGTTGGATTTTAGATTATAAATATTCATTAGAAAGATAAAAAGATTTACTACATAATTATAGTTTATTTATAATTTTTAGACATTAAATAATTAATTTTATTTATGACACAATGATGTTGCAGTAATTACTATAATAGTGAAAAATTAAAATAATTGATATTATAAATACCCAAATAAATATAATATGAAACTTTTAATGAATTAAACTAATTTTATAGGATAATATGATATATTAGGATTGATGTAATTGACTTTGTTCGAAGTAATCAATCTGTTATGAGTTTCACAAAAATCAACTATTGAATAGTGTCAAAATTGACATAAAAGAGTTCTTAAAACAAATATTATATTATTAATTGATATTAAATTCTTAAAAATCTAAGGTTCGGCCAAGAGACTTATATCATGATAGTTTCATCATTAATGTACCACTTGGGGGTCGCTTGGATGTATATAGTAAGTTTATTAACCATATTATATAAAAATACAAAGAGACATTGTAAAAGTGAAACTAATTAACTTAGAGTTAATACTTAAAGATAAGGTTAATATAAGTACCCAAACCTGTCTAAATTCTATTGGTTGAGTGGTTTTCGACCTATCCCCACCTTAAACTTTGAATAATAAGCTTTGGAGCCATTAGAAACCGAATATGAATTTATTATAAATTAATATTTCTAGCTTTTCCAAAGGTGCCCCTCACCCCTCTTATAAAAGGGCACTCCTCCTTCTCATTTCTTCACACCTTCAAAGCCTTTTGGTTCGGCCAAACTCTGCCCAAATACTCTCCCAACATCCCTCACTACAACCTAGAGGCCTTAGTTTGATCAGAAAGCCAACTTAATGATCCCTTTTGATCAAACCAAAAGGAAGAACCCGAAGAAGAGGTAATGATTTCACCATCCTTCTCCAAGTTCATTTCTTCTTCCACTTCTTCTTCCTTTGTTCTTACCATTCTAAAATAATAACTCCAGTATCTCACATATACTGTGATGTTATTATAAATATGGTACAACCATATTCAGTATTCTATCCACCCTTTGAATAACATGTCACCATACGTGCGTACGTACGGCTTACCGTCTCCACGTCGTGGTGTAATTGTTATTCAATATAATATTATTTGGATGGGTATAATAATGATGTGTAACTCATGTAAATAATAAATATAACATGTTAATGATTCTGTATATATGATATACCATCCATTTATATATTATTTTAATATCAAAAGAATGATATTGTCGCTCGTGCATACGTACGGACTACCGTCTCCACGAACGCGATGAGATTCATTCTCCATCGTATCCATTCAAGTATAATTATCATTTGATGATTTAAAAATGATGTTTAAGGACTGGATATCATTCTGGATATGAATAAGATACAACAACCATGGCTTATGTAACAAAACATATAAAAGAAAATGAGTAAGTTAACTCCCGAAACGACGATAATTCTAAGATATTATTAACAAATCAATGTTAAAAGATCATATATGATATCATATTAATATATATGATTCTTGTATAATTTAATAACAACTATTTCACCATTATACAGGAGGTTAACCTACCCCAACCAAGTAAAAGTACAAGGTAAGGGTTTACTTTACAAACTCTTCATTATCCAAGGTTGTTTATACGTAATAATCTACTGGGATCTCTTTATCATCCACATCCATGTTTTTTAAAAATGCATTTCAAAACATTTTTACTATTTACTAGAATATGAGTTAAAGTCATTTATACCCTTTTTGACTTTTATAAGTGGTTTATAAAGGAATCTTTCAGTCGTTTTCAAAACAAGGTCCTTTTTAACCTTTTCGACAGAATTAAGGTAAGAATGTTTTTTTTACTTATACGGCGGGTGCGGATATTTTCCGCCGTTATAAAATCTTCAAATCTTCCCTTACAAGCTTATAAAAATATTTTCAAATAAAATGTTTTATTTTATATGGATCTTAAATTATTTCAAAATAAAAGGAGATATTTCTTTAAAAAGAATTTTGATTTCATCTATGTCAACATCCTTTGATGGATTTTAAGATTATTTGAAGTTGATTTATTATGATACAAAACTTCTATATTGTATTGAAGGTTTTGTGATATGTTTGATTGTGGATGTGCTATTTTTATACCATTCATATTTTATGGTGAAAGTATTGACATTTCATATGCTAGTTTTAATATGAATGTTTATGTTATGTTTAAACCTTTTCATATGGGAATGCATTGGACTTAATATGTGACAGGTGGAGCCCGCTATAGCTCCTCGATGCATCGGTAGGTCTCATGAGACAAACTAGTGTCTTGGCACAAGGCCTTGACAAAATCTTATTTGTAGTCTTGGCACGAGGCCTTGGCTATGTGGTTATGATAGTCTGGCATTATGCATTCCAACATTATGAAAGTGGTTATTGATTTTTGCATGTGATTATTCGATTAGTAGAATATCCATGTGAATAAGTAAATGGCATTATTTCATTTTCTCTATGCCATACCATGTTGAAAGTTCATATTTAAAAGGCATTTGTTTTAGTTATACATTGCCTTAAATGTATATTCTTATTTATGAAAGTTTCTGCTATATTGTTATCCTTACTGGGCATTTGAGCTCACCCCTTTTCTATGTTTTATTTTTCCCAGGATGTGAAGAAGTAAGTTATGAATGACCTGCAGGGATTTTATGAGGGGTTAATAGTGTGGGTTGTGGAAACATTATGTTGTTGTTGTAGTAGTTTTTCATTTTATGATGTAATGTAAAACTTATGAATATATCTAGTGTTTCCAAGGCTACTAAACCAATCGGTCTTTCGAGATTTGATCTTTCTTGTGATCATGCCAATGTTATGTAATAATGCACCAACTCTGGGTAACTAGGGTCGGGGCGTTACACCCTAGGCTAATTTCGATATTCCGAATCCAAAAACGAAGTCCATTTTGAAAAATAAAATTTACAAAATTTCAAAAGGTGGTTATTACTATTCATAATGGCTTGTTTTAATAATATTTTAATAGCATATCGTTGTTTAGTGAAACTTGGTATTACGTACGACGCAAGCTATCGAGGAAGGCCACGTTTGCATATAAAGAAAGTCAAGCTAGTGTTGTGTGTAGTGAAAGATTCCTTTGATGATTTATATAACATAAAAACAAAATATTTCTTATAAAAGTCTCCGGTGTTAAATTCTACCCCCCTTAAAATGAATTTTGCCCTCGAAATTCGTCACTTTGTAACAAACAGATGAGGATACCTCTCCCTAATCTTAACCTGAAGCTCCCATGTAGCTTCTTCTAATTGGCGGTTCCTCCATAAAACCTTCACCAAGCGAGTGGTCTTGTTCCGTAGGACTTTTTCACTACAATCGAGAATCTCTATCGGCTGTTCTTAATAAGAAAGATCTTGTTCCAGTGGTACAACTTCTGAGCTGAGTACATGTGAAGGGTCAGGTATGTACTTTCTCAAGAGAGATACATTAAACAAATCGCGAACTTGAGATATATTCTATAGAAGCACCAATCGGTAAGCTTCCTTCCCAACACGATCTAGTATTTCGAAAGGACCGATATATCTAGGGCTCAACAGCCCCTTCTTTCCAAATATCATGACCCTCTTCCAGGGAGATATTCGTAAGAACACATTATCACCCACTTCAGAATCTAGATCTTTTCTTCGGTTGTCGGCATAACTTTTCTGTTGACTCTGAGCTGCTCTTATGTTTTGTTGAATAGATCTGACCTTTTCTTCCATTTCATCAATGAGATCAGTTCCTAATAGCTTTATTTCCCCAACTTGATCCCAACAAGTTAGAGTCCCCCATTTCTTTCCATAGATATCTTCATATGGATCCATATGAATACTGGATTGAAAGCTATTATTATAAAAAAAATTCCACCAAAGGTAGGTGTTGATCCCAACCACCTTTGAAATCTATAGAGAAAGCTCTCAACATATCTTCTAGAGTTTGAATTGTCCTCTCAGAATGACCGTCTGTCTGAGGATGATAAGAAGTGCTGAAACTCAACTCTGTATCCAGAGTATGCTGAAGACTTCTCCAGAACATTGAGGAAAACCTCGGATCCCAATCATATATAATAGAAAGTGGTACTCCATGCAATATTACCACTTCCTTTGCATATATCCTGGCAATCTAATCTAGAGAGAAATCCTCTCTAATAGAAATGAAGTGTGCAGACTTTGTAAGACGATCAACTATGACCTAGATAGTATTATTGTCTTTAGATGTTTTAGGAAGTCCGGTGACAAAGTCCATAGTGATATTTTCCCATTTCCATTCAGCTATGGGTAATAGTTTTAACATCCCCTTAGACTTATGTCTATCAGCTTTAACTTGCTGACAAACCAAGCATCTAGAGACATATTCAGGAACATCTCTTTTCATGCCATCCCACCAGAAGTACTCTTTCAGATCCCTATACATCTTCGTGCTTCCCGGATGAATAGAGAATGAAGAACTATGAGCCTCATCTAGCATCTCCTTCTTTAATTCTGGGATGGGAGGACCACAAACCCGATTCCTGAACTTTATTATCCCATCACAATCAAGGTTTAATTTAGGAACATTTCTCACCTTCTTTTGTAACTCTACATCTTCTTTCTGTGTCTCTTTAATATTAACATGTATAGATGGTTGAACATTCATTTTAGAAAGTTAATATTTTTCCCCTTCCATTATAATTCAAGATCCATCCTTTGTAAATCCATAAATATTGGATCTTTTATGATCCTCATCATGGATAAAATGGCATGGTCTTGTCGACTTAATGCATCTACAAACTTGTTTGCTTTCACAGGGTGGTAATGGATTGAGCAGTCGTAATCCTTAATCAGCTTCAACCATCTTCTTTGGCGCATATACAGCTCCTTTTGTGTGAAAATATATTTTAAACTTTCATGGTCAGTATAAATATCACACCTTTCTCCATAAAGATAATGCCTCCAAATCTTTAATGCAATGATTGCCGCAGCTAACTCCAAATCATGAGTTGGGTAATTTTTCTCATGGATTTTCAACTGTTGTGAGGCATAAGATATCACCATATCATTTTGCATGAGAACACATCTGAGTCCCTTCTTGGATGCATCACTGTAGATCACAAGCCTTTCTCTACTGCATGGTAGTGTGAGCACAGGTGCACTGACTAACCTTATTTTTAGCCCTTTGAAATTTTCTTCACATTCCTCCATCCAATGAAACCTAACTCCTTTTCATGTCAACTTGGTGAGTGGGTTAGATAATCTTGAAAAATATTTCACAAAACGTCGGTAATATCCATCCAAACCAAGAAAACTTCGGATCTCAGTTATTGTTGTTGGTCTCGACCATCTTTCGATAACCTCTATTTTTGCTGGATCCACAGATATCCTCTCTTTTGAGATTATATGACCCAAAAATGCAACTTTTTTAAGCCAAAATTTACACTTGGTAAATTTGGCATAATGATTCTCCTTTATTAGGGTCTTTAATAAAATTCTCATGTGATCTTCATGTTCTTCCTTGCTCTTTGAATATACAAGAATATTGTCTATAAAGACTACCACAAACTGATCAAGATAGTCTCTAAAGACTCTATTCATAATATCCATGAAGATAGCAGGGGCATTAGTAAGGCCAAATGGTATCACTATAAATTCATAGTGTCCATACCTTGTACGGAAATCCGTCTTTGGTATATCCTCCCTTTGGACCCTTAATTGATGATACCCTAAACGAAGATCAATCTTGGAAAAGTATTGAGCTCCGCATAGTTGGTCAAATAAGTCATCGATGAGTGGGAGAGGATATTTGTTCTTGATAGTGATCTTGTTATGTTCTCGATAATCAATGCATAGTCTCATTGATCCATCATTCTTCATAACAAACAGAATAGGTGCTCCACAAGGTGACGCACTAGGGCGTATGAATCCCTTATCAAGATTCTCTTAGAGTTGCTTCTTCAATTCCTATAACTCAATTGGGGAAATTCTATAAGGTGTCTTTGAAATAGGCAAAGCACCCGGTACGAGTTCTATTGAAAACTCAACTTCATGATTTGGTGGAAGACCCGGCAATTCCTCCATAAATACATCATCAAACTCTCTTACAATGGAAATATTATTAATTGTGAGTTTCTCACCAACCATTTGAGATAAATAACCTTAATTTAGTGGAATCAAGACCCGTATGATGGAATAAATTTCCTCTGGAAGTTTATGTTCATCCTTGCATCGATAGACGATCATAGATTGATCTGGAATATGAAATTTAACTTCCCTTCTTTGGCAATTGATATGAGCTCCATATAAAGAAAGCCAATCCATGCCAAGAATCACATCAAATTCTACTGTAGGAAGGATCAAAAGATTTTCAAGAATCACTTTCCCACAAACTTCAATCGGAGAATAATTATAAGCTTTTGATGTGACTATTGTTCCATTAGGGGTTTTAATAGCTAACTCAACATCTAATTGTTGAGGTAATATGGTGATACCCTTAGAAAATTCTTCAGAAATAAAATAGTGGGTGGATCCAGAATGAAATAAAACATTTGATACTTTAGAGTGGATGGTAACTGTACCATTTACCACATCGTTATCGTACTCCACATCACTGATAGAAATTGCATGTGACTTTCCTTTGACATTAGCCTTAATAGTTTGTTGACATCGACCAACATCATCAACCCTTGGATTTGGGCATTGATTGGAATAATTCCCCATCTCCTTGAACTTAAAACATTGAAGTGTAGTAGTTTCATTCTGTGTATCCCTACCTTTGTTTGCATCATTAGACATCTTTTTCCCATCATTGCGGAATTAAAATGGCCGATGAACTTCCAATCCACATTTAAAACATTTACTTGTCCCTTTAAGATAACTCCCACCATGTTTCTTTCCACACTTTGAGCATAAGGGAAAGCTCATCTTCTTTTCAATGTGGTCTTTAGATTTTCCTTTGAATTCCATTTTCCTCTTCTTATCAAACCCATGTGACTGATGGGTTACACCAATCTCCATCTCAACCTTGAGAGCACATCAAACAGTTTCCTCATAGCAATTGAAGTCCCTTATGGATAATGCCCTTCGAAGACTTGGTTTTAAGCCACTAAAGAATTGATCGATCTTACTCTCATGTTGGATAATAATTTAGGAAGCGTACCTTGCAAGTCTTGTAAAATTTTCTTCGTAGGTACCAAGAGATTCATCATCTATTTGATTCAGTACAATAAACTCTTTCTCCATCGTTGTTCGAAGAATACGAGCGAAATACTTATTGAAAAATAAGTTCTTGAACATGTCCCATTCCATGGACTCAATTTCATCCCATTGCCTCGTATTCTTAATAAGATTCCACCATTGATCAGTATCTCCTTCCAAACGATACACTGCTAGGATGACTTTATCATGTTCATAACATTGAAGAACTGAAAATATCTTTTCAGTAGTACTAATCCATTGTTCAGAAACTAATGGATCAGTAGACCCGCTGAATGAAGGTGGACGCTGTCTCATGAAGGATTCAACATAATTTTTCTCCTTCCTTTGCTCGTTTGGAAGTTCTGCATGATTCATAGCTTGAGAAAGTTGTGTGAGCATGGCTACAAGATTTTACATTCCATCTCCCATAACGTTTGGTATCTTAGGGGACAATCATTGCATTTCCCGTCACATTACGCATTAACACGGTTCCTTCGGGTTCTCGCCATTGACTAAAACCAAGAAGAATAGTGTGAGAAACACTAATTATAATAGGAAAACCACATAATCAACAATAAAATTTCACAATTAAGGTATTATCCTAGGTTATTCATGGCCATTTATAAAACATTAAGATTGTGTTCTATGCTTAGACATATCCTTAGGGTTCTTACTAAGGCTTTCACATCTTAGTTTCCAAAGGTTGACTATACCTTTACTCTGATACCAACTATAATGACCCATACTTTACATACATGGTTAATACTTCAAAATTAAAGAATACTTATTACAACATATAAAAAAACCATGAAACGGCCGTATAGGTATAGTGTCTTTAGAAACTGGGAAACATAAGCAACTGGTTCATAAAGCATCTACATTGTCTCCCATTTATTTCATCATATATATAGTCCCTTTTTGGCATATCTTTCTTAATACCCTCCTTCCTGACCAGGGAAAAGAAAACATACAAAAGGGTGAGATCAAATGCTCATTAAGGGTAAACAAAATAAATATCAATTACATCAAATTCATAAGAACATCACATTTTTAAAATATTATCCTGCAAAAGAGATCATAATTTCATAACATGGGATAAATCAAGGTAGTGAAATGTAATCCCAATAATCATAACATAAAACATAAAACTTTGTGGCATACACACATAATCATATAGAATCATTTCTTATTAGTCAAGACTCATTTCCAAGACTATCTTAGTGGACAAATTCCATTTCTGAACCGAGTTCACTCCTCGTTTCATTCCGGTTTCACTGAACCGGTTTAACCAGCCGTTCCAGCCATGTCTATCTCATGAGATATAAAATCTTTACCCAATGAATTTGAGGGAGATATAGGTCCCACCCATCTCATAATGATACCATTCTTATGTGTGCCACAAAATCATAAACCATACATCATAGCATAACCCATGTAATAAAAATGGGATTCTTAATTATCGTGACATCATAAAAAAAATCATATAAGATAAATGAATTCATAAAAATAATTACATCACAACATAATCAAATCAATGTAATAATAGGTATAGAAACAGAACCCTTTATTATCTTAGATGGAAAATAATTTTGATAAAACACTTGAACTCCATTCTTGAAGAAAATATCCTTTCTACTTCAAAAACACTTTTCCTTTCTTAACATGTCATACAATTCTAAACTAAAGAAGTTGATTAAGAATAAACTTGAAAACTTGTAATGGAAGCTTCTTGGAAATAATGTTTTAAAAATCCATTCATTCAGTATATGTTAAAAAAACATTCTTCTCATACTTTTTTCGGAAAAGTCAAAAAGTGCCTCGTAAAAAAACGACAAAAGATTCCTTTCATATCATTTACTAAAAATTCATCAAAGGGTAAAATTGGATATAAACTATTGTAGAAGGATATAAATATTACATATTGAGGAAACATTGATTTGGATGATAAATCACACCCCAGTAAATTCCAAAGTAGAAACAGTTTCGGATAAAAATGAGATTGTGATATTTCCCTTACCTTATGTCCGATTTGCTTCGTAAGTGTCCGAACATCCTGTATAATGATATAAATAATGTCATTAACTTATTCCAGAATCATACTAATTGTTATGATATCAAATATGGTCATATTCTAAGCTTCTTATTAGTAATATTTCATTGTTACTTGTTATTTGGGTGTTTATTGCTTTTTGTTCTTATGCGTGTTTTGTCGAATAAATTCTTATTCTTATTTTAGGTTATAGATACCTCATTTCCAGAATGGTATTAGTGTAATATATATCACATTTATTCATTAAATTAATTTATATAATAATTATGCAATGAAGATCATGTAGAACGAGTCGCATCAGGTCGTGGAGACGGTAGGCCGTATGTATGCACGAGCGATGATATCATTCCCATGATCGTGGAATTGTATTGGAGTGTATGAACACTATTTCAGAATCAATATAACTTTAAAATAATCATATATAGTTTTTATTTACACCATTATACCCATCCAAGTATGGTGGTGGTAGAAAATAGATTACACCACGGCATGGAGACGGTATTCCGTACGTACGCACGCGCAGTGATTTCATTTTTCGTAGGATGGATAGATGGTGAAATAGGTTTGTTTCATACTTATAATAAAATATAAGTATATTATTGATACTGATGTTATTACTTCATAATGAAACAACTAAAGAAGAAGATGTTGAAGAAGAAATAAAGTTGAAAGAATCGGTAATGGACATTACCTCTTCCTTGAAGCGCCACTTTGAGAACTCCTTTTAGGGCACTAAAATTGGTCTTTTAAGAAGACCAGTACCTCTAGGATGTTTCTAGGGAAGTGGAGAGGAGAAATTGGTAGGGGTTGGCAGAGCTTGAAGGCTCAAAGTGGTGTGAGGAAGAGAGGTAGGAGATTCCCTTTTATAAGGGAGGAGAGGGGCACCTTTGGAATAACTAAAAATATTATTTTCTTATAAAGTCAAATTAGGTTTTTAATAGAACAAAATTGATATATTTATAATATAAGGTGGTTATGGGTTGATATAATTTCATCCAATAGAATTTATACAAGTTTATATCATTATATTAACCTTATATTTTAGTTTTAACTCTTAGTTAATTTGATTTACATTTACCATGTCACTTTGTAATTTTATATTATTTAGTTAATAAACGTACCATATACATCCAAGCGACCGCCAAGTGGTCCATTAATGATACACCTCTCATGATATAATTATCTTGGCCGAACCTTAGATTTTTAGGAATAAAATAACAATCAATAATATAATAAATTTTTAAAAAACAAATTTACATCAATTTTAACGCTATTTAGTATTTGATTTTTGTGAAAATCATAACAGAATGATTAATTCTAAAAAGTCAACTAAATAAATCCTAACACGTCATATTACCCTATGAAATTAGTGGAATTCATAAAATGTCTCAAATTACATTTATTTGGGTATTTATAACATCAATTATGTCAATATTTCATTAATAAGATAATTACTCCATCATCATTGTGACATAAATAAATTAAATTATTTAATGTCTAAAAATTAAAAATAAAATACCATTATGTATGAAAGATTTTTATATTTCTAATGAATATTTATAGTCGAATTTAGCTTATGTATTAACCTATATTAAAAATGATTTAGTTATTAAACTTTGATTTTAACTATTTTAACCCTTCTTTAAATAAATTAATAATAAATGTCCTAATCTTATCCAAGTGGGCCTAAATGGTTCTTTTTTATTCCTAAGGTTGTTTTTGGTCCAATTACACTTATCCAATATAATTAGGACATGTGTTATGGTAATAATAATAACATTTTTACCCTTAATTACCCTATTTACTTTTAACCGTGGAAAAAAAAGTAAAAAGTTACTATTCAACAAAAATTATTTTCATCTCATTGAACCACATTTTACTTACTGAAATCAACCGTGTCTCTTGGATTTCTGAAATTCCACTCACAGAAGCGTTAAAATTACGTTTTATGTAAATTTTCAAATTCTCCTAGGAGGTGGGTAAAAGACGGTGACAAGTTCAATAAAATTATTATATATCTAAAATTATTATAAAATGACTCCAATGAATTACATTGAACTTATATAGGTATTATGTATCAATTTTGACCTAAAATAAATTTAATTAAAATAAATAATTGTTTAAATAAAATTTCGGTTTTTAAATAGTAACCCAGTGTTTTCACTATTCATCAAAAATTGAATGTTTTCAGAAAAATACCAAAATTTCACCCTAGGATAATTTCGATATTCAGAATCCAAAAACGAAGTCCATTTTGAAAAATATAATTTAAAAAATTTCAAAAAGTGGTTATTACTATTCATAACGGCTAGTTTTAATAATATTTCAATAGCATATCATTGTTTAGTGAAACTCGGTATTGTGTACGACGCAAGCTATCAAGGAAGGCCGTGTTTGCGTGTAAAGCAAGCCAAGCTAGTGTTGGGTGTAGTGAAAGATTCCTCTGATGATTTATATATCATAAAAACAAAATATTTCTTATAAAAGTCTCAGGTGTTACAATATCAATATTTAACCAAAGAATTATAGTACGTTATAATTGTATACCCACAACTATCCTAATGAAAATTGTATATATATGAGCCAAATGCTCACAAAAATATTCATCATTTCATAATTACTTTAATTAAATCATGGGAAAGAAATCAGTTTCACATAAACTTACATAGAATATCATAATCATAATAAATATATGAAAATAATTTGGATGGTATAATTATAGAATATCCCTAATTAATCATAAGATTCCCTGAAGTATGATGACGCATATAATAACACCTTTTATAAGTGTGGTAGATTCATGATTTGTAAAACAAGAGAAAATATAATATTCTTTTGGGGACTTTTAGAAATTTAAAAGTTCATATAAAAATTGGAATAATATTTTATTTAACAAACTAATTAAAATTTTAATTTGAAAACACATTATGAATAATGTATTTGATGGTAGTAAAATCCTTTCATGTTCTAAATGTTAAAAAACATTTTTTTCTCACTTTTGTAAAAAATATAAAAAATAAACCATTCAGAAAATGATAATAAGATCCCTTTAAAATGTTTGAAAAATATATAAGATATTATAAAGTACCTTTATCAATAAATTAATACTAGATAAAAAACTTATATAAAATAATTTTGATAATCATGTTAATTGATGAAAAATATCCCCGACCAAAAAAAATGGAGAAATAAGTTCACCTTTTCAAAAAATATTTCTTCCAGTGTTTTGAGTACTAAAGAGGAGAAGATAAAGATTATACATGATAAATATATAAATAAATTGATGAGAATAAAATATATGGGTCTTATTATAGAAATAACATATAATTTCCAATAATGAAAATTAATATATAAAAATCTCAATAAAAAGTAAGATTGTAATATAAACCCTTACCTCAAGTACCGACTTGCTTTATACGTGATCTAAATTAATTGATAATAAATTGAGAATTATTATATATATCTAAAAAATAAAAATATTCATAATTATCATACCATTTATAATTCCCATACAATTTCTAATTTTTCATTTATTAACAATTCTTCATTAAAATCAATATATGGGTGTCAACTATTCTATTTTCCATGAATGTTTCTGTTTGAAAATTCAAATAATTTCACCTTGTTCATGGTCTCATCATATCTAGAATCTAAATAAATTAATAAATACAATATTAATTCATTATATACAATTCTTTAACTAACTTTGTAATATTGTGATGAAAAATGAATTACATCAATCTATAGAGATAGTAGTTCACACATACGTATGGATGATGTTTTAATTTCTCAATTGATGAAAAGAAAGAAAGCTAAATAATAATTTATATTTTTATAATCATAAGTATAACAAATATATAATCTATTTTAATTAAATTCATCAATATAAAAATCCAATAACGGCGATTATAAAAAAATTTAATGCACCCCTTTAGGGAAACGATAGTTTGCATGTATGAATGAGTGGTGATTCCATTTTATTTTGGTGGGGTGAGAAATAGATAATAGTTATCACATAAAAATAATAAAATTTTAAAAAATTTATGATATTTAAACCATTATATTATGATTAATATAAGATACTAAAAGGAGGTAGAAGAATAAATAAGCTTGAAATAACTCGATTAAGATAATTACCTCTACATCAGGTATCCTCCTTTAGCTTATTTTTTAAGACTTCTTATGTTTGTCTTTTAGTGAGAAAATAACCTATATGATATGGGTAGTATAGTTATAAATTTATTTTTAAGGATATTTATTAGTTTATGGTTCTCAAAATGGATGAATAATTGAGGAGAGGTGGTTATCATTTATAAGTGAGGGGAGTGGAACCCTTGTAAATACCTTTTAATTTAAAATTATATATAGTCACTTTATCGAGAAAGTGACACCAAATAAGACCGATTTCAAATATAAGGCTATGGGAGTTCAAAATAATCTCATCAAATTAAATAAATATTACGTTTTTTATATTAATATAATTATTCCATAGTTTAACCATTTTACCCATTTTAACCTTTACCACTTTGACTTAGCTTTTACCATGGCAACTCTTCATTATGACTAAAAATAAAATTTCACATATATAAAAATATATGAAATATCATTCCTAATATAACATACATTCTATCATATTAAATTTCTAAATTTTATAGAAATTAAAACTAAAATCTATTCAAAAAATGAGTACACCCATTTTATAAATAATAAAATGTATATTTATGAACAAAATGATTTTATTCTCATTATATTCCTAGTAAGAAACATTATATAAATGTAAATTTAATTTATTGAATATTTTATCTATGAATTTTATTAAAATCATATATCAATAGACATAAATTTAATTTATTAAGATAAAATACATTTTGTGCATAATAAATAGTTTTCTAATAAAATATCTTGTTTTACCTATAAATTGTTTTATATTTGTTCATAAAAAATTAATAATAAATATATGGATGATAATTAAATTTTAAACAAGTGGAAAAATAATTTTTCATAATTTTATTACAATAAAAAATAGAAATTTACTTTCAAGTAAAACATATATAATAAAAAAAATTGTAAACAAAACATTTCTATTTGACAAATAATTATTACACTAGTATTACTAATCATTAATTAAAAATTTAATAGAAGTAGTTGATTTATTTTTTAAATTATTAATTTAATTTTATTAATAAATTTTATTTATTTTATTCCTTAAAAAGTATTAAATTTAATAAATCTACATAATTTAACAAAAATAAAATAAAACTATATCTTTAGTATCAATGGTAATTACTGAAGTCAATTTAACCCTTTTTAAATTGTCATTTATTTTTTCAAATTATTTTAACTATAAAATAAATTCTTCACTTTTAAATTTTAATAATACACTATTTACAGATGTTTTATTTTTTATACATTAACAGATATTGAAAACATAAAATTTATTAAAAAAAAGAATAATATAAGATATTAATGTGTTGCATGTCGCCCACCCACCCACCACTAAAAATGAATTTCTTCATAGAGATTACATTATACTAATTTAATAAAATGAGGATAATTTTATCTCATTATATCTTATAGTTCCCACATAGCTTCCTAAAATTTATAATTTAACTACAAAACATTAACTAATTATTTTTTCATGTTCTGGAAACCATTATCTCTTTAATCAAAAATCATTATTGATTGTTAGTCATATAAAACAACAAATTTCTTTTATACACACTCTTAAATTAGTGGATGTGAAGGATCAGGTGTATAATTCATAAATTAAATAATTGGAACAAAATGTGAATATGAAATAGGTTCTATGGAAGTTCCAAGTGATAATATACTGTCTTGATGAAGGAGATATTCTTTGAAGATATAGACTATAAATGATAAATGGATATATTGAATTCATGGTATATAGAGATGAATGCATGAAATAAGATTTCTTACCTATAACTTATATTAATTAAACAAGTAAAAAATTATAAATCATTTTAATATTCATAAAAACGAATTTAATCATATCATTTAATATATATTTTTTTAAAATATTAAATATATGGGAGGTGAAGCATTCATATGATGAATTCATAAACTGGTTGTATTATTTAATCATTGTATTGAATGAATAAATACAAACTACATAAGAACAAATTCAATAGCGAAAATAAAAAACATTCTAGTGAGGATAGTGGGTGTTATTGCTAGAGGCATGGACTAAACTCCTTGAAACCCATTTCCCTATTCATTCTTCATCATCTACATATTGAGTTACTAGAATAACATAGAGAGAAGAAGGATCTCATCTTAATGTAGGATGATTCATCACATCATCTAGATACACCAAGGATGTGGGATGATTTCTTTTCCACTCATGTGATCTTTACCAAATGAGTATGAATATTAATATAAATGTTTGTTTTGGAACTTCTATTAGTGGTTTTCTCGGTTTTACAATGCTTCTTCAATTTTATATTTTTTAGGTTTTATATTGTCTTCCTGAAAATTTCCTTAGATAAGGGTTTTAATTGTGTCCTCTTGACCTGATAGTTTTTATTAGACTCTTAAAAGTCTTTTAGTCGTATTAGAGATTTTTTTGATTTAGATTTATGAAACATTTCATTTAAATGAAGTGGAAAATAAAGAAAATATCATCTTTTAATGGGATTTCCAAAAATATTGAAAATTTTTTAACCTTATACACTAGGATACATAAATGTTACCCAAGGATATTCCCTTACATAGTTGGGCTGCATAAAGGTAACCCAAGTATTTACCTATAGTAACATTGGGTATAACATACATAGATACAAAGATATATTTTATGAATATTCAACATATTACACATACATAATCCCGAGGAATATAATATTTTAGTGCTGTTGGAATCCTAGAACACATTATTCTAATCTGCCGAATTATTTCCAGTATTTCCCACAAATATCTTATCATTTATTACTCCTCATTAACAAACCATATATAAAACCTATCTTTATAACATAGGGAATGGTAAAAAAATAATGGGTGAGCTTATATGTTCAGTAAGGGTAAGCAAGGGAGACATGTTTGAATAAAATGACCATAAGGGTATTTAAACATGATCATAATATTTGAAAACCATGCCCTGCATGTCAAATATCATAAAATTGATTCATGGAATAAATATTGGAAATTAAAAAGTATTAAATGGTAAGTTAATAAAATAAAATGATCTATGAGAGCGTAATATTGGCATAATAAATATATTTTTGGCATATAAATAAGTATATAAAATAATTTCCATATTAGTAATGGTTCACTCCCAAGACAATTTTATTGGAAACTTTTCTTTAGTAAACTGATTTCAATCCTCATTTCACCATGTATTACTGTACTGGGTTCACTTCCCATTACAGCCTTCTCTTACTGTATTGTGTTTTCTCCGATTTCTATCCTTGAATTATTTTACAGAGTATAATCCCTATTATAGTCATGTCTATCTCATGAGATATATAAATATTTACCCAATTCATTTGATGGATATATAGGTACCACACATAGAATAATGAAATCGTAAAAATGTTTACCATGGGATCATAAACATTCATCATATCATAACCCATGAAATAAAATGAGTATTATAAAAAATTTATTATATCATAACCTTTGTAAAAGATAAAGGTTTCATAATCATTTAATCATAGAATAACCCATGAAAGGAAGTGGTTTTCATAATTATTTTATCATGTTGTAACCCATAGTAGAAAAATGTGTTTCATAAACAACATGTCTTCATAAACATAATCTATTCAAAAAAGGAATAAGAATGGAATCCTTAGATCATATACCAAGTAAGTAATAGGTAACATCAATGGTTGAAATATTATATAAAAGTTAAATATCATTTCCGCTTTAAAAAATAATTTTTATGAAATAAAACATTTAGAAAAAAACTTCCTTCAAAAAAACCTTGAAAATATTTAAAGGAATTTTTGAAATCATTTGAAACACTTTTTAAAAATAAAATACTTTCAAAGTATTTTTCCTTGAAAATTATCTTCAAATATCATATATAAAAAATTTAAAAACACTTTTAGAAAACATGGGTTTCAAATAAAATTGATTTTTGATCGAAGAGAGAAATTTAGTCATATTTTCATAAAACAATTTTCGTAATTTTATAATTTAAAAAAGTGTGAAAAAATGGCACCGTTACTTTGATGATATCATTAATAAACATAGTAGAATAAAATTCATAATAATTATCATGAGATAAATAATAGTATTTTATCATTGGAATTATAATCGTAGAAAATCCTGATAAATAATGAGATTGTAATATAAAATAGTTACCACTTTGGTAACCTTGAATCGTAATATCCATGATTGAATAATAGAAATGAGAACATAAAATATAATTAGTTTAGATAAATTCATGATATTACATGTAAAATGGGATGTATATACACCTCGTGAAATAAGATAGTTTCATATCATCACATATGTCTCAAATAAGGATAACTGAGACAAAAATCATTTACCAATTTGGAAACATAAAAACTGAAAATCCCATGAAATTGATATCAATTAATAGATATGTAAATAAAAATAAATTCTTGTATAATAATCATAAAATAAATTTATTGGAATTATATACATCACATAGAATATATAGATGGTGAATATAGCATGTGTCTCAATATGGCATAAGTCTCCCAGAAATTAAAGTGATACTTGAAGTCCCCTTAACTTATGTCTTAAATACTATCGTAAATTGTAAAAAATATTGTTTGATAAATATATGTTTAATATACACATATTATAGAAAAATAATTATATATTTCATATCATATATGATTTTATTATCACTATTTGTTACCCATTTATTAATAATTCCATGTTAAAGTTGTGTTTTGGGTAATAACCACTTTTTTTGTATATGTTTTCATTTATTATTTATTTTTTCCTATTACTTTAATCATTATTTAATTCAATATAAAAATTATATCTTCATAAAAATATCACATATATTCATAACATATTTATTTATATTAATCCGTAAAATTTGATGACAGGAAATGAAATACACCGTTCAAGAAGTCGTTAGGTTGTATTTATGCAAGAACCCTATTTTCATTTTCCTTCCATATTGAATGAAAGAAAAGTAAATTATATAAATGTATTTTCATTAAATATTATTTTTTATTTAATATCTATTATATGTGTATAATTAACTATTCGTTAATACATTCTATGTAAATCATGAGCGAATCACATAACTTCCTGAGGCGGTAGTAATTGTACACATGAATGACGTTGTCGTTTTACCAGAAAATAGGAAGCATAAAGGTATGTGTTGTATAGTTATTATAGAATAATAATAACATAAAAAATATAAATATATATCATATATAAATATTTTTTCGATCATTATTCTAAAACTCTAAAAGTATTAATGCAAAAAAACGGCATCGGCTCGCGAGACGGTAGTCTGTCATACACACGAACGATGATTTTATAACTCATGTGATTGAATTATGTAGGTTTGTAGGTCATACCCTTAGAATAACAACACCCCATTATATTTAATATACCATGGTTATTATAAAACCATGGTATAGTAATAATTTAATATTGTTGAGGAATAAATAAATTAAAAATGCCCGTTAATGAACCTTGCCACTTCTTCAGGTATCCTCATTAGATTTTCACTAAATAAATGTTTGGATGGATTTCTGTCCCAAATAATTCTTCTATAATGAGGGGGGGGGGGGAATTTAGGAAGATATTTTAGTAGATAATGGTCATGAAAAATAGATTGAGATGTGTAAATAAGTGGGTAGAGTGAGTTTCTTTTTATAGTTGGGGCGGAGTGTCATTCTTCTAAATACTCAAAATTATTCAATAGTAGGAAGTCAATAATACCTCAAGTGCATCCAAATATAAAAATTTATGGGGGTGTGGGGACTAAATGGTAGATCCAATCCTCCAAAGAAAAATAAAACACATGTTTCAAATATTCTTTCTTTATCTTCTAAGTTTCATCATTTTTACCTTTTTGGTTTTTCAATATGGTAACTAGTTTTCTAATATGATTATCTACACCTTTAAGACTAAAATAAAATAATAATTACTAGGTAATTTAGAACCAATGATTATAAATATGAAATTCAAATTATAGAATAAAATCATATGTGTGTTGTAAATTTATTTTACTTAGGCACATGTAACGTGCAAAAACATTGTTTTCTCCTTAACTGCACTAACTCGACTTTTTACTATTTAATGGTTAATATAGTCCTTATAATAAAGAAATTGGTTCATGAGTAGATCATATATGATATTTATTAACATTTAAAAATAACTGTATAGAAGATATGAGTTTATTTATTTTTAATAAATTGATAAAATATCACTCACTCACGAATTACTTTTTTTTCAAATATTGGAGAGAAGGACATCTAAAGCAGTGAAGCCCTTCGGTATCACTGACGAAAATTGAATTTAAATAATTTGGCATAGATAATATATCATGTAAAATTATTATAATATTACTAGGTTCTATTTTACTTGAAATCTTGTATGTAGGAAGGTTTCCCTCCCTCTAAGTGTGAGAAATCTTCATGTAATTTCTTAGAAGGGACTTGAATTTCTGAATTTTATAATCCACAGGCCATGGGTTATTATCATTTCCACTAATGAAATGGAAAAAAAATTTGTATTTAAAATCTATTGGGGTAATATTAATGTTTTGAAACCTGTAAATAGATATGTCACTAAGAATGTCTTTACCCTATGTTTCCATGGAATTACATTGCCCAAAATAAGCAGTGAATTCGAGCAACACTGTACCCCTATTATCCCAAACCGAACTTCATCACCACATGACACCCTCGTTTAATGATCCATCCATGTTATGTTTAAAAATTTTCTATGGGCCCTCCACTTGACCCATATTACTTATGGATTGAGGTCCCTTCCATTCAGTGTTTTCACCGACTTACGGAGAATACCGCTATAGGAAATTGATTATACTCCACTGAGAGGAAGGAAACTCTTCTCTTGTATAAAAAAAAGTAGACATTAAGAAACATAAAAGAGAACTAATTACCTTGTATTCACTTATTATGTTATTCTCATAGAACATAAAACATGAAATCAAATGCCATACACTGAATCCAAATATTATATGATCATTTCTCCATCGTGTGGAACCAGGAGGATTACAATGTATACATATCCTAACCCTTGATAGTAATTCCCAAATTCGTCCTGAAAATATTCTATAAAACGGAATACCATGAACTCTGAAAAAATATATGCCTCATAATTTTCATTTTGGGCCTCTCACCACACAAGTAATGAGAATCCATTTTCACTACTTTCCCTTAAATATTTTCCCTAGTGGGAATTTATCTCTTTCAAACTCTCTAAACTAGAATATTCATTTTCCCCTAGATTTTCCAACATGATAGTTTAGTACCCAATTCATCATTCTCCCTTTCTTCATCCCTATGCAAGGGATAATCCTGAGAGAAGATGTTTCCAGATGATAAATTATTATATGCACATATGACTATATAATACACAAGAATTATGTTATCAAATATAATATTTTTCTCATAATCCTATGTGGTTTATATGTGTCTCAAATATAAACTAGACTAATGAAATGTTATTTTAGGAACTGAACAACTAGTAATGAAAAAACTGGATCCTACCCAGTTATTCTTCCAGTAGTTGATTTCCCCTCTCCCAACCACCTACCACACACTATCCTTCAACTATTCACAATGGATGACTATGAATATTTCCAGGATTGATTGTTTACAATGATGATCGTCCCACTCTCTTCATTTTTCATCATACTTATCCATTATCAATATAGACCACAAAGATCTTACATAAATAATAACTCATTTCATTTTCTATGCACTCATTGTATTATCATTTCCATGTTCCGTATATTGGCTCCCCCTTAGATAAGGTCCTCTCCGTTCTTTTACATGAGGACCAATGACTTGTCCCTCCTGTTTAAAGTCCCAAAACAATTAACTCATAATGTTTTCCAATCGCACAATAGTGCCTTTTGTGATTTTATAACAGAGAAAATATTCATTGTTATAGAAGTCACAATTATATTAACTGGAATTATCCTACCCCTAAATGACATCCACTTATTTTATCAATAATATATGCATCCTATCACACATCTAACCAAATCCTTTAACGTCACCTTTTTAATTTTTTCATATGAAATAGGGGTGCCAAGATAAAACATTAGCAGTTGTAGTCATTTAATTCAAAGTATTGCATGAATATAATGTGCATAATTATTTGAGCATGATTTCGATATATAGATACTAATCTTATGAAGATTTATTTTTCCCACTCCAAGCACTATACCATTTTTTAATTTTTCTTAATCCTTCTATGGAGTTCTTCCTGTCATTTAGAAAAAATAGCATGTCATTAGAAAACAAAAGGTGAGAAATGATGTATACCGCAGACCTGATCTTGTTTAGTATGATATATTAATATAAAAAATATATCACAATAATTAATTCAATTAATTTAAAATATATTATTTATATTATAATTTATTATATTTATTTATATGTAAATAATTTCTGGTTTTTCATTTCTTAAGTGCTTAAAAAATTATTTCATATCTTAAAAACTAAAATAATTTATTTTGATAAAATAAAACTATTTATGTTTAAAAATAAAAATTATAACTAAATATATGATGTTTTCCCATTCCCAATGAAATATATATTTTAATGGTATCAGATGTTTTTTGTGTTATTATATACATAACATATTATATAGGTCACATTCATGGATAAGTGTCCCAAAAACAAATATAAATATATCTTATGGGGGTAAGGGTCTAACTATTTACATAAAATGGTTGTTGTAAAACTTTTTAGGTCATTTTACACCTTATCTATTAAGTTTAACCAGTAGTAAACTCTTTGTTTACATTAATCACAGTAATTAATTTTAACATTTTCTATAAATAATTATGGAGAAAACTTAAGTTGAAATTATTAGATAACAAAAATTAATATAATTAAAAATATTGAATCTGTTTATCTAAATATAATTCAGAAAAGTTTTATAATTTAATTAAAAATTAATCTCAAAGACGTGATGGGAAATCGTGTTTTTAAAGTGAAGATATTCAAATAAATCAATGTTTTTATATCCAATTTCAATATGAAATTGATTCCAATGACCTAAATTGGATTAATATATTTATAATTGAACTAATGTTACTTTAAAACCAACTTAAAATATTATTTAAAATTATGAATAATTTATGGGAAAATATTATTTTCAATTACAATTCTGTATTTTTCAATATTCATACAAAAATAAAACTTTTCAAAAAAAATCCCAAAATTCAACCTACGATAATTTTATTATTAACATTTAATTTTTTAAAAAAAATTATTTTATAAAATTGGGAAAACAATTAAAATAATTTTTCATTAAAAATGTGAGAAAACTACTTTTTAGAAGAAGAAAAACGTCTTTTAATAAAAAAATAAATTTACTGTTAACTTTTTTCTAGAAAACATACAAGATAAATGTTATAAATTTGATTTAATATATAAAAAATTAATTAAAATCATTAACCAAAAACCTTTTGGTTAATTTATTGGTATAAAACACACTTTGGTGCATAAAAATAGTTTTTCATAGAAATATATACTATTATTTTCAAAAGGGTTATTTTTTAATTTCTAATTAATTGGCTACAAATGAATTAATTTTATATTCATATACAAATCATATTTCTAAAATTTATTTTATCTTATTCATACCTTCCATTCAAAAATTTCTAATAAAAGTTTATATTATAGATATGATAAAATTTTAAATAATAAAAAATATATCATATTTAAACTATGTAAATTGTTTACATAATAAAAATTATATTATTAATAGTTTATAATTCATAAAATAACATATATTAAAAATAGAAATTCCAAATAATGATTAATATTAAGTTTTTATTATTGGAATAATGTATATATTCAAAATTATAGAATTTTCATAATGTTAAAGAAGAAAAGTATAAAAGGGTTTATTATTATATTTGATTTATGAATTGATCATAATTTTTTATCACATGTTTAATTATTTTAATTGTTTATTTATTTAGATGTTATTCCATGAGATATTAATGTTTACTAATTTTTTTAATAAATGTGAATATTCTGTTTTCGAAAATTTATATAATAAATTGTTTCTATGATAAATCCTTTAATAAAAATCATTAAATGTCTCTATGATGAATTTAGTATACCATCTACCCTGACATCAGTATTTAATTGATGCTATTAGCTTAAATTTTGTTTTTGAATATATTATTTTAATATTAGTTTTTAGAGATATGATGGATTGGATTCTCTCTTGAGTAAACTGTCCTAAAGTATAGGGACATGGTATTGGACTACCTACCCACCTAGGGGGATTATGTCTTTTCTAGGATGGTGAATGTGGTTGGATATCTGTCACTCCATGATTGATCATGCAGATTTTTTTGATCTCATATAATTAAAAAAATTTACATAAATTGTTCATGTATTTTATGCATATTTTGTATTCCAGTATGTATGAATAAAATTTACTTCTAATATTGGGTGAGTGACACAGAATTGTGGGTTTTGTAAAGGTTTAAAAATCTCTATAGTTTAAACATATTGATTTCATGGAGGTAATAGAATTACAAACTAAATTACTCTAACCATACATTCATAAAATGGAATAACTTGAGATAATATGGTGAGATTAATTCCTCTTTAAATAGTATGTTTAAGACTCCTTCCAAATCAGCACTTTTCAAGGACCTTATCATCCAACCAAATAGTTTTATTTCAATGTTCATTGCACCTATATTATCATGTATAATGTAAGAAAGTAAAAAAGTAACTTTGTATTTTATTTTTATGTAGTTTCATACAAAATATATGTTCCCCTATATCATCCATGGTTAGATTTTTTTGTTTTATTTGGGTAACACTTGTATAGGAATCTGCAAAAGTTAGGATTCGAGAGGAATATTATTATGTTTATCCATATGATGGATAAGAAAAATGGGTTTCCAATAAGTTATATAATAATCATATGATATATAATTGAGATGATTCTCTACCTAAATAATTCTGTGGTGACAAAAATTCTAAAGTTGTATCGTTTTCTTAGTGAAATATAGATATTTAACTATTAATGGTTATGATGGCTTTTAAAATGGGATAATTATTTTAGTTTGATCCAATTTAACAGAATTTATTAATAAATTGTTAATAATACATGATAATAATCAGATAAAATCTTTGGTTGTAGAAAATATCATTATAATAACCACGAAAAACATTGTGAACTATCCTTGAAGAGGAGAAACATAACCTTAGTTACCCATTAGACAAGTACCATAATAAAAGTTATTATGTAAGATTGAAAATTTAAGAAAAGTTCTTATGAAAGTTATATGTTTCATAAAAATTCCATTCTTAGTAACCAACTATTGAAATTGTTCAACAAGAGAATCTATATTCTTATTAATGCATAGAGTGGGTCATTCAAGGTTTCAATGGAATTATATTCCAAATGACTAAAGTATTGTTAGCCTCTAATCATATACTCTATATGATTGGGTAAGTCGATGATTTAAGGAATTTTAATCTCATATAGTCAATATGATTTCTTTAATTCTATAACATGTTTTATGGGGAGACTAAAAATATATTGTTTTGGTTAGTGAATTTATCTTAGTGTAATATAGGGAAAAATTTTCACAATATTATTTCATTAAAATAATTTTTACCCAATATTATCAAGGTTTTGGGAATATATATATATACTAGAAATATGATTTCTTTGTTCAAAATTGTTGTATAGATTGTAAAAGTGGGTAAAATGTCAAACTGAAAAAAATATTTCATGAATAGTTCAACAATGTTTCTTCCATTATCCAATTATGTTTATTCAAACATATGGTTTACATGAAGTTGGAATAATAATTTCATGTGATGGGATTATCTAGAATACTTGAAAGAGTTTGTGAAACTCTATGGAATTTAAATGTTTGGTAATAATGTTATATAAATTGATATTTATTTTTGAATGCTATGTGATAATGAATGTATATTTTACAACATTTTTTAAATATATAAGATTTCAAAATCAAAGGAATAATTTTTTGAGATTTTAGATTATATTCGTTATATATATAAAATAGTTACTACATAAAATATTTTAATGTAAATTATTTTATCAAGCCTAAATGAATCTATGTAAAATATTTATATTTTCAACTCACTTAACTTATTTGATAAGATAACTTGTTCGATTAAATTTTTTTTGTTGTTCATATGTTTTTACAGTGAAAAATATGTTCCATTCACTTGGTAATATAATCCATGATGGGATCCTTACTTAGATACTAAATTTAATGTTGGAGTAGAAATGTGTCTTTATGGTGGAAGTTGGAGATTGGATTTCCATGTTCTCCAATAATTATCATAAATCCAGTAATGAAGATTCCTATGAAAAATTTTCCAATCCAATTCCCATATAGTGATAAACTCCCTATGAGAGTAGTTTTGTGGATTGGGAATGAGTGGTGGGGTTGTATGTGTGATTATCTAGAACATCCTTGAACCAACCCGAATCATTTGTGGTAAAACTATCATGGGGGTTGTTGTCAATAGTAAAGGGCTGAGACCATATCCTTGTATTGATCCAAAGCAAGGGTGCGGGGTGTGGCCCCATTAATATTAATATGTGAATTCACCCAGGTTATTTTTCCAGGTAGCCTTGTGTGAACCAACACTAGCCACTATGACTCTCACACAGGCCATGTATGTGTATACCTGAAGGCATAGTCAACCCGGTGTGAGGGACCAGAAGGCCCGTGCAAACCCCCTGCATGAACCAGAAGAACATCTCACCCCTGTGTTGGGTACTTGAACCAAGTAACTACACAATAAACTTATGTGTGATACCTCCTTCGTCTAGGGTCCAATATATTTCTATAAATATGACCTCAGGGCTCCCCAGTTGTTGAACTAGAAAATGAGAAGAAGTCCCCAAGCTTTGGTCATGCAGCCTCTTTTACCAGCTCTTGAAAAATTCCCTAGATATCCCCCTAAAACTAGAAAAAATATGGAATTAAGGAAAATAGAGGGATCAAAGTCTGTATAGGGTCTGAGAGAAAACACACCTATATGAGGACACCTTACCCCCTCAGTGATAACCACTACAATTTAGGCCCCTTACCTTACTTGGGACCTATGTGAGATCCTTACATAGACACCTGAAGAGACACTTGGTTCCTTGAGTAAGACCTTACCCAAGTGATGTCTTCTAAGTGAACTATATCCCTAGGAAATTTCACCTCACAATGTTCTACCCCCTATATAGAGAATTTATAACTCCTCCTAAGTCCAATGAAAATAACATCCTTCTCACAAAACCTTAGCATACATGAGACACCTCTTAATCCCCCATTGAAGACAATAATGATAGAGGATCACTTCCTTTAGATCCATCATATAAAGGGGAACAACATGAATCCTCCCTCAAAACTACTAGATTTACAAGACAACAGAAACTGAAAAACTAGTGTGTCTCCCATTGGAATATACATTCCATGATTCAGAGGTGTCCCAAACATATTCAGCTTAATTGGTACTGTTATCTGAGTTCATGTACATATGTATTACCTTGATCATGAGGTTCCCAACCCTAGGATAGTTGTTAGGGATTTTCTGGTCATGGATGCATGGGATAAGACCATGTCCATACCTCATCATCTCAAAGACCAAGGACCTATGATTCCAACATGGAGGGAGAGGATCATTCTTTTTTCCCGTTCAACGGATAGTGACATATCCTTCTCTCTTCCCAAGTAACCAGTTCTAGGGAATCCATCTTAAAGTAATCCCCTATCCTTTCTTATAGGACATATCTGGATTCATTACTTTATTATTTTCCATACCCATGACATGTATCTAGATGGATAGTCATACAAAAATTTCCATGATACAATGACAGGAGGGGAAGGGAATGTCAAATCCCACTCTCCTTCCCTCCCCCTTTGTGTCCTGGCCTCATCCACTAGTGAAAAAAGTTCATTATATGGTTTCTCAGATCTACCACATCATATTGTTTCTCACACTGAGCATAAATAACATGAGATTAGAGGTTGGTGGTGATCATAATATTTTCATGATCCCAAACGTATGGTCCTCCTCTATAGGTGTAAGCTCCATCCGGTCATGGGAATTCTTCATTTATGGTGTAAGCCCTGAAACCCAACCTCTTTGAAATCATTCCAACTGTAAGTCCCAACCAATCATGGGACTTCTATTCAATGTAATCACTAACCATGTCACCATAAAACAACTATTTAGGTCTCATTTTAGGTATACTTCCCAAAAAAACATATGGGCCTCTTGTTCTTTATAAGCCCCAACCTTACCCAAACTCATTAGGGTATCCTCCTATACAGTGTAATCCCTAAAATAATTCCATAATATTTTCAAATGCCTATATTCATATACGATAAAATCCTTAAGAGGGCCTCTATAGGTATGGGTCTTCACAACTGAACTATGTAGGCTTTAATTCCTGATCAAATGGAATATGTAGGAAGCCTCTATGAGGTCCAAACCCAACACCCCTAGTCATCTAAAATTATATATGGACCACATTCCCAGTGGGGTGTTATGAAACCTGGTAGACCACACTTCTTCTAGGTCCCTTGGACCACTTTTGTATAAGATCCATGTTGAACATTGACTAGGCACCATTTTCCTAGATGTCCTTCTTACATGATGGTAAACTGCATTTTGTGGTCCATATGACATGGCCTTAAAAGATATGATGTCTCCCATTAAGTGACACTTAAGTATGTGGTTTTTTATTCCTTTCACAATGATAAGAAGGAATCCCATCTCATGATTATATTCCCGATATCAAAGAAACTCACATCTCCCAGGATGATGATAAACTTTAGAGTGTCCCACTATATGCCTCAGAAACCAACATTGTAAAATAAACAACAAAAGAATCTCTAATATATTCTAAAAAAAGGCACACCATTGATGGAGAACTGCGGATATATAAAGATATCTCTATAGATGAGGAACCTCATATACAAAAAGATGATTATATCTTCCATACATGGTAATATTTTATTGTTAATTCAAGGGTGACCCACGTCAAACATGGGAATTAATGATCTATTCACAAACATATCTTAAATCATTAAGATTGCCTTGGAGTATGAAAAAATTCCACAAAAGGGTATGATGATCCCAACCTCACATCATCTTGACCAATCTGAGTTCTTAAATATCATTGTTTAACCCCCCCCCCCCCCCCCCCTGTGGGCACATGCTTTGGGAAACTAGGTCCCTGAGTCATCAGGGATATGAGAATTTTTCTAGTTCCATGAATAAACCTCATTGGAAACCACCTGAAATGGATGTGGGTGTATGTGTATAAAGTTAATATTACTCCACCAATACCATAAAATTCCATTTGATCCCCATGTTGAATTTTGGGATGAAACAAAAAATGGGGAACCCAATATGAATCCTTAATAAGAGGATGGTGTCACCCACAAGTCATACCCCTTTTTCTCTAAAATTGAAAGAGGGGAAAATAAGAAAATTAGTTGTGTAAGTGTTCTTTTACTAATATAATACATTCATGGGGTTTTATTTTTTGTTTTTGTCACCAATATTATATGCACATTCATAAAGATATCACATTGATCTAAAGGGAATCTAAGAAAATCTCACATATGTATTCTCTGACTGTTGTTCATGTTGGGTCATCTTCCAAGAAGTGGAAACCATATCCAACCCAGTGTCTTCAACTCTAGTTCTAAAATTTATTGGTCTAGGAGTAAAACAAGAGTGGTACCATTTCGACATTGGAGGCTTCCTGATAACACCTATAACACGTAAATCCCCTACAGTCATCAACTCAATGACAAATAGTGGTTCACAAGAAGATGACATCAATCTTCATCTCCAGCCATTTTGGGACCTTATTTAGGAAATTAAATTATTAAATCATCTCTTATCTTTGGTAGGTAGACCAAGTCACCCAAGATGGCCTCTCCCAGAAGAATCATGGGTCCTTTAAAAGGGATCCTTTCAATAATCGCATCCATTAATGCTATGTGATAGTGAACCATTGATATGATGGGGATTCAATCCATAAGATTCTATCCCATGTCATCAATACCTAGGCACTCAAGACAACCCAGCAAAGGTAGTGACCCATCAATAAAATATAGGTCTACACCACTTTCCCCTCTAGAGAATACCACCAACCATATTTTGTGGAAAATTATGACAAGGGGAGATCACATGTCCACACCCATCAAACCTACCAAAAAACTCATCAGGTCGAATACCAAGAATCCAATCAACAAAATATGAAAGCAATAGAAATCATGAAAAATCACCTGCCAGGGCTTAGAAGGTCTTTCTGTCAAACTTGGTAGAAGCTCATGAGCCTACACAAACAAATACCCACACCGATTAAGCCTACCAGAAACCTCATCTGTAACATTCCAATGAATCCCACCAATCGAATTTGGGTTAAAACTGTGAGTATGTGCACACACTTTCCCAGACTGATCTAGACTTCTAGCAATATCTTCTAGTAGTTTTTGGCGAAGCCATCCTAAAATTCTGAGTGACAAACAGGGGGAAGACCCAAATCTCTACCCCCACACATGAGTAATGAATGTATCGACTAGAATGAAATAGAAGAAAAAAAGTATCCACATAGACATGATCTATCAATTGAATGTTCATATATTTTTGTTCTATATACTAATGGAACCAATCAATTCCTGATGATAGTGAACGGGTAGGCACAAATTCCTGCCCACATCCTACAGAATTTCCAAGGTATTCTATTGTAGAAAATATTGGTATAAAGGAGGATAAACAACTTTGTCCCTAAAAATGGGTTGAATCATTAACATTTCACTCTCAATTAGATTAAAACCTGCACTTCTATTCAATAAAGTCATGGGGGTAAATCCCCATGATATTTGGACAATTTGGTCGAATACATACCTCCCTTCTAACTAATGGTAATCAGAAAATTACTATTTCCACTCCAGGTAAGGGAAAAACCCCCTACCAAAAATCCATAAGTCTATGAAAATTTTCCATAAGTGAAAATGGATCTAGTAAAATAAACTTCCGTAATTTAAAACCACTTTCCTCATCAAGTGATCTCATTTACCCATGATAAAGCATCTTAAAAGAAGTCTCGCTAGAGATTATTGAAAAATGAATATCTGATCTACAATCTCTCTCTACATAATGTTGGAGATCATGAATCCATTAAAGGTTTCTCTATGGTTTCTCATGATCCTTATCTCCCATTAAAAATTACAGTATCCTAAAAAGTAATTTAAAAGTTTATACATGGACACATAAACATGAAGTCTTGATTAATGTTCATAAACTGATCAATCTCGATATCCCATCTTCTGATGAGAGCCAATGAATCCATCCACATGGCCAGAAGATCAAAGAGCAAGGAGGAATTCTACATAATTTGGTCCACTATGAAATTAATCCACATGGTAAATACAGTAGTAATTTTGTTTATATTCACATGCCAATCCATAATTGTAGTCCTCCCCATAATTTCATTCTAAGGGAAATTTCTATCCAAATAGTATTTCAGTTCACTAAAAGGTAACTTCACTTAGTGATTTAATGATGATAAATCCCTCCTACTGGGAGGAACATGAGAAAATAATTCCATCCATGTATTATGGCTTATCTATGATAAGTAAAATCCTTCCTCATTCTGAACAAAACATGTGACAACTAGGCCCTGGTGACAGCACATACACCCCGCCTTAACATGGTATATACTATAGTAATTTTCCTTATAGTCACACACCAATAAATAATTGCAGTCCTCCCAAGAATTTTATTATAGGTGATATTTCTATCCAAATAGTGTTTCACTTCACCAAAAGGAGACTTCCCTTGGTGATTTAATAATGATAAATCCCTCCTTCTAGGAGGAACATGAGAAAATGACCCCATCCATGTTTGATGGCCTATCCTTAATAAGTAAAATCCATTCTCATTTTGAAGACAACCTGTGACAACTAGGCCCTAGTGACAGCACAGACACCCCGCCTTAACATGGTCGTCAGGTCCTGGCCTACCAGGTAGCACCAGTTTCCCAGCAGACATGTGGTCCCCAACTTGGGGCCGACCCACGTGCCTGAACGGGTCATCTGATTAATGATTCTCCCCACAGTCCAACACATTCCCTCTCTAGTGTTCTTTTTCCTCACTCACACACTCCCTGGGAAACGTCCCGAAAGGTCACTCGTCCTGATCACTATTCATGGCCAAGCACTCATAACTATGGAGTTTTAATCAGTTAGGCTCCCAAAAAGAAGGTCCACCTTGTTGACATGGGTCATATCATTTAATCATTTAGCTCTTTATCATTTTTGGGTGTTACAATCACCCCCCCCCCCCCCCCTTAGAGCACAAAATCCTTGTTGTAGGCCCTACATCTCATCCTAGGAAGTGCACAACCCTTAAGTTTGGGTACCACCTCTGATACCAAATGTGACAACTAGGCCCTGGTAACAACACAGATGCCCCTCCTTAACATGGACATCAGGTCCTAGCCTGCTAGGCACCACCAGTTGACCTGAAGACACATGTTCCCCACTGTGGGGACCACCCACATGCCCAAATGGTTCATCTGACTAATGACTGTCACCACATACCAACACATGTCCTCTCTAGTCCGCTTTGTCCTCACTCACACACAACCTAAAAAACTTCCCAAAAGGTCCCCCATCTTGATGACTACTCTAGGCCAAGCATGCTTACATATAGAGTTATAATCAATTAGGTCCTCAAAAAATAAAGTGAAACTTATTGAAATGAGTCATTTCATTTATTCATTTAACCCTTTATCATTTTGGGGTGTTACAGAGCCCAAGGTGACGGTGACTCTCTATGCCACCCTTGGATCTCCTGATTTCCAATATGAGATAGGAAGTCCCCACTAATCCTTACATTTATGATAAATGTGTAGGTATGTGTCACTTTGGATAGACCAAGTTGAGTTACCCATTAAGAAATAGGAATAAGAAGTGTTAAATATGAGGAGATAATTATCTAATCATGACATTCCAGTCATGTTCTAGCCTTTAGATGCTTCTCAATACAACATACTATAGGCATTGTTGAATTATTTTTCACATGAAAAGTACCTAAATATATTGAATACTCTTTATAACATAATATAAAAGTTGATACTCGGTGAGGGGTATCAATTTCATGTGAAGTTAGTAGAAAGGATACACCTCCAGATGGACTTGGTGGCTCTCCTAGCTGTCCAATATCCAAGATTGGGAAAATAGTAAGGATACCTTCAACGCTAATGCCTAAACAAGTTAAATGTATTGTGATAGATGATCATAGATTCCCCAACCATTTTTCATATCATATTATGGGGTGAACATGGAGAATTTAATTTCACCATACTCCCCAACCATCAAAGTCTACCAAATATGGAATAATATAATGTCATAGCTTTAGAAAAACTTCAAAAAAAGAACTATTTTCTCAATAGATGACATGATTATAAAAAAATAGGTATCAACTTACTATCACCAAAATTAGGATAGAATAGAGTAATCCATCGATAGACTATTTCATCAAGAATATAAAAATATTGAGCAGCCCTCCTGCTTAATGGAATTCAATCATCAAATAGTTAAAATGTTGTAGATAATGTAATTGTATTAAGTAATGTGTATTTTTGGTGAAAACCATCTGATGCACCCATCCAATATTCGAGCATGACTTCATAAGATGAAGAAGACAGCCATCACAGTAGATTCCATGATAATATAGGATCAACCACATCCCACAGGGTTAGTGGATTTTTTAACATAACCATTCAGGTAAAAAACCAGGCTCAAATAGTTGTGGAAGTGGAACAGGAACATGACCAGCCTTCACGGATTGGGGGATTTTCTACTTCAACAACCTCCTCCTCAGTGGAAGCCGGTCTTATCCTGATTAGGGGGAACTCCAGAAAATTTATCAACTCTATTCTTCCCATCCCATGATCTAGTATATTCATTGGGAACACACACAACTAAATGGTCTCATGACTCTCTTCAGATTAATGTACATAAAATGCCTCTAAGGGAACCAGTGTAGTTGAGTGAATGGCCTCGAGGGAGGTGAAAATGAATCCATCCATCCAAAGAGACTAATAAAGTTCCTGTAATGCATTACGCATTGGTGAATCTCATTAACACCACTCCTTCACACCCTCAAAAATACAGCATAAATAATACGGACCAAGTGGATGGTGTTTTGGTTCAAAATGAAGTACACACTGAAACAATTGAATGAGGTGTATGTACCTAGAACCAAGGGCTTATCCTGAATTTGGGTATTCCCTCAACTACTCCATCATTACCTCTTAAAATGGTGTATAATTAAGAAAAGGTTAAAGTTAAGGTTCCACCTGACCCACCTCCTAAAAGTGTGGGACACTTTACACATGAGGAAATATTCACTTAGTGGTAGGAAGAGATAAAGGATTAGAGAATACTTAATGTATAAATACTCTGAAGAAGCATTCGGGATGGATATTTTCTATAATTAGGTCCTCGAATTGCACACCCAATCGACATACCTCAATAAAAAGATCTGTTTGCATAAATAAAAATGGATACTAAATATCCACTAAACATTGGGTATTAAAAAAATATTTGAATCACACGGTATCATATTGGTCATTAAATACATGGTGTACCAAACCAGAACAGAACTAGGGGAATCCATACAAGAATGCTTCAATATGTTACCCATGGAAAATACTAGTAGGACTTCCATAGTCGGACCTAACTGTTTTTTGTCCCTATTCAAGATCTTATTCGTCCAAACATTCCCCAAGGGATCATCAATAGTATTGAGTTTCTAACGGCTCGATTGGAAGCTATTGATGAATGGTGTACACCATTACAACTAAAAACGAATATTTTCCCTAAATGGGTTTATCTGACTCTTCCCCCACCTAACGTTGGGAACCCTGCAGTTCTAATTTTCAATTGATAAGGATTACCATAGAGCATTTGTCACATTTTGTATCTCATTGTGATTTCATGATGGTGACCCATTCACACATGGAGTAGTGAAACTCATGTTCATTGTACAAACACTGTAGGGGCCAACCATTGTTTGTTACACCATCTTTCCAACTCAGTCAATTACAGGGTGGGAAGATCTTCATCAAACATTTCTCTCCCAATTTAGATAAATGTTGTATAATACAACAATTCATGACCTCCCAACAAAAAATGGTGGGAAAATGAAAGTGCCTCAAATTTTATTTTTCATTGGAAGGGGTTGACATACTCCTTATGCCTATAGATTCCATAAGAATACATTATGTCCATATGTATAGAGATTCTTCATGAAGAGTTTCTCAAACCACGTACCCCTATAAAATATAAAATAGGGTTTCAGGATCTCTCCAAAATTTATCAAATAATTAAATATTACATTTCAAAAACAATGGATAAGTCTTGAGTAATATTGTCAACTCAGTTAAAGGGAATAGTGAAAGTAGAGGCTACCACTGTAACACTTAAGTATAACCCTTCACCCACTCCCGCTCGAAGGCCTTTACCATATCATGTGTTCCACCTTACTAAGAATTAGAAACAATTCCCACCTAATTATAATGATCAAAGAGATAAGAGGTAAAAATAGTTTTAGGAGATGGAGAGAAAAAATTATTCTTTTATTAATGACCGTGTTACTGGGTACTTCATTTAGGCATTGGAGAAAAACATGGTCAAGGTACATGCCCAAGAATCTCCACATTGACAGTAATGAATATCTCTTGAACTATTTCCCATTCTTTTGATCATTGGTGAACAACATCTATGAATTTGTTTTCCAAACACTTTCTTCAAAAATTGGTGGACTTTAGGAATGTAAAGCTGGGAAAAGTAAGTGAACATGTAGCATTCATTTCCACCGTTGATTCCGAAGAGGAGGGTGAATGGAATGAAGATAACAGTAATGGTATGCATAAGTTCAGTGACTATAAATTCATAAATAGGATCAACCAAACTAATTTTATACTCTAATAATAGTTGAAACAGACAATTCTGCCCTCATTCCCTTCTATTACGGTACATCTGACTCTATTAGCGCCATAGTCTTCTGAAAGATAGCCCTCCAAAAAGATACATTAAAGGAAGATAGGGAAGGAAACATACGTAGAATAACCTATTCCAAAGATAAATTTTTATTTTACTCACTCGTGGTTCATGCCCATGGCCATAGAAAAATGAGAACCACCCCACAAAAGGTACCACAAGAGTCGACCCTCCAGATGGAGACCTTATCAGAAGAAGAGTCAATCTTAAATTCAATTATTTTATTCATTTAATGGATCCCATTTTGGATGATGAGTATGAATATCAACCTATATTCCCTATATTCAATTTGGGAATTCATGGAGGAGGATTCCAGAGTCATAGATACAATGGAATAAATAGTGATGCTATGAGTCACTACTCTAGACATGTCCCTTCTCAAAAACTTTTCATAAATAAAACATAGGGGAGATCAATCTGGTGAGCTTAGAAGGAGAAATAAGGATCCCCACATATGATATATTTTCCCAAACATGACCATCCTATATGAATGAAAATAGGGGACACCATTTCCAAATCACCCTCGAAGCACTTGGAGATATAGATGACCCATTCCAACGAGGATAGAAGTGCCTTAAACTCCTGTTCTAGGGGATGATCCATCCACATTTAGTACGTATGTTCCAAAATATCCTACAAAAGGGTATCCCTGAGGTGGTAGGCATGGGGACTTATACCAAAATTAAGAAATTTTAAAGCAATTAGACCTAGTTCTTTTAATGTTATTAATATTGGATTCATTGAGCCCAATAAAAAAACTCTGGAAAGAACTCATAGAGGATTTATCAAGTACTCAATAATTTTAGGCTAAATTTGCTTCTTCTAAGGTGTATCATATAGATAAAAATCCTATAGATTTCCAAAAAATCATCTCTTTTATGGATGTGGAAAAATATGTCATTATTCAAGGACACATCATACCATTTTATGTATCTAGAAAGATAAATTACATTGACATACGATGATCCTTTATTGAAAAAGTCTTAGGATTCAACCTAATTTTTGTATAAACACTTCTTCACCTAGGTTACAATGGGTCCCACATATCCCCATCCTCCTTAACCTTTTAGTTTTATGATAATAGAGAAAAATACACTTATTGAAATAAAACTGAGGACTTAGCTCATGGATCTCATATCTAACCCAGAATTCCTGGTTGTTCTGCAAGATAAAGCCTTCAACATTTTTTTGGGAAGACCATGGTTTCATCAGCTTGCAGTTATTCCCTCATCAAACCACCAATGCCTTAAATATTTCATTAATGTTAAAATTCTAACATTTCACGGTGAAAATTCCCATTTAAATACCTATTAATTACAATAGATTGATGTCAGATTCTATCAGAGGGAACCAAAATAGCCCATGATTAACAATGTTTCGTGAATCAATGCCTCGAATGGTCTAGATATTTCACCAACTAATCCCTTTAAGAATATTAGTGTATATTATGTTATTACCATCAACCAGATCGATGAGGTGAGTCCAAATTTGGCCACATATTATGTGATATCCATGAGAGTAGTTGTGGCCACTAAATCTAGTTGTGATGGAGTAATCATTGAATATATTTAAAGTGATAGAGTCCTGGGAGAAAACACCCTCATTAAATCCTTGATAATTCAAAAATTACATGAATCTTCAGTCATGTTAGAAGTATATTCTTTTATTTCCTACTTTCAAAATACTGAATCCTCCACTACCTCTGAAAAGTTTGTTTCATCGCCTAATTTCTCTGATAATAGGATCTAGGTATATGAGGAAAATCATTAGGAAAAGAAAGAGGAGAAATCCCCCAAGGATTCCCCTCCATCATTTGAGGAAGTCGCCTCTATCACCTTTGATGAAATAATATAAATAAATATAGGTATATAAGGAGATCCACGATCTACTCTGATCAGTGCAGAAATGAATTCCAATGAAAAGGATGTAAACACCACCTTCCTAAAGAAACATTAGAATGTGTCCATATGTAACTACATAGAGACACCAAGCCTAGATCCCGAGATTTACACTTATCACTTTCGATAACCATAATATCACCGGTGATACAAAATAATTGCCATAAGAACATACTAGACATAGGCCTCCAAAATTGTGGTTGAAGTGGAAAATCTTATCAAGGCTAATTTCATTCAAAAATTCTAGTATCCAACAAAATATGTACTTAATTATCCTATTGAATAGTATGAATTGAAAATTAACAGTCTACATCAAATTAAATAATATAAACTAGAACTTATTGAAATATGATTTTTCAATCCCAATTATAGAATTAATAATTGATGCAACATCTAGTTTACAATCCCTCACCTTCATGAATCGTTGAGGGTAAAAAAACATTTAGATGGCCTTAAAAGAAGAATAATTCACTATATTTAGGGCCCCCAAGGATTATTTATCTATTGGTTAATTCTATTTGGATTTAATAATGTAAGTTCTATATACAAACGTTCTATTCATCACAAATTCAAACCCTTTTTAAGGAATTTTTGTTAAATTATACATTGAAGATATAGTGGTTAAACCCTGATAGAATTTTGACCTTATAGATAATAATGAGACTATCTTCAACAATCTATGACACCATAGTCTTATTATTAAACCCTTGAAATGTTCTTTTGGTGTAACCTTAAGAAAATTAATCAGCTTCAATGTATGCCATCGTGGAATCAAAGTCGACCTTAGGAAAAAAAGATATCCTTAGCATGTAACATTCTCAAAACCTTAAAGAGTTGAGTGGAATCCAAGGAATCTTATCCTACATTAGGCAATTTATATCCAACCTCACATGAAAGTTTTTTCACTCCATCAATTTTATGAAGAAGGGAGTCACATATCAATAGACCAGTGACTGTAATGAATCATTTGACAAAATCAAGAAAATATCTCTTCATCCAACTAGTTCTAATTCCACCAGTTGAAGTAATGTAACTCATTATATATGTTAAAGCCTTATATAAATCACTCGGTAATTTAATCTCATGGAAAATGATTCTAAAAATGAAAAAAAGACTTTATTATCTTAGTCTAATCATGCTTGATTCTCACTCATTATTACGATATAGAGAAGAGAATCTTGGCATCAATCTTCCCAATTCAGAAAATGAGGCACTGCATTCTGTACCATGTGGTCCATTTGGTCACTGAAAATAACTCAATTAAATATATCCTCATTCTTCCTATGTTTATAGGATGTTTGGCATGGTTGTAGGGTATCCTGAAGTAGTTTGATATATAATTCATGCCTAGAAAAGTAGTGAAAGGCTAGGATTTGGAAGATCTTCTCGTAGAACACCTGTATACAAAAATAACATTATTAAATATGGAATTTACATATGAAGAGATATTTTCTACTCAATATGTCCCCAAACATGGGAAGTGTATTTTGATATTCCCTATAGGATCCCACTAGGGAATATAATGGGAGATCCTAAGCTCAAAAGGTGGGGTTTGGGGTTGTACCCCTTTATCCATTAAAGGTATCCTTGCCTTACTCATTCATATTGTCATATGTTTTTAAAAACAATGATGTATAATATCATACCTTAATTTTAAGCTTATAAATGAAACTCTAAATATTAGTGGTCCACCTAGAGCTTAAAGGTGATTCTGAGTTTTTAATCAAATTGATTAATTAGGATTATGTCGTTAGAAAGGAAGAGTTAATACCCTTAATTGACTATGTCTAACTATTAATGGAACATTTCTCGCAATATACAATATTGAATCAAATCCCATAATCAATTAATTTCCTTTAAGAGAACTTTTTTAATGAAACTACGGTTTTGGAAGATCCAAACTGGGAGAAAATGGTCATAGACATCGTGCATCACCCAATGTTCATTCATTTTTCTAAATTCATCATAGAAGATATAAATTAAATCATCCATATCGCCGAACAATATGGCCCTAACACTATGTGGATGATAACCGTCATAGAATACCTTAAAATTGGATTACATCCATTAGACAAGGTTGGGAAAGAGAAAATCCAATGTCGAGAAACTAACTTTACTATTTATAACAGTCCAAATAATAAGAAAGTCCTTAATAAAAGAAGATTTAATGGATTCCTTCTCATATATATCAACTAATAAAATACATATACTATAATAAATGTTGTTCACACTAGGTCATGTGATACCCACCAGTTAGGCGTCATGATTTCATATAAAATTTGGATTCATATATATTATTCTCCCACTATTACTAAGGATTGTACAAATGTTACCAAAAATTTTCATTCTATCCAAGTTCAGACCAACTTCTTCCATCAAACCCTATAGTTTCTACAACCATACAAATACTCTTGTCCATTTTCCATATGGGGAATGGATGTCTTAAGACCATATCCTCCGACCACTTGTGATAAATTCAAGTATATACTAATAGATACCAACTTCTTCTCTAAATTAGATGAGGTAATACCCCTCAAATAATTTGGGAAAGAAATTTTTTTAGTTTTGTGAAAGCCAAAATTATCACTAGATTTAGTTTCCCTTATACAATATTGATGGATAATGTAACCAACTACTTTTCTGCAAAGATTGAAAAATTATATCATGAGTATAATATAAAATCCAACCACTCATCCCACTATCACGCAGTGGGTAACATATAAATAGAGTGCTTTAACAAGAACACATAGAACATAATACAAAATATGGTGGTTAAGAATAATAATTATTTGTTTGATGACCTCTTTAATATTTTATGGGCCTACTAGACTACCACTTGTACTGCCACATGGGCGACCCTATATTCACTCTATACAGAATAGAAGCAGTACCACCCAGTGAGGTTAAATTTATCTCATTGCGTGTTTCCAAATATAATAAATTACCCAAAGATGAGAAATATTAGAAATGACTGGATGAATTAGAGTGACTTGATGGGAAAATATTTTATAACTTATATAACTTGGGTTTCCATCAAAATTATATAGTGAATGCTTTTAATAAAAAGTTCCACCTACATTCGTACCTTCGTGGAAAAATATTATTGGTCCTTAGGACTCCAATAATAATATGAAGGAAGCCTCTAAGGCCTGAGCCAAAGTGGTAGGGGATTTATTCCATACACAAAGTCCACTATAATGAATTTTATTCACTGATCTGGATTAATAGAGTGCTCATTACAACCCCAAGCAACGCAAGGTTTTTCATAAAGTACATTATTTGACAAAGGAGTCTCACATCTTAGTTGGACAATGTTAAACTGTGTAATCAATCTTTGTTTCATAACCATAAAAACTATTACATTTCATCCACTTTGAAAAACAATAAACTACTAGATACCAATTTTTCTAATTAACGATATTAAACTACACAGTGTCATATTCATGTATGAATGACCTTAAAAGGCAAACCATATTGTCATAGTCCTATGACCCTAAACTAAAGGAAATAACTTTCAGAACTATAAGAATTTAAACAACATAACCCAAAATTCTAGTCACAATATGTTAAACTGTATGACAATGTCTTTTCTGTATGATGTAAAAATGTATGGTTCATTTCTTTTTCAAATGACATGGAAATAACGTAACATTTTGATATGTGTTTTAGTATATCACAATCTTCAATGTGGGTACCCTAGGACACAATTTATTCCATAACTATATTTTTCTTGATTCTCATTACAATGAGATATATAGTCATTCTTGGATCACCAATCCAAGGTCCATACACAATGAAGCAAGAAAATTTTACCCTCCCTAAGTACGAGTCAGACCTACATTGGGAGATATTTAGTAACTAAATGTGGATAGATTCTCATCCTAATGAGATATGTTGTGATTCGTAGATCTTAAATCATGGACCATCCACTACAACATCTAAATTCCCCTATCTATATCTTATATCAACTTTTTTGGTAGAAGAAACCTTTATCACTCTTTATTTATCACAATGACCATAGCATACATGGGATTAAGAGTTTTGGTAAAAGGATTCAGATGTAAGTAAGGAATATCAATTAATATCAAGGTTATCATGGTCCGCGTCTGAAGACCCTAAAAGTCACACCATATGTCTTTATCCTCATGACTTTAAACTGCATAGTTCCTTATGAACTATGTATGGATTGATTCTGGTTCCCACATTATACATTGTGATGCTCGGATCCTCTACCCTAGTCAATACATAATATAAGAAACACCTCCACTCTGGTATTTATGAGTTCAATCTACATGAGAGGATCTAATATGGGTTCTCACTATAATGCCCCAACCCCAGTTACCCAGAGTTAGTGCATTATTACATAACATTGGCATGATCACAAAAGATCAAATCTCGAAAGATCGATTAGTTTAGTATCCTTGGAAACACTAGATATATTCATAAGTCTTACATTACATCATAAAATTACAACTACAACAATATATTGTTTCCACACTCATGTCCCCTTATACTATCCCTGAAGGTCATTCATAAAATACTTCTTCACATCCTGGGAAAAATAAAACATAGAAAGGGGTGAGCTCAAATGCCCAGTAAGGATAACAATATAGAAAAATCTTTCATAAATAAGCATAAAAATTTAAGGAAATGTGTAACTAAAACAAAAGCCTTTTAAACTTGAACTTCAGAATAATATGGAAGAAATAAAACTAAATAATACCATTTACATATTCACATGGATATTCAACTAGTCGAATAATCACGTGTAATATCAATAACCACATTCATAATGACGGAATACATAATGCCAGACTATCATAACCACATAGCCAAGGCCTCGTGCCTAGAATACAAATAATCTTTTGTCAAGGCCTCATGACAAGACACTAGATTTCCTCATGAGACCTACCGATGCATCGAGGAGCTATAGCAGGCTCCACCCATCACTTACTATGTCCAATGCATTCCTCATATGAACAGGTTTAAACATAACATAATAATTTATATTAAAACTATATTACGAAATGTAAATACTTTCTCCATAAACGATGAATGGTATAAAAATAACACCTCCACAGTTAAAAATATCACAAAACCTTCAAAACAATATGGAAGTTTTGTATCATAAAAAAAATCAACTTCAAAAAAGCGTAAAATTCATTAAAGGATGTAGACATAGATGAAATCAAAACTATTTGAGAGAAATTTTTTGAAATCATTGAAGAGTCACATAATTATAAAATAAAACATTTACTTTGAAATTATTTTCATAAGATTGTAATAGAAGCTTGGATGATTTTAAAATGGTGGAAAATAGCCTCACCTGCCATATAAGTTAAAAAGAAGACATTCTTACCTTAATTTGTCGAAAAGGTTAAAAAGGTTCTTATTTGGAAAATGACGTAACAATTCCTTTATAAACTTCTTATAAAAAGTAAAACAAGTGTATAAATGAATTTAACCCATATTCTGTAAAATAGTAAGAATGATTTGAAATACATTTTTAAGAAACATGGATGTGGATGATAAAGAGGTCCCAGTAGATAATTACGTATAAACAACCTCGGATAATGAAGTGATTGTGAAATAAACACTTACCTTGTAATTTTCCATGGTGGAGGGTAGGTTAACCTTCTGTATAATGGTGAAATAATTGTTAATAAATTTTACAATAATCAAATAAATTAATATAATATCATATAGGATCTTTTAACAATGATTTGTTAATAATACGCCAGTATTATCATCGTTTTGGGAGTTAACAGATTCGTTTTTCTTTATATTTTTTCTTATGTGAGCCATATTTTTTATGGATGGGATGTATATTATTAATATACATAATTATATCATGTCTCTATAAATTATTTTTAATCATCAAATAAAATTTATTCTTGAATGGATATGATGGGGAATGAATCTCATCGCGTTTGTCGAGACAGTAATCTGTATGTTCGCACAAGAAAAAGTATCATTCTTATGATATTAAAATAATATATAATTGGAAGGTATATCATATATAAAGAATCATTATAATGATATATTTAATATTTACATGACATACATATCATTATTATACCCATCCAAATAATAATGTATTGAATAACAATTACACCACGACGTGGAGACGGTAGGCCGTACATACGCACGTATGGTTACATGTCATTCAAAGGGCAGATAGAATACTGAATATGGATGTACCATATTTATAATAACATAATAGTATATAGAAGATACTGGAGTTATTATTTTAGAATGTAAATAACAGAGAAAGAATAATTTGAAGAAGAAAGAATCTTGAAAGTGTGTGGTGAAAACATTACCTCTTCTTCGGGATCTTCCTTTTGATTTAATCAAAAGGGCTCCTTAGGTTGGAATTCTGATCAAACTAAGGCCTCTAGTTTGAATTAAGGGAAGTTGAGAGAATATTTGGGAAGGGTTTGGACGAGTAAAAAAGGCTTTGAATGTGTGAATTAGAGGTAAGGGAAAGTGCACTTTTATAAGAGGGGTGAGGGGAACCTTTGGAAAAGCTATAAATATTATATTATAATAAATTCATATTCAGTTTATAATGGCTCCAAAGTAGATTATTTAAATTTTAAAGTGGGTATGGGTTGAAATAATTTCAACCAATAGATTTTATACAGGTTTTGGCAACTATATTAACCTTATCATTTATATTTAACTCTTAGTTAAATAGTTTGACATTTACCTTGTCTCTTTATATTTTTATTTTATATAGTCAATAAACATACTATAAACTTCCAAGAGACCCCCAAGTGTTCCATTAATAATACACCTATCATTATATAAGTCCTTTGGGCGAACCTTAGATTTTTAAGAATAGAATATAAATTAATAATATAATATTTTTTAAAAAACTCTTTTATGTCAATTTTGACACTATTGGGTATTTTGTTTTTGATAAATTATTAACAGAATTATTACTTCAAAAAAAATTTATATAACTGATCATAATATGTCGTATTAACCTAGAAAATTAGTGTAATTCATAAAAAGTCTTAAATTACATTTATTTTGATATTTAGAATATCATTTATTTTAATATTTCTTTAATTAGGAAATTACTTCATTATCATTGTGTCATAAATAAATTAAATTATTTAATGTCTAAAAATTATCAATAAAATTCATTTATGTAGGAAATATTTTTATATTTCTAATTAATATTTATAATAGAATTAAATTATGTATAACCATATATTAAAAATGTTTTAGTTATTAAACTTTGATTTTAACTCTTTTAACTCTTCTTTGAATTAAATAATAATAAATTTCTTAATCTAATCCAAGTGGACCTAAATGATAATATTTTATTCCTAATATTTTTTTGGTCGAGATACACTTGTCCAATAGAATTAGGACATGTGTTAGGGAAATAATAATATCATTTTTACCCTTAATTACCCTATTTACATTTATCCTTGGTAAATACAAGTAAAATGTTACTATTCACCAAAAAAATATCTTATTGAACCACATTTTAATCCTTGATATTAAACTTGTCTCTCTGATTTTTGAAATTCCACTCACAGTAGAAGTAAAATTACTTTTTATGTGAATTTCCAAGTTCTTCTAGGAGGTGGGTAAAAGACGGTGAAAAGTCCCATAAAATTTTTTTATATCTAAAATTATTCTAAACTAACTTCAATGAATTACATTGAGCATATATAGGTATTATTTATCCATTTTAACTTAATTAAATTTAAATAAAATCATTAATTATTTAAAAAAAATTGGTTTTAAACTATAACTCAGTGTTTTTTCACTATTCATCAAAAAATTGAATGTTTTCAGAAAAATACCAAAAGATCACCCTAAGCTAATTTTGATATTCCGAATCCAAAAATGAAGTCCATTTTGAAAGATAAAATTTATAAAATTTCAAAAAGTGGGTATTACTATTCATAATGGCTAGTTTGATTGGTTGTGGTGTGTGTTAGAACTCGAAGTTGCGTACAACACACACTACTGTATTATTCATAGAGAAGCGTACCATGGAAGTTTGGGGTGTTACATGCTCCCCTACTTAAAATAATTTCATCCTCGGAATTTCTAGAAAACTACCGCATGAAAAGACTCAGGTGGTTCTTCATCATAAATTCCTCGGGTTCCCACGTTGCATCTTCCATCTTATGGTTTCTCCATAGAACTTTTACCAGATGAGTCGTCCAGTTTCGTAGCACTTGTTCTCTCATATCAAGAATCTGAACGGTCTCTTTGCAATAAGACAAACCGGGTCCCAGTTCTAATTCCTCGTAAGTGAGTACATCCGTTGGGTAAGGCATGTATTTTCTCAACAGTGATACGTGGATCACATTATGAACTTTGGAAGACTTGGCATAATTTATAAACGGTAAGCTACATCCACAATTAGTTCTAGAATTTTGAAAGGTCTGATGTACCTGGGACTCAATTTTCCCTTCTTATCGAAACTTATAACTCCCTTCCATAGAGATAACATCACGAAAACATGATCTCCTACCTGAAATTTCAAATCCTTCCTTCAGTTATCGGCATAGATCTTCTTACTACTTTGAGCTTCTTTGATGTGGTTTTGGATTACCTTTACCTTTTCCATTGTTTCCTCCACCAGTTCTGGGCCTACAAGTTTACTTTCACCAACATCATCCCAACAGGTTGGTGTATGACATCTCTTTCCGTATAACAATTCATATGGTGCCATCCGAATACTTGAATGGAAGCCATTGTTATAGAAAAATTATACAAAAGTTAAATATTGATCCCACATAACCTGAAAGTCAAGTGAGTAGGATCTCAACATGTCTTCTATGGTTTGAATAGTCCTTTACGATTGTCCATCTGTTTGAGGGTGGTAGGCAGTTCTCAAATGATGTTCAGTATCCAAGGCCTTCTAAAGACTCTTCCAAAATCTTGAAATAAAATGGGGATCATGATCATAAACAATCGATAGCGGTACTCCATGAAGTCTCACAACTTCATTAATATATAACCTTGCTAGACGTTCAAGTGGTAGATCTTATCTTATAGCAAACAAATGTGTTGATTTGGTTAGACGATGAACAATGACACATATTTCATCGTTCCTTCTAGGTGTCTTTACTTGTCCCATGAAAAATTCCATAGTGATATTATCCCATTTCCACTCAGGTATGGGAAGAGGTTGCATGACTTTTCCAGGTTGTTGCCTTCCAGCTTTCACTTGTTTACAAACCATACATCGTGACACAAAATTAGAAATCTCCCTCTTCATGTTGTCCCACCAAAAATGTTCCTTCAAATCTCTATAAATTTTGGTGCTCCCAAGGTGTATAGAGAAATTGGAACTATGAGAATCAAACAACTACTCTCTTTTTAGATCAGGTATATTGGGAACACAAAGTCTCTTCCCAAATTTCCAAATTCCATCTTCATACATAAAGTCACTGAATCTCCCATCATTCACAGCTTTAATCTTCTTTTGAAACTCTTAATCACCGGTTTGAGAACTCTTTATACTTTCTATTAATGATGGTTTAGCAACCATTTGAAAAAGTATTGAGGTTTCACCTTCCATGGTGATTCCCATATCCATATTTACTAGGTCCATGTATATAGGATCCTTTTCAACTCTCATCTTGTTTAAAACTCCATGATCCTTTCTGCTCAAAGAATTTTCCACCTTATTTGCCTTCCCCGTGTGGTACTGTATCGTAAAATCATAATCCTTGAGTAGTTCAAGCCATCTCCCTTTCCTCATGTTGAGTTCTTTTTGTGAGAAAATATACTTCAAACTATTGTGATTAGTATAAATCTCACATTTTACACCATAGAGATACTGTCTCCAAATCTTCAAAAGAAAGATTACAGCATCTAACTCCAGATCATGAGTAGGATAGTTTTTCTCATGAATTTTCAGCTATGGTGATGCATAGGCAATAACTATATCATTCTGCATAAGGACACAACCAATTCCTTTCTTCAATGCATCACTATAAATAAAAAACCCATCATTTCGCGATGGTACAGTCAAAATAGGAGCATTGACTAATATTCTCATTAGTTATTCAAACCATTATTCACACTCTTTTTTCCAAACAAATATAACCCCTTTATGTGTGAGCTTCATTAATGGGTTAGCCAATCGGGCAATGTGCTTGACGAAAACGCCGATAATAACCTGCTAAGACAATAAAACTACATACATCGGTTATACTTGTCGGTGCTGGCTGTTCTTGGACTGCTCTTGTCTTAGAAGGATCAACATAGATTCCATCCTTAGAGACAATATGTCCTATAAAAGAAATATCCAGAAGCCAGAATTCACACCTGCTAGACTTCTCATATAATTCATGTCTTCTAAGATTCTTCAGGATAATGCACAAAGTATTTTCATTATCCTCATAGATTTTAGAGTATACCAAGATATCATCAATAAATACCACCATAAAATCATCGAGATATTCCTTGAAAACCCTATTTATTAGATCCATGAATACAGAGGGTTCATTAGTCAATCCAAAAGGCATTACTGTAAACTCGTAATGCTCGTACCTGGTTTGAAATGTTGTCTTTGAAATGTCTTTTTTATTCACACAACTGATAGTATTCAGATCGAAGTTCAATCTTTGAAAAGTATTGACCTCCATGCAGTTGATCAAATAAATCATCACTGTGAGGTAGGGGATACTTGTTCTTTATTGTTATAGCATTGATTTCCCTGTAGTCGACACATAACCTCATAGATCCATCTTTCGTCTTAATAAAAAGTACATGGGCTCCCCATAGAGAAACTCTAGAGTGAATAAATACCTTATTTCTCAATTCCTCTAGTTGTTTCGTTAGTTAAACTAATTCCACAGTGGACATTCTATAAGGGTTCTTCGATATAGGCCTTGAACTAGGAATTAAATCAATGGAAAACTCAATTTCTCGTTTTGGAGTATGTCCAGGTAAATCTTCCAGAAACACATCAACATATTCTCTCACAATAGGTACATCCTCTATTACAACATTCCTTTCATTTCCCATAGTTATTTTATTCTCTTCCTCCCCGATAATTGAATTTATTTGAGCTACTGAGGGTGGATCTAGATAAGAATCTGGTGGTGAAGATTCTACTCTACTGATAAGGTGTTCTTTATCATCATCATCAAAAAATGTAACCTCTTTCTTCTTACAATAAATTTTTGCATCATGGTCCAAAAGACAATCCAAACCGAGGATTATATCAAATTTAGTCATCGGTATGATGACGAGATTAGGAGATAAAGAACATTTATATGCCCTAATGGGAACAGATCCACAGAGCTTTCTAGCAATGATACTTCCCTTATGAGTTTTAACTTACAACTCCCTTGTTAAGTCAAATTGGAAATATCTAATTTTCTTAGCAAACTGTGAAGATATGAAACAATCCGATGATCCAGAATCAAATAAGGCATTTTCTAAAATTTAGGAAACCATTAAATTACCTTCCACCACGTCTTTCGGAGCTTCTACCTTAGCAGTAGTGATAGCATAAGCTTGGCCTTGATCCCCTGGTCTTTTCTGAGTTAAGTTCCCCTGATGCTTAGGACATTCATTTTCATAATGTCCCGTCTCCCTGCAGTTGTAGCCTTGAACATCGGTAGCTTCTTTCTTCCCCTTGCAATCACAATCTTGGTAGTCTCTTTCACCACACTTGTAACAGAGTCCCATTACCTTCAAGTAGGTACCGAGGTGTTTCTTCCCACATTTACTACAGGATGTATATTCAAATTTTCCCTTCTTCCCCTTATTTCCATTTCCAGAGTGATCAGCAGATCTCTTCTTCTCTTTATTTTCTTTAATGTCATCAGACTTAGAGAATTATTTTTATGTCTTGATAGCACATGAGACAATATCTTCATACAACGAGAAGGTTTATGAGAATAATGCTGGATGGAGAAATGGTTTTAACCCATCAAAGAAACGATCAATCTTAATTCTTGGGTTACGTATATAATATGAAGCATACCTCTCTATGCTTATAATGTTAGCATTATAATTTGCGACATTCTCATCCTCCTTTTGTCTAAGACTCAGAAATAGCCTTTCCATATCTGCTCGATGGTCATGAGAAAATTATTTTTCTAAGAAAATCTCTTTCAACTCCCTCTATTCTATATTTGATACTTCATCATCCTCCTTTGTGTTTTGAATCAATGACCACCATTGATCAGCATCTCCAGTGAGGCGGTAAACTGACATTATAACTTTTTCCCTTTCCCTACTCCCCAAAGCCTGAAATATTTTCTCAAGGGAACTTATCCATTGCTCAGCTACCAATGGATTTGTACTCCCATTGAAATTATATGGTTGTTTCCTCATGAAGCGATCTAAATTGATCCTCTATGATTTGGATCAGTGTGCTCCATACGGGTATGGTTATTATTCATAACCTGAGTGAGTTTTCCCAATATGGTGATTAGCTAATCAGAACCAGTTGTATCACCAGCTCCACTATAATTATCTTGAACAGGAGGGATATCCCTACATGGAGTGCGTTCATTGATACGGTTTCTATTTATTCAACTAGGCTCCATTTCTAAATAATGTCATACACTAGATTATATTATGAATCACAATACATAAATCCATAATTGTAAAACACTTAACATAAATTGAATAGTTTATGGATACAATCCATAATCATAAAAATGTTTAATTTGAGAAAGTATATACTCATAATCCCTTCATAATTGTTTGTAAATAAAATGAGAATTATCTTAACCATATCCCCCGGGGGTGTCATAACCAAGAGTGTAGCAAGGCCCGTTGTTGTGCACCATTTCCCATTCGAGTCTAGCTCAAAGCGGTGTTTTCGGGTTTTACCCCTAGGTACATCTATACCAGAGCTTCCTCTACCTGCTCATATCTGGACAGGTACATATTCCTCGGAAAACTCACAAAATTAATCCAATACCAAAATTCTCAGAAGTTATTATATATTAATCCTCAAAGTCCATCTTAGGTCTATGTGCTCTAATCAGAGTTTATCTAAATCTAGTTTCCAATGTTTGTACTAAACTTCCTCTGATACCAACTATAACGCCCCATCCCCAGTTACCCAGAGTCATTGAATAATGAAAAAACATTGGTATGATCACAAAATATCAAATCTTGAAAGACCGATTAGTTTAGTATCCTTGGAAACACTAGATATATTCATAAGTCTTACATTACATCATAAAATGAAAACTACAACAACATCTTGACTCCACACTCATATCCCGTTATACTATCCCTACAAGCCATTCATAAAATACTTCTTCACATCCTGGGAAAAATAAAACATAGAAAGGGGTGAGCTCAAACGCCCAGTAAGGATAACAATATAGAGAAAACATTCATAAATTAGAATAAACATTTAAGGCAATGTATAACTAAAACAAAAGCCTTTTAAACTTGAAATTCAGCATAATATGGCAGAAATATAATTAAATAATTCCATTTACTTATTCACATGGATATTCCACTAGTCGATTAATCACATGAAATATCAATAATCACATTCAAAATGATGGAATGCATAATGCGAGACTATCATAACCACGTAGCCAAGGCCTCGTGCCAAGACTACAAATAAGATTTTTTCAAGGCCTCGTGCCAAGACACTAGTTTGTCTCATGAGACCTACCGATGCATTGAGGAGCTAAAGTGTGCTCCACCTGTCACTTACAAAGTCCAATGCATTCCTCATATGAACAGGTTTAAACATAACATAAACATTCTTATTAAAACTAGCATATGTAATGTAAATAATTTCTCCATAAACCATGAATGGTATAAAAATAACACATCCACAGTCAAACATATCACAAAACCTTCAATACAATATGGAAGTTTTGTATCATAATAAATCAACTTCAAATAAGCTTAAAATCCATCAATGGATGTTGACATAGATGAAATCAAAACTATTTGAGAGAAATATCTCTTTTTTGAAATTATTGAAAAGTCACATAATTATAAAATAAAAAATTTACTTTGAAAATATTCATATAATATTGTAAGGGAAGCATGGAAGATTTTACAATGGTGGGAAATATCCACACCCGCGGTATAAATTTAAAAAAACACATTCCTACCTTAATTTGTCAAAAAGGTTAAAAGGCCATTATTTGGAAAATGATGTAAAGATTCCTTTATAAACTTCTTATAAAAAGTCAATCAAGGGTATAAATGACGTTAACCCATATTCATTAAATTATTAATAATGTTTTGAAATACATTTTTAAGAAACGTGGATGTGGATGATAAAGAGGTCCTACTAGATAATTACGTATAAACAAACTCGGATAATGAAGAGATTGTGAAATAAAAGCTTACCTTGTACTTTTCCTTGGTTGAGGGTAGGTTAACCTCTTGTAGAATGGTGAAATAACTGTTACTAAATTATACAATAATCATATACAATAATATTTTATCATATATGATCTTTTAATATTGATTTGTTAATAATATCTTTGCATTATCATCGTTTCGGGTGTTAACAGATTCGTTTTTCATTATATTTTTTCTTATGTGAGCCATATTTGTTATGGATGGGATGTATATTATTCATATCCAGAATGATATTATGTCTCTAAAAATTATTTTTAATCATCGATTAAAATTTATTCTTCTATGGATACGATTGGAAATGAATCTCATCACGTTCGTGGAGACGGTAATCCGTACGTACGCACGAGCGACAATATCATTCTTTTTTTTATTAAAATAGTATATAATTGGATGGGATATCATATATACAGAATAGTTATCATGTTATATTTATTATTTACATGAATTATACAACATTATTTACCCATTTAAATAATAATGTATTGAATAACAATTACACCGCGACGTGGAGTCGGTAGGCCGTACGTACGCACGTATGGTGACATATCATTTAAAGGGTGGATATAATACTGAATATGGTTGTACCATATTTATAATAACATCACAGTATATAGAAGATACTGGATTTATTATTTTAGAATTGAAATAATAAAGAATGAAAAAGTTGAAGAAGAAAGGAACTTGAAAGAGGGTGGTGAAAACATTACCTCTTCTTCGGGTTCTTCCTTTTGATTTGATCAAAAGGGATCCATAGTTTGGCTTTCTGATCAAACTAATGCCTCTAGGGTGAAGTGAGGGAAGTTCATAGAAAATTTGGGAAGTGTTTGGCCATGCCAAAAGGCTTTGATGGTGTGAATTAGAGGGAAGGGGAAGTTCCCTTTTATAAGAGGGGTGAGGGGCACCTTTGGAAAAGCAAGAAATATTATTTTATAATAATTCATATTCAGTTTATAATGGCTAAAAATTGTATTATTTAAAATTTAAGGTGGGTATGGGTCTAAATATATTCAAACAAAATATTTTATACCGGTTTGGGTCACTATATTAACCTTATCGTTTATATTTAACTCTTAGGTAAATAGTATGACATTTACCATGTCTCGTTGTATTTTTATATTATATAGTCAATAAAATAACTATAAACTTCCAAGAGACCCCCAAGTGGTCCATTAATAATACACCAATCATTTTATATTCCCTTTTTCCGAACCTTAGATATTTAGGAATATAATATCAATTAATAATATAATATTTGTTTTAAAAAACTCTATTATGTCAATTTTGACACTATTGGTTTTTTTATAAATTCATAACAACATTCTTACTTCGAAACAAATTTATATAACCAATCCTAATATGTCATATTAAACAAGAAAATTATTGGAATTCATAAAAAGTCTCAAATTACATTTATTTTGATATTTATAATATCAATTATTTTAATATTTTATTAATTAGGTAATTACTGCATCACCATTGTGTCATAAATAAATTAAATTATTTAATGTCTAAAAATTATAAATAAAATACCATTATGTAGGAAATATTTTTATCTTTCTAATTAATATTTATAATCTTATTTATCTTCTGTATAACCCTATATTAAAAATGTTTTAGTTAATAAACTTTGATTTTTACTCTTTTAACTCTTCTTTGAATTATATAATAATAAATGTCCTAATCTAATCCAAGTGGACCTAAATGATAATATTGTATTCTTAAGGTTGTTTTTTGTCGATATACACTTTTCTAATAGACTTAGGACATGTGTTACTGTAATAATAATATCATTTTTACCCTTAATTACCCTATTTACATTTAACCGTGGTAAATAAAAGTAAAAAGGTACTATTCACCAAAAATTATTTTCATCTCATTGAATCACATTTTACTCCTTGATATTAACCGTGTCTCTTGGATTTTCGAAATTCCACTCGCAGAAGTGGTAAAATTATGTTTTATGTGAATTTCCAAATTCTTTTAGGAGGTGGGTAAAAGATAGTGAAAAGTTCCATAAATTTTTTATATATCTAAAATTATTCTACACTAACTTCAATGAATTAAATTAAATATATATAGGTATTATGTATTAATTTTGACCTTAATTAAATTTAAATAAAATAATTAATTATTTAATTAAAAATTCGGTTTTAAACTATAACTCAGTGTTTTTTCACTATTCACCAAAAATTGAATGTTTTCAGAAAAATATCAAAAATTCACCCTAAGCTAATTTCGATATTCCGAATCCAAAAATGATGTCCATTTTGAAAGATAAAATTTATAAATTTTCAAAAAGTGGGTATTTCTATTCATAATGGCTAGTTTGATTGGTTGTGGTGTGTGTTAGAACTTGAAGTTGCGTACAAGACACGCTATTGTATTATTCAAAGAGAAGCATACAGTTGAAACTTGGGGTGTTACACTCACCCATTTCAGGAGACCGTATTAAAAAAATCCCCTTCTACACACAAGAACTCAATAAATATGGGGAATATACTTGAGAAATATTTTTCGATTAATTATTACTCCAAAAAGATATATAGTGATTCCCAAGACCTATATCCAAGTCCCACTACAAAATTACATTTTCAAATTCAGTCACCTTCATCATTACCACATGATATTGAACTGCAAGGTTGATGTCATTGTAGCATGACATTCAACTACATGGTTCTTCAAGAACTATGTGTGTCTTCATTAACATTCTAGTGATATATATAGTGATTCATAAACCTCATGTCATAATCCTAGCCATGGGGTAAAGAAAAAATCCCCCCACCCTCTGTATACAAACAAGGATCTATACAAGAGGTCTTAATTTAGGTTCCCTCAATTAGAGGTCCCTTGTGGAAATAGATATGTCCCCTCCAACATATGATTCATATCAATTCAATGTATTCTAAACTTCATGGCCAATATCAACCCTTTTTTTTCTTTCTACTAAAAAAATATTCTTTCCATATGTCATACTCCTAATCATTGAAGATTTCAAATAAACATAATCTTTTTCTAGATACCAAAAATAGAATTTCTGATACCTAAGAACTCCACAAGACCCAGTTGGATTTCCAAAAGTATCCCATATAAATTTCAATCCATCTATATTATTCAACAATTTTACAATGCAATTTCATACCCTATTCATATTTTCATAAAGTCCCCCCACATAATGGGTTTGTAAACCAGCAGTAAATTCATCCTCAGGAGAAGCCTCTTTTACCTCTATGAGCCCTCAAGGCATCATAATAGACACCACTATTCAACAATGGTCTATATTTATCCCCCATATATTTTTCCCATGTCAGTTGTGCTAATTTGTTTAACCCCCATGGTCATTATTTACAATTTTCCCCCTGGTGTATAAAGTATAATAGAAAAAATGTGGCCCGGTAGGCCTAAAATAACTCATTGTTTTCATTACACTATAGTCTTAATTGTATCAACTAAAACTACAAGAACCATATTTCTTACATTTGGATTAGAAATATGTAGTAAAGGTATTCCCCCATTCCTATGCCATTTTGACTTAAAATTCCACTCCCATATTCATGAAATTTCATTCCACAAAGCAAACTATGTGTCCAGGGATATCCAAATCTCCATAAACATACTTTTTCAATCAGAAATATAATTTTGGAATCCGTGATAATTTCTTTATTTGACTATGTTATAACATTATTTATTTTTATTTATATAATTTTCCCACATAAATGGCTTGTCAACTAGAGGATTCTACAGTTTGAATATACAGTAACTTTCCCTAGTTGGCTTTGCATAATGTCAACTATAATATTGTTTTCTCAACCAGCAGTACATTATCCCTCAATAGGTACCTCTTATATCACCATAATCCCTTTCCCCTATCACTCATCTAATATGAAGGCCCCCATATTGGAGGTGAAAAACCTTTCCCCTTTATACCTGAAATTATAGACCATTTTTTGTTAAATTACTATAAAAGGGAGAATGAATAACATTTTGGTTATAGTTATAGGACCTTTAAATATATCCATAAATTTCCATATTTTATGTCATGAAACATAATAATATTAATTCCTCATCACAAGACATTTAATTTTACAACAACATCTTCACCATGAGACATTAACTTGTATGGTACATGTCTTAGTCAGGTGACATAAAACTTCATGATGCTTCAACCCTTTTCAGAAAGGATCCCCCCCAACATCATTAATTAAAAATAATGTACTCATTTTTACACTATCAAAATTTAGGTAGGATTGGTTTCTAATTCATGCCCAATACCAATATAGAAGTTCTCATTATTCTCAAGAACCATTCCTTGGAAAACCAGTATTCACAGTCTTGATAAATTCAGATCTTCGCAAATTTCCAAAATATTGTTAATAGAATATCATAATTCCATAGGTTACCTTTTTCTTAGTATTTAGTAAACTGACCTAGTTGGATTTGGATATGTTTACCATAAAATGTTTCTATCATCCTGAGGATATTTCTATTTCACTATGCAGTAATATTCCCCAGTTGGATTTTCATAACCCCCCCCCCCCCAAAAAAAATAGTTTTTCAACTGGTAGCACATTCATGCATAGGAGAGACCACATCTATTCCCCTAATCCATAAAAATATTTTGCATGAAACTTCTTTTCAAACTCATTCTATATAAATTTCTCACAAACCTATATTATATCATGTTTTACATTATGAAATCATAAAATTGTGAATCAAAATTATCTTTTGGGTATTTAAATAATTTTGAAACATTCTTGGACGAAAAACATTGTTTTGTTGATCATTCAAAAATTCATAGTGAATGTTGTTTGACCTAAAACAGCAGCCGCATTATTCTAGCTTGCATGACATTAAACTATGCACAAAAAGATACATTATACTCACGATCTTAAAACCTAGTAAAGGGAACCCTTGGTAAAATTTCAGTCTCATCTTGTATGGCTTATGATCTGTGTGGTCTATGAATGAATACAGAAATGAAATTATAAAAGGCAAAAACAATTGTTAGGCTAATAATCTACAAATGGCGGGCTATGAAAAATATGATTCCCGCCTACTAAATCTTCTTTATATTTGACTTAGAATAAAATTTGGTGATTATATAAAAAACAAAAGACTGTAGGGTTGTCTATATCTCCATAGAAAAAGTAGAACTATGCTCACTAGTCCCCATGGCTTAGGAAAAAATTATAGAATCATCCCACAATTCAGATATCTCCAAATCCCATCATCAAATATTATAATTAATTACATTTCCCTATATTTAACTTTGAACCAGACTCTTTTCATTTTTTGTGAATCTAATTCTAAAGAGGTATTTTTTGACATTAAAAAATGAGTTCCATTTACTTTTCTACATAATTCATGATGTGATCCTCACATACACACTAATTATCTAGTTTAAGAAGAAATATGTATTTATACTATACGGTTTATATTGGATTTCCATGTAATGTAAGAATTATCACATAATGAGTGATGAAGATTCCTCATAAATGTTTCTTAATCCAATGGAACGGTATAGAGAACCTCTCTATGAGAATGGGCTATGTATAGGGAATGATAGGTGGGGTTGTATGTGTGGCCACACAAAATTTCCTTGAAATGGCCAAAAAAATTCATGGGGACACTCTCAATTTTTCATGTCGGTGGTTATGGTAAAAAAGTGATCAGCCAAAAGAGCTGGGACCATAGCCCAAAACTGATCCAAAGTAGGGGTGTAGGGGTGCATCCCCCTTATTATAAAGTAGTGTATTCTCCCAAATTGTTTTCCCATGTGGTCATGTGTGCACCAAGCCTGCATGCCAAGAGTCTCATTCAAGCCATGCCTCCAAATACAAGAAGGTGAATCCACCCCAATTCAAGGAAACATAAGGCTCACATAGACCCCCCCCCCCCAACCCCACGATGTGTCCCAAAAGGACTAGCACCCGTGTGGGGGTACCTGTATCGGGTACCTATGATAGTAACCTTCATGAGAAACCTTCTTCAACTAGGGTTCCAAATATTCCTATAAATAGGACCTTAGAGATCTTCATTTTTAAAACTAGAAAATGGTAAAAATCCACCAATATTTGGTCACACAAACCCTTTGAAAATGTCCTCAATGATCCCTTAGGTAGACCTCTAATACCAAAGAAAAGTTCGAATTGATGGGGATTGTCAGATCAAAGTACCGCCAAGGATGGAATGACAAACACCACTATGAGGACACCTTCCCACCTCAATTAAAACCAATAGTTTGAAGGTCTCTTCCCTAACCCAGTCCCTACATGAGATCATTCCAGGAACACCTAAGGAGACCCTTAAAACCTAGTGAAAGACCTATCCCATGTGTTATCTCCCATGTGAATCATCGCACAAGGTACTTACACATTTTGTATTCATTCCCCCTATTTGAAGCACTTCTATATCCCCCCAGGTTCTTTTCAAATCACTTTATACTCACCAAACCATTACCTATGTTAGAAACCTATCAATTCACCTTTCATGAAAATAATAGTAGGAATTCACTTACATTGGATCCCCCTTCTTAAGGGGGTCAAATTGAAACCTACACTGGACCCACTGGACATTGAAAACCATGGAAAGAGACATGCCATTGTGTCTCCCATTCATATATTCATTTCTTTAGTAAGAGTTATCCATCACTTGTCCTACCTAATGGGTAATGTCTTTGGAGTGAATGTGGATATGAATTCCCTTGGTCATGAGGACCCTGAACCTATGGGTAAAGACTGGGACTTTCCTATCATAGTTGTGAGGTATAAGACCATTTCCATCCCTTATCATCTAAAAGACCAATTAACTTCCATTTTGGTGAGGGTGAGAGAGGATCATTATGATTTCCCCTTTGATGAAAGTGTCTTATCCTCCTCTCTTCTGCAAAAAAGAAATTCTAGGAAATACCCCTTGGGTTAATCCTCTATAATTTCAAGTAGTACCTATCCTAATTCATTTATTCCTCTTTATCCATACCCAAGGTATGTATCTAGATAGGTAGTTAGACATGAATATCCATGATACAATAATGGTAGGGGATGAGCATGTCAAATCCCACACTCTTTCCCTCTCCCTGTGGGTCTTGGTCTTGTCCACCAGCAAAAAAATCATGTTGTGTGGTTTCTTGGATCTACTGCTTCCTCTTATTTCCCACACTGAGCATGAATCGCATGGGATTAGAGGCTATTGATGATCATGATATCCATACAATCCTAAACCTATGGGCCTCCTCCATAGGTGTAATCTCCAACTGACCGCGGTCATCCTCCTTTATAGTGTAATCCCTGAAACCCAACCTATTGGGAATAATTCCAATTGTAAGCCCAAACAAAACATTTTGCACCTATTCAATATAATACACAAACTTTTCACGATACATACACTATTTGGGAATCATTTTAGGTATAATTCACAACCAAACCTATGGGACTCAGGTTTGATATAATCACTAACCTTACCAAAACTCAACAAGCCATCATCCTATATGGTGTAAGAACTAAAATCATTCCCTAATCCTTTTAAAAGGATATATTACACTATCATACAAACCTTCATATAGATTCAATAGGCATAATTCCTTACAACAAAACTATATGGTCTATGATTCCCAACCAAATGGGATAAGTAGGATTCCCCTATAAGGTCCAAACCCAACACCCCAAATCAACAATAATTGTCTTAGAGAATCATTCCCAGTAAGTTATTATCAAACCTGGGATATTACACATCTTCCAGGTCCATCAGGAAACTTTTTTTGATGTTCAATCCCAAAATTTGACTAGGAACCTTTCACCTAGACATCCTTCTTTCGTGATGCAAAACTTTATGATTTGGTCATTATCACATGACCTTAAAAGGTTTTATGTGTCCTGTTCAGTGTCACCAAACTAGATGGATTCTGATTGCTTTCATAAAAATATGTAGGAATCCCATTTCATGGGTCTGATCCTAATATAAAAACAAATCCCTTCTCCTTGGATTATGATACACTCTAGAGTGCCCCACTATGTGGATCAAAACTAGAATCATAAAATAATCAATAGTAGAATCTCTAATCCATTAAAAAAGTGAACCATTTATGGAGAATCTTGGATACATATACATATCTCCATTAATCACAAACAATGGATACATAAAGTTGATTCTAGTATCCATAGATTCTATTAATTGATTGTTAATTTAAGGGTGAACCACACCATACTTGGGAATTAATGAAGAATTCAGGAACATATCATAAATATTTAAGTGGGTACCAGAGTAGGAAACAATTCCCCCCTAAAAGGGTGTGAAGAGCCCAACCTCCCATCCCCTCCAACAATGTGAGTTCTTATGTATCATTGGATATGCACCCCAATGGGCACCTTCCTTTGGAAAGCACGTCCATGAGTCATCATAGATATGAGAACCATTGGGTGTTTCTAGTTCCAAAATAAAACCCATTAGAAACCACCCAAAAGGGATATGTGTGTATGTTTTTTTTGTGAATTTTGTTCCAACGACACCAAAAAATTCAATTTCATCCCCACATGGAATTAAAGGATGAAATAAAAATTTTGAGAAATTTAATTGAATACATTTGGTTTATGATTCATCAATTTATATAACATATTTTGAGAAGAATACATATATAAAAATTTTTCATCTAGGACAAAATGTATAACTAGGTATTTATTAAAATATGTGGGAATGTGTTCCTATCACCCATCGGTGGTATATTTTTATAAATTCATCTTTTCAAATAAAAATTTTTTTAACACATAGAATGCAATAAATTACATATTTTATTTTTTAAATGTTCCATCATAATGAATATAAATTTTATATCCTAAAAAAAAGAGATTTTGTTTATTAATAAGATATTGTGAAGGAAATATAATTTATTAGAGTCTAGTGGTAGTATGTTATGACTTAAAGAAGTTCAAAGATAACAAATAACTAGTTAAACTAATCTATGTTTAAAGTGAATTTTACTTAATATTCTAAGAGAGTTCGGATGTATTAGAAAAAAATAATGTATGTAATTATATTATTTTTGGGAACAATATTAATGGAATAGTATTCCAAAGATAATGATAATGAACATAGACATCATATGTTTAAATTGTAACATTTTATATTGTGAATTTAATATGTTTTAATATTTTCATGGCATTGAATAGTTAGGAATATGATTCTTAAGTCTCACCATTATTAAAACTAGCTTGCTTCATAAATTCTTTCACTAAAGAATTTAGTGGGATAGTTTTATTATATGTTCATATAGAGATGTTACATGGATTATATATTTTGTAATGTGATAAAAAACCCAAAATGTTCAGAAAACTTATAGATGATTGGTTAGTTTATCATATATGATATGATAAACTCTAATTATTCTAGTTTTGTTAAAATTCCTAATTATTTTAAGAAAATTAAAATTTATCATATTAAAGGTACCCTGTATTTTTTCATTCCTTCATGTTGGATACATAAATGATTATATATATATAAATTTCATGAAGATTAATGATAATTATTCTCTCAATGTACAACTTTGAGTTTATCCCTAGCCAATGTTCAACATGGAATATTATAGGTTAGGATGAAATTTTAATGTTAGAGTAAGTAGGATTATTGTATAGAGATATAGAATATGGTCACGATGGACAAAATAATGACTATTATATTCTTTTTGTGCACTAGATAACCCACTAAATATACCATATACAGTGTCATACAAATTTCTGTGGTAATACTCAGTGTATATGGATTATATTTGAATCCTCACTACCTGAGTCTGGTGAGATAACTAGCATGATAACCTTCATATTCTCATACCCAATATAATTATGAGGTGGTTTGGTATGTTTTTCATCATATCATTGGTTTGAGCTAAATAAAGTTTTGATTTTTCCTCTCATATGATGATTATAACATATGGTCCCTTGATTTAGATAGACTATGGTAATGTACAACTACACCAAGATATTATATATCTATCTGAATAAGGGACATGTTATTTCCTTATCCATAAGGTTGAATGACAAATTTTATATTCATCAATCAGATCGATCTACACTCAATGAATTGAGAACAGATGATTTGGATATATGATATTAACATGCTCTACATCCCATAGTCATTCGATGTCTTAGACAAAGGAAAAAATATGAAAATTCACATTTACATATGATAGAGACTGGTGGAAGTATGTATATAGATACATGTATTTGAATGAGATGAAGTAAAATCCTTTTATATATTTAGTTTCATTAATGCCTTTATAAAGGATACTATTTTCTCTAATATGTGTATCCATATATTTAGATTTTTTTTCAAAGTTCTAAATTGTTTTGGGGTCACACATTGTGGCATACTGAATGGGAATTGAGTTTCACTCATTGAGATACTCTAAAAAATATAGGGTTAATGAAAAGGTGTTTCAGATGGTTATTCTTAAGGTATTTAATATGATGTGATAGAGGGAGAATTTATTGACAGATTCCCAAAAAATAGAAGATATCTAAAAATGAGTATATAATATGGATTCACAAGATATTTTATATCACACAATATAAGGTGAAATGAAAAAATGTCTTTTAGTATTTAGTAAAAGTGAGATATTGAAGCAAATATAGCCTAAATATATAGCCTATAAGTTATGAATACATATATCAGGTGCATAGTATTTCAAGATGAATGCATGAAATATTATTTCATGCATACTAATTACTTTAAGCAAATGAGTAAAAAAGGTATTCATGTTAATATTTTATTGATAAAAACTTGTTTAAATCTATCATTTATTATACTGTTTCATGAGAGTAAATGTATAGGATAGGTTGAATTCATATGATGAATTTATTTGAAGTCTATATTACTTATTCCTTATATCACATGAATAAATATACACTATTAATAAATTTCTTCTATATCCTATATAAACAACTATCAAGTGATGATAGTGAGTGTGATTCTTATAGGATTTTCCTAAACACAATGAAACCCATTACTCTCTTCATTATCCATCCTTCTTATATTGAGGTACTAGTATACCATGTTGAGGAGAAGGATCTCATCCAAATATTGGATGATTTAGCATAGCCTATGGATATACCATAGAGGTAGGATGATTTTATTTACCACTCATGTGATCTTTATCAAATGCATATAAATATGACGATCAAATTTTTCTATGGATATTCAGTGAATGGTGCACCTGGTTTTATAATTTTTCTTCATTTATATATTTATCTCATGTTTTATATTATTATGAATAAAATATCCTTGGAAAGGGATTTAATTACTTTCTCTTGATTAGATAATTGTCATTATCCTTTTAAAAACTCTTCATATGATATGATTAATAATCTTATAAGAATCGATATATCTATGTCTCAACTTCCCCTTAATTCTAAATATCACAACCTTATTCCAAGGAAATATTCACTGCAATTACTTATCCCTAACATTTAACTATAGATATCCATAGTAACTATCATCATAACATTTTATTTTCAACTCTGAGTTGTGCTGATGTTATGTGGAATAGCGCTAACCTTCTCTATCATTTCTTTAATGACTTCTTTTAAAAATAGCTTTCATTACCAAACCTCATATTAGAATATTTTATTGATACATATATTTCCATAAATTGAATCATAAGTATCCATCTGATTTCTTGAATTAAAAGAAAATTTTGTAATAAAATTTTACTTGAGGAAGGTGTTGATCCAAAACACCTTTGAAATCTTTAGAGAATTCTCTTAGAATATTTTATAGTGTTTGAATGGTCCTCTCAAACTGAACATATGTCTAAGGATTATAGATAGTGTTAAAGTTTATCTATGTATATAATTTTTACTAAATACTTCCCAATATCCTTGATGTAGACATCATGTCATGATCAAATACAATCGAGAATGGTACTCCATGCAACCTTACCACAAACTTATTGTATATCCTATCAAGATGATCAAGTAAGACATACTCCCTATTATAAATGAAACATGATGAATACATAAGGATATATATTATAAAAAATCAAATTATAGACTTTATATGTCTTGGGGTAACCTATGATGAAATTCATGGTGATGGTTTACTATTTCCCTAAAGGTATAGGAAATTATGTCATCATCCCCTTCGAATTTTGATATTAAATAAAACAAATTGACATACGAGTGGTCAAGATACATACAATAAAATGTCCATTTTCCTTTTCTCCAACCATAAATTATCATTGACATCTATATATATCGTTTCACTTCTAGGATGGATGGAGAATAATGTGTTATGTGCTTTATCCAAAAAACCCTTCCTTATTTCTTATATTAAAGGGACACATAACTCGTACCTAATTCCTATAAGCCCATTAGGGTCAAGTTTGTTCTTTAAAATAATCCTAAACTTATTTTCTATTTCAAAATGATAATTTTAGGCTACTTTAATCTTCACATGGATGGATGGTTGAACATTCATTTGAGTAAGATAAGATTTATCCTCTTCCCCCATGATTTTAAGTTCTATCCTCTATAAATATATAGTAATTTGAACTCAATAAATCTACCTCATAGACATGATAACATGATATTTCTATGTCATAATTCATGTTAAATAATATGTGTCACTTATTTGATCATTATTTTATATCACAAACCCTTCTCCACTATAAGGTAGTGTATGAATTGGTTTACTGACAACATTCTCTTAAGATCCCAACAATTCTATTCATATTCATTTACATAAAGGAACTTTTATCACTTCCACATATTTAACACCCTAATATTTTAAAATAACACTGATTTTTATAGCATATACAATACATAACACCATAATTTAATAAACAATGAAATATTATTAGTTTTTGACCATTATAAAATAGCCATTGAATTGGAAGGCATGAGTAGAAGTAACCAAATTATGAAATATATATATATATATATTGATAAAATATTATTAAACAATCACCAAATTTTTAGTAATGTCATATCCAATAAAAATTAATTCATAAAATATTATAAAATAAGGGCTCAATTTTTAGTAAAGTCATTTACTCTTCAATATACGTTTTCTTTTAAAAAATGATTTTATTGATATTTGTTAGTTAATATTATAATTATTTTGTGGGAAAAATTAAAAAATATATCATAATAATTATATAATTTTTTAAATTATCATTTCAAAATTATATTTGGGTTAATTTTTGATATATTTCTACAAAGATTGATTTTCTTGTAAATAGTAAAAAATACCTATTTGTTTTAAACCTATATTTTTAATTAAATAATTCACAAAGTAAAAAAATAAAATGATTTAGAAAAATTATTAGTTATATTATATTATTTATAATTCAATTAATTTCATTAGAATCCTTTTTCTTAATTTGGTAGAAAATAAATAATACATTAAAAGGTGTTTTTTTTTGAAAAACAGATTCATGACGTTTTGAGTTTTAATATTAACTTAATTTCATCCACTCATAGAAATTCAATATTTATAAATGGATTAAATATTTTTAATCATGAGGTCCAAATTTAGTAACCATTTCCCCTTTATGTTTTCATTATGAATAATAACTAATAAAAAAGTTTACCATAGAAAAGGTAAAATGGGTTTATTAGCGATAAAACTAATATGATTATGATTTAAATTCATTCAAACACATTAATATTTTTAATTGTATGATCATATATTTTTCATAATCATCCAAAATTTAAAAAAATTATGACATTTCTCCCATTTAACTTTTATTTTTACTTTTATAATATTTAAGTAAAAGACAAAGTAAAAAATGTTACTTTCTTCTTTAAATATATATAATATTTTGTGATAGGGATAAAAAAATTTATGTTTAGTTATATATGGTTATTTTAAATGTTAATATATTTTTATTTATCCTATTAATTTATGTTTATTTATTTAGTGATGAATTAATTACCTCAAATATTTATCCAATGATGACATGATGATTATGCAAGCAGTAAAAAACTCAAGTAAATGATTTTAAAAAGTCTAAAATTGATATTTTTGGGGTGATATATAGTTTCAAACAAATTTTATATACACATATAACCTATTATATATGTTTAATGTTTTATATTATAATTAAATTTATATTATATTGTTTTCAGAGACAAATTGTTTTAATAGTTTCAAAAATGACATATATGGTATTTTATGAAAATAAAATTATTTAAAATTATTTAAAATGCATAAAAATATTGAAAATGGACAATTAGGATGATAAATGGTCTAAAATTTCATCCCTTGGAAATTTATGATCCAATTTTTATATTATAATTAAAATTTCAACCCTTTAAAATTGAAAAACATGTTACCTCAGTTATGGATAAAATTGGGTAAGGAAAGGGATAAAAAAAGAAGATAAGGTTAAAAATTACACCAAAACCAATATAAATTTTAATTTATGATTATATTTTTACCATTTACATTATTTAAATTAATTATTACCTATTTGGATTCATTATACATGAGAAATAATTTTTTTATATTTAAATATTTTTTCCAATTCCAAGAGTTTCATTTACCTCCCACATAAAAGGACACCCCTTATTTTATTTACACCTCCTTGAGTCATCTATGTCACCCAAAATATTACCCATTATATTTTTAACTTCACTATCCATGAATTATATGTGTTATGATTCTTAATATATCATTCCATGGCTCCTTGTTAATGGATCAAAATGAGGTTTACCGAAGAAAATGTAATCTTCCAAACTAAACTCCTTCAATTTATTTCTTCTCATACCTCCTATAAATTGTTGGTATTCACCATTAAAAAAAGAAATTATGTATCATAAATATAATTAAGCCTTCTTATTTTTATGAAACTACTATTATTCACCCTATTTTCCATCAAATGTTAATTGAATGTATCACCCATGTGTACGTGTGGACTAACACATCCAAGTAATTATAAAATTCATTTTCCATCCCCATATTTCATCGATGGTTATTATTGTTGGTCCCAATGGAAAAATAAATATAGGGAGAATTTATTTTCCAATAAAATTTATGTTTAAAAACAATTTAAAACCTAAATATCTAATTTTGATTAAATCCCCAAGTTATCAAAATTATTAGAAATATATAATTTGATTTTTCAGAAAGCTTCTCAAAATATTGATCAAAACATTGTTAAATAACAAATGAAAATACTTTAAATTTTAAAACTAAAGTATTTATATCAAACATTGTTTATAATAAACTAGTTTATGTTAACTATCATAGTATAGTTTCATTTAACAACTAAAAAATCCAATCATGTTTTCTTTAAAATAAAGAAAAAAATGGACAATAAAGTAAATAAAGAAAACTAAATATAGATCAATGGAATTCAAAAAGGGATTTGGTATTAAGTCAAGACTTAATCCCCTCCACCTAGTAATCACCCACTTCCAAGAATATTGTTATTAAATAAACTAATCCATAACCTGGACCATATTTTTCAAATAACATTACATAAAAAAATCTAGGAACAAAGCCTCTCCCATAGTTATATATGGGATAAAACAAAATACCAGGTCACACAAGACCTCTTCTATAGTTTTATGTAATAAAATAATTTAAAAAAATAAAGATAGTGACAGGTATTCTAGTTTTTATTATAGGATTCTATGTTTTACAAATAAACATAGAAATAAAAATATTCCCCTCAAAAGTAATTCATAGAAAGAAGGATAAATTGATATTGATAATAAAATTAATTAAGATCAATCTAAATATATTTACTTGTCCAGGATCCTTATAAATTGACATTGAGTGTAAATCATAATAGATTCATAGCAAGATCTAGAAACTTTAGTGGTGTAACTTGTTCAGTTTGATAAAATTTTGGTCCATGTTGGATCCGTTGTTATGCTCCCTAGAGGAGAATATTTTCCTACAACAATTTTTCACATTATCATATTTCTTATTAAAAGGATGTTCATTAGAAGTATCCATTAGAGAAAATTAGATGGAAAATTAAGCAGACTGAGGCTTCAATTAATTCATCAAAAAATAGATGTTGGAGATTTTTCATGATCCACTACTGAGTTAAACATAGAAATATTTCATTACATAAAGCACAATTAGTTATCTTGTCAACATGACACGGTTGGTTCAAGTAGAATGTTTTCATGTTCTGTTCATTATTTTATGTGTTCATATCATTTTATCCTATTTTAGATTCAAAACTTCATGTGGTAGCTTGTTTAATCTTGTAGTCACTATAATAATATACATGGTCTGTATATTACATAATAACCATTGTAAATACCTTGGCCTGATAACATTATTTCTCCATACGGTAGGTTGTTTCCTTTTTTGGTTTCTTCAACAATTCGCATGGTCATGTCTTTTCTACTCATGGTAGGTACATATATATCTTACTGTATGTTGATTCTATATAAGGTAAGGTAATTCTCAATGCACTATAGGTTCAATACTTTGACAGAATGTTCTCATCTAACACATAGTAAGTAGTTTGTTCATGATTCTAGGGGATGTATAATGTTAATTAAGGTAACATGATCTCTTAATCTTCACAGTGGGTTTAAATATTTCACACAGTAATCACATAACACATGTAGTGAGTTGGGATGATATGTTTCAAACATAGCCATTTTTTCATGCTATATCATGAAAACCATTTACTAACTTAACAAATAAAATTCATTATTAACATTTTAAACTTGATTAGGGATTATTAATATAAGGATGTGATGGTATAATTCAATAATTCCTCCCTTTTGATGATGAAAAATCATGAAATTTAAAGTAAAATGGATTAAATACATCCAATGAATATTTTTAGATGATTAAATTGTCTATTTATAATGTTACTAAAATCATGAAATTTTTCAACTAATTCAATTGATTTTAATTTTCTAATAATCATTAATTTTTATATTCTCCAACTTTTGGGGTTATAAAAAAGTGATGAAAAAGGAAAGGATGGGAAATAAATGAGAAAAATGAGAATAATATAGGGTATTCCATTAATATATCAAAAGAGATTACAGAAAAGGATTGAAAAAAGTCCCTGGTAGAGATCCTAATCTGAATCCAAAATTAGGTACATCTATGACATCAGTAAGAATGATAAGACCATTTCATTTAGAATTTTAGGCAGGGGAAGAGGCAGTGTGAGTAGAAGATTAGGAGGTTGGGTCACCATGTACTACACATCTCTAAATAGTTCTTAGTTTCTGATAGGATTTTTCTAGAGTCTTAATGAAATGATTAATAGTAGAGAAGGTAGTGGTTAGAGCTAGTGATAAATGAATTATTGAATGGGCTAGCATAGTTACATGATAATTATAAAGATATGTTTCTATCAACTGGGTAAACACAATGAAATCTCGATAACCATGCTCTGAAGCCTAAGTTAAATCATCTCTATCTTCCATAAAATCTTCCAAAGTGGATTCATGGCCTTGTGATATACATATTTTAACTTAAAAGATTGTGTCAAGGGAGAAATATTTCGATCCAAGAAATGGTTATGAATATAACATTTATATATGAATTAGTAATGGTCCAACTAATATGGTAATCAATATACTACTTGATTGTTACTTTGTTTTGATCATATTGTTTCAAATATTCTCATAAAATATCCAAGTTATGGGAATCACGGTTTTGAAAAACATCAAACACAACTTCCCTTATTCACTGTAATCCATTAAACATAACCTTTAATTCACATCTTATTATTTTTTCGATATTTTCTCCATCATAATCTAAGTAAATTGGAGGATCATGGGGAGGTATAGAAGTAGATTGAAACATAACATTCATCAACCTTTCGTCTAACTGAATCACTATATCAGATATATCATCCAAGATATCAATGACATGAGCTCCCAAATTTTAAATCTTGTTCTACATCATTTAAACACTAAAATTAAATCTTGGATGTAGATAAGATATTACTTTATAATAGCATCAGAAACATCATATTTTCTAACATGTTTCAAGGAGTTGTCAAAATATTAAAAAACACTATTAAACATATCTGTAATCTTTGATTTTAACACACCCAATTAATCCTTAATGGAATATGAAGTAGTTGGAAAAATGGTATATGTGTCATAGGCCTGAGTCATAACATCCAATCTAGTGAAATCCAGCTCTAATGCAACTCTATCTAGATGGTCTGAACTTCTAGGAACAATATCGACTTCTTCCCGATGAATATCATCTGCACTATCCTCAGTATATTAATCATGAGCACCACCTTGCTCATTTTTTGTTACCAAACTAGGTGGGTATAGGAACAAATATTTCATGGAGCATTTAGTAAACAAAATGTTTCATTGGGGATACCTCAAGTCTACCTTGAGTATCCATAGAATCAATAAGAGATCCATACAAAAATCTATGAGTAGAAAGGATAAGGGATCCATCATGTCTAGGTGAACTTCTCCAATGAACATCTAAATCTAGATAGACCATCCCCAAAAAAAGATATATAGGGGACTTCACTCCCATAATAGGTGTATTTAGGATAGGCTTCATTTGTGTACTACTAATCATAGGAGATCCACCTGAACTAACATAAACACTTTCAGAGTCCTTAGACTCATCAAAATTGGGCCTATAACCACTAAAAAAACATATATATGAACCAAATCCTCAAATATAAGTTATTAATCATGTGAAGGAAAAAAATGGGAGATCTATGAGATCTAAATAATATGGTAGGATATTATTACATACTATCCTCATGAGTAGATCTTAATTTTTATCTAAATATAACATTTCATCATATTCCTAAATTTATTTTTTCATCAATATCCACCTAATCATTTGAATACCCAACTATCTCACTAGGTTCAAAATAAGATCCACAAGATCCCTAATCCTAACTAGGTAGTTCATTGGATCAAATATTTCATAAATCTATTCTGGTTCAACTACACATTCTCTTTTCTAATGGTTCCAATTTACCTTCATCTTCATTAAAATTTTCTATGTATGGGAAAGATCATCTAAAGAGGTAACTATTCCTATCCCTGAGAAACTACTCTTTATTACTCTAGCCTAGATGACATTAGCTTTGTGTAAGGTAAATAACTTAATTGTTAAGTAGGATTACACAATTCAACTATATATCTCATTAAATATCTTTATAAGTTGATCTGAACACCATTCTTCATCAAAAATAAGAAAAACATATCCTGATGACATAGGATAATAAAATATCATTTTCTTAGAAAAATTATGTGCTAGATAAACTTGAACATAAGCCTATATTCTCCACTGATCTTAATATAATTGGGTCTTCTAAGAGTTCTATTCCAATTGATTTCTTCCAATGCATTATGAAACTCAAAGTGTATATGATTAACTATATAGTAGATTTATTTATATCCAAAATCTCCATTATGCGGCACACCCATACAAATTCTCCATTTCATAGAGAAGAAATCTATAATTTCACCATTTTTCATCAATTCAACTAAATCCTTTTTATCTTTAGTGAAATTCTGAAGGCATGTGAAAATTTATTTAATAATCGTTGGATAGAAAGTCTTACTATTCTCTATAAACCATACATCCCACCTCTATTCTTTAATGACATTCCTAACCAGTAATTTTATTTATTTCAACCATTGTGCATCTGTTTCCATTATTACAGAGGTAGGATGATCAAACAGCTGCACATTCTTCTACTCTATAGTCTATATCGATCTGGCTTTTGACTTCATTGACTTTATTGAAGTGAATTCACTAAATATGAAAAGAGGTTTCTAACATGTATCTCAACCTCTATATTTTTAGTTCGATTCAACTTCAAAATTCTTTGATATGGGATACCAGACAGAGATGTTTGGGTTAGAGAGAGTGAGAGGTTAGAGATATGAGAAATAAAATTCTTAAAAAGATTTCAAAAGGATATAGGAGATCTAATGGAAAAATGGATATTGTTTTGGATTCAAATTCAAAATATAATTTATTCATTTAAGGAAAAGAGTAATAAAAAACTCAGAAGAAATCATGGAAAAACATTTTTCACAACCAAAACATATAAGTAAAAAAAGTCATGGTAGATTTTCTTACCATGAATCAGTGATACCAAGATGATTGTAGGAATGATGACTATGTTTTCATGATAGGTACACTAACCACATGAATAAAACATTCATAGTAAGCTATAATGACCATTTGAATAAATAATCATGGTATGTATGGTTACTACATGAGTAATTTTTCATGGTAGATATGCTAATTGCATGACAAACGTTTCATAGAAAGTATATTGAATGTGTAAAACACACTTTATTATTACTTCCATAAAATCTCAATAAATATAATTATAACTGTTTTACACTATAATTAATAACTTAAACTAAATAAAAATAATCTAAATATTTTATCATACTCAAATCATATTTGATATGATTGGTTCTTTCAACATTCAAGGGTTTGGTAAATATATTAACATGTAGATGATCAGTACTAATGAACTCAAGGGCTATATCACCTTTTTGAAAATTCTCTCACAAAAAGTGACGTATTATATCAATGTTATTTGTTCTATAATGTGATATAGGATTATTAGAAATATTAATTTTAAATTTATTTCATCCATTTATATGGATATTTCATAATTGATATCCATATTCTAGAAATGTATGATTCATCTATAGAATTGGTGCACATAAACTTCCTATATCTATGTGCTTAGATTTAGTAGTAGAAAATGCAAAAGAATTGTGTTTCTTACTACACTAAGATACTAGATACTTTCCCAAATATTCAAATGTTCCAGAAGTTTTTTTCTATCTAAGTTAAACCCACAAAAATAATCATATGAATAACTCACTAATTCAATTAATGTTTATATGAAGTAAAACAATCCTATTGTGCTTGTATTTATAAATAATTTTACTATTAGTTTTTACTTCATGTAAATTATATTGTTTTGTATTTTATTAAAAATTGTTACACATGAACTCACTAATCATTATTTCATGCTATCTAGCAGTTAATTAATGTAAAATTCTAGTCATAATTATATTGGGGGTGTAATCAATTAGTTTTCTAATTTGATTAAGATCCATCATAAAACATGTATGCATGTTAGTATCACTACCTTTCGTACTATACGTGTTAAAATATTTGAAAATACATTTTTCATAATTTCTTTAATGTCAAAATAATGACTTATTTACTTTTAAAATTTTTAAAACCTATAAATAATTTAAATTCACACATCAAACTCATTTCAAAATCATTTTTCATCATCTTCGAGAACTCTATACACAAATAATTTATTGAAGATCCATAAATAATATCATTAACATATAGATTTACAACCAAAATATATTTTAAAATTATTTAAATAAATAAATTAGCATCATATATTCATTTAGTAAAATATTTAGAAATTTAAAAGGAGTTTTGCATATGCTTCCATGATCTAGGATCATGTTTTAAACCATATAAATCTTTTTTTTAATTTAAAAACACGATGTGGAAAGTGATGGTTTTGAAATTCAGGGGGTTATTAAACAAAACATTCCTAATCAAAATAACCATTAAAGAATGAACTCCTAAAATCGATTTGATATAGTTTGAAATACTAATGTGTTACATATGCATGAAACACTCAAATAGATTCTTGTTGAGATACTGGTGAAAAGTTTTCTTCATATTCAATTACTTATTCATAACTTTATCCTTATAGAACCCATATTTCTTGTTTTCCTACTATTTCTCCTGAATCATCCATCTTATTTCTAAACACACATTTAGTGTGAATATTTATGTAGTACTTAGGAATTTAAAATAGTTCTCAATCTCTATTTCAATCAAATTGATTTAACTTTTCTTGTATTTTCAATACCAAAAAATCATCATTAATTTCATCATTAATGTTCTTAGGTTCAATCTATGATAAGAAAATTTAATGTTCAACATGGTTTCTCAGAGAATGTATAGTATAATATCCTTTATTTAGGTCATGTACAACTACATATAAGGGGATATATCTTTGATTCCCAATATCACTAGGAATGAAATTGTTTGGAACCTAATTCTCATATATAGGTTTGGGATCATTTTTTTAATAAAAACTGAGAGAGTTATTTATAGAAGGATTTATAGAATTTTCATTTGATTTATTATTTGTGTATATGTTTGAAATATCTCATTCAAGAATTTTTTAAGGGAAATTAGGCTCATATGGACATGTATTATCAAATGTTACATGTATAGATTACTCCAAAATAATATTCTTTTAATTAAATACCCTATATAATTTATGTGTTGTAGAATATCTAAGTAAAATCCCTTCATCAATTTTGGATGAAACATTTTCTTACTTTTATTTTGTATTGATTATAAATACATTACGACCAAAAAATCTAAATTAATTAACAATTTTTTTATACAATTCAATAATTTATATGGGGATTCCATAAAAGTTGTGTAATTAAAAATATATAAATTATATAAAAAAATTTAATCACATATTTTTACCAAAAATAAATAAGTAAATATTACTCAATTGGCATGGTACATGGAATTTCTTAAAGAGTTTAATTTCATATTTCTACTACACTAATCTGAAGTGGGGTCCTAGGAGCAGAAAATCAATGATTATATCCATGTTTTTAGCATTATGATTCAAACTCTTGATTTTAAAACTCACGACCATTATAAATTCTTTATGTATTAATTCTAAATCTTCTACGATTCTCTACGGATCTAGAATATTCATAAAAACTGTAAAACACTTAACTTTTATGAGTAATGAGAAACACCCATATATATCATGAATAATATTCCACTAAAATAATCATACTATTTTTCAGCTAAACCAGAAACTCTAGAAGGTATTAAAAAATACATCGGAACCAACTCTAAATTTTGATAATTTCATACTTTTGTCATTGATTTGAAAGACATTTTTTCACTTTACCTTTTTAATGGGATTATAGATTTTGTTTTTTAGGAAGTATTTTTTTGTGAAAATACTTGACTAATACTTTCCAAGTTAGCTTTCTTTGTTGATTAATATTATGATTTCCTAGTATCTTATTACAAATCCATCATTCATTGTGAAAGGCACTCAAACATGAACCATTATGAGAAAATAATGAATTAGTTATATAGAAAAAATGTTTTTAATTCTCATGAAGTAAAAATTAAAGAATTTTTAGAATCAAAAAATTTATAAGTATTATTTTAAAACATGAAATTAAAACATTCATTACGTAATTATGAAATTCAATAAAGATCATACATTCATCCATTTAGAAATAATACTTTATAAATTAAAATTGTACTAGAGTAACCAATTTTTTAAAGTCCTGTGATTTTTCCTTCTACACTGTCACCAAAAATTACATGTCCACCATCCACATTGAATAGGTTATTGAATATTTAGTAGTAGCTAATCAAATGGATGGAGAATCTACTATCCATGTACAATAATATTTTTCTGGTACTCTTAAATCAGGTTCCCAATAAAAGATATTTAAACCAAAAAATATTTTTTGTACAAATTTTTTCTTTGGTCCAAAAATGTAAGTGATAAATTATTTATGAATCAGTAATTTTCTAACTCATTTCCTATAAGTAATCCTTAATGTTTATAAATAAAAATATTATTTGTCCCAAAATAATAATGACTATTAACAGAACTATCCTAACTATAACTTGGAAAAAATTTCGTTCTATTGATTTTCCTCTATCTAGGTGGGTAACTAATTCCATTAGTATACTTAGGAGTAGTCTATTTACCAAGAATCCATGGAACAGTTTTTCCACCACTGGTAAACCATTCAATTTACTTCTTTAGTTTATCATTATATAATTTTATATCATTATTTGCTTTATCAAATTGAGAATTATAATCTTTTTATACTATCAAATCGGTTTTAAAATGAGAATACAAATTATGGTGCTTATTTAAACTTTTATGTTTATCTTTTAAGTCATTGAATGTGTATTTTAGAATATTAAAATAATGAAATTATTTATCACTATAAAAATTCTCCTCATTATTTTTAGTCTCATAAGGAGAATAAATATGTATGTGGGATTTCTGGAAATATTTAATACCTCTGATTTTTTTCATAAAATACATTTTTTTATTTCTTTCTTTTCTTCTCAATTTTGAATCACTTAAGATATCATCAGAGGCACACTATGTGGATTTTATATCATTCTTATACTTTTTTCTCTTTTACTAATGTTTATTATATATTTAAACTTTGGATAGTCTTATTTGATGTGCGCTTTCATCTTACACTCATAGCTGGTTACATCATTGGAATAATAATCCTTTATATATTCTATTCTTCAATTCCCTCTATTTTCATATTTAACTTTATATATTTCTTTATTAAATATTTACTTCTTCCTTTTTAAATTATGTAAACCTCTGGTGATTTGTCTCATTTTGTCATCGTTGTGTGATGGTGATTCCTCATTACTTAATCTTTAAACATTTGTCTTCTCTTTTTCCATTTATTCAAAATACTTAAAGTCTAATAAATTCCTTTTAGGTTCATCGACTTTTTATTTGTCCACTTCCAATTATTCTTCACACATCATGAGATTTCAAATTATCTCTTTTTCTGGTAGTGTACTAATTTCGCATGGCTCTATTATGGATACAAATGTTTCTATCCATCTATCTGGTAATCATATAAGAAGTTTCAAGCCTTGATCCTTAGCAGTAATCTATTTTCCAATATCATGCATAATTTTAACAAATGCATTGAGTGTGAGATACAGGTTAAATAGATATATTCATTAGGATTCATCTTAAAAGCATGATATTTAATATTATATATATTTAAACTCATTTTATTTACATTAGAAGTTTCTTCTTGAAAAACTCCTAATATATACCAAATCTAAAATGTGGTAGCATAGAAAAATGTTTTTTTAAATTAAACTTCACCTAATTCAGAGAAAAAATAATTCATAGCTTTACTATTATAGTCATGTTATACCTTTCTAGTACCACTCCACGAATCTCTTGCATTGTAATTTTTTGTCATACTTATCTTCAATTATAGTTTAAATATCAAATCCCATATTTTTTAAATGAATATTCATCTTAATTTTACATTGACCAATATTTATCCCATTAAAATAATGAGGCTAATTATTAGTGGTTCCTTATTATCTATGATTATTCCATAAATAAGTAAATTTAGATAAAAATAGAAATATATGATATTTAGACAAACAAATATCAAAATAAAATTTATTTTTGAAAGAAATATAATACCAAATGTTTATCTTAGTGGAAAACTCAATATGGGTGAATTGAGTTTCCAATAATTTCTTTAAAATAAATCATTTGAAAAAAAATCCACCAATTTGATAAAATCTCTATGTTATAAAAATTAGTATAAATATAATATTTTTTCATTTTAAAATTTTCTCAATATAATGATAATATATGAGTCAAAATACTCATGAAAATACCTCAAATTTCGAAAATAATCAATTTGTATAAAAATAGTATATACATCACTTGTTTTAGTTAACTATTAGACAATAGTTTTGTTTAAAAGTTAAGAAAATCGACGTATGTTTTCTTTAAAATAAAGAAAACAAAACATATAAAATAGTAAATAGAGCACAAAAAATATAGTACAATAGAATTTAACAAGGGTTTTGATCTCAAATTGAGACATAATCCCAACCACTTGGAAATAACTAGCTTCTAAGTCATTTATTATTAAATAAAATTATCCACAACCTAGATCGGGTTTTACATATAATAGTACATAGAACTATCCAGAATAGAGCCTTTAACTTTTATATGTGGGGTAAAACAAAATATCAGGTCACATAGGACCTATTCCATTATTATTTAGGGGAATAAAATTATTAAAATAGATAGAGTTTCAAGTAATCTCCAATTTATTGATAGAAACTATGTTTTGAAAATAAACATTGAAATAAAAAACACACCTCAAAGCTAATGCGTAATAGATAAATTAAGAGATAAATATAATAAAATATGGTATAACTTGATCCTAATATATTTAGTTATCTATGAGTCCTTGAATTTGAATTTGAAAATATATAAAAATGTTTAACAAAAATTTAAAGAAAATATAGTGTCCTGGTACTTTCATCTTGATATGATTTGTGCATATATAGGATCCCCTATTATTCTATCTTTAGGATTATATATTCCCAAAACAAATTACACGTGTCTATTTTCTTCTTGAAGATATATTTTAGTAATTAGAGAATATTTAATATATAATTAAATGAACTCATGCTTAAATTAATGCTTCAAAATCTATCCATTTGGGATTTGAAATGTTCCCCTACTAAGTTAGACACAGTAAGTTTCCTTTACTTGAATTGTGGTTAGTTGGCATGTCAACTTGATACGATTGGTTGGTGCAGTTAGTTGAAGTGGAAATTTTTATGGTTGGATCATTATATCATATGGTAAGATCAGTTTTTTATGTGGTAGGTTCATAACTTCATGTGGTATCTTGTTTCATATTTTGGTCACTAAAATAATAGATATGGTCAATATATTACTTAATGAAAATTATACATACCTTGGTACGATAACTTTTTTTTATGTGGTAGGTTTTTTCCATTATACGGTTACTTCATTGATTCCCATGGTTTGGTCTTTTTTACTCATGTAGGTATATATCTATCTCATGGTATGTTTATTTTTCTTGTGATAGGTTTATTATCAATGATCTTTAGATTTAATTATTTGACATAATTATCTATTCTGGTTTATGGTAAGTAGTTTTTTCATGCGACCAGGTGAACTATAACATGAGGTTAAAGGTACACTGTAACACAACCTATATAGTCAGTTAAAATTCTTTGCATTTTAAGAATATTAAACATGTGGTAGGTTGTCTTGGTATGTTCAAAACGTTTCCATTTTTTCTTGTTTTTTATAGAAAAATAATTACTAATGTAAAACTTTAAATCCATTAATAACAATATAAACATGATTTTAGATAATTAAAATATGTTGGTGTTGTTAGAAGACAACAATTATGATGAATTTAATGATTATATATGATAAATGTTACATAATTATTATTTTATAATTATAATATAATATCAAAATTCTTATATTCCCATATATTGGAAAATGATAATGGCACTCGTTCGTACGTGTAGACTTCCACCTACACGAAGAGATTTCATGAATTTTTCATTTATGCATTACATGGATTATAATAAGGATATATTTAATAATGATTTATAATATATATATGATATAATTATTATTTTAGACATTATGTTTATTATATACCTTTCTTTCATTTCATCCATCAAAAAGTGAAAATGATGTTCATGTGTGCATATGGCCTACCATCTCCACAAATGATGTAATTAATTTTTCAATATCTATCCATTATGGATGAATCTATATATATATATAATATTTATATCATGGTTAAAAAAATTAGAGATAATTGAACTCTGATCAATGTACAAGGGTTAGAACTACCGAACCAAAATATTCATGAAGAATGAAAGAGTTAACACTCAGAAATGATGATATTAAAAAGTAATTTTTAGTAAATGGGTGTTTAAATGTTATAATTGGATCATATATTATATTATCAGTCATAAATTAATCTTTTATATAATTAAAAAAATTAAATTTCTTATAACAGAGTTTAGATAACATTCAATTCAAGTCAAAATTGAGTTAAAGGGATTTTCATCGCACTATTTTTTATGGGTAAAAAATGTCATATTAACCACATGTTTATTTAATGCGGTGTATAAACTAACAATGAATATATATTATGATGATATTAATGAAAATTATCTGGACCTAAAAATCCATATAAGGTTATTTCTTTCCTTAGGTTTTGATTCATTGATTACTAAGGTTGTAAGGGTTCTTCATCTCAATATTATTTTGATGATACATGTTTGATCTTATACACTAATTTATATTTTTTAGGTGTCTCTAAACCCCTATAAAATGTTATATTATTATTTTATTTATTTTTATGATATTTAAATTTTCATTTTGTATTATTCTTTCAAGGGTCTTATGATTCAAAAGTTACCAAAGTGGTAATGGACTTATGTTTCAATCCCATTTTAATTGGGATTATTTATGCTTGAATTTACATTAAGAAACATTTATGATACTTATCTGAGAAATCAATTTAATATTATTCTATTTTGGTTATTCAAATATTTATCAAAAAAATTTATCCTTTTTCTCTCTTTTGAAGATAAATTATTGGGTAAATGTTTTTGAGAAAATCATATTGTATTCCCTTTTTTACTCGGAATATTTTTCTTTGATGTCCATGAATTATTAATTATTTTTTCATGAATGTTTTAATATTATACTATTATTTTTTTAATTAATTTTTAACCATGTTTTAATTTTTATAAAAAAATTTAAAAATTATTTTCCAGGTCTTCTGAATGAAGTAATTTTGTATTTTTACTAAAAATGTGAAAAGAATATTTGTTTTAACATGCACAACAAGAATAGAATTTTTCAACATCATGACCATTCAATTATTTTATGATTCATGTTTTGGTATCCGAGTTTATTTTCAAAGAAACTTTATCTATAATATTTTGTAAATTTTTATATTTTAAATATGTGATATCAAAATTAAAAGGTAATTTTCCTCAAAAAACATTCTAGAGATTTGTTAAGGAAATTTTTTTGTCTATAATAACATCCTTTGATTGTAATTATTCTTTTCTGGGGATAATATCCAAAGTTACAATATTTATTCTTTCTCAATATGTTTTATTATTATGATCAAGATATTTTTTATAAAACACGTTTATTTTATATGTGTTATGTTATGATGAAATGTTGACATATTTATGAAACCCATTTTCTTTCCATGTTGTATGATATATGATGGATGATTTATGATATTATGGCTCACATATTAATGGATTAGGATTATTTAATGGGTGGTCCTAAAATAATATATCCCTCCAATGAATTTGAAAAATATTGATATCTCATGAGTTATTAAACATAGGAATGGGGAGCGAACTCAGTTCGCTAAGGGATTTTTCCTAATATGATAGACTTGAGAGTGGACCTTAACTAATGATATGATGGAATGGGTAGTGAACCCAATCTACTATTATTGTCTTTTAAGTGAGACTTGACTAAATATATGATTTTATATGCTCATATTTATGCCAGAAACTTATGTATTGTGCCAAAGTTATGCTTTCAGGGATCATGTTATTTGATTTATTTATGACTCATAGTTAAATAACTACCAATATTTATTCCATTATTTAGTAATATGATCTATTATATAGAGGTAATGGGTTTTAAAATGTTAATATCTTGTTCTCATACCCTTATTATTCGGTTATGTTTAAGTGACTATTAGTATCTTCCATGTTTACCATTACTTAAAATATGAGCTCACCCTTTCTTATGTTTGTTTTCCCACGGTTCGGAAGAAATGTTTTAATTATGGAATGTATAATAAGATTACTTTTTGGGAATATAATTTTGAGATATTTAATATATTTCAGCGAATAATAAGATTTTGTATCTAGTCCCCAAAGAAACTAAACATTTATGTTAGTGGCATAGATCATAATGTTATCTGTTAAACATTCACATAAAATGATGTGATATTTATTTATGAAATGTAATGGATAATATAGTGGTATGAATGTAAGTTCTAGTCAGTATTTATATATTATTAATATAGATCTTTGGGGATAATGCTTGGGATAAGTCTAAGTATATGGAATCTATAGTTCCCATCAATTGAGGTGTGTGATTGTTTTATGTATTTGTTTATGTAAGTATTCATTGGAATACCATGGTAGAATAGTTCATTTGAATAAATAAAAGATGGTCTAGAAACGGGCTTCTATAAATCTATAGGAACAATTTTTTTCCATAAATCTTGGTTTTATGATGTAAATGTTATGGGAATATGTTTCAGATGATGAATTTTATAGAGTAAATGATATTTACCTCATAAATTTGTTCTCAATGATTTAATTTAAAGATGATGTATTATTTGGTGGATGTCACCCCTCCAGGTTTTTTGGATGTAAATACATTATTTATGTTGTAAATTCATCTATTCCCAACAAGTTTTTACACAAAAACTAGTAATAAATACTTATTTAGTTAGTGAATTTCTCTATTGAACACTATGGTTACCCTAGATGATTTATATTTACCTTCGACATTTGGAATCCAAACCCAATGAATCATTGGGTGTTAAAATTCGAAAATTAACGATTTTGGTATCATTCTATAATAATTCTAATTTTTCCATGTATTAACATATAATATTATATGGATTATATTTTGAGTTGTGCACTGAGTCAGTGAGATATTTCAAGGCCCGGTGAGATATGAATTAATTATTGAAATATATTTAAATTCCAGAATGCATGGTTTTCCTAAAAAAATTAAATAAATATTAAATGTAGTCCCTGATCATAAATTTGAGTTTGCTAATGATTTTAAAGTGTTTTATTTAACCAAGGGGGGTTACAAACATTTTTGTCATTAGGATTTGGGTTAAAAGTCATCGCGGGCATAAATAATAAAATAAATTTATTTATTTATTTCTTTTATTAAGTGGAATAGTGACAAATTATTTTCTATATTTAAACACTATTATGAACAATTCTATTTTTTGGCCACATAACCCTAATAATTTTTTGATATCATTGAAGAAAGCCTTATAAAATAGCGAGGCTGGTGGATTGAGGATTTTTTATGCTAACAAAATTCAACGATCTCTCTAATGCAAATGAAATAGATTAATTATTCATCATTGATCGATCCATCTCAAGGTAGGATTTTTGTAAGTGTATTTATCCTCATTTTATTATCGTATTATAAACTTAAATCAATCGTCTAGTGGAATGATTTTTGGATCGATCATATAATTTGTATGGGTTTATTTTAGGGAATTTTAAGAGAAATTATTTTTATGTTTTGGATATTCATTTGTGGTTCAAATAGAAATGAATCATGGCAAACATGAACAGGAATGAAGTTCATTCCTATCTGGTTTTTCTTATTTTTCTCCCACCATTATATTTTCATTCATGTTCAATGTTCATTTTGGATGGTGGTCCGACTAACACTGGATAATAAATTATTGTGCACCTGTTTCATAGTGAAATAGATTCATATCACAGATTTGGGTTCAGATTGATGATGGGTTTGATTTGGGATGAAACAAAAAAATATTAAGGATATATTTGTGTCCCCAAATTCATGTGTGGTGTGTGATGGAAATGAGATGTTCTAGGGGAAATTTATAGAAAGGAGAAATTGGATATAAGCTAGCCGATGACGGTGATGGACTCACACAGATCGAGATCCATGTTCATCAATGAGGTTTGTGGTAAATCTTGTAAGATCTGGAGGTGTGGGGAAGGATGCATGAAAGGATATTAGATTCTATAAAATCCAAGGTTACAATGTGTGTAATCGATAAATACCTGTCTTGTGGGACTCATGGTGTGGTTCTAGGGTTTTGGTGCAGATATAAATATCACATGTCATGTAACATGATCACATGTTCTGTGACCCTTCATGATCAGTTCAACAAGTACTGGGTGTACCCTCCCAGGTAGTCGAGTGGTGTTACACGCCATGTGATCTAGGCCACTTTTATTTTACACCCTATATGGTGGCTCTTCATATATATGTGGTACATGGCCAAGATATTGTATGGATCCACATGATATATGGAGAGACACACTCCATGTACATGGAAACTAACATGAGAATGGGTCATTATATACATGTATAACATGGTGATGAAGGGATACTCCATGTACTTCCTCAAAGTTGGTTTATAGCCAATTTTCTCCTCATCTTTGACATGTTTTTTTATGGAATGTTCCCTTGAACCATTCTCTATGGTTTTACTATGGATTCACATCCTATGCATAGGATGGTGAGACCCTATGGGGAACTATAGTCAAGAATAGAGTTAAGTAATCCCTTGATGAGGCCAAGAGTGAGATATTTTATCATCATCTTTCCCCTAAGTGTGGTTCCTAGTATCGTTATAACCAACACTATATGGGAAGAGATACCTTACTTAGCAATTTTATCCAAATTGGGTTATTTGTATACACCATGGACTTGGGTTTGATCCCCATCTGTGTTTCAAATCCTTTAAACTTATATCATGTACTTATTATGGAGATACTTGATGATCATGACATCTCGGACATACACAATTAATGTTATTTAAATCATGGAGTTTGTTCTATCATATGAGTGTTATATTGAACCTTTGTGTTGAGATACTATTCTGGATGTATAGTTTTGATAAAACTTTAGAATGTGTGTCTACAACAAGTATATCTTGATATTATTATTATATATTCCATTGAAATATACATGTAATGAGATGATAATAATTCTTGATGTTATATGCTTAGTGATTTCGGGGAATTCTATTGGGTATTGTTATACTCACCTCTGTATGGGATTTTCCCACATGTGTCATCTCTTATGAATATGAATGAAATTTTAATGGTGTCCTAGAGGGACTAGGACCTGGTAGATCTTAGTGATATAGAGATATTGAGGTGTGTTCTGGTGTTTACTTGATATCAGTCCTCACAAACTTCACAGGTTGTGCTTGTTCTCAATTTAATTTTGTGGGCTTATATTTGTCCCGAACTTTCAAGTACTTTCTTGTGATACTCTGATGGGGGTATTTTAGATGTATTAATGCATTGTTATTGGTTGTTTTACATTTCCAAATTTTAAATTCTTATATATGTGTGCATGTATATAAATAATTTTGGTTAAGCCAAACCGTGTGTATGATATTCTTACTCGACATTAGTCCTGATCCCCTAGAATTTTGGAAGAAGGCTGGGGGTAGAAACTGTTTGGGCCCCATTGGTTTGGTTCATGATCGAGTGGTATCATTAGTGGGGTTAGTTCTACCTTAGGAATGAGTATGTGAAATTGGTTTTGGAAAATAGTGTTATATATTTTTAGTTCATATCTCAGGTTGGGGAATCCAATGTTGGTGCTGCTACAAACATACACATACACCATGACTATGTTAACCTTCTTTTAGACTTGGTACAAGTTGAAATTCGTTGTAGGGAAAACATTTATACAGAAATCATATAGGAAGGGTTTTTTATTTCCCTGTCCTTTTTGAGTTATTTTTCAAGGTATACTCATTGACCATAGCACAAAGTTTCTATTTCAGGTGGCCTACATGATGTTTTACAATAATGAATCAGTAGAAGGATTTTAAGGATGATCCCCTCAATGATGAGGCTTTGATATGGGAACTTTTTCATGAGGTGTTACCTCCAGGTGGTGGACCAGTTTTACAACCACCTTTCAAGTAGAAGACGGTATCGGAATTACCAATGGATGAGATGTGTAAGCTGAGTTCACATCATATTTTTCAGAGAGAGTGTTCCCTCAGTTTCTGAGGTGACCCTAACCCCCAGGAAGCTAAGTACTAGCTTGAAGTGGTGACATGAATCTTTTATTTTTTTAGGACACCTGATGACCAATGGTAGTCCTGGTTGTGATCTTTATCCATGGATTAACAAGATGATGTTGGGGCCTAGTGACCCATTCGTGGGACAATGTGACTCTTTCATGATCATAGTTTGATATTCTTTTTATAGAGTATTTTCTCTAGTTATGATGAGGGTTGTCTACATCCATAAGTTTCTAAAGATTCAATATGGTAGTGAAAAAATGGATAAGTATTCATCTTGGTGCACAACCCTCTCATTATACTTAATGGATATGGTCTGTGATCAGTTGATTTAGTATCATACCTTCATGTGAGGACTATGAAGATACATCTAATCCATTGTGAATGTTATATGAATTCCTACATATATTGGGGTTCAAGTGTGTGGCTTGGTGGTCGATAGTTTCTTGGATGAGAATATGCAAATAGTTGGTGTTATTAGTTGGCACAAAAGAGCTATGAATTCAGTTTTGGGGAGCCGATGATAGATACAGGGACACGAACATTAAATAAATTTCAAGATTTGGTCCAGGTATAGAGGTTATATGGTTCAGGATCGCAGGATGGATCAAATCACCTGATGAAGAAGTAGTGACACTCTTGTGATTGTTGGGGGCATGTTGCATGAGATTATATTACCCGTTCTGTAGCTGATAGAAGGACAGTGAACTCTCCACATAGGTAGGGTCAATGGAAATAGTGGGTAGGTCTATAAGATAGTGGATGTGACAGAGGATCTTGGAGAGCAGTTGTAGGAGGTAGATGTTTTGAGTTGATTCCACTACCACCCCCCAAGTGATCCATTGTAGCCTTAGGGGTCTGGGGGAAATAGTTGAGGGAACCTATCAACAATAGAATCTTCTGATATAGAGGCTCTAGGTATGATATAAGGTATGGTTTGTTTCTTTTCTTCCTTATCTATAGTACTAATATACACATATTCAATTAATTCCTTTCTTTCCACTTATCTAGTATGATACATATAGATTATGGTTGAGCCCTTATCTTGACCCTTACGTTTCTATACTCCTACTAGAGGTGACTTAATGATCACAAAGTTCTGTTAATTATATGACCTGAATGATAGATTAGAAAGTTTCTTTTGGGATCTATTTGTAGTAGTGAGGTGTCCTTACAACAAAATATTAGGTATGGGTTGGTTATCTACAATTTATACACAAATTGATTATTTTAGGTGGAGGATATGGTGTGTATATACTAATGGGTTGATGTTTTCCTTTATGGTTGAAAAGGAAACCTTGTAAGAGTATTATAGACACATTCATATGATGGTACAACCAATCACTCATTAGTTGTCTAGAATGACCCTTAGTGCAATGGATGTTATGAGTTTCAAGTTTCCTATAATGGTGGTGGAGTATGGGGACATATTTCTTAAGGATGTTCTGGGCTTAACTTTCCACCGCAATATAGTAATTTTCATTTACTTATATCCTAGGATGTCCCTGATATCAACACCAACTTTTTTAATGACTTCTATGGAGTTTCTCATGATAAAGGTGTAGTTTCAGTACATATATATAAAAGGATTGGTACAATTTAGTGTTTTACCCTAGGTATCCCTAGTATTGTTCCCCAATAAGAAAGATGGTATCTTATGGTTTTTGTGTATTACCATAGCATAAACTAGGTGATCTTAAAGAAAAAGTATCCATTTATAAGGATTGATGGCCTCTTTATTCAATTGTGATGGACATGATGGTTCTCAGAGATTGACCTCAGATTGGGCTACCACCAATTTCAAGTACGGGATGGTGATATACTAAAGTCAGTTTTCTGATGTTTTAATGGTCATTATGATTACTTGTTGATTTCATTTAATGTAAATAATTCCCCATAATTGTTCAAGGTACTCATGAACTGGGCCTTTCATCCTTTCCATTACCACTCTGAGGTAGTCTTCATCAATGATATCCTTTTGTACTCTGAGTCTGAGGAGGAGAAAACAAGACACTTGAGGATAGTTCTAAATGTACTCCATGAGAACCATATTTATGAGAATATCTAGATGATCTAGTTTTAGATTCAATGGGTCCACTACCTAGGACATATTATCTCATCATGCATTGTGGTAGTGGACCAAATGAAATTCGAGGAAATGTTAGTCTTGGAGTCACACAAGAGTGTCACTGAAATTTGAAGCTTCCTTGGGTTGGTAAAATATATTAGATATTTTTACCCAATTTCTCCAGGATATCAACTCCCTTGACATAATTGACCCGAAATGGGTATCCATACATATGGATAGAGAGGAGTCACCAGGCTTTTCATGAGTTGACTCATAGATTAACGAGCTCTCCCATCTTGATATATCAAAAAGAGGTTGTCAAGTATATAGTGTTCTGTGATTCTTCATGGTCCAGTCTTGGTTGTGTTTTTATTCAAATGTAGGTAGTCATTGCCTATGGTTAACTTTAGTTGAGACCACATGAGAATAAATATGCAACCTCTAATCTTGAGTTAGTAATAGTAGTATTCACACTAAAGATATGGAAACACTACCTGGTGGGTGATAGGTATTTCATCTATTCTAACCATAATAGTCTCAAGTATATATTCTCTTATTAGGATATTAACATGAGATATAGGTTACGTCTAGAGTTACTCTAGCACTATAACTTCGATATTGTTTATACACCTAAGAACGGAAACATATTAATAGATTCTATGAGCATAAAATCTATTTTTTAATTACTGAGTGAGGAATCATAGTAATTATCCACTTTGTAGTAATCAATTTGTGGATGTGGATGGAGAATCTTACCTATATTTTATGGTTGTTACCCCCTTCTATTTTATTGTTATTTAGGGAGTTACAACTTGGGTATACTGATTGTGAGACCCTAAATACTCAAATATCTAATGGACAAGCTCATGATTGATTTTCTGAAGGTGGGGATCATAGAATTCTTTTTATAAGAAGGGTGATGGTACATGTTTTGTAGTGAGATGAGTGCTTTGTTAGTTTCATTAATCACTCTTAGTGGTTAATCTAGGTGTAAAGAATATGTACAAGGACCATTTCCAGTAGTTTTTAGGGGTAGGGGTGAAGAAGGGAGTTGCAAATTTTGAATATAGATTCCTTAATTATCAGTAAGTGAAAGGTAACCACCATGTTCCAGTGATTTTAGATCCACCCCTTGAGGTTACAAAGTGTAAGTGGGATGGGGTACCCATGGACTTTGTGAAGGTGTTACCATGTATGTCTAGGGGACACAATTCCATCTGGTTGATCATAGACTAACTTACCATGTTAGCCCACTTCCTAGTTATTCTAAATCCAATTTCAGTATGGATCCTAGGATGCATTTATTTTAAATTGACATTTTAACTCCATGTAGATACCTTGAGAATGATATTGGACCATGATTCTTGCTTCAAATCATGGATATGGAAGGGATTTTAGGATACATTTGGGACTCAGTTATATTTGAGCATAGAGATTAACCCCTAGACTGATAGAAAAACTGAGTGGACCATTCAGACCTTGGAGTAACATCTATGAGATTTCATGTTAGGCTTTGGTCTTCTTTGGGAGGATCAACTACCATTGGTGAATTATGTGTACAAAAATAGATACCATTCCCCTATCAGTATGGCACTATTTAAGGCCTTTTACGGGTGACCCTGCTAGTCCCCACTATGTTAGACGATCCCAGAAGAGTCAGAACATATGGATATTGTGTTGGTGTGATCAAAGAAATAAATGGTCAAAATAATCTATGAGTAGATGAGGACTACATAGATCCACCAAAAATATTTTGAGGACCGACAACAGAGGCCTTTGGAGTTTGAGGAGGGAAACTATGTGTTCCTGACACTCTCACCAAGATATGGGTTGTAGATATTTTATTGAGGTGGAATGTTATCTCCAAGATTCATTTTCTCTTTCTTGGTACTATGTAGAGTTTTTGAAGTTTAATACTACTTCTATCTACCACTATAGTTAGACTGGGTACATGATGTCATCCATGTGCCGTAGATGAGGAAGTACGTGCAAGACCTATCACATGCTATTGACTAGGTTGAGCATGACATTAAGGATGGATCTAATTTTATAGAGTACTCAATATAGATTGACTATAGGTAGGAGATGATACTTTATGAATGAGAGACTCCTTTAGTGTGTTTCTAGTGGAATCACATGAATCTTCAGGAAACAACTTGAGAGATGGACACCCGGATGCATGCTCAATACCCAAATCTCTTTGTATAGTATTTTATTTGGATTTCTAGGATGTAAAACCTCAAGGTGGGGAGAATTTAATGAATTTTATTTTTCAAATTATTTTTATAGACTGCGATGTATTATTTTCAAATATATAAACTGAGACACAATGACATTTAGAGGCTTGGTGAACACGAAATTAATTATTGAAATATATTCAATATCACAAATGTGAAATTTTCATGAAAAAGTGGAATAACTCTTAAATGGATGCTCTGATTAGAAATTTTATTCTGCAATGAGTTTAGGTCTTGGGATTTACACTATCCAGGACATAAATATTTTCAGCATCAGTCATTTGACTAAAATTCATCATGGGCATAAAAAATAAAATATATTTATTTATTTTTTTATTTTATTAAGTGATGTAGTGACCTATTATTTTATCTATTTAAATGCATTTATGAACAATTATTATAGTTTACTGCCTAACCCTGATAATTTTTAGAGGGAATTAGAGAAATCATTTCAAATGATGGTGATAAATTGGGGATCATTAAAGCCAATGTAATTCAAGGACCTCACCAACGACAATGATACAAATTCTTTCTTCATTAGAGATAAATCCATCTCTAGGTAGGATGTTTATTTAATGTGGATTAATACCTATGTTTTATCATATAGATAATGTGAATAAATAAACCAAGGGATTTTTTTGTGGTTTGATCATATTTCAAGTAAAATTTTATTTTCTGAGAATTTTAAAGAAATTACTTATTTGTTTTAGATATTCATTTGGAATTCTAATGGAAATGAATCGAGGCCCTCCTTAATGTGGAAAAAGTTTATTCCAATATTTTTTTCATGTTTTCTCCCAATATTATTCATTTTTATCACCATCGTTCATTTTGTCCAGTGGTTTGGAAACCACTAGATAATCAATCGTTGCATGCATGTTTCTTGGTGCAATATATTGATATCATAGAATTGGGATCATATCAATGATGATATTGAGCTGTGATAACAGTTAAGAAGGATCTGTGGTGGATTTGTGACCCTTAGTTCAAGTAGGACATGCAGCAGTGATATGATATTATGGTTTTTATTTTCCAAGTGGTGAGATTGGATGGAATCTGGTCAATGATGATGATCGAATCACATGGATCGAGTTATGTGTTATACATTGAGGTTTTTGGTAGATCGAAAAAGATCAGGAGGAATGAGAAATGATTTGTGACTCGATCTGGGATTTTGTAAATTCTAGGTTTATCCAGCATATAATCTAAAACTACAAACCATTTGGGACCCCCAGTTTTGTGCTAGGGTTTTAGAGTAGAGATAAATATCACATATTGTGTGACTCTATCACATGCCTTCTGACCCTTGCTGATCAGATCAATATGTATAGGGTGTACATTCCCATGTATACAGGTGTTGTTAAATGGAATGTGTTCTACCAAATACACTATGTACACCGCGATAGGTTTCATGATGTTCATAGGTGGTAGATTCCTTAGAGATCGGGTGTCTTTACATGTCGTGTGTATGGCCACATGCCACATACTCTGACACAATCATGGGCACAGGTCATGAACCTAGTGTCGAAGGGACACACCATGTACTACTATTACATGCTTTTTACTTCATCAAAGATGGATTAGAGCCCTTTTACTATTCATCTATGAAAATTCTTGTGAGGGTACATTCTCTTAAACCATTACTCGAGGGTTTAGTATGGATTTATGTCCTATTCTTAGGATGTTGATCCCCTATGAGGAACTTCATTCTTGGATATAGTTGGGGGAATCACTCCTAGAGGCCTGGAGTCAGATCTTATATCATCATGCTTTCCCTATGTGGGGTTCATGGAATCTTTCTAACCAACACTTTGTATGCATAGATACCCTACTTAGCAGGTTAATCCGGATTGGGTTTTTTATATACCCCTTGTCCTTGGGTGTGAACCCCATTTTTTTATCAATCACTGAAGACATCCAGTGTGTAATTATTATGGAGAGACCCAAATAGAATGACATATTGGCCAGACACCATCAATGTTATCTGAATAATGGTGTTTTTTCTCCCAAATTAGTGTTATATAGAACCTTCCAGTAGGAATCCTAGGCTTGTTATATAGTTGTGATCTATATTGATACTGTGTGTCTAATATGAGTATATATGGAAATTACTGTTATATATTTCATTGATATATAACATTGATCATCTGACTATTATTATTGATTCTATATTCTTAGTGATTTTGGGGTGTTATACTCGGTATTTTAATACACACCCATGAATGGGATTTTCTCACACATGAAATGTCTTTTATAGGGGACCAACCTTTTGACGGAGTCCCAGAGGGACCCGGACCAGAAAAATCATAGTGATCCATACTGACCTAGGTGTGTTCCAATGGTTACTTGATATCATTCCTCACCACTTCATAGTTTTGACATGTTCTGGGTATATTTTGGTGGGATTTTATTTTCCCATTTATTTCTAATACTATATTTTTGTACTATGATCGTGGGATTTTATATGTATGCATGCATGGTTGTTGGTTTTCTTACATTTAAACATTTTATGGGTATTGATATGTGTGTGTGTATGTGTAGGTTTTTTAGTCTATGGCTTCATATATTTAAAATATACCTACTCAGATCTAGCTGTCATCACATGGCCTATTGGAGGTTGGCTTGCAATAGTCACGTTTTAGGACCTGTTGTTCTTGGTTGTGACACATTCTTTATTCTTGCATTAGATCGCCTATATTTATCTAGAATGGAAACATTTTTCAGTGTGTTATACCCATATTTATGGGTTCATATTTTTTTTGATGAGATGATATGGGTTTTTGATTGAGTAATAGAAGGAAGAGGTATGAGTAGTGGAACTCCCTTTGATATCTCATGCCAACTAACATGAGGTGGGTGGGTATTCCCTCTTTCAAATTTAATTGGAACTCGAAGGCTTTTAGGTTTGTAAGTAACGTAATTCTTTTTTAAAATGGCTCCTCCCAGGTAAAAGTATGTTGGTATTTCTCTTACTGGTTGGTTCAAAATAGTATTGAGGGTGTCCCCGCAATGGAATTGTTAAATTGAGAAAAATATATTTCTTGATTGAATGATTCTTTGATGCATGTTCTCGGAATAATGGGTTCTAAGTTTCATATAGAAAGGTATATGGTTGGTTCGGGTTTAGGATTTCATTGTAAGAGACCGTGTTGAAATATAATTGGTGCCCAATGCTGATTGGAAAGGAGAAAGGATGGGATTTACACCACACAACAGTTTAGTGGAGGATGTATACTTTATTATGAGCATAGGGAGAGGTCATTCATCATGCATGTGTGTGTGAGAGATAGAACATGATAATTATTCCAAATACAGTTTTATAACTATTTTTTAAAATTTAAACACTGTTTATTAATTAAATTAATTTTAGAAAACTAGTTTATCGGATATATTTTATATTGTGGAATTTTTTTAACGCTTTGATATTTATAACCTCACGGCCTAATTGTATACTAAAATTGTAGCTAGATCAGTTTCTACATGGACTCAAGCATGCCTCCCCATATGTCATAGGTTATCGAACACCACTGAGGGTATAATGATGGTCGGTGGGGAGGTTATACCTTCTAGATCATTGGTGAAAAGAGATGTAATAATAAGGAATCGACAAACAATAGTGGAAGCGGTGATAAATAAATGACCAAATAGTGGGGGATAGTTTAAAAAACCAGAAAAAAGTGTCCAATGAAAAATATATACAACTATTCACACATTAAGGTCCATGATATGCTTAAAAACATAAATTATGGAATAAAAATCTTAAAATTACAAAAAAATATACAAAAATAAATAAAATATAGAACAAATATCTGAGGGTGGTCTCCAAGAGCATCATGAGTACCAGCTCAACCATGTTCTCCTAACTCCTAGATACAAGCATGAAAAAATTGCAATCCATATAACCACTGATCATGATTATATGCTTAGGTACCCCGGTGAAATGGGAGCTGGAGCAGGGTGTGACAAATATTTAAAATCCATCACCAATTGTGTCTAAAGTATAATCTAGTAAATGCATATAAAATAAGCAGTGTGGATGTATATATAAAGTAAATTAGCAATGAGAAATAAATAACTAAGCAAGTAAGGGTGAAGATTCTTCAAGGACACTTGGTCTGATCATAATTATTTCAGCCATAGTTGGAAACCAATGACCTATATAAAACATGTACAGTGAGATATGGGGTAAGTGATAATTAAAGTCATAAAATAGGTTTCATGAGATTGATCGAACCCAATCATGTGATTTTTCTTGGTAGATGTACCCATAGTATAAAAAATATGTATCGTTATCCTTTAACATAAAAGAAATTACCAAAATTATTTAACGAGCATCATGGGGCCATCTGAGGAGAACCTTATCAAGGAAATGATGTATCATGCTAGGAGGGATATATATGATAACTATTAATAGAGTCCATCCAATGATATCCCTGAATGGAATCACAAGTATACCTCCTGGACAAATGTGAGACAACTAACTATGATCTTATACCTAGTATCAACACATAAGTGACCATGTCACACTCATGGCCTAGTGTAACCATCTAGCCACCGAGCCCATCCATGGTGTCCCCCTAGTGAATCACTATCACTCATTCTAAGGTAAGAATAACATGTTGTGAGTCTGTCTTGGAATACCAGTATTTCCCCAATTGTATACACAATCCAATATTGAAACTGATCACAAGCATGATGATCCCATCCTTGGAATTATGTTGATGAAACTTGAGTATCACTCATGGAACTCATAACTCATTTGGTCAGTTATATTAAATAAAAAAGAACATGATAATAAACATTACATAGCATCAGAAATGGATCCTCAAGAGGGACAATCCCATTTTCCATTTCATTTTTCAAAAATAATGTCAATATAATCAAGCATGTCACATAAAATTTCAAAACAATTAATTAAAAAGTCCATCAATTTCAACCATAATTAAAATGCATAACCTATATATAAATATAATTTCCAATTTGAAGACATCTTACCTCATCAAGGGGTTTTATTAGAAAATGTGATTTATCATAAATTCATTCAATTCACCTTAATAAATTCAACTCTATCACAAGGTCAAAAATCAACCCACCCCAATGGTTGTTTTAAAATAGTTGACCAGCCTAATTTATTATCTAAATAAACAGCACATCCAAAGTTTTGGCTTTGACAATGGTGGAAAACACTTAAGGGAGACTAAAATAACCCACCCTAAAGTTCTACTTTAGGTAGAGTTCATAATCTCTAACCATACCAAAGAGGGTATAAACACACTATAATGTGTTCTAGGTAATATAATTTAAGAAAATTTATAATCTAAAAGAGAAACTGGGTAAGTATATTATACGGAACATGGAAACATTTTATATAAATGATGAAAATTAATGGAAAATCTATAGACCACCAACCCAATCCTTAGGATGAACCACGCATATAATAATCGGGACTTCATTTGGCCCAGTTTGAGATAAATCAAATAATGGAATAAATGAACTCACTAAAAATAGGGTTAATTACCTCGCATGAAGATATTTTAAGTGATGATAAGTTAATGGAAGAAAGGTGTAAGGAGGAGTCATAGACTCACTGAGATCTATTAAATTCACATTATGACACTCTAATTGGAGACAATATGAGGGAGATACAACTTTACCTTGAGGAAAGGTGGATCTCCATGAGGGAGATACTACACATGGGTGAGAGGGGAAATAATGGAGGTTGAAATAAATAAGTAGATAGGGTAAAAACCATAAATTTAACTCTATAATTTAGTGCATGGTTTGGACACATGGTTGGGAAAAAATTGCTCCAACTGTGAAAGAACTACTTCCTAGGAAGGGAGGTCCCATGGTTTGTGTGCATGGTTTGGGGAAAAATGTGGAAACCATGTGTTTCCTTATATTAAAGACCTATAGTAAGCCTCATGTTTGTATGGACTGGTGGGCATGGTTTGAAAAAACCATGAAACAACCTCATCCCCCCAAAGTAGGTTTCACGGTTCATGTTTAATGGTTTAACAGTTTTAGACAAACTGTGTGTCCCTATTAGCCTTTTATGGATTTTTATTTGGGGTTCGGTGCTATTGATACTCAATGGGTCACCTGATATACATATTGGTCCTTAAACCAAGTCTAAAAACACATATAATTGTTCTAGAAATAAAATTGACGCTCTAGTTCTCAGGTTAAATAATTTACCACCTACCAACTGATAAAATTCAAATAACTATTGGAATTTCATATGGTCTAAAAATATGGGACTCTTTAACCTCCCCACCTTAGAGAATCTCGTCCTTAACAATACTTGGGGAAACCATGATGACAACCACTTGACTAATTGGGTCCTAAAGTCTCATTTAAATGGTAACGTTGAATTTACAAACACCAAACACACCTCCAAAAATCACCTTAAGCATACATTACATAATTCATGGAAACTCGAGAGAATTATCATACTCTGAACTAAAAAATCAATACTGATCTTACTCGAGACAGTCTAATAGGATACACGATCATGTCATTATCTCTTTAAACACTAATAATAAGGTGCTTCCTCGCCATAGTTTCTACCATTTGAAAGAGGCCAATTCAAGGTCAATGTATCTTTACCATCACAATTGTTGATTTATGAATTTCTTTAGCAGTCTAATGATACACTTGGAATGATTCTAAACGTGAAACTTGGTCGAATCTGAATTAAATTCAAATTATAATTTTATATGACCCTTTAAGAAAATCCCCAGTTTTCATTTTCATTTACCCATCTTAACCTGATGGCGTTCCTGATACAGTTCCATACAACCCTTATACAACAACAGAGAGGGATATCAAGTCGAACTACCTCTGGTCGAATACCCTCAAAACACCCAGCTTAGACAGTTTGTGAATTTGAAAAATCTATACACGTTTCCATTAGAAGAAGGTACCTCAATATATTATCTGAGCATGCTCACCAAAGTTCATAACTATATTTTGCTGACATATCTAGAAAAAACATCCATTACCTTATTGTGTCCCATAAAAAAATAGGAATATATTCAATTTATAACACATAGATAATTACACTTTAGACATGAAATTTGATCTAGAATGATGTTTGGGTGACCTCAGAATCAAAAGCTGGGGTCCAAGGAGCTCATGAAAGGAATTTTATACTTTTATGTTTACAATTGATACGTTAGTATAAAAGTCGAATTCCCAATCATCAAGAACACTGACTAATCCCAAAGTGGAATCTACTTGGCGATCAAGTCAATGAAAAATAGCTTGTTTCTGCGAGTCCTCTAAATACATTCCTTCTGGGGAACCCATGTATCACTCGAGACTAACCATCCATTGAAAGTAATCATGTTTTTAGTGTGCACGCTGATAAATTCTATTTATTTAGCCCAATGGAATTTAAAATGTTTCACAGTTTATAACCAATGCTCTCTCAGTACACCCAAATGATTTTAATATAGGAGACATGATCTTCATTTAGATAAGAGTAAACTAAGAATACATGAATGGTTTCCAAAAAGTATATGAGATACTCATGCGGCAACACAAACATTGAGCTTGGTATAAAACAAACATTGACTTACCAACCACTGAAAGGAATGTAAGTCCTACCACTATCGTTTGACTTATTTTGAAAGGGATCAGAAACAACTATTGATGCATCATCATTAATTGATCAAAAATCCTTCACCATGTGAGTTATTCGATGATCACTCAAGAAAAAACTCCACTGTCCAACCCTAACTAATAGAGTTTCTAAAGGTTGTGTATATAGAAAAACATATCATTTTAATGCTTCCATGCAAGAACCAATATGATCCCAGCATACCAGCCTTAAGGTAATTAAAAATAAAGGATGAACATTTCCTAAAGTTCCAACATGGTTGTGTGAATTATACTTGGAAGGACACATATTACAATATTTGACATGAAACTCCCCACTTTATGAGTTTCTTTATCATATGATTTATAGTGAAAAATATTACATTCAATAAAATATTCACATTGACTATTAAAAATGGATATAGTTCATGGATAACACTCTTCTAAAATTTAAAAAATTTAAGGGAAAAGGAAACTGGACACTTAGAATTGAACTCGAATATATTTACTTTATTCTTACGCATGATACTCATCCCTAGTTATGTCTATGTGTTCCACATTATCAATTGTAAAATCTAAAATCAACTGACCTACATGTCAAAACAACTGATCCATTTCTCAAAATCATCCTAATATTTTGGACGAGTTTTACTTCTTTAACTCCAAGGTTAATCTACCTCAGGGATGACCTATGACTCAAGCACAATGGTTCAGGGCTCATACAATTAACACTGAACTCAATGGTTCATTGTACCTTTTTTTTAGCAACTCAATGGTGTCGCGTGTATCAATGCATACTACTCTAAGGTCTTAATCTCAAAATGGAACATATTGGATATTATCCATGGGGTTATCAGCACTGTGAATTCTAGTATATGATGGACCATAAAAATGGTTATCCTAAATTTGTACAATCTCATATGACAACAAAATTGGATGATGGCCTTCTAAATTATCCAAATATAAAGAGGAGTAAAAGAAGGGTCACCAGACCTACTAGGTAGCTGACTAAGCACTAAGAATATCTATCCTGCTAAAATGGTGCACCAACCAATACTCATGCCCATAATGAGGGGCAAAACATTACACAATCATCCATGAAGACAAAGGTGTCATTTTGGAAACCAAATTTCTTACACAGGAAAAATACACCCAAATGGTTCAACTCGCCAGAAAACTCACTAGATAATTTTGGAATGTTATGAAGGTTCTTAGGGTGCTACCTACCTTGGCGTATCCCATTACCAAAAAACTGAAGGCATCAAACTTACAAGGGGGTCATTCTTGAAGTCTCACTATGATGAAGGAACTATCCATTAGGTTAATGTTATGTAAATGGATACCTATGAGAAATGTTCAAGTTACCTTTTCAAAGTAGGAACATTGGAGAACATCAAAACTATCCTTACAGGAGTTTTATACTAAGAAAACCTCTTAATATTTAATTTTAATTAATTACATTGATTCTCATTTATCTCTTTATAATTTTAAAATACAAAATTGACCTCAAGTGTCAGTTAAAAAAAGCACCTACATAAGGTAATTTATTTTCAAAAATCCAAAAGGAAGACGACAAGTTATATAAAACAACATTTTTCAGACATTGTTTATTTAATCGGAATCATGTTATCATTTGTAAATTTACCACATAAATTTATTTTAAACATGTAATTTACCCATAAGGTCTCACAATTGGGTTATGTTCAAGAAAATGTCAATTCCAATCTATAGAGGAAGACACCATTTAGGTTGAAATTGTAATTTTAATTAACCATTGATTCATATACAATAATTGAGTGCAAAAATAGATAATAGGTATTTTTATTAATTAAAGATGGAACTATTCAATTATGATGCTACCATATGCGTATATGTAACACTGTATCAATGGATTCAGGCACAATAAATGACCACAATTATATTGCATAATCGTACACCCATAGGGTTAAGTACTAAGGTAATACACAAAAAAGGTGGACTATAGGGGTCCTGATCATGGCATCCTCGGTTCATAAAAATGAAACCAAATGTTTTTTTATTATTTAGATTAAAAACACCCTTATCAGGTTCTAACACATAAGCATAAATGTAATGTCTCAGAAATCCAGTGTAGTTTTTTTAATTATATAGAATTATTTCGAGACAATACGCTTTGAAGACACCTAATTCCGAGGCCTTGTGTGCCTGAAAGAAAATTTTGAATTTTTTTAAGTTCATTTAAGTAAATGTGAAAGAATGTTTTTATAACATTTAAACAGGTGCTCAGATCAAAAATCTGAGGGCACCATTAAATTTAGATCATCAGAATTCACTTAGAATGGTCCAAAATTCGACTTTCAATGGTTGATCGGAAAAGTTAATTTTTGGACTTTTTGGTGAAAAAAATAATAACATAAAAGATTATTTTATTTTTTTTTCCAACTGTTGGGTGGTTGTACAGTGGTGCTATGGTGAGATGACAAAGTGGAGATGAGTCTCATTAAATGAAGCTCATTAATGGCTCAATAACTTGTAGCGTAATGATGTGGTAAATGGGGCATAACAGATATGCTATTTCATAAAATAAATAGCATAATGACATGATGATGTAGTATAATTGAAATTCTGAAAAGTTTTTACTTTTAATGGGTTAACGTGTTGGAGAAAACAGGATCAGTTGATGGAATTCCTCTAATAAACCTATAACAATAATTCTCTCCATTGTTGAACAACAAACTCCACCAAATATTTAGTGACTTCCACGTACCTTGAAGAATGGATTACGAAAGTGATGAACGCTAATGGAACATGAACCCCGTGGATGGACTGCTTCAATGAAAAACACCATTGAGGTAGGGGGTTTTTTGTTTTAAGCTTCTATGTTCTTATTTTAAATGATGAATGCAGATCAACCCACGAAAAGGTTGATCCGCTGATCACCCGTTCTTGCATGGGTACTTTTCTTGGGGGTTTTCTCCAGGATTAGTTGATTGAATTATTATAGAACTTCATTTCTATATCCCATGTTTCTAAACCCCTAATGCGAAGGGTGAGGGCCGACACGAACAAGGCCTGAGCCCCTCCGTCTTGTGTGTTTTGTGCGTTCTTCGTGGTTCTATCTTCTAAGTGGTGGAAATGAGGATCTGAGGGCATTGTAGGGAATATGGCATCCCCCGGATGCTATAGGCGCAAGAGGCCTGAAGAAAAGACAACCAAAGAGGACCTGATTGTCTGCTAAAGAGCATGTTGATGTGCCGGCGACTACCGGCAGTGGCCCGTGCCAGCATCTGCGTGACACCGCCCCAGACGTGCTACACATCTAGGATGAAGAGAGGTGGTCTGACAGAGATGGATTAGGTTGGGTGCGACCCATGCCCAGTGTGCCAGACACACCCCCTATGGGCAGGACCTTCCCCATCGGGCAGGGCAGAATGAGATAGGGTCATCGAGTCATCGGGTGACCCAACGGGCTGGACCCCCGGCCAAACCTGGCTGGGTCTAGCGAGGCCCAATGGGCCTAGCCCACTGGTCGGGCTGGACCAGGATGACCTAGACCCAAACCAGGTCAGGTCGAGTTAGTTGAACTAAACTAAGGCATATCAGGCCCTTGGGATGGGTTGTCCAGGTCGGTCAAACCGGGTCAGGCCATGTCAAGACACAACCGACACATATTTTACTAAAATACCAATAACTTACAAACCAGACGTCCGATTAACGAGTCATTTCAGGTTTTGGGACCTTCGAGATGAGGTGTATATTTTGGAATCCGCTAAGGATAATTTAATGGGAGATGATATATAAAAAATGGCTTGAGTAGAGGTTCTCTAGGAATCAAGATCTCTATATATAGAAACCCTACGGTTGGCTGAGACCTGAAGACTGCTGCAAAGAGACCTTATGTGGATTATCTATGATGGGACAGTGGGAAGTGGATTTGTGTGAACCAACATTCCCCTAGTGGGGTGTGGCTATGTGTGACCCAGTAGTCCCATAGTACTCAATAGGAGGAGTACCTCAGTATGACCAAGGTGGGAAGCGGCTCTATGTGACCCAGCTTGCCCACAATGGGGAGCATCTTTGGGTGACCAAGCATACCCAAGGTAATAATTATGTATGAGTACCACATTAGTCCATAGTTAGTGGGAATAAGCTTTGTGTGACCCTGCAGGCCCACTGTACTCATTGGGGAGGAGTTCTCTAGCATCCCATGGTGTTCGATCATATTACTAATGGTCCTACTTTCCAAAATCTAGATAATACCTAGTGTGACTTGTCTTATTTCATGATCATGTTTTGTGGATTGCTCTGGGGATTTATTTTTGGTATTTCCATTGGGTTATGGGGTCCCTACTGAGTATTCTGTTACTCACCCTTTCATAGGATTCACTTGAACGTATTGTTTCTAGTGTATAAGACCACCGCCTTAACGGATGACTTACTAGATGAGGACATGGTGGTGCCCAGTGAGACCAGGAAGGTAGGTCGTACTTCTACAGCTTCAAAAAAAACTACTCTACACATACCCATTAGGTGGTAATTTCAGTAGATGGCTTTCGTTGTTTCCTTGTACTTTCCTATTTTCAGTTCATATTTTATTGGTTTTGTATTCTGGACCATCTGACCTTCAGTTTGTACTTTTACTTAGTGATTGTTTAGTGGCATGCATGGTTACCTTTCCAGCTTTAGGACATGGTTGTGTGTGTGTCCCTATAGGTACTCAGGAAAATGCCTCCCACTTTCCATTTTACACCTTCAGCACTAATCAAAAACCCATGTCCTTTGGGAGGTGCTCGTGGGGGATGTCATTGTGCAGGCCCTGGGCGAAGGTTCATGATAAAGTGGTATCATAAGTGGTGGTTTTACCTAAAATGACCGGGAGTCTATTGTTTTTATTTTGGGAAACAATGTTAAATTCTTAAAGTTATACTTTCAGATCAGGGGAGTCCAGTGTTGGTGTAGTGGCTGGATTATCCATACACTGAGACCTGGAATTATTAATTTCATCTCTATACATAAAAACACAGGTTGTATGCATCATATTGGAATTTTTTGTTTCCTCATTTTATTCTTGAATTAGACTTAGTTCACCATGTATAATGTATTGATTGTGGTCAATATTTATCTTTTTCCGGATTCCTCCATAGAGACAGCCAGCTAGAATTCTGATGCATGACCATAAGGATAGCATGCCTAGTGATGAGGTATTAGTTCAGGGGACCATTCTAGAGATGGACCCGCTGGGTGGTGCACTATCATTACCACCACTCATTGAACAGAAGTTACTACTGGCATTACAGGTTGAGGATGCATGCTGGATTAGTGACATACATGAGTTCCAGAGATAGATACCCCCCTGGTTTAGTACAGAGATAGATCCTCAGGTCATTGAGGACTGGATGGAGCCAGTGACATGGGTCTTCTGCTTAGTGAGGGAACCAATGAACTGGATGGTGATCATAATTGCAAGCCTTCTTCAGGGCTCAGTAGGAAGATGGTGGAGTCTGATGATTCGGACTCATGATAAGGTGACCTTGTCTTGGGCTGACTTCAAGAAGATATTCCAGGAGGAGTTCTTCCCTGCAACCTTGCGCTCGGTGTGCATAAAAGAGTTGTTTCACCTATAGCAGAGCATCATGTTAGTGGTTGAGTACTCTCTGTGGTTTAAATTCCTCTCTTTAAACTCGACATACACGGTTTTGGACCCTTTCTTCAGTGCTCAGACCATTTAGTAGGGAATCATATGGGAGATCAGGGAATCTACGGTGTCTCTCAGTATCCCCACTCAGGATAGGGTGTTAGAGAGATCCCTTCTTGTAGAGAGATTCCTAGAAATACATCCACCAACATCTGAAGCCACCAGTAGACATTAGGCAGTAGAGTCTTCAATGGTGAGTAGTGGGGAGTATAGATAGGGACCCAAGTGGGTTAAGTATTTCAGGAAATGACCCCAGGACTCTCAGTCGGTAGTGTGGGGATCCCATAGAAAAGGGACTCGGCAGGGAACCATGATGTGCTTCACATGCGCTAGGTAGGGACACATGGCATGTGACTGCCCAACCTGCCTCATAGATGATCAACCGACATTCGAGGGACCGATGAAGAAGAGATAGAGTTTCGACTGAGGAGGTCCACAGGGCATCAGAAATGGCAGGGGAGCAAGTCGAGCAGAAAGCAGTGGGAGATGGTTCGAGGTACTACCCCCACCACCCCCAGGTGGCCCACCACAGCCTTAGGGAGCAGGTAGACATGGGTGTGCTCAACTTCAGGCAGTGGAGGCCTATTACCACGATGCTATGGAGATTATTAGAGTTATTATCTATGTCTTATCCACCTTGAATTCAGTTCATATAGACATAGGTTTCAGTAACTCTTTCCTTTTTATGGGCCTTGTTCGGAGCTCGGAGATTCTGGTGGAGCTGTTGGCTTGATCCTTATGATTAGAGACTCCAACAAGAGGAAATTTAAAGATTACACAGTTGTTCCGAAAGTGTGAGCTTACTCTATGAATATTGAGATTGTTCTGGGATCTTATTATAGCGGCATCAAGACCTTATGATGTCATCTTGGGTATGGAATGGCTATCCACAGTCCATGTTTAGATCGACTATATTATGTGAAATGTGTAGTGTGTCCATGAGGATAGGACAAAGTTTTCTTTCATGAGTGAGAAGGGAACTCTTGCATCATAGGGAAAACTTTATTAGAGGAGGGTGCAGTTGATCACTCAAAAGTTAGCTATCCTCCCCCTTGGTGATGTGGAGGAGAGGGGTCCAAGATTTCTTGTAGTGGTGGACGAGTATGTTCTGGGACTACCTTCTCACTAGGAGGTAGACTTTGAAATATACATATATCGTAGGATGGAACTGATATCCACACTTTCAATCAGATGGCTCCCATAGAGCTTCATAAATTAAAGGTACATTTGGATTACTTCCTGGAGAAGAGCTTCATGAGGCCCAACATTTCACTATGGGATGCCCTAGTGTTGTTTTCCAATAAGGAAGACAGAAACATGAAGCCTCTCTATAGACTTCAGGTGCCTAAAACTGGTGAACATGAAGAACTAGTATCTGCTTCCAAGGTTTGATGACCTCTTCAACTAGCTAAATGGAGTGAGGTGGTTCTCAAAGATCGACCTCGGATCAGGCTATCATCAGCTTCAGGTATGGGAAGAAGATGTATCGAAGACACTCTTTAGATGCCAGTATGGCCACTATGAGTTTTTGGTGATGCCTTACAGTGTGACCAGAAACCTAATAGTGTTCATGGGACTCATGAATAAGATCTTCCAGCATTACCTCGATCGTTTCTTGGTGGTAATCATTGATGAAATCATGGTGTACTCGGCATTAGAGGAGGAGCACGCTACACCCCCGTGGATAGTCCTTGATAGACAGTGAGAGCACCAGCTTTATGGGAAACTCTCAAAGTTCCAGTTATGTATTTGGGAGGTCCACTATCTGGTAAACTTCATATCAGAGGCTAGAGTTGTAATGGATCTGGTGAAGATAGAGTCAATGCTTTATTGGGATCTACCCAAGAGCATGACTGAGGTGCGGAGTTTCTTGGGGTGGGCGGGATATTACTGGAGGTTTGTGCATGACTTTTCTAGAGTATCATCACCCCTTATCAGCTCTAAGAAATAATTGATAACCCTTCATGTGGATAGAGAGGTTTCATCAAAGCTTTTAAGAGATGAGGTGGAGATTGATGAGTGCCCCCATCTTGAGACTACCAAAAGATGATGTTTGGTATGTAGTCTTTTGTGATGCATCAGGAACCGAACTAGGTTGTGTCCTGATGTGGGAGAATGTAGTGATCACCTATAGCTCATATAAGTTGAGGTAGTATGAGTATAACTATGTGTCCCATGACCTAGAGTTAGAAGTAGTGGTATTTTCCTTGATGATTTAGTGGCACTACATGATGGGTGAATGTTTTACCATCTACATTGACCAAAAGAGTCTTAAGTATATCTTCTCACAGAATGAACAAAACGTGAGACAATGGAGATGGATGGAGTTACTCTAGGACCATGACTTTGATATAGTCTATACTCCTTGGAGGGAGAATGTGGTGGAAAAATCACTCAACATGAGGCTTGGTCTATAGATGTTGACTGAAGTAAGGGATCAGTTAGCCACGATGCACATATCCATTGTAAATGATGATGGAGTAGTTTACCATCAATATATGACTATAATTCATCCAATATTATACTGATTTAAGGAGGAACAACTAGTGGATGTTGACTGGGAGACCTGGCATGCTCAGTTATCCTCAGGAAAAGCTCTTGATGGATTTTTGATATGTGAGGAGCATGTCATCCTTTTTAGAGGATGCACCGTAGTACCAGTAATGTTGTGGGAGGATGTGTTGAGGGAGTTACATACATCCCCTTTGGTAGTACATCCTGGTGTGTTGAAGAGGTACCAGGACCTCTGACATTATTACTGGTGGCTGGGGATGAATAAAGCAGTGGCAGAGTTCATTTCACAATGCATCACTTGTCAGGAAGTTAAGGCTAAGAATCATGTTCCAAAAGGCTTAGCCCAGCCACTTGAGGTACTGGAGTAGAAGTGATATGGTATCTTAATGGACCTCATTATGGGGTTCCATGCACGTCCAGGGGCCACAATTCTATATGGATGATCGTTGACCGACTCACCAAGTCAGATCACTTCTTACCCATCTGGGAGCAGGGATCAGTAGAGGGCTTGAGATGCCTCTACGTCCAAGAGATAGAGAGGCTTCATATGGTTCCTTCTAATATTGTCTCAAACCATGATGCGTGCTTTATATCTTGGTTGTGAAGAGACTCCAGGAGGAATTTTGGACTCAACTGCGCTTGATCACAAATTTTCACGCATAGACAGATGGTCAGACGGAGCAGACCATATAGACCTTGGACGACATGCTTCATGCTTGTGTCCGTGATTTTGGTCATAGTTGGGAGGAACACCTACCACTGGTGGAGTTTGAATACAACAACTCTTATCACTCCACCATTTTCACGGCATAGTTTGAGGCCTTGTACGGGTGGCCATGCAGAACACCCCTATGTTAAACATACCCAGGGGACTCAAAATTCATGCATCCAGAGTTGGTATGGGATACCACTGAGAAGGTACAGATCATCTAGGAGCGGATGATGACTGCACAGAGTAGAAGAAAGTCATATTCTGATAGGATATAGAGTCCCTTTGAGTTTTAGGAGGTAGAAAATGTTTTCTTTTAGGTCTCACCCTGATAGGGATTGCAGAGATTTGGCCGGGATGGAATGTTATCTCCAAGATTCATCGGGCCTTTCCAATTCTGAGCAGAGTTGGTGAGGTGGCATAATTCCTTTATCTTCCCCCATAGATGCACCAGGTACAAGATTTTTTTTCACGTGTCTCAATTGAGGAGGTGTGTGCATGACCCATCACACCTTATCAACTGAGGAGAGTAGTACATTGATGATGGGACAACATTTTCAGAGTTCCCAGTGGAGTTAGAGGATTAATATGATTGATTCTTTCATGAATAGTCAATTCCTATGGTTCATGTTCGGTGGTATCATGAGAATCTTCAGGAGATCACATGGGAGAGGGATGCTCAGATTCATGCTCAGTACACCCATTTGTTTGTTTAGAGCAATTTTGGCTTATGAGGATATGAAGCACAAAAAGGAAGGACTAATGTAATGTCCTAGAAATTCTGTGTAATAATTTTTAATTATAGGTAATTGTTTCGAGACAAGACACTTTGACAACACCATATTATGAAGCCCAGTGACCCCAGAATAGAATTTTAAACTCTATTAAGTTCATTTAAGTAAAGGTTTGGGTGGGTTTTTCTAACTTTTAAACTAGTGATCAGATCAAATATCTGAAGGAACTGTTGAATTCAGAATGTCGATATTTTTCTATAATGGACTTAACTTCAACCAGCAAGGGTCGACCAGAAAAGTTATTTTTCTGAATTTTTAGGAAAGAAATTTAAATTAAATTAAATAACTATTTTTTCAACTATTGGGAAGTGGCACGATGGCGCTGCAGTGCGGAGAAGAATCTATGACGAGTCACATTAAATGAAGCCCATTAATTGCTCATAAACATGAAGCGTAATGATGCATTAAATGTAGAGTAAGAGATACATTGTTTCATAAATTAAATAGCATAATAGATATGCTCTTTCATAAATTAAACTGTGTAACGACACATCGACACAATATAATAGAAATATTGCGACATGTTTTTATTTTAGTGGGTTCACACGTTAGAGAAATGAGGATAAATTGTGAGAATTCCACTGATAAACCTACGGTGAGAATTAGCTCAAGGGACAAACGACGAATGTCGGCGAATCACCAGTGTCTTCGATTCACATTAAAGAAAGGAACAGGAAAGCGAAAAATTACAATAGAATTTGAACCCCCGCAAATGGAAAACTTCAATGACAAACAAAATAGAGGTAGGGGTTTGTTTTTTTATATTTCACCTTTCTTATTCTAAACAACATACTCAGATCAACACATGAATAGGTCAATCTGCAGATCACCCGTTCTTCCGGGAGGGTACTTTTATTTGGGGTTTACATAGGGATTATTTGATTAAATTGTGATAAAACTTCAATTATATATCCCGTGTTTCTAAACCCCTAATGCGGAGGGTGCCGACTGACATGAAGAAGGATTGGGCCCCTCCACCTTGTGTGTTTTTTGCATCATTCATGGTCATGACTTCAATGTGGTGGAAGGGAGGATCTCAAGCCATCGTAGGGAAGATGGAATCCCTCAGAGTTAATAGGTGCGAGCAGTGTGAATAACGGACCACCAGAGCAGGCCTGGTGTTCTTCTGAAGACCTGCCAGTGCGCTGACGCCAATGATTGCACCAGCGATTACTGGTGGTGGCCCATAGTTGTGTCTGCAGTTAGGTGGTGGTGTTCCATGACGGAGCATCGAAAGGGAGCTTCATGGTTGGCTTGGGCTGCGCGAGGTGAGGGGAGCCACCGGTCAGGTCGGCAGCTGGAGGAAGGACGTGGTCCAACGACCATGTTGGTGGAGCAGTCGAAAGTAGAAGGTCGCAGCTTCACCAATCACGTAGTCCCTTAACCACGTGTGAAACATTGGTTGTCGGGTTCGACCAGCCATGTGACACCACCCAAGATGCACTAAGTTTCCGGGATGAAGAGAGTTGGTCTGCCAAAGGTAGACCGAGCATGGAGCGACCCACACCTAGTGCACCGGACCCACACCCAGTTGACCTATCCCCCCCTGTGGGCTGGACCCATGACCTATGAGACAGGCTGAGTGTGACAGAGCCACCGGGCTTCCTGGCTAGCCAGACCCCCAAGTAAACCAGGGTGGGTCCAGTGAGGCCCAATGAGCCTACCCCATGATCCAGGCTAGACCGGGCCGACCCAGACCTGAACCAAGTCAATTTGGGTCAGTTTAACTAACCCCGAGCATGTGGGGCCACTAGGCTAGGTTGGTCGGGTCGGTCTGATTGGGTCTAACCAGGCCCAGATGCAATCAGCCCCTGTTTTGCTAAAACGCCAATATCTTACAAACCGGGCATCCTATTGATGATTTTTTTTTTGCAATTTTAGGTCCCTTGTGATGAGAATAATCTTTTTTAATACTCTAAGGATACTTTCTTGGAAGTTGAAATATGGAGAATGGCTTGATGAGCTGTTCTACCAGAATCGAGCGCACTACGTACGGAAACCCTTCGGTTGGCTGAGACCTGAAGACTGCTGAAAAGTGACCATGTGTGGATCATTTATGATGGACCAGTGGGAAGCCCCTAGGTGTGACCCGGTTGGCCCACGATGGGGAGTGGCTCTGTGTGACCAAGAAGACCCATGGTACTCAACAGGAGGAGTACCTCAGTATAGCCAATGTGGGAAGCAGCTCTGTGTGACCCGGCTTGCCCATGGTGTGGAGCAGCTCTGTGTGACCCAGCATACCCATAGTAAACATTAGGGGTGAGTACCACAACAATCCAAGGTTAGTGGTAAGTGGATTTGTGTGACCCGAAATGCCCATTATTTCATTGAAGATGGGTTCTCCAATAGCCCAAAGTGTTTGATGATATGACTGATGGTCCAACTTTCCATACTATAGATTATAACTGGTGTGAGTTGTCTTACATTGTAATCATATTTCGTGGTTTTCTATGTTGATTAATTTGTGGCCTTTCCATTGGGTTTTGGGGTCCCTACTGAGTATTTTATTACTCAAGCATGCACGGGCTTTGCCCACACATGTTGTGTCTGGTGCAGACAACCGCTGCCTGGATGGAGGACTCTATGGCCCAGGGCTCGATGCTTCTTAGTGAGACTAGGCGGGTTTTCCATACTTCAAAAACTTCCAATACCTACTCTACTCTTACACATCATGTACTATTTTTAATGGATGACTTCCATAGTTTCCTTGTACTACCCTTTTTTTAGTTTTCCTTTTCTTGGGTTTGTATTCTGGCCCATTTTACATTTAGATTTTACTTTTACTCAGTGGTTGTTCAGTGGCATGCATATTTACCTTTCCCTATTTGGGATGTGGTTTTTTGTGGGTGTGTAAATGTACTCAAAAAAATGCCCCCCACATGTAGTTTGACTCTTTCAGAACTAGTCCCCAACCCCTGGCCTTTAGGAGATAGGATTGGGGGATGTCATGGAATGGGCCCCGGGGGACGGGTCATGACAATAAAACACCAGGAACAACTATTAGGGTCAATTCAAATTTACCTCATAAACTGCATTCCCCAACATGTATAATTAGGAATATTTTTGTATTAATGAATTGGTTTGAACATGTAATCCTTCCAAAAATATATATTTTCAAGTTCTTATAAGTGGAACCAATTCATTTTAAATGTTTGATTTTAATAGTAATTATATTTAAATTAATATCGAAGTATATGATTCTATTATAAAATTGTTTGATTATATGGGTCACCAATTACAAATTTATAAAGCACCAATGTACTTTATATATTTCAAATTTTATCCTATTTAATAATAACAATAAATTTTTCATCCCATGCAACCAATGCTTCATGGCTCAAACATCTCATTATTAGTTTGTTAAATAAAATGTCACCATCAATATATGCTGGAAAACATCACTTAGATTAATGTAGGCATTTTATTTTAACCACCACTATATCATAATTATATTAATTAATGCGATAAAAATAATATAATAGAAAACATCAAGAATAATAATCATTACTATGTGTAAAAATAACATGGGAACTACCATTTCAGAATGGGAACACCCAACCATGGTATACCAGTAAGGCATGATAATTAAGTCACAACGTCATGATGTACAGGTAAACCTGAAAAATTAAACATAGATCATGTTATATAAAAAATATTTCTAATAAAATTCCAAAGGAGAGGAAAACTAAACATCTAATGAAAAAACGTAACATGGAATATGAAAGTCTTGATAATAAACCTGTATGAAACAACAGTTGATTTCAAACAACCTAGTAATGAAATCTATATTGCATGGAATATACATGGAATGTGAATCCTTACATGCCTATAATGAGGAATGTAACACAACTTACTTTTCGTATGAGTCCAAGGTTAATAATATAATCTCATAAATTATTATGTAACAGAACATAAAATAATCACTCAAGGGGAAATCATAATCAAATGTAATAATGAATTGTATGAACAACAATCCCATCCCTGCCCATTTAAAATTTTCCATGTGCATGGATTGATCACTCCAAGACATGGATATTTCTTAATCGCCGACACATTCATCGTATCTTGTCTATCATCCTAAAATAGTATGATAAGGAATAGAAAAAAAGGATTTGATACCACTTTTTAACATTCTAGATTAACTGACCACTAAACTGGTATCTTGAAAAGTCACCACATGGCCTTAAGCATGCATCCCCATATGCTAGAGGCTACCAACTAGCATTTAGGGTCTAATAATGGTCTTGTGGGGATATTATAAACTCAATAATAGAGTTTTATCATGATGTAATAATAAGGAGACAATAAAAAATAGAGGAAATGGTCTTAAATATATTAAAAGGCATTGGAAGGCATATAAAACATTATAAACAAATATGGACTACTCAAAATATATATAACTATTCATGAATTCATGTCCATGATATTCATACAAACATAAAATGGGAAACAAGAAGTGGGAGGTATAGTACAAAACAAAAAATAAATAAAAGATATAACAAATTACCTAAGGGCGGTCTCTAAGAGAATCCCAAGTACTATCTCAGTATTGTACACCTAACTCCAAGATATAATCAAGAAAACACAAGAATAATTCAAAAGACCTTCAAACATGAATATCTTCTTGGGTAACCCAGTGCAATGGCGGCCTGAGCAGGTTGTGAGATATACTCCGTAGGCCACCACCAACAAAATCTAAATCATAATGCAGTTCATGTATAGAAAATAAGGAGTGACCGTTGATATAAAAAGTAAATAAGCAATGAGAAATAAATAATTAACCAATTAAAGATAAGGTTCTTCAAGGACACCTTTCCCGAACATACCTGCTTTGGCCTAACCTATAAATTTTTGAACCATAGGCAACATGTACAGTGAGATATGGGGGAAGTGATAATAAAATACATAAAATTGGTTCTATGAGTTACACAAAACACAAATATGTGATTTATATTGGTTGATTAATTCTAAGGATAAAAAATATGTATCACCATCCATTACCATAAAAATAATTACCAAAATTATATAAGCATAATCTCATACCCATATGAGGTGAACCATAAAATGGAACCCATGTATCACAGCATGAGCTCCATAGATCTCGCTATCATCGAATTAGGTCTAATGTGATCCCTAAATTGCATCGTAAGTATCACTCCTGACCTAATTTGAAACAACTAGTAAAAATCCCATAGGTGGTAATGTTCCTACCCTAGGGAACTAGAATCACTCATTCCAAGGAAAGAAGAATGTGTGGTGATCCCATCCTAGTGTATCGGTATATCTTTTGATGTATTCACAATCAATTGGAAAATTTAATCAGAATTATGATGATTCAATCCTTGGAGTTCCATGGAAGGAACATAAGTATCACTCACAACATTCATAATTCATGAGATCAGTTATATTAAATAATACAAAAGGTTATAATATTAAACATTCCATATCATGGGATAGAAATATTCAAGAGGGCCACACCCATTTCCCATTTATTTTTAAAAAATAAAGGCCTTGTACTCGATCATGTCACATCACATATCAAAACAATTAATTAATAATTCCATCACATATAACCATATTTAAAAGGTATGATATATATATATATATTCCGAAATTAAGACATTTCCCCTCATTAATGGGTTTTTTTAGAAAATGTGATTCATCAATAATTCCTTCAAGTCACCTTAATATATTTAATTATATCATAAGGATTGATTCATCCCACCTAGAGATGATTTTAAAATAGGAGATCATCTCAATTTATTAGATAAATAAATAGCACACCCAAAGGCATGGCTTCAACAATGGTAGAAAACACATAAGGGGAACTAAAAAACCCCACCATAAAGAGGTAGTTCAGAATGGGTTCATAATATATAAACATACTAAGGATAATCTAAACACACTATAAGGGGGTCTAATAAATTTAATTTTAGAAAATTTAAAATTTTGAGTTACACCTGGTAAGCTTGGAATATAGAACATGACAACATTTTATAAAAATAAAAAAACACAATGAAAAATCTATAAAACACCCACCCTAAGAGTAAGATGACCCACACATCAAATATCATGTCTTGATTCGGTCTGGTTTTATAGAAACGAAATAAATTTATAAATGACCTGATAAAAGGGTGAATTTTATCACATAATGATAGTGCGGGCGGTTATAAGTTAAATGAATAAAATATGAAGGAGGAGTTGTAGACTCACTAAGAATTATCCACCTCACTTTATAGAACTCGAATCGGAGGATGGATGACAAAGATGCCTCCATAACTAAAGGATAAATGGTGGAGCTCTAGGAAGGTGGTACTGCACATGGGTGAGAGGAGAAACAAGTGAGTAAGAAAGAAATAATGAGGCTGGGGGAATCATAAATTCACCCCCTTTATTTTGTAACATGGTTTGGCAACATAGTTGTCCAAACCATTCTCCAATAGTGCATGTACCACTGCTCAAGAAGAGTGGTTTCATGGTTTGTGTGCACCATTTGGGAAACCATGTGCAAACCATGAATTTCCCACAATTAAATACCAATATAAATATGAATGATCATGAATCTTGTTGAAGATAGTTTGACAATACTGTGTGACACCCTCATCCCCCTGAGTAGGCCATACAGTTCCTATAGAAGGGCTGCAAGGTTTCCGATAAACTGTGCACCCCTTTCATCCTTCTCTAGATTTTATTTCATGGTATAGTGATCTCAAAACATTATGGGACAACCAAGATACCTCTCATGTTACGACCCGTCCTCGGGGCCCGTGCCGTGACTACCCCAAGCCCGCCTTCCATAGGCCAGGGGCTGGCGACTAGCACCAAGGCGTAATTCCCGGTAAAAAGGTAAGGCATTGCCTTTGTAAAGTTAACAAACACCACAGAGCAAGAAAGCAGTAGAAATAAACACTAAGTAAAAACCAAGTACAACAGTAAGTGCGGAAAAGTAAGTGGGACAGAATACAAACCCAAACTGAAATTAAAGTACAACTGGAAAGGGAAAACAACAACAAAAGTAAAGCTGCATTGTCGAGTCACCCACTGGAGGTCCCACCTGAATGGTGGGTATAGATAGCCTCCATAGCTCCTCGATCCAGCCGTCCACTCCGGGTACGTCCCGCCCAGCGGTGTACCTCCAGGTACCGTCCTGCTCCGCAATCCTCAATAACGATCAGTGCTATCCATCGTCTGCAACCAACACAACATAGTGCGAGCATATCCCATGCAGGGGTGTGTATAAGCTACTCAGTAGGGACCACGAGACCCCCGAAGGTCTCCCAGAATCCACAAAAGATAATCCACAAAGGAAAGATACAATCACGAAGTAACATCTGACACTGCTTATGTATATGCCCATACATATACCTAAGTCATCAATTCCAGTTCGCTCCAACCTCCGAGCCCAAGTACAACCCAGTCCACACAGAAAATCACAACCCAATCCACATAGGAAAGAAAAACGTAATCCACACAGGATAGCACAACAAATCCAAAAAGGAAAGAAAAACAGGATTCAGCTCACACATATATACTTCTTCGTATGACGATAGAGATGATCAGATATAGCCACTGATTCATCTAAGTCGTCGGACCCACAAAGGATCGATAGGTACTAACCCCTGCAATGACCCACAAAGGATCTGACCCACACAGGATCGATAGGTAACGAACCCCCACAATGACCCACAAAGGATCTGACACACACATGATCGATAGGTAACTAACCCCCGCAATGACCCACACAGGATCGGACCCACACAGGATCTGTTGGCGCTGGCCCACACAGGACCGCTGAGCGCTGACCCACACAGGATCGGACCCACATAGTATATGTAGCACTGATCCACGTAGGATCGCTGAGTGATGTAGTCGTCTCCATCGAATCCACTGAGGATCTCTGTATAGTCGTTGTCGTCGTCGCAGTTGCAACCAGCTCTAGGGTTCTCGCACACAGCAAGCTCATTCGGGAGGGTCCGCTGCACGAGCCGAGGGGCTGATACATCAACTGACACAATGTCTGGAGTTGATGTATCCAAAAGTTCTATATTGTCAACAGGAACTCAACGCCATAGACAATGCGTCAATCGGACACCCTGTCTGAGAGTTATTGGCTTTCTCGTCCTAGGGGCCCAGAGGGTTTTTTAAGTCAAAACCAACCCGACCGTACTCCATCTATGTCCAAAACTCGGGCGGTGTAATCCAAAAGATCCATATCACTTAGAGGAATCCAACAAAGTTGACGACACGTCGATCAGACGTCCGAAGCTCAAGTTATGAGTGTTTCCGCTCCAAGGGCCCGGTTGGTTTCGTTCACGAACCAACCCGGCCGAACCCCAAATATTCCGAAACCTTGAGTGTAATATACCCAAACGACCATCTAGATCCAAGGATCGGAGGTCCGTAGCCCAAGATATGGGCAAAAGACCGAAACATGTCCTAAAACGGGGGGTCTGGGCCCGGACCGACTTGCCCCCCCTGGGTCGGCATGGACCGGGTCGACCCGACCTGGGTCCGGGTCCGACCCGGTCGGGCGCGACCAGGCTGGCGCTGGCCGGGTGGCCAGCGGGTCAGCTCGGCTGTTACGGCCAAGTGAAGCGGGGGGTGCACTGCCCCCGCGTGGAGGAACTTCGGCCCCGCGTGGGGCCGCCCTTGGCAGTGGACGCGGCTGGTTGTCGCGTCCCGCCCCCCACCGGTCCCGCGCGGTCGCGAGACTGCGCCCTGTCATCGCGGCTTCGGCCTCAGCGGCTCCTCCCGGCGGCGCGCCGGGCACCGTCGCCCCCTGCCGCCAGTGCCGCCGTGCCGGCGGGCTGCTCCACGGACCACCGGACAAGTTCCGGTGGTCCGAATTGCGTGTCATCTTCGCTAATGGCCCTTTTGGGGCTCGTCCTTCACTGTGAGGACCTCACATCACTCGTGCGGCATTCTTTGTCATCTCCCGCTAAGCCGATCACAAATAATGAAGATACGGTGGGTTTGTACATGTTCGTTGGTCCGCACACACTTTGTTAGTAGTTTTAAAAGTCTTCCGACAAATTTTTGAATATAAGTCGATGGTATAAAATCACAAAGTTTTAAAAAATGCACCAGCTGAATCCATGCCGAGGATATAATTCAAAAATAATTAAAAGTACTGCAACCCCCTACCTCAATCGGTTGTTGATCGAAGATTGTCGCGGTGAAGGAACATCGCGGAAGAAGGATCGTCGGTGTCGCGGTACACGGTGTCGCATCGTCGATCTCTGAGGGTTCGGCGTTCTTCATCGCCTTTCGTCGGATGTCGGCTTTCTTCGTCGGCGGCGATGCATTCTCCGCGTTCTTCGCATTCTTCAATGAAGGAGGATGAAGATCTTCAAGATTTAGAGTTTCTCCAAATCCTCTCAATAAGCAACCCCTCAACAAACATAGTGTTGGTCTTATTTTATTTCCCATGCCAACAATTTGAAATTCAAAGGTAAGAAATGTACAACTATTTCATTGAATTAATTGATACGACTTAACTGCCCAGTTAAAGAGGCGTTTCTTAACCCAAATAAATGCACGGTTGACTTTAATTAAAAAGGGGTTTTCGAGGGTGCGTTACTTAGAGGGGAAGAAACCGTGGGGCTTGTGCGGGCCCCACCTCACAAATATCCTACCAAGTGGGTTGGATATTGTGGGATCCACCTCATCCTCTTAACTTAGCTTAACCGGCTTTAAGTGAGATAAAATAAAATTGCCGCACCCCTTTTTATTTTATTTCATAACTTAACCCCAAAAATTAAAAACTACACCCGAGCAAACGAAACTTTGGAAAAGGCATTTCTAAGCAAATACCAGCGCTGTGATTCCATCGGTGCCCTCGGAATTCAATTCCGAGCACCGGTTCAAAAGCTAGAAAAACCCGCTCGTTCGTTCACTGAACGTACCTGAGCTAAACTTCTGAAAATGATTCCGGGCACACCGGGCCTCGGAATCAGGTTCTGTCAAAAAACTGCATTCTTGTAAAATTCCAAAGAATATTAAGAAAAAAATTTCCTTGAATTTTACAGGCCTTTACATCTCAATCCTTAATCCATGTCTAAAACAGGTTTAAGTGTCCCCAAACTCTTATTTTCACCCCAAATCATAGTTTGAAGAATGACTCATCCACCACATGATAAGATTCAATTTTTTTAATTATATTTGGTATATAAATATGGGACACTATGATATTATTCACGTTTTATTTTTATCCTATGAGCTAAACTATTTTTGGTCTCAATGAGACGTGGTAATAATCTTAGGGTTTACAAACTGGGTATGATTACTCACCCCCTTCATATGATCTTTGGTGTGTGTATAGAATCTATTTTCTATGATAAAATATAGGGAACAATTTCTTACCTCTCTATCAACATTCATTGATATTTTGGAATATATGATGGATTTGGAGCATAGAGTTGTCTTGTGTCTTAGTCAGGTGTGGTTCCACCTCAGTACCTTGGACTTTTCTACTTTAGAGTTTTAGTTTCAATCTCTTACTATTTTGATACTACTCTGATATTGTTCCCAATTTAATTTTCTACTTATGGAATCATCACTTATTTTATAGTTTGTTTTTGGTGTATGCTTAATTTATATAGATATCCATGATTTAGAATTATTTTTATCTAGTTACGTGTGTTTTTTATTAAAGGGTAAACTATTCCCCCATGTCTGTTGTATTTAAACCAATGAAATTTATTTCCAGTCTTTGGTGATTGAGGAATGTAACCTATGGTGAGTAACACTTATGCCTCTTCCTAATCCAATTTTTTGGGGTCGAATCATAAAAATTATATCATTCCAGTTTATTCATTATGCTATATTGGTAGAAAATATATAGGATTATTTGAACTTGAAATGTATAGATTAAAATGTTTTAGCTAAACATTTTATATTGAACTTCTAGTTAGCAAGGTGGTTGGGTACAAAGGTGTTATAAGAAACTTCTAGGCATGTTTTCAACTCATCATCCTGGGCTTATCCAATGATTCTAGAATATAATGTATAAATAAATATATTGTATCACTATGACTGCATTTTCACATGGATATATGATTTTTTATTTTTTAGCATGGTTTTTTTAAAAGATAACCTCCACCAATAGGCAAAGGTATTTATTTATGAAAGGAAACTACAATAGTAAAAAGCACAAGATATTATTACAATAATTTTTATAAAAAAACAAATAATTCGGGAGTGCGTCTGACCAAGTGAGGGTCTCAACAATTCCCATGTTAGCAATCCCATCTGAAATAATTTTGGCCTCTCGAAAGAAATGTGTGATCATTAATTTAATACTCATTTGTGTATTCATTCATTCCATCCATTTAGATATAAGTCTCTAGGAAATATTCAATTCACCATTTTTGATAGCCTACACAAGAGTGGATATGTCACTTTTCAATAATAGGTTAATCCAAGCTTTCATTTTTTTCAAAATAGACTGGATGAATGATTCTAAGTATTTTCTATTCAAGAAAATAATTCACACCATAATATCCATAAAAACAACTCCTAGTATATTCCTCATGGTCTCAAAAAAAAGAACCAAATACCACGGGTCCTGGGTTTCCTTTAGAGTCACCATCTGTGTTGATTTTCATCCAAATTGGGAGAGGTGGACACCATAATACCTAAAATGTACCCAAAACATGTTTGAAGTTCCCTGGGACACTCAATTTTCTAAAAATGTGTAATTAATTCATACAATATTTACAATATCCCATTCAAACAACACTTTTATCCTTTATAGGAGTAAAAATCTTCTGCAAAACCAGATTCAAACATAAGGTCCTCCCAGCATGTATCATGGTATTATGGCTCAACCAAATGTAATGAAAGAAATCAGAGACAACGAAATTGAAAATAGCATGCACCTGAGCATATCCTTTTATGTATGTAAAATAGTATATGGGAGTGTGAAATCCTAAAAACCATAACCCATCCAATCCGAAAACATCCAGAATCTCATTCCAAATGGACAAGGTATTTGTCTATCTAAGGAATGTATTCTTTCTATCCTCCATGTGCTAATGACACAGGGAACACCGAGAGAATAGAAAAATACCAAATTTTTGTAAAACATCACCAGTGGGTATTTTATTGTGAGCAAGCTACTATATAAGAGTTAATCAAGAGGCCCTAGTCAAATAATGTTTTTAAATAGATATCCAATTAAATTCCATTTTGAGTCTTTGATGGCATGCAGATTAAAGAGTTTACTATTGAGAATTCCATTTATATTTGGCTCCCATACCAAAAAACATGGACAGAAAACAAAATCATAATTCTCAACTATTATATGAAGTTTATTCTAAAAAATGTTGGGGAGAATAAAAAATTGTTCAATATAAATACAAACATCAGTATTCAAAACAAGTAGCTGAAAAGCATCAGTAGGAGAAGAAATGGTCCAAAGATCAGGAAAAAATTTTAGATTAGATCTCTTATTCACATTCTATCTTTAGAAGGTCATGATTATATAAAAATAAATTTAATTTCTGTACAAATATATGATTAAAGATAAAAATCACTTCCCATATTCAATTTATCAAAAAAAATCTTGTGGAACCCCAAAGAATCCAAACTACTATCAATGCGGCTCTAAATGAGACTTTCTTGAAGAGAATCATTGAAAATCCTAATATTCTTTATACCCATGCCACCTATTGACAAGGTCTTACAACAATACACCCAAATAATAGTAACCATAATCCTTTCTTGAATATTTCCAATCAAAATAAATTTCATGATGCACACATTTAATCAATTGATATTACATCTTAGACATTTATAGACCATGAATTCATAGACCAATTTGGAAACAATAATATACTTCGCCAAACTAGTCCTTCCATCCATGGATGAACTCTTCCCCTTCCAACCTAATTGTTTCCCATTGACCTTATCCAATATTTCTAAAAATAGATTTCTATCAAACTCCCCTGAAATAGTATAACTCCAAGGTAATTAAATGCAATAGTCCTCTCTCAGACTCCCATATTTAAAAGAATGAAATTTTTTCAGACAAAAAAAATCCGCTTACCAAAAAAGATGAACGATTTTCCCCAAACGAAACTTTTCCTAGAAACATTTTCCTAGTGATGTATTTTTTTCAAATAACAAATATTATTTTTATCTCCTTGTAGGAAATGAATGATATCATCAGCATAAAAGATGTTTGTAGGGGAAATGATTGTTTTGGATTCCTAAATAGGTTTATTATTTCCTTATGAGACTATGTGAGTGATTAGCCTACAAAGATAATCCTCAGAATTATAAAAGATTAATGTTTATTGGGGTTCAACTTGATTAAAACCTCTAGAACATTTAAATAACCTTTAGAGAAGCCACTAATAATCATAGAAAGATGAGAGGATCTAAATAGGTACGAAACCAAATTAATAAAGGTGTTATTTAATCCAAAGCATCCAAAACCTTTGTACAAACAGTTCAAATACATAGTGTTAAATTCCTTCCTAATCTCAATCTTTATAGAAATTATTCTACCTCTTCCTGGTTTTCTGTGTAGATTAATATATTATAATGCATAAAAGATATATTCTTGGAGATATCTTCATTTAATAAAGGAAAATTGATTCCAAGAGACTATTTTGGTAGAAATGGATTAAATATTGTTATCAATAATCTTACTAATAACCTTATAAATTGTGTTGACCAGTTAAATGGGCTTGATGAGATGGATTTCACATGAATTCTAAATTTTGGGAATCAAGGTGATGAATTGGGAATTAATACCCTGATAGAGAACTCCATAAATGAAAAAATAATTACCCAAAATGTAGGCATCCCCTTTAATCACCACCCCATAATTCTGAAAATGTAGTTGTTGAATCCATCTAGACTAGAGGCTCTACTAACATCAAGGCTAAAAAAGTGTATTTTATCTCAAAATCCATGGGGATTCTAGTGAGAAAAATGTTGTCCTTAGAAGTGACCATAGAATGGATAATTCCATCCATAAAATTCCCATCCAAACCAGTAACATTAAATATATTAGATTGATAATCAACAATGTGATCAGAAATACATTCCTTGTTATGAATTATTTGATCCACAACTTTAAGGAAAGATAAATTCTGGTTATCCATATGAATTCTTTAAAGAGAGATGAAAATTTTTGTGTTACTATCCCCTTCCCGAATTCAATTAATTTTGAAATTTTACTAAAGAAATTTATCCTTTATTTCTAATAGAGAATTAATCTTGGAAAAAATACTAGATTTATTAGAAAAAACAGATTAAATACAACTTTGGTAGTCTCATTTTGAATTTGGTGGAGAGAAGTTTCAAGAGTGGTAATTTCTTTATCCAGACCACTATAGGTTGTCTTGCTCCACATTTTCATCTTTTCCTTGAGAAGATTAAATTTAATAAGAAAGGAATACTCCCACAAACCACAATATATGTTATTTCAAAAATTATTAATGAGAATGTCATAGTCACATTGAAGGGCCCAAGAATTTTGGAAATAAAAATGTTAGGGTGTTCTCTATTCCTTACTCTTGAAGATGACAAGAACTGGATGATGATAAGATGAGAACATGGGGAGTGAGATGATAGAAATTTAGTCACATTTGTCATGTGTAACTTCATTAACAAAAGAGAGATTGAGTTTACTAACAATCATTTGATTAATATATCTCATATACCAGGTGGATTTGGTACCAATGAAGATGACTTCAATCAACTCATTATCATCAACGCATTCTTGGAATTACATAAGATAAATCAAAGAGGGAAGGGTAACAATTTTTTCATTGGGAGGGATAATTGAGTTGAAGTCTCCAGTAAGAAACTAGTAAGAATAAATACATCCCTTGAGTCTCCCAATATCATGCCATAAACTCTTTCTATCTTGGTATCTACTTCTGAAAAATATGAAAGAGCCAACCATCTTCCCAGAATCAATCTAAAAATATAAATAATTCATCTTCTCATCAGTGTAAATAACATCCACTTTCCCCAAGAAAACATGTGATAAAACCCTATAAAATTTCTACCTTACCAAAGGAATCACTAACTCTAAAAAACAGATAATAAAAATTATTAAGACCTAAAAACCCCATATAAAAGAATATTTGGGTTCAGAAATTACATGAAACTTGGGTTTGTGAACCTTAATATTCCTATGAAAAGTGTCAATAGTTTTGGAGTTAGGAGGTCCCTGATAATTCCAATAAAGGACATTCATTGGGAACTTGATTTATAATTAATGATGTTTTATTTTATTTTCCTTTTTTCATTCTAATTTTCTGGTGATTTATTGGAGTCATTCATGAATTTGGAGAGGCTTCTAGTTAACATTATGTTGACAGTATCCTTATTAATACATCCTTCATGGGGTGTGTCCAATGATGTTTCCATGATCCATAAATAAGCATCACTTCCATCTAAAGGGGGTTGAGGAAAACATTGTGAGATTAGAGAATCAACATCCAAAGTATTCTTGTCTTCCACCATGTCATTCCATTTTCTCTTTGGAGGGATATGATTGTCAACTAAGGTAGGAGACATGAAATAAACCCTTGTAACTAAGATAAGATGAGCCTCTATAAAACTATTATAGGGCATAAGTATGTCAATGGAGGCAGTAGGGGAGGCATTAGAAACTTCATTTCATTTCTTATGTAAAATTAGAGAATTACCTGTAGCATGAATTTTCTGATTTGGAGTAGAAATGGGGATACTTGAGAAAGGATTAATTTTCTCTACCACATCCTTTGAGACACCACCATAAATAGGAACATCCGAGTTTGAGATTGTACCATTCATGCAGCCCTTCTATTCAATTATTGATTAACCTTCACTAGTAGAATACTGATTTAATATAGCAGAAGGAGTACTCAAGATAGAATTAACCACCTCAACCTTATCCCTTGAACCACCACCATCAATATGATTGTTTTAATTGTAGACAATAGTGTTCCTTATTTATGTATCATCACCATTTGGGAGAGGGACAACCCCACTAGAGATCCCTTTACCAAGGGAAACCTACTCAGGGCTAGGAAAGGGCACAACATGAGTTATAACATCAGTGTTCAAATTTTATTTTACCACTATACTCTATGGAATTTTTTCCTCATTCATATTATTCACCTAGATGAACTTACTCAAATTTTCACCATTCTCAGGTAAGGGATCCTTCCCTTTATTCCTCCTAACAAACTCCTACCAAGAAATTCCTTTATCGACTGTAGAGTTTTCTAGCTATTCTTGAATGTTTATAAAATTAGAAAATGAATGACCAAAAATCTTGTGGTAATAAAAAAAAGTGTTCTATATTCATTTTCAAATCAAATTTCATGAATTCGGTCATTCTCAAACAAGTTAACCAATTCAGTAAATTTGGATTCCATGTCCACTTCAACCAAAACGTAGCAAAAAAATCAATCTCACCATCTAAAGTCTATTGATCCATATTTATTGGAGTCCCCACACAAGAAGAATGATCCCTATGAATATTTGGATTCCATTAAATATAGGTAATCCCATGAAATATTTACTAGACATGTGATGATGTTTTCTGTTGAGTGAATGGATTGAAGTTCATATCCCATTCAGATAATTTGAAAACCCTGGTTTCAGTATAGTGGTTCCCTTATTCTAGGCAACTCAAATATCATCATTGCTATGGAAACTGGTGTGAATAAATAATTTCCCAATTATGATCATATTAAACTCCCTAATGTTACAAAACTAACAAAGCATCACCATTAAATCATGATTTCTCCACGGTTTTACTCCCTTGACTAGAGAAATAAGGCCCTGACTAGAAAACAAACATAAAGGATTTGTCAAATTGTTCAACAACAAAAATTAGAAAAAATTTAGATAGTGAAGACAGTAAAATTCATTAAACTACAATAATGAAGTAAATCAATAACTGAATGTGCTACTAAATTTACTCTCCCTATTTGATTTCCACCAGAGGTACCGGCTAGTGATACAATGAAAGCTCCAATCCTTGAGGTAGGTCTCCAACATGAAGTTCAGTCAATGGTAGTAATTTTCATTATTATGGAATATGAAAATATGGTGAATAAGGCACTATAATAAGAGAGAGACCTTTCATGAAATCCCAACAGAGGAGACACCTTTATTCAACGAATTATTGATGGGAACTTTATCACATTGAATAAATACAAGAGGGACTATTACTCCCACAGTTTAAAAGAAACATATAATAAATCCATGGGATTTGTCTCTAATCCACCATGTCATAATAAAGAACCAGGATGATTCCATTGTGGAACAATTTCACATAGAAATATAGATTTTATGGAAAAACCAAGGAATTTAAACCACTACTACATGATAGAAAATCTCAAGAACTATTTTATTAAACTTCTGATATCAGCAGGTAGGACATGTTCAACATAGCCTTAGTCATTTTATGCTATAATGGAGTAGTAAAATCAAACTAGTTTCATTCCAATAACTCAGCTGAACTAGGATAATTCTAGGAACAATTCAGTTGTTCCGGCATCACTTCAGAATGGAAATAAGATCTATCCCAAGACATCTAAGAACAAACTTTATGGTTTTGGGAAGGCTATCACAAACGAGCAACTAAATACCTCTATAGTGTGAGGTATCATCCTTATTAACTCAACTATTATGAATATCTTGTTAGAAACTGATTCATAGAATTATTTCCATTCTTATGTATTGGTTAAACAAATTGGGGTTACATATATAAATGATTTCTTGTATCATGAGTATAAAGAAACCCCTTGGATTGAGGGAGTATAGAGAATTTAAATTCATAGAATTATATTTTACCATTGATAAAATATAGTTTCCATCTGAATTTATGATCTCAGAGATGGATTCTTTTTATGTAATATATGGTATGGATTGGATAGTGGGATTTAAATCTTTTATAGATATCCATGGTCAGCAGGTGACATTTACATGCATGGATGGATCTCTTCATTTATTCAAGAGGTACTGGGATATAAATTCAGGTATATTTATACCTCTAATGGTAGTATATGGAGAAAAATCTGGCCAATTAGTGGAGATGACATTGTATTATACTTGTCGTATAGGAAATGGGAATCTTTCTAAAATAGTGGATCGATGCCTGAACATCTTTCCAAATGATTTCGTTCGGTTACCACCCAAAAAGGTAAATTTAATTTTCTATTAAGATACACCCAGGATCAATTTTTATTTCACTACCCTCTCATAGAATGCCTCCAACAAAGTTTCTAGAGTTAAAAGTTTATTATTGAAGATTTGGAAGGAAAAGGCTTCATCAGACTGAGTACATCACCTTGGGATGCACCACTTTTATTATTAAAGAAATAATATGGTTAAATCTTATTATGTGTTAATTATCTAAAATTTAATCAAGTTACAATCAAAAATAAGTATCAAATTACTCAAATTGATGAACCATATAATCAATTAAAGGGATTCAAATAGTTCTCCAAGATTGATCTATTATCAGAATATCATCATCTTAGATCCATATGAGAGGATATTCTGAAGAAAAAATTTTGTATTATATATGTCCATTATGAATATATCGCCATTACTTTGGGTCTGATGAATATACATATAGTTTTCATTCCCTTAATGAACCATATCTTTTACATGTACCTCGAATCCTTTTTTTGTTTAATTTTTTAATGATATTATGGTTTACTTTTGAAGAATGAATGAACACAAAGATCAATAATATATTATACTGAGTACATTACGGAATCATTGATGGTATGCTAAGTATTCTAAGAATCAATTCTTGATTAGAAAATTTTCTTTCCTTTAGAATGTTTTTTATGGAACGGGGATATCAATTAGACCAGGTAAAATAGAAGGATTGGTATCATGGCAGCCAACAGAGAATGTTTTTGGATACATAGTTTTTGAGTATTAATATGATATTATTACTATTTTTTCAGGATTTATCTAAACTTTATTCTCTTATAGATACATTAAAAAAAAGGGTGTTCCATTCATATAGAATAAAAGATGTCAAAAACAAATTCTAGATCTAAACATCATCTTTCCTCATCACCCATCCTAATCTTTCCAACACTAGGTAAGGACTATGTGTTTTAAATTAACATATCAAGATCAAGTCTTGGTTGTATTCCCATTTAGGGATATCATTTTATGCCCTATGTTTTGAGATAGTTGTTAGCATATGAGAACAAATATCTTTTTCATGACTTATAATTGGCTATATTTTTCAACGGCATAAATATTTGGTGGTATTAACTCTTTGGATAAAAGTTCAATGTCTTCATTGGCCATAAGATCTTGAAATACATATTTTCTCAGAGAAAAATGAGCTTGAGGCAACAAATTTGGATGAAATTCTTATAAGCTGTTTACTTCAACTTGGTATACAAACCTCGTAAATTAATCTTTGTAAAAGATGTGTTATGTTGGAAATCATATAGCGAAGTGGTCTAATAATATCATGAAAAATTTATGTTGATGACCATAATTAGAAACATGAATTTAGATTCTGATTCATATGATGATCATGTAGTTTTCTTCCCATTAAATATTTTTCTTAACTTGATTAAGTTGGTAAAAGAGGCTCAGACATGAGTTCCTGATTACATTCCCAATAGTTCAAACCTAAATGGTAGGGATGTCACTAATAACTGGATAGAGAATGAAAACTCTTTGTTTTATTTTCAAATTAATCTTATAGTAATTCATTCCTTCCAAGAATAATTCTTTTCCAGTTATCACCATTAAAAATGGTCTATTCATCTGATAATTTAGAAAACATAAAAGGTAATTAAATCACATTTCTGGTGTTCAAGTACGAGATACAATAATGAAAAATAAGTGATGAAATACCTAAATTAGAAATTGATAAAATAAGTGAATAAAATATTGGATGGTATATTGTAATTAATATTTATACTGGTATGGAACTGGGAAAATATTACAATGGATTCTATCATAGGTCTATTAAGAATATTGTGAAATCAATATGTGGTTTGGTTTATTATAGACTGACTCACCAAGTCGTTACATTTTCTCCCTATTAGAGAATCCAAAAAATTGTAGGACATTGAAAAGTTTAATATCTTATAAGTATTCATCTTACATGGAGTTAAAATGTAAATTATTTCTAATAGATATCCTTGATTCACTTCATAATTTTGGCAGTCATTACAATCAGATCTCATGAGTTAATTTACCATGATCACAGAATATAATCCATAGATGGATGGGAAGTCGAAACACACAATTAATACATTGGAATATATGATCAGAGCATATTTCATGGACATTATATTATCATGGGAGGATAATATTACTTTAGTTGAATTATCCTATAATAACATATATTAGGAGAATATTTAGATATCCCAGTATGAGTATTTATATGGTTTTCCTTATCATTATAAACTATGTTTGGAGATAATAGGAGAGAAAATTTTTCTTATTCTAAGTCTTTTCCATGACACTATATAGAAAATCAATATTATAAAGTAGTAGATGGTTAGAGATTAGAGTTTAAAAAAAATTTATATAGACAATCATCACTGAATCCTATTCTTTGATGTAAGTGACCATGTCTTCTTGAAATTTCACCTAGAATTACTCATACATACTTGGGAAAATATGGGAAATTAGCATTGTGGTATGTTGTAGAATTTGAATTTGTTGAATGAATTTGAATTTTTTTTTAATTGGTTAGCCTCACCAGTAAGATTTTTTTTCATTATTAATGTGGTACATGCTTCTGAATTGCATAAGTATCACTGATATCCTCAACATGTGATCAGTTGGGATCATGCTACACTTGATCTTGATGTGATGTTTATCCATGAACCTATTAATATAGTGGATAAATAGGATGATAACTTATTTTGGGATATATATATATAATTACTATAATTTTTTTGGAAGCATGGTTACATTCAAGAGGAAACATCGGAATTTGAGAAATTTGTAGGGGAAAAATGTCATGAGTTATTCAATTGTAATGTTTTTATATAGATTCTTGAGGAAAAAAATATTAATGGTGGGTAGAATATACGACCCTTAGTTTGAGGTAATTCATCATATTATGTTTTTTTTACATTTGAAATTATTGGAATGCATTGCTAGAGGAGTTTAGGGGAATAAAAATGAGACAGTCTAGAAATAGTCTAATGGAAATCTGTAGGAAAAATTTACTTCATAAATTTTTGTTTTATGTTGTAAATGTTGTGGGGGAATATGTTTCATCTATTTCTGTTTATGTTTAAAAATAAATTTAAACCATAAATTGGTTCTCTATGATTTAATTAATATGCAATATTTATTTGTTAGAATTCACCCCTTGAGGCATTTCCAATATATATACCTGATTAATGTCATAAATTAATCCAGGACTAGACATTTGATATATATAAACTAGTTGAAACTCCTCACTGGGTTCATACATTCCTCTATCAGTCTCTAGGGTTAACCTAAATGATTTCTGATGAGCTATGTCATTCAAAATCCAATCCCAACTAATCCTTGGGCATTCACCTTGGGAAATCAAATGATAGGATCTCGTTCTTTCTTATTTTTCTATATCTTATGCATTTTTCTAGAATGTAACCATAGATTAGTGTGTTATATCTATATCCATGAGTTCATATTTTTTTAATGATAACCTATGGGGTTTTTATGGAGGAATGGATGGAAGATGTGACTACTAGAAATTATTTCAATATATCATGCCAAATGACTTGAGGTAGGTTATTTTCCCCTCTTTCCACTTTTATTAGAACAAAAAGGATTTTAGGTTTATAAATAATTTATTTCAATTTTAAAATGGTTTATACCGGATAAAATATTGATGGAATATATCTTACCGGTGGGCATGAAATTGGATTGTGTGTGTCACCACAATGAACTTGATAAATTTATAAAAAGTAATTTATTTAATAAATGATGTTTAGACACATGTTCTTAGAATAACAGGATGTGAGTTTTTTTTGGAAAGTCGCATGTTTCTGTGGGTTCATGATTTCATTGTAGGAGGAATTTTTGAAATAGAATTGTTTCTCAGTGCCTAATAGAAAGGAATATGTAGAAAATTACCAGCAAGATATAGCTTTGTGGAGGGAATATCATTGCTCATGAGTATGCGTAGATTTAATTTTACATATGTGTGTGTGTGTGTAAACTTGATAATTGTACTAAATTCGGTTTGATGAACAAATTATTCCTTTTTAAAAAGAAACACTATTTTTTACTTAAACTAATTATATAAAACCAGATCATCTTATATATTTTATATTATGTAAATTTTTTACCGCTTTGATACTCTTGATTCCTATTTCATATCATGTGAGATAACATGTTTCTGGTTGTAGTGTCGTGTGAAGAAAATCTTGGGGTTTACCCTATGGGTATGATTACTCATCCCTTACATATTCAATTTAAGGAGTATTTAGATATGGGTTTCAATGATATATAAAAGGGAATACTTTTTAACTTCCCTAGAGGCATCCAACGTTTTTGTGGTTATAGTTTTTGGAGTTGGAGATTAGAGTCATCTCATGTCCGAATTACGAGTGGTTCCACCTTGGTACCTATGCCTTTACTACATTGATGTTTTAGTTTCTATCTTTTATTATTAAGAAGTTATTCTGATATTATTACCTATTTTATTTTCTATTAATGGATTGATCACTTTATTTATAGTTGGGTTTTTATACATGCATTATTTATGTAGATTATCTTGATTTTACATTAGCCCTATACTATTGTGTGTGTATTTATCAAAGGGTAAATCACCCCTCCCCCACTCATGTCTCTTATGTTTAAACCCTTAGAATTTTTTTCTAGCATTTGGTATCTAGGGAATGTCACCTAAGGTAAGTAGCACCTCTGCCTCTTCTTAACCAAATGGGCCTGGTAAAAATGTTACAATAACACTCTAACGTACTAGTAAGGTTTAAATTATATTGTCTCCTATAAATAAAACCCTCTCTTAAAACTATAATTTGATGATATTGTGGAAATGATTCATTTAGGGGTAATGAAATTGAAAAGAGTTAGTTGAGTATATCTCTATCATCATTACAGTGCATGGTGACTATCCCCTTACTAGGAATATGATTTGAAACTCATTGGGATATACTTGGGATAACTCACATTTTCCTTATAAACCATTATGAACCATCATAAAATATTTTAGTAGATGATAACCAAATATGGACTATGTTAATCCTATGGTTTCATAGATTGAAAATAAGATATAATGATTTATACATCCTGTGAATGGTTTTTTAGGATAATATGATTTATCAATATGATTATTGATGATCACACTATACTTTTTGGTTTTAAACAATGGATGGAACTATGAGGAATCATGTTATCATAGAATGTGAGGGAAAATGGAAATAGTTTCCCCATGATCAACCAAATGAAATGGGATATGGAGGGAAAAAATGTATGATTATTCATAATAAACTATATCATTATATGACTAACAATATTAACTTGGTTAAGTTTACTAACACACCTAATAATACAAAAAAGGAGTTTCCATAAGACCATATAGGGAAGAAGATTTATCTTCCAATATATCATGTATGTGGCAAAAATCACTTTGGGAAATGTTTTATATGAATGAGAAATTATGTGTGGAAATAAAGTGAATAAAATAATTATTTTACCATGAGTTATAGGTATTATATGTGGAGAAATGGGGAATTATCTAAGTCAACTACCTAATATAAGTGTTATATCGTAGACTAAGTAAGGACTCATGTTATGTTAATTGTTGAAGTGAAAGGGTTGAAGTGTTTATTTATTAGGATTTGATAATTATTTTGTATAAATGTCATATCAATGATATTTTGGTTCTATGAATTACGAAACATCTAATGATTTTTTTAATAGTTGTTCTCAATTGATTTTAAAACATATTTATTCATAAGGGATATTTTTGGGAGACACATGATTGAGGGGTATATAACAAATAATACAAGCATGATATTGAGATAATAATGTTTAGTTGAGATAAATATTTGAAAAGATAGTATTTATGACCTTCGGATTGATTGGTGATGCAATGAAAAAGGTGTTATTTTCTGTATTTTTGGATTCATGGAGTATATTTGAAATTTTGTAAGATTTTATGTTTTTTTGAGGTTTTATGTCATGGTATTTGGAGGTGATAAGAAACTTTTAAATGGTTTTTAAAAAATGAACTTTTTAGGTTTAAATAACTCTTTCTGTTAATATATTATTTTATGTTAAGATAATTATTATCTATTGTATAATCGGATATAGATAGTATTTAGGGTTGAAAAGTGATTCATTGACATGGTGATATTTCTTAAGATATTTATGGTCAATATAAGGATTACCTTTTAGGTTAGTATCTATATTTTATTTGTGATATTTTGGTAAATTTCACAACATTGTAAGACTATATAGTTATTTATCATATTAATTAATGAAATTTTGGGATATTTTTCATTATGTTGATGTATATGTAACCCTATGTTTTAACTTGTGATTTAACATGAAATGTTATTTGGGGAGAATATAATTAATTTCTTTGGATGTAATCTGAATTGTATGAGATCAAATTTGAGGTTAGAAATTTATTTAATTATGAGGTTATTGAGGTAATTTTTATGTAGGTTTATTTATTTATGGAATTATATAACAAGAAAATTCGGTGCCATTGTAGAAATTTGGCAGTAAATTGCATTATTTATTAACATGAAGGGTTATTCATTTTGGATATTATCTTAACTTGTGAAAATAATGTTGGTTTTGTTTAATGTCTAAATATATAAGGAATATATTTTCATCATTTTATGTATTATGTGATCCATTAATGTTTATGTTTGTTCTTCAGGTAAGAAAAAATTATCCTTAATACTCATCATTTGGAGAAAAGGATTATATTGTGGTTGAAATTGATTAATAGATGAAATTTTACTTTTCAAGTAAGTGTTTCATTATGTTATGCATATAAATGGTAAATTAAATCCTTAACTCTATCAAAAGGATGTTGAAATAAAAAATTTATCATATTACATTAATTTTCAATGAATTGATTGTGTTTTCACACTACATTAATTTATAGTTTTGTGATCATTAAATTTCATCAGATTATTCACTTTCTTTTGATCAATGTTCTCTTTCACTCTCCATTCTTTTTTGGATATTAATTTTATCCTCTATTTACATTTTTTTAATTCCCACAAATGTTATCCTATTTGTAAACCGAGTTATTTTTTATTCTATATGACCTTCATATTCAACATTTACTCTTTTTAAGAGGAATTTTTATTAACCCTTTTTACAATGTGGGTTTCCAATAATGGAATTTTAAATTATCAAACCCTCAATTATCGAAAAAATGTTAAAATTTTAAGTATTAAATTTTTTAGATGGGGTATAATGTAACACTCCCTTATTTTAAAATAACATTATTTTCGATAGAATATACAACACACATCATTGAACTTCAAAAAACTATAAAATATTTTAATTTTATGATCTTTATAATATAGCCATTGAATTGGTAGGTAAGAATATAAGTAATTGAACTATGAAATATATATATATATAGTTCATAACAAATAAAAATTTATTGATCAATTCTTAAGAAATATGCACCCAACTTTTAGTAAAGTCATTTTATTCTTCAAAATTAATTTTCATTGATTAAATGATTTTTATTGACTTTTGTGAAATAATATAATAATTAATTTTTGGAAGAATTAAAAAAATTATTTGTTAAATTTAATATTATTTCTTAAATCACAATATAAAAACTATATTAGGGTTATTTTCTTGGATTCTTATAAAAATATTAGTTTTCCTATTAATAGAGAAAAATATTGTTTTTTCTTGAAAACTTTATTTTTTAATCATATTCAGAAATTTCCACTTCATTTGAAATTTTATTAAAAGTAAATTTACTTATATTATATTATTAATAATCCAATTATTTTTATTGGAATCAATTTTTCTGTGGAATTTTTTATGAAAGTATTTTTCTAAATAAAAAGACATTTTTGTGAAAAAAATATTTTACATTGGGTTATTCGTTTTAATATTAAATAAATTTTTATTAATTCCATAAATTTAATCTTTAAAATGGATTATATATTTTATATTAAGAGGTAAAATTTTTGAAAAGTTCCCATTTTTTTATTATGAATAGAAACTATACTAAATTTTTATTACCATGGTAAAGGTAAAATGAGTTAATTAGGGTCAAAACAAATGTGATAAGCCTTCAAAATCATTAAAAAAGAAAATTTAATTATTTATATGATAATATTTTTTCAGTAATCATCCAAAATTATTAATATTACCTCTTTTCATTTAACTTCTTTTTATATTTATAATATTTATGACAAATACAGAGTCAAAAATGTTACATTATTACATTTAATATATAAAATATTTTGTGAAAGTGATAAAAACAATGTATATTTTGTTCTAAATGGTTATTTGAAATATTTTTTAATTTTATTGTCATTTTGATTTATTTTTATTTATTTAGTGAGGTGATAATTAACATAAATTCTTTCAAAAAGCTAACATCATATTTTTCCAATAAGAATAATACTCCAGTAAATGATTTTAGGAACTATAAAAGTAATATTTTTTGACTGAGTTATAGTGTACCATGAATTTTATAGATAAATATAACATATTAGTGGTGTTTAAAATGTTTATATTTTATTTTTTTTTCATTGTGTTGTTTTCAAAGTCAAAATATGTGGATAGTGTAAAAAATGAAATTAATGACATTTTATGAAAAATACTATTTTATTAAATTACTTATAAATCATATAAATATTGAAATATGACAAGTATTATGGTAAATGTTCTAAAATTTCATCCATTTTCAATTTATGAGTCAGTATTCATCTTATAATTAAAAATATAACACAATAAGATGGAAAATATTGTTAACGTTGTTAAGGTTAAAAACAGTTAACGAAGGGGTTAAACGAAAAGATAAGGCTCCAAATGATACTGAAACCTATCTAAATTTCATTTTTTGAATATATTTCAAAAATATATTCTATTTTAATTCTTTTCTATTTAAAATCAATATTCATCGGATATAATTTATATATATATAAATCTTTTTAGTTATTTAATTTGTATTATTTCCCTCCCATATAAAAGGACACCCCATTTTACAACTCCTTTAGAAATATATCTCAAAACACCTCTCCAAAATTCTATTAAAAACATATATATCCCTGAAATATAGGTTATATTTCATCTTGAAATTCCATTCTATGGTTCCTTATGAAGGTATCTAAAGGAGACCTACCAAAGATGATGTAATCTTCCTACCCAACCTCTTTTAATTTATTTCTTATATACCACCTCTAAATTTATCTTATTCATCATAAAATAATAATTTTAGTATCCCAAATATATTTAAAATTTATTATTATTATGTAACTAAAATTATTCACCCTCTTTTCTATCATATGGGAAGTTGAAGTATCGCTCCTTCGTACGTGTGGACTACAGCCTCCACGTAGCGATGAAATTTCTTTTACATCACCATATTTCAGGTATTTATATTAAGATGGGATTAAAATTTATATATTATATTTATGAAATAATTATTTTTTCTGAATTATAATATCATATCTACCTTCTCCCCTTCACATCTGTTGGAAAACTATTGCATTTCTTATGTATACATGTGGACTATCACTGCCACGAAGCGATGTGACTCATATTATATTTTAAATAGACATGGTCGATAATAAAGATATATTTCATGAATAAATATTATATATATCATATAATATATATTCTTTAAAGTTTAATTACTATCTTTTTTTCTTTAGTTACATTTTTTGAATATTGAAATGTCATTTTTTGGGTACGTACGACCTACCATCACCTTGAATGGGGTAATTAATTTTTCTATCTCAATCCATTATGGATGACTAAAAGATATTTATAAGGAATATATATTATATTTATAATATTATTAAAGAAATTAAGATATAAAAATAATAAAATTCAAGTACCAAAACTACCGAACCAAAATTCTCATGAAGAAAAAAATATTTAACAACCAGAAACACTGATTTTGATAAGGAATTATAAACAAATTGGTGTTGAAATTTTATAAGCAGAACAAATATGATATTCTAATTATTTAAATTACTCTACTATAGAATTATAATAAATTTAAATTTATTTTACATGATAATAGTATGCTTTCAATGTAATCCCAACATGAGGTATAGGGATTTTTGTCTCACTTTTATTTCTATGATACACATGTTATATTCACCAATTGTTTCTTTTATGTAGTGTAAATATTTCCCGTGAATGTATTACATAATTATTTACATGAAATTTATGGGGACCTAAAAATATATTTAAGGTTTTCATATCCATGAGTATTTTATTCATTGATTACCAAAGTGGTAACGGTTCTTTGTCTCAATATTGTTTCAATGAGACATGTTTGTAGTTATACACCTATTTATGTTTATAAGGTGTATATACTACCCCTTGAAATTTTATATCATGATTATAATTATTTTCTAGATATTTAGTTTTTCATTTTATGTTATCCTTTCAAGAGGGTTATGATTCAAAAGTTACCAAAGTTGTAGTGGATTTATGTTTCAATACTATTTTAGTGAGGTTTGTTTATGATCCAATTTACATTGAAGAAATGTTATAATACATATATGATAAATACCTTTAATTTTATTCTCTTATGGTTATTAGTTGATTTTTCAATTAATATTACCATATTACTTTCTATGTATAGAAAATTATGAGGAAAATATTTTTAAGAAAAATAGATTATATTTCCTCTTTTATCGGGAATCTTTTTCTTCCATTTTGATGATTTCGTTAGAATTTTTTCAATAATTTGTTACTGTTATCCTATGAATAATTAAAGTAATTTTTACCCATGTTTTAATTTTTATGATAATTATTAACAGGGAATATTCTTTCTATTTTCCAAATGAGTCACTTTTGAATTTTTACTGAAAATGTGAAAGGAATCTTTTTTTAACATAAACTGCATAAAAGAAATTTCCCACAATCACAACTGCTCAATGAATTGATGCTTACTTTTCATGTTTTGAATGTCATTTTCAAAGAAACAATTTTACGTGATATATTACTAATTTTTATATTTTAAATAAGTTATTTCAAAATGAAAAGGGTACTTTCCATAAAAAATATTCCATATATATTTTAAAGAAAATTTTTCATCTATGGAAACATCATTCGATGATAGTTGTAATTTATTAGGGATACAATCCAATGATAAAATCCTTAATTTTTCTGTAGATACGTTATGATTATGATGATGATATTTTTGTAAAACCTATACCACCCCCCCCCCCCCCCATTTTAGGTTTATGGCCCTTTATTTATGTACTTTTAGATTATAAATAACTCATGTTATGTTTTAAGAGGTTCTAAGAGGTTTTGGCTTATTTTATAGGTATTAATGAAGGTGTATGGTTTATGAATGGTAAGTAGAAACCATTAACCATCTTCAAGAAACCATGAAAGGGAGTAAACGGTCATTGAGAAGCCACATGTTTGCTACACAGTTTTTCAAAACCATGTGAACTCCCAGGGGAAACCTTGCATTTATGAATAGTGAAAAAAAAATCATAGTTGGCACACCATTTTTCTAACTATGTTAGGTATTTACATGAGAATATATCATTCCATGGTTGGTTCATGGGTTTACAAATCATGAATCCTAACCATGTGGTGTTCAGTTTTCACCCCAAATGTTTTTGATAGAATTTGAATTAAATATTAAAACACTCCTTAATTAACTAATCCCTAAAGATCCTGAATTTCATTTTCACCATAACATTGAAAGACAATCCCATTTAATCAATAAGAGATTCTTAGGTTAATAATAGTGTGTTTTAAATCTAAATTCATCAGTAAGTTGTCGTTATTCACTATTCTTATTAGATTTATTTTTCCCCTCCCTATCAGGACCATTGATTTATTATTTATAGATATATCTATATTAGATGATGGATTTTTTATTGGTTTTAATTAGATCTATTGAATTGAAGGACATTAAGTCTGTATCTAAATTACCATAGTGGTGTTTTTATTATTCTCCAACCATTGAGAGGTAGGTGTCTTCTCTCTCGCCTTCACTTTACATAGAACCATATGTCTTAGTTTTGTTTATATTAATTTCTTTAAATTGTTGTAAAAACTATATGTGATTATTAATGGAAACATATAATGGGTTATTGATTTTAAATTATCATAATTTAATGGTTTCATGGAAAAAATATGTTGGTAATAATTTTACAATAGTTATTTTAAAATTATGGTTTTGCTTTGACACATGGAAAATATTTTTTGAAATAATTTCGATAAAGAAGGGTTTGTGTGGAAATATTTTGGCATGGAATTTGAAATATATGGTTCTGTGAGATAATTTCTATTCACATGACCATGAATATGAAGTGATTACTATTGGGGTATAAGGATGTCACCCTAGATAAGGGGTGTGTGTCATTATGGAACATGGACATTGGTTTCCTCATGATTACTTGATGGATCAGAAAGAGACCACTCGTGAGTATGGAACTATCACATGTGCATGCATGGGTGTGTGTTTGGAGATATGGTTATTGGTATGACAAATAATTAAGAACGTTTTTATTATTTCTAAAATGTTTTCCTTATAAATTGTATACTATTTTGATATAAACTATTTTATATTCATTTAACATTGTGTTATATAATCTATTCTAACCATTTATTATAGTGGTATGTGTTGGGATGTCATTGGGGAAATCATATTGTCTTTAAACCCTCCCTCTGTATGGGAACTTTTTTTATCTGATGACATCATTCATTGAGACATAGGTAAATATAAGGTATCATAGTTATTTAGTGATTCTTCTTGATACTATGGGAATGGAATGTGGATTTGGAGATTAGAGCAGGTTGGGTGTTCCTTAGTTTGATGTCGCTTGGTTATTTTTAAGTTTTATTGTTTTTTAGTTCCCATTGAGTATGTATTTGATTTTCCTCTTGTACTATACTAATTTTAGATATTTTGGTCATGTTTGGAGTTGAATTTTGTACTCATGCATTATATAGTGGATGGGATGTTTAATGTTTACATTATCTAGGTGCTTTACCTTTAAAGAGAAAAGTTTACCCCAATTCTTCTTGAGTCCCTTGAAATTTATTTTTCATCCTTTGGTGTCTTGGGGATGTAACCTAAGGCTAGTATCACCTCTGCATCTTCTAAATCCATTTAGGATGGGTGGTATGTTAAAAATAGTATCAGTCTTAGTCAGTCTTTCAATATTTTGGGAAAAATGACATTAATTTTTTTTCATTACTTGAGTTGGAAATTATATAAGTCTACATTTGAAATGGTTTAAAATAGATAGGATCTTCATAACATTAAATTTATATCTTAAAAATAAATATCTATATTTTTTTATTTTTAACTTTATGTTACTAGGTTCTTTTTGTACATAATTATTTTAAGACACTTCTAGGTGAGTTTAAATCTCATAGTCATGGGTTTAGCTGATGAGAATTTTCTGTCATGAATTTTTAGTATGAATTATCTATAAAAAATAATTTCTTATTCTATTTTTAGTTATTTATTAAATGGTGAAAAAGTTTTTATTTTTATAATAGTTTAAATTTTTTATTTTCACAGGAATGATTATATAATTTTCAAAAATTAAATAAAATGATTAAAATGGTTGGTTTTTTAAAATATATGATATTAACATATGTTAATGTGTTAAATTAGAAATCATAAGGCTTTAGTTTATAATTATCGATGACTAATGATATTTTTTATATTTATATAGATTTTAATTGGGTAAACATTGAAAGAATAAATTAAAAAATGCTACTGAAAATGTGGTTGCACCTAAGAAGTAAGTGACCCAAGAGATTTTCCAAATTATTGTCCAGATTTTTTTGGATGTGGATATTGGTAAAGAGAATGATTAGACTTAGAAATTGGACCATTATTTTTATTTCTAAAATCATAATCCACCCATATTTCAAGGGGATTCTAATCCAAATAAAGTATAATTTTGGTTGAATAGGATAAACCAATTTTCTTAATTCTTGGAAACACCAAAAGAGTTAAAGTTAAAGTTGGAAATGAATATACTAGAGGATCTAGCTTGTTAATGGTGGAGTTTAGAATTTTAGGATAAATCAAATCAATTCATTAACTAGGAATATTTTAAATCATTGTTCAACAAAAAACTCAATCCTCATATGTTTAGAATTAATATAATGACATATTTATTTATCCAAAAATGAGATAACCACATTGTTATAGGGTATTCTGATAAATTTATAAATTTATTCCAATTTTCTGTAAATTGTTTTACTATTTTTTCCTAGAAGGAACACATTTTTTGAGTTGGGGTTATGACTTGATATTCTCTAAGTGGTTTTCATTATTTGTATTATGGACTATATAGAAATGGTTAATTCAAATAATGTGGAAAAAGGGATATCTAGGTAAATGCATTTTCTAGGATAAATTTTATTCCTATATGAAAAAGTTGGAACTCTTAAACTGGTAATAAACGGAAGAGGCGATCCAACTTCCAAAGGTTTGGGATATCGAAGAAACAGTCCATAGGATTTGTAAACACTCCTCATCAACCAAAAAAATAAGTTGATATGTTTTTAATGTGGTTATTAAGAGCATATAAAAAGATATTTTATAGAACCACCTAGATCTTGTCATAATTTTAACCATATTGTAAATATTAATTATTATTTTCATAGTGCTCTAAGTTTTGGTGATAGATAAACATCTCATGTTTCTTAGACATTTTATGTGTCATTAGGACAAGTGCAGTAGAATAATTTTCATCAATAGAATCAAGAAATTCAAGGAGACTCTAAGAACACCATGACTCCTCAACCTATGAAAACTAAATAGGGTAATAAATAGAAAATCACAATTAGTAAGTAGTTCTATGTAGAAAATAAATTGATCACAAATGATCAACTAGGTCCTTCAATGGGGAGATGTATTATTATTTTTAATTGTAACCTTGTGAAAGAATTGTTTGATATGGTTAAATCCAAATCATTTATTACTTCTATTATTACTGATCGTATGGCTTTGTGCGTTGATATAATGCCTTCTATTTTGAAACACGGAAATCATATTGGACAAAAAGAGTATCAAGTATTTGTTTTTTAAGTCATTTATATTATTATCAATATGGATAAGATTCTTTTTCATTTCTATGTTCTTGATATGTATGTTTATGATGTTACTGTGGGTACTTATTGGTTGACATAATTCAAGTCCCACATCAAATTTTATGCCCAAAAACTTGTTTCACACCTCTTGATCAAATCAAGCATATGTTTAGAGACTATTGAAATTTAGCGGCAAGTTGAGTAGAAATTTTGACACTGATGGTTGGAACTATATCATAATAGTAAGAAATGACAAAATTGGAATCTAATGTATATATATATATATATATAAGATACATTTTCTAAACATCATTGGCCAATTTCATGACATTTTTTCAAACAACTAATTGAGGTTTCCACCTAAAAGAGAAATCGAGTATATGATTTATCTCTTAATGGGGAAAATTCTGATTTTACATCCATATTATGGCATGAAGCCGACAAAATTGAAGGAATTGAAGGTTATGTTGGAAGAGTTGTAAATAAAAGGGCTCATTTGACCAATAACATTTATTAGGGAATCATTGGTTCTTTTTTTGAAAAAGGAAAATAGAACTATTTGGATTTGTGAGGATTATCATAAGATTAATCAAGATAATCCAATGAATAGGTATACTCTTACTCAAATTGATGAAGTATTTGATCAATAGAGGGGATACCAGTGGTTTTCCAAAATAGAAGTACATTTGAGATATCACCAACTATAGGTTTTAAGGAGGTTATTCTACAGAGAGTTTTCAAAATGAGATATGGACATTTTAAATATTTCATTATTCATTTTTTCATATGAATGATTCTTCTATCTTTATAGAATTGATGAATAAAATATTAAAAAGTTATCTAGATTCCTTTATGGTGGTTTTTTATGATATTATGGATTATTCTAGGATAATTTCTTAAGATGAGAAACACTTTTCTATATTGTTTGGTATCATTCATGAGCATCACCTTTATGCTAATTTATTAAAGTGTGATTTATAGATATAAGAGGTGTATTTCCTTAGAAAATTAATTTCTAAAAAATGAATTCTTTAACATCCTAAAATGATTGAATTATTCATATCTTGGAAACCATAAAAGAATTCATTTGATATACATAGTTTCCTTCGCTTAGTAGAATACTACGAGTGATTTGTTTGGGATTTTTTACATTTGTCATAAACAATGAAAAATTTGATGAGGAAAGGTGTTCCTTTACAATGGAATAATGAATATCAGAAATAATTTCAAGAACTCAAGTTTTGAACAACATCAAAACATATTCTCATGTTTCCAGAGTATGTATAGGGATGTGTAGTTTATTGTGATGTATCAAGATCTAGGTTGGGATGTGTTATTATTTAGGGAGATCATGTTGTTGCATATGGTTCACAGTAGTTATGAATTCATGAGAATAACTAACCAACACGTGATTTGGATTTTTCTATATTAGTCCATGATTTTTATTTGTTTCATCGTTATCTTATTTGGTGAGTTGTTTATTACGTATATAAATCATAAAATCTTGAAGAAAATTGACTCGCAATGAGGTTTGAATATAAAGAAATAAAAATTAACGAAATGTCTTAAAAAATGCATTAACTCGTTATATATACCAGGTAAATGAAATTATATATAGTATTCCTTGATTAGAAATTATCATGCTCAGTTGGCTAGATAGGCATCATATAAATGTAAGCTTATATCGGTCATAACTGATATGCATTTTGAATATATAGAATAAGTAAATGTTGTAGTTTTCATTCCAGTATTTTTTATTCTTGATTTAGTTGAACATGTTAGAAATGAAAAAAACATATGATCATGAATGTGTTACCTCAAGGATGAAACTCAATGGTGTGGAGACCATTGGGGCATTGAAGATGGATTAGAGTTCATTTTTGTGGTTTAGAGATCAGATGGTTGAACTTTGGATTATCATGAATATATTCTTTCTTCTTAAAACAATTCAAGAAGGGTTTTCTATCATAGAATTTATAAAATGTATAAGGAACATAAATCATAGTTTTAGTGGGCTGGCATGAAAATAAATGTGGTAACTGTTTTCTGTAGATGCCTCACTTGCGAGTTGGTTAATGAATAACATTAACGGACAGCTTATATGTTGCAGTTTTTACTGATTCTCATGAAGAAATGGGAGATAATAGACATTTATTTTGTAATAGGTCTGCCAATATTGGATATAAAATATTATGTCATATGGGTGATTCTGGACTATCACAAAAAGTCATCTCTCTTTATCCCAAATTTTCAAAATAATATGGTGGAACACTTTTCAAAAATTTACATTCAAAAAATTAAAAAGATGCGCGGAACTCCAATATCTATTATATCTCATCGAGACCCCAGGTAAACCTATCATTTTTTAAAGTCCTAACAACAAGCCCTAGTAACCCATTTTACTATGAGCATATCTTATCATACTTAAATGGATGGATAATACAGAAGAACAATCCAAATGTAGGAGGATATTCTTAGAAATTGTATAATAGATTTTTGGGTTTCATAAGAGGATAATATACCTTTAGTTGGGTTATTAGACAGTAATTTTTTCCGAACTTGATACATATGGACAATTTGAAGAATTATATGGATTTCTTTATTGATATGCACTTTTTTGGGTGGAAATATGTGAGACCTCACTGATTGGACCCAACCACATGTAGGAGACAACATAAAAAAAATTATTGATCTTAAAGATGATGGAGATGGCTAAGAGTTGTCAAAAATCATATGTAGATCACCATCGGTGGCCATTATAATTTAAGGTTAGCAATGAAATATTCTTAAAAATATATCCAAGAATCATGCATTTTCATTTTGGTAATAAGGGAATGTTCTCCCCTTGGTACATAGTACCTTTTGAGATACTTGAATGAGTTGGTTTGGTGGTATATTGGTTTTCTTTTTCATCATGGTTCAGTTTAGTGCACAATGTGTTTCATGTATCTTAATTGAAGAAGTATCAAGTTGATCCTGACCATGCTATTTTATAGGATCATATTGCCATGGAGTCAGATGATATGTTCATTCATGTGATGAAATAGATTCTATAAAGGTAATAAAATATATTTCATGGAAAAATAATCATTATAGTATGTGTTTTATAGTTTCATGGTCATATGAAGAAAGAAACATGGGAGCATTACAAGGAAATTTTTGAATAGTTGACTGAAATTTTCTAGGATAATACTTGTTTTTTAATTTTTGAGGATGTAAATACCATTGGTGGGGAGAATATAGCACCCATATTTTCTGGTACACAACCCTTTATTTATGTAATTTCATCTTATAGAAGACTCGGGTTATGTTTCATGAGGTTATGAGAGGTTTTGGCTTATTTTAGAGGATTTTATGAAGGTGCACTGTTTTTTCAAGGTTTGTAGAAAATGTACACCATCTATAAGAAACCATTCAAGAGAGTACATTGGATACTAATAAAGTTCATAGTTGGCACATGGTTTGTAGAAACTGTGTGATTTCCTAGAGGAAACCATGCATGTATGGACAATGATTAAAATCATGGTTGGTGTCCAGTTTGTCTAACCATGTGAGCCAACTATGCATGGTATATTCTAGATATGGTAGAATCACACGGTTGTTGCATGGTTTTCCAGACCATGTGTCTTAACCATGATGTGTATTGTTGGAACCCAATATTTTTTTGATCTAATCCGAATTATCTATAAAACCCCTCTTTAATCACCAAATCCCTCATGATCTCAAATTCCTTATAATACTTAGGCCTGAGAAATTATCCCCTTTAATCCAAAAGTTATTATGATGTGAATCAAAGCACATCAGAGATCTGAATTCATCTCATTATCCATTGTTTCTATTAGATCTATCCTTATCCTCTCTCTCAAAACCATATATCTAGTTTATTGGGCATATATCTATGTTCTTTGATGGATTTTTTTATGATTTATGGTTGGATATATTAATGGGAAGGAGATACAAGGCTACATCTAGAGAATAATATGGTTGTTATACATTTTCTCTAACCATTAAGAGGTAGTTTTATACTCATTCATCTCCACATGACTTATAACTTGAAGTCTTAGTTTCGTTTTAATGAATTTCTTGAAATTATTGTGAAATCGATGTTTGATTCTTGATTGAAACAACTCTTGGGTTATGGATTTTAAATTATGGTAATTGAACTGTTTCTTCAAAAAATAACATTGGTGATAATTTTAAAATGATTATTTTAAAAGTATGGTCTCACTTTGAGGAATATAAAATATCTATTGGAATTTTTAAATAAATAGAATATATGGTTAGTGTGAGGTGATTTTTTTATGTGACCCAAAATATGGGGTGTGTACTATTTGGGTACAAGGATCTGGCCCTGTATAAGAAGAATGTGACATTAGGTAACTTTTACATTGGTCACCATGTGATGACTAGGTAGATCGACAAGAGACCACTCATGAGTATAGAACTATCACCTGGGAATGTATTAGTGTGTGTATGGAGACATGGTTCTTGTTATTCCAAATAATTGAGAAGTATTTTATTATTTGTAAATAAAAAAATCCTTGTAACCTATTTATGATTTGGATATAATCTATTTTTTTCTGATTTTATAATAACATTATATACTATTTCCAAAGCAGTTGTTATTATTATAGTGGAATGTGTTGGAAATTCATTAGATAAATAATATAGATTTTCGACTCAACCACTTATAGAGAATTATTGTGTGTTTGAATTTTTTATCTATTTAGAAATGGTTAGAGGAAAGGTATATTAGTTATTTAGTGATTCTTCTTGATATCGTGGGCATGGCATATAGAGTTGAATCTTAGAGAAGGTTGGGTGTTTCTTGGTTTGATTTAACTTGGGTGTTTTCCATTTTTTGGTCATTTTGTTCTCTTAGAGTATGAATTTTTTATTTGATTTTACATTTATGTTTTTCATGTTTTGGTTATGTTAGGAATTGTATTTTGTACTCATGCATCATATATTTGATTGGATGTTTAATTTTTTGTTGTCTTGGTGTTTTATCTTTAATGGGGAAAATCCCCCGATTATTCTTGAGGACTTTGACATTTATTTCTATACTTTTGTGTCTTGGGGATGTCACCTATATCAAGTAGAACAACTGCCTCTTCTCAATCCAATGAGGTGTGGTGGGATGTTACAAAACCTATTTATCTTCTATGGGTTGTGTTATGATGAAATGTTCACATTTTTATGAAATAAATTTTCTTACCATAGGTTTTGATAGATGATGAATGGTTAATGATCTTATGGTACACATATGAATGTATTTTGATTATGTGATGGGTGGGATTATATTTATACAGCCCTTCAATTTGCTGGTTAAATATGGATATCTCATGAGATAATAATGAATGAATAGGGAGTGAACCCAGTTTAGCAAAAGATTGTCAACTACGATAGTCTTGAGAGTGAAACTTGACTAAGGATATGATTGAATGGGGAGTGAACCAAATCCACTATGATAGTCTTGGGAGTGATAATTGACTAAATAAATAGTTTAATATTCTTATGTATATTCCACAAACTTATGTTTTATACTGACTTTATGCTCCCATGACTCATGTTATTTTATTTATTTATGATTTATGTCTTGTGAACTACCAATATTTATTCCACGATTCAAGATTATGATCTGTTATATGTTGGGTATGGATGTTTGAATAGTAATAGCATTTTTCTCATAGCCTTATGGTCATATTATAGCTAATTGATAATTGATATCTCTTTTTTACCCCTGCTGATTATTTGTGCTCACCCTTTCTTCTGTTTCTTCTCCCCGGGTTATGAATAATGGTTTTTAGTAAGTTATATAAAAGAATAGTTCTATGTGGGAAGATATGTTTTGGGGATGTTGATGATATTTCATAAAATAGGAATATTGTGAATCTAGTCTCCAAATGCACTAAACCTTAATGGTTTTGATGTGGATCATAATGTTATGTATTGAATATTCATCTAAAATGTTGAGATATTTTTATGTGAAAAGTATGGTCACTATAGTTGGTATTAGAGTAGGTTTTAGTTAATCTTTAGGGACTAGAAATACAGAAAATTGGAGAGAACCCTAGGGATAAGTCTAAGTATAGGATAACATGATAAAGTTTTATTAAGGTAGAAATCATATGGTTTTCCTAGAAATACATCTCTCTATAGATACTAAAAGTGGATGTAGTTTTGTAATAGATGAACTTATGGGTATTAACCCCGAAAAGTGTTGGTCAATTATATCTTGACCATCATTCTGGTGGATGGTGATCATGCCTTTACTGCGCACTTAGTTTGAAACTTCTAAGGGATATACTTCGGTTAAATCATATTTTCCTTATGATCCATTATAAAATATTTGAATTAATGATAACCATATATTTACTAGGTTAAAGATATGGTGTAATAGATCAAATTTTTTTATGATTTAGACATCCTATCAATGATTTTTCATGATTATATGATTTCTAACTATGAATATTTTTTCTCACACTATAATTTTTGGTTTTTGTCAATTCCTAGAACCAAGAGTAATCATCATAACATAGAATGTGATAGATAATGGAATGATTATCCTCATGATCGACAAAAAGAATTGGGAGTTAGAAGGTGAAATATTATGATTATACCTAGCTTGAAATCTCATTATATGATGAGAAATCTCGATATGGGTGAGTTTCCTAAAACACCAAATAATAGAAAAATGGAGTTTCGAGAAGACCAGGGGGAGAAGAATATTATTCATCCTACATATAAAGTATGTGGGTAGAAGAACTTAGGGAAATGTTTAAGAGGAATAATAAAAACTTTTATATGTGGAAATAAAGGTCATAAAGAAATTAATTTCTAAGGAATTATATGTATTATATGTGGGGAAAATTTGGAATTATATAAGTCAATTACCTAATCCAAGGGTTAACTCCTTGAACTACAAAAAACCTATGAAATTCCAATAATTGAAGTTAAAGGATTGAATTGTTTTTGTTTTATGATCTAATAACTATTTTGTAGAAGTTTAATATCAATTATATTTTGGTTATAAAAATTATGAATCATTTAAGGATTGTTACACAATAGTATCTATTTTAAGATTTTAAGACATATTTTGGTATAAGGAGTATTTTGGGAGAAACATTAGTGGGGGATATATAACCCTTAATACGTAATTGATATTGATATAATAATGTTTAGTTGGTATGAATAGATTATTGGATAGAATTGATACCCTTATAATTTATTGAAGATTTTATGAAAAATTTATTTATGTGATCTTTGGAAAAATATATTGTATTTGTTGATTTATGGAGAATTTTGGAAATTTTTTAAGTTATTAACGTTTTAATTGAGGTTTTATGTGATGGGATTTTGAGGTTACATGAAACTTTTACTAGTTTTTAGGAGTTCGTTTTATGAAGAATACTATATTTAGGTTTAAATAAACCTTTGGGTTAATATATAATTTGGGTGTAAGATATTTATGGTCTATTAGATAATTGGATATATATATATGTAAACATGATGGTGGAAAAGTGATTCATTGAGAAGGTTATATTTATGAATATAGTTATCATAAATATAAGATTGCCTTTATGGTTTGTATATAAATTTGATTCATGATATTTTGTTGAAGTTAACTATATTATATGATTATATAGAAATTTATCATAGAGATTAATGATATTTTGGGATATGTTTCATTGGGATGAGGTATATGTCACGCTTAGGATTGACATGTGATTTAATATTAAAGGTTATTTTTGAAAAATATAATTAAATGTTTAAGATATAATCCAAAATTTATGAGATCACCATTGAGGTTAATACATTATCAAATATTAAGGTAATTGGGATAATTTTTCCTAATGGTTTATTTATTTATGAAATTATATAAGTAAATCCTCTATTATTATTGTGTAATGTTTTGAGTAAATTTTATTATTTTTATACATTTTGTTAATTTTCTTACCATGTGTTAACCATTTTTGATTTTTTAATGTTTAAAGAGATGTGGAGTATCCTATTATCCTTTTATGGATTATTTTATCTATTACAAGTTGATATTAGTTCATTATTCATGAGAAAATTCACCTTGAATAGAAATTTGTTTGAGAAAAATAAGATCTTGTGGTGGAAATTTATTAAATGATGAAATTATACTAGTCAAGTAAGTATATTTCCTTATAATATTATTCTAAATGGTAAATGAATTCTTCACCTCTTGGAAAATGATCTTGAAACAAAACAATTTCTTATTATATTCATTTCTAATGAATATATTTTTTTTCACACCTCATTAGTTTTTGGTTTTTTGTTCATTAACTTTATTATGATCATTCACTCTCTTATGATCAATGTTCTATGTGACTCTCTATCATTATGTAGAAATTAATTTTTTCCTCCATGTATATATTTTCACTTCCAACTAATATTCTCTAATTTTATAACCTTTTTATGTGTTATTTCAGATGACCTTCATATTTACCCTTCTCTCTTTTCTAGAGGAAGTTTTAATAACCCCTTTTTCATGTTTTCTTTCAAGAAAGAAATTTTCAAATTATAAAACCCTTTATTACTAAGAAAAGGTTCAAATTTATATGAAAAAACTTTTTCAAATAAGGTATAATGTAACACCCCACGATTTCAAAATAACATTATGTTTGATAGCACAAACAACACAAAACACCGATCTTTAACAAACCACAAAATATTATTATTTTATGACCGTTATAACATAGTCATCGAATTGGTGGGTATGAATAAAAATAACCAAATTTTAAAATATATATTGAAATATATAAATTTAATAATCAATAAAAACGTATTGACACATTCTTATGAAAAAAATACAAAATTTATAGTAAAGTCATTTTATTCTCCAAAATATGTTTTCTTCAAAAACATTTTTATTATTCATTTTTATTAGTGAATATTATAATTAACTTTTTTAGATATTTTTAAAAATTTACATAATAAAAATAATAGAATTTTTAAAAATATCATATCAAAATTATATTAGGTTATATTTTTTGATTTTTTTAGAAAATAATGATTTCTATTGAATATTGAAAAATATAGATTTTTATGGGAAAAATATTTTTGATTCAAGAATATAAAAAGTACATATTTTTTAAAATAGATTCAAATTATCATTAATTATATTATATTATGAATAATAAAATTAATTTAATTTGAGTCAATTTTATAATTTAAATTGGAATTAAAACATTAAAAAGTTATTTTTATGAAAAAAACGATTTTTCGTTGCTTTTTTCTATTTTATATTAAATTATTTCTTGACATTTATAGAAATTTATTCATAAAAATGTATTTCATATCTTTAATTTTTAGGTCCAAAATTGTTAAATGGATCCCTTCAGTTTTGTACATTATGAATAGTAACTGTAGAGAATTTTTAATATCACAATAAAGGTCAAATGTATTTATTAGGGTTAAAACTATTGTGATAAGAGTTCAAATTCATTAAAATGATTTATTTTATTTATTTTAATGAAAATATTTCTTTTATAATCATCAAAAATTCTAAAATATGACCTATTGTTTCCATTTAGCTTGGATTTTTATTATTATAATATTTAAGTAAAAGATAAAGAAAAAATGCCAGTTTTTGCTTTTAATATATATAATATTTTATGATGACGATAAAAACAACATATAATCAATTATAAATGTTTATATTAAATATGAGTGATTTTCTTATCATGGTAATTTATTTTTATTTTTTAGGGATTAAATAATTTCCTTATATTCTTACGCAGCGCTGACATAGTGCTTGTGCAAAAAGTGGAAAACTCGAGTAAATGATTTTGAAAACTCTTAAAGTAATATATTTTTTATTATAGTGTTAATTTAATTTTATAGATAAATATAATAAATTTTATATATTTTATGGTTTAATATTTTAATTCCATTGATTTCATGTTGTTTTCAAAGTAAATGTTTTTTAAATGTTACAAAAATGACAATAATGATATTTAAAAAACATTTTATTAAATTATTTAAAAATAATAAAAACTTAAAATAGGAAAATTTATATGATAAATGGTATAAAATTCCATAAAATTAAAATTTATGATCCAATTTTTAATTTATAAGTGAAATTATAACCCTTTATGATTGAAAAAGTTGTAACCATGTTTAAGGTTAAAATTGGTTAACAATGGGGTTAAACAAAATGATAAGGTTCAAAATGGTACCAGAAACACTATAAAATTCATTATCTAATTATATTTACACAATATACTCTTTTTATTATAATTCATGGATATTGGAATCATTATACGTGATAAAGGCTTTATTTATACTTAAATTGTTTTTGTAATTCCATGTATGTCCTTTCCCTCCCTTATAAAAGGGCACACCTTATCTATTTTATTTACACCTCATTGAGACATATAGATTTATAAAAAATTAAATAATATATTATAAAATTACTTATCCATAAATCATACATTTTTATATTATTTAAATACCATTCCAAGGTTCCTTGTGAAGGGACCTAAAGAAGGCATACTAAAGAAGTGGTAATCCTCTTACTAGGCCTATTTCAAATTATTTCAAATTATAACTCCACTAAATTTGAGTTATTAATCATAAAATAATAACTTAATTATCTTAAATATAAAAAAATCTATTTTTATTTAACAACCATTATTCACCCTCTTTTCCCTCAAATGGGAAGTGAAAGTGTCACTTATTCGTACATGTGGACTACCACCACTTACCGATACAATTAATTTTCCTTCACCATATTTTATGGATGGTTATTATGATTGATTTAATATTTATATATGATATTTACTAAATAATTACTCTTCTAAAATTATAATATCATGACTACCTTCTTACCTTCTCATCCATTGGAAAACTATAACATCACTTATGTATACGTAGAGACTACCACCTCTACAAAGTGGTGTAATTCGTTTTTTATTTAAAAATTATATGTATTTTAATAATGATATGTTTAATTAATATGTATGATATATATGATATGATAATTATTCTATAAATTTGAATTATAATTTACCATTATTTCGTTTCATCCATCGAAAAGGGAAAACAGCGTTCATGCGTATATACGACATATTGTCTCTATGAACAGTTCAATTCATTTTTCTATCTATATTCTTTATGGATAACTAGAAATATATATATTTGTCATGAATATATATTATATTTATATAATTATGAAAATTTTGGAGATTATAGAATAATGATGAAAGTACAAGGACCAGAACTACAGAACTGAAATTCTAATGAAGAATGAAACAATTAACACATGGGAATGATGATTTTAATCTGAAATTTTAAATAAATAGGTATAGAAATGTTATACAAGAGGTAAGTGTGATTTTAAATCAATTCAAACTTTAGGAGTGGGGATTTTCATCTCACTTCTATTTCTATGAGACACATATCATATTCATCACTTTTTTCTTTTATGTGGTGTATATAATACCCATGATTTTTTTTATATTTATCTTCATGAAAATTATTTTTATATAAAAATCCATATAAATTTATCCCTTTCATGAGGTTTTGCTTCAGATATTTCCAAACTGTTAAGGGTTCTTCATCTAAATATTACATTGACACAACATGTTTGATGTTATGTTATTATTTATGTTGAGGTGGTGTATATACTACATATTGAAATGTTATGTCATGATTTTAATTATTTTTATTATATATAAATTTTCATTTGATGTTATTATTTCATGGGTCTTATTATTTAATATTTACCAAAGTGGTAAGGAATTTATGTTTCAATCCCATTTTCATCGGGATTTTTTATGCATGAATTTTCATTAAGTAAATTTTATAATAATTATACAATAAATTATTTTAATTTTATTATTCCTTATTTATTATTGTATTGTTTTAATTAATAGTATAATTTTCCTCTTTTTGGTACTTTAAATGACTGGGAAAATGTTTTTGAGAAAAACATAATTTATTTTCTCTTTGTTTCATTTCCCAAAGTTATAAATAATGTTTCTAAGTAAAATATTTATAAGAATATTACTATATGGGAAGATCATTATGGGATATGTTAAAGATATTTCATGGAATAAGAAGATTGTGAATCTTGTCTCAAAATATTGTAAACCTATATAGTTATTTCCTGGATAGAAATGTTATATATATGATATTGTTCTAAAATGATGTGATATTTATGTATGAAAAGTATGGGCTATTATAGCATCAAACAGGTCATTGGATTTGACATCCATGATATCAAGAAGATCAGGGTCCGGCATGAGCCGATCCACAGAAATAATATAAAATAAAAAAGGACTCAGGAATACAAGGGGTTATTACATAACTCAGTGTGAAGGACACCACATTGATCTGCCTCCACCAGCGGAGCACAATAATCTGGGGTCATCAAAGGCCACATCATATCAAGGTCAAGTATAGCCTTTTTGGCAAGTGTATCTGCAACCTGATTAGCCTCCCGATACACATGAGAGACAACCATCTGTAATTGATTGATTTGGCTGAGATAGTCAACCCACTGAGGTAGCACAGGCCATGGAACATTCCGCGTTCTAGTGCTCAGAGCATGAACAACAGTCATTGAGTCAGATTCAATCCAGAGTCATTTCCAGTTAAATTGGACAAAATACCTTATCGCATGAATCATGGACCACATTTCAGCTTCAAAAGTAGTGCCAAGGCCAAGATAGTGATAAAATCATCTCTTAACAAACCCACGAAACGTGCGGAATACTCCTCTGCATCTAGCTGGACCCGGCGCACCAGATGCGGCTCCATCAACATTTACATTGAGGCACGGTGTGATCGGTGGTATCCATCTGATATGCTTAAGCATCTAGGGTTTTCATGGACGACCTAAAACCCCAACCATCCTAAGAGTTTGGAGGTCAGAAATGGTGTTGTACATTACACCGTCTTGGATCACTGAAACAACATACACATCCCTGTGGATGTAGCTCATTCCCTTCTGGAAATCATCAACCACACCATCAAACAGTGCCATGTTCATTGAGTCCCACAAGGCCGCAAAAATCGCTGCAATATCAGTAGTATAGAAGCTAAACAACAACTCACTGTAGCACACCTATAGGAGCCCGGAAAGCAGATCAAAAATCTGGTTTCTGGAATCCACCTCTATTCCGAACATCACACCCAAATAGTTCTAGAGTTGACGGGCTTGATCACATTCCATAAAGATATGCGGAATAGTGTCTTCCCCATACCTTCAAACATCACACATGGATTCCATCTAAAATACATCCCACTTCAAATGTTCAGAAGTAGGGAGTCTATTTTACCAGATCCTCCAAAGTAAGATAAACCGGGCTGGCCGAATGAATAGATCTCTAAAATTCAGCAGCCAGGTTGGGGCGTGGTCATTCCCACCATATGCAATCTTGTAGAATTCTTTGGTGTCAATGATCCCATTCTTGGTGTGAAACTAAATCAGATTTTCACAATCCATAAAAGCATAGATATTAATTTGATACAACACATAATCAGGAATATTCAGCTCATACAAAGATTGATATGAGAGAAAATCTGAGATGGATAAAGAAGCAACTTCAGGTGTGACATTCATGAGTTGCAAGGGCTAATCCATGATAAATTTCTTAGAAATCATAAATAGTATACAATCAATACAATAAAACAATAGATCTTGTTTATAGATTTTGTTCTGGATCCTTTCTCAATAGCCTCTACCTTTAATGGATTAAAAAATAAACCCTTAATTGTAATTATGTGAACCAAGAATGATAATTTCTATAGACAGAATATAAACTTTCTAAATTTTTCATAAAGATTTTCTTTCTTCAAGATATTCAACACAATCCAAAAAATATCTTTATGCTCTTTCATTATCTTGTAATATAAAATAATATCACCATTAAAGAATCCCACAAACTAATCAAGTTAACCTCTAAAGACTTTATTGATTATATACATGAATATAATAGGGGAATTAGAAAGTCCAAATGGCATCACTATAAATTCAAAGTATCCATAATTCGTATAGAAGTCTATCTTGGGTATACACTCGTTTTTACCCTTAACGGATGATATCCAAGTCAATTATCAATCTTTTTATAGTATTAATCTCTATATAATTGATTAAACACGTTATCAATAGAGGGTTGAGGATACTTATTCTTGATCATGGTCTTTTTAAGTTCTCGATAATGAATGGAAATACATATTGACCCATATTTATTCATAAAAAAATAGGTGCACCCCATGGGGATTCAATATGGAATATTAATCCCTTTTTTATATACTCATGGTGTTTCTTCTTTAATTCATGTAACTCAATTGGGGTCATTCAATAAGGATCCTTTGAAATAGATGCAGCACTATGTATGAGTTGTATTGAAAACTCAACATCAAAATTTAATGTAATAGTAGAAAACTCTTTAGATAATATATCATCAGGTTCTCAAACAATATTTATATCTTCAATGTTGAATTTATCCTAAAACATTAGAGATAAATACACCTCATGAATATGTAATAAGATTCATATAACAGAAGAAACTTCCATTATGGGTTTACGTTCATCCTCACACTGATAGATAATCATCGGTTGATTTAGAATATGAAATGTGAGTCCCATACCTTAGAAATATATATAGGATCTCTATAGAGAGAGACAATTAATTCCCAAAATAACATCAAATTAAAATAGAGGGATAATAAATAGATTTTCTAGAAGCACATTCCCACAAACTTCTATCATATTGAAACTATATACATGAGATTAAATCATCATACCATTTAGAGTTTTCACCAATAATTAAATATATATAAATGTAGTTGGGGATTTGATACATGTATTAAATTATTTAGATATAAATAATTGAGTATAACTTGAATAAAATAATACATTTTTAGTTATATAGTGGATGATAAGTGTTCCTTTAACCACTTTATTCTCATGACACACTCCAGCAATTATGATTACATAATAATTCCCTTTATCCTTTTTCATAGGATATTTTTCTTGGTGATCATCATCATTATCCCTTGGATTTTTTCATTGGTTATCCTAATATCCATACTTATTACATTTATATCATTGCAGTGTCGGTGGTGTGATTTTTTCATATTAATATCCATTAATTTAATTTGATAACAAATTCCCATCACTTCAAAATTTATTTTCATGATGGCCTTAGTTCCATTTTAAAAAATTTTCCCAGTCCCTTTAAGAAAATTTCTTTTATGTTTCTTTCCAAATTTGAAATATGAAGGAAGATTAATTTTCATTCCTCTAGAGGTTTTACTATTTGAATCTCCTAAAATATCATTTTTATCTTATTATCCTCAAAACCATGATAATAATGAGATTCTCTACACTCAATTTCTACCTTGAGATCAAATCACACAATTTATTCCATGATATCGAAGTCTCTTATATAATATACCTTTCAGAGACTTGATTTTATGCCACTAAAGATTCAATAAATTTTTATTTCATGGTCAATGATAAAACCAAATTCATACATTTAATGTTATTTTAAATGTTCCTCTTAGGTACCAATGAACACATCATCATTATTACTCAATTCTAGTAATTATCTTTACATTTCAGTGTAAATATTTCTAGGAAAATCCTTATCGGAAAATACCTTCTTAAACTCTTCCCATTTCTTGGAGTTAATTTTCCCTCCTCCGACATATTCTAGATAAGAGTCCATTATTGAACAAAATAACCCTCCATATGATACACATCCAAAACAAACATCCCATGGCCTTAGAACTAGATAATGGAAAATATTATTTCAATAGAATTTATCCATTTCTCAATAAAAAGTGTATCATAGGACCCACTGAAAGAAGGTACATGTTTTTTATAAAAGACTCAATGGTGATTTCTTCTTTCCATTGGATAGTTTTATGTTCATCATGATTCATTTTACCATTTACTACATGGGGGTGATAATAACTACTCGATTTTTCATCCCATATCACAATAAATTTATTTTCTCATGAGTATGGTCATTACCTTGCCTAGCACATTTATTATTAACACTACTCAACTTGGTTCTATTCTATGTTTAAAAACAAAAAAGAACTTTGTGTGAGTATAAATCATCAATAATTAGAGTGATCAATCATATAATAATGAAAATCATTCCTAATATTCCATAAATAATGACATATTATTATAAACCCATGACATTTTAGGTTCATCATGTGTCACATTGGTTTATCATAGGTTTTCATATGTTATATCCTCTAATTACCCATAACCAAATCTCTAAAATTTAATAAACCTTCTCTGATACCAATTAAGGTTTACAAAGAAAAAAAAATCAGATCATTTAATATTAATATTCAATACATATTATAATAATACACACCTTATAATTGTGAAGGATTATATTATTTAGAGAGTACTTACATATTCAACTTATTGAAATATATTCAACATATCCCACAAATTTATTCTCACAAAGTACCCTCCCTATAAATATCATACTTAATACATTTCCTCATAACCTAGGGAAATGAAAACATAACAATGTGTGGGATCAATTTATCAATAAAATTAAACAATTGAGATATCAATCAATGATAATAAGTGAAAATAAAAAAACCATAAGGGAATGATAACATGGTCGTAACTTATGAAAACATACCCAAATTATCATATAGCATGAATCTTGAGTTGTGGAAGAAGATGTTTTCATAAAAAAAATACATGAGTCGTAATAGTATTGAATGGTCAATAACTAATAATGGGATATGAGAGCATATTATAAGCATAAGAAATAAGATTAAGTAATATTAATAATCTAGGAAAAAAATTATTATTCAATACTTTCTATAAATATAATCATAACATATTGGATAGAGTCATTTTATGGATTTAGATTACTCCTCGTTTCTATAAACCTGATGGACATTGTCACATAGTGGATTGGGTTCACTCCCCATTCCCTTTCATACTATCTCATGAGATATAATGATTTTTAAAATGCATTATAAGGTTATATAATTATGTTTCCACCCATCACATGATAAAAACCATCTATATGTGTTCCACAATACCACAAAATAGTCATTATTTCATCATAGATTTATTAACCCATGGGAAGGAAATGAGTTTCATAAAACGTTCTTTAGAATGTCATCATTATAAGACATCCGTAGAAATAAATTGGATGGTATAATTAAGGAATATACGAAATGAAACATAATATTACTTAAACTATATAAACATATATTAAAAAAACTTTTATAAAAAACATTAGAAATATTATTCAAAAAAAAAAGAAAATATCCTTTTTTATAACATTTAGATAACTAAAAATTACCAGAAAAATGTGAAAAAATTTATTTGAAAATCCATGTTAAATTTTAAATTAATATTCATTATTAATATTGGAAATTATTTCTATAAAATCCATTCATGTCATATATGTTAAAAACATTATATTCTCGCTTTTATAAAGAAATTCAAAATGACCCATTAAGATAATGATAGGAATATTCCTTTATGAAATTTATATAAAATTAAAATATATTATAAAAATAACATTATCAATAATTTAAATTTATATTTAAACATCCATAAAACATTTTTAAATATTTTGAATATGTAGAAAAAATATTCTTCTCCAAAAAAGGGGAAATAAGGTCATTATTTCTTAAAAACATTCTTTTGGTATTTTTGAGTAGAAAAGAGAGTAAATAGAAAGATTAAATGAATAAAATTATAATAAAATATATTGGTTTTATGATAGAAGGATTCTATAATTTTCTATAATGTAAATTTATTAAAAAATAATCCTGATAAAAAGGTTGATTATAACATTAACCCTTACCTAAAGTTCCAATTTTCTTCAAAGACAATCTAAACTATTATGGAATAAATTTAAATTTATTATAAATCTAAAAAATAACTATATTAATTTACATATTAATATATATTATTATTTTTTAATTTTAATTAACCATTTATTAGTAATTCATTATTTAAATTAATATCCTGGTGTTAAATGTTTTGTTTTACATGAAAATTTTAGTTCAGTGGTTTTGATCCATGTAACTTAGTTAGTATTTAATAATATAAGTAATGATAATAATGTTTTAAATATAATATGTATTCATTATATACACTTTTATAACCATCCGTGTAAAGTAGTGATGACAAAGTAATTACATCACTTCATGGAGGTGGTAGTTTGCGCATACGCACGGGTGATGTTTTCATTTTCCAATAGAAGTAAAGAAAGGATAATAAAAAATAATTTACCATTAAAGAATCATAATTTTATCATAAATATAATATATATTCATTATATATATATATAATGATCTAAGATAGGAAGTGATGAAAAATTAAATACATCACTTCATGGAGGCAATAGTATGTACATACGCATTAGTGGAACTTTCATATTCTATTGGATGGTTGAGAATTATATAGTGGTAATTACATCAACATAATACCATTATTTTATATTTATGATACTTATTTCTTCTTATTATTAAAGATATAATATATTCGAAGTAGGTGGAAGAATAAATAAACATGAAAGAACTCGGTTATGATAATTACCTCTTATTCTGGTATCCCCCTTTGGATTGCACATTAATCTTTCTTAGGTTGGTATTTTGGTGATAAAAAACATCTAGAATGTGGTTAGGATGTTTGGGATGTTATTTGGGTAGATCGTGGCCAAGATAGTTTTCTCAAAGTATGTGAAGAAGTTAGGATAGGAGGTACCCTTTTATAAGTGAGGGGAGTTTCACCCTTGTAAATACCCTTAACATGAATATAATATAAAGTCAAATTCATGGGAAAGTGGCACTAAATAATCCCAACTTCAAAGATAATGTTTCTAAAGGTAAAACCCCAAACAAAAAATCAAATCAAAATAATGTTTTTTGATATTATAATCCATATCCCTTAGCTTAACCACAGTTAACCCATTTTAACCTCTAGTGGGATTACTTAATTTTTCAAATGTTAACTTTTTATTCTGACTAAAAATGTATTTGACCTGTACAAGATTTATATTCCGATTCAAAATATGGAATCTATTTTAACAAATTAAATTTCAAATTTTTATCATTAATTAATTATATAATCTGAGCAAAAAATGTGTAAAACTATTTTAGGAAAAAAAATGTATCTTTAAGAATGAAAATGATTTTATTCTCATTCCATGGATATTGAAAACTATTATATGAATGTTAAATTATATTATATAACATATTATCTACACATTTATTTAAAATAATTTATAATTAGTGATTAATTTAATTTATTAATATAAAATACATTGTACAGAAAAATAATTATTATTGGAAAAATATATATTTTTACCTTAAAATGATTTTAACTTTATTTATAAATAATTGATAACCAATTTATAAATTATCATAATTATTTATACATTTTAAACTATAATTTTACATGATTTTAATACTCTAAATAATAGTAATTTACAGTTAAATAAGATATATATTATAAAATATTACATATAAATAAAACGTTTCCATTTAACCAAGAATTATTATATTATTATTACTTATCATTAATTTAATATTTTATAGATTTACATAATTTATTTGATTAATTATTACTAAAATGTTATCAATAAATTTTATTGATATGATTCTTTATAAGTATAAAATTTATCAGAATGCATAATTCAAAAAAACTATTCAAGAATAGTACCATTAAAATTGGTATTATTTCTGTAAGTGAGTTTGACTCATTTAAAAAACTTATTTATTTGATCAATTTATTTTTACTACATAAAAATTTATTTTAATTTCATATTTGAATAAATCATTATTCACAGAAATCTACTATAGTGTTCATCATAAGCTATTAAACACAATAAATTTATTTTAGAAAAAATATTCTAAAATCATGGGGTGTTACAAAATACCCTAAATACAAGAATCAGTAGAAGAAGGGTACCAAGAACCCCCAAAACATGTTGTATCATGTAGTTATAAAGTGATAGTGGTCAATCTACATGGTAGGTATTCTTGGGAACATAGTCTGTGTGGTAGGTTTTCAATAGGACCATAGGTCTACATAGTTGATTCACATGAGAAGCACTAATATAAATTGTTGGTTCATGGAAGAACTCTGATTGGAGAAATTTTTAGTCATGTGAGGACCTCATATATGTAACAAACCCAATATACATAAAACCCAATGAACATGGCCACGCCTGAGCTCATCCCTTTGGCAGATAGTAGACCCCCACCCATAGGTAGATAATAGGCCCCCACCTCAGACTGTCCTAGATAACACGTGGCGAAGTTCATTGGGATTTAGGCTCACCGAGTTCGTTAAAATAAAATATTTGTGTCTAATAGGGATCCAAAGAAATTAATGGATTCTATATTGTAGGTTTTGTAGAATGAAATCGCATGAGTGAGGCCTCATAGAGGATTCTCATGAGGTGTCTACAAAGGAAGTGCCTAAAGGGGAAACATTTACACACTAGGATCATGACTAGGACATCATGGAAGAGTATTCCTGAAAGATAAAACTTCACATAGGATTACTGGATCATAAATTACCTATGGGGTTCTCTGAAAGATCTTCTTTCCCTCTAATTTTCCTTTTTGTCTCTATGTGTGTTCCTAGAATGGAAACTAAAATATTTATAAGCAAGGAATGGGTAACCACAGTCCAAAATTGGTGGTCACATAATATGGAGTGTGTGTCTGTGTGGTTCTGGTTCTTTGTGTTTGTGTATAAGGTAAATTGTCTTGTTGAGTAACCGGTCATGAAGGACCTCCTCAAAATAATGGGATAGGAATGAACCACATGGGAAGAAAAAAGCTATAGGAATCTCCATATCAGAATTATACAGACAATATGTGGTCGATGGGAATTATCTTGGGATCACATCACAGAACCATGAAAGATTTTTCACTCATGTGGAATATCGTCTCATCATTCTATAAAGGGTGTGTGATGGGTAGACAAAGGGTCTTGGTAAACCTTTGTAAGTAGACTGAACCCATCACCTATTTATTCCTACATATTTTCATTAGAGAACCGAATCTCTCATGAACAATGATATATGCACTCTACTCTACCATTCTGGATGAAATGGTGAGCTCAATTAGTGTATTATTTTGATGATCCAAGAGTCAATTCCATGATTTTTTACCATTCAGGATGAAATGGTGAGCTCAATTTTTCCAGATTCTTGATAAATATTTTCATGATTGAAATTAAATGGAGGGACCATCCATAGAAGGGAAGTTGACTTCATTGAACTACTCTATTTGGAAGTCTCTAGTAGAATTTCTACTTAATGATAGGGATATTTTTTACCCCATTGATAAAAAGGGATTCATCCCTATTGACACTAAGGAAAAAGAGTGGAAGAATATGAACGATATAATGATCATTCAAATCTATAAATGGGTTGATCAGAGTGTCTACCACCATGTTTCTCAAGATACTAATGCATACGAACATTGGATGATGTTGAAAAATACATACCTATAAAGAACACATGGAATTAGATCCTCTAGCTAAAGTGGTTCATGAATCATCACCTATAGAGTGGAAGCTCCATAGCCAAGCACACCAATGAGTTTCAAATCTAGGTGAACCAACTGGTAGATATAGGTAATACTTTGAATCATGAAGATTAGGAGAGCCACATACACTTCACACTTATCGATAGTTGGGATATACTTTTTATCTAACTCATAAACTCAATGATCATAGTAAAACATACGATGGAAATGGTAAAGAATGCATCATTCAATTGGATGCCTAATGGAAGGATGTGATTTACAACCAAACGCAAGCTCTCATCCTATAGAATTGGGGGACACAAAAATGAGGATGTTGTGTTGTATGAATTAGAGGCTGAATTAAGAGAATTATAAGATCTATATATGGTAGGTGTCCACCATACAAATTCTACCATTATGGGATGGAGGGACACATGATGAGGAATTTTTTAAATTTAATACAAGAAAATGGACAAATTAGCAACCATCAAAGAATAAATGGAGATGGACATGTGAGATCCATCATAGATGTTGTTATTTTATCCAAAGATAAAGAAGATACATGTTATAATACATCATCCCAAGACATATAACTGGTGGTTGATACTGCAGCATCATACCATTTCACTCTAGATCAAGTGTATTTATTGACTTATCAAGATGATAAATTTAGTTTAGTCAATATGGTAAATACCAGTTCATTGGAGATTTTTGTTATGGGTGATATCAAAGTCAAGATGAATGTTGGAAACACAGTCACCCTGATGGATGTGTCATAGGAGACTTGACCACATGAGTGAAAGAGGATTACCAACCTTGCTAGATAAGAAGTACATCAGTGTTAAAAAGGATTCATAACATGATCCTTGTAAATACTTCTTGTATGTGAAGAAACATTGAGTCTCATACAATACTTATTTATTAAGAAGATTAGAGTCACTGGATTTAGTATACTCTAATGTATGCGGACCCTTGGAGGTTAATTCACTGGGAGGTAACAAGTGTTTCCTATAATTTATTGATGATGCATCTCAATGGGTATAGGTTTTCTTATTTTATATAAAGGACCAAGTAATGGATTAATTCAAGATGTTCCATTTCATGATGGAGTGTGAAACTAGAAGGAAGCTTCTCTTTTTTTGTTCAAACAATGGAGGAGAGTATATATCCACGGAATTTGATGCCTATTGCAGGATTCGGGGCATCTAGCATGAGAGGATGGTTCCATGCACCCCACAACACAATGTGGTTGTATAAACGATCAATAGAACCATCATGGAGAAGGTCAAAATCATGATGAGTTTTTCTATGCTTCCAAATCCAGTTTGGGGAGAAGCTATTTAGGTTGGATGGAACATCATCAACAGATCCCCATCAGTCCCATTGAATTTTGAGATTCTATATAAGATATGGTCTGGTAAAAATCCTTCTTACTCTCATTTATTAGTATTTAGATGTTTTTCAGTTTCACATGTATGTAATAAGTTTAGGAAGAAACTATAGGGGATATCTAGTCCATGAATCTTCATTGACTGTGAAGATGAGGAGTTAAAATACAGGCCTTGAGACCCAAAGGAGAAAAAGATGATCAGAAGAAGAGATGTTGTATTCCATGAGAACTAGAAAATAAAGGACATTAAATATTCAAGAATGACTCAAAGGTAAAGTGTTGAGGAATCAATTAATGTTTCAGAACATGTACTAGAACAACATATCAATTATGAGGAGGAGGTGTAAGAAGACTCATTTGTAGTGGACCAAGATGCATTACGCGAGGATATTGAGTAAGGGGAGACTCAATCCTATCCAAAAGAAGTTATAGAAACATCAAAATAGATAGGTGATTTTGTGAATACTAAACCAAAAATTTCATAGTTTTGAGGATCTTCATAAGAAATTATTCCATAAAAACAATTGATGTCATAGTAGCTATTTTTCACATATGAGGGGGAGTTAGAAGGATACAAGGAAGTAGTGTCTCGTCCTGAAAAACTAATGTGGTTGAATTCAATGGAGCATGATATGGAGTCTTTTATGAATAATCAAACATATGATTTAGTGGATCTAATTAAATGTAAGAAGAAACTAATGAAAAAGGGGTGTTCATGCTGAAGAAGTATGGATGCAAAAAGGATGTCAAGTACAAAACTCAGTTAGTTTTCAAGGTATTCCTTTAGAAAAAATGAGTTTACATTGAAAAGATCATTTCACCCATAGTGAATATGGATTCAATATGATTCATTATTGGATTTGTGGCTAGCATGAACTTGGATATTTAACAAATGGACATGAAGGGATATTTTCTTCACATTAACCTCTAGGAGGATATCTATATGAATCATCCTGAAGGTTTTGGAGTTTCTGGATAATAAAAAAATGTATGTAAATTAAATAAGAGCATTTACAGACTGAAATAATCTCCCAGGTAGTGGTACAATATTTTCTACTCATTCATTGTGAGTCATGGATAAAAGAAGACATAAGAGGAAAAGTGTGTTTACATATATTGATTTAATGATGGTAAATTTTCTATCTTCTACTATATATTGAATACATGTATATCATTGGGAAGGATGTAGTGAATATAATCCATTTTAATAAGGAGTTATCCAAGTATTTTGATATAAGGGACTTGAGAGCAGATCAATGGACATTGGGGACGCAGATCATTTGTGATATAAAGATTAGGTTCTAATGGATGACATAGGATAATTATTTTGAACATATTCTACACTTTTCATCATAGACAAAGACAAACTAGTGAGCACTCCTATTCTCAGTCATTTGAAGTTCAAAAAAAGTGCATTCCCATCATCTAAGGAATAAATAGTGGTTATAGAGAAGATATAATAATGCTCAGTAGTTGGAAGCTTGATGTATGATTTGATGAGTACGAGACCAAACATTTCCCACACAGTAGTGATCATGATCTGATTTATCTCCAATCCTGTGAAGCATTATCAAGATGCAGTCAAGTGGATTCTGAGGTATCTTAAAGGCACATAAAAGATATGTTTTTTCTATAGGGGAACTGAACCTATCTTAGAGTGATATACATATGAAAATATGGATGGAGATCCTGATAAAAGGAAGTCTACATCAAGACACATCTGTAAATTTGCAGGATGAGCTGTATCATGGTAGCTATGGTTGCAGAAGTATATTTCATTATTCATGATGAAAGTAGAGTATATTGCAATTTCGAAGGGTGTAAATGATATATTTTATCTATAAAATTTTATCCAAGATATTAGATATATCCATGGGGAGTTTGGGGTTCATTTTGAGAGTAAACATTCTTTAGACTTTAATAAGAACTCTATGTTTCATTCTCGGATGAAGCACATAGAAATTTATTATCTTTGGATACATTAAGTGGTTGATCGACAGTTGCTGCATCATGTGAATAACCATGTGAAGGATAACATGGAATATATGTTAGAAAAAGTGGTTGCTAGGGAGAAGCTAGACCTTTACAGATGCTCCAATGAATTGTAGCTGGAGGGGGAGAATTTATGTGGTTGTCTCTCTTCCCACTACCTTTTTTTAAAATGTGGCTAGTAGACCAACTCCACCCACCATAGTTGTTCGCTTTCATTTTTTATGTCCAAGTGTTGGTGGGGGGATAGGTGGGATTTGTGTCAAACTTGACACCTCCCACCGTGAATATTTAAAATGTCATTGTATAGTTTCTTGATATCATCAGTTCTGAGCCAAGAGAGATTTTTTCATTGGGAGAACCTTGAGAGTTACATGTGATAAATAATGGGAGGTGTGGGAGGGGTAAATTTTAATATTTATTCTTGTTGAAATAAAAGGTTGTTTTCATCTTCCATTCATATCTCTTAATGATCAAAGAATCACAACATCTAGGAGGTTCTTGGAACATCTGTGTGGTTAACCCTGCCATTTTTCTAGTCATCATGTTTTTCTCTTGACGACAAGGTGGTATTAGAATATCCTCATGGTTACAGCATGTAATAAACATCGTTTCTATGTGGGTAATAACACTTCATAAATTTCTTTATTTTGGGATATTAGAATTTAGTTTCTCTTTTGTATAAAATGACTCTCAAAAAACATGAACAGACCTAATATATGGCCATGGCATGGTTTACTATGATTGAGATAATTTAGGCCATTAATTGCCAAAAAATTCACTACAAGCCTCATTTACTCTAAAATCTATGTGGTGAGGATTATGGGACTATCTGTTATCAGATAAGCTACACTTGTATGAGTTCAGATTACTTTGAAATGCACCTATTACAATTATGAAAATGGAAAACCATTAAATAACTAGATAAAAATTTATCCATTGGTACCCAGTTCTAACACATCAATGGTTATACACTTCATCAAGGATATCAATCTGGGGTATGTCTTAAGTTACCACCCTTTGACTCTAGAGTAGAAGCCTTGAATAGAAAAACCAAATGTGAAAAACAATGGTTAAATTTTGAAGAAGTAAATTATGAATAAAAATCACATTTGGTTGATATTCTATGACCTCTAATATTCTAGACATTTATCAAGGATTGGGTATGGACCTTCTAGGTTAGATGGATTTTCAAGGAGTTTAATTAGGAGAAAAATGTTGTTGGGTGTATGAAATCATTAGGGTGTCACAAACCATCACTCATCTCAACTAATGTATGATTAGAGATAGCCTTAGTAGATGGATTTTGGATACCGATAACTTCCATGTGGTTCATGGAGAGATGGGAATGATATTATAGGATGTATAAATGATCAGTACGTATTTGATCATAGAAGACATGTATGATGAATATCTTCCCCCCTCTTAAATATGGGATGATGCTGATTGTATCCTACCACTTTCCAAGGAGATTCAAAATTTCAAAAAAAGTCACATAATTAATCCCATGGATTATTTCACATTAAAATTATAGATATATCAATTCATAAAACTTATTGGGTAAGAACCAAAACAAAAGAGGTTTAAGATGTGTCAAAGTCATGAGAAGCATGAAATTCCCAAATCATATTGAACAACTCTGTAAGATGGAAAATTAGACGAGTGGGACTGGTAAGTCATGTTCAAGGGAAAAATATTATTAATTTTAATACTTTTATTTTGATATAATTAGTGACTACCTCCTCATGGTATAAGAGAAAAAGGCTTTTGTTAGGGAGGAAACATTTATGATGGTCTCCCAACTGGAAAGTGACAACACGATTAGCTTGGCGGTGAAATTATTAAAAAAGATATCATGAAAAAACGGGTGTATTTACAAATGTAAGGCCCTATTATGAATTAATAGACCATTATGAAGGATGGATAGTAGCTCTATTCATTGGTATAAGTTGAAAACTAGGAGATCCATAGTGTTGGGTTTGTACCCTGCATCCAATGTATTACCAATGAAAAGAAAATATTATTAAAGGGGAAAGATGTGAAGGAAAGGATAAACTGATATACCCAATTGATATATACAATGTATGCAACCCAAAATTGTTTCATTATTGGTAATTCATATTAAAAACCTGAAGCGTTTTCCTATAAGATATCCCAGTAAGAGGGTGTCCTATCAGCTAGTATCGATATAGAGGTCATCCATGAAGGGTATATGCCATTTAGGTTTAGGAGGAAATTTAGATAAATTTATAGAATGTTTCTCATCCCTCCTAGAATGTACAATGATATTCATCTAATGGTAACATGCTATTTTTGGCAGATTGTAATGCCCCAAGATTTTAGAATATATGTTTTTTTAAATTTGATAATAAGTTTGATAGCTTGTTCCACACATAAAATAGAACTAAAATGAGTCATGACATATTTATTAATAAGAAAATTTTATAATAATAAAATATATAGTAAATAAAAAATATTTTAGTCAATTATAAAATGCATAAAAAATATAAATAATAAGACATAATGTTTTAAAATATCATTTTCTATAAAATAATTTTTCTTTATATAAATTTAATTCTCAATTAAAAAATAAATTTTAAATTTTAAATTTTAAATTTTGTAAAATGAACTTCTTTTTTAAATTAAATATGTCAAAAAAAAATATTATGATGGATTTTTGTGATTTGTCTAAAATAATTGATTTTTAGGTGAATAGTAAAAAATACTGATTTTGTCAAAACCGTCACTTTTATGAAATTATCATAATACATGGATAGGTTAAAAGTTTTTTAAAACTGTTATATAAAAAAATATATATTTTTAAACTAAAAAATAATTTAAAAACGCAATTTATACTTTATAAAACTAACGTTTGAAGGTTTGGAACCATAAGTGATATTTTACTCTAGAAACAATTTTTATTCTCTTATATTAAGAATTATGGTTTTTCACTTGTAGAAAATAAATATAAAAAAGGATTTCTTATCTTAAATGAACATGTTAATATTATGTAATACATTTAACTTCATTTTCTACTTAAATGTGTGATTACTAAAATTAATGTTAATACACATGAAACTGATGAAATAGTTATATTCAAAAAAAATCGTATTTAATTGTTATCTAATTATTCAAATGATATATTTAGTATAAATTATTTGATATAAATATTTCATATGTATAATAATATTTTATCACTCGTTTAATAGGTCATTAATGTTGTATACTATTAAGAACACCTAATGGTGAAAACAACATTTTTATACAAAATGATATTTCTATATATTTAATGGTTTCATTTAAATGTTAATTTTATACTATTTGCCAAAAAAATTCTGAATTGAATTATATTATATATAGATTAAATATATGTTTATAAAATCCAAATTTAGTAATAGGTTTTTCATTATATTTTTTTAAAAATAGAAATTTCTTGGGTAAAAACTAGTTACCAATCTAAAACCCCAAATGAAAAAATGTAAAAATCAAGTACTGATTGATATGAAAATTGTTTCAAAATGAGTGTTAAATGATTTTTCATCCTTATCTCACTCGAAAATCCATTATTTTTCAGTTTTGGATTCATTTACCATTAAATAGTGTATTTTAATTATTGAAAAATAATGGGTATTCGGAAAAGTTCCCTTTTGTTCACTTATAAAATGGGAACACTTCCACCCCTTCATGTTACCCTTATTCCTTATAATTTCGTCCTGAAAAACTATAATTTTACCTTATAAATACACATCTCTCAATTTAAAAATCTATGGTCTCAATTTGTAAGCTTAATACCTTCAATTCCACAATGACTTTCAAGAGAATGTTCAAGGTCCCAATGTGAGTGTTACTTAATCCTTAACATTTTATTCTTAACATTACACATCGAAGCATATCCTCACCATAATAATATAATGACATTATTTTCACTATTATAATTAATTTTTATTATAATAATGTAATAACCATTATTTATTCATTCTAATACACTTTAAAGAATAAAAGAACGTTGATCGTCTTAGAAGTGAACTACCACCTCCACAAAATGACATCTTTCATTTTTTATCAACTCCTCTCATGATTAGTTTTAATGATGTTATTTCAGAATAAATATGATAAATAAGTTTGGACCAAGTTGGATGGATGTTTTTTTGGAAGTTGGAAAATTTTCTGCTGAAGGTATTTCCCTTTGTTGTCACAAAAAATAAATCACCTCACATTGTAAGATTTGGTGATCAGGCTCGTCATCTTAATTTGAAGATCGTGCAAAAAAAAGGATTAATAATGCCCATCGGTTTGGTAAAAAAAATTCTAGAGATAAGGCTCATCAGATTCACCAATTGTCTGTAATGGGAGATAAGGTCCACCAGACTCACCATGGGTCTAGAATTAATGTTTTTATTATAATGAGAAAATGTATTGAAGTATGAAGTTCTCCTTTAAAAAATTTATGATGATATTTTTTTTTTGTAATTCTCATATATCATAATATTTATGAGAAACCCGTGATGAAATCCTTATAAAGGAAATGGGGAGAACATGTGATGCCAATTAGTTTGAATTTTGTTTGAAAATAAAAAAGTTTTTGGAGGTATTGAAAGTAATAATACCTTACAATGTAAGTCAAATGATGTTATTTCAATCCTAAATATTCTCAAATTTATAAGGTAATAATGATTACAACTAAAAGCTTGTGGATGAAGAAATTTTACAAATTCAAGTTTTCTATTCTCAGTTCATCAGGGTGAGATAACCAAATGTATAATTATTTATAGGATGGGATGTTCTGTTTCAATCATGCGATGTTAAAGATGTTAGTTTTTAGTTATATCAATAATCTATAATATACAAATCTTCAGAGAAAGAAGAAACAGCTGATAGAAGTTTATCAGACGTAGTTTTCCACTGCTTTATCAGAGGTAGTGAATATTGAAAAAGATGTGAATGCAAGTATTATTAGGCCCAAAGAGAACATAGGAGTTGTTGAGACCTATGAAAAATGGGATCAGTGATCAATAGAATATGTAGCCAAAAATTTTTATCAGGATCAATTATTTTGTTTTAATTGGGTCAAGAGGAAAAGAATCCATATTTCCTTAACAAGTAGGTCAAGGGAGAAAGAAGAATTATTGTTTTTTTTATAAAATGGGTCCAAAGTCATCAAAAAATATATGGATCTGACTCATCGAACTAGAGATGACACTGATCTTTCATAGAGAGAAAGAGACTGATCCATCATACATGATCTAACACCGATAAATGAATCAAAAACAGGATCACAGGTATGATGAAAAACAATAATATGAGAAACATTGAAAAATTATTATCAAGGGAGTTTGAAGTTAGTAATGAATTGTTTACAAGGAAGTGTATGAATCATTTTAAGTTGAAACTATATTTATGGAATAATGTTTTCAAATTTTTATGACTAATATTTTTTACTGAGCATATTAATAAGAAACAATTTATTTTTCATATGTTTAATTGGTACGGTTCAACAAAATGAACAATATACTATATTACATTTATCTTCATCGCAATGAAGAAATCAGAATGAAAATAGTAATCATACTGAAGAATAATTGTAAATTCTAAAGCATGATGAAGCTTTTCGAAGATTAATGAATAATAAAGAAGATTAGGGAATCATATAAGTAGTTAAATATAAAGATAAAATTAAGGATAAATTCAATTTTTATACATTTATTTAACCGGGAAAACATTTCTTATTTTCGCCTAAACCACTTTTGGTGCTCCTATAAAAGGAGGAGAGTACATTGTACTTTCGGATGGACCTGAAAAATGTACATTTGTGGAAAAAAGAGAGAAAAGTTCTATTGTTTTAGTGAGAAGTGGATTCCAGACAAAGTTTTTCTAATGAAATTTTTTGGATAGAGGAATAAGAAGGAAGATTGTATTCAGTGCATTGTAGATCAAACTGGGTCATTGGATAGGGAAATAATATTGGGATTTCTAGACTAAGATAGAAGTATTTCAGAATTGTTTCAATGATATTCTTACATAATTATATTTCTGGACGGAGAAATTAGACTAAGGAATCAGACTTGTATATCAGAATCATTATCATTATGAACTCTAGATAAGTTCTTACCTAATGGTGGGCAGGAAAATAAAGAATTTTATTAAAGTTTATATAAGTAAAATTTGACCAGGAAACATTTTAATATGTTTTTAAGAAATCTATTTAGGTTTATTAACATATTATAGAAACTTTTATTATATCATTTTGTGAAACTTAAATCACATTCACTATTTAATTAAAAATAGTGCTACACAAGTGTAATGGTATATCCAACATGTTTTATGCACACAAAAGAAATTTATTCTAGTTTATTATGTGTTATTGGATTGTTTAGAAACCATAATAAGGATATAGCTACACATGATGAGTAGTGATCCTTGTACATTCTTGGCTTTCTATATATGTGTGGTTGTTTTTCAAAGAAGTTGATGAATATTTAATAGGTGATAAAAGTTGTTTAAAAATAAAAGAATACTAAAAGAAAAATATATCATTGATTCACCCCTCCCCTTCCCAGTGATATAATGATACTATTTGTGAAATATCACTGGTATCAAATTGAAGGTTTCCTTCATTTACTCTTTTCTAAAGTATTTGAAGAGATGTTTTGAAGGATAATCTGAATTATGTGAATAGTAAGTGGATTTGGGTCTTTGATGGTAATAACTATAATAACTAGAAAGATAGAATGTTTTCATATCTTATTTCTATTGGTTATGATCTAGTTAAATCTCAAATAGATATATTTCCTCCTATTTGTGAAAATTTCCCTCTAACATTTATTAACATGAATAATATTGAGAATGATGGAAGGGATAAGAATGATTTAATCTCCTTAATTTTTGAAATTGTATTTCTAATATTAAAGGGATATTCTACTGAGAAAGGTATCTTGGAAATTTTAAAAAAATTATTAAAGTGATAAAAAAGTGAAGAAATCTGAGTTAAAAATATTGTGGGCTAATGTATGAAGATCTCAAAATGGTTGAGTATGAATTTTTCAGCGAATTCATTACAAGGGTGAATGGTATTGTTAGTATCATCAAATTTATCAGTGAAAAATAGTAATATGCAACTATTGTTGAAAATATCTTAAAAATTATTACTGATAATTTTGATGCTAATATTTCATCATAAAAATATAAAGATCCTAAAACACTATCTCTAGATGATATTTATAGTACTATCATAACTTGTGAAATGATAAAGGAGAAATTTATGAAAGGAAAAAAATAGAAATTGATTAAGAAATTTCTTTTAAGTATTATAATAAATAAAAGCCTAAAAGGATTATTGAAGAAGTAGTAGCTGTAGATTCTATTTCCTAAAATGAGTAATGTAAAAATATTGATGACTTTTTATCCTTCCTTTTTAAAAATTATAAAATAGTTATAGGTACATATGAGGTGAATCTTCCCTTGGAATATTTTAAATGTGGAGCCTTTGGTCACTTTTTAGATAACTTCCCTCAAAGAAAGAAAGAAGTGAATAGTGATGAAGAAAAAATTATGGCCAAGAAGATTGTGGAAAAAACAGGGTGATAAGGATAAATCTTATTCTAGAGGTAAAGTTAAAATGTTATCCAAATCCAAAAGGATATTTTGTTGTCTAAACATGTCAAAGAAGAAGGAAGTGATGTTAAATATGAATAGTCTGCATATATTACTAGAAAAAATAGTTTCATTGGAACATTTAACAATGAAGAGTTGGAAATCATTAGTTTTGAATAATAAGAAACCTAATTAGAATTTCATTTAAAAGAATAATTGAATAAATTTCTGAGAAATATTGGAATTCTTGATAAAGAAATCAAGAAATTGAAAAATTAATGTTTCTAAAAAAATAATCTAGAATCATTTCCTGATGAAAATGTTATTTTGTTGGAATATATTGGAGATTTGAAGAAATATATTGAGAAAGAAAGGAATCGGAGTGAACATCTTAAAGTAAAGTTAAAAAAAAGTGTTAGAACATTTCTTATAAAAACTTTCTAAAGGTGAGTAGAGGGTTACAAGTTTCAAGAACTGAATCTCTGAATTCATTGAAAGTTATATAAAGAGTGAACCTAAGAAGGATAAAAAGTAACCTTCAAAGGTTTAAATTAAAGATGAAATTATTTCTGATAAATAGAGGTTATAGAGAAGATATCATACTGCTCTGTAGTTGGAAGCTTGATGTATGATTTAGTGAGTATGAGACCAAACATTTCCTACATAGTGGTGATCATGATCTGATTTATCTATAATACTGTTAAGCATCATCAGGATGCAGTCAAGTGGATTCTGAGGTATCTTAAAGGCACTTAAAAGATATGTTTGTTCTATAGGGGAACTGAACCTATCTTAAAGGGATATACATATGCAAATATGGATGGAGATCCTGATAAAAGGAAGTTTATATCATGACACATCTGTAAATTTGTAGGAGGAGCTGTATACTGGTAGTCATGGTTGCAGAGGTATATTTCTTTATTCGTGATGGAAGTAGAGTATATTTCAATTTCAAAAGGTGGAAATGAAATATTGTATCTAGATAATTTTCTCCTTGAGATTAGATACATCCATGGGGATTTTTGGGTTCATTTAGACAGTAAAAATTCTTTAGACTTGAATAAGAACTCTATGTTTCATTCTCTGATGAAGCACATAGACATTTATTATCTTTAGATACATGAAGTGGTTGATCGACAACTGCTGCATCATGTGAATAACCATGTGAAGGATAACATAGATTATATGTTTGAAAAAGTGGTTGCTAGGGAGAAGTATGAACTTTCCAGATGCTCCAACGAATTGTAGCTGGAGGGGAAGAATTGATGGAGTTGTCTCTCTTCCCACTACCTTTTTTTAAAATGTGGCTAGTAGACCAACTCCACCCACCATGGTCGGTCGCTTCCATTTTTTATGTCTGAGGGTTGGTGGGGGATTTGTGGGATTTGTGTTAAACTTTACACCTCCCACCATGAATATTTAAAATTTCATTTTATAGTTTCTTGATATCATCAGTTCTGAACCAAGAGATATTTTTTCATTGGGAGAACCTTGAGGGTTACATGTGATAAATAATGGGAGGTGTGGGAGGGGTAAATTTTAATATTTATTCTTGTTAAAATAAAAGGTTGCTTTCCGCTTCCAGTCATATCTCTTCATGATCAAAGAATTACAACATCTAGGAGGTTCTTAGAACATCCGTGTGGTTAACCCTACCATTTTTCTAGTCATCATGTTTTTCTCTTGACAACCAGGTGGTCTTAGAATATCAACATGGTTATAGCATAGAATAAACATCGTTTCTATGTGGGTAATAAGACTTCATCATTTTCCATATTTTGGGATCTTAGAATTTATTTTCTCTTTTGTATAAAATGAATCTCAAAAAACATGAACACACCTAATATATGGCCATGAGATGGGTCACTATTATTGAGAGAATTTAGGCCATTAATCAACAGAAATTTCACTACAAGCCTCATTTCCTGTTAAATCTAAGTGGTGAGGTTTATGGGACAATCTGTTATCACATAAGCTACACTTGTATGAGTTTAGATAACTTAGCAATGCACTAATTACAATTATGAAAATGGAAAACCATTAACTCACTATATAAAAATTCAACCATTGGTACCCAGTTCTAACACATCAATGGTTAGACACTTCATAAAGGATACCAATCTGGGGTATGTCTTGAGTTAAAACACATAAACTCTAAAATAGAGGCCTTGAATAGCAAAACCAAATGTGAAAAACTATGGTTAAATTTTGAAGAAGTAAATTATGAATAAAAATCTCATTTGTTTGATTATCTAGGACCACTAATATGCTAGAAATTTATCAAGGATTGGGTATGGACCTTCTAGGTAAGATGGATTTTCAAGGAGTTTAATCAGGAGAAAAATGTTGCTGGGTGTATGAAATCATCAGGGTTTCACAAACCTTCACTCCTCTCAACTAATGTATGATTAGAGATAGCCTTAGTAGATGTATTTTGGATACCAATAACTTTCATTTGGTTCATGGATATGTGGTAATGATATTATAGGATGTATAAATTATCAGTAGGCATTTTATCTTAGAAGACATGTATGATGAATTTCTTCCTCCCCTCTTAAATATGGGATGATGCTGAGAGTATCCTACCACTTTCGAAGGAGATTCTCAATTTCAATAAAAGTCACATAATTCATCCCATGGATTATTTCACTTTCAAATTATAGATATATCAATTCATCAAAATTACAGGGTAAGAACCAAAAAAAAGAGGCTTAAGATGTGTCGGAGTCGTGAGAATCTTGAAATTCCCAAATCATATTGAACAAATCTGTAATATGGAAAATTAGATTAGTGGGACTGGTAAGTCATCTTCAAGAGAAAAATATAATACATTTAAATAATTAATGTTGATATAATTAGTGACTACCTCTTCCTGGTATAAGATAAAAAGGCTTGTGTTAGGTAGGGAACCTTTATGATGGTATCCCAACTGGAAAGTGACAACTTGATTAGCTTGGCGGTGAAATTATTAAAAAAGATATCATGAAAAAATGGGTGTATTTACAAATGTAAGGCCCCATTATGAATCATTGGACTGTTCTGAAGGATGGATAATAGTTCTAGTCGGTGGTATAAGTTGAAAACTAGGAGATCCCTAGTGTTGGGTTTTTACCCTACATCCAAAGTATTACTACTAAAATGAAATGATTATTAAAGGGGAAAGATGTGGAGGAAAGGATAAACTGCTATACCCAATTTATATATACAATGTACGCAACCCAAAATTGTTTCATTATTGGTAATTCATATTAAACACTTGAAGCATTTTCCTATAAGATATCCCAGTAATAGGGTGTCCTATCAGCTAGTATCGATATGGATGTCATCCAAAAAGGGTGTATGCCATTCAAGTTTAGGAGGAAATTTAGATAAATTTATAGAAAGTGTCTCAACCCTCCTTCTAGCATTAACACTGAGATGCATCTAATGGTAACATGCTATTTCGGGAAGATTGTAACGCCCCAAGATTTTAGAATATATTTTTTCTAAATTTAATAATAATTTTGATAGCTTGTTCCACACATAAAACTGAACTAAAATGAGTCATGACATATTTATTATTAAGAAAATTATAGAATAATACTGTTAAAAGTTTTTGTCAATACCGTTACTTTTATATAATACGGATTTTGTCAATACCGTCACTTTTATGAAATTATCATAACACATGTATAGGTTAAAAGTTTTTCTAAAACTGTTTTATATAAAAATATATATTTTAAAAATAAAAAATAATTTAAAAACGCAATTTTTACATTATAAAACTAACGTTTGAAGGTTTGGATCCACAAGTAATATTTTACTCTATAAACAATTTTTATTCACTTATATTAAGATGTATTTTTTTCACTTGTAGAAAATAAATATAAAAAATGGATTTCTTATATTAAATAAACATTTTCATATTATGTAACATATTTAACTTTATTTCTGCTTGAATGTGTGATTACTAAAACTAATGTTAATACACATGAAACCGATGAAAGGGTTGTTTTCAAAAAAAAATATTTATTGTATTTAATTGTTAGCTAATTATTAAAATGATATAATTGTATAAATAATTTGATATAAATATTTCATATGTATAAAAATAGTTTATCACTCATTTAATAGGTCATTAATTTTATATATGATTAAGAACACCAAATGTTGAAAACAAAATTTTTATACAAAATGGTATTTCTATATATTAAATGGTTTCATTTAAAAGTTAATTTTCTACTAGTTGCCAACATATTTATAAATTGAATTATATTATATAGGTATTAAATCTATGTTTATAAAATCCAAATTTAGTAATAGGTTTTTCATTATTTTTTTTAAAAAATATAAATTTCTTGCGTAAAAACTAGTTTCCAATCTAAAAATCCAAATGCGAAAAATGTAAACATCAAGTGGTAATTAATATGAAACATGTTTCAAAATGAGTGTTAAAGGATTTTTCATCCTTATCTCGCTCCAAAATCCATTATATTTCACTTTTGGATTCATTTACCATTAAATAGTGTCTTTTAATTATTGAAAAATAATGGGTATTCAAAAAAGTTCCCTTTTGTTTACTTATAAATGGGAGAACTTCCACCCCTTCATGTCACCCTTATTCCATAAAATTTCATCCTAAAAAAACTAAAAAATTTCCTTATAAATAAACATATCTCAATTTCAAAACTGTTGGTCTCAATTTGTAAGCCAAATCCCTTCAATTCCACAAAGACTTTCAAGAGAAAGTTCAAGGACCCAATGTGAATGTTACTTAATCTTTAACTTTGTATTCTTAACATTACACATTGAAACATATCCTCACCATAATAATACAATTACTTTATTATCACTATTATAATTAATTGTTTCTATAATAATGTAACAACTATTATTTACTCATTCTAATACACTTTAACGAATAATAAAACGTTGATCGGTGTACGAGTGAACTACCACCTCCACAAAATGACATCTTTCATTTTTCATCACCTCCTCTCATGATTAGTTTAATGATGTTTTTTCTGAATAAATATGATAAATATGTTGGGACCAAGTTGGATGGATGTTTTTTTGGAAGTTGGAAAAATTTTGTGCTGAAGGTATTTCCCTTTTTTGTCAGAAAAAATAAATCACCTCACTTTTTAAGAGTTGGTGATCTTACTCGTCGTCGTAATCTGAATATCGTTCAAAATAAAGATTAAGAATGCCCATCATTTTGGGAATAATTTTTTCTAGAGATAAGGCTCATCAAACTCATCAATGGTCCGTAATGGGAGATAAGGTCCACTAGACTCACATTGGGTATGGAATTAATGTTTTTATAGTAATGAGAAAATGTATTGAAGTATGAAATTCTCCTTAAAAAAATTCCAATGATATTCTTTGTAATTATCAAATATCATAATATTTATGAGTAACCCGTGATGCAAGCCTTATAAAGGAAATGGGGAGAATTGTTGATGCCAATTGGTTTGAATTTTGTTTTAAATTAAAGAAGTTTCTAGAGGGATTGAATGTAATAATACCTTCCAATGTAAGTCAAATGATGTTATTTCAATCCTAAATATTCTCAAATATATGAGGTAATAATTATTACAACAAAAAGTTTGTGGATAATGAAATTCTACAAATTCATGTTTTATTTTCTCAATTGATTAGGGTGAGATAACCAAATGTATAATTATTTGTAGGATGGGATGTTTTGTTTGAAAAATGAGAAGTTGAAGATGTTAGTTTTTAGTTATTTCAATAATCTATAAGATTCAATTCTTCAGAGAAAGAAGAAACGGCTGACATAAGTTCATCAGACATGGTTTTATATTGATTTATCAAAGGTAGTGAAGATTGAAAAAGATGTGAATGCAAGTATTGTTAGGACCAAAGAGAAATTAGGAGTTTTTGAGACCTATGAAAAATAGAATCAGTGATCAATTGACAATGTAGCCAACCATTTTTATCAGGATCAATTATTTTGTATTAATTGGGTTAAGAGGAAAAGAATCCATGTTTCTTTAACAAGTTGGTCAAGTTAGAATGAAGAATTGTTGTCTGCTTTTATAAAATGGGTCAAGAGTCATAAAAAATATAAGGATCTGACTCATTGGACTAGATTTGAAATCGATCTATCAGAGCGAGAAAGAGACTAATTCATCAGACATAGTCTAACACGAATAAATGCAACAAAAACAGGATCATAGGTATGATGAAAAACAAGAAAATGTGAAATGTTGAAAAATTATTATCAAGGGAGTTTTAATTTAGTAATGAATTGTTTACAAGGAAGTGCATGAATCATTTGAAGTTGAAACTATGTTTCTGGAAGAATGTTTTCAAATTTTTATGACTAATAGTATTTACTGATAATATTAATAAGAAAGAATCTATTTTTCATATGTTTAATTGGTATAGTTCAATATAATGAACATTATATTATATTACATTTATCTTCATCGTAATGAAGAAATCATAATAAAAATAGTAATCATAAGGAAGAATAATTCGAAATTATAAAGAATGATGAAGATTTTAGAAGATTAATCAATAATAAAGAAGATTAGGGAATCATATAAGTAGTCAAATATGAAGCTAAAATTAAGGATCAAATCAATTTTTAGAAGAAAAAAAATTAACTGGGAAAATATTTCTTATTCCTCCCTAAACCACTTTTTGTGCACCTATAAAAGGAGGAGAGTACATTGTACTTTCAGATGGACCTGAACATTGTACATTTGAGGAAAAAGAGAGACAAGATCTAATGTTTTAGTGAGAAGTGGATTCCAAACAACGTTTTTCTGAGGAAATTTTCCGGATAGAGGAATAAGAAGCAAGATTTTATTCAGTTCTTTGTAGATGAAACTGGGTCATCGGATAGGGAAATCAGATTGGGATTTCTAGACCGAGATATAGGTATTTCATAATTGTCTAAATGATATTCTTGGAGACTTATATTTCCAAACAGGGAAATTGGACTAAGGAATCAGACTTGTATATCAGAATCAGTATCATTATAAACTCCAGTGAAGTTCTTACCTAATGTTGGGTAGGAAATTAAAGAATTTTCTTAAAGGTTATATAAGTAAAAGTTGACAAGTAAAAATTTTATTATGTTTTTAAGAAATCTATTAAAGTTTATTAACATATTATAGAAACTTTTATTACATCATTTTTGGAAACTTAAAACACATTCACTATTGAATTAAAAATAGTGCCACATAAGTGTAATGGTATATCCCACATGTTTTATGCACACAAAAGAACTTCTTTCTAGTTTATTGTGTGTTGTTGGATTGTTTACAAACCATACGAAGGATGTAGCTACACATGATTAGTAGTGGACCTTGTACATTCTTGTGTTTCTGTGAATGTGTGGTTGTTTTCTCAGAAAAGTTGATAAATCTTTAACAGGAGATAAAGGGTGCTAAAAATAATGGGATATTAAAAGAAAAAGATATCATTGATTTTCCCCTCCCCCTCTCAGGGATTTAATGATACTGGTTGGGAAATATCACTGGTATCAAAGAGAAGGTTCCCTTAATTTACTCTTTGCTAATGTATTTGAAGAGATGTTTTGAAGGATAATATGAATTATGTGAATAGTAAGTGGATCTGAATCTTCGATGGTAATAACTATAATAACTAGAATGATGGAATGTTTTCATATCTTATGTCTATTGGTTATGATCTAATTGATGCTCAAATAGATAGATTTCCTCCTATTGATGAAAATTTTCCTATTATATCTATTGATAAGAATAATATTGAGAATGATGGAAGAGATAAAAATGATTTAATCTCCTTAATTTCTAAAATTGGGTTTTTAAATGTAATTTGATATTCTACTGCCAAAGGTATCTGGAAAAATTTAAAAAAATTATTAAAGTAATACAAAAATGAAGAAATCCGAGTTACAAATATGGGGGCTGAAGTATGAAGATCTCAAAATGGTTCAGTATTAATTTTTCGGTGAATTCATTACAAGGGTGAATGGTATTGTTAGTATCATCAAATTTATCAGCGAAAAATAGTAAGACGCAACTGTTGTTGAAAATTTCATAAGAATTATTACTGATAATTTTGATGCCAATGTTTCTTCATTATAATATAGAGATCCTGAAACACTATCTCTAGATGATAGTTATAGTACTATCATAAATTATGAAATGAGAAGGGATAAATTTATGAAAGGAAAAAAATGATTAAGAAATTTCTTTTAAGTATTCTAAGAAATAAAAGCCTAAAAAGATTCTTGAAGAAGTAGTAGTTTTAGATTCTGATTCCTAAAATGAGTTATGTAAAAATATTGATGACTTTTTATCCTTATTTTTTTAAAATGAGAAAATAAATATAGGTAAATATGAGTTGAATCCTCCCTTAGAATATTTTGAATTTGGAGCCTTTGGTCACTTTTTATATAATGTCCCTCAAAGAATGAAATAACAGAATAGTGATGAAGATGATATTAAGGCCAAAAAGATTATAGAAAAAACAGGGTGACATGGATATATCTTATTCTTGAGGTAAAGATAAAAAATTATCTAAATCCAAAAAGAAATTTTTTTTATCTAAACATAAAGAAGAATAATTCGGTGATGTTAAATATGAAAATTCTACATATAATACTAGAAATAATACTTTCATTGGAACATTTAACAATGAAGAGTTTGAACTCATTAGTTTTGAATCAGAAGAAACCTGATTAGAATTTCATTAAAAAGTATAATTGAATGAATTTATGAGAAATATTGGAAAGATTGAGAAAGAAATCAGGAAATTGAAAGATTAATGTTTCTAAAAAAATAATCTATAATATTTTCCTGATAAAAATGTTATGCTGTTGGAATGTATTGTAGACTTGAAGAAATCTATTGAGAAAGAAAAGAATCGGAGTGAACATCTTGGAGTAATGTTAAAAAAAGTGTTTGAACTTGTCCTACATAAACTATCTGAAGGTGAGTAGAGGGTTACAAGTTTCAAGAACACTATCTCAAAATTTATTGAATGTTTTATAAAGAGTGAACCTGAGAAGGATAAAAAGTAACCTTCAAAGGTTAAAAATAAAGTTGAAATTATTTCCGATAATAAGAATGTTGGGACATTATGTATGTGTCCAAAACCAAAAAAGTGGATAATTTAGAAGTTTCTAAATAATTTGAGACCAAAAGAGTGTCTACTACTTCTGGTTCTAATAAATATAGAAATAAATCTAATTTGAAAAATAATATTATGAGTTATAAAATAAAGTTTAGTGGTCCAAAACTTTATGATGAGTAAGATAAAAAGGTTACTGAGAAACATGCAAATAACTATGGATATTATAGATGTTACAGAGGAAAATATTCTTTTTATTGATACTTCAGGTATTTTGGTGGATTCAGACATATAGAAAATATGTGTTGGCTTAATTTACAATATTACTACTATTCCTTGAATTACATAAGAAAATATTTAAGGGGGATTCAACCCCTTTAATGGAATAATTCTGATAAGGATTGTTTAAGTAAATCTGAGAAGGATGGTGTAAAAGTTAAAAATAGATTCCAACCTTTGGAAACTATTTGTGAATATATGATAGACTTATAAATATTAAAAAAGTATGTCTTGTTTTGTTACCAGCACTACAAAAATTTTATAATAATTCCCAAAATCTGGATGTGAATAAATATAAAGGGAAAGAGAAATCTATTTTTATTTAAACCAATCTCAGAGATACAAATATAGAATGACCTAGGATCATGGATATTGGCTTTTATTCTCATATGATAAGAGACTTAAATTTTTTGAAGAATTTGAAAGACTTCAATGAAGGAACAATGACATTTGGCAATGTATAGTCCCTTTTAATCAAAGGTGTTAGATCTGCTCTTATTGTGGAAGAATAGATAAATTATAAGAAATATTTGTTTGTTGATGGGTTGAAACGCAAATTTTTAAGTGTTTCACAAATTTCTAATGAATTCCACAATTTCATTTTCACAAAATATGATTTTTTTTAAAAAATAAAAGAATATGGAAAGATAGTTACAAGAGGTCAAGGTATAAAAGGAAACTTCTTCCATGTCGGTGAATTTCAAAACTCTTATTACATAAGTATTATTAAAGAGAATCAATTGTGGAATAAAAGGTTGGACCCATGTTTTAGAGAAACAAGAGCATGTTATAAAATTGAAATAGTGTATGTGGAATTCCAGATATATCAAAAAGAAGATATTGTTGTTGTAAAAAACTTCAGAATATAAAGATTATAAACTATGTGCATAAGAAAGTTGAAATTTGTTCAAAATGGCCCCTAGAACTTATTAATTTAGATATCTATGGGCCAATGAGAAAACAATCAACTCATGGAGACGTGTACTTCATTACTTTTTTTGTACTTTACTCTCATTACTTGTGTTATGTATATTAAACAGAAGTCAGCTTCTCTAAAAATGTTTAAAATTTTCAAGAGAAAAAATAGAGATGGAATGTGAGTATTCAGTGAAGAAGTAGAGAATAAAAAATGGTTGGTAATATAGAAAATAAGAGTTTAAAATTTATATTGAAAATCATAGAATTCATCATGAGTTCATTACACCATGGAATCCTAAAAAACTATGTTTTTGAAAAGAAAAATAGAATTTTGGTTATAATGGGTAAAAATATGTTACCTGAGCATGGTCCCCCTAAATACTTTTGGAGGCAAGCCATGAGTACTATTTTTTATATTCAAAATAGATGTTTCTATAGGAAAAGTTCATATATGAATCCATATTAAATTATTTATTGAAAAAAACCAAGTTTGAAACAATTAAAAGTGTTTTAGAATCCTTTCATCATAAAGAAGAAAGGTGGAAATCTTTGAATGTTTGAGAGTACATGTGAAGATGGAATTATACTTATCTATGATTTTCATTAACCTACCCAATGGGGTATGGTCCTAAACTCCCCAAGACAGCCACCAATAGGACAGGGGTTAGCGATTATCATTGAGTAGTCATATCACACATATAGGAGGCCTTTTCTTAAAGTACATGTACGTATTCACCCAGAAACACCTCCATGCAATAGTGTAGAGATATAAAAAATCTGGAAACTAAAATTTATGCATACCTCTATCCCAAACCAGTGTAAAATATATGTACACAAAGTGTAAAAGGAAAAAACACACGACCACCAAAAACTATAAAAGTGTGCAACCTACTAGAAGGAGGGGATCACTATCAAATGCAACTGCCAGAATTATCTTTAGACCATCTTAGGTAAACACCTCAGTTGGACCGGCTCACTAATCACCACTTTCCTTATGTACTCTAAGGACTCAGTCGAAAGGCCTATGGTATGCATAAGATACAACATGTGTGGGAAAATCCCATTCAGGGGTGCATATAAAAATACTCCATAGGTTCCCACCAGAACCCAAAATAAGGGGCACCAACTAAAAAGAAAAATTCTTCTCAACCTGGATAGAGGGAACCCAATCGAGAGAGAAACTCCTTCTTAAACAATCCTTAACTAAACATGACTTGTCAGCAAATTCCATAAGTGATGTCAACCCAAACACATGACAAAACATATGGACTCCCTGAAAAACCCATATATACTCTTCTTAGACTCCAAGTCTCAAGATTTTCCAACCTCAGTTCTAGTGATAGGATTCTACTTGAGGCTCCAACAGTAACACAAAACTTTGAGAACACACTCTTCAAGATCATCCATCCCAGATGGAACCCATCGAAGAGATACACTTCATCAAGAAAAACTCACTAGGTACATATATAATGCCTTGTACCAATGGTATGTGTAAGTTCTTAAGAAAACAAAGTGGAGAGGCCATCCCCTAGCACTGTACACAGTTTAGAGAGAACTTCCCTAGATTATGCACCATGTGTATCCTCTCTAGTGAGAGAGAACCAAGGAACCTGTACCTCGCCACTTCCATGCAGTTGAGGGAGTGTTGTCTTTTAACTAACCATAAAAACTTTTTTTTCTCCTCTATAGAGTGGCCCGCACATAAAACCATCAAGAGGGAACTAAATCCTAACCTGATATCAAACTTAAACTTATAGAGGGTCCTACTCATTATAACTAAACTCAACAAATGAGGGAGAAATAACTCCAATAGAGAACCCACTACCCGCTACTACTCAGAGATGGGGGAGTGCTACTCCATAGGTGAGGACACATACCCTGGTATGATAATGGAGTGCCACTCTATGGCTAGAAGACCTGCACCCTGGTATGATATGGTAGTACCATTCTATCATCTCGATTACTATGGGGGACCTACACCATTACACGACAGGGGAGTACCAACCCTAGGCTAGAGGAATATCTCTATAGTTTGATAGGTGAGTACCAACTATGTCTAAACACAACACGTGTGGAGGGACCACACCCTAGTATGAAGATGTAGTTCTGACTCCAAGGATAGAAGACTTACACCCTAACATGATAGGGGATTACCCACTCTACTTATAATTCAGGTCTATAAGACTCTCAGCCTGACACAGTAGGGGAGTACCAACTCTATCAGAACTACCCCATAGTATATAATCTATGACCCGGAAATGGAGAGTCCCATCTTTACAAAATCTAAGAGGTAAGGTAAACCAATTCCCATAATTCCACAGTGGACTACCAGTCCCAACATCTCTCTCAATTAACCATACTAATCTACTACATCGGTTAAGGGAATCTAAGAGGAGTATTATGATTATCATAACTCGCATCACAACACTGGCTTAGGTAAGTAACATATCCTTTTATATAATAGGGGATCATTTCTCTAATAGAATAAAGATTCCATAAGACCCACATCCTAAGGTGGAAGGGAAAGGTACCAACCCCGATGACAACCTAGTGATCCACCTTGATCATTTCCAAAGGTTAAAAAATGCTACAAAAATTTCATTCTTGAACTATGACACATCATATCTCATATTCCATAACAGAGGCTACCATAATGTTCTATGTGGAAAACTTTATTGGATAGGCTAATCACGATCCTGAATCTGAGTTCCATCGAAGGGGATACGCAAGGACAAATATCTTCAGAAAATCCCCATGAAAGTAAACAGCATGCACTGGAGATCACACAGTTTATGAAATCACCTATGATCCTAGCTATGTCTCCCATTCACATGGTCTTTACTTTCCATGTAGGGGTTCATGACTTTTACAACACATACATGGTATGTTCTGCCTCACTCAGCCCCTGGCCGTGTTCTTCTTCCACGTGGCTCGGCCATCCGTGTCACTCGCATGTTGTGCATCCCATACTAAATGGCGTGTTTAGTCTAAATGGACACATGACCATGTGGTTTCCCCATTCCCATGTCTATCACCCCGTGTCTCTGTACATTGGTCATATAGTTCTACATTGACATGTTCAATGACATATCTGTCCAGGCCATGTCCTCTTGCCGCACAACATGGGGTCCCTACATGGTGTGTAACCTAAGTACATGGAATTTAGTACCCAAAATAAATCTTCCCCAAACATAAATAACACATGACATATCCACTAAACTACACCCCATATAGATGGTAATTCAAAAATGGGAATTACATTGATATTTTCCCAATTCACCCTAGGTTACCCTGAAACCAGAATATTAACCTATGAGGGATCTTAGGAAATTTAAAAAAGGATCTGAAACCTTAAAAAAAGAAAAATAAAGAAGATTGGGACCAAAAATAAAATTCAACTACCTCGAGGGATAAACATTAAACCTTCGGGTGTAGAATGATGCATGGATCTTGTTGCCCCTCAATCTAATGATGATCAGCGCCAAAAATGGAGATAAAGAGTTCCTTGTTTCTTCAATTTCCCTCAATTTACATCCATCGACAAAATGAGAAGAGTAGTAGTGTCTCCTCATTGTGTTGTTTACACCAAAGTGATAAGGGGGAGGCATTTAAGTTATATTTATTAATTAAATTTTTAAATATTTTACAATTTCACCACAAAAATCCCTTCCAACTTTCCCTCGCTCGCACACCCAATGGGGAAACCTTTATGGTGAACCAAGGGTAAAAATGATTTTATGAACTCCACCTTGACCTCATATTTGTAATAAAATTCTCTAATAGGTATTTACTCCATGTTTCAAGAGAAAATGTGCATGCATAAAAAAATATATTTAATATTTTAATATAACTATACTAAGGCTCTCCATGCCCTGAAATCCCACATGAATTCATGTCCAAGATTTGTAAATATTCTTAAAAAATATTCTAAACTCTTATACGTCAAAACATGAGTCACTACATTCTCCCCACCTTTAAGCTTTTCATCCCCCCAAAAATTGAAATCCTAGGAACAAGGGAAATAAACAGAGATCCACTTTAACTCCTACACCAGCTAGCTCGCTAGGGGTTCTTGATGAGATTCTAAGCACACATGCAGGGGAACCACAAAGTCCAAACTAAAATTACATCGAGCACCATCCAAGTAAAAATTTTGCAGAAAGTGGGAACAAGTCTTCTTATGTGTGATAGGTAGAGAAAAACTAAGCACCATGGAACCTATACAGTTATAGGATCTAGTGGTACACCACCTAGATAGCCTAATTTAAATATTTATGTAACTCCATAGTTCACATCCATCCTAGGATGAACTACAGTACAACCACCTCAAGCATCATTTATTAAAATTTGAATCTAAGCACATGAGGGAACCAATAATAAAACAAGGCTTACCAAGGGTAAAAATTAGGTTCTACTGAGCCTTTTATATATAAACCTTTAGCTATAACACAGCTCTCTATAATATAAATAAGGCCACACCCACTATTAGAATCCCAGATGAGTATAGATGGTAAGAAATCAATCCACACTGCAAAACATTTTAGGGTATAACTCTTTCACTATGAAATATTTATAATAAATGGTATCCCTCCACTAGGGCTACCAACAAAAAAAGGGTAAAGAAGAAAAAACTCTACTGGGAAGGCCAGGACCTATTTCAAGACTCCATCATACAACCTCTCCCTAAACACACAAGTATAAGTAAATTTTACACCACACATTGATATTATCCTCTTTGGGTGGTGTTGAATCACCTACACTATTTTTTCACATGACAAAAAATCATCTAAATGGGGAAAGTGTCCCTCTTCCTCATGAGTCCAAAGCTACGCCAAACTGCATCGCGTTCTCATCACATGTCTCATGTACATATATGACTCCAAGTGAATAGGGGTAATAAAAAACAACAAATTCATGATCAAACACTCAAAATGGGTATTACTAGGCCCTATATCACTAATCCATTGACATGGTACCTAGACCCAAATACACATTTTAGATAGTACCATCCATCTTACATTGATACTATCTGCTTTAGAAAACATTGTCATTCCTACACGGTTATACTCACATCACAAAAATGAATCCTAGGGGGTAAATGGCCCCTCTTTCGTGTACTTTATAAGCTATTTCAAATAACACCAACACAAGATTCTACCAACAACCTGTGCCACCCTAGTTAACACTTGAGCAAGTAGCGGAATAAAATAGTACCTCCCATCAATTTCTAACAATGCTACTACAGAAAGCAAAAAGGAAAAAAATGTGTACCCCTATTAAACCTCATAGATTATGGTTCAAAGGCCACTATGTCCTGTAGCTGCCCTCTCCCACGTCCTCTAGCTATCTAAGCCTGGCATGGTCTACCCTGGGTTAGGGGTGACAACACCATGAATGAACTACCACCAACTACTTCTCTCCCATCTCCTCAACCACGTATGCCATTTTATGAAACTCACAAGTCCAAAATCTACCTCCACCAAGGTGTTTCATTTACCAAATCCCTCTTAGTAGCAAAGGCGGGTCAAAAACATCTCTAAAAAGTTGCCCTTGAACATTCTTTTGTGTAACAACTCCTCTCTTGTAGCTGACCTGATCCTCAACGCAAATCCTGCGGTACAGAAATGCATGCCTGAGTCTTATCACAGTTATTCATTATATTACAAGATCCTATAATCATCCTTATTATAAATATTATAGACTCCGTATCCCCATGACCACCACTATAGGCCACACCTGCAAGTCCCTCATTCAAAAAGATACCTACGACCAGATCTCGCACCAGTACCCCCACATAAGAATGAATGTAGAAAGAGAACACACCTTATCATGCATCTCTACGGAGGCCCAACTCAAAGGTATGAGCTCTGGAGAATGGGTCTCAAAACATATCTTGGGAGTAATGCGACAGGTCTGTCATCCTCTCTAAGTACTCCTCAACATTCATCCTACCCTTTCAATGCTTCTGGGGCTCATAGATATGCACTGATCGCAATGCGGCTGGGTAAAACTCTTCCCCAAATAGTTACTCAAACTCCACACAATTTATTTTTACCTAGTTGTGGGACCACATCACTAAACTCCACCATCATGCAACCAAACCCTACAGAAGGTTCATTGATAGGACCACTATCTGATCTGTAGGGGTCCTCACTAGGCTAAAAACACACGCTAATGACTCAATTAAGTCATCATATGCCTAGGGGTCTGGTTCACCATGTTATCTTAATGGTCTTTACCTCTGGAACTTGTGAATCTTACTCATATTACATTCATTTTCGGCCTGAAATGTCAGCACAACTAGCTACTCAACAGGTAGAAGATCAACTGGAGGACCACCCAGAGGTATTGCATCAGAACCAATGCTATGCACTAAATCCTTGTCATAGGGAGAATCATCACCATAACCCCACCATATAAACTTGTATGGATATCGTCACAGTGGTATCTTGAAATATAATCATAATGTACCATGGTCAAAGAGTATATCTGTGGAGCTGACCCAAGAAGAAAAAAGTACCCATGACCCAGTCATATACGATACATATACCATTATTTCCATACAACCAGTTTCCCAATGTGATGATTCAGAAATTGGGTTTTCAGAGTCCCAATGAATGGATACATTGGATGATGCACTAACACTAGAACATATGTCCTGACAGCTAAACTCAAAATACCATAACACTGTATGTATACTACCCAAACCAAACTAATTACATTTCTATCAAAAATTGAAACTCCCTCAGATGTCACTATGTCATGATCTAATCAAATGGGGTCTGATCCGCAACTCCCCAAGGCAACCTATAATAGGCTAGGGGATGGCGTATTGAACTAATTAAGCATATCACACATATGGGAGGCCTTTTACTAAATAACCTATATGAACGCACCCACAAAACCCTCCCTATAATAGTTCATGGAGATAAAGAAAAACTAGAAACTAAATTGCATGCATACATCTATCCCAAAACAGAGTACAACAGAAGTACAGAAAGTGTAAAATTGAAAGATAAATTCCAACCAATAGCTATAAAATCATCAAACTAGTATAGAATGAGGGTATCTCTCTCAAATGAAACTTTTAGAAAGCTCTTCATCCCATCCAGAAAACACCTCGATCAGTCTAGCTCACTATAATCCACCTACCTTCAGTCCTCCATGGACTTAGTCAAAATTCATATGGTCTGAAAAAGACACAATACATATGGGAAAAGACTATGATAGGGTGGGTATCACAATACTCAGTAGGTTCTACAAACAACCCAAAATAAAAGTGAGAAATTGAAAGAAAAAATTGGCTCAACCTGGCCAAAGGGAACCCAATTAATAGAGAAACACTATCTCAAACTATCCTCAGCTAAACATGACTAGTCATCTTAGCCCACAAGGTATGTCAACCTATACATGTGACAACATGCTAGGAATCCAAACAAACCATATATACTCATCTCAGACTCCAATTCATGTGAGGTTTTGACCTCATATCCAGTGAAACGATTCTACCCAAGGCTCGAACGATAACACAAATCCATTATAACACACTCCAGGAGCTCAACCATCCCATATTACACCCATATAAGAGACACACTTCATCGATAAAAACTCCCTAGGTTTAACTCTAGTTTCCAAAACTATAGGTCCTACCATTGCTAACTTGTGTCCTATGTAAGGTCCTAAGAAAACCAAGTGGAGAGGCCCACCCTTCACACTATGCACCATTGAAGGGGCACTTCTCCAGACTATTCACCATGTTCATACTATCTAGAGAGATAAAAGGGAGGGAACCCCACCTTCCAATGGCTCTGCAGTCGACGGAGTACTATATCCTATCTAACCCCTGAAACCTATGTCACTCTTGTATGGGGTAGCCCACACCACAATACAAAAAGGAATAACTATATCCTTACCATTTATCAGGTGTATACTAGTGGAGGGAAAAAAATCCTCATAATTGTACTCAACATATGAGGGAGTAGTAACTCTATTATAGGACCCGATCCCTGCTGCTACTCAGAGATGGGGGAGTATTACTCCGTAGGTGAGGACCTGCACACTGGTATAATAGGGGAGTACTACTCTATGGCTAGAGGACCTGCACCATGGTATGAAAGGGGAGTACCACTCTACTAAATTTATTACTATGGGGGAATCTCACCTTGAAACGACAGGGGAGTACTGACCCCAGGCTAGAGGAAATGCTCCCTAGTATGATGGGGGAGTACCAACTCTACCTAAATATAACACGTTTGGAGGATCCGCACCCTTGTATGATAGGGGATTTTTATCTGCAAGTGTATAGGACCCACAACCTACCCCAATAAGGGAGTACCCAGTATAACTGTACGTCATGTCTAGAGGACCCTCTCCCTAACATGGTATGGGTGTACCAACTTCATAAGAACTACCCCATTTACATAGAACACATTCCCACAATGTTGGGATTCTTATCCCTACAAAATAATATAGGTTAGGGAAACCCATTCCCTAAATGACATAGGGGTGTACCATTCCCAACTTCTCTCTCAAAAAACTACACTGATCTATAAAATCATTCAATCACCGCTGAAAGGAGAATCACGGTTATTATACATCAAATTGAAACATTGTAATGGGTACGGGACTTGTACCCTAATACAATAGGGGAGAATCACTCTACTAGTATAAAGAGTCCAAGGGACCCACATAATAAGGTGAAATGGAAAATTACCGGCCCCAACATAAACCCAATGATCCACACTGATCACTTACAGCGGTTATTCACAGCTTCAATAAGACCATTCTTGAACCATTCCCTATCGTATCTCATAACCACAAATGAAGGCCACTATCACATTCTATGTAGAAAACTGATCAGGATAGGAAACTCAAAAGGCTGAATTCACGTCCTAGAGAATTAGATACACAAGCTTAAAGATCCCAAGAAGATTCACAAGAAATTTCAAGACATTCATTGGATCCCACAATGCATGTGAACTCACCATGAACAAGTATGTGTCTCATATTCACATAGTCAGGATTAGACATGTAGGGTTCCATAGCATGTACAACTCATAGACAACGTGTTCTGCCTCACCTGACCCCTAGATATGTTCTTCTTACACACGGCCCAGCCATCCATGTCCACCACACATCATGCATCCCATACAACATGGTGTGCTCAGGATAAATGTCCACTTGTCCATATATTTATTAAGTTCCCATTTCTAGCACACTATGTCCATATCATTTGGATGTGTATTTCTACACGCCCATATATGATCACCCGAATACCTAGTTCATGTACTATGGCCACATGAAATGGGGTCACTACACAGCGTGTAATCATAGTGCACAACATGTAGTCCCAAAAGACCATCTTCCCTGAAATAAACAGAGTGACCTATGAGGGATATATAGAAATTTTAAAAGGCCTATGCAACCTTAAAACAAAGAAAAACAAAGGATAATGGGAATAAAAATAAAATATTCTTACCTAAATGGTAAAATTACAAAGCTTTAGGCATAAAACAACACCTGGATTGTGCTACTCCTCGATCTGATGATGATCGGTGCCAAGAATAGAGATCACCATTTCCTTGTTTTGCTTCAATTCATCTTGGATTTCATCTATCTACCAAAGGGGAATATGAGGAGAATTTTCTCATTGTATCACGCACCCCAAAATGAGATGGGAGATGGACTTAGGTCAGATTTATTATTTAAATTTTCATTTTATTAACATTCTTAACACACAAATCCCCACCAACTCACCCTCTCTCTCACAGCCTGCGCAAACAATTTTATGTAGCGCCTAGGGTAAACATGATATTCTGAACATATTTGTGGCCTCATATTTCCAATTTGAGACTCTTCTCAAGAGTTGTTCCATGTTTCAATAAAAATTTTATGCACATGACAAATATATATTAAATATTTTAGTATCACTGCATTGATGATCTTAGGACCCCAGAATCCCACGTTACTCAGGGCTTGTCTTTGGAAATATTCTTAAAAATATTCCAAAGTCATACTGGTCAAAACCCAAGTCACAAAAATTATCCAAAAGTAAGAGGATATAGATGTCTCAATAAAGAGATAGGAAGATTAGCTGACTCTATTGATGTGAATTTTTTTGAAAAAGATGAGGAAGACTCTAAACAAAATCATGTAGATAAGTAAGGTCAAAATGATGAAATAATTGTTATTAAGAGTTATAATAATGATGAAATCAATTTTAATCCTAGTGAAGAAGAATAATTAACCTAAAAAATTTATAGTAATGAGGAATATTATATAAAATATTATCCCATGTTGATGAAGAAAGTGGAAGCTAAAAAATAATTGGTTATTAACATTATATGGTTCAAACAAGAAGAACATCAAAATCTATTACACATACTTCTTTTTATTCAAAATTTGATCTTAAATATGTGAATGAATCTTTTTAGAATCTAGAATCTGTTCAAGATAGGAATTAAGATTTGGATCAAATTGAGAAGAATGATACTTGTGAACTCATACCGAAGCCAAATGACAAAAAAATTATTGGTACAAAGTGGGTGTTATAGAATAATTTGAATGGATATGGTTATGTGATAAGAAATAAATCATTATTTGTGAAAAGGTTACTCACATATTGAAAACACTGATTTTTATGAATCTTTTTCTCAGGTGGTAAGGTTAGAATTAATCAGTATCTTTCTTTCTATTGCTACACAACAAAGTTACAAAAAAATTCAGATGGATGTGAAGTCTTCATTTTTTAATGGTGAACTTGAGGAAGAAGTTTATATTGAACATCCATGTGTATTTTTTATTGGTGATTATGAATATTGTGTGTGAAAGATGAATAAATCCTTGTATGGTCTAAACCAATCTTTGAGGGAATGGATTTAAAAATTAGATAAATTCTTAAGAAAGATGGGTTTTAAGAAAGAAAGGGTTGATAATAATCAATACATCAAAGAAAGTCAGTAGTTTTTCCTAATATTAATTGTTTATGTTAATGAAATTATACTTTTTTGAATGAGAAAATAACATCTTAAAGATTTTATGAAGAGATGAAAACGTTTTTGGGGATTGCTATACTGTGTGAAATGAAATAATTTCTTGGATTACCAATATCAAAAATGAAGAAACATATTTTTATTTCTCAAAAAAATTATTATGAGGAACATATTAAGAATTTTGGAATGGAAAATTCAAAACCAATTTCCTCACCAATTTCAGATGGAAAAACCTGAATAAATGTTCATAAGTTAAGGAAGATGAATCTCAATATTTTTCAATTTTGGTTGGATGTTTTTTGTATTTTACTAACTCAAAACTAGGCTTTGTTTATGATTTTAAATTATGTGAAATATTTTAGAGTGCTACAAAATAATAACATATATTGGATAGAAAATGAATTATCCAATATATTAAAGGAACAAAAAAATTCAGAATCAGGTATGAAAGTTTAAAAAGTATTTATTTTTTTGTATTAACATATGGTGGTTGGGAAGGATGTTTTGATGGTAGAAGAACTATATCTGGTGTTGTTTTATTTCTGAAAAAATTTCTTTTATTTGTCATAATAAGAAACAAATTTTACTAACTCTTATCATGGTAAAAGTTGAGTATGATGTTTCCACCCAAGATTCTACCAAACATATGTCTATTTAGACTCGATTAGAAGACATTCTATTTAAAGTAAAGTTACCATTAATCTTGGTTCGTGATAAAAAGTTTACCATAAAACTTAAATGAAACCTAGTATGACATTCTCATTCAAAATATATTGACTTAAAATACCACTTCATTAAAGAGGATTTGGGGAAGAATGAATTGAAGCTCGAATATGTTCCCACAATAGAAAAAGTTGCTAACATTTTTGAAAAAACCATTACCGATGGACGATTTTTAAAAATAGAGGTTTAAAATGGGCATCCAACCGCTTTCTAATAAAATTTTAGGTATGTGTTTTTTGTACCCTCTCTCATTTAGTATTTTTATTGTATTTTCATGGGGGAAAATTGTTTAATAAATTTATCCATTGATATGTGATAAAACTTTTAAGGAATAATGTAAGGATGGGGGTTGTAGGTAAGTTATAAACTCATCATATAAGTGTATAAAATACTCTAACAATTTATTGGAGTGGTTGTATGAAAATCTGTATAGGTATATGAAAGAAATAGTGAGAAGGTGTAAAGTTTTAAAGGATGAAGATAATGTTTTTTAAGTCACTGCTTTTGGATATCACAGTTTTTCGTTAAATGATTCATATTTATTAAAATGAGTTAGATAACATTGGATTATAATTGTATATAACTTATCCATTTCTTGAGATTAAATGGTTTAGTGATTTATGAACCATAGTTGAAAATACAATATAAGGGGGGATATTGTTGGCACCAAGTTGGTTGGAAGTTTCTTTTTGGAATCTGAAAGAATTTTGTGATGAAATTATTATGTTTTGTTGTAATGAAAAAGATATAACATTACTTTATAAGAGTTGGTTATTTGTCTCACCATTGTATTTATAATATTAGACACATAAAAGATATAAAGAAATTAAATTCTTTTGTAGAGACATTTTTCTATAGAAAAGGTTTGTTAAAGTCACCTTGGGTCTGGAATGGGAGATATGTTTCATCAGACCCACCAGGAGTTTGAAATGAAGGTTTCGATCAAACTATGAAAATGTATTGGAGTTTAAAAATATCCATTAAAATTATGATGATGATTTTATATTTTTTAAATTCTCAAATATCATATTATTTCTTAGAAAATTATGATGAAATCCTTATAAAGAAAAGGGGAAGAACAAATGACACTAATGGGTTTGAATTTTTTTTGGAAATAAAGAAGATGCTAGAATGATTGGATGTTATAATAATTTCTAATGTAATTTTGATGATTCTATTTCAATCCTAAAATTTCTCAATTTCATGAAGAAATCATGATTACAAGTAGAATTTTTTGGATTAAAAAATTATACTAAGTCCTGTTTTCACATCTCTGTTCATCGGTGGGAGATCACTGGATGCATAATTATTTGAAGGCAGGGAAGTTTTCTGTGAAACATGAGAATATGAAGATGTTGATTTTTAGTGAGACCAATAATATATAAGATAAAAATCTTCATAGAAATAAGTTTCTGGTGACACTAGTTCATCAGACGTGGTGAGCCACAAATTCATTGGAGGAAGGAAATTTTGATGCAGATGTGAATGTGGAGATTGTTGTGATCGGAGATAAAGTTGGAGTGGTTGGGAATGATGAAAAGTGGGATGAGGGATCAATAAATAATGTATTAAACCATTTTCCTCAAGATTAATTGTTTTTTATAAATTGGTTCAAGAGGAAAATAAACAATATTTCTTTAACAAGTAGGTTAAAAGAGAAAAAATAGCTGCAGTTTGTTTTTATCAAATTGGTCATGAGGTATCAGAAAATATGTGGAACCAACTCATCGGACTGGTGGTGAAACCGATATATCAGAGTTAGATCGAGACTAATCTATTATACATGGTCTGACACCAATAAATTCATTAGACATAGGATCATTGGTCTGAGGAAAAAGAAAAAAATGTGAATTGTAGACAAATTATTTCCAATGGAGTTTGATGTTGGTACTGAAGTGTTGTTGAGGAAGTGAAAGAATCTTTAGATGTTGTGAATATATTTATGGAAGAATTATTTCAATGTGTTATGACTAACATTTTGTATTGATCATCATAATAAGAATTCATATATTTTTCATTTGTTCAATTGGTATGGAGCAACGTAATGAAGAATATTTTTCCATACATTTGTCTGTATCGTAATGAAGAAGTCATAATGATAATAGGAATCAGACAGAAGACTGATTGAAATGACTAAAGCAGTATGAATCAATGAGAATATTTGAGAAGTTTATAGAAGATTAAATAAGAGGAGGTAATTGATAAATAATTGAAATATAATTTTGAAATGAATAGGAAATTCCAGTTTCATGAAATTTGGTTATGTGGGAAAATTTTCCAGATTCCCACATAAACCACTTTTAGTGCACCAATAAAAGGATCCGAGTACTTTTTAATTTATGATTGATCAGAAAATTTTTCATGTATAGACATGGAGAGATAATCTATGAAGTTTTAGTGAGATATATTTTTCCTGGGGAATTTTTCCAGTCATAAGAAGAATAAGAAGAAGGAAGATCATATTCAGTGGTTATTATATCGGACTCGGTCATCAGACTAGGAAATTGGATTGAGATTTATGGACTGAGACATAAGTTGTCTAGAATTGTTTCATTGGTTTTATGGAAGAATTATATTTCTAGATAGATTAATCAGACTAAGAAATCAGACTAGGATATCAGAATGGGTATAATCATGAATTCCATAGATGTTATTACCTATAACTGGGTGGGAAAGTGATTAATTTTATTGTTGATTTTATAATTGAAAATTGATAAGGATGCATAGTAACATGTGTTGAATAAATTGATGAGAGTTTATTAACTTTATATAAAAACTTTTATTACATCATTTCAGGATACTTGAAGTATATACACTGTTGTATTGAACCTAGTGTTACACACATGTAAGGGTATATCCTACTTGTTGTATCCACACAAATGGATTGTTTTCTAATGGATTGTGAGGTATTGGATTGTTTCCTAAACTATACCATGGATGTAGATAACCTTTTTGAGTAGTGAACCTTGTAAATTCTTTTTTTCCTATATATGTGTTATTTTATTGTTTCATCAAATCTATTAAATCTCTAATATAAGGTGAAGGTTGTTACAAAATAAAGGAAACTTGAAAGAAAAATATATAACTGATTCACACCCTCCCCCTCCCATTGATACATTTATCCTAGATAGGAAAAATAAAAAAAAATATTTTATTTATCAATTTATAAAGGAAATTTATTATAAACCATCATGCCCTATCAATCATTGAGAGAAGATGACGTTAATGATTCGTATATAAGGACAACCGCCTCCATGACACAATGTTTTCTATTTTTCACCTTGATATTTTTTCATTATCCAAAACACATTAAATATGATTCTAATACATAAAAAATATAGATAAAATTATAATTATTATATTATAATGATATTATATAGATCCTTAACCATAATCACCCATCGAGTTATAGTGTGTTCCATTTTGGGTCGGTTTAACCACATACATGAACGATGTTATAAAAATATATTATGGATACCAAAAGAACTTAAATACTAATATTATTATGATTTAATAATAAAATATTTATTTTTTACTATTTTTTAAGGTTAAATTAAATATTTAAATTATTATTAAAAAAATATCTCCATTCCCTATAATTAACAAAACAAACAAAAACTGTTTCCATTTTCATTAAACATATCTAAAACACAAATAGAATAATATAAGTTATTTATAAACAAATATAGGTGATATATTATACTAATTAAAATGATCTGGTAATGATGAACATTTTATCAAATAATGGGTATTAAAATTGATATCACAAATCTTACACAAAATAATTAGAATTACTTACATATGATGATGAAAAGAACCGATAACTAAGTTGTAAAGATATAATAAATGATTATAATTAAAGATTATAAAATATTAAATAAATTAATATGGTCACCAAATTTGTGATTAATATATTTATGTTTTTTATATTTTAGGTTAGAGTGCCTTCGATAAATATGAAATAAAAGGTGAGGGTTTCTTTTTCTCATTTTCAAATCCCTGAGATATGTTTAATAGTGTGCACCATAATTTATTTTACATAGAGTAATCAATTCCCTATTAACTCCAATTATAATTAATATATTCCAATACATTATATTTGAATATAAATTTCATGTTAACCCTCTTATTCCTACGTTACCATTTCCATAATGTTTTTTGTTAACTAAATTCTCACTCACTGAATTATTATTGTTTTAATTGAACATATTATAAGTCGGTACATTATGAAGATTGACTATATTATATGGTATTTTATATTTTATTTCTAGTTATTTATATTTATTCCACATAAATACCTTTTTCAATTTCAATTTCTTCATCATATATTATATTTATAAGAGATTTAGTTAACTCAGATTTCCTTTTATTATGTTAAAATGTGATACCTTGAGCCTCATTCTTATGAGTTTGATAAATTTTTATATTTCATATTTTAAAATATATTTCCACTTTTATATCTATAGAAACATATTTTGTTAAATTAAATACGTTTTCTCAATGAATTTATTTCTCGTACAAGTGAAATATTTTTCTGAAAAAATATCATCTCCTTTAAAGATGTATTTCCACCATTTCCATGCCTATTTTCCCCAAAGATTTTTTCATTTATTATTTTGATATCAAAATATATGTTTAATCATGTGAACTTATAATTTTACATTAATAATTTTCAAATGTATGTTTTACTACCTCTTTTTATGATGTGGGTTTTCAACAAAGGTATTTGAAAATATTTTTAAAAGATCCATTTTCAAAATAAATGTTTTTATCATCCACTCTGCATTCTTATGGTAACATTTATGCCTTTTTAGTGGTCTATTATTGAAGATTATTTTAAAAGGCACATTTTTTCAAAAAAATAATATATTACCTTTGTAAAAACATTATATCATAATCAAGAATCCATTATTAAATATTCTTTTTAAAAAGGTAAAAATTTTCAAGATATTTTCACTTCACCTATTTAAAATATTTATTTATTTTTAAAGTAAACACTACTGATTGTTCCTTTTAAAAGTAAATATTGTAAAAAAATCACGTCACCTTTTCAAAAATTACTTTTAGAAGTGAAATTAAATTCTTCTTTTACACCAAAGATAAAATAATTTTCTAAGAACCCTTTTATGATTTCACCACTATTTTCCTCTATATATATAAATGTTATATTTCCTTGTAAATTATTTTTCTTTAATCTCCCACTAGATGTTCATATGAAATACTCTTTTTTGATGATTTAATTTTTGTTATCATCCATTCACATTCTTGATTTCTATTTTAGTGATATCATCTGTAAATGTTACAAAAATATTTTTTTCTTTATATGGATTCATAATTATGTGGTGAATTATTATTTTAAATTGTAACAAATTTGTATATAATAATGATGGGTATGATCCTATACAACTCTTCAATGAATTGGTAACATTTATATCTCATGAGCTCAAAAGTGTAAATGAGGGGATTTAGTCAAAATCAAAGGTTTTATGAGAGGATTTATCCTAATCTAAAGGGTACACTAGAGGATTTATCCCAAGCTAAAGGGTACAAGGGAAGATTTATCAAAGTAAAAAAGGGTACACAGGAGGATTTATCCAAAGAAAAAGGGTATATGGGAGGATATATCCAAAGAAAAAGGGTATATGGGAGGATTTATCCCATGCCCATTGGTACACAGGGGGATTGAACAAAGCCTAAGAAGGTAAAAGAGTGATTAAAACAATTATACTATGTGATAAATATCATTATGGGAATATATTACATATGATTTCTATGATTATTTTTATGACATGCTCCTATGTTAAAATCATGTTCCTAGGATTACACTCCTTGACTTGTGTTTCATGACTCATAATTCCACAAAATTTTTTCCATGGTATATTTTTATTCATTTTGAGATTGTTTCTCATTTTATCATGACATTTGAGAAAAATTATTATTATATGATATTTTAATAAAATATTTCTCCCATTCTCATGTTTCCACATATTCTTATGATCAAACCCTTGATGACATGTGCATAATATTTCCCTTACTGGGTGTTTAATCTCACCCATTTCTTAGGTTTACATTCCCTAGGTTATGAATATGAGTACAACTTTTGAGAAGTCTATGAGGGAGTAGTGTGGTTTGATTATGGAGAAATTCATAAAAGTATCATAAATTTAGTTTCGTATGTAACTAATCCTAACAGACACAAAACTTTCTATTCTTGAAATTTTAAGATTATTTATGAGGTATAATTTTTATCTTAGTGTAATTTTGTAAAATAAATATATTTTTATCCCAATTTATATCAAATCTTATTTTTAAAGAATGTGTTTACAGCACCAAACCTTAGAGTTTGGGTTTGGGTCATCAAATTTGGAATCTTTCTAGGGATTAGTAATTTTTTAGAATTAGTTTGATTTTAGAATGAGATTACATTAGTGAAAACATTTCGGATAAGAATTAAAAAAATTCCAAGGATAAGATTACATCCCAATGTTTTCTTAAAGTAAATATTGTCTGGTTATCTAAGAATTTTTATTGGGGATCCCAATCCTATAGAGGATATGACCTAATAAAAATGGTGTAGAAAATATCATGATAAATATGTCCCCATAATGATGGATGTGTATGGTTAGTGATTTTGGGTTTGAAACTCTGAGAGGTTTCATACATATTATTCTTGGAAAGAATCAAATCCCATATAGTTTTAGTGATGTAGTTTAAGTTCATGTAACAAGATCACACCATGTAGTTTAATGTAATTTTGTAGGGATGTTTTTGTGAAATTTTATGTTGTGTGAGTGTGAAATTGTCCATGAAGATTAACATTATACTATGGGGGATTCTGCATTGTGAAAGTTGCATCAATAGAGGATGGAATAAGGACTAAGAATATGGAGTTTCTTTTTAGGAACAAAGCTCATTGGGTAGACTGGGGTGGTTTCCCTTTATGATTCAATGGTTAGGTCTTATACTTAAATGGAGGCCCACACATGACTCGTGAATTGGGATAACATGAGTAGGGATTATGCATGAAATGGGTTCCAACATTCTAGTCCATGGAGTTGGCAAGAATTTTTTTCAAATACCTTTCTCTCTCCATGGATACCTTGATTATTTATATTGATAAAATCGTTAATAGGAAACATCTTGGTTCTTATACTGAAAAATAAATCCCAAACTTATGTTGTTCATAGATTGGAATCGTAATCTGATATGGGCATGATAACTTGAGGGAGTTATCAAAATGTTTTTTATGATTAGGGACCACATTATTAATGGTTTTCATGCTTAAATTTTTTCCCATGAGCCCTATTAATTAGGGTGTACAAGAGGGAGATTCACTTTATCAACAAGATTAAAGATCTAAAGAGGGGAACTCTGGTGTTCTTAATCTCCTTGTCCAATATGTGTTTTGGATTTTGAGGAAGTCTCGTCTTTCAATTTTTAGGGTTTCCTTATAAAAATTGGTCCATGTTCTAACTAAGTACCCTACACGCACTACTACACATATTATCTTTAGCAGTGAGATAAAAGGATTTTAAAAGCTCTAAAAAGCATAGTTAATTGCAGTGCTCGTAAATGTCTAGATGGTTGTAATATTCTATTAATATAGTAGAACACCCAGAAAAAACCTCTAATTTTAAACAATGTTATAAACATTTAATTCACATCATGATTACAAAAATTTCCCCCCCATGGTATATAAAAAACACTTCTATAAACATTTCAAGAAATTTTTAATATAATTAAATTTATAATTATCCAAAAAATATTTACAACATTATTATTTCATCTTTTGACACCTGTGATCCCCTCTCAAAAATGTCCTCACATTGTATCAGTTTATGAAAAAATCTTCCCAACCCAATAAAAATATTCCTCCTATATATGAAAATAAATATTATGTTATTAATATTATAAATAAATATATTAACCATTAATACGAAAGAATAAATTAATAAAATTTAAATATTTAATAAAAAATACACATTTGGAGTGATACCAACCACACCATGAATTGTATTCAGGTAGGGTTGATTCCTACATGTTAAAAATGAGTTATGGATCGTTTTCCTAAAATATTAAAATAATCTAAATGTGTTTTATCAGTTTTGAGTATGTCACTTGTATTTTTACTAAAATCAATGCCAATTTTAAATAATGACACATTTGGAGATATACTGATCACACCATGTGTGATATTGAGGTGTGGATATTTCCTACTTATCACAAATTATTAATGGATATTTTTTTGAAATTATGAAATCATTATGAATGCATCTTCTTAGTTTTTGATTATGTTAGTTTTTTATTACAAAAATGTCATTTGAAACTAAAAACACACATTATGAGTCATAACAGTCACATAGTGTGTCATTTTGAAGTGATTTTACTTAATAAATGTCACAAATTATTTATGAATCACTTTCCTAAATTATCAATATAATCAGAGTGTGTTTTCTTGGTTTTTAATGATGGACACATTTTGAACTAAAATGTCAATTTTAAATTGATAACAAGCTCTTTGAGTCATACTAGTCACACTATGTGTTGGATTGAGGTTTTTTTTATTCCTACACATCCGAAATAACTCATGGAGTTTTTTTTCTAAAGTATCAAAACAATAGGAATTTGTTTTCTCAGTTTCCAATTTGTCACTTGTTCTTTTTACTTAAATTAATTTCATTTTTAAATAAAATGACACACTTGGATTCATAATAGTCACAATGTGCATTATATTGTGTTTTGGTTGACTTCTAGGCATCACAAATGGCTCATGGATCATTTGTCTAAAATATCAAAACAATATGAATGTGTTTTATCCATTTTGAGTATGCCACTTTTTGTTTTTACTAAAATTAATGTCATTTTTAAATAAAAAGAGAAACTCTGAGTCATAAAATTCACACCACATGTCATATTGATGTGTGGATGATTATGACACATCAAAAAAGACATATATATTTATTTACTAAAGTATAGGAACAATCCTAATTCATTTTCTCAATTTTCAGTATGCAAGTTTTGTTTTATTACTAAAATTTCATTTCAAATTAGAAACACACATTTTGATGCATACCAGTCACATTGTGTGTTAGTTTTATATGAGACTAAATTATATACATCGCAAATGACTTATTAATCACTCTCATAAATTATCAAGACAATCGGAATATTTTTCTAGTTTTTTAGTGAGGGACACGTTTTGAGCTAAAATTTTAATTTTAAATTGATAATTAAAACTTAGAGTCATACTAGTAACACATTTAATTGAATTGATGTGTGGTTGACTTAAAAATGTCAAAAATGACTAAAGTATTATTTTTCTAAAGTATCAAAATAATCATAATATTATTTTCTTTGTTTTCAGTGAGCCACTTATTTATTTTACTTAAATTTATGCCAATTTGAAATAAAAAGACACACTTAGATTCATACTGGTCACATCGTGCATCGTATTGAGGTTTTCTTGACTCATAAATGTCAAAAATGAATCATGGATCATTTTCCTAAAATATCAAAACAATCTGAATGTGTTTTCTTGGTTTTCAGTATGTCAATTGTTCTTTTTCTAAAATTAATATATGTTTTAAATAAAAAGAGAAACATTGAGTTATAACAACCTCATTGTGCATCATATTGAGTTTGGGTTGATTACTACACATCAAAGATTACATATAGATTGTTTTCTTAAATTATCAAAACAATCCTAATGTGTTCTATTGGTTTTTAGTATTCCATTTTTTCCCTTATTAAAATGTTATTTCATACTAGAAACACTCATTTTTAGTCATATGGGTATCATCATGCATCAGATTGATGTGATAATATTTCATACACATCATAAATAATTTATGAATCACTATCCTAAATTATCAAGACAATCAGATGATGTTTTCTTAGAATTCAATTAAGGGCATTTTTTGAACTAAAATGTCCAAAATAAACTGATAATGGACAATTATAGTCATAAAGGTCATACCGCACATCATATTGAGGATTGGATTATCCTATACATCCAAAAGGACTCGTGGATCATTTTATTAATGTATCAAAACAATCAAAAAAAAATCTCTATTTTTAGTATGTCACTTGTTCTTTTTACTTAAATTAACATCAATTTTAAATAAAAAGTCACAATTGGAGTCATAATGGTCATACCGTGAATCGTATTGATGATAGGTTTACTCTTACACATCAAAAATGACACATGGATAATTTTCCTTAAATATAAAAAAATTTGAATGTGTTTTCTCAGTTTTCAGTATGTCACTTCTTCTTTTTACTAAAATTAATGTCAATTATAAATAAAAGAGACACTACGATTTATACCGGCCACATCATGCATCATATTGAGGTTTGGTTGATTCCTAAACGTTAAAAATGAATCATAGATCTTTTTCCCAATGTATTGAAACAATTTGAAATTTTTTGATCAATTTTTAGAATGCCAGAAGTGTTTGTTTATTAAAATGTCATTTCAAATTGGAAACATGAATTTTGAGTCATACTGGATGAATCATGTGTCGGTTTGATGTGATAATACTTCATACATGTCATAAAATATTTCTGAATCATTTTCCTAAATTATTAAGATAATCAGATAACATTTTCTTACTTTTTAGTGAGGGACATGTTTTGAACTAAAATATCAATTTTAAACTGATAATGGACACTTTGAGTCATATTGTTCACATTACGCATTAGATTGAGGTGTGTTTGATTCCTACATGTCAAAAATGACTTAGGGATCATTTTCTTAAACAATCAAAACAATTCGAATGTGTTTTCTCAGTTTCCAGTATGTCACTTGTTCTTTCAAATTAAATTATTGTCGTTTTTAAATAAAAATTCACACTTGGATTCATATTGGTCACATCGTGCATGGTATTGAGCTGCGATTTAATCCAACAAATCAAAAATAACTCATGGATCATTATCATAAAATATCAAAACAATAAGATTGTGTTTTCTGGATTTTAAGTATGCCACTTGTAATTTTTACTGTGTTAATTTCAAATAAAAAGATACACATTGAGTTATACTAGCCACACCATGTATCATGTTAAGGTGTGGATGATTTCAACATATCACAAATGATATATAAATCATTTCCCAAATGTTTCAAAATAATCTGAATGTGTTCTCTTGGTTTTCCTAATTCCAGTTGTTTTTTAATAAAATTTCATTTCAAACTGGAAACACACATTTTGAGTCATATAGGTCTCATTTTGAATCAGTTTGATGTGAGACTACTCCATACATGTCCTAGAAAACATATAAATCCTTGTCTTAAATTCATAATATAATTATTGCATGTTTTCTCAGTTTTCAATGAGTGTAACTTTTTAAATTAAGTATTCACTCATTTAATTTATATTATATTGATACATTATAGAATTTATAATATTATAAGGAAAAGCATAGCATATTACAAAAATTACTTTCTCATTTAATTATGAGTTATAGCCTTGAAGCCGAATCTCTCATAGGCATGAGAAACTTCGAACAAACCACCCTGACTCGAACAAATGAATACTCATGTGTATGAAAACAATTCTTATCCGAGTAATATTAAAAAGAAGTAAATTGAACATAAATATGAAACAATCAACTAAATTTCTGGAAGTCACATATTCATGTCAATTTTTTACATTCTTTCGTTAGGTATGTTACCCATCTGTTTCTAAGAAAATGTATATCATCTTGTGAATATGAGTATTTTCGGCATTCATAGTAATACTAGAAAATTATAAATAAACTAATTATTGATAAATATTTTAAATGAAATAGTAATTATCTTCTAAAATACATCTATATGGATTATAGTTTATTGATGGAATATTATCTATCTCATAAATTTACAAACATAAAAACCACAATATTTTACATTTGTTTATTTCGGAAACAGTAGTAACATTGGGTAGAATATTTAATTCATTTTGATGTGTGTTTGGATAATTAAATATTATTGTATATACTCTGATACAAGTCATGTCATAGAACTTGTTATGGTCCACATGATTATCACCTAGAATCATTGCTTGTTTTTTACAATACTGATGCACAACCCTATCATAAAAGAATAAACATTAAAAATTAATCTAAATTATATAACTTGATGTTTAGTTCTAAAACCTTTAATGGAGTGTATTAAAAATTTAAAAATGCCATCGCGTGTGGTCTTTTTTTCATCCATACATTGAATCCATGAAATAAGTCTTTGAAGTATACAAATTGATTGTAATGGGAATCCAATGTTTCCTAAAAACACAAAATGGAATAAGTAATTAAATAAATGAAAATATATTTTATATGATTAAATTTTAGATTTTTAACCCTACATCATTGGTGTTAAAGAGATTCCATTATCTGAAAGTTTTATTTTAAACGATATGACCAGGACAGCCACTATTCTATCTGTTTTTTGGATTCAATTTTTTTGTTCTATAGAGGAGATGTGAGGAATAACGAGTCCAAAAAAATCATGGGGAAATCCCTTCATTTTTTTGATATATATGCACGCCAAAATATGAAATGTATTTAGTCAAAATTAAAATAGTATATCATATTTTTTTAAATCAAATCATGCAAAAAATCGTCATTTGTACATTTACAATTGAAGAACCTATCCAATCATAGTAAGAATATTTAACATACAGTATCAACACCAATTGATTCTTGAATTTATTATCCATACATATTTTATTCAAAAATCAACTATGTGACTACAACCATTTCATAAAATTTTATCCACATGAACCTTTAATGATAGTAAATTCAAATATATAATGGGTGGGGTAAAGGGGATTTCAATAGATCTTTTCGATCAGTTGGTCTATCCGTTATATGGTTTTGAATCTGTATTTTGTTTTTCCCTCTTCCCTTTGTCCTTATGTAATAACATTCATCAGTTCTTAATTTTTTTCATCAATAGTTAAATGTTTATCTTGAAAAATAAATTGGAAATGAATACCTCTTGGTCGACATGTTTTTTACAACATGTGTTGGAAATGCAAGGAATATTCCAATATATTTTTCAGCCTTGTGAATATATTCCTAATAAATTGGATATTGAAAATTGTAGTCATCTCTATAAGGTGATGGGTGGTTATTGATAGATATAAATCACAGTCATTATCACCCTATAGAATATGAATACAAGAATGGTATCAATCCTTATCTGATTAATATTTCCTAGAAACAATTATTAAAACATTGATTACCATGACCAAGACGTCTCTTTGAGGAGAATTCCTTACCTCAAAGATGGTGGGGGTGGGGGATCTCCAGGCAATGGTTTTTCTTGAGTGGTTTCTTCTCTTTTATCCCCCCCCCCCATAGAAGTTTCTAGCATCTCTCTATTCCATTTTAATAGTTCATAAAAGTTATCTAGTCTTTTTATAACCTATTTTATTTCTTCACCTTGATCCTCCTATTGTTTTTTTTTTCTCAAAATATGTTTGGGGTGTCACCCCAAAATCCACACCTCTAATGTGACCATACTATTTTATCCACTTCAAGACCACTGATATTATGTGTTCATCTGGTACAGGTTTTTCTGATTACTATGACTATGTTGAATATAAAATATAGGAAATAAAAAATCATTTTTATCTAATAGTGAATAAAATAAAAGCATGTTTTTATTTTGTCATACCTACACATGATTCCCACATTTTTTTGTATTTTCTTCTATTAGCATCCCATATTTATTTACATGTTACTCCTTCCATAGAAAATGGTATGGGATAGAGGTGGATTTGGATTTAGATTCATCAATATTCCTTAAAATAGTGGAACTTAATTATGTTTTTTCATGTCACAAAAAAGTATTACGGTAGATTTAAAATAGATAACAATTTTTTTCAAGTGAAGCGTACCACATCCTTACTTTACGGTAGGGGTATGTTGGTCTGGATGTCTATTCCTTATTTTTATCACTCAATTTATATTTAATAAATAAATAAATGTTAATAAAAATAATGAATAAAATTATCTAAAAAATGTAATACTAGCTATAATGTAATTGAAAAGACGCATCTACACAATTCCTAGTAAACATATCCCAAGATTCTTGGGTTATCAGGTGTGCATATATAAGCAGTGGGTGTCAGTTTATTTTCTGTTTAGCATCTTTAATATGATGTCTCATTATAATAGTGTGAAATCCTCTGTAAATCCTTCTAGTAGGCATTAATATATATTTCTTGTGGAAATCATCTATTATAACTTCACTCTATAAGGGATGATTAAGAGTAATTCAACATTTCATTATTTTATTTTTTTAGTAAAATAAATAAGTGATATCATAATTTTACCATAATCGCCTCGCACATCAATTTCTTAATCCCAACCACAACATTGTTCCATGAATCTATATCAATCATCACACATTACTAAGTGATGATTCTAATGTAACTATTGAATATGGACTTATTTTGGTTAACTTGTTGTCCCGATTAATTCCATATGACCTCGTAATTTATGCCTTTTATTTTTGGTTTAATGACTTTTTCTAACACCGTCAAACTATGGCACTACTATTTTTTCTACATCTTCAGTCCTACGTCACCTACCATTTCCATAGATTCAAAATAATCAATAAGTTCCTCTATATTGGTAGCATCATCGTGTGTAGATGGTCATTGTACCTCCACACTAGGAGAAAAAACAATTTGAGAACCTTTTGTTCCTTGGGACTGAGATTTCAAGCATGTGAATAAGTTTTTTTTCTTTTGAACTATGAGTAGTAGCGGGTTGAGAGTCCTATTATTCTTTGGGATTGGGAGAACCAGAATTTGAAGGATTCGTTAACTGTAGAAGTGGCTTAATATTTAATTTAGAGTTCATGAATTCATTATCTAATGGATAATAACATGATGTAACATGATGTATATTACAAAAAAAAATTAACATGATTATTGAAATATTTTTTTTAAAAGGATGATGTAATTTTACCCCTCTATCGACTATCCAAATACCTTCATTTTGGTCTCTTATAACATACATAATGTTTTCTACATTGGGAATATTTTTAAATGATTACTATGTCCCAATGAAAGGGTCAACCTCGGTTGAATTTTCATCTGACCCTTCAGTGGTTTTGGTCGATAACAGAACAATTAACCAATTTAGATTTGTGGGATCTAGAATATAAAATATTTATAATGAATATGATTCCACTATAAACAATTCATATTTGTACCCTTCCTTACTAAATTCAACTTCAATGAATCCTAATTCATCTAGTTTAGCATCAATATTGTTATCAACCCACTTGCATTGAAGAATTGGCACTTAGAATATTTTATAATCCAACTCCTGTATTTGTTTGATAATGCCGAAGTATGACATATTTGCATAAATTGGAATTTTTTTCCTTGGTACCAGAAACATGCATAAAATAATCAAAAAGTGTAACTCTACTATTTTTCATATTATTTTCTTCATCATGTTCATTATTATAGAACATATAAAAATTAAATTAATAATAATTATAATATAATACATACAGACTTAGTCCTCCTACTATCTATCAAAGTGGTTTTGAAATTGAATCTAGATTTTCATATGACTCCTTAAAATATGGTTCTGAAACCATCTTATAAACTGTTTATTATTTGTATCTGATATCCATATTTCATCCCTTGATGAATTCAAATGCCTAATAATTTCATTGTGGGTTTCAATATATGAGGAAACCTTTGAACTGTTATGAAAAATGTAAAGGTGGTTCTTCTCTCGTTCTGTAATATTGATTGAGACAAAATCTCTTCTAGAAATTCCATCACCTACAAGCCACCCAGTGTGATGAGATTTCTGTATACCAATTATTTTCACACCAGATAGGTATTTTGTTCATAATTATACGTCTTCCTTAATAATATACATATCCATAATACAACCCTATGCTGATTTCAATTTTTTAGATACCCATTCAAAATCTTCATATACCTTTAAATGGGGTACATACATCCATAGTGTACATACCCACATAGTTGAATCTCTATCACTAAGAGAACCATCAAATGAACTATCATATCAAATAATGTTGGCTGGAAGAACATTTCTAATTCACGTAATAAGATGGAAATTTCTCTTTCCATAATCATAAACTTTTTCGAGTATATAACTTTAATGCATATATATTTGAAGAATAAATATAATTTGGTCAATGTATTATGGAAATTATTGGGAAAAATGAAATGTAAATCCATAAGAATTATATCTTCCATCAAAACATGGTAGTCATGTGATTTCAGACCTTTTAACATTAAATCGGTCATTGAAACGATGTTCTTGAAATTCTATGAATACCCCTATGGAACCTTTACACCATTCAAGAAGTTATAAAACTGATATCTCTCCCCCCGATAGACAGTTTAAGTTGCTATAGGAAGAAAAGTTCATTTTTCACCTTTCATTGGCACCAAATATTCTCATATTATCATTTCAACCATGTCTAACCTAGTCATAATTTCATCATTTGTTTTTACAAGTTCATTTATCAATGTTTTGATGACAATATCACATACATATTTTTTGAACATGCATAACATCAAGAAAATTTATGACGTATAGATAATTCCAGTATGGTAATTCAAAAAAAACACTTTTTCTAGCCAGTTTTCATTAGGTTTTCTGAAAATGGATTACCAAAAGCGATGTAAACATATTTTACATTCTCAAAAAATTGATCAGCTATTTGTGGAGAAAATATTGTACTTTCCTCTAAATTTCCATCAAATGATGTCGTCCAAGATCGGTACTTATTTCGTCAGGGTATAAATATACAATATCCTCGAAATAGGGTTTTCAATGAATGTTTCAACATAATTGTCTGTGTACCTTGTTTGCAAATGGGGCACCCTTGAGTTAAATTAATGTTATATCCTAGAAATTTCTTGTAAGTATTAAATTCATTTATCATCATATATAACATGGATATAAATGTGAAATCTTCATTTCTATAATCATCATACAACGTAACACTTGAATACCATAATAATTTTAAATCCTCAATCAATGGAGCCAAATAAACATCAATATCATTACTTGGTTGTTTTGGTCCGGATATAAGCATAGATAACATGATTTTTTTTTGCTTCATACATGACCATGGTGGTAGGTTATAATTACCAACACAAGCAGCCATGCACTATGAGCGCTTCTCTGAAAACCAAAATGATTCACTCCATCTGTAGATAATGTGAGACGAAGGTTTCTCATTTTGTTTGCAAATATAGGATACTAATGATCAATTTTCTTCCACTAAGGAGAGTTTGTCAGGTGATGTATCTTTATTTCTTGTATCTATGTGCCACATCAATTTTCATGTAGTATCTTCACTTCCATATAGGCACCTAAACCTTGGAATGACTGGAAAGTACCATAAAAATTTCATAGGACTAGATTCATCTATTGTGTATCAAGAAATTCCACAATTTGGAAATTTTATAAGTGATTTTTGGTCCTTGTGAAATAGTATACAATAATTAGGGTGGGTGTTTATTATTTCAGATATCATACCCACTGATCATAGTATTCATTTGGCATCATATGATCATCCCAGGAGCTCATTATCTTCTAGGAGGATTTCATTCAAGAGAGCAAGTAGTTTAGTAAAACTAGTGTCACTCCATCTATTGCCTACTTTAAAATTGTACATCTTTAATATGGATGACAATGTTGTATATTTAGTGAAACCAAAATAAAATGGTGTCTTTTCACAACTCTTTAACTTCTCAAATAATTTTGTGCAATAAAAAATTTCATCTTCAATTATCCTTTTCATTTCCTCAGTTCGATCTTCATCATCATTCACATCTATAATCACATCGTAGATATGGTCTTCCTCCTTTCCCACACTTCTAATCATATCAGATGATAAAAAAACATAGTGTTATCCCCAGAACAAGATACATTCACCTATCCCCTGTGTTTATTCCAAAATTTTATAACTTTGATATCTTCCATGATAGATCAAGTGTTTTTACAACTCCTTTAGACTAATTAGTCTTGAATAACAACAGCGTAAACAATGACAAAGGATTTGAAAAGGTTCGTATGCCTGATATTTTGTAAAAAAGATGAAATCATTCAATCATTCTTCATTCTATTTTTTCAGATGATTGGAATATATCCATTCATTATTCATATCCATCCATTGGGTGGAGCTCTACAGTTACGAAGGGGGCATCCAGGGAGGAGGTTCGTCGATGGACGGGTGGTACCAACATGGGTAGTATGGCATCAGATTGCAACAGAGGAGACTTGATGTCGAGGATAATGAAGATGATGGCATAATATCTATGGGTGATGAAAAAAAAGGAGGTCATGCTGGCCTTGGGGGCCGCTTCCCCCCCCCTGAGGGAAAAACCGTAGGGTATTTATGAGAGAAACAGAAATTGAGGGAGGGTGGATTAGGTTTATATAAACTGCTCTAATACCATGAAGAATGATAAGAGAGGTGGACCCAATACCTAATATTCCTCCCTAATGGAGTATTAATGTTCAGGACATGAGAATGCTTAGTCTTAAATTTTTTTTTAAGAAAATAAAAAATTCATCCAAATACAACAGTATACATGTGGCATGGTAAGTTTCACAAAACATGAAATACTCAGTCCAAGAACAAACAAAACAAAGGACCCAAACATCCCACACCGCATCTTACATCATTAATTAGTACATCCAACACAAAAACATTCCAAACAGACATCAGGAAATCACCTATAAAATGGCCCACCCATCTCAAACCCCTCTATTATGTTGGCCTATTCACACATCCCAAAATCAATGATGGGGGAAAAATAATCAATACTCTTACACAATTTCTCATCTCTATATGTCTTGAGGACATCATATGATATTAATCCATCCAAGATCCTCGACAGGATGTCTCACCGACGATTCCCAACATCATCAAGTTCACTTCCAGTTTCCTATACACAGACTAGAGGTCGCTGGCCAGAGCTTTCATGGCTCTTACTACCGAGGTTACCCTCAGTTTGCATTTAACTATCACCGAAAATCATGACCATCCACCACCTAAGATTATATATGTTGTCACTATTTCAACCCATGATATCAATGTTTTAAACATCACTGAATAGTCTTGAATCGATGACTTCCACCTTCAAAAACAACGAACACGATCTCCATCATTAAGGACCTCACTAGAGTAAAAAAAATGCACCTGATCCCTAGGATTCCAAGTCACCTCGCCAACCCTCGACCTCCAGTCACACATCACAATCCTCTAAATCCACAACATCCCAAGGTCATGTTCTTCCCCACAAACTGAAAAATCATGAACTTTTTCAACATCAACTCTCACCTGCAACCTGAGGACTCCACATCCCGACGAACACAAATGGTCACTTTTGGGATTCCAATTCTTCCATTCCCAATAAGAATCATTGGGTGGAGCTTCCGACCTTGTTAACTACAAGAAAAAATGTAACCACCACCTGTCGTCAGGCCTCATTCATCGAAGGAAACCACAATGGTTTCTAGACACACGATGCTTTGGCTGGGACATCAGCATTAGCAAATGAACACACAGGAAAGGATCTATCTAGATCTGTCGATCAGTACCCTGAGGCAGCCACTGAAGAAGCACACATTCCTAGACTTCTAGTCCCTACCAATAATATTTACCCCAGAACCCATCGATCAGGGTCACATCATCAACCACATTCTTCAAGGCTTCATCACCCACTCTCTCTAAGGCACCATCAAGAAGAAGATTATTCCACTCAACAGGCTTCTGGGAGTCTGTCCTCTGACTTCAGCTATAATATTTAAATAACTCATTGTGTCCAATGATCCGATCATCAAACCATATATTTCTAGAGAAATATCCATGCCAAACCTCACTAGAGTGATCATGTTTAAGAGATGGAGAATCTCTATTTTTTAGATATAAATTCCCCATCTAATCATATCCCCCTATCTAAGCGAGGTATTGAGGTTATTCTATAATGAATAATAAGGACCATATAAGACAACAAGTCTGATGTGGGCCCAATATAGGTGGTGTGTGGCACCCAACATCATTGGCTAATAACATGTTTTACATGGGTTATTCCTTGGTGGTATCGCCTCCATAGTGGCATCTAGGTGGCTGGGGTTCAAATCCCAGCCACATCAATTTATGTCCCACAATTTAATTCGGGGTGTGTGTGTTGTGGAACCTCGTAATAGGTGGGGTTGGTTATATCGGTCCTTCTGATGGCCCTATGAAGGTGGGATGGTGCAGCACCTGCAGGTAACGTGCGACGATGTAAAGAGGAAGGATGGTGGGTCATTAGATCCCATAGGTGATAGGTGGGTGATAGAGGTCCTTATGTACATGTTGGGGATTCATCTCTAGGGTCTGGTGTGATGAAGTGGGCATGGTGGTTGATCTTCTTATAGGCAGTGAGTTGTAACGTCCCGGTTCTGGAAGCCACCCAGAGACGCCCTGTACCCGGTTGATCACATGGCCTCAAGCTCATTTTCCAGAACTCTAGAGGCTGCCGACTAGCAGCGAGGGCCTGGGTGTGATAGGGGGAAACCATGCCCTCATTGGCAGAGTAACACAACAAAAGTAAAAAAATATAAATAGCGGAAGCAGTAATAATAATATCATACAACAGTAAATAGCGGATGACTAGAAGTAATAACGACTGGAGCACATATATAAAATGATTCATGATACATATGTCTAGGAAAGTATCCAAACACATCACAATTCTGAAATACATTACAAAACCAAATCACAAAAGAAAAAAATTTAAACAACTCATCAGCATCGCAAGCCTCAGCTTGGTCCCATGCTCTCTACCTCCACACCAATAAAGTTCCTAATGTAGAAGGGTGCTTTCCCATATCTATCCCTACTACAATATAATCTATTTGGTCCCAAAAACATGACCCAAACATGGTGTGAGACAATTCCCAATAGGAATCCACCAAAAGATCTATGCCTAACAGTCAGTGAATATATATGGTAGGCAATAAGAAAAAGGAATCTGTAAACAAGGAAGTACTCAGAAGTAAACAAATCCAATGTTTCAAAGCATACAGTTCCACATAAGAAGTAAATATCTAAGCACAAGCAAGTAACCCTCTAGGAAGTACTCACAGTCTAACCCCTCTAGTTCAACCAAAAAACCCAAGCAACCCTCTGGGAAGTACACATAGTCTAACCCCTCTGGTTCAACTTAAGCATAGACTCTCTGAGGAAGCACTCACCATCAATTCCCTATATAGTCTCATATTGGTAACTAAAAGGCGCTTTGGGGAAGCACTCAACATCTCATTCCCACTGTGTCCCACATCGATGAAATATATATGCTCTACGGAATCACTTACATCAATTCCCCTTATAATCTCGCATCGTAATAGTAAAAACAGACACTTTGGAGAAGCCCTCAACATCCATTCTCCCTATGGTCTACTACACCAGGTTCTCACGGCCCTGTGTAAGTGAATCGAGTACAAAAATGCATAGAATCAAAATTAAACCTCAAGAACTACTTTGATAAATAGTCTATAGTATAACAGCATGTCAGAAAACAATCACTCCATCCTATAATATTAGGCATGGGAAGGAAATAGCCTAACAGGAAAACTAGACAAAACAGTCAAAATAAAAAATCATGGGTAAAACATCTATACCTTAACAAATATAACCCTATCTTCATTAATTATCATTTATCCAAACAAACAAGGAATAGCAGGCCTAATCAGGGCTAAAAACCAACAACACGTAACACCTCGTTCTTGGGTATTGGGCACTTTTGCACATAACTTTTAAAGACTATCTACAAAAAGGCAAAAAACACCTACCTCGATGTTGTATGATCGTTATACGTGAACCTCAAGCCTTGAATCTCCCTAGAACATCGTATATATACAAAAACATCTAAAATGTTCAACTGAGGATAACTCTTGAAAGAGTAGAAATAAGGAAACGAAGCTCTAGAAGAAGGAAGAGGTTACCGAGGCAATCCCAACGTAATCGACAATGGTTGATTCGGAGAACAGAAGGCGACTCGGGGTCTCATAGAAGATTCATCGGCGTACGGAAGCTCCGGGATGAGTCGGACCTAGAAGGAGGAGTTTTTTTCAATTAGACGTGACCCCGGTCCATTTAATGAAATAAAAAAAAGTACACGGCATATACATTAGAATTACATGGAGTGTACTTGCCTTTATTGCCCCCACATTAGGTGGTCTCTAGGTCACCATATACAGCTGTGTGCATTGCCATTACATTGCCAGCACCTGGCTACCAATGGTAAATGAGTACACGACATGTACTTAAGAAATTTCTCAAAATTCCTCTCTTTCTTAAAAACACTAGAAAAGGGAAAACATACCTGAAAAGAAGATCTGGGTTCTTACACGGGTGATGAGGTAGAGCAGGTAGACTGCAACTCAAAATAAAAAATAGAAACAACTGGTAGATCTGAGCTTGCGTTATGGGCATTAGGAAGATATGTTGTTTCATGCGAAAGGAACTTCAAGTCAACAAATGTAATAAATAAAAAATTAGTTAGATGGGTGTATTATCCCTTGGGGGGCTATGACCTGCCTTTCTGGAGGCATGTGTGCAGTGTGTGTGTGTTTATCAATAATTATACCCCAAATCACCTATAATATATTATTTATAACATCATAATTATAATTAATATATTTATTATAATTTTATAATTATTTAAATATATTAATATTATAATTATTAAAATAGAGAAATATTTTTATATAATTAAATCTATATTTATATGTATATATAATTATAATAGGTGTATCTATTATAAATCCTCTTCCAAGCGGCAATGTTGTGGTCGAGGTCAACAGATTTGAATCTGTCGGCGAGGATGTGTGTTAGGTTGGGTTTGTGATGTCTTGATGTGGTGCAGTGGTGGATGAGGTTCACAGATCTGTGACTTCTATTTGTGAGGCTATGACTTAGGCGATGGGTGTTGTGGCCGAGGTGCATATATCTAAATCTGTATGTTTCGGTGTGCGTCATGTTGGGACTACGACGGCTTGAGGTGGTATAGTGGTGGATGACAGATTTGTGGCTTTTTTTAGCGAGGCTGCAGCTAAGGCAGTGGGTGTGTGTTGGGTTGGTCTGGCTTGATGTAGCATTATGGTGCCCGAGGTCCACATATCTAATTTTTTCGATGAGGTAGCAGTTCAAAAAGTGTGTGATATGCAATGGATTGGAGCTCGGTCATTCGAGGAAGCAAATCCTGAATGTGAATAGAAGGATGTGGGGAAGTCTAAGGTGGTGAGAAATGGAAGAAGAAGCATCCCTGCTTCTCAGTGTCTGAATGTAGGGGAAGAGGCTCTACCCCCTGTATTTGGCTATATTCAATCATTCTATATCTTCAAGAATTCTGTTTTTGAATGGATTTGGAACAGGGGATATGTTTCTCAAGAGAAATTAGATCATTATGTGATTTCTGAGAGGATTTAGATGGGAAATAATTCATTAATTTACTATCTTATTCATCTAATGGGTTCATCTCCATGGAGAAATTTCCATCTGATGCCGCATATTTCAGTAGTTTGGGGTTTCTAGGATTGGAAGTATGTATTATTAGGCTGCGGTTTTTTCCACATCTTATTCCCTTATGAGGAATTAAGAATGCAAGTATCGGGCCTTGGTCTGGTAATGGTCAATCCAGGGTCTCTTCATCTCTGTGAATGGGATTGTAGTTCCAATCCCCTCTAGGTATGAAAATCATCTTTTCAAACATGGGTCAAGGTTCATGACATGAATTGGATTCTCTAGCATCCCTGGATTCTTCATAACATATAATTTCCCATTGGCATCACAATTAATTTGGACAAAGAGATGGAATTTCCACGGTTTGGACATTATCAGAATCTCTTTATTGAAGTTGATATGTACTATACACTAATTAACAATGTTTTTTTGTCTACTAGTGATGAAGACTATGAGTTGATAAATTAGTATGAGAAGTTACCTGAATATTGTATTAGTTGCAGATCCATTGGTCATGGGCTTGTGCACTGTAGGAAAACTATTTTATGCTCCTTATTCTCTATTAGAGGGAATGATGAGGGTAAGTGCTTTAAGAAGTAGAAGAAGCATAATGTTTATGGTCCTTATATTGTGAAGGGAAGGAATGAGAACATCGCCGAGAATAATTCCCATATGGAGCACCCTATATAGGTGAATGGGAGTGATCTTGATTATCATGTTGTAAGAGTGCCTTCTTTTGCAGATATAGTTAATAAGGGACCTACCACTGAGGTGGTAATTTCCCCTAAGTAGGGTACTTCTTGGGCTATTATTTCTACTGAGGAGGAGCATAAACAGTATTCTCTTGATTCTTTTATACAAAAGGTAGTTGATCTTGAGTAGTGGAATGGTCTTATTACATCAGATAAAAGGAAGGGGAAAGCTTATATTATCGATGATGAGGGGTTCTAGATGGTCTTGCCCAAAAATTTATCTTCACTTCTCGAATAGGGGAATACTCACCATATAGGGTTATAGGTCTCCCCACTGACTATTAATCTACATAGGAATTCTGGTGGATCTGAACCTGAGGATCCTCATGACCAATTTGTCACACTGCAACTAGAGGGTGATGATAAACCTTCTGCCTTTATAAATGAGGTCAAAGGAGGGGATACTGAACAACCGGCTTAGGGCATGTTGCAGCCTAATGAAATTTTCAAGTACAAAGATTGGAAGCAACACAAAACATGGATATGAGTTCATCTCCAAAAGAATCAAGGTCGAGGGCACGGTTGAAATAAATATTCCACTCAAAAGCTCACCATGGAACAGAATGAACTCAGGGAGAAATATTTTCCACTCTTTAATCAATAATCTCATTGGGAATATTTCGATGACTCTGATGACATAGATCACCCCAATCATGACTATGGTAATGACCCTCTGGTTTCTAATATATAGTTTCTTTCTAGGATGTGGGTTTTCCCCTTTGTTTGACCCTTTCATTCTTTCTGGTCTATTTTCTTTTTTCTAACAAAATTTGTGGGAATGGGATAGCTTTCCAACCTATACTTGGACCTCTTCATATATAAATGAACATTTATGATGAATACATAATATATGCAGATCAATTATACTCATGCATCAATAAATTTATTGATCAAATTCATTGGAAGCATATCTTTATTTAAATATATTTTTATTTACGTATAATTATAAATATATATATATATATATTAAAAGTACTTATATAAAATTATAAAATTATAATTATATATATAATTTTAAATATTATTAATATAATAAATATATTTATTGTTTAATGAAATTTATTATAATATTATAATTATTTAAATATATATTTATTTAATTGTGATCATATAAATTCTTTTTTAAAACATTATATATATATATATAAATTTAAATTATTAAAAAATATATATTAATTATAAACATGTTTTTTTCATTTAATTTATATAAATAAACTTTATTTTTGAGTATAAATATAATAATTTTATATAAATTAATAAAAAAATTATTTAAAACGTTTATCAATGCTAATAATTGCACTGATAAAGGCCCCCTTTTATCACACTACTACAAAATCACCCATTAGAGATAGCCAAAGCATCACCTTTAGTAGTTTTAGTTTCATTGATGCTAAAGGATATTAGAAAGAATAAAAGGTGATCAATATAACCCCTCCTCCAATGACCACAGTAGCAGTCATTAGGGAAACCATTAGGGACATTTTTGGCAGTCTCTATTGATCTCCTAATTTTTAGAGCATTAGAAACTGTTAATAGTGGTCACTAACCTGGATATTTTTTTTAAAAAAACTAATGTTTGGCAGCATCAAATAGCACAAAAAAATAGGTGGCAGTGGTTTGACTATACCAAATAGCACAAACAAACAAACACGTAATAGAAATCAAATTGAAAAAAATAAAAAGATATACAAGTAATATTGGAAGAGATTGTTTTTCACTACACTACTTAAAAATAAATTTGGGTAGTTTTGGAAGATCTATATGATAATGAATCATTCATTAAGTCTAAGTATTAATCTGGTAAAGATCTATTTTTTAAGTTTCTTGATGAGGAGTGTCATCTATCCAAAATCTAAAAAAATAATAACAAATAAGGGGATCTCGAAGTGTGCTTGTAAAGTTAACAAAGACAATGGAAGCTCGAAGGAATTTTCAGCACAAAATATGTTGACATATAATTCCAACATCATAGTTATATTGATTCCTCTCTACTAAAGTAGATGTTCTTAGTACCGGAAAAACAATCTTGTGTTCGATTTATTGGCGGAAGATAATGATGTCGTCGTAAGGGAAAAATAATTATAGTAGTATTTGAATTCCATGGAAGGAGTTCAGAAGTTCTAGCATTTTTTTCCATCAAAATTCCTAGATGATATTTCATCAATAAAAAATAGTGATATGTATCTTATAACTTGTGGGAGAGCATGGGAAGTTTCCCTTACCCAATGAGTAACTAAAGAGATTATCATTGTTTCCTACCCTAGCAATGGTCATGGAATTGATAACATTCTCTATGGGTCATCTCTTCATGGAAAGGACTTGAATAGATTGTGGTCAAAAATCAAGGGCTATCATAGTTCACATTAATTGTTGATATCTTCTAATTTAGTGGATTCCTCATATTGTAGAAATGATCGTAAACAGATTATCAGCGTACTTAAAGAACAAGAAATTTGAAAATAGATACCCTTCTATTGGAGTTATAGTAATAAATAAACATTTAGTTAGTCTTCCATGCAATTTCACCTTCGAGAAAAGAGAATAATTTTGTTTATATCTACTTTTATCCCTCCAGAAAAACCTATGAGTCACATCCAAATCCATTTGGGATTTCCTTTGGAGGGAACATTGGGAATGATCAAATATTTTTAGGAGAAAGTTTATATAAACATGCTATTCACCACCATGTGGTCAATAAAACCTATGATATTGGTCCACTCATTCCCAAACATGGTTTCCTTCCTTTGGAAGGGTTGGTTTCTGGAGTGCATGTGTGGGGATTGGGTGGGAGAAAGGACAGGGAATTGTTGTCTGGATATAAAAAGATAAGGAAACTTTTCATTGATCAAAGGTTCATGGTTGAAATGAAAACGTTTTGAGTTGGGATGATTCACCATAGAAGATGATGATGAACATGATTTCATATCCAAACCATTCCTAGAGAGAAGTAAGGGAAAAAATTATTTTATATGACTTCAAAACTTTTCTTCTTTAATATATGGTAGATTATAAAAGGAGGGTTCATTTTATGTAAAAAAAAGTTGAAAAATGATGTTCTAGAAGTGGAATACTAGAATAAGATGTTGTATCAAATGGTGCTACATGAATAAAAGAATTTGAAATAGTTGGTATGTGTTATCAAAGTAATCTAAATGAAAATAGAATCTATGAAAAGGAAGAAGCATATGCTTACCTCAGAAGGGAATGTAATAACAAATGTGTGCATGAAGGAGTTCTTTTTATATTATTCTTTCTATATAAATTTATATGTATTGAAGGTGGGTGTAAAGGAAATAAAAGTACATGAATTTTGTTGGATTGTTTTTAGGTATATCCTCAATTTCTTCTATAACTATAAAAAAAATTAGGAACATCTAAAAATGATAATATTGCAGATGGTTATCAAAAAAATGGAAGATAAAAGGTAGAGATTACTAGTGGCATGAAGCCTGAATACATCATCAAAACATAGATATTTATTAATTTTTTGGGTAGAAAAATAAAACAGCAATGGAATAGAAAAAAGAGGGCCCACAGTGCCCCACACAACAATCCTAGGGGGGCCGAAAGTAGTGGAGGCCTAGGGAATCCCCCCGAACCAAGTTGACCCCCTCCAGTTTCATGGAGCTAGCAGTGTGGAAGAAAAAGTGAGATGGACCGGCGACGTCAAGAGAGGCAAGATGGTATGCCACCTTATTCCCTCGTGCCAAGTGTGGGTTATGCTGATGTTATTGGTGATCATACCTCAGCATGCCCTCGTGGTGTAGAGTATAGATCATGGAATGGAACCGGAGCCATGCACAGCTTTGTGAATGATTTTGGAATCAGTTTTGACCTGTGATAGGACGTTCCCTTTTTGGCAACACAAAGAGAGGCCCATCAATAACGCATTTTCCTCAGCTTGAAAAGAGGATTTGTGCCCCAAGCGCCCCAAGAAAGCCATGATAACCAGCCCGAACTGGTTCTGAACCACCCCACCTGCACAAATTACCCCCATGCTGCAAGACCCGTCGGAGTTGAGTTTGAGCCCTCTTCTTGGTGCAGTCCACCCAACCCAGTTACCTCTACTGGCGCTGCTACCCGTAGAATTGATGACATTACAATTTTGAAGACGTCGAAGAGTGGGCACCTCCTTCCATTGGAAAAAATATCTGATCAGGTCCAATAAAAGTTACTTTGTACGAAGTACAATTCCCTGGCCAGAGGTGATAATCCCTTCGTCACGAGCCTTGTTACGTGATTTCCATATCGTCCAGCATCCAGCATAAAGAACCATAGTTTGGGCCATCTGCTCAGGGCCCCTCTCTACCGCAATGTGAGACCATCTATCCATAAGAGTCATGTCGACCATGCGGTTATTAGAGAAAGCCATAAACTCACCGAAATAGATCCATACCGCCCTTTCCTATTCTCCTTCAAAGAACAGGTGATATGTGCATTCCTCTCGGTGTTCCGAGCAGCAGTGAAACCTCGAGGCCAAAGGGATGCCACACCTCCTAATATTTTCATCTGTGGGTATGGCTTTGTGCCACATCCTCCAGGTAAGAAAGTTCAGTTTGATCAGAGTTTCCTTTGTCCATAGGATCGCATTCCAAGCAGAGCTGTGATCGTTAGTGGCCAAGGATCGCCGAAAATACCTTGAAGAGAAGTATCCCAATGCAGAGAGAGTGAAAACACACCTTTCTGGAGCGGAGTTGATTTCAATAAGGTTGACTGTAGCACGTTGATCATCGTCAAGGACTGCATCAATGAAGGTCGGGTGATCACTAGCCTCTTTAAAAGTGAGCATAGTGCCCCGGCACCCCAGGAAGCCAAGGATGGTCCCAGCCCAGTTATGATGCTAGAAGAGGATGTCCCTCCTTCCCATGAGCCATCTAGAATATGGTTCCAACACCGGGATAAAGGGAGAAATCACCGACCAGAAGGGGGAAACATTGCCGACGCTCCTGAGCTCGGAGCCTGCATGGGAGTTGTGCATGGTGATCCCCCAAAGCGTGTGTTTTTTCAGCACCTCCCAGGCTATCTTTGCATGCATTCACATGAGTGTGTCATCGAGTCGGCGAACATTGATACCCCCTTCCCTGACTGGTCTCACCACCCTATCCCATGAGGCCCAACGATGTCTAACCTCTGCTCGTGGATCCCAAATAAAACCATCGAGAATCTTATCAATCGTCTAATGGTTCTCTTAGGGTCTTTGATCGACGAGAGAGAGTGGAAAGGGGTGGCAAGAAGTACGCTGTTGACCAGCGTTATCCGTCCCCTGAAAGAGAGGAAGATGTTTTTCCAGTTGAGGATTTTGTCCGTGATCTTGTTGACAATGCTATCGAATTCACGTACTCGAAGCCTCCCCAGGGAGATCAGGGCACCCAAGTATTCCATGGGGAAAGACCCCCTTTTCATGTCCAGATATTTTTGTATATCAAGGGGTCGAGAAGAACCACATCTGTTGAAAATGAAAAGGATACTTTTGGCCTTGTTAATGACCTGCCCAATCCAAAAACAATACTCGTTCATGATTTTGTTGAGGCCATTGATGGACCGCCGGCTGCCATTTGTGAAGATGAACGTATCGTCCACGAACATCAAATGAGAGACAGGGGGCTCTCCATCTCCGGTGGTAAGAGACAACATCCCCACTATTCATCCCTTGTGCAGGTGTCGACTGAGGACATCTTGGGAAAGAATGAAGAGAATCGGGGACAAAGGGTCACCCTGCCTCAACCCGCGAGTAGACTGGAAAAAACCATAGCCTTTTCCCATGAAGGTGACGGCCAACCAGTAAGAGCTGAAGCACCTGAAAAGGATGTCGACATTCCATGGGGAGAACCCACTTCTCGCCAGCACATGTTGATAAAACCCCACTCAACATGATCATATTCTTTACTCATGTCGAGCTTGATCACCAAATTGGAACCTCGTGTCCTGAAGTTTAAGTCTCTGATCAACTCATGTGCTAGAGCTATGGCCCCCTGGATCAACCTTCCCTTCACGAAGTCGTGCTATTCCAGGGACACACATCGGAGGATATGAGCGGATAGTCTTGCAGTAAACAGGCTGGCAAAAATCTTATAAGGGAAGTTGCACAGGCTTATTGGCCGGTAGTGAGATATAGAGGACGAGTTTTTGCTCTTGGGTATGAAAATGATTGACGTGGAACATGCTGCCCTGGGAAGGTAACCCCCTCAGAAGAAGTCCAGAACAGCAGAGACGATGTCCATCTGAGCGACGTCCCACGAGGCTCTGTAAAATGACCCCGGAAACCCATCGGGCCCTGGAGCACTTTTGGGGTTAAGCCTCAAAATGGCTCCCTGAATCTCCTTCTCATCTGTAATGGCCCTCATGTCATTATTTTCCTAGGTCAAGATTTTGTTAGATATCACATCAAAATAACCCCCTTCCTCCCCTTGATATCCATTGGTAAAATAGGTGTTGGGGCTGGTGAATAAATCTTTCAAAGAGGCCAACGCCATGGCGCCAATAGTGTCTCTGTCGTCGGAGTACCTACCGTCATCCAGTAAGATGTTGGGAGTCACCGTTCTCCTCCTTTTTTTGATGCAGGCATGGATGTAGGTTGTGTTTTGTTCTCCCTCTCTTAGCCACATGATCCTAAACCCTTCTCTCACTAGGCGTTTCTGCTTGAGGAGCATGTCTTCCAGATCATTCTTTTTGGTGGACAAGTCGTCGAAGGTTCTATCATTCCACTCGGCCTCCAGGTCCCCCTCCAGGCGGTCCACGTCCTGCATGGTGGCCGTAATCTCCTTATCCATAGAGGATTGATCTCTTGACCAAACATGAAGCCTTGACTTGAGCCTTCGGAGCTTGTTATAGATGACCATCCAGGAATGACCTTCAGCGGGCTCTCCCCATGTGTCCTTGACCAAGTCATGGAAACCCGAGAGGCTACCCCAGTGATGGATTTATCGGAATCTTACATGATGCTCCTGGCCAGGGGAGAGCAGAACAAGAAGTTTATAGTGATCTGATACTCCCCGTACCAAATGCCTTACCTTGGTGTTGGAGAACGCGGAGATGGAATGCACGTTGGCGAGGCACCGGTCCAAACGACTCCATGATCGATTCCTCCCCTTCTGGTTGTTGCACTGGGTAAACGATTCCTCGAGAAACCGAGGCCAGATAGCCCTTTCCTAGCCATGAACTAGACAATGTCCAAGCTTGCATTCCTCTGGAATGGACCTCTCCCTTTCCTCTCCTTTGCATTAGCAACCACGTTAAAATCCCCCCCAACAATCCAAGGAAGGTTCCCCGGATCAAAAGAGCTGAGATCGCCCCATAGGTGTCGCCTTTGGCCAGCATCGCAGCTCCCGTAGATGAAAGAGATGAAAAAGTTCGTGCTTTTATACCCTAATCTCGTGGTGATGAGCTGGTCAGTGGCCTGCACCAGATCCACCGATACGCTCCAAATGCCACAGAACCCAGATATTCTTGTTAGAAGAATCTGCATGTAAGAAACCATGCATGTTGATTTTATGGGAGAGGTCATTGATAAGGGCAGGAGGCTGTTTATGCTTGAGGATTGCAATAACAGAAACCTTGTGATTTTTGATTTCTCTGGCGAGGATGTCCGCCTTAACCCGATCTCCGAGGTCGCGGGAATTTCAGATTATAAAAGAATTCATTTAGGAAATAGTCTCCTTGAATTAGCCTCAGGATTCATGGCCTTGTCAAAGTGATAAGACGAGGGTTGATTTTGGTTCCTCATTTGTGATCGGGTACAAACTCTTGCCAACATGGGCGTCGATGGTGGAACTGGGGATAGATCCTTCCTGGGGCCCTCGAGGGAATGGCCTCTTGCACTAGCCGGGGACCGGGGTAACCGCCCTTGATGTTTGGGACCTAGGCAGGTGGAAACTACCTCCAAAATCCGCAAAGTGTCTGGGACTATTGAGTCTGACCTCCACCAAATAAAGTTATTCTAGGGGTAGACCGAGACCATGGTCGACCACCTCCTGGGAGCGACTTCCTGAGACGAGTGGTCCGAACCCATCAAAGAATGAGCCTATGAAGAGTGCATCACTTCCAGGGAGCACGTCAGATCCGGAGCCCTCGCACCGAGAGTGTTGGCCATCCGGAAAAAAATCTGGCACCCATGGAGCGGGCTCTGTAATAGCAGAAGACGAAGCAGTATAGAGGCACGAAAGTCATCTGGGGTTGAGTCCCTGCCTTTAGAAATAGAAGTGGACAAATTCAGGGCAGAAACAGACTGGAAATATTCCAAAGGGATCCAAGCCTCCTCGGAACCAGGTGTGACGACGCAGAAAGTCATCTCGGGCCTGTTAGGGGGCCCTACAATGTGACATGCCTCTAAACGAGTGCCTGGGGCTTGGGTGGGTTCCTGGTGCCGACCCACCGACTGGCGTCTAGACGTCGTGGGGCGGTGATGTCTACAAACATGTAAGGAGTGCCCTTGGAGCAAGCAGAAAGGGCAGTACCGAGGGAAAACTGGGTAGGATGTGACATTATCCCATACCAACCCATCTTGCACCTGGAGAGAGAGTCGTTATGGAATGGTTTGGGAGAGATCCATCTCTACACAAACGCGGGCCGACGACTCTACCCAGTCATCCACTCAAAGGAAACCCCCCAAGCCATCACTTATCGCTTTGAGAAAACCCATGTTCCTGAACGGCATGGGTAGCCCGGGAAGGGTGATTCAGACCGCTGCAATCGGGCTCTCTTTGCCCCTATGGACTTCCATGGACCATCGTGACATGCTGAACTGCCATCGACCGAAAACCTGAGGAGCATTACACTAAGCGAACACGAAATCCTCTTGTGAATCTAGGGAGATGCGGAACGTATTTTGACGCACAGGCAAGATCCGCGCCGGAGACTGGAGACCCCAGGAGACGACAAAACGTTGGAAGATAGTAAAAGGAGGTTTCTTAGCACCGAAGCGAGCCGCAAGGGTCCATTTGAGGTCCACCTCCACCGCTGAGAAGGCCGATGCAGGGAAAACTAGAGAGACACAAGAACCATAACATGAAACATCAGAATCCACCATATAGAACTCTTGGTAGCAGTGATATGGAGGGACCCCACGCGGCCCGCAGAGCGCATCCCTGTAAGATCCTGGGCGGAGAGCCTCGTGGGAAACCGGCACCAGCAATGGGGTTGTTCTTGAAGACGCGGGCCCCGGAGCGAGTGGCAGAACAGAAGGCATACAGGGAGGCCCGGATAGAGAACCGAAAGATATCACTGGAGGAGCAGGGGCTGATGGACGATAGAGAGCATCGGGCTCGTTGTAATAGCATAGCGCTGGAGGCAGAGGATCCAGTGGCCAGGCCGGCGGAGGCGCAACGAGCAAAAAATTTGAAACCACTGGCCACACGTCCGGCGTGTTCTCCTGGGCAGCATGATCCATCTTTTTTAGCCTGAATACACGAATGAAGAGTTGGAGTTCAGAAAACATTGAATCTAATATGTTAATTTGATATAGTTTATCTATATGACCTCATCTTCTATATGATATGCTACAATTAGACAATAGAAAAAGATGAATACAAATGAATTGTTTGCAGTTTTTGATCTCATAATATCAATTCATGCTAGGTTTGTAATTTTTTTTAAATTATACAAGTTGGATAGTGCGGGGTGGATGATGAATGCAATGGAATTTTGATTATTGGAAGATAATGGTTGATGGAACTGAATATTAAAATTTCACTTCATGGGTATGTTGAACCTATAGAGCTCTATCAGGAGGAGGTTCAGTTTCAACATTAACCCAACACTTTTTATTTCTCTACTGAGAATTTACTCTAGATGATTTAATAACCTAAACATGGTTTATAACAAAAGAAACCTCTAAATTAACATTGTATTCATCAATGATTTCAATGATGGAGAATTATTCTTTGAAGATACAACTAAACAGAAAAGGAGGCTTGCCTAAGTAGACATCCTACAATCAGATATCATAAGACCATAAATATGAAATACTAACAAAAGGTAGCAGATTTGAGGAAATCAGGTATCTACCAAAATGAGATAGAATCTCTCACCCATATAAAATCATGGTTAGAAAAATCTAATGATAGTCCAATCTCAATATAAATAACATCTGAAATGGTGGATATCATAGAGAGTGTTAAGGCATTAGTGAAAAATAAATTCCTAATAGATTCTCTAATACACTCAATGATTGATGTTTTGTGAAATGAGAGTGGAAAACCTAGAATATGAACTCATGTAAACCCCATATTTTTTTCAAATATATTTAACTGGATCCATGAGCCATAGAATAATAGAATTTCCTTTTGATTATAAATTTGAGATACACTTCCACATGTAGTCATAAAAGAAAATTCTAAAAAGAAATGGATGGAGAAGGATCCCTAATTATGGATAGACTGGATTGTTTGACCATGAATTATCTAGGTTTATTTGTCAAAATTCATATATAATCCGATTGAGGTCTGATAGAGAATGATATAAAATAAAATTGGTATTACTAACTTCTATCGATTATATTTGTGGGAGTTGACATTCAATCTATTCAACGTTACCAATGAAGGATGTAGGAGTTATGACCTCATCATTGAGAAACCGGTTATTAAAATATAATGAACTATCAGTAATGAATTAACCTAATAATTGTGTATGACACCATAAATAGCTATTTATAACAAAATAATAGTTTTGGATAGTACTATTTGAGATTTTATGGCATAAGAATTAAACAAAAACATTCCTGAAGTAGTTGCTTTTTTTTTACATACATAACATTCAATGCAGGCTTTCTTCCTTCATGCGTATATTTTTTTTGGTAGTGAAAGTGTACAACAAAGTAATATTTTCTTGCATGTATCTAAAATGAATCCCATATTTATTAGGTGAAGGATTAAGAAGTCCTAATGATCTTGAATTTACAGTGTTATATGTCATAAGGATAAAAATATATTACTAATAGTCATTAATGATAGAACCAAATTCATCCAAAAAATTTGTAAAAAAATAAATGGTGAAAAAGATAATAGTTTCATACCATTTAGTGTGGTAGTGTGATGCAACCTCCATGTTATTATAAATCCCAATAATAGTGTTTAAGTGTGAACTACATGCAATGTTGGAGCCAGAAATGAAAGAAAACTTACAATAGAAAATATAAAAATTTGAAAATATTTTTATTGAATGTAGAATATTTGAATTAATATAATGATGAAATAAATGAATTAAAAGAAAATTTGAATTATTTCTGTCTTTTTTGATCATATAAGTATATTAATTTATGGAAATAATACATGAAAAAATTAGTACCAAATGAAAATTATATATTTTATAACACAAAAAAAAATATAAATCAAAATTTAATATTGGAAGTCAACAACTATGAATTTTGAAATAGAAGTAAAATTTTAATAATGGAAAATGTATGATCAAATAATATATTCAAAAAATATAAGAAAAAATTGAGTGAAATAAAATATAAGTCAAGGACTTAAAATTGTGGAAATGACTTATTTTTATGGAAAAAGAATCAATCAATCCATTAAAATTTTAAAAATATAAAAAATGAATAGAAAATCCTAATTAAAACAAAATTATGAATCAAATGAAATATAACCTAAAAATTAAGACCCAAACATGTTTTATTAATAAAAAATAAATTAAAAACATAAAAAATTAATAAAAACTTCTATTGTAACATACTACAAATGGTTTTAAAGAATAAATTGTTTTAAAACAGTATTATGTACCACTAGTAATTGGAAACAATTAAACATTTAAAAAAACTAAAAAAATATAATCATAAAGATCCAAAATTGAAGTCATTTAATGGAAATTTGAAAGGGGATAAAATTTATAAAATCTGGGAAACAGTTAATAGGTAATAGTAAAGAGTTTTAAATATAAAACTGGCACACTCCTTTGTACATAGAAATACCAATAAAATATGAAATTCCATCCTGAAAAGTATATATGGTTATTAAATACTCCTATAATCAAGGAAGATCCTTTCCTGTAAGTCAATATTAATATGCCTCATTTATTTTTCACTAGAACAATGAATGCGGGAAGAACTTCACATATTGTGAAATCAAAACAAAGTACTTGCATATTGATTTTCTTTAAAACAACTTCTCAGCAACTTTTATACCAAAAAAACACCACAACACAAGCAATTAGCATTAGTGAACTAAGAGACTCAACAAATATCAACATAAAATTTTTAAAAAAATATATAAGTAGAAGGAATTGAATTTTGATCCATAGTATCAACTAGAGATTTTAGGTGGGTGTTTTAAGGTTATGTTTGATAATACTATTTGAAAACTGATTATAGTATCTAGGTTTCATTTGAAACCGCAAACTAAAAAGAGCTTACAATACTTACCTTCTATGATAAGAAATTTGAATGTTTCTTTCATCTAGAACACTAATTAAAAAAGAGTTATATAAGAAAACATTTTAATAGATACTACAAAATACATTTTTAATAATCCTCTTTTAAAGAATTTACAAAAATTTATTATAGCACTTATAATCTCTTAAAATGAAAATATCTACCTCACTGCATCGACATTGAAAACCCATTATTATCACCAATATCCACATCTATCATTTTTAATATATCCCAAGAATGTTTCTTCATTATCATTGATATCATTGATATCATTGTGCCACTATCCTAAAAAAATTATCACAAAAAAAATTCTGAAAATTCCACGCTTAAGGATAAGGACTCTCGAACATCAAAATATTCACAAAAATTGCATTCTATGAAATGATAACATGATAGCTAGTAAAAGTGTAGGAATGTTTGAACTAAAGACTAAAAGTAAGAAAAATTAAAGAAGAAATGTTAGATAATTTGAACTATATATAACAACAAAAAAACCATAAACTAATTTCATAAGTTATCGAGTGATCCATGTCATTGTATAATCAACCATTGAAATAGGCCCACCTTTATAACTTGTAAAAATGAACCAACATTCTCTTGGAGGTGTAGTTTCATGGAAGTAACTAAGATATAATACATGAAAATTTTTGAACTGTATCAAAAAATAATATAGTTTAATTAAATAGTGAATATTAAAACAAAATAAAATATCACATCTACATATGAGCATGAATATAAAATTGATATTGAATGGAATTTTAAAATAAAGAATAAGGCCATAGACCTATTAAATTATAAAGGTTCTATATGTCTACCAAGGAGTAATATATGGATAATTTTTTATGAAAATGATTCTTATATTCTAGAAATATTCATATGGATGTAGATAAATAAAAAAATATATTAATGAAATCATCCATCATTGAGAAAATGATTACTCGTTAAAAATATTATTAATATATAGCTGTTACTTGTTTCATTCTCCTACAAAATAGGATAAAAAAGTATATTTTTTACAATTGTAACTTTTTATATATAATCTTTAATATCGTTCTTTAATATTAAACAACACATCCAATAGGGTTTTCACAAAACAAAGTGACAAATTCTCCTCACATACCAAGGTAGAAAGTTTTATGGAAATAGTTAAAAAATATAAAAAGGATTTGATTAGTTTATATATTATATATTAAAACATGTATCACCGTGTGTGGTTTCCATGAAATCCTCTAATTGATTAATCATTCATATATATTGAAAATCACTAATTTGTAGGAAGACTATTGATTTCCAGGAAGAAAAATATTGTAACTAAAAGTACAATCAATTTTAAATTAACGCCTTTACAGAACACTTGGTAAATATAAATGGGAGTTGAATAGATGGTAGTGTTATGTGGGTATTTAAAATTGAAAAAATTAGTAATGAAAAGATGAGGTAAAAACTAAGCACCTATATATTTTCCTCAATTTCTCTATTAGAAATCTATATAATAGATATGTGGTTAAAATAAGTATAAGATCAAAAAACTATACAAATTTAGAACATTGATAAAGTGATCAATATAAATTATATCCATAAATGAACTATATTGGGTAAATATCACAAATGAAACTTTATAAAATGATATTTACTTGATTGATATAAAATATATTGAAAAAGAGAGAAAAAGAATTAAATATTACTCATGGGGCACATATATAGAATCTACCGAATTAGATTCACTTCAACACATGTGATCATGGGTTTTTCATTTTGAATTTTAGCACCGACAACCACAAAAAAAATACACATACAAAAATTAATTAGAATAAACACATTAGGATAATTTTAAATATACTATAAATTTCAAAGTACATGGATTACCTATTTTTCAAATTTTGAATATTTTTGACATGTATCATGAATCCATAATCATGCCAAGAAGAATCAACACAGAAGGTTGCTTAAATATGAAAATAAAATAACTGGTTATGATCAATTGCATGAGTAGAAATCATATGTTGAATAAAACCATAAAACAACTATGATTAAATTGTATTATATATATAGAAACTCACAGAATAATATAGTGGGGTCATGTTATACAAATTATAGGTTACCAATATACTAAAATTCTAAATGAATATACAAAGAGGTGGACATGGAGAATGAAACGTGAAGGCAGAAGCTGAGAGCGAGGTGGACATGGCGGAGGAGAATAAGAGTCAGAGGCAGAAGTTGAGAGTGAGGTAGAGGAATGGGAGGAGACTGAGGTGGAGGTGGAGGTGGAGAACGAGGTATAGGTGGCAGAGGTGGAGGCCTTATAAAAGACTGAGGTAGATGAGGAGGTAGAGGAGGTGGTGGATATGAATATCGATACGGAGGCACAGATTGAGTCGGAGATGGGGGGACTGGTGGTGGAGGGGGATAGGAGGTCGTAGAAGGGGGGTGGGTTTCCACAGGTTAGATAGGTTTCCAAGTGGAAGTGTTCGGGTGGTGGCATGATGGAGGGGTGAGTTTTTTTTAAGGAAAGAGACATCCAATGATGATCACCCATTTTAGGGTGAAACAACCCACATTTCTAGTAGTGTCGGCATTTTTCATAGCATTGATAAAAGTAGGCACTACTCGTGTATCGATCTGTGGCAGTGACATAGAAATTGGTTGAAGGAATGGACCAAGAACACCTAAATGATGTTTACCCATATGGTATGAACGAGGTGGAGTCTAGTCCATGTGGTAGTCATGTAGGGGGGATCAATTTTCATGGTAGGTGTGTAATGGGAACATAGGTCTACACTGTAGATTCAGTTTGGAAGCACCAATCCACATGGTTGCTTTGTGGAAGGACCATAGAGAAGATAGGTGTGCGAAAGTCTGAGATGCACGAGTAACTTATATAGGATGTGAGTCCACTAGAGAGCCACATGGAAGAAATTATTTCTCATCCTAGTCAAGGAGGGAGAGGTCACATGAATGAGTCCTAACAAAGGATGATCACACGGTGGCCATAATGGAAGTGCATTAAGGGGAAAATATATGTGCACTAGGCTTTTGAGTAGACCCTCATGAAAGAGTATTTGTGGGAGAGATAAATTCACATAGGTTTGTGGGCTCAGTAATTACCTATGGGTGTCTTGGAGAGATAGTTTTCCTTATATTTTTCATTTTTGTATCTATGTGTCTTCAAAGAATGTAAACCCTTGTATTTATAGGGAAAGGCTAGGTCATCACTTTCTGAAACAGACAGTTCTTTCGGTAGTGAGTGTAAACCTGCATGGTTCCTGTTCTAAGTGTATATGCATGAGTTTATTTGGCTCCTGGAAAGAGAAATCACGAAGGACCGCATCAGAACCATGTGATAGGAATGTGATATATGGAGAGTGGGAGATCTATGTGGTGTCCTTCCATTTTCAGTCTACATGTGAGGACGGTGTTCGTTTGTCTCCTTCTATTTTTGTTCCATGTGGGGGGTAGACTGTCACATTGTTCCTTTTGTCTTTGGTCCACATAAAAAGTTATCAACAACATTATTCCTTTATCCGATGAGTTTTGACATTCATTGACCTATTTTGATCATAGAAATCCCACATACATTAATAACAATATTTTGGTAATTTTTTCAAAAATAAAATTATATGCTACATTCAAAAATATCTTCCAAAAGTTGAAAAATACTTCTAAAAAATTATCTGAGAAGAAGTCCCAATAATGGAACTATTAAAATAAACAAAGATAATATATGGAAATTTTGAGTAAAAGATTCAAATTTTATTGTAATTTGAAAGAAGTTCTTTTTATTAATTCTTAATCGTTTAAACAATATAACACATCTATAAAAGAGATATAAATTTTATTTTTGATATAATTAAAGAAAAATAAGAGTGGTAAAAAATAGATTATATATTTAAATTTAAATTTAATAAAAATTAAAAAAAATTAACATAAATATGGTAAAGAAAATTCTCATATAGAGGATGAAAAAAATTCTTAACAATATTGTATTTTTATAGGGTTATAAATCAATCAAAGAATAAGTTTTTGATAGCAAAATGTTAATACCCTAGAGATAATAGAAAATAAAATATGTGATTTAGAATGGGTATACACTACAAAAAAATGTCAGAAGCGGTAGTTATTTCATGAACTACTAGTGTTTTAAACTGACACATAAAAATATAGTGGTGGTTACCAAAACCACCACATATTGCATAGTCTCTAATCATTTTGTTGTAGTTTCTTTGATTTCGTGGTATATTTGATATGTGTTGTTTTTGAAGTATTTAGCAGATTTTTTTTTAAAAAAATTCCCCAGGGAAAATTTATATTACATGAAACTGACAACCACATAATATATTAGTGGTGGTTAGGTATAGCGACAGTTTCCATTAACAACCAATAAACATAATTTAAATTAATCTACTTAGTAGTGATTACTAAACACCCACTGTTAAATATTACAATTGGAATTTTTCTTGTAACATATTTAAAAAAAAACTATAAATATAAAAACATGAAATAAACTAAAACATATATGTATGATAAACCCATCATACAAACATCATACATCCATAGTCATATTTACAAACATCCACAGTCAGCTTAACCTCATTCTCAGTCAACACATACATCAGTCAACTAATGCCTCAGTCATCAATATATACATATAAAATATGTCCAAAAACAACTCATGTCAAATATAATTCTATACCATGAACTCTATAGAACTCTACTGTCTCCACAATAACACAAAAACGAAAACCGACCACATCATTTCATCAACTGTAACAAAAAAAGAGAAATTAAAACTAAACATAAAAAATCAGAATTACAGTAGAATAATTGATAAAATTTTAACATACCATGGAAACTTAGGACCATCAAAACTTCATTATGAAGAATTTTATTGATCATAATAGACAATCTCTCACCTATTATAATAATTTTTCACATATAATGAAAACTTGTACATTTAAGAAAATAAATGTAAAAGAGAAAAGATGCAGAATATATTCAAAATGTTGGAGAAAAAATGTGTTATATTTTTAATCAAACAGAATTATTTTTGACATAAAACAAATAATATATCATAAAAAACACATTGAAAACATAAACCTAACTATTTAAGATATGATTCAATAGTTGAAATAGAAAAGGGATATGTAAATATTCTAAATAAGTTTTAAATAGATATGTTGTGTGCTTTAAATTTTCTTAATAAAAAAAATTAAAGACATATATATCACAACATGACCTATATTTTGAAAATAACACATTGTTGTTTGTCCCATGAATCAATGTCAATATGTGGTAATTTTCTATGGTTATCATCGTTTAATGCATGTTTTCGGGTTTTAAAACACTAAAATGCATTTACAGTCATCCCAAGAAAACTGTAACTCAGAATGACATGTCTTCAGTTCCTACATTTCCCAATTCAATCTATGGTTGTTTTTATATGATTTCAGGGAAATTCGATGTTCTTTTCAGGCCCCCTCCACCCACTAATACATGTTTTTAATGGCATTTTTACCTTTGAGAATTTCCTACCAAGTCATTTTGTTCACACCACACATCAGATTGATGTGTTGTCTATATGTACATGTTAAAAATAAAAAAACTATTGTTTTACCATGATTCCACATCAATATGAGGCCATTTACTATGTTTTTTACCGTTCCACACACATTTTAGTTTTTTAAAAGACTTGAAACACATTTATGGTCATCCCGAGTAAACCATAACTCAGAATGACTTTATTTTGGTTCCTATATTACACAATTAAATCTACAGTCATTTACCTTTAATTTTATGGAATTCAATCATTTTATTATGGTTTTTACCCCCCCCCCCCCCCCACCCCCCACCACATGTTTTTAAATGCTTCTATGCCTTTAAGAAGTGTTTAACAAGTCATTCCAACCACACCACACGTCATATTGACATGTCTTCATGTACACATAAAAAATAACTCAATGATGGTTTCCCATGAATTCATGTTAATATGATATCATTTTTTATGTTTTTGACCATTCAATAAATGTTTTAGTGTTTTAAAACACTAAAAATGCATTTATTTCCATCCTAAGAAAAGCATAACTATTAATGATGTTTCTTTTGTTCCAAAATTTCATAAATAAATCTACGGTCATTGTACATTGATTTCAAGGTAATATAACATCATTGTTCTAGATTTTTCTTGCTAAAACATATTTTTAAAGGCTTTTATACATTTAAGAAGTGTTAACTAAATCATTCCAACCACATCATTCACTAGATTGACATGTTGTCAATGTGTACACTTCAAAAATAACACAATAGTGGTTTTCCAAGGATTTAACATCAATATAAGTTCCTTTTATATGGTTTTGACCATTCCAAACATGTTTTATAGATTTAAAACACTAAAAAATCCTTTATTCCCATCCTAAGCAAACTGTAACTTAAAAAGATGTGATATTGGTTCTACAATTCCAAATACAATTTATATTCTTTTTCCTTTGATTTGAGGGAAATTCAACATACTTTTTCTAGTTTTGGCCCCCTAACACATGTTTTTAATGGATTTTATACCTTTAAGAAGTGTTTACCAAGTCATTCATACCACACCTCATATCAGATTGATGGTTTTTCTATGCATACATGTCAAAAATAACTCAAAAATGAATGCTCTGTGATTTTACATCAAGATAAGGTCGTTTTCTATCGTTTTGATCATTCCACATAGGTTTTAGTGTTTTAAAACACTAAAAATGAATTTACAGCCATTCTTGGAAAACCGTAAATTATAATGACATATCATAAGTTCTTATATTTCACAATTCAATCTATAGTCATTGTTATTTGATTTTAGGGTAATCCGATGTCATTTTACTAGTTTTGACCCCCTGACACAAGATTTTAAAGTCTTTTGTACCTTTAAGAAGTGTTTACCAAGTCATTTCAACCACACCTCAAGTTGTATTAATGTTTTTTCTACGCATAAGCATCAAAATAACTCAGAGGCTTTTTCCATGATTTCAAATCAATATGAGGTCATTTTCTATGGTCATGACCATTCCATGCACATTTTAGTATTTTAAAACCCAAAAAATGTGTTTAATTCTATCCAAGGAAAACCCTAACTCAGAATGACATGTCATTAGTTCATAAATTTCACAATTCAATTTTTGTTCATTATACTCTAATTTTAGGGAAATACGACATTGTTTTCCTGATTTTGACACCCTGATATGTGTTTTTAAAGTCTTTAGTACCCCCTTAAAAAGAGTTTACCAGGTAATTATGACCACACCGCATGTCATATAGATGTGAATTCCACATGTATACATAAAAAATAACTCATTGGTTGTTTTCCCTCAATTTCACGTCAAATCTGAGGTTTTTCTAGGATTTTGATTGTTCCACACACATTTTAGTGTTTTTCAACACTAAACACGTGTTTATAGCCATCCTGATAAAATTAAAAATCCGAATGACATATTTTCAATTATTTGACATTAAAATTTAATTTACTGATGTTTCCCTCTAATTTTAGGGCAATCCGATGTTTTTTTCTAGTTTTGATCCCCCGAAACATGTTTTTAAAGGCTTTAGTACCCTCTAATAAGTGTTTACTAAGTAATTATGACCACACCACACATCAGATTGATTTTTTGTCTACTATTACACATAAAAAATAACTCAAATGTTTTTTCCAATGATTTCATTTCATTATACGGTTCTTTGGTTTGATTTTATCTGTTCAACGACTGTTTTGGTGTTTTAACACACTAAAAATGAGTTTATGACCATCTAGAGAAAACTATAACTCAGAATTACATGTCATCAGTTCCTATATTTTAAAATTTAATCTATGTTCATAACCCTATTATTTTCGGGCAGTCTGATGTCATTTTCTAAGTTTTGACCCCTAACACATGTTTTTAAAGTCTTTTGTACCATGTAAGAAGTGTTTATAGAGTCATTATGACAACACCACATGTCATATTATTTTGTTCTATTTACATACATGTCAAAAAATAAAATAATTTTTTTATTATCATGATTCCACATCAATATGATGTCATTTTATTTGGTTTTTTCCCTTCCAAACATGTTTTATTGTTTTAAAACACTACAAAAACATTTATAGTCATCCTAGGAAAACCATAACTCATAATGACATGATGTCGGTTCCTAAATTCCACAATTAAATATATGGTCATTTTCCTATGGTTTTAAGAAAATATGATGTCATTTTTCTATTTTTGACCCCCCCAAACTTTATTTAAAGGTTTTTGTACCTTTAAGAAGGGTTTATCGAGTCAAAACCAAGAAAACAAGCTCATATTATTTTCAAACTTATGGATAATGATCTATATTTTGTTTTCAACATATAGAAATCAACCACATATCAACATGGTATAATATATGTTTATTATGAATCAAAATGCATGTTTTCTATATAAAATTGTCATTTTAGTTTTACTTATAGAAGTCATATGTGTTCTTTTCAAATGATTGAATGATCTATATAATTTAGAATTTATCTCGACATGATGAGTTATAAGTCTAGAAATTTCTTCAGGGATCATGTCGATCATCTGGAGAAATAAAAAAATAATAATTTTTAATTTTCTCCTACCACTGATCATGTGTTTGCCTATAAGACTCTTGTTCTTGTACTTTTTTTCAATCTTTCAATTTCTCTTTCTGATTCTTAATAAACAACACTACTTGAACCCCCACCAGGTGTAGTTATAATGGATGATGGTTATCTACCAAAGACAGTTAAAGGAGTATCCCCTGAATCCATCACTCATACACATCTGGGATGTTCCTTCCCTAAAATGATTACAAATGCATCATTAATGGAAACCAATGATGATTTTGAAGGGTTCGCATCCCATAATTCTTGAATTTTAACTTGTTAATAGAAAAATATTAACAATGATTTTTTTAAATATCAAAACATCATAATATTATCCAATTAATAAACTTTTCAATACTATTTATTATTATTTTTTTATTATAAATACATGATAATCAAAAATATATTATAAAAATAAACGAGCCTTAAACCCAACTAATTGGGGCTAGCTAAATATATAAAATGATGCCAAATTGGAATCATTTGATCCTTGTATCTGGATCAATTTAATTTGGATTAAGGCTTGATAGTTATTATAATATATTTTTCATTATTATGTTTTTATAGTAACAAAATAACATGAAATGATAATGAAAAGTACATACTCCAACGTCTTTGGTAGGGACATTTACAAAATTTTCATCTAGTTTCCTATACACATAAACCACATCTCTGTTCATCCAACAGAGTGACCTAATTCATTAGAAATTATAGAAAATTATAAAAAATATTAAGAAAACATTGAATTATAATAAAATTATATAAATAATAATGAATAAAAAAACAAAAATTGTTCTTTTTCTCAAAAAACACTGAGACCCTGTGATGTGAGGAATGAATTTCTTATCATGATGCACAATATTTTTTAGATAATTCCTATAAAAATAGAAATATTAATAAAAAATATAATTTTATTACTTTAATGTTATCAAGATACTTTAAAATATGCAATTAACTCATGAGATGAATCTCTATTAGTATCGATAAATATCTTCCATTGCTCATAAGAAATGTCTTTAGACACTTTCTTATACATCTATCATGAGCTCAGAGATGTGTCATTAAACTCATGCCATAATATCTATTTAAAAACTCTATAGTTCTTGCCCAAAATTTTTAAATTCCATGGGCATGAACCATAGTCGGGGACATCATAATGAATAAAACATTTATAAATAAAAAAATATAACATGATATAATTCTATTAAAAAAATTTACTCAAGTTGTTTAAATTAGTTATCAATGAATATTAAATTAATATTACCTTTACATGAGTATCCAAGACCTCATTTTTTCAAATCTATAGGAATATTCCTTCAATATTAATAATTAATGGGAAAGATCATTATCTCACAATCAAGATGCACATGAATATTCCCATATATTTCAACAGCATCACTAGTAAGCACCCTGAATTCATTAAATGGAACAATAATCATAAAGTCATTTAGGTCCCATACATATATTGTGTTCATATTTGTATCCCTTCTATGGTTGTCTTTATCTATTTGAAAAATTCATTTTACAGTTAATAAAATATATATATTTTCTGAAAAATTACATACATATTAGTAACAGTAACTCGCCAATATCCCTTGGATGGAGGGTGACCAACTGCTCCATCTCCATAGGTGAATCAGGCGGTGGGCTACCAACGACATTTTGGGAAAAGGTTGTATCACTAGTACTCTTAGGTATAATAGAATCACTCAGATCCACATAATCTGACAATAGTGGTGGAGTTCTCATAGATGTTGATTGACTAGGATCCTAAATTTTTTTATTCTTGGAATTTTTTCAATTCAAATGGTCGTTGTATATTAAATGTAAAAAAATACAATTTTTTTCAAAAAATAAAATAAAAACAATAACTATTTATATATGTACAAAATACTGATCATTGAGAAATTATAATATATTTCTATTCCGAAGTTATATATTCAATTATCTTCATCTTTATTGTCTTTATTTTTATCAACCTATATTGGTATAATTCCTTCATTTTCACCCTCCCTTAGAAGATCTACTCATTAAATATTTTTAGGAAAAAAATGTTGAATTTTTTGTTGTTGATGAGGTTTACTATCATTAAATACCAATTTATCTTCATCCCCCACATCATATAAGTCTCTCTACGTAAAGTGTAAAAAAACACTCCAACCTTCATGTATTTCATCATCCACATAATAAATCATCTTGTCTTTTGAATTCAAGATAAATAGACTATACTCTGTATGCTCACCAGTAAGGATCAAGCAATATAATTTTACTTAAGTAAAATGTAACAAATCTTTCATTATACCCCTATCAATCTTAACCCACTAACATTTGAATAAGATAAATAAAAAATCACCATGATTGATTAATTGAATTATATCATTCATATTTCCATTGTATCCCACATCTGTAAGTGTAAATACACTACTATTTTGAGTTTTCAAGTATTATTCACGATAAAATCTATAAAACATGGATCCATGAATATTTTATGCATCAGATATATTTTATTGACTTAGAGGACCTCAAGCCAAAAAACATCAAATTGTTTCGTATTTAAAATCTATTATAAACATTTGTTATCTAGAAAAAAATTAAAAAGGTGTTTCTTTTAACAAAGAAAAAATAATTACACATCAATAATATGAATATGATTACATACTTACATGATGAGTGAACTATTCAACAATATTCTTCTTAAAATATTTTGTTAGTTCCATATCATTTAGATATAAACCCCTTAGTCACCTCTTTGTTTACGTTTGTGATTATTCAATAAATGGATATGCAATAACACTATTCTGTATCACATAACTTTGTTCTTGTAGAAACTCTAATTCATTCATTGTAAAATGTAACCCCTTCCCAATTGGTTGTCCAATAGTTGAAAATATAAATGACTGGTTTTCAGAATGATTATTAGTGGATATGTCTTTAACACATAGCATGATTTAATCTAGTATCAATCCCATACAAATACCTAGAACATAAGGTCATTCACTCTTGAACTATGTAACCTTCAGCAATGGATCCTTTTGGTTGAGATTTATTCCTCATATATGATTTCAAATGAACTAAGTACATGATGAAAAAAATAAGAAACATATTAAATAAAATTACATAATAATTTTATAAAATTGAATTCACCAATGAAAATAAAAAATAATATCAACTTACCTCTCAATTGGATACATCCATCGACAGTGTACTGGTCCACCAAGTTTAGCTTCTTGAACCAAATGAATATTCAAAGGAATCATGACTATGAAGAATGAAGGGTAAAATAACATGTTCAAATGAAAATGTTCCAGAACAATTATTTCTTTATGTTTATAAATCTTAGTAGGATTTCAAGTTTTTTCATAAATTTCTCTGAAAATGGTTAAAAAATAAACTAGAACAGCAATTAATTTTTCAGGTAATGTATTATGCAATGATAATGGAAACAAATTCTCCATCATAATATGTGACTCATGATTTTTAAATTGATGTAACATTCAATGTTTCAATTCCACACACCTTGATATGTTACTTTAATATCAATCTGGAACTTTTACATTCTTTAATGTTCTAAGGAATATGTATTTCTCATGATTTTTTATTGTAAAAATAGCCATAGGATACTTATTATTCTCATTTTCCAACAAAAAATTATTTATTTTTATTGAAACCAAATCCATATGAGCATTAAAGTTATCATTTGATTTACCCTTATCATTAAGCAATGTAAATTATTACATTTTCACATAGGTTCTTATAAATATGCATTACATAAAGATTATGACATATCAAATTAAACTCTCAATAAGGAAGTTTGAAAATAAAATTATACTCTTTCTCTTCCATTTCTATGTTCTAGATTCTTTGGATATTGTACCTCATACACTTTTTGTAATACCCCAAGTATTTATAAATAAATTTAAGATATAATTTAATACATTTAGCAATGAGTCCTTATGAAACAACACTTTTTATTATAATTATTTAATCAATATAGTTATAACTTATCCATTAAACATAATTTTTCTACTTATATAATTTGGATTTCAAAAACAAAGACATACATAGTTGTGACTAGTAATATATTTAGGGTTTGGAGGATTAATTTAATTTTTTTTTTTGAATAGTAACTTGACCCTTTTGAATAGTAATTACACCCTTTTGAATGGTAATATGACCTTTATGAATATTAAACCGGACAAATGAATAGTAACATGACCCATGAAATTATACATAAAATTTAGTCATCTTATAAATGAAAGTATGATTTAATTATATCATTGTATAATTAAATGAATATTTTAAAAATTATTATTTAATTGTTGGGTTTATTGTACGTCATAAATATTTAATTAGAATTTTATAATTAATTAATTAATTTAAATGAAAATTAATTTTTTAAAAATGTATTCATAAATAAATATTTTATTATCATATAATTTTAGGGTAATTAAATAAGACCTTAGTTAATTTTTCGTAGTGTTATAAAATCAGTTATAAATTTAAAATCTATCTTTTTCAAGTAAATGATGTTTTTAATTAAAAATTCAATTTTCCACATTTAGAGAATTATTTTCATAAAATTGAGTTCATTTTTAAATTTTACAAGTTGAAAAATGTTTAGGGTGAAATTTTTTGATTTTTCAAAAATACATGATTTTTTTGTGAATAATAAAATACGATTATTTACGATAAATGTTAAATACATGAATTTTTTAGTCATTGTTGATGTAAGGATGAGGTAAGAACCATTATTTCTTACTCACATGCACAAGTTACTATATTTATCGATAAGAATCTAAACTTTTTCTTGTCTTGATAAAAATAAAAAAAACAATAATGAATAAAATAATCAGAAATAACCCCTCTCCTCCACTATAAAAACCACCCCTCACCCTCTCTTTTACTCACACCACTAACCCTTTAACATTGTGAAAATTATACCCAAGTCCTCTTCCCTTCTATCTCCCCCATTACCAAGAGATTTTGGTCTTTCTAAAAGACCAAAACCCCTTTCCCTAATGAGGTTCTCAAGGAAGCCAATTCAAGAAGTAAATCCTCTTAATTTTTCTTTTAATTTCATTTCAATGTATTTTTATTTTCTTATCCTCTCCTCACCTCCTCTGTTAAAATGATCATTATAAATCAAGTATCATATATATATTATAATTATATAATTTTAATTGAAGATACATCATCAATCTCATTACTCTCTCTCTTTCTCTTATTTTAAAAATGATAACATCGTCCGAGAGGTGCCGATGTACAACCTTCGTGGATGATGAACTTTTGTTTTTAGATTTATTATTAAAGGAAGGTAATGATACCTTTTTTATGTTTAAAAATACTATAATATTTTTATTATAACTTATTTAATTTTCTATAAAAAGTATATATATATATATAATACTAATTCATACGATAAAACTTGTTCGTGGTGATCAAAAACCTCCAAAATAATATAAATAATTATCACTAATGTTTTATCTAATAAATCATCATCATAAAATATAAAAAATTGAATTATATACCCATTTAATCTTTTGTATGTTCATTATTATTATATAAAATTAATTTTATAGAATTATATTCATTCCACATGAACTCCATTACTTAAAAACAAGCGAACCGATCATGAAAACCAATAAAAGGAATGATCTCGAATGATGAAATTAAACTCTATAACTCATGATAAATCCATAAATGAACTTAATAAAACTATAATTATTCTAATACATTTATAAATGGTTCCGAATTAATTAATTATTCAATTTAACTTGATTATATAGGACTTTAATGACAAGTGCCGAAGAAATTTAGCTTTAATGTAAGGGTTTTCTCATCTCACTTCCATTTTTGTGAGATATTCCTCATTCACCAATATGTCTTGTCTATGGTATATTTATACATCCCATTATTGTATCATATCATTCATCTATTTATTTTCATGGTATTCATTTTATCCTTTCGTGATTATTAATTTTGGAGCTTATGATTTGATTGATTATAAAGTGGTAAGGGATTCTACCCGAACCCCTGTTTTTTCCCTTGGATTACTCTTTCTATACCTTAAATAAAAAGTAATACATCTTTATTTTTTTGTATATTTATTTTAAATTTTCTAATATGTTATTAAATCAAATATCCAGATCATATCCGCCTCCTTTGATAGGTATATTCATGTTTTAAAGTGGTTCCCTTCTCAATTATTCCCGATAAACAAGTCTGATTCAAGGGAACGTCCATAATTATTATCCATTTTCAAGTGAAATATATAATATTTTTTAAGACATAATTATTTTTATAAAATAAAGAAATTTATACTGAAAAACTATCTTGTTTCATTTCTAGTTTTTTTAAAACAAACACATCGTTACACTTCAAAAAGTCTTTAATGTATTCCTTAAAACACACTAAAATGTTTTATTTCTATAGTTTCATAAAAAATATTTTCACATGATTTTACTTTAGTGGGACACAATTTATTCCTAATATATATTATAATGTCATTAACTTTTATTTTTTGGGATATAAATTACTAAAATCTCATTTTATGACAAATACAAACGATTTTCAAAAATAACTATTTTTTCCAAAGTAAAAAAAGAATTATTCTCATCTCACTTTTACTTCGGTGAGATATATGAATTCTCTGAAAATTATTCCATGTGTTTGTGTTGTATATACTTCCCTTGGATATATTATATCAAGAGTATCCTTATTCTCATTATATTCTAAGGGATTATTATTTTTATGTTTCAAAGTGGTATGGGACACTTTGGAATTTTTAAAATTATTTCCAAAAAAAATAAATGGTATCATTTAAAAGTATCTTCATCTATTTCAACATCCTTTTTTGAATCTTGTAAATCATTGAGTAATATATCTTTTGATACCATCCTCCATATTTTGTTGAATGTTTGATTATTATTTTGACTATGGATGTGCTAATTGGATCCCATTCATGGGTTATAGTAAACGTATTTACATTTCATATGCTAGTTTTTCAATAAGAATGATTATGTTGTTTATGTTTCACCCTTTTCATATGAGGAATTTATTGGACTTTGTATGTGATGGTCGGGCCTTCTATAGTCCCACAATTCATTGGTAGGTCTCAAGAGAGAAAATGGAATTGGGTTTTGGATGAGGCCTTACCCTAGTATTTTCAGACGTCCTAGTCGAGGCCTCAACAGTATGTTTTAGGTGTCTATCATTATGAATCCCCTCATTATGAAACTAGTAATTGATATTCCATGTGATTATTCACCTAGAATAATATCCATGGTTATGTTTTATCATGGAATTATTTATTCAGATTTTATTCATCCCATATTATTCTCAAGATCATGTTTTAATGGTATGTGTTCCTATATTATTCACCATGCCTTATTATTTATGATTCTGCTATATAACTTACCCATACTTAGAATATGAGATCAAATCGTTCTTATATTTCCTTTCCCTTGGTTATGAAGAAGAAAACCTTGAATAATCTTTCAAGGATTCAATTCATTTAATATTATATTGTATCAAGTTTTATTTACTTTTCCCAGTGTATTATGGTTATCAGGAATGTAATTTGGTCTTCCAAAACAACTAAACTAATTATTCCTTTGGTATTTGATTCCTTGTAATCATGAAAATGTAATAAAATAATGAACTTGCTCCGGGATTCTTGGGTTAGTGTGTTACAGTTGGTATCAAAGTAAGTTTTGGTCAGAATGTAGTACTCAAGAGGGGGGTGAATTGAGTGTCTATAAAAATTTCTATTACAAATTAAAATTTTATGATCCCCCAATATTAAAAATTAAATTTCCCAGTTAGCCAGTAGTGAATTTATAAGAGCTTGACTGTTCGATTAATTTCTCAAAAGATTAATTAGTTCTTAGTTGTATCAAATTGATAATTAATATATCTTTTAAAACCAATCTAATAATTTAATACTGTTATAAACACTTTCTAATACAAACTATCATATTTCAATATAGTTTTATGAAATATACGATAAAACAGAGTAAAACTGAAAGGTAAAAACATAGAAAAAATAAAAAAAGGGGTTCAATCTCAAGAAGACACTTAATCCTATCAACTTGGTGATCACCTAACACCAAGCAATTTAAATTAATAAACAGTTTTATCCACACCCTGGATTGGGGTTCACAACAGTATACAGGTTGTCCAAGTCACAAGACCTCTACCAAAGTTCTTCATGGGTACAAACTACCAAGTCACACAGGTACCTCTTCCACACATATCTATCGGAGTAAATAGGTGTAAAAAGATACGAGTGAGAGGATATCTTGTATCCTTCAGTTTGATACAAGAGGAAGTGTGTGCTTGGTAGATAGATACATGCATTGCTCAAAAGTATGTAAAAATACACACAACAGAGAAAACAAATATGAGAAATAATTTGTAAGGCTCTATGTGTTGCTTTATGCAGCTCTAGAATTTTAGGATGAAGCAGATGCAAATATCATGTCCTCTTATAGAAGTTGACACAAAAATAGGGTGTTGTATTCTGGATTCAAAGCGCAATTATGGTTCTGCAAGAATATTATTCTCCTTCCTTGATAGGCTAAAGTAGTTTGTCAATTCAATGTTCATCCCAATTGATATTGCCTCATGTGTTCTTCTTTTTTCTTGAGTTCATAGTGGTGTCAGATGTTCTTCAGTATATCTCTCTCGCACATGAATTCACCACTTCACACAACTTCATTTATGTATATCTTCTTTTTTTATAAGTCATTATTTTATTTTAGGGCTGAAAAATATCATGTTATTTCCATGTTCATAGGTTCATCATACCTCGTATTGTCTCAAAAAGTATTAAAAAATATTATAAAATATATCAGTATCATTAAATGACACAAATATGATCATTGAAGATAATATTAATAAATGAAGATTTAAATAGTATATCGGTGACTCATATGTCGGTGTCTCCTTCTGTCGGTGTCTCAATCTGTCAGTGTCTCCTTCTGTAGGTGACTCAACCCATCGGTGACTTGTTTCAACAATGATTACATCCTTCTATTAGTGAGATATTCGATCTATTAGTGACTCATTTAAACTGATGGTGAGTCTTTCCATCGATGACACCATGCAATGGTAGGTCACTTGGAATGACAATAGGTCATCTGCATCGGTGAGACAGTTGAAGTATCAGTGACTCATCTCATTGGTGAGTCATATGAAATGGTCAGTCATCTGTTTTGGTGAGACATTTGATCTATTGGTGACTCATTCCAATGGTGAGTCCTTTCAATGGTATCATCTTCACATACTTAGAACATATGCATGTTTGAATAGTCTGTCAGTGATTCATATGTCTATCGGTTTCAGTGACTCATACATAGATAATTTTGGATGTTATGTCTATCATATAGTTTAGTAAAGTCAGATAGTGTTAATACCCATAATTACACATAGATAATCAGTTATAAGATTTTTTATACTTAAACACATACAAAAAGTTATATGATTGAAATGATATGATTATTCATGAAAATACTTTCACATAATTTAAAATTTGACATTATTTAAGATATATGTTAATATATGACATGATTTGTGATAATTAAAACAATTTTAGTCAGATATAGTGGCCAACAATCTCCCCCTTTTTATGATCACAAATCTAGGCATTATTAAGTATCATTATAGAAAGACTAAAGTCAACAGTCTGATTATTATCTCATATAATGATAAAATAATGTATCATAGATAATAATGCATAAACACATTATAATTCTTAATAATATTCTTCCCCTTTTAATAATTCTTAATAAAGTTCTCCACATTTTGGGATAAGAAAATAGTGGAAGGTGAAAATAACACTAAAAACAGAAAATTAGAAATAGTGAAATGTCATTCATGAGAAAAGTACACTGAATTAGAAAAATTACAAGCACTCAACCCTATCAAAAAAGATCACTCCACACTATAAAATAGGGTCAAGGGGTTCCTTCCCCTTATGAGAAGGATAAATGGATGGTCTAGTAGGAGGGTTAGGATGAGAAGCAGTAGGGTTTGAATGAATTTTTCGAGGAGGTAGATACACTCCTTCAGGTATGTTAAATTCTAGGGCAGGTATTTACCGAGAAATAAGTTGAGGCTGAACATGTTCTGTAATGATGCTTCTGATCTGAGATATGTCTGGAGAAACTAACATCTGATCTTGAGTAGGCATCGAACCAGCAGGTCCAAGTGGTGTAGCAGGAGGCACCATAATGGAATCACTTGGTACAGGGATATATGGTTTGAACAACTTGATTAACTCTTCAATTATCTCTCCACCATATTTCATAGCCTTTTCAAAATCATCTTTGTTTTATATGAACTTGTCTAACAAGGGAGTGAATTCTATTAGCTTCTGAATCTGATCCATAAAAAACTTAATCACTTGGGGAAGAGTAATATTGGTTTCCATATACTTAAACAGACTTTCCATTTGATACTTTGTGATGATTTTGGAGAAAAACTCATTAATATTGTTGGTCAGCTCTTCCTGAGTGTGTGAATCACTCCTTGTATAATACTATACATGGTTATTCACTTTATCCTAAGTGTCTTAAACCTTTTCTATACTATAAATTATGTCTTGAAACTCCTCTTTTGAAACTGAACTAACTGTTGAAAGATCCATAGATTGTGAAGGTTGAATAGGTGGAGAAGATGTTGAAGCAAGAGAAGAAAAGGAAAGTTCTTTAACTTCTTTTCTCATTTTGGAAAAATAAATACACATAAAATGAGAAACAAGATTCTCAAGTCCTTTTTGGACTCTTTCCATTGTATTCTTGTACTCGGTGGTTAAATCATTGATTCCAGAGGTTAACTTCTTCATCTCATTCCAAAGATTTGTGTTTATTATCACAATTGTTTCTACAGTTGTAATAAAATTTGGTTGAATTTACATTATCACCATCTTGGATACCGAAGCAGCATCAACATTAGATACACTGGTTGAGGCAGGAGTAGAACTACAAGTTCCAGCTTTCCTTACACCATCATCTATAGATCAGATAGCTTTAGAATTGTCAGTCAACTAATTTTTCTCTCTCCTTGCTTCATAAATTTTATATCTCATCAGATATTGTACCACATGTCTTATGGATGAACATATTTCTTTCTTTAATTATTCAAAATCATTCTTAGTGACATATTCACTTGAATAGTTCTAAGCAACTGGTTACCTTGCAATAAGTGCAAAGACTTCATCATCAAAATCTTTATAATCCAATCATCGTGAAACATACCCATGATTCCTCATGCATTCATCCAAAATATCAGAATTCAGGGGAGTAAGAGTATCAATCCTTACTCTTCCAATTTGATTCTCTTCATCAGCCTGAGCTAATTTTTCTTGAGGATCCCTCTTAGTGTCATCTTTCTTGGAATATTTTCCCCCCTCACTTAATGCTTCCTTTCTAGGTTGTTTCTTCTTATGTATATTTATTTTTCTAGTATATACAACTTGATCAACAGGTTCAGCTGGAGCAACATTTTCATCTTGAACATCACCCTCAACAGCTTCCATTCTAAACGCATCTGGATTCCCATCAGGATGATCAAATTCACTATCACTGCTACTTTCAATACATTCTTCATTATTACCATCTTAATCATTTTCATCAACATCTTCCTCATCAAATTCCTCCTCTTCTTCTTCCCTACTTGATTCTGAAAAACATTCACCACTACCATCTTCCTCTTCTTCACCTTCTTGTTTACTGGATTCACTGACATATTCTACACTACATTCAACATTTGTTTCTTCACTCCGAGTAGATTGCAGAATAGGTTCATGAGAAGGAAAGACAAAAGGTGTACATGGAATTCTAATAGATACTCATTTTTTGGTCTAGTTGTGTATGGATCACTTATATCTTCAATTGGTGATCTCACATCTCTGACAGGAGTAATAGGCTACTTATCCTCATCTGAAGAATAGATTACTTGTTCATCTGGACCGAGGCCAACATCCACTAGATCCCTTGGTCTAACTAGATGATCTATAGAATTGCCCTTTTCATATGGTCTGTCCTTATCACCAAACCATTCCTTTCTATATGGGTTCCATTTAATTTTTATTCTCTTAGAGATGTCAAAACATAAGTTGATTCCACTACATTCACTAATTACTATATCATAAACTTCATTTACACATCCTTTCTCCTTTTGAATGTATAAAATCATTCTGGAATAGAAAAGAGAATTTGAGTTACAACCATGTTTTATCATCTCATTTATCTGTACAATCATATAACTTTATAGATTCCATTTAACTCATTTCTGTAGTAAATACACCAAGTATACATCCTGATACTTGAGATAAGAAAATTCCCCCATCCTGGGACAAATATGGTGATGAATAAACTAAAATAAAATTGTGCACTAACCATTTAATTCTAATATAATCGGTCTCTTATGTTCCTCATTTCTAATTAGATCCTTCTGAAATGTCTCATAACAAAATAATTCTCTTTCAAGATGGTATGTACCATGGTAACCATCAAACATTTCTTCTTGAGGAACTTTATGATATTCATCCCAATGCCTTGAAGAGAAAGATATTCTCTTCCCTTTTATAATTGACTTCACCCAAGCAACATCACTTTTTTTTAAAAGTTGGGTCTGAAGCCTCATTTTTTTATTATTGAAACAATGCAAAGACCTCTTTAACTGGGTAGAGGGAGACCCATTACATACCCTGAAGGCCCAGTCGGCATTTAGCCCATTACATAGCCCGTAGGCCCAATTTTTTGGCCCAAATCCCATTCTGGGAGTAGTACTGCTACAGTACCCACACTGCTATAGTACCCGCCGCTGCTACAGTGCCCCTGCCGCCGCTATAGTACCCCCTGCCGCCGCTACAGTGCCGTCGTTACAACAATATCTCAGCTGTTACAGTAGCGCTACAGTGCTGCTATAGTAACCTGCACCCAATGGGTTTTGAACCCCTATTTTCCATGTAGAATTCATATACTAGATTCAAGTTGAAAACTCTTTCATTGTTTGTGAACCAATCAAGACATCCTTGATCTTGCAGCACCTTTAACAACATAAACTTTCTCTCTAAGAGGCATTCCACCAATACTTATTTCTCTGAGGTTTCCACATGGGTTTCCATAACAGTATTTTCAAGACCTAATGATTTTCTTGATTCACTTTTTTATTTCTTAGAATCATGAGAATCACTATATTGAAGAGCTTTCTTCACATGCACTATTCCAATCAGTCCATTCTGTAGATCAGAAGGTGAAAGGTCGGGGGTAAAGAAAGAGAGTGGTGACCGATAGAGTGTAGAAGTAAATGATTAGAGAGAATCGTTTCAAATTTACATCATTTAGGGCTTGTAAAATTTCACAATATCAAAATCGTGAACCGGGTTCAACAATATTAATGAAACAGTGTCATTTTGATAAAAACATAAAACGTATAGAAATAGTGATTCATCAGTGTCATCATGACAGAATTTTTATAACAGTAACAGTGTTAGTATGAAAAAGAAATCATTTCTACATGACAATAGTAATGGCATGACAATGGTGTCGGCATGAAAACAGTATCGGTTCCAGCATGATAACTTTACAGAAAAAGATCAAAGGAAAGGCAACAAATTTTCTTACTGATTGATCATTCCTAACTCATCTCTAATGTAATTAATCCTTTTAGAGTTTAATGGATTAGTAAATATGTCAACCAGATGATATTCAGTGCCAATAAATTCTAAAGTGATATCATCTTTTTGATAATGATCTCTTAAAAAGTGATGTCTTACATCAATATGTTTTGTTCTAGAATGATAAACTGGGTTCTTATAAATTTTAATAGAACTTTTATTGTCACACTTTATAGGTACATGTCTAAATTGATATCCATAGTCTAGTAGAGTTTGTTTCATCCACAAATTTTTTTTCACAAAATCTACCAGTAGCTATGTATTCAACTTCAGTAGAAGATAATGAAACAAAATTTTGTTTCTTATTACACCATGAAACCAAAGACATTACCAAAAAGTGACATCTCCCAGAGGTGATTTTTCTATCTAACTCACATCCACCAAAATCAGCGTCTGAATAACTAACTATATCAAATGATTTTTCTTTGGGGTAAAACAAACATAAATTGATAGTATTTTTGAGGTATTTGAAAATTATTTTAATATAATTCAAGTGAGATTATTTGGGATTAGCTTGAAAACAGGCACACATATACACACTAAACATTTTATCTGGCTTACTACCAGTAAAGTATAGTAAATTTCCAATAATTCCTCTATAAGGGGTTTTATACACAGATTTACCATCTTCATCAAAATCCAACTTACAAGTACTACACATTAAAGTGTCATTACTTTTAATTTTATCAAAGAAAAATATTTTTTAAAGATCTTCTGTGTATTTTCTTTGATTTAAAATGATACCTTCATTATTTTGAAAAATATGTAATCCAAGAAATAATTTGAGTTCATCCATTAAACTCATTTCAAATTCACTTTTCATCATTTTGGAAAACTCTATACATAAACAATATCTTGAAGATCCAAAAATAATATCATCAACATAGATTTGAACAAATAAAACATCTTTATAAATGCCTTTTATAAAAAGTGTAGGTTTAGAAATTCTATTTGTAAAACCTTTTGTAATAATAAAACTAATTAATCTATCATACCAAGAAATTGGATCTTGTTTTCAACCATATAAAGATTTTTTTAATTTGGAAACATGATTTTGAAAACGAGGGTTTGTAAAACCAGGGGTTGTTCAACAAAAACATCTTCAACTATATACTCATTTAGGAAAACACTTTTGACATACATTTAATAAAGTTTGAAATTAAGATGGGTAGAATAAGCAAGTAGTATTTTGATAGCCTCAAGTCTAGCAACAGGTGAAAATGTTTCTTCATAGTAAATACATTCTTTTTGACTATAACCATGATCAACCAATCTATCTTTGTTTCTAACAATATTTCTAGATTCATCTACTTTTTTCCTAAACACTCACTTAGTTCCTATGGTCAAGGAGTCTTTGGGACTGTACACAATTTTCCAAAAAAATCCTTTAAAATTGGTTAAGTTAATCTTGCATATCAATCACCCAAAATTTATCTTTAATTAAATAATTGATGTTTTTAGGTTCAAGATGTGAAAAAAGAATTGATGTTCAATAAGATTTATAAGAGAAGATCTATTTTGTGTCCCTATATCTAAGTCTCAAACAACATCATATAAAGGATGGTTCTTGAGAGTTCTAGTTGGTTTTGAAAAGGAGTGGCTAGTAACTTCAGGTTCATGTATAGATTTGGGTTCATCATGTTCAGATTTTGAAGATTTTCCGGAACTTTTTTACTTAACAGATTTCTTGACAAGAGGATTAGATGATTTTTCATTTATGTCCAGGTTTGACATAACATCCTTAAGGTTGTCTAGGTAGATCTTAGGTTCATGTGGATCTGTTTCATCAAATTTGATATGCACGTATTTTCCACAAACTTGGTTCTTTTGTTAAAGACTCTATAGGATTTACATAAGGTTATGTAACCTAGAAATATTCCTTCATCTATAATGGATTCAAATTAGTCAATATTATCCTTAGTATTATGAATATATACTTTGCAGCCAAAAAAAATTAGGGAACTGACTTTGGGTTTTCTATTGTTTCACAACTCATAATGATTTTTCTTAAGGATAGGTCTAATTAAGACTCTATTTATTATGTAGAAAGCTATATTCATAGCCTCATCCAAAAAGTAAATAGGTAATTCATAGTCATTAATCATTGTTCTGGCTATCACTTATAATGTTTTGTTTTTTATTTCCAAAAATCCATTTTTTTGATGTGTCTTAGTGGCAGGGAAGTTATGACTATAGCCATTTTTTGGGAAAAATTATTCAATGTCTTGATTTTAAAACTCAGGGCCATGATCACTTCTTACGTATTTTATTCGAAGTCCACTTAGATTTTCCACTGTTTTAGCATACTTGATGAAGTGAGTACATGATTCACTTTTGTGAGATAAGAAATAAGTCCATGTAAACCTAGAATAGTTATCTATAAGAAAATAAACATAGTGCTTACCATTTAAACTAGAAACTAGAGATGGTCCAAACAAGTCCATGTGAACAAACTCTAATAGTTGAGAAGTTAAAACTTCTTTCTTTGATTTGATAGATATCTTGTGTTGTTTACCCTTTTTACAAGTATTATATACTTTTTCATTTAGAAACTCAAGTTTGGGTAGATCCTTGACTAGTCCTTTTCGAGTAATATATATAAGAGAGTGTACATTACAATGTCCTAATATCCTATGAAAAATCCAAGACACTTTATAAAAGGCATTTAAACAAGAAATATTTTGAGAAACTAAATAATCTAAGTTAACATAATATACATTTTCATTTCTAAATGTAGAAAATACTAATTCATTTTTAGAGTTAAAAACATTGAAATCATCATTTTCAAAATTAAAATGAAATCCATCATCACATAATTGTGAAATACTAAGCTAATTATATTTCAATCCATCAACAAAAAGTATTTTAGAAATTAAGACTAAGTTGGTGTTACCAATCTAGCCTAAGTAAATTATTTTTCCTTTAGAATTGTCACCAAAGGTGACATATTCACCATCAATCTTGATTAGGTTCTTAAAATTGAATAATATAATGTCATGTGTCTTCAACATCCATTGTCCAAGCACCATTGTCTCTTGTAGGATCTCTTCAAATAGCATTCCTACAAAATAATCAAACAAAAACAGATTTTGTGACCTAGAATTTTTTGGTAATAATCAAAGATTTAGGTACCCACATTTGCCTTCTGGGTTTCCTATAAGAATTATGTAACATATTTGAAAAATAGAATCTATTTAGTCCCGAAAAACTAGAGTTAGAAAAATATTTTCCAGAACTAGAACTAGCAGCAGAATTTTGATTTTTAGGTAGAAGAATATATTTTCTAGATTTAGTTACAAAATGTGTTTTAGATATGTTTCTCTATCCAGGATGATATCGAATACCAGAAGTGTATTTAGGATCTATATGTTTACCAGTAATTTGCGTAAGAGTATTTTTACCATTGGTAAACTTTTCTAGATCTTTTTTCAATTGCTCATTTGACATTTTTAATTCATTGTTTTCCTTGAGTAGTTAATAATTATTTTCCTTTTCAGTATTGAGTTCATACTTAATAGTTATAGTAAGATCATTTTATTTCATTAACGATTTATATTTATCTTTTAGTTCGTTGCAAGTGTCTTCAAACATGTTACAGTATTCAAATAGATCATCACTTTTCATATTTTCATAATCACTTTCATTTCAGAATAATAGGAATTATTTGTAGGATAATATAAGGTTAGATCATATGTGTTTATCATAAAACACATATTTTCTATGTCATATTTATCATCATGAGATGATGTTGATTCACTGGATCTTTCCTCAGTGGAACTCTAGGTGTCTTTTATAGGTTTCTTATACTTCTTGTATTTGTTTTCATACTTCTTTTAGTATTTTAATTTTGGATAGTAATCTTTGAAATGTCCTCTCCTATTAAATTCATTGGAGACTGTCTCCTCTGATTTGTCATTTATTTTCCAGTCCCTTTTCCAGTTTTCCTTGTTATCATATCTTACTTTATAATTGGGCTTCCTGAAGAACTTCTTCATCTAATAGAATTTCATGAATCTTATGTCTAGCTGAGTCATCTCTTCATCAATATCTAAGGTTTATTCATAATTCTTGGAGCATTCAATAGAGGATATAACCTTCTCTTTTTCCTTAATATTAGAGGTAGTAGTCTTGATGGCTACTAATTTTCTCTTATATTCTTCCTCTTATTCTGTGTTTTCTTTTAACTCTTCCTTATACATCATCAATTTTCCAATGATTTATTTGACTAGTAAATTTCTAATGTCACATGATTCTATAATTAAGATATAAGTTCCTCTCTATCTATCAGGTAAGCATCATAGAATCCTCAAAATTTATTCTTTGGTAGTAACATCTCTTCTTAGAGATATCATAGTGTTCAAAATTTCATTAAACTTGGGATACATGTCAGAAATAGGCTCATCAGGACTCATCTTAAAATTTCAATATTTAATTCTATGTGTTTTAAGTCACATTTCCTTAACACTATAAGTTCCTTCATGTGAAACAAACAAAGTATCCCAAATTTCATGGGCTGTTTTACATGCAAAAATTCTGTTAAATACTTCATATCCTAAAGAATAGTATAAGGCATTCATGGATTTGAAATTATTTTTATAATCTGTCTTAGTTGGATCATCCCAAGTAGTTCTATAAGTAGTAGTAATATTATATTCATCTAAAATTGGAGACTAAATTTCAAAACTCGTACTTTCTAAGTAAATTTTCATTTTAATTTTCCATTCTGAATAATTGGTTCCATTAAAAAATGGAGTTATATTGGTAGCATCTCCTTCTAGCCTATTATCTATAATAAAAATTTCATAATAAGATTTTAAATAGATAAAAATTTATTATTAACATAAATTTTAAGATCTTTGAAATAGAACTAAAATCATAGTTGAAAATGTTTGAAAGATCTTTAAAAACTGAAAATTCTGAAAGCCTCTAATACCAAATGTTGGTCAAAGTAGAGTACTCAAGAGGGGGTGAATTGAGTATCTATAAAAATTTATATTATAAATTATAATTTGCAGATCCCCCAATATTAAAAATTAAATTTCCCAATTAGCCAATAGTGAATTTATAAGAGCCTGAATGTTCTATTAATTTCTAAAAAGATTTATTATTTCTTAGATATATCAAATTGATCAATAATATAGCTTTTGAAACTAATATAATTAGTCAATACTGTTATAAACAAATTATAACACTAACTATCAGAGTTCAATTTTGTTTTATGAAATATATGATAAAACAGAGTAAAAATAAAAGGTAAAAACACAGTGGAAATAAAACAAGTGCTTCATTATCAAATAGAGACTTAATACTCTCTACTTATTGATCACCAATCACCAAGCAGTTTAAATTAATAAACCGGTTGATCCAAACCCTAGATCTGGGTTTACAATAGTATACAAGTTGTCCAGGTCACAAGACCTCTACCACAGTTCTTTGTGGGTACAAACTACCATGTCACACAAAGACCCCTTCCACACATATCCATGGGTGAAAACAGATGTAAGAAGATGTGAGTGAAAGGATATCTTGTGACCTTTATTTTGATATAGGAGATAGTGTGTTCTAAATATACAGATACACACACTATTCAAAAAGTATGTAAAAATGCACACAATAGAGAAAAAAATATGAGAAATTATTTAGAAGGATTTTTGAGTTTATTTATGTTTATCTAGACTTGTAGGATAAAGTAAATGAAAATATTGAGTCCTCTTCTTGAAGTTGACACAAAAATAGAGTGTTGTATTCTGGCTTCCAAGTGAAGGTATGGTTCTACAGTTATATTTGTCTGTTTCCTTGATATGCTGAAGTTGTTTTTCAATTCGGTGTTCATCTTGGTTGAGATTGCCTCATGTGTTCTTCTTTGTTCTTGAGTTCATAGTGGTTGAAGATGTTCTTCAGTATATATCTCTCACACAGGCATTCACCACATAATTTTTGTATATCTTCTTTCTTTAAAAATACTTATTATCTTTTAGGGCTGACAAAGGGCATTTTATTTCCATGTGCATAGGTTCATTGTAACTTTTACTGTTTGGAAAACTTCCTATAAAATATTATAAAAATGTCAGTATCATTAAATGACACAAATATGACCCTTAGAGATAATATTAATAAATGAAGATTTAAACAGTCTATCGGTGACTCATCTATTAGTGTATTAATCTGTCAATGTCTCCCTATTTTGATGACTCAACCCATTGATGACTTATTTCAATGGTGATCCCTTTTTTTGTTGGTGAGACTTTTTGACCTATCAGTGACTCATTTCAACTAATGGTGAGTCTTTGATTTAGTGGCACCATGCAATGGTAGGTCACTAGAACAGATAGTAGGTCGTCTGCGTTAGTGAGACAGTTGATGTATCGGTGACATGTCTCTATCGGTGAGTCATATGCAATGGTTAGTCATCTGTTTCAGTGAGACAGTCGATCTATCGTTGACTCATTCCAACGGTGAGTCCTTTCAATGGGGCCAGCTTCACATACTTAGACCATATGCCTGTTTGAACTATATGTTAGTGAGCCATAACTATGTCAGTGTCAGTGAATCATACTTATATAATTTTAGATGTGTTGTCTGTCTTATAGTTCAGAAAATTCAAAGAGTTTTAATACCCATAATTATATAGAGATAATTAGTTATAAGCTTTTTTAGACTTAAACATGTACAAAAATTTATATGATTGAATTGATCTGATTATTCAAGATAATTCATTGAAATAATTTAGGATCTGGAATGAGGTAAGATATATGTTAATATATGACATGATTTGTGATAATTAAAACCATTATAGTAAGATATAGTGTCCATCAATATGTATGATCTAACAGTAAGTGTAGTAGCAACCTTAGAAACAAGATTTAGAAAATATAAGTTAGGAAACATAACCATAAGATAGACTTTGAGGATAAGAATAGAAGAACATCCTATAATTTTGCTAAGGTATAGATTATGTGGATCTTCCTAGAAAATACATCTATGTCTATATACTACAAGTGGATGTGGTTTTGGCATAGATGTACCTAGGATTAACATCTCCGAAAAGGTGTTCTGGGCCTAACTTAGGGTAACCTAGTACACGCCAACGGGCCTTACTACATACCATGTTTGATACTCCCAAGGGATATGCTTAAGAAAATTCAAATATTCTTTACAAATAATTGTTAAGGATTTGAATATATAAAAAATGAATAACCTAGGGTGTTTTAGGATGAAAATAAGGAATCATGATATTCAATAAACGATTATATGTTTCTCTCACTATAGTTATTGTTACTCACACTATGCTTTTCGGTTTTAGTCAATAGATTGAACACGAAGGATTCATGTTAACATTGAACATGATAGAAACAGTTATAGTGATGAGAAATCAAATGAGATATTGGTAGGAGTTAATGATATCATGTTCATGCCTAATCATTTTTCCCAAAATATTATTAACAATATATACCTTAACCAACTACTGAACCCACCAAAGTAGATAATAATGGAGTTCTCTAAGAGCTCTAGTGGAAGAGACCATAGAAAAATAAGGATCGACTTGCATCATGCATGTAATGTGGAAGGAGACACCCAAGAAATTAAATCAAAGGAATGGATAAATTCTTTATGTGTGGGAAAGAAGGACATAAATCAAGGAATTTTTGAGGTAAAATGAAGAGTATAATGGAAGGAAATAAAATTGATCCTAAGAATCAATTTTTATTTATTTTACTTAAATGTATGGGACTTCAGCATTACCTGAGTCAATTCCCTATTCTAAAGGATAACTTCTCGACCAAGTAAGGACGAATGTGGAAATAAACGTATGATGTATTTATGTATTGAGGTTGTATTGAAAATCCATGTAAAAATTATTTTTATTGATTGACCTTATTTCAGGGACTTCCATCATATTTATTTTGGAAGATATATGGTTTTATATAAAGGAAAACCCACATGTCCGGTGACAACACATCGCATTTGGCAAGGCTGTAGAGTTTGAACCCACAACCGAAGGGATGCAAGGGTGCAATGCCTACCACTAGCCTACATGAAGCACTGATTATTATGACTTTTTAGTTAAAACATATAATGGAAAAATGTTATTTTGATTGTAGTGGATTTTTTTTTGAATATATATCATTGGGATTAGAAAATGATTTGGTGATTAGATTATTAATGTCATTTTAGAAGTTGTTCACAATTTTGGTAATCCTATAGGATTTTGGTAAATAATATATTTTAAGGAATACATGTTTAATTTTATTTTGGAGTCAAATATTATTTTAGACTTATGGTGATCCAGGTTATTTATAGAAATGGATAGAATATCTTAGAGATTATGTTATATGGAAAATTAATCTCTTGGTATAAGACATTAAGAATTATCGATGTCATTTAGAATACTATATGAACAAATCCTTATGATTTTGGGGTCGTGGTAAAGATTATTATTTTTTAGTAATGATAGTAATTTGAAAAATGATCTACATTTAACTTTGAGTTTTACAGATTAAAGTTGTTTTTTTATACAAAAGAGAATTATCTTATCTTATCCTAATCATTTTTCGATTTGGTTAATGTATAAATTTTATATAAATAAATAATTACACTTTTGTGGGATCTTTGATTAATAAATAGAGATTTGAATTCTTTATACATGAAAAATTCTACTTCAACGTTCATTTCCAGTTATAAGGAATGAAGTGAAAATATATCAAAGCATAACCGAAGGATGATATCTTTCTTATGACATGTGAATTCATCAAGTAAGTTTAATTTCTCGTCTTCTTATCTAGATATTAAAGGAATCCTTCAACCCAATGAAAATGATTTTGAAACAAAAACAATACCTATTAAATTTACATAATAATAGATGAATGGTATTTTAACTGGTAATAATATTTATGGTTTTGTGATGATTAATTTTATAATGAACATGTCCTCTATCACTCTCTATCAAAACATGATGGGTAGATTATTATTCAATTTCATTATTTTTACTTCACACTAATGTTATCATATTCGAATTCAATGTTTTGTAGTAACCTATTCATTTCACATTACCTTTTATTAATAGTATGTTTTATTAACTCTATTTCTAATGTGGGTTTCCCAAAAGGTAATTTTTCAAGTATGAACCATTAACTTTCGAAGTGTAATTTTAAATTGTGAGGTTAAAGTTTATTAGAGTGGATAATTTAACACTCCAATGATTTAAAAATAAATTTAATATATAATCTAATACACACAAAAATTATTCTCTAAGAAACAACACTTTTTTATTATAAATATTTAAATATATAGTTATGACCAATCCATAAACATAATTTTTCCACTTCTTTGAATTGAATTTTAAAAAAACGGACATACATGGTTGCAATCAGGAATGTATTTGGAGTCCAATAAGTTCAACTTAAATATTTAGAGAATGGTAACTTGACCCTTTTAAATAGTAATTCAAACCTTATGAATAGTAATATGACCCTTATGAATAGTAAACCAGCCAAATGAATAGTAACCCCACACATGAATGTTTACAAAAAAATTAAGAATCTTATAAATGAAAGTATGATATAATTATATCATTGTATAAGTGAATGAATATTTTAAAAATTAATATTTCAGTATTTCTATTATTGTGAGTCATAAATATTTAATTAATATTTAAAAAATTGAAGAAAATTTTAAAAGAAAATTTATTTTAAAAAAATTTATTAATAAATAAAAATTTTATAGTTATATAGTTTTAGGACAATTTAATGAGACCTATGATAATTTTTCAGAGTGAGATAAAATCACTTGTAAATCTAAAATCTATATTTTTCGTGTAAATGAAGTTTTTAATTAAAAATTAAATTATAAATATTTAGAAAATTATTTTCATAAAATGGAGTTCATTTTTTATTTTATAAGTCAGAAAATTGGTAAGGTGAAATTTTGAGATTTTTCTAAAATGCTTGATTTTTGTGAACAATAAAATATGTTAATTATGATAAATGTAAAATACATGAATATTTGAGTCATTGATGATGTAAGGATGAGGTAAGCATCATATTTTGAACTCACATTCACATGTTACTCTATTTAGACACAATAATCAATACTATTACTTGTCTTGAGAAAAATAATAAAATAATGAAGAAAATAATGAGAAATAACTTATCTCCTCCATAATAAAAACCACCCCACCCCTCTTCTCCTCACACCTATGAGCCTTGAAGCTTGTCAAAATTATTCCCAAATCCTCTTACCCAGTCTCTCCCCCACATCTAGGACATTTTGGTATTTTAAAAATACCAAAACCCATTTCGTTATCTTGTGATTATTCCTTTAGTTGAATTTGATGTGATAATATGCATGGATTGAATTTATTTATATAGAGACCATGTTACTTTTTGAGAAAATGAAGTCACATTTTATATTTTGAATGAACCTATGATAATTTATCAGTGCATGTATGAATAAGAAATCCCAATGGAAATTAATTCTATCTAGTTGGATTTAATTTCTACCCATGAAGGGTATCTATCTCAGATGTTCGAAGAGAAACTCAACATTGAGAATATTCCTATTGTATAGTATTTTTCTGATGACATTCCAAAATAACTTCATAGCCTTCAACAATATAGTGAAGTTAAGTTTTAAATAAAACTCATACTAGGTTCTACACTTATTTCAATGAATCTTTATTGAATGGACCTAATAGAGTTTCAATTATTAAAGAAGAAAATCTAGGAAAATCTTGATAACGGATTCATACACCCTATTGAATCACCATGGGGTGCACATATCCTTTTCGTTAAGAATAAATATGGTTCAATGTATCTTTTTTATTATTAGGAACTTAACTAGATCGCTATTAATAAAAATTAACATCTACCCTATATCGATGATTTTGTTGACCAATTATGAGGAGGTCAATATTTTTCTAAGATTGAACATCATTCTAGATATCATAAATCCAGGTTTAATAAGGTGTATATACCTAATACAACCTTTAATGTAAGTTATGGGAAATAATGAATCTATATTCATGCTATTTTAACTTACAAATTCTTTTACTAACTTCAAGAATTTAATGTATAGAGTCTTTAGAAATTATGATGATCAGTTTATGGTAGTATTTATAGTTAATATTATTATATATTCAAAGAGTAATGAAGGGAAATAATATCATTTTAGAGTTGTATTTAAGACCCAAATGATGAATAAGTTGTATGAAAAATTCACCAAATGTGACTTTTGGATTCAGAATGTATCATTCTTAGGTAATATAACCTCAATTGAGGGTATTTTTGTGGATCATTCAAAGATAGAAGATATTGACCAATGGCCTAGACTAAACACATAAACAAAAAACCATAATTTTCTTAAGTTGAATGGATTCTATCGATGCTTTGTGATAGATTTAACATGAATATCTTATCCACTCACAAATTTGACTCTAAATGGGGTTCTATTCTTATATGCATATGAATATGAATATAATTTCAAGGAACTAATGAGAACGTTAGTCAACGCACCTCTTCTCACACTACCCTATAGTATAGAACAATTTTTTATCTATAGTGATGCATAAATGAAGGTTCTATGATGTTTTCTCATGCATAATTTTTATGGTGATAGCATAGGCCTCACACCAATTGAAATTTCATGAGATAAATTACTTGACTCAATATTTGGAGTTAGATTCTGTAGTTTTTGTATTGAAGATATAGAGGAATTATCATTATGGTGAAATTTGTGACATATATATAGATCATAATTTTTTTAACTATATCTTCACATAGAAATATTTGAATATGATTCAACGAACATGGTTAGAAATGATTAAAAATTATGAATGTTCAATACATTACCACCTAACGAAAGAAAACAATGTGGTTGATACTCCATGTTAGAAATACCATGATAGTTTTTACAGGATGAGGATTAAAATAGATCCAATACATAAGGATTTTCATAATATAGAACTTTAAATCCAAAGGAAAGGTTAATGATCCTATATTTCTCAAATTAATGTTTGACCATTTATCCATGTGAAGTTTAAAGAGGTGTAGATGAAAGATATAGAACTATAGAATAATTTGAAATGTTTTCCAGAGTTCAACCAATATTGTAATGGAATTATAATGTTTAAGATCTAAGTATGTGTCACGTACATAACAAATTTGAAACATGTGTTTTTGTATGAAGCTCATAGTTCATAATTCTGTATTCATCCTTGTATAGAATGATTTATAGATATCTAAAAATTATTTCCGGTGGGATAATATAAAGAGTGATATTTCAGAGTATGTATCTTGATGCCTAGTATAACATCAATTTAAGGCTAGGAGATATAATTATCTAAGGATGTTACAACCATTACTCATACCTGAATGTAAATGGGAAAACATTTCCATGGATTCATTCCGTGGACTCTAAAAAACAACTAAAAAGAACATTGTTATTTGGTTATAAAAATCTCCTTATAAAGTTATAATACTTGATTTCCAATAGAGAATATTTCTCTCTTGATCAACCTATGAGGTTATACATTAGGAATGTGGTGAGATTTCATAGAGTACCACATTATATAGTATCTGATAAGGTAATTTGGTTAACCTCTAAGTTTTGGATATTTTTCTGGTAGGATATGGATATAGAGTTGAGTTTTAGAACATCATATCATCCTTATAAAGATGGTTAGTCTAAGTGGATAGTTCAAAATCTAGAGGAAATTTTGAGATCTTTCTCAATATATTTCAGAGGTTTTTAGGGTCAATAACTTCATTTGGTGTAATTTTCATACAATAATATATTTCACCTAAGAATTTATATGGCTCCTTAAGAATCCCTATAAGGTTAGAAGTGAATAACCCAAACATACAAGGATGAAGTTGGATAAAGAAATCTATTGGTACTAGATCTAGTTGAAGAAATATAAGAGAAGGTCAAATCCATTCAAAAGCACATAAAAACAACTCAAAATCGAAAAATAATAATAATGAAAATCACTAGTGATATCTAGAGTTTAAATTTAGTGAACGGTTATTCCAATGAATATATCCTTATAATTAGGTTATGAGATTTGGAAATAATGGAAAGTGTATCCCAAGATATATCGGTCACTTTGAAATTCTTAGTCATATTGGGATGGTAACTTATCGTTTGACACTACCATCTAATCTCCCCCAAGGTCATGATTGGTTCCATGTATTTATCATGGAGAAGTACATACCGGAACCTTCACATATACTAATATCAAAGGTTATAGCATAATATAAATACCTCTCTTTTGTGGAATAACTGGTGGATATATTTGGACTGTAGATAGAAAGTGTTATGCAACAAGACCACTCACCAAGTCAAAGTTTTACGGAGAAATAATTAATAAGTGTAATCTATAAGGGAAATTTTGGATGTGACGAGGAATAAGAATCATTTGTTTTTTGTATCAGAGTAATAAAATTACTATGGTAAAATTCATTTAATTGGGTAGAATATAACTTCTCAAGATTTTATGATATATTAATAAATTTAATTCTTCGATATTTTGTGATACACGCAACCCTGAGTCTAAATGAACTGTGATATAGAATACCATTGTAACCCAACAATAAAAGTGATGGAATTAACAGTAATAACTACACTTAAAAGTTTATAATTTTTTATGATAAATAAAATATATTTTTAGTAATGTCATTATATTATTTAAAAATATATTTTTCCTCAAAATTGGTTTTTATTGTTTTTATGATAGAATATCATAATTAATTTATGGAATTTTTATAAATAGTATCTGATAAAAAGGATATATTTTTTTAAATCATAATTTTGAATTTATCTTAGAGTGAATTTTTGGTATTTTTCTGAAAAGTTTTATTTTATAGTGAATAGAGAAAAGATACTGATTTTTATTGAAAAATGTGCTTCCATTTCGATCATTTATAAAGTTATTTTTTTTTTAAAAAATGGTTTAAAAGTAAAATTAATTATATTATATTATTAATAATCTCATTAATTTCATTTTAATAAATTTTATGGTTGAATTTGATATAAATATATTTTTATACTTAAAAAGGAATTTTTCTAAAAATCATTTTTTTTCAATGTGTTTTACAGTTTTATATTAAGGGAATTTATTCCACTTCATTGAATTAAATATTTAAAAATGGATTCCTTATTTATAATCAGGATTTTAACATTTGGTTTTTACATCCCTTTTATTTTTTGTTATTATGAATAAAAATCGTGGTTGTTATTTGTCCTCAGGTTGAGGGTAAAATGAGTAAAATAGGGTTAATACTATAGGATAAGGATTTAAAATTTATAAAACACTTTAATTTATCCTGTTTTACGAGTTTAGTTTATCAATTTTCATCCAAATATTGAATATATATATCCATTTTTTACCATTTTTATTTTATTAATACATTTATATTAATTTAAGAAAATCATACATACAAAATGTCACTCTATTTAATGTAATATCTCCAAATTTTTTACATAATGATAAAAAGAGAGTAAGTTCAATTATAATTTTTTATTTGAGATATGAGTTATTTTTTGTATCATAATAATTTATTTTAAATTTTTTGTGGTAGAAATTTTACCTTAATTTTTTACGCAACTCCAACACAGTATTTATTCAATTAATAGAAAAATAATATAAATTATTCTAAAAATATTAAAAGTAATGTAATCTAGATGAATTATTATGATCCATGAATTTTTTATATAACTATATCATATTAGGTGTTTTTTGAATGTGTATATTCAAATTCCTATGTTTTCATGTGGTTTTCAAAGTCAAATTAAATGCATAGTTCCAAAAAATAATATTAATAATATTTTATAACAAATAGTGATTTTAAAACGATTTAAAATTCATAAAAAATATATATCTAGACAATTTAATTGGAAATGGTTGAAAATATCATCATTTTCCATCTATGGTTCCCTTTATTGTTTATACAAATATTATTCATCCTTAAAAATTAAAAACCATGACATTTGGGTAATTGTAAAAAAGGGTAACCAGGTGTTAAAAAGAAGATATAGGAGTGAAAAAATTGCCTAAACCTATCCAAATTTTATTGCATGATATTATATAAACCCATAAATTCCAAATATTATAAATATAACAATGTGGAGCCACATGAACCTAGAAATTAATTTATATTAATTTAATACAGTAAGTAATTCCAAGACACACATCTCCTCACTTTTAAAAGGGAAAATCTTCTTATATCTTCCTCACACCTTTTTATCCTTATATATTTCCCAAACCCTACCCAATTCTCTTCTAAACTTACCTATCCATGAATTGTAATTTCTTTTATTATTAAAATACCAATCAATGGGTCCTTAAAAAGGTATCAAATGGAGGCCTAAAAAGAAGAGGTAATCATCTTACTGAGTCTCTTTAAATTTAATTCTTCTTCTACCTCATATAAATCTGTGATATCCATTATAAAATAATAAAATATCAATTATATTCAATTTGATGATTTCTTATTGTGATGAAGGAAAAAACATTAACCACCCCTCCCCCGCTCATTGATACATTGATCATAGCTGGGAAATAAAAAAAATATTTTATTTATCAATTTATAAAGATAGTATATTATCTACCATCATCCCCTATCAATCATTGAGAAATGATTATGTTAACCATGCATACAAAAGGACAACCACCTCCATAATGCATCGGTTTCTATTTTTCACCTTGATATGTTTCCATTGTCCAAAAAACATTAAAAATGATTCTAAACCACAAACAAATATAGATAATATTATTATTATTCCCTTATAATTATTTTATACATCTCATTAACCGTAATCACCCATCGAGTTCTAATGTGTTCTTATTCGGGTCGGTCTAACCACTTACGAGAATGATTCTATAAAAATATATTATGGATACTAAAAGAACTTAAATACTAATATTATTATAATTTAAAAACAAAATCATGATTTTATGTGGTTCTGGAGAGGTTATATTAAATATTTAAATTATTATTAAAAATTTATCTTCAATTTCTAAAATTAATGAAATAAAGAGACAATGATTCCATTTTCATGGAAAATAACTAAAACACAAATGGAATAATATAAGATAATTATAAATAATTATTAGTGATATATTATAATACTTCAAATGATCTGGTAATGATGAACTTATTATCAAATAATGGGTATTAAAACTGATATTATAAATCTTACACAAAAAAATAGAATTACGAACATCAGATGATGAAAATACCATAACTAAGTTATAAATGTATAATAAATGATTATAATTAAATAGTATAAAATATTAAATAAATTAATATAGTTATTAAATAGGTGATTAACAGAGTTATGTTTTTTATATAAGAGGTTAGAGTGTGTTTGACAAAGCTAGAATACAAGGTGAGGGTTTCTTTTTCTCATTTTCAAATACATGAGATGTGTTTGATATTTTGCACCATTATTTATTTTAAATTGTGTATTAAATTACCTATTAACTTCAATTATAATGAATATATTTCAATTAATGATATTTTAATATAAATTTCGTGGTAACCCTTTTATTCTTACTTTACCATTTCCATAATGGTTTTGGATAACTCAATTCTCACTCACTGAGTTATGATTGCTCATCTTGAACTTATTAAAAGTTTGTTAAATTATGAATATTTACTATATTATGTAGTATTTTATATTTTATTTCTATTTATTTACATTTATAACACATAAATACCTTTTTAAATGCCTCTTTATTCATGAATTTTGATATCTGTAAGATATTTGGTTAACTCAAATTTCCTTTCATTGAGTTAAAATGTGTTACCCTGAGCATCATTATATTATGTTTGATAAATTATTGTATTTTCTATTTTAGAAATTATTTACACTTTTATATCCAAAGAAAAGTATGTTGTTAAATTAAATATGTTTTCTCAATGAATTTCTTTCTCGTACAAGTGAAACATTATTTTAAAAAAATATCATATCCTTTAAATATAGTTTTTCCACTATTTCCATGTCCATTATTCCCAAAAAAATCCTTTAATATTTTGATATCCAAATATTTTTTTAATAATGTTACCTTACAATTTTCCATTTCCACTTTTCAAAGGTAAATTTTACTACCTCTTTTTTATGTTGGTTTTCAACAAAGGTATTTGAAATTATTTTTAAAAAAATCCATTTTTCAAAATTAAATTTTTTATCATCCCCTCCACATTCCTTTTGATAACACATATGTATTTTCAAATCTATATTGTTGAATATTCTTTTAAAAATTAACTTTTTTCAAAAAAAATACTTTACCTTTTTGAAAACATTATATCATTTTCAAGAATCCATTATTGAAGATTCTTCTTAAAAAGGTAAATGTTTTCAAGATATTCTCACCACACTTTTTTAATATATATATATATATATATAAAGGAATCACTACTGAATTTTCCTTTTAAAAGAAGATATTTTTTTTAAAAATCACTTAACATTTTCAAAAGGGACTTTTAAAAGTTATTGTAAATTCTTCTTTTACACCGAAGATAAAAGAATTTTCTAAGAACCCTTTTATGATTTCACCACTATTTTCCTTTGTATCTCTAAAGGATATATTTACCTAGAAATTACTTTTCATTATTCTCACTCTATATTTTCATATGAAATACTCTTTTTTGGTGATTTATTTTTTGGTATTAACTATTTACTTTATTGATTTCAATTATAGTGATATCTTCTGTAAATGTTATAAAAAAATTCTTTCTATGTGATCATAATTATATGATGAATTATTATTTTTAATTGAAACAAATATGTATAGAATAATGATGTTTGGGATCCTATATATCCCTTAAATGAATTGGTAAAGTTTATATCTCATGATATTAAAAGTGCAAATGAGGGGATTTATCCCAATTCAAAGGTTATATAGGAGGATTTATCCTGATCCAAAGGGTACACAGGAGGGTTTAACCCAAGCCAAAGGGTACAAGAGAGGGTTTATCCATGGAAAAGGGTACACAGGATGATTTATCCAATGAAAAATGGTAAATTGGAGGTTTTATCCAAATCCAAAGTATATATGGGAGGATTTATCCCAAGCTCAAGGATAAACCAGAGGATTAAACCAAGCCTAAGAAGTTAAAAGAGTGATTAGAACAATTATACTATGTGATAAATATCTTTGTGGGTAGATACGACATATAATTTCAATTCTTATGTTTACGACATGCTATTATGTCAAAATCATGTGCCTGTGATTAAGCTCATTAAAATCTGTTTAATGACACATTATTCCGTGCACTTTCTCCATGTTATATTTTTGTTCATTTTATATTGTGAGTCTTCATATCATGAAATATGGGAAAAAAATATTATTCCATGATCTTTTAATAATATATTTCTCCCATTCTCATGTTCCCTCATATTCTTATGATTTAACCCTTGACGATATGTGTATAATCATTCCCTTATTAAGCGTTTGATCTCACCCCTTTCTTATTTTTTTCTTCCCTAGTATATGAACATGAGTATAAATCTTGAGAACTGTATGAAGGAGTAGTGTGGTTTGATTATGAAAAATTTTCACACGTATCATAAATTAAGTTTCTTATGTAACTGGTCCTAAAATACACTAAACCTTCTATTTTTGGGATTTGAAGTTGATTTATGAGTTGTAATTTTTATCTTACAATAATGTTGTAAAATAAATATTGGTTCATCACAATTTATATCAAAGATAGTTGTTAAAGAATGTTTTAATAGTTCCAGACCTAGGAGTGTGGGTTTGGGGCATCATAGTTGGTATCTGAGTTGGGTTTAGTTATATTTTAGAATTAGTTTGAGATTAGGATGAGATAACATTAGTGAAAACATTAGGGATAAGTATAATAGATAATTACAAGTATAAGATAACATGCCAATGTTTTGGTAAAGAAACTATTGTGTGGTTCTCTTAGCATAGTGAGTGGGGTGTCCAAGCCTATAGAGAATATTTCTAAATGAAAAATGGTCGAGAGAATCTCATAATAAATATATCCTCATGAGGATAGATGTGGATGGTTGGTGATGTTGGGTTTGAAACTCTGAGAGGTTTACTACATATATTTCTTTTAAATAATACAATACCACATAGTTTGAGTTTTACATTTTATGTTCATGTAGAAATACCATACCATGCAGTTTAACTTAATGTGGTAGGGAAGTTTTTATGAAATTTTATGTTGTGTGACTAGGACATTGCCCATGGATATTGAAGTTATGCTATGAGGGATTCTATATTTTGAAATTTATATCAATAGATGATTGAATAAGGATTAGAACATGGAGTTTACATTTAATAACATAGCTCATTCAGTGGTACATGGTTGTTTTACTTGATTATTCCATGGTTATGGCTTATAATTTGGAGGAGGCCCATGCACAACTCATGAATTGGTAGAGCATGAGTGGGGCTTATGCATGAAATTGGCACTACATTTCTAGTGCATGGAGATGGCATTAATGTTTCCCAAATACATTTCTATATCAATGGCTAACATGATGATTCATATTGATAAAACCATCAATATGAAACATATTGGGTCTTATACTGAAAAATAAAGTCCAAACATACACTATTTATAGATTGGAATCATGATCTGGGATGGGTATGCTATGTTGGGGGAGTTATCACCATAATTTTTATGATTAGGGACTACATTATCAATGGGGTTAATACTTTAAAATCTTCTATTTTCCCCATAAATTAGGGTGGAAAAGTGGTAGATTCCTTTTATCAACAATATTTAGGATATAAAGAGGGTCACTCTATTGTGCCCACTCTCATAGTCATATATGTGTGGTGGATTTTGAGGAAGTATCATCATTCAATTTTTTGGTTTTTCTTAGAAAATGTAGTCCATAGACTGATTAAGTAGCCTTCACACACAACTACACATATTCCATTTAATAACGCCCAAAAATTTTTTTAATAGTGCTAAAAAGGAATTGTTAATTATAGCACTGATTAAGGCCAATATGGCTTTATTATATTGTTAATATAATAGAACACCTAGAAAAAACCTATAATTTCAAACAATGATATATACATTTAATTGGAATCATGAGTACCACAATTTTTGCCCATGGTATATACAAAAAACACGTCTATAAACATTTTAAACAATGTTATATATATTTAGGTTTACAATTATCCAACAAAATTTTAAAAACATTAATATTTCAACTTTTGACACTCATGATCCCCTCTAAAAAACTTTCTCCCGTTGTATCAGTTTCTGAACAAATCATCTCAACCGAAGAAAAAGATTCCTATTATATAAAAAACAAATATTATGTTATTAATACAATAAAAAAATAAATTAAACATTAATATGAAATAATACATTAATAAAATGACAATATTTAATAAAAAATACACATCTGGAGTGATACCCGTCACACTGTGAATTTTATTGAGGTGGGGTTTATTTCTACACGTTAAAAATGAGTTATGGATTGTTGTCCTAAAATATAAAAACAATCTAAATGTGTTTGCTCATTTTTTGTATGTCACTTATTCTATTACTAAAATTAATCCCAATTTTAAATAATGACTTGTTTGGAGTTATAACAGCCACACCAAGTGTCAGATTGAGGTGAAACTATTTCTTACCTATCAGAAATTACTGATTGATATTTTTCCAAAATTATAAAAACAATTTGATTGTGTTTTCTCAGTTTTAAGAATGTCATTAGTGTTTTTTACTAAAATATCATTTCAAACTGGAAACATGCATTTTGAGTCATTTCAGTTGCATCGTGCCTCAGTTTGAAGTGATACTACTTCATACACATTAAAAATTACCTTTAAATCATTGTTCTAAATTATAAAAACAATAAGAGTGTGTTTTCTTTCTTTTCAATGAGGTACACATTTTGAACTAAAATGTCAATTTTAAACTGATAATTGGAACATTGAGTCATATCGGTCACACCATGCATCGGATTCACGTATGGCTGATTCTAAAACATCAAAAATGACTCATGAATAATTTTCCTAAAGTATCAAAATAATACAAAAGCATTTTCTCAGTTTTCAATATGTCACTTGTTCTTTTTTACTTAAATTAATGTCAACTTTAAATAAAAAACATACATGGAGTCATAATGGTCTCACCATGCATTGTATTGATGTGTGGTTGACTCTTACACATCAAACATGACTCATTGATTATTTTCCTAAAATATCAAAATAATCTGAATGTGTTTTCTCAGTTTTCAGTATGTCACTTGTTCTTTTTACTAAAATTAATGTTAATTTTAAATAAAAAGGGACACTGTGAGTCATACCAGTCACACCGCATGTTATATTGAGGTTTGGTTTTTTCATACACATCAAAAATGAGTTATATATATTTTTTCTAAAGTATCAAAACAATCCTAATGGGTTTTGTCAATTTTTAGTATGCTAGTTATGTTTTTTACTAAAATGTCATTTCAAACTAGAAACGCACATTTTGAGTCATACCGGTCACATCGTGTGTTGGTTTGACATGAGAATACTTCATACATGTAAACAATGACTCCTTAATCACTTTCCTAAATTATCAAGACAATTGGAGTAGTTTTCTTGTTTTTTAGTGAGGGACATGTTTTGAACTTAAATTTCAATTTGAAACTAATAACAGACACATTGAGTCATACCGGTCACATCGTGCATAGGATTTATGTGTGGTTGATTTATAAATTTCAAAAATTACTCACATATCTTTTTACTAAAGTATCAAAACAATATGAATGTTTTTCTTGGTTTTCAGTACATTACTTGTTCTTTTTACTTAAATTAGTGTTAATTTTAAATAAAAAGACACTCTTGGAGTCATACTGGTCACACTGCACATCATATTGATGTGTGGTTGAATCCTACACATCACAAATGACTCATATATAATTTTAATGAAATATAAAAACAATTTGAATTTGTTTTTGGGGTTTTCAGTATGTCACATGTTCTTTTTACTAAAATTAATGTCAATTTCAAATAAAAATAGACACTTTGAGTTATAACAGCTACATTCTACAACATATTGAGGTGTAGTTGATTACTACACATAAAAATTGACTTATATATTATTCAAAAAAAATTCAAAATAATCTGAATGTGTTTTCTTGGTTTTCAGTATTCCAGATGTGTTTCTTTATTAAAATGTCATTTCAAACTCAAAACACACATTTTGAGTCATATTGATCGCATCATGCATAGTTTTTATATGATACTACTTCATACACTTCAAAAATAATTTATGAATTTGTTTTCATAAATTATAAAGACAATCTGAGCTCGTTTTCCAAGTTTTCCATGAGGGGAATATTTTGAACTATAATATCAATTTTAAACTGATAATGGACACTTTAAGTCATACCAGTCACACTTTGCGTCATATTGAGGTGTGTATGATTCCTACACATCAAAAATGACTCATGGATAGTTTTATTGAAGTATCAAAAGAATCCAAATCAGTTTTCTTGGTTTTCAGTATGTCACTTGTTCTTTTTACTTAAATTAATGTCAATCTTAAATAAAAAGACATACTTGGAGTCATACAGGTAACATTGTGAATAATATTGAGTTAAGTTTGACTCCTACAAATCAAAAATGTCACATGGATCATTTTCCTAAATATAAAAATTATCCAAATGTGTTTTCTCAATTTTCAGTATGTCACTTGTTCTTTTTACTAAAATTAATGACAATTTTAAATAAACTAAGAGATACTTTGAGTTATACCGGCCACACCATGCATTATATTGATGTTTGGTTGATTCATACACCTCAAAAATGACTAAGGGATAATTTTTATAATGTACAAAAATAATCAGAATGTGTTTTCTTTTTTTTTTAGTATGCTGGTTGTGTATTTTTATTAAAATGTCAATTCAAATTGGAAACACACATTTTGAGTCATATCGGTCACATCATATGTCAGTTTGATGTGAGGCTACTTCATACATGTCACAAATGATTTATGAATCACTATCATAAATTATCAATACATTGGAGCATGTTTTCTTTGTTTTCATTGAGGGATACATTTTGAACTAAAATTCCAATTTTAAACTAATAACGAATATTATGAGTCATACCGATCACATTGTGCATCAGATTGAGGTGTGGTTGATTCCTACATGTCAAAAATAACTCATGGATCAGTTTCAAAAAGTATCCAAACAATATCAATGTGTTTTATTTATTTTAAATATGTCACTTGTTCTTTTTACTTAAATTAGTGTCAATTTTTAATAAAAATACACACTTGGATTCATACCAGTCACACCTTGCATCATATTGAGGAGTGGTTGACTCCTACACATAAAAAATGACTCATGGATCATTTTTCATAAAATATCAAAACAATACGAATGCATTTTATTGATTTTTAGTATATCACTTTTTCTTTTTACTAAAATTAATGTTAATATTAAATAAAAAGAGACACTTTGAGTTATATCGGCCACACTATGCATCATATTAATGTTCGGTGGTTTTCTACATGTCACAAAGGACTTATAGATTATTTTCTTAAAGTATCAAAACAATCTAAATGTCTTTTCTAGGTTTTAATTATTCCAATTTTGTTTTTTTACTAAAATTTCATTTCAAACTAGAAACATGAATTTTTAGTCATACCAGTCGCATTGTGTGTTAGTTGGATGTGAGACTACTTTTTACACATCAAAAATGATATATGAATCATTATCCTATATTATCAATACAATCAGATCATGTTTTCTTAGTTTTCTATGTGTGACACTTTTTAAATTAAGTAGTTAAAATTTTAATTTAGATTTTGTTGATGAATTAGAGGATATATAATATTATTAGGGAGAGTATAATATATTAAAAAAATTACCTTCTCATTGAATTATGAGTTGTATCCACAAATACCAATCTCTCATGAGCATGAGGAACATTGGACAAACCACCCAAACTCGAACAAAGAAATCCACCAATATAAGAAAATAATTCTTATTTGATTCATATTAAAAATAAGTAAATTAAACATAAAAATGAAAAAATCCACTAAATCTATGGAAGTCATGTCTTCATGTTCTTTGTGTACATTCTCTAATCAGGTATGACGCCGATATATTTCTAATAAAATATATATCATCTTGTGAATATGAGTCTTTTGGATAATCTTAGTAGTACTATAAAAATATAAATACATAATGGAATAATAAATATTTTAAATTAAATAGTAATTGTCTTCAAAAATGCCTCTTTAGGGATGCTAGTTTATTGATAGAATGTGAACTCCCTCATAAATTTACAAAAATAATAACCACAATATTTTCTATTTGTTTGTTTCAGACACTATAGAAACATTGAGGAGAATAAGTAATTTTTTTATGTGTTTTGATAATTAAATCTTATTATATATACTTTGATACTTGTCCAGTCGTAGAACTTGTTATTGCCCTCTTGTTATACCCTAGCCTCATTTCTTGTTTTTCATGATATTAATGCACCATCCTAACATAACAGAATCATCATTAAAACATAATCTAAATTATATAACTTCATTTTTAGTTCTATAATGTTGAATAGAGTGTATTAAAAATTAAAAAACTCTATCATGTGTTGTCATTTAATTGGATATCCATGTATTGAATCGAAAGAAAATACTTTAGAGTATAAAAATTGACCGTAATAGGAATAAAATGTTTCCTAAAAACAGAAAAAGGTATAAGTAATGAAATAAATAAAAATATATTTGATATGAATAAATTTTAGAGTTTTACCCCTGCATCATTGGTATTAAGAAGAGTGTGTTATCTGAAAGTTTCCTTTCAAATGATTTGACCAGGCCTGCAACTATTTCATCATTTTTGTTATTCAATTTTTTTTGTTATATAAAGGAGATGTGAGGACTAACAAGTCCAAAAATTCATGGGTAAATTCATTCCATTGTTCTCGATATATACACCTTCCAAAAATATGAAATGTATTTATTAAAAATTAACATAGTATGTCAGATTTTGGAAATTAAAATCATAGAAACATGCCTCATGTATACATTTACAACTGAGGTTACTAACTAATTATATTTTAGGATTTAACTTAAAGTCTCAACACCAATTAATTCTTGAACTTCCTCTCCATACGTATTTTCATAAAAATTAACTATGTGACTATAAACCTTTTTTAGCTTTGTATCCATATGAACCTTCAATGATAGAAAATGCATATATAGAATGATTGGGGTAATGGTGACTTCGATAGATCTTTTCATTCGGTTGGTTGATCCTTTAGATGGTTTTGATTTGGACTTTGTCACACCTGTTTCTTTTAAAGTCTTTATTTTTTTAATTTCGTCAACTTCAGGTAGTTCAGGTTGAGGACCGACTTAAAATTTTCAGGTCTTATTTAAAAACTATTGTTTCCCCTTGACTGCATTCAGCACACCGCGGTTGAAGCCACATGGCCTCGTCCGAGCCACCGCGCGACCTCGCCTGGTTCATCACACGACCCGCTTGATGTCCAAGGTAAATAAATAAAATATAATGAATAATTAACCGAAAATAAAATGAAAATAAGAAGTGTAATAAAAATTTAAGGAATTATTTTAATGATAATAACAATAATTTTGTCGAAGATATTATTATTATTTTTAATAGTGTTTGGAATATAAATTCTATTATGTTGTCATTATTATTATTTTTAATATAATATCAAGTTACGATCACTTTATTAATTTACTTGGATTCGAAATATTCGATCGAGGTGCGGGATGAGTCGCAGATGAATTTTGAGTTTGGTCGATAAATGGGTTTTTTTGGGGGGGGGGGCTTGACAACATCCAATACTCTGGTGAGGCACAATTTTGAAAACGTGCAGCCTCTACTGGTCCATCAGGTGACCTTATGATTCTAAATTATTTAAATTAATTGAATTAATAATAAATGAATAAAATTAAGTGAATAATAAAGTGAAAATAAAAATAAAATAAGAAAAATGTTATTAACTTAATGAAATATTTTAATGGTAATATTATTATTATTATTTGAGGATATTATTACTATTATTATTATTTGTGTTAACGATAATAATTATATTAAGTTAGTATTTCTATTATTATTATTAATATAACAATTATCCTTGTTATTATTATTTTGGGTTCTTTTTTTCATTTTTTTTAGTTTCTTTTTATTCCTCTTTTTTCCTTTCCCTTTTTTTACCTCCACTTTTTCTCTCCCCCTCCTTCCATTCATTCCCATCACGGCACTCAACCTCCCCTAACCCTCATGCCGCACCCCCATGCCCCCTACTCCTACTCGAAATCGCGTCACACCCCCTCCTACCTCCTGCTCAGAATCTCATCGGATCCCCCCTACTCCTTTGGTTGTAGCTCCCCCCCCCCCCCTCATGTGGCCTATTCGGCTGAGCCCCTGAAAAACTCCCTCCATGAATGGTGCACCAAAACGATCATGCCTCCATCCTCCGGTATCCGTGAGCTCACTGCCTCCCTCGTGTGAGTCTCTTGCCACTTGTGCCTCCCTCCGGTAGTTGATTCCTTCATTTTGGTAGATTTTTTATTTAGGGTTTTGTGAGTTTTGGATTGTTTTTTATGTGAGTGGTCTGATATCTTGCTTTTAGGGTTTTCTTTGCATCCCTAATGGTGCAACTCGGCTGTTATTGAAGTTTTCATACCAATTTTGGGGTTTTTGATGTTAAGGTAGGTGGTTTCATACCCTTGAATTTTTAGATAATTTAATTCGTTTGTTTAGTTAATTTTAACATGTTCTATTCTTTTATTTCATGTTGCGAACTATGTTTTAGAATTTTTTTGGTGTACTCCTTTGATGAAATTGGATTTCCTAAATAATATAGTCTTATCACATTTGCGTGTTATTGTTTAAATGCTTGGAAGTGTTTAATGAATTTTTTTAGAGATGAAAAATATGTTTTCATGTGAACTTTATTTTGAAATGGTTTTCTCATGTAAAAGTTGTTGTGTTTTTAAGTGAGACCTTGTGTTAAATCTCATTGTGCCTTTTGGGTGTTTTATAAATTGTGTAAATGGTTTATTTAATTAATTGTGTAATGTGAAACATGGTTGGAAAGGTTTTTAGGTTTGTTTGTTTGGTGTGAAATGTGTTTTCAAGGCACTTTAGGAGAATGTGTATTTAAATGATATTTTCGTTCGAAAATGGATTGTTTTGATTTTTCGAGATTGTTGTGCACCATTGAAATTGTTTTTAAAATTGTTTAAGTGGTTTATTGAATTGTGAATGTGATCTGAACCCTGTTTGAAAGTTGTTTTAATGTTAGTATGATCTTAAAGAGGTTATTTTGAGTGTGTTTTTGGTGTAAAGTCATGTTTCACTAATTGAAAGTGTTTCAAAAATTGTGTATATTCTTTATTAAGTTGCGAGAGAAATGAGAAATACTTTTTTGAAGGGTTTAGCATGATGTATGTTTTATGTGTGGGGTGAGGGTGAGTTTTTGTGTGTGAAAATCCATGTGGGATTTCTTGGAATTATTTTATAATTTTTCTTAGTGCCTTATCTAATGGTGAAAATGATTGTTTAATTGCACCAATGGTTTATTTAATTTTTATGTGATGTAAATGGTGTTTGTAGAAATCATTGGTGTGCGTATTATTTCAAAGTGGAAATTATGAGTTCAAATTTCATTTTTAAGAAAAAATGGTATTTTGTAACATATACAACTTGATTGAGCAAAAGGGAAACCTTGGGTATTTAGGTGGGAGGACCAGAACTAGTATTCTAATGAACGGAGGGGTTTTGACCATGGTTCACTTAGCAATTTAGATGTGACAACACTTACAAAACTATATTAGAGATGATTTTGGACCACTATCTTATGGGTATGCTCCCTACTAGTGGCTCGTTCATGATAACAGATATTTGTTATGGTTACTTTTCACTGAGGTATGAGGTTCTAGGGACCCACATGATCTAGATGAACCTTAATGGATTTACCCATGGTGCTCTACTATTCATGACATAGTGCCTTCCGTAGGCATATAGAGGACCACTCGGGTGTGTTTGTGCTCTTTATAAAATTTATTTTCCACATTAAAATAGTATTTGTGAAATGGTGTTTCTTCAAGTGTTCATTTTTATATTTTAATTTGTAAATGTTTTCCTTAAAAGTGTTTTAAAAGCATTAATTTGAATAAACATGTTAAATTATCTTTTTGATGTTATGGCATTGAATCTCTTTGTATGGTGGTATCCTATTGAAACCTCATCTCACACCCTACATACACCTTTGGGTGTATGTACATGTTGTTTCTTGTGTATCCTAGGTTGAGGCATCGTGCTCAGTGATCGTGGTTCGAGTCGTTAGTGTCCTTCTCATGCAGGTCCTTGTTGGTAGCTTGTGGAAGTTTTACCTCTCTTGTTTCATGGAGGTTTTTTATAGAGTTTTATTACTCCTCTGTCATAGTACCTTGTGGTTTTTTCTAATGTTTTAAATCATTAAATTTGAATGTTGTTGAGGGCATGTTTGACTGAATTTATCATATCTGAATTTTTTGTTATTTTTTTGCTCATTTTAATATTTTTAATTCGGGTAAATTGTTCCCAGGTTTTATTATTGATACCTAGGAACTTGTGCTAGCCCTTAAAGATTGGGAATTCCCTTCGGTTCTTTCCGCAGATTGGGTCGGGCGTCGGGTCGGATGGTTACCCGGCATGGTTCGTGAAAAAATTGTATCATAGGAGGTTGGGTCTCTTGGTTCATGTCCCTTTAGAAATTTTCAGGGTAGACTGGAGTTAAGTTTGTTAGAACCCAATGTTCTGGCTATGAGTAAGGTTCCTGGCCAGCACACCTCGTGGTGGGACTTGAGTTACCTACGGATGTTGAGGTTTGTCTGAGTCTTTGGTCCTTGTGGTTAATCTTGATTAGGGGAAATGAAAAGGGTGTGAGTTCAATGGTCTCATCGAGCTTGCAAGGCCTGGAAATCCATGTGGAGCTTGTCAAATTGTCCTAGAATACTCTCTATGATGGTGGTTTGACCAACGTATGGCCGCCAACCATATGTATGAGTCACCCATCGACACTAGTTTCCAATTGAATCATCTTGTGTCTCCTTCGGTCCCAAAAACTTTTTTAAAAAACCCTTATTTGAAGAGTGTGAGAATCAAATTTAAAAACCGGAACAGTTTGATCGGGTTATTGGTAATCCTTTTCAGCTAGTGTATGCCCCCATAAAGAGTTATTGCATGGTTTAAGTGCAACCACATGTAATTCTCTGTGGGTGGATCCTTCAGTTGATTAGTGTAAGAAATTTTTCTTCTTGAACATCGGAATATGAATTCACCTCTATTTTTGTGTTCTAGTGGATCCTCTCACAGCGTGAGAGTGTATGCAACATGATTTAGAGGATACATTTGTGTATTAGGTTTTCTGAGTTGTTGACGATGGAGTTTGACATCATTAAGTCTGTAAGTCCTTTCTAGAAGCGTTGAAATAAATTCCTATGGAGAAAAGTAGAAGTAGTCTGGATTTGTTGGTGTGGGTCACTGTTTTAAAAAGGACCTTTGGGTCTTTTGTGTGCCCTTTATTTCGGTGAAGTGCTATGTGAGAAAAATGGACACCAAAGCAGGCTATGTTTGATGGTGTCATTTAGGTCATGGTATGGCCATTCGTGACATTAAAAGGAGAAGTTTCGTTCAAGGGGTTTTTTAAGCCTGAATGCGATACAGGAGATCCTTCAATCATTAGATCTCCAACCATTGGTCTCAGAGTGAAGCTAGCGCATAGTCAAGAAACCCCTGGGGTTGTGAGGGACCTCATTCTGGTTTCCATTTTCAATTTGGGAAATGAAGACAATTTAAGTTTTTTGTGAGTTTGTTGTGTTCTAAGTTGTCAAGTTGGGTGATGTGGTCATGAGGACCCTACTTATTTGCGATGAACCGAGTGTTTTCTTCTATGTGTTTTGATATTTTGTGGTCCAGCCCTTGCGGTGGGTTGTTAGGTTGTGCGGGAATCCCCCAAGTAAGCTCATTTTGCGCCTTCTGTGTCAGTCTATTCCATCTTGTTAAGCTAGTTGGTCTTAATAGTGTGGAGACCCACCATGGGTCTCATTGATATTCCCCGTGTGTAAATAGATGATAGCCTATTTCTAATGGTGGGGAGCCCCTTCGAGCTTCCCCATATTGTCCTTTGGGTTCTGTTCCTAATTATGGATTAGTGATAGATGAAATAAGTGTTCTTTGGGTGTGGTTTTATCTTTTGTGTTTGTTCCAGTCAAACGATGTGGCTTTCATTTAATGGTGCTTGGGGTGTCGCAATTTTTGAAGTTGGTTTCCATGGGTGTGAGAGTTTCATTCCATGATTAATCAATTGGAAGTATTATAACCATTGAGGTGGGTGACACTTAGTGGAAATTCTTTTTACGGGTTTCTTGAGCATGTCATTTAAGTCACTTTCTCTGAGCACGGTGCGTTTGAATCTTTTAACTTTCTTTTCGTAGGGATCCTTTTTGAACCCTAAGGGGGTATTAGTTGGTACCTCAGGGTTTATCCTTAGTTGTGGATTTTTGGGGAAAGAAAGCGCTATGGTGGGGAAAATTTTTACACATGTTACTTTTAAATTCATTATGTTATTAATTTCGTCGGCTTTAGGTAGTTCAAGTTGAAGACTGACTTAAAATTTTGATTTTTTATTTAAAAACTAATGTTTTACCCTTGACTGCATTCAGTGCACCACGGTCGAAGCCATGTGGCCTCATTTAAGCCACTGCGCGACCTCGCTTGGTTCATCGCACGAACCTCTTTATGTCCAAGGAAAATAAATAAAATATAATTAATAATTAAATGGAAATAAAACGAAAATAATAAGTGTAATAAAAATTTAAGGATTTATTTTAATGATAATAATAATAATATTGTCGAAGATATTATTATTTTTTTAATAGTGTTAAGAATATAAATTGTATTATGCTATTACTAATATTATTGTTAATAATAATATTAAGTTAGGGTCTCTTTATTAATTTAATTGGCTTCAAAATATTTGGTCGAGGTGCGGGATGAGTCCCGGAAGAATTTTGAGTTTGGGCGATAAATGGGTTTTTTTGGGGCTTGAGAGCATCCAACACTCGGGTGAGGCATGATTTTCAAATTGTGTGGCCTCTCCTGGTCCACCGGGTGACCTAATAATGCTCAATTAATTAAATAAAATTAATTAATAATAAAGAAATAAAATTAAGTGAATAATAAAGTGAAAATTAAAATAAAATAGAAAAAAGGTAATTAACTTAATGAGTTGTTTTTATGGTAATATTATTATTATTATTAATATTTAAGGATATTATTACTATTATTATTATTAGTGCTAAGTATAATAAGTCTATTAAGTTAGTATTACTATTATTATTAGTATTATAACTATTATCCTTGTTATTATTATTATGGGTTTTTTTAGTATTTTTTAGATTCTTTTTATTCTTTTTTTCATTCTATTTTTTCCTCCCCTCTTTCTCTCCCCCTCCTTCCCTTCATTCCGGTCGTGGAACTCTCCCCTCCCCTAACCCTCGCGTCACACCCCCTTCCCCCTGATCCTACTCAGAATCGCACCGCACCCCCTCCTGCCTCCGGCTCAGAATCCTATCAGACCCCCTTGCTCCGTTGGCTACATATTCAACCCCCCCCCCCCCCCACGACCAATCTGGTCGAGCCCCATCAAACTCCCTCCTTACATGGCGCACCGAACCATCCAATCCTCCCTCCTTCGACAGTCATGAGCTCTCTGCCTCTCTCATGTGACTCTACTGTCGCATGCTCCTCCCTCCAATAGTTTATTCCTTCATATTGGTAGATTTTTTATTTAGGGTTTGGTGTTTTTTGTGTTGTTTTTTATATGAGTGGTCTGATATCTTGTTTTTGGGGTTCTCTTTGCGTCCCTCATGTTGTGACTAGGGTGAGATTGAAGTTTTCACACCAATGTTAAGGTTTTTGATGTTGAGGTAGGTGGTTCCATGCCCTTTCATTTTTAGATAATTTAATTTTTTTTAATTAATTTTAACATGTTTTTTGATTTAATTTCATGTTGTGAACTATGTTTTGGAATTTTTTTTTGGCATACTCATTTGATGAAATTGAATTTCCTAAATAATATAGTCTTGTCGCATATGTGTGTTATTGTATAAATTCTTGCAAGTGTTTAATTAATTATTTTAAGAGATGAAAAATATGTTTTCATGTGCACTTTATTTTAAAATGGTTTTTGCATGAAAAATTTATTGTGTTTTCAAGTGAGACCTTGTGTTAAATCTTGTTGTGCCTTTTTGGTGTTTTATAAATTGTGTAAATGGTTTGTTTAATAAATTGTGTAATGCAAAACATGGTTGGAAAGGTTTTCAGATTTTTTTGTTTTGTGTGAAATTTGTTTTCAAGGAACTTTTGGTGTGTGTGTATTTAAATGATATTTTTGATTGATAATGGATTGTTTTGATGTGTCGAGATTGTTGTGAACCATTGAAATTGTTTGGAAAATTGTTTAAGCGGTTTATTGAATTGTGAATGTGATTTGAACCCTATTTGAAAGATGTTGTAATGTGACTTTGATCTTAAAGAAGTGAATTTGAGTGTGTTTTTGGTGTAAAGTCGTGTTTCTCTTCTAGCAAGTGTTTCAAAAATTGTGTATATGGTTTATTAAGTTGCGTGAGTAATGTAAAATAAATTTTTGAAGGGTTTGGCATGTTATATGTTGTATGTGTGGGGTGTGGGTGAGTTTTTGTGTGTGCAAAGCCATGTTGGATTTCTTGAAATTATTTTATAATTTTTCTTAGTGCCTTATTTAATGGTGAAAATGGTTGTTTAATTGTGAAAATGGTGTATTGAATTCTTATGTGCGGTAAATGGTTTTTGAATAAATCATTGGGGTGTGTATTATTTCAAAGTAGAAATTATGATTGCAAAGAGAATTTTCAAGTACAATTGGTATTTTGCAACATGTGGAACTTGTCTGAGCACAAGGTAAACCCTGGGTATCTATGTGGGAGGACCGGAACTAGTATGCTAGTGAACGGAGGGGTTTTGACCATGGTTCAATTAGCATGTTTTATTTTACAACACTAACAAAACTATATTGGAGATGATTGGGGGCCACTAGGTTATGGGTATGCTCCCTATTATTGGCTCATGCATGAGAACAGATATTTGTTATGGTTACTTTTCATCGAGGTATGAGGTTCTAGGGACCCACACGAGATAGATTACCATTAGGGTATTTACCCATGGTGCTCTACTATTCATGAAATGGTGCCTTCCGTCAGCATACGGAGGACCACTCGGGTGTGTGTGTGCTCTTTATAAATTTTATTTTCCTCTTTAAAATAGTGTTTTTGAAATGGTATTATTTTCAAGGGTTGATTTTTTAATTTCAGTTTGAAAATGTTTTATATAAAAGAGTTTTAAAAGTATAAATTTCAATAATCATGCTAAATTATCTTTTTGATGTTTTAACATGGAATCTCTTTGTATGGTGGTATCCTATTGGGCCCTCGGCTCACACCCTACAAACACCTTTGGCTGTATATAGATTTTGTTTCTTGTGTATCCTAGGTTGAGGTATCATGCTCAGTGATGGTGGTTTGAGTCGTTAGTGGCCTTTTCATGTAGGTCCTTGTTGGTAGCTTGTGAATGATTCACCTCTCTTGTTGCAAGGAGGTTTTTTATAGAGTTTTTTTACTCCTCTATAATAAAACCTTTTGGTTTTATCTAATGTTGTAAATAATTAAATTTGAATGTAGTTAAGGGCTTGTTTAACTAAATTTATCATATCTGAATTTTTTGTATTGTTGGTCATTTTAATATTTTTAATTCAGTTAAATCATTCCCAGGTTTTATTTTTGATACCCAGGAACTTGTGCAAGCCCGTAGGGATTGGGAATGCCCCTCAGGTCTCTCCACGGACTGGGTCAGGCACCGGGTCGGATGGCGACCCGGCTTGGTTCGTGATAGACTTTCATTTCACCCTCTTCCCTTTATCCTTCTATAATAACATTCATTAGTTCAGACCTTTTTCATTAATTTTTAATGGATTGTCTTGAAAAATAAATTGGAAATGAATACCTCCTTGTCAACATGTTTTTTACAGGATGGGGCATTCATGTGATGAATGTTTGAATGTCTTGTTTGGCCTTGAGAATAACTTCCTCGTCAACTGGAATAAGTATCTCGGTTCTCGACTCATGTGATACGCTAATCAACACTCTCATATGACCTGTTGGATGTGGCCTATTGTGTAGCATGTCTTTTTGGATATTGAGCACTGTAGCCCTATCTACAGGGAGATGGTTGGGTGTTGATTGGTATAAATAATAGTCATTATCACCCTGTATAATATCAATACTAGAAAGGTATCAATGTTATTATCATTCATATTTCATAGAAACAATTGTTAGAACATTGATTACCATGGCCAAGATAGCTCGTTGAGGGGAATGGCTCACCTCAAAGCTGGAGGGGGTCGGGGTTGTCAAGAAATGGTTTTTATTGATTTGTTTCTTATCTTTTATACCCCTCTAATAAAAGTTGGTAGAATATCTCTCTTCCATTATAATTTTTCTGAAAGGATATCTATAATTTCTCTCATCTATTTCGTTTCTTCACCTTGATCCTCCTCTAGTTTTTTTTCTCAAAAATTTGTTCGAGGTGTCACAACTAAACACGTACCTCTGACATAACCATATTGTTTTAGAAACCTCAAGGACATCGATTTTATGTGTTCATACAATGTAGTTATTTTTTATTATTTTGACTATACCGAATAGAAAATATAGTAAAATAATTGATCATTATTATCTAATAGAGAATTAAAGATAAAAAATTAATTATGTCATACTAACACGTGTTTCCCCCAATTTTTATGTGTTTTCATCTATTATCATACCATAATTATTTATAAGTTACTCCTTCTATAGAACATGGATATGGATGGAAGTGGATTTGGATTTAGAGTCATCAATATACATATAAATAGAGGAACATAATTATGTTTTTGTTTCATGTCACATAAAAGTATTACGATAGATTTAAAAAACATAAAAAAAATTTCAAGTGAAGCATACCCCATCCTTGCTTTACGGTAGGGGTATATTGGTTTTTCGGAACATTCCTTATTTTTAATACTCAGATTCTATTTCATAAATAAAAAAATTTCAATCAAATTGATGAATTCTTGTATCTTCAAACAACGTAATACAATCCACAATGTACCTAAAAAATACACTTATGCATGATGGCCAATAAATGCATCCTAATATTCTTGGGTTATCATCTGTGTATAGATAAATGGTGAGTTCATGTTTATGTTTCCTTCATCATCTTTAAAATGATGTCTTGTTAGAATTGTTTGAAATCATCTGTGAATCCATCTTGTAAGCATTAATAAATATTTCGTGTGGGATTCATCTACTATAAATTCACTCTGTAAGGGACGATGAAGAGTAATTCAGTGTTTTATTTTTTTATTTTTTTATAAAAATAAATATGTGATAGAATAATTTTATTGTAATCTCTTCCCACATCAGTGTATTAATCCCAATTACAACATGGTTCCATGAATCTACAGTAATCAGTATGCGTTTCCAAGTGATGATTCCAATGTAACTATTGAATATTGTCTTATTTGGGTTAACATGTTAGCCACGCACATTCCATTTGACCTTGTATTTGATTCCTTCGATTTTCACCTTAATGATTTTTTCTAACACCATTAAACTATGGAGCTCTTATTTTTTCAACATCGCTAGTCCTTCATCGCCTACAATTTCCTTGGATTCAAAATCGTCAATAAGTTCCTCTATATTGGTAGAATTGGAATTTGAAGATTGTCATTGTACCTTAGCACTAGGAGCAGCAATAGGTTCAAAAACCTGTTGTTCCTCAAGAGTGGGAGCACCAGCACGTGCATAAGTTCTTTGCTTCTATTCACTAAGAGAAATAGTGGTTTGAGAGACCTATTGTTCCTTGGGATTAAGAGCACCAACATGTGAAGAATTCAGTATCTACATATGTGGTTTAACACTTAATTTATATTACATAAATGAAATAGAGAATAGATAATAACATGAGATAAAATGATGTATATCACAAAAAAAATAACATGATTTTTGAAATCTCTTTTTTTAAGGCTCAAGTGATTTTACCACTATATTTACTATACAAATCAATTCATTGTAGACTCTTATGACATACAGAATGTTGTCTACCTTGGGACCGATGCAAAATGATTGTGACGTCCCAGTGAAAGGGGCATCCTCAGTTGAATTTTCATCTGAGCCTTCAATGGTTTTGTTTGATAATATAATAATTGAGCAAATTTGGTTTTCGGGATCTGGAACAAAAAATAATTATACTACCAATGATTATATTATAAATGATTCATCTTTTTACCCTTCCTTACTAAAATAATCTTCAACGAATCCTAATTCATATATTTTATCATCACACCTACTATCAACCCACTGGAATTGAGAATCTGCAATTAGAATGTTGTATGATCCAACTCCCATATTTTTTTGATGATTCCAAAGTATGAAATATTTTTATAAATTGGATTTTTGTCCTTAGTACTAGAAATATGCATCTCATCAGCCACAAGTGTAACTCTACTATTTTTCATGGTATTTCTTTCATCATGTTCATTTTTATAAAATGTATAACAATTAATTATATAACCATTGTAAGATAATACATACACAGTTGGTCCTCCGGCTAGCCATCAAAGTCATTCCAAAATTGAATCCATATTTTCATCCGACTCTTTAAAAATATATTTCCAAAACCATCATATAAATGGTTTATTATGTGTATTTGATATCATTATTTCATCCATTGATGGATTCAAATTCCTAGGAATTTCATTATGGGTTTCAACATATGGGGAAACTACTAAACTTTTATGAAAAATGTAAATGTGGGCCTTCTTCCGATGTGTAATATTGATTGTGACAACATCTCTTCCAGAAATTCCTTCACCCGTAAGCAACCTAGTGTGAAAATATTTTGATAGACCAATGATTTCCACATTGGATAGGTATTCAATATAGAATTCAATATCTTCCCCAACAATATATTTCTCTGTAATACAACCATGTGGCCAATTTCGAATTTTTACATACCCATTCAAAATTATCATATACCATTCATTGGGGTACATCCATCCATAGTGTACATGAACACGTAGTCGAATCACTCTCACCAGGTCAACCATAAAATGAACCATCATATCAAATAATTTTGGTGAGAAGAACATTTCCAATTCAAATAATATGATGGAAATTTCTCTTTCTATAGTTAGCAATTTTTTCGAGTCTGTAACATTTCTGCATATAGCTTTGAAGAATAAATAGAAGTTGGTTAATTTATGATGGAAATTCTTGGGAAAATGTATCGTAAATCTATAGGAATTAGATCTTTCATCAAAACATGATAGTCATGTGATTTCGGACCCTTTAACTTTAAATCGATCATTGACATGATGTTCTTGATATTCTATGAATACCCCTCTAGAACATGATTTTTAATGAATGTTTTAACCAAATCTATTGTTTAAATTGTTTGTAAATGGGACACCCTTGAGTTACTTTAATGTTATATCCTGAAACATTTCTATAAGCAGGAAATTCATTTATCATCCAATAAAACATGGCTCTCAATGTGAAATCTTTATTTCTGTAAGCATCATACAACATAACACCTGAACACCACAACAATTTCAAATCCTTGATCAATGGATCCAAATAAACATCAATATCATTACCTTGTTGTTTTGGTACTAATATGAGTATAGATAACATGATTTATTTTTTTCATGCATAGACATGGTGGAAGGTTATAATTACCAACATAATCGGCAATGTATTGTTAGTGGTTATTTTGAAACCAAAAGGATTTACTCTCTCTGTAGATAATGCAAGAAGAATGTTTCTTATATATTTTCTAAATTCATGATACTCATGATCAATTTTCTTCCACTGAGGAGAATCAACTAGGTGACATAGATTCCCATATTTATTTCTTGTATTTGTGTTCCACGTCAATTTTAATGTAGTCTCCTCACTTCCATATAGGTGCCTAAACCATGGAATGATTGGAAAGTACCATAAAAATTTCATAAGACTAGATTCATATTTCTTGTATCAAGAAGAGCCATACTTTGGGAATTTTGTAAGTGATTTTTTTTCCTTTTGAAACAATAGAAAATCATTTAGAAAGGTGTGTATTCTTTCAGAGATCCTACCCATAGAAAATATCAATTGTTTGGCATCATATTTTCATCTTAGGAGCTTGTTATCTTCTGTGAGAATGTCATTCAAAAGATCAGGTAGTTCTGTAAAACTAGAGTCACTCCATCCATTTCCTTCTTTCAAGTTATACATCTTTAGTATGGAATAAAATGTTGTATATTTAGTGAAACCATTATACAATGGTGTCTTTTTACAACTATTTATCTTCTCAAACATTTTTTGGGAAATCACAAGGTTCATCCTCAACTATCCTTGTCATTTCCTTAGTACGATCATCATCATCATTCACATCTGTAATCACAGACATTATATGGACATCATCATTGTATGTACTTTTAATCATATCAGATGATCCAAAAAACATGGTGTTATCCCAACCACTGGCTATATTCACTTTTTTCCCATGTTAATTCCAATATTTATAACTTAGATCTTTTCTATGATAGACCAAGTGTTATTACAACTCCTCTAGACTAATTAGTCTTGAATAACAACATCATAAACACAGACAAATGATTTGAGAAGGGTTATATACAAGATATTTTTCAAACATTATGAACTCTTTCACTCCATCTTCATACACTTTTTTCAAATGATTGGCATCCATCCATTATTTATTCATAACCATCCTATTTGATTCGTTAATATTAATATTTAACAAAATAAATACAAAAAACATTAATATAAAAATTAAACAAGGATTAAAAAAATGGTTTTAAATATAGATCACAAGGATTGACTCACCACATTAAAAATAAAACAAAATATTCCAACATTTTTAACACTTTCAAATCACCCAAACTCTTGGTTTGAAATCCAATTAACATTAGAATAATTTTTAAAACATCAATTCAATGATTACCACTGATTCTTCTTGGTTAGTAGTGCTCTACAATGAGTATTTATTTCATCCAAAGTTCAAATCTAAAAACCCCTTTAATGGATCATCCATTTTGAAATAGAGTTCCAGCTCCACTAAACCATTGAGATATGAAAAACCTAATTAATAAAATTCTAGTTCTCCTTACCTAGATTTATTATTAATATTTTAACTAAAACAACATGATAAATGATATCATGACTTACATACAACATAACGTACATAATAAATTCTATAACTAATGCATATAGGACTTTTTCTATTAACATAAACTCATCGTCTATTTTAAGTGACTCCACTTTTGAATGTTTTAAATGTCCAGCTAAGGGACTTATCATAGGTTTTAACTCACGCATTCTGAATATTTTCAACACCTTCTATATATACTCTAACTAAGTCTGGAAAAAATATATAGAATTTAAATATCTTTCAATATTTATCCCCAATATTAACTTTCTAGAACCAAAGTCATTCATTCAGGATCTTTTAGATAAATAAATCTCAACTCTTCTAGAATTTCCTTCATCATTCAAACTAAGATAAATTCATCCACATAAAGAAGTAAGTTAAATAAACTCCTCTCATAATTCTCCTTCATATAGTATCAATTATTTACATTATAATACATGAAGATTAATTATACCATCAAAGCATTAAAATTCTAGTTACACTGTCTTGGTTCCAATTTAAGACCACAAAAAATTCCATTTGAGACTAGAAAAAAACATTATATTCCTTTTAGTATGAAACCTTCTAGTTGATCTATGTAGATCTCTTCCTCTGAATCTCCATGAAGGAATATCATCATAACATCCTTTTGTTCTAGAAATAAACCTTCAATGGAAACAAATCCAAGAACCATATGGATTATTATATTAATTATAGAATGAGATAAAATATAACTGAAATATAATACTTCTAAATATTGAAATACATTTACAATTAGAGATACCTTGAACAATTTTTTATCATCCACTTTATCCTTTAGATGATAAATCTATTTGTTCTATTTATCCCTCTTTCCTGGTTCCAATTCTATTATCATAAATGTATCAATATCATAGAGGGAATTCAATTATTCCTTCATTTTCTACTCATAGTATAATGAGGCCAATAGTTAGCTTGTATTGAATCCTAAAAAAATCGAAAATCCACCCGACTTACCCACACATGCCTCATTAGGGACACTCTTATAGACTAAGAGAACCATACAACTAGGTGAAACTAGATAGTGTGTGAGAAAACTAGTGTAGTATAAATCTCAACCTATTTCTTAATTCCTAGGGTTCCCTTGCAGCCAAACAAGTGTAAGTGAGAACCAACAAGACAATGATCATTACATGAATAAATATAATATAAGTAGTAAATCACAACTCAACTCTAACACCCTCACAAGAATGATACCATTTTCACATACATGAATAATCATCAATCATTTCATATTAATAATCAATAACATCCCTTTGATGGAAAAGTCATAAATAGACATATCACACAAGGGGCTCAATTTTTAGGTTTTGAAATACATCAATTCAAATTCGTTTTTACATGTGAAAAATGATCTTTAAAAATATATCTTGGGATACCAAGTTATAAAAGTTATATTTAAATATATATTTCTTTAAAACATACTTTAGAATGAAAATTTAGAAATGAAAACCTCCCATGGAAACCATTTCAAACACAAAACCCACTTTAAAATAAATAATCCTCCCCAATGAAAGGTCATTCAAAAACCAAACCTATATTTAATTTTCTAAAAGGACTTCTTAAGAAACTCACACTGGTTTCAAACAACCCATTGAAATTTTATATTCATTTTAAAATGACCCCTAGGGAATTTACATACTTACATGGAATTATAAAACAAGAAATTTTATTATTTAAAATATAAAACCTTATAGAAACGTATGTTCCAAGTCAAAAATTCCATGAAAAACATTTTAAACTCATCAAGGGTGTGATATATAGTTATAGTTTGACAAGAAATGGATTTAAAGAAGGTCAAACATCCAAGACATGTCAATAAATTTGATTACATAGAAACACATACCTTATAATGAAGAGTAACTAATCTTTTATAACTTGAGGGTCCCAAACAATGGTGAGGATGATGTCTACAAGCCCTAGACATCCAAATCACCTAGAAAGGGAAGGGGTGGATACCTTAGCTTGGATAGGGTTCAGTGACAACAGTAGGTTTCGATGGCAGTCGAGCGGTCTACATTGGTAGTGGCAATGATGATGACAGTAGAAGAAGGGTTCAGTGTCGGAGGAGGGGTTTGCGGTGGTAGAGAAGGGGTTCCGCGGTGGATGTGGGATTCGATGGTGGATGTGGGGTTTGCAGAGGAGGTGGGGTTCGTAGTGGAAGATGTATTCACAACGGAGGTGGGGTTCATGGAGGCAGAGGTGGGGCTTGGCGGTGGAGGTGGGGTTCGCGGTGGCAGAGGTGCGTTTCACGGTGAAGGTGGGGTTCGTGGTGGAGGTGGGGTTCATGGCAATAGAGGATGGTTCAGCGGTGGTATAAGAGGGTTTGGCGGCATCCGAGTTCAGATTTCGCGAGAGCTTGAGGTGTGTGAGAGAAGAAGATAACTATTAGTGTTAATTTATAAATTCGAGTAAAGCTTTTATCAGCGCTACATAAAAAGAATTGATAAAGGTTTGTTTTATCAATGCTAAAATAGAAAGCACTGATAAAACATACCTTTATCAGTGCTTTTTTAGCACTGATAAAGATAGGTCTTTATGAGCGCTAAATAAGCTATGTTAAAAGGAGTCTTTATCGGTGCTAAAATTATAGCGCTGATAAAGACACGGTTTATCAACGCTTTTTAGCGTTGATAAATATATAATGTTAATAATTTTTTTATATTATTATATATATTTATAAAATTATATATATAATAAATAAATAATTATTTATTTATAATTATAACTATAAATAAATATTTATTTATTTATATACATAAATCAAAAATATATTTATTTATATACATATATAATAAATATATTTATATAATTATATATATTTATAAATATTATAAATAAATATATATATATCTTTATAATTATCAATTTATGATAAATATATTTATTATATTTATAATTATATATAATAAATATATATTTAATAAATTTATTATAAATATTATAAAAATATATTTATTTATATTTATTACTATAAATTCATATATATTTATTTAAATAATCATAAAATGAAAATAAATGTATTTATTATATTTATAATTTTATAAATATATATAATTATTATATTAGTTGTATGTATTTAGAAGATAATAAACATAATAAATATATTTATTATAATTTAATAATTATTTAAATAAATATATATATTTATTTATAATTATAACTATATATATTTATTTAAATAATTACAAAATTATAATAACTATATTTATTATACTTATAATTTTATAAATATTTATAATTATTATAATTATTAGAAATTTATAATTATTTAAATATACCTATATTTATTTAGAATTATAATTATAAATTTTTATATGTATTTATAAATATTTTTATATATTTATAAATATATTTCTTTAATTATATATATTTATAATATTATAAAAATAATAGATATATTTTAAAAAATTTATAATAATTTAAATATATATTTTTTTATAATTATAACTATAACTAAATATAAATTTATTTAGGATTAAATTTTATAATAAATATATTTTTATGTATAGTTATAATTATAAATATATACTTATTTATTTATTTAAATAATTTTAAAATTATAAAAAAATAATTTTATTATTTTTATAATTTTATAAATCTATATAATTAATATATTATTACAATTTTATAATTATATAGATATATTTTTTATAATTTTATAATTATTTAAATAAATAATTTTTTAGTTATAATTATAACAATAAATAAATATTTATTTATTTGTAACTAAATATCTTAAAATATATATATATATATATATAGTCATTATTTATATATATATATATATAAATAATTATAAAATTATGAAAAATATTATTATTATATTTATAATTTTATAAATATATAAAATTAATATATTTATTATAATTATATAACTATTTAAATATATATATATATTTATTTTGAATTATAATTATAACTAATAGTATTTATTTATAAATATTTGCATATATTTATAAATATATTTAGCCACATGAGGAGGCGAGCCGCAGGAGGGGCCGTCGGGTGGAGATGCGCTGTTACGTAGGGGGAAGTTGGGGAGGCGGGCCCTCTATTGATGGGGTGGTACCAACGTGGGTGGGGTGGCGTCAGAGAACAACAGAAGAGTGTCACTATCTGGGCTGACAAAAGGGACGGTCTGCTGGCCGTGGGAGCAATCATAGAAAAGGATGGCCTACTAACCATAGAGGCCACCACCCCCCTTGAGGGAAGACTGTAGTGTGTCTATGAGATAAACAGAGAGATAGGGAGGGTGGGTAGGGGTAGATAACCCGCTCTGATACTATGTAGAATGATAAGAGAGGTGGAACCAATAATCAAGATACCTCTTTAAGGAAGCAGGAAAGTTGGGGACACAAGCATGCTCAGTCCTATAAAATTATTTAATAATATAAGAAATGCCACCAAATACAACGTCATACATGTTTCATGGTCACTGCCACCAAAAATTAAAGACTCGTTCCAAGACCAAACAAAACAAATGACTCAAAAACCCTACACCGCATATTCTAGTGTTTATAAGCATAACCAACACAAAACATGCTAGAGGAACATCTAGCCATCACCATTGAACCGGCCCGCCCATATCAATCCCCACCAATACGCCAACCTCTTTATGCATCGCAAAATCAACACTTGTGAAAAAATAATCTAGCCCACTCTATAATGTCTCCTATCCCCGTATCCTGCGGTTGTCCCATGATGTTAACCCTTCCAATTTCCTCACTGGCATGTCTCACCGGCCACACCCAGCATCATCAAGTTCACTACCAGTTTCCACCATGCGGATTGGAGGTCTCCGTCCAGATTCTTCGTGGATCCTACTACTGAGGTTACCATCAGCTTGTATCTCATTGTCACTGGCAATCATGGCCATCTATCACCTGAGATTCTAGATGTCATAACAGTTGCAGCCCATGCCAGTTATCAGCAGTTTTCTCTGGACGGCACCACCCCCCCCCCCTTTATTTGTCAAAGGGGGTTGGCGGGGTAGATGGTGGGTGGCCAACCCCACCAATCCATCCATAGGGGAAGGAAACAAGCAGGGGGAGGAGGCCTATAAAATGAAGTTCTCTATCCTAGTAGAGAGTATCAGCTTCATCAAGTTCTCATCATTAGTTTAGTTATTTGAGCAGTTTTGTGAGGCATTTTCCCCTTTATTCAAGAGTTAATATTATGAGGGTTTTCTCCTTGTAATAGTGATAGAGAGTGTACCCTCTTTTACCCCATAGTGATCCTTTTTTCCTGTAGTTTTTTACCCCTTTCTTTTTTGGGGTTTTTTCCACGTTACATCTAGTGTCCTTTTTTCCTCATTTTATAATTTATTTTATCTCGTGATTATCGTTGCATTGGTAGTCTAATAATTTACGGTCCCAAAAAGTGGTATTACTGGAAGGTTCTGGCCCGGTGTTGTTCACATTTTCAGGTATTAATAATTCTCCGAAATTTGAGTATCCTCTGTGATTGCATCTCGAGTTGAACTGTCACATCAGAAAAGATTTATTGAGATTATTAAATACAACATCTTTGTGAAATGGAGGAGGTTCTAGACTAATGGGGTGTCTAGATGGTGGTGAAATTTTCGATTGAAAAATTCAACAGGAATAATTTTTTGTTGTGGAAAATGCAGATGCAGGAAGTGATGTGGAAGTATAATTACCTACTAGAAATTGGCAAAATTCTGGAAGGTATGACGAAGGAGAAATGGAACGATATGGACGGGAATACTATTTCCAACATCCATTTGGATTTGGAAGATGGGTTCCTATCAAGAATTGTGAAGAAAAAGATGGAAAATGAAATATGGGATACTCTGATGAAGCTATACGAGACCAAGTCACTGCACAAAAAAATCTTGAAGAGAAAATTGTACACTCTTTGGATGGAGGAGTCAACATTGGTAACCGACCACATCAACAACGTCAATACTTTGTTTTCTCACCTCATGACATTGGGCTATAAAATTGTGGATACTTAATGTGCAGAGATTCTACTCCAAAGTTTTCCAGATTCATACGACCAACTCACCATCAACCTCACCATTAATATCGTGACAGATATGCTAACCTTCAATGATTTTGCAACCTTGATTCTTGAATAAGAAGGTTGGTGAAAGAACAAGGAGGACAGACAAACAACATTGCACCAAGCAGAGGCTCTGTCAATAGAGAGAGGAAGGATGATGGAGCGTGGTTCTGGTGGGAGCCAAAATCATGGCAGTTCCCAATAAAAGAGTAAGAATAAGAATGTCATGTGTTTCAATTATGGCAAGAAGGAGCACGTCAAGAAGGATTGTTGGAATAAGAAGAGTGGTGAAAAGAAATCTCAGGGGAATGTGGAGAATACTTCTGGAAAAGGAGAGATGTTAGTCAGTGAAGCGGAAACGACTACTGGAAGTAGGAAGCATCTCGATGATGCATGGATTATCAACTCAGGAGTAACATGGCACATGACATCTCAATGGGAATGATTTGACCAATATGAAACCAACCTAGAAGGACTAGTGTACATGGTGAATGATCACACTCTAAAGATCATTGGATTCTGTAAAGACCCGCAAATTTCAAGGAAATTTTTTTCTTAATTTTCTTTGAAATTTTACAAGAGCGCAGCTTCAGACGGCACCTGATTCTGAGGCCCGGTGTGCCCGGAATCAATTTCCGAAGTTTGGCTCGGGTACGTTCAGTGAACAGACGAGCGGGTTTTTCTATCTTTTGAACCGGTGCCCGGAATCAAATTCTGAGGGCACCGATGAAATCGCAGCGCCGGTATTTGCTTAGAAACGCCTCTTTCGGAGTTGCGTTTGCTCAGACGTGGTTTTTAAATTTTGGGGCTTAAAGTCAGAAATAAAATAAAATTTGTGCGACAACTTTATTTTATTTCACTTAAGCTGCTTGGAAGTCACTTGGAAGCCACTTGAACTGAGTTAAAGCGGATAGGATGCTATCCAGAAATATCCTACCCCCTTGGTAGGATATTTGTGAGGTGGGGCCCGCACGAGCCCCGCCGTTTCTTTTGCTAAGTAACGCACCCGCGAAAACCCGTCAAGTAACTGAAAAGTCAACCGACGCGTTTTCTTTAATTCTTAACAGACCATTTAATTGGGCGGTTTATTTCGTGAATTAAATGGGTTGTTTCATTCGTTGAATTAATTCAACGAATTTAATGGGTCGTTACTTACGCGTTTGCGTTCGTTGGCAAAATAATAAAATAAGACCAACTCTTTCTTTTGGAGGATTACTCGTTGTGCGAGATTCTCTGGGCCTCCACCTTCCCCGCGAAGAACGCGAAGAACGCGAAGAACGCGAAGAACACCGGCGACCGGAATTCGACGACGCACACCGAGATCTGCGACGTCGACGAGCTTTACCCGCGACGTTCTTCGGCGACGCCTCTTCTTCCGCGACCGATCCTCGTTCGGCAACTAAGGTGAGAATCAGATCGTTTAAATTCTCCCTTTTTAAATTTCATGGCAACGGATTTAATTAATTAAATCCGTTTGTTCTTGATCCGGAGATTGGCAACGCGATGCCGGATACCGCGACGACGCGACGATCTCCTTCATCCGCGACGAGCGATTCCGCGACGACCTCTCGTCCGACGACGACGACAAGGTAAGGGTTGATTGGAATATTTTTCCTTTCCCGTGATTTTATTTCTTTTAAAATTAAAGAACCTGATCTCTGAACAATTTTAATTTATTTAAAATTGTTGTTGATTATTTTATTTTCCTCCCGTTGAGTTTATGACTAACGCGGAGGGTGCGGGTCTAACGAACAAGACCCGGCAACCCTCCGCCGATCTCTTTTGTTGTGCGGATATGGCGGACGACGACGAACTGCGCGGCAAGGGCGATCCGTTGATCCCGCAGTGAAGATCGGCCCCCGGGAGGAGCAGCGGCGCAGACGGGAGGCAAAACGGGCCACCGGAGCAACTCCGGCGGCCCGCGGAAGGGGGCGGCGGCGCGGGTCGCCGGCGCGGCGGCGGCGGCGCCCGGCGCGCCGCCGGAGGAGTCCGCCGCGGCGGCGGCGAACCGCCGAACCGCGTCCGCGGTCCGGCCACCCAGCACGCGGCCCGCGCGCGCCGCGTTTCTCCAAAGCCGCGGGTCAAACCCGCGGCGGCTCGATCGGCCGCTCGGCCGAAGCCGAGCCGGCCGGTCCGGCCGGCCGGGCCGCGCCCAGGCCGGACCGGACCCGGCCTAGCCGGGTCGGGCCGGTTCGGGCCGACCCGGTTCGGCCGACCCAGGGGGGGTTCGGGCCGGGTTGCCCCGGGCCCAGAACCCCCGTTTCGGGCCCTCTTCGGTCTTTCGCCCATATCATGGGCCTGGGACCTCCGATTGACGAACCGTCGGCGGCTACGCGATCCTTGGATCGAGGCGGTCGTTTCGGTATATTATACTCAAGGTTTCGGAAGACTTTGGGTTCGACCGGGTTGGTTCGTACACGAAACCAACCGGGCCCTCGGAGCGGAAACGCTCATAACTTGAGCTGCGGACGTCCGATCGACGTACCGTCAGCTGTGGTAGTTTCCTCTAAGTGAGACGGAACTTTTGGCATACTCCGCCCGAGGATCGGACACAGGCGGAGTACGGTCGGGTTGGTTTTTCCCTAAAAACCAACCGGGCCCCTGGGACGAAAATGCCAATAACTCTCAGACCGGGCGTCCGATTGACGCGCCGTCTGTTGCGTTGAGATCCTGTTGTCGATACGGAACTTTTGGATACATCAACTTAGGACTACGTGTTAGTTGATGTATCAGCCTCTCGGCTCGTGGAGCGGACCCTCCTAAACGAGCTCGCTATGTGCGGGAACCCTAGCGCTGGCTGTGACTTCGACGACAGAGCAGAGATCCTCCGTGGACTGCGACGACGGCAGAGCAGAGATCCTCCGTGGACTGCGACGACGGCAGAGCAGAGATCCTCCGTGGACTGCGACGACGGCAGAGCAGAGATTCTCCGTGGACTGCGACGACGGCAGAGCAGAGATCCTTCGTGGACTGCGGCGACGACTGTGCAGAGATCCTCAGTGGACTGCGTCGACTACTGCACTCAGCGATCCTACGTGGATCAGTGCTACAGGTTCTGTGTGAGCCCGATCCTATGTGGGTCCTTACTACCGGTTCTGTGTGAGCCATTGCCTACAGGTTCTGTGTGAGCCCGATCCTATGTGGGTCTTTTGCGGGGGTTAGTACCTATCGATCCTTCGAGGGTCTGACGACTTAGATGGATCAGTGATCATCTTTGACGTCATCTGAAAAAGTATACCTGGTTGAGCTGAATCTTATGTTACTCTCCTTTGTGGATTGTGTTGAACTGTCCTATGTGGATTTACTGTTTACTCTCCTTGTGGATTTGAGTCTTGCTTTCCTTTGTGGATTGAGTTGTTCTTGAGCTCATGAGCAGAGCTAGAATTGGGGACTTAGGTATATGTATGGGCATATACCTAAGTCGAGTCAGATGTTACTTCGTGATTGCATCTTTCTTTTGTGCTATATCCTTTGTGGATTTCGGGAGACCTTCGGGGGTCTCGGGGTCCTTACTGAGTAGCTTGTACTCACCCCTGCACGGGCTATGCCCGCACCTTGTTGTGTTGGTTGCAGACGACGGACAGCGCTGATCACGGTTGGGGCGTGGAGCAGGACGGTACCTGGAGGTGGACCACTGTGCGGGACGTGCTCGGAGCGGACGTGGGACCCGAGGAGCCTGGAGGCTATCTGTACCCACCCTTCAGGTGGGATTGCCAGTGGACGACACGAGGCCGCCGTCTTTTCTTCAGTTGCTGTTCTTTACTTTTTCAGTTGTACTTTACAGTTGGGCTTGTATTTCCGGCCCCCTTTACTTTTCTGCACTTTACTTTCCGCTTGCTGACTCTGTGTGGTTGTTACTTATAAAGGCAATGCCTTCCCTGTTTACTGGGATTTTACGCCTTGGTGCTAGTCGCCAGCCCCTGGCCTATGGAAGGCGGGCTTGGGGTAGTCACGGCACGGGCCCCGAGGACGGGTCGTGACAATTGGTATCAAAGGCGGTCGGTTCTACCGCAGACTCTGATCGTCTTTTCTTTCCATATGAAGCAATAGTGTTTAGTGTATTGAGTGTGGTTATCAGTTCAGGGAGCCCAGTGTTGGTGCGGCGGCCGACGTATCCGTACACCAGGACCCTGACTCCTGATTTCCGACTTAATGCATGAAAACATTGATTGCGTGTGTGTTTCAAGTTTCTTTGTGATTATTTGTGTCAGCTCACCGGGTATACTGATCTGCTTTATGAAAGTCTCAAGTTTTCCTTGTGATTACTTGTGCCAGCTCACCAGGTATACTGTTCTGACTGTGGTGCTCATGTTCTCCTTTTCAGGATGGCCCCGCGACGACAGCCAGCTAGGGTTCCGAGTGTAGGGCGCGACGGCAGCCCACCGAGCGACGAGGCCTCGGTACAGGGCCCTTTTCCAGCAGTGGCACCGGCGGTAGCTTTACCCGCCGAGCCACCGATGCTACCAGTACCAGACGCTGACGATGCACGTCGCCTCAGGGCACTGCATGAGTTTCAGAGCCAGCGACCGCCCAGGTTTCGCGGTGAGGCGGACCCCCAGGCCGCCGAGGACTGGCTAGAGGCGGTGGTACGGATCTTTAGGCTAGTGAGGACACCAGCGGATCTCATGGTGATTCTCGCGGCGAGCCTCCTGCAGGCGGCGGCAGGACGATGGTGGAGCTTGATGCTCCAGGTTCACGATGAGGCATCCTTGCTCTGGACGGACTTCGAGAGCCTCTTCTGCTCTGAGTTCGTCCCGGCCACCCTCCGAGCGGTGCGCATCCAGGAGCTTCTCCAGCTGCGCCAGGGCAGCATGACGGTCTCTCAGTACGCGGCGAGGTTCACTGACCTATCTCGCTACTCGACCGACATGGTACGGGACCCCTTCTTCCGGGCCCGGACCTTCGAGCAGGGCTTGCGACAGGAGATTCGGGCGTCGCTGATCTCCCTCAGCATTCCGACCCAGGCGGGAGTGCTGGAGCGAGCCCTCCTGATCGAGAGCTTCCTGGCAGAGCCTTCTTCAGCGGCGAGACCTAGCGCAGGGCGGCAGGTAGCTGAGTCTTCGGCAGCAGGTAGCCGACGGATGACTCTGGGGTCCAGGCAGACCAGACCCCCACTCAGACGGCCTCATGACACCGGCTCAGCAGTGCGGGGCACACAGCGGAGTGCCAGCCTTCCGAGAGGCAGGCTGTGCTACTCTTGCGGCGGGCAGGGTCACATGGCTCGTGATTGCCCGACTCGCCGACCAGAGGAGCAGCAGACGGTGGAGGGGCCACCCAGGCAGAGGCAGAGGGTCGACCGTGGCGGTCCGCAGGGAGGAGGCGGACGAGGCAGAGGAGCTGGCCGAGCAGCGGGTGGTGGGCGACACTTCCAGGCTCTACCCCCACCACCACCAGGAGGGCCACCTCGACCACATGGAGCTGGCGGGCAGGGATAGGCCCAGCTCCAGGCAGTGGAGGCCTACGACCCCGACTTGCCAGAGATGATTCGAGGTACGATCTGTGTCTATTCCACCCTTGTTGCAGTACTTATAGACACAGGAGCAAGTCACTCTTTCATAGCCTCTGCCCTTGTTCGGAGCTCGGAGATTCCGACTGAGCCGTTGGCTCGATCCTTACGGCTAGAGACTCCTACGGGAGCAGACTCGACGATTACGCAGTGGTGCCGGCAGTGTGAGCTTACTCTAGGAGGCGAGAGCTTCGGCTGGGATCTCCTTGTAGCGGCGTCGAGGCCTTACGACGTCATCTTGGGCATGGATTGGCTATCCACGGTTCATGCCCAGATCGACTGTTTTAGGCGCACGGTGCGATGTGTTTGCACCGACGGGAGCAGGTTTACCTTCACCGGCGAGAAGGGAACCTTTGCAGCACAGGATGGACTTCCGCGGAGGAGAGTGCAGCCCATCTCTCATCAGTTGGCTAGCCTCATCCTAGGAGTAGTGGACGTGCGGAGTCCAGCTTTTCCTGCAGTGGTGGACCAGTACGTGGACGTCTTCCCCGACGACATTCCAGGGCTACCTCCTCGTAGAGAGGTAGACTTTTACATCGACTTGTACCCCGGGACAGCCCCGATATCTACTCCAGCATATCGGATGGCCCCCGCCGAGCTTCGGGAGCTGCGGGTACAGTTGGAGGACTTGTAGAGCAAGGGGTTTATCCGACCCAGTGTTTCACCCTGGGCTTCCCCGATTTTGTTCGCCAAGAAGGCAGACGGGAGATTGCGACTATGTGTCGACTATCGTCGCCTGAACCAGGTGACAGTGAGGAACAAGTATCCGCTGCCACGGATTGATGACCTCTTCGATCAGCTCAAGGGAGCGCGGTGGTTCTCGAAGATAGACCTCCGGTCAGGCTATCATCAGCTCAGAGTTCGAGACGAGGACGTGCAGAAGACGGCCTTCAGGTGTCGGTATGGCCATTATGAGTTCTTGGTTATGCCGTTCGCCGTAACCAATGCTCCAGCAGTGTTCATGAGCCTCATGAACAGGATCATCCAGCCATACCTCGACCGATTTGTCGTGGTCTTCATTGACGACATTTTGGTATACTCGACGACTGAGGAGGAGCATGCCTACCACCTGCGAGTTGTGCTAGACACACTCCGAGAGCACCAGCTTTATGGCAAGCTCTCAAAATGCCAGTTCTGGTTACGTGAGGTCCACTTCTTGGGGCACGTCATCTCTGAGGCGGGAGTTGCAGTGGATCCCGCGAAGATCGAGGCAGTGCTAGCTTGGGAGCCACCCAGGAGCGTGACGGAAGTGCAGAGCTTCTTGGGCCTAGCCGGATACTATCGGAGATTTGTGCCAGACTTCTCCAGAGTTGCGGCACCACTCTCAGCCTTGACGAAGAAGGGGAAACCCTTCGTGTGGTCAGACAGATGTCAGCAGAGCTTCCAGGAGCTGAGACAGAGATTGACCAGCGCACCTATCTTGAGGTTGCCTGAGGAGGGAGTTGGATACGTAGTTTACTGCGATGCATCAGGGACTGGACTCGGGTGCGTCCTGATGCAGGAGCGGGCCGTGATCGCCTACGGATCACGTCAGTTGAGGCCGCATGAGCAGAACTACGCCACTCATGACCTGGAGTTAGCAGCAGTGGTCTTCGCTCTGAAGACTTGGCGGCACTATCTGATGGGCGAGCGCTTCACAGTCTTTTCTGACCACCAGAGTCTCCGGAATATCTTCTCTCAGAAGGACCTGAACCTGAGACAGCGGAGATGTCTTGAGTTCCTCCAGGACTATGACTTTGAGATAGTCTATACTCCTGGGAAGGGGAACGTGGTAGCCGATGCCCTCAGCAGGAGGACGGGCATTCAGCTACTTGAGGAGGCGACGGAGCAGCTAGCCTCCTTGCAGATATCCTTCGTGGATAGAGACGGAGCAGCCTTTCTTCAGTCTCTCACAGTCTCTCCTCCACTTCTACAGCGGGTCAGAGAGGCTCAGCGTGGGGACGCTGACTGTGAGACCCGGCGTGCACTGATATCCTCAGGTCAGGCGCCTGATGGTTTCTCCCTTGGAGCAGAGCACGACATCCTTTTCAGAGGACGTACCTTCATACCAGTCGCTTTACGAGAGGAGGTGCTAAGAGAGTTTCACACTTCTCCCTTGGCGGTGCATCCCGGAGTGGCGAAGATGTACCAGGATCTCAGACGACAGCACTGGTGGCCGGGCATGAAGAAAGTTGTGGCAGAGTTCGTTTCACGATGCCTCACCTGCCAGCAGGTGAAGGCAGAGCATCAGGTACCAGCAGGCTTGGTACAGCCCTTGGAGGTCCCGGAGTGGAAGTGGGACGGCATATCTATGGACTTCGTGACTGGACTTCCACGTACTTCCAGAGGTCACGACTCCATTTGGGTGATTGTCGACCGACTCACCAAGTCGGCACACTTCTTACCCATCAGAGAGCAGGGCTCAGTGGAGAGCTTGGGACATCTTTATGTCCAGGAGATCGTACGGCTTCACGGTGTGCCATCGTCTATCGTCTCCGATCGAGATGCTCGTTTCACTTCCCGGCTTTGGAAGGGGTTGCAGGAGGCGTTCGTGACGCGGCTCCATCTGAGCACAGCCTTCCACCCTCAGACGGATGGTCAGACGGAGAGGACCATACAGACACTCGAGGACATGCTCCGTGCATGTGTTCTCGACTTTGGTCGTAGCTGGGAGGACCACCTACCCTTGGTGGAGTTCGCGTACAACAACAGCTACCACTCCACCATCGGGATGGCACCATACGAGGCGTTGTACGGCAGACCCTGCAGATCACCGTTGTGCTGGACAGACCCTGGGGAGTCAGCACTCGTGGGACCAGAGATGGTCCGAGACACAACAGAGAAGGTCCAGATCATCCAGGAGAGGATGAGGACAGCTCAGAGCCGGCAGAAGTCATATGCTGACAGGAGGCGGAGGCCACTAGAGTTCGAGGATGGCGACCACGTCTTTTTGCGTGTCTCACCTCGACGTGGTTTACGGAGATTTGGCCGAGGCGGCAAGTTGTCTCCACGCTTCATCGGGCCTTTCCAGGTCCTCAGCAGGATAGGAGAGGTGGCTTATCGCCTGGCTCTACCACCTCAGTTGCACCGGGTGCACGACGTCTTCCACGTGTCTTCGCTGAGGAGATACGTGCACGACCCGACGCACATCATCGACTTTGGGGAGCTGGACGTGGACGATGGGGCGACTTTTGCGGAGGTCCCAGTGGAGATCGAGGATCGATAGGAGCGGGTCCTACGTGGGTGGTCGATTCCTCTTGTGCGCGTCAGATGGCAGCATGGGAACCTCCAGGAGAGCACTTGGGAGCGGGAGGCTCAGATGCGTGCTCAGTACCCCCATTTGTTCCCCTAGTTTTTGATGTATCTTTACGGGGACGTAAAGCCCTGAGGTGGGAGTAATGTAAAGACCCGAAAATTTCAAGGAAATTTTTTTCTTAATTTTCTTTGGAATTTTACAAGAGCGCAGCTTCAGACGACACCTGATTCCGAGGCCCGGTGTGCCCGGAATCAATTTCCGAAGTTTGGCTCGGGTACGTTCAGTGAACGGACGAGCGGGTTTTTCTATCTTTTGAACCGGTGCCCGGAATCAAATTCTGAGGGCACCGATGAAATTGCAGCGCCGGTATTTGCTTAGAAACGCCTCTTCTGGAGTTGCGTTTGCTCAGACGTGGTTTTTAAATTTTGGGGCTTAAAGTCAGAAATAAAATAAAATTTGTGCGACAACTTTATTTTATTTCACTTAAGCTGCTTGGAAGTCACTTGGAAGCCACTTGAACTGAGTTAAAGCGGATAGGATGCTATCCAGAAATATCCTACCCCCTTGGTAGGATATTTGTGAGGTGGGGCCCGCACGAGCCCCGCCGTTTCTTTCGCTAAGTAACGCACCCGTGAAAACCCGTCAAGTAACTGAAAAGTCAACCGACGCGTTTTCTTTAATTCTTAACAGACCATTTAATTGGGCGGTTTATTTCGTGAATTAAATGGGCTGTTTCATTCGTTGAATTAATTCAACGAATTTAATGGGTCGTTACTTACGCGTTTGCGTTCATTGGCAAAATAATAAAATAAGACCAACTCTTTCTTTTGGAGGATTACTCGTTGTGCGAGATTCTCTGGGCCTCCACCTTCCCCGTGAAGAACGCGAAGAACGCGAAGAACGCGAAGAACGCCGGCGACCGGAATTCGACGACGCACACCGAGATCTGCGACGTCGACGAGCTTTACCCGCGACGTTCTTCGGCGACGCCTCTTCTTCCGCGGCCGATCCTCGTTCGGCAACTAAGGTGAGAATCGGATCGTTTAAATTCTCCCTTTTTAAATTTCATGGCAACGGATTTAATTAATTAAATCTGTTTGTTCTTGATCCGGAGATTGGCAACGCGATGCCGGACACCGCGACGACGCGACGATCTCCTTCATCCGCGACGAGCGATTCCGCGACGACCTCTCGTCCGACGACGACGACAAGGTAAGGGTTGATTGGAATATTTTTCCTTTCCCGTGATTTTATTTCTTTTAAAATTAAAGAACCTGATCTCCGAACAATTTTAATTTATTTAAAATTGTTGTTGATTATTTTCTTTTCCTCCCGTTGAGTTTATGACTAACGCGGAGGGTGCGGGTCTAACGAACAAGACCCGGCAACCCTCCGCCGATCTCTTTTGGTGTGCGGATATGGCGGACGACGACGAACCGCGCGGCAAGGGCGATCCGTTGATCCCGCAGTGAAGATCGGCCCCCGGGAGGAGCAGCGGCGCAGACGGGAGGCAAAACGGGCCACCAGAGCAACTCCGGCGGCCCGCGGAAGGTGGCGGCGGCGCGGGTCGCCGGCGACCGGAGGCGGCGGCGCCCGGCGCGCCGTCGGAGGAGTCCGCCGCGGCCGAGCCGCGGCGGCGGCGAACCGCCGGACCGCGTCCGTGGTCCGGCCACCCAGCACGCGGCCCGCGCGGGCCGCGTTTCTCCAAAGCCGCGGGTCAAACCCGCGGCGGCTCAATCGGCCGCTCGGCCGAAGCCGAGCCGGCCGGTCCGGACCCGGCCTAGCCGGGTCGGGCCGGCCCGGTTCGGGCCGACCCGGTTCGGCCGACCCAGGGGGGGTTCGGGCCGGGTCGCCCCGGGCCCAGAACCCCCGTTTCGGGCCCTCTTCGGTCTTTCGCCCATATCTTGGGCCTGGGACCTCCGATTGACGAACCGTCGGCGGCTACGCGATCCTTGGATCGAGACGGTCGTTTCGGTATATTATACTCAAGGTTTAGGAAGTTTTTGGGTTCGTCCGGGTTGGTTCGTACACGAAACTAACCGGGCCCTCGGAGCGGAAACGCTCATAACTTGAGCTGCGGACGTCCGATCGACGTCCCGTCAGCTGTGGTAGTTTCCTCTAAGTGAGACGGAACTTTTGGCATACTCCGCCCGAGGATCGGACACAGGCGGAGTACAGTCGGGTTGGTTTTGCCCTAAAAACCAACCGGGCCCCTGGGACGAAAATGCCAATAACTCTCAGACCGGGCGTCCGATTGACGCGCCGTCTGTTGCGTTGAGATCCTGTTGTCGATACGGAACTTTTGGATACATCAACTTCGGACTACGTGTCAGTTGATGTATCAGCCTCTCGGCTCGTGGAGCGGACCCTCCTAAACAAGCTCGCTATGTGCGGGAACCCTAGCGCTGGCTGTGACTTCGACGACAGAGCAGAGATCCTCCGTGGACTGCGACGACGGCAGAGCAGAGATCCTCCGTGGACTGCGACGATGGCAGAGCAGAGATCCTCCGTGGACTGCGACGACGGCAGAGCAGAGATCCTTCGTGGACTGCGGCGACGACTGTGCAGAGATCCTTAGTGGACTGCGTCGACTACTGCACTCAGCGATCCTACGTGGATCAGTGCTACAGGTTCTGTGTGAGCCCGATCCTATGTGGGTCCTTACTACCGGTTCTGTGTGAGCCATTGCCTACAGGTTCTGTGTGATCCCGATCCTATGTGGGTCTTTTGCGGGGGTTAGTACCTATCGATCCTTCGTGGGTCCGACGAGTTAGATGGATCAGTGATCATCTTTGACATCATCTGAAAAAGTATACCTGGTTGAGCTGAATCTTATGTTACTCTCCTTTGTGGATTGTGTTGAACTATCCTATGTGGATTTACTGTTTACTCTCCTTGTGGATTTGAGTCTTGCTTTCCTTTGTGGATTGAGTTGTTCTTGAGCTCATGAGCAGAGCTAGAATTGGGGACTTAGGTATATGTATGGGCATATACCTAAGTCGAGTCAGATGTTACTTCGTGATTGCATCTTTCTTTTGTGCTATATCCTTTGTGGATTTCGGGAGACCTTCGGGGGTCTCGGGGTCCTTACTGAGTAGCTTGTACTCACCCCTGCACGGGCTATGCCCGCACCTTGTTGTGTTGGTTGCAGACGACGGACAGCGCTGATCACGGTTGGGGCGTGGAGCAGGACGGTACCTGGAGGTGGACCACTGGGCGGGACGTGCTCGGAGCGGACGTGGGACCCGAGGAGCCTGGAGGCTATCTGTACCCACCCTTCAGGTGGGATTGCCAGTGGACGACACGAGGCCGCCGTCTTTTCTTCAGTTGCTGTTCTTTACTTTTTCAGTTGTACTTTACAGTTGGGCTTGTATTTCCGGCCCCCTTTACTTTTCTTCACTTTACTTTCCGCTTGCTGACTCTGTGTGGTTGTTACTTATAAAGGCAATGCCTTCCCTGTTTACTGGGATTTTACGCCTTGGTGCTAGTCGCCAGCCCCTGGCCTATGGAAGGCGGGCTTGGGGTAGTCACGGCACGGGCCCCGAGGACGGGTCGTGACAGATTCAGTACCATCAAACTGAAGATACATGATGGAATAATACAGACCATACAAGGATTACATCAAGTGAAGGGCCTAAAGAAGAACATATTGTCTTTTGGACAATTTGATGACATCAGATGCAAGACTCACACAAAAAAAATGCAGTGATGAGAATCGTGAAGGGAGTTCTTGTGGTAATGAAGGTGGAGAAGACATCAAAAAACCTTTACATGCTTATGGGTGAAACGTACAAGGAGGCGGAGATAGTTGTTGTATCAACTACCTCGATGGAATTGTTGACGACGTTATGGCATCAGAAGCATGTCCATATGTCAAAACAAGGCCTAAAGATTCTTGCGGATCAGAAGTTGCTGCTTGGGATGACAAAGGTATCCTTACCATTTTGTGATCATTGTGTTTTGAGCAAGTAACACAAGTTAATGTTCGGGATTTCAATATTAAGAGGTCAGTAGATCTTGGAGTTGATCCATTTTTATGTTTGGAAAGCATCGGTTATATCCTTGGAATGAGCAAGGTACTTTGTATCGTTTATTGATGATTATACTAGGAGATAGTGGGTGTACCCAATCGGGAGGAAGGTAGAGGTTTTTTAAGTCTTCAAAACATTAAAAGCGCGGAAGTAGCTTGACTTTGGAAAGAAGATCAAGTGTCTAAGGACTAACAATGGTGGAGAATATACTAGAGAGTATTTTGATACTTATTTTCAACAAGAAGGGATCAAGAGACAGTTCACGGTAGCATACACTCCTCAGCGGAATGGAGTGGCAGAGCGGATGAATAGAACCCTGTTGGATAGAACAAGGGCGATGCTGAAGACTGAAGGTATTGCCAAAAAAAATTGGGAAGAAGCGGTGAATACCACCTCTTATGTGATCAATTGATCTCCTTTAATGAAAATTTAGCTGAAGTCTCTGATGGAGATGTGTACTGGTAAACCTGCTGACTATTCTCAGTTACATACTTCTGGAAGTCCTATATATGCAATGTTTAATGATTAGGAAAGATTGAAGTTGGATTCAAAATCTAGGAAATGAATCTTCTTGGGGTACGTTGATGGTGTGAAGGAGTATTGTTTTTGGGACGCCACTGCCCACAAATTTATCATCAGCAAAAATGTCATTTTTGCAGAAGATAAGGTAAAAATGACAACCAATCGAGACATGGAGAAGGAGAATATAGAAACCAAAACAGTTGAAATAGAGGAAAAGTCCAAGGAAGAATTAGTTTTTTTTTTGAAACATTACTAGATCACGATGATCAAGTATTGGTTGAGTCTGGACCACGACGGTCAACTTGGGAGAAAAGAGCACTAGTATGGCACCCAAACTATCTCACTGAGAGAAATATTGTGAACTGCTTGTTGACAGAGGATGGAAATCCATCTTATTTTTTGGAGGTGACCTAGTGTCCAGATGTATCCTCATGGGTGGCAGTGATGTAGGAGTAACGTGAATCCCTACATCGGAACAAGACATGGGATCTTGTTGCATTACCTCATGGAAGTAAATCTATCATAAAAAAATGGGTCATTAAGATCAAGCATGATGGAAAAGACTAGGTGGAAGGATATCGTGAAATATTGGTGGTCAAAGGATTTTCTCAGAAGGAAGGTATTGATTTCAATGAAATATTTTCTCCTGTTGTTAGACTGACGATTGTTCGGTTAGTTATAGCAATGTGTGCTACATACAACTTTAATCTAGAGAAGCTAGATGTGAAAACTACTTTTCTACATGGTGATTTTGATGAAGAGATATATATTCTACAGCTAGAAGGTTTTTCAAAAGAATTCAAATAGAATTTGGTTTGAAAGTTGAACAAATCTCTATACAGTCTCAAACAGGTGTCGAGGTTGGTACAAGAGATTGGATTCCTATATCACGAGTCTTGGATACGACAAACTACATTCAGATCCCTGTTCATATTTCAAGGGTTTGTATGGTAATAATTTCATCATTATTTTGTTTTATGTGGATGACATGTTGGTTGTAGTCCCAAACAATGATCAGATCTAGGAGACGAAGGCACAGTTGGCTAGAGAGTTTTATATGAAGGACTTGGGACCAGCAAGCAAGATTTTTGGGATGTAGATTTACTGAGACAGAAATAATGGGATGATTTGGATATCACAGAAGAGTTACTTACAGAGAGTCTTGAAATTCTTCAACATGAAATACTGTTAGAAAATCTCTACGCCTCTTCCCATGAATTTCAAGTTTTCCTCGACAATGAGTCTTCGTAGTGAAGTAGAGAGGATATAAATGTCTCGAGTACCGTATGCATCTGTAGTGGGTAGTCTAATGTTCGCTATGGTTTGTAATAGACCAGGCATTTCACATGCAGTGGGAGATGTTATTCAGTATATGGAAAATCCAGGACGGGAGCATTGGAGCACACTGAATAGGATTCTGAGATACATCAAGGAGACCTCAAATGCTGCATTATGTTATGGAGGATCGTATTTTACTGTCAGAGGATATATTGATCCAGATTTTGTAGGTGATTCTGACCGAAGGAAATCCACTACTGGTAATGTGTTTACTCTTGTAGGAAGACCTATGAGATGGATTTCAAAGTTACAGTCAGTTGTGTATTTATCCACAACAGAGGCAGAGTACATGGCAGCTACACAAGATTGCAAATATGAAATTTGGATGAGAAAGTTGATGGAGGTGCTGGGGCATAGATAGACGCTGATTCCATTGTTTTCTGATAGTCATAGCACTTTTCATATTGCAAGGAACCCATCTTTTCATTCTAGGATGAAGAAAATTGGGTTACAATATCACTTTGTTCGAGTTTTGGTGAACGAAATAAGTGTGGACATGTAGAAGATTCACACTAAACAAAATATGGAAGATTTGAAAATGAAGGAAATTAAATCTGATAAGTTCAGATGGTGTAGATCGTCGAGCGGCCTTGTAGAGACTTGAGTATCATGTTTGGAAGATAGAAAGTAAGTGTGGAGATGTGATTGGTTCTCAATCAAATCTCCAAGTTGTAGATGTGTCGGTAGTTTTCTCTGGACGGCACCCCCCCTTTATTTGTCAAAGGTGGCTGGCGGGGTAGATGGTGGGTGGCCACCCCCACCAATCCATTCAGTGGGAGAAAAAATCAAGAAGGGGGAGGAGACCTATAAAAGTAGGTTCTCCATACTAGTAAAGAGCATCAGCTTCATCTGGTTCTCATCATTATTTCTTTTATTTGAGCAGTTCTGTGAGGCACTTTTCCCTTTATTCAAGACATAATATTATGAGGGTTTTCTTCTTGTAATAGTGAGGGAGTGTGTACCAACTTTTACCCATAGTGATCCTTCTTTTGCCCATGTTTTTTACCCCTTTCTTTTTGAAGGTTTTTCCACATTACATCTGGTGTCCTTTTTATTTATGCATTTTTCAATTTATTTTATCTCGTGATTATCACTGCACCGATAGGCCAATCATTTACAGTCCCAACACCAGCAACACTGTTAACATCACTGGATAGTCCCGAATTGAGGATCGCCTCCTTCAGGAGAACCAAACATGCTCTACATCATTGTGCACCTTAGCAGAGTAAGAAACACCACCTGATCCCTATATTTCTGAGTTTCCCCTGAAACCCTCAACCTTTGGTCACACATCACCATCCCCCACCACATCTCAAGGTTGTGGTCTTCCCCAAAACCCAAAACATCGCCAGCCTATTCAACGTTAACCCTCACTCGCTACTTGAGGTAGATGTGTCTCGAGGCACATAAACGGTCACTGTTAGGATTCCACTACCACCATCACAAATGATAGTCGTTGGGAAGGGATGTCGGCCTCGTCAACGAGGAGACCAAACATAACCACCACCCATCGTAAGGCCTGCTCCGTCGAAGAAAACCGCACTCATTTCCAACTACATAAAGACATTATGGTTGGCCCTTTGGTGTCAGAAAAAAAACACATTGGAAAGTATTTGTATAGATCCACTAATCTTCACCCTGAGGTCATTGCCGAAGACACCTTCATGCCAAGAACTTTGGTCCTTACCTATGATACTTTCCCTAAAACCCCTCAATTGGGGCTCCATCACTAACCACATCCTTCAAGGTGTCATCAAACACCACCTCCAATGCACCATCAAGAGAAATATGCTTCTTCTCATCCACATTTTTTGAGTTAGTTCGATGACTCTAGGAACAAGCTGCAAATAACTCGTACACACCAATGATCTGATCATCAAACCTTACATCATCAGATCAATCTCCATGCCAAACATCCCAAAAACAATCAATTTTAAGAGAGAGAGGCTCTTATAATGTCTCATGTAATCATATCTCCCTCTCTAAAGGAGGTCTTGAGGTTATTTTGTATTGAATAAAAAATATCACATAAGACCACAAGTCCGATGTTGGCCCAGGATAGTCGTGGTGTGACCCTAACCTATTCCTCATTACATAATAACATGTTTTTACATGGGGTGTTCCCTGGTAGTGTCACCTCCATGGTGGCATGTAGGCGGTTGGTTTTTAAATCCTAGCCGCATCAATTTCTAGCCCCCAATTTAATTGGGGGTGTGTGTTTTGGAACCCCACCACTGTTGGGGGTGGTTCTGCCGGTCCTTCTGGTGGGCCCTGGAATGTGAGATGGTGCGACACCTTTAGGTAACGTGTGATGGTGTGTTGAGGCGGTACAGTGAGTCATCAGCTCTTATAGGCGATAGGTGGACGACAGAGGTCCCGACATGTTTGGCGAGGTTGTATCTGTAGGGTCCAGTGTGATGATGAGGTCATGGAAGGTGAGCTTCTTGCAGGTAGCGAGCGACGTGGTGGACCAGGCAGACTGCGACTCAAAATAAAAAACTGGAAAAGACTGGCTTGGGTTATGGGCCTTAGGCCGATATAGGGATTCATGCCCAATGGATCTTCGGGCCAATAAATGTAATAAATAAAAAAGCAGTTTTATGGGTGGATTATCCCTTGGGGGACTATGACATGCCTTTCTGGTGGATTGTGTGCGATGTGTGTTTTTGTTTATCGTTAATTGTACCCCAAAGCACCTATAATATATTATTTATAACTTTATAATTATAATAAATTTATTTATTATAATTTCATAATTATTTACATAAATATATATATATAATCATAAATTTAACGAAATTTTTTTATATAATTATAAATATATTTATATATATTTATAAAATTATAATAGATGTATGTATAGTAAATATGGTTGGGTCTACGACAGATCGATGTAGCTCATTGGTGGATGAGGTATAAAGACATGTGGCTTCATTCCGTGTGGCTACAGCTTAGGCGGCGGGTGTTATAGCTGAGGTCCGCATATTTGAATCCATTGGCGAGGATGTGAATCGGGTTGGGTATGCAACAGCATGAGGTGGTGCAGTGGTGGATGAAAAATTTGTGGGTTCTATAAGTGAGGTTATCACTCTGGCAGTGGGTGTGCATCAGGTTGGTCTAGCTCTATGTAGTGCTATAGTGGTCGACGTCCACAAATCTGATTCCATTGGTGAGGCAACTATTCTAGTGGAGGGTGATATGCATCAGGTTGGAACTTTTAAGGCCATATATTTTCCATATCTTATTCCCTTATAAGGAATTAAAGATACAGGTATAGGTCTTGGTCTGGAAATGCTCTAGAGAGGGCCTCTTCCTCTCCATGAATGGGATCATAGTTTTAATCTTTTCCATGTATGAAACTCATTTTTCAAACATGGGTCATGTTTCATGACCTGAATTGGATTCTCTAGCATCCACATATTCTTCATGACATAGAATTGTCCATTATCATCCCTATTAAGATGGATAGAGAGATATAGTTAGCATAGATTGATCATTATGTGCATCTCCTTGTTGAAGTTGATATGAGCTCCACACTAATTGACAAAATCGTTTTGTTTGTTTATGATGAAGATTATGAGTTAAGTACTAAGTATGAGATGTTACCTCAATTCTATATTAATTACAGATCCATTTTCCATGGCCTTATGCACTATAAGAAAACTATTGTATGCTTCTTATGCTCTATTTGAGGGCATGATGAGGGTATGTTCTTTAAGAAATAGAAGAAGTAGAACGTTTCCCGTCCCGATTCTATGAAGTGCAAGAATGAGACAATCATTGAGAATACTTCCCATATGGATCACCCTATATAGGTGAATGGGAGTGATCTTTATGATCATGCTGGAAGTGGTCCTTCCTTTACAAATATGGATTAGAAGAGACCTACCACTGAGGTGGCCATCGCCCCTCTGTAGGGTACTTCTTAGGATAGTCTTTCTACTGGGGAGGAGGATGAACAGTCTGCTCATAAGGCTGATATACAAGAGGATGTTTATCTTGAGATGAGGCATGGTCTTCTTACTTCATCTAAAAGGAAGGGGAGAGATAATATTGTGGATCATGAGGGCTTCTAGATGGTGTTCTCAAAAAATTCATCTGCACTTGTAGAATAGGGGAATACCCCCAAGATTGGGTTAAAGGTATCCCCAATAACTTTTACTCCACATAAGAATTCAAGTGGATCTAAAGATGAGGTTCCTCATGACACATTTATCATGCTGCAACCAGAGGGTGATGATCAACCTTCTTCCTTTGATAATGAAGTCAAAGGAGGGTCTTCTGACCAGCATGATCCAAACATGATGCATCCTGTTAACTTTATTAAGGAAACATATTCGCAACAACCCAAAATTTGGAGATGAGGTTGTCTCCCAAAGAATCAAGGCCAACAGAGTGGTCAAACTAATGCTTCCACTCAGATGCTCACCATGGAACAGAAAGAACTCATGGTGAAATATTTGGAACTCTTTAATCAACAATCTGATTGGGAATCTTACGATGATGTTGATGACACCGATCACTCTAATCATGAATATGTTAATGAACCTTAGGTTCCTTATATATAGTTTCTTTTTTGGATGTGGGTTTTGCCTTTTGTATGACCCTTTCATCATTTCTTCTGTATTTTCTTTTTTCTAATAAAATTTGTGGGTATGGGATGGCTTTCCAACCTATACATGGACCTCTTCATATATAAATGAACATTAATGATGAATACATAACCTATTTACGTAAATTATACTCATCCAACAATCACTAATGGAAAAATTACCTATACCCACGATTCCAAATCGTGGGTATAGCCCGCAAAACCGTGGGTATATCCTATACCCACGATTTTGGGAACCATGGGGCTGAGAGGCATCGCAATAGGGGTCTTAACCTATACCCACGGATTGGAAAAACCATGGGTATATAGGTGTCACAGCGTGCTGCACCGCTATACAGTTGGCACATCGCTTCCCCCACGGTTTGAAAACCGTGGGAATTTATATTCAAAATATGCCGCAAGTGATATTAAACCACGAGACGCACCACATGAAGATCATTGTCACTGACCAACCGAGCCAAAGAGATGTTCTATACATATATATATATATATATATATATATAGCTGCTTATCGAAAAATGGCTGAGGTGAGAATCGAACATGGGACCTGTGGGAGAGCAGTAACTCGCCTGACCAACTAGCTACGAATATTTTGTTAATATAACCATACATCTGTTTAATTATATAATTTAAAATCATTTAAAAGAAAAAATAATTCACCGATATTCGAACAGCAAGCTGCTTTGAACTACACGGACGGCCTGACCAACCAACCTATGTATATTAGTTGTAAATATATTTGTATCTTTGTAATTATATTAATCCAAGTTGTGTTCCCACCAAATTTTTCTTGTTGTCCCGCGTGATTTCATTCCCCTCCAAAAGGTGGGAAATCTATACCCATGGTTCTCTAAAATCATGGGTATAAGTCTTCAAAAAAACCCCAATACCCACGGTTTTTTAAAATCGTCGGTATAGGTCTTCCGAAATCACTCAATACCCACGGTTTGGCCAAAACCGTGTGTATACGCCTTGAACAAAAACACCTATACCCACAGTTTTGCAAAACTATGGGTATTGGTCTTCAAAAAAAATCTATACCCACAATTTTGGGCAAAAATATGGCCCTACGTGACCTATACCCACGGTTTTCCAAAACCGTGGGTATAGGTCGCCATATAATCCCTATACCCACGGTTTTTTGCAAAACCATGGGTATAGGCCCATTTTCTAGTAGTGAATATATTTATTGTAAAAATTCATTGGAATCATTTATTTATTTAAATTTATTTTTATTTATATCTAATTATAAATATAAATATATACATATATATATTTATAAAGTATTTATATATAATTATAAATATATAATAATAAATATATAATTATTAATATAATAAATATATCTATTATTAAATGAATTTTTTTATAACCTTATAATTATTTAAATATATATTTAGTTAATTATAATCATATAGATACTTTTTTAGAACATTATTGTTTTTGAAAGTTGGCATGAACTGGTTTCCCAGTTCATGTCAAAGAAATTTATTAAATCAAAAAGGCCGATACATGGTAATCTCGAGGTGTAATGCGCTTACACCCTCTGAAAGTTAAAGAAATAAATAAAAAATAACATTAAAAATCAAAGAGAAATGAAGATAGATAGCCCTGCTAAAGAACTGAAGAGAGCAGCCCTGCTGACATGCACTAATCTTTCAGTCCTACTGCAAGTATGTCAAGAATTCATGGGATATGTAGGCAGTTCTGTATCTGAGGGAGTATCTGATAAGTAGACCTAAAAATATTTATTATAGGTTCTAAAGGACGATACCACCTTGTTGAAGACCTCAGAAATCTCCAAATAGCGGAATAACAGTTCACCAAACCACATAAACATGGTGCAAACAGAAGAATAACAACTCTAAGATTCTCAAATATAGACATCAAAGCAAAATCTAGAATAGATTCAAAATCCATAAACTGATCATGACAGGACAATCATTAATACAGTCAAAGTCGGTAAGCACTAGTAAAAACAAAAGCATCTGTAGAAATCAGAAAATACCAAAGCCTGCAATGTAGAGGCTGAAAAAAAAATTAAAGATGAATTAAGGAATTTATTGAAACTTCCTCTTCAATATTTCATTGAAGATATCCTGCTTAACGACAAGGTAAGTGTTTTTTGAAATCACTCCTTTTCAAAAATATTTATAAAAGATTTCATCTCGGAGATTCTCCGAAGATTCAGGGTCTTGACAATAAGGTACATCGTGCTTTTCTACCCCTCCATGTTGTTGTGGGACCTCAACATGTTGAGATATGTCAAGGGATGAAATCAATTCAATTGACATTTCACTGAGAGGTATAACTTTAGTAGACTCATTGGATTTCATCTTAGAAGGATCAATAGAAACTTCCCTTCTTGAAACGTCTAAGGATCGAGTAACTATAGTTCTTTCAACTTTGGAATAATCTCTATGTTTCCTTGTTTTTTTTGGATTGGGTGTAATGAACCCATATGCATCCACTATTGTCTCTTTGCCTTTCCTAGTCGTGGTTCTCAGATAATCTTCCTCAATGTGAGTAGATTTTTCTTCCACTTCATTTGGTGAATCATTACTTTCAGAAGCATTTCATCTCTCATTATCATCATCCTCCTGAGTGTCATCATTCATTTGCACATTCGACACTACCTCAAGAGGAGGGGAGGGACTGTGAGGAATACTAGAAACCAAAACTATGGGTGAAGTCTCTTTGGTAAGATGCTCACCCTTTTCCATAAGAGTATTATCTTGATCCCTCCTAGGAAGAAAATTGTCCCTAGGTGCTGATATCTCATTAGAAGTCCTAGGGACATCCATGGTTTTTGTCAAGGTGTCATCAACAGGCCCTGATTTTAGAGAATCTGAGATCCTTTTTGAACCATATTTTTTCACCCATAATTATTTGAAATGAGGTTAAGGGGCTTCCAATCATTGAGACTCACATTCCTCCATCTAATGACCAATTTTATAGCATCACTTATAGTTTGGAGCAACATTTCTATATTCCACTTCTTGAATGAATCCTTTCTCTCCATTTTGAAGCCAGAATCGAGATGGCAGAACACGCGAGATGTCAACCTTAGTGAAAATCCTTCCTACTGAAGGTCTAGATAGATTTAAGGTAGTAGTGTCTAATCTAATTGGAGTTCCAAAAAGACTAGAAATTTTCAAAAGGGAACGTTGCTTGAATAAATGCAGAGGTAACCTTGGGAACCCGATCCAGATAGGAACAATAGTGGGCTCACATCCAATTTCAAAATTCAGATACCACTTATAGTCTTTCATAGAAGACCCCCCAATGGATCATGAGCCTCAAATCCAAAATCTATAAAAATAATAATTTGTGGTAAAGAGAAACACGACATGAAAATAATTCAGAAGCCCAATGTGAATGTTTGTAAAGCCAATGTTCTCAAGAGTTTTGCGTAAGAAGAACAGAGAAGGGCGATTTTTGATAAAATGACCTATAGGAAAAAATCTAAGGTCCGTAGCGAGATCCAGTGCCTCTTATTTGGAGAAAGTAATTTCCAATATACCTTTGTGTCTATATGATTTTGGTGCAAGGTTGTCAGAGGCCTTCAAGTCTGCACAGGAAATTCTACCAGTGACCACATCTGTGAACGTTCTCTCATCTTGGAACCCTTGATCCGCAGTGTTAGGGTTTGCTTTCCTTTCTCCCGAGAGCAGCATCGCACCCTCTCCCAAACAAATAATCAAGAATATTCTTATATTTAGAACATTATATATATATATATATATTTGAATAATTAAAAAATATATGTTAATTATAAACATACATTTTCGATTTCATGTATATAAATAAAATTTATTTTTTAATATAAATAGAATAAATTTAAATAAATTGATAATATTATTTATTAAAAAAATATATCGGCACTAATAATGGTGTTGATAAAGCCCCCCCCCCCGTTATCACACTACTACAAAATCACCCATTAGCGATAGCAAGAGGGCCAACTTTGGAGGTCGCAGTTGGCCCGATGCTATTGGCCATTAGTGACCATCAAAGTCAATTACTATAGACCCTCCACTGAAAACTGTGGTAGTGGTCGTTGTGGTGACCATTAGCGACCGCTTTGGAAGATGCTAATTCCACACTTAAATTAAGGGTCAAGCGACCACCTTTGGCGTTCACTATTTCTCTATGCATTTTTAGAGCATTATCGGCCGCTAATTGAGGTCTCTAACCTATAGATTTTGTTTAAAAAACTACTATTTGGAATCCTCAAATAGCACAAACAAATAAGAAACAATATATTTACAGTACCAAATAGCACAAACAAACAAACATGAATCATAAATTAAAAGGAAAAAAATAAAAATATAGATGGGAAATGTTATAAGAGTAAGTTGTTCACTACACTAATTCAAAAGAAATATGGGTAAATTTGGAAGATTTTTATGATAATGAATCTATCTGTATTAATCTAGTGAAGATAATGTTTTGAAGTATCTTTAAGAGGAGTGTAACATGTCTAAAATCTAAAAAAATAAGAACAAATTTGATGATCTCGAAAGTGCATGTAAAGTTACCAAAAACAATGGAAATTGAAAAGAATTTAAGGCTCAAAATATGATGCCATATAATGCCAGCATCAGAGGTAGATTGATGCCTCTCTACTACAACAGATGATCATAGTACAAGAATGGCATGCTTGAGTTCAATTTGTGACTATAATATAATGATGTCATTGGAAGGGAAAATAGAAATAGTAGTATGTGAATTCATTGGAAAGAGTTTAGAATTTTGAAAATTGTGTGCCTTAGAAAGTCCTAGGTGATATTTCATCAAGAAAAAATAGTGACATGCATCTTCTAACTTGTGGGAGAGCATGAGAAGTTTCCCTTACCCCAGGGATCACTGAAGAGATTATCAGAGTTTCCTTCCCTAGAAATGTTTATGGAATTGATAACATTATATATGGTTTATCTCTTCATGGAATGGGAATGAATATAATGTGGTTGAAAATCAAGGGCTATCATGGTTCACATCTAATGTCAATCTATTCTCATTCATTGGATTCCAAAAATGGTATAAATGACTGGAAATGGATCATCAACTCACATAAACAACATAAATTTGAAAATAGAGATATCTTTTATGAGAGTTTTGGAAGTCAATATGAATTTAGTCATTATTCTAGGAAATTTTACCTTTAAAAAAAGAAAATAATTTTTTTACATCCACTTTGACCCCTCCAGTATAACCTATGTGTCACGTCCGAAGAAAGTGGGGATTGCCTTTAGAGGAATCATTGTGAATGATAGAATATTTTTAGGGTAATTTTTTGATAAACTTACTATTCACCACCTTGTGGTAAATAAAACCTATGATCATGATCCAGTCATTCCCAATCAGGGGTTCTTTCCTTTGTAAGGGTTGGTTTCATGAGTGGAGGTGTGGGGATTTGGTGAGAAACATGACAAGGAAGTTTTGTCTTGATATAAAAAGATAGTGAAATTTTTCATTGATATAAGGTGCAAGGTTGACTTGAAAACATTTTCGAGTTGGGCTGATTGACCATAGAAGATGATGATAGATATGATTTCATATCCAAACAATTCCTAGAGATAAGTAAGGAAATATTTTGTTTCATATGCATTTAGAACTTGTCTTCTTTAATATAAGCTAGATTACATAAGGTGAGTTCATTTTATGGGAAGATAATGTTTAAAAATGAAGTTCTAGAATTTTTATACTATAATAAGATGTTGTATCATATGATGTTATATGAATAATAGAGTTTAAAATAGTTGGGATGTGTTATCAAAGTAAGATAAAAGAAAATGGCATCTTTGAAAAGGAAGAGGAATCTGCGTACTTTGGAAGAAAATGTAATAAAAAATGTGTGCATGAATGAGTTTTTTCATATTAAAATATCTTTATAAATTTGAATGTACCGAAGGTGGGTGTAAAGGAAATAGAAGCACATGAATTTTTCAGTAGGGTTTGTATGTAGATTCTCAAGTTTTGTTATAACTACAGAAATATTAGAAAACAACTGCAAGTGAAAATGTAGCATATGGTTGTCACAAAAAACTAGAAGATGAAAGGTAGATTTTACTAGTTGTATGAATCCCGGATACACAAATGAAGACTTTGAGTTTAGAAAATTATGATTCTGCATTGTTCATTCGATAAAATTTATTTGTATGAACTCATATTCCATGCGAGATGTTGCTATCATGCCAAAGAAGAATATGAGTGTGAAGGAATCGTTTGTTGGGTTTGATCTCATAATATCTATTCATGTTGGGTCTACATGTTGGATATTGTGGTTTGGATGATGAATGCATGGGAATTGTTAATACTAGAAGATAAAGGTTGAGGAACTGAATTTAAAAATAGCTCTTCTTGAGTATGTTAAACCTATAGAGCTCTATCAGAATGAGGTTCAATTTATACATTAACCCAAGTATATTTAATTCTCTAATGGTAATTCCCTATGTAATATTTAACATCCTAAACATGGTATATAAAATAAGAAACCTCTAAAAGAAAATTGGGGTCATTAATGATTTCAATGAAAGAGAATGATTCCATGAATATACAACCAAAATAACATAGAGGCTTTCCCAAGTAGATATCCAGCAGTTATAGATCACAAGACCATTAATGTGAAATACTAAACAAAATGCAATATATTTTAGGAAATAAAGTATCTACCAAAATGAGATAGAATCCCTCACCCATAGAAGATCACATTTAGGAAAATTTAATGATAGGGAAATATCAATATAAATAAAAATTGTGATGGTGGATATCATAGAGAGTTTTAAGGCATTATTGAAAAGGAAAATTCCAATGGTGTCTTTGATATCCTCATTGAGTGATTTTTTTTTTGAAATGAGAGTGGTAAAACTAAAATATGAACTCCTGTAGAATCCATATTTTTTCTAATTTCTATAACTGGATGCATAAACAATAGAATAATATAATTATTTTATGAACAAAAATTTGAGATACACTTCCACATGTTGTAATAAAAGCAAATTTTAACAAGAAGAATGATCCCCAATTATGGATATACATGACCATTTGACCGTAAATCATTTAGGTGGATTTTTCAAAATTAACAGAGAAATCAATCAAGGTCTAATAAAGAATTATAGAAAATAAATTTGATCTTAATATTTTTTGTCAATTTTATTGGTGGGCGTTGACTTGAAATCTATTCAATGTTACAATTGAATGATGTAAGAGTTTTGACCACAACATTGGGAAACTTGTTATTAGAATACAATGAACTATCAGAAATGGATTAACCTAATGAGTATGAAAGACATCATGAATAGTTATTTATAAAAAAATAATAGTTTTAGATAGTACTATTTAATATTTTAGGGAATGATAAATTAAATAAAAACATATATGAACTAGTTTTTTTTTGTTTTTTCACACATAACATCCAATGATGGATTTCTTTTTTCATAAATATAGTTTGTTTGGTATTGAAAGTAGACAGAAAAGTAATATTTTCTGGCATATATCTAAAATGAATCCCATATTCATCAGGTGAAGGACTAAGAAGTCCTAACACTCTTGAATTTATAGTGTCATCGGTCATAAGGAGGAATATATATTACTAAGAGTCGTTAATGATATAAGAAAATTAATCTAAACAATTTGAATCAAATTAAATGGTGTAAAAGATAATATTATTCTTCCATTTAGTGTGATATCATGATGTAGACTCCATGTTATTAGAAACCATAGATGTAGGGTTTAAGTGTGAATTGCAAGAAATATTGGAGCCTAAAATAAAGGAGATATTGACATAGAAAATATAGAAATTTGAAAAAAAAAAATATTTAATGTTGAATATCTAAATTAATATAATGATTAAATAAAGGAGTTAAGACCAAACATGAATTTTTGTTGTCTATTATGATCATATAAGTATAAAAATTTTACATAAAAAAGACATGGAAAATTGAGAATCAAATAAAAATTAGATATTTCATAACACAAAAAAAATAGAAAGAGAAATTTATTATTGGAAGTCATCAATTATGAATTATGATATAGGAGTACAATTTGAATAATGGTAAATGTATGAAAATATATATATTCACAAAAGAGAAGAAAAAATTGAATAAAATAAGTATATAATTCAATGATATAAAATTTTGTAAATGGATTAATTTAAAGGAAAAAAGAATCAATCCATCCCTTGAACATTTAAAACTATGATACATGCATAGAAAAGTCTAATGTAAATAATATTATAAACCGAATGAAATAAAACCTGAAAATTAAGACACAAACTTGTCTTATTTATAAAAATATAAATTTAAAAAAATTAAAGATAGAAACTCCTAGTGTGACATACATCAAATGGTTTATAGAAAAAAGTGTTTGAAAACTCAATTGTGTACCTCTAATAATTGGAAATAATTAAACATTTTAAAAACTACAAATTATAAAAATAAAGATCTGAAATTGAAGTTATATAATGAAAATTTGAAAGGTAATAAAATTTATAAAATCCAGAAAACATGCAATAGTGAACAGTTAACATCCATAAATATAAAACTAGCACACTCATTTTTACATAGAAATACCTATACAATATGAAATTACAACTGTAAAAGCGTATATGGTAATGAAATACTCCTATTAACAACGAAGACTCTTTCTTGCAAGTAATTATTAATACACCTCACATATTTTACACCAAAACAATTCATGTAGGAAGAACCTTTCATATTGTGAAATATAAACAAATTACATGCCTTTTTATTCTCTTTAAAATGACTTCTAGTGACTTTTATACTAGAAAAAACACCACAATTCATGCAATAAACATCAGAAAAGTGAGATATTCAAGAAAGAGGATCAAGAAAATGTAAAAAATATATATATAGAAGGAATTTAATTATGATGCATAGTATAAACCATAGTTCTTTCAGATGAGTTTTCTAAGTTTGTGTTTCATTATACTTATTGAAAAAAGATTATAGTATCTAGGTTTCATTTGAAACCGCATACTAAAAAGTGATTACAATACATACCTTCTATGATAATAAATTTGAAACTATATTTCTTTTATAAATATTATTAAAAATCAATTCTATAAGAAAAAAAATGAATAGATAATAAAAAAATAAATTTTGAATAATCTTCTTTTAGAAAAAATTACTAAAATTGATTATAGCACTTATAATCTATTGAACTAAAAATACCCACCTCACTGTATCGATATTAAAACCCCATTGTTGTCACTAATATCCCCATATAGCCTCATTCCTATATCCCAATCATGTTCCTTCATTGTCACTGACATCATTTCACCTCTGGCCTAAAAATTCTTAGCACAAAAAAATGAATAAAATACCACGCTTAATAATAAGGCATATGAAACATCAAACAAAGAAAAAAAATGTTCATCTAAGAAATGATGACATGAGAGATGGTAAAAGTGTTGGAATATTTAAATAGAAGACTAAAATTAAGAAAATATTTAAGATTAAAAGTAGGATAATTTGATCTATATAGAGAAACAACAAAACCATAAATTAATTTCAGAAGTTAATGAGGGATCCATGTAATTGTATAGTCAACCATTAGAATAGGTCCATCGTTACATCATATACAAGTGAACCAACATTATCCTAGAGGTGTAGTGACATTGAAGTAACTAATATATAATACATCCAAAATTATGAATGATATCAATAAAAAAATATAGTTTAATTCCAAATGGAATATTAAAACAAAATAAAATATCACATCTATATATGAGCATGATTATACATTTGATATTGAATAGAATGTTCAAACAAAGAATAAAGTCATGGACCTCTGAAATGATAAAATATGTTTATTTCTACTAAGTAGTAATATTTGGATAATTTTTTATGAAAATGATTCTTATATTCCAGAACAATGAATATGGATATAGATAAATTAAAAAAATACTAACGAACTCATCAATTTGTGAGAAACTGATCCCTTCTTAAAATGTTTATTAATATATAGCTATTAATTTTTTTCATTCTCTTACAAAATAGGATAACAAAGTTCCTTTTTTTATAATTGTAACATTGGATATATAATATTCAATATCATTATTCTATAGAAAACAACACATCCAATGGGGTTTTCACAAAACAATGTGAAAAAGTCTTCTCACATACCAAGTTATAAAGTTTTAGGGAAACCATTGAAAATTATAAAAATCCATTGAATTGGTTTATATAATATATATTACAACATGTATCATAAAGTGTGGTTTCGATGAAATCCTCTAATCAATTAATCAATCATACATATATTGAAAATGAATAATTTGCAGGAAGACTATTGATTTCCTAGAAGGAAAATATATTTAAAAATGGAATCAATTTTAAATTAACACCTTTACATATCACTTGGTAAATTTTATTGGGTTGTGAATAGATGGTAGTGTCTAGTGGGTATTTATAATAGATAACAATACCAAAGTAAACTTGAGAGAACAACTAATCACCTATATAATTTCCTCAAGTGCTTCATTAGGAATATACATAATAGATATGTGGTTTAAAGAAGTCGAAGATCAAAAATCATTACAAAAATAGAACATTGATAAATTGATCAACATAAAATATATCCATAATGAACTATAGTGGGAAAATATCACACATGAAACTTTATAAAATTCTAGTTAGTTGATTGATACAAAATATGTTGAACAAAAATAGAAAAATAATAAAATATTACCCATTGAGCATATTTATAGAATCAATTGAATCTAGATTCACTTCAAGGTATGGGATCATGGGTGTTTTATTCAAAATTTTAGCACCTCCAACTGAATCCAAAATATACATACAAAAATTAATTAGAATAAATTCTTTAGGATAATGTTCAATATACTCAAAATTTCAAAGTACATGGATTAACTATGTTTTCTAATTTTGAATATTTTTGACATGTATCATCAAACCATACTCCTATCAAGAATCATCAACATAGAAGGTTTCTCAAATATGAAAATCAAATGTCTAGGTCTGATCAATTTCATTAGAAGCAAGAATCTGGAGAATAAAATTATCAAACAACTATGATTAAATTGTATTTTATATACAAAACTTCATAGCATAATATAGTGGAATCATGTTATAAAAATTATACGCTAATGATCTACTAGAAATAAAAATAAACATAGAGGCTGGTGGATGTGGAAAATGAGAGGTGAAGGCGGTATTCAAGAGTGAGGAGGATGTGGCGGCAGAGAAAAAGAGGCAGAGGTGGTAGCCAAGAGTGAGGTGGAGGTGGTTTTGGAGATAGAGGTGGAGGTGGAGGTAGAGACCAATTCAGAAGAGGAATATGTGGAGGTGGCGTCGGAGACTGAGGTGGTGGAGGAGGCGGAAGAGTAGGAGGAGACGAAGGTCAATACAGAGATATAGATTGAGTCTGAGGTGGAGGGGGACAAGAAAAAGATGGGGGAGGAGGTATCAGAGGGGGGGAGGGTGAGGGTTTCTGCGAGTAAGATAGGTTTGTAAGGGGGAGTGTGGGTGGGTTCACAACATAGGGGTACGTTTTTTAGGGAAAGTGACCACCAATGACAATCACCCATTTTAAAGTGTAAAACAACCCACATTTCTAGTTGTGTCAATGTTTTTTTCTTAGCACTCATAAAATTCAGCACTACCTTTACGCCGATCTATAGTAGTGACATACACATCGGTGGAAGGACAGGACCAAGAACACCTAAATGAGGTTAACCCATACGGTATGCATGCGGTGGAGGCTAGTCTACGTGGTAGGAATGTCGGGGTAATAAGTCTTCATGGTAGGTGTGCAATGTGAACATAGGTCTACATTGTTGATTCACTTTGGAGGCCTCGATCCAAATGGATGCTTTGTATAAGGATTGTGGCAAAGATAGGTGTGTGGAAGTCTGAGATGCACAAGTACCTCACAAGGGATGTGAGTCCACCAGAGATGATCACATGGTGGCCACAAGTGTACGTGCATGAGGTTCTTTGGCTTTTAGAGAGAAAATCACAAAGGATCGTATCAGAACTATGTGATGGGAAAGTGGTGTATGGGGAGTGGTAGATCAATGTTGTCTCCTTAAATTGTTACTCTAAATCGGAGGAAGGTGTTCGTGTGTTTTATACAGTTGTCAGTTCACATGGGGGCAGATAGTCACATAGTTCCTTTTGTCTTTGTTCCATGTAAAAGGTGACCAACCACATTATACCTTTATCACTTCAGTTATTACATTCCTTGACCGGTTTGGATCATAGAAATCCCACAGACGTTAATAGTAAAATTTTGGTAATGTTATTATTAAAAAACAACATACACCACTTTCAAAAATATTTTCCAAAAGTTGAAAAAAAAATACTTCTAATACATTATTCGAGAAGAAGTCCCAATAATGGAGCTGTGAAAATAAACTAAGAAAAAGAAGGGTAATTTTTTTGTAAAAGATAAAAATTTTCATGGAAGTTGAAAGAATTATGTTTTAATAATTTTTAATGGTTTTAAAAATAACACATATCTATAAAAGATATATAAATTTACTTTTTGACATAATTAAAGAAAAATAAAAGTGGTAAAAATAGAATATATATTTATATTTAAATTTAATAAAATGAAAACACTTGTGGAAATAATTAACATGCATATGGTAAAAAAATTACTCATAAAGAGGATGAAAATTATTCTAAATAATAATGTATTTGAATAAGGTTAGAAATCTATCAAAGAATAATTTTTTGATATGAAAATGTAATTACCCTATAAGAAATAGAAAATAAAATATATGATGTAGAATGGGTATACACTATAAAAAAAGGTCAGTAGTGGCGGTTATTTCATGAAATACTAGTGGTTTAAACTGCCACATAATAATATAGTAGTGTTTACCAAACTCACCACGTATTGTATGATCTATAGTAATTTTGTGGTAGTTTATTTAATTATGTGACGGTTTTGATATGTGTCATTTTTTATGCATTTAGTTGTGGTTTTTTTAAAAATACCCAGGGGAAAGAATAAATTACCTAAAACTAAACACCCCTAACTATATTAGTAGGAGTTATGTGTAGTAGTGGTTACCCTTAAGTGACGCTAAACATAATTTAATTTAATCCACTTAATGACAGTTACTAAAAAACTACCGTTAAATATAAAAATTAGTTTTTTCTTGTAAAATATTTAATAAAAAATATAAATAAAAATAAAAACTAACATGCAATAAACTAAAACATATATGTATGGTAAACCAATCATACAAACATCATACATCCACAGTAATATATACAAACATCCACAGACAGCATAACCTCATTCTCAGTCAACACATACATTAGTAAACCTATAAGAAACCGGGCTTTTGGAAATCGGTCAGAATCTTGACCCTGTTTGAATTTTTGACTGGTTTCTGAGGAAGCTAGTGAAAATTGGAAGTTTCTGAAAATTTCCAGACTACACTCTGTATACTTTTAAGTACACGTCGTGTATATGTTAAGCGAGTGACTGGCCGTGTGCTCTCCAAGTACATTCTGTGTGATAACCGTGTAGAATTTCCTTACTACACGGTATGTAGTTTTAAACACGCCGTGTACCCCCAACCGTGTGGTTCCCATACATGCCGTGCAGGCCTGTTGGCTGGGGAGAATCTTTTAAACTAGGTACACGCCATGTTCCCCTTGGCCACGCCATGTAGTCTAGTCGGGTATGAGGGATATACATGGCGTGTGGGTTTGTCAGCGAGGAAGAGAAGGGAAACCAAGTACACATTGTGTACTCATGTCGTCAGGTCGGTGGAATCCCAACTGCCAAATGAAGAGTTAAATGATATATACACGGCATGTAGTCATGAAGTACACGATGTGTACTTTCTTTTTTTCGTTAAAACGGGCAGTAGCCTTGTTTTGAGGTTCTGGACAGAACCTCCGCACCTAAGGCGTTCGAATCTTCAATTGCTCCCTGGTTCTTCATCTGAAGTTGGATTAGATCATGGTTGGATGAGTTGGAACCCCCTCGGTATGGCCGTGATTCCCCTTTGGCCGTTTTGTCTGATTTTCGTTCTAGAATGATTTATAGGCATTTGGGTGGTATTGAATCTTTTTGTAGATTTACCATGTTTTAGACCGAATTGTTAGCTATTACGGGAGGATTATTGTTGTACGAGTCTCATGTAGGTGGTGCATAACTCATTTTGTGTTTTTGTGGTTGTTTGTGTGATGCGGCCTTTGGCGCGTTTTCTGGTATTTTGAGCGGGACCCGTTTTATCTTCTATTTTATATTGAATTGCTTGTGGGACCTATAGGGTGCCTTTGGGTATGCCCTGTTACCAGTTTTCTTGAGCGGGATGGGTTCGGGGCGTTACAAAGTGGTATCAGAGGAGTTCTTGATAGGGATTTAGTAGTAGCGTTTTACTAGCTACTAATGAGTTTCAGGCTTCTTGTTTCTTTCTGTTGGTTTTTCTATTTGGGATATGGTAGACTACCGATAGTCTGTTAGAGGGACTGGGTTTCTAGCTTGTGATTGGGTGCCTTCAGCCCCAGGTACAAGGGCTGGACCTAGTTTTTGTAGGTGGGAACTGCTGTTTATTTTTTCTCAGATTACAGTTTATATGATTTCTACCTCGGTGGCTCACTTGATGTGTGATGATTGTGATTGTGATATGTGACCCTTGACTTGGTATGGTAAGGGAGAATTGGACCTTGGCCGGTATGGTGAATCTTGGTTGATTGGATTTGGATACACACATTTTTAGGCTATTTCAATTTCATAATTGCACGTATGCTTTGTGAAGTGATAATACCATGTGAAAAAAAAATCAATTGCCATGCTTTATATGCATTGAAATGTGAATTGGTGAAATTCCTGATAGAATTTCTAGTTGTGCAATGTTTATGCCATGAATTATATTTTTTAAAATTGCATGTGGTAAAATATTTGGTTCTGACTCTTATGAGAGTAGGCAGGTACTATGGCTGAGGTAGTGTAACTGTCAGGATTGGGCGACTCGGTCATCGGTTTGAGGCAACGCGAGTTTTCGGGACAGGCATGGCCCGAGGTACTTTTGATACTTGGCTCTATTGAGTGCGGGTAAGGAGTCCATGAGGCCGGGATGCCATGTGGCATGGGTTGCGGTGAGGGGGAATAAGGGTAGTTTTCATGCACTGCCTTTTAATGCTTTCCTTATCTACGTAGAATATATTGTTATGTATATATGGGATGTCTAGATATTTGTGGTATTCAGCGGGTTACTCCTTCACGACTCGATGGAGTGTCAGGTGGGAGATGATACAATGCCGTAGGATTAGGGTTAGAATTCAGTATAGTCAGAGCACGAGCCGCAGGTACATGCTCAGGGATAGGATCAGGTTCAGGATACTGTGCAGGCAGGACAGTAGCTGGGTTTGGCATCGTTCGGGTTGTGGCTTGATGAGCAGCTCTGATCTAGCCTGGTACATGTCTTGCAGGGGATTGAAAGAGTCACGCAGGGTACATAGTCTTCTATAGCGCATCTGACGCGGGAGTTCCAGTCGTAGTACCCGCCGCTTTGTTAGAGAGAGGGTGGTCCACAGGCTGCTGAGAACTGGATAGAGAGTATGTAGATGATTTTCGAGCAGCTCAAGACACCTCCAGGGTGGAGGGTCAAGCTGGCAACGTACATGCTGAGAGGACCAGCAAAGCGTTGGTGGGACGTACAGGTTCAGGCTCGTAGGCACGAGAGACTGGCTTGGAAAGATTTAGAGGACATGTTATTTGAGCACTTCTATCCAGAGACACTGAGGGACAAGAGAGCTCGGGAGTTCTTGAGTCTTCAGAAGGGAGATATGTCTATCATGGACTACACCGATACCTTCACAGAGCTATCTCACTTTGCACCTGGTATGGTAAGAGATGACGCAGCTAGGGTGAGGCACTTAGAGGATGGCTTACAACACGCCATTCGGGTCCAAGTGAACATATTCAGGTTGGGTTCTTTCTCCGAGGAGGTGAATCAGGTGCTCATAGTCGAGGCCAATGAGAGAGAAAAGTCTTGCTTGGGCAGGGCGACAACTTCAGGTGATGGTTCGGACACTAGGAAACTAGGAAGGGATGAGTTCCAGCATGGTAGTCAGGCTAGGGATTCAGCTAGACCACCTCGTGGTAGTTCCTTGCTGATTTTCTTCCAGTGTTGACAGTCGGGACATGTTCGGGTGCAGTGTGATCGGTCTCCAAAGGAGTGCCGGGCATGTGGACAGGACGGGCATCTTGATAGGTTTTGCAGGCAGCCTTCTCATATAGCCGGTAGGCAGGGACTAGGATAGACTTTAGCGTCTGGATTTGGTTCAGGTTCGGTACCCAGAGAGGGTAGTCGAGGTTCAGCTGTGCGCGGAGGTCATGACAATGACGGTGGGACCCAGCTGAGGGGTCAATGGCTAGTGACTAGAGAAGTACCATAGGGAGGTCAGGCATCAAGCAGCCGTACTTTAGGCCAGGTGCATTTCGTGGAGCTGCCAGATGCTGAGCAGGCTGGTGAGTCGATGACGGTTAGAGGTACACCACAGTGTGGTCGTGATCTCCCTGTTTCTATTTTGGCATGACCTGTAGAGGCATGTCTTTTTTGAGTGCATGTGATGCACATAATCTATGTGGGATGACTAGATGCCAGTCAGTGGGATTGACACCATATCAGGTGTGTGATATTATATATATATATATATGTATATATGTATGTATGTATGAGATGCATAGCATCAGGGAATTGAGGATGTGGGTTACTTTACATTCCTTGGGCATCAGGGCATCGAGGATGCATGTTACTTGAGTTTTCGTGAGCATCAGGTCATTGAGGATGCGGGTTACATGAGGTGTTGTGGGCATCGGGGTATCGAGGATGTGGGTTACTTGAGGTGCTAGGCATTAGGATCTCGTGGAGGCGGACACTGATGTGGTGTGGGCTATGTTGGGTGTCGGGAGCGACACGTGAGCGCCAATGAGGTGCAGGGGTGACGATGCGTCATGGAAGGACTATGTGTCTGGAAAATAGGTTAGTAAACCTTCGTTTCATTGATCTTTCTTGGTTGAGAACAAGTAGGCAATTCCTAAGGTGGGAAGCCCCTTGAGGAATTTATCCAGAACCTTGGGACCGGGGTAGTCCAGGTTGGTTAACCGGGATGGGCATGTTCGGTTCCATCTTCAGGTTTCATTCGGTAGCTCAGGGACGAGTTAGGTTAAGGTGGGGAGTTTGTAAGAACCCGAGCATTTAAAAACGGGTCAAAAATCCCGACCCTGTTTGAATTTTTGACTGGTTTCTGAGGAAACTGGAGAAAACAGGAAGTTTCTGGAAATTTCCAGACTACACGCCGTGTACTTTTATGTACACTCCGTGTATATGTTAAGTGAGTGACTAGGCATGTGCTCGCCAAGTACATGTCGTGTGATGACCGTGTAGAATTTCCTTACTACACGGTGTGAAGTTTTAAACACGTTGTGTGCCCCCGACCATGTGGTGGCCATACATGTCGTGTAGGCCTGTTAGCTGGGGAGAATCGTTGAAACCAGGTACACACCGTGTTCCCCTTGGCGACGCCGTGTAGTCTAGCCGTTTATGAGGGATATACATGGCATGTGGGTAAGTCAGCGAGGAAGAGAAGGGAAACCAAGTACACGCTGTGTACCCACAGGTACATGCCATGTACTCATGTCAGCAGGTCGGCGGAATCCCAACCGCCAAATGAACAGTAAAATGATATATACACGGAATGTAGTCATGAAGTACAGGGCGTGTACTTTCTTTTTTTCGTTAAAATGGGCAGTTGCCTCGTTTTGAGGTTCTTAACAGAACCTCCGCACCTAAGGCGTTCGGATCTTAAATCGCTCCCCGGTTCTTCGTCTGAAGTCGGATTCGATCACGGTTGGATGTGTTGGAACCCCCTTGGTAAGTCCTCGATTCCTCGTTGGCCGTTTTTTTTCTTCAGATTTTTGTTTTAGAACGAGTTATAGGCGTTTGAGCGGTATTGAATCTTTTGTAGATTTACGGTGTTTTAGACCGAATTGGAAGCTGTTACTGGAGGAGTAGCATTTTACGAGCCTCAGGTAGGTGGTGAATACCTCATTTTATGTTTTCGTGTTGTTTGGGTGATGCAGCCTTTGGCATTATTTTGGGTATTTTGAGCAGGACCCGTTTTATCTGCTATTTTATATTGAATTTCTTGTGGGACCTATGGGGTGCCTTTGGGTATGCCCTGTTACCAGTTTTCATGAGCAGACCGAGTGAGGGGTCATGGCTCATCGGGGCATTTTGGGCGGGAAATGGCAAAATGGTTTTAAATGAAATATTAATTTGTTAAACTGTTTTATTTAATTTATTATAGCCTATTGTAAAATGTTAGAGGAATTAAAGACTTTAGTTCTTGTATGGGACAACACCTTGCATAGTGCAAATCAACCGTTTAGTATGTTTTTCCTGTTTATGTTGTCTGTTTAAATATGTTACATATGCAATTACTGAATTGCATCTGCAGACCCATTGGTTTGTGTTAGTCTTGGCCCGGTTACACTTGAGTGATGTTGATCACAGTTTGGGATTGGCCCGGGTTACTTTGGGTGGTTTTGACCACATGATTGGGCGTCATGAACGTCATCTTGAGGCAGTACGACTATCAGGTAGGGCATGGCCCGGGTTACATGGATGGCGAGGCCATCATACTTGAGCGACATGGTCGCAGGGACACGAGGTGTCAAGTGTTTTGGTGGCTTAGGTTCTATTTTGGTGATTACTGCTCACCCGGAACTTTGAGTAGTGTGCACACAGAGATACTCCGTGATGAGGTGGTTTTGACCACTCATGTGGGTAGAGGCCACCGTAGTTTCGGTTAGGTATTCTGGTTGGGGGTTCATGCCATAGAAATACATGTGGGAGGTGAGGAGCCTTCAAGGGATTGCTTGAGACATGAGGTGTCAGGAGGCACATGGTGCCGGGTTACTATTCTTGGGCGTGCCGTCGGGACGTCAGTACTTGAGACATGAGGTGTCAGGAGGCACAGGGCGTCGGGTTACTATCCTTGGGCGTTCCTTCGGGACGTTAGTACTTGAGACACAAGTTTTCAGGTGGCACATGGTGCCGGGATACATGACAGAGATTCGGGCATTGGCCGAAGCAGGTGATACTCCATGGTGGTTGTTGAGCACCAGTGGAGTTTGTGTTTACTTGTGCATAGTATTGTTTACTGTTTTCCTTGAAATGCATGACTGCTTAAACACATATATTTGGTACGCACCATTGGGTGGTATCCTACTGATATTTGTCTCACACCCTACACGGGCCCTTTAGGACGCGTGAAAACTATATGGATTTATGTACAAGAAAGAGGCTAGCTTTAGGAGATGGGATGTGTTAGTTATTGCATAGAGATGGTATGGACCTTGAGGTCATGCCTAGCAGGGTTTACTTTGTTTTGTTTACTTTTCTGTATCATCATGCTCAATGTTGTAGCTATATTGTTGGTTAGCCATTAGCGCCCTTTTTATATTCAGTTGAGTATGACCTGCTTTGGATGCATGTTTTACTGTTCAGTAGTAGTTACATGTTATTAGCATGTTGTTGTGTTTATTTTTTCTGTTGTTGTTTATATTTATTTCTTCCGCTATTTATCTATATTGATTATGCTTCCACTCTGCGGGTCTGGTTTGAGTCTGCTGAGTCTTTCTTTCCGCTGCATCTTTACAGTTATACTTGGACCAGTACCCTTATTATGATCCTCCGAGAGGGTATAGCCTCCCCAATATACCTAATAGACCCTCACAGCTAGTCAGAAGCCTTTGGAGTTCAGGGGAGGTGCACCTAAGGTAGTGAAACCCAACCCGTTCGCCACCGTTCGGGTGGCTGGCCGGGTCCGGGGCATTACACAACCAATGCCTCTGTCATTAATATATACATATAAAATATTTCCAAAAACAGCTCATGTCCAATATACATACACATCACTACCTCCACGACATCCTTTCTTCTTATACAACATCTCATAAACTGTAACCGACCACATTATTTCATCAAATACAAAAAAAAAAAGAAAACACAAATTAAAACTAAACATAATAAATCGGAATTATAAAAGAATAATTGATAAAATTTTAACATAACATGAAAACTAAGAACCATAACGACTACCTTATAATGATTTTTATGGATCATAAAAACCAATCTCTCACCTATTAACGACATTTTTCACCTATAATAAAAACCATGACATTTAAGAAAAGAAATGTGAAAGAGAAAAGACACAGAATATATTCAGAATGTGGCAAATAAAATTTGTTATTTTTCTAATCAACCATAATATTTTTTAACATAAAAAAATAATATATCACTCAAAACACTTTGAAAACATAAAATTAACTATTTAAGATATTATTTAACACTTGAAACTAAAAATGGATAAGTAAATATTCTAATTGATTTTTAAATCAACATGTGGTGTTCTTTAAATTTTCTTAATAAAAAAAAATTAAAGACTCTGATATAACAACATGCCCAGTATTTTGAAAATAATATAATGGTGGTTGTCCCATGATTCCATGTCAATATGAGGTCATTTGTTATGGTTTTGACCATTCCAGGAAAGTTTTAGTGTTTTAAAACACTAAAATACATTTATAGTCATCCCAAGAAAACTGTAACTCAAAATGACATGTTTTCAGTTCCTAAATTTCAAAATTCAATATACCGTCATTTTCCTCTAAATTCAGGTCAACATGATGTCCTTTGTCTCCCACTCACTAACACGTGTTTTTATATTCATTTTTACCTTTAAGATGTGTTTGCCAAATCATTCCGTTCACACCACACGTTGGATTGACATTTTTCTAAATGTACATGTTAAAAATAACACAACAATGGTTATCCAATATTCGCCATCAATATGAGTTCATTTTCTATGGTGTTGACCATTCCACACACGTTTTAGTGTTTTAAAACACTAAAAAGGTGTTTATGATCATCCCAAGTATACCGAAACTCTGAAAGACATTTTTTCGATTCCTACATTTCAGAAATCAATATATAGTCATTTTCCTCTAATTTCCAGGATATATGACATTTCTTTTCTAGTTTTGACCCCCCCCCCCCAATAAATGTTTTCAAAGGATTTTGTACCTTTAAGAAGTGTTTAACAAGTCATTTCGACCACACCACACGTCAGATTGACATGTTCTCTATGCGTACACATTAAAAATAACTCAATGATGGTTTTCTCATGACTTCATGTTAATATGAGATCATTAGTTATGGTTTTGACTATTTGATGAACGTTTAAGTGTTTTAAAACACTAAAAATAAGTTTATGGCCATCCCAGGAAAACCGTAACTCGAAATAACATGTCGTCTATTCCTACATTTCACAAATAAATCTACAATCATTGCCTACTGATTTCAAGGTAATCTGACATCATTGTTCATGTTTCGAATCCCCAAAACATGTTTTTTAATGCTTTTATACATTTAAGAAGTGTTAACCAAATCCTTCCAACCACACCGCACATCATATTGATATGTTTTCCATGTTTACACATCAAAAATAACACAACAGTTATTGTCCCATGATTTAACATCAAACTAAGTTTGTTTTCTATGGTTTTGACCGTTCCACACATGTTTTAGTGTTTTAGAACACTAAAAATGCTTTTATGGCCATCCAGAGAAAACTGTAACTCAAAATTATGTGATGTCAGTTCCTACAATTAAAAATTCAATTTATGTTTTTTTCCTCTGATTTCAGGGAAATCTAGCCTCATCTTTTTAGTTTATACCCCCTCACACATGTTTCTAAAGGAAATTATACCTGTAAGATGTGTTTAATGAGTAATTCCGACCACACCGCATGTCAAATTTGTGTTTTTTCTATGCATACATGTCAAAAATAACTCAAAGGTCATTGTTCAATGATTTTACATCAATGTGAAGTTGTTTTCTATGGTTTTGATCATTCTAGGCATATTTTAATGTTTTAGAACGCTAAAAATGAATTTACAACCATCCTGGGAAAATCGTAAATCATAATGAAATATTATCTGTTTTTATATTTTCCTATTCAATATATGGTCATTGTCCTTTTATTTTAGGGAAATCTGATGTTTTTTTTCTAGTTTTGACCCCCTAACACATGTTTTTAAAGGATTTTGTACATTTAAGAAGTGTTTACAAAGTCATTTTGACCACACCACATGTCATATTGGTGTGTTGTCTATGTGTAAGCATAAAAATAACTCATAGGTGTTCTTTCTATGATATCACATCAATATGAGTTCATTTTATATGGTTTTGACTGGTCTATACATGTTTTAGTGTTTTAAAACACTAAAAACACATTTATGACCATCACGGGAAAAATTTAACTGGAAACAATGTATCATTAACTTATAAATTTCACAATTCAATTTATGGTCATTATACTTTAATTTTAGGGCAATATAACATCATTTTCCTAATTTTTACACCCTGACATGTGTTTTTAAAGGCTTTGGTACCCCTTAAGAAGAATTTATCGTGTCATTCCGACCACACCGCATGTCGGTGTAATGTAATTTCTACGTGTATACATCAAAAATAAATCATCAATTTTTTCCCATGATTTAACATCAATATGAGGTCATTTTATATGATTTTGATGATTCCATGCACGTTTTAGTGTTTTGAAACACTAAACATGTGTTTATAGCCATCCAAAGAAAATAGTAAATCAGAATGATGTATCATCAATTCCTAAATTTAAAATTTTGATCTATGGATGTTTCCCTATGATTATAGGGAAATATGATGTCATTTTCTTGGTTTTGAACCCCCAACACATGTTTTCAAAGGCTTTGGTACCCTTTAAAAAGTGTTTACTAAGTCTTTTTGACCACACCGCAAATCATATTGATTTTTTTCTATGATTACACATCAAAAATAAATTAAAGGTTGTTTTAAAATGATTTCATGTCATTATAAGGTTGTTCGGTATTTTTTTGACTGCTCAACGCACATTTTGGCATTTTAAAACACTAAAAAACGCATTAACAACCATCCCAGAAAACTGTAACTTAGAATGACATGTCATAAGTTCCTACATTTCCAAATTTAATCTGTGATTGTTACCCTTTTATTTTAAGGTAGTGCAATGTAATTTTTTAGGTTTTGACTCCCAACACATGTTTTTAAAGGCTTTTGTACCCTTTAGGACGTGTTTACCAAGTAATTCTGACCACAACTCATGTCGGATTGATGTGTTCTGTTTACATACATGTTCAAAATAAAGAAAAAAATGTGAGAATCATGATTCCACATCAATATGAGGTCATTTTGTATGGTTTTTACCATTCCACCCTTGTTTTAGAGTTTTAAATAACTAAAAAAATGTTCACAATAATCCTCAGATAATTGTCACATAGAATGACATAATGATAGTTCCTACATTCCAAAATTCAATCTATGGTATTTTTCTTGTGATTTTAAGGAAATATGACATCATTTTCCAGTTTTTGAACCCCCCCCCCAACGTTTTTAAAGGATTTTGTACCTTTAAGAAGTGTTTATTGAGTCAAAACCAGAAAAAAAAAGCTCTAATTGTTTTCAAACTTATGGATAACAATATATAATTCATATTTGATGTGTAGAAATAAACCACACATTAATCTAACATAATATATGGATTTTATCATTCAAAATGAGGGTTTTCTATATAAAATTGTTATTTTAGTTTTATTTATGGAAGTTGTATGTGTTCTTTAAAAATGTGTGAATGATATATGGAATTTAAAATTTACCTCTACAAGATGAGCTATAAGGCTAGAAATTCCCTTAGGGATTGTGCCAGACATTCACGGAAATACAAAAACTAAAATATTTTCATTTTCTCCCACCAGTGATCATGTGTTTAACTATAAGACTATTATTCTTTCAGTTTTTTTCAATCCTGCAATTTCTCTTTGTGATTCCTGATCAGCAACACTACTCAAACCCCCAATAGGTGTAGAAGTAATGGGTGATGATTACCTACCAAAGACAGCTTCAGTAATAGACCCAAAACTCATCCTCATACATTTTCAGGAAGCTCCTTTACTTAAACGATTCCAACTATATTATTATTGGAAACTGATAATGATTGTGAAGGGTTCACATCCCAAATTTCTTGAATTTTAAAATTTTAATAGAAAAATATTATAAAAACATAATAATGAAAAATATATTATTACAAAAAACTTTCCTTAAACATAATTAATTGGGGCTACCTAGATGTATCAAATGATTCCAAATTGGCATCATTTGATCCATGTAGCCAACCCCATTTAGTTTTTTTTAAGGATTGTTAGTTTTTATAATATATTTTTCATTATTATTTTTTATTGTAATGAAATAACATGAAATGGTAATGGAAAGTACTTACTCTAACATCTTTGGTAGGGTCATTTACAAAACTGCCATTGATTTTCATATACAATTAAAACCACATCTTTGTTCGACCAATAGAGTGACCTAATTAATTAGCCTTTATAAAAAATTATAAACAAGTTAGAGAAAACATTCACTTATAATAAAATGATATAACAATATTGAATAAAATACAAACCAAAATTGTTCTTTTTCTCGAAAAAACTCAAAGACCCCACAATGTGAGTAATGACTTTCGTATCATGACTCGAAGTATTTTTTACATAATTCCTATAAAAAATAGCAACATTAATAAAAAATAAAAATTTTATTGTTATTATGTTATTAAGATACTATAAAATATGCAATTACCTCATGATATGAATTTCTATTAGTATCGACGAAGAGATTTCACTGCTCATGAGAAATGCCTTCAAGAACATTTTCATAAATATATCAAGAGCTCAGATATGCATCATTAAACTCAATATATAATATCCAATTAAAATCTCTCTATTTCTTTTCCAAATTTTTCAAACTCTATGGTCGTTAAACAGGGTTAGGGACATAAAAATGAAAAAAACTTCTAGAAATAAAAAGAATAACACTTTATAAGTATATTACAAAATTTTACTCATTTATTTTAAATTAATTATCAAGGAATATTAAATTAATAATTATTTTACTTGAGTATCAAAGACCTCATTTTTTCAGGCTATAGGAATATGACTTCAATATTTATAATTAATGGGAAAGCACACCATCTTGCAATCAAGATGCACAAGAATGTGCCCATAGATTCTAATAGTGTCACCTGTAAGCACCCTGAATTCATCAAATGGAATAATAATCTTAAAGTACTTCAGGTCTCAAACATCTACCATGTTCATATTTGAATTCATTTTATGGTTATCTTTATCTATTTGACAAATCAATTTAATAATTAATAAAATATTTATTTTTTAAAATGAAATGCATACTAGTTACCGTAACTTTCCAATATTCATTAGATTGAGGGGTGACCAACTACTCTATCTTCAGAGGTGAATCAGGTGGTGGGCTACCAACTACATCTGTGGAAATAACTTTCTCACTAGTAGTCTCAAGTACAATGAAATCACTCGAATCCACATAAACTGGTAGTAGTGGTGGCTTACATCGAGATACGGATCGACTAGGATCCAAATTTTTTTTCTCTACATTCTTAAGATTCAAATGGTTCACATATATTCCTTGTATAAAAAATATAAAAAAATATTTTTGAAAAAAAATCATATAAAAACTAGAATACTTTGTATATGTACAAAACACTTATCAATGTGAAATTATAATATATTTCCATTACCAATTTATATATTCAATTATCATCATCTTTATTATCTTTATTATTATCAACCTTCATTGATAGAAGTCGTTCATTTTCACCATCTCTTGCAAGTTATACTGTTTCAATATTTTTAGGAAAAAATTGCTGAATTTTTTGTTACTGATGAGGTTCACTGTCGTAATGTACCGGTTGATATTCATCAACCATATCATATAAGTCTCTCTACTTCAATTGTAAAGAAAAATCCAACCTTCATGTATTTAATCATACACATATTAAACCATATTCTCTTTTTAATCCTAGATAAATAGACCATGATCTGGACAATCACCAATATGGATCAAATGATACAAGTTGACATAAGAAAAATGTAACAAATCATTAATTATACCCCTATCAATGTTGAACCACTTGTATTTAAATAAGACAACTAAAAACTGACCATAATAGTTTAATTCAATTGTATCATTCATATTTCTATAGTATCCCACCTATTTAAGGGTCAATAAACCCCTATTTTGAGTTTTCAAGTATTCTTCGTGATAAATTATATGAGACCCGGATCCATGAATATTGTAGGCATCAAATCTCATTGGCTGACTTGGAGGACATAAATCCAAAAACATCAAATCATCTGATATTTCAACTCGATTATAAACATTCATTATCTACGAAAAATATATAAGGTTTTACTTTTATGAAATAAAAAATAACGACTCGCCATTAATATGAATGCGAATATATACTTACATGACAAGTGAATCATTAGGCAATATCCTTATTAACATCTTTTTTTAATTTCAGGTGATTTAGAGATTTACCCCTCAGTAGCCTCTTTGTTTTCAGTCTTAATTACTTAATAAATGGATTTTTAATAAAATTATTCAGCAGCACATATCTATGTTCTTGTAGAAACTCCAATTCAGTTATTGTAACATTTGGCCCCTTTTTAATTAGTCATCTAATAGTTGGAAATGCCAATGACTAGTTTTCATAATGATAATTAGTGGTGATGTCATCAGCATATCTATCATTATTGAATCTAGTATCAACCCCATCCAAATACCTAGAACAGATGGTCAACCACTCTTCAACTATATAACCTTTTACAACGGAGCCTTTTGGTTGATCTTTATTCCTCACATATGATTTTAAATGACCTTTGTACCTAATGAAAAAAATAAGAAACATATTAAAAAAATAATCAATAATTTGATAAAATCAAATTCACCAATGAGAATAAAAATAATATCAACTTACCTCTCAATTGGATATATCCATCCACAATGTACCGGTCCACCGAGTTGAGTTTCTTGAACTAAATGAACAGTCAAATAAATCATGACTATGAAGAATGAAGGGGAAAATAAAATATTCAAATTACAAAGTGTTAAAATAATTATTTCTTGATGTTTATAAAGCTTAGTATGATTTAGAGTTTTTCCAAAAACATCTCTGAAAATGGTACAAAACTCAACTGGAGCTATAATTACTTTTTCAGGTAATGTATTATGCAATGAAAATGGAAACAAATTCTCTATCAGAATATGTGAGTCAATACTTTTCAATCGATGTAACAATTGATGTTTTAAGTCAATGAACCTTGATATGTTACTTTAATATCCATCATAAAATTTTACATTCTTTAAAGTTCGAAGGAATATGTCAATCTCATGATTTTTTATTTGAAAAATAGCCACAAGATACGTGTTATTCTTGTTTTCCAACAAAAAATGATTTATTTTCATTGAAACCAAATCCGTATTACCAATAAGATGATTCTTCAGTTTACCCTTCTCTTTAAGACTTGTAAAAATTACATTGTTACACAAGTTCTTATCAATATGCATTATATAAAGATTACGACATATCAAATTAAACTCCCAATAAGGAAGTTTGAAAAAATATACTCTTTTTCTTTCATTATGGTGTTCTAGAATATTTGGATACTGTACCTCATACCCTTTTTGTAACACACTAAGGATTTACAAAAAAATCATATAGAATTTAATGCACACAACACTGAGTCTCAGTCAAATACCACTTTTTTATTATAATTATTTAAAAAAGATAATTATAACCTAGACATTAAACATAATTTTTCCTCTTCTGTGACTTGATTTTCGAAAAAATAACACATACACAGTTGTAATCAGTAATATATTTATGGTTTGAAGGATCAACTTAATTTTTTGGTGAATAGTAACTTGACTCGTGTGAATAGTAATCTTACCCTTATGAATACTAATATGAACCTTATAAATAGTAAACTGACCAAATGAATAGTAAACTCACCCATTAAAGTATACATAAAATTTAGGCATCTTATAAATGAAAGTATGATATAATTATATTAATGTATAAGTAAATTAATATTTTAAAAATTAATATTTAAGTGTTGGTATTATTGTGAGTCATAAATATTTAATTGAAATTTTATAATTAATAAAATTATTTAAAAGAAAAATATTTTTTTACAAAAATGTATTAATAAATAAATATTTTATTTTCATATGATTTTAGTATAATTTAATGAGACCTTAGTTAATTTTTAAGAGTGTTATAAAATCAGTTATAAATTTAAAATCTGTATTTTTTGAGTAAATGATGTTTTTAATTAAAAATTAAATTTCTCATATTTTGAAAATTATTTTCATAAAATGGAGGTCATTTTTTAATTCTACACATCAGAAAAAGGTTAGGGTGAAATTTTTAGATTTTTCTAAAATACATGATTTTTTTGTGAATAGTAAAATATGATAATTTACTATAAATGTTAAATACATGTATTTTTTAGTCATTGATTATGTAAGGATGAGGTAAGAACCATTAGTTAGAACTACCATTCATAAGTTACTTTATTTATTCACAAGAATCAATAATATTTCTTTTGTTGAGAAAAATAATAAAATAATAAATTAAATAATGAGAAATAACCCCTATCCTCCACTATAAAAACCACCCCTCACCCCCTCTTATCCTCACACCTCTAAGCCTTGAATCTTGTCAAAATTATTTCCAAATACTCTTCCCTTGTCTATCCCCCAAATCCATGAGCTTTTTTTTCTAAAAGACCAAAACCCATTTCCCTAAGGAGGTTCACAAGGAAGATAATTCAAGTGGTAAAACCACTTCCTTTTTAATAAAATTTCATTTCAATTTTTTTTTCTTTTATTATCATCTTCCCAAGTCCTCTGTAAAAATGACACTTTTTAATCTAGTATCATCTATATACAATAATTATATCATGTTAATTTTATATAAATAATAATCCTTCTTACTATCACTCTCTCTTTTATTTTAAAAAATGAAATCATCATCCGGGAGGTGTTGATTTACAACCTTTGTGGATGAAAAACATTCATTCTTCAATTTATTCTTCATGTCTGGTCATGATGCAATTTTTATGGTTAAAAGACTATAATATTTTTATAATAACATATATAATTTACTATAACCAGTGTATATACATAATACTAATTCATATGATAAAACTTGTTAGTGATGATCAAAAACCGCCAAAATAATCTAAACAATTATCACTAATGTTTTATCTAATAACTCATCATCATACCATATAAAAAAATGAATTATATAATCATTTAATATTATATAATTTCATTAGTATTATATAAAATCAATTCTAGATAATTATATCCATTCCACATGAACTCCATTATTTATAAACAAGCAAAATGATCATGAACACCAAGAAAACGAATTCTCTAGAATGATCAAATTAAACTCTATAACTCATAATAAGGCCATAAATGAAATTAATAAAAAATAATTATTTTAATACATGTTTAAATGGTTATTAATTAATTAATTAATTAATTAATTAATTTTATTTTATTATCCATGACATTAAGGTAAAGTGCAGAAAACATTCAGACATAAGGTAGGGGTTTTCTCATCTCACTTCCATTTTTGTGAGATATTTTTTATTCACCAATATTTATTATGTATGGTGTATGTATACTACCCATTGATGTATTATATAATTAATCTATTTATTTTAATGGTATTCAATGTATCCTTTCATGATTATTAATTTTGGGTCTTATGATTCGATTGATTAAAAATTGGTGAGAGATTCTATTCGAACCCCATTTTTTCGTTCGTTTACTCTTTGTATACCTTTACACAAATTTAATGCTTATTTATTTTTTTATATTTTTATTAAATTCTATTTATATGTTAAAACATAATATATTAAGATCATATCATCCTTTTTTGATGGGTATATTCATGTATAAAAATGTATCGCTTCTAAATTATTCCTGATAAACAAGTCTGATTCAGGGGAAATTCCTGAATTCTTACACATTTACAAGTGATATATATAATATATTTTAATACATAATTATTTTTATAAAATCAAAAATTTATCATGAAAAAATATATTGGTTAATTTCTGGTTTTATGAAGAAGAAAACATGTCTTTCTACTTCAAAATATCATTAATATTTTCTTTAAAACGCAATAAAATGTATTATTTATAAACTTTCGTAAAAACAATTTTTATTCTATTTCACTTCAGTGGGACATCATGTATTCCTAAAATATATTTTCAATGTCCTTAAAATTTATTTTCTAGGACATACATTTTATAATCTTATTTTATGACATATAAAAATGATTTTAAAAAAGAACTCTTCTTTCCAAAGTAAAAAAGAATTTTTCTCATCTCACTTTTACTTCAGTGAGATATATTCCTTGTTCAACAATTTTTCCTTGTGTGTGTACTGTATGTACTAACCTTTAATATATCATATCAATAGTCTCATTATTCTCATGATATTATAAGGGATTATTATTTTAATGTTTCAAAGTGGTATGGGAAATGTTACAATGTTTAAGTATTATTTCCTCAAGAATATGTCAATGGTCTCATTTAAAAGTTACTTCATCTATGTCAACATCCTTTATTGAATTATTTACTTCATTGAGGTGTATCTCTAATGATACAATCTACCGTATTTTTTTTAAGGAAAAAATGGTCAGTTTGATTGTGGATGTGCTAATTTGATATCATTCATGGGTTATAGTAAAATTATTTACATTTCATATGTTAGTTTTTCAATATGGATTTTTTTATTGTTTATGTTTCACCCATTTCATATGATAAATGTATTGGAATTATTAAGTGATGGGATGGGCCCAATATAGACCCTCTATGCATTTATAGGTCTGAGGAGAAAAAATATAATAGGGTTTTCGTTAAGGCCTTACCCTAGTATTTTCATCTGTAATGGATGAGGCCTCAACAGTTTGTTTCAAGTTTCCCACATTATGAATTCCCTCATTATGAAACTAGTAATTGATATTCCATGTTATTATTCACCAATTATAATATCCATGGTTATGTTTTAATATGGAATTATTTATTCATATAATATTCCTACAATATTATGTTAAATATTATGTTTTAATGGCATGTGTTCCTTATTTATTCACCATTCCTTATTATTTATGCTTCTACTATATTACTCATCCTTACCAAGAATATGATCTCACCCATTTATTATGTTTCCTTTCCTAGGTTATAAAAACAAAAACAATTGAATAATATTTTAATGACGTAGTTCAATTAATTTTATATTATATCATATTTTATTTACTTTTCCTAATGTATTATTGGTATCAATAATGTAGTCTGGTCTTCCAAGGATGCTAAACTAATATTTCCCTCAAGAATAGATTTTTTTAATGATGCTAATGTAATAAAATAATGAACTAGCTCTGGGATTCTGGGTTCAGGGCGTTACAGTTGGTATCCAAGTAATTTCAGCAGTAACCTTGGAAACTAGATTTAGAAAACATAGGTTATGGAACATAACCCTAAGATAGACTTTGAGGATAAGAATGGAAAATAATCCTAGAATTTTTGTAAGGAATAGATTATGTGGATCATACTAGAAAATACATCCATGTCTGTATACTACAAGTGGATGTGGTTCTGGAACAGACGTACCTAGGATTAACAACTCCAACAAGGTGTTTCGAGCCTGACTCGGGGTAACCTGGTACACAACAACATGACTTAAATATAACATAGATTGACACTACCAGGGGATATGCTTAGGATAATTAACATTTTATTTACAAACCATTGTTAAAGATTTGAATATATAATGAAAATGAATAATTTAAGGTGTTTTAGGATGATAATAATGTGACATGATATTCAATAAATGAGTATATGTTTTTCCCATTATGGTTATTGTTACTCACACTATGATTTCTGGTTTTAGTCAATGGATGGAACCTTAATGTGTCATGTATGATGGACAAGGTGGTGGTGATGAGAAACCAAATGGGATATTGGTAGGAGTGAAATATATCATGTTCTTTCCTAATCATTTTTCCCAAAATATTATTAACAATATATACCCTAACCAACTACCAAATATGATAAGAATGAGGTTTTCAAAGATATCCAGTGGTAGAGACCATGGAAAAAAGAAGGCTTGATTTCAATCATGCAAGAAATGTGGAACGAAATTCCCATGTAAGTGTTTAGAAGAAATGAATAAATTCTTCATGGGTGTGAAATAATGACATAAAGAAAATAATTTCTAAGGAAAAGTAAAGAGTACAATGGAAGGAAATAAAAATGATCCTAGGAATCCATTTTTAATTATTTTCCTTAAATGTAGGGGACCTGAGCATTACCTGAGTACATGACCTATTCTATAGGACAACCTCTAGAACAATGAAGGGCCTATGTGGAAATAAATTCATGATATATTTATGTATTGAGGTTATATTGAAAATCCTAATTAAAAGAATGTTTAATGATTGACCTAATTTTAGGGATGTCAATCATATTTATTTTGGATGATATATGGATTTATATAAATGAAAACCCACATTTAGGGTGAAAAACTTCCATTTTTAGCAAGGTCGTAGAGTTTGAACCCACAACCGAAAGGTGACAAGGGTGAAATGACTACCACTAGCCTACGTGAAGCCCTAGTTATCATGACTTTTTAGTTAAAAATATTATAGATTAATGTTATTTTGATTTTAGGGACTTTTGTTTTATCAAATAGATGACATTGGGATTGGAAAATGATTTGGTGATTAAATTATTAATGTTACTTCATAAGACATTCAAAATTTATGGAATCCTATAATATTTTGGTAAATTTAAGATTTTGAGGAATAAATGTTGAATTTTATTTTGGATTCAAATATTATTGTATACTTATGGTGATCTAGGTTATTTATGGAAAGGTCTATAATATCTTATAGATTATGTGATATGTGCAATTAAAATTTTGCAATTAGAAATTAATATTTATAGATGTCATTTGGAAGACTATATGAACAAATACTTTTGATTTTGGTGTCATAGTCTTGAATTTTATTTTGAGGAATGATAGTAATTTGAAAAAAAATCAATGTTGAACTTTGAGTTTTAGAAATTAATGTTATTTTTTATAAAAAGGTGAATTATATTATCATATCCTAATAATTTTGGATTTGGTTGATGTATAAAGACAAGAAGATTAGATAATTATACATTTATGGGATCTGTAATTTGTAGAAGTTGATTAGAATTATTCAGGCGGGAAAAATTCATCTTGAACATCCATTTACTGGTATAAGGAATGATGTGAAAATAGATCGAAGCACAATCGAAGGATGATATTATTCTTATGACATGGAAAGTAATCAAGTAAGGATAATTTCTCAAGTTATTATTTAGATACTAAAGGAATCCCTCAACACTTGGATGATTATTTTGAAACAGAAATGTTATTTGTTAACATTACTTACAAATAGATCAGTAGTTTTTTAACTGATCATAGGATTTATGGTTTTGTGATGATTAAATTTCTAATCACCATGTCCTATATCACACTCCACAAAAATTGATGGTTATATTATTCTTTAATGTCCATATTTTCACATCACACTAATGTTATCTTATTTGAATGCATAGTTTTGTGGTAACCTATGTATTTCCCTTTCCCTTTTATTAAGAAGATGTTTTATTAACCCTATTTCTAATGTGGGTTCCCCAAAAGGGAATTTTCATGTATCGACCATTAAATTTTGAAGTGTAATTTCAAATTATGAGGATTCAATTTATTGAAGGTGGGTAGAATGTAACACCACAAGGATTTACAAATAAATTTAACATAGAATGTAATGCACACAACACTGATTTTCTTGAAAACAAAATGTTGTTATTATAATTATTTAAAAAATATATTTATATCCTAGCCATTAAACATAATTTTTCCACTTCATTTATTTGAATTTTTAAAAAATGGGCATACATGGTTGCAATCAATAATGTATTTAGAGTCTGATATGATCAACTTATTTTTTTACTAAATAGTAACTTGCCCGAATGTCCCGAAGGCCTTCTTTTTATTGATTTTTGATAACCCCCCCCCCCCCCTCAAGGGATGAGGGGGAACCCTTATAATTCATGTAGTCTTAGAGATTACATGAACTATAGTTCTTAGAGGAAATATCTAGATTATAACTGCATGGAACTACTCCTCCCTAGAATCTGCATCATGATATTAGATCTACAAATTCGCATAGTTGTTTGTCTAGGCTTATAATGCATGAACAAGCTAGTCCTGATGGAAAATCCATACCCTCCATTTCTTCCACATATGTTAGCTTCTACTATGGTGAATACACCTACTTTGAATCCTCATCTAATGTCTACTCCTTGTAGAGTCTATCTGGTCCATTTAAGCACAATTTTAGGTGGCTCAAAAGCCTTGAGGTGGCCTAAATACCTTGAGGTGGCCTGAAATCCTTACTATTTTGAAGGCCTTGGCTGTCCCTAAGGCCTGGAAGGACCCGAGGACCAAACCGGAGGCCCGAAATCCCAAATAGATGAATAGTTTTGGCTGCTATAGTACCGAATAGTACCAGCTACAGTACCTTCTATAGTGTCTTCTATAGTTTTTGCTACATCACTTCTTCATTAACCCATAAATATGTATCCACCTAATTTTGAACTCAGGTCTTTTGTATGCACTTTCTGAGTCCTCACTAACTAGGCAGAGGCTCTTGTGCAATGAATAGTAACTTGACCCTTTTGAATAGTAATGTTTCCCCTATGAATAGTAAAATGGTCCTTATGATTAGTAAACTGGCCAAATGAATAGTAACCTCACCCATTAAACTATACATAAAATATACGTATCTTATAAATGAATTTATGGTATAATTATATCATTGTATAAGTAAATGAATATTTTAAAAATTAATATCTAAGTGTTGGTATTATTGTGAGTCATAAATATTTAATTATAATTTTATAATAAATAAAATGATTTAAAATAAAATTAATTTTTATAAAATGTATTCATAAATCAATATTTTATTTCCATATGATTTTACTATTATTTTATGATACATTAGTTAATTTTTTAGAGTGTTATAAAAGCAGTTATAAATTTAAAATCTGTATTTTTGAGTAAATGATGTTTTTTAATTAAAAATTAAATTTCTAATATTTATAAAATAATTTTCATTAAATGGATTTAATTTCTTAATTCTACACGTCTAAAAATTGTTAGATTTAAATTTTGATACTTTTCTAAAATACTTTATTTTCTTGAGTAAAATATGATAATTTACGATAAATGTTAAATAAATGGATTTTTGATTCATTAATGATGTAAGGATGAGGTAAGAAAAATTATTTCAAACTCACATGAACAACTTACTTTATATATTCACAAGAATCGACATTATTTCTTATCTTGAGAAAAATAATAAAATAACAAATAAAATAATAAGAAATCACCCCTCTCCTCCACTATAAAAACTCCCATCTCCCCCTCTTCTGCTCACACCTCTAAGTCTTGAAGCTTATCAAAATTATTCGTAAATAATTTTCCCTAGTCTCCCCACATGTCTAGGATATTTTTTCTTTTCATAAGACCAAAACCCCTTTCCCTAATGAGATTCTCAAGGAAGATAATTCAAGTGGTAAATCCTATTTTTTTCATTTAATTTAATTTCAATTTATTTCTATATTCTTATCCTATCCTAAACTCCTATATATAAATGATCATGGTAACTCTATTATAATCTAAATATTTTAATTATATTATTTTAATGTAATATAAAGCATCAATTTTTTTACTCTCTCTCTTTTATTTTAAAAATTAAATCATCGTCCAGGAGGTGATGATTTACAACCTTCGTGGAAAAAAAAATTATTCAATTTATTTTTCAAGGATGGACATGATACCATTTTTTATGGCTAAAAACTATATTATCTGTCTTATAACCAATTTAAGGTTCTGGAATAAGTATATATACGTAATACTAATTCATATGAAAAAACTAGTTTATGATGATCAAAAACCGCAAAAATAATCTAAATGATTATCACTAATGTTTTATCTAATAACTCATCCTCATACCATATGAAAATGAATTATACTACCATTTATTCTACACTATGTTCATTTGTATCATATAAAATCAATTCTGGATAATTATATTCATTCTATATGAACTCCATTACTTATAAACAAACAAACCAATCATGAACACCAAGAAAATGAATTCTTCAAAACAATGAGATTAAACTCTATAACTTGTCAATAAGGACACAAATGAAATTAATGAAACTATAATGATTATAATACATGTATAAATGGTTCTTAATTTATTTATTTATTGATTTAATTTTATTATCTAGGAGTTTAAGGTCAAGTGCATAACACATTCAGACATAAGGTAAGGGTTTTCTCATCTCACTTCCATTTTGTGAGATATTTCATATTCACCACTATTTATTGTATATGGTGTATTAATATAGCACATTTATGTATCATATCGTGAATATATTTATTTTAATGGTATTAAATTTAACCTTTGATTATTATTAATTTTGGGACTTATGATTCGATTGATAACAAAGTGGTAACGAATTCTACCCAAACCTCTTGTTTTTTCCATCGGGTTACTGTTTCTCTACCATTACTCAAATCTAATGCTTCTTGATTTTTGTATATTTATTTTAAATTATGTTTATATCTTTAAAAATCATATATCCATATCATATCATCCTTCTTTTATGTGGATATTAATGTTTTAAAATAATTCCATTCTCAATTATTCCTGATAAAAAAGTCTGATTCATGGGAACTTCCTGAATTCTTACCCATTTTCAAGTGCACTATATAATATATTTTAATACATAGATATTTTTATAAAATAATAAATTATATAATTAAAAACTATCTTAATTCATTTCTTTTTTTTATGAAAACAAACATGTCTTTCCACTTCAAAATGAATTTAATATTTTCCTTAAAATGCACTAAAATGTTTTATTTATAATAATTCTTAAAAACTCTTTTTACCTGATTTCACTTTAGTGGGACATAATTTATCATTAAAATAAATTTTCAGTTTCGTTAACTTTTGTTTTCTTGGATATAAATTTCTAAAATCTTCTTTTATGACAAATACAAATGATTTTCCAAAAGAACTCTTCTTTCCAATGTAAAAAAGGAATTTTATCATCTCACTTTTACTTCTATGAGATATATGCCTTGTCCACCTCTTATTACTTGTGTGTATAGTGTATTTACTTCCCTTTGATATATCATATAAAGAGTATAATTATTCTCATGATATTATAATGGATTGTGATTTGAATGTTTCAAATTGGAATGGTACACTTTGGAATGTTCAAAGACTATTTCCTCAATAATTTTTCAATGGTCTAATTTAAAATTATCATCATCTAGATCAAAATCCTTTATTTAATCTTGTAATTCATTGAGTTGTATCTATTATGATACCATATACTTTATTTTTTTTGAAGGGTTGATGATCAATTTTGATTATGTATGTGCTAATTTTATACAATTCATAGGTTTTATTTAAAGGATTTACATTTCGTATTTAATTTTTTTAATATGAATTTTTATGTTGTTTATATTTTACCATTTTCATATGAATAATGTATTGAAATTATAGTGTAATGGGAGGGGCCTAGTATAACCCCTTGATTTTTTAGTAGGTCTCATGAGGGAAAACAGAATTGGGTTTTGGCTGAGGCCTTACCCTAGTATTTTCAGACGCCTTGGTCGAGGCCTTGATGGTATGTTTCAGGTGTCTCGTATTATGAATTCCTCATTATGAAACTAGAATATGATAGTTCAGGTGATTATTAGACTAGTATAATATCCATGTTTATATATTGTTATGGTGTTATTTATTCATATTTTATTCCTCCATATTATTCTCAAGATTATGTTTTAATTTCAAATGTTCTTTATTTATTAACAATGCCTTGTTAATTATGATTTCACTATATTACTTATCATTATTCAGCATCTGATCTCACCCATTTATTATGTTTCCTTTCCCTAGGTTATGAAGAAGAAAACATTGAATAATCTTTCAGGGATTCAGTTTAGTTCATTTTATATTGTATCAAGTTTCATTTACTTTTCCCAATGTATTATGGGTATTGAAAATGTAATTTTGTCTTCCAAGACTGCTAAAATAGTAGGTCCTTTGGGATTTTATTACATTTTTTCATTTTAATGTAATAAAATAACACACTGATTCTGGGCATCTATGGTCGGGGCATTACACATTTTTCCCTTATTTAAACCAATTAAAATTTTCCAAATTCTATAGTGACATTCATTAACTGTCCCGTGATTTATAAACAAGATAACAACTTTGGTGAATTTAGTAATTAAATACCTCTATTGAATCATTTATTTTTAAACCTGAATTTATTAGAAGCATCAAGAAATTTATGGTGACACATAAAACACCATTTTATGTCATGAGGTAATTTTTGAGGTTCAAAATCAATATTACAAACTAGAAAAACCAAACTGGTATGAGTTTTCCAACCAGATAAATTTATTATTCCAGAAAATTCACACATATTCCACATTAAAGCAGCATGAATTTTGAATAGTTGTCTCATTGGAGAATCATATATTTCCACATCATCATCCCATAATTCTCACAATTCTTTTATTATAGTTTGAAGGTATACATAAATTTCATTTCTAGGAATTTTATTTCCAAGAATAATCATTGAAATAATGAAATAAGTCTTCTTTATACACATACATAGAGGTAGATTATAGGGGATCAAAACAACTGGACAAATGTTGTAATTAGTACTTACAATACCAAAAGGTTAAAACCATTAGAATCTAATAACGTACATTCATAGGATCTATGGAAAAATATAGATATAGCGAATCAAAAATCTTTTATGTTGTTAAATCTTTGGGATGTCTCAATAATCCATCGTTACTATACTAAGAATGCCACTTCATGTCATATGATTTCTTAGACGGCATGAATAATATTTTCAAGTGTGGTTTCATAGTAAAATAACATAATACCTTTGCAAGAGTTTTATTCATCGATTTTTTCATGGGGTTGCATTGATTTATACTCTCAATATTTTTTATTAACATCCATATGATTGTATGAGATCTTATTTATTATTCATTATTATACTCTTATCTAAAGTAAATCGTGAAATCATTAGAGAATTCATCTGTCTTTGTATAATCAATTACAAGTTTTTTATTACATTCTTAATCTCAAATAATGATGTAGGGATCTTATCTTTAATAAATTCATCATGAAGACACTTTAAAATCATGGAAATTTATTTTTCAGTACTTCCACATAGATAATTGATATGATACAACTTAAGTAGAAAGTACAACTTCAAATAATTGGCACACCCTTCATACAGTTCTTGTTATCTATCTTCAACTAATTTATAAAACTCATTTTTTGGTCACTGAAGTTCTGAGAAATATTAACCTATTCAAGATTAACTGATGGTTCTGCTGATCTATTAAAATCTCAGATATTGTATTCTGAAAAACAAAATTCACCATTTAATAAATTTCAAACTGAATTATCCTCTATTGGGTCACTTTTTGTTTCATTACCAATATTATCATCGTTTTGAATTTCCATAACATTTTATTTACTATTCCAAATCCAACATATATATTGAGAAGGAAACAATTTCAATATAAAATTCTCATATACATAATTTCTATTCCACCATCATTTGAATTTACAATCAAGACAAGGGAATTTTATTCTACCATCCACTAATCATTTTCCAATTGCATAATCTAAAAATTATTCTAAAATCTTGGCATTACTATTTGTGTTTCAAGGTTAACTAATAAAAATTTTATCCATAGGTATTATATTTTATTCTCCCTATACAATCAAATATAAATATATAAATGTTTAACGAAATGGTTATACTAAAAATTAAACATCACCCAACTTCTTCATTGACCAAGGTAGGGTCTTGATTCGATATAAAACAAATTTAATATCAAAATGATTCAATCCAACATTAAAAGAATAAACAACACTCACTCACATGAAAATTTATATAATTTAATTAAAACTATTATAAAAATTCACTCAATTTTACCTATAAATAATTCCAACAGGGGAGCATGGGGGAGTCGGGGTCACAACGGTCACCAGTAGGGGGGTCGGGGTCAGAGAGAGCATTGGAAGGGAGGATCAAGGTCATAGGTAGATGAAAGGGGTTTGGGGCCATGGAGGTCATTGAATGTAGGGTCGGGGTCATGGTAGTAGATGACAGGGAGGGTCCGGGTAATGATAGTCACTGAAAGGGGAGATCAGAGTTATGGTGGTTGTCGAAAAGGGGGTCCGGGGTAACAGTAGTAACCAGTAGGGGTGTCCTGTGAGGATGGTAATCAGAAGGGTGGTCAGGGTTAGGGTGGTCAGTGTAAGGGGGGTTTCCACTGATGAGGGGAGAGGGAGAGGAAGAAGAAGGTTAGAGGTTTGAGGGGTTTGGGGTTCACCACCAACAAGGGGAGAGGGAGAGGGAGTTCAAACAGGGGTGGGGTCACCAACAAGGATGGGAGAAAGGGTCATAGGTGGGAGGAAGGTTGGGGGTCATGAAGGAGGGGAGAGGGAGGCCGAAGGGGGAGGGGGTTCTCACGGATTTTGGGGGTCAGTGTCACCACCAAGGTTGGGAGAGAGTGGTCATATGGGGGGTCAGGGTCAGGGTTAGAGATGGGAGCAAGATAAAGGAGGAGAGGGGGGATGAATTTAGGTTTTTTTAAATTATTTATTGAAATTTTAATTGAAATCACCACTAATTGTTAAAAATTATATATATATATATATATATAGAAGCATTTTGATAAAACTGTTGTTATATTATAAATTTTTTTATACAATTTATTTTGTGGAGGTTATTAGAACCTCCACTAATAAACTTCCACTAAGCACTATTTTTTAGTGGAAATATATCTAACATAGAAGATCATAATCAAAGAAGAGATAGTAAAAATAAATAAAAATGTGATTGAGTCCAGACGAACCCTCACCATGAATTACTGCTTGGTGTAACACCCTATAACCTCATATATAATCAATTTAGATTTATTATTCATCTATACTAGAATTTTTTTTTATATTTTTTAAACCTTTATTTTATAATTTCTTATTACCCATTTATTATTTATTCATTATTAAAGTTAATATTCTTGTGTTAATTGTTATGTTTTTTATGTTTTATTCAGTGTAGAAGATTTTCTCCTTGATATGTACATAAGTGTTCATCACATAATTAATTTTCATGAAGATTATATATTTTACAGGGGCCCAAATTTTCAAGATCACTTCTTTGATTTTTTCTGGTTGAAGGTGTTTGGTAATGGTTGTAAGGGTGTATGTGGTTTTGAGATAAATTTCTAGTTTGAAGGGAGACTTGTAGTGTAAGTTTTTTGTTATGTCATTGTGTAATTTTAGATATGTTCTTTGTAGCATGGTGTAGTTCTTGTGATATAGAGGGATGGGATGATGGGTTTTAGGTGTCAATGTTTATCTACAGGTAGATGTGGTGTGTACATAGGTTATACCAAAGAACTCAAGGGGTGGGTCTCTTCTCACTATCTCCTAAGAAGTGCCTATGATGTGGTGCTTAGGTTTCACTGTGGATCCCAATGGAATGGGTTTATTTATCTTTACTATATGAGGGAATATTGGGGTTTAGATTGTGGGTTAATCTCTAGCCTTACCATAGTTTTGTAGGATTCGGGGAAAGCTATTCTAAAAATTGCATCACATTTCTTAGAAATAGTTTGTACTAGGGTTCCTTATGGCATCGCCTCTTGTTCTATATCATGGTTTTGGGGAAAACCCTGACCAGCGTGGAATTGAAAAATGTGTTTCATTGTGGTATTATAAAATTTCAGCCTATATAAATTCTTATGTTCATTTTAAATCTATTATTGTCCGCATTCCTCCTTCAAACCCTAGGTAACTCGAAGGACACTTTCAATGACTTTAATTCCCCTATAACTATGTTTTAGCCCCCAACTTCTATAGATTTTGTATTGGTAATATGATATGATTTTATTCTTCTATTGTTGGTTCATATCTATCCAATTCATTCTTTACAACATATGGAAGTTGTATTCCTTCAGTTATCATAGGGTTTTTATTATTTTTTTGATAGTGGATCCATGGTGGGATGCCCAAAAGGATTGTGAGTTACTTGAAGGAGAGGCGATCATAGATATTTTCCAGTTATTCTATTCAATATCTAAGAATTATTAAAGCCTTAAGGTAGGGGATTTTTTACTTCTCCATTTTATGTGTTAGTGTTCTAATATCTCACTTTAAATTCATTGGGTAAATAGTGCAATTAACACAATGAAGATAATAACTGGAATAAATAATGAATTGGAAGGGTTATTATGATTGCATGTGTTAATGATTTTTTTATGGTGCCTCTTGTTATTTTTTAGATACTGTGTTATATAATTGTTATTATTTTTTTGGTTTATCATAGTTGATATAACTAAAATTGGATAAGAAACAAAAATCTATAAATTATTAATTGATTAATGAAAGAGGCAGGAGAATTTGATTTTGATTTTTCCTTGATAACTATTTAATGTGAAAATATTGATTGAATCATTTTTTTGGTTATTATATTTGATAGTTATTTATTATAGGTTTCTTATTGCTAAAACATATGTATAATGAATTGGTTAATTCAACATGATAATGAAAAAGGGTGTTTTTTGTAGATAATTTCTTAGGGATAAGAGAGTATATTCCTGTTTATTAAAGTATAAATACCTTAGGTCGTGGTTTTCGGTTGAATTTTTTATTGAAAATAATTATTTTACAAGATTGTGTACTCTAGGATGATAAATCATAGTTCTAATTTGATGTATAAGGTTGGATGTCAAAAATGAGTGGATGATTTAAGTTAAGAGTTGGGATTACTTGTTACCTTTTTTTAGTTGAGGTTGATATGATTATGTAGCTAAAATTGATATCATGGATTTCTTATTTATTGAGTCATTCTGGTAGGCTTATTGAAGGGTTTCTTGGGTACAAGTTGGGAGATGGTATTTCCCATCTTTATTTTTGGTTTTTCATTTAATGGTTGGTTCTAATATAGTTTCTTATTGTGGTTCCCAACTACCTATTTCAATTAGCATATTCACTATTATTGTATCTCCATATCATAGCTTATAATGAGTCCTATAATACATAGATTATGGAATAGTGACTAAAATTAACAATGAACTCAAGGGATGGGTTTTGGTGTTTGTAATATGGAATAAAAACCCATGGGAGGGTTGGATTAATGGTCTGAGGGTCATGGGATGGAAATCTAGTATTTTTAAAATAAAATTATAAAGAAAGTTAGCTCGTAATGAATTAAATTCATTAAACTAAAAATTTTAATGGGTTTAACAAATTAATAGATATTAATTTTAAATTACTAAGTCAAAATGGTTAATGATGATTAATCTTGATTCTTGTTTTCAATAATGAAATCTCGTATCCTAGGCCTTAGTTTTGGTGGTTGGGTTTCATGTGTTAAAATATCAATAGTTGAATATAAGGCTAGGTAGTTTCCCTTGGTGTGTTTTTTCATGATATTTATCTTTATATTTTCTAATTTCAGACATTTCACCACCCAATTTGGGTAGGCTACTGACACCAATTGGTTTTCGGTATGAGTGTTTCCTCTAACATTCTGGATAGTGAAATATGAATGAATGACTTCTCCCTCTTCCCCACCCTCCCTTCAATGTAGAAATATGTGTGCATATATTTGGGTTGTAATTGCTTTAGTTATGGGGTTTTTTTATACATAGGTTATGATTATTATCATTTTTATATACTTATTTGTTTGTATTATAGCATATTAATATTTCAAAACATACTTTATCTAGTTATGGTGACTGTGTTTTCTTATAGTTTTACATATATGGTTTGTAGTGGCTTGAATTAAAATGTATGACGAATGGGTTGTGATGGATTTTGGGCTTACTGAGGAAATTATGAGATACATAAGATATAGGATAATATGTGATGATTATGCATGGGATGTGTGATGACATGTGGAAGGGATGGTAGAACTTGATGTTTGGAATTGGGGCATGAGAGTGAAAACCAATTGGTGAAGTGGAAGTCGGGTACCTTTATTACATATATTTCTTGATATGGGAATGATTACTTTTATCCATTACTGAGTGAGTGGGGCTTTTGGTGATAGGATATAGTTTTATCTATTTAGGTAGTGAGTTGTTTTTATTTTTTATTCCATGGGATTTAGTATACTTCATTCACATTTTCGTGATAGGTTTTAGGGAGGATCCCATCGAGTTTACCTATATTCTCTCCCTATGTACATATAAACTATTTTTAGGTATAATGGTGCTGGTTAGTGATCAAGATAAGTGTTACTAGTTTGGAGTGGGTTTTTAGGAGATATTGAAGTTTTTGGTCACTTCCTAAGATTTATTTTCATATATTTCAGTTATTTTCCATTTTTTATGACATTAAATTCAAGTATTATGAGGATTTATTCATTTATGCTATGGTATTGATTGGTGGTTCCATCAAATATTTTATCCTTAAATTTATATAAAGAGTGTAATTCTGCCCTTTGTATGTATTTTATAACCTAGTTTTTGATCGCCAACTCATGGAATATTGGAGGTCGTCTTTGGGGGTTAACCTCATCTTTAAAGTGGCTAAGAGGGGTACCCATGGATAGGGGTTCATGATAGAGCACTGTCAGAGCTGATGATGGATAGATAAGATAAATTTTAGAGATAAGAACTAGTGAGTATTTTATGGGTTGGTAGGGAAATAATATCAGTTGGACTTTGTATGTGTTATAGATAAGGTAGACTTCCTAAGAAATAGGTATTTAGGGACTCTTTTGATCTAACATAAGCATTGTCATGTTTACTAGACATTCCAAAATGAAGTGATTTACCTGAGGTGTAGAGTCCTATGAAATGATCATGCATCATGATTGTTCATTCTTGTGTTGGAATTTGTAGAAAGTATAAATTAGGTTGAAATTTAATCAATTAATTAATCTTAAATATTCCATATTTATGTTTTATGAGTTCCCAATATTTTTTCTTTTTCATGAATGGATTAAAATTTAAGTCCCCATTAGGTTCGCTCTAGAGACATTCATCATGATATACCAATAGATTTGTATATAGTTGAGGTAAATGATGATGACACATAGAGAAGGAAACTCTAAGGGTTTGAGTGCCAATATTTTCAACATTATTATGGAAACATTTCAGATCAAGAAATCAAGGCTTGTTTGGAGGAGGTGGATATTACCTTTAGTTTGAACAATTCTCAAAATGAGTAATGGGTTTCGTTGTCTATGATGATGTTGTATGGGGTAGCTTGACAGTTGTGGTTCTTATCCATCAAGGATCACAAGGAGTCAGTCATTACATAGGAGAAGTTCGGTGACTAGTTCTACATCAAATTTCTTTTTTTGACTATATAAATGGATTATTGGTTAGAGATTATTACTCTCCTTCAGGGGGATCCCAAAAAGCGGGACTTAAGTAATTAGTATAAGAACCTCATTAATTTCTATTTATATCATTTTCAAGATGAGGAGGCTAGGGAAAACCACTTATATAAGGCTTTTCCTATAAAAATCTATCACTTGGTCACTCTATTAATATTGCCAACATATCTTTATGTGGTGGAAATGGAAGAGGTTATTGATAGTGTGCTAGATAAGACAGGATATACATAGGAGGGGTTTCACAAGGACTCTCTCTGGAGAAGAGATGTGTCTGTAAGTTCTCATTATATTTTCCAGTATAATAATCAGATATAATAGAATCTATTTCAGACTTTTTCGTCCCATTTAATTAGGAATTCACGTTCTTAGACCTCTACCAGTGGATCAGGCATAGTTTTTTTATACATGTAGAGATCGTGGACATCATAAGCTCAAGATACAGACCTTACTTGATAGTTAGTATAGGGAAATAGGCCTTATTAAAGATAATTATTTCCAATATTATCCATTAGGGTTGAAGTAGTAGTACGATGCTTTAACTTTTTACCATTAGAGAAGCAACATTGTGGGAAAAGGATATCCCCATGATTCTACTTTTCCTTAGTGACAAAAAGTAGAGTTAAACTATAGAGATGTTCACTATCAGGGTCAAAGAGTTCATGTAGAATTTCATGGTTAGATTCCTTCCTTTTTGTTATCAATTTAATCTAATCAAAATTTCACATGAATTACTATATTCTTATATTCTACTACGGTGTATGTCTTGTTTGATTTGAGATCCATGAACTCCTTCGTTGCACCTATCCTAGTCCATTATTTGTTACATTAGGTAGAGAGTATTTTGGTGCCTTTGTGATTAACTATACTAGTTGGAGGTTGATATAGCCTATGAGATATGTTTATATATTCTAAGTTAATAATTAAGCAGCATCACTCCTTGGGAAATTTCATATGTTTACAAATACGGCCATACGATATCATCCACAGTATGAATTGGATATATTCATTATAATATATTCTGGATTTATTTATGTGTATGATTGTATTATATGATTCTAATAAATAGTGGTCTATTTTTTTGTATGATATACCCTCAGATGGGTCATAGGTATGTCGAGTCCTTGTATTCATAAATGGTTAGGCTGATATTGAGTACTGTAGAGGATCAGAAAGTCGTGTTTTCTAGGGTTGTAGAAGAGTTCCTTGATGTATTTTTAGAATAGGTTGAGACCCTAACCCCTAGATGTGAGATCAATTTTGATATATTTATATAGTTATGTGTCCCTCTTATGTCAATGCCTCCATAATTCCCTGAGATTTTATGATATATTAATAAATTTCATTTACTTGATAGCTTGTAATGCACACAACCTCATGTCAAAATGAATTGTAATATAGTATAGAATTATAACCTAGATGTTAAATTGGAAGAATGAATAGGAATAAACACATTATTAAAAAATGTATATCGTTTTTAGATAAATAAAATAATTTTTTATTAAAGTCATTATATGCATCAAAAATACATTTTCACCAAAATTAGTTTTTATTGTTTTTCGTGAGTGAATATTATAATTAATTTCTAGAAAATTTAGAAATAGTATTTAAAAATATGATATAATTTTTCAAATCATCATACCAAATCTCTCTTACGGTGAATAATTTTTATTTTTCTAAAAAGATTTTATTTTCTAGTGAATAGTTAATAAATATCAATTTTTATTGAAAATTGTACTTTCATTTCAAAAAATTGCTAATTTACATTTTTTAAAATGGTTTAAAAGTAAAAACATTTATATTATATTGTTAATAATCAAATAAATTTCTTTTTAATCAATGTTATGGTTGAGTTTGGTATAAAAACATTTTTATACTTAAGTCATTTTCTAAAAACAAAAATATTGTGTTTTTTGTTTTTCTATTAAATTAATTTATAACACTTTAGTGAATTAAATATAGAAAAATAGATTCCATATTTTTAATCATGTGGTTAAAATTTGGTAAATAGTACCCTTTTATTTTTTTCATTATGAATAGTAACCTTGGTATATTTTTGTCACACCGGTAAGGATAAAACTGGTAAAATATGGTTAAAACATTAGGATAAGGCTTTTAAATTTCTCTAAAACATTAATTTATACTATTGGATGAGTGAATTTCATAAATTTTCATCCAAGTATCAAATATATGTCCACTTGGTTACATTTTTCTTTAAATATGACCTTTATATTAATTAAAGAAAAAAACAAAAACAAAATGTCACTCTCTTGAATTTAATACCTATAAAATTTTTACATCATGATAAAAAGAGTATAAGATTAGTTTATAAATGTTTATTTGATATATGAATTTAATTTTTATCCTACTTATTTATTTTAATATTTTATTTATTTAATTGTTACCTTTAATAATTACGCAACGCCAACACTTTGTTTATTCAATTAAAAGAAATATAATATAAATGACTTAAAAAAATTGGATGTATTATTTTTTCACATTAATTTTATAGATAAATATATAATATTATAAATTTATTGTAGTTTTATATTCTAATTCATTTTTTCTACATTTTTTTCAAAGTCAAATTAAATGAATTACTCCAAAAATGACATTAATGTTTTTTATAATAAATAATGTTTTATTAAATTATTTAAAATTCATAAAAATAATATCATGTGATGAGTGAATGTGATATGGTTGAAAATATGTACCTTGTTCCATATATGAGTCACTTTTAATTTTATTGTGACAACATTGACCCTTAAAGAATAAAAAACATTGATAATGTAGTAATTATCAAAAGGGGTAGTAAATGGTTAAAATGAAGAGATATGGGTGTAAATATCATCTAAACTTATCCAAATTTTATTTTATGAGAGTATTTAGACTAATAACCACTATATTTTCTAAATATAAGAATTTTTATTCACTTGAAAATGAAAATTACTATATAATAATTTAATGCTTTAAATAATTCCAAGAGTGCTCCTCTCCTCACTTATAAAATGAATATTCTTCACCTCTCTTACTCACATATTCTGATACCTATAAATCGAAAAAAACCTACCCAATTATATTATAAAATTCTCTATACATTAATTATAATTTATGCCCATCTAAAAATTCCAATCAAATGGTTCTTAATAAGGGTTCTAAAGGAGTCTTACTGAATAAGAGGTAATCATCTTACCGGACCACTTTCAATTTATTTCCTCTTCAACCTCTATTAAATATATGGTATCAATTTTAAAATAATTAATTCATTATCTTAAATAAAATATTTTTTTATTATAATTTTAGAATAAAAACTACCTACATTTTTATCATCCATTGGAAAATGATTACATCGCTCGTACATATTTGTTGACTACAACCTCTATAATGCAATGTGTTTTTTTCACTATTGTTTTACTTGGATGGTAATAAATATATAATTAATGATTATATAGGATATATATGAAATAATAATTATTATATAATTGTGAATAATTATTTATATTTTTTTTTATCTGTCAAAAAGTGAAAGCAATGTTCATGTGTACGTATGACCTACCATATCTATGAATGGTGAAATACCACTTTCTATATCTACCATTTATGGATGAACAAATATATATATATATATATAATATATTATATTTTTATAATTATTAACATTCTTGAGATGATGGAACCATGATCAAAGTATAAATAACATGACCGTCAAACCAAAACATGCATGGAAAACGATGTTGTTATTGATTAAAAAAATGTTTATAAATGAGTGATAAGATGTTAAATAAAATAATATATGGTATGATAAGTATTATTATGGTTCTAGAATAAATTTATAATAAATCTATATTTATTATACATGATGTCTGAATGTATAAAAATATAGAAGAGACTCTAGGTAAAGGATTTAAGTCTCAATCCCATTTTATTTAGGACATCTTATGCCTGAATTTTCAATGAATAAATCATATGATAATTATCTGATAAATAACTTTAATTTTTATTATAATCTAGTAATTTCAATATAATACATTTTTTCCTTTCACTTTTCTCTCTTTAAGTGCTCAAGTCACCGAAAGAATATTTTTATGGAAATATGGATATATTTCTCTCTTTGGCCAAAAATACTATTTCTTTGATGCCCACGTTTTCTAAAAATGTTTTCAAGATTGATTTTAATATTTTATAATTATTGTCTAATTCATTTTCACCCATGTTTTAATTTTTAAAAAATGTTTTAAAAGTAATCTTCTGGTTTTCTTCCCAATGAGGTATTTTTTATTTTCTATTTAAAATATTAATGGATTTTTGTTTCAACATATATGACATGAATGAAATTTACCACTATCATGACCACTCAATTAATTGAATATTACTTTAAAAATTTTCATGGTTCTTTTCGAAGAAAAGATTTTAGATAAGATTTTGTAATATTAGATATTTTAAGGAAGTTATTTCAAAAAGAAAAGGTTATTTTCCTCAAGAAATATTCTTGTTATGTTTTAATGAAATTTTCACCTATTATAACATCCTTGATGTCAATTATGTTTTATTGAGGATATGATCCGATGATTGAATCCTTATTCTTTATCTGGATTTTTTATGATTATGATGATGCTATTTTTATGAAACCGTTTTTATTTTCTAGGGGTTATGATATGATGAAATGATAAAATGTTTATAAAACTTTTTTTCCTCCCATGGGTTATGCTATGATGATATAATTAATGATTTATGATCTTTTAGAACACATATATATTGTTTTTATTATTTTATGGGTGATCCTTGAATTATATATCCCTCCATTTCATTTGGTAAAGTTGTATATCTCATGTTATAATTATGGGAAACAAGTCAATGTGCTTGATCAACTATGGGAAATAAGTTAATATGCTTGATACATTTTAGGAAATAAGTAAATGTGTCTGATAATCTATTGGAAACATGTGATGATGCCTAATATGTTATAATATGTGAAATAGATTTGGATTCTTAATACATTATGATTTGATGGACTCAGTAGTTAACCTTAACATGTGAAATAGTTTCTATAACTATTATGGTAACACTTTTATGACATGATTTTGGTATCAAAATATATTTCATGATTGATTATGGAATTTTATCATACTTGTATTTATTCTCCAAAGAAACTAAAACTTTATGGTTATGGAATGTATCATAATGTTATATATTGAATACTCATCTAAAATGATGTAATATGTATGTACAAAATTTTTGAGTTACATATATGGTATAAAAGTAGGGTTTAATTAATATTTGGAGATTAGAGTTATAAATATTTTGTTAAATTCCTTGGGATAAGTCTAAGTAAATAAAAAAATACTAAATTTTTGGTAATGACCATGGATAGCCTAATTTAAACCTAAGGTTTCATATATTGAGAATAAGGTGTTAACATTTATACATACTATGAATGTTACATCATTATTATATTATTGATCACTCTAGTTAACAATGTTTGATAATCATACCAACCATTTTGGTTTTAGTATGGCATTGAATATATAATGATAAAGTTGATGTGGTAATATGTAAGATAAAATATTGAAGTACCTTATCTGGTCTTAATTATATGAATTCCTATATATCAAAAAAATATTAAGTAATTTTAATTCATATCATCAATGATTATATGTTGAGTTGGCATTAAAAACTTCTAGTGGTATGACGACAAATCTCAAGTCTATAGTTCTTCTCTGATTGAAGTTTGTGACAAAGTGATTCATTAAAATCTTGTAATTATTCCTTTAGTGGAATTTTATGCAATTATAGGCATGGATTGAATTTATTTATATGGATACCATGTCACTTTATTAGGAAATTAAGTCACATTTTATATTTTTAATAAACCTGTGATCTTTTCTCAGTGCGAGGATGAATAAGAAATCCTAATAAAAATTACTTCTATCTGGTTGGGTTTAATTTCTATACATGTAGGGTATCTATCTCAGATATTTGGGGATAAACTCAACTTTGAGGATATTCCTATTTTAGAGTATTTTTCTCATAACTTTCTAAAATAACTTCTTATCCTTCCTCTGTATCATGATGTTCAGTTTTCAATAGAACTCATACCAGTTCATACACTTAGTTCAAAGACTTATTATTGAATGGACCCAATTGAGTTGCTAGAATTAAAGAACAAAATCCAGTACAATCTTGATAATGGATTCATACACCCTATCAAATCACCATGGGTTGAAAATGTCCTTTTTGTTAAGAAGAAATATGGGTAAATGCATATTTTTATTGATTATTGGTAACTTAACAAGATCCCTATTAATAAAAATTATCATCTAACCAGTATTGATGATTTTTTTGACCAATAATAAGTATCTAAATATTTTTATAATATTGAACTTCATTATGGATATCATCAATTCAGGGTTAATAAGGTGTACATACCCAATACAGCATTCAGTACAAGGTATGTGAAATATGAATTTATATTGGTTCCATTTTGACTTACAAATTCTCTTACTATCTTCATGGATTTAATGAGTAGAGTCTATAGAGATTACTATGATTGGTTTATGGTAGTATTTATAGTTAATATTCTTATATATTCATAGTAAGGAAGGTTATGAATATCATTTCAGAGTTGTATTGAAGTCCCAAATGAAGAACAATTTGTAAGAAAATTTTACCAAATGTGAGTTTTGGATTCAAAAAGTTTCATTCTTAGGTAATATAATCTCAATTTAGGGTATATTTTTTGGTCTTTAAAAGATAGAATATATTGACCAATGGCCTAGACTAACCACATTAACAAAAATCCATAATTTTCTTAGGTTACCTGGATACTACCAATGCGTTGTGATAGATGTAACCTGACTATCTAATCAACTCCCAAAGTTGACTCTAAATGGGTTTAAGTTCTTATATACATATAGATATGAATATAATTTCAAGGAACTAATGATAAGGTTAGTTAGTGTACCTATTATCACACAACCTTATAGTAGAGAACAATTTTTTATCTAAAGTGATGCATTAAAGAAGGGAATATGATGTGACCTCATGATTTTTTTTTATTGTGATAGCATATACCCCACACCAATTGATAAATCATTAGAAAAATTACCTGAATAAATATTTATAGTTAGATTCTAAAATTTTTTGTTGAAGATATAGAGGAATTATCGTTATGGTGAAATTTGTGACATATATATAGATCATAAAATTTTTAATTATATCTTCACATAGAAATATTTGAATATGATTTAGAGAAGATGGTTATAATTTGATTAAAGATTATGACTTCTCAATACATTAGAACCCAGTAAAGGAAAAAAATGTGGATGATGCTCCATGTTAGATATAATATGTTATTTTTTCCATGATGAGGATTTAAAGAGATCGAATACTTAAGGATTTACAAAATATGGAACTTCAAATCCTAAGGGAAGTGGAATGTTCCTATTTTTCTCAAATGAATGTTCAACCATATATCCATGTGAAGGATAAAGAGGTGGATAAGGAAGATATATATCTATAGAAGAATGTGAAAAGTGTTCCTGAGTTCAACCATGATTGTGATGTAATTATAAGGTTTAGGAGTTGAGTATGAGTCATGTACGTACCAAATTTGACACATGAGTTGTTAGATGAAGCTCAGAGTTCATAATTATCTATTCATCCTAGTATTAGAAATATTTATAGTGATATAAAAAAATATTTATGGTGGGACAATATAAATAAGGATATTTCAGAGTAAGTATCTTGATTCCTAGTGTGTTAGCAATTTAAGGTTGGGAGATAGAATTATATGGGGATATTATAACCATTACCCATACTTAAATGTAAATGGAAAAACATTAACAGGGATTCAGTCCATAGACTCACCAAGACATCTAAAAGGAACATTGTTATTTGTTTATAAAAATATCCTTATAAAGTTATAATAATTTATTTCCATTAGATAGTATTTATCTCTTTATCAACCTATGAGGTTATACATTAAGAGAGTTGTGAGATTTCATGGAGTACCACATTCTGTTGTATCTGATAAGGTTCTTAGGTTTACCTCTAAGTTTTGGATATTTGTTTTGAAGGATATGGATATATATTTGAGTTTTAGAACATCATATCATCCTTATATAGATGGTCAATATGAGAGGACCATTCAAAATCTATAATAAATTTTAAGATCGTGCTCAATATATTTCAAAGGTGTTTGGGATCAATAACTTCACTTGGTGTAATTTTTATACAATAATATATTTCACCCAAGAATTTATATGGATAATTAAGAATCCCTATATGATAGGAAGTTAATAACCCATAAATACTAGGATTAATTTGAAGATATAAATCTATTGGGACTAGATCTAGATGAAGAAATAAAAGAGAAGGTTAGATCTATTCAGCAGCACATAAAAACAGCTCAAAGTCGACAAAAACGTAGCACTGAAAATAACTAGTGATATATAGAGTTAAAATTTAGTATAAGGTTATTACGATGAGTATATCATTGGAATAAGGTTATGATATTTAGAAGTAAGGTAATGTGGATCCCTAGATATATTGTTCACTTTGAAATTCTTGGTCATATTGGGATTATTATTTGACACTTCCATCGAATCTATCCAAAGTTCATGATTAGTTCCATGTATTTATCATGATAAAGTACAAACCTTATACTTAAAAAATAATAATTTCAATGTTCATACCACTATATAAATACCTTTTTTATGTAAAACAACCAGTGGAGATTTTTGGACTGTAGAGAGAAAGTGTAATGTAAGAATGCCACTCACCGAGTAAATGTTTTATAGAGAAACAATAAATTAGTGTAGTTTATAAGGGAAATTGTGGATGTGATGAGGAATAAGTATTATTTTTTGTATTATAGTAATTTAATTTCTAAGGTGAAATTATTTTAAGTGGGTAGAATATAACACCCCAAAATTTATGATATATTAATAAATTTAATTTCTTCGATAACTTGTGATATATGCAACAACAAGTCTAAATGAACTGTAATATAGAATACTATTATAATCCAACAATTAAATCGGTGTAATTAAAAGTAATAACTACACTTAAAAAAATTATAATTTTTTTAGATAAATAAAATATATATTTAGTAAATTTATTATATACTTTCAAAATATATTTTTCCTCAAAAAAATTTTTTACTGTTTTTGTGAAAGAATATAATAATTAATTAATGTAATTTTTAGAAATAGTATTCGATAAAAATGACATTATTTTTTAAATCATAATATAAAATTTATCTTAGGGTGAAGTTTTGGTATTTTTCTGAAAATATTTGTTTTATAGTGAATATTAAAAGATATTGATTTTTATTGAAAAATGTGCTTCCATTTCAAGCATATATAAAGTTAATTTTTTGAGATGGTTTAAAAGTAAAATTAATTTTATAATATTATTAATAATCTCCATAAGTTTATTTTAAAAAATTTTATGGTTGAATTTGGTATAAAACATTTTTATACTTAAAACGGAAATTTTTCTAAAGAAACATTTTTTTCAATGTGTTTTGTAGTTTTATCTTAATGTAATTTATTCCACTTCTTTGAAATGAATATTGAAAAATGGAAATCATATTTAAAATTAGTATGTTAAAATTTGGTAAATAGATCCATTTAATTTTTGGTTAATATGAATAATAACCTTGGTATATATTTTTCATCAAGGTGAGGGTAAAACGAGTAAAACGGGGTTAATACTGTAGGATAAGGCTTTAAAATTTATAAAACACTTTCCTTTATCCAATTTTATGATATTAATTCATCACTTTTCATCCAAATATTGAATATATAGACACTTTTAACCATTTTTATTTTAGTAATACATTTATATTCACTTAATAAAAGAATACAAACAAAATGTCACTCTATTGAATTTAATATCTCCAAATTTTTTACATAATGATAAATAGATAATAAGGTCAATTATAAATTTTTATTTGAGATATGAGTTAATTATTTTATCATAGTAATTTATTTTAAATTTTTTGTGGTGGAAAATTTACCTTAATTTATTATGAAACTCCAAAACAGTATTTATTAATTTAATAGAAAAAGAAAATAAATGATTTTAAAAATATTAAAAGTAACATAATATGGATGACTTATTATGATCTGTGAATTTTTTAGATAAATATATCATATTAGGTTTGTTTTAAATGTTTATATTCAAATTATTTGGTTTTCATGTTGTTTTCAAATTCAAATTAAATGAATAATTCCAAAAAATTATATGAATAATAATTTATAGTAAATAATGATTTGTTAAACGATTTAAAATTCATAAAAAATCCAATATTTGGACAAGTGAATTAGATATGGTTGAAACTATCAATCATTTTCCATATATGGTTCACTTTACTTTTTATATAAACATTATTCAACCTTAAAAATTGAAAACCTTGACATTGTAGTAATTGTCCAAAGGGTATCTGAGGGTTAAAAAGAAGATATAAGGGTGAAAACATCACCTAAACCTATCTAAATTTTATTTCATGATATTTTTTAACCTCATAAATTCCTTATATTCTAAATATATCAAGTTGGAGCCACATTAAACTGGAAATTAATTTATATTAATTTAATACATTAAGTAATTCTAAGAGGCTCGTCTCCTCATTTATAAAAGGAAAATTCTTCTCATATCTTCCTCACACATTTTGATCCTTATATCCTACCCAACACCTAACCAATTTTCTTCTAAAAGTCTCCATCCATTAATTATAAGTTCTTTTCTTCTTAAAATACCATAAATGTGTCTTTAAGAAGGGATCTAAATGAGACCTACCAAAGAAGAGGTAATCATCTTACACAGCCTTGTTAAATTTAATTCTTCTTCTACCTCATATAAATATATGGTATCCATTATAAAATAATAATAAAAAATTATATTCAATATAATGATTTTTTATTGTGATGAAGGAAAAACCATTACCCACCCCCTTCCCCTCTCAGTGATACATTGATCCTAGTAGGTAAATATCAAAATATATTTTATTTATCAATTTATAAAGGCGATTTATTATCTACCATCATACCCTATCAATCATTGATAAAATATTATGTTAACTATGCATACGTAAGGACAAATTCCTCCATGATTCAATGTGTAACACCCCGAGCTTCCATGATAAGCTTCTCATTCAATAATGCAATAGCTTGCATTGTACGCAACTTCGAGTTCTAACACACCGAAACTAATCAATGTAGCCTTTATGAATAGTAATAACCACTTTTTAAATTTATAGAAATTTTATATTTCAAAATGGACTTCATTTTTGTATTCCTAATATTGAAATTATACGATGTTGAATTTTTTGTAATTTCCTGAGAACTTCCAAATTTTTATGAATAGTGAAAAATACTTAAAACAACTTTTTTAATCAAAATAATTTATAGTGATAAGTTATACTATTGAGTGGTTTTAAAGTATAATTAGAATATATTTTTACCATTTTATCCAATGGTGTTCATTAGAATTAATTTCACGTTGAAATTGGACATAAACAATTATCAATCTTTTGATATATATTGTTTCTTAAAAACTTACTATTTGTTGTGACAGTGGGAATTAATTATAAAATTAATTAATGAAACTTATATGTTTGTAATTTCATAAAATAGACATCATTTTTGAATTTTGAATATCAATTATATCTTAGGGTGAAATTTTGGCATTGTTCTGAAAAACATCAATTTTTGATGAATAGTGAAACCACTAAGTGGTAGTTAAAAAACTGATTTTTCGTTTAAATGAAATATTACCACTTTTGTGGTTTGATTTTCAAAAATCTGACATACATGGTTTTCATTAAGAAGTAAAATTTGGTTCAATGAGATTAAAATATTTTTTTGGTAAATAGTAACTTTGAAGTTCTTAATCGCGATTAGAGGTAATTAGTGTTGTTAAAGGTAAAAATAATGTTTTAATAATATGAGATGAGCTTGACACATGTCCTACCCTCATTTGATGTGCTATGGCCGACCAAGAAAATCCATGGGTCAACTTGGGGACCCCATGGAGCCACTTTAGTTGGAAAATGACATAAATACCTTTTATTTAATGTTAAAGTAAAAAAATGACACAAACATGAAATGTTTTACTAAAACAATTTTTAAAGTGACTTTTCTTTACTTTCCAAGAGTGCCCCTCCTCTCCTCTTATAAAAGGCCCCCACCTCTACCACCTCATTCACACTTTCAAGCCATTTGGATCGGCCAAACTCTGCCCAAATACTCTCCCAACTTCCCCCTATTACTCTTAGAAGCCTCACATTGGGCAGAACTCTTCCCAAGGAAGTCTTTGGCTCAAATCAAAAAGAGTTACCCGATTTTGAGGTAATGTCTTCTCTAATGTTGTTTTGTTTTATTTTTCTTCTCCAACCCCCTAAACACTTTTTATTCATTTTTTTTGTAACAACACCAGTATCCTCAATATACTAGGATGTTTTTATAAGAAGTAATCGAGCTACACTTACACAAACCTACATCTAATGGTTAAAGAACATACTATTTCTGTGGATGGCGAATTTCTGCCTCAAGAAACGATGATTGTTCAACACTCATATAACACCTTAAAAGGTGGCCATTAAGAAGTCACTATATTTATATATGATATCTAATATGTTTATTTTTTCCTTATGCTTCTGTATTTCTCATTTATGGCATACTTTATGATTTCCATTATGGGTAAACGTGATAATTTTATTTTAGGAAGTGCGGACTACCGCCCCCTCAAAGTGATGTGAATCGTTAATGCCATATGTGGGATGTATAAAAGATGGAGTAAATGATATTATATATGATAATATACTGGAACTATATTATACCTTTATATAATTATGATTTCATTCCATTAAATACGAAATAGAAATGAAAGTAGCGTTCATGCGTACGTACGGCTTACCGTCTCCATTAACGGTGCATTTCATTTCTTACCTCTAAATGTTACGTAATATTTTGAATGAATGTATATACTGGATATATATGATATATATGACATCTAAATCATGAATATAATTCTGGAGAGATTGGATATTCTACCACATAAACAACTTTTAATTATAAGAAGTTTATTGTTGACTCAAGTACCAAAAATCGACAAAACGACCGTTATTAACTTAAATAATTACATAATGTTCATAACATTGTAATAAGTGATATAAAAAGGATAATGAAATTGAAAATGGTGGATATTAACTCTAGTTTATTATTCATAAGGTTAAAGAATGGTCGAATCAAGTCGGACACAAGGTAAGGGAACTTCTTAACCCAATTTCTATTTTTTGGGTTAATCATCTACTTTCAAATTATGTCATGATATTATTATTTAATATCTTGTATTTGTACTTTATTTATGTGTACTTATAGTGAATACACATTACAGATGTACTTTATTTAAAAAAATGATCTTTTTAAGGACTTCGTCTCAATCTCCTTTCATTGAGGCATATTTGGTTTTATACACAACTTCCTTTTATACAGTGTATAAACCCCTTTGACTTTTACGTTTATTCAAAAGTAATCTTTTTTATATGAAGCGTTTTACTAAACGACAAAAAGGGAATGTTTATATTTCCGTACTTATGCGGCGACAACGACTTCTCTGCCGCCGTGACCATTATTTGAGTTTCGGCTTCCTCTACAAGCCATCATTTTTTTAATGAAAAATAAATACAAAGTTTTAACTTTCTTTTATTTTGGTATTGAAAATGGTTTTGAAAGCGTTTTTATTATATCAATGTGTTGTATTGATATCTTGCGATTGAAATGTGGAAATGTTATGTTTCCTTTATGCATGTTTTATGTGATACGATTATGTTATGGTTTATGATATGTTTAAACCTATTCATATGAGGAATGCATTGGACTTAATATGTGACGGGTGGAGCCCGCTATAGCTCCTCGATGCATCGGCAGGTCTCATGAGACAAACAGGTGTCTTGGCACGAGGCCTTGACAAAATCTTATTTGTGGTCTTGGCATAAGGCCTTGGCTACGTGGTTATGATAGTCTGGCATTATGCATTACATCATTATGAAAGTGGTTATAGATATTGCATGTGATTATTCGACCAGTAGAATATCCATGTGATGAATTTAATGGCATTATCTCATTTTACTTTTGCCATATTATGTTGAAGTTCAAGTTTGAAAGGCTTTTTTTTAGTTATACATTGCCTTAAATGTTTATGTTTGTTGATGAAAGCTTTCGGTATATTGTTATCCATACTTAGCATCTGAGCTCACCCCTTTCAATGTTTTAATATTTTCCAGGATGTGAAGAAGTATTTTATGAATGACCTGCAGGGATAGTCAGAAGAGGATATGAGTGTGGACTATGAAGACTTTGTTATTAGTTTTCACTTTATGATGTAATGTAAGACTTATGAATGTATCTAGTGTTTCCAAGGCTACTAAACTAATCGGTATTTCGAGACTTGATCTTTTGTGATCATGCCAATGTTACGAAATAATGCACCGACTCAGGGTAGATGGGGTTTGGGCGTTACAGTTGGTATCAAAGGCAGTTTAGTACTAACCTTGGAAGCTAGATTTAGATAAACTCTGATTAGAGCACATAGCCCAAAGATAGACTTTGAGGATTAGTATAGAAGAACTTCCTAGAATTTTGTTATTGTAGAGATTTTGTGAGTTTTCCGAGCAATACATCCCTGTCTGGATACGAGCAGGTAGAGACGGCTTTGGAACAGATGTACCTAGGGGTAAAACCCGAAAACACCGCTTTGAGCTAGACTCGAACGACAACTGGTGCACGACAACGGGCCTTGCTGCACTCTTGGTTAGGACACTCCCGGGGGATATGCTTAGGATAATTCTAGTTTTCCTTACAAACCACTATGAACGGTTATGAGTATATACTTCCTCAAAGAAAACATTTTTATGATTATGGATTATATCCATAAATAGTTCAATTTTTGTTAAGTATTTTATAAGTATGGAATTATGTATTTTGATTCATAAACTAATCTAGTTTATGCCATTGTATAGAAATGGAGCCTAGTGGAAGGAATGGAAACTGTATCAATGCACGCACTCCATGTAGGGATTTCCCTCCTGCTCAAGATAATTATTGTGGATCTGGAGATACAACTGGTGCTGATCAACTTATTACCATACTGGGACAACTCACTCAAGTTATGAATACTAACCTTACTCGTATGGATCACCCTGATCCACAATGTGGAGGATCAATTTTAGACCGCTTCATGAGGAAACAACCGCCAACATTTAATGGGGGTACAAATCCATTAGTAGCTGAGCAATGGATAAACTCCTTAGAGGAAATATTCCATGCCTTGGGGAGTAGCGAAAGGGAGAAGGTTGGCATGGCAGTTTACCGCCTCACTGGAGATGCCGATCAGTGGTGGTCGCTGATTCAAAACACAAAGGAAGATGATGACGTATTGAATATGGAATGGAGGGAGTTCAAAGAGCTTTTCCTAGGAAAATATTATCCTCGTGACCATCGAACAGATATGGAAAGACAATTTTTGAGTCTGAGACAAAAGGAGGATGAGAATGTCGCAAAGTATGAGGCCAACTTTACAAGGTTAGCAAGGCATGCTACAGATTATATACATAACCCAAGAAGTAAGATTGATCGTTTCTTTGATGGGTTAAAACCATTTCTCCATCGAGCATTAGTCTCGCAAACCTTCTCGTCATAAGAAGATATTGTCTCATGTTCTATCAAGACAGAAAAGGAATTCTCTAAGTCTTATTACAACAAAGTAAAGCAGGAGAAGAAGAGAACGGTGGAACAAGAGACAGATAAATGGAAAAAGGGAAAGAAGGATTTTCCATTATGTGATAATTGTGGGAAGAATCACCATGGTACTTGCCTAAAAGGAATGGGAGTTTGTTATAAATGTGGGGAAAAAGGTCACTAGGCGCGTGATTTCAAGGGAAAGAAAGAGGCTATCAATGTTGAATGCTACAATTGTAGGGAAATGGGGCATTATGCAAATGAATGTCCAAAGCGTCAGGGAAACTTACCTCAGTAAAGTCCAAGGGATCAAGGACAATCTTATGCTATTACTACAGTTGAAGCAAAATAACTAATGTATTGGTGCTTTTGGACTCATGGATTATATTCTGGTTATTAGAATAATGTGATATATATATAAGGATTGTACTGCAGTACTTGTTGATTTCAGAAAGGTTTTAATATGATGAAGGTAATTATATTTTTAGTATGTGACAATAAGAGAAACATTACTTTGTTTGGGGAATCTGATAAATTGATTTTGGAATTAAGAGACCTTTTAGAGAAAATTTGTACAGAGGTATTTTGGATAACTATAAAGGTTAGAGTGGATTAAGTTGATCTTTGGATAGTATTTTTTAAGGTTAAAAAATTTCTGGAGATTATTTTTGGAATATTATAATACTATAGTTTTAGGAAAAGGACAACCTGCAGGGTGGGGCATAACTCGTCGCGTCGGACAAAGCTGCAGGAATCGAACCCACAACCATAGTGTGACAGGCCTTTATTTCCTACCACTAGCCTACAGGAAGTCCCTGTTTATTACAAAATAATTTTACTAATCTAAATGGTATGTTTTAACATTTGGAACCTTATACAATTAGGATAAGTATAATATTTTTGAGTTCTATTATCTTTTTGAGTGAAAGATGAGTTGAAGGTTGAAACTCTAATTGTCAAGCATAAATATATATATACCTATCTCTTATTCAATGAATAAATTAATTCTTAAACTTTAGTAAAGGGATATTAAAACAAAAAAATGTGTTATCCTAATACCTTATGTCTTGTTGAACTGATGATATTTTAAATCAACATAGATTGAAAGCTTTGAGGCCCTCAATTTGACAGTTGATTGTGATTGATGACCTCAATCACTCCCTAAAAATATTTACGTTTTTCCTCCAATTATATGTCTCTAATTTCCACCAATGTTCTCCTAATCGAGATCAAAATTGGGTGGTGACTTTTTCATTTCCCTTTCCCTCTTATTAAGGCTAAATTGTATTAATCTTATTTCCAATGAGGGTCTTCCACAAAGGTATTTTCTATTTTCAACCTTTTCTTTTCAAAGAAAAATTTCAAATTGAGAGGACGCAATTTATTGAAGGAGGGGAGAATGTAACACCCCGAGCTTCCATGATACACTTCTAATTCAATAATGCAATAGCTTGCATTGTACGCAACTTCGAGTTCTAACACACCGCAACAAATCAAAGTAGCCTTTATGAATAGTAATAACCAATTTTTAAATTTATAGAAATTTTATATTTCAAAATGGACTTCATTTTTGTATTCCTAATATTGAAATTAGCCTATGTTGAATTTTTTGTAATTTCCTGAGAACTTCCAAATTTTTATGAATAGTGAAAAATACTTAAAACAACTTTTTTAATAAAAATAATTTATAGTGATAAGTTATACTATTGATTGTTTTTAAAGTATAATTAGAATATATTTTTACCATTTTATCCAATGGTGTTCATTAGAATTAATTTCACTTTGAAATTGGACATAAACAATTGTCAATCTTTTGATATATATTGTTTCTTAAAAACACACTATTTGTTGTGACAGTGGGAATTAATTGTAAAATTAATTAATGCAACTTATATGTTTGTAATTTCATAAAATAGACATCATTTTTGAATTCAGAATATCAATTATAGCTTAGGGTGAAATTTTGGCATTGTTCTGAAAAACTTCAATTTTTGATGAATAGTGAAACCACTAAGTGGTAGTTAAAAAACTGATTTTTTTAAATGAAATATTACCACTTATGTGGTTTGATTTTCAAAAATCCGACATACATGGTTGTCATTAAGAAGTAAAATGTGGTTCAATTAGATTAAAATAATTTTTTGGTGAATAGTAACTTTTAAGTTCTTAATCGCGATTAGAGGTAATTAGTGTAGTTTAAGGTAAAAATAATGTTTTAATAATATTTGATGAGCTTGACACATGTCCTACCCTCATTGGATGTGACATGGCCGACCAAGACAATCCATGGGTCAACTTGGGGACCCCATGGAGCCACTTTAGTTGGAAAATGACATAAATACCTTTTATTTAATGTTAAAGTAAAAAAATGACACAAACATGAAATGTTTTACTAAAACAATTTTTACATGGGGTTATACAAGTCATAATTTTGACTATAAATAGTCATTGGAAATCTAAAAAGATTTCCTACATCATAGTATTTTTTTTATAATTTTTAGACATTAAATAAATTAAATTATATATGACATCATGATGATGCGGCGATGACCTCATTATTTAACGATTTAAATAAAATAGAAAGATAATGTAATATCTAAGACCTACACATGTCCAAAACCTATTGTATTGGTTTATTTATAACCCTTATCACCATAGCCTCGAATTATATAAGTGTGGGACCTCTAAAATCCGAAACTCATTTTATAATAAAGTGACTTTTCTTTACTTTCCAAGAGTGCCCCTCCTCTCCTCTTATAAAAGGCCCCCACCTCTACCACCTCATTAACACTTTCAAGCCATTTTTCTCGACCAAACTCTGCCCAAATACTCTAACAACTTCCCCCTCTTACTCCTAGAAGCCTCACTTTGGGCATAACTCTTCCCAAGGAAGTCTTTGGCTCAAATCAAAAAGAGTTACCCGATTTTGAGGTAATGTTTTCTCTAATGTTGTTTTGTTTTATTTTTCTTCTCCAATCCCATAAACACTTTTTATTCATTTCTTTTGTAAAAACACCAGTATCCTCAATATACTAGGATGTTTTTATAAGAAGGATTCTAGATACACTTACACACACCTACATCTAATGGTTAAAGAACATACTGTTTCTGTGGATGGCGAATTTCTGCCTCACAAAACGATGATTGTTCAACACTCATATAACACCTTAAAAGGTGGCCATTAAGATGTCACTATATTTATATATGATATATAATTTGTTTATGTTTTCCTTATGCTTCTGTATTTCTCATTTATGGCATACATTATTATTTCCATTATGGGTAAACGCGATAATTTCATTTTAGGAAGTGCGGACTACCGCCCCCTCAAAGTGATGTGAATCGTTAATGCCATATGTGGGATGTATAAAGGATGGAGTAAATGATATTATATATGATATTATACTGGAACTATATTATACCTTTATATAATTATGATTTCATTCCATTAAATATGAAATAGAAATGAAAGTAGCGTTCATGCGTTTGTACGGCTTACCGTCTCCATGAACGGTGCATTTCATTTCTTACCTCTAAATGTTACGTAATATTATGAATGAATGTATATACTGGATATATATGATATATATGACATCTAAATCATGAATATAATTCTGGAGATAATGGATATTCTACCACATAAACAACTTGTAATTATAAGATGTTTATTGTTGACTCAAGTACCAAAAATCGACAAAACGACCGTTACTACCTTAAATAATTACATAATGTTCATAACATTGTAATAAGTGATATAAAAAGGATAAAGAAATTGAAAATGGTATATATTAACTCTATTTTATTATTCATGAGGTTAAAGAATGGTCGAATCAAGTCGGACACAAGGTAAGGGAACTTCTTAACCCAATTTCTATTCTTTGGGTTAATCTCCTACTTTCGAATTATGTCATGATATTATTATGTCCTATCTTGTATTTGTACTTTATTTATGTGTACTTATAGTGAATACACATTACAGATGTACTTTATTTAAAAAATGATCTTTTTAATGACTTCGTCTCAATCCCCTTTTATTGAGGCATATTTGGTTTTGTACACAACTTTCTTTTATACGGTGTATAAACCCCTTTGACTTTTACGTTTATTCAAAAGGAATCTTTTTTATATGAAGCGTTTTACTAAACAACAAAAAGGGAATGTTTTTCTTTCCATACTTATGTGGCGATGACGACTTCTCCACCGCTGTGACCATTATTTGAGTTTCAGCTTCCTCTACAAGCCATCATTTTTTTTAATGAAAAATAAATACAAATTTTTAACTTTCTTTTATTTTGGTATTGAAAATGGTTTTGAAAGAGTTTTTATTATATCAATGTGTTGTATTGATATCTTTCGATTGAAATGTGGAAATGTTATGTTTCCTTTATGCATGTTTTATGTGATACGATTATGTTATGGTTTATGATATGTTTAAACCTATTCATATGAGGAATGCATTGGACTTAATAAGTGACGGGTGGAGCCCGCTATAGCTCCTCGATGCATCGGCAGGTCTCATGAGATAAACTAGTGTCTTGGCACGAGGCCTTGACAAAATCTTATTTGTGGTCTTGGCACGAGGCCTTGGCTACGTGGTTATGATAGTCTGGCATTATTAATTCCATTATTATGAAAGTGGTTATAGATATTGCATGTGATTATTCGACGAGTAGAATATTCATGTGAAGAAGTTAATGGCATTATCTCATTTTACTTTTTCCATATTATGTTGAAGTTCAAGTTTAAAAGGCTTTTGTTTTAGTTATAAATTGCCTTAAATTTTTTTGTTTGTTAGTGAAAGCTTCCTCTATATTGTTATCTTTACTGAGCATCTGACCTCACCCCTTTCAATGTTTTAATATTTTCCAGGATGTGAAGAATTATTTTATGAATGACCTGCAAGGATAGTCAGAAGAGGATATGAATGTGGACTATGAAGACTTTGTTATTAGTTTTCACTTTATGATGTAATGTAAGACTTATGAATGTATCTAGTGTTTCCAAGGCTACTAAACTAATCGGTCTTTTGAGACTTGATCTTTTGTGACCATGCCAATGTTACGAAGTAATGCACCGACTCTGGGTAGCAGGGGTTGGGGCGTTACACAATGTTTTCTATTTTTCACCTTGATATTTTTCCATTATCAAAAACAATTTAAATTTGATTTTAAAGCATAAAAAATATATATAATATTATTATGACTATCTTATAATGATTTTATACTAATCCTTAACCATAATCACCCATCGAGTTATAGTGTGTTCTTGTTTGGGTCGGGCTAACCACTTACGTGAATGATGATTTAAAATATTTAATGGATACTAAAATAACTTAAATACTAATATTATTATAATTTAATAATAAAATAATGATTTTTTATGGTTCTGTAAAGGTTATATTAAATAATTAAATTATTATTAAAAAATTATCTTTAATCACTAAAATTAACAAAATAAACAGACAATGATTCAATTTTCATTGAAAAAAAATAAAACACAAATAGAATAATAAAAAATAATTATAAATAAATATTAGTGATATCTTATACTACTTCAAATGATCTAGTAATGATGAAATTCATATCAAATAATGGGTATTAAAATTGATATTATAAATCTTACACAAAACAAATAGAATTACTAACATCTGATGATGAAAAGAAACCATAACTAAGTTAAAAATGTATAATAAATGATTATAATTTAATAGTATATAATATTAAATAAATTAATATAGTTATTAAATAAGTGATTAAAAAGTTATGTTTTTTTATATATGAGCTTAGAGTGTGTTCGAAAAAGCTGGAATACAAGGTGAGAGTTTCTTTTTCTCATTTTCAAATACTTGAGATATTTTTGATATTGTACACCATCATTTCTTTTAAATGTTGTATTCAATTACCTATTAACTCCAATTATAATTCATATATTTCATTTCATGATATTTTAATATAAATTTCATGGTAACCCTCTTATTCATACATTACCATTACCATAAGGGTTTTGGTTAACTCAATTCTCACTCACTGAGTTATATTGTTCTTCGTAAACCTATTATATGTTGGGTAAATTATGAAAAGTGACTATATTATGTGTTATTTTCTATTTTATTTTATGTTATTTACATTTATACCACATAAATACATTTTTAAATGTCTCTTTCTTCACAAATTATGATATCTGTAAATTATTTTGTTAACTAAAATTTCCTCTCATCGAGTTAAAATGAAATGCCCTGAGCATCATTATTTTAAGTTTGATAAATTATTATATTTTCTATTTTAAAATATATTTAATCTTTTATCTCTATAGAAAATTATGTTGTCAAATTTAATATCGTTTCTTAATGAATTTCTTTCTTGTACAAGTGCAACGTGTTTTTGAAAAAATAATATCTTCTTTAAAGATTTTTTTCCGCTGTTTCTATGTCCATTATTCCCAAAAGTGTTTTACTTTCTTATTTTGATATCCAAATATATGTTTAATCACACTAAATTACAAGTTTTCATTACCACCTTTGAAAGTTAAATTATACTACCTATTTTTTATGTGGGTTTTCAACAAAAGTATTTCAAAATATGTAAAAAAATCTATTTTTCAAAATCAAATTTTTTATCATCCATATGGAAAAAAATATTATTCCTAATATATGTGTTTGAGAACAAATTATTACACACACTTTTTCCATGGTATATTTTTTTTCATTTTAGATTACGTGTCCTTATATCATGAAATATGGAAAAAAATATTATTCCACGATATTTTAATAATATATTTCTCCCATTCTCATGTTTCCTCATATGCTTATTATATAAACCTTAATGACATGTGGATAATAATTCCATTACTAAGAATTTTATCTCACCCCTTCCTTATGTTTATCTTCCCTAGGTTATTATGATGATTAAAACTTATGAGAAGTCCGCGAGGGTGTATCATGGTTTGATTATGGAGAAATTTTTTCAAGTATCATAAATTAAGTTTCTTATGTAAGTGATCGTAAAATACACTAAACCTTCTATTCGTGGGACTTGAAGATGATTTATGAGTTATAATTTTTATCTTATAATAATGTTGTAAAATAAATATAGTTTCATCGTAATTAATATCAAATCTAGTTTTTAATGAATGTGTTTATAGCTCCAGAACTAGGAGTGTGGGTTTAGGGCATCATAGTTGGTATCTGATTATGGTGTAGTTATTTTTTAGAATTAGTTTGATATTAGGATGAGATAACTTTAGTGAAAACATTAGGGATAAGTACAAAATATAATTCCAAGTATAATATAACGTCCCGATGTTTTGGTAAAGTAAATATTGTGTGGTTCTCTTAGCATAGTGAGTGGGGTGTTCAAGCCTATAGAGGATATTACAAAATTAAAAATAGTGTAGATAATATAATAATAAATATATCCCCATGAGGATGGATGTGGATGGTTGGTGATGTTGGGTTTGAAACTCGGATAAGTTTACTACATATCTTTCTTTGAAAGAATAAAAGGCCACATAGTTTGAGTTATACATTTTAAGTTCATGTAGAAAGACCATACCATGTAGTTTAACTTAATGTGGTAGGGAATTTTTTATGAAATATTTTGTTGTGTGACTTTGAAATTGTCCATGGATACTGATGTTATGCTATGGTGGATTCTATATTGTGAGTTTTACATCAATAGATGATCGAATAAAGATCAAGAACGTGGATTTTCCATTTATGAACATAGATCATTGGGTGGACCGGGCTGGTTTCCCATGATGATTCAGTGGTTAGTGCTTATACTTAGGAGGATGCATATGCACAACTCATGAATTGGGAGAGCATGAGTGGGGATTATGCATGAAATGGGTTCCACTTTTCTAGCGCATGGAGTTGGCATTAAAGTTTCCCAAATGCCTTTCTCTATCTATAGATACCTTGATGATTCATATTGATAAAACCATCAATATGAAACATCATGGGTCTTATACTAAAAAAGAAAACCCAAACTTATGTTGTTAATAAATTGGAATCATGATCTGGGATGGGTATGCTAAGTTGGTGGTGTTCTCGCCATCATTTTTAAGATTAGGGACAACATTATCAATGTGGTTCATGATTCAAAATATCCTAATAGTCCCATAAATTTGTATCGGAAAGTGGTATATTCCATTAATCAATAGGATTCATGATCTAAATAGGGGAACTCTGTTGTGCCTGCTCTCATGGTCATATATGTGTGGTGGATTTTGAGGAAGAATCATCTTTACCTTTTTAGGTTTTTTTTGAAAAAAGTGGTGCATAGTCTGACTAATACTCTACACACACTACTATACACATTTCATTTAAAAGTGCCAAAAAATAATTTTAACAGTGATAAAAAGCATTGTTAATTGCAGCATTGATTAAGGCCTAACTTTCTATAATGTGCTGTTAATATAATAGCACACCTAGTAAGAAACATGTAATTTCAAACAATGCTATAAACATTTAATTGGAATCATGAATACAAAAATTTTCACCAATTTTATATATAAAAAATCTTCTATAATCATTTCAAACAATGTTTTATCTAATTACATCAATAATTATCCAACAAACATTTAAAAAAATTTATATTTCATCTTTTGACACCCATGATCCCCTCTCAAAAACTATCTCCCATGGTATCAGTTTCAAAAAAATCATCTCAACCCAAGAAAAATATTCCTCCTATATAAGAAAACAAATATTATGTTATCAATACTATAAAGAAATAAATTAAACATTAATATGGAAGAATACATTAATATAATGTCAATATTTAATAAAAAAAGACACATTTGGAGTGATATCGGTCACATTGTGCATTGAATTAAGGTGGGCTTAATTAATACCCGTTAAAAATGAGTTATGGATCATTGTCATAAAATATCAAAAAAATCCAAATGTTCTTGGTCATTATTTAGTATGTCACTTGTTCTTTTACTAAAATTAATGTTAATTTTAAATAATGACATGTTTGGAGTTATACCGATCACACAATGTGTGATATTGAGGTGTGGATATTTCCTACATATCACAAATTACAGATTGATATTTTTCCAAAATTCTAAAAACAATCTGAACGTGTTTTCTTAGTTTTCAGTATGTTAGTTTTGTTTTTTTACTAAAATATCATTTCAAACTAGAAACATACATTTTGAGTCATACCGGTCACATCGTGCCTCGGTTTTATGTGATACTACTTCATACACATCAAAAATGATGTATGGATCACTCTTCTAAATTATTAAGACAATCAGAGCGTGTTTTCATGGTTTTCAATGAAGGATACGTTTTGAACTAAAATGTCAATTTTAAACTGATAACATGAACTTTGAGTCATACCAGTCACACCATGCATCTTATTGAGGTTTGGTTGATTCCAAAACATCAAATATGACTCATGGATCATTTTACTAAAGTATCAAAACAATACGAATGCATTTTCTAAGTTTTCAATGTGTCACTTGTTCTTTTTTACTTAATGTCGATTTTAAATAAAAAGACACACATGGAGTCATACCTATCACACCATTAGTTGTATTGATGTGTGGTTGACTCTTACAAAAAAAATGACTCATGGATCATTTTCATAGAATATAAAAACTATTTGAATTTGTTTTATAAATTTCCATTATGTCACTTGTTCTTTTTACTAAAATTAATGTCAATTTTAAATAAAAAGAGACACTCTGAGTCATACCAGTCAAATTGCATGTTAGATTAAGGTTTGATTGATTATTACACATCAAAATGACTTATAGATATTTTTCGTAAAGTATCAAAACAATCAAAATGTGTTTTATCAATTTTTAGTATGTCAGTTGTGTTTTTCACTAAAATGTCATTTCAAACTAGAAACCCACATTTTGAGTCATATTGGTCACATTGTTTTTCGGTTTGTAGGAGAATACTTAATACATGTCAAAAATGACTTATTAATCACTTTCCTAAATTATAAAGACAATCAGAGCATTTTTTATTGTGTTTTAGTGAGGGACGCATTTTGAAAAAAAAAACAATTTGAAACTGATAATAGACACTTTGAGTCATAATGGTCACACAGTGCATTGGATTGAAATGTGGTTGATTTATAAATGTTAAAAATGACTCACGTATCATTTTACTAAAGTATCAAAATAGTATGATTGTTTTTCTTGGATTTCAGTGCATCACTTGTTCTTTTTACTTAAATTAATGTTGATTTTAAATAAAAAGACACTCATGGAGTCATACTAGTCACATTGTGCATCGTATTGAGATGTGGTTGACTACTACATGTCAAAAATAAATAATGGGTCATTTTCCTAAAATATCAAAAAAAAAAATGTGTTTTTTGGGTTTTAAGTATGTCACTTGTTCTTTTTACTAAAATAAATGTCAATTTTAAATAAAATGTGACATTTTTAGTTATAACAACCACATTCTGCATCATATTGAGGTGTAGTTGATTCTACACATCAATAATGAAATATATATTGTTTTAAAAAATTATCAAAAATATCTGAATGTGTTTTCTTGTTTTTCGGTATACCAGTTGTGTTTCTTTATTAAAATGTCATTTCGAACTCAAAACATACATTTTGAGTCATACCAATCACATCATGTGTCGGTTTGATATGACACTACTTTATTCACATCAAAAATAATTTATGAATTATTGTACTAAATTTTCAAGACAATCGGAGCTCATTTTCCTGGTTTTTAATGGGGGGTATCTTTTTAACTAAAATATCAATTTTAAACTAATAACAGACACTTTGAGTCATACCAGTCACACCTTACAACATATTGAGGTGCGGATGATTCCTACACATAAAAAATGACTCATGGATCATTCTATTAAAGTATAAAAACAATTAAAATTAGGTGTATTGTGTTTTAGTATGTAACTTGTTCTTTTTACTAAAATTAATGTCAATTTTAAATAAAAATACATACTTGGAGTCATACCGGTCACACGGTGCATCATATTGAGGTGAGTTTGACTCTTACACATCAAAAATGTCACATTGATTATTTTCTTAAAATATCACGACAATATGAATGTGTTTTCTCAGTTTTTCGTATGTCACTTGTTCTTTTTACTAAAATTAATGTTAATTTTAAATAAAAAAGAGATACTTTTAGTTATACCAGCCAAACCATGTGTCATATTGATGTTTGGTTGATTTATTCACATCAAAAATGACTACTGGATATTTTTACTTATGTATCAAAACAATATGAATTTGTTTGCTCATTTTTTAGAATGCTAGTTGTTCTTTTTTTATTAAAATTTCATTTCAAACACGAAACATGCATTTTGAGTCATACCAGTCACATCATATATCAATTTTATGTGAGACTACTTCATACACATCAAAAATGATTTATGAAATATTGTCCTAAATTATCATGACAATTGAATCATGTTTTCTTAGTTTTTATTGAGGGACACATTTTGAACTAAAATGTGAATTTTAAACTAATAATGGATACTATGAGTCATATCGATCACACTATGCATCAGATTCAGGTGTGTTTGATTCTTACATGTCAAAAATGACTCATGGATCAGTTTTATAAAGTATCAAAATAATATAAACGTGGTTTATTGTTTTTATATATGACTTGTTCTTTTTACTTAAATTAGTGTCAATTTTAAATAAAAAGACACACTTTGAGTCATACCAGACACACCTTTCATCGTATTGAGGAGTGGTTGACTCCTACACATATGAATGACTCATGGATCATTTTTCATAAAATATCAAAACAATGTGAATTCATTTTATTGGTTTTCATTATGTCCCTTTTTATTTTTACTAAAATTAATGTTAATATTAAATAGGAAGAGGAACTTTGAGTTATATTGGCCACACTATGAATCATATTAAGGTGTGGTTGATTTTTACATGTCAAAAATGACTTATAGATCATTTTCCTAAAGTATCAAAACAATCTGAATGTCATTTCTTGGTTTTCAGTATGTTAATTGTGTTTTATACTAAAATCTAATTTATAACTAAAAACATGCATTTTGAGTCATACCAGTCACATTTTTCATCATTTTGATGTGAGACAACTTTTTTCACATCATGGATGATTTATGAATCATTTTCCTAAATTATCCAATCAATCAGACCGTGTTTTCTTGAGTTTTAATGAGTGGAACCTTTTAAATTAAGTATTCAAAATTTTAATTTAGATTATTTTCATGCATTATAGAATAGATAATTTTATGAGGGAAAACATAATACATTTAAAAAAAATACCTTCTAATTGAATTGTGAGTTGTAGCCTCAAATCCCAATCTATCATGGGCATGAGAAACTTTGAACAAACCACCCCAACTCAAACAACAGAATCCACCTATATAAGAAAACAATTATTAAGAGATTAATATTAAAAAGAAGTAAATTAAACATAAAAATGAAAAAATACACTAATTCTATAGAAGTCACATCTTCATCTTATTTGTGTACATTCTTCTATCAGGTGTTTCTAATATATTTCTATTAAAATATATATCATCTTATGAATAAAAGTCTTTTTGACAATCATAGTAGTACTAGAGAAATATAAATACACAAATGATTAATAAATATTTTAAATTAAATAGTAATTGTCTTCAAAAATACCTCTTTAGGGATGCAAGTTTATTGATATAATACAATCTCTCTCATAAATTTACAAACATAATAACCAAAATATTTTCCATTTTTTCATGCACTATAGAAACATTGAGGAAAATAGTTAATTTGTTTTGATACATGTTGGGATAATAAATTCTTATTATATATACTCTGATACTTGTCTAGTTGTAAAACATAATATGGTCTTCTTTATGTCCTCTGACCTCACTCCTTGTTTTTTACGATATTGATGCACCACCCTATCATAACATAATCATCATTAAAACAAAATATAAATTAAATATCTTCATGTTTAGTTGTAAAATAATAAATGGAGTGTATTACAAATTGAAACATTCCCCCATGTGTTGTTGTTTAATTGGATATCCATGTATTGAATCCAAAAAATAAATATTTGGAGTATCCAAATTGACCGTAATAAGCATCAAATGTTTCCTAAAACAAAAAAATAAATAAGTAATGAATTAAATAAAAATATATTTGATATGATTAAGTTTTAGAGTTTTCCCTCCAAATCATTGGTATTAGGAAGAGTTTGTTATCTGAATGTTTTCTTTCAAATGATTTGACCAGGCCTCACACTGTTTCATACTTTTTTTGGATTCTATTTTTCTTTTCTAAAGAGGATATGTGATGACTAAAAAGTCTAAAAAATCATGGGGAAATATCTTAAATTGTTCTTGATATATATGCCTTCCAAAAATATGAAATGTATTTAGTTATAATTAACAAAGTGTATTAGCCTTTGGAAAATAAAATCATGAAAACATACCTCATGTATACATTTACAACTGAGGTTCCTAACTAATCAAAGTTGAGGATTTCACTTATAGTCTCAACACTAATTAATTCTTGAACTTCCTCTTGATACATATTTTCTTCAAAATCAACTATGTGACTACAACCATTTTTTAACTTTGTATCCACACAAACCTTCAATAATAGTAAATGCAGATATATAATGGGTAGGGTAAAGGTGACATTGATAGTTCTTTTCGATCGGTTGGCCGATCCTTTAGATGATTTTTAGTTAGTATTTCATTTCACCCTCTTCACCTTTTCCTTCTGTAATAGCATTCATCAGTTCAGACCTTCTTTCATTAATTATTAATGGATTGGCTTGAAAAATAAATTGGAAATGAATACCTTGTTGTCAACATATTTTTTACAAGATCTGGAATTCATGGGATGAATGTTCTAATAGCTTGTTCAACCTTGTGAATATATTCCTCGTTAATTAGAACAAGTAGCTCGACACTCAGCTAATGGGATACGCTAATAGACACTCTCACATGACCTGTTGGAAGTGGCCTACTGTGTATGATGTCTTTTTAGATATTGATCATTGTAGTCCTCTCTATAGGGAGATGGTTGGGTGTTTATTCATATAAATAATATTCATTATCACCCTGTAGAATATCAATACTAGAAAGGTATCAATGTTTTTCTGATTCACATTTCACATAAAAAAATTATTAGAACATTGATTACCATGACCAAGACAGTTCATTGAGGGGAATGGATCACCTCAATGTTGGTGGGGATGGGGGGTCATCAAGCAATGGTTGTTCTTGAGTAGTTTCTTCTCTTTTCTCCCCCCCCCCCAATAAAAGATGGTGGCATCTCTCTCTTCCCTTGGAATTATTCTTAAAGGGTAGATATTCTTTCTCTCATCTATTTCATTTCTTCACATTGACCCTCATCTTGTTTGTTTTCTCAAAATATGTGTGGGGTGTCACCTAAAAACCCACACCTCTCACACAACCATATAGTTCTATCCACCTCAAGGCCACCAATAGTATGTGTTCATCTCGTATAGGTGTTTTTAATTCAAGTGACTATGTCGAATAGAAAATATAGGAAAATAAGTCATCATTGTTATCTAATAGAGAATTAAAGTAAAAAACAATTATTATGTCATACTAACACATGTTTCCCACAATTTTTATGTGTTTTCATCTATTATCATACCATGTTTATTTATAAGTGCCTCCTTCCGTAAAACATGGTGTGGGATGGAAGTATATTTTGATTTAGAATCATCAATCTGTATATAAACCGAGGAATATAGTTATGTTGATCTTTCGTGTCACATAAAAGTATTATTATATATTTAAAATATATACCAATTTTTTTTCAAGTGAAGCGTACTCCATCCTTGATTTACGATAGGGGTGTGTTGGTTTTTTTTCCCATTCCTTATTTTTATCACCCACTTTCTATTTCATAAATAAAAAATTGTCAATCAAAGTGATGAATACATGTATCTTCAAACAATGTAATACAATCCACAATGTTCCTAAAAAGACACATCGACACAATGGATAGTAAACACATCCCAAGATTCTTGGGTTATTAGGTGTGAATAGATAAACGGTGCGTGCATGTTTATTTTCCATTCATTATCTTTAAGACGATTTCTCATTAAAATTGTGTGAAATCCTCTATGGATCATTACAACAACCATTAATGTATATTTCTTGTGGGATTCATCTATTATAAATTTACTCTATAAGGGATGATGAAGAGTAAATAAATGTTTCATTATTTTATTTTTTATAAAAATAAATAAGTGATATCATGATGTTACCGTAATCTCTTCCTACATTAGTGACTTAATCCTGAGAACAACATGGTTCCATGAATCTACATCAATCATCAAACGTTTCCATGTGATGATTCCAATGTAACTACTAAATATGGCCTTGTTGGGGTTAACATATTGGCCCTACACATTCCATCTTACCTCATATTTTATTCCTTTGATTTTTACATTAATTATTTGTTCTAAAACCATTAAACTATGGTGCTCTTTTCTTTTCTACATCGCTAGTCCTTCTTCACCTACCATTTCCTTGAATTAAAAATCTTAAATAAGTTTCCATGGATCGATATAATTAGCATGTGGAGATGGGAATTGTACCTTTGCACTTGGAGCATTAATAGGTTCAGAAACCTGTTGTTCCTCTATATTGGGAGCACCAGTATGTGCATAAGTTCTTTGTTCCTATGCACTTCGAGGAACAATGAGTTGAGAGTATTATTGTTCCTTTAGATTGGGAGCACCAACATGTAAAGAATTCATTTTCTACAGAAGTGTTTTAACATTTAATTTAGAGTACATAAATTCAGTTGTGAATAGATAATAACATGAGGTAACATGATGCATATTATATAAAAAAATATAACATGATTATTGAAATCTCTTTTTTTAAGTATGAAGGGATTTGACTACTCTATTGACTATCCAAATCCCTTCATTGTGGTCTCCTCTAACATAAAAAATGTTTTCTACATTAGGACCCTTGTGAAATGATTGTGACGTCCTAGTGAAAGGGTCGTCCTCAGTTGAATTTTCATCTAACCCTTTAGTGGTTTTGGTCAACAATAGAAAAATTGTCCAATTTTGGTTTACAGGATCTAGACCATAAAATACTTGTACTACCTATGGTTCCATTATAAATGATTCATCTTTGTACCCTTTCTTATGAAAATATACTTTCATGAATCCCAATTCATATATTTTAACATCACTCTTATTATCAACCCACTAGCATTGAAAAATCTGAAATTATAATTTTGTATAATCCAACTCCCATATTTTTTTGATGATGCCAAAGTATGATACATTCATGTAAATTGGATTTTTGTTCTTAGTACTAGAAACATGAATCACATCGTCCACAACTATAACTGTACTATTTTTTATTCTCTTCATCATGTTCATTTCTATAGAATGTATAACCATTAATTATGTAACCATTTTAAGATAATACATGAAAACATGGTCCTTCAGCTAGCCATAAAAGTTGTTCCAAAATTGAATCTAGATTTTCATCTTTCATATTAAAAGTATATTTCCCAAACAATCCTATAAATGGTTTATTATGTGTATTTGATATCCATATTTTATCCCTTGATGGATTCAAATTCCTAATAATTTCATTGTGGGTTTCAACGTATGCGGAAACCTCTAAGTTGTCATGAAAAACATAAAGGTGGGCCTACTTCCAATTTGTAATATTGATTGTGAAAACATCTCTTATAGAAATTACTTTACCCACAAGCTATCTAGTGTGATGATATTTTGATATAAAAATAATTTCTACACTGGATAGGTTTTCAGTATAGAATTCAATGTCTTCCTCAATAATATATTTCTCTGCAATACAACTGTATGGTTGATTTTGATTTTTTACATACCCATTCAAAATCATCATATACCATTCAATGGGGTACATACATCCATAGTGTACATGTCCACATATTTGAATCTCTCTCACCAAGTGAACCATCAAATGAACTATAATATCAAAAATGTTGGCTGGAATAACATTTCCAATTCACATAATATGATGGAAACTTCTCTTTCCATAGTTAGAAATTTTTTTGATTCTATAAATTCTCTGCATATAGCTTTGAAGAAGAAACAGAACTTGGTTAATGTATGATGTAAATTCTTGGAAAAAATGAAACATAAATCTATAGGAATTAGATCTTTCATCAAAACATGGTAGTCATGTGGTTTTGGACCCTTTAACTTTAAATCAGTCATTGAAACGATGTTCTTGATATTCTATGAATACCCATATGGAAATTTTATGTTATTAAAGATGTTTCAAAACTTATATCTCTCTTTCTTGGAAATAGTGTATGCATCTAGAGAAAGAAAAGTTCATTTTTCACCCTTCATTAGTGCCCACTCTTCTAGTATTCTCATGCGAACCATGTTCAATCAAGCCTTAATTCCATCCTTTGTTTTTTTGGCTTCATTTAGAAGAATTTTGATAAGACTATCACATACATTTTTTCAACATGAATAATATCAAGAAAATGTATGACGTAAAATAAATTTCAGTATGGTAATTCAAAAAAATGATCACATTTTTCAACTAGTTTTGGTATGGTTTTTCAAAAATTGATTACGAGAAGCAGTGTAAACATCTTTTACTTTCTCAAATAGTTAATCAGTTGTTAGTGGAGACAATTTTTTACATTCTTCTAAATGTCCATCAAATGATGTCATCCAATATCAGTAATTATTTCATTGGGGTAGAAATCTACAATATCCCAGAAACATGGTTTTCAATGAATGTTTCAACCTAATTTGAATTGTACCTTGTTTGCAAATGAGACGCCCTTGAGTACCTTCAATGTTATATCCTGAAAATTTTCTATAAGTAGGAAAGTCATTTATCATCATTTACAACATGAATATCAATGTGAAATCTTCATTTATAAAAGCATCATAAATCGTAACACCTAAATACCACAATAATTTTAAAATCCTCAATCAATGGAGCCAAATAAACATCAATATCATTACCTAGTTTTTTTTCTTGATATAAGAATAGATAACATGATTTATTTTTTTCCATGCATAGACACAGTGGCATGTTATAATTACCGACATAATTGTCCATGTAGTATCAGTTATTCTATTAAAAAGGATTCACTCCATCTATAGATAATGCAAGATGAAGGTTTCTTATCTTGTTTTCAAATTCAGGATACACATGATCAATTTTATTCCATCGAGGAGAGTCTATTGGGTGACATAGTTTCCCATCATTATTTCTTGTATTTGTGTGCCATGCCAATTTCCATGCAGTCTCCTCACTTCCATATAGGTGCCTAAACATTGGAATGATTGGAAAGTACCATAAAATTTTCATAGGACTAAATTCATCTTTCTTGTATCAAGAACCACCATACTTTGGGAATTCTGTAAGTGATTTTTGGTCTTTTTGAAATAGTATAAAATCCTTCAGGAAAACATGTATTCTTTCATAGATCACAACCATCAAGAATATAATTTTTTGGCATCATATGTTCATTTTCGAAGCTCTTTATCTTCTGGGAGCATGTGATTCAAGAGAGTAAGTAGTTCTGTAAAACTACTGTCACTTTATCTTATCCTTCTATCAAATTATACAACTTCGGTATGGCTGAAAATGTTGTATATTTAGTGAAACCATCATATAATGGTGTATTTGCACAACTATTTACATTATCAAAAAATTTTGGGAAATCAAAAAGTTCATCTTCAACTATACTTGTCATTTCTTTAGTACAATCTTCATCACCATTCACAATTATAATCACATCCTCAATACGAGCTTCTTCATTTTCCATACTTATAATCACATCAGATGATCCAAAAAATGTACTTTTATCCCAACCACTAGATATATTCACTTCTTCCCATGTTTATTCCAACATTTATAACATTGATCTATTCCCTGATAGATCAAGTGTTCTTCCAGCTCCTCTGGACTAATTAGTCTTGAATTACAATAGTGTAAACACAGATAATGGATTTGAGAAGGGTTATATGCATGATATTTTGTAAACATTATGAACTCTTACACTCCATCTTCGTATTCTTTTTTCAGGTGACTGGCATCCATCCATTATTTATTCATAACCATCCTATTTGATTCGGTAATATTAATAATTAACAAAATAAATACAAAAAACTTTGATATAAAATTTAACCAAGGATTATAAAAGTAGTTTTAAATATAGATCACAATCCACTTTAAAAATAAAAGAAACATTTCCAACATTTTTAACACTTTAAAATCACCCAAAATCTTGGTTTGAAATCCTATTAACATAAGAATAATTTTTAAAACATCAATTCAGTTATTATAATTGATTCCTCTTGGTATGTAGTGCTCTACAGTTAGCCTTTATATCATCTGAATTTCAAATCCAAAAATAGCTTTAATGGATTTTCCAATTTTAAATAGAGTTCTAGCTCCACCAAACCATTGAGATGTGAAAAAACTAATTAATAACCTTCCAGTTCTCATTCCCTAGATTCATCATTAATATTTTAACTAAAACAACCTCATAAATGATATCAGGTCTTATACACACAATGATGTACATTAGAAATTATATAACTAATGCATATAGAACCTTTTCTATTAACTTGAATTCAATATCTATTTTAGGTGACTCCTCCTTTGAATGTTTTAAATGTTTATCTAAGGGACTTCTCATATATTTTAACTCATGCATTCTAAATATATTCAACACCTTCTGGAAATACTCTAACTAAGTCTAGAAAAAAGATATATAATTTAAGTCTCTTTCAATATTTATCCCCAATATCCACTTTCTAGAACCAAGGTCCTTTATTTTGGATCTTCTAGATAAATCAATATTCAAATCTTCCATCATTTCTTTCATCAGTAAAACTAAGATAAATTCATCCACATAAAGAATTAAAATGAAAAAATGCTATTCATAATACACCTTTATATAGTAGAAATTATTTACATTATACTACATGAACATTAATTCTACCATTAAAGCATTGAAATTATAGTTACATTATCATGGTTCCAACTTAATCCAACAAAAACTCCATTTGAGACTACAACCAAACCTTATATTACATTTAGAATGAAACCTTTCAGTTGACCTATGTAGATCTCTTCCTCTAAATCTTTGTAAAAGAATATAATCATGACATCCATTTGTTCTATAAATAGACCTTCAATGGAAACCAAGCCAAGAACCATATGAATTATTATATTCCTTATAACTGGAGAGAAAATATAACTGAAATATAATACTTATAATTATTAAAATACATTTACAACTAGAGACACCCTGAACTATTTCCTATCATCCACTTTCTCATTTAGATGATAAATCTAATTGTTATATTGTTCTCTCTTTCTTGGTTCCAATTCTATTATCTACAATGTATCAAAATCATAGATAGAATTCAATTATTCCTTCATTTTGTACTCACAATATAATCAGGCCAATAGTAAGCCTATATTGAATCCTAAAAAAATAGAACATCCACCCGACTTACCCACACATACCTTACTAGGGACACTACTATAGACTAATAAAACCATACAACTGGGTGAAACTAGCTAGTGTGTGAGATAACTAGTGTAGTATACATCTTGACCTATTTCTTAATTCCCAGGGTTCCCATGAAGCCATACAAGTGGAAGTGAGAACCAACAATCCAATGATCATCACATGAATAAATATAATATAAGTAATAAATCACATCTCAACTCTAAAACCCTCAGAAGAAAGAGACCATTTTCACATCCATGAATAATCATCAAGCATTTCATATTAATAATCAATAACATCCCTTTGAGGGAAAATTATTAAATAGACCAGTCAAACAAGGGGCCCAATTTTTAGGATTTGAAAAACATTAATTTAAATTTCTTTTTGGAAGTGAAAAATGATCCATAAAATATATCTTGGGATACCAAGTTATAAAAATAATATTTAAATATATATTTCTTTAAAACATACTTTAAAACAAAATTTAGAAATGAAAAACTCCCATGGAGACCAGTTCAAACACAGAAACGACTTTGAAATCAATAATCTTCCCCGTTGAGGGGCCATTCAAAACCCAAACTTATCTTTGATTTTTTTTAAATGACTTCTTAAGAAACTCACCGTGGTTTCAAACAACCATTTAAAATTTTATATTCATTTTAAAACGACCCCAAGGGAATTTACATGTTTGTATGGGATTATAAAAAAATAGTCTTATGATTTAAAACATAAAGCCATAGAGAACCATATGTTACAAGTCATAAATTCCATGAAAATCATTTTTAACTCATCAAGGGAATGATTTATAATTATAATTTGATAGGAAATGGCTTTATAGAAGCTCAAACATCCAAGACATGTCAAGAAAATGAATTACATAGAAACATGTACCATATAATGTGGAGGAACTAATCTCTTATAACTTGAGAAGCCCAAACACTAGTGAGGATGATTTATACAAGCCCTAGACATCAAAAACAATAAGAAAGGGGAGGGGAGGATACCTTATCTTGGAAGGGGTTCAATGACAACGGTAGGGTTCAATGGAAGTGGAGTGGTCGAGAGTGGTAGCGGCGAGGAATAAAATATTAGAGGAAGGGTTTGGTGGTTGAGGAGGGGTTCGCAGTGGTAGGGGAGGGGTTTGGTGGTGGAGGTGGGGTCGACGTTGGAGGCGGGGTTCGCAGTGGAGGTGGGGTTCGCAGCAAAGGAGGAGTTCACAACGGAGGTGGAGTTCACTGCGGTCGAGGTGGGGTTCGGCAGTCGAGGTGGGGTTCACAACGGTAGAGGTGGGGTTCGCAAAAGAGGTGGGGTTTGTGGTGGAGGTGGTGTTCGCAGTGGTAGAGGAGGCGTTCGGCGGTGGTAGAGGGGTTCAGCAGCGGCAGAGTTCAGCTTTCGCGTGAGATTTAGGTTTGTGAGAGAAGAAGCCAACTGTTAGAGTTCATTTATAAAATCGAGTAACTATTTTATCAGCGCTACTTAAAAATCACAGATAGAGGTATGTTTTATCGACGCTAAAATAGAAAGTGTTGATAAAACATACTTTTGTTAGCACTAAATAAACACTGATAAAAGATGACTATATCAGTGCTAAAATTAAAGCGTTGATAAAGAAACGGTTTATCAGTGCTTTTTTAGCACTGCTAATGATATAATGTTAATAATATATTTATATTATATATATATATATAATTAAATATATAATAAATATTTATTTATTTATTTATTTATTTATAATTATAGCTTTAAATAAATATATATTTATTTATATACATATATAATAAATATATTTATATAATTATATATACTTATTAATATTATAAATAAATATTTATTTATTTATAAATATTATAAATAAATATATGTGAACTTATAATTATAAATTTATAATACATATTTATTATATTTAAAATTATATATAACAAATATATATGATAAAGATATTTATTATAAATATTATAAAAATATATATTTATTTTTTTATAACTATAAATTCATATATGTTTATTTAAATAATAATAAAATTATAATAACAGTATTTATTATATCTATAATTTTTTAAATATTTATAATTAATATATTAATTATATATATTTATAAGATTATAAATCTAATAAATAGATGTATTATAATTTAATAATTATATATATATATATGTATATTTATAATTACAACTATATATATATTTATTTAAATAATTATAAAATTATAAGAACCGTATTTATTATACTTATAATTTTATAAATATATATAATTATTATAATAATTATAATTTTATAATTATTTAAATATATTTATATTTATTTAGAATTATAATTATAAATAATTATATGTATTTATAAATATTTGTATGTATTTATAAATATATTTATTTAATTATATATATTTATAATATTATAATAATAATAAATATATTTTTATAATTTTAAAATTATTTAAATAAATATATATTCATTTATAATTATAATTATAACTAAATATATATTTATTTATAATTAATTTTTTTAATAAATATATATTTATTTATAGTTATAATTATAAATATATATTTACTTAATTATTTAAATAACTATAAAATTATAGAAAAATTATTATATTTATAATTTAACAAATATGTATAATTAATATATTTATTATCTTTTTATAATTATATAAATATATCTATATTTATTTCGAATTATAATTATGACTAATATTATTTATTTAGAAATATTTTCTTATATTTATAAATATATTTAGCCACGGGAGGCAGGGAGCTGCAGGAGGGGCTGTCGGGTGGAGATACGCTATTACATAGTGGGAAGTTGGGGAGGTGGGTCATCAATGGACGGGACGGTACCAATGTGAGTGGGATGGCGTTTGAGCGCAATAGAGGAGAGTCATTGTCTGGGCTGGTGAAAAGGATGACCTACTGGCCTTGGGGGCAACGACAGAAAAGGAGGGCCTACTGGCCATGGGGGCCACCGCCCCCTTGAGGGAAAAATGTAGGATGTCTATGAGATAAACAGAAAGAGAGGGAGGGTGGATTAGGGGTAGATAACCCACTCTAACACCATGTAGAATGATAAGAGAGGTCGACCCAATACCCAAGACGTCTCTCTAAGGGAGAAGTAAAGTTCGGGACACAAGCATACTCGAAACTAAAAATTTATTTAAGAAGATAAAAATGCAGCCAAATAAAATAGCATACATGTGGCATGGTATGTTCCACCAAACATGAAATACTCAGTCCAAGACCAAACAAAACAAATGACACAAACATCCCACACTACATCTTCCAGCATTGATAAGCATAGCCAAAACAAAAACACGCTAGAGAAATATCTAGCCATCACCGTTGAACTGGCCCGCCCATCTCAATCCCTTCCAGTCCGCTGACATGTTCACACATCCCAAAATCAACACTGGTGAAAAAAGAATCCATCCCATGGCACGAAGTCTCCTCTCCGTGCGTCCGGAGGTCGTCATGTGATGTTAACCCTTCCAATATTCTCGTCGGCCTATCTCATCGACCATGCCAGCATCGTTAAGTTCACCACCAGTTTCCTCCACGCGTATTGGAGGTCCCCAGAAAGATTCGTCTTGGCTCCTACTACTGATGTTACCCTCATCTCGCCTCGCACTGTCACTCGCAATCATGGCCATATGTCGCCTGAGATTCCAAATGTCCTCATAGTTGCAGCCCACGCCAGCGACCCTGTCAACATAACTAAACAGCCCCGAATCGAGGACTGTTGGAATTGCCTGACCGTTGGACACGAAAACACAAGCGAGAATGGAAAGAATATTGAAGGAAAAATACTTGAACAAAAATGATGTTTTCTGCACCACCAATTGGGATGCTTTTTTGGAGAGGTTTTCATTTCATTATATAGGCAAAAAAACAAGATGTATTTACAACGTAATTAAAACCACGCGGTGGCCTTAATGAGGTCAAACCTCATTGACTCATCAATGAGGGGGAGAAAAAAACCCGGTGAAGTAAATTCCAAATAAAAAATAGTCAAAAATCACCCCCCCTATTTTTATTGCATTCTATGGATCTCAACGACGCCGATCTTCACACGCAACTTCGGAAATTGGCGCGCCCAAGTGACATCGTGAGAATGTTTGCAGGCTGCTTTTCCTCCCTCGAAACCTTCTCCTTACTCATCGCCAGCTTCTCTACAGTGAATGTGGCATGCAGGTGGGCGGGCTTGGCTCGTTGTCCGTAATGAAGTGTAACTCACAAGGGTCGATCTTGCGTTGTGCAAACCCAGGCGGTGTTTTTGGGCCGATAATGTTTTCGATGGTGCGAAATCGAAGCGGGGCATACTCCGATCATACACGCGATATGCCTTGGACCCGAACTCATACTCGACAAAGATCATCAGCGTACTCCGGTCATCCAACTTCTTTAGGTGAGGGTTCATGTTCTTAACATGCGCGATGCAGCCAAAGGTGCGAAGAAAGTGCACTGCCGGTCGTTTTCCATGTCAGGCCTCATATGGTGTCATTCCGTCAAGGCTCTGAGTCGACACTCGGTTAAGGATGAAGATGGCGGTGGAGACAGCCTCACCCCAGAACATCCTAGGAAGACCCTTGGCCTTCAGCATGCTTTGATCCATAGACACCACAGTTTTTTTGTGTTGTTCAATGACCTCATCCTGCTTTTGTGAAAAGGGAACCTTGTGTTGTCGTTGTATGCCACGGTCAGTACAGTATTCACTGAATTCTACTGAAGTAAAATCGTTACCACGATTAGTGTGGAGAACCTTCAACTTGTGCTCTGTCTCCACCTCCACTATGGCTTGAAAGTGTCTGATTGCTGCTGGAGCCTAGTCTTTGCCTGCAAAAAGTTTTACCCACATGTAGCGGCTCATGTCATCCATGAGTAGCAGAAAGTAGCGATTTCTGCTTGGCGTTGTTGGCGTGATCGTCCCACAAAGATCACCGTGGACAAGGTCGAGGACTTGTTCTACACGATGCTTCACTTGCTCGGGGAAAGACGGTTATTGCTGCTTCCCAGTGAGGCAGTTGTCGCAGACATGATGTATTTGATCAATCCACGGAAGCCCTCGCACCATATCGTGTTGAGCGATCTTGGGCAGAGAATGGGAGTTCAGGTGGCCGTACTTTTCATGTCATTTCCATGCCACATCTGACCCCCCTATTGACAAGCATTGTGCAATGCTGAGTCTGATCTTGTACAGCCGGTCGGGGAAGCGTTGCGCCCTAGCCAGCAGGCATCATTGCTTTTCCCGAATCTTCATGATGCCTCCCTCGATCAATACCTGACAACCATTCTCATCGAGTTGTCTAATGCTGATGATGTTGGCGGTGAATCTCGGGATGAAGTATACCCTCGTGAGTGCGTAGTGCTCACCGGTTTTACAAGTGAATAAGATTGTCCCGCACCCCTCGATATTGACGATAGATGCATCTCCAATCTTCACGGTGCCACGGATCCTAGATTCAAGCTCAGAGAAGGCAGCGTGGGAACCGGTCATGTGGTTTGTGGCACCAGTGTCGAGGTACCACTGGTCGTCGTCGCACGCCTCCCTTTGAGCATGTTGTGAAAAGACCTTCGCCTCGACCACTCTAAGAGGACTGTAATGTGGAAGTGAGGGATTCGAAGTGGCATATTGTGGTGGTGGTGTGTCGGGCATCGCAGTACACGCCCTTACCATAAAGAGTGTCAGCTCGTCATCGTCACCATGGTTTAGAAGAGCCTTAGCATGTCTCATCCTGCTGCGACAATCTTTGGCCCAATGACCCATTTTTTGGCCGTAGAGACATTGGTCTCTTGAGGTTTCAGGACCTCCATTGGATCCCCTATCATCCCTTCATAGTTGTCGGCGATGCTAGTTTCCAGTCTTGCAGTCGTTGAGGGGTTCATCCCCCACTTGCTGCTCCTTCATCCGTGCATCCCACTCCTCCTCAGTGAGGAGAAAATTCCCTCCATAGTTGATGGTGGGTGCCAGGTCAAAACGGTCTTCCTCCACTTTGAGTCTCCCTGTTACCTCCTCCACAGAGAGCATAGAGATATTGAGAATAGTCTCAATTTAAAGGGAAATTTGGGAGAACCTGGAGGGGATGACGCGCAAATACTTCTCCACAACCTTGTCTTGAGGCTCTGGATCGCCGAGGATCATGAGTTGGTTGACCATCCCGGTGAGCCGCATTGAGAAGTTGTCCACCGATTCTCCACTGTGAAAAACAATTCCTTCGTACTCCTTGCGGAGCTTTTGAGCATTGGCCTTGCGAACGCGATCAATGCCGATGGGCATGGTCTTCACGGTGTCCCACGCTTCCTTGGCAGTTGCCTTGACGGTGAGTATGGAGATCATCTCCGGCGGGCCATCGCAGAGGATGGCCTCCAATGCCATCCGATCTTCCTGGAGTTCTGCACCGCCAGTGTCGACGGCATCCCAAAGACCGTGTGCTTGAAGCATGACCTTCATCATCAAGGACCAGTCACTGTAGTTTGCCTTCGTGAGGATCGGGTACGTCGTCGATCCCCCGATCTCCTTCACCACTCGATGTACCACCAGAGGGCCGCTACCGCTGTCAACAGGGGGTCTTGGACGTGCCGATGATGTCTGGGAGATTTGGGGAGATGAGGCTCGGAGTTCTTCATTGTGGATTAAGCCATCCTCCCTTTGATACCAATGGTTGGAAATGCTTGATCGTTCGATGCGAAAACACAAGCGAGAATGGAAAGAAGATTGAAGGAAAAATACTTGAACACACATGATGTTTTGTGCACCACCAATTGGGATGCTTTTCTAGAGAGGTTTTCATTTCATTATATAGGCAAAAAAACAAGATGTATTTACAATGTAATTAAAACCATGCGGCAGCCTTAATGAGGTTAAACCGCGTTGACTCATCAATGAGGGGGAGAAAAAAACCGGTGAAATAAATTCCAAATAAAAAATACTCAACAAGGACCGCCTCCTTCATGAACACCAAACATGCTCTCCATCAGCGTGTACCACACTTGTGTTAGAAACCGCACCCGAGCCCTAGGTCACTGAGTCGCCCCTCGCAACCCTCAGCCTCCGATCACACATCACCGTCCTCCAAAGCCACCACGTCCTGAGGCCATGGTCTTCCCCACAAACCGAAACATTAGCATCCCATTCCACATCAACCCTCACCCGCAACCTGAGGCAACTGCATCCCGAGGTACACAGAAACTTCTTATCCGGATTCCACTACCACCATGCCCAATGAGCGTCGTCGGGCAGAGCTGTCAGCCTCATCAACCACGATACTAAATGTAACCACCACCCGCCGTCAAGCCTACTCCGTTGAAGGAAACTGCACTAGTTTCTAGCTACATGAAGACAATCCAGCTGACACTTTGGTGTCAACAACTGAACACACTGCAAATGATCTGTCTAGAAATGCCAATCTGTACCCTAATGTCACTACCGAAGAATCATGCATGCCAAGAACGTCGGTTCTGGCCTACGATATTTTCCCTGAAACTCCCCAATCGGGGCGACATCATCAACCACCTCCTCCAAAGTGTCATCACCCATGACCTCTAATGCACCATCAGGAAAAGATTATTTGGTTCAGCCACCTTCTTTGAGCCAGTTGGATCACTCTGGGCATAAGCTGCAAATAACTTGTATCTACCAAAGATCAAATCATCAAACCTTACAGCGTCAGAGCAATCTCAATGTCGAACATCGCCATAGCGATCATGTTTAAGAGATAGAGGCTCTCTGTTTTTTAGAGATAAAGTCTACATCTAATCATACCTCCCTCTCTAAGGGATGTATTGAGGTTATTTTTTAATGAATAATAAATATCACATAATACCACAAGTTTAATGTGGGCCCAATATAGGCGTGGTGTGACACCAATCTATACCTCATTACCTAATAACATGTTTTCACATGGAGTGCACCCTAGTGGTATCACCTCCCTGGTGGCATCTAGGCGTTTGGGGTTCAAATCGTAGCAACGTCAATTTTTTGCCCCCAATTTGATTGGGGGTGTGTGTTTTGGAACCCCACCACCGGCGCAGGTTGTTCTTTAAGTCCTTCTGGCAAGCCCTTGAAGGTGGGATGGTGCAGCACCTAGAGGCAACGTGAAATGGTGTGATGTGGCGTAACGGTGGGTCGTAAACTCTTATAGGTGACAGGCGGGTGATAGAGGTCCTGATGTATGTGGTGGGCCTGCATCTGCAGGGTCCGGTGTGACGAGGCGGGCATGGCAGGTGAGCTTCTCGCAGGCAGTGAGCGACAAGGTGGACCGGGTAGACTGCAACTCAAAATAAAAAAAATGGAAATGGATGGCAGAGGATGGATTGTGTTATGGGTCTTAGGCCAGTATGGGTCTTCATTCCTAATGGACCTTCGGGCCAATAAATGTAATAAATAAAAAAGAAGATTGATGGGTGGATTATCCCTTGGGGCACTATGTCATGCCTTTCTGGTGACTTGTGTGTGTGTGTTTATCATTAATTATACCTATTATAAATCCCGCTCTAATAGGTGATGTTGTGGTTGAGGTATACATATCTAAATCCATCGATGAGGATGTGCATCGGGTTTGGTCTACAACCACTCGATGCAGCACAATGGTGGATGAGGTCTACAAACCTGTGGCTTCAATCGATAAGGCTACGGCTCAGGTGGTGAGTATCGTGAATGTGGTCCACATATATGAATATGTCGGTGAGGGTGTGCATCAGGATGGGTCTGCGACAACTCGAGGCGGCATGGTGGTGGATGAAATATTTTTGGCTTCTGTCAATGAGGTTGCAGCTCTCGTGGGGGGTGTGCATTGGGTTGGTCTAGCTCGATGCACCGCTATGGTGGTCGAGGTCCGCAGATCTGATTCCATCAGTGAGGCAGCGGTTCAAGCGGAGGGTGATATGCATCAAGACAGAGCTCGATCATTCATGGCAGCAAAGGCCAGTTGCAGACTGAAGGATGTTGGGAAGTCTATGGGGGTGACATATGGATAAAGAAACATCCCTGCTTCTCAGTGTTTGAATGAAGGGGAATAGGCTCTGCCCCCTAGATTTGGCTCTAGCCAGTCTTTCCCTATCTTTAAGAATCTTGCTGTTGAAGGGATTCGACATAGGGGATCTGTTTCCCATGTGATAGTACATCCTACTATTATTTATGAGAGGGTTGAGATGGGAAAGCATTCCTAAATTGCCCATTTCATTCTTATAAAGGTTTCATAGACATGGTGAACTCGCGATCTAATGTTGCATCTTTCAATGGTTTTGGATTTCTAGGAATGGAAATACTTCTTGTTAGTCCACAATTTTTCCATATCTTATTCCCTTATGAGGAATTAAAGATTCGAGTATGGGCCTTGGTCCGACAATGCTCAAGCAAGGGTCTCTTCCTCTCCACGAATGGCATCACATTTTTAATCTCCTCTAGATATACAACTCATCTTTTCAAACATAGTTCAAGTTTCATGACCCGAATTGGATTCTCTAGCATCCACCTATACTTTATAGCATAGCATTGTCTATTAGAATTACTATTTCTATGGATATAGAGATGTAGTTAGCACGGTTTGGTCATTATGCGTGTCTCCTTGTTGAAGTCGATATGAGCTCTACACAAATTGACAAAATTGATTTGTCTGTTAACGATGAAGATTATTAATAAAGGATTAAGTATGAGAAATTACCTTAATTCCGTATTAATTATTGATCCATTAGTGAGGCCCTTATGCACTGTAGGAAAAATCTTGTATTCTCTTTCTTCTCTATTTGAGGGCATGATGAGGGTATGTTCTTTAAGAAGTAGAAGAAGAAAAAAAATTATGGTCCTTATGTTGTGAAGGGTAGGAATGAGATTTTCACTGGGAATACTACCCATATGGAGCACCCTATACAGGTGAATGTGAGTGATTTGGATGATCGTGATGGAAGAGTTCCTTCCTTTACAGATATGGTTAATAAGGGGCCTACCACTAAGGTGGCCATCGCCACTCAATAGGGTATATATTGGGATAGTATTTCTACTAAGGAGGAGGATGAACTGTCTGCTCTTGAGGCTTATATACAACAGTATGTTGTTCTGGAGATGAGGCATTATCTTTTTTCATGTAACACCCTAATATTTCATAGTACGTTTTCTTTTCAGAGTAATTTAATAACTTGCGTAACACGCAACACCGAGTTTGAGCGCACCACAACTTACCAAACTAGCCGTTCAAAAAGCTGTTATAAATAGTGTAAAATAAATTTTGAATTTATATTCTATATAAAATTCTAAAATCCATATTATGTGTTTCTTGGACATAATATAAGAACAAATTCATTTTTTCATATAAAAGAAGTATTTTTCAAAAAAATGCAATTTTACCGCCTTTTAATGGCGAACCCTTTTTAAATATAATATTTGACACTTTTATATATTCAATTTGATAAAATAAACATTTTTTTAAAATCAGGACATAAAAATTTAGTTTTGATAAATTTTTGGTGTTTTTCTGATAACTTTCATATTTTGGTGATTAGTGAAAAATACTAAATTTTAACTGAAAACACCTTTTTTAATCAAAATAATTTATAGTGTTCAATTATAAATTTGAATGGATTGAAAGTATAATTAGATTATATTTTTATCATTTAATAAAATTTTTGTTATTGTATGTAATTTTACAATTAAATTAGAAATAAACACATGTCAATCTTTTGATAGTTTTTACTTTTTTAAAAACCCGCTTTTTTGTTTTTACAAGAGGAATTAATTTTAAATTAATAAATGAAACTTCTATGTTTTGAATTTGGTAAAATAGAATTACTTTTTGATCTTGTAATATCAAAATTATCTTTGGGTGACTTTTTTGTACTTTTCGGAAAACTTTCAGTTTTTGATGAACAGTGAAAATACTAAATTTTAATTAAAAACAACTTTTCAATCAAACTAATTTATAGTGATAAATTATACTATTGAGTAGTTTTAAAGTATAATTAGATAATATTTTTACCATTTAATCCAATTTTGTTCATTGGATGTAATTTCACATTTAAACTGGACATAAACACGTGTCAATCGTTTGATAGTTATTATTTCCTAAAAACACGCTTTTTTGTTTTGACATCAGGAATTAATTTTAAATTAATTTCTACAACTTCTGTGTTTTGAATTTGGAAAAATTAATATCATATTTTGAATTAGGAGGTCCAAATTCTGTAAATATGTAACTTTTATTCTTAGACATTATGAATAATTATTTCGGTAAATATTTTATTTACCATGGTAAAAGGGTAAATCCGGAAAATAAAGGTAAACAAATAATATTACAATAATACTAAATTACCCTAACATGTTTTCTATTCCTATTTGTTGATACATGTTCAACCATGGGAATCCCTAGGTTGACTTTGGGACCACATAGAGCCACATGGGTGTGATAATGACATTTTATATTAAATAATCTAAAGTAAAGACAAAAAAACAAAAGCAAATATCTTTTTGTAATACAATTTTTATTTTTGGTTATATATTTGATCTATTTGACTATAAATAGTCATTATAAATCTAAAAAAAATTCATACGTCATGGTATTTTTTTATAATTTTTGGACATCAAATAGATTAAATTATTTATGACACAATAAGGATGCAATATTTACCTCATTATTAAATGATTTAACTAAATAAGATTATAAATATTAAAAGAATATCCAAAACTTGTCCAATTATTATTGGATTATTTTATTTCGACCATGAGTCGTCTCAAAAATGTTATTAAAGAATATTTGACCTTTGGAAACTGAAGATGAGGTTATAATAAAATAATTGTTTCAAACATTCCTAAAGAGTCCCTCCTCTCCCTTATAAAAATCCCTCACTTCTTACCCATTTCTCACACTTCTCAAACCATTGGCTCATACAAAACCTACCCAAATATCCTCCCAACATCCATCACTTCATTCTGGAGGCCTTACTTTAGTCATAAATCCAACCTATGGAGACCTTTTGGTCAAATCAAACGGAAGAACCCGAAGAAGAGGTAATAATTTCACCACCCTCTTTCAAGTTCTTTTCTTCTTCAACTTCCTATTTCTTTGTTGTTTACATTCTAAAATAATTACTCCATTATCTTCTATATAGTGTGATGTTATTATAAATATTGTACAACCATATTCATTATTCTATCCATCCTATTAATGACATGTCACCATACATGCGTACGTATGACTTACCGTCTCCACGTCGTGGTGTAGTTGTTATTCAAATACACTATTATTTGGATGGGTATAATAATGATGTATAATTGATGTAAATAATAAATGTAAAATGTTAATGATTATATATATATATGATATACCATCTATTTACATACGTTTTTAAATCAGAAAAATGATATTGTCGCTCGTGCGTACGTACGGATTACCGTCTCCACGAACGCCATGAGATTCATTTCCCCATCATAACCATTCAAAAATAATTTTCATTTGGTTATTAAAAAATAATGAGTAAGAACATAATATCATTCTGGATATGAATAAAATACATCATATCCATAAAAAAGTATGGCTTATGTATCAAACCATATAAAGGAAAATGAATCAGTTAACACCTGAAACGACGATACTACTGAAATATCATTATCAATGCAATATTAGAATATCATATATGATATAATATTAATTTATATGGTTATTGTATAATTTAATAACAATTATTTCACCGTTATACAGGAGGTTAACCTACCCTCGACCAAGGAAAAGAACAAGGTAAGGGTTAATTTCACAATCTCTTTATTATCTGAGGTTGTTTTTACAAGAGTATCTACTGGAACATATTTATTATCCATGTCCATGTTTCATAAAAGAGTTTTCAAATGTATTAATTTTAAGGGACTCTTTTACTAAAACATCATTTTACATGTTTTAAGGATTTATTCTTTAAACCTTTATCATTAATGTCCATGTTTTCAAAATGGTTTTGAGGATTTATTTATATGGACATGAATAATTGGAAATGATAATTATTTTAAAAAGTTTCAAAGTGGTATGAGACACTTTAATTAAAAACTATATCTTAAATGAATTCCTTTATAAATTATGTGACTTTTAAATGATTTCATGAAAAGGGATATTTTTCTCAATGATTTTTACTGATCATTTTCAATAATTCCAACATCATTTACAGGATATTATTCTTGATCGAGGTTGATTTTTTATGATAAAAATATTCCATATTGTATTGAAGGTTTTGTGATATGTTAGACTATGGATGTGTTATTTTTATATCATTCATGGTTTATGGGTAAAGTATTGACATTTATTATGCTAGTTTTAATATGAATGTTTATGTTGTGTTTCAACCTTTTCATATGAGGAATGTATTGGACTTAGTATGTGACGGGTGGAGCCCGCTATAGCTCCTCGGTGCATTGGTAGGTCTCATGAGACAACTAGACGTGGAATTGGCCGAGGCCTTTCCCAATTTGATATATGGTTTTGGGAGAGGCCTTAATCATTTTTATACATCTTGGCTGAGGCCATTAAAAGATGTTTCAGAATGACCGACATTGTACATTCCCTCATTATGAAAATAATATTGATGGATCATGTGGTTATTCGACTAGTAAAATATCCATGATTATGTTTTATTATGGAATTATTTACTCATCTCATATTCCTGCCATAAAAGTGTTCATGATTATTATTTTTAAAGGCACTTGTTATTAATTATTCACCATGCCTAATATTTATGTTATCTTCCACTGTATTGGTTACCCTTAATGAGCATTTGAGCTAACCCCTTTCTTTTTTTTCATTTTCCCAGGATATGAAGAAGTTAGTTATGAGTGACTTGCAGACATAATCTAGGAGGCTTGGATGTGTTTAATGGAATAAATTCATGTTGTATTTATTTTCAAGTTGTAAAGTTGAACTTAGGTATGAATCTTGTTTCCAATAATACTAAACTGATCGGTCCTTCGGGACATGATTTCTTTGTGATCATGCCAATGTTATGTAATAATGCACTGACTCTGGGTAATTGGGGTCAGGGCGTTACAGTTGGAATTAGAGGAAGTATAGTACAAACCTTGGAAACTAGATTTAGATAAACTCTGATTAGAGAAAATTATCCTAAGATAGACTTTGAGGATTAGTATAGAAGAACTTCCTAGAGTTTTGGTAGTGTAGAGATTTTGTGAGTTTTCCAAGCAATACATCCCTGTCTGGATACGAGCAGGTAGAGGCAGCTCTGGCACAGATGTACCTAGGGGTAAAACCCGAAAACACCGCTTTGAGCTAGACTCGAACGGGAACTGGTGCACGACAACGGGCCTTGCTGCACTCTTGGTTATGACACTCTTGGGGGATATGCTTAGGATAATTCCACTACTACAAAAATAGGCAAGGGAAGCACTACCCCTTTATCAGCACTAAAAAAAGCGCTGATAATGGGGGCCTTTATCTGCGCTAAAAAATTCTAATAAAGGGAGGATTTATCAGTGCCTTTTCTTGCCGGTGGTAAATTTTATGTTTAGAAAAAATATAGAAAAATAAATAATTATTATATAAGTATATTTATATTGATATAAATATAATATATATTTTTTAAATATGTTTTAGATACATATAAATAGACTATAAAATTTAATATATAAGAAATTTAATGAAAATGGCCTTAAAATATTTAAAAAATATTATTATTTAACAATTTGATAATTATTATCGATTAAAAATCATTTAATAACAATTTGAAGACAAAAAAAATCAAAATAATTAGTAAAAGATTTAAAATAAGTTGAAAATGTAACTCAAACTTCAAACGGCCATAACTATTGATCCGGGTGTCCGTTTGAGATCTACAACATATCAAATCAAAGCTTGTGATGAGCACTACGTGCTACTAACCTAGGAGAAGCCTTTATAATTTTTTTGAGGCCAAAAATGTCCTAGAAGCACTACTACAAACATGGATTTTATCAGCACTAGAAAAGCGCATTAAAAGCACTAAAAAGTGTTGTTAATCGAAGCGAAGATAACGGAGGGGGGTCCCTTTTATCAGCGCTCTAAAAAGCGCTGATAAAGACCCCTTTTATCAGCGATTTTTTTTAGCGCTGATAAAATGATACTTTTATCAATGCTTTTAAAAAGTGCTGATAAAACTTAAAAAAATAAAAAATAAATAAAAATAATTTATATTCCGGGGGAGTTTTTAACAGTGATTGACCCCCCCGCCTTTATCAGCGCTAGGCAGCCCCCTCTTACTCCCGCGCGTTGCCCTTGCCAGTGCATTTTGAACTTACCCGCGCGCCCCTCCTTGCTTCCACTCGGATTTGAACCCGCGACCTTCCCCTTGCGTGTCTGCACCTTTACCACTAAGCCATTTCATTTTTTTACCTATTTAATGATACATCTATTTATATATATATATATATATAGTTATATTTATTTTTATATTAATAGAATTCATATTAATATAAAAATATTTATTTATATTAATACATATGTATTTATTCATATAGTAATATATATATATATATATATTCGTATATTAATATATATTTATATTTATTTATATATATATAGTCATATTTATTTGTATATTAATATAGATTCATATTAATATAAATATATTTAATTATATTAATACATATATGTTTATTCATATATTATTATATATATATTCATTCGTATATTAATATATATTTATATATATTTATATATATATATTTAGTTATAATATTTTATCCGTATATTTATTTGTATATTAATATATATTTATAAGATTAGTTTTAAATACATTTATAAAAGTTTTTATGTGTGTTTATAAATAAATAAATACATACATACATACAAACATATATACAACAAACACACACACAAACACAGATATATTTTTGAGTAAATACATATATATGTGTATTTGAAAAGCCGTAGATTGTTAAAACGACCATAACTTATAATCCAGAAGCCCGTTTCAGCTCTACAACCAGTCAAATTGATGAAAATGAAACAATATTCAATATGATATGTAGTACAGGGCTAAAGAACATCCGGATCAGAAGATATAAATGTTTGAATGTTAATAAATTGGGGTATGCCGACTAAAAACTCTGTTTTGGAGGCCTTATGGGCCTTTTTTGTCCTTGAAAAATGTGATAGAGGCTACGATTGGGTCACCAGCGTGTAGATCTCGTCACAAGCTTCGATTTGATATGTTGTAGAGCTCAAACGAACACCCGGATCAAAATTTATGGTCGTTTGAAGTTTGAGTTACACTTCAAAAGTATTTTAGATCTTTTATTAATTTTTGTGATTCTTTGTGTCTAAAAATTGTTATTTAATGATTATTAATCAATGATAATTAGAAAATTATTAATTAATAATATTTTAAAAAAAAAATTAAAGCCATTTTCACTAAATTTCTTATATATTAAATGTAGTATTCTGTTTATACTTTTCTAAAACTTATTTAAAAAATATATATTATATTTATATCAATATAAATATACTTATATAAGAATATATTATTTTTCATGATTTTTTTTGAAATATAAAATTTATCAGAGCTAAGAAAAAGCACTGATAAATCCCCCCTTTATCGGCGCTACTAAAAAAAGCACTGATAAAGGGGTCCCCTTTAACAGCGCTAAAAAAAGCACTGATAAAAAGTCACTATTAACAGCACTTTTTTTAGCAATGTTAAAAGTGACCCTTTATCAGCGCTTTTTTTAGCGCTGATAAAGGCCCCCCTTTATGAGTGATTATTTTTCACACTGTTAAAGGGTGGCACTGCGGAAACCCGGTTTTGTGGTAGTGAAGGACTCCAAAACTGAGTTTTTATTCAGGATACCCCAATTTGTTAACTTTCAAACAAGTATAACTTTTAATCCGGATGTCTGTTAGCCCTGTACCACATATTATATCAAAGATTGTTTCATTTTCATCGATTGCCTGGTTGTGGAGTTGAAATGGGCATTTGGATTATAAGTTATGTTCGTTTTAACATTTTGTGGCTTTTCAAATACACATATATACGTATTTATTCGTAAATATATATGTGTCTGTGTGTGTTGTATATATGTATGTGTATATTTATTTACTTAAGTATAAAAACACATAAAAAATGTTAAACAAATGTATTTAAAATTAATCTTATAAGTATATATTAATATACAAATAAATATACGGATAAAAATTATAACTAAAACTATATATATAAATAAATAAATATAAATATATATTAATATACGAATGAATATATATATACTAATATATGAATAAATATATTTATATTTATATGAATCTGTATGAATATACAAATAAATATAACTATATATGTATATAAATAAATAGATATATCATTAAATATAGACAAAAAAATATCTTAGTGGTAAAGGTGCAGCCGTGAAAGGGGGAGGTTACGGGTTCGAGTTCGGGTGGAAACAAAGGGGTGTGCGCGTGTGAGGATGTGCGGGAAGGGCATCTCGCAGGAGACCTCATAGCGCTAATAAAGGCGGGTTCAAGCGCTGTTAAAAGCTCTCCCTGTATTATTTAATTCTTTTTTATTTTTTAATTTTTTTTTGACATTTATCAGTGCTTTTTAAAAAGCGCTCATAAATGTCCCTTTTATCAGCGCTAAAAAAAGCGCTGATAAATGGGTATTTTATTATCAGTTTTTAGCACTGATAAAAGGGGAATTTATCAGTGCTTTTCATAGAACTGATAAAAGGGACCCCCCCCCATATTAGCGCTGAGCTTTACAATGCTTTTTTAGTGCTGTTAAAACCCGTTTTGAGTGCTGATATAGGCCATTTTTTAGTAGTGTTCACATTTTCATTACAATCCATTATGAAGGATTTAGGAGTAAATACATCTTCAAAAAAACATTTTTATTATTATGGATTATATCCATAAACTGTTCATTTTATATTAGGTATTTTACAAGTTTGGAATTATGAATTGCGATTTATAAACTGACCTAATGTATGTCATTGTTCTGAAATGGAACCCAGTAGAAGGAATGAGAACTCCAGAAATACGTATGATCTAAAGAGTAAGAAGGATCATATCTTTCATGGTATTAACCCAACATTTAAAAGGGAAATAGTCTCCCACGTATTCTATTCATATGAAGAAATAGCATCATGTGTTAATAAGATAAGTAAAGAATTCTCTGAGTCTTGTGGCTTTGAAGGGAAGCAAGAGAAGCAAAAGATTGAAGAGAGAAAGATGGATAAAGTAAAGAAGGGAAATAAGGATTTTCCCATATGTGATAAATGTGGAAAGAATCACCTTGGTAAATGCTTAAAGGGAATGAGAGTTTATTATAAGTGTGGAGAAAAAGGACACCAAGTACATGATTGCAAGGGTAAGAAAAAGGTTTCAAATGTACAATGGTTCATCTTTAAGGAGTTGGGACACTATGCGAATCAATGTCCCAGTCATCAGAGTATACAAAAAATGATGCTATTGGATAATAATCAAGTTATGATACTACCATATATGAAGATGAATGAATAGTGTTCTTATGTTGTTATTAAATAATTATTTCATTTGAGTATTGTATCAATGGTGTGCTGGTTATATGAATTATGGAAATAAATAAGGAATTTTACTATAGTACTATTTCATTCAGGATTTGAGATTATATGGTTCTAGGAAAAGTGACTCAATAGAAAGTTAAACTTTTTAAAAAATACATAGTTCAAGGAAAGATAAACCTTAATATGATCATGTTACTGAGTTAGTAATTTTGGAATAAGAGATGGTTGATTTGGATAAATTATATTGGATATTCTTGACTACCTTGGAACTGATTAATGGTTCGTTTATTTCATCATTGTTGGAGAATTCAAAAAAATTTGGATATATGGAATATATCTAGTATTCTGTAAGGAATAAGTGAGAATGAATGTAATCAATAAGATTTTATGGTAATTCATGGTGTCACCATGTTTTAAAATAAAACATGATAAAGGTATTCACATGTTATTACGTGGAAAAAAATATCTTCATTGTGTTTACCTTCCTTATAAATTTTGGACTATAAGTTTGGACCGAGGTATTTTGGATAACTATAAAGGTTGGAATGGATTAATTAGAACTTTGGATATTATTGTTTAAGGTTAAGAAATTTCTTATGATTACATTTGGAATATATTATAATACTATAGTTTTTGGAAAAGGATAACCTACAGGTCGGGCGATAACTCGTCGTGTCGGACAAAGCTGCAGGAATCGAACCCACAACCATAGTGAAAAATGCCTTTATTACCTACTTATGGCCTACAAGAAGTCCCTGGTTATTACAAAATATTTTTCTTCATTTAAATGGTATGTGTTAATATTTTTAATCTTATACAATTAGGATAAATATAATATTTTTGAGTTCTATTATCTTTTGGAGTAAAAGATGAGTTTGTGGTAGAAATTAGTTGAAGGATGAAACTTTACTTATCAAGTATATATATATATATATATCTCTCTTATTATATGAATAAATTAATTCTTAAACTTTAGGGAAGGGATATTAAAACAAAAATTTTGTTATCCTAATATCGTATGTTTTGTTGAACTGATCATCATAGATCGATGGCTTTGAGGCCTTCAAGTGTACACTTGTTTGTGATTGATGAACTCAATCACTCTCTATAAATATTTACATTTTTCCTCCAATTAAATATCTGTAATTTCCACCAATGTTCTCCTATTTGGGATCATAATTTGTTGGTGAACTTTTCATTTCTCTTTCGTCTTATTAAGTCTAAATTTTATTAACCCTATTTCCAATGTGGGTCTTTCACAAAGGTATTTTCAATTTTTAACCTTTATCAATTTCAAATTTCAAGGACACAATTTATTAAAGTAGGGGAGAATGTCACACCCCATGATTTCATAGTACATTATCTTTTCAGAGTAATTCAATAACTTGTGCAACGCGCAACACCGAGTTTAAGCGCACCACAACTTACCAAACTAGCCGTTCAAAAAGCAGTTATGAATAGTGTAAACTGAATTTTGAATTTTATATACTCTATAAAATTATGTAATCCATATTATGTGTTTTTTATACATAATATAAGAACAAATTCATTTTTTTCAAATAAAAGAAGTATTTTTTAAAAAATGCAATTTTGCCGCCTTTTAATGGAGAACCCTTTTTAAATCCAATATTTGACACTTTTATAAATTAAATTTTATTAAATAGACTTTTTTTAGAATCAGGACATAAAAATGTAGTTTTGATAAATTTTTTGTGTTTTTCTGATAACTTTCATATTTTGGTGAATGGTGAAAAATACTAAATTTTAACTGAAAACAACTTTTTTAATAAAAATAATTTATAGTGTTCAATTATAAATTTGAATGGTTTTTACATATAATTAGATTATATTTTTATCATTTAATACAATGTCAGTTATTATAAGTACTTTCACAATTAAATTTGACATAAACACATGTCAAACTTTTGATAGTTTTTATTTTTTTTTAAACCCACTTTTTTGTTTTGACGACGGGAATTAATTTTAAATTATTAAATGCAACTTCTATGTTTTTAATTTGGTAAAATAGAATTCGTTTTTTATTTCAGAATGTCAAAATTATCTTAGGCTGAAATTTTTGTGTTTTTCTGAAAACTTTCAGTTTTTGATGAATAGTGAAAATACAAAATTTTAATTAAAAATTTTTTTTAATCAAAATAATTTATTATACTAAATTATACTATTGAGTAGTTTTAAAGTATAACTAGATTATATTTTTAATATTTAATACAATTTTTTTCATTGGATTTAATTTCACCTTTAAATTGGACATAAACAAGTGTCAATATTTCGATAGTTATTATTTCTTAAAAAAATGCTTTTTGTTTTGACAACGGGAATTGATTTTAAATTAATTTTTTCCAATTCTATGCTTTGAATTTGGAAAAATGAATTCAGTATTTGGAATCAAGTGGTCCAAATTTTTTAAATAGGTAAATTTTAATTTTATACAGTATGTATAATTATTTCGGTAAATATTTAATTTATCATGGTAAAAGGGTAAATCTGGTAAATAAAGGTAAACAAATTATATTATTATAATACTAAATTACCTTAACATGTGTCCTATTCCAATTGGTCGATACATGTCCGACCATGGTAATCATTGGGTTGACTTTGGGAATCCATGGAGCCGCATGGGTGTGATAATGACATTTTATATTAAATAATCTAAAGTAAAGACAAAAAAAACAAAAGCAAATATCTTTTAGTAAATCAATTTTTATATGAGGTTACATAATTTATCTATTCGACTAAAAGTAGTCATTATAAAGCTGAAAATATTTCCTACATCATGGTATTTGTTTTATAATTTTTTGACATCAAATAAATTAAATTATTTATGACACAATAATGATGCAATATTTACCTCATTAATAAATGATTTAACTAAATAAGATTATAAATATTAAAATAATATCCAAAACCTGTCCAATTCTTGTTGGATTATTTTATTTAGACAATTATTCATCTTAAAATTTTTATTAACGAATATTTGACCATTTTAAAAAGAAGATGAGGTTATAATAAAATAATTTTTCTAAACCTTTTTAAAGAGCCCCTCGTCTCCCTTACAAAAAGTCTTCACTTTCTACCCATTTTTCACACGTATCAAGCTTTTTTCTTGTACAAACCCTGCCCAAATATCCTCCCAACATCCCTCACTTTATTCTAGAGGCCTTACTTTAGTCAGAAAGCCAACCTAAGGAGCCCTTTTTATCAAATCAAATTAAAGAACCCAAAGAAGATGTAATAATTTCACCACCCTCTTTCAAGTTCTTTTCTTCTTCCACTTCCTCTTTCTTCATTGTTTCCATTCTAAAATAATAACTCCAGTATCTTCTATATATTTTTATTTTATTATAAATATGGTACAACCATATTCATTATTCTATCCATCCTATGAATGACATGTCACCATATGTGCGTAAGTAGGACTTACCGTCTCCACGTCGTGGTGTAGTTGTTATTCAAATACACTATTATTTGGATGGGTATAATAATGTTGTATAATTGATGTAAATAATAAATTTAACATGTTAATTATTCTGTATATATGATATACCATCTATTTACATACATTTTTACATCAAAATAATGATATTGTCGCTCGTGCATAAGAAAGGATTACCGTCTCCACGAACGTGATGAGATTCATTTCCCCATCGTAACCATTCAATAATAATTTTCATTTTTTATTAAAAATACTCATTAAGAACATAATATAATTCTGGATATGAAACAAATACACCCTATCCATAAAAAAATGTGTCTTATGTATCAAAATATATAAAGGAAAATGAATCAGTTAACACCCTAAACGACGATACTACTGTAATATCATTATCAAAGCAATATTAAAAGATCATATATGATATAATATTAATGTATATGGTTATTTAATAATTTAATAAAAATGATTTCACCATTATACAGGAGGTTAACCTACCCTCAACCAAGTAAAAGAACAAGGTAATGGTTAATTCCATAATTCCTTTATTATCCGAGGTTGTTTTTACGTGAGTATCTACTGGGACATATTTATTATCCATGTCAATGTTTCATAAAAGAGTTTTAAAATGTATTCTTTTTAAGGGGCTCTTTTACTAAAACATCATTTTAAATGTTTTAAAGATTTATTCTTCTAAACCTTTATTATTAATGTCCATGTTTTCCAAATGGTTTTAAGGATTTATTTATATGGACATGAATATTTTGAAATGATAATTCTTTTAAAAAGTTTCAAAGTGGTATGGGACACTTTGATTCAAAACAGTATCTTAAATGAATTCTTTTATAAATTATGTGACTTTTAAATGATTTCATGAAAAAGGGATATTTTTCTCAAAGATTTTTACTGATCATTTTCAATTATACCAACATCCTTTACGGGATATTATTCTTGATCGAGGTTGATTTATTATGATACAGATATTCCATATTTTATTGAAAGTTTTGTGATATATTTGATTGTGGATGTGTTATTTTTATACCATTCATGGTTTATGGGTAAAGTATTGACATTTTTTATGCGAGTTGTAATATGAATGTTTATGTTATGTTTCAACCTTTTCATATGAGGAATTTATTGGAATTAATATGTGACAGGTGGAGCCCACTATAGCTCCTCGGTGCATCAGTAGGTCTCATGAGACAAATAGATGTGGAATTGGATGAGGCCTTTCCCAATTTGATATATGGTTTTGGCCGAGGCTATGACAAGTTGTTTCAGAATTTCTGGCATTATACATTCCCTCATTATGAAAATAATATTGATGGATCATGTGGTTATTCGACTAGTAGAATACCCATGACAATGCTTTATTATGGAATTATTTACTCAGCTCATATTCCAGCCATAAAAGTGTTCATGTTTATTATTTGTAAAGGCATGTGTTTTCAATTATTCACCAAGCCTAATAATTATGTTATCTTTCGCTGTATTTCTTACCCTTAGTGAGTGTTTGAGCTCACCCCTTTCTTATGTTTTATTTTTCCCAGGATATGAAGAAGTTGGTTTTGAGTGACTTGGTGGAATAATCTAGGAGGCTCGGATGTTTCCAATGGAATAAATTAGTGTTGTATTTCTTTTCAAGTTATAAAGTTGAACTTATGTATGAATCTTGTTTCCAATAATACTAAACTGATCAGTCTTTCGGGACATGATTTCCTTGTGATCATGAAAATGTTATGTAATAAGGCACCGAATTTGGGTAACTGGGGACGGGGTGTCACATTCCATCAGCTAAAAGGAAGCGGAAAGCTAAGATTGTGGATTATGAGGGCTTCGAGATGGTCTTGTACAAAAATTCATCTTGAATTATAGAATAGGGGATTACTCCCCAAATTGCATTACAGGTCTCCCCACTGACTATTACTCCATGTAGGAATTATGGTGGATCTGAAGTTGTGGTTCCTCCAGAACCATTTATCATGGTCCAACTGGAGGTTGATGATCAACCTTCTGCCATTGAGAATGAGGTCAAAGGAGGGGCTTCTGGCCGACCAGATTAGGACGTGATACATCCTCTTAACTTTATCAAGGACAAAGATTGTATATAACCCAAAACATGGAGATCAGGTTGGATACCAAATAATTGAGGCCAATGACGCGATTGAACTAATAATTCCATTCATAAGCTCACCATGGAAGAGAAAGAACTCAGGGTGAAATATTTGGCACTCATTAATCAACAATATAATTGAGAATATTATGATGACATTGATAAGAATGATTACTCTGATCATGACTATGGTAATGAACCTCAGGTTCCTCATATGTATATTCTTTCTTGGATGTGTGTTTCCCCTTACATCCTTTCGGATGTATTTTCCTTTTTCTTATAAAGTTTGTGGTATGGGTTGGCTTTCCAACCTGTACATGGACCTATTCGTATATAAATGAACATTCATGATGAATACGGAACATATGTACGTAAATTATACTCATGCATCAATATATTTATTGAATAAATTTCTTGGAAACATATATTTATTTAAATATATCTATATTTATCTCTAATTATAATTATAAATATATATATTTAAAAAGCATTTATATATAATTATAAATATAAAATTATAACTATATAATTATAAATATAATAAATATATTTATTATTTAATGAGATTTATTATAATCTTATAATTATTTAAATATATATTAATTTAATTATAATAATATAAATACTTTTTTTAGAACATTATATATATATTTGAATAATTAAAAACATATATTATTTATAAACATACATTTTTTATTTAATGTATATAAATAAAAAAAATTTAATAAAAATATAATAATTTTATATATATTAATAATAGTATTTATCAAAAACTTTTATCAGTGATAATAATAGCGCTGATAAAGGCCCCCCTTTTATCACACTACTACAAAATCACCCATTAGCGATAGCTAGAGGGGTGCCTTTGGCGGTCGCATTTGGCCCAATGATAATGTCCATTAGTGACCATCAATGGCATTTGTTATACCTCCTCCACTGACCACTATGGTAGCAGTCTTTGGGGTGACCATTAGCGACCTCTTTGGTGGACTCTAATTCCATGGTTATGTTAAGGGTTAAGTGACCGCCTTTGGTGTTCACTATTTCTCTCTTCATTTTTAGATCATTAGAGACCGCTAATGGAAGTTTCTAACCTAGATATTTTTTTTAAAAAATATTGTTTGCAGCCTCAAATAGTTCAGAAAAATAGGTAGTAAGAATTTGATAGTACTGAATATCACAAACAAACAAAAATGCAACAGAAATTAAAAGTCAACAAATAAAAAGATATATGGGTAAAGTTGGAAGAGAAAGTTGTTGAATACAATAATTCAAAAGAAATATGGGTAATGTTAGAAGATTTGTATGATAAAGAATTTATCTTTAAAGCTATGTATTAATCTGGTGAAGATCCAGTTTTTAAGTCTCATAAAGAGGAGTGTCACCTATCCAAAAGAAAAAAAAGCAGAAAAAATAATATGATCTCGAAAGTACATGTAAAGTTACCAAAAACAATGGAAGTCAAAAGGAATTTAAGGCTCAAAATATATTTCCATAAAATTCCAACATTATAAGTATATTGATGTCTCTCCACTAGAACAAATGATCTTAGTAAAAGAATGGCATGTTTGAGTTTGATTTGTGACCAGAAAATAATGATGTCATCAGAAGGGAAAAATAACTATAGTAGTATGTAAATTCATTAGAAGGAGTTTAGAAGTTAGAAAATTTTGTGCCTTTGAAAGTCCTAGGTGATATTTCATCAATAAAAAATAGTGATACACATCTTCTAACTTTTGGGAGAGCATGTGAAGTTTCCTTTACCCAATGGAGCACTGAAGAGTTTATCAGAGTTTCTTTCCCTAGAAATGGTGATGTAATTGATAACATTTTCTATGGGTTATCTCTTAATGGAGAGGGATTGCATATATTGTGTTCCAAAATCAAGGGTTATCATGGTTCACTTTTAATGCTGATCTATTCTCATTCATTGGATTCCTAAAATGGTAGAAATGACCAAAAATGGATCATCAACTCACTTAAATAATAGAAATTTGAAAATTGAGACACATTTTATGGGAGTTCTGTAAATCAATATGTATTTTTTTAGTCTTCCATGAAATTTTACATTTAGGAAAAAATAATATTTTTTACAGCCACTTTTACCCTTCTATTCTAACATATGAGTCAAATTCGAAGAAAGTCTCCATTGCCTATGGTGGGAGCATTGTGAATGATAGAATATTTTTAGGGAAAAGTTTTGATAAACTCTCTATTCCCCACCGTGTGGTAAATAAAACCTATGATCCTGGTCCAGTCAATCCCAATCAGGGTTTACTACCTTTGTAAGGGTCGGTTTCATGAGTGGAGGTTTGGGGAATGGGTGGGAGAAATGATAAGGAAGTGTTTTATGGATATAACAAAATAGAGAAACATTTCATTGATTAAAGGCGCAAGTTTTAATTGAAACCATTTTCAAGTTGGGATGATTCACCACAAAAGATGATGGTGGACATGATTTTAGTTAAAAACCATTCTTAGAGAGAAGTAAGGAAATAGTTTGTTTAATATGTATTTAAAACTTGTCTTCTTTAATATAAGGTATATTATAGAAGGTGAGTTCATTTTATAAGAATATAAATTTTAAAATGAAGTTTGAGAAGTGTAATACTAGAATAAGATATTGTATAAAATGATACTACATGAATAATAGAATTTAAAAAGTTGGGATGTTTTATCAAAGTAAGATAAAAGAAAAGATCACCTATGAAAATGAAGAGGCATTTGCGTACTTTAAAAGGTCATGTAATAAAAAATGTGTGCATGAATGGGTTTTTTCGTATTATAATTTCCATATAAATTTGTATGTACCAAAGTGGGTGTAAAAGAAATAGAAGTACATGAATATTTTAGTATGGTTCATAGGTATATTCTCAAGTTGTGTTATAAATACAAAAAAAATTAGGAACAACTGCAAATGAGAATATAACAGATGGTTTTCAAAATAAAATTGAAGAAGAAAGGTAGAGTTTATTAGTAGCACAAATCCCGAATACACGAATGAAGAGTTGAAGTTCATAAAAATTTGATTATATGATGGTAATTTGATCCAATTTATCAGTATGAACTCATCTTCCATGCGAGATGATGCTATCATACCAATGAAGAAGATGAGCATGATGGAATTTTTTGCTATCTTTGATCTCATAATATCAATTCATGTTGGGTTTGTAAATTTTTTTTGAAATGCTACATGTTGGATAGTGCAATCTGTATTATGAATGCATGGGAATTGTGATTACTGGAAGATAAAAGTTGAGGAACTGAATATAAAAATATCTCTTCTTGAGTATGTAAAACCTATAGAGCTCTATCAGAATGAGGATTACTTTCTACATTAACCTAAACCTATTTATTTATCCAATGAGAATTCCCTCTGTAAGATTTAACTTCCTAAACATGGTCTATAACATAAGAAACCTCTAAAAGAACATTGGGGTCATTAATGATTTCAATAATAGAGAATTATTCAATGAATATACAACCAAACAAACACAAATTCTTGACCAAGTAGATATCCTACAGTCAAAGATCATAAGACCATTAATGCAAAATACTAAACAAAATGCAGCAGATTTGAGGAAATCAAGTATCTACCAAAATGAGATGAATCCATCACCCATAGAAAATCATGGTAAGGAAAATCTAATGATAGAAAAATCTCAATATAAATAACAACCAAAATAGTGGATATCATAGAGAGTGTAAAGAAATTATTGCAAAGAAAATTCCCAATGGAGTCTCTAATATTCTCTATGATTGATTTTTTGTGAAATTATAGTGGTAAACCTAGAAGATGAACTCTTATAGAAGACATCTTGTGTCCAATTTCATTAATAGGATCCATCAAAAATAGAATAAAAGAATGATTTTATGTTCATAAATTTGAGATACACTTCCACATGTTGTCATAAAAGAAGATTTTAACAAGAAATCGATGAAGAAGGATCCCCATTTATGGATAGACATGACTGTTTGACCCTGAAGCATCTAGGTGGATTTTTCAAAATTCACAAAGAATCTAATCAATTTTTGATAGAGAAAGATAGAAAATAAAATTGATCTTACTATTTTCTGTCAATTTTATTGGTGGGATTTGACTTGAAATCTATTCAATGTTACCATTGGAGGACGTAAGAGTTGTGACCTCAACATTGTGGAACTGGTTGATAGAATATAATGAACTATTAGTAATTCATTAACCTAATAAGGGTGGAAGAAACCACCAATGATTTTTTATAACAAAATAATAGTTTTAGATAGAACTCTTGTATATTTTATTGCATGATAAATTAAATAAAAACATACCTGGAATAGTTTCTTTTTGTTTTTTCATACGTAACATCCAATGCAGGCTTGCTTCCTTCATGCATATAGTTTTTTTTGTAGTAAAAGTAGAGAGAAAAGTAATATTTTCTTGGATGTATCTAAAATGAATCCCATATTCATCAGGTGAAGGATTAAGAAGTCCTAACGCTCTTGAATTTATAGTTTCATCTGTCATAAAGTGAAAAATCTATTACTTATAGTTTTTAATGCCTACCAATCATTTTTTCTTCATTTTCAAAATCCGGTTTAAGGGGTTACCGGTACCCATTACACCAAATCACAACATCCATTAAACAACTTCACCACATCCAAAAGAAATACAAATTTCAAATTTTATGATAAAATTCAAATACACCGCCAGCCGCCTCGAGCCATGGGTCGGCATCAACTTCACGCGCCCATGATCATTTCAAACCTGCCGGCGTATCATGCGACTGTGCTGACAGGCCTCGTGCCGCGCGCCATCCAGACCGCACGTCAATCCCTCACTGCGCAACCACCTGAACGCCAATTGAAATCCATGCGACGATCCAAACCACCGTCACGCGCCACACATTCCCAGAACACCGGCGAGGTTCACCGGCACCCGTCTTTTCTTCACCGATGACCATCGTCGTCATCCCTGGCGAGCTTCGCCGATATCAAACCATAACACTATCGGCGAGAACCCGTCGTCTCCTTCAAAAAAACAAGAAACCACAAAAACAACACGCGTTCCACAGACAATCACAAATCCAAGAAAAAACGGGGGGAACCCCACAGCAGACACCCCAACCACCGAAGAAAGCCCTCAGAAACCCTCAAATGCCCTCCATTACCATAGCTCAGAAGATGACCTTCACATGTTGAATAATGGGAAATGTATGAAAAAATTAATATATTCACAAAATCGAAGAACAAAGTGAATGACATAAAATATAATTCAAGGAGATAAAATTGTTGAAATAACTTATTTGTAAGGAAAAAGAATTAATCCATCCCTTGAAAATTTAAAACTATAATAAATGCATGGAAAAGTATAATATAAAGAAAATTATGGACTGAATGAAATACAACTTGAAAATTAAGACACAAACATGTTTCATTGATAAAAAAATAAATTTTGAAAAAAATGAGAAAATAGAAACTACCAGTGTGAAAAACATCAAATGGTTTAAAGAAAAAAGTGTTTAAAAACTCAATTATGTACATATAAGAATTGGAAAAAATTAAACATTTAAAAAAACTAAAACATATAAACATAACTAGCCAAAATTAAATTCATATAATGAAAATTTGAAAGGGAATAAAAATTATAAAATCCAGCAAACATGCAATAGGGAACAGTTAACTTCCATAAATATAAAACCGGCACACTCATTTCTACGAAGAAATACCTATAAAATATGAAATTCTGGCCTAAAAAGCATATGTGGTGATGAAATACTCTTGTGATCAAAGAAGACCCTTTCTTGCAAGTCAATACTAATATACCCCGCCTATTTTACACTATAACAATGCATTCAGGAAGAAATTTTCATATTGTGAAATCTAAAAAAAGTAATTTCCTATTAATTATCTTTAAAAGAATTTCTTAGCGACTTTTATAATAGCAAAAACACCACAACACATGCAATCATCATTAGCAAACTGAGAGACTCAAGAAAGATCATTAAGATATTGTAAAAAAATATAAGTAGAAGGCATTGAATTATGATTCATAGTATCAAGAATTGTTTTTTTGGTGTGTGTTCTAAGTTTTTGTTTCATAATACTTATTGAAAACTAATTATAGTATCTACGTTTCATTTTACACCACATAATAAAAAGTTCTTACAATACCTACCTCTTATGATAAAAAAATTTGAAACTATCTTTCTTTAGGAAATTTTATTAAAAATGAATTATAAAATAAAACATATGAATTGATACAAAAATATAAATTTTTTAATAATCCTATTTTAGAAAAAAAATACTAAACTTGATTATAAAATTTATAATCTACTGAACTAAAATTACCCACCTCGCTGCATCGATATTACAAATCCATTATTGTCACCAATATACACATCTAGACTCATTCCTACAACCTAATCATTCTCCTTCATTATCACTGATATTATTGCACCTCTGACCTAAAAATTTATAGCACACAAAAAATGCATAAAATACCACTCTTAAGAATAAGGCCACTGGAACATCAAACAATGCACAAAAATGGCCTTCTAAGAAATAATGGTATGAGAGCTGGTAAAAGTGTTGGAATATTTTAACTAAAGACTAAAATTAAGAAAAACTTAATATTAAAAAGAGGATAATTTAAACTATATAGAGCAACAATAAAACCATAAATTAATTTCAGAAGTTATTGAGGGATCCATGTCATTATATAGCCAACCATTAAAATAGGTCCACCTTTACATTGTGTACAAATAAACCAACATTCTCCTAGAGGTGTAGCTACATGGAAGTAACTAAGATATAATATATCCAAAAATTTGAATGATATCAATTAAAAATATAGTTTAATTCCATAGTGATGATTAAAACAAAATAAAATATCATATCTATATATGAGCATGAATATACAATTGAGATTTAATGGAATGTTCAAACAAAGAATAAGGTCATTGACCTATGAAATGATAAAGGATGTATATGTCTACCAAGTAATAATATTTAGATAATTTTTAATGAAAAGTATTCTTATATTCTATAACACTGCATATGGATGTAGATAAATTAAAAAATAATAATGAACTCATCAATCATTGATAAAATGATCCCGCCTTAAAATGTTTATTAATTTATAGATGTTAATTTTTTCAATCTCCTACAAAAGAGGATAACATAGTAAATTTTTTATTATAATAAAATTGTATATATAATATTAAATATCATTATTCAATAGAAAACAACACATCCAATGGGGGTTTCACAAAACAAAGTGACAAAGTATTCTCACATACCAAGGTAGAAAGTTTTAGGGAAGGAGTCAAAAATTATACAAATTCATCGAATTAGATTATATATTATATATTAAAACATGAATCACCATGTGTGGTTTCAATGAAAATCTCTAATAAATTAATCAATCATATATATATTGGAAATCAATAATTTTTAGGAATGTTGTTGATTTTTTGGAAGGAAAATATATTAAATAAAATAATGCAATCAATTTTAAATTAACGCCTTTACAGAACTCTTGGTAAATTTCATTGGGTTTCAAATAGAGAGTATTGTCCAATGGGTATTTAAAGTAGATAAAATTATCAATTAAAACTTGAGAGAAAAAATAAGGACCTATATATTTTCCTCAAGTACTTCATTGAAAATCTACATAATAGATATGTTATTAAAATAAGTCTAAGATAAAAAAACTTTATAAATTTAGAACATTGATAAATTTATCAACATAAAATATATTCATAAATGAACTATAGTAGGAAAATCATTCACATGAAACTTTAGAAAATTTTAGTTACTTGATTGATAGAAAATATATTGAAGAAAAAGAGATAAATAATGAAATATTACTCATCGATCACATTTATAGAATATATTCAAATAATATTCACTTCAAGGTATGTGATCATGGGTGTTTCATTCAGAATTTTGTCACCTCCAACTGCATGAAAAATATACATACAAAAATTGATTACAATAATTTTTTAGGGTAATGTTCAACATACTTGAAATTTAAATGTAAATAGATTACCTATGTTTTCTAATTTTTAAAATTTTTTACATGTATCATGAAACCATAATCATAAAAAGAATCATAAACATTGAATTTTTCTCAAATACGAAAATTAAATGTCTAGGTCTGATCAATTGCATGAGAAGTAAGAATCTAGAGAATAAAATTATCAAACAACTATGATTAAATTGTATTTTATATAAAAAAATTACAATATAATATAGTGGAATCATGTTATAAAAATTATAGTTTAACAATATAATAGAATTAAAAATGAACAGAGATTGAGGTGGATGTGAAGAATGAGAGGTGGAGGCAGTAGCTGAGAGTGAGATGGACACGGTGGCGAAGAACAAGATATGGAGGCGGTAGCTGATAGTGAGGTGGAGGTGGCATCAGAGACTGAGGTGGAGGTGGCGGTGGAGACTGAGTCATAATAGGAAGAGGAGGAGGTTGTGGTGAAGACTGAGGTGGAGGAGGAGGCGGAGGATTAGGAGGAGAGGAAGGTTAAGACAAAGGTGTAGATTGAGTTAGAGGTTTAGGGGGATAGGTGGAGGAGGGGGATGGGAGGTTGAAAAGGGGGTAGGGGGAGGGTTTCCATGAGGAGGAAAGGTTTTAAGTGGGGGATGTGGGGTGGGGGCGCAACATGGGGGTATGTTTTTTGTAAGGAAAGCGACTACCAATGACAGTCTTCCATTTTAAAGGGTACAATAGCCCACACTTCTAGTCGTGTTAGAGTGTTTTTCTTAGAACTGATAAAAGTCGGCACTATCCTTGCGCCGATCTGTGGTAGTGACATAGAAATCGGTGGAAGGAACGGCCCAAGAACTCCTAAATGAGGTTAACCCATATGCTATGCATGTGGTGGAGGCTAGTCCATGTGGTAGGAATGTAGGGAAAATTAGTCTTCATGGTAGGTGGGTAATAGGAAGACATTTCTACACTGTTGATTCACTTTGGAAGCACCAATACACATGGTTTCTTTTCAGAAGGGACATGGAGAAGATAGATGTGTAGAAGTATGAGATGCATGAGTACCTCACAAGGGATGTGATTCCACTAGAGATGATCACACGGTGGCTACAATGGAAGTTCATGAAGGGGGAAATATCTATGCACTAGGCTTGCGACTAGACTCTCATGAAAGAGTATTTATTGAGGAGATAACTTCACATATGTTCGTGGGATCGATAATTACCTTTGGGTTTCTTAGAGAGATATTTTTCTTGCATGTATCCATGTGTATTCACAAAATGGAAACCTTTATATTTATATGAAAAGGATAGGTAATCGCTTTTCAAAATAGGCAGTTTGAGTGGTACGAAGTGTAAACCTTCATGGTTTCTATTCCAAGGGTACGTGCATGAAGTCTGTTGGCTTGTAGAGAGAGAAATCATGAAGGACCACATCTGAACCATGTTCTATGAAAGTGACATATGGGGAGTGTGAGATCTATGTGGTATCCTTCCATTGTCAGTATACATGGGAGGAAGGTGTTCACATGTCTCCTACATTTGTTGGTCCATGTGGGGGGCAGACGTTCACATGGTTACTTCTGTCTTTGGTCCACGTAAAAATTGAGCATCCACATTGTACCTTTATTCCTTTAGTTTTGATTTTCCTTGGCCTAATTTGATCATATAAATACCACTTACATTAACAGAAAACATTTGGTAATGTTTTCATAAAAAATGTTATAGGCAACTTTCAGAAATATTTCCCAAAAGTCAAAAAAATACTTCTAAGACATTATTTGAGAATAAGTCCCATTAATGGAATTGTGAAAATAAACAAACAAAAAGTAGGGGAAATTTTGTATAAAAGATTCAAATTTTCATGGAATTTGAAAGAATTAATTTTTAATAATTTTTAATGGTTTTAAAAATAACACATATCTATAAAAGATATATAAATTTCATTTTTTATATAATTAATGAAAAAAAGAGTGGTACAAAATATATTATATATTTAAATTTCAATTTAATAAAAATAAAACATTTATGGAAAGTATTAACATACATATCTTAAATAAATTAATCATATAGGGGATGAAAATTATTCTTAAAAATATTTTATTTTTATAAAGTTAGAAATCAATCAAAGAATAATTTTTTTGATATGAAAATGTAATTACCCGAGAGAAAATAGAAAATAAAATATGTGATATAGAATGGGTATATACTACAAAAAAGTTCAGTAGCGGCGGTTATTTCATGAACTACCAGCAGTTTAAACTGGCACTTAGTAATATAGAAACGATTACCAAAATCACCATGTATTTTATGGTCACTATTCATTTAGATCCAGTTTCTTTAATTCTATGGTGGTTTTTGATATGTGTCATTTTTGAAGCATTTAGCTGTGTTTTTTTAAAAATTACCCAAGGAAAATAATAAATTACATGAAACTAACTACCCTTAAAAATATTAGTGGAATTTAGGTGTAGCAGCGATTACCCTTAACCACCTCTAAACATAATTTAAATTGATCTACTTATCAACAGTTACTAAAAACCACCCTTAAATATTATAATTAGATTTTTTTTGTAAAATATTTAAAATAAAATAAAAATATAAAAACCCAAACATGAAATAAACTAAAACATATTTGTATGATAAACCAATCATTCAAACATCATATATCCATAGTCATATATACAAACATCTATAGTCACCACAAACTAATTCTCATTCAACACATACATCGGTCAACCAATGCCTTAGTCATCAATATATACATATAAAATATGTCCAAAAATAACTCATATCCAATATACATCCACATAAAGACCTCCACGACATCCTTTTACCTCTACATCATCTCACAAACTAAAACCGACCACACCATTTAATCAATTTCAACAAATAAGAAAACAAAAATTAAAACTAAACATAATAAATCTGAATTAAAGTAGAATAATTGATAAAATTTTAACATACCATGAAAACTAAAAACTATAATGACTGCATTATGAAGAATCTCATGCATCAGAATGGCTAATCTCTCACCTATTATCGACATTTTCCAACTACAATGAAAACCCATACATTTAAGAAAATAAATTTTAAAGAGAAAAGATACATAATATATTTGGAATGTTGCACATGAAATTTTTTATTTTTTTAATCTACTAGAAAATGTTTTAACATAAAAAAAATATATCATGAAAAACAATTTGAAAAAATAAAATTAACTATTTATGATATGATTCAACACATGAAACTAAAAACAGATAAGTAAATATTCTAATTAATTTTTAAATCAAAGGGTAGTGTGCTTTAAATTTTATTAATAAAGAAATTTTTAAGACTCTGATATCACAACATTCCCTTTATTTCAAAAATAACACAATGGTGTTTTTTCCAGGATTCCATGTTAATCTGAGGTCATTTGTTATGGTTTTGACCGTTCCAGACATATTTTAGTGTTTTAAAACACTAAAACACATTTATAGTCAACTCAAGAAAATCATAACTCAGAATTAAATGTTGTCAGTTCAAAAATTTTACAATTCAATCTACAGTCATTTTCTTATGATTTCAAAGAAATCCAATTCTGTTTTCCTCCCCCCGCACTGACACATGTTTTTAATGGCATTTTATCTTTAAGAAGTGTTTATCGAGTCATTCCGTTCACACCACATGTTGGATTGACATTTTTATTAATATACATATTAAAAATAACACAACATAGGTTCTCACTTGATTCAAAATCAATATGAGTTTATTTTTTATGGTGTTTACCATTCCACACACGTTTTAGTGTTTTAAAACACTAAAAACGTGTTTATAGTCATCCCGAGTAAACCATAATTGTGAATGATATTCAATCGGTTCCTACATTTCACAATTCAATCTATAGTAATTTTATTCTAATTTTAGGTAAATATAAAAAAAATTATACTTTTGACCCCCCAATAAATGTTTTAAAGGATTTTGTACCTTTAAGAAGTGTTTACCAAGTCATTCCGTCCATAACGCACGTCGGATTGACATGTTCTTACACGTACACATAAAAAATTACTCAATGATGTTTTTACCATGACATAATTCTTATATGAGATCATTTTTTATGGTTTTGATCATTAGATGAACATTTTAGTGTTTTAAAAAACTAAAAATAAGTTGATGGCCATCCCGGGAAAACCGTAACTCGGAATAACATGTCGTTAGTTCCTACATTTCACCAATAAATATACAATCATTTTCTATTTATTTAAAAGTAATATAACATCATTGTTCTTGTATAGAATCCCCAAAACATGTTCTTAAATACTTTTATACATTTAAGATGTGTTAACCAAATCATTCCAACCACATCACACATCGATTCGACATGTTTTCCATATATTCACATCAAAAATAACACAACGGTGATTTTACCATGATTTAACAACAACCTATGTTTTTTTCTATGGTTTTGACTGTTCCACACATGTTTTAGTATTTTAAAACACTAAAAATTCCTTTATTGACATTCTGAGAAAACTATAACTCAGAATGATGTGATGTCGGTTCTTACAATTAAAAATTCAATTTAAATTTTTTTTCCTTTGATTTCAGTGAAATCCAATGACATATTTCTAGTTTGACCCCCTCACACATGTTTTTAAAGGTTTTTATACATTTATGAAGTGTTTGATGAGTCATTTCAACCACACTGCATGTCAAATTGATGTTTTTTCTATGATTACATGTCCAAAATAACTCAACGGTGATTGTTCCATGATTTTACATCAATATGAAGTATTTTTATATGGTTTTGGTCATTCCACGCATGTTTTAGTGTTTTAAAACACTAAAAATGCATTTACAACCATCTTAGGAAAACTATAAATCACAATGACATTTCTTTAGTTTTTAAATTTCACAATTCAATATACGGTGATTGTACTTTGATTTTAGGGAAATTCGATGTTGTTTTAGTCTTTTTACCCCCCCCCCCCCGACACATGTTTTTAAAGGATTTTGTACCTTTAAGAAGTGTTTACCAAGTCATTTTGACCACACCACACGTCAGATTGAATTTTTTTCTACGTGTAAACATCAAAATAACTCATATGTGTTCTCTCTATGATTTCACATCAATATGAGGTTGTTTTCTATGGTTTTGACTATTCCATACATGTTCTAGTGTTTTAAACCACTAAAAACATGTTTACGGACATCCTGGGAAAACCAAAACTTGAAATTATATATCATCAACTCATAAATTTTAAAATTCAATTTATGGTCATTATACTCTGATTTTAAGGAAATACGACATTGTTTTCCAGATTTTGACACCCTAATAGGTGTTTTTAAAGGCTTTGTTACCCCTTAGGAAGAGTTTACCAAGTCATTCTAACCACACTACATGTCAGATTGATGTGATTTCTACTTCTAGACATAAAAAATCACTAATCAGTTATTATCCCATGATTTAAAATCAATCTGAGTTTGTTTTCTATGATTTTAACCATTACATGCACGTTTTAGGGTTCTGAAACACTAAAAACGTGTTTATACCCATCCTGAGAAAGCTGTAACTCGTAATTATGTATCCTCAATTCCTACATTTCAAAATTTAATCTATGGATGTTTTCCTATGATTTCAAAGAAATATGATGTCATTTTCTTGGTTTTGAACCCCCAACACATGTTTTTAAAGGCTTTGGTACCCTTTAAGAAGTGTTTTCCATGTCATTATGACTACACCACGCATCATATTGATGTTTTTTCTATGATTACACATAACAAATAACTCAATTTTTTTTCTGGAATGATTTCATGTCATTCTAAGTTTGTTTGGTATGGTTTTGATTGTTCAATGCACATTTTGGCATTTTAAAACACTAAAAATGCGTTTACGACCATCCAGGGAAAATTGTAACTTGGAATGACATGATGTCTATTGCTACATTTCATAACCTAATCTATGGTTGTTACCCTAGGATTTTCAGGCATTACAATGTCATTTTCTAGGTTTTGACTCCCAACAAAAGTTTTTAAAAGGCTTTCGTACACTTTAATAAGTGTTTACAAAGTCGTTATGACCACAACACATGTCGTAATGATGTGTTCTCTTCATATACATGTCAAAAATAAAAAAAGATAGTCTCATGATTCCATATCAATATGAGGTCATTTTATATTCTTTTGACCATCCCACGCTTGTTTTAGTGTTTTAAAACACTAAATAAATGTTCACAATCATCCTGGGAAAACTATCACTTGGAATGACATGATGCGAGTTCCTACATTCAAAAATTCAATCTAAGGTCATTTTCATGTTATTTAAGGGCTATATGATTTCATTTTCTAGGTGTTGACCCCCCCCCCCCCCCCAAACACATTTTTAAAGTATTTTGTACCTTTATGAAGTGTTTACTAATTCAAAACCAAGTAAAAAAACTCTTATTGTTTTCAAACATATGGATAATAATCTATAATTCATTTTTGATGTGTAGAAATAAACCACACATCAGTCTTACAAAAGATGTGGTTGTTATGACTCAAAATGAAGGTTTTCAATATTAAAGTGTCATTTTAGTTTTATTTATGGAAGTTCTATGTGTTCTTTGAAAATGTGTGAAAGATCTATGGAATTTAAAACTTACCTCTACAGGATGAGATATAAGGCTAGAAATATCCTTGGAGATTGTTCCAGACATCTGTTAAAATACAAAAACTAAAGTATTTTTCATTGTCGCCCACCAATGATCCTGTTTTTTCTTATAAGACTCTTGTTCTTTCACTTTTTTTTTCAATATTTCAATTTCTCTATATGATTCTCGATCAAAAACAATACTTAAATCCCCACTGGGTGTAGAAGAAATGGATGATGATTCCCCACCAAATACAGTTGAAGTAGTAGACCCATAACCCATCCCCCATACCTGTTCGAGATTCTCCTTCCCTAAAATGATTCCAACTACATTGTTATTGGAAACCAATGATGATTGTGAAGTGTTCACATCACATATATATATATTGAATTTTAACTTTTTAATATAAAATACTATAAAAACATAATAATGAAAAATATATTATTACAATAAACAATCCCTACAATAAATAATCCTTAAACACAATTAATTTGGGATTTTTAGATGTATCAAATGATGCCAAATTGGCATCATTTGATCCATGTAGCCCACCTCATTTAATTGGGTTTAAGGATTTTTAGTCATTATAATATACTTTTCATTATTAAATTTTTATATTAATTAAATAACATTAAATTGTAATGAAAAGTACTTACTCCAACATCATTGGTAGGGTCCTTTACAAAAATTCCATCGATTTTCCTATATACATAAAACCACATCTTTGTTCGGCCAATAGAGTGACCTAATTCATTAGCCTTTATAAAAATATTTAAACAAGTTAGAGAAAACCTTGACTTATAATAAAATGATAAAAATAATAATGAATAAATACAAAACAAAATTTTTCTTTTTCTCAAAAAACTCTCAGACACCGCGATGTGAGTAATGACTTTTTATCACGATTCAAAGTATTTTTTACATAATCCCTAAAGAAATAGCAACATTAATGAAAATTATAATTTTATTGTGATTATGTCATTAAGATACTATAAAATATGAAATTACATCATGAGATACATATCTATTAGTGGCTAAAAAGAGCTTTCATTGCTCATGAGAAATTCCTTTAGGCACATTTTCATACATTTATCATGAGTTCAGATATGCATCCTTAAACTCATGACATAATCTCCATTAAAAAACTCTCTATTTCATGCCCAAAAATTTCAAAGTCCATGGGCGTGGAACAGAGATAGGGACATAAAAATTAAAAAAAATCTAGAAATAAAAAACATAACACTTTATAAGTATATTACAAAATTTTATTCATGTATTTTAAATTAGATATCAAGGAATATTAAATTAATAATACTTTTACTTGAGTTTCAAAGACCTCATTTTTCAAGCTATAGGAATATTTATTCAATATTTATAATTAATGGGAAATCACACCATCTTGTAAGCAAGATACACAATAATGTGCCCATAGATTTCGACATTGTCACTGGTAAGCGCCCTGAATTCATCAAATGGAAAAATAATATCAAATTCCTTTAGGACCCATACAACTGTCATGTTCATATTTGTATCCCTTCTATATTTGTCTTTATTTAATTGACCAATGCATTTAATAGTTAATAAAATATATATTTTTTTAAAATGAAATACATACAAGTAATAGTAACTTTCCAATATCCCTTAGAGGGAAGGGTAACCAACTGCTCCATCTCCAAAGTTGAATCAGGTGGCGGGCTACCGACTACATCTGGGGAAATATATGGCTCACTAGTAGTCTCAGGTACAACAAAATCATTAAAAACAACATAATTTGACAGTAGTGGTGGCCTACTTTAAGATGTTCATCGACTAGGATCCTAATTTTTTTTTGTTTTCTACATTTTTACAATTCAAATGGTTCACATATATTAATTGTATGAAAAATAAAAATAAGAATTTCTAAAAAATAAAATAAAAACTAGAAAAATTTATATATGTACGAAACACTTATCAATGAGAAATTATAATATATTTCCATTACCAATTTATATATTCAATTATCTTCATATTCATTATCTTTATTATTATCAACCTCCATTGAGACAAGTCGTTCATTTTCACCCTCTATTTCAAGTTATACTTTTTCAATATTTTTAGGATTTATTTTAAATTTGTTTCTAAAGTTAACAGGGGAAGGCCACCATTTATTGAAAGAAAAAAGACTCCTTTTGAAGGGAAGAAGGAGGAACCCATTACAAAGACACACAAAGAACCTCAAACAAAACAGGGCACACGGCCATATAGGGATCCAAAAGTCAAAAGGAAACAAAAATTAAGCAGGATCAAGCCAGAAAGTCTCATCGCCCACCTAATCGAAAATGCAACAACGAAGTCATGTAAGATGTTGTGTCACCCCCTCTGTGATGAAATGTGTCGTGCTGGCAACACAGCCAGGGAAGAGCACTCCTCCAACTCACACTGAAAAATGAGAGGAGGACTGGACGATAGGTGCCAGCACACCTATCTCTCTTTCGAGCCACCCCCCCCCCCCCGACGGTGAAAATGAGAGACTCACTGCACCATCAACCTAATGTGCCGCAACATCCGCCAGAGAACACCATGGAAAAATCAATCAGGGTACCCATCTAACCAAAAGAACAGACGGCTGGATGATGGGTGTCAAGACACCCATCCCACCATCGAGGTCACCCACCTGACGCAGCCTGCAAGACAGAAAACGCCAACCAAATGCAAAGAGACACGCAACAATAACCCACCAAAACATCTGCATCCCAGTGAAAAAAAGAGGGCCACAAACGGGGCCTAAATCTCAAAACCAAGAATCCAAAAATCCATCAAGAATCTGTAATTGTTGAGGTAGAAAAGCCTTCCAAATGGTGCAGAGACCTTAGAATCGTCAGGAGGTGAGGCACTTATTGAAGAAGACGAAGCCACGAAGCACCGCCGCGAAACAAAAAGACCAAAGGAAATCATAGAAAACCCAGAACAATTTCCATCAGCCTGACCATCCATCAACCAATACTCAAATGGTTCAGGGACATTAAACCAATCAACCACAGAAATTGGCCACACCATCCCGAGTAGGAAGTAACCAAGAACCACCCCCGAAAGTCCTCAAGAAACCTCCACTCAAAGAAGCTAGCAAGATGGATGCTTCACCGCCGCAAGGATAAACCACCCACCGGAAAGACCAGCAGATCCATTCCGGCAGTCCTCAGTATCAAAACCGATATGAGAGGTGAGGGAGGTGTGGTCAGTCTATAGATCAAATCGTGTCTCTTCCTTGCAAGAAGCCGGAAGAACCAGGTCTCGCCACAAGCAACAATGCCCACCAGAAAACCAGATCCGAGTGGATCAAAGAAAATCTAAGGGTATGGAGATGTGCCGCACCGTATGAAGAAGGTTGATAAGGAGATCCAATGAGATCCGACGCCACATGAGCCCCTAGCCGATGCCATCAGGCCCGCCAAATCCCGATCTAACCACCATCGAAAGATCCAGACCACATCCAGCTCGTCACGCACTGCCAAACAAGAGCAACGCCGAGGACATACCGATGAAGACCATACGCGAAGAAAGCGGAGTGATCCGGAAGAGCACCAACTCGCGTGGGGCACCATCATCAACCTAGCAGCGAACCGCCGCTAAGACAAGATCAAATAGATCAGGGGATGAGGGGAATTGAGGAAATTCAAAGCGGACAGGAGAGTAAGAGAGCATGAACGAGCAAAGTCCAAGCATCGATTATTCAAAGAGGCAGATCGATATCTGTTTTACCACACAAGGCAGGAAACCCTAGGTGAGTCGGACATCGCGCCGCGCCAGGGGAGTGGGGAGCCATATAATCTTGAATTTTTTTTTGTTGATGAGGTTCACTTTCATAAAGTATTGATTGATCTTCATCACCCATATCATATAAATCTCTCTTCTTCAAGTGTACCAAAAAAATCCAACCTTCATGTTTTTCATCATCCATATAATAAACCCTCTTATCTTTTGAATCCAATATAAATAGACCATGCTCTACACACTCACCAATATGGATCAAGTGATAGAATTTGACATAAGTAAATTATAAAAAATCTTTCATTATACCCCTATCAATGTTGAATCACATGTAATTAAAAAGTACAACTAAAAACTGAACATGATAATTTAATTGAATTATATCATTCATATTTCCATAGTATCTCACCCATTAAGTGTAAATAGACAACTATTTTGATTTTTCAAGTATTCTTCATGATAAATTTTATGAGGCCTTGATCCATGAATATTATAGGAATCGAGTCTATTTGGCTGACTTAGAAGAAATCAAGACATAAACATCAAATCACTTGATATTTCTACTCGATTATAAACATTCATTATCTAGAAAAAAGATACCAGGTGTTAATTTTAGCAAAGACAAAATAACTACATGCCATTAATATAAATATGAGTATATACTTACATGACAAGTGAATCATTATACAATATCCTTATAAATATATATTTTTAATTCCATATCATTTAGAGTTTGACCCTTCAGTCACCTCTCTGTTTGTAGTCTTAATTCTTCAATAAATGGATCTGCAAAAACATTATTTAGTAGCACATATTTATGTATCCTTCAACAATGGAGCTTTCTGGTTGAGATTTATTCCTCACATATGATTTCAAATGACCTAAGTACCTAATGAAAAAATAAGAAACAAATTAAAAAAATTACTCAATTAGTTGATAAAATAGAATTCACCAATGAAAATAAAAATAATATCATCTTACCTCTCAATTGGATACATCCTTCAACAGTGTACTGATCCACTGAGTTTCGATTCTTGAACTAAATGAACATTAAAATAAATCCTGACTATGAAGAATGAAGGGAAAAATAACATATTCAAATGAAAAAGTGTCAAAAAAAATTATTTCTTGATGTCTATAAAGCTTTGTAGGAATTATATTTTTTCCAAAAAGATCTCTGAAAAGGGTACAAAACTCAACTAGAACTAAAATTAATTTCTCAGGTAATGTATTGTGCAATGAAAATGGAAACAATTTCTCCATCATAATATGTGAGTCGTGGCTTTTCAATCTAGGTAATAATTGATGTTTTAAGTCAATAAACCATGATATGTTACAGGCATACTCATTTGAAACTTTTACATTCATTAATGTTTGAAGGAATATGTCTCTCTAATGCTTTTTAATGTAAAAATAGCCACATGATACTTTTTATTATAGTTTTTTCATAAAAATGCTTTATTATCATTGAAACCAAATCCTTATGACCATTAAGAAGATCCTTTGATTTACCCTTATAATTAATACATGTAAAAATTACATTGTCACACACGTTATTTTCTATATTCATTACATAACGATTATGACATATCAGATTAAACTCCCAATAAAGATGTTTGAAAAAATATACTCTTTTTCTTCCATTGTTGTGTTCTAGATTCTTTGGATATTGTACCTCTCATAACCTTTTTGTTACACCCTAAGGATTTAAAACTAAATTTAATATATTATGTAATGCACACAACAATTAGTCTATGCGAAACGACACTTTGTTATTATAATTATTTAAACAAGATAGTTATAACTTATCCATTAAAGATAATTTTTCTGATTCTATGATTTGAATTTCGAAAAAATAAACAAACATGGTTCCAATAAGTAATATATTTATGGTTTTAAGGATCAACATAATTTTTTGTTGAATAGTAACTTTACCCTTGTGAATAGTAATGTTACCCTTATGAATAGTAATATGAACCTTAGGAATAGTAACCTCACCCATTAAAGTATAAATAAAATTTATGCATCTTATAAATGAAAGTATGATATAATTATATCATTTTATAAGTAAATTAATATTTTAAAAATTAACATTTAAGTGTTGGTATTATTGTGAGCCAAAAATATTTAATTACAATTTATCAAGTAATAAAATTATTTAAAATAAAATTAATTTTTATTAACAAAAATCATAAATCAGTATTTTATTTTCATTTGATTTTAGGATAATTTAATGATACCATAGTTAATTTTTCAGAGTGTTATAAAATCAGTTATAAATTTCAAATCTATATTTTTTGAGTATATTAAGTTTTTAATTAAAAATTAAATCTCAAATATTTATAAAATTATTTTCATAAAATGAAGTTAATTTTTGAATTCTACACATCATAAAATGGTTAGGGTGAATTTATTATATTTTTCTAAAATACAAGATTCTTTTGTGAATAGTAAAATACGATAATTTATGATAAATGTTAAATACATGTTTTTAGTCATTGTTGTTGGAAGGCTAAGGTAATAAACATTAGTTGGAACTCACATTCATAAGATAATTTATTTAGTCACAATAATCAATATTATTTCTTGTCTTGAGAAAAATAATAAAATAATGAATAAAATAATGAAAAATGACCCCTCTCCTCCACTATAACATCCACCCCTCACCCCCTTTTATACTCACACCTCTAAGACTTGAATATTGTCAAAATTCTTCCCAAATAATCTTCCCTAGTATCTCCCCTATTTCCAGGATATTTTTTTCTTTCTAAAAGACCAAAACCCCTTTCCCTATGGAGGTTTTCAAGGAAGATAATTCAACTGGTAAATCCTCTTCCTTTTTATTTTAATTTTATTTCAATTTATTTTATTTTATTATCTTATTTTCACCTCCTCTATCCAAATGATCATTTTAACTCTATTATAATCTATATACTATAATTATATCATGTTAATTTAAGATTCATCATCAATATTCTTACTATCTCCCTCTTTTATTTTAAAAAATGAAATCATCGTCTGGGAGGTGTCGATTTACAACCTCTGTGGATGATGAACTTTAGTTATTCAATTTATTCTTCAAGTCTGGTCATGATACAATTTTTATAGTTAAAAATACTAACATTTTTATTATAACCTATTTAATATTCTATAACTAGTATATATACATAGTACTAATTCATGTGACAAAACTAGTTCATGATGATCAAAAACCACCAAAATAATATAAATGATTGTCACTAGTGTTTTATCTAATAACTCATCCTCATACCATATAAACAAATGAATTATATAACCATTTAATATTATAAATGTTCATTAGTATCATATAAAATCTATTCTAGATAATTATATGCATTCCACATGAACTCCATTACTTATAAACAAGTGAACCATTCATGGAAACAAAGAAAAAAAATTCTCTAAAAGAGTCAAATTAAACTCTATAACGCATCATAAGGTATTAAATTAAATTAATAAAAATATAATGATATTAATACATGTATAAAGGGTTCTTAATTAATTAATTAATTAATTTTATCTGATTATCCTGAAAATTAAGGTCAAGTGTACAACACATTCGGACATAAGGTAAGAGTTTTCTCATCTCACTTCCATTTTTGTGAGATATTCCTTATTCACTACTATTTATTTTTTATAGTGTATGTATACTACCCATTGATGTATCATATAATTAATATCTTTATTTTCAGGGTATTCAATTTATCCTTTCATGATTATTAATTTTGGAACTAATGATTTGATTGATTACAAAGTGGTAAGGGATTCTACCCGAACTCCATTTTTCATTTGGATTACTCTTTTAGTACCTTTACTAAAATTTAATGCTTATTTATTTTTGTATATTTATTTTAAATTTTGTTTATATGTCCCAAAAAAATATTCAGATCAGACTTTCCTTCTTTTATGGGTATATTCATGTTTTAAAATGGATCCCTTCTCAATTATTCCCGACAAACAAGTCTGATTTAAGGGAACTTCCCAAATTCTTACCCATTTTCTGGTACAACATATAATATATTTTAAGAAATAATTATTTTTATAAAATCAATATTCTTATCAGGTGAATCTATATTGGTTCATTTCTGGTTTTATGAAAAAAAAAACATTCCTTTTAACTTCAAAATATCTTTAATATTTTCCTTAAAACGCAATAAAATGTTTTTATTTCTAAAGATTCTTAAAAACTCTTTTTATAGGATTCTACTTTAGTGGGACATCATTTATGCCTAAAATATATTTTCAAGGTCCATAAATTTTATTTTATGGGATATAAATTTTTATAATCTTATTTTATGACAAATACAACTGATTTTCAAAAAGAACTGTTCTTTCCAAAGTAAAAATGGATTTTTCTTATCCCACTTTTACTTCAGTGAGGTATATGACTTGTTCAACACTTATTCTTTATGTGTGTGGTGTATATACTAACCTATGATACATCATATCAGTATTATCATTATTCTCATTACATTCTAATGGTTTATTATTTGAATGTTTCAAATTGGTATGGGAAACTTTGGAATTCTTAATGATTATTTCCTCAAGAATTTTTCAATGGTCTCATTTAAAAGTAACTTCTTCTATGTCAACATAATTTATTGAATCTTGTACTTCATTGAAGTGTATCTCTTATGATAACATATACCATATTTTTTTATGGGTATATGTTCATTTTGACAGTGGATGTGCTAATTTTATACCATTCATGGGTATTATTTAAAGTATTTACATTTCATAAGTAAGTTTTTCAATACAGATTTTTATGTTGTTTATGTTTCTCCCTTTCCATATGATAAATGTATTGGACTTATTAAGAGATGGTAGGGGGCCAATATAGCCCCTCGATGCATCTATAGGTCTCATGAGACAAAATAGAATAGGGTTTTGGGTGAGGCTTTACCCTAGTATTTTCAGACGTCTTAGCCGAGGCCTTGAAAATATGTTTTATGTGTCCCGGATTATGCATTCCCTCCTTATGAAACTAGTGATTTATATTCCATGCGATTATTCACCTAGTATAATATCCATGGTTATGTTTTATTCTTTTTCTATATTAATTACCCTTACCAAGCATCTAATATCACCCCTTTCTTAGGATTCATTTCCATAGGTTATAAAGAAGAATACTTTTAATAACATTTCAATGATGAATTTTAATTAATTTTAAATTATATCATGTTTTATTTACTTTTCCCAATGTATTATTGGTATCAAGAATGTAATCTGGTCTTCCAAGGCTTCTAAACTAGTCGGTCCTTTAGTATTTGATTCCTTGTAATCATGAAAATGTAATAAAATAATGAACTAGATCTGGTCTTCTAGATTTAGGGAATTACAGTTGGTATCAATGTAATTTTAGTAGTGACTATGGAAACTGGATTTAGACAACATAGTTTAGGAAACATAACCCTAAGATAGACTTTGAGGATAAGAATAGAAGAACCTCCTAGAATTTTTTAAGGTAGATATTATGTGGATAATCCTAGAAAATATGTCCATATCTAGATAATACAAGTGGATGTGGTTTTTTCAAAAATTTACCTAGGAGTAACAGTTAGGACAAGGTATTTCAGGCCTGACTCGGGGTCACCTGGTACACAACAACGGGCCTTACAGCGCACCTAGTTTGACACTATCAGGTGATATGTTTAGGATAATTCATATTTTCATTACAAACCATTGTTAAAGATTTGAATATATAATGAAAATGAATAAACTAAGGTATTTTAGGTTGAAAATAAGGTGTCGTGATATTCAATAAATGATTATACTTTTCACACTATGGATATTGTTACTCACATTGTGCTTTCTTGTTTTAGTGTACAGTTGGAACCGAAAGGATTCATGTTAACATATACATAATGGACAAGGTGGTGGTTATGATAAACAAAATGGGATGTTGTTAGGAGTGAAAGATATCATTTTCATACCTAATCAGTTTTCCTGAAATATTATTAACAATATATACATTAACCAACTATTGAACCCACTAAAGAAGAGAAGAATAGATTTTTCTATGAGCTCTAGTGGAGGATACCATAGGGAAAAGAAGGTTATATTTACATCATGCAAGAAATGTGGAAAGAGACACCCAATAAATTGTTTCAAAGAAATGGTGAAATGCTTTATGTGTGGGAAATAATGACATAAAGAAAATAATTTTTGTGGAAAAATAAATAGTACAATGGAAGGAAATAAAATTGATACTAAGAATATATTTTTTGTTATTATCCATAAATTTAGGGGACCTAGTAATTATCCAATTCAATTCCGTATTCTATAGAATAACCTCTAGACCAACGAAGGACCAATGTGGAAATAAATGAATGATGCATTTATGTATTGAGGTTGTATTGAAAATACTAGTTAAAAGAATGTTTAGTGATTGACCATATTTTTGGTATGTATATCATATTTATTTTGGATGTTATATGGTTTTATATAAAGGACAACCCACATGTTGAGTGACAACCCATTGTGTTCAAAAAGTTCATATAGTTTTAACCAACAACCAAAAGGCGACAAGGGTGAAATGCCTACTACTATCCTATGTGAAGCCTTAGTTATCATGAATTTTAGTTAAAACGTCTAATAAATAAATGATATTTTGATTTTAGGGACTTTTTTATCAAATAGATAACATTGGGATTGGAAAATGATTTGGTGATTAAATTATTAATGTTATTTCATAAGATTTTAACAATTTTTTGAATCCTACAAAATTTTGGTAAATTTATTACTTTGAAGAATAAATGTTGAATTTTATTTTGGATTCAAATATTATTATAGACTTATGGTGATCCAAGTTAATTATGGAAATGACTATAATATCTTAGAGATTATGTGATATGGGCAATTAAACTTTTGGTATAATAAATTAAGAGTTATCTATGTCATTTGGAAGACTATATGAACATGTACTTCTGATTTTGGGGTCATAGTCTAGAATATTCTTTTTGAGGAATGATAGTAATTTGAAAAATGATCTGTGCTGAAATTTGAGTTTTAAAAATTAAATTTATTTTTCATTAAAAGGGTAATTATCTTATCTTATCCTAATAATTTTGGATTTGGTTAATGTATAGAGATAAGAGGATTAGATAATTATACTTTTTGCTGGATCTGTGATTTGCAAAAGTTGGTTTGAATTATTTAGGCTTGAAAAAATCATCTTGAACATTAATTTCCAGGTATAAAGAATTAAGTGAAAACATATCTAAGTACAACTGAAGGATGATATTATTCTGATGACATGGAAAGTAATTGAGTTATTCTAATTTATCAAGTTCTTATTAATGTAATCCCTCAACCCTAGGAAAAGTATTTTTAAATAAAAATGTTATTTGTTAACTTTACTTACTAATATATGAGTAGTCTTTCAACCAATCATAAGATTTATGGTTTTGTGATGATTAACTTTCTAATGACCATGTCTTATATCACTCTCCATTAAAAAATGATAGTTAGATTATTCTTCAATGTCCATATTTTCACTTCGTACTAATGTTATCCTATTAGAATGCATAGTTTTGTAGTAACCTATGAATTTCCCTTTCCCTCTTATTAAGAGGATGTTTTATTAACCATATTTTTAATATGTCTTTCCCACAAGAAGATTTCCAAGTATCCGTCATTAAATTTCGAAGTGTAATTTAAAATTTTAAGGAAACTATTTATTGAAAGAGGGTAGAATATAACACCCCAAGGATTTACAAATATATTCAATATAGAATGTAATACAGACAATACTGATTCTCTTCAAAAAAACACTTTGTTATTATAATTATTTAAACAAGATAGTTATAACCTAGCCATTAAACTTAATTTTCCACTTATTTTATTTGAATTTTGAAAAATGGGCATACATGTTTGCAATCAGTAATGTATTTAGAGTCTGATACGATCGACTTAATTTTTAGTGAATAATAACTTGCCCGATTGGCCCAAAGGCCTTCTTTTTATTGATTTTTGATAACCCCCTTTCAAGGGATGAGGGGGAACCCTTAAAGGGCCCATAGGCTTAGATATTACATGACCCTTAGGTATTAGAGGAAATATCAAAACTATAACTACATGGAACTGATCCTCCCCAGCATCTGCATCGTGATATCAGCTCCCCACCTTCGCTTGGCTGTTCGGCTAGGATTCTCGTGCATGCACAGGCTGATCCCGGTGAAAACGCCATTCCCAATCTTTCTTCCACATCAGTTAGCTTCTACTCTGGTGAATATGCCTACTCTGAATCCTCATCTGGAGTCTTCTCATTGTAGACTCTTCCTGGTCCATTTAAGCACAATTTTAGGTGGCCTTAAAGTCTTAAGGTGGCCTGAAGGGCTTGACATGGCCCAAAGGCCTTGAGGTGGCCTGAAATCCTTACTAACCCGAAGGCCTTCAATTTCCCTTAGGCCTTAAAGGACCCGAGGAAAAAACCGGTGGCCCAAAAGCCAAAAAGGATGAAATGTTCCGTCTACTACAATATCGCATAGTACCTGCAATAGTGTATGCTATAGTGTCTGCTACAGTACTACTACAGTACCCAGAAATATGTCTCCGCCTAGTTTTGAACTCAGGTCTCTTGGATGCACTTACTGAGTCCTCACTAACTGGGTTGAGGCTCTTGTGAAGTGAATTGTAACTTGACCCTTTTAAATAGTAATGTTGCCCTTATGAATAGTAATATGACCCTTATGATTTGTAAACCAGCCAAATGAATAGAAACCTCACCCATGAAAGTATATATAAAATATAGGTATCTTATAAATGAAATTATGATATAATTATATCCTTGTATAAGTAAATGAATATTTTAAAAATTATTATCTAAGTGTTGAAATTAATGTGAGTCATAAATATTTAATTATAATTTAATAATCAATAAAATTATTTAAAATAAAATTAATTTTTATAAAATCTATTTATAAATCAATATTTTATTTTCATATGATTTAAGGATATTTTAATGATACCTTAGTTAATTTTTTAGAATGTTATAAAATCAGTTATAAATCTAAAATCTATATTTTTTGAGTAAATGAAGTTTTTAATTAAAAATTAAATTTATAAAATCTATAAAATAATTTTCATAAAATGAAGTTTATTTTTTAATTCTACCTGTCGATAAAAATTGAGGGTGAAATTATAAAATTTTTCTAAAATACATGATTTTTTGTGAATAGAAAAATACGGTAATTTAGGATATATGTTAAATTCATGAATTTTTTAGTCATTAATGATGTAAGGATGAGGTAATCACCATTATTTCAAACTCACATGACCAAGATACTATATTTTTTCACAATAATCAACACTATTTCTTATCTTGAGCAAAATAATAAAGTAATGAGAAATCACCCCTCTCCTCCACTATAAAAAGAACCCATCACCCCCTCTTCTCCTTGGATATCTAAACTTTGAATCCTGTAAATATTCTCCCAAAATAATCTTCCATAGTTTCTCCCCCATGTCCTGGAGCTTTTTTTCTTTCCAAAATACCAAAACCCCTTTCCCTAAGGAGGTTCTCAATGAAGATAATTCAAGTGGTAAATCCAATTTTTTTTCATTTAATTTCACTTCAATTTATTTTTATTTTCTTATCCTATCCTCACCTCATCTATATAAATGATATTGATAACTCCAATATCATATTTTTACTGTTATTATATCATGTTAATGGAATATAACTCATCAATCTCCTTACTCTCTCTCTTTTATTTTAAAAACTAAATCATCATCCTGGAGGTGATGATTTACAAACTTTGTGGATTACAAATTATTTTATTCAATTTATTATTCAAGGATGGTCATGATACCATTTTTTATGGTTAAAAAACTATAATATGTGTATTATAACCTATTTATTTTTCTGGAACCATTATATATACATAATACTAATTCAAACGACAAAACTACTTTGTGATGATCAAAAAATGCCAAAATAATCTAAATGATTATCACTAATGTTTTATCTAATAAATCATCTTCATAACACATAAAAAATGAATTATGTAACCATTTAATATACTTTATGTTAATTAGTATCATATAAAATAAATTTTTAGTAATTATATCCATTCCATATGAACTCCATTACTTATAAACAAGCAAACCGATCCTGAAAACCAAGAAAATGAATTCTTCAAAACGATGAAATTAAACTCTATAAATCATCAATAAGGACATAAATGAACTTAATAAAACTATAATGGTTATAATAAATTTATAAATGGTTTTTAGTTAATTAATTAATTGAATTAATTTTATTATCCAGGACTTTGAGGTCAAGTGCAGAACACATTTAGACATAAGGTAAGGGTTTTCTCATCTCGCTTCTATTTATGTGCGATATTCTGTATTCACCACTATTTCTTGTGTATAGTGTAGCAATACAGCTCATTTATGTATAATATCGTGAAAATATTTATTTTAATGGTATTAAATTTATCCTTTTAGGATTATTAATTTTGGGTCTTATGATTCGATTGATTACAAAGTGGTAAGAGGTTCTACCCGAACCCCCATTTTTTCTTTCGGCTTACTCTTTATCTACCTTTACTCAAATTTAATTCTTCTTGATTTTTTCATATTTATATTAAATTATGTTTATATGTTTAAAAATCATATATCTATATCATATCATCCTTCTTTTATGTGGATATTCATGATTTAAAATGGTTCCCTTCTCAATTCTTCTCGATAAAAAAGTCTGATTCATGGGAACTTCCCAAATTCTTACCCATTTTAATGTACGCTTTATAATCTATTTTAATCCATAATTATTTTCCTAAAATCATAAATTATAAAATGAAAAAATATCTTGTTTTATTTTTGGGTTTATGAAAACAAACATGACTTTCCACTTCAAAATGAATTTAATATTTTCCTTAAAATTCACTAAAATGTTTTATTTCTAAAGTTTCTTAAAAACTCTTTTTACATGATTTCACTTCAGTGGGAAATAATTTATGAATAAAATATATTTTCAATTTCCTTCACTTTTCTTTTCTAGGATATACATTTTTAAAATCTTATTATATGACAAATATAAATGATTTTCCAAAAGAAATCTTCTTTCTAAAGTAAAAACGATTTTTCTCATCTCACTTTTACTTCTTTGAGATATATGACTTATTCACCACTTATTACTTGTGTGTGTAGTTTATTTACTTTCCTTTGATATATCATATCATGAGTCTCCTTATTCTCATGATATTCTAATGGATTGTTATTTGAATTTTTTAAAGTGGTATGGTACACTTTGTAATGTTTATAGATTATTTCCTCAAGAATTTTTCAATGGTATCATTTAAAGGTATCTTCATCTATATAAAAATTCGTTGTTTAATCTTGTAAATAATTGAGGTATATATATTATGATAAAATCTACCATATTTTTTGGAAGGGTTGATGCTCAGTTTAACTATGGATTTGCTAATTTTATACCATTCATGGGTTATATTTAAAGTAATTAAATTTAATATGCTCATTTTTCAATACAAATGTTTATGTTGTTTATGTTTCAAATTTTTAATAAGGGGTATGTATTGAACTTAGTAAGTAATGGGTGGGCCCAGTATAGCCCTTAAATTATATATTACGTCTCATAATACAAATATAATTGGGTTTTGGCCGAGGCCTTACCCTAGTATTTTCAGACGTCTTGGTCGAGGCCTTGATGGTATGTTTCAGGTGTCCCGCATTATGCATTCCTCGTTATGAAACTAGTAATTGATATTCCATGTGATTATTGGACTTGTATAATATTAATGATTATTTATTATTATGGCATTATTTATTCATATTTTATTCCTACCATATTATTCTCAAGATTATGTTCTAATGTCACAAGTTCTTTAGTTATTCACCATGCCTTATTATTTATGATTTCACTATATTAATTTCCCTGAATGAGCATCTAATCTCACCCATTTCTTATGTTTCCTTTCCTTAGGTTATGAAGAAGAAAACTTTTAATAAGCTTTAAAGGATGTAATTTAGTTCATTTTATATTGTATCTTGTTTTATTTACTTTTCCAAATGTATTATGGGTATCAAGAATGTAATTTGGTATTCCAATACTTCTAAACTAATAACTATTTTGGGATTTTATTCCTTTTAATCAATATAATGTAATAAAATAATGCACCGACTCTGGGATTCTAGGTTCGGGGCGTTACACTTTTCCCCCTTATTTAAAGAAATGTTTTTTTTCAAATTATTTAGTAACATTCATTAATTTTCCCATGATTTATGAACTAGATAACACCTTTGGTGAATTTATCAATAAAATATCTCCATTGAATCATGCCTTCTTAACCAAACTTTATCAGAAGCATCAAGAAATTGACGATGACACATAAAACCCCATTTTCTGCTATGAGGTAATTGTTGAGGTTCAATATAAATATTACAATCTACACAAGCCAAACTAGTATGAGTGTTCCAACTAGATAAATTTCCTAGTCTTGGAAAGTCAAAAATTGTTCACATTAAAGCATCATGAATTTTTGAATAGTTATATCATTGGATCATCATATGTTTCCACACCATCAGCCCATAATTCTCACAATTCTTTGATTAGAGGTTAAAGGTATACATCGATTTCATTTCTATGAATTTTCTTTACAGGAATAATCATTGAAATAATGAAATATGTATTATGCATACACATACATGGAGGTATATTATAGGGGATCAAAATAATAGGTCAAATGCTGTAATTATTACTTAAATTACCAAAAGGGTTAAAACCATCAGAATCCAATAACGTATATTCCTAGGATCTAAAGAAAAACTTAGATATAGTTATCAGGGTTATGGTGGTTTCTGACAAGTGGTCTTGGGGTAATAGTAGTAGCTAGAAGGGGTAACGTGCGAGGACGGTCATCGGCAGGGTGGTTGGGGTTAGGGTGGTAAGTGGAAGGGGGTTTCCATCGATGAGGGGAGAGAGAGAGAGGGAGAGGAAGGTTAGAGGTCAGAGGAGTTTGGGGGTCACCACCAACAACGGGAGAAGGATAGGGAAGTCGAAAGGGGGTTGGGGTCACCAAAAAAGTTTAGATAGGGGTTCATAGGTGGGAGGGAGGTTGGGGTTCACCACCAAGGATGTGGGAGGGAGGCCAAAGGGGGGGTGTTGGGGGTCATTTCTGAGGCTGGGGGTTTGGTTCACCACTAAAGATGGGAGAGAGAGGTCGTATATGGGGGGTAGGGTCACCGAGGGGAGAAAGGTGAATGAGGAAAGGGGGTGAATTTAGGTTTTTTTAGAATATTAAGCGGTGGTTTAATTTAAATCACCACTAATAGTTAAAATAAAAAATATATAGCAGTAGTTTAATAAAACTGCTACTATAATATAAATTTTTTATATACAATTTATTTCATGTCAGTTATTAGAACCTCCATTAATAAACCATCGATAAGAAATTTTTTGTAGTGATAATATATCTAACATAGAAGATAAAAATGAAATAAGAAATATTACAAATAAATAAAAATGTGATTGGGTCCATAAAAACACTTACCATGTATTCCTTCTTGGTTAAACACCATATAACCTCATATATAATCAATTTAGATTTAATATTCATCTACACCAAAATTTTATTTATATTTATTTTTATTGAAACCTTTCATTTATAATTTATTATTACCCATTTATTAATTATTCATTATTTAAATTAAATTTCTTCTGTTAATTGATAGTTTTTTATGTTTTATTCATAATAGAGGTTTTTCTCCTTGATTCATAAGTGTTCATCACATCATGAGGTTTCATGAAGATAATATATATTACAAGGGCCCAAATTTTCCAGATCACTTATTTGATTTTTTTGGTGGTTTAAGGTGTTTGGGACCGGTTTTATGGGTGTAAGTGGTTTTGAGATAAATTTCTAGTTGGAAGGGAGAATTGTAGTGAATGTTTTTTGTTATGGAATTATGTAATTTTAGAGATGTGCCTTGTAGCATGGTGTAGTGCTTGTGTTGTAGAGGGTTAAGATGATGGGTTAGGTGTCTATGTTTATCTAGAGGTTGATACGGTGTGTATATAGGTTATACCATAGAAATCAAGGGGTGGGTATCTTCTCCCTACCTACTAAGAAGTGGTTATGATGTGGTGCTTAGGTTGCACTGTGGAGCCCAAAGGATTGGGATCTCTTATCTCTACCATGTGAGGGACTATTTTGGAATGGATTTTGGGTTACTCTCTAGCCTTACCCTAGGGTTATAGCATTATTGGAATGATATGCTGTAAATTTCATCACGGTTCTTGTAAATAGGTTGTACTAGGGTTCCCTAGGGCATAGCCTCCTATTTTATATCATGGTTTTGGGGAAAACCCTAACCATTGTGGCATGGAAAAGTGTGTTGCATTGTGGTCTTCTAAAATTTCATCCTTTATAAATTCTTAATTGCATTTTAAATATATTATTTTACTCATTCCTCCTTCAAACCCTATGTAACTCGAAGGCCACTTTCAACGACTTTTATTCCCCTCTTACTAGGTTTTTGCCCCTAACTTCTATAGATTTTCTATTGGTAATATAATATGATTTTAATCCTATATTGTTGGTTCATATCTCTAAAATTAATTCTTTCCAAGCTATTGAAGTTGGTTTCATTCAGTTATCATAGGGTTTTTATTATTTTTTGACAGTGGATCCATTTTGGGATGTCCAAAAGGATTGTGAGTTCCCTTAAAGGAGAGATTATCATAGATATTTTCCAATTTTTCTATTCAAGATCTAAGAATTTTGAAATCATTGAGGTAGGGTAGTTTTAAATTATATTTTTTATGTGTTAGTGTTATAATATAAAACTTTAAATTCAATGGGTAAATAGTGTAATTAACCCGATGAAGATAATAACTAGAATCAATAATGAATTGGAAGGGTAATTATGATTACATGTGTTCATGATTTATTGATGGTTCCTCTTGTTATTTTCTAGATACTATTTTATATAATTGATATGATTTTTTTTTGCTTTATCATAGTTGATATAACTGAAATTGTATACGAAACAAAAATATATTAATTATGAATTGATTATTGAAAGAGGAATGAGAATTTGATTACCATTATTCCTTGAAAACTATTTAATTTGAAAATATTGACTGAATCGTTTTTTTGGTTATTATATTTTATTGTTATTAATGATAGGTTTCTTATTGCCAAAACCTATGTATAATGAATTAGTTAATTGAACATGATAATAAAAAAGGGTGTTTTTTTTAGATAATTTCGTAGGGATAAGAGGGTCTATTCTTATTTGTTAAAGTATAAATTCTATAGGTTAGGGTTTCCGGTTGAATTTTTTTATTTAAAATAATTATTTACATTGATTGTGTACTCTAGGACGATAAATCATAGTTCAGATTTGATGTATAGTGTTGGATGAAAAAAATGGATGGATGATCCAAGTTGGGAGTAAGGATTACTTGTTACCTTTTTTGAGTTGAGGTAGATGGGATTATGTGGAAAAAAATTGAAATCATGGATTTCTTGTTTATTGAGTCATTCTGAGAGTCTTGTTGATGGGTTTCTAGGGTAAAAGTTGGGAGTTGGTTTTTCCCATCTTTATTTATGGTTTCTTCCTTTGATTCTTGGTTCTAATATGGTTTCTTATTGTGGTTCCCAAATACCTGTTGGAATTATCATATGCACTATTATTGTATCTCCTTATCATAGCTTTAGATGAGTCCTATAATACTTGGATTATGGAATAGTGAATAGAATTAACAATGAACTCATGGGATGGGTTTTGGTGTTGGTAATATGGAATAACAAAAACCATGGGATGGTTGGCTTAATGGTCTGAGGACTATGGGATTGAAATCTATGAATTTTAATGGAAACTTATAAAGAAAATTGGCCCATAATGAATTAAATTCATTAAACTGAAATTTTTAATTGGTTTAACAAATTAATAGATAGTAATTTAAAATTACTATATGAAAATGGTTAATGATGATGAATCTGGATGATTGTCTTCAATCATGAAATATAGTCTTTTAGGCCTTAGTGTTGGTGGTTGGTTTTTATGTGGTAAAATATCAATAGTTGAAGATAAGGATAGGTAGTTTTCCTTAGTGTTTTATTAATGATATTTTTCTTTACATTTTTTTATTTCAGACCCTTCACCACCCAATTTGGGTAGGCAGTCGACACCTAATAGTTTTCAGTATGAGCTTTTCCCCCAACATCCAGGTTATTGAGGAATGAATATATAACTTATCCCTCTTACCTACTCTCCCTTTATATATAACTATGTGTAATTATATCTAGGTTGTAATTTCATAAGGTATAGGGTATGTGTCTACTTAAGTTGTGATAAATCTCATTATTCTATACCTATATGTATGTATTGTATCATATTAATATTATAAAACATACTTTATCTAGTTATGGTAACTATGGTTTCTTATAGTTTTACATATATGGTTTGTAGTGGCTTGAAGTATAGTGCATGATGAATGGGTTGTGATTAATTTTGGGATTACTGAGGCTATGATGAGATACATGATATATTGGATTATACGTGATTCTTATGGATGGGATGTGGGATAACATGTGGAAGTGATGGTAGAACATGATGTTTAGAATTGGGGCATGAAAGTGAAAACCCATAGGGGAAGTGGAAGTCTGGTACCTTTATTACATATATTTCTTGATATGGGTATGATTAATTTTATCTATTACTGAGTGAGTGGGACTTGTGGTGATAGTATATAGTTTTATCTATTTTTGTAGAGAGTTGTTTTCATTTGTTTATTCACTGGGATTCAGTATACTTTATTCACATTTTCGTGATAGGTTTCAGGGAGGATCCCACCGAGTGTACCTATATGATCTCCCTATGTATATATAAATTATTTTTAGGTCTTTTGGTGCTGGTTAGTGATCAAGCTAAGTGTTACTAGTTTATAGTGGGTTTTTAGGAGATATTTAAGTTTGTGGTCACCACCTAAGATTTATTTTCATACATTTCTGTTATTTTCCATTTTATAAGACATTGCATTCATGTATTGGGATGATTTATTCATTTATGATATGGTTTTGATTTCTGGTTCCATCAAATATTTTATCCTTAAATTCATATAAATTGTGTAATTCCTCCCTTTGTATGTGTTTTATAACCTAGTTTTTGATCGCCAACTCATGGAATATTGGAGGTGGGCTTTGGGGGTTAAACTTATCTTTAAAGCATCTTAGAGGGGTACCCATGGAGAGGTGTTCATGATAGAGCACCATCAGAGTTGATGATTGATAGATAAGATATATTTTATAGATAAGATCTGGTGTGTATTTCATGGGTTGGTAGGGAAATAGTATCAGTTGGACTTAGTATGTGTTATAGTTATGGGAGACTACCTAGAAAATATGTATTTAGGGACTCTTGAAATCTAACATAAGGACCTTCATGTTTACTAAGAATTCCTAATGAATTGATTCAACCTGAGGTGTAGAGTCCTAGGAAATGACCATGTTTCATGATTTTTAATTCCTTTGTTTGAATTGGGTAGAAATTGTAAATTATGTTGCAATTTAATTAATTAATTAATCTTAAATATTCCATATTTATATTTTATGGGCTCCCAATATTTTTTTGTTGAAGAAATGGATTAAAGTCAACATCCCCACCAGGTTAACTCTGGAGATATTCATCATGATATAGAAATTGATTTGAATATAGTTGAGGTAAATTATGATCACACATAGAGAAGGAAAATCTAAGAGTTTCAGTGTCAATGTTTGAAAAATTATTAGGGAAACATTTTAGATCAAGAGATCAAGGCTTTCTTGGAGGAAGTGGATATCATTTTCAGTTTGATAAATGCACTAATAGAGTACAAGGTTTCATTTTCTATTATTATGTTGTGTGGGGTAGCTTGATAGTTGTGGTTCTTACCTTCAAGGATCTCAAGGATTTATTCATTACACGGGAGAAGTTTGATGAGTAGTTCTATATCAAATTTCTTTCTTTGACTATAGAAATGTATTATTAGTCAGAGATTCTTGCTCTCCTTCCAGGGGATCCCAAAATGAGGAATTTAAGTATTTAGTATGAGAACCTATTTCATTATTATTTAAACCATTTTGAAGTTGAGGAGGCAAGATAACACCATTTATATGAGGCTTTTCCTATATGAATCTAGCACTAGGTCACCCTGTTCATATTTCCAACATATCTTTAAGTGGTGGTAATGGAAGAGGTTATTGATATGGTGCTAGATAATATTGGATCTTCATAGGAGGGGTTTCACAAGGACTCTATTTGTAGAATATATGTTTCTAGACGTTCTCATTTTTTTTTCCATTTGAATAATCAGATAGTATAGAATCGATTTCATACTTTTTCATACCATTTAATTAGGAATGGTAGTTCTAAGACCTCTTCCAGTGGATCATGCATAGTGTTTTATGCAAGTAGAGATTGTGGACATTAGAATCTTAAGTTAACAACCTTCTTTGATAGTTAGTGTGGGGAAATTGGATTTCTTCAAGCTCATAATTTACAATAGTATCCCTTATGGTAGAAGTAGTAGTAGGATTCTTTAACTTTTTACCATTACATAAGTGACAGGGTGGGAAAAGGATATCCCCGCGATGCTACTTTCCCTTAGTGACAACAAGTAGAGTGAAACTATAGAGGTTTTCACCATATCTATCAAAGAAGCCATAGAGAAGTTCATGGTTAGATGCAATCCTTATAGTTATCAACTCTGGCCAATCAAAATTTCATGTGAAGTACTATATTCTTATATTCTACTAGGTTGTATGTATTGTTTGATTTGAGATCCATGACCTCCTTCATTGCACCTATCCTGGCCCATGTTTTGTTACTTCAGGTAGAGAGTATTTTGGTGCCTTTTTTAATTAACTACATTTTTTTTGGTCAATCTATCATATGCGATGCATGTAGAGATTCTAAGTTAATAATAGGGAAACATCTCTCTATGGGAGATTACATATGTTTAAAAATGCAGCCATATGACATTATCCTCAACATGGATTGGCTATATTCAATATCAGATATTATGGATTGATTTAGGTGGATGATTGTATTATATGATTATAATAAATAGTTGGATATATTTGTTTTTAAGATATACCCTCAGATGGGTCATAGGTATGCTGATTCCCTGTATTCCCTGATAGTTAGGCTGATATTGAGTTCCACAGAGTATCAACAACTCAAGTTTACAAGGGTTGTGGAAGAGTTCTTTGATGTATTTTTAGAATAGGTTGGGACCCTACCTTCTCAATATGAGACCAATTTAAAGATAGTGCTATAGTTAGGTTTCACTATTATGTCAATGTCTCGGCAATGCCCGGAGATTTTATGATATATCAATAATTTTGATTTATTTGATAGCTTGTAATACGCACGACCTCAAGTCTAAATGTATTGTAATATAGTATAAAATTATAACCTAGATTTTAAATAGGAAGAATAAATATGAATAACCACATTTTAAAAAAATGTATATAGGTTTTAGATAAATAGAATATTTTTTTATTAAAGTCCTTATTTGCTTCAAAAATACATTTTCCCCAAAATAAGTATTTATTGTTTTATGTGAGTGAATATTATTATTAATTTCTAGAAAATTTAGAAATATTATTTTAAAATATGATATAATTTTTAAAATCATCACACCAAATATATCTTAGGGTGATTATTTTGTATTTTTCTAAAATGATTTATTTTCTAGTGAATAGTGAATAAATATTGATTTTTACTGAAAAATGTACTTTCATTTCAAAAATTTAAAAATTTACATTTTTTCTTAAAATGGTATCAAAGTAAAACAAATTATATTAAATTATTAATAATAAAATTAGTTTCTTTTTAATCAATTTTATTGTTGAATTTGTTATAAAAATATTTTTATACATTAAAAGGCATTTTTTATGGAAACAAATCATTGGGTTTTGTGTTTCTCTATTAAATTAATTTATAAAACTTTAGTGAATTAAATATTAAAAAATTGATTCCATATTTTTAATTATATTGATAACGAAATTTAATTATTACCCTTTCATTTTTTGTTATTATGAATAATAACCTTGTTATATTTTTTCCGCATTGGTAAGGATAAAACAAGTAAAACATAGTTAAAACTGTGGGATAAGGCATTATAACTTCTCTAACACTTTAATTTATACTATTGGATGAGTGAATATCATAAATTTTCATCCAAGTCTCAAATATATTTCGACTTGTTTCCATTTTTCTTGGAATATTACCTTTATATTAATTAAAAAATATACAAAAGGTCACGCCCTTGACTTTAATATCTATAATTTCTTACATAATGATAAAAATAGGAAAACATTAGTTTCTAAAAGTTTATTTGAGGGATTAATTAATTTTTTATCCTACTTATTTATTTTTAATTTTAATTTATTTAATTTTTACCTTAAATACTTATGCAACGCCAACACTGTTTTTATTCAATTAATAGAAAAATAATACAAATGATTTTAAAAATAATAATAAAATTTGGATGTATTATTCTGTTTCGTGAATTTTATAGATAAATATATCATATTATAAATTTATTAATGGTTTATATACTAATTCATTTGTTTCCACATTTTTTTCAATGTCAAATTAAATGAATAACACCAAAAATGACATTAATGGTATTTTATAATAAATAATGTTTCATTAAATTATTTAAAATTTATAAAAATAATATCATGTGATGAGTTAAAGTGATATGGTTGAATATATCTACCATGGTCCATTTATGGGTCACTTGTAATTTTATTGTAACATTATTGACCATTAAAGAGTAAAAAACTTTGATAATGTGGTAATTGTCAAAAGGGGTAATATAGGGTTAAAATGAAGAGATAAGGGAGTAAATATCATCTAAACCTATACAAATTTTATTTTATGAGATTATTTTGACTCATAACCACTATATATTATAAATTTATTAATTTTTATCCACTTGAAATTGAAAATTATTATATATTAGTTTAATTCCTTAAGTAATTCCAAAAGTGATCCTCTCCTCACTTATAAAAAAGAACCTCTTCACCTCTCTTCCTAACACCTTTTGATACCTCTAGATCGACCAAACCCTAAACATTATATTATAAAATTTCCTATACATGAATTATAATTTATGGTTTTCTTAAAATTACAATCAAATGGTCCTTAATAAGGGATCTAAAGGAGTCCTACTGAATAAGATGTAATCTTCTTAACCAACCTCTTTAAATTAATTTCTTATTTAACCTCTATTAAATGTAACACCCCAAGATTCCATGGTATGCTTCTCTTTGAATAATACAGTTGCATGTGCTGTACAAAAACATCAAGTTCTAACACACCACAACCAATCAAACTAGTCGTTATGAATAGTAATACACACTTTTTGAAATTTTATAAATTTTATCTTTCAAAATGGACTTCATTTTTGTACTTGGAATATCGAAATTATCTTAGGGTGAATTTTTGGTATTTTTCTGAAAATATTCGATTTTTGATGAATAGTGAAAAAAACACAGTTACAGTTTAAAACCGAATTTTTATAATTATTTATTTTATTTAAATTTATTTTAGGTCAAAATAGATACATAATACCTATATAAGTTTAATGTAATTCATTGGATCCAGTTTATAATAATTTTAGATATATTTAAAAGTTTATTGAACTTTTCACTGTCTTTTACCCATCTCCTAGAAGACTTTGAAAATTCACATAAAACTTAATTTTACAGCTTCTATGAGTAGAATTTCAAAAATCCGAGAGACATAGTTAATATCAAGGAGTGAAATTTGGTTCAATAAGATAAAAATAATTGTTGGTGAATAGTAACTTTTACTTTTATTTACCACGGTTAAATGTTAATAGGGTAATTAAGAGTAAAAATGATATTATTATTACCCTAACACATGTCCTAATTCTATTTTATAAGTATAATTAGACCAAAAACTACCTTAGGAATAAAATATGAACCTCTTTGGTTCACTTGAATTAGATTAGGACATTTATTATTATTTAATTCAAAGAAGAGTTAAAAGAGTTAAAATCAATGTTTAATAACTAAAACATTTTTAATATAGGGTTATACAAAAGATAAATTCAATTATAAATATTCATCAGGAAGATAAAATTATTTCACACATAATGGTATTTTATTTATAATTTTTAGACAGTAAATAATTTAATTTTTTTATGACACAATGGTGATGTAGTAATTATCTAATTAATGAGATATTAAAAAAATTTATATTATAAATATCCAAATAAATGTAATTTGAGACTTTTTATGAATTCCACTAATTTTTCTAGGTTAATATGACATTTTAGGATTGATTAAATTAATTTATTTCTAATTAATAAATTTTTTAGAACTTTATAAAAAATCAATTATTAAATATTGTCAAAATTGACATAAAGGAGTATTTAAAACAAATATTATATTATTAATTGATATTCTATTCTTAAAAATCTAAGGTTCGGCCACATGACTTAGATAAACTTATATATATATATATATAATGAACCACTTGGGGTTAGCTTTGCTTTTTATAGTAAGTTTATTAACCATATAATATAAAAATGAAAAGTGACATGGTAAATGTAAAACTATTTAACTAAGAGTTAAATATAAATGATAAGGTTAATATAGTGACACAAATCTGTCTAAAATATATTATTTGAAAGTATTTAGACCCTTACCCACCTTATCCTCTAAATAAGTCACTTTGGAGCCATTATAAACCGAATATAAATTTATTATAAAATAATATTTTAAGATTTTCCTAAGGTGCCCCTCACCCCTCTTATAAAAGGGCACTCCCCCTTCTCTCAAATTCATACCTTAAAAGCCTTTTGGTTCGGCCAAACCCTACCAAAATATCCTCTCAACTTCCCTCAATTCAATCTAGAGACATTATTTTGATCATAAAGCCAACCTAAGGATCCCTTTCGATCAAATCAAAAAGAAGAACCCGAAGAAGAGGTAATGTTTTAACCACCCTCTTTCAAGTTCCTTTCTTCTTCCACTTCTTATTTATTTGTTATTTCCATTATAAAATAATAAATCTAGTATATTATATATACTGAGATGTTATTATAAATTTGTTACAACCATATTCATTATTTTATCCATCCATTTAATGACATGTCACCATACGTGCGTACGTACGGCTTACCATCTCCCCGTCATGGTGTAATTGTTATTCAATACATTATTATTTGGATGGGTATAATAATGATGTGTAATTCATGTAAATAATAAATATAACATGATAATGATTCTGTATATATGATACATCATCCAATTATATATTATTTTAATATCTAAAGAATGATATTGTCGCTCGTATGTACGGACTACCGTCTCCACAAATGCGATGAGATTCATTCCCCATCGTATCCATTCCAGTCTAAATCTCATTTGATGATTAAAAATAATGTTTACGGACATGATATCATTCTGGATATTAATAAGATAAAACCTATCCATAAAAAACACATCTTATGTAACAAAACATATAAAAGAAAAATGAGTAAGTTAACACCTGAAACGATGATAATACTAAGATATTATTAACAAAGCAATGTTAAAAGATCATATATGATATCATATTAATGTATATGATTCTTGTATAATTTAATAAAAATTATTTCACCATTATACAGGAGGATAAACTACCCTTGACAGAGGAAAAGTACAAGGTAATGGTTTATTTCACAATCTCTACATTATCCGAGGTTGTTTATACGTAATTACCTACTAGGACCTCTTTATCATCGACATCCATGTTTCTCAAAAATGTATTTCAAATCATTCTTACTATTTTATAGAATATGGGTTAAAGTAATTTATACCCTTGTATGACTTTTTATAGGAAGTTTATAAAGGAATCTTTCCGTCGTTTTCCAAACAAGGTCCTTTTTAACCTTTTTGACAAAATTAAGCTAAGAATGTCTTTTTTCACTTATACGGAGAGTGCGTCTATTTTCCACCATTATAAAATAGTAGAATATTACCTTAAGATATTATAAGGATATTTTCAAAGTAAATGTTTTATTTTATAATTATGTTACTTTTAAATGATTTCAAAAAAAAAGAGATATTTCTCTCAAATAGTTTTGATTTCATCTATGTCAACATCCTTTGATAGATTTTAAGCATATTTGAAGTTGATTTATTATGATACAAAACTTTCATATATTATTGAAGGTTATGTGATATTTTTTACTGTGGATGTGTTATTTTTATACCATTCATGGTTTATGGAAAAAGTATTGACATTTATTATGCTGGTTTTAATACGAATGTCTGTGTTATGTTTAAACCTGTTCATATGAGGAATGCATTGGACTTAATAAGTGACGGGTGGAGCCCTCTATAGATACTCGATGAATCAGTAGGTCTAATGAGATAAACTAGTGTCCTGGAACAAGGCCTTGACAAAATCTTATTTATAGTATTGGCATATGGCCTTGACTATGTGGTTATAATAGTCTGGAATTATGCATTCCATCATTATAAAAGTGGTTATTGATATTGCATGTGATTATTAGAATAGTAGAATATCCATGTGAATAAGTAAATGGAATTATTTCAATTTATTTCTGCCATATTATGCTGAAGTTCAAGTTTAAAAGGCTTTTGTTTTAGTTATACATTGCGTTAAATGTTTATTCTTATTTATGAATGTTTCCGCTATATTTTTATCCTTATTGAGCATCTAAGCTCACCCCTTTCTATGTTTTATTTTTCCTAGGATGTGAAGAAGTATTTTATGACTGACGTTTAGGGATAGTATGAGGGGATATGAGTGTGGACTATGGAGGCTTGTTGTTGTAGTTTTCATTTTATGATGTAATGTAATCTTTATGAATGTATTTAGTGATTCCAAGGCTACTAAACTAATCGGTCTTTCGAGACTTGATCTTTTGTGATCATGCCAATGTTAGGTAATAATGCACCAACTCTGGATAACTAGGGTCGGGGAATTATAGTTGGTATCAAAGGAAGTTTAGTACAAACCTTGGAAGCTAGATTTAGATAAACTCTGATTAGAGCACATAGACCTAAGATGGACTTTGAGGATTAGTATAGAAGAAATTCCAAGAATTTTGGTATTGTAGAGATTTTGTGATTTTTCAGAGAAATACATCCCTGTCTGGATACGAATAGGTTGAGGAGGCTCTGGCACAAATGTACCTAGGGGTAAAACCTAAAAGCACCGCTTTGAGCTAGACTCGAACGGGAACTGTGCACGGCAACGGGCTTTGCTGCACACTTGGTTACGACACTCACATGGGATATGTTTAGGATAATTATCATTTTATTTAAAAACCATTATGAATGGTTTATGAGTATATACTTCCGAAAAGAAAACATTTTTGTGATTATGGATTATATCCATAAACTATTCAATTTATGTTAAGTGTTTTGAAATTTTGGATTTATGTATTATGATTTATAAACTAATCTAGTGTATGCCATTGTTTAGAAATGGAACCTAGTGGAAGGAATGGAAACTCTATCAATGCCCGCACTCTATTTAGGGATTGATCTCCTGTTAAATATAATTATAGTGGAGCTGGTGATACAACTGGTGCTAATCAGCTTATCACCATACTGGGAGAACTCACTCAGGTTATGAATAATAACCTTACCCATATGGAGCACCCAGATCCACAGTGTGGAGGATCAATGTTAGATCGCTTCATGAGGCAACAACCACCAACATTAAATGGGAGTAAAAATCCATTAGTAGCTGAGCAATGGATAAATTCTTTAGAGAAAATATTCCATGCCTTGGGGAGTATTGAAAGAGAAAAAGTTATCATGGCAGTTTACCGCCTCACTAGAGATGCTGACCAATGGCGGTCATTGATTCAAAACACAAAGGAGGATGATGAAGTATTAAATATGGAATGAAGGGAATTCAAAAATATTTTCATAGAAAAATACTTTCCTCATAACCATCGAGCAGATATGGAAATGAAATTTATGAGTCTGAGACAAAAGGAGGATGAGAATGTCGCAAAGTATGAAGCTAACTTTACAATGTTAGCGAGGCATGTAGCAGATTATATACGTAACCCAATAAGTATGATTGATCATTTCTTTTATGGGTTAAAATCATTTATCCTTCAAGTATTAGTCTCACAATCCTTCTCATTTTACAAAGATATTTTCTCATGTGCTATCAAGATAGAAAAGGATTTCTCTAAGTCTTATGACTTTAAAGCAAAGAAAGAGAAGAATAGATCTAATCATCACTCTAGGAATGGAAATAAGGGGAAGAATAGAAAAGTTGAATATCCATCCTATAGTAAATGTGGTAAGAAACACCCTAGTATATGATTGAAGGGAATGAGAGTCTATTACAAGTGTAGTGAAAAGGCCACCAAGATCGTGATTGCAAGGGGAAGAAAAAAGCTACTGATGTTCAATGATAGAATTGTAGGGATATGGGACATTATGCAAATGAATGTCCTAAGAGTCAGGGGAACTTACCTCAAAAAAGTCCAAGGGATCAAGGCCAAGCTTATGTTATAACTACTGCTGAGGTAAAAGCTTCAAAAGATGTGGTGGTAGGTAATTTAATGGTTTCCTCAAGTTTACAAAATGATTTATTTGATTTTGGATCATCACATTGTTTCATATCTTCCCAATTTTCTAAGAAAATTAGATATTTCCAATTTGATTTAACAAGGGATTTTTTTGTCAAAAATCCTAAGGGAAGTATCATTGCAACAAAGTTTTCTGAATCAGTCCCCATTAGAGCACATAAATGATATTTATCTGCTAATCTCATCGTCATACCCATGATTGAATTTGATATAATACTCAGTATAAATTTTCTTTTGGACCATGATGCGAAGATTTATTGTAAGAAGAAGAAGGTTACACTTTTTTATGATGATGGTAAAGAACACATTATCTTTAGAGCAGAATCATCACCACCTAATTCTTATCTAGATCCACCCCCAGTAGCTCAACTAAATTCAATTATCGGAGAGGAAGAGAATGAAATACCTATGGGTGAGGAAAGGAATGTTCAAATAGAGGATGTAACTATTGTGAAAGAATATGTAGACGTGTTTCCAGATGAATTACCTGGACATCCTCCAGAACAAGAAATTGCATTTTCCATTGATTTAATTCATGGATCAAGGCCCATATCGAATACCCCTTTTAGAATGGAAACTGTGGAATTAGTGGAACTAAAGAAACAACTAGAGGAATTAAGTAATAAGGGATTTATTTTCCCTAGTGTTTCTCCATGGGGAGCCCCTGTCCTTTTTGTTAAGAAGAAAGATGGATCTATGCGGTTATGTATCGACTACAGGGAGATCAATGCTATAATAATAAAGAACAAGTATCCCCTACCTCGCATTGATGATTTATTCAACCAACTTCATGGAGCTCAATATTTTTCAAATATTGACCTTCGATCTAGATACCATAAGTTGTTTGTGAAGAAGGATGAAATTCCAAAGACTACATTTCAAACCAGGTACAGGCATTACGAGTTTACAATAATGCCTTTTGGGATGACTAATACACCCTCTGTATTCATGGATATAATGAATAGAGTTTTCAAGGAATATCTCGATGATTTTGTGGTGGTATTTATTTATGATATCTTAGTAGACTCCAAAAGCTATGAAGATCATGAAAATCACTTGCTCACTATTGTGAAGACTCTTAGAAGACATGAATTATATGAGAAGTTTAGTAAGTGTGAATTCTGGATTTAGGAGATTTCTTTTCTTGACCATATTGTCTCTAAGGATGAAATCTATGTTGATCCTTATAAGACCAAGGCAATCAAATAATGGCCTGCACCGATGAGTATAACTAAGGTATGACTTTTCAAAAAAAACTTAGGTACGCAGTTTTATTGGTTTAGCAGGTTATTATCGGCGTTTCGTCCAGAATTTTTCCCGATTGGATAACCCATTAACGAAGCTCACACGTAAAGGGGTTAAACTTGTTTGGAGAAAAGAGTGTGAATTTTTTTTTAAAGAACTGAAGAAAATATTATTCAATGCCCCTATATTGACTCTACTATCGGGGAATGAGGGGTTCATTATTTATAGTGATGCATCAAACAAAGGACTTGGTTGTGTCCTTATGCAGAATGATATAGTTATTTCCTATGCATCATGACAGCTGAAATTTTATGAGCAAAAATATCCTACTCATGATCTTGAGTTTTCTACTGTAATATTTACTTTGAAGATATGTAGACATTATCTCTATGGTGAAAAATGTGAGATATATACCGATCAAAAGAGTTTGAAGTATATTTTCTCATAGAAAGAACTCAACATGAGGCAAAGGATATGGCTTGAACTACTCAAGGATTATGATTGCACGATACAATACCACCCGAAGAAGGCAAGTAAGGTGGAAGACGCATTGGGTAGAAATGATCATGGAGTTTTGAACAAAATGAGAGTTGAAAGGGATCCGATTTTCATCGATCTAGTAAAGTTGGATATGGGAATAACCATGAAAGGTGAAACATTGATACTTTTTCAAATTGTTTCCAAAACATCATTACTAGAAAGGATAAAGAGTTCTCAGACCGATGATAAAGAGTTTCAAAATAATATTAAAGTTGTGAATGATGGGAGATTGAGTGACTTTGTGTATGAAGATGAAATTTTCAAATTTGGGAAGAGACTTTGTGTTCCCGATATACCTGATCTAAAAATGGAATTTTTGTACGATGCTCATAGTACCAATTTCTCTATACACCCTAGGAGCACCAAAATGTATAGAGATTTGAAGGAACATTTTTGGTGGGACAACATGAAGAGGGAGATTTCTGATTTTGTGTCAAGATATATGGTTTGACAACAAGTGAAAGTTGGAAGGCAACAGCTTGGAGGAGTCATGAAACCTCTTCCCATACCTGAGTGGAAATGGGATAATATTACGATGGAATTTATCATGGGACTACCAAAGACTCCTAGAAAGAACGATGAAATATGGTTCATTGTTGATTGTCTTACCAAGTCAACACATTTTCATGCAATAAGGGAAGATTTAACACTTGAACGTATAGAAATAGTATATATTAATGAAGTTTTGGGGCTTCATGGAGTACCCTTATCGATTTTTTCTGATCGTGATCCCCGTTTTAATTCATGATTCTGGAAGTGTATTCAGAAGGACTTGGATACTGAACTTTTTTTGAGCACTTCCTACCACCCTCGAACAGATGGATAATCAGAAAGGCCTATTCAAACCATATAATACATGTTGAGATCTTGCTCACTTGACTTTCAGGGTATGTGGGATCAATATTTACCTCTGGTAGAATTTTCGTATAATAATAGCTTCTATTAAAGTATTCAGATGGAACCATATGAAGCGTTATATGGAAAGAGATTTCGCACACCAACCTGTTGGGATGATGTTGGTGAAATAAAACTCGTAGGCCTAGAACTGGTGGAGGAAACGATGGAAAAGGTGAAGGTACTCCAAACCCACATCAATGCGGATCAAAGTAGGCAGAAGAGCTATGCTGACAACCAAAGGAATGATTTGGAATTTCAGGTAGAAGATCATGTTTTCTTCAAGGTATCTCCATGAAAGGGAGTTATACGTTTTGGTAAGAAAAGTAAATTGAGTCCCAGGTACATAGGACCTTACGAAATTCTAGAACGAATTGGGGTCGTAGCTTATCGTTTGGCAATGCCGCCAAATATCTCCCAAGTTCACGATGTGTTTCATGTATCACTGTTGAGAAAATACATGCCTAACCCAACACATGTACTCACCTATTAGGAAGTAGAACTGGAACCCTATCTATCTTATTGCGAAGAGCCCGTCAGGATTCTTGATACCAGAGAACAGGTGTTGAGAAACCAGACGACTCGTCTGGTAAAAGTTCTATGGAGAAACCATAAGATAAAAGAGGCAACATGGGAACCCGAGGAACTTATGATGAAAAACCACCCGAGTCTTTTTATGCAGTAATATTATAGAAATTTCAAGGACGAAATTATTTGAAGGAGGGGATAATGTAACACCCCAAGCTTCCACGGTACGCTTCTCTTTGAATAATACAGTAGATTGTGTTGTACAAAACTTCGAGTTCTAACACACCACAACTAATCAAACTAGCTATTATGAATAGTAATACCCACTTTCTGAAATTTTATAAATTTTATCTTTAAAAATTGACTTCATTTTTGGATTCAAAATATCAAAATTAGCTTACGGTGAATTTTTGGTATTTTTCTGAAAACATTCATTTTTTGATGAATAGTGAAAAAACACTGAGTTATAGTTTAAAACTGAATTTTTATAATTATTTATTTTATTTAAATTTATTTTAGGTCAAACTAGATACATAATACCTATATAGGTTCAATTTAATTCATTGGAGTTAATTTATAATAATTTTAGATATATAAAAAATTTATTAAACTTTTCACCGTCTTTTACCCATCTCATAGAAAAATTTGCAAATTCACATAAAACTTAATTTTACCGCTTCTGTGAGTGGAATTTAAAAAATACGAGAGACACAGTTAATATCAAGGAGTAAAATTTTGGTCAATAAGATAAAAATAATTTTGGTGAATAGTAACTTTTTACTTTTATTTACCACGGTTAAATGTGAATAGGGCAATTAAGGGTAAACACGATATTATTATTACCCTAACACATGTCCTAATTCTCTTGGGTAAGTATAATTCAACCAAAAACAACATTTGGAATAAAATATGAACCTCTTTGGTCCCCTTGGATTAGATTAGGAAATTCATTATTATTTAATTCAAAGAAGAGTTAAAAGAGTTAAAATCAATGTTTAATAACTAAAACATTTTTAATATAGGGTTATACAAATGATAAATTCGATTATAAATATTAATTAAAAAGATAAAAATATTTTCTACATAATGGTATTTTATTTATAATTTTTAAACATTAAATAATTTAATTTATTTATGACACAATGGTAATGCAGTAATTACCTAATTAATGAAATATTAAAATAATTGATATTATAAATATCCAAATAAATGTAATTTGAGACTTTTTATGAATTAAAAAAAATTTATAGGTTAATATGACATGTTAGGATTGATTAAATGAATTTATTTCCAATTAATAAAGTTTTTAGAACTTTAAAAAAAATCAATTATTAAATAGTGTAAAAAATGACAGAAATGAGTATTTAAAACAAATATTATATTATTAATTGATATTCTATTCCTAAAAATCTATGTCTTGGTCAAATGACTTAGATAAAGTTGTATATATTCATAATGAACCACTTGGGGTTCGATTGTCTTGTTATAGTATGTTTATTAACCATATAATATAAAAATACAAAGAGACATGATAAATGTTAAACTATTTAACTAAGAGTTAAATATAAATGATAAGGGTAATATAGTGACCCAAACCTGTCTAAAATATATTGGTTGAAATTATTTAGACCCATACCCAGATTATCCTCGAAATAAGTCACTTTGGAGCCATTATAAACCGAATATAAATTTATTATAAAATAATATTTTATGTTTTTTCTAAGGTGCCCCTCACCCCTCTTATAAAAGGGAACTCCCCCTTCTCTCAAATTCATACCTTCAAATCCTTTTGGTTAGGAAAAACCCTACCCAAATATCCTCTAAACTTCCCTAACTTCATCCAATAGGCCTTAGTTTGATCATAAATTCAACCTAGAGAGCCCTTCTGATCAAATCAAAAGGAAGAACCCGAAGAAGAGGTAATGTTTTCACCACCCTCTTTTAAGTTCCTTTATTCTTCCACTTCTTCTTTATTTGTTATTTACATTCTAAAATAATAACTCCAGTATCTTCTATATACTGTGATGTTATTAAAATAATTGTACAAACATATTCTGTATTATGTCCATCCTTTGAAAGACATGTCATCATACGTGCGTACGTATGGCTTACTGTCTCCAAGTCATGGTGTACTTATTATTCAATACATTATTATTTGGATGGGTATAATAATGATGTTTAATTAATGTAAATAATAAGTATAACAGGATAATGATTCTTTATATATGATACACCATCCAATTATATATTATTTTAATATCAAAATAATGATATTGTCGCTCGTGCATATGTACGAACTACCGTCTCCATGAACGCGATGAGATTCATTCCCCATCGTATCCATTCAAGTATAATTCTCATTTTTTGATTAAAAATAATGTTTAAGGAATTTATATCATTATGGATATGAATAATATACAACCTATCCATAACAAACAAGTCTTATGTAACAAAACATATAAAATAAAATGAGAAAGTTAACACCCGAAACGACGATAATACTAAGCTATTATTAACAAAGAAATTTTAAAAGATCATATATGATATCATATTAATGTATATGATTCTTGTATAATTTAATAAAAATTATTTCACCATTATACATAAGGTTAAACTACCCTTGAAAAAGGAAAAGTACAAGGTAAGGGTTTATTTCACAATCTCTGCATTATTCGAGGTTGTCTATACGCAATTATCTACTAGGACCTCTTTATCATCCACATACATGTTTCTTAAAAATGTATTTCAAATAATTCTTAATATTTTATATACCATGGGTTAAAGTAATTCTTACCCTTTTTTGAATTTTTATAAGAAGTTTATAAAGTAATCTTTCTGTTGTTTTCCAAACAAGGTCCTTTTTAACCTTTTCGACAAAATTAAGGTAAGAATGTATTTTTTTAACTTATACAGCGGGTGCGGCTATCTTACGCCATTATAAAATTATCGAAGCTTCCCTTAAAATATTATAAGGATTTTTTCAAATTAAATGTTTTATTTTATAATTATGTGACTTTTAAATGATTTCAAAAAAATATATATTTCTCTCAAATAATTTTGATTTCATCTATGTCAACATCCTTTGATGGATTTTAAGCTTATTTGAAGTTGATTTATTATGATACAAAACTTTTATATATTATTGAAGGTTTTGTGAAATGTTTGATTGTGGATGTGTTATTTTTATACCATTCATGGTTTATGGAGAAAGTAATGATGTTTCGTTTGCTAGTTTTAATACGAATGTTTATGTTATGTTTAGACCTGTTTATATGAGGAATGCATTGGACTTAATAAGTGACGGGTGGAGCCCGCTATAGCTCCTCGATGCATCGGTAGGTCTCATGAGACAAACTAGTGTCTTGGAACAAGGCCTTGACAAAATTTAATTTATAGTCTTGTCACAAGGCCTTGAATATGTGGTTATGATAGTCTGGAATTATGAATTCCATCATTATGAAAGTGGTTATTGATATTGCATGTGATTATTTGACTAGTAGAATATCGATGTGAATAAGTAAATGGAATTATTTCAATTTTTCTGCCATATTATGCTAAAGTTAATGTTTAAAAGGATTTTGTTTTAGTTATAGATTGCCTTAAATGTTTATGCTTATTTATGAATGTTTCTGCTATATTTTTATCCATACTGGGCATCTGAGCCCACCCCTTTCTATGTTTTATTTTTTCCAGGATGTGAAGAAGTATTTTATGACTGACCTGCAGGGATAGTCTGAGGGGATATGTGTGTGGAATATGGAGACTTTTTGTTGTAATTTTCATTTTATGATGTAATGTAAACTTTATGAATGTATCTAGTGATTCCAAGGCCACTAAACTAATCGGTCTTTAGAGACATGATCTTTTGTGATCATGCCAATGTTATGTAATAATGCACCCACTCTGGGTAACTGTGGTTGGGGTGTTACATTAAATATATGGTATAAATTCTAAAAAAACTAATTCATTATATTAAATATTATAAATTTTTAATATACATTTATAATAACCATTACCTACCTTCTTATCATCCGTTGGAAAATGATAACATCGTTCGTGCGTATCGGTTGACTACCACCTCTATAAAGCAATGTGATTTGTTTTTTCACTATTATTTTACATGGATTTAAATAAGGATATAATTAATGATTATATAGGATATATATGACATAATAATGATTCTATAAAGGTTAATTATTATTTAAATTTCTTTTTTCATCTGTCAATAAGTGAAAGAAATGTTCATGCGTACGCACGACCTACCATCTTCATGAATGGTGAAATCCCTCTTTCTATATATACCTTTTATGGATTAATATATATATATATAATAAATATATATGATATTTATATAATTATTATCATTCTTGAGATGATGTAACCCTGATAAAAGTATAAATAACATGACTATCGAACCAAAACATGCATGGAAAACGATGCAGTTATCACCTGGAATAGTGATTTTAAAACAATTGTTTATAAATGAGTGATAAGATGTTATAATAAAATAATATATGGTATGATATATATGATTATGGTTCTAGAATAAATTTATAATACATATATATTAATTATACATGGTGTATGAATGTACGCAAATATAGAAGAGACTCTAGGTAAAGGATTCAAGTCTCAATCACATTTTATTTAGGATTGTTTATTCATGAATTTCAAATAAATAACTTATATGATAATTATCTGATAAATACCATTTATTTTTATTATAATCTTTTAATTTAAATATAATACATGGTTTCCTTTCATTTTTATCTCCTTAAGTTCTCAAGATACCAAAAGAATATTTTTAAGGAAATCTTGATATATTTCTCTCTTTGACCAAAAATACTTTTTCTTACATGTAAAAATTTTCTAAAAATGATTTTAGGACTAGTTTTAATATTTTAAAAATATTTTTTAATTCATTTTCACCCATGTTTGAATTTTTACAAAATGTTTTAAAATTAATTTTCTTATTTTCTTCTTAATTAGTTACTTTCAATTTTTTATCGAAAGTTTTAAAAGATTTTTTGTTTAAACATATACGACGTGAATGAAATTTCCCACTATAATGACCATTTAATTAATTGAATCTTAATTTAAAATTTTATTAGGTTCTTTTCAAAGAACAATTTTTAGATAATATTTTTCAATGTTATTGAGATATTGAAGAATTTATTTCAAAAATAAAAGGTTATTTTCCTCAAGAAATATTCTTCTGAAATTTTAATGAAATTTTATCTTATGATAAAATCTTTGATGTTAATTATGTTTTACCAGGGATATTATCCAATTATAGATTCCTTATTCTTTATCTAGATTTTTATGATTATTACGATGATATTTTTATGAAACCCTTTAAATTTTCCATGGGTTATGCTACGATGACATGATAAAATGTTTATAAAATTTGTTTTCCTTCCATGGGTTATGTTACGATGATATGATGAATGATTTATGATATTTTAAAACACACATAAATATTGTTTTCATTATGTTATGGGTGGTCCTTGAATTATATATCCCACCATTTCATCAGGTAAAGTGGTATATCTCATGAGATATTATGGAAAATAAGTCAATGTGCTTGATCCACTGGGAAAATAAGTGGATATTCTTGATACATTTTAGGAAACAAGTAAATTTCCCGAATTGGCTATTGGAAACATGTGATTATGCCTAATATGTTATGATATGTGAAATAGATTTTGATTCCAAATACACTATAATTTGATGGACCCAGTAGTTAACCTTAAAATATTAAATGGTTTCTATACCTATTATAGAGACACACTTTTATGACATTATTTTGGAATCAAATTATATTTCATGATTTATTGTGGCCTTTTATCACACTTATGAATCATATATTTTGAAATGATTAAGTTTTTTACCATGAAAAAAGTTTATAATCTATAAAGGATAGGGTATGAACTTCTTAAGTTCTATTCTTGATCTCATACACTTATGACTATATTATTATTTCATATTATTATCATTTGATATCTCATATATTGACCCTTACTGAGCATCTAATCTCACCCTTTATTATGCTTACTTTCCCCATGTTATGGAGAAAGGTTTTAAGTGAGGTATATCCAGAATGGAAATTTTTGGTATAGCATTATGAGAAATGATTAAGAATATAACAAAACAAGATTTTTTTTTTGTATTTAGTCTCCAAATACGGTAAACCTTTATAGTTCTAGAATGAATCGCAATTTTATATATTGAATATTCAACTAAAATGATGTTATATTTATGTATAAAATTCTTGGGTTGTTATAGATGGTATCAAAGTAGGGTTTAATTAATATTTAGAGATTATAGTTATAAAAATTTGTTTAAATCTTTTGGTATAAGTATTAGTAAATAAAAAAATCCTAAATTTTTGGTAATGACCATGGATAGCCTAGGTTAAAACTAAAGTTTCATATATTAAGAATAAGGTTTCAAAATTTAGACATCCAATGAATGTTACATCATGATTATATGATTTATTACTCTGCTTAATGATATTTGATAATCATACAAACCATTTTGGTTTTAGTATGGTATTGAAGATATAATAATAAAGATGATGTGGTAATGTGTATGCTAAAATATTGAAGTACCTTATTTGATTATAGTTATATGAATTCATATATGTTAGTAAAATTATTAAGTAATTTTAATTCATATCACTAATGATTAGATATTGAGTTAGAATTAAATAATTCTAGTGGTATAAAGGTCATATCTCAAGTCATTAGTTCCTCTCAAATTTAAGTTTATGAAAAATTGCTTCATTAAAATATTGTGATTATTCCTTTAGTTGAATTTGATAAAATTATAGGCATGGATTGAATTTATTTATATGGAGACCATGTCACTTTATTAGTAAAATAAGTCACATTTTATATTTTGAATGAACCTATGATCATTTATTAGTGTGATGATGAATAAAAAATCCCAATAGAAATTACTTCTATCTGGTTGGGTTTAATTTTTACCCATGAAGGGTATATATCTCATATATTCGGGGAGAAACTCAACTTTGAGAATATTCAAATTGTAGCGTATTTTTCTCAGAACATTCCAAAATAACTTCTTGTCCTTCCACTATATCGTGAAGTCGAGTTTTCAATATAACTCATACCAGGTTCTACATTTTGTTCAGAGACTCCTTTTGGAATGGACCCAATCGAGTTGAAATAATTAAAGAAGAAAATCCAAGAAAATATTGATAATGGATTCATACACCCTATCAAATCATCATGGGGTGGAAATGAACTTTTTTTAAGAATAAATATGGGTAAATGCATCTTTTTATTGATTATTGGGAACTTAACAAGATCACAAGTAATAAAAATTATCCTTTACCCCGTATCGATGATTTTTTGACCAATTATTAGGAGCTAAATATTTTTCTATGTTTGACCTTCATTCTAGAAATCATCAATTTGGGGTTAATAAGGTGGATATACCCAATAAAACCATCAGTACAAGTTATGTGAAATATGAATTTATAGTGATTCCATTTTGACTTAAAAATTCCATTACTATCTTCTTTGATTTAGTTAATAGAGTATTTAGAGATTACTATGATCTATTTATGGAAGTATTTATAGTTAATATTCTTAAATATTCAATGAGTAAGAAAGGGTAGTAATATCATTTTATATTTTTATTGAAGACCCAATGGAAGGAGAAGTTTTAATAAAAATTTACCAAATGTGAACTTTGGATTCAGAAAGTTTCATTTTAGGTAATATAATCTCAAGTGAGAGTATATTGGTGGATCTTTCAAAGATAGAATATATTGACCAATGTAATAGACTAACCATAATAACAAAAATCCATAATTTTCTTAGGTTGGATGGATAATACCAATGCTTTGTGATAGATTTAACATGAATATCTAATCCACTCAAAAAGATGAATCAGAAGGGGGTTAAGTTCTTATGTATATATGAATATGAAGAGACTTTCAATGAACTAATGATAAGGTTAGTCAGTGAACCTCGTATCACACTACCCTATAGTAGATAAAAATTTATGATCTATAACGATACATCAATGAAGTGACTATGATGCATCGTTATTCATAATGATATGGTGATATCATATGCCTCACACCAATTGAAACTACATGAGAAAAATTACCCGACTCAATATTTGGAGATAGCTTATGTAATTTTTGTGTTAAAGATATAAATAAATTATCTTTACGGTGAAATGTTTGACATATAAATAGATCATATAATTTTGAACTATATATTCACATAGAAATATTTTAATGTGATTTATTGAAGATTATTATAATTTATTAAATATTATGATTTCTCAATACATTACCACCCAGTGAAGGAAAACAAGGTGGTTGATGCACCATGTCAGAAATGACATGCTAGTTTGTCCATGATAAGGATTGAAAGTAATCAAATACTTAAGGATTTTCAGAATATAAAACTTTAAATCCTAATAAAAGGATAATTTTAATATATTTTTCAAATGAATGTTTGACCATATATCCATGTGAAGGTTAAATAGGTGAGGAGGAATATATAGAACCATAGAAGAATGTGAGAGGTGTTCTTGAGTTAAAACATGATTATTATGGAATGATAAGGTTTAGGAGAAGAGTATATGTCATGTACATACCAAAATCGAAGCATGATTTGTTGGATTAATCACATAGTTCATCATTCTCTATTCATCCTAGAATTAGAAATATTTATAGAGTTTTGAGAAAATATTTTTGGTAGAACAATATAAATAGGGATATTTCAGATGTCAGCAAGTTAAATCTGAGAGACATAATTCAATGGGGTTATTACAACCATTACCCATACCAGAATGTAAATGTGAAAACATTACCATGGATTCAGTCCTTGGACTCCCCAAAACATATCAAAGGAACAATGTTATTTGGTTATAAAAATCTTCTTATAAAGTTATAATACATGATTTACATTAGAGAATATTTCCCTCTTGATCAACTTGTGAGGTTATACATTAATAAAGTGGTATGATTTCATATAGTACCACATTTTATTGCATCTGATAAGGTTCTTAGGTTTACCTATAAGTTTTGGAGAATTTTTTGATCATATATGAATATAGAGGTGAGTTTCAGAACTTCATATCATCCTTAGATAGATGGTCAGTCTGACAGGACCATTCAAACTCTAGAGGACATTTTTTAGATCTTTCTCAACTTATTTCAAAGGTGTTTGGGATCAACAACTTCCCTTGGTGGAATTTTCATACAATAATAGAGTTCACTCAAGAATTTATATGGATCTTTATGAATACCTATATGGTAGGAAGTGAATAACCCATACATACTAGGATGAAGTTGGAGAAATAAATCTATTGGTACTATATCTAGTTGAAGAAATAGCAGAGAAGGTCATATTAATTCAGCAATACATAAAAATAGCTCAAAGTCGACAAAAAAGCAATATTGAAAATCAATAGTGAGATCTAGAGTTTAAATTTAGTGAAAAATTAGTCCAATGAATATCTCATTGGAATGAGTTTATGATATTTGGAAATGAGGGAAAGTGGGTCCCTATATATATTAGTCACTTTGAAATTCTTGGTTGTATTGGGATGGTAAATTATTGTTTGACACTTCAATCGAATCTCTCTCAAGTTCATGATTTGTTCCATGTATTTCTCATGAGGGAGGGTATAACTTATCATTCACGCATACTGATCTCAATGTTCATACCACTAGAGAAAGACCTCTCTTATGTGTAACAACTAGTGGATATTTTTGGACTGTATAGAGAAAGTGTTATGTAATAAGACCACTCACCGAGTCAAAGTTTTATGGCGAAACCATAAATTAGTGGCAGCTATAAGAGAAATTGTGGATGTGATGAGGTAGAAGTATCTTTTGTTTTGGTATCATAGTGATGGAACTTCTAGGTTTTAATTCTTTTAAGTGGGTAGAATATAACATCCCAATATTTTCGAATATATTAATAAATTTAATTTCTTCGATAGGTTCTGATACATGCAGCCCTAAGTCTAAATGAAATATAATATAGAATACCATTATAACCCAACTATTTAATTGGTGAAATTAATAATAATATCCACATATAAAAAATTATGTATACTTGTTTTATATAAAGAAAATATATTTTTAGTAAAGTCATTATATGCTTTAAAATTATATTTTTCCTCAAAAATGGTTTTTATTATCTCTGTGAAAGAATATCATAATTAATTTATCGAAAATTATGAAATAGTATTTTATAAAAATGATATAATTTTTTAAATCATAATATCAAATTCATATTAGGGTGTTTTTTTGTTTTTTTTAAAGATTGATTTTTTAGTGAATAGTGAAAAGATACTAATTTTTATTGAAAAATGTGATTTTGTTTTCTGAATTTATAAATTCATTTAAAAAAAATGAATTAAAGTAATATTAGTTATATTATATTATTAATAATATCATTAATTTCATTTTAATTGATTTTATGGTTGAATTTGGTATAAAAATATTTTTATGCTTAAAAATACATTTTTCTGAAAATGTTTTTCTTAATGTATTTTGAAGTTTTCTCTCAAAGTAATTCATGCCACTTCTTTGAATTTAATATTGAAAAAATATATTCCATATTTAAAATCAGGATATTCAAATTTGTTAAATAGGTCCCTTTTATTTTTGTTTATTATGAATAGTAACCTTGGTAGATATTTGTCATCAAGGAAAGGGTAAAATGAGTAAAACATGGTTAATACCGTCAGATAAAGAGTTAAAATTTCTAAACACATTTCTTTATCCTATTGTATGAGTTTATTTCATAATATTTTATAAAAAATATTTAATATATAGCCACTTTTTACCATTTTTATTTGATAATACATTTATATAAATTTAAGAAAAGAATAAATACCAAATTTCATTCTCTTGAATTTAATATCTCTAATTTTTTTACATAATGTAAAGAGATAATGAGTTCAATTATAAATTTTTATTTGATATGTGAGTTAATTTTTTATCATAGTGGTTTAATTTATTTTTTTTGGTTGAAAAATTTCCTTAAATTCTTATGTAACTACAGAAAAATATTTATTCAATTAATAGAAAACTAAAATAAATGATTTTAAAAATATTAAAAGTAACATAATTGGGATGAATTGTTATTATCTGTTATTTTTTAGATAAATATATCATATTAGGCACTTTTTAAATGTTTATATTTAAATTCATGTGTTTTAATGATGTTTTCAAAGTCAAATGAAATAAATAGTTCCAAAAATGATATTAATAGTATTTTATAATAAATAATGATTTATTAAACGATTTAAAATTAATAAAATTCCTATATTTGGACAATTTAATTGGATATTGTTGAAACTATCAATAATTTTCTGTCTACGGTTCACTTTATTTTTTATAAAAACATTATTAACCCTTAAAAATTAAAAACCTTGACGTTATGGTAATTGTCAAAAGGGTAGTCAGGGATTAAAACGAATATATATTAGTGAAAACATCACCTAAACCTATCTAAATTTTATTTCATGAGATTATTTAAACTCGTAATTTTCATATATATTCTAAATATATAAATTTGGGGTTACAGGAACCTAGAAATTAGATTCTATTAATTTAATACAATAAATAATTCCAATAGTGCACATTTCCTCCCTTATAAAAGGGAAAATCTTCTCCTATCTTCCTCACACATTTTTATCCTTATATATTTACCAATACCTACCCAATTATCTTCTAAAATTCCATATCCATGAATTATAATTTCTTTTATTCTTAAAATACCAATCAAAGGGTCCTTAATAAGGGATCTAAAGGAGACATACCAAAGAAGATGTAATCATCTTACCTAGCCTCTTTAAATTTAATTCTTCTTCTACCGCATATAAAATTATGATATATATTATAATATAATAACAAAATAATTATATTCAATATAATTAGTTTTTATTATGATTATGGAAAAACCATTACCCACCTTCTTGCCATCTATTGGAAAACGATATAGTCACTCGTGCATACGTGTGGACTACCACCTCCACAAATAGATGTGTTTCGTTTTTCAATTTTATTTTAAATACGGTTATTAAGGATATAATTAATGAATTTATATGATATATATGACATAATAATGATTCTATAAAGGTGAATTGTTATTTACATTTCTTTTTTCCATTTGTTGAAAAGTGAAAACAGAGTTCATGTGTACGTATGTCCTACCGTCTCTATTAATGGTATAATTCATTAATATATATATGTATACCTTTTATGGATGAAAATATATATATATAATGATTATATATTATATTTTTATCCTTATTAAAATTCTTTAGATTATTTAACCATGATCAAATTATAAGGAACGAAAGAAAACATGCATGAAAAATGAAGGAGTTATCACCCAAAATAGTTATTTTAAAAACCAATTGTTAATAAACGAGACATAATATTTTATAATTAAATAAAATATATTATGATATATATGAATATATTTCTATAATAAATGTACAATAAATCTATATTTATTATAAATGAGTTCATAATTTTTACAAAGAAATAATATTCTTGAGGTAAGGGATATACATCTCAAACCCATTTTATTCATGATGGTTCATGACCATATTTCCAATAATAAAAATATATGATCCTTATATAATAGAGACCTTTAATGTTTATTATCTTTTGGATATTTCTATATAATATATTTTTTCATTTCATTTTACTCTCTTTAAGTAGAAAATATACAGAAAGGGTAATTTTAAGTGATTCTGGATTTATATCTCTCTTTGGCTAAAAATCCTTTTTCTTCCATGTCTCTGTTTTCGAAAAATGTTTTCAATAATGTTTTTAATATTATATAATGATTTTTTAAATTCATTTTTCACCCAAGTTTTAATTTTTATAAAATAGTTTAAAATTAATATTCTTTTCATTTTCCAAACCATGTATTTTTACTTTTTACTAAAAATGTGAAAGTAATCTACATTTAAATATATATGACATGAATAGAATTTCTCGGTGTCATGAACTCTCACTGCTTTGAAGCTTCCTTTACAAGTTTCCAAAGTTATTCCCAAATATTTTTTTCTTATTTTTATTTTTTAATTTTTTTATAATTTTAAGAAGTTATTTAAAAAAAGGTTATTTTCCTCAAGAAATATTCCAAAGATATTTTCAAGGAATTCTCACCTATGAAAACATCATTGATGTTAATTATGCTTTATCAGGGATATTATCTAATGATACCATCCGTATTATTTATCTAAAATTTTTATTATTATGATGATGATATTTTTTTGAAACCCATTTATTTTCAATGGGTTATGCTATTATGAAATGATGAATTGTTTTTGAAAATTTTTTTCCTTACATGAGTTATATTATGATGATATGATGAATTTTTTATGATCTTGTAGCAAAAATATGTATGGTTTACATTATGTGATGTGTGGTACTAAAATTATTTATCCCTTCAATGCATTGGGTATAGTTTTTTATATCAAGAGACAATTATAGGAAAAAGTAGATGCGGTTGATCCACTATGGGAAACAAGTCGATGTTCTTGATCAACTATGGGAAAAAGTCAACATTCTTAATCCACTATTGGAAATAGATGAGTTAGATTGATCAATTATAATATGGGAAATAAGTTTTGATGCCTGATCCAATATTATTTGAGGGTCTTAGTAGTAAACCTTGACATATCAAATAGTTTATATGCTTATGCAGGTGCCAAATTTTTATTACATGATTTTGGTCTAAACTTAAGATTCATGAATGATTTTAATTTTTTCTAAATATTATGAGTCATGTATTTTTAAATGATAATGTTTTATACCCTGAATAATGTTTATAGTCTATGAAATATGGGATAAAAACTTTCTAAGTAATGTTCATGAAATCATGCCCTTATTATTATCTTATAATTTCATATGATCATCAATTTTTAACTCTCATGTTTACCCTTACCGATCATCTAAGATCACCCTTTATTATGTTTCCTTTACCCAATTTATGGATAATGGTTTTAAGTAGAGTATTTCAATAACAGTGCAAATTGGGGAGAATTTTATGAGTGATTATGAAAAATGTACCTAAATAATATATTCATGTGTCAAGTATCCAAAGACACCAAACCTTTATGGTTATGAAGTGGATGATATTGTTATATATTTAATATTAATATAAAATTATGTAAAATTTATATATGAAATTATTACTCTCCTATAGTGTTAATATATTCTATCAACTTCTAAGTTTTGAGATATATGGATTCAGGTTGATGATCTTCTCTAGTGATTCTATATATAATGTGGTGTATCAGCCTGGGGTGTTATAATTTTATTATAAAATAAGGAAAATTGAATCCTGAATTTTTTTGTCGATTATCACTACTTGAATTAGGTGATAGTGAAGAATTTATATCCTATAATATAAATTAATTATTTATTTGATTATCCAAAGTAACATATCTAGTTCTCAAAGATCGATTTCGGGTCAGGATATCAGCATATTTGAGCGGAGGATGAGGATATCCCATAGTCTGATTTCAGATGTCATTACAGGTATTATGAATTCATTATAATATCATTTATATCTTATATTTCTTTAGTCATGTTCATGGGACTGATTAATTCAGTGTTCTATGAGTTTTTGTATTGATTTTTTATGGTTTTTATCAATGGAATCCTTACATTTTAGTGTTTTGGGAGAATCATGAAAAGAATCATTGAGCTATTTTGGGATTTATTTAGCATCAGTATCTAATTGGGAAGCTATTGAATTGTGAATTACAATACCATGAGGTCCATTTCATGGAACATATCATCTCTCATTGAGAAATATTCATGGATCCTTTAAATTTTTAGGTGGGTTTTCTTAGGTAACCCCCAATAATGTAATGGCAGTGTAGGGTTTTTTTGTATTTCTTATTATTACATGAGGTTAATTGTTTATTTAACTCATATTTTGATTACAATGATATATTTGATTAAAAACGATGAGAACTTTGTGTGGAATAACTATTTCTAGTAAAATTTATAGTATTTTAAGGGGAAGTTGGTCAGCACTCGTGTTCTTAGTTTTATAAAGGAGGGTGTTGTGTTCAGAGTTTATTATTATTCATCATGTATTATCTTGGATTGTGTTCTAATTTAGTAGGTGAATATTTTCTCTTATAGGTATTTTCATTTATGGCCTCATGAATGTAACTATACCACCCATGATATTAATCTTGTTACGATTTTTTTTCTTAGAATTTGTGGTGATATTACCTCATTAGTGATAACATTGTGGTCTTCACATATCACAAGAGTTTGAGGTTTGTCTATTCTCATAACAATATGAATTTTATAAGGTGATGGTTAATAGAATTATTATAGTTATATAAATTTTAAATTTCCTATACACCAAGATAATGGAATGTAGTGGTGGATGCTTTGAGTAGGAGTTTTTTCATGGATTTCATGTATGAGTATGGTGATATTTGGAGTGTGATGGAGGATATTTATTCAATGCACCTTAATATGGTATTATTTGATGGTAAAGGGTGTATTTATCATATAAAAATGTAGTAATATTTAGAACATCTAGTGGAGGAGACCTAATTGGTGAATTTCTATGTGGAGGCCTAGAGAGATCGTGTTTTTATGTTTATACTGCTATGGGATGTTTTCAAAAAAGTCAACATCAAGTGTTACTTTAGAGAATTATTTCTAACCCGTTGATGGGGTAGGATGTGGTTCTTTATGATTTCCACAATTCTCCATTTGTAGTACATCTTGGTGTTTCTAAGATGTATCATGCCTTGTGAGTTTAGTTTTTGTGTTCTAGATTGAAGAGATCAGTTGCAAGAGTTTCTCTCTTGATGTTTTATTTTCTAGCAGGAGAAGGTTGAGCACTATATTCCCAGTGGGTTACTTCATCCACATGATACTCCCCAATGTAGTTGGGAGGAAATATAAATGTACTTCATAACTAGTTTTCCTCAATCCTAGGGAGGGTGTGATTCTATATGGGTGATCAGGGACTATTGGAAAAATTCATCTCAATTATTAGTGATTAAGGAGTTGATATCAAAGGAGGTTATATCGAGGAATTATTTATAGGAGATAGTGAGTATTTATGTGGTTTTTAATATGATCATATTGTATCATGATAATTGTTTCACCTACAGGGTATGGATATGCCTCTGGAATTATGTTGGCAATCAGTTATTCCATAGAACCAATTTTTTGTCCACAGATAAATGGTTAGATGGTGAGAACTATCCAGAATAGTTCTCTCATGAACAATGATATTCACACTTCACCCTTCAAACATTCCTCATGAATTGATGAATTTTGAGAGATTCGTAAGCGTATTTCTGCCTTCTCATGGACATTTATTCATCTACACATTTTTTAGGCTGTATTTGAAAATCCAATGGAGGTATTATGCCACTGCCTCGGTGTCTTGGTGATTCTTAGAACATATGTGTGGTTAACCTCACCATCTGTCTGGTTATCATGCTACTCACTTGTTGACTAGGTGATCTTCAAATATACAAATGGATATCACATGGAATACACATAGTTTATATGTGGGTAATAATACTTCATCATTTTCTTTATTTTTTGATCTCACCAATTAGATTCTCTTTTATAGAAAATAAATCTGGAGCAACATGAATACACCTAAGATATTTCCACAAGATAGGTCACTATAATTGAGATAATTGAGTCTAATATTCATTAGAAAATTCACTCCAAGCCTTATTTCCTCTCAAAGATAAGGGGAACAGGCCTTTGGGACTATCTGTTATTGGATAAGCTATCCTTGTACAAGTTCAAATTTCCCAACAATGCACTGATTCTTATTCATAGAATGGAAAACTAGTCACTCAATGGATCAATAGTCAACTAGAGGTACCTAGGGATAACACATAAATGGTTAGGAACTTTATCCAAGAGATCAATAATCCTAAAATCAATGTGCTAATGTATATCCCTTTATCTCTGGAGGAGAATCCATACATAATAAAACTAGATGTGTACAACTATGGTTCAATTCTGAAAAATTAAATAGAAAATTGGAATCTAATTTGGTTGATAATATAATACCTTCAATATGAGTGTAATTTTATAAGAATTGGGTATGGAAATTATAGGTATGATGGTGTTTTATGGAGTTTAATAAGGATCCAAAAGTAGTTGGTTGGTATGAAATCATTAGGGTTTCTAAAACCTTCACTCATAAAAAATAATGTATGATTCAATAAATCATCAGTAGATTGATTCTGGATACCAATAAATTTCATACGGTGTATGGATAGGTGGGATTAATCCTTTGGGATGTATACATAATCAGCAAGGCTCTGATCTTAGAAGACATGTATAATGAATTTCTTACCCTGACTTCTAAATGGGATAATGTTGAGAGGATCCTACCACCTTCCAAGGTACTTCTAAATTTAGAAAAAATAATAATGGGGGACATAATTTATCCCATGTTTGATGTACGTTTCAAATTATGTATAGATATATTCATCAAATTGGTCATGTAAAACCAGAACATAAGAGGCCTCAGAAGTTCCTGAGTCGTCAAAATCACAGAATTCTCATCTCTTATCGACTAACCCTATAAGATGGAAAATTAAATGAGCAGGGATGGTAGTTCATATTCAAGGACAATAAATTAACCCATTTATAGACTTTCATAGTGACCTAATCAGTGATTACCTTCTCCTAGTATGATAGAAAAGGGCCGGTGTCAGGAAGGGGACCTTTGCGATGGTCTCAGAACTATAAAGCAGAAACTGTATTAGATTTTCAGTGCATGTATTGGAAAAGTTATATTGATAACATGGGTGTATTTACAAATTGAAGGACCCATTCTAAATCCTTGAATTATTCCAAGTGTTTAAGTATGAATAGTAGCTCCTATTGGTGGTTATAAGTTTATTGACCCCTTAAGAGATCCCTAGTGTTGGGATTGTACCCTATTTTCAAAGTATAAGCATGGAAAGGACAAGATTATTAAAGTAATAGGATGTAAATAAAAAGATATACTGGTAAAACTAATTCATGTATACAATGAATGAAACCTAAAAATGTTTCATTATTTATAATGTAACTGAAACTCTTGAATCGTGAACATGTATTATATCCCTGTAAGAGGGCATCCTAGCAACTAGGTTCGATATAGAAGTAATATGTGAGTGGTATATACCCAGTAAGATTCGGAGGAAATTTAGAGACATTTAAAAGAATTGTCTCAACCCTCCTTATAGCATGTGCAATAAGACGCATCCAATAGTACCATGCCAATTCAAGTAGATTGTAAAGCCTCAAGATTTTGGAATATATTTTTTCTAAATTTAATACTAACTTTGATAGCTTTTTCTACATGCAAAACCAAACTAAAATGAGTGAAGAAATGTTTATTATTAACAAATTTTAAGAATATTAAAATATATATTAAATAAAAAAATATTGTAATCAATTAGAAAATTCATACAAATTATTAATAAGAACACAAAAATTTAAAAAGGAATTTTTCAATAAAATCATTTTTCTTTATATATATTAAATATTCAATTAAAATAAAAAAAATTTAATTTTAGAATTTTAATTTTTTAAAATGAACATTATTTTTGAATTTCATATTTCAAAAATATATTATGATTATTATTTTTTTGATTTTTCTAAAATAATTAAATTTTAGGGGAATAATAATAAAATGTCAATTTTATTAAAACCGTGACTTTTACGACATTATCATAATAAAAAAATGGTGTAAATGTTTTTTTAAAAAAATTATATAAAAATATATATTTATAAATAGAAAATAAATAATTTAAAAAAACTACTTTTATTTCATAAAACTAATGTTTGACGTTTTGGAAACATAAGTAATATTTTACTCTAAAAACTATTTTTATTCAGTTATTTTAAAAGTTAGTTTTCATCACTTGTAGATATTAAATATTAAAAAATTGATTTTATATTTTAGATAAAAAATTAATATTATGAAATAAATTCAACTTCTTTTTTGGATTAAAATTATGATTACTAAAATTAATGTTAATAAACATGGTAATGGTGAAAGGGTTACTTTCAAAGAATTGTTTTATTAAGGCAATTTAATTTTTATATAATGAATAAAATGATATATTTTATATAAATTATTTGATATAAATTGTTCATTTGTATAAAAATATTCAATCACTTATTTAATTGGTAATTGATGTTATATAAGATTAAGAACACTCAATGGTGAAAATGATATTTATCCATAGAACATTATTTCCGTATATTAAATATTTTAATATAAAATTTAATTTTATCCTACTTATAAATTGAATTATATTATATGGGTAGTAAATTCAGTTTCATAAAATCCAAATCAGTAATAGTTTTTTCCTTATAGTTTTAAGAAAATATAAATTACTTGGGTAAAAACTAGTTACAAGGCTAAAAACCAAAATGGTAAAATGTAAAAATCAAGTTTTAATTAACATGGAACATGTTTAAAACATGTTTTAAAATGAGTATTAAAGGATTTATCATAATTATATCACTCATAAAACCCTTAATTATTACTTTTTGATTAATTTACCATTGAATAGTGTCATATCATTGTTGAAAAATAATGGGTATTCTAAAAAGTTCCCATTTATTCACTTATAAAAGGGGAATGCTTCCACCCCTTAATGTCACCCTTATTCCATAAAATTTCAACCTTAAGCACATCCATATTTCTCCACCAGGATACATATCTATATTTCAAAAACCTATGGTCTCAATTAGTTATCCTAATCCGTTAATTTCTAAGGAGACTTTGAAGAGAAAGTTCAAGGTCCCAACATGAGTATTAATTAATCCTTAACTTTATCTTTATAACATTACACTTTCAAAATTATCCTAACTATAATAATATAATAAAATTATTATATTTTGTATAATTAATTGTTTTTATATTAATGTAACAACCGTTGTTTATTCATTCTAATCCACTTAGAAAAATAAAAAATTGTTGATCGTGCATATATACATACTACAACCACCACAAAACAATGTATTTCATTTTTCATCACCACCTATCATGACTGGTTTTAATTATGTGATGGATGAATAAATATGATAAATATAATTTATTTATAAATTTAAAAATATAATTTATCATCTACCCTCAACCCCTCTCATTCATTGAGAAAAGTTGGTGTTAATCATACATATGTAAGGACAATCACCTCCATGATCTAACATTTTCTATTTTTCTCATTGATCCTTATCCTTCATCCAAAATAATTTAATAATTATTAAAAAAATCAAAAAAATATAGTTAATAGCATCATTATTCTCTTATAATGAAATTACACACATTATTAATCATAATCACCCGTCGAGTTGTTGTGTGTTCGTTTTTGGGTTAGGTTTACCAAATTCTTGAATGATTCTATAAATATCAATTATTAATAACTAAGTGAACTTAATTACTATTATTATTATAAAGTAATAATAAAATAACTATTATTTTATGATATTGTAATGGTTGTATTAAAAATTTAAATTATTACTAAAATATCATTTTTTGTCGCTGAAATTACTGAAATAAGTTGATATTGATTCCATTTTCATTGAAAAAAAACTAAAACACAAATTCAATATTATAATAGAATTATAAATAAATATAAGTGTTATATTATATTACATTAAATTATCTAGTAATGATGAACTTAGTATCAAATAATGGGTATCAATATTGACATTATACAACATGCTAAAAACAATTAGAATTACCAACATCTGATGATGGAAAAAAACCATAACTAAGTAGTAAATGTATAATAAATGATTATAATTTAATAGTATACAATATTAAAAAAATAAATATTATTAATAAATATATGATTAACATATTTATGTTTTTTATATATGAGTTTAACGTGCGTTTTACAAAGTGGTAATGCGTAGTGATGGTTTCTTTTTCTCATTTTCAAATCCATGAGATATGTTTGATATTGTGCACCATTATTTATTTTACATTGGGTATTCAATTCAATTTTGACTTCAAGTATAATTAATATATTTCTATTCAGGATATTTTAATGTACATTTCATGGTAACCCTCTTATTCTCTTGTTACCATTACTATGAGGGGTTTTTAACTCAATTATCATTCACTGAGTTATGGTTATTCTTCTTAAACATAATATATGTTGGGTACATTGTTATATTTTACCATATTATGTGTAATTTTATATTCTATTTCTATGTATTTATATTTATACCACATAAATACCTTTCCAAATGTCTCGTACTTCATGAATTATGATATCTATAAGTAATTTGGTTAACTCAAATTTCCTTTAATTGAGTTAAAATGTGATACATTGAGATTGATTCTTTTAAGTTTGATAAATTTTTAAATTTCCTATTTTATATGATATTTCCACTTTTCTATATGGTGAAAATTATTTTGTTAAATTAAATATGTTTTCTTAAGTAATTTCTCTCTCGTTTAATTGCAACGTTTTTATGAAAAAAATCTCATCTCTTTTAAAGAGGGTTTTTCCTCCATTTCCATTTTTTATTCCAAAAAATGTTTTCCATTATTATTTATATATCCAAATATATTTTTAATAATGTTACCTTAAAATTTTTCATTACTATTTTTTAAGGTTCTTTTTTACAACTACTTTTTATGATGTTGGTTTTGAATAAAGGTATTTGAAAATATTTAACAATTTTTTCATTTTTTAAAATCAAATTTTCTATAATACACTCCTAATTCCTTTAGAGAAAAAAATGTATTTTAAAAGATCTATTATTGAATATTATTTTATAAAATTAATTTTAAAAAAACACTTTACCTTTTTGAAAACCTAGAATCATTTTCAAGGATTTATTATTGATGATTATTTTTAAAAAGTTAAAAGTTTTCAAGATATTTTCACTTCTTATTTTAGAATTTTTTTTTGTATTTTTAAAGGATATACTACATAATGTTCCTTTTAAAATGAATATTTTAAAAAAATCTCTTCACATATTCAATCATGACTTTTAAAATTGACTTTAAATTCATCTTTTATACCAAAGAAGAAATCATTTTCAAAAAACTATTTTATGATTTCACCACCATTTTCCTATTTATCCCTCAAAGATATATTTCCGTGGAAATTATTTTTCCTTAATCTAAATATAAATGTTCATATGAAATACTATTTTTGGGTGATTAAATTTTGGGTATCAACCAGTAACATTCTCAATGTCATTTTTTGTGATACTATCAATAAATGTTACAAAACCAATTTTTTTTCTATGGGTTCATAATGATGCGATGAATGATTTTTTTCAAGTGGAAAAAATATGTATAGAAGAATTATTGGTGGGGTAAAATATTTCCTTTGAATGAATTAGTAACGATTATACCCCATTTTTTCAAAAGGGAAAATAAGAGGATTTATCCAAATTAAAAGGGTATACAATAGGATTTATCCCAAGCCAAAGGGTACATGGGAGGATTATTCCAAGACAAAGGGTATAATGGAGGACTTATCCTACAAAAAAGGGTACATGGGAAGATTTATCCCATGCCTAAGGATATACAGGAGGATTATTCTACTACAAAGAAAGTATGGGAGTGATGATATCGGGTTTAATATGTGATGAATATCTTGGTGGGTAGATATGTTGTATCATTTATATGCTTATTTTTGAAATTGAACCTTAGAAATAAGTACGCCAAGATCCTAAGACATTATGAATGCTCGGAATGGGAGACGGCCACTACAGAAGGAGGCTTTAATGGGGGTTGTGATGGGTATGATGTTTATGATATGTAATCGGTTTCTGAATTGCGGTATGTTCTTGTTGTAGTTTTCTTTTTCTTTAATAAATAGTCAGGGGCCTACCTCTGACTGACTTTCCTGGAATATGCTTATTTTTATTCCAGGCTATTATGTAAAAATCATGTGCCTATGATTATAGTCATTGAATCATGTTTAATGACTCATTCTTTCACACACTTTTTCCTTGATATATGTTTTTTCATTTGTTATTACATGTCCTTTTATCATGAAATAATGAAAAACTTTAGTATTACATGATCTTTTAATAAGATATTTCTACCATGATCATGTTTCCTTATATGATTATGATCGAACCCTTCATGAAATGTGGATAATGTTTTCCTTACTGAGAATTTTATCTCACCCCTTTATTATTTTTCCCTTTCCATATTTTATGAAGATTAGTTTAACTTATGATAATTCTATGAGGTATTAGTGTGGTTTTATTATGGAGAAATGTTCACAAGTATTGTAAATTAATTTTTTATGTAATTGATCCTCAAAGAAACTAAAAATTATGTACATGGGTTTGGGATATGATTTATGAGTTTTAGTTTTTATCTTATGGTAATATTGTAAAATAATGATAGGATTATCCTAATTTTTATCAAATCTCGAGTTTAAAGAATTTTTTATAGCACTAGACCCAGGGGTGTGGGTTTGGGGCATCACACTTGGTATCAGAGTAGGGTTTATTTATTTTTTTAGAATTATTTTGGTTATTTTCTAGGATTATGATGAGATAAATTTAGTGAAAACACTAGGGATGCATATAATAAATAAATCCACATATAAGAAAACATCAAAAAGTTTTGGTAAAGTAGAGATTGTGTGGTTATCTTAGCATAGTGATTGGGGTCATCCAAGATTATAGAGGATATGATCTAACAAAAAATTTAATAAATAATATCAGGAGAAATATGGCCCCACAAAGATGGATGTGGAGGGTTGGTGATGCTGGGTTTCAAACTCCAATAGGATTCCTATGTATCCTTCTAGGCCAGAATCAAATCCCATGTAGTTTTAATAACACAATTTAAGGTCATTTAGCAAGACCATTCCATGAATCTTAATGTCATTTGGTTTGAAAGTTTTCATGAAATTTTATGTCGTGTGACTAGGACATTGGCCATGAATTTTAGTGTCATACTATGGGGGCTTTTTCATCATCAAATGTACAACACCATATAGTTGAATATGGCTTTCACATGTGGAGTTTCCCTTTAAAAACACATATCATTGGGTGTACTAGACCGGTTTCCCTTGATTATGTCATTGTTAGGGATTATTCTTAGGAGGAGGCCCATGCACTACTCGAGAATTGTGAGAGAATGGGTAGGGCTTATGCATTAATGGGTTCCACCTTGCTAGTTCTCCGGAATGGTTTGTATGAAGGTATCCCAAATCAATTTCTCTCTCCCCAGCTCCCTTGATGATTCATAGTGATAAAATCAGCAATAGGAACTATATTGGGTCTTATATTGAAAACAAAATCCCAAACATACATGGTTCATGTATTTTAATCATGATCTATGATGTGCATCTCATGACCCTCCCTCTATAGATACTGTAATGAAGGGAGAGAGATAATGACCCCCAAGCCCCGCCTCCAGTAGGCCCTGGGTTGGTAACTAGCACTGAGGGTATGAAAATATCATATATATATAAGAGGAATTTACCATTATAATATTAATAGGACCTGGATATAAGATGGATCATCCACAAACAACTCCAAGACAAAATATAAAAAAAAATCCAAAAATAATCCCTCATGCATCTATAAATAGAACTGATACAGATACAATAAAGTCTCAAAAGTAAATACCTAAAGTAAAGCTAATGTAAAGACCCGTATATTTCAAGGGAAATTTTTTCTTAATTTTCTTTTGGATTTTACGAGTACGCAGTTTTTGATGGCACCTGATTCCGAGGCCCGGTGTGCCCGGAATCAATTTCTGAAGTTTAGCTTGGTTACGTTTAGTGAACGAACGATCGGGTTTTTCTAACTTTTTAACCGGTGCTCAGAACTGAAATCTAAGGGCACTGATGAAACCGCAGCATCGGTTTTTGCTTAGGAATACCCTTTCTGGAGTTGCATTTTCTCGGGTGTTGTTGTAAAAAAAGGGGTTAACTAATGAATAAAATAAAATTTGTGCAACAAATTTTATTCTAAGTAGTTTAAACCTACGTATGGAAGTTGAGGTGGGACCCACTAAATACTAACCCCTCATGATAGGATATTAGTGAGGTGGGCCCCACATGAGCCCCACATATTCAACTTCCTCAAACCTCCCATTAAGTTGGCAAACCCCCATTAATTTTGTGTAACACACCCGCACCCCTTATTTAATGCCAAGTCAACTCTCACGTTTAATTGGATTATTAAACGCCTCATTAATTGGTCAATGCACGTTAATTAAATCGTGATTTAAATTTGAATTTCAAAAAGGGATGGCATGAGTAATAAAATAAGGAAAAGCCTTATTTTATTATTGTTGATGTGTTGTGCAAGAAGATTTGGGAAGAAATTACTCTAGTCTTGAAGAACGTTCTTTCTCGTTGAAGAACGTGAAGAACAACGAAGAATGCTGGCCTCTGATGAAATACAACGAAGAATGCAAGTTCCTCAGAGATCGACGACGCGACGCTGTGTACCGCGATGCCGACGATCCTCTTCCGCGACGTCGTCTTCCGCAACGTCTTTTCCTGCGACGATCCTCGTTTGACAACTTCTTCGAGGTAGGGAGTTTGGTTTAATTTAATTTATGTGTATTATATCCTTGACATGTGTTTTAATTGTTGGAAGTCATTTGAACCACTAACGTTGTGGGTGCGGACCAAAGAACATGTCTGAACCCAGTGATTCTCTGTTCTTGATGCGCGAAACATTGGGCGACGATGAAACAGGAACTTTGAATGATTGAAGGAAGTCCAAGTAATCTACGGGTCCCGAGATGACCCCAGGCGTAGATGGGAGCAAGAACGGACCACCGGAGAGGCTCCAGTGGCATGCAGACTTCACCGGCGGCGCGGGTTGTTGGCGGCCGGAGGCGGCGGCCGGCACCGGCCCGCCGCCCGGAGGCGGCGGCGTCCCGGCGTGCTGCCAGGACAAACCTCCGCGGATGAATCCGGAATGGAAGGCGACTGAAATCCCACGATCGCGCGGGATCCGGAGGAGGATGCGGCACTCGCTGCGTCTGCAGAGCGCAAGGGAAGGGGGGGACAGAGTCCCCCCATGCTCGGCCGCTGGCCGAGCTATAATGGCAGCTGGCCGGGCCGGGCCGGGTTCCACAGACCGGACCGGGCCGCGCCCAACCAGGCCAGGCCGGGCCGTTCCCTAATGGGCCGAACCCGGACCCGGGTCGGGTCAACCTGGGTGGGGTTGGGCCGGGTCAGACCGGGCCCAGACCCCCCACTTTCGGTATTTTGCCCATAACATGGACTACGAACCACTGATCGACACACCGTCAGTTGCGTAGTGATCCTTGGAATTAGACGGTCTTTTTGGTATACTACAATTAATGTTTAGGAGAACTTTGGGTATGGTCAGGTTGGTTTGAACATGAAACCAACCGGGCCCTCGGAGCGGAAACGCTCATAACTTGAGTTACGGACGTCTGATTGACGTGTCGTCGACTTTGTTGGATTCCTCTTAGTGAGACGGACATTTTGGCTTACTCTGCTTGAGGTTTGGACATAGTTGGAGTATGTTCGGGTTGTTTTTGACTTAAAAACCAACCAAGCCCCTGGAACGAAAAACCCAATAACTCTCAGACCGGGCATCTGATTAACATGTCGTCTGTCGCGTTAAGTTCCTTTTGTCGAGACAAAAATTTGGGATACATCAACTACGGACTACGTGTCAGTTGATGTATCGACCCCCTTGCCTCGTGGAGTGGACCCTCCTGGAATTGAGCATGCTGTGTGAGGGAACCCTAGAACTGACTGCAATTGTGACGACTGCACTGAAATCCTCCGTGGGTTCGGCAGCGATGACGACTGCACTGAAATCTTCCATGGGTTCGGCAGAGATGACTAATGCACTGAAATCCTCCGTGGGTTCGGCAGCGATGATGACTGCACTGAAATCCTCCATGGGTTCAGCAGCGAAGACGACCATACTGAAATCCTCTGTGGGTTCGACGGCGATGACTACAATTCTTATATCCTACATGGGTCTAGCAGTGTTTGAATCTGTTCTTGTATCCTACGTGGGTCTGGCAGAGTAGCTGGTCTGTATCCTATGTGGGTCTGACAGCTTAGCTGGTTTAGTATCATATGTGGGTCCCAGCTCAGATGAATCATTTGCTAAATCTGATCATCTCTATCACCTTACGAAGAAGTATACCCGTGTGAGCTGAGTCTTGACTTTCAATCATTATCTTCAATATGATTGACTTTCCTTCCTATGTAGATTGGGTTGTGCTTTCCTATGTGGATTGGGTTGTACTATCATGTGTGGACGTGATCGAACATGGGCTCGAATGATGGAGCCGAACCGGAATTGATGACTTAGGTATATGTAAGGGCATATACCTAAGTAGTGGTGTATGTTACTTCGTGATTGTATCTTTCTTTTGTGGATTATCCTTTGTGGATTCCGGGAGACCTTTGGGGGTCTCGGGGTCCCGACTAAGTAGCGTATACTCACCCCTAGATGGGCTATGCCCGCACTACGTTGTGTTGGATGTAGACGACGGACAGTGCTGATCATGGTTGAGGCTTGTGGAGCAAGTCGGTACCTAGAGGTGGACCACTGGGTGGGATGTACACGGAGCGGATGGATAGACCCGAGGAGTTGAGGAGGCTATGTGTACCCACCCTTCAGTTGGGACTTCCAGTGGACGACTTGACGTTGCTTCTTTACTTTCAGTTGTTGTACCTTCTTTCTAGTTGTACTTTACTTTTAGTTTGAGTTTGTATTCTGGACCACTTACTTTTCTTCACTACTATTGTACCCAGTTTTACTTAGTGTTTACTTCTTCATTCTTACTCTATGGTGTTTGTTTACTTTATAAAGGCAATGCCATCCCTTTTTTGTCAGAATTTACGCCTTGGTGCTAGTCGCCAGCCCCAGGCCTATGGATGGCGGGCTTGGGGTAGTCACAGCACGGGTCCCGAGGTCGGGTCGTGAAAAATTGGTATCAGAGGAGTTTGGTTATACCGCAGAACTCGAGACTCTGATCTTCCTACTTGTAAAGCAATAGTGTTAAGGGTTTTGAGTGTGGTTATCAGTCCACGGAGTCTAGTGTTGGTGCGGCGGCCGACGTATCCGTACACCAGGACCAAGACTTCTGATTTCTGACTCAATGCACGAAAACATTGATTGCATGTGTGTTTCAAAAGTTTTCTTTGTGATTACTTTGTGTCATCTCACCAGGTATACTGTTTTGACAGTTGCACACCTGTTTCTTTTCAGGATGGCCCCACAACAGCAGCCAGCTAGGGTTCAGAGCTTTGTGCGAGACGATAGACCACCGAGCGATGAGGCCGCGGTGTAGGGCCCTTTTACAGTGGAGGCACCAGCGATACCTCTACCCGTCGAGCCACCAATGTCACCAGCCCCAGCCACTGAGAGTACACGTCACCTTAGTGCACTACACGAGTTTCAAAGTCAGAGACCGCCCAGGTTCCGCGGGGAGACAGACCCTCACGCAGCCGAGGATTGGCTGGAGGTAGTTGTGCGAGTTTTCAGGTTAGTGGGGACGTCAGCTGACCTCATGGTGATCCTTGCAGCGAGCCTCCTGCACGCGGCAGCAGGTAGATGGTGGAGCTTGATGCTCTAGTTTCACGACGAGACATAACTCCTCTAGACGGACTTCAAGAGCCTCTTCTGCTCGGAGTTCATCCCAGCCACCCTCCATGCTGTGCGCATCCAGAAGCTACTACAGCTGTGGCAGGGCAGCATGACGGTCGCCCAATACTCAGCAAGATTTACCGATCTCTCGTGCTATTCGACGAACATGGTGTGGGACCCATTCTTCCAGGCCCAGACCATCAAGCAGAGACTGAGGCATGATATTAGGGCATCGATGATCTCCCTTAGCATATCGACACAGGCAGGAGTACTGAACCAAGCTCTTCTCATAGGGAGATTTCTTGCTGAGCCTACTCCAGCAGTGAGACCTACCGCAGGGCGGCACGTAGCAGTGTCGTCTGAATCTAGTAGTCAACGGATGTCACAGGGGTCCAGGCGGACCAGACCATCAGGCGGACGACCTCAGGACACTGGCTCAGAGGTGCGGGGCACAGGGCATAGAGCCAGCCTTCTGAGGATCAGATAGTGCTACACATGCGGTGGGCAGGGCCACTTGGTTCGTGACTGCCCGACCTGCCGTGCAGAGGAGCAGCAGACAGTTGAGGGGCCACCCAGGCAGAGGCAGTGGGTCGACCGTGGCGGTCCGCAGGGAGAAGGCGGACGAGGAAGAGGAGATGGCCGAGCAGTGGGTGGTGGGTGACGCTTTGAGGCTTTACCCCCACCGCCACCAGGAGGTCCACCCCGACCACAGGGAGCTGGTGGGCAGAGATAGGATCATCTTTAAACAGTGGATTCCTATGACCATGGCGCGCCATAAATGATTCGAGGTACTATCTATGTCTACTCCACCCTTGCTGCAGTTCTTATAGACATAGCAGCGAGTCATTATTTTATTGTCGCTGCCCTTGTTTGGAGCTCGGAGATTCCAACAGAGCCGTTGGCTCAATCCTTACGGCTAGAGACTCCTACGGGAGCAGACTCAATGATTACGCACTAGTTCTGGCAGTGTGAACTTACTCTAGGAGGCGAGACCTTCGGCTAAGATCTTCTTATAGTGGCGTCGAGGCCTTACGACGTCATCTTGGGTATGGATTGGTTATCTACAGCCCATGCTTAGATCGACTATATTAGGTGCAAGGTGCGATGTGTCCGCACTGACGGGAATAGGTTCACCTTCACCGGTGAGAAGGGAGCCTTTGCAGCGTAGGATGGACTCACGTAGAGAACAGGACAGCCCATCACTAATCAGTTGGCTAGCCTAATCCTAGGATCAGTTGACGTGCAGAGTTAGAGTTTTCCTGTAGTGGTGGATCAGTATGCGGACTTTTTTCCGGACGACGTTCCAGGACTACCTCCTCAAAGAGAGGTAGACTTTTATATTGACTCGTACCCCAGGACAGGCCCGATATCTACTCCAGCATATCGGATGGCTCCTGCTGAGCTTTGAGAGCTGTGGGTATAGCTGGAGGACTTACATAGCAAGGGATTCATCCGACCCAGTGTTTCACCCTGGGCTTCCCCGATTTTGTTCTCCAAGAAGGCAGACGGGAGCTTGCGACTGTGTGTCGGCTATCGTCGCCTGAACCAGGTGACCATGAGGAACAAATATCTGCTACCGAGGATTGATGACCTCTTCGATCAGCTCAAAGGAGCACGGTGGTTATCAAAGATAGACCTCAGGTCAGTCTATCATCAGCTCAGAGTTCGGGATGAGGACATGCAGAAGACGGCCTTCAGATGTCGGTATGGACACTATGAGTTCTTGGTTATGCCTTTCGGCAAAACCAACGCTCCAGTAGTGTTCATGGGTCTCATGAACCGGATCTTTTAGCCATACCTCGATCGATTTGTCGTGGTCTTCATCAACGACATTTTGATATACTCGACCACTGAGGAGGAGCACGCCTACCACTTGTGGGTTATACTAGACACACTCTGAGAGCACCAGCTTTACGGTAAGCTCTCGAAGTGTCAGTTCTGGATACGCGAGGTCCACTTCTTGGGACACGTCATCTCTGATGCGGGAGTTGTGCTGGAACCTGCCAAGATCGAGGCAGTGCTAGCTTGGGAGCCACCCAGGAGCATAACGGAGGTGCGGAGTTTCTTGGGACTAGATGGGTACTACCGGAGGTTTGTTCCAGACTTCTCCAGAGTTGCGGCACCACTTGCAGCTTTGAAGAATAAGGGGAAACCCTTCATGTGGTCAGACAGATGTCAGTAGAGCTTCTAGGAGCTGAGACAAAGATTTACCAGCACACCTATCTTGAGGCTACTGGAGGAGGGAGTGGGGTACGTAGTCTATTGTGATGTATCAGGGACCGGACTCGAATGTGTCCTGATGCAGGAGCGGGCAGTTATTTCATATGGATCACGTCAGTTGAGGTAGCATGAGTAGAACTACGCTACCCATGACCTGGAGTTGGAAGTTGTGGTCTTTTCTCTGAAGATGTGGCGACACTATCTGATGGGCGAGCACTTTACAGTCTACTCTTACCACTAGAGTCTCAGGTACATCTTCTCGCAGAAGGACCTGAATCTGAGACAGCGGCGATAGCTTGAGTTCCTCCAAGACTATAACATTGAGATAGTATATACTCTTGGAAAGGGGAACATAGTAGCTGATTCTCTCAGCCGGAGGACGGGCATTCAGCTACTCGGGGAGGTGACAGAGCAGCTAGCTGCTTTACAGATATCCTTCGTGGATAGAGATAGATCAGCCATTCTTCAGTCACTCATAGTCACTCCTCCACTACTACATTGGGTCAGAGAGGCACAGCGTAGGGACGTTGACTATGAGATGCGGCATGCGCAGATATCCTCAGGATAGGCACCTGATGGATTCTCTATAGGAGGAGAGCACGGTGTCCATTTCAGAGGATGTACCGTGGTACCAGCTACTTTGCAGAAGGAGGTGCTGAGGATGTTTCACACTTCCCCTTTAGCGGTACATCTAGGAGTGGAGAAGATGTACGAGGATCTCAGACGGCAGCACTGGTGGCCGGGTATGAAGAAGGTTGTAGATGAGTTCGTTTCACGATGCCTCACTTGACAACAGGTGAAGGCAGAGCATCAGGTACGAGCAGGCTTGGTACAACCCATGGAGGTCCCGGAGTAGAAGTGGGACGGGATATCTATAGACTTCGTGACTGGACTTACACGTACTTCTAGAGTTCACAACTCCATTTAGGTGATTGTAGACCGACTCACCAATTCAGCCCACTTTGTACCCATCAGAGAGAAGGTCTCAGTAGAGAGCTTAGGACGTCTCTAAATTCAAGAGATTGTATGGCTTCATGGTGTGCCATCATCTATCATCTCCGATCAAGATGCTCTCTTTACTTCCTGGCTTTGAAAGGGGTTGCAGGAGGCATTCGGGATGAAGCTACGTCTGAGCACCGCCTTTCACCCTCAAACGGATGGTTAGACTGAGAGGACCATTCAGACCCTTGAGGACATGATTTGTGCATGTGTCCTCGACTTTGGTCGCAGCTGGGAGGACCACCTACCCTTGGTGGAGTTCACGTACAACAACAGATACCACTCCACCATCGGGATGGCACCATACGAGGCATTGTACGTCTGACCTTGCAGATCACCTATGTGCTAGATAGACCCTGGGGAGTCAGCACTTGTGGGACCAGATATGGTCCATGACACGACAGAGAAGGTCTAGGTCATCCAGGAGCAGATGAGGGTAGCTCAGAGCCGACAGAAGTCTTATGCTGACAGGAGGCGGATACCACTAGAGTTTGAGGATGGCGACCACGTCTTCTTGAGGGTCTCACCTCGACGTAGATTACGGAGATTTGGCCGAGGTGTCAAGTTATATCCATGCTTCATCAGACCATTCCAGGTGCTCAGCGGGATAGGAGAAGTGGATTACCGCCTGGCTCTACCACCTCTGTTGCACCAGGTGCACGACGTCTTCCACGTATCTCATCTGAGGAGATACGTGCACGACCCGATGCATATCATCGACCATGGGAAGCTAGACCATGACGATGGGGAGACTTTTGCGGAGGTCCCGATGGAGATCGAGGATCGATAGGAGTGGGTCCTACGTGGGAGGTTGATTCCTCTAGTGTGCATCAAATGGAAGCACAGGAACCTCCAGTAGAGCACTTGGGAGCAGGAGGCTCAGATGTGTGCTCAGTACCCTCATTTGTTCCCCTAGTTTGTGTTGTATCTTTACGGGGACGTAAATCCATTAGGTGGGAGTAATGGAAAGACCCGTAAATTTTAAGGGAAATTTTTTCTTAATTTTCTTTGGGATTTTACGACTACGTAGTTTCTGACGGCACCAGATTCCGAGTCCCAGTGTGCCTGGAATCAATTTCCGAAGTTTAGCTCGGGTACGTTCAGTGAACGAACAAGCGGGTTTTTCTAAATTTTGAACCGGTTCTCGGAACTGAAATCTGAGGGCACTGATGAAACCGCAATGTTGGTTTTTTCTTATGAAGACCCTTTCTGGAGTTGCATTTTCTCGGGTGTTGTTGTTAAAAAAGGGTTAACTAATGAATAAAATAAAATTTCTGCAACAAATTTTATTCTAAGTAGTTTAAACCTACGGATGGAAGTTGAGGTGGGACCCACTAAATCATAACCCCTCTTGATAGAATATTAGTGAGGTGGGCCCCACATGAGCCCCACCTATTCAACTTCCTCAAACCTCCCATTAAGTTGGCAAACCCCCATTAATTTTGTGTAACACACCCGCACCCCCTTATTAAATGCCAAGTCAACTCTCGCGTTTAATTGGATTATTAAACGCCTCATTAATTGGTCAACGCACGTTAATTAAATCGTGATTTAATTTTGAATTTCAAAAAGGGATGGCATGTGTAATAAAATAAGTCAAATCCTTATTTTATTATTGTTGATGTGTTGTGCGAGAAGATTTAGGGAGAAATTACTCTAGTCTTGAAGAAAGTTCTTCCTAGTTGAAGAACGCGAAGAACAAAGAAGAACGTCGGCCTCTGACGAAAGACGACGAAGAACGCAAGTTCCTCAGATATCGACGACGTGATGCCGTGTACCGCAACGCCGACAATCCTCTTCTGCGACGTTGTCTTCCGAAAAGTCTTTTCCCGCAATGATCCTTGTTCAACAACTTCTTTGAGGTAGTGGGTTTGGTTTAATTTAATTTATGTAGATTATATCCTCGACATGTATTTTAATTGTTGGAATTTGTTTGAACCACTAACGCGGTGGTTTCGGACCAATGAACAAGTCTGAACCCACCGATTCTCTGTTCTTGATGCGCAAAACGTTGGGTGACGATGAAACGAGACTGTTGAGCGATTGGAGGTCGTCGTAGTAATCTATGGGTCCCGAGATGACACCAGGCGTAGAAGGGAGAAAGAACGGACCACCGGAGTGGCACCAGTGGCCCGCGGACCCCACCAGCGGCGCCGATGGGCAGAGGCGGCAGCCGGCACTGACCAGCCGCCAGGAGAAACCGCCGCAGCTGAAGCCGTGGAGGCAGGCGACCGGGATCCCGCGGCCATGTGGGATCCGGAGGAGGACGCGGCACCCACCGCGTCCGCGGAGCGTAAGGGGGGAACCGTGTCCCCCAATGCTCAGCCGCTGACCGAGCCAGCATGCCACCCAGCCGGCCCATGCCCTAATGGGCCGGACCCGGACCCGGGTCGGACCGGGCCCAGACCACGCACTTTCGAACCACTTTCGGTCTTTTGTGAATAACATAGGATACGGACCTCCGATCGACACACCATCAGTTGTGTAGTGATACTTGGAACGAGATGGTCATTTTAGTATACTACACTCAAGGTTTCAGAGAACTTTGTGTACGGCTGGGTTGGTTCGAACACGAAACCAACCGGGCCCTCGGAGTGGAAACGCACATAACTTGAGTTCCGAATGTCCGATTGATGTGTCGTCGACTTTGTTGGATTACTCTTAGTGAGACAGACCTTTTGGATTACTACGATCGAGGTTTGGATGGAGTTGGAGTACAGTCAGGTTGGTTTTGACTTAAAAACCAACCGGGCCCCTAGAACGAAATGCCAATAACTCTCAGACCGGGCGTCTGATTGACGCGCCGTCTGTCGCGTTGAGTTCCTTTTGTCGAGACAGAACTTTGGGATACGTCAACTCCAGACTACGTGTCAGTTGATGTATTGACCCCCCTTGGCTTGTGGGGTGGACCCTCCCGGAATCGAGCATGCTGTGTATGGGAACCCTAGAGCTGGTTGCGACTGTGACGACTGCACTGAAATCCTCTGTGGGTTCGGCAACGATGATGACTGCACTAAAATCCTCCGTGGGTTCGGCAGTGATGATGACTGCACAGAAATCCTCCATGGGTTCGGTAGTGATGACGACAGTACTGAAATCCTCCGTGGGTTCGGTAGCGATGACGACTGCACTGAAATATTCTGTGGGTTCAGCAGCGAAGACGACTGTACTGAAATCCTCTGTGGGTTCGACGGCGATGACTACTGTTCTTGTATCCTATGTGGGTCTGGTAGTGTTTGAATCTGTTATTGTATCCTACATGGTCCTGGCAGAGTAGCTGGTCTGTATCCTACGTGGTTCCGACAGCTAAGCTGGTTTAGTATCCTACGTGGGTCCCAGCACAGATAAATCAGTGGCTACATCTGATCATCTCTATCACCTTACAAAGAAGTATACCTGTGTGAGCTGAGTCTTAACTTTCAATCATTATCTTCGATATTATTGACTTTATTTCCTCTGTGGATTGGGTTGTGCTTTCCTGTGTGGATTGGGTTGTACTATCCTATGTGGACGTGATCAAACTTGGGCTCGGATGATGGAACCGAACTGGAATTGATGGCTTAGGGATATGTATGGGCATACACCTAAGTAGTGGTGGATGTTACTTCGTGATTGTATCTTTCTTTTGTGGATTATACTTTGTGGATTATGGGATACCTTCGGGGGTCTCAGGGTCCCTACTGAGTAGCATATACTCACCCCTGTACGGACTATGCCCGCACTACGTTGTGTTGGATGCAGATGACGGACAGTACTGATCGTGGTTGAGGCTTGTGGGGCAAGTCGGTACCTAGAGGTGGACCACTGGGCGGGACGTACACGGAGCCGACGGTTGGACCCGAGGAGTTGAGAAGGCTATATGTACCCACCCTTCAGGTGGGACTTCTTGTGGACAGCTCAACGTTGTTTCTTTACTTTCAGTTGTTGTACCTTCTTTCCAGTTGTACATTACTTTCAGTTTGGGTTTGTATTCTGGACCACTTACTTTTCAGCACTACTATTATACCCAGTTTTACTTAGTGTTTACTTCTGCTTGCTTACTCTGTGGTGTTTCTTTACATTATAAAGGCAATGTCTTCCCCTTTTTGTCGAGATTTACGCCTTGGTGCTAGTCGCCAGCCCCTGTCCTATGGAAGGCGGGCTTGGGGTAGTCACAGTACGGGTCCCGAGGTCGGGTCGTGACAGCTAAAGCAGTGACACAATAGATATCCAAGGGTATGAGCTAATAATGCCCAGCACAGTCTATATATTCCACCAAAAAACCTGAAAATAATCATATAAGTGTACTCAGTAGGAAAAACTCAATTATCTCATGCACGTGGGAAAAACCATACTAATTCACTTTTGAGAAAACAATAGAACCAAAAAACACCTATTAAGGTATAATAATCATCCCAAACTCACCAAGGAATGATCACCAAATAATGTAAACTAAGTAATATAGTATAAAAAGAAACACATTGATAAGGTCACCTCACACTGATTTCCCATTGGTATTCCACTCTCACGCCCAACGTCATATGTCTTGGTGCTCCCATCTCTTCTATATACCACACCACACCATAAGAATGATCACAACACAAATCACCCACCAACACCTAGGCCCATTGCCCCACATGCATGGCCATAACACATATCACCCAAAATCACCTAGGCCACAACACAACCACTTCCATAACCAAAGTAGTAGGGCACCGTGAACATGTAGGACATCAACATCGTTCCCTCCTCCTACCATGCATGACACCAACCAGAAGCCACCCTACAAGAATGGTCATGTATCACCTGAAAACACTTGTTCTGTCACATCTCACCCACAAACACTTGGGCTATCACATCTCATCTGAAGACAACCATTCCATCATAACCACCATTTGATTCACTAACAGGCCTCCATCTATTACACCCTACGCAATACCTACCTAACCTGGAAGAGAGAGTAGGAAAGAGCAGGTGCCCATCCATCTGCACTCCTCACCAAATGCTGGGGAAAATACCCCATGTTTGACTATGCTGGTGTCAGAACATAGCGATCGATGTGGGTGGGGTGTGTATAGAAATCACAATAATGTACAAGTATATATATATATATATATATATAATATCAAACATTCAATCCTAACCTATGGGTTAAAAAAATAAACCAACTCGCAATACCAACACTTTTTCAACCACCTCCAAATTCATAAAACCACGCATCAAGCCACAAAACCCACATCACATTTCCAACCAATTTCATTTAATCACCCCATTCATTTCATTATTTATCATCAACCACATTTAACCACACAAGCAACCATTTAATTATACATTAATGATTTACATTCTATTAACCAAACCAACCCAATCCATTCAAAACATTATTGAAATTTTATTTATTTATTCTATCACTACTCAAGAATCTAGCACAAAGTAACCACCAACTTACCGCCCAAAAATCATGGCCAAACAAAACACCGCCTCTCCGCCCCAAAAGCATGACCAAATAAATCACCTACTCATCACCGCAAAAGCATGTCCAAAAAAACTATCATCCCCACATGACCCAACCATACATCGCCATACTGCAAGCATGACTGCACATCACAACACGTCATGATAATTTCACAAATTTACAAAGGGACTTTTTTCACATTCCACTTTATTTTAGGGGAATTATCACACAATTGAAAATCATAGGGCAAACATGTCATCATACAAATATAAGTGGTTAATCAATTTCTATTTTGGGGTGATATCACAAAAAATACAACCAAAGAATCAATCAAAACACATATATCTAGATAAAATTAAGCCCCTAATGGCCACAATTTTTAGTGTGGGAATCAATCGCAAATAATTCACAATATCACAAATAATATTAAATCCATAAAAGCATGTGAATCAAAACCCATTTTCCCCTTTCAATTAAATTAACCAATTATTTATATTTTATTAATCTGGAACAAAAATAACCAATAGATAAACAAAACAAAACCCCCCTTACATGATACTGAATAAAGAGAAATGAATGAATCCCTACCTCAAAGAAGCTTGTTGACTAGCTGCACACTACATGGAAAATAAGAACACTCATAAACCACAACCTCACCAAGGAACTATGAATCAACCTACACTGCAACCAAATACCATAAAAACAAAACCCAACACAAACTTAGACCATAAAAACATAACCAAAATATATCAATGGGATAAGAATGTAAGAAAATCCACTAATAAGGGAGATGAACCTACCACATATCAACCATGGATTTCCAACAAACAACCACTAGGACCAATAGAACAAAGTGGGAGGAAGAGGGCATGATGAAATCCTAGGGGAACCTAGGGCTCACCCAAAATTAGGGGAAGAATAATATATGTATAAATGAATGAAAATTCATCCGGAAAAGAATTTTAAAACTACACTGGATCAGGGGTTTACACGACGTATAATCCCCCTTCACGTTGTGTAATCATCAGGGTTTAGTTTCACAGAAAAATGCATCAAATTTTTATTATTTAACCCTGAAAATATACACATCATGGACCATCCCTATAAAATCCATGAAATAGACTTTTACATCATGTATTACACTTACACAATTTGTATTTCTTGTAGTGGTTCTTCTACACCCCCATCTCCCATGAAAACTCCCAAAAGCTCCCCCGAACACTTCCAACACTCAAAATTTGAAAATTAAAATACCAAGAGGACATAGATAGTAACATAAGATACCTCTAAAATTATTCTCAACATCAGTACTCCAAAACCAAGCCCATAAATAAAGGGTTCCAAACAACCATCCCATGAGATACCTCTCAAGGATCTCATCATGCCTCAAATGTTTCCACCAGCTAAACATGACAACCAAAAATTTCACAAAACACATTGAATAACCATAAGCCACATCCTATAACCAAAACATATTACCACATAACCATTTCAAAACTATCTCAACATCCATACATCCCAAACCAATAACCTCTATAACAAATGAACTACACCATCCCAAACACATAGGTCAAATAATTCCATATTATATGTCAATATACTATCTACTCTGAGTGACACTGACTCACCCTAATGGGTTTAATCACATTGTAGATAATGTGTCTTGATTAGGAATCAAGTCCTCCCATTTTCATATGTCATCACTTTATCACACATTGAACCAAACACATCACAAACTAAGGAAAACAACTCATCTCATAAAAAAGGTTCAAACACTGCATAACAAATAAAAACTATGAAAATAAAAACTCAAAACAACTCTGGGTACTAGGAATTCATCTGCGTATCTTAATCCAAAGTATTGTCTTCCAAGCCACCATGCCTCCACAACACATGAACCAAAGAAATGGTATGTCCACGTAGTTCCTTCTCTTTGTGATCCTGGATCTCTACCGGCCATTCCACAAATGTTGTTTCATGCTCAATATCCAACTCCCCCAAGTCAATGACATGAGATTCATCATGAAGATACTGATGAAGCTGAGATATGTGAAAGAAATAACGAATCCTCTCTAAAAACGGTGGAAATTCCAACCAATATTCCACCTCTCCAACTCACCCCAACACATCAAAGGGCCTAAGAAACCCATTATAAAGATTAATCCCTCTACCAAACCTCCACTGCACACATTGAGGTGAAACCCTCAAGAAAATGTGGTCCCCAACCTAGAAATCAAAGGACCTCCTCCTACAATCGGTATAAGACTTCATTTTTTTTGTGATGCTTTCATCCACTCATGAACAAGATAATATTTCTATATCGTGATCTGAACCACATCGGGACAAAGAATTACTATCTCCCCATCCGCTGTCTAGCATAAAGGATAATGATATGGTATTTTTTTAAAAGACCCAAATGGATCCATGATATAAAAAGAGTGATAGATATTATTATAATAAAACTCTATAAAAGGAAGGTGTCATAACCAAGATCCAAAAAAGTAAAAGAAACATTCTTGTAACATATCCTCCAATATTTTGATGGTATGTTCCGCCTGCCCATATGTCTAAGGGTGGAAAGGAGTACTAAGGCATAACTGAGTGCCAAAAGAATACTGCAATCCCCGCCAGAATTGTGAGGTAATAAATTCATCCTAATCTGAGAAAATGGACCTTATAACTTCATGATACTTCACCACCTCATCCACATACATCTTAGACAAATCATCAACTATTTTTGACTCCTTTATCTCTAAGAAGTGGATCGATTTTGTCAACCAATACAAAGCCACCTAGATAGCATCACAACCTCTCTAATATCTGGGTAACCTTATGATGAAATATGTTGAGATGTCATCCCATTTCCTCTTAATAACATACAAGGGCTGTAAGAAACCACCAAGAACATGATGTTCAGACTTTACCTACTAGAAAACCAGACAGTAAGCCAAAAAATCTTCCACTACCTATTTCACCCCGGGCCACCAAAATTGCACCCTTAAGACACAATACATCTTGGAAACTCTTATGTGTACTAAAAAAGGATATTTTTGAAACTAATGAAGGACTCCATTATGAATTACTACTATAAAAAAACCTCCCATGAAAAAACATCTAGTTCCATACATCCTCTGACAATACCTCATGAGCATTACCATGGACAACACAATCGTGCATCACCTCTAACTCTGAGCCCCCCCACTAAGACTCTTTTACCTATTACATCAAATAAGACTACATCGTCATATGAAACAAATATCCTCTACCACCATCCACTCTTGAATCTAAGTGCAAGGTTTCCAACTCCTCCATTTCTCTCCAAGTATCCCCAGACATCTGAACAAAACCCTTCCACAACTTCCTACTCAAAGAATTTGCCAAGACATTCCCATTTCCTGAGGTTTAGGAGATCTGAAAATCATAATCCTAAAGAAACTCCATCCAACACAGCTTTTACAAGTTTATATACCATTAGGAAAATACATACCTCAAGCTCTTGTGATCTGTAAAGACCACAAAGCACTTCCCAATGAGTTAATGTCACTACAACTTCAGGACAAGCACACCCCCTGCTAGCACTAGATTTTGGGTGGAATAGTTATGAATATGGGGACATAATTTCCTAGACCATTTAGAGATCACTACCTTCTGATAAATCATTATTCATCCTAATAGAATGTAGAAATCATCACAAAACACCTCATACAACTCACCCACCTCTGGCAGTTAAAACACGGGAGCACTGACTAACTCTCCATTAAAGGAACAAAATGCTATTTGGAACTGATCACTCCACACAAAAGCTTGGTATTTTCTTGTTGAAGCAATAAATGAGGCTAAAAATTGAGATAAATCATTTAAAAACCACTAATAATATCCTATGAGACCAAGAAAACTATTGAACTTTACCATGTTCTTGGGTGCTTCCCAAGAAAAAACTACTTCAACCATCGACAGATCTACTAGAACACCCTTCTGAGACACCCATTCCCAAAGAAATTCACTTTCCATGTACATAAATTACACTTTGATAACTTTCCATAGAGCTAGTGGCATCAAAGAACATACAAGATAGTACTGAGATGCTCAACATGCCCCTCCTATGACTTTGAGTAAATTAAGATATCATCGATGAATAGAAAGATGAGTGAATCCTAGAAATCATAAAAAATTGAGTTCATAAGCCCCATGAACACTATTGGTGTGTCCGTAACACCGAATGTAATGACTGCAAACTTGAAATTCCTATACCTACATCTAAATTCAGTATTCTGGATACCACCATCCTTCACCCTCAACTGGTGATGTTCAAATAGCCGATCGATCTTAGAAAACCAACTCACCCCTCTTAGCTGGTAGAAAAGATCATTTATCATTGGAAGAGGGTAAAAGCTTTTTATCATCACCCGATTTAACCCCGGGTAGTCTATGCACAGCCTCAGACTACAATCCTCCTTCCTTGAAAACAACACCGGGGTACCCCACGATAACATAATAATCCAGATAAAACCATTTTTCATCAGATCATCTACCTGAGACCTCAACTCCTACAACTCGGAAGGTTTAATATGATAAGGATCCATTAAAATTGAAGAAGCATTGGGTTGTAAGTTTATCTTGAACTCAACATCATGTCAAGGGGTAGCATCACAACCTCCTTGCGGAAAACATCTAGGAACTCCCCAATGACCCTAGGAACCTTCACTATCTCAACGCCCAATGATTCAACCAACAACTCATCCAACAAGGAAGAAGGGTCTCTATACGCCAACTTCGCACCTGACAACCTCGACCTCTAATGAAAACCACTTGTTGACCATCCACATCTGAAACACCACTATCCTCTATAAGTATTAGATGATAGAACATATGGAATACAACCATTAAATGGAAATGATGACATCGTATAGATGTATCTGTAGTAAGAAAAGATCCCCATGAGACTGATGTGTCCCCATCATCAGTCTACACCCTCAAAACATACCAAACAAACTGTTCTGGCCTCTGAATGGTGTATTCAACACAAAGGGTATAGGAATCCTATCTATGTATATTCCTAGAGCTTGGGATAAATAGAGTGAAACAAAAGAGTGTGAATCTCCTGAATCAAACAAGACACAAACAATGGCACTAAACAAACTAATCATACCTCTAACGATCTATGGCCCCTCTAGAATTGATTTCTCTGTGTGAAACCGACCACACCCAAATTCTATACCTATATTCTGGTGAAAAAATCCATGTCCATGTTTGGGTCACAGTCCCTAAATACTAGGAACATCCTGAGGTTAGCCTCTACCTACTCCATCTCCCCATGGCGGAGAAAAAACATACTTCCCCAACTACTAAAACAGTCCCACTGGTAACTTATGTTTAGGCTCGCGCTGAACTTATCCACCTCCACCAAACTGAACTTGAGGATATATTGGGAACTAGTTTTGGAAATGTCCATAAACCCCACAATAAAAACACATCAGAACAAAAATCATAGGAAAATAATGAAAAACACTAGACCCATAAGGCTAAAAAGGAATCTATTGAGGTCGACTCCCCACCTTCCAAAACCTCAAATGCCCTAATGCACGAGACCTACCACTGACAACCCTACCTATTTAAGAATTTTATTGGTTCCCATCTCAAGGAAAACCTCCTCATGAGTACTTCCACTTGGTCACCTTTTCTTCTTCTGAACCTCTAGATAGGTTGGAAACCTAAAAGAAGTTACTACGTATTAGATAAAAGGATGAAGTGCCTCCTCAAGAATTCTTGAATGAGACTCCTCATCCATAAAAAAATATGGTGATCAAAAAGGTCCTTATACTTGATTCCAAACTCTCTTACTAACATACTCCACTACTAAAGAGAAAGAAGCTCCTGCAACTTTACTACCTTCATGGTTTTTGAAATGAACTCTACCCATAACTCATTCTAGAAGTTGACCCAAACAACACCTACCTACTTCCACTCTCCCAGATACAATGATCACCACGGATTCATAACTCCCCACATTTGGCTGACTTCTAAATTGACCCAGTACTACATTGGAGCTCAAATTAAATTGAAATAAATCTAAAGATCCTCCAACTAGATATATGTCTCCAAATATGAAACACTTCCCTAGTACTTCCCCAAATCCATCCATTAGAAAGTTTTCAATTTCCTATACCACCGATCATCCTCCTCAACTAGATCAACCCTACAAAGATCAATCGTATCAGACTGCAGAACCTCAACTTTCTGAGACACATGTGAATAAAGAACGAGATCCATAACTGAAAGAAAAACAAGGATTTCCTAAGTTCGAGTAGTATATAATTTCATTAAGATTAATTTTAACTAATTTAATTAATTTTTAATTCAATTTAAATTTCCCAAAACAACCCAATTCAAACAAGAACACAGATTATTATGATGCATGTACCTCTCTGAGGTATCTACCCTTCAACTTGGTCCATCTCACCTGGTTGTTCAATAATATTAGAGATTGTGCATTGGATCACGTGGGGTGGGGCTAGAATGTCATGTCTTTTCTAGTCTCTCTAGCCTATGTCACATACCAAGGTCAACTAGAACTATTTCCATACCAACCCATGCAATCCTCACTATGCCTAACTCCAAAATCCACCCTATCTCTCAGCCATCACCATTAATCCCACTATTTCATGAACCCTCCCTACAAAGATTCTAAAATGAAGGGAGAGAGATAATGAACCCTGAGTCCCACCTCGAGTAGGCCCCAAGTTGGTGAGTAGAACTAAGGGTATGAAACTCATATATGGAATGCATTACCCTCTATAATATAAATATGATTGGGAGATAAGATGGATAATCCACAAAAAACTCCAAGACACAATATAAAAATAAATCCAAAAATCATCCCACATGTAGGTATAAATAGAACTGATATAAATAAAATGAAGTATCCAAAGTAAATACCCAAAGTAAAGCTAAAGCAGTGACACATCAACTATCCAACGGTCGAGCTAGTAATTCTTAACACGATCCACATAATTCTCCTAGAAACCTAAAAATATTTTTATATATGTAGGGTGAGCATACAAGTATACTCATTTGTAAAAACTCAAGTCTATCATTCAGATTTGAAGAAATCATATAAATGAACCTAATCAGAATCAAACAGAACCTATCAAGGTATAGTAAACACCCTAACCTCACCAAGTCACTCTCACCAAATATTGAAAACTAATTAATTTAGAATAATAAGAATCTCATCGATAAGGGTACCCCGAACCACTTTCCCACTTGTATTCCACTCTCACACACAATGTCATATGTCCTAGAACTCTAATATCTTTTGTATACCACACTTACCCACAAGCACAATCACTGTACACCTATCCCAAAAACACCTAGGCCCACTGCCTCACAAGCAGAACAATAACCCATCTCAATAGAAAACACCGGGAATACAACACAACCACCTCCATAAGCAAATTATCAGGGTATCATGAACATGTATGAAATTAACCTTGTTTCCTCCTCCTACCATGCACAACCCCCACCATAAGCTTCCCCACAAGCACAGTTATGTATCGCCCAAAAAAACCTAGTCCGTCACATCTCACCCGTAAACACTCGGGCTATCACATCTCACCCGTAAACACTCGGGCTATCACATATCACCCAAACACACCTAGGTCATCAAAACCACCATATAATGCACTAACATACCTTCGGTCATCACAATTTGTGTAATACCTACCTCTCCTGGAAGAGAGCGGGATGTATCGGTTACTATATATCTATACTCCTCACTAAATGTGGGGAAAAATACACACTAAATGACTATGTGGGTGTCAGCATATAGTGATTGATATGGTTGGGGTGCATATAGATATAAAAAAAATTACAAGTATAAAGATAATATTAAACACTCAATCCCAACCTATGGGCTCACAAAAAACAAACCAAATCACAACACAATCACTTTTACTGTCACCTCTAAATGCATAACACCACACATCAAGCCACAAACCCACTTCACATTTCAAACCAATTCAATTTAATCACCTCTATTCATTTCATTATTTATAATAAACCACACAACCTACCATTTATTTATCCTTTAACCATTTCCATTCCATTAACCAATCCAACCCGATCCATTACAAGCATTATTGAACAATTACTTATTTATTCCTTCACTACTTGGGAATATTTCATAAAGAAAACACCACCTCACTTCCCTAAAATCATGACAAAAAAACACCTCCTCACCACCACAAAAGCAATTCGAAACAAACCACCTCCTCTCCACACCAAAAGCATGGACAAACAAACTATCATACCCAAATTCCCCTACCACACATCACCATCCCACAAGAAGATCCACACATCACAACACATCAAGATCATTTAAAAAATTTACAAAGGTGCTTTTATAACATTCCATGTTATTTTAGGGGAATTATTACATAAGCTAAAATCTTTGGGAAAACTTTTAATTATCCAAATATAAGTGATTAATCAATTTTCATTTTAGGGTGATATCACAACAATCACAACCGAAGCAGAAATCACAACACATATATCCATCTCAAACAATACCCCAAACAAACATAATTTTTAGTGGGTTATCAATCCCATACAATTCACAATATCACAAATAATATCAAAGATATAAAATCAAGAAAATTACACCACATTTGTATCTTTCAATTCAATTAAACAATTATATATCTTTGATTAAGTTAGAAAAACCATAACACATAGACAAACAATAGTAAACCCCTCCCGCATGATACCCAATTAGGATAAATGATGGAATCCCTAGCTCAACAAAGATTACTGACTTGATGTTCACTGTAGGGTGAAGAATAATCCTCACAAACCACAACAACACCACGAGAACCATGCATCAAACTACACCACAACTATATACCATTAACATTTAACCCAAAACATACCCCAAACCATAATAACATCACCGTAGTGAATCGCTTGGAGAATAATGGAAGAAAACCACCAAGAAATGAGAAGAACCTACAATAGATCAACCACGAATTTCCAACGAACAACCACCAGGACCAACAGATCAAAGAGGGAGTAAGAAGGCTTCAAGAAAACATCAGGACACCTAGGTTTCACCCAAAATCATAGGAAGAAGAATCTAATTCTGAATGAATGATAATTAGCACACAAAATAATTTTTAAACTACACTGGATCGGGGGTTTACATGACGTGTAATCCCCTTTCACATTGTGTAATCCTTGAGGTTCAGTTTCACTAAAAATTGCATCACATTTTTATTATTTAACCCTGAAAATATTCACGTCATGAACCAGCCCTGGAAAATACATGAAACTAACTTTCACAACTGGTAATACACATATATGATGTGTATTTCCTGCAACAATTTGGTTGCACCCCCATCTCCCCTGAAAACTCCCAGAACCTACCTCAAACACCTCCAATACTCAAAACTAGAAAAGTAACAAACTAGGAGGGCACATACCATTATATAAATGATATGGTGGGGGTATTTTTTACCATCATTTTAATGATTAGGTCCCTCATTATCAATGGGATGAATGTTTCAAAATCTACTAGGCTACCCATAAATTAGGGAGGATAATATGGAGCTTCCTTTTATCAAGTGGATTCATCATATAAGGTGGGGAACTCTAGTGTTCCCTCTCTCCTAGTCATATATGTACGGTGGATTTATAGGAAGTCTAATCTTGTCTTTTTTGGGTTTTCCATGAAACAAGTGGTCCATAGTATAACTAAATACCCTACACATAGGCATCGATGGAAGTATAATCTCAAAAACCCCTAAAAAAGGTTTACCCATATGGTATAAATGTGGTGGAGGCTATTCTAGGCGGTAAGTATGTAGGGGACTTAGTATGCATGGTAGGTGCACAATTGTCACATAGGTATACAATTTTGATTCACATGGGAAGCACTAATACACATGGTTGGTTTTTGGAAGGACTATGATGAAGATAGGTGCATGGAAGTTTGAGCCACATGAGTACCTCACATGGGATGTTGTCCACCAGGGAGCCATATGTAAAAAAAGATTTTTCATGGTATTCGGGGGGAGAGATTGCAAGACTGAGGCCTAACAGAGGATTCTCACATGGTGTCCATAATTTAAGTGCTTAAATGGAAAAATATTTGTACACAAGGCTGATGAATATACCCCCATGAAAGAGTATTTGTGCAAGATATAACTTGACATAGGTTTGTGGGCTTGGTAATTACCTTTGGGTTTATCCAAGATATCGTTTTCCCTATTTTTTATGTCTCCATTTGTCTTAAAAAAATGTAAACCTATGTATTTATATGAAAATAATCAGTAATAACTTGTTGAAGTGGTCAATACAATCGTATGTACATGAGGTACTTTAGCTTGCTGAGAGAGAAATTATGAAGGACCATATCAGAACCGTGTGACGAGAAAGTCATGTATGGATGTGGGAGACCACATAGATATCCATCTTGGAATTGTGTGATTAATATGTTGTCATGTGTTCAATGGGAGGTCATGTGGGATTTTATCTCAAAACTATGAGGGGTTCTATTATGAAGGGGAATATCCCATCATTGGTTCGCATGGAAGGTGGTTGGTTGCATGGATCCTTCCAACATCAGCCTTTGTGGGAGGAAATGGTCATGCCAATTCTTTCACCATCAATACATGTAAGAGGAATATGACCACATAGATCCTACCATCATTGGTCAACATAGGTGTAAAATGGTCACATGGCTTTTTCTATTATCATTCTATATGAGATGAATGTGTTTTCATGTCTCCTTTTGTTGTCGGTACATGTGAGAGGATGATGGTCACATAGTTCATTTCATCTTTGGTCCACATAACATGTGAGAAACCATTTTTTCTTTATCCCTTTAGATTTTACATTCCTTAACTTTTTTGATCATATAAATCTCATGGAAATTAATAGTAAAATTTTGGTAATGTTTTCATAAAAAAGGTTACACACCACCTTTAAATTTTATTTTCAAAAAAATGCTTGTAAAAAATTATTTTAAAATATGTCCCAATAATAGAACTCTAAAAATAAATAAAGGTAAATTAGGATAAATTCAGAGTAAAAGATACCAATTGTCATAGATGTGGAAATAAGTACTTTTTAATCATTTTTAATGGTTTTAAAAATAACACATATTGATAAAAGATATGTAGAATTTTCTTTTTAATATAATTAAAGAAAAATAAGAGTGGTACAATATTGATTATAGATTTTTCATTAAAATTAATAAAAGAAAAAATTTATGGTACTAAATAACTTATATATGGTAAAGAAATTTATTATAGAGAGGATGAAAATTATTCTTAACAACATTGTATTTTTATAATGTAATAAATCAAAAAAAAATATTTTGATATGAAAATGTAATTAACCTAGTGAAAAGAGAAAATAAAATATGTGATATAGAGTGTTTATAATATATCTAAAATATTAGATCCTAATAAAATAAGAAATAGTATAAAAATAAAAGGATATTGAGTCTATAAAACCCTTACCATGAATTATTGCTTGGTTAAACACCCTATAACCTCATATGTATTAAATTTTAGTATATTATTCATCTATACTAGAACAGTATTTATATTTATTTTATTTGTTACCATTAATTTAAAATTTATTATTACCCATTTAAAAATTATTCATTATTAAAATCAATATTCATGTGTTAATTGTAAAAAATTTTATATTTTATACAGTGTAGAGGTTTTTATCCTCAATCCATGCATAAGTTTTCATCGCCTATATAATGTTAATATAAATGATATATATTTAAAGATCCTATATTTTCATGAGCCCTTACTTTATGTTTTTTGGTGGTAAAAGGTTTCTGGGAATGGTTAGAACGGTATTAGTGGTTTTGAGCTAAATTTATAGTTAGAAGGGATACATGTAGTGTATGTTTCTAGTTATGATATGGTGTGGTTTTAGAGATGTTAATTGTAGCATGGTGTGGTGATTGTGATGTGGAGTCTTGGGATAAGGGATTTCAGGTTTCTCTATTGATCTAGAAGTATATGTGGTGTGTTAGGAGGTTAAAATATGGAGCATGAGGGGAGGGACTCTTCTCACTACTTCCTAAGAAGTGGCTATGGCGTGGTGCTTAGGTTGCACCATGGAGCCCTAAGGATTGGTTTTCCTCATATATATACCATATAATAGACCACTATGGTGTGGATTTTAGGTTACTATGTAGCATTCCACTAGGTTTGTAGGACCAGGGAGAAAATATTCTATAAATTGCACCATGGTTCTCAGAGAGATATTGGGATAGGGTTACTTACAGAGCATCCCCCTGTTATATATCTTGGTTTTTTTAAAAACCATATATGTTTTGGAATGGAAATGTTTTTTGAGTCATTTTATTCTAAAATGAAAACCTATAAAAATTATAAGTTCCTTTAAAATCTATTATTTTATACATTTTTACTTCAAATCTCATGTGACTCAAAGTCCACTTTTAGTGACATTTAGTCCCCTCTTTCTAGGTTTTCTACTCCAACTTCTATATATTTTCCATTGGTAATACAGGATTATTTTATTCTTCTCTATTTGGTTAATATCTCTCCAATTATCTATTTAAAATCCATGAAAGTTAGTTGCCTTGAATTATCATAGGTTTTTTTATTGGTTTTTGGTGGAAGATATTCTGTAGGATATGCACAGGGATTGTGAGTTCTTTTCATGAGAGGTGATCTGAGATCTTTTCATGTTATTCCATTAATGATCGAAGAACATTGAAATTCATAATTAAGGGGATCTTTTTACTTTCCCTTTTTATGTGTTAGTGTAAAAATATCATGATTTACCTTTTTTGGGTAAATAATGGAATTAACCTAATGAACATAATAATTGGAATCATGAATGAATCAAAAGGGTTATTGTGATTGTATGTGTTGATTATTTTTTGATGATTCCTCTTGTTATTTTATAAATACTATGTTATATACTTGTTGTGATTTTTTTTGGTTTATCATGGTTTATATTACTAAAATTGGATAAGAAACAAAAATATATTAATTATAAATTGATTAATGATAAAGGCAGGATAATTTGATTATGATTCTTCCTTGAAAACCATTTAATGTGAAAATATTTCTTGAAGAATGGTTTTTTTGTTATTAGTTGTGATAGTTATTGATGATAGGTTGTTGTTGCTAAAACCTATGTATAATGAATCGGTTAATAAAATATGATAATGAAAAATGGTGTTTTTTGTAGATAATTTCTTATGGATAAGATATATCATTAGTGTTTAGTAAAGGATTAAATTCCTTAGGCCATGGTTTCCCCTTTATTTTTAATTGAAAATAATTATTTTTTGTGATTTTTTACTCAAGGATGAAAAATATTTGTTCTGGTTTTATGTATGGGGTTGGATTAAAAAAAGGGTTGGATGATATAAGTTGTGAGTAGGGATTAATTGTTACCTTTTTTGAGTTTAGGTTGATGTGATTATATGGCTCAAATTGAAAGTGGGGTTTTCTTGTTTATTAAGTTGTTCTAAGAGGCTTGTTTATGGGTTTATAGGGTAGAAGTTGAGAGTTGATCTAGCCTATATTTCATTTTTGTTGTTTTTTTCTTTGATGTTTGGCTATTAGATAGTTTCTTGTTGTGGTTCCCAAACACATGTTACAATTGTCATACGTACTATGAGTGTATCTCCTTTTGGTATCTTAGGATGAGTCCTATAATACTTGGATTATAAAATAATGAATAGAATTAATAATAAAATCACGGGATGGGTGTTGATGTAGGTAATATAGAATTACAAAAACCATGGGATGGTTATCTTAATAGTATGAGGATCATGATATGGAAAACAATGAATTTTAATGTGCAATTATAAAGTAAGATGGAATGTAATTAATTAGATTCATTAAACCTAAATTTTTAATGTGTTTAAAAATTATAGATATAAATTTATCATTACCAAGTGAAAATGGATAATGCTGATGAATCATGATGATTGTGTGCATGCATGAAATCTAGTCTTCCAAGACTTAGTGTTGGCAGTTATGTGTCATTTAGTAAAATCTGTACAGTTGAATCTAAGGATAATAATTTTCTAATAGTGTGGTTGTGCATGATATTTACCATTATATTTTAAAATTTCATATTCTTCACTACCTGATTTGGAAAATAATCTGACCCCAAAAGGTTTTGGGTATGAGAGTTTTCCCTAACATTTAGATTCATAAAGAATAAATGGTTGACTTCTAACTCTTCCTTGATATTCCTTTAGTATATAAAGATGTGTAAGTTTATATGGATTATAATTGCTTTGGGTATAGGGTTTGTGTCTGTAAAGACCCAGAAATTATGTGGAATTTTTTTTTTCTTAAATACATGGGTTTTTTACGAGTCTGCGAAAATTTACGACGCTTGATCCCGAGGCCCGGTGTGCCTGAAATCTATTTCTGAAGTTTTTTTGGGTACATTTAGTAAACGTATGAGCATGTTTTTATAAATTTTATACCGGTGCACGGAATTGAAATCCAAGGGCACCGCTGAACTCGCAGCGCCAGTATTCGCTTAAGAAGACTTTCACCTTGACGGCATATGGACGGGAATAAAAGTTAGTTTTGGTTTTTTATGTTTTAATTAAATAAAAATAATGAGTGTAGCATATTTTTAATTTGTGGTTAAAACCTTCAAGTGGAGGTTGGGGGTGGGGTCCACCACACCGTAACCTCCCATGAGAGTTTATGGTGGTGGGGTCCACCCGAACATAACCTCCCTTGGGAGGATAAATTTTGGTGGGGACCACCCGAGCTTTTTAACCCCTTTAACTCCCATTAAAGTAGATAAAACTCTTGACCTTCCCCCCTAATTAATTGAGCCAACTCAACCCCATTAATTAAGTGAGTTATCTCATTTAATTTAACACCACATTTTGAATTCATTCCCATAATTAAAATAATATACAATATATTATTTCATTTTTATGGCATCATTATTTTGTTGGAAGGGAGAATTGAGGAGCTCATAGAGATAGAATGCCAAGGAATAAAGAACTCTCCAATGAGGAATGACCACCGAAGAACGATGAACACCTTCTTCCTTCTTCAACCAAAACAAAAGAGGGAGCGCTGTCCTTGAAGAATGTCGACGATACCATCCTTGGAATCTTCATTTTCAATGTCAACGAATCGACATCCTCCTTTCCGCGTCATCATCAACGAACACCGATATGAGGTAGGGGATTTGAATTAATTTTGTTCCCATTCTATCTTGTTCAATCATGGTTTATTATTTTTTAATTGTTATCATCAAAACGTGGAGGGTGCAGGCCGAACAAACTTTGACTGACCCCCCTCCATTTTTCATCACTTTTTGATGAGGGTGGTGGTGCAACAGCACCGCCGGAGGAGCGGACCGCGGCTGGAAGGCCGCGGTAGAGCAACGGCAGCCGGCGTCGAGCCGACCGCGATGAAACTGGCGGCGGAGGGCCGCCGGGTCACCGGAAGGGCGCAACACCGTCACGCCGAACAAAAGGAAGAGGCTGTGGCGGTACACGCGGGTGGCCTTCAGGCCGCCGGAGTGGTGTGGCGTCATCGTGCCACATGGAGGAAGAAGCCATGACCCCTTGGCCGCGGAGGTGGAGCAAAAGCGGTCGTCTGGACCGGCCACTGGCGGAGCAAACCAGCTGGTCGCTCGGCCAGCCAGACAAGGAAGGACCCTCCTAGGTATTGCGGGTTACCGAATCGGCACCTAGTGCCGGTTTCATTTGGGAGACAGCCCCCCCCCCCCCCCCTTAAGCTGCTAGGGAGGGACTCGCAGGGTGCCGCCAGCCACGGGCCAGCGATGCCACGCAGGCTACCAGCCAGGCCACACGGGCCGCCATCCAAGCCACACGGGCCGCCGGGCCGGACCCAACGTGGGTCGGGCTGCCCTCGGGCTGGGCCTCCTCCCTCGGGCCAGGACGCCCTCGGGCCTGGATGACCCCTTGGTCCGGGTCAGACCCGCGGACCAGGTCGGACCCGCGGACTGGGTCAGACCCTAGTCCGGACCTGTTTGACCCGAAATCACCTTTTTGCCTATAATATGGGCTATGGGTGTCCGATCAAAGAACCACCTATGGGGATGGAAATATTAGAGCAAGAAGGTTCTTTTGGAATACCCCACATGAGGTTTTGGATGTAGTTGGGTAATGGTCAGGTTGGATTGAACCCAAATCCAATCAGGCCCTTGGAACGGTAATTTCAATAACTCACAGACCGGGCTTCCGATTGACGCGCCGTCTGTCGCGTTGAGACCCCTATGAAGATACAAAACTTCAAGATACATCAACATTGGACGACGTGGCAGTTGATGTATTGAAACTTGGATTGAGGATCGGACCCTCCTGGGATCATGCGTACTTTGTGGAAACCTTGCGGCTGGCTGTGCACTAACGATTGTTCCTGGATCCTGTGTTCGTCCAACAGTTCTAACGACTGTTCCTGGATCCTGTGTGAGTCCGAAATTTCTGAATTCTATTCTTGGATCCTATGTGGGTCTGACAAAATAGTTGTTCCTGGATCCTGTGTGGGTCCGACAGCTCCAACTACTGTTCCTAGATCCTGTGTGGGTCCGACAGTTCTAACTGCTGGTCCTGGATCCTATGTGGGTCTGACAGCATATATGAATCAGTGACTACATCTGATCATCTCTATCACTCTTCAAAGGTTTAATACCTGTGTGAGATGAGTCAGCAACTCTTGTGTTTCCTCATGAATGAGATGGATTACTTGATAACATAGGTATATGTATGGGCATATACCTGAGTGGAGTTATATATCGATTTCATATTTTTTGGATTATCCTTGTTGGATTTTGTGAGGCCTTGAGAGTCTCAGGGTCCCAACTATGTATCTTTATACTAACCATTGAACAGTTTATTCCCTCACCTCGTTTTGTTGGATACAAACGACAAACAGTTCTGACGGGGCAGTGAGCGCCAGGACTAGACGGTACCCAGAGGTAGACCTTACGACGAGACGGTACACGGAGGATTCTGGAGGACGTGGAGTGATGAGGAGGCTATATGTACCTACCCTTCAGGTAGGATCCATGGTGGATGATCCAGGAGATACTTTCACCATTCAGCTGTTTTGTCCGTTTTTCAGTTGTACTCATACTTTCCTGTTGGGCTTTTATTTCTATCCCCTTTTACTTTCCATCACTTCTTTTGTAAATAGTTTTACTTAGTGTGTTGATTCTAGTTGTGTACTATGATGTGTTTGTTTATAGTTATAAAGGTAATTCCTTCCCAGTTTAAGGATTTACACCTTTGGTGCTAGTCTTCAGCCCATGGGCTATGGAAGGCGAGCTTGGGGTAGTCATGATACGGGCCCCGGGGGACGGTTCGTGACAAATTATTAACAAAGGTGTCAGTTCTACTAGATAACATAGGACTCTGATCTTTCGTTTCTATGAAGCAATAGTGTTAAGGGTACTAAGTTTGGTTTTCAGTTCCATGAGTCCAGTGTTGGTGCGGGCAGCCGACATATCTATACACCAGGACCCTAACTACCAATTTCTGACTCAGTGCATGAAAACAATGATTGTGTGTGTGTTTCAAGATTTTTATTTGTCATATCTTTGAGTAAGCTCACCAGGTATAACATATTGATCATGGATCAACTGTTTCTTTTTAGGATACCTCCACGCAGACAGCCATCTAGGGTTCCAAGAGTTGTACGAGATGGCAGCCCACCAAGCGACAAGGCCTCAGTGTAAGACCCCATTGCAGCGGAGGCACTAGCGGTACCACTACCCATTGGGTCACCGATACCACGAGCCCTAGTATCAGAGAGTGAATGTCGCTTGAGCGCTTTTCAGGAGTTTCAGTGCCAGAGGCCTCCCATGTTTAGAGGAGAGACGGACCCACAAGAAGCTGAGGATTGGCTGGAGGCTGTGGTGAGAGTCTTGAGGCTAGTCGAGACACCAACAGACATCATGGTGATCCTTGTCGTGAGTCTCCTTCAGGAAATAGCAGGAAGATGGTGGATCCTGATTCTCTTGGTGCATGATGAGGCAACACTACTCTGGGCTAACTTTGAGATCCTTTTTCGGGTGGAGTTTGTCCCAACCACCCTTCGTGCAGTGTGGATCCAGGAGCTACAACATCTATAGAAGGGTAGCATGACAGTGGCACAGTAATCAGTGAGGTTCACCGACCTCTCATGTTACTCCACATATATGGTGTGGGACCCATTCTTTAGGGCCACGACATTCGAGCAGGGGCTCATACGGGAGATCAGAGCGTTGATGATCTCACTCAGCATCCCGATGCATGCGAGGGTGTTAGAGAGATCCCTCTTAGTGGAGAGTTTCCTTGATGAGCAGTCACCATTAGCGAGGCCCACCACTGGGCATCACATAGCGGAGTCATCTGCAGCAGGAAGTAGAAAGATGTCGTAGAGGTCCAAGAAGACCAGACCATTCGGTGGACGACCTCAGGACATGGGTTTGGTTGTGCGGGGCACATGAGATTGAGCCAATCATGTAAGGAACAGACAGTGTTTCACATGCGGTGGAGAAGGTCACATGGCCCGTGACTATCTGACCTTCCGTATTGATTATCAGCATACAGTTGAGGGACCCCCCAGGCAGAGCCAGAGATTCGATCGAGGTGGTCCATAGGGAGCATGCAAACGTGGCAGAGGAGTTGGTCGAGTAGCAGGTGGTGGGCGACGTTTCGAGGTGTTATTGCCACCACCGCTAGGAGTTCCACCCCGACTGTAGGGATCAAGTGGATAGGGGAGAGCTCATCTCCAAGTAGCTGAGGCATAGGACCATGGCGCTCCGGATATTATTCGAGGTATGATCTATGTATACTCCACCATAGATGCAGTTCATATAGACACAGGTTTCAGTCACGCTTTCATTGCCACTGCCATTATTTGGAGATCATATATTCTGATAGAGTCGTTGTCTCGATCCTTGCAGCTAGAGACTCCTACGGGAGCATATTCGACAATTACGCACTGGTGCCAGCAGTGTGAGCTTACTCTAGGAGGGGAGATATTTGGCTGGGATCTCTTCATAGTGGCGTCAAGTCCTTACAACATCATCTTGGGTATGAACTGGTTATCTAGAGTCCATGCTCAAATTGAATGTATTAGGCGTAAAGTGTAGTGTGTCTTCGCGGATGGGACCAGGTTCACCTTCACCACCGAGAAGGGAGATTTTTCAGCACAGGAGGGACTTACTCGGAGGAGGGTGCAACTGATCACTCATCAGTTTTTTTTTATTACCCTCGGAGCAGTTGATGTGGACAGTTCGAGCTATCCTGTAGTGGTGGACCAGTACACAGATGTTTTCCATGATGATGTTCTAGGATTACCTCCTCGCATAGAGGTAGACTTCTATAATGAATTGCACCCCGATACAACACTGGTATCTACACCAGAATATTGGATGGCTCGTGCTGAGATTTGTGAGCTGCAGGTACAGCTAGAGGACTTGCAGGGGAAGGGATTCATCTAGCCCAGTGTTTCTCCCTGGTCAATTCTGATTATGTTCACCAATAAGGCGGATGGGTGCTTAAGGCTTTGTGTCAACTACCTTCTCCTGAACCAGGTGACCGTGAAGAACAGGTACCCACTCCTGAGGATTAACGACCTCTTTGATCAGCTAAAGGGAGCGCGGTGGTTCTTGAAGATAGACCTCAGATCAGGATATCATCATCTCAGAGTTTGAGATGAAGATGTGCCGAAGACGTCCTTCAGATGTCAGCACAACCACTACGAGTTCTTGGTTATGCCCTTCGGCATAACCAACACTCCAACAGTGTTCATGAGTCTCATGAACAGGATATTCCAGCCTTAACTTGATCTCTTTTTCATAGTCTTCATCGACGATATTCTTATTTACTCGATTACTGAGGAGGAGCATGCCTACCATTTACTGGTAGTATTGGACACACTCCAAGAGCACCAGCATTATGGTAAGCTCTCGATGTTCCAGTTCTGGATTCGAGATGTTCACTTCTTGGGGCATGTCATCTCAGAGGCTGGAGTTGCAGTAGATCTAGCAAAGATTGAGGAAGTACTTTCTTGGGAGCCACCCAGGAGTGTGACAGAGATACGAAGTTTCCTAGGTTTGGTTGTATACTACCATAGATTCGTTCCAGAATTCTCTAGAGTTGTAGCACCACTATCAGCCCTGATGAAGAAGGGGAAACCCTTTGTATGGTTAGAGAGATTCCAGCAGAGCTTTCAGAAGTTGAGGCAGAGTCTGACTAGTGCCCCCATCTTGAGGCTTCCAGAGGAAGGTGTTGGGTATGTAGTTTACTGCGATGCATCAGGGACTAGACTTGGGTGTATCCTGATGAAGGAGATAGCTGTGATCACATATGGTTCTCGACAACTGAGGCAGCATGAGCAAGAATTACACTACCCATGACCTGGAGTTAGCAGTAGTGGTATTCGCCTTGAAGATGTGGTGACACTATCAGATGGGAGAACGTTTTACCATGTACTATGATCACAAGAGTCTTACGTACATCTTATCTTAGAAGGACCTGAACCTAATACATCGATGTTGGCTTGAGTTCCTCCAGGACTATGACTTCGAGATAGTCTATACTCCTGGGAAGGGGAACATTGTTGCGGATGCACTCAGTTGGATATCTGGTATACAGCTACTAGGAGAGGTGATAGAGAAGCTGGTTGCCTTATAGATATCCTTTGTGGATAGGGATGGAGCAACCTATCTACAGTCTCTTACAGTCACTCCTCCACTTCTTCGGTGAGTCAGCGAGGCGTAGCCTGGGGACACTGACTGTGAGACACGATGTTTTCAGTTATCCATAGGGCAGACACCTGATGGATTTTTTTAAGGTAGGGATCACATCATCCTCTACAGAGGACATAATATGGTACCAGTGTCACTTCAGGAAGAATTGTTGAGAGAGCTCCACACTTCCCCTTTAGCGGTATATCCAGGAGTGGTGAAGATGTACTAGGACCTCCGACGATAGCACTGGTGGCCAGGTATGAAGAAGGTGATAGCAGAGTTTATCTCTCGATGTCTCACTTGTCAGCAGGTGAAGGCGGAGTATCAGGTACCAGCAGGCTTGGTTCAACCCTTAGAGGTCCCATAGTGGAATTGGAATGGGATATCCATGGACTTCGTGATGGGTATTCCACGTACATTCAGGGGTCACAACTCGATTTGGGTGATCGTTGACCGACTCACCAAGTCGGCCCACTTCCTACCGATTAGAGAGCAGGGATCAATAAAGATCTTGGGATGCCTCTAAGTGCAGATGATTGTGCAGCTACATGGAGTACCTTCATCTATTGTCTTCGATCGTGATTCATGCTTTACTTCCCGGCTATAAAAGGGGTTGTAGAAAGCTTTTGGGACGCAGCTACGTCTGAGCACTACCTTCCACCCTTAGATGGATGGTCAGACTGAGAGGACCATTAAGACCCTCGAGGACATGCTCCATGCTTGTGTCCTCAACTTCGGTCACAGCTGGGAGGATCACTTAACTTTGGTGGAGTTTTTCTACAACAACATATATCACTCCACCATAGGTATGGAACCTTTTGAGGCATTGTACGGGCAACCTTGCAGATCAACCTTGTGTTGGACATACCCTAGGGAGTGAACACTGGTGGGACCAGAGATGGTACGAGCTACTACGGAGAAGGTGAAGAGAATCCAGGAGCAGATAAAGATTGCACAGAGCAGGCTGAAGTCGTATGCTGACAAGAGATGGAGGCATATGGAGTTTGAGGATGGTGACCACGTCTTTTTACGGGTCTCACCTCAACGTGGTCTATGGATATTTGGCAGAGGTGGCAAGTTATCTCCGAGATTCATTGGACCTTTCCAGGTCCTCAGCAGAGTAGGCGAGGTGTCTTACCGCTTAATGCTTCCACCTCAGTTGCACCAGGTGCATGATGTCTTCCAAGCATCCCAGCTGAGGAGATACGTGCACGACCCTTCCCACATCATCGACCATGGAGAGATATATGTCAATGATGGGGTGACTTTTATGGAGGTTCCAATGGATATTGAGAATCGACAAGAGCGGGTCCTACATGGATGGTCAATACCTCTAGTTCACATATGTTGGCTGAACGGGAACCTCCAGAAGAGCACATAGGAGCGGGAGACTCAGATGCATGCTCAGTACCCCCATTTGTTCCCTTAGTTCGAGTTGTAGCTTACAGGGATGTAAATCCCTAAGGTGGGATAATGTAATATCCCAGAAATTCTATGGATTTTTTTAAATACATGTGTTTTTTACGAGTTTGCAAAAATTTATGGCGCTTGATTCTGATGCCCGGTGTGCCCGAAATCAATTTCTGAAGTTTTGTTCGGGTACGTTCAGTAAACATATGAGCAGGTTTTTATAACTTTTGAACCGGTGCTTAGAATTGAAATTGGAGGGCACCGTTGAACTCACAGCATCAGTATTCCCTTAAGAAGACTTTCACCTCGACGACAGAAGGACGAGAATAAAAGTTAGTTTCAGGTTTTTATGTTTTAATTAAATAAAAATAATTTGTGTAGCTTATTTTTATTTTGGGGTTAAAACCTCCAAGTGGAGGTTCGGGGTGGGGGCCACCACACCTTAACCTCCCATGAGAGGTTATGGTGGTGGGGCCCACCCAAACATAACCTTCCTTGGGAGGATAAATTTGGGTTGGGACCACCCAAGGTTTTTAACCCCTTAAACTCCCATTAAAGTGGAGAAAACTCTTAACCTTCCCCAATAATTAATTGAGCCAACTCCACCGCATTAATTAAGTGAGTAATCTCATTTAATTAGACACCACATTTTGAATTCATGCCAACAATTAAAATAAAATACAATCTATTATTTCATTTTGTTGGCACCATTCTTTTGTTGGAAGCGAGAATTGAGGAGCTCTTGGAGAGAGAACGCCAAGGAAGAAAGAGCTATCCAATGAGGAACGACCACCGAAGAATGACAGACACCTTATTCCTTCATTAACTGGAACAAAGGAGGGATCACCGTCCTTGAAGAATGCTGACGACGCCATCCTCAGCTTCTTCATTTTCGATGTCAAAGAATCGACGTCGGCCTTTTCACGTCATCTTCAATGAACAAAGATACGAGGTAGGGGATTTGAATTAATTTTGTTCTCTTTCTATATTGTTAAATCCGGGTTTGTTATTTTCCAATTGTTATCATCATAACGTGGAGGGTGCGGGCCGCACGAACTCGGCCTAATCCCTCTCCGTTTTTCTTCACTTATTGACGAGGGTGGCGGCGCAATGGCACCGATGGAAGAGCGGACTGAGGCTGGCGGGCTGTGGTGGAGCAACGGCAGCCGGAGTTAGGCCGGCCGTGAAGAAACTGGCGGCTCAGGGCCGTCAGGTCGCCTGAAGGGCGCCACACCATCGCGTCGCACAAAAGGAAGAGGCCTCAGCCCCTGACTGCGGCGGTACACACGAGCGGATGTCAGGCCGTCAGGCCGTCGGAGGGGCGCGGCACCGTCGCACCACACGGAGGAAGAAGCCACGCGCTCCTGGCTGTGGTGGTTGAGAAAAAGCGGTCGGTTGGGCCGGCCGCTCGGCCAGCCGGACAAGGCCGGTCCCTCCCGGGTCCCATAGGTTATTGAACAGGCGCCTAACGCCAGTTCCATTCGGGAGACAGGGGGCATGACACCCCCACCCCCACTACATGGCTAGGGCGGGCACCGCCAGCCGCCATCCAGCCAGGCCATGCGGGCCACCAGCCAGGCCATGCGGGCCGCTAGCCAGGCTATGTGGGCTGTCGGGCCAGACCCAACGTAGGCTGGACCCAGCGTGGGCCAGACCCCGCTCGGGCCAGACCCAGCACAGCCCGGGCCGCCCCCCTCAGTTCAGGCCACCCTCGGGCCGGGCCACCCCCGCAGGTCAGGTTGGACCTGCAGACCGGGTCGGACCCTAGTCTGGACCCGTTTGACCGGAAAATCACTTTTTGCCTATAAGTTGGGCTACGTGTGTCCGATCGACGAACCGCCTACGGCGACCAAAAGCTTGGATCAAGGCGGTTCTTTTGGGATACCCAACTTGAGGTTTTGGACATGGTTGGGAAATGGTCGGGTTGGATTGAACCCAAATCCAACCGGGCCCTCAGAACGGTAATGCCAAAAACTCACAAACCGAGCGTCCGATTGACGTGTCTTCTGTTGCATTGAGACCCCTGTCAAGAGACAAACCTTTGGGATACATCAAATTGGGATGATGTGGTAGTTGGTGTATCTAAAATTATCTTGGGGAGTAGACCATCCTGGAATCAAGCGTACTTTGTTGAAACCATGCGACTGGCTGCGCACTGACAACTATTCCTGGATCCTGTATGGGTTCGACAGTTCTAACGACTGTCCTTGGATCCTGTGTGGGTATGACAATTATGAATTCTATTCCTGGATCCTGTGTGGATCCAAAAGAATAGCTGTTCTTGGATCCTATGTGGGTCCAACAGCTTAGCTGGTCCTGGATCCTGTGTGGGTCTGAGAGCTCCAACTACTTTTCCTGGATCCTGTGTGGGTCCAACAGTTCTAACTGCTGGTCCTGGATCCGGTGTGGGTCCAACAGCTTAGATGAATCAGTTACTACATATTATCATCTCTATAACTCTTCAAGGTTTTTATACCTGTGTGATCCGAGTCAACAACTCTTGTGTTTCCTCGTGAATGAGATGGATTACTTGATAACTAAGGTATTTTATGGGCATATACCTAAGTGGGGTTATCTATCGATTTCATATTTTTTGGATTATCCTTGGTGGATTTTGTGAGATCTTGAGTGTCTAGGGGTCCCTACTGAGTATCGTTATACTCACCCCTACACGAGTTATTCCCACACCTCGTTGTGTTGGATGCAGACGACGGACAACGCTGATGGGGCTGAGAGTGCCAGGACTGGATGGTACCTGGAGGTAGACCTTACGACGAGATGGTACACGGAGGATTCTGGTGGACGTGGAGTGCTGCGGAGGATATTTGTACCTACCCTTCAGGTAGGATCCGTGGTGGACGATCTCAGAGATGCTTTCACCATTCAGTTGTTTTGTCCCTTTTTCAGTTGTACTCGTACTTTCCTATTGGGCTTGTATTTTCGGCCCCTTTTACTTTCCAGCACTTATTTTTTATACAGTTTTACTTTGTGTTTTGCATCCAGTTGTGTACTCTGATGTTTTTGTTTATAGTTGTAAAGGAAATGCCTTCCCAGTTTAGAGATTTACGCCTTTGGTGCTAGTCGCCAGCCCCGGGCCTATGGAAGGCGGGCTTGGGGTAGTCATGATATGGGCCCCGGGGGACGGGTCGTGATAGTGTCTACTCAAGTTGTGATAGATCTTAGTTTTCTATACTTATATGTATGTATTGTTACGTATTAAGATTATAGTAGATACTTTATCTATTTATAGTGACTATGGTTTCCCATAGTTTTATATGCATGGGTTGTAGAGGGTTAAGGTATACTTCATGATAAATGTGTTGTGATGGATTTTAGGCTTACTAAGGTTGTGATAAGCTACATTAGATATAGAATGAGATGTGATGTCTTTTCATGGGGAGTCAGATGACTTGTGGGGGGTATGGGAGAACATGATGTTTGGAATTGGGGCATAAGAGTTAAAAACTATTGGGGAAGTTGAAGTAGGGTACCTTCCTTACAAATATTTTTCAATATGGGTATGCTTATTTTTATCCATTACTAAGTGAGTGACCCTTTTAGTGATATGATATAGTTTTACCTATTTAATTATTGAGTTTTTTTTCATTTGTTTAATCTTTGGGATTTGGTATGATTTTTTCACATTTTCATGATAGGTTTGATGGAGGATCCTACTGATTATACCTGTATACTCTCCCTTTGTATATATAAACTAATTTTTAGGTTTGAGGGAGATTGTTAGTGATCCAGCTAAGTCTTATTTTCTCAGTGTGGTTATTCATAAGCTATTAGAGTCTGTGGTCACTACCTTTTATTTATTTTGGTACTTTTAAAAATTTTTTCTATTTTTTTATGACGTTATATTAATGTATTGGGATGATTTATTAAATTATGTTATGGTTTTTATGGGTAGTTTCATGAAATATTGTATCCTTTAATGTATATAAATTGCATAATTCCTCCCATTTGTATGCATTTTATAACCTCAATGATGATCACAAACTCATGACCTATTAGAGGTGGGATTAGGGAGTCAACCCCATCTTTATAGTGTCTAGGAGGGGTACTAGGGGAGGCGTATTCAAGAAAAAGTGGTATCAGGTCTAATTATTGGGAGATTGGATAGAGTTTGGAGATAATAATTTGGGAGGATTTTATGGGTTGGTAGGTAAATAGCATCAGTTCGAAGGACCTATATATGAGTGGTGTCTTCCACCTCCTCTCATTTTATGGTTTTATCCTTGATGAAGATTTAGAGGGGGGTTCTCATGTCCTCTCCAGCGCCTTCCCCCTCCCCCTTCCCCCTGCCTCTCCCCCTCCGTCTTCCGTATCCTAATCTCTCTCCTCCAATTTTGTTGTCTCAAGGGTGATCTTTTTGGCTTGGCCATTCTCTCAATGGTTCTATTGGCTCAGATTTTGTATCGAAATTGAATGTCCATATTTTTTTGGTATGATGGTTTAGTGTTCATCATGGACAAATTGGGTGAAGGTTATTATGTTTTTCAGATTTTATGTCGATGTATTCTATCAAGGGAGGTTTGGTTGTTCACAGTTGAAGCACTTGGATGCTCAGACCCTACCTCTAGCCTCTCATTCATTTTCTCCTATTTGAGTCGGATCTGGAGTGGATGTCACTAAGAGGTTTTGTGTTTTTTGGTTTGGTGGTCAATGGTCTTCAGGGAACTTATCGTACCATATTTCTCCTATTCTAGTGGCTTATGTTTTCTGCCTCTTCAGTGATGTCATGGTTTAGAGACCTTGGTCACACATTCCCTACCCTGACCCCTCATTCCACTATGACTATGAGAGTAGGATCTGGTGTAGTTGGTAAATAGAGGTTTCGGGTATGTGGTTCGGCGGTCATCGGTGTTCCTAGTGTGTGCCTTTCGATGATGATGGAATCCATTTTGGGATTAGAAAATGACTTGAAAAAGTTTTTGTTCTATCAAATTTGATTGGAATTATTCCCCATTGTCTTTGGTGAAGGTTTCCTGCATTTTTTTGTGAGTGACTATCCTGTTATGATGTTTGTTGGTGATATGTCATTCTTATGTATGGTTTTGGGTGTACTTTTCTTCTGGTTGTGGTGGCGACCATCACCATTGTCTAGGGTGGTGATATGATGATGATGGTGGAATTTTTGTTTTTTTGGATCATGGATTAGGATTCTACTCAGTTAAGAGGTTGAAGGGATTTGTTACTGTTGTCATTAGCTCTAGTGATTGGTGTCAATGATGATGCTGGTGTTCCTAATTTGATGATGTATGAGCGGCGATGTGACTCTGGTTGACGTAGGTTAGGGTGTGCATCGTGAGGCAGTAGGCATGATGAAGGCCTCCTGTTAGAAATTTGAAACAGGGTTCATGATTTGGGGTGTGTTAATGATGGTTCATTTTGAACTTTTTGAAATTTGTTATCTGTAATGTGGTATTTTTTTTTTGTAAGGGTTTGTGTACATGACGTTGTGATTCCCACTTAAACATAAAGTGTCTTATCAATAATTAAAAAATGGATTTTAGGTATCATTTGGAATTAGTATGTGTTATAGATAAGGGATACTATCTAGGAAACTTGTAGTTAGGGAACCTTATGATATAATATAAAGAACTTCATGTTTATTAAACATTCTCGGTGAAGTGATTATAATTGAGAGGTAGTGTCCTTTAAAAGGATCATTCATCATGATTGTTCGTGACTATGTTTTAATTTGGTATAAAGTGTGAATTAGGTTGAAATTGAATCAATTAATTAACATTAAAAATTCAATATTAAGGTTTTATGAGTTCTTAATTTTTTTTCTTATACAATAATGGCTCTAGGTTGACATCCCCATCAAGTTAAATTTGTAGATATTCAACATGATATACCTATATATTTTCATAGATTTGAGGTCGATGATGATGACACATGGAGAAGGAAAATATAAGAGTTTTAGTTCCAATGTCTGAAATAGTATTATGGAAACATTTTGGATTAAGATATCATGGCTTGGTTAGAGGGGGTGTAGATTTCCTTCAGTTTGATCTATGCTTAAAATTATTACTCAGTTTTTCTGGCTATGATGATTTTGTATAGGGTATCTCAATATTGGTTGTTCTTATCCCTCAGGGATTATAGATACCCGAAGCTTGATGTACATTGACATTACATTACATTTACGGAATACTTAGTACATAACAAAAACACACACACAAGGATCATAATAGTTTAGTGTCTTTGGAAACTCAGAATATAATATTCTAATCCTGGTGAAAGATCTTCAACATCTCTCATAAAGATATTCCTTTTTTTTAATACCTAAAACCTACCTAAAACCATTATTTATATCTTGGGGAAAAGAAAACATAAAAGGGTGAGCTCAAATGATCAGTAAGGGTAAACAAAAGAAATATCAATCACATCATATACAAAAGCACATAACTTTTGGAAATCTTAACCTGCAAAAAAGATCATAATTTCATAACATGGGATAAATCATGGAAGTGAAATGTAATCACAATAATCATAACTTAAAACATGAAACATTGTGTCATACACACATAATCATAGAGAATCATTTCTTGTTAGTCAAGACTCATTGCCAAGACTATCTTAGTGGACAAAGTCCATTTCTGAACCGAGTTCACTCCTCGTTTCAGTCCTGTATCACTGAACCGAAATAACCTTTCGTTCCATCCATGTCTATCTCATGAGATATAAATCTTTACCCAATGAATTGGAGGGAGATATAGGTCCCACCCATCTTATAATGAATCATTTCTTATGTGTGCCACATAATCATAAATCATACATCATCGCATAACACATGTAACAAAAATGGAATTCTTGAAACATCATGACATCATAAAACAAATCATATAAGGTAAATGACATCATAAAAATAATTTCCTCAAAACATAATCAAATCAATGTAATAATAGGGATAAAAACAGAACCCTATATTATCTTAGATGGAAAATAATTTTGATAAAACATTTGAACTCCATTCTTGAGGAAAATATCCTTTCTACTTCAAAAATACTTTTCCTTTCTTAACATGTCATACAATTTTAAATTAAAAGAAGTTGATTAAAAATAAACTTGAAAACTTGTAAAGGAAGCTTCTTGGAAATAATGTTTTAAAAATCCATTATTGCCGTATAAGTTAAAAAAAACATTCTTCTCGTACTTTTGTTGAAAAAGTCAAAAAAAGTACCTCGTACGAAAAACGACAAAAGATTTATTTCATATCTTTTACTAAAAACTTACCGAAGGGTAAAATTTGATATAAAATATTGTATAAGGATGGAAATAATATTACATATTGAGGGAACATAGATGTGGATGATAAAATACACCCCAGTAATTACCAAAGTAAAAACAATCTCAGATAAAAATGAGATTGTGATATTTCCCTTACCTTAGGTCTGATTTGCTTTGTACATGTCCGAAGCTCCTGTATAATGGTTTAAATAATGTTATTGACTTATTCCAGAATCATACATATTGATATGATATCATATATGGTCATATTCTTAGCTTCTTATTAGTAATATTTCATTGTTACTTGTTACTCGGGTCTTTATTGCCTTTTGTTCTTATGCGTGTTTTGCCGAATAAATTCTTATTCTTATTTTAAGGTTATAGATACCTTATATCCAGAATGGTATTAGTGTAACATATATCATATTTATTCATTCAATTCATTTATATAATTACTATGTAATTATGATCATGTAGAACGAGTCGCATCACATCGTGGAGACGGTATTCCGTACGTACGCACGAGCGACGATATTGTTCCCATGATCGTGGAATTGTATTTAAGTGTATTTATACTATTTTAGTATCAATATAACTTTATAATAATCATATATAGTTACTCATTACACCATTATACCCATCCTTGTAAGGTGATGGTGGAAAATAGATTACACCACGGCGTGGAGACGGTATTCCGTACGTACGCACGTGCGGTGATTTCATTTTTCCGTAGGATGGATAGAAGGTGAATTAGGGTTGTTTCATATTTATAATAACATATCAGTATGTAAGTAATACTGATGTTATTACTTTATCATGAAACAAAAAAAGAAGAAGAAGTTGAAGAAGAAAGAAATTGAAAAGATCGGTAATGGATATTACCTCTTCTTTGAAACGCCTCTTTGAATCCTCCACTTAGGTAACTAATATTGGTCTTTGAAGAAGACCAGGACCTCTAGGATTATTCTAGGGAAGTGGAGAAGGGATTTTTTCAGGGTTTGGCCGAGCTTGAGTTCTCAAATTGGTGTGAGAAGGAGGGGGAGGAGGTGCCCTTTTATAAGTGAGGAGAGGGGCACCTTAGGAATATCTCAAAATATTATTTTATATTAAAGTCAAAATCGGTTTATAATGGTTCCAAAGGGTATTATTTCAAAGGTAAAGTGGGTATGGGTCTAAATACTATCAACCAATAGGATTTAGACAAGTTTAGGTTATTATTTTAACCTTATCAATTAGATTTAACTCTAAGTTAAATAATTTAACTTTTATCGTGACTTTTTGTTTTCTTACACTATATGGTTAATACACTTACTATAACATGCCAAACGAACCCCAAGTTGTTTATTATTAATATATATACTTATATAAGTCATTTGGCCGAACTATAGATTTTTAGGAATAAAATAACAATTAATAATATAATATTTGATTTAAAAACTATTTTGTGTCAATTTTGACACTATTTGATATATGATTTTTGTGAAAGTCATTACAGAATTATATGTTCTAAAAAAGTTGATTAAATCAACACTAATATATCATAGTAACCTAGAAAATTAGTGTAATTCATAAAAAGTCTCAAATTACATTTATTTGAGCATTTATAACATCAATTATGTTAACTTTTCCTTAAAAGGGTAATTACTGCATCATCGTTGTGTCATAAATAAATTAATTTATTTAAAGTCTAAAAATTATAAATAAATTATCATTATGTAGGAAATCTTTTTATCTTTCTAATGAATATTTATAGTCGAATTTATCTTATTTATAACCCCATATTAAAAATGTTTTAGTTATTAAACTTTCATTTTAACTATTTTAACTATTCATTAAATAAAATAATGTTAAATATCATAATCTAATCCAAGTGGACCTAAATGGTCATATTATATTCATAAGTTTGTTTTTTGGTCTAATTACACTTATCCAATAGAATTAGGACATGTGTTAGGGTAATAGTAATATCATTTTTACCCTTAGTTACCCTATTTACTATTAACCGCGGTAAAAAAAGTAAAAAGTTACTATTCACCAAAAAAATTATTTTTATCTCATTGACCACATTTTACTTACTGATATCAACCGTGTCTATCGGATTTTCGAAATTCCATTCACAGAAGCGGTAAAATTAAGTTTTATGCAAAATTCAGTTTTTAACCTACCACTTAGTGGTTTCACTATTCATCAAAAATTGAAAGTTTTCAGAAAAATACCAAAATTTCACCCTAGGCTAATTTCGGTATTCCAAATCCAAAAATGAAGTCCATTTTGAAAAATAAAATTTATAAAATTTCAAAAAGTGGTTATTACTATACATAACGGCTAGTTTTAATAATATTTTAATAGCATGTCGTTGTTTAGTGAAACTCGGTATTGCGTACTACACACGCTATCAAGGAAGGTCGTGATTGCGTGTAATGAAAGGCAAGTCAAGGATGTGTGTTGTGCAAGCTCCTTTTGGTGTAGCGTACAACACAAGACATTAATGAAATTAAAAAGAATATTTTTCATAAAATCTCGAGGTGTTACATTCTACCCCCCTTAAAATGAATTTTGCCCTCGAAATTCGTCTGGGTTATAAATGGTTTACTACTCGAAAGTTTGTTTAATATAAACCCACATCGTAAAAAGGGAATACCAAAACCAATCTTTAAAAACAAAGGTATGAAACGTAATAGTTACCCAAATAAACTAATCACTGGGTTTCCACATAGGTGAAAATATGGATATGGAAGAGAAATCTAATCATCATGTTCTGATGGAGAGTGGTAGAGAACATGGCTATGGAAAATACAGTAATCACAAATCCATATATTTGTGATGATATAAGGTACCATCTAATTTACCGGATATAAGGGCACTAGGACAACATTTTTTGGTTTTCAAGATCATTTCCCTAAAGTTGAAGAATTTGAATTAAAATAAATAATTACTTTATTTTGGTACAATCTCACTATTGTTCGTGCCTTGAACAATTTCCACTTCATCTCTTAAATAAATGAAGTTGAATTTGTTATTCGTGAAGTGTTAGAAGATCATGTGATAGAATGACGGGTCATTCCATCTATCTCAAACAAAAGGTTAGCAAAAGTTATTAAATATACATAAGTCATTCTATAGTGAGATTAATCATATATGGTTCCTAAAATGGACTTATACATCATATATCATACTGCTTAATATAATAAAACTAGTTTCTACTAAACAGGGACTTCTTGTAGGTTAGTGGTAGGCGATAAAGGCCAGTCGCACTTCGGTTGTGGGTTCGATTCCCACAGCCTTGTCCGACGCGATGGGTTGTCGCTCGTCCAGCAGGTTGTCCTTTTTCTAAAACTATATTACTATAACATCCCATAAATAATATCGAAAAAACTTCTATCCTTAAACAATACTAACTTATGTCCAACATAATCCATTCCAATCTTTAGGCTTATCCATAATACTGCAGTCCACTCTCATAACATAGTGAAAACGATTACCAGAGATTTAATACCATCGTTGATCCCCATATATCATAAGATATGTTTTTTTGGTCACATTCCAAACATTCAAAGTCATTAATCATGTATTCTCTTGAATACCCATTGAGCCTTAGTGAAAACATGAATGTAGTTAAAAGTTAACACTTTCCACATACAAAAATCCTCAAAATTCCATATACTCAAACCATGATATCACTTAGTCCTTATATCAATCATGAGCTCATGAATACTGTCAAATATTTCATTTTCTCGTTTCCCTTCATTTTGCGCATATCATTCTTTTTCCAAAAATATCTCAATCACTTTCCATGGTTACTGGTACCATAAAATTATTGAAAACCACAATAGACCAAAACATAAATATTCTAATATTCCACGATACAACATTATTTTGGAATCCCATTACATAAACACTTAATCATTCCACCACATCGTTGTTATATTCAACATCGCTAATAGTGATCGCATGTGACTTCCCTTTGTCCTTTTCCTTATGTGGTTGCTCATGTTGATCATCACTAACCCTTGGATTAGGGAATTTATTAGTATAATGCCCCATTTCCTTGCACTTGAAGCATTGAAGTGTTGGTGGTGCGTTCTCTGCAGTGTTTTCTTTATTCACATCATTATAATCCCTTTTTCCATTACTTCGACACTCAGCTTCTTGATGAACTTCTTTTCCACACTTAAAACATTTTCTAGTCCCTTTAAGACAATCTCCACCATGCTTCTTTCCACACTTTGTGCATAAGGAAACATTCATCTTCTTTTCACCATTATTCTGAGATTTCTCCTTGAACTCCATCTTTCGTTTCTTGTCAAAACCATGAGATGGATATGTAACACCAACTTCCATTTCTACCTTGATAGAACAACACACAATTTCTTCATAGCTACTGAAGTCTCTTATAGCTAATTCCCTTCGAAGACTTGGTTTAAAGCCACTGAAAAATCGATCAACTTTACTTTCAGGATGGATGATAATGCCAGATGCATACCTTGAAAGTCTTGTAAAATTTTCTTCGTATATACCAACGGATTCATCATCCTTTTGCTTTAGTTTGAGAAACTCCTTCTCCATATTTGTTCTAAGAATACGAGGGAAGTACTTATTGAAAAATAGATTCTTGAACTCGTCCAATTCCATGGACTCAATTTCATCTCTTGGCCTCGTATTCTTGATAAGATTCCACCATTTATCAGCTTCACCTTCCAAATGATATACTGCTAATATGACTTTATCATGTTTAGAACATTGAAGAACTGAAAATATCTTTTCAGTGGTACTGATCCATTGTTCAGCAACAAGTGGATCGGAAGTCCCACTGAAAGAAGGTGGACGTTGCCTCATGAAGTACTCAATAGAATATTGTTCCCTTCTCTGCTCATTTGGAAGTCCAGAATGATTCATAGCTTGTGTAAGTATAGCAATAATATTTTTCACTCCATCTCCCATAACATTTGTTTGTTCATGAGGAAAATCATTGCATTGTCCATTTCATTGATCAACACGGTTCCTTCGGGTTCCAGCCATCGTCTAAAACCCAAAAAGAATAGTGTGAGAGGAAAAAATCATGCTAGGGAAAAAAACATTATAAAGGGGGATTATCCTCAATATCTAACTTCTTAGGTTAAATTCTATGATCGTTACCGTAGTTCTAGGACTGTATCTTATACGTATACTTATCCTTAGGGACATCCCTAGACATACCTTAGAAATATCTCTAGGGATCTCACTAATGTTTTCGCATCCTAGTTTCCAAAGGTTGACTAAACCTTTCCTCTGATACCAACTGTAGAGACCCGAAGCTTGACGTACATTGACATTACATTACATTTGTGGAATACTTAGTACATAACAAAAACACACACACAAGGATCGTAATAGTTTAGTGTCTTTGGAAACTCGGAATATAATCTTCTAATCCTGGTGAAAGATCTTCAACATCTCCCATAAAGATCTTCCTTTTTTTTATACCTAAAACCTTTCTTTATATCCTGGGGAAAAGAAAACATAAAAGGGTGAGCTCAAATGCTCAGTAAGAGTAAACAAAAGAAATATCAATCACATCATATACAAAAGCACATAACTTTTGGAAATCTTAACCTGCAAAAAAGATCATAATTTCATAACATGGGATAAATCATGGAAGTGAAATGTAATCACAATAATCATAACTTAAAACATGAAACTTTGTGGCATACACACATAATCATATATAATCATTTCTTGTTAGTCAAGACTCATTTCCAAGACTATCTTAGTGGACAAAGTCCATTTCTGAACCAAGTTCACTCCTCATTTCAGTCCTGTATCACTGAACCAAAATAACCTTCCGTTCCATCCATGTCTATCTCATGAGATATAAATCTTTACCCAATGCATTGGAGGGAGATATATTTCCCACCCATCTTATAATGAATCCTTTCTTATGTGTTCCACATAATCATAAATCATACATCATCGCATAACACATGTAACAAAAATGGAATTCTTGAAACATCATGACATCATAAAACAAATCATATAAGGTAAATGACTTCATAAAAATAATTTCCTCAAAACATAATCAAATCAATGTAATAATATGGATAAAAATAGAACCCTATATTATCTTATATGGAAAATAATTTTGATAAAACATTTGAACTCCATTCTTGAGGAAAATATCCTTTCTACTTCAAAAATACTTTTCCTTTATTAACATGTCATACAATTTTAAACTAAAAGAAGTTGATTAAAAATAAAATTTAAAACTTTTAAAGGAAGCTTCTTGGAAATAATGTTTTAAAAATCCATTCTTTCCGTATAAGTTAAAAAAAACATTCTTCTCGTACTTTTGTCGAAAAAGTCAAAAAAGTACCTCGTACGAAAAACGACAAAAGATTTCTTTCATATCTTTTACTAAAAACTTAACGAAGGGTAAAATTGGATATAAAATATTGTATAAGGATGGAAATAATATTACATATTGAGGGAACATATATGTCGATGATAAAATACACCCCAGTAATTACCAAAGTAAAAACAATCTCGGATAAAAATGAGATTGTGATATTTCCCTTACCTTACGTCTGATTTTCTTTGTACGTGTCCGAAGCTCCTGTATAATAGTTTAAATAATTTTATTGACTTATTTCAGAATCATACATATTGATATGATATCATAAATGGTCATATTCTTAGCTTCTTATTAGTAATATTTCATTGTTACTTGTTACTCGGGTCTTTATTGCCTTTTGTTCTTATGCGTGTTTTGCCGAATAAATTCTTATTATTCTTTTAATGTTATAGATACCTTATATCCATAATGGTATTAGTGTAACATATATCATATTTATTCATTCAATTCATTTATATAATTACTATATAATGATGATCATGTAGAACGAGTTGCATCACATCGTGGAGACGGTATTCCGTACGTACGCACGAGCGATGATATTGTTACCATGATCGTGGAATTGTATTTAAGTGTATTTATACTATTTCAGTATCAATATCACTTTATAATAATCATATATAGTTACTCATTACACCATTATACCCATCCTTGTAAGGTGATGGTGGAAAATAGATTACACCACGGCGTGGAGACGGTATTCCGTACGTACGCACGCGCGGTGATTTCATTTTTCCGTAGGATGGATAGAAGGTGAATTAGGTTTGTTTCATATTTATAATAACATATAAGTATTTAAGTAATACTGATGTTATTACTTTATCATGAAACAACTAAAGAAGAAGAAGTTTAAGAAGAAAGAAATTGAAAAGATCGGTAATGGATATTACCTCTTCTTTGAAACGCCTCTTTGAATCCTCCACTTAGGGAACTATGATTGGTCTTTGAAGAAGACCAGGACCTCTAGGATTATTCTAGGGAAGTGGAGAAGGGATTTTGGCAGGGTTTGGCCGAGATTGAGTACTTAAATTGGTGTGAGGAGGAGGGGGAGGAGGTTCCCTTTTATAAGGGAGGGGAGGGGCACCTTAGGAATATCTCAAAATATTGTTTTATATTAAAGTCAAAATCGGTTTATAATGGTTCCAAAGGGTCTCATTTCGAAGTTAAAGTGGGGATGGGTCTAAATCCTATCAACCAATAGGATTTAGACAAGTTTAGGTTATTATATTAACCTTATCAATTAGATTTAACTCTAAGTTAAATAATTTAACTTTTACCGTGACTTTTTGTTTTCTTACACTATATGGTTAATACACTTACTATAACATGCCAAACGAATCCCAAGTTGTTTATTATTAATATATATATCCTTATATAAGTCATTTGGCCGAACCTTATATTTTTAGGAATAAAATAACAATTAATAATATAATATTTGATTTACAAACTATTTTATGTCAATTTTGACACTATTTGATATATTATTTTTGTGAAAGTCATAACAGAATTATATGTTCGAACAAAGTTTATTAAATCAACAATAATATATCATAGTAACCTAGAAAATTAGTTTAATTCATAAAAAGTCTCAAATTACATTTATTTGAGCATTTATAACATCAATTATGTTAACATTTCCTTAAAAGGGTAATTACTGCATCATCGTTGTGTCATAAATAAATTAATTTATTTAAAGTCTAAAAATTATAAATAAAATATAATTATGTAGGAAATCTTTTTATCTTTCTAATGAATATTTATAGTCTAATTTATCTTATGTATAACCCCATATTAAAAATGTTTTAGTTATTAAACATTGATTTTAACTATTTTAACTATTCATTAAATAAAATAATGTTAAATGTCATAATCTAATCCAAGTGGACCTAAATGGTCATATTATATTCATAAGGTTGTTTTTTGGTAGAATTACACATATCCAATAGAATTAGGACATGTGTTAGGGTAATAGTAATATCATTTTTACCCTTAGTTACCCTATTTACTATTAACCGCGGTAAAAAAAGTAAAAAGTTACTATTCACCAAAAAAATTATTTTTATCTCATTGAACCACATTTTACTTACTGATATCAACCGTGTCTGTCGGATTTTCAAAATTTCATTCACAGAAGCGGTAAAATTAAGTTTTATGCAAAATTCAGTTTTTAACCTACCACTTAGTGGTTTCACTATTCATCAAAAATTGAAAGTTTTCAGAAAAATACCAAAATTTCACCCTAGGCTAATTTCGGTATTCCGAATCCAAAAATGAAGTCCATTTTGAAAAATAAAATTTATAAAATTTCAAAAAGTGGTTATTACTATTCATAACGGCTAGTTTTAATAATATTTTAATAGCATATCGTTGTTTAGTGAAACTCGGTATTGCGTACTACACACGCTGTCAAGGAAGGTCGTGATTGCGTGTAATGAAAGGAAAGTCAAGGATGTGTGTTGTGCAAGCTCCTTTTGGTGTAGCGTACAACACAAGACATTAATGAAATTAAAAAGAATATTTTTCATAAAATCTCGGGGTGTTACAGGGATTGTGATGATTATATCAATACATGGGAGAAGTTATGTGATTATTTCTAGGCTGACTTTCTTTATTTGAATGTAGAAATTGATTATTGGTTAGAGATTCTTACTATCCATTAGAGAGATCCCAACACATGGGTGTCCAGTATCTAGTATAAGAACCTATTGAATTATTATTTAGACCATTTTCTAGATGAAGAGGCTTGGTAAAGTGATTTATAGGAGGATATGATTTTATCCTAATTAGGTCAAATACCTTGAGAGGGGGGGTGAATCAGGTTAAGGCATATTAAAACAAATTCCCCATTAGATCTTGTTTCATTCTTAAAAAAACACTCTTCTCTGTATATCCCAGTGCAATGTATGAATAGAATTTAAATCATGATCAAGACAAAAAAATTTACTTGGTTTATCCTCATTGGGATACATCCAAGGATCATACAACAGTGATGTACTAATATACCAAATCCACTAAGGCGCACTTATAAATTACAAGGTTTGGGATAGATCACTTCTATGCACAGGATCATTGCCTTTACATGGTTTAGGGTTAACTCACGGCTTTCCCAAGGGTCACTCCCTATGTATCTTTCTCTAGATCAATATTGGTGGAAAGTATCGTCGTCTTCCTCTTCCTTTTCTTACAGATCTTGGAAGGGATACACTCACAGTTTATGTTACTTTAGGTCCCTTTATTTTCATGAATTCATGCATCCTAATCTATATATAGATTCTCTATTGAATTTCCATTTTCACCTATATACGAAAAACACTTTTACTCTTGGTTTGTGGAAATTACTTTTGAAAATTGTTAGTTCCTTTTAACACTCTCTTGAATCCTCCACTAACTTTCTTGCTTCTTCTGTGAACTAAGTTTCACCTCATGGAACAAGTACTTCACAAACCACCACTTCCTTTGTGGATCATCACTACTTTGTAGATAGATTCTTCTTCCACAGACATCCTCTCCTTCACGGACTACTTAACTTCCATAGACTGATAATGCTCCATGGACCATCTAAACTTTTCGATCCCTTCTCTATGTGGGATATAGTTCCCCCGCAAAATCTTTTCCATGGAGTATCTCTTGAAGACCACTTCATCTTTCATAGAATCCTCCTCGTGAATCACTTCTCCTTCTCAGAAATCCCCTTCGTGAACTCTTTCAGACTTCACCAAAATATTATCAGATAAAAGATGTTTTTCTAATGAAAATATATCAAGGTAATGATGGTATTATTGTTCCTTATATAGTAAAATAAATTTTAAAAATCTTCTAATCTTTTTTACTAAAATCTTTGATGCGGTATAGCCTTCACTGTGGACTGTTCTACTCCCACAAACTGTTTTTCCATCCACGGTCTATGTAGCGGCTTTATTTCCTCACGGAGGCTGATGCCATCCAAAAATAAAAAAAACATTACGGATCCTTAGATCACCACCTCCTTTCCACAAACAATGATCCATCCTATGAATTGAAATCCTTCCATAGACTCCAATACTCCCATGAGCTTTTTCTCGTTTGTGGTCCATGTAGCGTCCTTTACTATTCACATAGCACTCAATGCATAAATTTTATTATGAAAAATTTCCTTTTACATTCCATTAATGTCATTTTTTAGTCCATGAATTGTGCTTTATGATCGAAAAACCATGAACCATTTTTCATAAAACCTTCCTTTTCCAAAAACAAACTCCCAATTTTGAGGCCTTAAAATTTGGAAAACACTGGGAAACTGCACCATCTTAAAAACATTCTTTGGAAAATACCATCTATACTCATTAATGGTCATATAGATTTATTAACAAACACAAACACACCTAAAAACACTAATAGGATTACTTGAAGGATTTTTCCCCCAACACTTTTCCTCTAGAAATCTAGTGTCAGGTCACCCAGTTCATGTTGCCAACATATCTCGAAGTGCTATAATGGGAAGTGGTTTTTGACAGTGTACTAGCTAAGACTAGATCATCACAGGAGGGGCATCACAAGTCACTATTTGGAGTGAATATATATCTACAATTTCTCATTTTTATTTCTAGTATAAGAATTAGATATTATAGAATTTATTTCATCCTTCTTCATCCCATTTGATTAGGACTAGAGGTTCTTAGACCTCTTCCAATGGATCAGGCATAGTTGATTATACATATCAAAATCTTGAGTTACCAACCTTCCATGATAGTTAGTGTGTGTCAATAGGCCATATTCATGATCATTCATTATAATAGTATCCCTTGAGGTAGCTATAGTAGTGTGATGCTTCAAATTGTGATCAGTAGAGAAGGTACAACGTGGTTAGATGATAGCCCAATTTTCCCCTTTCCCTCAGGAATAGCAAGAAGATAACAACCTTGGATGTGGTTACCATCAAGATCAAAGAGGTCATGGATCATGTTGTGTTTAAATTCATTCCTTGTAGTTATAATCATCTTTCAGGACAAATGTCCTGTGAAGTACTATATTCTTATATACTACTTGGGTGAATATATTTCTTGATTTGATATCCATGAACTCCTTCATTAGACCTATCCTATTCCATGATTTGGTAATTGATATAGATAGGCTTTCCATTCCTTTGGAAGTAACTAAAATAGTTTGAGTTCAATCATTCCTATGTGATGTGTGTAGATATTGTGAGTTAATGCTAGTGAAGCATCAGTCCAAGGAAGATTTCCTTTGTTTACAAATACATCCATATGACATCATCCTCAACATGAATTGGATATATTTAGTATATGCTATTATGAATTGATATAGGAATATTGTTGTATTATATAATTCTAATGTATAGTAGGCTATGTTTTGGGTGAGACAGGCCCTCATATGGGTCATAGGAATGTTCAGTCCTTGTATTCCATAATGTAAGATCTCAAGATTTCCTATGAGTTATGGATATTTTTTTAGTTTAACTACTTATTTTTGGTCTACTATGAATGTATATCAGGATCATGGGAGTTTATGGGGTGTTTGGGGATTTTTTAGAGCCCAAAACCCAACTTATAGAGAAAATTAGTTGGGATTCATAGTTAGGAGAAATTATGAGACCCAAACCACATAGTTAGAAGTAATTGAACTGTATTAGATAGTGAGTAGAAGGTGGTCGCAAGGTTTGATGAAAATTTTGAACCTAGGGCATACACTCGTGTAGGGGATCTAAATTTTTTATTAGAGGTGTTTTTCAAACTTTGTTCATGGTTAGTAAAACTGTGTGCAAAAATCATACAAGATCTCCCTTGACGTAGTAAAGGGAGCATGTTTGGTGAACAATTTTTTCAACCATGCGACCAAACCTTACGACCCATTTAAAAATTGGAAATGACCATTTTTTCCTTAAAATATATTATAACCAAAAACTAATTTATATCTTCCTCTGTTAGATATAACCTTGACATTGGGGACTCCTTGGAAGCTAAAAAGGGTAGTATTTGGTGTAGATTCTCCATCTGAAATAGATTCAAACACCGTCAGTCTCATTGGATACAATCTGGTGAGTAATACTTTACACTTGTTCCATTATTCATTTGTCTGGGTATCGACTAAGTTATTTAGGTAAAAGATAATATTCCATGTTTCAAGGTTATTCAAATGCTTTTTATTTCTTCCCTCGAACTTGACCGAATCAGAGATTGATAATGGACGAGTGCTCTACTATAAACCTATGGTAGGTGGTCTGTACATTTTCCCATAAGTTTGGTGTTTTATAAATCTTGTTATTGTTGTTTCACATGTTGTAATTTCTTTAATTATACCTAAAATGAATTTACTATTTTAATTTAATGTAATAGAACCCAATTATGTTTCCCACTAGTTCATTTGAGTTTTTTGGAGGTTATTATCCCTAACCTGGGCCACCCATGGAGTGTTCCATTTCTTATTCCTTCATTATACCAATTGTGGGGTGCAAGTAATCTTACGTACTTAGAGGAAGGCCTTCCTAAATTTAATGTTAATCAAATTGGGATGTTAGGAGATAGTTTTTACCTCTTTTATATGTGTTGTATTAATGTGAATTGTTTGATTATTTAAAAGGAAATTGTTATATGATTTGGATGAACTCAAGGAAGTGAATAGTTATAAATTTTTGAAAGAATGAGATGATGATTTGATTATGGTAGTGGATTTATCAATTGTTATACCTTGGTTCCTAATTCTATAGGATGTCATTGATGTTTCTCCCATGGATCTTGTTTATGGTAGTGGATGCCTTCGACATATTTATTCCTTAGATCCTGATCCCATAAGATGCCTTGGTCCTTACTACCCTATGGATATGGATTTCATGGACTCAATTTGGAAATGTTTTTTTGGAATTATCCTATGAATCCGACTAGGTTATTACCAAGTTTCCATCAAGATTTCTCTAAGACTCAACATGGATTCCTTAGTCTTAAATATGTTGGATCCGACCCTTCATGGTCTTACACTTTTTTATTATACTAAATGGTCATTGTGGACTCTTCTGATTATATGGATAGTCCATGATGAATAATATAAAATTGGTTAAATGGAATGGCTAGGATGGATTCTATACACTTAGTTATATGGCGTGGATGTGGTGGTTATTTTTGGCGTGTTTTAGAGATGGGCTTGGAATGGGTATCATATTACAGTGTTTAGACTAGACTATATCATATCTTTTACTTATGTTCAATGTTTCCCTTGTTATGGGAGATTTATGTTTATTTTGCAGGAGACTAATTTGGTTGGAAAATATTAATTTTTCCTTGGTCACTTTAATCTCAATACTGATTTACCTCTTGTATGCATTTTACACTAATTTAGCTTGTTAATACACAGAATGGATTTTTTATAGACATTGTTGGTGGTGACCAACTGAGTGTTTTCTCACACCCTTTTTGAACCACCATTGGGTACCCCATACATACTTCATTGATGTATGTTGGTACAGAGGAAAGTGTCAACTGTATGATGATTGAATTGCATGTTGTTTAGGAGCAGGGGATAACAAGACCAATTTTGGCTCATGATGTTAGCTGGGATAGTTCTTTTTGATCTTTTTGGTGCCTTGATACATGTATTGTATTTATTATTGTATAAATATTTTATATCTTTGTAGAGACATGAAATGAAACCTAAATTTTTATATGATATTATTTTGGAATTTTTTATATATCCCTTTATAAGTTGTTTAGATTCTGTTTGATCAATTTACTACTTATACTAATGACTGATATGTTTACTACCAATTTTATACACTTCAACATGAGGGAATGGTCTCCCCATGGACACAACTAATCGCCTTGCTGCTAATCAGTAGCCTTTAGATTTCAGGTAGGTGCGCTTGAGGCCATGTGAACCACCGGCTGGAGGCACTGTTTACTGACATTCGGTTTAGGATGTTACGATGTGGTATCATAGAATTTTATTTTATGGTTTTCTATTTTTAAACTATATATAAGTGATTTGGAAGGTATTAGAATTTGGTAATGAGTTGTTCCTGGGAGTATCTAACCGATGTTCAAGAAAAAGCCAAATCACCACAGATAAAAATTGTTTTTTTAATATTTTGACTATTGATGTTGATTTGATTCCACAAGTAGGTGATTCACTTGAGTTGTGATGTTTTTATTGGTATGATCCTGATTTATATTTCATTGATTCTCGATAGTATGAGGTTATTCATCTCATTCATCATTTTAGTCACCCGTTATATTTCACATGCCATGCATTATGTCGTGCCATATAGGATTCATTGCTTAACTATATGACATATTGATGTGTTCCTTGAATGATAAATTTTTGATTTGATAGATGATTAATATAGAGAATTTAAAAGCATGGTTGGTACTTAGAGTGTCTTCCATAATCTAAAATAGTGTTTTCTTGATGATGTTACTGCAGACACCGTATGCAATTAACTATGGCATGTTGAGTCATGAACTATTGGTTGCATGGTCTAGAATGTGTTATGGTATGTATTAAGTGTACACCATACTTAGGTTAATGAGGTTTATAAGACCTTATGGATCAAAACTAGTGACCCATTTTTTTCCATTTTAATTGAATTGTGATATAAATATGAATTTAAAATGGAAATTGAATTTTTGAAACAAAGAACTGGACCATGACCCAACTTTTGTGTGGGTAGTAAGAAGTGTCTCTAGTGATGTTTAAGAATATTTATTATTACCCAGTCCAAGATTTAGGAGTAGGAAGAGTGGGTGTGACCTATTTATAGGAATGATTCTACCTATCCTATATTGCTAGCTACAATATTTTCAATGTAAATACTTCTAAGGTGTCTATTTTTAATTGTAGAAATATTCCACTATGACGACCTCCAGTTGTATTCTAGGAGAGTGGAAACTACCATGATCTGGAGGTGGTGGTCCATGGGCTACCATTATATCCTTCTATAGTTATAGTTGCATCACTAGTGATTTTAAAAAACATAAGTGATGAGGAAGAGTTCTGCGAGGATTTTCTATGTTATATGAAAACGTTTTAGGGAGCATCATAGAATCCACAGTAGCCTGTGGGTTTTCCAGTAGAATAATCCTCCCATATTTTCTAGGGATGATGTTCTATAGGCTACTGATCAATGGCTAGACACTACTTTTTCAATATTTAAGCATATGAAGACACCTCCTGAGAGGATAGTGAATCTCATAACATATATTATTTGAGGAGAAGATAAGTGCTTTTGGGATTCTTTGAATTAGTGTGATCCACTATAATATGTGGTTCAGAGGGATTTTCAAGTGAGGTTTTATGACCAATTTTACCCTGGTCCACTAAGAGTTGAGAGGTATAATGAGTTTATACATCTGGAGTAGGGTATTATGACTGTTAAATAGTATTCAGCACACTTTACAGAGTTTCATAATTTTTCACCAATATATCATGCTGATGAGGAATTGAGGGTCAGACGCTTCAAGGAAGGTCTTAGGAATACCATTCAATCATAGGTCAACATTTTTAGGTTGTCGAATATTACTGAAATAGTGAATAAGGTTTTAATTATAGAGTTGAAACTATGAGAAGCTGGGAGAATATATCAGGGCAGTTTAGCCTCTCAACCTAGTGGTTCAATTTTTAGTGGTAGAAAACACTATTTTGAGGATTCATCTGAGGAAATAACTAGACAGTCTGTTAGTGATGGTAGCTCTATTTTCAATCATCAGTGTGGAAGATTGGGTCATTTGAGGAATTAGTGTGATAGATACCCTTTTGAGTGCTGATATTGTGGTAGGATAGGCCATGTGAAGCGTTTTTGTAGGAACTTCCCTCCTGTAGATAGTGGAATGGGATATAATTTGAATCTATGTTTAGGAGTGGGATTAATAGATCCATGTTAGGATGGGATCTGGAATAGAACTGGTCAATTGGGTCAAGATGGTGGTTGTATCCAAGGCATCTAGGCTCCAGTTGTACTTAGACAGTAATGTGGGCCTACTCTATGTAGTGAGGATGTTTCACATGGTTATATTTCAGGCCAGAAATATGTTTTATAGCATACACAAAAGTATTTGAGAACCGGACCTTATATAGTGAGAGGTATAATATTATTAGCCTATACTCTTATATCTTCCCATTTTTGATATAGGTTCTTATCATAACATTATATTTGTACATTTTGTGGAGAGACTTGGGAACATTTTTTAGTTTTATAGTGGCTTTATGACCTTGTATACTCTGTTGTGTATCAGAACATAGGGCATACACCAGTACATAGAGTTCCCCCTTAAGACTGGTTGGTGTTACTTCATATGAAATATTTTTTTCCTCAATATGACAAGGTTTGACCTCATACTCAGGAAGGACTGGCCAGTTCCTTATCAAGCTTGTATTGATTGTTATTTATAAAGGGTGAATTTCACATCACCATAGGGTGGAGTATTCATTTATAAGGGTGAATGGGATGTCCAGGTGATCTGAGCTAGACCACGTCATCAGGGGTTGGGAGGGATGACATAGTAGATTTCTAGTTTATATGTGGATGATCAAGGATCACATCAAGATGACTTCCCAATAGTGTTTGATCATTTTTGGATGTTTTCCTATATGAATTTTCTGGTTTACCACTTGAGAGAGAGTTTTATTACTCTATCGATCTAGTTCCAGGATATGTACCTATATCTTTTCCTCCTTACAGGATGGATATGATAGAGTTCCAAGAGATCAAGAGGTAGTTATAGAACTTGGAGGTAGAGGGGTTAATATAACCCAATACTTCTTTATAGGTTTCACTGGTCCTTTTTGAGAATAAGGCAGATAGTACCCTTAGTCTACGGGTATATTATCATAAATTGAACCAGTTTATGGTTAAGAATCAGTATCCTTCTCAAAAAATTGATGATATCTTTGACCAACCTCAAGAAGATTGATTTTTCTTAAAGATTGATTTGAGGATTATATATTATCATGTGTGGGTTTGATCTATATACATACCTCATAAAACTTTTCATAGTAGGTATGGTCTATATTTATATATGTTTAGGTCATTCATTCTAATGAACATGATAGTAGTTTTCATGGTGCATATGAACCAAGTATTTTATCTTTATTTGGATTTGTTTGTGGTGTTTTTCATGGATTATATCCTAGTGTATTCTCACAATGGATATGACCCATCCCAACATCTTTGTATCATTTTAGATTCACTAAGAGAGTATCAATTATATGCTAAGATCATAAAGTTTCACTTATGGATGTATCAGATTAACTTATGAGGTCATATTATCTTAGAGATAAGAGTATAAATTGACCCAAATAAAGTGAGAGATGTAGTTTCCTAAGAGCTTCCAAAGAACATATTTGATATTTAGATTTTTGGGGACATATGGATATTATTGGCATTTCATATAGGACTTCTCATGCCTAGAATAACCTCTCATAGTCTTTACTAAGAAGGGTGTGAAGTTTGTATGTATAGATACCTATGATACAGACTTTTAAGACTTGAAAGGGAGTCTTATTCTAGCACTGATACAAATTCTTCCAAATCAAAGAAAGAGCTACACTTCATATTGTGATGCATTATGTATCAGTATATGAGTAGTTCTTATTCAAGGAGATAGAGTCATGGTGTACGGTTCTCATTAGTTAAGGCCACATGAGAGGAATTACCCGATGTATATTATTGAGTTAGCTATAGTTTTTCATTATTTTCATAGTTACAGACATTATTTACTAGGAGAGAATTTTTTGGTGTACACATAACAGAAAACACTCAAGTATATATTTATAAACAATGATATGAATTTGAGGCAGTGAAGATGGGTTGAGTACCTATATTTATTTGACTTTGAGCTTACCTATTCTCCATGAAAGTGGAATATAGTTATCGATGCACTGAGTAGGAGGACATGGATACAGGAAGTTTAATAGGCCATTAGTGAGTGGAAGCTTATGGATTTTTTTTCATAGATTCACTTGGAGGTGCATGATGGTCAGGGAAATAATTTTATTTCCCCTTTAACTATGATATCTACTCTTTTGTAAAGAGTGAGGATGATACATATTTCTGATCTGACAGCCTAGTCTTGCTTGATATTATGGTAGGTGATGACCTTCCACCTAGATGGATTGTTGGTTAGGATGAAATTATTCATATTCATGGTCGTGTTTGGGTTCCAATAGACATATGTGAGGAGATGATGTGAGAATTTCATGTCTTATCTTTTTAAGTGTATCCCGACGTTAAAAAAATGTATCAATATTTACATCACTAGTATTTGTGGCCAGGGATGAAACAAGAGGTAGTTGGTTTTATCATGATATGTTCCACTTATTAGAAAGTGAAGGTAGAACATCACTTTGAAACTATTCTTTTACTGTAGTTAACTATTCCCGAGTGGAAATGGGAAGATGTTGTGATGGATTTTGTGACAAGATTTCCAAGGTCACCTTGAGTTAGTGATGTTGTGTGAGTTGTTTTGGGAAAGCTCATAAATGTTTCTCATTTTATAATGATTAGGGAGACCATAACACTTGATGAGATTGGATTGTCATATATACATGATAAGGTGTGACTTCATGAGGTTCCTATTACCAATGTATCTGATAGGGATGACCATTTTATGTATTATTTTGGAAGATATTTCATAGGACATTGGGAGAATAGGTTTTTATGAGCATAGCATACCACCCTAAGACTAATGTCCAGTCAGAGCGTAGGATTCAGGTGCTTGAGGAAATGGTGAGAGAATGTGTCCTGGATTTTAGGGGCTCTTGGGGGGAGGTATATACCCCTAGTTGAGTTCGACTACTATAATATCTATTAGGAAACTATATTCATACAACCTTGTGAGGATTTGTATTGTAGGATATTTTAATCACCCCTATGGTGGTTAAGGGCTGGTGAGGTAGCTTTACTTGGACCTCATCTATTTAAAGAGACTTCAGAGAAAGTTTGTTTGATTCGAAAGAGGAAGAATATGACACAGTCTCGACATAAATCTTACATCGATCGTAGTTGATGACCTATGGAGTTTGATGATGGGGATCAGGTATTTTTACATATGTCACCGAGGTTGGGAAATAGATGGATTAGGATAAAGGGTAATCTTTCACCATGATATGTAGGTCCATATGAGATTTTGAAAAGAGTATGATTGATAGCCTATCGATAGAAGTTACCTTAGAGGTACTGAGGCATGGATGACATTTTCCATGAATATCATCTATTCCATTATTACTCAAACCCATCTCACACTCTACAACCAGATAAGGTGGAGTTACAGGAAGATGCATCTTTCAAGGAAAATCATATACATATCATTGATAGGAGCATAGAGGGTCTCTAAGGCCAGTTAGTTACTCTAGTATATGTGATATAGAAGCATGACCATTTATAGGATGGGACTTGAAAGAGGGATTCTAATGTACGTGCTCAGTGGACGAAGTTATTCTCATTCAATTAATGACCACCCTTGGATGGTATATTCAGGGAAAAAATTTCATTAAGAGGGGAATATTGTAAGATCCTGGGTTTTCTTAAGAGGTAAAAAACTTTTAATTTTCAGTTTAACTCATTGGTTTTTGTCCAATTATGAGTGCCTAATGGGATTATAAGAGTCTCAAAGGTGTTTGGGTCTTGTTCAAAGCCTGAAACCCAACTTTTGGAGAAAGGAATCCGGACCACATGTATATGAGAATCTATGTGACCCAAGCTGTATGGTTAAAAGTAATTGTGCTGTGTTGGATAGTGAGCAGTCGGAGGATGCATGGTTTAATGAAACCATGCAACCTTGGGCACATGCTCATGTGGGGACTCTACAATTTTTACATGTGGAAGTTTTTATGGTTTATGTATGGTTATTCAAACCATGCACATGAACTGTGGGAGCCCCCCTTGAATCAGTAAAGGGTGAACGGTCGGTGCATGGTTTATCCAAACGTGTCGGAAAACCATGCGACCTAGTTAAAAAGAGGTAAAGGACAATTTTTTCCTTAAAATCTATTATAAATTAAATCACATTTCTCTCTTCCTTTGGTGGATATAACCTTGACTTTGGGAGATTATATTAAGATAAAAAGGGCATACTTTGATGTAGATTCCCTTTATGAACTCAGATTCGAACAATGTTGGTCTCATTGGATTCACGCTAGTAATTAATCCTTTACTATTATGTCATATTCATTTATCATGTCATTGATGAAATTATTTAGGTGAAAGATAATATTCTCAATTTCTAGGATCTTCATCCATTCTACATTTTTTTCTCAATCTGGACTGAATTCGAGATCAATACTGGACAATTTCTCTACTATGGACCTACAGTAGATGGTCTATACCTTTTTCCATAAGTTTGGTGTTTTATAAAGACAGTTTTCATTGTTCCTCATGATGAAATTTATGAAATTTCACCTAAAAGTAATTGAATTTTTTAATTGAATGTAATGGAACATGCTTATGTTTCCCACTAGTGACTTTGAGTTTTTTGGAGGTTTTTAGCCCCAACCTATTCCACCCATGGGGTGTTCACTTGCCTCTACCTTTGTTATACCACCCATGGGGTTAAATTAAGCTTTATTTGTTAGATTAATCCCTTATTAAAACTGAATATGAATTGAATTATGGTATGAGAGAGTTGATTCATCCTTTACATGTGTTGACATGATGTGAATTATTTAATTACTTAAATGGAAATTGTAATATCAGTTGGATGAACTAGTGGAAGTGAATGGTTATAAATTGTTAAATGAATTATATGGTGATTTGATTATGGTGGTGGATTTATTTATTGGTATACCTTAGATCTTGATTCCATAGGATTCCAGGGATGTTTCTCCCATGGATCTTGTTTACAGTATTGGAAGCCATGGATCCCGATTCCATAGGATGACTTAGGCCTTACTACCCCATAGATATGGATTTATTAAACTTGATTTGGACATGGTTTCTTGATATGATCCTAGGACTCAAAACATGTCATTATTGAGTTTCTATCGAGATGAACTTATGACTTAACGTGGATTCCTTGGTCTTTTATACCTTGGATCTGGCCCTTTGTGGTCTGGCACTTTTGATTACATGGCATGGTCATTGTGGACTGTTATGATTATACAACATGGTTGTGATGAATAATATAATATGATTTTTATGGCATGTCCATGATAGATGTTATACACTTAGTTATATGGAATATATGTGGTGGTTATTTTGACATTTTTTACAAATAGCCCTAGGATGGGTATAAGATTATAGTGGTTAGACTATAATGTATCAAACCTTTCATTTCTATTTACATATGAAATTATTAAGGGATATTAATGTTACTTTAAAGGTTTACTTATTTGGATGGAAAATATTAATTTTTCCTTGGACACATTACTTTCAGTACTAATTTACATGTTATATATATTTTACACTTCTTTAGTATGTTATTACATAGACTTGATTTGTTATAGACATTGTTGGTGGTGGCCTACTGAGTGTTATCTCACACCTTGTTTGGTTATTGTTGGGTGCCCATACAGTCTTCATAGATACAGGTAGGAACTAGGGAAAGACCCACTCTACAATGCCTAATTTTTATGTTGAATAGGATTAGGGGAGCACTGGATCAAGCTATACTTCTTATGCTATCTATGATAGTTATTTTTTTGGTACCTAGATATAAGTATTATATTCAATCTTGTATGCCTTTTTCCATACTTTTAGTAACATTAAATGATAGCTCATTTTTTATATGACATTACTTTGTAATTATTATATATTCTTGTCTTGGTTTTTTATTTTATGTCTAATCAATTAACTGCTTCCACTATTGACTGATATGTTTACTACTGTTGTTCTACACTCTATAATGAGGGCATAGTCTCCCCACATACACACCCTAGGCCCTCTATTCTATTCAGAAGCCTCTATCATTCTGGGAGGCATGATTGAGGTCATGTGACCCACAGGCTTGGGTGAACCTTTAGTGGCATCTGGGTAGGGATGTTACACTCAATGGTCAATATGATATTAAGTTCTGTAGAGGATTAGCTAGTATTATTTTCTAGGGATGTGGAAGAGTTCCCTGATATATTTTTAGATTATTTTGGGACCATACCCCCTCTATGTGAGATCAAGTTTGAGATAGTGTTGTAGTCTGGTGTCTCTATTATATTAATGTTTTCGTAATACCGTAAGATTTTATGATATATTAATAAATTTTATTTATTTGATAGGTTATGATACACACAACTACGAGCCTAAATGAACTGTAACATAGTATATCATTATAACCTAGCCATTAAATTAGAAAAATGAATATGAATAACTTCATTTTCATAAAAAATATTTATAATTTTTTAAAATAAAGAAAATATAATTTTATTATAGTTATTATATGCTTTAAAATACATTTTCCCCAAAAATAGTTTTTATTATTTTTTATCAGTTAATATATAATTAATTTCTATAAATTTAAAAATAGCATTTCAAAATGGGATATAATTTTTGAAATCATCATATCAAATCAATATTAGGGTGATTGTTTTTGTATTTTTCTAAAAAGATTGATTTTCTAGTGAATAGTGAATAAATACTAATTTTTACCCGAAACTATACTTTCATTTCATGAATATACAAAAATTAATTTTGTTTTAAATAGGTTTCAAAGTAACATTACTTTTATTATGTTGTGAAAAATAAAATTAAATTATTTTGAATAAATTTTATGTTTTAATTTGGTATAAAAATATTTTTATTCCTAAAATGAATTTTTCTAGAAAACAAATTCATTATGTTTTTTGGTTTTCTCTAAAATTAATTTCAACCACTTAAGTGAATTAAATATTTAAAAATGGATTCCATATTTATAATCATGTGGATATTTTTTTAAATTGTTCCCTTTTATTTTATATCATTATAAATAGTGATCTTGGAAGATATTTATCACCTCAGTAAGGATAAAAAACTAAAATATGGTTAAAACTTTAGGATTAGGCTTCAAAAATTTTCTAACACCTTAATTTATCCTATTGGATGAGTTTATTTCAGAAATTTTCTTCCAAGTCTCTAATATATGGCCACTTCATTCAATTTTTATTATTATAACCTTTATATTAATTTAAGAAAAAATTAATAAGAAATGTCACTTGCTTGACTTTAATATACCTAAAATTTTTACATAATAATAAAAGAAGGATAAGTTCAGTTTATAAATGATTATTTCAGAGTTGAATTAATTTTTTATCATTGTAATTTATTTTTAATTCATATTTATTGAATAATTACCTTAAATTCTTTCGTAGTGCCAACACAATATTTATTCAATTTATAGAAAAAAATATAAATGATTTAAAAAAAATAAAATTATTTCAATTTGGATAAATTATTATGTTACATGAATTATATATTTAAATATATCATATATTTTATGTGTGAAATTTTTATATTCTAATTCCTTTGTTTTCATTTTTTTATCAAAGTCACATTAAATGAATAACACCAAAACCGTTATTAATGATATTTTGTAATAAATAATGATTTATTAAATTATTTAAAATTCTTAAAATTATTATCATCAAATTAATGAATGTGATATGGTTTAAAATATCAAACATGGTACATTTATTGGTCACTTTTCATTTTATGTTAACAGTCTTGACCCTTAAAAAGTACAAAACATTGATATTGTGGTAATTGTCAAAAGGAGTAACAGAGAGTTAAAATAAAGATATAAGGGTAAAAATATCACCTAAACCTATCTAAATTTTATTGTATGATATCATTTAGTCTCAAAAACACCATATATTATAAATATATTAATTTCTATCCACTTTATAATGAAAATTAATTTATATTAATTTAATAATTTATGTAATACAAAGTGTGATCCTCTCCTCACTTGTAAAATGGAACCTCATATCCTATATTATTTACACCTATTGAGCCCTATATATTTACAAAAACCTTCCCAATTCACTTATAAACTTCCATATACAAGAATTATAATTTATGGTCCTATTAAAAGACTAATCAAAGTTTCCTTAATATGGGATCTAAATGAGGCATGTTGAAGAAGAGGTAATCATATTACCAGGCCTCTTTCAGTTTGTTTCTTCTTCTACCACCTTTAAATATATGGTATCAAGTATAAAATAATTACTTAATTGTTTTAAAAATTATTAATTTTTATTATAATTATGGAAGAACCATTACCCACCTTCTTATCATCTGTTGGAAAATGATAATGTCACTCATGTGTACACATGGACTACCACCTCTACGAAGAAATACAATTCGTTTTTCAATTATATTTTACATAGATGGTAATAAGGATATAATTTGTGAATATATAGTATATATATATGAAATAATAATGATTCTATAATGGTGAATTATTATTTACCTTCCTTTTGATCCATATTTCAAAAAGTAAAAACAGTGTTCACGCGTACATATGGCCTACCATCTCCATGAATTGTCAAATTCCTTTTTATATTTATACATTTTATAGATGAATATATATATATATATATATAATGAATATATATTATTATTATATTATTATTTTCATTATTAATATTATTTAACTGTGATCAAAGTATAAATAACACGACTTCCAAACCAAAACATACATGAAAACTGAGGCAGTTATCACCTGAAATAATAATTTTAATAACAAATTATTTATAAAAGAGTGACAAGATGTTATAATAACATAATATATGGTATGATATATATTAGTGTCTTTCGATAATAAATTTACAATAAATATATGTTTATTATATAGGAGGTTTTAATGTGTTCTAAGATAGAAGATACTTTAGGTATATTATTTAAGGTTCAATCCCATTTTATTCAAGATTATTTATGCATGAATTTACAATGAGGAAATTATATGATCCATATATGATAAATACCTTTAATTTTTCTTATAATTTGGTTATTTCTATAGAATACATGTTTTTCTTTAATTTTCCTCTCTTAAAGTGCTTGAGGTATCAAAATAATATTTTTAATGAAATCTGGATTTACTTCTCTCTTCGGTTGAAAATCCTTTTTGTTCCATGTCTACGCTTTCCAAAAATATTATCAATAATGGTTCTAATATTCTATAATGTTTTTTTAAAATTATTTTTTACCCATTTTTAAATTTTTACAAGTTTTTAAAAATTTAATATTTTTGTTTTTCCCAGTTAGGTGCTTTTGACTTTTCATCGAAAATGTGGAAAGAAATTTTATTTTAACATATACAACATAAATGGAATTTCACGATATCATGACCACCCAATTCATTGAAGATTAATTTAAATAATTAAAAGGTTATTTTCAAAGATTTTTTTTCTAATATTTTGTAAATTTTTATATTTTAAATAAGAGATTTCAAAATGAAAATTTTATATTCCTCAATAAATATTTTGGTTATATTTTAAATTAATTTTCACTTTTAAAAATGTCCTTGATGTTAATTATTATTTAATGGGGATATGATCTAATAAAAATACATGTATTATTTATCTATATTTTTTATGATTATAATTATTATATTTTTGTGAAACGCTTTTATTTTCCATGGGTTATGCTATAATGAAATCATTAAATGTTTATCAAACTCATTTTACTTCCATTGGTTATGTTATGATGATATGACGAATTATTTATGATATTTAATTCAACTTATATATGGTTTTTATTATGTGAAGGTGGCACATGAACTATATATACCTCTAGTGCATTGGTTAAAGTTTTATATCTCATAAGATAATTTTGGGAAACAAGTAGATGTGCTTGATTCACTATCGGAAAAAAGTCTATGTGATCGATACATTATGGAAAACAAGTTGATGTGTTTTATCAACTATGGGAAATAAGTGATGGTGCCTAATCTATTATGAATATCAAATATTTTTTGATGCCTAATCAACTCTGATTTTATTTCCTTAGTAGTTAACCTTATAATATGATATGGTTTCTATAAATATGATGGAGACACACTTTTATGAATTCATTTTGGTTTGAAATTATAGTTCATGATTCATTATGATGTTAATCACATTTATTAATAATTTATTTTAAAAAATACATTTTTATTCCATGAATCAAGTTTATGATCTATGACAGATAGGGTATTAAAATTTTATGTTATGTTCTTGATCATATACCCTTATTCTTATCTTATTATTTCATATGATCATTGATTGATATCACCCATGTTTACTCTTATCGAGAATCTACGCTCACCGTTTATTATGTTTCCTTTCCCCAGGTTATGATGAAAGGTTTTAATTAGGGTATATTAGGGGGTAAAAATTGGGAAGAAAATTATGAGAGATGATGAAGAATGTAACTAAATAAGATTTTTCTGTACATATTCTCTAAAAAAACTTAACCTTTACGGTTCTCGAATGGATCATAATGTTATAGTTCAATATCCATATTGAATGATGTAATATTTATTTATAAAATGATTAAGATTATATAGTTAATATCAATGTAGGCTTTAGTAAATCATTAGAGATAAGGGTTAGAAAAAATTGGTGAAACCCCAGTGGATAATTCTAAGTATAGGATAATATCAAAAAAATTTGGTAATGTCCATGGATAACCTAGGTTAAACCTAAGGTTTCAAATATTGAGAAGAACATGTCATAATTTAGAAATCCTATGAATGATACTTCAAGATTATATGATTGATCATTCTTGTTAATGATGTTTTATGATCAGTCAACCCATTTTGATTTTAGCATAGAATTGAAGATATAACGACAAAGTTGAGGTGGTAATATGTATGATAAAATATTTAAGTACCTCATTTGAGATTCATTATATGAATTCCTATATATTAGGAAAATTCATTAGTAATTTTAATTCATATCCTCAATGATTATATTTTGAGTTATAAGTAAACAATCCTTGTTGAATAATGGTCACATTTCAAGTCTATTATTCCTCTATGTTTGAGGATGTAGGAAAGTGATTTCAGAAAATATTTTTATTCTTGATTTAGTTGAATTTTATGTGATTCTAGGAATGGATTAACATTATTTATAAATATTACATGTCACTTTCTAATGAAGGGAATTCACATTTTATATTCTGAATGAATCCATGAATGTTTATCAGTGATAGGATGAATACGAAATACAAAAGTAAATTAATTATATCTTATCAGTTTTAGTTTCTATCCATGAGTTGTATATATATTAGATGGTTGGGGAGGAAATTGGAATTGCAGATATTCCTATTGTATAAGAGTTTGTTGATGACTTTTCAAAATAATTTCAATGTATTCCTACAAATCATGTAGTTGAGTTTTCAATAGAACTTATACCTGGTGCTACACCAATTTCAAAGGATCTTTATAGAATGGACCCAATTGAGTTTCAATAATTAAATATAAAAATACAGAAAAATATTTATAATGGATTCATACTCCCAAGTGAATCATCAATGGGGTGCATGTGTTCTTTTTGTTAAGAAGAAAGATAAATTAATGCATCATTTCAATAATTATGAGGAACTTAACAAGATATCTACCAAGAACTAGTTTACACTACCCCATATCGATGATTTTTAATAAATTATTAGGATGTAAATAATTTTATAAGATTGGAATTCATTTTGGATATCATCAATTATGGGTGAATAAGAAGGATATACACAAGAAAAAATTCAATATGATGTACGAGAATTATGAATTTATTGTGGTTCTATTTGGACTTTCTAATTCTACTAAAATATTCATGGATTTAATGAATAGAGTCTTTAGAGATTACCTTGATCATTTTATGTTATTATTTATAGATTATATTATTATATATTCAAAGAAAAATAAAGATTATGAATATCATTTGAGAGTTTTATTGAAGACCCTGAGGAAGGAGAAGCTATAAGAAAAATTTACCAAGTGTGAATTTTGGCTTCAAAAAGTTTCATTCCTGGGTAATATAATCTCAATTGATAACATATTAGTATATTTTTCAAAGAAAAAAGTTATTACGAAATGGCCTAGAACAACCACAGTAACCAAAATCTATAATTTTCTTAGGTTTTCTAGACATTACCAACGTATTGCGATAGATTTATCATGGATATCTTACCCAATAACCAAGTTGACTCATAATAAAGTTAAGTTCTTATGCATAGATGAATATGAATATAATTTCAAGGAACTAAATAAAAGTTTAGTCAGCGCACATTTTCTCACTCTACCTCGTAGTAGAGAAGGTTTTGTGACCTATAGTGTCACATCAATCAAGGGACTGTGATGTTTCCTTATGAAAAATGATATGGTGATAGCATGTTCCTCATGTCAATTGAAAATACATGAGAAAAATTAACTGACTCAATATTTTGAGTTATCCTCAATAATTTTTTTATGGAAGATATTGTGAAATTATATTTATGGTGAATGGTGAAAAATAAATATAGATCATAAAATTTTTAACTATATATTCACATAGAATGATTTTAATATGATCCAGAGAAGATGGTTATAATTGATTAACGATTATGACTACTCAACAAATTACCACCCATGGAAGGAAAACAAGGTGGATGATGCTATGAGTCATAAGGACCATGATATTTTTTTCTATGATGAGAATTGAAAGAGATCCAATACTTATAGATTTGTAGAATATGGAACTTGAAATCCTGATGAAAATGGAAAATTCTATCTTTCTTAAATGAATGTTCAACCATTTATCCATGTGATTATTAAATAGAAAGAGAAATAAAATATAGAACTGAATAAGAATGCAGGAAGTGGTCTTGAGTTTAACCATGATTATGATAGAATGATAAGGTTTATGAATTGAGTATGTGTCTTGTCTATACTAATTTTGAAGGAGTTGGATGAATCTCATAGTTTATAATTCTCTATTCATACAAAAATGGAAATATTTATATAGATTTGAAGAAATATTTATGGTGGGAAAATATAAAGAGGTATATATTAGAGTATGTATATTGATGGCTTGCATTCCAGCAAGTTTGGGTTGAGAGACAAAAGTCTATAGGGATTTTACAACCATTACCCATACCTAGATGGAAATGGGAAAAAATTACCAGGGAATTTGTACTTGTATGCCACAAAATATCTAAAATGAACAATGTTATTTGGGTTTTAATAAATCTCCTTATAAATTTATAATACTTAATTTCCATTAGATAATATTTCTCTCTTGATCAACCTACTAGGTTATACATTAAGGAAGTGGTGATATTTCAGGTAGTACCACATTCTATTGTATCTGATAGAGATATTAGGATTACCACTAAGTTATAGAGAATTATTTAGTAGGAACTAGATATAGATGTGTGTCTTATTACATCATATCATCCTTAGATAGATGTTCAGTTTGAGTGGACCATTCAAACTCTAGAGGGAATGTTGAGATCTTTTTATACAAATTTCAAAGGTGGTTGGGATCAATACTATCCCATTGTGGATTTTTATTATAATAATATATTTTTCTCAAACATTTATATGCCAAATTTGGAAGCCCTATATGGTTGTAAGTGGAGAAACTATACATACTAGGATGAATTTAGAGAATGGAATCTATTGGGACTACATATAGCTAATGAAATGGCTGAGAAGGTTAGATCCATTCACCCAAACATAAAAGAAACTCAAAGTCGATAGAAAAGTTATGATGATAATCGCTAGTGAGATATAGAGTTTTAAGTAGGTGAAAATTTATTCCTATAAATATTTCCCTGAAATAAGGTTATTATATTTGGAAATAATGGAATGTGAATCCCTATATATATATCATTCACTTGTAAATTATTGATCATATTGGGATGGTAACTTATCATTTGGAACTTCTATCAAATATCTATCAAGTTCATACTGGGTTTCATGTATCTCTCATGATGAAGTAAATTTATGATCCTCCACATATACGTAACTCAGAGTTCATACCACTGGATTGAGACCTCTCTTATGTGGAATAATCGGTGGATATTTTTGATTGTAAAGACAAAGTGATATGAAATAAAACAACTCAGCTCGTCAAAGTTTTGTGGAAAACCATAAAATAGATAAATCTATCTGGGAACCTGAGTATGTGAAGAGGTATAAGAATATTTGGTTTTTTATATCAAACTGATGGAATTTATTGGGATATTTTTTTTAAAGGGGTATAATTCAACACCCTATGATTTTATAATATGTTAATAAATTTTATTTTTTCGATATCTTTCAATACACGCAGGCCTGAGTCTAAATGAACTATAATATAATATAACATTATTAACTAGATATTAAATTGGCATCATGCATATTAATAACCACATTTAAAATATATTTATATAATTATTTTTTAAAAAAATATATATTTTTATTAAAGTCAATATATACTTTGAAAATATATTTTTCCTCAAAAATGGTTTTTATTGTTTTTGTTAAAAAATATTATAATTAATTACTGTAATTTTTAGATGTATAATTTTATAAGAAAATATAATTTTTAAATCATAATATCAAATTCATTTTAGGGTGAATTTTAAGGATTATTCTAAAAAGATTGATAATATAGTGAATAGTTAAAATACTGATTTTTTTCAAAAAGTGTACATTCATTTCAAGAATTTGAAAAGTTACATTTTTTAAAAAATGGTTTAAAAGTAACATAAGTTTTATTATATTATTAATAATAACATTAAGTACATTGGAATCAATTTTATGGTTGAATTTGGAATAAAAACATGTTTATATTTAAAAATGCATTTTTTCTAAAAACATTATTTTCAATGCATTCCATTAAAGTAATTTATACCAATTTTGTGAATTTAATTTTGAAAAATTGATTCCATATTTCGAATCAAGATTTTAAAATTTGATAAATAGTTTCCTTTTATTTTTTCATTTTTAATAGTAACCTTGGTAGATATCTCTCATCAAGGTAAGGGTAAAATAGGGGTAAACATTTAGGATAAGGCTTTATAATTTTTGTAACACTTGCCTTTATCAAATTTTAAGATTTTAGTTCGTCAATTTTAATCCATTAATTGAATATATGGCCACTTTTTTTCGTTTTTATTTGATTTATTTATTTATATTAATTTAAGAAAAGAATAAATATAAAATGGCACTCACTGGAATTTAATATCTCTAAATTTTTTACATAGTTTTCAGAAGATAATAAGTTGAATTATGATTTTTAATTTAAGATATGAGTTACTTTTTTATCATAGTAATTTATTTTAAATATTTATTCATTGAATAATTACCTTAAATTCTTACGTAACTTCGTCATAATATTTATTCAATTAATAGAAAAATAAAAAAAAAATATTTTAAAAAAATTAAAAGTAATAAAAACTGGATGAATTATTGTGTTTCATGAGTTTTATACATAAATATAACATATTAGGTATCTTTTAAGTGTTTATATTTGAATTAATATTTTTCATGTTTTCTGAAATGCCAAATTAAATGAATATATCCAAAAATGACATTAATAATATTTTTTAATAAATAATGATTTATTAAATAATTTAAAATTCATAAAAATGCTATAATTTTTCAAGTTAATTTTAATTGGTTTGAAATATCAGTCATGTTCCATCTAGGGTTCTTTTTATGAACACATTATTGACCCTTAAAAATTAAAAAATTTACATTGTGCTAACTGTCAAAAGGGGTAATAGGGGGGATAAAATAAAGAGTTAAGGGTGAAAAAATCACATCAACCTATATAAATTTTATTGTATGATATTATTTATACTTATACTGAATTATATTCTAAATATATAAATTTTGAGACACTTTAACCTCAAAATTAATTTTTATTAATTTAGTACTTAAATTAATTCCATGAGTGACTCTCTTCCCACTTATAAAAGGGAACCTCTTATCCTCTATTCCTAAAACATTTTGAGCCATATTTATTGGAAAAAAGATAAAAAAATTATATTATAAAATTACTTATCCATGAATTATTAGTTAGTTTCTTCTTAAAATACAAATCCAAGGTTCCTTAAGAAGAGATCTAAAGGAGGCATACCGAAGAATAGGTAATCATCTTACCTAACCTCGTTAAATTTATTTATTCTTCTACCTACTCAAGAATATATGGTATCCATTATAAAATAATGGATTCAGTATATTCAATATAATGAATTTTTATTATGATGATGTAACAACCATTACCCACCTTGATCCCATCTATTGGAAAATGACGCAATCACTCGTGCATACGTGTGGACTCCCACCTCCACAAAGTGATGTGATAAATTTTTTGATTATGTTTTACATGGGGGTAATAAGGATATAATTAATGAATATATATGATATATATGAAATAATAATTATTTTATAAAGGTTAATTATTATTTATATTTCTTTTTTCCATCTTTTGAAAAGTGAAAATAGTGTTCATGTGTATGTACATCCAACCATCTCCATGAATGATGTAATTCATTTTTCTATATATACATTTTATGGATAACTCTAAATATATATATATATAATTAAAACATGTGATATTTATATTACTATTTACAATATTTATATTATTTAAACATGATCAAATTATAAGGACCAATACCACCAATCCAAAACATGCATGAAAAATGAAAAAATTATCACCCGAAATAGTGGTTTAAAAAAATGTTAATAAATGAGTGATAAGTTGTTATAAGTAAATAATAAATGGTTTGATATATATATATAGTTTTTTAATTCATGTATAATAAATTTATTTTTATTATACATTAGGTTTTTATGTGTATAAATAAATATGATACTTGTGGTAAAATATTTATGTCTAACTTCCATTTTATTCAGGATTATTTATGTCTGAATTTCCCATGAGGAAATTATATAATCATTATCTAATAAAAAACATTAATTTTTTTTATACTATGGTTATTTATTTATAATATTGTTTTTCCTTTCATCTTCCTATCTTTAAGAACTCAAGATATTGAAATAATATTTTTAAGAAAATCTGACATTATTTCCCTCTTTGGTCGAAAATCCTTTTTCATCCATGTCTATTTTTTATAAAAAAAATTAAAAAATGTTTATAATATTCTCTAATTATTTTTTAAATTCATTTTCACCCATGTTTTATTTTTTATAAAATTCTTTAAAAGGAATCTTCTTTTCCTTTTTTGAATGAGGTATTTCGAATTTTTACAAAATATGTGAAAGAAATATCTATTTTAATATATATGGCATGAACCGAATTTCACACCATCATGACTACTCACTATTTTGAATAATAGTTAATAATTTTCCAAGTTTATTTTTAAAAAAAATGTTTTCCAAAATTTTTTTAAAAATTTTATATTTTAAAGAAGTGATTTCAAAATGAAAAGGTTATATTCCTCAAGAAATATTCCAATAATCTTTTAAAGGAATTTACACCAACGATAACATCCTTTATGTCAATTATGATTTATTAGGGGTATGATCCAATGATACCATAATTATTATTTCTTTATATGTTTTATGATGATTATGATGCCCTTTTTAAGAAAACCTTTTATTTTCTATGAGTTATTCTATGATGAAATGATGAAATTTTTATAAAACTCATTTTCCTTCCACAAGTTATGTTATGATGATATGATGATTTTTTATGATTTTATATCACACATATGTATGTTTTACATTATGTTATGGGTGGTAGTGGAATTATACATCCCTTAAATGAATTGGTTATAGTTTTATATATCATGAGATAATTAAGGGAAACAAGTCGATGTTCTTGATCCACTATAGGATATAAGTCAATGTGATTAATCAGCTATAGGAAACAAGTAGATATTTTTGATCAACTATGGGAAAATATGATGATGATTAATCTATTATGATATGGGAAATAGGTATTTATTCCTGATTCTCTATGATTTTAGTGTCTCATTAGTTAACCTTGATATATGAAATGGTTTCTATACCTATAATAGTTCCACACTTTTATGACATGGTTTTGGTATGAACTTATGGTTCATAATTGATTTCGATGTTTTCTCGCTCTTATTAATGATGTATTTTTAAATGATAAAGTTTTATACCCTGAATCATGTTTATGATATGTGACAAATAAGGTATAATATTTTTAAGTTATGTTCACAAACTCATACCCATATGATTATATTATAATTTCATATGATCATTGATTGATATCTACCTTGTTTACCCTTACAGAGCTTCTAATCTCACCATTTCTTATGTTTCTTTACCCTAGGTTTTGAAGAATCGTTCTAAGTAGGGTATTTAAATAATGGTATGAAGTGAGAATAATGTTATGAGAGATGATAAATAATGTTCCTAAATAATATGTTTATGTATCTAGTCTCCACACACTAAACCTTTATGGTTTTGGTGTGGATAATAACGTTATATATTGAGTATTAATTTAAAATGATATAATATATATGTATAAAATTCTTAGACTGATCTAGTATTTATAGTGGATATCACCTTCAATGTTGTAAGAGATATGGATTCAGGTTGATTATCTTTTTTAGTGAGGCTATATACAACCCAATGTATCTTCCTGGGGTGATCTAATTCTATTATCGAAGAAGGTAGATGGAAGTCCATGTTTCTGTATTGATTATCATTTTCTGAATTAGGTGATATTAAATAACCACTATCCTCTCATATGGATTAATTATTTAATAGATTTTCTGAAGGAACAAAACTTGTTCTCAAATACTTATTTGTGGTTAGGATATCAACATATCCAAGTAAAGGATTAGGATATCCCAAAAACTACTTTTATATGTCATAATAGGCATTATGAATTCATTATAACATCTTTTATATCTTTGATTTGTCCACTCTTGTTCATGGGACTGATGAATGCAGTGTTCTGTGAGTTTTTTGATGGATTTTTAGTAGAGTATATCGATGAAACCCTTGTGTTTTATCTATTTGAGGAGAAGCATGCATAGAATCTATTAGCTATTTTGGGAGTTCTTTGACACCAGTAGCTATTTGGGAAGCTATTTAAGTATGAATTCTAGGCCCATAAGTTCTTTTTTCATGGGATATATCATGTCTCATCATGAAGTAGTCATGGATCCTATAAATGTTGAGGTGTTTTTTCTTATGTAAACCCTAAGAATGTTATGGTGGTGTAGAGTTTTTTTTTCATTCTAGTTATTACAGGAGGTTTGTTACTAATTTATCTCAAATAGTAATTCCTCTGATATCTTTGATTAAAAAGGATCAATTTTTTGTGTGGATTGACCATTTCTAGGATACGTTCTAGAATATTAAGGATAATTTAGTTAGTACTCCAGTTCTTCATTTTCTTGAGGAGGGTGTGGTGTTCAAGGTTTATTATAATGCTTTATGTATTGTATAATATTTTGTTCTACTACAGTATAGGGAGATTATATCTTATAGGTATCAATAGTTATATCCTCATGAATATAAAAATTACACCCATGATCTTGATATTTTTATAATTGTTTTATTCTTTGAAGTTGTGGTGATATTACCTCATTAGAGAGCACTTTTTGGTCTTCACATATCACAAGAGTTTGAGTTTTTTCTATTCCTAGCATGATCTAAAATTGAGGTGGTGGTGGTGGGTGGAATTAATATAGGATTATAACATTGAAATTTCTTATGCACCAAGAAAATGGATTATTGTGTTTTCTTCTTCAACTAGGAAGTTGTGTGGGGATTCCCTAAATGAGTATGGTTATATTTGCAGGGTGATGGGGAAAATTTCCATAATGTACGTTAATATGGGATCAGATGATGGTAAAGGGTGTCTTTATAAAATATCAGTGTAGTAATACTGGTTTAGTTAGTGGAAGATTCCCAATTTGGGGATCTTGATGTGGAGGCCAAGAGAGATCATGTTGTTTATGGTGATACTCCTAATAAATATTCTAAAAATGGTCAACATCAAAAGTTAATTTACAGAAGGTTTTATATTCCATTGATGGCACATGATGTGGTTCTTTATGAGTTTCATAATTCTCCCTTGGTAGTATATCCTAGTGTTTCTAAGATGTGTCATTCCGTTTGAGTTCATTTTTGGTGGTTTATCATGAAGATGTAATTTGTAGATTTTGTGTCTCAATATTTCATTTTCTAAAGGGAGAAGGATTAGAACCATGTTCCTGGTGGGTTACTACAACCACTTGATATTCCCAAATGGAATTGGGAGAAAATATCAACAAAATTATTCATGAGTTTTCCTTGAGCCTAGACAGGTTGTGATTCTATATGGGTGATCATGGAGTTATTGATAAAGTAAGATCACATATTAGTGATTAGGGAGTCAAGATCAGTGGAGGATTTATTGAGGTAGTATCTGGAAGAGATTGTGGGGATTCATGTGGTTCTAAAGATGATTATTTATTATCATGATCATCATTTCACCGCCAGTGTATGGATAGGCCTTTAGTACTATTTTGAATATCAGGTATTTCTTATCCCCAATTTTCATCCATATAACTATCATAACTTTAGATTATATGTTTTTCATGTTCATTTTATATTATAGAGGTTCACGGGTAAGGAACCTACCCTTGGTGGACTTTTCTGACAATAATAGTTATCAATCCAATATTGTTAGGAATTTATTCAATTTATTGTATTGTAAAACTTTCAAATCTCCATTTTTTGGACCTAGGCTGGAGAATTGGTTATTCATAGACCATAATTGGAGTATTTCACTAAAGAGAGGATACATGTGATTTGTGAGAGAATGAAGGTTGTGTAGTATCATCAGAAGTCATATACTGATCATCTGAGGAGGCCTCAGGAATTCAACATTGGTGATCATGTGTTGTTGAAAATATTTTCTTATCAGGGGTAGTGTAGGTTTTGTCATGGGAGTTAAATTTCTCCTCAATTTTATGGATCTTTTGATTTGTTGATGCATTTAAGATATATTTTTTATCAGTTATCAATTTTTTATTAGATGATCCAGATTCATGATGTCTTTTATGTGTCACAGATCCACCACTACCTTCATGAAGATTTTCATGTCATCAATTTGGGAAAGATGGATTTTGAGGATCGTGTAACCTTATAGAAAATCCATGTTAAGATCTAGGATAATAAAGATAAGCTATTTCATAGGAATTTTATTCCTTTTCCTAATTTCATATAGTGACATTGTAGTTTGTAAGAGATAACTTTGTAGTAGGAGTTATAGATGCACACTCAATAACTCAATTTGTTCAATGTTTGAACTTTGATGAGATTCTATTTTTGACCTTTTCTTGTTTTATGAAATGGTTATTGACATTTTTTATTCACACATTGTTATGTCTTGATGATTGGGTTGTGTTCTTATCAAATTGAGATCATTGATAGTCATCTCATAAGTTTATTGGTTTGTTCCCCTATATTTCTTTTCAAGGTTTTTTTTAAATTCTTAAGGATGAGAATTTTTTGAGAGGTACTAGATGTAAGGAACTAGTTTCTTTTAGACCGTCCTTGGGGATTTTATTGTGGTTAGGTTTTTCTAAGAATGGATGGAAGAGTAGAAGTGGTTTTGAGAAAAAAAAATCAACTATAAGGGAGGCTTTTGTTGTGAGCTTTTGGTTATTCCATGTTCTAGTTTTGGAGATGGAATTTATGGTTTGGTTTGGTCATTATGGTATGGAGTCTCAAGATTAGGGATTTTAGTTTTATCTATTGATCTTGAGGTAGCTACGATGTGGAAGTGGGTTGTTTTACTGAGCTCGAGGGGCATGGATCTTCTATATACCTCTTGACAGGTGGTTGTGGTGTGGTACTTAGGTTTTGTTGTGTAGCCCTGAGGAGCATGTTTCATTATCACTTTCATATGGGGGACTACTGAAGATTATTTCATAGGTTATTTCATATCCTTTCCTTGATTATTTTGGATTTAGGGGAAGATAAAATGTATATTGTATCATGACTCTCGGAGGGAGGTTGGAAGGTGGTACCCTGTGGCATATCTCCCTATTCTATATTTTGATTTTGGTGAAAACACTAACTATTGAAAATTTGAAATGGGTATTTCTCTATGGTATTCTTAATTCCCATCCTATATAAATTATAAGGATCCTTAAAAATGTCAAAATTTACTCCCTTATCAATGAAACCCTAGGAAATCCAAATGCCTATTTTAGATACTTTAAGTCCCCTTTTTGTAGGATTTAGACCTTGGCTTCTAGAGATCATTCATTGGTGATACAAGGTATTTTTATTCTTCTCTAGTTGTTTGTGATCTATCTCTTTCTCCATTACCAAGCTATGTATGTTAGTTTCCTTCAGTTCTCATGGAGTTTCTATTGGTTTTTGATAGCATATCCATGGTGGGATGTCTATAGGGATTGTGAGTTCCATATAAGAGAGGTGATTAGAGATATACACCTATTATTATATTCTTGATTGGATAATGATGAATGTATTAAGGTATGGGATTATTTAGTTCTAATTTTTATGTGTCTATGTGAAAGTATCATGCTTCAGCTTGTTTGGATAAATGGTAGAATTGACCTGATAAATATAATAAAAAATCAATAATTAATTATAAGTGTGGTTCTGATCGTATATTTTTATTCTTTACTAATGATACCTCTTGTGATTTTCTAGATATTTTTTTATCTAATTTATATGATTGTTATTGTGTTTTAACATGGTTTATTTTGTTGAAATTGAATAAAGAAAAAAAATCCTGGTAATGATGATCTAATTAATGGAAGAGTCTTCATAATTGTATTTTTGTTTTCCTTAAAAATTGTTAAATGTGAAAGTATAATTTAAAGATTTTTTTTATGGTTATTATCTTATGATAGATAATGATGATAGGTTGGTTTTTATTGATAATGAATCTGTTAATTCAATAAGCTAATGAAAAAGGGTTCTTGCTAGAGATAATTTCTTGGGGTTGAGTGAGCCCATTCTTATTTTTTAATGGTTTGAATGCCTCGGAGTTATGGGAATGGTTTCCCCTATAATTCTTGTGATAAAAAATAATTTTATTATAGAACTATGTTCTCCAGGATTATAGAACCTTTTTATTATTTGAAGTGTTGGGTTTATTGACAAAAAGTGTGGATAGAACAAGTTAAAATAGTTTCTTGATTGTTGCATTTTTGTTGATTTAAGGTTAATGGGAATAGATGGATCAGGTTGTGATCAAGTATCACCAGTTTGTTGAGTTATTATGTGAGGGTTTTTATGGGTTTATTAGGAAAATTTTTAGAGCTAGGTTTTCCCATATTTCTTGTCATTTTCTTTTTCTTTGATGGATAGTTATTAGATGGTGGCTTGTTATGGTTCCCAACTACCTGCTACAATGCATATCCTTGTGGTATCTTAGGATGAGTCCTATAATACCCAAACTATAGAATGGTGAATGGAATTAATAATGAACTCATGTGATGTGTGTAAATATTGGTAACATGGAATAAGTAAAACCATGGGATGGTTTTCTTAACTCTATGAGGATATTGGGATAGAAATTTGGAAATTGTAATGGAAAATTATAATAAAGATTGTATTATAATGAATTAAATTGAACAAACTGAATTTTTTATTAGGTTTAACAAATGAATGGATATAAATAACTAATTAATAAGTAAATTTTCTTAATAATGATGAATCTTGTTGCTTATGAACATTCATGGAATCTAGTCTCCTTGGCCTTAGTTTTAGTAGATGGGTGTCATGTCAGATGATAATTGTGGTTTAATCTAAGGCAAGGTAGTTTCCATTAATGAGTTTTTTCATGATATTTATCAATAAATTTTCTAATTTCATACACTTCACCACTTGAGTCGAGTAGGAAATTGATGCCTAAAGGTTTTTGGTAAGGATATTTTCCTCAACATCTAGGTTGGTGAGGAATGGATGGATAACTTTTCCCTATTCCACCCTCTCCCTTCAGCAGAACATGATGCATAGGTGCATCTAGGATATAATGTATTAAGTTATAGGGTACATGCCTTTTAATGAACTAGTCCTGGATTCCATCCTACTCGACACCCAACCCGATTCACCATAAGGCCTGAAAAGAATTCCCGATCAACCTAGGCTAGCGACTAGTTCCTGTGCATCACCAGAAATATTTTGGGAATGATTTCACCCAAAACAGAACTAAAAAGTAGAAAAATATATAAATTCAATAACCAAAATAAATAAATATGTAGAAAAGTAGTCTATAATAGAACAAACTAACTAAAAGAAACTGTTGCAAGAAAGCAAGAAGGTAAAACTAACCAAATCAAGCCGAGACCAAAAATATATCCACCCAACTCTCCCCCACACCACCAAAAAGAACAAATGGAATCCAAATAAGAACCTATAAAGATATAGGCATGATATAAAATCCCAGTAGGTAACCACAACCCACCAACCCAATAAAACAACTTCCCTAAGGAGAATCATCAATGCTAGTTTGAAAATAAACCTACAAAGTAGGATTTACATATAGAATCATCTCAGTATAAAACAAATAAAATACATAGACCACTCCTAAGGAAAACAAAATATTTTCTTTTAGACATCACGCTTTACAAATTAAATCCATACCTGGTTTAAGAAGTTTCAAAAGAATTCTAATAAGAAGGTCCCTTTTTGAAAACTATTTTATATTTTTACCTCCAAAACTGGACACACACATTTTCAAAAAAATCCATAGGCCTAACCTTATCATAAACCACACACACCATAATAATTTCTCAAAAACAACCCACTTTATTTAATTAACAAAAATAATTTCTTTAAAACATTTTCCAACAAAGGTCATGTAAACATCCAAGACCACTTAAGAACAACATACTCAAATATCAACAAGTCATGTAAAAGGACATAATCATAAACATATTATCAATGAACATAATAGGTATAACATATATCAATACATAATATCAAACATGGAACTAACAAAATACATCAAGAAAAAAAAATACCAACCAAGTAGTGAACATCTCAAGGGATCCAGAATGCCATGTTTGATCATCCCAACCTCTAGGTAGTGAGTCAGAAAGCATGAAGAATATTCTAAATGAGTGAAGAGGTAAATAAGAATAAACAAGGTTCCATTAACTAAAAATACTCAATTAAATTTTTTATTCATTATTTACCTTTCATCCCTTTTACCATCTTCACCACTTAATTCATTTTCATCACAAGTTCTATGGGTTAGGAACTCATGTATTTTAAACCATGACCTAAGTCGGTTAATTAATATGAATAGGGTGATAAGTCAAGTACCTATCTCACTATGGATAATCACATCATTACAAACACATTATCCTCACCTCAGAACCTCAGCCTGGGTGGAATGAAACTATTAGGGGAATAAAGCTTGATCCCCTTCCCTAACCTGTGTATTATGAGAGTGGAGTTTAGAGCCTCAGTATAACTCAACTCATGGGTGTACAACCTCACTCAATACCCCACACTACCAATCCATTTATACATGCTTACATATGTCCATTAACTACATATAACATATCACCAACCAAATATAATCCAAACACATAACAATCACATGTCACATTTCATTTAACACATGAATAGCCATTATTACTTAACCCATTAACACAATTACCATTTTCAAATAATTTCTTGTTAACCCATTAATATTATAGCAAACACTCCCTTATTCCTTTTTGTCAATTTAACAAAATTAACATTAATCTCATATACCAACCATGTTAACCAAATAAAACCAATTGTCACAATTTTATTTCATAATCCCATGTAAACATGTTACATAGAACAAACTTATGTTTACCTATTAAGTAGAACCATATTTATATTTAACAACCTGAACCCAAGTTCTTGAACATGACACACCCTATGGTTAGCCTCAATCCCAACCATAAAATCTTTCATGCATCCCACAGGGATCATGAGGGTTTCAATTATCAATTAATAAATCATTATATAATTTAATAAATCAAGGGAACCCAAAATAAAAACAAGAAGGGGACAAAAGCACAAGCATAAATCACATGAACAACATAATAATCTTCTACAGACGAGAGGGTTCAACCAGGGGAAATCAACATCACATCACAAGTTCCAACATGGCCTTCACTCATATCATAAAAATTTAAAAACCCATTTTCAAAAATAGTCTGAAATTTCCAACATGACTCTAAAGGAAAACAGAAACACTTCCAAGCACAAGCACACGAGTTAAGAGAAACTTAATTTTCACTCTATAAAACCAAACCATGCTTTTTAAAACAATTAACACCATCAAACACAAAAGTAATCCCACCTAAAAACCCATTTGGCCTAAATTTGAATGATAAAGTGCATTTCACAGTGAAAATATTATTTGGAATTTTTATCAACATAAATAATGTGTAAATCCCCATTTCAAAACCATGTTCTTGAATGATATGGACACAGTGGAATCATGTCAGTTTGGAGGGACCAAAATTGATTTTTCCATAATCGATGACCAATCTAGGATAAATATGAAGATGAACACCAGTATCCATGGATTGAAATCAATGATTTACACAAAGATAATAATAACGGTGAATATGAGAAAGAAGATCTTTCACATCATGATTATGATTAATTAAATAATTTCTAAAGAAATTAAATATTTGGGCATTTGGTAATTTCTTCATTGACAATCATTGATTTTCTGGAATGACCCTTTCGTATTGCCTTCATTGTGCTTGAGAGAATCCAAAGTAGAATCCCTATAGAGGTGATACACACGTGATCCAATGGTCTTTGATCAATGCCACTCATCCTCCAAGTGCTAGCATGGAGAAATGAATGTCTTGCATTGATCATTCTTGATCACTCATTCTTCGGTCATGAGAAATTATCTCATTATTAAGAGGGAGATATGAGAGGAGTCGAGAGAGAAAATGTTTGGCTCAAAAATTCTCAATTCACCAGGGTTTGGAACAATAGATGTACCTTCCTATTAATCAATATGGTGTTTGAATTACAATAATTAATTGCGAAATAGTAATTAAATACAATTATAACTACTAGAGAAAACCCAAGCCACATAATAAAAATAATAACACCATTATTTTTATTACACCAACTTATGAAAAATGAAACCATAAATGAAATCATATGCCACTTAATGATAATAGTATTGTTATTATTTCTTGTTCCTACTAGATAAACATTATTTACTGACATGTGAATAACTAATTTATTAACAAATAAGGTCTTGGTTTGTTCGAATGCTTCTTCCATTTATTGAACACCCAAATAAATAATTTTATTCACTTAAATAAATGTTTTTATTTACAAACTAGTAAATAAATATTTATTAAATGTTAAATAAAATAAATATATATATATTTTATTCACATTCTAGTGAATAATATTTATTTAATTTATGTGATCATTTTAACATGAATAAAATTATTCCTAGGTCTTGATAATAATATTTATTCTCTTAATTAAATTGAAATAGAATTTAATTGAGACCACCAGAAATACTTAGTGTGTGACCCTCTAGGATTCTTTCTTGTTGGAATTAGGCGGGATTGCCTACAGTATGAGATTAATATCTAGTAACAAGTCAAGGAACCCAAGATAAATAACTTAAATTCACAATGATGACATCGACACACGAATGATCACTGTGTAATATAATCTCTTTTTCGCAATATCTCATCATGTAGATTTCATGATAGTGTCATCAAACTATATGCTTGATATGTCATTCTTTGACTACATGAAATAAACTCATCGTTACACCATGGACATGGAATTTAGGGACATGCTTTAGTTTCAATCAAATGTTCAAGATATCAACTTCCATAAATGGAAGGGACAAATCCGTCCTTGACTTATCCATTAATAACATGTCATTCATGAAGCGCCCAATGTACCCTACTTCTTGCCAACATATGGTGTAACAGTTTTCATCAGTAAATATAAGTTCACGAGTCATGACACATAATAATGATAATATTAAAGTCTAAGGACCATTATACATGCTTGTAATTAGAAATATCCAATGACAAAAAAACAGACAGAATTCTTACTGGCGGGTCTGTTCTCAAAATCCTCCCATCATGGATACTACTAAGTAAAAACATCATGAGAAGAAGTATCATATGCTTAAGAGTACTCACAAGTGACATTCTGTATACTTTTTGTCTCATCATAGTATTTCATCCAACCACAGAACAATATTTAATAATATTTTCATAGCACTTCAAGGTTCTCATCATAGCGGGGAACTGCTATGACCATATTAATATGACAAATACTCTAGGAAATAATTACATTATAGTCATATAGAGAAATGAAAAATATGTTATATGATTTTTAATATTTAAATAAATTAAATATTCATGTAATCAATGTACAAATAGTTGGTTCTAGGACACCAACTCTAAAAAAACTCCCACCTGGACTAGAGCCAACTTCCTATGACTTTCATTCTTCTAGACCTCACATGATGATCATGTTTCTTATAAGTCAAGGATTTATTCAAGGGGTATACCATGTTATCATTGATGGGAATACTAATATTTTAAACTTCAAATCTATGAGAAAAATCCCTCAATAGATGATACTTCCATAGTATATGCTTCGCTCGTTGATTTGACATAGACTCTTTTGTGAGAGCCACTACTGCAGTATTATCACAATAAAGTTTGATGGGATATTTACTTCTACGTACAACATATAGCTCTTGGATGAATCTCCACATCCAAACTGCTTCTTTTTTTCCTTAGAAGCTATTATATACTCGAAATATGCTGTAGAATTTGCGACCACACCTTGCTTTGAGCTCTTCCATCTCACAACACCTCCATTCAAAGTGAAGATGTATCCCGTTTGCGACTTCTTGTCATCTTGATCAGTCTGGAAACTAGCACATTCATATCCTTTGATGACTAGTTCCCCATATCCTCCATAAACCAGAAACATATAATTAGTACAACTTAGATACTTAATGTTAGTCTTGACTTCCATCCAATGGAGGTCACCTAGATCAACTTGATATTTTTATATGGAACTCAATGCATAGGCGACATCTAGCCTAGTACATAGCATAACATACATGACTCTACCAATCATTGATGCATATGGAATCCTTGCCATTATATTTATTTTCTCATGCGTCTAAGGACACATTTTCTTGGAAAGATGAATGTCATGTGATGCTGGAAGCAATCCCCTCTTGGATTGTTCCATACTGAATCTCTTGAGTATCTTTTCAATGTATGTACTTTGACTTAGGCCCAGCAATATCTTGGATCTTGATCCCAAGATGATATGCTGCCTCACCCAAGTCCATCATGGAAAATAATTTTTTTAACCATTCCTTAACATACTATAAGACTGGTATTTCATTTGTAATAAATAATATGTTAGCAACATATAGTATTATGAAAATGGTTGCAATCTCACTAAACCATTTGTAGACACAAGGTTCACATTAATTCTTTATAAAACCAAATTTCATTATGGATTCATCAAAATGTATGGTCTATGACCTAGATGATTTCTTTACTCCATAAATGGATTTTTGTGACTTGAATGTCTTATTGGAATCATTTAGAGTCACAAACCCTTCAGGTTCTATTATATAGGCATCTTCATAAAATTTCCCATTAAGGAAGGATGTTTTTACATCCATTTGAATAATATCATAGTAATGGTAATAAGAAATGTAAAATAGAATTTTGATGAATTTTATCATCCCAACTAATGAAAAGGTTATGTCATAGTCAATGCCTTGATGCTATTTTAGCCCTTTTTTTAACCAATCGTGTCTTATAGGTACTGACTTTCCCTTCTATTCCTAGTTTCTTCTTGAATACCCATTTTCAACTAATAGACTTTACATTAACTAGAGTATCAGCCAAAATATATACATTCTTTTTGTATATGGAGTCTATTTCATAATCCATAACTTCTTTCCACTTAGGAACATTTATGCCACTTTGCAACATTTGTGACACTTACTACTTCCTTGTATATTAGAGGATTGTTATTATCAACTAATAATGAGTCACCATCCTTGGTAACTAGAAAACCATACCATTTTGGTTCTCTAACCTCTCTTGTACTCATACACAATACTTGTGTCTCTAGAATAGATCTTTCTTCGATGGGGCTTAGTGGAATATGCTCTTGTACCAACTCTTGGGTACCTTGAGACTCGAATTCATCGAATTCTATCTCTTTACCACTATCTATTTTTGATATGTACTCCCTCTCAAGGAATATGGAAATTCTTTCCACTATAACCTTTTTATATTAGTGGGAGTATAGGTAATATTCCCTTGTTTCCTTGGGTTATCCTATAACGGTACACTTTATGCCTCAGAGTTCCAGTTGGTTATGTAAAGACACGTAAATTTTAAGGGAATTTTTTTCTTAATTTTCTTTGGAATTTTACAAGAACGCAGCTTCTGACGGCACCTGATTCTGAGGCCCGGTGTGCCCGGAATCATTTTCCGAAGTTTGGCTCGAGTATGTTCTGTGAACGGACGAGCGGGTTTTTCTAACTTTTGAACCGGTTCCCGGACTCGAATTCCGAGGGCACCGATGGAATCTCAGCACCGGTATTTGCTTAGAAATTCCTCTTTCGGAGTTGCATTTGCTTGGTTGTGGTTTTTAATTTTTGGGTTTTAAGTTATGAAATAAAATAAAGTTGTGCGACAATTTTATTTTTATTTCACTTAAAGCGGCTTAAAGACCACTTTAAGCTGTTTAAGATCAGTTGAAATGGATAGGGTGCAATCCAAAATATCCTACCCATTTGGTAGGGTATTTGTGGGTTGGGGCCCGCACGAGCCCCACCGTTTCTTTCCACTAAGTAACGCACCCGCGAAAACCCCTATTAAATGAGAGTCAACTGATGCGTTTTCTTAAATTCTTAACGCACCATTTAATTGGGCGGTTAACTTCGTTGAATTAATTATATGAATTAATGGGTTGTTACTTATCTCGTTTTCATTTTGTTGGCATGTTAATAAAATAAGGCCAACACACCTTCCTTTTGAAATGTTGTGTTAAACCTTTGAAGAATCTCTAAGGATCTTCCTCCTTCTTCGCGAAGAACGCGAAGAACGCCGTCCTCCGACGAAGAACGCCGAACCCGCGGAAATTGACGACGCGACGCCGTGTGCCACGACGCCGACGTTTCCTCTCCTGCGACATTCTTCTGCGATGTTCCTTCCTCCGCAACAAAAATCTTCGATTATCCGTTAAGGTGAGAGATTGTGGTTCTTTAATTGCCTTTGTGGATTATAACTTCAATATGGATTTAATTATTAAAAATTAAATCTGTATGTTCTTGATCCTCGGAGATCGTCTACGCGACGCCCTCCCGCGACGATGCGAAGCCCTTCCGCGACGCAACGATTCCCTTGTTCCGCGACGATCGATTCCTCGAAGAACACTCGTGCGACGACTCAATGAGGTAGGGATTTTATTTTGGAAATACCTTTTTATTCCCGTAGTTGTTTTCTTTGAAAAAAAAAGAACCTGGATCAAGTGAAATTTTAAATTATTAAAATTGTTTTTTGATACGTTTTTCATGTGTTAATTATTCTTCCCGATTGTTATCGCCTAACGCGGAGGGTGCGGGCCAAACGAACATGGCCCGACAACCCTCCGCAGTTCTTCCTTGTTGTGCGGATTTGGAGGGCGATGAAAAAACATGCCACAGAGGCGATTTAATTATCCCGCAGTGAAGAATAGAACCCGGGAGGAACATCGGCACAGACGGGAAGAAAATCAGACCATCGGAGCAACTCCGGTGGCCCGTGGAAGCTTCCGCCGGCACGCCACGCGGGCACGGCGGCGCCGGCGGCCAGAGGCGGCGCCCAGCGCGCCGTCGGGAAAAATATCTCCGTGGCTGAAGTCTCGGTCGCGCGGAACCACTGTTTAGGGATGCGGCGGCCCGGGTGCGTCCGGGTGATCCAGGGCGGCCCCCCGCGGGGGCCGCGGTGTTGTCACGCGGGGGCATGCCCCCCCCCCGTTGCTCGGCCGAGCCGAGCCGGACCGGCCGACCGAGCCGGGTCGGTCCGGGCCCGGACCCCCCGTTTCGGGACCTTTCGGTCTTTTGCCCGTAACATGAGCTACGGGTCTCCAAATGACTCGCCGTCAGCGGCAACGCGATCCTTGGATCGAGATGGTCGTTTTAGTATATTTCACTCAAGGTTTTGGAATGCTTTGGGTTCGTCTGGGTTGGTTCGTACACAAAACCAACCGGGCCCTCGGAGCGGAAACACTCATATCTTGAGCTCCAGACGTCCGATTGACATCCCGTCGACTTTGTTGGATTCCTCTTAGTGAGACGAATCTTTTGGCTCACTCCGCCCGAGGTTTGGATGCAGGTGGAGTACGGTCGGGTTGTTTTTTCCTTAAAAACCAACCGGGCCCCTGTGACAAAAAAGCCAATAACTCTCAGACCAGGCGTCTAATTGACGCGCCTTCTGCGACGTTGAGTTACTGCTGACGATACTGAACTTTTGGATACATCAAATCTTTACATTGTGTCAGTTGATGTATCAGCCTCTCAGCTCGTGGAGCGGACCCTCCCGAATGATCTTGCTGTGTGCGGGAACCCTAGTGCTGGCTGCGACTTCGACGACGATGACTGTGCAGAGATCCTCAGTGGACTGCGACGATGAAGAGTGCTGGTCTTGTATCCTATGTGGGTCCCAGCCATGCTGGTCTTGTATCCTATGTGGGTCCCAGCTTAGATGATTCAGTGCTGGTCTTGAATCCTATGTGGGTCCCATCATAGATGAATCAATGAAGAGTGCTGGTCTTGTATCCTATGTGGGTCCCATCCATGCTGGTCTTGTATCCTTTGTGGGTCCCAGCTTAGATGATTCAGTGTTGGTCTTGAATCCTATGTGGGTCCCAGCATAGATGAATCAATGAAGAGTGTTGGTCTTGTATCCTATGTGGGTCCCATCCATGCTTGTCTTGTATCCTTTGTGGGTCCCATCTTAGATGATTCAGTGCTGGTCTTGTATCCTATGTGGGTCCTAGCATAGAGGAATCAATGAAGAGTGCTGGTCTTGTATCCTATGTGGGTCCCAGCTATGCTGATCTTGTATCCTATGTGGGTCCCAGCTTAGATGATTCAGTGCTGGTCTTGTATCCTATGTGGGTCCCAGCATAGATGAATTATTGAAGACAGATGGTCTTGTATCCTCAGTGGGTCCCAACTTAGATGATTCAGTATCTATATCTGATCATCCCTTTCACCTTTTTGACGAAGTATATCTGTGTGAGCTGAATCTTGTGTTACTCTCCTTTGTGGATTGTGTTGAACTATCCTGTGTGGATTTACTATTTACTCTCATTTGTGGATTGTGTTGAACTATCCTGTGTGGATTTACTGTTTACTCTCCTTTGTGGATTGTGTTGAGCTATCCTATGTGGATTACTTTTTCTCTCCTTCGTGGATTGTGTTGTGCTACTCGGTGTGAGTATACGTTTTGCTTTCCTGTGTGGACTGGGTTATGCTTGGGCTTGGATGTTGGAGCCGAACAGAATTGATGACTTAGGTATATGTATGGGCATATACCTAAGCAGTGTCGGTTGTTACTTCGTGATTGTATCTTTCCTTTATGGTTTATCCTTTTTGGATTTCGGGAGACCTTCGGGGGTCTCGGGGTCCCTACTGAGTAGCTTATACTCACCCCTGCACGGGCTATGCCCGCACTTCGTTGTGTTGGTTGCAGACGACGGACAGCGTTGATCGTGGTGGAGGCTTGCGGAGCAGGATGATACCTTGAGGTGGACCACTAGGCGGGACGTACTCGGAGCGGACGGTTGGACCGAGGAGCTGTGGAGGCTATCTATGCTCTCCCTTTAGGTGGGACTTCCAGAGGACAGCTCGACGCTGCGGCTTTTCTTTTCAGTTGTTGTTTTTCCCCTTTCAGTTGTACTTTACAGTTGGGCTTGTATTTCCGGCCCCTTTTACTTTCAGCACAGCTTGTTACAGTTTTTACTTAGTGTTTACTATTTCCGCTTGCTTACTCTATGATGGTTGTTTACTTTACAAAGCCAATGCCTTCCCTGTTTATCGGGATTTACGCCTTGGTTCTAGTCGCCAGCCCCTGGCCTATGGAAGGCGGGCTTGGGGTAGTCACGACACGGGCCCCGAGGACGGGTTGTGACAAATTGGTATCAAAGGAGTTCGGTTCTACCGCAGACTCTGATCATTCTTCTGTGTGAAGAAATAGTGTTCAGTGTATTGGGTGTGGTTATCAGTCCAGGGAGTCCAGTGTTGGTGCGGCGGCCGACGTATCCATACACCAGGACCCTGACTTCTGATTTCCGACTTAATGCACGAAAACATTAATTGCATGTGTGTTCAAGTTTTCTTTATGATTACTTGTGTCAGCTCACCAGGTATACAGTTCTGACCGTGGCGTACCTTTTCTTTTCATGATGGCCCTATGATGGAAGCCAGCTAAGGTTCCGAGAGTGGAGCGTGATGACAGCCCACCGAGCGACGAGGCCTCGGTGCAGGGATCCTTGTCAGCAGAGGCACCGGCGGTACCTTTACCCGCCGAGCCACCGATGCTACCAGCCCCAGCCGCTAACGATGAACGTCGACTTAGCGCGCTGCACGAGTTTCAGCGTTAGCGACCGCCTAGGTTCCGTGGGGAGACAAACCCCCAGGCAGTAGAGGACAGGCTGGAGGCAGTTGTACGGGTTTTCAGATTAGTGAGGACACCGGCAGACCTCATGGTGATCCTCGCAGTGAGCCTCCTGCACGCGGCAGCAGGCAGATGGTGGAGCTTGATGCTCCAGGTGCACGACGAGACATCTCTCCTCTGGACGGACTTTGAGAGAATCTTTCGCTCTGAGTTCGTCCCAGCCACCCTCCATGCGGTGCGCATCCAATAGCTTCTACAGCTATGGCAGGGCAGCATGACGGTTGCCCAGTACTCGGCGAGATTTACTGATCTCTCGCGCTACTCCACCGATATGGTACGGGATCCACTCTTTCGGGCCCAGACCTTCGAGTAGGGACTGAGGAATGAGATCAGGGCCTCGATGATCTCCCTCAACATTTCGACTCAGGCAGAGGTGTTGGAGAGAGCCCTTCTAGTGGAGAGTTTTCTCGCCGAGCAGGCTCCAGTGATAGGGCCCTCCGCAGGACAGCCCGTAGCAGGGTCTTCTGCAGCTGGCAGTAGATAGGTGACGCAGAGGTCCAAACGGGCCAGACCATCAGATGGGCAGTCTCAGGATGAAGATTCGGTTGTTCGGGGAACCAGAAGGAGAGCCAGCTACATGAGGGGCAAGCATTGCTACGCATGTAGCGGGCGAGGTCACATGGCTCGAGACTGCCCGACTCGTCTTACAGATGAGAAGCAGGTGGTAGAGGGACCTCCCAGACAGAGGTTCGGCCATGGTGGTCCGCAGGGTGCAGGCAGACGAGGCAGAGGAGTTGGCCGAGTAGCTGATGGTGGGAGACACTTCGAGGTGTTGCCACCACCACCACCAGGAGGTCCACTCCGACCACAGGGAGTTGGTGGACATTTGAGAGCTCAGCTTCAGGCACCTGAGTCCTTCGATCATGGATCTCTGGGAGCAGATGGACAGGAGCGAAACTAGTGGATACGTCCTTTGTACTTCTAGTTCCTTGTTGTTGTTGTGTAGTATCTTTGTATTATGAGCTGCAATAGTAAAATACGCTTACCTTTGTGATATTTTCATTCCTGTCCTCTTTTGTGTTGTTGCTAAGAGGTTCCAATTTAGACTGTTGACTTGACCCTCACTTGTGAGACATCTACTGGAGGGGACCCAGTTACCACACATTGATGTCGATAGTGTGACTCAACCCTTGGAGGCGAGAGTAACAGTTGGATCTCTTGGTAGTGGCGTCGAGGCCTTACGACGTCATATTTGGTATGGATTAGTAACATCCATGTCGGGATTGACTATATTAGGCAAAGGAAGTGGTTCATCCAGGGGATCAGACCAGATTTCTCTTATCAGCAAAGAAGAAATCTTAGCAGCACTTGTGGGGCCGGAGATGGTCCAGGCCATGACAGAGAAGGTCCTGGTCATCCAGGAGCGGATGAGTATAGCTCAGATCCGACAGAAGTCCTATGCTGACAGGAGGCGGAGGCCACTTGAGTTCGAGGATGGAGACCACGTCTTCATGCGGGTCTCACCTCGACGTGGATTACGAAGGTTTGGCCAAGGTGGAAAGTTGTCTCCATGCTTCATCGGACCATTCCAGGTCCTCAGAAGGATTGGAAAGATGGCTTATCGCCTGGCTCTACCACCACAATTTCCCTGGGTGCACGACGTCTTCCACGTATCTCAGCAGAGGAGATACGTGCATGACCCGACGAAAATCTTTGACCACGGAGAGCTGGTCTTTAATGATGGGGCGACTTTTGCGGCGGTTCCAGTGGAGATCGAGGATCGACAGGAGCGGGTCCTACGTGGACGATTGATTCCTCTAGTGCGCTTCAGATGGAAGCTCGGGAACCTCCAGTAGAGCACTTGGGAGCGGGAGGCTCAGATGCGTGCTCAGTACCACCTTTGTATCCCTAAGTTTGTGGTGAAGCTTTATGGGGACGTAAAGCCCTGTGGTGGGAGTAATGTAAAGACCTGTAAATTTCAAGGGAATTTTTTTCTTAATTTTCTTTGGAATTTTACAAGAACGCATCTTCTGACGGAACCTGATTATGAGGCCCGGTGTGCCCATAATCATTTTCCAAAGTTTGGCTCAGGTATGTTCAGTGAACGGACGAGCGGATTTTTCTAACTTTTGAACCAATGCCCGAAATCGAATTCTGAGGGCACCGATGGAATCGCAGCGCCAGTATTTTCTTAGAAACACCTCTTCGGGAGTTGTGTTTGCTTGGTTGTGGTTTTTAATTTTTGGGTTTTAAGTTATGAAATAAAATAAAGTTGTGCGACAATTTTATTTTTATTTCACTTAAAGCCGCATAAAGACCACTTTAAGCTGTTTAAGCTCAGTTGAAACAGATAGGGTGCAATCCAAAATATCCTACCCATTTGGTAGGATATTTGTGGGGTGGGGCCCACATGAGCCCCACCGTTTCTTTCTGCTAAGTAACGCACCCGCGAAAACCCCTATTAAATGAAAGTCAACTGACGCGTTTTCTTAAATTCTTAACGCACCATTTAATTGGGCGGTTAACTTCGTTGAATTAATTCTATGAATTAATGGGTCATTACTTATCTCATTTTCTTTTTGTTGGCATGTTAATAAAATAATGCCAACACACCTTCCTTTTGAAATGTTGTGTTAAACCTTTGAAGAATCTCTAAGGATCTTCCTCCTTCTTCGCGAAGAACGCGAAGAACGCCGGCCTCCGATGAAGAACACCGAACCCGCGGAAATCGACGACGCGATGCTGTGTGCTGCGACGCCGACGTTTCCTATCTCGCAACTTTCTTCTGTGACGTTCCTTCTTCCACAACAAAAATCTTCGATTATCCGTTAAGGTGAGAGATTGTGGTTCTTTAATTTCCTTGGTGGATTATAACTTCAATATGGATTTTATTATTAAAAATTAAATCTGTATGTTCTTGATCCTCGGAGATCGTCGATGCGACGCCCTCCCGCGACGATGCGACACCCTTCCGCGACGCAACGATTCCCTTGTTCCGCGACGGTCGATTCCGCGAAGAACTCTCGTGCGACGACTCGACGAGGTAGGGATTTTATTTTGGAAATACCTTTTTATTCCCGTAGTTGTTTTCTTCGAAAACAAAAGAACCTGGATCAAGTGAAATTTTAAATTATTAAAATTGTTTTTTGATACGTTTGTCATGTGTTAATTATTCTTCCCGATTGTTATCGCCTAACGCGGAGGGTGCGGGACAAACGAACACGGCCCGACAACCCTCTACAGTTCTTCGTTGTTGTGTGGATTTGGCGGGCGATGACAAATGTGCCGCAAAGGCGATTTAATGACCCCGCAGTGAAGAACGGAACCCGGGAGGAACATCGGCGCAGACAGGAAGGAAATCGGACCACCGGAGCAACTCCGGTGGCCCGCGGAAGCTTCCGCCGGCGGCCGGAGGCGGCGGCGGTGCCCAACGCGCCACCGGGAAAAATCTCGCCATGGCGGCGAGGTGGTTCTGCGGCTACGCGGAACCGCGGTTTAGGGACGTGGCGGCCCGGCTGCGTCCGGGTGATCAAGGGCGGCCCCCCACGGGGACCGCGATGTTGTCACGCGGGGTAATGCGTGCCCCCCCCCCCCCCCCGCGTTGCTCGGCCGCTCAGCCGAGCCGAGCCGGACCGCCGGCCGATCCGGGCCGCGCCCTGGCCTGGCCAGACCGGGTCGGGTCGACCCGGTTCGGCCGACCCAGGGGGGGTCGGTCCGGGCCCAAACCCCCCGTTTCGGGACCTTTCGGTCTTTTGCCCATAACTTGAGCTATGGGCCTCCAAACGACTCGCCTTCAGCGGAAACGCGATCCTTGGATCAAGATGGTCGTTTCGGTATATCGCACTCAAGGTTTTGGAATACTTTGGGTTTGGCCGGGTTGGTTCGTACACGAAACCAACCGGGCCCTCAGAGCGGAAACACTCATATCTTGAGCTCCGGACGTCCGATTGACGTGCCGTCGAATTTGGTGGATTCCACTTAGTGAGACGGATCTTTTGGCTCACTCCGCCCAAGGTTTGGATGCAGGTGGAGTATGGTCGGGTTGGTTTTTCCTTAAAAATCAACCGGGCCCCTAGGACGAAAAAGCCAATAACTCTCAGACCAGGCGTCCGATTGACGCGCCGTCTGCGACGTTGAGTTCCTGGTGACGATACGGAACTTTTGGATACATCAACTCTGGACATTGTGTCAGTTGATGTATCAGCCTCTCGGCTCGTGGAGCGGACCCTCCCGAACAGGCTTGCTGTGTGCGGGAACCCTAGTGTTGGCTGCGACTTCGACGATGACAACTGTGCAGAGATCCCCAGTGTACTGCGACGATGAAGAGTGTTGGTCTTGTATCCTATGTGGGTCCCAACCATGCAGGTCTTGTATCCTATGTGGGTCCCAGCTTAGATGATTCAGTGCTGGTCTTGAATCCTATGTGGGTCCCAGCATAGATGAATCAATGAAGAGTGCTGGTCTTGTATCCTATCTGGGTCCCAGCCATGCTGGTCTTGTATCCTTTGTCAGCCCCAGCTTAGATGATTCAGTGCTGGTCTTGAATCCTATGTGGGTCCCAGCATAGATGAATCAATGAAGAGTGCTGGTCTTGTATCCTATGTGGGTCACAGCCATGCTGGTCTTGTATCCTTTGTGGGTCCCAGCTTAGATGATTCAGTGCTGGTCTTGTATCCTATGTGGGTCCCAGCATAGAGAAATCAATGAAGAGTGCTGGTCTTGTATCCTATGTGGGTCCCAGCTATGCTGGTCTTGTATCCTATGTGGGTCCCAGCTATGCTGGTCTTGTATCTTATGTGGGTCCCAGCTTAGATGATTCAGTGCTGGTCTTGTATCCTATGTGGGTCCCAGCATAGATGAATCAATGAAGACAGCTGGTCTTGTATCCTCAGTGGGTCCCAGCTTAGATGATTCAGTATCTATATCTGATCATCCCTTTCACCTTTTTGACGAAGTATATCTGTGTGAGCTGAATCTTGTGTTACTCTCCTTTGTGGATTGTGTTGAACTATCCTGTGTGGATTTACTGTTTACTCTCCTTTGTGGATTGTGTTGAACTATCCTGTGTGGATTTACTGTTTACTCTCCTTTGTGGATTGTGTTGAGCTATCCTATGTGGATTACTTTTTCTCTCCTTCGTGGATTGTGTTGTGCTACTCGGTGTGAGTATACGTTTGGCTTTCCTGTGTGGACTGGGTTGTGCTTGGGCTCGGATGTTGGAGCTGAACGGAATTGATGACTTAGGTATATGTATGGGCATATACCTAAGCAGTGTCGGTTGTTACTTCGTGATTGTATATTTCCTTTGTGGTTTATCCTTTGTGGATTTCGGGAGACCTTCGGGGGTCTCGGGGTCCCTACTGAGTAGCTTATACTCACCCCTGTACGGGCTATGCCCGCACTTCATTGTGTTGGTTGCAGACGACGGACAGCGCTGATCGTGGTGGAGGCTTGCGGAGCAGGACGGTACCTGGAGGTGGACCACTGGGCGGGACGTACTCGGAGCGGAAGGTTGGACCGAGGAGCTATGAAGGCTATCTGTGCTCTCCCTTCAGGTGGGACTTCCAGAGGACGGCTCGACGCTGCGGCTTTTATTTTCAGTTGCTTTTTTTCCCCTTTCAGTTGTACTTTACAGTTGGGATTGTATTTCCGGCCCCTTTTACTTTCAGCACATCTTGTTACAGTTTTTACTTAGTGTTTACTCTTTCCGCTCGCTTACTCTGTGATGGTTGTTTACTTTACAAAGGCAATGCCTTCCCTGTTTATCGAGATTTACGCCTTGGTGCTAGTCGCCATCCCCTGGCCTATGGAAGGCGGGCTTGGGGTAGTCACGACACGGGCCCCGAGGACGGGTCGTGACAGGTTACCTAAAGAAGCCTTAACAAATGCTTCACTCCCCCCACACATGTAAATTCGAAAACATAGATTTTCTTCCACTCCAAAGCTTGTATGGAATAACATTTATCGATTTAGTTGGTACTTGGTTTAGTATGTGTATTGTAGTTTGTAACACATATCCCAAAAAGGATAATGGAAGACTTTCATGACTCTTCATTGATCTCACCATGTCCAACAAGGTGTGGTTCCTCCTTTATCTTACACCATTCCAGTGGGTTGTGTAAGGAGGAGTGAGTTTGGATAGGATCCCAAACTCCTATAAGTAATCAATGAAGTCTTGATTAAGATATTCTCCACCTCGTTCTGATAATAGATTCTTAATATTATTACCAAGATGGTTCTAAACATCATTCCTGTATTCCTTGAACTTGTTAAAAGAATTCAACTTATACCTCATTAATTAGATATATCCATTTCTACGAAAATCATCAGTAAAAGTTATGATGTATGAGTAAACCTCCTTTTTCTTCAACTAGAAATGTTCCACACACATCAGTATGAACCAATTCAAAAAGATCTTTGGCTCTTTCACCTTTCCCACTAAATGGGTATTTGGTCATTTTTCCTTGTAAATATTTGTGAAATACACCAAGTGGTTTTAGTTTGAAAGAATATAAATATCCATCTTGATGTAACTTTTTCAAGTGTTTCTCATTTTCATGACCTAACCGATGATTCTAAATTTGTGTGTGGTATGATTTATGTGAAGTAGTTTCATTATCGATTTTCGTTACTTGGTCTGTGTAATCCAACACATAAAGACCGTTATATAAATGTGCCTTACCAAAACAAATGTTATCTTTATAAAAAAACCAACATTCATTTCTGAACTTGAATATAAATCCATCTGTATCTAGTATGGATATGGAAATAATGTTTTTGGTTATAGAAGGAACATAATGACAAACATTTAATACCAAGATCATCCAAGATAGAAACGTTAGGTGGTAGTCTCTGATAGCTATAATAGAAATTCTAGCTCTATTGGCTACTCATAGATCTACCTCCCATTAGAAAATTTTCTTGAATCTACTTAGTTCCTATATTTGTATACATATGTGAGCACTATAGGCTATATCTAATACTCAATTTGTAGAAACAGATAAATTGCACTCGATAACAAACACACATGAATCTTCCCCTTGCTTCTTTAGGTGGGTTCAATTTTTCTTCCAATGTCCCTTCTTGCCACATGTGAAACAAACAACTTCCTATTCCCCCCCCCCTTGATCTTACTTTTCTTGGAAGGGTGTGAAGAAGATTTGGGCTTAAATCTCTTCCCCTTTCATTTCCTATTATTAACCATAATGACAGAAGGATTTTCTTGCTACATGCCTTTTTACACTTGGATAAGGATTATAAGAAGATCTGGTATAGACTTCTCAATGTTGTTCATATTTAAATTCACAAAAAACTGTAGAATATCTAAGGGGGTGATGCGAGAATGATATCATTACCCAATTATTCATGGATTTTAAACCCTAGAACCTACAGATTCTCAATGTAGATAATGATTTTGACTTTATGAGGCCCAACTAGGGTGCCCTCTCAAATATTACTCAAAAAGAGTTCCTTGGTTATCTCAAAATATTCTTGTATTTATCTCTCCTAGTAAAGACCATGTAGGTTATCAAGCATACTATAGGCATTCATGTTTTCGTGAGACTTCATGAGTTTATTAGATATTGATGTTAACATCAAACATTGAATGTTTACCGCATCGTTTATATGTTTTTCATAGACCAGGAACTCTTCATCACTCACCTCTTGGGAAGGCAGATCAGGTAATGAGGACTCCATCATGTAACATTTCTGTTCATGGCACAGCATGACCCGAAGGTGTCTAAACCTTTCCTAGAAGTTACTTCCAGTCAGGATGTTTTCTTTATCTAGTATTGATAATAGGGATAGTTTGGTTGAAAAGCTTTTCATTTTTATTATACAATTAAAATATAATATAATTATTAATTTATTGATTTCATTTTATGAGAAATAATAAATTAATTTTATTAAGTCTCATACTATTTTATCAAGTCCCAATGGCCCTCAACATTGAACTCGAAATGTCTAGTTACTTGTAAATTCTAGCAGCAAGGATCCATATTCCCCTTCTCATAACCCGAATAAGGGTTGGTCAATATATTTTAAGGGATTTAGGTAGGAAGGTTTTTGACAACTGTGGGCTTGCAGCTCCTTGATTCGTTGAGTGGAATCCCCAATCCTAAAATCCTGACTTATATTTACTCAACACTTGCCTCCAATATTAAATCAAGTATAGCAAGGGATACTCCTCTTGATGTAATATGTTTAAGTAAACCCAATACTTTAATAAGGGCCTCTTGTATAAAATTAAGTGTCCCACCAAAGATTGGTCAAACTCATAGGTGTATTGAGTCTTTCCCTTAATCAAGTAACGAAAGGCTTAGTCTGACTTAAAATTCTATTGAGGATTTTTTATCTCTTATACATAAATTTCATTATTATCTTTATCACATGCTCGTTAATATTACGTGGAACTTAATTAAGTGATTAACCATGTATTGATAATATTTACATATAAGCCTGGTTTATTTTAGTTCCATGTTGCATTCTTATTAATTCATTAATTATTTTGTCGCGATAATACATCCATAATGAAAAACCATGAAACTGATAAAAATAAAATAAAGTAAAGGGCGTGATCATGAGATCTTCTAGTGATTATTTTATCTAGAGGTTGATAAACTAACCACTGACCTTGGGGAGAAACACCTTGAACCATTTATGGTTTGTGTCTACAACATTCCACCTGTCCACATTTGTATCTACTGGTATTTTTTTCACCTAGGCTCCTTACTTGAACCGCCTCCACAATCTTGGAAGCTCCATACATTACATATCCTTTTTAACTCACATGTAGGTGAGGGGTAAAAAGATTGGTTTACATAAAAGAATCCATGGGTATACAGGCCCTATATATTAATGAGGAGAGATGGTATACATGCCAAAATCTTTAATTTAAAATAAATTAAAATGAAACCAATATCATACAAAGGTCTAGTCCAGCTCATGATAATCCAAATACATGCAACGAATTTTGAATTTAATAAAACTAGCATTCAATTCTATAATCGTTCTTATTAAGATAAATCACTCTTCAATTGATTAATTATTATCTTTAATTAATCAATCATTTTATATTAATCCTTTTCTAAATTTCCATGAGATTCCCATCCAAAACCATGGAGGTAACACAATGAACACCCATCCAAATCTACATGATATGTAATTTTGAACATTAAAAAATCATTAAAGTTTTAATTATTTGTAATTTGGTAAAGTACATGGAATGTAGTTCTGACTACACGGCGTGTACTTCCTTCACTATCTTATATGAAGTACATGCCTAGGTACTTGGCATGTGAGGTGTACTTCAAAAATCTTAGAGTACACAACGTGTACAGTGGGCCACATGCTATGTTGTCTTTGGGTTACAAGGTTATCGGTTGGCTTAGCCATGTACGGGATACATAGTTTATCCCTTGAACCGAAGGGACTACATGTCGTGTCCAGTGGGCCACACATTGTGTAATCTGGCTGACCATGCACCAATCATTCTAGGTCAATGCACAATGTAAGAATTAACTACACCACGTTTCATTAATGCACATAGCTTGAGTAATTTCTAAATTACTCTCGATGAATTGAACACCACTACACAGTGTGTAATCCAAATTACATGGTGTGTAAATCTGAATACACGGTGTGTAATGTTGTGTTACCTAGACAGAATCTTCGGCACCTTATAATGATATCCTCAATTTAATTTCAATTAAAAAATTATTTGTTTCTTTTAGATCTGCAAGAAATTAAAAGAGGAAGAACATATCTCGAAATTCGTATTATAAGGATGATTAAACAAGAATTTAAAATCTAAATTATTAAAGAATAAATCATCAATGAATTATTTAAATAATTAAAAATGATTATGAGCCCTCTTTGATACCACTTGAAGGATCCGGACACAGAGGAAGCATGGCGGTTTGGAGGGACAAACTTTGCTTTTTCTGTAATCGATGACGAATTTGATATCAATATGACGATGAACACCAATATCAATGAATTGAAATCAATGATTTAGATAAATAGAATAATAGTGTTGGATATTCTAAAGAGTATATTTCACATCATGATTATAATTAATTTAATAATTTATGAATAAATTAAAAATTGGGTCTTTGGTACTTTCTTCATTGACGATCGTTGATTGTCTGGAATGAACCTTCCAAATTTCTTTCATTGCGCTTGCAAGGATCCAAAGTAGAATCTATCTAGAAGTGATCCACACATGATCATATGGTCTATAATCAATGCCACTCATTATCCAGGTGCAAGTGCAGTGGAACGAATGTCATTTGTCAATCGTTCTTGATCAATCGTTCTTCGGTCTTGAAGAAATTCTCTCATTCTTGAGAGGGAGATATGAGAGGAGTCGAGAGAGAAAATGTTTGGATCAACTATTCTCAATTCATCAGGGTTTGGAACAATAGATGTACCTTCCTTTTAATCGATAGGGGGTTTCAATTACAATATTTAATTGTAAAATAGAAATTAAATTCAATTATAACTATTATATTAAACCCATGCCACATAATAACAATAACAACACCATTATTTTTGGTGCACCAACTTGCACAAAACAGAACCATAAATGAAATCTCATTCACATAATGATAACAGTATTATTATTATTTCTTTCACCAACTGGATAAATATTATTTACCGACTTGTGAATAATTAATTTATCAACGGACACAGTCTTGGTCCATTCGAACTCCTCTTCCATTTGTTGACCACCCGAATAAAATAGTTTATTCTCTTAAATAAATATTTTTATTTAAAAACTAGTAAATAAATATTTATTAAATATTCAATTAAATGAATAAATATATATTCTATTCATAATTTGGTGTATAAATATTTATTTAATTTATGCAATCATTTTAACATGAAAAAAATTATTCCTCGATCTTGAAAATAATATTTATTCTATTAATTAAATTTAAATAGAATTTAATCGAGACCATCAGAAACACTTAGTGTGTGAACCTATAGAATTGTTTTTTTATTGGCATTAAGAAATAATTCCTAAAGTTAAAAATTACTTTCTAGTAATGGGTCAAGGCACCCAAGAGAAATAACTTAAAGTCGCAATGATGACATCCACAATCAAATTCTCACAGTGTAATATAATCCCTTTTTCACAATATCTTATCAAGTAGGTTTCATGATATTGTCATTAACCTATATGCTTGATATGTAATTCTTGGACTACTTGAAATAAACTCGTCGTCACACAATGTCTTTGGAATTTAGGGAAACAGTTCTATTTCAATCAAGGGGTTGAGATTTTAACTTCCATTAATGGAAGGTACAAATCCTTCCTCGACTTATCCATTAATAAAATTTCATTCATGATGCACCCAACATACCCAACTTCCCACCAACATATGGCATGACAATTTTCGTCAGCAAATCTAAGTGCATGAGTCATCAAACATGTTAATGATAATATTAAAGTCTAAAGATCATTACACATTCTTGTAGATAGGAATATCCAATGACAGTAAAACATATAGAATTCTTACTGGCAGGTATGTTCTCATAATCTCTCATCTTTGAGATTACCAAGTGTGAACTTCCTGAGAAGAAGCCTCATCTTCTTATAAGTACTCGCACCTAATGGTTTGTATACTATGTTTACCATCTCAGTATGTCATCTAACCGAAAAACTATATTTAAGAATATTTTCATAGCACTTCAAGGTTCTCTTCATAGTAGGGAACCTCTATGACATTATTAATGTGAAAAATACTCTAGGATATTATTTCATTATAGTCATGCAGAACAATAAAAAATATGTAATAAGATGTTTAATATTTAAATACATTAAATATTGATGTAATAAATGTTCAAATAGTTGGTTCTAGGATACCAGCTCTAACAGTTCCATTACACATGGTAAACCACCCTTCTTTTCAAAGAAAGAACATATGCTTTTAAATCAAATCAAGGTCACCCGCACATAATGTATTTATTATTTAAAAATTAAAAAACAATTAAAATGCCTTTCTTCCATAACACTTTCTATAAAACACCACTTAAAACATTTTTTGAGGTTCAAAAAAATCATTCATTTCATAAAACATTTCAAGTTACCCTATGAAAAATCGAAGCAATGCCCAAAACCTTTTCATTTCCATCAAACTACCATTAAAGAAGCCAACCAAGATTTTCCAAAAAAAGGTAAACCACCTACACATTTCAAAACAAAATTTGAAATAAAATTGGAAACCCCTTTTAATTAATTTGAGGTAAACATCTAAATTGAGACTAATTTCCCTTTTTAAATACCATTTCCACTTAATAAAGACCAAAACAGATTAAAACCCACTGCCCAACTTTAAAATCATTCAAAATGACCAAATTTATTTCAGGTATTGATTAACATAAATAAATATTCCAATTTAAATAATAAAATGAGGATTACACAAAACCAACCATTTATGCCAAGTCCAAGGAAGAATAAAATGGGATGAAATCATCACAAGACTATCACATTTGATAAAGAATACCCCCCAATTTCCGCACATGAATTCTGATATATATATACCCCTTAATCCAATGTATATATTCTCCTCTCCCTGAGAGAATATATACAAGGAATATATATATATATATACTGTAACACCCCAAGGTTTTCTAAGAATAAATATAAATGCATGGAATTTTGTTTTAAGTAGATATTTATAATTATCCTTTAAACATAATTTTTCAACATTTATGTTTTGAATTTCCAGAAACTGTCATCTACAATTGTGTTCAGTAAGTTTTTTGGAGTCTGATGAAACCAACTAGTTTTTTGTGAAAAGTAACATACCCTTAGGAATAGTAATATGACCCTAATGAATAGTAAATTTTATTATTATTTTATTTTCTTAAGGCGTTAATATAATAACATCTTGGTTAACTTTTCATCGTGATATAGAAGTTTTTATAGAATTAAAATTGTTGATTTTTGAATTAAGTATACTTTTATTTAAAAATTAAATTAATAGTATTTAGAAAATTATTTTCAAAAAATGGACTTCATTTTTTAATTCTACACGTCAAAAAATGGTTACGGTAAATTTTTGGGATTTTTCTGAAATTCTGGTTTTTTCGATGAATAGTAAAATATGATAAAATACCATATAATCAAATTATCAGTAAAATACACTATTTATGACATCATAAGTGATGTAAGGACACTTGGTTCGAACTCACATGCCATTATTACTATTTTAGGTCACATGAACTAATACTATTCATAATCTTGGGAAAAATATTATAATAATGATTAAAATAATGAAAAATACCCCCTCTCCTCCACTATAAATACCACCCTCACTCACCTCTTCTTCTCACATCTCTCAAGCCTTGATCCATGACTAAGATCTACCCAATAATCCTACCAAGGATCTTCACCACATCCTAGAGCTTCTGGTCTTCACAAAAGTCCCAAACCGAAGCCCTTAAGAAGGATCTCAAGGAGAAGAGATCAAGGGGTAAACATCCTCTTTTATTTTCTTTCTTTTCTTTCATTTTATGTAATTATCTTCCTTTTCCTTTGGCTTATGTTGAGATATTTCATTCCATATCCCCCCTTACTGTCCATATTATTTAAGAGTGATGAAATATCCTCTTTTACTCATCAAAATATTTTTATGAAATTTTAAGAGACACTGCTAGGCTGCCAAATTTTCGTGAGAAATTTCTCAAGTTTTCTTTTATTTCAAGATTCCTTTATTTTATTCTCCTTTACTCACCTCATCTTAACCAAGAGGCAAGAAATCACCATAATATTGTATATTCTGGATGTTCTCATGTTCATGGGAAATTCATCATCAATCTTCTTCTCTTTCCCCACTTGTTCAAGGAAATAAAAACATTGTCTGTGATGTGTCGAATTACCGACATCATGGACGATGTGATTTAAATTTGCATTAATTCCTTCACGTCTGGTCATAAAACCATTCTTATGGTTTAACCAGGTTATAATATATGTATTATGTCTCATCAATGGTTCTTTAATTCTTTTGTACACATGGTTTTAATTTATAAAACAAAATGAGGTCATTATTATCAAAGAACCACTAAAATGATCTAAACAAATATCATTAATGTTTTAACTTATGAATCATCATCATGTAAGAATTAAAAATGATAAATGGTATAATTTTTGTTACTGGGTATTTATTTAAATACTACTTCATTCTGATTCTGGAGTTTCACTTTCAATTGACAAGAACATCCACCATGAACCAATCATGGAAATTATTTAAAGAACTCACCCAAAAATAGTGAAAGGAGAAAAATAATAACAATTAAAGGGTGAAATGATGTTATGAAATGATAATATAAGATGTTATAAACATGAAACTATTTCTATAGAATACTAACAACACTCTTTTAACCATTATATAAGAAGTTTAAACAAGTTTTAAGTAAGACAAACCCGAGGTAAGGGAATTCTTAACCCAATTTCCATTCTTTGGGTTAACCTTATACTTAATTATTTATGTTGTATTACAATTGTTTGATTTTTGGGTTTTGTTTATATTATGTTTAATTATGTGTATTTACAGTTTATATACATATTCCATCCACTCTATCAAGTCTTACTTCAATTACAAGAATTATGTAAGGGGCTTTTCTTTTAAAAATACTCTATTAAAATTCTATTGTACAAAATTCAAAAGCAATGTTTTTATGATATTATTAATGTTGTATGATATGATTTGGATCTTGGGAATTATTTATAATGAAGTGTGGGTCCAATATTTCCCTCTAATGCATTGGTTATGTATAAGTTTGAGGTCGGTTGTATGGTTACTCCAAGTGTAACTGCGATGGTTACACAAATTGTAAGGTAGTCGTGAGGGTTACAAATTATAAGGTAGCTAAAAGGGTTACAAGATTATGTAAGTAATTCCCTAAGATACCTTTATGATTATATTTATGTTCTCAAGTTTTTTTTTGATCTTGTGTAAATCTCATGTTACACAAAGTAAGTATATATCGGTGACAAGCATGTCTTTTGAAAATTCTTTCATAAGTTACGAGTATTCATGGACTAATGTGATCTTACCTTATTTTCCATCACTTATTGAGATTTTGTGATCACCCCAAGTTTTTAAATGATTTTCATAGGTTAATGGATGTGCAATACAAAGAAGTAATCCATGTTAAATGTTGAAGAATTTTCAAGGAGTCATGTTTAAGTTTTAATGTTTTATATTTTGAAAAAAAATGGAAACTGTTTTTATGGTATCCACTTTGTAATAATGTGTAATGTTATGAATGTATTTTCCCAATTATCTAAAGATATAAATTTAAAAAGACCCTCAATGTAAAATGAAGTTTTTTATTGACTAAATTCAAGACTATGTATGTTATAAGGCATGGTCCTTATAGTTGGTATCAGAGGATGGTTTAGATAACTTTAGGGGTTAGGGTGATGTTAATAGAATACCATAAATTAATTTAACTCTATGTTTAATTTGAAATGTTATAGCATTTAAATATTACCATGTTGCTTCATCTAAGATATGTTTGTTTATAATGGTTGTCTGCAGAAAGAACAGGGATACTGAAGAGTAGAGGCACCGATAGAATGACATCCTTCCAGATTTACAACCCAGAATGGTAGGGATTGGAACCGAGCAGTTTGTGACAGTAATGGCTCAGCTAAAGCAGGTAATAAATGGTGGTAGAATCCATGCATGAGAACAACTAGAGGTACCATAATTTAACATGACAATAGTGTAACATTTTATGATATATCACCCTCCTGCTTTCAATGGATCTTATGACCTAGTAGCGGTTGAAGGATGGATCAAATCCCTTGAAAAGATATTTGATGTTATGGGATGTTCAGACAATAAAAATTTAAGTCTTTCCATTTATAGTTTTGAAGGGGAATCTTACCAGTGGTGGTCAATGGTAAGGAATATCAGGGGTAGAGAGGATTTTGATGCCTTAGAGTGGGATGAATTTAAAAGTCTTTTCCTTGAAAAATATTTTCCTAAGGTGGTGTGACTAGTATGGAGAAAAAATTCCTTGAATTGAAACATAAGGAGTAAGATTTAGTGGTCTTGTATGAAGCTAACTTCACTCAACTGGTGAGGTATGACCCAAATATTATTTTGGATCATGATAGAAAAATCAACCACTTTTACTCAGGACTGATGAAAAGGTATCGAAGGGCGTCAGCCTCTAGTTAATTAAAAAGTTTTGAGAAACTTGTTTGATGTGCTGAGAGGGTAGATATGGAGTTTTCTGATGATTATGTTCATTTTGTAAATAAAGATAAGAAGAGGTCTAGATAGAAAGCGATGGGTAATAATCAACCAAACAAATATGATGGTAAGAAAATCCAATTTACAGTTTGTGAAAAGTGTGGAAAGAAACACCCTAGGGAATGTCTTAGAAAAACTGGGAAGTGTTTTAAATGTGGTAATTTTGGATATATGGCCCGATATTGCAATGAAAATGATCCTAATACTAATCATGATAACCAGACTGTAAAGTGTTTTAAATGTGGTGAAATGGTTCATTATGCAAATTCCTTCCCAAAGAGAGATCTGAATGATGAAAAGAAGACAGAATATAATCAAAAAGGTATACTGAGATCTTTTGTCACTACATCAGCAGATGCCAGGCTATCCAATGAAGTTGTATCAGGTACTTTGTTTGTTCACTCCAATTTTGCTAAATTTTTGTTTGATATGGGGTCTACACATTCATTCATCTCTGAGAAATTTTCTGGTATATTGGAAATATCACCTCAACAAAAGAAACCAGAACTTGTTGTTAAAAAAAGAGGGGTAAATGTTATAGTAGAGAGGAATTATAAGAATCTTTCTATTTTCATCTATGGAAATAATTTACCTAAAAACATTGTCGTTTTACCCTTAGTCAAGTTTGATGTTATTCTGGGAATGGATTGGCTTTTTGATTATCATGTTAAGATTGACTGTAAAGCTAAAGATGTTGTTTTTCAGAAAGTGTTTCAATTTGTATACAAGAATGAACCCATAAAATTGATAACATATCAAGAAGATGAGAAACTATTGAAAGATATAAATGAAATTTATCTTTCTCGTATTGTTGAAAACAAGGGAACTATACAAAGTAATGATGTCCCAATGATAAATTAATACCCTGATTTTTTTCCTGATGAGTTACCAGATGTCATACCTGATCGGGAAGTCAAATTCACAATTGAATTTGTTCCTTATGCTAAGTCAATTTCAAAACCCACATATCGTATGGCTCCAATATAACTTCTTGAGTTGAAAAATGAGTTGAATGATTTTCTTGATAAAGGCTTCATTATTCCGAGCACTTCACCATGGGGAGCCCCTATTTTTTGTTAAAAAGAAAGATGGTTCCATGAGACTTTGCATTGATTATAGATCTTTGAATAACATCACTGTTAAAAACATGTATCCTTTGCCTCATATCGATTACTTGTTTGATCAGCTCCAGGGAGCTCAGTACTTTTCCAAGATTGACTTGTGATTCAGATACCATCAGTTGAAGGTGAAGGAGGATGACATCCCGAAAACAGCCTTTCGTACTAGATATGGGAATTATGAATTTTTTTTATGCCATTTGGATTAACTAATGCACCTGTTGTATCCATGAAACTTATGAATAGATTATTTCATGAGTTCTGGGATAAGTTTTTGGTTTTATTTATTGATGGCATTCTGGTATTTTCTGAAAATAAAGAGGAGAATAAAAAACATCTAAGGGATGTTTTACAAACCTTAAATGAAAATAAACTATATAGAAAATTCAGAAAGTATGATTTTTGGTTGAAAAAGATTTCTTTTCTTGGGAAAATTGTAAATAAAGATGGAATAACAGTTGATCCTGCTTAAAAAGTGGTTGATGAATGGCCAAGACCCACAAATGATACAGAGATTCATAGTTTTCTTGGATTAGCAGGTTATTACCAATGATTTTTTAAGAACTTTTCTCGGTTATCTATCCTGATAACTAAGTTAACATGGAAAGGGGTTAAATTTGTTTGGACAAAAGAATGTGATGTATTTCTCAGGAACTGAAGAAGAGATTGGTTAGTGCTTTAGTTTTGTCCTTCCCTTCCCGAAATGGTGAGTTTTTCATATACAATGATGCTTCTTTGAAGGGACTTGGTTGTGTTTTGATACAGAATGATTAGGTAATTGCCTATTCTTCAAGACAACTTAAAAATCATGAGCTAAATTATCCCACACATTATTTGGAATTAGCAGTTGTGTTTTTTTATTTGAAAATTTGGAGGCTTCATTTATACAGAACCAAATTCCAAATATATACTAATAATAAAAGTCTGAAGTATATATTCACTCAGAAGGAATTAAACATGAGGCAGAGAATATGGCTTAAACTGATAAAGGATTATGATTGCACAATCAATTACCATCCTATAAAATCAAAAAAAGTGGCTGATGCATTGAGTCAGAAACATCATGCATCATTAACCATGTTACATTTGGAATATGATCCCTTGATTAATGATTTGATGAATTTTGGATTAGAAGTTGTTGGCATAGGGAATACATCTATTTTGTTTCATATTTTAGTGAAGTCTTCATTATCAGACAGAATTAAGAAATTGTAGAAAGAAGACCATGAGCTATAGAAAAAGGTAAGATTGGTTAAAATGGGTAAGTTGCTAGAATTTAACCTTGATAAAGATTGTGTTTTGAGATTTGGTAAAAGGTTTTGTGTGCCTTGTGATTCCTAGTGGAAGAAAGAATTGTTGTGTGAAGATTATAGTTCTCCATTTTTAGTTCATCCTGGAAGCACTAAGATGTATAGGGACCTTCAATAGTATTATTGGTGGGATGAAATGAAAAGAGATATTTCTGATTTTACCGTGATATGTTTGAAATGTCAATAGGTTAAAGTAGATCGGCAGTTACCAAAAGGGATGCTTCAGCCTTTGCCAGTTCCAGAGTGGAAATGAGAGAATGTATCCATGGACTTTGTGGTGGGACTACCAAAGACTTCTCGAGGTAATAGTGCAATTTGGGTTATTGTTGATCGGCTGACAAAGTCTTCACATTTTCTTTCTATTCGAGATACAATGTCTTTGGATCAGATTTCTCAATTGTACCTCAAGGAGATTGTCAGGTTACATGGAGTTCATCTTTATATTATATCTGACTGGGATCCCAGGTTCACTTATAACTTTTGGAAGGGACTTTAGTAGTTGTTGGGAACATAGTTAAATTTTAGTACATATTTTCATCCTCAATCAGATGGGAAGTCAGAATGAACAATTCAGACTTTGGAAGATATGCTCCGATCTTGTTCAATGGACTACTAGGGATGTTGGGATCAACATCTTTCTTTAGTTGAGTTTTCTTATAATAATTGTTTGCATTCCAGTATACAGATGTTACCTTTTGAGTCCTTGTATGGAAAGCGGTGTCAGACTCTAGCGTTTTGGGATGAAGTCAGTGAAAGAAAGTTGATGGGGCCAGAATTAGTAGAGGAAGTGACTGAGAAAGTGAGGATGATCCAGCAGCACATGAGGATAGCTCAGAGCAGGCATAAAAGTTATGCATATAACAGAAGTAAAGACTTCTCCTTTAATGTAGGTTACCATGTTTTCTTTAAAAACTCTCCTTAGAAAAGTGTGATGCGTTTCAGTATGAAATGGAAGCTAAGTCCACAGTTCATCAGTCCTTTTGAAATCTTGGAGAAAGTTAGAACAGTTCCATACTATGTATCTTTGACTCCGAGTTTGATTCAGGTACACAATGTTTTTCATGTTTCGATGTTGAGAAATTATGTTCCAGATTCATCACATGTCTTGATCCCAGAAGTAGTTCAGCTGGAAGAGAACCTTTCTTACGAAGAAAAACTAGTTCAAGTTATTGATCGAAGGGAATAGGTATTGTGGAATAAGGTAATCCACCAAGTAAAGGTTTTGTGGAAAAACCACATGGTTGAAGAAGAGACATGGGAGTCTGAAAATTCTATGAGGGAAAAGTACCCTCTGTGGTTTTAATAAGTAAATAAAATAGTGAGGACGCAATTTCTAGAAGGTGGGGACAATGTAACACCCCATGTTTTTCTAAGAATAAATAGAAATACATGGAACTTTGTTTTAAGTATATATTTATAACTATCCTTTAAACATAATTTTTCAACTTCTATGTTTTGAATTTCCAAAAACTGTCATCTATAATTATGTTCAGTAAGTTATTTAGATTCTGATGAAACCAACTTGTTATTTTGTGAATATTAACATACCCTTACGAATAGTAATATGAATAGTAATATGACCCTAATTAATAGTAAATTTCATTATTATTTTATTTTCTTAAGGATTTAAGATAATAACATCTTGGTTAATTTTTCATTGTGATATAGAAGTTGTTATAGAATTAGAATTGTTAATTTTTTAATTAAGTATGATTTTATTTAAAAATTAAATTAATAATATTTAGAAATTTATTTTCAAACAATGAAATTAATTTTTTAATTTTACACATTGAAAAATGGGTTGGGTAAATTTTTTGGGATTTTTTTGAAATTCTTCTTTTTTCAATGAATAGGGAAATACGATAAAATACCGTATAATCAAATTATCAGTAAAATGCACTATTTATGACACATTAAGTGATACAAGGCCACTTGGTTCGAAATAAAATTTCATTATTACTATTTTAAATCACATTAACTAAGACTATTCATAATCTTGGCCAAAAATATTATAAGAATGATTAAAATAATGAAAAATACCCCCTCTCCTCGACTATAAATACCACCCTCACTCCCCTCTTCTTCCCACACCTCTCAAGAAATTATCCATACCTAAGCTCTACCCAATACTCCTCCCAAGGCTCTTCAAAACTTCCTAGAGCTTCTGGTCTCACCAAAAGACCAAAACCAAATCCCTTAAGAAGGATCTCAAGGGGAAGAGATCAAGATGTAAACATCCTCTTTTATTTTCTTTCTTTTCTTTCATTTTATATTACTCTATTTATTTTCCTTTAGATTATGTTGGGATATTTTATTTCATATCCCCCCTTACTTTCCATATTATTTAAGAGTTATGAGATATCCTCTTCCTCTCATCAAACTATTTTTATGAAATTTTAAGAGGCGTCGTTAGGCTGCCGAATTTTCGTGAGAAATTTCTCAAGTTTTCTTTTATTTCAAGATTCCTTTATTTTCTTATTCTGTCCTCACCTACTCTTAACCAATAGGCGTGAAAGCTCCAGAATCCTATATATTCTGGATTTTCTCATGTTCATGTGAAATTCATCATCAACCTTCTTCTCTTCCCCCACTTGTTCAAGGAATTAAAAACATTGTCCGTGATGTGTCAAATTACTGACATCGTGGAAAATGTGATTTCAATTTGAGTTAATTCATTCAAGTCTGATCATGAAACCATTTTTATGGTTGAACCAGGTTATAATATATTTAATATGTTTCATAAATGGTTCTGTAATTCTTTTTTACACATGGTTTTAATTTATAAAACAAAATGAGGTCGATGTTATCAAAGAACCACTAAAATGATCTAAACGAACATCATTAATGTTTTAACTTATGAATCATCCTCATGTAAGAATTAAAAATTATAAATGGTATAATTTATGTTAATGGATATATTTAAATAATACTCCATTACAATTCTGTAGTTTCACTTTCAATAGTCAAGAACATCCACCACGTACCAATCATTGAAATTATGTAAAGAACTCACCCAAAAACAGTGCAAGGAGAAAAATACTAACAATTAAAAGGTGAAATGATGTTATGAAATGATAATATAAGATTCTATAAACATGAAAATGTTTCTTTAAAATACTAATAACACTATTTTAGACATTATATAAGAATTTTACACAAGTTTTATGTAAGACAAACCTGAGGTAAGGGAATTATTAACCCAATTTCCATTATTTGGGTAAACCTTCTACTTCATTATTTATATTGTATTAAAATTGTTTGATTGTTGGGTTTTGTTTATATAATGTTGAATTATGTGTATTTATAGTTTATATACGTATTCCATCCACTCTATTAAGTATTTCTTCAATTACATGAATTATGTAAGGGGTTTTTCTTTTAAAAATCCTCTATTAAAATTCTATTTAACAAAATTCAAAAGCAATGTTTTTATGCTATTATTCATTTTGTATGATTATGTTTTTGATCTTGGGAATTGTTTATAATGAAGGTTGGTACCTATATTTCACTCTAATTCATTTGGTATGTGTAAGTTGGAGGTTGGCCGTATGGTTAATCCAAGTGTAACTGCGATGGTTACACAAATTGTAAGGTAGTCGTGAGGGTTAAAAATTATAAGGTAGTCGAGAGGGTTACAAGATTATCTAAGTAATGGCCTAATATACCTTTATGATTATATTTATTTTCTCATGTTTTTTGTGGATATTTTTTAAATCACATGTTACACAAAGTAAGTATATATGGGTGACAAGCATGTATTTTGAAAATGCTTTCATGCGTTACGAGTATTCATGGAGTAATGTGCTATTACATTATTTTCCATCCCTTACTGAGGTTTTGTGCTCATCCCAAGTTTTTAGATGACTTTCACAGGTTAATGGATGTGTAAGAAAAATAAGTAATCCATGTTAAATGTTGAAGAACTTTCAGAGTCATGTTTATGTTTTAATGTTTTATATTTTGAAAAAAAATGGAAACTGTTTTTATGGTATCCACTCTGTAATAATGTGTAATGTTATGAATGTATTGTCACAATTATATAAATCTATAAACTTGAAAATATCCTTAATGCAAAAGGAAGTGTTTTATTGACTAAATTCAAGATTATTTATGTCATAAGGCTGAGTCCTTATATATACATACTGATGTGTGTGATTGAACACCTTAAAGAAGCCACCAAAAACTCTACAAACAATTTCTAGGAATCCTAAATCACCAAAGGGACTCAAAATAAAGGTGTTAAACAAAACAGCTGAAGAAAACCCTTACCTAGGGTGGTTAAATCAAGTCGCAACAGGCCAATCCACTTCTCCCTTTGCAGTGGATGTCATAACACAAACAAATTCAACTAGAGATACCCTTCACATAACCCAAAATCGAATGAAAACATCAAAAATTTGTTAACCCTTGACGTATAGTTCGGATGAACCATACCAGGTGATGGGGAGATGGAAAAATGGCCAAAATCATGGGGTAATAGGGAGAGAAATGTCTTACCTTGAGGTTTTGACCAAGAACCAAAATAAATTTGGTTGTTTTCCAAAAGAAGAGAGGTCGTAAGGGAGGGGAGGTGTGAATCCATGGAGGGAGGGGTAGGGCACCTCGTGCGACGTAGAAGGAGGATAAGGGGGAAGTGGAAAAATAAATGATGAAAAAAGAGAAAATAAAAATAAAATAAAACTCAATTTTTTAAAATCTGGGAAACTCGTACAATTTTCACATGGTTTACTAGATTGGGTGCTAACTATGCACTAGAAACATGTAAGGCCAAGAACCACTCACATGGTTAACTACAGGCAAACACATGATTGATAAAATGTTTCTCAACCCATGCCACTCGACACTGCCAACTTGGATATCCCAACCGCATGCTTTCCGCACAATTTAATAGATCATGATCAACCCATGTGCCACACCACTAACACACTTGGGCACCCACATAGGCACTGCACAATTAATACTAACTGTGTGAGCTAACCACGCAATAGCTAAAAAGTCTCCAAAACATAATTTTTTGGCCCATCAACTACCAGAAATCAAACCCACTCCCTAATAAAATAAAATAAAGTAAAATAAAAAACTTTTCTACACCTGGGGTATTACAATCTCCCCCCATGCCACTTTTTGTCCCCATAAATTCAATATCAAAGGAATAAAAAAGTAAAACAAAAGGTCCAAAGAAAACCTAACCAAAATAAATACTTGACATGACTTAACCTCAAGAGAAACAGCTGAAATTATAAAAATTGATAGCTATAAAAAACTAACAAACAAGAACATATCCAAGTAATACTATACAAAAACCTCAAAAAAAAAGAATATCTAGCACAAGAACCGCTAACATGGTCTACCCACCATTTAGAGTTCTTGAAAATGGTGGTATTAAGAAGAACTACCATAAGAAATATAATCCAAACAACTGAACATCCATGTGGGACACATCCTCAAGAAAAATCACTTCTACACCCAAGAAAAAAAGAACCACTACAAGGATCCTCAAAATATGACAAGAGGTCTCACGTCATGTAATAACACAAGAGGTTAACCTAGGGTCCAATGCTCAGATCAACCCCCACACGGTGCATCCAAAATGGCCATAGTCAAACTCCATCTATTATACAAAACTCATCTAGTAGATAAAACACCCTAGTAATCCAATTGTTCACCCAAGGCCTATATATTTTCCAAACAACAAGCTCCTCAATTTCTCAGTGAGAAAATGGGAACAACATCCACAATATCTAAACAACCACAACCAAAACACTAAAATTGAGATCGCATCCACTAAAAGAAAGGATTCCCAATGAAACTCACCTCATTAAACTAAACTATAACCAACAAGACAGTTCTAAAACACTCTCACAAGGATGTATTTTCATCCACTACTCCACTTGGAGTAAGGGTAAGCACTGGATTTGAAGAAACTCTTTTAACTATCCTGGGGGACAGAAATAACGACACTATACATGGAACTCAGAAATCTATGCCTCTTAAAAAAACAAATGATTCCCTCAAAATCAAGGAGTTAAAAAAAAATTAAGCCATAACAAGGCACATAGGATACCTCAAAAGAGGCACCCACAATTACAATAAAAGGGCATTTCCTTTGAAAACATCATTTTCACCAATTATGTTTTAAAAAAAATAACCCTCCACCAAGTTGTTTTTCAAAAACCAAGCCATCCAACTTTGAAACCAAACAATATTTATAGAACCCACTCATTTCCAAAATAAGTAAAACCACACAAAAGGTTGTTCGAAATTCCATTTCATTTATAAAACCAAGAACCCAAGGATTCCCATTCAAAACTTACTTTCCTTTTGAAAATGAATTTTATAAGGAGGCAACCATTTTATAAATAATTTTATAAAACCAAGGAAATTCAACCTTCCTTATTTTTCCATAAAACCAAAATTGAAAATAAATGTTTTCCTTAAAACCCCTTCTTATTTCTCAATCAAATCTTTCCAAAACCAAGAACACACAATTACCACAAAGCAGACCACATAAGAATCACAAAACCACACCCCAAAACACTCCTCAATCCACCTCCAATGTTCCGAAACTACCTTTGGAAAAATCAAAAACCAAGAGGAGTCTAAAATATGCCCACCAAAGAAGGAATTGTGTTATGTATGCATTGGCCCCACAATTCGGGGACCATGATCCAAACCTGCAACACACTCCATATAAGAGGTATACTTAACCACATGTCACCACATGGTTTCCTAATCCATGCATTCCAACCACACATCTCATGTTCTCCTTCCATTCTAACATAAGGCCAAGAGTGACCCACAATATCACTCACATGCTCAAAGGGGATCGAAACATCTATCACATCAAAATAGTCAAAAAATCTTAAAACAAACTTGAATCCATGATTCGAAACCCAACTTCTCTTGGTAGCTTGAGGCTTAGGAAAAGCAAGATTTAGCTAGATTCTCCTTGCCCATTCCTCTCAACCCCCGATAACCTTAGTCTACCACCTACCTGAACATACCCAAATATCATGGTCTAAACCAAACCTATGTCTTATTTTCAATATAGACTCGGATACCACTTTGTAATGAAATATCCCGGGATTCTATCCTACTTGATACCTGACCTGATTTTGCACAAGGCCCAAATGATGTTCCCGAACCCTAGGGGCTGGAAACTAGTGCATGGGCATCACTGGAAATATTTTGGGAATTATTTCTCTCAAAACAAAGTTAAAAAATCACAAAATATATAAATTCAATGACCAAAGTAAATAAATATGTTGTCAAGGAATCTATAACAAAACAAACTAACTAAAAGAAACTTCTACAAGAAAGAAAGAAGATAAAACTAACCAACTCAAGACAAGACCCAAAATATCTCCACCCAACACTCCTCCACACCATCCTCGATGAACAAAAGGAATCCAAAGGAGAACCTAGAAATATATAATCATGAGAAAAAATCCCATTAGGTCACCACAACATGTTGAAACTGTGCAATAGGTTCCCTAAGGATAATCATCAATGTTGGGTTGAAAATAAACCTAGAAAGTAGGATTTATATACATAATCATCCCAATGTAAAAAAATCAAATATATAGGACACTCCCAAGGAGAACCAAACATTTTTCTTTAGACATCATTCTTTATAATTTAAATTAATACATGGCTTAAGATGTTATAAAAGAATTATAATAGGAAGGTACCTTTTAAAAACCATTTTACCTTTTTCCTTCCAAAATCAAACACACACATTTTGAAAACAATTACCCATCACTAATCATTATCATAAACTATAAAAATCATTTTCATTTCTAAAAATCAACCCACTTTCTTTATTTAACGAAAATAATTACTTTAAAACATTTTCCAAAAAAAGGTAAAATAAACACCCAAGACCACTTAGGCACAATGTACTCAAATATCAACAAGGCATGTAAAAGGAGGAAATAATCATAAAAATATAATCAATGAACACAATGGGAATAACATATCTCAATACATCATATCAAACATGTCACTAACAAAATACATCAAGAAAACAAACAAGCCCAACCAAGCATTGAACATCTCAGGGGATTCAGAATGCCATGTCCGATCATCGCAACCTCTAGGTCACGATTCGAAAAACACAGAGCATGTGATAAAGGAGTGAAAAGGTAAATAAGAATAAACAAGAATCCATTAACTAAAAAAATTACTCACTTTAATAGTTTTCTTCATTATTTCCATTTCATCCCTTTTTTCTTCTTCACCACTTAATTCATTTTTATCATAGTTCCATGGGTTAGGCATTCATATATTTTACACCATGTCCTGAGACGGTTAATTAATATACATAATGGGATAATTAAAGTCCCAATATAACTTGGTATAATAACATCATAAAAAACACATTATCCTCACCTCAGAGCCTCAGCCCAGGTGGAATGAATCCTTTAGGGAAATAAAGCTCCATCCATTTACCTAACCCATTCATTGTGGGGTGGAGTTGAGAGCCTCAGTCTAACTCAACCCATGGGCATATAAACTTAGTTAATACCACCACACTACAAAGCTATGTGCACATGATTAAATATATCCATCAACCATGTATACCATATCACCAAACAAACATAATCCAAACACATAACAATCACATTTCATGTTTGATTTAACACATGAATTACCCTTATGCCTTAACACATTAACACAATTTTCATTTGTAAATCATTTCTTTTTTACCCATTAACATTATACCAAAAAATCCCTTATTCCATGTTGAAAATTGAACACAATTAACATTAATCTCATCTACAATCCATGTTAACCAAATAAAACCAATTTTCACAATTTCCATTCATAATACCTTGTAAACATGTTAAACATAACAAACATAGGTTAACGTCTTAAGTGCCACAACTTTCATATTTAACAACTCGAACCCAAGTTCATGAACACGACACACCCCTTGGGTAGCTTATATCCTAGCCCCTAAATCCTCCAATCATCCCATGGTATCCTGAGGTTTCAATTTTCAATTAATAAATCATTCTATAATTTAATAAATCAAGGTAACCCAACATCACAAAAAGAATAGAACAAAATCATATGCATCAATCACATCATAGTCGTAAATCATATTAAAAATACAATCATTTTTTACAAATGAGAGGGTTCAACAAGGGTAAATCAGTATCACATCACAAGTGACAATTAGGTCTTCACTCATATCATAAACATTTAAAAATACCTTTTCTAAACTAATCTGAAATTTAAAGCAAGATTCTAAGGGAAAACGTAATCACTTCCAAGAATAACCACATGAGTCAAGAGAAACATCATTTTCACTCTATAAAACCAAAACACCCTTTTTTTTAAAGAAATTCATGAAACACAAAAGGAAGTGTGCATAAAAACCTGTTTTTACTAAATCCCAAAGATTAGGTTCATTTCACAATGAAAACCTTCTTTGGAATTTTTACCAACAAAAATAATGTGCAAAACCCCATTTCAAAAAAAAATTACATTACACAAGGTAAACCACCCCTTCTTTTCAAGGGAAAAATCCAAGCATTTAAAGCATATCAAGGTCCCCCCACACAAAATGGATTTCTTCTTTAAAAAGTTAAAACATGGAAAAGGTAATTTCTTCCATCACACTCTCCATAAAACACCACTTAACACATTATTAGAGGTTAAAAAATAATTCATTATTTCAATCTACCATATGAAAAACCAAAAAAAGTCTCAAAAACTTTTCATTTCTATTAAACCACATTTAAATAAGCCAGTCAGGATTTTCCTCAAAAAGGTAAACCACCTATACATTTCAAAACACCATTTGAAATAAACATGGAAACCCCTTTTAAGACATTTGAGTTCAACACCTAAATTAAGACCAAATTCCCTTTTTAAAATTCAATTTTCACTCAATGAAGACCAAAAAAGGTCAAAACCCAATTCCCAAATTTAAAAAAATTCAAAAGGACCAAATTCATTTCATAAAAATCATATCACAAATAAATATTCCAATTTAAATCATAAAATAAGTATTATAGGAAACTGACCAATTATTCCAAGGCCAAGGAAGAATAAAATGGTTTCAAAACATCACAAGGTTATTAAATATAATTACACTTTCATAAATAAAGAAATTAAAAGGGTGTAAGCATATTATAATTCCAAAATAAATAAATTTCACAATAAAACCTACCTCAAAGTGAAGAGGATCAAGACGGAACACTTCAGTAATTGAAGATTTTGATGAAAACCTCCCACACTTGCATGCACATACATTTATATATATATTACCTTTAATACAATGTAAATATTCCCCTATCCATGAGGGAATATGTTCAAGTAATATATATGTACATATATACCAATGTGTGTGAGTGGAACCCTTCAAGGATCCACCAAACACACTATAAAAAATTTCTAAGAATCCTAAATCACCAAAGGGACCCAAAATAAAGGTACTAAACAAAATAGTGTAATGAAACCCTCACCTAGAGTGGTTATGGAAAACTAAAATGATCCAATCTGCTTCACCTTTGGCGGAGGATGTCAGAACATGAAAAAATTCTACTTGAGAGACCCTTCATATAACCTAACATTGAAAAAAACACCAAAAATCGGTTAACCTTTGATGTAGGGTTCATCTAAACTATACCGGGTGATGGGGAGAAGGATAATGGAAACAATTGAGGGAGAAGAAGAAGATAAAGGGATTACCTCAAGGTTTTGACAAGGAACCAAAATAAATCTAGTGGTCTCTTTAGAAGAAGAGAGGTTGTGGGTGGAGGGGAAGCGTTCAACAATAGAGTGAGGGGGAGGGAACCACATTCAACACATAGGGATGGGAGGAGGGGATAAATGGAAAAAAATAAGGAAAATAGAGAAAAAAAATAAAATAAAACTCAATTTTTAAAATTATGGGAAACTCTCATGGTTTGTGCAAGGTTTACCAAACTGTGAGATAACCATTCATTGGACATTACCAAGGCTAGGAACCCCAAGCACGGTTACCTATAGGTAGTTGGATGGTTGAGAAAATTGTGACACTCCACACTACCCATTTAGAGACCCCAACTGTATGCTCGTCGCACGGTTTAATAGATAGTGCGCAAGCTGTGTGCCACACCACTAACTCACCTAGGCACCCACATGGGCACTACATAGTTTCTACTAACCATGCGGGATCACCATTAAATAACAAAAAAAATCCAAAAACATGAATTTTTATCTCACAAACTACCGAAACTCAAACCTACTCTATAATAAAATAAATTAAATTAAAATAAAAACACTATGACACTCAGGGTATTACATGCCTACTTGGGTTGTGATGGATCTAATTTTACTATACTTGTATGTGTGGTTTGTAATGACTTATGGTTATAATAGATTCTTGTATCATATTGTGGTGAGTACAATTTCTAATAGTTTTACATGTATGGTTTATATCATCTTGATTTATAAAGCATGATTCTTGGTTTGTTATAGCTTTCAGCTTACTTTTGTTTATGGGGAGGTGGTTGTAATGAGCTACATGGATGTAGGATGATATGTGATGTGTATACACGGGGTGAAAGTGGACTTATTAAAGGGATAGAAGTACAGGATGTCTAGCATTGGGGCATGAGATTAAAAATCCTTAGGGAAGTGAAAACTGGGAACCATTCTTACTTATATGGTTCTATATGTGTATGCTCACTTCTATGTGTTACTTGGTTAGTAACCATTGTAATGATAGGATATAGTTTTACTTGTTTAGGTAATGAGTTGGTTTTATTTGTTTATTCACTGGGATTTAGTATACTTTTTTAACATTTTCACATAATGTACCAGAGAGTATCTTACTGGGTATAACTGGAGGCCCACCCTATATATATATATATATACTATTTTTAGGTCCATAGGAGTTGGTTAGTGATTGAGTTGGGTGTTACTATCTTGGATTGGTTGTTTAAGAGATATTGGACTTCAAGGTCCATGTCAAGGATATGTTTGGATAATTTTTAGTTGTTTTTAGTTTTTTATGACATTAAATTCATGTATTTGGATTGTTTATTCATTTATTTTATGGTGTTTATTAGTGTTTTAATCTTATCTCTTGTATATAAATTTATATAAAGAGGGTAATGTATCCCATTTGTATAAATTATATACCTTCAATGCAAGTATCCAACTCATTCCCTATTACAGGAAAGCTTTGGGGATCATACCCATATTCACTACTGACTAAGAGGGGTACTAGTGGTTTGGGTTCATGAAATATATATAGTTGAAAGAGTTATTTAATTCCAAGATTATTTCATGGAAGTTACGGTGGCGGTTCATAATGAAAGGATAATTTTTTTTATGAACATTGAATTAGTAAAAAGAATTAAATTTATTTTATGAATATAAATATGTATATCACCATTACAAACTTACAAATACTTATTAAATTCAACAATATTTTAACATATTACTAGTATTTATGTTTTTCTATTCATTCAATATGTAAGTGTTAGAAAATTATTCATATTGGTAGTAAAACCTACAAAAACATGATTGATTTATAATAAATGAATGAGTAAGAAATTTTTATTGTATTATTATAATATAAATTTTATAGAATATTAATGATGTAAATTAAATTTTATTGTTGTTTGAAATAATACTTAAGAATATTTAGGTGGATAATATAAATAAAATTGATTAAGGAAAAGATAATAAGTACAGTGAAGATTCAAACCTTCTCTTAGAGACCCTCATGGAAATGTAGGATTAATGACTCCTCTTTGTGACCAGAATTTTCCAAATGTGAGAGAATATTATTAGGATGAAATTTTGGGAAATTATTCAATTGGAAAGCAAATAAAAGTTATTCTTTGAAGAGATCTAATGATGGGTCCTTTTATAGGTGATCTTGAGTGGAATTTCTACAAATACGCATTCCTTAATGTGTAAAGAATGTCATTTTACAAGGAAAGTGGATCCAAAGTGGAAAAATAAAGGACATGGATAATTAACCCCTTCATCCATATACTTAATAGATAGTTTTTAGATACTTTGGAACTATACTCCTTAATTTAACACTTTTGTCTCATTTTACCTTTACCGTGGTAACTCACTTTTTGCCTCGGTGGCATGTTTTTTCCCCAAAATGAAATTGATCCACTTACGTATTTTGGTTGTCTTGATTTCAAAAATTAAATCCATTATTCAAAATTCAATCTCTAAATTTTGAAATTTTACTTTTCAATAAAATAAAATAACACATTGAAAATAATTTATTCAGAATAAAAACTATTTCTTTTTTTATGAGTGATTATATTTTTTTGTTATTATTCATTGATTATTATATTATTAATAATTAATTATTTGTACATTTCAAAAATAATATCCATTTTAAAAAAATCATCTTATAATTAAATAAAATTTATTATTTAAATAGATATTTATGAAAATATTTTTTTTTGATGAACACTATACATTATTGTTACAATACTATGTAAGTGACCTTATTACATTTTTAATTATTACCTTATCCAAATATAATTTTTATTGTTTCATTGTAAGACACTATGTTTTGATAAATTAAGTTTTCAGATGAATATAATCAATATTCCATAGTATTATTTTAGTGTAACACATGTTACTTATTATTTTGAAAGGAAATCTATTGAGTGTCAAAATATTATAAAAAATAAACATTATATTATTATGTAAAATAATATACCTATATATATTACAAGTTCAGTGTAAAAAAATTATATAAACATGAATTTTATCAAATGATGAACACAAAAATTCATTAAAATTTATCATGTCACTTTCTGTGGTTATATGTTATAATTATATCACTGTTAAAACATATATAATAATTTGTTAACAATAATATTCTAATTAATATATTAATATTATAATGAAAATATAAAAATACATATATTAATAAGAGTAATTTATTTTTTGAATAAAACATTATGGATAAAAAAAATTAAAAGTGATTTGATAATGTTATTTAAAAAATATTTATTATTCGTAAAATTTAATCGCTAATTATTATTTATTAATTTTTTATAATAATTTTATAATTTTTAAGGATGTATTAATACTTATAGCATGTAACATATAGTTATATCTGACTATTGTATAATAGTCAGGAATATATAACCAATAGTTATATAAAAACATAAAACTGATATAATAATGTTAAAATAATGTTTCTCATATATTTCTTATCATATTACTTTTACCATGTTTCATATATGTTTATAATTTATTATAATTTATGTATTTTTTTATTATATCAAGAAAGTTTATATAAAATATTTACCTATGTTTTTTAATGTTCTACTATGATGTAATAAACCCATACTTATAATTCAATGAATGTGAAAAAAATATATTTCATAGATAAAATCATTCATATTTTCTATATAAATATTCATAGACTTGATGATTATGAAAGATTATAATCAATGGAATCCATATCTCTTAGTTATCATATTTATTAGATATATTTAGTCTATACATTTTATTTTTAATTTAATTTATAAAAATGTATGAAATAATCATTATCTTATTTTCATTTATTTATCTATAAAATTTATCAAGAATTAATTTAAATATTTTGAAAAGGATATTAAAATAAAATTAGACATGTTATGTATAAATTTTAAAAGATGAGTAATAAAAAAAATATACACCTAAAATTTGGGATGTTACATTAAATATATAATAATACGACATATTTTTCAATTAACATGTGTTTTTATAAGAATATAATGTAAAATTGGTTAATATATAAATTAAATAAATAATATTTAGTCAATAAATAATAAGAAATAGTATACAGACCAGTGAAATAAAATATTATATCATGGAACAAGAATTTTATGATAAAGATTATATTCAGGTATAAAGATGTTTTTTATGTTTACCTTCTACCTTCAGTCTTCAAAATTCAACATATTCAATATCTTCAAAAATATATTTCCAAGTAGATATCTATACAGGATATGGTTGAGAAATATTATTTGATAAAACAATGTGGGAAAAATATTACCAGAAATAATCTATACTACCCTCACAAATAATCCTCTTTAAAATATTCAACAAATTCACAAACATCACAATGTAAACATAGGGGAGTAATATTACTGTCAAAATATATGATATATGATATTATTAGATATAAAAATGTATTTATAATAAATTTTTGATTTTACGATAGTAAGAAAAATTCTCAAATAATATTGTTCACAATTTGTTAGAGGTACAAAATGAAATATTCTAAAAGAAAACTCTCATTTTCAAGGATACTAGATTTAATTTTATATATTATGGATAACTTTTAAGGGAAATTCAGCATAAATGAGATATATGGATTGAAAATATTTATAATTATCTTTAAAATAAGCAAAAAATGTGCTCTAGTTAACTTTCTGTTTTATAAAGAGTTCTTCAAATAAATTGTTATCTCTATAAATTATTTTTTGATCACCTAGAAAGTTTAACTATAATTATTCAAATTGAGGGAATCTATAGTGGATTTAATAGATATAAATTTTATAAAATGTTTTATATGGCGATATATCTTGACACTTATAGTACATTTTTATCTAATTAACTTTTCTTACGACATCGTGATTAGTATTGGATTCATAAGGATTTGTAGTGATTTTATCATGAAATTTATTGATGTATTTAAATATATACATAAATTAAAATTATTGTTTATAGACATATAAGTTAATATGATCATAAAATTTCATCAAAAAATAAGGAATGTAAGGAACAATATAATCATTTTCAAAAGAAACACTATTTATCACTATATTGTTACCAATATATCCTCTCCAATAAATAGAATATCCATATTTATTAATAGTTTAATTTTATTAAATTTTTTGGGAAACATATTAGAAAATATTCTTTTCTTAATGCATGAGGAATAAGGATTATTATGACCATATGGTCTATGTACCCTAATGTTTTTCACTAACTCGTATAGTCTTGGTTTGTTGTGTTTATCTAGAATTTCAACATACACAAAAATATATCAATAGGTGCAGTAATTTTATACTATGAACTTAATATTATAATTATTATAAATTTATGATGGCCACATTTATATAGTTAAATAGTATAACAACAGAATGAGAATTTAAATTATAAAAATTAATTTTAAATGAAATTTAAAGAAATTTTGGTTTAAATTAATGGAAAAGATCATAATAATAATAAATACATACTCAATATTTTACAAAAAATATACCCATTAAACCATTTATAAGAATATGAAAATTCATATTAAAAAATTTATAAAGTAATTTTGAGTGGTATTTAGGTTAAAGTTTGTGATTCCTAAGAACTCAATCTATATCAAACCATTTTTTCATATCATGTGAAAGTTAAAAATAAATCTATATATCCATAAAAGTTATAAATTTTCATTTTATATTGATATGTTTTCATCACATATACCAAACCACTAGTTAAGGTAGATTATTTAATACTATTATTACTATTATATGACCCTTAACTTCCAATTTAAAATTTATTTTTATGAAAATGAAAGGGGGATACATGGGTAAAATAATGGGGGTATGAATTGGGGAATCCTATGGGTGTAACCATGTACAATGTCCTTTTTTCTATAAGTCAAAAACAAACAATAAAATAAGTTATGAATTCCTCTACATAGTCTCCTTTGTAATCAAAAAAAATCACCACAAAATTCCACTCATGAAAGGTGTGAAGTATCCCAACTCCTTGGTGAAGCAGGCCTCTATAGAAACTAATAATATATAATATGATCTAGTGACAATGGGAGAGCACCAAAAATTACTAGGAAACAAAATATTAATCCAATTTTATCATCGATAAACAATATTATTCATGGTATAAATAGTTTATCTAGTTAATAAATAATGGGCTCAAACAATGAGAGAATTACCCACTCCATCAAAAGAGAAGAAATCCAAAATCACAGATCCCCTAGAGTCTGGAATAAGTTCTCATTAATCCATGATTCCTTGGGCATAGGATCCATCTGAGTTGATTTTGATTCCCTATCTAGGTGATTTCCAATACACCCAATGTTTGAGACCTTCGCTGTTAGTACATTCATATAGCTAAGAAGAATAGGATATCTGACTCTTGATGTTATGTGGGATAATAATGCTTATACAAAGATATTATAGGGTCACAACCAAGGAATATAATTTCACTTTGAGGTGGTCTTAAAAAAAATTTACTCCATTTTAAAATGTTTTTTTATAAAGCTCCCATATCACCCATCAACAAGTAAAGAATATTATATAGTGAGCCTCATAATCCAAGGACCTCCTTGTATTGATCTAAAAACATGTAGAAAGGAAATGGTTGATGAAAATGAAATATATATTATGCCCTATGAAACCTATGAGGTAAAAATATATATATCTCACCCAATCCCCATTGATAAATAGGTGTTAGATGATTCTATTTTTCACTCACATGACACAGGAATTTTGAATCTAGATTGATACCTTTCTTTTACACTTCAAATTCCATAGAAATTTATTGATTACAAACATTCCACATAAGGATGTTCACCTTGATAGGAATATATTTTCACTAAATACTACTTGACCTATCATCCTCACTACATTGAAAATGAATAATTCTACAGAATTCAGAGAATGTTAATAAAAATAAATATGAGGGAGTGAAGATGCCTATATCAAGATCCCCAACCAAATGAATGGAAAAATATAAAGATCTTTTATAAAAATCCAAAATAGCTTCAATTAAATCTAGATGAGAACTCACCTACCTATAAAATATTATCCTCCACATTCACCTCTAAAAATTAATATTTAAAACCATTGTAAATGTTATCTCTTAGTTTATTCTGATCAATATATATATAACATGATATTTGAGACTCAATCATGTATATGAGTCCATATTAGAGATTTCATCTATATAATATAATTTATATATTATTATTATGAAATTTAATATGATAAGAAAACATATCTCTTATTGTAACTATGTGTTGTCTAGTTGTCAAGGATAAATGATGATAAATATTATCATTATACTCACATTCATTGGTTTCAAAAAATAATGGGTGTTGTAGTGGAAGATACGAAGGGTGAACTTAATCTATATGTTTTAGTTTACCAGTTTTTATATATTAAAATATCCATTTAATCATTCAAATCATTAATATCAACAATTATAAGAATCAAAATTTTATATTTCTTTTATAATTTTCATATTTCATAATCATATCCCTTGTTTCTATGTAGTCAAAGTATCATGTATGGATAGATATGAGAGTTTAGTAAATATTTACTTTCTAAAACTAATTAATTCATAGATTATTCCCATACAAAATTAATTCTATATTTTCACAATTATTGTTAGGATAAAATGATTTGGGTGATTTTTGTGTCTCAAGTGATAAAAATTAGATATCAACATCAATTATTTTACAAAAAAAAACTATCATCTAAATGGAACATTGAAAATTTTAAAATATCAAACATAATAATTTATATTTTGAACTTTATTTAGAGTATCATAAATAAATAGTGTCATGAATTTGGGTATCTTCCCATCTAAAGGTAGTAAACTACCAATAATTGGATTTTTTTACCATTTAGTCTAAATATATAAGGTGGTACTTTTTAAACCCACATTATTTTTGTTACATTTAATGTTGACAATTATTAATGGTAGTCAATGAATATGGAGTATTAATTTATTTAAATATATTGATGAAGAAATAGTATATGGTTGGAAGTATTTTTAATAACACAATAATGTTAAGAAGAATAAGTGATAAATAAGCTTAGTGATTAGGAAGGATACTTATTATAAATGATAAAGATACTAATATGGGATAATAAGGTGATCCTAAGTATTGTTTTAGTTCATACTTATTAAATGAAACATGTATTAGAATATTGGTTTAAAGATTTGTAGTTTCATGGAGATGATCTTAATATCTCTATATTGAAGGAATTTTCAAAACTGTCATCCATGGATGTTTAGATTAAGACAAATCATATGATTCTTAGTAATATTTTTTCATTGAAGTAAATATCATGATTGGTTGATCATGATTAAGTCCTTTTATGAATTTATAATGAGAACCTATGGTTCAAAGTAAAGTTATTGGCATTCTCAAAGGAATCTATTGGGCTAGGGATTTACAATTTTTTCATCATCGGAGTGACTGAACTTGTCATCTCCAACGATCCAAGCCCCAATACATTCCAGGGATCTCATGTAAATTAAAAGAGAACATAAATTACAACTGAAAAACATACTTATTCATATATCAATATGTTCTTGACTTAAACTCTTTGTTAGTGATCATTTCTTGAAGGATCCATAGGAGGATCCCTCTAGATCATCCACAGATGATTTAAAAATATTCTAGATTGTAGATCATCAAATTCTGAGTACTGGAATGGAAATTTGATGAAGTCTTCGACATCTCGATGATCACTTCATAGAGGTACCTTCGATGAATGGAGATAAACTCGATCCAAACACATGGATAAAGATTACCTCTCTATCTCTAGAAATAAGGATATGAGAGATAGGATATGGAAATCTCATAGTGAATAGTTCATGGAGAGAGCCTTTCTCCTCTTATTTATAGTTGATGTTCAAAATACCTGAAAGGGTTCCCCGACCCCCCGTTTATTTAACATCCACTAAATAAATAATCATGATTAAATAAACTTCATAAATATTATTTATTATTTCATTACATACCTTTAATAGATATATTAATTATATTACGTGATAAAATCGAGTCATTTAACTCAACTCTTCATTCTTGCTAATATTAAATAATCCTTAACTATTAAAATAAGATTCATCCAATTAATATTTTCTTATATTTACTTAACTTATAAATTAATTAAATAAATTAAGCCCAATTATTCATAACTTGAATAATATAAATTTATTTAATTATCAGTGATTGATAACTTGGACAACACTCGGACATCGTGGTGGGGGCCACCATGTCCGAAATATATATTCAACTAAATAGGGAAGATTATTGAATACACTATTGTATGTGACCCTCTAGGACCTTATCTTGATAGTAGTGAATAAAATCCATAGATAAAGGGCAGATTATAGAAACCCATAAAGGCTATTAAAGAGAAAAGGATTGTCATAGAAATGAAAAACAAACTGTGTACTATGATATATTTGTCTTTAAATATCTCATAAAGTAGGATAGACACTTGTATCATCTCCCTTTGCTTGATTTATTATTTTTTCATATAAATGGATGGATTTACATTTGGAATGCTTTATCCAAAGACTTATGAAGATAGCACCATCCCGATCAACTAGGACTGAGGTATATTATTTCTTTAACTAGTAATAAAAAATCCTTTCTTGACCATTCAACCAATTCCATACCACTAATGGCTCACCGAACATAAGCTACCTCACCACAATTTCATTAACATGGTTTTTACCTTGGATCAAAGTACATGATAAAATAGCACATAGTGGTAATGATATCAATTCAGGAGATCAATAAAAATGTTCATAGATAAGAATAACCAATTAAATAAAATCCTTTGTTGTTCATATTGGTGGGTATGTCCTCATTATCTCACTATTATAGATCATCGATTGAAAACATCATGAGAAGAAGTCTCAATGATTATGATCCCCCATAACCGGATAGTTAGACCTCAACTATTTCTTGTCAATATGATGTATCTAAACCATATGTCCTTTATTTAAGATTAATGTCATAATATCTCAAGGTTCTCATTATATCCTAATATTTACTATAACATTTTCACACAACACTTAATCAATGGACATTACCATTAAATGGTGGACGAAAAAATATTTATACTGTAATAGTAAGAATACATCATGTATACATAACTCTATATGCGACATAGTAATCGAAGTTTCTATTCAAGTTTGGTCTAGGTCACCCACTTTTACAAAATATAGAAGATTTATAAAGTGATGGAGGCTCTTGGGAGAAAGGTGGGCCAAGATAGTAATACCATAGCCATGGTGGATGAAGTGATGGAGAATCCAACCAAGGGCATTCCCATGGTAGAAGGTATTTTGTGATGAGATTTTAGAACACGGGAAAGGAAACACCCAAGTGGTGGCTATAGTGAAGATATAGAAGAAGATAGGAATTCCACACCCATGGTGAAGGTCATATTTGAGTGGAGATGACCAAAAAAACTATAAAGGGACCATGTCCATGGTGAACCCTGGGGTGTACATCTGGTGTACCTATCAAAAATAGCCAAGGTAGAAGACAACACTCGTGGTGAACGAGGCCATGGTTGATAGATTATTATACTAGCCAAAACAACTTAGTATGGGGATATCACACCCATGGTGCTGGACATATTGGAGGAAAATGGATAGTGTTTCTGTAAAACACTGTATTGAATAATTCATGGTCAAACTTATGTTTAGCATTAAATATTATCAATTCAAAGGATCCAGCATGGTATGGACCACTCCCATAGTGAAGGGGGTTATGGTTTAAAGGGGATATTGAATTGAAAATTGATAGATTGAGATATCACACATCTATAGTTCTTGGAGTTTTTTAGGCAACCAGGCCAAGGATTTTACACTGTCACATGGTCCAAGGCATTTCAAGTTGTTGCATGCATATATTGGGATATATCAATTAGGAAATTCATAATATGGATGTTCAATTATCATATATCATCTTTTTTAGTTTTTAGATCATGATCAAAGAAAAATATTGAATTAAATTGCATCATTAAATAAATAGATAAATTTTGAATTAATTCATGCTATAAATGAAAAGAAATTCATTTTTGTAGGAGGAAGTTATGGTATTCTATGGTTATGGAGATTATGTAGTAATTTTTTGAGGTATTATGAGTGATTTTAATATTCCAATGTGATTCTAAAAAAATTCCAATTATTGGGAACATGATTCCAGTATTTGAAATGGACATTTAGAGCTCAATAACTTAAATAAAGTGTGTTGTGTAGAGAATATGTTGAATATCAATGAATTAACATAATATAATCTTTTTGATATACATTTCATATCTGAGAAACAAAGAAGAAGAGTGATCCAAAAATTATCTTGTTATATATTTTTATGTTTCAAATCAAATGTAGAAATCTAGTGAAGTTTAGTTATATAATTAAGTTTAAGAATAAATAAGGGGAAGAAGAGGTGTTGTGAAAAAATAGATTGTGTGATGAAGAAGGTGAAGAATTATTCCAATCAGTGTTAAAAAGGTATTCAAATCACTTGTTGTTGTGAAGAGAAGAGTTGTGTAAAAAATGGGATAAAATAGTAAGAATAATCTCTTTCAAGTTGGTGTTCAAGTGAAATTAGAAAAAAGAAGGTAATGAGTCCATTAACAACCATATAGTAATTCTGAATAATACTCTTCAATTGTTATCTCTACAAATGTTCAACTGTCGGGATGGAAGTATAAATATGCATAGGGATTTTGTCGAGTGCTGGATGAACTAAAAATGGGTACAAGGATAAACCCTTCCCAATTGTATCCACATGATGATAATAGTAGATTGTATGATACGGGTGGAAACCATATCAAACCAAGGACTAGAATTTCATTTTTAAAGGTACACCTTGTAAATATTTCTATCTCTTATTTTTGTGTATTCCATGGTTTTTCTTGAAAGAACATAGATCGAGAGAGAGAGAGGTAGGATCATCACCTAATAATGAAAAGGGTAAATTTGTGAGTGGATTGAAAAATATTAATTAATCCTACAATAGTTCACCCTCCCCCTCTAAATGTATAATATATCCCAACTAGTCCTCTTAGTACTTGTAACAACCTCAATCTGGATACCTAAACAATACTCAAAGTAGGTGATCATGACAACTCATATGTGTTTTAAATTCACCATAGTTTAGTGTAAAAATAAAGTAACAATACAAATAACCAAAAAGAAAGTGATTTTTTATTTTTTTAAGTTAAACTTGGTCCTCAAAGGATCTAATGTAAAAATTAACATTGCCTTCATTTATTTAGGACACCAGAAAGTAAAAAAAATATTCATAATGGGAGGTACCAAAATTTTAAGAATACATACCACATTTGAATAATAATATATGAAAAAATATATATGAAATGAAACACCATGTATAAGAAAATATAAAACATCCATCCATATCATTTATCATTACTAATAGGGTATAACTGACATAAACATAGGCTAGAAAAGATCAAATATATGTCAAAGGTTATGATAGGAAAAATCAAGGGTATAATATCATATTGTAGTAACCAAAGATATCACATGAATTCCAAACCCAGGTCTCCTAACAAAATTATTAAGGAGTATCCTCAAAACTCTGTGATTTATTTCTTATGAACCTCCCTACTTTTGTAGATTTTTCCTTTTCTAGAGCATGATAAATAATTTATATAGGATTTACATGGGGACACATGTTGGGTATGAGTACATCATACCCATTATGTAGTTTAAATCATACTTATACCAACCTATTATAAAACTAGGTGTATGTAGTGGAAGAGAAAATAATACTGAAATAAAAGTACAATGAAATAGAATTTTTATGATATAAATGCTGAAATAAACAAGCTAAAATAATGCATAAATTTACTTCTAGATGCTGAATAATCCACCAAGAGATAAAATGGTACCATTATAAAGATTTACTTAAAATTCATAACCAAATATTTATACATTGATGTACAATAGTGGATATATGTCCAATTTCCCAAGGGATTGTTATAATTTAAAGAAGAATCCATAATCCCAAAATAGAGGTTGGGGCACTCCATAGCGTGAACCAAAACAAATCTCATATCATATAAATAGATATAAGGTAATTCCATGGTATGTACTATCACAACATATCCATAACCCTATATATAAATAAAAATAATAACGTTTAGATATAATACATGTGCTCATGCATGGATATTGGATCCACATCCAACTATTATCTCTTTGATAAGGAATTGTAATAAATTTTAGAGAAATATTTAAATTTAATTCTCATAATTTATCACTATAATAAAAACTAACATAATACTCATGGTAATCACAACCAAAATGATTGAGAAGCACATAAACATAAAACAATATCACAAAATATTTATAACAGTTAAATTTTCGCATGCTCATTGAACATAATTGATATCCAATAAATCAAAAAAAACATATAATACGCAAAATAATAATAAGAATAATTATTGAAATATCTAATAAAAACTATTTTTTATATTAGATTTAGGAAAACATTTTTTTGAGAATAAAATGATTTTAGGTTCATTCTCTCTCTACCTCATGTAATTGCTAGACCCATACACTTAAATAATATATGAGTGTGGAACAAATAACTAACCAAAATATATGAAAAATCAAAGACATAAACCTAAATAAATATGATATAATACCACTTTTTTAATTATACTAACCTAGATGAGTGAAACTTGGGAACTTAAGGAATAAAAAAAGATAGAATAAATCCATATAAAAATTAATAGCGTTTTCATAGATTCACTAAGTTTTAGATTCTACAACACGTCCATTAAGAACAAAAAAACAATAGCTGATTTTACAAGACCTATGAAGAGAGGATTTTGAATTTATTCACTACTTTAAAGGTAATAATAAACAAGAATGAACATAACTACCCATACCTTGGTTTAGATGAATACCATCTCTTATGATAGCTTGAAATCAATCTTGATAACCTTTAATACTTGGATCACTTGGATAAGAGGGGGTGAATAAAAACATTAGTAAGAACCAATGGATTCCAAATGAAATGAGAGATCTAAATATAAGGTTAAATGGTATTATTTATTGGGGGTAAAATTTCAACTTCTTCCTCTTTAAAAAAAATCATGCAGGTTTTTCATCAAGTACTCAATGGAGGGGTACTGAATATTTGGTGCTACTAACTGAACCATATGTAGTAACACTAAAAAAACTAGGTACCTGGTACACCTCTGATGGGTAACCATTATTATTGCATCACATACCCCAACTCCATCTCCACAAACTTTTTCCCATTTTAATTCTTTCTCAAAACAAATTTAATAAGTTTTTAACAATTAAAAAATGAGAAAATCGAAGAAATTATTAACTATAAAGAATACGCTAATTGAAAACATCCCTCCATCGAGATTATTATCCATAAGAAGATTTAATGAGCCTATTTTGGAAATAGTACTAGCTACGGGGCTTTCATTTCAACCTCCCTCTCCCAAGTTTCATCATGTTATCTTATATTTTCTATTGAATTTTAACTAGAGGAAAAAATTACCTTGTTAAACATTTTTCTTAAATCAATGATATAGATTAGTTTCTCTATATAGGAAAAAATTTCCTATAGCTCCATAACATTGAAAAAAATCACATGCACAAGATTAGGGATATATTTCTAAATTTTAAAATATATAAAAAATTATGCATAACATTGAATTCAGGTAATAGTTCAAGCACGCAGTTCATTTCTCCAATTATATTTAAGAACTAAAATGGCTAAAAATACTTCAAATTTAATTTCCCATACTTTCTCATGAATTAATGACCTAACTAAAGAGAAACATGAATAAAAACATGATCAATAACATAAAATGATTGATATTATCACCTCAAATCTGTCTAAAAATTTTGACATCTCAAATGAGTGGTCAACTAAATTTGAATAAGCTTCAGTTACTCTAAATTATTCAGAATAATTGTAGTACCAATCAAGGAAAACTCACTAATTAGTTCCAAATGTGAAGAACTAAAAGACCTATCATATAGTCTTTAAAGGTTTCATTTGAATATATAGATTATTATTATATTGTAAGAAAACTCTAATAATGATATATGGTCCTCCCATGAGTTGTAAAAGTAAATAATACAAGATTAAAACATATCTTTAAGTAAACTAATAGTATTCTCAAACTAACCATAAATATAGAAGTGATAATTTTTAATTTATTTAACTTTATTACCTAGTTCATTTTTCAAAACATTCTGGTATAGATACATAAACCAAAGGTTCCAACCTGAAAAATACTAGTCGGTTCCCATGATGTCTATAATCTCTTAAAAATATTTAGTTCCCAATTTATCTACAAATAATGATTACCAAATATGTTTTAAATGAATTAGTTTTTCAATTGATCAATAATCACCCATAATATATCTTTACCCTTGGGAGATTGGGTTAAACTAGAAACAAATTCCATCACAATTTCATCCCATCTATAAATATGTAAAGCAAGTAGTTATATATCATTAGTTGGTCATTAGTGTTTTCTTTCACTTGTTGGCATGAGAAATTACTAGAGAAAAAACCAAAAATATCTTTATTCATATTCTGAAACCAAAACTCCCTATAAATATCATGATAATCCTTGAGATACTAGGATGAATAAAAAATATAGATACATGATATTACCTTATCACTTCCTATATCATGATAGAAATAACCACCATCCTACCATGAAAATAGAGAAAATAATATGAATCTTGAGACTAACCTTAAAGGGTCTCCCCACTATTGATTGTCTCTCAGATAATGGTACAACCATGGTTTAACATTTGGGAGTCATTGAATCAATAACTGATAAATGATGCTATGAAAATATGATATACATGTAATTTATCCTTGTATTCAAAAATTTTTAAACAAATATCATCTATAAGAGACATCAACATCCACTATTCCTTTTCCTCCTTAACTTTCTAAGGTGGATCCTTTCTACAGTGGTTATCCACACCAACTTTCCATTTCCAAGTGCACACAAGAGTCTTAAATCAAATGTTTTCATGTATTCCATTGACTGAAATTATCTCAGGTTTAGATCTCACTATGAAAATAAATATTTTATAATTTTGTGGTCAATAAACATCATAAATCAATGACCAAAAAAGAATTTCCTCAAAAAAATTAATGCATTCACTATATAAATTAATTAAAGGTCATGATCTATGAAAGTTTTATCAAAAGGATAAAGTTTCCAAGATCTATAATCTACTATATAGTGGTCCAATATTAGAACAAAACCCATACCTTCTAAAGAGGAATCACAATTGACTTTGATACCTTCACTTGGTTGAGGTAATATAAATATTGTATTCAAGGTCAATATCTTTATTTAGATCCTAAAACACTACATCAAATTAATCCAACCATATAAATTTAAATCCATTCTTTATTAATGTTTTTGTGGAAATTTCAATTCTATATAAATCCAAGATGAAATGATGGAAATAACCAACAAGTCCTAGAAAATTTAAATTTCAAAAACATTCTTGGGAGTATTCTAAGATATAACTACACCCACCTTCTCAACAAAAATGGAGATATTAGATTTTGAGAACACATGTTCATGAAATTTTACTTATTGAATATATAAATTACATTTAAAATATTTAATTTTATAATTGATACTTTAAAAAAGTATCTAAGATAAGTTGAAAATGATTTTCATACTCATCATGAAATACGGAATATACTAGGATATCATCCAAAAAAGATACTATGAAAGAACCATGAAATGGATGTAATATAATATTCATTTAATCCATAAACACTAAATGTTAATTTATCAACCCAAATGGAATTATTAAATACTCAAAATAACCATAATGGATTTGAAAATCTATTTTAGGATTATTCATTGGTCACACTTAGAGCTAGTGACTCCCAGAGCATGGATCGAACTTTAAAAACCTCTTTTCCCCTAAAACTAATCAAAAAATATCATCATTTACAATTAAAGGATGGATATTATTTATAATAACTTGATTTATAATCTATTATTTTTCACATAGCCATATAATCCCATAAGTTTTCCTGGAAAAAAATTATATTACCCCAAGGTAAAGTGATTAAGCTAATAAATATATTTTCCTCAAGGTCCTCTTATTGAATTGTCAGCTCCTTTAACACAGTAAGAGACATATGATATGGTGTAATATAGGTTGGTTCCATTATAATAAATAAATTTATAGATAATTCCACCTATCTCTTCGGTTTTATCCCTAAAAATCATCATAAAACACATCAGGGAAATAATCCACTGCATGAGGTAGAAATTTTGAATTTCCAACCTTAACTATTCCAAGAATAATACTAGCTATCAGGGAGTAATAAACATTGTATTATCTTGATTCATATAATCATGTAAAACATAGAATTTATAGTCTTTAATAAATATTTATTTAATACCAATTAGAGTAGTGAAATATGCTCACCTTTGATTACAGTCATTGTGAACTCCAAACAAGGTGAGCTGGTTCATTACAAAGATAAAATAAAAAGTCTTCATACCAAAAATAGAGAAAAACTATATATTATTGTATAATTACATCATAATATCATGATTAAAACACCTCTTACTGATTTTGATTCACTTTCCTAGAGGATTTTTTATGATTTTTAGCTTTGAGGACACATCCATACTCAAATCCAAGGGAGTTTTTAGATGAAAAAAATAAAATAATGAGAGACCCATGTATCAAAAAATGTATAGAAAATAATATATGATACTAAAATAATACTTTAGTGTGTCAAATATTCTTCTCTATCATTTATCATGGGATTCTTAGTTTCACACATCTTAGCTTTTCTCTGAAATTATCCCTCTAAGGTTACGCCCCACCCAAAAGAATGTTATGTCAATTATCAAACCTTTACCATATGTTTTCCTCCTCAACCAAACATACCAATAGGTGGTAAAATACCACTTATCAAAAGATCCTAATGTTTTTAGTTCATTTATAATCATTTGTTGATACTCCCTAAGTCATCGTATCAATAAAATCCTAAAATGTTCTAAAAATGGACACACAAGTGGCAACGATTCTCTTCATAAGGGCAGTTAAACTCCATATTCATTGGATGAAAACATTCACATAGGATCAGAGGTATAACTAATCTAGGATTAGGATTATTTATTCTACTATAATTACCCTGAATATATCTTACCCTATTATTATCTTTATGGAATCTCTTCCATCTAGAAAAAGACCCCTCGCATATACTACGACATGGGAAAGAACTGCCTTCTTCCACCCTACATTTATAAAATTTAAGATCTAATGTTAACTTCATGAAACGATATAAAAATCATCTATTATATATAAAATATATCCCATGGTCCCATCACTTCATGGTTTTAAAATTCTTGTTCCCACTCAAATAGGGAGAAGAACATAGAAGATCAATGAAAATAGTGGACTATTTCATCTCATAAAACATACCCTTTTAATATTTATGAATTCATGATATTTAACTTATAAATTTTTATATGGATATAATTTATCATATAAAATTTCCTAAAATATATTATATATGATTCATTGATACTTATTCATCTCATCCATCACATCCCACCATCGGTGATCAGATCTTTCCATCATGAAGGTAAAAAAACAAAATCGATGTTGTTTAACAACCATGATTATATTAAATATATTATATATGTGATATAAAAACTCCTCATATTATTGAGAATAAGTATCACTATGAGATTTTTGGGTGGTGAAATAAAAAAATTCTTCCTGGTATCAACAACTGAGGGCTTCCACTATAGCACTTCCTATGGCTTAATGTAACTAAGACAACCCCTAAAGAACTTGAGGAATAACATAAGGTATAGAAATAATAGAATTTTCATCGCCTCTTTAATGAAAATATATATGGGGTAAACACATTATAATATTCAACATTTATATAAAATATCACGTTAGATATCCCTTATAAGAATGGGAAAATTTATGACTTCAATTCACCATGATAATGAGAAAGTAAAAACCCCATAACCACTCTCATTAATTCCCAAATTACCAAGTTATTTAATTATTTAAAATAAAATTTAAAACATATAAATGTTTACTTTAAATGTAAGCATGAATAATTTTACTAAAAATAACAGTGATCTACGGATTTCTATATTAAATAAGTCAATGGAATGACTTATAGGAACCTCATCCTCATTGATAAATAAATATTAAAGCATTATATATTTATTATTGATGATTAAGTTAATATAAATATTTTACTAATTCCAGTAGTATAGTAATAAAATATAATAAATCACACAGTATTCCATGTCGTCCTACCTATTACAACATAAAGACACCTACGCATGATGCATGTAACCCAAAATAATAGAACTGAGTTAAATATAATATCAAAATAAACATCAAACTACCCTTGATAATTCAATATTCTATCATAATTATTTTCATTGGGAGTATTAAGGGATTAATTCATAAGTCCCTATAGCCTAATATGCTTATTATTATTAATATCATGAACCTTTAAATTCTCTGTTTCCATTTTCGAAAGATCTCAATCTTGATTCCTAAACTAGACCACCACAACACCTCAAGCGAACTTTTTAATTGATAGAGTTCAGAATTTAGATTTAATGTTGAGGGATGATATAAATAACCAAGTGGAAAGTGGTTTCCCCTATTTGAAGTCAAACTAGGTTATCAATGGATGCTAATAGAAAACTAGCATTACCTTCACAATAATAGGACACTAGAAAGTAAAAATTATTCATCGTGGGAAGTATCTGGAAATTGGGGTTACCTCATAGACCAAAATAATAATATATACAAAAATATATATTTAATGATTCACCCTACCTAAAAATTTAAAATATCTCTCCACACCATTTATCATGCCAAAATAGGTACAACTAACAAACTCATAGACCTGACAACACCAAAAGTGTATCAAATGGTATGGTATGAAGACTTGAGGGTGAAATATAAAATTATAGTAAGAAAGTACATACCATAATTATAATACTAGTTCTCCCATATAAATTAAAAAGGGGATCCATAATAATCCATGCTTCACGCCCTATGAACCCCCCTACTCTAGTGTTATACCCTTTTTTAAATCACATAAAACAAACTATCCTTACACCCTAAAGGTACACATGCAGGGTGTGAGTACATTTTACTCTATAATTAATCACCACCCTTGATCAATATATTCCCTAAATCCAATATTACATATGATTTATCTTCTCTATATCACATGGTATGATATAGTTATCGCATACTGTAAAATATACATGTAATGAAAGGATGTTTTATGCTTTGGTATAACATGTCATAAGGTGTGATATAGAGATATTTCACCACTTCCTTAAGATATATAATATTTTATGATATGTTTAGATTTCAAGTGTTGTGATATGTGAAATATGTTAGCTATTTTCTATTATTAAAAAAGGAAACTAAAGCTTAAACATTAACATTTGGGACTTCTTCCATATTTTCTATAATTAATTGTCTATGTTTAATACGATAAAAATTTTGGTAAAATCAATGGATCGTTTATGTGTTTTAATTTATGGTTATAGAATTACTTGAAAATTATAAAACATTCAAGTAAATGAATGGAAGGATTGGGGAGTATTCTCAAGTCCTTTATAAAAATGTTATAGCCATAAGAATGGTGGGAATAATTTATGTTGATTATCTCTACATCAAATCTATCTTATGATGTTTCCTTTGTATTCAAGATACTAATATATTTTGCAAAAAGGAGGATCTCGCACAATCATTGGATGGTTTTTTAACCCATGTCTACCATAGGTGGAAGGTGTGATGATCTAGGTTTTCCCATGTGAAATACTTTTCATGTTTTGGATTCTCAGAGCCTCGGGTATTTAATAAGGGTAAAATAATCAATTTTAATACCTCATAAAAAATAATGATGGTTTTGATGATTCTATAATGTGGTGGTTACCCTAGGAAATTAATTTAGTGAGATTCTGAGTTGGTAGATTAAATTGGGATATTTAATATTTATTAAATAAATATTAAATATTTCCATAGGATCAAACATTTATATCACCTAAACAAATCTCTATATGAAAATTTAGTCTTCTTGGATGAGTTTGTAATGGGTTTTTTCCCTGTTCAAGGTATAATCTCTATTCGTACATTATTACTAGGTCAGGACCATTAAACGGGTTTTCGTTGTAAAATAAATTGGGTTTTTATTAACCCTTATCCTTTATCCGTCCTCCCTTATACATAGATAGAGTGTTCAATCTTCCCCATTATTGAGAAATGCGGACCAAATGGAGGTAATTATGGAGATCTCATCCTATAGGGTTTGGATATGTCAATCAGTTAGAGATGATCATGAATCAGGATGCATAAACAATTGATAATGAATCTTTAGAGATCTAACATATAGTAGGAATCAATATTTAGAATTTACCCTCACTTTGATTTGATTTTTTCCTGTATTTTGTTTTAGAATATAAATTTATAGTGGATTATCTTTTGTTTTTTTTTGGATCAATTTCTAGGTGTTTTGTGTGAAATCAAGTTATTCATGGGAGGAGGTTTCTCAAATTTATAACTACATATAGTGTAGTCTTAAAAACCAATTTCATGTAGTGTGTTTGTTCATATTAAGTAGGTGATGAGGCCCACACAATATATAGGTCATATGTACACATTGAGTATGACCCTAGGGCACATGACTTGGGTACTAGTAATATACATGATGAGATCACGTGTGCATAACATGGTGTATACAAGTATACTCCATTCCGGGTTACATGACACATCTTGGGTTAGGGATACATCGTGGAATCCATCTAGTTGATTGAATCCCCTTGTATTGAGATGTAAATTATTACTTAGATAGTATTACACTCCCAGGGCTCGGAATTTGGGTGTTCACGTCATGTACCCCTAGTACATGACATGCACTTTCCTATTCTTCAAGGTTTTCCCTTTTTCTCGCCCTTTAGCTAGTTTTGGACATAAAATTTGTCCATTATGAGTATATTTCAGAGTATATCATCATATTTTAACCCCTTATTCTATTATAGGTTTTTGAAAATTTGTTTTGGGTTTTTTTCTTGAAGATTAATCTCTTGGTGGTGATGATGGGATCTAGATGTTAGAGAAGGGAAGGTGAAAGTGTTGTAAAACTCCCATGGCACAGTCTGAAATTGAGTGTGGGACCCCACTCATATATTCAATTATCGATACTCTTCGATATTTTTTTGTAGATTTTTTCCTCTTTAATGATGGAGGGTCATGAATGGAAATGCATGACCTGGCATGACCGGTACCATCTTCACAAAAAAATAGTTCAAAGATTCTTGGTCTAGTGAAAGACTCATGATGGAATCTCTATTTCTTCCCATACACCCAATATTTTCTTTTGGTGCATGTGGATTAGGTTTTGAAGGATGATGGATTTGGATCTTCACTCCATAGTTTAGAATTTCGTTGTGTCCAATATTCATTTAGATGGTAGATATCCTCTCTGTCTTGTATAGCATATTGAGTTTGACCATGGGAGATAGATCTTCATTTCTAGAGTATCCCCAATTATACCATTCACCAAAATATTTTATTTGATGCATGTAAGGTGGTGGAAGAATATTTTTGTATTTGGACATTTTCCCTGATATTTTAGTGCTATGTTGAGGAGTGAGTAGATCCTTCTAATTGATGAATTCATCATCCCCTTGTAGGTCAGGGTGTAGGTACTCCATTCTAGGTTTTGATTTATTGGAGATACCTCTCATTAGAAACACACTCTTATTTAATAGGTGGTAGTGATACAATTTATAATTGATCTCTCCCCATGGCACGGTGCGGGACCCCCGATGTGGTTATAGTGTTGGCTCAATGTTAGTGCTGTTATTTAGTAGAGTCTGATAGATGTTTAAGTTTAATACTCCATTGGTTGAGGTATTCATTAGGCGACACATGGGTAACCTATGAATATTATAGTTTTCATGCCTTATTGATGATGATGGTTGACTACTCTCAATGGTTATTTCTTTTATAGGCTTATGGAATGCATGGTTCTTTAGTTTATTACCTCTTAGTCCAATTTATTGAGAGGGGTAGGTTATAGTGGTGATTACTCTTCTAATGATTATTTACCATTAAACCTAGAGTTTTCTGGGGCATTGGGTTCCTAACTTGTGTGTATTTTGGACATGTAATTCCATTACCTCAGGATTATCTGAAGTATGATCTTCCCTTTGAAGTGATAGAAGCACTAGGTCTTGTTGGTTATGTGTTCTAGTGATTTGGGTGTGGTGTAGGGCCTTTGATGTGAGCGTTTTTGTCATAAAACCCTCAATCAATTTTTTCCCTTTTAATGTAGCACAGTGGTGACCACAGGGTTGTCTCTCGAGGAGGTTGCAGTTCGAGTTGTAAAACTATCACTTTTGTTATTTTATTTGTTTTTAAAGAAATGAAAATTGGGGTTTGATTAACAATTTGAAAATAAAATTTTAATTAAATACTAAACTAAAATAATTTTAAAGGAAATATAAAGTGGGTTTGAAATCAAGAATAAAAATAGCAGTCGCAGACAAGCTTCACCCTCTCGGACACTCCCATCTTCCTTGTATATAAAAAATATCTCTTATTTTAAATTCCAAAATGTACCCCCAAGGAACCCCAGGTTTACACTAAAATTTGAAAAGACATCATATTTAATATTTCAATATGATTGTGGTCCCGCCTATATAAGTGATTCAATATCTTAAATACCTCCAAGTAATTGAACCTAATTGAATTCGCTATGCTCAATGACAAAACCTCACCAAATAATTTTAAATAGCGAAGTCAATTGTTTTACTTTATAGATGGAAAAACGGTCAAAAATTTTTTTTGAAAATATATTTAAGAAATAAAACAACCAGATTCATTCAAAAATATAGGTTCAAGAGAAATTCAAAAGGAGATTACACATTAAAATCCAAACTCGGAAGAGAGTGTATGTCGGGTGTCGTCGTCCGCAACCACTTGCCGCTTAGCCTTGCATCACCTCAATAGCCTTCATCTTATCTATTGAATCTTCAAAGGAAGTCATATTCTTAAGGATCAAAATCTATACCTTCCCCTTATCTTTCTCAAGAAAACTCCCTTTTTGACGGATGGTGTGGTGAAGAATGGAATAATTCTTGAGAGGTAGGAGCTCCCCTCCTTTTATAGGAATATTTCATCTTCCACAAGTTGTCGAGTTTTAGGCCTATTACATGGCCAATTCACACGTGGACTTCTTCATAGATATTGTTCATAACTGTCTTGTCCGTCCACCCTCATAATTTCAGATTAATTGGACGCGTATTAAAGGAGTTATGGTGTTTCTATTTAAAATAGATTTCTCTAGATGAAGCTTCCTGGAAGCTTTTTTCAAAACTCTATCACTAAACGGCCATCAAAAAGGATTCCAAACGGCGTGAAATTTATTTTGGAGACGCGTATAGGAGTCCTATGTCATATCCAGGTGGAATCGTATCATTTGGAGTAGTGTAAGCCGAAATTTGTTTCCATTACCAATGTAGGGTCAACGCAGTCCGCCCCGGAAAAATTGTCAAATTCATTGATTTTTTTGGGCATCTATAATATCGATTCAGCCTCTGGTCTTGAGTACAAAGTTGAAGGAAATAAAATAAGGATTCCAAAAAAATTATAATCACAAAATTTGGAAATATATTTTATGATAAATGACCAAAATACCCCTATGATAAAAATCTGTTAAAAATCCAAAATTAGGCAATTTAAACTTTTTATCCCAAAACACACTTTAAATCCAAAATTATTACAAATAAGATCAAATTCTTAAATTTTTTAGGTTTAAATAATTTAAATAGACATTAAAAATATTTTAAATATTAGTTCTATCAATTCCCCCACACTTGGCTCTTGGACTTCTGGACAAGTGAGCACGGTATCAAGAAAAATAAAACACATACCGATGGAGTTTACCAATTTACCACAATGAATTAAAAAGATATCATGCCTCATTAAAAACAAATATTTAAAATTATAAATTCAAATCATTCAATCCATTTCCACTTATTTTTTCTTCTCATGGACACAACACACTTACCTCGCATTCATTTTCTCTCAGCACACAATATAGATTTGCAACAAGGATTTTCTCATCCAACTCATGCAAGAATTACCATAGGCTTGATAAATTTCTAAATCTCCACCCGATGTGAACCAAGAACATGTGATTATAATGAGGACTTTACAGGGTTTTTCTGTGGCTTGGGGTTGGTAGGTTTCAAATGTGAAAAATTATGTGGCTGAATAAAGAGGGTTTGGCTCTTTTTGAAGCAGAAATGCATGATTCTAATTTTTACTCAAGTATGGTCTCCTCCATATTCTCCTAAAATAATCAGCTCTGATCTTCTATTTTCCACCCCATTCCATCAATATTTCAGTAGCAAATATGAATTTTTTTTTGAAAGCTCCAGATTGGGAACATCTTATTTCCATTGCGAGCTCCAGACAGGCACAGCTCCATTTCATTTGAGAGCTCCAGATAGGCATAGCTCCTGGGAAAATATATTCCAGCATCACAATTATGTCTTCAATGTTTGAATGTCCTCCCAAAGCAACACGAAATGAGTTAGCACATCATGAGTCATCTTCCCCCCCACACTTAAGTTCAACTAGATCATGCATTTATACTTCCAGAGCAGGTTGGAAAGGGAAATTTGGATTGTAATGTGGCTATACTAACAGGCTATACATGGATACTAAGGGCTCAAGAAGGATAAAATGTTCAAGGAAGGCCGAAAAAAAAAAAATCATGAAAAGGAGGCTCCAATATTCAAACAAATGCCTCAATCATTTTAATCACAAGTATCTCAGCCCTCAATTTTTTATAGAAATAAATCAAGTTCTGGTTTAAACAAACATTAATTGGTTCTCTCAAGAAAGAGGTGAATGTAAAGAAGATATAAAAATGGGTCCAGAGGCCTCACAGGAATGAGAATTTCAATCATAATGTCAGTGATATGTTCCATGAGATTTAAAAATCAGTGGTCATTTCATGAATTTTCCAAATTTTTGAACTTGAAACAATTTCATTTTCAGCATTCATTTACGTTCAGTTTCAAAGGATCAGTTGGTTCACTCCTTGGCATGAGTTTCAAATGAAATTCAAGAAATTCCAAATTTTTTTAAAAAAAAAAAGAAACATGAAGAAAGAAAAAAATGGAAGGAAATTTTGACAACAAAAAATTTCAAAAAAAAAAGTTCGTAAAAATATACTCTACCCAACATTGTGTCCCCCCACACTTATTCTATGCAATGTCCTCATTGTGTAGTTTTTTTAGCATGAAATTCAGGAAATTAAAGACAAAGAAAAAATAAATGATAAGGAAAGACACAACCTGGCATCAATTATATTCTGAATCATGAAGTTGAATTTCCTCCCCTAGAGGATCTTGAAAATTTTCTCAAAATAGCTTCAGCCTATGCCCATTGACAGTGAATGATGTACCCTTTTCTGGATCTTTAATCTGTATTGCACCAAAAGAAAAAACATGAGTAACAATGAATGGGCCAGACCATTTGGAACGAAATTTACCTGGGAAGAGTTTCAATCTGGCATCAAATAGTAGAACTTTGTCTCCCTCCTTGAAGTTTTTTTTTGAGAATCCTCCCATCATGAAAGGCTTTGCTTCTCTCTTTGTATAACCTGGAGCTTTCGTATGCATTATTTATGATCTCCTACAACTCCTGCAAACAATAGTTTCTTTCTTTCCCAGCCGAATATAGGTTCATGTTACATGTTTTTACATCCCAAAAGTATTTGTGTTCAAACTCAACTGGTAGATGAAAAGCTTTTCCATAGACCAATCTAAATAGTGAAATTCCAATGGGGGGTTTTGAAAGAAGTTCTATGGGCCCAAACAACATCATCAAGTCTCAAACTCCAATCCTTTCTATTTGGGTTCACTATTTTTTCTTGGATTTGTGTGATCTCCCTATTAGACAACTCAGCCATTCCGTTTGTTTGAGGATGATAGTGCGTAGAGACCCTATGATTAACACCGTATTTCTTCAAAAGAGATTCCAAAGTCCTATTACAAAAATGGGTACCTTTATCTATAATTAGAAACTTTGGAAATCAAAACCTTGAAAACAAATTTCCTTTCAAAAATTTGGACACTATTTTAGCATCATCAGTTTGGGTGGGGATAGCCTCTACCCACTTGGACACATAATCAACAGCCAACAAGATGTAGATATATACAAATTAATTAGGAAAAGGCCCCATGAAATCCATTCCCCATACATCAAAAACATCACAAAACAAAAGTGGGTTTTGTGGCATCTCATTCCACTTGGAAATGTTTCCTTGGAATTGACAATTTTTACAGGTTTTGCAGAATTTGAACGCATCTCTAAAATTGGTGGTCCAATACAATCCAGAATCAAGAACGTTTCTTACTGTTCTCTGTGGTCCAAAGTGTCCTCCACAGTTTAATGTGTGGCAGAAATGTAGGATGGATTGAAATTCAGAGTTCTGAATGCATCTTCGTATCATTTGATCACTACTAATGTGCCATAAATAAGGATCATCCCAAATGAATTTCTTTGAATCGCTCCGAAGTTTATCAATTTGATTTTTGGAAAACCAATGGGGGTGTTCATCAGAAGCCAAAATGTTTACAAGATTAGAAAACCATGGTATTTCACTTTGAGTAGCAAATAAATCCTCATCTAGAAAGGTTTCCTTAATTGGGGAACACATCTGAAATTTTCTATTCTCAATAGATGGTATCCTACTCAAATGATCAGCAACAAGGTTCTCACATCCTTTCTTATCTTTTATTTCAACATCAAACTCCTGTAAAAGCAAAATACATCTCAGAACTCTTGGTTTTGCATCTTGTTTCATCATCAAGAATCTGATTGCAGAATGATCAGAAAAAGACAGCAGCCAACAGTTCTTTCTCAGTTGTTGTGTAGTTTTATTAGGCTTGATAAAGAGTTCGGGAGGCATAGGCAATCACATGAGATTTATTTTCTATCCATTGACTCAATACTTCCCCAAGAAAAAAATCAGATGCATCTGTCATTATTTCAAAGGGAATGTCCCATATAGGAGGTTGAAAAATGGGAGGGGTTATCAATCTTTGTTTCAGATCATGAAACGAATTTATGCAATTCTCATCAAAGACAAATGGGACATCTTTTTTGAGTAATATGGACAATGGAAGTGCAATAGTACTAAAATATTTAATGAATCTCCTATAAAATCCAGCATTCCCAAGGAAGGATCTCACATATCTCATCGTTTTTGGGTATGGTAATGAAGAAATGACCTCAAATTTGGATTGATCAACTTGAATTCCATCATGGGACACAACATGTCCAAGAACGATCCTTTTAGCAACCATAAAATGGAATTTTTCATAATTTATAAAAAGGTTCTTTTAAATGCATGTTTTCTGGACACATTCTAAGCTTTTAAAACAACTTTCAAAAGATGATCCATACACATTGAAGTAATCCATAAAAACTTCCATGCAAGTTTCCAAAAATTCAGAGAAGATGCTTATCATACACCTTTTAAAAGTTCCTGGGTAATTACATAAACTGAAGGGCATCCTTCTGTATGAAAAAGTTCCAAATGGGCATGTGAAAGTGGTTTTCTCTTAATCCTCAGGTAAAATGTGAATCTGAAAATATCCATAGAATCCATCCAGAAAATAGTAGTGGGTTTTTCCAGCTAGTCTTTCAAGGACTTGATCAAGGAATGGTAACGGGAAGTGGTCTTTCCTTGTAACCTAATTGAGTTTCCTATAATCAATGCACATTATCCATTTATTTTGAAGCCTTATGGGGATAAGATCACAAAATTCATTCCTTGATATTGTAAATCCACCTTTTTTAGGAACAACCTGGACTGGACTTACCCATTGACTATCAGATATGGGAAAAATAATTCCAGCAGCCAACAGGGTGGTGACTTCTTTCTTCACAACCTCCAAAAGTGTTGGGTTCAGTATACATTGAAATTTTCTTACCGGTCTAGCATTCTCCTCTAGTAAAATTCAATGCATGAAAACCGAGGGGCTGATTCCTGTTAGATTAGAGAGAGTCCATCCAATGGCTTCCTTGTGGGACTTGAGAACTTCCAACAATTGGTTTTCCTGGACTTCTGACAAAACTTTTGAGATGATTACAGGGAATTGTTCATTATGACCTAAGAAGGCATACATGAGGTTATCCATAAGGGGTTTCAATTCTACAACAGGTGGGTTGGTTTCATTGATAACAGGGAACTCTTCATAAGTTAGTTTGTTTAGTGAAGGTCCATGTTCATCATGGTGATCTCTTTCTATGATCTCAATACTTATTTCATGTGAAAAATTGGAAACCTCTCCTGGAATACCACTAATAGATTTAGTGGTTTCTAGAAATTCATCTTCATAATTTCTCAGATATCCAGTCTCAACATCCCAAGACTTTTCATAGTCTCCAATTTCATCCTCATTTTGATCTGATTTAGTATCATACAAATTTCCATCTTTTTCCACATCAGTTGGTATTTCATCACAGAAAAAATCAGGTAACATGCCAGATGAAAACCAATCAATCATGTTTACATGGGGAGTTGAATGATCCTCAACTTGGTGTTTCATTGAGTGAAAAATTTTGGAATGAACAACATCTCCTCCAAATTCTAGTGAAAGTGTTCCCTTATGAACATTGATGATTGCTTTTGCTATTTTTAGAAATGGCCTCCCTAGGATGAGGGGAGCATGTGTGCTGAAACGATCATCTTCCATATCCAAAACATAAAGTCAACAGGAAAAATCATGTCTCTCACTTGAACGAGAACATCCTCTATAACTCCAGCAGGTTTGGTGGTACTTCGGTTTGCGAGTTGAATGATAATTTCAGAGGGTTTCAAGTCTCCAACCTGAAGAGATGAGTAGATATAATGTGGCATGAAATTTATGGAGGCCCCTAGATCAAGCATCACATCTTTAAATTCATATTTCCCAATGGTACAGGTAATGGTAAATGTCCCAGGGTCTTTACACTTGATAGGAAGTGCATGTTGAATCATCAATGAAACATTCCTTCTTAAGATTACTTTTTCACCCCCTTTGAACTTTATCTTGTTGGTACACATGTCTTTTAGAAACTTAGAATACCTCGGAATTTGTTTCACAGCATCGAGCAATGGAATATTGACTTGGACTTTCTTGAATGTTTCCAAAACCTCCTTATCCAATTCTTTTTCAGCACATGACTTTGGTGGTGATTCACACCTTGGATAAGGAAGTGGAGGTTTGAATGTTTTTTGGGTATTCTGAGTATGTTTTGGAAGAACATAAGGACTAGACATCCTCTTCTAATAATTCTTTGTTCTTTCAAACAAGATTTATTCTCTTGACTTTGAGTTTCTATCAACTTCAGATTTTTCATCATTTTTATCAAGGGTAGTATTTTTATCAACAGTATCAGCAGTAGGATCTATGTTCTCAATCTGAGGTTTGTTCAATTTTTTTCCACTCCTAAGTTCAATTGCACTCACATTTTTCTTCCCATTATTCCTCGGATTTACTTGTGTCTATGAGGGTAAACCACCACTCATTTGATTTGTTATGCAGTTAATACCAGAGGCAAGTTGACCCATTTGAGTCATCAAGGTATTCATTTTGTTATCTTGCTGTTTTGTGAATTCTTTTAGTTCCCTCATTTCCTCTTGTTGTTTCCTCATTTCTTCTTCAAGGTTCCTATCAGAGTTTTGAGTGGGAGGGGTAGGGTGAAAATTGCTTCCAAAATGAGCATTGTCTTGATCATTGAAATATCTTGGTTGAGAATTACTTGATTTTCCTTGGAAGAATTCTCTTGGTTGTTCAGGTTGACGAAATCTTTCATTTGAGTTTTTGTTCCATCCTTGATTGAAATTTTGGTTGTTTTGAAATGGTCTTTGCTGGTTTGTTTGAAATGGACTTCCAGGAAAAAAATCATTGCAGTTCTTAGGAGGATCTTGCATTTGCGGGCATTGGTCAATAAAATGTTCATTCGAAGAACAAATCCCACAGTGGACATGTAGTTGTAAAGACGCTTCATGTTTGGGTTGGGTTGGTGGGGTGTTAGAAAACATTATTGACCTTACCATGGTGGTAAGATCAGATAGTTGACTTGAAATTGTGTTGTTTTCGGGACTATTAATAGGGAATTCTTGTGCAGCTTTGACATGAATAAGGCCTTTGGTTCCAAATTGTTGGGCATTTTGGTCCATGTTTGCAATTAAAATCCTAGCAGCAGCTGGTGTCTTATCAACTAAAGCTCCTCCTGCAGCAGCATCGATCATAATTCTATCAGTGAGACACAATCCTTCATAAAAGTATTGAATTAGAATTTGTTCACTGATTTGATGATGGGGGCAACTAAAATAAAGACGTTTGAACCTTTCCCAATATTCGTGAAGTGTTTCAACTTGTGTCTGCCTAATTCCACAAATCTCCTTTTGAATGGAGGCAGTTCTAGATGCAGGGAAAAAATTTTCAAGGAAAATCTTTTTTAATTCATTCCAATTTCTAATCAAGGTTTAGTGAGAATAGAAAAACCATTCCTTAGCAACTCCATCTATAGAAAAAGGAAATGACCTCAACTTCGTTTGATCAGCATCGACTCCATGAGGTTTCATGTTGACACACAAGTAGATAAATTATTGGAGGTGTTTGTGTGGGTCTTCACCAAGAAACCCATTGAATTTGGGAAGCTGGTGGATGAAACCAGACTTGATTTCAAATCCAGCAGGGGCATCAGGGTACTCTACAGGATTCTCGTGATTTTTGTCATAGGATGAAGCTAGTTCTTTCAAAGTTCTATTTTCAGCCATTTGGATTTCAGTTTCAACTAAGTCCCTCCTAGGTGTATTGGTGGAAGATTCACAACTTGAAACTTGTGGATTATTACCTATAACCCTAGTGTGAAAAGTTCTATCAATTTCAGAATCTAAAGCTAACAAGTTCGGTTCAGAAGTTCGGGTCATGCAAGAAAAAATAATTAAAATAAAATCAACTCTAGCAACCTCCCCAGCAGCGGTGCCAGTTGATGTGAGCGTTTTTGTCATAAAACCCTCAATCAATATTTTCCCTTTTAATGTAGCACAGTGGTGACCACAGGGTTGTCTCTCGAGGAGGTTGCAGTTCAAGTTGTAAAACTGTCACTTTTTGTTATTTTATTTGTTTTTAAAGAAATGAAAATGGGGGTTTGATTAACAATTTTAAAATAAAATTTTAATTAAATACTAAACTAAAACAATTTTAAAGGAAATATAAACTGGGTTTGAAATCAAGAATAAAAATAGCAGTCGCAGACAAGCTTCACCCTCTCGGACACTCCCCTCTTCCTTGTATATAAAAAATATCTCTTATTTTAAATTCCTAAATGTACCCCCAAGGACACCCAGGTTTACACTAAAATTTGAAAAGGCATCATATTTAATACTTCAATATTATTGTGTTATCGCCTATATAAGTGATTTAATTACTTAAATACCTCCAAGTAATTGAACCTAATTGAATTCACTATGCTCAATGACAAAACCTCACCAAATAATTTTAAATAGCGTAATCAATTGTTCTACTTTGTAGATGGAAAAATGGTCAAAACAAATTTGTTGAAAATATATTTAAGAAAGAAAACAACCAGATTCATTCAAAAATATAGGTTCAAGAGAAATTCAAAAAGAGATTACACATTAAAATCCAAACTCGAAAGAGAGTGTCCGTTGGGTGTCGCTGTCTGTAACCACTTTCCACTTAGCCTTGCATCACCTCAGAAGCCTTCATCTTCTCTATTTAATCTTCAAAGGAAGTCATCTTCTTAAGGATCAAAATCTCTACCTTCCCCTTCGCTTTCTCAAGCCAACTCCCTTTTTGACGGATGGTGTGGTGAAGAATGGAATAATTCTTGAGAGGTAGGAGCTCCCCTCCTTTTATAGGCAGATTTCATCTTCCAAAGGTTTTCTAGTTTTAGACCTATTAAATGGCCGCTTCAGGCGTGGATGTCTTCATCAATATTGTTCATAAATGTATTTTCCGTCCATCCTCAAACTTTCAGATTAATTGGACGCATATTGAAGGCGTTATGGTTTTTCTATTGAAAATCAATTTCTCTGGATGAAGCTTCATGGAAGCTTCCTTCAAACCTCTATCACTAAACGGCCATCATAAAGGATTCCAAACAGCTTGAAATTTATTGTGGAGACGCGTCTGGGAGTCCTCTGCCATATCCAGGTGGAATAGAATCATTTGAAGTAGTTTTGGCCAAAAGTTGTTTCCATTACCAATGTAGGTTCAACGCAGTCCGCCCGGAAATATTGTCAAATTCATTGATTTTTTTTGGGCATCTAGAATATCGATTCAGCCCCTAGTCCTGAAGAAAAAGTTAAAGGAAAGAAAATAATAATTCAAAAAAATTCTAATCACAAAATTTGGAAATATATTTTATGATAAATGACCAAAATACCCCTGTGATAAAAATCTGTTAAAAATCCAGAATTATGCAATTTAAACTTTTTATCCCAAAACACACTCTAAATCAAAAATTGTTACAAATAAGATCAAATTGTTAAATTTTTTAGGTTTAAATAATTTAAATAGACATTAAAAATATTTTAAATATTAGCTCTATCAGCCTTATTCAGGGAACAATGGCATGAATTAGTTCCAGTTACTCAACCTGCATTTTATATTTGTTTCTATAGAGGACTTTTTGGTTCATGGTTTCATATACCTTTATTAATTGGGAATCTCATTAGATTCCATACAATGTTTTGATGGTGTTGTGAGGTGTTTCCCTTTCCCAGTCCGATATAGTTTTTTTTATATAGAAGACGTTGAGCAAGGAGTTATCCTTTCCTGAGGCATGGGACTATTTCAGGGTATCTCCAAAGTGTAGATGAGTGATTTTTTGGATTATACCTAGTTTCCCTATTTTAAACATGGTTTTTATAGTATTTGGAAGTCTAGTGATAGATTCCCTCTATTTTGGTCTTCCCTTGGGTTTTATTTTGTTATCATAGTGGTTTTCCTTTTATGTGTGATGATAATTGGCCCTATTGACTTTTTTTATAGGGTATCTTACTATGTATTTTTATAATCACCCATGCATGGACCTTATGCCACACACTTGGTGTGTCTATATAGATAGTGTATAGATTAGTGACCTTTCGTACCTAGTACTATTGATTCAAAACTTGGGGGAGTTTTTGGGATTCAAGAGGTTGAAGGGTTCGGATTAGAGATGACATGGTGTAGTTGATCTCTTCTCTTATTTTATTATGAGGTACACATTCATATTTTAGTTTTTAGAAACTTATGTATATCCTTCATGGTTGTGAGTCCTTTTTATTTTTGGTCGTATATATTTATTTTATATCATTGTTATTAGGAAAATTCATCCCATATATTGATATGAAAAATCAACACTAGTCTTTAGTCCCTATCCTATTGAAGGTTGGCCTTTCATGTCATACTTAAGTTTCTGTTGGTCCATCTAGGGGCCCTATGGATTGGGTTATGATAGAGTGTTGATAAATGAGTTATTATATTAGGTATGGACTTTGGAGATAGGTGTATCATGAGTTTGTATCAGGACATATGGGAAAAAATTCTCAAGTTCTTAGTGTTTGTTGTTAAATAGGTTGTGGAATTAAATGAATTACTACCTAATTAATTTGATAATATAATTAACTAACATGATTACTTAGATCATTGATCGTAGGATATAGTTATGTAGGTTCATTAATGGTGTAGTAATTTGTTCATTTTTTTATTTCATAGTGTGAAACCATATGGAAATGTTCCCAACATATATTGAGGATATTGGTTTCACCCACATAAATTCATTTAATAGAGGTGAAAGTTGGACCTTTTACAGATGACGAGATCCTCAAGACTACTCACATGAATGTGGGATTTCTAAGAGGATCTCTCTCAGATTTTTTAATGGTTGATTCCATATTCAGATAGGACCAGTATCCCCCCCCCCCCCCCGATTCTTCATGGGGTGAAGTATCCACTATCTATTGAGTTAGTATCCCCTTATCTAAAGATCTTGGATAGGTCATGAGATACTCTATTGGGGTTGGTACTCCCTTAGATGAGATGTCTTCTGGCATGGAGTAGTTACCCCATATGAGATCATATAGTCTAATATCCTCCCATTGATACAAGGAACATCTATACTATTATTAAGGAATAAATGCTTCACTCGATCATGGGGTAGGTACCCCCTCAATATTAATGAGGATTGAGTCCCCCATACATTGATGAGATCAATATCCCCTATAGGATAGGGTATGATCCTCTATCTACATATGTAGATGTTCTTAGAGAAATGAGGTGTGATTCTTTGATCCATGCGAGTCAATGCTCAATCACTAGTATAGGGTCTGTTACTATCATCTATGAGGTGTAGGTCCTCAATAAAAGGGTTGGGATTTCCCTTGAAATTTTCATATGGGTTTGGTACTCCCTCAATCCGGGTAAGGTGAGGTTCCTTGTATTACATAGGATTTGGTATTCACATAAGAGAGGGCAGGAATCCTCCTACTATGGAGTTTTTGTATTATGTGGGTTCACTGCTGGTGAGCTCAGTATCCCTTTTACTAGTCTATAGACACTCAATGATGCATGGGACCTTCACCACACAAAAAAAATTATCAAGGTTAGTTATCCTTGGCATGATGTTTAGTTGTGATCTCATGACTAAGAGTGTTGTTCAGGATGATCCATGGTTTAGGTTAATGTTGCCTAATGGGATATTTTATTAGAGAGAAAGTAGTATGGTGAGTTGGAATCCTGGATTTAGAACCCTAGATAGATGGGTTTTCCTATCATGAATATGCGGAATGATTTTTTCTAATATATTTCCTCATGTATGGTAGGTTGATGATGAATGATGGTCATTTTGATGATCGATACATAGTAAAGATGGTGGATAGAAGAACTAGGAAAGGATTAGAATGAACAAGGTGCAATGTGCTGTCATTTTTTAGAGCATGTGTGTTCATTAGTATCTGCACATTCTTTCCTTTGGATGTTTCATTGGTTATTGGGATTCTATATATCTCCACCAGGCCTCTGGACCAGTTTGGTGTGGCCCGAGGCATCTCTTTGAGGTGGAATTTTATCTTTGTATCTTTTGGTAGTAGGAGATGCTGTTGGAAACAAGTTACTTGGGAATTCCACCATATTAGGATAAGACCTGGTGGTGTTTTCATAGTGATGGGTGGTCACACTTAGACCAGGTTTGGTCATGTGGTTATATTTTAGAGGTATTTAGCAATAGAGAAAATGGGTTGTGATCCAGTTCATTGGGAGTGGGACCTAGCTGGTGAATGGGACCAATCCTTAGGTGTGGTAACTAGTTTTTTAATGGGTTAGAAATCTTGGGTTTTTATATAATATGATTTTATAGGATTAGTTGTGAAATTGTAAGACAAGGAATTTTCCCCCTTTCCTTAGTGATGTTCCAAATTTTAGTAGGGATCCAATCACTAAGCTCTTAGTTATGTCCTACATCAGATAATTTGAGGGGCTAGAAAAAAAATTGATCAATTCTGTTATTTTATGGTGGTCTAATAATGAATCCATGTGTGTAAGTTCCTTAATATTACCATGTAATTGGGCCTTACTAGTCTTGGTTGGATACACATTGGACTACATGAGTTTAGTAGTTATGAGTCTTGGTTTTACTAGTAATTATTCACCTTTATTCATTCCCTCTTTGGAAGTGTGGTGTGTGATTTTAGTAGATATTTATAGTAGCCTCTTAGAGGGTGTGATTTTTCATGAACTTCCCATTGGGTTGAATATTGGTTTTTTAAATTAGGGAAATTTATCTAAAATGTAGGAGGACCTAGATAAGGATAGTGGTGAAGATCTTTCTTCCTTATAGCTATTTCTAAGGAAAGGATGATGGGTAAATGTTTCCCTAGTTCCAATAAGTTGTCTATATCAATGTTTTCACTTGGATGTTGTTTAAAAAAGTGGTGTAGTAGAATCGGCGTGTGGTTCTCTTGTATATATTTCTGATAGTAGGTTTTAGTGTGATTTATTATCTCTAAAAGATAGTATTAGGGTTTATCCTTTTAATATGGGGAGTGTGGCACCCTTGGAAAGTGTTGTTGTGAACAACCCATATTTGGTAGATACCTTTGGTTTTTGGATCGGTCATTTTTCAATATCAATGGGAATACCACCATAGGAATATAAGGGTTTTTGGTGAACATCCATGGTGATTTTTCACAAGTACAGTTGTGCATGGGTTGAAAACTCCCCCCACTATAAGTCGAGGTTTGTTACCAATTGAGGAAATAAAATATTGTAGGAATCTTCCATAATCAATGTTTTGGTGTGGGACACATTACCGAGTGGGATTTATTCATGATAATTTTTTTGCGATGAACCTAAAAATATAGAGGATCTCATGTCATGGTGTGCTTTTCTCCCATATAAAGTTAGCTTTCTGGATTCTCAAAGAGAGTTGTTGTGGTTATTCCTTTTCAAGGATGAAAATCCTTAAGGTGGGTGGAATATAAGGAGTTGGGTTTTCTTCAGTGAAAGCCTTTGCTTGTTTTGGAGTTTAGTAACCTCGAACCTTTATAAAAGTATTAATGGTTAATTTTCCAAGGAGAATGTCCTTATAAAAGTTTTCTATTGGTTCTGTTGATTCTGGAATGTGTTGTTTACCCTAGGGTAGGAATTAAGTAAGATTATAATTTGGCTCATTAAATTGAGTTATTTAATATTTATTAAATAAATATTAATTATTTTCATAGGCTCAAATATTAATATCTTATAAAATATATCTAGGTGAAAAATTTATCTTTGAATTGAGTACATAACGGGGGGGTTCCTAGGAATTCCATAATATCTATTTGGGCATTGGTCTTAGGTCTGGCCCTTTAAACATGTTTCTATTTCAAAATAAATAAGTTTTTCATTAACCCTTTACCTTTATCATTCCTCCCTTATTCATGCATAAAATGTTCCCCATTCGTTGCTATTATGTGATTTGGTCCAAATGGAGCTGATCTAAGAGAGGAAATCCTAGAGATATAATGTTGGAGAGTTCATATTTATGAATCAATTAGTGTTAATCATGAATCGAGGTGTAGAAATGAGTGATAACGAAGCTCCAATGATCCACATTGACATGGGACACAATATTGTGGATTTTAGCTCATTTTCATTTGTTTTTTATTAATTCGTTTTATTCTAGAATATATATTTTCTGTGGTTTATATTTTATTTTCTTTTGAATCGATTTCTAGGTGTTTTGGTTGAAGTCAAGTTGTTCATGGGAAGAGGTTTTCTAAAATTTCAGATTACACAACATGAAGTCTTATAAACACACACCTTTTAGGGTTTTTGTGAATCTCAAGTAGGATACAAGGTCTCTATGGTGTGTGGGTCAAATTTACATGCCATGTAGGACCCTAGGTCACACTATATGAGGTCTATCGATGTACATAGCCATGTTACATGTGCATAACATGGCATGTACAAGTAAACACCATACTAGGTTACATAACATAGATTGGGTTATTGAAATGGAAAAATACCCATTTATCATACTCCCCATATAGTTGAGGGATACCCTATGTTCTGATATATACATGTTTTCTTAGATAGGAGTACATGCCTTGGGCTGATCATTTGGTTTGGGATTCCATGTACCTCTAATACAAGTTGTGTACTATCCTCTTCTTCTGCATTTTCCCTTTTTATTTCTCTATAGCCGGTTCCATACATAAAATGAGTCTATTATAAGTATCTTTACCCATAGATCATGAAAGTGGGGTCCTCTACACTATTAGTTACTGTTGTAAAGATTTTTTATTTTCTGGTTGTGGATCTTAATCCCATGGCAGTGATGATGGGATCTAGATGTTAGAGTAGAGTGGGTGAAAGGGTTGTAGACCTCCTTTTGAGTAGTCTAATACTGGTTATGGGACCCCCAAATGACTTCATGGATCAATTATATCTTTTATTTTTTAGATTCTTTGGGTATCTCATATGTTGGTGGGTCAAAGACGTTAGCGGTTATCCAAGCATGAATGGAACCCTCTTCATATTAGAATAGTTTGGTGGGTCTTAGTCAAGTAAGAGACTCGTGAAGAAATCCTGCTTTCTCCCCATGCACCCTAGAGTTGTTTTTATAGTATTTTCATTGGGGTTTAGAGGATGAGGTAGTTAGACCTCATCTTAGTTTTTTATATGTTTTCTGAACAAAAAAAATGTGTAGGTAAATTTTTTATAAAACAAATGTGAATTAAATCCGGTAAGGAGGATGTCACCTTTCGGTTCAGTCAAAATGTGGTAGTGTGCCTACCCCCCCCCCACCTTTTCACGAGAATGATGAGATGGAAAATTTGGTGGAGGGGTTACTTCCTTTCTTTTAAAGATTAAGTGAATGGCAGCAACAGGGGTGTCGCCTTTCGCATAATGTAAAGGTGAAAGGTGGAACCCCTAACACTTTTGACTCAACGCCCAATAAAAGGGCACCCCCTTCTCATCACTTCCAATTTACCTCATCTCTATAAATTTCAAATCTTCTCTCTATAAAAAAAGTCCTTTTGGTGTGCCATGGATCTAGTGGTCTAAAAGAAGTCCTGTTTTTTTATGAAGCATCATTTAGAGGTATTTTTTATTTAATTTTTTTGTATATTTATTTAATTGAATTATTTTTAGTTAGTTATAACTATGTCATTTATTAAGTAGTTTAGTCAGTTCTAAATATTTTATTTATTAAATAGTTTATTTATTTGTATTTAGTTTTAAATAATAATTATAATTAGTAATGATTTAATATTTATTAACAAATGAATAACTTATGATTAAACGTTCTAAAATTTTGGTAGCATAAATATTATGTGGTTATATAAGAAATAAATTCTTTGTCTGGATATAAACAAGTGGATGTGGCTCTAGCACAAATATACCTAGAAGTAACAACTATAATAAGGTGTTTTGGTCTTGACTCGAGGTAACTAGGTACATGACAACGGGACTTATTGAACTCCACGTTTGACACTCTTGGGGGATATGTTTTAGATGGTTCATATTTTCATTATAAACTATTAAAATACAAAAAAAAATAAAAAAATCAGTATATTTATTGATGATAAAATGATAATTATGATGATATAAAATGAAATGGACAAGGAAAAATACATTAAAGAATGAAAGTTATTATTAGTAATTGAATTCTTTTTAGTTAGTTCTAAAGATGTTATTTATTAAGTAGTTTAGTTAGTTATATATAATTTAGAAATAATACTTATTATTAGTAATGATTAAGTATAGATTAATTAATTAATAACTTAGTATTAAAAAACGAATACATATAATGATGATCTAATAATAATTAACTAATGAATATCTTGTGATTAATTATTTAATAAGGAATTATTATAGATTTATTAAAGAATGGTTAACTAATGAATAACTTAGTAATGATTAACTAGTGATTAAAGAATGATTAACTAAGTAAAAACTTTACTAAGAAACATTATTATCGTAGTTTAGGATATAAGAAAATGTTTTAAAATTTTAGTATCAAAAATATTATATAGTTTAGAAATAATAGTTATTATTAGTAATGATTAATTATAGGTTAATTAATTAATAAAATGGGATTAAAAAATGAATACATGTAAAGACCCGGAAATTTGAAGGAAATTTTTTTCTTAATTTCTTTGGGATTTTACAAGAACGCAGTTTCTGACAGCACCTAATTCCAAGGCCCGGTGTGCCCGGAATCAATTTCTGAAGTTTAGCTCGGGTACGTTCAGTGAACGAACGAGCGGGTTTTTCTAACTTTTGAACCGGTGCTCAGAATCAAAATCTGAGGGCACCGATGAAACCACAATGCTGGTAATTTCATAGGAACACCTATTCCGGAGTTGCGTTTGTGTGGGTGGAGAAGTTAAATTTGTGGATTAAATGAGGAATGAATAAAACTGTAAAACAATTTTATTTTTTTAAAGTCTAAGGTGGTTTTATCCTACATGGGGAAGTTCCGGTGGAACCTAACTACCCATGTGAGGATAAATTTGAGGATAAATGTGAGTTGGGGCCCACACGAGCCCCAACCTTTCACATTCCCATAACTCTCATAAAATCCCCCTTTAAACTTGTTAACTCCCTTTAATTAAGTAACTCTTCCACTTCCTTATTTAACTTGCCAACCTACCTCTTAATTAATTAAACAACTCATGGTTTAATTAATTAAGTGAATTGGATTTGAATTTTTTAAATTTGAATGCATGTCATGGGTAAATAAAATAAGGTGGAGCCTTATTTTATTTTGCTTGGAATTGTTTTTTTAAGTGAAAGGGAAGAGAGCTCTTGAGTTTTGAAGAACTTCTTCCTCCGAAGAAGAATGCTTCATCTCCTTTGTTAAAGAATGCGAAGAACACCAAATCTTCGATAAATAATGTTGTCTCATCTTGCATATTCTCTCCACGTTGAAGGAAGCGATATGTCGCATTCTTCATCGAGTGAACTCCGACGACGCTTACGGAACCTCGTTCCGCGATGCCGGCTTCCGCGGCGTCTTTTTCCGCGACAAACCTCGATCGACGACTCCATCGAGGTAGGGGTTGATTACTTTTTGTTCGTGAAAAATCCTTTTTCGTTCTTTGTCTTTTCGGTCGCTTGTTATTAACTTAACGGGAGGAGGTCAGACCACACTAACACAGCCGACTCTCCTCACCCTTTGTTGTTTTGTTCGTTGCAGCACGAACAAAGGCAGTGTGGTGCAACGACGCCGCGCAGAAACAAGAAAGAACGTGACGAAGGAATGAGGCGCCGTCGCGCCACGCCGTTGAGGCCGAACGAAACCGCGGCCAGAGTCGGGGCCGCGGAGGTGATTCGAAGACTCCGCTGGTTGATCGTTGTGCGCGGAATTACAGGGGACGACAAACAGAGCCGCAAAGTCAACTTGAAGCCTCCGTAGTGAAGGTCAGGTCCCGGGAGGACCGTTAGTGAAGACGGAAAGCAAAACGGACCACCGGAGCGCGTCCGGTGGTCCGCAAAAGAACCGGTCAGCACGCCACGCTGGCACGACGGCGCTGGTGGCCAGAGGTGGCGACGTCCCGGTGCGCTGCCAGGAGGGACCGTCGCAGCTGAAGTTGCGGCGGCAGGCGCCGGTCCCACGGTCGCGCGGGACCAGGGGACACCGGGGGTCGAAACCCCCGGTAGTCAAAGGGAGCGGCCCCACGTGGGGGACACGGATCATTTAAGGGTGGAAGCCGCCCCCCTCCCCCCCCCCCCCTCTTTTTTTTGCAACGACACGGCCAACTTGGTCGTGCGGGGCGCGCGGGCGCCGGGCCAACCAGGCGCCCAGGCCGGGCCGGGACGCGCCGGCTGGGCCAGACTGCGTCAGCCGGGCCGGGCCGCGCCCTAGTGGGCCGGACCCAGACCCGGTGCGGGTCAACCCGGTTCGGGCCGACCCAGGGGGTCTCGGGCCAGGTCGGTCCGGGCCCGAACCCCCTATTCTCGGGTAGTTTTTGTTCAAATGCCCATATTTTGGGCTACGGACCTTCGATCGACGCACCGTTAGTTGCGATGAGATCCTTGGATCGAGGCGGTCGTTTAAGTATAGTACACTAAAAGTTCCGGAGAACATTGGGTATGGCCGGGTTGGTTCGAACCCGAAACCAACCAGGCCCTCGGAGCGGTAACGCTTATAACTTGAGCTCCGGACGTCTTATTGACGTGTCGTCGACTTTGTTGGATTCATATTGATAAGACGGTTCGTTTGGTATAATTCACCTGAGGTTTTGACATAGTTGGAATATGGTCGGGTTGGATTGTACCCAAAATCCAACCGGGCCCCTGGAACGGAAAAGTCGATAACTTTCAGACCGGACGTCCGTTTGACGAACCGTCTACGGTGTTGGTGATCATGTTGAGAAACGGTCCCTATGAGTATACCCTATGAGAGTTTGGGGTACGGTTGAGATATGTTCGGGTTGGTTCGTACATGAAACCAACCGGGCCCCCGTGACTAAAAGGCTAATAACTCACAGATCGGGCGTCCGATTGACGCGCCGTCTATTGCGTTGAGACCCCTATGAAGAGGTTGTCCTTTGAGATACTTATTCGTGAGAATGTTTGATACTTGGAGTATCGACTAGTAGCTCGTGGAGCGGACTCTCTCGGTGATGAGCTGGCATAGTGCAGAGACCTAGTAGCTGGCTGAGACTTGACGATTGCTGATCGATCATCTCAGAGTGATTCAGATAGCCCAGTGGGGTGTGCTTGGTTGTAGTAGTGGACCCACGACAGAGGTGATCTTGGTTGTAGTAGTAGACCCGCGGTACTCGACAGAAGGAGTACCTCTGTAGGCTGTGAGGGGGGAGCGCTTGGTTGTAGCGGAAGACCCATAGTGGCATGCGCTAGGTTGCAGTGGTCGGCCCACAGTACTCGACAGGTGGAGTACTTCAGCAGTCCAGGTTAGTGGGACACGCTTGGTTGTAGCGGCAGGCCCACTGTACTCGACAGAGGAGGAGTTCTCCAGCAGCAGTGGTTTCGACATCATAAATAAAATCTTGGTTTGAGATGAGTCTATGGCCTTTGTGTTTACCTCATGATTGAGATGGGTCACTTGATAACTTAGGTATATGTATGGGCATATACCTAGGTAGTGGTTATCCGTTGATTTCATAACCTTTGTGTTTCCTCATGATTGAGATGGGTTACTTGATAACATAGGTATAAGTATGGGCTTATACCTAAGTAAGGGTTATCTGTTGAGATCCTTATTGTGGTTATCCTTGTTGGATTTAGTGAGACCTTGATGTTCTCTGGGTCCCTACTGAGTATCTTATACTCACCCCCGCATGGTCTATGCCCGCACCTCATTGTGTTGGTTGCAGATGATGGGCAGCGCTGACAGAGGCCGAGTGTTCGAGGACTGGACGGTACCCGGAGGTGGACCTCACGACGAGTCAGTATCCGGAGGTGGACTTCATGATGATATGACACTCGGATGAGGTTGATGGGCGAGCGCGTTGTGGTGGAAATCTGTACCTACCCTTCAGGTAGGATCCGTGTTGGACAATCCAGGAGATGCGCTATTTGTACCTACCCTTCAGGTAGGATCTGTGGTGGACAATCTAGGAGCTGCGCTATCTGTACCTACCCTTCAGGTAGGATCCGAGGAGGACGACCCAGAAGCTGCTTCTATTCTTCCAGTTGTTTGTCTTTTTTTGTTGTACTTTCGTTCAGTTTTAGCTGTACTTTCAGTTGGGTTTGTATTCTGGCCCACTTACTTTTCAGCACTTTCTTTTGTACTTAGTGTATTAATTCTGCTTATACTATGTGGTGTTTTGTTTACTTTTATAAAGGCAATGCCTTCCCAGTTATCGGGATTCACACCTTTGGTGCTAGTCGCCAGCCCCTGGCCTATTGAAGGCGGGCTTGGGGTAGTCACGGCACGGGCCCCGAGGACGGGTCGTGACAAATTGGTATCAAATGAGTCAGTTCTACCGCAGAACTTATAACTATGATATTTTCTTTCTGTTAAGAAATAGTGTAAAGGGTACCGAGTGTGTTCTTCAGTTCAGGGAGTCCAGTGTTGGTGCGGGCGGCCGACATATCCATACACCAGGACCCTGACAACTGATTTCCAACTTTGTGCACTAAAACACTGATTTCGTGTGTGTTTTCAAAGGTTTTCCTTAAAATAGCTCAAACCAGGTTAGCTCACCAGGTATAATCGTTTGACCGTGTTACGTCTGTTTCTTTCAGGATGCCTTTTCACGGATGACCAGCTAGATCCCAGAGGGATGTGCGTACTGACAGCCTACCGAGTGACGAGGCTTCAGTACAGGGCCCTCTTACAGTTGAGGCACCAGCGGAGGCACCATCGGTACTACCATACGTTGGGACACCGATGCCACCAGCCCCAGCAGTAGGCAATGCACGCCACTTGAGCGTGCTGCACGTATTCCAGTGCCAGAGGCCACCAAGGTTATGAGGAGAGACGGACCCGCAGGTGGCTGAGGATTGGCTGGAGGCTGTGGTGAGAGTCTTCAGGCTAGTGGGGACGCCAACAGACTTCATGGTGATCTTTGTTGCCATCCTCCTTCAGGCAGCAGCAAGCAGGTGGTGGAGCCACTTGTTCTAGTTTTTCTATGAGATGATCTTCACATGGGGAGACTTTGAGACCTTTTTCAAGGTGGAGTTTGTACCAGTAGCTCTGCACCCCGAGCGTGTACAAGAGCTGCTACCTTTGCCGCATGATTTTCGATCAGTAGCCGAGTCATATGTGGGCAGTAGACAGATGATGCAGAGGTCCAAGAGGACCAGAGCCAGCCGTACAAGGAACAGGAAGTGTTATGAATGCAGCAGGAAGGGTCACCTGGCACGTGACTGTCCAACCCCCCCCCCCCCCCCCCCGCACAGTTGATCCACAGGCTTTGGAGGAGCCACCAAGACAGAAGCAGTGGTAGGTGCTTGAGCAACAGTCGAGCAGTGGACATGGCGGTAGAGTGCTGGAAGCAGGTGAACAGGAGTGGAACTAGTGGATGTGTCCCTTGTACTTCTATTTCCATGTTGTTGTTGTATTTGTGTCTTTGTACTATGAGATGCAATAATAAAAAGACACTTATCTTTTTGATGTTTGCTTTCCTGTCCTTTTGTTCGGTTGATACTGAGAGGTCCCAATTAAAACTGTTGACTTGACCCTCACTTTCGATATTTCTACTGGAGGAGACCCAGTGACCTCACACTGATGTCGACAGCATGACTCAAACCTTGGAGGTGAGAGTGGCGTTTGGATCTCTTAGTAGAAACGTCAAGGCCTTACGACATCATCCATGGCATGAATGCATCATTCATGTCAGGATTGACTGTATTAGGCAATGGGTGTGGTTCATTCAGGGAATGAGACCGAGTTTCTCTTTTTGGAAAAGGAGAAATCTTAGCAGCTCTTACCGATTGTAGGCACAGAAGGTGCATATCATCTAGGAGCGGATGAAGACTGCACAGTGCATTAAGTAATAGGAAACTGGCGCCAGTCTTAGAGACTAGGGCGTGTTAAATGTGTCAAGAGGAGGAAGCTTTAAGGAGAGATGAATCTGCGAAGCAGAAGATGTGGAAGTAGAGCTATGAGAGCAGCATGGGGTGATGTACTTAATGACATGTTACAATCACCTGCCTTTGTAGTCCCCGCCAGGATCAGGGAGCTGGAGGGCAGGGAGAGAGAGTAGATGCATGCGGTCAAGGAGTGTGACCCAATGGCTCTAAGAACGATTCAAGGGATAGTCTGTGTCCACTACTAGCTGCCATAGTAACAGACGTTGATATGAATCATTCCTTCCTTCCAAGAATCTTGTCCATTCCTAGAGTTTCTGGTAAGCCGTAGACTTGACCCTCGCATCTGGAGATACCTTGGGAGGAGACTTGATAATCACACTTACGCCGACAGTGTGGTCTGACCCTCGAAGCGAGAGTTTCAGTTGGAATCTCTTGGTGGCAGCGTCAAGGCCTTACGAAGTTGGTCTCAATATGGATTGGAATCACAGTTCATGCTCAGATTGACTGTATTAGGCAAAAATGTTATGTTCTATCTACAATGTCGAGATGGGTTTTACTTGGTCGGCAAAAAGGAAACCCCAGGCAGCACAAGATAAACTCATTCATAGGAGGGATTGGCTGATCACTCTTGGGTTGACCAACCTTACCCTCATGGCAGCGGGAGTTTTGAGTTTCTATTCTAATCAGGAAATGAAGGCCTCTTGAGTTCGAGGATGATGATCACGTCCATATACGGGACTCACCACGATGAGGTTTATGGAGATGTGGCTGAGGCGGCAAGTAATATCCAAGGTTCAGCGGACCTTTTCAGGTCCTCAGTAGGGTAGGCAAAGTGACTTACTACTAGACCCATCCACTTCAGTTGCACCAGATGCACGACGACTTCCACATATCTCAACTGGGGATATACATTCTTGACCCGATGCATATCATCGACCATGGGGAGCTAGACATTGGTGATGGGGTGACTTTTGTGGGGTTCCAGTAGAGGTTGAGGATTGATAGGAGCGGGTCCTATGAGGATGGTCAATTCTTCTTGTGCACTTTCGTTGGAAGCTCGGGAACCTCCAGGTGAGCACATGGGAGAGGAATGCTCAGATTCGTGCTCAGTACCACTTTTGTATCCCTAGTTTGTGTTAAAGCTTTACGGGGACGTAAATACCTTAGGTGGGAGTAATTTAAAGGCCTGGAAATTTCAAGTAATTTTTTTCTTAATTTCTTTGGGATTTTACAAGAATGTAGTTTCTGACGGCACCTGATTCCGAGGCCCGGTGTGCCCGGAATCAATTTCCGAAGTTTAGCTCGGGTACGTTCAGTGAAAGAACGAGCGGGTTTTTCTAACTTTTGAACCGGTGCTCGGAATCAAAATCTGAGGGCACCGATGAAACCGCAATGCTGGTAATTTCTTAGGAACACCTATTCCGAAGTTGCGTTTGTGCGGGTGGAGAAGTTAAATTTGTGTATTAAATGAGGAATGAATAAAATTGTAAAACAATTTTATTTTTTAAAAGTCTAAGGTGGTTTTATCCTACATGGGGAAGTTGGGGTGGCACCTAACTAACCATGTGAGGATAAATTTGAGGATAAATGTGAGTTGGGTCCCACACGAGCCCCAACCTTTTACATTCCCATAACTCTCATAAACTCCCCCCTTTAAACTTGTTAACTCCCTTTAATTAAGTAACACTTCCACTTCCTTATTTAATTTTCCAACCTACCTCTTAATTAATTAAACAACTCATGATTTAATTAATTAAGTGAATTGGATTTGAATTTTGTAAATTTGAATGCATGGCATGGGTAAATAAAATAAGGTGGTGCCTTATTTTATTTTTGTTGTAATTGTTGTGTTAATTGAAAGGGAAGAGAGCTCTTGAGTTTTGAAGAACTTATTCCTCTGAAGAAGAACGCTTCATCTCCTTTGTTGAAGAACGCGAAGAACACCAAAGCTTTAATGAAGAATGCTATCTCATCTTGCATATTCTCTCCACGTCGAAGGAAGTGATACGCCGAATTCTTCATCGAGCGAACACCGACGATGCTTACGGAACCTCGTTCCGTGACTCCGGATTCCGCGATGTCTTTTTCCGCAACAAACCTCGATCGAAGAATCCATCGAGGCAGGGGTTGATTACTTTTTGTTCGTGAAAAATCCTTTGTTGTTCTTCATCTTTTGTGCAGCTTGTTATCAACATAATGGGAGGAGGTCGGACCGCACGAACATGGCCGACTCTCTTCCCCCTTTTTTGTTTTGTTCATTGCAGCACGAACAAAGGCGGCGCAGTTCAACGGCACCACGTGGAAACAAGAAAGAACCCGACGAAGAAACTGGGCATTGTTACGTCGTGCCGTTGAGGCCGAACAAAACCGCGGCTGGATTCGGGGCCGCGGAGGCGATTCGAAGACTCCGCTTGTTGATCATTGTGCACGGAATGACGGGTGATGACAAACGGGGCCGCAAAGTCAACTTGAAGCCTTTGTAGTGAAGGTCGGGTCCTGAGAGAAATGTTGGTGAAGACGGAAAGCAAAACGGACCACCGGAGCGCGTCCGGTGGTCCGAGGAAGAACCGGCCGGCGCCCCACGCCGTCACGGCGGTGCTGGCGGCCGGAGGTGGTGGCATCCCGACGCGCAGCCAGGAGGGACTGCCGCGGCTGAAGCCGCGGCGGCAGGCACCGGTCCCGCGACCGCGCGGGACCGGGGGGAGACCGGGGTTCAAAACCCCTAGAAATTAAAGGGAGCGGCCCCACGTGGGGGTCGCGGATCATTTAAGGGGGCAGCCCCCCCCCCCCCCTTTTTGCAATGTCACGGCCAGCTTGGCCGTGCGGGGCGCGCTTGCGCCGGGCCAACCGGCCGCCCGGGCCGGGCTGGGCCGCCCTAGACGGGTCGCGCCGCCCGGCTGGGCCGGGCCCCGCCCTAGTGGGCTGGACCCGGACCCGTTTCGGGTCGACCCGGTTCGGGCCGACCCAGGGGGTCTCGGGCCGGGTCGGTCCGGGTCGGTCCGGGCCCGAACCCCCTATTCTTAGGCAGTTTTTGTTCAAATGCCCATATCTTGGGCTACAGACCTCCGATCGACGCACCGTGAGCTGCGATGCGATCCTTGGATTGAGACGGTAGTTTTGGTATATTACACTCAAAGTTTCAGAGAACTTTGGGTATGTCCGGGTTGGTTCGAACCCGAAACCAATCGGGCCCTCGGAGCGGTAACGCTTATAACATGAGCTTCGGACATCCGATTGACGTTCCATCGACTTTGTTAGATTCCTCTTAATGAGACAGTTCTTTTTGTATACTTCACCTGAGGTTTAGATGTAGTTGGAATATGGTCGGGTTGGATTGTACCCAAAATCCAACCGGGCCCCTAGAACGGAAAAGCCATAACTTTCAGACCGGACGTCTGTATGACGAACCGTCAGCGGCGTTGGTGATCATGTTGAGAAACTATCCCTATGAGTATACCCTAAGAGAGTTCGGGGTATGGTTGAGATACGATCGGTTTGGTTCATACACGAAACCAACCGGGCCCCCGGGATTAAAAGGCTAATAACTCACAGACCGGGCTTCCGATTGACGTGCCGTATGTTGCGTTGAGACCCCTATGATGAGGTGGTCCTTTGAGATACTTCTTTGTGGGACTTTGTGATACTTGGAGTATCGAACAGTAGCTCGTGGAGCGGACTCTCCCGGTGAAGAGCTGGCAGAGTGCAGAGACCTAGTAGGTGGCTGAGACTTGGTGACTGCTGATCGATCGTCTCAGAGTGATTCGGATAGCCCAGTGGGGTGCGCTTGGTTATAGCAGCAGACCCACGGCGGAGGTGCTCTTGGTTGTAGTGGCAGACCCGTGGTACTCGACAGAAGAAGTACCTCTCTAGGCTATGAGGGGTGCGCTTGGTTGTAGCGGAAGACCCCTGGTGGGATGCGCTTGGTTGCAGCGGAAGGCCCACAGTACTCGACAGGTGGAGTACTTCATCAGTCCAGGTTAGTGGGACGCACTTGGTTGTAGCGGCAGACCCATTGTACTTGACAGAGGAGGAGTTCTCCAGCAGCCGTGGTTTCGACATCATAAATAAATTCCTGGTTTGAGCTGAGTCTATGACTTTTTTTTACCTCATGATTGAGATGTGTCACTTGATAACTTAGGTATATGTATGGGTATATACCTAGGTAGTGGTTATCTGTTGATTTCATAACCTTTGTGTTTCCTCATGATTGAGATGGGTTACTTGATAAATTAGGTATAAGTATGAGCTTATACCTAAGTAAGGGTTATCTGTTGAGATCATTCTTGTGGTTATCCTTGTTGGATTTAGTGAGAACTTGAGGGTCTCGGGGTCCCTACTGAGTATCGTATACTCACCCCTACACAGGCTTTGCTCGCACCTCGTTGTGTTAGTTGCAGATGACGGGCAGCGCTGACAGAGGCCGAGTGTTCGAGGACTGGACGGTACCCAGAGGTGGACCTCACGACGATTCAGTATCTAGAGGTGGACTTCACGATGAGATGACACCCGGAGGAGGTTAACGAGCGAGAGTGTTTTGGTGGCTATCTGTACCTACCCTTCAGGTAGGATCCGTGGTGGATGATCCAGGAGCTGCGCTATCTGTACCTACCCTTCATGTAGGATCCGAGGAGGATGACCTAGGAGCTGCTTCCATTCTTCCAGTTGTTTGTCTTTTTCTGTTGTACTTTCGTTCAATTGTAGCTGTACTTTCTGTTGGGTTTGTATTATGGCCCACTTACTTTTCAGCACTTCCTTTTGTACTTATTGTATTAATTCTGCTTGTACTCTGTGGTGTCTTGTTTACTTTTATAAATGAAATGCCTTCCCAGTTATCGGGATTTACGCCATTGGTGCTAGTCACCAGCCCCTGGCCTATGGAAGGCAGGCTTGGTGTAGTCATGGCATGGGCCCCGAGGACAGGTCGTGACAATACATATAATGATTAGATAATAACACTTATGATTATATAATTTGTAATAGATAAGAACAAACACATTAAACAATACATGAGTTCTTTACAACATACAAGAAACACCTTTAAATTTTTCAATAGGACATGGTATGGATAAGATGAGCCTCACTTCGGACGTGAGGTAAAATCCATCTTATTTTCACTTGGTAGCTTAATAACATCTTCGAAAGATATGTACTTAACTTAACAATAATGAAAATATTTCATCCTTATAATAACATCTAAGATAAAATCTAAGATATGTTATTAGAAGTCCAAAATATTTTCTAAATTCCAAAGTTAAGTACATACCTTTCAAAGATGTTATTAAGATACCAAGTGGAAATAATCTGGATTTTACCTCATGATCGAAGTGAGGATCATCTCATCCAAAACATGTTCTATTGAAAAATTTCAAGGTTTTTTTGTATGTTTTAAAGAATTCATGTGTTATTTAATGTATTTTTTCTTCTCCATTTCTCTTTATATGATACTAATTTTCATTTTATCAATGGTAATTAAACTAATTTGATGTTTTCTATTATTTTTTACCTTAGTTTCCAAAACATTTTATGACTTTTATTATAATAAAATTGTATATAAAGAAACATTAGTATAATATAATTGGGTATAAAAATATGTTCTAAAATTTCCATATAATAATTATTATCTTGTCAACCATCATTGTCAATATTAGTTACACTATCCGAATCTTGATTAAAATGCATTTTTGTCATAGAGAGTCATGTTTTCATGTGTGTACTTCTATAAGGAGGTTATTCAAACTAAGAAAATAGCTTCATATAGTACACAACCAATAATAGTGATTATTATAGATGATTTTTTAACCCTAAATGAACTTCAAGACATAATCTCTGGTTCCTTAAATCTAGGACCTGATCAAGAGATCAATTCTATGATCTATATAAATTTACAATTATTTTCTACAATATGGCATCCTACTTGTCCGTTGGTTGCTAATGCACAGTGGGTCCAAGCAATACATTTATTTTCCCAATGGTCAAATGCAACTAAATGGAGTTATATATTTATATTTCTACTATACAACAACAATGTCCAGTTATATGAAGACGTAGACTTAAAAGAGTGGTTGAATATCCACCCCATGAAATTGAGCTTATTCCCAATGATGCATAATAGGATAGACAAGATGATCTCCCAGATATACATGTGAATCCAAATTCCAATGAGTATTTTCGTAATGATGGAATATATGGTGACAATAGTGGTGATGAGAAGGGAGCAGTGGAAGTTGGGGAGGAATTTTCTAGAAATGCAATGGTGTAAAATAGCCTCGACCCACAATAAATCATCCACCACTCCTTGCATATTAGTTGGAAGCAATGACATGTGTTCATGAATTTGAATGCAATTTTCTCACACCTGCAACTGATTTTCTCAGATTTTTACCAGATAGGTTTAGTGAGATGGACAAATCCTTATATGTTGGTATGGATTTTTAAAGTAAATATGCATTAAAAATAAACTTAAGATATTTCACATTAAGAGGAACTATAGATATATAGTTCAGGAATCAGGCAGTAAAAAATACCTCATATAGTGTGAAAATTATGGGTATGGTTGTAGATTCTTATTAACGTAAATTCTGGACATTGCATTTTGAGTTCGGAGAATCTTGAATATTGAGGCATCTCATACTTACGTTCATCCAAACCTGACACAAGATCATTAATCATTGGATGCTGAATTTGTGTCATCCATCATCATCGAGATGATTAGTACATGAAAATATGTTCTTATATCCCTTTTTCAAGATAGGATGCAAAAAAAGTTCAGTTATAACATTTCTTATAATAAGACATGTATGGAAAAACAGAAGGAAATTGTGAAGGTCTATGGAGATTGGTATGACTCATATCAGGGGTTGTTGCAATTTCTAAAAATACTGAGACACAACAACCAAGTTTTATTCCATCTCCATATAAATGAAAATGTGTCTCAAGATAATCATCTCGATCCATCTCATGTTTAATTTCATCAGTTTTTTCTGGGAATTCCTCCCCTACATCTCCACATTTCATTTCAGAAAACGATTAATACGAATTGATGGAATGTTTCTATAGGGAAAATAAAAGCGTGTATTTTTTATTATGGAATCAAAATATGGAAACCGTTCACCTCTTCCTCTTTCCTTTTCCATTATAGAGAAGGAAAAATATGAATCATGGAGTTGGTTTTTGGAATATATCAGAAACATTTATAGCAACGTGAGTAAAACATTCTATAACAAACCTATGAAGAAAGAAAACATGAGGCTTCGTAAACATTGTATTTGTTGTATTTTACAATTTAAACATAAATATAAAATCAATTTAACTGAAATATAATCACATATGTGTAGCATATGATCTGGATAAATAGATGTTTTAAGAACATTTTAAAGTAATCATCAAGGCTAATCAATAAATGTATGATTATATGATGAAAAAGAAAAATGAAAAGAAGCATATGAGGAGGGGAAGAGGTATGGAAACATGACCACAACATTGTGGAGTGCATCAATGGTGTCTTTAAGGGGCTTTGTAAGTTACTTCTAACTTCCCTAGTTCAAGAGTCATATTATCTTTGCGTGATGTAATTAATTGATAAAAAATCTAGCCTCAGATAGTAATAAACTGGGGATAAGGTTTGGAAGGAATTTTCAATATGAGATTGAAAATAACATTGAAGAATATTCTGGTTATCACGTATGAATTTTCCACTGAGGAGACACCCGGTTTTAAGTTAAAGATCAATTGGACCCCATCAAAAATATAATCATTAAAAATGGTGTTATTACTAGAGGTTAGGAAATATCAATGTGGAAACTTTTAGGCCTTATGGTCTCCATTAACACACTCCATCACAACATGTGCCTCTTTGAACATATCATAGGAATCATTTATTTATCTAGTGTACCAAATGGGCACCATTTGTTACTATTATGCTACATTATGGATTCCTATTGGGGAGTTTTTATATTTCCTAATGACTTAAGTTCAGACGATAGTGATCTCTGACATCAACCAGTTGTGTTACTGTGGGAGGATGAAGGCTAGCAGGATACGGAATGAGATGGACTGGCCTCAAGAACAAGGGAAAATTTTGAGATGCGCCATATTTCATCAAGAAGGACATAACCAGAAACGATTCTCTAAAATTGTTGGGTTGATTTCACACTCTCATCCACAATTATGTATTGTCTCCATTGTGATATTCTCATATTGTAAATTATATGGTGTTATTTAATGTGTTTTTCTTCTCCATTTCACTTTATATGATCATAATTTTCATTTTATCAATGATAATTTAACTGATTTGGTGTTTTCTCTTATTTTTACCATGGTTTCAAAAAAATTCTGTAACTGATATTCTAATAAACTTTTATATAATGAATCATTTGTATCATATTTTAGGGTATAAAAAGAGATTCTAAAATTTCAGTATAATAAATATTGTATGATCAACCATCATTTTCAATATTATTTACACTATCATAATCTTGATCAGAAAACATTTTTGATGTAGAGAGTCATGTTTGTCTATGTGTACTACTATGGGAAGTTTATTCAAAATGAGAAAAGATCTTATTATAGTACACAACCAACAATAGTGGCTAGTATAGTTGATTCTATAACCCTAAGTGAACATCAAGATAGAATTCATGGGAAATGAACCAAAATTCAGGAGAAATAGTAACAATGAAAAAATGATTATATAATCTTATTCCATAACTCAGAAGAGTAAGAAAGAGAAGAAGATGAAGAAGGAGAAGAAGGCGAAGAAGGAAAAGAAGGTGGAGAAATAAATCGTGTGAGAAAATATTCATGAAACATACCATCATGTTGGAAATGATACATAAATTAAAAATCACATTATTTTATAATAAAAATTTAGATAAAAAAGACACATTTTTTATATTTATGAATATATAAAAACATATCTAACAAAACACACCTTTCTAGGTAAAAACATATCTCAAAAGCACTATAAAACTATACCTTGAGAAAAAAAGACATGCCCTCTTCTTTTGATAAAAAATAAATTCATAAAATAATGTTAATAAATATAACATATCTTTCATTCTAAAATTCATAACATTCTTCTAACCATAACGTTATATTTACATTTTACACTTATGAATCATTTCATTTTTTACATACAGATGGAGAATACTATACTAATCACTGAGGAGGTTGAGAATATTTCCAAGGCTGTGGTATAGGGTGGTTTGGTTTGATAGATCAGGGTGCATTGAGTGCACATTTTTCATCATAGGCTTCCTCCACCCACTATTATACCATACCTCTATCGTGTTGTCTTTTACGACATTGAAGTATCTAATTTCACATTTTTTGGCCATCACCTACTAACTACCCTCTTGGATAGGTGGATACTGGAGACGCACACATTCCACCTTCCTAAGTGAGTGATTACCATCACCCTCGAGGATGTCATGATCCTTCTCAATCTTCCTATCTAGGATGAATCCATTATTAGACCCACCCATTCACCCTAGCCTGACCTTGTTCATAGATTTCTAGGCGTCAACATTTTGACAGACTCTAGGGCTACAAATGGAAGGTTAATATTTATGCCCTAGCCTGAGATGATATTTTTTCATTTACTCAATTATGTTGATGAGAATACTATCATGCATCATGCTCATGCATACATATTACAGATCAGTAGAGGGGGTGTGTGTGTTGATCACTCAAGGAAGCATGTGCACATGATGTATCTTGAACTACTGGAGATCTTTGATCGGGCAGAGATGTATAACTATGGATATTCCTACTTGGCTTAAACATACATGGAATTATTAATGGAATTCTGTGTAGACCACACAGATCTCGAGGGATGTGTCATCCTTCTTCAAATGTGTGCATGGGAGTGCATTCCCATAGTCTACCCTGATCTTACTGAAGATTTGGTGTTGCATGACGCTCTATGTGGACGCTGATATAACCACTCATCTATATTGGTTTCTGATGCAAGTGGGAGATATTGGATTTTAATTTATTATTATTTATCACTTTATATATTTTATTTTACAAGTGGACCCAAAAAACACAACTTTGACAAGATTCTAACACACTATTTGGGTGCATACCATCTCAAGTTGGACAGTCTACTACCTAACCATGTAATTGTATACAATCTATAATTGTATAATAAATATAATAATAGCATCAATTTTTGTTTTTATTAAGGAATGTTTTTGAAAAATCTAACATGTCATTTCAAATTACATGGATTCTATATTGGGCTACATGAGATCAATTATTATCAGACTACACTACTTGACTTCATGATTCTAGGGATGTAGTGCCACTCATTCGCTTTCATATTATTCAATGGAACCACCCTGATAGATTCATGTGCTAGTTTGGTTGTGTTCATCCCATTCTATTTCTATCACCACAAACATAGAAGCTTCATGAGTTGAAGCTGGAAGGGAGTTAGGATGTGGACTGGTGCTGATGACATATTGAATTTCCCGAAATCTCGAGTAGACGAGCATATCATCATATCGAGGGTATACCTATGATGTGATTCCATAGTTTGAGTATAAGCGATGGTATAGACTAATGTCTATACTGTATCTAACCTAGAATAGAAAATCTCTTCATGGTATCAAAAGTTAATAAATTTACATTAGTTTTTTTTGTAAACTCTTTTCTAATTCATTTTGAATCAATTACCAGCATTCCCATTCGGAGAAACTTATTCACACGATTGATCCTGAGTAGGAGTAAGTTTCTAACCTGATAGTGATCCATGCCACAACATTAGTGATGACTCCATCTTATGTGGTGATTCACGAGAGCATCTTTGATCGTCCACCCTAGAGAGTGGAGGTTCCTACCCAGGAACTTCCTCCTGTAGCTACTCATGTTGAGGATCCATGATGATGAAGACGTAGACTGCATCATCCTACACATGGGCCCTCACTTATTCCATAGGTAAAGGTAGGCCCTCTAGCAGTCCAGCCTCATGTAATTGTGGACGTTCATTAGGAGGCATGGGGTTTGTATTTCATGATAAGATATCCACAAATCTCTCCATCTTGGGGTCCAGATCCATTGCAGGATTGGGGTAAAAATCTATCGCAGGCTTGTTTCCCCGCTGTGATGATGGAAGGTCCTTCTACTACTCTAGTGGGAGAAGTACCGGTAGCATAGTAAGACATTTATTTGACACCTCCACCCACTAAAACATAGGTGGATCATGCAATAGTCGACATTACAATGCCCGAGGATCAACCCTCTCTAGGTCATCAGACTCCACCCCGGCACGGAGCTCAGCGATCCTGATATGGGCGTACCCTTTGCAGGCCACTATATGGGATGGAATATCCTCCCAACAAACATTAGTTTTACATGTTCATGTATTTGTTTTATGTCTATCAAAATGAAAATATTTTTATTACTATCAGTATTTTTTACATGTTTATCCATTTTTTCAGTTTTCATTAATATTTTAGTCACAATTTGTATTTTATAATCTTTCAAAGTCCATTACTTGAAGCATAGGTAAACTTAATAAATTTCAAGTAGGAAAATTTAAAAGCTTATAAAATATAAACTATAAAAACAATCTAAATATAATTTAAAACATAGCCTAAACATCAAAAAAATATTTGGAAATAAAATGAATTTAATAAATATAATAAATAATGTCTATTAAAATATTTTTTTAATGACCTAGATCTCATATACATTTTATTAAATCATCTTTATCATAAACATATATGTAATAATCCCAAAAATCTAGAGGCCCAACATCTTTGGGAATTTGGTACCTGATAAAAACAATAACATAGACTTTTATTCCTATCTCCATACTTTTTTCTAAACCACACCTTACTCTTACAACATGGAATATCTTGGAGACATATAATGGGAACAAAAATGGAACGATTATAAACACCACTTACAATCATGGAATAAGATTCAAATATCATAAGAGCATAGTAAACAAAAGAGAGCATAAAGTGTGGAACAAACATAATACATGTCATCATAATTTATATATTTATAAATTATAATAAAATTATAATTATATAATAATAAAAAAATAGTATTTAACTGAAAAAATGAACTATAATACCCTATATAAGTGATTTCTAAAAATATAAATATAAATCATAATATACAAACCAATATATTAATAAATATAAAAAACATGATTTTTTTGTGGAAAGGTGGAAAGTTTGTTGGTGCCTTTCGACTGAAACGAAAAGTGGTAGTGGCCCTTCCGCCTTTAATACACATTAAAAAAATAACCTACACATTTTAAAAAAATCAGAAAACATATAAAAAAACTCAACCTTAACTCCTTAGTTGATATGGGACTCATGGCTAGTCTTTTTTCAGATGATATATATCTTCTATATTCCACATTTCATCTTGAGTTTTGACCATGGGGGATAGAGTAGAATTTACAGAGTGTCCTCGATAGTCTCTTGCACCAGAATATTGAATTTTATGCTTTTATAATGGTGTAAATATTATTTTTGATTCAGATACATTCCATGATCCTTTTTATAGGTAAAGGATTGATTAGTTCCTTCTAGTTGATGGAGTTACCATCCCCCTTCCGTGTAGTGAGTGGGACCTCCATTCTAGTCTATGATTTCTCATATAATAATCTCATGATTAAAGGGTTTTTCTTTAATTTATGGTGATGATATTCTTCATAGATGATCTCACCCCTTGTGGTGTAGGATTCCAAACGTTATTGTATCATTTTCTCGATGTTAGTAATAGTTGTTTAGAAAAGATGGATTGATATAGGAGGTCAGTGCTCCCTTGGTCAGTGTGTTCATTTCAGTAAGTCAAGAGTCCCTATTGCATCCCGCCTTTTTATAACATAAACTTTCATTACATTACACAAAACTAAGGATCTTTAAGGTTTAGTGTCTTGGAAACCAGGAACATAATACATGAAAACAACATAAAACATTCTTCTTAAACACTTCAAAGGATTCTCCTTAAGTTCATCCTAGGTTCATTACTGCATCTCATAACCTGGGGGCATACATCAAAAGAAAGGGTGAGCAGAAGGCCCAGTAAGGGAAACAAGCGAAACATTTTACATATGAACTTGAGATACATCAATAAAGTCATGAAAAGAACTTTAAGGAAATATAATGGAATCATGAGGCATATCATAATAAAAATAACATTTTTCATAACTTGAAGAAGTGGCTACAACATTTAATATTGACAATCATTTCATTTCACCAAGGTCCATCCCCAAGGTGTCATTAAAAATTACCAAGGTTATTCACCAAGGTATCAGTCTAAAAAGTCATCTCTAGAGATTAAGTCTTTACCCAATTCATTGGAGCGCTATTTGGGCGCACACTTGACATGTCTTTATTATCATGTTATACACATATATCATCATCAATCATTTCATAAACAACTCATATAGCATAAAAGAAATGGGTTTCATTTCGTAATCATAACGTTTTAAAAATTGCTTTAAAGACATGATCTTTATGTCACTTTAAACCCACGAAAAAGGGAAAGCGGGATTCATGTATGTAAATCCAAGAATTTAAAATAGAACATTTTGATATATATGTGAATATCCCTGTAGAAATAAGATCTTTGAGTATTCAATTAATAACATAAAATAATTTTGAGATAAAGAGGGAGGCATTTTGAGACGAAAACTATGCAGCATAACGGCTATGATACATGGTTTTAGAAAACATTGAAAAGAGAGGGGACATGGGTCACACACTAAAAATGATTCATAAAATAGGAGGGGAACATAATATAAAGTATTTAAGAACATGGTAATGAAATTTGAATGATATACCATATGAAACGAAGAACTTGAAAGAAAGACAAAAAATAAGATTTCTCTTATGAGAATTCGGCAGCCTAACGACATCACTTAAAACTTCCAAAAATGGATTGATGAGATCAAATATGGTCTCTCGTCATATGAACATAAATAATCAGTATCATAGATATAGATATCATACCCCAACATAATAAAAAGGAACTTGAAAGACTTGACATGAAAATAGATCTTGAAAACGAGAAGGGTGAAAGAACCCCTTAGAAATTCGGTAGCCTAACGACGTCACATAAACTTCAACAAAAATGAATTGATGAGATAAAATAGGGTCTCTCATAATATGAACATAAAAGATCAGTATGTTATATTTATAGATCATACCCCAACATAATAAAAAGTAACATGAAAGACTTGACAAGAAAATATATCTTGAAAATGAGAAGGGTGAAACAATCCCTTAAAAATTCGGCAGCCTAACGGCGCCACTTAAAACATAAAAATACTGAATTGAAGATATAAAATAGGGTCTCTCATCATATGAACATAAAAAATCAGTATGATATATTTAGAGATAATACCCCAAAATAATAAAAAGTAACATGAAAGACTTGACATGGAATTAGAACTTTGAAAAAGGAGAAAGGTGAAAGAACCACTTAAAAATTCGGCAGCCTAACGGCGCCACTTAAAACTTCAAAATACTGAATTGAAGAGATCAAATGGGGTATCTCATAATATGATCATAAAAGATCAGTATGATAAATTTAGATATCATACCCCAACATAATAAAAAGGAACTTGAAATACTTTACATGAAAATAGATCTTGAAAAATGAGAAGGGAGAAAGAATCTGTTACAAAAATTTCGGCAGCCTGACGGCGCCAATTAAAACTTCATAAAACGAAATAATGAGAGTAAGAGGGGATCTATCATTATATGAACATGAAAAGGGAAGTAAGAGGATTATAAAATAACATTCTTTAACATAAGAACATGGATCATAAATGAAATGACATAAAAGAGATTACTTGAAAGGAAAGAGAGAGGTCGGATCCCTTACCTTAAAATGTAACTCATAAAACTCAAAGGTTTGGACCTTGAGGGCTTGGGGGCACCTTTGGAGGACTCCTTGGGAGGTAATGAGACCAGAACTTAGTTGGGGGAGAGTGGGGAGTCGAAATGGATGAGAGTATGGCTTGGTATGTATAGGGAAAGTGAGGGGACAAGGCATTAATGGCCAAGGGACACCTCAAAAGTGGTTTTCTCAAAACCATGTGCTCTCCCATGGTATTTCCCATGGAGTTAGGCCACATGGGTCCCCCCATACAATAATTCATCACCTTTGGTCGGCCAACCCATAAAATATCTCATGATATCATCATTACACAGTAATGATGTCATTAAACATACCGAAACCCTAAAACTGTATTTTTACTATTCACTGAAAATTCAAATTTCTCAGAAAAATCCCAAAATTTCACCTTAACCAAATATCAATTCTCTGATTTCAAAAATGAACTCCATTTTATAAAAATAATTTTCTAAATATTTTTAATTTAATTTTTAATTAAAAAACACTATTCACCTGAAAAAACTAATACTTGAATAATAATTTATGAAACCGTTATTTAACCATTTTATTGAATCAAATTACTTAGTCAAGGTGCCTAGATTATATTAATACTTTCTTTAAGTGAGATTACTAATCCATTTGGACACATTACTAATCCTAGTCATAAAATCACTATTTATAATTTACTATTCATCAAAAATGAAGTTGATCTTATTAGACTCTAAATTTCGTACTGAACATAATTGTAGAAGACCATTTTTTGAAAATCATTACACATTTTTAATTATTTAAGGTTTATCTAAACATTTTTAAAATATCATTTTTCTAAAATTCATCAAAAATATGCATACTATATTTATCCGGACATTTGAAAATTCATAAACTTCATCATAAGAAGAAATCAAAATTTTTATTTAAAACAATGGGTTACACAAGGCAGTTACGGTCTCCTTACATAGCTCCTTATCACACCAGCATAGGAACTAAGTGTGAGGTGTGATAAGGTGAGAGAATATGAGGGAGGCTCGGCCAACATCACACGAGTAGTAATTTCTATTAGTTTGAACTTCTCGCGAAGGCGATTCCGTTCTAGCTTCACACGATGAAGTTCGGCTTGGTTTTGGTCTAGAGAAAAGCCCAGTGGTGCTACCTCCTTCCCAAGTTCTGTTATATGGGCTTCGATCGGTCCAAGACTACTGGGTGAGGCCATATAAGCTTCTTTCTATAATAATTAGCCAAGATTACTTGTATTTAGAGACAATAATCAAAATGTTTAGTTTTCAGCGGTCATATTGACCAATGGTCATATAATAGTCAAAACCCAACAGTCTCATTTTAATTATAATCATTTTATCAAATGAAACATTTTTTTTGAGTATAAAAATAAAATAAAATAACACATAAATTTAGGAAACAAGATTTATTCAAAATTTCGGGTCGTTACAATCTTCCCCCCCTTAAGAAATTGCATCCTCGCAATTTTTAAAATTGGGTTTTGAAATTTCATTGAAAGTCCCACATCAGAAAAGGAGTCGGTAAAACTATTACTTTAAAAGAAAGAAAGGGAAGTACAAAGGTCACCCGAGTTAACCCACACTAGGATTCTATGTAGGAAAACATGGACATGGAGGAGAAAACAAAGGGTCAAGTTCTAAGGGAGAGTGATAGAAAACATGATTAGGAGAAATTTAACCATAAGAAAATCCCAAACTTATGATTTGTGTAAACGGTCTTTGATTACCTAGTAGGAAACGTAAACCAACAACGTTTTTGTTTTACGTTCCTTTTCATAATTTTGAGGAATTCATTTACTACATAGAAAAGAAACATAAGAAAATATACCTACCTTCAAGTAGAGTTTCATCCTTTAATAAGTCTCTATCAAAACTAATCTTTTCTTCAAATGATGAGAATTCAAAAACACTTGGTCTCATAAAAAGCACAAGAATCATCTTCTAGAGAATCACATAATCCACAAAAGATTAACTATCTATTTCTTATATCTTTAAACATTATCCCAAAAACAGAAACGGTAAGGTAAAACAACTCTTCAAAAAGAAAGAATCCCATAGGAATAGAAACTACTTTTAAATCTTCAAAGTTCCATGGTACTACCCAAAGTTCATCATAGACCATCCCATAAATAACTTTTCTTAAAATTCCTTAAAATAAACCAAACTAAGATTGAAACCCAAATACAAGAAGAATTTGATAACATAGTCTTCCAAAATAAACTTCATTGTTCATCTCCAAAACACATCAACCACTCCTAACATCTTATAACAAAAGTAGCTAACCTAAACCTATTTTACCCAAGATAGGTTAATCATTTTCATAAGTAACCTAAATTACTATAAGTCCACCTTAAATTCATCAATTCTATAAGTCAACCTTACTTCTAAATGAAAATACCGTAGTAATCTATTTACCTTGATCATATAGGGTCCCCAAAATAGTGAACGTCTTCCAAAATAATAATCATCTTTTAATCCCCTAATCATCTCTGTCATATTAATACAGAAATTGTCGCATTTCCTATCACATTGGTTGTTGGGACATGTTCTTCCATTTCCCACCATTAACTAAGAAGAGAAAGTATAATTAGAGGCTTAAATACTTAACCAATAATCATGAAAAGGAGCTTAAATCATATAAGTGTAACTTGTAGAAGAAAAGTATACCCTAACTTGTGATCCCCTAGGTTTGAAACTAGGTTATCCATGATCATATATTATTATTTGAATCTTTATTTTGTTTTATACTTATTCCTTTAATAATGGTTCATACTAAGCTTATTAATTTACCAAAGAATATCCCCCGGGAGTTTCGTAACCAATAGACTAGTATAGCAAGGCCCATTGTCGTGTACCAGTTCCCGTTCGAGTCTAACTCAAAGCGGTGTTTTCAGGTTTTACCCCTATGTATATCTGTGCCAGAGCCACCTCTACCTATTCGTAAACAGACAGGGATGTATTTACTTGGAAACCCCTTACTCAATACTCACCAAAATACCAGGAATATTTCCTATATTTAAACATTTCTATAGGGTTCTTCCTATAGTTTTCATATCCTAATTTCCACAAATAACTAAACCATCCTTTGATACCAACTATTGCATCCTGCCTTTTTATAACATAAACATTCATTATATTACACAAAACTGAGGACCTTTAAGGTTTAGTGTCTTGGAAACCAGGAACATAATACATGAAAACAACATAAAACATTCTTCTTAAACACTTGAAAGGCTTATATTTAAATTCATCCTATGTTCATTACTCCATCTCATAACCTGGGGACATACATCAAAAGAAAGGGTGAGCAGAAGGCCCAGTAAGGGAAATAAGTGAAACATTTTACATATGAACTTGAGATACATCAATAAAGTCATGAAAAGAACTTTAAGGCAATAGAATGAAATCATGAGGCATATCATAATAAAAATAACATTTTTCATAACTTGAAGATGTGGCTACAACATTTAATATTGACAATAATTTCGTTTCACCAAGGTCCATCCCCAAGGTGTCATTAAAAATTACCAAGGTTATTCACCAAGGTATCAGTCTAAAAAGTCATCTCTAGAGATTAAGTCTTTACCCAATGCATTGGAGCGCTATCTGGGCGCACACTTGACATGTCTTTATTATCATCTGAGCCACATATATCATCATCAATCATTTCATAAACAACCCATATAGCATAAAAGAAATGGGTTTCATTTCATAATCATAACGTTTTAAAAATTGCTTTAAAGACATGATCTTTATGTCACTTTAAACCCACGAAAAAGGGAAATCGGGTTCCATGTATGTAAATCCCAGAATTTAAAATATAACATTTTGATATATATGTGAATACCCCTGTATAAATAAGAGCTTTGAGTATTCACTTAATAACATAAAATTATTTTTAGATAAAGAGGGAGGCATTTTGAGACGAAAACTATGCAGCATAACGGCTATGATACATGGTTTTAGAAAACATTGAAAAGAGAGGGGCCATGGGTCACCCACTAAAAATGATTCATAAAATAGGAGGGGAATATAATATAAAGTATTTAAGAACATGGTAATGAAATTTGAATGATATACCATATGAAATGAAGAACTTGAAAGGAAGACAAAAAAATAATATTTCTCTTATGAGAATTTGGCAGCCTAACGGCGTCACTTAAAACTTCCAAAAATGGATTGACGAGATAAAATAGGGTCTCTCATCATATGAACATAAATGATCAGTATAATAGACATAGATATCATACCCCAACATAATAAAAAGGTACTTGAAAGACTTGACATGAAAATAGATCTTGAAAACGAGAAGGGTGAAAGAACCCCTTAGAAATTCGGCAGCCTAACGGCGTCACTTAAACTTCAACAAAAATGAATTGATGAGATCAAATAGGGTCTCTCATCATATGAACATAAAATATCAGTATGATATATTAAGATATCATACCCCAACATAATAAAAAGGAACATTAAAGGCTTGACAAGAAAATAGATCTTGAAAATGAGAAGGGTGAAAGAATCCCTTAGAAATTTGGCAGCCTAACGGCGCCACTTAAAACTTCAAAATACTGAATTGAAGAGATAAAATAGGGTCTCTCATCATATGAACATAAAAGATCAGTATGATATATTTAGTGATCATACCCCAAAATAATAAAAAGGAACATGAAATACTAGACATGGAATTAGAACTTTGAAAAAAGAGAAAGGTGAAAGAACCACTTAAAAATTCGGCAGCCTAACGGCACCACTTAAAACTTCAAAATACTGAATTGAAGAGATCAAATGGGGTCTCTCATCATATGATCATAAAATATCAGTATGATAAATTTAGATATCATACCCCAACATAATAAAAAGTAACTTGAAATACTTTACCTGAAAATAGATCTTGAAAAATGAGAAGAGATAAAGAATCTGTTACAAAAATTTCAGCAGCCTAACAGCGCCACTTAAAACTTCATAAAACGAAATAATGAGAGTAAGATGGGATATCTCATTATATGAACATGAAAAGGGAAGTAATATTAGTATAAAAGAACATCCTTTAACATAAGAACATGGAACATAAAAGAAATGACATAAAAGAGATTACTTGAAAGGAAAGAGAGAGGTTGGATCCCTTACCTTAAAATGTAACTCTTAAAACTCAAAGGTTTGGACCTTGAGGAATTGGGGGCACCTTGGGAGGACTACTTGGGAGGTAATGAGACCAGAACATTGTTGGGGGAGAGTGGGGAGTCGAAATTGATGAGAGGATGGCTTGGTATTTATAGGGAAAGTGAGGGGACAAGGCATTAATGGCCAAGGGACACCTCAAAAGTTGTTTTCTCAAAACAATGTGCTCTCCCATGGTATTTCCCATGGAGTTAGGCCACATGGGTCCCCCCATACAATACTTCATCACCTTTGGTCGGCCAACCCATAAAGTATCTCATGATATCATCATGACACAGTTATGATGTCATTAAACATACCGAAACCCTAAAACTGTATTTTTACTATTCACTAAAAATTCAACTTTCTCAGAAAAATCCCAAAATTTCACATTAACCAAATATCAATGCTCTGATTTCAAAAATGAACTCCATTTTATAAAAATAATTTCCTAAATATTTTTAATTTAATTTTTAATTAAAAAACACTATTCACCCAAAAAAATAATACTTGAATAATAATTTATGAAACCGTTATTTAACCATTTTATTGAATCACATTACTTAGTCAAGGTGGCTAGATTATATTAATACTTTCTTTAAATGAGATTACTAATCCATTTGGACACATTACTAATCCTAATCATAAAATCACTATTCATAATTTACTATTCATTAAAAATCAAGTTGATCTTATTAGACTCTAAATTTCGTACTGAATATAATTGTAGAAGACCATTTTTTGAAAATCATTACACATTTTTAATTATTTAAGGTTTATCTAAACATTTTTAAAATATCCTTTTTCTAAAATTCATCAAAAATATGAATACTATATTTATCCGGACATTTGAAAATTCATAAACTTCATCATAAGAAGAAATCAAAAAATTTATTTAAAACAAAGGGTTACACAAGGCAGTTATCGTCTCCTTACATAGCCCCTTATCACACCAGCATATGACCTAAGTGTAAGGTGTGCTAAGTTGAGAGAATCTGAGGGAGGCTTGGATAACATCGCACGAGTAGTAATTTCTATTAGTTTTAACTTCGCAGGAAGGCGATTCCGTTCTAGCTTCACACGATGAAGTTCGGCTTGGGTTTGGTCTAGAACAAAGCCCAGTGGTGCTACCTCCTTCCCAAGTTCTGTTAGATGGGCTTAGATCGGTCCAAGACTACTGGGTGAGGCCATAAAATCTTCTTTCTATAATAATTAACCAAGATTACTTGTATTTAGAGACAATAATCAAAACATTTAGTTTCCAGCAGTCATATTGACCAGTGGTCATATAATAGTCAAAACCCAACAGTCTCATTTTAATTATAATCATGTTATCATATGAAACATTTTTGTTGAGTATAAAAATAAAATAAAATAACACATAAAATTAGGAAACAAGATTTATTCAAAATTTTGGGTCGTTACATTCCCCTTTGATGATTAGAGTTTTCATGGTTTGGTAATGATGATGGTTGACCTATTTTGATACTTCATGCATGAAACAACTTTTGGAGTGAGGGATGCTTTAGTTTTTTCCCTCTCGTTCCTCTTTTTAGAGAGAAGAAGGTTCTGGTGGCGGTTACTGATTTAGTGATTGTTTTATTTTAACCCTTGAGTGCATCTGGGATGTTGGGTTCCAAACTTTTATGTCATTTTGATGAGGGATCCCTTTCCATTGAGATTTTCTAAAACATGGTCTTCCCATTGAAGTTTTAGGGTCATTGGGTGTGGTTGGTTGTTTGTTTTAGTTATCTTGGTGTGGTGTGGGGCCTCATTTAGGGAGTGATGGTATGACTATAGTTTTAGTTACTCGCCCTAAATGTTTGTGGTAGTTCTAAAGAGGAATTTGTGGTTCATGATTTGGTGTGCCTCCATTGATTGGGGATCTCATCTGATCCCCTAGGGTGTGTTGAAGGAATTATGAGATGTTTCTATTTCCCATCACCATCGAGTTGGTCTTTTGTGGTGAACATTGAGTAGATAAGTGTCTTCACCTTAGGCATGAGGTATGTATTGTGTGTCTCCATGGTGTGAATGAGTGATCTGTTGGGCTTTCCTTAGTTACCCCTTATAGACACAACCACAAATTGGTGCAAGGGACATGTGGGCCTTTATCACCACTAAGAAAAGCATGCTGATAAAAGGGGAAATTTATCAGCCCTAGCTAAAAGCGTTGATAAATCTACCCTTTATCGTCGATTTTTTTAGCACAGATAAAAGTTTATAATAAAATATATTATTAATTTATATTAAAAAATAATTTTTATTCATACACATTAAATAAAAAATGCATGTTTATAAATAATATTTATTTTTTCAATAATTCAAATATATATATATAATGTTTTAAAGAAATTAATTATCTTATAAAAAAATTATTAAATAGTAAATACATTTATTATATTTATAATTCTATACTTATAATTATATATAAATACTTTTTAAATATTTATAATTATAATTATAAATGAAGAAATAGATATATATATATATAAATAAATATACGCTTCTAATGAATTTGGTCAAAAATATATTAATGCATGAGTATAATTGATGTGCATATTTTATGCTTTCATCATGATTTAATGTTAATTTATAAATTACACCCTTATTATTATTATTCATGTTGTCAATATGTGATGGCTAATTTTTTATTATCTATATACTTTACTAGGTACGTGATTCATTCATGTTATACCCATATGAATATATTCTCATAAATACTTATAAAATTACAATAGATATATTTATTATAATTATAATTTAAAAATTTAAATTATATTTAAAAACTTTTTAAATATATTTATTTATAATTATAATTATTACTGTATATATATCTAAATAATTTTAAAATTATAATATATACATCTATTATAATTTTATAAATATATTTATAATTATATACGAATATTTATAAATATATTTCCTTATAGTTATAATTATAAATATATATATATATGTATGTAAATAATTATAAAATTATAATAAATATATTTATTATACTTATAAATTTATAAATATATATAATTAAATAAATGTATTTATAAATATATACAAATATTTAAAAATAAATACAAATATTTATGATTATAATTTTAAATAAATATAGATATATTTAAATAATTATAAAATTAAAAAATTATATATATATTATATATATTTATAAAATTCTAAATATAATAAATATATTTGTTATAATTTTATAATTATTTCTATATATATATATAATTATAACTATAAATATATATATATATTATAATTTTTTAATTATAAATAAATATTTCTTTATTTTTGTGGTGTTTTCTCTATGACTTCGGCGTGACCTCGGTGCGGGTTTGGTGGCCCCCTCTCGGGCAGCAAGGCGATCATGGGTGGGATTACGGCATTGTAACGATTTTCGATCTGGCCCTAGTTGCCTAGATCTGGCTTTTTTTGCACCGATTTCACAACAGTTGGGTTCTTCTTCGACAGAACATCAATCTGCATGTGATCTGGCTTCTGAGTGCGGTGAGGTGGAGATTTGGCTATGGTAGGTGTAGGTGGTGGTGATTCTTGTGTACAGGTGGATGTGGGGGCTCGAGCGGCTTGGCGGTGGCAACATCCTCGATGAAGAAATTCTTCAGTTGGGTATCATGTTGCGGCGGACACGGAGGTGCTTCCTCAGGTGATCAGGGATGGAGACTATTTGGGATGCAACTGTAGGGTTTCAATGGTTGGGTGAGGGAATTGCACTATTTAATCCGGGCGCAGGCCGCATACGTGGATGGGGGTGTGCCAATGGACTCTAAATCCACTGTTTTTTGTGCGTTGGATTTGTAATGGGTTTTGGTTTTGTAATTGGGTTTTTCCCACTGGGCTCTTAGGCCACTAAATTTTAAGGCTATGTGCCTCTCGATTTATGGGCTTGTAATGGGTTTTCCCCTAACCTAGTTCAAAAGAGGTTCATGTTTTCCTTTTCTCTTTTTAATAAAGCGGTTTTCCCCAACCTTTTCGATAATAAATAACAGTGGATTAATTATAAAATTATAATAAATATATTAATTATATATATTAATAAAATTATAAATATAATAAATATATTTGTTATAATTTTATATTTATTTAAATATATATATATATATAATTATAAAATAAATTAATATTTATTTATTATAATTTTATAATTATTAATAAATATATATTTATATATACTTATGATTATAAATATATATTTTTAAAATGTGGGTTTGTATTCACACACACACGCTATAAAGATTGCCTGGGGACTCGACCACACGACCGACGTTCCATACCCCAACCCACCAGCCACCCCAGCCACCTGCGGGGTATAATTGTAAATATATATATATATATATAATTAAATAGTTATAAAATTATAATAAATATATTTATAAATATATACAAATATTTTTAAATAAATACAATCGTTTATAATTATAATTATAATAAATATATTAAATATATTTATTTATAAAATTATAAGTATATTAAATACAGTTCTTATAGTTTTATAATTATTTAAATATATATATATATATAATTATAAATATAAATGAATATATATTAGTTATAATATATAAAATTATATATTCATATAAATATATATATATATTTATATATTTATTATATGTATAATCTTATAAATATATTTAATTAATAAATTAATTATATATTTCTAAAATTATAAATATAAGAAATACATTTCTTATAATTTTATAATTATTTAAATTAATATATATAAATTGATAGTTATAAATATAAATAAATATATATTTAGGATTATATATAATAAATATATTTATTATATATAATTATAAATATGATAAATATACTTATTATAATTTTATAATTATAAATATTTATTTATTTATTTATTTATTTATAATATTTATAATTTTATAAATATATATAAATATATAAATATATTTAATATATATATAAATATAAATAAATATTTATTTATTTATAATTATAATTATAAATATATATATATATTTATTATATAAATAATTTTTAAAATATATATAATAATATAAATAAATTATTAACACTATAGGTTTATCAGTGCTAAATTATCCCTAATAAAGACATGTTTTATCAGCGCTTTCTATTTTAGCATTGATAAAACATACCTTTATCAGCGCTTGCTAACTAGTGCTGATAAAAGTTTTACCTGGTTTTATAAATGAACCCTAATAGTCGTCTTCTTCTCTCGCACACCTCAAGCTCTCACGGAAGCCGACCCCTGCCACCACAGACTTCTCCTCTGTCGACTCCTCCTCTACCGTCGTTGACCCCTCCTCTGTCGTTGTCGACCCCTCTTCTACTGTCGACCCCTCCTCTACCCCGACCCCTCTTTTTCCACTATGAATCCCTCCTCAGTAGCTGTGAATCCCTCCACCGTGAACCCCACTTCCGCCTTATACCAAACCCATCCTTCGTTGTGAACACTCCTTCATCGTAAACCCACCTCCACCGCGAACCCCACCTCCACCATGAACACCTCCGCAACCTTCACCATCGTCGACGCCTACCCCGACTCCACCACTGTCAGACCCTACTTATGTCATCAAACCTCAAAATCTAAAGTATGTTCTTACTTTATTTGGAATGCTATGATAGTTAAGATTTATTATAAGGATTTAGCATTTGAAATCTCAGATAGTGTTTGATCATTGTATTAATTGTAGGTATAATTTTCTCTCATCGAGACTAAAGGAACATATTCATTTTTTATTGGTTTTATATCTCTTTAATGGTTATTTACTCTAAATCTATAAACATATGTTTTAATATTACTTGTTATAGTTGATTTTTCATATATAGGTCTAGTTACGATTTCTAATGATAAACCTTTTTGTAGTAGAGGGAATGTGGAATCTATCATTATTTGTGCTTTTATGTTTGTTTTATATACTATGTGGTATATGAGAATGGATAAGATAGTGTAGAGGATTTTAAGGGTAACCAATACTATTCATATGTCTATAACCAAATTAGTAATGCCCAATAATTCTGTGGAGTATGATATACACATGTTACATTTACTTTAGATTCTTCCTGTGACTATAATGTTTTTATCTATTCTAAAAAATATTGAGAGGACCCTGGGATGAGTGACTATTCATTGGTAAAAATTTATAGATATTGGTCAACATGTTTTGATGATATGTGATGCTTCACTAAGAGAGTTGGGTTGTAATTTGGGTTGGGTGACATCTTTTCCTTGTGGGTTAATTTGTGAAATAAGAGATTGGTGGCCTAAGGTACTTTGGATTATCTAAGAGATGATCATTGTGTATGAGGAGTTGTGTAAGGGGTATTCGGTATCGATACATAGTATAACACTGCATATAATTCTTGACATATTATAGTAGAAATTGTTATGATAGGTAGAATGTATGAGTCTATTTTTGATGTTGTTACTGACATTAACTTGTGATTCCATTTTCATATTATATTCATGAGGGACTGGAAAGGTTATTCATAGGCCCAACAAGATGTTTAAAAGGAAAACTATCTACATGATGATCGTTACTCTTCTTGAGGTATTGGTTATGTTGTGACTATACCCATAAACCAGATACACTTACAATGGGCCTGACATTCTCATATTGATTGATTAACATATCTTGAGTGATTGTAAATTTTAAACCTCTTTCTACAACATAGATATACTAACCAAGAGGCTGAATATGTTACATAAAAACATTAACTATTACTTGATGTTTGACTATATTACACCACTTATATTATTCCAATGCATGTTAGCTAGGTATAATAGGTGTTATGTTTTATTATTAGAATGGTGTAGAATATTATCTTATTTTGATAGTTATAATGATTCACCAACAATGTAAAAATATAGGAGGATCGTGATTAATTGTTTACTATCCTAATAAGAAAACATTGAATCAAAATAATTGTTTATATGACATCAATTACTACCTTTTATATGATATTATACATGAACTCATGAATATTTGGTAAGTACCCCTTCATATGTTATACAGTTTAAAGTCTTTCCACTAGAACCTAAATATGGAATATGGGTAATACATGATAGAGATGACCCAAAATTCTCTGGTGTGTTGAGTTCCTCCATGGTGTTTTTAAGGGTCACAAGGATTAGAGTTACATTCCTGCACGAAAGAGATACCTCCAATTGGTAGTTCAAATCCCTTATGAATTGGTAGAATGGTAAAAAAGGTGTATCTACACTCTTTTCCAAGGGTTATGGAATACTTATGGGGGTAATATTTGTTTAGGGTAAAATACTAGGAGAATCTGAGTCCCCCTGGATAGTTGGAATGTGGATGATTTAAGTCATAACCCTAAGGTTTGAATAAATAAATGTGATATGGGGTAGACATTTATGGGATAACCCACAACACCTTGAGGTTTTGGGTTCTTACATGGTGTTACCAGGGCTCAAAAGGATCGGGGTTCCTTTCATGCAAGTAGAATATGCCTCTGATTTGTATGTCAAATCCCTTATACATCAGTAGCATGGTCAAACAAAGGTGTTCCCACAATTTTCTAGGGGTCATAAAAGATTTATGAATACTCAAACATCTGAATGATGAAGTTGGGTGCAGAGAGAAATCCGTCCAGGAAGGGTTTTGGCACCCTAGGTTAGTTTATCTCTTTAATTATAAAACCCAAACCATATACCATGTGATCATGAGTCACAAGGTGTGGGCCATCAAAAGGAATAGGAATGGAGCATCACATTCCAGTTTTGAAAATGGGTACAACGCATAGTGATGTAATGTCGAGGATATCAAATCCACTTGAATATTATGGTTACAAGGATTTTAAATCATGGTCTGAAGCACTCGGTTCAGGAGGGTGGTATGGTATAATCATATCAGGGATGGACTAGAACACACTCAAGTGTTGGGTTCTTCTACAATGAAGTCAGGCTCATAAGAATCCTAAATATCTCTATATATGTCCAATATCTCTCTGGTTGATTGGTCTAATCCTTATTCATTTTTTCATGGTCAAACATATAGATCTATTTTCATTTCTAAAGACCATGGAAGGTTTATGAAAACCTAAGGTGCTCAGATAATGAAGTGTGATTTTTGGAAAATTTAATATCCAAGAAGGGTTTGAGCATCCTAAAAGTCGTGTCATCACCTAGTGAACAATTTAACATGGTCAGGATATGTGACAAACCATTACTATAACTTTTTCATGGACAAGGGAGTCTAGAAATCATGATTTATCTTTTACCAGGGCCACAAATTCGACCCTATGAGCTTTATGTGTCATTTCTTTACACCCTAATTGTTTTCTTAACTATGGAGATGAAGAGTTTAGTGAGAAAAGACTTGAATTTTTCTCAGGACACCCTTTGTGTATTTTCAACTTGATATGTTTTGTGCCTCTTTTGATAGTATTTTAAGGTATTGTAATTTAGACTATCAAAGTCTAGAGTTTAAGGTCATACAAACTATTACCAAAGTGTAGGTAGTTTAGGTTCATAATGAAAATTGACATATCATAAGTGGAATGTTATAAAAGAACCTCATTATGATACCAAGGTTCAAGAGTATTCCAAAATCCTTTTGATAAGGAGATTAATTTTTTTAAATCATGGATCGAGGTTCTCGAGTCATGAGTAATGATATGGGAAAATCATACCAAGGATGGTCCAAAACACCCTCAGGTGTTGGGTTCCGCCACAGTGACATTAGGATCATAAGAATTAGAAAGATCTTTATATATGGATACGATATCTATGGTTGATCGATCTGAGCCTTTATGCATCGATATCATGGTCAAATAGAGAGATATATTTTCCTTTACAAGTTCCATGGAAGGTTTTTGGTAACACAAGGCACTCAAGACATGAAGTTTGATTAATGAATTGAGGTGTTTAAAAGATGATGAAAGAAACACATACTCTGGTTGAATATGGTAATGCTCTTATGGTCCTTTTATAAGGGATGATAATGGGTGGTGGTCTACACATTTTAACTTAATTTAATGGGGAATTATTTATTGTTCATTTTAAATTTCATGTGTCTAAGATATTTTCCATACATTTTAACTTCATACGATGAGTACATATTCATTTCCTTGTATTTTAATTTCATGCGGTGAGGACTTATTTATTTCCTTACAGTTCAACATCATGTTTTAAGGACATGTTTGTTTCTTTATAGTATAACATCATGAGGAAAGGATGTGGGGACTAAAATGAAAAATTGTGAAAGATTTATTATGTGCATAAGAAATCTATACACAGAACTGACTCATATGTAGGAAACATGAGATTGTATGAATCTACCCCTATACAATTGGGGTAAGTTCCTCATTTAGGTCTAACCCATACACATGGGTGAGGGATATATTTTTTCTTGTCACGGCTAGACCTAAGAGTCAGAGATCTAGGTTTCTCTATATATCCTATGAGGATATGAATCAAGCCACACATAGTTCTCGAATAGGAAACACTCCATGCGGTCCTAACCCTTACACAGAGGGGGGAATTGTTCTCGTTGATTGTTGTAGCTGGCCCCGAGATTGAATATCTAGGAGTCAATATGTATCCTATGATTATAGGAAATAATACACATGTATTTATTCGGGAACCATGTATTTTATTGTCATGTGGCAAGGACATGGGCTCCCTGGCATGAAAAGGGAATATTGTTGCTCGACCCTAGACCTAAGATTTGGGGGTCCCTACATATCCTATGATGATATGAATCAATCCATACATAGTTATTTGAATGAAATATCCTTGTTAAAGTATATTATATACACAATGACGGGGAATTTTTATGTTCAGTTGTTGCGGATGGGCCCATGATTAGTGATCTGGGCGTCTCTACGTATCTTGTGATGACAAAAATCAAGCCACACGTAGTTCTAGAAACCCATGTAGTTTAGTGCTGTATGGAAAGTAAATAAACCATGTATTTTATCATCATGTGTTGAATATTAATGGTGTACCTTTTAAGGTAATTCATTTAAGACCATGGTCACCCTTTCATGAACCGATTTGTCCCACTTATGTGAGGAGATCCCTTACCAAAATTCCAAAACTCACGTGAGCTATGTTCAGTGTGAGAATATAGGAATGAAAAAGGTTCCTAATATAATGGATACAATTGGAGGATAGAAAATGGAATTTTATACCATACATTGGCTAGACCGGGATATAGGATCCAAGCATCCTTACATATCTCATCAAAATAATAATCAAGTTGTATGTAGTTCTTGAAAAAATTTATTTTTAGTGACATGTGGCAAGGACATTAGCCATTAATTTTAACTTCATGTGGTGAGGCCTTGGGTGACTCAATGTGAGAGAAGAGTAATATTGAGAATAGGACTAAGAACGGAGGTTTGGGCATCATTGTGCATCTTGTGATTTCAGTAATCAAGCCTCACATAGTTCTTAGAAACTATGATGTTTAGTTTCATGCGACTAGGATATTAGCAATGCAATTTGAAATATTTCAGTAAGCATGTGGGTCACCCGATGTGTAAGAAGAGAAATATAGTATCTATGCCCAGAAATAGAGTTTTGAGCATCACTATATATCCTGTGATGGTAGGAATCATGCCACACATAGTTCTTAGATGAATAAATCCCCTGTATGGATTTGAATCTCACATAAGGAAAGGGGAATTTCATAATTCTTTTAAAAAAATCTATATCATGTGTGGTGAATCATCAGGGATATGATGATTCTTATGTAGTTTAATGTCATGTGGTGGGGACATATTCTGTGTAGTTTTAACATCAGGTGGTTAGGATGGGAGACATTGTGCAGTTTAAAGTCTTGCTACCAGGAAGAATTTTTTCAGTTTAACATCATGTGACCAAGATAAGAGATTTTGTTTAGTTTAATGTCTTACTTCAAGGATGGGAGATTCCATGTAGTTTAATGTCTTTCTATTGGGATAAGAGACATCGTGCAGTTTAACATCTTACTATTGAGACAAGAGATGTTGTGAAGTTAACGTTTTTCTACCAGGATGAGAGATGTTGTGCAATCTAACTTCTTGTTGTAAGTACAAGAGAAACTTGATGGAAACTTTGAAAATTATTTCCTAAGAAACCTCTCATTAGAGGGGATTGTGACACACTCCCCATCCATTATGGCTAGTGATTAGTATTGATTATGATAAACCTTATCTATGATGTAAGGCCCTTCCCATCTGGGTTTCATCTTTGGAAGATTCGTAGCTATTATTATTTGGGTTTTGAGAGCCAACACCAGTTATCATTAGAGGAATGAATGGAGGATAACCTTTTTATTGAAGGACCATGTGATCTGATTCTGATGAACTTAGAGGTTTTTCAGTGTGTGTAACTAATTCTCATCAAGCCTATCCAATTAATTCAACTGCCTTTTCAATTTCACATCATCTGATTGTTGTATGCAAGTGTCTATTTAGAGTGAATGTGGATTGAATTATATGGGTAACACTCCCTCAATTCCATACTCTAATGAATATATAATTTCTTGTGTAGAAGTATGTGTGGTTGTGTGGTAGTCCCCTAAAGAATGGAGGTGATTTTCCATCCAGTACTTCTTATCTTCATTCACCATCTTGTATAGTATATTTGACAGATTCATATTGAAGTCCTCTATATGTCCATTTTCCACTACGTGATAGAGTTATAAATTATTGGACCCAATTTTGTAATCCTGTTATATTTTCTTTAACTCTGTTGAACTGAATTTTGGGTCATTTTTTGTCAATATTTTGTGAGGGACTCCAAACCTGGTGATGATATGGGGATTTACAAAGTTAATTATTCTATTCATACAAACTTTATTGAGGGGTATTACCTCATCCCATTTAGAGGATAATTTGTTATCAGTAATGATGTGCTTGAAATGATTGGTTGTTGCTGGTGGTATTTCCCCACAACATCTATTCCCCATGTGTAAAACAGATAGGAATATTTACCTATATGTAGAAATTTTGAGGGTTGATGGATGAATTTTTCATGGATATGACATGAATGAGATTTCATGGTGAATTACACATATTATTTTATCATGGTTTTTTAGTAGTAACATAGCATCTTGATTTGGTGGGAGAGTCTGGTCTTAGACTGATGAGCATCATAGGATCTTGTGTGGACTTCTTCTATGATGGAAAACATTTCTCCCTATGAAATTAATTTGAGGAGGATTTCATTAAATCCATTATTATATAGCGGATTTTTCTAATTTATAATTTCCTATAGGGAAAATTTCTCTACTCGCTGTCGAATATGTTCTCCTCCATCTTGGTTTTTCAGGAGGATTCCATTTTAGAGATATCTTATTGTGGGATCCATCCATCCAAAGGTAGATATTGGTTCATCTTTCTCTGGGGTAGCAATGAAATATTTTATTTATCCCACATTTCAGATGGTGATTGATGATACCACTCTTCGGTTCATGATATTGAAGATTTATTCCTCCTGATCAGGGTTAACCAGGATGGTGGCTGCATTATCCAATGCATCAGCACAAGAATATTTTGATTGGGAAACATGATGAAATGTGGAATCAAAAGGGAACTCTTCCATTACCCCCTGACATACCTTGTGATAGGGGCTAGTTCTTTCTTTTTTATGGAATATTCTCCATTGATCGTCTTTATCACTAGATCTGAATCCTATTTGATGTTCAGGTATACTATTTGTATCTATAAGGATAGTTCCAAGCCAACAATGAGGGATTGGTAGTCAACCTCATTATTTATGCATCCCTTGGATAGTGATAAAGAGTAATGAAAACTAATTTATCTAGAGAAAAAAAATACAATCCATAATCCAATTTGGCTGAGTCTAAGGTTTTCCATTATCTTGTTGATAGGTTTCTAGGAAGTTCCATCAAAATACATATCCCATGTCTAAGGAGTGTCATGGTCATAGAAAACCTCCTCATCGAGAATTTTTGTATCTATGGGTGTACTTTATGGGGTCATGATGTGTCGTGATGAAATATTACAGGGTTTTCCCTTTCACTAACTTATTTAATAATAATTGGATGTCGTATTGTTGAAGAATGACCACTCATTGGGCCAAGTTCATAGTAATCATGGGATAACCAATGATGTACTTGAGTGGATCAACACAAGAGACCATATGGACTTCATGTTATGATAGGTAATTCCTTAGCTTATGTAATGAGAATATGACTACGAGGCTATTCTTATTGACATCAAAGTATTGGGTCACAGTACCTAGCATCATTTTTCTGAGGTAGCAAAGACTATTCTCACTCCCCGAATTGTTCTTCAATGGAAGGGGTCACCCAGTGATAATTCCATGGTGTCCACATATAAGATGAGTGGATTTCCTTCCACTGGTGGCATCAGGACTAGTGGGTGAAATAGAATCTACTTAATACTTTCAAAGGATTCTTGGTAGTCGTAATACTACTGATAGGTGATCCCCTTTATCTTCAACTTAGTAAAGGGGAGATATTTTCTTGCTAAGTTGGCTAATAAATGAAAAATTTATGTGAGGTTCCACTAGATCCCCCCTCAACTATTTGAGATTCCATGGGGTGACATTGATAAAATAGAACTATTTTTTCTGGTTCAACCTTAATGCCACCGTGGCATACCAAAAAGATAAGATACTTCCTTGATGTTACACCAAAATCACATTTCAGTGGATTCATCTTCAGATTGTGTTTTCATAGCTTGTTGAATACAGTTTAAAGATTCTTTAAGTGATCATATCACTGTCAAGATATGATCACCAGGTTGTAGACATAACATTCTTCTATTCTTCCCAAGAAGTTCTTGAAGAAATGTTTCAAGGCATGTTATTAAGTGGTGCTGGTGTTTTTCAACCTAAAGGGCATAACCTGATAAAAAAAGATCCTATGGGGTGATCTGAAGATATTGTATTCCTCATCTTGAGGGGCCATATTTATTTTATTATACCGTGAATTGCCATCCATGAAAGAGAGGGACCAAAAGCAAGTAGTTGTATCGATCAAGAGTTGTGTGATCAAAAATGGGAATTATTCCTTTGGGAAATTTCAATTAAGGTCTTTGAAATCGATGCAGACCCTTATCTACTACTTATTATTCTTGACATGGATGATGTTAGCGAGCTATATTGGGTATTTCACTTCTCGTACAAAGTATTCTTTGACAAATTTTTCAACTTCCACCTCTAAATTGGTAGCTTGAGAGGGTTGTATCATCCTGGATGGCTTCATTAAGCCTTGATGATCATCATATAAACTGAGATGGTGTGTATCCACATCTAGATTTAGTGTATAAATTTCTTCATAATTCCAAGTGAAAACATATTGCTGTTGCTTTAGTAATGCAATGTACATCTCTTACTCCTCAAGATGCATAGTGACACTGATCATTATAGGTCATAGGTCTTATTATATTCCCATATTTATCTTCCAAAACCCATCTACAGTGGTGGAGACATGTTCCTCGAATGTGTGAGGGGTGTTCCTGAGGTCATCCTCATATTATTCCACCTCTAAGTCTGTGGAGAAATTTTTTGATGAATTTGGAAATATGGGGGCATGTCTATAACTATCGAGGTGAGAGATATCATAAGAAGAAAAAATATCATCCATTGCTTCCTGATTCATTATAGAGAGATTCTGTAGATAATTCTATTTTTCACTTTCACTAGGGATAGAAGGGGATTGGACATTTGGGATCAGGTTTATTGCATCAACTAGATTTATGGGGAGCACATAGTCACTATTTATCATATTATGAAAATTTTCAAGGGAAATCCCCAATCCATTGGGGGATAAAACGTATATATATTCATTCAATAGTTTTTATTTTCCCTCCATTTTATAGAAACCCAATTTATCATATGTGGCTTCACAAGACTCAAAGGCGGAACTGTCACAATCTAGTATACCAAACTTTCTATTAATGGGGTACTTTAGACGCTGATGAAATGTTGAAGGTTCCTCCATGAGTATGTGGATCTAGGGCATTCAGAGAAGAATATTTTATGTGGTGTCTTACTAGATAACCATAAATTCAGTGTTATATGTGAGGTCCCCAAACAGGGATTTTATCTTGAACTTCCTAAGAGGTCTTTTCTCATGATTATCATACCCCTAAATGGTTATATTGTGGGAGATAAGTCTTCTTCTCTATATCCAAAAATGTATAAGGGTCTTAATGGGAATTTGGTTGATCCCAGAACCATTTTCAATCATATCTCATCAGAAATTAACATTTTTTAGTCTTCTTGAAACACAAAAGGTCTTTATGTGTCCCTAGATTACTTCTTCTTAATCCTACTCTATGAATGAGGTGGAAACATGGAATTATAAAGGCATGGAATCCAATTGATAGAACTCAGATAGAGAGACTTATATCTTTAAATCCTATGGGATTTATATGGATTCAATGAGTTCCTCCATGAGTTCTTTTGAAATATGGATCACATCTAGGATTGAGATATTGGCTAGGACAACCGCCATATGTTTCAGAATGTGGTAATTTTTCATCAAAGGTCATAGATTCACAAGGTGGGGTTTTTTCTTGTAATTTATCTCAGAATATTAAGTATTCAAGAATGATAGGCTTGGTTCTTGTGTATAGGATGAGGGATAATCATCTTTAAGTGGCAAGGGTTGTGTCAACCTTCCCCATTGTCGAGGCCTATCAAATAATCTCGCCATTTCTAGGAGATCATGTAATATGATCATTGAAGGGTTTTAGGATACCTAAATTCCTATTTTTATCTTTATGGAGTTCTTTCCCATGGGTCTCAGTATCATATGTGTCCTATTTGGGGAAGATACCGAAATATTGGGTCTGACCACACCCGTATTGTCCCCAGTATCCTCAGTTATTATGCATGTGGCCTCCTGTTCTCTGATTGGGTGTGGGGAACTCATACTCGGAGGTATATTCATCATTAGAGAAGTGTTATTCCAAGTTCATAACATTAATATATAAAAATATTAAATATTCATTCGATGAGTGTTCATTTTTGTGGGGTGGTTCCCGTGCTTCAGACATTGTTGGGAAGAAATATGCAAGAGTTAGAGCTTATGTTGGAGCTAAAAATGACTCTTTAACTTCTATTTCTTCCTATGTATGATGGTTAAATTCACCTCTATTATAAATATCTAATGTCACCTCCCTAGGTGAAGTAGCATTTATGGGTCTTCAAAACTATGATCTTAGTGTAGCATGAGATCTGTCGACTATCTTTCGAGTCATCCAATTTCTGAACTTCTGCCCACACCTGGTCAGAACTTCTTGCCAATCACCTTATTTTTCTGACTAGGTGATTTTTATGAATTTCACCTACTCTATGAATTTATCTACCATAATTTGTTTTGAATCAACCATGCCATGGAGGACACCTTTGAAGAAAAATTAATCCAAGATTTTATGACCTAACCATCTATGGAAAGGGAAGTAGTTGGGAAGATTAGTGTGGTTGAACTCATTTGGTCCCCTAGGCTATGAAAACTTGAGAAGGTTATTTTCTATGTCTAAAAATAAATAACCAAGGACTTTTTCATTTCGGAAGGACTATGTTTTATTCATCCACTCCTCAAATCCTAGGCAGCCCAGATATCTTTTTTCTTCTGACCGAAGGCGATTCTTCTTTTGTTGTTGCTCAATAGGAGGCTTCAAGTGATTCGGGACCTTTCTAGTTTATTGAATGGGTACTGATATTGGTTTGAGGTTAATGGTGGTATTTTCTACTTTTCCAATCCTTTTCCCCCATGCTGAGGTCATGAGTCGGTATTTATCTCTATTTTACCAAATGGAATCTTCCAAACACTAAGTCACTTTTGTGAACTCATCGAACCCACCTGGAAACTTCATTAGGATCATAGGTATCTGAAACTCATATTGGAGGTTTTCATCAGAGAGTTACCAAAATTTCTTCTATGAGAGATGGATGGAAATATAATAGGTTAAACCTTTCCAATTGGATATGAAGTCATACACCCTATCATTTTCAAATTTCTTGCAGTTTATGAGGTCAAAAATTGTCATATTTCTCTATGTGGAGATGAAATGGTGATGGAATTGATAATGAAGGTCTTCCCATATTGTGACAGATACTTCTAGGAGGATGTAGTACCAAAAAAAGGATGGACCTACCAGAGTCTATAAAAACCATCTCAACTTGGTCGCCTCCTATTAATCTTGAGGGCCTATCATCGTCACACATCGGGACATGAAGTGTGTGATATGTTTTTCTAGGTCTCCTCAACTGTTGAAGGTGGAGAAGGTATGATTTCTAGAATTGGGTGTGGAAAAGTGTTATCCACCCATTCAAGATATGGATTTCTCTCAGGATACATAACTACGTGTCTCCCTTCCATGGATTCCATTAGAGTAGCCAAGGAATCGATTATGTTGAGAAGTTCTGGAGGTACTACTGTCTGAACCATCTGTCATCTACATAGAGTGGCTAGGGTTTGAGGATGTGGCCCTATTTCCATGTCCCTCTGATTCTCAATCCATACTAAGACTGAATTATCACCATATAGAGGGAGAGTATTTCATTTTAATGCAAGGAAGTCCTAGTAATCTTTGAATTCCTCATTTGTGTAGACTAGTTACCTAGATATTGAGTTGGTCTGACACTTAGATGCTTCTCTTATATTTGGATTATCTCTAGGAGGGAGAATATTCATCTCTTTCTAAAGACTATACTCTGTGTAAATGTTTCCCCTAAGTAGCTCATCACTGTGTTCTTTGAGAATTTGTATCTAACTCTCATATCGTGACTAATAATCCTCCATGGAAGGATTTACAGTTCTTTTGGGTGGGGATGGGGATGTAGCCACACATTTACCTTTATCATTGGTTGTTTTCTTCCATAGATGTGACAACTTGATATTCGATGGTTCCATATTTTAGATCCTCATATTGTTCCGAGTGCATAAAGCCTTAGTGGGTCCATTCAGATCCTCCTCTTAGGGTAAATTCTCATTATTGCAACCCTCTTCATTTTTATCTTGATCCACATTATTTATTGTGTTGATAGTGACAAAATTTTCAGAGATTTATCAGGAAATGGTAGTTGTTATATTACTTTCAATTCAATGGGATGATTCTTCACTGCCTGCATTAGGGTTGTTTCTTGAACCCTTCACCATATTTGTACATTTTGGCTTGTGACCACGATGAGGTTTGATTTCCGACATTGTAAATTCATCCCCATCTTGGTTTGTGAATAGTGTCCTTGATAATGTTTCTAGTCATGTTTTCTGAATGGAACCTGAATAACATAGATTTTTCATATGGTGGGTGGAATGAATGGGATACCTACTATTGAAATTTACCTCCAAACCTGGTGAAAATGATTTCCTCTTTGTTGATGATAATGATGAAAATCCCCCAGTCGTATGGGTCGGGGTCTATCCGAGGAGACAATGGGCGTAGATTGATCCTATTGATGAGGATCCAATAATTCTAGATGAAAATTTGATAATTCCTAGGATGGAAATTAATATATAAATTCCCTAATGCCAATGGGATGGGGTTGATCTGGAATCGTCATTGATTTCTCCAAGATCATCTTGGAAGATGATGAACCTAGTAATGGAGATCGAGATAGAAATTCTCCCTACCTAGTTGGATGGTGGGGTTTTAGCTACTTACAACATATCATGAATCCTCTCAATAATTGACGATCTAAGAGGTGGAGGAAGTGGTAGATATTCCCCAGTCCTGGTGGGCTGGGATTTCTTCTGAATAGATACTATAAAAGATACAATTGCAACCTATTTGATGTGGTAAAACTATTCTTGTGTAGTATCTGGGTGAAATGGGAGCTCGTGATGGGAGTCGGTTTCTATGAGAAGTTGTTGAGTTGATCGCAAATTCAATTTTTGTGTCTGAAATTCATTCCCACTACTTCAACGGACCTTGTTCGAAGAACTATTGGCTATCCTCTTCCTCTATTCATGATTTCTTGGAATTGTTTAAGTGGTTTAATTTCATTGTAGTGACCAAATGGATCGTTCATTACCTGGTCCCCTAATTTCTCTGGAGTTTATAACATTACAAGATGTCATATCAATGGGGATTTTCTGTTCTAGGAGTGCGGTGAAGTGAAATGCTCCATACTTTCCCCATCCTTGAATATGGATGCATGAAAAGGATTTGGAGATTATCTATTGAATATTTTTGATGCAATGGTGGAAATAATTTTATATATTTTCACTATGATTCTCTGGTTTTAGGTCATGGGCCATGGAGAAATTATTCAGGTCTAGCTAATAAAAGATTATCTAGATGGTATGAAGGTGACCCTTATACTCAGGATAAGGGAGGTATCTAGCCTTCAGTTAATAATTATTTTCCTTTATATTTTTTCATAGATAAGTCATGGAATCATTTTCTAGATCATATGGGGTCTCATGGTCATAAGTAGAGAGGGGCCGGAACATGGTGGGGAGGTTATTTCTTGACAACTCCCTCTATATCTCAATGTCAGCCTCCTCTTCATCAAAATTACATGCCTCCATCTAGTTAGATCATAGAAGATGCTTCTCAGGGTCACCTGTAGACCGAAGTGGAGTGTTGTTGGAAGTTTATGGAGAACTATATATGGTAAACCTCGAGGTTTCAATAACCTCTTTATATGAAGGTGTCTAGGTTTTCAGAACCTCTCTATATGGAGGTTCATGGGAAAGGGGATGATTTTTTCCGTGGGAGATATCACTATGGGGATATTTACCATGGGGATTTCAGGAGTAGATTCCATGTGATCTATATCCACAATATCATGAGGAGTAATATTATGATTACAATCCCCTTAATCTTTTTTTTAAGATTTGATGGGACCTTGGGTTGTTGAGAATGTGTCTTGAACGACTTCAAGGACACTGGTATTGAGAAGATTAGGGATATGAGCCTCATTATTTGTCATGGATGGAATATTCTAACCTATATTTTGAAATTGTATAGGGATATTATCATGTCGTATGATAGATGATGGAACTTTTTTATAACTATTTGGTTCTATGGGAATATGATCCCACTACAAATAAGCTACTGGAATATACCAATGATATTCTTCATTATTGGTAGGAATATGAGTGTGCCCCAATGAATATGCCACTATAACTTAGTGAACCTCATTTAGAATGGAGATATGGGTCTGATACTGAGCCTTTGGAGTATTCTTATGGTCTTTCTTGATAGGAATATGATCGTTTCCCAAGGTGTGTGCCACTCTCAATTAGTAAGCTCTGATTGGAGTGGGAATATAAACTCATTCCAAATAAGCATTCTATGTCAGAATATATTGACGTACCTCCAGAATGGGATAAGTGACATGAGACTCCTCTTATATATCCTTATAAGGACGTTGATTCTACCATTTTTTTGGAGTTAAAGATATGATCTTGGCTTCCATGATCTGTTGGAATATTCCAGGAAAATTATCTAATAGGAATATGAGTCTATCCCGAGGCATATGCCACTATAACTTGGTGAGAACCAATCAGAATGGGGATATGATCCCAATACTAGGCCTTTGGAGTATGTTTTTGTTCTCATTCGACTGGAATATATGCCTATACCGAGGCATGTGTCACTCTCACATGGTGAGCCACAGCTAGAATAAGGATATGAGTCTGATCCTAGGCCTTTGGATTATCCCACCGCTATTCTTTGATAGGATTGTTCCCCTAACTTTAGTCATTTTTCTCTATCACTTGGTGAGTTATAGTTGGAATGGGGATATGAGGTCAGTCCAATGCCTGACCCTTTACTAGAATATGCCAATAATCATCCTGGATGGGAGAAATAATGTGTTCTTTCTTTAGATAAACCACTTGTTCATACTAATTAGAGTGTTGTGATACCCTGGATTTAGGGTCATAAATATTCCCCTATCTCAGTATTTGTACCATTGCTAGAATATGACCACATAGTTCTTCAACTATTGCTAAAATGTAATGTAATTTTAGTAAATTTTGCACAGGAATGCAATCCTGCACATTTTCTATCTCCAATATATACTGGAAGATATCTTCAATTGAAGTAGGAATATGATCCCACTTCTTCCATCCTTGTCCCACTAGAATATGATGATGGAATTCATGCATGGGGGTAGGGATATTCACCACCCCGATTCTTACAACAAAATATCCCTACAGACTTGTTCTGAGTGTGTAGGCATATGAGCCGACTTGCTGGTTACTATTGGAATATGCTAGAAAACCTCATCTTTGGAAGTGGGGATATGATCCCACTCATGATTATCTAGATCCTTTCATGCCTGATGTGTCTTCTTTGTTTCTTGTGCATGTGTATCAGTGGTGGAAGTGTGTTGGGTGGTACCCTTAGTAGGAGACTAAAGGGTACCGATGGGGTGGTACTAGCGATAGTCATTAATAGGATCCCTCCTTGATGGCCCCTAAACCATAAGAGATACATAGTTTACTTCATGTTCTACCTTCATCAGATACTAAAGGTGGTGATTGTATCGCACCAGGAATAAGCTCTGGAAGCGGTTAGCAGTGGTGATGAGTTCCACTGGATTTATTGTAGATTTACTTAGATGATGTGTACTTGTTGGTTTTAGAACTTAGAGACCCTCATGGGGATCCTCAAGGGTCAGGATCATACCATGTTGATGTTATTCCTGAACCATTGAATTCCCCATCCTATAAATAAGATTTCAGGTGGGTGAGGTCATTCTGAGGCCTATAGGGGATACTATTGTAGTTGATTTTCTATAACAGTTGCTGGATAAAGACAGTTCAGGTCAGGGTGCTGTTTGAGAGAGCATTATCTCCTGTCACAAAGACAACAAGGAAAAATTGCTGTGATCAATTCATCATCATAGGCATGATATGGGATCAATCAGATATGCATGGGTAACAAAATTTTCCTTTTATTCATGATCTTTCCATTCTTCTCATGTATACTTTTTAAAGTGAGGATGGACTTTCTTCATAAGAAACCCAATTACATAGGATCAGATGAAAGATTCATTTTAGGTTTCCCATTCTCTCATAGGATGTGAAAAAAACATGAATTATCATATGGAAACCCAATCACCCTTTTATTTGAGATATTTAGATCAGGTTCACCATTTTTGTTTGAATAGGAATATGAAAACAAAATGTCCCGATGTATGGTCAAATAATTGTTTTTTTATTTGATTGATTCATATTGGGTTTACCATTTTTTCACAAAAAATATGGTGAGGTCATTCTCTCAATGCTTGGTTGTGATGGTGGTTTAATGTGTTGCACAACTCTTTACATCATATTTTTCATGTTTTCCTTTAATAGAAACTATTAATGGTTCCCACATCCATAACTAAGTATGTACCTTCTTTCCAAAGGAAGGTGTTCCTTTTGGTTTTCACACCCAATAATGCTTAGGAACTCACATTGGTCGAGATGAAGGGTGGTTAAGATCATCACACCCTTTTAGGGGGTATTGTTTCCTACTCCAGTACTCTCTTATTTATTTAAGATATTTTCATGAATCTATTCCTAATCCCGGTATAGAATCGATTATCCAAACAAAGTGACCATAGGTTAAATATATTTTATGTGTGAAGGGGAATATTTTTGCTGAGTTTATTTATATGTATCTGAGGTTCCCCATCCAATTCTTATTTTTTAGAAGCTTATATGTTGAATCCATATCGCCAATCGCTTAGGAATATGCTTTCATATAGGGAGGTGGTCAATATACCAAAGATGGGATTGAGCCATTATGATGCTTCCTACGTATCCTGAATATAGTCAAAATCAAAACCCATTTAGTTAAATCCATGTAGTTTAACATAATGTGGAAAGGAAATATGTATGGGGGAACTTAGGCACTGATTACTTGAGCTCAAGCCTCGGGGGGGTGTCATGTGTATCCTGGTTATGGAAGGAATCAAAGTCATCATCGTTCAATCATACCCTTATGACTAGCCCCATGGTAGATACCCTTATACAGGGTCAACCATATCATACCACTTATTAGGTATTACAAACTAAGGTTTCCCTGGCTGGTAGACATTCATGATGCAAATGATAGGACCATTACGACTACCTAACCCCAAGTGATCCATGCTCGGTGTGAGAAAAAAGGGATAGCAAGTAATCATTATTAATACATATGTATGTGGGTATTATATAATAGGATATCCCATGAGATGTTTAATATGGATCTCTATCCTTAAGAAGGTGTATTATGTATCCTAGTTATTACAGGTATCAGAGTTCTCATAGTTCAATTGAATCCTCAGTCCACTGATAGATGATGTAGAATGATCATCCCATGGGAATGATTGGGTATTGATGGTTGAAATGTCAGATACATTGAGGTAATTACACCTAAATGGATTCCTAGTTATTCTTGGGCCTTATTAAGGTGTCCTTTATATCCTGGTTATTGTGGGAATCATAGTTATCATAGTTTGGTTGATCAAGGATTACACACTGAGGTCGTCCTGTGTGAACAATATGGTTGTTGTGACTCCCTAATCCCATGTGATCTATTATCAGTATAATAAGAAAAGGATATCTAGTAATCAGTATCAATTATTTTTTTTGTGGGACTTATGTTTTGGGATAGCCCTTTGGATTCTTAAAATAAATTTTGGGCCTTAGGAAGGAATCCTATATATCCTTGTTATTGCAGGAGTCAGAGTTATCATAGTTAAGTTGAATCCTTGGTCTACTGATGAATGAGGTAGAGTGATTATCCAATGAGAATGACTGGGTCTCAATGGTCAAAATTTTAGAGACCTGAGGGTACTTACACTGAATTGGATGCCTATTTGAGATTGGGCCTTCAAAAGGAATCATACATATCCTAGTTATTACATGAATAATAGTTCTCATTGTTCAGTTGATTGGGTATTACACAATGAGGTTGAAATGTTATCTGGGACATATAATATTATGTTTCTAACTGGGGATTTTACGCTGAGGTCACTCTGTGAAAATGATATGATCATTGTGACTCCCTCGGCCCATGTGAGCTATACTCGGTATGAGAAAAAAGGTATAGAATGTAATCAGTCTCATTTATTATGGATGTGGGACTTATATGATGAGATATCTTTTTGGATGATTAAAATAGAGATTAGAAATTAGGAAGGAATCCTATGTATCCTGGTTATTGCAGGAATTAGAGTTATCATAGTTTAGTTTGATCGGGTCTTAAACACTAAGGTTTCCCTGGTATAGAGGTTTTATGGGGTTATCATATCTTGGGATGCCTATTTGACCTGGCATGGTTGTCTGCCTTGATCTGCTTGATTTCTTATTCATCATTTCTTGATTATTTGGCCGACACATCCAAGTATATATTGGACATTTATGGTTATATTGTGGATATATCCAAATACAATTGCATGGTCTGGTTGTCTTGTCTAAGGGACATCACATAATTTGAATGGAATTTCTAAAGGTCTTTGCATGATCAAGGATAGATTATCTAGAGGACATAAAAAAGACATATTTAGCTTTTCCTGGAGGCCATCACATAATCTCATCTACCATGATTTTAGGGAATCACATGATTTAGCTGACTTTCCCTAGTTTCATCATGAATGTTGTATTTCACCCTTAGAGGGTGTTGTGAGAGTCAGTTTGACATGTCTGGAGGGTATTTCATGGCCTGGGTGGCTTTTCCGGAGGATTTCTCTTGATCTATATTACTTTTTTAAAGTAATTCACGAAATCTTGTTTCCATACCTCGTGCTTTTGCGAGGACTAGCTGAAATGCATTGGTTCCACTGTATGATTTAGGAAAAATGTCTAGAGGACATCACATGGTCTGGATTGTGATCCTGAAGGGTCTCACAAGACTCTGATGGCATGTTCGGGGGTTCCATGTGACTTTCTTTGACTTTTCTAGGGGACTTCTCATGGTCCAAATAGTACACCAAAGGAGCATCGTGTAATTTGGGCGACATGTCCTGGTGTTGTCGTATGACCTGGTTGATTCCTAAAAAGCACATGGGGATCAGCATATATGTTCTTTGCATAAGTCTTCCATATTTTTAATCCGTGTTCCAAACTTTTATTGCATATTTACCTCATATTTGTTCAGTATTATCTTGTTTAATTCTCACGTGATTCAGTAGATATGTGGGATGTCCATCACATAACCTTCTAGAAGTCCTTTGCGTGATCTGTGAGTGATCATGCAAAGTGACTATGCATGTTTCCTGATCACTTAGGTTGTTCCCAGAATTTACCTAATGGAAAACCTTTTGAATCACAAGATTGTCCACTCTGAGAAATCCACTGTAATGCATGGGTCCGTCGGTGAGAGGATCCAAAGATGTAATTTTTCATGTTCGGTTGGGGGATTTATAGGCCCCACCACCCCGGTTATACGCCTCTTTGTTTGGCGTGTATTATGCAGATCTAGGCTAGAGCTGGTGGAAGGATTTGATGTTACGCATTTCATAAGATCTTGTTGTAGTTCATTCTAGGGGCATCACATGATTTTAAGTGACCGCCAGACCATTTGTTCAATGCCCCATTTATGGATTATAGATAATTAAGGGGATCATTCCTAACTATTTGGATATTCCAGGGGTTTTATATAGTTAGTCCTATATTTATAGAGACCTTCATGAGATTAGGATTCTTGTTGAAAGGATTACACATGATCGAATACGATTTGTCTAGGACCTTCTGCGACACAAAGTTGGCTTGTCTAGGGGTATTTAGGAGATCAATATGACATGTCGAGAGGGCTTCTATTGGATCATGCTAACATGTCTAGGGGATTCTATAGGATCAATAGTGATCATCTGGGATACACAACCCCTTTTACTTGATTTTAATGTATCTTCCCTTTCAAATAAGCTCTTTTCATTACCCTTTTTATTTCCTCTGTTTATTTCACAAAGTTTGGGGATCTTGTGAGGTTGTATGAGTGTTTTTTAAGATAGTAACTCTATTTATTGGTGATGTGACACGTGACCAATAAATGGTCTTTTGGTGATGCATGAGCATTTACAAGGTCAAACCCTTATATTTATCTTTGGAGCTAATGGGGGAGTGTAAGACCACCTAGACATATCTAAAACCCTTCACATGATGATGGAGACATGCCAGTGGGATTTTATAGAACAAGACAAACATATCATTAGGTATTTTTCGATGTATTGCGAATCACATGGTCATATCATGTGAGAGTTAAAATTTAAAAAGATTCCACATTTTTTATATTTTCCTCCTTATTTTACATGGATTTTTGGATGGTTTTTTAGGTGCCCTCCAAATAACAAGTAGAATGTCCTGGACAAGCTTAACTGGTTATTGTTGCGTGATCAGCGAGTGCCTTAGATTCCCTCACAAAAACCAGGAGGCTTATAAAAGGGTATCTGTGATATCTCCCCTAGGTTATGAAATGTGTGTGGATATCTACATGAACTTATTAAGGTCATACAATTGTGTTTCTTCAAGAGGTTCATGTGATCTGTGTGATCTTGGCCACCTTCTTCTTCCTTTATTTTTTGGAGAAAATAATACCCATTTTCAGGTATTTCTTCCTTTGTTGGATTGTCGATGCTCATTTGGTGGTTGTCAACAGATGTCATACATGGATTTATTTTAATTTCATGTGATAAATTATATGGCATTGTTTGATTCCTGTTTATTCCTTCCATATTATGAATTCCTTGGATATTCTATGATATCTTTTGTTGTTTTTTTTTCTCACTAAGCATCTGAGCTAACCCCTTAAATTGTTTCTTATCCTTAAGTTACCTAGAAGTGAACTTTGAATGATGTTAATGATATTCTATAGTAAATAATAAATTTATCACTAAAATTTATGTTGTGCTAAATTTTTTGAATATAATATGATAATAATGAATATATCAATTATCTCAAGATTAATAAACTATGTGATCATGTGTGATTTGATCTCTTGTATCCTGTACTAATGTAATAAAGTAACCATCTACTCTGGGTTACTAGAGTTTGTATTATATATTTGGTATCATAGAAAGTTTAGTAAAAACCTTGGGAATTATAATTAGAAAAACATATATTAGAGAACATAACTTTTTGAAAGACTCTAGTGATAAGTCTAAGTATAGGATAACATCCTTAAATTTTGGTAAAGTGGAGATTGTGTTGTTTCCAAACAATGAAAATCCTATTGGGATATAAAAAAGTAATTGAAGGCTCTAGAATAGATTCAACTGGGGGAAATAATAATGAAAAGGCTAGTTGGGTAATAAACCAATCTTCACCTGGTGCATGGAAAAGAGGATTAACTATGCTCCTAGTTTGACACTCTCAGGGGATATTATTTTGTTAATTCATATGTTATTTATAAACCATTATGAGGGATTTGAATAAATTTAGGTTATAGAACTTAATATATAATTACCATAGATAACCAATATTGAAACTTAAAGATTCATAAGGTAGGTTATGCATGACATGTATAAACCACTTATTCTATGCTTATAGTATCCTTTTATGAAATTTTTAATTTTCTCATACCTCAACTTTATTTTATTTAAGTAATGGTTAGATTAAGGAGAATACAGATTAAAAATAAATGTGTTGGGTAGTGTGGTGATTATCCCAATCACAAACCAAAATATATTAGAGTTGGAATGAAGAATCTTGTTGTTTTTCCAAACTAGTTATAATGAATCATGATTGAAAATGTGAACATATTTAAATTCCCAAACACAAAAAATAATAGAAGGATGGATTATCATGGAATTTTAGGTGAAAAATATTATGTAGAAAAAATATTCAATTTTCTACATGATAATATTGTGGGAAGAAAAATCCAGGGAAATGTCTCTAAGGAACTGGAAAAATTTTTATATGTGGGAAAGGACGACATAGAGAAACTAATTATATAAGAAAAATTAAGATTTATGTTAACAAGATGATGGTAAATAAATTTAATCTTAAGGAAACACTAATAGTTTAATGTCTTAAATGTGAGGAACTTGTGCATTATCCATTTCAATGACCAAATTAAATAGCTAATAAGTTTAATGAGCATTAAAAACCATCTAGACTAAGGGAACAAGTAAAGACCTATGTTATGACAACAGCTAAAGTGGTTCATGATAATTCAGGTAAACTTTCCCTCTAATCCATAGTTTTATATATATTATTGAATTTTTATTATAGGACCTATATTATATCTAGGAAGTTTTTTAATATCATTAAATCACCATCCCAATGATTTGGTATTGAATTATAAGAGAAAACTTTTATTTATTTGATTATTTTATCATAAATTGAAGTTTTTGGGAATGTGCAAGGAATAAATTTTATTATTATTCCATTATATAAAATTATTGTAATTTTTTAAATGGATTATCTCTCTATACATATAGTAAAAATTATTTTTTAATAAATAAATCACATTTCATATCAACCTATGATAGTCTATCAATGCAATGAAGATTATGAACTCCCTTTTAAAGAAAATTCTTTAATAAGAGTATTGATACCAAATAATGAGGGACTCTTGGGTAAAATTGTTTCAAAAAAATAAATACTATGGATATTACTATTATAAAAGAATATATCAGTTTCATAGTCTTACCCAAGTTTGTGGGGTTGGTACCTTATTAGAAATTGCATCTTGAGTCTTTTCTATCTTATGGATAACCTTCTCTATTTTCATTAGTGAGTGATAATTGAAATTTTAAGGATGAAATTTATTTAAAGGGGATAATGTAACACCCTATGATTCTAATATTTAATTCTTATTTAAATAAATACTATGTTTAATATCATTTATCACATGAAACATCAAGCTGAAACAAAATCCTATTACATTTTATGATTATAATATTATAAGTATTAAATGAGACACTTATAATTTAGTCAATAAATTGGTGTGTATAAAGAAAAATAAAGATTCATTTTAATACCAATTCATTGATAAATTAAATTATTATATCTAAATGTCTAAAAAGACCATTTTATGATTAAAAAGGTATTTTTTTGAAAAAAAAAATTAGGCACTATATGTTTTTATATTAAGAAACTAAATATAATATGGATTAATGATTATAAAATATATTATTCATATGAATAATATATTAATACTATATTAATTAGTATTTGATAATAAATAATAAAAAGAAAAATAAGTATTTAAAAAGTCATTTTCCTATTAAAATAGCGTTTCATTATATTTTATATTTTAATTTAAAGGTTATATTTATAATGTTTAGAATTTTAATTTAACAAAATTAACAAAAAATTGATTGAAAATAAAAATATTATCTTATCATGAATTTTTTAGATTTTTCTGAAATAGTTGATTTTTATGTGAATAGTGAAAAATACATTTTATACCTATACCATAGATTTTATGACATTATCATAAAATAAGTATGGATTAAAAACTAATAAATCAATGTTAATGAACAACAATTTATTTTAGGAGTAAAATTATTAATTTAAAACTAATAGGCTGAATTTAGAAAACCCATTTTTTACAATTTGAAACTTATGTAATATTTATTTTAATAAATTCTATTTTTTGTAAGTGTCTTTTAATTAAGTTTAATCAAGATTAAATTAGGTTTTGGATAATTTTAATTTAAAAAAATATTATTTAATCAATTATAAACCAATTATTATCAAATAAATCAATAACATTGAAAATTTTATCTTAATCATAATTTTTAAGCATAAAAATACACTTTCTAAAAATGGTTTTTATGTGTTATGTGTGCTAATATTAAAATTAATTTTTACAACCTTTATAAATTTTACTTAAAAAAATATTTCCTATTTTTAATAATTATGTCTAAATAATTTAATAAATCCCATTTTATTTTTAGACACTAAAGTAAATTACTTACTAAAAAAGTTGTTAACATGGTAAAAACTAAAAGTTGAAAAATTGAAAAATCTAAGAATAAAAGGCATAAAAATAGGTAAAAACATGTTTTTTTTTTAGAATTTATCAACCTTATCCCTTCCATTGATCCATTATTGTATATTATTGGATCCACTTTACCTTTGAATAGTGACATTACCTTTAATATTATTACAAAAATTTCACTCATTTCCCTTATAAAAAAAGTCATCACTTCCCCACTTCTCCTCACAACCCAAGCCTAATATATTTGACCAAAATATACTTATATAACTTCACAACACTCCTAGGAATATACTATAGGTTCTGTTATTCTAAAAATACCACCTCTCAAAGCCTTAATCCAATTTTCAAAGGAACTCTTCCAATGAATAAGGTAAAATTCCCAATTAATCTTTTTTCATTTATTTTCCTTTATTTACTATTCTAACTCCTCAAAATAAAATACACCCATGTTGAAATAATAACATCATTGTCATAAGTATACTTAAATATTATTATGTTTATGGGATAACTATTTTTTATCTTCCTCCAAACTATTTAAAAAACAAAAATATATATTGTTTTATGTGTCAACTGCCACCTCCATAAGAAACATGGTATGTTTTTCATAATTTCCTTGAATTTATGGTAAAAGAGGTTATTTAATGAATAAATATGATATTTATAAAATTATTAATATTCTAAAAAATATAAACTTATTTTTTCTTTCTTTTAGTTATATGGAAAATGGGAATTTTGCCTATGTGTACTTATGGACAACCACCTCCATTGTAACGACCCGAAATTTTGAATAAATCTTGTTTCCTAATTTTATGTGATATTTTATTTTATTTTTATACTCAACAAAAATGTTTCATTTGATAACATGAGTATAATTAAAATGAGACTGTTTGGTTTTGACTATTATTTGACCATTGGTCAATATGACCGCTAGAAACTAAACGTTTTGATTATTGTATCTAAATACAAGTAATCTTGGTTAATTAATATATAAAGAATATTTGATGGCCTCACCCAGTAGTCTTGGACCGATCGAAGCCCATCTAACAGAACTTGGGAAGGAGGTAGCACCACTGGGCTTTACTCTAGACCAAACCCAAGCTGAACTTCATCGTGTGAAGCTAGAACGAGATCGCTTTCACGAGAAGTTCAAAATGATAGAAATTACTACTCGTGCGATGTTGGCCAAGCCTCCCTCGGATTCTGTCACCTTAGCACACCTTACATTTAGGTCCTATGCTGGTGTGATAAGGGGCTATGTAAGGAGACCATAACTGCCTTGTGTAATCCTTTGTTTTAAATAAAAATTGGGATTTCTTCTTATGATGAAGTTTATGAATTTTCAAATGTCCGAATAAATATAGTATGCATATTTTTGATGAATTTTAGAGAAAGGATATTTTAAAAATGTTTGTGTAAACCTTAAATAAATAAAAATGTGTAATGATTTCCCAAAAATGTTCTTCTAAAATTATGTTCAGTACGAAATTTCGAGTCTAATAAGATCAACTTTATTTTTGATGAATAGTAAATTATGAATAGTGATTTTACGCTTAGGATTAGTAATTTAACCAAATGGATTAGTAATTTCACTCAAAAAAAGTTTTAATATAATTTAGACACCTAGATTAAGTAATGAGATTCAATAAAATGGGTAAATAACAGTTTCATAAATTATTATTCAAGTATTAGTTTTTTTCAGGTGAATAGTGTTTTTTAATTAAAAATTAAATTAAAAATATTTAGAAAATTATTTTTATAAAATGGATTTCATTTTTGAACTCAGAGCATCGATATTATGTTAAGGTAATTTTTGGGGATTTTTCTGAAAAAAATGAATTTTCAGTGAATAGTGTGTTTATTTAAAAAATGAATTAAAAATATTTAGAAAAATTATTTTTATAAAATAGTGTTCATTTTTGAAATCAGAGCATTGATATTTTGTTAATGTGAAATTTTGGGATTTTTCTGAGAAAGTTGAATTTTCAGTGAATAGTAAAAATACAATTTTAGGGTTTCAGTATGTTTAATGACATCATAATTGTGTCATGATGATTTCATGAGATATTTTAAGGGATTGTCGACTAAAGAGGATGAATTATTGTGTGGGGGTCCCCATGTGGCCTAACTCTATGGGAAGTACCATGGGAGGGCCCATGCTTTTGAGAAAACCACTTTTGAGGTGTCCCTTGGCCATTAATGCCTTGTCCCCTCACTTTCCCTATAAATACCAAGCCCTCCTCTCATCTTCTCGACTCCAAAAACATCCTCAACGAATTTCAGGTCTCCTTACCTCCCACGGAATCCTCCCAAGGTTCCCCCAAGCCCTCAAGGTCCCAACCTTTGAGTTTTAAGAGTTACGTTTTAAGGTAAGGGATTCGACCTCTCTCTTTCTTTTCAAGAAATCTCTTTTACGTCATTTCATTTATGATCCATGTTCTTATGTTAAATAATGTTCTTTTATACTCCTATTACTTCCATTTTCATGTTCATATAATGATAGATCCCCTCTTACTCTCATTATTTTGTTTTATGAAGTTTTAAGTGGCACCGTTAGGCTGCCGAAGTTTTTGTAACAGATTCTTTCTCCCTTCTCATTTTTCAAGATCTATTTTCATGTAAAGTATTTCAAGTTCATTTTTATTATGTTGGGGTATGATCTATAAATTTATCATACTGATATTTTATTATCATATGATGAGAGACCCCATTTTATCTCTTCAATTCAGTATTTTGAAGTTTTAAGTGGTGCCGTTAGGCTGCCAAATTTTTAAGGGATTCGTTCACCTTTCTCAATTTTCAAAGTTCTACTTTCATGTCAAGTATTTAAAGTTCCTTTTTATTATGTTTGGGTATGATCTCTATATCTATCATACTGATCTTTTATGATCATATGATGAGAGAACCCATTTGATCTCTTCAATTCAGTATTTTGAAGTTTTAAGTGGTGTCGTTAGGCTGCCGAATTTTTAAGTGGTTCTTTCACCTTTCTCCTTTTTCAAAGTTATAATTCCATGTCAAGTATTGAAATTTCCTTTTTATTATGTTGGGGTATGATCTCTATATCTATCATACTGATATTTTATGTTCATATGATGAGAGACCCTATTTGATCTCATCAATTCATTTTTTGTTGAAGTTTATGTAACGCCGTTAGGCTGCCGAATTTTCATAAGAGTAATCTAATTTTTGTCTTTCTTCCATGTTTTTCATTTCAAATGGTATGTCCTTGAAATTTCATTACCATGTTCATATATCCTTATTATTCTGTCCCTATACTGTTTTATGGGTCATTTATGATTGTTTGACCCATGTCCCCTCTCTTTTCAATGTTTTCTAAAACCCTGAAACATAGCCGTTATGCTGCAGAATTTTCATCTCAAGATGCCTCTCTCTCTTTTCTAAAAATTATTTTATGTTATAAAGTGAATACTAAAAGCTCTTATTTCTACAGGGGTATTCAAATATATACCAAAATTTTCTATTTTAAATTTTGATATTTACATACATGAAACCCACTCTCCCCTTCCGTGGGTTTAAAGTGACGTAAAGATCATGTCTTTAAAGCAGTTTTTAAAACGTTATGATTATGAAATGAAACCAATTTATTTTATTCTATATGGGTTATTTATGAAATTTTTGATGATGATATATGTGGCTCACATGATAATGAAGGAAAATTTAAGGGTGCACCCTGATAGCACTCCAATGCATTGGGTAATGATGTAACCACTAGAGATTACAATTTTCACGATACCTTGGTGAATAACCTTGGTAATTTTCAAATGACACCTTGGGGATGGTCCTTGGTGATATGTTCATGATTGTCTATGTTAAATGATGTAGCCACATCTTCAAGTTACGAAAAATGTTATTTTTATTATGAAATTCATCATGATTCCTTTCTCATTCCTTAAAGTTCTTTTCTTGACCTTATTGAAGTATCTCAAGTTCACTTGTAAAATGTTTCTCTTGTTTCCCTTACTGGGCCTTCTGCTCACCCCTTATTTTGATGTATTTCCCCAGGTTATAAGATGCAATAATGAACCTAGGATGAACATGAGGAGAAGCCTTTCAAGTGTTTAAGAAGAATGTTTTATGTTTTCATGTTTTATATTCCTGGTTTCCAAGACACTAAACCTTAATGATCCTCAGTTTTGTGTAATGAAATGAAAGTTTATGTTATAAAAAGGCGGGATTCTATAGTTGGTATCAAAGGATGGTTTATTTATTTGTGGAAATTAGGATATGAAAACTTTAGGAAGAACCCTATATAAAATATTAAATATAGGAAATATTCCAGATATTTTGGTGAGTATTGAGTAAGGGGTTGCCAAGAAAATACATCCCTGTCTGGATACGAGCAGGTAGAGGTGGCTCTGGCACAGATGTATATAGGGGTAAAACCCGAAAACACCGCTTTGAGCTAGACTCGAACGGGAACTGGTTCATGACAACGGGACTTGCTGCACTCTTGGTTACGACACTCCCGGGGGATATGCTTTGGTAAATTTATAAGCTTAGTATGAACCATTATTAAAGGAACAAAGATAAAATAAAATAAAGATTCACATAAGAATATACTATCATGGATAACCTAGATTGGAGCCTAGGGGATCACTAGTTAGGATATACTTTTATTCTACAAGTTTATCCTTTTATGCTTAAACTTTCCTTTTCATGATTATTGGCGAAGTATTTAAGCCCCTAATTATACTTTATCTTCTTAGTTAATGGTGGGAAATGGAAGAACATGTCCCAACAACCAATGTGATAGGAAATGTGATGATTGCTGTATTAATATGACAGAGATGATTAGGGGATTAAAAGATGATTATTATTTTGGAAGACGTTCACTATTTTGGGGACCCTATATGATCTAGGTAAATAGATTACTATGGTATTTTCATTGAGGAGTAAGGTTGAATTATATTTTGAAGAATCAATGAATTTAAGGCGGACTTATAGTAATTTAGGTTACTAATGGAAATGATTAACCTTTCTTGGGGTAAATATGTTTAGGTTAGTTACTTTTTTTATAAGATGTTAGGAGTGGTTGATGTTGTTTGGAGATGAATGATAAAATTTACCTTGGAAGACTATGTTATCAAATCCTTCTTGTATTTGGGTTTCAATCTTAGTTTGGTTTATTTTGAGGATTTTTAAGGACAGTTATTTACGGAATGGTTTATGATGAACTCTGGGTAGTACCATGGAACTTTGAATATTTAAAAGTAGTTTCCATTCCTATGGGATTATTTCTTTTTGAAGAGTTGTTTTACCTTACCCTTTCTGTTTTTGGGATAATGTTTAAAGATAGATGAAATAGATGGTTAATCTTTTATGGATTATGTGATTCTCTAGAAGATGATTCTTGTGTTTTGATGAGACCAAGTGTTTTTGAATGCTCATCGTTTGGAGAAAAGATTATTTTTGGGTAGAAACTTATTAAAGGATGAAACTCTACATGAAGGTAGGTATATTTTCTTATGTTTTTGTTTTATGTAGTAAATGAATTCCTCAAAATTAAGAAAAGAAACATAAAACAAAAATGTTGTTGGTTTACGTTTCCTACTAGGTAATCAAAGACCGTTTACACACATCATAAGTTTGGGATTTTCTTATGGTTAAATTTACCTTAATCATGTTCTTTATCACTCTCCCTCAGAACTTGACCCATTGTTTTCTCCTCCATGTCCATGTTTTCCTACATGAAATCCTAGTGTGGGTTAACTCGGGTGACCTTTGTACTTCCCTTTCTTTCTTTTAAAGTAATAGTTTTACTGACTCCTTTTCTGATGTGGGACTTTCAATGAAATTTCAAAACCCAATTTTAAAAATTGTGAGGACGCAATTTCTTAAGGGGGGAAGATTGTAACGACCCTAAATTTTGAATAAATCTTGTTTCCTAATTTTATGTGTTATTTTATTTTATTTTTATGCTCAACAAAAATGTTTCATTTGATAACATGAGTATAATTAAAAGGAGACTATATGGGTTTGACTATTATTTGACCATTGGTCAATATGACTGCTAGAAACTAAACGTCTTGATTATTGTATCTAAATACAAGCAATCTTGGTTAATTAATATAGAAAGAAGATTCGATGGCCTCACCCAGTAGTCTTGGACCGATCGAAGCCCATCTAACAGAACTTGGGAAGGAGGTAGCACCACTGGGCTTTGATCTAGACCAAACCCAAGATGAACTTCATCGTGTGAAGCTATAATGAGATCGCATTCGCGAGAAGTTCAAACTGATAGAAATTACTACTCGTGCGATGTTGGTCGAGCCTCCCTCAGATTCTCTCACCTTAGCACACCTTACACTTAGGTCCTATGCTGGTGTGATAAGAGGCTATGTAAGGAGACCTTAACTGCCTTGTGTAATCCTTTGTTTTAAATAAAAATTGGGATTTCTTCTTATGATGAAGTTTATGAATTTTCAAATGTCCGAATAAATATAGTATGCATATTTTTGATGAATTTTAGAGAAAGGATATTTTAAAAATGTTTGTGTAAACCTTAAATACATAAAAATGTGTAATGATTTCCAAAAAATGTCCTTCTAAAATTATGTTCAGTACGAAATTTTAAGTCTAATAAGATCAACTTGATTTTTGATGAATAGTAAATTATGAATAGTGATTTTACCCTTAGGATTAGTAATTTGACCAAATGGATTAGTAATTTCACTCAAAAAAAGTTTTAATATAATTTAGACACCTAGATTAAGTAATGAGATTCAATAAAATGGGTAAATAACCGTTTCATAAATTATTATTCACGTATTAGTTTTTTCGGGTGAATAGTGTTTTATAATTAAAAATTAAATTAAAAATATTTAGAAAATTATTTTTATAAAATGGATTTCATTTTTGAACTCAGAGCATCGATATTATGTTAAGGTAATTTTTGGGGATTTTTCTGAAAAAAATGAATTTTCGGTGAATAGTGTGTTTATTTAAAAATGAATTAAAAATATTTAGAAAAATTAATTTTATAAAATAGAGTTCATTTTTGAAATCAGAGCATTGATATTTGGTTAATGTGAAATTTTGGGATTTTTCTGAGAAAGTTGAATTTTCAGTGAATAGTAAAAATACAATTTTAGGGTTTCGGTATGTTTAATGACATCATAACTGTGTCATGATGATTTCATGAGATATTTTAAGGGATGGTCTACTAAAGAGGATGAATTATTTTGTGGGGTCCCCATGTGGCCTAACTCTATGGGAAGTACCATGGGAGGGCCCATTCTTTTGAGAAAACCACTTTTGAGGTGTCCCTTGGCCATTAATGCCTTGTCCCCTCACTTTCCCTATAAATACCAAGCCCTCCTCTCATATTTTTGACTCCAAAAACATCCTCAAAGAAGTTCTGGTCTCCTTACCTCCCAAGGTTCCCCCAATCCCTCAAGGTCCCAACCATTGAGTTTTAAAAGTTACGTTTTAAGGTAAGGGATCTGACCTCTCTCTTTCTTTTCAAGAAATCTCTTTTATGTCATTTTATTTATGCTCCGTTTTCTTATGTTAAAGGATGTTATTTTATACTCATGTTACTTCCATTTTCATTTTCATATAATTAGAGATCCCCTCTTACTCTCATTATTTCGTTTTATGAAGTTTTAAGTGGCGCTGTTAGGCTGCTGAAATTTTTGTAACGGATTCTTTCTCCCTTCTCATTTTTCAAGATCTATTTTCATGTAAAGTATTTCAAGTTCCTTTTTATTATGTTGGGGTATGATCTATAAATTTATCATACTTATCTTTTATGATAATATGATGAGAAACCCCATTTTATCTCTTCAATTCAGTATTTTGAAGTTTTAAGTGGCGCCGTTAGGCTGCCAAATTTTTAAGGGATTCTTTCACCCTTCTCATTTTCAAGTTCTATTTTATTGTCAAGTCTTTCAAGTGACTTTATGTTGGGGTATGATCTCTATATCTATCATACTTATCATTTATGTTTATATGATGAGATATCCTTTTTGATCTCATCAATTCATTTTTGTTGAAGTTTAAGTGGTGCCGTTAGGCTGCCAAATTTTTATGGGATTCGTTCACCTTTCTCATTTTTCAAAGTTCTACTTTCATGTCAAGTCTTTCAAGTTCCTTTTTATTATGTCGAGGTATGATCTCTATATCTATCATACTGATCTTTTATGATCATATGATTATATACCCCATTTGATCTCTTCAATTCACTATTTTGAAGTTTTAAGTGGTGCCGTTAGGCTGCCGAATTTTTAAGTGGTTCTTTCACCTTTCTCCTTTTTCAAAGTTCTAATTCCATGTCAACTCTTGCAAGTTCCTTTTTATTATGTTGGGGTATGATCTCTATATCTATAATACTGATCTTTTATGTTCATATGATGAGATACCCTATTTGATCTCATCAATTCATTTTTTGTTGAAGTTTATGTGACGCCGTTAGGCTGCCGAATTTTCATAAGAGAAATCTAATTTTTGTCTTTCTTCCATGTTTTTCATTTCAAATGGTATGTCCTTGAAATTTCATTACCATGTTCATATATCCTTATTATTTTGTCCCTATACTGTTTTATGGGTCATTTATGATTGTTTGAACCATGTCCCCTCTCTTTTCAATGTTTTCTAAAACCCCGAAACATAGCCTTTATACTGCAGATTTTTCATCTCAAGATGTCTCTCTCTCTTTTCTAAAAATTATTTCATGTTATAAAGTGAATACTAAAAGCTCTTATTTCTATAGGGGTATTCACATATATACCAAAATGTTCTATTTTAAATTCTGAGATTTACATACATGAAACCCGCTCTCCCCTTCCGTGGGTTTAAAGTGACATAAAGATCATGTCTTTAAAGCAGTTTTTAAAACGTTATGATTATGAAATGAAACCCATTTATTTTATTCTATATGGGTTATTTATGAAATTTTTGATGATGATATATGTGGCTCACATGATAATAAATGAAAATTTAAGGGTACGCCCTGATAGCGCTCCAATGCATTGGGTAATGATGTAACCACTAGAGATTACAATTTTCACGATACCTTGGTGAATAACCTTGGTAATTTTCAAATGACACCTTGGGGATGGACCTTGGTGATATGTTCATGATTTTCTATGTTAAATTATGTATCCACATCTTCAAGTTATGAAAAATGTTATTTTTCTTATGAAATTCCTCATGATTCCTTTCTCATGCCTTAAAGTTCTTTTCTTGACCTTATTGAAGTATCTCAAGTTCACATGTAAAATGTTTCTCTTGTTTCCCTTACTGGGCCTTCTGCTCACCCCTTCTTTTGATGTATGTCCCCAGGTTATAAGATGCAGTAATGAACCTAGGATGAACATGATGAGAAGCCTTTCAAGTGTTTAAGAATAATGTTTTATGTTTTCATGTTTTATGTTCCTGGTTTCCAAGACACTAAACCTTAAAGATCCTCAGTTTTGTGTAACGAAATGAAAGTTTATGTTATAAAAAGGCGGGATTCTATATCCATAAAGAAAAGTATTTAATTTTAATCAATAATTTTTATATAAAATCAAAATGTAATACCATCCACTTAGAACCTGACCTTACTCTCCATAAGTATTGAAGGGAATTCTCAATCCCTATGGGCTGGAAGCCAATTTCTAGCCATCATAGGAATCCCCTTGAGAAGTATTTCACCAAAAATCAGAGATTAAACACACCGATATCCCTATCATTAACCATAGATGTCTATGAAATATCAATCATATTATAAAAAAATAAAAAAACATGTCAATGGGTCATAACCAAAAACACTAATCCAACCCATTTTCATAAATACTAGACATCACCTATAATAAAAAGAATACAACATGGCATAATCAAATGAAATTATAATAATTGAAATAAGTTACAAAGAAGGTCTCATTGGTTGATACAACACTAATAAAATTAAATAAAAACTCAAAAAACTCAATCCATGACTAAAACATACTCCATACAACTTTTAGTTTCTCACCACCTCCCAACTCACCCCATGTCATCTACAAGAATAAAAACAGAATCCATCTAAAAACCTAGAACCTAAAATTTATTGGCGTAAGCTAACATCCAAGTAGGTCACCATCCGTTGAGATTATGCAATTCAGTTTATAAGTCAATTCATAAATTCATGTTTTAAAATATAAATAAATAGTGATATTTTTAAATATAAACATGCAAAAATATCTTATCATTCTATAAACACTTTTCAAAACAGTAAACTTTTTTTCTTCATATGAAAAAAATCACATTATAAAATTTTCACTGGTAAAATCCTTCTTTAAATCCAAAACATCCCTTTAAAAATCCACTTTAAAAACCCACATTGCAATCTTTAAATTCAAAACTCGTTTTCCAAACAACTTTGAAAACAAAATCTCAAAGGAAATGACTCAACGTGCATTGGTGAAGTATAATAAAGAATACACCACAACTCACATGGCATAAAAAATATAAACAAGATAATTGTGCCACAAAAATAAAATCTAGAGGAATGATACAACTGAGCACTAGATGAAAAAAACATAATTTCAACCACCAATCAAGAAATAAAAATTTTCATGGGATCTACCCAAGGATCCCTAATGTTCTATGTGTATAACTTTATCAATTTCTCTCATAGACCAACTACTATAATATGTTGATTCCAAACCACAATCCATCTAATTATCCCACACAATCCTTATTGCAATGGAATTCCCCCTCCTAGCCTTAAATCCTATCATGACTATAGATCCACCAGTATCATGTAAACCAACTATTGTAACATAAGTATAGAAATCCCACTTAGTACTCTGGTTCCTATGACCAATAAAAACTTGTAGTGAGTGAATACGCAATATAAGATCAATGTTCAAACTCTCCCTCACTTACGTCAACCTCATGATGAATATCCATTTATATCCCATACATTTTTGGAATAAACAAGAACATTCTCACACAACAGGAGTAACAATAACCACATAGTGATAAAAAACTCACAAATGGGGTAAACAAGTCAAGGTAGAATCAATAGGGTCTTACATAATCAAACAACTAAAACCAAATTTCCAATTAGGATTTAATGCTAAAACATGGTTCAAAATTTCAATCCCTTTTTCATTTCATAACACACCAATTTAGGCATTCATTCGAAATCCATCACAATCACACACACCATTTAAAAATTTCAAAGATACCCTCCGAAATATGGGATTTCATCTTTGAAATCCAAAACAATGCCAAAGGCCATACATTCCCATACAAACACTTTAAAGATCCATTTATTCATTTTCAAAAGGGGAAACCACACACACATTTCAATCCAACATTTTAAATTCATTAAATAACATATTTATATATCATTTTTAGGCTAACGCCTCATTTAAAAATAAATTCCTCTTTAAAACATAGTTTTCAATCATTAAAAACTAAAATGGGATCAAAATCCAATACATATCATTAAAAACATTTCCAAAATCCTCGTTAGAATTTTTAAAAACGCTTGGCATGCTCAAACAAACCATTTCTCAATAAAAACATGGAGATTAAAAAGGTAAACCATCTATGAAAAGCATAAAATACATTGAAATGTTTTTAAATCACTACATGTATATCACATATACTAATAATTTCAATAAAAAATAGATTTAGAAATCACATGCACACTTTTAATTCTAAAATGAAATAAATACACATAAACACCTACATGGAAGAATCAGAAACCAAACAAAATATGTGTTTAATTAATTGGAAACCACCTGAATAATAGATAATACCACCACTACAGGCCAAAAAGAAACCAAAACCCTTAGTTAGAACCATTCTGAACCCAATACCCATCTTACACAACAAATTAGGGTTTTGCGAGAAAGAGGAAACCTAGGAAATAAGGAAGTAATGTGAGTATAGGAGAAAGAAAATAATATTTACATTGTAACATCATGAAATTCAAAAAATAAGGACCAATATTAGAAGGATGTGGAGGATATATCTCCTACTTTATATCCCAAGATCCGGTCGATGAATATTGGGGGAGAAAGTGGTAAAATACATTTTAATTTTAATAGGGTATTTTGGTAAAAAACACTTTTTAAGTTATTCTAGGTAGGTTTCCTGGTTTATCAAACTGTGCACCAGCCATGTGCAAGCCACTACCTAAGAAAAAACAACCCATAAGGTTTTTGGGGTGCTCCACATGGTTTGGAAAACCATGAATAATCCATTAAAAGAGATCAATATCCATGAAATTCCCTCTATAAGGGCACCACACTATTATCCTTAACCATGTGGGTAAACCATGAAACACCTATAAAGCTTCTAAAGTTCCTACCCAAAATTTACTAGGACTTAGAAAGACATAATATAACATAAAATAAAAAACATTAACCACTATAATGGCATGTTGGTGTCACAATTCTCCCTACCATGTGACTTTCTACCCCTGGAAAGTTCACGGTTGATAATATAAGGCTATAGAGAACAAAAGATCCAAATAGGACTTAACCAAAGAGAACTAATCAACATGATCTAACCTCAAAATAAAATAAACAAGATCCTAAAAAATAATCAAACTCCATAAGATTTATAAATTTCTTTGAGCACAACTGAAATAAATACCTCAAAATAAGAGTCGTAAGAATGAACAAAGAGTTGGAATGGTCTCCCCGCTATTTATAATTACTCTAAAATGGTGGATCCAAATGAAACTACCAAGAGAAACATAATAAAAGAAACCAAGAAACAATAATAGAGACTCAATCTCAAACCCAAAGCACTTCCAAATCAAAATTAGAAAGAACAAGTCACAACCAACTTCAATAGAATGGCATGAGATCTCAACTCATTGACAAGGCACATAGATAAAAAAGGGTCACCATTGGATCACCCTCACATGGTGGATCCAAAACATACCAAGAAAACTCCATCTAGTTCAGAACTAAACTGGTGGAAAACTAACCCTAGTTATCCAATCATACACCCAAGGCCTTGATCATGTACAAACAATGAGAACCTAAAAACTCAACACAAACAATGGGTTAAAACCACCACTCTCTAGAAAGGTTCTCTCAAATAATAATTAAAATTAGAATATAGTCCAAAAACATCTAAAAAAGAATATTTAATTCCCAAAAAAAATATTCAAATCCATCAACAAGTGATATTTCACAAAAGAACCAACCACGAGTTTCCAAAATCACCATAACGAAATAATCCCAAAGTCTTAACAGCTTACATCCTAGGAACTAAAGTTCCCAAATCCACTCTTCTACAAAAGGATAATAATCTAGACCTATTTTTAAAAAAAATTAAAAACCTTTTAAAGATGAACCAAATATAACTAACAGAGGAAAACACTAGGAGGTTTAAAACAGGAGGGATTATAATGTCCAGGAGCCCCAAACAGGAAACACGTAAGAGATACTGTCCTCCTATGAGAAGGACCCTTTTCTTATAAACCTTTATTATCCTAATTATGGTTGTCACCAAAAAGGTTACCCATTTTCCCTTATATGGAACCAAGGCATCTCCCACTACTGGTATCCTAGACTGATTAGTTTCTACCCGAATGGCCACATTGACAACCTCCTAAAAATATTTTATACCAAATAAAAATATAGTTGGAACAAAATCTTGGAAAATACCACCCATGTAGAAATGATATTTCTTGTAATAATTAAAAACCAACCCCAAAGGGAATATTTCCAACTCTGATGCCATTTTTTGAGGCACGTAATAAAAACACAAGACATGAACAACGTCAATTCATGCATCCAAATTTAAAACAAATGATCCCATTATAAACTAAGAATCAAATACAAAACATAAAGTTATGAAACAAGGCATGCCACTTTCATAATAAGAGAAGAAAAATTTCTTTAAAAACACCAACCTTCACCAAGTAATTTTGAAAACATACTCCATCAAGGCATTCACTTGAAAACCAAGACAATCCCACTCTTTAAAAACATTTTATCCTTGGTGGAACACACATTACCAAAACAAATCATCTCATAAAATTCGTTTTAAAACACCTTTCAAATTTGTTTCAATATAAAATCCCCTTTAATCCCCAAAGAACTTTCAAAATGACCTTTTGAAATAATTCACTTTTGAGAATACCCAAATAAACCAATTTGAAACATCTCATTTTACTTTTAAAAAATTTATTTTTTTTACAAATACTATAATGGAAATAATGATTTTATAATATAGTTCAAGAAAACTAATAGGACATCCTCTTTCCAACTATTCATAAAACCATGTTTTGAAATTAATCATTTTACAAAATTCTATCATTCTTCAAAAAAAATATTTAAAATCAATTAAAAAAATCACCACACAAACTAGAAAACGAGGCTCAAAAGAACCACATCCAAAAAGCATAAACACAATCCTAAATCCACCTCCAATAAGTAATAATTACTTTATGATAAATCTAAAACTGAGAGGTGTCAAAAAAAATAAACTGGGTAAGAAGAAAGGTTTTTCATAGTTTTACTACATGGGTAGGGAAACTATACGCCAGCTATGAAATATACTCTCTAAAGGTGGCAACCCAAACCTGCATGAGCACTTTATGGTTTCTCAATCTATTTCAGCTAACTGTGTTTCTCAATTTCCCCTTTAGTGACCCCAAAACATAATAAGCAACCCCCAAAATCACTTTCATGCTCAAAGGAGATAAACAAATATCAATTCACATCAAAATACATCATAAAAATATAAAAAAATCAAATTAACAATTAGAACCCCAAATTCTCTAGATATTTGGAGGTTTAATATGATAAAGAGCTAGCTAGACTCACCTTGTCTTATCTCTCAAGCCTTGACAACCTTAATATCCTTTCCACTAGGAAATACCCAAATTACAATAGGGATACCCAAGAATCTTATGACCTCACCAAAGAACAAAAAATGGCTCTGATTCCATTTTTGAATGAACCAACCTAGTTTTTCATCAACTTGGAATCCTATCCAGCTCACTACAAGGCCAAAAGGGTGTTACCAGTCCCCACATGTTGTAAACCAGTGCCTGAGCATCATTGTAATTTATTTGGGAATGATTTCACCCTAAATTAGAGATAAAATATAGTGGAAAATCTATTGATATCCTGGGACATACCATCCTTGTATTGGACATCTATGGAAAATCAAAAATATTAGAAACCAAAATAAATGAACATGTAAAATAGGTCATAACCAATAATAGTGATCCAACCCATTTTCATAAATACCAAACACCATACATAATAAAAATAATATAGCATGGAATAATTATATACAATAAAAATAACATAAATAAACTACAAGAATGGTCATTTTGGTCCATACAACACTAATAAAAAAATAAAAAACTCAATAAACTAAATCCATGATCAAAACCAACTATGTGAAACCTTCAGTTTCTCACAAACTCCCAAGTCACCCCACATCATCCATAAGATAAAAAAACAAATTCAAATGAAAACATGGAACGTAAAATACATAGGTGTGAGATAACATTCTACAATGAAGTAATTTTAAAATCTATATTAAAACCCCACACTGAAGTCTTAAAATTCAAAACAGGTTTTCCAAACATATTTTAAAACCAAATCTCAATGTAAATAGCCCAACACTCAAGGGTCAAGAGTAACAAATCATGTACCATAAGTCAAAGGGAATATAAAAGATATGAGCAATATAATGGTGCCACAAAAATATAATTAAGGGTAATGATATGGCTAATAACTATATAACAACCCCAAATATCAACCACCAATCAAGAAATCAAATGTTTCATGAGCTCAACCTTAGAATCTATAGTGTGAAATGATTCTAAATTTATCAATTTCTCTCACAGAACAAAATTTTCCATTTGTTAAGTCCAAACCACAATCCAACCAACTAGTCCTTAATAACCTCATTGTAATGACGAAAACCACCTAGCCCCAGTGTCAACAAAAATTATAGGGCCACTGGTAAATTGGGAACCAAGTAGTGTAACATAATCATAGATATCCCACTTATCACCCAGGTACCCATGACCAATAGAAAAGTGAGGTGAGTGAATATGCATGATAAGATCAACACACAAGGCATAAGTGATAACTCCCCCTCACCTCCATTACCATCATAATGAATATAACCATATATCCTAAACTTCTATGGAATAAAAAAGCATAGAATAGTGATAAACAACCCCCCAAATGGGTGAACAACTTAAGGGGAAATTAAAAGGATCTTAAACAATCAACCATTCAAAACCAAAGATCCAAATGGAACTTTAATGCTAAAACATGGCTCAAAATTCCAAGACCATGGTCATTTCATAACACACCACATAAGATATTATTTAGAAATAAATTTAAATCATACACATAATTTAAACATTTCAAATCCACCCTCCAAAATTCAGGTCTTCCTATTTAAAATCCATAACAGTGCCAAAGGAAATCCATTTCCAACAAAAAACTTGAAAGATATATTAAGGAATTTTAATAAGGGGAAAACCACAAACTCATTTCAAACCAACATTCTAAATTCATCAAATAAACCATTTATAAATTATTTTTAGTCCAACACCTCATTTTAAAATAATTCCCACTTTATAATGTAGTTTTTACTTATTTAAAAGAATAAAATTACTATACATATCATAAAAACCATTACAAAAACCCTCATATTCATTTTTAAAAATGTTTGGAACGATCAAAAAATAATTTAATTATAAAAACATGGAAATTAAAATATGTAAACCCTTAATGCCAAGATCCAAATGCGCAGAAATGATTTGAAATCACCACATGGATATAACATATAACCATAACTTCAATAAAAATTGATTTATAAATCATAAGAATATTTTTAATTCCAAAATTAAACAATTACATTGAAACATCTACTTGGAAGAATCAGAAACCAAGTCAAAATGTGTCTCCTTCAATTACGGCCACCGAAATAAGTAAGAAAACCACCTCTACAAGAAAAAATAAACCAAACCCTAAGTTAGAACTATCCCAACCCCAATCCCTATCATACATAGTGAACTATGGTTCTATGGGAAATAATAAACCTAGGAAACAAGGAAGTAAGAGGAGTAGAGGAGATATAAGGGAATATTTACCTTCAGAACTCTTGAAAATCACCAAAGAAATGCTAATAATTAAAGGGGGAATGGAACTCCTCCTTCGGCTCCTAATAGTTTGTAGACATGTATGGGGGAAGAAAGAGGTGAAATAAATTTTAATTTTAAGATTTTAATTTGGTAAAAATCACTTTTTAAGTGATTCTAAGTAGGTTTCATGGTTTTTCCACATGGTTTTCCAAACCATGTGCCAACTTTACATAGGCCTCTACCTCATCCAAAAACATCCACACTTTTTGTGGGGTTCTCCACATGGTTTGAAGAATGGTGAAAAAGAAATGAAAAATGGATTTGTCTATACAAAATCATCTTCTATATGGGAACCAAAAGACTACCCGTAACAATGAGGGTGAACCATGAGACTCCCCAAAATCCTTCAAAACTCCAAAATTTCATCCCAAATTTATTGGGACTCGTAACAACCCAATATAACATAAAATAAAACACATTAAACACTACAGATACATGCGGGTGTCACATTTTTATTCTTCTTATAACTCTCTTAAAATATGATTCATAACCTTAAAAATATCTAAATAATATCATTATACTTCTATAATAATGATATTATGTCAAAGAAATCACTTTCTTAACCATACTCATTCATCGATTACAACATGTTCTTGGTTGGGTCGGTTTAACCACCTACTTCAACAATACTAGAAATTTATATCATGTATGACTATGGAAACATAAATACTGATATTATTAGACATAAATGATAGAATAATTTTTGTTTTATGATTTTTGAAAATTTATATTAATATTTAAATCAACATTAATTTATCACCCTTTGTTCATTAAAAAATACTGAAACAATCTCGACATCGATTCCATCCTCACAAATCATAACTAAAATAATTATGAAATTAAATTGGATCCTTATAAATCATTTTAAAAAATATATTATGATACCCTTAATTTTATGGGAATGATGAAATTAATTCAAAAGAACAAGGATCATTATCTCCATTACAAACTCATATGAAACAAACATAATTACAATATCCAGTAAGGAAAATTAGTGATAAATAACTAATGGACGTATAATAAATGATTATACCAAAATATTAAAAAGTGATATAGATATGAATAAGGTTATAAATTAAGTTATTTATATGTTTATATTTATTAAATATGAAATTAAATTTCTTTCATATAAGTTGGGGGTTCAGGTAAGGGTTCTTGTCTCAATTTCAACTCTGTGGGTCAGGCTTTGTGTTATGAAGATATTTTCTTTCACATGGTAGATGTACTACCTCTTTGATATATTTTATCTTGATTCACTCTATATTAATAGTATTTGAAATTCTATTTCAAGATCTCTCATTCAATATCCTTCAATTAAATTTCAACGAGTCATAATAATTATTCTTGAACCTCATTCTTTTAAGTTGAATTATTTTATCCTTTGATTGTATGTAATTACCCAATCCAATATCCACTCAATAGGTTCTCCAAGACAATGTGCCTCCTTCTATCTCAGTCTACTGACTAGAAAAGCAGGTCTAAAGTGGGATAGTGGGGAGACTATACTTGCATATCATAGTGAAACCAACAAAAGAAATAATAAAGAAATAAAATGAATCTAGATATATAAAATGGTGAAACAACATCAAATAAATTTTTGAAAATAATAAAATAAGATATGTTAGTCCAAAATAAAAATGAAATAAAATGTGTTAGGCAGTCATACATAAATTTTGGGTCATTCATACATCAACCCCAAATAAATCCAAAAGAAAAAATTGGAAGAATTCCAAAAAATGGTCTCGAGTCCCAAACCAGTTCCATATCCTATAAATAATTCCATCAACAAAGAAAACAATAGAATCCGTCATTCTCCAAAACTTGAACCAGTAACGCGGTAGTTATAGCTTCTCAGGTAACCAAGTTCTATGGCGGAATGTGTATGGTGTGAGTATAACTGTAATCCACCACTAATAGAATCCCTAAATATATATTATGATAATAAAGTTAATGAAAGGTATAGTAAATAAATAAGGTGATATAAAGTAAATAAATAAACAAAAATCCATATGTCTTGGCTCCGTGGTGATGCTAAGAGTTAGTCCCACCTACTTTGGCCAGTATCGGGATGTCTATGAGCATGTTTCAATGTTTGTTCCTTTATATGTAACCACATGGAATCCAAGTTATCATCATGGAATTACCTAGTATCATAAAGTATAATGTGGAATATTATCACTCATCCATGAATTCCCATGGAATCTGAATGCTCATATAGGAATTCCCAATTATCATGTACCATGAAAAATCCAAGTACTCATGCCGATATTCTCAAGAATCTGGTATCATGTGGAATTCATGGATCTATTCCTATAATTCATAGACATGGATTGTATTAAATTCAATCCACTCATCCTATCATTTCAAATCATCAAGTGTCACATGTAATCTAGGCACTTATCCTAGAATTTCCAAATATCATTAAACATAAGGAATCCAGGTACTCATCCTGGAATCCCCTACCTCAGTTAATTTAATTTCCCCAAGTCTTTTACATTTCACATAAATATTATTTCATAAGGGCCATCTAAAATTACCATTTCAATATTCATTTATGATTTCAATATACATTAACCATATTGGTACAATTTTACACGTTAACATTAGCCAATCCATTTTAAAATTTCAATTCATTTTCAAACCATAAATTTAAACCACTCATCCCGACATTCCAAATCATCAAGGGTCACATGGAATTTAGGTGCTCATCCTGGCATTTCCAAATACCATGAAACATAAGAAATCTAGTCGCTCATCCTGGAATCCCCTACCTCAGTTACTTTAATCTACCCAAGGTGTTTAAATTTCACATAAATATTATTTCATAAGGTCCATCTCAAATTAACATTTAAAAATTCATTTATGATTTCAATATACATTAACCATATTGGTACAATTTTACAACTTAACATTATCCAATCCATTTTACAATTTCAATTCATTTTAAAAAAATATAAATTTAAAATATAAAATTTATTTACCATCATAGAAAAACATGTTTTACCCTATTATTATATTAATATTAATCATTAAATAACCTTAAATCATATGTAAGGCTATTTCATTTAACCCATTACCATTTTCCATTTAATGTTCCATTACTAAACTAAGTCATTTCATTGTAATCACCCTTTATACATTGGTTCATTAACACATATGTAATATTAATCCAAAATAAATTTTAATTATTTATGAACTCATATTATAATCAAGTTCCATGTCTATAACCCCTCATACATTTGATTAAATCTCCATCATGTTCATTTTCCACTTTTATATAACCATTTTATAGGTTTAAAATCTCAAAATAGAAATTTTAAGAGGATTAACTTTAAATAATATATTTTTAATTATTTCTAAGGGATTATGACCAGGAAATTTCATATTTAAAGGTCCTAATTTTAATTCTACGATTAACATGCAATACATCGGTGCAACCAACAATCAAAGAACTTGAAAATTTAGAAATACTATATAAGAGACTTAAAGAACACATACCTTATTCATAGGAGATTCCACATGCCTGATATTAGCTATCGAATCATCCTAAATTGGGATAAAATGAAGTAGAAGAAAACTTCCCTAAAAAATAGTATATATTAGACATAACTAGTTATAGATCCCTTAATAATGAAATAAACAAATAATTAAAGGAAAAGTAGTCCTATGATTACCTATAGCTCACCAATTATATTGTAGAAATTTAAATCAGATAACAAATGTGGTAAATCCATTAAGGGAAGATAAGGATAAAGGGTGGTCATGTGGGAGGTTGTTGAGTCAAAAAGGGTGAGAAAGGTGAGGCATGGTTTTTTTAAAAACACAAGGAAAAAAGAGTAAAAATAAACTTTAAGGGAATTTTTATTTTTTAAACTATGTGGTCATCCCTACCCCCATACACCCCACTTCGCATGGTTTCACTGAATGGTTTTCAAACTATACACTAATCATGCGATTTGGATTTCATCCCCCATGCAACAAGGCATGTAGTTTTTCTGCAATCGGGCACAAATCATTCACCAAGTCCCATACTTCTAAAACCTTTCAGGGTTTCCCCTTAAGATCACATGGTTTACCTTAAACTATGTGATAACTTTGAAACTCAATCATTCACCAAATAACTTGAACTAAAAATCACCCCATGCTCAAGGTGTGGCATGGTTTCTCCTAAACTGTGCACACCAAATTGTGCACCTTGGATAAAAAGCTCCAAAAACATAAAATACTCAACATGAATCTATCTATATTCATTTAAACACATGAGGTACCTATTGGGACTCATCCTTATCCAAAAAAACCCTTTAAGACACTCCAAATTCCTTAATTCCATTTTGAACCTAGATTCAAAAACTATCCCTACCACAAAATGAAAACACAAATTCCTTAAGGAATTTGTTTAAACTGTATAGGCACTGCGCCATACATTTTATAAAATTATATTTCCAATTTCATTTATATGGATTTATAATTATTTATTATGAACTCCTTTTTAATGAATTGTTACTTTAAATATTGTGATATTCATAAGGGTTTTCATCTCAATCCCCCTTCATTGAGGCATGGTTTCATATTATGCACTTAAACTTATTTTATGGTGTAACTATGTACCCATTGGTTTCTTATCTTATAATTAAAGTTTATTCAATTGTATTTACAAGTCATTTCATGAATCCATCCTTTTGACCATTTTTATCCAAGTGCTAAAAAAGTATTATTTTTTTTTGCTAACTAAATCCCCATTTATTAAGTTATAATAATTATTCATGAAATTTATTCTTATAATTGGGGTACAATATACCTTATTATTGAATTATATTGTACTTACACTTTATTTTCAATTTATTTACATTTCATTCTAATGAACTCATTTTTTATGTATTTTTACATCAATCATTTTCCTTTGATGTATGTCTTTATTTATAAATGCAATATTGTTGAGAATAATCTACATCCTCTTTAATGGATATTTATCCTCTGTATCCATATTATTTATTTTCAAAATAATTTATCTTTAATATTTTTGAAATATTAATATGTGTTATCTCATGTGGACTTGTACTTGGTATTCATCACTTTTCAAAAGATTTTTTATTATCCTTTTTATGATTTGGGATTCAAAAGTATATTTTAAAAATATTAACAATGATTTCCCTTTAATGTTTCTATTTTTATCATTCACTACACATTTCCTATGGAAAATATTTATGTAATATTAAATAATCTATTATTACGATTCCTTTTAAAATATTTTTAAAAAGTGGGTTTTTATTTTACCTCTTTGAAAATTACTTTTTAATGTTTCTCTTAACTTTTTATTTTTACAGTATTGTAAAAAATGTATTATAAAAATGCTTTTATAATTTTATTTACATTTTAATATATATGATAAATTTTTTTTACCTCTATAGGAATTATATCTCAAGTATTATCTCATAAATCCTCTCATAATATTTTATTTTAGGAGATTAAACATGAGGCATCACACAATATAATTCTTTCTCCCTTTTTACATGATAACATTCAAAGTGTTCTTCTTATGAAGGTGTTGTTCATATATGTCAACATAATTTAAAGTTCTTATATTACACTTGGTATATTCCTTATTAATACCATCTAATTTTTTTTTATGGATTTATTATGATCATTTTATTTAGTTTATTAATTGTGGTAAGTATTTATATCCCACATGTTTATTATTACAATATTAATGTTTGTTGATCACTAAGGAAAGTTGATTATGTATTGTATTGTTATTCATTTCCTTACCTTGGGATATTCTTTATTAATACCATCTAAATTTTGTATCTAGATTTCTTATGATCATGTTTTTTTAATAGGGAATGTATTGACATATTATATGTTTATTATTCTAAAAAATATGTTTATTGATTATTAAGGAAAGTTTATTATACATAGTATTATTACTCATTAATTCCATATTTTGAATTTATTAGACCTAATTAGTGATAGTAAGGGCTTGAAATAACCCTTATATGCATTAGTAATTATCATGAGATAAACTATAATGGGTATTTGGTGCATGTATGCCTAATTATTTATGATTTCTTGGCATGAGACCTTGACAGTATGTTTATTATTCATTAGCATGAGGCCTTAGTGCTAAGTTATGATGTTTGGAATTATGAATTTCACTTCTATGGAATCACTTATTATTTTCCATGTGATTATTTATATTTTTATATCATTTATGGATTTATTTCAATCTCATATGAATAGTTATATGTAATTATTTGATTTTTATTTATTCCTTCCATATTATTAATGTCTTGGTTATTCTATGATATATTCCACTATACATTTTCCCTTAATGAGCATCTGAACTCACCTATTTACTTATTTTCTTATCTCCAAGACACCCAGAAGTTACTTTGAATGAATTTAGTGATATAAAATATTAAATAATAATTTTCTCACTAGAATTTATATTGAATATCATTTTTTAAATGTTGTGTGACAATTGTGTTTTTATCTAGTCTCTCTAGACTACTAAACTATGTAATCTTATATGATTTTATCCCTTTTATCTTGTATCAATGTAATATAGTAACTTCTAGTTCTAGGTTACTGTAGTCAGGGTGCTACAACACTCCCCACCATAGGAATCACCTACCTAGACATATCACAACCAAAAAACCAGATGTGAAAAAATCACACATGCCCATCATCCTAGAACACACATGTTCTAACCACAATAAACTATCATATTGTGTCATACTTATTCCCATTATCATCCCACATAATTTTGGTGCCCAAATTGTTCTTAATACAAATGCATCCCATAATTATCATGCATCACATCCTAGGTCCATACCTCAACCAATATCTGGTTGATTCATTTATCACATATGCACAACATGCACCAACACTCGTAATGAAAAATCATAATCAATGCTCATGTAATACCTTTGACTACTAAAGGATTCCCATCCTACTTTGTGTATGTCGTCTTGAGAACATGTAGCTATCCTAAAGCCATATTATTTGATACTTTTATTTTCTGTGGATTCATGTTCACTATTATCCACTGCCCAGCTATTGATTTTATCATCCACTGCATCATCTCGTATGTGCATACAGACCCCGAATACCAATTTCCAGTTTCTATCTAGGTCCATCCTCAAACACCTAAGTCTAACCCACCCACACCCCCCAACTAATTGTGAGGTCACCCAACCAAACCTCCCCATTTGTCTCATTTTTTATATGTATGAAACTCTTTTAGTGGTCGATCACACTAGGATCGATCATACGTAGTCTAACCAAACTAAAAACACATATCTGACAACCCACTCTATGGTGGAACCATCGAACCTCTGCTATGATAAACCTATTGGGTCTCCTCATATCCCTACTTCTGAATACCTAGAGCTCTAATACCTATCACTCACTACACCATTGTATAGCTCAGTATACTCCCACTATCTAGGTACTTCTCTAATACTAACTCCTAGTTCATTTCCTTTGAAAATGAGGTAAATATAAAGATCTTTATATATAACCAAATAACATTTTGTAAACCATCCTAAAATCACTACAGCTTAGTGATCTCATCTATTTCCAAAGTTGACACAAACCATAAAAAATATGTGAATATCATGGTATAATATAAGACTCAATTATCTCCCTAAAATAAGAATGTAAATTCATGGGACCTAATCTTCCTTAATCTATTGGGAAATAATGTCACAAATAACACTACCACAAAATATTTCCACACCATCCTCTCATGGATACCAATCTATACTTATACCTATATATCCCACCAATATTTTTTTGTCCCTATAAGAATATATGTAACCACCTTCACTCTATTCCTTTGGTGGAGTCTCTATATGATCAAACATCATGAGTACTGACTCAATCTAATACTTTCATGATGGGATTCCACCCTCTCCCTTGAACAAAGAAGGATGTTGTGACTTGAACTCCTATGTCATATATTTCATGGATGGTTCATCTCCCGAAGCTCTATGATCAATGATCTGGATAACCTACACTAGTATCTTCCTCAATTTCTCATCCAACCATTTTTCTATCTCCTCAATTCATTGTGGAATACCTATCCATAACTACTCACAACTTTATGGGTTGTAAATTCCTAAGAAAATTTTAGTTTCGCCATTTAGTGGACAAGCATTTTTCAAAACTAAAGTTTAGGATGGAGTTATGAGGGTATAGACATACTAAAAATAGTTTTTCATACATTTTTTGAAGAATGGATAAGACCATGAGTGTTCATAAGGAAGTTAAAGGAGGTTTGGGCTAGCCCCGATGGGATGATAAGTAGCCCAAGTGCTTATCTAGGCTCACCAGCCAACCAGTTATCCCAAGGTGACTATATGGTGGAGTACTCTAGGAATCATTTAAGTGGGGGTATTTTTTCACTTTTGGACCCCAAGATACCCTTGGGTTTTATCTTCCTCACTCGACCTTGATATGGCCAAATATCTATACCTTCTTACTCTCCTCCATCCCTTAGTACCCTTTGATGTGAGATGATACTAAGTGTGAATCGTTTATGAATCTGAGTAAAATCCTTCAATTTCTCCAAATTCTTAAACACTTATTTGACCTCCTATCATCTTTTTCCTTTTCCTAATTAGATATATTATGATTATTTCATTGAATATTGGTGAAACCATCTGGTGTAAAAGGTTCTTTGATTCAAGTTTCGTTGAGTATATCTCGTGGCATTGAGCACTCGTCATTGGAAGCATATCCAAAAAAAGGTATGTTGTCTGGTGAATTAAATTAATATAATTGGTTGAATTGGATGAATTTTTTAATGTTTTGTACATTAAGGGTTGGATATTTTAATTTATATGTTGTCGAACGTGTGTTGAAGGCTCTTCAGGTGCAATTGATTGGTATCTTGATGTGATGGTGGTGAACGGGGAGCCTTCTGAAGATGGTATCTTATTGAATTGATTTAATTAATTAATTATTATTATTATTATTAATTAATTATTTGATGTGATGTGATATGGCATCTTGAGTGGAATAATGTATTCGATGAGGATGTGTGAAACTTGTATGGGGATTAGTAAATCTATTTGGAGTCTTTTATGGGCATGGTGAGCATGATAACTTCATTTGATATTGGGTCCCCTATCATAAAATACCGTATGTGTGTTTATGAATGGGTTTCCATGTGTTTTTAAATTATTTATGAGATTAGGTAGACAATATGAGGACTGAAACGCCCTTAAGCTAAAATATGGGGTTAACCTTGTACCCCAAACCTGGTATAAGTTCTTGGAAGCACTAGGAATATTCAGATTATTCTAAAAATTATGTTTCCAAGGGGAAATTGTCCTTATTATGATGGTGAGATGCCTTTGGAGGATTAAAAATGTGAGTTGAGTTATATAAACGTCTCATTTTATTTCCCAAAAATCCTTCTAGGTAGCCATTAGAGGTTTGTGGTTGAGTACTATGTGGTATCCCTAGAGGGTCATGGGATGAAACCTTAGTTTGGGTCGTGGGAGCTGACTAAGGACTTGGAATTAAGATACCAGGTGGTTTTTGACTAGGACCTAGACCCTTCCTACTGAATCTAGGGTTGAGGCGAGCCTTTGGATTGTGGTATCTTTGTAGTAAGTTTTTTACCATATAAGGACTTGAATATGGTTTTTTACATGATATGACGGTTTTTCCTTGTGAGCTTTGAGAATCATGCTTAATTTATGGGATGGTGGGCATGTGTGTGGATTTATGAGAACCATGATATATATAACCAGTTGTTATTGAAATGTTATGACTTTATTATGAGTTTCATATAGCCTATGAAAATTTTCTTTTGGTATCAAGATGGAAGGGACAATCAAAAGTTTCTAAACAACCCCTTCAAGGGGAGAGCATGGGTGTTGTAACAAAGTCCAAACACTTGTACTTACTTGATGGTATTTTATGATATCAAAAACCTTTTCAGATTATACGGGAGTAGAACCATGTAGGGGTGAAGTGTATCCAATGTATTGGTATATAGATATGGTTGAAATATCCTGTAGGGGTGATTATGATCCAATTCATCGGGCATGTTAGGTATAGCATGAGATATCTCTTAAAGACAACCACCTATGGGTGGGTGTGAGGTGCTCCTTAAAGGTTGATCATGGCTATCCCTTAACAGAAAGCATGTAATTTTCCTTAAAGGTATAATGTGGACTTATAATTGATGGGAGTAGGGTTCTAAACCAACACATGGACTTTGTGGAATGATCTAGATAGTGCAGTGACCAATTTGAAACTTCTTTCAATTATGGTGCTAAATCATGTATGGTTAGGTCTTGAGATGTACTGGTTTTCACTTAATGACCTGATAGGTGTTGTAAATTTTCAATTGTGATGGGGTCTTGGTTATCACATGACACTTAGCAATAATGTTTATTTTTTTATTTATTTTCTTAATGAATACACAAATATATATATATATGATGTTATATATTAGTGTCACTTTGTGAGACCCAGCTAATTTTATGCCCACACCTTTCATAGGTATCTCGATACGCATGAAGACATTATGTTTCACTTTTCCATCCAGAACATAGGATGTGTAGTGGTTTATGTTGGAATATATCGATGGGTACATGTAGACTGGGATTGGTTTAAAACTTAGATAGGTGGTAGAGTCTCTTGTATATTTACCTTTCTGTATGTTTTTAATATTGATTCAACTAGTGGGAAATCAATTTTATGTTTTACATTACAACATCATTTATGATATAGAATTATGTTTACTATTATTTTGAAAACTATTTTTTCTATTATGATGTTATTATTTAGTTATTTCCAATGTATTTATACTATAATATGATAGAATAGTCTCCCCACTATCTCTTTTAAGACCTATTTGATATTTTTCATCCTCTTCCATATAGGGAGGCAAGCTTGAGGTTATGTGGACTTCAACTAGACACAATGATTCAATTGGGGAATTACAAAGTGGAATCAAAAAAAAATTTGTTTTATGATATGGGAGTTGGTAAACATGTGGTCTACAAATATGTCAGAACTTGTGATGGACTGCAAACTGATGAGTCATGAACACTTTTCCAGTGGGACATCTAGGTTACCAAGGTAATGGATTATTTTTTTTTTCTTTTGTTATTTTGGTTGAAATGTTTTTTTAATATGACATGTTTCTTGAGAAATTTTTTTTTTGTGGTTTGGATATTGGACTATTGGTAATATTCTAGTTTTCATACATAAATCTAGGAACATAGGACTCACATTACATGTATCTACTTGTGAGTGATTTTTCTCACTCTTCTGGTGGAAGAACATATGGATCCTAGTGCAGGATGATATCTTGTGGTGGAATGTAGTCCCTTCATCTAGGGATGTGTGAAGACCCGTAGAAGGTTGGTAGAGTAATTTAAAATATAAACAACGGAGCCTCTAATGAACCAAGATTGACTTACATGGACATTACATTTCTTTTTCAGAATACTTAATACATGACACAAAATTATTCCCAAAGAACATATTAGTTTAATGTCTTTGGAAACTTGGAACGTAATATTCTAACTTGGGGAAAGATATTCAAAATCTCCAATAAAGATCTTCCCCTTTCTGTTTTCTTACCTAAAAAATTTCTTTATATCCTAGATAAAATAAAACATAAAAATGGTGAGCTCAAATTCTCATTAAGGGTAAACATGGAGAACATAAAACAAACCATAAACATAAGAATGAACATAAAGCTTAAATATCATCATCATGATTCGTGACATAAATCTTGGCAGTTCGTAAGGCATAGATAATAAAGGAACATTAACCATGATAAAATAGCCTTGTCATGAAACATGGAATTATAGAAAACAATTAATCACATAATATGATTTTCATAGTATCCAATTCATTGTTTCCAAGACCATCGTACTAGAAAAATTTCATTACTAAACTGGGTTTACTTGTTGTTCTAGCCATGTATTACTGAACTGGATTTACTTGTCACTCCAGTAATGTCTATCTCATGAGATATAAATCTTTACCCAATGATTTGGAGGTAGATATAGGTCCCACCCATCTCATAATGAAACCATTCTTACATGTTCCACAAAAACCTAAATCATTCATCATACCATAACCCATGAAATAAAATGGGATTCTTAAACATTATTTCATCATAATATAATCCATATAAGATAAATGTACTGCATAAAAATAATTACATTATAAACTCAAAGAAATAAAATTAATAATAGGGATATAAACATAACACTATGTCATCTTAGATACAAAATAATTTGGATAAAATGCTTGATCTTAATCCCTGAGGAAAATATCATTTCTTCTTCAAAAATATTTTTTTTCTCAAAATGACATGAAATTTTAGAAGAAAAGAATTTAATTGAAAATACACTTGAAAAAATGTAGAGTAAGATTTATGTAAATAAGGTGTTATGAATATGTAAAAATATGTTCATGTAATATAAGTTAAAAAAACATTCTCCTTGTACTTTTGCTGAAAAAGGCAATACCTCATATGGTAAACAAAATAAAGATTCCTTCCATACCATGTAGTAAAAGTAAAAAATGGGAAAAAATGAATTTAACTATAAATAGATTAATATTAAAAAAATTATTAAAACATTTTATTAAAACATGGTTGTGGATGATAAATATATCCCCAGTAAATACTTACGAATCAACAATCTCGGATAAAAACGAGATTGGAAAAGTTATCCCTTTCCTTAGGTCTGATTTCTTCTGTATGTGTCTGAAACTTCTGTATAGTGGGTTTAAACATATTATTAACTTGTAAAAGAAACATAATAATATTTATGATATCATATATGATTCACTTATGACTTTATATTACCCTTTCATTTTACAATTTCATGTCAAAACAACATTTTGGGTAAAAATCGGTTTATTTATCGTACATGTTTTGACTTGTTATTATTGATATTATTACTTATATAATGATTTAATTTATTATAGAATGTAAAACATGTTTTATATATCATATATATTTAGTAAATATATATATATATAATAGATAGATAAATGAAATGAAATACACCATTCATGGAGACGGTAGGTCGTACGTATGCATGAACGCTACTTCAATTTCTATTTCAAATTAAAGGAATGAAAAATACATGATACATAGGTATATTATAATTCCATTATAATATAATATGTTATATATGTTACATAGTTTCATTAACCCCATCCTTTATATGTTCTATGTATGGCATGAACGAGTCATATCACTTTGAGGGGGTGGTAGTCCGCACTTCCTCAAATGAAATTATCATATTTACACATTATGGAAAAAATAATGGTATACTATAAAATAAAAAATACTGAATAATAGTGACAATATAAATATAATATATATCCTATATAAATACAGTTTCATCATAATGGCCACCATTAGAGGTGGTAGGAGAAAATTGAATAACCATTGTTTCGTGAGGTAGTAGTTCGCCGTACACAAAAACAGTATGTTCATATCCATTAAATGGAGGTGTGTGTAAGTGTAGTTCGAATAATTATTGTAAAAACATCCTAGTATATTTAGGATACTGGTTTTTTATGTAATCAAATATTAATAATAGCATAGGGAGTGGAGAAGGAAAATAAAAGAAAATAATTTGAGAGAAGATGTTACCTCTAAATTGTGTAACTTCTTCTGATTTGAGCCAAAAAGTTTTCTTGAAGTGCCTTATTCCCAAGGTAATGATTTTAAGGGAAATATAGGGATTTTGGGAGATTATTTGTGCAGAATTTGGATGATCCAAGGGGATTTAGAGGTGTGATTAAATGGATATAGGTTGTGGCCTTTTATAAGAGGGAGGAGGGGCACTTTAGGAAAGTCAAGATGTATTAATTTATTATAAATTATATTTCGATAAAAAAATTAGTCCAGATTAAGTTAGTTATAATATAAGATTAATATAAGTGGAAATAAAATCATCAAATAAGAATTTTATAGGTTTTGGATATTTTTTAATCCTTATCTTTTTTATTTAACCCAATTTTTACTCATACTATTTTATCAAGCATTCAACACTTTGAGAATCAAAGTAGTTACTAAAACATGAAAAATATCCAATAAAAGAGTCATTAATAAAATTTTAGACTTATCATAAACATTTGGATTAATATTATATTTTTTTATAATTTTTTAATATTTAATAAAATATTTTATATTTTAAAATATTAATTATGTCAATTTTGACACTATTCATATCATGACTTTTTAAAAATCCATAACTACTTGATTCCTTCGAGAAAACTTCATTAATAAAAATATAAAATGTCAATAGAATCCATAAAATTCTTGTATGACATCAAAATAACCAAATTATAGTTATTTTAACATTTATAATATCATTCATTTAAATCCTTTATTAATGAAGCAATCACCACATCATCATTGTGTCATAATTAAATTTATTTATTTAATGTATAAAAATTATAAATAAAATATAGTGATGCATAAAATATTTTTAGTTTTTTAATGACTATTTATATCCAAATATATCAATTATATAACCCCGTATAAAAATTGTTTTAGTAAAAGATACATGTTTATGTTATATTTATCTTTACTTTAAATTAATTCGTATAAAATGTAATTTTCACATCCAAGTGGATCCATGGGGTCCCAAAAAAGAATCAAGGATTCACATGGTTATAAATATCTCATTCAGTAGGATTAGGACATGTTTTAGTGTAGTTTTATATTATTAAATTATTATTTTCTTACCCTTATTTACCATATTTACCCTTTAACCATGGTAAATAAAAAAATTATTGAAGTTACTATTCATAATGTCCAAAAATAAAAGGTAAATATTCACAAAATTTGGAACCTATGATTCTAGATATGGGATATATTTTTCTAAAATCAAAACATAGAATTAGTAGTAATTGATTTAAAATTAATTCTTGTTGTCAAAACCAAAAAGCGGGTTTTTAAGAAGTAATAACTATCAAAAGATTGACACGTGTTTATGTATAATTTAAATGGGAAATTAAATCCAATGAACAAAATTGAATTAAATAATAAAAATATAATCCAATTAAACTTTAAAACCAATTAATAGTATAATCTAACTATATAAATAAATTAGATGAAAAGACAGTTTTGACTTAAAATGCGGTATTTTTCACTATTCATTAAAAAATGAACTTTATCCGAAAATTACCAAAAATTTATCCAAAGTAAATTTTGATGTTCTGATTATAAATAAGAAGTTTATTTTTTAAAATATAACATACAAATTTGTAAAAAAACTATATTTAAAAAGGGTTCACCATTAAAAGGTGGTAAAACTGCATTTTTTGAAAAATACTTCTTTTATCTGAAAAATTGATTTTTTTTCTCATATCATGTTAGATAAATTGTGTAATATGAATTATAATGTTATATAAAATTCAAAATTTGGTTAATATTATTCATAATTTCTAGTTTATATCCCATTAAATAATAATATTTTTATAATATATCGTTGTTTAGTGAAACTCGGTATCGCGTACAACGCAAGCTATCGAAGAAGGTCGCTCTTGCATGTAAAAAAATCCAATAATAGTGTTTCATATACTACAAGATAATATGGTGTTGTGTATAGCACAAGCTAATATTGGTATAGCGTACAACAAAAGCCATCAAAAAATATATAAAAAATCCCATAAAATATCGGGGTGTTATAGAGCCCAACAGAATCAGCATGGTCATTAGATTCCTGAGAATGATTCAAGGACTACCATGGATTTCCTTGAGCATATGTAAATCAATAATGGGTTATGTGTAAAGTAATTATAAATATGACTTGGGGTTTAATTGTGGGGCATTTAGATGATTTTGACATCAAGGCCAAGACTCAAGGGTAAGATAATTGGATTCATGCCTTATTCATTTCATGATGTAGTTATCATTGTATGGCTAGGGAGGATCTTGGGTGGTTGAACCTATGAGAGATAAATTGTGGGAGTACATTTAGTGGTTTGAAACTAACTTCTGTATAATGGGTGGTGCATGTTGAATCTTAGAATTAGGAAGATTCGGGTTTTGAGAAGAGTATTGAGGGTGCTCCTGTTCAGATGGAATAGACTTGAATGGGAAAATAATCAGTATGTTTGGAATATGATCCTAGGTTTAATGAGACACAACTCTTTAGAGAGTGATTTAAGTTGTGTAATCAAGCTGCATGGGAGCATGCAACTATTGGGTTTGGTTGAGACTATGTATGGTCTTGATCAAAGACCTATGAGATGGATCTAGATAAATCAATCAGCCTAAAGGGTAGAGTGGGCATAAGAGAGGTTTTTTTAGGATGTCTTGGTGTGTGAGAGTAGGTGAACACTGGGCACGTATAGTTCCCAGGTGTGTTGAAAATCAATGAACATGCCTTGTAGTGGTTTTTCAATAACTATTCAGGTTGTAAATGAACTTGGGTGATCCTATGGTGGAAGTGTGGTAAAGTTATCAGTTAGAATACACTCTTGGAGTGAAGTCACCAATGTTTTCTTGAGACACATGTAGACATGATATCTTGGATTTCTAAGTAAGAATTCATAATGTCCCTATAGTGAGAGCTGACATTTGTGATCGATTGAGTGAAGTGGCATGGAAAATATTGGTTTAACCTTGATAGAGCACCATGGTTGTCATAGTTGGGAGAGATTAGCTCATGAGGAGTTCTACATGTGTGTTTTTTAGAACTATTTGGGTTTAATTCTCATATATCATTTTTAGGGAAGTTATATGGTGGGGAGTTCACTATTGTCCATTTAGAGGTTGTGACCCTTGTTCTGGATGAATTATGGAAACATTTAGAATGTAATTCCAGGTAAATCATAAACATGTGGTAATTAATTTTGATGTTATTGCTCAGATATGAGTGGGACGACCATGCCCATTCAATATGTGTGGTGTTGAGAAAAGAGTAAACTGTAAATATTAGTGTTTGGTTTCAGTGGTGATGAAAACAACACTCTTAGGGTGGAAAGCATCATATCAGTTATAGGTAAACAATATTTGTGTCGAAAGGGCCATACAGGTGGTGAAAGACCAGTTAGTGAACATTTTAGTGATACCATGGTGTCGGAGCGTGAAATTTATAATGTGATATGGTTCCTTGGTAATACCAAAATCAAAAAAAATATGCATTTTCAGGTGATTTGGTGCATCAGCATCAAGGTGGAGGTGGTTTTGTCTAATTTTAATCTTTTTCGGATCAAAGGTGTGATGTGATTAGGGTGATAGCATGAATTCTAGAGCAAGTGGTTGGTGATTTAAGTGTCAAGTTACATCGAGTTTCATGTTTGGACTTCAGTTTACATGTTGGATGATCATCAAATTACACTCGTAGTGGAGGCATCAAGATTGGGTAGTTTCATAGTGTATCGGTAGGTAAAACTGAGCATTTGGAAGGGGCCAACCAGATGACATTTGGTTTTTGATTTTACATCAGTTTTGAATGTGGTGGAACAAAAACCACATAGATGCTTTGTTCAGATGACGTCAGCAATTCGATGGATTTTTTGAGGTACATTTCTTATGGATTACTCTTATAGTCGAGAGTAACATAACTTGAATTTAGTTGTCCCATATGAAGCCTTATGGTGGGTAGAGTAATATGATTTAATATTATCAGGTAATATATGTCATTAAATTATGAGAGAGATGGGTTCGGTGAACGTTTTCTCAGTATTCATGTTGGCAGCAAGTGCGTGACTCAACTTCTGGTGAATAGTGCTCCAGGGTGTTGGGATTTATGTTATGGATTTTATTTCGGTGTTTGGAAATGGAACATTGAAAACCATTGATGTTCTGTTGAATAATAAGGTTAGTATATGTGGTTTGATAATTTCTATGTTTTCTCAAGGATAATAAGTGTTATGGTAGGGAGTTTGTAACAACCCACATCATTATGGGTTTTAAATTCTAGGGGAATTTTGTTTGTTTCCAATTAGTGGACAATAAATTTTTATAAATGAGTTTTATGATGGAATTATGAAGTTTTATACATACTAAAATTGTGTTTTTAGATATGGTTCAAAGCTTAGGGAAGAACCTGAGTGTTCCGAAGGAATCTGTATGAGGTTTGGGTTAGCCTTGATGGATGTGGTAACCACAAGTTAGTTGTTGATCCCCCACTTGCTAGAAAATGGGATATAAAGTAGCCTAGGAACCCAGATAGAATCATCATATAGCTAGTGGAATTCATTGGGTAGTGTTTAAGTGGGGGGGTTATCCTTCTAAACCATGATACCCCCTCAGGTTTTATCTTCCTTGCTTGACCTTGAGAGGGCTAAATGGAAAGACCCTCTTCCTCCCCTCACTCCCTTAGTCCTCATTAATGTGGGGTGATCCTAGCTGTAATCCGTTGACGAATCTAGTAAGATCCTTCAATTTATTTATGTTATTGGACACTTTCTTGAGCTCATATAATATTGTATATTTTCCTAATTATATATTCGATAATGATTTCACTAAATCATGGGTAAATTGTCTAAGGGTGAAGGGGGTTTGATTCATCTTGCATTGAGGATGTCTTTTGGTGATGATCTCTCATCATTGGAAGAAGATCCAATGAAGGCATGATTTTTTATGAATTAAATTAATATCAGTGGTTTAAATGGATTGATTTATCAATGGTTTGGAAATTTAATGTTGGGGATTTTGACCAAGATGTTTCATAGGTTATGTCAAAGACCCTTTGGGTACAATTTATCGATGTCTTGATGTGACGGTAGTGAACAGTGAACCTTATGTTGACAGTATCATGTTTAATAGATTTAATTAATTAATTATTATTTTTATAATTAATTAATTGTTCCTTATGATGTGATATAGGATCTCGAGTGGTGGAATTACTTGACCAATGATGTGTGTAACTTGGATAAGGCTCGATAAAGCTAGGAAGAGGAATGTGCGGGTACAGTTAGGATGATAACTCCTTTTGAGGTAGGTTACCCCTATCATACACGACCATATATGTGTTTATGAATGGGTGTGAATGTGAATGTTTATTCTACATGGGATGAGGTAGAGTTACTAAGGACCTAAAATATAGGGGTGAACTTATACCCCATACCTAGGATAATTTATAGTAAGCACTAGGAATATTTAGATTACTTTGATAACTATGTTTCTAAGGGTATAAGGATCTTTCTTTCAATAGTGAGAAACCTTTTGAGGTTTCTAAATGTGAGTTGAGTTATGGGAATTGTTGAGGTGTTTTCCCCTAAAGCTAATTGGTATCCATAATATGGTTGTGGTAGAGTGTTATGTGGTCTCCTTTGAGGGGTGTCAGATGAGACCCTAGTTTGGGTCATGGAATCCAACTATGGACTTAGCATTGGGATTCTAAGGTTTCTTGGGGTAAGACACAGACCTTTCTTGTTGAAGACAGGGTTGAGGAAAACCTTTAAACAGTGGTATTATCTAAGAAATTTCTTACCATATGGGGCCTTTTATATGGTTTTTGACATGATTTGATGGTTTGTTCTTATGTTATTTCATACTCATGCTTGATTTGTGTGCTTGTGGGTGTGGTTTTGTCTTATTTAGAACCATTTTTAATATGAATGATTGTACATATTGTGAAACGAATTTCTTATGAGTGTCACATAGCCTATGAAACTTTTCTTCAGGTATCAAGATGTATGGGATGATTCAAAGTGGCTAAATGACCCCTTTGAGGGGAGAGTGTGGATGTTTTAAAAAAGTTCAAGGACTTGGACTTACCTAATGATATTTTTTGATATCATAGACATGTCTAGACGATACTAGAGAAGAACCATGTAAGGGTGAATTGTATCCAATGTGTCACAATGATGACATAGGAAAAATACCATGCATGGGTGATTATCATCTAATTAGTTAGGAAGGTCAGGTGAATATACCATCATGTAAGGATATATGACCACCTTAGGGTGGGGATTGAGGTTTCCCTTAATGATGGCCACCTCAGGGTGGGGCATGAGGTGTTTCTTAAAGGTGGAGTGTGGATAACCCTTAATAGTGGATGTGGAATTTTTCTTAAGGGTGGAATGTCTACTTAAAATTGATGATAATAGGGTGGTAAACTAATGAATATACCTTGTGGCATGATTAGAGTCATGCAATGACTATTTATAACCTTATTTATGGCATGGAACTGAATCAGGTATGGTTGGGTCTCAAGGTGTCCTGGTTTTCACCCAATGACCCAATAGGTTTTATAACTTGTCAAGTGTTTTTGTAGCCTAGTTAGAATATGAAACTCTACAGGAATGTTTATTTTATGTATTTATTTACCTCATGTGTACACAAATACACGATGGAGTATATTTTTGGAACTTGGTGTGACCCTACTAAGTTTATTCTCACACTCTACATGAGAATCTTAGTGTGTGTCCAGACCTTATATTTCCCTTTCAGGTTAGAGAACATGACATGTAGTGGTTCAATATGGCATAGTTATACAGGTATATAGAGACCAATATTGGGTTGATACATAGATATTTGGTATAATCTCTTGTCTATTTTTCTTTTTGTCTATTTGTACTGGTGATCGATCTAGTGGGTGATCAATTTTATATTTCATGTTACATCCTTATTTATGATATGGCATTGTTTTTATTGTTATTATTCATATTCACATGTCTAATGTGATATTATTGATTAGTTATTTACAATGTAAGTATACTCTAATATGATAGAATAGTCTCATCACTATCTATTCTAGGCCATATCGTTATTCAGTCACCTATGGAATATGGGGAGTCATGATTGAGGTCATGTGGTTCTCCATCCAAACCTAGTGATTTAGTTAAGGAATTACACTACTAACCTCAATACCTCTATTTTTGGATCTTTCTCACCTCATTCCTTGGGGGGTATTGAGTTCACATATCTGTGGAACCATATCTCCACCCTCTTTTCACTCTAACAGAGATTGTTTAGGTGGTATATATCTTAGAACCAAATACCATGCTCAATGTAGATATAACCATCCATATTTAACTGATAGGTAAATATATAACATATAATAAATCCACTATACTTTTCACTTCCCTAACACACCCAAGTATCGTATCATATAACCTTATATCCATGATTATGTGTGTCATGGTCAGGTATCACACACACCATGCACACACATGATCCACATACCTGATCACACTTATAATCACATACCTGTTTAGGATAAGTAAAATTCCCCCAAGAATCTATATAGGAAAACACCATATAGTTTTTTTATACTTTAAACAATCAAACCCAATTCCATTCTAGAACCAAAATAGAAATCACAATTTGGAACACATATGTCATGTGAGCCTTACATGCCTAAATTGATACATGAGTAACACCTATTTCCTCTCATGGGTAAAAATATGAATCAAAACTCAATAACATAAAATACCCATTTATCTTAATCAGATAACTTAAATGTAACCATGAAAACAAAAACAAAAAAAATCAATTATCACCTAGTAACTTGGAATTCAATTCATGCTTCTATTTTCAAGGAACACAACATGAAAATTTTCCCATATTTCATTTCAAGAAGTTTCATAACATGCTTCTTAATTCTCCAACCAACCACAACCCAAATAACAAAAAAACTGTCAGTTTTATTTTACCTAAAACTTATTTAATACCACTTTGAACTGAACTAACCTAGTTCACTCTATGATAACCATATCAAAGTTCCACTAGACCTTAGGTAATCCTCCCTATACACAAAAGGCCTATCGACTAGCAGTGATCGTATATGGGGTAATAGTGGGGAGACTATACCCTTTAAAGATAAATAATAACAATATTAAAAAATCAATGTAAGAAACTCCATATAACATGAAACAATGAGTTAGAAAATATATATGATATTCCAAGTAATCATTTATCATTCCATTTCTAGAATACAAAACTCAAAGGATCTCCCTTAGGTTGGTCACATATGTACATGAAAAATAGTACCCAAAAAACTATTAACCCCACTCTGAGGAACCACATAGTCTATTTTCAAATCCAAAATTGTTATAATGTACACTATCTTCACCACTATATCTACTAGGCATCAGATGATGATCCCTTACAATTAAATTTTTCATGAACCATAAATCCTACAAGCATCCCAAAAGATATGTGTAGGGTGTAAGAATAAAATTATTAGGTTGCCACTAATTGTGCCCCTAGATGATATCAATACATATAACAGTGTATGAAATATTCAATTAACAAAAACCAAAACACACTACCTAACCTACACCACTTTTTATTGACAAGCCATAGGTGAACCTTAACCTACTTCAGCCGGTGCTGGAGTGTAATAATGCATCCATGGTCGGTCGTACTAGAAATTCCCTCATCCTTCTAACAAGTTCTAAACCACATGGTGTTTGATGCCAACCATAAGGAATGTAACAATTATGAATCAAACATGATTCCCCAATGACATGTCTATAACCATATCATAAGTCCCACGGTCATCCAAACCCTTTACCAACAATTGTCTCAATAATCCAGTGAAACCCAATGCACTGCAACACCTATACTTACCAAGACTATCTCATCATCCCTAACATATCTCTCATAAACTAAGAGTATCAAACTCCCACCCGGTTATCTCAATCACCACAAAAATCCAATGGTCGTCTATAGTGTATCCCTCCTCCATAATGATGTCCAACACTATCACCCCTAAAAGAGTCAATCAAAAAGAGGACAACACCAACACCTAGTGATCAAAACCACATCATGGGCCCTATCCTATGTGAACATGAAACCAATATCCTCAACCCCATGGTGAGCAGTATCACCAACATCCAACATCCATAACTTGATGAAACTCTATATCCACCCACATTAATGGTCAACTCCATCTACATTATACCAATAAACGGTGCTTCCTCATTCCTAATTATCAATATTACCCACTACCACATGGGTTAAACCCTTTCTATTCCCATAGAACCATATCAGTCATCACATCTCAAAGAACATTGTCAAAAACATATGGCATTATTCCTAACAACTCCAAAAACCATATAACCAGGAAATTCATTCCATGATAAGCCTAAGCCACTATTTTTTGCAAAATACTACCCAATGGAATATCTTATGAACAATTGAATATAAAATTGGTTATGTTCTTGATTGCTCACACGACCCTACCCATACCTGTTTAACGCACGACGCATAGACACATGTGTATCATAGGAAATACATTGTAACCTCCTGCCTAGAGTTAAAAAGACTCCACTCGCATGGAAACTCAGACTGATATATCTCTAATTATAATAAATTAGGTAATCTAGAAAAAACCATGATTTAGGGTATAATCAATAAGAAATGAGAAAACGGTGAGAGAAACCAAAATTAAATACACCATGGCATCTAACCACACCCATGGTTACTCCCTACAATATATGGTATGAATAATGAACAAGATTTGATAAAGCTCTATCTTGGGGATGAAAAATGGAATGTGATAGAAACTTTGGGCATACCAATAACACCACCCAATTTGAGTTACTTTGTTATTTTATCATATATTTTCAAGTTATATAATGTTTGGGTTGAGTTCCAGGGGTTTTTGGATGGTTTTATGGAGTTTTTCAATATTTCTCTATGGCACATGATTTGAGAATGGTTAGGGAAAACTGTGTGAATCTCCTAGGTAACTGTGAAAAGTAGAGAGGTGACTCGAGGATAAGTGTATAGTTGGTGCATGGTTTGAGTAAACCATACAGAAATTGCGTAATCTTAAAACTTTTTAGATATTATAATTTTTCATTATTAGTGCGTGATTTTCCAAACCATGTGGACTAACCATGTGGTCCTAGGTATTTTCTAGTAATACTCATATGGTTGGAATATAGGTTACTGACATATGCATCCTAACCAAGAAAATATTTTTATGAAATATAAATATTGGTTTTTAAATTTGAGAAATCATTCTTAATCCCTTAACCTAGGCTCTCAAACCCTGGGCTTCCTTTAGGAAGTTTTGGTGATTCCATTTTCCTTATAACTTGATATCTTGGAATCCAGAACCATTGGTTCTAGGAATCAAAGGTATGACTCCTAATTCTTTTATACCTCTTTTTTTATAATTTTATTTTGAGATAAACCCAACTTTTGGGGTTCCATTCCTAGATCTAGAGGTTAGGGTGTGTTCTAATGGGAATTTTTTGGAAATCATCATAGGAAGGTTTCTATTGCCTTGATCTATAAGGGCATGAGGCAGTTTTTTCTTAGTGACCTGGTTTAAGGTAGGTGGCTTCTACCTCATTTTACTTTCACATGGAACTTAAATGTTTCCTATTTTATAAATAAATATCTTCTAGTTATTATTGAAAAACTTCTATTAAAACCCTTTAGGGAATATCTATTTGTGTTTGGTCTTAAATCTTAGGTTGTGGGTGACGCCCACAACATGTTCGATAAAATTATTTTAGGGATTTTCAAACAAAGAAAGTTTTTTTGTTTTCTAACTTGGAAAAAACATGTTTGGAATACACTCAAATTCATATAGAAAGGGTCTTGTGAGTTATATATGGCCATGGTTCCAATTATTGGGCACACCAGATTAAACCACTAAGTGAAAAAAAATTATTGGAGAAATGGGTTTCTACTCACGAGTTGAACTGTTCAAGGGGACTATTGAGATAGGAGATGCATTATGTTTTTAAATTACATGGGTAAATGGATTCATGCCTGGAGTATTATTTGGTATGGGTTATTTCATTACTTTATGTATATCTATCTTGATCAATGATTTCATTACTTTCTATTTATTTTATATTACAAATGTGATCTAACTTTTTCTTGTTTTAGAGGTTTGTTTGGGAATTCTTGGGGTTTTCCTACCGTGTTACATACTCACCCCATGAATATTCACCATGGTACATATACAGATGTTGTTTATCATGATACAGGTTAGGGTAATATTTGATAATTCACTAGAGGATCACTATGATGTTGCAGTTGATAGGAGTTATAGCTATTATAAAATTGGGTTCCCTAGACCCAACTTGAACGGTACTTTTTTATTACCATATCATGTATACAATGATTAATGCATGATGTATTCTTACCATAATAGTTTTGATACTTCTGCATCAACTATTTACATGGTAATGTTCTTAGATTATTTATCGTATCAATTGGTTGTAGTAGTTCCTTGATATAATTATAGCCTCAGGATACTATGAAAATAATCTTAAAGAAATATCATATATTCAAGATACATCATACTGATGGTTTATAGATGATTCATGACTAATAGGTGTTGGGGGATCATAATAATTGAGACTTCTTCTCATTAATTTTATACTTGGTTATCTCGTGTAAAGAAGATCATGAGAACGACCCTCCAATAGGAACATGACATGTTTCTAGTGTCATTGGTTGTTCCTACTGATGAGCATGTGTATTTTTATATTGAATTGATATCATTATAAGTGTGAAACATTTGATTTCATACTTTGATTATATATGTAAACCAGGGAATTTATATTGTGGTGAGGGATCCTACATTGGGTGTGTCATTACTATTATGGCATTGGTTAAATGATTTAGACAATATTTTTCTCTTCTGAAAGAAAGGTATATCTTGGTTTAGTTGACTAGGATAGTATTACCTTCACTAAATCCATGGTCATGGTAAAAGAATGTAATTTTGTCTAGTATAGTCAAGAATAAATAAATCAATTTAAGGATGGTGACACAAGTTTTGTGTTCAAATTTATGAGACATCATTAGAAAAAGATATTATATTACATGATGTGTGTTCATAGTCATTGCTATGACTATACCTTATCTTTTTAGGGGATTTAATGGGTTTCCAGACTCTACTTCTGGTCTGTGAGTAGTAATCACTAATATCTAGATAAGGACCTAGAGGGTCACACAGTAAGTGTATTCCAGAGTTCTGCCTATTCTAAGTGAATAGGATTTTAGGAAATGGTGGGCCCCGCCATCGGGTTCAAGTGATGTATGATTTTGACTAATCACTTAGAAATAAATAAATTAAATATTCTTTAAGTTTTTAATAATTATTTTTTAATTTATTTACTCCTTATATTCACAAGTAATTAATTGAAAAGAAAATATATGTTTTTTGAATGGATATTATTTTTAAAGGTTCGTTAAGTATTTAATGGGAGAATCCAGTCAAATTAATCACTCAAATTTTATCATGTAACATTTATTAGATGTTATAAGTATGTGATAAAATATAAATGACATGTATTACTTGGTTAATAAGTCATTTAGTGTCATTAATGTAATATTTAGAAGGTTTATATTACCCAAGGGCCTAATTTCAATTTCTAGGAATTTAAACCTACCTATACAAGATATGAGAATCCCAAATTCATGGAACTATTCATTCTATAATATTTGACATCCTCTCTCGCTTCTCTCCCAAATTATAGTTTCTGAAAGAATATATTTGAGCACCCTAAACCAAGTTCTTCATCCTAGATCGAAGGAATGGTTCTCAAGTGATCGAAAAGACATTGAAAAATACTTCAATTCTACACACTAGCACCTAGAAACTTAATATCGATGTATCAGAAGTCTCTTGAATCACATGTGGATGATCTAGATTAATCTGATGTTAGTTCCTTCAACCAATAATAGTTTTCCAAAATAAAAACACACTTGTATCAACAAATGGAATGAGGTAACAGTTTTATTTTATTTTCATAATTAATTTTATTCACATTAGATTCTATAATGTTTAACTGTGTGTGAAACTCAGGCAATGATTTTACAACATTAATCATAGCATGAAAATTTTAATCTTCTCCCCATATCATAATTCCTTTACATGCCATGTACCAATAAGTGGTATCAAAGTAATTGAGTAGTTTATTAAGAAAAATTAAAATTATGTTTTCATAAATTTGAGTAGAGGATTCTAATATAGTCCCAATGCCTTTGATGATTGTTTGATCTGAGCTTGAATGGCTGATTTATGGAGATTTGATGACCAAAATTTGATTTTCAGGCTTAAAATAAAAATAGAAGAATATTTATTCTTGTTTGAATAGTACCGATGATAAAATTAATGTGAATAGTACCATAGATACTATTCATTTGAATAGTGATTCCAGGGAGCTGAAGTAAATGGTGAATTATTTTATTAAAAAAATATATAATAGGATATAACTTAGCCTTTGTAGAAGAAAAAGGCTATAACAAATTATTTGAAAAATGAAAATGATATAGCATAGCCTTTGGAAAGGAAAAATTCTATAACATAGCCTTTAGAAAAGAAAAAGGCATTAACATAGCCTTTTGAAAATAAAAAGGTAAATTATATATATGATCCTTTGGAAAAATTTAAAAAAATAATTCTCTTTTTAAAAATGATGTGGTGGCATGGAATAGAGAATTTAAATGCTTTCACCCTACAGAATGGATTTCTCATAGCCCAACTATCCAGTCAGGCCACACCAACCAGGGCAGTGCTAGGTAAGATTTTCCCAACCTGACCATCCCAATTAGATCCTAATAAGGGTGATGAACCCCTCTAGGGGTAAAAAATAAATAAGATCTCAAAATATTTATATTTAAATTCCAAAAATTATTTTTAAAATAGTTTGAATTTAATAAAAAAATCGATCATTCAATAAGGTAATTATGAATTAAAATTAGTTAAAGTTATTTTAATTCATAATTTATACCCTCGAGTTGAATTATCTACAAGTTTATTGCATACTAACTAATCATGAGTGAGAATATTCAATGTAGGTCTGATAGTTTATTTCTTTTTTAAATTATTACAATGTGTGTGATGGTTGTAATAATTAATTTATAATATTTATGAATCTTGTTATATGTATAAGTCCCTACATGTCGTTGATCTATTTTATTAATGTGTATCCTACATTATTGAGACCCCCCACCTGCATGTGATTATTTATGTATAATTTTGAGGAGGAAAGAAGGTGCGTAAAATGAATATGCTTCACAAAGTACTAGATAAGACATGGATACATTGGATAAGGGTGGGTGATGAAAATTGATTTGGTCATGACTTGGGTAGTTACCCCTAGAGTCATTTTTGATCCATTATCTACTCAATGGATCAACAATTATTCGATTCCCATGATCAGTTGGTCCATTTATTTATTAATGCATGGTTTATTATTTTTTGAATGTGTTATATTTACACAGTCACATGGGATAATAAACGAACATGCATAGATAAAATTGGATTAACACGTAGTGAATTTTTTCTATTATGTATGGTTAATATGTGAGTTTGATCACATAGAACTATCATGTTAAATATAAAATGATCTCATTCATTGAGAATAATTAAAATACCTCAAAGATATATTAGGTTATAATTTCCTCAATCACTTGAGTTTGAACAAAATTGTATGTTTGAGGTGGTCATCATCCCATGTTTAGTGTGCCTCTTACTTCTTGGGTATTTGATACTATATGTGTGTCACACATTTATATCCAAATAAAGTAACCATGTAAGTTCAAAATCATTACAAGAAGTATGGTGAATTCTCCAATTGGCTAAGAAATGATGGTTCCTATGTCATTAGTGAGAAAAACAAAACTACCATTTTTTCAAGTTTATTGATTCTAGTAGAAGTTTTATTAAGTATTACCAAAAAATTTATCTCATATGTTCATTGTAAACAATGGGAAATTATTTTACTTTTATATGAATATTGTTTTTGGTGACTTTTACTCAACTAATAGTTCAGTAATACTAGAATCATTGGCAATAAATAATGAATATAAACTAAAAGACTCAATAATACCAAGTTGAGAAAAGTTGATTCTTTGTAAATTAAATCTAGAATAAAATGTGATAAAAATTCCAAGAAGGTTGTTTACACCCTTCATGAGCTAAAACTTGGTATTCATCATGATTTCTTATTTGGTTAAAATTTTATCAGGGAACCTTTTCACATTAAAGATGATAATTCCACAATGATTCTTGAACTAGTTCAATATGATAAATGAGAAATATTTTATGAAGAGGATAAAGGTAAATTCATGAAGTTCATGAGATTCCCTTAGTTATTTAAGGAGTGTAAAAGTGAATTGATTAATATGTTTGGTTAGAAGATATGAGATTCTTCGTGCTGGTTAGCTGAAGAATATCTTATCCAATTATTTATCGATCATGAGAATATATAGTGGATTTATTCCTAAACTCACATTTCCTTATACATTATATCCAAGATGTAAGGAAAAGGAGGATCGATGGTGATTCTGAAAATTATTCATTTATAACACCATTGTTTTCAATGGGATTGTTAATATAGGTTTGGACATGCCTTAAGTGGTGTTTTCGAACCTTTGATGGTTGAAACTTTTTCCTAGAATGTTTTGGAATCCTAAAAGTAGGTTTTTGAGTTTTTTTACCTAAAACAGGAAACACCATGACCATGGTGTTTTCCATGGTGTCCCTGGTGAGATTCAGTGTAAAACAGGAAAGGTAACCGGGGTTGATGTGGTCATGGGCATGGTTATAGAGAATTGTAGGTCCCTTAGTGGACCATGGCTTGGGTGACCTTACCATGCCTATGGTGGAGGCCATGATGATGTAAAACATGAATATTCTTGGGGAAATTCTGTAGGGGGTGGTAATTTTTCTTAGTGTGTCAAGAACATCATGGATGTGTCACAGGCTATAGTGGAGAGCATTGAGAGGTCAGGTTGGTTTTAAAATATATGAAATTGTTATCCTTATTCTCAAATATTCTCTATTTCAAGGGGGCATGTATTTTCAATGAGTGGATTTGAATGTGGTTTTATAAAAATTATTCTATCTATTAATCAATCGAAAATCCTATCTTTTTTTATTACATCAATCCATGTGAATTCTAGAGGATCCTTGGATAAAACTAGGAAACCCTTTGTGCATTGAGATTTCAATATTGAATAACCTCATTTTTCTTGACCTTACATACCCATACTTGGTATAAAAAAATAGAATGTGGAGGCTGCTATTTTTGAACCAGATTCATGATATCCAGCCTCTATTATATTTTTTTTATTCCTTAAGTGATGGATTTATCTTCCTTTTACCAAGAATGAACCTACCATTTATGGTGGTGTTTGTTGTTTGGTAATTTAATGTGAATAAATTCTATTGAAATTATTTTTGATTGAGCCACATTCTATAACTCATGTCATGTTGATTAGAATCAATTCTAGGAACTCTAGCATGTGAGCATGTTTTGGTGGGTGTGAATACGTTGTTTGGGTGACAACTCTCTTAATGAACCTTGATGTTAATGTCTACGATCTTAAGGTAGGAAGTTACTTACCATGTTGAGGTCGTGTATATGTTTGTTTTCATGATATTTCATTTATTGATTATATTATTTATACCATAGTTGAGTTTGATCACCTGTGTGTTTGGATATTATTACCATGATTGTTGTGTTATGCCTCTGCATATATCTGATTGATATGATGACATTGTTGTCATGTGATGTATTCATTATATTCTATGTTGTTGTTGTTCTATGAATGGTACCAAAGTGACAAGTGGACCTGTCATGGCTCAGTGTCCCTTGAGGGGGATCATTGTCAAATGTTGCAGGTGATTTGATGATAGTACTAAGTTAGATGATAGGGAATAAAGGAATTGTGTGTCCTTACTTAGGGGCATGATGGTCTTAGGTGATCTGACCATAGAGGCAATATTGGGGCATGATGGTCTTCAGTGACCTAACTCGAGACATGGTGTCAGGATACAATAGCCTTGTTACCTAACCTTATGCAGTGTCAGGATAAGATGGACTTATATCCAACTTGATACTCATTATCCTTGTGGATGTTTTGGAATACATGTGGTGATCTTGTGGTCAAATATAGAACATTGCTTTTGTTATGAATACGTTTCCAGCATAGATCCAAAGAAAATAAAAATGTGGATTGCAGTGGCTTGGTTAGTGCGTGACTACTCGATAAATTATTTTATGTTATTTATTTCTTATTTATTTATTATCATGACATACAATCTTATTCATGTGAACTCGTGTTAAGGTCTCATTGGTGGTGTCATACTGGGTTTATAATCACACCCTGCATGGGTATCTCAATGCACATACAAATTTTATGATCAGGAATATAGTAAAGGGAGAGGCCCTAGTGATAGGTAGCTATGAAATAGAGCATGGTTTTTGGAGGTGGTACAGGGATGGACGTCAAATTGATTCCATAGTGTTAATTTACTTATGTTTCTAGTGCAAATTTTTATTAACCTACCACTTTGGGGTCCTTAGTTTATTTTCTATATGACTTAAGATAAATTCCATGACATATGTCTAATTACTATTTATCTATTCTATTGTGTTATTATTTATGCTTGTCTTAAATGATATTAAGGGAATATTCTCCCCATTAATAACATTGGACTCTCACTGCCAGTCGGAAAAATATTACATACGATGAGGCACGCATGAGGCTATGTGGAACTCTATCCTAAACCAACTGATTTGGTCTAGGGAATTAAAAAGTGGTATCAGAGGAGGTTTTTCCTCTTTATTTATTCTTGACTATGTTTTGGGGAAACATATAAAAGAGTTAGGTTGTGTGGGTCTCTAATAGACAAGTTGTATGTGTGTCTGGACAACACATGTGTAATTGACCTCTGGGTTACCATTAATGATATTGTTGTTATAATTATGGTTTTATGGTTTCATGTTGTTACTTTGTGTATTTTGGTGTTACTTTTTTATGATATTTGGGTGCGCTCATGCATCATGATTAGGAATTTTGGATTTCATTTCATATATATGTGTGTCTGTTGAGTTTTTCATGTAGTTATTAAATAAAATGCCTTGATATATGCTATATGTTTGATGATATACCTATTTTCCCAATTTTTGTGATTTATCTAAGTTGGAATTGATTATTTAAAATTTATCATGATGTTAGGTTTTGGGTTATATATATATATTACTATTACTAACTTATAGGTATGGAGAACTAGCCTTGACCCTTGAGTAGTACTAGGAGGGTGGTGTTTTCATGTTACAAATAGAATCCTAGAATAGGTTTTTACAAAATCACTTTTGTGTGCCTATGAACTTATTAGGTTGTTATCTAAGTAAGATACTATATTTTATTTAATTGTATGTTGTCATTCTAGAAAATTCCTCCTTGATGCCATCTTATGGGACAAGTTAGAGAAGTAGACCAGGATGCTCCCACAAGAGAGTATGTCTCAGTTCTACCACCAATTGTGTGGGATAATGCCACCACATCCACTCTAGTGGTTGATAAAATGTAAAATTCAACAAGGATTTCTATATATAATGCATATTCAAGGTAGAGGAGTTTCAATAACTATATTAAACTATACTCGATACTTTCAACTCCAGCATCCACCATCCTTCAATATAATTAAAATCCCTTAGGATGATGAGGGATGGATTGATGTCATTGATGGAATATACAACCTAGTGGATACTCCATTATATTTTTCAGTGAATTTGGATATATTTATTCTTTAGGAACCCTCTATAAGGTGATGGGGTGTTATGAACCATGATGGGTGATGTGAAGGTCTGACTTGGAAAACCTTTAAGGACCTTTTATTCAAGGATTCCCTTATGGTTATTCTGAAGTTGGACCATGATCAGGAGTTTATGAATCTTCAATAAGGTTTGATGATATTGTCTACTTAATTAGTGTGATTTATGAAGTTACTTTGCTTTACTCCTCTATTAGCTAGTAACAAGGAAAAAATGAAAGGAAGTTTGAGATCGGCATCTGACTAGAGTTGAGAAGCCATGTCAAGAACTTAAACCTAATGACATATATGGAGGTGTCTCACATAGATCTGACTATTGATAAGGGTCTAGAGGAGGATAGAGCTACAAGACTTATTTCATCCTTCAGTGGACTTCCAAGTGATACTTCAGGTAAGAGGAATAGAAAGGTGGAGGACTCAAACCATAGAAACATAAGATATTCAGAAAATAGTAGGCATTATTAAGCACCTTCTGTGGGAGGATTTCCTTAGTGTTTTAACTATGGAAAAAGTGGGAATTGCCACAAATTTTTTCCAAATCCTCAGATCAAGTTTCATCAGTGCAATAAGATAGGTAATATGTGGTGTTTCTTCTTGAATTTATCATAGATAAGGTCTCATGGGGATTCAAGTTAAATGAAAGAATTGATCCAGGGACTGTCTGAGGTCCTCAAGAGGTTTAAAACCCTCTGATGATGATGACTCAAGAGATTCATGTATATCAGGGACATGGTCATGGAGTTGAGGCAACCCGAGTGTATATTATGGACCAAGTTTAGACAAACTATAGATAGGGAACATCGACTGTATGTGATATTGTCTTGATTACATACACTTTACACTTCCTTGTTTGATACTAGTGCTTCCCATTTGTTTATATCTACACAAATGTTTTCTGGAATTGACCTACTAATCAAGAATTAATATGAGATGTTGTCTCTTGATACACACATGGGGAAGAAATTTGATCATATTTAGATATGTATAGGTTGTCCCTTAGTAGTTTTTGGTTATAGAAATCTATGGGATTTCATGATCCTTTAAATGAATATATTCGATGTGATCTTTACCATAGACTGGATAACTTGTTATTGGTCACACATCGACTGCTACTGGATATGTGTATTCTTTATTATGCTCAAGGGGGAGAAGGTTTTTTTATCAGTGATTGTGATGTAGGAGCAAGAATAATGGGACTAGACCTAATCCATATTTAATATATTACAGTGCAGGTAGTCGGATTTGTTCTTTTAGTGTAGGTAATAGTATCCTCTTCCTTTCCTCCAGTGGTGGACCTTTATTATGATTTCTTTTCATATGAATTTTTAAGAATCCCACCTGAGAGGGGAATATACTTTGAGCTCTAACTCATGCATAGAGTGAAAACAATATTGATTTCTGCATATCTCATGAAATCAAATAAGTTGAAGGAACTCAAGTTACAAGTCAAGGATTTAGAGGTGAAGGTTTTTACCAGGATAAGAATATATCTTTGGGGTGCTCTGGTCTTGTTTGAAAAGAAGATAGATGGTAGTATTTTTTGTTTGTAGACTAAACGAAGATGAAATAGGTGTTCGTGAATAATTGATACCCATTTTTGAGGATTGATGGCTTGTTTTACCATTTACAGAAAGCCTGGTGGTTCTCCAAGAATGAATTATGGTTAGGATACTATCAACTTTAGATTAGAAAGGATAATATACCTAAGACAATCTCCAGGAGTAGATATGAACTATGTGACTATCTTGTCATGTATTTCAGTTTGAAAAATTCTTATACAATGTTTATGGATCTCAGGAACAGGATCTTCCATCCATACCTCAACTCCTTCATTGTGGTGTTTTTTGAGAATATCCTCATATACTCGAAATATTCATATATGTTTTAAAATCAACATAATATTGTATAAAGATCACTTTGAGAACATCAATTTTATGCCAAACTATCAAAGTGACACTTTTGGATTCAGGAGGTGTGGTTCCTTTGACATGTTATTTCTAAGATAGGTATTTTTTTAGACCAAGAGAAGGTTGAGGCAGTGATTTCTTGGTCATGTCCTAGGAATATTTTTGAGATCATGAAATTACTTTGTTTATTTGGGTATTATATATGGTTCATACAGGACTTCTCTCATTTGGAAGTTCATATGATAGGGCTAACTGAGAAAGGAGTGAAGTTCGAGTGAATAAATCAATGTGAGGAGGTGTTACTACAGTTAAAGAGAATATTGATTATAGTCTCGATATTGACCCTTCTAGATCCTCAGATTGGATATAAAGTTTACTACAATTACTAAGGTTTTATTTTTTCAATTGTGATAATGTTTAGAGATTGGTTAGTTTCCTATGGGTCATGTTTTTTATGACCCCATGAGTGGAACTATGTGACGCATGAAAAGGATTTGGTAGGTGTGGTCTATGACCTGAAGTGTTGTTGACATTATCTCTTTGGTGAGTTTTTTATTATCTACAAAAACCATAATAGATTGCGACATATATTCTCTTAGTGGAATCTAAACTTGAGGTAGAGGTTTTGGGTGAAATACTTGTATAAATTTTACTTCGATATGGATTATACTCTAAGTAATGGTAATTTCTTTGAAAATTCAATGAGCGGGAAGATGTTGGAGATATGGGAACTTAGAGAATGGCCTTCATATGAGGAATGGAACCTAATGTGTTTAATTGTAAAGTGGATTTTGGATACAATAGAGGATTATACTATGATGAAATGTAAACCTTTAGTGGTCATGTATTCTTTGGTGGACCATGTGAAAGTGATCCAAGAGTCAAACCACAAGTGTGTGGTGATGAAATAATTCATAGTGGTGGATGATTTTGATCTAGTGTAGTCCTTAGATGTTGATGATATGATCTATGTCTATGGGATAGTAGTTTTACCAACTTATTTGAGATATGAGATGGTGGGGAACTCTCATTATTTTAAGTGGGAAGTGCATCCAAGGTCAAAAAAGATGTACCATGACATCTGATTTCAATTTTAGGGGCTAGGTATAAAGACAGACATTATTAATTTTATTTCATGATGCCTTGCCTACCATAGGGAAAAGCTCCAGAAATATCATATTAGGTTGCGAAATTTACTTATAGTGCCATTGTAGAAGTGGGGTGACTTGATGATGAACTTCTTGGTGGGGATACCAAGTACCTAGAGGATTCATGATGTCATTTAGGTGATATTCGGTCAATTGATGAAAGTGGAACACTTATTTTCAATCTGAATGATTCACTTTTTAGATGAGTTAGGAAAGAAAAATGTCTGAGATATTGTACAACTACATGGAGTGACTTATAGTATCATATCATATAGGTATGAGTCATTTACATCATGATTTTACTAAGTCTTGTATAAGGATTTGGGAACTAAGTTGAAGTTGAGTACAACATATCATTCCCAGACTGATGGAATCATTAAGGAAATTCTTTGAGTATAAATCCTCTACTTATTTGGTTCATGGGATGATCACCTAGCCTTTGTGGATTTCAATTAAAATAAAATATTCTATAATTCTATTCAAATGGAAACTTTTGAGGCTCTCTATGGATGGTTGTTCCCCTCATTGTTGTGCTAGCATGAGGTGGGTTTGGTAGTAGTTTTTGGGTCATATATAGTGTATGAGACCTCTTAGAGACTAAAATTGATCATGAAGTAGTTGGTTACCACTCAGAGTATGCGGTGATTATATCATCCCGCCTCTTTATCACATAAACTTTCATTACATTTTACAAAACCGAGGATCTTTAAGGTTTAGTGTCTTGGAAACCAGGAACTTTAAACATGAAAACATAAAACATTCTTCTAAAAAACTTGAAAGGCTTCTCCTCATGTTCATACTAGGTTCATTACTGCATCACATAACCTGGGAGCATACATCAAAAGAAAGGGTGAGCAAAAATCCCAGTATGGAAAACAAGAGAAACATTTTACATGTGAACTTGAGATACTTCAATAAGGTCATGAAAAAGAACTTTAAGGCATGAGAATGAAATAAGGAGGCATATCATAATAAAAATAACATTTTTCATAGCTTGAAAATGTGGCTACATCATTTAACATATAAAATCATGAACATATCACCAAGGTCCATCCCCAAGGTGTCATTTGAAAATTACCAAGGTTATTCACCAAGGTATCGTGAAAATTGCAATCTCTAGTGGTTACATCATTACCCAATGCATTGGAGCGCTATCAGGGCGCACCCTTAAATTTTCCTTTATTATCATGTGAGCCACATATATCATCATCAAAAATTTCATAAATAACCCATATAGCATAAAATAAATGGGTTTCATTTCATAATCATAACGTTTTAAAAACTGCTTTAAAGACATGATCTTTACGTCACTTTAAAACCCACAGAAAAGGAAGGTGGGTCTCATGTATGTAAATCCCAGAATTTAAAATAGAACATTTTGGTATATATGTGAATACCCATTTATAATAAATAGCTTTGAGTATTCACTTAATAACATAAAATAACTTTAGAAAAAGAGAGAGACATTTTGAGACGGAAATTCTGCAGCATAACGGCTATGTTACGAGGTTTTAGAAGACATTAAAAAGAGAGGGAAAATGGGTCAAACATTCATAAATGACCCATAAAACAGTAGATGGACAGAATAAGAAGGATACATGATCATGGTAATGAAATTTCAAGGACATACCATTTGAAATGAAAAACATGGAAGGAAGACAAAAATTAGATTTCTCTTATGAAAGTTCGGCAGCCTAACGGCGTTACTTAAACTTCAAACAAACTGAATTGAAGAGATCAAATGGGGTCTCTCATCATATGAACATAAGATTCCAGTATGATAGATATAGAGATCATAACCCAACATAAAAAAAGGAACTTGAAATAATTGACATGAAAGTAGAACTTCAAAACGAGAAGGGTGAAGAACCACTTAAAAATTCGGCAGCCTAACGGTGCCACTTAAAACTTCAAAATACTGAATTGAAGAGATAAAATGGGGTATCTAATCATATGAACATAAGATTATAGTATGATAGATATAGAGATAATACCCCAACATAACAAAAAGGAACTTGAAATAATTGACATGAAAGTAGAACTTCAAAAGAAGAAGGGTGAAGAACCACTTAAAAATTCGGCAGCCTAACGGCGCCACTTAAAACTTCAAAATACTGAATTGAAGAGATCAAATGGGGTCTCTCATCATATGAACATAAAATATCAGTATGATAAATTTAGAGATCATACCCCAACATAATAAAAAGGAGCTTGAAATACTTTACATGAAAATCGATCTTGAAAAATGAGAAGGGAGAAAGAATTCGTTACAAAAATTTCGGCAGCATAACGGCGCCACTTAAAACTTCATAAAACTAAATAATGAGAGTAAGAGGGGATCTCTCATTATATGAACATGAAAAGGGCAGTAAGAGGAGTATAAAAGAACATCCACCAACATAAGAACATGGAGCATAAAAGAATTGACATAAAAGAGATCTCTTGAAAAGAAAGAGAGGGGTCGGATCCATTACCTTGAAACATAACTCTTAAAACTAAAAGGTTGGGACCTTGAGGGCTTGGGGGCACCATGGGAGGAATCCTTGGGAGGTAATGAGACCAGAACTTCGTTGGGGGAGAGTGGGGAGTCTAATGGATGAGAGCATGGCTTGGTATTTATAGGGAAAGTGAGGGGACAAGGCATTAATGGCAAAGGGACACCTCATTAGTGGTTTTGGAAAAACCATGGGCTTGCCCATGGTATTTGCCCATGGTATTGGCCACTTGGGACACCTAATACCTTATCTCACTATTAATAATTCTAACATATTGATTACAAACTTAATACATCATTTAATGATGTCATTAAACACTCGTAACTTAAAAACTGTATTTTCACTATTCATCGAAAATTCAACTTTCTCAGAATAATCCCAAAATTTCACCTTAACCAAATATCAACGCTCTGATTACAAATATGAACTCCATTTTATAAAAATAATTTTCTAAATATTTTTAATTTAATTTTTAAATAAAAACACTATTCACCGAAAATTCATTTTTTCCAGAAAAAAACCCCAAAAATTACCATAGCATAATATTGGTGCTCTGAGTTCAAAAATGAAATCCGTTTTATAAAAATAATTATCTAAATATTTTTAATTAAATTCTTAATTAAAAAAAACTATTCACCCGAAAAAACTAATACTTGAATAATAATTTATGAAACCGTTATTTAACCATTTTATTGAATCACATTACTTAATCAAGGTGCGTAGATTATATTAATACTTTCTTTAAGTGAGATTAATAATCCATCTAGGCACATTACTAATCCTAATCATAAAATCACTATTCATAATTTACTATTCATCAAAAATTAAGTTGATCTTATTAGACTCTAAATTTCGTACTGAACATAATTGTAGAAGACCATTTTTTGAAAATCATTACACATTTTTAATTATTTAAGTTTTACACAACCATTTTTAAAATATCCTTTTTCTAAAATTCATAAAAAATATGCATACTATATTTATCCGGTCATTTGAAAATTCATAAACTTCATCATAAGAAGAAATCCCAATTTTTATTTAAAACAAAGGATTACACAAGGTAGTTATGGTCTCCTTACATATCCCCTTATCACACCAGCATAGGACCTAAGTGTAAGGTGTGCTAAGGTGAGAGAATCCGAGGGAGGCTCGGCCAACATCGCACGAGTAGTAATTTCTATCAGTTTGAACTTCTCGCGAAGGCGATCCCATTAAAGCTTTATACGATGAAGTTCAGCTTGGGTTTGGTCCAGAGCAAAGCCCAGTGGTGCTACCTCCTTCCCAAGTTCTGTTAGATGGGCTTCGATTGGTCCAAGACTACTGGGTGAGGCCATCGAATCTTCTTTCTATATTAATTAACCAAGATTACTTGTATTTAGAGACAATAATCAAAAAGTTTAGTTTCCAGTGGTCATATTGACCAATGGTCATATAACAGTCAAAAACCAACAGTATCATTTTAATTATACTCATGTTATCAAATGAAACATTTTTGTTGAGTATAAAAATAAAATAACACATAAAATTAGGAAACAAGATTTATTCAAAATTTCGGGTTGTTACAATCTTCCCCCCTTAAGAAATTGCGTCCTCGCAATTTTTTAAAATTAGGTTTTGAAATTTCATTGAAAGTCCCACATCGGAAAAGAAGTCAGTAAAACTATTACTTTAAAAGAAAGTAAGGGAAGTACGAAGGTCACCCGAGTTAGCCCACACTAGGATTCCATGTAGGAAAACATGGATATGGAGGAGAAAACAAAGGGTCAAGTTCTGAGGGAGAGTGACAGAGAACATGATTAGGAGAAAGTTAACCATAAGAAAATACCAAACTTATGATGTGTGTAAACGATATTTGATTACCTAGTAAGAAACGTAAACCAACAACGTTTTTGTTTTACGTTCCTTTTCATAATTTTGAGGAATTCATTTACAACATAGAACAAAAACATAAGGAAATATATCTAACTTCATGTAGAGTTTCACCCTTTAATAAGTTTCTACCAAAACTAATCTTTTCTCCCAAACGATGAGCATTCAAAACTACTTGGTCTCATCAAAACACAAGAATCATCTTCTAGAGAATCACATAATCCACAAAAGATTAACTATCTATTTCTTCTATCTTTAAACATTATCCCAAAAACAGAAAGGGTAAGGTTAAACAACTCTTCAAAAAGGAAGAATCCCATAGGAATGGAAACTAATTTTAAATCTTCAATGTTCTATGGTAATACCCAAAGTTCATCATAGACCATCCCATAAATAACGGTCTTTAAAATTCCTCAAAATAAACCAAACTAAGATTGAAACCCAAATACAAGAAGGATTTGATAACATAGTCTTCCAAAATAAACTTCATTGTTCATCTCCAAACAATATCAACCACTCCTAACATCTTATAACAAAATTATCTAAACTAAACATATTTTACCCAAGACAGGTTAATCATTCCCATAAGTAACCTAAATTACTATAAGTCCACCATAAATTCATCGATTCTTCAAAATATAAGTCAACCTTACTCCTCAATGAAAATACCGTAGTAATCTATTTACCTCGATCATATAGGGTCCCTAAAATAGTGAACGTATTCCAAAATAATAATCATCTTTTAATCCCCTAATCACCTCTGTTGTATTAATACGACAATCGTCGCATTTCCTATCACATTGGTTTTTGGGACATGTTCTTCCATTTCCCGCCATTAACTAAGAAAAGAAACTATAATTAGGGTCTTATTTACTTAGCTAATAATCATGAAAAGGAAACATTAAGCATAAAAGGATAAACATGTAGAATAAAAGTATATCCTAACTTGTGATCCCCTAGGTTCTAATCTAGGTTATCCATGATCATATATTCTTATGTGAATCTTTATTTTGTTTTATCCTTGTTCCTTTAATAATGGTTCATACTAAGCTTATGCATTTACCAAAGCATATCCCCCGGGAGTGTCGTAACCAAGAGTGCAGCAAGGCCCGTTGTCATGTACCAGTTTCTGTTCGAGTCTAGCTCAAAGCGGTTTTTTCAGGTTTTACCCCTATGTACATCTGTGCCAGAGCCACCTCTACCTGCTCGTATCCAGACAGGGATGTATTTGCTTGGAAACCCCTTACTCAATACTCACCAAAATACTAAGAAGATTTCTTATATTTAAACTTTTCTATAGGGTTCTTCCTAGATTTTTCATATCCTAATTTCCACAAATAACTAAACCATCCTTTGATACCAACTATATCATCCCGCCTCTTTATCACATAAACTTTCATTACATTTTACAAAACCGAGGATCTTTAAGGTTTAGTGTCTTGGAAACCAGGAACTTTAAACATGAAAACATAAAACATTCTTCTAAAACACTTGAAAGGCTTCTCCTCATGTTCATCGTAGGTTCATTACTGCATCACATAACCTGGGAGCATACATCAAAAGAAAGGGTGAGCAAAAAGCCCAGTAAGGAAAACAAGAGAAACATTTTACATGTGAACTTGAGATACTTCAATAAGGTCATGAAAAAGAACTTTAAGGCATGAGAATGAAATAAGGAAGAATATCATAATAAAAATAACATTTTTCATAACTTGAAAATGTGGCTACATAATTTAACATAGACAATCATGAACATATCATCAAGGTCCATCCCCAAGGTGTCATTTTAAAATTACCAAGGTTATTCACCAAGGTATCGTGAAAATTGTAATCTCTAGTGGTTACATCATTACCCAATGCATTGGAGCGCTATCAGGGCACACCCTTAAATTTGCCTTTATTATCATGTGAGCCACATATATCATCATCAAACATTTCATAAATAACCCATATAGCATAAAATAAATGGGTTTCATTTCATAATCATAATGTTTTAAAAACTTCTTTAAAGACCTGATCATTACGTCACTTTAAAACCCACAGAAAAGGAAGGTGGGTCTCATGTATGTAAATCACAGAATTTAAAATATATCATTTTGGTATATATGTGAATACCCATTTAGAAGAAAGATCTTTGAGTATTCACTTAATAACATAAAATAACTTTAGAAAAATAGAGAGACATTTTGAGACGGAAATTCTGCAGCATAACGGCTATGTTACGAGGTTTTAGAAGACATTAAAAAGAGAGGTAAAATGGGTCAAACATTCATAAATGACCCGTAAAACAGTATATGGACAGAATAAGAAGGATACATGATCATGGTAATAAAATTTCAAGGACATACCATTTGAAATGAAAAACATGTAAGGAAGACAAAAATTAGATTTCTCTTATGAAAGTTCGGCAGCCTAACGGCGTTACTTAAACTTCAAACAAACTGAATTGAAGAGATCAAATGGGGTCTCTCATAATATGAAAATAAGAGTCTAGTGTGATAGATATAGAGATCATACCCCAACATAACAAAAAGGAACTTGAAATAATTGACATGAAAGTAGAACTTCAAAACGAGAAGGGTGAAGAACCACTTAAAAATTCGGCAGCCTAACGGCGCCACTTAAAACTTCAAAATACTGAATTGAAGAGATCAAATGGGTTATCTCATCATATGAACATAAGAGTCCAGTATGATAGATATAGAGATCATACCCCAAAATAACAAAAAGGAACTTGAAATAATTGACATGAAAGTAGAACTTCAAAAGGAGAAGGGTGAAGAACCACTTAAAAATTCGGCAGCCTAACGGCGCCACTTAAAACTTCAAAATACTGAATTGAAGAGATCAAATGGGGTCTCTCATCATATGAACATAAAAAATCAGTATGATAAATTTAGAGATCATACCCCAACATAATAAAAAGGAGCTTGAAATACTTTACATGAAAATCGATCTTGAAAAATGAGAAGGGAGAAAGAATTCGTTACAAAAATTTCGGCAGCATAACGGCGCCACTTAAAACTTCATAAAAAGAAATAATGAGAGTAAGAGGGGATCTCTCATTATATGAACATGAAAAGTGAATTAAGAGGAGTATAAAATAACATCCACCAACATAAGAACATGGAGCATAAAAGAATTGACATAAAAGAGATCTCTTGAAAAGAAAGAGAGGGGTCGGATCCCTTACCTTAAAACATAACTCTTAAAACTCAAAGGTTGGGACCTTGAGGGCTTGGGGGCACCATGGGAGGACTCCTTGGGAGGTAATGAGACCATAACTTTGTTTGGGGAGAGTGGGGAGTCGAATGGATGAGAGGATGGCTTGGTATTTATAGGGAAATTGAGGGGACAAGGCATTAATGGCAAAGGGACACCTCATTAGTGGTTTTGGCAAAACCATGGGCTTGCCCATGGTATTTGCCCATGGTATTGGCCACTTGGGACACCTCATACCTTATCTCACTATTCATAATTCGAACATATTGATTAAAAACTTAATACATCATTTAACGATGTCATTAAACACCCGTAACTTAAAAACTGTATTTTCACTATTCATCGAAAATTCAACTTTCTCGGAATAATCCCAAAATTTCACCTTAACCAAATATCAACGCTCTGATTACAAATATGAACTCCATTTTATAAAAATAATCTTCTAAATATTTTTAATTTAATTTTTAAATAAAAACACTATTCACCGAAAATTCATTTTTTTCAGAAAAAAACCCCAAAAATTACCATAGCATAATATCGGTGCGCTGAGTTCAAAAATGAAATCCGTTTTAAAAAAAATAATTATCTAAATATTTTTAATTAAATTTTTAATTAAAAAACACTATTCACCCGAAAAAACTAATACTTGAATAATAATTTATGAAACCGTTATTTAACCATTTTATTGAATCACATTACTTAATCAAGGTGCCTAGATTATATTAATACGTTCTTTAAGTGAGATTACTAATCCATCTAGGAACATTACTAATCCTAATCATAAAATCACTATTCATTATTTACTATTCATCAAAAATTAAGTTGATCTTATTAGACTCTAAATTTCGTACTGAACATAATTGTAGAAGACCATTTTTCGAAAATCATTACACATTTTTAATTATTTAAGGTTTACACAACCATTTTTAAAATATCTTTTTTCTAAAATTCATAAAAAATATGCATACTATATTTATCCGATCATTTGAAAATTCATAAACTTCATCATAAGAAGAAATCCCAATTTTTATTTAAAACAAAGGATTACACAAGGCAGTTACAGTCTCCTTACATATCCCCTTATCACACCAGCATAGGACCTGAGTGTAAGGTGTGCTAAGGTGAGAGAATCCGAGGGAGGCTCAGCCAACATCGCACGAGTAGTAATTTCTATCAGTTTGAACTTCTCGCGAAGGCGATCCCGTTCTAGCTTTATACGATGAAGTTCAGCTTGGGTTTGGTCCAGATCAAAGCCCAGTGGTGCTACCTCCTTCCCAAGTTCTGTTAGATGGGCTTCGATTGGTCCAAGACTACTGGGTGAGGCCATCGAATCTTCTTTCTATATTAATTAACCAAGATTACTTGTATTTAGAGACAATAATCAAAACGTTTAGTTTCCAGTGGTCATATTGACCAATGGTCATATAACAGTCAAAAACCAACAGTATCATTTTAATTATACTCATGTTATCAAATGAAACATTTTTGTTGAGTATAAAAATAAAATAACACATAAAATTAGGAAACAAGATTTATTCAAAATTTCGGGTTGTTACAGTGATCATATGTTGACAAGAGGTGATTAACGTTGGAGTTTTCTATTAGCAATTGTGATTTTTTATAGGTGTCATCATGGTTTGGGATCATATTTAGAAGAAGTAGGGGAAACCAACACCATGGTTTGTGGGATTATTTGAGATCACTAAACATATCGGATAAGTGTCGTTCCAATTGGATCATCCTGTATTTTATTGAGGTCCATATTTCTTAGCTTCAAAGGTACATGATTGATCTCATGCATGTGTTTGACTATAAGGATTTTTAGTTGGAACCAGACACATCTTTTATAGAGTGCCTAGTGCGGGTCATAGACCAGAGCGACAAGGTGTTGAGGGGGAATAAAGTGACACTTGTTCATGTCTTGTAGAATTATGGACGGATCAAAGAGGAAAAATAATATTATTAGTTGTCTATTTGAGCTCAGTGGACTGAGTTTTTTGAGAAAGACTATTATAGATACTTCTCAGGTATGGGAAGTCATTAGAGGGGGGATTTGTAACATCCTCATTTTTAGTGGGTAAGTTAGTGTAGGTTCTAGAATGTCTTAAGTTGTTTTTTATCATTTTATGTTAAAAACTTGGGTTTGGAATGTGTTAGAAGCTTAAAATCTAGTTTTTGAGTTTTCATGTTTAAAATGAGAAACACCATGGCTGTGGTGTTAGATGTAGTGGACCTAGTGATATTTTGTGTAAAATTAACAAGGGGACCATGGATAGCATGGGAATAGCCATAGGCATAGAGTGACCTAGTTCCCTTAGTGAACCACAGCTTGGGTAACCTCACCATGCTCGTGTTGGAGGTTGTTGTGAGGTAAAATGTTCATATTATTGTGGAAATGTCATAGGGTATAGTAATTTTTCTCAGTGTTTCAAGAACACCATAGTCATGGAATAGGCCATGGTGGATGGTGTGGTGATGTCGGGCTAGTTTTGAAATGGAAAAAACCTTTGTCCTTCTTCTTAGATCTTGTCTATTTCAAGGGGGAAAACACATGGATCATTAATGAAGGGTCTTGAATGTTGTTTTAATCATATTATTCCCACTATTAAGAAATTTATTCTCATATTCATATTGATTCCTTTGATCCATATGAATCCCATATACTCCTTGGATGAACCTGGGAAACCCTTCATTTATTAAGGTTTCTTATCACGACCCGACTAATTTGGGCCTACCTGACTAGAATAATAATAGATGTGACAACCCTAGTCCCACCTGCAATATGTTAGGGGTTGGATACAATCACTGAGAATGAATAATATAAAATGGAAGGCCTTATCCTGAAGTAAAAGTATGCACGCAAACAACTGTCTCCATGAAAATTTGTAGAGGAATAATAAAATACAGTAACATCCAGAGTAGAATCATTCATGCAATAAACTCTATAGAATACATCAGAGTACAAAAAATTAATCCAAATCATAAAGGGTAAAAATACATGCCCAACTAGAAATGAAATCCCTTCCTAAAAACAACTAGAATAAAGGAAATATGATAGATTCTGCCTCATAATCTCTAACTCTGACCACTATACATGTTCAATGCACCTAGATATCACTATGTCCCACCAAATTCACTGTCAATATTTCCATCATCTTTATAATACATGAAACGTGTAGAAAAATCCCATGCAGGGGTGAGTATATACATACCCAGTAGGACACACCAAAACCAAAAAGGTATAAATAGAAAGATACAACAGTTGATATCTCAACCCAAGGTAAGAGGGAAATGAAATACATCATACATATATGCTTATAAAGAAACCCAAATGAGAGAGAAAGTGCATCTCCATGTCATAGCCCATCCAAGAATTATGTGTCTTCCTGTAACTATAAAATTATAACTTTGACACCCAGTATCACAAGTATCCTTGCAAGAATCTGTGTGGAGGGGCCCACCCCTTGCTACTGCGCTCCATAGCTGAGGGATCCATAACACCTATGGAGGACCCACTCACCACCAGAACTCAAATATAGTAGAGTAATAATCAGTATATAGAGTACCTACACCTAGTGTAGGGGAGTTTCATCTCTAGCTGTATAAAGAGTATGGGGGAATACGCCCTAGTGCTACAGGGGATTACCAACCTCAACATCTATCTGGTGATCCTTCCCCAGTCATTGTCATCATTAAGCATCACCTAAATAATATTCATGTTATAAAAACCTCACATCATATCTCATGTTCCATAATGAGGTCCATTTCCACATTCTATGTGGAAAAACACTCATGATAGCCTACTCATAGGCCCAAATCTGAGTCTTAAAGAAGAATATATGAGGGGAATAAGTTTTTAGAGGAAATACATGACATGTATACGGGTCCACATGGAATGTGACCTCACCTCACCACCTGGTTGTGTTCTCCCCTAAACATGGATTTGGAATCCATGTCACATTACACGATTTGTACTAGTTTCATATGGAGTTTCTCAGCCACCTGGGGCCTAACCATACTCTTTTAGTTGGGCCTATTTACATTGGAATGTGCCCGTGTACATTGTATATTTGGGTATCCTGTCCATGTATGAGTATATGGTCATGTCTGAATACCATGGTCATGTCCAAGTATTATGTTCACGTATGAGTACACTCTCGTGCTTCTGTACTCTGGTCATGCCAGTGTGCCTAGTCAGGTCTATGCCTATGTACTCCTAGAGTACATATCGAGCAGCCAGTATGGGGTCACGGGGCATGTGATATTTTTCTTCACTTGAAACCCTAGTTGTCACAACCAACGTACTATAAAGAATGTATTATTTATAGTAAACACTATGTAGTTGTGTTTTTTTTTCAGAAAACCACTACTGAAAAAATACCCAATACCAACGGTTTGGAACCGTTGGTATAGGCCTCCAAACCATTGGTATATCCTATTCCAATGGTTTGGAGAACCGTTGGCTAGTAAGCCATGGGGATAGGTCTATACCAACAGTTTTGGTAAAACCTTCGGTATAAACCTATACCAACGGTTTTGGGAAAACCGTTGGTATAGGTAATATGAAAATCTATAGCAACGGTTCCATAAAACCATTGGTATATGTAATTCAAAAAATAATCATTCGGTTGGTTTTGATCCCAGCACCTCCGGTTTGTGATTGAACGACCTAACCACTAATCTAACTTACTTTTGTGAACATAATTTCATAAATATATATATCTATTATTATAAGTATTTTAAATTTTGATTTATTTAATGTTCTATGTAAGAAGATTCCATTAAAAATACATTTACCTATACCAAAAATTCTCAAAACCATTGGTATAGACCTATCCCAACGGTTTTGAGAACCGTTGGTATAGATTCTTTGATTTTGGGACCTATACCAATGGTTTGAGGTAAAACTGTTGGTATAGGGTCTCTATAATGGACCTATACCAACGGTTTTCCCAAAACTGTTGGTATAGGTCCAAATTAGTGAACTATACCAACATTTTTCCAAAAACTATTGGTATAGCTCCAAATTAGTGACCTATACCAACAGTTTTGGCCAAAATGTTGGTATAGGTCCAAATTAGTGAACTATACCAATAGTTTTTCCAAAAACATTGGTATAGATCTTATTTCCATAAGTGAACACAGTTTCTAAATTAGCCTTTTTTCCATGAAATCCTCTTCTTGACCACCCAAAATTGGAGGGAAATGCCTCCAGATATTGATTCCCAGATATAATAGCTAAAAATCATAAATCGATCAGCCGACTATAAGCCATTGTGCATCCCATTCACCTCTTGTCACTCATCTCCACTCCATATCCTAGATCCATAAAGCATCACCCATTTTCAATCTCGACACATACACAAATCATTATCTTGTTCATTTTTACAATACTTCTATGAATCTAAGGGTTCGATCACACGTCAACCCACCCTAGAAATGTTGAACTGTGACCTTGTGGGACAACGATGAAGAATGTGAAGAAAGGTGGGGAGAAATTCACAAGAACAAAGTAAATCATTCATTATCCAAGTATTATTATCCAAATATCACATAAACTGGGAAATCTAGGGATGGTAAAAGGTGAAACCTTGGAAGAAAATTGAATCAATAAAATTGAATTTCAGGAGGGATCATGAAAATTTTGGAAAACACTATAAATCAAAATAGATAAATTAATACATTATTAATTAAATAAAAAGTGTGAAAATCCAACAAATAACATGCCCTGACTCGATTTAAGATTGATCGTTGGTGAAGAATAAATTCTCCAATGACGAATAAGACCCACTGCGTTCGCTGCCTCTCAATACTCCTTGATCTTATTTTTGTCATTCTATGATCTCAATCTTTTAATTAAGAAGGATCTCCTCTAATCCTCTAGTGTTATGAGGCTAACCCTAGTGAAATGTCATAAAAATATTTATAGAGTAGATTTATGTAAGATTATTTAATAAATTAAATAGATAATTTAATTACTTATTTAATTAAATGTAGCTACCAATATCTGCCTCAATCAAACCTCCAACACCAAACAACCTTAGGTTTTGCCTAGGGTGAACCCCACATCCTAGAATCAATCATGGTTTCATATTCCACATCTGAGGTCTTGAAAAATATAAAAATCAAAAACCCTAAAATTATGTGCATTCATACAAAAAAATATATTAATATTTTTGATATATTAATTCTAGGGTCATGAGACACCCAAACACTATACTAACTCTGAGGATAAATCCAGATATATTCATAGAAATATTCAAAGGACTAATCCATAAAAAATAGATTTTCTACACTCTCCCATACTTCATGGATTTTCACCCTAAAAATCACAAGATACTCAAAAAGGTTGGAATACTGAGTCTTCATCTAACTCTCACACTCACAAGAGCTCTCATGCATGCTCTTGTTCTTACACAACACACGAATCATGGGAATGGTCCATCCTCATAGGATCCTCTCCTGTCAATCCTTAATCTTCACTAGGTACTCCATGAAGATGACTCTATCCTCAATGTTCATCTCTCCCTAGTCAATAATGTGTGTAGGGCCATGCACGTATCTCTTTAGTTGTGACACATGTAATATTTCATGCTCTCAATCCAACTATAGAGTATTTATAAACAATAAGAAACCTTTCCAAGCCTATGTAGGATCTATAATTAGCTGATTAACCTTAGGGGTAGATTTCTTACCCAATAAAATCTTTACAATCCTCATCATGGTGAGACTCTTGGGAAAACCTGTTCTCCCTGATTGAACTCCAAGGTCCTATGATATCGATCCGTATATGATTTATGTCTTCTTTGGGTTGTCCTCATGCACTCATGAAACACCCGAACCTTCGCTTCCATCACCTACACCATCTCTGGCACGATAAGAGATGTCTCACCAATCTCATTCCATCATAAGTGTGACCTATAGGGTCACCCATAAAAGGCCTTGAAATGTACCATATCGATAGTATAGTAATGGTTGTTATTGTAAGAAAACCCTTCCAATGAAAATTGATCTTCTTAATTCTGACTAAAGTATAATATGCGGGCTATCAGAATATCATCCAACACCTAGATAGTCTTATTACTATGTCAATATATCTGAGGGTGAAATGTAATTCTCATCCACAAATGAGTCCTGAAGGCCTCATACAAGCCTCTCCACAGCCATGATGTGATCATAGCATCATGATCAAATAAAATCATCAAGAGTACCCCATGAATCTAGATGATATTCTGCACATACAACTACCCCATACTCTCTACTAAAATTTTCTCTATGATGGAAAGGAAGTGTGCTGACTCCATGAGTTGGTCAAAAATCACCCAATTAGTATTGTGGACTCTCTCTATATGCCGAATACCTATCAAAAATTCCATGGATATTTTTCCCATTTCCACTCTAATATCTCAATAGATTGTGTCAAACCTATCGAAACCTAGTGCTCAACCTTCACTCACTAACATGTGATACACCCCTAGAAAAACTCAAAGATGATCCACCTCATGTCATCCCACAAAATATACTATTAAAGGTATATATACATATTTTTCACACTAGTATGTACATAAAAATGGGAATTTTAAAACTCCCTCTTAACCTCTTCTTATAATGTGACTAGAACCACGATTCGTCCCTTGAAAAGGATGATGTGCTTCCCTCTTTTATAAAATCCATTTGGGGCATCTCTTGAGGATATCTGGTCATGTAAAACCCCATAGTCAATGCCTCCCAGTTGAGACTCTCTCATATGATTCATAAGAAGAGGCGTAACTACCATATAATGAAGAAAAACTACACCCATATCCTCCTTCAGGTTCAGCTGCAATAAATCCAACGGTTTAGATGCCTCCCCCACCAAGAGAGAACGGGACTTCCTGCTAAGGTCATTTGACACCATGTTTCCCTTCCTAGAAGTATAGACTATCAATAATTAATATTATTATAGTAAATCCAACAGAAAACTCTATATATTATTCATATATCTCTGAATGGAGACATACCTAAGGCTTTGGTAGTCTAAGTAAACAAAAAAAATGCTCACCTAGAAACTAATGTCTCCACATCTTCAAGGTGAAGACTACCACTACCAACTCTTGGTTATAAGTCGCATAGTTATACTAATTAGGTCTCAACTACCTTGATATGTATGAAATCATTTCCTGACCCTACATCAATACACAACTAATTATAACTCCATAGGAATCATAAAACAATACATGCCCCACACCAACCTTTGGTATTCTCAACATAAAAGCACTGGTCTGTATCAACCTCATCTCCTTGAAGGCTCTCTCATACTACTCATTCCAGATAAATGGATACCCTTTCCATGTCATGGTTAGTTTAAGGGGATTAAACCCTATATAATTATACTAAAACCCTCCTTTATTTCCCCATAAATCCAAGAAAACTCCCCACCTATAACATGCTCTTGGATGGATATCAACCAAGCACTTTATAAATCTTCACTAAGTCTATTATTAAACCATGCTCATATATAACATTCCCTAAAAAGTAATCCTTTTGGATCCATAACTAGAACTTTAAGAGCTTACCATAAAGTTGGTTCTCTCATAGAAAGTCTAGGACAATCCTCATATGATATGTATGCTCCTCCTCTGACATAGAGTAAATGAGTATGTCATTAAAGAAGATGACCACAAATCAGTCCAAGTATGGTTGGGAGATCTGATTCATATAAACCATAAACACAAAGAGGGAATTCATCACATTGAAAGGAGTCATTGGGAACTAATAATGTTCTTAGAGACATTGAAATGAAATCTTCATAATATTATCCTGATGACCCCTCAACTGGTGGTAGCCAAACCTAATATCGATATTCAAGATCAACTCGCACCTCTCAACTGGTCAAATTGGTCATCAATCCTCATCTAGAGGTACTTGTTCTTTATCATTACATAGTTTAGGAAACAATAATTAACACAAAGCCTCAATATCTTATTTACCTTTTTCATGCAAAAACTGGATCTTCCTATGGGGACACATTGGGTCTAATGAAACCCTTCTATCGATGGTCCTCTAACTACACTCTCAAATCCTAGAGTTTGGTAGGGGTTATTAGATATGTCATGAAATTTATTGATGTGTTCCTGGGGTTAGAGTCAATGTAGAAGTCCACTCCCATTATGGAGCTAGTCCTGGAATATCCTCAAGGATGACGTCCATATAGTATAACACTACTGTTGGAATCCATATGTCTAAAGATCCCATTTCACCAAGGGTGAAACTCACCAACTATTGGGTAATGGGTTGCATCTTCCTTCCCACAAGATCCACTCACTCATCCATGTTATCTCTCTCACCTACAAAGTAGAATCTCACCCCATCTGTTCGAATGAATTTAAATCATATGATATGATAGAAAATCTTGGCATAAATTGTAGATAACTAGTCCATGTTCAATATGAAATAATAAGGTTTCATTATGATGAACTAAAGATCCCATGAGAAACTATATCTACTAATCACCAGCTCTCACTACTAACATATTTTCCATATCAAAGAATTTATTCCTATAGGAACCTCTTTTCATAGATGCTAGGCTAAAGTTTCAACTAGAAGCTCGAGCTCTCATGTGAGAGATAAGGTGATAAAGGAATGACTCAATATTATGTCTAATAGTACTAGGTAAAGAGTATAAAATACAAAAAATGTACATAAACTCATCTCATGTACACCCTGATCATATCCCTCTATAACCTATAGCTAACCACAGCCTTGACCTTCAGCTCTCTAAGCTTGACATGGGCCACCTGGTGGTGGTGGTGGAAGCAGCTCCCTCTGTCAGCCTCCACCAGCAGCTCCTCCCTCTCGAGATCCAACTGCTCCTTTGTATGCACCACCTCCCTGGGGGATACCCTAACCATGCCTAGTAGATCCTTTCCTCTAATTAGTCCATCCACCATATACCTACCCTAATCGGAATGATGGGTCGAACAATCACATTTCATGTGACCCCTCCTATCATATGCATAACATCAATACTTTCTCGGATAGCTAGAATCTCTACATGATTCCTAATCCATACATCCATGTGTCTATGTACTAGATTGAAAATTCCTCATTTTCCTATACCTAGATGTTTATTTCCTGTTAGTTTCTTCAGATGACTCAACCACATGATTCCAACTACTAGCTACAACCACCTAGGGTCCCTCTTGTAGGAATCTCTTAGTCACCAAAATCCTGCTCTAGTACTCCAGTATAAGTCAAAAGGCATAAAGATACTATTCATTCTTGAATGTATCTATAGATACCCTTCTCAAAATTTTGTGCCCGAAAGAAATCATCACACACCATATCAAGGGAGTAATGTGTGAGGTCAGTGAACCTCATCACATACTCAGAAACTATCATTCCACCCTACTGAATCTCAAGAAGCTCGTGAATCTACATAGAGAAAAAGAAAAAATGGTAGTACTCATCACAAAATAGTTATTAGAAATATGAAGATGAGATCATTATCCCATCATGGGTTTGTGTGAGTAGAATCTACTAGTGGCTTACTGCTCCATGGAAATGATTGGCTTCTAGTGACACCATATGATTAGTCAGGGTCTATAAAAGTCTAAATACTCGGATCACAAACTCAATCTAATCCCCCCTACCTAGGGATCTGGCTCACAATGGAATCCCAATAGTATTTTATGATATAACTTATGTACTGATCTAATCATGCATGAATCCTCATATTTTTCTATTGTTATTATCTATAGTTTGATAGGCAGGGACACTACTCCCTATCCTCCAGGATGAAAACCACATGAGATGGCCCATTAACTAAGGCCTCATCACTTAATAGATCATCATAATGATCCTATATTAGTAACCCAGTTGGTTTTCTTCACGTAGGCATCCTAAAATTGATCAAAATGTACCTTGGTTAGATGATCATATATGTGGGGATCTAACTAGAGAAGGATAGTTAAAAGACTCGAACCAATATTATTAATGTATCATTATTCCTTATAACTAGTGTACTGGTATACTGAGTCGAAAAGTAGGTAGTCAGAGTCCGAGTGAATTGATCCATTGGCTATCACTCCAACACTAGGTTCCTTAGCCATAAATCCACACTCAATATAGTCTAACACAATTTATAAAAGTCCCAACCAATCCTTACGAAGGGAAAAACTCCAAAAACTATCCCAAGGAATGAACTTCTCTAAAACCACTCTATTACAAACCAAAAACTAAGGCCCACCTAACTGGTGGAAGGCCAAGTATGAAAAATCCAAGCCCGTCTCTAATAGGATAGAGGATAGGGGAAAGAACCAAGAAGTGATAATATAAAATGGTAGGCCTTAGCCTAAGGTACCTATATGAACACACACAACCAAATCGATGAAAAAGTACATATGAATAATATAATAAAGTAACATCTGGAGTATAACCATGCATGAAATAAACTCTACGGAATATATCATAGTATGAAAAAGTGATCCAAAGCATAAAGGGAAACAATTCATGCCAAAAAAATAAAATACCTACCTAATAACATATGGAATAAATTAAAACTGATGGATCTTTGCTCCTGGTCTCTAACTTCGACCACCATATGCGGTTAGTGACCCCATATATCACTAAGATCTACCAAAGTCACTATTGATCTATTTGTTGTCTGCATAAGACATGACACCTATGAGAAAATCCCATGATGGGGTGAGTATATACTACTATAATACTTATGTGTTAATCATGTTTTAATGATCACAAATCCTATATATCCAACAAATCATGTTTAATATGTCTCAAATCATGTATACAAATGGTTGGTTTCTTTATGCTTTAAATAAAACTACCCAAGATCTTAATTTCTAAAATCATGTCTGATTTGTGTAAAGTATATTTAATTTGTTTTACAATGAATTTATTTTGTTAATTATTAAGTCTAATTAATTCTACGCATATCACTATTTAAGTATATATACAGATATTTGGCTAATTCTGAGAAACTATGAGTCTGTTGTCAGTTCTGTTTTTCTGGAAAAGGACCCAGACATTGTGACCAGACACAATGACCCAGACACCGTGACCAGACATCATGAACAAGACATAATGATCCAGACACCATGACCAAGACACCGTGACCAGATACTATGACCTAGACACCATGACCAAACACCGTGACCAGACATCGGTTCCCTGCTAAGACATCATTCGAAGATTAGAAAAGGACCATACATCGTGATCCTAACATCGCATCGGTGCTACCGGTTCCTGATCTCTATACAACTATGCCATAATAACTATATCACAGCTCAAAGGAAAATATGGAGACATTGTTTCAAGGAGACATAGTTTTATGGAGACACCATTTCATGGAAACACAGTTTCCAAGTGACACCATTTCTAGACAGACCGTGACACCGTTCTTTAATTTGTTTTGTCATTTTTCAATTTAATTTCTAATGGTCATATTTGAGTTTTTTAAATGAAATGAAATAATTAATATTTCTTTGTATACATGTCACCTAACATTACAAGGTACGAGTAGAATAATACATGCATCCTATCGGCTCCAACACATGCACTCCAAGAATAAAAAGAAAAGTGTGTCCCAGAAACAAAAAGGTGTGATAATAAAGAAGCACAAGCATTCTTGATAAATTAGCCAACACATACAACTAAATACATATGAAGAACACATGAACCATTCTCAAATCCAAAATATGAGAGAACATAGATCAAAGTCAAGAACATATTTACAATTCCAACTCCATGAATAACACGATCCAGATCTAACTGGGAACCAGATCATCATACTTACGATACTCTATTTTTTGCAAGAGAAATATATTCTTGTATCTAATTAATACTAGAAGTCCATATCTATATAGACTAACACTCAAAGCACTTTTAACCTTATCTCATCATTTTTCTCTATTGTGTATTTTTTTTATCTTTCGATTAGTGTGTGTGTGTGTCTGTCTAAAATCACACACTATTTCCTACATTAAACTAGAGAATAGAAGATATCATTACTCTAACATATTTTTACACTTTTTTACTCCCACAGAGAAGTGTGGAAGCGGTCCATGTGTGACATGTTAGTTTATACCCATGAAGAACTATGGAATAGGTTGTGTGACCTGGATAATCCTGTGTACTGTTGTTTACCTCGATCCAGGGTGTGGATAAAGTTTATTAATATAAACTTCTTGGTGGTGGGTGATCACCAAGTGGAGTGGATTAGGTCTCATCTTGAGACAGAACCACTTGTTTTATATCCGTTGCGTTTTTTATTTTAGTTATCTCTATTTTATTGTATGATTCATAAATCACTAGATTTACTTTGATAGTTAATTTGGGAAAGAAGTTATAATTGTTTTTCCTTATTAGAATAGCTTCAAAAGTAATATTAATAACTGATATTAATATTACTGAGAATTAATCAATCTTCTCCGAAGTTATTTAAACATTAAAACTTTCATAACCATATTAATTTGATTAATTGGGATGTATCTAACTTTATTGGGAAATATTTTAAGAATACCTTTTAAACAGAAATTTTTATAGATACTCAGTTCACCCCCCCCCCCCTCTTGAGTACTCTACTCCAACCAACATTTGGTATCATAGGATTTTGTTATTATTGTTAAGCCTCTATTTTTTAAACTATGAAACTGTGATTTTAGTTGTACTTTAAAGATCTGTAAATTTATATAAATTATAAATTTCTATCTCTTTCAAAGTATTCCTTTATTATGGATAATAAACTGAAAGGTGATGCAACAAACAGATCACCATTATTTAATGGAACTAATTATTCCCAATGGAAAATTAAAATGAAAATTCATTTAGAAAGTATGGTTTTTGAAATTTTTTCTTCAATTATAGATGAGTATAAGATTCATGCTACTAATAGAATCACTTGGTATGACCCAACCAAGACTGCCTATAATAAAAATTGAAAAGCCATGAATGCTTTATATTTCTCTATAGGAGATGAGGAATTTAACAGAATTTATACATGTAAAACTTCCCATGAAATTTGGGATACTTTGTTTGTTTCACATGAAGGAACTTCTAGTGTGAAAGAAATTAGACTTAATACTTATACTATTAAATATGATAACTTTAAAATGAAACCTGGTGATCCTATTTCTGACATGTATCTCAGGTTCAATGAAATTGTCAACACAATGATTTCTCTTGGAAGAGAAGTTAACACCAAAGAAAAAATCATGAGGATTCTCGTATGACTACTTTACAGATGGAGAGGAACCTTTGTATCTATTAGAGATTCATGCAACATTGGAAAGTTACATGTAAAAGAACTCATTGGTAAAATAATGATATATGAAGAGGAGATAAAAGTCAACAAGGAAGAGGAGGATGAACCCAAAAGAAAATATGTTTCATTTAAGACCACCACCTCTAAACACAAAGAGAAAGGGAAATTGTAAGTCTTTGTAGAAAGTTCCAACAATGAACAATCATCACTTGACAATGATTAGGAGATGGATCAATTATCCAGAAGGTTTAAGAGATTTTACAAGAAGAAGAATTTTTCCATAAATCCTAACTTCAAGGGAAGATATGATCAAAAAGGAAGCTGGAAGAAAGATTGGAAAATAAGTGACAAGTCTTATGAGGTAGTATGATATGAATGTAAACGAAATAGACATGTAAAGGCTGACTGTCCCAAGATCAAGTACAAAAAGAAATATGAGGAAAAATATGGAAAGTATAAAAAGGCAATGAAAGCAATGTGGAGTGCTTCTGAGGACAGTTCAAGTGACTTGGAATCTTCACGTGATGAAAAATCTAACAAAGCCAATATGTGTTTTATGGAAAACACATCTGAGGTAACATTGTAATCTCTTGTACACAATTCTTATTATTCTGGAAATGAAAGTGATTCTGAAAATATGTCTAATGAAGAAATGTTTGAGTGTTGTAATATGCTTGAAGAGACATGTAATGAACTAAAAGATAAATAAAAGTATTTAAGGAAACCTCATGCTCTTAACTCAACTGTTAAATATAAATTTACTGTAGAAAGAGAGAAAAATTCTCAACTACTCAAAGAAAATAATGAACTAAAGCTATCTAATGAGCAATTGAAAAAGAATATTGAAAGGTTTACTAATGGTAAGGATACTTCGGTAAAAAATATAGGTAAATAAATTTCTTCTAAATATAATGCTGGTATTGGCTATCAACCTAGTAAAAAAAATTGGAAGAACTAATTTTGTTTCTAAGTTTAGGACATACAGCTTTACTCCTAGTTCTAAAAAACATTCATCTAGCTCAAATTATAATACACTCTCTATTGTTTCAAGATTTTCTTCACTAAATAGATTTTATCTTTCAAGCACTTTACATAATTATTATTGTAACCCTATGAGATAGATGTGGGTTCCTAAAGCACTAGTCACTAATATTACTGGACACAAACAAATATGGGTACCAAAATTTGTTTTTATTTGACTATTTTATAAGAAAGTTTCTTAAAGAGCTCTTGTAAAATCTTATGGTACTTAGATAGTGGGTGTTCAAGACACATGAAAAGAGACTATTCATGCTTCAAGAATTTAATAAATATTGATGTTGTACATGTCACCTTTGGTGATAATTCCAAAGGAATGACCATTGGACTTGTCCAAATCAGTAACTCTAACTCCGTTTTAATTTCCAAAGTACTTTTTTTATGGATTGAAATATAATCTACTTAGTATTTTACAACTATGTGATGATGGATTCCATGTTAAATTTAAAAATGATTCTTGCAATGTTTTCAATTCTAAAAAATAATTAGTGTTTTCTGCATTAAGAAATGAAAATATATACTCTCTTAACTTAGATTCATTAGTCTCTAAAAATGCTTCATGTTTATGTGTATTTCACAAATCATATTTTCTTTGGAATATGAGACTAGGACACTGTAATATTCACTCTCTTAGAAAACTAAATAGAAATATTTTAGTCAAAGACCTACCCAAACTTGAGTTTTTAAATGATAAAGTGTGTAATCCTTGTCAAAAGGGAATGAAACACAAAATTTCCTTCAAACCAAAGAAAAAAGTGTCAACTTCTCATCCTCTTGAACTGGTTTACATAGATTTGTTTTTACCATCCATAGATTCTAGTTTAAATAATAATTACTATGTTTATGTTATTATAGATGACCTTTATAGATATACTTAGACTTTCTTTTTGGCTCAAAAAAGTGAATCCTTCTCTCTTTTTACCAAATATTCCAAAACTGTAGAAAATCTTAGTGAACTTATAATTAAATCCTTAAGAAGTGATCATGGCTGTGAGAATGAAAATAAAGATTTTGAATCTTCTTGTTCAAAAAATGGATATATTCATAATTTCTCTACCCCTAGAACACCTCAACAGAATGGAGTTGTAGAAAGAAGAAATAGAACCTTTCAAGATATTGATAGAACCATGCTTAGTAAATATGACTTGCCTATTTATTTTTGGGTTGAAGCTATAAATACAACATGATATATTATTAATATAGTGTTGATTAAACCCATTCTTAAAAGAACTCCATATGAGTTATGGAACAATAGAAAACCCAAATTAAGCTATTTTAAAGTTTTTGGTTTCAAAGTCTATGTTATTAATACAAAGGAAAATCCTGAAAAAATTTCATCCAAGAATGATGAAGGAATCTTTCTAAGATATTCAATATCTAGTAAAGCCAATAGAGTGTTTAATAAAAGAACTAAATGTGTGGAAGAATATATCAATGTTAAATTTGATGAAACAAATCCACATAAGCCTAAGACCAATCTAGAGAACCTGGAGGATGATGTGTCAAATTTGTACATCAATTCAAAATCATTTAACCATCCTGCAAAGGAATCTATGAAAACTTATAGTTCTGTAAATTCTTCAGATTTAAGTCATAATGAACCCGGACCTATTGAAGAACCTGAAATCACTAGTCCTTTTTCTAGAGCTGTTATAACTCTTAAGAACCATCATTTAGATGTTGTTGTAGGATATTTAGATAATGGAACTCAAACTATATCTTCTCTTAGAAATTAGGTTGAACATCAAGTCTTCTTGTCACAACTTGAATCTAAAAACATTAATGATGTTATCAATGATGATTTTTGGGTGATGGTTATACAGGAAGAGATTAATTAGTTTGAAGAGAAAAAAGTTTGGAAACTTGTTGACAGACCTAAATACACATTTACCATAGGCACTAAGTGGGTGTTTAGAAATAAATTAAATGAAGCTGGTAATATAGTTAGAAACAAGGCTATATTGGTTGCACAAGGCTATAGTCAAGAAGAAGGAATTGACTATAAAGATACCTTTGCACCAGTAACTAGACTTGAAGGAATCAGAATTATGCTTGCTTATGCTCCACATATAAATTTTAAACTATATCAATTGGATGTTAAAAGTTCATTCCTAAAGGGGTATATAGCTGAGGATGTATTTGTTAAGAAACCCCTTGGTTTTACAAATTTTCATTTTCCAAATCATGTTTTTAAATTATCAAAAGCTTTATATGGTTTAAAACAAGCTCCAAGAGTCGGGTATGATAGATTAAGTACTTTTCTTATTTCCAAAGGTTTTACAAAAGGAATAGTTGATCCTACATTTTTTATAAAACAAATTTACAATGATGTTTTAGTAGTTCAAATTTATGTAGATGAAATTATCTTTGAATCTTCAAAGAATTATTTATTTATAGAATTTTCTAAAATGATGAAAAATGAATTTGAAATGAGTTTAATGGGTGAACTGAAATTCTTTCTTGGATTTCAAATATTTCAAATTAACGATGGTATTATTTTAAATCAAATCAAATATACTAGATATCTTCTAAAACGTTTTGTCCTAGATAGCAATAAAAGCAGTGACACTCCAATGAGTACTACTTGTAAGTTAGATCTTGATGAAGATCGAAAATCTATTGTTCAAACCACTTATAGAGGAATGATTGGAAGCCTACTCTAGCTAACTGTTATCCGACCTGACATTATGTTTAGTGTTTGTATGTGTTCTCGTTTTCAAGCAAACCCTAAGGAATATCATTTAAATGATGTTAATATAATTTTCAAATACCTCAATCATACACCCAATCTAGGACTATTCTATCCCAGAGGAAAATCATTTGGGTTAGTTAGCTATTCTGATGCTGACTTTGGTGGTTGTAAGTTAGATAGAAAAATCACCTTTGGAACATGACATTTTTTAGGAAAGTCACTAGTATCATGGTGTAGTAAGAATCAAAAATCTCTTGCATTATCTATAGTTGAAGTTGAGTACATGAAGCTAATAGTTTTTGTGCATAAATTTTGTGGATGAAACACACATTACTAGATTGCAGATATCAATTCATACATGTACCTATAAATTGTGACAATACAAGTGCTATTAACATCTCAAAAAAACCTATTTCTCACTCTAGGACAAAACATATTGATGTAAGACATCACTTTCTGAGAGATCATTATCAAAAAGGTTATATCACTTTGGAATTCATTGTAATTGAATATCATCTCACTGATATATTCACCAAACCATTAAATTCTAAAAGAATAGATTACATCATATATGAATTGGTCATGATAAATCTTAAGTAGTAATTTTTATATTTCACAGCTTACTGTTTCACAGCTTATTGTTTCATGTTTACAATCTCACAGTTACTATCTCTCAGTTACTGTCTGGAACTTACTCTCTCAAACAATACAGTAGCACAGTTTAGAAATCACACAGTAAACATCTCACCGTGAAATTCTGTTACGGTCTCACTGTAAAACTATGTTACGGTCTCACCGTGAAATTCCATTATGATCTCACCGTGAAAACCTCTTACGGTCTCACCATGAAAGTTTGTTATGGTATCACTGAAAAGACACTTTTTCATTTTATTTACATATTATAACCCGTATCATGGTAATTAATTATTTTATTCTTATACTTTCCCATGATTTTGATTTTGAGATGATTCATATCCCTAAATTATAAAAATGAAAGAAGTTTCACTCCTTTCTTCACCCGAGCTCTCTTCTCTCAAACTGTAACTCCTTAAAACTTTCTCTCTCGAACCTTCGTTGAATGCCTATAATGAAACATTTATACTCATAAACTCTTTAGAAGCACAGATTAAATAAGAATATGAAAATATACCGAAGTTATCGCCCGAAGGTCCTTTGAATCCTAACCTGGTGAATAGAATAGTGGTACCTGAAAAGAAAATTTACCCTAAGTGGCTTATGCCAAGTAAGTCTTTAGTATTGAAAGTACTAAGAGATAAAGGATGGTTGGATTGGTTCACAAAAGAGGAAATAACGATTCACTAAAATATAGTTGTATAGTTTTACCAGTTCATTCAGTTATCTTTTGATACAAAATATGGTTTTGTTGGGAGAAGTTGGATCAATGGATAGAGATGCACCTTTTCTTCAAGGTTATGGGTTGGATGCCTAAGGATACCACATGAGGGTATTTTTTAGGACTAACAGAGAGGTCCTACACCTCCAAGTAATATAATTGTTTTGTAAGAATCCTTGGGAAGCTTAACTGGGAATGAAATAAAGAGAAGATTTATTGTTGTTGAGATAGATGGGGAAACCATACTTTTGTTTAAATTTGTTTAGAATCTGATCAGTCCAAGAAAGGGTGATTTTGTTACACTCAAGTATCAGGATGTATTTTTGATAAATTTTATGAAGAATGGACACAATATTAACCTATGTAAGTATTTTATACTCTATATGTGTGAGTTGATAAAGACAACCTCTAAGTCAACCTCCCAGTTCTACTCAAGGTTAATCTCAGTTATGCTTCATGCAAAAGGGTTGGTTGGACTAGATGAAGAAGTCATTAAGGACTATGAATTTTTTATTTCAAAAATTACATTCAAGAGAATGAAAATCATTTAGAATCTTTAGAGAAAATCATGGGTAGAGGATAATGAGAGGGTCTATGAAAAGTTCAACCCGATTGAGAATTCTTCGAGACCTAAGGATATTTATGATCCTGGTTTGGAACAAGATGAAATAGTTGATTATCCTGATGAGGAATAAGAAGAAGAGGTTGTTTCACCTACAAGGAAAATTTTCCTAGATGAGGAAGATAGTGAACCAGATCCTCATGTATTAATTGAGAAGGAAGTACCTATCCCTGAAGAGATTATTGATCTGGAAGAATAACCCACTTCTAAAGAATAATCTGTTGTTGTTGAAAGGGAAAAAGCTGTTCTGGAAGAACATTAATAAGAAGATATTTCTCTTAAGAAAGAAGCTTCTCTTGAGGAACACCTAAATAAACAAGTTGTTCCTAAGTTTATCTCATACACTAAAGAAATAATGGAGCAAGCCTTTCAATTTTCTAGAAAATAAATTGTTGAGGTTATTAGGGATGAAATCTTGGAAGTAGATCAGAGAACTAAATCTCTTAGTCCTGAGAAAGATGCACATGTTGAGGGGGAGCAACACCTTAATCTGGAAACTTTTGATATTCCTAATCCAGTTGATCCAAGCTCTATGGATACATGGTATAAATTCCCTAGCTATTTTGATGTAAATGATTCCCAAGAAGCCTCAGTTAAAGGTATAGATTTGTTTATTGTGTTTCAATTGTAATCGGTATTTTCTTTTGAAGTTATCTCTGAAAACGAACCTGATCCTATCTCAGCTCCTATCCTTGAACCTTCACAAGAACCTTCTACCTTAAAAATTAAGGATGATTTAAAATCCCTTGAATCTAATTTGTTGGTTGGAGTTGAAAAGATCATGAACACTCAACCTGCTCCTATGATAAACTTGAGTGAAAGAGGTGTGCCCTACTATTAGAAAATATTATTTGGTGGATTCATCCAAAAATTCTTCATGAAATTCAAGAAGTTGGATTTGAGAAGAAATATTTAAGTGATGAAGTGAAGTATCTCTGAGGTATGGTTGAAGTTATGTAGAAAGTGTTGTAATCAAGACCATAACCTATTACTCATCATGAGGATGTTAGTGGTCAGATTCCCTAGGAAGTAGCCTCCTTGATTCAACCTAACCTAACTTCCTTAGCTAACAAGGTGGATGAAAGAAATAAGAAAATAGTTCAAGAGATTTGTGAGCTTGTTATTGGTCTTAAAAAGTTGACTGATGGGTATACGGGTTGTCTCCAGAAATTTATAAATCAACTGAAGTCCTGTACTTCTGATGTTATAGCTTCTAGTGCCTCTAGACAGTCATTTCAACCCTCCTTGTATAGTGATATGCTCAGAACGGTTGTTAAGGAAGAACTCCAATCAGTGCTCAGTGGTTTTCACAAAGAGTCTCTATCTGTGGTTGTCAAGAATAGTGACATAGTTATTGATCTGGTAAGAATTCATTCCAAGATTGCCAATGATGCTCAAGAATAAATTACTAAGAAGGTGGATTTATACTTCAACAGGATTTTCTCTAATCATGATATGACAAACCATTTCAAGTACCTTATAGAGAATATGAAAATCCCACCTATCACTCAAGCTTTCAAAACTCAGGTTCAAAAGTTGAAGGATTTCACTCCCTTGTTGGACAAGTTCACGGAGAACAAGGATGAATTTGATAAAGTGATGCAGTATGGTGGTGAGATTATTTCTGACTTCATCAATCTATTGAGGCCTTATCTTCATGTATAGATCACTTCTATTGTGGATCTTGTAGCTTCACCCTTAAGACCAAGTTTTCTGACCTTCTCATCCACTACCCTTGCCTCTACCTCTATGTCTATTTCTCAGGCTCTGAGTCAGATTAGACCTATTATCCTTGACCAACAATTTCTGCAGTCTTCCACTATACCTACCTTAGACACCTCTATTTTTTATGGTCTCCCTCTACCTTCTTTTTCACTTGGCTCACTTCCTTCTTCAACTTCTACCTCTACTCTTGTGTCTTCTAGTGATGTTGTTTCCACGAGCAAAGAGAAGACAACCAATGATGAAGAAAAGTGACTACTATCTTTTGATAGGGATATTGTTTAATTTTTGTTGAATACTATTTTTAATGACACATTTTTTTCCATCTAATGCATCTTGCACTCTTCTTATCTATTCTCTTCTTTACTTTACTCTTTTTGATAATCCCAAAAGGGGGAGAAATATGAAATCTAAATGCACACTAAGGAAGAGAAAAATTCACAAAAAAATATATATCTCACTAACATTATTTGTGATCATCAAAAAGGGGGAGATTGTTGGAATCCTCATGTGTTAATCATGTTTTAATGATCAAAAATCCTATATATCCTACAAATCCTGTTTAATCTGTCTCAAATCATGTGTACAGATGGTTGGTTGGTTTATGCTTTAAACCTACCCAAGATATTAATTGCTAAAATTATGTATGATTTATATAAACTATATTTAATTTGTTTTATAATGAATTTATTTTATTAATGATTAAGTATAATTCATTCTATGAATACCATTGTTTAATTCTATATAGAGAAATTTGGCTAAGTCTGAGAAACTGTGAGTCTGTCATCGGTTCTATTTTTCTAGAAAAGGACCCAGACATCGTGACAAGACATCGTGACCTAGACACCATGACCCAGACACCGTGACCCAGACAACATGACCAAACACTGGGACCTAGACACTATGACCAGACATCGATTCCTTGCCAAAACACCATTCGAATTTTGGAAAAGGACCAGACACTGTGATCTTAAAACTGCATCGGTGCTACCGATTCCTGATCTCTATACAACTATTCCATCATAACTGTCTCACTACTCAAAGTCAAAGATAGAGACATCATTTCATAGAGACACCATTTCATAGAGACACCATTTCATGGAAACACCGTTTCCAAGTGACACTGTTTCCAGAAAGACCATGACACCGTTCTTTAATCTGTTTTTTCGTTTTTCAATTTAATTTCTAACTGTCATATTTGAGTCTTTTAAATGCACAAACATAGTTAATATTTCTTTGTATACATTTCACTTGATAGTACGAGGTACAAGGTGCATAATACATTCATACTACCAGATCCAACACATGCACTCCAAGAATAAATAGAAAAGTGTGGACCAGAAACAATGAGGCACGATAACTAAGAATCACGAGCATTATTGAGAAAAGAACTGACACATGCAACTCAATACATATAAAGAACACATGAAGCATTCACAAATCAAAAAGCTGAGAGACCATATATCAGAGTTAATAACATCTTCACAATTCTGAATCCACGAAGAACACGAGATAGATCTAACTGGGAACCAGAGCATCAAACTTTCAATACTTAATTTCTTGCAAGAGGACTCGACTCCTATATCTATTTCATCCTAGAAGTCCAGAGCTAAATAGACTAACCCTTAGAGCACTTCTAACCTTATCTCATCATCTTTTCTCTTTTGTTTATTATTTTTAGCTTTCGAGAAGTGTGTGTGTGTCTGTATAAAAACACACATCGTCTTCTACATTAAACTGGAGGATACAAGATATCCTTCCTCTCACATCTTTTTATAGTTTTTTACTACCATGGATAAGTGTGGAAGAGGTACATGTTTGACCTGTTAGTTTATACCCACAAAGAATTTTGGAAGAGGTCATGCGACCTGGAAAGTCTTGTGTACTGTTGTTTACCCCGATCCAGGGTGTGGATCAAGTTTATTAATATAAACTACTTGGTGGCTGATCACCAAGTGGAGTGAATTAGATCTCGATTTGAGACTGAACCACTTGTTTTATATTCACTAAATTTTTTTAATTTAGTTTTCTATGTTTTACTATATAATTTAGAAATCAATAGATTTACTTTGATAGTTAATCTTGGAAAGAATTTATAATTGTTTTTCCTTATTATAATATATTAAAAAGTAATATTAATAACTAATATTAAGATTTATAAGAATTAATCAATCTTCTAAGAAGTTATTTAAACAGTAAAACTTTTATAACCATATTAATTTGATTAACTAGTATGTATCAACTTTTATTGAGGAACCTTTTATGAATACTTTTCAAATAGAAATTTTTATAGATACTCAATTCACCCCCCCCCCCCATTGAGTACTCTACTCCGACTAACATATACATACCTAGTAGGATTCCACAAAAACTAAAAAGTTATAAACATAAAAAATAAAATAGTAGAAAACTCAACTCATAGAAAGAGATAAATGAAACCAATTATAAATATATGCTCATAAAGAAAAAAATTGAGAGGGAAAGGGTATTTCTATGTCACATTCCATCCAAAAAACTAAGAGTCTTATTGATTCTATAAAATTATAACTTGGATTCCTAGAATCATGAAAAACCTTGCAAGAATCTTTGTGTATGGGACCTCCCATATCTGTTATGTTCTATGGACGAGGGAGACACAACTCCCATGGAGCACATTCTCACCACTAAGATCAAAGACGAGGGAGTACCACTCTATAGATAGATTACTTGTATCAAATGTATGGGTGTTTCATCTCTACCTGTATAAAGAGTATCAGGGACCCACACCCTGGTGCAATAGGGTAGTACCATCCCTAGCATCTCTCGGACAATACTTCCTTGATCACTGCTATCACCAAGCATCGTGTAAAGAAGAATCATTCTTGGAACACTTCAAATCATATATAGTGTTCCAAAACAAATACCCCCATCATTTTCTACATGAAAAAACACTCAGGATAGGATACTTGTGGTCCCAAATAAAATTCCATAAAAAAGATATCTGAGAGGGAGAAGTTTCTAAGGGAAATACATGGTGTGTGACCTTACCTCACCACCTAGTAGTGTTCTCTTCTATACATATATTTTGAATCCATGTAACACTACATGACATGTACTAGTTATACAAAGTATTTCTCATCCACCCAAGGCCTTCTTGTTCTCTTCCAATCATGCTTGTGAACATCGCCTCGTGCCCGTGTACATGGTCATGTCCAGGTATCGTGGTTGTGTTCGAATAAATAGTAGTTCTTGTGTACTCTGGTCGTACATGTGTTCCTAGACATGTTTATATCCATGTACTCCCTGAGTATACACTGATCCACCAACACAAGGTTACATGGTGTGTGGTGGTTCCACACAGAGTGTGATATTTATCTTCAACCAAAACCCTTGTCACTGTATCTAGGGAACTACACGGTGTGTGTTATTCACAGTACATATTATATAGTTGAGTTTTTTCAAAAAAATATTTTTCTACATGAAGATATAGATACTCCTTTTCCACTGTGAAATCCAGAATTTGACCACCTAAAATTGATGGTAAATGCTTCTGGTTGTTGATTACTGACTTTCGGTGGCTAGAAATTGAAATACGATCAACTGTTGATGAGACGTTGCATGTCCTGTGCACCTCGCATCACCCATTTCCGATTAAAATTCAAGATCCAAGAAGAATAACCATAATTCCATCCTGATCCATCCAAAAATCACCATCTCATTCATTTATCTCACAACTGTCACAAATTTGGGGGTTCGATTGCACTCAAACCTGCCCCAACAATTTCAAATTTCAACCTCATGAGCCAAAAACAAAGAATGTGAAGAAAATTGGGAAAAAATGCATGAAAAATAAGTAAATATTACTTTTTCCAAGACTTATTGGTCAATTATCACATGAAATAGGATATACAGAATTGGAAGCAGGTGCAATGAGAAAAGAAAATTGAATTAATAAAATTGAATTACATAAGAGACCATACAAATATTAGAAAATTCTAGAAATCAAAGAAGATAAATTAATCCATTCTAGATTAAATAAAAAGTGTGGAAATCCAAAAAATAAAATGTTCTACCTTGATTTATGTTCAATTGTTGATGAAGAACGCATTCTCCAGTAATTAAGAAGACCTGTTATGTTCGTTGTCTCTCGATCCACCCCAGTCTGATTATTGGCATTATTCGATCTTAATCTGTCAATAAATAACTCTATCCTCTAATCCTCCTAGGGTTGTGTGTATAACTCTATATGAATTTCATATAAATATATTTATAAATTGTATTTAGGTTAGTTCATTTAATAAAATAAATAAATCATTTAATTATTTATTTTATTAATTGCACCCACCAATGTCTACCTCAATTAGACCTCTGGCGTCGATCAAAATTAGGTCACACCTAGGGTAAAACCCATATTCCAGAATCAACCATCATCTCATATTTTCCATATGAGGTCTCAAACAATGGAAAAACAAAACAATAAAATGATGTGCGTGCATGAAATAAAATATAGTAATATTTTTAATATATTAATTCTGGAGTAAAAAGACACCCAAACACCACACATATTCTAAGGATAAATCCATATATATATATATATATATATATTAAAAGGACTAATCAATCAAAAATAGATTTTCTAAATTTCTACTTTGAACAACATCATTCATCTTGACCCTCCTTGCTCAGCCTTTTTGGAAATCGAACCATGGAAGGTGGAGGTTGATCTTGATGAATCAGATTCATGAGAGGCTACCTCTCTTATCTATTTATTGTTTCTTGAGTGAAAAATATATCTCTCTTTAACTAGACCTAAACCTACCATTGATGTTGGTGGTTTTTGTCGGCTAAGTTGATGTGAATATATTCCCTTGGCCTGATTCATTCATCAGCCTCGTTCTAGAACCCATTTCATGTTGATTAGAATTGATTCTAGGAACTCTAGTATGAAATATTGTTTTAGTTGGTGTGTGAACATGGTTCAAGTAATGGTGATCTTGAAAAACCCTAATTTTAATGTCTACGATATTAAGGTAGGAAGTTCCTTACCATATTGAGGTCATGTATATGTTTTATATCATGATATGTCATTGTTTGATTATATTATTTATATCAATCTTGAGTTTGATCATATGTGATTGTGTGTATCCTGTGAGACTATGTTTGAAGTTAGATCACATGTGTGTGCATGTGTAGCTCATGATACCAAGTTGGAGTTTGAAAACATGTGCATGTTTAGATCTTATTACCATGATTGTTTTGTTATGACTCTAGATATGTGTGATTGATATGATGACATTGTTTCCATGTTATTTATTTGGTATATTATATGTTTTTTTGTTCTATGCATTTTAAAAAAGTGATAGGTAGATCCATTGTAGTTTAGTGGACCTAGAGAATGAGCATGTTCAAACACTGCATGTGATTTGATGACATAGTTGAGTTAGATAATAAGGTATAATGTAATTGTGTGGCCTAACCTGGGGGAATGATGGTCTTAATTGATCTGACCTGAGAGGTGATAGTGGACCATGATGGTCTTTGGTGACCTAAATTGAGACATGATGTCGGGATATGATGTCCTTGTAACCTGACCCAAGGTAGTGTCAAAATATAATGTTCATGTGGATGACTTGAGACTTATTGTCCTTGTTAATGTTGTAGAATACATGTGGAGACCTTATGGTTGACTCTAGCACACAAATTATATTATGACTATGTTTCAAACATAGATCCAAAGAAGATATGACTGGGGGTTATGGATTTTTTTGGAGCATGACTGGTTGGTACATGATTTTATATTGTTTCTTATGCATTTATTTATTATCATGAAACATACTCTTGTGCATGTGAACTCATGTTAAGGGTGAATTGGTGGTTTCTTAATACGTTTATACTCACACCCTTCATGAGAATCTAGATGCATGTACAGACTTCATGATCAGGGATATAGTAATGAGAAGGTCCCTATTGATAGGGAGCTAAGATATGGAGCATGGAGTTTGGAGGTGATACAGGGATAGACTCTGGAGTGATGTCATGGTGTTTATTTACTTATCTGTCTATCATACACTTTTGTTGACCTACCACTTTGGGGGTCCTTAGTTTATTTTCTTTATGACTTCAGAGACATGTTTTTTCATATGCTAAAGAACTGCTTATTTATTCCACTATGTTATTGTGTGTTATTATCTTAAAATATATTGTTGGTATAGTGTCTACATTAATGGAACTCAGACCCTTACTACTAGTCAGCAACCTCTTATGTATGGGGAGGTGTGCATGAGGCTATGTAGCACTCCGGCCTAGACCAGGTGATTCAAGTTGGTGTGTTACCTCATTGATTATGAAAATGAAGTGTGGATTTATTCCAAAACTCACATTTCCTTATACACATCATATCCATGATGAAAGTTCAATAAGGATGAATGATTAATCTTATCGGATTTGAAAATTATTCCATTATATTACAAGTCATGCTTCAAAAATAGGGACATTAACCCATAACCATATGCCAACTATAATGAGAAAAGGATATCACATGAGTTCTAGTATAAGATAAATCCATTGTATCATAAATAATTTTTTCATGAGTTTAGATACAAATATTTTGTTAAGGCTATGTCAATAAACAAACTTGAATCATGAAAAAACACATAGTGCGTCTTTGTAATTATCCTAAAGGTTTATAAGGATATTACAAAAATACTTAAGATAAAAAAATTTATAGTCAATTTATAGACTAAATTTATATAATAGGGTGAACATATTTATTTGGGATAGTGGTTTAAAGATTAACTTGGATAAATTCAAGGCGTGATATGCACAGGGAGTTGGAATAGGAACAAAATCTGTAAGATCTCATGATAAAGAAATGTTCCAAAGACACATAATATGTAGGAAAATTAAAACCATATTTATGGTTTTATATTAACCATGGTTCATGATATATTATTCATTAAGAATAATTTATCATTTAAGGAATTAGTAAATGGAAATAAACTATGATTGACCAATTAATATGAATTAAAAAAATGGATTCAATATACGAAAACAAAGTTTTCATTTTTGTAGTTTCTCTAATTTATGTAAATCCATTAATAGTTATTCAAGAGAAACTATTCATTGGTAGTAAATATAGCGACCCGGTCCTTTTACATATAACATTTCATGATTTTAATCATAATTAATCATCAGAGTACAAGCCAAGGATCGTTTAGTCTAGTGTCTTGGAAGACTAGGTACATAAACATAAAACATGGGGCTAAAAAGAACACGTCTTTATTTAATATCCATAATGAGATTCTAACATCTTTTGAGCCCTTACATCTGCATAGGGCACCCTGGGGAACACATGAACAAAGGGATGAGCTAAAAATCCTAGTAAGGGAATGAAAATAAGGATACATCTCAAGCACATGAGTTAGGAGGCATGACATAATGATATCCAAAGCATGAAACTTATAAAATAATTTAATATAAACATGGGATAATATAAAAATGGAATCATATAAATGTGTCAGAATCATAAATCATATCTTTAGTATGGTTCAAGGCTAACCGACAATCCTGTTTCCCATTTCTGTATGGGTCAAGGCTAACCGCCAATCCTGTTTCACAACGCATCTCATGAGACTTAACCTTACCCAATGCATTGGATCACTATCTGGGCACACCCATATCAACATATTCATGAATATTCTTTCCACATAAATAATTTTTTCACATAAATAATCATACATAATCAACCATACATAAACATAAGGGTACCCATGGAAAGAATTGGGTACCACAATCATGACATAAAACATATTCAATGGGCGTATCACGAAAGTGTCCATGAAAGGAAAGTATTAGAACATAAATGGACATTAATAGGGTAAAATAGTCATATAACATGGTAAGTGGTGTCAAATATAAGTGACAACATATTAAAAATGTATTTTAGAAACATTAGCATTAAAATATTTTTGTGCGGTTTTAAGGAAAACACTCTAGAGATTTTCAAATAGAAAAGAGGACATTCTTTTATATAAATCCAGAATTTAACAAAGAATGTTTTCATAATAAAAATACTGGTTTTATAAATAAAATGTTGTTTTAAAATATAGGATATAGTGCACTTGAAATTTGGGTAAAAATTTGGGAAGTCCCCTTAAAACAGGTTTGCTTATCAGAAAGTTCTAAGGAGGGAATCTTTCAAAATCATGTATATCCCCAAAAAATGTGATGAAAGGGTATTGATATAAGAATATTGTAAAACTAAACTGAATTTATAAGACTCACATAAATATATAAGGTAACACCATTTTGAAATAAAGATAAGGCAACCCGAAAGAACAAAGAAGGTTCGGGTAGAATTCGTTACGATTTTATCGGCATGGTGTCGGGTGTGACCATAAGGGATTGATGAGAGAGAAATGGGGTTTCTCATCACTTATAAATCCAGAGGGAAGTATGGATAAGGTTCTTAAACATACCCCATAATTTTCTAGTACACATAAAAAGGCAAGGTATAGAGGACAATCTTGAAAACGGGGATGATCCCTTACCTTAAGTCTGTTAGTGTTCTCCACTTGATATTAATGACCTGAATAGTCAAATTAGGTTTATTAATCAATAGTTAAAGAACCTTATATAAATGTAAAATACTTAGTATAACATTTTTAAGTTCATTTATACCCATTTTGATTGATTATAAGGTTCAATTTCATGGTTCGGGTCCGTTTGTTTCCTTGGGTTTTAATGATCAGTTCACTTGTATTTAGGTTCGGATAAAATATAAGATGAAAGTGGTCATCCAGAATTGATGTTATATAGAATTAGTGAACATCCATAAGGTTACATGGTTACAAAATTTTTTTGGTTAATTGGAGTGAAAGAGAACCGTGACATAAGACATTGATGATAAACGCTTGAATTAATTTTAGCGATTTTACCCATAATTAAGTTGTTTTGTATTATTATTTGATATCATGAGTGTATAAGGACTCAAGAACCATAAATAGGATATATAACATATATAATAATCTGGTTCAACCATAACATAAATGTTTTCATGACCAGAAACAAATATGATAAAAGAAATTGATAAACGGTTGTCCTTGAATTTGATAAATTAGCACATCTCTAACGGTGCTTTCATTTCTTTCAAATAAAAGAGTGGGGAAGGATATAAGATAAAGAAATATACTGTTAGTATGAAAAAATTCCTGTAAATTTATGTTACTGGATTTATCATACTATTATGGTGAAGGGAGGTGAGGAAAGAACTAAAAAGAAAGAACTTAAAAGAAAAGAAGAAATTGGGAAGAGAAATTTTACCTCTTGAGACTTTCTCCTTTGAGAACCTCTTAAGGGAAGAGGTTTTGGTATTTTGAAGAGGCTAGGATCTTTTGGACGTGGGGTAGTATTTGGGGAGAGATTTTGGCAGAATAATGGAAAGGAACAAGGCTTGAGAGAAGTGAAGAAAAGAGGGAGTGAAGGGGTGGTTTTGTAGTGGAGGAGAAGAGGGATTTCATAATATTATAATCATTAATTTATTATTTCTTCACAAGACAAGGAATAGTAAGTATTCCATGACCAAGAATAGTAAATGGTTCATTTGAATTCGAAACAAGGGTAGCGACATTATCAATGATGCTAGGAATAGTCTATTTATCTTATAATGTATATATATGATAAAAAACCGTATTTTACTATTCATCAAAAATTCAAGTATTTCAGAAAAATCCCAAAAATTCACCCTAACCATTTTTTGACGTGTAGAATCCAAAAATGAAGTCCATTTTTCAAAAATAATTTTCTAAATATTATTATTTAAATATTTAATTAAAATAATAATTTAGTATGGAAACCAGTTTTAAAACATTCATTAACTTATTCTAAAATACAGGTATATTGAACTTCAAACATGAATATTATTTTTTATAATATCATAGGTGATGTTACTATTCATTAGGTTATATCACTATTCATGTTTCTATTCATTAGGTTAGGTTACTATTCACCAAAAAATTAAGTTTTCTTTATCGGACTCCAAATAACTTTTTGATTACATCCGTGTATGCCAGATTTTTGAAATTCCAAACACAAAAGTGTCAAACTTATGTTTAGAGGTAACTTAGCACTTATTAGTTCATTATGTTATGTTTTCATGTGATTTTATGATATACTAATGGGAATTTAATTTTCATTGAAAAACATTGGTTCGTGACATTCTTCCCCCCTTATGAAATTTCTCCCTCGAAAGTTCATTTTACATTCTAGGCTGTAAACAGGTGAGGGTAACTTTACCTCATCGCCTCCTCCGGTTCCCATGTTTCTTCTTAAAACTTTTGGTTTCTCCATAACACTTTGACCAGGTTCTTTGTCTTATTTCGTAGAACTTTGTCTCTACGATCTAAGATCTTTACTGGTTGTTCCTTATAAGAAAAATCATTCTCTAATGGTACTACCTATGGATTGAATACATGTGAGGGGTCTGGTATGTACTTTCTCAAGAGGGATACATGGAAGACATCATGTACTTTTGACATGGTGGGAGGAAGTTCCAGTCGATAGGCCACAGATCCAACTCGATCAAGGATCTCAAAGGGTCTGATGCACCTGGGACTTAACTTCCCTTTCTTCCTGAACCTCATGACCTTTTTCCATAGAGATATGCATAGAAATACCATGTCTCTGACTTTGAACTCAAGGTCTTGTCGATGGTTATCTGCATAACTCTTCTGTCGACTTTGGGCTGCCTTGATATGTTGCTGAATGGTTCTCACCTTCTCCACCATTTCTCTGACCATTTCAGGTCTTATAAGCTTATGCTCACCGACTTCATCCCAACATGTTGGTGTTCTGCACCTTTTCCCATAAAGGGATTTATATGGTGCCATTCGGATGCTCGAATGGAAACTATTTATTGTAATAGAATTCGACCAGAGGAAGATATTGGTTCCATACTTCTTTGAAGTCCATAGAACATGCTCTAAACATTTCCTCCATTGTATGAATAGTTCACTCAGACTGGCCATCTGTTTGAGGATGATAGGCAATGCTAAAGTTCAACTTAGGGTTTAGAGCATGCTAGAGACTTTTCCAGAACTTCGAGGTAAATTTTGGATCCCAATCAGATACAATGGATAGTGGTACTTCATGCAGCCTTACAACATTATTGATGTACATCCATGAAAGTAGATCCAATAAGAAGTCCTCACAAATTACGATGAAGTGAGATGTATTTGTAAGACGGTCCACAATAACCCATATAGAATTGTTCCTTCTAGATGTCCTTAGAAGTCCAGTGACAAAGTCCATGATAATGTTCTCCCACTTCCATGTTGGTATGGATAGTGATTGCATTATCCCCTTATACTTTTTCCTCTCATCCTTCACTTGTTGACATACCAGACATCGTTTTGTATATTTTTTGATCTCCCTCTTCATATTATCCCAGCAATAGTGTTCTCGAAGATCACAATGCATCTTTTTGCTCCTTGGGTGAAAAGATAAGGTTGAGCTATGTGCATCATTTAGAAGCTCCTTCTTTATTCCTGTATCAAATGGTACACATAGTCGTGACCCAAATCTTACAACTCCTTTATCAATCTTGAAATCTGAGGATTTTCCATTTCTAACAGCTTCCACCCTCTTCTGAATCTCCACATCTTCTCTTTGATCATCCTTTATTTTATCCATAAGGGATGGTTGAGCAATCATTTGAGAAAGGATTGATGATGTTCCTCTCGTAATGATTCCCATGTCCATCCTCTGCAAATATAAGAATATTGGATCCTTTTCAACTCTCATCATTGATAAGGATGCAGGATCCTTCCTACATAGAGCATCCACCACCTTATTCGCCTTACCAGGATGGTAGTGGATTGAGCAGTCATAATCATTGATGAGCTCTATCCATCTTCATTGGCTCATATTAAGCTCTTTCTATGTGAATATATATTTGAGACCCTTGTCATCGGTATATATCTCACACTTTTCCCCATAGAGATAATGCCTCCAGATTTTCAACGCAAGGATCACGACTGCTAACTCCAGATCATGTGTGGGATAGTTTTGCTCATGGATTTTCAACTATCACGAGGTATAGGCTATCACTTTATCATTTTGCATTAGCACATATCCTAAGATTTTCTTTGAAGCTATTTATGTTGGATCTATAAAGTCAATCCTTGCCCAGAATTGCATCAAATTCCACTAAAGGGAGACTTATATTATTTTAAAGATGAACATTTTCACAAACATCAACATGTGATACATAATCATAGAAGTTTTCCCCAAATGATATAAAATCATTTTAAGTAGTGACTCGATGTTCCTAGAAAACATTTAAGACATGCTCATAGGGCATGAACTGAAATACAGCATGACATACATAATAATTGCAAAGAGGTTACATGTACTTTAGTCATCATGATCTATCTCATCATTACACTTACATTGTCCCCTTGTCCCTGGATATTGTCGATGCTCATTATGCTTCTCATCCCTTCTAATGGAGCATTTTCCTGGATAATGTCTAACGTATCCACATTCATAACAATGAACAATATAAGGTACATTAGATATAACTTTATCTCCATTCATCACATTATCCATTTTTTATAGCAATTGGATATTTTATGCCCCACCTTCCCACAATTAAAAAATCTCTTGGTTCCTTTGTGACATTCTCTTTGATACCTCTTTCCACACTTTTTGCACAAAGGAAATTTGGTCTTCTTTCCTTTATCACCTTTATCAGATGAAATTCCTTGAGATGTCATATTCCCCCTCCTTGGTGAATTTGGGCATTAAACTATGTACCAATTATTGATTGTGATTTTCAATAGATGATTTGGAAAGTTCACAATATGTTCAATTTTGGATCCCATCATCTCAGACATATCATTAGGGTGGTTGTCACATTGCCTATTACATTGGTTGTTGGAACGTCTTCTTCTATTTCCCACCATTAACTAAGAAAAAGAACATATAATTAAAGGTCTTGAATACTTAGCTATTGATCATAAAAAGGAAACTTTGAACATTAAAGGATAAACTTATAAAGAAGAAGTACATCCTAACTTGTGATTCATTAGGTTTATATCTCAGTTATCCTCGATCTATTTCTTAACTTATATTCTTATGGGCTTTTTTTGTCCCTTAATAATGGTTTGTACTAATCTCGTGAATCTACCAAAGCATATCCACCAGGAGTGTCGTAACCAAGAGTGCAATAAGGCCCCTTATCGTGCACCAGTTCCCATTCAAGTCTATCTCAAAGCGGTGTTTTCAGGTTTTACCCCTAGATACATTTGTGCCAGAGCTTCCTCTACCTGCTTGTATCTAGACAGGGATGTATTTCCTTGATAAACCACTTACTCTATAATCACCAAAATTTAGGACTATTTTCTTATACTTAGACTCATCCTTAAGGTTCTCAATAAGGTTCTCTATTCCTAATCTCCAAAAATAACTAGACCATCATTTTATACCAACTATAGTGACCCGATCCTTTTACATATAACATTTCATGATTTTAAGCATATTTAATCATCATAGTATAGGCCAAGGATCGTTTAGTCTAGTGTCTTGGAAGACTAGGTACATAAACATAAAACATGGGGGCTAAAAAGAACACTTCTTAATTTAATCTCCATAATGATCTCATAACTTCCTTTGAGCCCTTACATATGCATAGGGCACCCTGGGGAACAAATGAACAAAGTAATGAGCTAAAAATCCCAGTAAGGGAATGAAAATAAGGATACATCTCAAGCACATGAGTTAGGAGGCATGACATAATGATATCCAAAGCATGAAACTTATAAAATCATTTAATATAATCATGGGATAATATAAACATGGAATCATATAAATGTAGAATAATCATAAATAATATCTTTATTGTGGGTCAAGGCTAACTGCCAATCCCGTTTCCCATTTCAGTACTGGTCAAGGCTAACCGCCAATCCTGTTTCACATCACATCTCATGAGACTTAACCTTACCCAATGCATTGGAGAGCTATCTGGGCGCACCCATCTCAACATATTCATGAATATTATTTCCACATAAATAATATTTCCACATAAATAATCATACATAATCAACTATACATAAACATAAGGGTACCCATGGAAAGAATTGGGTACCACAATCATGACATAAAACATATCCAATGGGCGTATCACGAAAGTGACAATGAAAGGAAAAGATTAGAAAATACATGGAAATTAATAGGGTAAAATAGGAATATAAAATGGTAAGTGGTGTCAAATATAAGTGACAACATATTAAAAATGTATTTTATAAACATTAGCATTAAAACATTTTTGTGCGGTTTTAAGGAAAACACTCTAGAGCTTTTCAAATAGAAAAGAGGAAATTATTTTATATAAATACAGAATTGAACCAAAAAGGTTTTCATAATAAAAATACTTATTTTATAAATACAATGGTGTTTTAATACATAGGATAGAGTACACTTGAAATTTGGGTAAAAATTTGGGTAGTCCCCTTAAAACAGGTTTGCTTATCGGAATGTTCTAAGGAGGGAATCTTTAAAAATCATGTATATCCCCAAAAGAATGTGATGAAAGGGTCTTGATATAATAATTTTGTACAAATAACCAGAATTAATATGTCTCACATAAATAGATAAGGTAACACCATTTTGAAATAAAGATAAGACAACCTGAAAGAACAAAGAAGGTTCGGGTAGAAGTCGTTACGATTTTATCGGCATGGTGTCGGGTGTGACCATGAGGGATTAATGAGAGAGAAATGGGGTTTCTCATCACTTATAAATCCATAGGGAATTATGGGGAAGGTTCTTAAACATACCCCATCATTTTCCAGTACACATAAAAAGGCAAAGTATAGAGGACAGTCTTGAAAAAGGGGAGGATCCCTTACCTTAAGTTCGTTGGTGTTCTCCACTTGATATTAATGACATGAATAGTAAAATTAGGTTTATTAATCAATATTTAAAGAACCTTATATACATTTAAAATATTTATTATAACCTTTTTAAGTTCATTTATACCCATTTTGATTGATTATAAGGTTTAATTTCATGGTTTGGGTCTGTTTGTTTCCTTGGGTTTTAATGATCAGTTCACTTGTATTTAGGTTTGGATAAAATATAAGATGAAATTGGTCATCCAGAATTGATGTTATATATAATTAGTGAACATACATAAGGTTACATGGTTACAAAATTCGTTTGGTTAATTGGAGTGAAAGAGAACCATGACATAATACATTAATGATAAACACTTGAATTAATTTTAGCGATTTTACTCATAATTAACTTGTTTTGAATTATTATTTTGTATCATAAGTGTATAAGGACTCAAGAACCATAAATAAAATATATAAAATATATAATAATCTAGTTCAACCATAACATAAATGGTTTCATGACCAGAAACAAAGATGATAAAAAAAATTAATAAATTGTTGTCCTTGAATGTGCTAAATTAGCACATCTCTAACGGTGCTTTCATTCCTTTCAAATAAAAGAGTGGGGAAGGAGAGAAGATAAATAAATATAACATTAGTATGAAAACATTCCATTAAATGTATGTTACTGGATTTATCATACTATTATGGTGAAGGTAGGTGAGGAAAGAACTAAAAAGAAGGAACTTAAAAGAAAAGAAGAAATTGGGAAGAGAAATTTTACCTCTTGAGACTTTCTCCTTTGAGAACCTCTTAAGGGAATATTTTTAGGTATTTTGAAGAGGCTAGGATATTTTGGACGTGGGGGGGATTTGGGGAGAGATTTGGACAGAATAATGGCAAGGCACAAGGCTTGAGAGAAATAAAGAAAAGAGGGAGTGGAGGTGGGGTTTTATAGTGGAGGAGAGGAGGGATTTCATAATATTATAATCATTAATTTATTATTTCTTCACAAGACAAGGAATAGTAAGTATTCCATGACCAAGAAAATTAAATGGGTCATGTGAATTTGAACCAAGTGTGGTGACATCATCCATGAGTCTAGTAATAGTCTATTTATCTTATAATGTATATATACGGTAAATTGCCGTATTTTATTATTCATCAAAAATTCAAGTATTTCAGAAAAATCCCAAAAATTCACCCTAACAATTTTTCGACGTGTAGAATCCAAAAATGAAGTCCATTTTTCAAAAATAATTTTCTAAATATGATTATTTAAATATTTAATTAAAATAATAATTTAGTATGAAAACCAGTTTTAAAACATTCATTAACTTATTCTAAAATATAGGTATATTATACATAAAACATGAATATTATTTTTTATACTATCATAGGTGATGTTACTATTCATTAGGTTATATCACTATTCATGTTACTATTCATTAGGGTAGGTTACTATTCACCAAACAATTAAGTTTTCTTTATAGGACTCCAAATAACTTTCTGATTATAACCGTGTATGCCGGATTTTTGAAATTCCAAACACAGAAGTGTCAAACTTATGTTTAGAGTTCACTTAGCACTTAGTAGTTCATTATGTTGTGTTTTCATGTGATTTTATGATATACTTATGGGTAGGGAATTTTCATTTAAAAACATTGGGTCGTTACAGTAAAAGCATTGTACTAATAAGGATTGATTGGTTACACTAATTAATTGTGTTTTTTTCTCAAAATATACTAAGGATATCCCCGTTTTACTAAACCAAAGAAATTCCTCTTTTTATATACTTCGTAGAGGGGAACCCATTACATGACTCTGAAGGCCTAGTGAGAATTAAGTCTCAATACATATGGCTCGTATACCACGACTCTTACGTACTTATATGGTCCAAAGGACCCATGCATGAGGTGACCTTCCATCCTGGACCTACATTCATGTAACACACCATAATGATAAAGGGTTAAAAGACTAAATGATATGATTCATGTTAATAAGGTACACCTTTCTTTTTAGGATCTTACCTGATTATAACTCCATAGTTAAGCGTTCTTGTCCTGGAGTAGTGATCAGGATGGTTGACCTTCTAGAAAGTTTATCAGGGTGTGTGGGAGTGAAGAAAAAGTACATTGGAAAGAACATGTGTTGGCCTATAGGTAAATTCATTTGTCTAGTGACCATTTCGGGCACTTGTATGGGCCCCAGGTAGGGTAACACATGTCTGTGGGGAAACCAGTGGTACCTAGAAGGCTAATACCTGATTTCCTTGTTAAGGTGGGTGTTTTTTATATCAGTGGGACCTAGTTGTTACATTGGTATTAGAGGATGAATCCACCCTTAAGTGTGGTCGCACTTCCTGGGTTGAGATGTAGGATCCATAATGAGGGTGTTGTTTTCTAAAGGAGGGGTGAATGTAACAACCAAAAATGATAAAGGGTTAAAAGACTAATTGATATGACTAGATTCAACAGGGTGTACCTTTTATTGAGATCTTGCCTAATTAGAACTCCACAGTTAAGGGTGATTGTCCAGGAACAATGATTAGGATGGGTGACCTTTTAATAAGTTTCCCAAGTTGTGTGTGAGTGGGGAAAAAACTCAATGGAAGGAACATGTGTTGACCTATGGGGATATTCATTAGTCTGATGACCCATTCGGGCATATGGGTTGGCCCTAGGTAGAGGACCACGTGTCTCCAAGGCAACTGGTGGTACCTGATGGTCCAGGACCCAATGGCCATGTTAAGGCGAGGTGTCTATGTTGTTAGTAGTCCTCAATTGTTATAGTCCGTTAGTGATTATCCCTCCTGTCTGTGCCTAATATACAATTTCCATTAGCTCTACTACCTAATCCACCATCAATTACCACTTTTTCTAAGGATCCCACCTTTCTTCAATGCCTATCACCATCAAGGCCAACCAATGCCATTTTTTCCAACCATGCTTCCACCTCCATCCACCATCAGCTCTCCCCACCACAACTTTAGAGTCTTCTATCATCTCCCTTTTTTGATCCCACCCACCAACCATCCTTCCAGAGTCAAATGATTCCAACATATAAGAACCCCATCCCCAAACGAGAAAATTGTAAATCAGAAGGTTTTGAACCCCTGATCTAGATACAGATCAGCAATACCCATTCCATTTGGATGAGTGTTAGCCTGTACCGAGTCATTATTCTTAAATACATTAGAATTATACTTTTCATAGACTCTTTATATGATCAATATATTTTACATTGTAATTAAATGCCACCTCTCTTAAAATGTGACTATATGATGCATCTAGAAAAGTGTTGGTGACATCATAGAATTCCAATAAGGAATGTTTGGAATGAAAGTATTCCATGTACCTATAAGAGGTTAGTGGGAGTAACATGGTTCTCAAAGTAATATATGTTAAGAACGTATATAAAATAGTTATTGTTATTATAGTTATATAATAAAATATTTAAAGTATCTCTCTATAGACTGACTTAAAGTAGTAACCCATTTTATACGGAACAAGATCTACTAAGGTAGATCTAATGGTTTCTTAGATTAAGTCAAATTACATAAATTAACAAGGTATAGAGAAATACAAGTTGGAAGAATTTGAGATAGAGTTGTTATCAATGTCACATGGCATAAATATCTCCAAGAAGACATGTATAAGACATAGAATGAGATTAAATTGTGAGTATAATTATACACACATCGGTGATGGAGCTATCATTTATATCATTCTATGTACTAGATATGACATTTCCAACACATACATTATGGTAGGAAAATATCATATAAATAGAGGAGAATTACAAGGGAATAAATATGACATATATAATAGTATATGAAAAGCACAAGGGATATGCACATGGTAATTAAATAAGAAACCTAGTTATAAGGGGACACAAAGTAGTCTTATTATGGATATTTGTTATCTAATACCATAGTTTAGAATAGGAAATGATCAAGAGAAGCTTATTGAAGCTAGTGGTATCCATATCTATAAATATTGAGTACATTGCAGCTTCTGATGTGGATAAAGACGCAATAAAAATATGCAATAGTTTGTTCTGATTCATGGAATAATTCCTAGAGAGTAATTTACTATCATAATATAAATTTTTATAATATTATGTCAATGGAACTACCTAATATATTATGATTCTAACAGATAAAAAAGGGATATACTCAGGTATATAATCTCTTGTCATGTTTTACTCAAGGAGGTGAAGTCATAGATAATAGAGTGGGCATGTAAGTAAATGTGGTAGGCCCAAGTAAATAAATCTATAACTCAGTAGAAGCATGATCTTATCATGTGATAGATAATGGATTAATGGTTAGAAAGATTGGATCTAGTGTGAGTGTTGTAAAAGTGGGTTCCCTATACCGAGCTTGAATAGTACTTTTTTATTATTATATCATATATACAGTTAGTTATTCATGGTGTATTCTTACCATAATAGTGTTAATACTTATGAATCCACTATTTATATACTAATTTCCTCGTATTTTTTTGTATCAATAGGTTATAGTAGTTCTCATCTATAATGAGAACCTCAAAATACTATGATAATAATCTTAAAGATGTGTCATATAGTGTAGATACATCATACTAATGGGAAATAAATGATTTATGACTATTAGGTGTTAGGGGATCATAATCATTAGGTCCTCTTCTCATGAATTCTTCACTTGTTGATCTCAAGTAAAGGAGATCATGAGTTCTAGCCCTCTAATAGAAACACCACGTGCTTCTAGTGTCATTTGTTGTTTCTATATATACGTATGTGTTTTGGTCTCTTGATTTTAGATCATTATCAAGGTATACCATTTTATTGTCTAATTTGATGATAGATGAAAACAAATAAATTTATTTTATAGTAAGGTTACTTGTTTTGGGTTTTTCATTGGTGGTATGAAATTGGTTGAATGATTAAGATATGATTTTTCACTTTCAAAAGGAATAGATATCTTGGGGTAGTTGGTTGAGATGGTACTACCATCACTAAATCTGTGTCCATGGTAAAATAAGGTAAGTTCATCAAGTCTAGTAAAAAATAAATAAATAATATAAGTATGGTGACACAAGTTGTGCATCCAACTTTATTAGATATGTTTATACAGAGATTATATCATGTGACATGTGTTCATGGGAGTGGTTGTCATTGTTATGACTATACCTTATCTCCTTATGGGCCTTTATGGGTTGTTAAAATATTCTCTTGGTCTATGGATAGTACTCTTGCTATCAATATAAGGACCTAGAGGGCCATGCACCAAGCATATTCATGATTTTGGAAAATTCTAAGTGAATTATAGTTTAAGACATGGTGGGTCCCACTATAGGGTTCAGGTGATGTTTGAGTTTGAAAGATCACCAAGAAATAAATAAATTCAATATTATTTAAGTTTGGAGTAATAGTTTTTGAAATTATTTATTCATTATATTCATAAGTAATTAATTGAATACAAAATATATATTTCTTGAACTAATATTATTATTCAAGATTTATTAAGTATTTAATAGGAGAATCATGTCAAGTTAATGACTCTAATTTTATCACGTAACACTTATTAGATGTTATAAGTATATTATAAAATATAAATGACATTTATTAATATGTTACTAAGTAATTTAGTGTCATTATGATATTATTTAGAAGGTTTAAGTTAACTAGGGGCCTAAGTGAAATTTCTGGTACCTGAAACCTACCTATACAGGACATAAAAAGGTCATATTCAAGGGATAATTAATTACATCGAGTTTTAGAGTCCCTATCACTTATCTAAAAAATTATATAGTGATAAATAAGATATCTAAGCACCCTAGTCCATGTTCTTCATCCCCGATTGAAGGAACAGTTCTCGGGAGATCGTAAGGAGTTTGAAAGTCTCTTCAATTATCCATAATGACACCTAGAAATGGAAGATCAATGTACTAGAAGGATCTTGAAGTGTTTTTTGATGATATAGAGGGATATAAAATCATTTCCTTTGAGAAATTATCACTATCCAAGAGAAAAACATGATTTCATCAAAAAATCAAACGAGGTAACGATTCGATTTTATTTTCTTACTTAATTTAATTCACATGAGATCCTTGAGATGTTAACTGGGTTCCCAACTCATGAGATGATGTTATAATGTTGATATTGGCATGATAATTTTAATATTTCTCTTATCTTACACTTTAACTACATGCCTGGTACCAAAAATATCTTCGGAGTTGATCGAGTATTGGTGTATAGAGTGGTTTTTCCTTGGAACCTTGAGTCTTTCATACTTTGGTATTGTAGTTCATTATTTTCTATTATATTATGATTCTACTATAATTATGGTATTTTATACTATTGAATTTTTTTCTAACTTCATATAATGCACCATGTTATGTATCATCATCATTGTCTATTGCAAGTTGTTTACTAAAGGGAAATTTTCCCCCCATGAGTTAGTAAATCCCTTGGCATTAATTTTTGGCCTTTTGTGTCTGGGGAAAATTATATAAGGTCATTGGAATCTCAATAATTATCAAGAAAATTGGTTGGTCTTAGGATATTAAAATACTCACTATTATTCTAGATAAAAAGGTCTAAATTCATTCTTGTACTTAATTTTATTATTTAATTAACTATTTAAAAAAGGACATGGTAGTTCATGGTGTGACCCTCCTCGACTATGGAGTGATCCAACTCACCAAGAAACCCCTCATGGAGTGATCTCCCCTCATCATATCACGAAACACCTCCCTTGAAGGTAGTCATAACTCTGACTTCACTACCTAGGGTCTCATCATAATATAGCCTAATGCCTCACGACGTGACTTTCCACTCCATCAATTTTCACAATGTCAGAAACCTCACATATCACCCAACCCAAACATACCATTGAGAAAAATATCAGACATTGTCATGGAGTGACCCCTATCTCATAGCATGACTTCCTCAAACACTTATGTATTACAACACCCTCATGTAAGAGTACCCTACAAACCAGAGTACTCTTGCATGTGTGGAATTGGAAATTTTATTACTTTGCAAACACCCCTTAAGTCATGATGCCCCTTGGCCATGGCATATTCCTCGATCAACCTCAAACCCAATAATTACCTCTATCCATCCATTTCATGGTTCCTCCTTGGCCACAACATGGCCTTTAGTTCAACCTTGTTTCCATTTCATGATCTCCATCATCATTGGGTGGTATTGTTCCAACTATATAATTTCAGTCTTGAGTCCACGACAACTCCCAATACTCGATTCTTGGTCTATGATGAAATTCCAAGAACCTCATCAGGGTCCAAATACACATGGTCGATCCGAGATATGACTTAAATTACCAATCCCAAATATATAAACCATAAAAGAAATAAATATGGGAAATAGAAATGATATGGTGGAATGTGAATTCATTATAGTCAATTAGGGGAATTTTTGTCAAAAGAAATGTTTATAATGGATTTAATGGTGGGAAATTTTATTATGTTATGGGGCATGATTAATAATTTGACACTAGAATTTTTTATATGGGAATTTGGAGAGAAAAAGTAGAGATTGACATTGATATTATGTTGGGGGAGAGATAGAGTTTATAAATGGTAATTAAAGGGGGTTCTCACACCTTAATTAAAATAAGTTACTCGTTGATAATTTGTGATGATGGATAATAAAGATATGTTATATAAATATAATAGTTATATTACTCTTTTTCCTAAAGGGATTCGAATTTTTTAATTAGATGATATATTTTTAACTAGGTTGATAGAAAACTATTACATGGCTTGGAGGCCTAGATTACATGGCATAAAGGCTCAGAGGAATAAAAAACATGTTACATTTTTCATTAACCTGTATGTAATGAAAAAATACCTCCCCAACACCTCTTCAATTTTTACACCTATATCACCACTTGAAGATGTGAATGGATTGTCCTTACCCCCCACAGATCTATGTAGTGCTTAAACCCAATGGTGTGTCTTCTTTGTCCCCCCTTGTCATGGTTTGGTTTGATCCACTTGGGGACTGATACCAATCCAATCCATCTTCCTAGGGATATTCTGTTATAGTCAAACCTCCCTAATTTGGTGTCTTGAAGGCCCAGTGACCTAGAGGCCCAATCCATGAACTGAAATCCTAATTCATCTGAGTGGTTCTTCTTCTATAGTGCCTGTATTTCTATAGTTCTACATTACTACTATAGTGCCTTTGGAAATTTTCCCCCACCTTGTTTTGAACCCTAATTTCATAAAACATTATAGGGAGTCTTCATCTATCACACCCTCCATTTTTAAAATTATTTATTTTTTTAATTTTCTTGGCATCGTGTAGATCGGGTTGAAGCCCAGCTAAAAATTTTGAGTTCTTATTTAAAAATGCATGTTTTGGCCTTGACTACATTCAACGCACCGTAGTCGAAGATGCATGGATTTACCTGGGTCACTGCATGACCGCACCCGGTTCACCGCATGGTCTTCCTGATGTTCAGGGCAGAAAAATAAAATGTAATGAATAATAAAAAAGAAATAAAATTAAAATAAAAAGTTTAATAAAATTTAAGGAATTATTTTAATGATAATAAAAAAAAATTTGAAGATATTATAATTATTAGTGTTAATAATATAATTTTATTATGGTGTTATTAGTATTATAATAATTAATATTATTGTTAATATTATATTAAGTTGTTATCACTTTTATTATTTTTTTGGGCTTCGAAATATTCAGTCGAGGAGAGGGTAGAGTCCCGGTTGAATTTTTTATTTTTATCAAGAAATGGGTTTTTTGGGGATTGACAGCGTACAACGCACAGGCGAAGCACGATTTAGAAACCGTGCGGCTTTACTTGGGCCACCATGTGACCTGCTCGATGTTCAATAAATTAAATAAAATGAATTAATAATAAATAAATAAAATTAAAAGTGTGATAAAATAAAAAACAAATAAAATAAGAAAAGCGTGATAAAATAATCAATGAATTATTTTTAAGATAATAATAATAATAATGTTATTTGGGGATATTATTATTATTATTATTATCATTATCATTATAATTTTTATAACCTTTTATTTTATTTTATTAATAATAATTATTATTTTTATTCCTATTTTAGTTTATTATTATATTATTATTATTGTGATTATTTTTTTCCTTTTTCTTTCTATTTAGTTTTTTTTCTTTTATGGATGACCAGCACCCCCCCCCCATATTCTTCGTGTCATGCCTATGGTCCTCCTCCCTGCGCACTGTAGCTCGTCGCCTTCCCCCTTCTACCCAGCTTTCCACCTGGCTCCCCCCCTCCTATCCAGCTCACCACATGGTTCCCCCCCATCCTACCCAGATGGTCCCCTCCCCCTTCACTTGTGCCATACCTCTCCCATGTTTGACGACCTCTTGCTTCCCTTCCGAAGTATATCACCCAGACCAGCCTGAATTGGATGACCTTTTATCTCTCGGTTGCGCGACCAACCACCCGCTAGACCACCTACTTGCCACAACACCACCTACTGGCTGGTTTCCCTCTGGAGGCCACCCCTCCGGTAAGCCTTTTTCCTCTTTGTAGGGTTTTTTCTCTCATTTAGGGGTCCGATTTTAGGGTTCTAACTTGATTTTTTTTGTTCGAGTTCTTGGATTGGGGTTCATTTTCATTCCCTTATGGTGCAGCGGTGGTGCGGTTGAAGTTTTGCACAATGATTTTGGGGTCTTTGACGTTGAGGTAGGTGGTTCTATTCCCCAATATTATTTGATGAATTTAATATGCATGTTTAAATTTATTAAAGTGTTATATGATTTCATTACATGGTATGAATGTGATTTGTGGAAGAATTTGATATGTTTTTAGTGAAAAAATGGATTTTCATGAGAAATAAAATGAGTTTTATGGGTAAACCAATGTTAGATCACTTATCGGCATTTTATAAATTGTGTTAATAATTTATTAGATTGTGTTTGTTATGAGAATTATATTTTGGAAATTCTAGAGGTGTGTTTGATTTTTAAGAACCATGTTTACATGAAATGGGGCTTGTTTTTTATATAAATTCTCATTGCATCACTTGGTAGTGATTTATAGGTTGTGAAAAATGTGCTTTATAAATGTTTTAACATGCATGCATTATGAAATTGCATTATCTTTTAGAAATGGTTGTGTCATTAATTTTTGCTTTGTTTTTGTAAATTCTAGAAGTGTTTAATCAATTTTTTATGGGGTTCGAATCGGGTTTTATAAGGGTTGGGATGTGCAATTGATTTTAAAATTGTTTTTTCATGTAAACATTTTGTGTGTTTTGAAGTGAGGTTTTGTGGTATGAATGTGATATGTTTTTTAAATTGAGAAATGGTTTATTAAAGTGGTTTTATGAATGAAAAACATTGTTGGAAATGTTTTAGGGGTTTTTTGGTAGGTGCGAAATGTTTTTTCAAGTCACTTTAGGTGCATGTGTATTTAAATGGAATTTTTATTCGAAAACAGATTATTTTAGGCATTTTATCTTTTTTTTACATTGTTAGATTAAATTGTAATAATGTTTGAATGATGTAAATCTTGTCTTGAAAATGTTTTTAAAATCATTAATGATTTTATGAAGGTAGCTAGACCCATCTCCTTTTCTAAGATTTATTGTGTACTTTTCTTGTGATTATAAAAAGGGGAATTGAGAATTATTTTTAAGTGATGACAAAAGTATTTGAAAGTCAATTTTCAATGGTGTGCGTGAATATAAATGAGTTGTTTTGAAAGTAATGGTGTTTTATTTGAAATGGTTGGTCTTTGATATGAAATATGTAGTGTACGTACATGTGTAACTTGATTGAGCACAAGGTAAAACCCTAGTTACCTAGGTGGGAGGATTAGGACTAGTACGCTAGATGATACGTAAGTGGTTTGTCCCAGTCTCATCTAGCAGTATTGACATTACAACACTAACTAAACTTTTGTGATGATTAGAGAACACTAAGTTATGGATTTATTTTTCTACTGGTGGATCATGCATGAGAATGTAGATCATTGTGGTTCCTATGCCATGTTTACACTAAGGTATGATGTCTCTAAAGTACCATGCATGTTTGCTACTTTAGGATATTTACCTGTAGTGCTCTACTTTCATGACGTGGTGCCCTCCGTCGGCATATGGGGGACCACTTTGGTGCATGTGTGTTCCTTATGAATTTGTCTCCTATTCTACTTTAAAATAGTGTCTGTGAAATGGTTTTTCTTAAAGTGTTCCTTTTTAACTTTTATCATGTAAATTTTTTCCTTAAAAGAGTTTTCAAAGTATGATTTTGAATAAGAATATTGAATTATCTCTTTGATGTTGTGGCATGGAATCTTTTATTGGGTTGTATCCTACTGGGATCTTCGCTCACACACTACATACACCTTTGGGTGTATGTATACCTGGTTCATTGTGCATTCTAGGGTGATGCAACATTCTTAGAGATGGTGGTTTGGGTTGCTGACGGTCTTCTCGTGCAGGTTGTTGTTGGTGGCCTGGGGATGTGGCCTCTCTTGTTGCTTGGAGGTTTGAGTTAGAGTTTTAGTTTTCCATTATTGTTGTTTCTTTTTGGATGTTTGTTCAAGTTATAAACCTTTAGATCTGAAATCTGTTAAGGGCTCATTTGGTTGTCTATTTTCAGTTTTATTTTATTTATCTTGTTAGTTGTTTTGTGTTTACTATTTCTAGTAAATCATTCCCATGTACTATTTTTGATACTTGGGAACATGTGCCAGCCTATGGGAATCGGGAACACCCCTCGAGCCTTGCCGCAGACCGGGTCAGGTTGGATAGCGACCCATCCTAGTTTGTAACAAAATAGTGTCACAGTAGGTTATGCTCTTTTGGGTCTTTTTCTTGGGAAAGAGTTATGATATACCAGAGATAGGTTTGTCGGGACTCGACGTCTTGGCTACAAGTAAGGTGTATGGCCCGCACACCTCGTGGTGAGGCATGGGTTAATAGGGAAAGTTGAGGTTTTTCTGAGTCTTTGGTCTTTGTGGTTAATATTGTTTTAGGGGAAATGAAAAGGGGGTAGGGTCAGTGGTATCAGTGAGCTTGCAAGGCCTGGAAAGCCATGTGAAGCTGGGAAAATTGTCCTAGAATATTCTCTGTGGTGGTGGTGTGATTGGTGTATGGTCACCAACCATATGTCCCAATCACCTGCTTACACTATTTACCTCTTACATTGTTCCTACTCTCTTTGTTTTGGAATCGTAAAAATCTGGTTTTTAAGTAGAAATGATTTGGTCTTGGAAAATGTTTTGAAATGAAGCGCTTTAAAAATAAACTAATGTGTAATGTTTGAAAAGTGTGGGTTGAATGTTTTGGTTTTGAAAAATGGAAAGGTCTGGTTTTGATCCTTGGTGTTCTCATGGAAAACCTCATGCATGGGTATATATGGAAAGAGAAATGGTTAATGGTATGATTGGATGATTTCCTAGATGGATATGAGGTGGGTTCCCAGTGTAACATGGGAACATGCATGTGTGAGGCCCATGGGACACCATAGGTGTTTATGCAACCCACCAGCTTTGTTTATTTTCCAAAATTTATGTTAAAGGAAAATTTGGTGTTTAAACAACCGTTGATTATGTGTTGTGTCCTTGTATTTTTAGAATGTTGTATGTGAGGCGTTTCGAGCTGAGAATAATTTTTGGATGATTTGTGTCTTGAGTTTGAATTATTATTGGTAAGTTGGTGTGAAAGTTTGTGGTTAGTGGATTCTTTTGAAAAGTGCTTTGTGAAGCCCTTGTAGTGGTTCCCTCTACAGATTTAGTTTTCTCTTGCGGTATGACTTGGCCGTTGGACCAGTTTGATTGGGTCCATGGTTTTCTTTCTTGACTAGTGTATGCCCCCAAAATGCATTAACATGCGATTGGAGTGTAACCATGGGAAATTATCCATTGGTAGGCCCTCCAGTTGATTAAAGTAAGGACTCTCCCTTTTCAGTGACAGTGGTAAGTCTATCCCTTTTCCTTTTAGTTTAAGTAGATCCTCTCATAGTGGGATGATTGATGTAAGGGGATTTGAGGGATTTTTTGTCTCTTTGAGTTGTCTGAGTCGTCAGGTATGAAGTTCGACACCGTTGTGTCTTAAGGTCCCCCTAGAAATGGTGAAAGGAATTTCAGCGGGTAAGGGTGCATACGGTTCAGAGTTATTGGTGTTGAATGATTTATTGAAAGGTTTGTAGTTTTCATCGGCCGCAACAGTCATGTTCAGTGAAGTCTTGTAGCATGAGTTCTCTTTGAAGAGCAAGGGTGGATTTCATAGAATCCTTCGGGAATCCCTTTTTTCATAGGAGTCTTCCCTCCACTTAGGGAGTTATAATTTTTTTGTTCAAAGGGGAGTGTTTGTCGAGCATCTTTACTTTTTAAGTTTCTTGGTTAAGTTGAAGATTTTATGCATGTGCATCATCTAAACCCATGTTTTGGTGGATGTGTCATGAGGGATTAGTTGTATGTTGTGGTGTGTTGTGTTTTTTGGTGTTGTCTCGGTTGCGGTGTAGTTGCATGTGGAAGAAGAACCTCTGTTCGAGGATATTCAATGTCTGACTGCGAGTCAGGAGATGCTTCAAACATCAAGGATTCATCCATAGGCCTCATAGTGAAGCTAGAGTATGTTCAGGAACCCCAAGTGTGTATGGGACCTCATTTTTATTTCTTTCATCAATGTTTAAGGTGAAGTGTTAGGTCTAAATGGGACCTAGATACCCTGAGAGGGGGGTGAATCAGGGTATGAATATTCTTTTCTAAATTATTCTTCCTGCCCCAAAAGGTCTAACGTGTTTGTTATAAGAGTCACTTTGTTTTCACTTGTGTGTTTATTATGATCACTTCTTTTCTTCTTTATCCGATTATGATGCTTTGGATGCAATGAAGGGAAGTAAGTAGTTAGAAACAAAGATTTTTACTTAGTTCTCCCTCACTGAGCAACGTCTAAGGAGAAGACAATGGTAATGTATCGTTGTACTAAATACACTAAATCTCACTGTAAATAATGTTCAAGATAGATCACTTATATTCCTAGGTTCACTTCTTTTACAATTTTTAGGGTTATCTCACTCTCTTCTCAAGGGTCACTCATTGTTTATCTCTCCCTGTCTCACTGCCAGTAGAAAGGATCACCTTCTTCCTCTTTCTATTCTCACTGTTCAAGAAAGGATCCACTCATAGTTTATGGAATTGTAGGTCCCTTCATTATCACTAATGAATACATCCTTCATTATAGATAGATTCTATGTTGAAGTTACACATTCATCCATTGATGAATAATATTTTTCCTCTGAGCACTAAGCAATCCCTTTTGAAACTCTTTTGCTAAACACACTGCCTTCGCGAAGCTCCCACTTTTGCAAAACTCAAACAAGCCTTCGCAATTCTCCAACCACTTCTTGAAGCTCATAGGTTCACATAGCTCACAAGTTTGAAAATCCCACTAGATTGCAGATCTCTCTAGATCACAGAGCTCACTGCTTTGCAGAGCTCACACTAGTCTTTGTGATTTCACAAAGATAAACAAACATTTTTTAAATGAACGTCCTCTGCATATCCAAACTAGACTTTGTATCACACCATCCTTTCATAGAGCTCGACTGCCTATGTGAATTCCATTTTCTTTCGTGAAGCTCCATGCTCCATGAATCTCCTTTATAATTCGAGAGCTTAAGGTTTTTTATTTGATCTCTCTACTTTTCTCGAGGGGTTCAAGGTTTATTTATAGGTGATTTGACCGACTTTAGAACCTTATACGCAAAGTCAAAACCACATTATCTCAAATTGAAAATCTGTGAAATTTATAATGAAATTATCTCTATATCACGAAGCACCACGAAAATTTTTAGATCATAGAGCATTTCGTAATCGCAGAGTATCTCGTCGATACCTTTCCGCTACCACCACAATGCTCACTCGTAATGATCTTCACATTATCTATTCACAAGGCTCATCGTAATCACAAATCTCACCATCAAAATTCTTTATGACTTTGTGAAATACAATTCATGAAGTCCGTATTCACGAAAATCATGCATTTTCCATATTTTGATGATAACTTCAAGGAAATCCACTTTTCGTGATGCTCACCAAATCCCAAATTTTGGACCCCAAAAATTTGGAAAACAATGGAAAATGGCACCACCTTGTATCTATTATTTTGTACCACCTCAAGATCATCTATTCCTTTTTCATGGTTTTTTTAAACATGGATTGTCAACCACATCTCTAGAAATCAACAATTCTCTATGAAAACCTTCTTTGTCAACAAACACAACCAACCCAAAAATGCTACAATGTTACCTTGAGGGATTTTTCCCAACAATCTCCCCCTTTGGTTTTTTTGAAAACTCATATCAAAATGATTATCTTCACTTTGATACCTCACTGAAGCTCCTTATATTATCTACCATTATTCGCCTCTTGCGATTCAGATAGAAACTAAAGATTCATTCACCACATATTATAATCCCACATGAGTAGTGCTCATCATTAGAAACAAGAATATTATGAGAAGTTCATCAATGAACAACTTAATTTCTGACACCAATATTTTATATCATACCAATACCAATAAACTTCTTTCATTATGAACCTTATCTATCATGATATCTAATCTTTGATCGATCACTTGAAGCATCGTCGGATTTTATACTCTCCCCCTATCTCATTGATCTCCCCCTATCTCAGTACTTCACCTGTTAGCTTCTCCTAGTGTCTTTACTTAAGACATTTTATCCCATAAAAGACACACTTTCTCCCCCTTGAACAGTTAGATTTTCTACCCCTTTTCCAATGAACCCAAAGGTCACTCCTTTTTGGTCTGTAATAGAGTAGAGAACACAGATCAACACATTAGAAAAAAAACACCATAACTCAGGGAGAGGGTTCCCACGTCCCAACTTTTTCAAGTGCGGGGAGTCACCTGGACTCCCATATCTAGTCTATATCTCTCAAAATCTTCTTTGTGTAAGGCCTTTGTCAGAATTTCTGCAACCTATAACTCTATAGGCACATACTCCAAATTCACAATTCCCTGCTCAACCTTCTCATTGATAAAATGATACTTTATCTCAATGTTCTTTATCCTTAAGTGATGGATGAGATTTTTTCTAAAATTTATAGAACTTGAGTTATCACACTGGATTCTGATCGGATACTTCACTTCAACTGCCAAATCATCCAGATGTTGCTTCATCAACAATAATGGTGTGCTTGCTTAAGTGGCCGCAATATACTCAACTTTTGTGGTGACCAATGAAACACAATCTTTATTCTTGCTTAGCCAAGAAATACACAATCCATCAAGATATAAATCACCCCCTGATGTTGATTTTCTATCATATGTTGATTCATCGCAATCTGTATTTGTATATCCCAATAGCTCTGGCTGAGATTTGTCATTATACATCCAACTAAAATCCATAATTATTTTGATATACCGAAGTAAACTTTTCACTAAAATCCAGTTTATTTCCTTAGGATTAATTTGATATCGTTCTTATTGGCATGTGGAAAAAAACAATATAACGTATTTTCACTATTAGTTACAGTAAACTTCTAATAACCTACCTATATTCGGTTACATTAACTACCTTGTCAGCATCATCTTTTGATAATTTCATCCGGTTAGCAACCGGATTCTTCATCTCCTTGTAATTTTCCATTACAAATATTCCCAACTTCTTTTTCAGATTTATATTGAGAAATTAATGTGTCATTCATTCCTTGTGTTACCTATAAACCAAGGAAAAACATCAGCTCACCTATCATTGACATTTCGAACTCACTTTACATGAATTTGGAAAACCGTCTTCACTGAGCTTCATCTGATTGGAAAAATATTATGTCATCAACATAAACCAACACCATTATCATTTGATTACTATAATTGTTGAAATATAGATTGTAATCAACACCACCACACTGAGATCCAAGATTCTTCAAATAATAATCAAGTCTTGAATATCATTCTCTTGGTGCTTTCTTCAACCCATATAACGCCTTATTCAGCCAAAAAACTTGGTTCTCATCCTCATGAATGATAAAACCATATGTATTCTCGATATACACTTCTTCTTAGAGAACCCCATTCAAAACTTCTAACTTGACATCCATCTAGAACACTTTGAACTTTCATTGCACTGCAATGGAAAAAAATAATCTGACTGTCTCCAGCCTTGAAATCGGTGAAAATGTCTCATCAACATAAATAACCTCAATCTAGGAGTATAATTTTCACACTAGTCATTCTTTATTTTGAATCAATGTTCCATATTCATTTATCTTATTGTGAAAGACCCATTTAGTACTGATGACATTCTTATCTATTGGCCTCGAAATAATCTCGGATATCTGATTCTTCTCAATTTTTTCAAGTTCTCCATTCATAGGTTAAACCCAGTTTTCATCCTCAAATACTTCCTCCTACTCATCATCATTAACTTCATCTGAATCAAAATTTTACACATTTACTCACCCTATGTTTCTCACCTTCTCATTGTTACCATAAGGAAACTGTTCAGTGTTCTGTTAAAGATTATTTTCATACTATGTTATAGTGATATCATTGATTTCAACTAATTTTGTAGCCTCATGTTGAAACATTGTTTCCATTCTTTCAAAGAATATTGGTATCCTAAAAATAGTTAGTTGATACCACATTATTAGAGAAAAATAGATAATCATGAAATAAAATAATTTTTCTGATTCTCCCCCAATCAGGCTTATTGATGTTAGATAACTTAAACTTCCATCCTTTATATCCCACTAAGATCATGCATCTGATTATGAAGCCATCAACAAAACCTATAAGCCTACTAAGTCAAACTCGGTATAGGAAACAAGAGATAAAGTTAATAACACAATCATTGTCTATTGTGCTCAATTACTTCCACATGTCCCATGCAGCCATATAACAATAACTCTTTTCATGAACTTCTTCCAGATTCCTTATACAACTCTGGTAACTGATTTGAATCTATTGACATTCTATATCACATAACATCACCAATTTTCCTCTTTTGATGCCATTTTCCCATATATCGTATCTCCCCTTGAACCTGAAACACATGAACATAAGTTAATAGAATTTATACACATAGGGAGATGGTAACTTCTGTAAACCTCAATATGAGGATTGTGGTTGACCCTGATGGGTCAACCCTTTGATTATTTCTTACAGACAATCACACTTCTTCCTTGATTGCTCCAACTACCTATCCAAATTGAAATGTTCTAGACATATGACTAAGAAATAATTGCCCACATGCTGGGTCTTTTTTTGATATGTATATTCTGTAGTTTTGGCCTTTCTAACACATTGGGGTTTAAACCCACTGGTAGACATTTCCTTCTTTGATGTTCCAAAAATATGCCACTTCCCTTAATTTCTTCTCTGAATATGAATCTCTCCACTTGTATTTACTTTTGGTATGTGGAAAGAGATGTGGATTTTCCAAGATATTCTTTATTCGTTTTTATTTAATCAGTTCTTCAAATCATGCCACACTTTCTTGTTGGGGTTGAGTTTTCCACTAATTTTACATTATTCTTACTCATAACTAGAGTATATCTCCCCTTAATCTTCCAAGTTTGTTCACATTCTCTTCAAGAGAGCTATTGTGAGTGTGATAGATAAGCTGATTGATACACATTTTGTTCATCTCCTTTTGATTCCCCTTAGGTAGTAAACCTGTTTTTCAACTTACCACATTTCCTTCCAATGTAATATTTCTCATTATACATCACTAGAGTCAAGAATCCTTTTGTGGGTTCTTTTTCTTTTATCCCTTTCTTCTTGTTGCAATGTATTTCCAAATTACCATGATCAGAACATATAAAACATATTACATAAAAGGAATATCTCATTTCATTATTTCTAAAACGAGATGTTGATGCATATTGAGTTCTTCTTCAGATATTGATCTCCTAAGCTTCCTGACACATGCTCATAGTCTGTCCCATTCTTCCACAGTAATAGCATCTGATGAATACTTTCTTCATATAAGTGTTCCTTTCAGACTTTTCATGATGCTTCTTCTTATTCTCAGATTTAGTAAAATTTCTATCCTTACAGTATGAAATTTATTTCTGAGCCTCTGAAAAAAAAGCTTGATGAATGACCATGAATCCCTCAGCCTTAAAGCGGCTTCCTAAAATCAAAAAAATAATATTTTCAATCAGTTATCACTGGAACTCTTCACTACTCTCTTCCTATCATTCATAAGAGGGGGATCATCATATCCAATTCTAGACATTCCCATACTATGTGGTCTTTGAGATGAGAAAATATGTTCTTGATTCTCCTTAGAAACAACATATTTTCTTTTCATTTTATCATCACCTTCTAAAGGACAATCGAATAGTAAGTGTAGTGAATCCTTCAACTTAGGCCTTCCTTTGTCATTTTCTATCTCCATTTATTTCTTGACAGATTCTATATATTCCTCTAGTTTATGAATCTTCTTATCTCTTAATTCAATTTGATCGTTGAGTTCTCTTCTGATATTCTTCCCACTACTCATCTTATCTTTCAGTTCTCATGTGATATTATCTACCATATCACTTTGCTCCTTTATTTTCAATTTTTCTTAAGCAACAAAATCAGAGTAGGATGCATTCTCTTATTGTAGCCTTTGATTCTTCTGAACTAGTTTAGATAGTTGTGCAGAAAGATCATCATTTCTGGATTTTATATTCTGAATTTCATATGACTTCTAATTCTCTCCCTTGTCATCATCTTTGTTTTTTCTCTATTTGAAGATATTTTTTTCATTTCCTCATCTTGAGAATCATTATTATCCCTTAAATCAGTGGCCACATAAATAATTCGTTGATTTAATCCTCTTAGATTTTTAACCTCAAATTCTATTAATTGGATTCAGATATCTTTAGATTTAATCTCTTTATCCAACTTCTTATCTAATTCCATTGTTTCATGGAAAACTTCCACTTTTCACCTTCTAGGAGTTTCTTCGTCATCAGAAGTTCCAACATCACTTGTAATACCAGTTCCCTTGCTCATTCATTATACATCATTGAATGAGTAAGTATTTTCACTATACGATTTATCCAAATCATTATTCTATTCACTACTTGATTCCTTCAACTGAATCACACTCTTTCCATTGACACATCCACACTGGGGAATTTCACAAGACTTATGCTTCTTCTTTGAAGTTCTTCCCTTTTCCATGGCACATCAAGATAAGAGAAGACTGAATATTTAACTTGAGCAATCGACTGAACCTAGTCAGAGGAAACAAATCTAATAAAATAAACCTTCCCTATGATACCAATTTTTAGGTCCAAAAGGGGCATAGATACTCAGATAGGGTGGTGAATCAGGGTATGGATATTATTTTCTAAATTCTTCTTCCTATGCCACAAGATCTTGACCTCTCTGTTATAAGGGTCACTTTTTTTTCACTTGTGTGTTTATTATGATCACTTCTTTTATTATTTATCTGATAATGATGGTTTGGATGAAATATAGGGAAGCAAGAAGGTAGAATAGAGATTTTTACTTGGTTCACCCTCACTGAGCTACTTCTAAGGTGCATAAACGATGATGTTCCATTGTACCAAATCCACTAAAGCTCACTACAAATAATTTTTGGGCTAGATCACTTCTATGCCCAGGATCACTGCCTTTATAATTTTTAGGGTAAGCAAACTGCCTTCCCAAGGGTCACTCCCTATTTCTATCTCTTTGGATCACTACTGGTAGAAAGGATCCTTTTCTTCCTCTTCTTTTGATAAATACTCTGGAAAAGATCCACTCAAAGTTTCTGGACTTGTAGGTCCCTTCATTATCACTAATGAATACATATTTAGTTATATATATATGCCCTTTTGAATTTCCACCTTCATCCACTGATGAATAATAGTTTTCCTCTGAGTAATAGGCTATACATTTTGAAACTCTTTTTATAAGCACACTACCTTCGCAAAGCTCCCACTTTTTCAAAGTTCAAGAAAGACTTCGTAATTCTTTAACCTCTTCGCAAAGATCATAGTTTTGAAGAGATCACAGGTTTGAAAAGATCACTAGAACACAGATCCCTCTAGATTTAAGATCTCACTACTTCGTAGAGATCACACTAGTATTTTCGATTTCTCAAAGATAAAAAAACCTTTGCGAATCACACGTCCTCTGTAAATCCAAACTAGACTTTGTGGCGCGCCTTACTTTTATAGAGCTCAACTGCCTTTGCGAATTCCCTTTTCTTTTGGGAAGCTCCCTGATCCGCGAATCTCATTCCTAATTTGAGATATTAAGGTTTTTCATTTGATCTCTCTGCTTTTCTCAAGGTGGTCGAGGTCTATTTATAGAAGATTCCACCAACTCGAGAACCTTCCACGCAAAGTCAACGCCACGTCATCTAAAATCACAATTCTCTGAAATTTATACTGAAATTATCACTATATTGCAAAGCACCACATCAATTTTTGGATCACAGAGCTCATCGTAATCGTGGAGCATCTCGTCAATCCCTTTGCGTTGTCGCCGCAATACTCCCCTGCAATTCTCTTCACCTCAGCTGTTCGTGAAGCTCGTCGTAATTGCAGAGCTCACTGTCAACATTTTTCATGTCTTTTTGAAATACAATTCATGAATCCCATCATCACAAAACTCATGCCTTTTCCATATTTTGATGAGATATTCAAGGAAATCCAATTTTTGTGATGCTCACCAAATCCCAAATTTTGGACCCCAAAAATTTGGAAAATATTGGAAAACTGAGTCACCTTGTATATGTTCTTTTGTACCATCTCCAGATCATCCATTCCTTTATCGTTGTTCTTTTTCAACATGGATTTTCAACGTCTCTAGAACTTGACAATTCTCCATGAAAACCTACTTTGTGAACAAACACAACCAACCCAAAAATGTTGCATTGTTACCTTGAGAGATTTTTTCACAACATGAAGGTTTTTTAAATCATTTAATAGATTTTTTCCATTCTGAATTACCCATTTGGGTGCGTGAGGTTTCCTTTGTCTATAAAGAGGGGTGGTCGTCTCATACCTTAAAGTCCTTGTGGATGCGTCTTACCAAATGTAATATCTTTTATTGGTCCTTATGGGGTCTACTTGGGTAAATCAATATCAATTTTGATTAGTGCTCATCCAGGGATGTGAATAAGTTGGTTTGTCTTTAACTAGGGTTTTTATGTTTCAGTAGTTGGGCCCTTCTCTCCCCACCCCTTGTGGTGGGGTGTTTGGTTATTGTCAGAAAATTTCAAAGTTTTTGTATCTTCCATCAGTTCTAAAGGTGGGGAGACCCTCAGTGGGTCTCACTCAAATGTCTCTGGAATGAAACGGTGTTGGTATTTTTCATAATGGTGGGGAGTCTTCTCGTGCCTCCCTGTGTCGGTTTTCCAGTCTCACCTCAGTATTTGGTAGTTTTCAAATGGTGGGGAGCCCATTTGGGCTTCCCCATGTTGGCCTTTTGGTTCTATTCCTAAAGATGGATTGGTTGCGGGTGATAAGAGTGTTCTTTGGATGTGGTTTGATCTTGTTTTTTCATTCCAGTAAAACATTGTGGTTTCCGTTTAGCATTTCTTAACGTGTTTTCAGTTTTAAGGATTGGATTATGTGTGTGTGAAAATTTTGATCCATGATCAATCAACTAGAGGTGTTATATCTCTTTGGGGAAGGTGACACTTAGCGGAAATTCTTTTAATGGGTTTCTTGAGGTTTTAATTTAAGTCACTTTCTCTGAGCATGCTGTGTTTTCCTCTTTTCACTTTCTTTTCATATGGATCCTCTTTGAACCTCAAGGGGGTATTGGTTGTTGCTTTGGGGTCATTCTTACTTATGGATTTCTGGGGACGGAAAGCGCTATGGTAGGGAGAATTGTCACACCAACCATTTTTAAATTATTTATTTTATTAATTTTCTTGGCATCGGGTAGATTGGGTTGAAGTTCAGCTTAAAATTTCAGAGTTATTATTTAAAAATGCATGTTTTTTCTTTTACTGTGTTCAATGCACCATGGTCAAAGATATGCGGCTTCGCTTGGGTCATTGCGCGACCTCACCGAGTTCACCGCATGGTCTGCCCGATTTTCAAGGAAGATAAAAAAAATTACTGAATAATAAAATGGAAATAAAATTAAAATAAGAAGTTTAATAAAATTTAAAGAATTATTTTAATGATGATAATAATAATATTGTTTGAAGGTATTATTATTATTATTGTTTTTGTTAGGAATATAATTTTATTAAGTTTTTATTAATATTATAATAATTAATATTGTTGTTAATATTATATTAAGTTACTATCACTTTTACTATTATTTTTGGATTCGAAATATTTGGTTGAGGATCGGGCTGAGTCCCGGTTGAATTTTGTGTTTTTTTCGATAAATGAGTTTTTGGGGCTTGACAACATACAACGCACGGGCGAAGCACGATTTGGAAACTGTACGGATTTGCCTAGGACACCGTGTGACCTACTCAACATTAAAATAATTAAATAAAATGAATTAATAATAAATAAATAAAATTAAAAGTGTGGTAAAATAAAAATCAAATAAAATAAGAAAAGTGTGATAAAAAATCAATGAATTGTTTTAAATATAATAATAATAATGTTATTTGGGGATATTATTATTATTATTATCATTGTAATAATAATTATTATAACTTTTTATTTTATTTTATTACTAATTATTATTATTATTCATATTTTAGTTTATTATTATATTATTATTTTGATTTTTATCTTTCTTTTTATTTCTATTTTATTTGTTTTTCTTTTAGGTTTGGCCAGCACCCCCCCCCCCCCATCTCTTTCGTGTCGCACCTACAGGCCTCTTCTTTGCATGTTGTCGCTCGCTACCTTCCCCCTCCTACCAAGATCGCCTCCCGACTCTCCCCCTCCTACCCATCTCACCGCCCGGCTCCCCCCTCCTACCCATCTCACTGCCTCCCCCTTCACTCATGTCACACCTCCCCCAAGGCCAATGGCCTCTAACTTCCCTTTTGGAAGACAACACCTAGACCGACTTGAACCGGAAAACCTTCCCTCTCCTGGTTGCGTGACCATCCACCCTCCAGACCACCTACCAACCGCGAACCCACCTGCTGGTCAGTTTCCCTCTAGCGGCTACCCCTCTGGTAAGCCTTTTTCCTCCTTAGAGGTTTTTCCCTCTAGTTTAGGGGTCCGGTTTTAGGGTTCTAAATTGAAGTTTTTGGTTCTACTTCTTGGATTATGGTTCATTTTCATTCCCTTGTGGTGCGGTAGTGGTGTGGTTGAAGTTTTGCACAATGATTTTGTGGTTTTTGACATCGAGGTATGTGGTTCCATGCCCCATCATTATTTGATGGATTTAATATGAATTTTTAAATTTATGAAAGTGTTTTATGGTTTCATTATATGGTTCGAATGTGATTTATGAAATAATTTGATATGTTTTTAGTGCAAAATGGGTTTTTCATGAGAAATTTGGTAAAGTTTATGGGTAAACCAGTGTTAGATCACTTATCGGCATTTTATAAATTTTGTGAATAATTTATTAGATTGTGTTTGTCATTTGAATTATATTTTGGAAAGGCTATGAGGTGTGTTTGAATTTGAAGAACCATTTTTACATGAAATGGGGCGTGTTTTTTATATAAACTCTCATTGCATCACTTGGTAGTGCTTTATAGGTTTTCAAAATTCCATTTATAAATATTTTGACATGCATGCATAATGAAATTGCATTCACTTTTAGAAATGGTCGTCTCTTTCATTTTTTCCTTATTTTGGTAAATTCTAGAAGTGTTTAATCAATTTTTTATAGTGTAAAAATGAGTTTTTAAAAGGCTTGGGGTGTGCAATTGATTTTAAAATGGTTTTTTTCATGTAAAAAAATTGTGTGTTTTGAAGTGAGGTCTTGTGGTATGCATGTGAGATGTTTTATAAATTGAGAAATGGTTTATATAAGTGGTTTTCAGAATAAAAAACATGGTTGGAAATGTTTTAGGTGTTGTTTGGTTGGTGAGAAGTGTGTTTTCAAGTCACTTTAGGTGCATGTGTATTTAAATGGGATTTTCATTTGAAAATGGATTTTTTTTAGCATGTTAGCTTTTTGGTACATCTTTAGTTTAAATTATAATAATGTTTGAATGATGGAAATCTTGTCTTAAAAATGGTTTTAAAAGCATGAATGATTTTATGAAGGGAGATAGACCCATCACCTTTTCTGAGCTTTATTGTGTGCTTTTATTGTGATTATAAAAATGGAAATTTATAATTATTTTTAAGTGATTAAAAAAGAATTTGAAATTGGATTTTCGATGGTGTGCGTGAATGGAAATGAGTTGTTTTGAAAGGAATGATTTTTTTATTTGAAATGGTTGGTCTTTGATATGAAATATGTGGTGTGTCTACATGTGTAACTTGATTGAGCACAAGGGAAAACCCCAGGTACATAGGTGGGCAGATTAGGACTAGTACACTAGATGATACGTAAGTGGTTCGTCCCGGTCTCATCTAGAAAAATTGACATTACAACACTAACTAAACTTTTGTGATGATTGGAGACCACAAGGTTATGGAAGTGTTTCTTTACTAGTGGATCATGCATAAGAATATAGATCATTGTGGTTCATATGACATGTTTACACTGAGGTACGATGTCTCTAGTGTCCCACACGTGTTAGCTACCTTAGGGGATTTACCCACAGTGATCTACATTCATGACGTGGTGCCCTCCGTCAGCATACAGGGGACCACTTGGGTGTGTGCGTGTTCCTCATGAATTTGTTTTCCTCTTCTACTTTAAAATAGTTTCTGTGAAAAAAAATTTCTTCAAGTGTTCCTTTTTAACATTTATCTTGTAAATGTTTTCCTTAAAATCGTTTTAAAATTATGATTCTGAATAAGCATATTGAATATTCTCTTTGATGTTATGGAATGTAATATTTTATTGGGTGGTATCCTACTAGACTCTTGTCTCACACCCTACATACACCTTTGGGTGTATGTAGAACTTTTTCTTTGTGGATTCTATGGTGAGGCAGTGTGCTTAGCAATGGTGGTTCTGGTTGCTGATGGTCTTCTAGTGCAGGTTGGTATTGGTGGCCTAGGGATGTGGCCTCTCTTGTTTCTTGGAGGTTTGAGTTAGAGTTTTAGTTTTCCTTTGTTGTCGTTTCTTTTTTGATGTTGGTTAACATTATAAACCTTTAGATATGAAATGTGTTAAGGGCCTGTTTGGTTGTCTATTTTTAGTTTTAGTTTATTTATCTTATTAGTTGTTTTGTGCTTACTATTCCGGGTAAAACGTTACCATGTACTATTTTTTGATACCCAGGAACTTGTGCCAGCCTGTGGGGATCGGGAATTCCCCTTGGGACTTTCCCCGGACTGCTTCAAGCACTAGGTCGAATGGAGACCCAGTTTGGTTCGTGACATTACCACTTAGGTAATCCCTAAAATATAAAAGGTTTCATGGAATTCTCTCTCTTTTAGATTCATCTCAATATATTTTTTGGTGGTAGTGTAACCATATCATGAGTATATCAAATGAAAATGGGTTGGATATATTATCGATAGGCCATAGAGGTATGTTCTAAGTAATTTTAAATTATTATGAATATATTATAATTGTTAGATAAAATGTCCTCATACCCTAAGTGTCTCATTTTCATTTATCTCTCTCAAAAGGGTGAGAATAAAATATTTTTGATGTTTGGAACAGTGTCGTGTCAAATGGCTTGGGGACCTTTATACTCACTAGTAGTCAAGTACTCTAAACCTGAGAGTCACTTGAGGTTATTTCCATATAATAAAAGAAAATTTCATTTCAGGATGAGGTTGTGATAAATATTCTCAAACCATGAAAATTACTCTTAAATTAGAAGCTTTTTTCTTGGGGATTAAGAATTATGGTTCAAAAATAAACTAGATTCTAGGGATAGGTGGTTTTCTTACTTATGTTCATCGGATCTAAATATTATGGATAATCCTAAGGAAAGAATCTAAGTTAAGTGGATTATATTCATTCCTTGGTTGATTATGATTTTTTTTCATGTAATTTATTTATTTTTCAAATACTTGTTTTAAAGTAACATTTTATCAAATAATTTATATGAAATTGAATTGATAAAATTATGTCTTCTTTATTTGTGATAAATAAAATAATAATAATTTCTAATAATAAGCATAAATAATGGTTTTTTAAATCATGGTGTTTGGTTTATGGAAAGTGTTAGTTTTATATTAAATTTGTTTTCAATTTATGATAATAGGTTTTTACGAATTTGTGATAAATGGAAAATAATTTTTGAAAGAAAATGGATTATTTTTTTATAAACTAAGGAAAATTATTGATCACTGAAATTATAATATTGGAATAACCTAGTAATATGTTTGGAAATAACCAGGTGGCGTGGTTAGATATATCCATGACCAGGATAGAAATAGATTATATAAATACCTAGATAGTGATGATTCCTTACAAGTGTAATATGATAATAGTTGGGATAGATTATGGGTGGTACAATGTTTTATTACTTTTATATTACTCATAATGCCATGATTTATTGAAGTATGATTTAATTGATAACATATATGGGATTTGTATGTTTAGGGATATGGTTTATTTAGCAAGTATACTCAGAGTTTAGTATAATTTGTTTTAAAGTATTTATTAACTATTTAATTATAAACAATTTTATTTCTTTTCTAAAAAATATTTGTTACATGGTTAGGAATAGATCATAGAGTAGATTTTATGGAAGTTAATTTAGAAAATCTTATTGATTAAATTGTTACTAACCCCTACCTGCACATATCAGTATTGTATAGATGTTGTTTTTCATGATATAGGGAAAGGAGAGGTCTCCCTTTTCATTTAATATATAGCATAGGTTCTATGTTCATTGTGGGATGTGTCACTATAAAATTGGGAATAATTGGAGGAGTTTATTATGGATGGATAAGTTTTGGATGTCTAATTTTGTTATGTGTCATGGTTTCTAACTTGTTTTTCTACTGGGTTATTAGTACTTGATTTCTCTAAATATTTTTTTTAAAGATAGTTTTTTAAATAAAGAGTAATTCATATTTAAATATATATTTTTATGTTACTTAATGTAAATTAATTTCCCAATGGATATATGGTATCCATCAATGCTAGTTTCTAGACTTTGGAAATTATGGAATATGCTTGAGGCCATGACGTGGTGCAGTTAAAGTCTTGGGATTTAGGTCCTCTGTCTAGGTCACTAGAAATGGTATGAGAGCATTGTTTTAAATTAAATTCTTGGTAAGTTTGGTGTGCATGGATATTAAGGTGGTTAGACCTCATGAGGTATCCGTAAAATGAGTAGCTGACCTATATATGGAGAAACATGAGTTTCCAAGGAGTTTGGGTGTGAAAACTTTTCAAAGGATCTCATATAGGATGTTGTACCTTATAGATGTCTACATCCATGATCATTTGGAGTGATAAATATATTCATGCATCATAGTTGGAATGTGAAAGGATGAAAATCATGTATATTAGATTTTAAAATGATTTCATTACCTGGAAGTGGAATCTAAAATGGTTTCAAATAGTTTTTGAAAATATTTCTTATTTTGGAAAAGAATTTGGTTGAAATTATTTATGATTTATAAAGTGAACTTGAAAATAATGAATTATAAAAAATTTAATATATCCATTTAGATATATATGTAATTATATATATAGAGTGTAAAAACTCTTGTGATGAATTTGGATTAGATTTCTATTGAGTGCACTGGTTAACCTTTTATTTTATAGTATCATATAAATTACTTCATGTAGAGAAATTTATCAAGAGAAAGAAGTTGTAAATGTTTCTATACCCATCAAAGAGTAAGGGACAAGGATTATGGAAAGTGTTTTTGGGATTATGAACACGTTATCATAAGAAATTCATGCACTTAGTGGTGTAATAAATCATGTGAAACTAAAATATTTATATTATGCTTCATCATTCTAAATGAAAAATATGTATATCTTTAAGGGAGATGGTGGAGTTCTATAGGATAAGGATTGGTAGAAAAGAATAAATTGGTTAATATAGTTTCTTTATAACTCATTTCTTTACAGGTGGATTTATCTACTTACATACTCTAGGGTTATGCTCGTAAGTAATGGGAGGCAGTTGTGTTGTGGAGGCAAAGTTACATGATATTTTTACAAGGGGTGAATTTCAAAAAATGGTTGGTCAGTAGTTCTACCAAAAAATATTAAATATGAAGAATACTCAGGAATTATTGGAGTTTAAATAAGGACACGTTCCAGTGAATGGGTATGCAAATCATTTTTTAGAGTTGGTATGCTTTGAATTTGAGTAAATTATAAATGAAAATATCAAGTCTATGAGATTTTAGATGTGTCTTCAACTTGATTTTAGATCACATATAATCTTACTATACCAAATAACCTAAGATATAATGGTAAATAACGAATAAATTGAAGAATAAATCATGATGGACTCTCAGGGTGAAGGTTATTTCCTTCCTCAACTAAGTGGGAAAGATATTTTTCTAGTGGATAGAAAAAAAATGAACTTGATCCAACCAATGTTGTGAAAATAAATTTGAATTCTTGGATTATTATTAGGAAAAGAAGCATATTGTGTGTTATCAGTATAGTGTAATGATAAATGTGAATCATAATTTCCTTAATAACCCTAAATTATGTCACAAGTGTATGAAATTGGGGCCCTTGAATATTTTTTTCAAGGAAACTAATGGTGGATCTTATAATATGATGCAAGGATAGAAGGTATCTATCAAGAAAAAAAGAAAGATGCATCTCGGTCTCTAGAAATGATAAGTATTAATCCTAAATTATAGAAGACACAAAAGAAGAAGGTATAATTTTTCATGATCAAACATGTTCTTGAAGAACTAGAAGAGGGACCTGTGACAATATTAGGTACCTTGAATATTTCTTATAAAATTATCTATGTTATGTTTTATATGGGTTCATAAAATTCATTAATATCTTCATGAGTATTAGATCAATTAAATTTGAACACAGAAAAGATGATTTAATCTATAAATGTTGTAACCCCTCTTGGAATGAGGATAAAGCAAGGATTTAAATGTTATTCTTATTTCATTATGATTATTCATGCAGAAATATCTTGGGATTTCTATTATTATATATATGATCATGTAAATGGTATAGATTAAATGATAATTTTTTAGGATTACATTGAATTTTATAATCATAAATCCTCTTTTACAATACTTGGTATAAGTTTTCACTTTTTCTAGGGAGAGTGGAACATTAATGTGAGCCAAGGGAGACCTTTAACTAAGAACCTTGGAGATTTATAATATCAACTAACCATAATTATTCTTTGATTAGGGGATACAAAATATGGATCTCAACTACCTATGATTATGGAATATTTCATATACGTGTTTCCTAAATATTTTTTCAGACTACCACTGGAGAGAGATGCTGAGTTCCCATGTAACACCGCAAGATTTTAAAAATAAATTTAACATTGAATTCATGAAACACTAAGTCTCTAAAAACCACTTTTTTATAACCTATCTAGTAAACATTATTTTTTCACCTCTGTGATTTGAATTTTGAAAAACTAACATACACAGTTGTGTTCAGTGAGATATTTAGAGTCTGATAAGACAAACTTAATTTTTGGTGAATAGTAACATACCCTTATGAATAGTAATATGAATATTAATATGACCCTTATGAATAGTAAATCAATTATTATTTTATTATCTTAAGGTTATAAAATAATGAGTTCTTGATTAATTTTTTAAGGTTATATAAAAGGAATTATAGTTTCAAAATTATTATTTTTCGAATAAATTATAATTTTATTTAAAAATTAAATTTGTAATATTTAGAAAATTATTTTCTAAAAATGGAGTTCATTTTTTATTTCTACACATCAAAAAATGGTAAGGGTTAATTTTGTTTATTTTTCTGAAATACTCAAAAAAATTATGAATAGTAAAATACGGTAATTTATCGTATATATATGTTATCAGTTAAATTCACTATTCTTAGCATCATGGATGATGTAATCAGACTTGGTTAGAAATAAAATGAACATATTACTATTCTTGTGCATAATAATCAATACTATTGGTTGTCTTTGGTAAAATAATAAAATAATGAGTAAAATAATGGGAAACCCCTCCTCTCCTCCACTATAAAAACCTCCCTTCACTCCCTATTCTCTTCACTCCACTAAAGCCTTGTGCCTTGTCTAAATTCTAATAAAATATACTCCCAATCTTCTCCCCCACATCTATCAGCCCTTGGTCTCATAAAAAGACCAAAACCTCTCCCCTAAAGAGGATCTCAAGGAAGAATACTTCAAGAGGTAATTTCCTCTTTTTATTTCTTTTATTTCAAGTTTATTTCTTTTCTTTTTCTTTACTCACCTCCTTTCATCTAAATTTTTTGATGACTCCAGTACCTTACATGTACTAGAATTTTGTTATGATAAAGTAATAATTCTTCATAATCTCTCATTTCCCCTTATTTTATACTATAATTGAAAACACCATCTGAGATGTGTTAATTTATCACATTCAAGGACGACGAGTTTTCAATTTCTATTACCATATTCAATTATGGTCCTGAAAAAAAATTGATGGTTTAACCAGACTATAATATACTTATTATAACATATTTCAGGTTTTTTAATCCTTTTATATTCATGATATTAATTTATAAATCAAAATGATTTCATTGTGGTCAAGAACCGCCAATTAACCCAAACAATTGTCAATTAAGTTTTATATAATGATTCATATTCGCTCCCAATAACCAAATGAATTTTATAACCCTGTAATATTCTGGTTGTTCACTAATAACATAAAAATTTTATTCTGGGCAACCATTCTCATTATACATGTTATTCATACATGAATATAAGTAAACTGATCATGAAAACCAAGGAAGAAAACACTCCAAAACAATGAAATTGGATCTCTTAACCCATCAAAAAAATATAAATAAACCTAATGAGGTTATTATAAATAAATTACATGAATATGAGGTTATTGAATCATTAATTTATGAATATAAATTTGATTATTCAGTTCATTAAGATTCAATTGATGAACACCAACGGACTTAAGGTAAGGGTTTTCTACCCTAACCGTCATTTTCATTCAGGTTACTCTTATTATCTAAGTACCTCAATTAAATTTTTATTTATTCATATTTGATCCACATATATTCTGTGAGAATGTAATATATATGTTAACCAACCATAATCTTTCTTTCATTTATGGGGATTTATACGTTTTAAAAGGATCTTTCAAAAATTCTTCCCAAAATGTGAGCCAAATTCAAGGGAATTTATCAAATTCTTACCTATTTTCAAGGGTACTCTATAACTAGTTTTGGAAACCATTATAAAAATAATATCTTACTTCAATTCTGGTTTTATACAAATATATTTCCAAAATAACTCTTATTTTCAAAGTAAAAGAGTATTTATCTCAATAATTACATGATGATTTTATAAGAGTATCTTCATCTATTTCAACACACTTGTTTATTCTTATGTATTATTGGGATTAATATTTTATGATATCATCTACCATATTTAATTTTATTTTTCTGATTATTTTGACTATGGATGTGCTATCTTAAAACCATTCACCAATTTACTCTGAATGGTTAGTGTTTATGTTTAACGTTCAGAGAAGGTTGTTTACATTTCATATATTAGTTTAAATATTAATGTATATGTTGTTTATATTTATTACTATTCATATGAGGAATGAATTGGACTTAGTAAGTGTAAGGTGGGGCCCACTATATCCCTTCGGTGCATCGATAGGTCTCATGAGACAAACCATGGTCTTGGCACGAGGCCTTGACAAAATGGATATTTATGGTCTTAGCATGAGGCCTTGACGGTATGGTTATGATGTCCCTCATTTTTCATTCCCTCTGTAAAGACCTATAAAATTCAAGGAAAAATGTTTCTTAATTTTCTTTGGGTTTTTACAAGAACGCAGTTTCAGACGGCACTTAATTCTGAGGCCCGGTGTGCCCGGAATTTCTATCCGAAGTTTAGCTCGGGTACGTTCAGTGAACGAACGAGCGGGAATTTCTAACTTTTGAACCGGTGCTCGAAATCGAATTCCAAGGGCACCGATGGAACCGTAGCACTGGTAATTGCTTAGGAACACCTGTTCCAGAGTTGCATTTTCACGAGAGTTGATGATAAAAATTGAGGAAGTTAAAAATAAAAATTTAACAACAATTTTTATTTTTACTCTAGTGTTTAATCCTTTGGATGGAAGTTGGGTAACTACCCAACCTCCCTTGGGAGGTTATGAGGGTGGTGGGGCCCACACGAACCCCACCTCTTCATATCCTCTAACCCCCTCAACTCCCATTAATTTTGTTAACTTAAGTTTATTAACTTATGGAATTAATGAGGTGAGTTAATGTAGAATTCAACCACTTGAATTTCAAAAGCCTTGATGTGTTAATAAAATAAGTTGAGAACTTATTTTATTGGGTTGGTGTTTAGTTGTTTGAGAGCCTTTTGAGAAAAAGCTAAGGAAGTCTTGAGTTCTTCATTCTCTTTGACGAAGAACGCGAAGAACGAACAATCTCCAACGTGGAGCGCCGAGCCCTCGGAGACCGTCTTCCACGACACCGACCTGCGACGCAACGTCTTCTTCCACGACATTTTTCATCCACAATGTCTCTTTTTGCGACGGTTTTCCGTGAAGAAATCTCCGTCAAAGTCTTCGAATCCTCGCTTCACGACGCCAACGTTCGTCATCTCTTTTATCAAGGTAGGGGATTATTTAATTATCTTCGTTCGTGATTTCTAGTTTTTCGTCCTTCATGATATATGACTAAATGATATCGATTAACGAGAGGGGGCCAGACCGCACAAACACGGCCGAGCCACCTCCTTTATCCTTGTTTGATTCTTTGTGGTTGGGACGGAATGGCGTGGTGTCGTCGCATCACGCGGGATCGTACGGCGAGTAATGCGTGGCGTCGTCGCGCCGCGCCGTGAAGTTGAACAAGGACGCGACGTCGTCGCGCCGCGTCGAAGAAAACCGAAGACACCGCGGCCGGAGCGGGGCCACGGCGGAAGGGAGCGGTGTCGTCGCACCGCGCCAGAAGAACCAAGCCGCGGCCGGTTCCGGGCCGCGGCGGAGCAGGGTGACCGGTGGCCGGTTCCGGGCCACCGGTGTCGGCGAGGGAGGAAGGACCGGCCGTCGTCGGTTCTTGTTGGCAGAACTGGCCGGCCGGTGCGGGCCGGCCGGACAAAGGGAAGCCGGGGAAATTAATTCCCTCGGCCGGCCATCACAAATGGCCCCCAATTAAATGGGGGTCCGCGGTTACACTAGGGGGGCAGGTGCCCCCCCCCCCCCTTGCCAAATGGCTCGGCCGTTGGCCGAGCTGGCCAGCGCGTTGTGCCCAGGCCAGGCCGGCCGCCTGGCCGGTCCGCCAGGCCGTGCCGCGCCGCGCCGCGCCGGGCCGGGCCGACCCGGACCCGGGGTGGGTCGACCCGGTTCGGGCCGACCGGGGGGGTCTCGGGCCGGGTCGGTCCGGGCCCGAAACCCCCGTTTTGAGACCGTCTTTGGTCTTTTGCCCATAACTTGGGCTACGGAACTCCGATCGACACACCGTCAGTTGCGATGCGATCCTTAAATCGAGACAGTCATTTCGGTATATCGCACTCAAGGTTTCGGATTACTTTGAGTTTGGCCAGGTTGGTTCGTACACGAAACCAACCGGGCCCTCGGAGCGGAAACGCTCATATCTTGAGCTTCGGACATCCGATTGACGTGTCGTCGACTTTGTTGGATTCCTCTTAGTGAGACGGATCTTTTGACTTACTCCATCCAAGGTTTGGACGTAGGTGGAGTACGGTCGGGTTGGTTTTGCCTTAGAAACCAACCGGGCCCCTGGGACGAAAAAGCCAATAACTCTCAAACCAGGCGTCCGATTGACGCGCCGTCTGTGACGTTGAGTTCCTGTTGACGATACGGAACTTTTGGATACATAAACTCTGGACTATGTGTCAGTTGATGTATCAGCCTCTCGGCCCGTGCAGCGGACCCTCCCGAACGAGCTTGCTGTGTGCGGGAACCCTAGAGCTGGCTGCGACTGCTACTATGACTGCAACGACGACTGTGCAGAGATCCTCAGTGGATTCGACGGCGACGACTATAGCACTTAGCAATCCTACGTGGATCAGTGCAACAGATCCTATGTGGATCTGATCCTGTGTGGGTCAGCGCTCAGTGGTTCTGTGTGAGCCAGCGCCTACAGATCATGAATGGGTCCAATCCTGTGTGGGTCTTTGCGGGGGTTAGTTACCTATCGATCCTGTGTGGGTCTGATCCTGTGTGGGTCATTGCGGGGGTTAGTACCTATCAATCCTTTGTGGGTCCGACGACTTATATGGATCAGTGATCATCTCTATCGTCTTTCGAAGAAGTATACCTGTGTGAGCTGAATCCTATTTTACTTTCCTGTGTGGATTGTGTTTTGCTATCCTGTGTGGATTTACATTTTGCTTTCCTGTGTGAACTGGGTTGTACTTGGGCTCGGATGTTGGAGCCGAACAAGAATTGATGACTTAGGTATATGTTTGGGCATATACCTAAGCAGTGTTGGATGTTACTTCGTGATTTACCTTTCCCTTTGTGGTTTATCCTTTGTGGATACTGGGAGACCTTCGGGGGTCTCGGGGTCCCTACTGAGTAGCTTATACTCACCCCTACACGGGCTATGCCCGCACTACGTTGTGTTGGTTGCAGACGACGGACAGTGTTGAACGTGGTTGAGGCTTGCAGAGTAGGACGGTACCTGGAGGTGGACCACTGGGCGGGACATACTCGGAGCGGACGGCGGAACCCGAGGAGCAGTGGAGCTATCTGTACCCACCCTTCAGGTGGGATTTCCAGTGGACAGCTCGGCATTGTGGCTTTACTTTTCAGTTTCTATTTTCCCTTTCCAGTTGTACTTTACTTTCAGTTTGGGTTTGTATACTTGCCCACTTACTTTTCCGCACTTACTATTGTACCAGCTTTTACTTAGTGTTTGCTTCTTCTGCTTGCTTACTCTGTGGTGTTTGTTTAATTTACAAAGGAAATGCCTTCCCTTTTATTGGGAATTTACGCCTTGGTGCTAGTCGCCAGCCCCTGGCCTATGGAAGGCGGGCTTGGGGTAGTCACGACACGGGCCCCGCGGACGGGTCGTGACAAATTGGTATCAGAGGAGTTCGGTTCTACCGCAGAACTTGGACTCTGATCTTTTTATATGTGAAGCCATAATGTTAAGTGTACTGAGTGTGGTTATCAGTCCAGGGAGTCCAGTGTTGGTGCGGCGGCCGACGTATCCATACACCAGGACCCTGACTTCTGATTTCCGACTTAATACACGAAAACATTGATTGCATGTGTGTTTCGAGTTTTGTTTGTGATTACTTTGTATCGGCTCACCAGGTATACTGTTCTGACCGTGGCACACCTGTTTCCTTTTCAGGATGGCCCCACGACGGCAGCCAGCTAGGGTTCCGAGATTTGAGCGTGATGACAGCCCACCGAGCGACGAGGCCTCGGTGCAGGGCCCTTTGTCAGCAGTGGCACCGGTGGTAGCTCTACCCGCCGAGCCACCGATGCTTCCAGCACCAGCCGCTGACGATGCACGTCACCTCAGTGCACTTCATGAGTTCCAACGCTAGCGACCTCCCAGGTTTCGCGGGAAGACGGACCCCCAGGAAGCCGAGGACTGGATGGAGGCAGTGGTGAGAGTTTTCAGGTTAGTGAGGACACCAGCAGACCTCATGGTGATCCTCGCAGCGAGCCTACTGCACGCGGCAGTGGGCCGATGGTGGAGCTTGATGATCCAGGTGCACGATGAGTCATCTCTTCTCTGGACGGATTTTGAGAGCCTCTTCCGCTCAGAGTTTGTCCCAGCCACCCTTCGTGCGGTGCGCATCCGGGAACTTCTTCAGCTGCGTCAGGGCAGCATGACGGTCGCCTAATAGTCAGTGAGATTTATTGATCTCTCATGCTACTCTACAGACATGGTACGGGACCCATTCTTCTGGGCCCGGACCTTTGAGCAAGGATTGAGACACGAGATCAGGGCATCGCTGATCTCCCTCAGCATTCCGACTCAGACAGGAGTACTGGAGCGAGCCCTTTTGATTGAGATCTTCCTTGCTGAGTCTACATCAGCATCGAGACCCACCGCAGGGCAGCACGTAGCAGAGTCTTCTACAGCAGGCAGTCGATGGATGATTCATGGGTCCAGGCAGACCAGACCCTCAGGCAGACGACCTCAGGACACTGGCTCAGTAGTGCGGGGCACACAGCGTGGAGCCAGTCTTTCGAGAGGCAGGCAGTGCTACTCATGCAGCAGGCAGGGCCACATGGCTCGTGATTGCCCGACCCGTCGTGCCGAGGAGCAGCAGACGGTTGAGGGACCACCGAGGCAGAGGCATAGGGTCGACCGTGGCGGTCCGCAGGGAGGAGGCAGACGAGGCAGAGGAGCTATCCGAGCAGTAGGTGGTGGGAGACGCTTTGAGGCTCTACCACCACCACCACCAGGAGGTCCACCCTGACCACAGGGAGCTGGCGGACAGAGACAGGCACAGCTCCAGGCAGCAGAGGCCTACGACCACGGCGCGCCCGAGATGATTCGAGGTACTATCTGTGTCCATTCCACCCTTTCTGAAATTCTTATAGACACAGGAGCGAGTCACTCTTTCATAGTCGCTGCCCTTGTTCGGAGCTCGGAGATTCCGATAGAGTCGTTGGCTCGATCCTTAGGGCTAGAGACTCCTATGGGAGCAGACTCGATGATTACGCACTGGTGCCGGCAGTGTGAGCTTACTCTAGGAGGTGAGAGCTTCGGCTGGGATCTTCTTGTAGCGGCGTCGAGGCCTTACGACGTCATCTTGGGCATGGATTGGTAGTCTACGGTCCATGCACATATTGACTGTATTAGGCGCAAGGTGTGATGTGTACGCACCGACCGGAGCAGGTTCACCTTCACCGGCAAGAAGGGAGCCTTTGCAGCATAGGATGGACTTCCACGGAGGAGAGGACATCCCATCACTCACCAGTTGGCTAGCCTCATCCTAGGAGCTGTTGACGTGCGGAGTCCTGGTTTTCCTGCAGTGGTGGATCAGTATGCAGATGTTTTTCCCGACGACGTTCCAGGGCTACCTCCACGTAGAGAGGTACACTTTTATATTTACATGTACCTCGGGACAGCCCCGATATCGACTCCAGCATATCGGATGGCCCCCGCTGAGCTTCGAGATCTACGGGTATAGTTGGAGGACTTGCAGGGAAAGGGATTCATCCGACCCAGTGTTTCACCCTGGGCTTCCCCGATTTTGTTCGCCAAGAAGGAGGACGGGAGCTTGTGACTTTGTGTCAACTATCGTCGCCTGAACCAAGTGATAGTGAGGAACAAGTATTCGCTACCGAGGATTGATGACCTCTTCGATCAGCTCAAGGGATCACGGTGGTTCTCAAAGATAGACCTCAGTTCAGGCTATCATCAGCTCAGAGTTCGAGATGAGGACGTGCAGAAGACGGCCTTCAGATGTCGGTATGGCCACTATGAGTTCTTGGTTATGCCTTTCGGCGTAACCAATGCTCCATCAGTGTCCATGGCCCTCATGAACAAGATCTTTCATCCATACCTCGATCGTTTTGTCGTGGTCTTCATCGACGACATTTTGATTTACTCGACGACTGAGGAGGAGCACGCCTACCACTTGCGGGTTGTACTAGACACACTCTGAGAGCATCATCTTTATGGTAAGCTCTCGAATTGTCAGTTATGGATACGTGAGGTCCACTTCTTGGGACACATCATCTCTGAGGCGGGAGTTGCAGTGGATCCTGTGAAGATCGAGGCAGTGCTAGCTTGGGAGCCACCCAGGAGCATGACAGAGGTGTGGAGTTTCCTGGGACTAGCTGGATACTACCGGAGATTTGATCCAAACTTCTCCAGAGTTGCGGCACCACTCTCAGATTTGACGAAGAAGGGGAAACACTTCGTGTGGTCAGACAGATGTTAGCAGAGCTTCCAGGAGCTGAGACAGAGATTGACCAGCGCACCTATCTTGAGGTTGCCTGAGGAGGGAGTAGGGTACGTAGTCTACTACGATGCATCAGGGACCGGACTCAGATGTGTCCTAATGCAGGAGCGGGCAGTGATCGCCTATGTATCACGTCAGTTGAGGCCGCATGAGAAGAACTACGCTACCCATGACTTGGAGTTAGCAGCAGTGGTCTTCGCTCTGAAGAAATGGCGACACTATCTGATGGGCGAGCGTTTTACAGTCTTTTCTGGCCATCAGAGTCTCAGATACATCTTCTCTCAGAAGGATCTGAATCTGAGACAGCGGCGATGGCTCGAGTTCCTCCAGGACTATGACTTTGAGATAGTCTATACTCCTGGGAAGGGGAACGTGGTATCCGATGCTCTCAGTAGAAGGACGGGCATTCAGCTACTTGAGGAGGCGACAGAGCAGCTAGCCTCTTTGCAAATATCATTCATGGATAGAGATGGAGCAGCCTTCCTCCAGTCTCTCACAGTCACTCCTCCACTACTGCAACGGGTCATAGAGGCATAGCGTGGGGACGCTGACTGTGATATGCGGCGTGCACAGATATCCTCAGGACAGGCACCTGATGGTTTCTCCTTTGGCGCAGATCACGACGTCCTTTTTAGAGGATGTACCTTGGTACCAGTTGCTTTACGGGAGGAGGTGCTGAGAGAGTTTCACACTTCTCCTTTAGCAGTACATCCTCGAGTGGAGAATATGTACCAGGATCTCAGACGACAGCACTGGTGGCCGGTTATGAAGAAGGTTGTGGCAGAGTTCGTTTCTCGATGCCTCACCTTCCAGCAGGTGAAGGCATAGCACCAGGTACCAGCAGGCTTGGTACAGCCCTTAGAGGTCCTAGAGTGGAAGTGGGACGGGATATCTATGGACTTTTTGACTGGACTTCCACGCACTTCCATAGGTCATGACTCCATTAGGGTGATTGTCGACCGACTCACCAAGTCGGCTCACTTCTTACCCATCAGAGAGAAGAGCTCAGTGGAGAGCTTGGGATGACTTTACGTTCATGAGATTGTGTGGCTTCATGGTGTTCCATCATCTATCGTCTCCGATCGAGATGCTCGCTTTACTTCCCGGCTTTGGAAGGGGTTGTAGGAGGCGTTCGGGACACAGCTACGTCTGAGCACAGCCTTTCACCCTCAGACGGATGATCAGACGGAGAGGACCATTCAGATTCTCGAGGACATGCTCCGCGCATGTGTCCTCGACTTTGGTCGCAGCTGGGAGGACCACCTACCCTTGGTGGAGTTCGCGTACAACAACAGCTACCACTCCACCATCGAGATGGCACCATACGAGGCGTTGTATGGCCGACCTTGTAGATCTATTTTGTGCTGGACAGACCCTGGGGAGTGAGCACTTGTGGGACCGGAGATGGTCCAGGCCACGATAGAGAAGGTCCAGGTCATCCAGGAGCGGATGAGGACAGCTTAGAGCCGGCAGAAGTCTTATGCTGACAGGAGGCGGAGGACACTAGAGTTCGAGGATGGCGACCACGTCTTCTTGCGTGTCTCACCTCGATGTGGATTACGGAGATTTGGCCGAGGCGGAAAGTTGTCTCCACGCTTCATCGGACCGTTCCAGGTCCTCGGCAGGATTGGCGAGGTGGCTTATCGTCTGGCTCTACCACCTGAGTTGCACCGGGTGCACGACGTTTTCCACGTGTCTCAGCTGAGGAGATACGTGCACGACCCAACGCATATCATTGACCATGGGAACTCGGCATTGATGATGGGGCGACTTTTGCAAAGGTCCCAGTGGAGATCAAGCATCGATAGGAGCGGGTCCTATGTGGACGGTCGATTCCTCTAGTGTGCATTAGATGGCAGCATGGGAACCTCCAAAAGAGCACTTGGGAACGGGAGGCTCAGATGCGTCCTCAGTACCCACATTTGTTTCCCTAGTTTTTGATGTATCTTTACGGGGACATAAAGCCCGGAGGTGGGAGTAATGTAAAGACCTGTAAAATTCAAGGAAAAAATTTTCTTAATTTTCTTTGGGTTTTTACAAGAACGCAGTTTCATACAACACTTAATTCCGAGGCTCGGTGTGCCCAGAATTTCTATCCGAAGGTTAGCTCGGGTACGTTCAGTGAACGAATGAGAGGGAATTTCTAACTTTTAAACCGGTGCTCGGAATCGAATTTCGAGGGCACCAATGGAACCGTAGTGCCGGTAATTTCTTAGGAACACCTGTTCCGGAGTTGCGTTTTCACAAGAGTTGATGATAAAAATTGTGGAAGTTAAAAATAAAAATTTAACAACAATTTTTATTTTTACTCTAAGTGTTTAATCCTTTGGATGGAAGTTGGGTAACTACCCATTCTCCCTTGGGAGGTTATGAGGGTGGTGGGGCCCACACGAACCCCACCCCTTCATATCCTCTAACCCACTCAACTCCCATTAATTTTGTTAACTTAAGTTTATTAACTTATGAAATTAATGAGGTGAGTTAATGTGTAATTCAAACACTTGAATTTCAAAAGCCTTGATGTGTTAATAAAATAAGTTGAGAACTTATTTTATTGGGTTGGTGTTTAGTTGTTTGAGATCCTTTGGAGAAAAATCTAAGGTAGTCTTTAGTTCTTCATTCTCTTTGATGAAGAACGCGAAGAACGAACGATCTCCGACGTGGAGCGCCGAGCCCTCGGAGATCGTCTTCCGCGACACCGACCCGCGACGCAACGTCTTCTTCCACGACTTTTTTCTTCTGCGACGTCTCTTTTCGCGATAGTTTTCCACGACGAAATCTCCGTCAACGTCTTCGAATCCTCGCTTCGCGACGCCGATGTTTGTCATCTCTTTTATCAAGGTAGGGGATTATTTAATTATCTTCGTCCGTGATTTCTAGTTTTTCGTCCTTCGTGATATACGACTAAATGATATTGATTAACGAGAGGGGGTCGGACTGCACAAACACGGACGACCCTCCTCCTTTATCCTTGTTTGATTCTTTGTAGTTGGGACGGAATGGCGTGGTGCCGTCGCACCACGCGGGATCGTACGGCAAGTAATGCGCGGCGCCGTCGCGCCGCGCCGTGAAGTTGAACAAGGACGCGATGCTGTCGCGCCGCATCGACGAAAACTGAAGACACCGCGGCCGGAGCGGGGCCACAACAGAAGGGCGCGGTGCCGTTCCACCGCGCCGGACGAACCAAGCCGCGGACGGTTCTGGGCCGCGGCGGAGCAGGTTGACCGGCGGCCGGTTCCGGGCCGCCGGTGTCGGCGAGGGAGGAAGGACCGTCCGTCGTCGGTCCTTGTTGGCAGAACCGGCCGGCCGGTGCGGGCCGGCCGGACAAAGGGAAGTCGGGGGAATTAATTCCCCCGGCCTGCCAGCACAAATGGCCCCCAATTAAATGGGTTCCGCGGTTACACCAGGGGGGCAGGTTCCCCCCCCCCCCCCTTGCCAAACGGCTCGGCCGTTGGTCGAGCTGGCCAGCGCGCTGTGCCCAGGCCGGGCCGGCTGCCTGGCCGGTCCACCAGGCCGGGCCGCGCCCAGGCCAGGCCGCGCTGGCTGGGCTGGGCCGCGCCGACTTGGACCCGGGGCGGGTCGACCCGGTTCGGGCCGATCGGGGGGGTCTCGGGCCGGGTCGGTCCGGGCCCGAAACCCCCGTTTTCGGACCGTCTTTGGTCTTTTTCCCATAACTTGGGCTACAGACCTCTGATCGATGCACCGTCAGTTGCGATGTGATCCTTGAATTGAGAAGGTCATTTAGGTATATCACACTCAAGGTTTTGGATTACTTTGAGTTCGTCCGGGTTGGTTCGTACACGAAACCAACCGGGCCCTCGGAGCGGAAACGCTCATATCTTGAGCTTTGGACGTCCGATTGACGTGCCGTCGACTTTGTTGGATTCCTATTAGTGAGACGGATCTTTTGGCTTACTCCACCCGAGTTTTGGACGTAGGTGGAGTATAGTCGGGTTGGTTTTGCCTTAAAAACCAACCGAGCCCCTGGAACGAAAAATCCAATAACTCTCAGACCGGGCGTCCGATTGACGCGCCGTCTGCGATGTTGAGTTCCTATTGACGATACGGAACTTTTGGATACATCAACTCTGGACTATGTGTCAGTTGATGTATCAGCCTCTCGGCTCGTGGAGCGGACCCTCCCGAATGAGCTTGCTGTGTGCGGGAACCCTAGAGCTGGCTACTACTGCTACTGTGACTGCGACGACGACTGTGCAGAGATCCTCAGTGGATTCGATGGCGACGACTACAGCACTCAGCGATCCTATGTGGATCAGTGCTACAGATCCTGTGTGGATCCGATCCTGTGTGGGTCAGCGCTCAGCGGTTCTGTCTGAGCCAGCGCCTACAGATCCTGTGTGGGTCCGATCCTGTGTGGGTCTTTGCGGGGGTTAGTTACCTATCCATCCTGTGTGGGTCTGATCCTGTGTGGGTCATTGCGGGGGTTAGTACCTATCGATCCTTTATGGGTCCGACGACTTAGATGGATCAATGATCATCTCTATCGTCTTTCGAAGAAGTATACCTGTGTGAGCTGAATCCTATTTTACTTTCCTGTGTGGATTGTGTTGTGCTATCCTGTGTGGATTTACGTTTTGCTTTCCTGTGTGGACTGGGCTGTACTTGGGCTCGGATGTTGGAGCCGAACGAGAATTGATGACTTAGGTATATGTTTGGGCATATACCTAAGCAGTGTCGGATGTTACTTCGTGATTTACCTTTCCCTTTGTGGTTTATCCTTTGTGGATACTGGGATCCCTTCGGGGGTCTCGGGGTCCCTACTGAGTATCTTATACTCACCCTTGCAGGGGCTATGACTGCACTACGTTGTGTTGGTTGGAGACGACGGACAGGGTTGAACGTGGTTGAGGCTTGCAGAGCAGGACGCTACCTGGAGGTGGACCACTGGGTGGGACATACTCGGAGCGGACGGAGGAACCCGAGGAGCACTGGAGCTATCTGTACCCACCCTTCAGGTGGGATTTCTAGTGGACAGCTCGGCGTTGCGGCTTTACTTTTCAGTTGTTGTTTTCCCTTTCCAGTTGTACTTTAATTTCAGTTTGGGTTTGTATACTGGCCCACTTACTTTTCTGCACTTACTGTTGTACCAGCTTTTACTTAGTGTTTGCTTCTTCTGCTTTCTTGCTCTGTGGTGTTTGTTTACTTTACAAAGGAAATGCCTTCCCTTTTATCGAAAATTTACGCCTTGGTGCTAGTTTCCAGCCCCTGGCCTATGGAAGGCGGGCTTGGGGTAGTCACAGCACGGGCCCCGAGGACGAGTCGTGACACCCTCATTATGAAAATATTAATTATGGTTCATGTGGTTATTTGAATAGTAGAATACCCATGATTATGTTTTATTATGGAATTATTTATTCAACTATTATTCCTACTAAAATGTGTTCAAGTGTATTGTTAAAGGCATGTGTTTTTAGTATTCATCATGCATAATGTTTATGCTTATTATATCTTACACTGTATTGCTTACCCTTACTGAGTGTTTGAGCTCTCCCCTTTCTTATGTTTCATTTAATTAGGACATGAATATGTTTATTATGAATGACATGTGGAGATAAACTTATAGTTGTGGATGTGATCAATAAAACTTATATTTTGTATTTTATTTTGAGTTTTAATGTTGAAATTATGTATGTATCTTCTTTCCAAAGATACTAAAATACTCATTCCTTCATGATGCATATTCTTTATTTATATGCCAATGTAATAAAATAAGGTACTGACTCCAAGAAACTGGGGTCGAGTCCTTACAGTTGGTATCAGAGGAAGTTTTGTATAAAACTTTGAAACTATATTTATAAAACATAGATTAGGGAACCAAACCCTAATATAGTCTTTGAGGATAAACATACAAGAACATCTTGGAATCTTGGTAAGAAATAGATTATGTAGATATATCTAGAAAATAAATCCCTGTCTAGATACTACAAGTGGACGTTTTTCTAGCACAGATATACCTCGGAGTGAAAACTCTGACAAAGAGTTTTGGGCTTAACCCAGGGTATCCTGGTACATGACAACGAGCCTTAATGCACACCTATTTTGACACTCTCAAGAGATATTCTTAAGATAATTTACATTTTATTTACAATCCATTATGAAGGATTTAAATGTAAATTTTTCCTCAAACAAACCATGTTTGTGATTATGGGATTATCCATGCATAAGATTTCAATTTATATCAATTATTTTGCTAAGTTGAGATTATACATTATGATTCATAACTTACTATAGTGTATGAAATTATCTAGAAATGGAACCCAGTGGAAGAAATGGAAACTACATGAATATGTGTATCCCATGTAGGTATTTCCCTCTGATGTAAGATAATGATGTTGGATATAGAGCTACGACTGGTGATGAGAAACTTATAACTATACTGGGACAACTGACTCAGGTTATAAATAGTAACCTTACCTATATGGAGCATCCTGATCCATAATGTGGAGGATCTATATTGGATCTCTTTATACAACATCATCCTCTATCATTCAATGGGACTACAAACCCATTTAAAGTTGAGTAGTGGATAAGTTCCCTAGAGAAGATATTTCTCATTTTGGGATGTAAAGAAAGAGGGAAGGTTGTCATGGTAGTTTATCATCTATTGGGAGATGCGTATCAGTGGTGGTCATTAATCCAAAACACAAAGGAGGATGAAGAAATATAATATATGGAATAGAGTGATTTTAAGGAAATATTCCTAGAAAAATATTTTCCCCATGAACAAAGAGAATATGTGGAATGGAAATTATTAAATCTGAGGCAGAAAGAGGATGTAAATATGGACAAGTATGAAGCCAACTTTAAAAGGATGGAAAGACATGTCCCAGACTACATACGTAATCCAAGGAGTAATATTGATTGATTCAATGATGGTTTAAAACCATTCCTCTAAATGGATCTAGTCTCCCAAAGTTTCTCATCATATAAAGATATAGTCTCAAGTGTTATCAAGACGGAAAAAGAATTTTCTAAGTCTTATGACTTTAAAGGAAAGAAATAGAAGAAGAGGTCTAATAAAAACTTTGGAAAAGGAAATAAGGAAATAGGGAAAAGGGAAAGAGTTTACCTTCTATCCTGTAGTAATTGTGGGAAGAAACATCCTGGCACTTTCTTGAAGGGAATGGGAGTTTGTTACAAGTGTAGAGAAAAAGGCCACCTATCTCGGGATTATAAGGGGAAGAAAGAATCTACCAATTTTCAATGCTATAATTATAGAGATATGGGACATTATGACCATAAATTTCCTAAGCATCAGGGAAGATTTACCTAAATAAGGCCAAGGAGAAAGGCCATGATTATGCGGTCACAACTGCGAAGGTTTAAGTTCCTAACGATGTGGTGGTGGGTACTTTAATTGTTTCCTCAAACTTAGCAAATGCTTTATTTTATTATATATCATTGTATTCCTTCATATCTCCCAGTTTTCCAATAAAATTAGCTATTTCTAATTTTATTTAATAAGGTAGTTGTCAGTTAAAACTCCTAAGGGAAGTATCATTGCAATAAAGTTGTGTTAGGAAGTCCCCATTATGGAATATAAACGTGCTTTATCTGTTGATTTTTTTATCATACCCATGATTTACTTTGATATAATCCTTGGTATGGACTAGATTTCAAACCATTATGATAAAATTTATAGTAAGAAGAAGGAGGTTACAATTTTGAGGATAATGTGGAATAACTTATCTTTAGGCCAGAAACATCACCATCTGATTATCATCTAGATCCACCCCCAGTAGCTCTACCAAATTAAATTATTGGGGAGGAAGGGAACACAATATATATGGGTGGGTAAAGGAATGTTCAAATATTGGATTTAACTATTGTGCAAGAATATGTTGATGTTTTTCCATAGGATTTACCTAGACATCCTATAGAATGGGAAGTTGAGTTCTATATTGATTTAATTCCTGGTTCAAGGCCTATATCAAAGACTCGTTATAGAATGGCCACTATGGAGTTAGTATAACTAAAGAAACAACTATAGGAATTGAGTGATAAAGGATATATTCACCCTAGTGTTTCCCCATGGGGATCCTCTGTTCTTTTCTTTAAGAATAAAGATGGATCTATGAGGTTGTGCATTGACTACAGGGAGATCAATGCTATAGAAATAAAGAAAAAGTATCCCCTACCTCACATTGATGATTTATTTGATCAACTTCATAGATCCCAATATTTTTCAAAAACTAAACTTCAATCTAGATATCATCAGTTTCTATGAAGGAAGGAAGACATTCCAAAGATAGTGTTTCGAACCAGGTATGGGTATTATGAGTCTGCAGTAATGCCTTTTGGATTGAATAATGCACCATTAGTTTTCATGGATATAATGAATAGAGTATTCAAGGAATATATTGATTATTTTTGGTGGTATTTATTGATGATATATTGGTATACTCTAAAAGCTATGAAGACCATGAAAATCACTTGCGCACTATTCTGAAGATTCTTAGAAGAAATGTATTATATGGGAAGTTTAGAAAATGTGAATTTTGGCTTCAATCAGTTTCCATTATTTTCCACATTGTCTCTAAGGATAGAATATCTATTGATCCTTCAAAGAAAAAGGTTCTAAAAGAATGGCCTACTCCAACATACATAACCGAGGTACGTAGTTTTATTGGTTTAGTAGGTTATTATCAGCATTTCGTACAGAACTTCACCCATTTAGCCAACCCAATGACCAAGAATACACATAAAGGGGTTAAGTTTGTATGGACAAAATAATGTGAGGAGTGTTTTGAGGAATTGAATAGGAGATTAGTGAATGCTCTAATCCTGACTCTAGCATCAGGGAATGATGTGTTTGTGATCTATAGTGATGCATCAAAGAAAGGACTTGGTTATGTTTTTATGCAAAATGATAGAGTTATTTCCTATGCATTAAGGTAGCTAAAAATTTATGAACAAAACTATAATACTCATGATCTTGAGTTATCAGTTGTAATATTTTCTCTGAAGATATGGATACATTATCTCAATGGTGAAAAATGTGAGATATATACAGACCATAAGATTTTGAAATATATCTTCTCATAGAAATAACTCAACATGAGGAAAAGGTGATGGCTTGAACTACTCAAGGATTATGATTGTACTATACACTACCACTCAGGAAAGGAAAACATGGTAGTCGGTACATTGAGTAGGAAGGATCATGGAGTTCTCAAAAAAATTAGGATTGAAAAGGATCCTTTGTGCATGGATCTAGTGAGGATGGATATGGGAATTATCAAAGAAGGTGAAATATCACTAATTTTTCAAATGGTTGCCCAACCATCTTTATTGGAAAGAATTAAATATTCGCAGTCTGATGATGAGAATCTTAAAAAGAAAATTAATGCTTTGAAAGATGGGAAGTTGGATGACTTCATGTGTAAAGGTGGAATTATGAAATTTGGGAAGAGGATATGTGTTCCCTCTCTACCTGAGATGAAAAGTGAGTTATTGGATGATTCTCATAGCTCAAATTTCTCTATACATCCTGGTAGCACTAAGATGTATAGATATTTGAGGGAATATTTCTGGTGGGGCAACATGAAGAGGGAAATTGCTGATTATGTATTCAGATGTTTAGTTTTTCAACAAGTAAAGGCTGAATGACAACATCCTAGAGGATTCAGGCAACCTATACCTATTACTACATGGAAATGGGATGACATCACTATGGATTTTGTCCTTGGGTTACCCAAGACTCCAAGAAAGAATGATGAAATATGGGTAATTATTGATCGGCTTACGAAATATACACATTTCCTCACTAAAAGGGAGGATTTTCCACTAGAGAGCCTAGAATAACTATATATAAATGAATTTGTGAGACTTCATGGAGCACCTCTCTCAATTTTTTCTGATCATGATCCTAGATTTACATTGAAATTATAGAAAATTCTTCATAAATCTTTGGATACTGGGCTTCATTTGAGTACCTCTTACCATCCTCAAACTGGCGGGAAAACATAAAGGACAATACAAACCTAGGACATGTTGAGATCATGTTTACTTGACTTTCAAGGTATGTGGGATCAATATTTACCTTTAGTGTAGTTTTCCTATAATAATAGTTTCCAATAAAGTATTCAAATGGCGCCATATGAAGCATTGTACGGAAAGATATGTTGTACACCAACTTGTTGGGATGAAGTTGGAGAAAAGAAGCTTTTGGGCCCAGATCTTGTGGAGGAAACAACAGTGAAGGTAAATACTATTCAAGGCCATATCAAAGTATCTCAAAGAAGACAAAAAATCTATTCTGATAATTGAAGTAATGATTTGTAATTTGGAGTGGGAGATCAGATTTTCTTAAAAAAATTCCATGGAAGGGTGTTATAAGATTTGGGAAGAAAGGGAAACTAAGCCCTAGGTACATAGGCCCTTTTGAAATTCTAGAGAGAATTGGAGATTTTTCATATAATTTAGTTATGCCTCCTATCTTGTCTAAATAACACAATGTGTTCCATGTCTCATTGCAGAGAAAGTACATGCCAAACCCAACACATGTCGTCACTTCTGAAGGTATAGAATTGGAGCCTGACCTATCTTGTTATGAAGAGCCTATTCAGATTATGGACACTAATTAACAAGTGTTGATGAATCATACAATTCGACCAGTAAAGATACTTTGGAAAAATAAAAAATTCAAAGAGGCAACATGGGATCCTGAGGAGCTTATGATGAAGAACTACCCAAATCTTTTTGGGAGGTAACATTTTGGTAATTTCAAGGACGAAATTTTTGTAAGAAGGGGATAATGTAACACCCCAAGATTTTTCAAATTAATTTAATATTGAATGTATGAAACACTGATTCTCTTCAAAAAACCACTTTTTTATAACCTATCCAGTAAACATAATTTTTCCACCTCTGTGATTTGAATTTTGAAAAACTGACATACACAGTTGTGTTGAGTAAGATATTTAGAGTCTGATAAGACAAATTAATTTTTGGTGAATAGTAACATACCCTTATGAATAGTAATATGAATAGTAATATGACCCTTATGAATAGTAAATCGATTATTATTTTATTGTGTTAAGGTTATAAGATAATGAGTTCTTGATTAATTTTTCAAGGTGATATAAAATGAATTATAGTTTTAAAATTATTATTTTTCGAATAAATTATGATTTTATTTAAAAATTAAATTAATAATATTTAGATTTTTTTTAAAAAAATGGAGTTAATTTTTGAATTCTACACGTTGAAAATGGTTATGGTTAAATTTTGTGATTTTTATGAAATACTCAAATTGTTTATGAATAGTAAACTACAGTAATTTACCGTATATATACATTATCTATTAAATTAAATATTACTAGAATCATGGATGATTTAAGAACACTTGGTTCAAACTAACATGCACATATTTCTATTATTGGTCACAATAATCAATACTATTGGTTGTCTTTGGAAAAATAATAAAATAATGAGTAAAATAATGGGAAAACCATCCTCTCCTCCACTATAACCCCCCCCCCCCCCCACTCCCTCTTCTATTCACTCCTCTCAAGCCTTGTGCCTTGTCTAAATTCTACTCAAATTTACTCCCAAGATCCTCCCCCACCTCTATCATCCCTTGTTCTCATAAAAATACCAAAACCTCTCCCCTAAAGAGGCTCTCAGGGAAGAATACTTCAAGAGGAAAATTCCTCTTCATTTCTTTTATTTCGAGTTCCTTTATTTTCTTTTTATTCCCTCACCTCCTTTCATCCAAATTTTGAGATTAATCCAAGACCTTACATGTAATATAATTTGGTTATGATAAAGGAATAATTCTTTATCATCTCTCATTTCCCCTTCTTTTATAATAGAAATGAAAACATCATCTGAGGTGTGTTAATTTATTACATTTGAGGACGACGAGTTTTTAATTTGTATTACCATCTTCAATTATGTTCATAAAACTATTTTGATTGTTAAAATATACTATAAAATATGTATTATAACTTATTTAAGGTTTAATAATCCTTTTTTACGCATGATATTAATTTATAAATCAAAATGAGTTCATTGTGATCAAGAACCGCCAATTAACCCAAACAATTATCAATAAAGTTTTATATAATGATTCATCTTCACTCAAAATAAAAAAAAATGAATTTTATAACCCTATAATATTATGGTTGTTCACTAATAACATACAACTTCTATTCTGGACAACCATTCTCATTCTACATGTTTATCTGAACATGAATATAAGTAAACTGATCACAAAAAACAAGGAAGGAAACACTCTTAAACAATGAAATTGGATCTCTTAACCCATAAAAAGGCTATAAATAAACCTAATGAGTTTATGATAAATAAATTAATTTAATAGGAGGTTCTATAATCATTAATTTATGAACCTAAATTTGATTATTCAGGTCATTAAGATTTAAGTGAGGAACACCAACGGACTTAAGGTAAGGGTTTTCTACCTGAACCTCCATTTTCATTTGGGTTAATTTTATTGTCTACTTACCTAAATTAAATTATTATTTATTCAAATTTACTCCACATATATTATGTGATAATTTTATATATTTTTGAACCAACCAAAATCCTACTTTCATTTATAGAGAGTTATACATTTTAAAAGTATCTTTCAAAAATTATTCCTGAAATGCGAGCCAGATTCAAGGGAATTTATAAAATTCTTACCGATTTTCAAGTGTACTATGTAATATATTTTTGGAAACCATTATAAAAATACTATCTTAATTCACTTCTGGATTTATAAAAATATTTTTCCAAAAGAACAAATAGTATTTATCTCAAAAATTACTCGATGATTTTATAAGAGTATCTTCATCTATTTCAACACTTTTGTTGATTCTTACGTATTGTTGGGATTAATATTTTATGATATCATATACCATATTTAATTTAATGGTTTATTATTATTTTAAATATGTATTTTTATCTTAAAATCATTCACTAATTTACTCTGAATGGTTAGTTTTTATGCTCAATGTTCGGGGAAAGTTATTTACATTTCATATATTAGTTTCAATATGAATGTATATGTTGTTTATGTTTTTCCCCATTCATATGAGGAATTAATTGGACTTAGTAAGTGTCAGGTGGATACCTCTATATCCTCTAGTTGCATCGGTAGGTCTCATGAGACAAACTATGGTCTTGGCACGAGGCCTTGAAAAAATGGATATTTATGGTCTTGGCACGAGGCATTGATGGTATGGTTATGATGTCCCGCATTATGAATTTCCTAATTATGAAAATATAATTGATGTTTCATGTGGTTATTTGACTAGTAGAATACCCATGATTATGTTTTATTATGGCATTATTTATTTAGCTCTTATTCCTGCCATAATGTGTACAAGTTTATTGTTAAAGGCATGTATTTTTAGTATTCACCATGCCTAATGTTTATGTTTATGATATCTTTTTCTGTATTTCTTACCCTTACTGAGTTTTTAATATCACCCCTTTCTTATGTTTCATTTTTTCAGGACATAAAGAAGTTCATTATGGATGACCTTTAGGTATAAACTTATAGTTGTGTATGTTCCCAATAAAACTTATATGTTGTATTTAATTTTGAGTTGTAATGTTGAACTTATGTATGTATCTTGTTTACAAAGATACTAAACTACTCGGTCCTTCAGGATGCATATTCATTGTTTATATTCCAATGTAATAAAATAAGGAACCAGATCTAGGAAACTGGGATCAGGTCCTTACATCCCATTTTATTTATTTTCAGGAACAAGTTTGATATCCTTACCATTATATCACATGAAACTTGACGATCTATGATATTTTAAGACCTTATTGAAATATTTTTAAGGGAAATGATTTATTTTATCAAGTGTGTCACCTTGGTTAGTGCCAGTTATTTTTTCTAAGAAGGTTGATGAGAGATTACATTTGTGCATTTACTACCAAAATATGGTCTATTTGATACAAATAATATGTATCCACTTCCCCGCATTGATGATATTTTTTATCAATTGAAAGGATCTAAATGGTTCTCAAAAATTAACTTAAGGTTAAGGTACCACCATTTGAGGGTAAAGAGTTGATATATTCCAAAGATAGTTTTAAAAAGAAGGTATAAACATCATGAGTTCCTTCTAATATAGTTTAAGGTTATTAATGGTCTTACTATTTATATATATTTCATGAATAATATCTTTCACAAATAACCTAACTCATTCATAACAATATTTTTGGATTGTATTTTAATTTTTTCATGTTCAAAGGAAGAGAATTTATGGAATTTAAGGTTTTTTAGAGATATTTTGAGAACAGCAACAAGATGAAAATATATCCAAATATCAATTTTGGATTCTGGAAGTGAAAGTTTTGGGACATGGTATATCTAATAAAGGAATTTCAATGATCTTATAAAAGGTGGAAGTGGTCTTGGGATCATCCCAAGATGGTATTTTATATAAAAAGATTTATTAATATGGTAGGATATTATAGGCTCTTCATTCAAGATTTCTCAAAACTAGAATCCCTGATGATGGTGTTTTTTTAGAAAAAATTTATGTTCGAATGGAGTGAAAATTTTCAAGGAAATTTTGATGAATTAAAAAAATATTGGCATCCACTTTGATGTTAATCTTACCTTAAGTGGGAAAAGGATATTCGGTATATTTTTATGTATCAAGGACTATATTGGTATTTTTTCTCATGGAAGGGTAAAATTTTTTGGCTCATAGATCAAAAAAATTATTTATAAATAAGAAAAAATATCCAATGCATGAATTTGATATGGAAGAAATTGTACAATCCTGAAGCGATAGAGGTATTACAAGTTTGGTGAAAATTACAGATTGTATTTTGATCAAAATATTTTGAACTATATTTTCTCCAAATGATATTTAAACGTGATAAAAAATAAATGGGTTGAATATATTAATAATTTTTGTTTCGAGTTGACTTATAATCCAAGAAAGGGTAATGTCATAGCAGATGCCTTAAGTAGGAAAACTCAAATGGTAAAGGAGTCAGAAAATTAATGGAAAATAATGATATTAACAGAATATATGAATCTATAAGCTTAGTAAGAATGATTCCATTTGTTTCTATATCATATTAACATCATTTATACACTTATGGATCAAGTAAAAAAGGACAAGAAATAAATGTCAAATGTAAAAGGATATGTGATTACCTAAATGGTGGGAAATCCAATGATGGGTGGTCTATAATAATGGATTTGATCCTCTATTTTAAGGGTATGATGGTAGTTCCATTAAGACTAATAGGAGACATTATGTATTCATTTTATAACTCTAGTCGGTTGGTCCATCCGAAGATGATGAAAATATACCATGACATCAGAAGATAGTTTTTTCTAAGAATGGATGAATAATTGGATAAAAAGGTTTATACCTTAATGTATTACCAATCAACTGGTGAAGGATTACAACCTTTAAATATGCTAACTTATAAGTGAGAGAATTTTATAATGGAATTTGGAGTCATTTTACCGAGGTCATCATTAAAGTATGATTCTGTCTAGTTTATTATGGATTCACATACAAAATTAGATCACTTTTTTACCTATTTGTGGGATGTTCTTAATGGATGACTTGGGTAAGTCATATATAAAATTAGCAATAATTTTTTATATATTTACTTCATCCATTTTATCGAATAAGGACCCTTGTTTCTTGCTAATATTTTAGATAGGGTTGCAAAAAATCAATGGGTACTCAATTGAATATGATCGCATCATATCAACCTTATAAAGACAGACAATCAAAGTGAACCATATATATTTTCAAGGAATTTCTTTGAGATTAGGTGTTTGATTTTAGGAAATCATAGGAATATCATATTCCATTAGTGTAATTTTTATATAAAAATAGTTACCAAGTATCAATTTAAATTGATCATTTTGAAGCTCAGTATGGAATTCCATTTCAATCACCTTTATGTTGGGTTGAGAAGGGGGTGAGGTCTCTCTTAGGACCAAGCTTGGTTTAATAGAAAATTATTCATATTTAATTAATATGGAAGGGATTAATTTTGAATCAAACTCAAAAAAATTATTATACAGATCATCGATGATAATCATTAGAGTTTTAGGTCAGTGATAGAATCTTTTTATAGGTGCTTCCATGGTTAGGACATAGATGAGTTATGAATAAAGGAAAGTTGTCACCTAAATATGTGGGACCTTTTGAAATCATTGAATGAGTTGGAAATGTGGATTATTAATTGTATTTAAAGAAAAAGTATACTATTTTTATGATATATTTCATGTTTCATAATTGAAAAGGTATCAAACATACTCATATCATGTCCTTTGGTAGGAAACTATTTATTTAGAACCTTAAGTTACTTTTTTTAAGATACTAGGGAAAAAATTTGATAAATAAGAAAATTTCTTGAGGGGGAAATTATTCTTTTCATTTGAGTGATGTGGGAATACAAGAAATTTCAAGATTAAACAAGGGGGATAGAATCTCTCATGTGATGGAAATGGACAAATATTTTTTGAGTGAAAGATTCCTCAATGAATTTTTAGGGGTGAAAAGTCCTATGGTAGGGAGAATTGTAACATCAGGTTTTTTGGGTTTAAAAAATTATTTTTGAGTTAATATTGAGTTTATTTAATCAATGTATTTCCATGGAAAAATGAAAATTTTCTTTATTATTGTTAATTATTTGATGAAGTGATCATTTTTGGCATGAGATTTATGGTAAAAATCATTGAAATGAGAAATATTCGTGTAATTAATGTCATTCATGTTACATTGGAAGTTTAAATGGAATATTGTGATTTATCATAGTTATTACAGGTAATTATGGTAGTTTTATTAGTGTACATTAAATGGACTTAATAAACATGTAAATTATAATTAATTTGGTTGAATGTGAATTTATCATAGTTAAATAGGGGAATTGTTATCAAAGGAAATATTTGGCATGGGTTTAACGGTGGAAAATTTTATTAAATCAAGGGGGAGGATTAATAACTTGACACCATAGGATATTTTTATAGGGGTATTGGAAATGAATAAGTAGATGTTAACATTTATAATATAGTGGGGGTAAGGGAGAGGGTTTATGGGGAGAATTAAGGGGGGGTTGAAGGTACTGGGGCATGTAGTGGAAGTTGATGGGCCAGCGATTTAAAAAATTTCACCAGTGATCGATGTAACAAAATCATCACTGGTGAATCACTATCCCATTTTAAGCTTTAGGATCACACGTGAATAAGTTTAATCACAAAAATATAAACCAAAAATACATGGTTCAATATGAATATGCCGTCAACATATACTCATTGTTGGTGATCCCTACTTGAAGGATCTGAAGTTGAATCCCTCTAGATCATCCACACGTGCTTCAAAATCCTATAAGGGATTCGATTTACTGAATCTGGGTTCTAGCATGAAGTTCCGACGATGCCTTTAGCATCCCTACAATCACCACATTGACGTTCTTGTGATGTGTAAGGTAAATCTTAATATGGTCACCTAGATAATGAGTTTATCTCTTTATAAAGAGATAGATGATAGATAAACTCTCAAGAGCGCATAATGAATAGTCCCATAAGAGAGCCACTCTCCTGCTATATATAGTGAGTAATGTAATTACCCAAAAAAAGGATCCCCAGCCCTGAATATTTATTACTCACTATATAAACTATATTTGATATATTATGATTTCTATAGGGAATCATAAATATAATTTATATTTATATCACTTACTTGTAATATAATAAATATATTATGTGATAAAAGTGAGTCATTAACTCAAATTGGTGTTCCCTCAAATAATAAATAAACCTTGAATATTAAATAATATTTTTTTCAAATAGTATTTACCATTTATTTACTTTAATACTTGGAAATACATTTAATAAATAAATTCATGTCTTATTATTATGAACTCTAATAACATGAATTTGTTTATTCATTATCGAACATGTATCCTCAGAAAAATCTTGGACCCTAATGGTGGGGCCCACCATGTCCTTCACTTCTATTCATCAAAATAGGAAATACTTTAGAATACTCTATTGTGTGTAACCCTCTAGGACCTTATCTCAATAGTAGTGAATATTATTCATAAACTAAGAGAGGAATCTAGCAAGCCATCTATTGTAGTATTTGGTGCCCTAGACTTAATTAAACATTACTTTTCAATTACCATATCATGTATACAGAAAGATATGCATGATGTGCACTTACCATTATAGTGTCAATATTTCATCATCCACTATTTAAATGGTAATTTCTATTTTCTATTTTTCATATCAAAATGTTATAGAATATACTATGATATAACGAGAACCTTGAGATATTATGACATTAATCTTAAATATATGTCCTATGGTGTAGATAAATCATACTGACTAGACACAGTTGATGTCTTACTGTCAGGTGTTGGGGGATCATAAAAATTTATATTTCTTATCATTAAGTTCTCACTTGGAGATCTCTGGTTGGTGAGATCATGAGGATAGACCTTCCAATATAAACACCACATTTTTAAGGCTTCATTGGTTGTTCCTATCTATGTACATGTGTATTGGTCTCTTGAATTGATATCATTATCAATTTTTCCCATTTTATCACATAATTTGATTCAAGAAAAAAACTATGATAATGAAAATGTTATGATGTAGCTTGTGTTGGGTGAATCATTAGTGGTATGACATTGATTGGATGTTCAATATAGAATTTTTCACTTTTGAGCTGAGAAAGTAATATATCTCAGGCCTGGTTGATCGGGATGGTAGTACCTTTATAAATCCTTGGACAAGGTAGTCAAAGGTAAATACATATCGTTAAATCAACAAAAAATAAATCATGAAAGGATGGTGACCCAAGTGTGAGTCCTACATTATGATATATCTAAAGACCGAGAGATTATATTACATAGTTCATGTTCGTAGGTTGGTTTTCATTGCTATGACTATTCCTTCTCTCTTTAGGGGCCTTTATGGGTTTCTAATCTCCACTCCTGGTTGGGGAATACTATTCTATACTATCAAAATAAGGGCCTAGAGGGTCACACACAATAGCATATTCAAGAATCTTCTCTATTAAGGTGAATAGGTATATAGGACATGGTGGTCCCCACCACTAGGTCCGAGGGTTGTCCAATTCAATGATCAATGATAAATAAATAAATACATTATTATTAAAATTTATCATAATTTGGTTGAATTTATTTATTAAAAGTATTTACAAGTGTTTAAGTAAATATGAGGAATAATATTATTTTAATGAATATTATTTTAAAATCTTAGGTTCGTTTAATATTAGCGAGAATTACGAGTCAGGTTAAATGACTAAGTTTTATCACATAATATATTTTAATATATATTATAGGTGTGAGATAAAATATAAATAATATTTATGACATGATTTAGTTCATCATATTTATTTATTTATTGCTTGTTTAGTGGGGATTTTATTTCTTATGTTCGGGGAACCCTTTTTGGGTATTAGACTCGCCCACTATATAAGTAGGAGAGAAGAACTCATTTGAAGAATATTCATTCATTAGAAATAAGTGATTCTATCTCCTCCCACTTCCTAGAGAGAGAGTTTATCTCTCTAAGTGACCAATCCAAGTCACCTTTGATAGATCGAAGGCAAAGATCGTAGTGATCATTAAGACGTAAAAGAGATCATGAAATCTTCATGCTAGCACTCAAAATTTGATGAACGACATGCGTGCATATTCTTAGAGCATGTGTCGATGATCTAGAGGGGTTTGGATTCTGATCCTTTGAGAAATTGTCACTGGAAATGAGCTACCCTTGAGTGCAATATGATTAAAAATGAGGCAGATGTTTTCATTTTATTTTTGTACTTATTAATTTCTCGCATGATACATAGACTGTATCAAGGATGGATTACTAGAGAAGATGAATTTTTATAACTCTGGTGATAAAAAATTTAAATCCTCATCCTACTAGTTTTTGTTTCATGCCTTGGTATTTCCATCAGTTTGTATCAAAGGGAGGTTTTGATCACTTGAATATTTGGGGGAAATAAAATTAAATTAGATTTAAATTTAAGTATAGGGTTTGAAATCGGTCCCAATGGAATATAACACACATCGATCTGATTTCATACGGCCAAGTTACTACAATGAAAAAAATTATTCAGATTAAACACATTTTTATGAGTATAAATATTTAAGAAACATATTTTTATATGATCTTATATCTGAAGGCAGATAGTTGGCGACATTTTAATGTAAATCGACCAATTCCAGTGGTGGGACAATGACCAGAATAGTTATTTTTTATGGATAGAATTATTTTTATAAGGGGTTTAATTCAAATACAATATGAAAATAATATTATTATTATTATATAATTATTTTTTTTCAAAACCTAAAAGGTTCTGGTGTTGAATTCTTCACACAAAATAAATATGGTGGGAGTTGGTTGCTTGACCCACTGTATACAAACAAACAAAAAGGTCAAAAAAGGGGATTGGGTGGTCCATATCCAAAAAAATATATCTCTTAAAGGGGTTGTCCCCCTTTGAATTTAATTAATTAATTTAATTTAATTTAATATCCTCACACTTCAATTATTTCAATTTAATTTTAATAGTGCTTTTACTTTTACATGTTGACTGGTCTTGATCAATTAATTGACCTTGTGTATGTCTATTTTATTTATTTATTTCAACAATTATTTATTATCTGTGTGCAATGATTGTAAATAATTAATTAGTTTTATTGAAAATATGTGTATTTTCATTTCATTTAAATATATATAAGGGTTTTTTCATCCATCGTTATATGTATTTTGTACTCCTAAGACCCCCTTTCATGCATGCGAGTATTTTTATACCATGATGAGGATGGTGTAAGTCATGGACCATGCCAAGTTAAGGAATAATCTGGATGAGAAGTGGACAAACTAGACGGGTGGTGAGCTGCATCATGTGTCAAGCAGTGACTCAGGTAATATTCCCCTAGGTCATGGTTGATCCATTAAGTTTAAATGGATCAACCAATATTATATTCTCAAGGCCATTTGGGTATTTATTTCCTTCATGAATTTTTTTATTATTTAATGCATTTTCATGATAACAAAAATCACATAAAATAATAAACATGAAAAATGCATAAATAAGTGATAGATGTTTTTATTATAATTTTCTATTAATTAACTTAACAAAATAGAATGAATAAATTAATAGAAATGGATTAAATTTGTCAAAAAATATAAAAACCCTAAAAGAAATATTAAGTCATAAATTCCTTTTTTTCATTTGAATTTGAACACAACCGAGTGTTTAGGGTGATCGTTCATCCATAGTTGAGGGTGCCTCATACTACTAGGGAGTTCTTATGAGAACGATGGGTGGACTTAACTAAATTTGGTAGTAAAAGAGTATCCATAGCTATCTTGTAGTAAATTCATAGGAAAGTGTTGAGTAAATCAAGTTTATGATTTTAGAAACATGTACTTCACTCAATAGATAAAGGAACTATGAGTTAATGTGGTTGGTCAATCAAAAATCTACCTCGAACTCTCTGAGTAGTGGAATTGCCATAATTTTTAGACTATGAGGGTAAGTTCAAATATCCTATCCACTATAATACACAAGCAACAATGTATTCCAATTCTAGTATCGAGTATTACTAGAATTCAATAAAATATTTGGAGATATTTAATGATATAATTAATTAATCAATAATGTCTAAATTGGTAATCAAGAGAAAAATTACTAATCTGTATGATTTATTATTTAATAAAATGACAAGTTATACCAAAAAACATACAACAATATTTATTGAACAAATTCAATGTCATATCTAGGAATATTTTTCAAGGGGTGGTATAGGTGCATTCACATAATACTATGATATAGAAAATTTAATGTGTTGGAGTCCCCAATACCTATTAAGCCACCTCAGGAAGTGAGGGTGTAACAATGCTTACAAGAGACTCATGTAAGATGCATATAGTGGTTATGTCATAATGTTATCATCAATGTCTGATGTTAGTTATGGATACAACAACGGAACATATATGATTTCACTTGTTTTCTCATCTATGAGAAGCCTGCGAGGAGAAAGTGAATTGCATATATGGATAGGTGATAATTACACTGGTTACTTGTAAACAATAATGGAATATCATGATATTTCAATATATCCCATTATAATATCATTTTAAACCATATTATACAGTTATTTTTAATATTAAAAAATTAAAAATATGGATAAAATACTTCATTACCTTTTAGGTATGGTTCTCCAAGTAAATAAGAAAATTAAAAAAAATATTAATCTTTAGTTCTTATAGAAAAAAAGTTGAAATATAGGGAGAAAAGGAAAATGGAAAGAGTAATACCAAAGACTCCTTCATAACATCCTAAAAATAAAAAATTATTAAACATTATGTTATTATATTCACATATCATGAAACAAATCAATGGAAGTTCACAAGTAATGAACTAAAGGAAGAAGAAAATAGCTTCTTCTTATTCAGGGATATTCATCAATTGTAAGTAATGTTTATGTAATAATTTTGGGGTATTGAATACAATATGCATATAACATATGTGTATTTGAATACAAAAACCAAGTAAGTATTGAAATGTTACACGAAGGTGTTTTCTCTAATTGGCTAGGAAGGGGTGGTGCATAAGTCAGTGGTGAGAAGCACACAACTTCTAATTTCCAAGTGAATGATTAAAGTAGAATTTTTTTAAGTATAATAAAAAAAATTATATCACATGTCCTTTTTAAATAAGGATACGTTATTATAGTTTAGGGATGAATTTTTTTTATTGTGTTTAAAACTCAACAAATAGTTCAGTAATACATGAATCATAGGTAATACATTATAAATTAAAAATGTAAGACTTATTTTCCTAGTTGTGGAAAGATAATACTTTTTCAAGAAAAACAAAGTAGTTTTCACGGATAAACCTAGTATGGTTTTAGAATATTTATATTTAAAGGCCATAGGTTTTATTGACACACTAATGTACTTAGTTTTGGACAAAGAAACCTTTAAAAATAAAGGTAAGCCACAAATATTTCAGAATTAGTTTAACTAGAGAGCACGAACTATTACAAGGGTAAGCTAGTGGTAAATATACTTCATTATATTCCATTAAGGTTTTATTATGGAAAGATAAAGTAAATTATTGTATATTCATGTTCATTAGATATGGTTTGCTTCAGACTGGTGTACTGAAGAATATCTTAACCAAGCATTCATCTATCAATATAACGTAGTGTGGAGTAATTCCTAAACGCACATTATGTTATTCACATTAGATATTTGATACTAACACGGTCGATCGATGATGAATCTTACATGTTAACATTTACCAACAAAATGTACCATGGAGAAATTCAAAAAAGCATATTTCCTTATATACATTGTACTCATAAAGTAAGTTAAAGGAGAATAATTGTTGATACATATATACATTGCATATAATTCCATTGTTTTTCAATTAATTTGTTGAAAATAACAATGTTATCCCATAACCATATTCCAACTAACATGACTAATAGATATCATATGTTTTGTAGTATGATGGAAATCCATTATGTCATAATAATATGTGTTTATATGCAAATTTTTTGTTATGATATAAACAAACTTGTATCAAGAAAATCAAAATGAGCATCTAAAATAATTATACTAAAGTTTTTAAGGCTATTACAAAAAACCCTAATATAGAAAAGAGATAGTCAAGTTATAGACTATATTTCTATAAAAGGGTGCACATATTTGTTCAAAATAGTGGAAGAAATATTGACTTGGGGTTTAGTCAATCCTGGAGATGTAAAAATAGTTTTCATAGTAATGAGTTACACAAGAGGTGTGGAAGGGAACATTATAGATACACATAATACATAGGAATAATAAAACCATCGTGATGGTTTTATATTCACCGTGGTCGGTGATAATTTATTCATTGAGAATAATAATTACTACAAGTAAGAAATATGTGGAAATTAGCTAAAATTGACATGATCAATTAAACTTCAATAATGGATTCTATGTATCAAAGTATAGGGGGCATATTATTTTGAATGCTTTGGTGGGTATTCAAGTAAAACTATACATGGATGTTACTAGCCTGGTACCAATAAGGATCGATTGGTAAATCCAATTCATTATACCCAAATCCATTAGAGTTTTACTAGTCATAGATAATTTCTATAATCATTTTATTGTGAATTAGGTTTCAATACCATCAGTCATGGAAGGTTTCTATACAATGCAACTAGAAATGGATGGTGACATTATAGAATTCCAATAAGGGGTGAAAGTTACTAAAATACAATTAAGGATTAAAGTAAGCAACAGGATCATAAAATATTCATTTGAAATGAATATTTTCCACATGTATACAAGAGGTTAGTGGGAGTTCTATTTTTTTTCAAGTAAAATATGTTTGATAGGATATGGAAAAAAACTATTGGTCTTATAGTTAGTTAAGACCAGAATAAAATTAATACTCTAAATATTGATTTAAATTAGCAACCTTAGTTATAGGGAACAAGATATGTTGAGGTATATCTAATGGTTTATTATACCTATTCAATTTTATATATACTGACATGGTATAGAAAAATATAAGTTGGAAACAATCAATAAATATTTGTTGACAATGTTACATGGCATATATCTCTCCAAGAGGACAAGAATAGGCATAAGAGGAGATTAAAGTGGTGAGTTGAAATTCAACATACTTCAGTGATGGATCAATCATGTATTCCATGATATGTAAAAGATATGATATTACCATCATATACTTTATGGTAGGAAAATATCAATTATATCTAGGAGAACTACACAAGAAGCAGTCAGAACTATCTCATTATACTTGGGAAAGTATAAAAAATATGTACATGTGTGTGGAGAAGAAGGGATACTAGATTTTAGGGGACACAAACTAGTATTCATTAGATCATATGATCTAATATCAAAATCAGGATAAGGGAATGAGTGATACAAGATCATATAAGCCAGTGGTATCCATACCTAAAAATAACAAGTACATTTTAGATTATCAGCTAGCTAAGAAGTAGTTATTAATGAAACGATTTATTCTGGTTCTTCAAATCAAATATCACGACCCATCCCCCAAGTCCCATACCATGACTACCCCATGATCGTCTTTCATAGGATAGGGGTTGGAAACTAGCACCAGAAAGTAATATCACTAAAATTGTAAGGAATTACCTTTAAACCTCCAAACACACAGACTAGGTACACAATAAGAACAAACCATGTAGTATAACTATTGAAATTAAAAGTGTGAACTGAAGCAGAATGGGATAGAATACAAACCCAACTAAAAGAAAATATAGAAAAAAAATAAAAACATCTCCTCAGGTCATCTGCCAATAATCCTACCTGAAGGGTAGGTACATCTCATCACTACAGCTCTCTATGTCAATCAGTCACCTTTGTGCACTATCTAGTCCTAGGTCCCAAACCTCGATCAAAGATGTTCGTTGTCTGCACTAGACAAAACAAGGTGAGAGTGAAGCCCGTGTAGAGGTGAGTATAACAATACCCAGTAGGGACCCCGAGACCCCCGAAGTTCTCCCAGAATTCCACAAAGGAAAAACCACAAATCATGATCTCAATCACAAAGCACAAAGTAAAAGACTCATCTCAAACTAGGTATAAAAATTAAAGAACATGAATAAATATTATTAGTCATAAATTTAGATCATCTTATTCTATCGAGAGTATTTTTATGCTATACTGCATAAGGTCTCTAAGTGATGACCCGTAGAGGATCACTAGGTACTGACCCATAGAGGATCGTTAAGTCCTGACCCACGGAGGATCGCTACGTGCTGACCCACATAGGATCGCTAAGTGCTGACCCACAGAGGGTAGCCAGGTGCTGACCCACATAGTATCACTAAATGATGACCCATAGAGGATATCTATGTGCTTACCTACATAGGATCACTAACTTATGACCCATAGAGGATCGTAAGGTGCTTCATCACGTCACAACCAGCCACTAGATTCCCGCAGTTAGAACGCTTGATTTCGGGAGGATCCTCTCCTCAAACCATTAGTCGTACCCCAAATGAAGCTAAGTTCCATGAATAAGTAACCCAAAGAACCAAAATATCATAAGGGTTTCAATTCAATAGATAGCGCGTCAATCGGACGCTCGGTCAGTAAGTTATAGGCATTTTAGTACTGAGGGCCCAGTTGGATTTGGGTTCGATCCAACCCGGATGTACTCCAACTTTCTCCAAATCCCAAGTAAAGTATCTCAAAAGGAACGACTATTCCTAAGGATTCCATTACCATATAAATTTTATCAAACGGACATTTGGTTTAGAATATATGGCCCTTTAAGCGAAATTGGGTAAAAAAGGGTCCAGGTTTGGCCCGAACTGGTCAGACCGACCCAACCCGGTCCGCTGGCCCCGGCAAAAACTGGTTGGGCCCAGCCCTGTCCAATTGGGTAACGGGACTTTCCCAACCCACCCAGATGGGCGTGGCCTACCTTCTGGGTGGGCTCCACTCCCCTCACAAATGGATCGCGTCCTTTCGGGGTCTCCAACAGGCGGTGCTAGGCTGGCACCACTCTTCCAACTGACCAGTCTGGTGTACCAGTCTAGGGCAGGACCTGTGGATGTGGGCATGCCACTGCCATGGATGGAGGCATGGTACTTACTCCATGGTATCCCATCGGCTGTCGTCGTCTCCTCCACGGTGCACCACCCGCCAATAACGTGGCTGGTAAAGGCCAGCCGCCCCTATCCGCCACGATGCCTAGGGGAGCCGTCATTCCCTCACGGCTGGTGAGAGTGGGCTGCCACTGCACTAGTGGTGTCATGTCGGTTGTGCTTCCGCGGGCCACTGGTGAAGCTCTGGTGGTCCAATTTCCTTCACCATTATGCCTACGGGCTTCCCAGGACGCCACTTTTACCGTGTGACCCTCAGTTTCATCTTGTCACCAATTTTCTTGGTCCCCATGAAGAACGCATCAAACCGAGATCATTGGAGGGTCAGGGGCTTGTTTAGTTCAGCCCTCTCCCTCCACGTTGGTGTTATAACATGGTAATGGATTCAAATATCATCAACTCTTAGAATAAAAATCAAATCCCCTAACTTGAACTCATTGGAAGATGTTGCGGATGAGGAAGAAGGGTCCGCGTTTGAAGTTGTTCGTCCGTGTTCATCGATCTATGGATTGAATCCTCAATGGTGTCATTGAATATTCATTATTTGTTGGAGTAAGACGTCTCCAACACTTCATCAAGAGTTCTTTCATGGGTTCCCAAAACCTGCGCCAACAATTTTATTAAATAAAAGATATAACCTCCCATGTTGGTTCATTATTATGATTAATTAATGAATCATAATTAATAAACCTAATAAACCACAAGCATTGATATTACCCAATGAGAGGTTCAAGTCATTAAATGACCCACATTTATTTCTATACGTTACATTGTAGTCCCACCATTCATTGCTCAACGGTTGCAAAAAGAATAAAATAACATCTTTAGTTATTTTATTATTTTTTTCTGAAAGTCCGAAAAATTAACTTTTCTATCTGACTTTTTTCAAACAAAGTTAAGCTTCCCTAAAGAAAATCTTGGCGTTGTGAATTCAACAGTGCCCTCAGATTTTCAATCCAATCACTGGTTCATAAGATAGAAAACCCTTCTCACACATTTACTAAACGTACCTTAAAAAAGTTTAAAATACTATTTCAGGCTCTCTAGGCCTCAGAATCACATGCCGTCAATTTTCACTGACTCTTAATAATTCCATTTAACTAAAAAAATTATATGTAATTTTCAAGTCTTTACATTATCCCCACCTTAAGGCTTTTCATCCCCAAAATCCACAACAAAAGCTGAGAAAACAAATGGGGGTACTGACCATGAATCTGACCCTCCTGGTCCCATGTGCTTTCCTGGAGGTTCACATGCTGCCAAAAAACTTGTACTAGAGGGATCAACCATCCAAGAAGGACCCGCTCCTATTGATCCTCTATCTCCACTAGGAACTCTACAAATGTTGCCCCATCATCAATGTCCATCTTTCCCTAGTCGATGATGTGTGATGGATCATGCACGTATCTCCTAAGTTGCGACACATGGAAAATGTCGTGCACCTTGTGAATCTGTGGGAGAATATCTAGGCAGTACACCGCCTCGCTAACTCTACTGAGAATCTGGAAATGTCCGAAGAACCTTGTAGATAGCTTGTCATCCTAGCCAAATCTTCTCAAACCTCGTCGAGGGGAGACCCGAAGGAAAACATGACTACCCTCTTCAAACTCCACAGGTCTCCATCTCCTATCGGCATAATACTTCTTCCTACTTTGTGAAATCTTTATCTTCTCCTGGATGATATGCACCTTCTCAATGGTAGCTTGTATCAACTTTGGAACCATAAGTGTTTATTCCCCTTAGTGTTTCCATCAGAGGTGATTTGCATGGTCGCCTGTATAAGGCCTCAAACAGTACCATACTGATAGTGGAGTGATAGTTGTTATTGTATGAGAACTCCACCAAGGTAAAGTGATCCTCCCAAGTACGGCTAAAATCAAGGATGCAAGCACGGATCATGTCCTCAAGTCTCTATATGGTTATCTCTGTCTGGCCATATGTTTGAGGGTGAAAGGCAGTGCTCAAGCGTAGCTGAGTCCCGAACTCCTCCTACAATCCCTTCCACAATTGAGATGTAAAACGATCATCATGATCTAAAATGATCATCGATGGCACCCTGTGAATCCATACAATCTTATGTATACAGAGGCATTTCAATCCCTCTACTGATCCATTCTCTCGGATGGGTAGGAAGTGGGGTGACTTGGTGATTCTTTAAATGATCACCTAGATGGAATCATGGCCCCTGGACATACATGGTAGTATTGTTATGAATTCCATAGAGATACCATCCCAATTCCATTCTAGTACCTCTAGTGGTTGTGCTAAGCCTACTGGAACCTGGTGCTCGGCCTTCACTTGCTGATAAGTGAGGCATCGTGAAATGAACCCTGCCACTACTTACTTCATCCCTGGCCACCAGTACTGATGCCGGAAGTCCTGGTACATCTTCTCCACACCAGGATTTACCTCCAAAGAAGATGTGTGGAACTCCCTAAACACCTCCTTGCGTAGCATCATTGGTTCCATGGTGCGTCCTTTAAAAAGGATGACATGATCCCCAACATCAAAAAATACTTCAGGATCCTGTCCTGAGGATATCTGAGCACGTCAGGCCTCGCAATCAACGTCCCCAAGTTGTGCCTCCCTAACTCACAGAAGTAGTGGGGGAGTGATTATCATATACTAGAGGTAAGCTTCTCCATCACTATCCATGAAGGATATCTACAATGTGGTGAGATACTATGTCTCCTCACTCAGCAGCTATAAACCAGACCTTCTGATGAGTGCATCTGCTACTACATTCCCCTTCCCAGGAGTGTAGACTATCTCAAGGTCATAGTCCTAGAGGAACTCTAGCCATCATCATTGTCTCAAGTTCAGGTCCTTCTGTGATAATATATACCTGAGACTCTTGTGATTGGAGTAGATGGAAAATTGTTCGCCCATCAAGTAGTGTCACCACATCTTCAAGGAAAAGACCACTACTTCTAACTCTAGGTCATGGGTAGAATAGTTCTTCTCATGCTGCCTTAACTATCATGAGATGTAGGGGATAAAGACTTTGTCCAGTATCAAGACACATCCAAGTCCATCCCTTGATGTTTCGTAGTAGACTACATACCTAATGACCTATTATGGTAGCCTCAATATGGGTGCACTCGTCAGTCTTCACCTCATCTCCTGGAAACTCTACTGGAATCTCTCTGTCCACAATAAATTTTTTCCCTTCTTTGTCAAAGCTGACAAGGGTGTTGGTACTCTGGAAAAGTTAGGTATGAATTTTTGGTAGTACCCAGCCAACCCCAGGAAACTCCGCACCTCGGTCACACTCCTAGGTGGCTCCCAAAAAAGCACTGCCTCTATATTTTCTGGATCCACTACAACTCAAGAATCCAAGATAACGTGTCCTAGAAAGTGGAACCCTCGTATCTAGAATTGGAACTTCAAGATCTTTCCATAAATTTGGTTCTCTCAGAGTGTATATAGAACTATCTATAGATTCATATCATGCTTCTCCTCTGAAACCGAGTATATCAAGATGTAATCAATGAAAAACACCACAAAGAAATTGAGGTAAGGCTAGAAGATCCTATTCATGATCCCCATGAACATTGTCAGAGTGTTGGTCATGCCGAAAGGCATCACCAAGAACTCATAATGGCCATACTAACATCTGAAGGTCGTCTTTGGTACATCCTCATCTTGTACCCTGAGTTGATGATAGCCTGATCTGAGGTCTATCTTCAAAAACCACCAAGATCACTTCATTTGATCGAAGAGATCATCAATCCTTGGTAGAGGATACCTATTCTTCATGGTCACCTTATTCAGGTGCCAATAGTCCACACAAATCCTCAAAATTCCATATGCCTTCTTGGAGAACAAAATCAGGGCTGCCCATAGAGAGACACTGGGTCTTACAAACCCCTTTCTCTGCAAGTCTTCCAACTATACCCTCAACTCACGAATGTAACAGCCCAAGATTTTATAAAAAAATATTCTTTTTAATTTTATTAATGTCTTGTGTTGTACGCTACACCAAAAGGAGCTTGCACAACACACATCCTTGACTTGACTTGCATTACACGCAATCGCGACCTTCCTCGATAGCGTGTGTAGTACGCAATACCGAGTTTCACTAAACAACGATATGCTATAAAAATATTATTAAAACTAGCCGTTATGAATAGTAATAACCACTTTTTGAAATCCAGTAAATCTTATTTTTCAAAATGAACTTTATTTTTGGATTCGGAGTATCGAATTTAGCCTAAGGTGAAATTTTGGTACTTTTCGGATAACTTTCATATTCTGATGAATAGTGAAAATTACTAAATTATAATTAAAAACAACTTTTTTAATCGAAATAATTAATAGTGATAAATCATTAATTTGAGTGGTTTTAAAGTATATTTAGAATATATTTTTACAATTTAATACAATGTTGGTCATTGGATGTAGTTTCACATTTAAACTAGACATAAACAAGTGTCAATCTTTTGATAGATATTGTTTCTTAAAAACACGCTATTTGTTTTAACAGCGGGATTTAATTATAAAATTAATTAATGCAACTTTTATGTTATGAATTTGGTAAAATAGACTTCATTTTTGAATTCGGAATATGAAATATAGCTTGGGATGAAATTTTGGCATTGTTCTGAAAAACATCAATTTTTGATGAATAGTGAAACTACTAAGTGGTAGGTTAAAAACTGAATTTTGCATAAAACTTAATTTTACCGCTTCTGTGAATGGAATTTCGAAAATCCGAGAGACACGGTTAATATCAAGGACTAAAATGTGGTTCAATGAGATGAAAATAATTTTTTGGTGAATAGTAACTTTTTACTTTTTTTACCGCGGTTAATAGTAAATAGGGTAACTAAGGGTAAATATGATATTACTATTACCCTAACACATGTCCTAATTCTATTGGACAAGTGTAATTCGACCAAAAACAAACTTAGGAATAAAATATGACCATTTAGGCCCACTTGGATTAGATTAGGACATTTATTATTAATTTATTTAAAGAAGGGTTAAAATAGTTAAAATCAAAGTTTAATAAGTAAATCATTTTTAATATGGGGTTATACATAAGATAAATTCGATTGTAAATATTCATTAGAAATCTAAAAAGATTTCCTACATGATGGTATTTTATTTGTAATTTTTAGACATCAAATAATTTAATTTATTTATGACGCAACGATGATGCAGTAATTATCTTTTTAATGAAATATTGACATAATTGATGTTATAAGCACCAAAATAAATGTAATTTAAGATTTTTTATGAATTACACTAATTTTCTAGGTTACTATGATATATTAATGTTGATTTAATCAACTTGGTTCGAACATTTAATTCTGTTATGACTTTCACAAAAATCATATATCAAATAGTGTCAAAATTGACACAAAATAGTTTTTAAATCAAATATTATATTATTAATTGTTATTTTATTCCTAAAAATCTAAGGTTCGGACAAATGACTTAGATAAGGATATATGTATTAATAATATACAATTTGGGGTTCGTTTGGTATGTTATAGTAAGTTTATTAACCATATAGTGAAAGAAAACAAAAAGACACGGTAAAAGTTAAATTATTTAACTTAGAGTTAAATCTAATTGATAAGGTTAAAATAATACCCTAAACTTGTCTAAATCCTATTGTTTGATAGGATTTCGACCCATCCCCACTTTATCTTCTAAATAAGACCCTTTGGAACCATTATAAACCGATTTTGACTTTAATATAAAATAATATTTTGAGATATTCCTAAGGTGCCCCTCTCCTCCCCTATAAAAGGACACCTCCTCCCCCTCCTCCTCACACCAATTTGAGCACTCAAGCTCGGCCAACCCCTGCCAATTTCTCCTCTCCACTTTCCTAGCAACATCCTAGAGGTTCTGGTCTTCCTCAAAGACCAATTTTAGTGCCCTAAGAGGAGGTCTCAAAGAGGCACTTCAAAGATGAGGTAATTACCGTTACCAATTCTTTCATCTTTATTTCTTCTTCCACTTCTTCTTCTTAGGTTGTTTCATTATGATGTAATAACATCAGTATCACTCATATACTGATATGTTATTATAAGTATGAAACAAAACTATTTCACCATCTATCCATCCTACGGAAAAAGAAATCACCGCGCGTGCGTACGTACGGAATACCGTCTCCACGCCGTGGTGTAATCTATTTTCCACCACCACCTTACATGGATGGGTATAATGGTGTAAAGAATAACTATACATAGTTATTACAACATCATATTGATTCTGATATATTGTATAATCCACTTCAACTCAGTTCAATATTTATGGAAATGATATCATCGCTCGTGCGTACGTACGGACTACCGTCTCCACGACGCGATGAGATTCATTCTCCATGTTAACCATTTAAGAATGATTATAATGTATATATAAGAAATAATAATGAAATATATGACATTATAAAGCTACTGGATTTATGTATATATATACATATGTATGTCATCTACTTACTTCCATTTCAAGACAATAAGGAAAGGAAAACAGCGTTCATGCGTACGTACGGACTACCGTCTCCATGAACGGTGTTTTTCATTTTATTTATCTACCTATTATATATATATATATACTGAATATATATGATATATAAATCATATTTTATATTCTGGAAGTAAGTAAATCATGATATAAGTAATAATGATGTCAAGAACAACAAGTCAAAACACCTACGATAAATGAAACGATTTTACCCAAAACGCTTCTTTAACATGGAATTTACAAAAGAACGGGTAATATAATGTCATAAGTGAACCATATATGATATCATAACAATGAATATGATTCTGTAATAAGTCAATAACATAATTTAAATCATTATACAGGAGGTTCGGACACGTACAAAGCAAGTCGGACCTAAGGTAAGGAAAATATCACAATCTCACTTTTATCCGAGATTGTTTATTCGTAAGTAATTACTGGGGTGTATTTTATCATCCACATCCATGTTTCCTCAATATGTAATATTATTTCCATTCACCTAAAATTGTTTAAATCATATTTTTACCCTTAGGTGAGTTTTTAGTAAAAGATATGAAAGGAATCTTTTGTCGTTTTTCGTACGAGGTACTTTTTGACTTTTCCGACAAAAGTACGAGAAGAATGTTTTTTTAACTTAAACGGCACGAATGGATTTTTACTGTTTTATAAAGCCTTATTTTCATGAAGCTTACTCCAAAAGATTTCATGACTATTTTCAATAAAATCTCTTTCTTTTAAAATTTCATGATGTTTTGTGAAAAGAAATTGATTTTGAAGAAGAAAGGATATTTTCCTCAAGAATTCAATTCAAGTGTTTTATCAAAATTATTTTCCATATAAGATAATAAAGGGTTCTGTTTCTATCCATATTTTTACATTGATTTGACTATGTTGTGATGGAATTATGTTTATGAATTCCTTTATCTTATATGAATGGTTTTATGATGTCATGTTGTTTAAGAATCCCATTTTTATTACATGGGTTATGCAATGATGTATGATTTATGATTTTGTGGCACACATAAGAAAGGATTCATTAAGAGATGGGTGGGACCTATATCTCCCTCCAATGCATTGGGTAAAGATTTTATATCTCATGAGATAGACATGGCTGGAATGGTAGGTTATACCGGTTCAGTGAAACAGGACTGAAACGAGGATTACTCGATTCAGAAAGGGACTTTGTCCACTAAGATAGTCTTGGCAATGAGTCTTGACTAACAAGAAATGATTCTCTATGATTATGTGTGTATGCCACAATGAGTAATGTTTTAAGTTATGATTTCATTTTCACTTCTATGATTTATCCCACGTTATGATATTATGAGCTCTTTTGCAGGTTAAGATTTCCAAAAGCTATGTTCTTATGTATATGATGTGATTGATATTTCTTTTGTTTACCCTTACTGAGCATTTGAGCTCACCCTTTTATGTTTTCTTTTCCCCAGGATATAAAGAAAGGTTTTAGGTAAAAAAAAGATCTTTATGGGAGATGTTGAAGATCTTTCACCACGTTTAGAAGATTACGTTCCAAGTTTCCAAAGACACTAAACTATTACGATCCTTGTGTGTGTGTTTTTGTTATGTACTAAGTATTCCGCAAAAGTAATGTAATGTCCATGTACGATAAGCTTCGGGTCTCTACAGTTGGTATCAGAGGAAAGGTTTAGTCAACCTTTGGAAACTAGGATGCGAAAACGTTAGTGAGATCCCTAGAGTTATTTCTAAGGTATGTCTAGGGATGTCCCTAAGGATAAGTATACGTATAGGATATAGTTCTAGAACTATGGTAACGATATTAGATTAAACCAAAGATGATAGATATTTAAGTTACTCCCCCTTTATTACGATTTTTTCATCTAACACTTTTCTGTTTGGGTTTTAGAAAATGGCTGGAAACAAGATGATTCACAATAATGGAGGATATGATGGACAATGGAATGATATTCTTCATGAGCAACCAAATGAAATGGGATTTGGATGTCCAAACATCATTATTATGCCGAATCAGCAATCTCACAACATGATCAATAAAGTAAAATTTGGTAAGTTTCCTGACTCGACTAATAAGAGAAAGATGGAGTTCCATGATGATCATAGAGGAAAGAAAGTTCAATTTCCCCTATGTAAATCATGTGGGAAGAGGCATCAAGGAGAATGTTTCAAGGGAACTGGAAGATGCTTTGGGTGTGGAAAAGAAGGACACAAAGCAAGTAAGTGCAAAGTAAAAGGGTCGGTTAACACCATGGATGAGGATAATGGTATTGCTACGACATCAAAAATGGTTAAGTGTTTTAAATGTGGAATGTATGGGCATTATGCAAACAAATGCCCTAAGGGAAAGACTCATGAAGAGAATCAGTATGGTCATATGGGTAGTATTTATGTGGATGATGATGAAGAGACTACAAATGATATGTGAGATGAAAGAATTTTTGAAGCTCGGTCAATGGTTTGAGAATGTAGTGGAATGATTACATGTTTATCATGTGTAATTTTGGAATAAAGAGACATATATGGATTGTTACACTGTTGTCTTTCCTTGTGTTTTGAAAGTGTATGATTAATGTTACCAGTATCCATGAAAGGTTATCCAGATAATTTTAGAATGTAGATGATATGCGCATAATGAAGGGATAAGGAGAAAATTAAATGTTTGATAGTATTCATGAGCTCATGATTGATATAAGGACTAAGTGATATCATGGTTTGAGTATATAGAATTTTGAGGATTTTGGTATGTAGAAAGTGTTAACTTTTAACTGCACTCATGTTTTCACTAAGGTATTCAAGAGAATACACGATTAAGGACTTTGAATGTTTGGAATGGGACCAACAAGACATATCTTATGATATGTGGGGATCAACGACAGTATTAAATCTCTGGTAATCGATGTCACTATATTATGAGAGTGGACTGCAGTATTATGTATAAGCCTAAAGATTAGACTGAATTATGTTGGACATAAGTTAGTATTGTTTAAGGATAGAAGATTTTCGATATTATTGATGGGATGTTATAGTAACGTAGTTTTAGAAAAAGGGACAACCTGCAGGACGGGCGACAGCCCATCGCTTCGGACAAGGCTGTAGGAATCGAACCCACAACCGAAGTACGACTAGCCTTTATCGCCTACCACTGGCCTACAGGAAGTCCCTGTTTAGTAGAAACTAGTTTTATTATATTAAGCAGCATGATATATGAAGTATAAGTCCATTTTAGGAACCATATATGATTAATCTCACTATAGAATGACTTATGTATATTTAATAACTTTTGCTAACCTTTTGTTTGAGACAGATGGAATGACCCGTCATTCTATCACATGATCTGCTAACACTTCACGAATAACAAATTCAACTTCATTTATTTAAGAGATGAAGTGGAAATTGTTCAAGGCACGAACAACAGTGATATTGTATCAAAATAAAGTGAGTATTTATTCTAATTCAAATTTTCAACTTTAGGGAAATGATCTTGAAAACCAAAAATGTTGTCATAGTGATCTTATACCTGATTATTCAGATGGTACCTTAGATCGTCACAAATTTATGGATTTGTGATTACTGGATTTTCCATAGCCATGTTCTCTACCACTCTCCATCAGAACATGATGGTTAGATTTCTCTTCCATATCCATATTTTCACCTATGTGGAAACCCAGTGATTAGTTTATTTGGGTAATCGTTACATTTCATACTTTAGTTTTTAAAGCCAAGTTTTGGTATTCCCTTTTACGATGTGGGTTTCTATTAAAGAAACTTTCAAATAGTAAACCATTTATAACCCCGACGAATTTCGAGGGCGAAATTCATTTTAAGGGGGGTAGAATGTAACAGCCCAAGATTTTATAAAAAAATATTCTTTTTAATTTTATTAATGTCTTGTGTTGTACGCTACACCAAAAGGAGCTTGCACAACACACATCCTTGACTTGACTTGCATTACACGCAATCGCGACCTTCCTCGATAGCGTGTGTAGTACGCAATACCGAGTTTCACTAAACAACGATATGCTATAAAAATATTATTAAAACTAGCCGTTATGAATAGTAATAACCACTTTTTGAAATCCAGTAAATCTTATTTTTCAAAATGAACTTTATTTTTGGATTCGGAGTATCGAATTTAGCCTAAGGTGAAATTTTGGTACTTTTCGGATAACTTTCATATTCTGATGAATAGTGAAAATTACTAAATTATAATTAAAAACAACTTTTTTAATCGAAATAATTAATAGTGATAAATCATTAATTTGAGTGGTTTTAAAGTATATTTAGAATATATTTTTACAATTTAATACAATGTTGGTCATTGGATGTAGTTTCACATTTAAACTAGACATAAACAAGTGTCAATCTTTTGATAGATATTGTTTCTTAAAAACACGCTATTTGTTTTAACAGCGGGATTTAATTATAAAATTAATTAATGCAACTTTTATGTTATGAATTTGGTAAAATAGACTTCATTTTTGAATTCGGAATATGAAATATAGCTTGGGATGAAATTTTGGCATTGTTCTGAAAAAACATCAATTTTTGATGAATAGTGAAACTACTAAGTGGTAGGTTAAAAACTGAATTTTGCATAAAACTTAATTTTACCGCTTCTGTGAATGGAATTTCGAAAATCCGAGAGACACGGTTAATATCAAGGACTAAAATGTGGTTCAATGAGATGAAAATAATTTTTTTGGTGAATAGTAACTTTTTACTTTTTTTACCGCGGTTAATAGTAAATAGGGTAACTAAGGGTAAATATGATATTACTATTACCCTAACACATGTCCTAATTCTATTGGACAAGTGTAATTCGACCAAAAACAAACTTAGGAATAAAATATGACCATTTAGGCCCACTTGGATTAGATTAGGACATTTATTATTAATTTATTTAAAGAAGGGTTAAAATAGTTAAAATCAAAGTTTAATAAGTAAATCATTTTTAATATGGGGTTATACATAAGATAAATTCGATTGTAAATATTCATTAGAAAGCTAAAAAGATTTCCTACATGATGGTATTTTATTTGTAATTTTTAGACATCAAATAATTTAATTTATTTATGACACAACGATGATACAGTAATTATCTTTTTAATGAAATATTGACATAATTGATGTTATAAGCACCAAAATAAATGTAATTTAAGATTTTTTATGAATTCCACTAATTTTCTAGGTTACTATGATATATTAATGTTGATTTAATCAACTTGGTTCGAACATTTAATTCTGTTATGACTTTCACAAAAATCATATATCAAATAGTGTCAAAATTGACACAAAATAGTTTTTAAATCAAATATTATATTATTAATTGTTATTTTATTCCTAAAAATCTAAGGTTCGGCCAAATGACTTAGATAAGGATATATGTATTAATAATATACAATTTGGGGTTCGTTTGGCATGTTATAGTAAGTTTATTAACCATATAGTGAAAGAAAACAAAAAGACACGGTAAAAGTTAAATTATTTAACTTAGAGTTAAATCTAATTGATAAGGTTAAAATAATACCCTAAACTTGTCTAAATCCTATTGGTTGATAGGATTTCGACCCATCCCCACTTTATCTTCGAAATAAGACCCTTTGGAACCATTATAAACCGATTTTGACTTTAATATAAAATAATATTTTGAGATATTCCTAAGGTGCCCCTCTCCTCCCCTATAAAAGGACACCTCCTCCCCCTCCTCCTCACACCAATTTGAGCACTCAAGCTCGGCCAACCCCTGCCAATTTCTCCTCTCCACTTTCCTAGCAACATCCTAGAGGTTATGGTCTTCCTCAAAGACCAATTTTAGTGCCCTAAGAGGAGGTCTCAAAGAGGCACTTCAAAGATGAGGTAATTACCGTTACCAATTCTTTCATCTTTATTTCTTCTTCCACTTCTTCTTCTTAGGTTGTTTCATTATGATGTAATAACATCAGTATCACTCATATACTGATATGTTATTATAAGTATGAAACAAAACTATTTCACCATCTATCCATCCTACGGAAAAAGAAATCACCGCGCGTGCGTACGTACGGAATACCGTCTCCACGCCGTGGTGTAATCTATTTTCCACCACCACCTTACATGGATGGGTATAATGGTGTAAAGAATAACTATACATAGTTATTAAAACATCATATTGATTCTGATATATTGTATAATCCACTTCAACTCAGTTCAATATTTATGGAAATGATATCATCGCTCGTGCGTACGTACGGACTACCGTCTCCACGACGCGATGAGATTCATTCTCCATGTTAACCATTTAAGAATGATTATAATGTATATATAAGAAATAATAATGAAATATATGAAATTATAAAGCTACTGGATTTATGTATATATATACATATGTATGTCATCTACTTACTTCCATTTCAAGACAATAAGGAAAGGAAAACAGCGTTCATGCGTACGCACGGACTACCGTCTCCATGAACGGTGTTTTTCATTTTATTTATCTACCTATTATATATATATATATACTGAATATATATGATATATAAATCATATTTTATATTCTGGAAGTAAGTAAATCATGATATAAGTAATAATGATGTCAAGAACAACAAGTCAAAACACCTACGATAAATGAAACGATTTTACCCAAAACGCTTCTTTAACATGGAATTTACAAAAGAACGGGTAATATAATGTCATAAGTGAACCATATATGATATCATAACAATGAATATGATTCTGTAATAAGTCAATAACATAATTTAAATCATTATACAGGAGGTTCGGACACGTACAAAGCAAGTCGGACCTAAGGTAAGGAAAATATCACAATCTCACTTTTATCCGAGATTGTTTATTCGTAAGTAATTACTGGGGTGTATTTTATCATCCACATCCATGTTTCCTCAATATGTAATATTATTTCCATTCACCTAAAATTGTTTAAATCATATTTTTACCCTTAGGTGAGTTTTTAGTAAAAGATATGAAAGGAATCTTTTGTCGTTTTTCGTACGAGGTACTTTTTGACTTTTCCGACAAAAGTACGAGAAGAATGTTTTTTTAACTTAAACGGCACGAATGGATTTTTACTGTTTTATAAAGCCTTATTTTCATGAAGCTTACTCCAAAAGATTTCATGACTATTTTCAATAAAATCTCTTTCTTTTAAAATTGCATGATGTTTTGTGAAAAGAAATTGATTTTGAAGAAGAAAGGATATTTTCCTCAAGAATTCAATTCAAGTGTTTTATCAAAATTATTTTCCATATAAGATAATAAAGGGTTCTGTTTCTATCCATATTTTTACATTGATTTGACTATGTTGTGATGGAATTATGTTTATGAATTCCTTTATCTTATATGAATGGTTTTATGATGTCATGTTGTTTAAGAATCCCATTTTTATTACATGGGTTATGCAATGATGTATGATTTATGATTTTGTGGCACACATAAGAAAGGATTCATTAAGAGATGGGTGGGACCTATATCTCCCTCCAATGCATTGGGTAAAGATTTTATATCTCATGAGATAGACATGGATGGAATGGTAGGTTATACCGGTTCAGTGAAACAGGACTGAAACGAGGATTACTCGATTCAGAAAGGGACTTTGTCCACTAAGATAGTCTTGGCAATGAGTCTTGACTAACAAGAAATGATTCTCTATGATTATGTGTGTATGCCACAATGAGTAATGTTTTAAGTTATGATTTCATTTTCACTTCTATGATTTATCCCACGTTATGATATTATGAGCTCTTTTGCAGGTTAAGATTTCCAAAAGCTATGTTCTTATGTATATGATGTGATTGATATTTCTTTTGTTTACCCTTACTGAGCATTTGAGCTCACCCTTTTATGTTTTCTTTTCCCCAGGATATAAAGAAAGGTTTTAGGTAAAAAAAAGATCTTTATGGGAGATGTTGAAGATCTTTCACCACGTTTAGAAGATTACGTTCCAAGTTTCCAAAGACACTAAACTATTACGATCCTTGTGTGTGTGTTTTTGTTATGTACTAAGTATTCCGCAAAAGTAATGTAATGTCCATGTACGATAAGCTTCGGGTCTCTACAACGAAGCTCTATGAGATCCATCCGATATGCTGGTGTAGATATCAGTTTCATATCAGGGTAAAGGTTGATGTAAAAGTATGCCTCTCAATGCGTAGGTAGTCTCAAAACATTATCAAGAAAGACATTAGCATATTGTTCCACCACAACAGGATATATCAGACTTATCTCCTCCATTACATAGAGGGTGAGGCTATCCAACTGATGAGTGATTGGTTGTGCCCTCCTCCGAGAAAGTCCATCATGTGCTGTAAAGGTTTCCTTCTCACCGATGAAGGAAAACTTGTTCCCATACTCATGAACACACCGCACTTTATGCCTAAAATAGTTGATCCGAGCATGGATTGTGGATATCCAGTCCATACCAAAGATGATTTATCAAGGCCTCAATGCTACTACTAGAAGATCCTAGCCAAATATCTCACCTCCTAGATTGATCCCACACTACGTGCACCAATGCGTAATCGTCGAATCCTCTCCCATATGAGTCTCTAATCTTAAGGATCGAGCCAATAACTCCATCGAAATCATTGAGATCCGAACAAAAGATGTGGAAATGAAAGAGTGACTGGAACCTATGTCTAAAAGAACTACAGCTAGGGTGGAGTAGACACATATTGTACCCCAAATCATCTCTAGAATGTTGTGGTCATAGGTCTCAACTACCTGTAGTTGAGATCATCCATGTACACCTACTCCCTGTGGTTGGGGTGGTGACGGTAGAACCTCAAATCGTCACCCACTGCCTACTACACGACCTTCTCCTCTTCAACGTCCTCCGCCCTATGGACCTCCTCGATCGAACCTCTATCACTAACTCAGTGGTCCATTGACCATATACTGATCGTCACCATAGGGTTTTGGATAGTCACGAGCCATGTTCCTCTGTCTTCCACAAGAGTAACAGACTATAGTCCTCAGATGGCCTCCTCTTCCTCATGATCTTCTCACCTCTAACCCTGCATTATAGGGTCTTTCTCTAGAAGGTCTATCCCATTTGGGCCTCTACATCATCTTCCCACTACTTGCTGTAGATGAATCGATTGCATTTCTTTTGGTGGTAACTCTCGTTGTCGGTGCCTGCTTGACAAGGAAGTTCTCCACCAATAGTGCTCGCTCTATCACTCCAGCCTGCGTCAGGATGTTGAGAGATATCATCGATGCTCTGATCTCCCGTCGGAGACCCTTCTCAAAGTTCTAGGACCTAAAGAATGGGTCTCATACCATGTCGGCGGAGTAGCGAGAGAGTTCAATGAATCTTGTCGAGTACTGAACCACTATCAGGCTACCCTGTTGTAAGTGAAGTAGCTCCCGAATACGCACTGAGCGAAAATTCACTGGTACAAACTCTGCCTTGAAGAGGCTCATGAAGTCCAACCAGGAGAGTATCACCTCCTCATGTGTATGGAGAATCTGGATCCACTGTATCCCTATTTTTTCCTAGAAGAGGATAGCAGCTAGGATCGCCATCTAGTATGCTGGTGTCTCAACCAAGTAGAAAACCCATGCCACAGTCTCCAGCCAGTCCTCAGCTACCTGGGGATCTGTCTCGCCTTGAAACCATAGAGGCCTATGTCTCTGGAACTCATGAAACATTCTCATTCGACATGCATGGTTTTCTGGTGGGGTTGGTGGCATCTTTTTCCCTATGGGTAGTGGTGATACTGGTATACCACCCGAAGGTACCATCGTCGTATGAGGGCCATGCACCGAAGCCTCATCGCTCAGTGGGCCATCATCGTGATCTCTCACTGGAATCATGGCTAGCTGTCTATGCAATGGAATTCTGAAAAGAAACAGATGTGCCATGATCAATAAGTTATACTTGGGGAGCTGACTCAAAAAGATCTAAAGTAAAACAACATTTTCAAAACACACACAAATAGTGTTTTTGTGTAATGAGTCAAAAATCAGAATTAAGGGTCCTGGTGCATGGATACGTCGGCCGTCGCACCAACACTGAACTCCCCAAACTAAAACCCAAACTCCGGACACTTAACACTATTTCTCCATTGAAAACATAGACTCTTAGTTCTTCTGGTATAACTGACCACCCTCTCATACCACTTTGTCATGACCCGTCCTCCAGGTTTGGTTCCATGACTACCCCAAGCCCAACTTCCATATGCCAGGGGTTAGATATTATCACCAGAAATCCATATCCCTAAAATGGGAAGTCATTTCCTTTAAACCTGCAAACACACAAACAAAGTACACACCAAAAACAAACCATGTAGTATAACTTCTGAAAGTAAAAGTGTGAAATGAAGACGAATGGGCCAGAATACAAGACCAACTAAAAAAATACATCAAAAAGGAAAAATAGCTTCTGAGGTTGTATGACAAGTATCCTACCTGAAGGGTAGGTATATCTCATCATTTTGACTCTCTACGCCATTCGGTCACCTCCGTGTACCGTTTAGTCCTAGCTTCCAAACCTCGGTTAAAACTGTATGTCGTCTGCACAAGACACAACAAGGTGCAGTTGAAGCCCGTGCATGGGTGAGTATAATAATACCCATTAGGGACCCTGAGACCCCTAAAGGTCTCCCATTATTCCACAAAGGAAAAAACCACAAGGCATGATCTCAATAAAAAACCACAAAGTAAAAGACTCAGCTCAAACCAGGTATACCACTTAAAGAACATGAATAAAGATGATTAGTCATAAAGATAGATCATCTTATTCCATCGAGAGGCTTTTGCTGCTAGACTGCACAAGGTCACTAGGTGCTGACCCATAGAGGATCACTAGGTGATGACTCACAGAGGACCGCTAGGTTCTGACCCATAGAGGATTGCTAAGTGTTGACCCACAGAGGATCTCTAAGTGCTAACCCATAGAGGGTAGCTAGGTGCGAACCCACAGAGGATCACTAACTGCTAACCCAAAAAGGTTCTCTACGTTCTTACCCACATATAATTGATAACTGCTAACCCACAGAGGATTTCTAGGTGCTTAATCATGTCACAGCCAGCCACTGGATTCCCGCACTTAGCACACTTGATTCCAGGAGGATCCGCTCCTCAATCCATTAGTCATACCTCAACTACCAAGAAGTCTCAAGAATAAGAAACCTGAAGCACTGCCATGTCATAAGGGTTCCAATGCAATAGACAGTGTGTCAATCGGAATCTCGGTCTGTAAGTTATAGGCATTTTAGTATCGTGGGCCAGGTTAGATTCAGGTTCTATCCAACCCGGACATACTCCAACTTTCTCCAAAACCTAAGTGAAGATTCTCAAAAGGACCACCTAAAACTAATGATTCTATCACCATAGACAGTTCATCAAACAGATGTACCGTTTAGAAGATATGGGCCTTTAAGAGAAACTAGGTCAAAAGGGTCTGAATCCGGCCCAACCCGGTCGACCCAACCTGACCCGGCCCGCTGGCCTTGACCCGAACTGGCTAGGCCCAGCTTAGTCTGGCTAGGCCGCAGGACCGTCCCATCCTACCCGGCTAGGCGCAGCCTGCCGGGATGCTGGACTAGCCCGGCACGCCAGCTGGGCGGGGTCCGCTCACCTCCCGAATAGACCACATCTGTTCAAGGTCTCCAATAGGCGGTGCCAGGTTGTCATCACCCCTCCAGTTGATCGGTCCGGTGGATCGGTCTAGGGTGGGACCCACAGATGCAGGTCCACCACTGACGTGGTCAGAGCCGCTGCACTTCCTCCGCAGCAGCCTGTTTGTTGTCATCGTCTCCTCCGTGGTGCGCTACCTACCAATAAAGCGGCCAGCAAAGGCCGACTACCCTGGTCCTCCGTGGTGCCTGTGGGAGCCGCCATCCCCTCATGACCGGTGAGAGCCGGCATCTGCCGGCGGTGATTCCTTGGGCCACCAGTGAAGCTTTGGTGGTCGGATGTCCTTCACGACTATGCCTACAGGTTTCCCGGGATTCCACCTTCACTGCGTGACCCACGGTTTCATCTTTCCGCCAATTTTCTTGGTCGCCCATAAAGAACGCATCAAACTGAGATTGGCGGAGGGTCTGGGCCTTGTTTGGTTCAGCCTGTGTCCTCTGTGTTAGCCTTCTAACATAAAAAGGAATTCAAATATCATCAACTCTTAGAATAAAAATCAAATCACCTACCTTGAACTCATTGGAAGACATTTTGGATGAGGAAGAAGGGTCCATGTTCGAAGGTGTTAGTCAGCGTTCGTTGATCTCTGGATCGAATCCTCAAGGGCATCGTCGAATCTCTGTTCTTAGTTAGAGGAAAACATCGCCATCACTTCATCAAGATTTCTCCCATAGGTTCCCAAAACTCACGCGAATGATTTGATTAAATAAAATAAATAACCTCCCACGTTGGTTCATTATTATAATTTATTAATGAATCGTAATTAATGAACTTAATAAACCACAAGTGTTACGGTTACACAACAAGAGGTTCAAGTCATTAAATGACCCACGTTTATTGCCCAACATTACACTGCATTCCCACCATTCGCTGCTCAATAGTTGTAAAAAGAATAAAATAAAATCTTTACTTATTTTATTATTTTTTTTCTGAAAGTCTGAAAAATTAAATTTTCCTTCTGACTTTTTCCAAAAAATGTTAAGCTTCCCTTAAGAGAATCTTGGCATAGTGAATTCGATGGTGCCCTCATATTTTCAATCCGATCACTGGTTCAAATAAAACCCCGCACTCATGTTTACTGAACGTACCTTGAAAAAAATTCAAAATTCAATTCTGGGCTCTTTGGGCCTTGGAATCACGTGCTGTCAATTTTTACAACTCTTAATAATTCCATTTAACTAAAAAAAATTTATGGAATTTCCAGGTTTATACATCAAACCTACTGTATAAAGTTTTATCATCAGGATAATTCTATTGTCAATACTATCCACATATTCAAGTTTTTACAGTGGATAAAAAGGATATACTTAGGGATTCCATCTCTTGAGAAGTTTTACTCAATGAGGTGAGGTCGCACTTAGCAGAATTGGTACACAGCAGAAACGTAGTAGAACCAGCAACTAAATCCCTGACTTAGTAGAAGCATGATTTTAATATTGTGAGAACTAAAAATTATTGTTAGCATGTTAGCTCTATTCCAAGTGGGATTTTTGTAATTGTGGGTGCCCTAGACCAAACTAAATAGTAATTTTTGATTACCATATCATGTATACAGTAAAATATTCATGACGTACACTTACCATTGTAGTATAGATATTTATGTATCTACTATTTAAATGGTAATTTCCATAGATTAATTATCATATAAAAAATTTATTGAATATCTCATACTATAATGAGAACCTTGAGATACAATGACATTAGTATTAAATATATGTCATGTGGTCTAGATACATTATACTAACTAGACACATTTGATGTATAACTATCAGGTGTTGGGGGTTCATAAGCATTGAGACTTATTGTTATGAAGTTTGCACTTAGTGATATCTATTAGGTGAGATCATGATGATAGACCCACCAATAGGAACACCACATGTTTTAGGTGTTATTGGTTGTCCCTATCTATGGATATTTGTATTGGTCCCTTGAATTGAGATTATTATCAATATGTGTCATTTGATCATGCACTTTTATACAAGGAAAAAACCATGATAATGAAATCATGAATAGGTAGCTTGTGTTGGGTGTTTTATTAGTGGTATGACATTTGGTTGAATGGACAAGATAAAATTTGTCACTTCTGAGTTAAGAAAGTAATATATCTCAGAACTGGTTGATCAGGATGGTAGTATATTTATAAATTTTTGTCCAATATTGTCAGAGGTAAATCTGTCCAGTTAAATCAGCAAATAATAGTGCAAGAAAGGACAATGACATAAGTGTGTGTCCAACTTTATTATATATCTAAAGATAGAGAGATTATATTACACATTACATGCTCGTATGTTGGTTTTTATTATTTTGAATATTCCATATCTCTTTAGGGGCCTTGATGGGTTACTAGACTCCACTTATGGTATGTGAATACTATTCACAGCTATCAAGATAAGGGGCTATAGGTCACACATAATAGCATATTCAAGAATATTCCATGTTCGGGAGAATATATATATAGGATATAGTGGAACCCACCATGAGGTCTGAGCGTTGTCCAAGTCAATGATCATCGATGAATAAATATATTCATTATTATTAGAGTTTAGAATAATTGATTTGAAATTATTTATTAAAATTATTTACAAGTGTTTAAGTAAATGTGATGAATAATATTATTCGAATGAATATTATTTTTATATTCTAGGTTCATTTAATATTAACGGTGATTACGATTCATGTGAAATGAATCAGTTTTATCATGTAATATATTTTAATATATATTACAGGTATGTGATAAAATATAAATAATATTTATGATGCAGTTTAGTTCATCATAATTAATTATTTATTTATTATTTAGTGATCCTTTTATTTCCAAGGGTTGGAGAACCCTTTCTTAGTATTAGAGTCACCCACTATATAAACAGAAGAGAGGATCTCATTCAAGGACTATTCATTCATTAGGAATGAGATATTCTCTCTCCTCCCACTTCCTAGAGAGAAACAGAGTCTCTCTCTAAGTGACTGATCCAAGGTTCCTTCAACGGATCAAAGGTACGAGATCATAGTGATCATTGCGATGTTGAAGAGATTGTTAGAGCTCTATGATAGAACCCATAATTCAATGAATGACGTGTGTGAAGATTCTTAGAGCATGTGTCGATGATCTAGAGGGGTTTGTCTTTGAATCCTTCAAGCAACAGTCACTGGAAATGAGATGTAGTCAAGTGTGCTCTGATTCTGAATGAGGTATACATTCTGATTAAATTTATGTGCTTATTAAATTCATGTACAATCCTCGGACTATACCAGGGATAGATCGCCAGAGACAAAGAAGTTTCATCACTCTGTTGATAAAAAAAATTAAATCATAGGCCTACTAGATTCCCCTGCATACCCTAGTATTTCCTTCACCACTATGGCCCTTAAATAGACAAGGAATAGTCATAGCAATGACAACCAAAATATGAACATGCATTGTGTAATATAATCTCTTTGTCTTTAGATATCGCATAAACTAGGAAGCACACTTGTGTCATTATATTTTATTTCTTTATTATTTGTTGATATTACTTGATTGATTTACCTTTGACTACCATAACCATGGATTTATAAGGTACTACCATCCGGATCAACCAGACCTGAGATATTACTTCCTAAACTCATAATTGAAAATTTCTATCTTGATCATTCAACCAATGTCATACCACCAATGAAACACCCAACACAAGCTAACTTTCCACGGTTTCATTATCATGGTTTTTTTATTACATAAATGTATGTGATCAAATGATATAAATTGAAAATGATCTCAACTCAGGAGACCAATAAACATGTCTATATATAGGAACATCTAAGGACACCCAAAACATGTGTTATTCCTATTGGCAGGTTTTTCCCCATGATCTCACCTACTATAAATCACCAAGTGAGAACTTCATGAGAAGATGTCTCAATTATTATGAGCCCCCAACACCTGATAGTCATACATCTATTTTTTCTAGTAATTATGATGCATCTAGACCATATGACATATATTTAAGATTAATTTCATTGTATCTCAAGGTTTTCATTATAGCATGTGATCTAATATAACCTTTTGATATGAAAAATAATCTATGGACGTTACCATTAAATAGTGGATGCAGAAATGTCTACACTATAATGGTAATTTTACATCATGCATGTCTCACTATATACATGAAATGGTAATTGAAAAGTACTGATAAAGTTGGGTCTATGGGACCCACTTTTATAACACTCCCACTTGTACTATATCAAACTTTCTAACTATCCTTGTTATCTCTAATATGATTAAGATCATGTTTTTTCTAAGTCACGGATTTAGTTTTTGGGTCTCCCACTTCTCCGTTGTGTGGTTATTCTACTATGTATGGCCTTACCTCCTTGAGTAAGACGTCTCAAGAGATGATATCCTCAAGTTAATTCCTCTTTTCTACTATAATAACTTGAAATCTTGTCTTGTAAGAGTATTATAATTTACATTATGAAAATAATTTACTTTATAGGTGAAATTCCAAGAACTATAAAAAATATTTTCATATTATACATTGCTTATTTATCTTCTTGAGAAGATGAAACATACTCATTATTTGTATATATGGATACCACTAGATTGAATGATCTTTTCTTGATCATTACCTTATCCTATCTATGATATTATATCATATTGATCCAAGTAAGACTGGTTTGTGTCCCCTCAAAACTAGTATTCCTTCCTCTCCACTTACCATGTACATATCCTATGTACTTATCATGAAAAATTGGATAGTTTTGACAACTTCCCTTGTAGTTCTCCTGGTTATAACTAATATGTTCATATTATAAAATATATATTAAAAATATCATGTATTGTACATATCATGGAATATGTGATTGATCCATTACAGAAGCACATGGAATTCAACTCACCATATTAATCTTCTATTATTTCCCATACATGTATACATTGAGAGATTTATCCCATCTGACACTGGTAACAATTCTATCTCGAATTGTTCCAACTCGTATTTTATCAATAACTTGTTAGTATGTGTATGATTAACTAAGTTTAAACAACTATTAGATCTACCTTAGTAGATCTTGTTCCCTAGAACTTAGGTTTCTACATTAAGTCAATCTCTAGAGAGTCACTTTCTTCCTGGTCTTATCTAATTAGAATACCAATATCTGTTTTCCATATGTTATCAAACATATTTTAATTGAAAACAATGTCACTCCCACTAACCTTTTATAAACACATGGAAAAAATTCATTCTAAATGAATACTCTAAGATCTCATTTCTTAATTTTAATATTGAACTAGATTTCAGTAACTTTCAACCTTATTGGCACTTCTTTTTTATGTCTCCATCCCTTTTTGGTCGCGTCATATAGAAACCTTCCAAGATTGGTGGTATTGACATCCAATGATCAATAAAAATTATCATATAAATTAGTTGTGATGGGTAATATTGTAATGTATTTAGACATAATGACTTGGAATAAAAAAATCGAGCCTCATTAGTACCATACTTCTATCATCCATGTATTATGTCACTTGAATACCCACCGTAGTATTCAAAATAATAATCCCTTGTTCTTTGATACATGGAATCCATTATTTAATTTTAATTGATATTTTAAATTTTATCTAGTTACCATATAATTTCAACTTATAAGAATTATTATTCTCAATGTATAATGTATCACTGGTTGTGGTGAATATAAAACCATCACCATAGTTTTATCCTTCCTATGTATTATGTGTCTCTAGAATATTCCCCTTCCACATCTCTTGTGGAACTTGTTTCTATTCCAACCATTTATGCATCCTTTTCATTGACTAAACTTAGGTCAATCTGGCTACCACTGTCTCTAATAGAGATGGGCACCCTTATATAGAAATATAGTCCATTACTTTGACTATCACTATTTTATCTTATAGATTTCAGTAACATCCTTAAAAAACTTTAGGATTATTACTATAAATACAATTTGTGTTTTTTATTCAATTTTTTTTATATCCTAACAAACTCTTTGCATCTAAACACATATTATTATGACATAATGGATTTACATCGTACTATAACTCATATGATATCCATGTGTCATGATAGCTTGTATGTTTTTATGGGATAACATTGTTATTTGCAATGCATGTCTTGTAAATAATAGAAGTTTCGATAATGTATATAAGTTACAATATTGACTCTCTTTTTACTTACATCATGGAGATGATGTGTACAAGAAAATGTGAATTTAGGAATTGCTTCATGCTACATTTTATTGATCAATGTTGACATGTAAGACTCTTCATTGATCCTACTTATTATCACCACATATTCGATGTGGATAAGGTAATGTGTGTTTAGGAATTACTCCATGCTACATTATATTGATTGATAAATAATTGGTCAAGATATTCTTCAGCATGTCGGCCCAAAGCAACCAATATCTTCTGATGATACGTATACCAAATTTCACTTTCATATTCATTAATGAACTCTTAAAGTAATATAATGAAGTATATTTACTACTATCTTACCCTTGGAGTAGTTCACGCTCTCTAGATGATCTAGTTTCATAATCTTTGTGTCGTACCTTTATTTCTAATGGTTTATTTATACAAAACTAAGTACATAAGTGTGTTGATAATACCTAAGGTATTGAAATTAAAATAATCTAAACTCATACTTGGTATATCCTTAAAAACTACTTTGATTTTCTTGACAAATTATCAACTTTCCACAACTTGGTATACAAGTCATACATTTTATATTCGTCATGTATTATCAATTATTCTAGCATTAAAAAAATGTTTTTTGAGTATTAAACACCAAAAACAACATTCATTCCTGAACAAGAATAATGTATCCTTATGTCTAAAGGAATTTTGAGATAATTTTTTTAGTAATACTTTAAATTTTCATCTTGAATCAATAAACTTGGCAATTCATATTTTGTACACTTCTCACCACTAACTTAGGAACCACCCTTTATCAGCTTCATGGAGAACACACCTTTCTTCTAGTAATGTTTATATACTTGGTTAATATATTTAAATACACATATGTGATTAGAATATTGTATTTTAATACCCAAGAAGTATATCTGAAATATTACATTTTTAGATAGATGAATATACCTAAAGAATAAGTGAATACTTTCTTCTACAATTCATATCATTGAATTTAAACTTCCATAAATATTATTTCATGATATGTTAAGAAAATATCCTTATGTTTAATACCTGTTTATTTGAAGGATGTTGTGAAGGTGCCTTTTACATCATTTTTTCATTGGACTTTTTACCTTGTCTTCCAACTTGTTTTCCATAAGAACTAAATATTAATCTTTTTTTAAATGTTCTTATTGCTTGGTGAACATTACGTAGAAGATAACAAAGTGTTTTATCCACACTATTCATTTTGAAATATTAAATGAAACTAGAGGAAGTGGGTGAAAATGATATGAGAAGGGGATACATTGAAATATCATGATCCATCTTTCAATTTACACATGTCCTATGTAAATATCCCCTATTCATATCTTATCTTATCTTTCTCCTTGTAAGCTTATCAAATATGGGACTACATGTGTAGTCATCCATGTCTTGATATTGTATCCACAACTCACATCAGACATTGATGATATCATTATGACATAAACATCATTTGAATAATACATGAGTCTCCTATAATCATTTTTACACCCTCACTTCCTAAGGTGGATTAATAGTTATTAAGGACACCAATATCTTGAATTTATGATATCGTAGTATTGCGTACAAGTGCCTGTACTACTCTTTGGAAACTCGTGCTAGATATGACATTGAATTTGTCCAATATTTATTGTAGTGTATTATATGGTATTACTTGCAATTTTCTACAAAAAATAAAACTAGAATATTAGTACCTTTATCTTGATTACCAATTATAAATTACCTATTATTAATATCATTAAATGTCTCCCACTATTTTATTGAACTCTATAAACCCAATGTATTAGAATTGTAATACATTTTCACTTGATTATTTTAGTTCTAATGATCTTTCACCCCCACCCCATAGTCTACAAGATATGGCTATGTCACTATTCAGAGAGTTCAAGGTAGGAGTTAGACTAGCCAACCACATTAACTCGTGGATCCTTAATCTATTTAGTGAAGTCACATGTTCTAAAATCATAAAAATTATTCACTCAATGCTTGTCTCTAAAGTTGAAGTAAGCTATTTTCTACTTATTTGCTACCAACCTTAGTTAATTCAACTCATCACTCTCATTAGAACTCCCCAATAGTAGTAGGATCCCTCAACTTTGGGTGAAAATCACCCCAAACACTCGGTTTTGTTCAAACTCAAATGATGAAAGGATTTTACGACTTAATATTTCTTTGAGGGTTTTTAATATTACATGAAAAAATGAAATCATTTTCTTTCTCATAATCACATACTATGTGATCATAATCACAACTTATCATGCAATAAATAGAAAATATTCATCACGTCACACAATCATTTTATTTTTTCATGTTTTCTTATTATTTTATATGATCTTGAAGATAATAACACATACATAAAATATTAAACCATGAAAAAATAAAACAAAACAATGTGCTCATGAACTGATACTAATATTTGATCCATTAAGTGAATAATGGTATAACATTGACCCCAGAGGTAACTCCTTGAGTTGCATTGTTTGTGACTCGAGTTGCAGCGCTCACCCATCAAAATCATCAAACTCATGTCTGGTTCATTTCCAAATCTTTCCGTGAAGTATGTCACCGCTTGTCCTCATCATTATACAACAATACTCGTATGTGGGCAAGGGGGCCTCGGGAATGTGGAATATAGATAAAAACTTTTATATGGGAGTGTAGTCCCTTATACATGTAATGTCACAAAGATGACATGGAGATCATCATTTATTAAAATAATTATTACATACATGCATTGCAATAATTAAACAAATAAATAAATTTTAGACATCTATTGGTCGTTTCACACCTCATGATCAGTCAATATGCACCAAAAAAACATATATAAATTAAATACATAAATAAAATTAAAATTTCAATAATTTTTTAAAGGCTGTTTTAATGGATTAAAATTCACTCTTATTTTTACTTAAAAAATTTACATCGTTTGGTCCCAATATTAATTTAATTTTAATACCAAAAATTAAATTAATTAATTGATTTAATTATATTTAAAATTTTAACTTATTTTAAAATAACACTTATTAAATCAATTATTTTTTTAAATTATATATATATATATGTCAAAATGTAACTTATATTAAAAATATATATATATAGATATATAAACTTTTTAAAATTTACATGAGTACAATGCAAACCTGGATAAGGCTGGGAGGGTTAAGCAGAACTCGTCCCATCCATTCTTGGATCGAGATAGACCCATCTAGACCTATTCTTGGATGATCATGACCCACCCACCTCTTTTTGAGTTGGTTCTCCCTATTTACCCACTTTTACCCCATAGTGATCCTTCTATTTGCCCGCAGTTTTTAACCCCTTCCATTTGGGGGGGGGTCCACATTACATCTTGTGCCATTTATTTTTCTGCATTTTTTACTTTATTTTTTTCTCATAATTATCACTGCACTGGTGGGCCAATCATTTTACGGTCCCAAAAAGTGGTATTAGAGGGCAGGTTCTGACCTGGTGTTGTTCACGTTTTTGGGTATTAATAATTCTTGTGAAATTTTAGTATGCTCTATGATTGCGACTCTGATTGATATTTCACATCAAAAAAAATTATTGAGATTATTAAATACACCGTTGTGAAATGGAAGAGGTTTTGGACTGACGGTGTGTCCATATGGCGGTAAAATTTGTGATCAAAAATTCAATGGGAATAATTTTTCATTGTTGAAAATGAAGATGCAGGCAGTGCTGCAAAAGGATAATTTTCTACTGAAAATTTGAGAAAAGCTATTGGATGTGATGATGGAGCATGGTTTTAGTGGGAGCCAGAATCATGACATAGACAGAAATGTGGTGAGTACTTCTGGAAATGGAGATATACTAGTTAGTGAAGCGACGACGACTGCTGGAAGTAGGAAGCATCTCAACGACGCATAGATTATCGACTCAAGTGCAACATGGAACATGATGTCTCGATGGTAATGGTTTGATTAGTATGAAACCATCCCTGAAGGACTTTTTTACATGGGTAATAATCACACCCTAAATATTGTTGGATTTGGTACCATCAAACTAAAGATGCATGATGGTATTGTTCGAACCATTCAAGGAGTACGTCATGTGAAGGGCATAAAGAAGAACATATTGTATTTGTGACAATTTGATGATATCTAATGCAAGACTCACACTGAGAATGGATTGATGAGAATTTTAAATGGTGAGCTTTTGGTAATAAAGGTGGAGAAGATCTCAAAGAACCTTTACGATCTTATGGGTGAAACGTAAAAGGAGGTGGAGATAGTTGTTGCGTCAACCACCTCGATGGAAGCATTGACAACGTTATGGAATCGTAATCTTGTCCATATGTCAGAACAAGGTCTAAAGATTCTTGCAGATCAAAATTTTCTTCCTGGGATGACAAAGGTATCCTTACCATTTTTTGAGCATTGTGTTTTGAGCAAGAAATATAGGTTAAAGTTAGGGTCGTCAACAACGAGAAGTCATGAGATCTTAGATTTGATCCATTCTGGTGTTTGGAAATCACAGGTTATATCCCTAGGATTTCCAAGGTACTTTGTACAATTCATTGATGGTTATTCTAGGAGTTGTTGGGTGTACCCAATCAAGAGGAATGCAGATGCTTTTGAAGTATTCAAAACATTCAAAGTGCAGAAGGAACTTGAATCTGGAAAGAAGATCAAGTTTCTAAGGACTAAAAATGGTGGATAATATACCAGCGAGGAGTTTGATACTTTTTGTCATTAGGAAGGAATCAAGATAACGTTCATGGTGGCATACAATCATCAGCAGAATGGAGTGGTATAGCAGATGAATAGAACCCTATTGGATAGAACAAGGGAAATGTTGAAGACTGTAGGAATTGCCAAAACATTTTGGGCAGAAGTATTGAATGTTTCCTGTTATGTGATCAATCGATCTCCTTGAATGGAAATTGATCTAAAGACACCAATGGAGATATGGATTTGTAAACCCACTGACTATTCCTAGTTACATACTTTTGGAAGTCCTGTATATTCATTTTTTAATGACCAGGAAAGAATGAAGTTGGATTTGAGATCCAAAAAATGTATCTTCTTGGGGTACGCTGATGGTGTGAAGGGGTATCGTTTGTGGGACCCCACTTCCCAAAAATTTATCATCAATAGAGATGTAATTTTTTCAGAAGACAAGGTGAAAATGACAAGTCATCAAGACATGGAGAAGGAGAATACAGAAACTACAATAGTCGAAGTAGAGGAATAATCCAAGGAAGAACCAGTTTCCTCTGAGGTATTACCAAAGCATGAAGATTAAGTACCAGTTGAGTCTGGACCACGATGGTCAACTCAGGAGAAAAGAGCACCAGTATGGAACTCAGACTATGTCATTGAGAGAAATATTTCATATTTATTATTGGCGGAGGATATAGAACCATATTCTTTTGTGGAGGTGACCCAAAGTACAGATGTATCAACATAGATGGTAGCGATGCAAGAGGAACTTGAATACCTACACAAGAACAAGAATTGGGATCTTGTTCCATTACCTAATGGAAGTAAGGCTATCAGAAACAAATGGATCTTTAAGATCAAGTGGGGTGGAAAAGACCAGGTTGAAAGATATCATGCATGAATGGTGGTCAAAGGATATGATCAGAAGGAAGGTATTGATTTTAATGAAATATTTCCTCCTGTTGTTAGACTAACAACTGTTCGGATAGTTCTGGTGATGTGTGCTACATACATATTACATCTAGAGCAGTTGGATGTGAAGACTAATTTTCTCCATGGTGATATTGATGAAGAGATCTATATGCTCCAACCAAAAGGTTTTTCATAAGAATGAAAAGAGAACTTAGATTTTAGGTTGAACAAATCTTTGTATGGTCTCAAGAAGGTGTTGAGGTGTTGGTATAATAGATTTGATTCCTATATCACGATCCTTGGATACAACATACTTCATTCAAATACTTGTTCATATTTTAGGGGTTCAGATGGTAATTATTTCATCATTCTTCTATTTTATGTAGATGACATGTTGGTTGCAGGCCCCAAAAATGATCAGATTTAGGAGACAAAGGCACAGTTGGCTAGGGAGTTTGATATGAAGGACTTGGGACCGACAAACAATATTCTTGGGATGCATATTTACTAAGACTGAAATAATGGAAATATTTGGATATCATAAAAGAGTTAATTACATAGAGTCTTGAAACATTTCAACATGCAAGACTGTAAGCCAATATCTACCCCTCTTCCCATTAATTTCAAGTTATCCTCCACGATGAGTCCTAGCATTGAAGCATAGAGGATAAAAATGTCTTGAGTACTATATGCATCAGCAGTGGATATTCTAATGTGCTCTATGGTTTATACTAGACCATAAATTGCACATTCATTGGGAGTAGTTAGTCGGTACATGGAGAATCCAGGATGGGAGCATTGGAGAATAGTAAATAGGATCCTGAGATACATCAAGGAGACCTCAAATGATGCATTATGTTATGGTGGATCAGATTTTACTGTCAGATGTAATGTTGATTCAGATTTTGCAGGTGATTTTTACTGGAGGAAATCCACTACTGGTTATGTGTTTACTCTTGTAGGAGGAGTTGTGAGTTGGATTTTGAAGTTACAGTCAGTTGTGGATTTATCCATGACAGAGGTGGAGTACATGGTATCTACTCAGAGTTGCAAAGAGGCTATTTGGATGAGAAGGTTGTTGTAGGAGCTTGGGCATAGACGGGAGCAGATTTCATTATTTTGTGACAGTCAGAGATCCTTGCACATTGTAAGGAATCCATCTCTTCATTCCAGGACGAAGCATATTGGGGTAGAGTATCACTTTGTCCAAGATGTGGTGGAGGAAGGAAGTGTGGCCATTCATAAGATTCACACTAAAGAAAATCTTGTAGATTTCCTGACAAAGGAAATTAACTCTGATAAGTTCAGATGGTGCAGATCCTCGAGCGGCCTCGTAGATACATGAGCAGCATGTTTGGTAGATAGAAAGGATGTGTGAAGATGTGATTAGTTCTCAATCAAATCTCCAATTGGGAGATGTGTCAGAAAAATACTTTTATCCCGGATGGTGCTGCCCTCATTTCTTTTTCAAAGGGAGGCATGCAGTGTGGTAGGTGGTGGGTGACCAACCGCACCAAACCCACCAGCGGGAGAAGGCATCAAGAGGGCTGGGAAAGGCTGGCAATACCCTATAAAAGGGGATTTCTCCTAGAATATTTCATCATCAACTTCACTAGAAATCTCATCATTTGTTATCCTATTCGAGCGATGGTCAGTGAGGCGGTTTCCCCACTTATTCTATAGAGAATATTACGAGGAGTTTCTCCTTGTAATAAGTGAGGGAATGTGTACCCAGTTTTACCCCATAGTGATTCTTCTATTTTCACGTGGTTTTTTACCCCTTCCATTTTGGGGGGTTTTCCACATTACATCTGGTACCATTTATTTTTTTGTATTTTTTACTTTATTTTTATCTTTTAATTGTCACTCCACTGTTGGTCCAGTCCAGTCATTTTATGGTCCCAACACTCCCAGATCTGGCCCATTCTAGGTTCATGCGTGAGTTTTCGAAAATCACTTAGGGTACCTGATCGGTTGGCATCAGCTCTGTGGGAAGTCAGATCTGGATGGGGGCCGCTAGTTATTGCTGACCATAGGAGGCGGCTGGATGGCTGGAAAGTGATGGAGGGCAGCACATCGGGTGGTGGACTAAGGGGCTCGAGCAAGGGAAATCTGCAACGGGCAATGCCTGACTATCCAGCGATGGCCTTGACTAGAAAGGCTCCTTATAGTGGCGAGCCGGTGGACCGGAGGGACGTCGGTGGTGCTCGGACGATGGGGATAAGCTACGGAGGGCGGCGAGTGGGGTCGAGAGGTGGTGTTGGCTAAGGTCGGGCTAATGGTGGACGCATGCACGGAGGGGCTGCGGGTGGTGGTTCCTCTTGGCGGGCTTGCTTGTGGGGTCTAAGGTGGTTTTCTATCGAGGGTGAGAGAGGTCGTGACATCCGGTTAGGGAATGAGACGTGTGGAGAAGGAAGGCCACCTGTTTTTCGCAACTGTCCAACGCTGGCCACAACAATGCGAGGGAGGAGGTGGTGGTCTCCGACTGGCTTGCGGAGGAGGCTGGTTAGGAGCGATATTTGGTGGGCTCACTAAGGGTGAAGGGGTGGCCCCTCTCTTGGCCAAGGAGGGAGATGATGATGGGTGTGTAGCTCCAGAATCTTCCTCTTTGGTGTAATGTGACCCTCAAAAGGGTTTTCCCACAACCAAAATGGGTCCTTTTTTTATCTTTAGGTTTTTTAAGTGTCACGATCTTCCTTCCACATGCTAGAAAGTTTCCCTTTTTTTAGTCAGTGCCGCCAGCCTCGATTTTCAAATTTTCATCCCCTTTTTTAATTTTTTCTAGTTTATAGGATTTTTAGGCTATTGAAAAATATAAAAAAATAATTAAAATAATCTTTTCTTTGTTTTATAAAATTTCCACGAACCAGTGGGATGCAACACCACTGAAAAACACTATTTCGACCACCAGAATCTGATCAGAATAGTGGATAACATAAAAATCCATTTTTGCTGATGGCTTTGGGTAAAATTTAACATATAAAATATATACTTTATCCATAATTATACCCACAAAAATAATTACAATCAGTACCAAAAACTTGTATATTGCTACAAAATGGTCATCTAGTGTCAGATTGTAGCGTCATCCATAGTGTTGGGAATGGAATGACACCCTCTTCTGAATTTAATGAAAATTTAATTTTTTTTCTTGTATTAAAATTTTCAAGATCCCTTTGATATCAATTGAAGGTACCAGGGTGTGCAACGAAAGATGATGAGCCATGGATTTAATTTTTTTCACTGACGATCGATGTAACAACGTCATCGTCGATGAAGAACTTCCCAAGTTTAAGCCCTAGGATCACATGTGAAGAAGTTTAATCACAAAAATATATACCAAAAATACTTGGTTCAAGCCAAAGTCACGGTCGACATGTTCTCATCACTAGCGATCACTGCTTGAAGGATCCAAATTCAAATCCCTCTAGATTGTCTACATGAACTTTGAAAGCCTATGGGAGTGTCGATCATCTGAATCTAGGTGCTAGCATGGTGTCCTGACAATGCCTTCGGCGTCCCGATAATCATTACATCGACGTTATTGCGATGCATGAAGGAGATATTGATTCGGTCACCTGGATAGAGATATTCTCTCTATGGAAAGCAAAATAGGAGAGAGAATCTCTCTAATTCTTGCAATGAATATTCCCATGTCAGAGCCTCTCTCCTACTATATATATTGAGTTATTTAATTACCCGGAAAAAATCTCTTTGTCCCCGAATATTTATTACTCACTATATAAACTATAAACAATATATTATGATTACTAAACTGAATCATAAATATCATTTATATTTTTATCACTTACTTATAATATAATAAATATATTACGTGATAAAATAGAGTCATTAACTCAACTCGACGTTCCTACAAATATTAAATGAACCTTAAATATTAAATAATATTCGTTCATATAATATTTTCTAGTTATTTAATTGAATACTTGTAAATGAATTTAATAAATAAATTCATTTATTATTATTTTGAACTTAAATAATATGTATTTTTTATTCCTTGGTGATTGTGTATCCTTGGACTAATCCAAAACCCTAGTGGTGGGGTCCACCATGTACTAAACTTCTATTCGTTATAATAGGGCAGACTTTTGAATATGATATTGTGTTCAACTCTCTAGGCCCATATATCAATAGCATTTAATACTATTCATAGACTAAGAGCAAAATCTAGCAACCCATCATGGTTTCTAAAGAGACAATAAATGGTTATAGCAATGACAACCAACCTACAAACACACATTGTGTAATATAATCTCTTTGTTTTTAGATATCTCATAAATCATGATGCACATTTAAGTCATCATCCTTTCTTACTTTATTATTTATTAATATTACTGGATGGATTTACCTTTGACTACCTTGGATGTGGATTTATAAGGTACCACCATCCTGATCAACCAGGACTGAGATATTACTTCATCAACTTAGAAGTGAAAAATTTTATCTTGATCATTCAACCAATTTCATACCACCAATGAAGCACCCAACATAAACTACCTCACCATGATTTATTTATAATGGTTTTTTCCTTGCATCAAAATATGAAATCAAATGGCACACATTGATAATGATCTAAATTCCGGATACCAATACACATTTCCATAGACAAGAATATACAATGACACCCAAAACATGTGGTGTTCCTATTGGAGAGTCTTTCCTCATGATCTCACCTACCAGAGATCACCAAGTGAGAACTTTATAAGAACAAGTATCAAAGCATATGATCCCTCAACACCTCATAGTCATACATGTACTGTAACCAGTTAGTATAACGTATCTAGACCATAGGACATGTATTTAAGATTAATTTCATAGTATGTCTAGATTCTCATTATAGCATGGGATATGTTATAACCTTTTGATACGATAAATAATATATGAACATTACCATTAAAATAGTGGATGCAGAAATGTATACACTATAATGGTAAATGTACATCATGCATATCTCATTGTATACATGATATGGTAATTGAAAAGTACTGATAAAGTTTGGTATAGGGTGCCCACTTTTACAATATGATTTGTCTCCTTAATTAGATGGATTTAATCGTGATGAATTCATGATGATGGATAGAGGAAATATGTTATATAAATAGAGGATTTCCATCGAATGATCTTCCTTTTAGATTCCTCATTATCTCTCTATTGGTGGAGGTGGAATCTTGACACGATGAGGTTAGAGAACAATGGGATGGATGGATTGTCAAGGTCTATTCTTAAGAAATGTTAGGTTATTGGGAATATAGTCTAATTGTTAAATAATTTAACCCTAGAACCTAAGACTCTAGTCTTCATCCTTCTCTAAAAAGAATGAGAGAGTTAAGGATTTGATATTTCTGAAATAGGGTTGTGTGAAATGGCACAAGGGTTGTGCCACTCACTAGTGTTCAAGTACTTTGAACCTGAGATTCACATGGGGGTTGTTCCATTCTTTCATAGGCCATGCCACTTTACCATGATTCCATTCCAAATGTTCTCAAACTATGAAAATATTTAATAAATTGGAAGTTTTATTCTTAGGGTTTAAGTATTATCGTTCATAAGGAATTTGGATGATAGGGCTAGGTGGGTTGTCTTGTTGAGTCCATCGACTCAGAGGAATGTGGACAATATTAAGGAAATCATATGAGGTGGTTTAATTTTATCCATTCCTTGGTTGATTATTATTTAACTACTTTTTATTGATGTGATTTTCAAATGATTATTTTAGAGTGATATTTTATCAAATTATTTATATGAAATTGATTTGATAAAATGATGGATCATCTGGTTTATGATAAATGAAAAATAGATATTTTCAATCAAAAATATGAATAATGGGAATCATGTTGTCTGATTTATGGGAAGTGATTTTTTTATCTTAAATTGGTTTTGAATTTAAGATATGAGGGTTTTTCATATTTTTGATAAATGGGAAATCATTTTGAAAAGAAATTGGATTATTTTAGGTTAACTGAGGAAAATTCATGAACATTGAAATTATAGGGTTGGAAATAACCAAGTAGCATGGTTGAAAATAGTTGGATGTTATATAAAGTCATAATCAAGGTATAAATACCTTATATAAACACCCAAATGGGTGAAAATTCACTAAAAGTTCACTATGATCATATTTGGGATAGATAATATGTGGTAGCATGTTTAATTAATTTTATATTTCTCATGATACCTTAATTTATAAGAATATTGGTTAATTAATAACATATAGGCTCTAGGTATGTTTGGGTATATATTTCTGTTGTTAATAATGCTATTAATAAGTTTCATTATTGTAAAAAATCATTATGAGGGTGTAAATATCTTATATGAACACCCAAATGGGTAAAAACTCATTGAAGGTGCACTATGATTACATTTTGGATAGATAATGTGTGGTATCATGTTTAATTACTTTTATATTTCTCATGATAGCTTGATTTATAAGAATATCGGTTAATTTATAACATACAGGCACTTCATATGTTTGGGTATATAGTTTCCTTGGTAAGCAAGTTCGGTGTATAGTATTATTTGTTTAAAAAACTTATGAATTATTAAACTATAAAAAAATTGTTTTATTTTTTCAAACAGAATTGGTTAAATGGTTTTGAATAAATCATACATTGAATTTAATAAAGTTGATTTGGGGGAATACTACTAAGTAAAGTGTTACTCACCCTTACATGAACATCTCAGTGAATGTTTGGGTGGGTGGGTGGGTGCAGATATTATTTATCATAATATAGGGAAAGGAAAGGATGACCTATTCATTGAAAATGGAGCTTAGGTGTTATTTTTTTGGTGGGATGTGTTAGCTTTTGACTGAGAATCATTGGAGGAGTTTTTTACCCTATAGGGATAGGTGTCATCCATCTACCTTGATTGTGTGTCGTGGTTTTTGACTTGTTTTTTTGTTGTGTTGTTGGTACTTAGATTATTTAAATGTTTTCATAAATATGGTTTTGTTTTTAAAATAGTGTCATTCATATTTATATATAGTTTTTTATATTACTTGAGGTAAAATCATTCTGAAATGGTTATGTGGTATCCTTTGAAACTATTTTGTATCTTCTGGTGATTATGGACCGCGCTTAAGGCCATGAAACGATTTGGTTTGGGTCCCAGGATTTGGATCCCTAGGTTGGGTCATTATAGTCATACACTATGCCTTTAGTATACTAGGGGTGCATGTTTCATATTGAATATGTATACCTGAGGTTAGATAGGATACCTAACATGAGAACTTTCATCCGTTGATACCTTTATTATTCCATCCTTCAGTCCGAGCTAATCAGGTGGTTGTTAGGTATGGTGTTGATCATGTCATCGATTGAGTTTAATCAAGATGGGATTCATCCTTTCATATGAAGAGTATGACATATGGACCCTCAATTGAGATAGAATAAATGAGTGTACGATGGTACCTAAATGAGTGACACGTGATGTGCTTATCTGTTGGGTTAGGGGCATTCGATGTTCTCATCCATTAGGGTGAATGATATATGATGTGTTCATCCATCTATTCATTATATAAAAGGAGAATTGAGAATGTATATTGGATTCACTCGCTATATACCCCCTGGTAACATGGTTCCATGGATAAAGGGATTACATGATTATGAATGTTTTTATATGATATAGTTAGTGGGAATGATTATAAAGATACATGTGTTTGATAGAGATCGGTCCAAATTCCTTTATATCTTAAGTAGCGTTGATAATTTTATAAAGACCTATCTTTAATTGCATTTATGAATTCAGAAATTCATTTTTTTCAATGTTATAGTGGTCTATGGGGTCACACTCTACGATTAACTAAATGTGGATTAAGGTTTACAAAACTTAAAAAGTTTCTATAAAAATGTTTTAGAGTTTATCTGAATGGAGTTTTGGATAGATATTCACAAAGTTTTTCATATTATGTGATACATGCCGAAATTGATGATATCTTTCCAAAATTATTTTGAAAATATTTAAAATGATTTTTGGATATGGTTTTGCAAGTTATTTTATATGATACAATATTATACGAAATGTCACAAAGTCTATATGGCTTTAGAAAAATTGGGATATTGATGGACGTATTCCATAAAGTTAATATTATATACATTACATTTGGTATATATTTTAATGACCCCATCCCTCCAAAGGTACACCTACCAGGTTGGAAATAAAGGAAGAGAAATAATGACCCTCGATTCCCACCTCCAGTAGGCCACGAGATGGTGACTAGCACTGAGGGAATAAAAAAATATCATATATGTAAGGCTTTACCCCCATTGATAATAAGGATCAAGAGATAGGATAATCAACTGCATATGAACTCTATCACACAATATGAAAGTAAACCCAAAATCATCCCACAATGCATAAATGAGGCCAACAAATTCAAATAAAATTCTCTAAGTAAATATCAAAGACAAGTTCTACGGTAGTGACTCAACAAAAACTCTAAATCAAAGCTAGTAATGTCCATCTCAGTCCCCAAATTATTCTTGGAAACCTGAAAATATTCTATATATGTAGTTTGGACATAACATGTATACTCAGTAGTAGCATTCCCAAGGCCTCAAGTGCACATATGAGAAGAGAATACTAATGCACCTGTGAACAGACAGAAGAACTAACATGCACCTAAACAGGTCAACTAACCAATCTTAGACTCATCATCAAATTTTTAACAAATCATGCATCCAATATAGTAACATAGTATCAACAGAAAACAAAGAAAAACTACCTTGCAATCCATTCCCCACTTATTTTCCTATCTCACGCCCCAACATCAAATGTCTCATGCTCTCATCCCTTCCATAAAAATCATATCACATATCCAGCCATCCCTAAGTGGTTTAGGATACATCTCTACCTATATCAACCTCTTGTGGGGCTTAGTATCTGATATTGGCATCAGTCATCATCACATCACAACCTTATCATGTCATAACCTTATCACATCACAACCACATCACATAATCAGGGTAGTATAGTATCATGAATGCAAAGTAAATCAAAATTGTTCCCTCATCCCGCCACGCATGACCCCCACCACATATCACATCTTCAACATCACTAGGAAATTTTTAACACCAACCAATATCATTATTGGGTAATCTAAAACACCAAACTATATCATCATTGCTTCTAAAGGGAGAGTTGGAAAGAGGGGATAATAATCCATCTAAATCATCAACATCCTAGATATTGGGGAAAACCCACAGAACCCAAAACATTCAAGTATTGATAAGGTTATCCAAATTGGGTGGGTTTCATATAGAAATAACATGAAAATATAATATAATTAGTTATCACACAATACCCAACCTATGGGTTAACATCAACATCACCGATGTGATCCACATCACCACCACTGTAATGGTTCATGCCTTCCCAGTTTGTTAGATGGTTTTCGGTGTTTGAGGTTCTTGGAGGAGGCCTATAGTGGGACTGTAGGTACTGGATGTTAAAAATATGGAAACAGAGGAAATACACACCGTGTAATGTTTACATGATGTGTCAAAGTGTTTCACATCTTGTAGAGGTTCGGTTCGCAATGTGTAGATTTTAGGGGTTAAATAATAAAAAACAGATGTGTTTTTCAATGAAACCAACTCCATATAATTACACAGTGTGAAAGGGGATTTCACATCATGTGATTTCCCTATGCAGTGCATATTTAAAGGTCAGAGTAGCTTAGTTTTTTTCTCAAACCCTATGCTCCATCTCTCATTCTAGATGGTCGATGGTGCTCTATTGAGGCATTTTGGGAATCCTTTGACGGGGATTGATCTGTGGCTTCCCATATTAGATATTTGGATTCTTTTCATCAATATATGGTGAGTTCTATCCTTTTTCTCATCCATTTCATTTATGTTCTTTTTTGGAGTTCATTGTGGTGGTTCGGTTTGGTTTGGGTTATGTGTTTGGGCTATGTTTTGATGTTCTTCAAGTGCAATGTTGGTTAACCCGCGGGTTTCTTATATGGAGGTGGTTCTTGGGAAGTTTCTTCTTCGCCCCATGGTGTTTGGAGAGATCATATCAGAAATAACAGGGCATGACCCACCCAACCCATTTTAATTTTGTTCTCCTGCATCCGTGGGTCCTGCCCTTGACCGGTCCACTGGACCAGTCAGCTGGAAGGGTGGTGCCAACCTGGCATCGTTGATGGAAGACCCAAACGAACCCGCATCCATTCGAGGGATCTGGTACCGTGCCTAGCTAGCAGTTCGTGCCCAACCAGCGGATCGGACTAGGTTGGCTCGGGTTGGGTCAGTCCTGGGTTGGACCCGGGTCGGGTCGGTCCAACTAGGTTAGACCAGACCCAGACCCATTTTGACCCAGTTATGCTTAAAAAGTCATAACTCATAAAACAGACGTCCATTTGACAAACCATCTACGGAGCTGAAACCCTTAGGATGAAATGATCCTTTTGAGATACTCCACTTGGGTTTTGGAGAATGTTGGAGTATGATCAGTTTAGATCAAAATCGAATCCAATTGGGCCCTCAGTACTAAAATGCTCAGAACTTACAGATTGTGCGTCTGATTGATGTGGAATCTGTTGCATTGGAACCCTTATGACATGGTATTATTTCGGGTTACTTCTTTTTGGGACTTCGTGGAGGTTGAAATACAACTAGTGTCTTGAGGAACAGAATCTACAGAACTCAAACGCACTAAGTGAGAGAATCCTATGGCTAGTTGTCAAGTGAAGAGTGACCCTTTTTGGAAAGGCATCAGAGTGACCCTGTGTGGATCCTATTTGGATCCTATGTGGATCAACGACTTACAATTATGTTTAGATCAATAGTAGTGTGTCCCGGTGAGGACCGGCCTTAAATCGGCCCATCGTGGATCAGTGACTTACGACCCTGTGTGGATCGATGACTTACGACCCTGTGTGGATCAATGACTTACGACCCTGTGTGGATCAACTATAGAATTTATTATTCATGGTTCATTATTGGAACTTCTGAATGGAATAATATGATTTAATTTTATGACTAACCATCATTATTCCTATTCTTTAAGTTATATACCTAGTGTGAGTTGTCTTTTACTTTCTGCTTTGTGATTGATTTCATGCTTTGTGATTTTTCCTTAGTGGAATTCTAGGATACCTTCATGGGTCTTGGGGTCCCTACTAGGTATTGTTATACCCACCCCTTCATGGGCTTCTCCCACACCTTTTTTGTGTCTTGTGCAGACGACAGATAGTTTTGACCGAGATTTGGGAGCCGGGACTGGATGGTGTACGGAGGTGACCGGTTGATGTGGAGAGTCGCAGTGATGAGTTGTACCTACCCTTCAGGTAGGATCCTTGTCAGATGAACTCTGGAACTATTTTTCCTTTTTTCTATACTTTCTTTTTAGTTGGGTTTGTATACTGACCCATTTCACTTTCGGTTTTCACTTTTACTATCATTAGTTATAATTTATGGTTTTCTTTTGTTGTGTACCTAGATTGTGTGTGTGCAGGTTTAAAGGAAATTCCTTACCTTTTGGGATATGCCTTTCCAGTGCTAGTTTCCAAACCTTGGCCTATAGAAGGAGGGTTTGGGGTAGTCACAGCATGGGTCCCGAGGGACGGGTCATGACAGATGGATTATCAAGGTGTGTTCTTAAACAATGTTGGGTTTTTGGGAATACAGTCTAATTGTTAAATAATCTAACCCTAGAACCTAAGACTCTCATTTTTATCCTTCTCTATAAAGAAGGATATAGTGAGGTATTTGATATTTATGAAACAGGGTTGTTTCAAATGGAACAAGGTTTTTTCCACTCACTAGTGGTCAAGTACTTTGAACCTGAGATTCACATGGGGGTTGTGTCATTCTTTCATAGGCCATGCCACTTTACCATGAGGTCATTCCAAATGTGCTCAAAATATGAAAATATTTAATAAATTTTAATTTTTGTTCTTAAGGGTTTAAGAATTATGGCACATAAGAAATTTGGATGATAGGGCTAGGTGGGTTGTCTTGTTAAGGCCATCGACTCAAAGGATTGTGGACAATATTAAGGAAAACATCTGAGGTGCTTGAATTTTATCCATTCATTGGTTGATTATAATTCAAAAACTTTTTATTGATGTGATTTTAAAATTATTATTTTAAAGTGATATTTTATAAAATTATTTATATTAAATTGATTTGATAAAATGATGGATCATCTGGTTTATGATAAATGAAAATTAGTGATTTTCAATAAAAATTATGAATAATGGGAATCATGTTGTTTGATTTTTGGGAAGTGACTTTTTTATCTTAAATTGGTTTTGAATTTAAGATATGAGAGTTTTTTATATTTTTGATAAATGGTAAATAATTTTTAAATGAAATCGGATTATTTTAGGTTAACTGACGAAAATGCATGAGCATTAAAATTATAGGGTTGGAAATAACCAAGTAACATGGTTGGAAATAGAGAGATGGAATTATTGGAAAAAATTTATAATCAAGGTGGAAATATATTATATAAACACCCAAATGGGTGAAAACTCATTACAGGTTCACTATGATCATATTTGGGATAGATAATGTGTGGAAGCATGTTTAATTAGTTTTATATTTCTCATGATACCTTAATTTATAATGATATTTGTTAATTGATAACATATAGGTGCTAGGTATGTTTGGGTATATATTTTGTTTATTAATAATGCTCAGAATAAGTGGCATTGTTGAAACAATTAATGACCAGGGTGTAAATATCTTATATGAACACCCATATGGGTGAAAACTCATTAAAGGTGCACTATGATCACATTTTGGATAGATAATGTGTGGTGGCATGTTTAATTAATTTTATACTGCTCATGATAGCTTGATTTATAATAATATTGGTTAATTTATAACATAAAGGCACTTGGTATGTTTGTGTATATAGTTTCCTTAGTAATCAAGCTCAGATTATAGTATGCTTTGTTTAAAAAATTTATGAATTATTAAAATATAAAAAAAATTATTTTATTTTTTCAAACTACAATGGTTAAATGGTTTGGAATAAATCATAAATTTGATTTAATAGAGGTTATTTTGGAAAATTCTACTGAGTAAAGGGTTACTCACCCTTACATTAACATCTCAGTGAATGTGTGGGTGGTTGGGTGGGTGGTTGTAGATATTATTTATCGTGATACAGGGAAAGGAAAGGATGACCTATTCATTCAAAATGGAGCTTAGGAGTTATTTTTGTGGTGGGATGTGTTAGTGTTTGGGTGAGAATCATTGGAGGATTTTTTTTATCTGGGAGTGATAGGTTTCATCCATCTACCTTGATTGTGAGTCATGGTTTTTGACTTGTTTTTCTATTGTTTTTTGGTACTTATCTTATTTAAATGATTTCTTAAAGATGGTTTTGTTTTTAAAATAGTGGAATTCGTATTTATATATAGTTTTTTTATATTCCTTGAGGTAAAATAATTCTTAAATAGTTATTTTGTATCCTTTGGAATTATTTTCTATCCTATGGTGATTAGAGACCGTGCTTAAGGCCATGCAACGATTTGGTTTGGGTCTCGGGATTCGGATCCCTGGGTTTGGTCATTACAGTCATACATTATGCCTTTAGTATACTATGGGTGAATGTTTCCTATTGAATATGTGTATGTGAGGTTAGATAGGATACCTAACATGATAAATTTCATACATTGATACCTTTCTTATGCTAGCCTTCAGTCTGAGCTAATCAGGTGGTTGTTAGGTTTGGTGTTGATCATGTCATCGGTTGAGTTTAATCAAGATGGGATTCATCCTTTTATATGAAGAGTATGTCATATTGACCCTCGATTGAGATAGACTAAATGAGTGTATGATTTTACCTAGATGAGTGACATGTGATGTTCTTATCTATTATGTTAGGGGCATGTGATGTGCTCATCCATTAGGGTGAATGATACGTGATGTGTTCATCCATCTAGTCATTCTATACTTGGATAATTGAGAATGTATGAGTAGTTATACTAGATTCACATGCTATATAACCTGTGGTTACTTGATGTCATGGATAAAGGGATTATATTATTATGCATGTTTTTATATGATATGGTTAGTGGGAATGATTATACAGATACATGTGTTTGATAGAGATTGGGAAAGATCCCATTATATCTTAAGTAGAAATGATACTTTTCTAAATACCTATATTTACTTAAATTTATTAATTCATATATTCATTTTTTTCAATGTTATAATGGCCTATGGGGTCACACTCTATAGTTAACTGAATGTGTATTAAGGTTTATAAAACATAAAAAAATTCTATAAAAATGTTATAGAGTTTATCCTAAGGAAGTTTTGGATGGATATTAACAATGTTTTTCATATTATGTGATACATTCTGAAATTTATATCTTTCCAAAATTATTTTAAAAATATTTAAAATGATTTTTGGATATGGTTTCACAAGTTATTTTATATTATATAATATTAGATGAAATGTAAAAAAGTCTATATGGATTTAGTAAAATTGGGAGATTGATGTATTTATTACATAAAGTCAATATTATATACATTGTATTTGGTATATATTGTAATAACACATCCCTCTAAAGGTACACCTCCCAGTTCGGAAAATGAAGGAAGAGAAATAATGACCCTCGAGTCCCACCTCTAGTAGGCCTCGGGTTGCTGACTAGCACCGAGGTAATAAAAAAATATAATATATGTAAGGCATTACCCCCATTGATAATAAGGATCAGGATATGTGATAATCAACCACATATCAAATTTATCACACAATATAAAAGTAAACCCAAAATCATCCCACATTTCATAAATGAGGCCAATGAATACAAATAAAAGTCTCTAAGTAAATATCTAAGACAAGTTATACAGCACTGACACAACAAAAACTCCAAATCCAAGCTATTAATGTCCATATCGGTCCTATAATTCCTCCTATAAACTTGAAAAATAGTTTATATATGTATAGTGTACATAACATGTATAATCAGTAGGAGCATTCCCAAGGCCTCAAGTTCACATGTAAGAAGAGAATACTAATGCACCGGTGAACAGACAACAGAACCAACAAGAACCTAAACAGGTCAACAAACCAATCTTAGCCTCATCATGGAATTATAAAAAAATTGTACATACAATATAGTAACATAGTATCAAAAGAACACAAAGAACAAATACCTTGCAATCCATTCCCCACTGATTTTCTGCTCTCAATCCCCAACATCAAATGTCTCATGCTCTCATACCTTCCATAAAAATCGCATCACATATCCAGTTATCCTTGGGTGGTTTGGGATACATCCCTACCTATCTCAACCTCCTGTGGGGTTTAGTATTTGGTACTATAATTATTAATTATCACATCACAACCTTATCATGTCACAACCTCATCACATCAGAACCACATCACATAATCATAATAGTATGGTATCATAAATGCAAAGTACATCAAACTCATTCCCTCATCCCACCATGCATGACCCCCACCACATATCACATCCTCAAAATCACTGGGAAATATTCAATACCAACCAATATCATTATTGGGTAATCTCCAACACCAACCTATATCATCACTACTTCTAAAGGGAGAGTTGAAAAGATGGGATATCCAGCCATCTAAATCATCACTATCCTAGATATTGGGGAAAACACACAGAACATGAAACATTTGAGTGTTGATAAGGTTATTCAAATTGGGTGGGGTGCATATAAAAATGACATGATAATATAATATAAATAGTTAGAACACAATAACCAACCTATGGGTTAACATAAACAGCACTGGTGTGCTCCACATCACCACTATAGTAATGGTTCATGCCTTCCCAATCTATTACTTAGCTATTTTTGGGTACTATAGGTGCTTGTAAGAGGCTTATAGTGGGACTAGAGGTATTGGCTATTAAAAATATGGAAGTAGAGGAAATACACATTGGGTAATGTTTACACATTGTGTAAAATTGTTTCACATCTTGTACAGGGCCAGTTCACAATGTGTAGATTTTAGGGGTTAAATAATAAAAAGGAGATGTGTTTTCAATGAAACTGAACCCCAAGTATTACACGACATGAAAGGGGATTGCATATCATGCAATTTCCCTATGCATTGCATCTTTAAATTTCAGAGTATCTTGGTTTTTTTCTCAAACCCTATGCTCCATCTCTCATTCCAAATGGTCGACAGTGCTCTCTTGAGGTATTTTGGAAATCCTTTGATGGGGATTGATCTGTGGATTCTTATCTTAGATCCTTGGATTCTCATCATAAATATGTGGTGAGTTCTATCCTTTTTTCTCATCCGTTTCATTTCTATTATTTTTTTGAGTTCACTGTGGTGGTTCGTTTTGGTTTGGGTTATGTGTTTGGGATGTGTTTTGATGTTCTTCAAGTGAGGTATTGGTTGACCCTCTAGTTTCTTGTGGGGTATCAGTTCTTGGGTAGTTTCTTCTTCACTCTATAGTGTTTAGAGAGATCATAAATCATCTTTAAGGTAAGATATCCTCTTTCTCACCCTTTTTACATGTTATGTGTGTAATTTCATGCTTTTGATTACCTTTGGGTGGATAATAAGGGTAGTCATAATAATATAATTAATTGGAATGTCTAAAAATTGGTTGGTATGAAGAGTTATCACATGATCTTCTATTTTGTTATATATTTTTTATTTTGTTATGTATTCCTATTGTCAATTATGAAAATAATGGCTGTTGGAATCCATGATTGTACTGTAGTTGATATATTTTATGGAACTTGTTGTGTTGTTGTGTGATCGCACCTTGAATAAAATGTTAAAGAACTTATATTTGGATAATGATTGGTTTCCACTGGATATCTATTTTTTGTGATAATATCCATGATAATATAAATAAGTAATGTGATTAAGAACCTAAATAAATGTGAAGCTAGGATTTGTTGTTTTTGTTGTGTGTGGTTGTGCTTTTTTATAATGTTTTTATGTGATGATAGATGTGGCCGGATAGGTTGTGTGGTATGTGGAGGTAGTGATGTGATGGATAGTTAGCATGGATGTAATGTGGGCAGTTGTGTGTTGTGGAGCAGATGTTGTGGATCAGTGCTTATGGAACAATGGTTGTGGCATAGTGGTTATGATATATGGAAGTTGTGGTGTGATGGATGAGATGTGTGGATATTGTGTTGTGATGTGTATTGGGAGATTTAGTGAGAAATGATAGTGGATGTGTGGTGTGGTGACAACAGTTGTATGGTGTAGCTCTGTTATTTTCTCGGTTTGTAATGGAATAAATTATGATTCTAAATGAAATGAATAAATGAATGAGTTAGAAATTGAAAATAATGAGGTGGAAAATTGGCATGTGATCAGTGGATTAAATATAATTTAATGAATGGTGTAATGTTAAATGAAAATGGTAAGGAATAAATTTGGTGGAACTTGAAAGTTGAAAGTGTAAAATATTGTGTGGATTATGTGACGGTTGTGTGGTGTGTTGCATATAATGGTGAAATCAGTTCTGACAGTAAGCATATGGTATGTGGTGGTGATATGGTCTGAAATAGTGTTGTTTATGTGAACCCTTAGGTGGGGTATTGTGTGTTATCTCTATATAATGTATGTTCATGTTATTTTATATACTCCCTGTCTGAGTTGGATAACCTTACCAACAATCAAAGGTTCTAGGTTATAGGTTTTTTCCTCAACATCTAGGATGATAGTAATACAGATTGATGGATACCCCATCTCCCCCGCTCTTCCTTCATATGTGACATGTGGTACCAGGTGTTTTCAGGGAAAGTTGTTATGTGTGGTCTGAAGTGTTTTTGGGATAATCTATGATGTGTGGTCCCAGGTGTCTTCGAGATGAGTTGTGACGTACGGTCCCATGTTTCTTTGGGATATTATGTGTTTTTATGTGATGTTTGGACCAAGTCTGTGTGGGAGAGATGTGATATGATGTGTGGCCCAAGTGTGTGTGGATGGGATGTGATGTGATGTGTGTGGAAGGGATGGGAGCATAGGATGCTTGACTTTGGGGCATGAGAGAAAAAAATCAGTGGGGAAGTGGTAGTAGGGTGCCTTGATTTGTTAGGATCTTAAAATTATATTATTATATTGGATGCATGATTTCATGAGTAATTCATTGTGAGGCTGGGTTTGGTTATATTACATGTGTAAGTGCTTGTTGGTTTCTCTATTTATTCACTAGAACATTAGAATGATCTTTTTATATTCTCACTTGAAGACTTGGTTATGTCCATACTGAGTGTACCTATTTTTCTCACTATATAAATATAAACTATTTTCAGGTTTTTAGGAGGAATTTGGGGACCGATCTTCACATTACTATCTAGGTTGTATTTTTTGGAGTTTCTTCTATAGACTTATCTTTTTAGTATTTAATTTGGATACTTTTATATGTATATTTTTTTATTTTATTCATGCATGATGGGATGGTTTTTGGTTTACCTTTATATTGTCTATTGGAGTTTTTTGGTGTTTTTTATCCTATCTTCCAATAATTTTCATTTATAAAGGGTAATGCCTCCCATATATACCCTTTGTGTTAGTCACCAACCTAGGGCCTATTGGAGGCAGGACTCAGGGGGGTCATTATCTCTCTCCCTTCATTACATCATCTTTGGTGGGAGGGGGTCATGACAGAGTAGTATCAAAGGTTATGGTTGACGGATAGTATAGAGTTTATATTTATCCATAGTGAGGATTGGATGGGTTGGTATGGTAGCAGTGCCAGTTGACCATGTTGTGTGACATAGACCAGACATACTATTTAGGTCATGGGATTTTAGGGCCCCCATGATCTAGTGCACGAACTCTAAGCTTATTGAATGACCAAGTGAGGTGGAACTATTTTATAAGGTAGAGACCTAATAGAGGCAAATGTATTATGATGAATTTTTTTCATGTTTGAATTGGGTTTTTTGGGGAAATAATATGTATAAAGTTAAATAATATTTGATAAAATTCCATGATACTAAGCTTAATATGTTATCCTTATTTTCATAAATGGATATTATTCTTATTTCAAGAGTTTCTTAGGTAATTGAGGTTCATCAGGATGATCTGGTTGATCATCATAGGGTTGACCTAGTAGAGGAGGGCGAGGCATGGTAGTGGGATTTTTGTTCCTTTCAATGAAAGAGTTTGTCCAAGTATGTGGGGAGTGTCTCAAATTTGGGGATGGATCACTGGATAGAGGATCTTGAGATCACTTTCAATATGATCAGAGCACAAGATGAGTTTTAGGTGCCACTAGAAATTATTCAGATGTGGGGAAATATATGTTAGTGGTGGAAACTATTTCTTTGTGAATTCTAGAAGGCAGATGTGTTATGGAACAACTTTTAGAAGAAGTTTTGGGCATTGTTTTTTTTATCGATGATGAGGTAATCCAAGTGGAAGGAGATTCTCCCTCTTTAGTAGGGGAGTATGAGTGTGTGGGAAATTTGGATCAGCTTCAAGGATCACCTAAACCTTTCTCTAGTTCTTTTTTTGGATGAGGATTCTAGAGCGTGGAGTATGGAGGAGGATTTTCATCCAGTGACCAGGTATGTGGTCACACTGTTTACAATCCCGATGTATCTAGAGGTGTAGAAAAGGGATGTGGTTATCAATTAGATGCTTTCCTTGGGATTTGAGCCCCAATAGAGTATCCAATAGGATTTTTTGAGGATCAAGGCTTCTGGAAATTGGTTTCCTATGTTTAGGAAGTTAGGGTTCTATTTAGTAGGGAACCATCCATGGCAGTTTCCTTCCTGAACATCAGTGGTAAGTGGCTTCTAATATCCTTTGAAGATTTTTCCATTTGTGTTCCATATCTACAGGATATATTGGAAACATCAAGCTTAGTGTACAACCACTTAGGGAGGATGATTTTAGAGGGGTGGTCAGACCCCTTTTTTGCAGTAGTTGTTGCCTTCAATAAAGTTTCAGTAGCAGGGACTGCAGGTTATTATTTAGTATCCAATATCAGGTGGATTTAGTAAAGGTAAACCTTGTGATGGTGCCCATCCATAGGTACCTATTCCAAAGAATGGACATGGAGGCTGGTAATAGAGAGGTATAGAAGCTGGGAATGGTTAGATGCATGCGTTAGAGGTAGCAGTGATAGCAGAGTCAGAAGTTATTTGAGGTATGATCAGTTTTTTAGTACCCTTGTGTGTGCTTTTCTTGATTTAGGAGACTCAAACTCCTTTGTTTCTTCTAGTTTGGTTCATAATTTGGGACTATATGTGGAGATTCTTCCAGTTCCCTTGGTGTTATCTATACTAATTTTAGGCCAAACTTCCTTATTTTATGTGTGTCGAGAATATAGACTAGTGATGGAGAAACATCAGTCAGTGGTGGGATTTTTCTTATTACAAATACAACCATATGATATTATCCATAGTATGGAATGGTTGTATTCCATGTGTGTAATCATTGAATAATTCCATAGGAGAGTCGTGTTTTCAGATGTTCAGGGCCAGCGAGTGGCGTTTGTTGGTGAGAGAGTTTATCGTTTAGGTAGTTGGAAAGTGGAGCCTCTTTTATCACAGTTGGAGGAGATATTTTTAGAATATCATTTTGGAGTGTTCTTAGGATTTTGAAGGAGTTACTGGATGTTTTTCTAGAGGAGGTTATGGAACTACCTCTTCAGCATAATGTCAAGTTCATAATAGAGTTGCATATGGCTGTGTATCCAATTTCTATGGCTCCCTATTAGATGGATCCCATAGAGTTGTGTGAGATGGGGTTATTGGTGGATGATCTGATGCAGAGGGGTTTCATTTGACCCAATGTGTCATCATGGGGTGATCCAATGTTTCTCACCAAGAAGGTGGATGGTAGTTTGAGGTTTTGTATAGACTATCGAAGGTTGAATCAGGTAACAGTCAAGAATCATTACCCCCTTATGAGGATTGATGATCTATTAGACCAATTGAGAGGAGCTAGTTGGTTCTCGAAGATGGATATATGGTCTAGATATCACCAGTTTATGGTGAAATTTGAGGATATTCATAAGACTACCTTTAGATATAGGTATGGTCACTTAGAGTTTCTAGTTATGTTATTCAGTGTTAAGAACACACCATAAGTGTCCATGGGACTTATGAACTTCATGTTCCACGAGTTCCTTAACCAGTTCATCATTGTATTCATCGATGATATCTTGGTCTACTTGAAGTTGAAGGATGAGGATTCTAAGTATCTTATATTTTTTTTACAGGTCCTTTGACACCACCATCTTTATGGGAATTTTTCCAAGTGTGAGTTATAGATGTTAGAGGTTTGTTTCCTTGGACATGTAGTGTCTCTTCAGGGTGTGGTAGTGGACCCATCATAGGTATAAGCATTTTTTTATTGGGTATCACCCAAGAATGTGACATAGATTTATAGTTTCCTTGTTCTTAAGAGCTATTATCAGATTTTTGTGCCCAATTTTTCTCAATTTTTAGCCCTTCTAATAGTGTTAACCAAGAAGGAATGGAATTTAGTGTGGAAAAAACGATTTCATACTGTGTTTGGAAACCTAAAGGAGAATTTGGTTAGTACTCCAGAGCTTCATTTTCCCAAGAAGGGTGTCTTGTTTTAGGTTTTATATTATGCGTCCTTTTGGGGATTTGGATGTGTATTAATGGTACAGAGGGCGGTAATATATTATGGGTCTTGGAAGTTCTATCCCCATGAGAATAACTATTCCACCCATGATCTGGAGTTACCAGCAGTTGTGTTCATGATAAAGTTTTGGTAGAAACACCTCATCAGTGAGTGATTTTTGGTTTTCATGGACCATATAATCATGTGATATGTTTTCACTCAATAATATATGAATCTACACCAATGAAGGTGGATGGATTTTCATCTAGATTATGATTTTGAGATATCTTACACCCTAGGTAAGGGTAATATATTTATCAATGTGTTGAGTCATAATTACCAAGAGAATGTTTCTTGGAAGTCTGTGGATGTTTGGAAAGGAATGAAGGATCGTGCAGTAATACATATTGACATTTTATAGAGTAGTGGTCGAGGTTGTCTTTATCAGATGATCATGGATTTGTCATTGATGCATTTGGTGGAGGAGTCTCAATGGGGATACTCATAGGTAGATGTGGTTCATGATCGTGTCATCCATGGTGACACATATGAGGGATGGTCAGTGGATGATCAAAACCATATTTTGTTCTAGGGGTGGTTTTTTCTCGTAGACAATGCATGAGGTAGTTCTCCGTGAGTTTCATAGATCACCTTTAATAGTACATTCTTGTGTGAAAAATATGTATCATGGATTTAGGAGACAACTTTTATGTTTATGGATAAAATGGTCAGTGGTGGAGTTTTTGGAAATATATTTGGTTTTCTAAAAGGTGAAAGAGTAACACTAGGTTCCAAGAGGTTTGTTACAGTCCCTGGATGTTTGCAAGTTGAAATGAGAGGAAATCATAATATATTTAATAATAAGGTTACCCAAAGCTCAGGGAGGATGTGATGTTATTTAGGTGATCATGGATCAGTAGATGAAATCAGCTCAATTTCTGGAAATCCATGAGTTGAGTGTCCAGTATGTTTTAGCAAGGTGGTTCGTGGATGATATGGTTAGACTTCATGGGGTACTGAGGAACATCATCTCTAATCAGGATACTTGTTTTAACTTGTGATTTTTGTGGGGATTATATCATTATTTTGGATCCCAGTTAAAACTTAGCACTTCTTTCCACCCTCATACAGATAGAAAGACAAAGTAAACCATCCAAATGTTTGAGGATATATTCTGGGCATTCATCTTGGACTTTGGTGGATCTTGGGTATGACATATTCCTTTAGTCAAGTTTACATACAACAATATCTATCACTCATCCATTGGTATGGATTCATTTGAGGAGTTGTATGGGAGGCCATGTCGTTCTCCATTGTGTTGGATGGAGGTCGGAGAATTATTAGTTCTTGGTCTTGATGTTGTACAGAGTGAGACTGAGAAGATCTAGTAAGTTCAAGAGTGGATGAGGGTAGCGCAGGACCATCAGAAGGCCCATACCGATCTTATGAAGATACCTCTGGAGTTTGAGGTTGGATATCATGTATTCTTGATAGTCTCCCCTTCGCATGGGAAGCTAGGTTTGGGAGAGGGTAAGATTTCTCCCAAGTTTTTTAGGACATTTGAGGTGTTAGAGTTTATTGATGATGTGGAATATTGTTTGGTGTTGCCACCATGTTTTTACTAGATCCACAACATCTTTCACATCTCTCAACTTCATTGATATCTTCACAATGACTCTCATTTCATTGACTGGGGCGAGTTGTTTGTTGAGGATGAAATGAAATTCATAGAGCGGTCAGTTTAGATCCAGTATCATCAAGAGAAGGTGATACATGGATGGAAAATTCCCTTGGTTAGTGTGTTATAGAGGCATAGTGTCCTATATGAGAGTAATTTGGAGAAAGAGATGCAGATACATGCCCAGTACCCCAAATCTATTTTTAGTTTTGATTTTTATTTTTTTCTTGTGATGTGATCTTTAGATATTTCTATGTTATGAGATGTGTTGTTCTCTGGATGTGTGATAAAGTTTCAATATATGAAATGGGGAGGACCTGAATCTTAATCAAGACATATTAACTATGATTATATTAAACCTATACAGACAAGTCAGTTCCACCCAAAGTGGATAATATATTGACATAGATAATGAGATTCCTTAATTCATATGTTTGGGGCAGCATGGCTTATTGGTTTGGGATTTAAGGAGGTTTTATGGTTGTGTAGTGATTGTGTGGAAAATTAGTGGTTGTGGATAGTAGCAGATAATGCAATGTTGTTCCTATTGAGAGGTGTTGGTGTGGTTGTTCCATGTTTAGTGGCCATTTTTTTGGTCATGTTTGGATAGTAGTAGCATTTGAGGTGTGATGAGACACTTGATAGGTATCTCATGGGGTGGTTGTTCATACCCATTCTCTTCTTGGACTAGTTTTTGATTCTCAAGGGTAAGAATCATATGAAAGGTATCTAATGTAATGGTTTGTGGCTTCCTAATCTATTACTTTGTTGGTTTTGGGTGTTGGAGATCCTTGGAGGAGTCCTATAGCAGGCCAGGAGGTGTTGGTTGTTAAAAAGTTGTAAGTAGATGTAATACGTGCCATGTAATGTTTAAATGATGTGTAAAAGTGTTTCAAGGCATATACATTGTTGGTTCATGATGTGTAGATTTTAGGGTTTAAATAATAAAAAGGTGACATGTTCTTTATAAAAACCAAACCATGACTATTAAAAAACATGAAAGGGGATTAAATGTCATGTAATTCTCATGTGAAGTGCGTATTTAAAGATTGGAGTGCCTCATTTTTTTCCTCAAACCCTATGCTTCATATCTCATTCCAAGTAGCTGATGGTTCTCCCTTGAGGTGTTTTGGTATTCCTTAAATGGGGATTGATTTTTAGATTCCCGTATTCAATCCTTGGCTTCACATCATTGACTAGTGGTGAGTCATGTCCTCTTTCTCATCTGTTTCCCTTCTGTTATTCTTTGGAGTTTTCTATGGTGGTGAAGTCTGGTTTGGGTTATGTATTTGGGATGAATTTTGATGATCTTTAGGTGTGATGTAGTTTTACCTTCTAGTTTCTTGTTTTGTGGTGGTTATTGGGTAGTTTCTTCTTCACCCTATAGTGTGCATCGAGATTGGAAATCTTATTTGAGGTAGTGGATCCTATTTATCACCCTTTTTACATGATATGTGTTGGAATTTCATGCTTTTGATTGTGTTTGGGTGGATATTAGGGCTCGACATAATCATATAATTAATTTTCATGTCTAAAAATTTATGGGTATGTGGATTTATCACATTCTTTGCTATTTTGTTATATGTTTTTGAGGTTGTTATGCCTTCATGTTGTCAATTCTGAAAATAGAAGTTGTTAGAATCCTTACTTTCACTATAGTTGATATATGTGATGGCCCTTACAGTGTTGTTGTGTGATCTCACCCTAAATAAAAGGTTAAATAACTTATATTTGGATAATAATTTCTTTCCCTTGGATATCTAGTTTTTGTGATAATACCCATGCTAATATAATATAAAGAAATAATTTTATTTATCCCTTGAATAAATGTGAAACTGATATGTATTTTTTTTTGTGGGTGTACTTTTTATGATGATTTTTGTGGATTTTTTTTTTGCAATGATAGATGTGACTAGATAGGTTGTGTGTTATGTGGGGGCAGTGATGTGATGGTTGGTTAGCATGGATTCAATGTGGTCAGTTGTGCATTGTGGTGCAGATGTTGTGTCATAGTGGTTGTGGTTCAATGGTTGTGGTATGTGGTGGTTGTGGTGTGATGCATGAGATGTGTAGTTTTTGTGTTGTGAGACAGCTTGGGCGATGTGGTACGAAGATGATGGTGGATTTTTGGTGCGGTGGTGATAGTTGTGTGGTGTGTTTGTGTTATTTTCCCAGGTAGAAGTGGAATAAATTACAATGCTAAATAAAATTAATAAATGAATGAGTTAGAAATTGAATATAATAGGGTGGGAAATTGAAATGTAATTAATGGATTACATATAATTTAATGAGTGACGTAATGTGAAATGAAAAGGTTAATGAATAAAAGTTGTGGACCTTGAAATATGAAAGTGGAAAATGTTGTGTGTCTTGTGTGATGGTTGGGTGGTGTGTTCCATATAGTGGTGGCATCAGTTGTGAAAGTAGATGTATGGTACGTGGTGGTGATTTGGTGTTCACTAGTGTTTCTGATGTGAACTCTTAGGTTAGTTTATCTATATATCATGTATGTTAATGTTATTTTACATGTGCCCCACTTGAGTTGGATAACCTTACCAACACTCAGAGGTTATGGGTTCTAGGGGTTTTCCACAACATCCATGATGGAATTAATATAGATGGTTAGCTACCCCATCTCGCCCTCACTTCATTAATATGTGATGTATGGTCCCATGTGTTTTTCGGATCAGTTGTGATGTGTGGTCCCACGTGTTTTTAGGATGAGTTGTTTTGTGTGGTCCTAGGTGTCTTCGGGGTGAGTTGTGATGTATGGTCCTAGGTGTATTCGAGATATGGTGTGATGTGATGTTATGTGTGTCTCAACTATGTGCAGGTGGGATGTGATGTGATGTGTGGCCCAGGTGTGTGTGGGCAGGATGTGATGTGATATGTGTGGAAGGTATGAGAGAATAGGATGTTCATTGTTGGGGAATGAGAGTAAAAAATCTATGGGGAAGAGGAAGCGGGGAAACTTTATTTATTATGATCTTGATATTATATTTTTATATTGGATGAATGATTTGGTGAGTGAACCATTATGAGGATGGGTTTGGTTATATTACCTATATAGGTGCTTGTTTGTTCTACTATTTTTTCACTGGAACATTAGCATGTACTTTTCACATGTGCACTTGAGGCCTTGGTTATTTCCTTATTGAGTATACCTGTTATGATCACCCTATGTATATAATTTTTTTTAGGTTTTTAGAAGTACTTTGGTAACCAATATGGACATTACTAGTTGGGTTGGAGTTGTTGTTGAGTTGTTTTCATAGACTTTTATTTTTTCTATTTACTTTGGAGAATTTTATATGTATCAGTTTTATTTAATTCGTGCATGGTGGGATGGTTTTGGGTTTAACTTTATGTAGTATGTTGGATTTGTTTGGTGTTTGTTATCATATCTCTCAATCATGTTCATTTATAGAGGGTAATGTCTCCTATATTGTGAGATTTTTTATACCCTCGGTTCTAGTCGCCAACCTGGGGCCTACTGAAGGTGGGATCAGGGGTCATTATCTCTCTCCCTTCATTACAACATCTTTGTTGGTAGGGGTTCATGACAACCACCACACCACATGACATCTGTCACAACCACTAGCACCACTAAATACACCACACCTCACAACCACCACACATAACCACACAATATCCAATTTCAATTATAGGTTCCACCATTTCTAGAATTAATGAATTTACACTAACGCTCATTTACTAATAAATTTCATTCGCATTAACACAAATCATTCATTTATCATTCATTTCATTTAATCTGATAACCACACATCAAATTCAGCCTAATATTTTTCATTTACCAACCCATTTCATTTCATTTTTAGCATTTAAAATTATTTCATGGATAAACAGGATACTAACACAACTACACTGCATAACATATTGTTTATCTCACATCCACCGCTACCAAAACAAAACATAAGATAATCCATCTCGCCACAACCTAAACATCTCACCATAAAAAAACACATGTCATAACCACCCTACACCATCCCATGTCACATATAATGCCAATTAACCATCACATTATTTCCCAACACATTCTACAAACCAATCAGGTCACCTATATCACCTCAGAACATCCCACATCACACAATGTAACATAGCAAGAACATCCACACATAACAACACATTCCAGCTTCTATAATTAAAATAATTCCATATTTAACAAGGCATTCAATTACATTACTTCATTACTTATCATGGGTATTCTCACACAAATTTTTTATTTCCATAGTTAACCAATTAATTAGCCATATATATGTGATTATCCATTTCATTCAAGGTGATATTAAACAATCAACACAACTAGGGTTACACATTCATAAAAACTATAGCACAAGTAAGGATCATAACAGCTGTGATTTTCAGAAATGGAAACAAGAATGTATATTATCAACAAAAATATCATCAAAAGTAGTAAAACATATGATTTCTTCTTATTCCCATCAATTTCAGATTTATCCAATTAATTTTATTCTTAAGACGATCATCACTATCCACCCAAATGAATACAAAATCATGTAATCCCTACATATTCTTGTAAATGGGGAAAGAATGAGGATCTCCAACCTCAAAGAAGTTTTATGAATTGTTGTTCACAAAAAAACAAATGAGAAATAATCTGGAGAATGAAACCACATGAAGAAACCTCGAAACAACCTGATCCACATCAAGGTTCATCAAAATTGCATCCCCAAACACTCTATGAATAAGACATCATCTCTACAGAGAATTACCAAAGAGGAATCATAGAAAATGAGGGAGAAAAGTGGATTAACTCACCATGGGTTTCCAAAGAAAAACCTCTGGAATCCAAGGATCAAAGTAGGAGGTAAGGGGATGGAACATCCTCTAAAATCAAATAGGGTTTCCCAAGGTTGGAGGAAAATCAGAGAGGAATAAAAGAATTTGGGAGAGCGTCAGAATTTATAAACATGTTGGACCTTGAAACATTCACGTTATGAAACATATATTCATGTTGTGAATTTTCATGAGGCCCTCCAATTTAGGCCATGAAATAAATTCATATTATGAATCCGTCAAACTCCAAACCCAAAGAACATCCACCAATTTTCATGGAACCCCAATATCAAATTAATTCACATCATGATTTATTCTTTCACGTCATGAGTCACTTTAGTATAGAACTCACATATGAAACTTTTAGTCGTGAATTGTTAGCTTCCAAGGTGAAAACAACATCTCTCATTATGAATACATATTCACATCATGAGCCACCCACTATCGCAGAATTACAACTCCAATTCTATTGAACCCTCCTCAAGACTCCTCCGACCACCACCAAATCCCAAACCAGAAAATGGGGAAAGAAAGTATGGACCATTACATTAGATATATCTCAAATTATTCTCATCCAAAAAAATCGAAACCTAACCTAAAAAGGGGATGGTAGGGTATGAACAACCATCCCACAAGATACCTATCATGGATCTCATTTCACCCCAAACACCACCAATGACCAAGCACATCGAGCTAAGAAAAAACATCAAAAAAACACCCAACAAAACCACATCACCACCCCCCACCATTAAAAACACCACACCATCTCACACTAACTTCAATTCAACTCTATTACACAAAACTATTCACACTTCCATTTAAACCTCTACATATCCCACACCAATAACCACCTCAATCATCACGCAAAACGACACCCCAAGCACAAAAATTAGGTAAACCTACCTCACATATCAACATATTGTCTTCTTTAGGAAGCACTAACTCACCCACATGGTTTTAAAATTCATTGTAAATATAATGTGTCTTAATTAATGAGAGGTTTTCTCCTCTTCATATACTTGAAGTTATAGAACATAACACCGGAAATGGAAAAATGTGCATCTCATAAATCAAAAAAGATTCAAATATTACATTTTCAAATAAAAATAGAAAAAATAAAAACTCAAAACAACTCTAGGTACTGGGCACACATCAACATTTCGCGCTCCCAAGTACTCTACTCTATGCCATTATGCCTCCATAGAACATAAACCAAGGGAATGGTTCATCCATGTAGCACCTTTTCCTAAATATCTTGGATCTCTACTAGTTGTGTCATCCTTTATATCCAAATCACCCCCATTAAATGATGTGGTAGTCATAATGAAGATACTGAGGAAGTTGGGACATGTGGAATAAATCATGGATCATGTCAGAAATCACCAAACGATACACCAACACACCCCAAAATCTCAAAATGATGAATGAACTAAGGATTAAACTCACTCCCTCTTCCAAACCTCTATTTCCCCTAATGAGGGAAGACTCTAAAGAACACCTAGTTTCCAACCTCAAAATCCTAGGGCCTCCACCTAAGATCATCATATGCATTATGATGGTCATGTTCCGCCCTTATATTCTCTCGAACCAACTGGATATTCTTATTCATGATATTCACTACATTAGGACCAAGAACCACTAACTCACCAACCACTTTCCAGCACGACGGAGGACTACATGGTCATCCATACAATTCCTTAAAAAAAATTCATGTCAATGTATAGGTGATATCTATTGTTTTAGGTGAACTCAACCAATGAAATATTCTTTACCCATGACTCACCAAAATCCAAGACACAAGCTCACAACATATCTTGCAGCATCTAGATGGTTCTCTCTATCTATCCGTCTATCTAAGTGTGAAAAGAAATGCTAAGATGAAACTGGGATCCAAAGGCATGCTACAAACCCCTTTAGACCCGTAAGGTAAAATGAGGATCCCCATAATAGGTGATGGTACTAGATACCTTATGAATCCTAACTACATCATCTACATACCACCTTACCAAAACATTCATGACACTCAATTTATGGATCAAAAGAAAATGAGCTGACTTCATCAGTTGGTCCACAATCACTAAAACTACATCACATCCTCCCTGAGCTTGGGGGTAACCTATTGATGAAATCCATTAAGATCTCCTCCCATTTCAACTCAGTAGGGGGATCCAATGGAAGTAAAAACCTCCATAAACACAGTTTTCATATTTCACCTACTAAAAAACTAGAAAATTCACTACAAACTCTACCACCGACCATTTCATCCCATACCACCAAAGATGTATCCTCAAGCCACAATACATGTTAATAACATCTAGATATACCAAAAGGGTTATATATGAAAATCATGGATAACTCCCTGTCATATTACCAATAGAACAAACAACCTCCCCTGAAACAACATATAGTTCTAACTATCCCCTGACCATCCCTCTAAAGCATCATCATGTCCAACACAGTCATGCATAACCTATACCTTTGAGTATCCCCACTAAGACTCCTCCACCTTCTAAATCAATGATGAATCCATGATAATTTAATAAAGAAAACCTCGGTCACTGCTTTCCCCTATGTCAATATGTATCATTGGAAGCTCCCCTATCCCTTTGAATAAATTTGCAGACTCCCAAACCACATCTCCTCGGGACTTCCGACTTAGTTCATCAGAAACAAAATTACTCTTTCCCATGGTATAGGAGATCTCAAAATCATAATCCTAGAGAAACTATATCTACATATATTGGTGTAGATTCAGGTGTCGTTGAGAGAAAACATATTCCATACTCTTGTGGTCCATGAGAACCACAAAGAGATCATCGATGAGGTGATTCCATCATAGATTTATCAAAATCAAAACCACCACCAACTCCAGATCATGAGTACCATAGTTTCGATCATGGGGACATAACCTCCTAGACTCATAAGATATCACCACTCACTTTTTCATTAATATACATCCTAATCCCAGACAAAATTCATCATAGAAAACCTAAAACATCACAACCTCCTACAAAAACTGAAACATTGGGGAACTAACCAACTTCTCCTAAAGGTATTATAACATCGCTTGGAACTGATCATTCCATACAAAAGTCCGATTGTTTATAGTCAAATTTGTGAACAGGACAACAATCTAAGATAAATCAGTCAAAAACGCCCAGTAATAGCCTACAGGACCAAGGAAACTATGAACCTCCACTAAATTCTTGGGTTTCTACCTAGAAACAACTGCCTTAACCTTCAATGGGTACATAGCCATACATCGCTAAGACACCACATTTCCAAGGAAGTAAACCTATTTTATCAAAAACTTATATTAGGATAGTTTACAATAGAGATGATGGTTTCGAAGAACCTACAAGTCAGATCTAAGATTATTGTCATGATCCTTCTATTAATCTGAGTATATTAATATGTCATTGAGGAACATGACTACAAACTCTTCTAGGAACTCTGTTGGCACCAAAATGTAGAACGGAAAGAAGGGGGTGAAAAAGAATCCCTGCACGCTGCCTCGCGAAGCTCCGACGCGAAGCTCCCCTGAGTATCGTGGCCCCGCGAAGCACAGGAGGAGGTAACCCTCTGCGAATGGCCTGACGTTCGCGAGCCCCCTGCGAAGCCCCGGAGGTGGTAACCCTCCGCGAACGGCCGGACGTTTGCGAGCTCTCCGCAAATCTCCTGAGGAGGTAACCCTCTGTGAATGGCCTGACATTCGCGAGCCCCCCGTGAAGCCCCGGAGGTGGTAACCCTCTGCAAACAGCCTGATGTTCGTGAGCCTGCCGCGAAGATCCTGAGGCGGTAACCCTCCGTGAATGGCCTGACGTTTGCGAGCCCCCCGTGAAGCCCCTGAGGCGGTAACCCTCCGCGAACTTCCTGACGTTCGCGAGCCTGCCGCGAAGCTCCTAAGGTGGTAACCCTCCACGAACGGCCTGGCGTTCGCGATCCCACCGCCGAGCTCCTGAGGCGGTAACCCTCCGCGAACGGCCTGACGTTCGCGAGCCCTCCGCCAAGCTCCTGAGGCAGTAACCCTCCGTGAACAGCCTGACGTTCGCGAGCCCGCCGCGAAGCACCTAACACCCCTTCGCGTCACGTGAGTTCTGCTTCTTGACACTCCTTGCCTATAAATACCGGGTTCCCCCTGAGTCCAGGGGATGGAAAATCCAACCTTTCGGCTTCTCAACTCCCAAGTCGCGAAGCACCCTTCACCCCGGGAATCATGAGCTCCGCGAGGTATTTTTACTTTACGAGATGCCTTCGCCTTGTCTCGTTTTGAGCCCCTCTTCCGAGAGGGATGCCCTTCACGAATCCCAGGGCATTCGCAAAGGAAGGGGATTCCCAAGGGAACTTGGGCAGCTGCAGAGCGTTTATGCTTCGTGAAACACCCATCCTGTACTAGTGATCCCAATACCAAGGTAGGGTCGCTGCATATCACGAAGCACACTGCTTCGCAGCACCTTTCTTCGCGAGGCACCTCTACTTCGTGAGGCAGTGCTTCGCAAATACTGTTCTACTTCACGAAGCACCCCCATTCACACCTCTACCCCATGCTTGGTTCAAGTCAATACACTTCGCGAAGCACACTCCTTTTCTTGGTAATTCCTTTTCCCGTGCGACCCTCCATGTTTTTACGATGTGATTTCAAAGTCCCACGGACAACACCACACGTAGCGTTGCTTCGCCTAATTCTTCTTTTCATAGGCACGCTAACGGCTATTTCTTCTTCTCATAGCCACGCTAACATGGACCCCTCGATGGTTTGCTCTGCGACCCCTCTTGACCATTGCCTTACTAGTACCTTCCCTCCCCCAAGGATCAGAGGGTGCTGGTCATGTAAGTCCTAGGGGTGCGGAGTAAACCCACCTCGTCTGAGTTGAAGGACGTTAAACTACCAAGCACCTCAACCTCAACACATGACGTTAAAATGTGACCCGACCTCGTGCCTCGCACGCAGGGTCCCCCCAGCTCGGACATTCTTTACGCCACTCGCCTCCACGGGAATGGAATCACCCCCCCCCCATAAGGGATGATATTCTCCTTATCGGAGAGGCGTATATCCACAGGAGAAGGGAAACCACCTTGGTGTAAGCCCCTAGCCCCTCTTGAGGAAGGTAGCACCCATGCACCTCCGTACTTCCCCACTGCCAAGGTCAGTGGAGGGTGCGATAGGGAATGAGGTACCTACCATCATTGGTCCCAAATCCCTCTCTCGATGTGCTTTGCCGCACTTCGGGCCTCCATCCTAGAGTAAGCCCCAGCACCATGGGACTCCTAACGCGTAAGCCCCTCTTCGCTTCTCACGAACGTACCCTTCACGACGTGATCGTTAGGTCCTTGCTGCCTCTTGTTTCTCACACCGAGCATGACTCACGTGGTCTTAGAGTGAGCATCGGCCATGGAAATGCCCTTGTCCAGCATGACATTAAACTGTACTCCCTCATCCAGCATGACGTTAAACTGTATTCCCTCATCTAGTATGATATTAAACTGTATGACCTCGTCCCGTGTGACATTAAACTGCACACCCATTTGAACTACGAGGTCTTTCATCCATGTCACGGCATGGTACGTAAGAAGCCTCCACGAGGTTCAAGCCCACCTGTCATTTCTTCACGTCACGTTCCACCTTCGTCCAGCATGACGTTAAACGGCATTCCAGTCCGATGACAAGCCGTTGTGACCAACCCGAACTACGAGGAATTTGATCCATGTCAAGGCATGGTACGTAAGAAGCCTCCCTAAGGTTCAAGCCCATCTCCCATCGTACCAAGGTCCCTTCCTCACATCGGTTCGCCGACACCCACCATCCCGAACTACGAGGACTTTGATCCATGTCAAGGCATGGTACGTAGGAAGCCTCACAAGGTTCAAGCCCACCACTAGTGGACCCCCGGGTCTACTTTCACGTCAGTTCGCCGACGAAGCCTCATTTTAACTACGAGGTCTTTGATCCATGTCAAGGCATGGTATGTAGGAAGCCTCCCAAAGGTTCAAGCCCACCACCTGTTGTTCACTCTGACCTTCTTTACATTGGTTCATCAACACCCGGGCAGCCTAGCGTGTAAGCCCCACACCATCTGGACCAAGGTCCTTGCTCGCGTCGGTTCGCCGACACACCATCTGAACTACGGGGACTTTGATCCATGTCAAGGCATGGTACATAGTAAGCCTTTACGAGGTTCAATCCCACCACCAGTGGACCCCTGGGTTCACCTTCACATCAGTTCGCTGACGATGCCCATCGGACCAAGGTCCACATTCACGTCGGTCCTCCGGCGCACCCACCCGAACTACGCGGGCTTTGATTCCCTACCACGGGGATACGTAGAAGGTCTCTTCGAGGCTCAACCCCAACTTTACTGTCGCCCTTGTGATGGTTCTGTTTCATGCCCGCTCCACTTCATTCACCCATCTACCATTCATCCTGATTCTCACCTGGACCGCCATATCCCGGCAAGATCATGCCATTTCGTTCTTCTTCACAGCATTCGGGAAGCCGCCCACGGGTTGGCCCCAATATCAGCATCCCATAAAGGTAAATTCCTCAATTTGATCCATTCCATTCAATGATCTGATCGGGCTGATCCGTCTCCGCTGGACGTTAAACCTGCGGCATACCCTGTGTTAAACATAGGAAGCTGAGGAAAACCTCAGATATATGTTTACGACATATAATTCCTCGCGCTTGATGTGGGATGCCTCGGGCTTCCACACCCTTGAGAAGCCTTATGACAAGGGACCAAAGACATACATGCCATTTCCCCAGTGTTCAGACACGCTACTGATGCCTCGATGTGACTACTCCCCCGACTGAAGGTTTCTGCCCTAACCGGACCCTTTGGAATGTCCTGATAGAAGCAGTGTAATTAACCGGCGTCCATGGAAACATGGAACTGGGAAGAGTTTCACGAAAAACGTATTAAATCTATAAGGGAGACCCGGTATAGGTGATGAGTTCCAAGGAGGAATCCACAGAAGGAAGAACTAACATCCCATCATCCCGGTTTCGATCAAGGATCAAACGTCCCTGAACAAGGATCGAATGCCGCCCACCTTTGGAAAGCGGGAATGAGGGGCCACAGCAGCGTGTCCTCCGTAGACGGATGCACGCACCCCGGCGAAAGCGTCGGAAACAGAAATGGTGAACCTAACGTGAATTTTCTTCTCCTCAATGTGGAGATTAGTAGTGTTCGAAACACCAGTAGATTAACGTGTAATCGGATCCAGATATCCGGCGTCGGGTCCCGCCAAGAAAATGGCGGGCCTGGCGTGAAACTCACCGGAAGTTGGGGCAGTAGAATGTGGGGAATTCTGTTCGGCAACGTTTTGGCGTGGATCCCTCTTACCAACATGGAGAAGGGAATGACGTTGGGGCACTGGTTGTCAATCCTTTTCCTCGCTGTGCTGATGAGTTGATCTCTCTGTTTCCCAGGAACCAGGTTGCTGTTGTGGAGACATGATCACCGCCCTCTATCCTACGTAGGGGCAGGGGAAATACCGGCACAGCCGCCCCATATGGCTCTGCTGCCGCCACGACGGCCTCTAAATCCATGAATACGGGGCACCCACGTCCCCTCTCCCCGTCAGAGATCATACAGTGAAGGGTAATCAACAACCTTGAATGCAGGTACAAGGAAGAAGGGGTCATCCCAACTCGGGATATGGCCCGCCTGGACCTAGAGGCATCCAGGCCCCGCCATAAACGCCACCCTCAAAGGCCGCACAGGGAGCCCCTGCTCCCCACCCCAATGTTCAATCATTTCGAGAGCCTGTCCCTGGAATGCCTCGACGACTCGTCACCTTACGCTGATGAGGCGGGTGATTTCCGGCTTAGCCCGCTTAGAGTCCCAATCCAAGAGCTCCAGGCAAGGGATCCCACCCGTCCGCGTTAGCACCACCATCTAGCTTCGCAAGAAGAGCAGGTAGGCTATGCCCCTGTACCACCTGCGCTAGCTCGTCTGACCCGACGTCAGCGCCGAGCCCAAGCTGAGGACTCTCATCAAGGTGCGTCAACGTCAACATCTACTGTGGCTCGAGCCACTGCCGACGTGCATCATGGAGTCCTTGCATACACTGATCAGGGGCGCTCCTTCACCCGACCAGGATCGAGGCCTCAGCCGCCCCACAGGCAGGTTGGGTTGACTCTCGGGGTCGCAGGCCCGAGCGATGATTGTCGCGAACCAATCGGTGTTAATGTAACTCCATACGGAGGACTTCTCTGTACCACCATTCCACAGAGCGTGGGCCTTCCCCACTCTGAAGCTCTTCACGGAGGTATGCCTCATGCTACCCCCATCCCGAACGAAGACCTACCCCGCGGCAGTGACGCTCGGCGCGAAAACCTCTTCTACGCCCACCATACTGGGTATGGAGTCCCTCCTCCTGCCCCCAACCGTCGATGCGAAAGCACTGCCCATCCGGTCCCTCTCCAACGTGGGGTTCCTCCCTACATCCTATCTGCAACGGGAAAAGGTCCTCCTCACCCCGAAAACTCTAGGAGTGAAGGTCATCCTTGCTGCGCCCGCACCAGCCATGGAGGTCCTCCCCATGCTCTTGCCGGTTCCAATAGAGGTTCCACCCACATGGGTGTTGTCCATGGAGGTCCTACCCATGTACCCTTCAACATTTTCCCTGGTTCCCCTCGCACCCTGGCTATCTCGAGCAGGGGCCCTCTCCACCATAGCTCTAGCACTGCCCTGAGACTACATGTTGAGAATCAACCTTGTCCCGAAGATCCACCCAGGGGCAGGAGAGTGGGTCGTCGCCACCACAAGAAGAGTCCTGGGGGGGTGGAGATCAAACCAGACCGTTTCTCAGATTCTGAAGCGGAATGAGACTCAGTGATGGAACCTTCTCCCTGATCCTCCTCGTCAAGGACTAGGGTAGGAACCAGGCGAGTCAGCCTCATTCTTCCAGAATGCGACGTCCACCGGATTCCCGCCTCTCTCCGTAGTTACATCCAAGAGGAAGAAATCGTGGAAATTCTGTAGGTCTTGACCATGCAATCACCACTGTCGTCACCAGAAGCGCCCTCTACCTCTACCAGAGGTCACAAAGAGCTATTTTGGGGACCAATGGCGGTAGAGCAATGACATGACCTATCGCCGGCAACCGCAACTCCTATGCTAGAAGCTGTGGATATCAGTCCATTGTATCATGATATCGTGGTCAGGTCACCTCACTCATCAGAGGATGGCCCGGAGTTCGGCATCCAGTCAGCTCATTCTCTGTATTCTCTGTCGCCAAGTTTACTGTCCCAACGGTCCGCCTCGGTACCGCTACTGGTCCCTCATCCACCTCCGGTTGACGAGTGGGGAGATACGAGACCAGACCCTGAGTCCGAGCCCAGGAGCTTCTGGAACATTCTTGCAGCGGATCACTTCTCGGAGATGTTCTGGCCGACGGCAGCGCCGAACTTTTGTGCACCAGAGTCCCTTACCCCAGAGGAAGTGGGGTGTTTCCGCCGAACCCTATGGGCGACTCACTTCTGCCTTCGTTATGAGAGGGTGATGTACCCCATGAGTCGAGAGCACCTTGAAGAAATAGGGGATCAATGACGCCTGATCGATTTGGCCGCACTCCCTGTGGCCCAGTGCCCTGAGTCACCAGGCTGTCAGAGCACCCTTCAACGGAAATGCATTCAGAGTTTCAAAGTACTCCGCAGAGTCATCAGGGAAGCTACCCCCCATGTGCAAGTCTATGGCTAGGGAAACTATGTCGCTCTCCTCTTTAGCCCTATCCGACGGAAGCCCGATTCGTTATGTGACATTGAAGCCATGACCTCGATATGGGTCACGGTCCACATGGCTGACGTAGTGGACAAGGAAGACAAGCCTGAATTTCTCGATGGAGACTTACCCCCTAAGGGTGTACCGCCACTGCTGGACCCATCAGGGAGGGTTACCCATCAGCAGAGAAACCTTCTAGGCCTCCCTGTACCCACCGACTCACTGGTACATAGTCGAAATGCCGGTAAGGGTAAGGAGCACATCGGAAATATCAAGCACTCCGACCCGTCCTCCTCTATACAGAAGACGGACGAAGATCCCGAAAAGACCATGTTGCGCCAGTAGCTTGCTGAACAGAAGAGGCTGGTTGACGAACTCCTGGCCGAGCGTGTTGTAGAACGAAGACCCGACTATGGTAATCCCAAGCCAGGGAAACAGGCGCCGGAACAATTTCCCCCCGGTGAGATGCCTCCGGGCAACCCTGATCATACTACTTCCGCAGATAGGGCAGAAGCCGGAGCCCATAGTAAGAGGGCGCGATACGTCTCGCCAAACCCTCCTGAACGACGGGGCAATCTGAGGAATCCATCCTGGGTTCCCCCAGTCGCCCCACAGGCTGTTCTTCCAGTCGCTCCACGAGCTGCGGAAGCCACCTACCGTGTCGAAGAACCCAACAACGCACTTGTGATTAGGGATCCCTATCAAGACAGGGACCCCCACCCGGATGATCTTATAGTGGCACTCATCACCCGCCTCGAAGCATTGGAAACGTGGCAGGTGTCAATTCCACCGGATGGCAAGCCATATCCCGTGAGGGTGGATGATATGCCCGCACCCCTGTGTTTTGGGAACCCCACTTTCTCACCCTTCAACGGGACAGGGGACCCGCCGCAGCACTTGGCCCATTTTTCTTCCAGGTGTGGCCTCATGCTAGGGACTCCAGCCCAGCAAGAAGCCTCTAAGCTCCGATGTTTCATGCAGACATTGGAGGGACCCGCATTCGTCTGGTATATCCATCTCCCTATCAGGTCGGTGACCGGTTGGGAGGATCTCCGCCGACAGTTCCTATACCAGTTCAGCTCCACCACATGAAAGACCAGCATCGCAGACCTCTTCAAGTGCAAGCAAAGTCCTGATGAACGAGTCGCAGACTTCATCGCCCGGTGGAAGGGACTTACATACTCCCTCGACATGCCACTAACTCAGGAGAAATTACTGACAATGTGTGTATGGAATGTTAAAACATAGCCGGTACCTTCTCTGATCACCCAGAACTACCCTGGAGGGTTTTGGGATTTCTCAGATAAGGCTCAGCGCCTTGAGGAGGCTCTGCAACAGGCTAGTCAAGCACGTTCGCTACCCCCTGTGATCCCAGCCAGGAGGGCTGCCAGAGTCGAACCCACCGCCGTGGCCCAAATAGAATCCCCCAGGCAGCTGAAATTACTACCAGCGACACCAGCCCCGCAACCCCACAGAGGTCCTCCACCTCAAGCATAGGCTCCTACCCAGCAGCGGCCGCCTCAGAATCGACAGGCTCCCCCGCACAATGCGCCACCACCACCTAGGCGAGACAATCAGGCGCCTCCTGCTCGGCAGGCCCCTCCGTCCCCTCGTCAGGGCCAGGCCCCCAGGGCCCCCTATCTGGAAAGAAGGCACCAAAATTATTCATTCAATGAGAATCAGGTCCCTGGCTACTTCTGAAGTGCTCTGGAGCAAGGTATTGTGTGCCTACCCGAGTGCAGAAGGTCGGCGGAGGCGAATCTCACCGATCACCCCAACTACTGTCCTTATCATCGGATTATGGGGCACACCCTCAAGTAATGCTATGTGTTTAAAGACTAGCTTCAAGACCAGGTCGACAATAACATAGTCAGGTTGGGCCCAGCACCGACACAAGTAGCGGGTGTCTTTATAGGGTCAGAGATCGGTAGCGACAGTGAAGGCGAGTGGCAGCAGGTTCCCAGCCGTGGGTCCCAGAAATACGATGAATGTATGGCTCGAAAAACCGTCGCCTATACCCATGGTATCATCCATGCATTCTTGAATCAACCGGAGCCTCCATAGGAAGTAGTCGGTACCTCTGCATCGCCTTCACAGCCGACCTCTTCCCAAAAGGGCAAGCAGCGACGACGCAAGAAGAAGCAACGTGCTCTGCCACTGTCGTCGTCATCCTACACTCTTGGTGACTTTATGCCCCCTAAAATGGGGATTACTCCCAGAATCTGCATGGTGGTGGATGACTCGTCGAGCGACAGCCAAGGGTACGCTTTGGTTAACACTGTGGAGCTGGTAAAGCCCTATATGACTCCCGACGAGGGGGAACGCCAGGAGAACCTCCCCAACGTTTCCAATTGACGTCAACGTCAGTGGAACTGCAACCACGCCGGTCGTCTAGGCACTTCAATGGGAATTTTCAGTTAGGCCGTGCATGCTACTGAAACCAGATAGCAGGCTCAGCGTAGAGCTCAGCACGCCCAACCCCATCTGATGCCCTCAGCTCTACCTCCACCGCCTTTTGTGCTGCTAGATCAGGCAGAGCTGCCTCGTCCGTATCATAGTCAGTCTTTCCCGGCTAAAGGACAATCTCTGTTGTCTGATCCTAGTCCGGTGACTACTCTCCAGGCTTCAACTAGTAGGCAGCGGGATGTACACAGCACTAGCCAATCGCCGGTTCAACTGACAGGACCCGTTATGCCTCCAACTGCAGAATGACCTCTTGTAAGCAGAGGCTCATGCTTGGCATGAAAGTATGATGTCCTGAAGCACCTGGTCGGCATTCCAGCAAGGCTTTCTATCCTTGAGGCCCTTCTCCTATCGTCTGAAATGCGCGAGGCACTTGCCAAGGCCCGAAGGATCCCCCTTCAGTTTGAGACGGAGGTAGCAGTTGCGGAAGCCTTCAATACTAAGGCAATTGAGAACGTCGACTGCTAGGCAGTTATCTCGTTCTCCGGTGAAGATGTGGACTCTCCTATACAGGGGAATATTCTCCCACTGTACATCACTGGCCACTTCAATGGTGTGGAAGTCCGCCGCTGCCTCGTTGACACGGGTTCCGGGATCAACCTAATCCTGAATCGAACACTATGAAAGCTGGGTCTATTTGAAGACGATTTAACTCCCTTCGACCTCAGAATCCAGGGATACAACAGGACCGAGAAATCCCCAGTCGGCAAGATCCGCATGAAGACTCAGTTCGGTGGCCTAATTGCCAGCACCGAGTTCATGGTTGTTTCCTAGGACACCGCCTACAACGCATTGATGGGTAGGCCATGGCTCCACCTGCACGTAGCGGTCCCTTTTTCATATCACCAATGCCTCAAATACTCCCTCAATGGTCGAGTAGGCGTGCTCCAAGGAGATGTGTCTCCTTTCGCCTCTTATGAAGCCCGCTATCTGGATGCCGATTATTACAAGAGCAAGGATAAGAAAATCCTAGTAAGTGAGGATAAACCCACCCTGGTCACAAGTGATCCTTGGGAAATCATGGATGACGCCTACATCCTTCTGATCCACCGATTGGAGGCCACGACCCCAGACATGAGGCAGTGTTTTTTTGTTTCGGGTACGCAAGGAAAGAGTGTTCCCATGTCCAAGCGATGACGAAAAATCACCTCGTACTCCTACACCAACTAGGCTCAGGTGATCCCAGAGCCTCCTACCCCTGTGCGGTATCGGAATGTCAAGATTATGACAACGGCAGTACATCATACGTGTCTATTCCACTGGGCTGGAATCAACAGACTCAGGCCGATGCATCACTACTGCTTTGATGTCATCAAACGCGGCCCCTTAGGCCGAAGGCCAGATGGGATAGGATCGACTTCCTTCATTGATATGGTCTTAGTGGCGAGTGGGTCTCTTGATATGATGACCACTACTGCCCAAGCCGGCACCAGATGCCCGTCAGGGTGTGATAGCTCAGAAGTAGCTCCCTTTGTGGGAAACCCCTCCACGGGTGGAGAGGAAGATCTGGAGGATGCTCCCCCCGCCTTCAAGGAAGGCGTCTCTACCATGCTTGATAAACTGGTATAGGTGAACCTTGGTAGCGAGGCAGATCCGAGACCCACATTGATCAGTGCATCCATGCCCCCCGAGGAGCAGCAGCGGTACGTAGACTTTCTCAAGAAACACCGTGATGTGTTTTCCTAGAGTTACGACGAGATGCCAGGACTAGATCCCCAGGTAGCCATTCACTGTCAGGGCCTCCTGTCAAACCATCGTGGGTTTAAGAAGCCTCCTAGAAAGATGCACCCTTCTCACGGTGTTGTGGTTAAGGCCAAAGTTTACAAGCTTATCAAAGAAAACTTCGTCAAGGAAGTCCAGTACCCCAAGTGGCTTCCCAACATTGTTCCAATCAAAAAGAAGAATGGGAAGATCATGGTCTGCATTGACTTTCGCAACCTCAATCGCCACTTCCCAAAGGATGACTTTCCCCTCCCAGTGACCGAGTTATTAATTTATTCCACGGCCGGGTTCCAATCTCTCTCTTTCATGGATGGGTATTCTGGGTACAACCAGATCCGGATGGCCCCTGAGGACGAGGATTCCACAGCCTTCAGGGCTCCCCAAGGTACCTTTTGTTACCAGGTTATTCCCTTCGGCCTAAAAAATTCAGGTGCCACTATCAGAGGGCCATGCATCGCATATTCAAGCCGATTTTCGGGATGCTGGTGGAATGCTACGTGGATGACCTAGTGGTCAAATCGCGCCAACGCCAGGACCATCTAAAAGACCTTGAGAAAGTGTTCGGTTTCCTCTGTTCCCGTCATCTGAAGATGAACCCGTTGAATTGTGCCTTTGGGGTCACCTCTGGGAAGTTTCTTGGCTTCGTTTTTAGATACCGAGGCATTGAAATCGACCCAGAGAAGATCAAGGCCATCAGCTAAATTCCTCCCCCGAGCAATATTCGGGAACTTCGACGTCTCCAAGGACACTTAGCCTATATACGCTGATTCGTCGTGAATCTGTCTAGCAAGTGTAAGACCTTTTTCTAGCTTATGAAGAAGGGTGCCGCCTACGAATGGGATGAGGAGTGTCGGACCGCCTTCGAGGAAATCAAGAAGTACCTGCTCCAACCTCCGGTTTTGATGCCACCCGTCTCCGGAAAGCCGCTGGTCCTTTACGTGACTGCCCTGGAACAGTCCCTCGGTGCACTTCTCGCCCAGAACAATAACGAGGGTATGGAGAATAGTCTCTACTATCTCAGCCGCATGCTTCTCGATACGGAGATCAGATACTCCCCTATCGAAAATAGCTGCCTTGCACTCGTTTTTTCCGTACAGAAGTTGCAGCATTACCTGCAACACCATGAGGTACAATTGGTCTCTCGGGTAGACCCAATGAAGTACATCCTGAACCGCCCCATGTTGACTGGCCGACTAGCGCGATGGGCAGTGATCCTCCAACAGTTTGACATCAGGTTCGTGCCTCAGAGGGCCATTAAGGGACAAGCGTTGGTAGACTTTTTAGCTGCCCATCCAACCTCCGCGGATTAGTCCCTGGACCTATATTTTCCTGATGAGGCGATCCTCTTAGTCGATCATGTCGTCTCATGTTGGAAAATGTACTTCGATGGTGCCTCCCGGAGCCCCACCGATAGGAGGCTCAACAATCCTAAGCTCAACAGAGTGGGTTTGGGTATTGTCTTAATTACCCCGACGCAAGCCATCCTGCCATACTCATTCATGTTGTCAGAAGGTTGTACCAACAACGAGGCAGAGTATCAGGCTCTCATCACTGGCCTCGAGTTGGCCCTTGAGATCGATGTGCCCCATTTACATGTGAAAGGAGATTCTGATCTGGTAATCAAATGGTTCAATGGAGACTATGTCGTCAGGAAGCCAGAGCTTGTACCATTGCTGGAGTGCACCCTCCGTCTAATGGCCCAGTTCTCTACTCGACCAGAGGTTACCCATGTCCCTCAGTCACAGAACAGTCGAGCAGACGCCTTCGATAGTTTAGCTGCATCACTCGCAGAACCTGAGCAAGATGATTTGATTATACATGTGGCACACTAGAGAGTCATTTCCCCCATCACCCAAGAGGAAAATGACGGCCTACGGGTAAGTCATCTCACTGCCAGACCTGCTATGTCGGGGGTCCTGGGTCCATCAAAAATAGTGGCCGAGGACGCTCCCGACTGGAGGGCACCTTTTGTCGAGTATCTCCAAAATGGTCGCCTCTCGGACGACCGGGCCGAGTGCGAGCGAATCCGACGCCGCGCACTGCAATGTACCCTCCATAGCGGTCCCAGTCTTGAGCAGATCCTTTATAAGCGGAGCTTCGATGGCATCCTCCTCCGTTGCATTCAAGGAGTAGAGATTTATCAGGTTATGCAAGAGGTTCACGCCGGTTCCTGTGGTGCCGATCAAGCTGGTCCAAATATGTCCCATCAAATCAGAAGGTTGGGGTACTTCTGGACCTCTATGATCCATGATTGTATCGGGTATGCCAAGAGATTCCACGCGTGCCTAGTTCACGCCAACTTCCTACATCGGCCGCCGGAACCCCTCCACCCCACCAAGTACTCTTGGCCATTTGCAGTGTGGGGACTTGATGTAGTGGGACCGTATCCACCGGCGATAGCTCGCCAGTGTAGGTTCATCCTAACTGCTACATATTTCTTCTCCAAGTGGGCAGAGGAAGTTCCACTCAAAGAGGTTAAGTCCCGTTCCATCGTCAACTTTGTGAGCTCCAACATCATCCACCAGTTTGGGGTCCCTCACGCTGTCCTCACCGATAACGGAACCAACTTCCGAGTGGTCGAGCTGAAAAAATTGTATGCCAAGTACAACATCCGTTCAAATCATACCTCCCACTATCACACATAGGCAAACGGACAGATCGAGGCGTTCAACAAAACCCTCTCTAACATTCTGCAGAAGATGGTTGGTCAGAACAAGAAAATTTGGCCATACAATCTCCCCAACACCCTCTGGGCCTATCAGACGATGACTCGCAACTCTACCCAGGTGACCCCATATTCCCTAGTGTATGGGGTTGAGGCCATCCTACCCATTGAGATCCAGCTGCCATCATTACGCACTGTAGTCTATGACCACCAGGTGCCAGATGAGGTGGTCGAAATCCGTCTAGCTGAATTAGAAGCACTGGACGAGAACAGGCTTCGTGCCCTACACAATCTGGAAAGGCATCATAATAAGATAGCGAGGGCCTTCAACAAGAAGCTTTGCCTTCGTTCTTTTCTACAGGGCGACCTAGTGTTGGCCCTTCGAGCACTAATGATCCCCGGTAGGAAACCGCCCAATCTAGAGCCCAAATGGGAAGGGCCTTATATCATCCATAAGGTTTACCCCAATGGGGCATACTCCTTGGTGACCACGGATGGTGAGCGCGTAACTCCTCCCACCAATGCCAAGTTCCTCAAGCAGTACTTTGCCTAAGCATCCATGGTCCGACACGACCTTAAACTGTATGGTCCTGCATGACCTTAAACTGCACCTCCATCCTGTAAGACTATAAACTACAAAATGGTCCGAGCTCTAAGACCTTAAACTAAGACCCTCTCAATAACTACGTACGGATTGATTCCCATCCTCATGGGATATGTAGGACCACCCGAACGTCTAGACTTCAGGTCCAGCCCCTCATTTTCTTGGTCTGACACGACCTTAAACTGTATGGTCCGACATGACCTTAAACTGTATGGTCCTGCAGGACCTTAAACTGCATCGCCGTCCTGCAAGACGATAAACTGCAAAATGGTCCGAGCCCTATGACCTTAAACTAAGATCTCCCCTCATCCTTACTGCAAGACGTTAAACTGCAAGCCATTCAGGCCTTCCTGACCGCAACTCGTCCTTAGGCCCCTTGGATTTTGTCGACTCAGGATCTCTTATGGGGTTGTATAGTGTGGTGTGGGATATGCCCCATTTGTGTCGGGTTGCTCGTCATACCATACATATCCCCAAATGAGATGCATCTCTTGTCCAGCACGACATTAAACTGTGCTTCAAGAACTACGTATGGCTTGATTCCCATCCTAATGGGATACGTAGGAACGCTCAGACGTCTCGTCTTGAGCCCAGCCCCGAGCTCCTCTCATTCACTATCCCCCCTGGGTATAGTTTCCTTGGAGGATCCTTGCATGATGAGGAGTAGGCTTTCTTAGCTCCGCTCGTAAAAGGATTATAAGGGTTGCACCATGTTCCCACTCCCGTTCTTCTATTCTCCCACGTCCTTACCGCACGACGTTAAACTGCATGGCCTTCAAGAACTATGTATGGCTTGATTCCCATCCTAATGGGATATGTAGGAATGCCCGGACATTTCATCTGTCGGCCCAGCCCAAAAGCCAAAATCTTCCCCTCGGGTCAAGACATATGGTAGGGTGTACACTTTTTCCCAGACTCACATCGAGCAAGCCTCGACCCGGCTGCACGTCCCCCCTGGAGATGTTCGCCTCTTTCATGGATGGATACAGCTATGCTTCACCCACCCCTTGACTGGGATTCCATCATCTTTCACACCCGGAGGGACCCCCAAGAACGGCCTAGATACTACACCCAAGGGATCTCCTACCGACACGGGCCAACTCCCCTGAGGGTTTCTGAGCAAAAAGTCGATACAAGTCCCGTGTTGCGAATTTGGTCAATGGTTGACGCTCATTTTTTGCTCCCATATCAGGTCACCATCAGGACGTTGTGTTTTGAACATGGTCGACAGTGTCCTGGATCTTCAGGTCCACCCCGAGATGTCCCAAACATCGAGTGCAGTGATTCGTTCTACCCCATCCCGAAGTGACAAACTTCCCTCCGGGTGGTGCTAGCGGTCGGGCCCACGACCCCGACTCTCTTATAAGGGATGTACGGTGGTGTGAAGTATTATGTCTTCATCCACGCCGGGTTAATTTCCATGTTGTGAACATCCCCGGATGAGATACAGTTATCTCTTTCCCTGTCCTCATGTAAGACGTTAAACTACAAACCAGTCAGGATTTCCTGACCGATGCTTGACCTTAGGCCCCTTGGCCTTCTCGGGCCCTAGCCCAACCTCTTACCCAGAGTGTACAGTGTGGTTTGTGACTATGTCCTCATCCACGTCGGTATCATGTACCATGTCGTACGCTTTCCCTCACGAGGCCCAGCCTCAGGCCTCTCGGCCTTTTCGGGCCCATGACCCTTGTTCTCACTGCAAGACATTAAACTGCAAACCAGTCAGGCCTTCCTGACCGGGGCTCAGCCTCAGGCCCATTGGCCTTCTCGGGCCCCTTCTCCCAACTTCTTACCCAGAGTGTATGGTGTGGTACGCGGTTACACCCTCATCCACGTCGGTTGGTCTGTCGTACTTTACACTTACCCTTCCTTTGCTTGGGGGTATCTTACTCCCTCATCCCGTCCCACATGACATTAAACTGCATCTAGAGAACTATGTATGGCTTGATTCCCATCCTTATGGGATATGTAGGACCACCCGAATATCTAAGCTTCGGGTACAACCCCCTCTCTTGGAAACCTCTATCCCACCTCGGCTCCTCGACCTACTCTTCCTCCATGAGGGGATTATATGGTGTGGTGTGGGATTACGTCACGTCGGTCTTGTAATGACCACGCCATGTACCTCTCATTCTCGAGCTGTTTCGTCGACCCTTTCCGAAGGTTCACCAATGTGCCTAAGGGTACTCCGGATTATTACCTGGAATGCCAGACTTTACTCGGACATGTCCGCACCCGCTTTCCAGGCTTTGTGTATCCCTGCATCAGGGCTTCCATCATCTTTCACACCCGGAGGGACCCCCAAGAATGGCCTGGATACTACGCCCAAGGGCTCTCCTACTGTTACGGGCCAATTCCCCTGAGGGTTTTGGACAACAAATCGATAAAAATCCCACGTTGTGAATATGGTCAGTGTTCGATGCTCGTTTGTTGCTCCCACCTCAGGCTAATGCGATATGGAGACTGTTTTTTCACCACGATTAAAGGTTATCCTTCATCGCCACACCAACCCCATTAAGCCCAAAATGTCGATTACACGATTCACATCCTTCTCCATTCTCATCGCTTCCAAGTGAAGTTTCGAAATTCTTGGTACTATTCCTCCATGCACATCTGCGCGTTGGGGGAACAAAGCCGTGTCGAAGGTGCCCTTCAGGGATATTCACCAACTTCCCCTCGATGGATGTTTCGGGTATTGCGATAAGGATCTCCCCCCCTTGTTTCCCACACTGAGTTTAACTCACGTGGGCTTAGGGATAGGGTCGAGGTCTGCGCATACCTGGAAAGTTGTCATCCACCCCTGGTCTGAGCTCTAAAACCATAAACTAAGATCTCCTCGGAACTACGTGCAGCTTGATCCCCATCCTCATGTTCAGGTGGAATTACAACATGCTCTGCTCTATCTCTTCATGCATCTAGGTGCGCCACATGGTCGTGTTAGTATCATGAGGCCGGTATTCACTGAGCGTCCCTTCACCCTAACCTGCCCTTTTCTGTGTCGAGAAAGTCCCACCACTACTTCTTGTTTCCCACACCGAGCATGACTCATGTGGGCTTAGTAGTTTTGGCAGGATGTGTACCAACATGGCATGGCTTCTCATCATCCCGCATGACGTTAAACTGTGTTTTCAGAACTACGTATGGCTTAATTCCCATCCTCATGGGGTATGTAGGAACGTCCGACCACTCTGCTTCGGGCCCAGCCTAATTCTCTCTCTTGGTCCCTCGACCTGAAGAGTTTCCTCTGGGGGTACATGGTGTGATTTGAACTCTATGTCCTCATTCACGTCGGTTTCATATCTACCGCACCACACGCTCCCTGGGATATTCCCTTTTATTCCATGTCCTATCGTATGACATTAAACTACATGAGTCCATGTGTCCTCAACGCATGACACTAAACTGCGGTTCTACCCTGAACAAGTTCAGGATGCCCCGTGTTGATCATGGGATGCACCAGAGCCTTTGTCAGAGAGGATTTCACCAGCCATTTTTGGTCTATGAATACATTGTGCTTCCAGAACTACGTGTGGATTGATTCCCATCCTCATGGGATACGTAGAGACACCCTGGTATTTTGCCTCGGGTCCAGCCCATAGGAATCATTAATCATATCCTCCCCACTTCCGGCCCTCTGGCCTGACCCCTCAGGGGGAACTATGTAGCTACAATTTTTCCCTGAACAAGTTCAGGATGCCCCAAGATCCCATTGGGAAGTGATAGACCCCCTCGCCAGAGAGGCCCTGTCCCAAAGAAGGAATGATCCATGATCAAACCAATGCGCCCATCTGGTGTACTCCCACCATGGTGGTGTAATTACATGAGTGTTGGATTCTGTTCAGACAAACCATCACTCCATATTCCATGCTTTGCTTTCCCCTTATTCGGACCCTCGTCCCCTTTCATGTCTGAAGGGACCCCCTAACGGCCTGGTCTCATGCCGCATCGGCTCACCTACCATCCTGGTCCAATGTTCTAGAAGACTGGTCATGTTTGGAGGGACCCCCTAACAGTATGGATGCTCGACCTAGGGTCTGCTAACTGTCCTGGGCCAACGTCTCGAAGGATTGACCGACAACATTTGTGTCCTGGTCAAGTGTTTCGAACATGGTCAATGGTCGACCCTCATTTGTTGTCCCCATTTCAGGCTAATGCAGTAAGGATATCGTTTCTCTGCCACGGTTAACGATTGTCCTTTATTGCCACGCCATCCCCACAGTGTTCCGAATCTTGGGCATCATAATCCATGCTTCCCATTTCCATCTATTCGGACCGATTTCAGCGCCCCTGGCGTTGCACCGTTCGTGCATGAGGGCACGCTGGAGAAATGGTAATTCGGCTGTTTTGATAACTTTCTTCTCCGGCCAGGCCTCTCCCATCTTTCATAAATCCGGACTGGTTATCCAAACCCTGAATGCCCGAAGCTTGATTTCCACTTCTATGTTGAGTGGGGTGAGAAGGCAACTATCCCTTGTTTCTCACATCAGGCTTGACCCACGTGAGCTTGGGTAATTATCTCCAAACGTCCCGCAAACATCGTAGGGATGTAATGAACCGATTCAAATAGTGTAAATCATGCATGCTACGACATTCAAAACAAAGAAGGAAGAAATTTAAGCACGAAAGTACCATTAAAAAGTTTGTAATTGTTACAGTACCTGGGGGTCTACTCCCCCCATGGACGGGTTGAACCCATCAAAATAACATTGCAGCTCTGCCACCCTTTGGCTTGTGGTGTCCAAGACTTGACGCCGCTGACTCAGCTCCCGCTCCTCCTCAGCAGCGGCGGGGCGCAGTTCGTCAGCCTTGGATCTGGCCCTCTCTACGCCAGCCTGAATGACAGCCATCTTCCCAGAAGCCTGTCTCATATGATCTTCCACCTCTGCCAGTTGGGCCTTCAACTGTGAGATCAGATCAGATTGTGCATTAAGAGAGGTTGAGTGCTCATCTGCCCGGGTATGGATCTGTTGGACCTCACTTTCAGCCTCCTAGAGCTTCTTGATGTTGGTCACCTTCCTCCACTACCAGCCCATGCTGAGCCCGTGATCATACTCCCAGATCTGCTCAGCCATGAGATCTCGGATGAGTGCATGAGGATGTTGGGAATCCACTCCCCCAGTGCACAGTTCATGCAGCCACGAGCGAAGTCTGTCCATTTCATTCAGCCATAGTGCTTGGGGGTGTCCTTGATGAAGCGCGTGATTAGCTTCCACAATCGGCGACAGACTATGCTGTTGTCTTCCTCGTCGGAGGCCGTTTCGTCCCAGTATTCACGATTGGCAGGCTCGTACGCAGGATACGCCCGTAGGAAGTCCTCGGTAGGATCTGTATCTGGTGTTGAATCTGGCACGACATCTGGCTCCGAAGCAGGCGTGACGGGACTTGGGTCGGCTAGTTGATCTTCATCATCAGACTCCACCTCAATAACCCCGGGCACGACCCTGCTGGTGCCCCCTCCGATGATAGTGTGTGTTGCAGCTCAGGGAGATGGGGATACTATCTCCACCATCACTGGCATGCCCCTAGGAGGGATGCTGCCAGACATCCCGACCATCCTTGTCACAGCAGCCCACGCCAGTCGAAGAACTGTACCACAGGAAAGGACACAAACATTAGTTGGCACCATCTACATATGACGTCAATGAATCCGGTAGAGGAAACTTACAGATATTGACCTCCTGGTGATGCTCCTGAGTCGATGTTGACGGGACCCTGAGGCGGGGCCCTCCGTATACTATTGGAAGGTCTGTAGATTCTTGAGAAGCCACCTCGGGTGCTCTGGCCCCACCAGACGTAGAACTAGACGCAGCCATAGGTGCGGGTTCTGAAGGTCCTAAATCTTCACCCGCTAAGGGGCGAGAGCGAGGCCTGCATACAAGTTCCTCCTTCATGGCTCAAACATCGGTGAGAAATCCATGATGGCCCGAGAACGGACCATAAGGAAAGAAGTTTGAAATGCTACCTCGAGAGCCTCTGTGAAATCATCAGAATCTGAGTCTTGGTCTCTGACTTCACCCTCCTTCAACGGGCTCCCTCCGACAGACTCATCCTCCCGAGAGGAGTCCTCTGATTCTTCCGGCAGGGGGAAGCGCTCCCTCAGATCGGCAGCTGACAACTGTGGGGGAACCTTCTGATCCAGCAGTACCCTCACCCGGTCTGTCATTGGGCATGGGACACCACTGGAGTGAACGTAGTCCTCCAGCTCATCCAATTATTGCTCTGCCTCCACTAGAGACTCCACGAAACCAGCCCGGACTGGGCCTATGCCCGGTAACTCCATCCCAAGGAGATTCAAATGCGCCCATATCTCAGGTGGACTGAGGAATTGCCGGTTGACATCCCAAATGTCCCAGGCCTCCGGGAAGATGGCATCTTCTTCCATGTCGATATGATGTAGCCGCTTCCCCGGAGCTTGAGTGGATATCCTACGAAATCCCCTCGTTGGTCGCCCCTTCAGATGGCCCTGCTCTTCCAGAATCACCGGGTCTGCCGCCGCTGCCACACCCTCGGACGGTGCGGGTCTCGCCGCCACGGAAGCCCCGCCACCGCGAGAGGCCCTTGCTTCCCTCCAACCCTGACCTCGGGATAGAGGAGGCCCGCCGTCACCAACCCGAATGGTTGGGTGCTTCAGCATATCCCCCGGATAAGCAGTCTCCCAGCTAATGGCATACTCCCTCACCAATCCGAAAGAAGCGGTGGATGGAGGAAATGCAATTCGCATCTTCCCGTATTCCCGCGTGAACATGAGCCACAACTACCTCATCACACACGGGTGCTCCTTGTGACGCACCTCCCAGTAGACCTGCGGGGTCAGCCGCTGGAGGCACCGGAAGTGCCTCACAAACCAATACAGGGTGTACGGTTCGCAGATCGACTCACGATCCACTCATGCCACCAAAACTCCGCCTCGAAAGTCCAGGTGATAAGCCTGGTGCTCTTCCGTTCCCTTCCCATCATCAGTAAGTATCCTCGCCAGCAATGGGAATGGGTGGAAGTTAAACTCATACGCCCTCCACACCCAGTTCAGCACCATCGACACGGTTAGTTTGAATGGGAAGCTCCCGGTCACATTCATAATGGAGGGGCGAAAGTTTGATCCCAGCGGCGAAATAGGGTTTGGATACTCATAGACCCCCCTGATGTGTACCGCAATCCACCCGTACAGGAGGTGGAAGGGACCACATATCCTTGGAAGCTTCTTTCCCTCACTAACGTGCCGCAACATCCTGTACATCTTGGAAAGCATTGGAATCCCCAGATTGACCCGCTTCCCCATGGCCAACATGGACACCATGATAAACGAGCTGGGTCGCACCCCTATGCTAGTATCCCTCATCGGTAGGACCCAACCGCAGATAAGGGCCGCGATGAACGCTGCCATCCTGACTATCGGCTACTGTTTAGTGCAGATACTGAAACCCCAAGTCTTCCATTGGTTGTCCTCCAAGACCTGCCAATACGAGTGCTCCTTGCCCCATTGATCCGCCTTCAGACAAGTTCGAGGCCTTGGAGGAAACTCTCGATTCTCTGGGATGTTCAGGAACCGCTCGAACCACTTCTTAAAGGGGACATCCCTCACTGCCTCCTTGTCCTCTCAAGGGACCAGTGCCATCAGCGCTGATGCCAGTCGCGGCATTTGCTCTGTATCCTCCCACGCGCTCATGACGGGGAGTAACTCATCATACATGGCCCCCAAGATTGGAACCCCCGAAATATGGAGGACATCCCACAGGCTGATGCCTACCTCCCCATGGTGCGGGTGAAAAGTAGTGGTCCTAGATGACCATATGCTCAACAACTCCGGCATCAGCTGTTTCGATTGGTAGATGTGGAATTGGGAGGCCCATGCTGCCTCATACAAACCCACTCTCCTCAGTTCGGCCCCAAACTCCTCACATGAGGCGCCTACCCAGTAGGCCCAGGCCCAGTCATTGGTGAAGTTGCCTCCCTGGTGCAGGTCCCACTCATCGGACCACCCCTTCTTTGAATCCTACAATTCCTCCTTCAGCATGGTGCGGTACAGAGGAGGGGACGTCTTCGGTTGCAGTGGATTCCCGTCAATATTGTTCACATGGTTGTAGAGACAGTCGTTGGTGACAGGTGTGAAGTCCTCCCACGTATGACCATCGGCCGCCCTGAACCACTGGAGCTGACATGGCGTGCTCCTAAACTAGCAAGCTGGTTCGTCCCTACTCGCCTCAAGGATGAAGACGTCATCCCTCAACCCAAATCCATACAAGGGAAGCTTCTTGCACTGCGGATAGTTCTTCTGACCCTCTGATAGCAGTTCTGTCAAAGAAGTATGGTCCAAGTGGCTTCGGACCATCTCCCCAAGACCCAGACAGTTGGTCATCTCATCCCTCCGGGCAGCGTCTGCAAGCACCCCCAATACAGCTTCTCGATGGGCCATTTCGGTTTCGTAACTTAGAAAAGAATTTTTTCAGGCTGGATCGCGAAGCTTTCTCACAAAGATCTCTCGCGAAGATCAGGCGCAAAACCAAGCCACGGAGTCTGGCCTTGTCCGACAAACAGAAGTTTGCTTGGCACGGTCGTAGAGTCAGAGATTCTCGGTTCGCCGCGAAGCTCGATTCGCGGAGAGCAGACGCGGAGTACGCAGAGCTTCGCAAAGTCGAGAGCACAAAAGGAAAAAAGTTGCAAGAGGAAAAAATAGAGGTCAGCCCCCCTATTTATAGGCGGCGACCCCGGAGCTTCGTGGCGTGCCCCGCCCACGCGGAGCATCGCGGCAAATCCGGACCGCGGGTCCCTTCACGAAGCCGCCTTCAGCACCACGGGCCCCTTCGCGAGTCCGCATCGCAAACCGTCGATAATTTTGGCGATTTTTCCCTCAGACTTTGACCCTTCATCCCTCCACGGATCCAAGTCTAAGAGGGAGCATTTTTTTGTGCCAAAATTTGGAACGGAAAGAAGGGGGTGAAAAAGAAGCCCCGCACACTGCCTCGTGAAGCTCTGACGCGAAGCTCCCCCGAGCATCGCGGCCCCGCGAATCACAGGAGGCGATAACCCTCCGCGAACGGCCTGACATTCGTGAGCCCCCCGCGAATCCATGGAGGTGGTAACCCTCTGCGAACGGCCTGACATTCGCGATCCCACCGCGAAGCTCCCGAGGTGGTAACCCTTTGCGAACGGCCTGACGTTCGCGAGCCCCTCGCGAATCCCCAGAGGTGGTAACCCTCCGCGAACGGCCTAACGTTCGTGAGCCCTCCGTGAAGCTCCCGAGGCGGTAACCCTCCGCAAACGGCCTGACGTTCGCGAGCCCCCCGCGAAGCCCCGGAGGCGGTAACCCTCTGCAAATGGCCTGACATTTGAGAGCCCGCCGCGAAGCTCCCGAGGTGGTAACCCTCCGCTAACGGCCTGACATTCGCGAGCCCGCCGCGAAGCTCCTAAGGCGGTAACCCTCAGCGAATAGCCTGACGTTCGTGAGCCTGCCACCAAGCTCCTAAGGCGATAACCCTCCGCGAACGGCCTGACGTTTGCGAGACCTCCGCCAAGCTCCTGAGGCGGTAACGCTCCACGAACGGCCTGACGTTCGCGAGCCCGCCGCAAAGCACCTACCACCCCTTCGTGTCGCGTGAGTTCTGCTTCACGGCGCCCCTTGCCTATAAATACTGGGTTCCCCCTGAGTCTAGGGGACAGACAATCTGACCTTTCGGCTTCTCAACTCCCAAGTTGCGAAGCACCCTTTGCCCCGGGAATCATGAGCTCCGCAAGGTATTTTTACTTCACAAGATGCCTTCGCCTTGTCTCATTTTGATCCCCTCTTCCGAGAGGGATGCCCTTCATGAAGCCCAGGGCATTCGCGAAGGAGGGGGATTCCCAAGGGAACCCGGGCAGCTGCGGAGCGTTTATGCTTCGCAAAACACCCATCATGTACTAGTGATCCCCATGCCAATGTAGGGTCACTGCATATCGCAAAGCACACTGCTTCGCAGCACCTTGCTTCGCAGGGCACCTCTGCTTCGTGAGTCAGTGCTTCGCGAATATTGTTCCACTTCGCGAAGCACCCTCCATTCACACCTCTGCCCTATGCTAGGTTCAAGGCACTCCACTTCACGAAGCACACTCCTTTTCTTGGCAATTACTCTTCCCGTGCGACCCTCCAGGTTTGCACGATGTGATTTCAAAGTCCCACGGACAACACCACTCGTAGCGTTGCTTCGCCTAATGCTTCTTCGCATAGGCACGCTAACAGCTATTGCTTCTTCTCATAGCCACGCTAACGTGGACCCCTCGATGGTTCGCTCTGCGACCCCCCTTGACCACGGCCTTACGGGTACCTTCCCTCCCCCAAGGAGCAGCGGGTGCCGGTCATGTAAGTCCTAGGGGTGCGGAGTAAACCCACCTCGTCTGAGCTGCAGGACGTTAAACTGCCAAGCACCTCGTCCTCAACACATGACGTTAAACTGTGACCGGACCCCGTGCCTCGCATGCAGGGTCCCCCCAGCTCGGACATTCTTTACGCCACTCGCCTCCACGGGAATGTAATCACCCCCCCCCCACAAGGGATGATATCCTCCTTATCGGAGCGGTGTATGTCCACGGGAGAAGGGAAACCACCTTGGTGTAAGCCCCTAGCCCCTCTTGCGGAAGGTAGCACCCATGCACCTCCGTACTTCCCCACTGCCAAGGTCAGTGGAGGGCGCGATAGGGAACGAGGCACCTCCCATCATTGGTCCCAAATCCCTCTCTCGCTACGCTTTGCCGCACTTCAGGCCTCTATTCTGGAGTGAGCCCCAGCACCATGGGCCACCTAATGCATAAGCCCCTCTTCACTTCTCACAGACGCACCCTTCGTGATGTGATCGTCAGGTCCTTATTGCCTCTTGTTTCTCACACCAAGCATTACTCACATGGGCTTAGAGTGAGCATCGACCATGGCAATTCCATCTTTCAGCATGACGTTAAACTATATTCCCTCATCCAGCATGACATTAAACTGTATTCCCTCATCCAGAATGACATTAAACTGTATGCCCTCATCCCGCATGACATTAAACTGCACACCCATTTGAACTACGAGGTCTTTGATCCATGTCACAACATGGTACGTAGGAAGCCTCCACGAGGTTCAAGCCCACCCATCATTTCTTCATGTCAGGTTCCACCTTCATCCAGCATGATGTTAAACGGAATTCCAGTCTGACGACAAGCCGTTGTGACCAACCCGAACTACGAGGACTTTTATCCATGTCAAGGAATGGTACGTAGGAAGCCTCCCTGAGGTTCAATATCATCTCCCATCAGACCAAGGTCCCTTCCTCATGTCGGTTCTCCGACACCCACCATCCCAAACTATGAGGACTTTGATCCATGTCAAGGCATGGTACGTAGGAAGCCTCACGAGGTTCAAGCCCACCACTAGTGGACCCCCGGGTCTACTTTCACGTCAGTTCGCTGACGAAGCCCCATTTGAACTACAAGGTATTTGATCCATGTCAAGGCATGGTATGTAGGAAGCATCCAAGAGGTTCAATCCCACCACCTGTTGGTCACTCTGACCTTCTTTACATTGGTTCATCAACACCCGGGTAGCCTAGCGTGTAAGCCCCACACCATCTGGACCAAGTTATTTGCTCATGTCGGTTCGTCGACACACCATCTGAACTACGGGGACTTTGATCCATGTCAAGTCATGGTACGTAGGAAGCCTTTACGAGGTTCAAGCCCACCACCAGTGGACCCCCGGGTTCACCTTCACGTCGGTTCGCTGACGATGCCCATCGGACCAAGGTCCACATTCACGTCGGTCCTCCAGCGCACCCACCTGAACTATGCGGACTTTGATTCCCTGCCATGGGGATACATAGGAGGTCTCTTCGAGGCTCAAGCCCAACTTTACTGTTGCCCTTGCGATGGTTCTGTTTCATGCCCCCTCCACTTCATTCACCCATCTACCATCCATCCTGATTCCCACCTGGACCGCCATATCCCAGCAAGATCATGCCATTCCATTATTCTTCACAGCATTCGGGAAGCCACCCACGAGTTAGACCTGATATCGGCATCCCTTCAAGGTAAATTGCTCAATCCGATCCATTCCAGTCAGTGCTCTGATCGGGCCGATCTGTCTCCGCTGGTCGTTAAACCTGTGGCATACCCTGTGTTAAACATAGGAAGCTAAGGAAAACCTAAGATATATGCTTACGGCATATAATTCCCTGCGCTCGATGTGGGATGCCTCGGGATTCCACACCCTCGAGAAGCCTTATGACAAGGGACCAAATACAGACACGCCAGTTCCCCAGTGTTCAAACACGCTACTGATGCCTCGACGTGACTACTCCCCCGACTTAAGGTTGCTTCCCTAACCGGACCCTTTGGAATGTCCTGAAAGAAGCAGTGTAATTAATCAGTGTCCATGGAAACATGGCACTGGGAAGAGTTTCACAAAAAAAGTATTAAATCTATGAGGGAGACCTGGACTAGGTGACGATTTCGGAGGAGGAATCCACGGAAGGAAGAACCAACATCCCATCATCCCGGTTTCGATCAAGGAGAAAACATCCCTGAACAAGGAGCGAATGTCGCCCGCCTTTGGAAAGTGGAAATGAGGGGCCACAGCAGCGCGTCCTCCGCAGACGGAGGTGTGCGCCCCGGCAAAAGCGTCGGAAACAAACTCACTGAACACAAAGTTCATGAGACCCATGAACATAGCCGCTACGTTCATGACATCGAATGGAATGACCATGATCTTTAAGCTCTAATACATGAACCTAAAGGTAGTTATTGGGATATATGAATCCTTTAACCTCATCTGGTGATATAAATACCATAATTTCATCTTCTAGAACCAATGGGATCCCTTCATCTTGTCAAACAAATCATTAATTCTTTGAAGAGGGTAACAATTCTTGACTGTCACTTGATTAAAACTCTGGTTGTCTACACACAACCTTATACTACCATATTATTTCTTGGAGAAAAATACTGGAATATCCCATGAAGATTCACTAGGTTATATGAAACCCCTTTGCATCTTATCATCCACCTACAACCTCAAAACATGCAACACTACAGGCACCATTCGATAAGAATCCTTCAAATTAGAAGATGCGCTCAGTTGAATATTTATCATAAACTTGAAATATAATCAAGGGGATAGTGTCATAAACTCATTTGAAAAAACATAAATAAACTCCTCCATGAATAATGGAACATTCACAACCTGAGTTCCACTAACATCTCCACCAACTGAGACATAATAGGCTCTAACTGTCAGTCACCCATTCAATAACCCCGCTCACCCATGAACACCACCCATTGTCTCACTATATTAAAAAAAAACCCTATTATTAAATTAGTTTATGACTATCTGTAATTAATCCATGCCAAGTATAGCATAGTATGGCTACATCTTTATTAAGAATAAATACCCCACTGACTGGTGTTGCCCTATTACTAGACTACATCCCCAAAACACATCAAACAAAGTAGTCTAACCTCCAACTAGCATAGATAATACCAGGGACACAATAAGTATCTACATATACATTCCCAAGGAATAGAACAATGTATAAGAAATAAAATATTTTAGGTCTTTTAAATCAAACAAGGCACAAACAAGGGTAGATGATAAACTAATCATACCTCAGACCACCCCTGTCCATACTGGCACTGCCACCTCTATCATATGAATTTTTCCATTCCCAACTCCTTTGTCTCTTCTTTAACTACCTCCATGAACTCACTCTAACCTAGGTCCCTAAGGATGGGGACCATCATGTGGATTCCCTCAGAAAACTCCATCTCCCCTCAACCGCTGAACAAGAATCAAAGATCCCTAATATTGAAACTAACTCAGAGGCAAGTACTACTACTACTAATAATGGGAATGACTGCCCATTTTAAATTGTCCACATTGAATTTTTAGACACTGAGAATATTGATTTTCATGACCCTCATATATATAAAACGAAAACAAGAATCCCCCAGTAGGTTCTCAGGAGCCACCTGCCCTAAAATTTCATGTAAGGGTCTACTGAGATTGGCTCCCTATCAGTTGAAACCCTGACTGTCTAAACATTCATGATCCACTACATGGAGTCCTACTCCTCAAGACGCCCCGATGGACACTATCTTGAGGCTCACCTCCTATAGAAGGCTCTAATTGAAAACCTGTGGATTCTTCTACTCCTAAAAATACATAAGAATCATAAATAGAGTGGTTTATACTTTATTGTTTTGTGCAATGTCTCCTCTAGAAGTTGTGCTCTAGACTCCTCATCTAGAAATACATTAGGGGTAAAGTATAGGAGGTCCTTGAACTAGATCTCAATATATTTCACACTCACACTCCCCTACAAAATAGGGAGAATATCCTATCTAATTTTTGAATGAATCATCGATGAAAGGAATTATAAATGGAACTACTTATTAATGTCAAACCAAAAAACATCTTCCTCCTTTTGTTCACCTAGGTATAACATCCACCACTAAAACCCATCTCCATGCATCTAACTAACTATGAACAATACCCAAAACCCAGCTCTATATTGAATCATACTGAATGAAATATCAAGCTCCTCTAACTAGTACATTGTCTCCAGAACAGAAATGTTCCCCTTATACTTTCCCAATCCTTACTGCTAAAAGGAAAAAAATACATCAGTCGTGACTCATCCTCCCATATTGGGTTGATCCTCTAATGATCATCTAGGTTATCCTATTGAACCTATACTGCATAATATTCATGTGGAAAATGACCATAATCCATTCCTGAAAAGAAAGGAGAAAACCTAATCATAGTAACATAGACTTTTATCAAGGTTTATTTAATAAATTTCATTTTAATTTCTCAAAATAACTCAATTCAGAAACGGATAAAATCAATCATGATGTGTGTACCTCTCTTAATTCTCTACCATATAAACTGGTCCATCTCACTTAGTTTTTCAAAAATCTCAGATTCCTCACATTGGATCATGGGGGGCCATAAAATCTTGTGTCCTAACTGATCTCTCTGACCTATTTCATGCATCAGATCAACTGGCACCATGGCCCTACCAACCCATGAAATCTTCACAATTCCTAATTCCAAAATTCATCATATATCTCAACCAAAACCTTTGATACCACTCTATCATGACTTCATCCCTCCAAATGTACCCCTCTAGGGCCAGAAATGAAGGGAGATAGATAATGACCCTTAAGTCCCGCCTCTAGTAGGCCTAAATTTGGAAACTAGCACAAAGGGTGTAAAAAATTCGCACAAATGAAAATAATTGACCTCATTAATAAAAAGGATCAGGAGATAGGATAATAAACCACATATCAAATCAATCACAACATATAAAAGTAAACCCAAAACTAGCCCATAATAAATGATCATGGTAAAAAAATACAAAAAAGGGTCTCCAAGTAATTACCAAATACAATTCACATGATAATGACTCAAATAAAAGATATAAATATAGACTAGTAATATCCAAATCGGTCCCAAAATTCATCTTGAAAACCATAAAATAGCTTATATACATAGGATGAGAATAACATGTATACTCAGTGGGATCATACCCAAGGTCTCTATTAAACGCGTGACAAAAGCATACTAATATACCAGTGAAAAAATAATAGAATCAACATGAACCTAAACAAGTCAACTAACCAATCTTAGTCTCCCCATATCATGCTCACCAAATCATGCATCCAATATAAAAACATAGTATCAAAAGAACATAATGAAAAGGTGCAGTGTAACCACTTCCCCATCTATTTTCTACTCTAACACCCCAACATAAAATATCTTGTGCTCTAATACAATAAATATGTATCATATCACATATCCATTCATCTTTTATGTGGTCCAGGATGCATCCCTACCTATCCAAACCTCCCATGGGGTCTAGAATTTGGTCTTATCATCAGTCATTATCACATTGCAACCTCATCACATCACAGCCTCATCACATCAAAACCTCATCACATCACAACCTCATCACATAACTAGGTAAGTAGGGAATTATGAACATGAATTAAATCAACCTTGTTCCCTCCTCCCACCATGCATGCCCCCCACTACATATCGCATTATTAATATCACTAGGTAATCTCCAACACCAACATATATCATCACTGGTAATATCTAATGCCAACCTATATCATCACTGTCATCAAAGGTAGAGTGGGGAAGAGGGGGTAGCCATTCATCTAAATCACCAATATCCTAGATGTTGAGGAAAATACCCAGAACCCAAAAAATCTAGTGTTAGTTGGTTTATCCAACTCTGGTGGAGCATGTATAGAAATAACATGAAAATATAATATAGATAGATAATGAACAATACCCAACCTATGGGTTAACATAAACTTCACCAATGTACTCCACATCACCATCACTTCATGGCATGAAATCTGTAAAAACTATAGATACCTCTAAATTCATCACACCTCACAACCACCACACAAAACCCCACAATTTCCACTTTTAATTCTAAGTTCCACCATTTCCAGAATTAATGAGATTTCACTAACTCCCATTTACTAATCCATTTCATTAATATTAATACATCCCATTGATTTACCATTTATTTCATTTAATCCAATTACCACACATCAAATCCAATTGATTCCTTTTCATTTACCAACCCATTTTATTTCATTTTCAAAATTTTAAATCATTTCATGGCTAACAAAACCACACCACATAGTAACTCATCCATATCACATCCACCACCACCAAAAAACATCATATCCAATCCATATTTCCATGAACTAACCATCTCACCACAACAACCACACATCACAACCACTGCACACCATCCCACGTCACATCTCATGCCAACCAACCATCACATCACTGCCCAACCAATTCTGTAACTCAAGATGGTCACCATAATCACCACACAAAATCCTATATCACACAATTCAATATAGAAAGAACATCCACATATATCAACACATTATGGATTCCAAAATTTACCACAATTCCATATTTAATAAAGGCTTCAATAACTTTACTTCATTACTTAGCATGGGTATTCTCACAAGAATTTCATATTTCCATGGGAAACTGATTCATTGTCCATGTATATGTGATTATCCATTTCATTCAAAGTGATATAAAATAATAAATACAATAAGGTTTATACATTCATTACAACTATAGCACAATCAAGGCTCCCAAAATCCATGATTTTCAAAAATGGAAACAAGTATGTATTTTTTCAATTTTGAATTTAAGGTGTTTTGGTGACCTTACCCTTACATGGTTTCCAATGTTCCCTTATGTAGTTTTCTAGATTAGGTTTTACCTTTACATAATGTTTATATGACCCTTATGTAGCTTGTGTCTTAACTAGTTTACCCTTACATAGGTTTCCTTTACCTTTATGTAATATGGTTTACCCTTACATGAGACTCCTTGTACTATTACATGGGCACCTATACATGTGGGGTTACCCTTACATAAGTACCCTTACATAGGGTCTACCCTTATGAATGAAAGGTGACTTTATATAGGTACCCTTATGTGGGGAACTATATTTATGTAAGTATCCTTACGTGGGTCTAACCATTACATTGGTACCCTTACACTATCAATACTATTATATGGGCACTCTTATGGATCAGGTTTGTCCTTTACATAACCATGGTACACCTTTATGTGTGGGCCTCTTGACCCTTTCCCAATAACTTTACTCAGGTATTACCGATATGTGGTTATCTTTAGGTATCATGGGAATCAGTTTGGCACCTTTACACAATGATTTTACTACCCTTATGTCACACTAGTTTCACTATTACGTTTTTTTACCATCGCATGTGAGTAACTTAACCTTTACGTAGCCCTTTGTTTTCTATTTTGTAGTTTTATTTTCTATTTCATAGGGATTTGTGGAATGTATAGATTGGTTGGGATGTTAGCTAGCCTGCATGTTTTTTAAAAGAATTAATACCCCTCGTGGTCTCATCCTTCATAGATCTAGAAAGAATTTCTCCTCTTGGTTTAGCTCTGGTTCTCGACATGGAAATTTTTTCAAAGAAGATAGGGATTTTGGATTGCCATCATCCTTCAACGCTATGGTTTCTCTATTGGTGGTGTAGATCATTGTAATCCCTTCACTGAGAATAATTTTTTCCTCTTATACCCAATATTGATGTTGTTGAGCCAGTACCACAAATTTTCAAAATAATAATACTTCAATGATCTGTGCGAGAAGTGATCTAGACTTTTGGATAGAAAACATATCCAGTATTATAAGTTGTTTTTGAGTTTTTTTGATTCATTCTAAATTTCTTACCTTGTAATTGTTTCTTTTCATTGTTATTAATAAAATTTGTGTTTGGGTTTCTATTTTAATTCTCCATTCCTCTTAAATCCTCACAGTTTCTTTCTATTTTCAATTAAAATTATTTTAACCTAAAAGGATATTTTTGAATTCATAGACTTAATTGAATGAGAAGTGTATAACTGTTGATCTTATATTTTTCTTGGGAGAGTATGCTTAATGTTTTCCCCAATAAAGTAGTGTTAGATCATTAAAATAAAACACAGGTTTACATAATTATGAAATCAAAAAGTTTGATGGTGATAATGATTTTAATTTGTGGATAATTAAGATGAGATATTTCTTGGTTCAACAAGGCCTTATAGATGCCTTTCATGGCCCAAAGAAACCAATTTCATCCCTTACTATTGATGGTCAGACCTCCACTACTTATCAATATGTCCCTCCTAACATTATTTTTCAGGACCATAGTTCTATAATGTTGTCTCTTGGTGACAAGGTCCTTCAGGAAGTTGTTTTTTAATCTATTATTTCTAGAATATGGCTTAAATTAGATAAAAATTACATGACAGCTTCACTTATTGGTACAATTTATATGAAACATCATGTGTTTACTTTCAAAATTCATTTTGGTGTTTCTATTAAATACCATTTGGATGAATTTAATAAAACCAGGCTTGATTTATTCAACACAAATGTGATTATTGATAATGAGGATCAACCTATGATTCTTTTAATTTCTCTTGATAATTCCTACAACACATTAGTAGAAACTATGATGTATGGTCATGGAACTCTTATCCTTTAAGAGGTTAGATATACTATGATTTCTAATAAGTTTCATTCTAAACCCAAAAAAAAAGGTGAGCTCGAGAATATATTCACTAAATGGAATCCATAATATGAAGATAAAAATAAAGAAAAGGGTAAAAAAGGAAAGAACAATCATCAACCCAATCTCATGTCAAATTCTAGGGATATAAAGGTTGTGTGTCACAACTGTGGTAAGACCAAGCACATTAGACCCGAGTATAGAAACACAAAACAAAACCTTAAGGGTGAAGAACCTTTTGACCAGTCCCTTTTAGTGGGTTCTTGTTTGACATTATTGAAGTTTTAAATGTACCCAAATATGCACTCACTGGTGAGTGGGTTTTGGATTCAGGATACTCTTTTCACATGTGTCCTTCTAGAGGGTCTTCCTTTGAGTTATTTTAGAGTGTAGAGGGAGATTTTATCTTAGAAAATAATAAGAAAGGTTCAATTAATATTTTATGTTCTTATATAATTAGATAAACATTTTATCATCACCCTCATAGATGTTAAGTGGGTCCCTGAGCTTCATAGAAACCTGATTCCCCTTGGTTTTCTAGACCAAAAAAGATATGTTTTAGTTCTGAATTAGAAAGAATTAATATCTAAAGGGTCTATAAAACTATAATTAAAATATCCCTAATTAATGGTATTTATGTGTTGAATGGGAAGACCCATTCAAGATAGCTATGAAGTGTGTATGTGAGCAATATTGATAATAATTTTCTATGGAATAGGATATTAGGACATGTAATCTCTAATGGGTTATAGAAAATGAGTAAAAAAGGGTTTTTATAAAATGTTACACCAATAAATCTCACATTTTTTAAAGATTTCATCTTTGGTAAGCTCAAGAGGGTTAGTTTTGGTAGGTATTATTATAAGGTTTATCAACCATTTTAATATATCCATTCTAATTTATGGGACCATACCAAAACAATATATCACAGTGGAGGTTCATATTTTTCTACCTTTATATATAACCTTTATATTAATGTTTGGATTTACACACTCAAAAAAACTTTAAAACATATAAAACCTTGGTTAAAAATCAAGTTAGGAAAAGGATTAAATTCATGAGAATAGATAATAGTTTGGAGTACCTAACTACTAATTTTATCCATTTCTATCAAACTGAGGGTATAAAAAAGCACCAGATTATTAGAGAACCTCCCCCCCCCCCACAGAATGGTCTTGTTTAGTGCATGAATATAACCATTTTTGGTGAATATAAGGCATTATTTCATGCTCAGGGATGCTTAAATCCTTTTGGGAAGAAACTTACACTATGGAAGGATACCCAGTTAACAATTTTCCATTTACTACCATTCAATTTAAACCCCCATAAGAACTATGACATGGTAAACCAAATTTCTATAACCACCTAAGAGTATTTTGGATACTTCCTATGCCCATATTAAGATTAATAAGTTGTGGGATACCATGATGGTGTCAAAGGATATAAATTGTGGGTTGAAAACCCCTTATACCAAAGGTTTATAATCAGTAGGGATGTAGTCTTTCATGAATCCAACTCCTCTAAATCCAAATATGTCCCACATGAAAGTCAAGATATAGCCCATGATGAGGTTATTGATCCTCATTGGTGAGCCTCATCCACCTGATCCTCAATTAGAAATATGTAATGAATCCAGTCCTAATTCGAATTCGTATTTTGAACCTCCTAATGAAAATAAGTATTACGGTTTGACTCGATATAGAGAGAGGAAGGTCATTAGATTACCTTCTTATTTTGGGAAATGTGATATGGGTTCTTTTACCATTTATGTTACCAAGGATCTCATTTATGATAATCCTCATACCTATAATAAATCCTTAAATGACAGAGATTCCAAAAAATGGATATCTTCCATGCATAAAGAGATGAAATAATTGAGTAAAACCCATACTTGGTCTATTGCAGATAGGCCTCTTAATTAGAAGTTAATTAGGTGTAAATGGATTTACAAAAGAAATAAAGAAAAAACTACTGAAAAGAAAATGAAATTTAAGTCTAGATTAGTTTCCAAAGGTTACCTTCAAAGAGAGGGTATTTATTATCCTAAGATTTTTTCACCAGTTTTTAAACACTCTTCAATTAGGATGCTCCTTTATTTTTCTAATTTTAATGATTTTCACATAGAACAACTAGATGTGAAAACTAATTTCTTACATGGGGTCCTTAATGAGAAATTATACATAAAACCTCCTAATGGTTATCAAAATGAATTCAAAACTAACTAATATTTTCTTTTAAATAAATCCCTTCATGGTTTAAAATGGGCCTCTAGACAATGGTATAGGAAATTTGACTCTTTATTCTTTATAACTAATTTAATAGAAACCAACATGATGCATGTGTTTACTTTAAATGTGTTAAAAATGAATTATTTTCCTACTAATTTATGTAGATTATATTTTGGTTATGTGAAGTCTCAATTGAAAACTGTTTTTGAGATGAAATACTTAGGAGCAGAAAAAAATTAGGCATAGAAATTATAAGAGACAAGCCAAATAAATTTTTGTACTTTTTCTAAAATTATTATATATTTAAAATCCTATAAAGTTAATTGCTTGATACATTGAAGTCAGTTAATGTTTCTTTTGGGAAGAAATTTATATTGTCTTTGACTTAAGATTCTGTTTCTACTGGAGATATTGAATATATGTCAAAAATCCATTGCGCCAATATTCTTGGCCGCCTAATGTACTTTATGATTTTCACTAATCCTGACATATCTTTTTCATTTTTCACTCCCGAAAGATTCATTCCCAATCCAAGGAAACCTCACTGGTAGGCCCTAAAATGGATTCTTATATATGTTTCATATACTACTGACATATCTTCATGTTTTGGTAGAAATGTAAATAATGATTAACTAATTGTTTGATATGTATATGATGATTATGTAGGTATTGTGGATACCAAAAATTCTCTCACTAGATATGTATTCTCTTCTTGTGGAGTTCCCATATCCTGTAAATTAAATATGCAATTTGTGGTTGCTCTTTCAACCACAGAATTCAAGTATATTTCCTTGACTTAGGTTGTCAATAAGGATTTATAGTTGAAGGGTTTGGTTTCTGAACTCAATTTACACAATCCTGTTATTTTATTTTATTATAACAGCCAATATTCCTTGAATTTTTCTAAAAAAATAGTTTTTCATGGTAAATCCAAACACATAGACATTAAGTCACACTTTATTATAAATGTCATTAAATCTGGAACCATATGTGTCACAAAGATATGTATTGATAATAACTCAGCTCATAGTCTGAATAAAGCTATGGTTTTATCAAAGTTTTGTTTAGATAAAATGAATTTTGTTTCTATTCAATAAAAACATGGGAAATAACATCACCAATTTTAAATCAAAATGGTGGTGATTCTTGAATTTAAGGTGTTTTCAACTTGAATTTTCCTTATTAATTATTTATACCATTTATACTTTGTTCTTTACATTCATGAAAAGTTATTTTAAAATTCCTTTTATTATTATTCTCAAATTTTTTTGATTATAGATCTTAAGGGTTACATTTACATGGTATTTTTTGGTGATATTACCCTTACATGGTTTCCTTTTTACCCTTATGTAGTTTTCTGGTTCAAGGTTTACCTTTACACAATGGTTATATGACCGGTATGTATCACGTGTCTCAACTAGTGTACCCATTATATGGAAGGTTTATTACCCTTAAACTACACTAGTTTCACCAATTTTTTGTTTTACCCTTACATGGGTGTTGCCTAACCTTTATGTAGCCCTTTGTTTATTGTTTTGTAGTTTTACTTTCTATTACATAAGGATTCGTGGAACATACTAATTAGTTGGGCCGTTATCAAGATTACATGGTTTTTATAAGAATTAATACCCCTTGTGACCTCATCCTTTATAGATTTGGACTAAATATGTCCTCCTGGTTTAACTCTGGTTCTCAATGTGGAAAGTGTTTTGAAGAACATAAGGTTTTTTGGCCTGTTGTCATCTGTTGGAGTTGTGGTTTCTCCATTTTGTGGATATCATTGGCATCCCTTCATAGAGAGGGAGTGTAGCCTTACGTGCCCGATATTGAAGCCTTTGAGCCTATACCATGGAGTTTCATAAGAGGAAGTCTTCAAATATCCATGCGAGAAGTGATCCAGACTATTGGATAATAGACCCATTTAGCATTGTAAGTTATTTTTAGTTTCTTTGATTTATTCTAGTTTAATTACCTTGTATATAGTGACCCTACTTTTATTACATGACTACTAAATCAATTTAAAGATATAAAACATAAAATATTTACAAAACTAGGATCTAAAGGTTTAGTGTATTGGGAAAATTAGGACTATACAAAAACTTTTACATAATAAAACATAAACATTATTTTATTTCCTTCTTCTCTAGCTTCTTAGTGGCCCTCATTTTCTCCGTAGTATAATTAGTCACTAGAGGATATACATCAATGAAAGGGGTGAGATAAAATCCTAGTAATAGGATAGATAAGAACATGAATCAATATAACATGGTTTAGAATAATCATCATTATCATAACATAAGTATTGGTTCATCATCATAATCATGAGAGTAAGTATTAGATTAAGGCATGAAATGTGGCAATGTATAAAAATGAAACATCATGTCTTAGTGGTCAAATACCCCACATATTTTTAAAAAAAGATAACATCATATCCATGAATAACATATGTTCATAATCATTTAATAATCATTTTGAACAAATATATCATCATGTTAATTCATATTTCACATTATCTTTTGAGTTAAATCACATTACCCAATGCATTATAGTGCTATATAATTCTGGGTGCACCTGTCACATCATAACATTTACATAATCATGCATTCAACTTAGATCATGTATAATTCTTGGATATAAAATAATCCATGGAAATGAATGGGTTTCATGATCATAAATTAATGAATAAACTTTGGGGTTCCAAAATAAAAATGGAATAACATACCTGGTATAAGAATCATTAATCTTGAGTGAAGAAGAAATAATCTCAAGAGAAGTAAAAGATGTGTTTTTAGATAGAAGAGTTATTTTGGAAAAATATTTACATTTTTTATAAAATAATATTTTAAACATGTATATCCACAAAAATAAAATGGAAATGAAATTTTAAGAATATAATATTCACAATAATACCATTTAAGAGAGAATAAGCCAAAGAAAGGAATTGGGTTTGAGGATCCCCTTACCTTATGTCTGGATGCTTTATTCACTTTAATAGAATGAATAATAAAATTATGTTCATTAATTAATAAATAAATAACCTATTTTACATGTATTTTATTAATTATAATTTTATTATGTTTTTTATGGACATTTTAATTAGTTATAGAGTTCAATTTCATTGTTCAGGAGTGTCTGTTTTCTTGGTTTTCATGATCAGTTCACTTGTATACATGTATGGAAGATCATGTAAAATGAGAATAAATATCCAGAATTGAAATTTTATGTTACTAATGAACTTCCATAAGATTAAATGGTATTATATATTATTATTTTTTCTGATATGAGGATTATTAATTAGATAAAATGTTAATGATAATCATTCAGATTAATTTGGTTATTTTTCGATCATCACGAACTAGTTTTGTTTTATTATTTAATATTATGTATATATGTTATTTATAGAACATAAAAAGGTCATGAAATAAATTTTATAATATGTTTAAACCGTCATTATTATTTTATGACCAGCCTTGAATGTGTTAAATTAAAATCAAAACTTATCGTCCTCAAAGGTAATAAATCAACACCTAACAGATGACGTTTTCATTTTTTAGAATAAAAGGGAGAGGAGAAGAGATTTAATGATGAATTATTCCATTAAAATAATAAAATTAAAATATATATATAAGATATTGTAGTTATAATTCCACTTTTATGAGGTGAGGTGAGGATAGAATAAGAAAAGAAAAGAACTTGAAAAGAAATTAAAAGAAAATGAAAGAGGATTTTACCTCTTGAATTCTTCTCCTTAAGAACCTCTTTAGGAAAATTGGATTTGGTTTTTTTTTTTGAGAAAAAAGGCTATTGAATGTGTGGTAGGGTCTTAGGAATAGTATTGTCTACAAATTATACAAGATTCAAGGCTTAGAAGGTGTGAGGAGAAGAGGTGGTGAGGGGTGGTATTTATAGGGGAGGATAAGGGTGTTTTTTTATTATTTTATTCCATAGTTTATCATTTTGGCTTGAGACTATGAATAGTTTTGATTCCCATGAATAAATAAATTAAAGTGAGAATGATTTTTTGAGATTATAGTGCTTATATAATCCATACATCATACATGACTCAAAAATTCAGGTGTTTGTTAAATACCGTAAATAATCATATTTCACTATTCACCAAAAATTCAACTATTTTATAAAAAACCCAAAAAATCATCCTAACCATATTTTTATGTTTATAATACAAAAATTAACTCCATTTTATGAATATAATTTTATAAATATGAGAAATTTAATTTTTAATTAAAATCATCAATTACTTGGAAAATATCGATTTTAAAATTATAACTAATTTTATAACTCTTTAAAAAATTAAATAAGGTCTCATAAAATTATATTATAATCATAATAAAAAAAATTATTAATTTATGAATCTATTTTATGAAAATAAATTTTATTTTAAATTATTATATTAATTTTAAAATTGTAAATAAACATTTATGTTTTACTAAAATACCAACACTTAATTTATCAATTTTATAACATTTATTTACATATACTATTATATAATTATATCATATTATCATTTATTAGATGACTATATTTTATTTATACTTTGAAAGGTTAGGTTACTATTCTATTGTCTGGATTACTATTCCTAATAGTCATTTAACTATTCTAAGGGTCAAGTTACTATTCCATCAGGATAGGTTCCTTAATTTCTTTAAATATTACTTATTTCATTATTCATTTATAAGAATTATATTTTTATTGGGATCTCCATGAAATGTATTTTTTTATACTATATAACATAATTATAAAAAGGGAAAAAATTCCATTGATAAAACTTTAGGTTGTTACATTCCTCCCCCCTCTTAAAATTTCTCCCTCAAATTTTTTTTTACATAAATAGGTGAGATTATTTATCCTTAATTGCTTCCTCCAGTTCCCATATTTCCTCTTCGTACTTATAGTTCTACCATAGTACTTTGACTAGATGAGTAGTCTTGTTGCAAATAACTTTATCTCTATGATCCAAGATCATCATTGGCTGCTACTCGTAAGAGATTTTTTCCAACTATACCACCTATAGATTTAGTATATTTGAGGGATATGGTACTTAATTCCTCAATAGGGATACATGGAATACATTGTTTACTTGATACATGGTAGGTGGAAGTGCTAGTCGATAGGCCACAACTTCGACATGATCAAGAATCTTGAAGGGGCCGATGTACCTGGGACTTAGCTTTCCCTTCTTCCCAAATATCATGATCCTATTCCATGGAGATATGTGTGTGAATACCATGTATATAACCTCAAACTGTAACGCCCCGACCCTAATTACCTAGAGTCGGTGCATTATTACATAACATTGGCATGATCATGAGAAATATCAAGTCTCGAAAGACCGATTAGTTTAGTAGCCTTGGAATAACTAGATACATCCATAAATTTTTACATTACATCATAAAAAAAACATCTTGTCTTCATATCCCCTCATACTATCCCTGCAGGTCATTCATAAATTACTTCTTCATAATCCTGGGAAAAATAAAACATTGAAAGGGCTGAGCTCGGATGCTCAGTAAGGATAACATTATAGCAGAAGCTTTCATAAATAAGCATAAACACTTAAGGCAATTTATAACTAAAACAAAAGCCCTTTTAAATTTAAACTTCAGCATAAAATGGCGAAGTTAAAATGAAATAATGCCATTTACATACTCACATGGATATTCTACTAGTCGAATGATCACATGCAATATCAAAAACCACTTTCATAATGATGGAATGCATAATGCCAGACTATCATAACCACATAGCCAAGGCCTCGTGCCAAGACTACAAATAAGATTTTGCCAAGGCCTTGTGCCAAGACACTAGTTTGTCTCATGAGACCTACCGATGCATCGAGGAGCTATAGCGGGCTCCACCCGTCACTTATTAAGTCCAATGCATTCCTCATATGAATAGGTTTAAGCATAAAATAAACATTCGTATTAAAACTAGCATACGAAATGTCAATACTTTAACCACAAACCATGAATGGTATAAAAATAGAACATCCACAGTCAAACATAACTCATTTGATACAATATGAAATATTGTATTGTATCACATTAACCTCAATCATGAATAATGAAGGATGTTGACATAGATGAAAATAATCATCATAACTATTTGAGAGAAATATCCCCCTTTTCTTGAAAACTTTTAAAAGTCACACTATTTGTCAAGAAGACATTCAAAAATAGATTTTTGAATCAAAGTGTCCCATACCACTTTGAAACTTTTAAAAGGATTTTTAAATTTAAAACTTTAATGTCCATAAAAATAAATCCTTAAAACCATTTTTTAAAATATGGACATTAATGAGCATGATTTAGAAGAATAATTCTTTAAAACATTTTAAAATGGTATTTTGGTTAGAGTTTCTAACCAAAAGAGAGACACTTGAATACAAATAATTGAGGTAATCAAAACATTGTAATATCATGAGAATAAAGGAATTCATGATATACTATGTCAAATTACATTATATACACCACATAAAAGTGATTTGGTGTATATCATCAAAGAAGTCTCAATGGAATGTAAATTGAGATGAAATCTCTCATAAAGGTTGTATCCTTAGGTTAAGGATAAATCAACGACATAATTATGTGTGAAAAATATAAATACACTAAATATGATTGGATATTCAGTGTAAATCAATCAAAGGATATTCACACATATTCTTGTAAAAACAATACCAACGAATTGGATGTTTAACTCAACAAATGGAGAATGAGTTAAAATTACTCTTATCAAATTCATATCAATGAATTGAGAATTATCAATGGAGTGATTATGTGTATCAAACTTATATCCACAGGAAGGGGAGTGGAAATTATGACATAATCAAATGAATAGTGATTCCACACATAATCATGGAGTAATATAATCAATGAAATATGCGTAAAGCCAAATGAGTGGAAATTGAAATCTCAAATTCCCTTATTGATTAGGTAACTTAAGAAACAAACACCCATGAAAGAAATATCATACCATGATGATGTAAATACCCATAAAATAAATTATATTACACAATGAATACAATCATGGGTAGTACACGTACACCACATGCAATAATTAAGTGGTGATCAATGGAAATCTCACGAAATTAAAAGTGAGATAAGGAACTCCTTACCACGTTAATCAACTGAGTCGTATGGCCAAAAGTTAATAACCACCAAATTATTTACAGAATAACATGAATATAAAGACAATCATGATAATATATATATATCAAATGGCAGTACACAATACACCACTTTCAATAATTTAGTGGCGAACAATGGAAATCTCACGGAATTGAAAGTGAGATAAGAGAATCCCTTACTTTGTACTTTTTCCTTAGTCGATGGTAGGTTTACCTCCTGTATAATGGTGAAATAATTGTTATTGAATAATACAAGAATCATTTACTTTAATATGATATCATATATGATCTTTTAACATTGATTTGTTAATAATATCTTAGTATTAACGCCGTTTCGGGTGTTAACTTACTCATTTTCTTTTATATGTTTTGTTACATAAGTCATGTTTGTTGTATCTTATTCATATCCATAATGATATCAAGTCCTTAAACATAATTTTTAAATCATTAAATGATAATTATACTTGAATGGATACGATGGATAATGAATCTCATCGCGTTCGTGGAGACGGTAGTCCGTACGTACGCACGAACGCTACTTCCATTTAATTTTTTATTTTAAAAGAATCGAATCCAAATGATACATAGGTATATTACTATTCCAGTATAATATAATATTTTATATATGTTACTTAAGTTCATTAACACCATCCTTTATACGTTCCATGTGTGGTATGAACGAGTCATATCATTTTAAGGGGGCGGTAGTCCACACTTCCTCAAATGAAATTATCGTATGTATATACGACATGAAACGAATAATGGTATGAAATAAAATGGAATTACAGAAGCTTATATATAAAATATATATCATTAATATCATATTTAATTACAGTGCCATCATAATGGCCACCATGAGAGGCGGTAAGATGTTTTTGAACAATCATCGTTTCGTGAGGCGTTAGTTTGCCATCCACAGAAACATTATGTTCATCATCCATTAGATGGAGTTTTGTGTATGTGTAGTTTGAATACTTCTTCTAACAACATCCTAGTATATTGAGGATACTGGTGTTGTTACAAAAAAAGGGAAATAAAAAGAGTTTGGGGGTTGAAGAAGCAAAATAAATGAAAATAATTTAAGAGAAATCGTTACCTTTAATTTAGGTAACTCACTTTGGTTGGAACCAAAGGACTTGTTGAAATGCTTTATGCCTAAGGGGAAGCTTCAAGGATGAGGAGAGGGATGTGGGGAGCTTAGTTGGGCAGAGTTTGGACGAGCCAAGTGGCTTGAGAGGTGTGAGGAAATGAGAAGGAGGAGTGCCCTTTTATAAGAGGGGTGAGGGGCACCTTTGGAAAAGCTAGAAATATTAATTTATAATAAATTCATATTCGGTTTCCAATGGCTCCAAAGTTGACTATTCAAAGGTTGAGGTGGGGATAGGTCGAAAACAACTCATACAATATAATTTAGACAGGTTTGGGTACTTATATTAACCTTATCTTTAAGTATTAACTCTAAGTTAATTAGTTTCACTTTTACAATGTCTCTTTGTATTTTTATATAATATGGTTAATAAACTTACTATATACATCCAAAAGACCCCCAAGTGGTCCATTAATGATTAACCTATCATAATATAAGTCTCTTGGCCGAACCTTAGATTTTTAGGAATTTAATATCAATTAATAATATAATATTTGTTTTAAGAACTCTTTTATGTCAATTTTGACACTATTCACTAGTTGATTTTTGTGAAACTCATATCAGATTGATTACTTCGAACAAAGTCAAATAAATCAATCCTAATATATCATATTATCCTAGAAAATTTCTTTAATTCATTAAAAGTTTCATATTATAATTATTTGGGTATTTATAATATCAATTATGTTAATTTTTTACTATTTTAGTAATTACTGCATCATCATTGTGTCATAAATAAAATAACTTTTTTAATGTCAAAAAATTATAAATAAAATATATTTATGTAGGAAATCTTTTTAGCTTTCTAATTAATATTTATAATCTAAAATCCAGCATATATAACCCTATGTAACAATTGTTTTTCTAAAGGATATATGCTTGTGTCATTTTTGTATTCATTTTAACTTAATTAATATAAAGTGTCATTATCACTTACAAGTGGATCCATGGGGTCCCAAAATTGACCTAAATATGCCCATGGTCGACCATGTATCAACCAATAGGGTTAAGACACATTTTAGGGTAATTTAGTATTATTATAATATTATTTTTTTAACCCTTATTTACCGGATTTACCCTTAACCATGGTAAATAAAATATTTACCGCAGTAATTATTCAAAATGTCTAAAAATAAAAGTTACCTATTTACACAATTTGGACATCCTGATTCCAAATATGGAATCCATTTTTCTAAATTCAAAACACAGAAGTGGCAGAAATTAATTTAAAATTAATTCCCGCTGTCAAAACAAAAAGCGTGTTTTTAAGAGATAATAACTATCAAAAGATTGACACTTGTTTATGTTCGGTTTAATTGTAAAATTATGTCCAATGACCAACATTATATTAAATGGTAAAAATATATTCTAAATATACTTTAAAACCACACAAATTCACAATTTATCACTATTAATTATTTTGATTAAAAAAGTTGTTTTTAATTAAAATTTAGTAATTTTCACTATTCATCAAAATATGAAAGTTATCCGAAAAGTACCAAAATTTCACCTTAGGCTAAATTCGATATTCCGAATCCAAAAATGAAGTCCATTTTGAAATATAAAATATATATAATTTCAAAAAGTAGGTATTACTATTCATAACGGCTAGTTTGATTGGTTGTGGTGTGTTAAAATCTCGAAGTTGCGTACAATGCACGTCATTGCATTATTCGAAAGGAAACATACCGAGGAAGCTTGGGGTGTTACACAAACTCTAGGTCCCATTAACAATTTTATGCATAGATATTCTATTGAATTTGGGATAACTTGATGTGTTACTGAATGATTTTCACCTTTTATACCATTTCTTCAACCATTTCATGTCCTAGAAGCTTATGTTCATTGACTTCATCCCAGCATGTTTGTGTTCTATATATTTTCCCATAAATGGCTTCATACAAAACCATTTAGATACTAGAGTGGAAACTGTTGTTGTAATAGAACTCAGCCAGAGTCATATGTTGGTCTCATCCTCCTTTTAATTCTATAGAACATGCTCTCAATGTCTCTTCTAGTGTCTGAACAGTCTGATCCGATTGGCCATCATTTTGAGAATGATAAGTTATAATGAAGTTCATCTCAATGTTTAGAGCATGTTGGAGACTTTTCTATAACTTAGAGGTGAATCTCGAATCTTGATCGGATACAATAGATAGTGGTACATCATGTAGCCTTACCACTTCTTAGATGTATATACGTGAAAGTTGATCCAATGAGAGGTCCTCTCAAATTTCAATAAAGTGAGTTGTCTTTGTAAGATTATCCACAGAAACCTATATATCATTTTTTACTTTGGATTTCTTCAGAAGTTTAGTGACAAATTCCATGGTGATGTTTTCCCAATTCCATGTTAGTATGGGAAATAGTTGCATCATCCTGTTAGAATTTTTCCTTTCAGGCTTTACTTGATGACATACCAGGCACTTTGATGTATATTTAGTGATATCCTTATTCATATTGTCCCACCAATAGTTCTCTAGGAGATCTCAATACATCTTTGTGCTCCCTAGGAGAATAGAAAAGTCCAATCTATGTTCATCATTCATAATCTATTTATTAATATTTGTATTGGATGGTACACATAGTCATGACCCAAATATTAAGACTCCTTCATCATCAATTTTTAAATCATAAGATTTCCCGTTTATGATACCTTCCACTTTTTCCTAAATTACCACATCATTTCTTTGAGCATTATTTATTTTCTCCATGAAGTATGGTCTAGAAATCATTTGAGAAAGGATTTATGATGTTCCTTCCTTAATGATCCCCATGTCCATCCTTTGAAAATCTAAGAATATTTAATCATTCACAATTATCATCATTGATAATGTTGTAGGATTCTTTTTACTTAGAGCATCTGCTACTTTATTTTCCTTATCAGGATGGTAGTGAAGAGTGATCTCTGTTTCCCAAAAATTGATGTTGTCTTTGTATAAAGATATTTAATCCATGCCCAATATAGCATAAAACTCCACCAAAGGAAGTAAGACAAGATTTACTGGGATTTTCAATCCACAAACATTAATCGGGGATGAGTTATATAATTTTGTTGAAATAATTTATCCATTTTATGTTCTCACAGATAACTCAACCTCCATATTTTGAGGTAGTGTTTGAATAGTTCTACTAATCTTTCAAGATATAAAATAATTCATAGAACTAGAATCAAATAGTATGTCTTATATTCTTGAATGAATAACCACCATACCTATCACCACATTATTTTTGGTCTCCACCCCAGTAATAGTTATGTAATAATCTTTCCCTTTCTCTTTTAGATTTGGTGGCTACTGATTCTTATTACCCTCATGGAGTAAACATTTAGTGCACTATCTTTCATAGTTCCCTAGCTCCCTACAGTTGAAACATTTAACCATGGGTGGTTCTCTCTTTTCCTCCACCACATTATCCTACTAACTCATGTCTCTTAAACATTCATGATCTTGGTTTACTTCTCTCCCACACTTGAAGTACTTCCCCATCCCTGTTAGGCAATTCCCATGATTCTTCTTCCCACGTTTTTTACATGTGAGTGGTTGAATTTTCTTTCCACTGTTTTCATTAGATACTCCATCTTGAAACTCCATCTTTTATTTCTTATCTCCATAGCCATGGGATCATTCTCCAAACTCCATCTCTACTTTGAGATTACATCAAACAACTTCTTTATAACTCCCAAAGTATTGAATTTCTATAGCCTTTAGAAGGTGTGTTTTTAAAACACTAAAGAACCTATCTATTTTTATATCATTATTAATAAAAAAACTCAAGGCATACCTTACAAGACTTGTGAAATTTTCTTTGTAAGTCATGATAGATTCACCATCTTTTTTGCTTCATCTCTATGAATTCTCTATCTAACTTCATCTAAAGAGTTTGAGGGAAATAATTATTAAGAAATATTTTCTTAAAGTATTATCACTCCATCTCATCAATTTTATACTTTGGATTGGTGTTATTAACCAACTACCATCATTATTCAGCCTCTACAACTAAATGATAAATGATTGTAGTCGCCATATCTATCTCAGAATAGCTAAGCATAGAAAAAATCTTCTCCATTGAGTTGACCCACTATTCTATGACTAGTGTATCAAAAGATCCACTAAATGTGGGTGGTTGTTTTTTCATAAAATAATTGATAGCTAAATTTCTCCCTATTAATTGAAGGAGGAAATTCCACATTATTCAGGTTATTGTTCATATCCTGAGATAGTTGGGTAATCATCTCCATGAAATTTTGAACTCCACCTACCAAGTCAATGGGTATGTCATTCGGGCATTCGATGCATTTTCCCTCACATGGGTTGTTGGCCTGGTTTATCTTGGTTCTCACTATTTTCTAAAATATACAAGGTTTGAAAAAAAAACATAAGTTAATAAGTTATGAATACATAATTTATTCCTTTATACAATTAACTCTAAATTCATATATTATGGGATCCTTATGTTTATAATTTTTCTAAAACAAAGATTCTTGGGTTCTTACATATACTTAGTATCGTACAAAGGGATTTCACTAATTTTATCTAATCCTAATTCCCAAATTAACTAAACCATGACCTAATAACAACTATAGTGACCCTACTTTTCTTACATGACTACTACATCAATTTAAAGATAAACAACATAAAAGCAATATAAAATCAAGATCACAAGGTTTAGTGTCTTGGTCCAATTAGGACCATACACAAATTTTACAGAATAAAACATAAACATTATTTTAATTCCTTCTTCCCTAGATTCTTAGTATCCCTTGTTTTCTTCTTAGTATAAGTAGTCACCTGAGGATATACATCAAATAAATGGGTGGTCTAAAAGTCCAGTAAGAGGATAGACAAGAACATGAATCAATATAACATGGGTCAACATAATCATCATTATCATAACATAAGTATGGTATCATCACCATAATCATGAGAAGAAGAATTAGATAAAGGCATGGAATGTGAAAATGCATAAAAATGAAATATCATGTCTTAGTGGTCAAATACCACACATAGTTGTGAACAAATCTAGCATCACATCCACACATAACATATGTGCATAATTATAAAATCATCATTGTGAATAAATATATCATCATTTTCATGAATATTTCACATTATATCATGATATATATCATATTATCCAATGCATTTGAGCACTATATAATTCTGGGTGCACCCTTCACATCATAACATTTTCATAATCATGCATGCCACTTAGAACGTGTATCAATATTGGACATAAAATAACCCACATAAAGGAAGGGGTTTCACGAACATACATTCATGAACAAACTTTTAGGTTCTCAAATAAAAATAGAATAATATACTTGGTATAATAATCATCAATATTGAGTGAATAAGAAACAATCTCAAGAGAATTAAAAGATGTGTTTTTAGATAGAAGAGTTATTTTAGAAAAATATTTGAATTTTTTATAAAATCAGATTGAAAACATTTATATACTTTAAAATAAAAGTGAAATTAAATTTTAAGAACATAATATGAAAATTCATACCGTGGAAGATAGAATAACCCAAAGAAAGGAATTGGGTTCGAGAATCACCTTACCTTATGTTTGAATGCTTTCTTCACTTTAATATCCTGGATAATAAAATTAAATTTATTAATTAATAAATATAGAACCTATTTTATATTCATTTTATTCATTATAATTTTATTAAGTTCGTTTATGGCCATTTTAATGAGTTATAGAGTTCAATTTCATCGTTTGAGAGTGTTCGTTTTCTTGGTTTTGATGATCGGTTCACTTGTATACATGCATGGAAGATCGCGTAAAATGAGAATAAATATCCAAAATAAAAATTATATGTTATTAATGAACTTTTATAAGTTTAAATGCTCTTATATATTATTATTTTTCCAGATATGAGGGTGATTAATTAGATAAAAAGTTAATGATAATCATTTAGATTAATTTGGCGGTTTTTCAATCATCACGAACTAGTTTTGTTTTATTATTTAATATTATGTATATATGTTAGTTATAGAGCATAAAAATGTTATAAAATAAATTTTACAATCTTTTTCAACCATTATAATGGTTTTATGACCATCCTTGAATGTTGTAAAGGAAAATGAAAACTTGTCATCCTCAAAGGTGACAAATCAACACCTCACGGATGACGTTTTCATTTTGAGAATAAAAGGGAGAGGATAATAGGTTTGATGATGTATTATTCCATTAACATAATAAAATTCCATTATATATAAGTTACTGGAGTTATCATTCCACTTGTATTAGGGGAGGTGGGTAGATAATAAGAAAATAAAAGAACTTGAAAAGAAATTAAAATAAAATAAAAAAGAATTTTACCTCTTGAATTCTTCTACTTGAGAACCTCCTTAGGGAAATTGGATTTAGTATTTTGTTAAGACCAAAGGCTCCTTGATATGGTCTATGATATTGGGAATTGTATTGAGTATAAATTGGAAAATCTTTGAGGCTTGGAAGGTGTGAGTAAAAGAGGTGGTAATGGTGGTATTTGTTGGGACTACTTTGTGTATAAGGTTGTATTTGTTGTCAATAGTTTTCAATGAAGATCAAAATGAAGGAGATCAAGAAGAAATCCAATGAAATGGAGGAATGGTAATTCAGATGGTTTTTGTACTGATTATAAGTTCAAATAACTTGTGTCAAAAGTGACACATTGTTTGCAATAGTGAATAATGGTGAGGTATCATCCATCTGAGGATGATTGAAGAAGAATGAGGATTTTATGAAGACCATGCAATTATTAATGATTGCATAAGAACCATGCAAGAGATTAATTGAAGAATAGAATCATATGATTTTCATGAAGTGAAGAATGATGGTTTAAGAGAGAGTGTGGAAGGGCTTGGCACTCTGAGATAGCCAGGAATTACATGTCCAATGAATTCGGAAGAATGGTTATGGAATGCAGTTAAGAGAATCATGAAAAAGGAATGAATGATCTAGAGGTGGCACAAAAGAATGTTTTAAGGTGGTGTTGTTCTCCAGTGTTTTCCAAATTTATGGGCCTGAAAATCAGAATATGAAAGACACATGTTTTTTGTAGAGAAAGATGCGCGAAAAGTTAAAGGGGGTTTTTTTACGCACAATTGATGTTTCGGGATCAGAATATAGAATATTGGAAAAGGCATGGAGTGCGTGAAAAATTGGAGATATACGCGAAAAAAATGGGAATGTGCATAGAAAAATGTTGTTCACGAAAGAGCTGGTTGATTTTTTCCATGAAAGCAGTTCCTCAGATCAGAAATACTAAAAATCAGAAAAGGTAAGAGGTGTGTGAAAAATTTGAGATGTTCACACAATGTGCACGGAACATCAGACGGGTGCACGTAAAAATTGGTTGTACACAAAATGTGGGTTTGATTTTTTACGCGCAAGAGAGACTTCATGTTTAGAATGTTGAAAAATGTCAAAGTCATGAGCTGTGTGAAAAATCCAGGTGGTGCACGAAAATAAAGGGAGGAGCACGTAATATAAAGAAGAGAGAGACAGTTTTACGTGCAGGATGGGGTTTTACGCGCAAGGTCAAAAACTCCTATAAATAGGAGGTGAACCCCTCTCATTTAGAGAGGCTCAACACTTAGACAAATCTTGAGCTCTGACATGCAGAAAAACTGAAGTATATAGTGGTTCATGAAAAGAATAAGAGTTTCACAAAAAATAAAGTGTTGTGTGAAAAAGAGAAGTTCTTCGCAAAAAAAAGAAGAAGAAGAGTTGCGTGAAAAACCTTTTTCGCACCAAAAGGTATTTTTACGCGCAAGGTTTGAATTTTACGTGCAATCCACCTAGAAGGGTGCGCAAAAAATTTGGGAGACCCGCATACCTTTGACAGGTGCTTAGCACTCTCATAACGGCTTTGCGAAGAAGGAAGTACAATGAACCATTCAGTTTTACAAAGAGAAGTTGTACCGCACACACATGATTGGTGTTTAACACCCTCATTGTGCTTTGCGAAGATAAGATGAACGATTCATGCAACTAAACTTATATTTACACAGAAAGAGGGAATTATATTGATACAATCAGATGTCGATATTGGGAATTAAAGGAAGAGAAGAAGAAGATTTAGTGCATTCAGTTATTGCACTAAAGTAGAAGATTGAATACAAAAGAGCATCAATTCAGGACTCTGATGCAATCATTGTCTCATGATGAACAGGAGACAAAGACTTCCATGCTTATCTATTAAAGAGACCTTCACATCTATAAACTAAGTGGGACTTCACCCAGGGCAGTAAGCCAGGGGGAGTCAACGGGAGTGACCTGAGGGACGCAGTGAGCTATCCCTGAATATTTGTAAAGGCGGTGAGCCTGGGACAGAGTGATTGTGCCTAAATCTTTGTAATAAACATCTAGTGAAGAATAGTGGAATTAGGTATGGCCATTAACCTGTCAGCATATGATCCTTGGACGTATCCCTTAGTGGTGAACCAAGTAAAAGTGTTGTGTCATCTCCTTGCATGTGAATTTGATTTCTAATCATATCCACCATATAGGTTTAACAAGTTCCTACCAGCATGGGAACAAGATCCATCACTTTAGAAGAAAAAGTTGACACCCTGATTCGCCCCTCCCCTCTCAGATTTTCCCGAGGTCCTACAGTATTTATAGGGGAGGAGAGGTGTTTTTTTATTATTATATTCATTAGTTTACAATTTTAACTCAAGACTATGAATAGTTTTTATTACCATGAATAAATACAATAAAGGGATAAGTATTTTTTGAGATTATGGTACTTACATCAACCATACATCATACATGACTCAAAAATTCATGTATTTGTTAAATACCATAAATTATTATATTTCACTATTCAACAATAATTCAAAAATTTTAAAAAAATACCAAAAATTCACCCTAACCATTTTTTGATGTTTAGAATTAAAAAATTAACTCCAATTTATGAAAATAATTTTCTAAATGTTAGAAATTTAATTTTTAATTAAAATTATCATTTACTTTGAAAATATCGATTTTAAAATTATAACTGATTTTATAACACTTTGAAAAATTAAATAAGATCTCATAAAATTATATAATAATTATAAGACAATAAAATATTAAATTATGAATCTATTTTATGAAAATAAATTTTCTTTTAAATCATTGTATTAATTTTAAAATTGTAGATAAACATTTATGTTTTACAAAAATATCAACACTCAATTTATCATTTTTATTAAATTTATTTACTCATACTATGATATAATTATATCATATTATCATTTATAATATACCTAAATTTTATTTATACTTTCAAATATGAGTTTACTATTCTATTTTCCATATTACTATTCATAATGGTCATGTTACTATTCCAAGTGTCAAGTTATTATTTCATTGGGATAGGTTCTTTAATTTATTTAAATATTAATTTTTTCATTATTTATTTATGAGATTGATATTTTTATTGGGATATTCATGTTATGTATGTGTTTTATACTATATAACATAATTATAATGGAAACAATTCCATTGACAAAATTTTAGGTCTTTACATTGTACCTATTTCTTTTTATTGAGCTTAATAAAATGTGTGTGTGGGTGGAGGTTTTATTACCATTCATGTAGGCCATAATGGGACTATATCATGTTAAATATTGTGTTGTTATTTCTTTTTTCTTTCTTATTTTTTTGTTCTAGCTAAATTTTCAAAAATTGTCCATGGTTCGCTTAAGGTTTGAGGGAAATGAGAGAGGAATTAAAGAATTTAGGAGATCTCTAAAATTTATAAATAGGTTGTACCATTTCACATTCATGTTGTGAAGCACATATTCACATTTTAATTTTTCATGAGGCCCTCCAATTCAAGTCGTGAAATAAATTCATGTCATGAATCCATCAAACTCCAAACCTGATGAACATTCATTGATTTTCATAGTGCCTCAGCCTCAAATTAATCCACATCATGATTTATTCTTTCACATCATTAATCACCTTAACATAAAAATACCATATGAAACTTTAATTCATGAATCATAATCCTCTAATCTATGAAAAACATCTCACATAATGAATACATATTCACACCATGAACCACCTGTTGCAGTAGAATTACAACTTCAAATACATATTACATGCCTCATAAGGTATGGTATAGAGATATATTACCACTAAATTAAGAGATATCATATTGTATGATGTGTTTGTATCAAAAGTTTTATGATATATGTTAACCATATTCTATGATTAATAAAGGAACTTGAACATTAAGCATTAATATTTAGGTCTTCTTACACGATGGTTTTCATTAATTATCTACATTTCATGTGATGGAACATTTGGGAGAATCAATTAACTATTTAATCGTTAAATTTTATAGACATATAATTACTTGAACATTATGTAACATTCAAGAAAATGAAAGGAAATATCTAGGAGCATCCTTGAGTCCTATATAAGGATTACATATCCATGAGAGGGGTGGGAAAACTTCTTGTTTATTCTCTTTACTTCGAAGCCCACTTCTCCTTTTTTTATTTTATATTTTATCTACTAGAATACCATGGTTGAAAGGAGGATACCATTAAATATCTGGGTGATTCATCAACTCATAAATACCCTATTAGGAAGGAGTCATTTGGCTACTTAGTGATTTTTATCAAGAGTGTGATTGAAGAAATGGTCCTTGAGCATCTTCAATGAATAGTACACACTTCATTTTATATTATTTATAGTTTCATCTTCAAATCATGGATGATCTTGGTTTGTGGTTTATTAATGAGTTTCATTTATTGAATAAGTTTCATTCAATCCTAATAATCCCATCAACCCTTCCCCTATAAACCTATCATAAAACTGGGTTCATGTAGTATCAGTATGAAGTAAACTATAAAATAAATAAAAAATGTATAATATAGGTGCTAAAATAAACAAGCTAAACAACTAAAAAGTGTATATTCCAAGTGCTTAACAATACACTAAATAACCCAATGATACCTACCTCAATCCCCACTCAAAATACATAAATAAATATTTGTATATCAATGCACACCAGAGGGTATATTTCCAATTTCTCATGGAATTGATATAATGGAAAGAATAATTTATAACCCCTGAATTGAGGTTGAGGTATGCCATGGGCCAAACCAAAATAACTCTCATATCATATAAATAGATGATAGGGAATGTTGTGTGTAATATCCTACATGTTTCATGGTGTAGTATTGTTTAAATATTTGTTAAAACTTGTTTCTTTTGATGGTTTTTGGATATGGGAGGACTTAATAGAAACTAGGAGTCTATATTTTTGGAATTCAACCTTGGTTCGGACTAGAATTTTGTTATAAGAAAAATAACATGACACAATGTAGGGAATTGTGGTGTGGTGAGAGACTGTGTAAGATAATACTTTTTAGAGAATGTGGTCAATTACATTACAGTGGGAGTTATTCCATCGTGAATATTCTATGTATGAATAAGTATGGGGTCACATAAAGGTGTCACACTGCAAAATGAGGGAGTTGATCCATCAATACCCAGATCATGTCACACTATATGGGCCATAACAATTTGGTATTATCCTATAAGATAGTGTTTCATCTTGAAGTAAGGGGTCATTCCACAATGTAACCCAGTGCTGGTGGTCTCTAGTTCTTCCCTGGAGTGGAGTGTTGTGTTGTGACCCTCATAGTCATTTCGTAGTGGATGGTTAGGGTTTCTTCAAGGTACTTTGTGGTTTTTTGTTGAACCATGACACACTTGGTCATTTCACAACATGTCCTTGCATAGTTTTTGAGATACCCTAGGTAGGGGTGTTGCACTGTGACACAGAGGGTCATGCAATAATGATATTATATTCTATTTTTTTAAGAGGTGGTAAATTAGGAATCCCTCTAGGTTCATGGGTTTTAGTTGACCAAAACCAAGGGATGTTACACCCTTATCCTCCTCTCCCTCTCCTTGAACCACCCTTGATCCATGGAATCCAGAAGGTATTTCTTTGATGATTAAGGGTTTCGATGTGAATTCCTTTGAACCATGGTAGAATTTTCTCAGAGCGATGATGCTTCTAGTCAATGTGGCTAGAGGATTCTTGGAAGATGGGAATGCATGAGGTTACACATCATTTAATTTGAGGTCTATAGGCATGTTGAGAGGGATCTACACCCACCTTTATATAGGTTTTTGTAAGATGCTACTCGATCCTCGTGGTGTGTGGATGGTGAATACAAGCTTGGATGTTAAGGATATGCTTGTATGTGAAGTGGGAATTGCTTCTAAAGGTGGTAAGTCCTTTATTTAGGTAGGCGGTGCCTAATATTACTAATTTATATGTGTTTTCCTATATAAAATGTTTTGTAAGAATAGGTAAGTGGGTGTTAATGACCAAAGATTGAGTCATTAGTAGGTTTCACTATGAGAGGCTTGGCTAAGGAGTTGGCTAGGATCTTAGAGAGACATCTAAAGTTATGAATTTCTGCTATATCGATCAATTTCTATTTTGACTATGTGGGGGGCTTGTTTAGAGGTATATGGAACTATGAGGGGTATCTATTCTTTGAGATGTAGATCTCATGACCTACGAGGTTCATGTCATGGTAAGTGGTGCTCTCCTAGAGTGGTGGATAGGCTTGGTCTATTTGATTATTATATAATTTTTAGTATGACATACTTTTGGTACCAAGTCATATCGAGGAAGCTGGTGGGATGATAATTTAAAAAAATTTATCACTGTAGTGACATAACTTCGTCATCTATGGAAATTCGAGCCCCGGTACGGTCCAAGGATCTTGTATGGTTTAATCAGATCATAGAAAATTAAATGAACAAATAACTTGTTCCAATTTTATGTGTGAAATTTTGTTAAAAGTCACTAGAAATTGCTACTCAAAGGACCTGACACTGAATCCCTCTAGATTTTCCACACACGCCTCTTGAATATGTGTGTGCACCATTTGTCAGATACCAGGTGCTAGTGCGGAGCTCCGACAATCACTTTGACGTGGCGACAATCACCACAGTCCTCTACCTTAAATCCATGAAAACGAACTTGGATCATACACTTAAATTGAGTGATTCTCTCTCTAGGAATCAGGATGAGAGAGAAGATCTCAATTTCAACTAAGTAAATAGTATGTTGGGGTGAGCTTATCTCCACTTATATAGGGGATATCAAAATACCCGGTTAGGGTTCCCTGGCCATTGTGAAAAAAATGTTCACTAAATAATTGATATAAATAATTAATTATGATGAATTAACTATATCATAAATATTATTTATATTTTATCACATACCTATAATATATTTTAAATATATTACATGATAAATCTGATTCATTAACTCAACTCATAAATCCCGATAATATTAAAAAAACCTAGAATATTAAAGTAATATTTGTTCATATAATATTAATCCTTGTATTTACTTAATAACTTGTAAATACATGTAATAAATAAATTCAATCCAATTATTATTTAGTTGAATAATAATGAAATTATTTATTTATTGGTGATCGATAGAACTTGGACAACACTCAACCACCATGGTGGGGCCCACCATGTCCTATATTTCTATTCTCGTGAATAAGGAAAATTCTTGAATGTGTCATCTTGTGTGACCCTCTATGAACTTATCTCAATAGTAGTGAATAATATTCATAGACCAAGAGTGGAGTATAAAAACTCATCAAGGCCCCTAAATAGATAAGGAAAAGTCATAGCAACGAAAACCAACCTACAAACACACACTCTATAATATAATCTCTTTATCATATGATATCTCATAAAATAGGGCACACACTTGTGTCATAATCCTTATCATGTTATTGTTTGTTGATATCTCTGGATGGATTTACCCTCTACTACCATGACCATGGATTTATGAAGGTACTACCATTCTGATCAACCTATCCAGAGACATCTCTTCCTCAACTCAGAAGAAACATATCTTATCTTCATCATTCATCCAATTTCATGTCACTAATGATGCACCCAACACAAACTACATCATGATGACTTCATTTTCATGGTTTTCTCTTTACATCAAATTATGTGATCAAATGGAACACATTAATAATGATCTCAAGTTAAGATACCAATACACATTTCTATAGATAGGAACAACCAATGACACCTAAAACATGTGGTGTTCCTATTGAAAAGTCTATCCTCATGATCTCAACTACTAGAGATCACCAAGTGTAAACTTCATGAGAAGAAGTATCAATGCTTATAAGACCTCAGTACCTGATAGTCACACACCATTTATGACCTTCCAGTATGATATAATTGGACCATAGGACATTACTTTAAGATTACTATAATAGTATCTCTAGGTTCTCATTATAGCTTGGGATAAACTATAACCCTTTTTTATGACACGCAATCTAAGGAAATTACCATAAATTTAGTGGACACAGAAGTATCAAAACTATTATGGTAAGATAAACACATGTATGTATAACAAGCTATATAAATGTAGTAGTAATCAAAGTACAACATAATTTGGGTATAGTGAACCCACTTTAAACACTCCTAGTTGTACTAGATTCAACTGATAACAAGTCTCAATCTGCTATCTATCACATGAGAATCATGCTTCTGTTAAGATATGGCTTTAGTTAGAGGGTCTGTCATGTTATCCTTTGTGGCTACTCTGATAATTGTGACTTTACCTCTCTGAGTAAAATCCATCAAGATATGAAACTTATAAATTATATTCTTTTTACTCTGGTGTAACATGGGCTCCTTTTCAATAACCAATACTCAGTATTATCATAATAAACTAGAACAGGGTCTACACTACTAGGATAACACCGATGTTTGAGAAAAAGTTGTGTATCCAAACTACTTCCTTTACGGCATCAGAATCCACTATTTACTTATATTCTATTGTAGAATTGGTAACCATAAGTTTCTTAAAGCTTCTCCATATCTCTAAACCACCATTAAAGAAAAATATATAACCTTACTATGATTTCACATCATCATGATATGTCTGGAAACTAGAATTTGTGTATCTTCTCACTACTAGTTCCTCATCTCCTCCATACACTAGGAATGTATCCTTTGTACACCTCAAGTACTCTAGTATAGTTTTAATAGTTTCCCAATATATATCTCCAAGATTATATTGATATCTTCCCACCATTATTAAAGTAAAGGAAACATCAAACCTAATATATATCATGGCATACATGATAGATCCCACTGCCAAGGCATAATGGATTCTATTCATTCTTTCAATCTCCACCAATGTTTGTGGGCACATTTTCTTAGAGATATTGATACCATGTGACATGGGAAACAACCCTCACTTGGATTATTCCATACAGTACCTTTTGAGTACCTTGTCAATATATTTACTTTAACTTAGCCCAAGAAACCTATGAGATCTATCTTGATAGATCTTGATCCCCAGAATTTAGGCTGATTTGCCTAATTATTTCATGGATAAGTATTCATTTTACCAAGTCTTAACTGATTGTAATACTTTCACTTTGTTTCCCATAATTAACATTTCATCAACATGTAATACTGGGAAAATGATGGCATTCCCATTAACCTTCTTATAGACACAAGGATCACTTTCATTTTTAATGAAACCAAATTCTATTATGGACTCATAAAAAAGAACATTCCATGATATTGATGCCTACTTTGACCCATAAATGGATCTTTGTAGCTTTCATGCCTTATTGGAATTCTTTGACCTAACAAACCCTTCAGGGTGTGTCATATTGACATCTTCAACCAATTTTGTAATTAGATAATCATTTCTGAAATCCATTTTCCAAATATCATAATTATGGAATGTTTCTATTATAAGAAATATTATAATAGATTTAAGAATTTCTACTAGTGATAAGGTTTAATCATAGTCAATGCCTTGAAATTGTCTTAAACCCTTTGATACTAGTCTTTCCATATAGGTATTCACCTTACCATCCATGTCTAGTTTTTTCATGAATACCCATCTACACCCAATGGGTTTTACATTATCTTGAGGGTATACCAAAATCCAAACTTGATTCTGATACATGAACTCCATCCTAGAATACATGGAATCTTTCCATTTAGTAGCATCATTTCCTTATACTACTTCCTTGTTGGTTAGAGGTTCATCATCCTCAAAGAGTAATGTGTCACCTGACTCATTGATAAGAAAATGGTGATTCTCTAGTTCTCAAACCTCACAAGTTGGTCTATGCAATACTTGTGTCTTAGGAACTTCTTTATCTCCCACTGTCTCTTGTGGAGATTTTTCCCATACCAATTCATGTGCATCTAGAGAATTAACTTCATCGAAGTCAATATTACACCCACTATTTACATTATAAATGTGTTCCCTTTCTATAAATAGGGATTTTATTTCCATAATCACTTTTCTATCTGAAGGGTTGTGTAGATAATATCCTTTGGTTTCTTTAGGATAGCTTATAAATATGAACTTCATTCTTCAGGATGCCAATTTTTCACTAGGTATAGACTTGAAAAAATCTCTGCATCCCCATACACATAAGTTTTATAGATTATGTTTCTTTCCACATCATAACTCATATGTAATCCCATCTAAATATTTAGTTGGTACTTGGTTAAGGGTATATTTTGTTATCTATAAGGTCTACCCCCAAAAGGATAATGTAAGAGTCGTATGACTCATCATTGATTTGACCTTATCTAGAAAGGTTTTATTCCTCCTTTCACTAACACCATTAAGTTGTAGCGTATAAGGAGGTTTGAGTTGAGATATTATCTCACACTCCTTCAATTGAGAAATGAAATCTTGGTTAAGACACTATGTGCCTCGATTTTTGTGGAGTGCCTTAATCTTCTTACCAAACTGGTTTTCTACTTCATGCTGATAATCCTTAAACATCTTAAAGGAATTAGACTTATACCTCATTAAGTAGGTATATCCATACCCACTATAGTCATTGATAAAATTAATGAAGTATGAAAACCCACCCATTTCCTCTACTGTAAATGGACAACATACACCAGTAGGAATTAAATTTAGTAATTCAGTAGTTCTTTCTCCCTTTCCAAATAAGGGTGCTTTAGTAATTTTTCCTTGTAAACAAGCATGACATACATCCAAGAGTTTTAAATGAACCGATTATAAATACCATCCTTGATTTAATTTCTGTAAATGCTTTTCATTTACATGACCAATCCTAAATTCCCATAGGTGGGTTTTATAAGAGTCATTTTCACTTGTTTTTTCATTGATTTTCATTATCATGTTTTCGAGTTCAAGTATATATAAGTCATTGTTAAGATGTGTCATACCATTACACATGTTATCCTTATAAAATATACAACATTTATTTCTAAACTTGAAATAAAATCCCATTGTGTCTAAACTTGACACTAAGATTATGTTTCTAGTTACATAGGGTACATAATTATTATTATTTACTAAAAGAACCAAACCACTATGCAAAGTGATGTGATAATATCTCACTACCAAGGCTACTAGACTCACACCATTTGAATCTCAGAGATAAAAATTTCCTTTTACAATCTTCTTGAATCTACTTGATTCCTGTATATGAATACATATGAGTGAGACACATGCCATATCCAACACCCAACTTATAGATAATGAAATATTTCATTCAATTAAAAAAATAATTGAAGTAGAAGAATCACCTTTCTTCTTCTTCCCACCTCTGTAATTTTTGTTCCAGTGACCTTTCTTTCCACATAGAATGAAAATATCCTCCTTCACATTTCTCTACCTTTGAATCCTTGGCTTCTTTGAAGGATGGTGCACAGGTGTCTTTGTCTTAGACTTGGCCTTAGACCCCTTAGTCTTACCCTTCCTTATCTTGTTCATCATAAGGATTGAAGAATTGGTATTATTCATACCCTTATCATCTTATCAAACTAAAGAAAAAATATCCAAGAGAGAATTTTTGATGTTATTTATGTTATAATTAACAATAAAAGTTGAGAAGCTTTATGGTAAAGAGGTAATAATGAGATCAGATGCTATTTCTTGCTTCAGTTTGAACCCAAGGGATTCAATCCTCTCTTTGTACCCGATAATCTTGAGTACATGGGGTCTTACTTGATTCCCTTATGTTAGAATGAACCTATACAGGGCACTAGAAATTTCATATCTTTCTTTCCTAGCTCTCTCCTGGTATAATTCTTGGATTTGGGTCAGCATCTTGTAGGAATCTTCGTCCTCATACATTTTTTGTAATTGACTGGACATATATGACAACATGATGCACTGAACATATAGTGCATCATCTACATGATTTTTTCCATTTTTCTTTATCCACATTTCTTTATCCCTGAAGAGGCTTTGTAGGAAGTGAGGAATCCAGCACATATATCTTCCTTTCTTGGTGTAGTATTATGCATAAGGGCATGTACCACTCTTAGAAATTATGGACGATCATGATATTTTCTTTATCCAGTATTGATCATAATGATAATGTACTAGTGGTGTTGGTGATTTCCAATTTAAATCTACAACAAATAAATTTAATCATTTGATACTTTATCTTGATTGCATTTTAGAAAATTTTGATTGATTAATTATTATATCATTTAAACGCCTCCCACTATTTTATCAAACATTAATAGTACTCACTATTAGATTCAAAATACTCTATAATTTGAGTATTCTAGTTGCAAGGATCCTAGAAACATATCCTCATAGTTTACAAGATTTGGATACTCCACTACTCGGAGAGTTTCTAGGTAGGCTCTAGGCTGTCTTGCCACATTAACTCACGGTTCCTTGAACTATTGAGTAAAGTCCCAGCTTATTAGAATCACAACATGATTCCCTCAATTCCTTTCCTCTAAAGTGATATCAAGATAGCTTTGGATCCTTATTTCCTACCACTTTTAGTCAATTCAACCCATTACTCTTGTAAAAACTCCCCGGTGGTAGGATGCACCCACAAATTTGGATAAAGAGCACCCCGAACACCTGGTTTTTCTTAAATTTTAGCAATGGAAGGCTTTAAAACTTGATATATATTTGAGGGATATTATTATTTCCTGATGAATGTAATTCATTTCTATTAAATATGTTCAATCTAGGTTGTCACGCTCACAACTAAACATGCATTAATAGAAAAACATATGTCACGTCCTTATGCATTTTATATAGTTTATTATTTCATGCGATCTCACACTAAACATGCACACACACAAAATAACAAAAAATGCATAAATAAAATTAATTTACTTGATTGGTGTTGAGCATCTAATTGTGATTGATACATAATGGATCAATATTGACCTTGGGGTTTCATACATGATTTGAATTTGGACTCGTATCACAGCACGCCCCCAATCCAATGTATTTGCTTCTCATCTAGATTTTCACCTCATCTTGGTGGGTTAATGTCTAAAATTACATCATCTATGTAGAAAAATACTTGCACAAAGGTTAGGGGGTCTAGGGGTGTGATATAAAATAGATACAATGGATATACAATCCCTTATACATATTTGAATGAAAATAAGACGATGCGCAGACCTTCATTTAATTACCTACTTATTACAATCATCACACCCAATAAATAATTAAATAAACCATACATATGTGGGCCATTCACTAGCTCAAGACCAGTCAGTATAATAAATAAACACACGATAAAAATTAAATTTTGATAAATTTAAAAAGCACCAGGGTATTGAAATAAATTAAATAAATTTAAATAAATTCAAGTAATTTGGTTTATTTGGTTCCAAATTTATTTTTATTTTAAATCTAAAAAATAAATTAAAATAATTAATTTAATTTAAATAAAAAATTAAATTAATCTTTCAAATTATTAAAATATTATTCATTTCAAACCAAAATTATTTTTTATTAATTTAATTTAAAACTAAAATTAAATTAATCAAATTGATTAATTTTGATTAAATTAAATTAATTTGGGCCCCAAAAACCCATCCTTGGCCCATTGTGGAATGAGTTGGAGCCCCACAGGCTCATTTAGACCAAGAAAACCCCGCGCAGGAGTATTCTAGGCCAGGTTGACCTACCCAGACTCGTTCTAGGTTTAGAAGATCTACCACAACCTATTGCAGGAAAATTTGGGTCTATCAGGACCTGTAGCAACCATGACAGGGAACCTCATGGATTGAGAGATGTCACAGAGGAGGCTCAGTGTTGGGAAATACGGGAAAAAGCAATGAATGCGCAAATAATTGAAAAGCGAACACGTAGAGTAAATTGAATCTTTCTCCCCCAAATAGAAGCAGATGCACAATGACAAATTAAATGTGCAGAAAATAAATTTGACACCAGAAATTTTTACATGGAAAACCCGAAAGGGAAAAACCACGGGACCTAGTCCAGAAAGAGGGATCCAGTAAAATCAAGAAGTATATGGTAGAGACTCCCCAAAATGGAAGGGATCTCAAAAGTAATACTCAAGAATAAAATTGTGGATCAAAAGGTGGAGAGCAAGAAAGATGATCATCGAAGAAAGGCGATCACCAAATGGGATTTTCTCTCGTTGTTGTTGTTGCCGGTGATGTTGAAATTACATGCCTCTGCCTCCTTATATAGGAAAAGAATCAGCGTCAAATAATGTTGCCGTGTCAAAATAGTGTCATCACGTGAATTAATTCACACGGTCTTGGACAGTATTAAAAACACCATATTAAAAGAAGAAATCGTGTGGGAACCATTTGAGAAGGTGTTACCCGGTGCGCCAACCAGGAAGGTGCCCAACAAACTCCCCCTCCGACTCAAGTGGGGATCACCGCCAACCCTGCAATCTGTCAGCAAGTCTCAAATCTTCCTCTGGGTAAACTCTTGGTCAACATGTCTGACCCATTTTCATCAGTGTGGATCTTCTCAAGCTCTAACTGTCTCGAATCAAGGACATTGCGAATCCAATGATATCGAACATCGATATGTTTCAACCTTCCATGAAAAGTAGAATTCTTTCCCAAACAAATAGCACTCTGACTATCAAAAAATAAAACACACCTGTCCTTATTTAAATTGAGCTCTCGAATAAACATTTTCATCCACAACAATTCTTTGCATGCCTCAGTAGCTATAATAAACTCTGACTCTGTGGTAGATAAAGCAACACATCTCTGCAATCTAGACTGCCAATATATAGCTTCCCCTGCAAAAGTGATCAAATATCCTGAAGTAGACTTCCTCGAATCGATATCTCCTACCATATCTGAATCTGTAAATTCAAAAAGCATAGGTTCCCCTTTTCCAAAACACAATCTCAGATCCGAAGTACCACGAAGATAACAAAAAATGTACTTCACTACTATCCAATGCTCTCTACCTGAATTTGATAGAAAACGACTGACCACACCAACTGCATGAGCTATATCAGGTCTAGTACATACCATTGCATACATCAAACAACCAACGACAGATGAATAAGGTATGTGCTGCATCTTCTCTCTCTCTTCATTAGTAAAAGGTGACTGACTAGTACTGAGCTTAAAATGTAAAGCAAGAGGAGTAATAACCACTTTCTATATATCCTTAGAAAATATTTAAAGAACCTTCTCAACGTATCTCTCTTGAGATAACAATAACTTCTTGGCCTTCCTGTCACGGGAGATCGTCAGGCCAAGAATCTGTCGTGCTGGCCCCAAGTATTTCATCGCAAAAGACTAACAAAGATCCTTCTTCAATTTGTCAATTCTAGAAGTATCATGTCCAAAAATGATCATATCATCAACATAAAGCAACAGTATAATAAAATCATCATCAGTAAATCTCTGAACAAAAACATAATGATCAGAAGATGTCTTCCTGAAACCCTGATGAGAAATGACAGATTCAAACTTCTTATGCCTCGGAGCTTGCTTCAAACCATACAATATCTTCTTCAACTTACAGACATGATTTTCTTTACCTATTTCAACAAAACCCTTTGGTTGCTCCATATAAATATCCTCCTCTAAATCTCCGTGGAGGAAAGTTGTCTTTATATCCATCTGCTCAATCTACAGATCTAAACTGGCAGCCAAACCAAGAACAACCCGAATGGAAGACATTTTGACAAAAGGTGAGAAAATCTCATCAAAATGAATACCTTTCTTATGAAGGAATCCTTTGACAACTAACCTTGCCTTGTATCGTGGAACAGGACTCGATTATTCATTCTTAATCCGATAAATCCAGCGATTTTGCAAAGCTCTCTTCCCTGTCGGTAACTTCACCAGCTCAAAAGTGTGGTTGTCGTGCAATGATTTCATCTCATCATCCATTGTCGCAACCCATCTGTCCTTCTGTTCACTCTCCATTACCTCATCAAATGATTCTGGTTCTTCCCCTTCAGCGAGGAGCACATACTCATCAGGTGAATATTGAGTAGAAACGGTGCGATGTTGAGATTACCTCCGGAGTGGAACTACGGGTTCATTAATAACCCCTGGAACAGGATCATCAGAAACAAAAGGTGCATCAGAAACTTCAAATCCAACCTGTTCACCTTGAGCATCATTCTGTACATCAACATGATCATCAGAATCAACAATATGAGGTAAATGTGAATCAGAACCTGGCTCAATACTGACAAAACCATCAGAAGTTGGAGAAGCATATTTTTCTCCCTTATCAATGTCTGCAATCTACTGATCCTCCTTAAACACTGCATCGCGGCTTCTGACAAGTTTCTACAAAACAGGATCATAGAACCTGTACCCAAAATCATCATTTCCATAGCCAATAAAAATACACTGGCATGTCTTACCATCCAGCTTGGATCTCTCATCTCTAGGCACATGAACAAAATCCTTATAACCAAAGACATGCAAGTGATCATACCTGATCTCTTTGCCATACCAAAATTTGTCGGGAGTGTCTGTCTGCAAAGAAACCGCATGTGATAAATTGATAATATAAGCAGCAGTAAGTAAAGCCTCACCCCAAAAATGTCCAGGCATTTTTTCTTCTGAAAGAAAACAACGAACTCTTTCCAGAAAAGTTCTGTTCATCCTCTCAGTAACACCATTCAGCTAAGGCGTCTTAGGCGGCGTCTTCTGATGTCGAATACCTTCCTGTCTACAATACTGATCAAACAAACCAAAATAATCCCCCCCCCCATTTTTAGTGAGAATACATTTCAATTTCTTTCCCGATTCTCTCTCAGCAGAAACATGAAATTGCTTAAAAACACTAAGCACCTAACTTTTGGCTTTCAAGACATAAACCCAGATATTTCGTGAGTAGTCATCAATAAATTTCAAAAAATAAAGACCGCCATTAAAGGTCTTCAATTTCAAAGGACCACAAACATCAGAATGTAATAAATCAAGTACCTGTGACTTCTTGTGTGGAGGATGACTGCTAAAACTCACTCTACTCTGTTTTCTAGCCATGCAATGATCACATGTGTCCAATTTGACAATATTCAAATCTGGAAGAATATTTCTCTTGGCCAAACAACCAAGACCTTTCTCACTGATGTGACTGAGCCTCTTATGCCACAACTTGGATGAAACACTGCACTCAACAACGCAAGAAGTATCACAAGAAATAGAAGCTCTAGTCCAGTACAAACCTAATTGCTTCTTCCCTCGAGCCACAATCAAAGATCCCTTTGAAAGATTCCATTGGAAATCACTAAAAGTGTTGATAAACCCTTCATCATCAAGAATTCTAGTAGAGATAAGATTCAAACGAACCTCGGGTGCATGTCGGACATTCTTCAAAATCAGCTTACTTCATGTACTAGTCTTTAAACAAACAGTCCCAATGACTACAACGTTAGCATGACCATCATTTCCCATCTTCAAAATCCCAAAATTACCTGGGCTGTAAGATGTAAAGAACTCCTTCTTCGATGTCACATGAAAATAGGCACCACTGTCAACAACCCAGCAAGAATCATCAGAAGCAATGTTAATGGAATCATAAACAATAACAAGATCACCCCCTGTAGTAGCGGCGACATGATCATATCCATCACCATTTTTCTTCTATGGATTTTCCTTCAATCTGTTCTCTCTTTTCAGCTGATAACAAAACTTTTTAACATGCCCCTTCTTACCATAATGATGACCTTCAAAATCTCTCTGCTTCATTCTGGATTTGCTTCTGCCTCTGCCCTTATCTCGACTGCTCTTCCCCTGTTCCTGGCTTCTCCCCCTGTTCTCTGTGAACAAAATCTCAGAAGAATATTTCTCCTGAGTGCGTCTCCTGACCTCTTCATTTAAAATATCAGACTTGACAAAACTAAATGTCACAGCACCATTAGGAGTAGAACCGGTTAGAGTAACACGTAAATTTTCCCATGAAATAGGTAAAGTGTTAAGAAGAAAAAGAGATAAAACCTCATATTAAAAATTGATACCCATTCCAGAAAACTGATAAAAACATCCTTGATATTCACTTAAGTAATCATAAATAGACATACCTTCTCTGTACCTCAAGTTCATCATTTTCTTGAGAAGAAACAGTTTATTGTTTCCTGTCTTCGAAGCGTAGGTCGTCTCAAGCTTCTCCCACAAAGTTCTGGCATGAGAGATTTTGACAATGTGGTGCATCACGTTGTCTTCAAACCATTGGAGAATGAAGCCGCAAACCATCTCATGCTCAAACAACCATTATTTGTCTGACATCCTCTCTGGCTTCTGGGTACTAAACACTGGAAGATGAATTCTCTTGACAAAAATCAAATCCTTCATTTTAAGTCACCACATATGGTAGTTGGTACCATTTAACAAAATCATCCGACTGTAGTTGGCCTCCATAATAAATATGAAAAGAAAAGAACCAAACCCTCTGATACCAGATGTTGGGAAAGATGGGAAAAAGCGACGAACACGCAAACAATTAAAAAGCGAATGCGCAGTGGAAATTGAATCTCCCCCCCCCCCAAATAGAAGCGGATGCGCAGTGAGAAATTAAATGTGCAGAAGATAAATTTGACACCGGAAATTTTTACGTGGAAACCCCAAAAGGGAAAAACCACGAGACCTATTCCAGAAAGAGGGATCCAATAAAATCAAGAAGTATATGGTAGAGACTCCCCAAAATGGAAGGGATCTCAAAAGTAATACTCAAGAATAAAATTGTGGATCAAAAGGTGGAGAGCAAGAAATATGATCGTCGAAGAAAGGTGGTCACCAAATGGGATTTTCTCTCGTTGTTGTTGTTTACAGTGATGTTGAAATGTCTTGCCTCTGCCTCTTTATATAGGAAAAGAATCAGCGTCAAATAATGTTGCCGCGTAAAAAGAGTGTCACTGCGTGAATTAATTCACGCGGTCTTGGCCCACATTAAAAACACCGCATTAAAAGAAGAAACCATGTGGGCACCATTTGAGGAGGCGTTACCCAGTGCACCAACCAGGAAGGCACCCAACACTCAGGACCTAAGAATTATGGCACAATGAAAGGTTTCAGTGCGGTGTGGTGTCCAATGAGTCGGCCAGATTAGGGAGCTCTGGTGGTCAACGATGGAACTAAGAGAAGGTAGAGTGCATCAAATAGGGTACAGACCTCACCGGGTGGGGTTTGGATAAGGCGGTAGGAGGAGAATGGTGGGGTTGGGTTCAATGGGGTATCCCTCAGAGGATGTGTCAGTAGGACCTTGGATATGGCTGGTCCCAAGTATAGGGTGGCATGGGCACTGGAATGGAATGAGCTCTAGATCCAGATGAGGGGTGGCGCGCGGTGGCTTATCCTTGGGTCAGTGGAAGCGGTGAGATTTACTGAAGGGGGACTATCGAACTCAGGATCAGTAGTGATCAGTGACTTAAGGAGTCAGCAGTGACGGAGAGATAGGGGTGGTTTTCGGTTGTGCTACCCAATCTCGTGAACCAGGGATGGAGGGAGAGGGGTTGCAGCTTGCTCGAACCAAAGAAGGAGAGGGAGGTGGGTGTCGCGACCAGGGAGAAGATGAGGGAAACACTTTTTTGGGGGTTTGAACTAGGATAGGAGGTGTCTAGGATGTCTCTTGAGGGAGGGGAAGGCCAAGGAGAAAATGTGACCCTCAGTCTTGGTCTCCTTTTTTTCTATATGAAAGTCATACCACCATACCCACTCATAGGTATAAAAATAATCCTCCTAATTTGCTCATAAAGTCATGCCACTAGCGGATAAAGAAGCACCCAATTTTGTTTGTATAACACAAAGTCACCCATCCCATTGACAAAATTTCATCCCAATTTGTTTTATTTTGAAAAAAAACAATATAATATTTTATTTTATTTTATTCTTCCCCCGATGAAAATATTTGGCCACCGCTGGAGGATCTCTGGTGGCTAGATTCTGGCTGGATTCCAGCATAGCAAGGACATGATCAAAACAAAATATATTTATATAATGTGATATTATAAAACTTAATAATACCTAAAAAACTTAAATCTGAAAAACAATATTTCAATCCATAAAAAAATTTAGATGTCCATAACCTGGCCATCTGAAATCGGAGCAATGCACTATCGAATTCGTTGGGACCGTTTTAATACCCTCTACTTAAAATTTAAAACAAAATAATTTTTCTTGACTAATAAAATCCATGTGACCACTCTGATAATAATTATTGGTATTGGGACATGTGGTGGAAGCCAGTGGGCTGGGGTTTTAAAAATTTTCATCAATATAGCAACATAACTTTGTTGTCTACGGTGATCCAATCCTCGGTACGGTCCGAGGATCTCACATGGTTTAATATGAGAATAGAAAATTAAATGAATAAGTACCTTGTTCCAATTTTATGTGTGCACATCTTTCACAAGTCACTAGAGATTTTTGATCGAAAGATATAATGTTGAATCCCTCTATATCATCCACACACACCTCTAGAATTTATGCACGCACCATTCATAAGATTCTAGGTGCTAGTACGGAGTTCTGATGATCACTTTGATGTAGTGATGATCATCACAATCCTCTACCTTCGATCAGCGAAGGAGAACTTGGATCATATGCTTGGATTGATTGATTCTCTTTCTATGAATTATGAGGAAAGATAATCTCTCAATTCCAATCAAGTTAATAGTACATTAGGATGATCTTCTCTCCACTTATATAGTGGATGTCAAAATACCCAGTTAGGGTTCTCCATCCCCCATGTAATAAATATATACTAAATAAGTGATATAAATAATTAATTATGATGAATTAACTTAATCATAAATATTATTTATTTTTTTATCACATATTTTTAAAATATATTAAATATATTATGTGATATGCCTGAGTCATTAACTTGACTCATAACTCCCAATACTGTTAAATGAACCTGGAATATTAAAATAATATTTGTTCGCATAATATTAATCATTGTATTTACTTAATCACTTGTAAATACATGTAATAAATAAATTCAACCCAATTATTTTTTAATTGAATAATAATGAATTTATTTATTTATTGGTGATCTATAGAGCTTGGACAATACTCAGACCCTATGGTGGGGCCCACTATATCCTATATTTCTATTCTTTTGAATAGGGAATATTCTTGAATGCAATATTGTGTGTGACCCTCTAATCCCTTGTCTCAATAGTAGTGAATAATATTTATATACTAAGAGAAGAGTCTAGGAACCCATCAAGACCCATAAATAGATAAGAAAAGTCATAGCAATGACAACCAACCTACGAACATGCAATGTGTAATATAATCTCTTTGTCATACAATATTTTATAAACCGGGATGCACACTTGTATCATCATCCTTTCTCGCTTTATTATTTTTTGATATGTCTGGATGGATTTTCCCTCGACTACCATGGAAATAGATTTTGGAAGGTACTACCAATCTAATCAACCTGGATAGTGACATATCTTCCTCAAATCAGAAGTGAAAAATCCAATCTTGATCATTCAACACATGTCATGCCACCAATGATGCACCCAACACAAACTACCTCTCCATGACTTCATTATCATGGTTTTCACTGAGAATAAAACTACACAATCAAATGACACGCATTGATAATGATCTCAAGTTAGGAGACCAATACATATGTCCAAAGATAGGAATGACCAATGACACCTAAAACATGTGGTGTTTCTATTGGAGGATCTGTCCTCATGATCTCGACTACTACGGATCACCAAGTATAAACTTCATGAAAAGAAGTATCAATGATTATGATCCCCCAACACCTAATAGTCTCACATCATATGTGTCTTGTCAATATAATGTAATTGGATCATAGGACATTACTTTAAAATTATTATCATAGTATCTATAGGTTCTCATTATAGCTTGGGATCTATTATAACCCTTTGATATGACATATAATCTAAGGAAATTACTATAAATAAAGTGGATGCAGAAATATAGACATTATTATGGTAAGATAAACACATGTATATATAAAAACTGTATAAATATAGTGGTAATAAAAGTACATCATAACTTAGGTCTAGGGAACCGGGTTTCAATAGATACATACATGAGTGGGTATGTGTCAATGACCTAGGTTGGAACCAAATGTAATTCCCTTATCTCTTGAGAAAATGAGCTAGGATACCTAGCTTGTGGTAGGTCCCTTGAGCCTTATATATTGAGCGTATGGTTGTTTATGGCCACAAAATCTTAGGGAGTGGCATAATACTTGAGGAATGTTTTGGTTGGAGTGGAAAAATTGGGAGGGGTGAATTGAGTTTCCAATAAGATTTATGTTTAAAAAAATTAAAAACTAAATCCCCCAATTTGATAAAAATTCCCAGTTAATCAAAACTGTTTATATATATATATTTTTAAAATAGTTTCTCAAAAGAGGGATCAAGGATCAATTAAAATTACTTTTAAATAACTTCAAATTTTTTAAACTAATTTACTTAACCAAACACTATATATAAAACAAAAATTAAAATTAAATATCAGAGTAAAGTTTTCATTAATATTTAAGAATATCAAAGTGAGTTTGATTTAAAATAAAGAAAACAAAATAGATAAAACACAACATAATTTAAACAAGGGTTTCAGTCTCAATCTGATACTTAATCCCCTATACTTGGAAATCACCCACTACTAAGCAGTTTATTATGAAATAAACTGATCCACAACCTAGACCAGGTTTAACAAACAATATCACATAATGATTTCCAGGTACAGAGATTATTCCATAGTTATTCATGGGATAAAATTATCACATGTCACACAATAACTCTTCCATAGTTGTTCCTGGGAATATAGAAGAATAAAATTGAGAGAGTTTGTCAATCACTCTCCAATTTAGTACAAGAGACTATGTTTTATGGATATACAGAGTAATGATAAAAAAATATCAAAAGTAAAATATGAACAAAAAGAGAAAAATATTAGAGATGAGAAAATGTGGTGATGATCAATCTGAATAGGTTCAGTTGCTCATTAGTCTCTAAAAATATTCCTGAGAAGCTTCCACAAGGTTTTCAAAGAAAGTTTAGTAAAACAGAGTATCAAAAACATTCTGAAAAATCATTTTTTTCTTTTTTTTCCCCATTTTTTATTGAATATTTTTCACTCTTTCATGTATTCACCATACATCCACATCACTTCATCTTCATACACAAGGGGGTCTTATCAATATATTTCATTCCAAAATATCTAATTATCCATTGAAAAATAATAATAATAATAATTTAATCTAGATCCACGTACCGAGTAGAAAATCTGGAAAGACTGAATTTTTCTATAAGCCTTCCAAATAGTTGTTTTAACAATAATCATTCTTAAATCCATGTGATTCTGTCCAACATTAAATTCACAAACTATCCATTGGAGAATTAATTTTTAAATTAATTATGGATAGTCATGGTAGCTCCACTGGTAGTAGATTCCTTAAAGGTGGTATCATGAACTAGTGGTAATAGCCTTTGTTGGTAGATCTCTAGTGGTAGCATCTATGAGTGGTAGATTCTTTGACAATAACAACATGGTGGTGGTAGCAGTAACACAACAATGTGGTAGAATGATTTAGTTGAAGATCATCCTAGAGATAGTATCATTCGACTATATCAATAGTGGTAGTTTTTCCTTGGTGGTAGCATCGAGTGGTGGTAACACAGATTGGCAGTAGGAGATTTTGATGGTATCACTATTTGATAGTCATGGTAGAAGATAGGTAAAAGTACCATGTGATTGTATCAGTTCTCGGCAGTAGCTCCACTCAACAGTAGTAAAATATGATGGTATCTAGTGGTAGTTGTAGGATTGAACTATTGGTAGCATGCTTCAACCAATGGTAAATCATTATAACTAATGGTATATTAACACTTAGCTAAATTTCAAGACTTTTTCTTGAAAATTATTTACTATCATACAACATTAAACTCATTATAAATATAACAAACATGATTTGGGATCATTAAAATAAGGAGATTCTTGACTAACCCAACAATCTCTAACTTTTTAATGATCACAAATCATGGCATTTATAACCATATAAAAAACTTTAACAAATTAATGAAAGATGAGAAACATATAGTCTACTTAGCTTAATTAACCCATTTGATGAATAGATATCCATTTAATCTATACAAGTACTTAGGTGATACGTCGTTTTATTACTGATATGAAATTCCATTCAAGTAATCCACCATTTAGGATTATCAAAAATGTAAAAATAATTAATAATATAGTAAATAAATAACAAAAGAATGAAAAAATAGAGTCTTTTCATTAAACATCATAAGGGTACATAGTACAACAGAATAAGGATAAAAAAAAATTCATGCCCTATCAAATCCTAGCATGAATTTGTGGGGGTTTCCTTCTCACAAAGAGAGGTAGTGTTTAATGGGTCCTTACCTTTTCTAGAAATAGGAGGAATAGAGGAGGACACATGATCTTTAGTAGAGGTGGAAGTCAGAGTTCCCTTGATGAAAAGTGGCCAGAGTTGTCTGACTACTTCAATAGAAGTAAGACCAAAAGGATGAACTATCATGGCAGAGGGATGAAGAGGTGAAAAAAGAACAGCTATCACCAGAAGGGATGGAGGAGTTATAATTGCAGTCCCTGATGTGTACAGAAAATGATTTAAGATATCCAAAAAAGTGGTTATTACCCATCTTCCATTCTCTATTAAGTTAAAGAAATCCACTTTCTCTTCCATAAATAACTTGATAAAAGAGGCAGAAACTTTTAACTCGTTGACTTTCTCCTTGAATCCCTAGTCACAAGAGGCCTTTTCAAATTCTCAACCAAAATCTTAAAGTGATAATTAAGTTCATAATTTGAATAAATCCTTGAAATGTAATATTTAATAGATTTAGTGACAGTCTCCCTATCACTTATAACTTCATTCAAGAATTATCTATCCAATTTATAAATATTATCACCATGTGCTTTTATCTAAGGAATTTATTTTTTATGAGAATAAGTGAAAGCACACATTGCATCCTTTAGCACTTCTCTCACAATTAACTTGATCAGATCAGCATCAATAGTGTAATAAACAGGAGGTGGAGCACTATAAGTTGAAGCACCAACTATAGGAAGTGAATCCAATCTCTCTAGAATATATAATTGTCTATCAACAAAACTTCTTCTCATTTCCTGCATGATGGATCGAAATTCATCCATCTGATCAACCAATATCTTATTCTCAATTTCAAATTCTTTAATTTTCATAATCATATTAGGTTTCATGTGAAAAATGAACAATGAAAATAGTCACGTGGTGTCATCTTCACTGATTTTGGTTTCTTAAAGAGTTGCGGATCTGATCATCCCACTGAGATTTGACAATAATCTTTCCTTGAAGGCATAAAAGTCCACTTTATTCACATAACTAAGTTGAGGATTATGAGAAGTATGATGAGATGAAATCCTATATTGGTTAGATAAGGCACCCTCCTCAAGTCCAGTTTCCTCACTATGGTCACCCGAAGGAATAACTTCCAACCTTTATGCCTGATCAATCCTTTAAATTAGGAATCCATTATGATCTCTCTATGAAACCAAAATAGAAGTTATACCATGATATGGTGGACTTAACTAGTCATTCACTAGAATCATCTTAATCTCCATTATAATCAAGATAAGTTATTTCTAACAACTTAGATCCTAGATATTTCCCCCTATATGGTGCCTTATATTTAGATTTTTCTAAAGTAATTATCTCAACATTATGACAAGATTCTTGGATAACTGACACATTCTAGATAGAACTACGACTTACTTATATAGTATACTCATTTGATTTAGAACCACTCTGAGAAGTGATGGGTTTCTCTTTAAAATATCCATCATTATCACCATGATCAGATCCATTTGACACCTTAATAACATCTTCTGGACTCTTAGAGGAAGATCTTTTAGTCTGTTCACCATTAGATAATTTAGTCTATTTTACCCCATTATAATCTCTCAAAAAAATTATATGGTAGGAATAAAAAAAGAGGACTTGATAAACCATATGATACATTAGATTTTTTTACCACATTAGGGTCACTCCCCTCTTCTACTAAAATTGTAGAAAACTACTCTCCAATATCCTAAGCTTCCTTACAAGTAGTATCCTAACTTCCTCATCAAATGAATACACCACCACTTCATTTGGCTCCAACCCAGGGTCAGCTATTTTTTTGATCTAGTAGGGAAAGCAATAGTGTTGAATATTTTATACATCTTATCATTATCCTCTACCCATTTCCTTAACCAAGGGTTATAGTTTACCTTTATTCTCTTTTAGGTTTCTTGACTTAAGCAAAAACCACCACATATGGTTATCTTCTCTTTGCTTTTAGGCATATGACCTTTGGATTCTAACAAGGTAGATGTAATTTTAGGATAATTCAAGGAGTTTGAACTAGAGTATGGTTTTAAAATATCTATCAATGAACCATTACATATCTATATAGGTTAATCTTATATCATATTTTTATAAGAAATAAGATAAAGATATATTGATACCTTATAATGCTAAATTTCCCCTTCTTGGAAAAATCATATATCGAATAAACTTGAACAAAAAATTACACTCTCTATCCAAGACCACTGCAGCTGGTCTTCGCACAACCACATTTCAGATTAATTACATAAGGACATCCTTAATAAAAAAATCTTCATGAATGGGAAATGAACCTTGATGATCCTCAAATATACCTTTGTGAAGAAACATTCAAGCATTTGGTCCACTGATTTGATGAAAAGACAAGCTTTATTACATCTATCGATTTCTTAATAATGTCTTTATTTTCTCTAAAAACATACTATAAAAATAGATAGAACTCACAAAACAACCATGGATAGAATGGTTGATCATTCTTTGAGAAACATTTATCCCATCGTTGGTCCTAGATTACTTTCCAAATGAAAGACTTTCTCAATAATAACCACGTGACAGTGATTTCCTTTTAAGTGATGGAAAATCACAACACAAATTTTAGATTCTTTGGATCTACTGGATGAATATATTCTCCTCTTGAATTATTTGAAGGATTTTTCTCATTAGGAAAAAGAACTAAACATTTCACTCACACCATTTTTAGAAATATTCAAAGGTGGAAGTTTGAATGCATAGAAGGTTGTGAGAGAAAGGGAGCGGTTTCAAACAAGGTGCACACAAGAAGAAGATTCTCAGACTTGTATTTAAAGAAATATATCATTTAGGGATTTCAAAATTTGAAAACATATTTTAAATAAATATAATATTTATAATAAAATTCAATAAAAATTATAAATTTAACTCAAGGTTAATAACTGTAGGAATGAGGAATGGTAGCACATGGGATGGTAGATCCCAATAGTAGTGCTCACAATATCATGAAATGGTAGATACCAAGAGTTTCATATCAACAGTATCATTCCTATGATATAAAGAGTCATAGTTTCATTGATAACAGTAACATATGATCATGGTATCAGGTGATAGTACTATGTCATAGTTGATCCCTATGGTAGCATGACCAATGATCGATCAAATGACAATAAATATTAATAGTATATCAACCATAGTTATGATAGTCTAGAGAATTTTCTACCAGGAGTAACATAAATTTAATCAATAAAAGACCAATCAAAGCTTATCATTTCAAATTCATGTCTGGTATAGATTATTCTCTCAAAGTTCAAATGCTTAGTGAATATGTCAGCAATTTGATGCTCAGTTCCTATGAATTCAAGAGTTATATCACCTATTTAGAAATTATCTCTTAAAAAGTGATGCCGTATATCAATATGTTTAGTCCTAGAATAAGAAACAGGATTCTTAGAGATATTTATCACACTTGTATTATCACAATTTATAGGTACACATCGAAATTGATATTCATATTCTAGTAAAGTGTGCTTCATCCACAGAATCAGTCCACAAAAAATGTCTACAACTGTTGGTCGGAGTATATTACTCAAGTGGGGGGCGAATTCAGTATCTATAAAAAAATTTGTTTAAATAGGTATTCTTAAATAGTGTTCCCCTAATAAAAATAAATATAGCCCAGTTAATCAAAGTAATACGGTTATGAAAGTTTGACTGTTTAAATAACTTCTTAGAAGATTGATTAATTCTCAGTAATCTTAATGGTAGTTATTAATATCATTTTTGAAGCTATTTTACTAAGGAAAAACAATTATAACTTCTTTCCAAGATTAACTATCAAAGTGAATTTAGTGATTTCTGAATTATACAGTAAATAATTAAAAAAGAGAAAAATAAATTAAGCAGTTAAGAAGCATATAGGATATGAAACAAGTGGTTTAGTCTCAAGATGATACCTAATACAATCCACTTGGTGATCACCGGCCATAAAGCAGTTTATATAAATAAACTTGATCCACACCCTAGATCGGGATAAAAACAGTGCACAAGACTGTCCAGGTCACACAGGGACCTCTTCCACAGTTCTTCTTGGGTAAAAACTACCAGGACATGCAGCGACCTCTTCCACACTTATCTGTGGGTATACACAGGTGTAAAAAATGTTTGTGAAAGGATATCTTGTATCCTTCAGTTTAATATAGGAGACAGAGTGTTTTGTTATACAGATACACACACTGCTCGAAAGCTAATAAAATGATACACGACATAGTAGAAATATTGAGATAGGTTTACAAGTTCTATGAGTGTTAGTCTTTGTAGCTCTGGACTTCTGGGATGAAGCAGATTCAGAAATCAAGTCCTTGTATGGTAAATAGAGTATCGCAAGATAGAAATATTGGTGTGTGTTCTTCGTGGTGTTTGACAGTGTGAATATTTCCTTGGTTCTGGGATTCAAGTATGCTTCGTGTGTTCCTCAGCAGTTTTGAGTTGCATGTGATAATCCTTTCTTCAAAAATTTCTCTAAGTGTGTTCTTCATTGTCGTTCTCATGCCCGCTTGTTTCTCTTTTCATGTATTTATTGTTTCTGGGCCGCACTACTCTTTTATCTTGAAGTTCATGTGTTGAAGCCGACATGTTTCATGGATTTTGCACCTCGTACCTCGTACTGTCAGGTGACATATCTACAAAGTAACATTAATTATGTCAGTGCATTTAAAATCTTCAAATATGACCATTAGATGTTAAATTGAAAACGAAAAAACAGATTAAGAAACGGTGTCATAGTATGTCATGGAAAATGGTGTCTCCTTCACACGGTGTCTAGATTAGTCACAGTGTCTTATGGTCACGGTGTCTTGTGGTTACAGTGTCTAGATGTCACGGTGTCTTCTTGTTCATGGTGTCTCATGGTTACGTTGTCTGGATGTCATGGTGTCTGCTTATTCACGGTGTCTCATGGTTATGGTGCCTGGATGTCACGGTGTCTTCTTGTTCACGGTGTCTCATGGTTACGGTGTCTGAATGTCATGGTGTCTCAGACTTTTCCAAATAACTGTAATCAGACTTAAGCAATGATGATCATAGAATAGATTAGACTTAATCATTTGTCAAAGAAATTATTATAAAAGTAAATCAAAGATAGTATATAGTAATTATACTGAATGTATATCAATTAAGATCTTTAATGGATTTACTTAAATCATAAGGATATGAAACAATAATACACATGATTTGAGATAATTTACACTGGATTGACAAGGTGAAATTGGATTTGTGATCATTAAAAAAGGATTAATACATGAGGAGTCCAACAATATCTCCCTTTTTGATGATCACAAATCATGTATATTGAAAGTGTATATTTGTTCCAACTACATATTCCCAAAGTGTAGAACATATATAAATTTCTAATAGATATATAAATTGCTAATAGATATAGATTTCACCCCCTTTTGGTATTATCAAAAATATTTAATAAGAAAAGACAAGAAAAATGCACATTGCATTAGAGAAAATAAGGTCCAGTATAAACAGGAGAGAGAAAAACAAATGCAACATCATTCCTATCAAAAAGAAAATAATCCTTGTTCTTCTTCACAGGCTTTTCTTCTCTTTTCCCTTAGCAACAACAGCAGAAGAGGAATACATAGGAGCATAGGTTTAAGTAGAATAAGGGAGTGACGTGGTTGATAGAGAAGGTAAAGGAAGACCTTCAAAGACCGAGGGAGCCAGAGTAGGAGTAGTAGAAGACCGAGGCAGTTGTTGATCAAAGATCAGAGTCCTGATCTGACTCAGTGCCTTATTGATAGACATATAAGTGTAGGCTAGGGAAGAGGTGAATGTAGGTAGACCAGATCTCATAGGGGCAGCCGTAGGAGCAACAATGGTTGTACTCTGTACATGAAAATAGGGTCTCAGAAGCTCGATAAAATCAGCGATGATCTCTCCACCATACTTCATAGCTTTCTCAAAGTCATCCTTGTTTTCAATAAACTTATCCAACAGACGAGTGAACTCTGTGAGCTTTTGGACTTGAGTCTTTAAATCTTGGGTAATAGGAGGAAACCTCATATTTTCTATAAGATATTTGAAATGATTGGTCATATCAGTCTTTGAGAAGATTCAGTTGAAGTAGAAATCCACTTTCTTGGAAATTTCTTGCTGAGCATCATTAGCAATTTTTGAATGGATTTGGACTAGATCAAGAACTCTGTCACTGTTCTTGATAACTTTAGATAGAGAATCTTTACTGAACCTATTAAGCATAGTCTGAAGTTATTCTTTGACCACTGTTCTGAGCAAGTCACTGTCTAAGGAAGATTGAGATGATTTTTCAGATGCCTTAGAGGTATTGGCAGCTGAGGTGAGAGATTTCAGTTGATTTATCACTTTTTGAAGGCACCATATATACTTATCAGTGAGCTTGTTAATATTAACAACAACCTCTCGCATCTCTTTCACAATATGTTTGTTTCTTTCTACCACTTTTTCAGATAAGGAAGATAAATGAGGTTGAATTTGAGAGACAACATTCTGTGGGGTTTAAGGAACAACAAGCTCCATAGGATGAGAAGCAAGCTCTGATCTCGAATTCATCACTTTTTCCATGTCTTTAATCATACCTCTTAGAGTATTCACTTCATCACTAAGCAATCTATTTTCAACTCTAACTTCCTGAATCTCGTGAAGAATTTTGGGTGGAATGTGCCAAATAACTTTTTCCAACAACAGTGAGGCATCTCCCTCACTTAGATTTGTTATAGGTACTGGTTGGGTATTCAGAAGTTTTTCAACTCTAGAAAAAAGGGTAGCTTCAAATTCCTTCAAATCATCTTTACTTACCAAGGATGGTTGTTCTGGTGAAGGTTTAGAGATAGGGACTGATACAGACTCAGGTTCCCTTTTAGGGGTAAGATTAGATATAGATTTCAATTGGAACATAGTAGAAAGGTTAAGGCCTTTTACTAAGACTTACTGAGAGTCATTCACATCATAAAAACTAGGGAACTCATACCAAGTGTCTGCAGGGCTTGGATCAATCGGGTTTGAAACTTCAATAGATTCTAGATTTGGAGGTTGCTCCCCCTCAACAATTGCATCCTTCTCAGGACTGAGAGGCTTAGGATCTTGATCTATTTCCATTAATTCTTCTCTTAGTTCCTCTCTTATTTCATGTCTAGCCAACTGAAAAGCTAGCTCCATCCTTTCCTCGGCTGAAGGAATGACTTTGGGAATAGATTTTTCCACTGGTAGTTCCTCAAGGTCAACTTCTTGCAAAACAAGTAATTGTTCTTCTATAAAATCTTCCATAGCATTCTTTTCAGTTTATTTGACAACAGATTCTGTTTCAACTTCGGGTTGATATTCCAGATTAACAACATCTTTAGAGGCAGGGACTTCCTTTTCACTTACTACATGAGAGACAAGAGTACAGTCGTCCTTATCAGAAATAGTTTCCCTGGGAGGCACAACAGCCTCTTCTTCTTCTTTGTCAGAATACTCAACGACTTCATCTGGTTCCAAACTAGGATTATAAATATCTTTTTGTCTTGAGGGATGTTCAATTGGATTGAAATTTTCATAAATCCTATCATTTTCTTCCACCCATGCCTTTTCTAAGGATTCCAATTGATTTTCATCCTCTTGATAGTGACTTTTGAAAGGCAGAACTCACAATCCTTGATAGCTTCTTCCTCAGGTCCAACCATACCTTTGGCATGAAGCATGGTGTATGATATACTTACAAATATTGATCTTGTGCCCATTTTTTATAAGATGAATCAGAAACACATCCTGATATTTTAGTACAGTGAAATAACCTTTTGCAGGGCTAATCAAGTTCTGGATAAACTTAAACAGAATTCTATATTCTCTATCTAGTTTAGTAGCAATGGCTCTCCTCTTGGTGCCATTTCTGGTTAGGCTTTTCAAAGAATCTTCCAAAACAAAGAATTCGGTTGAAGGTGGAGGTCCTCTCTGATAGTCCTCACAGATTCCTTCATGAGGTATCTCAAGGCATGCATCCTATAACCTCAAATAGAATGTGAATTTATGGCCATTTACCTAACTTATTATGACATAACTATCACCAGAATCAAAGGAGAACTGAACATACAGATAAAATTGAGCCACAAGATTAGGGTAGATAGGTCTATCTTTCTTTGAAAACCATTCTAACCAGCCTTTATCTTTTAAAACTTTCAAAACCAGAGACTTACTCGTCATAAGACACTTAGGGAAAATCTATTTCTCAAGTACTACTACTCGGTTCACTAGATTTGGATTTAGAGGACCTTTGGGTGCTATCTTGGGTGAGATCTTCTTCTTCTTTGAGCTATTTTTCTCAGGAGTCGATGACGAAGGGCGTTTCATCCTGGGAATTTACGGAAGGTTAGAGAGAGAGAAGGGTTGCAAGGTTGAAGAAGGGTTACAAAATGAGTGAATAGAAGAAATCTCGAGTGAAGAATGAGTGATACTTCCTTTATTTTATCATTTAGGAATACCAAATGTCACAAAAAGTAAAAGCACGGGAAAATAAAAAGGTGACATGAATAATTATCACAATACGGTTTTTAATTTATAAATAAAAATCATAAAGACTCTTTACAGTGAGATAGTGAATGAGTTTTATGGTGGGACAGTGAATGAATTTTATGGTGAGACAGTGAATGACTTTTACAGTGAGACAATGAAAAAAGGTTTATAGTGAGACAGTAAACAAGGGTTTACAGTGAGACAGTAAACAAAGGTTTACGGTGAGAGAGTAAACATGGCACGGTAAGATATAAGATAGTAAGACAATTACTTAATATTTATCATGCCTAGTTCATGTATGATGTAGTCTATTCTTTCAGAATTTAATGGTTTGGTAAAGATATCAGCAAGCTGATATTCAGTACCAATGAATTCCAAAGTGATATCACCTTTTTGATAATGATCTCTCAAAAAGTGATGTCTTACATCAATATGCTTTTTCCTAGAATGTGAAACAAGATTTTTCGAGATGTTAATAGCACTTGTATTGTCACACTTTATAGGTACATGCCTGAATTGATATCCATAGTCTAGTAATGTGTGTTTCATCTACAAGATTTGTGCACAACAACTGCCAGCAGTTATGTATTCAGCTTCTGTAATAAACAATGCAACAAAATTTTGTTTCTTACTACACCATGATACTAGTGACTTGCCTAAAAGGTGACATGTTCTAGAGGTTCTTTTTCTATCCAACTTACATCCACTGAAGTTAGAATCATAATAACTAACTAATTCAAATGATTTTCCTCTAGGATAGAACATTCCTAGATTTAGTGTATGCTTAAGGCATTTGAAAATTCTCTTTACAACATTTAAATGAGATTCCTTGTGATTTTCTTGAAAACGAGCACCCAAACACACACTAAACATAATTTCAGATCGACTAGCAGTTAAGTAGAGTAAACTTCCAATAATTATGATATAATTGGTTTGATTAATAGATTTTACATCTTCATCAAGATCCAACTTACAAGTGATACTCATGGGAGTGTCACTACTTTTAGTGATATCCAATACAAAATGTTTTAGAAGATCTATAGTATATTTAATTTGAGTTAAAATAATACCATCATTATTTTGAAAGATTTGAAATCCGAGAAAGAATTTTAGTTCACCCATTAAACTCATTTTAAATTAATTTTTCATCATTTTAGAAAAATCAATACATAAAGAATTTCTTGAAGATCCAAAGATAATGTCATATACATAGATTTGAATAACTAAAACATCATTTGAAATCTATTTTATAAAAAGGGTAGGATCAGCTATTCCTTTTGTAAAACCTTTGGAAATAAGAAAAGTACTCAACCTTTGGAGCTTGTTAAGAGTGAACTCTTAACATCCATTTGATATAGTTTTAAATTCAGATGTGTATCATAAGCAAGCAGGATTCTGATGGCTTCAGGTATAGCTATTGGTACAAAGGTCTTCTCATAGTCAATTCCTTCTTCTTGACTATAGTGTTGTTCAACCAATCTAGCCTTGTTTCTACCTATGTTAACATATTCATCTACCTTAATTCTAAACACCCATTTAGTTCCTATGGTGAATGTGTCCTTGGGTATTTCAACAATTTTCCAAACTTTGTTCCTTTCAAACTGATTAAGTTCTTCTTGCATAGCCATCACCCAAAATTCATCATTTATAGAATCATTAATGCTTTTAGGTTCAAGTTGTGACAAGAAGACTTGATGTTCAGCCTGATTTCTAAGAGAATCTCTAGTTTGAGTTCCTTTGTCTAGGTTTCCTACAACAGCATATAAGGGATGGTTTTTAAGAGTTCTAAAAGCTCTATAAAAAGAGGGAATAGTTATTTTAGGTTCATCAACAGGTTCAGGTTCATTGTGATTTGAGTCTAAGGAATTTCCAGAACTGGAAGTTTTGACTGATTCTTTCACAGATTGGTTTGAGGATTTTGGATTAATGTCCAGATTTGATACATCATCCTCTAGGTTTTGTATAATGGTTTTAGGCTCATGTGTATCTATTTCATAAAATTTGACATGAAAAAATTCTTCCACACATTTTTTTTCTTTTATTGAACACTCTATAGGCTTTACTAGACATGGAATATACTAAAAATATACCTTCATCACTCTTGGATGCAAATTTGTCAAGATTTTCCTTAGTATTAAGGATATATACTTTGAAACCAAAAACTTTGAAGTAGTTAACCTTGGGTTTTCTATTGTTTTTATAACTCATAAGGATTCCTTTTAAGAATAGGTCTGATCAACACTCTATTAATTATGTAACATGTTGTATTGACAGCTTCAGCCCAAAAATAAATAGGTAGGTCATATTCACTAAGCATTGTTCTATAAATCTCTTATAGGGTTCTATTTCTTCTTTCTACAACTCCATTTTGTTGAGGTGTTCTAGGGGCAGATAAATTGTGACTATAACCATTTTGTGAGAAAAAGGATTCAAACTCTTGATTTTCAAACTCACGACCATGGTCACTTCTTAAGTATTTAATTCTAAGTCCACTAAGATTTTCCACAGATTTGGCATATTTAGTAAAATAAGAGTAGGCTTCACTGTTGTGAGCCAGAAAGAAGATCCAAGTAGATCTAGAAAATTCATCTACAAGAACATAAACATAGTGCTTCCCATTTAAACTAGAAACTCTAGATGGTCCAAACAAATCCATGTGAATCAGTTCGATAGGTTGAGAAATTGACACTTCTTTCTTTGGTTTGAAGGAAATATTGTGTTGTTTTCCCTTTTGACGTGGATTTCACACTTTGTCATTTGGAAACTCAAGTTTGGGTAAGTCTTTAACTAAGCTTTTTCTAGTTAGCTTTATAAGAAAGTGAATATTACAGTGTCCTAGTCTCTTATGCCAGAGCCAAGACTCTTTATGAAATAAACTTAAGCATGAATCATTTTGAGAAGCTAAGGAATCTAGGTTAACAGAGTAAACATTTTCATTTCTTAATGCAGAAAACACTAATTCTTCTTTAGAATTAAAGACATTGCAAGAATCATTTTCAAATCTAACATGAAATCCATCATCACATAATTGTGAGATACTAAGAAGATTATATTTTAATCCATCAAAAAATAGTACTTTAGAAATTAAAACTGAGTTAGATTTACCAATTTGGTCGAGGCCAATAATCTTTCCTTTGGCATTGTCACCAAATATGACATGTACTCCATCTATTTTTATTAGGTTCTTGAATCATGAGTAGTCTCCTATCACGTGTCTTGAAAATCCACTATCCAAGTACCATACACTTTTACAAGAACTCTTTAAGCAGATTTCCTGCAAAAAGATTAATAAAAAATAGATTTTAGTACCCATACTTGTTTGGTTCCAGTAATATTAGTAATAAGTGATTTAGGAACCCATATATTCCTCATAGGTTTCCTATAAGCATTATGTAAAGTATTTGAAAAATAAACTCTATTTGGTCCAGAAAAACTTGAAAAAGTAGAACGTGTATCATGAATTGAATTTTTCAATTTATGTCTAGAACTGGGAGTAAAACTATATGTCCTAGATTTAGAGACAAAATTTGTTCTACCAAGGTTTCTTTTTCCAGGTTGATAACCAATGCCAGTGTTGTATTTAGGGGAAATTTGTTTTCCTAGCATTTGAGTAAGGGTATGTTTCACATTGGTAAAATTTTATAGTTCATTCTTTAATTGCTCATTAGACATTTTTAATTCATTGTTCTCTTTGAGCAGTTGAGTATTTTTCTCTTTTTCAGTTGTGATTTCAGATTTAACAGTCACAGTAAGAGCATATTGTTTCTTTAGTGATTTATATTTGTCTTTTAGTTCATTGCATGTTTCCTCAATCACGTTGCAGTATTCAAACATGTCTTTATTATTAATATTTTCAGAGTCACTCTCAAATCCAAAATAGTATGAATTATGTACAGGATAGTCTAGTGTTACCTCAGATGTGTTTTTCATAAAAACACATATTGGATTTGTCAGATTTTTCATCATGTGATGTTTCTGAGTCGCTTGAACTATCCTCAGAAGTACTCCAGGTTGCTTTCATTTCCTTTTTATACTTCCTTTCCTTATCCTCATATTTCGTTTTGTACTTGAGCTTTGGACAGTCATCCTTGATATGTCCTTTGTGCTTACATTCATAGCAGACAATCTCATCAGTCTTGTCACTTCTTTTCCAATCCTTCTTCCAACTTATTTTTTGGTCATATTTTCCCTTGAAGTTAGGATTTTGGAAAAAAAAATCTTCTTCTTGTAAAATCTATTGAATCTTATGGCTAATTAAGTCATCTCCTCATCAATATCAGGTGATGATTGTTCACTATTGGAACTTTCTACAGAATCTTCCAATTTCCCTTTGTATTTTTGTTTAGAGGTGGTGGTCTTGAATGCAATGGATTTCCTTTTGGGTTCACCCTCCTCTTCCTTGTTGACATTCATCTCTTCTTAATACATCATCAGTTTCCCAATGAGTTCTTTTACAGGTATCTTGCTGATGTCGCATGATTCTCTAATAGAGACAGAGTTTCCTCTACATCTGTCAGGAAGACATCTGAGAATTCTCATGATCTGTTCCTTGGCAGTGACTTCTCTTCCAAGAGAAATCACTGTATTGACAATCTCATTGAACCTAAGTTACATGTCAGAGATAGGCTCATCAAGTTTCATTTTAAATTTATCATATTTAATAGTATAAGTATTAAGTATCATTTCTTTTATACTAGATGTTCCTTCATGTGAGACAGACAAGGTATCCCAAATTTCATGGGCAGTTTTACAAGCAGAAATTATATTGAATTCTTCATCTCCTAAGGAGTAGTATAAAGAATTCATAGCTTTGCAATTGCTATTATAGGCAGTTTTGATAGGTTCATCCCATGTGATTTTATCAGTAGCAGGAATCTTATATTCGTCTATAATGGAAGACCAAATCTCAAAACCCATACTCTCTAAATGCATTTTCATTTTAATTTTCCATTGATCATAGTTGGTTCCATTAAATAATGGTGGTTTGTTAGTTTTAGAACCTTCCAATCTATTATCCATAATACAAAAATATTTTGAAATATCTAGAAATTTAGAATTAACATAAATTTAAAGATTTTCAAAGGAAAACTACAATCACAGTTGAATAAGGTTAAGCAAAGTCTTAATAAAGAACCCTTTGATACCAAATGTTGGTCGGAGTAGATTACTCAAGAGGGGGGTGAATTGAGTATCTATAAAAATTTCTGGATAAAAAGGTATTCTTAAAAAGTATTCCCCTAATAAAAATAAATATAGCCAATTTAATCAAAGTAATACGGTTATGAAAGTTTGACTGTTTAAATAACTTCTTAGAAGATTGATTAATTATCAGTAATCTTAATGTCAGTTATTAATATTACTTTTGAAGCTATTTTACTAAGGAAAAAAATTATAACTTCTTTCTAAGATTAACTATCAAAGTGAATTTAGTGATTTATGAATTATACAGTAAAGTAGTAAAATAGAGAATACTAAATTAAGTAGTTAAGGAGCACAATAGATATGAAACAATTGGTTCATTCTCAAGACGAGACCTAATCCACTCCACTTGGTGATCACCTACCACCAAACAGTTTATATAAATAAACTTGATCTACACCCTGGATCAGGGTAACAATAGTGTACAGGACTGTCCAGGTCACACAGGGACCTCTTCCACAGTTTTTCATGGGTACAAACTACCAGGCCACACAGGGACCTCTTCCATACTTATCTGTGGGTATAAATAGGTGTAAAAATATGTTTGTGAAAGGATATCTTGTAACCTTTAGTTTAATGCAAGAGACAGAGTGTTTTGTTATACAGATACACACACTACTCAAAAGCTAATAAAATGATATATAACAGATCAGAAATATTGACATGGGTTTAGAAGTGCTCTGAGTGTTAGTCTTTGCAGCTCTGGACTTTTGGGATGAAGCATATGCAGAAATCAAGTCCTTGTATGGTAAACAGAGTATTGCAAGACAGCAATATTGGCGTGCGTTCTTCATGGTGTTTGACAGTGTGAAGATGTCCTTGATTCTGGGATTCAAGTATGCTTCATGTGTTCCTTAGCAGTATCGAGTTGCATGTGATAATATTTTCTTCAAAAATTGATCTAAGTGTGTTCTTCATTATCGTTCTCACGCTTGCTTGTTTCTCTTTTCATGTATTTCTTGTTTCTGGTCTACACTACTATTTTATCTTAGAGTGCATGTGTTGGAGCCGATAGGTTTCATGGATTCTACACCTCGTACCTCGTACTATCAGGTGACATGTCTACAAAGAAACATTAATTATGTCAGTGCATTTAAAATCTTCAAATATGACCGTTAGAGATTAAATCGAAAATGAAAAAACAGATTAAGAAATGGTGTCACATTATGTCATGGAAAACGGTGTCTCCTTCGCACGGTGTTTGGATTAGTCGTGGTGTCTTGTGGTCATGGTGTCTTGTGGTTACGGTGTTTGGATGTCATGGTGTTTTCTTGTTCATAGTGTCTCATGGTTATGGTGTCTGGATGTCACGGTGTCTGCTTGTTCACGGTGTTTCATGGTTACGGTGTCTGGATGTCACGGTGTCTTCTTGTTCACGGTGTCTCATGGTTACAGTGTTTGAATTTCACAGTGTCTCAGACTTTTTCAAATAACTTTAATCAGACTTAAGCAATGATGATCATAGAATGGATTAGACTTAATCATTTGTCAAATAAATTATTATAAAAGTAAATCAAAGATAATATAAAATAATTAAACTGAATTTATATAAATTAAGATATTTAATGGATTTACTTAAAGCATAAGGATACTAAACAATAATACACATAATTTGAGCTAATTTACACAGGATTAACAAGGTGGAATAGGATTTGTGATCATTAAAACATGATTAATACATGAGGACTCCAACAAAAACTATGTACTCAAATTCAATAGTAGATAATGCAACCGAATTCTATTACTTGCTACACTAAGAAGCAAGAGACTTTCACAAAAAGTAACATTTTCTAAAGTTGATTTTTCTATATAACGTACAACCACCAAAATCTGCATCTAAATAACTCTCTAAATCAAATGTTTTTCCTTTAGAATAAAACAACCCTAAGTTGGTTGTATTCTTTAGGTATTTAAAAATTCTTTTAACATGAATTAAATGTGTTTCTTTTGAATTTTCTTGAAAATGGGCACACAAACACACACTAAACATTATATCTGGTCGGCAAGTAGTTAAGTATAGTAAGCTTCCAATTATACCTATGTAAGTGGTTTGATCAACTAGTTTCCTAGTTTCATCAAGATCCAACTTGTATCTAGTACTCATGGTAGTATCACTACCATGAGTACTATTCATACCAAAACATTTTAAAATATCTTTACTGTACTTACTTTGAATTAAAACAATTCCATTTTAATTTTGAAAAATCTGAAAACTAAGAAATAATTTAAGTTCACCCATCAAACTCATTTAAAATTCACTTTGCACAATTTTTTAAAACTCCATACACAAATAATTTCTTGAAGATCCAAAAATAATATCATCAATATAAATTTTTACTACTAAAACATCTTTTGAAATTATTTTTATAAGAAAATTAGGGTCAGGTATACATTTTGAAAAACCTTTTGAAATCAAAAACAAGTTGATCATGTCATACCAAGCTCTAGGTTCTTTTTTTGAACTATATAAAGCTTTTATTAATTTAAAATCATGATTTTAAAGGTGTAGATTTTTAAATATATAGGTTTTTTCTACAAAAACATCCTCAACAATATAACAATTTAATAATGCAAACTTGGCATCCATTTGATATAGTTTGAAATTAAAATGTGTTACATAGGAAAGCAACATTCTCATGGATTCAAGTCTTTCTACTAGATAAAATTGTTCCTCATGGTCAGACCATATTCTTGACTATATCCTTATACAACCAATATAGTTTTGTTTCTAATTATTGTGTCCGACTCATCAATCTTCTTTCTAAGCACTGATTTAGTACTAATGGTTAGGTAGTCTATGGGTCCTTCAACTAGTTCTCATACTCTATTTTTCAAACTGATTTAACTCATCTTGCATTTTAATTACCCAGAATTCATCATTAATTGCTTCATTTATGTTATTAGGTTCAATTTGTGTCAAGAAATATTGATGTTCTACTTGGTTTCTAAGAGAAGCTCTGGTTTGGGTTCATTTATTTAGGTCACCTACAACTGCATCTAAGGGATGATATATATATATATATATGTTCTAATAGCTTTAGGGAGATAAGTAATATATACTTAATTATCTTTCATAGTTTTGGTTTTAGGATATTCAAAAAATCTAGAAAGTTTTTCTACATGATTCACAGAGCTATCAAAAGGTTTAGAATCAATATTTAGATTGGAAAGATCATCTTCAAGGTTTTATAAGGAGTTTATAAGCACATGTAGATATGTCTCGTCAAATTTGAAATATACAAATTCTTCTATAGGATTAGTCCTTTTATTAAACATCCTGTATGATTTACTGGTTTTATAATATCCAAGTAAAATTCCTTCATTGCTTTTAGAATAAAACTTGTATAAATACTCTTTTGTATTGAGTATAAAGACTTTTCTTCCAAAAACTCTAAAGTAATTAAAATTTTCTTTTCCACCATTCTATAATTTATATGGGGTCCTTTTTAAAATTTTTCCAATAAAAACTCTTTTAATAATATAGCAAGCTATATTTATAGCTTCTAGCCTAAAAAACAGATAAATTGTATTCATTAATCATGGTCTGGGAAATCTATTGAAGGAATCTATTTCTTATTTTTTTCTACACCATTTTGTTGTGGAGTTCTATGAGGATAAAAGTTATGAATATAGCCATGTTGTGATCATAATGATTCAAACTATTTATTTTAAAACTCATGACCATGATCACTTCTTAAGGTTCTAATTATAACCCCACTAATATTTTCTACAGATCTGGCATATTTGTAAAAACATGAAAGATCTTCACTTTGATGAGCAAAGAAAAATACCCATATATATCTTGAATATTCATCCACTATAATATAATCATAATATTTTATTTATAAATTGAAAACTATAGAGGGTCCAAAAAAATACATGTGAACTAACTCTAAAGGTTGAGAAGTTGAAACTTCTTTCTTTGATTCGAAAGAGATTTTGTGTTGCTTTAACTTTTGACAAGGATTGTAGACTTTATCTATTAGGAATTCTAGTTTGGGAAGATCCTTAAATAAACATTCACTAGTTAGTTTTCTAAGTGATTATGTGTTGCAACAACCTATTCTCCTATGCCAAATCCAAGATTCTTTGTGAAGGGCACTCAAATAGGAAATATTTTGAGAAAAAAAATAATTTAAATGAATATCATAAACATTATCATTTAGTAAGGTGTTAAAAACTAAAATACTTTTAGAATAAAAAACTTTGAAAGCATTATTTTCAAACTTAACTTGAAAACCATTATCACACAACTGAGATATGATAATAAGATTATATTTTAGTCCATATATAAATAATAATTTATAAATTAAAACTGTATTAGAGTTACCAATTTGACTGAGATCAATTATCTTCTCTTTGGCGTTTTCACTGAAGGTGACATGTACACCATCAACTTTGATCAGATTTTTGAATCTTGAGTAATATCTAGTCATATGTATAGAAAATCCACTATCCAGATACCATAAGTGCTTACTATAAATTTTTAATTAGTTTTCCTACAAAAAATATTTAAACTAAAAATGACTTTGCTACACATATTTTCTTGGGTCAAAAAATATTAGTAATAAGACATTTATGAATTCATAATTTTTTAACTAGTTTCCTATAAGCATACCTTATAATTTTAAGAATAAATACCTTATAGGTCCTATAGAATAGGAAGTGTTTACATATTTGGTAGAACTAGAACTTGGAACAATTTTTTTTATTAATTATCCTCTGTCCATGATGGTATCTAACTCCTATAGTATATTTAGGAGCATTCTTCTTACCAAGTATTTATGTCAATGTTTCAATAACATTAGTAAACATTTCAATATCCTTTTTAAGTTTTTCATTTTTCATCTTAATCTTATTATTTTCCTTTAATAATAGATATTTTTTATCTTTTTCAATAGCATAATCAATTTTAAGGTGAGCGGACAAAGCATGTTGCTTCTTTAAATTTTTATATTTATCTTTTAGTTAATTAAATGTCTCTTATATCATATTACAATTTTTGAATAATTAATCAGTGTAAATATTTACTGTATAATTTTCATTTTCAAAATAATTTGAAATATGAATAGGATATTCAAGAAAAACATTAAATACCTCAGATGTGTTTGTCATGAAACACATTCCCTTATTATGTCTAGATCACTTTATATATCCTATGAGGCACTTCAAGTGGCTTCCATATCCTTTTTAAATATCTTATCTGTCCTCATACTTTTTATTATATTTTAACTTAGGACAGTCTTCTTTGATGTTTCCTTTTCTCTTGAAATCATAGAAAATTATTTTATATATGGAATCATTATTTTTTCCACTCTTTTCTCCAATTTTATTTATTATACTTACCTCTCAAATTGGTTTTATTGAAGAAATTATTCTTATAGAATTTCTTAAATCGTATGGATAAATGTACCATTTATTTATAAATGTTTGATGTTTCATCATCACTGGAACTTTCAGCCTTGATATTTTATTTTTGATTTGAATAAAAATTGTTGAAGGTTACTAACCTTTTATTTGGTTCATCATCTTCTTATTTATTTACTTTTATTTCATCCTCATACATCATGAGATTTACAATAATCTCTTTCACTGGTAACATACTTATGTCACATGATTCCCTAATAGAAACTGAGGTTTCTCTCTATCTGCCTAGTAAAAAACTGAAAAGTCTCATTACTTGATCTTTATTATCAATGGTATTACCAAGATAATGAATTGTGTTTACAATCTCATTAAACTTAAGATAAATATCAGAAATAGGCTCACTGGGTTTCATCTTAAATGTATCATATTTAATAGTGTAAGTATTTAAGTGTGTTTATTTAACATTGGTAGTTCATAAAAAATGTTTAGTGCATCCCAAATTTCGAAAGCAGATATTCTATTGAATTATTAATCTCCTAAGGAACAATAAAAAGTAATAAATTTATAGTTGCAATCATAGGCAGTCTTAGTGTCATCACTCCAACCACTTCTAGGAGCTTTAGGTAATTCATATTTATCCTTGATAATATTCCAAATATCAAACCTTATGCTCTCTATATGAATTTTTATTTTAATCTACCATTGAGCATAGTTAGTTACATTAAAATAAGGATGTTGATTAGTATAATTTCATTCTTGTCTATTGTTATCCATAAAGACTAATAATTAGATATAATATAAATTTAAGAACCTTAAATGCATATAGATCAAAGATAAAAGATATTTTTAAATGCCTCTGATACTAAAAATTGGTTAAAGTAGACAACTCAAGAGGGGGTGAATTTAGTTTCCAATAAAATTTCTATTTAAAAACAATTTAAAAACTAAATCCCCCAATTTGATAAAAATGACTATTTAATCATAACTTTAAAAATATATATAATTTTATTTTTCAAATAGATTCTCAAAATAGGTATCAAGGCTCAGTTAAAATTAATTTAAAAGAACTTCAACTTTTGAAACTAATTTACTTAACCAAACACTGTATATAAAACAAAAACTAAGATTAACTATCAAAGTAAAGTTTTGTTTAATAGTTAAGAATATCGAAGAATATTTTATTTAAAATAAAGAAAAAAATACATAAAGCACAGAATAATTTAACAAGTGGATCATTATCAAGCCAAAACATAATCCCCTCAACTTGGAAATCACCCACTTCAAAGTATTTTATTAAGAAATAAATTGATCCACCGCTTGGATCGAGTTTTAAAAATAACATCACACAATTTTTTCCAATAATTGAGCCCCTTACATAGTTATTCATGGGATAAAAATAGCACAAGTCGCACAAAACCTCTTCCACAGTTGTTCATGGGAATACAAAATAAGAAAACCGAGAGAGTGTGTTAAGAACTCTTTAGTTTTGTATAGTATATTGTGTTTTATGGATATACAAAGTAATACTAAACACATCTCAAAAATAAAATATGAATAGAAAGATTAAAAGATTAGAGATGAAACTACAACATTAATATCTTTTTGCGATGGTTTACTAAACTGCCCTTAATTTTTTTAATAATTATTTAGCAGAGGTTTTTTAGAAACTGCCGCTAAAACTTTTTTTCAACCCCAACACTTCCCCTCCACCCCCCGTGACCCCCTTCTCTCCATGACCCCGCGATACCCCCCCTCCCTGCAACCCCTGAAACCCTCACCACCTCACCACCCCGTTGCGCCTCGCCACCTCTCTGCATCACCCATTTAAGAGGTATTTTATCAAATTGGTTATGAAAAATACCATATTTGATCTTAGGTAGTATTTTACTAGTGCACACTTGTTACCTCCCATGGTAAAGCTAGATCCTTTTTTAGATATATTTTAGTTAACCATGAATTAATCCTCATCCAATAATTTATAACTAGTATAATTGGCATTTAGAGTAGCATAAAGAGAATGTATCCTTATAACATGATTTATGTTTGGCATGATATTTTTATCCCTATTTGGTTTCCATAATATAATATTCATTATTTATTCATGTTTTATGTTGTGATCATGTGTTACATGGAATTATGTGTTATTGATATTATAGTTAATGTATCATATTCAAGCATATTTACCTTTCATTTTGTTGAGAATTAGATTCATTATAATGAAATTATTTCTTAAGCATGACTATTACTTTGATATGTTGAGCTTGTTTTTACTTTTTTATACCAATCATGTTGATTAGTATAAATAATAATTCTACCTTTACCATGGATATTGTTTTTATAAATAATGAGTATGTTAGAAGGGGTATTTTTCTATTGTATAACTTGTGTGTTGGTATGTATTATATAGATATTGATGAATGGTATGGGATCAAAATGACTTGAATTTTTTATACCCCTTTCACCTATCCCTAAATTCTTGTGATGATAGTTCCTTGATTCTTGTATACACCTTCCTCTTTCAAAAATACAAGGATTTTTCCATGACTCAACCATGGGAAGTATTGATATAATCTTAGTTTGATGGGAATGTAATCATGGATTCCTTGACCTGATGTCTCATATCCAAGTCTAGGATCAAATAAATTATGTTAGGTATAGAACCTCCCATTATATGGATTTATTGTTTATAATTGATTCTATTTTATGAAGTTTTCCATTATCTGATGCTTCTATGTTTTTATTGATAACCATTTGTAAAGTCATTTTTATATAAATATATATAAATTTTTATATTGATATAAGGAACATATATAAGTATATTCCATATAAGTTAGAAACTAGGTGGTTTATTATTGGGTATTATATGCTCACACCCAGCATATACACTTAGGGGGACATGAAATTTCATGGTCTATTTTTTGGGTACCTATAGGTACAAGTACATGTTTGGATGAATTTTTTTTCTAATCATGGTTGATCTTTGTATGACTCATGTTCCATAGTGTTGTAAATGGAGACGGGAGATTGATTTTTTCATTTAGCCTTAGGTTTCAGGGATCATTTTATACTATTGACCTTTATATGATTTGAAAATATTTATCATATGGAATTCACTCTATTTGGATCATGTTAGTTTTATTGTATTTTAGTTTATTAATAAAATTGGGTAAAACAAATCCCACTGGTCTTCTTAGAACCTCGATTCTATTCTCTAGCCTTTGGTGATCGAGAGGTGAAAATGAGGTCATGTAGTGCTCTATCCTAGTACTATTTAGGTATCTTGGTCACCATCACTACACCACATGTACTTTTTTTCTTACATAAGATCTTGAATCATGGAGGTGGTTTTTTCTACTTGTACCTTTATCTCTTATATCCCTTGGTTTAAGATCCTTACCTCTTACTCCATATCAACAATTTATAGTAATTAATTATGGTTTTTTAATTTAAATTGTTGATATAAAATATTTAAATATTGATAGTCATATTTGTGATTACTTTCCCATCCAGAATAGTTTATCAAATCTCTCCATCCAAATTATTTTGTATGTAAGATTATGATTAACAGTGTAAGTTTCTAGATTGATTTTTTGAGACTTTATAATGGATTGGATATGAGTGGTGGGTTTTTTATTTTCTTGTATCTTTTACAATGAAAATGTTTTTAGTATTCTCCCGTAGATGTATGGAATTATCTTAACCACATAAATATTTATTTTCTATTTGGTTTTATTTTATGTGAAGTATGTTAATAGAGTTTTTTGTAGTAATTTGGCGATATCACTTCCTAGTTCCAGTGCATAGACTCGACGGAGGCAATTATCAGACAAACCTCTCTGCATAGACTCGGTAGAGGAAATTATCAGACAAACCTCTATTCAATAGGATTATGTAGATTTCCACTATATAGGATGGGGTTCATCATAAAAATCTATATCCATTGTATATCATATATTTTATAGAGCTTTCCACTCATTTCTTATGATGTGTTGTTTGGATCTTTCAATTTTATTAGATGTTCTATTCCTCTATCCAATTATTTCTACCTTATAACCATCATCCGATCATCTTTTTCTGATGATCCCAATTCAAAAAACTCTATTTGGTGAAACTTCATCCGATGATTTTTTTTATCTTCTCATTTTGGTGAAAATAAAAAAACCCAAAAATATTCTACATGGAAATTAATTTCTGATTTTTTTTTTTCAACCAACCACTTGAGATCATCCTATATTTGATGGATGAAGTGTTCTTTAAAATTGATATATGGTTTAGGATGTCTTTTTAGACATGAGATAGTATTTTTGAGACTTAATAGGTATATTATGAGAAATTTCTTGGCCAGATATCATCTTAAAGTGCCTTAAGTTACTAGGGGATATTGGGAAAAAGTGTTTGAGGATTTTTTTATCTAATCCAAGACTTTTTTCAAATATTTAACATATTTATATATTTTTTCAACTAGTGTATATGAATCTCATTCCCTATTTATTAATATTTATGTGTTTTAATTTTTTTAATATTGTGTAGGAACATTGTAATATACATGGATAAAAGCTGGATCACATTACTCAGGAACACACCTCAGTATGTTAAGGGTTTGGAGGAGTTTTTAGATTTTGAAATTTCTAATCGATCCGTTGAAGGGAGAATAATATGTCCATGTCCTAAATATAAATTTAGAATATGGTTGAAGAGATATGAAGTTTATAAACATTTAAAATTGAAGAAATTACCTAGTAAATATTTGTGTTGGATTTGGTATGGAGAATCGAACGTTACAGAAAGGTTGACCACTGATGTCAATCCATAGAATGAGATACCAAATTCGTCGACAATGGTAAATGAAATGTAAAACCTTATAAATGATGCATTTGTCACTACAAGACACCACCATCAACATAAACACATATAAGAACAACCATATTAGGGTGCTACAAATATCAACGTGACAAGTGATGTTTTTGATACTTTAGGATAACCAGATAAATATTATAACATATCAGTGGATCCTCCTCTTGATTATGTAGAGACTAATGTAAGAGAAAAATTCACTGAGGAAAATACATTTCATGATTTAGTTGACGATGGAAATCAAGAGTTGAATAGTAGATGTTTGAAATATTCAAAACTTTATATTTTGATGAAGTTGTACCGTATCAAATGTCTATGTGGAATTACAAATAAGGCAATGTCCATGATATTGGAAGTGTTTTGTGATGCATTTCCTGAAGCAAACGTCCCTGAGTATTTTTATTGTAACGACCCAAAGTTTTTCAATGGAAATTCCATTCTTTTATTTATGTCATAAAATAACATGAAATCACAACATAATGAACTACTAAGTGATAAGTGACCTTTAAACATAATTTTTTCACTTCTGTGTTAGGAATTTTGAAAATCTAACTTACACGGTTATGTTCAAGATGATTTTTGGAGTATAATGAAACAAAAATAATTTTTGGTGAATAGTGAACTACCCTTATGAATAGTAACATACCCTTATGAATAGTAATATGACCCTTATTAATAGTAAATCATCCAACATAAGAGTAAAATTGCCTATGAATAATTAAATAAAATTTAGACATCTTAGAAAGTGACAATTTGACCTTAGTAAACGTTTTGATATTTTGTAAGTCATAAATAATTAATTATAATTAATTAATTAATTTAAAAGGATATTTATTTCTCTAAAATTTATTCATAAATTATTAAATCAATGTCTTATAGTTTTTAGATAATTTTATAAGAACCAACGTAATTTTTGAAAGCACTATAAAACCAGTTTTAATCTTAAAAACTGTTTTTTTAAGTAAATTATGATTTTAAGTAAATATTAAATTAATAATATTGAGAAAATTATTTTTGAAAAAATGGACTTCATTTTTGGATTCTACATGTTGAAAAATGGTTGGGTTAATTTTTTGTGATTTTTCTGAGATACTTGAATTTTTTATGAATATTAGAATCTGATAATTTACAATAAATGCTAAATAAAGGATTAATTGAGTCATCGATGATGCTCTACTGATGTAAGACCACTTGGTTCGGGATTAAATTATAAAATTACTATTCTTTGTCGTTAAAGACTCACTATTCCTTGTCTTAGGGTAAATTAATAAACTAATGAATTTTATATTAAGGAAACCCCTCACCCCTCCACTATAAAAGCCATCCTTCACACCCTCATTTCCTCACACATCTCAAGCTCCAATCCATCTCTAAACTCTGCCCAAAAACCTTCCCTAGCCCCTACCCCACTTCCAAGAGCTTCTGGTCTCATCAAAAGACCAATCTTAGTCCCTTAAGGAGGTTCTCAAGAGGAGGATTCTAGAGGTAATTTCCCTCCCTCTTCTACTTTAATTTCCTTTCAAGTTCAAGTTCATTTCTTGATCTCTCCCCACCTATCTTCATCCAAATTGTATTTTAACTCCATTATTATAAATATACTGTTATTTTATGATTCTAATTGGATATTATATCATCCAACCCCATTTCTCTCTTCCTTTTATTTTATTAAAGAGAACGTTGTTCGGGAGGTGTTAATTTATCACCTTCAAGAACGACATGCTTTCTTCTTCCATTTCTACCTTCAGATCTGGTAATGAAACCATTTTTATGGTTGAACCATAATATTTTTTATGTATTATGTTCTATTTATAGTTCTGGAAATAACCTATGGCCATATTACTAAGTGATAAGTTAAAATAAGTTCGTTGTGATCCAAAAACCGCCCAAATTGACCCAAATAACCATCATTTAATTCTTATATAATGATTCATCCAAATGGATCTAATATAATTCATTATAATATCGTTAAAACTCTTTTAATATCATTAATTACATATAATATCATTTCTGGATGTTTACTCATGTTTTACCCAAACTTCAATTTAAGAATACAAGTGAACCATCCAAGAAAAACCATAAAAACAAACATCCCCGAACAATGTTTTTAAACTCTATAAGTCATACAAAGGAACATAATATGACATAATGAAACCAGAATGAACCCTATTAATGTAAAAATTGTTCTTTATTTCTAATTAATGAATATAATTTCATTATACAGGACATTAAAGAGAAGGAATCATTCAGATACAAGGTAAGGGGAAATTCTCGAACCCAACTTTCATCCTTCGGGTTCTCCCTCTTTCACTCCATTTTTGATATGGTTACTCCTTAAATATCATTTCTTCATAATTATATAACCTTTTCTGAGATATAAATGTTTTCTACTAAAGTTTATGTCAATCCAAATGTTTTCCAAAAGAACTCTTCTTTTAAGAACTCACCTTTTACCTCTCATTCAAGGTTGATGGTTCTTGTATCTAGTATGTTGTTCCCTCTTTATTTTGGGAACCCAAAGTGTATGAATGTGTTCTTATGAGATTAAACCCATTAATTTTCATGGGTTATTTATGTTCATTTATGTTATATTTTCATTGTGTCATGCATGATAAATTATAATGTTATGATGTGACGGGTGCGCCCGGAATTATATAGCGCAATATGAATGTTTCAAAGTGACGGGTGCGCCCGGAATTATATAGAACTCCAATGAATTGGGTAAAGTGATAAATCTCATTAGTAAATGTGAAATGATATGTGAACAAGATGCTAGCTTGTTTCAAAATTATTTTTGGTAGTTAACCACTAAGACATGATGTTTCATTTTTATGCATTGCCACATTTCAAGTCTTTTATTTATGCTCCTCTCATGTTCATGATCTTTTGCCTATGTTATGATTATGCTCACCCCATGATATATTGTTCTTATCTATCCTCTTACTGGGATTATTTCTCACCCCTTTTGATGTATATCCTCAGGTGGCTACATGTACTAAGGAGAGGAAAAGTGCCACTAAGAAGCTAGAGAAGAAGAAATTAAATAAATGTTTATGGTTGATGTTGTATTTGTTATGTGTGGTCGTAGTTTTCCCAAGACACTAAACCTTTGAATCCTCTATGTGTAATACTATTATGTTGTTTATATTTGAAATGATGTAATAGTAATGTAAGAAAAGGTTCGGGTCACTATAGTTGGTATCAGAGGCAAGGTTTAGTTAATTTGGGAATTAAGATTAGTGAACCCTAGAGAAAACCTCTAGTATGAGATTAAGTACAAATATGAACATAAGAGTATTTATCTAGGGAACCCATATGTTATGTTTTTGGTATAAATTGTTTAAATGAATAATTTATTCATGACTTTTTTTACTTATATTTTGTTCTAACCTTTTCTATTTTAGAAAATGGTGGGAACCAGGAGAAATCATGCCAACAACTCATGCAAGGGCCAACGATTGCCCAAACGACATCCCCAATGATTTGGGAGGTGGAGTTAAAAAATTCATGGTGATTCTTACCCAATTATCTCAGGTTATGAATAATAACCATAATAATGGGGAACTTACTCCTTCACCAAAGAGGGATCAAATGGCTATTGAATGTTTTATGCGGCAACGACCACCGACGTTTTGTGGATCTTATGATCCACTAGTTGCAGAACAGTGGGTCAACTCCATGGAGAAGATCTTTTCTGTGCTTCACTGTTCTGAGACAGAGAAGGTGACTCCAGCCGTTTATCTTCTAAATAGAGAATCTGATCAATGGTGGGATTTGATTAAGAACACCAAGCCAAGGGAGGAAATTGAAGAGATGGAATGGGAAGACCAAAAGATAATGTTTCTTAATAAGTATTTCCCACTAACTCTTCGCATGAAGATGGAGAGAGAATTCATAGAGCTCAATCAAAAAGAAGGAGAATCTGTCACAACCTATGAATCAAATTTTACAAGGCTCGCAAGGTATGCTTCAGGTTTTTTTATCAACAATGATAGAAAAATTGATAGATTATTTAGTGGATTAAAAACACACCTTCAAAATGCTCTTGCAATTCAAGACTTTGGGAGTTATGAAGAAGTTGTTCGGTGTGCTCTCAAAGTGGATATGGATTTTGGAGAATGGTCCCATGGATATGGTGATAAGAAAAGAAAGATGGAGTTTCAAGCTGTTGGATCTAATGATAAGGGTGGGAAGAAAAATCAACGACCCACATGCCAAAAATGTTGGAAGTTGCACAATGGGAACTGACTCAAATGGATAGGGAAATACTTCAAGTGTGGGAAAGAAGGACACCATGCTCAAGAGTGTCGAAAAGACATGAAAAGGAAGGAGAATTCATCCGATGAAAGGAGAGAACCACTCATATTTCAATGCTACAACTGTAGGGAGCTAGGGCACTATGAAAACCAGTGCACTAAACCTCGAGTTCTCGAGGGTAATCAGTGTCAGCAGCCACCAAAGACAAAGGAAAAAGGGAAGTATTATTCCATCACTACTGCATAGGTGGAGCATGATAATGAAGTCGTACAAGGTACACTTCCTATTCACTAAAGAATGGAAAAAGTTTTATTTGATCCTGATTTTACGCATTCCTTAATATCTTGCAAGTTTTCTAGAACTATAGAATTGAAGCCCCGAAACCTTGAAGTAGAGATATCTGTAAAAACACTAAGTGGTGCAATAATTTCAACCCAAGTGTTTGACACTTCTCATGTTGGCGTATGTGGGAAGATTCTTCCAGCAAATCTCATAATACTTCCCTTGGTGGAATTCGACTCTATAATGGGAATAGACTGTCTCTCATTATATAGAGCTCATATCAACTATCGGGAAAAGGAAATATATTTTCATATTCTAAACCATCCCATTATCCTCTAAAAATGCAAGGAAGATCGTGAATCTCCTTTGAAAAATCCTTCAATGGTGTGGGTGTTTATTCCCTATGAAGAAGCATACCTCGCCCAAATGGTTGAGTCAAAGGAAAGTACCAACCTTGAGGAAATGCCCATCGTGAGGGAATACAGCGATGTATTTCCTGAAGAGTTACCCAGAATTCCCCCGGATCGTGAGGTAAAGTTCTCAATTGAACTCATACCCGGAGCTACTCCTATCTCAAAGTGCCCCTATAGGATGGCTCCTATCAAACTGGAGGAGTTAAAGAAGCAGCTGCAAGAGAATCCGGACAAATGGTTCATACACCCTAGTGCATCACCTTGGGGTGTGCCAGTGCTCTTTGTGAAGAAGAAGGATGGATCAATGCGACTGTGTATCGATTATCGGGAACTCAACAAGATCGCCATAAAGAACAAGTATCCTCTCCCAAGGATTTATGAATTGTTCGATCAGTTAAGAAGATCTCAATACTTCTCAAAGGTGGATCTTCGTTCTGTATATCATCAGGTAAAGGTGAAGAAGAAAGATATTCAGAAGACTGCCTTCCATACAAGGTATGGGCACTATGAGTTTTTGGTGATGCCCTTTGGACTTACTAATGCCCCTTCAATCTTCATGGATTTGATGAATAGAGTCTTTAGACATTACCTCGACAAATTTGTGGTAGTGTTTATCGATGATATTCTTATCTACTCCAAGAGCAAGGAGGAACATGAAGAACATCTAAGACTTGTGTTGGCGACATTAATAAAGGAGAAGTTGTATGCCAAGTTCAGAAAGTGTGACTTTTGGATGAATCAAGTCACATTATTGGGACATATGATCACAAGTGAGGTAATTTATGTGGATCCTTCAAAGACAAAGGTGATTGAGTAATGGACCATTCCCTCTAGTGTCATATAAATCAGTAGTTTTCTTGGATTAGCCGGGTACTACCGATGTTTTGTGAGAAACTTCTCACGATTGTCAAGCCCGCTAACTAAGTTAACAAGGAAAGGGGTAAAGTATGTCTGGATGGAAGAATGTGAAGGAATATTCAAGGATCTAAAGAGAAGGTTGATCACTGCACCTATACTCACACTACCGAAAAGTGGAGAAAGTTTTGTGATATACAGTGATGCTTCAAAGAAAGTATTGGGTTGTGTACTCATGCAAAATGATAATGTGATAGCCTATACCTCACGACAGTTGAAGATCCATGAGCAGAACTACCCGACGCATGATCTAGAGCTGGCAGCCGTGATTTTTGCCTTGAAAATATGGCGGCACTACCTTTATGGTGAGAAGTGTGACCTATACACCGACCACAAAATCCTAAAGTATATATTCACACAAAAGGAGCTCAACATGCATCAAAGGAGATGGTTAGAGATGATCAAGGATTACAATTTCTCTATTCACTATCATCCTGGAAAGGCGAACAAGGTAGCTGATGCTCTAAGAAGAAAAGAACCTGCTACTCTATCCATGTTGTGGATTGAGAAAGACCCTATCTTCATGGATGTGCAAAGAATAGAGTTGGAAATCATAAAGGAAGGGGATACATCCTACCTTTCCCAAATTATTGCGTAACCATCCATCCAAGAAAAGATTAAAGAAGCACAAAGGGATGATGTGGAGATACAAAAGAGGTTGAATGCAGTAAAGGAAGGGAAGATGCAAGAGTTCCATATCGACGATGATGGTGTGATTCAGTTTGGAACGTGGCTTTGTGTGCCTTCATCACCCGGGATAAAGAATGAGCTATTGGATAATGCACATAGCTCAACTTTCTCTATCCATCTTGAGAGTACCAAGATGTATCGTGATCTCTGAGAACACTTCTGGTGGGATAACATGAAGAAGGAGATTGCGGAATATATATCAAGGTGCTTGGTATGTCAGCAAGTTAAAGCTGAGCAACAAAAGTCCAAGGGTATGATGCAGTCATTGCCTATACCCATTTAGAAATGGGAAAACGTTACTATGGACTTTGTCATAGGTCTCCCGAAGATGTCAAAGGGAAATAATGCGATATGGGTTGTGGTTGACCGACTCACCAAGACTTCCCATTTTATCACTATTTGGGAAGATCTCTCACTTGATCAACTTGCAAAGATATATGTGAAGGAAGTGGTGAGATTGCACGGTGTTCCACTATCAATTGTCTCTGACCGTGATCCAAGGTTCACAGCTAAGTTCTGGAGGATCCTTCAATATGCTTTGAGTACTGAATTAAATTTCAGCATGAACTATCACCCCCAAACTGATGGCCAGTCTGAAAGGACTATTCATACGCTTGAAGATATTCTAAGAGTCTGCTCTCTTGAATTCAAGGGTGGTTGGGATCAGCATCTCTCATTGGTTGAGTTCTCATACAACAATAGCTTCTACTCGAGTATTCAGATGGCTCTATATGAAGCTCTGTATGGAAAGCGATGTAGAACTCCAACCTGTTGGGATGAAGTTGGAGAAAGGAAGCTACTTGGACCTAATCTTGTTCAAGAGATGACAGAGAAGGTTCAAGTCATCTAGAAACACATAAAAGCTGCTCAAAGTCGGAAAAAGAGCTATGCTGACAACCGTCAAAGGGACTTGGAGTTCGACGTTGGAGATAAAGTTTTCCTTCGAATATCTCCATGGAAGAGAGTCATTCGATTCGGGAAGAAAGGGATGGTAATCCCAAGGTATATTGGCCCCTTTGAAATCCTTGACCTCATAGAAGTCGTGGCCTATCGTATTTCACTTCCACCGAATATGGCTCAAGTTCATGATGTGTTTCATGTATCACTACTAAGGAAGTACATACCAGACCCCTCACATGTACTAAACTCAGAGGTGGTGCAGCTGAAAGATGATCTCTCCTATGAGGAGTAGCCAGTAAAGATTCTGGATCGTAGAGATAAGGTTCTACACAACAAGATAACCCATATTATCAAAGTTTTTGGAGAAAACATAAGTTTGAGGAAGCAACTTGGGAACCATAAGAGGCAATGAAGGAGAAGTACCCTCACCTGTTTGTGTAAAGTGAAATTTCGGGGGTGAAATTTCTTAAGGGGGAAAGAATGTAACGTCCCAAAGTTTTTCAATGGAAATTCCCATCTTTTATTTATGTCATAAAATAACATGAAATCATGACATAATGAACTACTAAGTGATAAGTGACCTTTAAACATAAGTTTGTCACTTCTGTGTTAGCAATTTTGAAAATCTGACTTACACAGTTGTGTTCAAGATGATTTTTGGAGTCTAATGAAACAAAAATATTTTTTGGTAAATAGTGACCTACCCTTATGAATAGTAACATAACCTTATGAATAGTAATATGACCCTTATGAATAGTAAATCATCCAACATAAGAGTAACATTACCTATGAATAATTAAATAAAATTTAGACATCTTAGAAAGTGACAATTTGACCTTAGTAAACGTTTTGGTATTTTGTAAGTCATAAATAATTAATTATAATTAATTAATTAATTTAAAAGAATATTTATTTCCCTAAAATTTATTCATAAATTATTTAATCAATGTCTTATAGTTTTTAGATAATTTTATAAGACCCTACATAATTTTTGAAAGCACTATAAAACCAGTTTTAATCTTAAAAACTGTTTTTTTAAGTAAATTGGGATTTTTATTAAATATTAAATTAATAATATTTAGAAAATTATTTTTGAAAAATGGACTTAATTTTTGGATTCTTCGCGTCAAAAAATGTTTGGGGTAAATTTTTTGGATTTTTCTGAGATACTTGAATTTTTGATGAATAGTAGAATCCGATAATTTACAATAAATGCTAAATAAAGGATTAATTGAGTCATCGATGATGCTCTGCTGATGTAAGCCCACTTGTTTCGGGATTACATTATAAAATTACTATTCTTGGTCATTCAAGACTCTCTATTCATTGTCTTAGGGTAAATTAATAAACTAATGAATTTTATATTAAGGAAACCCCTCTCCCCTCCACTATAAAAGCAACCCTTCACACCCTCATTTCCTCACACCTCTCAAGCTCCAAGCCTTCTCTAAAATCTGCCCAAAAACCTTCCCTAGACCCTCCCCCACGTCTAAGGGCTGATGGTCTCATTAAAATACCAAGCTTAGGCCCTTAAGGAGGTTCTCAAGTGGAGGATTCTAGAGGTAATTTCCCTCCCTCTTCTCCTTTAATTTCCTTTCAAGTTCAAGTTCATTTCTTGATCTCTCCCCACCTATATTCATCCAAATTGTATTGTAACTCCAGTATTATACATATACTGTTATTTTATGATTATAATGGTATATTATATCATCCAACCCCCTTCTCCTCTTCCTTTTATTTTATTAAAGAGAACATTGTTCGTGAGGTGTTAATTTATCACCTTCAAGAACGACATGCTTTCTTCTTCCATTTCTACCTTCAGATCTGGTCATGAAACCATTTTTATGGTTGAACCAGAATATTTTATATGTTTTATGTTCTATTTATATTTATGTAAATAACCTATGTCCATATTACTAAGTGATAAGTTAAAACAAGTTCGTTGTGATCCAAAAACCGCCCAAATTGACCCAAATAACCATCATTTAATTCTTATCTAATGATTTATCCACATGGATCTAATATAATTCATTATAAGTTCATTAAAACTCCTGTAATATCATTAATTACATGTAATATCATTTTTGTATGTTTAATCATGTTCTACCCAAACTTCAATTTAAGAATACAAGTGAACCACCCAAGAAAAACCATAAAAACGAACATCCCCGAACAATGTTTTTAAACTCTATAAGTCATAAAAAGGAACATAATATGACATAATGAAACCAGAATGAACCCTATTAATTTACACAATTTTCTTTATTTCTAATTAATGAATATAATTTCATTATATAGGACATTAAAGAGAAGGAAGCATTCAGATACAAGGTAAGGGGAAATTCTCAAACCCAACTTTCATCCTTCGGGTTCTCCCACTTTCACTCCATTTTTGATATGGTTACTCCTTAAAGATAATTTGTTCATAATTATCTTACCTTTTCTAGGATATACATGTTTTCTACTAAAGTTTATGTCAATCAAAATATTTTCCAAAAGAACTCTTCTTTTAAGAACTCACCTTTTACCTCTCATTCAAGGTTGATTGTTCTTTTATCTAGTATGTTGTTCCCTCTTTCTTTTGGGAAACCAAAGTGTATGAATGTGTTCTTATGAGATGAAACTAATTCCTTTTCATGGGTTAGTTATGTTCATTTATGTTATATGTTCATTGTGGCATGCATGATAAATTATAATGTTGTGATGTGACGGGTGCGCCCAGAATTATATAGCGCAATATGAATGTTTCAAAGTGACGGGTGTGCCCGGAATTATATAGCGCTCCAATGAATTAGGTAAAGTGATGAATCTAATGAGTAAATGTAAAATTATATGTGAACAAGATGCTAGATTTGTTCATAATTATGTGTGGTAGTTAACCACTAAGACATGATGTTTCATTTTTATGCATTGCCACATTTCAAGTCTTTTATTTATGCTCCTCTTATGTTCATGATATTTTTCCTATGTTATGATTATGCTCACCCCCTAATATATTGTTCTTATCTATCCTATTACTAGGCTTCTATATCACCCCTTTTTATGTATATACTCAGGTGGCTACATGTACTAAGGAGAGGACAAGTTCCACTAAGAATCTAGAGAAGAAGAAATTAAATAAATGTTTATGGTTGATGTTGTATTTGTTATGTGTGGTCCTAGTTTGCCCAAGACACTAAACCTTTGGATCCTCTATGTGTAATAATAATATGTTTTTTATCTTTGAAATGATGTAATAGTAATGTAAGAAAAGGCTCGGGTTGCTATATTTATGATATGAAAAAAGTTGTTAACAGGCTTGGTTTGAATTATACAAAAATACATGGGTGTCCCAATGATTGTATGCTTTATTGGCAAGAGTATTCAAGTAGACAGGATTGCAAAAAATGTTCTTCTTCTAGATGGCAGTCAATGGGTGATGTTGGAAGTCTGAATCAACATACTACCATGAAGAAGAAGAAAAGGAACACACCTGAAAAGGTTTTACATTAATTTCCATTAAATCCTTGATTGCAAAGATTATTCATGTCATCGAAAACCGTCGAACACATGAAGTGGAATTTTGTAGATAATAAAAATGGCGGGTTAATATGACATCCATGAGATTCAAAATCGTGGAAGAAATTTGATTCATTACACCCATATTTCTCAGTTTATCTTAGTAATGTTCAATTGGGATTGGATGTCAATGGATTCAACCCATTTGAGACTTTGAGTACCAGTTATAGCATTTGGCCAGTTTTTTTATCCCTTACAATCTGCCTTTGTGGATGTGTATGCAACAAACATATTTTATCATTTATATGATTATTCCTAGAAAAACAATGCCTAAAAATGATATTTATGTATACTTAAAGCCTTTAATTGAATAATTATAGGAGTTATAGAGAAAATGTGTTGATACATTTGATGTTTCTTCTAAAAAAATGTTCAAAATGCATGCTGCTTTAATGTGGACCATTAGTGACTTCCCTAGGCTTGGAAATTTATCTGGTTGGAACAATTACACGGGTTTGGATTGTCCTATTTTTTACTTTGATTTTGAGCCCAAATGGCTACCTCACAGTAGAAAATGTTGTTTCTTTTTCCATCGAAGATTTCTCGAGGCATCTCATAGATTTCGGCTGAATAGATCAAAATTCAACGGTTTCATTAATTGTAGACCACCTCTAAAGTTGTTAACTGATTATGAAATATTGACACAACTTGAAAATTTTGAAACATAGTTTTTAAAGGTTTATCATTTGAATGATAGTGAGAAATGGGTTTGAATTGCATCTTCAAGTGAAATCAGAATGCAACAATGGAAGAAAAAAAATATTCTTCAAACTTCTGTATTGGGAATTTAATTTGTTGTGGAATAATCTTGATGTGATGCATATTGAGAAGAATGTCTATGAAAATTTTATCTTCACATTGCTTAATGATCATGGAAAGTCTAAGAATCATATCAATGCTCAGAAATACTTACAAGTAATGAACATAAAACGTGATCTCTGGACATATGAGAATGAAAAGTATGATCCGGTAATTTTTGCAATGAAAAATAAGGATAAAGATACATTCCTTAGAATTTTAAATCATGTGAAAGTATCTTATGGGTATTAAAGTAACATCTCAAGGTGTGTTTACTTAAATAATCATAAGTTACATGGATTGAAAAGTCATGATTCACATATTTTGTTACAACAGTTACTACCATTTGCATTGCATACATTATTACCTGAAAAAGTTACTGCTGTTGTACTCCAATTCTGCACGTTTTTCAAGAAACTATGTGAGAAATCTCTACATCCATTTGAGCTTGATAGCCTTCAGGAGAGGTTTGTATTGACTCTTTGTGAAATGGATATGATCTTTCCTCTGTCATTTTTTACTGTCATGATGCATTTAACTGTGCATTTGGTTTAGGAATCTAAATTAGGAGGCCCCGTTCATTATCGATGGATATATCCAATTGAGAGGTACTTTATTTATATATTTTTCTGTTAAGTAAACATTTTTTGGAACTTAATTAAATTCATAATTATGTTTTTTTTAATTCAAAGATATCATGGTCATTTGAAATCATATGTGAGAAATAAAGCTCAACCAGAAGGCTCTATTACTGAAGGCTATTTGGCAGAAGAGTGTCTTAACTTTTGTTCTAAATACTTGGATGATATTGAAAAAAGATTTAATTGAGTTGGATGTGTTGACGACACATCAACTCAATCTCAAATACATGGTAAATCAAAAATATTTTCTGTTATTTTTTGATCAGTTGGGAGGACCTCAAATGTTACACTGACAGAAATAGAATTATTACAGGCACATAGATATGTGTTTCTGAATAGTGAAATTGTAGATCCATTTATTGAAGAGTTTAGGATACAAACAAAGAGACGAATGAGAGGCCGAACACGAAATGAGAAAGATATAACAAAATCTGTTAATAAAGAGCTTGTATAATGGTTTTAACGATGTGTAATTTCATAAATATTGAAATAAATACAAATATTAAGTTGACACATATATTTTGTAATTCTAATAAAGTATATTTATTTTTTCAGATCATGAATACTGATACTCGAGCAAAGTTATCAGAATATTTGAAGTTTCTTGCTTTAGGTCCTCTAAAACAAGTTAGAAAGTTTGATGCTTACTATGTGAATGGATTTAGATTTCATACAGTCAATATAGAAGAGGGTTTGAAAACACAGAATAGTAGTATATTTACATTTACTGAAGTGGGATACTATGGAAAGATGACTGATATTATTGAATTAAACTACCATGGGAATTTTTAAGTTTTTTATTCAAATGCAATTGGGTCGATATAATCAGAGGTATTAAAAGATATTCCTTGCAATTTACTTTTGTGAACTTATCTCACCTGATGGATGTTGGTGATCGTGAACTGCATGATCCATATATCTTATCATCGCAATAAAAAATGGTATATTATGTGAATGATGTTGTGGATTAAGGGTGGAGTGTATTTTCTCATGTAAAACAAATAGATTTGTATGATATGGGTGATGAAGTGGAAGATTTGAACTCTGACATTGAATCTCATCAATAATAAGAATCGGAATTATTTTTCCACCATGATATTGAAAATATTAGTCTAGCAAGGATGAATGAAGTGGATGAAGTAATGGAGCATAAAATCAACATGATTGAAGGAGAAAATGATTGTATGTACAGTTATGCATTCATTTAGAAACTACTTATTTCATTTATGCAATCATTAATTATCATTGTTATGTATATTTTGTTTGTTAGTACGGTGCATCTGTTATCTTTTTTTAAAAAAAATCTGCATAATTTTTTTGAAATATATGTTCTGAACTTAATTTTATTTGATTAAATGACAGTAATGCTAAGGAGGAAGTGATATACTATTTCATAGACCACTGTGATAGATGATGATCCATCTGTCTCCCTCCTTATGACATCTGAGCCACCATTCGCCTACCCTCCTGCACCATCTCCCCCTGCAATATCTCTCAAACCCTCTGTGAGCGTCCCTTCAGCAGCTCAATCATCACCTCCTACTTCAGGAGCCTCAACAGTGTGGGAGTGGCGCGCCACTTATAGTTCTTTGTGGGGATACTGGAGGGTGACTGTTATAGGTACAAATTTTAATATGAATAAATTTATTGCACTTTTTTTATACTAACTGTTTTTTCATTAAATATGGAAACAATGAAACTATGGAGAAAAATATAAAAAGTTCAAATGTATGGAATCTAACTGGAGATAAGATAGTTGTCTCATTTGATTCATATGGGGTCCCTATAGATGATGTCGCAAGACTACTTGGCCAGATTTTAGGCCAGTTGGCCACAGAGCCTGTTTACCTTCCTATTTCATATGATGATTGGAGACATATGCCTGTAAGTTGGAATAATGAAGTTTTTGATTCCCAAAAAAAGGTAATTTTAATACATTATGGTGTAATTGAATGTCATGTTATTAATATTTTCAAAATGAATTTCTGTGTACATATTTTTTTCCACTTTATGGTTACTGATGTGATAACACGAAAGTGGAAATTAAAATATCTTGGAAAAAAATGGAAAGAAATTACATAGAGATTGTGGGGAGATGTCAATGATACTTTTTTGACTTCCCAACGGATGTATGACAAGCTACCCGATGGGGTACCCAAAGAGTAATGGAAAGTTTTTGTTGATAGACATCGTGATGAGAAGCAGATGGTATTTAAATATATATTACTATAATAATAATCTCATTTTACATTTATACATGTATATTAAGAGGAGATGAAATTGAATACATTATTATTAAATTTCATTTTATTTATTTTAGGATCTTTCAAAAAATAATGCATCGCGTCGGTCTAAGCAGGTTATCCATCACACTGCGAGGTCAAAGAGTTTTTCTAGAAGCCGATCTGCTCTGGTAATATTTTCATTAGTTTAAATATTTATAAGACAATATTATTTGTTTAATATATTAAATTGTTGATTTATGTTTTTTTAATGCAATCATAGAGTTTAGGGAACAAATCATCCCAAACATAAGTGTGGTTGAATGTTCACTAAAAATCTGATGGAAGTTTTTTTAATGAGCTTGGCAAAGAAGTTGGGGTATGAACTCATTTTTCATTATAATAACTTATTATTAGTTGTTATTATGTTAATATATATTGCTTCTAATATGACTGTTATTTGATTTATAGGTAAAAATTAAAGAACTGTGGGATGTCAATCCTGCGCAGTCCTACTCAGTCTCTTAGGATGACCCGGTTGCTAAAGTCCTTGGGAAGGAGCATCCTGGTAGAGTGTGTTGGATGGGTTTGGGACCCGTACCATCTGAGGTCTTTGGAAGGCCACCAGGGATTGTAGCTTCATATACTCCTTGTTGTAGTCAGTCTGTACCCCGAGATACTCAGAGAGAGATCATTTCTCTACGAAACATAGTTCATGACCAGGGGGCTCAGATATCCGCTTTGCAGAAATCATTGATTGATTTATATTAGAAGATGATTGGATCTTCCCCCAGTGGTATTGCATCGACTGTCGGTGAGCAGGTAAATGACAAAAAATCAAAATCATTTAGTTTGAAAACTTTTATTGGTTTTGAGTTTAAATAAAAATATACAACAGTATTTAATTTTTAATATAATGTTTTTTCAAGTGGTAGCAAGAATTAGAGATGGAGGTGGAGAGGGTGATGAGATTTGTTCATCATCAAACCATGATTAGTTATTTTGTTGATATGTTGGACAAATATGGTAATAGTCGATTTGTATATGTATCATGTGTGGCACATAGTTGCCACCAAACATTTTCATGACCTAACATTTTCTTGATTTCTCATGTTTCTTTTTATGTATTTTATTGATTTCTAATGTTTCCTTTTATGTCTTTATTTCTCGAGTGTGGTATGCACCATATATATAGATTCTTTTTTGTCATGAATCATGTTTTATGATTCATTTTTCCTAAATTTATTAGGATTTTTACCCAAGGATGAACGATCAAAAACATATCCTATAGTAACAGGAATCAATCCATTCATAGTTCTTAGAAAAGTTCCTCTATAAAAATTTGTCTCGTGTATAGGAGGAGAAGTATGAGATGTATGAGAACCATTATGTGAGAAATAAATAAACAAATTGATGTTAATGAGGAAGGGTATCACCTTTAGGGTATAACCAGTGTGATTATAATTTTCACCAAGGTCTGTTATAGGAGATCCCAACATCATTACATATATTGAAACATCATGAATCAATCCACATATAGTTTTTATATAATACCTATATTCATATTAGGCTCTTTCCTAGGGTAAGAGTCATTTTTTCATAACATAGGTTTATAGATAAAGAACCACATGGTAAGGATCCATATGTATATTTGGATAATATGTAGAGGAAGACAGGTCTTACTATGTAGACTACTTTAAGAAGTTTCAAGTCTTACAAGATGGACCATGCATCACATAGTTTAACATCATGTGAAAATGACTAAAATAATATATATTTTAAGATCATATGAACAATACCTTATTATATGAGGTTTAATGTTGTTTAAACTGATTTTTAAAATGAAATGAACTTGTCTTGATGCCAACCCTATGGATGGAAAACCAATGTGAATGAAGAAACTCAGTCACTAAGATAAATTGGGGGATTTGATATTGGTTTTTTTGTTGGGTTTGAGATAGGATATCTAGGAATCACTATGTATCCCATGAAAATAGGAATCAATCCACATATAATTTTTATAATTTTGGGGAAAATATGATCACCTTGACTTAGAATTGAGAAATAATAGGGAAACCAAAATAAATAGAATGAGTGTAATGGTACATACCATTTATGAACTTCCCTTTGTGCATTATCAAGTCTTGGGGATGTTTAGGGATAGTTTTGTGGTGATTTTGAGGTTTTAGGTGGTGTTTTAGCCTTTTGAAGGCCACCACGGCTTGTGCAATGACTTGTCTGGATATGAAGGAGGTAGTTTTATGTTGGGCGTGATCTTGTGTAAAATGGGATATATAACCATGAATTGTGGATGACATGGTGTTATGCGTGTTGTCCTAGTGGTTTTCCTATGCACCATGAGAATATTGAAATTCCCTTGGGTGGGCATGGAATATCGGAGGACCACCTGTCCAAAATAGGAAACCCAAGCTCACCACATTGTAGCATTGGGCATGGTGAGGGTAAAATGGTTGTGAAATGGGAACTAAGTCATGGATTGTATACATGGAAGAATATAGAAGAACCACTATGGATTAGACCACTCTATGTTCTAAAATTTTTTGGAGGCCAAATTCCATTTTAAAATTAAAAAAAGATAAAATGACAATGAGGGTTCTAGATCACACTTTTACCAAACCCACCACATGAGTTTTGGATATTAACCATGTTTTGGTAGAGTCCAGTGTGATTCACTTATAAATAGAAGTTTTATTACCTCCTATTTTTGAATTTTAGACTTTCCCCCAGTTCTTGGTTGACTCTTACTCATCCTCCCCTTCCCCAGTCACCTCCCTTGGTGTTCCAAACCACTTGGATCATATTGGATCATTTAGATTGAATTTATTTGATTCATGTTAGCCCTCTCTTTCCCCATTACTCCTTTGTTATCTTTTTATTATATTCAAGAGTTCATTATGGTGGTAATTCTCCTCTTTTTTGGGTGGTTTTTGATGGAGTATTATTATTCATTGGATTAAATAGTGATTCACTTGAGATCAGTGGTGGTTTATCATTGGTTATTGTTCATTTCTCCTTGAAGATTCAGTCAAGGTTGGGGATCCTTCATCTCCCCTTCTTTATATGTACATTTGGGTGGTTTTTACTTATTCTTGTTATTTATTCTTATATGGCCACACTAACTTGGTTTTCCAATTATGACTTATTTTGAGATAGTGTGTTGTTTTGGTTTTTATAAAACTTTTTATGTATGTTTGTATAACCTCACCACATATGAAAATGACTAAGAATATATATCAAACTATTAAATTGGTTTCCCATGCAATATTGTATTTCAGTGTGAATACCCTTCAAAATAATTTAGTAATTATGATAAAAATCCTTATTAAAACTAAATTATGTGTGGTGGTTGTGATGTGTAGTGGTTATGATGTGTGGTGGTGGTGATGTGGGGTGGTTGGGATGCGGGGTGGTTGTGATGTGTTGTGGTTATGATGTGTTATATGTTATATCTATTGGAATGGGTTTTTTTTCAAGGCATTGGTAATGGTCCTGCAGTATCAACTGCATTTTTTTTTGTAAATATGGCTTTAGCGGCAGTTTTAACCGCCACAAAATAAATATAATATATTTAGAGACGACTTTAACCACCACTACAATTATGGTATTTTGCTATCTGCGGCGGTTAAAACCACCGCTACGGATAATAATTTAGCGACGATTAAAACCGCCGCTAAACAGTTTTCATATTCCTTTATTATATCACGGCGGTTTTAATGGTTTTAGTGGCGGCTTTCCCTGGAGAAACTGATATTTTTTTAGTGGCGGTTTTAACTACCGCTAAACAGTTTTCATGTTCCTTTATTATATCCTGGTGGTTTTAATGGTTTTAGCGGCGGTTTCCCCCCGGCAAAAATGATTTTTTTTTTGCGACGGTTATAACTGCCGTGAAAAAAATACCAGTTTTGTTGGAGGGGAAACCGCCAATAAAACCATTAAAACCACCGCAAAATGCACCTAATACGACAATTACCATAAACCACCTCTAAATATAATAAACCTCCACCTATTGTATTCTGACACACACATTGGCAGCGGTTTCAAAAACCCACTGCCGAACCATATGGCGGCAGTTTAAACCGCCACCATTTCCAAAACAAAACCACCGGGAAATGGTCTTTTTCCTATAGTATGAGAAAATGTGGTGAAGATCAATCTGAATGGATTTAGTTGCTCCAGATTCTTTGAAAATATTCATGAGATGCTTCCACAAGGTTTTCACATAAAGTGCAATAAAACATATTATTACAGACATTCTGAAAAATACTTTCTTATTTTTATTTTTCCATTTTTTTACAGAATCATTTTTACTCTTTCAGGTATTCACCGTGAATCCATGTCAATTTATCTTCATGCATGAGGGAGATCTTCTAAATATGTATCATTCCAAAAGATCCAATTATCGGTTGCAAAATAATAATAATATCATCGGGATCCTCGTACTAAGCAGAAAATTTGGAAAGAATGAATTTATCATTAAGCCATACATAGAGTTTTTGTAAGAATAATCATATACATATGCTTATGTCTAACATTAAATATATAAACTAGTCGTTGGAGAATTAATTTTGAAATTTATTCTGGATAGCCAAAGTATATTCACTAGCGGTAGATGCCAGGATGATAGCATCTTGAACTAGTGGTAGCAGCCTTTGGTGGTAGATCACTAATAGTGGAATCTTTATTTGGTAGATGCTTTGATGGTAGCAACATGGTCATGGTAGCGGTAGCATAGCTTGGCGGTAGCACGGTCTAGTTTTAGATTATCTTGGCATTAGCACCTTTCAACTATATTGAGCAATAGTAGCATAGATTCATGCTAGGATATTTTGACAGTAGAACCGTATGATATTCGTGGTAGCAGATGGCTAGAAGTACTATGTGATGGTGGCAGCAACTCCACTCAATGGTAGCACATTCTGACGGTAGATCATGGAAGTTGTAAGATTGAACTAGCAATGGCATGCTTCAATCAACGATAGATCTTTATAACTAATGGAAGATTAACACTTAACTAAATTTCACAAATTTGGTCAAAAATGATTTCCTATCATACAACATCGAAATCATTAGAAATATAACAAACATGATTTGGAATCTTTAAAATAAATAGGTTTTGGACTAACCCAACAGAATAAATCTGTGAAGGGTTCCCCAGTCCCTAGCTTATGTCGTGATCCTTGAACGATGTTCTTGAGTGTTCCTTAGTCACGAAAACTCATGTGTTGGTTAGGCTAGGTGGTGACCTAGACTTTATGATAAGACTATTGTCTGGTGAGTTTCATTATAGCATGACCCTTGTAAGAAGGGTAGTTTTAATAGATCTTAATCCCATCCATGGAAGGTCGGGCTTCATGCATGTGTTCTAGGGGTGGTTCGCCATGGATATATAGACTAGAAAGAAATTAGGTCAGTGGGACTAATGCGTAGGGTAATAACTCATTTACCATGGCGATGTCATATGTTGATATGTTTATGTTGATAGTGGTTAATCATTCACTTAAATTGTTCTGTCTGGGGTGATGGATCGTTAATCTTGTGTGTGGTTTTGATGATATATCATTCACCCAGGGATGCCTTGTTGGCCCCATTGTGGATGAGTGATGCATCATTCACCTGGTGATACATTGTTCGCTCAGTTTTTGTGTAGTGATACATCATTCACCTAGAAATACATAATACGCCCAGTTTTAGTGTGGTGATACATCATTCCCCTAAAGATACATCATTCGCTCAGTCATTTTGTGGTGATACATCATTCACCTGGTGATACATTGTTCACCCAGACATTGTGTGGTGATACATCATTCTCATGGAAATACATTGTTTGTTCGGTTGTTGTGTGGTGGTATATCATTCACCTGGAGATCCATTGTGTGCCTCGTCGTTGTGTCGTAATACATCATTCACCTGACAATCCATCATTTTCCCGATCATTTTTTTGTGATACATCATTCACCCAGTGATACATCATTCACCTAGTTGTTGTATAGTGATACATCATTCACCCTGTTATTGATGAGTGGTGTGTCGTTCACCAGGTGATATGTCATTCTCCCAGTCATGTGTTTTGTAATAGTGGCTTCCCTAGACCTAACTTGAATAGTACTTTTCAATTACCATATTGTGTATATAGTGAGTTGCGCATGATGTGCACTTACCATAACAATGTTGATATTTCTGCATCCACTATTTACATGGTAATATCCATAGCTTATTTTTTATATCAAAGGGTTATAGCAGTTCTCAGACTATAATGAGAACCTTGAGATGTTGTGACATTAATCGTAAACATATGTCATATAGTCTAGATACATCATACTGACTAGACACAGATGATGTCTGACTATCAGGTGTTGGGATCTCATAAGCATTGAGACTTATTCTCAAGAAGTTCACAATTGGTGATCTCGAGTAGATGAGATCATGAGGACTGACTCGCCAATAGGAACACCACATGTTTCAAGTGTCATTGGTAGTTCCTATATGTGAACACGTGTAATGACCTTCTGACTTGAGATTATTACCAATGTATACTATTTGATCATGTACTTTGATGCAAGGAAAAAACTATGGCATTGAAGTCGTAGTGAGATAGCTTGTGTTGGGTGCATCATTGGTGGTATGACATTGATTGAATAATCAAGAATTTGTCACTTCTAAAAGGAAGTGATATCTCAGGCCTAGTTGACTAGGATGGTAGTACCTTCATTAAGTTTATGGTCGTGGTAGAAGAAGGTAAGTCTGTCCAGGTAGGTCAACGAATAATAAAGCAAGAATAGGATGATAACAAAAAGTATGTGTCTTGCTTTGAGAGATATTGCAAGATAAAAATATTATATTACACTGCATGTGTTCATAGGAAATGTTATCCTTGTTATGACGTATTTTTCTCTTTAAGAGCTTTGATGGGTTGTTAGACTCCACTCTTGGTCTTTTAATAGTATTCGTTGTTATCGAGATAAGGGCGTAGAGGGTCACACACTAAGCATATTCAAAAGTATGGTCGATTCTGATGAATTGGAGTTTAGGTCATGGAGAACCCTACCACGGGGTTTGGGATATGTCCAATAACATACGATTGTCATGGAATAAATAAATTCATATTATTTGAGTTTAAAATAATTGGTATTGAATTTATTTATTAAAATTATTCACATAAATACATGAAAAAATATTATATGAAAGAATATTGTTTTAATATTCAAGGTTCGTTTAATATTTGTGGGAATACCGAGTCGATTTAATGAATCGTTTTTATCACGTAATATATTTATTAAATTACAGGTAAGTGATAAAAATATAAATGATATTTATGATTTGGTAAAGCAGTCATGAAATATCATTTATAGTTTACTTAGTGGGTAATAAATATCTAGGGGTCGGGGACTTTTTATTAGGTATTTTAGAACTGCACTATAAAAGGAGGAAACTCTCACATGGAGAACTATTCATTGCATGTTTGGTGAGAACTTGTCTCTCCTCTCCCGCTTCCTAGAGAGAGAAGTATACGATTTGACATTCTGATCTGAGTTCTTCTTCGATCGATGGAATGTCATTATGGTGATCATCGGGATGTCAAAGGCGTCATCGTATCTTCACGCTAGCAGTTGGAATTTGACGATCGACATTCCTATGGATTTTTGAAGTGCGTGTGGATGGTCTAAAGAGATTCAATTTCGGATTCTTCGAGAAGCTATCGTTGTTGAAGAGAAGATGTTGAGTGAGACTTCAGATCAAAAAATGTAATTTATGATTTGATTTTTATGATTAAAATTTATCATGTGGGATCCTTGTGTCTTTAATGGGGCTGGTTTTTTCGACGATGACTTAGTTACGTCGGTCGCCAATGAAAAATATTAAATCTCCACCTCGTCTTCTTCTGTTGCACGTCCAAACACTTTCCATTGGTATTAGAGCGGTTACATTAGAATTTAAACTAAAGAAAAATGAAATTTGTAATAAACTTTTGTATAGAGAATCGCTCATGTCCCAATGCCACAGTAATCCGACATTGGATAGTCAAATTGCGGTCATCCAAAGTTTTTTTACATGGATTGAAATTAAATTTTCAGATATTAATTTTAAGAACATATTTGTATATGTGTTAAATTATATCCGAAGGTAGATGACCAGCGGTGGTTTTGGGTTTTGGGATGGTCAAAACGGTGATTTATGACTAGGGGTCCCGTCAGGCTTTCCCCCCTACACACCAGTCGTCGGCCTCCTGCTGGCAGGGGTACCCGCTGAGCGCCACCCCCTTCACGCTCCACGACACGCCATCACCTTCTGTTCGGCCCACCGTTCCATCGGCCTCACCGCTAGTCGCCCATTGCAGCCCACTGGTTTCGGCCTCCAGATCCAACGCACGGCCTTTCCTTCCACCATGCCGTTGTTGTACAGCCTCCCCATGAACCGAACTTCGTCGTGTGATGCCCTGCCGGCCAGACCCCAGCACCTCACGGCCATCCCCACTTGACTTTCCGCCAGAAACCCTCACGACCAGGGTCAGGCCGAGTCAGGCACCCGCTCGGGCCTTTTCTGGTCAAGTATAGGCCCAAAGGGTTATCTGGCCTGGTCAAGATCTAGAACAAAGTTTTAATATATATATATATATATATATATATATATATATATATATATATATATATATATATATATATATATTTCAAAATAAGTTACATTTTTGGAATATATATTTTTTTTAAACAAAGAAAAAAAAAGTTTCAAAAACAAGTTATGATTTTTTAAATAAAAATTTAGAAATTGATACCTAGCAATAATTTTAATGAATCATATAATTCATTTATTGCCCTCAATATAAAATTTATTGCATATTTAATTGTTGATTATGCCTTTAATATTGTGTATCGTCTGATCTTGAGCATTGACCACCAATGTAAGTCTAGAAGTTAATTTATTTAATTATTTATGAAATTGCATGTGATCCATGCGATGTTTGTAATTATTTAATTAAATAGATGGTCTATGCATCATCTTTACTCTTCATTATATGTATACGGTTTTGCGCACCCAGATAAAAAATATTTTTCTGTATTACGCACTCTTAAGATCCTCTCACCTGTATGTGAGTATTTTTTTTTTGTATTATGATGAAGACGAGCAAGGACATTGTAAGATGTGGACCGTGCCGAGATGAGGCGGTATTCCAGACGAGATGGTGTTACATTGGATTGGGGGTGTGAGATGTGATACGAGTCAGAGATGACTCAAATATTTTAACCCTAGGGTCATGGTTGATCCTTTGAGAATAAATAGATCAACCAATATTAAATTATCAAGATCAGCCGCATAGTTTATTAATTGATGCATTATTTATTATTGTTTAGTGAGTTTTCAAGTTTATGAGATCACATAAAATAAAATAAAAATGCATAGATTAAATCAAATTTAGTCGAGATGAATGTTTTTCTATTTACTACATAGTTATTTGTGAGTGTAATCACATAGTACATGCATATCATATTGAAAATGATTTCTTTCATCGAGAAATAATAATAAAATCGCAAACATCTTTCATCGTTTGAATTTTAACAAAACCAGGTGTACGGGGTCCTCGTCAACCCTAGTTGAGGGTACCTCCTACTACCAGGGAGTTCTTATGAAAACGATGAGTTGACTTAACTAAATATGACAACAAAGAAGTATTCAAAGCTATCTTGTTGCATATTTAGAGGCAAATCATTGAGTTAATCAAGTTTATGATTTCCATAAGTTGAGACTTCACTCAGCAGATCAAGGAATCACGCGTTAATATTGTTGGTCAGTCAAAATCCTACCTTGAAATTCTCAGAGTAGCGGCGTAGTCATGGCTTGTACTATGAAGGGAGGTTTTATGGATCATTTCCACTAGAATACTCAAGTGACTGGGTATTCTGATTCTAGTAGTGAGGGCTACTGAGCTTCGATAAAATAGTGGAAGACATTTAATGATTTAATTAATCAGTAGTGTCTAATCGGTAATCAAGATGAAAATACTAACATGCTAAAATTTATTTTGTAGAACAATGGAAAGTAATAGCACATATACAGTACAATTATTATTGGACAAAGAATATGTCCTCATCAACATGAGTTTTCAAAGAGTAGTACACGCGCTTGTGCAAAGTGCTATGATATAGGAAATTCAAGGTGTTAGAGTCCCCAATACCTGTTGAGCTACCTCAGGAAGTGAGGGTGTGATAGATTCTTATAAGAGAAGCATCTATGTCACATTTGATGTTTACATCATAATGTTATCATCACTTTCCAATGTGATTTGAGTATACAACATCAAGACATGGATGATTTCACATGTTGTCACATCTTCGAGAATCTTGTGAGGAGAAAGTGAAGTGTGACATGAATGAGGTGATGACTACACTGGATATGTGTAAACTGAAAGATAGATCATGATCTTTCAATACATCCCTTTCTTATATATTTTTTACCCAATTACTCCAATTTCATTTAATACTACAAAACCAACAGTATAGAGAAAATGTTTCATTAACTATTGCGTAAGGTTCTCTAAGTAAATAATAAATAAAAGAAGGTTTAATCCTTAGTCCTTATGGTGAACAAGTTGAAATAAATGGAGAAAAGGCCAATGGAAATTGTGACACCAAAGGAACTTTCTCAATATCCTTTAATGAAAATAGGTTGATCATTAAACAAGAGGTTATTTGTTTTTCATGTCATGAGTTAATTCTATGAAAGATAAAATGCAATGAACTAAATTAAAGAAGCAATTAGTCGCTTCTTCTTCAGGTATATTCATATATTGTATGTAATGTTTTTTTATACTTCTTGAGTATTATATGCATTTTTTCTATCACATATGTCTATTGAAATATAATTACCATGTAAATCTAGAAACATCACAAGAAGTAAGGTGAATTCTCTAAGCGGCTAATAAAGGGTGATTCCTAAGTTAGTGGTAAGAAGTACATAGCTTCTAATTGTCGAGATTAATGATTCTAAATGAAATTTTATTGATTATAACAAAAAAATTATCTCATGTATCCAATGGACACAAGGGGACATTATTCCAATTTTGGAATGAATATTGTTTGTGGTGTTTTATACTCAATCAATATGTCTGGTCCTGACTTTTTAGAGAGGCACAAATTCCTTTAAATTATTATTTAAACCACTTTTTTAGTATAATAAAAGTTCTTAAGAGTTAAGGAAGGTTTTGGCAGTATCTAGGGATTGTTCAGATCCCAGATCTTTGATTTTAAAAGAAACAACAAGAGGTGCACAATTTGTAGTAATCATGCGACTCAACCATGTGACCCATATATAGAGGTGCATGGTTAGTTTAACTGTGCAAGGGAGCCGCATGACCATGAAAAGCCTGTAATAAACTGTAGGAATCTTGAACATGGTTGGTTCATGGTTGATGCATGGTTAGTTTAACTATGTGCCTAACTGTGTGAGGGGTGGAGGTCTTGGATAATAAGAATGCACAAGCTGCACATGGTTTTTCAAAAAGTGTGTCTATCCATGCGAGGGGGTGTGCCACTTGGATAGTGGTGGTGCATGGTTAGCTCACAGTTTGACAAACTATGTGGAAAAAATGTATGATCCTTAAAAATGGTTGAAATTCCCATTTTACCCTACCTTATTTAAAGTTTCTTCCACCATTTTCTTCCCCAAATCATGTAGCACCTCCTCCCCTCCGTTGAGAGTTGTCCTCCTCTCAAGTTAGGCTTTGAGTTAGCATATCTGTTCGGTGTCTGTTTCACATGTCGTTCATCACGCTGGATCCTTCTTAGTAATCTCTTCAATCATCTTGTGTCCTTTCTTTGTTTCTTTCATTGTATGGAATGCTAAATCTGTGCGGGGTGGTATGCCTTATTTTCAGGTTATTTTCTTATTTCTCTGATTTATCACATTCTAAACCGAGTTAAAGGCTAATAACAGATGAGGAATCTACTACCCATCTAAGGTACACTAAAAAAAACAGGGTGATTAGAGGGGGTAATGCACAAACCCCTCCAAATTAATTTCTATATAAATTAGAGGGGGTTATGAACAACCCCTATAATCATCGAATTTAAAGGGGGTCCACAACCCCCTCTAAAATTTTTATCATCATTTTTTTAATATGTGGTTATCTTTTAGAGGCGGTTATGTCAAAACCTCATATACTTTAATAATTAGTGGTGTTATATATTTGGTTAGAGGCACTATATATTCAGTTAGAGGTGCTATATATACATATATTCAGTTGGATTTTAGAGGTGTTGTATATATATATATATGTCTATGTGTGTGTTATGGACTTTGTTTTTTTAAGAAAATAGTGGGGGTTCACAATCCCCTATAATCTCTTAAATTAGTGGGGGTTTAAAACTTCATCTAATGACGGCTTCGAGTGGTGACGACGACACAGACAGTGGTGTCAGTGATGATACAAGTGATGGATGGCGATAGGATTTTTTCAGCTACAGGATGACTGTGTGATGGGTGTCAGTCTTGAGGCAGATGCAGGACGTGATGGGTGATGAATTTTGAAATTTGAATGTTGTGGATTTTTAGAAGGTGTTAATGGTGGTTCTTGGATCAGGGTTTGTGTTTGATTTGAATTTTGATTTTTTATGCTGTAATTTTCTTGATGGGTTGAATCTGGTGTTTTTTTGTTAGGGTTCACACTTACCCCTTAAAAGTGTCATCATAAAATACAAAAAATATGGATTGTGGGAAATAGTATTTCATATAATAATAATTATAATATAAAAGCATAAATATATTATATAAATATATAAATAAATATTATTTATTTAAAATAATAATATAAAAACCTTTGTAGTTTTTATAATAATAATAATAGATTATAAAGATATATACTTATACACATGTATATAATTAGAGGGGGTTTTGAACACCCTATAAATTATGATATTTGATGCAGTTTATAACCGCCAATTAGAGGGGTTTTAACCCCCTCTAATATTTTTATTATTTTTAAAATATATCAAATTATAGAATGTGGGTGTGTGTGTCTTATAAAAAATTTGTATAAATACATTAAATAAATACAAATATATATAAAAACATAAAAGTAAGTATACAAAAATAATTATATATATATATATTATATTACATATATATTATATATATGCTATTATTAAATATATAAATACATTAATATATATATATATTGAAAAATAAATAAATTTATATCAATATACAGATAAGAATCAGATTGATATATTAAATATATATGTGTTAACATGATATAACTTTATAAATATATGTATAGATGTATAAATATTCATAAAATTTTATCTACATACAAATATTATATTATATTATATGTATATATATAATATACATATTATATATATATAATATATGTTGGGAAAAAATACCTCGATGTGTCCTCTTAGTGTGTTTTAGGTTCGATTGTGTTTGTTGACAAGGCCACATGACTACGAATGAGTATGGTTGGTGTTTACTGAAGACATGTTTTTAAGGCGGTACAGTTTCCTAATGTTTGCCAAATTTTTGGGCCTCAAAATAGGGAATTTTTTTGAATAATAGCGAATGAAATCGACAAAGGAAGATAAATGTGAAGCCCGGGACATAGATCGTGTACCATGTCCGGGAAGGGTACGCGATCGTGTACCAGGCAGCGGGAATGGTACGCGGAGGAGCAGAAACGGTTCGCAACAACGGTTTACAGTGAAGGGTGTGCCGTTCGTGAAGCCAAAAATGATTCATAGTAGAAGGTAGTGCGGTACGCATATGGCTTGTTATTGGTGGAGGAGATTAACCGTGTATGAGCAAAGGTAGTACGCACACCGCGTATGAAAAATGGTTTGTAGGAAGGCTTGCGGTTCGTAGCGGCAGGAGGATCGGTATACGGTGGAGGATGTACTGAATCAAAGATTTGGTAAATCTTGGGTTAGTGAATATTGCGGATATCTTTTCCTATATAATTTTTTTAATCTCACCAATTATAAGGGAGACCGAATATCATTAGAGAACATATTTTTGCTCCAGGAATTTGGTAAAGTCTGAAGGAAGTTTGTGAGGGAGAATTCCATGAAGGCTAAAGTGGTTCGCGCAGAAGAAATTACACTAAAGGTTCTTGTCAGATATTGTATCCCACAAAGGACGTGGTATGCGGAGGAAGAAGGCACGGTACACAGGTGGTTAGCGAAGGCAGTTCGCGAATAGAGAACAATTCACGGACATAGGACGATTCACAGAGGTAGTCCGCGAATAGAGAATAGTTCACGGATAGGAGGGGTTTTGCAGAGGAGGTTCGTAGGATCGGCATGCAGAGGTGGTGTGCAATAGTGAAGGAGGAGGTGGTCCATGAATAAAGGGAGGTTTGTGGAAGTGGAAGCGGTATGCGAAAGAGGTGTTCTGTGTACCAAACCCAGTACTCAGTACGCGGGAAAAGAAGGTGGTTCGTGATTTTCACATGGAAGCTTGCGAAAGCTTCAAATCAGTTTGCGAAAGTATTTTCCAGTACCTAGAAGTACTCAGGAAGGTGGACTTAATCTACGGGTGAAAAAGGAACTTCAACAGTGCATCTACCTATAGTTGAGGATGTAGGAATTCATGCAAATGAAGGAACCTACATGTCCATAAACTGTGTCTGACCTACAAGTCTATAAATTGTGTGTGGATTCTTTTCCAAGATCAGTGAGCACACGAAGAGGAAGGCGGTGAACCTTTCCACCAACAGTGAGCTAGAGAAAGAGTCATAAATAGTGAGCCTTGGGAATGCAGTGATATGACCCTAAATCTTGTAAAGGCAGTGATCCTGAGTATAGAAGATCTAGCCCAAACATTGTACTCATTATTGGCTGTGAGCCTTAGTGAATTTGGTACATCAACACATCTCCATTGTATACTCATTGGACGTAGCCCAGTGAGGGTGAACCAAGTAAAAATTGATGTGACATGTTCATGATTTTATATCTATTCATATATTATTGTGGGATTAATAGAGAATTGAGTTTTTTCTAATAATGAGACAATATCTAAAGGGGAGAAAGTTTTAATATGTCATACCTTGATTCACCCCCCCTCTCAGGGTATTCAACCTAGTGGACCTAACAATTGGTATCAGTGGGAAAGGTTGAAAGTCAGTGGTTTTCTATCAATAAGAAGAAATAGATGTGGTCAATCATAAAGGAATACCTATCTTTGATGGAAATAATTTTCAACTATGGAAGAATCGAATGTAGCACTACTTCTGATCAGTAGGGATGGATGTCTTCATAGCAGCTATGCATGGAATATCTACTGACATTAATAGTGGTGCTTTATCAGAAGCTGAAAGAATAGAATTGGATGTTGATGATAAAGGGATCAATACTTTAGGGAGAGCCCTATCAAATGCAATTTATATGAAGGTGATGTCCTGTAAAACATCACATATAATGTGGGAAAAAATATTGAACATTTTTGAGGGTGACACAAAAGTCTAAGAAGCAAATATGAAAGTTATATGGAACAAGTATGAGGATCTCATAATGAATACCAATGAGACTGTTGATGTATTCTTTGGAAGGATAAATATTATTGTGGAAGACATGTGGGGTCTTGGAGAAGTCATTGAAGATATAAAGATTGTGAAACATATCTTGAGGAAACTTCCACTATGATTCAATCTGAAAGTTTCAGTGTTGGAAGACAAAGAACCGAAAGAGCTGACACTAGATATCCTACACAGTACCCTTGTAACATATGAAATGAGAAATGATGATAAAGATGTAATGGAAAAGGGGAAGTCTAAGGAAGTTGAATTCAAGTCCATAAAGAATCTCTCTATTGAAGATAGTCTTGAGGAGGAAAATATGGATGATGTCATGTCATTTCTCTCCTCTAATATGCAAAGGGGAAAAGGGAAGTTCAAAGTTAAACTTCCATTTTCATGCTTTTGATGTGGAAAGATTGATCATTTTGTAGCAAAGTTTCCTAAGAAGTTTGATGATGAAAATGAAGAAAATGATTAAATTCCCAAAAAGAGGTATTCATCAAATGAAAAGGGGAGAAGTACTAAGAGAAAGTTCTTCAAAAAGAAGAATCTGCTTTCAAAAGAGGATGAAAGTTCAGAAGAATCTGAGGTAGAAGAGTTGGAGGACTGTAAGGATCATAAAATAGATGCTTTAGTGGTAGTTGTCAGAAATTCATTAATAAGATAATAAAGTGAAAATGAAGAAGGAGAAATTGAAGGAAGAGTTGATCTTCAGGTTGAATTAGAAGATTCCCTTGAATATATAGATATTTTGAGATCCAAAACAAAGAAAGATAACAAAGTTGTTCATGATGCCGAAATATTTATACAACAGCAGGTAGAAGAGAATTCTGAGCATAATGTATAAATTGAAAAGCTAAGGTCTTCAATGCCAGAAAGCTCAGAAAAGGTGGTTGAATAAAAACTAAAAATTGAATAATAGAAAATAGAGATTGATAGTTTGACTGAAACTAGAAAAGATAAAATCAAACGTATCAAAAAAATAGAAGAAAAATTCCTCAGTATATAACAAAAAATTAAATATCATGAGAAACTAATAACTCTCGGTTCGACATTAGGAAAGAAGATCATACAGTCAATAGATAAGATGAGATTTTAACGGAGTGATCCATCATAATAGAAGCAACAATCAATTTTGAATGATAAGGATGATATGGGGATTGATCTAAAACAGAAATCAGTTGTGGTTCAATTCAGACCATAAGAACCCACTCTAATATTGAATATTGATTTGGGTATGAAGAAGAATCAAGAGATTCATAGAACCCAAGGCACAACTATTGGTGCATAATTTACATATAAGAATGTACCTCACATAAGATTCTATTGTTGTGGTAATATGGTACACTCTCAAAATGTATGTTCCATAGGAAAGAGGTATCAAAGGGAACAAGACCAACATAGGTGGTCATACATATCTCAAAATTACAGGTCATCATTTGATGGTCATTGTTTTAGGTGTAAATAACTTAGACACATGGCAAGATATTTCAAATCAACAATGTAGAGGAATGTGCTGAGGCAGAATGAATTGGTTCATAAGGAGCATCTGAATGTATCTTCAAGATAGATGAAAATTCAAAATTGATTTGCAGCTTTGCAGGTTGAAGCTGGATCGTCATTTACTGAGAAAGATCAAGATTATCATTCCATTTCAGATATGAAGTCAAATACTTGGGTCAAAAAGAAAATGGAAGAGTAGGCAGTGGTTTCAGAAATTATATTTAAGGCCTCAGATCACACTGGGATATGGATCATTGACAGTGGATGCACTTACTGCATCATGGGGAATAAGAATCTAGTGACCAGAATCAGGTGCGATAAAGAAGGTATCATAATATTTGGTAATGATGAGGGCTTGAAAATTATTGGTTGAGGAAAAGACAAGTTTGGAGGAAAAGACATGAGACGAGCATATGTATTGGTTGTTGAGGGGCTTAGTCACAACCTGCTTAGTGTCAATCACTTGTGTGACTTAGGACATTCCATAAGTTTTTCCAATAAATTATGTATCATCAAAGAAAAGTATGGTGTTGTTGTGTTGCAAGGAAAGTTTAAAAAAGGGAATATTTACCTCGTGAGTGGAGAAGAAGATACGTGATTTCTGTCCAAGGATGAAGAAAACAAGTTATGGCATAAACATATTGGCCACAAAATCCAAGAATCCTTGGAAGATCTGGCGAAATATGATGCGTCTCTAAATCACCCTAGATTATCACATGATAGTACTCATACATGCGATGACTATCAATAAGGGAAGATCATTCAAAAGAAATATAATACAAAGGAGAAAATGTCAACAAGATTGCTTAAGTTGGTGTATATTGATGTGTGTGGTCCAATTTCGCCAAGGGATATTGATGGGAGGAGATATTATGTTCTATTCATTGATGACTATAGCATAATTGCATGATTATCAATAATTACCTAAAAATATGAAGTGTTCAGTTTCATTACAAGATATCAATGAGAATGTGAAAAGATAATGGGTCAGAAAATCAGGACGATTCGATTAGATAATGGAACAAAGTTCACAAATATCTAAGTGGTGGATTATCTCGAAAAACATGGGATAAGGCATCAAGTTTCAGTAGTAAGAACTCTACAGCAGAATGGACTATTTGAGAGAAGAAGTCAGATTGTCAACAACATGGACATAATAATGCTCATTGAGAAAGATCTTATAGACAAATTTTGGAAAGAATCAATGATGACAACAGTATACACTTTAAATAGAGAATTACTTTATCTGAAAGAGGATAATACTCCATACGAGTTATGGTATGGAAAGAAGCCTTCATTGAAGTAATTTTTAGTCTTTGGAAGTAAATTTTTCATTCTCAATAAGGATAAACATTGGAATTTTGAATCTCGTGGAGATGAAGGGATATTTCTTAGCTACTCAAAGAAAAGAAAAGAATATAAATGCTTCAATAAGTGGTTGGGAAAGATAGTTGAAATTCATGATGTGACTATAGTTGAGAATGAGCAGAATCTTCATAAAAATCATGATTAGACTCAGGAGGATAGTGATGAAGAGATGAGAAGGTCAGAAGACACTCCAACTCCAGAGGTAGATTCAGAAGAAGACTCAGATGATGAAAATAAATTAGTGTCTTCCCAAAGACCAGTAAGAAGAGATGAAATTGACAGGCAGAACATAATTGGTGATCAGACAGCACCAGTGCTGACAAGGAGGATAAAGTCTCTACAGAAAGCATTATGCTTATCATAGGTGGATCCTAAATGCTTTGATGAAGCTGCTGGAGATGATAATTGGGTTCAGTCAATGAATTAATATCTTGACCAAATTGAGAAGAATCGAACATGGGAAATTATTTTGAGACCAGCAAACAAGAATTTCATCAGAAAAAATGGGTCTTTCACAACAAAATTAATGAATATGGTGTTGTTATTCGAAACACAGAATGATTGGTGTGAAAAAGGTACTCCCAGATAGAGGGTATTGATTCTGATGAGACATTTTCACCTGTTGTAAGGCTAGAGACAATCCAATTATTCTTGCCCATAGTAGTGAAAAGGAAGTTTAAGGTTTTCCAGATGGATTTCAAGTCATCTTTTCTAAATGGATTTCTAGAAGAAGAAGTTTTAATTGATAAAACAGATGGTATTATCATTCATGAAGACGTGAACAAAGTTTTTCAGATGAATAAGGCTTTATATGGTTTGAATCAAGCACCAAGATAATGGTATTCAAGGCTTGATCAGTTTCTAAAGAAGCTCAGTTTCCAGCGTGGTGGAGTTAATTACACTCTATATTTCAATAATTACTGTATTCAAAGGATGATGGTGTTGGTTTATGTCAATGACATAATATTTGGTGGATCAGATGAAGCACAATGCATATAGTTTCCTGAATTCATGAAAAGTGTGTTTGAAATGTCGATGATTGGTGAGCTAACATTTTTTCTTGGATTACAGGTGACATAAGGAGGGAATGACACTTCTATTTATGAATCTAAATATGCCAAGGAGGTTATGAGAAGTTTTTAAATGGTTAATTCCAAATAGATGAAGAATTCAGTTGCTACCTGGTTGAAATTATCATAGGATGATGAAGGCAAGGCAGTTAATACCACAAAATATAGGCAAATAATTGGAAGTCTATTGTACCTGACAGCGATAAGGCCTGATATTGTATTTTCCATATACCAAGAAATGAGGTATCAAAGCAATCCCAAGGAGAGCCATGTGATTGTAGTAAAAATAATTCTTCGGTATATCAAGGGCACAATGGGTTTTGTCCTAATGTATAATGACAAATATCATCCAGAGTTATTGGGATATATAGATGCTGGTTGATCTAGTTCAATAGATGATAGGAAATCAACATCAGGAGGTGCCTTTTATCTTATAGGGTTGTGTATTTCTTGGTTAAGAAAGAAACAATATTGTATTTCATTAATCACCGTAGAAGCTGAATACATTGTGGCTACTCAAGCTTGTATGAAACTATTTTTGGATGAAGCAGCAACTTGAGGATATGGGAATTAAAGTAAAATCTCCGATCAGAATCCATTTTGATAATTCAAGTGATATAAATTTGAGAAAAAATCCAGTACATCACTCAAGGAAAAATAAAATTGAAATCAAGTAACATTTTATCAAGGAGAAGGTAGAGAAAGGGCTTGTGAAGTTGGAGTATGTGCCTATAGAACAACAAGTTGCAGATATTCTTACGAAGACCTTACCCAAAGAAGCATTTGAAAGGCATCGAATGACTTTAAGAGTCTAGTAAATTTCCCACACTTGAAAAAGTGTGGATGTGGGACCCCCTCTCCCCAAGGTATTATATGTTTTCTTAATGTACTAATATGTGTTCTTTACCTTGTTATATACAACCTTGAAGTGCCCTTTGGGTTCGTTGACAAAGGGGGATAAAGTTTGACTATTCAAGGGAAGAAGAGACATGGGGAGAAGCTGTTAAGAGGAGCAGTAAGATAGGGGGAGTTAAAGCTGGGCTGAAGCCATTTGGAGGAGCTGTAACTTAGGGGGATTATTAAATATGATGATGCCTGAAGTGATCAATCAAATGTTAGATATCACAACAATTGAGGTTCATGATGAAATCAGTTTATTGGTATCAGTATGGTATCAACAATTAGTGATTAACAATGAAGTGATTCATTGTTTCTCACACCGAGATTGGATCATATGGGCTTAGAGTATATATTAAGTAAATCATTGATCGCTATCTTAATCACATAAAGTGAATGGTGGTTGATGATATAAGAAGTTTTAATGAGGTTTTAAAATACGAAGGATTGTTATGAGAAGAGTTGTCAACAAACCCAAAGGGGGATATTGTTGGGAAAAAATCTCTCTATGTGTCCTCTTGGTGTGTTTTGGGTGTGATTGTGTTTGTTGAAAAATATAGAATGAGTATGGTTGGTGTTTGCTGAAGACAAGTTTTTAAGGTGGTGCAGTTTCCTAGTGTTTTCCAAATTTTGGGGCCTCAAAATTGGGAATTTTTGTGAAGAATAGAAAAAAATAGAAAAATAAATATAAACGTGAAGCCTTGGATATGGATCACATACCATGTTCGGGAAGGGTATGCGTTTGTGTACCAGGCAGCAGGAACGGTACACGGAGTGGCGGAAATAGTTCGTAGCAATGATTTGCAGCGAAGGGCGTGCGGTTCGCAAAGCCAAAAATGATTCGCAGAAAAAGGAAGTGTGGTAAGCATATGGATTGTTATTGGTGGAGGATATTGACTGCATATGATCAAAGGCGGTACACAGACCGCGTATGAAAAATGGTTCATAGGAAGGCTTTCAGTTCGCAACGGTAGGAGGATCGGTATGCAGTGGAGGCTATACCGAATCAAAGATTTGGTAAATCTTGGATTAGCAAATATTGCAGATATATTTTCCTATATAAGAATTTATAATCCCATTGATTATAAGGGAGACCAAATATCATTAGAGAACATATTTTTTCTCCAGGAATTCAGTGATGTCCAAAGGAAGTTCATGGGGTAGAATTCCGCAAAGGATTAAGTGGTTCGCACGGAAGAAATTCTGCTGAAGGTTCTTGTGGGGGACTGTATCCTGCAAAGGATGCAGTACGTAGAGGAAGAAGCTGTGGTATGTAGGTGGTTGGCGAAGGCAGTCCACGAACAGATAATAGTTTGTGGATATAGGGCGATTTAAAAAGGTAGTCTGTGAGCAAAGAATAGTTCGTAGATAGAAGGGGTTTTGCAGAGGAGGTTTGCAGGATCGACATGCAGAGGAAGTATGTGATAACAAAGGAGGAGGCAGTCCGTGAATGAAGAGAGGCTTGCAGAAGCAGAAACGGTATGCAAAAGATGTGTTCTGCATACCAAACCCGGTACTTAGTTTGTGGGAGAAGAAGGTGGTTCACGATTTGCACAAGGAAACTTCCGAAAGCTTCAAATCAGTTTTCAAAAGTATTTTCCGATACCTAGCAGTACTCGAGAAGGTGGACTTAATCTATAGGTGAAAAAGGAACTTCAATGGTGCATCTACCTATAGTTGATGATGTAGGAATTCATGCAAATGAAGGGACCTACATGTCCATAAACTATGTTTGACCTATAAGTCAATAAACTGTGTTCCAAGAGCAGTGAGCACATGAAGAGGAAGGAAGTGACCCTTTCCACCGGTAGTGAGCCAGAGAAAGAGGCATAGGGAGTGACCCTTGGGAATGCAGTGAGCATACCCTAAATCTTGTAAAGGTAGTGATCCTGGGCATAAAAGATCTAGCCCGAACATTATACTCATTATTGAATGTGAGCCTTAGTGAATTTAGTACATCATCACATCACTGTTGTATTCTCCTTGGACGTAGCCCAGTAAGAGAGAACCAAGTAAAAATTGTTGTGTCATGTGCATGATTTTATATCTTTTCATATATTTCTATGCGAGGAAGTGAGAATTGAGTTTTTTCTAACAAGAAAACAAGATCCAAAGGGGGGAAGTTTTAATATGTCATACCCTGATTCACCCCTCTACTCAGGGTATTCGACCTAGTGGACCTAACAATATATATTGTATACATATAAATGTATTTATAAAATGTATAATATATTATATTAATATAAATATGTAATATATATTTTTTATATCCTTTTAATTGTGTATGTATAAATATAACACACACACACACATTTCATAATATATTTGGGTAATATATAAATATATATACTTGTAATATATATGTGTATGTAAATAAGTATAAATAATTAGAAATAAATATATAAATACACATTTTTGTATGTGTGTGTGTTTGATATAAATGTAATTATAAATACATACATGCATAATATTATTTAAATATATAAAAATATATAATTTATAGAGGTGTGCATAAAATAAATATACATATATGTTTATATTTATATTTATATATGTATATATATTTAAATATGTGTATTAATACAAATTTTTTATATATAATTTATATAAATATAGACACATGTTATTTATTTAACATATTTAAATATATTATGAAAATAATTTTTATTTTAAAAACTTATAAATATATATAAATAAAATAATATAAATTATATTAAAATAAAATTACTTGTTGTAGTGGTTTAGATGTTGGAAGTGCGTAGGGGCAGTGGAGTATCAAATATCACCTTGTTATTATATTTTACAATGCTTGGTAGAATTTTATGGATAGGGGGAGGTTGTGGGACCTTGCGTGGGATGGTCACCAGATGTTAGAGATTGTCACGGGGAAACATGAGGGATGACCGAGTACAGGAGGGACCATCATGAGGAAACATGAGGGACGATCGAGGGTATGGGAAGGGGGATCCTTAGAGGGTTGGGGTGGGTTAGGACTAGATATGGGGCATGGTGGATTGGATTTAAAAGAAAAAGAAAAACTTTATGGGTAATTTTCAGAACCGCCCCACCCTACATTAATTAGGATTATAGTCGTTTTAAGTTAGGCACATCGACGGTTCCTCATAACTGTCACTAATGTCTTTATAATGGGATGTATCCCCTTATAAAGTCAAAAAAACCACCCCCTCTAAACTGATCATTTTTTGTAGTGGTAAATGGTCTATCCTTTCTCCCTAAAATTCTTGATATTTATATTATGCACTTTCATGTCACGTTCTATACTTTCCATGTGGAGCCCTTTAAAAGTGAAATTAAATTATTAAATTTTTAGCACATCACTTGGGTTGGCCCTTTCAACTAAGATTCATTGTTATATTTTGTCTACCTTGAAGCAAGAAACCCCTTAGGTTGTGATGTTTTAAAGGCCCATGAATGTCATTCCTTAAAATGTCTTTAAAACACCTTTTGAGGTGCGTTTTCCCCCTTTTTAAAAATGGAATTAAGTGGAATGGAGTGACACTTTTCTAGGCCTCCTTAGACAAGGATATGTAATTAAACCACCTTTTGAGGTGAGTTTCCTTGTTTATATAAATTAAATGGATAATTAAAATCTTTGAAAGGTGAATGGAATGGTCATGTCATCTTTCCCTTCTTAATTATAAAATTAAATTATGGTTATCATCGTGATTATAGATACTGGATGGATTATTATATCATGATTTATTAAAGCCATGAACCATGAATTTTAAATGTGAGGAATTCCTAGAGCAATACTTGGACTCCCATCATGGTTTACCTTTGATGGGCTTATGGGATGCCATTGATTCATTGATGTGTCTGCCTAGTGGGCAGACACACTTGGATTCGATCTTTGTCTTATATTGTGAATTCCCCAACATGGTACTAAGGGTTCACCTATATTTCCAAAAATTAAATAAATTTAATTTCTTAGATGATTTTCCTTAGATTCATCTTGATTTTGAAGGTACTGGGGCACATAGCATAAGTCGATGGGCTGGGGATTTTAAAATTTTTATCACTGGAGTGATGAAACTTATCTTCTCCAGTGATCTGAGCCCCAACCAGATTGGGTTGGTCCTTTAAAACAAGATTAATTATTAGAGTTTTTCTACCTTGGTGAAAGAAACCACTTAGGTTGTGTTGTTTTAAAGGACAATGAATCTCATGCCTTTAAATGTCTTTAAACCACTTTTTGGGGTGAGTTGTTTTGACCATTTTTAAAATGAAATGGTTTAATGTAATTAAGTGGAATAGAGTGACACTTTTCTAGGAATCATAATCCAATGATATGTAATTAAACCACCTTTTTAGGTGAGTTTCCTTGCTTATATAAATTAAATGGATAATTAATATAATTTAAATGTGAATGGAATGGTCATTTCACCTAGCCCTTCTTAATTATAAAATTAAATTATAGTTATCATTGTGATTATGGATATTGTATGGATTATTATATAATGATTGATTACATACATGAACCATGAATTTTAAAGGTGATGAATGCCTAGATAGATTCTTCGACTCCCATTGGGGTTTACCATGGATAGGCTCATGGGACGCCATCAATTCATTGATGTGTCTTCCCAGTGAACAGACACACTTGGATTTAATATTTTTCTTAGACTGTGAATGCCCCAACCTAACACTAATGGTTCACCTATATTTTTAGAAATTAAACAAATTGAATTCCATAGATGATTATCCTTGTATTAATCTTGTTTTTAAAGGTACTGGAGTGCACATTAAAATTCAGTGGGCTGGGGATTTTAAAAATTTTATCACTAGAGTGATGAAACTTGTCTTCTCCAACGATTTGAGCCCTGGAGGGATTGGGTTGGTTCTTTAAACCAAGCTTCATTGTTAGATTTTTTATACCTCAATGCAAGAAACCCCTTAGGTTGTGATTTTTTAAAGTCCTATGAATGTAATGCCTTGAAATTTATTTAAAACACCTTTTGAGGTGAGTTGTTTTCCCCCTTTTTAAAATGAAATGGTTTAATGGAATCAAGTGAAATGGAGTGAAACTTTTCTAGGCCTCCTAAGCCAAGGATATGTAATTAAACCACCTTTTTAGATGATTTTACTTAATTATATAAATTAAATGGATAATTAATATTATTGAAAGGTGAATGGAATGGTCATGTCACCTAGCCCTTCTTAATTATAAAATTAAATTATGGTTATCATCGTGGTTATGGATACTGGATGGATTATTATATCATGATTTATTATAACCATGAACCATGAATTTTAAAGGTGAGGAATTCCTAGAGAATTACTTGGACTCCCATCATGGTTTATCTTGTATGGGCTCATGGGACACCATCAATTCATTGATTTGTCTACCCACTGAACATACACACTTGGATTTGATATTTGTCTTAGATTGTGAATTACCCATCTTGGCACTAAGGTTTCACCAATATTTCCAGAAATTAAATAAATTTAATTCCTTAGATGTTTCTCCTTGGATTCATATTTATTTTGAAGGTACTGGGGCACATAGAGGAATTCAGTGGGCTAGGAAATTTAAAAAATTTATCACTAAAGTGACGAAACTTGTCTTATCTAGTGATCTGAGCCCAAACCAGATTGGATTTTTCCTTTTAATCAAGATTCATTGTCATAGTTTGTATACCTTAATGAAAGTGATCCCTTAGGTTGTGTTGTTTTAAAGTCCAATGAATGTCATGCCTTGAAATGTCTTTAAACATCCTTTTTAGGGGAGTTGTTTCCCCCTTTTTAAAATGAAATGGTTTAATGGAATTGAGTGAAATGGAGTGAAAATTTTCTAGGACTCCTAATCCAATGATATGAAATTAAACCACCTTTTGAGGTAAGTTTACTTTCTTATATAAATGAAATGGATAATTTATATAATTGAAATGTGAATGGAATGGTCATTTCACCTAGCCCTTCTTAACTTTAAAATTAAATTATGGTTATCATTTTGATTATGGATACTAGATGGATTATTATATCATGATTGATTACAAACATGGACCATGAATTTTAAAGGTGAGTAATTCCCAGATAGATACTTGGACTCCCATTGGGCTTTACCATGGATGGGATCATGGGACGCCATCAATTCATTGATGTGTCTGCCTAGTGAATGGAAACACTTGGATTTGATCTTTTTCTTATATTGTGAATGCCCTAACCTGGCACTAAGTGTTCAACTATATTTTTGGAAATTAAAAAAATTGAATTCCTTAGACGATTCTCCTTGGACTCAGCTTGATTTTGAAGGCATTGGGGTACACAGTGGAAGTCGATGGGTGTGAGATTTTAAAAATTTTATCACCAGAGTGACGAAACTTGTATTCTACAACGATATGAGCCCCAACCGGATTGGGTTTGTCCTTTCAACCAAGCTTCATTGTTAAATTTTTTATACCTTAATGAAAGAAACCCCTTATGTTGTGCTATTTTAAAGGCCCATGAATGTTATGCCTTGAAATGTCTTTAAACCACCTTTTGAGGTGAGTTTTTTTACCCTTTTAAAAATGAAATGGTTTAATGAAATTAAGTGAAATGGAGTGACACTTTTATATGCATACTAAGCCAAGGATATGTAAGTAAACCACGTTTTTAGGTGAGTTTCCTTTCTTATATAAATTAAATGGATAATCAATATAATTGAAAGGTGAATGGCATAGTCATGTCACCTAGCCCTTCTTAATTATAAAATTAAATTATGGCTATCATTGTGATTATGGATACTAGATGGATTATTATGTCATGATTGATTAAAATCATGGACCATGAATTTTAAAGTTGAGGAAATCCCAGAGTGATACTTGGACTCCCATTTTGGTTTACCTTGGATGGGCCCATGAGACACCATCGAATCATTGATGTTTCTGGACAGTTAACGGACACAGATGGATTTGATCTTTGTCTTAGATTGTGAATTCCCCAAATGTTCACTAAGGGTTCACATATATTTCTAGAAATTAAATAAATTGAATTACGCAGATGATTATCCTTGTATTCAACTTGATTTTGAAGGTGTTGGGATACACAATAATATTCGATGGGATGGGGATTTTAAATTTTTTATCACAGGAGTGATGAATCATGTCTTCTCTAGTGATCTAAGCCCTGACCGGATTGGGTTGGCCATTTCAACCAAGATTCATTGTCAGATTTTTTCTACCTCGATGCAAGAAACCCCTTAGGTTGTTCTATTTTAAAGGTCCATGCATGTCATGCCTTGAAATTTATTTAATCCACCTTTTGAGGTGAGTTGTTTTCCCCTTTTTAAAATGAAATGGAGTGACACTTTTCTCAGCCTCCTAAGATAAGGATATGTAATTATAACACCTTTTGAGGTGAGTTTTCTTGCTTATATAAATGTAATGGATAATTAATATAATTTAAAGGTGAATGGAATGGTCATATCACCTATCCCTTCTTAATTATAAAATTAAATTATGGTTATCATAGTGATTATGGATAATGGATAGATTATTATATCATGATTGATTATGACCATGGACCATGAATTTTAAAGGTGAGGAATTACCAGAGTGATACTCGGACTCCCATTAGGGTTTACATTGGATGGGCTCATGGGACGCCATCGATTCATTAATGTGTATGCCCAGTGAACATACACACTTGGATTCGATCATTGTCTTTGATTATGAATGCCCCGACTTGGAACTAAGGGTTCACCTATATTTTTGAAAATTAAATAAATTGAATTCCTTAGAAGATTCTCCTTGGATTCATCTTGATTTTGAAGGTACTATGATGCATTGTGGAAGTCAGTGGGTTGGGGATTTTAAAATTTTTATCACTAGAGTGAAGAAACTTGTCTTCATCAACGATATGAGCTCCAACTGGATTGGGTTGGTACTTTCAACCAAGATTCATTGTCAGAGTTTGTCTACCTCAATGCATAAAACCCCTTAGGTTGTTCTATTTTAAAGGCCCAAGAATTTCATGCATTGAAATGTCTTTAAACCACCTTTTGAGGTGAGTTATTTTTTCCCCTTTTAAAATGAAATGGTTTAATGGAATTAAGTGAAATAGAGTGACACTTTTATAGGCCTCCTAATCCAAGGTTATGTAATTAAACCACCTTTTTAGATGAGTTTCCTTTCTTATATAAATTAAATAGATAATTTATATAATTGAAAGGTTAATGACATGGTCATGTCACCTATCCCTTCTTAATTATAAAATTAAATTATGGTTTTCGTTATGATTATGGATATTGGATGGATTATTATATCATGATTTATTACAGACATAGACAATAAATTTTAAAGGTGAGGAATGCCCAGAGTGATACTTGGATTCCGATTATGGTTTACCTTGGATGGGATCATGGGACACCATTGATTTGTTGATGTGTATTCCCAGTGAACAAACACACTTGGATTTGATCTTTTATTAGATTGTGAATGCCATGACTTGGCACTAAGGGTTCACCCATATTACCAGAAATTAAATAAATTTAATTCCTTAGATGATTATCCTTGGATTCAGCTTGATTTTGAAGGTACTGGGGTGCATAGTAGAAGTCAGTGGGCTGGAGATTTTAAAATTTTTATCACTAGAGTGATGAAACTTGTCTTCTCCTATGATCTAATCTCTGACCAGTACGGTCTTAGGATATCGTATGAATTATTAAAAACATATAAACTAAATAGAACATGTACCTAATTCCTAATCAAATTGTGCTCATCCCTCACTCATCATTGACAACCATTGCTCGATGGATACATAGTAGAATCCCTATAGATCATCCACACTTGATTCAATAATCCATAGGAGAATAAATTTTTTAATTCCAAGTGTTGGTATGGTGATCCGAAAATGCCTTCAATATCTTTATGATCACTGCATCGATGTTCCTTCGATGAAAGGATATGAGCTCAATCTGATCACTTGGATCGAGTGCTTCTCTCTCTTGAAAGTGGGGGATGAGAGAGAGGATATGGTGAATTCATAGTGAATAGTCATTGTACAAGAACCTATCTCCTATAAATAATGGATGCTCAAATACCTAGAAAGGGTTCCCCAGCCCCCATATATTTAACATCTACTAAATAAATAATTATGATGAACTAAACTACATCATAAATTTTATTTATATTTTATCACATACCTATAAAATATATTGAATATATTACATGATAAAACAGAGTCATTAAACACAACTCGTAATTCCATCTAATATTAAACAAACATGGAATATTAAAATAATATTATTTTGAATATTATTTTTCCTGTATTTACTTTAATACTTGTAAATAAATTTAATAAATAAATTCAATGTAATACCCTGACCCCAGAAGCCTGGAGCTGGTGCATTATTTTAATAAATTTTCATGATTACAAGGAATCAAATCCCAAAGGACCGAGTAGTTTAGTAGTTTTGGAAAACCAGATACATACATAGGTTCAAAATTACAACTTGAAATTAAATTCAACATATAAGTTTTATTAGGAACATCCACCACTCCAATACTATAACTGAAAGTCAGTCATAAAATATTTCTTCATGTCCTGAAAAAAATGAAACATAAGAAAGGGGTGAGCTCAGTTGCTCAGTAAGGGTAAACAATACAACAGAAGATATCATAAACATAAACATTAGACATGGTGAATAACTAAAATAACATTCCTTTTAAAAATAAACATGAACATAATATGGTAGGAATATGAAATGAGTTAATATTTCCATAATAAAACATAATTATGGGTATTTTAATAGTCGAATAACCATATGAACTATAAATTTCTAGCTTCATAATGAGGGAAATGCATATGAAGGAAATTCTAAAACATACCTTCAGGGCCTCATCCAAGAAGTCTAAAAATGATTAAGGCCTCGATCAAAACCATATATCAAATTGGGAAAGGCCTCGTCCAAATCCACGTTCATTTGTCTCATGAGACCTACCGATGCATCGAGGGGATATAGTAGGACCCACCCATCACATAATAAGTCTAATGAATTCCTCATATGAATGGGGATAAACATAAACAACATATACCTTCATATTGAATCTAACATATGAAATATAAATCACTTTCCCTGAACATTAATCTTAAACACTAACCATTCCGAGTAAATTGGTGAATGGTTTTAGGATAGAAAATACATAGTAAAACTAATAATAATCCATTAAATTAAATATGGATTATTATATCATAAGATATTAGTCCCAAAAATATATAATAATCAACAATAGTTTTGAAATATATGAAAACACTCTTATAAAACAATCGAGTAGTTCTTGAGATAAATACTCATTTAATTTTGAAAAGAAGTGTTCTTTTGAAAAAATATTTGTCTAAAACCATAAGTGAAATAATATAGTTTTTTTATAATAAAATTATTGTTTTTGAAAAATAATTTTTGATTAAAACATATTATATATTTCCCTTGAAAATAGTTAAGAATTCGGGAAATTCCTTTGAAACGAGCTTGTATTTCGAAAATAATTTTGAAAGTTCCTTTTATACTGTGTAACTCTCCATAAAATAAGGATAGATTATGGTTGGTAAAAATATATATAACACTCAAAAATAATTTATTATTATTACATAATAATACAAAAAAATTTAATTGAGTTAATTAGATAATAAAATTAACCCGAATGAAAATGGAGGTTCGAGTGAAAAACCCTCACCACTTTGTAATCAATTGATTCGTATGCCCAAAAATTAATAATATTAAAATGATAAATTTAATACCATGAAAATAAAGATATTAATTATAATTTTACATAAATGGGAAGTATACATACACCATACACAATTATTATTAGTGAATACGGAAAATCTCACAAAAATGGAAGTCAGATGAAGAAACCCTTACCTTAAGTCCGAATAGGCTCCACTCTTGAACTTAAGGTCCTATAATATGAAATTATACTTATTAAAAACTTAATTAAGAACCTATTAAACATTTAATTAGTTTATATTTATTTTATTAATCCCATTATGTTTTTATTAATTAGTCATAATATTGGATTTCATATTTCGAGAGTGTTCGTTTTCTTGATTTTCATAATCGGTTCACTTGTTTTTATGTAATGGAGTTCATGTGGAAAGGATGTGAATCTATATAATTGAATTTAAACATTATTTATGAACATACATATGTTATAATGGTCATTTATATCATTTATTTACATGGAATGAGGATGAATCATTAGATGAAACATTAATGACATTCACTTAGATTATTTTAGCGGTATTTTGATTATTAGGAACTAGTTTGGTCTTATGATTTAATAACATGTATGTATAATGGTTCATGAATATTAATTAGGTTATAATACATATATTTTAGTCTGTTTCAACCATAAAAATGGTTTCATGAACATTAGTTAAGTAAAAATTGAAGAACAGAACTTCATCGTCCATGAAGGTTGTAAATTGGATCCTCACGGACGATGGTTTCGTTTATACAATAAAAGGGAGAGAGTAAGAATATTGATGATGATTATTCCATTCACATGATATAATTACAGTATATATATGATACTGTATTTATCATGTTAATATGGGCAGAGGAGGTGAGGAGAGGATAACAATAGAAAGGAACTTGAAATGAAAATGAAAGAAATAAAATGTGAATTTACCTCTTGAATACACCTCCTTGAGAATCTCTTTAAAGGAAGGGGTTTTGGTCTTTTGGAAAGACCAATAGATTATTGAAAGTGGGTAGTGACTAGGGAATGGTATTTGGGAAGATATTTGATGAGCTTAAAGTCATATAAGAGTGAGGAGAAGAGGGAGTGGGGGGGGGGGGGTATAGTGGAGAAGAGGAGTAAATTTTGAATATTTTATTCATTATTTTATTAATTCCCTCAAGAAAACCAATAGTGTTGTTTCATGTGAAACCTAATAGTAATAAGTGCATGTTAGTTTGAACCAAATGAACTTAAATCACTCATGATGTCATAAATAGTGTATTTAACTGATAATTTGTATATACGGTATTCTAACGTATTTCACTATTCATCAACAATTAAAGTTTTTCAGAAAAATAACAAAAATTCACCCTAACCATTATTTGACGTGTAGAATTTAAAAATAAAACAATTTTTTTTAAATAATTTCCTAAATATTTTTAATTTAATTTTTAAATAAAATCATTATTTATTAAAAAAAACAACATTAAAATTATAACTCGTTTTATAACACCTTGAAAAATTAATCATGGTCCCATAAAATTATCTTATAACCATAATACAATAAAATAAAAAATTATGATTACATTTTATGAAAATAATTTTCCATTTTAAATTATTAAATTAATCATAAAATTGTAATTAAAATATTTATGACATTCAAAAATACCAATACTTATACTATTATCATTTTTTCACTTTTAAGATGTCTAAATTGTATTTATACATTCATGGGTGAAGTTTCTATTTTTTTGGACAATTTAATATTCATTAATATTCATTACTATTCATAAGGGTATGTTACTATTCATAAGGATATTTTACTATTCACCAAAAGTTAAGTTTGTCTTATCAGACTCTAAATATCTTACTAAACACAACCGTGTATATCCGTTTTTCAAAATTAAAATCAAAGTGGTGGAAAAATTATGTTTACTTGGAAAGGTTATAACAAAGTGGTTTTTTAGAGACTCAGTGTTTCATGCATTCTATATTAAATCTATTTATAAATTTTTGGGGTGCTACATTATCCCCTCCTTACAAAAATGTCGTCCTCAAAATTTGAAATTGAACTTTGAAAGTTAATGGTTGATACTTGAAAATTCACTTATGGGAAATCTACATCAATAATATGGTTAAAATATCCTATTAATAAGAGGAAAGGTAAATGCATTGGTTACTAAAAAAACACATTCAAATTGGACAACATGGTCATGTTTGAATAATAAAACCATCATGTAGTGACATTAAACTCTAAAACCCAATAAAATTATTTTAACGACCCATGTATTTTTAGAACAATACATTTTCATATCTATTAATATTTATGAATAAGATATTATTTTTATTTTAAATATGACACTTTGTCTGATAGTATACTCGACATGCAACAACAAGTTTCTTTGAAATCTTACATTGCACACAACTTTGAGTTATACCAAAAAAATAATATAATAATATTATTATTTTAAATGATAGTTAATGTCTAGCCGTTGCATTGGTGGGAATGAACAAAAATAAATACAATATGATTATTAAATGTCTTTACACTTATCCAATAAATTTTAGAGGCATAAAATAAGAATGAATCTGATTTTAAGCGTGAAAAAACTTTAATATATTTAAAAGGTTGTTTTACCGCCTTTTGATGGAGAACCCTTTTTAAATATAGTTTTTTTCACTTTTATATGTTCTATTTTAAAAAATAATATTCTTCTATAGAAGCGGGACATAAAATTTTACATTGGATGAAATTTTGGTATTTTTCTGATAAAGTTTATTTTTTAATGAATAGTGAAAAATACTGAATTTTAATTCAAAACTGCCTTTTAATCTAATTTATTTATATAGTTACATTGTAATTTTAATTGGTTTTAAAGTTTAATTGGATTATATTTTTATAATTTAATACAATTTTAGTCATTGGAAGTAATTTCACTTTAAAATTGGACATAAACGCATGTCAATCTTTTGGTAGTTTTTGCTTCTTAAAACACGTTTTTTGGTTTTGACAACATGAATTAATTTAAAATTAATTTCTAAAACTTATGTATTTTGAATTTGGAAAAATGATATTTAGAATCATGATGTCCAAATTTTTTAAATAGGAAAATTTTATTTTTAGACATTATGAATAGTAACTTTAGTAAATATTTTATTTCCCATTGTTAAAGGGTAAATATGATAAATAAAGGTAAAAAAATAATATTATAATAATATTAAATTACCCTAACACATGTATTAACACTATTGGATGAGATATTTTTTACCATGGGCATACTTGGGTAGATTTTAGGATCCCATGGAGCCACTTATGTGTGAAAATGACATTTAATTAGTTTTAATTTAAAGTTAAGGAAAATATAATGTAAACATATATTTTTTATTAAAATAATTTTTATATGGGGTTATGTAAGTGATCTATATAACTATAAACATTCTTTTGAAATCTAAAAATATTTAATACATCATGGTATTTTATTTATAATTTTTATACATTAAGTAAATAAATTTAATTATGACGCAATGGTGATGCAGTGATTGCTTCATTAAAAAAGGATTCAAATAAATGATATTATAAATGTTAAAATAAATGTAATTTTTTTATTTTTATGTCATCCACAAATTTTTTTGGATGATAGTTACATTTTATCTTTGTATTAATGAAGTTTTTTCGAAGTAATAAAGTTATGAATTTTTAAAAAATTCATGATATGAATAGTGTCAAAATTGACATAATTCATATTTTAAAATATAAAATATTTTATTAAATATTATAAAATTAAAAAAATATAATATTTGACCAAATAGTTATCATAAGTCTAAAATTTTATTATTGACTATTTAATTGGATATTTTTCATGTTTTGGTAACTATTTTGATTTCTCAAAGTGTTAAATGCTTGATAAAAGGGTAAGAGTAAAAAAGGATTAAATAAAAAAGATAAGGATTAAAAATATCCAAAACCTGTATAATTATTATTGGATGATTTTATTTCTACTTATATTAATCTTATCTTAGAATTTAATGAGTTGTGGGCCTTTTGAAACTGAAAATCATTTTATAATAAAATAATACTTTCAAAATTTCTTAAAGATCCCCTTTTCCCTCTTGTAAAAGGCCACCACGTCTAACCCATTACTCACACCTCTCAAGATTTTTGGCTCATCCAAACTCTACCCAAATAATCTCCCAACACCCCTCTATTACTCCTAGAAGACTTACCTTGGGCATAAGGCAATTCAATAAGGCCTTTTAGCTTAAATCCAAAGGAATTACCTGATTTAAGGTAATGTCTTCTCTCAAGCTTCTTCCATTTATTTTCTTTATCCAACCCCATAAACTCTATTTATTTCATTATTTTATAAAACACCAGTATCTTAAATATTATAGGATTTTTTTATGAGAATTACTCAAACTAAACTTCCACACACCTCCATCTAATGGATAAAAACATAATGTTTCTATGGATGGTGAACTACTACCTCACGAAACGATGATTGTTCAATTATATCCTACCACCTCTCATGGTGGCCATTATGATAGCACTGAAATTAAATATAATATATATTATATTTATTTTATCTCTATGCTTCTGTAATTTTCATTTATAACATACCTTTATGTTTTTCATGTTGTATAAATATGATAATTTCATTTGAGGAAGTGCAGACTACCGCCCCCTCAAAGTGATATGACTTATTCAGGATATACATGTAATGTATAAAGGATGGAATTAATTAAATTATGTAACATATATAAAATATTATATTATACTGAAATTATAATATACCTATGTATCTTTTAGTTTTCATTCCTTTAAAAATGAAAAAGAAATGAAAGTAGCGTTCATGCGTATGTATGAATTACCATCTCCATGAATGGTGCATTTCATTTTCTTATATCCAGATGTTATGAACTATTATAAATACATATATACTAGATCTAACTACATATATACTATATATATGATATATAAATCATGAATACAATTCTGTAGATAATGGATTTTTGACCACATGAACAATTTGTAATTATAACAAGTTAATTTATGACTCAAGTACCGAACATTGACAAAAGACCGATATGAACTTGAATAATCATATTATTTTTATAGAAAGGTAATAAGTGATATAAAATTAATAATAAACTTTAAAAAGGTTCTCAATCAATTATAATTCACTTAATTTTATTATTCAGGGAGATAAAGAATGAACAAGACAAGTCGGACACAAGGTAAGGGAACTTCTTAACCCAATTTCCATTCTTTGGTTAAACTTATACTTTTTGATTATGTCGTGCTATGAATTTTTGAGATATAAATTTTGATATCCTATATTTTATTTATACTTTATTTATGTTTATTTATAGTGAATACACATAATTGATCTATTTTATTTACAAAATGATCTTTGTAAGGGAACTTCTTAACCCAATTTCCATTCTTTCGGTTGATATTATACTTCTTGATTATGTAGTGATATGATTATGTGTGAAATAACTTTTCATGTAATATCTTGTATTTATACTTTATTTATGTGTATTTATAGTGAAAACACAAAATCGATCTATTTTATTTACAAAATTATCTTTGTAAGGGAACCTTTCACCCTCCTCTTTTAGTCAAATACTTATTTTATGTTATGTCTTTTAATTTCCATTTTATTATGTTGGGATATGTTCTTATATATCCTTATTGTTGTACATTTTATCTTTAAGTGATGAGATACTCTTTTCTCTCACATCAAATCATTTTATGAATTTTAAAGTGGCACCGTGAGGTTGCCGAATTTTGTAAGGGACTTCACCTCAATCTCCTTTATTTGAGGTATATTTTGATTTATAGAGGACTTGATTTTAAACAGTGTATAAACCCCTTTGAATTTTAATTTCATTCAAAGGGAATATTTTTTCTACGTAGTGTTTTACTAAATGACAAAGGAAATGTTTCTTTTTTTAACGTTCGTGGTGAAAATGACATTTCTTCTACTGCGAAAATTATTTTATATTTGGATTCCTCTACAAGCCATAGTGTTTTTAAAAGAAAAATAAATACCATATACCCTTTTTATGTATTTTGGTATTAAAAAGGGTTTTGATAATGGATTGATTATATCAATATTTTGAACTGATATCTTGTGATTGCAATGTTGAAATTTTATCTTTCCTTTATGTGTTATGATTATGTTATGGTCGTTGGGCATTGTTTACGTATATGGGTGGTTCTGTGATAAACCTAGGGTGGGTGAGCCTGAGATAGCTCTCCAATGCATTGGGTAATGTGACAGAGGTAAATGTTAATGTTTCTCCTAATAGATTTAGGGAATATACCGTGATGGGTATTCCAAATGTAACTCCCTACGTAGCCGTGGAAGCTACAATGTAAGTATGTTATTGATGCCACAAGTTAACTTTATGATTTATGATTTTATATGTGTTATTCATAAATCTTATGATTTCATGAGGTATGTTAAAGAGCTTATGTTTTGTATATATTGATGGACTAATGTTTTCTTTCCTTATTTTATAAACCTTACTAATCTTTTTATGCTCATCCCAAGTTTTTGAAATGTTTTTCACAGGGTATAAGGAAGGGTAAGAGAAAGGAATAATTCAAGAATATTTATGTCAAGAAAATAATTCTTATTTTATTTAAGTAGTTTTATTATTGTGAAAGAAATTGGATATATTAGAAGTGTCTACTTTGTAATATTTTGAGATGTAATGTAATATTTATGGCCTAATTCTCTAAAAATATAAACCTGAAAAGATACTCAATGTGAATTCTTTAATTAACTCAATATTATGTAATATTTAAGGCTGGGGTCTTATAATGATCAACTTAAACCATTTTGTAAATTTAAAAATTCCAAAATATAACGATTCAACACATTATAATGAAGGTCTTTAAATTTCCATGATGAACTTATCATTAACCCTTAATCAATAAAAATTATCTCTAAAATTCACATTCCAAACATGTGAATAACTTCATCATGTATCCTCTTAAAATATGGTAATAACTTGAATTACCATAAAAACCATATTGGAAACATGCATTCTTCTGAATTCCTTAAGTAAGATACATGTTATTGGATATATTCCTTAAATCCAAAAGTGTTGTAAACTCCATCGATGAAAGCATAGACCATTTCTCAACAAGTCAATAATCATTTCCAAGGTAGTTAGTACTTATCTGAATCAATCATTTCTTCATCATTATCTTAACATCAGATATGTATTAAGTTCCTTCTTTCCCTCAATCATGTTTTTTTCTGAAAAGTTTAAATTCCCACTGAATCACTTTTACTTTATAGTATTCATCATATGACCTCAAATCCATAATGAAATAGGTTTGTAGTACAATCCTTATATATCTCATAATTATTATAACCAGTACATTACTGACAAAATATTCAAATCACATGATTCTTGATTAGGCATATTAATCATTCTACTTTATCTACGATAGCATCATAACTTGATAATAATCTAAAATAATCATTTGGGTTATATTCCTTTGATGCTTGGGACATTGATTCACATAGTGTCCCATCTCATTGCAGTTGAAGCATTGAATATAGGAGAAATTCTTTCTTTATCTTGAAATTATGAGCATGGTGACCTTTTTCTCCACACTTGAAGCAAACTCATTTTCCTCTCAAGCATATACCAAGGCGTTTCCTTCCACAATTATCACATGTGGGAACATACATCTTTCCCTTCTTCCCTTCATCCATGTTTTTCCTTACCATCATCTTATTATTTTGATCCCCTTCAAAGCCATATGACTCAGAGAAGTATTTAAATACCTTGTCAACACATGATAATATTTCCTCGTATGATGAGGATACTTGGGAGACAATCTTCCTTTGAAATGATGGATTAATACCATCATATATATGATCCTTCTTACTCTTCGCATCACGTGGATTGGTGAAGTTCTCATTCCTTCTACTAGGAACCATTTCTAATCAGTTCCATATTATATATTAGATCATAAAATTATGAACTCTCTAAATATCTAAACATTGTATTACACTTAACATAAATTTATGAATCATAAATCTTAGAACCATATACTTTGGTTACTTTGGGGAACAAATCCTTTATAATTGTTTGTAATAAGATTATGAATTTACCAAAGAATATCCCCTGGGAGTGTCGAACCAAGAGTGAAGAAAGACCTGTTGTCGTGCACCAGTTCCCGTTCGAGTCTAGCTCAAAGAGGTGTTTTCAGGTTTTACCCCTAGATACATCTGTTCCAGAGCCACCTCTACTTGTTCGTATCCAGACAAGGATTTATTTTCTTAATAAACCACATATTCTATTTCTTACCAAAATTATAATATGTCCTTTTATTATTATCCCCAAAGTCTATATTAGGGTTTTTTTCACTAATATACCTTTTCTATATCTAGTTTCTAAGTTTTCTACTAAACTTTCTTTGATACCAACTATAACGCCCCAACCCCAGAAGCCCGGAGCTGGTGCATTATTTTAATACATTAGCATGATTAAAATAAATCAAATCCTGAAGGACCGAGTAGTTTATTAGTTTTGGAAAACTAGATACATACATAGGTTCAACATTAAAAATTGAAATTAAATTCAACATATAATTTTTATTGGGAACATCCACCACTCCAAGATTATCTCTACAAGTCAGTCATAAAATACTTCTTCATGTCCTGTAAAAAATGAAACATAAGAAAGGGGTGAGCTTAGATGCTCAATAAGGGTAACCAATACATAAAAATATATCATAAACATAAACATTATACACATTGAATAAATAAAAACACATACCTTTTAAAAATAAACATGAACATAATATGATAGGAATATGAGTTGAGTAAAAATTTCCATAATAAAACATAATCATGAGTATTCTACTAGTCGAATAATCACATGAACTATGAATTTATTTATTCATAATGAGGGAAATTCATATGTAGGAAATTATAAAACATACCATTATGGCCTCATCCAAGATGTCTAAAAATGATTAAGTCCTTGGCCAAAACCATATATCAAATTGGGAAAGGCCTCGACCAAGTCCACATCTATTTGTCTCATGAGACATACTGATGCATCAAGGGCCTATAGCGGGATCCAAACATCACATAATAAGTCCAATGAATTCTTCATATGAATAGGGATAAACATAAATAACATATACCTTCATATTGAAAATAACATATGAAACATAAATCACTTTCCCCGAACATTAAGCTTAAACACTAACCATTCAGAGTAAATTGATGAATGATTTTAGGATAGAAAATCCATATTCAAACTAATCATAATCCATTAAATTAAATATGAAGTATGATATCATAATATATTAGTCCCAAAAATACATAATAATCAACAATATTATTGAAATATATGAAAACACTCTTATAAAACAATCGAGTAATTCTTGAGATAAATACTCCTTTAATTTTGAAAAGAAGAGTTCTTTTGGAAAACTATTTGTCTAAATCTAGAAGTGAAATAATATAGTTTTTTCATAATAAAATTAGGTTTTTTATAAAATAATTGTTTCTTAAAATAGATTACAGAGTGCCCTTGAAAATAGGTAAGAATTCAGGAAATTCCTTTGAAACGAGCTTGTATTTCAGAAATAATTTTGAAAGTTCCTTTTAAAACGTGTAACTCCCCATAAAATAAGGACAGATTATGGTTGGTAAACATATATAGAACACTCAGACAGAATTTATTAAGAGTATATAATAATACACAATAATTTCATTTAGGTAATTAGACAATAAAAGTAACCCAAATGAAAATGGAGGTTCGGGTGAAAAACCCTCACCACTTTATAATCAATTGATTTGTATGACCAAAAATTAATAATATTAAAATGATACATTTAATACCATGAAAATAAATATATTAATGATATTTTACATCAATTGGAAGTATACATACACCATACACAAGTATTAGAAGTGAATATGGAAAATCTCACGAAAATGGAAGTGAGATGAAGAAACTCTTACCTTAAGTCGGAATGTGTTCCACTCCTGAACTTAAGATACTAGAATATGAAATTAGACTTATTAATAAATTAATTAATAACCTATTATACATGTAATTATTTTATCATTATTTTATTAATCCCATTATTTTTTTATTGGTTAGTTATAATATTGAATTTTGTCGTTCCGGAGGGTTCGTTTTCTTGATTTTTATAATTGGTTCACTTGTTTTTATGTAATGGAGTTCATGTGGAATGGATTTAAATCTCCATAATTAAATTTAAAAATTATTTATGAACATCCATAGGTTTTAATGGTCATTTATATCATTTTGTTACATGGAATGAGGCTGAATCATTAGATGAAATATTAATGACATTCACTTAGATTATTTTAGCAGCATTTTGATTACTAGGAACTATTTTGGACTTATGGTTTAATAAAATGAATGTATAATGGTTCATGAATATTAAGTAGGTTATAATACATATATTTTAGTCTGGTTAAACCATAAAAATGGTTTCATGACTAGTAATTAAGGATAAATTGAAGAACAAAACTTCATCATCCACAAAGGTTGTAAATTGGAACGTCACGGAAGATGGTTTCGTTTATACAATAAAAGGGAGAGAGTAAGAATATTGATGATGTTTATTCCATTAACATGATATAATTACATTATATAGATTATACTAGAGTTATCATGGTCATTTGGACAGAGGAGGTGAGGAGAGGATAACAATATAAAGGAACTTGAAACGAAAATGAAAGAAATAAAATGTGAATTTATCTCTTGAATCCACCTCCTTGAGAATCTATTTAAGGGAAGGGGTTTTGGTATTTTGGAAAGAAAAAGAGATTATTTAACGTGGGTAGTGACTAGGGAATGGTATTTCAGCAGAACTTTTAGGAGATTCAACGCTTAGAGGAGTGAAGAGAAGAGAGAGTGAGGGGGGGTTTTTATAATGGAGAGGAGCAAATTTTGAATATTTTATTAATTATTTTATTAATTATCTCAAGACAAAAAATAGTGTTGTTTCATGTGACCCATAATAGTAATAAGTGCATTTAAGTTCGAACCAAGTGGCCTTACATCACTCATGATGTCATAAATAGTGTATTTAACTGATAATTTTATATGAGGTATTCTACCATATTTCACTATTCATCAACAATTCAAGTTTTTTAGAAAAATACCAAAAATTCACTCTAACCATTATTAGACATGTAAAATTAAAAAATGAACTCCATTTTTTGAAAATAATTTTCTAAATATTTTTAATTTATTTTTTAAATAAAATCATTATTTATTCGAAAAAAACAACATTAAAACTATAACTCATTTTATAACACCTTGAAATATTAATCAAGGTCCCATAAAATTATCTTATAACCATAAGACAATAAAATAAAAATTTATCATTACATTTTATAAAAAAAATTTCCATTTTAAATTATTAAATTAATCATAAAATTGTAATTAAAATATTTATGACATACAAAAATACCAATACTTATACTATGATCGTTTTTTCACTTTTAAAATGTCTAAATTGTATTTATACATTCATGGGTGAAGTTTTTATTTTTTTGTCCAATTTACTATTCATTACTATTCATAATGGTATGTTACTATTCATAAGGGTATGTTACTATTCACCAAAAATTAAATTTGTCTTATCAAACTCTAAATATCTTACTGAAAGAACCGTGTATGTCAGTTTTTCGAAATTCAAATCACAGAGGTGGAAAAATTGTATTTATTTGGCTAGGTTATAACAAAGTGGTGTTTTTTAGAGGCTCAGTGTTTCATCCATTCTATATTAAATCTATTTGTAAATTTATGGGGTGCTACATTCAATACCAATTATTCTTAACTTGGATAATATGAATTTATTTATTCCTTTGGTGATCATACATCCTTGAAAAAACGTCGGACCCTAGTGGTGGGACTCACCATGTCCTATTTACCTATTCACCAGAATAAGGCATATTCTTGAATACGCCATTGTGTGTGACCCTCTAGGCCCTTAACTCAATAGTAGTGAATAGCATTCACAGACCAAGAGCGGAGTCTAGAAACCCATCAAGGCTCCTAAAGAGACAAGGAAGTGTCATAACAATGAAAACTAACCTACAAATACATATTGTGTAATATAATATCTTTGTATTTAGATGTCTCATAAATAAGGAGCACACTTATGTCATCATCTTTTCTTGCTTTATTATTTTTTGATATAACTGGATAGATTTACACTTGACTGCCTTGGACAAGGACTTATAAAGGCACTACTATTTTGATCAACTAGGACCAAGATATATTACTTCCTCAACTAAAAATTGACAAATTATATCTTGATAACTCAACCAATGTCATAACACCAATGACGCACCCAACACAAGTTACCTCACCCCAATTTCATTATCATGGTTTTTTCCTTGCATCAAAGTACGTGATCAAATTTAAAAAACTGGTAATGATCTCAAATCAAGATACCAATACACATGTATGTAGATAAGAACAACCAATGACACCTAAAACATGTGTTGTTTTAATTAGTGAGTCTGTCCTCATGACCTCAACTAATAGATATTACCAAGTGTGAACTTCATGAGAAAAATTCTCAATGCTTATGAGCCCCCAACACCTAATATTCAAACATCTACTATGTCCATCCAGTATGATGTATCTATACCATAGGACATGTTTAAGATTAATTTCATAGTATCTCAAGGTTCTTATTATAGACTAGAATCTTATATATCCTTTTTATACGATAACTAATTTATAAACATTACAATTTAAATAGTAGACATAGAAATTTATACACTATAATGGTAAGTAAACATCATGCATATCTCACTATATACATGATATGGTAATCAAAAATTACCATTAAAGTTGGGTCTAGGGAACCCACTATTACAACACTCCCACTTTCACAAGAGCTAACTTGATAACCATAATTGTTATCCATCACATGATTGAGATCATGTTTCTGCTGAGTCACAGGTTTAGTTGTTGGGTTTTTGACATCTCCACCGCATGGTTATTCTACCATGTGTGACCTCATATCCTTGAGTAAAAATTCTCAAGATATGTAAACCCCCAGTGTATCCCTTTTTTTCACTATCAAAACATGACATCTTAGATAGTAATAGTAAAATAATTATCATGAGGATAAAACTTCACTTACTAGGTGTGATTCCAAGAATTGGAACAAATCATTTCATTTAATAACTGCTTCTTAGTTTCCTTAGAAGCTACAACGTACTCAGTATTTATAGGTATGGTTACCATAGGCTTAGATGAGCTTATCTTGATCATTTCCTTAGACTGACTATGATATTAGATCACATTGATCTAAGTAATACTAGTTTTTATCCCCTTGAAACTAGTATGATTTCTTCTTCACATACCAATTAAATATCCTTTATACTTTCTCTAGTGTTATAAGATAGTTCTGATAGATTCCCTTGAAGTTTTGCTGGACTTTAATCACATCCTAATCTCATGCATGTATACTTAGAGATATTTATGTCATACGACATTGGAAAAAATTATCTCTCAAATTGTTCCAACTAGTATTTTTCAACACCATGCCAATATATGTACGATTAACTAGGTCTAATCAACCATTTGATCTGCCTCAATAGATCATATTCCCTAAAACTTAGGTTTCTACTTTAATTCAATCTCTAGAGAGATATTTCATCCTAGTATTAACTAATTATAAAACCAATATACGTTTTCCATATATTATCAAACATATTATACCTTGATAACTATGGTACTCCCACTAACCTCTGGTAAAAACATAGAAAAAATTCATTCCAAATGAATATTCTATGATATTTTTTCTTACTTTAATCCTAAACTATATTTAGTAACTTGGAACCCTTATTGGCATTATATGATGTCACAATCCCTTTTTGGCTATGTCGTATTGACACCATTTGTGATTGGTGGTTTTCACATCCAATGCTTAATAAAATGATCATATAAATTATCTATGATAAGTAAAATTCTAATGGATTTATTTATATTGACTTGGTGTTACCAATCAATCCTTATTAAAACCACACTTGTACCATCCATGTATCATCACACTTGAATACCCACCGTAGTATTCAAAATAATAATCCCCCTTAAATTTGATACATGGAATCCATTATTGAATTTTAATCGATCTTGTAAATGTTATCTATTCTACATATACTTCATACTTATAGGAATTATTATTCTCAATGAGTAATATATCACCAACTGAGGTGAATATAAAACGATCACCATGGTTTTATCCTTCCTATGCAGCATGTGTCTCTAGAACATTAATTTGCCACACCTCTTGTGGAACTTGTTCCTATTCAAACCATTTGTGTATATCTATCATTGAATAAACCCAATTCAATCTAGATCCCACTATCTCAAATAGATATGTACACCCTTTTATAGAAATATAGTCTATAACTTGACTATCTCTTTTTTATCGTAGGGTTTTCTGTAATATCCTAAGAAACTTTTAGGATAATTACTTTAGATGCACATTGGTTTTTTCTTGATCAAAGTTTTTTTATATCCTAACAAACTCTTTGAATATAAACACAAATTCTTATGACATTATGGATTTCCATCATACTACAACTCATATGATATCCATTTTTCATGATAGTTGGCATATGGTTATGGGATAATGTTGTTATTTGTGATGCATGTCATGAAAAATGAAATTATTTGAAATGCATAAATTTTAACATTGATGCTCCTTTAATTAAATCATTACCATGATGTAGATAAGAAAATGTGCATTTAGGAATTTCCCTGATTTACATTTTTTTGATCAAGGTTAACATGTAAGATTCATCCTCAATCCTACAAACTCCATGCTACATTATTTTGATCAATTGATACTTGGTCAATTTATTATTCGATAGAATTTTCTGAAGTAACTCATATCTTATGACCATGCATATAAAATAATTCACTTTAATATTCCTCAATAATAACTTAAAGGAATATTATAAGTATATTTAACAATATCTTACCCTTAGAATGGTTCTCTCTCACTAGACGAAATAATTCTGTAAGCTTTGTGGTGTACCTTTATATCTAAAGGTTTCTTTTTCCAAACTAAATACATTTATTATACTAAAGGTGTTTAGATATATTGAGTCTAAATACCATACCAGGTATAAACTTGATGTCCACTTTTAGTTTTACTTGACAATGAATTATCTTTCCACAATTGGGTATATAAGATTTATATTTTATATTCATATTATATTTCCCATGATTCATACTTTAATGATCTATAGATTGAGTATGAATCACCACAAACAACATTCATTCCTAAAACAAAATAATTTATACTTATGTCCAATGGATACATGAGATAAATTTTTCAATGATACTCAACAAAAGTTTCTACAAGAATTATTCAATTAGCAATTAGAAGTCGTGTACTTCTCACCACTGACGTAGGAACCACCCTTTCTCAGCTGCTTAGACAATACACCTTGCTTCTTGGAATGAATATATACTTACTTGGTTACTGTATTTTGATACACATATGTGATATATTGTATTTAATACCCAAGAAGTATGTTATAAATAATACTTATAATTAATGGATATACCTGAAGAAAAAGTTATTTCTTGTTTCTTTAATTAATTTCATTGCAATTAAACTTCCATAAATTTATTTCATGATATGTGAAGCAAATAGCCTTCTCTTTATTACCTCTCTTTGAAGGATGTTGAGAATGTGTCTCTGGCGTTCCTATTACCATTGTTCTTACCATATTTTTCTTTCAACTTGTTCGCCATAAGAACTAAAGATTAATCTTTCTTTAATGTTCTTATTTACTTGGAGAACCTTACCTAAAAGATAATGAATATTTTACTCCATCCTATTCATTTTTTAATCTTAAATGAAACTGGAGTAATTGGGTGAAAATGATTTAAGAATGGGATTTATTGAAAATCATGGTTTGTCTTTCATATTTACACATAACTAGTGTAATATCATCCATTCAAACCTCGCTTCACTTTCTCCTCACAAGCTTCTTGGAGATGAGACAACATGTAAAATCATCGATGTTGTAATATTTGTATTTACAACTCACATTGGAAATTGATGATAGAATTATGACACACCCATCATATGCTTTATACATGAGTCTCCTATAATAATTATTACACCCTCACTTCCCGAGGTGGATTAACAAGTATTGGGACACCAGTACCTTGAATTTATTATATTGTAGTATTGTGCGCAAGCGCCTATACTACACTTGGAAATTCATGCTAGTTTGGACATTTACTTTTTTATGGTTATTGAAATGTATATTGTGGTATTGATTTCCATTTTTCTAAAAAAATAAAATCTAGTAGATTTTAGTTTTATCTTAATTTCTAGTTTATACATTATTGATTAATTAATTAAATCATTAAATATCTCCCACTATTTTATTGAATTCTAGGAACCCTCTATACTAGAATCAGAAAACTCTGTAACTTGAGTATTCTAGTGGAAATGATCCTTGATCCTCCCCTCATAGTCTAAAAGTTATGGATATTCTACTACTCAAAGAGTTTAATATAGGATTTTGACTGGGAAACCACATCAAATCATGGATCATTGATCGATTGAGTGAAGTTACAGCTTCTCAGAATCGTAACTTTGATTCTCTCAATGCTTTGCCTCTAAAGTGATAGCAAGTTAGTTATGGGTAATCCTTAACTACCAAATTCAGTTAAGTAAACTCACCATTATCATAAGAACTACCCAGTAGTAGGAATCACCTTCGACTATGGTTGACCGAGCACCCTGAACACTTGGCTGTGTTCAAATTCAAAATATAGAAGGTGTTTGTGACTTAATATTTCTTTAAGTGTTTTTATATATTCTTCTCAACAAATTTAATCCATTTATATTAATATTTTTCAATCTATGTTTTCATGATCGCAATTGAACATTAATATAAAAACATTCATCTCTTCTGTATGCATTTTTATTATTTATTATTTTATATAGTTCCCACTATTCTTGCACATGCATAAAATAATAAATAAATGCATAAAAAAATTATCTACCTGATTGGTCTTGAGCATCTAAAACTGGTTGATCCATTTTAAATCAATGGATCAAACATGGACTAGGGGTATCATACCTAAGCCGTGGCTTAACTCATGATGTAGCTTTCCCCTGTACAGTGTGTCCACTACTCGTCTGGATTTAACCTTGTCTTGGCGGGGTCTATATCGTATATCGTCTTCATCAAAGTATAAATGTACTCGCTCGTAGAAAATGAGAACTAGAGTGTGAAATATACAAAAGGTAAATTGGAAACACAAGATCTTATACATATTGACCGAAAAAATGACGATGTATAGACCATCTTAATTATTTTCAATCATCTCCTTCAATTATAAATAATTAACTAAATAAAGAAAACATAGACATGTTGGTCAATTGCTCAAGACTAGTCAGCAAGAAATATAAATGCACAACAAAAAATATATTGTAATAAATTAAAGTAAAAGGGTATTTAATTAAATTAAACTAATTAATTAAATTAAAATAGTTTAATTCTTTTCAACCCCAAAATTAATTCAATTTTAATACCAAAAATTAAATTTATTTAATTATTTAATTTAATAAAAAAATTAAATTAAATTTACTCAGGTTTTAAAAATTATATTTTAAAACAAAATTAATATTTTAATTAATTTAATTTAATTATAAAATTAAATTAATACATTTAATTTAATTTTGACTAACTCGAGCCCCAAAACCCAATGTGGGGCCTGTGTGGGTCAGGCTGAACCCACGTAGTCCCAATTTGGGCCATGCAAAGCCTGTGTAGGGCTATTTTGTGATGAAGCGGTCGATGTCGAGGTAGTGTTCCAGATCTTGTCCGATTGATAGGAGCACGATAGAAAAAGGTGAGGCATCTCCCAACGATGTGGATCATAACATCCAGAGACAAGGTGAGGAGGAGGCTTCTCTGGTGGGTGGAGGCCTACTCCAGATCTAGGAGTAGCGGCCTTCAGCGAGTGGGAGACATCTGATGTAGTTGTGCCTTTAAACGGCGGGTGGTGGATTGCGAGTAGGAGGTCAGAAGGATCCATAAGTGGGGTGGAGAGCTAATGAAAGAGGTGGCCAGTAGTGACCATTTTGGCATGCTAAAGGTGTTGGTTAGGTGAGGCGACCACGCCGACCATTAGGGAAGAGGTGGCAGGGTGGCGGCTTGCAGGTCGTATGGATAGGAAGTCATTAAAAGATAAAACATCCACCCATATCGATAATTCCACATATCCATTTGATTATTACTCCAAATTCTATAGGTTATCTTAATAGCCTTCAAATTTTAAATAAAATAATAATTATTTTACTTCAAACTGGTGGAAATTTTCTCAAGATGGAAAACACTATTCTGGCTGGGCATAATAGTTTGGTTCAACCAGAAATCATAAAAAATGACTCTAGCTAGTGAAATTTAGTGTAAAATATGAGTTTAATACCTTAAATCTAAGGGAAAACTATCCATAATTTTTCTTTTCAGATAACCGTTACTCAGTTGTCTGAGATCGAATCGTAGTGCGGTCAGATCTGTTGGGACCGATTTAATACCCTCTACTAAATTGTAATGCAACTTAATTTTTTCTTAGCTCATATAATTTACTTGAACACTCTGATAGCAATTGAAGGTATTGAGGCATGCAGAGGAATCCAGTGGGGTAGATATTTTAAAATTTTTATCATCGGAGAGACGAAACTTATCATCTATGCCGATCTAAGCCCCTATACGATACGAGGATCTCACGTAAATTATTAAAAACATAAATATTAAACAGAATGCGTACCTCATTCTGGATCAAATCATGCTCATATGTCACTCATCACTGGTGACTGTTGCTTGAAGGATAAAAATTAGAATCCCTCTAGATCATCCACACATGATTCAAAAATCTGTAGGAGCATCGATCGTTGAATTTCGGGTGCTAGCATGGTGATCCAATGATGACTTCGACATCCCAACGATTGCCGCACTGATGTTCCTTCGATGCAAGGAGACAAGATCTATCTGATCACTAGGATCAAGTTCTTCTCTCTCTAGAAAGTAAGAGAGGAGAGATATGATCTAAAAAATTCGCATTCAATATTCCTTATGGTAGAGCCTCTCACCTTTTTTAAATAGTGGATGCTCAAATATCTATAAAGGGTTCCCCAACCCCCATATATTTAACTTCCACTAAATAAATAATTATGATGAACTAAACTACATCATAAATATTATTTATATTTTATCACAAACCTACAATATATATTAAATATATTATGTGATAAAACCAAGTCATTTAACTTGACTCGTAATTCCCACTAAAATTAAAGGAACCTGGAATATTAAATTAATATTCATTCATATAATATTTTTCATGTGTTTACTTTAAGACTTGTAAATAAATTTAATAAATAAATTCAATACCAATTATTCTTAACTCGAATAATATAAATTTATTTGTTCCTTTTGTGAGCATATATCCTTCGACAAATCTCAGACCCCAATGATGGGGCCCTCCATGTTCTGTTTACCTATTCACCAGAATAGGGTAGATTCTGGAATACACTATTGTGTGTGACCCTCTAGGCCCTTATCTCGATAGTAGTGAATAATATTCACAAACCAAAAGAGGAGCCTAGCAACTCATCAAATCCCCTAAAGAGATAAGGGATTGTCATAGAAACAACAACAAACATACGAACTTGTAATTCATAATATAATCTCTTTGTATTTATATATATTATAAAGTAGTATGTACACTTGTTTCATCATGCTTTCTTACTTTATTATTTGTTAATATAACTAGATGGATTTACCCTCGACTGCCTTGGTCAAGGAATTTTGAAGGTACTAACCTACTGATCAACCAATCATGAGATATATTACTTCCTCAACTTGAAAACGAATAATTATATCTTGATTATTCAACCAATATCATGCCACCAATGAAACACCCAACACAAGCTACCTCACCACAATTTAATTATCATGGTTTTTTTCTTATATCAAAGTATTCTATAAAATGAAAAATATTGTTCATGATCTCAAGTCAGGATACCAATAAACTTTTCTATTGATAAGAACAACCAATGACACCTGCAACATGTGGTGTTCCTATTGGAAGGTCCATCCTCATGACCTCAACTACTAGAGATAACCAAGTGTGAACTTCATGAGATGAAATTTCAATGATTATTATCCCCAAGCACCTGATAGCTAGACATCTAATCCATCTAGTTAGTATAATGTATTTAGAATATAGGACATAGGTTTAAGATTAAGGTCATAGTATCTCAAGGTTCTCATTATAGTTTGGGATCTACTATATCCTTTTGATGTGACAATTAATCTATGGACATTACCATTTAAAAAGTGGATACATAAATTTATACACTATAATGGTAAGTAAACATCAGTTATATCTCATTGTATACATGATATGGTAATCTAAAAGTATTCTTTAAGTTGGTTTTAAGGCAGCCACTATTACAAAATATTTTACGGACCGCCTTGGTTACTACCTTGGGATACTTTCAAGTCTAGCACCAAGTCCACCAAGGACATGATCCTAGGGCTCGGGTAGAGTTTTACCTTAGGGTGAAATACTAAGGGTACACCCTTATGGACTTTACCCAAGTTATAAAACATAAATTTCATGGAATTATGGGACATTATATGACTATCACTACTTATGGACACCTTGGTTGTATACCTCGGGGCCCAATCTTATAACATAAACCTAAAATGTTAAGTGATCATAGATATTTCAGCTTAGTCTAAAGGAGGTAATGTTAGAAGGGTGTCCCATGAGGAATCTAGAACAACGTTATTTATTTATTTATTTCCTTTAATTGATTATTACCTACACACTTCTCATTGTATATTCACAGACTAAATAGTGCTAGACGCCATTGGTGGTGGTCTACTAAGTTTTACATAGGCCATGTTTAGGCCACTAATTGGTACCTAGAAAGACTTTATGGATGCAAGTGGGGATAAGGAGAAGTGACCAACTATAGACACTTGACTTTTTGTACTATGATGAAGTAAGGGAGTATAAGACTAAGCATATTCTCATGATGCTAGTGGAGATAGATTTTGGTATTTTGCTCATTTTTTATAGCATTTTGTATATGCATACTGATATGTATCCTTTGTATCCCCCATTTTTCATAGCTTCATGACATGATCATCATTTTGTATATGGATCTGTTTATTAATTATGAAATTTTCCTACTAATTATTATTACCTAGATGATTTACTATTCTATTGTTGTTTATTTATTTAATTTTTTGTTTGTCCATTTTTTATACCATTGTGTTATCGCTTTCATAAAAGAGGGTATAATCACCCCACTATACCATTATATACCCTTGCTTTTAGTTGGAAACCTCTGGCGTATGGAGAGGTGTGCTTGATTCCATGTGGCCAATTACACAGGTTAAATATCCATAAAACAGTCCTAGGATGTATCAACATGGTATCATAGGTTTATAATCATTTTCATTACTATTTCGGTTGGTAGAAAGGAAACTAATACATGTCAGAATTTGGTAATGAGCATGTGCCTGGGAGTAGCTAAACCATGTATAGGGGAAAATCCAAGTTATCTTTGATGGGACTTATTGTTATGGTTTTTTTCTATTATAGTTGTACTGATTTCATAATTAGGTGACACACATGATGTGTGGTGTTTATAATTATTATTATGGATTCTATTTTTACCCTTGGCCTAGTATATAAAGGAATTATTGTTTCATGCATCATTATAGACACTTGAGTGTCATGCTATATTTATTTTATTGTATACATTGTCTACATCATTTCATATGTGCCTTAAATTATATGACTGTTATTTCCCTAATGTTTTTGTAGGATGAATTAGATAAATAATTGGTTAATTAAAGTGTTTTCATCAACCTAATTGATTTTTTCCTACATAGATTGATGGAGTCACCTTAACTGACCAATTATCACATGTTTGAGATATGTAACTATGATTACATGGACTGAAACATTAGCTGATTTCGATTACATTAATTCCAATTGTAATTTATAAAGCTAATACCTCTATAATTTGGGAATGTAAATTCATCTAATAAAATCATTTTATATGAATTCTTACATCTTGATACTAGATGTAATAGTCTAGGTTGGAGTTATATGACGTGCCAATAATAACTTATAAAGTGTATGAATTTATAAATTGGGAAATGTAACTCATCTAAATAGATCATGATACGTATAAATATGAACTTATTGATTATTAAAAATTAAATAAAGGGTTTACATTAAATGTGGATTCCAATTTCAACTTAAATATCATTTTCCTCTATAACTTGCAATTGAAACTCCATATACCAGAACCTCTGAAGTGAAACAAAGAACTTTCCATTTACCCTACATTAGTCTTGAGTAGTTGATAGTGTCTTTTGTGATACATTAAGATATTTTATATAACCTAGAACTAGATTTAGGAGTAGACAGTGGCGTGTTGACCCTTATATGGTAAGGATTTGTACCTATCATATTCTATTACTTATGAATATTTCTATTATAAATTAATATTCTGAGGTGTGTGTTTCAAATTTTAAAAATATTCCTCCATTAAAACCTCAAGTCACGCTCTAGGACATTGGAGAAGACCATGCTCTAGAGATATTGGTACCTAAGCCACCAATATTACCTACAGTAGTGCCATCTGTGGCGCCTCCTGCTATTTTTGATCTGGGCATCGATGCACATTTTTTAGAGGGTTTCTTATGACTTGTTCAGTCTATATAGGGAGATCCAAGACCTATCCCTTCCATGGAAGAATTGACAATGGATATCTAGTGAAAACACCCTCTTACCATTTTAGGGGAAGGTGGTCCTTAAGTTGTTGTGTCATGGATGGAGTTCATGCTATCTATCTTAAACCATCTTAAGGTACCCTGAGAGGAGGGTCAAGATTGTAGTGTATATTCTTATAGGGCCTTCAAAGAGACGGTGGAATGTTTCGAACTATATTTATCAGCATCAAGTTATGATCTGGATATATTTTTAGGCATCCTTCTATGACTACTGCTTTCTTGATACATTGAGAAAAAAATGATCCAAAGAGTTTATGCACCTAGAGCAGGGCACTTTATCGTCTATGGATTACTCTGCTTTTTTCATGGAGATTCAGAGTTTCTTTCTTGATCTTCTAGGTGACAGGCTTCCTAGGTCTAGAAAATGTGAGGATGAGATTGTGTATGGTATTTGATCTCAAGTGAACATGTTCCATTTGACTACCATCATCGAGATAGTAAATCAGTCTCTCATCACTAAGATTAACTTTACAGAAGTTGAAGGTGTAGACCGGGGAAATTTAGTACCTTGATAGGGAAATAGTTCATTTAGAATCATGAAAGGTTGTTTTGAGCCTTCTCACAAAGGAAGTAGTATTCATAGTGTGTTCCTCGGTAGCCGTGCATTTTTTCACCATATTGGTAGGCCGAGACACATGAAACCCCATTGTGGAAATGACCCATTTGAGTGTCGGGATTGCGGAAAGATGAGTGATATTCAAATATTTTAGATAAATTTACCTCCAATGTATATTTAGAGAGGATATATATCAAATCTAGGTTCTAAATCATGATCATTATCTCCACATCCATAGGGGCATGGAGTGATACCATTCGATCAGTCCGAGGAGGTAGACATGGCCAAGGGAGCCAGACACCAATTGTACAATTCCAGTAGTGTGGGACTACTCAGGACAGTCAGACTGTATCTCAGGGCCACGTATCAGACCATATATTTGTAGTATATATGATACCTAAGGATATAGGTGTTGATCCATCTATGGTTCAAGGTATGATTTTATTAGCCTTTGCTTTAGTGTTGGTTTTATTTGACATGGGTGCTTCCCACTCCTTCATATATGTGGTAATTTTGGAAAGCATTGGGATAGAAATTTAGTATTTCTGTGGTGTGATGATGCTTGATACTCTATTGGGAGAACGGTTAAAAAGTTTATGCCAGTACAAGGAGAGACCACTTAAGATAGGCAACTATCATTTCATAAGGAACCTCTTCATCCTTGAGATGACATGTTTTCACATCATTCTCTAGATGGAAAAGTTGGTTCCTTATCACACTAATATTGATTTCTATCATTTTAGGGTGTCCTCTATATACCTTGAGGGTGGTAATTATATTCACAAGGGTGAATATGATGTCAAGGAAAGTATAGTTTGACCCAAGCATTGTGGGTTGGGCGGAGTGATAGCCCAAATTGGTGATCTTTATATAGATGATCAGGGAATGCGATGTATAGATTTCCAACCTATATTGGATCATTTTAGGGAAGTCATACTAGAGACTTTTTTAGATTACCTCCTAAGAGAGAGATGGAATTTACTATTGAACTAGTTCCAGGAGCAGCACTGATATCTATTCCTTTTTACAGGATGGCTACTACTGAGTTACAAAAACTCAAGAGGTAGTTGGAGGACTTAGAAGATAAGGAGTTTATACAACCCAATACTTACTTATGGGGTTTACCTATTTTTTTCAAGAATTAGAATATAATCCTTTTTCTTTTCATGGATTATCATTGGTTGAATCAGCTTAAGGTTAAGAAATAGTATCTACTTCCACATATAGATGGAAAATTTGAATAGCTCTGAGGATAGAGAGTCTTCTAAAATATTGATTTGAGATTATTCTACCATCAAGTATGAGTCAAAACTTCAGATATACCACATACATCCTTCCATATTAGACATGCATGTGTGATTATTTGGTTATGTTGTTTGGTCTCAAAAACATACTGATGGTTTTTATGACTTTGATGAATCAGGTATTTTTCCAGTATCTATATTCATTTGTGGTAGTCTTCATGGACGACATATTGGTGTACTAAAATACTCAACTTGATCATATAAAATACCATGATACCATTTTGAGGGTGCTAAGAGAGCACCAGATTTATGCTAAACTCACAAAATATCACATTTGGATCAACGAAGTTCACTTATTAGGTCACATCATATCAGAATCAAGAGTATTCATATACCCATAGAAGGTGAGAGTTATGGTTTCTTGAGAGTATCCCATGAACTTCATTGATATTCAGAGTTCCTTGGGGTTTTATGGATGTTATATGCACTTTATTCAAGAATTTTCACACTTGGAAGCACCTCTTACAAACTTGAAAATAAAGGGTGTTGTAACGACCTAAATCCGGAGCCCCTCCATTGGTGACCCATACCCAGTTTTCCACATGACCTCAAGCACGTTTCCCCGAATACCAAAGGCTATCGACTAGCAGTGAGGGCCCTGGTGAGTCGGTTAGGAAACTATGCCCTCATTCGGTAAGGTATACAGTGAAAAACAACAGTCAACAACGGAAGCAGTAACAACATGCATAACAGCAGAAACCAAACAGTGGAAGCAATGAATATATAGTAATGATGACAATGATGCAGTAGGTACAAGTATATATGGAAAGCATCAAACACAACAACATGCTGGAATACAACTGAAAACAAGTGCAAAAGAAAAACAAAATAAACTCCTCAACATCGCGAGCCCCAGCTTGGTCCCATGCTCTCCAGCTCCAGCGCAATCAAGAACCTGAAGTAGAAGGGAGCTTGCCCTTATCTATACCTACAGAAACATATTCTGCTTGGGCCCAAAATCATGGCCCAAAAAGGGTGTGAGATACAATCCCAGTAGGCAATTACCCAAGATTTGTGCCTAACAGTCAATGAATACAAGGCAAGTAATAAAACAAGAAGCAGTAAACAGGAAAGCACAAGCAACTACAATCCATAGTTCTAACAAATAAAGTACACAAGTAAGAATCCAGCAATAAGAAGAAAATAGGTAACCCTCTAGGTATCTCTCACAGCCTAACCCCTATGGTTCAACCTATAAGTACCAACAACCCTCTAGGAGGCACACGTAGTCTCACCCCTCTGGTTCAGCTCTGAAAAAAATAATAGACTCTCTGGGGAAGAACTCACCGTCAATCCCCCCTATAGTATCGTATCGTGCTAAAGTATCTCTGGGGAACCACTCAAAGTCTATTCCCCCTGTGGTCCACATCGAGGAACTACAGACTCTCTGAGGAAGCACTCAATGTCAATTCCCCCTGTGGTCTCATATCATAATTAAAAGACACTTTGTAGAAGCTCTTCCATCAATTCTCTCTTTGGTCTACTACTCTAGGTTCTCACAGTCCAGAGTGAAAGGTAATACATGCTCATCACATGTGTACATTGTCCAAGTAAACCTCAAGAACTACTTGGCTATCAACTAAGGCTCAGCAGCATAACAAGGTAGCAGTTCCACTGTCCTGCGACTAAGCAGGGCAACTGAAAAAATGCCAAATAAGAAAAACAAGCATAGAAAACATCCAAAGTACATTAAATCTACCATAATCTCAAGAAAAATATCTACTCTAGCAATCAAGCAAAGCAGGAAATACAACAAGGGAAAAACAGGAACACGCAATACCCCGTTCAAGGGTATTGGTGGAATTTTCACAAAATATTTATCAACTTTCTATAGAAAGGCAGAAACCACCTACCTCAATCCTTGGAGATCAATATAAGTGAACCAATATGATAGATTCCCCTTGTAATGACGCAGATATGAGAAAACACACAAAATGATGAACCTACAATAACTTGGAAACCAGGAGGAATCAAGAAACAAGACTCAAGAAGAAGGGAGAGCTCATCGCTGCGATTCTAACGCAATCGACCACGCTCGAATCGGATAACGGACGAAGAGGCAGGATCTCATCGAAGGTCTGGCCATACGGTCGCTCTCGGGTGGACGAAATCTGGAGAAGAAGATGAAATTGGGGGTTAGGCGTGACCCCAGTCCATTTAGTGAAAAAAAAGAAAGTACACGGTGTGTAATTTTAGAGTACACGGCGTGTACTGGGTCCTTTCCGTACTCCGCCAAAATCGGCCTCCACATCACCCCTACACACCGTGTGTGTGTCCCGGGCATGGCCAGCACACGACTTCGAGCCAGATCAGAGTACACGATGTGTACTCAGAAAGTACACGACCTGTACTTTGAAAATTTCCAGAAAATTCATTTTTCTTAAAAACTCCAGAAAAAAGAAAAATATACCAGAATGAAGATCCGGGTTCTTAAAAACTTCCCCCTTGAAGAAATTCGTCTCTGAATTTCCCTAACGGGGTGTAGAAGAAGAATCCCCAAACAGTTCCAGCCACTGCAATCGTACATCGGCCTCCCTCTCCCAGGTCTCGTCTTGTACTTTCCCGTGCTGCCATAGCACTCGTACTAGAGGAATAGACTGCCCACGGAGGACCTTCATACCGTGATCGACAATCCGGATAGGATGCTCCTCGAATGACACATCTGCTTCAAGCTCGACTTCCTCAGGTTGAAAGGCGTGGGACAGGTATGAAAAGTAATGTCGGAGATGAGAGACGTGGAATACGTCGTGCATGGACCGATACCTCTGAGGTAGCTACAACCGATAGGCGACCAGTCCCACTCTCTCCACGACCTCAAATGGTCTGACGTACCGCGGTGAAAGCTTACCCTGTCTCTGAATCCTCTTGTGTCCCAAACTCGGTGCGACACGCAGGAACACCTGATCTCCGACCTCAAACTCTAGAGGTCATCTCCACTGATCCGCATAAGACTTCTGTTGAGACTGTGCCGTAGCCATCCACTTCCGAATCAGCTCTATCTGCTCTGAAGTCTCCTGAACGAGACAAGGTCCCAGCAGAGCCGCCTCTCCTACCTCCAGCCAGCATAAGGGCGATCGGCATGGCCTACCGTACAATGCCTCGTATGGCGCCATCTGAATGGTCGTCTGGAAACTGTTGTTGTAAGAGAACTCCACCAGAAGAATATGATTCTCCCAAGAACCACCAAAGTCTAGGATGCAAGCTCGGAGCATATCCTCAAGCACTTGGATCGTGCTCTCAGACTGGCCATCAATCTGGGGATGGTATGCTGTACTCAAAAGTACCTGTGTACCTAAGGCCTTCTTAAGTCCCTGCAAGAACCGAGAGGTAAAGCGCGCATCCCTATCTGAAACAATGGAGTGTGGAACTCCATGCAGACGAACGGTCTCTCGGATGTAACGTCGTCCCAGATCATCAACACTGAAGGTCTCATTAATTCGCAAGAAGTGTGCAACCTTCGTAAGGCTATCGACGACAACCCAAACAACATCGTTCCCTCGAGGTGACCTCAACAACCTAGTCACGAAGTCCATCACGACATCATTCCACTTCCACTCCGGAATGGGTAATTGTTGTAAAAGGCCTGCTGGTCATTGATGCTCTGCCTTCACCTGCTGACAAGTTAAACATCCCATGAAGAAACCAGAAACATCCTTCTTTATACCTGGCCACCAGTACTGGCGATAAAGATCCTGATATATCTTGGTGATGCCAGGATGAACTTCCCAAACTGAGGAATGAAAATTATGCATCATCTCCTTGCGTATATTTTCTGGCACCCATACGCGTCCCTGGAACCGCAAGATCACATCTTCGCCCACTACCCATCCGGGAAGAGGGTCCTCTCTTGACACACTCTCCCGCAGGACTAAGCCTTCAGAGTCTGATAGCTTCCTCATCCGTACCCAATCAATAAGTGTAGAGGTAACAGCTACAGAATATAGGAAGGTCTGTCCCTGTCTGTCGTGCACCTCTAGATGCATCTCAGAGAATAGAGCCATCAGCTCCCACTCACTACTAGCCTCCTGAACTACCTGAATCTGAGTTCTCCTGCTCAACGCATGTGCCACGGCGTTGCCTTTCCCCGGCATATATGCAAGCTCGAAATCAAAAGACTGAAGGTAGTCAACCCACCTGCACTATCTCAGGTTCAGATCCTGCTGAGTGAAAATATACTTGAGACTCTTGTGGTCAGTGAAGACCACAAAGTGATCTCCCAACATATAGTGTTGCCAACAGTGTAAGGCATGAACAACAACTGCCAAATCCATATCGTGTGTAGTGTAGTTCCTCTCATGTGGCCTCAACTGCTGAGACCCGTACGCAATGACTCCATCCCCCTTCATAAGTACAGCTCCCAACCCGATACCTGAAGCATCATAGTAAACAGTGTAGTTCTGGCCTGGCTCTGGCAAGACTAGTATCAGTGCTGACGTTAACCTCCCTTTCAGCTCCTGAAAGGCTGACTCACAAGAATATGACCATAAGAACTTCACCCCCTTCTTGGTCAGACCTGTCAAAGGCGCTTCTAGATAAGAAAAGTCTTGAATGAAGCGTCTGTAGTATCCATCCAGCCCTAGGAAACTCTGTACCTCAAAGACGTTCTTCAGCTGCTCCCAGGAAACTACAACTATCACTTTCTCTGGGTCCACTGATACTCCTGCCTCTGAGGTGACGTGACCCAAGAAGTGAATCTGATCCATCCAGAAGTGGCACTTCGAGAGTTTAGCATAAAGCTGATGCTCTCTCAGTGTACTCAGAACGATCTCAAGTTGTGTGGCATGGTCGTGTAGAGTGTTAGAGTACACCAAGATATCATCCATGATGACCACGACAAAGGAGACCAAGTAAGGATGGAACACTCGGTTCATCAGTGCCATGAAAACCACAGGCACGTTCGTGAGACCGAACGACATGACTGTATACTCGTATAGACCATACCTGATCCTGAAGGCTGTCAGAGGTATATCTGATGGTCTAATGTGCAACTGATGATAACCAAACCTCAAGTCGATCTTCAAGAACACCCGGGCTCCTAGAAGATGATCGAAAAGGTCATCAATTCTTGGCAAAGGATATCGGTTCTTGACCGTCAACTGTTTCAGCTTCTGATAATCCACAGAAAGCTGAAGGGTACCGTTTGCCTTCTTTGCAAACAGGACAGGCGAGCTCCAAGGAGAAGTACTGGGTCGGATGAAACCCTTAGCCTGTAGATCCTCCAATTGCTTCTTGAGCTCCTCCAACTCATGTGTGGCCATCCTATAGGGAGGAATGGACACCATTGACACTACTGGAATGATCTCAATAGAGAAGTCTACCTCACGCTCTGGAGGAAAACCTGAAAAGTCCTCTGGAAAGACGTCCCTGAAGCGATCCACCACTGGAGGAAATTCTAACTATGGAGTTCCCTGGTCATACAGATAAATACTAGCAATCTGGGCTGTCACCCCTCCTAGCCCAAGATGCTCGAGTCCTGCCTGACTCGCCCGAACGTCCCACTCGCCTTTATGAAGAAAATACTTGCCCTCTATTGAAATGAAACTCACTCTTCAGCAATAACAGTCAACGACTGCCAGAAAGGGAATCAAACAGTCCATGCTGAGGATGACATCATAGCCTATCATCTCTAGGACATAGATATCCATAAGAAGAGATACCCTGTGACCTCAATAGGGCACTCTCTACTCTGGTGTACACTAGATTTCTTCGTCCCCAAAGGTGTGTCTAGTGTCAACGAGTCGGCAAAAGAAAAGACGCAGAGTCCAAGGATCTCCAAAACAGCAACAGAGATAAAGCTATGCGTAGCACCAGTATCGAAAAGGTCTGAAGATAAAACTGAGGCTACTAAAATCGTACCTCGAACAGTAGAAGGGTCGGGATCCTACTTCTGATAAGTCTGCTCCACGAAAAAAGATTGGACTATACCGCGGTCCTGTGCCCTTGGATGACCAATCTAGGATGAACCTTTTTGATGGTGATGAGGAACTGGTGGATGACTGCCACGGCCTCGACCTCCACCTCGTCCCAAACGGCCGGAAGAACTCCAGTTCCCTGAATAGTGAGAAACTGGCGAGGCTGCTCCTAAACAAGGAGTCATGGAAGAACCCCGATCACCAGCTGCTGGTTAGAAAACCTGACAGAAACACTAAATGTGACCCATCTTGCCAGAAGATCGGCACTCCATGGGTTCCCTCTGGCACTGCGCCCTCGTGTGCCCTGACCAGCCACACTGGTAGCATATCACCTAGCTGCCTGACGATGCATCTCACTTCCTCAGATCACCACGTGTAGGCTCTCTACGACGCTTCTTGCTATCATCTGGAGGCAAACTAGATTTGGAAGCAGAACCGCCCTGGCTCACAGCTCCAGAGTCTCTCAGATTGCGCTCCGTAATCAGTGCCTAGTTGACGATGAAAGTAATGGAAGTCAGCTGGAAGATTTTCACTTGTGAGCAGATCTCCCGCCTGAGACCATCCTCAAACTTCCTTACTAAGAACACCCCACTCCCATTCCGGAGGGGCATGAAGCACTGTAGATTGGTGAAATGAGTGGAATACTCCATGACAGAATGAGTACCCTACTCTAATCTCATGAACTCCTGGGCTCGATCGGCCCTCAGGGTCTCCGGGTAGAAGTAATCATAGAACACACGCTGGAACTCCTCCCAAACCATAGCCTACTACTGACCTACCTGTGAGATCACGTCCCACCACCTCTTGGTGGAGTCTCGGAGCATATAGGTAGCAAGCTTGACCCGCCTCTCTGGAGGCATCTCTAGATGCTCGAAGATAGTCATCATGGCTTCCATCCATGACTCTGCAGCCTGAGGTCCTCCTTCCCCCAAGAACGTGGGAGGATGCTGCTGCTGAAAAACCCATGTCAAATCTTCCATAGACGTCGCAGGAGGCAGTGCTCCCTGAAAGGCCTGCATCATCCTCATGAAACCTTCCCTAAACTGTGCATCAGCACCTACAACTGGTATAACAGTCGGCGCCAAGGCTGGCCTGACTGGAGGATCGGCAGGAAGTCCCTGATCAGCCCTATCTGGTGTCTGATCACTACCTGATGACAGAAGTACAACCGGAGGAAATCTCAGAGGCATAACTCTGAAAGATTAAAAGCACACCTTAGACCAGGAAAACAAGGATAGAGAACACAAGAGTACAAAATGGAAATAGGGGAAGAAAAACACACCAGTTTACAAAACTACACTACACGGCGTGTATAAAACTACATGGCGTGTCTTCTTAGCCCACTGACATGGGTGTGTAATCCTACCCTACAAGTCGTGTACACTTCACACTACACGGCATGTTTCACCCACACACGGCATGTACTTGAAAACTGTTCCCTTGCCCGAGTCTCCTTACACGGCTAACCCACATGGTCCGACTTAACCCGAGACTACACGGAGCGTTCTTAACAAACACGGTGTGTACTCAAAGACCTTTCCCGACCCGTGTTGTTGGAGACACGTCCAAGTAAACGACTGACCCCTACACGGCGTGTTCTGAACAAACACGGTGTGTATAGGCTAAGGTGACACCGTCCCGTGTTGTTCGTGACACGGCCGGGTACCTGGACAGGACTACACGGTGTGTTCCGAAGACAACACGACATGTTGAAGACAAGACCATGCCGGCCCGTGTCGTTCATGACACGACCGGGTACCTAGAAAATACTACACGGCATGTTCCGAACAAACACGGCGTGTGGAAAGGAAGGTAACGCTGTCCCGTGTTGTTCATGACACGACCGAGTACACAGCTCATTACTACACGATGTGTACCTACCATACATGGGGTGTTCCTAAAGTTAATTTCACAACACCGTGTTTTGCTCACATGGTCAGTGACATGGGCTGAAAACTACATGGCGTGTATCCAAAAAGTACACGCCGTGTATTCTGGGTTTTTCTGGGAAGTAGCTCAGAAACTGCTCAGACTCCCAGAAACACTAAAACAAGGGAAAGGGGTGCCAAATTTCGATTCGTGAGGGCCCATACTCCCCTCGAATCAAAGCTCGGCATCTCCTGTAGTCAAATAAAAGGGAAAACAACAACTCTCTAACATAACAGCATGGATTCTATAAAGAATCTATCACAACAACATGCATAATCTACACAAAGCCTATCACAACAGCATGCAATCGCTAATGCACCCTAGATGACATGACAAGAATGCATGGCATGAGATTTATAAAAGTGCCTATATGATGCATGAGATGACATACCCTCATATCATTGGGTTGCGATGGAAATAGAACCGAAATATCAAAACAATAACCGCACAAGTCATGCGAATCACTCTAGGTGAAAACATATTAACCATAAAAACTCAAAACCAGCAAACTGCAATTAACGAGGTAGTATGGCCTTTCCGTGTACACGAGTTAGCTACTCCCGAGCACAACTTAATACCAAGTACTGAATCTGTCCTATCCCTGGATAATGTCTCCAAACAGTAAAGAAAGAGAAAATAACTCCTCTGATACCACTTTGTAATGCCCTGAATCCGGAGCCCCTCCACTAGTGCCCCGTACCCGGTTTTCCACCTAACCTCAAGTGCGTATTCCCGAATGCCAGAGGCTACCGACTAGTAGCGAGGGACTTGGTGAGTTGGTGGGAAAACTATGCCCTCATTCGGTAAGGTATATAATGAAAAACAACAGTCAACAGCGGAAGCAATAACAACATGCATAAAAACAGAAACCAAACATCGGAATCAATGAATATATAGCAATGATGACAATGATGCAGCAGGTATAAATATCTATGGAAAGCAGCAGACACAACAATATGTTGGAATACAACTGAAAACAAGTGCAAAAGAAAAACAAAATAAACTCCTCAGCATCACAAGCCCCGACTCAGTCCCATGCTCTCCAGCTCCAGCGCAATCAAGAACCTGAAGTAGAAGGGCACTTTCCCTTATCTATACCTGCAGCAACATAGTCTGCTTGGGCCAAAAAGCATGGCCCAAACAGGGTGTGAGATACTATCCTAGTAGGCAATCACCGAAGATTTGTGCCTAATAGTCAACGAATTCAAGGCAAGTAATAAAACAATAAGCAGTAAACATGAAAGCATAAGCAGCTACAATCCATAGTTCTAACAAATAAAGTACACAAGTAAGCAGCCAACAACAAGAAGAAAACAGGTAACCCTATGGGTAGATCTCACAGCCTAACCCCTATGGTTCAACCTTTTAGTACCAGAAACCCTCTAGGAGGCACACGCAGTCTCACCCCTCTGGTTCAGCTCTGAAAAAATAATAGACTCTTTGGGGAAGCACTCACCGTCAATTCCCCCTATAGTCTCATATCATGCTAAAGGCTCTCTAGGGAATCACTCAACATCTATTCCCACTATGGCCCACGTCGAGTAACTACAGACTCTCTGAGGAATCAATCAATGTCAATTCCCCCTGTGGTCTCATATCATAATTAAAAGACACTCTGGAGAATCCCTTCCATCAATTATCCCTTTGATCTACTACTCTAGGTTCTCACAGTCCTGAGTGAAAGGTAATACATGCTCAGTGCGCGCGTACATCATCCAAGTAAACCTCAAGAACTACATGGTTGTCAACTAAGGCTCAGCAGCATAAAAAGGTAGTAGTTCCATTGTCCTACGACTAAGCATAGCAACTGGAAAAACACCAAATAGGCAGAACAAGCATAGAAAACATCCAAAGTACAGTAAAACTACCATAATCACAAGCAAAATATATACTCTAGCAATCAAGCAAAGCAGGCAATACAATAAGGGAAAAACAGGAACACGCAATACCCCATTCAAGGGTATTGGTGGAATTTGCACAAAATATTCATCAACTTTCTACAGAAAGGCATAAACCACCTACCTCAATCCTATTAGATCAATATAAGTGAACCACAATGACAGATTCCCCTTGGAACGACGTAGATCTGAGAAAATTCACAAAACACTCAACCTACGATAACTTGGAAACCAAGAGGAATCAAGAAACAAGACTCAAGCAGATGGGAGAGATCACCGCTGCGATTTTAACGCAATTGACCATGCTCGAATTGGAGAACAGACAAAGAGGAGGGATCTCATCGAAGGTCGGTCGTACGGTCGCTCTTGGGTGGATGAAATCTGGAGAAAAAGATGAAATTGGGGGTTAGGCGTGACCCCGGTCCGTTTAGTGAAAAAAATTACACGGCGTGTACTTTTAGAGTACACGACGTGTTCTGGGTCCTTTCCGTACTCCTCCAAAATCGGCCTCCATGTCACTCCTACACACCATGTGTGTGGCCTGGGCACGACTAGCACACGGCTTCGAGACGGATCAGAGTACATGACATGTACTCAGAAAGTACACGGCGTGTACTTTGAAAATTTCCAGAAAATTCATTTTTCTTAAAAAATCCAGAAAAAATGAAAAACATACCTTAACGAAGATCTGGATTCTTAAAAACTTCCCCCCTTAAAGAAATTCATCCCCTAATTTCCCTAACAGGGCGTAGAAGAAGAATCCCCAAACAGTTCCGGCCACTACGATCGTACATCGGCCTCCCTCTCCCAGGTCTCATCCTGTACTCACCCGTGCTGCCATAGCACTCGTACTAGAGGAACATACTGCCCACGGAGGACCTTCGTACTGTGATCGAAAATCTGGATAGGATGCTCCTCGAATGACGCATCCGCTTCAAGCTCGACTTCCTCAGGATGAAAGGCATGGGATAGGTCTGAAAAGTAACGTCGGAGCTGAGAGACGTGGAAGACGTCGTGCATGGCCCAATACCTCTGAGGTATCTGCAACCGATAGGCGACTGGTCCCACTCTCTCCATGACCTCAAATGGTCCGAAGTACTGTGGTGAAAGCTTACCCTGTCTCCGAATCCTCTTGTGTCCCAACCTCGGTGCGACACACAGGAACACCTAATCTATGACCTCAAACTCCAGAGGTCATCACCGCTGATCAGCATAAGACTTCTGTCGAGACTGTGTTGTAGCCATCCGCTTCCGAATCAGCTCTATCTACTCTGAAGTCTCCTAAACGAGACGAGGTCCCAGCAGAGCTTCCTCACCTGCCTCCAGCCAGTATAAGGGCGATCAGCATGGCCTACCATACAAAGCCTCGTATGGCACCATCTGAATGGTCGCCTGGAAACTGTTATTGTAGGCGAACTCCACCAGAGGAATATGCTTCTCCCAAGAACCGCCAAAGTCTAGGATACAAGCTCGGAGCATATCCTCAAGCACCTGGATCGTGCGCTCAGACTGGCCATCAGTCTGGGGATGGTATGCTGTACTCAAAAGTATCTGTGTACCCAAGGCCTTCTGAAGTCCCTGCCAAAACCAAGAGGTAAAGAGCGCATCCCTATATGAAACAATGGAGTGTGGAACTCTATTAAGACAAACGATCCCTTGGATTGAAAGTCATCCTAGATCATCAACACTGAAGGTCTCCTTAATTGTCAAGAAGTGCGCAACCTTCGTAAGTCTGTAGACAACAACCCAAACAGCATCGTTCCCTCGAGGCGACCTCGACAACCCAGTCACGAAGTCCATCACGACATCATTCCACTTCCACTCTGGAATGGGTAACTACTGTAAAAGGTCTGTTGGACATTGATGCTCTGCCTTAACCTGCTGACAAGTATAACATCTCATGAAAAAACCAGCAACATCCTTCTTCATACCTGGACACCAGTACTAGAGATGAATATCCCGATACATCTTGGAGACTCCAGGATGAACTGCCCAAACTGAGGAATGAAAATTCTACATCATCTCCTTGCGTATATCTACTGGCACCCATACGCGTCCCTAGAACTGCAAGATATCATCCTCACCCACTACCCATCCAGGAAGAGGGTCCTCTCTTGACACACTCTCCCACAGGACTAGGCCTTCAGAGTCTGATAGTTGCCTCATCCGTACCCGATCAAGAAGTGTAGAGGTAACATCTATAGAAGATAGGAAGGTTTGTCCCTGTCTGTCATGCACCTCTAGATGCATCTCAGAGAACAGATCCATCAGCTCCCACTCACTGCTAGCCTCCTGAACTGCCTGAATCTGAGTTCTCCTGCTCAACGCATATACCACTGCGTTGCCTTTCCCTGGCGTATAGGCAAGCTCAAAATCAAAAGACTGAAGGTACTCGAACCACCTGCACTGTCTCAGGTTCAGATCCCGCTGAGTGAAAATATACTTGATACTCTTGTGGTCAGTGAAGACCACAAAGTGCTCTCCCAGCAGATAGTGTCTCCAATAGCTTAAGGCATGAAAAACAGCTGCCAAATCCAGATCATGTGTAGGGTAGTTCCTCTCATGTGGCCTCAACTGCCGAGACCCGTATGCAATGACTCCATCCCCCTGCATAAGCATAGCTTCCCGCCCGATACCTGAAGCATCACAGTAAACAGTGTAGTTCTTGCCTGGCTCCGACAAGACTAGTATCGGTGTTGATGTCAACCACCCTTTCAGCTTCTGAAAGGCTGACTCACAAGAATATGACTATAAGAACTTCTCCCCCTTCTTGGTCAGACCTGTCAAAGGTGCTTCTAGACAAGAAAAGTCCTAAATGAAGCGTCTGTAGTATCTATCCAGTCCTAGGAAACTCTGTACCTCAAAGAAGTTCTTCGGATGCTCCCAGGAAACTACAAATATAACTTTCTCTGGGTCCACTGATACTTCTGCCTTTGAGATGATGTGAACCAAGAAGTGAATCTGATCCATACAGAAGTGGCACTTCGAGAGTTTAGCATAAAGTCGGTGTTATCTCAGTGTACTCAGAACGATCTCAAGTTATGTGGCATGGTCGTGTTGAGTGTGAGAGTACACCAAGATATCTTCCACGAAGACCACGATAAAGGATTCCAAGTAAGGATTGAACACTCGGTTCATCAGTGCCATGAAAAATGCAGGTGCGTTAGTGAGACCGAATGGCATGACTGTATACTCATATAGACCATAGCTGCTCCTGAAGGCTGTCAGAGGTATATCTGATGGTCTAATGCACAACTGATGATAACCAGACCTCAAGTCGATCTTCGAGAACACCCGGGCTCCTCAAAGATGATCGAAAAGGTCGTCAATTCTCGGCAAAGGATATCGGTTTTTGACCATCAACTGGTTCAGCTTCTGATAATCCACACAAAGCCGAAGGGTACCGTCTTCTTTCTTTGCAAACAAGACAGGAGAACCCCAAGGAAAAGTACTGGGTCAGATGAAACCCTTAGCTTGTAGCTCCTCCAACTGATTCTTGAGCTCCTACAACTCAGGTGTAGCCATCCTATAGGGAGGAATGGACACCAGTGCCACTCTTGACATGAGATCAATAGATAATTCTACCTCACGCTCTGGAGGAAAAACTGAAAAGTCCTCTAGAAAGACGTACCTGAAGCGATCCACCACTGGAGGAAAGTAAAACTATGGAGTTCCCTGGTCATCCAGATAAAGACTAGCAATCTGGGCTATCACCCCTCCTATCCCAAGATGCTCGAGTCCTGCCTGACTCACCTGAATATCCCACTCGCCTTTATGAAGAAAAGACTCGCCCTCTGGTGAAACGAAACTCACTCTTCGGCGATAACAGTCGACGACTGCCTGAAATGGAATCAACCAGTCCATGCTGAGGATGAAATCATAGCCTGTCATCTCTAGGACATAGAGATCCCATAAGAAGTGATACCCTATGACCTCGAGAGGGAACTCTCTACACTGGCATACACTAGATGTCCTCGTCCCCAAAGGTATGTCTAGTGTCAACGAGTCGGCAGAAGAAAAGACGCAGAGTCCAAGGGTCTCCACAACAGCCACAGAGATAAATCTATGCGTAGCACCAGTATCGAAAAGTGCTGAAGATAAAACTAAGGCTACTAAAATTGTACCTCAAACAGTAGAAGGGTCAGGATCCTGATCCTGATAAGTCTGCTCCATGGCAAAAGACTGGCATGTACCATGGCCCTGCACCCCTTGCTAACCACTCTGGGCTGAACCTCCTTGCTGGTGCTGAGGAACCGGTGGCTGAACGCCACGGCCTCGACCTCCACCTTGGCCCGAACGGCTGGAAGAACTCCAGTTACCCGACTGGTGAGAAACTGGCAGTGCTTCTCCTGAACGAGGAGTTATGGAAGAACCCTGGTCACCAGCTGCTGGTGAGAAAACCTGACAGAAACACTGAAGGTGACCCATCTTTCCGCAACATCAGCACTCCACGGGGTCCCTCTGGCACTCCGGCCTCGTGTGCCCTGACCGTCCACACTGGTAGCATATCACCTAGTTGCCTGAAGATGCATCTCGCTTCCTTGGATCACCGCGTGTGGTCTCTCTACGGCGCTTCTTACTGCCATCTGGAGGCAAACTAGCTTTGGAAGCAGAACCGCCCTAGCTCACAGCTCCAGAGTCTCTCAGATTGTGCTCCCTAATCAGTGCCTGGTTGACGATGAAAGTAATGGAAGTCAGCTGGAAGATGTTCACATGTGAGTGGATCTCCTGCCTGAGACCATCCTGAAACTTCCTTGCTAAGAACACCCCACTCCCATCCCGGAGGGGCGTGAAGCACTGCAGCTCGGTGAAACGAGTGGAATACTCCATGACCTAAAGAGTACCCTACTCTAAGCTCATGAACTCCTGGTCTCGATCGGCCCTCAGGGTATCTGGGTAGAAGTAGTCATTGAACACGTGCTGGAACTCCTCCCAAACCATAGCCTGCTGCTGACCTGCCTGTTAGATCACGTCCCACCACCTCTTGGCGGAGTATTATAGCATGTAGGTAGCGATCTTGACTTGCCTCTCTGGAGGCGTCTCCAGATGCTAGAAGATAGTCAGCATGGCTTCCAGCCATGACTCTGCAGCCTGAGGTCCTCCTTCCCCCGAGAACGTGGGAGGATGCTGCTGCTGAAAAACCCACGTCAAATATTCCATAGACGTGGCAGGAGGCGGAACTCCCTAGAAGGCCTGCATCATCCTCATGAAACCTTCCCTGAACTGTGCATCAGCACCTACAACTGGTATAACAGTCGGTGCCAGGGCTGGCCCAACTGGAGGATCGGCAGGAAGTCCATGATCAACCCTACCTAGAGTCTGATCACTGCCTGATGACAGACATACAAATGGAGGACGTCTATGAGGCATAGGTCTATAAGATCAAAATCACACCTTAGATCAGGAAAACAAGGATAGAGAAAACAAGAGTATAAAATAGAAACAGGGGAAGAAAAAAACACAAGTTTACAAAACTCGACTACACGGCGTGTATAAAACTACACAACGTGTCTTCTTAACCCACTGACATGGGCATGTACTCCTGCCCTACAAGTCGTGTACACTTCACACTACACGGCATGTTGCACCCACACACGGTGTGTACTTGAAAACTGTTCTCTTTCCCGAGTATCCTTACACGGCCAACCCACACGGTCCGACTTAACTCGAGACTACACGGTGTGTTCTTAACAAACACGGTGTGTACTCAAAGACTTTTCCCGACCCGTGTTGTTGGAGACACGACCAATTACATGGCTGACACCTACACGGCGTGTTCCGAACAAACACGGCGTGTATAGGCTAAGGTGACACTGTCCCGTGTTGTTCGTGACACGGCAGGGTACCTGGATAGAACTACACGACGTGTTCCGAAGACAACATGGCGTGTTGAAGAGAAGGCCACGCCAACCCATGTCGTTCGTGATACGACTGGGTACCTGGAAAAGACTACATAGTGTGTTCCGAACAAACACCGAGTGTGGAAAGGAAGGTAACTTCGGCCTGTGTTGTTCGTGACACGGCCGGGTAGACGGCTCATTACTACACGGCGTGTACCTACCATACACTACGTGTTCCTAAAGTTACTTACACAAAACTGTGTTATTCTCACACAGTCAGTGACACGAGATGAAAACTACATGGTGTGTATCCAAAAAGTACACGCCGTGTATTCTGGGTTTTTCTGGGCAGTAGCTCAGAAACTGTTCAGACTCCCAGAAACACTAAAACAAGGGAAAGGGGTGCCAAATTTTGATTCGTGAGGGCCCATACTCCCCGCGAATCAATGCTCGACATCTCCTGTAGTCACATACAAGGTAAAACAACAACTCTTTAACATAACAGCAGGGATTCTATCAAGAATCTATCACAACGACATGCACAATCTACACAAATCCTATCACAACAGCATGCAATCGCTAATGCACCCTAGATGACATGAAAATAATGCATGACATGTGATTTCTAAAAGTGCCTATATGATGAATGAGATGGCATACCCTCATCTCATTGGTTTGCAATAGAAATAGAACCGAAATATCAAAACAATAACCGCAAAAGTCATGCGAATCACTCTAGGTGAAAACATATTAACCATAAAAACTCAAAACCAGCAAACTGAAATTAACGTGGTAGTATGGCCTTTCCCTGTACATGGGTTAGATACTCCCGAGCACAGCTTAATACCAAGTACCGAATCCATCCTATCCCTGGATAAAGTCTCCAAATAGTAAAGCAAGAGAAAATAACTCCTCTGATACCACTTTTTAACGACCTAAATCCGGAGCCCCTCCACTGGTGCCCCGTACCCGGTTTTCCACATGACCTCAAGCGCGTTTCCCTGAATGCTAGAGGCTTACGACTAGCAGAGAGGGACTTGGTGAGTCTGTGGGGAAACTATGCCCTCATTTGGTAAGGTATATAGCGAAAAACAATAGTCAACAGTGGAAGCAGTAACAACATGCATAACAGCAGAAACAAAACAGTGGAAGCAATGAATATATAGAAATGATGACAATGATGCAGTATGTACAAGTATCTATGGAAAGTAGCAAACACAAAAAAATGCTGGAATACAACTGAAAACAAGTGCAAAATAAAAATAAAATAAACACCTTAGCATCGCGAGCCCTGGGTCGGTCCCATGCTCTCCAGCTCTAGCGCAATCAAGAACCTGAAGTAGAAGGGAACTTGCCCTTATCTATACCTGCAGCAACATAGTCTACTTGGGCCCAAAAGCATGGCCCAAACAGGGTGTGAAATAAAATCCCAGTAGGAAATCACCCAAGATTTGTGCCTAACAGTCAATGAATACAAGGCAAGTAATAAAACAAGAAGCAGTAAACAGGAAATCACAAGTAGCTACAATCCATAGTTCTAACAAATAAAGTACACAAGTAAGCAGCCAGCAACAAGAAGAAAATAGGTAACCCTCTGGGTAGCTCTCACAACCTAACCCCTATGGTTCAACCTATAAGTACCAGCAACCCTCTAGGAGGCACACACAGTATCACCCCTCTGGTTCAGCTCTGAAAAAAAATAATAGACTCTCTGGGGAAGCACTCACCGTCAATTCCCCCTATAGTCTCGTATCGTGCTAAAGACTCTCTGGGGAAGCACTCAACATCTATTCCCCCTGTGGCCCACGTCAAGGAACTGCAGACTCTCTGAGGAAGCACTCAACGTCAATTCCCCCTGTGGTCTCGTATCGTAATTAAAAGACGCTCTGGAGAATCCCTTCCGTCAATTCTCCCTTTGGTCTACTACTCTAGGTTCTCACAGTCCTGAGTGAAAGGTAATACATGCTCAGCGCACGTGTACATCATACAAGTAAACCTCAAGAAATACTTGGCTATCAACTAAGGCTCAACAACATAACAAGGTAGCAGTTTCGTTGTCCTACGACTATGCATGGAAACTGGAAAATTGCCAAATAGGCAGAACAAGCATAGCAAACATCCAAAGTGCAGTAAATCTACCATAATCACAATCAAAATATCTACTCTAGAAATCAAGAAAAGCAGGCAATACGACAAGGAAAAAACAAGAACATGCAATACCCCGTTCAAGGGTATTGGTGGAATTTGCACAAAATATTCATCAACTTTCTACAGAAAGGAACAAACCACCTACATCGATCCTAGGAGATCGATATAGGTGAACCACGGTGACATATTCCCCTTGGAACGACATAGATCTGAGAAAACACACAAAACGCTCAACCTATGATAACTTAGAAACCAGGAAGAATAAAGAAACAAGACTCAAGCAAAAGGGAGAGCTCACCGCTGCGATTCTAACGCAATCGACCACACTCGAATCGGAGAATGGATGAAGAGGCAGGAGCTCGTCGAAGGTCCGGCCGTACGGTCGCTCTCGAGTGGGCGAAATCTAGAGAAGAAGATGAAATTGGGGGTTAGGCGCGACCCCGATCCGTTTAGTGAAAAAAATAAAGTACATGGTGTGTACTAGGTCATTTCTGTACTCCACCAAAATCGGACTCCATGCCACCCCTACACACCGTGTGTGTGGCCCGAGCATGGCCAGCACACGGCTTCGAGCCGGATCAGAGTACACAGCATGTACTCAGAAAGTACACGACGTGTACTTTGAAAATTTCCAGAAAATTCATTTTTCTTAAAAACTCTAGAAAAAAGAAAAAACATACTTGAACGAAGATCCGGGTTCTTACAGGTGTGAAATTCATATGGTCTAAGGTTTTTGAGAAATACTTTTCAGAGATAAAAGAAATATTGACTTCAACATTGATCCTAATTTTACCTGATAATGGTAGAGGCTATATGGTTTATTATGATGCATTAGGTATCGGGTTGGGAGTTGTTCTGATGTAGGGAGATCGATTCATGGCGTATGGGTCTCATCAGTTGAGACCTCATGAGAAAAATTACCTGACGAATGATCTCAAGTTTGCAGTTGTAGTTCATGTCTTGTTCTGTTGGAGGCACTATCTATTGGGAGAAGAGTTATTCATACACACAAATCACAAAATCCTCGAGTACGTATTTACCCATCATGACTTGAACCTTAAATAATGAAGGTGATTTGAATACTGATAATATTTTGACATTGAGATTTCTTATAATCCTATGAAATGAAATTTCGTTGTTGATTCTCTGAGATGAAAGACTCAGACACAACCAATTTAGGAGTCCAATAATGAATAGTAGTTAATGGATCTCTTTTCAGAGATACATCTTGAGATTTAGGGGTGTCATGGGTATATTATTATTATAGCTTTGGTAGTGAACTCTTCACTTCAGGATAGAGTATAGATGAGGTAACATTTTGACCCCATGGGATTAGTCTTGAGGGAGATCATTTCGGGTGAGGACCCGCTTCTTAGTTAGGTCATTGATGAGAATGAGATCTTGAACATTCATGAATGTGTCAAGGTTCCAATAGATATATGATTTATGTTGATGTGAGAGTATTATACTACTGCTTGAGTAGTATATATGGGTCTCATGAAGATGTATCATGATTTACACTACCAATATTGGTGTTTAAGTATGAAAAGTGAGATAGATAGATTTCTTACTCTATGTTTCACCTCTCAATAGGTGAAGGCAAAGCACCAGTGATCATCAGGTATTTTAAAGTCATTTCAAATTATAGAGTGGAAATGGGATAATGTCACTATGTATTTCATGATGAGATTACCAAAATTCCCTAGAGATGGGGAATTATTATGTTATCATAGTCAGGATGGTAAAATTCACCCACTTCTTGCCTATTTGAGAGACCTTATTAGTGGATGAACTTGGATGACTTTATGTCCAAGAGATTATATGTCTTTATAGGGTTCCCCATACAATCATATCAGACAGGGACACTTGATTCATGTCACAGTTCTAGTAGGGGTTACAGAAGGCTCTCGGTTCATAGGTACTTCTGAGTATGGTCTATCACCCTTAGACTAACGAGCAGTCCGAGTGTACGATTCAGGTATTAGAAGACATGTCTCAAGCATGAACCCCAAATTTTGGGGGTTCTTAGAAAAAATTCTTACCCCTTTCCAAATTTTCCTACAATAACAATTTTCAAGATACAATATATATGGATCTTTATAAGGCCCTATATGGTAGGTCATGTTGTTCACCCCTATATTGGTTAGAGGTAAGAGATATAGTGCTATTGGGACATCATCTTGTGTAGGAGACTTCAAGGAAGGTACAACTTATTATAAAGTTTATGGATATAGATCAATCTAGGTAGAAGTCTTATGTTGATCATCATAACCAACCTATGGAATTTGAGGTAGGAGATCGGGTCTTCTTGTGTGTCCTGCCTATATTGGGGCATCGGTGGATTCAGAGGTAGGGTAAGTTATCACCTCATTTCATTAAACCTTTTGAGGTTTTGGAGAGGGTCGGACTAGTGGCTTATCAGATAGCACTCCTTCAGAGATACAGGTCTATGCACGATGTTATTCACATTTCTCAGTTAATTTGTTATCATTCAAACTCATCTCATGTCCTTCATCTTTATGAGGTTGAGTCGAAGGAAGATGTTTCATTTGAAGATCATCCTATACATATTTTTAATTGGAGAATGAAGGCTCTGCATGGAAGGTCAGTTCCCCTAGTTTGATTTCTATGGAATAATGGCCATGTACAAGATGATACCTAGGATAATTAGGTTTATGTACATTCTTGGTGGATGGAATTATTCTCAAATTATTTTTTTTCACCCTTATAAGGGAAACTTGGGGATGGGTTGTTTTAAGGAGGGGATGTTGTAAAGTCTTGAATTTTTAGATAGGTAATGATTCCTTTAAATTACTTTTTAAACCTCTTTTTTTACTATAATAAAAGTGATTAAGAGTTAATGAAGGTTTTGGAAGCACCTAGGTCCTTTTCAGAGTGAAGAGATCCTATTTTTAGAGAAATAGCATGAGGCACACAGTTAGCGCACAATTAGTAGTAACTATGCAGATTAATCGTGTGATCCATATCTAGAGATGCACACTTAGTTTAACCATGTGAGAGAGGTCACATGGTCATGAAAAACATGTAATAAATTCCAGGTATGTTAAGGATGGTTGGTGCATGTCTAGTTTAATCATCCACCTAATTGTGCGAGGGGGTGGAGGTATTGGACAGTAATCACACATGGGCTATGTATGATTTTTCAAACCATACACTTATCCATATGAGGGGTGTACCACTTAGATAGTGTTGGTGTACGGTTTTTCAAACCATGCGGCCAAAAGATGATAACCTTAAAAATAAGTGAAATTACCATTTTCCCCTACCTTATTTAAAGTTTATTCCTCCCATTTTCTTTCCAAAATCTCATATAACATCCTCCCCTCCATTGAGAGTTCTTATCCTCCTCTCAAGTTAGTCTTTGAGCTATCCTCTCTATCTGTTGTCACTTTCACATGTCATTCATCATGTTGGATCCGTTTCGGTAATCTCTTCAATCCTTTTTTATCCTTTTTTTATTTCATTGTATGGAATTTTAAATCTATACAGGACGATATGCCATATTTTAAAGGTATTTTTTTATTTCTATGATTCCTCCTATTCTAGACCATTTTAAAGGTTGATAACAGATGAGGAGTATACTACCTATCTAAGGTGGACGATCTATCCTTTTCCCCTAATATTATTGACATTTATATTTTATGTTGTTGTATTTTGAGCCAAGCTTTCCATGTGATTCCATTTAAATGTGAAATTAAATTATTAAATTCTTATCACCTCGCTTGGGTTGGACCTTGTAACCAAGCTTCACCTTCAAAGTTTGTCTACCTCAACACGAGATGCCCCTTAGGGTGTTCCATTTTAAAGGCCCGTAAATTTTATGCCTTGAAATATCTTTAAACCACATTTTGAGGTGAGTTGTTTTTATCTTTTTTAAAATGAAATGTTTTAATGGAATTAACTAAAATGTAGTGACACTTTTCTAGGCCTTATAATCCTAATCTATGTAATTAAACCTCCTAATGAGTTGAGTTTACTTTATTATATAAATTAAATGGCTAGTTGATATGATTGAAAGATGAATTGAATGGTCATGTCGCCAATACCTGGTTAATTATAAAATGAAATTATGGCTATCATTATAATTATGGATACTGGATGGATTATTATATGATGACTGATTATGGTCATGGACCTTAAATTTTAAAGGTGAGGAATTCCATGATCGATACTTGGACTCATATTGTGGTTTTCTATGGACGGGCTCATGGGATGCCACTGATTCATTGATGCACATACCAATTGAACAAGCATTCTTGGATTCAATCTTCGTATTAGTTTATAAATTCATTAGATTAGCATCGAGGGTTCATCTATATTTCTGTAAGTTAAATAAATTGAATGCCTCAGATAATTATCTTTGGATTCAGATTGATTTTACAAACCTCCTTAGTTACTACCTTGGGATCCTTTCAAGACTTTCATTGAGGATACCTAGGACATGATCCTAGGGATTAGGTATAGTTTTAACTTAGAGTGAACTTCCATGGGTACAACCATGTGGACTTCACCCAGATTATAAAACTTAAATTTCATAGAATTATGGGAATTTACATGACTATCACTACTCATGGATACCTTTTTTGTATACCTTAGGTCCTTAAATTATAACATAAACCTAAAATGTTAAGTGATCATAGACATTCAAGATTTGGAAAAAAGTAGGTAATTTCATATGGGTGTCCTGTAAGGAATCTAGACCAATGTTATTTATTTATTTACTAATTTTTATTGATTAGTAACTGCACATTTATCTTTGTATATTCACATACCAGATAGTGATAAACATTGTTATTGGTGGCCTACTGAGTTTTACTCACACCCTATTTGGGCCACTGATTGGTACCTATATAGACTTCATGGATGCAGGTAGGGATAAGGGGAATCACCCAGCTATGGATTCTTGACTTTATATACTAGGATGGAGTAAGTGAATAGAGGATCGAGAATATGATCGTAATTATAGTGGAGATAGCTTTGGGTCTTATTAATTTTTTATATCATGATGTATATTTTTGCTCCTCTATGTCTAATGTATCCCCCATGTTTCATAGCTTTATGACATGATCATCTTTGATATACGGGTTTGTTTATTGATTATGACATTGTCTAGCTGATAATTATTACCTGGATGATTTACTATCCTATTTTTTATTTATTTCATTTCTGATGTTTATCCATTGTTTATATCATTGTGTTAACAATTTGATAAAAGGAAGTATAGTCTCCCCACCATACCATTATAGACCCTCACTGCTAGTCGACAAACTCTGGTGTATGGGGAGGCATGCTTGAGGTTATGTAGCCAACTGGACCGATCAATTATCCATGACTTGGGCCTAGGAAATCACACAAAAAAATTTAATGATACATAAATCATAGGAAATACATAATGAATATAAAATATAAGACTCTTATACCCAATTGTGGCAATATATTTTTTTGACAAGAAAAACTAAGTAGTTTTTAAGGATATACCTAGAATGGTTTCAGGTTCTTTGGATTTAAAGACCTTAGGTATTATTGAAACTTATACTTATTTATTTTTGGATAAGGAAACATTTGAAAATAAAGTTAATCCATAAATATTTTGAAATTAGTTCAAATAGAGAGTGCGAACTATTCTAAACGGGAGCTAGAGATAAATTTATATACTTCATAAGATTCCATTAAGTGTTTTAAGGAATGAAAATGTGAAGTATGGTATATTCATGGTTAGAATATATGAGTTACTTAGGTCCCATGTACTAAATAATATCTTAACCAATCATTCATAGGTCAATATAATGTAGCGTGGAGTAATTCCAAAATGCACATTTCATTATACACATCAGAGTTATGATGTTACTAAGGAGGATCAATGGTGAGTTTTACATGTTAACATTGATCAATAAAATGTAGTGTGGGGTAATTACTAAACATACATTTCCTTATACACATCTAAGTCATTATGTAAGTAAAATAATCTTCAATGTTGATACTTATATTCATTATGGAAACTTATATTATATTTCAATACATGCTTCGCAAATAATGGTGTTATCCCATAACTATTTTCCAACTATAATGAAAAATGGATATCATATGAGTTATAGTATGATATAAATACATTATTTCATAAAAACATGTGTTTAGATGCAAAGTGTTTGTTGAGTATATAAAAAAACTTTCATCAAGAAAAAACATAATGTGCATCTATGTTAACAACCTAAAGTTTATATAGGATAATATTTGAATCCCTACATAAAAAGGTTATAGTCAAGTAATAGGCTATATTTATATAAAATGGTACACATATCTATTTGAGATAGTGTGATCAATATTGAATTGGATTTAAAAACTGGAGATGCACAATGGTTGGCATGGGAACAAGTTCCACAAAATCTTATATAATGGGAATATTCCATATACACAAACTACGTAGGAAGGTGTTTTCGATGAAAACACTTGTGGTGTTTTTTTTTCAATAGTATGATTGTGGGATTTTGAATGGTTAAACAATAATTCACAATGAGATCACTATTTTTGAATGGATTCCAAAAGTTTTTGTTTGGGTATTCAGAAACACTCAACAATTCCCTTATTTGAGATGTTTCATAAACCTTATTTCCAAAGGTAGGTGGCCATTCTGAAATGGTTCTAATGGTTCTTAGGAACTCACATTTGTCGAGAGGATGGGAGGTCGAGCTCATCACATACTTTTGGGGGATTTGTTTCCTACTCTAGGACTCTCTTAAATATTTAATACATATTCACAAATCCTTTATTAATTCCCAAATATGACATGATTTACCCTTGAATTAATATTCAATTATAAATATGCATGAATTTTAGAATCATCTGTATGTATACAAGGTTCTTCATCAATAGGGATATCTATATGTATCTAAGGTTCTCCATAGATGGTACCCTTTTATGATTGGATTATAGATTATTTTATCATTTATTACAATTCTTGTTTTAATCCACATAGTGGGGAACTCTAGAACTTATCATTGTCTAAGGAGGAAAAAGTTTTTTTGATGTCAATATTAGACCCATGATATGGTATTCCTTTGTATCCTCATGAAAGAAATCATAACCCATGTAGTTCAATGACACTTAATGAGACACATCACACCTTTTAAGGTCATGTGATGAGGACCAAACTATGAATTTTAATATCATGCAACAAGAACATCTAGGCGAAAGGTGTCTAGACAAAGTTTGGTGTGGGACTTATGCCAAGGCGACCTAAGGAACCTAGAAGGGATACATGCTACTAGGTTAGATATGAATCTATTGGGAATGTTTCTTAGAGATAATTAAGGTTGATTTGGGGTGTTGGGTTTGGATCTCAAGGGGGATTCCTAAGTATCTCATTTGAATGGGAGTTGAATCCCATGTAGTTTAGTTAAGGTTGAGAACCCACACCTATGTACATTCTATGAGGGTTTGTATCATAAGTAATTTGGACATTTGAGAGGATTAAGGAATGATTTTAGGGCTTACATTATATAGTATGATGCCCTTCTAGTTGGACACATGGATTTGAGGACCCACGCTTATGGAGGCCCTATGAAGGAAGGTGAGATAATGATCCAAAAAAGGATTCTATGTTGATACATGAATCTAATTGTGTATATTTTGTGATCATCACTAAAATATAAATCCACGTGATTCGTGCTTGAATGTGAGAAACAAGAGGAGCTAGAAGATTTGGAAAACTATGCAATCTTCTTATTTCATTGGTGGAAGAGGTCAGGGCTATGGGAAAATACCAAAGGGATTTGATGTGCTAGTATTCTCTCCCATTTTGGTAACCAAGATAGTCACATATGACTACCTTCTTGGATAAAACCCATAATAAAAGGACAAGGAATTACTCTGGGAGGGATTCCCTACTCCTGGTTTCAAATAATAGAGGGGGATAAGCCACTAACCCTCAAAGGGAAAGGAAAGTGTGATTCTCTCCCTCCCCACCTAGAATCAGGGGTCCCTCATATTATAGAAAACAAGGGAAGTATATGTTCCTACCCCTCATATCTAAGACTAGGAGGTCCCTAACACTTCCCTTAGGGTTGGGGTCCTTGTGACCATGGGAATGCATAACTGCATGCACCATAAGGACCCTACCCATCAAGTGGGATAAGTGTAGGAAATATCTGACTGAAGGAATGTATATCTGAATAGGAGACATGTTGGTGTACCTATACCCATGGTTTTTCATGTCCGAAGGCTTTGGTGGAGGATTCAATTTAGTCCCCCTCAGATTAAGGATCTAAAAGAAAGGGAGTCCTACCATTAGTATCTTGAGATAGGTCTTAGAGGGTATCTCACATAGGTCAAAGACTGGAGAGAAAAAGATTCTTCATGTAGGTTTCCCTAGAAAAGTTGAAAATGCTTCACACATGGGTAGACCTAGGAGGAATTGGAAGTGATACGTGCATGGTAGGCCTGCACGGTCTAGAGGTTCCTTGGGTGATGGAAAACTTGGGCAATAAAACTTGGGTGAAGCCTTTCTCTAAGGACCAAGGGTTACCTCAGGTGTCCCCGGAAGGGTCTTGCGCAAGTCCTGAGTTTGAGGAGGTACCTTCATGCTTGTTCTTTTCAATTAGGGTAAGGGGTCCTCGCACATGTGTTCTTGTGTTTCAGACCGTGGAAGTAATTTGATCCCACTATCACCCTTAATTACTGCTTCTCTCGGGTTTTGGAGGGCTATCAGAAATATTTTTGAGGGCATGGGTGAAGGGGTTGTGAAACCAGAGATCTGGCGCTTCTTCCATTTTTCTAGTTGTGAAAATGGGGTCCCTAGGGTACTATTAGGAAAACATGAAACCCTGGTCGAAGGAGGTCACCCACAAAGGTACACAACATAGGTACCCGACGCAGGTGTCATGTGCAGGGGTGGATTCACCTTTTGGGCCACTTATGTGGATTTGCATGGTCCTTTTAGTGCACAACATGAGTGAACATAGGTTGACTTAAAGAAATTACCCTCGATCCCTCTTAGGGATATTCACCTTTATAATACTAGAGGTATTTTTCATTAAATATTTTCATCCCAAGTGAAAAAAATGATTTTCAAAAAAATTCACCCCCAGGATTATATATGATCAAAGGAATAGGGTCTAGTATTGAGGTAGAGGTATGAAAAGATTCTCAAGGTCATGCAGGTGAACCACACAACTCAGCAATATAGCTCTAACACATAGGTATGGAGCGTAGGTCTGGAGCACAAGTTAGTGACGTCTATAAATATTGTTGACCATCCGGTGAATCCTCCTTCTACATTTGTGTTCTTATTCTTTCATCACGTAAGCCTTCTATGTAGTCTTATTACTCTTTTCATTTGTGTAGGTTCTTCAAAATAATCTCCTTCATGCAAGCACTCGGTTTTAACTTTTCAACGCATCATAGATACTTGGGTGAGGGACCTACACGAGATCACATGGGATAGGGACATACACGAGGTCACCTGGGAAAATGGACTATATGGGGCCACTTGCATGAGTCTATTTCACGAGTGACCTACATGGGGTTCTTTATTTTGCAAAAATTTCTGAATTTTATAAAACCAGTACTTTAACTTTAATGATAATATTGATGTTTCTTTACAAATCTATAATGGATGCTTTGAGGTCTTCCCACAAACAAGTTATTGCATAGGTCTCAAAGATGCTTAAAGATGTTGGGATGGATTATTATGAAATTTGTTACTCCACTCTCCCAGACATAGTGAAGAGCTTGATGTGGAATCAACATGAGTATCCATGAAGGGACTATCTGCCTCTGTACAGTCATGGAATTCCAAGAGACACTCTCATCCCGAAGGCTTAGAGTTACTTTCCAAAGTCTTGGTTTATAGAATATACCAATTGTACCACCTCAAAAATCTCCTACAAGGGTATATTTATCAAGGAATTAACAATTCCTACTTCCTGTGTCATGCACAACAATCTTTTTACCCCAGAACTGAAGCCTCGTAAAGAGGAGTCGAAACATCACTATTGTGAGTCAACCTTTTGTGCTTACAAGATAGACCAATCACAAGGTTGGAAGAAAGATTGTGAATTCATCTATAGAGGTATATTTAGGCATGAATGGGTGTGTGTGTGTACTGGGTGTTCCAAAACTGTGCATAATTCAAGACTGATTTACAAGACATAGGCATTTATGAGGCTATCTAGGTGGGGAAATCATATGTTTATACGAACCTGGAGATCATCCCTGAACTCTTGATCTGATAACGCCCTAAGATAAACTCTTTTCATCTAATTCATAGTGAAGTTGGCATTAACTTATGGTACATTTGTAAAGTATTTGGATCCCCTATCCTTGGGGAAATGTATGAAGATTTTATCCCAACAAAATAAACATGGGATAATGCTGACAAGACACCAGCTTTGGCCCATGATCTGTTTATGGTGGTTCAGAAGGTATAGAAGAAGGGCCCTCTCTCAAGGGGTGATATTCATCCTGAAGTGTGGATGAAAGCATTCATCAATATAGAAGGATAAGGTCCAACTTTTCAGCACCCTATGGGAATCCCCACCTTAGAAAATCAGAGCATTCCTAGAAATTTCTGACCTACATTGGAGCAAGTCCAATATACCCTTTGGGCTAAAAAAATTAAATCTAAGGTTTATATGAGGACCCATCTATCCAGCTTCCTTATGACGAGGCTAAGTATCTACTTTCTTATAGTATATAAATCTAATGATGATGTAAGATGAGGGAAATTTTTTATAGCATCCAAACTAGAAAAATGGATCCACATAGGGTTGGTTTCCTTTGTTCTAGTGATGATCTATTAGTATTTTCTACGTGTGTACATTGAGAAGGCCCAATTTATAACTTTAGGTCCATTTTAAGTGTTATGGGGGTGTATTACAACAAACTTTAGCTCTTATTTCATGCTAAGTGGTGTTCAAGTTACTAAAGTTTGGTTTCTCTAATTAGTTCTGGTCGTTTCTAGTATCCAAACTTTATCCATGAAGAACAAAAAATTCCTAAGGATTCTGAACGTATTGGGGGAGTTAAACTTTTTCACATATAGTTATTCACCTATTGGGATGTTCACTATTAATGGAAAATTTGATGAGGATTTGGGGTCATATATTATTACATTCAGATATAGCGTACTGGCAGCCCGTATTGATAGTGAGATCATATGTGAGGCATGATCTATATATTAATTTACCTTCCAATTCAAATGTCTACAGTGGCCAAGTGTATCCCCCCACACATTCAACTTGAGAAAAACCAAATGTTGGCCTAGAAATTATAGATCTTTATGGCCTTGGAGGTATCTCAAATGTCAATCAAGATACGTCTATCAGGTGTATCAATCGGGCTAGAATCTGGGTATACCAGTGCTTGTATTTTTTCACACCCTCAAGGGGAATTAATGAAAATCATCCCTTAAGTTGCGGCTACAAAAAATTTTGGGCATGCCATGCATGGTTGAAAGGTTTAGGTAGAGGGTGAAGATTTTGAAGTTTATAAGTCTTCAATGCGGTCTTGAGCATGAGCCACATAGCTGGTTGGGGCTAAAAAGACCATATCGGCTGGGCCGAGGTAGTCTAGTCATCACCGTCAGGAGGAGACCTAAGTTCCAATCACCCAATATCCTGTGAGAGTAGAGAGGCTTGAAAAGGATCCAAAGTTGAAATATATTGGGTCTTCCTCACACCCATCTGCATTAGCCTTATATTATGTGTGACCCCTTGAGATCCAAGCTTGGGAGGATGTAACCCATGATGTCAGAGGCATGTAGATATTTATTTAGACAAGAATGCACATCCCAAAGCTGGGGGACATCTAAGAACCCTATGGTCTTCTCTATGAAAGAAATATTATTGAGGTGGGGAAATATGTTCAAGATTTTGAAATGTTGATATAAGACACTAATGATCATATCCTGACCACAAAGTGAGTATCTAACATGCCGGATCACATTGTTTTTGAGGGGATATCTGCTCGATTTGAAGAGTAATTGTAAAACCCCATAATGATAAAGGGTTAAATGACTAAATGATATGACTCATGTAAAAAAGTTTAGCCTTCCTTTTTATGATCCTACCTAATTAGAACTCCACAGTTAAGCATGCTTGGCCCAGAGTAGTGACCAGGATGGGTGACCTTCTGGAAAGTTTTTCAGGGTGTGCCTGAGTGAGGAAAAAGTACACTGAAAAGGACATGTGTTGGCCTGTGGGGACTTTCATTAGTCAGACAACCCATTCAGGCATGTGGGTGGGCCTCAGTGTGGGGACCATGTGTCTTCGGGGAAACTAGTGGGTGGGGCCCAGTTGTCACATTTGGTATCATAGGTGGTACCCAGCCTTAAGTGCGGTGCACTTCTTGTGTTGAGATATAGGGCCCACAATGAGGACGTTGTTCTCTAAAGGGGGGGGGGGTGATTGTAATACCCCAGAATGATAAAGGGATAAATGACTAAATTATATGGATCATGTCAACAAGGTGCACCTTCATTTTTGAGAGTCTTCCTGATTAGAACTTCACAGTTAAGAATTCTTGTCCTGGAGTAGTGATCAAGATGAGTGATCTTCTGGGAAGTTTCCTAGGGTGTGTGTGAATGAGGAAAAAGAACACCGAAAATGGCATGTTTTGGCCTATGAGGACTGTCATTAGTCAGATAACCCGTTTGGGCATGTGGGTGGACCCCACGGTAGGGACCACGTGTCTTCGGGGAAACTGGTGGGCGGGGCCCAGTTGTCATGGTAATGGGATGACTATGTTGAACCTAGTGAGGTATCTTTCTCTTGTCTCTTCTCTTTTTTTTCTACTTCATCCACCACTATTAATTTTTAGGGGATTTATCTCACATTTTGGAGTAGGAGATGAAGAAGTAGCAGGAAAGGAACTTGATTCACTAAAAGGACATGTTTTGGCCCATGGGGATTGTCATTAGTCACATAACCCATTCGGGCATGTGGGTGGGCCCCAGGGTGGAGACCATGTGTCTGCAGGGCAACTGGTGGGTGGGGCCCAGTTGTCACAGTAATTGAATGACTATGTTGGACCTAGTAAGGTATCTTTCTCTTATCTCTTCTCTTTTTTTGCTACTTCATCCTCCACTATTAATTTTTAGGGGATCTATCTCACATTTTGGAGTAGGAGATGAAGAAGTAGCAGGAAAGGAACTTGATTCACTGAAAGTACATGTTTTGGCTTGTGGGGACTATCATTAGTCAGATAACCCATTCATGCATGTGGGTGGGCCCCAGGGTGGGGACCACGTGTCTGTGAGGCAACTGGTGGGCGGGGCCCAGTTGTCACAGTAATGGGATGACTATGTTGAACCTAGTGAGGTATCTTTCTCTTATCTCTTCTCTTTTTTTCTACTTTATCCATCATTGTTAATTTTGAGGGGATCTATCTCACATTTTGTAGTAGGAGATGAAGAATTAGTAGGAAAGGAACTCGATTCACTGAAATACAAGCCCACAAGAACCCCTATCGGAGTATCAGCTAAGTCTCCTAGATCCCATGAGCTATACCTACATCAAAGGAAGGTGGTTGAGGAAATGAAGATTGGGTCTTATCTATCGCCACTTTAAGTGTTTGTGACTGAGAGGACTAACATAGGTCCCACATCATCTCAACAAAAGAAATGAAAGAGAGTGGAGAAGTTGATCGTGCACATGCATCACAGTAAGTCTTTTTATTGTCATTTAATCTCATGACTTTCTTGACATACCCATTTGACCATTATTTCCTTTTTTTAGTATCTGTTTCATTTTCCTCCCTTAAGGGGTCTAGTGATCTCACCATGATTCACTGTTTTATTTCACCCTTACACCACTATGTTAAACTGGTTTTTTATTGAAATTTTAAAAAATAATAACAAATTTAACTTCACATTTGATTCAATTATTTAATTTTTATCACTTTTAAAAATATAAATTTTAATTTTTTTAATGATTTAATTTTAGGAAGAGGTGATTTGGAGAATCCAAAATGAATTTGAAGCAAAATGGTCCAAATTGCATGGATTCCTATGAACACTCATTCACTAATTTTCATGTTATGCCAAATCCGTAAATCAAAATGGTCTGAAATTTTTTTATGTGATCCAAAACTTCGTGGGTTACAACTCATCTCAAGACACACAATCGCAATTCATAAATATAGTGGACCTACCGAACTAATTTTTCCAGGAACTGAATCTAAATTAAGTTAAAAGTTTGGTTTAGTATTCTAACTATATCGCCCATTATAGATGTTAAATGGCCTACAAAATTTTACATGGTGATATTAAATATTATATAAAACAAATAGTCTCTTTTTTCCAAGTTTAGATAATTCCTTATACCATTCCAAAACTGTGACACCAGTTGTATCTTGAAAATTGGGTGCCTAAAACCACTTCCCATTTTGGTTATAAAAGGGAACCATTGGAACCTTATTTAAAATTTTGACCAAGATAGTGAAGTGCTTCCAATTTGGAGTTTCAGAGGATTATTCTCATCCCCTTGGAGGTTTTGGAGCTCCCTATCCTCATAGGGAGAACTAAAATGAAGAAGAATATCCACCAAAGCTTCCTACTCTCAATGGCGGCTAAACGGAGAGCATTCGTTGTGAGGGATTTGTACACATTTCAAGGGAGTTCCTACACTTATAATTAATACTAGTTTGGTTAATTTGGGTTTAAAAACATATCATTCAATTTATTTTACATTATTTAATATTTTAATTATTGTCTTGATTCATGTGATTGGTATGATATTAATTTCTAACTGATCGGTGTGAGGTTTTGATTGCGTGACTTGTGTTATTCTGATTATAAGACACAAGAACCCTTTTCTTATCCACTTTATTGATATTTCAATTCTATTTGGAATATCTTATTCTATGCATAAGGATTTGACCTTGGTAATATGATTATTATGTCAAGGTTTGTTTTTTCAAGCATTGATATAAAATCCTAGGAAGTAATTGGGATTTCGATTAATTTCAACAAAATACTTACTTCAAATCTAAATGAATCCATAAGAAAAATGAACTTTAAATGTGTGTAGTGAACTTAAAATGAAACCATTTTCATATTTTTCAAAATACACCTTTTTTCAACTGTTAAACTCTTTAAATTAATTTATTTTATTTTTAAAACTATTTTTAAAACCATCAATCTTTTAGTACTTTTATTAAAAATACACACTATAAATCACCAAAACTCTTTTATAGATGACCTAGGGTATTCTCTATGATATAAAAAACATTTAAAAACATAATAAATTTGAAATTTTATAACAATATGTTCAATTTTTTGTGTTTTTTCCGGTGAGCGCTTTGGTTTTTAGTCTGATTTTTTTTATAAAAACATTGTTATTTTGTAACTATTTGTGTTCTTATTTTAATCATTCATTTTTTAAGTTGTTTTTCTAAAAAAAATACTTTTGTAGGGATTTTTCATGATAAGATCATCATCAGAGGAAATACTTCCTTTTGAACATGAACCAGATAGGATCTTAATTCATTGACACCAAGAATCACTGAATGATACCTTGAAGGAGGAAACAAAAAACATTGAAACTCTTCTTTATCCTTATTCTTCTTCTAGAAACAATATAAAAATTGATATAAAATTTCATAATGTGGCTGAAAATAACCAAAAATTAAAATAACTAAACTTTACTGATGTAGAGGTCCATCCCAAAATACATTCAAATACAAGGTGAAACACCTTATTTAAAACTAAAATTTAGTTTAATTCACTTAGTTCCAAGATTACATGGAATTTATAGAGAAGACCCATATAATAACTTAATAGAATTTCATATTTTGTGCTCAACATTAAAACCTGAAAATGTGGATGAAGAACAAGTAAAATTTAGAGAATTATCATTCTATTTAGAATACACTTCAAAAGATTGGTTATATTATGTTAATTCCCTAATAAGAGGCTGGGTAGACATGAAACTCCTTTTCCATGAAAAATATTTCGCAGCCTCTCCAACTACAACTATAAGTAAAGAAATTATTGGAATAATGATATCACAAGGGGAAACACTTCACGAATACTGGGAAAGATTCAAAAGTATTTTTTCAAGTTTCCCACACCACCAAATAAGTGACCAACTTTTAATACCATATTTTTATGAAGTTTTGATTGCTATTGATCATAACATGATTTATGCTGGTGCAAGTGGTGAGTTAGTTGAAAAAACTCCAATCACTTCAAGGACCCTCATTGAGAACATGGTGCATAAAACTCAACAATTCGGTTCAAGGTCTAGTGTACCCATTCAAGGTTTCCATGAGGTGTAAAGTTATGAATTAAAGAAGAAGGTGGACACAAAGTTTAAAGAGGTAATTACCCTACTCTAACAGATTTCTCTTTCCCAAGGGAAATCCCAACCTCCTCCTCCCATCCATTGTGGTATCTATTCTATCAACACCCACTATTTTGACCAATGCCCTCAACTAAAAGAGACTTTGGAGAGTTATGAGGAAATCCTTCCAAGACACCCATATAACCAAACCATTAGGAAAGAACCATACTACCCATACAACCTTGTGTGTAAAGACAACAAATCTTATAGGAAAGGGGGTAGTCAAACCAACCTCAACAACTATTAAACCAACTAAGGCAGAGTATTCATCCACCACCACCACACAAAAATCCTCAACCACCACAAAGGCCTTTCCATCAACCCCCTCTAAAACCTAAACCTATTCTATAGTACATGATGAAACAAATGGATGAAAACAATATCAAATTCCAAAAAACCACCCAAGAATCCATAAAATACCTAAAAAACCAATTAGAAAAACTCTCCAACTCGGTGGGGGAAACCCAAAGTCATGGATTGGGTAAACTACCCTCTCAACCACTAGTCAATCCTAGGGATAAGAAAAATTACAGTTTTGTCACCCTTAAAAGTGTAATGAAACTTAAAATCCAATTGAACCCTCTATTAGAGTCATCCCCTCCTAAGGAAACCACCATCCCAACCATTGAAAATGATCTAAATGAGGAAAAAACTTGTCATGAGAGAATCCCTATGAAAGGAAAGAAAGTTTCATCTGATGAACCAACAAGCCAAACCATTACTATTCCATTTCCCCAAAGGGACACCAAATCAAGGAAAAAAATTAACTGAACATGATAAAGAAATATTGGAAACTTAAAAAAAGTGTTGGTTAACATCCCCTTGATTGATGTTGTGAAGAAAATTCAACGATACACAAATTTTCTAAAAGAGATGTGTACACACCGAAGGATACTTATAGGTGATGAAAAAGTGAGTTTTGGGATTAATGTATCATCATTGATTGATCCATCACTTCCCAATAAATGAAATGATCCTGTAACATTCTAAATTCTAGGCACTATTGAAGAGTATTTATTTTCCAATGTTATGCTTGATTTTGGTTCCACTATAAATGTGATGCCTCACTCTATTTTCTCCTAATTAAATTTTGGGGAACTAAATCCCACTAGAATTTTTGTTCAAATATAAAATCAGAGTAAAACACACCCCACTGGTGTGTTATATGATGTTCTTGTGAGGGTCAAAATTTAAAATTTACCACCTAATTTTTATGTGCTTAAAATGGAAGATGATAGGATAAATGGACACACACCAAATATATTGGGGAGGCACTTCTTAAAAACTTAAAAAACCATAATTGATTTCCATAATGGTACATTATCTATGGATTTTTGTGGTGACATTTTCCACTTCAACATCCTTGATGTCATGAAACACCCCTCAGAAGAACATTCCTCACTTTCAGTTAATTCTATTGATGTACTCCCTTCCCCTGAAAAAAATTATTTTATTTCCCCTAATCCCATTTATATGTTTCATAATTGATAGACATTATAGGTAATGAATCATGCATATAATGTTGTACCGATTAATAAAAATGTAATGTATGTTCGTTAATTGATGATTTCTTGAGAACTGATGATCCCATGACCATCAATGATACTACTAAGCTTGTAAAATATTATTCCTCATCTAAGGATGATACCATTAATTATTTATATGATATCAATGACCTCTCATATTCATATTCTCTACCATCAATACAAAATACCCCTAAATTGGAACTTAAACCATTGTCTCAAAATTTGAAATATTTATATCTTGAGAATGGAAACAAGATACCTGTCATCATTGCTAGTTAACTCCCTCCATAGTGTGAATTGTGACTGCTTAACCTTTTTAGGGAGTATAAACAAGAATTAGGATGGAAAATTTCTGAAATTCTTGGTATTATTCCATCAATTTGAACACATCATATATTTTTAAATTATGAGTCCAAACCAATGATCTAGTCACAATGTCGATTAAACCCAAACCTCCTAGATGTTGATAAAAATGAGGTTACAAAATTATTGGTTTTTGGAATCATTTACACCACCTATGATAGACAATGGGTTATTCCAGTGCGGGTAGTTCCCAAGAAAACTGGTCTTACTATAATTAAAAATGAAAATAATTAATTAGTTCCAACCCATGTGCAGAATAGTTGATGTGTCTGTATAGACTATCACTGACTAAACCAGAACACTAGGAAGGACCATTTCCTATTTTCAATCATTGACCATATGCTAGAGAGGCTAGCGGGGAAGTTCCACTACTATTTCCTTGATAGGTATTCTGGATACTTTTAGATTCATATCACCCTTAAGGACCAGGAAAAGAGAACCTTCACTTTCCCCTTTGGCACTTTTCATATAGAAGGATTACATTTGGTTTGTGTAATTCTCCAGGTACTTTCCAATGATGCATGGTTAGTATTTTTTTGGATTACCTAGAGAATTTCATGGAAGTATTAATGGATGATTTCACTATTTATGGCTCCTCTTTTGATTAGTGTTTAAGTAGTCTTGGTTTTTTCCTACATCACCGTATTGAAAATAATATTTTATTAAATTATGAGAAATGTCATTTCATGGTACGATAAGGTATAGTACTTGGGAATGTCATTTCTAGGGATTTTATCCAAGTAGATAAATCAAAATTGAATGTCATTTCATCACTACCATTCCACAAAAATGTATGGGATGTGCTCTCTTTCTTAGGTAATGTTGTATTTTATCATCATTTCATTAATGTATTTTGTAATATTATATTCCCCCTCTTCTGATTACTCTAAAAAAGATTTTTTATTTGATAAAAATTGTGAGTAATCCTTTAAAAATTGAAATGGAGTCTCACATAACCCTAGCAATCCAACCAACTCGGTTGGATTTACCATTTGAGATCATGTGTAATACCTCTAACTATGAAATTGGGGAAATCTTATCACAAAGGGTTTATTGAGGTCCACAAGTCATAGCCTATGCCTCACACACACTAGACCATACCCAAGAAAACTTCACCACAACTGAAAAATAATTCCTTACCATTGTATTTGCCTTGGATAAATTCAGGTCATACCTTTTAGGGTCCCAAGTGATTGTATTCTAAAACCATGAATCCCTCCAGTATCTCCTTAAGAAACCAGAAGCCAAACCACATCTCATTCACTAGATGCTCATACTTTAAGAATTTAATTTATAAATTAGCGATAAAAAGGAGCATAGAATGTGGTGGATAACCATATCAGTAGGATCCTTCCATCCAAAAACATTGATTCATCCACCTGTATTCCTATAAATGATATGTTTCCTGACGAGAAATTGTACCAAGTACAAGATGATATCCATTGATAAGATGAAATTGTAAATTATTTGGTAGCATCTTGAATTCTTGTTAATTCCAACAAAAACCATGTCGACCATCTGAAACATGATTCCCATTGGTACATTTGGGATGACCCCTACATTTAACGCACATACAGTGATCAATTCATCAGGAGTTGTGTTCTTGATAGCGAGTTTCAGTCTGTCCTTTGGGTTTTACACACCCTTTCTTATGGGGACCAATTTGGTCCCCAATGGACTGCTCGTAAAGTCCTTGATTCTAGTGTCTTATGGACAACACTATTTTGGTATTCCCGTGATTTTTTTAAAGATTTTCCTCACTTTCAAGGAATGGGGAATGTCTCTAAGAGAAATGAAATTCCACAAAAACCCTTTATCTTTCAAGATTTTTTTATGTTTGGGGCATTGAATTTATGGGTCCATTTCCCAAATCATTTGGGAAATTTTAAAATCTTCTGAAAGTTTATTATGTATCAAAATGAATAGAGGCATGAGCCAAAAGGACTGATGATTCCAAGACAGTTGTGGAATTCTTGAGAACCCAAATTTTTTGTAGGTTTGGATTACCTATGTTCATCATCAATGACCAAGGTTATCATTTCTAAAACTTAAAAATGAAATCGCTTTTGTGTCAATATGGGGTCAGACCTCGAGTTTCTACTGTATATCACCCACAAACCAATGGTCAAGATGAGGTGTCTGATAGAGAGGTAAAATAAATTCTCGAGAAAATGGTTCAACTAAATAGAAAAGATTGGAGTCTTAGACTCTATGATTCATTATGGGCTTATCACACGGCTTTAAAAACTCCTATTAGAATGTCACCAATTTGGATACTTTTTTGAAAGAGTTGTCACCTCCCTATTAAGATAGAGCACCGATCCTAATAGGACATTAAAAAAATGAAATTATAATATTTTTAGTGCAGGTTCTCATAGTAAGTTATAGATTTAGAATCTATAGGAAATGATAAGAGACTCATATAATAACTACTAGATATATAAGGAGATAACCATGGATTCCCACAACCACCTCATCCTTCATCGTTAGTTCCACATCGATCAGAAGGTCCTCCTTTTCAATGCAAGGATGAATTTTCATCTAGGTAAGCTTCATTATCACTGGTTTGGACCATACATTATTACTAATGTTTATTCATTTGGTTATGTTTAGGTTCTATTGGACTCCTAGTGTTTTAATGCTCACAAATAATGTTTGGATATTGTTTTCTCACAAACCATGTCTAACAAGACACCATTCAGAATTTTGACAATGTACTAGACACCATTACCTAAGACACTACTTATCTGACATTGTGACTGTGCTATCGGTTTCAAATTTCGCAAAGGATCTGCTACTGCAATCTTACTACTGTTACCACATGATACTGGTTCCAGAATTCACAAAGGACCAGACACCATAACTGTGATACTGGTTTCATATCTCAACCCAACTATGGCACCATGACTGTCTCACCGCTCAAAGGAAAAACATAAGAAACTGTTCCAAGCGACACCGTTTCAAGACACAAACTGTGACATCTTTCCATACTTAACCATTTTTCATTATTTTTAAATTTAATTTAAAAGTTACCTATAACAGTCATATATGATTAATTTAATGAAACTTATATAATTAATGATTTTTTTATAGACATGTCACCTAACAGTGTGAGGTATGAGGTGTAGAAATCATACTTCATGTAATCTTCAACACATGCACCTGAAAAAAAAAGAAAAATGTGGAACTGAAGCATTAGATTTTGAGAAGTGGATTACATAAAAAAAGAAGAGAACACATACACTAAAGAGAACATGAATAACTCTTGATTCCTGGTGGTTGAACTGTTGTAGATTAGAACCTCAAACATCCTCGTAGCAGCAACTCTAAGAAGAATAAGAGATACAAATAGAATCTCATTGAACTGGAAACTAGAACACAAGACTCACAATAATCTATTTTCACAAGAGGGATCGGAAATCACATATTATACATCCTACAAGTCTAGAGCTTCATAGAACAGCACTCAGAGCATTTCTAATCCTTTCTCATTATCTTTGCTCTGATATAAACTCTTTTTACTGCATTTTGAACAGTGTGTGTATCTGTATTAAAAACACACACTGTCTCCTGCACTGAACTCCAGGATACAATATACAATATTTAAAATATCTTTTACACCTTGTTTCACCCATGTATAACTGTGGAAGAGGTCTTGTGTGACCTGGTTATTAGTTTTCCCACGAAGAATAGTGGAAGAGGTTTTGTGACTTGGACAGTTTTATGTACTATTGTTAACCCCAATCCAGGGTGTGGATCAAAGTTATATATATATATATTTCTTGGTGGAATTTTATCACAAAGTGGAGTGGATTAGGTCTCTAATTGAGATTGAACTACTTGTTTTATCTAATGTGTCTTTCAATTTAGTCTTTCTCTATTTTTAACTTATATTTCAGGAAAAAAAAATTAATTTGATAATGAGTCTTGGATAGTAGGTATAACTATTTTCCTTATTAGATTAGTTTCAAAATTTGTATTAATATCTTATATTATAATAACTAATAATTAATCAATATTCTGAGAATATATTTGAGCAGTCAAACTATTATAATTTTATTACCTTGATTAACTGGCATGTTTTATTTCTAATTGGGGGAATCTTTTAAATAAACTTTTTAACAAATTTTTATATAGGAACTCAATTCACCACCTCTTATGTGTCCTACTTTGAACAAAAAAATTTATCATAGGAGTTTTTAAAATCCCTATTTTCAAATTTTAACTCTATTTTTAAAATATTTTTCAACTGTGATTTTAGTTTTGTTTTTAAAGATCTCAAAATTTCTATTAGTTCTAAATTTCTAGTTCTTTAAAATCCTATTTCTTTATCATGGATAATAGTTTAGAAGTTGATGCTACCAACATACCTTCATTATTTAATGGAACAAATTATGTACAATGTAAAAATAAAATAAAAATTCACTTAGAAAGTATGGGTTTTGAGATTTGGTCTTAAATTATTGATGAATATAAGATTCCTACTACTGATAGGCATACTTTGGATGACCCAAATAAGGATGAATATAATAATAATTGAAAATTCATGAATGCCTTATACTTTTCTTTAGGAGATAAAGAGTTTAAAATAATTTCTACATGTAAAACTGCCCATGAAATTTGGGATACTTTATCGGTCTCACATGAAGAAACCTATAATGTTAAGGAAATGAGACTTAACACATATAATATTAAATAAGATAACATTAAAATGAATCCTAATGAGCCTATTTTAGACATGTATCTCAGGTTTAATGAAATTTTGAACACTATGGTCTCACTAGGAAGAGATTTTACAACCAAGGAGAAAATTATTAGAATACTTAGATGATTACCAGATAGATGGAGGGGGACTTCTATCTCCATTAGAAAATATTGTGATATCAGTAATCTACCAGTCAATGAGATGATAGGAAATTTTATGATGTATGAGGAAGAAGTAAAAGTAAACAAGGAAGAGGAAGATGAACTGAAGATAAATTCAGTGGCTTTCAAAACCACTACTTCTAAGAATACGGAAAAGGAAAGGATACAATATCATTCTGATCGTACAAGTAATGAAGTTTCACCATCTAACAGTGATGATGAAATGGATCAATTAGCTAGGCTATTTAAGAAGTTTTGTAGAAGAAGGAAATTTTTCAGGAAGCCCAATTTCAAAAGAAGATATGATCACAAGGGAAACTGGAAGAAGGATTTGAAATGAAGTAAAAAATATGATGAAATAGTCTATTATGATTTCAAGATAAAGGGATGTGTAAAACCTAATTATCCCAAGTTTAAAATATAAGAAGAGATACGAGGACAAAGATAGAAATTATAAAAATTCCATGAAGGAAACATGGAGTTCTTCTAAGGACAGTTCAAGTGAATCAGAGTATTCACATGATGAAAAGGATGACAAGGCCAATATATGTTTTATGAAAAACACATCTGAGGTAACATCAAACTCTCCGGAACATAATTCCTATTATTCTGGAGATGAATCTGGCAATGATGAAAATATTATAGACAATAATTATTTGAATACTATAATATTCTTGAATACACATGTAATTAGATAAAAGATAAATAAAAATATTTAAAGAAACAACATTCCTTGACTACTATTGTCAAATATGATATTACTATAGAGAAAGAGAAAAATGTTCAATTACTCAAAGAAAACAATGAACTTATGTTATATAATGATCAATTGAAGAAGTACCTAGATAAATTTACCAATGGAAAAATACTCTTATATAGATGATTGGTAAAAAAATTCCCCTAGATACACTATTGGTATAAGATACCAACCTGGTCAAAGAAATCTCACCAAAAACAAGTTTTTAACTAAATATAGAAATTTTTTTTTCTACCTAGAAATGAAAATTCTACTATTAGTTCTAGTTCTGGAAAGTCTTTTACTACCTATAGTTTTTTGGACCAAATAGAGTCTATTTTTCAAATATGTTACATAATGATTATAATAAACCCATGAAACATATGTGGGTTCCTAAATCACTGATTACTAATGTTACTGGACCCAAAAAAATATGGGTACCAAAATCTTTTTTTGTTTGATTATTTTGTAAGAAAGATGTTTGAAGAGATCCTACACGAGCTTATGATACTTGGACAATGGATGTTCAAGACACATGATAGTTGATTACTCATGATTCAAGAATTTAATAAATATTGATGATAGGCATGTCACCTTTAGTGAAAATGCTAAAGGAAAAATATTTGGCCTTGACTAGATTGGAAACTCTAACTTATTTTTAATTTATAAAGTACGTTTTATTGATGGATTAAAATATAATCTTCTTATTATTTCATAGTTATTTGATGATGGTTTTCATGTTAAATTTGAAGATGATGCTTGTAATTCTTTTTAACTCTAAAAATGAACTAGTATTTTCTTTTTTTAGAAATAAAAATGTCTATGATGTTAAGTTAGATTCTATAATCTCTCAAATTGTTTCATGCATAAGTGTATTTGATAAAGAGTCTTGTATTTGGAATAGAATATTATGACACTACAATATACACTCCCTTATAAATCTTACTAGAAAAGGTTTAGTCAAGGACCTACCCAAACTTGAGTTTCTAAATGATAAAGTCTATAATCCTTATCAAAAGGGGTAAAAACACAAAATCTATTTCAAACCAAAGAAATAAGTTTCAACTTATCAACCTCTCAAGTTAGTTTACATGGATTTGTTTGTACCTTCTAGATTCTCAAGTCTTAATAGGAAGAACTATGTTTATGTTCTTGTAAATGACTATTCTAGGTGTACTTAGACTTACTTTTTGGATCCCAAAAGTTAATCCTTATTTCATTTTACCAAGTATTCTAGGAATGTAGAAAATATTGGTGGTCTTAGAATTAAATCCATAAGAAGTGATCATGGCCGTGAGTTTAAAAATCAAGATTTAAATCCTTTTTCTCACAAAATTGATATAGTCATGACTTCTATGCCCATAGGACACCCCCAACAAAATGGTATTGCAGAATAAAGAAATAGAAATTTACAAGAAATTTCTAGAAAAACTCTTAGTGAGTATGACCTACCTATTTACTTTTGGGCTAAAGTTGTCAATATAGCATGCTATATTATTAATAGAGTGTTAATTAGACCAATTCTTAAAATATATGAGTTGTGGAACAATATAAAACCCAAGGTTACTTACTTCAAAGTTTTTGGTTGCAAAGTCTATATTATTAATACTAAGGATAATATTGATAAGTTTTCATCCAAGAGTGATGAAGGAATTTTTTTAGGATATTAAATCTCTAGTAAAGCCTATAGAGTCTTTAACAAAATAACCAAATGTGTGGAAGAATCTGTAGATGTCAAATTTTATGAACAGGTACACATGAACTAAATACCTCCCTAGATAATCTTGAAGATGATATGTCAAATCTGGAAATTAATGATAAATATTATGACCATCTTATAAAGAAATTTGTTAAAACTTCTAGTTTTGTAAATTCTCTAGATTCTAGTCATAATGAACCAAAACCTGTTAAAGAACCTGAAATAACTAGCTCTTCTTTCTCTAGATCTGTTAGAACACTTAAGAACCATCCTCTAGATGTTTTTGTTGGAGATTTAGATAAAGGAACACATACTAAAGATTATCTAAGAAATCAGGTTGAACATCAAGATTTCTTATCAAATCTTGAAACTAAAAACATCAATGAGGCAATCAATGATGAATTTTGGGTGATGGATATACAAGAGAAGATAAATCGGTTTTAAAGGAATAAAGTTTGGAAACTTGTGGATAGACCCAAAGACACCTTGACCATTGGCACTAAATGGGTGTTCAAGAACAAAGTAGGTGAATATGGTATCATAGTTAGAAACAAAGCTAGATTGGTTGCACAAGGTTATAGTCAAGAATAATGAATTGACTATAAATAAAATTTTTCACCAGTTTCTAGACTTGAATACATTATAATCTTGCTTTCAAATGTAGCACAACTAATTTTCAAACTATATCAAATGGATGTCAAGAGTGAATTCCTAAATGGGTATATAGTTTAGTATGTTTTTGTTGAACAACCCCCTAGTTTTACAAACTCTCATTTTCTAAATAATGTTTTTAAATTAACAGAAGATTTATATGGTTTAAAACAATCTCCAAGAGTTTGGTATGATATATTAAGTAGTTTTTCTTATTTCTAAAGGTTTTACAAAAGGTATAGATAAAGCTACTCTCTTTATAAAATGAATTTCTAAATATGTCTTAGTTGTTCAAATCTATATAAATGTTATTATCTTTGGATCTTCAAAAAATTATTTATGGAATGATTTAAAAAAAATGATGCAAAATGAATTTGAAATGAGTTTGATGGGTGAACTAAAATTCTTTCTTGGATTTCAAAATTTTCAAAACAAATAAGGTATTATCTTAAATCAAATAAAATATACAAAATATCTTATAAAATGTTTTGGATTGGATAGCACTAAAATTAGTGATACTCCAATGAGTACTACCTATAAGTTGGATGTTTATGAAAATGGTAAATCTATTGATCAAACCACATATAGAGGAATGATTGGTAGTTTACTATATTTAACTACTAGTGGGCCTGATATTATGTTTTGTGTTTTCATGTGTGAAAATTTTCAAGGAAATCCCAAAGAGTCTCACTTAAATGTTGTTAAAATAATTTTCAAATACCCCAAACATACTACCAACTTAGAACTTTTTTATCCTAGAGGACACTCATTTTACTTGGTTAGCTATTCAGATGCTGATTTTGGTGGTTGTAAGTTAGATAGAAAAAGCACCTATGGAACATGTCACTTTTTGGGAAAGTCATTATTATCTTGGTGTAGTAAAAAAGAAAAATTTCATTTCATTATCTACTACAAAGGATGAATACATAGCTGCAGGTAGTTGTTGTGAAATTTTTTTTTGGATAAAACAAACTTTTCTAGATTATGGATATCGATTCAAATATGTACCTACAAATTGTGACAATAAAAGTGCTATTAACATTTCAAAGAATCATGTTTCAAATTCTAGGACTAAAAATATTGATGTAAGACATATATTTTTGAGAGATCATTATCAAAAAGGTGATATCACTTTATAATTCATTGGCATTGAACATCAGCTTGCTGATATATTCACTAAGGCATTAAATTTTGAAAGGATAAATTAAATCTTACATGAGTTAGGGATGATAATACTTAAGTGAACAGCTTACTGTTTTACACTTTATGGTTTCAAGATTCACGGTTTCACAAGTTACTATATTATAGTTATTTTCTCACAGTTACTATCTCTTAGTTACTGTCTCATATTTTTTGTCTCAATGATACGATCACACCGTTTAAATTCACATCATAATTATGAAAGAGTGAATACCTGTTCTGGTCTCACCGTAATGACTCAAACTTCTATTTTTATAATTTTCTTTCCCATATCATTGTATCAATTATTTTATTGATTTTATGCCATTTTTTTTGTGTTCGCGACATTTGAAATCCCTAAATTATAAGAACCAGATATTTTCCACTCCTCTCTTCACTCTAGATCTCTTCTCTTAAAACTGAAACCCTTATCTCTCAAACTATTATCCCTCTTTCAACCTTTCATCTTTATTGAACCCACATTGGATGCCTAGAATGAAGTTTCCGTCTTCATTGACTCCGGAGAAGCATCTGTCTTTGAAGAAAGTGAAAAAGGATCTAAAAATAATGCTTGAAAAACTATTAAATCCAGGACTTGTTAGTCAAATAGTAGTGCTAGAGAAAGAATTTTGTATGAAGTGGCTATTGTAAAGTAAGTCACTTGTTTTAAAGTATTGGATGAACATGGGTGGTTGTATTAGTTCAAAAAAGAGAAAATAACCATTTATCCAAAGCTATTTTCGGAGTTTTATCAATATGTTTAGTTCTCATTAAATTTTGAAGATGATTTTGTAGTAAGAAGCTAGGTGAATATTCAAAGGTGTACTTCTCTTAGAGAATATGGGATTGCTACTTAGGAATACCCCATGAAGGAATTTTTGAGGACTACTAAAGAGGTTCTCCTCCTCCTAGTGATGTGTTTATCCTAGAAGAGCCCCTGGGAAGTTTGATTGGAAATAAAAACTAGTTAAGGGAAATTGCTGATGAACTGGATGGTGAGACAAGACTATTGTTTAAGTTTATTCAATATCTTATTTGTCTAAGTAAAGGGGATTTTACACCATTAAGTATCAATATGTGTTCTTTATACATATTATGAATAATGGGAACAAGATTAATCTGTGTAAGTATATTATACTTCACATGTGTTAAATGATCAAGATAACTTCGAAATCAAGTTCTCTATTTTACTCACAGTTAATTTATGCAATATTGTTATCCAAGGGAGTAGTTGGTTTGAATGAATAATTAATTGAAGGTTATGAGTTTTTTATCTTAAAGGATATAGTTAGAAAAATGAAAATTATTTGTAACCCATGGAATAAATCTTGGGTGGAAGATAATGAAAGGATTTATGAAAGTTTCATCCCAGTTGAAAACCCTTAAATACCTAAGAATGTATCTGACCTAGGTCTAGAACCTGATAAAGTTGTTGAATACTCAAGTGAAGAGGTAGAATAGGTATAAGTTTCACCTAAGGAAGGAACTATCTTAGACAAAGAAGACAATGGCCTACCTATCCCACAAGAAGTAGTTGCAAAATATGTACCTACTGCTAAAAGAAGTGTCGAGGAAGAGCCTACTAATGAGGAAGATCCTTCTATTGAGGAAGAGCCTACTTTTGAGGAAGATCCTATTGTTGAGGAAGAGACTATTGTTGAGGAAGGACCTTCTACTGTGGAATCGTCAGAAAAATAGGTTGAAACTGAAATAATCTTATCTATTGAGGAAATAATGGAACAAACTTTTCATCTAGCTAGAAACAAGATGGGTGAGCATGACAGAGTTGAGAATTTTTAAATGGTTCAAGGAACTAAATATCTTATTCCTATAAGTGATTTACCTATTTATGGGGATCATATCCCTATTTTGGAAAGAATTGAAGTAACCAACCCTATGGATTTAATTTTAGTGTATACCTTGTACATATTTCTATATTACTTTGATGTTTCTGATTCTCAAGGAGACTCGGTTAAATCAATTGATCCATCTACAATGTTTAATCTTAAACCAATCATTTCCACAAAAATTGTACCTTCAATAAAATTAGAACATGTATCAGTTAATACTTTTGAACCTACTCAAGAAACTCCAGATTAGGTGAGTAAAGATGACTTAAAAGAATTTGAAAACACCTTGTTATCTGGATTTGAGAAGATCATGAAGTCACAACCTAACTTTATGAATAATCTCAGTGAAAGAGATGTTGCCTTGTTGTTAGATAAAATTATATGGAAGATTCAACCGAAAATGCTTCATGAAATTCAAGAAGTCAGGATTGAGAATAAACAATTGAGTGATGAGGTGAAGTATCTAAAATATATGGTTGAAGATATTCAAAAAAAATTCAAACTGATCAAGAACCTATTTCTCATCCTGTTGAGAATGTTTGTGATTAGATCACACAAAAGGTTGTATCTTTGATTCAACCAAACATGACTATATTTTTTGAAAATGTGGTTATGATAAACACCAAGATAGTCAATGATATGTGTTCTCTTGTTTTTGGACTTAAAAAGACGACTGATGAATATAAAGGTTGTTTAAAAAAGGTTCTAAATCAGCTTAAGTCTCTCACATCAGTTGTTGTAGCTTCACCTACTTTTGGAAAACCATCTCAGCCTATGGATAGTGACTTAATCAGAACAGTTTTCAAAGAAGTGATTCAGTCATCATTGAGTGGTGTTGATAAGGAAAGTTTCTCTAATTTCATCAAGAATAGTGACCACGTACTTGATTTGGTGAGGAATCATTCAAATATTTCCAATGCCAATCAAGAAGAAATATCTAAAATATTGGACTTCTACTTTAACAGAATTTACTCTAAGAATGATCTAAACAATCACATCCAGTATCTTGTAGATAATTTGGAAATTCCTCCTGTCACTCAGACCTTTAATACTCAAGTTCATAAGTTGAAAGACTTCACTCATCTCTTGGAAAAGTTTTTGAAAAAAAATATGACTTTGAAAAGGCTATGCAGTATGGAGGTGATATCATCACTGATTTCATTAAGTTGTTTAAGCCCTATCTCCATGTGTAAAGTACTGCCATTGTGACTCTTGTAGCTACCCATTTGTGGCCTAGTCAAACTCCTTCCTCCTCTACTAACTTTTCTCCTACTATCATGTCTGTATCTCAGGATCTGAGCTAGATCAGACCTATTATAATTGACCAACCCTTACCTCAGTCTTCAATAAAACCATTTATTTCACCCACTATCTTTGAAGGAGTTCCTTTCCCTTCTCTCACCATTGGATCAATACCTTATAACACTTCTACTTCTACTCATGTGGCTCCTCCTGATGTCTTTGTAAAGGGAGAAGAAAAGACTGATGGATCTAAAGAGAAGTGAAGGGTGTATTTTGATAGGGATGTCTTGTATTTTGGTTTATGCTTGTAATGAAATATCTCATTATTTTCAATACAATGTTCACTATTGTTGTTTATTATCTTAATTTATTTCATTAAGTGTTTATATTTATTTTTATTTTTGATAATACCAAAAGGGGGAGAAATAAGACAAGGCATTTATAGAAAATGGATCTTCTTGGTAGAAGAATAGTTTTTAAATAACCTATCACATATATATACTCAAATATCTTGTCTTTACTAAAATATATGTTTTATAAATACCATGATTTGTGATCATCAAAAAGGGGGAGATTGTTGGACTCCTCATGTTTTAATGCTTACAAATCATGTTTGGAGATTTTTTTTCTCACAAACCATGTTTAACATATCAAAAACCATGTCTGAATATTATAAACAATGTTTAATATTGTTAAATTATGTTTCAGTATAATTATGTTTAATCTTAATCCATTATGTGAATATTACTTTTTAAGATAGCTTACAGATATTTGGATAAGTCTGTGAAACTGTAAGTTTGCTACCAGTTCCAAATTTTCACAAAGTCCGTGACACCGTAAGCTTACTACTAGTTCCAGATTTTTGTGAAGGACCTAACACTATTTACCTAACACCATTTCCTTTCTACCATTTTCAAGACACCATAACAAGACATTGTTCATAATTTTGAAAAATTACTAGACACCATTACCTGAGACACCACTTATCTAACACCGTGACCATGCTATCGGTTTCAAATTTTGAAAAGGATATGCTACCACAATATTAATACTGTTACCACATGCTACCGATTACAAAATTTGCAAAGGAAAAAACACCATAATTGTTCTAAAAGTTTCATATCTCAACACAACTGTGGAACCATGAATATCTCACATCTCAAAGGAAAAGGAGAAGACACCATTCTAGGTGACAACGTTTCATGACACAAACTGTGACACCATTCCATACTTAACCATTTTTATTTCTTTTTCAATTTAATTAAAATTTATCTCTAATGGTCATATTTGAGTCATTTAATGACATTGACATAATTAATGTTTTTTTATAGAAATTTTACCTGACAGTATGAGGTACGAGGTGTATAAATCGTGAATCCTGTCAGCTCTAACACATGCACCCGAAATAAAAAAATAAAAGCATGGAAATGGAGCGTTAGATTTTGAAAATTGGATTACATTCAAAAATAAGAGAACACGTACATTGAAGAATAGATGAAGAACTCTCTATTCCTAGTGGCTGAACTGATGCGGATCAGAACCTCAAACATCCTCACAGTATCAACTCTAAGAATAAAAATAGCTACAAAGCACATCTCATCATACTAGAAATTAGAACACGAGACTCGCAATACTTTGTTTTCACAAGAGGACTCAAAAATCACATATTCTAAATCCTACAAGTCCAGAACTGCATAGAACAACACTAAAAGCATTTCTAATCCTTTCTCATTATCTTTGATCTACTGTGTACTATTTTTACTACTTTTTGAGCAATGTATATATCTGTATTAAAAACACACATTGTCTCCTACACCAAACTAGAGGATACAAGATATCCTCATTCAAATATGTTTTACACCTTGTTTCACCCATGTATAACTGTTGACGAGGTCTTGTGTGACCTGATTGTTAGTTTTCCCATGCAGAATAATGGAAGAGGTCTTGTGACCTAGAAAGTCTTGTGTACTATTGTTAACCCTTATACAGGGTGTGGATAAAAGTTATATATATATATATATATATTTCTTGGTGGAAGGTGATCACCAAGTGGAGTGGATTAGGTCTCAACGTGAGACTAAACCACTTGTTTTATCTACTGTGTCTTTCAATTTAGTATTTCTCTGTTTTTAACTTATATTTCAGAAAACTAAATTTTACTTTGATAGTTAGTCTTGGATAATAGTTATAACTATTTTTCCTTATTAGAGTAGTTTCAAAAGTTATATCAATATCTTATATTGTTATAACTGAGAATTAATCAATCTTCTGAGAGGCTATTTGAACAATAAAACTATTACAATTTTATTACCTTGATTAATTGGCCTATTTTAATTCTAATTGGGGAAATATTTTAAATAAACATTTTAATAGAAATTTTTATAGTAACTCAATTCACCCCCCTCTTGAGTGTCCTACTTTGACCAATAGGTTCAAAATGAAGAAACAAAACAAACCTTGATTGCCAATGGGTAGTGGATGAAGCACTTTTATGATGCCATTTTGGAGTCCCTGATAGAGGACCTCTAATTTTAAGAATCAACCTATGAATGACACCCAACAATTTTTATCATTCCCACATTATATTTTATTATAATGAGGATAGTTCATACTCTAGGTGTGGGGTTGGGTACATTCCTAGGTTAGTTAGGAATTTTCACCATATTTCTTCTTTTTTCTATTTTTTTCTTAATGAATAGTGTTGTTACCCCCCCCCCCCTCTATTTATTTTCTTGGTAAATAGTATTTTAACCTTCCCCCACCCTATTTATTAGGTACATTCCTGGGTTAGTTAAGAACTTTTAGTATCTTTCTTCTTTTCGCTTGCTGAATAGTATTATTACCCCCTATTCCCCCCCTCACTTTTGTGATGGGATATTAATTTTTGATTCCCACTTAATCATTTAAATTATTAATAATTCATGAGGAATTTATCTATTTAATTTTTCTTTAACATTTAAAAACATTTCTGATAGAATGTGTGTTTTAATATGAATTTAACATTGAGGTGTGACTTTTTCTTGAAAATTGGTTATTTTTCAATGATATAAATGGTTGTATCTCTATGAAACCTTTGAGAAGATTGATACCCTTTCTGTGAGTAGTTTGTGGGAAAACTATGTCACTTAATATCTTCACACTTTTTAACACCCAACCATGAAGTGTGGATTTTTCTTACTCAATATAAGGTAAATATAAGTTAGGTTGATATTTATCTACATACAAAAATTATTTTCCTATACGTTATTTCCTTATCAGATCTTTTTAATTACTGTACCGGATTGACCTATGTGTGTGTACCTATTATCTGACTGTTGTACACCCTAAATAAACATACCAAAAAAACACAAAAAATGGGTTTTTTCTTGGGTAGTTAAAAAACCACTCTTCCTAAACCCTTTAAATTGTTATAACTATTAAAATTATTATCATAATGAGATCAAACAATGGTTAATAGATGAGTATGAGATTTTTTCCAAGTAAAATTTTTGAAAAAAAAACAACAATAATAATTTAGGGGAGTGATAAAATGTACAAGATATAGGGATATCTAGGTCAGGAGCTTAGGGTTTGAATTCTGAGAATACTTAAGTTAGTGGGTATTCAAATTTGATTGCAAAGGATATAGGGAAGGTTCGGGGGATAAAATCATTTAAGGAGATTTTTTTTAAAATAACCTATATTTACTAGATATAAATTAGAAATAATATCATGAAATGGTTTTCATACACACATGTAGATATTTAGTGACATTGTTTACTTTTGAATTATTTTCTCAAATTGGTACCATTCATCTCCTTGAATCTCATTCTGATACAATTTATGAGATATATTTTTCCATGTTTGCTGAGAATAACTCCTTGGTTTGATTTTTGATTTGATCATATTATAATCAGGAATTAAATTTTTATTGAATGTTAAATATTCATGAAGTTTAGAATATCTCCATGTATAATTTTTTTAAATGTGACTTTTCTTAGGAGTAAAAATGTTTAGGTGTGGGGGTGTGATTGCATTGTGATTCACTATTTTATTTCACCATTACACCAGTATGTTAAACTAGTTTTGTATTGAATATTAAAAAAACAATAACAAAATTAAATTCATGTTTGATTCAATTATTTAATTTTTATCACTGTTAAAAATGTAAATTTTACTTGTTTTGATGATTTCATTGTAGTAATAGGTGATTTGGAGGATCCAAAATAAAGTTGAAGCAAAATGGGCCAAATTACATCGATTCTCATGAACAATTTTCCACTAAATTTCATTTTCTTAAAAATAAGTATATCAAAATGGTCTGAAATTTTTTAACTCATCCAAAATTATGTGGGTTACAACTCATCTCAATAAATCCAATTCCAATTCATCCATTTGGTGGCCCAACCAAACTGAGCTTTTCAGGAAACTGAATTTTCCCGAAGTCAAAAGTTTGTTTTGGTATTATGACTATATCTCCCATTACATATGTCCAATGGCCTCCAAAGTTTACATGGAAATATTAAATATTCCATAAAAAAACGATTATATTTTATCCAAGTCAAGATAATTCCATTTACTATACCAAAACTGAGACACAATTGGTATCTCAAAAACTGGGTGCCCAAAACCACTTCCCATTTTGGCAATAAAAGGGAACCATGGGCACCTCATTTAAAAGTTTGGCCAAGAGAGTGAATTTATGCCAATTTGGAGTTCAGGAGGAGTAATCTCATCCCATTATAGGTTCTAGATCTCTCTATACTCATAGGGAGAGTTGAAATAAAGAAGGATATCCACCCGATCTTCCTCCTCCTCTCGATGGCAGGCTAAATGGTGGGAGTTTGTTATGAGGGAGTTGTGTACATTTAAAGGGAGTTTCGGTGCTTATAATTGATAGTGGTTTGGGGTAATTTGGGTTTAAAAACATATCATTTAATGTATCTTACATTATTTCATATTTGAATACTTTTCTTGATGCGTGTGATTGGTATGCTCTTAATTTTTAATATATTGTTGTGAGGTTTTTAGTGCGTGACTTGTGTTTTTATGATTGGAGATTTAAATTTTCTTTTGAATTTATTATTCATTGCATAATTACTAGACCTTAGCAATACAATTGTTATTTCAAGGTTTGGTTTTTCAAGCATTGATATAAAATCTTAGGAAGTAATCATGATTCTGATTAATTTTAACCAGAACTTACTTCCAACCTAAATGAATCCCTAAGAACAATGAACTTAAAATGTGTGTATTAAACTCACAATGAACCCTTTTTCTCATATTTTTCAAAATACACCTATTTTTTAACTATTAAACTCTTTAAATTAAGTCATTTTATTTTTAAAATTATTTTTAAAACCACTACCTATTTTAGTAATTTTTATTAAAAATACACACTATAAACCAAAAATGCTCCTTATGATATGACCTAGGGTCTTAACTATTCTATAAATAACCTTTAAAAACATAATCAACTTGTAAAGCTTTGTATGCAGAATAAATTTCCAAGGATATTTAGGAACAAGGAATCCATGTCTATCCCACTCTTGTTACTGAGGGAGTAATAGGTGAGAACCTTGAATTAGGATATCCTCAAGGGCCCTCGATCCTGATTTCTGAACAAACTCAGGGGGATGTTCCTTCTCAGGAGTTTCTTACTCAATGTACTGAGGTTAGAAGTTTTGGGGAGGCATTAATCCCAATAGTTGATCCAACAATGGGTGAGTGCTATTAAATATTTTTGTTGCTCACTACCTTTGTTTTCTGTTAACCCCATAATATTTATAAGGGGCGTAATTTACTATCTAGTGCTATAAACTTCATTCTTCAAGAATGAGAGGGGGGATTCCATACAAATTAATCCAATGATGGTATGTAGAACTGATACTATTTCGGAGGGAGGATATCAAGGTGACTCCTTGAGTGAACTAATCCCAAAATATGTCTCTCCCTCCATAAGCAGCTTCGAGTTGGACTTGGAGACATAGGAAGCCTTTCACCCCACATGAAATACAGTTTAGTGAGACATTCGACAGATAGTCTTGGAGACACCTCTCAAAAAACTTCCATCATGAATTCATCGATTCCCAAAAATGTTTTCCATTTTAGGGTATGGTGACTTTGGCTACCATACAATCCACCATGTTGTGAAGTCAATCATTCAGAAATGGGAGGAAAAGAAAAGATTGTAGTAGGTTGAGGCATAACTAGTAGGCTGATTTAAAGATCTAAAAGTTTTTTTATCCTAATATAATCTCAATCATGCCAAGGAGGTGGAATAATATTATCATTTTCTTGATGATAAATCTCTCCAATCAATACGCCTTCAAGAAGAAATGGATTTAGTGAAGTAAGAGATGGTCTAACTCCACCAGTCCTTAAAGTGGGCCTTTGCATGAGGAAGAAATTCTATTATTTTGGAGAAAGAGTAACTTCATAATGTTTAGGATGTTGTCACCACACAATTGGTTGGGTTTTGTCAAACTTCAGATAACACTTGATCCACAATCCAACATCTCAAAACTTATGTCGAGGAACCCTTGTAATATTTTGCAGAAAGTCTCCAATATGTGAACGTTCCTTCACATTTTAGAGTATGAATGGAAAGTATTTTGTTTCCAATCACCTGTTCATGCATTCCTATATTCAAAATAATCATAATATAACACTGACAATTACCCATTTTATTAAATTTCATCGTGTTATAATTCTAATGATATGGGTGAGGGAGTGCCCAAATTTGTTTCTTATGTCTTTGGACCTAGAGAGAATAGTTTGATTATTTCTAGGTTCATATAGAAAACCCTAAAAACCTTGTGAATTTTGTTTCATCACCCTAATTTTTCCCTAATTTTGATATGAATAAGACTTAGTGGGTAACAGTTGGATTTTTCATAGGATGGCCTTTGTGAGTTTTCAGCCTAACAGGTTTTATGTATTTTTCTTTCTATTGCTTTATTTTTTTCCGAAACCATGAAAAGTGAAAGTATAGAAAGATAAGACTTGAATTTTAACTAGGATTAACTTTTTGGGTTTTTAACCTAGTGAGTAATATGTCTCTTTTTGTGGGAAATTTAAAGTTTTGAAATTTTAACTAATCTGTCTGGTGTTTTAGGTCAAACAACTTTGAGCATGAGTTTTGGAATGATAACCCAAACAAGACTTGTTGGAAAAGAACATTATAACATTATTCAAATACCTGAATGGGAATTTTGAGTCATGATTTTGTAATTTTTGGATCTGAAACATGATATGAGATAGACATACAAGGAAAGGTCACAGACAATATTTGAAAATAAATTTACAATATGGTGTTGTTGTTGGGGATTATGTAGATAGAAGAGTTATCTCCCTAGGATGAATGTACCTTTAGATGATAGTCCCTTTTGGTGGGAGACTTATGAAAAGACAATTGGGGCATACTACTACATAGTTAAACAAACTTGTATTCAAGAATATAACATTTCATTATCGATTGTTAGTTAGTTTATAAAGATACAAATTTCTCAAGACCACGAAGGGTGGTTTACCAAGGGAAAGTGTCTGAGAATGAAGAGAGCATTTATACTAGATTTTTTCATGAATGGGAAACCTCTATTACATGAATTTATCATGTTTAAAGTAGGTAACATTATATTATATGACGAATGTCAGGGGGTCCCTCCCTAATAAGAGTTGAAGCATCATGCAGTTTAATGTTCTGTGACTAGGACATGGAGCATGTAGTTTATTATATTACAACAAGCACATTAGGGCTATAGTTTATGGTATTTTATCTATGACCAAAATATTATTTACCTCACCCTTTCATGGTAATATATACAAGAATGCACCATCGTTTTTAGGTATGAAGGGGGGATGGTTGAAAGCTATAATCTAGGGGTTTCTAGATCTGAATAGTGATATGGGACGAAAACATCACTGGGGATTATAGAGATATAAGAGGTATCTCTTGGGGATTAATATACCTCTTGTTGAAAGACCTTTTCGGGTGAAACTTATATAAATCCAACTAGGGTGTGTTACTGCATATTCAAACAGTGGCATCCTCTGGACGGTAGACCCTTTTGGTGGGTGACTTATGCAGATCCAATTGGGGCGTATTACTTCATAGTCAGATAAAGGTGTTCTCAGGAATCTGACATTACACTACCAATGGATGGGTAAATTTTATGTATATTTGGATGGTCCTGAACACATAGTTTAGTTCATGGAGTAAAGTGACTAAATACAAGAGGAGTATTTCATATCAAAATAATCGAGAATTGGGAGAAATGACTTTCTCACATGGTTTCGACCCCTATGTGGGAAAAGATGATTTTCTTGTGTTATGTTGTGGCTAGGCTAGGGGATAGGAATCAAACATCTCTACATATCTTGTTGGTGTGAGAATCAAGTAACACATAGTTTTATAAAATATTCCTCATACTGATCGAATACTTGTGTGGGGAAGGGTTTTTTTTAGAATGTGGGATCACTAATGGTGTGAGAAACCATATTGGATCCTCTTATATAAATATGACTCATACATAGTAGAGTGGGGGAATTTCTTGTATTACAAATACACTAGGATATAGGATATGGGTGTCACTACATATCTCATGGGAATGAGAATCAATACATATGTAGTTATTAAGGAACAATGCAGTTTAAAGTCATGTGGAAAGGACGTGGTTCCCCAATATAAAAAGGAAATATTATGGTTGAACCCAAGATTAGAGATTCGGGTGTCACTACTTTTATCACAATAGAAGGAATCAAGCCACACATAGTTCTTGAATTTACACCAACCATGTAGTTTAATTTCATACGGTGAGGTCATTTGTTGTCTTATAGTTTTAGGTCATACGACGAGGACCAATTTTTTCATGGAAATAAAGAGCAATGTAAGGTTTATCAATTCAAGGATTCTATGGAATACTTTGGATGTAAAGGTGGAATCCATAAACCATGATCTTAGGGGTTCTTGAATCCAAAGAGTGATATGTGGTGAAAAGATCATCGTGGATTACAAAGATGGAAGAGGTATCTCATGGGGATGAAAACTTTTATTAATAGGACCTTTTAGTGGGATACTTACACAAAGAAAACTAGGGTGTATTACTATATATTCAAATATTGGAATCTTATGGCTGATAAGACCTTTTTTGGGTTACTTAAATCCAACTGAGGCATATTACCACATAGTTAGACAAAGGTTCCTTCAAGAATTTGATATTTCACTACCAATGGTTGAGAAAATATTGAGGAGATGTGAAATTTCCCAAGGAAAGGTTTATTATGTGTGGAAGGAAATTTTTTTAGCATAAATGATGCATTTGGACTCGTACTGTCCATAGAGTGTGAATTATACTACATATATTTTTTTGTTTATATGTGGGAGAGGAATCCTTCAATTTCCATGAAGGGATCCTGAATGAGAGAATTTGAATTAGGTTCTCTTGAAAACATCTTTATTTGTCTGTAGGATAAAGTTAATTTTTATTCTTTGTGACTAGGATCGATATGTAGGGTCTAGAAATCACTATGTATCTGATGAGAATGAAAATCAAGTCACACGTAGTTCTAGTAAGGATTCCTATGCACGTATGACCCATACACGGGGAGGGGAATTTTTATGTTGTGACTGGATCCAGGATTAGAGATCTGGATATTACTACATATCTTGTAATGGTAGGAATCAAGACACATATAGTTCATGAATAAAGAAGTGGTGGAATACTAGCACCAAATATTATGATCTAATCAAGAATAGATTGAAATGTTATGTAGTTTTACATCGAGCAACAAGGATGTGAACCATGCAGTTTTACATCATGTGGTAAGGATATTGTCATACATTTTAATATCTTGTGACTAGGATGTTAGGATATGCAACCTAATGTCATACATTAAGGACATGGGTGTCCTATAGTTTATCATCTTGTGATGTGGATGGTTTTTCATGATTTTTAAGGTCATGTGATAAAGATCGACTATAGAGATTAAATTCATGAAATAGAGATGACTCATGATATTTTATTACACAAAGTATTTATTGATAAATATTACATTGGTAAGGGTCATAATGAGCTCTCCATATATCGATATTAATAAGATCCATTACAATGGACCTTGGGTAGGAATAAGGTCTCTCCCATTTTGGATCAAGATTTGGAGGCTTCCTTCCTGGAATCATCGAACCCTTGAGGACCAATACCATTTCACCTTGGAGGAACGAGCAGAGGTGTACATTTTTGTTAAAATCCTGTGCTATCAAATTTTGATGGACCTCCATGTGATGAAATGTATGCAGTCTTTTCTCATCAATTAGGTCTAACTCATCCAGTCATTTCTGGGATTTATCATCTATGGGTAGCTAATCACATATGGAAATGCGGAGTGAGGGAAATTGGACCTCAATGGGAGGAAATGCTTCTATTATGTATGTGAGTGAATATGGGGTTTCCCATGTGGTGGTATGGGTTGTAGTTCAGTAGGCCCAAAAGGCATGCAAGATATTATTAGGACAATAATTTTTATTTTTATCCACCATCTTTTGAAGAATGTTCGATAGGGTCTTGTTGAAGACTTCTATCTATCCATTTATCACTACGTGATAGCAGGAAAATTGGTTGGATTTGATATTATACTCCTGGTACAACTTATCTAACTCAAAAGAATAGAAATTTGTGTTTTTTTTTCATTATTATTGTATATGGGACACAAAATCTTGTAATGGTGTTGGCTTTCATGAAGCTGATGATTTTTTTGGACCCAAATTCTTTGAGGGGTATTATCTCATCCCATTTGGAGAAGAAATTAGTAGTAGTTAGGATGTATTTGAAATACATGGTCATATCTAGGGGATATGGACCTACAACATCCATTCCTTATATATAAAATAGACAATATTATTTGTTTGTATATAGTAATTCCAGGGATTGATGGATAAAGTTGGTGTGCACTTTGAAGGAATGAAATTTCATGGTAAATTATGTGCAATCCTATGTTATTAAAGTCCAGAAATATCTAAGACTTAAAATTTGATGGGAAATCCTGAACCCTAACTTATGGGAACCATAGGCTCCTGTGTGAACTTATTTCATGACAATAAAGGTCTCTTTTCCTTTAATTCATTTGGGAAATACTTTATCGAAGACTCATTCATAGAGGACTTTTTGGTGATTTGGGCCATCATAAAGAGTAAATTTGGTCACTCATAATCACATTTTCTCTTTTTTGGATATTTCTAATGAGAGAACTCATTTTTAAGGTAGTCCACAATGGATATCATTAAACCAGTCATGGGACCATATGGTTTAGGAATGAGACTGAACTCATTAATCTCTTCCATGATGACATGAACAAAAAGTGATACCATTCAATGATGAAAAATGATAATAAAAGTTTCATCCTGATTTGGATTTGATGGGATATGGTTTCATTAATCAATCCATCCTCTTGTACATTCTAAAATTTTGGGACTTTATTCAATGTTGTATCTGAGGGGAAATCTTCTATTAGTCCTTGGACATAGTCAAGAAAGGGAGTTAGTTCTTCTTTTCTGATAGTATAATCCGCGTTGATCTATTTTATTACCAATTCTGGATCACCTTTACCTCTAGGTGGCCCACTGATATTTGGATTTTCAGTTATCATCCTATAATGAGGGCCTAATATTCTTCCTTATTGTTTGTACAACCTTCTAATAATATAAAAGATTAAGGAAAAATTGTCTTTGCTACACAACTCCCAACCTAACTTTATTGAGCTTGGGGTATTCCATTATCTTCCCTGTTGGGATTCTGGATGCTCCATCAAAATAAATTTCTCGTGTTTGGGGACCTTATTGAACATAGAAGATCTCTTTATCAGCTAACTTGGTATTTAACGACATTACTTATGCATATGGGTGTTCTGTGAGAAATTCTACCAAATTATACAATTTCACTGGTTTTTGTGGAATGAAATATATGTCAAACTATTTTAGTATAACCATCCATCTTGAAAAATGTCCATTCAACATAAGAATACTAAGGATATATTTGAGCAGGTTATTGCAAGAGACCAAATGGACCTCGTGTGCTGCAAGTAGTGCCTCAATTTATGAACCATGGAAATTAATTATTGGAATATCTTCTTGATATCTAAATAATGAGTCTCAATGTGGATCATGGTTCAACTAAGATAATAAAGGTTGTTTTAATTCCAACTATCATTATTTTTCATGATTAAAGCATCTAGTGACCTCTCTAGGACTGTTACATATAAAATGAGTGGATTCCCTTCAATAGATGGCATCGACACTGGTGGAATCAAGATATATTTCTTGATACTTTCTAATACTTCCTGATAGTAATTATTCCACTAATATTCGACCCCCTTTTCCATTAACCTAGTGAAGGTAAAAAACTTTCTCACAAGCTTTGTTATAAAATGATGAATATAAGAAATATGTACCTGTAGTCCTCTCAACTCTTGAGGTTCTGAGGTGATGACATATTGAATATATACTTTGTCTTATCAAGGTCAACTTTGATGCCACAATGAGAAATTTCCCTAATGTCACGCCAAAATCACATTTCAATGGGTTCATCTTCAGGATGTGCTATTGCAGTTTTTTGAATACAATCTCAAGATAAACCAGGTGATTAGAATGATTCCATGACTTAAAAACCAAGTATTCGACATAAAATTCAACAGACTTACACATGAAGGGTTTCAAAATGCATTACATGGCATGTTTTTATGTGATTTTATCATTCTTCAAGCCAAAGGGAAATACCCGATAGCAAAATACTCCTTGGAGGCCCTGAAGGTGATGGATTCTTCATCTTTTGGGGTCATCTAGATTTGGATGTATCTTGAATAGTAATCCATGAAGGAGAGAAATTTATAGTAGAATGTTACATCAATCAATAGTTTTATAATTGGAACAGGGGATTCATCTTTTGTACAAAGCTAGTTGAGATCTCTGAAGTCAATGCAGACCCTGATTTTCTCACTCTTCTTCTTTACTAGGATGATGTTGGCTAGCCATATAGGACATTTAACTTCCCAAATGAAGTCTTACTGGATAATATTATCAAATTCAACCTCAATTTTAGATGCATGAGTCAGATGTTTCCTTCTGGATACCTATTTTTATCCCTAGTGGTTTTCTGGAAAGCACATGGGGTGAGTGGCCACCTTAGGATCAAGGCATGGAATCTCTATGTAATTACATGTGAACGCATCCAAATGATGCTTCAGAAAAGAGGTTTGTACCTTTTTTTCTTAAAAATACATGGTTTTACTAATCATTTTGGGTTGTGTATATTCTTCTATACCCAGATTTATTTCTCTATATTCATTAATGGTGGTAGAAAAACCATCCTCAAATATTGGAGGGGAATCCTTAAGGTCCTCTTCCTCTTCCTCTTCATATTCCCTTTTTCTTCCTCTTCTCCCTTACTATTAGGGAAAGTATGTGATGAATGGAGATTTCCAAATTTGGAAGTGGAGTATATATTTTGACATCTATAATAAAAAGTAACTTCCTTTGACCCTACTAAAAATGTGGGTGTAAAGACCCTGACCCTAGTAGCCTAGATTTGGTGCCTTAATTCATTACATTGGTAGTATAAATAAATGTTCACATCAAAAATGACCAAATAGTTTATTAGTTTCAGAAAAATAGATACATTCATAAGTTTTACATTACAACTTGAAAGGAAAAAACAACATAACAACTCAATTGAAAACATACATAATCTTCTAGATTATCCATGCAAGTCATTCATAATATACATCTTTTCATCATTGGGAAAAATAAAAAATAAGAAAGGGGTGATCTCAAATGCTCATTAAGGGTAAGTAATATATAAGAAGCTAATATAAACAATAAGGCATGTTGAATGACTAAAAATAAAATCCATTGAAAAATAATCCTGAGCATAATATGGAAAGAATAAAATCCTAATAAATAATGCCATATAAATAATCACATGAAACTTAACCATGGATATTCTAATAGTTAAATAATCACATGATTTATCAATTAATAATGTCGTAATAAGATAATTAATATACCAGACATCATAAAAAAATCATCTAGGCCTCATCCAAGATTTCTAAAAATAAATCGTTAAGGACTTGACTAAAATACATTTTTATTTTGTCTCATAATACCTACTGATGCATCGAGGGGATATAGAAGGCCTAGCCCATCACTAACTAAGTCCAATGAAATACTCATATGTCTAATAAAAATATATCTTTAAATCAAAGTGTCTCATACCACTTTGAAATTTTTTAATCATAATCATAGATGAAAATACTCTGATAAAATCATTGATAAATTCTTGAGAAAAATAATCTTTAAACATTTCAAAGTGTCCCATACCACTGGAAAATTTAAATCTTATTCCTTATGAAGGAATAACATTAAATTAATATCATAAGAATAATAAGACTCATGATTTTATATATTAAATGGTATTATATACACCACGTTCATGGAATAAGTAGTGATCAAATCATAAGTATCACAGAAGTAAAAATGAGATGATAAAAAACCCTTTTTACTTTGGAAAGAAGAGTTATTTTGAAAAATACTTTTTATTTGTCAAAAAATCAGATTGTAAACATTTATATACTATAAAATAAAAATTTAACGATAATTAAATTATATTTTAGGCATAAATTATGTCCAACGGAAGTGAAAACATGTAAAAAGAGTGTTTAAGAATCTTTAGAAATGAGCCTTTTATTGCGGTTTAAGGAAAATCTTAAAGAGTATTTAAAACAGAAAAAGGCATAATTGTTTGTATAAGACCAGAAATGAACCATGATATTATTTCATGATAAAATGAGTGATTTTAGAAAAATAACAGTGTTTTAAAATATATTATGAATAGTATATGATAATGGGTAATAAATCAGGAAATTCCCTTTAATCAGGCTTGCTTATTGGGAATATTTGAGAAGGAAACCTTTCTAAAACATGTATTTACCCATAAAATAAGGATGATATGATATGTATATATGATTTTGGAAAATATAAATAGAATTTATAAGAATTAAAAATAAATAAAGAATCGTTACATTGGAGTAAATTGAGAGAAAGAGTAACCCGAAGGGAAATGGAGGTTCAGGTAGAATCCTTTACCTAATGTACAAAAGTGTTATACACTTGAGATTAACATAATAGATAATAAAATTAAATCCATTAATTAATTAATTTAAACCCTTTTATACATTTATTTTATTTATTATAATTTTATTAAGTTCATTTACAACCTTTTTGATGAGTTATAAGATTCAGTTTCGTCGTTCAGAAGTGTTATTTTCCTTGGTTTTCATGATTGGTTCACTTGTATACATGTATGAAAGATCGTGTAAAATGTAAATAAATATCCATAATTGAAGTTATATGTTATTAATATAATTATATAATATTAAATGTTTATATAATTCATTTGGTTATTTGGGGTTAGTATAAATCATTAGATAAGACATTAGTGATAATCATTTAGATTATTTCTGGAGGTTTTTCAATCATCATGAAGTAATTTTGTCTTATTAGTTAAAACCATGTGTATATAATGGTTTTTGAAAATTAAATAGGCTATAATACATATATTAAAATTTTATTTAACCATAAAAAGGTTTTATTACCAGCCTAGAAGGCGTTAATGGAAAATGAAAATGCATCGTCCATGATATCGGTAAATTGACACAACCCGAATGATGTTTTCATTTATAGAATAAAAGAGAGAGAGAGAGAGAGAGAAAGGAGTTTGATGATGGGTATTACATTAACATGATATAATTCCAGAATACAAATGATATTGGAGTTATCATGTCTATTTGGATATGGGAGGTGAGGGAATGACAATAAAATAAAATAAATTGAAAAGAAAATAGAATAAAAGAAAGAGGATTTGTACCTATTGAATTATCCTCCTTGAGAACCTCCTTAAAGGGACTGGTTTTGGTGTCTTTTTTGAGACCAAAGGTTCTTGGATGTGGGGGAGGGTATTTGGAAGAATACTGAGTATAAATTTTATAAGGCTCTAAGCTTAGAAGGTGTGAGGAGAAGTGGTGGTATTTATAGTGGAGTAGATGGGTGTTTTTTGAATATTTTATTCATTTTTTTATTATTTTGGATCAATACTATGAATAGTTTTGATTATTGTGACTAATTATAGCAACTATTTCATGTGAGTTCAAAAAAATGGTGCTTACATCATCCATTACTCAAGGAATAATGTATTTTATCTTGGATCGTAATGTATATGAATATGGATAAATACAAGAGGGGGTGAATTTTAATTTTAAAAACTTTCATTTTTAATCTTAAAATGAACTTAGTTTAATAAGGTTTAAAAAATAATATTCACAAAACCTTTTAAGTATTAAATGGTAATCATACTTGGCCCTTAGGTCTGATAAACAAAGTATCATAATCAAGTAGATTTTGATATGTATTCCATAGGCGGTAATAAGAAAATTATTCTTCTATAACAACGTATAGAATCATATTCAGTAAGCACTGGTAGTGTATTCAGAGTTTAATTGTATTCATATTAGAAAACTATTTAATTAGAGTAAACATGAAAAGAATCATAATCATAATGGTTATGATAAATCATTGTATTAAAAAGTATTAATTTTATCTTAAAGCATATATAATCACAATTAGAGTAATAATTTATTAACAAATTAATACAGGGTAGAATAATTGTATCGTAATCAAAGATATTATGATAAAAAATATACAAATAGAAAGATGAATATAAAATTATTCTCTTTATATTACAATTATACTAGAAATAAAAGACTCATAATAATACAAGTAATACAAATGAATAGAATTATTTTAACACAAAGAGTAGGGTATCCAATAACCTAGGATAATGGTCCCTTGTTTTATAATTAGAAGAAAGTTTTTCTTTCCCTTACCAGGGAAATACCTTGATACAGTGATTAGTCTATATCACTATCTCTATGATCCCATGATATAATGATCAGTTTCTCTGTCTCGTTATCGATGTGAGCCCTCAATACAATGATCAACTTCTCTACATTGTTATCATATGATCCCTCGATACAATAATCAAATTCTCTATCTCGCTATCCCCGAAAACCCATGATCTTATTAATATAATCGTTCATTATGATTACAAACTTAAAAGGATTACAAGTATGAGGAAAAAATATTTCCTCTTGTAAGCTTCAGAGATCTCACACAATGATATTTTTTAAAATTAAAATTATCATCACTTCGATTTAAACTCTTTGAATGACTGGGTATTTATAGGAAACACTCCAATGAACATTTTTATCCTCCAATGGTCATATTTTCTCTAAGTTTTTCATGATGAATTGGACACCTAGAACTTCAAAGGTCATATTATAATAGAATTTCCAACATCATTTTGATATACACTATTTGTAGTATAAAACATATTTCTTAGAGATACGATTTTCTAGGTATGAAAAGGTCATTATGATAAATTCTTTGAGTCTGAGTACAATTTTAATAGAAATATTTATCAATATAAATAATAATATTTTCTCAATACGAAAGACAAAAAATGAGATCCTATACTAAATCTGATAAAGTTGAGTATGATAAAGTGTCATAAGAGAAACTTTTTACTCAACATTCTCCCCCTTTTGGAAAGATCAAACCACAAAACTTATATGAATAAGAAACTTTAAATTTTATTCATAATTGAGAATTATACTTATCTCCTCCTAAGTTTATAACTCATTTGAATATAATGATGAATATGACTAACTCCCCCTTAGGATAAAAACTCCCCCTATGGATCATATTCACACTTAGAACAAAAATTCTCCCCCTTAATTAAAACATCTCCCACTTTCTATAAATTTATCCCCCTTTGTATAAATTTCTCCCCTTTTGTGATTTTCAAAAAGAATAAGGGATTAGAGTTTGAGGTACCTCAAAAATGTTATAGAAACAAGTTTCAAAAAAAATAACTATTTAATCATTCATAAAAACTATGAAAGAATATTAAACCAATCGGAATTGGAAAAAAAATTCAGACAACCGTATTTTAATGAGAAGAATAGTTTAATCATTTCATTAGAGTAAAAAATTTTCAAAAAGAAAATATAATAAGAGTTTAAAAACTTTAATATTTCTTCAGCATCAAGGATCTCAAAATTGTCTTCAACTTTTTGATTTCTTTATTGTCCTCTTCCAGCTTTTCAATGAACTCTTCCTAAAACCAATTTTTATTTTATAGATCTTATAACCTTTATTCTTGAATCCAAATCTTTATATCTTATAGTTGAATCTTTTCTTCTTATCTTTGAAGTTTTTATGAAAAATCACTATTTAGAATACTAACTTTCTCATTATGATTTTTGATTCTTCTTGTATGATCCTTGAAGAAACTCATCTTTTCACTCAACTAATTTACAATTTTAGTATGATTTTCAGTTTGATATTTGAAATACTTAACAAAGTTTACTCTGTCTTCCATATCCTTTGTTAAAAAACAGAAATTTTTTGCTAAATATTTCGAGTCCTTATCTCTTCAAAATTCTCATCATAAACCTTGAGATCATTATTGAATTATTGATACCACTTAGTCAATTGGATATAATATTTTCTATGATCCTGATAAAAATCTTGGTGGGATTTGAATTTTGTTTGAAACTTGATCACTTTTTCTATCACCATTCTTATTAAAAATAATTTCTAATTAAAAAATTCCTAAATCATCTGACATCAAGACTCTAGATTTGGTAAATAGGGAATTGTTTCTTGAAGCCTTTCAAGGTCTAAACAATAAAATATACTCTTTCTAAAGAGGTGGTTATTTCTAAATCTTATTCATTTTCTTCTAGATCCTCATAAGGTAGGATATGAATGGTTCTGATTTATTCTCAAACTTTTTTCCCTTTATCTTTATTTAACATTTCAATTATCTATTCAACATTTATCCATAAAAAAATTACAATGGAATTAATATCAATACCTTTAGTACCTTCATCTTTTCGGTTCTAATTTGTTTCATCCTTCTTGGATGAAGATTTGGCTTCTTGAATTGATGGGGAATTTTGTTTCTATTGACTAATAGAAGGTGGCCTCGAAGCGGCTTTGTCTCTCCCATTTTCAGCGCCTGGGGTTTCGATAGGGTCAGTTTTCCCCTTCCCCTCTGGCCTGGATCAAATCGGCGGCTTCTCTAGAGTCGGCTTGGTGGGGCGCATCTGGTCTCAGTGTGGCGTGACAAGATCCGGCAGCGCTTAGTGGTCCCCGTGTTTTCGGTGGCAGCACAGCGTTCGGCTTGGCGTCCTGGCCTTCAGGTGACGACATGACTCCTCCCAACGACGCCCTGGCCTGGATCTGCTCCGATCCGCTCGGTTCGGTGCGGCGTGGTCCTGGAGGCGCTTCGCAGTCTCCATTTTCGGGGGTTTGTAGTTCTACGGAGCATGGCTTCGGCTTGGTGGCCTGGTCTTCAGGCAACGACGTGGATCCTCCTGACGACATCTTGGTCTGGCTCTGCTCCGATCGGCTTGGAGCCCGGTGTGGCTTGGTTCATCCGGTCGTCGTTGTGGTTTTGGTTATATTTTCTGGCATGGCTAGGTGTTGTCTCCAGCTGTTTCTAGGTGTGTCTCTGTATCTATTATACAGTGATTTGGAGGGGGAGGATCTTGATCTGGTGTGGCTGTGAGCTTTTTTTTCTGGCATTTGGGTTTGGTTTTCTGTGGATTTGTCCTTTTGGCTGTGTTTTCGATTTCTCTTGGTTCTGGTTTATCACGGCTGGTAAACCCTATCCCTTCTTGGTCTCCTCGCCACCTCCAGCTTACTTTGAAACCCGGTTAGGTGGAGTCTTGATTCTGATTGGAGTAGACCCATGTCCAGAGCGACGCTTCTATTATAGGACGATCATGATTCCCTCATCGGTGGCCTTCTCGTGGTGCGGGTTTGATCCATCCAGTCCTAGGTGATGATGGATTGGACTCACGTCCCTTGGATTGTCTTTAGGGATATTCGGCTGTGGTGGTTAGGGTGTCTCGCGGAGTGTGCGGGGTCTTCTAGGTTGATGGTTGATGGTGGTGTTTGGGCTCGTGAAAGTTTGTAACTTTTCGTATTTCTATCAGGTTGGTTTTTGAGGATCATATTTTGAAGATTTATCCAGACTCGACATCAAGGAATTGCCTCAATGGAGGTTTCAGAGTGGGCGGTTCACCTATGAAAGCTTCATGGAATTGGATGTTTGAGAGGGTATGGCGTTTGCCATCGGATCGGGCCTGTTCTTGTCACAGGACACTTGCTAGCCATACATCTTTGCAGCAGTGAAGCATTTTTCCATGTTTTAATGCTGGGGAGAGGTGCCTGGTGTCAGTTTGGGTTTTATTTTCTTGATCTTCAGATCGTGTAATGTTTTATGTTCGTGAAGTCTGTTTATGTTTCACCCCCTTCTTCCCTTAAAAGGGGGATTATCATATAATTAAAAAAATACGGCTTTCGGGCCATTGGATGGATGGATTGACTAATAGATTTCTCGTTTTGATTTCCCAATTAAGATAATTATTTTAAGGAATCCTGTGAATTTTTCAAAGAAATATTGTCAAAAGGAATATCTTCTTTATCAGCATTTTGATTTTCATATGCTTCCTGATCCTTTTAAATATTACTAGTTTCTTTTAAAATATTTTTTTATTTCTCTTCTTCTTCTTCTTCTTAATCAACATATTCTTATATTTCTTTGAATACACTTTCTTCATCAACACCTCCACTTGATTTTTAAATAAAATCTATTTCCTTATCACCTTATTCCATTTCTTTTTGAAACATCTCATGAATTTGTGACTCTGATCTCAAATCACCTTTCACAACTGGAATAGATTCTTTATCTACAACAACTTATTTTCATTTGTCTCCAATAGATGGAACATCTCCATGGACAATTAATATTTCTTGAAAAGATAATCTTGCACCTAGATTTGGTAAAACAAAATTTGAATAGGTGGACTCAACTTCTTTCATTAAAGAGTCAGCTAAACTTTTTTTTTGAAGTTTTTCTTTTGTTTATTTTCTTTTACTTGTTTCTCTAAAACTTCAGAACCATGGATTTTTAAAGCTAAATATTTTTTTGGGTTGATTACAATATTAGGATCTCCTTCTTTTCTTTCAGATTGTTTTATCCTCCATTATGTGTCTACTTTATCATATAATTTCTTTTGTTTCTTTTCTTTTGAAGTAATAGATTCATCCTTTCTCCTTTTCTTGAATTTCTCAGATTTCATTGATTTAGAAGAAGGTTCTGTTTCCGATGAAGAAACTTGGGTATTATTCACAAACAATTTTTTTTTGGAATCAAAAAAAATCTTCAATATTTTCATTGTGTAATCACTTATAAACAAAATATATTCTCTAATAGGCTCAGACTTGATTGAAATGTTTAAATGCTTCATACTTGATTGATATAGATTTGATATTCTTGATTTTCAAGAGAACAAAATCTTCCAAATTTATCTTTCACATGATTACCAAGTAATATAAAATTAAGATATCAGATACCTTCAAATTATCTCTATCTCGTATTCTCAGAATAAGAAATCCTTGAATCCAAAGGGATATTACTCTATGGTCTAGAATGAGATGAGTGACCTTCTTGGTTCATCATCTGATACATTCTTAAATAAATATTTTTCATCACTTTCTTTGATAAACATGCCCTTTGAATTAGGTAGTTTATGAGATGGAAAAAAGGCATATCTTTCATCTAAAATTCCTAGGAAACCTGTAGCTACCCTAGGTGTCATCTTGTAACACTTAACACATATTTGGAATGAAAACATATCTTTTCTATTTTATTTAAAAAACTTTATAGAATCACAAAAATCTCTAACCAAATCCAAGTAAAACAAATCATAATATAGATCTGATTTTTCAACACATAACAATTTCTAAACTTGAAAATATATTATCCTTTTAAAAGATGAATCATACTTTTCATAAAAGGTTATTTCTACTAACCTTTCCTAAAAAACAAACCAATTATTGTAATCCTTTATAGGTTCCATCATATTTGGACTTGATACTAAATATTCGTACATTAAGAAAAGAATTCATACTGGGAGAACTTAAATGGGGTAGTGTTTTGAGGAAACAATTACGAGACAACTGATGTGGTACACATGGGGGTCCCCTTTATATCAGATATTTCAAGCAAGTGTTGATCTCCCAAAAAGATATATGATGGCTGGGATTCAATCTAACTGATCTGCTGATTGATAAAATATCAGAATAAATATATTTATTTTCTTAAAAAAAATTAACTCTTGAGGTTTTATAAAATATTTTATCGTATTTGGTGGATATGATTGGGAAATAAAAAACATGAATTATTTTTATAATAACAACAAACAAGGATAAAACTAATTAAAATTAAATATTTTCTAAAATATAAAAGAAAAAAGAATACCTTTGGAGTAGAATCATTAGTATTATAATTTTTTCTTTGTTTTATAATAGATTATGAATGAAAAATTGAATACGATAGTTTTAAATGAAAAATTGAATATGATAAATCTAAATGAAAACTTGAATCCGATAAATTTCAAATGAAAACTTGAATTCAATGAATTTATATCAAAACTTGAATATAATAAATTTATATAAAAACTTGAATATGATAAATTTATATGAAAACTTAAAAAAATTAAAATGAAAAAAAAATTGTAAAAGAACAATCATATGTACTTTCCATATGAAAAGGATTAATTTAATATAAGGAGATCGATAAACAGGAAGTAGATATGAATGATCACTTTACATTGATTATTCCTAGATTCTATTTAATTTATTCAAATCTATTTGAAGGTAATGGTTTTTTAAAGATATCATCCACTTGTTCTTTTGTTCCGATTAATTATAAAATGATATCTCCTTTGAGCATGTGATCCCTAATAAATTAATGTGTAATATCTATGTGTTTTACATGGGAGTTATGTGTAGGTTTTTTACCTAAATAAATAGGACCAGTGTTGTCACATGGTATTTGAGTTTTAGTAAAACCTATGCCATAATTAGTGAGTGTGTGTTGCATCCACAACACTTGAGCACAATGACTTCCAGCTGCCACATATTCAGCTTCAATAGTGGGAAGTGCTACTGAGTTTTGTTTATTACAAGACTAAGAAAATAATTAATCTCCTAAGAAATGAAAAGTTCTAGACATACTTTTCCTATCCATTATACAACCACAAAAGTCAACATTCGAAAAAAAATTAATTCAAAATCATTTATAGAAGAGTATAAAAGTACTAAATCCATAGTCCCCTTTAAATAACGAAAAAATAATTTAAATTATTTTAAATGGGATTCCTTTGGATTATCTTGATACCTTAAACATTGAAAAAAACACTAAGTCCAGGTGACTAGCAGTTAAGTATGGTAAACATCCTATCATACTTTTGAAAATTGTTTGATCAAATGTTTACCCAGCTTCATCAATATCAAGTGTATTTGAGGTACCAATTGGAGTAATAAAACTTTTAGTATTTTATTATCCATATTTTTTAAGAATGTATTTGATATACTTATGTTGATATATATAAGTACCTTTTGGTTTTTGAGAAATTTGAAAACCAAGAAAAAATGTTAACTCACCCATCATACTCATTTCAAACTTAGATTTTATAAGATTCATAAATAAATCTATTAAAGATTGGTGAGTTGATCTGAATATAATGTCATCAATATATATTTAAACACTAATAATGTTTTTTTTACTTTCTTTATAAAAATAGTTGGATCAGCAGTTCCCTTAGCATAATTGTTTTGTAATAAAAATCATGTTAATCTATAATATCATGCTCTAAGGGATTTTTTAAGTCCATATAAAGAGTTGGTAAGTTCATAAACATATTAAGAATGTTTTTTATCTTCAAAACCAAGGCCTTTTTCAACATAAAATTCCTCATATATATATACATTAAGGAAAGCACACTTTACATCCATCTGAAAAGGTTTGAAATTAAATAATGTTGCAAAGGCTAATAGAATATGAATAGATTCAAGTCAAGCTACCAATGCATATATTTCTTCATAGTATATGCCTTCTTATTGATTATAACATTTTTTAACAAGTCCTTAATTATTTCTAATGATAATTCCATTTTTCATCCTATTTGTTTCTGAAAACCCATTTTACTCCAATTACTGAAGTTTCTTTTGGTCTTTCTACCAAGGTCCATACTTCATTCTTTTTAAAATTCATTTAGCTTATCTTGCATTGCCTTAATCCAATACTCATAAAATTAATCCTAATTAGGATTTTTAGTTTAAATTTTGGAAAGAAAAGAAAGATGTTATACTTCATTCCTTAAAGAACTTCTAGTCATAACCAGTTGATTGACATCACCAATGATAATATCACAAGTATGATTATTAAGAAACAACTGACTTGGGTTTTCTAAAGTATGTTCATCAATAAAAGGTAGAAATTCTTCTTGATTAAATACTACAGAAAAAAATTCTTGATTATTTTCCTACTAGAATAATCTTAAAACAAAGGTTGAGGATCAGTTTTGGAAAACACATCTGAGGATATTGGTTGGATTTTTTAAAAAGTAAAAGGGTCGGTTTCATCAAATTTAACATGTAATGTTTCTTTAAATAGTATAAGAATTTTTCATTAAAACTCTATATTCCATATAAGTAATGGAATAACCTAAAAATATACATTTATATGATTTACATGTGAATTTGTGTAAGTTATATTTCATATTCATGATGAATACTTTGCATCCAAATACTCTGTAGTAAGAGACTTTTGGTTTTTAACCTATCCACAACTCATAAATAGTTTTATTAATAAAAGTAAAATTAAAACTCGATTTATAGTATAACAACTAGTACTCACTAATTCATCCCAAAAAATGTTTAGCAATTGAGTATTCACTCAACATGGTTCTTGTCATTTTTTGAAGAATACAATTTCTTATTTCCATAACACCATTTTGTTGAGGAGTTCTTAGAGATAAAAAGTTATGTGTGATGCCTTTTTTACTACAAAAAATTTTAAATCAGAATTTAAAAATTCTCCACCATGATCACTATGAATGGTTATCAAGGGAAGGTTTTTTTCATTTATAACTTTGGCTACAAAAGTTTTGAAATAAAAAAATCCTTTATTTTTCTTTGTTAGAAAATAAATCTAGGTATATTTAGTGTAATCATTAACTAAATAAATCCTTTATATTTCTTTGTTAGAAAATAAATCCATGTATATTTAGTTGTAATCATTTTCTAAAATTTTTGAAAAAGTGAGAAACTTAATCAAAATAAGTCAAAGTATTGTCATCAATAGATGAGGAGGATTATTTATCTAAAGATATAAAATTATTCTCATTAGGGTAATTTTCATTTAAAGACATATTAGTTAGAGAAATATTTTTTTGTACCTTGGACAGAAAACATTGATTTGAATTAGGTATTCTAGTGAGAAAACAAATATTCATATGATCTGTACTTTCATTATCTGAGGAATTTCCTGAATAATCAACTCTACTGAAACTCCAAGTATCAGTAGATTTAAGTAATTTCTTTCTTTTTGACTTATAAAATTTTTATGATTCCTATCTGAATGTCTATCCTTACTATATTTTATTTTTAACTTGGGATATTCAGGCTAAATATTTCCAACTCTTTTGAACTCATAACAAGTAACTTCAAAGACTTTATTTTCATTTCTGTCTCTGTTACTTTTCTTATAACGATATTGTAAATCCTTTTTACCAACTATATTGTTCATTATTTGATAAATATTAGCTAGTTCATTCTAATAATTTTCATAATCACTTGAATCATATTGAATAATAACTTTTTTTCTTTTTTAACTTAACAACTTTATTAAGAGTCTGGGATTTTATCAAGTTTGAAGTAGTAATAAAAGAAACTCCACCATTCTTTTTCCTTACTTTCTCTTCATCTCTTTTCAACCTATCCTCATACTGAAAAAGGCTTCCAAATAAATCATCAAGAGTTATATTTTTTATCTTCCTTGATTCATCAATGGTTTTTCTCTTAGATTCCCACTCATTGGGCATGATATCAATTATATTTTCAATAAGGATTTCATCTTATAATCCTTTCTCTCCCATATATTATAGACTATTGACTATTTTCATAAACCTTTGTTGTACCTTTTCAATAGGTTCACCAAAAGGGAATAAAAATACTTGATAGACAACTTTAATCATTGGTCTTCTAGTTTCAACAAATTTTGAAGTTCCAAAATGAGTAATCTCTAACATTTTCTATATACTGTTAGCAGTTTCACATGAATAAATCAGACTATAAATGATCTAGGTCATAGAACATAATAAAGTGTTTATAACTCAGTAATTGAATTGATACTCTTGTTTTCCTCATTTGTAAAAATAGTCACTTACTTGTCAGGGATCTTGTAATATCTAGTTAACATGAAAAAATTATCAAATCTAGTATTTATAATTAATGTATTCATTCTATCTCTCCAATAATCATAATTGGCTCCATCAAAAATAGGGGTCTATTTGGGTTGAGGTTATCTATCGAACCAACATTGAATCCTGACATCTTTAAAACAAATGAAAAAAATCTATTCCACAATACATGTTAGTGTATCAAATATTTATAAACAACAATTTTATAACAAAATTAAAGAATAAAAGAAATAGTAAAGAAAATAAAAGAAGTTTAGAAAGTATTTGAGCAGTGGAAACCACCTCTAATACCAAATGTAAGTATCAGTATTATAGAGACTTGGATCTGATACCAATTGTTGGATTGTAATGTATATGAAGATGGATAAATACAATAGGGGTGAATTGTATGTTTAAAAACTTTAATTTTTAATCTTAAAAGGAACTTAGTTTAATAAGGTTAAACAAATCGTGTTCATAGAACCACTTAAGTATTAAATGGTAATCAGACTTGGCCCTTGGGTTTGATAAACAAATTATCGTAATCAAGTAGATTCTGATATGTATTCCATAGGTAATAATAAGAAAATGATTCATCTTTAATAAAGCATATACTTTTATTCAGTAAATTTTTTTAACATATTCATTGTTTAATTGTATTCACATTAGAAAAAAAATTAATCAGAGTAAACATGAAAAGAATTGTAATCACAACAGTTATGATAAACCAGAGTATTAAAAAAATAGTGGTTCTATATTAAATAAAATGGAATTTTAATCATAGTAATAATGTATCCAAAAATTAATATAGGTTAGAACAATTGTATCGTAATCAAATCTATTATGATAAACAAGATACAAATAGAAAGATGAATATAAAAGGATTCTCTTTCTATTACAATTGCAGCGAAAATAAAAGACTTGTAATAAAACAAGTAATAAAAATGAATAAAATTATTTTAACTCAAAGAGTAGGGTATCCAATAACCTAGGATAAAGGTACCTTGTTTTATAGTTATAAGAAAGTTTGTCTTTCCCTTACTAGGGAAATCCCTCAATATGATGATTGGTCTGTCACACTATCCTTGTGAGCCCTCGATACGATGATCATCTTATCTGTGTCGCTATCCCCATGGTCCCTTGATAAAATGATTGGCTTCTTTGTCTCACTATCCCTATAATACCTTGATACGATGATCGTATTCTCTGTCTCGTTGTCCCTATGATCCCTTGATCGTATTAACACGATCGATTATTATGATTGCAAACTCAAAATGATTACAAGTATGAGGAGAAAGTTGTTCACTCTAGTAAGTTTCAGAGCTCTTGCACACTAAGATTTTTGAAAATTTAAATGATCATCTCTTCACTTCAAACTCTTCAAATGACTAAGTATTTATAGGTAATTCTCCAACGGTCATCTTGATCCTCCAACAGTCATATTTTCTCCAAGTTTTCCATGATGACTTGGACACCTGGTACTTCAATGGTCATATTATAACAAAATGTTATATGTTGTCTTGACATACACCATTTTTAGTGTAAATAATATTTCATAGAGATAATTTTTTCTAGGTATGAAAAGGACATTATAATAACTTTTTCGAGTCCGAGTATGATTTTAATTGAAACCTTTATCAGTCCTAATAATAAAGAAAAACCAAAGATCTTATATTTGATCTGATAAAGATGAGTATGATAAATATGAGTATAATTATTATCATACCCAGTCTCATTATGGTAAAAATATCGTATCCAGTATCATTATGATAAGCATAATGAAAAGGTATATTTTCATAACTCTTTAAATCTTATTATAAGTGAGATAAAAAGATTGTTTTTTCTTATAAAAACATTATAAAACATTTTGAACAAGATAATAAAGAAATAGGATGTTTGTGATTTATAAAAAAAATTATAAAAAATTCATAAGAGAAACTTTTTAGTCGACATTTTACTTATAATGTCTATATATATATATACCTTAAATTACCATATTTCACTAATCACTAAAAATTAAAATATTTTTAAAAAATCCAAAAAATTAATGAGAACCATTTTTTGATGTGTAGAATTAAAAAATAAACTCCATTTTATGAAAATAATTTTCTAAATATGAGAAATTTAATTTTTAATTAAAATATCATTTATTGGAAAAATACTGATTTTAAAATTATAACTAGTTTTATAACACTTTGAAAATTAATTAAGGTCTCAAAAAATTATCTTATAATCATAATACAAGTAAATATTAAATTTTTAATATATTTTATAAATATAAATTTTCTTTTAAATAATTATATTAATTATAAAATTGAAAATAAACTTTTATGTTTTATAGAAATAACAACACATAAATGATAATTTCTAAAATATTTATTTACTTATACTATGATATAATTATATCATATTACCATTTATAAGATGAATAAATTTTATTTATACTTTTATAGGTGAGTTTATTGTTATAATGTCCATATTTCTATTCCTAAAGGTAATATTGTTATCCCAACGGTAACATTAATATTCATCAAAAATGAAACTTATCGGAAAAATACTATAAAATTAACCAAAGTAAATTTGGATATGATACTTTCAAAAATAAATTTTATCTTTTCAAATATAATTTATAAAAGTGTCAAAATATATATTTAAAACAAGTTCTCCACTAAAAGGTGGTAAAACTATGTTTAGAAAAATATAGTCTTTTATGTGTAAATTGGATTTATTCTTATATTATGACTATAAAAATGTTTTGGATGAATGTAAAAATATTTTATTGAATATATAATATATTAATATCTTTAAAAAATAGTGTTTAATTTAGTTTATTGATATAAAATTTCTTTATGGGCATACAAATTCATTTTATAAAAATACATCATTTATATTAAATTTGTTTTCATTTTTAATTCATTGGTAACTAATGAATTAATTTTATAAACATGTGTAATATATATTTTCATAATTTATTTAATCTCATTCATTCCCTCCATTCCCAACATCTAGGAGATAATAATAATAATACTAAAAAAATAAGTTGGTAAGCTATTGAAGAAGTTAAATTTAAAAAGAGGCATACTATAAAATCTTGGGGTGTTACATACTCCCCTCCTTAAATAAATTGTCTCCTAAATTTTTTAAATTATTCTAAAAAATAAGGGGTTGATACTTGAAAATTCTTACAGAATGATTATGGGTTTTTGTTTTAACAAAGTTTTGTATTTGTTGACAACTAACTCTATTTGTAAAAAATGCTTTGTTTAGGAATCAGACCCAACCCATCGTAATGAGGTTGTTTTTTAGACAAAATTTTATGATCCTGGGTTTTCATATTGAGGTGCACCAGACACAGATGAAGTCGGTAAGATGAAGTTTTTGATCAGACACTTTATTGTATTCAGGTTCATCAACATGACATTGAAAATAATTAAATTCAAAAGAATCAGAGAAAGAATGAATTTGCTGAAGATTTTTGAAATAATAAAGTGAAGTTAGGAATTAGAAAGTTTTCATACTTTCTAAAAAATCGGATGATGATTTTCTGATTAATAAGTTCTCACAAATCATGAAAAATTTCATGATAAAATCTTCTGAAGAAATTGTGGAGAGGTTTGAAGAATTTCAAAGTTACAAAATGAGATTTCCATTGTAATGTGATTTTCATCATAATGGGAATTATATCGTAATAAGTTGAGAAAGAAACAGATCATAATGAGCTGAGAAAGAAACAGGTTGTAATGAGCTGAGAAAGAAATAGGTTATAATGAGCTGATAAAGAACAATATCATAATGAGAAGAGAAAGAAATGGATCGTAATGAGATGAGAAAGAAACATATTGTAATGATCTGAGAAAGAAACAGATCATAATGATCTAAGAAAGAAAAATATCATAATTAACTGAGAAAGAAACAGATCATAATGAACTGAGAAAGAAATAGATCGTAATGAGTTTAGAAAGAAATAGATCGTAATGAGCTGAGAAAGAAAAATATCATAATGAGATGAGATAGAAACAGATCGTAGTGAGATGAGAAAGAAATAGATCATAATGAACTGAGAAAGAAACAAATCTTAATGATATGATAAAGAAAAATATTGTAGTGATCTAATAAAGAAATAGATATTAATGAAGTTGAGGAAAAAAACAGATTGTAATGAGCCGAGAAAGGTATGATTAATTGAAGTGTTCAAACTTGAATTTCAATTTTGCATAAATATCAGAGAAATCTAAGGAGGTTTGAATAAGTCAAAGTATAATTTTTAAATACGATAGATTTTCGAAGATTTTGAGATTTTAGTAAGCGAATAAATTTTACAAGTTTCCATTCTTTGTTTTCTAATTCACCTATAAATACTTTCTCACATCATTTTTTCATTCACAAATTTCACACATGCGCAAAAGTCAGAGCACTGGATAATTCAAAAGTGAAAGTTCCCATTTGATTTAATAAAAATTTAATTGTTCATTCCATCAGTGTTTTTTTATAGATTGAGAGTGAGTTTATCATTTTTAGAAAATTGGATCAAGCATCATTGTTTTGAGAAAATTGGATCCAGTATTATCATACTGAGAAAATCAGATCCAACATCATTGTTTTGATAGAATCAAATCCAGCATTATCGTACTGAGAAAATAGGATCCATCTTTATTGTATTTAGAGAATTAGATCTAGCGTTATCATATTTAGAGAATCCAATCCAGGATCCAGCATTATCGTATTTAGAGAATTGGATCTAGGATTCAGTATTATCATATTCAGAGAATCGGATCCAGGATCCAGCATTATCATATTTAGAGAATTGAATCCAGAATCTAGAAATATCATACTCAAAAAATTAGATTCAGGATCTAGTCTCATTGTATTGAGAAAATTGGATCCAACATCATGGAATTGATAAAATCATACCCAACCAAATCGGACTGAGAATTCAAACTATGCAATTGTAGAGTAGTTTAAAAAAATTATTTATTATTTTGTTTGGATCAATTATTTTATAATAAAACATTGTAAACTGATGGGAGTCGGTATAATCATTCCTATCAAGAGATAGACGGTTTCTAATGGGAGTTGGAACAAGTTGTATTCACTTATTTTTAATAGTGGATTTCCATAGACCCATAGGAGTGTATATGGAAAGGATGTAGGTTCTCACACTGAGGTAAAACCTTATAAATCTTTCTTGATTTACTTGATTTTATAATTTTTCATGAATGATTATTTAATAAAAGTTGATAAGTAAATAAATCTTAACAGGTTTTAGGGGTTAAGTTTCTAATTTTTTGGAAACTTATAAAAAGTGAACAACTGATTCAACCCCCCCCCCCTTCTCAGTTATTATTCGATCCTTTAGAACTTCATTTGGTATCAGAGGTAATATAACGACCCATACTTTACATACATTGTCATTACTTCAGAATTTAAGCACACTTATTACAACATATAACAAAACCAGGAAAGGACTGTATAGGTATAGAGTCTTTAGAAACTAGGAAACATAAACAACTAGTTCATAAAGCATCTACTTTGCCTCCCATTTATTTCATCGTATCTAGAGTCCCTTTTTGGTATATCCTACTTAATAACCTTCTTCCTGACCTGGGGAAATAAAACATACAAAAGGGTGAGCTCAAATTCTCAGTAAGGGTAAACAAAAGAAATATCAATCACATCATATACATAAGAACATAACTTTTGGAAATCTTAACCTGCAAAAGAAATCATAATTTAATAACATGGGATAAATCATAGTAGTGAAATGTAATCCCAATAATCATAACTTAAAACATGAAACTTTGTGGCATACACACATAATCATAGATAATCATTTCTTATTAGTCAAGACTCATTTCCAAGACTATCTTAGTGGACAAAGTCCATTTCTGAACCGAGTTCACTCCTCGTTTCAGTCCTGTTTCACTGAACCGGTTTAACCTGTCGTTCCAGCCATGTCTATCTCATGAGATATAAAATCTTTACCCAATGAATTGGAGGGAGATATAGGTCCCACCCATCTCATAATGATACCATTCTTATGTGTTCCACAAAATCATAAATCATACATCATTGCATAACTCATGTAATAAAAATGGGATTCTTAAACAACATGACATCATAAAACAATTCATAGAAGATAAAAGAATTCATAAAAATAATTCCATCACAACATAATAAAATCAATTTAATAATTGGGATAGAAACAGAACCCTATATTATCTTAGATGGAAAATAATTTTGATAAAACACTTGAACTCCATTCTTGAGTAAAATATCCTTTCTACTTCAAAAACATTTTCCTTTCTTAACATGTCTTACAATTTTAAACTAAAAGAAGTTGATTAAAAATAAACATGAAAACTTGTAAAGGAATATTCTTGTAAATAATGTTTTAAAAATCCATTCATGCCGTATAAGTTTAAAAAAAACATTCTTCTCGTACTTTTGTCAGAAAAGTCAAAAAGTACCTCGTAAAAAAACGACAAAAGATTCCTTTTATATCTTTTACTAAAAACTTAACAAAGGGTAAAATTGGATTTAAACATTTTAGGTGGATGGAAACAATATTAAATATTGAGGAAACATGGATGTGGATGATAAAATAAACCCCAGTAAATACCAAAGTATAAACAATCTCAGATAAAATGAGATTGTGATATTTTCCCTTACCTTAGGTCTGATTTGCTTCGTAAGTGTCCGAACCTCCTGTATAATGATTTAAATAATGTTATTGACTTATTCCAGAATCATATTCATTGTTATTATATCATATATGGTTCACTTATGACTTTATATTACCCGTTCTTTTGTAAATTCATGTTAAAGTAGTGTTTTGGGTAAAATCGTCTCATTTGTCGTTCGTGTTTTAACTTGTAATTATTCATATGATTACTTAGATCATGATTAATTAAATCCAGAATGTAAAACATTATTTATATATAATATATATTCAGAATATACATATATATATAATGGATCGATAAATGGAAAGAAATACACTGTTCATGGAGACGGTAGGCCGTACGTACGCATGAACGCTGTTTTCGTTTCCTTATTGAATTGAGTGGAATTAAATTGATGACGTAAATATATATATACATAAATCCAGTAGTATTATTATGCCATATATTTCATAATTACTTATTATATATACTTTATAATCATTCATGAATGGTTAACGTGGAGAATGAATCTCATCGCGTCGTGGGGACGGTAGTCCGTACGTACGCACAAGCGATGATATCGTTCTCATGATCATTGAATTGTATTGGAGTGTATGTATACTATTTCAGAATCAATATAAATTTACAATAGTCATATATAGTCATTATTTACACCATTATACCCATCCAAGTAAGGTGGTGGTGGAAAATAGATTACACTGCGGCGTGGACACGATATTTCGTACGTACGCACGCGTGGTGATTTCGTTTTCCGTAAGATTTATAGATGGTGAAATAGGGTTGTTTCATAATTATAATAACATATTAGTATATGAGTGATACTGATTTTATTACTTCATAATGAAACAACTAAAGAAGAAGAAGTGGAAGAAGAAATAAAGTTGAAAGAATCGGTAACGGACCTTACCTCTTCTTTGAAGTGCTTCTTTGAGACCTCCTTTTAGGGCACTAAAATTGGTCTTTGAAGAATACCAGCACCTATAGGATGTTTCTAGGGAAGTGGAGAGGATAAATTGGTAGGGGTTGGCCGAGCTTGAAGGCTTAAATTGGTGTGAGGAGGATAGGGAGGAGGTGCCCTTTTATAAGGGAGGAGAGGGGCACCTTTGGAATAACTAAATCTATTATTTTATTATAAAGTCAAATTCGGTATTTAATAGCTATAAATTAATATATTTCAAAGCTAAGGTGGGTATGGTTCTAAATAATCTCATACAATAGAATTTATACAAGTTTAGGTTCCTATTTTAACCTTATCATTTAGATTTAACATTAAGTTAAATAATTTTACTTTTACCGTGTCTTCTTGTGTTCTTATACTATAAGGTTAATAAACTTACTATAAGCAGCTAAACGAACCCCAAGTTGTTTATTATTAATATATATAACCTTATCTAAGTCATTTGGATGAACCTTATATTTTTAGGAATAAAATAATAATTAATAATATAATATTTGTTTTAAAAACTATTTTATGTCAATTTTGACACTATTTAGTAATTGATTTTTGTGAAAATCATAACAGAATAATTAGTTCTAAAAAAGTTAATTAAATAAATAATAACATGTCATATTAACCTATAAAATTAGTTTAATTCATAAAAAGTCTCAAATTATATTTATTTGGGTATTTATAACATCAATTATGTCAATATTTCATTAATAAGATAATTATTGCATCATCATTGTGTCATAAATATATTAAATTATTTAAAGTATAAAAATTACAAATAAAATATCATTATGTGGGAAATATTTTTATCTTTATAATTAATATTTATAGTCGAATTTATCTTATGTATAACCCTATATTAAAAATGATTTAGTTATTAAACTTTGATTTTAACTATTTTAACCCTTCTTTAAATAAATTAATAATAAATGTCCTAATCTAATCCAAGTGGGCCTAAATGGTCATATTTTATTCCTAAGGTTGTTTTTGGTCGAATTTCACTTATCCAATAGAATTAGGACATGTGTTAGGGAAATAATAATAACATTTTTACCCTTAATTACCCTATTTACTTTTAACCGTGGTAAATAAAAGTAAAAAGTTACTATTCACCAAAAATTATTTTCATCTCATTGAACCACATTTTACTTACTGACATCAACCGTGTCTCTCGTATTTTTGAAATTCCACTCACAGAAGCGTTAAAATTAAGTTTTATGAAAAATTCAGTTTTTTAACTACCACTTAGTGGTTTCACTATTCATCAAAAATTGAAAGTTTTCAGAAAAATACCAAAATTTCACCCTAGGCTAATTTCGATATTCCAAATCCAAAAATGAAGTCAATTTTGAAAAATAAAATTTACAAAATTTCAAAAAGTGGTTATTACTATTCATAACGGCTAGTTTTAATAATATTTTAATAGAATATCGTTGTTTAGTGAAACTCGGTATTAAGTACGACGCAAGCTATCGAGGAAGGTCATGATTGCGTGTAAAGAAAGTCAATCTAGTGTTGTGTGTAGTGAAATATTCCTTTTATGATTTATAAAAACAAAAATATTTCTCATAAAAGTCTCAGGTGTTACAGGTAAGGTTACCTTATTGAATCCTTATCATGGATAATATCAATTATATTAATCGTATAGTAATTCTTACATTTGGTGGAAAAAATTATTATGTATAGAAGAATATGATGATTCATTATCTCCTATCTCTTGGCCTTGAAGGTTTTTATGTTGCTATTATTGGTTTTCCATCTATTGAGAAAGATGCTATTATGACATTTCCCAATAAGAGAAATATAGAAGTTGATGGAAAGGATAGAAATTAAATCGTTATTTATTTATTAGATAATGTTTATTAGAAGTTAATGGGTCTAAAAACTTCAAAAAGTATGTGGGAAAAGCTGGAAAGTGTTTTTGAAGGGAATAAAAAAGTTAAGGAAGCAAAGTTACAAATCCTGCATAGTAAGTATAAAGACATCAAAATGAGAGATTAAGAAACAATTGATGTATACTTCACCAGAGTAAATGAAATTGTTTTCAACATCATAGGATTTGGATATGTCTTGGAAGATTCTATAATTGTGAATAAACTTATGAGAAACTTTCCAGATAGGTTTGATTCTAAAATATATTTTTTAGAAGATAAATATGATTTATCTCTTGATGAATTGCATAAATTTATTGTTTCTTATGAAATGAGTAAATCTAAAATGTTTAAAAATAACATAAAAGATGATATAGATTTTGAAGTTATGATAAATTTGAAAATTCAATATGTTGAATATGTTGATCCTTGTGACTCCTAAGGTAAATAGGATGATGAGTTGAATGAAAAAATCATGTCTCTTATATTCAAAAACTATCAGAAAAGAATAGGAAAGTATAGAGGTAAACTTACTCTCAAATTTTTTGAGTGTGCTGGAATCGGACACTTTGCTATAAATTTCCCTAAGAAGAAAGTTGGAGAATATAAAGATGATTCTGATGAAAAACCTCAATGGAATATGTGGAAAAAATGATAAAGAAGAAAAATTTTCCAACAGATACAAGAATAAGTTTATTGGAAACAAAAGAAGTATGTTGATTGAGAAAGTTGAATCAGAATCAACCAAAAATAATTCTTCTAAATATAAAAGTTCAAAACAATTCATAACCTGTATTTCAAATGTTAATAAAACAAAATATTCCTCAAAGAGTGAAGAAGGTGGTGAAAAATCTTATAGAGTATTAGATCAGAACCAAAATTTTCCATGTCTTGAGAAAAATAAAAATTTCAAGAAATAAATTAGAGTTATTAATAAATATTGTCAAGAATTTTCTGATGGAAGAAAATATGTTATCAATAAGTAGGAATAATACATCTATAAGGTTTTAAGTTACAAATATAGAATTGATGAATAGGGAAAGATGATTGAAGATCATAGTAAGAAGCTGGAAACTAAGGAAGAAGAAGTTAACGAGTTTCAATAAAAAATTCTTGAGTCTGAAAGAACCTTGAGGAAGATGAATGAAAACTTCAACAATTCTTCAGAAGTAAAAGCTAAGACTTCTAAAGTTGATGAGAAGGCTCAATATGAGAATTATGTGAAATATTATCTTGCCAAAAATAATATTTCATCTGATTCATTTAACATTTTAGGTTCCAAAAAAAATATTGGGAAATCTTGGTTGGAAAAGGATGTGAGAAACCTATCAAATGTAAAAATTAGAAAAATCACTCAAAATAAAATATGGTCCACTTCCTAAGTATGTTAGAGCTGAAAGAAGTTATCAACCTTAATAAAGTTTCAATAGAGAAAAATTTTATTTCAACATAAAATCAAGATCTGATGGTTATTGATAGTGTTGTGGAATCTATGGGCATAGGTCTTATAATTGTTGGGAGAACTTATCCTTACCTGGAAGAAGTTTTTAGAAAAGTGAAAGAAATAGTTAAAGTAGAATGAGAAACTTTCCTAACTTATAAAAACTTGAAAAAGTGAATTCTTAAGATATTATAAAACATCCAACAAGAAATCAATTTGAATTTCTAGAAGAAGTTTGTGGAAGATTTGATCAATCTTTACATCATGCCGAAAGATATATGAAACTCCTTCTAGAACAAGTTTCCTATGATAGAAAATAAATGAAATCTAAAAATAAGAAAGTTTATGGAAGATGTTTTTTTGTTGAAACAACTTTAAAAGAAAATAAAAGGAACAAACCATGGATACTTGATAGTGGTTTCTCTTAACATATAATAGGTGATATAAAAAAATTAAATGTGTTGAAATTCATGATAGAGGAGTAGTTACCTTTGGTAAAGATAGTTCCTTAAAAATCATAGGAATCATAATGGCTGAGATTGAAGCCGAAAAGTTGAAATCTAAGGAATTTTTATTTGGTAATAGAATAAAACATAACTTAATTAGTGTAAGTCAACTTTGTGATGATGGAAAGGAAGTTTTTTTTAGAAAATATTTTTTTATCATCAAAAGTGTGAAATATGAAAAGGTTATTACAAAAGGAGAAAGAACAGGTGGGAATCTCTTTCAAATAGAATAATTCAACAACTCATGTTACTTGAGTGCTGAAGATGAAAAAAAATTATGGAACTAAAGACTTGGCCACCTTGGGAAGAAAAAACATGAATAAACTTTCTAAATTTGATGTTGTTCATAATTTTAAATAATTAAAAATAAGAGATGAAGATGTTTGTATTACTTTCTAGAAAGGAAATATGACTAACAAAATTCATAAAAGAGTTGAGATTCAATATACCAAATCACTTGAACTAATTCAATCTGATTTATGTGAGACGATGATACATTAATAAAAAAAAATGAGATTTATACTTTATCACTTTTATTGATGATTTTACTCAGATGGAAAAAATCATGTTTATGAAGCACAAGTCAGAGGTTATTGAAATGTTTAAATTCCTCAGAAAGTATGTTGAAAAAGAAATGGGGGTTTCTATAAAAAAGTTGAGGATAGATAATGGTACCAAATTCAAAAGAAATAATTGTGAAACTTATCTAAGAAAGTATGGTATAAAACATTAGTATAGTGTTCCTTATACTCCACAGCAAAATGGAGTAGCATAAAAAAAATAGAATCTTTGTGGGAATGGGAAGAAGTATGTTAGCTGAATACAAACTTTCAAAATTATATTGGAGAGAAGCTGTTAGTACTATTTTACATGTTAAAAATAGATTCTTGTTGAGACCAGAAACTAACACGACTCCTTATGAAATTTGGTATAACAAAAAAACATTTATTGAAATACTTAAAAGTTTTTTGAATTCCATGTTTGATCAAAATCAAAAATATAGATATGGGAAAGTTTTATGAGAAAGATGAGGAAGGAACTTTTATGGGTTATTCATGAAATGGAATAAGTTAAAATTTTTGGAAAAATGTTTACAAAATTTGGTGGACTCATATGATGTGAAAGTAATTTAAAATAAAATTTCCTTAACAAAAGTTATTAATAATATTGAGGAGTAAAATCTAGATAATTCCAACAATGGTGAAAGTAATTCAAAACATTCTTATCAAGACTCGTAAGAATAGTTTGATGAGAAAATTTCATATGGGAAAGAAACTTTTAAATTTCCTAACTTACAAAAACATATTGAATCTGAAAACATTATTTGGAATCAGAAGGATCTGGTTTAGATAATAATAAATTTGATATTAGATAATCACACTTCACTTATCTCAAAAGTTGATCTGAAATCAGTTTTATAATCTATTCAACACAAAGAATGGGTGGATATTATGAATAAATAATTGGATCATATTGAAAAGAATGAAACATGGTAACATGTTTCATGGATAATAAATAAAATTTTATCGGAAATAAGTCGGTTTATAGAAACAAGTTAAATAAACATGGAGAAGTTTCAATAAAAAATGTTAAGATTGTTTATAAAGGATATACATAGGTGAAAAGTGTGGATTTTGAAGAAACTTTTTCCCCAATTATAAGATTGGAAACTATTAGAATGTTTATTTTAGTGGCCTCACAACAAAATTACAAAGTTTATTAAATGGATGTAAATTCATCTTTCTTAAATGGTGATATTGAGGGAGAAGTTTACATTGAACAACCTTGTAGGTTTATACTTAATGAGGATGAAAAAAAAGTTTGTAAAATGAAGAAAGATTTGTATGGGATGAAACAAGCACCACATGCATGGTATTCTAAGCTTGATTTTTTTTGATAATGTTGAATTTTTCTAAAGGAAAAGTTGATAGAAACTTGTATGTGAAATATATTGACTCTGAAGCTCTAATTGTAATTGTTTATATGGATGATATAATTTTTGGCTATAGATAGAGAAGATGTTTGTAAAACATTTTCTAGGGAAATTAAGAAGAATTTTGAAATGTCAATGTTGGGAGAATTAACTTTCTTCCTTGGATTACAAGTTCAACAAAAAGAAAAATAGATTTTCTTATCCTAAAAAAATTATTCCAGAGAATTGTTAAAACATTTTGGGATGACAGAATACAAATAAGTTTCAACTCCTATTTTAGTGAGAAAAAAGTTGAGTAAAGATGAATCCTAAACAAGTGTAAATTAGAAATACTTTTGGAATATGATAGGAAGCCTTCTTTACCTTACATTCTCAAGGCCTGATATTGTTTATGTTGTGACTTTGTGGGACAAGTATCAAAGTAATCCAAAATAATCACATATGTTAGCAGTAGAGTGTATTTTGAGGTATATAAAAGGAACAACTTCACATGGGTTGTTATAAAAAATAAATAGTGAGCTGAAGTTTCATGGTTATACTGATGTCGATTGGGATGGAGATTGTAATGATAGAAAATCAACCAGGGGAGGATCATTTTTTTGGGTGAATGTTGTGTGAGTTGGCATAATAAGAAACAAAGTTCAGTAACTTTGAGCACAACTAAATCCAGATATTATGTACCCACTCAAGCTTGTACTCAAATGTTGTGGATAAAGGTTCAGTTGGAATATTTTAAAGTAAAAGTTTCTAAACCCTTGAAGATACTTTGTGATTATCAGATTGCAATGGATCTTTCTAAAAATCATGTCCAACATTCAAGATCAAAGCACATTGATATAAAGTTTCACTTTATAAAAGAGAAAGTTTCTAATGGAGATATTTTTCTATAATACATTTCAATAAAGTGTCATATTGCCGATATCCTTACAACATTAATAGAGAAAGAAAGATTTATGGAATTGAGGCTGAAACTTCATATTCATCCTACTCAAATGTCTCCCTAAACCTCATAAGGAAGACACCCCAGCCGTGCTTTGTATTATGTTGAAAATGGGGAATAGAAAGTAAAAGATTTGTACTTTGTAAGAATTTTTACTTATCTTTCTTTTATGAATATGAAGTTATGGTTATCATAAAATAGGGTGAGAAAGAAATTGAGAAAATAAATAATGGGGGATAGAAAAAGAAATTATGAAAAGAAAGAATGGGGGAGAGATAAATAAATTGTGAAAAAAACATGAGGAGAGTTTATCTTTACATGGACGCAAAACTTGCTTGCTATCGAGGGATGGAACTCCTTCAAAAATAGTAATTTATCCAGTATTTTGGTGTCAGGACACTCTCTTTTGAGAAAGGCTCGGTTTTGATAAAAGTCAAAAGGTTGAGTTGTGAAAAATTCTGAGAGTTGGAAAATTTATTAACGGGGGTTGTCAACAAATCCAAAGGGGGAGATTGAAGAACCATTATTGTGTTTTATTTTAATTTTTTTTTATTTGTTAAAAACTAACTCTCTTTGTAAAATAATGGTTTTGTTTTCTAGGAATCGGACCCAATCCATCATAATGAGGATGTTTTCTGGACACAAGTTTTTAAACCCAGGTTTTCTTATTGAGATGCACTGGATAAAAATGATGTTAGAAAGATGAAGTTTTTTATTATACACTTTATCCTATTCAGGTCCATCAGTATGAAATTGAAAATAATTGAATTAAAAAGAATCAGAGAAAGAAGGAAGTTTATGAAGTGTTTTTAAAGAATAAAGTGAAGTCAGAAGTTAGAAAGTTTGCATACTTTCTAAACAAAATCAGACAATGATTTTATAATCAATAAGCTCTCAAAATTCATGAAAAATTTCATGATAAAAATATTTTGAAGAAATAGTGGAGAGTTTTGAATAATTTCAAAGTTGAAAAATGATATTTTCATCATAATGGTATTTTCATCGTAATAGGAATTATATCGTAATGAGATGAGAAAGAAACAAATCATAATGAGCTGATAAAAAAATAGATCATAATGAGTTGAGAAAGAAATAGATCATAATGATATGATAAAGAAATAGATTTTAATGAGATGAGAAAAAAATATATTTTAATGAGATAAGAAAGAAACAAATCATGATGAGCTGAGAAAGAAATAGATCGTAATGAGCTGGGAAAGAAAAAGATCATAATGAGATGAGAAAGAAACAAATAATAATGAGATGAGAAAGAAACAAATTGTAATAAGATGAGAAAGAAATAGATCGTAATGAGCTGAGAAAGAAACATATCACAATGAACTGAGAAAGAAAAATATTGTAATGAGATGAGAAAGAAATAGATCATAATGAGTTGAGAAAGAAATAGATCATAATGAGTAGAGAAATAAATAGATCATAATGAAATGAGAAATAAAAAGATTGTAATGGGATGAGAAAGAAATAGATCGTAATGAAGTTGAGAAAGAAAGAGATTGTAATGAGCTAAGAAAGGTATGATGAATTGAAGTGGTCAAACTTGAATTTCGATTTTGTGTAAATATTGGAGAAATATAAGGAGGTTTGAATAAGTCAAAGTTTTATTTTTAAATATGAGATATTTTTGGAGATTTTGATATTCGAGGAAGCGGGGAAAGTTTCCAAGTTTCCCACCTTTGTTTTCTGAGTCTCTAATAAATACTTCCTCAGATCATTTGTTCATTTGCAACTTTCACATATACACAAAAGGTGGAGCACTGAAGAATTCAAAAGTGAAATTTCCCATATGATTAAAGAAGAATTTAATTGATCATTCTATCATAGTTTTAGTTTTGCAGATTGAGAGTGAGTTTATCATTTTCAAAAAATTGGATTCAGCATAATTGTTTTTGAGAAAATTGGATCTAGCATTATTGTACTGAGAAAATTAGATCCAACATCATTGTTTTGAGATAATCAGATCTAGCATTATCGTACTGAGAAAATTGGATCCATATTTATTGTATTCATAGAATCTAAACTAGGATTATCGTATTCGGAGAATTGAATCTAGGATTCGGCATTATCATATTAAGAGAATCAGATCCAGGATCCATCATTATCGCATTCAGGTAATTGGATTCAGGATCTAGCATTATCGTATTCAGAGAATCAAATCCAGAATCTTGTATTATCATACTTATAAAATCATATCCAGAATCTAGAATCATTTTATTGAGAAAATAGGATCCAACATAATCATATTGAGAAAATCAAATCCAACCAATTCAGACAAAGAAATTATGGAGCAGTTTCAACAAAGTCTTTATTCTTTTGTTTGGATGAATTGTTTCATAAAAAAAGTTTGTAAACTAATGGTAGTTGGTATAATAATTCCTATAAAGAGATAAAATGTGTTTAACAAAAGTTTGTGCAAGTTTTATTCACTTCTTATTAATAGTTTATTTCCATATAACTACAAGAGTATCTATGGAAGGGATGTAGGTTCTCACAATGAGGCTGAACCTTGTAAATCTTGTGTGATTTAGTTTCTTTCCTACTTTTTCATGCATGATTATTTACTAAAAGTTGATAAGAAAATAAATCTTAATGGGTTGTAGGGGTTAAGTTTCTAAATGTTTTGAAACATATAAAAAGTGAACAACTAATTCAACCCCCTTCTCAGTTGTTATTCAATCCTTTGGAACTTCAATTATTTTGTGAGAAACCCACATCCAAAATAGAGCTAATAAAATATCCTCTTAATAAGTGGTAAATGGAAATGAATAGGCCACCAAAAAACTAAGAATTCGAATAGGATAACATTTGTGTGAAGTGATAATATATACATGGAAGAATAATCTAACCAAAAATTTCTTATGGAAACTAATAGAGAACATGGTCATTATAAATTTAACCATCACAAAACCATAAATCTTTTGATTGGTTATAAGAACATTAATTTCTCAAAAATAAAAGTACACATATAGCGTTTTTGTTTCAAAAATATTTTTTCTATAGTTGAGGGATTATTTTAATATCCATATAAGAACTTGAGAAAGTAAAATTACTTGATTAATTTCCATGTCATAAGAATAATCTCATCCTTTATTTGTGATTTGATCTATTTTCACATCATCCCTTACACCTAGAAATGAATGTTCAAGCTGAATTTTTCATATAGAAAGCAATTTTTATGAATCATATGGTCCTTAAGTCATTCCTTCGACCTTTAAAAGTTTACTGAACCAAGAATGTTATCACATGTTATCAATGAACAATAATTTTCAAATTTTAACTTGATCTATTTCACAAGTATTTAATATTAAGACTTATCTAAAACATGTTTGTCCACATTTAGCGACCAAGATTTAAAAGGAAGGCCACTAAATCAACTTAACATAATATTCCCCAGATAATATAGCTATTAATTTCACATATGAAATATATTATTACCTTGATCACCTTTAAACCTTTATAAAACATGCATGCTTCCAAGAGTAAAATTCTCAGGTTATTGAATATATTCATCAAATCCAAACATCTAATAATCCTAGTAAAGATAATATAAACCATAAAATAATAAACCACCTTCATGGTCACCAATAATATCCCATAACTATATATTTATTATTATCTCAAAATCAAGAAAATATTTATGTTTATATTTCCCAATTCATGTGTTTCCAAAATATCAACTTCCCATTGAAGCACTTTTCTTAGTACCATTCAACACATGCTTTCAAATCCTTAATGAAAAAGTAATGTAGTACAATCCTTATATATCTCATGATTCTTATAACCAAATAATTATTGATAAAATACTAAAATAACATAATTATTGAATCCAAACACAAGAATATTAATCATTCCTCTCTGTCTGAGGTAGTAGCATAAGATTGACCATGATCTATTTGCTTCTTCTGAGCTATATTCCCTTGATGTTTGGTACATTAATTTGTGTAGTGACCCATATCCTTATAGTTGAATCATTTCACATTGAAAAACTTTTTATTACCATTGCAATAACTAGCATGGTTTCCTTTCTCTCCACACTTTTAGAAAACTCTCATTCCTCTTAAGCAAGTACCAGGGTGATTCTTCCCACGATTATCACATGTGGGAAAATGCTTCTTTCTCTTCTTTCCTCTATCCAAATTTTTCCTAGTTGTACTCTTATTATTGTTCTTCCCTCTCAAGCCATAACATATATAAAACTCTTTATTCTTCTTACTAGATCATGATATTATCTCCTCGTATGATGAGAATATTTGAGAGTCTGTTTCCCTTCGAAATACTGGCTTAAACCCATTGAAGAAACGAACATTCTTACTCATTGCATTATGAGCATTGATGCAGTTATCATTCCTTCTACTATGATCCATTTATAAACAATAGAATACACTATATTAGATCATAACATTATGAAACATAATGTATAATCCAAAAACTAGTGAAATATTTAAAATAAATTGAATAATTTATTTATAGTTAATCTCATAATCATAAACATGGTTTCCTTGGGGACATATTTACTTTTAAATCCTTCATAATGGTTTATAAATAAAATGTAAATTATTCTAAGTATATCCCCTAGGAGTGTCAAATTAGGTGTATAGTAAGGCCCATTATCATGTACCAAGTTACCCTAAGTTTGGCCCATGATGCCTTGTTGGAGTTGTTACCCCTAGGTACATCTATTCCAGAACCACGCCCACTTTTAGTATCCAGATGGGGATATATTTCTAGGATGAACCACATAATATATACCTTACCAAAAATTATAGGATGTTCTTCTATACTTATCCATAAATTCTATCTTATGGTTATGTTCCTTAATATTTGTTTTATAAATCTAGTATCTAAGGTTTCTACTAAAATTCCCCTGATACTAACTCTAAAGACCCTGATCCTAGTAGCATAGAGTTGGTGCCTTAATTCATTATATTTGTAGTATAAAAAGGTGCTCACATCCTAAAGGACTGAATAGTTTAGTAGTTTTGGAAAACCATATACAAAAATAAGTTTTACATTACATATTGAAAGGAAAAAATATAGCAACTCCATTGTAAACATACAAAATATTCTATATTATCCATGTAATTTATTCATAATATACATTTTTTTATCCTATAGAAAAATGAAACATAATAAAGGGGTGAGTTCAGATGCTCAATAAGGGTAATTAATACATTAGAAGATAATATAAACAAAAAGGCATGGTGAATGACAAAAAAACATGCCATTAGAACAAAATCTTGAGTATTATATGTCAAGAATAAAAGATGAATAAATAATTCCATATAAATAATCACATGAAACTTAACCATAGATATTCTTCTATAAGAATAATAAAATGATTTATCAATTAATAATGTCATGATAAAAGAATTCATATTCCATACATCATAAACATACCGTCGAGGCCTCATCCAAGACATTTGAAAATAAATGGTTAAGGCCACAGTCAAAATCCATTTATTTTTTGTCTCATGATACCTACTAAGGCATCGAGGGGATATAGCGGGATCCACCCATCAATTACTAAGTCCAATGCATTCCTCATATGTATAATAAAGATATATCTTTAAATAAAATTGTCTCATGCCACTTTGAAATATTTTAATCATATTCATAGATGAAAATACTCTGATAAAATCATTGATAAATTCTTGAGGAAAATAATCTTTAAACTTTCCAATGTGTCTCATACCAATTTGAAACATTTAAATATCAATCCCTATGAAGGAGTAACATTAAATTAATATCATAACAATAATAATACTCGTGATTTTATATATTAAAGGGAAGTAAATACACCACATGCATGGAATAAGTGGTGAACAAGGCATAAATCCTCCAAAAGTAAAAGTGAGATTATAAAAACCCCTTTTACTTTGGAAATAAGATTTCTTTTGGAAAATCTTTTGTATTTATCATAAAATCAGATTTTAAACATTTATATCTTATAAAAGAAAAGTTAAGGACAATAAAATTATATTTTAGGCATAAATTATATCCAATAAAAGTGAAAACATGTAAAAAGAGTGTTTAAGAATATTTAGAAATAAGCCTTTTAACGTGGTATAAGGAAAATATTAGTCATTAAAATGGAAAAAAGAAATAATTGTTTGTATAAAACAAGAAATGAACCATGATATTTTTTATGATAAATTTTTTTCTTTTATACAAATAATGGTGGATTAAAACATATTATTGATAGCACAATAAAATGGGTAAGAAATCTGAAAATTCCCTTTAATTGGGCTTGCTTATCAGGAATATTTGAGAAGGGAACCTTTTTAAAACATGTATTTCCTCATAAAAGAAGGATTATATTATATGGATATATGATTTTGGAACATATACACAAAATGTATGATAAGTACACAAAAATAAATAATCATTACATTGGAGTAAAGAGAGAGAAAGAGTAACCCGAAGGAAAAATGGGGGTTCAGATAGAATCTCTTACCTTATGTCTGAAAGTGTTATTCACTTAACCTTAAAATCTTGGATAATAAAATTAAACACATTAATTAGTTAATTTATAACCATTTCTAAATATATTTTATTTATTATAATTTTATTAATTTATTTATGGCCTTTTGGATGATTTTTAAGATTTAGTTTTATCGTTTGAATGTGTTCGTTTCCTTGGTTTTAACGATTGGTTCACTTGTATACATGTATGAAAGATCATGTAAAATGGAAATAAATATCCATAATTGAAGTTATATGTTATTAATAGACTTATATAATATTAAATTTTTATATAATTCATTTTATTATTTTTGTTGAGGATAAATCATTATATAATATTTTCGTGATAATCGTTTAGATTATTTTAGGTGGTTTTTCAATCGTCGTGAACTAGTTTTGTCTTATTAGTTAAAATCATGTGCATATAATGGTTCCAAAACATTACATAGGTTATAATACATATATTATAATTTTTTTTAACAATAAAAAATGGTTTTGTGACTATCCAAGAAGGATTTAATGGAAAATTAAAATTCATTGTCCATGATGTTGGTAAATTGACACATCACGGATGATGTTTTCATTTATAGAATTATAGAGAGAGAGAGAGAGAGAGAAATGATTTGATGATGTATCTCACATTAACATGATATAATTATAGTATATAAATTATACTAGAGTTATCATTTCTATTTTTACATGGGAGGTGAGGGAAGGATAATAAAATAAAATAAATTGAAAATAAAATAAAAGAAAAGAAAGAGGATTTTTACCTCTTGAATTCTCCTCCTTGAGAACCTCTTTAAGGGGATTGGTTTTGGTTTTTTTAGAAAAAAGGCTTTGGAAAGTTGGGGATGGGATTTGGAAGATTATTGGGTAGAAATTTGAAAAGGATCAAATCTTTTAAGGTGTGAGTAGAAGGGGTGGTGAGTGGTGGTATTTATAGTGGAGGAGAGGGGTGTTGTTTGAATATTTTATTCATTTGTTTATTATTTTGGCTCAAGAATATGAATAGTTTTGATTATTGTGACTAATTAAAGTAAATATTACATATTAATTTGAACCAATGGTTATTACATCATCCATGATTCAAGTAATAATGTATTTTTCTTATAATGTATATATATATACCATAAATTACTATATTTCACTATTCACCAAAAATCTACTATTTTAGAAAAATATCAAAAATTCACCTTAACAAATTTTCAAATTGTAAAATTGAAAAATTAAATCCATTTATGAAAATAATTTTCTAAATATCAGAAATTTAATTTTTAATTAAAATTGTCATTTATTGGAAAAATACATATTTTAAAATTATAACTAATTGTATAACACTTTGAAAAATTAATTAAGGTCTCAAAAAATTATCTTATAATCATAAGACAACAAAATATTTATTTTTGAATATATTTTATGAATATAAATTTTCTTTTAAATCATTATATTAATTATAGAATTGAAAATAAATATTTATGTTTTATAAAAACATTAACACTTAATTAATAAAATCTAAAAAAAATTATTTACTCATACTATGATATAATTATATCATATTACCAATTATAAGATTCATAAATTTTGTTTATAATTTCCTAGGTGATTTTATTGTTATAATGTCCATATTATTATTCTTAAAGGTTATATTGTTATTCCAATGGTCAAATTACTATTCATCAAAAATAAAACTTCTTGAAAAAATACCAAAAAAATAACCAAAGTAAATTTTGATATTATTATTTTAAAAATAATGTTTATTTTTTAAAATATAATTTATAAAAGTGCCAAAATTTATATTTAAAATAATTTCACCACTAAAAGGTGGTAAAAGTGTGTTTAGAAAAATATTGCCTTTTATGTGTAAAATTGGATTTATTATTATCTTATGCCTCTAAAAATGTTCTGGATGAATGTAAAAATATTTTATTGAACATATAATATGTTAATATCTTTAACTAATAGTGATTAATTAAATTTTTTAATATAAAATGTCATTGTGGGCATAAAAATTATTTTCATAAAAATATATCCTTTATATTCAATTGGTTTTCATTTATAACTAATTGGTAACTAATGAATTAATTTTATAATCATGTGTAATATATATTTTCATAATTTAATTAATATCATTAATTATCACTATTAAAAATATCTATGAGATAAATATAATAATTAAATAATAATATTTAAAACATTTTTTAAGCTGGTAAGCTATTAAAGAAGTTAAATTTAAAAAGAGCCATACTGTAAAATCTTGGGGTGTTACAGTGGGGTTTTTTTAAATCTCTAGAGGGGATGGTGTGAGGAGAATAGAAGGAGTATTTTTATTCTATATTTTATTAATTGATGAAGTAGGGATCTATTGGGGATCCATGGATAGAACTAAGGAATTTTCATCCAAGATTCCACCACTTTCTGGAGGGCCCATGACACTTTCAATGTTGTCAGGCTCAGTTGTCATGAATGATATCATGAAATTTGTTGAACGCATACTTTAATTTGGGCCCATTCCTTCGATTAGATGGATATGTAGCACATATTCTTCACTGATATGTTTGAAGGAATTGGACAAGGTCATTTCTAGACCATTTGGGGCCATGACCCGAGCGACAATGTTAGTCATGGGTTGCTTCCCTTGTCTTTGGTAGAACCATGCATCAATGTACTGAGTTCCACAGGATTATAATGGGGCTTTATCACCATACAACATCCAAATTTGTCCATTTATATAATATTTAAGGCATTGGTGGTATAATAGGGGGATAGTCACATACTAATGCAACCACGGTCTCTGCAATAGGACATTTAAAACCGTGTCTTTTTGAGCAACCATAAATTTTGTGTCGGATACAAGTTCCCCAATTGGTCCTTGATCTTGATTCGACTAAGATTCTATGTATCACTCTTATCATAACCATGTAGTGTCAAAGTAGAAGGGGAAAATTTGGCCCTACTATAACCCAGTTGGTGAAATGTTTGGACTATAATGAGGTTGGATCCTAAGACGTTTTCAATAAAATATCATCAGATATCAATATCATTTGTCCTTACAGGTACATACAAATTTTTTTTGTGTCATTTTATAATGGTAACTTTGTCCTGTTCCATGAAATATTTGATCATGTAGCATTATACAGGATATATCTCTGCATGATATACTTCAGCAACACTAAATTCTGCTTCAAATTCCTAAGGGATTAGAAAAGCCTCTATGAGTGCTTCCCGTAGTTATTTTGATAGACTTAGACATCCAATATTGACAATTTGGATGGAACTAGGTCCAATTGATTTAAAATTTCATACTTCTGGGCTAAATGTATTTGTTTCTACATATAAGAATTCACTTTTGCAGGCACTTTAGTAAATGAAATACTCGATGTAGGCAGATTGGCCCTTGTAACAAGAGTTGGAGGTGATTCTGTCCTTGGTGGGTTAGGTAAACTAGGTATACCTATGCATCAACGATGATTTGGAGATAGCATTTCCTCTAGTCAATCTTCTAGGATGATCAGGTCTGAGCAAACCCTGGCATGTGTGGGGGGAACTTTGTTGCTCTTGATGAGCTCACTAGAGGGATCTCCCATGAGTTTCAGCCATGTAGATGGTTCGAGTAGGGATATAGTCAGAGTATCAATTTCTACTGTGACCACATCTTCCCTTGTATCATCTACCCTTGTGGGATCTCCCCATATCCCCCAATCAGATGCAGAGAACTCAGGTTCATATACACCTTCATCATTCGAGAATGGATCCATTAATTGAACAATGTTAATGGAACCAAAGATCAGCTGCTTATCTGATGAGGACTCTGTTTGGCAGGTCAACTCTTATTGTACCATTTGGTGGGGTGGGGATCATGCTTCTAGGACTAAATGAATGAAGTCTAATAAATTAAAATATGAATTCAAACTAGGTGCAAGTTCATCCTCTTGTGTTTTTTTCTCACTTTTCTGGCCATGAAATTTCTTGTAAGATTGGCTTTTGGAGGATATTGGTGTTTATAGAGTCGGTTGTGTCATAACAAAAGCAGTTGGAGAATAGTTGGATATTTCAAATATGATATGTAATGAGTCAAATTGATCATCTTTAAGACTATACAATCACTAAAATTATGTATACCTTTGTTAGTAACTTCTTGACATTTTCCATCTTCCTTTGGATCAGTGGTAGAAACACTTGATACTTGTGGGAGTGGATTACCCAAATTTTCCTATCTAGATTCCCCCATTTTTTGTAGAATGTATTTCAAAAAAATCATTCCTAAATATTGTTCCACAATATTTGGTAGAAAGATAAATAGTTTTTTATATCTTATAGACCAGTCTGATCAGGACTCTTGGTCTTTGGAAACTTGATCAAGTTGTTTTCTAAACCCATGATGAAGTAGTCCAAGACTAGGTCATCTTTAAAAAAAATAAAACTTATTCTTTAGCTCCTCAAACTGGTTTTGCCTCTGATCCCTTATCTCATCCTAAAGAAGTGGGTGTCATTGCTAACACCCAGGAGGAGGCGTCGTTCAATATGGTTCAGGTTTCAAAGATGGATTTTGGGTTGGGGCTGGCTTAAGCGTAATAGTGTAAGCCTCTTTTTTTTCTATTCTATTCCATTGAGTTGCTGAAATTAATCAAGAATAGGCCTTGGTGCACAAGATGAAATCCATTTTATGAGATAATATAGTAATATCTTTAAATCCTCCTGTGTATTTTACAGGGATGGGTGGTGTACACAACTCATCATAGGGTTATCTACACATATGTACAATATATCCTCTTGGGGAAGTTGTAGTTTCAAGGAGTGGGTTAGTCCTTTCTATTGAGTGATAAAATATGACACCCTCTCATTATCCCACTTTTTCAGTTTGAGAGGTCTAGGAATGATGTATTTTTAAATATTGAGTTGAAATAAAAGATAAACTATCAACATAGGTCTTACTATCATGTGATTTAATGATCAAGTAAGATTGTGTATCATATGAAGGATGGTCCTTGTAGTGTTTGTACAAAGAATCTAAGTTTCACTGCTTCTTGTTGTACAGAAGTGATTAGCCACTAAATGAGGATAATATTCAGTGTTAATATACATAATATTCATTTTATTTATTATTAATAAATACCATTTTTGTGCATTTTACACTTTGAACATCATTTCACATTATGATTGTAATTCTTACTTAAAATGCACTATTATGTGGTACATTTTTTTAAAATCATTTAAAGTACCCAATGAGTCATCTAATTCTAAGGAATTTAATTATCCATATTTTAATTTTATATTTTTTGAAATGTATCTTCACTTAAATTTAAACATTTTTCATTCAGGGATCAATGGATGATTCATAAAGGATGAAGGAGATATTTGGCGATGAAAAGAAACAATTCTGGAGAAGGCAGATTGGACACCAGGCCACTGATAAGACTGTGGGGCCCAAAATATATTCCCAATGAATCCCATATTTCGTGGTACGCTATAAGACATGTATATGAACAAATAACCCTTGAGTATCCAATGATAATTCGGCCTCCATGGTGTCCATTTAGGCGGCCCAAGTTAGAGATAAAATTCTGGGCCAGATTCTGTGGCCCAGAAAAACATACCACTAATTTGATCATATCTCTGAATAAACAACTCTAAATGGCCCTAAATTTTACATTAGGTTAGAATACATAATTATATCCATTTTCTTCTTCTATGGACCACTCTGATTCAGCCATATAGAAGGTCTTACAAGTGAGTCTGTTCGGTGAAGGAAATCTGGCTGCCACCTCGGGTCAAGGGTGGAAAAATCAACTCTCCCTTACTTTCCACCCACCTATGGCCTACCACAATTAATTGAGGAGACTTTGACTATTGAAGGCTAGACCCAAGGGCTCAAAAATTCCTATTTAAGGTAGTGGTGTTGGAGGATTGAAGGATCTTTAGTGTTTGGTTTAATTGTAATGTTATGCTGCCACTTTGTGTTTGTAATCGCATTTCAATTTCCATGTAAGTTTCCTTTTTGTACTTTGTTCTTAATCAACATATTTCTATTCTATTCTTACCATTTATTTAATTAAAACTTTATAATAACAAATCACAGTTATATCTCTTTGTTGTGATGAATTAGTTCACACATAGGTGTGAATTTCATTCACACACACGGAGGAGTGCTCGTTATTTCCGCGGTTTTAATTTCTTCAATCTAATTCTTATAAGTCATCTTCCGCCCACCATTGAGAGTATACTATCAATGGAGGGATAAAAATTTAATGGGTTTATATTAGGAGGATTAAAAGGCTGGATTGAATTTCATTTTATGAATGAATTTTTGTTAATTGGTTAACTAATTTAAGACTTCCATTTTTCAGTTATTTCCACTCTTTATCTTCACTATGTTTAAGGAAGCTAAATCCAATTAATAAAATGACCATATACCTTGGAGACATCATGAATTTGGTTATTTAAGTGTGTAGGGGGATATTAATTGAGTTTATTTGTATCAAACTAGAAAATGATGAAGGTAGTGTTATTTTGAAGAATGGATTCATCAAGAATTAATTAAACCAAAATTGTCTAAAGAAGTAAAATTCATTCAATCCACCCCTAGAATAATCTTAAGATCAACCCATTTTTATTTAATTTAATTCACTTAGGTTTTTTAGTTTTATTTAAAACCATCCAAAATCAAAACCAAGTTGTCCACTTCATAGCCAAAAATCCACCTCATAGGTTGTGTGTCTTAGGTATCTTCTTAGGTCTCAGTGGATTCGACAACCCAATCTAGACTACAAGGACCATTCTACCTTCTTCTCTTGGGTAAATTTGAGTGTGAATCAAATCTTGGCGTCGTTTCCATGGACCTAAGTAAGTTATCTTAGACACTATCATCCTTTTTTTCATTCTACTTTTCTTTTCTCACTCCTTACTCCTACGAAAGTCAATTTTGAACAAGTCCAAACATGGGAAACCTATCCCTACTTTGATCACCCAACCCCATGTATGATGTAAAATGACCATTCTAATTCCTACTTGTGGGATCATCAAAAATCTACTAAACCAAAATGTTTTTATTCATACGATCCACAATACATTCCAATCTATTATGAGTTCTAATCCCAACAAGGCCAATCGGAACATCCTCCTGTGGAATTCCAACAACTTAATTATCCTTTTGGAATAGACCATATGTCCCAACACCTTGACCATATTGATCCACATCCATTAATTAAGAAATTGTGTCAACAAATGGATATAATTACTTATGAAGTTTCATCCTTGAGAGTAGAACTACAAAGCATTAAAAAAGTTATGGAACCCATTCCCAGTCAGGTTGTCCATTCCTCATCATTCATAGAGGAATCTTGTTACACAAAAACATCTTATGAAAATGATAATGAAATTTACTTTGAACCTAGGATACCTAAAGAGCATGAAGTAATTGTTGAAGGTTCTTTAAATCAAGATGAAATTTATTTTTTGGATTCAAAAGAGGAGAATTTGACATCATGGATTGAGTCTCCTAAGTATAACCTCGTTGATGATTTTTCAAAAACACAAATCACTAAAACGTTAAGGTAAATCATAAACTTTGAGTCCCTATCCATTTTTGAAATTGATCTTTCCAATTTGTTGGTTGAATCTTCTATTTAAAAGGAACAAATTTTTTTGAGAAATTTTGAAAATGAAACTGAGTTTGATTCAAAGTTCAAACCTATGTCTGAATTTCCTATCCAAACTGAACTCAAAATTAGTGTTCTTACTTTATCTCTCTAGTATCCCTTCATAGTGTATAAACATTAACTTTTTATGGAATTAATTATTCTCTTGAAACCAAAAAAGTTGTAATGATCATTGATGTCTTAGGAAAGACTATAGAGGAAACTAGATCAACCATTTCTGATATTCCTTGGATTTTACCACTCTTTTTAGAACATAGGTCTGTGCATGAAACAAATTATAAAAATAGAATAAATCTCAACCTAGTATAATTGGTGAAACATGTGGTCCTTAAAATATTGAAAGTTGGTATTGGGTAATTTGTGGGGTTCAAGTCGAGCTAACGACGTTAAACAAAGTGCTGCATGGGAGGCAACTCATGGTTTTCAAGTTTCCAATATTTTTTTTGTTTTAATAAAATTTATATTTTAAATAGGATTAATTAATCATTTTGATATTTAAAAATAAAAAAATAGAATGTTGACCTGTTCTACTATTATGATTATGGATGGGTATGAAAGGGGAGCACCATATTCATCTATGTCACGTGGTGTGATCCTTGAGTAATACCTTACCCAGAAATTTAAAAAGAAGACAATGTATCATCAGTTTATTTTATTTTATTTGTATGATTTTGTAGGTTAAGATAAATATAAAAAAATAAAAAAACAATAATAAATAAAATAGGGACACACCGTAGGCTGTGGGGAAAACCCCGTCACAACCGGCGAAGCCGTGGGGATTCGAAACCGGGACCGAAGGGAGACAGGGGCGCATGCTTACCACTGAACTACGACTTATTGTGCTTACTTATTCTATAATTTTTATATATATACTTATATTTTACTTATATATATATATATATTGTTTTGTTTTTTTGTTTGTTTGTTTGTTTTCCTTTTTCCACTAGGGAACTCTGCAAGTGACATGGATATCAAAGGACTAAATTGGAGCAGTAATAACTTCAAACTTCAACCACCAGGTGACTTCATTCCATGATCTTTATATTTCAATTTCCTTATTGAACACCTTTTTTTTGATTTTTTGCCTCTACCCCATTCTAAATTTTCTTTTCTTCAAACACTGGGGACAATATTATTTTTAGTTGGGGGAGATGAAATATAAAAAAATTGCATTTGTGTGAGAAAAAAATGATTTGAAATAAAAAAGTGTAAATGGAAGGAAAAATTCATTTAACTTTGAACATGGTAATACACATTGCACACTTTGAAACTGAATATTAAATAATTTAGCATGCCCTGATTCTGATTTTAATCCTTGTATAATTTCATGAGCATATATTTTTTAAAGTGTGGCTGTCCAATGTGATATTTCATCGTTTATATTTTCATCCAAATAAAAAAAAGATCACAATGCATGTCCTTTGGATAGTGGGGTATTAGTTTGAGTTCATGGGGTCCCCCAAATAAATAGCATAGGTTTGGTGATCATTTTAGTTTTAGCATGAGTATTCAATAAAAATAATAATAATAATAATAAATTTGCACGTAGAGCAATGAAATGACCTAATGCGTGGCTTTCGGCACTTGGGGATCGTGACTCTAAAGTTTTCTGGCCCAGAGTTAGTAATTTTATCTCTATTTTTGGTAATTTGAATTTGTTTTTGACTGAGTTAACTTGAGATGATGCTCGAGTATGTGGGATTCACTTGGTGCCCTAAGGTCTTTGAGCCTGGGAGTCATCGGCAAAGTCTCGCTACAGGGGTTGACTCTTTTGAGTGCAATTTCAATTACCATGGAAAAATTGCAAAAAAAACAAAAAAAAACAAAAAAAACAACAAAAAATATGATACAAAAAAAATTTTGAATACTCATCTTAATATTGAAATGTGATTCCACCTAGTGCTTCCGTAATTTCCCCCTTGAATAAATATGAATCCCCATGTCTATTGTGATGCACAACACATCCTCATACTTAATTGATATTGGATGAAATATGGAAATGAATTTAAACAAAGGAATGGGCTTGGGATTGGGATCTGCTTATGAAAATATCTTGTATTAAAATATTTTGATGGGTTTCATGATTTTTTGGTATAAGGGTTTCTGGAGATCGTTATGTATTAAAATGTTTTTGGAAAAGGAAATTCGGATTTCATATTGTTGAGATATATTTTGCTCAGGACTAGAAAAACTCAAGTTGGGGGGTGTGATTAGCCACTAAATGAGGATAATATTCATTGTTAATATACATAATATTCATTTTATTTATTATTCATAAATACCATTTTTGTGCATTTTACACTTTGAACATCATTTCACATTATGATTGTAATTCTTACTTAAAATGCACTATTATGTGGTACATTTTTTTAAAATCATTTAAAGTACCCAATGAGTCATCTAATTATAAGGAATGTAATTATCCATATTTTAATTTGATATTTTGTGAAATTTATATTCACTTAAATTTAAACATTTTTCATTCAGGGATCAATGGATGATTCATAAAGGATGAAGGAGATATTTGGCGATGAAAAGAAACAATTCTGGAGAAGGTAGATTGGACACCAGCCCACTGATAACACTGTGGGGCCCAACATAAATGCCTAATGAATCCCATATTTCGTGGAATGATATAATAGATGTATAGTAACAAATCACTCTTGATAATACAATGCTAATTCGGCATCCATGGTGTCCGTTTAGGTGGCCCAAGTTAGAGATAAAATTTTGGGCCAGATTCTGCGGCCCAGAAAAACATCCTACTAATTTGATCATATCTTGGAATACACAACTCCAAATGGACCCAAATTTTACAGGAGGTTATAATACATCTGTAGATCCATTTTCTTCTTCTATGTACTACTCTTATTCGGCCATATAGAAGGTCTTCCAAGCGTGTCTGTTCGATGAAGGAAATATGGCTGCCACCTCTGGTCAAGGGTGGAAAAATGAACTCTCCCTTACTTTCCACCCACCTATGGCCTACCACAATTAATTGAGGAGACTTGGAATGTTTGAGGATTGACCCAAGGGATCAAAAATTCCTATTTAAGTCATTGTTATTGGAGTATTGAAGGATCTTGGTTGTTTTGTTTAATTGTAATGTTATACTGATACTTTGTGTTTGTAATCGCATTTCAATTTCCATGTAAGTTTCCTTTTTGTACTTATTTGTTCTTAATCAACATCTTTCTCTTATATTATTCCCATTTATTTCATTAAAACTTTATAATCACAAAGCACAGTGATATCTCTTTGTTGTGCTGAATTAGTTCACACATAGGTGTGAATTTCATTCACACACACGGAGAAGTGCTCGTTATTTCCGCAGTTTTAATTTCTTAAATCTAATTCTTGTAAGCCATCTTCTGCCCACCATTGAGAGTATACTATCAATGGAGGGATAAACCTTTAATTATTTGATCTTAGGAGGATGAAAAGGCTGTATTGAATGTTATTTTATGAATGAATTGTTGTTAATTGGTTAACTAATTTAAGACTTCCATTCTTCAGTTATTTCCATTCTTCATCTTCACTGTGTTTGAGGAAGCTAGATCCAATTACTAAAATAACCATATAACTTGGAGACATCATGAATTTGGTTCTCTAAGTATGTAGGGGATTATTAATTGAGTTTAGTTGCATCAAACCAGAAAATTATGAAGGTAGTGTTATTTTGAAGAATGGATTCATCAAGAATTAATTAAACCAAAATTGTCTAAAGAAGTAAAATTCATTCAATCCACCCCTAGAATAATCTTAAGATCAACCCATTTTCATTTAATTGAATTCACTTAGGTTTTTTAGTGTTCTTTAAAACCATCAAAGATCAAAACCAAGTTGGCCACTTCATAGCCAAAAATCCACCTCATAGGTTGTGTGTCTTAGGTATCTTCTTAGGTCTCAGTGGATTCGACAACCCAATCTAGACTACAAGGACCGTTATACCTTCTTCTCTTGGGTAAATTTGAGAGTGAATCAAGAAGTCCCCATCATGGGATCACAGTGAAATGTTGCTCTGAATCCCCTAAAACATTAAAAATTGAAACTGTGGGGTTCCCAAAATTTGGAGAGGGAGGGGTCGGATCCACCCATTCATGATAAGGCCTCTTTTCTAGCTACACTGGTGCACTCCATTCTTCCAAATATTCCAACCAATATTTTAATGAATACAAAGTATTAAGGATAACTTTAGGGATATTTGGAACAATAACTTGATTACGGGAAACAATAGGTAAAGTTGTCTGTGGTGGATCTACTTGCACTCGTGGTGGGTATCTTGTAGGGGATGGTCCATGAGGATGTGCCTAAACTAACACTGGTTGTGTGCCCAAGGTATTTAACTCCTAATATCTCACTAACATTGGTTCCATATATACTGTTCATCAGTCTTGTACATTTAGCGGGTGTTATGGTGCCATTTCAACTACTAGGGTGAACCCTACTTGTTGATGTACACCTTTTAGGAGTGTAAGTTGAGGCTCTATTTATAGAAAATATTCAATAGGAATATTTCCTTGGAATAATTCTTCATTGAGTCTTCTCAACTCCTTCATTTCTATATCTTGCTAAGAAAATCTTTCCTTGAGTGTTAGGGGTTTAACCTCTTCATGAGGTAGGTGGGTTATAACCTTACCTTTACCCTTTTCTTTGGTGGATTCTCTTTGAGGATCTAGTTATGGAGTGGTTGAGGGAATTCCCAAATTCATAGAAATCCTCTGGTTCTAGGTATGCACACATCATTCAATCGTTTCAATGTGGACCATATTATGGATCAAGACTTTCCCCTCTAGATCCTTTGTATTAGCCTCATGCTATGTGGGGTCTAAAGGGGTGGTTTTAACAAAATTCACTAATGTGTAACATATTTTAGGCATTTTATTAGACTCTTTGAAAACCCAACATTATTTACACCCTCTACAAGTCCTTGTCCTCTTCTATTCTAGAACCATTTGATGAATGGTAATCTGAAGGGAATATCTCGACAATTTTATCATGCATGTTCAAAGAGAGGACACCGGGTCACAGGATGGTATGAACTGGGAGGATTTATTTTTCAGTGTTCCCCCTAATCAAAAGAATATTTAATTCTATTGATGATTAGGTTTTTGAGGTAAAAAATAACTCAGTCTTATGGGTTGGGGTTGTTCCTGCTCTATTACCACAACCTTTCGAGCATGTTTTGTTGACCTCAAATGTTGTGGTAAAAAATCCCCCATCCCTACGAGTTGGGGTTAGTCCTAGATTTTTGTGGCTGCTACTATCGCGACTGACTTCTTGATTTTACATATCCGTGTTCAAACATGGGTTGGGTTCATTATATGGTTTTCTCTTGAACCACTTTCTTCTGAAGTAATTTTAGCCAATTGTGACATTTTCACTATCTGGTGATTTATTTCCCTTAAGAGGGAGGCATGCTTGATGCTTTCAGATGTCTGATTCAAAAGTATTTTGATGGTTCACTCTCTTCTCACCCAATGTCGCTGAGTGTCAATTAGAACCTATTTCTATTGAGTGTATTGTATGTTGCGAATAGATTCTATTTGTTGAATTTGTCCTGAAGCTATGACATTTCATGATGTCACTATTGGAGGGATTTGTTAATTAAGGAGAATATTGAAATTCATTTCCCTGTTGTCACCCCATCCTCCGATATGAACAATGGATGGGGAACCTAAGATCAATTGATGTAATTCTTTTAATGCAGAGAGACATGCGTGCTGAAGGGGTCCTTTTTGTTTTCTCAATTTCAAACATCGTGCAACCAGAAGACCCACCAAGTTAATTTGGAAGTGTATCCATTATATTACCTTGATATGACTTAAATATTCACTGTAATGTAATACTTTTTATATTAAGTTATGAAGATTGTTCCATAAATTTAGGTGGGTTTCATGTACACAATCTTCTGAAAAAACCTCTAGAATGTTGTACTAGGGAGTGGCTAAAGTCCAGAACACAACTAGTATGTTTTCTTTATCCAATTGTATCTTTATAGTCAAAAAATATTCTTCATCTTTTTTCATAGGTTCTTTAACCTAGTCCAAACAAATTGGATGCTTCCATACTATTTTATCATAAACAGAAAGATTGGTAGGGACTTCCTCTGTCACATTGGAAGATAGGTGATCCAAGGGTGGTTTGGAGAGTTACTGTCACCTTGGGCTGTCTTCCAAATGAGAAAGGATTTAAATTATCAATGAAAAGGAATCAGACATGACTGACCTCATTTTCCCAAGTGAATCTTAGTAGGAGGGATTTTTCATCATTAAATCTCTAAGGGGGGATGTTCTTAATGAGGTGAAATTCCATTATGGGTAGGAATTCCATCACAAATTAATGTCTGAATACGATGAGAGTTCATGCGGCATATACCCTAGGGAAGACCTTCAGGGTGGATTATAGTTAAGGGAGTACCTTCTTAGTTTTTTATCTTCTAGCCACATGAAGGGCTATTGTGGACCTCATTAGGAGATGGGATCCTAAGATTTATTAGATTATAGACATGAAGCAATTATTCATGGTGATTTTTCTAGGGAGGACCTACAAAACTGATGATACTATTCCCATAATTTGGTAATGGGAGAGTAGGATCTTGATCATACATAGATAATCATCTGATGGATTTAAGGACTCCAACATTAATCTGATCATAATCAAATATCATCTCTTCATTTTCCAATTGTATCTGGTGAGGATTATTTTTGGTTGTCTTCTTGAGATCACTTGGGCCGCTTATTGGGGATAGTGATTTTCATATAAAAAAGCTTGTTTGGTTAGATCCTGTATTACTGTTTGAATTTAATGATAGGTTTCTGGAATTTTGGAAAGGGTTTGTGTCTACCTTGGAGTGGATATTAGAATAGGCCAATTACCTTCATTTGGAACAGGGGTATATACCCAATTAGGTTGTCCATATATCATGGGGAATTTGTCCCATGACCCTCCTAGATGGGATAAGAGGTATGTGTCTACTTCAGAGTGACATGTTGATGAGTCACTCCATTTATAGGGATAGAGTTCTATGTCCTCCCCTCTTCCACTACCATTTTTGTTATTATGACCTGGTAGGTTTGTAATATGTGGTAAGAAATTTATGTCTACCCTTTCACCATTTTCAAGATGTGTTTAGTAAATTTGTCAACTAGAACATGGATATATTCCCATTCTGTGGTTGTAATAGGTGTGTGTGTGTGCACTTTTCCTCTATTTCCTACCGGTGGATACTCTAAGTACTTAGGCCTCGAGGTAGAGGTATGGGTTTTCCACCTATTTTTTTCGGGACCTGTCGGCTAGTTTCTCCAAGTGCTTCTAGATGAGGCTACTGACAAGCTTGATGGATGTGTGTAGGTGTGTGCTCTAGCTCACGGTATGCCTCCAAATATGATGGCGGTCTTTCTGGGTGTGAGTAGGTGTTTTTTCATGATCACAGTTTTCAGGCATGTTTGATTGGTGATATTCTTCGAATAATACTAGATGAGGCTATTGGTGGTCTTGGTTGGCATGGGAAGGTGTTTGTTCTTGCTCATGGTTTGCTTCTAAATTTTACTGGTGGGATTTCTGGGTGTAGACAGGTGTTTGTGCCTACTTTTTGTTTGTCACTGTATTTTTTTAGGATTCTTTTGAGGGGATAGAGGTGTATCCCTATTCCCTTTTGACCAATCATTTCCCTCTATGTTCAGTCTTCCATGCCCGGGTCTGGATGACCTGGGCCAGACTTCTGAGGATGGTCCCTCATTATGCTAAAGGTTCACTGTTGCGCGATGTTGGCGATGAAAAATACTAGAAGGAGTCCTTTTAAAGGACCCGTGTGTCTTCTAGGTGAGATCACTTGTGGCCTCTTGATCTAGCTCTCTAAGATAAGGGAGGATTTTATTTCTATGTTTCATAGATAAGCTCTCTAAATGGTTGGATACAGTGATTGTTTCCACCTGCTTTTGAACCATCAACCATTGTTGATCAGATGGATGGTGGGGTTTCATGAGCTGGAGGGCCATTCGATCAACCTCCAAGGTCGGGATGATACCATTTTGGTGGTACTCTAGGACCATCACATTTGAGACCCATATTTAAATATGATGGGTTGGTGATGATGTCCTCCATTTAGTTGAGGACCCAACTTATGTATTGGATGATGAGCTCATCTATGAGAACTGATATGACTCCATTTCGATTGAAAAGAGATCTTATGGAAAGTTCATGAAATATAGGTGACAAACACAAACAAGAAAACCCCTTCAAAGAATTGTCTCTTTAAATTAACACATGAATGATTGATTTTCTTGTTTGGAACTATTTCTTTGTTAGAGAAAAAGGGTCCTGGTATGTGGGTGACACCATCATCTCGGTTAAGGATTCACGTCGGGTTCACAATTTTTTGTTTCTGATGAAAACACTTACGGTGTTTTTTTTAAAGTATGATTGTGGGGGTTTGAATGGTTTCACAATCATTCACATCGAGCTCACTATTTTTGAATGACTTTCAACGGGTTTTGTTCATGCAGTCAGAAACACCCAATGGTTCCTTTATTCGAGATGTTTCATGAACCAACTTTCCAAATGTAGGTTTTTATTTGGAAATGGTTCCAATGGTGCTTAAGGACTCACATTGGTCGATAGGATGAGATTTCATGCTCATCATAGCCTTTTTGTGGGAATTTTTTCCTACTCCAAGACTCTCTTAATGATTTATTACATATTCACAAATCCTTCATTAATTCCCAAATATGATATGAGTTTCCCTTGAATTAACAATCAATTATTTGTATGTATGTATTTTAAAATAATCTGTATGTACCTAAGGTTCTTCATAGACAGAGATATATATATGTATCTAATGTTATCCATCGATGGTACCCTTTTATGAGTGTATTATAAATTCTTTTATCATTTGTTATGAAGATTTTTTTAAGCCACACAGTAGGGAACTCTGGAACTTTTCATTGTTCAGGGAGATGGAATTTTTTTGATGTTAGGATCAGACCCATGACATGGGATTCCTACATAACTTCATGAAAGGAATAAGAACCCATGTATTTTTGTGCCACTTAAATGTGTGCATCATACCTTCCAAGGTCATGTTAAAAGGACCAAATCGTGTAGTTTAATGTCATTCGACAAGGATGTCTAAGTGAAAGGTTTTTTGCCAAAGTTTGGTGTTGGACTTATGTCGAGCCAACCCAAGGAACTTGGAAGGGATGTGGGATCCCAAGATATAACCCTAATAGAAATGTGGCCCATAGAGAATTAAGTTTTATTTGGGTTGTTGGGTTTGGAACTCAAGGAGGCTTCCTATGTATCCCATTTATATAGGAATCAAAGCCCATGTAGTTCAGTTAAGGTTAAGGACCCACACCTATGGAGTTCCTTTGAAGGTTTGTATCATAGGGAATGTGTCCCTTTGAGATGATTAAGGAATGATTTGGGGCTTACATTGTATATAAGGATTCCCTTCAGGTTGGATATATGTCTTTAAGGACCCACGCCTATGGAGTCCCTCTAAAAGAAGGTGGGATGAATATCTAGAAAAGGATTCTCTGATGAGACATGCATATGAACGTGCAGATACTATGATTATAACTAACCTATAAGACCACATGATTCATGATAGAATGTGAGAAAAAATAGGAAGATAAAGATTTGTAAAACCATGAAATATTCTCCTTCCATTAGTGGAAGAGGTCAGGGTTGTGGGAGAAGAAGAAATGGCTTTGATGTGCCTATCTCCTCTCCCATTTTGGTAACCAGGATAGTCACATTTTACTACCCTCATGGATATAGCCTATAAGAAAAGGTTTAGGGATTTCTACAAGAGTAATTATATTCTCCTAGTTCTAGATAAGAGAGTAGTATAAGACAATAACCCTTAAAGTTAAAGGAAATTGTGATCCTCTCCCTCCCCGCCTGGAACTGGGGGTCCCTCATCATAGAGATGATGAGGGAAGGACATGGTTATAGCCCTTGTATCTGAGACCAGGAGGTCCCTGATACTAAACTTAGGGTCAGGGTCCTCATGACCATGGGAATTCATAACTTCATGATCCCCAAGTACCCTACTCGTCAGGTGGGACAAGTGCAGAACACCTCTAATCAAATGAATGCATAACCAAATGGGAGAAATGTTGGTGTACCTATCTACATGGTCATGTAATTATAGAGGCTTTGGTGGAGGCATCAATTTATTCCCCCTCATACAAGGGATCTGAAAAAAAGGGATCCCTAACATTGGTGGATTGAGATAGTTCTTTGAGGCTATCACATGTAGGTCAAGGCCTGGCGAACATAAGGTGTTCACATAGGGTTCCCTGGGTGAGATGAGGATGATTTGTGCATGGGTAGACCTAGGAGGAATTGGAAGTTCTTTATGCAGGGTAGGCCTATGCAATCTAGAGGTTCCTTGGGTGATGGAAAACCTAGTAAAAAACACTTGTGTGAGGTCTTGCTCTAGGCACCAAAGGATTCCTTAGGTGTCCCTAGAAGGGTATCGTGTAGGTCTTGAGTTTGGGGAGAAACCTTTGTACTATTCTTTTTCAACTAGGGGGAGGAGGTCCTCGCATAGGTGTCTTGTGTTTTAGACCCTGGAGGGACTTTTATCTCACTATCCCCCATAATTCCCTCTTCTCTTGAGTTTTTCACGGATACCTGAAATATTTTTTAGGGCATGAGAAAAGGTTTCATGTGACCAAGGAATTAACACTTATTCTGTTTTTCTAGTTGTGTAAATGAGGAACCACATTGTCCCATTCAAAGGAAAAGATGGGACCTTGGTCGAAGGAGGTCTCCCACATAGGTACGCGACATAGGTGTCATGTGTGGGGGTGGTTGTTTCTTTTGGGTCATATAGGTGGGTCTGTGCAGGCCTTCTGGCACACAGGATAAGTGTGAGCAAATCGACTTAGGCAAGTTCCCTTGATCCCTCTTAGGTATCTTCATCTCTCTAGTAATAGAGGTATTTTCATTAAATATTTTCATCTCATGTGACAAAATGGAGTTTCAACAGAAGGATAAAACCATGGTAATGGTTTTATATTCACCACAACCAGTGATTCATTATTTATTCAGAAAAATGAATCCTATAAGTAAGCAGTATATGTAAATAAGATATGGTTGAAAAGATCAATTAGAATTCAATAATGGCCGGTGATTCATTATTCATTCAGAAAAATGAATCCTACAAGTAAGAAGTATATGTAAATAATATATGGTTGACAAGATCAATTAAAATTTAATAATGGATTCCATGTATCAAAGTACATGGGGTTATTATTTTGAATATAGTGTTGGGTATTCAAGTGAGACTATAAATGGGTGGTACAAGAGTGGTACCAATAAGTCTTGATTGGTAATATCAAGTCATTATGCCTAAATCCATTAGAATTTTACTTATCATAGATACTTTCTATTATCATTAAATTGGTAATTTGATGCCAAGATGACCAATCTTGGAAGACATCAATATGACACAACCAGACAGGGTTAGTGACACCTATAATTCCAATAAGGGGTTCAAGTTACTAAAATCCAATTTTGGATTTAAGTAAGAAAAAAGATCATAAAATGTTCATTTGGAATGAATTTTTACCATGTGTATACAAGGAGTTAGTGGGAGAACAATTTTTTTCCAAGTAAAATATGTTGGATAACATATGGTAAATAGCTATTAATCTTAAAATTAGTTAATACTAGAATAAAAGTAACTCTATAGAGATTGAATTAAAGTAGCAACCTAAGTTCTGGGGAATAGGATCTATTTTATTGGTACCGAGGTTATCAACGGAAGCCGGTGGGATGATTATTTTTAAAAAAAATTATTACCAGAGTGAGAGAACTTGTTATATCTAGTGATCCAATCCCCAGTACGGTTTTAGGATCACATGTGAATTATTCAAAGAACAAATTAAATCATAACGTGTACCTGATTCAATTCAGTGGCACGTTCGACTGTTGTTCTTCGATAGTGATTGTTTATCAAAGGATCCAAAGATGAATGATAGAGATAATATTGTCATCATTTTTATATATATTTAAATTATTTTAACCCTCAAAATTTATCAATTTGTGATTATTTTCATCCATTTTGTATTTATTATGTGTTTTGGGCTAAAATTGGAAAATTACTTAATTCTAGAAATTTAACAGACTTTAATCACTTTGGTATTTCGAGAATAACTTTTAAAATAACACTTCAATTAATGTGATTATTTTTATTATAATTCTTTGATGTGTGGGATAGAACATTATCTTCTGGACTAATAGCTAATTCGACCATCTAAATCCCCAAAAAAATCAATCATGTTGGAAATTTATTATGGCCAACCACATGGACCCCACCTCATTAAATTAACTATATATTAGAATAAAAAACTCTATTTAAGGTGATTAAACCTAGAATGTAAATATAATTCAAAGAATAATTTTCCAAACAAATTTCAAGGAGTTATACATTCATTAAGGTGGCTAATATATGCTCAACATTGAATGAACATTTTGGAAACATTTAGGCAGAATAAAATTTATGAGTAATTCGGAGATAACTCTTTATACATGTAGAGAATGAAGTTCAAATTTTGAGGCCTAACTCCCAACATATTTTATAAAAACTTTCTAGAAGATTACATAAGGTGATTCAAAAATGCAAGGGGGTAACACATGAAAACTTTTGAAGAAACACTATGGAGTCAAATTTTCAACTATTGACAACCCATTATGACCCGAAACTCATTAAATGGTATGTTATGAAACCCCAAGGCCTCTTCCATGCCTATAAAAAATAGGATAAGGGTGGGTTGAAGAGAATATCGACTAGTGGGGGAATAATTAGGTGATATCCACTTACATATTTATTTATCTACTTTATTCTTCTTTTATTTTCATTACTCTATAATGTCTCCCCTCTCCTATATCATCTAGACTTCCCCATCCATATAGGGGTATTTTCATCGAGTGATCAGGAAAGGGAGAGTTTATACCTATTTTCTTTGATTGAATTATTGTGATTCAATTTAATAAGATCATTTCTTCTTTCTAAATCTAATTTCAATTCATAATTCAGTTTTAAATTATGAATACTGTTGCATTAGGTTTTGATTCTATTGTTTTTAATTTCTTTGATCGATGATCCATATCTCCCTCTACCCAGTTCTTTTCTATATATGGTGGAATATATTATGGTTTGGTGGTGAGTGCTTGATGGTCATTAGCACATGTATAATATTGTATGTTAGAATATTGATTTATTAGGGAATAACAATCCATGGTCAAGGATTTCCCTAATTAATCAAGAAACCCTATTGCAATGCTACACACATGAGAAGGAGGGTAGACCTACCTGTGGTTTTAAATAGGAATATTATCATCAAAATAATATGTCTAAGGGAGAAAAGGGACTGGGTAGATGAATCCCTCTCTTACCATTTAGTGGAAGAAAAAGGGAAAAAACTTGGAAACCATGATAGCACAACACTAGGTCTATCCAAACCCACTCTAATCACCATATTTCTCATTTTCTTAAAACTAATCAAATCAAACTACTTATTTCTATCATTTTATTCAAAATTAATTAAAACAAACTATTTTTAGAAAACCAATAAAAAGTAAAAAACTTGTTTTGTGTGCACCCCTCTTCAGGAGACTACCTTGAGTTAACTACTATACTATAATTAGGTAATTTAAAATATTGTTTTGTCTTTCCCCATGATAGTAGTGCATTAAACATGGAACCATTTTTAAGGAGGCAGTGCCTCAAAACTCTAAAAAAATATTTTGAATGACTCATAGTTCAAATAACCATTTAATTGAATTTGATCCTGAAATTGAATGAACAATAACCCAATTGAGAAAAAAATAAAATATAGTTTTAGTAAATACACCTCATAGATTCAAGTGACACTTTAAAAGATGAATCATGCAAAGATATTTTCCTGCATCTAGGAGCATGGATATCCGAAAAGATATCTATGTTATTCTCTAATCAATTAGTGAGACACTTTATGAGTACTGGGAGTGATTCAAGAAGCTATGTGCCAACTGCCCACATCAGACTATGGAAGAACGCCATTTCGTTATTTTATTCTATCAAGGATAGCTCGACAATGATCGCAACTTCCTATACACGTCATCTGGAGGAGACTTAATTGACAAGTCAGCAGCAGATTCCAGAGTTCTGAAAGAAAAGATTGCACAAAACTCACAGCAATTTGGGACTAAATGTATGAGCATCAGAGGCATCCATGAGCTAAGGACTTCAGATTCTTCCTCACCCTTACTTGAAGCAACACTTAAGGAAATGACCAGTGTGGTGAGAAAACATGTTATGAACCATGTAAAGGAAAAATAAGTCCCAACTCAGATATTTGGTTTATTCTAATATACTTATCATTATATTGATCAATGTCAAGAAGTGCAGGGGACCAAAAGTTGTGTTGATACCTATCAGAAAAGGAAATTCCAGTCAAATCAACCATGTCAACCCAAGTCCCAACCAGGATATGGATTTCAACATAACCAAGACAGTCCACCTTTTCAATAGCAATGTTAGAACCCATCACCATTCCAATAATCTTATAAGCAACCCTTCCAGCAACATAAAAATTTTCAACTTCCACCTTTCCAGCGATAGAATTATGAGAAGAACCTTTCACAAGTGCACCAACAATTGAAGATCAGTAGATGAAGGACAAATTTATAGGAATATAAGATAAAATTGACCAGACAATTGATCATTTTTCAATCCTTATAGATATTATAACCAAGAACCAAGGAAGACTCCCAACACAAATATTTCCAAATCCAAAGGAGAATATCAGTGTAATCACAACCCAAAGAGGTAAGGATCTCACACCACCTAAACAAAGTGAGGATGGTGATTCTTAGAAACCTTTTGAAGCTCATCCCACCCATCCCAAAGAAGGATAAAATAATAATAAAAGAGAAAGAACTAGGTTCATAAAGTAAAGTCCAGAAACACCTTTTCAAAAACAACAAAGGTAGAAAAAGGATATCCAAGCACCATTCCCATATGCATTAGTTGATTTGAAGAAGTATGAAGAAGAACGAATTTAATAGGAAATTCAAAACCTTCCAAAAAATTGAGATCAGCATCCCACTAATAGATTCAATTCGATAAATCTCTAAGTATACAAAATTTATGAAGGATTTGTGCACTAAAAGAAGGCGGTTGGATGGAAACAAGATAATCGTCTTAGGAAGAAACGTCTCGACACTGATCACACCACCAATTCCAAAAAAAATTAAATATCTAGGTAAATTCTCTATTCCCTACACTATTTGGTATTTAAATATTAATGATGCACTATGTGATTTGGTAGTTTCAATAAATTTTATGTCTCACTCAGTATTTTCATCCTTGAAGATCGGAGAACTAAAACCAACTCAAGTGGTGGTATAATTAGAAAACAGATCCACCATTTTCCCAGTTGTATTTTTAGAAGATGTACTCATGGAAGTAATAATATTGATATTTCTAATAAACTTTTATATCCTTAACATGGAAGAAGACCGAACATGTAACGACCCAAAGTTCTTCAATGGAAAATTCCCTTCTTATATTTATGTCATAAAAACACAAAATAATGAACTACTAAGTGATAAGTGACCTTGAAACATAATTTTGTCACCCCTATGGTTGGAATTTTAAAAATTCGTCATACATAGTTGTGTTCAAGATAGTTTTTGGAGTCTAATGAAACAAAAATAATTTTTGGTGAATAGTAACCTACCCTTATGAATAGTAACCTACCCTTATGAATAGTAACCTACCCTTATGAATAGTAATATGACCCTTATGAATAGTATATAAGAGGAACATTACCTATGAATAATAAAATAAAATTTAGACATCTTAGAAAGTGACAATTTGACCTTAGTAAATGTTTTTGGTATTTTATAAGTCATAAATAATTAATTATAATTAATTAATTAACATTTATTTCCATGGAATGTATTCATAAATTATTGAATCAATTTATAATAGTTTTTATATAATTTTATAAGACCGTACGTAATTTTTGAAAGAACTATAAAATCAGTTTTAATCTTAAAACTATTTTTTGTAAGTAAATTATGATTTTAATTAAATATTAAATTAATAATATTTAGAAAATTATTTATGAAAAATGTACTTCATTTTTGGATTCTACACGTTGAAAAATGGTTGGGGTAAATTTTTCGGATTTTTCTGAGAAACTTGAATTTTTGGTGAATAGTAGAATACATTAATTTACCATATAAATACATTTTAATTAAAACCCACTATTCCTGACATCACAAGTGATGTAAGCACCCAAATCCCAAACTCACATGTCTTATTTACTATTCTTGGTCATCCAATACTCACTATTCCTTGTCTTAGGTGAAATTAATAAACTAATCAATTTTATACTAAGGAAACCCCTCTCCCCTCCACTATAAAAGCCACCCTTCACTCCCTCTTTTCCTCACACCTCCCAAGCTCCAAGCCTTCTATAAACTTTGACCAAACACCTTCTCTAGCTCATCCCCCACGTCCAAAAGCTTCTGGTCTCATCAAAAGACCAATCCTAGCTTCCTTAAAGAGGATCTCAAGAGGAAGATTCTAGAGGTAATTTCCCTCCCTCTTCTCCTTTAATTTTCCTTTTAAGTTCAAGTTCCTTTCTTGATATCTCCCTACCTATCTTCATCCAAATTGTTTTTTAACTCCATTATTATATATATACTATAATATTATGATTCTAATGGTATATTATATCACCCCACACCCTTCCCTCTTCCTTTTATTTTATTAAAGAGAACGTTGTTCATGAGGTGTTAAATTTATCACCTTCAAAAATGACATGTTCTCTTCTTCCATTTCTACCTTCAAATCTGGTCATGAAACCATTTTTATGGTTGAAACAGAATATTTTATATGTATTATGTTCTATTTTAAGTTCTGGAAATAACCTATGGCCATATTACTAAGTGAAAAGTTAAAACGAGTTCGTTGTAAACCAAAAACCGCTCAAATTAACCCAAATAATCTTCATTTAATTATTATCTAATGATTCGTCCACATGGATCTAATATAACTCATTATAAAATCATTCAAGATTCTGTAATATCATTAATAACATTTAATATCATTTCTGGATGTTTACCCATGATCTACCCAAACATCAATTTAAGAATACAAGTGGACCGCTCAAGAAAACCATGAAAACAAACATCCCCGATCAATGTTTTTAAACTCTATAAGTCATCCAAAGGAACATAATATGAAATAAAGAAACCAGAATGAACCATATTAATGTATAAAAGGTTCTGGAATTTCTAATTAATGAATATAATGTCATTATACAGGATATTAAAGAGAAGGAGGCATTCGAGTACAAGGTAAGGGGAAATCTCGAACCCAATTTTCTTCCTTCGGGTTCTCCCCCTTTCACTCCATTTTTTTGATATGGTTACTCCTCGAAGATCACTTGTTCATAATTTAATTTACTTTTATGGGATATACATGTTTGTCACTGGTTTTTATGTTCATAGAAATGTTTTCCAAAATAACTCTTCTTTCAAGATCTCACCTTTTACCTCTCATTCAAGGTTGATGGTTCTTGTATCAAGTATGTTGTTCCCTCATTCTTTTGGGAACCCAAAGCTTATGAATGTGTTATTATGAGATGAAACCCATTCCTTTCCATGGTTTATTTATGTACATTTTTTATATGTGTTCCATGTGGAAATCATGATAATGATAATGTTATGATGTGATGGGTGTGCCCGGAATTATATAGCGCTCCAATGCCTTGGGTAAAGTGATGAATCTCATGAGTAAATGTGAAATGATGTATGAACAAGATGCTAGATTTGTTCACAAGTATGTGTGTTAGTTAACCACTAAGACATGATGTTTCATTTTTATGCATTTCCACATTTCAAGTTTATTTTTTATGCTCCTCTCATGTTCATGATCTTTTGCCTATGTCATGATTACGCTCACCCCATGATGTATTGTACTTACCTATCCTCTTACTAGGATTTTAGCTCACCCCTTTTGATGTATATCCTCATGTGGCTACATGTACTAAGGATAGGACAAGTGCCACTAAGAATCTAGTGAATAATAAATTAAATAAATGTTTATGGTTGATGTTGTATTTGTTATGTGTGGTCATAGTTTTCCCAAGTCACTAAACCTTTGGATCCTCCATGTGTAATACTATTATGTTGTTTATATTTGAAATGATGTAATAGTAATGTAATAAAAGGCCAGGTCACTATAGTTGGTATCAGAGGAAAGGTTTAGTTAATTTTGGATTAGGATTAGTGAACCCTAGAGAAAACCTACAACATGAGACTAAGTACAAATATGCACACAAGGATATTTACCTAGAGATCCCATATGTTATGTTTTTAGTATAATTGTTTAAATGAATAAGTTATTCATGAATTGTTTACTTATGTTTTGTTCTAACCTTTTATATTTTAGAAAATGGTGGGAACTAGGAGAAATCAGGCCAACAACTCTTTCGAGGGCCAATGCAACGATTGCCTGAACGACATACCCAATGATTTTGGAGGTGGAGTTCAAAACTTCATGGTGATGCTTACCCAATTATCTCGGGTTATGAATAATAACCATAATAATGGGGAACATCCTCCTTCACCAAAGAGGGAGCAACTAGCTATCGAATTTTTTATGCGGCAACGACCACCAACGTTTTGTGGATCTTCCGATCCACTTGTTGCGGAACAGTGGGTCAACTCCATGGAGAAGATCTTTTCTGTTCTTCACTGTTTCGAGACGGAGAAGGTGACTCTAGCAGTTTATCGTCTAAATGGAGAAGCTTATGAATGGTGGTATTTGATTAAGAACACCAATCCAAGGGAGGAAATTGAAGAGATGGAGTGGGAAGACTTTAAGATAATTTTTGTTAATAAGTACTTCTCACGAACTCTTCGCACGAAGATGGAGAGGGAATTCAGAGAGCTCAAGCAAAAAGAAGGAGAATCTGTCACAACCTATGAAGAAAATTTCACAAGGCTCGCAAGGTATGCTTCGGGTTTTGTTATCAACAATGACAGCAAAATTAATAGATTCTTTAGTGGATTAAAACCACATCTTCGAAAGGCTCTTGCAATTCAAGACTTTGGGATTTATGAAGAAGTTGTTCGGTGTGCTCTCAAAGTGGAGATGGAGTTTGTAAAATGGTCTCATGGCTATGGTGATAAGAAAAGAAAGATGGAGTTTCAAGTTGGTGGATCTAGTGATAAAGATGGGAAGAAAACACAACGACCCACATGCCAAAAATGTGGGAAGTTGCACCATGGGAACTGCCTCAAAGGGACGGGGAAATGCTTCAAGTGTGGGAAAGAAGGACACCTTGCTCATGAGTGTCGAAAAGACATGAAAAGGAAGGATAATGTATCCAATGAAAGGAGAGAACCACTCGTGGTTCAATGCTACAACTATAGGGAGTTAGGGCACTATTCAAACTAGTGCACTAAACCTCGAGCTCTCGAGGGTAATCAGTGCCAGCAACCACCAAAGCCAAAGGAACAAGGGAAGGCTTATGCCATCACTACTGCGGAGGTGGATCATGATAATGAAGTCGTACAAGTTACACTTCCTATTCACTCAAGAATGGAAAAAGTATTGTTTGATTCTGGTTCTACGCATTCCTTTATATCTTGCAAGTTTTCTAGAACTATAGAATTGAAGCCCCGAAACCTTGAAGTAGAGATATCTGTAAAAATACCAAGTGGTGCAATCATTGAAACCCAAGTGTTTGACTCTTCTCCTGTTGACGTATGTGGGAAGATTCTTCCAGAAAATCTCGTAATACTTCCCTTGGTGGAATTCGATGCTATAATGGGAATGGATTGGCTCTCGTTATATAGAGAACATATCAAATGTCGGGGAAAGTAAATATATTTTCATATTACAAACCATCCCATGCTCCTCTTCAAATGCAAGGAAGATCATGAATCTCCTTTGAGAAATCCTTCAATGGTTTGGGTGTTGATTCCCTATGAAGAAGCATACCTCTCCCAAATGGTTGAGTCGAAGGAAAGTTCCAACCTTGAGGAAATACCCATCGTAAGGGAATACAACGATGTATTTCCCAAAGAGTTACCCAGAATTCCCCTGGATCGTGAGGTAGAGTTCTCAATTGAACTCATACCCGGAGCTACTCCTATCTCGAAGTGCCCCTATAGGATGGATCCTATCGTACTGGAGGAGTTAAAGAAGAAGCTGCAAGAGCATCTGGACAAAGGGTTCATACGCCCTAGTGCATCACCTTGGGGTGCGCCAGTGCTCTTTGTAAAGAAGGATGGAACCATGCGGCTATGTATCGATTATCGGGAACTCAACAAGATCACCATAAAGAACAAGTATCCTCTCCCAAAGATTGATGACTTGTTCGACCAGTTAAGAGGAGCTCAATACTTCTCAAAGGTGGATCTTCGTTCTGGATATCATCAAGTAAAGGTGAAGAAGGAATATATTCAGAAGACTGCCTTTCGTACAAGGTATGGGCACTATGAGTTTTTGGTGATGCCCTTCGGACTTACTAATGCCCCTGCAATCTTCATGGATTTGATGAATAGAGTCTTTATACATTACCTCAACAAATTTGTGGTAGTGTTTATCGATGATATTCTCATCTACTCCAAGAGAAAGGAGAAACATGAAGAACATCTAAGACTTGTGTTGGTGACATTGAGAAAGGATAAGTTGTACGCCAAGTTTAGCAAGTGTGACTTTTGGATGAATCAAGTCACGTTCTTGGGACATGTGATCACAAGTGAGGGAATTTCTGTGGATCCTTCAAAGAAAAAGGCAATTGAGGAATGGCCCAGGCCCTCTAGTGTCACAGAAATCCGTAGTTTTCTTGGATTAGCTGGGTACTATCGACGTTTTGTGAGAGACTTCTCACGATTGTCAAGCCTGCTAACTAAGTTAAAAAAGGAAAGGGGTAAAGTATGTATGGACGGAAGAATGTGAGGGAAGCTTCAAGGAGCTAAAGAGAAGGATGATCACTGCACCTGTACTCACACTACCAAAAAGTGGAGAAAGTTTTGTGATATATAGTGATGCTTCAAAGAAATGCTTGGGTTGTGTACTCATGAAAAATGATAATGTGATAGCCTATGCCTCACGACAGTTGAAGATCCATGAGCAGAACTACCCGATGCATGATCTAGAGCTGGCAGTCGTGATTTTTGCCTTGAAAATCTAGCGGCACTACCTTTATGGCGAGAAGTGTGACATATACACCGACCACAAGAGCCTAAAGTATATATTCACATAAAAGGAGCTCAACATGCGTCAAAGGAGATGGTTAGAGATAATTAAGGATTACGATTGCTCTATTCACTATCATCCTGGGAAGGCGAACAAGGTAGCTGATGCTCTAAGTAGGAAAGAACCCGCTACTCTATCCATGTTGAGGATTGAGAAAGACCCTATCTTCTTGGATATGCAAAGGATGGATTTGGAAATCATAAGGGAAGGGGATACATCCTACCTTTCCTAAATGATTGTGCAACCATCCATCCAACAGAATATTAAGGAAGCACAAAAAGATGATGTGGAGATACAAAAGAGGGTTAATGCAGTAAAGGAAGGGAAGCTGCAAGAGTTACATATCGACGATGATGGTGAGCTTCGGTTTGGAACGTGGCTTTGTGTGCCTTCATCACTCTGGATAAAGAAGGAGCTATTGGATAATGCACATAGATCAACTTTCTCTATCCATCCTGGAAGTACCAAGATGTATCGTGATCTCCGAGAGCACTTCTGGTGGGATAACATGAAGAAGGAGATTGCAGAATATATATCAAGGTGCTTGGTATGTCAGCAAGTTAAAGCTGAGCGACAAAAGTCCAAAGGTATGATGTAGCCATTTCCTATACCCATGTGGAAATGGGAAAATGTTACTATGGACTTTGTCATGGGTCTCCCGAAGACGTCAAAGGGAAATAATGCGATATGGGTTGTGGTTGATCGACTCACCAAGACTGCCCATTTTATCGCTATTCGGGAAGACCTCTCACTTGAAAAACTTGCAAGGATATATGTGAAGGAAGTAGTGAGATTGCACGGTGTTCCACTCTCGATTGTCTCTGACCGTGATCCAAGGTTCACATCTAAATTCTGGAAGATCCTTCAACATGCTTTGAGTACAGAATTAAATTTCAGCACGGCCTATCACCCCCAAACTGATGCCCAGTCTGAAAGGACTATTCAGACGCTTGAAGATATGCTAAGATCCTGCTCTCTTGAATTCAAAGGTGGTTGGGATCAGCACCTCCCATTGGTTGAGTTCTCATACAACAATAGCTTCCACTCGAGTATTCAGATGGCTCCGTATGAAGCTCTTTATAGGAAGCGATGTAGAACTCAAACCTGTTGGGATGAAGTTGGAGAACGAAAGCTACTTGGACCCGATCTTGTGTAGGAGATGACCGAGAAGGTTCAAGTCATCCAGAAACACATCAAAGCTGCTCAAAGTCGGAAAAAGAGCTATGCTGACAATCATCGAAGGGACTTGGAGTTCGACGTTGGAGATAAAGTCTTCCTTCGAATATCTCCATGGAAGAGATTCATGAGATTCGGGAAGAAAGGTAAACTAAGCCCAAGGTACATTGGCCCCTTTGAGATCCTTGACCATATAGGAGCCATGGCCTATCGTCTGGCACTTCCACAAAATATGTCTCAAGTTCATGATGTGTTTCATGTATCATTACTGAGGAAGTACATACCAGACCCCTAACATGTACTAAACTCAGAGGTGGTACAGCTGGAAGATGATCTCTCCTATGAGGAGCAGCCGGTAAAAATTCTGGACCGAAGTGATAAGGTTCTACACAATAAGACAACCCACCTTGTCAAAGTGTTGTGGAGGAACCACAAGTTTGAGGAAGCAACTTGGGAACCATAAGAGGCAATGAAGGATAAGTACCCTCACCTGTTTGTGTAAAGTGAAATTTCAGGGGCGAAATTTCTTAAGGGGGGAATAATGTAACGACCCAAAGTTTTTCAATGGAAAATTCCCTTCTTATATTTATGTCATAAAAACACAAAATAATGAACTACTAAGTGATAAGTGACCTTTAAACATAATTTTTTCACCCCTATGGTTGGAATTTTAAAAATTTGACATACACGGTTGTGTTCAAGATAATTTTTTGAGTCTAATGAAACAAAAATAATTTTTTTGAATAGTAACATACCCTTATGAATAGTAACCTACCCTTGTGAATAGTAATATGACCCTTATGAATAGTATATAAGAGGAACATTACCTATGAATAATAAAATAAAATTTAGACATCTTAGAAAGTGACAATTTGACCTTAGTAAACGTTTTTGGTATTTTATAAGTCATAAATAATTAATTATAATTAATTAATTAATATTTATTTCCCTGGAATGTATTCATAAATTATTTAATCAATTTATAATAGTTTTTATATAATTTTATAAGACCCTACCTAATTTTTGAAAGAACTATAAAATCAGTTTTAATCTTAAAACTGTTTTTTTAAGTAAATTATGATTTTAATTAAATATTAAATTAACAATATTTAGAAAATTATTTTTGAAAAATGGACTTCATTTTTGGATTCTACATGTCGAAAAATGATTGGGGTAAATTTTTGGGATTTTTCTGAGAAACTTGAATTTTTGGTGAATAGTAGAATACATTAATTTACCGTATAAAAACATTTTAATTAAAACCCACTATTACTGACATCACAAGTGATGTAAGCACCCAAATCCTGAACTCACGTGTCTTATTTACTATTCTTGGTCATCCAATACTCACTATTCCTTGTCTTAGGTGAAATTAATAAACTAATCAATTTTATATTAAGGAAACCCCTCACCCCTCCACTATAAAAGCCACCCTTCACTCCCTCTTTTCCTCACACCTCTCAAGCTCCAATATTTCTCTAAACTCTACCCAAACACCTTCCCTAGCTCATCCCCCACGTCCAAAATCTTCTGGTCTCATCAAAAGACCAATCCTATCTTTCTTAAAGAGGATCTCAAGAGGAAGATTCTAGAGGTAATTTCCCTCCCTCTTCTCCTTTAATTTTCCTTTTAAGATCAAGTTCCTTTCTTGATCTCTCCCTACCTATCTTCATCCAAATTGTTTTGTAACTCCAGTATTATATATATACTATAATCTTATGATTATAATGGTATATTATATCACCCCACACCCTTCCCTCTTCCTTTTATTTTATTAAAGAGAACGTTGTTCATGAGGTGTTAAATTTATCACCTTCAAAAATGACATGTTCTCTTCTTCCATTTCTACCTTCAAATATGGTCATGAAACCATTTTTATGGTTGAACCAGAATATTTTATATGTATTATGTTCTATTTTAAGTTATGTAAATAACCTATGGCCATATTACTAAGTGAGAAGTTAAAACGAGTTCATTGTAAACCAAAAACTGCTCAAATTAACCCAAATAATCTTCATTTAATTCTTATCTAATGATTCATCCACATGGATCTAATATAACTCATTATAAAATCATTAAAGCTTATTTAATATCATTAATAACATGTAATATCAGTTCTGGATGTTTACCCATGATCTACCCAAACATCAATTTAAGAATACAAGTGGACCGCTCAAGAAAACCATGAAAACAAACATCCCTGATCAATGTTTTTAAACTCTATAAGTCATCCAAAGGAACATAATATGAAATAATGAAACCAGAATAAACCATATTAATGTATAAAAGGTTCTGTAATTTCTAATTAATGAATATAATGTCATTATACGGGATATTAAAGAGAAGGAGGCATTCGAGTACAAGGTAAGGGGAAATCTCGAACCCAATTTTCTTCCTTCGGGTTCTCCCTATTTCACTCCATTTTTTTGATATGGTTACTCCTCAAAGATCACTTGTTAATAATTTAATTTACTATTTTGGGATATACATGTTTGTCACTGGTTTTTATGTCCATCAAAATGTTTTCAAAAATAACTCTTCTTTCAAGATCTCACCTTTTACCTCTCATTCAAGGTTGATGGTTCTTGTATCAAGTATGTTGTTCCCTATTTCTTTTGGGAACCCAAAGCTTATGAATGTGTTATTATGAGATGAAACCCATTCCTTTCCATGGGTTATTTATGTACATGTTTGATATGTGTTCCATGTGGAAAGCATGATAATGATAATGTTATGATGTGACGGGTGCGCTCAGAATTATATAGTGCTCCAATGCATTGGGTAAAGTGATGAATCTCATGAGTAAATGTGAAATGATGTGTGAACAAGATGCTAGATTTGTTCACAAGTATGTTTGGTAGTTAACAACTAAGACATGATGTTTCATTTTTATGCATTGCCACATTTCAAGTTTATTGTTTATGCTCCTCTCATGTTCATGATCTTTTGCCTATGTCATGATTACGCTCACCCCATGATGTATTGTACTTACCTATACTCTTACTGGGATTTTATCTCACCCCTTTTGATGTATATCCTCAGGTGGATACATGTACTAAGGAGAGTAAAAGTTCCACTAAGAATCTAGTGAATAAGAAATTAAATAAATGTTTATGGTTGATGTTGTATTTGTTATGTGTGGTCCTAGTTTTCCCAAGACACTAAACCTTTGGATCCTCCATGTGTAATACTATTATGTTGTTTATCTTTGAAATGATGTAATAGTAATGTAAGAAAAGGCTGGGTCGCTATAGAACACTAGGACAATCTCCCATCATCCTAGGAAGACCCTTCCTGAAAACATCAAATACTATCATAAATGTCCATGAAGGAACACCCAAAATAGAGATTGTAGATAGTACTAAACACTTCAACATTCTTGATATGATGAAACATACTTTCATTAATCACTCACTTTATGTGATATCCCATGAAAAAGTTATATAACCAATTGAAGATTCAGGTATGCCTCATGACTTCTTATCATTAGGATGACATTTTTCATTTGAATGTTCCAATTCCCAAGAACCTAAAAATTATGATCTCATGTTAGAGGAAGAGGTAAAATCTAACATTTTTTATGATTTATTAAAAGATAATAATATGATACTGGATATTCTAGCCTTAGAAGTAGGAAACCTAAATTCAATATCATCCCTTGAACAACCCCCATGTTTGGAACTTAATCTATTTCCAAGTGATTTGAAGTGTGCTCGCTTAATTGAAGAAAATAAATTACCAGTAATAATTTACAATAACCTATCCCAATCACAAGAACAAACTATGATTGTCCTTATCAAAAGAAATGTAAAATCTGTAGGATGGAGTTTAGGTGATATAATTGGAATCAATTCCAAGGTCTAATCTCATAGAATATTTTTAAAAAGTGATTCTCGACCAGTTAGACAACCTCAGAGAAGACTCAATCCCATAATCATGGAGGTTGTTAAGAAAGAGATATAGAAATTACTAGCAGATGATATCATTTACCCAATATCTGATTCTCAATGGGTCATCCCAATTCATGTAGTCCCAAATAAAACCAGCTAGACTACTGTTAAAAATGAAAGAAATTAATTGATCCCCATGAGAGTACAAAACAGTTGGAAAGTGTGTATAGATTATAGGAAGCTAAATCAAGTTTCCATAAAATACCACTTTCCCATTCCTTTCATTGATCATATTCTAGAAAGGTTAGATGGAAAAACTCATTACTATTTTTTAGATAGATTCCTAAGATACTTCTAGGTACCGATCACACCAGAATACCAAGAGAAGGCGACCTTCACATGTCATTTTAGTGAATTATCCTACAAAATTATTCTTTTCAAACAATGAAACTCCCTAGGTATATTTCAATGGTGTATAGTGAGTATTTTCTCAGATCATATTTAGGACTTCCTGGAGGTACTTCTCGATGATTTCACAGTTTTCGGTAATTCATTTGATCATTTCTTAGGAAATTTGGAAATAGTTTTGAAAACATTCATTGAAAAGAATATTGTATTAAATTTCAAAAAAACATTTCATGGTTGAAAATGGAAGAGTGTTATGGCACATAATTTCACAAAAAATGGGTTGATGTTGATAAATAAAAAGTTGAAGTTATAAATTCCTTTCCATATCCAACTCGTCAAAAACATGTTAGATCCTTTTTAGAATATGAATCATTTTACAGAAGATTCATCAAGGATTTTAGTAATATTTATCTCTCTCTATCAAAATTAATACTAAAGGATGCTAACTTTAATGTTTATTATGCATGCATGAAATTGTTTGAGGAATTGAAGAAAAATTTGATCATGTCGCCAATAATGAACCCTTTTGAGTTACTTTGTGATGCATCCAACCAAGCAGTGGGAGATGCTCTATGATAAAGAATTGACAACAATCCTTGACTCATCTATTATGAATCAATAACCTTGGATAACACACAAATAAAGTACACAACCATAGAAAATGAGTTTCTTGTAGTCTTCTTTTCACTAGATAAATTTTGATCATATATTCTTGGCACTAAAGTTGTTTTTTATAATCATGTAGCACTCAGATATTTAATTAAAAAGGTAGATGCTAAACCAAGGTTAGTGAGATGGATACTACCCTCATAAGAGTTCAATTTGGAAATTAATGATAAAAAGGGAACTGAAAATCAGGTGGTCGATCATCTAAGTCGACTACCCCACACCGTTAAAGTAAAAATTCTAAACCAAAACCCACTTAATGATGATATTCCTAGAGAAAAACTCTAAATAATCAATGAAGTACCATTGTGTGCCAACATTTTTAATTATTTGGTTACATATCAGGTACCCTCTCATATAATCTCTCATCAACAACATAATCATAAATCTGAATCGAGATTTTTTATTTAGGAAGGCCCATTTTTGTAGAAAATTTATAATGATAAAATCATAAGAATATGCTTACCAATAAATGAAATTGAATCAGTGTTTGAATTTTTTCATAAATTATCTTGTGGAGGGAAATTTGGACCTCAGAGGATATCCTGAAAATTTTTAGAATATGGACTTTATTGGCCCACCTTATTCAAAGATTCATATGAATTTTGTAAAAGATGTAAAAAATGCCAGTTTTCTGGTAATATATAAAAATGATAGGAAATTATTAAAAAACCAATAACTTTTTGTAAAAATTTTTATTTATGGGTAATAGACTTCATGGGACCATTCCCAATGTCATTTTGAAATTCATATATTCTTTTAGATATAGAATATGTTTCAAAATGAGTGGAAGTAAAAGAAACTAGGTTCGATAATGCTAAATCTATTTGTAATTTTTTTAGGTATAATATATTTTATAGTTTTGGAGTGATATGATAAATCATCAGTGATCAAGGAACTCATTTATGCAATAGAAAAATAAAATAATTGCTTAAAATGTATGGGGTACATCATAAAATTTCAACACCATACCATCCCCAAACAAATGGCCAGGAAGAAGTATCCAATAGAGAAATCAAATGAATTCTGGAAAAGACTCTTAAACCCAATAGGAAGGACTAAAGCCAAAGGTTAGATGATACGTTATGGGCATACAGAACTTCCTATAATACACCCATAGGGATGAGACCCTATAGATTGATTTATGGAAATCTTTTCCACCTTCCTATGGAATAAGAGCACAAAACCTACTAGGTGGTAAGAGAGATGAATTTGGACCTTGATAAAGCTGGGAAAGATAGAAGATTATAGTTATAGAAACTATAGGAAATCAGGAGGGAATATTTTGAAAATTCAATGATCTAAAAACAGAGAACAAGGATGGCCAATTAAAAAATGATTCAACCAAGAACCTTCAACCCTTGAGATCAAGTGCTATTATACAAATCCAGACTTAGGCTAATGTCAAGTAAACTTAATTCTAGATGGGAAGGTCCCTTTACTGTTATTCATGTATACCCATTTGGTATCTTTTAGATAAAAAATAAGGATAAAAATCATTCACTATAAATGGGAAAAGGTTGAAGAAGTTCCATGGGATCATACCTCAAGAACCAGTGAAGGAGATCACACTCTATTCACCCAGATTACCAATGAAGTCATGACAGGTTTCATCTTTCCTTTACACTTTATTAAAAGTAGTAATTCCATTTTTTTATATACTTATATGAAAAAATAATTTTAAATTAATTGAGGACACTGGATCAATTAAGTGTGTGGGGGGGTAATCTTGTAGTCTAGGATTTTTCAAAAAATAATTTGAGTCGAGTTAACAATATTAAACAAAAGCACTTCCAGGAGGCAACCTTCATTTTTCCCTTATCCACTCTTCTCCTTGGTCATATTCTATCACACTATCATTTGTTTTTATTCATATTTTTTATGTCCATTAATGAAGATGATGAAATGTTCAAAAATAGATAAAATGAACAGAACACACATCTTGAATGTGCGATATAACATAACTTAAGGAATAGGAATTCATCCACCCAACTGAAGAATCATTTCTAAAGGGAGATTTCTTATATATTAAATATATTTTTAATTCCCTATATTTTGGTTTGAAAATATTTTCTTGAACATTCAAATAAAATTGCATGTTGACGCTTAGATTTATGATTTACTTGAATTATCTAGGAGACATGAGTTTCATAGGAATCTTATGATATCATGTTTTAAATTTCAATGATAGTGAAATTGAATGAGTAAAATGAATAATTGGATTATTAAAGTGAAGCATTTATATTAAGATGAGGACTCATGATTTGATGGAATTGATTGATTCATGTAAATGAAATTTCCCAACCATTTTTTCATGCTTTGAATTTATAAAATTTATGTGAATTGGTTTTTTATTATTAATAATGCCTTGAGTGATTGTATAATTTTCTAATTCTTATTATCTAGAGGATTTATAGACCAAGTACTTCCTATTTTATTCTTAATTATATTTCTTGAGTGATCTAAGGAGATGCCACCTGCTAGAACTTTCATTTGAATTTATCAAAGCTATGACTGTACAAAAACACATTTAAAATTATTGAGGTATTTTCGATAAACAAATTATCATTAAAATACCACCTTTACATCAATCCTTATTTATCCCATAAAGACCATGAATGACCTTTGTAGGGATGATTCATGTTTCAAGCCATTTTTTTCATTCCTACCCTACTATTGGTATTTTTCATGATATTTTAAAGATGAAGTGTGAGGGAGAAGAGATTCATGGTGGAATTGATAAAATAAATTTTAAGGAAGAAGTTTAGGGGTTATATTGTGGTAATAAAGAAAGGATTTTATTTCATTCAATGTACTTAATTGTTTTCCCTTCTTGAAAACAAAAATAATAATAATAATAAATGGGTGGTGACTTAAAAGAATCAAAAATCACCATCACTGGACCGATGATTTTTATCATATATTGTTAGGTGGTGGTTGTGAGGTTTATTATAATAATAAATTTCAAAAAAGAAAAAAAAATATTATTTAAAAAAGAAAAAATAGATAAAAAATTAAGAAGGTTAACATCATTCATTGTGCTTTCATTATTCATGACCTTTGCTTTGAGTTTTGGGGAAATGGGATTACTACTTTGAAGGGGATAATTTCATTACACAATTATTTTTTATATAATGAATTTTACTTAAGAGATAAACCTCCACTTTGAGCCTTAATTTTCAAACATCAATTCCTATCAACCTTAAGACTCATATTCATTTGAACCTTTAATGAAAGACCTCATAATTTTATGTGAATTTTGTCTTTACAAAGTGGGTAAAGTAGTTCCTTTACAAGCATATGGATAAGGAGGATGTTCTCATTATATGATCATAACTATACTTAAATTTTATAATTAGTGATGATATAAAATATTAAAAAGATAGGTAGATAATGATTTGGCATGTTTAATAATAATGAATTAAGGAGCTTGAATGAATTAAAGGAGAAGTTCCATCATTTTTCAAAGGGTAAAAGTAAAATATATGAATTTATTTTTTCTTTGAAATTTGAGAAATTAAAATGATATTTAATATAGATTTTTAAAAAATTTATTTGACATTGATAATTTTTTGATTTTATTTCTTTGGAATTTGAATATTGGTAACATTCGTGCCCTCATAATTCCATGTTGAGATTTTATACTTGAGGACAAGAATGATTTAAATGTGGAGGATTTATAAATATAATATTTTCATCAGTTTTTATATATATTTAAATTATTTAAACCCTAAAAATTAATCAATTTGATCTTATTTTCATCCATTTTAGATTTATGGTGTGTTTTGGGCTAAAATTGGAAAATTGCTTAATTCTAGAAATTTAACAGATTTTAATCACTTTGGAATTTTGAGAATAACTTTTAAAATATAGATCCAATTAATGTTATTATTTTTTATAGGATTGTTTTATGTGTGGTATACAACTTTTCCTTCTGGATAAGGATCTAATTCATCCATCTAAAGCCCTAAAAAATCAATCAAGTTGGAAAATTATTCTAGCCAACTGTGTGGATCCCACCTCAGTGAATTAACTATATATCATACTAAAAAATACCAATTAAGGTTATTCCACTTGTAATGGAAAAATAATTCAAATAATAATTTCCCTTATAAATTTAAAGGAGTTATGAACTCATTAAGGAAGCAAATGGATGCTCAAAATTGAATAAATATTTTGGAAACATCCAGGTAGAATAAAATTTCTGAGTAATTTGATGATAAATTTTTCTACATATGGATAATTAATTTGAAATTTTTATTTAAAATGTCCAACATATTCTATAACAACTTTCTAGAAGACTACATTCGATGATTTGGAAAAAAAAGAGTGGGTACCACACGGATACTTTTCAATAAACATTTTGGAGTCAAATTTTCAAACGTTGACGACCCATTATGACCTGAAACTCAATAAATGTTCTGTTATGACACCCCAAGGCATATTCCATTTCTATAAATAATATTATGGGGGTGTATTTAAGAGAATATATATTGGAAAGGTAAGCATTGGATGATGGACTCCTACATATTTATCCCTATGCTTTCTTCTTTTATTTTCTTTACTCTGTAATGTCTCCCCTCTCCCACGTCATCTCGACTTCGCTATCCATGGAGGGGTAGTTTCATTAAGTTATCAGGAAAGGGGTAGGCTATATATATGTTCTTTTCTTGAGTTCTTGTGATTCAATTTAATAAGATCCTTTATTCTTTCTAAATTTGGTTTCAATTCATAATTCAATTTTAAATTATGATTACAGTTGCGTTAGGTTTTGATTCGGTTATTTTTAATTAATCTGGTTGATGATCCATATCTCCCTCCACCCAATTCTTTTTTGTATATGGTAGAACAGATTATGGTTGGGTGTTGAGTGCTTTACAGTCATTAGTACATGTGTAATATTGTATGTTGGAATATTAGTTTATTAGGGAATAACAATCTCTGGTCAAATATTGCCCTAATTAGTCAAGAAAACATATTATAACGCTACGCACACTAGAAGGAGCATAGACCTACCTGAGGTTTCAGATAGGAGTGTTGGACACCTCATGTATTAATCATGTTTTAATGATCACAAATCCCATTAATTTTTAAAAATCTTATTAATGATCACTAATCTCACAAATATTATCAATCATGTGTATATATTTTTCAAGTTATCCCATACTTTATAATGGTTAAGCTCAATTCATTTTATGCATATTACTGTTGAAGTCTGAATAAAGTTATTTGCCTAAGTACAAGACATCGTGAAGCTTGACATAGTAAGTCAGACATTGTGAGAAAGACACAGACACCGTGACCAATGAGACACCGTGACCACAAGACACCATGACCACGAGACATCGTGACATAGTAAGCCTGACACCGTGAAGCAAGACACTAAGAACAGACACAGTAATCCAGACACTTTTTTTGCCTAAGTGCCAGACATAGTTAGCAAGACACAGTCATCAAGGCACTGTGAATCCAAAAACTATGATCAAGGCACCGGAAGCCAGAAATCGTAAGCGAGACACCGTGAAGGAGATACCGTGAAGGAGACACTGTGAAGGAGATACTGTGAAGGAGACACCGTGAAGGAGATACCGTGAAGGATACACCATTTACATAACTACTGTGACACAGTTTACTAAACTATTTTGTTGTTTTTCTATTTAACCTTTTTAACGGTCATATTTTACGCATTTAATGCAATTAAATATTTAATGTTTCTTTATAGACATAGTACGAGGTACAAGGTACGACACATATAGAACCTATCGGCTAACCCTCATGCATTCAAAGATAAATATAAGTGTGGCCAAGAGGAATAAAATACACGCGACAACTCAAGAAATGCGAGTGCACTGTACTAAACATAAAAAAAAGTTAACAAGCACAACCACGAAGAAGATATTGCAAGATCTTCAAAGAAGCAATTGTCTCATGCATGAAATTTGACTCTACGGAAGAACGCACGAAGTACACTGAAATTCAGATAACATCTTCTCTTGTGAATAACACAAGCTGAACCACGACACTCTATTTTTCAACAAAAAAAAACAAGAGAAGGACTCAGAAGCATTTTTGTGTTATCCAACGAGTTTAAAGCTGCACTGATAATCACTAGATCATTCTGAACTCATACCTACTCTCTCTCTCAGTGATTTATTTATTTTACTTTCGAGTAGTGTCTGTACTCTGTATATTTTATACACACACTGACTCCTATGCTGAACTGGAGGATTTTAAAATCATCATACCAAATTCTTTACTCTTTTTTACCCACGACAATTGTGGAAGAGGTCCCTGTGTGGCCTGGTCATTATTTTTTTTACCCACGAAAACTGTGGAAGAGGTCCCTGCGTGGCTTGGACAGTCTATGTACTTTTTTTAACCCCGATCCAGGGTGTGGATCAGAGTTTATTTATATAAACTGCTTGGTGGCAAGTGATCACCAAGTGGAGTGGATTAGGTCTCGGCTTGATACTGAACCACTTGTTTTATATCCGCTGTGCTATTTTAAATTTAGTCTACTCCGTTTTACTGCTTTACTGCCTAATCCAAAAAAACACTAAATTCACTTTGATAGTTAGTCTTGGAAAGAAGTTATATCTGATTTTTCTTAGTAGGATAACTTCAAAAGTAATTTTTAATAATACCAATTAAGATTACTGAGAATTAATCAATCTTTTAAGAAGTTGTTTAAATAGTCAAACTCTTATAACATTATAACCTTTATTAACCGGGTCGTATCTATTTTTTGGGGAAATAATTATTTGTAAAACTAATATCCTTTAAACAGAAATTTTTATAGTTACTCAATTCACCCCTCCCCTCTTGAGTTAACTACTCCGACCAGTATTTGGTATCAGAAGCTACTTTATTAGGACTTTGTGTAATATTACTCAACTGTGATTGTAGTTTTACTTTAAAGATCTATAAATTTCTTTCAATTCTAAATTTATATCTCTTTTAAAGTAATTTTTTAGTATGGAAAATAGATTAGAAGGTGCTACAACTAACAAACCACCATTCTTTAATGGAACAAACTATGCTCAATGGAAAATTAAAATGAAAATGCATCTAGAGATTATGAGCTTTGAAATCTGGTCGTCAATTATAGATGAATACAAACTTCCTGTGATTGATAGAGTTACATGGGATGAACCTACCAAACTTTCTTATAATAATAATTGCAATTCCATGAATGCCTTGTATTGTTCCTTAGGAGATGAATACTTTAATAGGATTTTAGCTTGTAAAACTGCCCATGAAATTTGGGATACCTTGTCTAACTCACATGAAGGCACATCTAGTGTAAAGGAAATTAGACTTAATACTTATACTATAAAATTTGATAATTTTAAGATGAAACCTGATGATCCTATTTTTGATATGTATCTTAGGTTCAATGAGATTGTCAACATAATGATCTCTCTTGGAAGAGAAGTCACTACCAAAGAAAAGATCATGAGAATCCTTAGGTGTTTACCTGAAAGATGGAGGGGAACCTCTGTCTCAATTAGAGAGTCATGTGACATCAGCAGGTTACCTGTAAAGGAACTCATTGGGAAACTGATGATGTATGAGGAAGATCTTAAAGTCAACAAAGAAGAGGAGGATGAACCAAAGAGAAAATCTGTATCATTCAAGACCACCTTCTCAAATCACAAAGACAAAGGAAAACTTGAAGCTTCTATAGACAGTTCCACTACTGAACAATCATCACCAGACAGTTATGAGGAGATGGCTCAACTGTCCAGAAGATTCAAACGATTTTATAAGAAGAAAAACTTTTTCAGAAATCCTAACTTCAAGGGAAAGTATGATCAAAAAGGAAATTGGAAAAAGGACTGGAAAAAAAGTGACAAAACTGATGAGATTGTATGCTATGAATGTAAGTGCAAAGGACATATAAAGTCTGACTGTCCAAAGCTCAAGTATAATAAGAAGTATGAGTACAATGAAAAGAAGTATAAAAAGGCAATGAAGGCAACCTGGAGTGCCTTTAATGATAGTTCAAGTGACTCAGACACATCACATGATTAACAGGCTAACAAATCCAATATGTGTTTTATGACAAACACATATGAGGTAACACTAAACTCTTCTATGCATAATTCATACTATTCTAAAGAGGAAAGTGACTCTCAAAATATTACTAATGAATAAATGTTTGAATATTGCAACATTCTTGAAGAGACATGCAATGAATTAAAAGACAAATATAAATCATTGAAGAAATGGCATGCTCTCACTGTAACTGTTAAATCTGAACTTACTACTGAAAAAGAGAAAAATGCTCAACTGCTCAAAAAAAATGAACTAAAAATGTCTAATGAACAATTAAAAAGTGACTTAGAAAATTTTACTAATGGGAAAAATACCCTTACCCAAATGCTAGGAAAATAAATTGCTCCTAAATATAATACTAGCATTGGTTATCAACCTGGTAAAAGAAACCTTAGTAGAACGGATTTTGTTTCAAAGACTAGGACATATAATTTTGTTCCCAGTTCTGTACAAAACTCATCTAGCTCGAGTTATGATACATACTCTACTGTTCCAAGGTTTTATGGACCAAATACAGTTTATTTTTCAAATACTTTACACAATGCTTATAGGAAACCTATGAGACAAATATGGGTTCCTAAAGCACTTATTACTAATGTTACTGGACCCAAACAAGTATGGGTACCAAAATCTGTCTTTGCTTGATCATATTATAGGAAAGATACTTGAAGAGCTCCTGAAAGAATCTATGATGCTTGGAAAGTGGGTGTTCAAGGCACATGACAGGAGACTACTCATGCTTCAAGAATCTAATAAAATTATATGAAGGACATGTCACATTTGGTGACAATTCCAAAGGGAAGATCATTAGATTAGGCCAGATTGGTAACTCTGATTCGATTCTAATTTCTAAAGTACTATTTTTTAAAGGATTAAAATATAATTTTCTTAGTATCTTGCAATTGTGTGATGATGGATATCATGTTAAATTTGAAAATGATGCATGTAATGTATTTAAATCTAAAGATGAATTAGTATTTTCTACATCAAGGAATGAGAATGTTTATTCTTTTAATTTAGATTCCTTAACTTCTCAAAATGTTTCATTCTTAAGTGTATTTCATAAAGAAACTTGGCTCTGTCATAGGATACTAGGACACTATAATGTTCAATCCCTTAGAAAGTTAACTAGAAAAGGCCTAGTTAAAGACTTACCCAAACTTGAGTTTCCAAATGACAAAGTTTTTAATCCCTGTCAAAAGGGAAAACATAAAAAAATCTCTTTCAAACCAAAGAAAGAAGTCTCTACTTCTCAACCTCTCGAATTGGTTCACATAGATTTGTTTGGACCATCTAGAGTTTCTAGTTTAAATGGGAAGCACTATGTTTATATTCTAGTAGATGATTTTTCTAGATATACCTGGACCTTCTTCATGGCTCAAAAAAGTGAATCCTGCTCTTATTTTACTAAGTATGCTAAGTCTATAGAAAATCTTAGTGGCATTAAAATTAAATCTTTAAGGAGTGATCATGGCCATGAGTTTGAAAATCAAGGGTTTGAATCCTTCTGCTCACAAAATGGTTATAATCACAATTTCTCTTCCCCTAGAACACCTCAGCAAAATGGTGTTGTATAAAGAAGAAATAGAACCTTGCAAGAAATTTCTAGAACAATGCTTCGTGAATATGACCTACCTATTTACTTTTGGGATGAAGCTGTTAATATAGCATGCTACATAATCAATAGAGTATTGATTAGACCAATTCTCAAGAAGACCCAATATGAACTCTGGAACAATATAAAGACTAAGGTTAATTACTTTAGAGTTTTTGGTTCAAAGTCTTTATTCTAAATACAAAAGATAATCTAGACAAATTTTCATCCAAGAGTGATGAAGGAATATTTTTAGGATATTCTATAATGAGCAAAGCCTGTAGAGCTTTCAAAAAGAGAACTAAATGTGTGGGAGAATATGTCCATATCAAGTTTGATGAAACCGATCCACATGAGCCTAGAACCATCCTAGAAAATCTGCAGGATGATGTATCAAATCTGAACATCAACTCAAAATCCTCAAATACCTATGTGAAAGAATCTGTGAAAACTTCCAATTCTGGAAATTCTATGCAATCAAGTCATAATGAACCTGAATCTGTTGATGAACTTGAATTCACTAGTCCCTCTTTTTCTAGAAATGTTAGAAATCTTAAAAACCATACCTTAGATGTTGTTGTAGGAGACTTAGATAAAGGAATACAAACTAGAGCTTCTCTTAGAAATTAGGTTGAACATCAGTCCTTTTTGTCACAGCTTGAACCTAAAAACATTGATGATTCTATCAATGATGAATTCTGGGTAATTTCCATGCAAGAAGAACTCAATCTATTTGAAAGAAATAATTTTTGGAAACTTGTTGAAAGACCCAAGGAAACTTTTTTCATAGGCACTAAATGGGTGTTTAGAAATAAGGTAGATGAAGCTGGAAATATAGTTAGTAATAAGGCTAGATTAGTTGCACAAGGCTATAGTCAAGAAGAAGGAATTGACTATGAGGAGAATTTTGATCCAGTATCTAGACTTGAATCCATTAGAATTCTACTTGATTATGCTGCAGATCTGAATTTAAAACTATATAAAATGGATGTTAAGAGTGCATTCTTAAATGGGTATATAGCTGAAGATGTTTTTGTTGAAAATCCCCCTGGATTTACAAACCCTCATTTTCAAAATCATATTTTTAAACTATCAAAAGCATTTTATGGTTTAAAACAAGCTCTAAGAGCTTGGTATGACAGATTAAGTACTTTTCTTATTTACAAAGGTTTTACAAAAGTAATAGTTGATCCTACCCTCTTTATAAAAATAATATATAATGATGTTTTAGTTGTTCAATTCTATGTAGATGATATTATTTTTGGATCTTCAAAAAATTCATTATGTATTGATTTTTCTAAAACGATGCAAAATGAATTTGAAATGAGTTTAATGGGTGAACTAAAATTATTTCTTGGATTTAAAATCTTTCAAAATCATGATGGAATTGTTTTGACTCAACGTAATTATACTAGAGATCTTCTAAAACATTTTGAATTGGATAGCACTAAAAGTAGTGACACTCCCACGAGTACCACTTGTAAGTTGGATCTTGATGAAGATGGAAAATCTGTTGATCAAACCACTTATAGAGGAATGATTGTAAGTCTACTCTACTTAACTGCTAGTTGTACTGACATTAGGTTTAGTGTGTGTATGTGTGATCGTTTTCAAGAAAATGCTAAAGAATCTCATTTAAATATTGTAAAGAGAATTTTCAAATATCTCAAGCATACACCCAATTTAGGACTGTTATATCCTAAAGGACAATCATTTGAACTAGTTAGTTATTTTGATGCTGACTTCGGTGGCTTTAAGTTAGATAGAAAAAGAACCTCTGGAACATGTCACCTTTTAGGAATGTCACTAGTATCATGGTGTTGTAAGAAACAAAACTCGGTTACATTATCTACTACAGAAGCTGAATACATAGCTGCTGGTAGTTGTTGTGCACAAATTTTGTGGATGAAACACACATTACTAGACTATGGATATAAATTCATACATGTACCAATAAATTGTGACAACACAAGTGCTATTAACATTTCAAAAAATTATGTTTCAAATTCTAGGACAAAACATATTGATGTAAGACATCACTTTTTGAGGGATCATTATCAAAAAGGTGATATCACCTTGGAATTCATTGGCACTGAATATCAAATTGATAATATATTCACTAAACCATTAAATTCTAAGAGAATAGACTACATCATACATGATCTTGTCATGATCAGTCACAAATAGATATATTACTTATCTTACTATTCAATATTTTACTATATTTTACTTTAATGTTTTATGTTCACAGTTTCTTGGTTACTGTCACATGTTTACGTTCTCACAACTAGCACCTTGTGTTCACGGTCTGTCACTGACTGTCTCACCGTGACTGAACAGTTTACTTACTATCTCACCATGATTGAACAGATCATTCACTGTCTCACCATGACGACCACTGACTGTCTCATTGTGAAGACCATTTACCATCACACCGTAACGACTATTCATGGTCTCACCGTGAAAATTATTTATGCTTTTATTTTAACCCGTATCGCGGTAATTCTTTTTTCACCACTTTTTACCTTCCCGTGTTTTTATTTTTGTGATGTATGATATTCCCAAATGATAAAACAAAAGGGTTTTCACTCGATTCTTCACCCAAACTCTCTCATACTCACTCTTTCTGAACCCTTTCAACCTAGAAACCCTCTCTCTCTCTCTCTCTCTAGACCTTCATTGGATTCTGAGGATGAATCATCCATCTTCATCTACTCCTGAGAAGCATAGCTCGAAGAAGAAGAAAATAGCACCAAAGCTGGTGCCCGAAGGACCCTTGAATCCAAACCTGGTCAACCATAGTGTTGTACCTGAAAAGGAAATTTGCCCTGAGTGGCTGTTGTCTAGAAAATATCTAGTTTTAAAAGTTTTAAGAGAACAAGGATGGATCAAATGGTTCTCAAGGATGGATAGACCCATTTACCCAAGGTTGGTATCTTAGTTCTATTAGTATGTAAAGTTTTCGTTTGATGCTGGTGAAAGTTTTGTTGTGAGAAGCTGGATCAATGGACAAAGATACTCCTTCTCGTCAAGGTTATGGGCTGCATGCCTTATTATTCCTCACTAAGGGATCTGTGATGATTATCAGAGATCCCCCCCACCTACAACTGATTTCTTTGACCTGGAAAATGCACTGGAAACCCTAACTGGAAATGGCACCAAGAGAAGGGTCATAGCTGCTGAACTTGATGGAGAGACATGGATACTGTTTAAATTTGTTCAAAATCTGATTAGCCCAAGGAAATGTGACTTTGTTGTCTTGAAGTATCAAGATGTGTTCTTGATCCATCTGATAAAGAATGGACACAAAATAAATCTGTGCAAATATATCATTCACCATATGTGTGAATTGATCAAGGTCGCATCTAAATCCACATCTCTGTTTTACTCTAGTCTGATTTCAGCAATGCTTGTTGAAAAAGGAGTAGCTGTACCCAATTAAGAAGTACTTATAGAATATGAATATTGTTTATCTAAACCTACCATCAGGAGGATGAAAATAAACTGGAACCCCTGGAAGAAGGAATAAATTGAAGATAATGATAAGCTCTATGAGAAGTTAAATCCTGTAGATTATCTAACAAGGCCAAAAAACATTACTGATCCTGGTTTGGAACCAGATAAAGTTGTTGAGTATTCATAAGATAAAGAGGAAGAGGAAGCTGAAGTACCACATAGAGAAGAGTCTGAAGTACCTCAAAGTGAAGAAGTTGTTATTGAGGAAGAAAGGCCAATTATTCATTCTGCTATTCTTGAAGAAGAACCTCCTACCCCTAGAGATGATGTTAATCTGGAAACCCAACCTAAGGCTACAAGAGAATTAATTGTCCCAGAATCTGAGCAGCAATCCATGGAATAGGCTGTAGTAGGAGAACTCCCTACTGTGGAAGAAGCAACTCAAGAAGAACTCCTTGCTATCCAAGAAGCTAATCTAGAAGACCTTCCTGTGGAATAATTTGTTCCTGAGATAATACCCTCTGCTAAAGAGAGAATGGATATAGCCTTTCAGTTTTCTAGGCAATAAATGGATGAGGAAATTAGAGATGATTCAGTGGATTTAGAAAAACTACCTAAGCCTCAATGTCCTGAAATGGAAGCACTTATTGAGGGGGAGGAACCTAAAAATCTTGATACTAATGAAGTTGAGGCTGATGAGGCTGAGTATGATGAAGCATCTCAACCTACTGAGTCATATTCTTTGTACACTCAGTATGTATTCTCTAGATTTTATGATGTGAGTGAATCTCAATAGGTTACTACCACTAGGATTGATCTTTCTTCTCTATTTCAATTGAAGTCAGTCTCACACCCTGAACCTCAGCCTGATCCTACACCTGTACCAATTCCTGCACCTGCACCTTTACCTGAACAATAATACTTTTTCAGTAAAGATGATTTTAAAGTCTTTGGAGACACTATCTTAGCTATAGTTTAGAAACGTTTATCCTCTCAACCTCGTATTGTAACACAACTGAGTCAGGAAGATGCCTCACTGCTTTTAGAAAAGATTATCTGGCACATTCAACCCAAGATGATTCATGAAATTCAAGAAGTAAGGGTTGAAAACAAGTTGCTCAGTACTGAAGTTGCAACCCTGAAAGGTATGGTTAAAAACCTGCAGAAAGAACTGCATTCAAGATCAGAACCTGCTCCTACTCCTCCTTCTCTTGAACCTTCTGTCTCAAACATCTCTCAAGATATTGTGTCCCAGATTCACCCATACCCACTATCCTTTGATGAAAAGATTACAGAAAGGCACACGTAGATGTTGCACCGCATGAGAGAGCTTGTGGAGAACCTGAACAAAATCACAGATGATTATATTTGGTTGTCTTCAAAAGGTCCTGAAATAGCTCAAATCTTTGACCAAAACTATCAAAGCTTCTACTTCTTCTGGTCAAACCTCATGTCCTTCTTTGGATAGTTCTCTGCTCAAATCTATAGTCAAGGAAGAGATTAAGAATGCCTTAAGTGGCTTTGATATGGTTCCTTTATATGAATTTGTTAAGAATAGTGATAGAGTGCTTGACCTGGTGCAAATCCATTCCAAGATTTCCAATTATGCTCAGCAAGAGATCTCTAAGAAAATGGACTTCTATTTCAACCAGATTTTCTCAAAGACTAATATGAAAAATCACTTTAAATATCCTGTAGAGAATCTAAAAATACCTCCTGTGACTGAGGCCTTCAAAGCTCAAGTTCAGAAGCTCACTGAGTTTACCAGATTGTTGGACAAGTTCAAGGAAAACAAAGATGATTTTGAAAAGGCCATGCAGTATGGAGGGGAGATTATTGCAGACTTTATTAAACTTCTGAGACCGTATCTTCATGTTTGGAGCACAGTAATTGTTGCTCCAGTAGTTGTTCCTCTCAGACCTTGATTACCTACTTTTACCTCTGCCTTACCATCAACAACCATGTCTGTTGGCTAGGCTCTTAGCTAGATCAGGTCTGTCATCCTTGACCAGCAAATTCCTCGATCTTCTACAGCTCCTACATTGTCTCCATCAGTCTTCGAAGGTCTCCCTTTACCTTCTCTATCTACCACTTCTATTCCTTCTTCTACATCAGCAACTGGCCCTATGGCTTCCACTTCTGCTGCTGATAAAGGAAAAGCGAATTTCAATCCCTAAAGAAGCCCAGTGACTACTATTTTTTGATGGGGATGTAATTGATTTTTGTATTTCTACTTTATGTTGTACTCTGATCACTTTTAATGACATATTAACTTATTAACCTCTCTTATTTTAACTTTTTGATAATCCAAAAAGGGGGAGAAAATGTGAGAAGTTATCTGTTATTCTATATGTTATTTTCTTTATAGTTGCATCCAATTCACACTCTTACTATACATGATTTGTGATCATCAAAAGGGGTGAGATTGTTGGACTCCTCATGTATTAATCATGTTTTAATGATCACAAATCTCATTAATGTTTACAAATATTATTAATGATCACTAATCTCACAAATCTTATCAATCATGTGTATATATGTTTCAAGTTATCTCATAATTTATAATGGTTAAGCTCAATTCCTTTTATGCATATTATTGTTTAAGTCTGAATACAGTTATTTGCCTAAGTACAAGACACCGTGAAGCTTGACACAGTAAGTCAGACACTGTGAGCAAGACACAGACATCATGACCAATGAGACACTGTGACCATGAGACATCGTGACCATGAGACATCGTGACCACGAGACATCGTGACACAGTAAGTTTGACACCGTGAAGCAAGACACTAAGAACAGACACAGTAAGCCAGACACTCTATTTTCCTAAGTCCCAGACACAGTTAGCATGACACAGTCATCAAGGCACCATGAATCCAGAAATGATGAGCAAGGCACCGGAAGCCAGAAACCGTAAGCGAGACACTGTGAAGGAGATACCGTGAAGGAGACACTGTGAAGGAAATACCCTGAAGGAGACACCGTGAAGGAGACACCATTTTCATAACTACTGTGACATCGTTTCCTAAACTATTTTGTCATTTTTCTATTTAACCTTTTTAACAGTCATATTTGATGCCTTTAATGCACTGAAATATTTAATGTTTCTTTGTATACATAGTACGAGGTACGAGGTACGACACATATGGAACCTATCAGCTAACCCTCATGAATTCGAAGATAAAGAGAAGTGTAACTCAAGAAACACGAGTGCACTATACTAAACAGAAAAACAAGTTGACAAGCACAACCATAAAGAATATATTGAAATATCTTCAAAGAAGAAATTGTCTCATGCATGAAATTTGACTCTACTGAAGAACACATGAAGTACACTGAAATTTAGAGAACATCTTTACTCGTGAAGAACACAAGCTGAACCATGACACTCTGTTTTTAAACAAAAAAACAAGAGGACTCAGAAGCATTTTTGTGTTATCCAACGAGTCCAGGTCTACACTACTAATCACTAGAGAATTCTGAACTCATACCTACTCTCTCTATCAATGATTTCTTTATTTTACTTTCGAGAAGTGTGTGTACTCTGTATATTTTACATACACACTGACTTCTGCGTTGAACTGGAGGATTTCAAAATCCTCATACCAAATTATTTACTCTTGTTTACCCACGAAAACTGTGGAAGAGGTCCCTATGTGTCCTAGTAATTATTTTGTTTACCCACAAAAACTATGGAAGAGGTCCCTGTGTGGCCTGGACAGTCCATGTACTGTTGTTAACCCCGATCCAGGGTGTGGATCAGAGTTTATTTATATAAACTGCTTGGTGGCAGGTGATCACCAAGTGGAGTGGATTAGGTCTCGGCTTGAGACCGAACCACTTATTTTATATCTGCTATGCTATTTTAAATTTAGTCTACTCTGTTTTACTGCTTTACTGCCTAATCCATAAAAACACTAAATTCACTTTGATAGTTAGTCTTGGAAAGAAGTTATATCTGATTTGTCTTAGTAGGATAACTTCAAAAAATAATTTTTAATAATACCAATTAATATTACTGAGAATTAATCAATCTTCTAAGAAGTTGTTTAAATATTCAACTCTTATAATAGTATAACCTTGATTAACTGGGCTGTATATATTTTTTGGGGAAATCATTATTTGTAAAACTAATATCCTTTAAAAATAAATTTTTATAGTTAATCAATTCAGCCCTCTCCTATTGAGTTAACTACTCTGACCAACAAGGAGTATTCTCATCATAATCATCTGACTAAGGGAGTTAAATGACTTGGTAGATGAATTCCTCTCTTACCAGTCAATGGAAGAAAAAGGGACAAAACTTGGAAACTATGATAGCACAACACTAGGTCTAGCCAAACCTGCTCGGATCACCATCTTTCTCATTTTATTAAAACCAATAAAACCAAACTACTTATTTCTATCACATTATTCAAAATTAATTAAAACCAATTGTTTTCAGAAAATCAATAAAAAGTAAAAAACTTGTTTTGTGTGCACCCCTCTTCAGGAGACTACCTTGAGTTGACTATTATACTATACTTAGGTAATTTAAAATATTTTTTCCATGCCCCATTGTAACACCCCAAACTTCCACGGTACACTTCTCTTTGAATAATACAGTAGCGTGTATTGTATGCAACTTCGAGTTCTAACACACACCACAACCAATCAAACTAGCCGTTATGAATAGTAATACCCACTTTTTAAAATTTTATAAATTTTATCTTTCAAAATGGACTTCATTTTTGGATTTAGAATATAAAAATTATCTTAGGGTGAATTTTTTGTATTTTTCTAAAAACTTCCAATTTTTTATGAATAGTGAAAAATACTAACCTTTAATTAAAAACAACTTTTTTAATCAAAATAATTTATAGTGATAAATTATACTATTGAGTGGTTTTAAAGTATAATTAGATTATATTCTTACCATTTAATCCAATTTTGGTCATTGGACACAATTTCACATTTAAAGTGGACATAAACAAGTGTTAATCTTTTGATAGTTATTATTTCATAATAACACGATTTTTGTTTTGACAGCGGGAATTAATTTTAAATTAATTTCTGCCACTTCTATGTTTTGAATTTAGAAAAATGGATTCAATATTTGGAATTAGGATGTCAAAATTGTGTAAATATTTAACTTTAAATTTTAGACATTTTAAATAATTACTTCGGTAAATATTTTATTTACCATGGTTAAAGGTTAAATCCGGTAAATAAGGATAAACAATAATATTATAATAATATTAAATTACTTTAACACATTTCCTAACCCTATTTTTGGATACATGTCCAACCATGGGCATCTTTGGGTCGATTTTGGGACCCCATGGAGCCACTTGTAAGTGATAATGACACTTTATATTAATTATAATAAAGTAAATACAAAAATGATATGAGCATATATCTTTTAGAAAAAAAAAATTTATATAGGTTTATATATGTTATCTTTTAGACAATAAATATTCATTAGAAATATAAAAATATTTCCTACATCATGGTATTTTTTTAATAATTTTTATACATCTAATAAACTAAATTATTTATGACACAATGATGATGTAGTGTTTACCTCATTAATAAATGATTTAAATAAATAAGATTATAAAGATTAAAATAATACCCAAAACCTATCAAATTATTATTGAATGATTTCATTTCGATCATGATTCATCTTATATTCAACTTTAATGAGTTTTGGACCTTTATAAACTGAATATCATTATATAATAAAATAATATTTTCAATCTTTCTTAAAGAGCCCCTCCTCCCCCTTATAAAAGAACATCACTTCTAACCAATTTCTCACACCTCTCAAGCCTTTTGGATCGTCCAAAATCTGACCAATTAAGATCCCTACATCCCTCTCCTCCTCCTAGAAGTCTTAACTTAGTCATAAGGCACTTCAAGAGTCCTTTTGGTTCAAACCAAAGGGAGTTACCCAAATTAAAGGTAACGATTTCTCTTAACTTCTTTTCTTTTATTTTACTTCTCCAACCCCTAAACTCTTTTTATTATTTTCTTTTGTAACAACACCAATATCCTAAATATACTAGTATATTTTTATGAGAATTATTCGAACTACTCTTACACACACCTTCATCTAATGGGTGAAGAACATAATGTTTCTGTGGATGGCAACCAAACACCTCACGAAACGATGATTGTTCAATTATCTCCTACCGCCTCTCATGGTGGACATTATGATGGAACTATAATTAAATATGATATTCATGATATTTATTTTATATATAAGCTTCTGTAATTCCATTTTATATCATACCATTATTCATTTTATGTTGTATATATATATATGATAATTTCATTTTAGGAAGTGGGGACTACCGCCACCTCAAAGTGATATGAATCGTTCATATCATACATAGAACGTATAAAGTATGGTGTTAATGAACTTAAGTAACATATATAAGATATTATATTATACTGGAATAATAATATACCTATGTATCATTTGGTTTTGATTCCTTTTAAAATGAAAAAAGAAATGGAAGTAGCGTTCGTGCGTATGTACGGATTACCGTCTCCACGAACACGATGAGATTCATTTCCCCATCATATCCATTCAAGAATAATTTTAATTTGATGGTTAAAAATAATTTTTAATGACATAATACCATTCTGTATATAAATAAAATATATCCTATTCATAAAAAACATTACTTACGTAACCAAGCATATAAAAGAGAACGAATCAGTTAACACCGAAACAATGATAATACTAAAAGGCAATATTAGAAGATCATATATGATATCATATTAATGTATATTATTTTTGAATAATTTCATAAAAATTATTTCACCATTATACAGGATGTTAACCTACCCTCTACCAAGGAAAAGTACAAGGTAAGGGTTTATTTCACAATCTCTTCATTATCCGAGATTGTTTATATATAATTATCTAATAGGACCTCTTTATCATCCACATCCATGTTTCTTAAAAATTTATTTCAAAACATTCTTACTATATTATATACTATGGGTTAAAGTCATTTATACCCTTTTTTAAATTTTTATAATATGTTTATAAAGGAATCTTTTTGTCATTTTCCAAACAAGGTCCTTTTTAACCTTTTCAAAAAAATTATGGTAAGAATGTCCTTTTTAACTTATACGGTGGGTGCGGCTATATTATGTCATTATAACATCATCGAAGCTTCCCTTACAATCTTATAAGAATATTTTCAAAATAAATTTTTTCTTTATAATTATGTGACTCTTAAATGATTTCAAAATATAATGAGATATTTCTCTAAAAAAGGTTTTGATTTCATCTATGTCAACATCCTTTGATGGATTTAAGTTTATTTGAAGTTGATTTATTATGATATAAAACTTTCATATTGTATTGAAGGTTTTGTGATATGTTTGACTGTGGATGTGCTATTTTTATACCATTCATGGTTTATGATTAAATTATTGACATTTCGTACGCTAGTTTTAATATGAATGTTTATGTTATATTTTAACATTTTCATATGAGGAATGTATTGGACTTAGTAAGTGACGGGTGGATCCTGCTATAGTGCCTCGATGCATCGGTAGGTCTCATGAGATAACTAGATGTGGAATTATACAAGGCCCTTTCCCATTTTGATATATGGTTTTGGCCGAGGCCTTAATCATTTTTAGACGTCTTGGCCGAGGCCTTGACAAAATGTTTCAGAATGTCTGGCATTATACATTCCCTCATTATGAAAATAATATTGATGGTTCATGTGGTAATTCGTCTAGTATAATACCCATGATTATGTTTTATTATGCCATTATTTACTCAACTCATATTCCTTCCATAAAAGTATTCATGTTTATTATTGGTAAAGGCATGTGGTTTCAATTATTCACCATGCTTAATATTTATGTTATCTTCTGTTGCATTGCTTACCCTTACTGATCATTTGAGCTCACCCTTTTCTTATATTTCATTTTCCCAGGATATGAAGAAGTTAGTTATGAGTGACTTATAGGAATAATCTAGGAGTCTTGGATGTTTCTAATGAAATATATATTCATGTTGTATTTCTCTTCAAGTTGTAAAGTTGAACTTATGTATGAATCTTGTTTCCAATAATACTAAACTGATCGGTCTTTCGAGACATGATTTCCTTGTGATCATTCCAATGTTATGAAGTAATGCACCAACTCTAGGTAACTAGGGTCCGGGTGTTATAGTTGGTATCAGAGGAAGTTTAGTAAAAACCTTGGAATCTAGTTTTAGATAAACTCTGATTAGAGCACATAGATCTAAGATGGACTTTGAGGATTAGTATAGAAGAACTTCCTAGAATTTTGGTATTGTAGAGAATTTGTGAGTTTTCCAAGAAATGAATCCCTATCTGGATACGAGCAGGTAGAGGCAGCTCTGGCACAGATGTACCTAGGGGTAAAACCCAAAAACACCGCTTTGAGCTAGACTCGAACGGGAACTGGTGTACAACAACAGGCCTTGCTGTACTCTTGGTTACGACACTTATGGGGGATATGCTTAGGATAATTCTCATTTTCTTTACAAACAATTATGAAGGGTTTATGAGTATATACTTCCTCAAAGAAAGAATTTTAATGATTATGGATTACATCCATCAACTGTTCAATTTATGTTAAGTGTTTTACAAGTTTGGAATTATGTATTTCGATTCATAAACTAATCGAGTTTATGACATTGTTTAGAAATGGAGCCTAGTGGAAATAATGGAAACCGTATCAATGCATGCACTCCATGTAGGGATTTCCCTCCTTCTCAAGATAATTATAGTGGAGCTGGTGATACAACTGGTGATGATCAGATTATCACTATACTGGGACAACTCACACAGGTTATAAATAATAACCGTACCCATATGGAGCACCCTGATCCGCAACATGGAGGATCAATGTTAGATCGCTTAATGAGGTAACAACCATCAATATTCAATGGGAGTAAAAATCCATTAGTAGCTGAGCAATGGATAAATTCCTTAGAGAAAATATTCCATGCCTTGGGGAGTAATGAAAGGTAAAAAGTTATCTTGGCAGTTTACCACCTCACTGGAGATGTTGATCAATGGTGGTCATTGATTCAAAACACAAAGGAAGATGATGAAGTATCAAATATGGAATGGAGGGAGTTTAAAGATCTTTTCTTAGAAAAAATACTTTCCCCGTGACCATCGAGCAGACATGGAAAGAAAATTTCTGAGTATAAGGCAAAAGGAGGATGAGAATGTCGCGAAGTATGAGCCTAACTTTAAAGGTTAGCGAGGCATGCTGCAGATTATATACGTAACCCAAGAAGTAAGATTGATTATTTCTTTGATGGGTTAAAACCATTTCTCCGTCGAGCATTAGTATCACAATCCTTCTCATCATACGAAGATATTGTCTCATGTGCTATCAATATAGAAAATGAATTCTCTAAGTCTTGTGACTTTAAATCAAAGCAAGAGAAGAAGAGACCTGCTGAACACTCTGGGAAAGGAAATAAGGAAATAGGGAAGAAGGGAAGAATTTAATTTCTTCCCTGTGATAATTGTGGAAGGAAGCACCCTGGTGCCTGTCTAAAAGGAAAGGGAGTATGCTACAAATGTGGACAGAAAGGCCATCTAGCTGGTGATTGTAAGAGGAAGAAAGAATCTACCGATGTTTAATGCTTCAATTGCAGGGATATGGGACATTATGCAAATGAATGTCCTAAGCGTCAAAGAAACTTACCTCAGAAAAGGCCAAGGGATCAAGGCCAAGCTTATGTTATCACTACTGCTGAGGTAGAAGCTTTGAGAGACGTGGTGGCAAGTAATTTAATGGTTTCCTTAAGTTTAGAAAATGATTTATTTGATTATGGATCATCACATTGTTTCATATCTTCCCAATTTGCTAAGAAAATTAGATATTTCTAATTTGATTTAACAAGGGAGTTGTCAGTTAAAACTCCTAAGGGAAGTATCATCGCAACAAAGTTTTATGAATCTGTTCCCATTAGAGCATATAAATGTTATTTATCAGCTGATCTCATCATCATACCCATGATTGAATTTGATATATTCCTCAATATGGATTGTCTTTCAGACCATGATGCAAAAATTTATTGTAAGAGGAAGGAGGTTACTATTTTTGATGACAATGATAAGGAACACCTTATCTTTAGAGTAAAATCATCACCACCTAATTCTTATCTAGATCCACCCCCAGTAGCTCAACTAAATTCAATTATTGGGGAGGAAGATAATGAAATAACTATGGGTGAGGAAAGAAATGTTCAAATAGAGGATGTAACTATTGTGAGAGAATATGTTGATGTGTTTCTAGAAGATTTACATGGACATCCTCTAGAATGAGAAATTGAGTTTTTCATTGATTTAATTCCTGGTTCAAGGCCTATATTGAAGACCCCTTATAGAATGGACATTGTGGAATTAGTGGAACTAAAGAAACAACTAGATGAATTGAGTAATAAGGGATTTATTTTCCCTAGTGTTTCTCCATGTGGAGCCCCTGTCCTTTTTGTTAAGAAGAAATATGGATCTATGAGGTTATGTATCTACTACAGGGAGATCAATGCTATAACAATAAATAACAAAAATCCCCTACCTTGCATTGATGATTTATTTGACCAACTATATGGAGCTCAATAATTTTCAAATATTGACCTTATATCTAGATACCATCAGTTGTGTGTGAAGAAGGAATACATTCTGAAGACAGCATTTCGAACCAGGTACGGGCATTATGAGTTTACAGTAATGCATTTTGGATTGACTAATGCACCATATGTCTTCATGGATCTAATGAATAGATTTTTCAAGGAATATCTTGATGAATTTGTAGTGGTATTTATTGATGATATCTTGGTATACTCCAAAAGCTATGAAGATCATCAAAATCACTTGCACATTATCCTGAAGACTCTGAGAAGACATGAATTATATGGGAAGTTTAGCAAGTATGAATTCTGTCTTCAAAAGACTTATTTTCTTGACCATATTGTCTCTAAGGATGGAATCCCTATTTATCCTTATAAGACAAGAGAAATCAAAGAATGTCCATCACCAATGAGTATAACCGAGGTACGTAGTTTTATTGTTTTAGCAGGTTATTATCGACGTTTCGTCCAGAATTTTGCCTGATTGGCTAACCCATTAACGAAGATCGCACGTAAAGTGGTTAAATTTGTTTGGAAAAAATATTGTGAAGAATGTTTATAAGAACTAAAGAGAAGATTATTCAATGATTCTATATTGACTCTACCATCGGGGAATGACAGGTTTGTTATTTATAGTGATGCTTCAAAGAAAGGACTTGGTTGTATCCTTATACAGAATGATAGGGTTATTGCCTATGCATCACGAAAGCTAAAAAATTATGAGCAAAACTATCCTACTCATGATCTTGAGTTATCTGCTGTAATCTTTTCCTTGAAGATATGGAGACATTATCTCTATGGTGAAAATGTGAGATATATACTGATCACAAGAGTTTGAAGTATATTTTCTCACAGAAAGAACTCAACATGAGGCAAAGTAGATGGCTTGAACTACTCAAGGATTATGATTGAACGATACACTACCACCCAGGGAAGTCAAATAAGGTAGAAGATGATTTGAGTAGAAATGATCGTGGAGTTTTTAACAATATGAGAGTTGAAAAGGATCCTATATATATGGATCTAGTAAAGATGGATATGGGAATCACCAGGGAAGGTGAAACATCAATACTTTTTCAAATGGTTGCCAAACCATATTTACTAGAAAGGATAAAGAGTTCTCATATCGGTGATGAAGAGTTTCAAAAGAAGATTAAAGTTGTGAATGATGGGATATTGAGTGACTTTTTGTATGAAGATGGAATTTTGAAATTTGGGAAGAGACTTTGTGTTCCCAATATACCTGATCTAAAAAGATAATTGTTGGATGATGCTCATAGTTCCAATTTGTCTATACACCCTGGGATCACCAAAATGTATAGAGATTTGAAATAACATTTTTGGTGGGACAACATGAAGAGGGAGATTGCTGATTTTGTGTCAAGATGTATGGTTTGTCAACAAGTGAAAGCTAGAAGGCAAAAGCCTGGAGAAGTTATGAAACCTCTTCCCATACCTGAGTGGAAATGGGATAATATTACGATGGACTTTGTCATGGGACTACCAAAGACTCCTAGAAGGAACGATGCAATATGGGTCATTGTTGATCGTCTTACCAAGTCAGCACATTTTCTTACTATAAGAGAAGATCTACCACTTGAACGTCTAGCAAGGCTATATATTAATTAAGTTGTAAGACTTCATGGAGTGCCCCTATCGATTTTTTCTGATCGTGATCCATGTTTTACATCAAGATTTTGAAAAATTCTTCAGAAGTCCTTGGATACTGAACTTCGTTTGAGCACATCCTACCACCCCCAAACTGATGGAAAATCATAACGGACTATTCAAACCTTAGAAGACATGTTGAGATCATGCTCACTTAACTTTCAAGGTATATGGGATCAATATTTACCTCTGGTAGAATTTTCCTATAACAATAGCTTACATTCAATTATTCGGATGGCACCATATGAAGCGTTATACGGAAAGATATTTCGCACACCAACTTGTAGGGATGATTTTGGTGAAAGAAAAATCGTAGGCCCAGAACTTGTGAAGGAAACGATGGAAAAGGTGAAGGTAATCCAAACCCACATCAAAGCATATCAAAGTAGGCATAAGAGCTATGCCGATAACCGAAGGAAGGATTTGGAATAGCATATAGGAGATCATGTTTTCTTAAAGGAATCTCCATGGAAGGGTGTTATACGTTTCAGTAAGAAGGGTAAATTTAGTCCTAGGTACATCGGACCTTTCAAAATTCTAGAATGAATTGGGGTTGTAGCTTACTGTTTGGCAATGCCGCCAAGTCTCTCCAAAGTTCACGATGTGTTCCATGTATCACTGTAGAGAAAATACATGCCTGACCCAATGCATGTACTCACATATGAAAAAGTAGAACTGGAACCCGATCTTTCTTATTGCAAAGAGCCTGTCAGGATTCTTGATACAAGAGAATATGTGTTGAGAAACCGGACGACTCGTCTGGTAAAAGTTTTATGGAGAAACCATAAGATGGAAGAGGTAACGTGGGAACCCGAGGAACTTATGATGAAGAACCACCCGAGTCTTTTTATGCAGTAATATTCTAGAAATTTTGAGGACGAAATTATTTGAAGGAGGGGAGAATGTAACACTCCAAGATTCCATGGTATGCTTCTCTTTGAATAATACAGTAGTGTGTATTGTAGGGAACATCGAGTTCTAACACACACCACAACCAATCAAACTAGCTGTTATGAATAGTAATACCCACTTTTTGAAATTTAATAAATTTAATCTTTCAAAATAGACTTTATTTTTTGATTCATAATATCAAAATTATCTTAGGGTAAATTTTTGGTATTTTTCAGAAAACTTCCAATTTTTGATGAATAGTGAAAAATACTAAACTTTAATTAAAAACAAATTTTTTAATAAAAATAATTTATAGTGCTAAATTATAATATTGAGTGGTTTTAAAGTATAATTAGATTATATTTTCACCATCTAATCCAATGTTGGTCATTGGACACAATTTCACATTTAAACTGGACATAAACAAGTGTTAATCTTTTGATAGTTATTATTTCATAAAAACACGCTTTTTATTTTGACAACAGGAATTAATTTTAAATTAATTTCTGCCACTTCTATGTTTTGAATTTATAAAAATGGATTCCATATTTGGAATCAGGATTTCAAAATTGTGTAAATAGGTAGCTTTAATTTTTAGACATTTTGAATAATTACTTCGGTAAATATTTTATTTACCATGGTTAAAGGGTAAATCTGGTAAATAAGGGTAAAAAATAATATTATAATAATATTAAATTACCCTAACAGGTGTCTTAACCCTATTTACTGATACATATCCAACCATGGGAATCTTTGGGTAGATTTTGGGACCCCATAGAGCCACTTGTAAGTGATAATGACACTTCATATTAATTATGTTAAAGTAAATACAAAAATGACATACGCATATATCTTTTAGAAAAAAAAATTACATAGAGTTATATATGTTATCTATTCGACTATAAATATTCATTATAAATATAAAAATATTTCCTACATCATGGTATTTTTTTTATAATTTTTAGACATCTAATAAACTAAATCATTTATGACACAATAATGATGTAGTGTTTACCTCATTAATAAATGATTTAAATAAATAAGATTATAAAGAATAAAATAATACCCAAAACCTGTCCAATTATTATTGGATGATTTCATTTAGATCATGAGTCATATTATCTTAAACTTTAATGAGTTTTTGACCTTTAGAAACTGAATATCATTATATAATAAAATAATATTTGCAATCTTTCCTAAAGATCCCCTCCTCCCCCTTATAAAAGGACACCACTTCTAACCAATTACTCACACATCTCAAGTCTTTTGGATCATCCAACATCTAACCAATTAATCTCCCTACATCCCTCTCCTCCTTATAGAAACCTTAACTTAAGTATAAGTCACTTCAAGAGTCCTTTTGGTTCAAACCAAAGGGAGTTACCCAAATTAAAGGTAATGATTTCTCTTAACTTCTTTTCTTTTATTTTACTTCTCCAACCCTTAAACTCTTTTTATTATTTTCTTTTGTAACAACACCAGTATCCTCAATATACTATGATATTTTTATGATAAGTATTCTAACTACACTTACACACACCTCCATCTAATGGGTGAAGAACATAATGTTTCATTGGATGGCAACCAAACGCCTCACGAAACGATGATTGTTCAATTATCTCCTACAGTCTCTCATGGTGGACATTATAATGGAACTTTAATTAAATATTATATTCATGATATTTATTTTATATATAATATTCTTTAATTCCATTTTATATCATACCATTATTTGTTTCATGTTGTATATATATATGATAATTTCATTTGAGGAAGTGCGGATTACCGTGCCCTCAAAGTGATATGACACGTTCATACCATACATGGAACGTATAAAAGATGGTGTTAATGAACTTAAGTAACATATATAAGATATTATATTATACGGTAATAATAACATACCTTTGTATCATTTGGTTTTTATTCCTTTTAAAATGAAAAATGAAATGGAAGTAGCGTACGTACGGATTACCATCTCCACGAACGCGATGAGATTCATTTCCCCATCATATCCATTCAAGACTAATTTTTATTTAATGGTTAAAAATAATTTTTAATGACATAATATCATTCTGTATATAAATCAAATATATCCTATTCATAACAAACATGACTTACGTAACCAAGCATATAAAGGAGAACGAATCAATTAACACTGAAACAATGATAATACTAAAAGGAAATATTATAAGATCATATATGATATCATATTAATGTATATGATTATTGAATAATTTAATAAAAATTATTTCACCATTATAAAGGAGTTTAACCTACCCTTGACCAAGGAAAAGTACAAGGTAAGGGTTTATTTTACAATCTATTCATTATCCGAGATTGTTTATATGTAATTATCTAGTGGGACCTCTTTATCATCCCCATCCATGTTTCTTAAAAATGTATTTCAAAACATTCCTACTATTTTATAGACTATGGGTTAAAGTAATTTATACCCTTGTTTTACTTTTTATAAGATGTTTATAAAGTAATCTTTCCGTTGTTTTCCAAACAAGGTCCTTTTTAACCTTTTTGACAAAATTAAGGTAAGAATGTCCTTTTTAACTTATATGGTGGGTGCAGCTATATTATGTAGTTAAAACATCGTCGAAACTTCCCTTATAATATTATAAGAGTATTTTCAAAATAAATTTTTTCTTTATAATTATGTGACTCTTAAATTATTTCAAAATATAAAGAGATATTTCTCTAAAAAAGGTTTTGATTTCATTTATGTCAAAATCCTTTTATGGATTTAAGTTTATTTGAAGTTGATTTATTATGATACAAAACTTCTATATTGTATTGAAGTTTTTCTGATATGTTTGAATGTGGATGTGCTATTTTTATACCATTCATGTTTTATGATTAAATTATTGACATTTCATACACTAGTTTTAATACGAATGTTTATGTTATATTTCAACCTCTTCATATAAGGAATGTATTGGACTTAGTGACGGGTAGAGCCCTCTATAGCTCCTCAATTCATCGGTAGGTCTCATGAGACAACTAGATGTGTAATTGGCCGAGGCCCTTACCCATTTTGATATATGATTTTGGCTGAAACCTTAATCATTTTTAGATGTCTTGGCCGAGGCCTTGACAAAATGTTTCAGAATGTCCGGCATTATACATTCCCTCATTATGAAAATAATATTGATGGTTTAGGTGGTCATTCGTCTAGTAGAATACCCATGATTATGTTTTATTATAGAATTATTTACTCATCTCATATTCTTACCATAAAAGTATTCATTTTTATTATTGGTAAAGGCATGTGGTTTCAATTATTCACCATGCTTAATATTTATGTTATCTTCCGCTGCATTTCTTATTCTTACTGAGCGTTTGATCTCACCCCTTTCTTATGTTTCATTTTCCCATGATATGAAGAAGTTAGTTATGAGTGACTTTCAGGCATAATCTAGGAGGCTTGGATGTTTCTAATGAAATATATATTCGTGTTTTATTTCTCTTCAAGTTATAAAGTTGAACTTATGTATGAATCTTGTTTCCAATAATACTAAACTGATTGGTCTTTCAAGACATGATTTCCTTGTGATCATGCCAATGTTATGAAATAATGCACTGACTCTAGGTAACTAGGGTTGGGGTATTACACCCATGATAGGAGTGCATCACTTAACCCCTATATATCATCCACACACACTCCAATAATCTATGCATTCATCATTTTTCGAATTTTGGGTTCAAGAGTGGAGATCCAATGAATCCTTCGGTGTCACAATGATCATCGTGATCTCGTGCCTTCGATCCATCAAAGGCGTTCTTGGATCAGTGCTCGAAGAGAGGTTATATCTATTTATAAGGTGGGGTGAGAGATAATCTCTCATTTTTTTGGAATGAAAATCATTCCATAAATGAGCTCTCTCCCTGCTTATATAGTGGATTGAGCAAATACCCGAAAAGGGTTCCTAGTCCTAGAATTAAATCACCTACTAAATAAGAAATAAATAAATAATTATGATAAATTAAACCGTATCATAAATATTATTTATATTTTATCACATTCCTTTAATATATATTAAATATGTTATGTGATAAAACCAAGTCATTTATATCGACTAATAGTTCTCGCTAATATTAAACGAACCTGGAATATTAAAATAATATTCATTCCTATAATATTTTTCATGTATTCACTAAATACCATGTGAATAATTTAAATAAATAAATTCAACCAAATTATTCTTTAATTGAATAATAATTTATTTATTTATTTATTGGTGATCAATAAAACTTGGACAACACTCAGAACCCATGGTAGGGCTCACCATGTCTTATATACTTATTCATCATAATAGTGAAAATTCTTGAATATGATATTGTGTGTAACCATCTAGGTCCTTATCTGGATAGTAATGAATAATATTCATAGACCAAGAGTGGATTATGGCAACCCATCAAGGCCCCTAAAGAGATAAGAAATAGTCATGCCAATGACAACCAACCTACAAACACATACTGTGTAATATAATCTCATTATCTATAGATATCTCATAAAGTAGGATGCACACTTGTGTCATTGTCCTTATTTATTTATTATTATTTTATCTAACTGGACATAATTACCTTCGACTACCTTGTCCAAGGATTTATGAAGATACTACTATCCTGATCAATCAGACCCGAGATATATTACGTCCTTAACTCTGAAGCTAAAAATTATATCTTGACCATTCAACCAATATCATACCACCAATGAAAGAAGCAACCTTAACACGATTTCATTATCATGGTTTTTTTCTTGCGTCAAAGTATGAGGTCAAATGACACATATTGATAATGATCTCAAGTCAGGAGACCAATGCACATGCTCATAGATAGAAACATCCAATGACACCTAAAACATGTGGTGTTCCTATTAGCGGGTTTGTCCTAGTGATATCACCTACCAAAGATTACCAATTTCGAATTTTATAAGAAGATGTATCAATGCTTATGATCCCAAACACCTTATAGTTAAACATAAATTGCATCCAATCATTATGATGTATCTAGACCATAGGACATGTTTTTAAGATTAATTTCATAGTATCTTAAGGTTCTCATTATAGACTGGGATCAGATATAACCTTTTGATGTGATAATTAATCTATGTCCATTACAATTAAATAGTGAACTCAGAAATTTCTACACTATAATGATAAGTATGCATCATGAATATCTCACTGTATACATGAAATGTTAATCAAATAGTACTAATAAAGTTGGGTCTAGGGAATCCACTTTTACAACACTCACTTTCACTAGATCCAACTTGTTGATTATCCTTGTTAGCTCTCACATGATTAAGATCATGTTTCTAAGAAGTCCCGACTTTAGTTTTTGGGTCCTCCATGTCTCCATTGTGTGGCTACTTTGCTATGTAAAACCTTATCTCCTTGAGTAAAAATCCTCAATAGATGGAATCCATGAGTATATTCCTTTTATCCACTTTCAAAACTTGACATTTTGGCTAGTGCTAGTAATAGAATTATCATGATGATAAAACTTTACTTATTAGGTTTGATTCCAAGAACTAGAACAAATCATTGCATATAATACACTACTTATTATTAGCCTCAAAAACTACAGTATACTTGGTATTTGTAGATATGGATACCACTGGCTTGTATGAGCTTGTCTCACACATTACCTTAGTCTGAGTGAGATATTAGATCACATTGATCTAAGGAAAATAAGTTTTTTTCCCCTAAAAACTTGTATCCATTCCTCTCCATTAACCATGCATATATCCTTTGTACTCACCCTAGTACTATTGGATAGTTCTAACTGCTTCCCTTGAAGTTCTCCTGGATATAACTCGTATTTTCCTATCATAAAGTATATATTGGAAATATCATTTCTTTTACATATCATGGAATATGTGATTGATCCATCCTAAAAGCATATGGAACACTAATCACCACATTAATCTCCTTAGATTCTCATTCATGTCTTCTTAGAGAGATTTATTCCATGTGACATTGGTAAAAATTCTCCCTCAAATTGTTCCAGCTTGTATTTTACAATACCATGTCATTATATGTACGATTGAATAGGTCTAAGAAACCATTAGATCTACCTCAGTTTATCCTATTCCCTATAACTTAGGTTGCTACTTTAAGTCAATATTTATAGAGATACTTTCATCCTGGTCTTAACTAACTATAAGACCAATAGCTATTTTCCATATGTTACCAAACATATTTTACTTAGAAAACAATTGAACTGCCACTGACCTATGGTAGGGAAAAGATTCATTCAAAATGAATATTCTATGATCTAGTTGCTTACTTCAATCCTAAACTAGATTTGAGTAAATTTCACCTCTTATTGTCATTTAATAGTATCATCGTCCCTTTATGGTTGAGTCGTATAGAAACCTTCCTAGATTGGTGGTCTTGACATCTAATTCTCAATAAAATGGTCATAAAAATTATCTATAACAAGTAAAATTCTAATGGATTTAGGTATAATGACTTAGTATAACCAATCAATCCTTTTTGGTACCACTCTTGTACCATTCGTGTATCATATCACTTGAATTCCCACCGCAATATTCAAAATAATAAGCCCCCTTGTACATTTATACATGGAATCTATTATTGAATTTTAATCGACCTTTTCAATTTTAGTTAATTGCCATATACTGCCTAATTTTTGGAATTTTTATTCTCAATAAATAATTTATCACCAACCATGGTAATTATAAAACCATCACCATGGTTTTATCCTTCTTATGTGGTATGTGTCTATAGAACATTCCTTTTCTACATGCTCTTTTGGAACCTATTCCTATGCCAACTACTTGTGTGTCTCTAGAATTGAAAAGTCAATCTTTCTCCCACTATCTCAAGTAGATATGTTCGCCTTTTTATAGAAATGTAGTCTATCACTTGACTATATATTTCTATCATAGGGATTTCTATAATATCCTAAGAAACTTTTAGGATAGTTACATTAGATGCACATTGTGTTTCTCTTGATGCAAGTTTGTTTATGTCCTAAAAAACACTTTACATTTAAACACAAGTTCTTACGAAATAATGGATTTCCATCATATTATAACTCATATGATATCCATTTTTCATTATAGTTGGCATGTGGTTATGGGATATATTTTTTATTTATGAAGCACATCTTGAAATATAATGGAAGTTTCTACAATGCATATATATATATATATATATATCAACATTGATTCTCCTTATACTTATATCATGACTCTGATCTGTATAAGAAAATGTGTGTTTAGGAATTGTTCCACGCTACACTTTTTTTATCAATGTTAACATGTGAGACTCATTATCGGTACTTTTTATAGCATCACAGCTCTGATGTGGATAAGGTAATATGTGTTTAGGAATTACTCCATGCTACATTATAATGATCGATGAATTCTTGGTTGAGATATTCTTTGACAGATCAGCTCGAAGCAACTCATATTTTTTGGCCATGCATATATATCATACTTCAATTTTATATTCTTTAATAAACACTTAAAGGAATATAATGAAGTATATTTACCACTAGTTTACCCTTGGAATAGTTTACGCTCTAGCTGAACTAATTCTGAAGGCTTTATGGATTACCTTTATTTCTGAAGATTTCTTTGTCCAAAACTAAATATGTCGATAACACCTAAGGTTTTTAACTCCAAAGAGTCCAAATACCATACTAGGTACATCCTTTAAATCCAATTAGTTTTACTTGATAAATAATTATCTTGTCACAGCTAGATATATAAGTCTTACATTTTATATTCATCATGTATTAACAATGATTCATGTATCAATGAACTATTATTTGAGTATTAAACACCACAAACAACATTTGTGTACTTCTCACCGCTAACTTAGGAACCACCCTTTCTCAGCTGCTTGGAGAAAACACCTTACTTCCAGTAATGCTTATATACTTACTTGGTCATTATATTCAAATGCACATATGTTATAGGCATATTTTATTCAATACCTAAGAAGTATGACTAAGACGTTACCATTTATATTGATGAATATTCCTAAATAAGAAGCGACTACTTGCTTCTTCAATTTAGTTTATTGCATTTATTTTCCATAGAATTTATTTGACAACATGTGAAGCAAATAACCTCATGTTTAATACCTGTTTCTTTTAAGGGAATTGTGAAGGTGCCTTTGGAATCTCTCTTTCCATTGGTCTTTTCTCCTTAAATTTCAACTTGTTCACTATAATGATTAAATATTAATCTTTCTTTAATGATCTTATTACTTTGTGAACCTTACACAAAAGGGTAACGAATTATTTTCTCCATAATGTTCATTTTACAATCTTAAATGAAACTAGAGTAAATGGGTGCAAATGAAATGAAAAAGTGTTCCATTGAAATATTTTGATCCATCTTTCAATTTACACATATCTAGTGTAATCAACATCTAATTCATATTTTTACTAACTTTCTCTTTGTCAGCTTCTCAGAGATGAGACAACATGTGAAATCATCCTTGTCCTAATGTTGTATCCACGACTCACATCAGACATTAATGTTCGCATTATGAAATAACCATCATATTCATATTACATGAGTCACTTGTAATCATTTTTACACCCTTGCTTCCGGAGGTGGATTAATAGGTATTAGGTACACCAACACCTTGATTTTACTATATCATAGTATTAAGCACAAGTGTCTGTACTACCCTTTGGAAACTCATGTTGGATATGACATTTACTTTTTCCAATAATTATCACATTATTACTTATGGTATTACTTTAAATTTTCTATAAAAATAAAATCTAACTGATTGTAATTTTATCATGATTACTGATTATAAATTATTTATTATTTATATCATTAAATTTCTTCTACTTTTTTATCGAATTCTATGAACTCTATGTACTAGAATCAGAATACTATGTCGCTTGAGTATTTTAGTGAAAAGGAACCTTTAACCTCCTGTCATATTATACATGATTTGGCTAAGCCACTACTCGGAGAGTTCAAGGTAGGCATTTGACTGACCAACTGTATTAACTCCTGGTTCCTTGAACTATTGAGTGAAGTCCCAATTTCTAAAATCATACACTTGATTTACACAACGCTTGCCTCTAAAGTTGCAAAAAGATAGCCTTGGATACTTATTTTTTTCCAAATTCAGTTAAGTCAACCTATCACTCTCATAAAAACTCCTCGATAGTAAGAGTCACCCTCAACTTTAGCTGACTAGCACCCCAAACACCCGATTTTGTTCAAATCCAAACGTTGGAAGGCATTTATGACTCAATATTTCATTGAGAGTTTTTTTTATATTTTTCTAGATGATTGTTATCCATTTCTATTAATCTATTCATTGTATGTTTTCACGCTCACAAATGAACATTAATAGAAAAACATTCATTTTTTCTTTATACCTTTTTTCTGGTTCATTATTTTATGTGTTTCCCGCTGTCATGCATATGTATAAAATATTAAAAAAATGCATAAATGAAATAAATACCTAACTGGTATTGAGCATCTAAAACTAGTTCATTAATTTAAACTCAATGGATAAACCATGACTTGAGGGTATCATACCTGAGTCGTTGCTTGACTCATGATGCAACTCATCCCCGCCTAGTGTCCACATCTTATTTGGATTTCACCTCGTATTGGCAGGATCCACGTCTTAATTCATCTTTATCATAGTATAAAAATACTTACACATGGGTATGGGGGTCTTGGGAGTACAATATACAACATATAAATTAGACACGCAATCCCTTTACATATTGACCAAAAAGAAGACGATGTGTGGATTATCATATTTAATTACAATCATTGCACATAATTAAATAATTAAATAAATAAATCAAACATACATAGGTTTGGTCAATAACTCAAGACCAGTCAGTGGTAATATGAAAGAGTGATAAAAAATTAAATTGTAATAATTTAAGAATGAGGGAATTAATTAAATTAAATTAAATATTTAAATTAAAATAATTTAATTCTATTTGGTCTGTTATTAATTTAATTTTAATTCTAAAAAATAAATTAATTAACTAATTAATTTAATACCAAAATTAAATTAATTTTATATCCGGGTATAAAATATTATAATTTAAACCAAAATTAATATTGTAATTAATTTAATTTGATACTAAAATTAAATTATTTAATTAAATTAATTTTGATTAACCGAGGTTCTAAAACTCGCGCAGGGACTGTACGAGTGGGGTTGAACCTCCATAGGCCAATTCCAGGTTGAGAAAAGGACATATGGAGTTATTCTTGTTGCGGGGAGTACTCCTATATGAGAGACAATCCCCACATAATAGCCCGGGTCTATTTGGGTGTTTTGGTTCGTTAAAGTTCAAAATGTGAAAACGATCTTCATTTACAGTTTAATACATGCAAATTGATAAACAAAAAATGTGCGGTTTGCAATTCCAAAACATCAAATGAAATATATTTAAAAGGAATTCAATAGTAGTGAACAATACACTGGCAGGCAGTGGCATTTACAACAGCATTCAAGCATTGCAATTAATTCTCATTAAACATTAGAAATACAAAATCCGTGCAACATTATGATTTAGTTAAAACAGAATCAAACAATGAGAATTAAATTTCCAGAATCAATAGCAGTAGCAGCAATGAAAAACTGAGCCACAACAAGGCTCAAAATAGCTTCTAAAATTAATATAAGCAGCAGCAAATGTTCAGCAATTACAGGTCGATTAAATGAAAAAATTGAAAGCAGTAAAAGGCACAGAGATTTGCATGCTTCAGCAATAGGCCTACATGCATGGGGCAGGATCATCATAGTTTTTTACTATGCAAGATAACAGGAGTTCAAGGACTATGATATAGAAAATACATGGAACAAAACAGGACCAGAAACAATCATGACACATAAGATAAAAAACACTAATAGAAAATGCAATGCTTAAAAAAACAACAAATTAAAAATGATAAACCAGACCAAGACCCCCTTACCAGGGCTCAGTATCAACTTTGTTGAGGAATAAGCCTTGCTGTGAGCTGCTGAAAATGTGGTTGAGGAATCAAATTCTTCAAGATCACCTTTGTTGTCCAAGTATGCAGCAGTTGTCCGGATTTGTCACAGACCTCCTCCTGGTCCGTTGAACCAGGTTAGTATGACACATAACCGATTCTATGTCCTTTGCTACCATTTCTTCTTTGGGAAACAAGAAAAACCCTCTTTATGGTCTTCCATCCTCTGATCTCCCTCACGGTCGAACAGAGTCACCAAAGCAAGGAGTTCTCGCCTGAAAACCCAAATGTTACAGGGTCGTGCCTCTGTTTAATCTTTATCGGTGAACAAGAATCGCCGCACTAGGCGACATCTCCTACTGCTCTCTCTCCCACGACCAATCCGAAAGGTGCTCCTGCTGAGAAGTGGTGCTGCTCTGCTCTGCCCTCACCCCCGTCTTCTTGCTTGCAGCGAGGGGGGGAATGGGATGCTGAAAACCCCAAGCCCTGGACGCGGATCTCTCTCATAGAAGAAGTGCCCTCCTAAATCCCTCGCACTCTACTACCTCACCTGTGAAAACCAGGTTCTTAAAAAAAACCCTTAATCTGGAAAGGGACAGGTGGATGGTGGTGCTCAAAGGGGCGGTTCACCCAAGACAACTGCGTAACAAATTCTAAAAAAAAAGGCCATATTAAAATATAATGAAATTTAATTGACAAATAACCGTGAATCTAAAATTCACAAACCTCCACCTTGGGAATTAAAATTCATAAATAGATTTAATATGCAACAACACACTCTTCACCTTGCAAATTAAACCAAAACCACATGATGATTATGCACCACCTAACATCATCAACTTGAGCATATCCTAAATAGGAAACAACCTATGGGGTATGACCCAAACAGTCCCCCTACATGCACCAACTGTGACACATGTCTCCTGAAATTGAATGATATTGAAAAGCTGATTAACATATTCATAATTAAACAATTCTAAAAAACTGCATGATAAATGTCATACCTACACTTACCTGAGTCACACTCTGATACGATGTCAATGAGGAAGATGGGACTAGAAAATTACATGCCAAGAGGTCCCCATACTAGTTGACTTGTGCCTGCAGAACACCAAGAAACAAAGTAGTATCTATCCTCGTACAAAAAAAGCAAGAAATAAAAAAACTCAGGAATTTACAAAGAATGTAACTCAGTAAAAAATAGTGCGTCATGAAAAACAACACAAGGAGAGAGAAACAAAATACACAAAGCTCAAAGCAAGCAAATCGCTCACTCAACCTGAATCTAAGACAGACCCAGAAAACTCTCCACCTGAAGAGAAGACATTTTCTAGAACCAAGCCAACAAGAGAGGTTCCCCAAAAAAACAGGTACCACAACAAATCTCATTCAGTCCCAAAAAACCTAAGGGAAAACTCTAGACCCACGAGAACACTGGAGATCCAAGGGCAGCACACTACCGACCAAGAAAACCCATCTAAGTCTAGCTTCCTAACGATATCTAGGAATCACCTAATATCGCTATAGAGATCCCGACATAACCACCATGAAGCTCGATTGTCACCGAACCTATTCACATGAAAATGTCACTCTAAACACTGCTCATGCCCAATCACCACTAACGGGTCACGAACTCGAGAAACCAACCCAAAAATAGGACACACTAGAGGAACAAACCTAGAGAAAATTTCCATCTCACTCTCCTAAGGCTAGAGACAGCAACAGGAGCAAAGCGGAGAGGGGAAACATGCATAGTAAATGAAACAACCCAAAGAGGTCTCCACTTGAACCCAAAAAGACATAACAAGACCAAATTATCAAGCACTATCGGCTTTAAAATCAAGACATGCCGCCTAAAAACTCTAACAGTAAGACTCCTGACGCAAGGCCCCAGAAGATCCTCAACAGATGGATTCAAAATCTTCACCATATGAGTTGACCGCCTAAACAAGATCCAAAAGGAGACATCCTCACACAAAAGTGAAACTACAAGGACACATGCAAGCAGTCCCAACATCCTAATCCAGCTCTAAGACGCGAGAACAAAGGCTGGGAGCCAGCTAGAAACTAGGGGAAAACAAACCACTAAAGAGTCACACATCCTAGTCTAGACTTACTATTGTCACACGGTTCCCGAGAAACCAAACATAGTCCCTAAACAGGGTCGAAAAATAAAAAAAAGAAGCTTGGTGATCATCCAAGCGACACTACACCCACAAGCTACCCAAACCTAAATACTGAACTCGCTACAGGACCATACCTAGAGAAAACAGTCCTAAAGGATGCGAAGGAACATGGCGGAGCTAACATAATCTCATCTCCTAGGCAAAAGGCAAACACTGGAGACACAAGATCCTGTGAAGACCTCACTGCTAACCAGCTCTCAAACATAGGCAAACCTCTCACAAAACTCATTCCTACCCCAAAACCATAGACACACATTGGTAGCAACTACCAAAAGGAATCTTTGAGGCGCAAACAGGTAAAAGAAAAGGTTAAATAAAGAGGAAACAATCTATCAATAATAGAATAAAATTATAGCCTAAGAGACAAATGACCTAGCTGAACAAAACAATCAAAGCATGCTACAATAGGTAAAATACACTAAAAAATCATTTGAAATCAATGAACAATCGATTTAGAATTTTAAAAAAGCAAAACTTAAACCCAATTAGGCTCTGATGCCACTTTGTTGCGGGGAGATCCCCTACGTGAGAGACAATCCCCACATAATAGCCCAGACCTATTTGGGTGTTTTGGTTCGTTAAAGTCAGAAATGAGAAAATGATCTTCATTTATAGTTTAATACATTCAAACTGATAAACAAATAATGCGTGACTTGCAATTCTAAAACATCAAATGAAATATATTTAAAAGGAATTCAATAGTAGTGAACAACACACTAGTAGGCAGTGTCATTTACAACAACATTCAAGCATTGCAATTGATTCTCATTAAACATCATAAATACAAAATCTGTGCAACATAATGATTCAGTTAAAACAGAATCAAACAATGAGAATTAAATTTCCAGAATCAAAAGTAGCAGCAGCAATGACAAACTAAGCCACAACAAGGCTCAAAACAGCTTCTAAAATTAACATAAGAATCAGCGAACGTTCAGCAATTACAGGTCGGTTAAATGTGGATATTGAAAGCAGTAAAAGACACATAGATTTACATGCTTCGGCCATAGGCCTACATGAACGAGGCAAGATTATCACAGTTTTTTACTATGCAAGATAACAGGAGTACAGGGACTGTGATATAGACAATACATGGAACAAAACAGGACCACAAACAATCATGACACACAAGATAAAAACACTAATAGAAAACACAAGGCTTAAGAAAAATGAAAAATGATAAACCAGACTGAGACCCCTTACCAGCACTCAATCTCACATTTTCCAAGGAATAAGCCTTGCTGCGAGCTGCTGAAAATGTGGTTGAGGAATCAAATTCTTCAAGATCACCTTTGTTGTCCAGGTATGCAGTAGCTGTCCAGATTTGTCTCAGATCTCCTCCTAGTCCGTTGAACCAGGTTAGTATGACACATAACAGATTCTGCATCCTCTGCTGTCATTGCTTCTCTGAGAAACAAGAAAACCCCTCTTTGTGGTATTTTTCCTCTGATCTCCCTCACGGTCGAACAGAGTCGCCAAAGCAAGGAGTTCTCTCCTGAAAACCCAAATTCCGCAGGGTACCACCTCTGTTTAATATCTTTAATCTTTATCAGTGAACAAGAATCTCCACACTAGGTGATGTCTCCTACTGCTCTCTCTCCAACGACCAAGCAGAAAGGCGCTCCTACTGAGAAGTGGTGTTGCTCTGCTCTTCCCTCGCCCCCATCTTCTTACTTGCAACGAGGGGGGGAAATGAGATACTGAAAATCCCAAGCCCCGAATGCAAAGCTCTCTCACAGAGGAATCACCCTCCTAAAGCCCTCGCACACTACTACCTCACCAGTGAAAACCAGGTTCTTAAAAAAACCCTTAATCTGGCAAGGGACAGGTGGATGGTGGTGCTCAAAGGGGCGGTTCGCCCAATCCAACTGCATAACAGATCTACTAAATATACTAAACTTAGGTTTTCTCCACTTCCACGTGTCCATATACAATTCATCCACATCATTTTTCCCATACGTGTCCTTCAACCACTTCTCCATGCCGCTGCTCCGCACGTATCTCATCCTTTCGCCGCTCCCGCTCCTGCTAAAGTTATCGGGCAGTGCATCCCCCACTCAGGAATTCCCTCCACTACGATTAGGGTTCCATAAGAAATATTCTCCACCTCTGCCTCTACATCCTCTATCGGTTGCAGCCACTCCCCCACAGTTCAGGCCACCTACGCCCCCTGTTTTTTTAGTCCTCTACGGTTCCCTCCAGTATTTCTACCGCACATCTATTTACACCGTTTCCATGCGACTCATTTCATTTCGCGGCATTCCCTATACCGCTTGGGGGTTCCTTATCACTGAGCTAGGGTTTACACTAAATCTAAATATAGGATTTGTCTCCTCTAATTCGTTCATCATCTTCAGCCACCAAATTCTACTCGCACTACTACCATTGTCTGGTTATCTCTAAATTTCAAATCCTGTGACATGTGCTATGACTACAGCTTCAACTTCATGCATGGTGAGCTACTTCGTTGAACACTTACATTGGATTTCAAGTGAGATTCAACTCATGTATCATCGGGACAGGAATCAGGTAAATATTCAAACTCCTTATTGACATGTTTCTACCATAAGTCTTGGGTTTTAGGTGACATATGACTCCTTCCTACAATAATTCACCGAACTGCAAATAAATTTCCACTACGGTCGCATTCTCCATTGGTTACCCTAGCATAATCCATTCCACACTCTATATCACCATAAACTATTGTGGATGAATCCCACCACGTTCTTCGTGAATCCCTTCCCATCGATGACAGTTTATTCAAAGATCTTACAAATCTAAAATTTCAGAGCAGGTATAGTCTCCTAATGTCAATAAAATTTACTCTTTTTTGCCCATAATTCTTTATTTGGAGTTAAACCAGATATAATGAGACAATTTTACTATAGTTATTCTATTTTGATACTCTATCTCCCCCTACCATACATTTTTTCATCCATTCTTTCTTTAACAGTCATTCTTAGGAGGGTTTTTCTTGATTTCCTCATCACATCAAAGTCTAATTAATAGTCTGATAAGATTAACCTATTCCATTAAATATAGAATTCATGCACTTTCATTGCTTTTATTAATTTTAGGATATGTGTTTTCATTGAAGAACAACTTATTTCATGGTAAATTGTTGTTTCAGATAAAGTTGGTACTCGATTCCACTGTGTCTATCACAACTTTCGTTGTTATACTATTGTTTTTATATGTAAATTCATACTAAAATTATTGATTTGTTTTTTGTATGATTTAGACTTAGTGGATATTTTCTTTTTTCAGTTTTTTGATGTGTGAATTCTATTGACTTTAGGAAATGAGTTCGTGTTGAAGAATAAGTTTTGGGATGGGAAATAGATGGTTCAGAACCGTATCATTCTTCTAGACATAATTTCTACAAAGTGGTTTTTATCAATAATAATGACAACTACAAAAAAATATTTATTGAAACCTTAGAACACAATCAGTTAAGTGTGTAATTCTTAATTATTTCCTTTGAAATCATAAAATAATAAAACATTTCAGTTTTCTTTGTTACTATACAGTAAGATCAAACTAGTGGGTCCTCAATAGTAAGCAGTGGAGTTAATTATATCCAGGTACCATATCATTCAATTTTTTTAAATTTTTTTCCAAAAAAAATTAATATCACTTTACTGACATATTCTATATGATGTTTCATTATAGGCCCATGAAACTCTTAGGTCCTCTCTTGGGACTTTTCACTCCTATGATATGTATACCGTGCATTTCTAGAACTTTAATTTTTATTACTACTACAGTCTTCTATTTAATTTTTAGATTGGATTTTCATATTTAAATATTCATTACTTCTTAATTTATATAATTTTATTTTCATCTATAGAGTGCATTTTCTGGACAATGATGCTAAAGATATATTGCAAACAAACTTTCTTCCTCGAAGACTTCGCCACCCTAAGCTTTGGATTAAAGTATTGAGTTGCAGGTACACTAATAATCTTGAAAGTTATTTAGCTGGGGAAATATGAATATAAACTGTCCTATGTTTTCTCTTTGGTAACCCATAAATTCATCCAAATTTGATATTATCTACTACAAGACAACTATATTTAGGGTTCTATTTCTCCCACAACATTTACCTCCACTGACCCATATCCGAATAACCTCCTAAAATTTCATTACATTCCCTCCCCATTATTATTTTCCTCCTCTGCTACCTCTGTTGCAAACCCTCTGTAGATGCATCTGAACATCCTTCCAAGGTAAGATCTTTCTCAGTGTAGGAATATCTTTTGTAGTGAAACATTTTGTTATTTATCATCCCCTTGTGGAATAATTTATTTCCTTGCTATCAGTGTCTGATAATTTATCTGTGGAAGAATGCATTCTGGTAAGAATGGTTACAACCCAAATCTTTAGGTTGAAGGCTTGAGTTATAGGTAAATTAATAATAATGCAAGGTATTGACCTGGGGAAATATTAATATAAATTGTCCTTAGTTTATTGTCTGGTAACCCATCAATTTTCCACATTTGATATTATCTAATGCAAACAAACTATATCTAGTTTATCTCTACTCTTCACATTTTAGTATTTCTATTTTCTTAATAAAGTTTCTTATATCAATACAATACATAGATTTTCATCAACTGGGCATCATTGGATCAAATGTGTCATATTATAATCACGCTACAGCCACTGACGATGCATCTGAAAATCCTTCCAAGTTAATCTCTTTCACAGTGTAGGAATATCATTTATAGTTAAACCTTTTGTTATTTATCATCCCCTTGTGGAATAATTTTTTTCCTTGCTATCAGCGTCTGACAGTTTGTGTGTGGAAGAATGAATTCAGGTAAGACTATGATTTTATTTCAATGATTTTATAAGCATACCTTAGTCTAAATATTTTATTTCAATGCCTTTTCAACCTTAGTCTAATGATTTGCTAAGAAGACCATACATGGGTTATGCCTGGCCTGGTAAAACATACACATAGCTGGGACCTGAATGATGTCTGACCCTTAATTGGAACTTACAATACTACATCTGAATGATGCCTGACCCTTAATTGGAACTTACAATACTACATAGCTAGGTCTTGAATGATGTATAACCCTTAATCACGTTGTAGCCACTAACGATGCATCTTAAAATCCTTCCAATTTAATCTCTTCCACAGTGTAGGAATATCATTTATAGTTAAACCTTTTGTTATTTATAATCCCCTTTTAAAATAATTTTTTTCCCTTGCTATCAGTGCCTGATAGTTTATATGTGGAAGAATGAATTCAGGTAAGACTATGATTTTATTTCAATGCTTTGCTAAGCAGACCTTAGTCTAATGATTTTATTTCAATGCCTTTTCAACCTTGGTCTAATGCTTTTCTAAGAAGACATGTACATGGGTTAGACCTATCCTAGTAAAACATACACATATCTAGGGCCTGAATGATGCCTGACCCTTAATTGGAACTTAGATAATTGGAACTTACAATACTACATTTTTCGGTGACATCTACATTTTTTCTATGATTATAAAATACATTGCATTTCTTCTTCTCAATTTTCTATTTTTAAATTAAACATTTATGCTTCAATGATTTTAGTTGTCATTATTATTGTTTTCAACATATTCATTAAAGTAAAATCTTTAGGTAAGACTAATTTTATTTCAATTCTTTTAAGACAGGAAATCCTTTGTCAAACCTAAATGCTCATGATATATATAGTCCCTACCAAGGATAACAAATCAATTTGATGTTTTCAAGTTGATTTTAACTAAAGTCAATTTTTTGGATTTTTGACACTAAAATACTTTACATGATTCTAGAATAACCTAATCATTGTAATTATTTACCCTCCTAACATTAATTCTTAAACATTTATCTCATTTTACAATGAATGAATTTGTTTTTTATGGAAATTTGATATTCTGGTGACATATAGAAACATATTTATCTTAGAAGTGCATATAATATCAATCTCAGAACCTAATTGTCTTAAAATTTGTGACAGGGTGGCGGCATTAAGAAATATTTATTAAACCATGCACAGATAAAACAAACAGATCTACAACAATTTAATGTTCAAGATGGTGATCTCAGATTGTGATACATTCCAAAATATACAGGATTCTAATTCCAAAATCATGTATAGTTAAATCCATTATCTATACTAAATCATTTATTTCAAAAGATCTATTTTAACTTCCACTATGAGAGATTTCAAGGGTTTTTTTAATGAATATTTCATTATATCGATATATATTTGTACAAATCTGTTAAAAATATGGCCGGCCTATGTACTTAGTTGTGTCAAACATCACATACCTGGATATAATCTCATTAAAATCAATCCTCAACTAACCATATTATCAGTTTATGATGAATTTATTCCTCAATTGACTGTTTTACCTAATATAAAAAAGATCTAGGTTTTACATTATGAAATGTAGGATAGAAATGTGGATTTCAAACACATACCCCTCACAAGAAAAATTATGGAGGACCAACTGGAATGTTATGGCTTGGTGGTAAACACCCATGACTATATGTTAGGTCATTCCATGTCTTCCATAAAACATTTAATGGCATTCTCAATTTAGGCCACTGAATAATTCCCACTATTTTTCTATAAAAAGATATTTAATCCCCTTTTATGGTGCTTTAATTTCTATTGTCCCTACTGTTATATAATTCTCATTTATATTTAGGTTTTTACCCTTCACCTCCCTATTTTTTAGACTATTTCCCCAATTTAAAGTCAATATTGTGCATCTTACATCCGGTCCAATGAAACAAAAAAATATCAGAATTTCATAATACTATTCAGCTTTCAGAGGTAACATCTATCGCATCTTCTGTAATTATTTTTATTTTGATTCAAGTAAATTTTCTTAAATATGACTATCCACTATATACAACAATATTCACATCCCACCCCCATACTAACTGCTGCAAGGATCCACACTGCGGTTGACCCAACATCCAAAATGTCGGATTCACTACAGCAATGAATCAAATGACTGCTTTTAGCCTTTTACTAACAAGGACATGTAGTCTTTTACTAACCAAGTTGTGGATTAAACTATCTCTCCAAAGGACACAACAAAAAACTATTAAAAGAAAATTATTCTTGAGAAAAACTGAACATTGTTTTCTGAAATAAAGCATTTATGTTCACATTTTTATCTGTAAAATTTCTTCCAAACTATATATTTTCAAGATTTCATGAACAATTATTTCCTAATTGCGCATAAATAGTGTTTTAAAATAATTTTTTTTCATAATTGTATCCATGTTGGTTCTGAAGAACTTTACCTAAAACAACCATATTTTTCCCAAATCTCATTCAGAGATTTGACCTTTTAAGGTTTTTTCCAATATAATTTTTTATTTGTTCCCCAATAGTGCACTGATCAGGATCTATCCCAACTATAATTATCTACACACATTGAATGCCAATATAGGGAGAAGAGATGGGAGTAAGAGTAGAGGAGATGTGGTGGAGAAATTTATTCTAGACCACAATGATAGCATCTCTATTGTTCAAGAGGTTTGGATGCATGTGCATCAATTCCCCTGGATTCATCATAATGCTAGGTAATATTATATCCCATAATCATCAACCTCATCAAACCATGGAATAATTCGCATTTGGAATGATCACTTGTGAGCCTCTACTGCTTCTTTGTCCTTTTTCAACTATTGTGCATTGAATTGGGGTAGGGGCTCACTGTGTGGGGAGGAATTTAATGATAGATCATGTTGGGTTTTTAGAGTTATATAATTTTCAATATTTCTTTCTCCAAGCAAGAGCATTAACATTATATCTTTTTGATTAAGAGAGTTCCTTTCAATATAGCCAACATTAATGCATGGTTTCATTCTTGAATTCAATGTGATAGGGTTTAAACTACTGCATTTCGGTGACATACGCATTATCATGAAATAGAGAAGCGTATGGGGATTTCATGATAAGTGGATCATTTTCTTTTCTCTTAGTTATTATTTTCTTGTACTTGTACTATATAACACTTGTGATATGAGTTTTTTAAAACTAGATCATGTACTCTATGGAGTTTTTTAATATGACCAGTGGATGTTTATTTACATCATTGGAACATGTATTTTATATATCCTTTCTTTTTTAAAGTATTTTAATGTTGTGTATTTTTTATTCACTCCTATTCCATTTTTATGCACCAATACTTCATGATTAAAAAAATTCAACATTACTATTTCTTAGTGACAACATTGTTATAGGTTAGGCCTTTACTCATTTCTCATGTCATTAAATCTTTTATGAAATAAACTCAAGACTATATTTTTTATATAATAACACTGTTATAAATTTTCTCCCATGCATGCCTTTATAAATCAATTACTATGTATTGATTTATGAATTTTTCAAACTTTAGTTTCATAGATGAGCATGGGAGAATTTTTTGATTTATGAATTAGTACAAAGGACTCTAGATAATGTATATCTGAGAATGGGAGATGAGAGTAGCAAATTTTTCTTTAGGCTATGAATTAGTACAATGTTTCCATTATATCTAAGCATTGGAGAAAATTCTCCCATGCAAGACTTTTTTAAAATAACAATGTTTCCTTTGTAAATCAATTACTATGTTTCATAGCTGAGCATAGGAGATGAATTACACTGTACTGATTTATAAATTTTCTCCCATGCATGCCTTCATGAATTATAATGTACTGATATCATAGTCTGGGATTCATTTTATGTCATATTTTAATTAATTTATACTCATTTATGAATTTTCTCCCACGCATTCCTTTCTCTCATGGATTCCTTTGTAAATCAGGTCTTCTGACATAGCTGAGCATGCAGGATAGAGATGATGATTCCCCATAAGACAAAAATAAGTAAGAACCTGAGGCCACAGCAAAAGGAACCGATGCACGCAACAACAAAAGGAACTGATGCACAGAAGGATGGCTAGAAGAATGCCCTCATCTTAGATCAGGTGCATTGTTTTTTAACCAGGCGGGTTGAGTCAGCCCTGTTGGTTTTGGTTGAATGTCTAAAGGTTTTGTCATTTGAAATTGTTTGACCACAGGATGTTAAAGGTGTTGGGTGGTATGATGCATTATTGTGTAGCGTCTCTAGGGAAATAAATATTAATTATTCTTCCATTATTTGTCTTTTGCCTATAATTTTTTGGCTTGATATGGATATCTTAGGTTCATTGTAAGGATTAAGCTCTCTAGGGAATTTGTGAAACGTTTTCTGTCTCCCTTATTCTATATTATTCTATATACATCAAGAATAGTTTCACCCCATTTTTTTTACAAACTTCCAACTCATACAATTTATTTTTAATTAAATCATTTTTAAATGTCTCATTTTTGTTATTACAATCACTATTTTATCTTTGATTTATCTTTCACTTTTTATTTCAGTGAACACATTACTGTTATGGTGATTTTTGAAGTCGAAAATGAATTCAAATTTCCATCCTCAAAATTTAGAAATTCGTGTACTTTTAATCTATCCTTTTTCTTTGTCATAAATTTAAATGGTGTCTCTATATTTTATGCACTCTTATTCCATTATCATACACCATTACATTCTAATTAAAATTTATTCAACATTATTGATTCTTCTAAACTTTTATAAATACTAATCTCTTATTAAAAGAAAAATCAGTAATAGAATATGTCGTGCAATAGCATGGGCGAGTACTAGTTATCAACAAAAAAGGGCATATTAAAATATAATGAAATTTAATTGACAAAAAACCGTGAATCTAAAATTCAAAATTCTGGGACAGGAAGATTCACCTTGGCCCATTCTGGGTCGAGAAGATGTGTCTGAGCCTATATCGGATGGGCATATGTTGGACCAATTATATATATATATATATATATATATATATCCCATTTTAATTATGATATAGAAAATGCTCATAACGTAGTACATGGAAGGGAGTATATTAATAGAGAATATACGACTGCCATGACTCATGTGGAAATTATCCTTCATTATGATGAATGTTGTATACATGATAGAATAGATATAAATGCGCATAAATGACTGATTGAATATTAAATATCATAAAGAAATATCACATGAGTTAAGTGGGAGAATGTTAGAATAACTCACGTGATTTAATTTAATATTATTATAATGGGATATTAAGGGATAAAACTATCAATTGATGGACTTTGACAATTAATTAAGTAACCAACCATATAACTGCTTTATCCCTATTTAAAGGGTCCTTTCCTTTCCAATTAAGTCTCAATCTAATTCTGGTACATTCCATCAATTTGCACTGCGGAAGAGAAAAGAGGAAGAGGATATAAATCCTTTTAAGTGGGAGAAAATCAAGTAGATTCAAATCTAAAAGATCCCATGGATCAAGGTATGTTTTTTCTTATTTTAAATTTTGTTTATCTATGTGATAAACACAGATTTTAAAGATCCTAAAATAAATGAAATCAATTTACATATGGTATTAGAGGAGGGTTAAGAAATCTGTGTCTTTTCATATACAAATTTATTATGTGTTGCATTAAAATAAGAATCTAAAATCTGGATTACTTTCTTCAAGTAACGTGTTGCGTTAAATCTGAATTATTTTCTTCTTATTTTAAATGGTCGTTAATATTAATAATAATAGTATGTGGTGGAATTTTATGAAACCCAAATATGGTGTGCAATTATTATTATTATTATTATTATTATTATTATTATTATTATTATTATTATTATTATAAAATGAGAATACGTTGCCTCTCTCTTCAATCATGGGGTGTTTTGTAGTGTTGTTTCACTGTTTGATAATCATTGTGCAATTATTATTATTATTTTTAAATTATTAAATCCATTGTGCATTTGTTTTTCTCTTCCCAAATATGAAGTGCTTATTTTTTTGGGAATCTCAATATGCTGCATCTTCTCCTTGATTTTAGATTTTGAAATCTACCTTTTAGTTATTTATTATCTTTGATAATAGAATGAATTTTATATTTAAAATTGTTTTAATGATTAAAAAAATTGGATAAGGTTGCCCACCTTTTCGAAATGGTTTTAAAGGTGACGTATTAGATTTTTATTATTATTATTATTTATTTATCAATTTTTTTGTCATGGGTTTTCAAACCTTAACAAAATTGTTATAAAAAAATGATTTGTCATTATTTGAAATAATTATTGGAGTTTTAAATTTTATGCCAAAACAAATTAAAGAAAGAGTAAATAAAATTTGGATTTATGTTTATTAAAATTTATTTATATTTATAACTATGTTATGATTATGATATTTTTTATTTGAAAAATTATTTCATGAGATTTGTTAATCACAAAAGTGGTCAAGTCATAAAGTTAAAATTATTTCAAAAATTATACTAAAAACGATATATATTGATTGCTCATAAAGTTGATACTATTATGATATCTTATGAGTAATTAAAATCCATTATTATAAGATATTTATTAATTTCCCAAAGGAAATTTTCATATTCTTATAATTTATGAATATAATTGTTGGTAATATATATTATGCATTATGAGATTTATTTATATATCCAAAGATAATAAATAAATCTAATAGATGCATATATTATTTCCAAATAAAGTTATTTTTATTAGTATCAATTATGTTTGTGTATTAGTGTTTTACCCAAAGGAGAACACTAATACACATTTATGTTAAATAATTTGTCTAAATCATTGTATTATTATTATTATTTCAAAGCATTAATTTTAAGCATGTATTTATTGCAGTTAGTTTTTCATCATCATTGCACTCACAGACATCATTTGTTCCGATCTTTAATGGATTAAATTTCTCTGATTGGAGTGAGTAAATCCAATTTCACCTTGGTGTATTGGATCTTGATTTAGCACTCTGAGTAGAGAAACCTGCTACTACAACGGATGATAGTAGCGATGATGATAAATTATATTATGCATCATGGGAAAGATCAAACAGATTAAGTTTGATGTTCATGCGAATGAGCATAGCAAGTAACATCAAGTTAGGTCTCCCTAAAACTGAAAGTGCTAAAGAATTTATGAAATATGTGGGAGACCGATCTCAAACTATTGACAAATATCTTGCTGGTACATTAATGAGTACATTGACCACCATAAAGTTTGATGGTTCTCGTACCATGCATGAGCATGTCATTGAAATGACAAATATTGCAGCAAGACTTAAGTCTTTAGGAATGGAAGTGGATGAAAGTTTCCTTGTACAGTTTTTCCTAAACTCATTACCATATGAGTATGGACCATTACAAATGAACTAAAGCACCATGAAAGATAAATGGAATGTGTATAAATTGTATAGTATGTTAGCTCAAGATGAAACACATTTAAAGAGTCAAGGAATCCACTCTGTCCATTGTGTACATCATCAAGGAGGAAAGAAGCATGGAATACAGAAGCATGGAAAAGGAAAGGGACCATTGAAGGTTAATGAGTCTGTTAGCAAGAACTAGAAGAACAAAAATAAAGATAAATTCCATTTTTTTGGGAAAGTTGGACATTTACAAAACAATTGTCTGAAATAGAAGGCTTGGTTTGAATAAAAAGATAAGCAAAATGATTATACATGTTATGAATCAAACTTAGCTGAAGTTCCACATAATACATGGTGGATTGATTCTGGTTGTATGACTCGTGTTTCTAATACAATGCAGGGATTCCTTTCAACCCAAATCACAAGCCCAATTGAAAAGTTTATCTTCATGGGGAATATATTGAAGGTTCCCGTTGAAGCTGTCAGGACTTATCGTTTAATCCTTGATAGTGGATATAGTTTGGAATTATGTGAAACCTTTTATGTACCTAGTATATCTAGAAATTTGGTTTCTTTGTGAAAACTTGATGTTGCTGGATACTTTTTTAATTTTGGGAATGGATATTTTAGTTTGTTTAAGAATACACGCATGATTGGATCTGGTTTATTGTATGACGGTTTATATAAACTAAATCGTGATAATATGTATGTTGAAACACTTATGACTTTGCATCATGATTCTGGTACTAAACATGGTTTAGTAAATGAAAAATCTTCTTATTTATGGCATAAACGTTTATGTCATATTTCCAAAGAAAGATTGGAGAGATTGATTAAGTTTTAAATCCTTCCAAAATTGGATTTTACCGACCTAAAAATTTGTGTGGATTGTATTAAAGGAAAACAAACAAAACACACAAATAAAGGTGCCACAAGAAGTACTCAACTCCTTGAGATCATACATACTGATATATGTGGACCTTTTGATGTCAATTATTTCGGTAAGGAAAAATACTTTATCACCTTTATTTATGATTTTTCACATTATGGATATGTCTATTTATTGCATGAGAAATCTCAAGCAATAAATGACTTGGAAATTTATGTAAATAAAGTTGAGAGGAAATTAGACAAAAAGGTGAAGGTCATAAGGTCTGATATGGGTGGTGAATATTATGGAAAATTTGATGAAAGTGGAAAAAACCCTGGTCTATTTGAAAAGTTTCTAGAAATTCCTAGCATATGTTCACAATAAACTATGCCTGGTACACCACAGCAAAATGGTGTAGCGGAAAGGAGTAATAGAACATTAATGGATATGGTTAGGATTATGTTAAGTAATTCTTATTTACCCTTATCTTTGTGGATGTATGCTTTAAAAACCTCCATGTATTTATTGAATAGGGTTCCTAGTAAAGCAGTTCCAAAGACTCCTTTTGAACTTTGGACTGGTAGGAAACCTAGTTTAAGACACCTGCATGTATGGGGTTTTCAGGCAGAAATAAAATCATATAATCCACAACAAATAAAACTGGATGTAAGAAAAATCAGTGGACATTTCATTGGTTATCCAGAGAAATCAAAGGGGTATAGATTTTATTATCCTAACCATAGTATGAGAATTGTTGAAATTGTAAATTCTAAATTTATCAATAATGGTGAATCTAGTGGGAGTGAAGTTCCACAAAATGTGGAAATTAAAGAAGTTAGAATTTAAGTTCCATTTTCTTGTATTCCAACTTCACATGTTGTTGTTCCTCAAATTATTGCATCACAAAACAATCAAGTAGAACCACGACAGAATTTTTCCCAAATTCAAAATGAAGAAATGGTTGAAGAACCACAAGAAATAGTGTTAAGAAGAACCCAAAGGGAAATAAGGTCAGCTATTTCTGATGATTATGTGGTATATCTGCATGAAATAAAAAATGATATTGGCATTAATAATGATTTGGTTACATATTCTCAAGACATAAAGTGTGGTAATTCTAATAAATGGTTAGATTCCATGAAATTTGAGTTTAATTCCATGGAACAAAATAAAGTGTGGGACCTTCTGGAATTGCCTGAAGGATGCAAGAGAGTTGGATATAAATGGGTCTTCAAAACCAAATATGAATCTCTTGGTAACCTTGAATGTTACAAGGCTAGAATTGTTGCTACAGAATTCACTCAAAAGGATGGTGTAGATTATAAGGAAACCTTCTCACTATTTTCTAAGAAATGTTCTTTCAGAATTATTATGGCATTAGTAGATCAGTATGATTTAGAGTTACATAAAATGGATGTTAAAACAACCTTTCTAAATGGAAACTTAGAGGAAGATGTATATATGAATCAACCAATGGGTTTTTCCATTGAAGGAAAGTAACACATGGTATGTAAATTAAATAAGTCAATATATGGACTTAAAAAAGCATCCCGACAATGGTATATTAGGTTTAATGATACCATTGTATCTTTTGGATTTAAGGAAAACATCATTGATCGGTGTATATATCAGAAGATCAGTGGGAGTAAATTTGTATTCTTGATTCTATATGTTGATGATATATTGATTGCTGCAAATGATCTTGGTCTATTATATGAGACCAAGAAATTCCTCTCTAATAATTTTGTAATGATAGACATGGGAGAAGCCAAGTATGTGATTGGAATAGAAATATTTCGTAATAGAACTCAAGGTATATTGGGCTTATCTCAAAATTCATACATCATTAAGATTTTAGAGAGGTTTAGGATGGAAAAATGTTCAGCATCACTGGTTCCAATTCATAAAGGGGATAAATTTAATCTCAATCAATGTCCTAAAAATGATTTGGAATGAAAACAGATGGAAGAAATTCCTTACACATCTATTGTTGGAAGTTTGATGTATTCTCAAACATGTACAAGGCCAAATATTAGCTTTATAGTTGGTATGTTGGGAAGATACCAAAGTAATCCTAGACTCGATCATTAGAGAGCTGTAAAGAAAGTTCTACGATATTTTCAAGGAACAAAGGATCACATGATTACTTATAAAAGATCCAATGATCTTGAGGTGATTGGATACTTTGATTCATACTTTGCTGGTTGTATTGATACAAGAAAGTCCTCTTTTGGTTATGTGTATCTTCTAGCTCAAGTATCAATATCATGGAAAAGTGCAAAACAGCCGGTTATAGCTGCTTCGACCATGGAAGCTGAATTTGTATCATGATTTGAAGCTACAATTCAGGGTATGTGGTTGCGGAACTTTATTTCAGGACTTGGAATTGTCGACAGTATCACCAAGCCCTTGAAAATTTATTGTGACAATACCGCATAAGTATTATTTTCCAAGAATTACCGATATTCCAAAGGTGCTAAACACATGGAATTAAAGTACTTTGCAGTTAAGGAGGAAGTTCAAAAAAGTAAGGTGTCAATTGATCATATTAGCACAAATCTTATGATTGCTGACCCTTTGATGAAAGGGTTTCTGCCCAAGACATTTATTGGACATGTTGAAAGTATAGGCATTATCATTGAGTAGGTTTAACTGTATGTATTGAATGTTATGATTATTACAATTGACACTTGGACTTACAAATGTTTTGATCATGTTGCCTGTTTTTTCAATAAGTATACATGATTGGATTGAATAATGATAGCAGACACAGTCTTTAATAAAGACATTATTGTTGGACCAATTATATATATATATATATCCCATTTTAATTATGATATGGAAAATGCTCATAACGTAGTACATGGAAGGGAGTATATTAATAGAGAATATACGATCGCCATGACTCATGTAGAAATTATCCTTTATTATGATGAATGTTTTATACATTATAGAATAGATATAAATGCGCATAAATGACCAATTGAATATTAAATATCATAAAGAATAATCACATGAGTTAAGTGGGAGAATGTTAGAATAAATCACGTGATTTAATTTAATATTATTATAATGGGATATTAAGGGATAAAACTGTCAATTTATGGACTTTGATAGTTAATTAAGTAAACACCCATATAAATGCTTTATACCTATTTAAAGAGTTCTTTCTTTTCCAATTAAGTCTCAATCTAATTCTGGTACATTCCATCAATTTGTGATGCGGAAGAGAAAAGAGGCAGAGGATAGAAATCCTTTTAAGTGGGAGAAAATCAAGGAGATTCAAATCTAAAAGATCCCATGGATAAAGTTATGTTTTATCTTATTTTAAATTTGTTTATCTATGATAAACATAGATTTTAAATAAGATAAAACATACCTTGATCCATGGGATCTTTTAGATTTGGATCTCCTTGATTTTCTACAACTTAAAAGGATTTCTATCCTCTGCCTCTTTTCTCTTCCACATCACAAATTTATGGAACGTATCGAAATTAGATTGAGACTTAATTGGCAAGGAAAGGACCCTTTAAATAGGGATAAAGCAGTTATATGGGTGGTTACTTAATTAACTGTCAAAGTCCATCAATTGACAGTTTTATCCCTTAATATCCCATTATAATAATATTAAATTAAATCACGTGAGTTATTCTAACAGTATAACCTCGTTGAATTCTGATCTGGGGGTTAGATAGGAAATACAGGGCAGGCGTACCTCATGGTCATCATAAGGGAGGTCGATAGCTGATCTGGCAAGGTTGCCTATTGTGATGGGGTCCATGGCAGTCGGTGGCACGCTGGTCGAGACAGGGGAGGTTTGACGACATCAGTGGCAGCCTGTGGTGGTGGTTGGCGATGGGAGGTGGCCGATCGGATGTGGGACTATGGATCCCCGGTGGGGGGTGGCGCCACCGGTGTCGCAGTGGCCAGAGACGGTCAATGAACGGGATCCCAAGAGGCATGGGCTGGTAATCTGGGTGATGCTCCGGACTCACAGCGGTCGGTGAGGAGGTGCGGCCCGGTAAGCAGCCAGATCTGGAAAGAGAGCGGTGGCAATGTGGCCTGGCACATGGCAATGCTTGACTAAGAGGTATCAGAGGGGTCGGTGTCAGGCTAGTTCACTGGATCTGGGGTGACCATCAGGGGGGTTGCGAGGGAGGTGGCCCTGAGGGGTCTGGCCATAGAAGGTCTAGGTGGAAGGCGCCCGCACGACTAGGGGGTCCATCCCCCTTTTTTATTTTATTTTATTTTTTTTGAATTTTCTTCTTTTTAAACCACCAGACCAATTTTTTTAAAGAAACTCAAAATTTGTTTTTGTACTCAAAGTCACGCCGCTTCCTCAGAAATCAGTGCACCTAATTCCAAAAAAATGGATTTTTTTCATTTTTTTTCAACAATCGTACTCAACGTATAAAATTAAGCTTTCAATTATAATACTGAATATTTATTTTAACTTCCACAAATAAATGGAATTAAACTAGGTTGGAAAAAACTATTTCGTCCACGGTGCCTGGCCGAAAGAGCTTGGGTTAACTAGAATCAATATTTGGCCAGTGAAAATAGGTAAATTAACTCATATAAAATATATGTTTAAATTTTAATACTCATAGATCAACTGATTTTGATCCGTAAAAAATCAGATTGTTGTTACTTGTCCATCCGATCTCGGATTGAATTGCATTCGGATCTGTTATGTCCAATTTCAAACCCTCTATTTAAATTTAAATCTATTTTAATTTTCTTGGCTCAAAAAATTCATGTGATCACTATGATATTAATTGTTGGTACTAGGAAGCTTGGAAGAAACTAGTGGGATGGGGATTTTTAAAAAATATATCACCAGAGCGACAGAACTTGTCATCTCTGATGATTCAAGTTTTGGTACAGTTTGAGGATCGCACATGAATTATTCAAAATAAAAATTAAATTAGAACATGTACCTCGTTCAATTCGGTGGCCCATTCAACTACTACTCTTCACCAATGATCATTGCTCAATGGATCTGAAGTTGAACCCCTATAGATAATCTACACACACTCCACAAATCTACACATTCTCCATTCATCAAATTCCAAGTGCTAGCGCGGAGCTCTGATGAATCATTTAGCGTCACAATGATTATCTCGATCTCGTACCTTCAATCCATCAAATGTGTTCTTGGATCAGTGCTCAGAGAGATAATTTCTCTCTCTAAAGGGCCGGAGGAGAGAGAAGATCTCATTTTGTTGGAATGAACAACGTTCTGGAAATGTGCACTCACCCTTCTTATAAAGTGGATTGAGCAAGTACCCGAAAAGGGTCCCCTGGCCCTCGAAATTAAATCACCCACTAAATAAGTAATAAGTAAATAATTATGATGAACTAAATTGAATCATTAATATTATTTATATTTTATCACATACTTATAATATATATTAAATATATTATATGATAAAACTGATTCATTTATCTCACCTCCTAGTTCCCGCTAATATTAAATGAACCTGGAATATTAAAATAATATTTGTTCATATAATATTTTTCCTATATTCACGAAATATCACATGAATGGTTTTAATAAATAAATTCAACCCAATTATTTTTTACTTGAATAATAATGAATTTATTTATTTATGGGTGATCGATAAAACTTGGGAAACACTGAGACCTTGTGGTGGGGCCCACCATGTCCTATATACCTATTCACCAGAATATGGTAGATTCTTGAATATGCTATTGTGTGTGACCCTCTGAGTCCTTATCTCGATAGCAGTGAATAATATTCACAAACCAAAAACAAAGTCTAACAACCCATTAAGGCCCCAAAAGAGATAAGGAATAGTCATATCAATGATAATCAACCTATGAACATGTACTGTGTAATATAGTTTCTTTGTCTTTAGATATATCATAATGTAGGACACATACTTGTGTTGTCATCCTTTCTTGCTTTATTATTTGTCGATCTAACTGGACAGAATTACCTTCGACTACCTTGGCCAAGGATTTATGAAGGTACTACCATCCTGATCGACAAGACCAAATATATATTACTTCCTTAACTTGGAAGAGACAAATTCTATCTTGACTATTCAATCAATTTCATACCAATAATGAAGTATTGATTAGAATTTATCTTTCCATGATTTCATTATCATGGTTTTTTCCTTACATCAAAGTACATGATCAAATGGAACACATTGATAATGATCTCAAGTCAGAAGACCAATACATATGCATGTAGATAGGAACATATAATGACACCTGAAACATGTAGTGTTCCTATTGGTGGGTCTGTCCTCATGATTTCACCTACCAAAGATCACCAAGTGAAAAAATCATGAGAAGAAGTCTCAATGCTTATGATCTCCCATCACCTAATAGTCAAGCAGTAATTGTGTCTAGCCATTATGATATATCTAGACCATAGGACATATGTTTAAGATTAATGTCATGGTATCTAGAGGTTCACATTATATCCTTGGATCTATTATAACCTTTTAATATGGAAATTAATTTATGTACATTACCATTAAATAGTTGAAGCATAAATGTCTACACTATAATGGTAAGTATACATCATGCATATCTCACTATATACATGAAATGGTAATAAAAAAGTAATGATAAAGTTGGGTCTAGGGAACCCATTTTTACAACATATTGAGAAAGATATAATGTTTTCTTAGACCTAGTCAATGGTATATATACTGATAAGGTATTGGTAAAATACAAGTTGGAACAATTCAAGAGAGAATTGTTACCAATGCCACATGGAATAAATCTCTCCAAGAAGACATGTATGGGGCATAGGAAGATATTAATGCACTAAGTTGAATTCCATATGCTTCTACAATGGATTAATAACATATGTAATGCTATGTAAAAGATATAATATTGCCAAAATATACTCTATACTAGGAAAATTTCAGTTATATCCAGGAGAACCGCACGGGAAGCAGTCAGAACTATCTGATTATACTTGAGAAAGTACAAAAGATATGTTCCTGGTATTTAGAGAGGAAGGGACACTAGTTTAAGGGGGAAATAGTATTTATTTGGATAAATATGATCTAATATTGCAATCTGGCTAAGGTAATGAGCATGAGAAGCTCATTCAAGCAAGTGGTATCCATATCTATAAATACAAATTCTGATGTGGCTTCTGATGCAGCTAAAGAAGAAGTGTTAAATATGAAATGATATGTTTTAGTTCTTAGAATCGCACCTCGTAAGTAAAGTTTTATTATAGTATCTATTATGATAATTCTACTACTAGTACTAGCCAAGATATCAAGTTTTGAAAATGGACAAAATAAATATACTCAAGGATATCATCTCTTGAGGATTCTTACTCAAAGAGGTGAAGTCACAGATAGCAAAATTGTTATGCAGCATAGATGTGGTGGGACCAATGACTAAAGACATAACTCAGTAGAAACATGATCTTATCATGTGAGTGCTAATAATGATAATTAACATGTTGCCTCTAGTTCAAGTGGGAGTTTTGTAATAGTGGGTTCCCTAGACTCAACTTTAATAGTACTTTTCTATTACTATATCATATATACAATGATTTATACATGATGTACACTTACCATAATCGTATTGATATTTCTACATCCACTATTTACATGGTAATTTCCATATATTATTCATCGTATTAAAAGGTTATATCAGTTCTTAGACTATAATGAAAACCTCAAGATACTATGACATTAATATTAAACATATTCCATGTGGTCTAGATACATCATACTGATTGGACATAGATGATGTCTGACTATCAGGTGTTGGGGGCTCATGGGCATTAAGACTTCTTCTCATGAAGTTTTCATGTGGTAATCTTAAGTAGATGGAATCATGAGGACTGACCCGCCAATAGGAACATCACATTCTTCAGGTTTCATTGGTATTTCCTATCTATGAACATGTATAATGGTCTCATGACTTGATATTATTATCAATGTATACTATTTTATTACGTACTTTGATGTAAGAAAAAAACTATAGTATTGAATTCATATCGAAGTAACTTGCGTTGAGTGTGTCATTGGTTGTATGACATTGATTGAATAATCAAGAAAGAATTTATCACTTTCGAAAGGAATTTATATCTTGAACCTAGTTGACCAGGATATTAGTGCCTTAATTAAATCCATGGTCATGGTAGAAGAAAGTAATTCTATCCAGTTAGGTCAATAAATAATAAATCAAGAAAAGGATTATGACACAAAGTATGTGTCCTACTTTAAGAGATAGCATGAGACAAATATATTATATTACACGACAACTGTTCATAAGAAATGTTTTCGTTGATGTGAATTGTCCTTATCTATTTAGGTGCCTTGATGGGTTGATAGACTCCACTCTTGGTCTATGAATAGTATTCACTATTATCAAGGTAATGGTCTAGAGGGTCACACACTAAGCATATTCAAAATTCTGGCCTATACGATCATTAAGGAATAAATAAATTCATATTATTCAAGTTTATATTAATTGGTATTGAATTTATTTATTAAAATTATTTACAATTATTAAAGTAAGTACATGGAAAAATATTATACGAATGAATATTATTTTAATATTCAAGGTTCATTTAATATTTGCAGGAATATTGAGTTGAGTTAATGACTCGTTTTTACCATTTAATATATTTATTAAATTACAAATGTTAAAAAAATAAATGATATTTATGACTCTATAAAGCAGTCATGAAATATAATTTATAGTTTATTTAGTGGGTAAAAAATATCCAGGGGTTGGGAAACCTTTATTGGGTATTTTAAAACTGTGATATAAAAGTAGGAGGAGGCTCTCACATGAATAATTATTCACTGCATATTTGGTGAGAGATTCTCCCTCCTATCCCACTTCCTAGAGAGAGAGAAAGATGATTTGATTTCTTCTCAGATCAATGGATCATCATTGTAGTGGTTGTCGACTTGTTGAAGGCATCATTTAATCTCTACACTAGCACCTGAAATTTGATGATCGATGTTTTCACGTACTTTCGAAGTGTATGTGGATGATCTAGAGGGATTCTCCTTTGGATCCTTTGAGTAGCGATCATCGGCAATGAGGGTATGTCAATCGTTCCTTCAAATCTAATGAGGTCATTTATGATTTAATTTTTGAGCTTAAAATTTATCACGTGAGATCTTCAGGACTTTACTAGGGATGCGCTTCGTCGGCAATGACATAGTTACATTGATTGTGGGTGAAAATTTTTAAATCTCCATCCCATCTGCTTTTGATGCATGTCCTGATACCTTCGGTGTGATGATACATCGTTCACCTGGAAATACATCATTCACCCTGATATTGTGTGGTGATACATTTTTCACCTGAAAATACCTTGTTTTCCATGTTGGTTTTGGTGGTGCATCATCCATCCTTGATGGAAAATGGTGATATATCAGACAACATAGATATATGGGTTAGTGATTTAATATTCACCTTGATTATCATTTGGATGATGCATTATTCACCCTTGTGTTATAATATGAAGATATCTTGTTCTCCTTAATTGATGATGTGAGCGGTGATAGATCATTTACACTCATGTTGTGTTCAAATTATGGGTACATCATCCCATTCTGACACTAGATGAAGCATGTATGTGTCAACTGATCGGGTGACTCCTTGATTACTCAATGGTGTGACTTCTACAAGCACATGATGTTTATGAATTGTCATTTAGTACATACATTCACATATATTATGGTTTTTATTAAGAGCATAATTGGTGGTGGTCTACTAAGTTTTATACTCACACCCTGAATAGGCACTTATGTGCGCATATGGATCTTATGATTTTCATGCAAGTTTTGCATGATAGTCCTTGTATAGGTTGATAAGATTGAAGAGCTCAGTGGGGTTATAGAGATAAGTCTTATGTGCGGCTAAGGATAGAGGTTTCATCTCCTTTTAATGGAAGTTTATATCCAGGTCCCTTTGATGGAAATTATATATCCTAAATAAATTCATGGACATGGTGTTCTATAGGAAAATTCAATTTCTGGGAAGTCAAAGAAAGAGACATCAAGCACATAGGTTGATGTCACCAGCATGCAACCTGCTTAATTGGAGATATCATGATAAATGGATTATATTACACATTAAGAATATGTATGAGGTATTATGTCATTACAGTATTAAATTTTTTCTCTATGGGTTCCTTGGTTTGTTTCTAGACATTAACCTTAGAATTTAGGCTAGTTCTCCTAATGCCACTGAGAAATAGGACTAGATTGTCACACATTAAGTGTATATAGAATCTCAATTAAATGATATATATTTATAAATCAAGGAAATGCCCTTTTTGGCATACATTAAACTCATGTGATTCATGCCATGAATCAGGGATTCATGTCGTGAATTGTTCATGGCCTGTAGATTTTTATGCTCTATAAGCCTTAATCCTAATTCATTCAGTTTCCACCTCCCTACCTCATACCCTAGGTTTTTTCCATGTGATTTTGGGTGGTTCTCCTTCTAGGTTGCTATGTTTGGTGCTTTGATCTCCAGTGTGGTTGGTTTCTCTTCTTTTTATAAGTGTTATGTTCTCCTTTATACTTATTTGTTTCTCTTGGGATTTGGAAATGGTGTTGGACTATTTTTGTGGTATTGGTGATCATGTGATGATGCTTGTTTGATCCCTTCTAGAACCATTGTGAGATCGTCTTCTAGGGGTCAATCCTTTTGTTGGTTGTGGTGCAGCGTGTGGGTTTCTCAAGGTATGTGTCTTTATATCTTCTCTGCCAAACCTTTTTGTTTATGGAACTTGATTCTAAAACATGAGAATAAATTCTAGGGCCTCTGTTGGTTATTTTTAATTCCTTGTAGTGTGTGGATCCCATTACAGGTGGTGCGATACCCGAGTTTAAGGTTGGTGGTTCTATTTCTAGCCTATGTTGGATGAATCATGACTGTTATTGGTTTTATAAATTAATTTATAAAATAATTTACATTATTGATTTGTGTGAATGAAAATTCTTTTTATGAAAATATGGTTTTCCCCTCATTTTGGTAAAAGGAATGTGTTTTTCAAATCATTATGAAATGAATTGTGAACTAATTTTCAAAGCATGTTTTGATGGAAAGAAACAGTTGTTTGTGATTTGTGAAATGTATAAAAACCCTTTCAAAATAATTTCATGTATTCCATACATGGTAGCCTTTGGTATATAGGTGGAAGGTCACTACTAACAAAATTCCTTTAATAGTGCTAGAAATAGCCTTTATTAGTGCTAGAAAAGCGTTGACTACGTGAGAAATGTTAAAAGCCCGAGACTTTTATCAATGATGAAAAAGCGCTGATAAAGGGGTCATTTATTAGCGCTAAAAAGGCACTGATAAATCAAACCTTTATCAGTTCTTTTATTTAGCCTCGTTAAATAAACCCTTTATCAGTTCTTTTAGAATCACTAATAAAGGGTCATACTGTAGTATGTTGTAACATCACACTACAGCACCAGAAACACACCAGATATCAACAAAAACAAGTCCCGATATAGAATTTAAATGAAATTAAATTTACAACACAAATACCAAGAAAAAACACTGTATTATATACATTACGAACATTGGTTTATACAATTACATAAATAAAAATTATTACATACATTCAGAAACAATAATAACTGTCAATGTTACCACAATTTCCATTGACTTTCTTTGTCAAATTGAGTAGTTTCGAACAAACCACCTCAACTCGAAAAAAAAAATCCACCTGTTTAAGAAAATAATTATTATGAGTAATACTAAAAAGAAAAAAAAATAAACATAAATATAAAATAATATGTTAATTCTATGGACAATGATTTTACTGTGAAAATATCAAGATTACCTCTGTGATTAAGTAATAGAGGGAACTTGAAGGAAAGTGATAAATTTCAACACTACAGGAGTGAAAGGTTTTGTGGGAGAAGAAGTCTATAGAAGTTTTTGTGTAGAAAGGGATAAAATATGGACAAATCACCCCAACTCGAACAAAAGAATCCACCTGTATAAGAAAACAATTATTATATGAGTAATAATAAAAATAAATAAACTAAACATATATATGAAACAATACATTAATTCTATGGACAGTGATTTTACTGTCCAAACATCAAGATTATCTCTATAATTGAGTATAAGCAGTGTCTTTTCTCTTCCTATAAAGGTAGTAGAGGTAACTTGAAATAAAGTGATAAATACATCATTGTATGGGTAAAAATGTTTTAAGGTAGAAGAAGCATGAAAGTTGAATAGAGCACCCCAACTCGAACAAAATAATCCACCTCTATAAGAAAAAAATTATTATGTGATTAATACTAAAAATAAATAAATTAAACATAAATATAAAACAATACATTAATTCTATGGAAAATAATTTTACTATGAAAACATCAAGATTACCTTTGTGATTGAGAATAGGCAACATCATTGCTCTTATTGTAATGGCATTACACATAGATAGAAATCTTTTAAAGTAAACAAACTCTATAAGGAATAATTAAAATTAAATCAACATTCCATTATATAATTTTTAGGTAAAATAGAGAAAGTATATCATAACATTACCTTTTCATCTATCCAAAGGGTTTCCTTTATTATATTTTGTTCTTCCAATGGATTGGTAACATAATAATGTGCAGAAGACATTGTCTACATGAGTAGTCAAATATTTAATTTAGATTATATTAATGTAGTATAGAACATATAATATTATGAGGGAAAATATAATATATTAAAAAACACTTTTACCTTCTCATTGAACTCTCTTTATTTTTTTAAAGGTTTTAAGGATTTGGTTCCTCTTTTGAGAATCCAAATCCCCTCTTTGTGGTCCCATATAACGTACAATACATTGTCTGCATTGGTACCGACATGAACTGATTGTTATGTCTCAATGAAAGGGTCATCCTCAATAGAATTTTCACCTAACTCAAAAAAAAAAATTAGTTGCCAACAAGATAATCGACCAATTCTTGTTTTTTGGATCAGAGACACAAAATACTTTCACTGCTTGTGATGTCATTATAAATGGATCATATTTTTCCCATTCTATGCTAAAATTCACCTTCACAAATATCATTTCATCAAATTTCACTCCATTGATATTTTCAACCCACTTACAATGGAAAATTAAAACTTTAAATGTTGTATAATCCAACTCATATATCTGTTTGGTAATGCCAAAATATGACATATTTGCATAAATTGGATTTCTATCCTCAGAACCATATATGTGCATCACTTCAGCCACAAGCATAAAACCATTGTTTTTCATTATACTGAAGTCAATGTGTTCTTTATATAGAACATATAACCATTGATTACAAAACCAGTGTACGATATAACATTTTCATTTGGTCCTCTGGCTATCCATTCAAGTCTTTCGGCAATTGAATTTGTATTTTCATATAACTCCTTATAAATTTGATCTTTGAACCATCCTATAAACTGTTGATTATGTGTATTTGATATCCATCCTTCAGCCCTTTAGGGATTCAAATCTCAAATAATTTTTGTATGGGATTCAATGCATGGATCAACATATTCACTATTATTTAATATATAAAGATGTAGTTTCTCCCGCTCTGTTAAGTTAATTGTAACAACATCTCTTCCAGAAATCCCTTCACCCATAAGGTGTTTGTTGTGACGAGACTTTGGGAGACCAATTATTTCAAATTCATATAGGTAATCAGTACAAAATTCAATAGCTTCTTCAACAATATATTGTTATAAAATACAACCTTTTGAATGACTTCGATTCTTGATATACCTTTTCAAAATCATCATATACTATTCAATGGGGTACATCCATTTGTAATAGACAGGACCACATAGTTAAACCTCTATGACCAAGTGAACCATCAGGTGGACCATTATATCAAAGAATTATAGTGGTAAGAACATCTTTAATTTGCATAATATGACTGAAATCTCCTTATTCATGATGGGAAACTTCACCAGGTCTACAACTTTACTACATATGGATTTAAAAAAGAAGCAGAGTCTGGTTAATATATGTTGTACATTTTGAGGCAGAATTCAATGAAAAGAAACAAGCATTAAATCTTGCATCGAAACATGACATTCATGAGATTTTAGTCCTTGTAAATTCAAATTATTCATTGACATGACATTCTTGATATTTGATGAATACCCCTATGGAAATTTTACACTAGTAAGGAAAAGGAAATTTTGCAATTTTTCCTATCTGGATGGAGTGTAAGCTGTTGGAGGAAGAAAAGTCCACCTTTTACCCTTCATCAGTGTTAACTCTTCCCTTATCCCCATTTCAATCAAGTTCAACCTATCCTTGATTCCATCTTTTGTTTTTTCAGGGACATTTAGTAATGTTCCAACAACACTATCAAATATATATTTTTCTACATGCATGAAATCGGAAATTTTTTTGAAATACAAACAATTACAATATGATAATTCAAATAAAATTGATCTCTTGTTCTAACCTGACTTTGTAAGGTTTTTCAAAAATGGTTTACCAAAAACAGTGTCAATATTTTTAACTTTTTTGTACAATTGAACACCCATTGATGGAGATGGTGTTGTACCTTGTTCGATATTCCCATCGAATGTTATCATCCAGGATCGGTATTTATTTCATCAAGGTAAAAAAATTTGATGTTCTAAAAATATATTCTTTGAGGAATGTTTCAACCTAACTGAGTATGTGCATTTTTCACAAATGGGACACCCCAGTATTCCTTTAATGTTGTAGCCTGATAAATTTCCATAAGCAGAGAATTCATTTATTATTCTGTAAAACATGGAACTCAATGTGCATTCTTCACTTCTATGAGTATCATAAATTATAACACTTTTATCCCACATCAATTTTATATCTTTTATCAATGGATCCAAATAGACATCAATTTCATTACTGGGTTGCTTTGGTCCAAATATAAGAAGAGTATTTACGCTTCAGGTATAACCATGGAGGCAAGTTATAATTTACCAACATGAAGGGTCGTGTACTATGATTACTACTCTATACACAAAAGGGATTTATTCCATCTGTAGATAATGAAAGATGAAATTTTCTTAGCTCATTTAAAATTTTAGGAAACTCATAATCAATTTTATTCTACTGAGGAGAATCGACTGGATGGCGTAGGTTCTCATCTTTAATTCTTGTATCTGCATGTCATGTTAATTTTATTGTAGTTTCCTGAAATCCATATAGTCTTATAAATCATGGAATGATAGGAAAGTACCATATAGATTTAGAAGAACTTAATTCATTTTTCTTGTATCGAACTACACCACACTTAGGTCATTTTATGAGTGATTCATGGTCATTGAGAAACAATATGTAATTATTTGGACAAGCATGTATTTTTTTAGAGATCATTCCCATTAAATGTAACATTATTTTAGCACCATATGTTCAGTATAGTAGTTCATTTTCTTCTGGTTTCATATCTTTTAGAAGACCAAGTAGTTCTGTAAATCTTGTGTCACTTCATCCTCTACCAGCTTTCAAATTTTATAACTTCAATACAGTTGACAATGTTGTTTATTTAGTACAACCGGTATACAATGGTTTCTTGGAACCACTATTTAACTCCTCAAACAACTTTGGACAATCATGAAGGTCATCTTCAATTTCAATTGTCATTTCTTCCATGTGATCTCCATCATCTTTTACAAAGGTATTCATATCAAATGATTCATAAACCGTAGTATCATCCCAATCGATGTCGAAATTCAGTTTTTTATTGTGTTTAGTCCAAAATTTATATCTTTGATCTATTACATGACAAATCAAATGTTATTATAAATCTTACAAACTAATTTTTCTTGAATAAAAACAGCGTAAACACAGATAGAGGATTTTAGAAGGGTTATCTGCATGCTCTCTTGCAAACTTGATGAACTCTTTAATTTGATCTTCATATTCGTTTGTCAAATGATTAACATGAACCCATTTTTGGTTCATAAACATCCTATTGGGTTCATAAAATATTAATTTTATACAATATATAAATAAATACACATAATATATTCATTATCAAAAGTGAAAGTTATAGGCAATTATAATAAGGGAAATATGGGTCATTTCTACTAGAATATCTGAGCGCCTAGATATTCCAAATCCAATAATAAGTATTGTTGGAATCTGAAAAAATAGAGGTAGATAAAGGTAGATAATAAATTATATTATCACTAAACTTTATAGGTGTAAACTGGAAGATGAATAGTGTAATGACCCTAGCCTGAATTATCCAAACAACACCAGGTCAGATCATCTTATGACCTCTAATAGACCTCAAAGTCACTAAAGGATGGTTTAAACTTTTGTTGAAAAAACAATGAATGTGAGATGGTCCCCCCCCCCCCTAAAATAGAAACAATTAGTACCATAGGTTGAAAAAAAATCTAGCATGGCCCTTGGGGTCAATGGACATGCAAACCCAAAATCATCATTACCCGATATAGGCATACCTATTAGAAAAACAACTATGGAAATAAATTATGAAATAGCTATATAGACACCCATACATGTCACTCTAGTATAAAAACTCGCATATAGTCTATAATAAATATCAAATAGATAAAAACCTGATATTCAAATATAACGTGAACAATAAAGGCACCATAGTGATTCAAAAAGTGAAGGTTTAATGTCATAAAACCTCATGTGCTTAACTGGGGATGACCCCTTTGAATCTGCTCCATAAGAAAACTAAGGACCATAGTGAATTCTAAGAGAAACTGGATCCTATTATACATATAACTAATAGAGGAACATAAATCACTCCACTAACTTGGTTCCTGAAAAATAGCACCTGGAGATGCATGTCCACTGAGGTGTCCATGAAATGTTTCAGCATATATATAATCATTAGGGAACCACCAATGTGCCTCAAATCAGTTGTCAATACACAATAATATACATGAAAATTTTCCCCCTATGCTCGGCTAGGGTGGTAAGGGTGGGGAGGGGTTTGGGGTGTGATCGTAGGGTCAAGTCCTCAGGCCAACAATTTATCTGTATTTTATTTGTCGTGTTGTGTGCCGCTTTTGCGGTTGTACCTAATTTTTAAAAATAATATACACAAAAATTTCTACACATTTATATACATATATGAAAAAATTATTTAGTAAGAAGATATAAAACATAGCAGTAAAACAATAATGAATAAATCCAAGGTTCAGTGTCAGATATAAACAACAGATCATACATGAGTAGTCAATACAAACAACGAACCACAAATCGTCCCTAAACAAAGGATCATAAACAAATCATAAACAATGGATTATAAACTTATCATAGAAAAAGAAATCAAAAACAAAAACAAAAATACAAAAAGAAAATGGGAAGGTATACCTCGCTAGATTAAAGAAAATCAGATACCCTCTTCGGAAACCCTAACTGTAATTGAACACTGGATGTCGGACGAGATGTTGGAGAAACTGGAGGCAGTCGAGTGGTGTGATTCGACCTTCGATTCACTGAGGAGCGCCGGCAGCGAGTGGCTTTCGCGGAAAGCTTCTATATCTCAATGGTTTTGCAAATGGTTATGGTTTTTAAAATAAATCAAGACACTTTTATCAGCACTTACAAATAAGCGCTGATAAAGAGCCTTTTTATCAGTGCTGATAAAGATGATTTTATCAACATTTATTACTTAAGTACTGATTAAGGATTTATAATTATAATTATAAATAAAAAATTATAAATATTTATATATACTTAATATATACATATAAATATAAATATAATATATATATTCCTTTTAAAATATATTTATTATAATTCTAAAATTATTTATTTATAATTATAGAAATATTTTTAAAAAATAATATTTATATTATTATATATATTTATATGATTATACATATATATATATAATAAATATATATAAATATAAATATAGTAAATATATTCATTATTTAAGTAAATTTATTATAAATTTGATAATTATTTAAATATATATAATTATTTATTTATAATTATATAAATAATTTTAAAAAAATATTTATTTATTTATAATTATAAATATATAAATGTATAAATATAGTAAATGTACATTTATAAATATTTTTATTTATAAATATTTTTTTACAAATATATTTTTAACAATATTAATGAATATCTAATTTAATGTGCACGCATATATGTTAAAAATAAGTAAAATTGAATAAATTAAGAATAAGTACACTAACAATATTAAAAAAAAATGGATAGTTTTTGTGTGTGTGCATTTTAATATATAAAAATGCATTAATTATGTATATGTGAAGTTAATATAACACACATTTGATCTATATTAAATTGAAAAATCAAACGATATTCAATTATATGTTACTATGAAATTAGTCAATATTTTTAATTCATATTAATTTTTAAATATAAACCATTATTCAATAAATATATGACTATTTAACGTAAAGCACATAAATATTTTTTAATATATAAATCATATTTATATACATTAATATATATCTATATATTTAATATATATACAATTTAATAACATTAATTATCATAATTATCTAATTAATAAAATGTTTAATATTTAATAATGTATAATCAATCTATTAATTTTTATCAATAATTATTTAATTAAAAAAAATTGTAATGTTTTTTTTAATAAACACATTTTTATTTTTATTTATTTCATTATTTCATTTTATTTATTCGGACCTTTATCATAGCTAAAAATGTGATGATGAAATAAATATTTATCGGTGCTAAAAATAAAGCCTTGATAAAAAGTACCCTTTATCAGCACTAAAAATAAAGCACTGATAAAGGATACCCCTTATCAGTGCTAAAAATAAAGCGTTGATAAAGGATACTCTTTATCAGTGCTAAAAAGAAAGCGCTAATAAAAGGTTAAATTTATCAACGTTTTCTTTAGCGCTGATAAATATGCCATTTATCAGCGTTTTTTTTTCTAGCGCTGATAAATATCAGCGCTGTTAAAGGCCTATTTTGTAGTAGTTGGTGTGGTATTGGAGCTCGTCTTATTGATATTGTAAGGGAGTTCACTTTTTGGGTGTTCTTTAGTTCTTAGATCGAGATACATTTGGCTCTAAGACTTGATTGACATGGTAATAGGGTTCACTTTCTATGGTATTCCCCTATTCTATGAACCTTGATGCATGGGTTCTAGGGACTTGTAGTGCGCACCAATTATATTGGTGTACGATTGTCCTAGATAACCTGACTATATGTTATCCTTGGTTTGTTTTACCATTTTTCTTTATCTTATACTCTTTTGGCTTTGATATACATTATTTGACTAATGAAAATGGTTATTGGAAATTATAATTGGACACTATTTTACCTCATTTTTTTTGAACTGTGGAAAAAGGGGAAATTGTCTACCATGCTTTTGATATAAAAATTGTTGAACTATTATCACGGCATGTTTTCATTAAATTGAGCATATTTGGATTATTGTACAGAGACATGACATGAAACACCTGGATGGGATCATACTGGTCATGTTTATCTCACACCTTGCACACCCCTTCAATGGTGTGTATAGACCTTGTATTGTATTTTGATGCAAGAAAATGCAAGGTGCCACAGTGAGGTGGTGAGGGTTTATGTCAGCTGGGCATGGGTAGCTAGTGGTGAGATAGAGGGACATTTCCCACACCTCACATGGAGTATTTGTTTCCTATTTTGGTTGTCCTTTTAGTTGCTGGACATGTACCTTGGAGTGTTATCTTACTACTTTTGAGTTGTATCGCCATCGCTCTCTTTCTTGGTTTATGGAATGTTTTCAATATTTCGTTATTTCTTTCTATTTTATATGTATATATTTCATGTTTCATGATTCAAATTGGGATAAATTGTTCTCTTTGGTTGTTGTTCGATACCCGAGTGTTAGGCGTCATCCCGTGGGGATCAGGAACGTCCTTCAGGTATGTAGCGGAATGGGTCAGGTACCAATTTAGGAGGGTATCCCAAGTCTGTTCATTACAATTTATATCAGCGGCGGTTTGTCCTCAATATTTCTTACCTTGGGATGTCTGGTAGACAAGAGATAGTATTTTTTAGACGTAAGAGGTAGGTTACGGTGAGTGTATATCCAGATATTTACATGACGAGCCTCAAGTTACCATGGGATGTTAGAATGTGTGCCTCCTATGTTGAGTTTTGATCATAATCTAAGTTTCTACTTGTGTTTTTATGGTTCAAACTGAGATTATCTTGTTATATGATCATTTCTTCTTTTTCTTATGTATAGTAACATTCCTCTGAAACATCTTCCATGGGTTCCATAGGAGGGTGCATTGAGAAATGATCCTCAAGGGAATCTTCCTCTAGATCAGAATCTTATCGAGTCTATCGTTTGTGCAGTTCATGTCATGAACCAAAATGTACCATGAGTTCATAACCAAGATATTTTAGCATAGCAAGGAGTTGAGGTAGACAATGATCGAGCTTGAGAGTTCCTATACGAGAAGCTGCGCAGTGAAAGCGCGTTGGTGGGTTTTTTCAACTTTAATTTTAGCGTTAAAAAATGTTCATTCTGAGATTTGTCACGATAATAAAATGTTGGATCTTCGGAATAGAACAAAGAATGAAAAGAAATAGAAGGGTCCTGGAACCATCGAGAGGATCATCATATGTTGGTTATAATTAATTTAATTAATTGACAAGAATTACCTTGATAGAATTATTTCTTCGTTGATTTCTCCGGTCATGATCCAATGTGATCTGTTGTTGCATCGTAGAATCCAAGTGTAGGATTCCTCTAGCGGTGATCCACACGTGCTCCATGTATCTTTGGATGTCACCAAATAGATTTTCAGGTGCTAGCGTGGAATATCCTTCGCTTGTGATTTCCACCTTCGATCGCCTTGATCCGATGGAGGAGGATCTCTCTCGGTCTTGAGAGCGTTCTTGGAGGAAGGAGTTATTTCATTCTTGATAGAATTCTCCAGTATTGTTGTGCACAATTATTCTCTCTCTTTAAAGTGTTGGGGTTGTGAGGATATTTATAATCGGGTTTGAGGTTATAGAGTTATGAAAATAAATAAATGTGTTACGCATTTTATTTATTTCATTAACTCTTATTGAAAACCCCCATGTCGAATGATTAATTCCTTGACATGCGCCCATGCTGATTATAATAAATATCATTTAATAAAACGATATTATTTCCTCAAAATCCTGAATAGAAAAACTACATGGCGTGTAATCATTAATACACGGCGTGTACTCGTTTTCCATGAAAACTACACGGCGTGTACATTAAATGTACATGGCATGTTTATCTTGTTTCCATTTTTCTTTTTTTCCTCCACCACATTTATTAGACCTTGAGTAATGGATATTTATTTCTTAAATAAATGTAACTGCATTAATTGCTAATAAATATATATTATTTTTCCCACAATATATTCTCTTGAATAACTAGTGTTGAAATAAATGTGATCAGGCATCCTTAAATGATTATTAAACCACATTCAGGAATAATATTTATTTAACTTGTTAAATTAATATTTAACTGATATACATGGACACACTTAGTGTGTGACCCTCTAGGCCTCTTTCTCAGTGGCATTAGGAGGAGCCTGCCTAAAGTACAAGGTTATCATCTAGCAACACGCCAAAGCACCCATAGAGAAAGAAGTTAACGCCGCAATGATGTGTCACCTCATACGAACGCTTACTATGTAATATAATCCCTTTGTCATGATATCTAGAATCAAGCGGGTTGCATGCTAGTGTCATCAACTCATGTGCTTGATTATTCTTTCTTTGACTTTCTGAAATTAAACTCGCTCATTCCTTATCATGGCCATGGATTTATTTAGGCTATATCAATTCCATCAAAGGGCCTAAGATATCTACTTCCATTATGAAACAGAAGGGATAAATCCTTTCTCGCATTATCTATTAATGCAGTCTTACTCCCGACGCACCCAACGTATCCTACCTCACTACGAATAATGTGTCGTCACAGTTTTCGCCAATACATCTAAGTGTGCGAGTTGTAATAACCATTAATAATAATCTTAAAGTCCAAGGACCAATACACACGTCCATAGATAGGAACATCCAATGACACTACGAAATGGGGATTTTCTAATGGCGGGTCTTCTTCTCATAATATCCTCCTGAATATTACCAAGGGTGCACACCATGAGAAGGTGCCTCAAAGTTTTATGAGTCCTCACCCCTAATGGCCTGTATTATTTGTGTCCCTAAAATAAAATCATCCGACCATGGAACATATATTCAAGAATAGTGTTATGGAACTTCCAGGTTCTCATCATAGTAGGGATCCGCTATGACCCTTTAATGCAACAGCTGTCCTTAGGACACTATCACATGCATTGTCACACAGAAGAACAATTAGAATGTGATAAGGTATTTATTAATGAATAAAGTAAAAAATAGTTGGTTATGAGCCACCAACTCCAACAGACTCCCACTTGGACTAGAGCCAATTGTTAACAACCTTTAACCCGCTAACTCTCACATGATATTCATGCTTATGTTGAGATAGGCCTTTAGTCATGGGGTCCACCACATTCTCTTCTGTGGACACTCTTCTCACTACAACTTCACCCCTTTGATAGAAATCCCTCAAGAGGTGATACTTCTGGAATATGTGCTTTATCTGTTGATGTGACCTTGGTTATTTTTCAAGAGTCACCGCTATAGTATTATCATAGTGCAAAGTGATAGGATATTTACTTTTAGGAACCACATCAAGCTCCTAGACAAAGTTCTGAATCCTGACGGCTTTCTTGGCTGCATCAGATGCCGCTATATATTCAGACTCCTCTGTAGAATCGGCGACAACTGGATGCTTTGAACTCTTCCATCTCACAGCTCCTCCGTTGAGATAGAAAACATATCCAGATTGTGATTTTAGATCGTTCTGATCTGTCTAAAAACCAGCATCAGCATACCCTCTGATGAAAAGCTCCTCATCTCCTCCATACACCAGGAACATATCCTTAGTTCTTCTTAGATACTTAAGGATAGTCTTAACAACAGTCCAATTTTTTTCTCCTAGATCTTCATGATATCTTCCTACCATGCTCAGTGCATAGGAAACATCAATTCTAGTACATAACATGGCATACATGATGGATCCTATAGCTGAATCATATGGGATTTTACTCATTCTATCTTTCTCTTGTTGTGCACTACTACAAATATGGGCAAGGGAAGCACCCCCTTATATCAGCGCTAAGTAAAACCGCTGATAAAGGTTACCCTGTATCAGTGCTAAAATTTTAGCACTGATAAAGTAGTTATTTATCAGCGCTTTTCTAGCGCTGATATAGGGCCTCTTTATCAGCACTAGAAAAGCGCTGATAAAGAATCCCTGTATCAGCGCTAATATTGTAGCGCTGATAAAGAACTCCTTTATCAGTGCTAAAATTTTAGCGCTGATACAGGGTAACCTTTATTAGTGCTAAAATTTTAGCGCTGATACAGGGTAAACTTTATTAGTGCTAAAAATAGCACTGATAAAAAGACCCTTTATCAGCGCTAGAAAAGCGCTGATAAAGACTCCATGTATCAGCGCTAAAATTTTAGCGCTGATATAGTCAGGATTTATCAGCGCTTTTTTAGCGCTGATAAAGGATACTATTATGAGCACTAAAAAAGCACTGATAAAGGACACCTTTATCAGTGCTAAAATGTTAGTGCTGATAAAGGTTCTCCTTATCAGCACTTTTTTAGCGCTGATAAAACCTTAGTGCATTTTTTTATAAAGTCGGTCGCACAGTGCCCTCATTTTATCACGACCTAAAGCTCTCGCAGTATTGGAACCCTGTGACTCCCATATGCCACCCGCTGAGATCACATTTTCAGACCTCCACTGCCCTCGCTTCTCGTTGTCGGACCTCCACCGCCAGCTGAGTTTGCGTTTCTGGACCTCTGGCGTCCTCGAGCTTCAGTTTTCTGGACCTCCACCGCCCGCAACGCTTTCAAGATTCGGTTTTCCGGACCTCCTTTAAGGCATGTTTTCTAAATATTTTTTCAATATTGTTCTCCTCTCCCATTTGTGTATCATTGTTTTAACATGCTTTTTTATTCTATGGGTGAGTATTATGGATTGACCGATTGAAGAAAATAAACCATACTTGATGGAAAATGATGTAAAGGGGGTGATTCACATGCTTTTTTATTCTATGGGTGAGTATTATGGATTCACTAAGTGGTCCATACTCCTTCTAGTTTAAAAAACCCTATACCACATAGAGTTATATTTTTTGTGAATCCAAAATACACTCATTAGGCTATATCCCCTTTTAGTTAGACCAAAAATGTCTTATCACACATATTTACCATACTAAATTTCACTTGGTATCATTCAAAAAATCATCTATACAACTTGATGTTAAACTATATCAATTATTTATTATTAGAAGTACATTGCACATGGTTGTGATAAATACCCTCGGTGCATTCACTAACCCATGACATGTTGGAGGATGGTTTTGGGGGTCACTACACTATAATCTACTAACCAATAGAGGGGTCTAAATGGGTATAGGCCATGAAATAGTGTTATCAAAGAAATTTATTAGGAGATATGATGGGGTTTGATGTTAGGAACATTTGAGGATTTCAATGGTTTGGTTTAGAAAGTATTTCATTTGAATTCATTGGTATGTTTTGGGTGTACCTTTCCTTAGGTTTAAAATTATGCTCTTAGTAGTTCTTCATGGTTAGTGGTTGTAGTATCTTATTTGGGTGAAGGGATGTGTTCTTAGTATATTTCCATCTTATGATGTTCTTCATGGTTAGTGGTTGTAGTCTCTTATTTGGAGATGTATGATGTTCTTGGTGAGGGCCACTATCTAGCTAGTAGTGTCGTTGTATATGAGAAAGCATCGATGTAGTTGGAGATGTATGATTTTCTTCATTTGAGTAGACTCATTCATATTCCAAGTGGGTGTTTCTATACTATATCTTCTTTTTGGGATTCATGTTTTTCATGAATTCATATTTTATCCATTTGAAGTTGGTTAGACATGTTTTGATCATTTTGAAGCACAAAATAACCCTATTAATGAAAATAATATATGGAATGGATGGTATCTTGTTGTGAATTAACCTTTTTCATTGAAATAAATTAGGTTTCCTTCTACCATTGGTGGATTTGATATTATAAATGAAAATTAGGGTTTAAAATAAAGATAATTTGATTCTTTAAATAAAATTCCAAATGGTTTGGCATGTGTTTGTTTATTGAATTTTTTTGGGAATGATTTCCAAAATAAATTAAAATGTATTGTTTTTAAATGGTTTATGGTATTGGTATTTTAAAAAATTAAGGGGGATTGATTGTCCTTTTGAAAAAAATAACTTCGATCCCAACCACCATCCATTGTTTGTTGGGGGTGACTTTAATATAATTTCCAACCCAAAGGAAAGGAAAGGTAAAAGCCCATTCCAGAGGTAGGCCATCATGGAGTTTATTCAGTTCATGGATGGGAAGGGCCTCATTGATCTCAGCTTCTAGGGTGACAGTTTCACCTGGTGCAACAACTATAGGGGCCATCAACGCTTGTGGTGTCTATTGTATAGGTGTCTAGCCAACATGAAAGCCATTAACCTATTCTCAAATACCATGTTTTTTCATCTTGTTTGGGGTATTTTGATTCACTCCCCCCTTTTGGTTTCTATTTCTTCTTGGCATGATCATCAGGAACGGTTTCACTTCCACCAGCAGTGAGTATTTAGGCATGATGATATTGAATGTAGGGCAGAGACCTAGGAGTGGTAGATGTATCATTCTTGATTATTCTTGTGTTTGGTCTGGGGTGATTTTAGGAAACTATAATGAATCTAAAGTAATTATATTTAATGAAGATGAATAAATACTAATGGTTAAGCTCTATTAATCTCCATTTTTATAAGGAATTGGTTCTCTTCTACTGTATTTGGAATTATTTTTTTGTGTACTTGAACCATAAATACTAATATTTAAGATTCAAATAGGATGGAGATGAATAAATATTGGATGGATGTTAATCATTTAATAATAGAGTACGAGAACGGAGTGAAAGAGTTCATCAAGTTTGCAAAGGATCATGCAAAGGATCCTTCTCAAATCCTTTGTTCGTGTTTACGTTGTTGTTATTCTAGACTACTTAATCCAGAGGAGTTGGAAGAACATTTGATATGTCATGGAATAGATCAGAGTTATAAATGTTGGAATAAACATGGAGAAAAAGCGAATGTAGCTACTGGTTGGGATAAAACTGCGTTTTATGGATCGTCAGATATGAGTACAAATATGGATAATGAAGAAGACCGTATAGAGGATGTGATTACAGATGTCAATGATGATAAAGATCGTATTGAGGAAATGACAAATACAATTCAAGATGAACTCTGTGATTGCCCAAAATTGTTAGAGAAGTTAAAGAGTTATGTAAAGACGTCATTTTATGCTACTTGCACTAAGTATACAACATTGTCAGTTGTACTGAAGTTGTATAAATTGAAAGCAGGACACGGATGGAGTGATGTCAGTTTTATAGAACTACTTTCTCTCTTGAATGGCATGCTCTCGGAAGATAATGATCTACCAAGCTAGACATATGAAGCTAAACGAATGCTACACTCTATGGGAATGATTTCTGAAAGAATAAATTACTGCCTGAAAGATTGTATATTGTTTCGCAAAGAGAAAAAATCACTTAAAGAATGCCCAAAGTGTGGTGCTTCTCGATACAAGAAAGATAAATCCAATCCTACGAAATTTGTATGGTACTTTCCAATCATTCCAAGGTTTAGGTGTCTATATGGAAGTGAAGAAACTTCAAGACAATTATCGTGGAATGCATATAAAAGAAATAAAGATGGGTTATTACGTCATCTGGCCGACTCTCCTCAATGGAAGAAAATTGATCATGAGTATCCTGAATTTGAAAAAGATCCGAGAAACCTTCGTCTTGCATTATCTACAGATGGAGTGAATCCTTTTGGTTTTCAAACCAGCACTCATAGTACATGGCATGTTATGTTGGTAAATTATAACTTTCCACCCTGGTTATGCATGAAGCGGAAATTCATCATGTTATCTATGCTAATATCAGGACCAAAACAACCAGGTAACTATATTGATGTTTATCTGGCTCCTTTGATCGAGGATTTGAAGTTATTGTGGGACTCAGGTGTGATGTTGTATGATGCTTATAAAAGTGAATACTTCATGTTGAGAGCGATGTTTTATGGGACAATAAATGATTTCCCTGCTTATGGAAATTTGTCAGGCTATAGCATTAAAGGAACTCAAGGGTTTCCCGTGTGCGAAGAAGATACAGAATCAATTAGGTTGAAACATTCATCGAAATCTGTGTTTCTAGGACATCGTAGATTTCTACCTCATCGGTATAAGTACCGATCTTGGACGAAATCATTCAATGGAAGTTCAGAAAAACGTGCAACACCATCTCCACTAACAGGTGATCAGCTTTTTGAGAAAGTAAAATATCTGAATGCTATTTTTGGTAAACCATTTCCGAAAAACCTTACGAAAATCGGTTGGAAAAAGAGATCAGTTTTTTTTGAATTGCCATACTAGAATTATTTGTATGTCAGACATTTTCTTGATGTGATGCATGTGGAAAAAAATGTATGTGACAGTGTTATCGGAACGTTGCTAAATGCCCCTGGAAAAACAAAAGATGGAATTAAGGCAAGGTTGGACATGGTTGACATGGGAATACGAGAAGAGTTAGCTCCCGTGAAGGTTGAAAATCAAATGTTTCTTCCTCTAGTTGCTTATACTCTTTCTAGGGTGGAGAGATATCAGTTTTGCAACTTCGTCAATTATGTAAAGGTTCCATAGGGGTACTCATCAAATATCAAGAACATTGTGTCAATGAATGATTTGAAGTTAAATGGTCTAAAATCACATGATTTCCATGTTTTGATGCAAGATCTAATTCCTATACCTTTACGTTGCATTTTTTCCAAGAATGTTCGTCATATGTTAACCAAACTTTGTTTCTTTTTCAAAGCTATATGTAGCAACGTTTTAGACCCGGTGAAATTTCCAGCTATGGAAAAAGAAATTGTCATCATATTATGTGAATTAGAAATGTTCTTCCCACAAACATTCTTTGATATGATGGTTCATTTGATGATTCACTTGGTGAGAGATATTCGACTTTGTGGTTCTGTGCACTATAGATGGATGTATCCTGTTGAACGGTATATGAAGATTTTGAAAGGGTATATCAAAAATTTAAGTCAGCCAAAGGGTTGTATAGTGGAGCGATATATTGTTGAGGAATCCATTGAATTTTGTACTGAATACCTATCTGATGTGGAAATCATTGGTCTCCTGAAATCTCATCACACTGGACGCATTGAGGGTGAGGGAATTTTTAGAAGAGAAGTTGTGACAATCAGTATTACAGATCGGGAGCAGGATCATCTTTATGTTTTGCATAACAGTTGGGAGGTTTCTCCATATATTGAAACTCACAAAGAAATTCTTAGGCAGTTGAATCCATCGAGGGATGAAAAATGATTATCAGATACACATAATAACCAGTTTATAGGATGGTTTCGGGACCATATTTTTAAGCAGTTGGATGAAAATCCGAATTCAATTTTAGAATGTCTTTGATGGCTAGCCGCTGGTTCAAGTGTGTATGTATTATCTTACAGTGGTTATGTAATTAATGGTTATACATTCTATATAGATGAACATGATGAAGATAGTACCATGCAAAATAGTGGAGTTACACTAGTGGCTAAAGCGATGCATGTTTCTGGTAGTAAGGATAGAAATCCAATTTATGAAAATATGTCATAATTTGGCATTATAAAACTAATATGGGAGTTGGATTATACGACATTCCAATTGCCAATTTTTCAATGAAAATGGATTGATAACAACAGTGGTGTTAAAATAGATGAATGGGGATTTGTGAAAGTTGATTTTAGTAAAGAAGGGTACAAAGATGAACAGTTTATAATGGCATCACAAGTGGTACAAGTTTTTTATGTTCCATATCCCGCAAACTGAAAGTGGTTGATTGTTCTATTATCGTCCAAAACTACTGAAGGTTCCGATGAAAATTCAGTTGAGGATGATCCTTTTAGTGGTACGTCGCAATCATTTCGGAGCGGTCCCAATGCAGATGATGTTTTGTATGTTATAGGAGACCACAATGAAGGGATTTGGATAGTCGATAGAGGTTTCAAATCCCTTCAACCTTTAAAAAAAAGAAAGAGAGTTCATTAAACAGGTTGTATTTTGTTTGTAATATAGATCTTGTTATCTCATGTTATTATCTTATCATTATTGAATTTATGTAATCTGAATTAACTGTTCAACGACTTTTGCAGATAATGACTTCTGCACATTCTGATGCTCCTAACCTTGAGGCTGAACAAGTCTCTCAAGTAGCTGTTGTTGCGGCTGCAGCTGCTCCTGCTGCTCCTGCAGCTCATGCTGCTGCTGCTGTTGCTCCTACTACTGCTTCTGCTGCGGCTTCGCTTGCTCCTGTTGCTCCTCCTGTTGCGGCTCCTACTGCTGCTGCTCCTCCTGCTGCTCCTGCTGTTGTGGCTCCTGCTGCTCTTAGTGTTGAGGTCCAACAACCATCAACACATGTCGTTGATACCATTCTATATGAACATATAGATGGTGTTGATATCGATGAAATGGTCGGGAATGAAGGACCAGCGTTGCAGAAATCACAGGTGCGTCATAGTTTGATGGTGTTAGCCAAAATTATTAAGGTAAAAAGAAAAGGCGTCAAATTTGAAGTCGGATGGAATGCACGAGTCCAACATGTGAATCCCAAAAAGGATATGTTTAGCAGCTACATTGGAGTTGTCACTCGGCAACGCGTGCCGATTGACATAGATTCATGCCACCATGTTGTGTCTGGGCTGAAGGCTGTGATCTGGGAAGAAATTACGGTAACATTATGAATTTATTTCTTTAATTTACTAGAAAATAAAATAATAAAACAATGTATTACTCTTCTCAATCTCTTGAATAGTACATTTATAGTAGACGATTCACACAAGGATTATCTAATAAGGCTTACAGGAAATATTCATCGAGGTTTTCGCACTATTTTAACAAGATGTCACCTCAAAGATTCTAAAGGTAAAATATACCCGCACCCATCCATTGTCTACGCTCACCTGATATCCCAAGAAGCATGGGATGTATTTATTGGCCATCGTGGGGATGAGAAGTTTCAGGTACATTGTGAGTTATAATACGTTGTTTGAGGATACATGTATTCATCACTTTGATTGTCAATATTTCATTTATGAAACAGAAACTATATACTGAAAATAAGGAACGTGCTTCAAAACCAACATACCCCTATCGTAAAGCAAGGATGAGGTACGCTTCATTAGAAAAGAAAATGGTACGTATTTTAAATTTACAATAATATTTTTAGGTGCCAATAAACAACATCATAATTATTTTTCTATGGTTATATGTAGATTGATGAGTCTAAAACCAAATGTACTTTCATCCCACATCATGTTCTATGGAAGGAGGCACGTGTGAACAAAGGGAAGTTAGTAGATAAGAACACACAGAAAGTGTGGGAAATATGTGTAAGTATGACACGGCGATAAAATAATTTGTTTAAAATTGCTATTACATAAAAATAATTAGTTATTTTCCTATATTCGATAGTCACAGGAATCAGCTACTCCTGTAGTTGATACAAACCTATTATCGACGGATTTGAAGCAGCCAGAAAAATACGGTCGTGTCAGAGGTGCAGGGTTTGGGGTGACACCCCGAGTATATTTTGAGAAGAAGAAAAAAATGGATGATACATATGAAAAATTAGAACAAATGAGCGAAAAAATAGCAACCCTTGAAGAACAATTTCAATGGAAAGGAGAGTTACTAGTAACTTTTATGGGTGGGAAGCAAAGGGAAGCCACAACTCAAGAACAACCGTCGCATGAACATCCCGCCCCACCCCCCACCAGCTTTGAGGCAAGTCATTCACCTCAAAGAACTATCTTAGCCATGGAAATCAATATTCTAATAATTGTTCCCATGAAATATGAATCAGACAAACACTAATAATTTTTCTGTACTCATCTTCTACAGGGTGATAATGATTGTGATTTATATCTGTCAACACCCACCTATCACCTTGTAGCGAGGGCTACAGTGTTCAATATCCCAGATGCCACACTGCATAATAGACCACTTCCGAAATATCATCTGAAAGTGACGATTACTGTAGATCATGAGCCAAAGGCAGAGCTACCTATTCCACTTGATGACGATGATATTCATATGGTCGAAAAGGCTATTGGGACATTCATTGCATGGTCGTCACAACTTGTAAGAGTACATGCGGACAAAGAGGTATTTATTTCCTTTTCTTTTCAAGATAAACCCTTAACAATTAATGAAAAAAGGGTCTGAACCAATGATTGTTGTTATAGACGGAGAAAGGGAAGGGGGTGAAAAACGTCAGCTCAAAACCATCTAAAGGATCGACCAACCGATCCCAAGGAGCTACTGAAAGCACAATAACACCACCTGTTCTCTATTCACATTTACTAGCATTGAAGACTCATGTGGATACGAATCTAAAAGATGGTAATAGTCATATAGTGGTTTTCGAAGAGAATATATACAGAGAGGAAAGTCAAGATTTCGTTGCTGCTGAAAATGTAAATGAAATCCTTGAAAATGGTTGGATAGGCGTCACAGTTGTAAATGTATATATGAGGTATGTTTCCATGAATTGATTTTCCAAAAGCTGATCTAATGTTCAAATTATGACTAAATACATTTTATATTGTTGACAGACGCATTTATGAAAAACAATTGAAGGAATTTTCCCATGAGCCAAGATTTGGACTGGTTAGTCCTCATATCACATCAACACACCTAACAAAAATAGAGCCATCAAAAAGGGATGCAATAGTGAATGGCTTGGTGAAAACATTTGAATGCAAGATTACAGATGACAGACTTTTCCTAATACCAACCATGCAGGGGTAATACTCTATGATTAAAGCATATCAATTATATTTTCACTTATTTTATTACTTATTCCTTTTTGTGTTTTTAGGAAACATTGGTTGCTAATTGCAGTGAACTTGGATACTCCGAAGATTTATTTTCTGGATTCAAAGAAAGGATATCCATCAAACCGACCACAGATGATGGAGTTTGTGAATCTGTAAGACACTACATCTTACGTTTTAGGTCTAAACATCAAGTAATATAATTTATATTATCTTTTACTAAGGATTCTGTTATGATAGGGCGGTGTATCATTATCATCTAAAAAAGGAATGAGGACAGGGGCTAAGTATAAGGAGGCGAGCAAGTACTACGTCTAGACAAATATCAGGGTACATATAATAAAATTTCACTATCCAAACACATCTCAACACAAGTTACTTATTCTCCTAATGATCAATTTTTTTGCAGTGTCCAAAACAAACAAACGATAATGATTGCGGTTATTATGTTTGTAAATTTATGAAAGAGATCATTTTTCATCAGCAAACTAGCATCCCTAAAGAGGTAGTTTTAAAAACAACTACTAGTTCGTTTAGGTTATTTATTAATTCTTTATTTTTTTATTTTTCAGTACTACTCTGACTGCTGAAAAGCCTCATACTCACAAGACGATATAGATGTGTTCAAAAACGAGTGGGCCGTATACCTGATGGAATATTTTACACAAATACAATGAAGATCTGACTTGGGGACATGTACAATTTGTGGTCATTTTTTAGAGGGGTTAAGGGGATCAAAAGATGAAACATTGTTGTATGTAAATATTCATAGGAAAATTGTAATTGTTATTAAATAAAACAGACTTTCTCCAATGATTCATTTTCCCATTTTATCGGATGATATGCACCAACAACATGCAAGAATGTTGAACCACTCAAAGGGTCTCTATTTTGTTTAAAATGGACATGATTTTAAGTGAAAACAACAACTGACCTATGGAAATCCGACCAAACACATTCGGATTGCATTTATCTTTTATAAGAATGATCCAAGGGTCCATAGTGATGTGTAAGATTCAACCCCGCCTCAATCTGAGGCACAGTATGGCCGCTAGCACTCAAAGGGTCTCTATTTTGTTTAAAATGGACACGATTTTAAGTGAAAACAACAACTGACCTATGGAAATCTGACCAAACGCATTCAGATTGCATTGATATTTTATAAGAATTATCCAAGGGTCCTTTGTGACATGTAAGAGTCAACCCCTCCTCAATCCGAGACACAGTGTGACCGCTAGCACACAAAGGGTCTCTATTTTGTTTAAAATGGACAAGATTTTAAGTGAAAACAACAACTGACCTACGGAAATATGACCAAACACATTAGGATTGCATTGATATTTTATAATAACGATCCAAGGGTCCTTGGTGACATGAATGAGTCAACCCTGCCTCAATCTGAGGCACGGTGTGGCCGCTAGCACTCAAAGGGTCTCTATTTTGTTTAAAATGGACACGATTTTAATTGAAAACAACAACTGACCTATGGAAATCCCACCAAACACCTTTAGATTGCATTGATCTTTTATAATAATTATCCAAGGGTACTTGGTGACATGTACGAGTTAACCCCGCCTCAATAAGAGGCATGGTGTGGCCCCTAGCACTCAAAGGGTCTCTCTTGTTTAAAATGGACACAATTTTAATTGAAAACAACAACTGACCTACGGGAATTCAACCAAACGCATTAGGATTGCATTTATCTTTTATAAGAATGATACAAGGGTCCTTTGTGACTTGTAAGAGTTAACCATGCCTCAATCCAAGGCACGTTGTGGCCTCTAGCACTCAAAGGGTCTCTCTTGTTTAAAATAGACACGATTTTAATTGAAAACAACAACTAACCTACGGAAATCCAACCAAGAACATTCGGATTGCATTAATCTTTTATAAGAACGATACAAGGGTCCTTGGTGATGTGTAAAAGTCAACCCTTCCTCAATCTGAGGCACGGTGTGGCTGATAGCACTCAAAGGGTCTCTCTTGTTTAAAATGGACACGATTTTAATTGAAAACAACAACTGACCTACAGAAATCCAACCAAACACATTATGATTGCATTGATATTTTATAAGAACGATCCAAGGGTCCTTGGTGACGTTTACGAGTCAATACTGCCTCAATATGAGGCACGGTGTGGCCGCTAGCACTCAAAGGGTCTCTATTTTGTTTAAAATGGACAAGATTTTAAGTGAAAACAACAACTGACCTACGGAAATCTGACCAAACGCATTTAGATTGCATTGATCTTTTATAATAACAATCCAAGTTTCCTTGGTGACATGTACGAGTCAACACTTCCTCAATCTGAGGCATATTGTGGCCGCTAGCACTCAAAGGGTATCTATTTTGTTTAAAATGGACACGATTTTAATTGAAAACAACAACTAACCTACAGAAATCCCACCAAACACATTCAGATTGCATTGATCTTTTATAAGAACGATCCAAGGGTCCTTTGTGACGTGTAAGAGTCAACCCTGCCTCAATCCGAGGCACGGTGTGGCCGCTATCACTCAAAGGTTCTCTCTTGTTTAAAATGGACACGATTTTAATTGAAAACAACAACTGACCTACAGAAATATGACCAAACACATTCGGATTGCATTGATCTTTTATAAGAACGATCCAAGGGTCCTTGGTGACATGTACGAGTCAACCCCGCCTCAATCCGAGGCACGGTGTGGCCGCTATCACTCAAAGGGTCTCTATTTTGTTTAAAATGGACAATATTTTAAGTGAAAACAACAACTAACCTACGGAAATATGACCAAATACATTTGGATTGCATTTATCTTTTATAATAACGATCAAAGGTTCCTTGGTTATGTGTATGAGTCAACCCTGCCTCAATCCGAGGCACGGTGTGGCCGCTAGCACTCAAATGTTCTCTATTTTTTAAAAAATGGACACGATTTTAAGTGAAAACAACAATTCAGAAGATGGGTTCAGCCCTCTCGATTTACTCTTCTTTGGAGACTTCACCTGCAAAAACTGCCAGTGGACAGTAATCTTCAGAAGGTTGGTATCTCTCTTTGCTCTAGATGTGATTTGTGCCATCAACATAGATACGACTTGGATCACTTGTTCCTCTCCTATGAAACTGTTGCTTCACTCTGGATCATTATATTTGATCTCTTTGGCATCTCAATATCACAAACCAACAGCATTGCAGATTTTCTGCACTTAATTTCAGCAGTACAGTGTTCCAAGTAGATTCATGCTTTATTTCTTGTTGCTTGTGTTGAAACTTTTCACACTATATGGACAAGCAGAAACAAAATTAGGCATGAAAATGACACATTTAATCACAATGTTTCCCTTTCAAATATTCTCTCAGTGAATCGATATTCAAATCAGTTCCACACTGAACAATGTCATAATTCCATCACAGACTTTGCTGTCTTGAGGAGGGTTCATCTGTCAGGTAATTTTCCTAAACCCATGGGTACTATGGAAATTTTCTGGACTCCTCCCTTTGCAGGTTGGATCAAATGTAACCTGGATGGTGCTTCTAAAGGCAATCCTGGACCTGCTGGATATGGTATTGTCTTCCGTGATCACAAAAGTGATTTAATTGATGAATTCTATGGTCCTTGTGGTCACTCTACTGCCATTGAAGCTGAAATGATGGCATTAATTAAATCAGTGGAGATTTCTCATCAAAGAAATTGGAATGATCTCTGGTTTGAAAGTGATTCTTCTACTATTGTCCATGTTGTTCGGAAAAATCAGATTCATCTTTCCTGGAAGCTTACATCGAAATGGATCAAATGTCTTGATACTCTTGCTTCAAATAACTTCATCATCACACATGTTTACCGTGAAGCCAACTCTCCTGCTGATAAGCTTTCAAATCAAGGTATTTCTGAAGACTCAGGTGTGCATTTGACCGCTATTGATGAGGATCTTCTTTATATTCTTACTAGAGACAAATGTAAAATCCCCTCATTCAGACTCTTATAATTTGTTTTGCTTAATTGAAGCTTTAATGCTTTCTTTTCTAAAAAAAAGTGAAAACAACAACTGACCTACGAAAATCTGACCAAACGCATTTGGATTGCATTTATCTTTTATAATAACTATACAAGGGTCCTTGGTGACGTGTATGAGTCAACCCTGCCTCAATCCAAGGCACGTTGTGTCCACTAGCACTCAAAGGGTCTCTATTTTGTTTAAAATGGACATGATTTTAAGTGAAAACAACAACTGACCTATAGAAATCCGACCAAACGCATTCAGATTGCATTGATCTTTTAAATGGGGGGTCATGGCATGTGATCTATCAGGGGCCTCATATATATCAAGTCATGGTTGGCCTGGTATACTAGGGTGATCATGTGTTTGGGTTTATGATACTTATGGGCTTATATCTGGATGAAAATACTCCCATTTGGGAGGGTGGATATGCTTATGGGTCTTATTCCTTAAATGGGAATACTCTCATAGGGGAGGGATGAGATATATATAGGTATTATTCCCCAAATGAGAATACAACCATATGATTGGGATGATATTCTTATCAGGAATATTCACTAAATGAAAATAATCCCATAGGGGAGGACTGAGATGATTATATAGATTATGACTCAAATGAGAATACACCCATATTGGAGGGTTGATATGATTCTAGGGATTATTATTTGGATGATAATACTCCCATATGGTAAATAATATATGTTTCTTAGTATTATTCCCTAAATAAGGGTACTCCCATAGTATAGGGATGAGATCTTTGTAGGTCTTATGCCTCAGAATTAGAAGAACACATATGGGTGGTCTGAGATACTGTTGAGGGTATTCCCTGGATGAGAAAACTCCCATAAGTGGATTTCCATGATGGATTATAAATAAAACTCACATATTGGAGGTCAATGATAATTATGTATATAGTGGGGAGACTATGGTATATTATATGTTTTGTGTGGTTCCTATGATGTACTCAGAGAAACCCTAACATTGGATGAAGTAGGTATGGTTGATCAAGCTTTAATACTTGAGAATCAATGTGTCTTGATGTAGATGGGGTAGGACTTGGTCAAACTATATTTTTATAATGTCGACACGATCCTTGTGAAATTCTTGGTAAAAGTTCAATACTTGGAAAATTAATTTGGGTTTATTCATGGTCATGGATTTGAGGATCAATGATGATTTTTTTATTAGTTTTATTCTAGTTCTTTCTCAACTAGGTTGTGCATATTGCATGATCATGCACTTACAATAGCCTATTGGGGGTTTAATATTGGGGGTTTATTAATGAGATTCATCCCCCCCCCCTAAGTATGTGCACCTCAGTGTGTGTACAAACCTTATAACTTCTTTGAGGTTGAGAACATGATGCATAGTGGATAGATAAAAGTCTAAAGATTTATGTATTGATAAAACACACTCATGTGGAGCCTTAGGATTGAACTGGAAAGCCCCCCGGACACCCCCTACCCCCCTTAGGCAGCCACCCCAAACCCTTGAACAGCCCCCAAACCCCCTGAATTCTGAATTGATTTCTTTAAGTACTTGATTAACTTATAAATTATGTGTTAATGGTGTATGGGTATAATTGTTGTATGGGTATACTTGGTCTAATTTGCTTATGATTTATGAGTTAATTTTGTATGGGTATACTTGATTTAATTGGCTTATTGAGATGTTGTTTTTTTTTGCAGGTGTTCGGGTGTGCTGCTGAAGATTTATCATAGCAGTAGAGAGGGAATTTATCAGCGCTCTTTTAGCGCTGATAAATCGTGCTTTTATCAGCGCTAAAAGAGAGCTGATAAACTACACCTTTATCAGCGCTAAAGAAGCACTGATAAAAGATAAGTTTATCAGCACTCTCTTAGAACTGATAAAGTCTACCTTTATCAGCACTTTTTTAGCGCTGATAAAGGGTTGTTTTATCAGTGCTTTTTTAGCGCTGATAAAGGGGTACCCCCTTTATCAACGCCGAGCTTTACAACGCTTTTTTAGCACTGTTAAAGCCCGTTTTTAGCGTTGTTAATGCCCATATTTGTGTCAGTCTCCTGGATCTTCATGATATCTGTCTACCATGCTCAGTGAATAGGAAAAATCAAGTCTGGTACATAACATGGCATACATGATGGATCCTATAGCCGAAGCGTATGGGATTTTACTCATTATATCTTTCTCTTGTTGTGTCTGAGGACACATTTTCTTAGAAAGATGTAGGTCATGTGACACTAGAAACAATCCTCTCTTGGATTGTTCCATACTAAATCTCTTTAGTATCTGGTCAATGTATGTACCCTGACTTATTCCAAGAAGTCTCTTAGATCTATCACGAATGATCTTGATCCCTAGAATGTTGGCTGCTTCACCCAAGTTCTTCATGGAGAAACACTTGTTCAACCAGTCCTTAACTAACTATAAGACTGGTACATTGTTTCCAATAAGAAATATGTCATCAACATATACTACTAGTATAACGATTGCATTCCCATTAAACTGCTTATAAACACATGGCTCACATTCGTTCTTAATGAAACCAAATTCCTTTATGGCTTCATCAAATCGAATGTTCCATGACCTCGATGCTTGATTTAATCCATAAATGGATTTCTGTAACTTGAAACCCCATTTGGCTTCACCTGGTACCACAAACCCTTCTGGTTGTGTCATATAGACATCTTCCTAAAGGTTCCCATTAAGGAATTCCATTTTGACATCCATCTTCCAAATATCGTAGTCATGGTAAGCTATTATGGCAAGTATGATTCTTATGGATTTAAACATGGAAACTGGTGAAAAGGTTTTATCATAGTCAATTCCTTGATGTTGTCTAAATCCTTTATCCACTAGCCTTGCTTTATAGGTGCTAACTTGACCTTCCATGTCCATTTTTATCTTGAATACCCATTTGCATCCAACAAGATTTACATCAACTGGATCATCGAACAGAACCCAGACTTGGTTCTGATACATGGAATCCATCTCAGAATTCATAGCTTCTAGCCATCTTGCAACTTCTGAGCTTTATACTACTTCCTTGTAAAATATAGGTTCATCATTTTCCAACAATAATGATTCGCCATCCTCGGTGACTAGGAAACCAAATCTCTCTAGTTCCCTTACCTCTCTTGAGATCCTATGCAGTACTTGTGTTTCTGGAACCTCTTCCATGGGGACCTGTGGAACTTGTTCCTGTACCAACTCCTATGTATCTTGAGCATCAACTTCATCGAATTCAATCTTGCTCCCACTATCCTTTTTGAGTATGTTCTCCCTCTCAAGAAATATGTCTTATCTGGAAATAGTCACTTTCTTGTCTAAAAGGTTATATAGGTAATATCCTTTTGTTTCCTTGGGATGTCCTATAAAGATACACCTCATGCCCTGGGGTGCTAGTTTGTTTCCTAAGAAGGCCTTAACAAATTCCTCGCATCCCCATACATGTGTGTGTGAAAAAATGGGTTTCTTTCCATTCCATAACTCGGATGGAATTCCATTTTTCGCCTTAGTTGGTACTCGGTTTAATGTTTATGCTGCAGTTTGTAATGAATATCCCCAAAAGGATAAAGGAAGATCTGTATGACTCATCATTGACCTCACCATGTCCAACAAGGTGTGGTTCCTCCTTTCACTAACACCATTCCACTGTGGTGTATAAGGAGGAGTGAGATGAGATAGAATCCCAGACTCCCATAGAAGATCGATGAACTCTTGGTTCAGATATTCTCCACCTCAATCCGATCAGAGTTTCTTTATCTTATTACTAAGATAATTCTCTACTTCATTCTTGAATTACTTAAATTTATCTAAGGCTTCTGACTTATACCTCATTAAGTAGACATAGCCATATCTACTCAAATCATCAGTAAAAGTAATGAAGTAAGAATATCCACCTCTAGCTTCTACTGGAAATGATCCACACACATCTATGTGCACCAATCCTAGAAGCTCTGTGGCCCTTTCACCTTTTCCACCGAAAGGTGGCTTGGTCATTTTACCTTATAAACAAGAGTGACATTTATCAAGTGGATTTAGCTCAGTAGAGTCTAAATAGCCATCTTGGTAGATATTTGTCAAGTGTTTCTCGTTTAAATGACCGAGATGGTTATGCCACAACTAGGTGATGTATGAGTCATGTGAGTTTGTTTCATTATCGATTTCCAAAACTTGGTTTTTGTAATTTAATACATATAAACCATTATTTAAATGTTTCATACCATAACATACATTATTCTTATAAAAGAGACAACCCTTATTTCCAAACTTGAAAATAAATCCATCCATATCCAAACAAGATGTAGAAATTATGTTCTTGGTAACACTAGGCACATAATAACAGTTATGTAAAACCAAAATCATCCTAGTCAGAAATGAGAGGTAGTAATTTCCAATAGCCAATGCAACCAGCCTTGCTCCATTGGCAGTTCGAAGATCCACCTCTCCTCTGGAAATCTTTCTAAATCTACTTGGTTCCTGCATTTGAATACAGATGTGAGTCCCACAAGCTTTATCTAATACCCAATGTGTAGAAATGGAAAGATTAAACTCGATAACGAATGCACCTTTAGCACCCCCATGCTTTTGGGTGAATTTACTCTTTTAGTGGCCTTTCTTGCCACATGCAAAACATACTGCCTCTCATTCCTTTCCCTGCCTCTGGATCTTCCCCTTCTTGGAAGGACAGTGCTCAGGGACTTCATATCGTTTATAAGTCTTTGGACCCTTTTCCTTGTACTTCCTTTTCTTATTCACCATAAGTATTGTGGGTTTTTCACGCCCCATGTCCTTATCTACTTAGAAAATTAAGTTCAGAAGTTCTGATAGAATCTTCTCATTGTTTCTCATGTTATAATTGACAATGAATCTAGATAAGGTCTTGTGTAGTGATGATAGGATGAGATCTGTACGCAACTCATCCGGGAACTTAATCCCTAAGATTTTTAGGTGTTCAATGTATCCAATGAGCTTGACTACATGAGGCCCAGCTAGTGCAGACTCTCCAAGATTAGTTGTAAACAAAGCATTGGAGATCTCATATCTCTCCTGTCTCACCTTCTCTTGGTAGGATCCTTAAGGTGAGACATCATGCTATACGCGTTCATGTTTTCATGTTGCTTAAAGAGCTCATTAGATATGGCTGATAGCATGAAACACTAAACATATGTGGCATCATCCATGTGTTTTATATAGAGAGATAGTTCCTCATCACTGGCCTCTTTTCCAGGTACAACTGGAATAGCCTCTTCCATCACATACAACTTCCTCTTGTGGCGAAGGATGATGTGTAAACGCCTCTGCCACTCTTGGAAATTGGTGTTGGTGAGAAGGTTTTCTTTCTAGATTATGGTTCGCAATGATATGTTTGAAGTCATTTTTCTTGATTTTTCTAAAAATTAAGATGAGCAAAGGTTTTAGTACTTTATTATAAAAACTGAGACAAATAAATAAATTAATACTTATTAGTCTCCCACTATTTTATCAAAATCCAATAGCCCTCACCATTGACTTCGGAATATTCTGTTGCCTAAATATTCTAGTGGAAAGGATCCATATTTCCCTTCATATTACCCCAAATAGGGTTGGTCAAGCAACTTGAAGGGTTTTAGGTAGGCATTCCAAATTCCAACTGCATTAACTCGTAGCTCCTTGATCCACTGAGTGGACTCCCCAATCCTGAAATCCTTTTATTTTGGATTTCCTCAACCTTTGCCTCTTGGTCACACCAAGTCCTACTGTGGCAGTCAACCCTTGATGTGAACCAAGTCAAGTCAACCCAAAACCTTGAATTATAATTCCCCAATAATTGAAAGCACCCCAACTAGGGTTGGTCAAGAACTTTAAACTATGGTTCGATTCTAACCAAGATTATGGAAGGTTATACCAACTTAATATTTCTTTGAGGGATTTTATCCTTAAACATAAATTTCCATTTTATTATCTTTGATTATATGCTTGTTAATATTAAGTGGGATATACTTAAGAGATTAACCATGTATAAGATAATATTTACGCATAAGCCGGTCTTATTTTAGTTCTATCTTGTATGCTTGTTTAATTCATTAATTGTGTGATCGTGACAATACAGCCACAATAAATAAACCATGAAACTGACATAAATAAAATAAATGGTATGATCATGAGCTTGTTCTATTGGTTAGTTTATCTAGTGGTTGATAAACTAACCCAAGACCTAGGAGAGAAACACCTTGAACCTTTTGGGCTCATGTTGACAGCTTTCCACTTGTCCACCTTTGTATCTCCTTGGATTGGTTTCACCTTGGCTCCTGACTTGAGCCACCTCCACTAGCTTGGGGGCTCCATCCATTACATATGCATTTATCTCACACACAGGTGAGGGGTAAAAGGGGTTTTACATAAAAGAAACCTTGGGCTTGCAGGGCCTACATATTAATGAGGAGAAGGCTCACAGGCTAACAAATTTAATTTAAATAAATAAATTAAAATAAACCATTCACATACAAAGGTATTGGTCTAGCTCATGATCATCCATACATGCAACGATATTACGCATTAATAAAACTAGCATTCAATTATTTAATTGTTCTTGTTTAAGATAAATCACACTCGAATCAATTAATTATCTTTAATTAATCAATCCTTTTATCTTAAACCCTTTTTCTGAATTTCCTTGAGATTCTCATCCATCATAATTTTAAACAAATAAATTGATTTAAAATTATCTTTGTGCGTAACTTTTAACTTGGAGGCAACCCGGTGAATTCCCACTCATTACACAGATGTTAAATTAAACACATATATATAAAACACCTATCACGTGTTGTACCTTAGCTTTACGCCTGCACTATGGTACACAACTCAAGGGTTTGTATAATATAATAATAAATTTTAATAAATTTGCATAATTTGGATGAGTACACGGCGTGTAGTTCTGACTACACAGTGTGTACTTTTTTTCACCGTCCATCTGAAGTACACGCTCAGGGACATGGTGTGTTGATGTACTTTGTAAATTTTCAGAGTACGTGGCGTGTTCAGTGGGACACACACCATGTAGTTTCCACGTTACACAGTTTCCAACCGGTAAAGTCATCTACGGGGAACACGGTCCAACCCTAACCCGAAGGGACTACATGCCATGTTCAGTTGGACCACACAGACTGTAATCTGGAAACCATGTTCCACCTGTTCTTGGTCAACACACGGTGTCATAAATGACTTAGATAGGATCCAATACACTACTTGATTTGTCGGATCAGTCAATGCATTGAACCTAGGCTACACGGTGTGTACTTCCGAATACACGTCGTGTATTCTGGTGTTGTACGTCCAGGGGAGTTTGGAACCTCCATATGAGTTCCTCTATTTTATTTTAATCAAAATTAAAATAAAAAATAGTTTCTGTAAGGTGAACAAGAAACGAGAGGGGAGGAACAGATCTCGATATTCAGATTTTAAAGAACGATTAACTTGAATTGAAACAACTAAATTATTAAATGCGTAAATCACCAATGAAAAACTAAATAATTATAATCAACGATATGACCACTCTGACACCACTTGTAGGTTCCGGGCGCAGTGGAAGCGCATTGGTGGGTTTTCCCAACTTTAATTTTATCATTAAACAATGTTCAATCCAAGATCTGTCACGATAATAAAACGTTGGATCTTCAGAATATAATGAAGAACGAAAGGAAAGAGAAGGGTCCCGGAACCATCAAGAGGATCATTATATGTTGGTTATAATTAATTTAATTAATTGACAAGAATTTCCTTGATGGAATTCTTTATTAGTTGATGTCTTCGGTCACGATCTGATGTGATCCGTCATTGGGTCGTAGAATCCAAGTGTCACAACCCCCTCCTACCAAAGATGCCCCTCCTGAGCTGGCAATGGTGAAAGGGAGATAATAACCCCTGAGTCCCACCTCCAGTAGGCCTCGGGGTGGTGACTAGCACCAAGGGTATTAGTTTTCACAAATATGGGAGGCATTACCCTTTTTATTTTTTTTAAAGATCGGGAAATAAGACAATTCAACTACCAAAAAGGAAAAGAGAAAGTGTATATAAATAAACCCAAACCAAGCCCACATTCATGTTTAAACAATTTTTTATAACAAGGTGCAAGTATAAGAAAGCTCAAAGTACAATACCAAAAGAAAACAAGAGTACAACAACTGCAACAACTCCAACTGTCCGACTAGTAGGGTCCCGCACGGCCCTGGTAGTCCTCCTGGAAACCTGAAAGTAAATGTAGGGTGAGCATACAAGTATACTCAGTAGGGAAACCTAAATCTCTCGTGCACAAGTGGGGAGACATCCTAATGTCTCGTGAGAACAACAAAAGAAACCTAGCAAGGAATTCTATCCACCCAACCTCACCAAACACACTCACCAAAAACACAATCACAACAGGTAGTAGTATATAAGAACAAGAGTATTGGGTACCCCACACCATTTCCCTTGAGTTGGCTGCTCTTCCTAATGACGAACGTCCTGACACTGCCACACTCTCCCCGCCCGCACACACCTAGGCCTCACAACCACGTATCCCGCCCGCACACACCTGGGCCTCACAACCACGTATCCCACCCACACACACCTGGGCCTCACAACCACGTATCTCGCCCGCACACACCTGGGCCTCACAACCACGTATCTCGCCCGCACACACCTGGGCCTCACAACCACGTATCCCGCCCGCACACACCTGGGCCTCATCCCAAATATTTTTGGGAATAGTAACCTGCCCGAAGAGTCTTGGTCCAATCCACCCCAATCGAAACCTACCCAAAGAGTCTTAGGTGTAAGGTCACCTCAAGCCATCACAGCCTAGGGGAGAAGGAGCAATAAGGAGCTAGTAACTAAGGGAAAAACAGCCTCTCCCATAAAATGGGAGTGTTCGGCACTAAGTTCTCAACATGGGTGGGGTGCGATAAAACACAAAAGATATAGATATATATATGTATACCAAACACACAGCCCAACCTATGGATTCTAAACAGAGAAACTAAGCACGTGCCTCGACACTTCTACTACGAAGCATGCATACAACAAACAACCCCAACCCCATTTAGGTTTTCACATTTCAGAAGAATTAGTTTATTAGTTCCTTAACTACTAGGAGACTATCCACAACCAACTACATCAATCGTTCATAAAAAATATTCCTACCATCCACAAATCAAGTTAGGAAAACACAAGCAACACAACCAAGTCCTTCTTATTAACCAACCAACCTCATTGATTATTATTTTCGTTCCATTACCATGACCCACCATTCATTAACTCTTCCACTTTTATTAATTATTCACAACCCATAACTCGTTCACATTTAAACCCAACCCTGCAGCCCCACTGCCAACCACCATAACCACAACCGCACCGTACATCATTATCCCTTTAATACCATTTATTGCAGCCCCACTGCCCATAACCAATGTAGAATTTACACCAACCCACAACCAAGTCATCCGCAGCCCCACTGCTCACTCGATCCACAAAAACCCACAAAACACCCCCATCACATGTCACATAACCAAGCCAACACCCACATGTTCATTATTCCATTTTGTTCAACCGGGGTGATCACACAAGGGTTCCAGATTTTAAAATAGCCAACTCTAAGTGATTAACCAATTTCCACATTCCACAAAGTTTCCATTCACAAAAACGGTCTAGAGGATAGGGAAAAATTTAATTGCGCAAGAAAAGGCCCCTAACGACTGTGATTTTCAGTAGGCATAAGCCTATTCAATTCAAAATATATAAAAAAACACGGGATATAAAAGTAAGGTAATAGTAATCACAAACTTTCCATCCCCATTATATAAGATAGTTATTATCTTCATTAAACCGGTTTGACTGTGTTTCACGTAAACAAGATTAAACCTACCTCGCATGATGAACAAATTAGAGAGACGAAGGTAAAATCCCTACCTCAATAGGTTCTGATAACAACGCTCCTCCCCAGATCAACTTTAGAAGACGTCCATCGGCGTCCGTCACTTCTGTCAGGTCCCGGAAAAACCTCCTCGGGTGGAATTAGGAAAGGAAAGTCTGAAGGAAATACAATGGATCCAATCTCGGAAGTTCTACCTCGTCTTTACGATCCCGTGGCCACTGACGGATCGTAAATCGGAGCTCGGACGGAGAAGTTATGGAAGAAAGAGCCTTCGAGTCTCTTGGGAGAACTCTGCTCAGAGGAAAGGGGAGGAGAGGGTGAGTTGAAAGGAGGAGGGGACCCCTCCTTTTATAGGCGAGAAAAGAAAAAGTACACAGCATGTATTTTATGGTACACGGCATGTACTTGTCCATTTCACACGGTCTCCAACGGCTTCCAACATGGCGCCGCGGCCGTTGACTGGTCAACACACGATTTGAGGGTAACGCGTACGTGGGGAAGGACTACACGGTGTGTAGTTTGGACACAAGGCGTGTAGTTTGGACACAAGTTGTTTACTCATTTATTGCACACGACAAGGACACGGCTCCAACACGGTACACGACCGTCGACTGGTAACACGTACGTGGGGAAGGACTACACGGCGTGTAGTACTGGACACATGGTGTGTACCCATTTACTTCACACGGCAAGGACACGGCCTGCAACACGGGGTATACCCAGCAAGGTGGTACACGGCGTGTACTCAAACTACACGGCGTGTAGTTTCAAAATTCTAGAAAGTTTGGGAAAAGTCCATTTTACCCTCCAGAACACTTCAAGACCCTCTTTTGACAAAGGAATGGGCCGGAGAGGTCGGGGCCATTACATCAGATACCTCTTTAAACATTCTCGTCCCCGAGAATTTAAAAACCAACCCATAGGAACTCAACAAGATACCTCTTAGGGTTCTCGTTATAACAGGAACCCAACCAACAACCCTAATCATATGTGTTGGTAATTCCCTCTCCTATGTCGAGATATTATCCGCTTTAGGCGGCACTGAATCGCCTGCACGGGTTTAATCGCATCCACATTAATGTGTCTCGATTTAGGATTGGGCCTTCCCACTTCCATATATTAGGATTTTCCAACTTACACTACCCCCAACACCACACAACCAACACACTTCCCGAACACGTGGTTTGGGGAAAATTCCTTTTCCTATGTCGAGATATTATCCGCTTTAGGCGGCACTGACTCGCCTGCACGGGTTCAATCGCATCCTCATTAATGTGACTCGATTAAGGATCAGGTTTTTCCCTTCCCCACACGCCCGGACATGTTACATGCTCCCAGAGAAAAAGGAAACAAAAGGTCTCATAACCGACAAGCCAAGTATTCCATATATAAAAGGTACAGAGTACAACATCAACACAAAGCTCAGAAGAACAAAGGAAAACACAAGTCAAAACAACTCCGGGTACTGAGCCTTCATCTGGGTCTCCCGCTCCCAAGTGCTCTCCTTGAGGCCGCCATGCCTCCACAACACACGAACTAACGGAATGGTTCGTCCACGAAGCACCTTCTCTTTACGATCCTTGATTCTGACTGGTCATTCCTCGAAGGTCACGTCATCTCCCATGTCTAACTCTCCCCAGTCGATAACGTGAGAGTCATCGTGTAAGTACCGATGAAGCTAGGAGACGTGGAAGACGTCATGAACCTTCTCCAACTGAGGTGGTAGGGCTAGCTGATATGCCACCTCGCCGACTCGCCTCAGCACCTCAAAAGGTCCGATGAACCTAGGTGAGAGATTTCTCCCTTTCCCAAACCTCATCTGCCCCCATCGAGGGGAAACCTTCAAGAACACATGATCTCCCACCTCAAACTCTAAGGGCCTCCTCCAACAATCAGCATAAGACTTTTGTCGGTCCTGAGCCGCTTTCATCCTCTCACGTACAAACTGGACTTTCTCTGTGGTGATTTGTACTACCTCTGGCCCAAGAGCACCTGTCTCACCAACCTTTACCCAACAAATGGGTGAACGACATGGTCTTACATATAAATCCTCAAACGGTGTCATGCCAATAGTAGAGTGGAAGTTGTTGTTGTAGGGAAACTCTACTAAAGGCAAGTGTCATACCCATGATCCTCCAAAATCCAGAACGCATGCTCGCAGCATGTCCTCCAATGTCTGGATAGTCCGCTCTGTCTTCCCGTTGGTCTGGGGGTGGAAAGCAGTGCTAAGGCATAGTTGGGTGCCAAAAGCATGTTGTAACCCCCTCAAGAATCATGAGGTAAACCGAGTATCCTGATCTGAGATGATAGTCCTCGAAACTCTATGAAAATGCACCACCTCGTCTACATACCTTTGTGCTAAGGTACTCACCGGGCCTGACTCCTTAATTGCTTAGAAGTGAGATGATTTCGTCAGATGATCCACCACCATCCAGATAGCATCATAACCACCCTGAGCTCTGGGTAGTCCTATGACGAATTCCATTGAGATGTCATCCCACTTCCACTCATGGACATCTAAAGGATGCAACAAACCACCGAGAACACGGTGTTCAGCCTTCACTTGCTGACACACTAGGCATTTAGCCAAAAACTCTGCCACTTCCCGTTTCACCTCGGGCCACCAAAACTGTTCCCTCAGGCCTCGGTACATTTTTAAAACTCCTGGATGTACCGCCAAGGCTGAGCTATGGAACTCACGGATAAATCCCTCACGCATCGACCCCGGAACAAACAACATTCCATGGAAAATCATCTGATGTCGGTCGTCCTCTGACCATCCTTCTGGAGCGTTCCCCTGATCGACATGATCCCACATCACTTCCACTTCGGAGTCCCTCCACTGAGACTCTTCCACCTGCTGAAATAAGGAGGAATGCACCGTCATCTTAAATAAACAGCCTCTCACACCTTCTACCCTTGTATCCAAGTGCAAGGCAGCCAACTCTCCCATCGCCTTCCAAGCATCAGCAAATTCCCGAACCACTTCCTGATGTGACTTCCTGCTCAGGGCATCAGCCATAACATTGCCCTTACCTTCAGTGTAAGAGATCTCAAAGTCATAGTCTTGGAGAAACTCGACCCATCTCCACTGCCGCAGGTTCAGGTCATGCTGGGAGAAGATATAACGTAGGATCTTGTGATCTGAGAAGACTACAAAGCACTCCCCAAAGAGGTAATGTCACCACAACTTCAGTGCGAACACTACTGCTGCAAGCTCCAGGTCATGGGTGGAATAGTTACGCTCGTGAGGGCGTAACTGCCTAGACCCGTAACAGATAACTCCCTTCTTCTGCATCAGTACGCACCCCAGACCAAGGCCAGAAGCATCACAAAACACCTCATACAACAACCCTTCCTCTGGAAACCTGAGTACGGGAGCACTGACCAACTTCTCCTTCAGGTAGTCGAAAGATTTCTGGCACTACTCGCTCCATAGGAAGACCTAGTTCTTCCTAGTCAAAGATGTAAAAGGAGCAGCAACTTGAGAGAAGTCTGAAACGAACCTCCAATAGTAACCTGCCAACCCCAGGAAAATACGAACTTCTGCCACGCTCTTGGGTGTCGTCCAAGAAACAACTACCTCCAACTTCGATGGGTCCACTGACACTCCATGCTGAGACACTACGTGTCCAAGGAAGTGTACTTCTTGCGTCAAGAACTTACACTTCGACAATTTCCCATAAATCTGGTGGTGTCGAAAGACTTCCAAGACTGCCCTGAGATGCTCAACATGCTCCTCCTCTGATCTTGAGTAGATCAGGATGTCATCAATAAACACAACGATGAACCGGTCCAGAAACTCTCCGAAGACAAAGTTCATAAGTCCCATGAACACATTCAGTACATTCTTAACTCCAAACGACATCACTACAAAATCGAAGTGCCCATACCTACACCTAAAAGTTGTCTTCAAGATGTCATTGTCCTTCACCCTCAGCTGATGATATCCAGATCGCAGATCAATCTTAGAGAACCAACCTGCTCCCCTTAGCTAGTCGAAGAGATAATCTATCCTTGGGAGGGGGTAACAGTTCTTGACCTTTACCTGGTTCAACCTTCGGTAGTCTATGAATAGCCTGAGACCACCATATTCCTTCTTAACGAACAAAACTGGAGCACCCCATGGCAATACGCTGGGTCGAACAAAACCCTTCTCCATCAGATCGTCAATCTGAATTCACAACTCCTGCAACTCCGAAGGTTCCATTCGATAAGGGGCTATCGAAATCGGACGAGCACCAGGCTATAAGTCTATCCCGAACTCAACATCACGTCGGGGGGTAGAGTCACAACCTCCTTGGGAAAAACATCGAGGAACTCCCGAAAAACCTCTGGGACATCCATCATCTCTGTATCAACCGGTACCACTGATAACCCGCCTAACAAGGAAAGGAGAGGCTCCACACACCGGCTTCCCGCCTAATAGCTCCTCTATCCAACAAAAGATACGCACTGCCCATCCACATCGGAGAACACGACTCTTCTTCGGAAGCAGTCGATAATAGAACTAATAGAAAACAACCAGCCGATGCCTAGGATGACATTGTATGGCTACATCTGTAACAGAAGGAGGTCCCCACTAGATTGATGTGGTCCCAATGTCAGCCCACATCCCTGGAAAACACAAGATATGCCGGTATGGCCCCCAACTGGTGTACTCAGCACCAGTGGTACAGAAAGTCTCTCTACATCTAGTCCCAAAGCATGGGCTAGACCAGGTGCAACAAAGGAGTGCGAAGTTCCTGAATCAAACAAAGCAGAAATGAGAGTGCTGAACAAAAAAATCGTACCTCGCACCACCTCTTGTCCTACTGGAGCTGTCAACTCTGATGCGTGCAACTGTCCATGCCCAGCTCCTCTGCCTCTCGGATTTCATCCACCTCCCCGACCACGCCCTGGTCGAGGTCCCTGAGGAGCACCCTGAGGTCGGCCTCCTCCCGCAAAGTCTACCCTCGGAGGAGCATGGTCCTGTTGCTGCTGGAAGGGCCTCGCCGGCAACTGGTGCTGCTGAGGTGGGTGTTGAACCTGCCCACATCCACCGTTCTGATCTTGGGTTGAGCACCGACTCTGAACATGCCCGAAACCTCCACAAGAAAAACACATCGGTCCTGGGCTCGTGGAAAAGGGACGAGGACCTGAAGATCTGAACTGGAACTGCTGGGGCCTGCTCCCCACTGGCCTGAACCTGGAAGGTCCCATCGCAGGAGACTTGCTGCTGACTGCCTTCCCCTTCGATGAGCCTGGATGAAACCCCTCACGTGGTGCACCTCCCAGTGAGTGCATCATCTCTACAACCTCTACCTTCTTCTGTACTGCCAAGTACATCGAAAGGGTGAAGGGGGTGACAGCATACTGGAGCGAAGGACGAAGCGCCTCCTCCAAACGTCTCGCCCAAGACTCCTCATCCGGAAAGAGATCCGGAGCAAAGCACAGGAGATCCTTGAACTTGATCCCCATCTCTCATACTTACATACTCCCCTACTTAAGGGAGAGTAACTCCTACCACTTCTCCGCCTTGATCATAGAAGAAAGGAATTCCTCTCAGAATTCCTTCTCAAAGTCAGTTCATGGAACCTCTGCCTCTATCCTCTCTCTGAGGTAGAGCATCCACCACTGTCGTGCCGCACCTCTCAGCTGACTGACTGCTAGGGGAACCCAGTACTCCCTCAGAGCACGGATCAAGGTAAAAGAGATCCCTAGCTCCTCAATCCACCCCTCCGTCTCCGTATCCGAATTACTACCCTCGTACTTCTTGAGGTTCTGCCGCTGGAAATAACGGAGAGTCTTCTGCCACTGGCTATCTTCCTCCTCTCGGTCAATCCTCAACTGATCGACCGCCTGAATCTGTTGGGCCTTGGCCATCTGAGCCACCCAGGGATGATGTCCAGGTGCCATAGCTGTACGGTAAACAAGGATCGCCTAAGCCCAAGTAGTAAGGAAAAACCCAAGGTTTTATTTTATTATTTTATTTCAATTTCTTTCCCAGAACACCCAAATCATGTAAAACACAATCATGATAATGCATGTACCTTCCCTAGGGTCTCTAACCTATAATCAATGTAGTCTCACTTGGTCGTTCGGTAGGGTCAGATTCCTTTCATCGGATCATGGGGGGCCCTAAAATCCCGTGTCCTAGCCGTTCTTCCCTGGCCTATGTCATGCACCAAGATTAACCAACACTATTTCCCTACCATCCCATGCAATCCTCACTGTGCCTAACTCCAAACTCCATCCTATCTCTCAACCATCACCTCTGATACCATTTTTTCATGACCCCCTCCTACCAAAGATGCCCCTCCTGAGCTGGCAATGGTGAAAGGGAGATAATGACCTCTGATTCCCGCCTCCAGTAGGCCCCGGGGTGGCGACTAGCACCAAGGGTATGAGTTTTCACAAATATGGGAGTCATTACCCTTTTTATTTTTTTTAAAGATCGGGAAATAGGACAAGTCAACCACCAAAAAGGAAAAGAGCAAGTGTATAGAAATAAACCCAAACCAATTCCACATGCATGTTTAAACAATTTTTTATAATAAGGTGAAAGTACAAGAAAGCTCAAAGTACAATACCAAAAGAAAACAAGAGTACAACAACTGCAACAACTCCAAATGTCCGACTAGTAGGGTCCCACACGGCCCTGTTAGTCCTCCTGGAAACCTAAAAGTAAACGTAGGGTGAGCATACAAGTATACTCAGTAGGTAAACCTAAAGCTCTCGTGCACAAGTGGGGAGACATCCTAATGTCCCGTGAGAAAAACAAAAGATACCTAGCAAGGAATTCTATCCACCCAACCTCACCAGCCACACTCACCAAAAACACAATCACAACAGGTAGTAGTATATAAGAACAAGAGTATTGGGTACCCCTCACCATTTCCCTTGAGTTGGTTGCTCTTCCTAACGACGAATGTCCTGACGCTGCCACACTCTCCCCGCCCGCACACACCTGGGCCTCACAGCCACGTATCTCGCCCGCACACACCTGGGCCTCACAACCACGTATCCTGCCGGCACACACCTGGGCCTCACAACCACGTATCCTGCCCGCACACACCTGGGCCTCACAACCACGTATCCCACCCACACACACCTGGGCCTCACAACCACGTATCCCGCCCTCACACACCTGGGCCTCATCCTGAAGATTCTTGGGAACAGTAACCTGCCTGAAGAGTCTTAGGCCAATCCACCCCAATCGAAACCTACCTGAAGAGTCTTAGGTGTAAGGTCACCTCAAGCCATCACAGCCTAGGGGAGAAGGAGCGGGAAGGAGCTAGTAACTAAGGGAAAACACCCTCTCCCATAAAATGGGAGTGTTTGGAACTAAGTGTTCAACATGGGTGGGGTGCGATAAAACACAAAAGATACAGATATATATATGTATACCAAACACACAGCCCAACTTATGGCTTCTAAATAGAGAAACTAAGCACGTGCCTCGGCACTGCTACTACAAAGCATGCATACAACAAACAACCCCAACCCCATTTAGGTTTTCACGTTTCAGCAGAATTAGTTTATTAGTTCCTTAACTACTGGGAAACTATCCACAACCAACCACATCAATCATTCGTAAAACATATTCCTACCATCCAAAAATCAAGTTAGGAAAACACAAGCAACACAACCAAGTCCTTCTTATTAACCAACCAACCTCATTGATTTTTATTTCTGTTCCATTACAATGACCCACCATTCATTAACTCTTCCACTTTTATTAATTATTCACAACCCATAGCCCATTCACATTTAAACTCAACCCTGCAGCCCCGCTGCCAACCACCATAACCACAACCGCACCGTACATAATTATCCCTTTAATACCATTTATTGCAGCCCCGCTGCCCATCACCAACGTAGCATTTACACCAACCCACAACCAAGTCAACTGCAGCCCTACTACTCACCTGATCCACAACAACCCACAAAACACCCCCATCACATGTCACGTAACCAAGCCAACACCCACATGTTCATTATTCCATTTTGTTCAACCGGGGTGATCACACAAGGGTTCCAGATTTTAAAACAGCCAAATTTACGTGATTAACCAATTTCCACATTCCACAAAGTTTTCATTCACAAAAACGGTCTAGAGGATAGGGAAACATTTAATTGCGCAAGCAAAGGCCCCCAACGACCGTGATTTTCAGTAGGCATAAGCCTATTCAATTCACAATATAAAAAAACACCGGATATAAAAGTAAGGTAACAGTAATCACAAACTTTCCATCCCCATTATATAATCCAGTTATTATCTTCATTAAACCGGTTTGATTGTGTTTCACGTAAACAAGAGGAAACCCAACCCACATGATGCACAAATTAGAGAGATGAAGGTAAAATCCCTACCTCAACAGGTTTTGATAACAACGCTCCTCCCCAGATCAACTTTAGAAGACGTCTGTCGGTGTCCGTCACTTCTGTCAGGTCCCGACAAAACCTCCTCAGGTGGAAGTCATAAAGGAAAGGCCAAACTAAAGACAACGGATCCAAGCTTGGAAGTTCCTCCTCGTCGTTACGATCCCGTGGCCGCTGACGGATCGTAAATCAGAGCTCGGACAGAGAAGTTATGGAAGAAAGAGCCTTCGAGTCTCTTAGGAGAACTCTGCTCAGAGGAAAGGGGATGAGAGGGTGAGTTGAAAGGAGGAGGGGACCCCTCATTTTATAGGCAAGAAAAGAAAAAGTACACGGCATGTATTTTATGGTACACGGTGTGTACTTGGCCATTTCACACGGTCTCCACGCGGCTTCCAACACGGCACCGCGGCCGTTGACTGGTCAACACACGGTTTGAGGGTAATGCATACGCGGGGAAGGACTACACAGCGTGTAGTTTGGACACACGGCGTGTACTCATTTATTTCACATGGTAAGGACACTGCTCCAACACGATACATGACCGTTGATTGGTAACGCGTATGCGGGGAAGGACTACACGGCGTGTAGTACTGGACACACGGCGTATACCCATTTACTTCACACGGCAAGGACACGTCCTGCAACACGGGGTATACCCGGCAAGGGGGTACACGGCGTGTACTCAAACTACATGGCGTGTAGTTTCAAAATTCTAGAAAGTGTGGGAAAAGTCCATTTTACCCTCCAGAACACTTCAAGACCCTCTTTTGACAAAGGAATGGGCCAGAGAGGTCCGGGACATTACACCAAGTGTAGGATTCATCTAGCGGTGATCCACACATGCTCCACGTATCTCTAGACATCGCCAAAGGGATTTCCAGGTGCTAGCGCAGAAGAGCCTTCACTTGCGATGTCCGCCTTCGATCACCTTCGATCGCCTTGATCTGATGGAGGAGGATCTCTCTCGGTCTTGAGAGTGTTCTTGGAAGAAGGAGTTCTTTCGGTCTTGAGAGAATTATCCAGAATTGTTGTGCACAATGATTCTCTCTCTTTAAAGTGTTGGGGTTGTAAGGATATTTATAATCAGGTTTTAGGTTATAGAGTTATGACAATAAATAAACATGTTACGCATTTTATTTATTTCATTAACTCTTATTGAAAACCCCCATGTCGAATGATTAATTCTTTGATATGCTCCCATGCTGATTATAATAAATATCATTTAATAAAACGATATTATTTCCTCAAAATCCAAACTGAAAAAACTACACGGTGTGTAATCATTAATACATGGCGTGTACTCATTTTCCATGAAAAATGCATGGCATGTACATTCAATGTACACGGCATGTTTATCTTGTTTCCATTTTTCTTTATTTCCTCCACCACATTTATTAGACATTGAGTAATGGATACTTATTTCTTAAATAAATGTAACTACATTACTCGCTAATAAATATATATTATTTTGCCCACAATATATTCTCTCAAATAACTAGTGTCGAAATAAATGCAATCAGACATCCTTAAATAATTATTAAACCACAGTTAGGATTAATATTTATTTAACTTGTTAAATTAATATTTAACTTAGATACATGGACACACTTAGTGTGTGACCCTCTAGGCCTCTTTCTCAGTGGCATTATGCGGAGCCTGGCTAAAGTTCAAGGTTAGTGTCTAGCAACACGCCAAGGAACCCATAGAAAAAGATGTTAACGTCGCAATGACATGTCACCTCAAACGAACGCTTACCGTGTAATATAATCCCTTTGTCACGATATCTCGAATCAAGCGGGTTGCATGCTAGTGTCATCAACCCATGTGATCAATTATTCTTTCTTTGACTTTCTGGAATTTAACTCGCCCATTACTTACCATGGACATGGATTTATTTAAGCTATATCAATTACATCAAAGGGAATGAGATATCTACTTCCATTATGGAGCAGAAGGGACAAATCCTTCCTCGCATTATCTATTAAAACAGTATTACTCATGACGCACCCAACGTATCCTACCTCGCTGCGAACAGTGTGTCGTCACAGTTTTCGTCAATACTTCTAAGTTCGTGAGTTGTAATACCCATTAATAATAATCTTAAATTCCAAGGACCAATACACACATCCGCGGATAGGAACATCCAATGACACTATGAAATGTGGATTTTCTACTGGCGGGTCTTGTTCTCATAATATCCTCCTGGATATTACCAAGGGTGCACACCATGAGAAGGTGCCTCAAAGTTTTATGATTCCTCACCCCTAATAGCCAGTATTATTTTTGTCCCTCAAATAACATCATCCGACCATAGAAAATATATTCAAGAACAGTGTTATGTCACTTCCGGGTTCTCATCATAGTAGGGATCCGCTATGACCCTTTAATGTAACAGTTGTCCTTAGAATATTATCACATGCATTGTAACGTATAAGAAAAATCAAGATGTGATAAGGTATTTATTAATGAATAAAGTACAAAGTAGTTGGTTCTAGGCCACCAACTCCAACAAAGCTCACATCCTTTAGAGGTATGAATGAACCCCAAGAGGCGGAAGATTTGATACACAAGATCGATCAGGTCTTCGACTTCCTGGATACACTTGAGGTTATCAAGGTGAAGTACACAGCGTTAAAACTTGAGGGTCCCATCAAGCGGTGGTGGGATTCCATTGTGTAGGTGGATTGACACGTGAGCTTGGATTGGAAGGGTTTCAAGACTCTTTTCGGCAATTCTCTCCTGAGTCTCTGATGATATAAAAGTCTCTGGAGTTCCTCTATTTTTAGTAGGGGGAGTGCTCGGTGTCGGAGTACACCAACCATTTTGCGAAGGGGGTTTGTTTTTCTCCATAGGCGGTGACTAATGATCAGTTGAGAGTACAGAAATGCCTAGTGGGTTTAAAATTTGATATCAGATAGCAGGTATATATGTTGAAGCATACCACCTATGCTGACATGGTAGTCAGGGATATAATAGAAAAGATGGATATGATGGGCATTCTTGGATCTACTAGATCTTCTCTTCCACCGAGTGTCACCTTTAGTGGCATGCAAGGGAATAAGAAGAATTGGCATGACAATTGCAGAAATGGTGGAGGTGGTTCTTAGCAGCCATTAGTGTGCCCATGACTTTCTATCCATGTGGCAAGGTTAGGCACATTGGACGTACTTGTCTCGTGCCTGTGAAGATATGTAATTATTGTGGTCATCGAGACCACCTACAATGGTTCTATCAGGATATGTCTACACCTCACTATGGTTAGGGATATTCATCTCCAAAGTTCATTGCGGCACAGTCAGATGCTTCAAAGTCCACAGGGCTCCATCCATAGGCTTCAGGAGTGAACCATATTCATGTAGTGGATGGGTTTTTAGAGGATGTTGACGCGGGCCCAGCGATAGTGAGAGGTGTCATCTTTGTTTCATCTTTTATAGAAACTATTTTATTTTATGTGGGTTACTCACATTCATTTATATCTGCCTATTTAGTTGATGTGCTAAAAATTCCAGTGAAACTATGTCCTTTATTATGAAGCTATAAATGCCTCTTAGAAAGTGGAAAGAACAAAAGTTTCATTGTCTATTACGTTCTCTATTGATAGCTAACACAGAGTTAGTATGGGATTTCCTAGTTCTCAACCTGGATTTGTTTAATGCCATCATCAAGATGGATTTATTTGTTTCTCATCATGATGAGATTGATTTTTATCGTTGGCATGTTTGGTTCTTTATTAATAATGGGAGATCTCAAGTGTTTTAGGGAGAGTAGGGTCTGAGGTCTGGTCATGCAGGACCTTCCTGCCTAGATATCGGGAATTTTTTTCTACCGTTTTTGATCCCGATGATGTTTCTTCTATCATTGATCTTCTCTTGGTTGTTTGGGAATTTCTCAACATTTTCCTAGAAAACTTCTCTGGTCTTCCATTGGAGAGGGAGGTGGAGTTTACGGTCGATCTGGTGTCAGATACGCATTCAATATCAATACTTTCTTACCGTATGGTGCCAGCTGAGTTGAAGGAGCTCAAGATCCAATTTGATGACCTGGTGGAGAAATATTTTGTTTTCCTTAGTGTTTTATTGTGGGAATCCCTCATGCTCTTTGTCAAGAAGGTTGATGGTTCAATTCATTTGTGTGTAGACTATTGGAAGTTGAACCAAGTGACAATAAATAATAAGTACCATTTTACCCATGTGAATGATTTGTTTGATTAGTTAAAGGGAGCGAAGTGGTTTTTTAAAATTGATATTTGGTCAGGTTATCATCAACTTTGGGTTTGGGAGTCTGATATTATGAAGACTACTTTTAGGAGCATGTCTAGCCATTATGAATATCTTGTGATGCCTTTTGGTCCAACACTCCTACTATTTTTATGGATTTAATTAACCGGATATTCCATTAGTATCTCAATACCTCCATCATTGTGTTTTTGGATGATATCCTAGTTTATTTGATTCCCAAGAGTGATCATGAGAACCACCTGAATCCGGTTTTGGAAATATTGAGAAACCACCGACTTTATGGAAAACTATCAAAATGTGGTTTCTGGATCCAAGAAATAAAATTCTTAGGGCACATGATTTTTTAATGTGTCCTATCAGTCGATATTAAGAAGGTAAAGGTTGTCTTATCATGGGAGGAACCACGGAACATTTTCAAGATATAGAGATTCCTTGGTCTTGCTGGATACTATCAGCGATTCTTCAAGGATTTCTCGAAGTTATCATCACCTTTAAAAACTCTTACCAAGAAAAGGGAGAAATTCACTTGGGATATTAAATGTCATACTTCTTTTGAGGAGTTGAAATGACTTCTGACATCGGCTCCTATTTTGATTTTTCCTGAGCTCTATAAGGTGTATGTGGTATACTGTGATGTTTATTATGTTGGTTTGGGTTGTGTGCTTATACAGGATGGCCATGTTGTAGCCTATGGTTCTCATCATCTTCGACTGCATGAGAATAATTGCCTCACTTTTGATTTGGATCTTGTCACATTTATGCATGCACTTAAGTGTTGGTGACACTATCTTTTTGGGGAAAGGTTCATGGTCTTTTCTGATTATAAGAGTTTGAGCTATATCTTTTCTTATAAGGGCATGAATCTCATGTAGAGATGGTGGGTAGAATACCTCAATATGTTCGATTTTTGACATCACCTACACCTCGGGAAAGAGGAATGTCATTATATATTCTCTTAGTAGGAAATTTTCACCACATGTTGTCTTGAATTCAAATGAAGAGTGGAACCTGATGGGCCTTTTTTCTTAATTTCATTTAGACACATAGAAGAAGGTTTCAAGTATGGTTTTGACATGTGTTCAATTATATTCATCTGTCCTCGAGTCTATTCTACATATCCAACAATAGGATGATGAGTTCAAATGAATCAGGGAAGAATTTTATGATGGGGATACCATTTCTGGTTGGTCTCTCCCTTTTGATAGTATTCTTTGATTTGGGGATTGGTTTTTCATCCTAGCATATGTGAGGAATTAAATCATGCATGATTATCATAGTTCTTAATGGGTCATTCATCCTATATCTATAAATATGTATTATGACATGATATAGTGTTTCTAATGGTCAGGTATAAAGTGAAACATTATTGATTATGTGTCCCGATGTTACACCTTCCAGCAGATAAAGGCAGAGCATCTGAAACCTTATGGTCTACTCTAGCCTCTTCTGATGCCGGTTTGGAAATGGGATGAGGTGTCCATAGACTTAATGGTTATATTACCATGGACTCCCTGAGGTAATAATTCTATTTGTGTGGTGATTAATCGGTCGATGAAATCGAATCATTTTATCCTGATTAGGGACACTACTAAAGTAAAAGATCTGGGTAAGTTGTATGTGCAAGAGATCATGAGGTTGCATGGGATTCCCTTTTCCACTATCTCGTATAGGGATCCCATGTTTACTTCTAGATCTGTAAGAGTCTCCAGGGGTGATGGGGACTCAAATCAGGTTTAGTATAGGTTTACATCCACAAAGGGCGGTCAAATGGAGCATTTTATTCAGATCCTAGAGGATATGCTATTTGTATGCATCTTAAATTTCAGTGGATTGTGGGATAGCCATCTAAGACTGGTTGATTTTGTGTATAACAATAGTTACCAATATTTGATCAAAATGATTCCTATGAGGCTGTATATGGTTGCCCGTTCAGGTCACATATTTGTTGGGAATAAGTGGGTGAAGCCTCTCTTATGGGATCAAGTCTCATTCAGGAGACGTCGGTAAGGATTCAAGATATACGTCGATGTTTGGTTATAGCTCAAAGTTGAAAGAAATCGTATTCTGATTGTCGACATCGTTCTTTGGATTTTTCTATTGGTGATCGGGTTTTCTTGAAATTTTCTCCTCAGTTAGGCTATTGTTGGCTTAGGAAACAAGGTAATCTGGCTCCGAGATATGCTGGAATGTTTGAGGTCACTGAGCTACTTGGGAAGGTTACTTATTGGTTGGAATTTTTGGTTGAGTTGACATATATCCATAATGTTTTCCATATATCTCATCTTAGGAAATACCATCTTGATCCCTCCCATGTTATAATCTAGGAAGAGATTGGGATAGAGCTAGATGTCTCTCTTATAGAAAAGCCAGTGGAGATTATTGATTCTCAAATGAAATAATTTCATGGGAAGTTTATTCCATTGTTCAAAGTGTTTTGGTAACACGGATCGGATCCTCGTGAGACTTGGGAGTGTGAACCATCAGTGAGGAAATGGTGGTATCACCTTTTCCTGAAGCACCCTTCTTCCACATGACTTCCCAGTGGCATAAAGTCCTATGGTGTTGAGATTGTAACATCTTGGTAAAAAGGTACACTCTATTTTAATGTTTAAGATCATGTTCTTAGGTTCATAGGGCATGGGTGTTGATTGGTAGTTTTCTACAGAACCTAGATCGGGAATTTCCTACATGGGAACATTCACCCCGAAAATGCCATTCACGACGTGAATATGTCTCTAGGAAGATGCCACGAGTTTAGTTTGGAGAGTGGAACTCATTCATGACGTGAACTAAATTCATGTCATGAATTCATCGATTGGGCTTTATAAATCACGGCGGTGCCTTTTTTGGTGTACATGCAACTCATGGGATTCACACCGTGAATCATGGATTCATGTCGTGAATTGTTTGCAACTTGTAGTTTTTTATGCATTGTAAGTATCAATCCTAATTCATTTGGTTTTCTCTTCCCCACCTCGTACCCTAGGTCTCTCCTAGAAAATTTTGGGTGGTTCTTTTTCTTCTATATTTCTCTGTTTGGTGCTTTGATCTCTGGTGTGGTTGGTTTATCTTCCTTTCGTAAGTGTTTTATTCTCCTTTATGCTTCTTCGTTGCTCTTGGGATTTAGCAATGGTGTTGGACTCCATTTTTGAGATTGGTGATCATGTGATGACACTTGTTTGATCCCTTTTAGATCCTTTAGGTGATCACCTTCTGAGGGGCTTATCCTTTTGTTGGTTGTGGTGTCGTGTGTGGCTTTATCAAGGTATGTGTCATTCTATCTTCTTTTCCAACCCTTTTTGTTTATGGAACTCGATTCTAAGATATGAGAATCTATGCTAGGGCCTCTTTTGGTTGTTCTTTGTTCCTTTTGGTGTGTGGATCCCATTGTGGGTGGTGTACGACCCAAGTTTAAGGTAGGTGGTTTCATCTCTAGCTTGTGTTCGATGAATTTCCCCTCATTTTGGTAAAAGGAAGGTTCTTTTCAAAGCATTGTGAAATGAATTGTGAACTAGTTTTCAAATCATGTTTTGATGGAAATAAAGGGTTGTTTTTTATTTGTGAAATATGTAAAAACCCCTTCAAAATGATTTGATGTATGTCGCACATGGGAGCTTTGGGTATATAAGTGGAAGGTGTAGTATCGGGGCTCATCTTTTGATATTGTAAGGGAGTTCACTTTTTATGGTGTTCTTCCACTCCTAGATCGAGATGAATTTGGCTCAAGGACTTAATTGAAATGGTATGAGGGTTCACTTTATGAGGTGATCCTATGTTCCCTGAACCTTGATTCATGGGTTCTGGGGACTTGTAGTGTGCACTAGTCATATTGGTGTATGATTGTCCTAGCTAACCTAATCGTATGTTATCCTTGGTCTGTTTTACTATTGTCTATTGGATTATACTATTTTTACTTTGATATACATTCTTTGACTGATTGAAATGGTTATTGGAAATTATGCATTGAAATTGTTTTACCTGGTTTGTTTTGGAACTATGGAAAAAGGGGAAACTGATTACCATGCTTTTGATATAAAAATTGTTTAACTATTATCATGTCATGTTTTCTTTAAAATGAGTATATTTGGAATGGTGTGTAAAGACCTAATATGGAACACCTGGGTGGGATCCTACTGAGATTTTTTATCTCACACTATGCAAACCCCTTCAGCGGTGTGTAAACCTTGTGTTTTTTATGTAGGAAAAGGCAAGGCTCCGCAGTGAGGTGACAAGGGTTTATGTCAGTTGGGCATGGGTGGCTGGTGGTGAGATGGTGGGACATTTCCCACACCTCACATGGAGTGGTTGTTTCTTGTTTTGGTTTTCCTTTTGGTTATTGGATAGGTACCTTGGAGTTTTATCTTGCTACTTTTGAGTTGTATCGCTACTGTTATCTTTCTTTTTTATGGCATGTTTGTTTATATTCCACTGTTTCTTTCCGTTGTATATGTATAAATGTCATGTGTCTCATTTCAGGTTGGATGGAATCATTCCATCTGGTTGTTGTTCAATGCTCGGGTGCTAGTCGCCAGCCTGTGGGGATCAAGAACGTTCTTCGGGTATATAGAATATCGGGTCAGGTACCAGTTTTGGAGGATATCCTAGGTCAATTCGTTACATTGGTTATGTGAATCTATGTGTATTTGATACCTAACTCAAGAATGGATAGGTGGGGATAGATTCATACCCAAGTGATAGGAGACCCTTGTATCATAGGGTGCGTGCAGGGTGATGATATGTGTTACTTAGGGATAACAACATCTATGTACTCATGGATGTGATGATGATGAAAACCCAAGAGTGGGTGGTATGGGTTTGGGAGTGCCCAATATTGATGAGAGAAAAGGGATGGCAGATGGTATTTGAGCTACCTTGTGGTATTTTAGGTTGAAGCACTGAGATTGTTCATTGAGCATCACAGGGGCAGAGTCTATGGACTAGGTCAGAGTCGTTAATGATAACGATATATGTCTTAATATATTGGCAAGTCAAGTTTGTTATTAGAATGGTAGGGTCCTTGTTATTACTTGAGATGAGTTGTAAATTATGAGGGTAACTCAAGAGTGATGGGTTAGCCCAGGTACATAGATTCCTTATAGGTGGGAACCATAAGTAGATGTTTCATGTGATGGGATCGATGCAAGGGAGGTGCAATCAAGTATATGGTAAGTGCATGTGAGGGGTGCATTATTTATTGGAAACGAAGTCATGGATGGTGCTTCATGCGACGAATGTGTCTGACATGCATGAGAGGCATGGTCAATTGTTGGATTAGGCACGTGAGCCTAAGATCGATGGGGTAGGACTCATGTTGGAATAAGTTGAGTGGTATGACAGAGTAGACCTAGGGTGTAGACCTGCTTGTTTTTGTGATTTGGTTGCCTACAGGGGCAGTGATGCACTGTAGTGAGTGGTTTTCAGGATGCTCTCTTACCTTGGGGATGAGAGAGTGAGTGTTTTCTGGCATACAAGGTCCATGGGATAGTGCAACCTAAGCTCAACTAGGGATTGATGAGCTTAGTGGTTGTTAGGTGTGTTCACCCTGGAGTGGAATTTGGGGCATGTTGATGAGTGGATTTTGGGAAAATCTTCGAGATCAGAAGATTGTGTTGTGCAGGTCATACAACACTCACGAAGGTCGCAATAATGGTTAGTGATGCATGATAGTTGCATCTGATTTCTTCTAAGAAACTTCTTGGTTGAATTGGGGCATGTTTAGTCCCTTGAGACCTGTATGGGGGGTTTATGATACCTTAACTCTCCTTAACTACTTGGAGGTAGATCATGGGGTGTTGATGGAGCTTAGTAAATGATCACACTTGGGTTGTGATCGAGTGCAAGATAGTTTGATCAAAGCAGAGGTAGCTCTAAAAATTGTCAATTGTGGATTGGCCAATGGCATCAGGTTAACTAAGGTATGATTGGTGCGTGAGATGCAGTTTCAATAGTGAGATGGCAAAATAACTGGGGGTCATGAGAAATTTGGATATGCTAAAAGAATATCTCATATGCGGGATGAGTTGCAATCTTTATAGGATTTTATGTGGTATAATGGCCACTAGGTCTTGTGAGACGTCGAGGGGTCGAGTGGCCCAGTGTGATTAATGAGGAATCAATAGAGTGCATCAACTATGGTGAGTTGAGCATCAATGAGATGGAGAATAGATAGCATGGTCCTTGTGTGGTCCATAGCTAGTTAGAACATGAGTCATGTGGTGATGAGCCTATCGAACTAAGTGTTATGGCATCAATTCGTCGATGAAATTAAGTAGTGGTGGCATAGAGCATTGTGATGTTAGTGACCCTAAATCGAAGCTCATGGGATGCGTCTATCGAGATGTAATAAGAAGCACTCGTGAGTGTCAATGATTGGAAGATAGCATATTTCAGGCAGGATCGTGCTCATAGATCGGGAATAAGATAAATTTTATAGTGGGGATCACACCATAGATAGTCTAAGGGTGTAGCACTCATTTCGAGGGAATCTGGTAAACATTGGGGGTGGTGCGTTAGTGTACTCAACCCGAAGGTGGTTATATATTTTTATCAATGCCTAGAGACAAGTAATCGGGTTATGTGTGGTATATGGGAAATGCCTAGATATAGGTATCAATTGGTGAGGATCGATTGAAGCCAATATGTTTAGTAGCTGGAAGATATGTGTTGTGGGACCGTGTATTTGTTTAGGGAAATAGACACATAGGGTGACCAGGTATATGGAATGTTGATACACCTGGGAAAGTATTGTAGTTGATGCGTTGGTGTGAGGCTTTGTGTTATGAGCATAGTCTTGGGTGCGAAATTTTGGTTTTTTGATTAAAATAGTTAGGAGATGCTCGGGTATGGCATCAATCAGGTGTGAAGGAGATATTCCCTAAAGCCATATTTATATATGATGTGTGTGTGTGTGTGTGATTTGTATCGTTTGAATGAAAATTATGATTTGCATGCATGAGTATATCATTTCATGTGATCTTAGCCTACTTTAGACACTCAAGTCACCTTCCACCTAAACTATCATTATTATATCATTTCATAAGATGAAACGAATGGGATGAATCTACATTCATGCGATGAATACATTGGTCATAGCATTTACTCATGTGTTATAAAAGCATGAGTAAATGCAGTAACAGTCGAAGATCACCTTCAATATGCCTATATAAGACTCACATGTGATGATAGCATTACATAAAGTGATTACATCACACTTGGTTGAACCTTCCCGAAACCAAAATCTCTCTTCACCTATCTCCTTTGCACCCAAGGCACTAGCATGTCATGGAGGATGGAAGAATCTCTCTTATACAATGAGAGATCCATTTAGCTCGTGGATACTTCTGAAGGTGGGATGTCTTTTAGCGGTCACCTTTGTGATCTTCATAAAATGCATTGAATGGAGATCAAGACTGTTGTAGAGGCATTATTAGTGCATGGTATGCTATATTTACAGTGTTCTTCAATTTCAATTTTTACACAATTTCATATTTCATGCATGAGAGATCTTAGAAAAGGGATTTTGATTACTTATTCTTCATCGAATTATTTTTATTAGACCCTTATGATTCCCTTCAGTGATATCAGATTCATTTCATGCTTAGATTTTTATATCATACGTAGAAAATGGAGAAAACCGAAGAACAGGGCATTGTTTTTTGGATTTTTGGAAATTATAGTTTTAAAGTAGTTTAACTTTACATAGTTGGGCTACATAAAGGTAACTAAGGCATTACCTTTACGCAGTCGGGCAGCGTAAAAGTCATCACCTTATTACCTATACGTGATGAGCTCACGTAAAAGTAGTCGGAGACTGGCCTTTATGTGAGGTGTTCGTGTAAAGGTAGTTTGTGACATACCTTTACGTGAAGGAGTTCACATAAAGATAAATTGTGGCTTACCTTTAAAAGTTATTTTGGGATATTTAAATTTATAAATTGTTTATAAATTAATTAATTATAAATTGTTTATAATTAATTATATTTAAATGTTTATGAAACATTTATTTATTAAATATTCCATAAATATTAAATGTTAATATTTGAAATAGCATTTAAAAAAATTGTATGGCATCTCTTATGATCTAGAAATAAGTGTTTATTTAGAAATCGTAAGAATAATTTATAAAGTGTTTATAAATTGCATAAATAACACCAAAATATAAAAACATTTATATTTAAATTATGAATTGTTCATAATTAATTAATTTGAATTGTTCAAATTAAAGGGACCTTATTTGGATATTATTTAAATCACATCAAAAGAGTTTTGATTGTAACGTCCCAAGATTTTAGTATTAATTTCTCATTAAATATTTCATTGAATAACTTGTTTCACACGCAACACATAACTAAAATGAACCACGACATACCTTATTAAAATAATGCATTGTAACGTGAAACGTCAATAATTACAATAAGAATAAAACTTCAACTAAATAAAAGGATAATAAAATGATTTATTATAAAAAATATATATATTTTAAATCCTTAAATATTATTATTATTTTTAAGGAATGATTGACATATTTTGATACCATTGAATTTATTAAATTTAATGGTTAGACGATAAATAATTAATGGATTGTGATTAAAGGTGTTTAAAATAGACATTCTTCAAAGAACTATTTTTAAAGTGATGTTTATTTAATCTCAATAATTTAAACTGGTCACTTTTAAAAGATGTTTATCATGGTATATAATCTTTCAATGTATAAACTAATTAAAAATAAATATGAAATAAGATTCAGAACATTTAAAGTTTAAAAAAATATTTTTCTATAAAATGCAATTTCTCGAAATTTTATATTTTCATTTAAAATATAAATTTATAAATTTGAGAATTTGAATTTGAAAAAAAAAACTTCATTTTTGGATTCAACGTAACAATATTAAGTTAGGATAAATTTCTAGGATTTTTCTAAAATAATTGATTTTTAGATAAATAGTGAAGAATATAGATTTTACTAATACGGTAGCGTTTATGACTATATCATGAGGTAAGTATGACTTAAAAACTTATAAAAAAATTTCATGACCAAAAACATATTTAAAGAGTAAAATGATGCATTTAAAAATACTAGTTTTAATTTAGAAAACTCGTGTTTTTTTATCTTAATAAAAGTTATTTCCATGTTTCTCTTTTAATTAGGTTTCCTCAAGATGGAATTCGGTTTTGACTTATTTTGAATGTCACATAACTCTTATTTGAGTAATAATAAACCAATTAATATCATAGGAATCAACAACATTGATAATTTTATCTTAAACAATATTTTTTTAGGCCTTAAGATACCCTTTTTCTAAAAAAGATGTGTGGTATCATTAAAATTAATTTTTCTCACACTTCAAAATTTTATTTAATAAAATATATTTCACATTTGGAATTAGTGGGTCCAGATTATGTAGTAAGACTCATTTTCGTTTTAGGCATTAAAAGTAAATTATTTAGATTAAAATTAGTTAACACGGTAAAAACCAAAAAATTGTAAAAGTGAAAAATATAAGAGTAAAAGACTTAAAAACATGTTAAAACATGTGTGCAAATGCATGGTTGAGGGTTTCTCAACCTTGCCTCTTCCCTCACCGCGTTATTGTCCATTATTCGATCAACTTGACCCTTTAATAGTGACTTTACCTTTTGTATTATTATAAAAATGTCACTCCTCACTTATAAATATCACCCTTCACCACCTCATTTTTTCACTCATCTTAAAGCTTTAGCTCAATCAAAACTTTACCCTGGTCAGTCCTCAGTTATCTCCTCATGTCCTAGAATCTTTGGTCTTGCCAAAAGACCAAGCTAAGGATCCTGAAGGTGTTAACTAAGGGAGAACATCCCAATAGAGAGGTAATGTTCTCAACCGAGCTCTCTTAATTTGTTTCTTGTTTTATACTCTAAAACTTTTTCTATCCATGAAAGTATGATAACATCATTATTATTAATATGTTGAAATGTTATTATACTAATAGAATATCCATTTTATGCATTACTTCAAAACCATTCGAAAAATAAAGACATTATTATGCATACGTGCGGACTACCGACTTCATGAACAGATGGAATAATAAAAGGCACCTCTACAATTCTAGAGGTGATAAAGCTATTTTACAACACATTTGACCGCAGTCAATATACCAAGGAGGTTTCAGAAGAAGAAAAAATGACGGAACCACCTCAAGTAACCGGCATAAGTGAAAACAATTTAATAAATTAATAACACGTGTTAATAAATCGACCTTAGCAAATGAAATATAGATGAAAAAGTTCTTAAGAAATTTTTTAATAAACTTAATTTGGTTGTTCAGGAAGTTAAGCATACGCACATAGTGACTCAAGACCCAAGGTAAGGGAACTTTCAAACCACCCTCGTTACTTTTGGATTACACTTTCTCTTTCATTTCATTTATTTTCCTCTCTTTTCCTCTGTGTTTTCATATATTTCATCCATATTCTGTATATATGTACCTTACATATATATCTAGTTTACTTTACCTTCCTTTGTTATGGATAATACACGTTTTAAGTTCTTTTTCGCAGTTATCTCTTTTAAGTAAATCTGATTTAAGAGAACTTTCATATTTCATATTCCATGATAAGCGACCCTCATTAAATGTTTTTAACCATAAATAGTTTCTGAAAACCCTAACCTAATTCAATTTTGGTTTAAAGGAAAATGATAAGCTCTTTCCTTGTTTAAAAGACCATTTACTCGTTTTATAAGTGGCTTGTTTGTATTCTTACTTCACCAATCATTCTCATGAATTTTTTCTACATTCGAACTCAATGCTCAAGACCTATGCTTCTTTATTGAAATATTAACATCCAAAATGATTTAATTCCTTATTCTCTTGATAATCCTTATGATATAGCATTCGGTTATACTTTAAAGCAAGATTCTGAAACACGCTTCTTTCTCGTGGATTTTAGCATGCTTATGCTTTATGTATTGTTACTTTTCCTCATGTGACACACATATGCATGTACCTATTATGATGTGATGGGTGATGTCGGAATTAGTCTTTTGATGCATTGAGTAATGTTTGAATCTCATGAGATACCATGTATGGTGTTTGTGCAGTCAGTCTAGCACATTGTAATGATATATTGGCAGTGAGACTTGACTTATGTTTATGATATCATGCTTTATATTGTTGACATTTGTGATTCCATGAACTTAATGATATCATTCTCTTACGTCATGTTTTCATGTTTATCTCACTCTTATGTTTTGGTACATGTTTGTTCTCACGTGCTGCTGTCACCTCTTATTGTTTCATGTTCTTTTTATTAAGATATTTTTTCTCTACTCATATTTTTTTCATATGTTTATAATATAATCATTGATGACATGTTGATAAGTTTTCTCCTACCGAGCATTTGAACTCATTCATTTCTTATGATTTGAGAAATGTTCACAAGTATTGTAAAATAAATTGCATATGTAGCTAGTCTCTAAAAAACGTTGAGCATTCTCTTCTTAGGATTGTGAGATTATTATGAGATGTAATGTTTAAATACTGAAAATAATGTGAAATATGTTTATGTTTATCTTAGTCTGAATGGCCCGAAGGCCTCCATGTTTATGTTTATGTTTATCTTAGAGCGTCTCACTTTGTATCGAAGTCTGTATTTGAAGAAATTATTTTTAGAATGAGCCTAGAAGTTGAGCCTCAAGGGGGCTCATTGATGATTGATTTGATCATGGTTTAAATAATATTAAATATATAATATTTATATTATGTAAAATGTTTACATAATATTAATTGGATTATAAAATTGTTCATAATTCATAAAATATCATATATTTAAAATAAAATATCATTTAATGACAAATATAAAAGTTATTATTAAAGTGAATATAAAAGGTTTATATTCAAAATTATTGAATGTCCATCATATAAAGCTAAAATTAAATGTTTATAATAAATTTTTATTTACAAATTGTTTGTAAATGGTTCTCATGTTTAAATATTTAAATTGTTCATTTATTTAAAGATTATTGACTATTTTATTCAAAGTTATAAATTGTTTATATTATAAATGTTTTTATGTCAAATTTTATGAGATAAATTGATTCTAAAATAGTCGGGTTTTTATGCTAAAAATGACTCCATGATCAATTTAGTTTTTCGTCATCTTAACCACAATTTGTATTATAGTTTATGCATATTAGGATTTGGAGTTGAGATGAATTGAACTCTATATTGAATAAAATCTCCTCAAGTAGAGGCACTTCGTCCTATAGGCTTAAGTCTTGTCAAGAAAGGTAAATGGGATTGACCATATATCACAGACTTACAATTAGATGAAAAGTTAATAAGTCTTGTCTAGAAAGGCAAATGAGATTGACTATCTATCACAAACATGAAAAGTTCATGCAACTTAGGCATTCAAGGTGTTCGGATTCGGATATGTATTAATATGTTTGGGTTCTATTTTCTGATTCAGTGGCAGAGGCAGCCAGTACTGCGGACAAGACTGAATTTGAAGAGATGATCAGTAATAATGAAAGGTCTAATCTAGAAAGAGCAAATCAGTCTACACAACAGGAACAAGTGGTTAGACAACGTGAAGAGGGGGCTCGGCTGGTTGTTTTAAAGAGCATGGAGGTGTGGTGTCAGGAGAGGGAATAGGGAAGCGGCTGTAAAAATGTAAATAACTAAAATCTAGAGGCCCGTATGTTTTTCAGTATTGGAGAGGAGTTGTGAATGCGACTTGGAATAACCCCATATGTTCTTCAGAAATGCGACTTCAAATAACCCAGTCAGATGGCAGACCGCCAATTTAAATGGCGAAGGCCCCACACAACCAAATCTTCTCTAAAAAAAACAATGTAAAACAAAACAAAACGGACAGCGATGGTTACTTCAGCTTAGCGATGGTATCAGAGATGACCTTCTCCATATCGAGCTCCTTCATCTTCGTGAAGGGCCGCTTCATATCCTGCACATTCAAAAACAAAAACAAAACAAAAAAACTAATAAATTGATTTTAAAACAAGCAAACTATATTTTATTATTTTTTTAATTTTGAAAAATCTCACATTTCTAATTCCATTTTCTAATTCCATTTTCAGAATAAGTGTTTCGCATTATCATGATCCAATACAATATCTAACAAATTAAAATAAATGGGGATCTCATATTAGATTTGATCAACTAAAATGGTTAAATAAAATAGACTACATTTATCCCACTCACGGGCAACTTCATGATTCATTTTGGATCCACTTAACAGCACTTACTGAAAATTACTTGAAGCACTGTAGCCATCGTGATCATTCATTTGATGAGTTCATAAAACATCCTTATATAATCATTTCAACATATGTTACAAGACCTGCATTCAACATCCTTATTTTTTGCTTTATTATTGCGGAGTCTGTGCATTAAACTTGACATGGATATCGCAAACGAAGATTACGGCTAAAAAATTACATGCATCGGTTTTACAAAGACACTAGGTAGACAAAGAAAATAAGATTCATCTTCTAGACAGACATTAAAGTAATGTGAAACAGAACCCATGTAAAGCACAAACTAGATTATGCTTGCCCTATGTTTGTGAAGATGAAATAATTTATAAGAGATACGTAGTATTAGAGGTGTGACATGCAGTACCCTAAAAGTGCCATCTCAGAAAATTTTAATACAAAACAACATTTGTAGTTGAGTACGCAAAGTAAATTACCAAGGCCAGATTACAAAAACTACATGTTTGCCATTCATTAAATCTATCAAGAATTTTTTAGTCTCCAAATTCCAAGACGATCCAATGCAATCACGGGTAAAAAGCATGGCCAAAATTAAAATGTTGACAAGAAAAATTATTTACCAAAAGGCTGATGAACTTCTCACCACTTTCCTCTCGTATCTCAAAACATCCCATTCTTGGCTGGTGAAAATAAACAAACTGGTAAGATGGGGATCGGTGAAGTGAACTTCAAGACCGCACAACTTTAGTATTCAGAAAGCTGCAGTAAATATAGCGTACCATTTAATTTTCTTCTTTTGAACTATTTCAATCCTTATAATTCATGCACTTATTTCCTTTTCAAGTAACAACAAATTTTCCAAAACATCGCTACATTTACAAAGCATATTTTGCTATTTAAATAAAACATGTAAAACTTCAGGTGAATAAGGGCTTAGACTAGGAGCTGCAAGAATCCATTTTTATTAGAAACAAACAGCTTTAAGTTTTACAAAATAATGTCTGTGGCATGAAGAGAGGACAGAAAGATACTGGGACATTAAGGAAGGGAAGGTGGACAGGAGGTTTAAAGAAACAAAGAAAAAAAGGAATGCGGCCACTTGAAGATTAACATAAAACCAACATCATTCCCAGGTTCTAGTTCCACAAAGCCAGCATGGTTTTAAAATAAGCACATGTTATTGGAGATAATGCAGATATCTAGAGAAAGCACACAACAGGCGTGATTTAAAGGTTTGATCGATCAAGAGCAGACTATTTGAATCAACCGGTAACATTGCAACTTATTAGGAGCACCAGTGCACCTTTGAATAACCAAAAGGCAGCAAAAAAAAACAATAAAGAACTCAAACTAATCCAATCTCAGGTCATTTCAAGGCAATTGTCCCTTCGTGCAACAATGGCAGAACCAATTACATATTAAATTAAAGAATTTCAAATAAGAATCAGAACATTAAGCATACCTTGTCTGGGTTGACAAGAACAGTGATACCAGAAACACCATTTTCTAAACCAGCTTTCACCTGAAGAGCCCTTGTCTTGAAAGAATTGCACTGTTTACTGGAATTGCAAGTAGAAGTGTTAACATGAAAAAAACATTGAAGTAGGGAAATACATAAAAAAAAATACCATTAAAGCTTCCCAAACTTATCTTGAATGATACACAAGCCTCCATAAGAATATTGACAAATCAAAGATGACACTGACGAGTATATAGTAACAGAAAAACATGAATGCACGGGATAAATCTGAATTTGAATCTGAAGCCCAAAGCATTTTAAGGGGAAAGAGGAAAAACAAGGAAAATCACACGATCCATGAACAGTTCCGTTTACAAAAACAACTTGAATTCTGTTTGGTAAGTCCTTTTCAAAAGAAAGAAAGCTACAGAATCATTCCCTGACTTCAAACCCTACGTGTAAAACAAAACAAAACAAAAACCAAAGCCTAACATACTTCCTTGTTACTTTAAAATGAACCGAAAGAATCATATATATCGTGGCACCTCTTTACACAAAACCAGGCATGATCTTGTCTGGCTGTTTTGCTGGCCCCCAAAAAACTATCCAAGCGCAAAATTTGCAAGATGGAGAGCTTTAGAGATTCAATCAATTATCGGGTTTGTTTTAAACACAATATAAAATAATCTAATAACAAGCTTCAAAGAAACCTAAAACCAGGTAGCAGGCAAGTCCCCACTTTCTATACAGGTAGATGCTTCCAAATCATTGAATAAAAAGTTCATCATGCGGTTGCTTCTACGTAAATTACGACCCTACTTCCCCGTATTGATGGCATAGAGGAGGGCGATCTATAGTAGGCAAACTTCAGAAAAGGTTATTTACTATTCCAAGTTTCTCGACGCATACCCTAGAGAAAACAAATCGCGAAAACTGCTAAATAGTCCTCTTCTTCTTTCTAGTAGAAAGATTCTCAGCTACCGCGAAGATTCTACTCATTTATCTGGTGCAGTAAAGATTTCGAACCAAGAAATAGATCAATCTTCTTGAAATAAAAATCATTCGAACGAAAAAAGAGAACTTACGATCTGGAGATTTTAGACCAGAAATACCTAAGCACAAAACCTCTTTCCACTATTTTCCCACGGAAAGCAAAACCGCACAAATGTACAAGAAACGAGGTAAGGAAGCAAACATTACCAGTGCTCAATAACAACCGTCTTCGAGAGAGAAGAAGGTTTTGGAGCAGCCTTCGATGGAGCAGCCTTCGATGGAGCAGCCTTCGATGGAGCTGCCTTCGGCTTCTTGCCGCTACCGGCATGGCTCATTTTCTGCTTTTTAGCCTCTGGAGGTAACCCCGCAGATGACGGCGCTGGGGAGCCATGCTTGGCTCGACGAGCAGAGCCGCGAGTCGCGCGGGACGACGCCGCGGGGGACGGTGCAGTTCGCTTCTTGGGAGTCATCGGAAACCTCACAACCTCGGAACCCTTGCCTCGGTGAGAGAAAGACCAGAAAGACGGATACAGTAGCAGTAAACAAGCGGCGGTGTCGATACAAATACAAGAGAGCGTGGGAGAGGAGCGGTCCGTACCGGAGCCGGGCCTGGATCCCAGGCGGTTAGCGCGGGAACCGCTTTGGCTATCGTCCAATAAATGTCTGACAAGTGTCACAACAGCACGCTACCTTATTTATCACCTATTGCATGAAACGACGCCGTCTACTCGAGTCGCCACAATGCTGTCTTCCCGCAATGCTTGAAATGTTTGAGAAAGGAAAGTGGCTAAGTTTCAGTTAATATGTATCTAAGAAATGAAAAAATGTAGAAACATAAAATATTAAGAGAGGAGCATGTCAAAGAATATATCAATCATGGATAAAAACTAAGTACATAACCTATTGCATGAAATTGAATAATTGTAGCAAAACAGTCATGGCAATTTATTTGAATTTTAAATGAACCACTGCAAGAAACGAGAGGATTACATCGTAGAAAAAGTATTACGATGTGATTTATATGGCTAATTAAGAGTAAAAACTAAATGGAGTATTGTTTTTTTTCTTTTGGAAACTCAACTAAGGGATATAACAATGTTATAACTAGAAATACTCGGTCCCTATATGTATGGTTGAAGAAGATAACCCTCTTGTCTAACATCTTTAATCATGATGTCAGTCACACTACACTAAAATTAACTTTGCGTTGTAGCTTCTAAAGCTCTAGCAATGGACCATTATTTGCAAGTTTTGCATTAGTTGTGTTTGGATGCCCCACTATGCACTTCATCATCCGAGATGGAATATTTGTGGCAAAGAAAATTAAAAAGCGCTACAACGGATGGGGCCAAAGTCAGTGGTGGAAATAGTCATTGTCACCACCAAAAATCACTAACAATCTAAGTGCGCAACTTCTATCAGTGCGAACAAAAGCGTTGATAAAGACCGCATTTATCAGCGCTCATAAAGATGACTTTTATCAGCGTTTTTGTTAGCGGTGATAAAGGTCGCAGCAGATGTTGTAAAGCTGCACCCCTACATAACCCCTAACAGAAAACCAGAAACTAGAAAAAATAGTTTAAATATTACAATTAAACACAATTGGAATGCAAATATTACACTGCATCATCATTTCAATTCAAATTTTATGTTAAAATATTTCATAAAAAATATTCACATTGATGTGATATTTACTATTGATCAAAAAAATTACAGCACGGTATAAAACACATTTTGTAAAAGTGGATGTCCTAGACTCAACTTAAATAATATTTTTCAATCATCATATCATGTATACAATGAATAATGCATAATGTATTATTGCCATAACGGTGTTGATATTTTTGTGTCCACTATTTGCGTAGTGAGGTCTATAGATTATTTGTCGTATCAAGTTATCAGCTACAATGTGAACTTCAAGATATTATGATAGTAATCTTAAACATATGTCATATGGTCTAGATACATCATACTGACCAAACACAAATGATGTGCGACTATCAGATTTTGGAGACTCATAAGTATTAAGACTTATTCTCATGAAGTTCGCACTTGGTGATCCCGAGTAGAGGATATCATGAGCACTGACCTGCCAATAAGAACACCACATATTTCATGTGTCACTAGTAGTTTCTATCTATGAACACGTGTATTGGTCACCTAATATTATATTATTATCTGTGTATACCATTTGATTACGTACTTTGATGCAAAATGAAAACAAGAACATTTATATCATGGTAAGGTAACTTGCACCGGGTGCGTCATTGGTGGTATGACATTGATTGAATGATCAAGATAGATTTTTTCACTTCTAAAAGTTGATCAGGATGGTAGTACCTTCATTAAATCCATGATCATGAAAAAAGAAGTTAAGTCTATCCAGTAAGGTCAACAAATAATAAAGCAATAAAGGATGATGACACGAAGTGTGTGTCCTACTTTATGAAATATTGCGAGACAAAGAGATTATATTACATGACATGTGTTCACAGGAGGTTGTCATTGCTATGACTAAACCTTACCTCTTTAGGGGTCTTGATGGGTTTCTAAACTCCACTCATAATATGTGAGTGTCACTCACCGCTATTGAGATAAGGGTGTTGGAGTTGGTTCCCTACAACATACGTTCTTTATACTTGATTACATGTTTTCATTATTAATGAAGCATCTTATCACATCATGACTATTCCTCTACATGACATTTTCATGCGATAATGTCCTAAGAATACATGTTGCACTGAAAGGTCATGATAGTTCCTCACTATGATGAGAACCCGGTGTGACGTCCCGACCCGGGTGCTACACACTGGTGCCCCAAGACAGTTGGTCACATGACCTCAAGTGCACCTCCCCTATGTCAGAGGTCGCCGACTAGCAGTGATGGTATAATATATATAACATGGAGAGACTCTACCCTCTTTATCAAAGCAGCACAACAACAGAAATAAGCAAACAAAAGCCAAATGATAATAACCAATAATCGGAATAATATCATAACCAAATACAGACCAATATCATATGGTGAACCAAAATAGTAAAACAATATCCAAACCAAAATAGTAGATATGTCATGTCATATATGTGTCAAGTGTCAATAAACAAAACCAAAATAAATACACACCGACAACTCCCCAAGCGGGTCTCGACATCACATATGGTTCCCTCATCCATACTCCATCCCAACTCAGCCATCTAACCAAGGGCTCTTGCCCTTATCCTATCATGCAAACATGAAGTCTATTCGGGTACCAATCAGGCATCCCGAGTAGGGTGTGAGTACAACTTAGTAGGTCATTGTCAATGAAATCCAAAACAATATCCAGTCTATAACAGTGTATGCAGTTGTATAAAGAATAGAGTACAATAAATAAAGAAAACAGTTATCACACTTCATTATTGTTTAATTAACCACATAATTCCTCGGGTCCACATTGACACCCAAACCATCAATACCTACTTTGACCCATGCCGGAGTCTGAACCATATATCATAGGGAATCACAAACCCTTCTTTCATATACTTTATTATACATTTAATCATATTTTCATATCACAACCACTTGGAACCACAATCCAATGCTAATATCACGGGGTCCAGAACATCGTGGCTAGCACCCTGTGGATTTTTGGAGTATCAGTCTCTATCACACTCCTCATGGGTATTTGGAGCATCAGTCTCCACCCCATACATTTATATTTACATGCATGCACTTGGGGGCCTAGAGCATCAGTCCGAAACTGTGTGGGTATTTGGAGTGTCAGTCCTTGTCCCACACCTCATTTATCAATCAATCACATATATCATATATATCACATATATCACATATATCAAATATATCACATATATCACATATATCACATTTATCACATTTATCAAGGTTAATCATCATTAACCCTCTCATCAATTATTCACATCACAGTGTGCCGTTTCAATTTATCAAAACAACCACAATTCATCACTTTAATCACATGGAATAATATGAACATTTCACCGTTAATTCATTTATCAAAATTTAATCATAATATCCATTAACCCATCAAGGTTAGGCCAACCAACCCTTTAATTCCCATTTTCATCCAATTCCATATCCCATTAATCAACCAATTTCATAATCACATTATTCGACAGTTCCATAAACCCATTAATTAATTAACCAGTTAATTAATTCATTTCAAGATGCATTTTCCAAATGTGGCAATTGAAATTATAGAATTAATTACACACAATTATAATCTAGAATATGGGAATTGAAAATTAGACCACCTATGTCACGAACCGAATCTGGTCACCGCCAAAACCGGCACCAAACCCAGCCCGTGACATGACCCGAAGGGCGTTCCCTATCCCCACGGGCTGGCACAAGTGCCGGTTTTGGCGGTGACCAGATTCGGTTCGTGACAAAATGGTATCAGAGCAGGTTCGCTCCTTGGGTCATGTTATTTGGGGAAGAGTTAGCATAGTCTGGAGCTAGGATTTTTGGGACTTGAAATTTCAGTCATGGGTAGTGTGCCTGGCCAGCACACCTCATGAAGGGATTCAAGTCACCATGGGAAGTATGGATTTATCTGAGTCCTTTGGTTTTCTTGGTTTAATGATGACTATGGGAAATGAAAAGAGAGTTAGGAGAATAATCTCAGTGAGCTCGCAGGGCCTGGCAAGCCATGTGGAGCCATGGATATTTCCCTAGAATACTCTCTGTGACGGCGAAGTGATTGGAATATGGCTGCCAACCATATGTCCAAGTCACCCACCAAAACTAGTTTCCTCTTGCATTGTTTTGTGCTTTAGTTTTGAAATCTTAGCACTTTGGTTTTAAGGTGACTTGGTTTTAAGAAGCGTAAAGTTTTTATGAAATGATTTTCAAATAAAGAGGGAATGGTTTGGTTTATGAAATGGAGGAACTGAATTTTCAGAATTGTTTTGAAATGTAAAATGGTGTGCTTACACCTCTTTGAAAGCAGGAACTATATTGATTTTGGTTTTGAAAAGTGTTTCCAATAGAGTTTTCTAAACAATTAGAGTGTGTTTTAATGGGATGATATGTTTCGAAATTTATGTGAATAACTTGAAAGTGAGTTCTTTTCTAAATGGTTGTGTCCTTATGAAATGTTTTGTAAGATGTGAATTGGGATTTCGATCTCATTGTTAGCGGTTTTGAGAAAAAGGTTGGGTTGGTTGACAATTTTGTTTTTGAAAAGTGGAAGGAAGTTTTGTTTTACCCTTTGGTATTTCCATGAGTGACCACATGCATGGGGTTATATGGGATGATGGATGGTTGATGGCATGACTGGATGAGTGCTGGGATGGATATGAGGAGGGTGCCCGGTGTGGCACAAAAACATGCATGTGTGAGGCCCATGGGGTACCATTGGTGGATACACTTACTGCTAAACCGTTCGTTTTCAAAGAATTGGTTTTAAAGAAAAAAATGATGTCTTGATGAATAGTTTTGTATGGTTTGTATTATGGGTTTTTGAAAATGTTGATGTTGTGGGATGTTTTGAGTTCAAGAACCCCTTCTGTTTGAACTGTGTTTTGGGTTTGTGTTTGGTCGGTAAGCTGTGTTGCAGGGATGGTTAGTGGTCTCTTTTGATTTTTTTTTGGGATGCCTTTACAGTGGTTCCCTTCATGTGTTTGGATCTGGTTTGTGGCATGTTTTGACCAATAGACCAACTTGGTTGGGTCCTTGGGTTCTCTCATTGGATAAGGTACACCCCCATTAAGGGTTAATGCACAACTGAAGTGCAACCCGTTTTGTTTCGCCATTGGAAAATCCTCCAGTTGATCAATATAAAGAATATTTTATCAAACTTTTTTTTATTGAGTCTACACTCATTCATTTCGCTGATTTTTGGATCCTCTTGTAGTGGGATAGTGCTTTTGGAAGGTTGAAAGAGACCTTAGTTTCTTAAGTTTCCTGATTCATCAAAGGTGGGAGTGTTCTTTCGTTGTTAGTACGGATGAGTGTCTTGATGGTGTCTAAGAGGGCCTCTGGGTTCTTTATAGTTTCTTTGAAGAAAGAGTTATTATTAAACCACCAATTTTGAGATTTAGGTCATGATATGATATTGTGTCCACTTTTTGGACTTATCTATTGTTTAGGGACTTTGAATATGGTCCTGTTCCATGTATTGTTTCTATCAATCGCCAGGGTCATATTCGATGACGCATTGTGATGTTGTGTGCTCTTTTGACCATAAAGGTGAAGGTCACACAATCCTCTAAGGTTCTATGTTATGTTGGGATTGTGTCTCCCTTGGGAAAAACATCAAATCCTCTATCTTAGAGGAAGGTTTTTATACGTGTCTTTCCCTTCTATTGTTTCTCACCCAAAGAAACAAGGTGCAATGTGTGTGCATCTTCTGATCCCTTATTTCAATGAAATGTATGGTTTTGGTAAAGTGGGTTATGGAGTGTGTTATGTCTTGATAAACCCATCGGGGTATGCAGTGTAGTTGTTTGTAGCACCGAAAGAAGAAGTTCCACATAGGGGTTTCAACAGCCTAACTGCGTGGCCGAAGATGCTTCAATATTTTGAGCTCCAGCCATAGGTCCCGGAGAGAAGCTGGCGCGTAGTCAGGGGAAACACCAGTGTCGTTTAAACACTTGTACAAAGTCTTATCCTCAGTATGAAATATAGGAACAGTTTAAACCTATGGCGTCATCATATTTCTTCTATTGTTCCCATTCAGTGGAAATAGGTGGAGGGTCTTGTACCCATGTCATCACACAATGTTTTTCCCTCCCCCTTTGGTTTCCATTGAGTCTTTGGAGAATGGTTGGAAATTTGGATAGACAAGTTGAGCACACGGTTTTCACATGGTTAGTTCTAACCATGAACAAAAAAATAACCATGTAGATATAAGGATCCACATAGTATTGCACAGTTTTCCAAACTGTGCAGACTAACCGTGTGACCGTCCCAACTCCATAATTTTGGGATCTTTTCATGTCGGCCCACGCCGGTCGGTTAAGATGGTTCGTTCTTGTGGTGGGAAGACCCACTGTGGGTATCATGTATATTATTTTGTAAATTTCTAATTTATGTATACCCCTTGTACTAGGGAGTCGGTTTGGGCCTCCCCCTATTAGTGTCTTGATTCTGTCTCGGGAAAAAAAATTAAGTTGTCTCTTATGGTGGGGAGCCCATTTGTGTCTCTTCATACGAGTAACTCATATTTTTTCCTTGGTTTTGTATGGGAAGTAGGTATTATCATTTGGAGATATCTAACTACCTACATCTTGCTTTGGTAAAAATTGATATTGGAGAGTGACCAATGGTTTAGTTATAGTAGGGCAAGTGTAACCTTGTTCGATGTTGTTGTTTATTTGGGTAAATTGATTGAGTGTTGTTCAGATTGTGTTAGAGGAGTTTTCATTTGGGATAAAGCCTGAATGTGATTGATTCTTTCAGGAAATTGGTGTAAGTCAGGTTTGTGAGATTATTCCTTCCTTCATTGATCAATGGAGGTGTTATGGCCTTTGGGGGAGAAACCTGGCAAGAGAGTACCTCTTGGTTTCTCAGTTGAGTTTGGTTGTTGCTTTGGCCTTACTGTGACTTTCCGGGGCAGAAAGTTTTCATGGTGGGGAGAATTGTCACATAAATAGATTATTTTAAATGTATTTGTATTTTAATTTCCATTAATGCTTTGTTTTGGGGGGTTTCCAAAGTTTTTATGGAAAATAGGTGAGTTTTCATGAATTGGGCCAAACCGTGAGCCCAATTCCAGATTTAAAAATAAATTTTGTTTCTTTTATAACTTATTCATTTTTTAATATTTTTCAGTCATTCCAACTCCTAAATGTCCTCCCCTGATATATTAACACCAAAATTAAAATTTGGAGCCTTTGGAAATCCATAACCAAGGTGTATATGGGTTTTTATTTAAGGGATTGGGCCTACCCGAAAGCCCAATTCCAGTTTTAAAAATAAAATTTGATTAATTAATAACTTATTCATTTTTAAGGGTTTTTCGGTGATTCCAAGCCCCAAACACGCCCCTTGAACCCATCCTCGCGTCCAATATCCTCACACCCTCTTTTCATCTCATTTGCATCGCGGTTTAGGTCGAACTTTCTGGAGAACTCAAATTTCGGGAAGATTTATAAAGGTAATTTGTTTCCTTCATAACTCCTTCGATTATTACTCTTTTTCCCCCATTAAAATCCCTAAATGATCTACCTATTCTTGTTAAAACCTCCCTGGAAGGTTTGAGTTTTTTTGAAATCAGATACTAGTATTTTGGGGGGCGATTTCTACAAGATATTTTAAGTAAGTTGTTCTCCTCTTTTCTTCTTTCAATTTGTTTAGGGTTACATCCATTTTACTTAGGGTTTCTTCCATTATCATTGAGGTTACTTATATCCAGGAAGCAGGGTTTAAAAATTAGGGTTTTATCTTGTGTTTCATGGTCTGAAATTCTGGTTTTAGGTCTGGTTTACCTTCCTTGAGGTGCGGCGGTGGTGCGTTTGAGTTTTCGCACAAAGGATTCAAGGGTTTCCTTGGTTTTGGTAGGTGATTCCATTGTGTATGAAATCTTTGTGAATTGGATACTGTTTTTATGGTATTTTCATGATTATTAAATTTTCTTATTTCTGAAAAATATAGTTTTAGTGGTGTTTGTATTTAAAATGAATCCTAAAGGCCAATTTCATGTGAAATTGAGGGTTTTTCATAGAAATGTTTTATTAGTTTAATTGGGGCTACCCTAAAAGTAACTAGTTGATTTTATTGAACTATAATAGGGATAAAAATACTGTTTTTAATGATTGTACCTTGTGTTTGTTACTGAAAAATCTGGTTTTAATGGTGTTTGTGAACCACATGAAATTTTAAGATTTGTGTTGTGTAAAAATGGAGACTTTGCAATGATGTCGTTTCTTGAACCATATGGGGTTGCCCTAAAACTGATTTTGTGTTTTCACTGAAATGTAGTAGGATTACCTTTATGTTTTGGAAGCTTAAACATGTGCACATAGTATGCAAGTGAGGTCTATAAGGACTTTTGTGTCCGAAACACTACGAGATTTTGAGGAATTGTTTTATGAAAAATCTAAGTGTTTTGTTGCATGTTTTAAGTGGTATAAAATGTGATAGCTACTATATTGGTTGTGTTTGAACATTAATGGTGTTTTATATGAAAATTTATTTATGATGCATGCTGGAATTGATTGAGCACAAAAGGGGAAGCCCGGGTACCTAGGTTGGGCGGATTTGTACTAGTACGGCTAGTGGACCGGATGGGTTTTGTCCCTGTTTCACTTAGCATTTGGATAACGACAAATCTAACTAAACTATGTGGATGATTATTGGGGACCACTAGGTTATGGGTGTGTTCCCTACTAGTGGCTCGTTCACGAGAAAGGATTTTGCTATGGTTACTTTACACCGAGGTATGAGGTACATAGGGCCCAAGACAACCTAGTGCCTAGGGGTGTTCCCAATGTTGTTGCTCATTGGATTGGTAGTATCTACCCATGTATTAGGGTGTGTTTGGAAGTAAATTGCAGTATCTAAAATTTCTATTTTAATGTTTTAATATTCTGAAAATTTTGGATTGAAAACTATTTTCAATTAGAGGTTTCATTTCTTGAAATTTTAACACTACTTTTCCTTGCGTTTGAAAACTGCTTGCTTTTTCACATTGTATTTCTTACTCTTTGGAATCATTGGGTGGTATCCTATTGGGATTTGGCTCACACCCTACTTACACCCTTGGGTGTAAGTAGACTTGGTTATTTTTGTTGTCGCAGGTTGGGTACAATTTTTTTTGTTCCAGTGGTTCGGGTTTCTAGCAGGTCCTTGGTAGTGAAGTCTTGTGGAGATAGCATAAGGGTGGTGCCCCTTGAAAAAAGGGTTCTTGGTCTGTCCTTTTTTGTTTTTTTACCTTTGTAATAGTCTTTAAATGTAGTTTTAACTTATGTAATTCAGTTCTGAAATTTTGTAAACGATGGTTTAGTTGAAAAATCCAGATTTTTTTTATTGAGTTTTTTTGTTGTTTAATGTTTATAAAATCGGGTAAATCGTTCCCAATTATCACTATATGATACCCGGGCACTTGTTCCAGCCCGTGGGGATCGGGAACGCCCTTCGGGCCTTGTCACGGGCTGGGTTTGGTGTCAATTTTGGCGGTGACCAGATTTGGTTCGTGACAACCTACCTCAACGCCATCGATGAATATTTTCTAAATGGAAATACCCAAATTGAATAGGAAAGATATGAATCACAACGACGCAAAAGATCTAGAACCAAAACCTAAGATCAAGATCCAATGAAACACAACCATGAAAACCTAGATCTAAACTCAATGCCAATAGGTAATAAATCATTTCTCTTCATCCCACTACTAGAAATCTGACCTTTCCCAATGCTTCTATACCAACGGTTAGTAAAAACCATTGGTATAGGTCCCCTTTCCCAACGGTTTGGCCAAACCGTTGGGAAAGCCCACATTGAGGTCACTTTTCCCAACAGTTTGCCAAAACTGTTGGGAAAGGGTATGGATTTCCCAACGGTTTGGCCAAACCGTTGGGAAAAGCCAACGGTTTGGCCAAACTGTTGGGAAAGGGTGGTACCTATCCCAACAGTTTGGCCAAACCGTTGGTATAGGTACCCCATATATCAACGTCGCTCCCAAAATAAAAGGACCTATACCAACAGTTGTCAAAACTGTTGGTATAGGTCCTTTGATTTTTTATCGAATCTTCTTACCGAGAACATTATATAAATCAAAATTTAAAATAATTATGATAATACATATATATATTTATTAAATTATGTTCACAAAAGTCATGTTAGGTTAGTGGTTAGGTCGTTCAATGATAAGTTAGAGGTCGTGGGATCAAATCCCACTAGATGTTTTTTTTGAAATACATATACCAATGGTTTTATGGAACCGTTGGTATAGATTTTCATATTACTTATACCAACGGTTTTGAAAAACGTTGGTATAGGTCTATACCAACAGTTTTCAAAAAACCGTTGGTATAGACCTATCCCCACAACTTACTTTCCAACGGTCCTCCAAACCGTTGGTATAGGCTATACCAACGGTTTGGAGGCCTATACCAACGGTTCCAAACCGTTAGTATAGGTTAGTTTTCCAGTAGTGTCTAGAAAGAGAGACGAGAGAGAGAGAGAACCAGTCAGGGAATAAATCACATACCAGAGAAGAGATGATTCTTCGATCGGATATTGGATTCATCAAGAAAGAAGTTTGAGGAGCCTTGGAATCATCTTGGGAGCCTCCAAATTCAAATTAAATAGGTTATGTCCAATATGGGGTGAATAAGGGTTAATACTGAGGAGTTCAGGATTTTTTATAAATTTTTCAGAGAATTAAAACCCGCACACATGGTTTCCTGGGAAGGGACACATGGTTTGTCAAACCACATGCCTTAACTGTGTGCCTAACTTTAGGGGTCACATGGTTTCTTCTAAGTGGCGCAAGGTTTGAAAAACTATGCACCAACCTTGCAAAATCTCCTCTGTTGGAGATTGCACGGTTTGGGAGGGAGGTCACACATTTTGTCCAAACTGTATGCCAACTGTGCATAAACCATTTTCCTTCTAAAATTCTCCAATTTTTCCTGAAACATCCTCAAATTAAAACCCAACCAATATATACCAAAACAGGGGTAAAAGAGTACCTAAAAATGAGCATGATGCATCTCTAGAAAAGGTTGAGATCTTACAATATCCCCACCTTATAATAACTCATCCCTGAGCTATACTCCCAAGAATCTCTAAGAAACTGAGGTAAAACAATGGGGCCACTGAGCCCACATATCCACTTCTCTCTCCCAATTTTCATCCTGAACATGTCCATGTTGCTAAAATACTCGAACTATCAACACATTATTTCTCCGCAACACTTTCTCACTACAATACATAACATGAATCAGATGATCCTCAAAGGAAGCTTTGGTCTCAAGCTCAACATCATCAACATCGATCACATGAAAAGGGTCGGGGTAATATCACTGAAGTTGAGACACATGAAAAAAATCATGCATAGCACTATACCTCTGTGGAAGAGACAATCGGTATGCCACCAGCCCAATTCTCTTCACAATCTCAAAAGGCCTGACATAATCGGGTGCCAACTTGCCCTACCTCTTAATCCTATAGTGACCCAATCTCAGTGACACTCGAAGGAACACATAATCACCTACTGTAAAATTAAGGGGTCATCAACGTTGATCAACATATGACTTCTGTTTACTCTGAGCTATATCCATACATTTTTTGAATCAACTGAAACTGTTATGGCATCTCCTGCATGGGACTCGGTACCAACAACTCAGATTCACCTACCTCCATCTAGCATAGAGGTGATTTGCATGACCTACCATAAAGAGCATTATATGGTTCCATCTAAATAGTTGCCTGATAACTATTGTTATAGGTGAACTCAACAAGTGCTAGGTGTTTCTCCCAAGACCCACTAAATTCTAAGACACACACCCATAACATACCCTCAAAAATCTATATAGTACATTCCAAATTCCCATCTATCTATGGGTAGAAATCCATACTAAAAAATACTTTCATACCAAGAAACTTCTGCAATCCTTTGTAGAAGCATGAAGCAAAACTTGATTCCCAATCTGAAACTATGATTTTTGGCACCCCATGCAGACAAACTGTCTCATGAACGTACATGTCTTCCAACTGAACCACTAATAAAGTCTCCTAAATAGGCAAGAAATTTTCTACTTTCATCAATCGGTCCAAAATCACTCAAATAACATCATTCTTCTAAGGCATCCTTGGGAGACCCACCAAAAAATCCATAGTAACATCATCCCAGTTCCATTTTATAATGGGAAATGGATATAATAAACCATTGGGTCATTAATGCTCGACCTCCACCTATTGACAGGTGTAACATCGTGTCACAAACCCTGTAATCTCTTTTTTCATGTCCGACCACCAATATTGTCGACAGAGGTCATGATACATTTTAGTCAAACTAGGATGTACCACCCACTTCAAGGCATGAAACTCACACATCATCTCCTCACACATAAACATTGATACAACAACATGACCCTGGACATAGATGATCTCATCCTCATCTATGGTCCAATCGGAAGGTGACTTCCCCACTATAAATAATTTCCATCAAGGACAAACACTTCAGATCCTCATATTTCCTTTCACTAATTCGGATCAAAAGTATAAACTCCACTTATACTTATACGAGGGTCATCTAGTCCTGGACCTCCTGAACCACAATATGAATCCCAAATAGTAAATTCATCATCTTCCACTCAAAACTAAACTCCTGAACTTCCCGAGTCTGAGTTTTCCAGCTCAAAGTGTCAGAAACACTATTCCCCTTCTCGGGTGTACATGTCAACTCAAAATCAAAAGACTGCATATACCCAACCCATCTTTGCTATCAGAGATTCAAATCTTATTACTAAAAGATACACTTTAAACTCTTGTGGTCTGTATACACAGTAAACTTTTCTCCTAATAGATAACGTTGCCAAAACTTTAAAGCATAAACCACTAAAGTTAACTTGAGGTCATGCATAGGGTAATTCCATTCATGTGGCCCCAACTTCCATGACCCATACACCACAACTCAATCCCTCTGCATCAACACAGCTCCAATTCTGATTCCAGATGCATCACAAAACACTGTATACTCCACCCTTGGCTCAGGTAGGATCAATATCGGTGTGGTAGTCAACCAATTATTCAACTCTTGGAAATAATTTTTACATGATTCATACCATTCAAACATTATCCCCTTTTTGTTCAAGACTAAAATATGTGCTACCAAGAAGGAAAAGTCTTAGATAAACCTAAAATAATAGCCCACCAAACCCAGAAAGATGTGGATATCAAAAAAATTATTTGGATGATCCCGATAAACCAATGCCTACACCTTATCAAGGTACATCGAAAAACCTTCCTCCGATATTATGTGACCCAAGAAATGTACCCTATCGATCCATAATTGACACTTAAATATCTTGGAGTATAGTTAATGCTCTCTCAATGTACTTGGGATGATGTCAAAATGTTGGGCATGATCATCATGAGTCTTGGAGTACACTGATATTTTATCCACAAACACAACCATAAACTGATCCAGGTAAAAGTGGAAGATTCAGTTCATCAAGGCCATAAATATAGCAAGAGAGTTCGTCATCCTGAACAGTATCATGATGAAATCATAAAGTCCATGCTTGCTTCAGAAAGAAGTCTATGGTATATCAGAAGGTATAAATATCAAATAATGATACACTAATCTCAAGTCAATCTTAGAGAACACAATATATCCTCTCAACTTGTCAAAGAGATCATCAATATGTGGAATGGGATACTGGTTCTTCATTGTCATCTAGTTCAACTTTCGGTAATCAATGCATAAGCACAAAGTCCCACCAGCCTTCTTAGAAAAAAACTGGAGAACCCTAAGGTGGCATACTCAGATGGATAAATACCTTATTCATCAACTCTTCCAACTGAGTATTAAGCTCTTGAATCTCTTTTGGTTCCATTCTATAAGGTGAAATAGAAACTGGATTAGCTTCAGGCATGAGTTCAATAGTAAACTCAGCATCTCTCTTAGGTGGTAGCCCTAAGAAGTCCTTTGGAAACACGTCCTAGAACTGGTCCACTACGAGTGGAAAGACATCATGTTTCACACCCCCATCATTCAGCAAAAGACTTGAAACTTGGGCGGTGAGCTCCCCTAGTTGCTGACTAACTGGCCCTGTATGTCCTACCTAGATATCCCACTCTCCACATTGAACATAATTGTCACCTCAAGAGACATAAAGGTCACCCTCCTATGGTAACAATCTATATGGTATCTTCATGCTACCAACCCATCCATACCCAAAATCAATTCAAATCCTAACATATCAAGGATGTAAATATCCAAAACTAAAATGTTACTTCCCAACCTCAAGAAAACACCCCTTTCATAAAGAGATATCCCTCGACCGTACTTCCAATTGTGTGCCGATCTTCATAACCCCACTCATGAACTCCACTGTCAGACTCAACCCATTCAAAAGTTGCATAGATATAAAATAATGAGAGTCTCCTATATCAAATAAGGCACTAGAAAGTATAGAAGCTACAATAATTATACCTCTAAATTTCGATGGTCCATCCTTGCTATCCACAAGTGCAAGACGAACTGCATGAAACTATCCTACCCCTATTCCATGTGTTGCAGTCTGAGTTCCCTGAGTTTCACCACTCTACTGATATGAGTGCTATTTCCCTAACGTACCATGTCTACTACTTCAACCTCCATTACTAGAAGAACTCCAACTACCATACTGATATGGGGTGGAAGACCCCCTTCCAGTATTATGGCTCTACCTGGCTTCTCCATCACCACCCATAGGCCAAGTGTTCCTGCAAAACAATTGTAGATGTCCCATTCTGATGAAATCTCAACACACTACCAGTGGTCGGGGGCACTATCTACAAAAGTGACCCAACCTACCATATTGGTGGTAGAGAACTCGAGTAATGTCCTAAGTAACTAATCCTTCCCCATGGACACTCCGATTTTCTCTAGTCTGGTTAAAATTATTGTAATGATTCTTCCTACCCTTGCAAGACATTCCTTCTAATCATCCATAAAAAACCACCTTTACTCCAATAGAATCCTCCTTCAGGTTCCCCTATGATATGAGATCCTGATTCACCACCTTAGAAAAATTATTCAGTCTAAAGATGTTAACCTAGGACTTAATCTCACATTTAAGCCCGTCTTGAAAACACTTCACTACAATAGCCTCATACCCTTCCAATGTTGGAACAAAGCACTAAAAATCAGTAAAGTGGACAGAATAATCCATCACAGACATAATCCCCTATTCAAACTCATAAACTCAACTGCCCTGTCTTTCCTGAGCATCTCAGGGTAAAAGTGGTCCAATAACTTATCCTGAAATTCCTTTCACTCCATATTCTCCAGCTGTCCATCCTAAGTCTGGATGTCCCACCAACACTTTGCTTGACCATGTAACATATAAGCATCCAGTTCAACTCTCTTCTTAACAGGAGAATCTAAGTGGTCAAGGATCATCTAGATAGACTCAATCCAGAACTAAACTGCCTCAGGTCCACCCTCTCTGGTGAATGTCGAAGGGTGATGAAACTGGAACTCTCGAGTCAGATCATACATACTCTTCATAACCTACCCATGGTCTCTTTCCATAAACTGCATAAAGTGATAAAAGTTCTTACTAAACTTCTCCCCGCCTTCCTCACCCAAAACTAGCAGATCCTCTAGTTCTACTATTAGAGGCACATTTCTAGTCACGTCCTCCTATCATCATATCAACAAGCATCGTCATGGAGGAATATATCTATAATGATAAACACACATCTTAGGAAACATTACACAACATTAAATTTTTTAATAAGTGGGATTCACACAAATTCATAACAAGTCATCCACCATACCCCACCACACGGTCAAAACTGAGGCACTAATGTTACCCTTAACCATCCATCATCTAGGTCATGGATACCATAGAGTATTTGTTTTTGATATTCTAAGGTTCTCATTAGAAAACCATTTTATCCATTTCATTTACCATACTTAGTATAATTTAAAATTTTCAATTATATAATAAACATCTTTTCATCTATATTACACAAGTAAAGAAAAGTAATTTCATTTAAACAACTCACTCGAAACATGATTTCCAACGTGTTCCTAAAATGATGCATGCCATAATTAATCCTGAGTTCCTAGAATGATGCATTTATACACAACTATCATGTCATATTGAGCTATAAAGAAAATATCCTAAAATTAATAGCATCACACATCAAGTGCATCACCCAAGGTGAAATAATATCCAATTGTATCAACAAACATCAAGAACAATAATCCCACCCAGGGTACTTGGGTTTTCCCCCATACATGGGTTAGCTAATCCTATGCACGAGCTCATAAAAAATTCATGAATCATTCTAATCTCCCATCCACCTTTACCAAATGGTAAGGCAAAAAAAATAAAGAAAAAAAATCCTTTGATATCACTTTGTGGCATCCCGACCTAGGTGCCACACACCAGTGCCCCAACCCGGTCATTCACATGACCTCAGGTGCACCTCCTCATACACTATAGGCTACCGACTAGTAGTAAGGGTCTAATATATATAACATGAAGAGACTGTAACCTCTTTATCAAAGCAACACAACAATGGAAATAAATAAACAATAACTAAATGATAATAACCAATAATCAGAATAATACCATAACCAAATACAGACTAGTATCATATGGTGAACCATAACAGGAAAATAATATCCAAACCAAAACAGTAGATATTTCATTCCATATATGTGTCTAGTGTCAATATACAAAACCAAAATAAAGACACACCGACAACTCCACAAGTGGGTCCCGACATCTCGTCTGGTTCCCCCATCCATCAACCATCTAACCAAGGTTTCTTGCCCTTATCCTATCCTACAAACATAAAGTCTATTTGGGTACTGACCAGAAAACCTGAGTAGGGTGTGAGTACAACTCAGTAGGCCACCACTAATGGCATTTAAAATAATATCTAGTCTATAATAGTGTATGGAGTTTTATAATGAATAAAGCACAATAAATAAAGAAAATAGTTATCCCACTTCATTATTATTTAATTAACGTCATAATTCCATGGGTTCACATTGACACCCAAACCATAAATACCTTCTTCATCCCATGCTGGATTCTAAAACATATATCATAGGGAATTAAAAACCCTTCTTTTATGGCTTTCACAGTTCATTTAATTCCATTTTCATATCAAAACCACTTGGAACCATAGTTTAATGCTAATATCATGGGGACTGGAACGCCATCTATGGAACCCCATGGGTATTTGGAGCATCAGTCCCTATCCCACACCTCATGGGTATTTAGAGAATCATTCCCTATCTTATACATTTATATTCACATGCATGTACTTGGGGTCCTAGAGCATCATCCTGGCACCCTGTGGGTATTTTGAGCATCAGTCCTTATGCCACACATCATTTATCAATCAATAACATATATCACATATATCACATTTATCACATTTATCACGTTTATCAAGGTTAATCATCGTCAACCCTCTTATTAATTATTCACATCATGATACACCATTTCAATTTATCAAAACAGCCACGGTTCATCACTTGAATCACATGGAATAATATAAACATTTAAACATTAATCTATTTATACTAATTTAATCATAATATCCATTAAACCATCAAGGTTAGGCTAACCAACCCTTTAATTACCATTTACACCCAATTCTATATCCCATTAATCAACCAATTTCATAATCACATTATTATACCAATTCCATAAACCAATTAATTAATTCAATTCAAGATGCAATTTCCAAAAGTGGAAATTAAAATTCTAAAATTATTTTAATGAAATTATAATAAATATTGTGGGAATTGAAAATTATACCACCTACCTCAAGGTCTTTGACAACTGTTTTCCAAATGAAAATCCCCAAATTGAAGTGGAAAAATATGAATCACAACGACGTGAAAGATCTAGAACCAAAACCTAAGATCAAGATACAATTGAACACAATTATAAAAACCTAGATCTAAACCCAATTACAATAGGTAATAAATAATTCTCCTTCATATGGAAGGAGAGATAAGAGAGAGAGAGAAAGAGAACCGATCGGGGAAGAAATCACATACCGAAGAAGAGACAATTCTTCGATCGAAACTTTGATTTGTTGAGAAAGGAGTTATAGGAGCCTTGTAATCATATTGAGAGCCTCAAAATTAAAAGTAAATAGGTTAGATCTGATCTAGGGAAAATAGGGGTTAGTATCATGGTGTTTGGGAATTTTTTATAATTTTTTTAGATAATTAAAACAGGTTTGCATGGTTTCTAGGGAAGGGGCACACGATTTGTTAAACTGTGTTCCATAACAATGCACCTCACTTTAGGGGTATCACGATTTATCCTAAGTGGAACATGGTTTGAAAAACTATGCGAAAACCATGAAAATTCTCTCTATTGGAGTTTTCACGGTTTGGGAGGGAGGCAACATGGTTTGGCCAAACCGTGCATCAACTATGTACAACACCTTTTCCTTCCAAAATTCTCCAATTTCGGTCGAAACATCCCCAAAGTAAAACCCAACTAAGATATACCAAAACAAGGGTAAAATATTACCTATAAACAAGGATAATACATCTCCAGAAAAGGTTGGGATCCTATACCTGGAGATTTCATGACATTATTCTTGAATATATTTCTATGGTCGAATCATATTGTCTGATGGGACACCAATGATACAGGCTATCAGGGGAAGGAGAATCATACAATATTGAGACACATTCTCATGGTGTTCTCCCTTGGTAATCAATAATATATGAGGTTATGAGAATAGAACTTTTAGATAGAAAGTCTATATTTCCATGTGTCATTGGATGTTCCTCTATGTGGGCATATGTATTGATCTTTATACTTTAAGATTATCATTAATAGATATCATAACTCACGCACTTTAATGTATAGATGAAAATTGTGGCAACATGTGTTCATAGTGAGGTAGTATACATTGGGTGCGTCACGAGTGATATTGCGTTAATTGATAATGATAGAAAGGATTTATCCCTTCTATCCCTTGATAGAAGTTGATATATCAGGCCCTTTGATGGGAATGAAACCACGAGTATAAATCCATGTCCATGGTGTTCGGTGAGAGAGTTCATTTCTAAAAAGTAAAATAAAGAGACATCGATCATATAGGTTATTGACACCAGCATGAAACCTGCTTGATTTGAGATATCATGATAAAGGGATCATATTACATAATAAGTATTAATAAGAGGTTGGATGGCATTTCGACATTAATTTATTTCTCTATGGGTTCCTTGACATGTTTCTAGAATCCATCATTGGACTTTGGGTGGTTATGTCTAATTCCACTGAGAAAGAGATCTAGAGGGTCACACACTAAGTGTATCCACAATCTTAGTTAAATTCAAGTATTGGATTTAAAAAGTTAGAATAAATTACATATTTATTCAGTTTTGGTTGATCAACATAATTTAATCATAAGTTATTTCAAAGAAAAAGTGATCTAAATAATTATAATAATAATTTTTTTCAAGGTTTGGTGAATATAATATTTATTACATTTATCGATGAATAATTCATTGAAATTTATTTATTAAATAAATAGTCATTATTCAATGAATGATAAATGTTGACGAGGGAAAGTATACTGAGTTTAATAGGCTGATTGAAAATGATATAAATAGTATTTATTTATATTCTTAGTGTGTTTCACATGCCAAGAGATTAATAAAAATAATAATATTATTAATGGACATGGGTTCAATTAAAACTATTAAGGTTGGCATGGGGATTGTGTGTGATCTTCCAACCCTAAACTGGTCGTAATAAATATATAATTATATCACTTTCCATAATCACTATTGTTGTGAAAAATGGATGTAGAGAGACTCTCTCAATCCTTAGAGATAGATATAGAGATCTAGATCCACTCTCTCTTCCTCCCCTCTCAAGACATCAAGAGAACATCAAAAGCTATTTATCCTTTGAGAATAATTCAACCACGATCAACCACAAACAACGCAAACAATCAGGATCGACCGTGATAGCACCTGATGATTTTTTAATGATGTTCAAAGATTGTGGTGCACATTTAGATCACCACTAGAGGGATTTTTCACCTGGATCCTGTAGCACAACAAATTTCTTATGAGATATATTCATCTAGATAATCAATAAAGAGAGAATTACAAGTTGATGTAATTATATCTCTGATCATAAATTAATTATAAATTGCATGTGAAGATCCTCCTCTTCTAGTTCTGGAATTTTAATCATAGCCAATTAATATATGTTTTCATTGGACATGATGTTTTAATCATGTGTGGAAACAATTAAATGTAAATTAAAACTAAAAGTCGATTTGCTCATGCCATCCAAGGCACTCCGCTGTGCCTAGAACCTACAAGTGGTATCATAGGGGGTCACATGTTTAATTTATAATTATTTAATATTTATTGATTGTTTGCATTTTTTTTTCATTTTTATACTAATATAAATTCATTTTAAGATAATACATCATTGTATCTTACCTTATTCATTCTTTCTAACATAACCTATAATCAGTTAAGATTAAAAAATGAAGAAATATCTGAAGAACACCATCTAGAGGTGCCAAAGGCTCTTCCTAGAGAAAACCAGAGAACACAATGTGTACTTCCAATATACACACCATGTATTTTTATTTTCACATCCATATCTCTTGTTTAAGTTTGATAGATTTTATGAAATTATATCTAAGATCTAACAAAAGCAGATCAGGGTGTAGATTCAAACAAACTGGCACACAACTTAAAGAAATACACACCATGTAACAACTATACATGATGTGTCGTACATGGTTTCTAACAGCTTAGAACATGGGGTGTCCCAGTGTGTTGTATATCAGACACACAACACAGGGAAGGAAGAGTCATGCAATTTCGAGGACACACGCTATGTATCTCATGTACACACCATGTACCTAGAAATCATCCGTGGAAGGAAACATTCCCAGTCCCAAGTCATGTGCTGCAGACATGGGTATAAGATAACAAATGTCATGTATTATAGTACACATCATGTATTATAGTACACATTGTGTATTATAGTACACATAGTGTAGTTTAATGCATAAAATGTGCCCAATTTTTTTAATGGATAAAAAATTAAATATATAATCAAACCTATTCACATGTGTTCTATGTGTGATTTATTTGAAAAATTACACGCCATGTCATAGGATTGATAATTATATATTAAATTTATTTTCATGTTAAAATTTTGTAAAATCACATGAATTTTCCTCCAAGTAAACTTGTGTACTTAATTAGTTTTAAATGAAATTAATTTTGTTTAAAATTATAGATAATGGCGAGTTAAGGATTCTTGGATGTAATTAAGATAAACATAATTAATTGGATTAATTCATGGTGAATTATCTTAATTAAAGAATGAATCAAATTAATTGATAACTATATTTTAAATGTATGTTGATTTCTTGATGTGTGGATAATCATGATATTAGGACATCCCTTGTATGTGATTGGTGTATTTTAATTTATTATGCTTAAATTAAAATTGATGGCATGCGTGTCATCCCATCCTCCATGTTATGCAAGGGGCTGTGTGGATATGGTTTATTTTATATAAAAACACTTTATCCAATCCATTAGATCCCCTTGTCTGTGTGTGAGTAACAAATTATGTATGGATAGCGCTCTCTCGTGAGTGGAGGTGGTCCAGACTAGGATTCGAGGTGAAACCAATCGTGACGATATACAGGAGGCAAAGGTGGAATGCTGCAACACGAACCAAGTTATGGTTTAAGGTGTTTTACCCTAGGATCAAGGCTTAGTTTATCATTATCTAGATAAACTAACCATTATAGAATCTCATGATCATGCCACTTATATTTTATTTCTATCAATTGCATGGTTAGTTATTTATGAATGTTGTGTGATTACCTAATAAATGAATTACCAAGCATGCAAGATGAAATAAAATATTACCAGATTATGCATAAGTTTTATCAGACATGGTTAATCATTTAAGTAAAATCCACTTAATATTAACAATGAATGTAAAGATAAAATGGGATTTATGAATAAGAATGAAAATCCCTCAAAATAAAATATTAATTCATTATAGTCTTCTAAAATTTAAGTTATAATTAACCACATAGTTCAAAGTTCTTGACCAACCCAATTTGGGGTGATTTAAATTATCAAGGAAATTTTGGATTGAGGTTATGGGTTCACTAATAAAAAAGTGGACTTTAATAGTTCTAGAATATGCCTTTATCAGCGCTAAAAAAGAGCTGACTACCGCAACACGGTTAAAAGGAGAAGGCTTTTATCAGCACTAGAAAAGCACTAATAAAGGGGTAATTTATTAGCACAAAAAGGGCTGATAAATCACACTTTTATCAATGCTATTAGAAGCACTGATAAAATATATTATTTATTTGTGAATTTAAAAGCACTGATAAAGGGTAATACTACAATGTGATGCTATAACACACTGCAACACTAGAAATAGGGCATACAATGTGTTGTAACAACACACCGTATCACCATAAACAATAGGAAAAATTAGTAAGATCAGATAAAAATATATAATTTAAATGAAATAAAATTTCCAAGACAAATACAATAAAAACAACACTATTATAGAGTATATCAATTGTTCTTTTTACTAAAATTAATGTCAATTTTGAATAAAAAGGTGCACTTGGAGTCATACCGGTCACACCGCGAGTCGGATTGAGGTGCGGCTAATTCCTACATGTCACAAATAAATTATGGATCATTTTACTAAAGTACCAAAATAATCTGAATTTTTTTTCTTTGTTTTGAGTATGTCAGTTGTTTTTTTATTAAAATCAATGCCAATTTTGAATAAAAAGACGCACTTGGAGCCATAATGGTCACACCGTGTGTCAGATTGAGGTGCGGATGATCCCTAAATGTCCCAAATTCCTTATGGATAATTTTCCTAAAGTATCAAAATAATATGAATGTGTTTCCTTGGTTTTGAGTATGCCACTTGTGTTTTTTACTAAAATTACATTTTAAACTGAAAACAAGCACTTTGAGTCATAACAGGCACATCGTGTATCAGATTGAGGTGAGAATGATTCCTACACATCAAAAATGACTTATAGATCATTTTACCAATGTACCAAAACAATTTTAATGTATTTGATCTATTTTGAGTATGTTAGTTGTTTTTTCACTAACATTAATGTCAATTTTGAATAAAAAGATGTACTTTGAGTCGTACCAGTCACACCGTGAGCCGGATTGAAGTGAAGATGATTCATAAATGTCTCAAATGAATTATGGATTGTTTTCCTAAAGTATAAAAATAATCCAAATGTGTTTCCTAGATTTTTAGTATGCCACTTGTGTTTTCTACTAAAATGACATTTTAAACTGTAAACATGCACTTGTAGTCATACAGGTTGCATTGTGTGTGGGTTTTACATGAGAATGATTCTTACTCATCAAAAATGAATTATGAATCGTTTCCCTAAATTATAAAGACAATATGATAATGTTTTATCGTTTTTCAGTGAGTGACACTTTTTTGTATTAAAATGTCAATTTTATACTGATAACAGACACTTTGAGTCACACCAGGCACATTGTGTATCAGATTAAGGTGCATATGATTCCTACACATAAAAAATGACTCATGTATCATTTTCATAAAGTACCAAAATAATTAAAATACACTTTCTCGGTTTTGATTATGTTAATTATTTTTTTCACTAAAATTAATGTCAATTTTGAATGAAAAGACACACTTGGAGCCATACTAGTCACACCGTGCATCAGATTGAAGTGATAATGATTCCTTTACATCTCAAATAAATTATGGATTTTTTAAAAAAATATCAAAACAATCTGAATGTGTTTCCTCATTTTTGAGTATGCCACGTGTGTTTTTTACTAAAATATCCTCCAATGGCCTGAAGGCCTTAATTTTTTATTGATTTTTGATAATCCACCTTTCAAGGGGTGAGGGGAAACCCTTAAAAGGCCCGTAGGCATAAGTATTACATGACCCATAGGACTTAAAGGAATTCATTACCTGTAGGCTTCAAACATTACATGCAACCCAGACTAACTACTTGGAACTGCTCCTCCCCAGCATCTTCATCGTGAAATCAGCTCTCCACCTTCGCATGGCAGTTCAAATTGGATTTCCCATGCATGCACAGGCTTGTCCCGATGGTAGGTTCCATGCCCTCTCATTCTTGCAATCCCTTTAGCTTCTGCTATGGTGAAAGCTCCTTACTCCTCCTCCTTCTGAAGTTTGTTCTTTGTAGGTTGTCTGGTTTTCATCTGCACTTAAGGTGGCTCGAAGGCCTTAAGGTGGCCCAAATACCTTACTAACCCAAAGTCCTAGGTGGCTCGAAGGCCTTAAAGGACTCGGGGTCCAAATTGGTGGCCCGGAGGCCCAAACAGGGGCATATTCCTAGCCGCTATAGTGCCAAACAGTGCCTGCTACATTTCTGCTACAGTACCTGCTATAGTTCTGCACAGTTCCTGCTACAGTACCTACTATAGTACCTACTACAGTACTACTACAGTACCTAAAAATTATCCCCCACATGGATTGGATCTTGGGTATCTTGGATTCACTTAAGGAGTCCTCACCAACTGGGTTGAGGCTCATGTGCTTTACTAAAATATCATTTTAAATCAGAAACATGCAATTTGAGTCATACAAGTTGCATCATGCATGGGTTTGACATGAGGCTGATTCTTATAAATCAAAAATGAATTATGAATCATTTTCCTAAACTACCAAGACAATATTAGTGTGTTTTCTTGGTTTTCAATTAGTGACACTTTTTTATATTAAAATGTCAATTTTAAACTGATAACATACACTTTGAGTCATACCGGGAACATTGTGTATCAAATTGATACGTGGATGATTACTACACATCAAAATGACTTATGGATCTTTTTAATAAATTAATAAAACAATTAAAATTCGTTTTCTCTATTTTGAGTATGTTAGTTGTTTTTTCACTAAAATTAATGTCAATTTTGAATAAAAAGACACACTTGGAGTCATACCGACCACACCATGTATCAGATTGATGTTAGGATGATTTATAAATGTCTCAAATGAGTTATGGTTCATTTTACTAAAATATAAAAACAATCCTAATTTTTTTCCTCAGTTTTGAGTATGCCACTTGTGTTTTTTACTAAAATGTCACTTTAAAATAAAAACATGCACTTTTAGTCATATAAGTTGTATCGTATATGGGTTTGACATGAGACTAATTCCTACACATAAAAAAATAAATTATAAAATGTTTTCCTAAATTATCAATACAATACAAGAGCGTTTTTTCAGTTTTCAGTGAGTGCCACTTTTTGTATTAAAATGTCAATTTTAAACTAATAACAGACAATTTGAGTCATACCAGGCACATCGTGTATCATATTGAGGTGTGGATGATTAATAAACATAAAAAATGACTTATGGATCATTTTACTAAAGTACCTAAACAATTCGAATGTGTTTTCTCAGTTTTGAGTATGTCAGTTGTTTTTTTCACTAAAATTAATTTCAATTTTGAATAAAAAGACACACTTTGAGTCATACCAGTCACATCATGCATCAGATTGAGGTGATTTTAATTTCTTAATGTCTAAAATGACTTATATATCATTTTACCAAATTATCAAAAACAATATGAATACATTTCATCAATTTTGAGTATGCCAGTTGTGTTTTTTACTAAAATGTTATTTTAAACTCGAAACATGCACTTTGAGCCATACAGGTTGCATCGTGTGTGGTTTTGACATGATACTAATTCCTACACATCAAAAATTAATTATGAATCATTTTATTAAATTATCAATACAATCTGAGTGTGTTTGATCAATTTTCAGCGAGTGACACTTTTTTGTATTAAAATATCAATTTTAAACTAATAATAGACACTTTGAGCCATACCAGGCACATTGTATATTAGATTGAGGTGTGACTGATTCCTACATGTCAAAAATTACCTATGGATTATTTTACTAATCTAAAAAAACAATTTGAATTCATTTTCTTAGTTTTGAGTATGTTAGTTGTTTTTTCGCTAAAATTAATGTCATTTTTGAATAAAATTACACACTTAGAGTCATACCTATCACATTGTGCATCAAATTGAGGTGCAAATGATTCTTACATGTCTAAAATGACTTAAAGATCTTTTTACTAAAGTATCAAAATAGTATGAATGTGTTCCCTCAGTTTTGAGTACATCACTTGTGTTTTTTACTAAAATTTCATTTTAAACTGAAAACATGCACTTTTAGTCATACAAGTTGTATCATGTGTGGGTTTGACATGATACTGATTCCTACACATCAAAAATGAGTTATTAATTGTTTTCATAAATTATCAAGGCAATATAAGCATGTTTTCTCATTTTTTAGTGAGTAACACTTTTTTTGTATCAAAATGTCAATTTTAAACTAATAATGGACACTTTGAGTCATAACTGGCACATCGTGCATCGAATTGAGTTATGGCTGATTTCTACATATCAAAAATGACTTATGGATTGTTTTCCTAAATTACCAAAACAATTTGAATGCATTTTATGAATTTTGAGTGTGTCAGTTGTTTTTTCACTAAAATTAATGTCAATTTTGAATAAAAAGATGCACTTGGAGTCATACCAGTCACACCGTGTGTTATATTGAGGTGTGATTGATTTATATATGTTTCAAATGACTTATGGATAATTTTATTAAATTATCAAAACAACCTAAATATGTTTCCTTAGTTTTGAGTATGTCACTTGTGTTTTTTATTAAAATGTCATTTTAAACTAGAAACATGCAGTTTTAGTTATATAGATTGCATCGTATGTGGTTTTGACATGAGAATGATTCATACACACTTTTTTGTATTAAAATGTCAATTTTAAAATAATAACGAGCACTTTGAGTCATACCAGACACATAATGTATCAGATTGAGGTGCAGCTAATTTATACACGTCATAAATGACTTATTAATCATTGTACTAAAGTACCAAAACAATTTGAATGTGTTTTCTTGATTTTGAGTATTTCAGTTGTTTTTTTCCCTAAAATTAATTTCAATTTTGAATAAAAAGATGCACTGGGTGTCATACCAGTCACATCATGCATTATATTGATGTGCATATGATTCCTACACACCTAAAATGACTTATGGATCATTTTACTAAAGTATCGAAACAATATTAATGTGTTTCCTTAGTTTTGAGTATGCCACTGTTGTTTTTTTACTAAAATGCCATTTTAAATTGGAAACATGCACTTTGAGTCATATAGGTTGCATCGTGTGTGGGTTTGACATGAGACTAATTCCTTTATATAAAAAATGAATTATGAATCATTGTAATAACTTATAAAGATAATTTGAGTATATTTTATTGGTTTTTCAGTGAGTGGCACTTTTTTATATTAAAATGTCAATTTTAAACTAATAACTTACAATTTGAATCATACCAGGAACATCGTGTATCAGATTGAGGTGTGACTAATTCCTACACATCACAAATGACTTATTTATCATTTTCATAAATTACCAAAACAATTTTAATGCATTTTATCAGTTTTGAGTATTCCAGTCATTTTTTCACTAAAATTAATGTCAATTTTGAATAAAAAGATGCACTTTGAGTCATACCTATCACACCATGTATCATATTGAGGTGCATCTAATTCTTGAATGTCTCAAATGACTTATGGATAATTTTCCTAAAGTATCAAAACAATATAAATGTGTTTACTTGGTTTTGAGTATACCACTTGTGTTTTTTACTAAAATGTCATTTTAAACTAGAAACATGAACTTTTAATCATACAAGTTTCAATGTGTGTGAGTTTTACATGAGACTGATTCTTAAACCTCACAAATAAATTATAAATCATTATACTAAATTATCAAGACAACCTGAGTGCATTTTATTAATTTTCAGTGAGTGATGCTTTTTTTTGTATTAAAATGTCAGTTTTAAACTAATAAAAGACACTTTAACACCATCCCTCCTCAATGACCATGATATATCAATGCTAGTTTTCCTCCAATAGTTATATAATACACCTGCCAACTTCAGTGGTTTATTACACACATATTTATTCAAACATTTAAGTTGGATTATATACTTGTTTGATGTTTGTGGGTTTTACAGACGTTGCTTAAATAACACTAGTGGAGAAATTAAAGCTTCCAACACATAATAATCTTATAGGTGGATTACTACCCTGTATAAAATCACTTAAACAAGTGGTGAAAAAAATATTTCATTAATCCACATGAAACACTTGTACGATGGCTCTTATCTTAAGTGGAAAGTGTTGTGTTCACTTTTTAACAATTGTTCTCAAACATAATCTTGGTATGATCCTCATTCTACTTCATTGACCAACAATTTTATTGTTTTCAAGCCAATGTTTTTTCTCCCCATCCACCTTGGTCTCTGCCTTAGTCTCCACCTTTGCCTCCTCCTCCATATCAGTCTCCAACTCTCACTCTACCTCTGCCTCCACCTCCACCTCTAGTATTTCCCAATAATTTTATTATTTGAAGGTCAACGCTTCTAAAAAAATTTATTTCTTCCATTATACTTCTCCTTTATAAATAGATCGAAAATAATATACATGCATTCTTACACCAATTATTTACATAAAAAATATAATTTGAAGTTCATAAATCATATTAGATCACAAAAATAGAAGGTAGTCACCTAAATTTGTTATCAACATACATTCTGACAAAAATTACACCACCCACTCATCTCTAAAAAAGTTTATTTCTTCTTTTGAGTATTAAGTTTTTAGAACTCTTGATAGTAATGAGAAAATATAGAAAAGAACATTATTATAAAATATATTTAATGAAATTATAATTACCTTTGGAAATTACCTGTTGGGGGATGCTGGTATCTTTAGGATTTATGACCTCTCTCACAAATTTTCAATATAATATCCATAATCGATGCCATTATCTTGTTTTATATACTATAAAAACACTTAAAAAAATAAGTAAATCTTTTTTAAATGTTTTGATCGTTAAATATTTCTATATAAACCTCAATTTATTTCTATTTTCAGTAATTAATAGGCTTTATCCCTTCAAACCCTGAATTCATGCCATGATTTAGCCTATATTTAGTGATTTCCCTATCATAAAAAAATACTTATTAAAACACATACTGAAACATATAATTCAAATTTTATCTATAAAAAGTTGATTTTGGTGTATTACATATTCACAATACACATCATGTGTGGTTATTTGGTTGTATATCCATGCACTGGACCCAAAAAATAAATATTTAGGGTGTCCATATTGACTATGATCAACATCTAGTGCTCCCTAAAAAAACAAAAACAATTAAGTAATTCAAAAATAAAAAATATATTTTATGTGACTATATTATGGAGTTTTACTTTTTCATTGTAGGCATCAAAAAGAGTTTGTCGTATGATACTTTTTGATTAAACACTTTAATTAACTCATCTTTTTTCTTCTTAATTTCTTCATTATTCAAAGTAAGTTCTATCATAAAAATGATACAGGGATTAACAAATCCAAATCATGCTTCACGTGATATTCCCTTTATATAGTTGTAATATAAACTCATATAGAAAACATGAATAGTTATTAACTTTAATAAACATATTATCTCACTATTTTTATAGATGTATTATGAAAATGTACCTTCTGTATGTATTCACAACTGATATGAGCAACCATTCATGCTTGATAATCTCATTTAGAGTCTCAAGAACAATTCCATCTGTCAAGGAATTTTCATATATTTCTTTTTCATATTCAATGTAAGTCATAGTTTTATCTTTAGATGTGGTCTATGTATGAAGTTTTAATGATAATTAATGTTTCTATATAACTGGAGGGGAGAAGCTATTCTCAGAAGGTCGTTTTGTCTTCTTGGTTGATTCACTAGATTTTTTTAATTCGAAATTCCGTTTCTCTGCCACTTTATACATATATAATATAATACCACACTTCATACCTTTTATCATCAACCATTATAGGTTTTCATATGAAAAAATTTGTTAAATACATACCTCGTGTATTTTTATAAGATTAAATGGCCATGATATGAAAGCTCCAATAACATCATTGACCGTTCTAATATCTGAACAATCAAGTGGAAAGTAAACTTAGTAGTCGGATCATGATCTACCTCAATATCCACTATCATTTGATCTTTTGGGAGGTATTGATGGTATATCTTGTCTCCCAAAATATTATACATTATACACATCACAACATGGTGGTGCGTGGGTGCTGACAGATACAAATCACATACAACTGTACCCTGCAGAATTTTAGTAATATAAAGTTACCAGAAGTTGTTTGATTCACATTTATGAGAAAGAGTAATGAAAAAATTGATTACCATGGATAAGGTATGCGGATGGGGGGAATGACTAGCCTCAAATCTAGTGGAATCATTTGGTTCATGTGTGAATCTTTTCTCCACCGTCAGTTCACTTTGATCCTTTCTCATACATTGGTCCGCCAAACCAGACTGAACAATAATTTCTTATAGTGAGTATATTTGTATCTAAAATCATCTCACCATATTATATGTATCTTCACATGATCTTATATTCTTGAAATATGTTCAAGGAGAGACTCCAAAACCTAATACTCTCATGAGACTATATTGTTAATTATGGCGTCACTATGTATCCTGCATGGGCAGGAATCTAGTTTTGCAAAAACTACAGAACTAGTTGTAAGACCTTGTGTCTCCTCCCGCATGGTTTCATAAAATAATGTAGCCTATAGACCCCCATTGTTTGGCCTCACATAGTTTATTCAAACCATACAACCAACCCGGAACGGTTTTCACTAACCGTGCATTAGGTATAAAACACCCAAACATTGGGTTCCTGGCTCTAAACCAGCCTCAGACACCTCTGAGCCTTCTGTGACCCCAATGAACAATCACATTAGGCCTTATTTAATCATTTAAACTGATAATTGATGGAAAACACAAGATTTTTACCTCAAAGAAGAACTGGGTTCTTACAACCCCCCCAAGCAATTCGTCCCCAAATATCCCTTCCAAGGTTGGTGAAGAAATATCTGAGAACAACTCTGGCCACTATAATTGTATGTTGGCCTTCCTTTATTAGGTCTCATCCGGTACTTGGTCATACTTTCATAGAACCTATACTAAAGGAATGTACTGGGCATGGAGAACCTTCATGCTATGATCCATAATTCATATAGAATGCTCCTCAAAGGATGCCTCTACCTGTAACTTAACCTCATCGGGCTAAAAAGCATGAAATGTTTCTAAAAAGTAATGTTGTAGATGAGAAACAAGGAATACATCATGCATATCCCGATACATCTAAGGTAATTACAACCGATAGAAAATCATCCTGACTCTCTCTAGAATCTTGAATGGCCTGACATATCTAGGTGAAGACTTACCCTGTCTCTTAATCCTATTGTGTCCCAGCCTTGGTGAAACACGTAGGAAAACCCGATCCACAACGTCAAACTCTAGAGGTCATCTGTAGAGATTGGAATAAGATTTCTGATGAGACTATTCAGTATCTATCCTCTTCTAAATCAACTACACCTGCTCTATGGTCTCCTGAACAAGACAAGGTCCCAACATAGCTGCATCTCCTGCCTCCAACCAACACAAGGGTGATCGGCATGACCTATCATACAAATCCTCATATGGTGCCATCAAAATAGTATCTTAAAATCTATTTTATAGGTTAACTAAACTAGGGGTATGTGACTCTCCCATGAGCCCTCGAAATCCAGGATGCATGATCGAAGCATGTCCTCAAGCACCTGAATCATGCGCTCTGACCGTCCATCTGTCTCGGGGTGGTATGTCGTGCTCAAAAGCACCTTTGTACCCATCACCCTCTGTATCCCTTTCTAGAAATGAGAATTAAACTAGGAATCCCTATCTTAAATGATAGAATTTGGGAATCCCTATAGTTGTACAATCTCATGGATGTAAAAACTCCCAAGCCCATCAACACTAAAGGTTTCCTTGGTCAGTAGGGAATGTAAAACCTTCATGAGCCTATCCACAACAACCGATATGGCATCGTTACCTCAAGGAAACTTTGGTAAACCTGTCACGAAATCCATCATGACATCATTCCATTTCCACTCAGTAATGGGTAGCTATTTTATAAGTTTGGTTGGTCACTGGTGTCCTGCCTTCACCCATTGATTGGTGGAACACCTCATGACAAAACCAACTACATCTATTTTCATACCTGGCCACCAATACTGACGATGTAAATCCTGATACAACTTGGTGACACCAGGATGAATTTCCCTTATAAAGGCATGAAAATCCCACAAAAGCTCCTCATGCATGTATGAAGAGACCCACACATGACTATGTAAATGCAGAACCTTATCCTCACCTATGGTCCAAACAGGAGGAGGGTCCTCACCTGCCACACTCTCTCATAGAAATAAACCTTTATAATCTGATAGTTGCAGTATCCTTACCCTGTCCAGTAGGGTAGAGGTAATAGCTAAAAATGATAGAAAATTATTTCCCTAATTTTCATTCATCTCCATATGCATCTTAGAGAACAAATCCATAAGCTTCCACTCACTACTGGCATGTTGCACTGCCTATATCTGAGTCCTCCTGCTCAGTGCATTTACCACTACATTGCATTTACCAAGCATATAGGATAGCTCGAATTCAAAATACTAAAGGCATTCCATCCACCTTCATTGCCTCAAATTTAGATCATGCTGTGTAAATATGTACATGGTGATTTTATGGTTCGTAACACCATAAAATGCTCTCCTAGTAAGTAATGTCTCCAACAACATAATGCATGAAAAATTGTAGTCAACTTGAGATTGTGTGTTAGGTAATTCCTCTCAAGAAACCTCAACTATTGATACCCGTATGCAATGACTTGATCCACATGCATAAGGACTAATCCTATCCCAATACCTGATGCATCGTAGTACCAGGTGTAACTCTTTCCTAGCTCTAGAAAAATCATTATCGACATTTAAGTTTATCTCCCATTCAGCTTTTGAAAGGTCATATTTTAGGAATCATCCAGCCCAAAGAAACTCCTCACCTCAAAGACGTTCTTGGGATACTCCTAGGAAACTACTACTATCACCTTTTCTGGGTCCACTTATACTCCTACCTATGAGATGATGTGACCTGAGAAATGAATCTGATTCATCCAGAAATGGAACTTTGTGAGCTTAGCATATAACCAATTCTCTCTCAGTGTACTCAAAAACTATATCAATATGTTTGGCATGGTCAGGTAGACTGTGAGAATACACCAAGAAATCATCCATGAAAACCACAATAAATAATTCAAGATAAGGATGGAACACTTGGTTCATCAGTGCCATAAATATTGGCAGTGCGTTCATGAGACCGAACAGCATTACCAAATACTCATAAAGACCATACCTACTCCAAAAGGTTGTGCAAGGTATGTCTAATGATCTAACACGTACCTGATGATATCTAAATCTCAATTCAATATTAGAGAAAACTCAATATCCTCAAAGCTAGTCGAAGAGATAATTTATCTGTGACAAATTATACCAGTTCTTAACTATAAAATGGTTAAATTTCTGATAATCCACACATATCTTGAGGGTATCATCCACCTTTTTCACAAAAAGGACAGGTGAACCCCATAGAGAAGTACTAGGTCAAATGAAACCCTTTACCTCTAAGTTATCTAGCTCCCTTTTGAGCTCTTTCAACTCCTTCATATCCATCCTGTAAGGAGGAATGGTTACTGGTGAAGCTCCCAGCACTAGCTCGATAGAGAACTCTACCTATTTCATCAAAGGTAAACCTAAAAAGTCATTCAGGAAGACATCCCTAAAAAAATCAACTACTAGAGGGAAATCAATCTGACATGTTCCCTGTTCATCTAGATATAAAATTGGAATCTGGGTTGTCATCCCACCCAACCCATGATGCTTGGTTCCATCTTGTCTCACCTAGACATCCCATTCACCCTTGAATAGAAATGATCCACCCTCTGGTGATGTAAAACTCACCCTATGATGATAGAAATCAACAAAGGTCTGAAAGGAAACCAACTAGTACATCCTAATAATGATATCAAATCATGTCATCTCGATGATGTATAGGTCTTATACAAAGTGACACCCACCAACCTCAAGGAGAAACTCCCTACACTGACTCACACCTTTCGTCCTGCTCCCTAACAGAGTGTCTAGCATCATCACACCGTCAGAAGTAAAAAAAAACATAGCCCAAGGCTATCCATAATGGTCATAGTTATAAAGATAGGTGAATAACCTATATCAAAAAGTATAAAAGATAAAATGGAGGCTTCTAGAATAGTATCTCTGATAGTATAAGGGTTGGGATCCTGCTCCCACTAGGTCTATTACACTGCATATGTTTGGCATGCACTGTAGCCCTATGACACTACCTGGCTACCCTAAGTTGATCCACCCTATTTTTGATGTGAAACTAGGGTCTAGATACCATGTCCATGACCAACACCTCAGCCTAAATGGCCCAATACACTCCGACTCCTTGTCTGGTGAGAAGCTGAAGACCCTGTTCTTGAACGTAGAGTTGGTGCAGACCCTCTCTCATTATCTTCTAGAGGAAACATTATGTAGAAGTGTTGTAGATGGCCCATCTTACCGCAATATCAGCACTCAACTAGGTCCACCAGACACTATAGCCTCATATGCCTCATCCTATCACACTATTAGATCATCACTTAGCTATCTGAAGATATGTTCTGACTACTAGTATCAGCACGAGGAAACTCTAGATGAGGCTTCCTACTATCGGTTGAGACAATACCATATCTAGGTGTCGAATCGCCTTGGATCACACCTCCATATTCCCTTAGGTTATGCTCAGTAATAATTTTCTGATTCACTGTATTAGAAATGGTAGTTAACCTGAAGACATTTACCGAATATCGGATGTCATACCAAAGACCATCATCAAATCGCTTAGCCTTCGACTCATCGTCACCCATTAGAATAGGTGCGAATTCTTGGAACTTTGTAAATTGGGTCGAATGGTCCATAAATAAAAAAGAACCCTATTCCATATGCATAAACTCATAGGCTCTATATACCCTCAACATCTCGAGATATAAGTAATCATAGAAGACTGTCTAAAAATCTCCCCATGCCATATTTCGATTATTCTTTTCCTGAGTGATAACATCCCACCATCTCTTGGAAGAATCACGCAGCATATACATCATGAGATTTACCCTCCTCTCAGGAGGCATATCTAAATTCTTGAAAATGGAAATCATGGACTCTAACTATGACTCTATATCTTGTGGTCCTCCATACCTCGGAAACGTGGGTTGATGATGTTGCTGGAACACTCACGTCATCTCTGATATAGACGTAAAAGGCTACAGTGTTCCCTAAAAGGTCTCCATAGACCTCATAAAGACTTCACAGAACTATGAATCTTCACCTATGTCTGTTATAATAGATGGTGTCTTAACTAGCACAACTGGAGGGTCCATTGGTAGCCTATGGCCTACCACCTCTGAGGTATGATCGTCTCCACCCTCCTGGAATATAGTCCGAGGTCATCGTGGTGACATGAATCTACAATGACAAACACACACATCAGTTCCAATATTATTTACAAATTTCATAGATCATAAGCACATATACAAAACATGGTAGGTAAACATGGCAGGTCAAAACCTTCCTCTGAGAACCCACTCCTCTGCCTGCCCCATGGGTCAGGTCTAGGTGTTAAAAAAATGAGAGACACTACCAAAATCCCACTACTAAGGTCAGTTCTGGTCAAGTATTTCATCAAAATTCAGATCAATTTCACTTGTTTTTCATATTCATTTCAACTTTATTACATCCCCTTTCAAAAGGGTAAACCAATGGTACACCTAATTTTGATCTGTGGGGCCCATAATCCCCACAAATCAAAGCCTGGCATCCACCTATAGCACATCATAACACAATTCTCCTTAAAGACAGAACATGGTCCACCAAATTAAGATCCAAGAGGTCCCATACACCTCAGGGACCAAAGCTTGGTGTCCATCCAATCCATTTCATAATATATACCAATACACCTATCACAACAGCATGCTATCAGTAATTATCTCTAAATGGCATGTCAATTATGCATGGAATGTGATTTATAACAAGTTCCAATATGATGCATGATATAGAATACCCTTATCTCATCAGGATTCTATGAAATAGAACCCACAATAATATCAATAATAATAGCACAACACAAGTGCGTCACCCAATGGTGAAATCAAATTAACTATAATAACTCAAAATCCAAAAATCAATAATTCAATTCGAGGAAATTTTGCTTTTACCTATACGTGGGGTAGCTACTCTCAGGTACATCTTATTACAAAATTTCATTTCCTTCATATCCTAGTGTATTGTTTCCAAATAGTAAAGCAAACCAGAAACAAAACTCCTATGATACCACTTTCTAACATCCTGAATTCGAATTCCACTCAACAGTGCTCTGATTCCGGTTGGCCATATGGCCTCAAGTGCATATCCCTAAATGCCAGAGGATTCCAACTAGCAGTGAGAGCCTAGGTGTGATAGTGGGGATACTATTCACTCATTAGTAGAGTGTGACATAGTGGAATACAATAAAAGTTCAATAGTGGAAGCAGTAATACAATACAACAGAAGTAAACAACAGAAGACTGATAATATAAATAATCATGAGTCATATTATACAATAGATGATGATACATGTCACATGTTCTAGAAAATATCCCAAACAGGTTACACTGAAGTCATATACAATACAAGTTCCAAAGTAAAAAAGACCAAAAAGAATCTCAGAAGCATCGCAATCCTCATCTTGGTCTCATGCACTCCTGCTCCTAAGCATCATATCAAGTACTTATAGGAGGGAACTTTCCATTATCGACACTTGCAATCATATAATATTTTTGAGTCCAAAAACTTACCCAAATAGGGTGTGAGACTAAATCCCAGTAGGCAACCACCCAAATTTTGTGCCAATTTATCAGTGAATATAGATAATAGGTAGTGTGCAATAATGAAAGTAGTAAGATAGAAAGTAATCAAATGTAAAAAACCTATAGGAACTGGTTTCCATTTACATTTTATTTCATTATCCATTTAACAATTAAATTACATTGAACTCATAAGTCTCTAGATCCATCTTCATCTCAGCATCCCCCGTATAACTATAAGCACAAAAAATGCCTCAGAAGGACATCTAAGCAAGCATAAGTGAATACTGAATCCAATCTCGTGATTTGGATTGAAATATGTGTCATAAAACATTCCATTTCAATATTCAATTATAACTCAATCACATCCTTTACATTCCTAAGTTGTAATTCAAGTTTCACTCTAGGTAAAAATTCCCACCAACACCTTATAAGCTCGTCCTAACGAACCTCTCAGGAACCTGGTATCACTCTAGGTGTGGTATAAGTTCACGTCACTGATCCAATACTTTTCGATCCTATAAGGAATCCCCAAGTATCACTCATGACATATAGTCAAATTCCTCTTGAGCCTATCCATAGAATCCCTCAATGGATCCATGATTCACTCTACATATAAATACAACCTCTATGAGCCTGTCCATGGAATCCCTCAATGGATCCATGGCTCACTCATGGATTAAACAAATTTAACCCTTTGAGCCCGTCCAAGGAATTCCAACAGAATCCAAGGTTCACTCAAGGTACAAGGTACAATAGTCATATGATCTATTCCATGTAATTCTAAACTAAATCCATGTTTCACCCTAGAATAATTACTATTTCATCATAACAAATTAAATTAAACATTTCATTACCCATGATGTGGTAAAAACTAGAAGCATCTAATATATCTCAACGCCAAGGGGTGTATCAATCAAGGACCAACCTCAAAGGCTTGGCCTTTAATTTACTCACATGGGAATATTTCTCATAACAAGAATCACATGTAAATTAAACTATTTCATAGCATATACATTGATCAACTCATGTGGGCAGGTTCACAATTGGAGCAATTCATTCCAAAAATGCTTAAACAAGCATATACATACAAGGGTCAAGGGTAAAGTCAACCATCCCATGACCATAACCAATTCAATTACAATCTATCACTATTGTAATTCCATTAACAACCACTTTTATTTTTAACAACCCATAAAATAGAATCAAAGGCATGCCTCATAGGCATCCTAGACCAAACAACCATAAACAGTCATCTAAGGGAACTCACCCATGGGGTGACCCTTAATCAAGGTATAAAACCTATGTAATTCCTTAAAACACCTATTCAATTACCTAAACAGCAACAAGCAACAATGGGGTTCAAGTATAAATCAAAGCAACAACCCAAAAATGGGTGCACGACACTCCGACATATATAAACAACTCAAAAAATAGCGAAAGGCATGAGACCACCTACCTTAGGCTCATGATAGATAGCTCATCCAGTACCAAGCTCTGATTTTCCATGGTTTGGGATAAATCTAAAGAATAGAAGAATAATGAGATATTAGGTCATATGAGCCTAAATCCAAATAGCGCAATCAATAACCAAAAGAATTGAGAATGGATAAAAAAGAATCAGGGTATTAACATTGCAAATCCAAGGAGATAAATGTCACTGGATTCCAAGTTCAGGTAGAGCGGTGATAAAAAAATGTAGAATAGACTCCAAATAGGGATCTCCCTTAGTCCCCTACTATGAAACATGAGGGAGGAGGGTTTATTTTTAGGTTATAAATATTTTAGGGGAAGAAAGGTAAATTCACCCAAATAAACTGGGTTGCACAATTTATTCTCATGGTTTGTATAATTGTGCATCGTTTCATACAGTCATTACAAGAGTAATGGGTTGTTCTCATGATTTACTGATCATGTGGTAATCGTGCGTAGATCCTATGTCAAGTTCTGCAAAAACTGCAGAACTGGATGCATGACTATGAAACTCCTCTCGCATGGTTTCATAAAACTATACAGCCTATAGGGCCCCTACTGTCCATCCTCTCATAGTTTAGTCAAACTATGTGGCCTTCACCACACAATTTTCACTAACCGTGTGTCAGGCATAAAAACCCCAAACTCTGGGTTTTAGGCTCTAAAAAAACCCCGGACACCTCTAAGCCTTCTGTAACCCCAATGAGAAATCACATTAGGCCTCATTTAAGCATTTAAATAGATAATTGATGGAAAACACAATATCCGTACCACAAAAAAGAACCGGGTTCTTATAGGTAGCATATAATTATAGTAGATAATTCTCTAGGAATTCACAGGGGAGGTCCCCAAGCCATTGGGGGCTGTAATCTTCATATTTTTATCCACCATTGGTTGTTTGAACTCCCTTTTGTAGAATCATACCTTAGCATATATGGTTTCACAAGACTCGAAGGGAGTGTTGTCACCATGTAGTATGATGACCTTCCCATCGATTGGGTATTTCAAACACTGATGAAATGTTGAAGGTACTACCACATGGTTGTGATGCCAAGGCCTTCCAAGTAAGACATTATATGTTATGTCTTGCTGGATAACCATGAACTCAGTGTTATATGTTAGATCTCCAAACTAACCTTTGAGATTGATCTTCTCGAGTGATATTTTCTTACTCTTATTATACCCTTGATTGGTTAGATTTTTAGGAGAAAATTCTCCCTTCTTATATCCCAAATGTTGAAGGGTCCAAATCAGGATGAGCTTGATCCAAAAACCATTGTCAATTTTATCCCTTCATATGTCAACATCATCAATTTTATCCAAAATGTATAGGGGTCTCATATGTCCCTGTTTGAACTCTTCCTGATCCTACTCTGTGAATGATATGACGACTTGAAATTCTAATGGAATAGTATCCACTCAATAAACCTTGGATTTAGTGAATTCTATTTAAAATTCCCATGGACTCTGGATGTCTTCAATGAGTGCCTCTCTGAGTTTTTTTGAAGGATGGAGTGCATCTATAATTGAGAGTTTGGTCAAGAAAACTGCCAACAGTTTTAGGATTTCATGCTTTTGATCCATAGGTTGACGCTTCCCAAGGTGGGGTTGCTTCCTATTATGTGGTTTGAGATCTAAGTAATTTGAGGTGTATGGTCCTGGTGCTTTTTCAGAGATCGAAAGAGCATTAACTGCTAGTGGCATAGGTCGCGCTATCCTTCCCCATTTTCTAGGATGATCAAACAATCACACCCCCTCCAGTTAGTCTTATAAGATGGTTGGGGTAGGGTGCCACTTGAGGGCTTTGGGAAGCCTCCATGTTTATGTTGGAATTTTTGGAGTGCTTTCCCATGGTTCTCGATTGAATATATGTCATATGTGGGGATTTGATCAAGATGTTGAGTATGACCATGCCTTCACTATCCCATGTATGCTCAGATCATGTGACTTCGGCCTTCGGCTCCCTAGTCAGATATAGGGAACTCATTCTTGGAGTCATATTCATCATCACATAAGGGGTATGCCAAGTGTATTACATTAACAGAACCAAATAAAATCTCTTCATCTAATGAGGTTCTCATTTGGTGGGGTGGTTCCCATTCTATGGATCCTATAGGAAATAAGTCTACAAGAGTCTTAGTTTGTGTAGGAGTTGAATATGACTCTTCCTCTTTTGTCTCTTCCAGTTTCTAATGATTACGTTTACCTTTGAGAGGTATATTCGATGTCACATCCATGGGTGATGGTATGGTTATGGGTATGAGCATTTTTATTCTTAGGGTGGCATGATCCTGGTCAACTATATTTTTAGTCATCCAGTTATTGAACTTCTGTACATGCCTGGTCATAACTTCTTGACAATCATCATCTTCTTCTGGTTGGGAAATGGTTACACAAGTCACCTATTCTGAGAAATTTTCCAACATCACCTATTCAAAATCAACCATGATTTGGAGGAAATATTTAAAGAAAATGAAATCCTAGATAGTGTGACCCAACATCCTATGGAAAGGTCAGTTATCAGGATAATCGGTGAGGTTTAACTCATTGGGTTTCCTGGGTTGTGGCAGCTTTAGTAGGTTATTTTACATAGTTTTAAGGAAATAATTTGGGAACTACTCATTTTGGAATGAGTGATATTTATTCATTCATTCCTCAAATAGTGAATGGCCCTGATCTCCTTTAGATTCTGTATAAGGGTAATTTTTTTGTTATTGTAGCTTAATAAGAGGCATTGGATGATTCATGGACTACCTAGGTGTTTGAATGGGCACCGATATTGGTTTGAGTGTAACAGTGGCATTCAATGACTTCCCAATCCCTTTTCCCTATGATGAGGGATTGGGCCAAGATTTAGCTCAGGTTTGCTGAATAAAATATTATAGGTCCTTATTTAGATAGTCATATTGGATGGGTAAATATGATATTACAGAAAATATCATGTTCAAATAAGGTCATAATTGAATCTTATAGGTGTTTTTCCATTTCTAAAAACTTGAAGAATCTGCCTGGATAATTCATCAAGATCAGAGGTGTCTACAACTCATACCTAATATTTTTAGCATAGATTTCCAACAATTTCTCCTATGAGAGAAGCATTTTGAGTGAATAGGATAAACCTTTCCATCTATCTATGAAGTTATAAACCCTATCATTTTCACATTTCTTGCAGTTTTTAAGGTAAAAAATTATTTTTTTCCTTAGTGTAGAGATGAACTGATAAATGAATTGACAATGAAGGTATTTCCATCCCACAATGGATCCTTCATGAAGGTTGTTGTACCAAAAAAATTTGGGACCTATCAGAGTCTATACAAAGCATCTCAGCTTGGTCGCCACCTTCTAATCTTGAGATCCCATCATCAGGTCACATCGGGACATGAAGTGCATGAGATGCTGTTCTGGATCTCCCACGCCATCAAAGGTAGAGAAGGTTGGATTTCCAAAATTGGATGTGGGAAAAGTTTTATCCCCCCATTCGGGATATGGATTCTTCTCAAGCTTCATGGGTGTGTGTCACCCTTCCATGGCTTCTATTTGAGAAGCTAGTGATTCAATATAATTGAGAAGTTTCAAAGGTACAGTTGTCTGGGCCACCTCCTATATACAGAAAGTAGGAAGGGCTTGATGATGTGGCCTTATTTTAATCTCTCACTGATTCTTGATATTTTTTAAGACTGTATGATCTCCCTAGCTGGGGGGATGATTTTGCTGCAATGGAGGAAATCCACGATCATTTTTTACTTCCTCATTTATATAGACTAGTTTCCTAGATCCAGAGCTATCATGATGCTCAGATGTCGCTCTTACGGGCAGATTAACTCTTTTCTGATGTGTGAGAGGAGGGATACTCATCTCTATTTTAAGATGATACCCAGTGGAAATGTTTCCCCTAAGTGTCTCCTCATTGAGCTATCTAAGATTTTGTATCTTTTTCTAATACTATGACAATTGTTCCTCCATGGAAAAAATTTCATCCCTTCTGGGTCACAAGTAGAATACAGCCACTCATTTCCCTTTATCCTTGGTTGAGTTCCACCATATACGTGGCAACTCGTTATTTGGAGGTGTTGGGTTTTGGTTCCTCCTCTGATTCCGCGTACATGAAGCCTCATTTGGTGCATCCAAATCACCCTCCTCTCAAGGAATATTTTCCATATTACATCCCTCTACATTTTTATCTTGATTCACATCATCTCCTATGTTTATGGTGATGAAATTCACTGAGGTGTATTGGGAAATGATAATTTTCTCATTACTCTCAATACAATAAGGTGATTTTTCACCGCTTGCATCAGGGTCATTTTTCTAACCCTTGTCCATATAGGACCTTTTTTGGATTACGATCCCTAAGAGGTTTGAGTTTTTTTGTACATTCCTTCTATCTTGGTCCATGAATAGTGTCCTTGAGGGAGTTTTTGGTCATGCTTTCCAAATGGGCCCCGAATAGTAAAGTTTCATCTTGCGGTGATAGGAATGGATGGGATTCCAACCATCGATATTTACCTCCCAGCCTGGAGAAGACCGATTCCCTCCGTAGTGATGATAATGATGAAAATTCCCCCATCCATATGGGTTGGGGTCGTTATTGGCACCTTTTGATCCTATTTTTGAGGATTTGATGATTCTAGTTGAGGATTTGATGACTCATGGGATGGGAATTGAGATATAAATTCCCCCATCCCTATTAGCTGGGGTTGATCTGGAATCTCTGCTGTTTTCTCAAGGACCCTCTTGGGGTGTGATGAACCTGGTGATGGATATTGAGATAAAAATTCTCTCAACCCTATGGGTTGGGTTTGGTTTGCAGTTTTCATTGATATGTCCTAAATCCTCTCAAGTATTTATGATCTGATAGGTGGAGGCAGTGGTAAATATCCCCCCATCTCTTTGGATTGGGTTTGCTCATAGACAGTTATTATGATAGCTTCTATTAAGACCCATTTTATTTGGCGCAATTATGCTCATGTATGAGCTGGGTACAACGGAAACCCATGATGGGAGTAATTTGATATGGGAAATTATCGAGTTGGCTGCAACTTCGGCTTCCATGTCTGAAATGCATTTTTTTTGTTCCAAGTGGACCAACTTAAGAATATTTTGGTGGCCCTCTCCCTCCGTTTGTGATGCTTTTGTATATTCAAAATGGTGGTATTTTTTTGTATTGACCAAATGGTGTGTGCATTACCTGGTCCCATGATTTCTTTGGAGGCTATGACATTACATGATGTCGTATCTGAGAAGTTATTCTATTCTAGGTGTACATTGAAGTGAAACACTCCATACTTTCCCCATCTGTGGATACAAATACCCGACAAGGATTCGATGATCAGACTCTGAAGAGTTGTGGTGCAATGGTGGAAATAATTTTGTAGATTTATGATGTGTTTTTTTTAGTTTTGTGTCACGATCCATGGATATAACAGCCATGACCATTTTACAACAAAGTATGTTTATGGTCTAATGGTGACCATCATACCATGTATAAGGGAGATATCTAGCCTTCAATCGTTGATGAGTAGTCTGCATATTTTGGTGTAGGTAATGCATGAACTCCTTCTCTAACTCATCTGGGATATTATAGTCAAAAGTAGTGGGGGGGGGGAAATATGTTGGGGAGGTTTTTTCAGATAAATCTCTCTATATGACCATGTTAGCCTCCTCTTCATCTGACTTACATGCCTCTACCTAGTTAGGCCACAAAGGTGGATTCTCTGGGTCGTATGTTGACCGTAGTGAAGGGTTTCTAGTAGTTGATGGGGAATTATATATGGTTGAATCTAGTGTTTCGATCACCTATCTATATGAAGGCACATGATTTTTTAGAACCACTATACGAAATTGTCTAGGAAAGGAGGGATTTTCTTATCTGAGGGATATATCACCATGGGGAGGTTGACCATGGAAGATGATAGGAGTAAAGTCCCTGAGATACATATCCACTCTACCATGAGGAGGAATATCACAATAATGATCGTTTTGGATTTGGTTGAAGATTCAACGGACCCTAGAGGTGTTGCAGATATGCATCAAAAAATTACATTGGCATTGAGCAGGCCAGGGATATGAGCCTTACTCTACATCTTGGTTAGAATATGTTGACCTGCCTTTTGGGGTTGTGCAGGGGTATGAGACTACTATGTGATGGACATCATAATATGTTGAAAACCCTCTGGTGCTATGGGAATATGATCTTGTATCTAAGAAGTTTCTTGAGTATGTTGGTGAGATTCAATATTATCAGGAGGAATATGAGTCTTCCTGTGGGTGGTTTCTAGAATATATCGGTCAACACTAGATAACGAGGGGATATGATCCCGGTTCAAATATGCATTCCCCATAGGAATACACCGATGGACCTCCAGAATAGGATAAGGGATATAAGCCTCCTCCTATATAGCCTCTAAAGGATACTGGTGTAGTCGTTCATCGACATAAGTAGGGATATGAGTCTAGCTTCCATGAGCTACTAGAATATGCCAAGAATATTTAATGAAAGGAATATGAGCCTATCCCGAGGCATGTGATGCTCTCACTTGGTGATCCCTTGTTGGAATGGAAATATGAACCTGGTCATGTGCCTTTGGAGTGTGTCACTGGTCTTTTTCAATATGAATATGAGTATATCCCGAGGCATGTTCTGCTCTCACTTGGTGAGTCCTGGTTGGAACGGGATTATGAGCCCAGACTGGTGCCTTTGGAGTATGTCGCTGGTTTTTTAACAAGAATGTGCATCTGTATCGAGGCATATGCCTCTCTCACTTGGTGATCCCTAGTTGGAATAGGAATATGAGTTTGGTTTGATGCCTCATTTTTTTCCATAATATGCTGATAATCCTCCTGGACGAGAGCAAGAATATATGCTTTCTCCATAGTAGCTACTTGTTCATAATTATCAGAGTGTTGTGTCACTTTAACTATCAGGATAAAAATATGTTCTTATCTCTGTATCTATACTAGTGCAGGAATATGCTGGTGGATTTCTTCAATTGTTTCTAGAATATATTGACATTTTAGAAAAGTGTGTGTAGGAATGTAGGCCTGCACATTTTTTGTCTCCAATATGTATCAGAATATATCTTGGATTGAATAAAGGATATAAGCCCACTATTATCCTCCTTGTGGCATTAAAATATTATGATGAGCTTCATGAACTGGGGATGTAATATGTGCCTCCCCCATGCTTGTTATAAAAATATGCTTGTAGACATGATCTGAGTGAAGCGGGATATAGCTTGACCACTGGCAACCATTAAAATATACCAACGTGATTCATCATTGGAAGTGGGGATATGAGACCACTCCCATTTTTCTATAGATTTTTGTGCCTGAATTGTCTTTCTTAGTACCCATGCATGAGTATCCAAGGTGGCAATGTTTTAGGTGGTTCCCTCAGTAGGCGACTGAGGGGAAATGACATGATGATGCTGGTGATGGAGGATGATAGGATCCCTCATCGTCATATCCTAAATTATAATGGATCCATAGTTGACTCCTTCACCTTCATTAGATATGGAAGATACTTATTGTTATGATCTGAGGATATGATTCCAAAGCGATGGGTGGTGGCAACGAGCATCATTGGTTTCACTGCATATTTATTTGGATGAGGGAAATTTGTCGATTTAAGCATCTGGATACCATTACATGCATACTCAAGGGTCAAGATCATACCACATCAATGGTATTCCCAAAACATTTCATTCTCTACCCAAAGATGAAGGTGTCGTGTGGGTGAGGTCGTTCTGTGACCCGCAGGGGTTGCAGTCGTAGCTGATGTTCCAGAACAATCATGATATGAAGTCATTATCTTGGTTCAGATGTTGTTTGTGAGAGTAGTATCTGGTTATAAAATCAACAAGGAACAAGGTCACCATTCATTTCATAATCACATGTTCAAAAAATACTCAACCATATATGCACAAATATCACAATTTTCCCTTCTTATTCCCAATTTGGCCATTTTTCTCACATGGACTTGTCACATTGATAATGAACTTATTTAATGGGAACCTTGGTTATGTAGAATTTCATACCAAGTGTACCATTTTTTTCATAGGGGACTCAAAATGAAACGTCCCAATGCATGTTTAGCAGATCATTTTTGTTATTTGAGATATTCACATCGAGTACACCATTTTTTGTTCTTGGTGAAAAAATACACAGTTTCAACCAATGGTTGATTGTGGGGTTTTAATGTTTTTTACATTGATTCATGTCAGATTCACCACTTTCATCCTTAATAGAAACTCCCAATGATTCCCACATCCTTAAATGAGTATAGACCTACTTTCCAAAGGTATGCAGTCTTTTAGGGTTTTAGACCCAACAGTGCTTAGGAACACACATTGGTCGAGTGGTGGGAGGTCAAGCTCATCACACCCTTTTGGGGGGGATTGTTTCCTATTCCGAGACTCTCTTATAGACTTAAGATATGTTCAAGAATATCTTCCTAATCCCAATAAAGGTCCGGTTACCCTAACAAAATGATCAAGTGTTGAATCCTTCCATGTATAAAGGGGTTCTATTAATGAGACTGTCTGTTTGTATTTTAGGTTATTCATCCATTTCTCATCATTTCTTAGTAATGGGTAGCTACTTATATTTTGAATCCATATAACCAGAAACTCCGGATTTTACTTTCATCCAGAGAAGTGGTTGAAATTTCAAGGATGGGATTAAACCATTATGAGGCATCCTACTTATCATGTTTCTAATGAGAATCAAAACCCATGTAGTTCTTTTCAGTCGTGTAGTTTAACATCACTCAGAAAGGACATATATGAGGGAACTTAGGCACTAGGTATAGATCTCAATCTCTGGGAAGGCATCCTACATATCCTATTTATTGCAAGAATTAGAGTCATCGTAGTTTGATCGCACTCTTGAGACTTCCCCAAAATGGATGCCCCTGTATGGGGGGAATTCATATCATGCCACTGATTAGAGATTATATGTTGAGGTTTCCCTAGCTATGGATGATTTATGATGAAAATTATATGATCATTGTGAATCCCTAATTCCACGTGATTCATTCTCAGTGTGAGAAACAAGGGATAACAAGTGATCAGTCTCATTGCATATAGATTCAGGACTTATGAACTGGGGAATCCCAAATGGGGTGTTTGATATGGGGCTCAGGCATTAGGAAGGAATCCTATATATCCTGTTCATAGAAGGAATAAGAGTTCTCATAGTTCAGTTGGCATCTCAATCCACTAATGGATGAGGCTAGGAGATGAACCCATGGGAGAGTTTTGGTCCCTTGGGTTGAGTGTCAGAGACATGGAGGGAATTACACCGAGGTAGATTCTTATTAGAGCTCAGTCCTTAGGAAGGCGTCTTACATATCTTGTTTATATAGGAACCATAGTTCTCAGAGTTCATTTGGCTTCTCAATCTACTGATGGATGAGTTAGGGAGAAGAACCCATATGAGAGTTTGGGTCCCATGGGTTTGAGTGTTAGACACATGGAGGGACTTACACTGAGGTAGATGCCATTTGGAGCTTGGGACTTAGGAAGGAGTCCTATATATCATGTTTATACAGGAATCAAAGTTATCATATTTCAGTTGGGGGTATGCCTGAATATGTCCACTGGAAAAGGTTATCATGTCCTAGGATGTCTGCCTAATATGTCCTGATTGTCTTCCTGACATGTCTGGGGTGCCTATATGACATGTCTGGGGATCTATGGACATGTACTAGTTTCCTAGAAGACATATCTAAAGATAATCACATGATCCAGTTGACTTGTCTGGAGGATATTAAATGATTTGGATACCATGTCTAGAGGACATCGCATGACCTAACTGACATGTCTAGAGGACGGTGCATGTCATGGATAACATGTTTGGGGGAAAATGCATGACCTGGGAAACATTTATAGAGGACTTCGCAAGTCTTGGTTGACATGTTTGGATGGTGTCACATGACCTGGGTGATATGTCAAGAGGAATTCACAAGACTTGGTTGACATGTCTAGAGGAATTCTCAAGACTTGGTTGATATATACAGAGGGTTTCGCATGGCCTGTGCGACATGTTGAGAGGACTTCTCCAGACTTGGTTGACATGTGCATAGGACTTTTCAAGACTTTGTTGACATATCCAAAGTACATCACATGATTCAAATATCATATTCATAGGGTGTCATGTGAATTGGGTGGCATTCCCTAGTGTTGTCGCATGATCTGGGTAGGTCATGCAAAGTGTATGAATATTAGTGTATCCATATTTGCATAAGTATTCTACATTTTTCAGTATTTTTCATTTTTTATTTAATATGTGCCTCAAGGTTTGTCAAGAATTAGCTTATGTAGGTTTTTCGTGACCCAGTAGACATGTGGAGAACTCATTCACAAGAATTTACTAACCCACTGGAAGTACTTTGTGTGATCTATAGGGAAATCATATGAAACACATATTCATGGTGTGTGATCCCTTAGGTCATACCCTGGATTTTACCTAGTAGAAGACCCCTGTGATCGCATGAATTTCCACTCTGATAAGTCCGCTCCTACTCTCCCATGTATCAGTCATCTTCATCAGTGTGGTAGTAGTATTTTTTGTGTCGATGGGAGATTTATAAGACTCCCTGTCCCAGTTATACGCTACCTTGTGTGGTGCGAATATTGAAAATATTAGTTGGTGTTGGTGGAGGGATTTTCACATCACGTACTTCGCATGATCTTAATGTGAGTTATCCAAAGCATCACGTGATAATAACAACTGTGAGAACATTCCAACGTCTCCATGTTTATTGGACCCTGGACAATCAAAGGGAATCTACATAACCATGTTGACTTATCAAATGGTCTTTGAAAAATTGAGTCGACATGTCTAATAGCCTTTGCGAGATCAGGATACCCACGCAGAAAGGCTCTCACGTGATCAAAGAAGACTTTTTTGGGGTCCTTCATGAGACTAAGATGGCCTATCAGAGTCCATTCACAAGATCATGATAGATTATCAAGGGGTCTTCATGAGACCGAGTTGGCTTGTCAAAGGGCATTCGCATGGTCATTGGTGATCACCTGGGGCACATAACCCTGTTTTCATGAAGATCAGCACATCCTCCATTCACGAGAGGCTTTCGCCTTTTCCCATTTTATTTCCCTCCTAAATTTACAAGGGTAGGGGACCTTGCGATATTGTGTGAGCATTATCATGGAAAGTCACTATGCTTTCATGTGATGCATCATGTGATCAATACTAGACCTCATGATGGTGCACAAGAATTGTCACAGACAATACCTCCACTTTTATGTGTAGTCGAAGGAGAATCATATGATTAAACAGACATGTCCAATTCCCTTCACGTGATGAAGGTGACACGCCAACATTCTATCACATCACAAGGTGGACATGTCACTAGGGGGTTTTACAGGGTCTTTTGAATCGCATAAGAATGTCGCACAAAGGTCCACATACCTCTCCACCACATGAGGCTTCCGTCTCTTTCCACCTTTATTTTATAAAGGGTGTTGGGGTGATTTTCAAGCATCTATTGATTGACAAGTTTCATGATCATAGGAACTTGTCTGGAAGCCTTTGCATGACCATCAATGCTTGTTTGGACAACTTCGCGTGAATAGGATGGTTCATCATAGGGGCTTCACATGATCGTTAGCGGATCATGCACGATGTGTGATCAGTTTGCATGACCTTCCAGGGTCATGAGATTGCATGTCCTTCTGGAGGTTACACTATCTGCGTGATTCGGTCGTCTAGACATCATTTTATTCCTTTGTTTTGTAGAGAAAATAAAATTCAGGCTTTGATTATTTCTTTCATTCTAGATTTACCAATGCTCATTTGGTAGGCATCAACAATAACATAAACAAAAAATAAATAAACTCATTGAAATCCTTTATTTTAAATTATTTGAAAATATTTTATTTTAAATTATTTAAAAATAATTTATTTTAATTTCTTTGAAAATGATTTATTTTAAATCCTTTAAATATCATTATTTAGAAATACTTTGAAAATATTTTATTTTAAAACATTTATAATCATTCTAAGTCTTTGGGGGAGTTATTTTAAATCTTTAACATGTGTTAAAAAATTTATTATTATGGAATGAATTAAATTGTTTTTAATTATGGAAAATATCTTGTTATTCTTTGAATAATAGTTTATATATTTTCATGGTTCCTAAAATATATTATTTTTTCTTTTTGAAGGAAACATGAATTTTGGGGAAGTTTATATTGTTGCATGTATTCAGAATATATTTTTCATATCATTCCCAATAACTCATTTTTTGATATTCTAAAAAGGGGAAGATTTTTTTTCAAATTTTAAATATATTTTGATACTATTGCTTAACTTTTTAATTCCTATTATTTATAAAATGGGTAAATATATTTTTTTATTTAATATTCTTAAGAACTCATCTTTTTTATTCTTATAAAAGGGGGGATAAAATGTTGGTAGAGAATTAGGGTTTTGTAATTATCAAAAAGGGGGATATTGTTGAGTGGATTCTTTCCATTCTCATCTTGGTTTGGTTTTGATATTTACTTCAACCCATCATTCCTTGTTTTCTTATAATTTTTTTTAGGTGGTTTCATATTTAATATGAAAAGTTATTTATTTTATATCAAAAGCAATATTGATCAGATTCTTACACAATCTATTATTTTGGAAAGATAAAAATATTATCTTCATTTTATCTATTTATGTCAAAATATAATTTAGTTTTTTCGATGGTGTAAAAATCGTTGAATCTGTTATAAGTTGTTCAATAACAGTACAGGTTTTCATCTTAAAGTAACCTCTGTATTTTGATTAAACCTCGAGATACACTACTCGGATTCATGTACATATTGTATCGTTGGATATTAAGATATTTATCTAAACTTAATTAGTTTATGAGGAAGCCTAAAAATATCTCTTTGGTGCTCTAAAAATCACCACAATTGGTGCAACAGTTTAGAAACTCTATAGTGTACAGATTTTTAAAGTCGTCGTCATTCATTTACTTCATGTTCTATAAATATCAGAATCATGTGAAAACTGGTGTGATGGAAATCCAAGAAGTTTATATTTATTTCATTAGTTTACATTGACGTATAAAAAGGTGGTTTTGTGACCAATAAATTATCTGATGTTTTGCGATGATTTTACATAACTGCAGTTTTCCATAATAGTGTTACTTCTATTTGTTCTCAATATCTGGAGTTGGGGATGCCAGATTGATTTGATTCTTAATCCATTGGAAGGACATCAAAATTATATAAAAATAATTATAGTAGGACAAAGTATGAATATGATGGTAAGAGCCTCTAAAAAATCATTGAAGTCTGTAATAGTAAGTTGTTCAATATTTCTGAAGGTTGATTTGAAGCTTACATTGGGATGAAAAAATGCCCCCTCATTCAGTACAATGAACCCTATATTTATTCAAAAGTATCATTCATCTATCCTACATTGGAATTAAATGAACCTTATGCTACTTTTGTAGAACCATATTTTAAAGATAAAAGTATGGTACATGAACCATATGTTGAAAGTGAACCCTATGTTCATTCGAAGCTTGAAACCTACATTCTGACAATGGAAGTTAAACCTCTTGTTGTTGTTGTTGTAAAAGTGAATCTTAAACCTTCTATATATTTCTACAATGAATTGGGAACTTGAGTAAGGATGAACTCGAAATAGCTACCACATTCTCATAAAGCACTGTAATATTAAGGGAGATGATATATGTTGTGAATGGTTTGTTGGAGACATAGATGGGATTATGAATTATCATAAATATGAAAATATTCAATATTTTGGATATTTCCAAAGAAGGTTACAATACTCTGTTTTACTTGTTTCTTGGTATTTAATTTGTTTCATTTTTATCAGGGATGTTTTCAATGATTTATCAATTGGATAATTCATCATAAATTGTAAGGATTAGGGTCAAACTATCTGCAAAGATTTTGGTGATGAATTTAAAGATAAAAATTATTGGATTATTTCAATGTCATTTTTTCAATGAAGTTGGAGGACTTATGGTTATTTAAATTTAAATATTTGAATTTACATGGGGATGTTTCTAGTAGTTTCGGGGACTATTTCAACTATTTTAAAGGAAGATTTGAATGGTATTTAAATATGTTTTGGGGGATTGTTCAACACTTTTATTATTCAGAAGATATTATGAGGGAGTTATTCAAATTACTTTTAATGCATTTATTAGATATTTATTCTATAGGAAAAATCCAATGTTGTTATGTTATTCTTAGAGAAATATATGGATGCTCTTTGACAGATTTATGTTGGAATACCCTAAGGAGGAGTTTATACAACTACTTAAATATATTATTCTTTATATATATATATATGGAAGGTTAAGTAAGATACGCAGAAGAGTGGAGACATGAAAATACTTACAAAAATAAAGTGCTGCAAAATTAATGCTTGTCATTTTTTAAGAGGGAATTGAAATACTCTACATGTCATTATTCTCTCACTATATGAATAAGAAGAAGAAGATAGCCTATGACAAAAAAGAAAAATATTATCTTGCAATTGTTTAAAGAATAAGAGGAAGTCTGCACAATATTGAAGATAGTTTTTCTACTATTGTGCTTTATTTAAGATCATATACATCTATCAATTGTTGCTACAACTATGTGTCAAATCCATTTCAATAATCAACATCTCATCTATTTTGTCTAATGTGTTGACTGCTCATTCTCAGTCGTTGGTGGAGTGTCTACTTCTCGTAATAAACTGTGGAAATTTCAATTCCCTATAAAAGAACCAGAAGGCCCTGTAGAAGCCTTGTAAGATGTCAAATGTCTGCACTTAGTTATAGAGGTATTCGGATAAAAGTACGTACCGGTGAAAATCACCAAGCTTGAGGAGAAAGTGTTGGAGTGGAATAGGGTATTTTTATACCATGAACGACTATACATCGTTGTGTCCTGTTCCTTTATTTATTTTCCAATGTGTACTTATTTTTAAGAGAGAATAAAATGATTGCTTCATTTCAAGAGGGATGTTTTAATTTTTCTAATATTTTTAAAAAGACACAATTCACCCTCCTCTTGTGTCTTTTTCATAATCATTTTGACACAACATAAGCATCAGAATTCATTTTCTCAGTTTTCTTGCACGTTTTCATAATTAATGGAAGAGAAACATATTGGGTAACAATGTTAGAAAGTTGGTTTATCCCCAGAGGATATTTTGGCTATTGTATGGGTTGTTGTAAATATATTATAGGTTGTTGGAATTGGACAGGTTGGGATTGAAACAGACTATTAGTTAAAAAAAAATTATAAAGCATAGGGATTCAGACCCTTTGACTGATTTGGTTTTTAATCATCCCTCCAAAAAAATCCATCTAGGATAGACATTATACATTGGATTTAAATTGTTTTGGTTCTAAGGATTTTGAAAATTTAGAGCATTGGACTCCATAGATGGTCCTCTTAGAAGTACCACCTTTATTAAAGGAATGATTGGACAATTATTAGTCATATGGTTATGTTTGTCGCAAATTGTGAAAACATGGCCAATATTTTAAACTTCATACACTTTCTTAATGTATATCTCTTTGTCCTTCCTTGAGAGAGCTGTAAGTTTATGCCTAAGGATTTCATCATCCTTAAGAGTGTGAATATTATCAGATTTGGTTAGGTTCGCATAATAGAATGAGGTTCCCGTGTTTGGTTTTGTTCATCAAGACCTTCTAGATACTCATTAGCATCACTGGGTTTTTTTGAAGGTTCCATTACACATAATATCTATGAATTATTTGTTTACTAGATTTAACCCTTCATAAAAATTCAATATTTTTCTAGGATTGAGAAACCATGGCAAGGAACCATGTGTAGGCTATCTTCAATTCTTTCCATTGTTTAACACAAATTATCTCTCTTTTCCATAAAGTTTTGAATGCTATTTTTATGTGTAATTGTCTTTTGGTGGGGAAGGTATTTTTTATAAAACTCCCTTGGTAAATGGTTCCCTGAATGAATTAAATTATTTAACCAATTCTTAGTTTGATATTTAAAGGGAAAAGGGGAGAGTTTCATCTTGGATGACTCAATTTGATGAGGGGGGTACATGGTCTTAACGATGTCATTAAACCCCTTGACAATAAGGTGAGAAATACCTGACTCCATCACATGAATGGTGGGAGGTATGTCTAATATGAGAGAGGAAATTTTTCTAAAAAGGTGTACGGTTGTCTTTCATGGTTTGGTCAATGACACAACTTAAGTTAGGAGCTGACTCATTTTCCTGTCCCATTTTTCCCACTTGTGATTAATATGGGGTTATGTATAAGACCCTCCATAGGAGTGAACTCAAGTTTAGGGTTTGAAGTCTAAAGAGAATTTGGATCTAAAGGTAAATAACCCTGGCTGCCCACTGAGTATCTCTACTTCCCCATGGGTGACCTAATTTAGAAATTAATAATTATGATATATTCTATACTAACTACAAAATAGTAGAGTGAATGTCTCAGATCATCCCATGAAGTGGCTAAAACATGAGCCTTTGGAGTAGGTTAATCCGATGTTGACTCACATTACCAATTTCTAGATCAAGCTTAAATTCTCAAGATAAAAATCCAATTAATGGAAAACATGAGCTCATGGTCAATTTCAAAGGATTTTTATAAAAGAAATAATTACGCCTCACTCATGGATTAATCAAATCGTTGACCACAAATTCATTCCAAAATTATTAACTTCCTATGTCCATGTTGGTTAACTCTATCTAAGCTACTAAAAATCCATTGGTCCTAGGAAGTTCACCAACCTAAATGTATTAGGCTCAAATCTTAAAACAAAAGAAAAATATGAGCTATTGATCCTAACTTGATTAAGTAGAGTATGATTTAAATTAAGTACAAAGACCAATTCCTAACCAAAACCACTTACCATGATTTAAATTAATGATCCATTAATTCACTCATAATTTTACTCTAAATAAATCACCCCTTACTAAATTATCCATGCATGATAGTGGAGAACGCCATCATATGTAATGAAAACATCTTAAGAGAAGAATGCATAAAATAAGAATTGAGACCAGTGGATAAAAACAATGTGAAAAGAAATATACTTGAATCAAGACATGAAATATCTAGAGAATCAGTTGAGATTTTTTTCTTTAAAACATCAAAAAACCCATCACGCCATGAATAACCCAGTCGTGACATGAACTGAACCATGATTCTCCCGAGGCTTAAAACATCCAATCACGACTGTCTACAGATTCACGTTGTGAGACAAATAGCCTCTCATCCCACATCAAAATTTTTAGCACCCATCCACTTGCTCAAATAATGGAGGGAGGTGACATCGAATTGATAAATCCCTTAGAGACTAACCTAACCCAGTGGGTCATGTGTCGCCTTGTACGTGTTGTCCTCTACTCTGCCCAGCATCGAGCCACGCTGGGTGTATGCTGCTCTTGCTTTGACATCGCCTAAATGGTGCATGCAGTCAATGATTGGTCAGCTCATGGCTAGCCTGATCTCTTGCGAGTGCTGACCAGCTGGCTTTATTTTTGTTGGGGCGCTGCGGAGGTGCGTGGTACCTCAAACACACAGAACGAGGACAAACAGAGCAAGAAACAATATTTTAACGTGGTTCGGCAGTCCAGCCTACATCCACGGGAGGAAGTCCGTTCTCTATATTTCTCTCTTCTCCGAATCTCGTCGGAGGATTACAACAACACAAATTACACCCGTTACATCTCTCCCTCCTCAGATCTAAATGGAGGATTAATTCCCATTTTATAGAGGAAGTTGGGTAGCTCATCTACCCATGTGAACTCCTCCCGCCGCCGGCTGCCCACCAAAGGAGACTCCTTCTCCTTGCCGACAGAGAAACTTCCGCAACCGCCTGAATTAGTGCTGCCACCAAATGAGACTCCCGTAAACTTCCTCCCCACATTGGGAGTGGCCCCCACAAATCTCCCCCTCACGACCAATTTGGGGTAGAAGCAAGACCTGCGGTCTCCTTGCAGGTGCTGAAAGTTCATCGGCAAACCAAACATGCTTCTTCTTCGCCCCATCATCAACTTAGCCTATCGAGCAACAACCCCGCTCGAGTTCACTGTTTTCGCGGCTCGCCACAACAAACGCTCTCCGTTGTGTCCCAACAACATCATCCTCGTTGTCACAAAACACGATCACCACCGTCGCTTTCACAATCCTTAATCATCACCTTATAGAGTGCGAATTTTCAAAAACTAACCATACGTATGTGTCCGGAATGGTTGAAATAGTCGGAATCGACTCCTGGATCGCCGAAATCGGACACCAATTGACCGAGATATGGTCAAAACACGTTCAATGGTCCAGATCGCTCGCTGACGTGGCACGCCGGAATTCCTGCCGGAATATTGTCGAAATTGTTGCCGAAGGCTGAACAGTACCGTCTTCTCTGGCACGGGGTTACTGTTCATCCACGGGTTTGACCAAACTTTGACCGGCCATATCTCCTTCGTTTCAACTCCGTTTTCCTCACCGTTTGCGCCGTTGGAATCGTCTCGCCATCCTCTTCCCGAATCTTCCCTTGGAAAAATTTTCCGACAACTTTCAATTTTCCAACCACCGGAAAATTTGACGTCGCCTCGCCGGTTCACCTCCGTTCGATCCGCCTCACCTCTGATACCACTTGTTGGGGCGCTGCGGAGGTGCGTGGTACCTCAAACACACAGAACGAGGACAAACAGAGCAAGACACAATATTTTAACGTGGTTCGACCGTCCAGCCTACATCCACGGGAGGAAGTCCGTTCTCTATATTTCTCTCTTCTCCGAATCTCGTCGGAGGATTACAACAACACAAATTACACCCGTTACATCTCTCCCTCCTCAGATCTAAATGGAGGATTAATTCCCATTTTATAGAGGAAGTTGGGTAGCTCGTCTACCCATGTGAACTCCTCCCGCCGCCGGCTGCCCACCAAAGGAGACTCCTTCTCCTTGCCGACAGAGAAACTTCCACAGCTGCCTGAATTGGTGCTGCCGCCAAATGAGACTCCCGTAAACTTCCTCCCCACATTGGGTGTGGCCCCCACAGTTTTTATTCTAAAATCATCAGTCACACCAATAAGATAGTGTCGCAATGCACAAAACTCGACATTGCTAAGTTGACCTCGACACCACATTAACATAACACTGGAGCGGCTCATGTAAGGGTAAACAACTTAGAAAAATATCTATGTAAGAGCAAATAATCTCATGCATAAAGATCATCAAGAAGCCTATATAAGAGTAATATGCACTCCCTTGTAAGTGTATGCCTATAAATTATATGCAGAAAGTACATAGCCATCACATCCAAATTCCATGGGTGTGCCATGAACCCTATGTCATGGCATGACCAGACTTCTTTTTGGTCTCTGTTGTGGCATGAATCCTCTTTTTACCTTAGTTCTCAGGCTATCTGTAACCATTCATGTCGCAGGCAGAGGCTTCGTTGCCAAAACCATCTGCAATTTCTGTAATTCTCAATCCAAAGCCCGAACAACCTATAGAACCTTAAAACTTCAAATATTAACAAAAGAAAACCTCAAAATATCTAATTAAACTCAATAATCGCTAAGAAAAACACTAAAAATACATGCATGAATTGTCAGTATCAAATTCCCTCACACTTGAACAATTGTTTGTCCTCAAGCAATGAGCATATCAACAAAGATTTCAAACGAAAACAATCATAAAAAGGGTAAAATTAAATCCAAACATGTCAATAGAACCAAGTATTAATTGAAACAATATCAAATCTCAATAACTCATACCCCCTATACAATTAGTCATGTTTCATAACTGGAGTCAACTACCAGTCCTCATTCCCTCCATCACTAATCACTACTACAAAAACGGGCAAGCAAAGCGCCACCTTTATCACCGCTAATAAAAAAGCACTGATAAAGGATAATCTTTATCAGCGCTATTTAAAAGTGCTGATAAAGTGCAGATTTATCAGCGCTTTTCTAGCGCTGATAAAGGATAGTTTTTAATAGCGCTAGCTGATAAAGCCACCCTTTATCAGTACTAAAATTTTAGCGCTGATAAAGGGTGGATTTATCATCTCTTTTTAGCGCTGTTAAAGGACACCATTATCCGCGCTAGAAAAGCACTGTTAAAACCTGTCTCCGATTTTATTAAAAGGAGGCAGACAGTCTCCTCTTTTTTATCGTGCCCTAAGCTCTCGCGGTACTGTACCCTTGCGAATGCTTCCCTCCCCTCGATCTTCCCTTTGTCGAACCTCCACTGTACTCTTTCTCCTTATCCTCGACCCTCTTCCGCGGATCTTCCTCCCTTCCGAACCCTAATCCTCCTCTTAAACGGTTGGCGGCTCCTCCCGTGCACCCCCACTCCGGCGGTCGCGTCTTCCAGGCAGCACAGAAGGCTCCCTCACCTTGATTTTTCCTCGGACTTCTGATTTCTTCACCCAAGGTCACTGGATGCCCTAAATATTGTTTTGCAGTGTAGGTTGATCTTTATATTTTTCACGCGGTTGTCATTTATTAGCATTTCTTGTTCACAGTGAGTTGGAAAACCTTCTTTGAGGTATGGAATTCCTTCATTTCTCACTTTTTTGTTTCATGCAGGAGGGGTTTACTCATGTCTATCATTGGGGATGCTTTGCACTAGCCTAATAAAGATAAATTAATAAGTTAATTTAAATTCATGGGGAAGGGTTAATGATTCTTGTACTTTTACAGCTTTGATATTATTGTGATGTTGTGTTTGTACGGACTGAATACCCCGCTAAAAATCATGGATATTGGGCGCCCTTTCTTTCACTATATTTGTTGTCATATGGAAGCCTTTTTTCATGTTGTTGTTATATCACCCCAAAATGGAAATTGGATAACCACTTATATTTGGATAATGAAATGCTTTCCCCTGGATTTATGGAATGTGTGATAACACTCTTAAATTAAAATGAAATGTGATAAAAGTCCTTTTGTTAAATCTATAAAATGGTCTTTGATGTGTTGTGATGTGTGGTCATGCTAGTGGGGGTCACGATATTTGGTTTTGATGTGGTGTGGGATGATGTATGGTTTGTTTTTCCATGCTTTTGGTTTGTAGAGGTGATGGTTTGTTTTTCCATGCTTTTTGGGTAGTGAGGGGATGATTCATTTGGTTTTTCTTTTTGGGTGGAAAGGTGATGGATTGTTTGGCCATGCTTTTGGGGTGGTGAGGTAATGATTTGTTTGGTCATTCTTTTGGGGCGGTGAGGCGATGATTCGATGGGAATGATGAGCTACGTTTTATGTATGGTTTCTTTGTGCTAGAAGCCTAGGTAGTGAAGTAATAATTATTTAATAATTATAGAAATGGTTGGATTTTGGTTTGGATAATGGGATTGGTTGGAAATTATAAATGTGTCTTGTGGATTTAACCCCTTTCCAAGATCCACCAAGACTTATCCATAATCAAGAATATGACTTTATATTATAGGGAACATATATCTTAAACATGGATTTAACCCCTTTCCAAGATCCACCAAGACCCATCCAAGATGTTTAATGTTTATTATGAATGAGGTGACTAGTAGGAGTGGTTAAAAGGATGTTTAATGTTTTTTTGCAGGGTGGTGGGTGCTAGAACTATTGGTAAGGGGGCTGGAAAGTGTGTTCATTTTGATGGGGGTTTATCCTGGTTCTGTTGATTTCCAAATCTTTATTGAAAATGGTTAGGCTATATTAGTATCTATTTTTATAAGGAAGTGGTTCTCTGCTACTTTGTATTTGGAAGTCTTGTTTTGTGTATTTGAATCATAAATAATAATATTTCAGATTCAAATAGGATGGAGATGAATAAAGATTGGATGGATGCTAATCGTTTGACAATAGAGTATGAGAACAGAGTGAAAGAGTTCATCAAGTTTGCAAAGTATCATGCAAAGGATCCTTCTCAAATCCTTTGTCCGTGTTTACGTTGTTGTTGTTCTAGACTAATTACTCCAGAGGAGTTGGAAGAACATTTGATATGTCACGGAATAGATCAGAGTTATAAATGTTGGAATAAACACGGGGAAAAAGCGAATGTAGCTACTGGCTGGAATAAAACTGTATTTTATGGCTCATCATATATGATTACAAATATGGATAATGAAGAAGACTGTATAGAGGATGTGATTACAGATGTCAATGATAATGAAGATCGTATTGAGGAAATGGCAAGGACAGTTGAACATGAACTCCGTGATTGCCCAAAATTGTTTGAGAAGTTAAAGAGTTGTGCAAAGACGCCATTGTATGCTGGTTGCACTAAATATACTGCATTGTCAGCTGTAATGAAGTTGTATAAATTGAAAGCAGGCAACGGATGGAGTGATGTCAGTTTCACGGAACTACTTTCTCTTTTGAATGACATGCTTCTAGAAGATAATGAGCTCCCAAGCCGGACATATGAAGCTAAACAAATGCTACGCTCGATGAGTATGATTTCTGAAAGAATACATGCCTGGCCGAAAGACTGTATATTGTTTCGCAAGGAGAACAAATCACTTACAGAATGCCCAAAGTGTGGCGCTTCTTGATACAAGAAAGATGAACGCAGTCCTACGAAAGTTGTATGGTATTTTCCAATCATTCCAAGGTTTAGGCGTCTATATGGAAGTGAAGAAACTGCAAGACAATTGTCGTGGCATGCAGATAAAAGAAATAAAGATGGAAAATTACGTCACCCGACCGACTCTCCTCAATGGAAGAGAATTTATTATGAGTATCCTGAATTTGGAAATGAGCCGAGAAACCTGCGTCTTGCGTTATCTACCGATGGAGTGAATCCTTTTGGTTTTCAAACCAGCACTCACAGTACTTGGCCTGTTATGTTGGTAAATTATAACTTTCCACCCTAGTTATGCATGAAACGAAAATTCATTATGTTATCTTTGCTTATATCAGGACCAAAACAACCAGGTAACGATATTGATGTATATTTGGCTCCCTTGATCGAGGATTTGAAGTTACTGTGGGATTCAGGTGTTATGTTGTATGATGCTTATGAAAAAGAATACTTCACGTTGAGAGAGATGTTGTATGGGATGATAAATGATTTCCCTACTTATGGAAATTTTTCAGGCTATAACATTAAAGGAACTCAAGGGTGTCCTGTGTGCGAAGAAGATACAAAATCAATTAGGTTGAAACATTCATCGAAATCTGTGTTTCTAGGACATCGTAGATTTCTACCCCGTCGACATAAGTACCGATCTTGGACGACATCATTCAATGGAAGTTCAGAACAACGCAAAACACCGTCTCCACTAATAGGTGATCAGCTGTTTGAGAAAGTAAAAGACGTGAACACTATTTTTGGTAAACCATTTTCGAAAAACCTTACGAAAATCGGTTGGAAAAAGAGATCAATTTTTTTTTGAATTACCATACTAGAAATGTCTGTACATCAGACATTTTCTTGATGTGATGCATGTGGAAAAAAATGTATGTGACAGTGTTATCGGAACATTGCTAAATGCACCTGAAAAAACAAAGGATAGAATTAAGGCAAGGTTGAACATGGTTGACATGGGAATAAGAGAAGATTTGGCTCCCGTGAAGGGTGAAAATCGAACATTTCTTCCTCCAGCTGCGTACAATCTTTCCATGGATGAGAGATATCAGTTTTGCAACTTCTTCAATGATGTAAAGGTTCTAGAGGGGTATTCATAAAATATCAAAAACATTGTGTCAATGAATGATTTGAAGTTAAAAGGTTTTAAATCACATGACTGCCATGTTTTGATGCAAGATTTAATTCCTATAGCTTTACGTTGCATTTTTCCCAAGAATGTTCATCATACGTTAACCAAACTTTGTTTCTTCTTCAAATCTATATGCAGAAAAGTTTTAGACCCGGTGAAATTTCCAGCTATGGAAAGAGAAATTGTCATCATATTATGTGAATTAGAAATGTTCTTCCCACCAAAATTCTTTGATATGATGGTTCATTTGATGGTTCATTTGGTGAGAGAGGTTCGACTTTGTGGTCCTATGCACTATAGATGGATGTACCCCATTGAGCGATATATTAATATTTTGAAAGGGTATGTCAAAAATCGAAGTCGGCCAGAGGGTTGTATTGTGGAGTGATATATTGTTGAGGAATCCATTGAATTCTGTACCGAATACCTATCTGATGTGGAAAACATTGGTCTGCCGAAATATTGTCACACTGGACACATTGAGGGTGAGGGAATTTCTGGAAGAGATGTTGTGACAATCAATATTACAGATCGGGAGCAGGCCCACCTTTATGTTTTTCATAACAGTTGGTAGGTTGCTCCATATATTGAAACCCACAAAGAAATTTTGAGACAGTTGAATCCATCAAGGGCTGAAAAATGGATATCAAATACACATAATCACCAGTTTATAGGATGGTTTCGAGACCATATTTTTAAGGAGTTAGATGAAAATCCAAATTCAATTTCAGAACGACTTCGATGGCTAGCTGCCGGACCAAGCGTGTATGTATTATCTTACAATGGTTATGTAATTAATGGTTATACATTCTATACAGATAAACATGATGAAGATAGTACCATGAAAAATAGTGGAGTAACACTTGTGGTTGAAGCGATTCATGTTTCTGGTAGTAAGGATATAAATCCAATTTATGCGAATATGTCATACTTTGGCATTATCAAAAGAATATGGGAGTTGGATTATACGACATTCCAATTGCTGATTTTTCAATGCAACTGGGTTGATAACAATAGTGGTGTTAAAATAGATGAATTGGGATTTGTGAAAGTTGATTTCAGTAAAGAAGGGTACAAAGACGAACAATTTATGATGGCATCACAAGCGGTACAAGTATTTTATGTGCCAGACCCCAAAAACTAAAAGTGGTCGATTGTTCTGTTATCGTCCAAAACTAATGAAGGGTCCGATGAAAATTCAATTGAGGATGATCCTTTCAGTGGGACGTCGCAATCATTTCGCAGCGGTCCTAATGAAGATGACGTTTTGTATGTTAGAGGAGACCACAATGAAGGGATTTGGATTATCGATAGAGGTGTCAAATCCCTTCATCCTTTGAAAAAAAAAGAGAGTTCAATAAACAAGTTATATTTTGTTTGTAATATAGATCTTGTTATCTCATGTTATTATCTTATCATTATTGAATTTATGTAATCCAACTTAAGTGTTAAACCTTTTTTGCAGATAATGACTTCTGCACGTTCTGGTGATCCTAACCTCAAGGCTGAACAAGCCTCTCAAGCTGCTGCTGCTGCTTCTGCTGCTGCTACTTCTACTGCTGCTGCTTTTGAACAAGCCTCTCAAGCCTCTCAAGCCTCTCAACCTCAACCTATTATTGTTGGTGCTACTGCTGTTTCTATTGGTGCTCCTCTTGTTGAGGTCCAACAACCATCTGAACATGCTGATGCTAGCATTTTAGATGAAAACATTGATGATGCTGATATAGACAAAATGGTCGGGGATAAAGGAGCGACATCGCAGAAAAAAAAGTGCGTCGTAGTTTAACAGTGTTGGCTAATGTTCTGAAGTCAAAGAGAAAAGGAATCAAATTTGATGTTGGGTGGAATGCACGGGGCCAACACGTTAACCCCAACAAGGCAATGTTTAGCAGTTACATTGGAATTGTCACTCGGCAACGCGTGTCGATTGACATAGCTTCATGGCACCATGTTGCATCCGGCCTGAAGGCTGTGATGTGGGAAGAAATTACGGTAACATTTTGATTTCATTTCTTTAATTTACTAGAAAATAAAATAATGAAACAATGTCTTACTCTTCACAATCCATTACAGAGTGCATTTATAGTAGATGATTCACACAAGACTTATGTACTAAGGCTTGCGGGAAGGTTCCATCGAGGTTTTTGCACTCTTCTTACAAAATATCATCTGAAAGATTCCAATGGTAAAATAAACCCGCACCCACCCATTGTCTACACTCACTTGATATCCCAAGAATCATGGGATTCATTTGTTGGTCATCGTGGGGATCAAAAGTTTCAGGTACATTGTGACTGATAATATGTTGTTTGAGGATATACATGTATTCATCACTTTGATTGTCAATATTTCATTTATGAAACAACAACTCAGTACTGAAAACAAGGAACATGCATCAAAACCGACGTACCCCTATCGTAAAGCAAGGATGGGGTACGCCTCACTAGAAAAGAAAATGGTGCGTATTTTAAATTTACAGTGATATTGTTATGTGTCAAGAAACAACTTTATAAAAATATTTCTCTTTTTATATGTAGATTGATGCCTCTGAAACCAAACACACATCCATCCCTCGTCATGTGCTATGGAAGGAGGCACGTGTGGATAAGGAAGGAAATCTAGTTGATGAAAACACACAAAAAGTGTGAGAAATATGTGTATGTATGACATGATAAAATGTTTTGTTTTAAATTGCTATTACATAATAATAATTACTTATTTTATTATATCCGACAGTCACAGGAGTCAGGTATTCCTGCAGCTGGTGCAGACATATCAGCGACAGCTTTGAATTGACCAGAACAATACGGTCGCATCATAGCTAGGGGGTTTGGGGTGACACCTCGAGTATATTATGAGAAAAAAACTAGAGGATGAAAAACATGAAGAAATGACAGCAATGAAAAATAGACTAGCAACTCTTGAGGAACGGTTTCAATGGATGGGAGAGTTGATAGAAACTTTAATGGGTGAGAATCCAAGAGAAGAGACAACTCAAGAACAACCAGCGCATGAAGATCCTACCCCACACCCCACCAGCTTTGAGGTGAGTCATTCCCCTCAAAGAGCTGTCTTAGCTGTGGTAATCAATATTCTATTAATTGTTCTGATGAAATGTGAATCAGGAAAACACTGATTTCTTCCTATACTGATCTTCTGTAGGGTGATAATGATTGTGATTTATATCTTTCAACACCCACCTATCGCCTTGTAGCGAGGGCTACAGTATTCAACATCTCAGAAGACACGCTGCACAATAGACCACTTCCAAAAGATCATCTGAAAGTGACGATTACGGTAGCTCATGATCCAACAACACAACTACCTGTTCCACTTGATGATGATGATATTTGTACAGTCGAACAGGCTATTGGGACATTCATTGCATGTCCATTACAACTTGTGAGACTACATTCCAAAAAAGAGGTATTTATTTACAGTTTTTTAAGCCAAACCTTTAACAAAAAAAAGGTCTGAACCAATGAATTTTATTGTAGACGAAGAAAGGGGATGAGGTGAAAGGAAACTTGGGAGCATCGAAAGGATCGACCAGCCGATCCAAAAGATCTACTGAAAGAAGAATTACATCGCCTATTCTCTATCCACATTTAATTGCATTGAAGACTCATGTGGATACGAATTTGAGAAATGGTAGTAGCCATGTAGTTGTTTTTGAAGAGAATATGTATGGAGAGGAAATACAAGATTTTGTTTCTACTGAGAATGTAAATGAGATCCTTGAGTATGGGTGGCTCGGCGTCACAAGTGTAAATGTGTATATGAGGTATGTTTTCAACCCCATCGCTTTTCCAAAAGCTGATATATTGTGCTAATTATGATTAAATACATTTTATATTATTGGAAGACGTATATATGAAAAGCAGTTGAAGGGGTTTCCTCATGAGCCAAAATTCGGACTCGTCAGTCCTCATATCACATCAACACAAGAAATACAATTATCAGAATAAAAAATTAAGGAAAGAGGGACTGCTTTGCTGAAAGCATTTGACAACAAGATAACGGATGATAGACTCTTCCTCATACCAACCATACAGGGGTAAAACTCTATGATTAAAGCATATCAATTATATTTTCATTTATTTCATTACTTATTCCTTTTTGTGTATTTAGGCAACATTGGCTGCTAACTGCAGTGAATTTGGATACTCCCAAGATTTATTTTCTGGATTCAAAGAACAAATATCCAACAAACCGACCGCATGTGATGCAGTTTTTCAATCTGTAAGACACTACATCCTACATTTTAGGTCTAAACATCAAGTTATATAATATATATTATCTTTTACTGAGGATTCTGTTATGATAGGGAGGTATACCAATATCGTCTAAATCATGGTATGAGGAGAGGGGCTAAGCATAAGGAGTCGAGCAAGTACTATGTCTGGACAAATATCAGGGTATATATAATAAAATTGCACTATCCAAACATATATCAAAACAAGTTACTTACTCGCCTCATGATCAATGTTTCTGCAGTGTCCAAAACAAACAAACGACAAAGATTGTGGTTATTATGTTTGTAGATTCATGAGATAGATCGTTTTTAATGGACAAACTAGCATCCCTAAAGAGGTATTTTTGAAAAGAAGTACTATTTCATTTAAATTATTTATTAATTCTTTATTTATATATTTTTCAGTACTATTATGAATGCCGAAAAGCGTCATATTCACAAGATTATGTAGATATGTTCAGAAATGAGTGGGCCGCATACCTGATGCAAGATTGTCCAGAAATAGCATGAAGATCTGACTTTTATTGCAAGAGTTGAAGACATGTATAATTGGCGGAAATTTTTGAGAGGGGTTCATGGGGATAAAAAGATGAAAAATTCTTGTATGTAAATGTTTGTAGAAAATTTTTAATTATTATTAAATAAAACATTCTTTCTCCAATGTGTCATTTTTCCATTTTAATAGATGAAATGCACCAGCAACATGCAAGAATGATGAACCACATTTCTTTGGCCTTTGGACAAAAAAACTAGTAAAATCTCCAAAATACCTTCATATCATGCATGAACCAGTAAAATCTCCAATCATTAGTTGCATGTATGTGGCAAATTCCATGATAGATTGGAAGTTAACCAATCCATTTTATGAACAAGATGGGATGTTAAATCTGGCATTTAGAACATCCAATGCAGGAAATTGTTCCAATGATTTGGCAATTGACGCTACATTTAAAGATCTTTCCTCTGTTTCATCAAGCGAGTGAAAATTCTCTTGGCGAACTGGAATGGCAACTCACACTTGTGATTTTGCGTCTCTACTTGTCTCTTCATGTGTGCAGCTATTGCCATTCCAGTTCGCCAAGAGAATTTTCAAGGAAAAAGATAATGCTGTCATGGTTTGGGCTTTAGATCATTCTTGAAGGTGGGCAGTGAATTTATCTATGTATCATGAGTGTTCTAATGTATATCTTGGTTGTCCTTAAGTTTCAATAGAATCCGAATGCGTTTGGTCGGTTTTCCGTATGTAAGTTGTTGATTTCACTTAAAATTAAGTCCATTTTTAACAAAACAGAGACACTGTGAGTGGTGTCGGCCACACCGGGCCTCGGATTGATACGGGGTTGACTCGTACACGTCACACATGAGTCATGGATCGCTGTTCAAAAGTATCAACACAATCAGAAGCCGTTAGATCGGTTTGGCGTATGTACGTAAAATATTGTCCATTTTAAACAAAATACATACACTTGGAGTGATACCGGTCACACCGCGCCTCGGATTGAGGCGGGGTTGACTCATACACATCAAATATGACCCATGAATCATTGTCCTAAAGTTTCAACACAATCCGAAGGCGTTTGGTCGGTTTCCCGTATGTTAGTTGTTGATTTCTCACTTAAAAATAACTCCATTTTGAACAAAACAGAGGCACTTGGAGTGGTTTCAGCCACACCAGGCCTCAGATTGAGGCGTGGTTGACTCGTACACGTCACATTTAAAGGTGAGTATGCATACACGATAGTTGACATTCTTAGAGAAGAGTTTCTGGAAGAGTATAAGAGACATGAAGCAATTAAGATCATTAGAGTGTTGGAGCAAATGTGGTTTCTACAAACAATGTGGCAATCTGCTTGTGCAAGGAGGCCTAAGTTAAAACACCTGCAAGTTGTAATTTAGGCCGCCTTGCACAAGCCGATTGACACATTGTTTGTAGCAACCACATTTGCTCCAACACTCTAATGATATTCATTGCTTCATGTCTCTTATACTCTTCCATAAACTCTTCTCTAAGAAGGTCAACTATCGTGTATGCATACTCACCTTCAAATGTGACGTGTACGAGTCAACCCCGCCTCAATCTGAGGCCTGGTGTGGCTGACACCACTCCAAGTGCCTCTGTTTTGTTCAAAATGGACTTATTTTTAAGTGATAAATCAACAACTGACATACGGGAAACCGACCAAATGCCTTCGGATTGTTTTGACACTTTAGGACAATGATTCATGGGTCATATGTGACATTTACGAGTCAACCCCGCCTCAATCCGAGGCGCGGTGTGATCGGTATCACTCCAAGTGTATGTATTTTTTTTAAAATGGACAATATTTTACGTACATACACCAAACCGATCTAATGGCTTATGATTGTGTTGATACTTTTGAAAAATGATCCATGACTCATGTGTAACGTGTACGAGTCAACCTCACATCAATCCGAGGCCCGGTGTGGCTGACACCACTCCAAGTGCCTCTGTTTTATTCAAAATGGACTTATTTTTAAATGAGAAATCAACAACTGACATACGGGAAACCAACCAAACGCCTTCGGATTGTGTTGAAACTTTAGGAAAATGATTCATGGGTCATATGTGATGTTTAAGAGTCAACCCTGCCTCAATCCGAGGTGCGGTGTGACCGGTATCACTCCAAGTGTATGTATTTTGTTTAAAATGGACAATATTTTACGTACATACGCCAAACCAATCTAACGGCTTCTGATTGTGTTGATACTTTTTCACAATGATCCATGACTCATGTGTGACGTGTATGAGTCAACATTGCATAAATCTGAGGCCTGGTGTGGCCGACACCACTCACAATGTCTCTGTTTTGTTAAAAATGGACTTAATTTTAAGTGAAATCAACAACTGACATACGACAAACTGACCAAACGCATTCAGATTCTGTTTAAACTTAAGGACAACGATCCATGGGTCAAATTTGACGTGTAAGAGTCAACCCCGACTCAATCTGAGGCCCGGTGTGGCCGATACCACTCAAAGTGCCTCTATTTTGTTCAAAATGGATTTATTTTTAAGTGAAATCAACAACTGACATACGGGAAACCCACCAAACGCCTTCTGATTGTGTTGAAACTTTAGGGAAACGATTCATGGGTCATATGTGATGTTTACGAGTCAACCCTGCCTCAATCTGAGGCGCGGTGTGGCCGGTATCACTCCAAGTGTATGTATTTTGTTTAAAATGGACAATATTTTACATACAGACGCCAAACCGACCAAACACATTCGGTTTCTGTTTAAACTTAAGTAAAACTATCCATGAGTCAAATGTGACATGTACGAGTCAACCCCACCTCAATCCGAGACTCGGTGTGGCCAACACCACTCAAAGTGCCTCTGTTTTTGTTAAAAATGGACTTAATTTTAAGTGAATTCAACAACTGACATACGACAAACCGACCAAATGCATTAGGATTCTGTTGAAACTTTAGAAAAACAATCCATGGGTCAAATGTGACGTGTAAAAGTCAACCACACATCAATCTGAGCCCCGGTGTGGCCGACACCACTCACAGTGTCTGTTTTGTTAAAAATGGACTTAATTTTAAGTGAAATCAACAACTGACATACGGAAAGCCGACCAAACGCATTCGAATTGTATTGAAACTTAAGGACAATGATCCATGGGTCAAATTTGACGTGTAAGAGTCAACCCCGACTCAATCCGAGGCTCGGTGTGGCTGGCACCACTCCAAGTGCCTCTCTTTTGTTCAAAATGGATTTATTTTTAAGTGAGAAATCAACAACTGACATACGGGAAACCAACCAAATGCCTTCGGATTGTGTTTAAACTTTAGGACAATGATCCATGGGTCATATGTGATGTGTAAGAGTCAAACCTGCCTCAATAAGAGGCGCGGTGTGGCCGGTATCACTCCAAGTGTATGTATTTTGTTTAAAATGGACAATATTTTACATACATATGCCAAACCGACCAAACACATTTGGTTTCTGTTGAAACTTAAGGAAAATGATCCATGAGTCAAATGTGACGTGTACGAGTCAACCCCGCCTCAATCCGAGACCTGGTGTGTCCGACACCACTCAAAGTGCCTCTGTTTTTGTTAAAAATGGACTTAATTTTAAGTGAAATCAACAACTAACATACAGAAAACTGACCAAACGCATTCAGATTCTGTTGAAACTTTATAAAAACGATCCATGGGTAAAATTTGACGTGTAAGAGTCAACCCCGCCTCAATCCGAGGCCCGGTGTGGCCGACACCACTCAAAGTTCCTCTATTTTGTTCAAAATGGACTTATTTTTAAGTGAAATCAACAACTGACATACCAAAAACCGACCAAATGCATTTGGATTCTGTTGAAACTTAAGGAAAACGATCTATTAGTCAAATGTGATGTGTACGAGTCAACCCTACCTCAATATGAGTCCTGGTGTGGCTGACACCACTCCAAGTGCCTCTCTTTTGTTCAAAATGGATTTATTTTTAAGTGAGAAATCAATAACTGACATATGGGAAACCAATAAAACGCCTTTGGATTGTGTTGAAACTTTAGGAAAATGATCCATGGGTCATATGTGATGTGTACGAGTCAACCCTGCCTCAATATGAGGCGCGGTGTGGCCGGTATCACTCCAAGTGTATGTATTTTGTTTAAAATGGACAATATTTTACATACATACGCCAAAACGACCAAACACATTCGGTTTCTGTTGAAACTTAAGGAAAATGATCCATGAGTCAAATGTAACGTATAAAAGTCAACCCCGCCTCAATATAAGTCCCGGTGTGGCCGACACCACTCAAAGTGCCTTTATTTTGTTCAAAATGGACTTATTTTTAAGTGAGAATCAACAACTGACATACGGGAAACTGACCAAATGCATTCAGATTCTATTGAAACTTAATTAAAATGATACATGGGTCAAATTTGATGTGTATGAGTCAAACCCGACTCAATCTGAGGCCCGGTGTGGCCGACACCACTCAAAGTGCCTCTGTTTTGTTCAAAATGGACTTATTTTTAAGTGAAATCAACAACTGACATACGGGAAACCGACCAAACGCCTTCGGATTGTGTTGGAACTTTAAGACAACGATTCATGGGTTATATGTGACATGTATGAGTCAAACCCACCTCAACTATCATGTATGCATACTCAACTTCAAATTCATGGGTGCAAGTACAAGGCACAGATGAAGATAAAAAATTTCCAAAACAAGTTGACCAACATGCATCATCCTCGGTGGATGTAAGATATAAATTCACATGGAAGTTATTAAAGATATTATTTTTATGTATATAGTGAAAGGGTGGTGGATGTTCATTGTTGATGTTGTTCGTCTATGGGACTTTCACCTTCTCTTCTCCTCTCGCTATGTTTGAACATCATGCAATAGCCTTATATCATGTGGGGTTATAGTGGTTCTTTCCCAATGATGGAGGTGTTAAACATCAGATGGTGGTGTTTGTGAGCTAAAGCGTATAGTGGGGAGCACCATAGAAATTAAGTGGTCGGTTAATGACATGATCGGCGTTTTGAATTAGATAGTCTTGGGTAAAATCCATCTTAAGTGTTTAGATCGGTTGAGTACATTGAGATGAAGGTTGTGGTTGTGGTTGGGTTGTGTTATGGGTGTTTGGGGCAATGTAAGTATTTAATGGTTGGGTTGTGATCGGTTGATGACATGTTTGTGCTTGATATACTGGTTTTTCTGCAGGTCTGTTCGGCTGGCTGTACTGATGCAGATTTTTTATTTGCAGCAGGAAGGGATTTAACAGCGCTTTTTAGCGCTGTTAAAGGTGTCCTTTAACAGCGCTAAAAAAGCCTTGTTAAAGTCATGAATTTAACAGCGCTTTTTTAGCGCTGTTAAAGGCCCCCCCTTTATCAGTGCTGAGCTTTACAACGCTTTTCTAGCACTGTTAAAGCCCGATTTTAGCACTGATATTGCCCATTTTTGTAGTAGTGAATTTCCCATCCTTTCCTTAGGCACACATGTCCATATTGTGAATTACCTAGAAAAGTGTTGATTAAGGACATGGAAGAGGTCTCCACATACCAATTAGGAAGAAAGAGTTGCAGGGGACTACATTGTTTTAGAAGGAAAAAAGGCTAAATGCCGTAAAGAATATTCTCATTTACCGAAACCGATGGAAACTAGGTCTGCCAAAAAGAATAAGATAGTGGAAAGTGATCCCATGGACCATGTTCAAGTAGGCCAAGAGATTTCAATTGCTCGGAATGATAAACAGGTGATGGAGTGTGGTGAAGTCAAGGAACCAAATAAAGGTGATGATAAGATGGATAATCTGATACAAGAACAGGCGGGAGATGAGGCTATGGTCAGAGCAATAGATGATGTGGTCTGAGAAGCATGATATCTCATCCTTCATTACAATGAAGAGATGTTAGAGGAGAAATTTGAGTTCAAAACCACATAGGAGGAATACGAAAGGATGGTTGAGAGAATGATTTGAGTAAACCTCAATAAGGAATAATGTGCTTGGATTGATAAGCAAAATCACATTTTGGTGTGTGGCTTCAACAAGATGAAGATTGGTGAGGAAGAATTTATCCATGTGTGGGAAAATATGGCCTATAATTTTGAAGACCTCGTCATGGATGACCCAGACATGAAGGCCACTGCTTTTCATTAGTCTTTATAGAGATAAGGTTTCTAATAGACTAAAAGTTTATTTTAATAATACAGTAATTTCTTTTGGTGTCAGTTGATTTTATGTCCTGAACAATAACGGTTTCCAACTTTTTCGTTAAAAGTGCTTTGATTAATAAAAAGTTAATTTTTAGTCAGCTCCTTCAACTCCCCTTCAAAAGAAAACAGTATCCACTTCCTTCTCTTTACAAATGAGGTCCACATTTAAACATGAAAAATGACGATAATAATACTATGCTCTCTCTCTTCATTTTCTCTCTCTTTATTTATTTTTTTAGTGAAATATTTGTAAGGAAAACGTCCCACAACCTAGGAAGTAAAACCAACTGACATCTCAATACCCACCATGAATTTTCTACTAACACTAATTGGAATAGTTAGCATAAGAAGGGGGGAGTTTTTTCTAGCTATAGGTCAATCCAAGGTATCCCACTCATTCACTTTTTTTTATTCTTATTTTTTCCCAAATAAATAAAGGATAACATGTAAGAACAATCACTAAAAGATGTGAACCCTTTCTCCAAATAACCAAGATATTTCCCTCACAGTTATTCATGGAGCCCTCACCAAATGGTACCATAAAATACCAACTCGCTCTTTAGATCTCAATTGAATGACAATGCAATTATACTAAAATAATTTAGTATAAATAAGGGTAGGAAGAAAATATGGGTTTGTAATGTAGCTTCCAATTAAGGCATTCCATGGTTTCTATAGGCTTCACTAGGATTAAATGTATTTGTAAGGTATTGAAAATTCCACAAAGGGGAAATCCAATTACCCCAAGACTTGGAAAAGGACCGAACCGGTCCGCGTACCGGCTCCCAGCAACAGTACACGGTCGGTTCGGCGAACCGCCCTCCCGCAGACGCTGTCGTTCGCGAAATGGGGGCGGAGCGCCTCCGCGGGCGCGAAGCGGGACGGACGCCAAACCGGTCCACAGCCGCGAACCACACCAACCGGCCCATGCCGCGCGTTCTGTCGCTCACGAAACGGAGGCAGAAGTCGTATGCCACGCACGCCGTCATTCCCAAAATGGAAGCGGAATCCATATGCGGCCACAGACCTTGTCATTTTCCAAATAGAGGCGGAGTGGTGCACGATCGCAGAGAAATCCCGCGAATCTCAGTTCCAAAAATCCCTGGTTGACCGCATCGTCCGTGGGTGGGGATTCCTTCATGGGATTCTGCAAAAAGTGTCGTGTACCCATCAATAAAGCCTCTTCGTGACTCTATAAATAGTCACCGAGGGGCACCAAAAATTAAGGGAGGAAAGGACGGGTGAAAACCCATGGGGAGACGCTGGAGAAATCGCTCTCAACGGTAAAGTTCCGCAAGCATATGCGGACCCCATATCGTCCGCGGATGCACTCTTCCACGTAGAGGAGAAACCAAACTGCGAACCACCTGCGACAAGCTCCTCCGCGGCCAGCCCTTAGCAGCCATTTCCTTCACGGACATCCTAGGTGGCTAGCTTCTACGCGGCCCGCCTCCTCTACTGCCAGCCCTTAGTGGCCATTTCCTTCGCAGACAACCACAGGTGGCCAGCTTCTACGCAGCCCGCCACCTCCGCGGCCATCTCATCCGCGGACACCCTTCGCGGGCAGTCTCTCCAGGGCTGCTCCTATGTGGCCAGGTCCTCCACGGATACCCTCTGTGGATGCTCCTATGAGGCCAGATCCTACACAGTCTACCCCATGAGGAAACCCCCATGCACTCACTGGTCTATACCGTGGGGGCTGCGCTCCGCACCCCTGCTCGGGCTCAGTGTCGGGCTGCGGTCCCGACCCTCCTGGTCGGTCCCTTCACTACCGTCACTGACCCCCATAAAAAATGGGGAGTAGCACCGCGAACTTTTCGGGCCGGGTCAACATTATTTTCTATTTCACCCTTATGACACCGCAACATCCATCCTATACATGCCATGAGTCGAGCTACTCCTCATGACTCTCCTATAACCTCATTACCTAGCTCCTTTTGCTAGGTTTATCTAGAAAGGGCCACCCTTGCGTAAGTCCCACACCAACCATTGCTTGGTGTCTCCTGCCTAGTCATCCTGACCACATGACGTTAAACTGTATAGCCCTCGTCCTATCCATATGATGTTAAACTATATGGAAATAGTCCCTACAACAGGACATTAAACTGTGATGTCTTTAGTCCTATCTACATGACTATAAACTATAGTATTCCCTATATTCCAAACATAGGATGCCTCTTACTCCAAATAAGAGATGCTTTATGCTCCAAGCATGAGATTCCTAATGCCATGATTACAGTGGTGTAATTTCGAGAGCGTTGGAATCCATTAAAACATTCCATCACTCCACCTCATGTTTGGCGTGTCCTTCATTTGGATCCTCATCCACTTCCATGTCTGAAGGGACCCTAACGGCCTGGTCCCATGCCGCATCGGCTCACCTACCATCCTGGGCCAATGCCCTGGAAGACTTTGGACAACACTTCAAGTCAGATCCTGTGTTTTGAACATGGTCAACAGTCAACCCTCATTTTTTTGTCCCCCCCATTTTAGGCTAACGTGATATGGATGCTGTGTTTCGAACACGGTCAACAGTTATCCTCCATCTCCACGCCAACCTCATTGCATTCTGAATATCGGGCATTTTATTCACACATTTCATCTCCCTTTGTTCGGACTGATTTCAACGCCCTTGGCATTATCCCGCTTTTGAACTAACGTATAGGTAAATGCCTCAACCCACCAATGAGATGGGATGCCCTCATGGCCAGACATGAGGAAGACACCCGGGCAGCTTCCTTGCATAAGCCCCATCCACCATTGTCGCTCCATAGCGACACCCGAGCAATCTCCTTGGTGTAAGCCCCTAGCCTTTCTTGTGGGAGGTAGCACCCATGCAGCTCTGTACTTCCCCGACGCCAAAAACCAAGAGGGGAGATGGACACAAGGGCACTCTTTCCCTCTCCCTCTGGGCTTTGTCACCATCAGACCTCCATTATGAAGTAAGCCCTGACTTCTCGGGCCGCTGCATGCGTACGCCCCACTCTGCTTCCCACGGACGCACCTTTCATGATGTGATCGTCAGGTCTATGTTTCCTCTTGTTTCTCACACCGAGCATGGCTCATGTGGACTTAGAGTAAGCACCGACCCTGACCCTAGCCTGATGTGAACTACGTGGACTTTGATCCCTGTCTCTGAGGTGGGGTACGTAGGAAGCCTCTCCGAGGATCAAGCTCACCACCTGGCCGTTCTGACCCCTTCACGTCGATTCATCCTTAGTCTCGCATGATGTTAAACTGTACTCCCAAACTACGTAGACTTTGATCCCTGTCTCCGAGGCGGGGTACGTAGGAAGTCTCTCCGAGGTTCAATCCCAACAATCGGTCATTCCAACCCCCTTTATGTCGGTTTACCCACATCTTGGGCCGCCTCAGAGTGTAATCCCCATCCCAAACCGAACTACGAGGATTCTGATTCCTCGCATGAGGATACGTAGGAATCCCATATCACGGGTTCGATCCAAACGCTCAAGTCATTATCTGCCCCCCTGGATGAAAATAAACTCCAGAGTGCCCGATTACGGGGCTTTAAACCATTGTCGTTTCAATGATTCCGACCTCCTTGGAGTCATTAATCCAATGAGGGATGGTAAACCTCGGGCCTAAATGATTTTGAATCCCTACGTTTGGATGACCATTGCCAACCAAGAGTAATCCGTGGATACTGTAACATCCCAAGTAAATAAAGAATAATACATATTTCATATTTATTAATATTTTTGAATTAAAAATTAATTTTACTTTAAAGGGGTTGCTATGTTCGATAGCGTACCCGATACGCAACAATGAGTTTCTTTGAAATCATACGTTGCACACTAATAATATAATATTATTATTTTAAATGGTAGTTAACTCCTAGCTGTTGTATTGGCAGGAATGAACTAAACTAACTAAAATATGATTATACATGTTTGTTAAATGTATTTACATTTATCCAATAAAAATTTAGAGGCTTAAAATATGAATGAATCTAATTTTAAGCATAATTTACATTAAAAGGTCGATTTACAGCCTTTTAATGGTGATCCATCTTTAAATATTGTTTTGGTCATTTTTATATGTTCTATTTGACCAAATAAAATTATTCTTTAGATTTGGGACATCAAATTTTACTTTGGGTAAATTTTTGGTATTTTTTTGATAAACTTCATTTTTTAATGAATAGTGAAAAAATATTGTATTTTAATTCAAAAGTGCCTTTTAATCTAATTTTTTTATATGGATAGATTATATTTTTAATTGGTTTTAAAGTGAAATTAAAATATATTTTTACCATTTAATCCAATGTTAGTCATTGGAAATAATTTTACTTTGAAATTGGACATAAACAAGTATAAATCTTTTGATAGTTATTATTTCTTAAAAACACGCTATTTGTTTTGATAACGGGAATTAATTTTAAAATTAATTAATGCCACTTATATGTTTTGAATTTGGAAAAATAGGAATCATTTTTTAATTCGGAATATCAAATATAGCTTAGGCAGAATTTTTGGTATTTTTCTGAAAAACTTCAATTTTTGATGAATAGTGAAACCACTTAGTGGTAGTTAAAAAAACTGACTTTTTTATTTAAATGAAAATTTACCACTTCTGTGAATTGAATTTTGAAAATCCTACATACATGGTTGTTATCAAGAAGTAAAATGTGGTTCAATAATATGAAAATAATTTTTGTTGAATCGTAACATTTGACTTTTATTTACCGCGGTTAAAGTTAAATTGGGTAATTCAAGGTAAAAAGAATATTATGATAATTCAAAATTACCTTAACACTTATTAAAACCTTATTTTTTGAGTCATTAACGACTATGGGAATATTTGGGTCGATTTTGGGACCCCATTGAGCCACTTGGGAGTGATAATGACAATTTGGATTAATTAATTTAATGTAAAGACAAAATTGACATTAACAAAAATCTTTTAGTAATTAATTCTTATATGGTGTTATATAAGTCCTATTTTCAACTATAAATATTAATTGGAAATATAAAAATATTTCCTACATGATAGTATTTTTTTTATAATTTTTAGACATCAAATAAATTAAATTATTTATGACACAATAATGATGCAGTATTTACCTCATTAATAAATGATTTAAATAGATAAGATTATAATGATTAAAATATCATCCAAAACCTGTACAATTCCTATTGGATGATTATATTTCGACCATGTGTAATCTTATCTTTTAATATAATTATTTTTGGACCTTTAGAAACCGAATACCATTATATTATAAAATAATATTTTCACACTTTCCTAAAGAGCCCCTCCCTTATAAAAGGAGACCACTTATAACCAATTCCTCACACCTCTCAAGCAATTTGTCTCATCCAAACTCTACCCAATCAAGCTCCCTACATCCATCTCCTCCTCCTAAAAGCTTTACCTTATGTATAAGGCACTTCAAGAAGTCCTTTGGTTCAAACCAAAGAGAGTTACCCAAATTAAAGGTAACGATTTCTCTTAAATTGTTTTCTTTTATTTTACTTCTCCAACCCCTAATTTTTTTTATTTCTTTCTTTTGTAAAAACACCAGTATTATCAGTATAATAGGACGTTTTTATGAGAAATATTCAAACTACACTTACACACACCTCCATCTAATGATGAAGAACATAATGTTTCTGTGGATGGAAAACTAACGCCTCACGAAACGATGATTGTTCGATTATCTATTACTGCCTCTCACGGTGGAGATTATGATGAAACTGTATTTATATATGATATATATTATGTTTATGTTTTCTTTATGCTTATGTATTTTCCATTTATATCATACCTTTATGGTTTCCATTATGGGTAAACGCGATAATTTCATTTGAAGAAGTGCGGACTACCGCCCCCTCAAAGTGATATGACTCGTTCATACCATATGTGGTACGTATAGAGAATAGATTTAATTATATTATATATTATAAAATAATTGAATTATAATACTACTATGTATCATTATGTTTTAATTCCATTAAAATAAGAAATAGAAATGAAAGTAGCGCTCATGCGTACGTACGGCTTACCGTCTCCATAAACGGTGCATTTCATTTCTTACCTCTAAATGTTATGTAATATTATAAATACATGTATATACTAGATATATATGATATATATGATATCTAAATAATGAATATAATTTTGGATATAATGGTCTATTGACCACATGGACAACTTGTAATATAAGGTATTCATTTTTGACTCAAGTACCAAACATCGACAAAACGAACATTATTAACTTAAATGAATACATAATGTTTATAAAATGGTAATAAGTGATATAAAAGGAATAATAAACTTGAAAAAGGTTTTGAAGCAAGTATAAATTAACTTCAGTTTATTTTTCAGAAAATTAAAGAACGGTTGAGTCAAGTCGGACACGAGTTAAGGGAACTTCTTAACCCAATTTCTATTCTTTGGGTTAATCTCCTACTTTCAAATTATGTCATGATATGATTATGTATTATCTTGTATTTATACTTTCTTTATGTGTACTTATAGTGAATACACATAATAGTTCTATTTTATTTACAAAATTATCTTTGTAAGGGACTTCGTCTCAATCTGCTTTCATTGAGGCATATTTTGTTTTAATACAAGACTTTATTTTATACAATGTATAATAACCTTTGAATTTTCATTTCATTCAAAGGGAATCTTTTCTAAGAAGCGTTTTAATAAACGACAAAAAGGAATGTTTCTTTTAATGTAAGCGGTGACAATGACCTTTCCGCCACCACGAGTATTATTTGATCTTTGGCTTCCTCAACAAGCCGTAATGTTTTTAAAAGAAAATAAATACCATATACTCTATTATGTATTTTGGTATTGAAAATGGTTTTGATAATGGATTTGTTATGTCAATATATTTAAGTGATATATTGCGATTGAAATGTGGAAATATTTTCTTTCCTTTATATTTTTTTATGTCTTATAATTTTATAATGGTACTTGTACATTTGACGGGTGGTTACGTGATAAACCAAATGACGGGTGGTGCCGTGAATACCAGGATGGGTGGTTACATTATAACCTACAATGCATTGGGTATGGAAGTCGACCGTATGGCTATTCAATTTTGTGATATGTGTGTGATTAGTTGCTGAAAGTGTCTAATATTAATTGTTAATATCTTTATATTAATTGTTCCAAAGTCCATAAACATTGTTTTTAGTGCATTACATAAATAGAACTTCATTTCTCATCAAAAATGAAATTCATGTTTAAAATGAAATTTTGGGCCCAATCATTCATTTGTTTGTGGACAAAATTATATTCATTTTCTGAATTTGAAATTTTGGGATATGATTTATCACTTTGTTTGTAACATTTTATCTTTTAGGTCCGATGGATGAATCCCAAAGGAAGATGGAGAATTTTGCGCCTGAAGGCAGAAACTTGCTGGAAAAAGCATAATGGGCCTAAGGCCCATCAAACAAATGTGGGCCCCACAAACTAAGCCCAATGAAGCTCAAATTTATACAGTAGAAATATAAAAATATTAGGATCATTTTATTCAACTGTGGACGGAGCTAATTCTGATGTTATCATGATGATAAAGGGATATGAAGTTGAGATTTAAATGGTGGACCCGACATTAATGCACAGAAATCCGTCCCACCATTTCGACTATAACTTCCAAAAAGATAAGCTAAATTTCATGAAATCTTTACAGATCATATAGGACAGATGTAAGAATATATTCCTCTTCTACATCCCCTCCGGATTTGGTCTTCTTAAATTGCGAATTCACACGTCAATATGGTGGACGAATCTGGACAGTTTTTCAGGTCAAATTCGAAACATCAATTTCCTTTTGATTATTCACCCTCCATTTGACTCTATTAATTGTTGGGGGGTGAATTAATTGTTGGTGGATGTACCCAAGGCTCCTAATATTCCTATATAAGGAGCTATTGGTGAAGGGAATAGGGGTGGAAATTTTTCTTATCATCTTTTGTTGCTTGTTTCATTGTAAAGTTATGCTTCCAAATTTCCTTTGTAATGTTTTCCATTTCCAAGTAAGTTTATTTTTTGTATATTTATGTTCTTAATCAAATTCTTTCTCTTCTATATTTTCCATTTCATTTATTAAAAATTTATTATCACAAAGCATAGTGATATCTCTGCGTTGTTGTGAATTAGTTCACACATAGGTGTGAATTTCATTCACACACACGGAGGAGTGCTCGTTATTTCCGCGGTTTTAATTTCTTCAATCCAATTCTTGTTAGTCATCTTCTGCCCACCATTAAGAGTATACCATAAATGGAGGGATAACCCTTTAATGGGTTGATCTTAGGAGGATTCAAAGGTTGGATTGAATGTTATTTTATGAACGAATTGTTGTTAATTGGATAATTAATTTAAGACATCCCTTCTTCAGTTATTTCTACTCTTCATCTTTACTGTGTTTGAGCAAACTAAATTCAATTAATAAATGACCATATACCTTGGAGAGATCATGAATTTGGTTCTATAAGTGTATAGGGGATTAGTAATTGTGTTTAGTAAGCACCAAACCAGAAAATGATGAATGTAGTGTTATTTTTGAAGAATGGATTCATCAAGAATTAATAAAACCAAAATTGTTTAAAGAAGTAAAATTCATTCAATCCACCCCGAGTATAATCCTAGATCAACCCATTTTCATTGAATTGAATTCACGTAGGTTTCTTAGTGTTATTTAAACCATCCAAAATCGAACCCAAAGTTGGCTACTTCAAAGCCCATCCTTCACCAAATCATAGCATCTCAAGGTTACTTCTTTGGTCCCTGTGGATTTGACCCCTACATGTACTACATCGACCGCTTTTACCAGTAGGGTAAATTTGGGCACAACCAAATTTTGGCACCGTTGCCGGGGACCAAGTAAGTTCCTTAGACCAAAAACCTTCTTTTCTTACCCCCATTCTTCTATTCTCATCCCAATTCTCTTATCTTTTCCCTTTCTCGCCTTTTTTTTGGCGCATGTCCGCCTACACCTGCGATAAATCAAACAGATTAGTTAGGGTGGATACTCATAGGGCTGGGGAGTCAAGAACTAAAATAGGTCTATTTACTTTAGATTCAAATCTTCCTAATACTCCAAATTCATACGTTGAGTTCAATACAATGAAGAATCTCCCACAAAACCAAATCATAAACCGGAGAGGGAACCAAAATAACGGGCAAGACCCTAACTTGGGAATTGTTACAGACCCGACCATGAATGACTACCTCACACCAACCTGGACCAATGCACCCTCATGCATTAGGCATGATAACATAGGATATTCCCAATATGTTTTCAAACCCCATGTCCTGAACCACCTTCCAACCTTTCATGGGATGGAGTCTGAGATGCCTTACCTTCATGTTAAAGAATTTAATGACATTGTCGAAACCATGTGCCCACCAAATCAAATTGAATCTGCTAAAATGAGACTTTTTCCTTTTTCTCTTAAGGACTGATCAAATAATTGGTTAAAGAATTTGAGACCAACATCCATTCAATCTTGGGACCAACTTCAAAGAGAATTTTATAAAAGATACTTCCCCCATCACAAAACAATTGCACTTTAAAAGAGCATACAAAACTTTTTTGAAAGAGAGGGAGAAACATTCTATGAAACATATGAAAGGTTCAAGGACACATTAAACATGGTACCGCACCATGGTTTCTTAATCCTAGAACAAGTGAGAATTTTCTATGAAGGTTTGGGTCCCGGAAACAAACAATTCATTGATATGATGTGTAATGGAACCTTCAAAAACAAAGCCCCAAATGTTGCTTACGAGTATCTAGAAAATATTGCTGAACAAAACCAAACATGGGGAACATCACCATACTATGAGAAGCCACCCAAATCTGGTGTAATGTATAATCTTAGAGAAGAAGAAAACCTTAGAGCAAAACTTGCTGCACTCACGAGGAAATTTGAGGAGATTGATCTTAGGAAGGTCCACAAAACCCAAACTGTTGAGCTTGTTTGTACAATTTGTGATAAGAATGACCACAAGATTGATAATTTCCCAACCATTCCTTCCATCAAGGATGTTCTTTTAGGAGGACCACCAGAAGAAGTTAATGCAATGAACTTTCAAAATCCACAATTCACGAACACCTTCAATCCAAAGTATAATGACCATCCAGGCTTTCATTGGAAGGACAATCAATAACCAACACAACAACAATGTATCAACCCATACCCTCAACAAAACTTTCAACCTCATAATCAGTTCCAACCACAACCGGTCCAATTCCAACATCCTCATGTACAATATCAACAACCCATCCAACAACCAAAGTATCCTCCTGGGATAAACCCACAAGCTCAAGCACCAACCCAAATTGTTCCACAAAGCCTACTAGAACAACTGTGCAAACAAATGGACAAAATGAACTCAGAATTATCATCCATTAAACAAGAACTTCAAACCATAAAAACTGGAAAGGCACCCATTCCCACACAGGACATTCCGCAACAAACATCAAGGGGAGAGTCAAGTTTCACTCAAACAACTCACGAACAACTAAAGGCTGTGACGGTTTTAAGAAGTGGGAAATCAATTGAAAAACCTGAAAAAATAATTCAGAAACCATGTGAAACTTCAAACTCTAATGAAAATTCAAATGAACCACAAGCTCAAACTGAATAAACTGATAACAATGTGAAAGAAACAACACTCCAACAAACAACTCAACAAACTGCACCATTTCCTCAATGCATGAGGGGGAAAACCAAGCCTGAATTGAGTGACACATTGAGGGAAATCTTCTCACAAGTCAAGTTGAACATTCCCCTTCTTGATGCCATCCAAACCATACCTTCCTACTCAAAGTACCTTAAGGAATTGTTCACTTTTAAAAGAAAATTTTCACATAAAAACCAAGTCCTTTTGGCTGCTAATGTGAGTACCACCATTCAAGGGACCATTCCTCCTAAGATGAAAGACCCAGGATGCCCTTACATAAATGTTGAACTAGGAGAGAACAAAGTTGTCAAAGCATTGTGTGATCTAGGTTCCAGTGTGAACCTCATTACTTATGCCATTTATTGTTAGTTAGGGCTCTAAGAACTACAACCCACATCTGCCACTCTTTAACTTACTGATCGTAGTGTTCGAGTTCCAAAGGGGGTCTTAAAAGATGTTTTGGTGAAAGTTGAAAATTTCATTTACCCATCTGACTTCATTGTTCTGGACAATCACCCAAGCTTAGGTCCAAGGGAGCAAACCCCAATCATACTTGGTCATCCCTTCCTTGCAACAATCAACTTTGTTATCCGAGTCCGAAATGGGAACATGACCATCACCTTTGGGAACATGAGTCTAGACTTGAACATCTACAATGAAAACTCTCAAATTGGGGATGATGAAGAGATCTATGAGGTTAATTGGATTGGTAGTGTTGATAATGAACTCAATGAACATCAAGGAGTTACCGAAGGATGGTTAAGTCAAGAAGAAATTGATTTTCTTTATTCACATGAGGGAAATTTGTCTCCTTGGAATGAATCTCTTTCAGACAGCTCTATTGATGAATTTCTAGAATCACCAATCAATGATACCATGGTTGAAATCAATAACATTGAGTCCATGGCCATTCATGACACTACTCTAGAAAATTTAGTGGATGAAAATTCAGTTCACAAGGAACCAATTTTGTCAAGAAATCTGAACAAAGGAACTAAGTTCAATACAAAGTCTCATCCTTTCTTGGAAATTCATGACCAATCTGATCTTGAATTTAAAGTCTTACCTTCATCACTAAAGTATGCATTCTTAGGGGACAATGAATCCTTTCCTGTTTTCATTTCTTCCTCTCTTGAAGCTGATCATGAGAGGATGCTTCTAGATGTTCTTAGGAGACACAAGAAAGCCATTGGATGGACCCTATCTGATATTCCTGGGATTAGCCCACTTATCGGGACTCATAGAATTATTCTTGAATCTGAGTCAAAGCCATGTCGTCAACCTCAGAGGCGACTCGATCCTAATCTCATGGAAGTAGTGAGAAAATAACTTTTGAAATTGTTAAAAGCTGGTATAATCTATCCTATAGCTGAGAGTGAGTGGGTTAGCCCAATCCATGTGGTTCCAAAGAAGGCTGAAATCACAGTAATAACCAACAAGGATGGAGAGATGCTTCCAACAAGGGTCAGTAGTGGATGGAGAGTTTGTATTGACTATAGGAAGCTCAACTTTTGTACCAAGAAAGACCATTTACCCTTACCCTTTATTGATCAAGTCCTTGAGCGAGTGGCGGGTCATCAATTCTATTGCTTCCTAGATGGATTCTCAGGGTATAATCAAATCAAAGTCTCCTTAGAGGATCAAGGAAAAACAACCTTCACTTGTCCATTCAGCACTTTTTCCTTCAAGCGCATGCCCTTTGGGTTATGTAATGCCCCTGGTACCTTCCAGCGGTGCATGATGGGAATATTCTCGGATATGGTGGGGGATTTTTTAGAGGTCTTCATGGATGACTTCTCCATCTTTGGGGATACTTTTGAGGGATGCCTTATAAATGTTGAAAAGGTTTTTTCAAGGTGCGAGGATAAGAATCTCATACTAAATTGGGAAAAATGTCATTCCATGGTAAGGGAAGGACTTGTTCTAGGTCATCTGGTATCTGGTAGAGGGATTGAAGTTGATAAAGCTAAGGTTGACATCATTCGTCACCTTCCCTCTCCTAAAACTGTTAAGGAAGTGAGGTCCTTCTTAGGACATGCTGGTTTTTATAGAAGGTTCATTAGGAATTTCAGCTCTATTTCTCGACCACTTTGTGCTCTATTGGTAAAAGATGCTCCATTTTTATGGACAGAAAGCTGTGAGGAATCATTCTCTACACTCAAGTCAACTCTTATATCTCCACCTATCATGCAACCTCCAAATTGGAAACTTCCTTTCGAGATCATGTGTGATGCAAGTGATTTCGCTGTAGGAGCAGTCTTAGGAAAACAGTGTGAGAAAACTCCACATGTCATTGCTTATGCAAGCAAATATTTAAATGATGCACAAATAAACTACACCACCCCTGAGAAAGAGTTGCTTGCTGTTGTCTTTGCCTTAGAGAAATTCAGGTCTTATCTCTTAGGATCACCCATCATTGTCTTCACTGACCATTCAACCCTAAAATACCTTTTCCAAAAACAATATGCCAAGGCTAGATTGATTAGGTGGGTCCTTCTTCTTCAAGAGTCCGATTTAACCATTAAGGATAAAAAGGGTGTTGAAAATATTGTAGCTGATCACCTCTCTAGGATGGAATTCAAAGACAACTCACACCACCTCTCTGTGTTTGATTCATTTCCCGATGAGCACCTCTATTCAGTGAGTGATTACCCTTGGTATGCTGGCATAGCAAACCATTTGGTGACGGGTGACATTCCAAAATTCCTTGGGACCCAAGCTAAGAGGAAATTCCTTTCTGATGTCAAACACTATGTGTTTGATGATCCTTACCTATTCAAGTTCTGTCCTGATCAAATCATTAGGAGATGTATTCCTGAGTCTGAGCAAGAGTCCATTCTAAAATTTTGTCATGGAGAGGCATGTGGAGGCCACTTTTCTACAAAGAAAACCCACTGCAAAGGTCATCCAAAGTGGTTTCTACTGGCCAAACCTCACTAAGGATTCCTTCTAATTCTGCAAAAGTTGTCCTCAGTGTCAGCAATTAGGATCCATTACCAAAAGGAATCAAATGCCCCTCACTCCCATTCTGGTCATTGAAATCTTTGATTGTTGGGGAATTGATTTCATGGGACCCTTTCCAAACTCTAAGGGATACCTATACATCCTCTTAGCTATTGATTATGTCTCAAAATGGGTTGAAGCCATTCCCACCAAGTCCAATGACCACCATGTTGTGATCTGATTTCTGAAAGAGCATATATTTTCTCGATTTGGAATTCCTAGGGCTATAATCAGTGATCGTGGAACCCATTTCTGCAACCTCCCATTCTCTTCACTCATGTCTAAGTATGGTATTACTCATAAAGTTTCCACTGCATACCATCCTCAAACCAATGGTCAATCTGAGTTGGAAAATAGAGAAATTAAGCAAATTCTTGAAAAAACTGTCAATCCCTCTAGGAAATATTGGTCCGAGAAACTCTTAGATGCCCTTTGGGCATATCGAACTACTTTCAAAACTATCCTAGGCATGTCACCGTATAGATTGGTTTATGGAAAAGCATGTCATTTACCTGTTGAAATTGAGCATAAGGCCTTTTGGGAAATAAAAAAAATGAACTTTGAAATTTCTTTGGATGAAACAAAAAGGAAATTAGATCTTAATGAACTCGAGGAACTTAGGATGGAGGCTTATGAAAATTCAAGGATCAATAAATCTAAAGTTCAAGCCTACCAATCTAGGAATCTAAAAGTCAAACACTTTGAACTGGGAAAATTTGTGCTTTTGTATAGTTCAAAACTTCATCTACACCCAGGAAAGATAAGGTACAGATGGTCTGGTCCATACCTAGTGCATCATGTGTACCCTCATGGGGCAATAGAGATTCAGGATCCCACAAGTGGTCATGTCTTCAAAGTCAATGGTCATAGGTTAAAACCATTCATTGAATCATTCAATAAACAAGAAACCAAGTAGGATTTAACTGATACAACATATGAACCAGAGAAAATTTGATAGATTTAGGGTACAATTCGAACTAACGACGTTAAACAAAAGCGCTGCATGGGAGGCAACCCATGGTTTTCATGTTTCCAATCACTGTGAATCATCTTTTGTTTCCTTCTGCTTAATTTTGTTATTTTTTTATATAGACTGTTGACCTATTCTTCTTTTATGAGTAAGGATGGGTATGAAAAGGGAGCACCGTATTCATCTGTGTCACGCGGTGTGATCCCTGAGTAATACCTTACCCAGAAAATATAAAGAAGACAATGTATCATCAGTTTATTTGATTTTATTTATGTTTGTGTAGGTTAAAAAAATTAGAATCTTGACATGTTCTTATTTTATGAGTATGAATGGGTATGAAAGGGGGGCACTGTATTCATCCGTTTCATGTGGTGTGATCCCTAAGTAATACCTTACCCATAAATTTAAAAGAAGACAATGTATCATTAGTTTGATTTAAAAAAAAACATGAAAATGATGGTACTTGGAATTAAATAAATCATTGTGTTGTTTGTTTTGTCTAATTTGTCCTTCTTTTTATGGTTCAGGAACTATTTTGGGTGATACGTGTTCAATCAAGGAGGTGCCTACATCCCCCAAGTGATCAAAGGAGTAATCTGGAGCATCATGAACTTCAACTTTAAAAACCAGGTGAATTTGTTCCATGTTTATCATTCTCAATTTCATCTTTGAACTCCTCTACTACCCCCTTCTAACTTTTCTTTTCTTTAAAAACTGGGGAAAGTGTTATTCTAAGTTTGGGGGAGATAAAAAATTATTTTTTTGTGTGAATAAAAACATGCATGAAAAGAAAAATTCCATTAACCATAAACATGATAACACACATTGAAAACTCTAAAATTGGATATCAAATAAATTTTTCATGCCTTGATTCTGATTTTAATGCAAGTTTAAGTTCATGATCATAGTTTTTGGAAAGTGTGGTTGTCCGATGTGATTTTTCAATGTTTACATTTTCATCCTCTTAATAAAAATGCCACAATGCACGTCTACTGGATCGTGGCTGTAAATTTGTGTTCTTGGGTCCCTTTCATTATAGCATAGGGTTCTGGGGTCACTTTTAGTTTAATTTGAGTATCCATAAAAAAAATGACCACATAGAGCAATGTTTTGTCCAAATGCGTGGCGTCCGACACTTGGGGATCGTGACTCCATAATTGTCTTGCCCAGAGTTAGGATTTATATCTCTATTGTAGAGCATGAAATTGAAAATATGTGTGGTGTCCGGCACTTGGAGATCGTGACTCCATAGTTGTCTTGCCCAGAGTTAGTCTTTTCATATCTATTGTGGATAAAAAATCATCAAAAAAAAAATAAAAAAAAAATGGATACTCATATTAAGGTTTAATGTGATTCCCACCTAGCGCTTCCATTTTTTCACCTTGAACAATAAAATGGGCCCCATATCTTTTGTTATGCACAACACTTTATCATGCTTAATTGAAATTGGATGAAATGTGGCGATGAATTTGAAAAAATGAATGAGCTTGGGCTTGGGATATACTTATGGACCTAGCCTGTTTTAAATGATTTTGATGGGTTCCATAATTTTTTTGGTATGAGGTCTTTGGGTGAGCAATGTGTATTTAAATGTTTTTGGAAAAGGGGATTTTAATTTCATATTTGTAATATATTTTGCTCGGGACTAGCAAAACTCAAGTTGGGGGGTGTGATTAGTCACTGAAAGTGTATAATATTAATTTTTAATATCTTTATATTAATTGTTCCAAAGTTCATAAACATTGTTTTTAGTGCATTACATAAATAGAACTTCATTTCTCATAAAAAATGCAATTCATGTTTAAAATGAAAATTTGGGCCCAATCATTCATTTGTTTGTGAAAAACATTATATTCATTTTCTGAATTTGAAATTTTGGGATATGATTTATAAATTTGTTTGGAACATTTTATCTTTTAGGTCTGATGGATGAATCCCAAAGGAAGATGGAGAATTTTGCGCCTGAAGGCAGAAACTTGCTGGAAAAAGTATAATGGGCCTAAGGCCCATCAAACAAATGTGGGGCCCACAAACTAATCCCAATGAAGCTCAAATTTATACAGTATAAAGATAAAAGTATGAGGATCATTTTATTCTACTGTATCTGGAGCTAATTCTGATGTTATCATGATGATAAAGGGATCTGAAGTTGAGATTTAAATGGTGGACCCGACATTAATGCACAGAAATCCGTCCCACCATTTCTACTGTAACTTCCAAACGGCTGAGATAATTTCCTGAAATTTTTACAGATCATAGAGGACAGATGGACGAAGATATTTCTCTTCTACAGCCCCTCTAGATTCGGTATTCTTCAATTGCGAATTCACACGTCAATATGGTGGACGAATCTGGACAGTTTTCCGGGTCAAATTCAAAACATCAATTTCCTTTTGATTATTCACCCTCCATTTGACTCTATTAATTTTTGGGGGGTGAATTAATTGTTGGGGGATATAACTAAGGCTCCTAATATTCCTATATAAGGAGCTATTGGTGAAGGTAATAGGGGCGTAAATTTTTCTTATCATCTTTTGTTGCTTGTTTCATTGTAAGGTTATGCTTCCAAATTTCCTTTGTAATGTTTTCCATTTCCATGTAAGTTTCTTTTTTGTATCTTTATGTTATTAATAAACTTATTTATCTTCTATATTTTCCATTTCATTTATTAAAACTTTATTATCACAAAGCAAAGTGATATCTCTGTGTTGTTGTGAATTAGTTCACACATAGGTGTGAATTTCATTCACACACACGGAGGAGTGCTCGTTATTTCCACGGTTTTAATTTCTTCAATACAATTATTGTTAGTCATCTTCTACCCACCATTGAGAGTATACCATCAATGGAGGGATAAACCTTTAATGGGTTGATCTTAGGAGGATGCAAAGGCTGGATTTAATGTTATTTTAGGAACAAATTTTTGTTAATTGGATAATTAATTTAAGACATCCATTTTTCAGTTATTTCTACTCTTCATCTTTACTGTGTTTGAGCAAACTAAATTCAATTACTAAATGACCATATACCTTAGAGAGATCATGAATTTGGTTCTCTAAGTGTATAGGGGATTAGTAATTGTTTTTAGTAAGAACCAAACCAGAAAATGATGAAGGTAGTGTTATTTTTGAAGAATGGATTCATCAAGAATTAATAAAACCAAAATTGTTTAAAGAAGTAAAATTCATTCAATCCACTCCGAGCATAATCCTAGATCAACCTATTTTCATTGAATTGAATTCACGTAGGTTTCTTAGTTTTATTTAAACCATCCAAAATCAAACCCAAAGTTGGCTACTTCAAATCCCATCCTTCACCAAATCATAGCGTCTCAAGGTTACTTCTTTGGTCCCTATGGATTTGACCCTTACATGTACTACATCGACTGCTTTTACCAGTAGGGTAAAGTTGGGCGCAACCAGTGTGAAAGTTGACCATATGGTTATTCCATTTAAGTATGTTTATGTCCCAAGTTACCTTTATATGTTATGTGTTTTTTATATGGGTTTTATGGTAATCGTTTGGTTACAAAAGGGTAAGTAATGATATTTTATTCAGTGAAAAGTATTTACTACTTCATAAAGGTGAAAAGTATTACTTATGTTAAAAGTATTCATGGTTTACTTGTTGTTTTGAAAAACTAACAGTTTTCCTTCTTTGTGTATCCCTTACTGAGCTTTTTATGCTCATCCCAAGTTTTTGAATTTTTTTTCAGAGGATTTAAAGAAGATTAGGGTCAAGGATGGGATTAAAGAAAAGTCATGCTGTCTAAAAACCTAGAACTATACATGACTCTTTTTTTTTCAAGAGTTCATGTTTTAAAAAATGAAAACTGTGTATAAGTGTCTACTTTGTAATCTTTTGATATATAATAGTTATGTTCTAATTCTCTAAAACTCTAAACCTAAAAAGACCCTTAATGTTAATTATTCATTTAATTCAATATTATGTATGGTTTAAGGTCGGGTCCTTATAGATACTTTGTTTGGGTATAAACAAAATATTCGCGAACATATGAATACATCTTAAATCTATAAGATAGTCCCAGAACAGGCAATAATTCCCCCCAAAAGGGTGTGATGAGCCCGACTTCCCATCCTCTTGACCAATGTGAGTTCTTAAGTGTCGCTGGCCAAATCGCCCAGCGAACGTCTGCCTTTGGAAAGTAGGTCCACGTATCGTCGGATACAGAACCGTTGGGCATTTTGAACCGATCCGAAACAGTATTGTAGGTCTCAAGGTTACATGGGCGAAAATAATTCAATTGATGGCCTCAATCATTTAAATGTGCTTAAAATAATCCCATTTTGGTAAAATTAGAAAGTCCTGGCAGTGATATTTGTGTCTAGATTTCTCTCAAGAGAGAAGGAATGTGAAAGAATATGTAAAATTAGCTTAAAAACCTCTCAGGAATGGAAATTGAAAAAATTCTACAATCACACCCGACACGAGTTCCAAGTAATAAGTTAATAAATCAACAACTTTAGAAATTAAAAATAGAGACAAAAATACTATTCAACAATCATAATAAATTCTAACCAAGAGTAAACAAGGAATTAAACAACCACAAAACAGGGTTTTAGCAACACCACCCTTTACCAGTGATGATAAAGGGGGTACCTTTATCAGCGATTTTTTACTAGTGCTAATAAATGGTATATTTAAAAAAATCATTAAAAATAATATATAAATGTAATATATATTTTTTAAATGTGTTTTAGGTGAGTATAAATAGACATTCACACTAAAAATCTAAGATATTTAATGAAAATGACTTATAAAATAATTAAAAAATATTATTAATTAATAATTTTATAATTATTATCGAGTAATAGTCATTTAATAACAATTTTAAGACACAAAAAAATTAGTAAAAGATCTAAAATAAGTTGAAAACATAACTCGAATTTCAAACGGCCAAAACTTTTGATTCTGGTGTCTGTTTGAGCTCTACCACATATCAAATCAAAACTTGCAATGAGATCTATGCCCCTAATGACATAGATAAACCTTGGTCACATTTTTCAAGACCCAAAAAAGCCTTGAAGGCCTCCAAAACTGAGTTTTTAGTCAAGATACCCAAATTTTTTAACATTCGATGAAATTCCAGCCTCGTTTAACGCAGTCTCTTTTCCATTTATCAATGAGGAATAAATTTATTCTCTGGGATTACAGTAATATTGATATTATGGATTTTAAATTTTACCGTTTTTCACAATTTATTGTTATTTATAATTAAATATATAACAATATATACATATTTTTTATATATTCACACATAAAAATTTAATTTTATAAATAAATAATTAAACATATTTACATATATAATATATTTTTCAATATATACCCTTTATCTAGATAAAAACTAATATCCATTTTATTTAAAATACAAATATATGAGTATTTATATACCTATATAATGTGTGTGTGTGTATTTGTGTGTATATATATTAACAAAATGATATGTATTATCCATATATTATAACATATGTATATACATATTAATATATAATATATGTAAATATATATAAATTTGTATAATTATACTTGCAGATACACATATATAATATATATGTGTGTGTACGTATGTTGTATATATGTATTTATTTATTTATAAACACATAAAAAATATATTTTATAAATGTATTTAAAACTGATCTTATAAATATATATCAATATACGAATAAGTGTAAGGAAAAAATATAACTAAATATATATAAATAAATAAATATAAATAAATATTAATATAAAGAATAAATATATAAATATATAAATATACAAGTATATAAATATATAAATATATAATATTCGAATAAATATGACTAAATAAATATATAAATAAATATATAAATAAATAGATATATCATTAAATGGAAAAATTAATAGGATGAGAGAGTGGTAAAGGTGCAGGCGAAGAGGTCTCGGGATCAAAACCAAGCGGAGGAAGATGTGCGCACGGGTGAAGGGGGGCGCTAGCGCTGTTAAAGGGTGGGGGAGTGGGGCTAGGGCATACAGGGGCCTGTGGGGGCATGTGGGTGAGGTTGGGGTGCATAGATGTTATTAAAAGGGGATCAAGCTATTAAAACCCTCTGATTTGCAGATTTTTTTAATTTTTAATTTTTAATTTTTTCAGATTTAATCAGCGCTTTTTTTAGCGCTGAAAAAAATGACCCTATTTTAATAGTGGTTCAATTATCAGTGCTTTTTAGTGCTGATAAAGGCTTTTTTAGCACCGATAAAACCCCGTTTTGTGGTTGTGTTAATTTTCAATGATTTTAATCTAAAACTTTCACTTCTATTTCCATGGGTTCTAAAATTTCTCAAATCAGTAGCATGCCACCAATGGAAAATGTCTCTTAGAACAATAAAGACAAGACAAAATTCAAGTGAGGTATTATTTTAGCTAAAAAATGTCTCCCCACACTTGATATTCAAAAAGTGTCCCCACTGTTAGAGAACAAGGTTGAAGGTGTGAAATGAAAAATAACTTAGTGGGAGCAATAGAAAAAGGCATAAGACAATAAAAAAAACCTTTTATAAAGAAGTATGTAATGAAAATTGATTGTGGTGGATCTGGAAACCTTCATTCATCTATGAAAAGGGGGATGTGAGTCCTGATATACAAAATTCCTACACTTGAAAGTGGTGAGTTCAAAAAAGATAAACAGAAAAGAACATGAAAGGAGGGTGACAAAATGGGACCATATACTCATTCAAGGAATATAAAATAGTTATAAAATAAGTAAAAGAGGAAATAAGTACATGGAAAACACAAGTAGTTCAAGAATACACAAAAATGGGGGAGTAGGGAAATCCTGAGACTCTGGATTTCCATCCTCAGGCTCCCTCCTAGTGTCCTCTACATGAATGTGCTACTCATAAAAAGTGGGCTGATCAATCTGGCCAGCAATATCAATGGACTAAATAATACTCTAATTTAGAAGAGGTTCAACCAAGGAACCAGTCAACTACTCATTTGTAATGGGCCGGTCCAAAATATAAGGAGTTCTATCTAAGGTAGTGGGTGTGGACAACGCATCAGCTTCTGGTGAATTCTGCATGATAAGTGTAGTATGTGTCAGAGTCTGTGCTACTGGCTACTCATCAGGGCCATCTCAAATCTGAATTGATGTCATGGGTCTAGCTGTGAGGTCAACAAAAAGAGTCTCCTTAACTTTCTTGGTGGCCTACTCCTTTCCCTTACAGTGGCAGGCCATCATAAACTCCCATTGAGTAGTCATGATAGTGATATCATCAGGAATTTGAATAAATCCCTGGCCTGTTGGGGTAGGAATATCTGTTGGAATAGAGGTATGCCCTAGTGGGGTGGGGGATGTATGAGGAAATATAGAGGTGGTGGTAGGGGTAGATTGTTGGACCGAGGAGATCTGAGGGTGACAAAATGGGTGGAATGGTGGGTCAATGAACATCACCCCTATCCTGGAATAGAATATGAAGGTTATTGATAATGAATTGGACTGAGGAACCTAGGTAATGAAACTACACATTTTCTGTGGGGGTGGGTGAAGATGGATGGGCCTAGGTAGTGGCTGCCCCTATTCCTGAATTGTCCTGGGTGGTCCTGGATCCTTAAGCAGTTAGAGACTAATCCTCACTCTCAATAATGACATACTCCAACCTACTTATATTTATTTTTCATATTCTTTTATAGCCCCATCTTAAATAAAATATGTGAATCAATCAACTACAAGATTCCCAAATATTAAAGGGGTAGGAAGGCCTTAAAAACCTTGAGATGTCTGGATATATGTGTGATGAAGTTTCCCCCCATCAGCATCCCACGTGCCTTCCAAACTTGTCCCTCATAGTAAAGTGAAAATGGGTGCAACATGTGAATAGATAGTTCATGGAATAATGTGGACATGAAAAGTACCTCAAGTTGGCTCAGCACCCCCTAAGAATCTCCCCAGGTTAGAAAAGTATGGGCAAAGATCCATATGCACAATCCACAGAAAAGGGCCCAAAACCTCTGTCTATTTCCCTTATTTGGTTTTATAGTTTGGGTCTTATATTCCTCCGTCTCAATGAAGACAGAACAATAGATTCCCAGGACAACTCTAAACTCTTTCACCATCAAAATCCAGTGCTTCTAGCCTAGCTGGACTTTCATTTGAACCAGGGTCAAGAAAGATCTCCCTAAACGATTCCTATCAGAACTGGAAAATGTGCTCTGAGTCCATGGCTTGAGATCCTCCATGAACTCCTCATCCATCTGAATCTGCCGTATAATTTCCATATCCACAATCTTATTGGTCTTCCTCAGCTTCATATGCAATTTGGCGAGGTCCCTGTATTTGGGCTCACTGAATTATAGTCAAAGACATGTGAGTTGTTGTGGGAAATCCTCCCCAGAAGAAGAGTGGGATTAGGGCTGTGAGGAAAAGGAAGGGCTGGTAGAGGGATCAAGGTATTGTGAAGAAACTCAAGTTTTTCATTTCATGGAAGGTTCAGGGTTAGTTCTCACTGAACGATTGGGGGGTGGGTTTTTGGATGGGGGTTTGGGTGTAGCTTTCTTAACTCAATCCATTGGATTTGCGATAGAAGAGATGAAGGGGAAGGAAATAGAGGGTTTATGGATGGGGAAAAATGAAGGAAAGTCGGTGATGATTCGCAGTGGGAAGATAGAATGGTAAGAAGGGGAGAAACGGTTTAGGCAGGAATCGATTGGGGAAGAAGGGAAAGTGGGAGACAACCCTGGAAGAAAGAAATTCAAAGTAAACCTTAACCCTTTCTAGGAGTGGAGAGTGTAGGAGGGATAGAGGGATGACACACATAGGAGCTCTAGGTATAAGGATAAGATGAAGGGAACAACATATATTAGGGTTGATCCAAGATATTTAAATCCCTCAGAAGCTATTGCAACATGAATTTCCACCTTTTACTATAAAGCATTTATTAAAAATCCCAGAAATAAATTTTTAGATAAAATAAATGACTAACCTCAATCCAAGGACTTCACAAATGGCCAATGAATCATTGAATCAAGGTGATGAAATTTTCACATGAAGTTTCACGGTGCAATTCACTTCATACATGCACTAATGTAGATCGAGGCAAGGAAAGCGCTTATTTTTATCACCACTGAACATAAATCAATGATAAAAGGTTTAACTTTATCATCTCTGATAAAGCTAATGTTTATCAGTGCTTTTTTTAGTGATGATAAATGTTAGATTTTATAGTGCTATTCTTAGTGTTCATAGATGTTTTTAATGAAAAATATTATTAATATATATATAATTATTATTTTTATATTTAAAATAATGTTTATTTATATAAATTAATTAAAAAACGCATGTTTATAATTAACATGATATATTAATATATATTTTTTAATAATTCAAATATATATATATATATATATAATGGTTTAAAAAAGTACTTATAAGATTATAAATGAATAAATATATATTTAAATACTCATAAAACTATAATAATTTTTTTTAAAATAATAAATATATTTATTATATTTATAGTTAAATATAAATTCCTTTTAAATATATTTTTTATAATTATAATTAAAAATAAATAAATACATGTCTCCAATAAATTTGGTCAATAAATAAGTAAATATATATATCAGGAGATAACGGTGATATTCATGGATATGATTTACATTATTTGTGTTAATAAATTAATGCATGAGTATAACTGATATTGTATGATAATAATTTTATTTGTGGACATGATTGTGGGTTGATATGTTCTAAATGTTAAGAGTACTTATATTATGATGACCCATGCATATGTTATGTATTCATGGATCATGAATGTTCATTTATACTGTTGAAACCTATTTTTATTATTCTGGGTATTTCCGAGTCCCACATCAGAAAACCCCTTTATGTATTCTGTATTTTCAATCTATAAAAGAAGGCCTCTACCTCACCTTAAGGTAAGGAGATTACCTCTTCTACATGGTATCGGAGGGAATACAATCCCAAGCCCTCCCTCTATCTTTTTTTCTCCTTCTCTCGGGTCTGCCCTAGGTGGACACCCTCTTCCCCGACGGCTCCCTTCCCTGGCGCCTCCCTTCCTCGGTGGCTCCCTCCTGGAATCCTTCCCGGTGGCCCTCTGTTCACGCTACTCAGGCAGACTCCCCCCGCCCCTGCATCTCCTTCCGGCACGACTCGGCTCCCGAACCAGGCGCGGCACCCGACTCCCGACCCAGCCGGTGCGGGCTCCTCCTACGAACGAGCCCTCCCCGTCGCGACTTCCCCCTGGTGTGCCTACCCTCTCAGCACGATTCCTCCCGAGCGCGACCCTCCCGGCGTCCCTCCCGCGCTACTCGCATCCCATCGGCACTCCTCCCAGCCTCACGACCCTCGATCACGACCTCCCTCCCGGCTCCCGATGCGCCCGCCTCCTCAGCGGATCCCGCCTTCCCTGGAAGTCTTTCCGGCTCCCGCAACTGCACGCAACAGCTCCCGCTTCTCCAGGCAGACATTCCCGTCAGCTCCGCCTCTCCCGCTCCGCACAAACCGCCCTCCCCAGGCGGTCCTCCTGTGCGTGCAACACCTCCCGCGGATCCCCTGACGACCCACCCTTGTATCGGCGCCGCTTCCTCGAGCACCCCCCCCGACGGCTCTATCCCGGGATCCTCTGGAAACTGCCGGCTCTACACCAGCTGGCTTCCACTCCTCCAAGCCACCCGGCTCCATCTCCAGGCGGTTCCCTCTAGGCAGACCGGTGCCTCCCGGCGAACCGGTCCCAGCGGCCCCCTCCAGGCATCCCGACTCCCTCCCAGCGAACCGGTCTAGGAGGATACCTCCTGGTGACCTGGCGCTTCCTACGCATAGCTAGCACCGCCTCTCAGCACCTCTCCCGCTGATTCCAGCACTGCCCACAACTGCGTCTTACACTGCTACCCGACACTTCCATGGCAGCCTCTTCAGCTCTACCCCAGATGATCACTGCCTCCACCCACCTCGTCAGTTGTGATAGTGGCCACTCCAGTCCTAGTAGTCATGGCCATTGGAGCGGTCGTCCACGTCCACTCTGTCACCTCTATGGAAAGCTCGACCACCTGATTGATCTATGTTGGATACTTCATGGGCGCCCTTCTCAGCACCTGCGTCGGGGTCCCCCAGCAGTCCAGGCAGCTCCATCCTCAGTCATTACTCTCCCATCATATTTGGACCTGTCTATGGCGGACTTCTAGCTGAGTCATGATCCTCAGACCCCTGCCGACCCTGGTCCTTCTTCGACTTCTCTATCCCATTCCGCTGCTTCTGCCGCCTTTGTTGGTCATCTCTCCTCTACTTGGATGCTCAACTCAGGTGCCTCTGACCACCTCACTGGTGATGTTGGTTTTCTGATCTTCTACTGTCCTTATAACTATCCATCAGCCATCACCATCTCCAATGGATCTACTATCCCCATTGTGGGTTTCAGTGCATGCTCCCTGACATCATCACTTCACTTGCCCTCTGTGGCACATGTGCCTCGCAGTCCCTTTAATCTTCTTTCCATCAGTAAGCTCACAAAAGATTTTAACTGTGCTGCTATATTTACCTCCTCTGCTGTTGTTTTTCAGGAGCTGACTACGAATCAGGAACTTGCTAGAGGCAAGCTTCGGGATGGGGTCTATATGTTTGATGGACCGACACCCATCGCCTGCACATCTATCTCTGATCCTGCCTTGGATCTTCATTCCCGATTAGGACACCCCCCCCTCGCCTCCACCATTCATCAGCTTTATCCAGATTTCAGACCACATACTTCTTTTCATTGTGAGTCTTGTACTTTTGCGAAACATCATCACACTTCCTACATTCCTCGGGCGGATACACGAGCTTCCAAACATTTTGATCTAGTTCATTCAGATGTTTGGGGTCCCTATCCCATCTCGAGTCAGTTGGGGTATAAATACTATATATCCTTCATTGATTATTTTTCATGAATGACTTGGCTATACCTCCTTCGAGAATGCTCCGAAGTGTTTTCCACATTTCAGACATTTTACAATGAAATTCAGAACCAATTTTCCACTTCTGTTAAATGTCTCCGCTCGGACAATGGGCGTGAGTACCTCTCCACCCATTTTCAGCACTTTCTCCAGGCGAAAGGCATCATTCATCAGACCTCCTGTCCGGATACACCCCCAGAAGAATGAAGTGGTCGAGCGGAAACACCGCCATATTTTGGAGACTACTCGTGCCCTCCTCTTCCACTGACAGGTGCCTTTGCATTTTTGGGGAGATGTGATACTCACTGCTACATACCTTATAAACCGTCTTCGTTCTTCTATCCTTCATGGGGAAACTTCTTTTCGGGCTCTGTTCTCTTCCCTTCCTCCTCAATCCCTTCCGCTTCTAGTGTTTGGATGCCTATGTTATGTTCGAGACACACGTCCTGGACTCTCCAAACTCTCTCCTAAATCTCTTCAGTGCATCTTCCTTGGCTATTCCTGCACTCAGCGTGGATATCACTACTACTCACCGGACCTCTGGAGGTATGTCATCTATGCCGACGTCTCCTTTGTTGAGAACTCTCTATTCTCCCTTCCCTCTCCTCATCCTGACTCAGATATCGATGACTTCCTTCCTATCCTCATCCACCCTCCTCCGGTATCTCCCCCTACTGCTGATACCCATTTTGGTAGGGTCTACTCCCGTCGTCCATCACCTGTATCCCCCATCCCGACCAATGACATCATCATTCCCGCTTCGTCCGATGCTCCTGCCCCAGCACCAGAGGACTTGCCTATTGCTCTCTAGAAAGGTACTCGCTCTTGACAGAGTACTCCTCTATTTGTATCTTCCTACAGGGTTCTATCTGCTCTGGAGACAGTTTCTATTCCTCTCACTTTGGGTGAAGAAAAATCTCACCCGGGATGGTTATCCGCAATGCGGGATGAGTTGCAGGCATTAGAAGAAAACCATACATGGGATCTTTTCCCCCTTCCAGCAGGAAGGCGGTTGGATTCAAATGGATTTACACAGTCAGGTTGAATCCCGATGTCACTCTCCATAAACTTAAAGCCCGCCTTGTGGCCAATGCCTTCGCCCAGACTCACGATATTGAATATTTTGATACCTTCTCTCCAGTTTCCAAAATGGCATCCATCCGGTTATTCATCTCTCTGGAAGCTCATCATCGCTGGCCTCTTCATCAACTGGATGTCAAAAATTCATTCATCCATGGATTTCTTGAGGAAGAGGTTTATCTGTCTCAGCCCCCCAGTTTTTGTGCCTTCGGCGCCGAGTCCCAAGTCTGACGACTCCGCCGCTCTCTTTACAGCCTCAAACAGTCTCCTCGTGCTTGGTTCAACCACTTTAGCACTGTCATCATTGACTTTGGGCTCTCCCGCAGCATGAAAGACCACACTGTGTTCTACAGGACAACCTCCACTGGTTGCATCCTGTTAGTCGTTTATGTGGATGATATCATCATCATCGACAACGACAGTGACGACATCACCCAACTAAAGAGCCATCTTCACCGGTACTTCCACACTAAGGATCTCGGTCCTCTCAAATAATACCTAGGCATCGAGGTATCCTATTCTTCGGATACCATTTTCCTATGCCAATGAAAATATGCATTGGATATTCTGCATGATGCTGGGATGACATAGGCCACTACTATCGACACTCCTCTGGAGCTTGGGGAACGCTCTCTTTATGGCTCATCCGAACCGTATTCACATCCAGAGCAATATCATCGACTAGTGGGAAAACTCAATTATCTTACCATGACTCGTCCCGACATTGCCTGCGCTGTCGGCAAAGTGAGCCAATTTATGGAGCATCCGACCACCTCTCATTGGGATGTTGTCATCCGCATCACCAAATACATCAAGCGAGATCCTTCCCATGGTCTTCACTACTCTCATCATGCTCATCTCAATACTGCATTTTGTGATGCAGATTATGCTGGTTGCCTTGCTACTCGGAGATCAACTTCAGAATTTTCCGTATTCTTTGTAGGCAACCTCATCTCCCGGTGCAGCAAGAAACAGACGGTCGTCTCCCGCTCCAGTGCAGAGTCCGAGTACCAATACATGGCCACAGTCACTATAGAGATCATTTGGCTTCGCTTGGATTTCCTCCACAGACATCTGCTCACATCTGGTGTGATAATCAGGCAGCCACCAAGATTGCTTGGAATCCTATTTTCCATGAACGTACGAAACATATTGAGGTGGACTGCCACTTTCTTTGCCACCACCTGGAGCACGATCATGTCTGCCTTAGCCACATCCTGATGGCAGACCAGCTTGCTGACATCTTTACCAAAGGCCTCACAGAAGCTCGCCTCACCTTGCTCAGTTCCAAGCTGGGCATCCACAGCATCTGCGACCTAGCTTGTGGGGGAGTGTGTCTGGTTTTTTCTTAATGTTATCTTTCTTTTGTGGGACTCGTGTTCCAAGTTGGGCATGTCCAGCTTGAGGGGGAGTGTTGAAACCTGTTTTTATTATTCTGGGTATTTCCAAGTCCCACATCAGAATCCCTCTTTATGTATTCCGTATTTTAAATCTATAAAAGAAGGCCTCCGCCTCACCTTGAGGTAAGGAGATTACCTCTTCTACATATACATTGACGTCTTTATTATTCATTCTTTCTATATTGTGAAGACTCATTTTTTATTGTCAATATTTTTCTAGGAATGATTCAGTCATGTTATACTCGTTAACTTATTATGTTCTCATAAATACTTATAAAAGTACAATAAATATATTTAAATAATAAATATATTTATTATATTTATGATTATAAATTTTTAATTATATATAAATGATTTTTAAATATATCTATTTAAATATTCACAAAATTACAATAAATACATTTATTATAATTTTATAAATATATATATTTATATATTAATAAGTACATACATATATAAATATATTTATAATTATATGAAAATATTTATAAAAATATTTATTTATAATTATAATTATAAATATATATATATATATTTAAATAATTATAAAATTATAATAAATATATTTATTATATTTATAATTTTATAATTATATTAAATTATATAAATATAGATAAATATTTATAAATATATACAAATATTTATAATTATATATATATATATATATAATTATAAAATTATAATAAATATATTTATTATATATAATTATAAAATTATAAATATAATAACTATATTTATTATATATAATTATAAAATTATAAATATAATAAATATATTTATTATAATTTTATAATCATAAATAAATATATAGTTATTTATAGTTATAATTACAAATACATCCATAATTATTTAAATAATAATAAAATCATAATAAATATGTTTTTATATTAATATATATATATATATATATATAATTATATAAATATATTTATATCTATATAAAAATATTTATAAAAATATTTATTTATAATTAGAATTATAAATAAATATATATAAATAAATAATTATAAAATATATAAATATATTTATAATCATATTAAAGTATTTATAAAATAATAATATATATATTATTATATTTTTAATTTTATAGATATATATAATAATATAAAAATATATAATTATAGAAATATATTTAAATAATAAATATATTTTTTAATTTAGATATTTATGATCATTTTTTTAGCGTTGATAAAGATTCCCTTTTATCAATGCTTAAAAAGCACTCATAAAACCAGTCTTTATCAACATTATAATTTTAGCGATGATAAAGGTGTATCTTTATCAACGCTAAAAAAACATCGATAAAAAATAGTTTTATCAGCACTTTCTATGTTAGTTGTAAAGACCCTGACCCCAGTGGTCTGGAGCCAGTGCCTTACTTTATTACATTGGTATGATTGTAAAGAATCACATCTCGAATGACCAATCAATTTAGTGGTTTTGGAAACCTGATTACATAAATGAACTTTATATTGAAAATTTAAAAGAAAAAACATAGAATCTCCATTGATAAAACCCAAGAACTCTTAGATTAACCCTAAAAGTCATTCATAATACCTCTCAAAATTCTAGGTAAAACAAACATATAAAAGGGGTGAACTCAGATACTAAGTTAGGGTAAGCAATACAGTGGAAGCTATAACATAAACAATAAGGCATGATCAATAAATAATAACACATGTCATTAAAACATAATCGTGAGCATAATATGGAAAGAATAAAAGCAGAATAAATAATTTCATAATAAAACATAACCACGAATATTCTACTATTCGAAAAACATAAATTGTATATATATATATATTTATACATATAAAAAAAATATTTTATAAATGTATTTAAAACTGATCTTATAAATATATATCAATATACAAATAAGTATACGGATAAAAAAATATAACTAAATATATATAAGTAAATAAATATAAATATATATTAATATATACGAATAAATATGACTATATATATATAAATAAATTGATATATCATTAAATGGACAAATTAATAGGATGGGTGAGTGGTAAAGGTGCAAGTGCGCAGGAGGAGAGGTCTCAAGTTCAAAACCAACTGGAGGTAGGGGTGCGCACGGGTGAAGGGGGAACTAGTACTGTTAAATGGTGGGGGTGGGGGCTAGGGCGTGTGGGGGTGTACGGGGGCATGCGGGTGAGGTTGGGGAGCATAGATGTTGTTTAAAGGGGGGTCAATCTATTAAAACCCTCTGATTTGCAAATTTTTAATTATTTTTTAAATTTTTTTTAGATTTAACCGAATATATTTTTTAGCGCTAAAAAATGACCCTCTTTTAATAGCAGTTCGATTATCAGTGCTTTTTTAGTGCTGATAAAAGTTTTTTTAGCACCGATAAAACCTCGTTTTGTGGTTGTGTTAATTTTCAATGATTTCAATCTAAAACTTTCACTTCTATTTCCATGGTTCTAAAATTTATCAAATCAAAATCATGCCACCAATGTAAAATGTCTCTTAGAACAATAAAGACAAAACAAAAGTCAAGTGAGGTACCATGTTAGCTAAAAAATGACTCCCCACACTTGATATTCAAAAAGTGTCCCCACTATTAGAGAACAAGGTTGAAGGTGTGAAATGAAAAATAACTTAGTGGGAGCAATAGAAAAAGGCATAAGACAAGAAAAAAACCCTTTTATAAATAAGTATGTAATGAAAATTGATTGTGGTGTATCTAGAAACCTTCATTCGTCTATGAAAAGGGGAATGTGAGTCCTGATATACAAAATTCCTACACTTGAAAGTGGTGAGTTCAAAAAAGATAAAAAGCAAAGCACATGAAAAGAGGGTGACAAAATGGGACCATATACTCATTCAAGGAATATAAAACAGCTATACAATAAGTAAAAGAGGAAATAAGTACATGGAAAACACATGTAGTTCAAGAATACATAAAAATGGGGGAGTAGGGAAATCCGGAGACTCTAGATTTCCATCCTCGGGCTCCCTCCTAGTGTCCTCTACATGAGTGTGATGCTCATCAAAAGTGGGCTGCTCAATCTGGCCAGCAGTATCAATGGACTAAATAATACTCTAATTTAGAAGAGGTTCAACCAAGGGACCAGTCAACTACTCATTTGTAATGGGCCGGTACAGAATATAAGGAGTTTTATCTAAGGTAGTGGGTGTGGCCAGCTCATCAGCTTCTGGTGAATTCTGCATGATAAGTGTAGTCTGTGTCGGAGTCTGTGCTACTGGCTACTCATCAGGGCCATCTCAAATCTGAATTGATGTCATGGGTCTAGCATTGAGGTTAACAAAAGGAGTATCCTTAACTTTCTTGGTGGCCTACTCCTTTCTCTTACAATGGTAGGCCATCATAAACTCCCATTAAGTAGTCATGCTAGTGATATCATCAGGAATTTGAATGAATCCCTGGCCTGTTGGGGTAGGAATATCTGTTGGAATAGAGTTAGGTCCTAGTGGGGTGGGTGATGTATGAGGAAATATAGAGGTGGTGGTAGGGGCAGGCTTTTGGGCTGAGGAGATATGACGGTGAAAAAATGGGTGGAATGGTGGCTCGATGAACATCACCCCCATCCTGAAATAGAATATGAAGGTTATTGATAATGAATTTGATAGAGGAACCTAGGTAGTGAAACTAAACATATGCTTTTGGGGTGGGTGAAGATGGCTGGGCCTAGGCAGTGGCTACCCCTATTCCTAAATTGGCCTGGGTGGTCCTGGATCCTTAAGCAGTTAGAGACTAATCCTCACTGTCAATAATGACATACTCCGGCCTACTTATATTTCTTTCTCATATTCTTTTATAGCCCCATCTTAAATAAAATATGTGATTCAATCAACTACAAGATTCCCAAAGATTAAAGGGGTAGGAAGGCCTTAAAAACCTTGAGATGTTTGGATATATGTGTGATGAAGTTTCCCCCCATCAGCATCCCACGTGCCTTCCAAACTTATCCCTCATAGTAAAGTGAAAATGGGTGCAACATGTGAACAACTAGTTCATGGAATAATGTGGACATGATAAGTACCTCAAGTTGGATAAGCACCCCCCAGGAATCTCCCCAGGTCAGCAAAACATGGGCAAAGATCCCTATGCACAATCTAGAGAAAAGGGCCCTGAACCATTGTCTATTTCAATTATTTGGATTTATAGTTAGGGTCTTATATTCCTCCATCTCAATGAAGACATAACTATAGATTCCCAAGACAACTCTAAACTCTTTCACCATCAAAATCCAGTGCTTCCTGCCTAGCTGGACTTTCATTTGAACCAGGGTCAAGAAAGAGCCCCCTAAACGATTCCTCTCATAACTGGAAAATGTGCTCTGAGTGCACGTCTTGAGAGCCTCCATGAACTCCTCATCCATCTGAATCTACTGTATAATTTCAAGATCCACAATCTTATTGGTTTTCCTCAGTTTCATATACAATTTGGTGAGGTCCCTGTGTTTGGGCTCACTGAATTGTAGGCAAGGACAGGTGAGTTACTGCGGGGAATCCTCACCAGAAGAAGAGTGGGAATAGGGATGTAAGGAATAGGAAGGGCTGATAGAGGGGTCAGGGTATGGTGAAGAAACTCGAGTTTTACATTTCTTTAAAGGTTCAGGGTTAGTTCTCGCTGAACTATTGGGGGATGGGTTTTTGGATGGGGGTTTGGTTGTATCTTTCTTAACTCAAGCCATTGGATTTTCCATAGAAGAGACGAAGGGGAAGGAAATAAAGGATTTTATGAGGAAAAATGAAGGAAGGTTGGTGATGATTCGTATTGGGAAGATGGAATGGTGAGAAGGGGATAAACGGTTTAGGCTGGAACCGATTGGATAAGAAGGGAAAGTGGGAGACAACCCAGGCAGAAAGAAATTCGAAGCCCACCTTAACCATTTCTAGGAGTGGAGCGTGTAGGAGGGCTAGAGGGATGACGCACATTGGAGCTCTGGGTATAGCGATAAGATGAAGGGCATGACATAGATTAGGTTTGTGCCATGATATTTAAATCCCTTGGAAGTTATTGCAACATGAATTTCCACCTTTTACTATGAATCATTTATTAAAAATCCCCTAATACTTTTTTAGATATAAGAAATGAATCACCGCAATCCAAGGACTTTGTGAATGGCTAATGAATCATTGAATCGAGGTGATGAAATTTCCCCATGAAGTTTCACAGTGCAATTCACTTCATACATACGCTAACGTAGATCAAGGCAAGGAAAGTGCTTGCTTTAATTAGCATTGAATATAAATCACTGATAAAAGGTCCAATTTTATCAGTTATGATAAAGCTAACGTTTATCAGTGTTTTTTTTAGCGATTATATATGTTAGATTTTGTAGCGCTATTCTTAATGTTCATAGATGTTTTTAATGAAATTTTTTATTCATATATGTAAAATTATTATTTTTATATTTAAAAATAATGTTTATTTATATACATTCTTTAAAAAACGCATGCTTATAATTAATAAAAACATGATATATTAATATTTTTTTAATAATTTAAATATATATGTATATATATAATGGTTTAAAAAAAGTACTTATAAGATTATAAATGAATAAATCTATATTTAAATACTCATAAAACTATAATAATGTTTTTAAAATAAAAAATATAAAAAATATATTTATAGTTATATATAAATACTTTTTATATATATTTATTTACAATTATAATTACAAATAAATAATTATACGTCTCCAATAAATTTGGTCAATAAACAAGTAAATATATATACCAGGAGATAACGATGATATTCATGGATATGATTGACATTATTTGCGTTCATAAATTGATGAGTGAGTATAACTGACGTTGTATGATCATAAGTTTATTTGTGGACATGATTGGGGGTTGATTTGTTCCAAATGTTAATATTACCTATATTATGGTGACTCATGCATATGTTATGTATTCATGGCTCATGAATGTTCATTTATACATTGACACCTTTATTACTCATGCTTTCCATACTGCGATGACTTGTTTTTTATTATCAATATTTTACTAGGTATGGTTCATTCATGTTATACTCATTAACTTATTATGTTATCATAAATACTTATAAAAGTACAATGAATATATTTAACTAATAAATATATTTATTATATATATGATTATAAATTTTCTATTATATATAAATTCTTTTTAAATATATCTATTTAAATATTCATAAAATTACAATAAATAAATTTATTATAATTTTATAAATATATGTATTTATATATTTATAAGTATATATATATAATTATATAAAAATATTTATAAATATGTTTATTTATAATTATAATTATAAATATATATATTTATTTAAATAAATATAAAATTATAATAAATATATTTATTACATTTATAATTTTATAAATATATATAATTATATAAATATATATAATTATATACATATAGACAAATATTTACAAATATATACAAATATATACAAATAATTATAATTATAATTATAAATAAATAAATATATATATATATATATATAATTATAAAATTATAATAAATATATCTATTATATATAATTATAAAATTATAAAAATAATAAATATATTTATTAGAACTTTATAGTCATAAATAAATATATAGTTATTTATAGTTATAATTAAATATACATCCATAATTATTTAAATAATTATAAAATTATAATAAATATATTTTTATATTAAAATATATATATATAATTATATATATATTTATATCTATATAAAAATATTTATAAAAATATCTATTTGTAATTAGAATTATAAATAAATAAATAAATAAATAAATAAATAAATAATTATAAAATATATAAATATATTTATAATCATATAAAAATATTTATAAAATAATAATAAATATAATTTTTTACTTAGATATTTATCATCGTTTTTATAGAGTTGATAAATATTCTCATTTATTAGCACTTAAAAAGTGCTCATAAAATCAATCTTTGTCAGCATTAGAATTTTAGCACTGATAAATGTGTATCTTTATCAACGCTAAAAAACACCAATAAAGAATGGTTTTATTAGCACTTTCTATATTAGTTGTAAGGACCCCGACCCCAATAGTCTGGACCCTATTCCTTACTTTATTACATTTGTATGATTGTAAGGAATCACATCTCGAATCACCAATCTGTTTAGCAGTTTTGAAAACCAAATTACATAAACAAACTTTACATTGAAAATTTAAAAGAAAAAATGTAGAAACTTTGTTGATAACACCCAATAACTCTTAGATTAACCCTACAAGTCATTCATAATACCTCTCAGAATCCTGGGGAAAAGAAACATATGAAAGGGGTGAGCTCAGATGCTCAGTTAGGGTCAGCAATACAATGGAAGCTATAACATAAACAATAAGGAATGATCAATAAATAATAACACATGTCATTAAAACAAAATCCTGAGCATAATATGGAAGGAATAAAAGATGAATAAATAATTCCATAATAAAACATAACCACATATATTCTAATATTCGAATAATCACATGGACTATCAATTACTAGTTTATAATGAGAGAATTCATAATGCGTGACATCATTACCATATCGTCAATGCCTCATGCCAAGATCATACATAAATGGGTAAAAACTCAAACTAGTTTGTCTCATGAGACCTACCAATATAACAAGAGGCTATAGAGGGTCCCACCAGATACTTACTAAGTCCAATACATTCCTCATATAAAAGGGGGTGAAACATAATCAACATATACATTCATATTGAAACTAGCATATGAAATGTAAATAACTTTCCATAATCAGTAAACATAATAACTAACCATTCAAAGTTATATGGTGAATGATATAAAGGTATCACATCCACAATCAAACTAATCATAAAAAATTCAATGAAATATTGTAAATGATATCATAAGAGATAAACCTCAATCAAACATAATATCTAACAAAGTATATTGATATAGATGGAAATACTTTAGTAAAATCATTAACATTTCTTGAGAAAAATACTGTTTTTTTACTTTGAAATCATTTATTCAAAAGCCACACATTTATAAAAAAAGACATTTAAAAAGATATTTTTGAGTCAAAGTGTCTCATATCACTTTGAAACATTTTAGAGAAATTAAAAAATTAACATTTTAAAATATTCATGCCCTTATAATTAAATCCATAAAACCCATTTTGAAAACATGGACATGAATGAGAATGATTTAGAAGAATAAATATTCAAAACATTTAAAATGATGTTTTAATTAAATATTCCTTACATAAAACCTTAAAAATATTCCTTTTGAAAATATTTTTTAAAAAACATAGACATGGATGATAAATATGTCTCAATAAATACTTACGTATAAACAATCTTAGATAATAATGAGATTGAAAAATTAATCCCCACTAAAATCATATCATTAGAGTGAGAACAAATCAAAGACATAATTATGCGTGACAAGTATAAATCCACACAATATAAGTGGATATAAAGTATAAAATAATCATAGGTCATTCACACATATTCTTGGAAAAAAACATAACCAATGACATAGATGTTTAACTCTCGAATGAAAATTGAGTTAAGATATCCCTTACCTTGGGTTTTAATTCCTTCAGATTTGTTCAAACCACATGTATAATGGATTGAATAGTTTTACTAATTTATTACTGAAATAAACTCGTGTTTATAATACCTTACATAATCTTCTTATAACATTAACATTTCCACCCATTTATTAACAATATTTTGTTATTTCTATTATTTCGGGTGCGTTCTTTTCATGGTTTCCAAGGTTAGTTTATTATGGTCTTCCTTGTCAAAAAGAAATAAAAATACAAAAGTGATAACACACACACACACACACACATGTTTATATCATTTTAAAAAATTACATGTGAATTTAAACTTTCCAAAATTTCGGTAAAATGGAAACGAAGAATCATCATCCATGAAGGTGTTGAATTGACGCACCACATATGACAATTTAGCTATTTAAGAATAAAAGGATAAGATAAGAGATTTTATGATACTTTTTTCATAAACACAACAACATTTCAGTGTCTATGTTATACTGGGGCTTTCACGAATCATTGGATAAATAGGTAGGGACAAGTTAGAAGTGATAAAGAATTTGAAAGAGAAGAATAATGAATCTTACCTCTTGAAATTTTCTCTTTGAAGACCTCCTTAAGGATCCTGGAAGTGGTATTTTTTTGACACCAGAAGAACTAGAATGTGAAAATGGATGAGTAGGAGGGAATTTGGTAGAGTTTAGCAGAGATATAAGTCTTAGGGAAATGAAAATATGTGAAGGAGGGAGCCTCCTTTTATAACTGAGGTGAGAGGTAACATAGGAATTACTCAAACTATTAAAATACAATAAATTTATTATAGGGTTTAAGACTTCCAAAAGGCCTCAAAATCACAAGATATCCCATTTTTGAAGAAATATTGTCATTTTTGTCCTTCATGGTTTTACAATTTTAGAATAATTTAATAAAATATTTTATTCATTGAAAAATAATTTTTTCGAATTAAAAATTATTCACAATTATGAATTTAAGCACATCAAAAAAAGTTTCCAATTCGAATAAATTTTCTATTATATCATAAAAATATTATAAGCACCTATAGAAATCTTTAAATGACTTAAAAATATCAAATTATATTATTTTTTTTATTTTTAATATCATTAATTTGATTTATTCATTAATTAAATTAATACTGCATCATCTTTGTGAAATCCATTATGATATTTATTTTTTGTCTAAAAATTAAAAATAAAATTCTATAAGAAATATAATTTTATTATATTTCCAAAGACTATTATTTTTCGAATAAAACTTCTGGAAAACCTCATAGTAAAATACTATACTAATTGAAAATTATAGTGTGAACACGGTGTCTTTCTTTTTAATAAAATAATATAAAGGGACTAATATGATCCATGTGGACCCAAAATGTCCCCAATTCAAATAGAAAATAGTTATTGGGAAAAAAATTAACATCAAAGTAAATTTATATAGTTTATGGGTTAATTACATATTCTTATAAATTTAATTAGAAAAATTTATTTATTTTTTCTTCCACATGCACAAACATTACATCAACATTGCATAAGTATTAATGTTAATTAATTAATGTATACAAATTAAAAATAAATTACTATCATAAAAATAAATTAATTATATTCAAAATAAAATTATATATTTATTCATTATATATTCACTCATATACATGTCAAGAAAACTTCTTAAATTTGTTATTTTTTCTTTTCTTTCCCTGCGCAAGCATTGCACATACATTTGGATAAGATTAATATTATATAAATATGAAATTAAAAAATATCATAAAAAACATAAATTATACATAATAATTAATAAAAAGGCCATGAAAATAATTTTTAGGTCTTATTATTTTTAAGGAAATAAATTGGCTTTGTCAGCATGGCGTAGACACTGCGTCGACAACGACAATGGTTCTTTTATACTTATCAAGAAAATTATAATTTATATGTTCTAAATTATTTCTCTAAAAAATGTCTATTAAAACATCATAATTTAATTATTCCATAAGTTTAATAACTTTTATATCATAAATATCTCTCGATGCTATCATAAAAAATACAATATTTTCTTAAAAACTGTATTTTTACCATTCACTAAAAAGTCAACCATTTCAGAAAAATTCAAAAAATTCATCTTAATAATTTTTAAACATGTATAATTAAAAACTGAACTATGATTCTATGAGAATAATTTTCTAAATATGAGAAATTAAAATTTTAATTAAAATCTTTATTTACTCAAAATATACCAATTTTAAAATTATAACGGATTTTATGACACTGACAAATTAACTAAGGTCTCATAAAATTATATTATAATCATAAGACATAGAAATATTAACTTATGACTCAATTTTATGAAAATAAATTTTCTTTTGAATCATTATATTAATTATAAATTTTTAATAAACATTTTTAATTTATAGAATACTAATACTTAATTAATAATTTTTAAAAAATTTATTTAATTATACTATTATATAATTATACCATACTTTCATTTATAAGATGACAATTTTTTTATAATTTCATGGGTGAAGTTACTATTCATTTGGCTGGTTTACTATTCCCAAGGGTCATATTACTATTTATAAGGGTAACATTACCATTCAAAAGGGTAAAGTTACTATTAACTAAAAATTAAGTTGATCCTATCAAACTCTAAATATATTACTGATCATAACCATGTATGTCTATTTTTCAAAATTCAATTCACAGAAGCGAAAAAATTATTTTTAATGACCAGGTTATAACTATGTTGTTTAAATAACAAAGTGTCATTTTGTAGAGACTCAATGTTGTGTGCATTAAATTTGATATTAAATTAATTTTTAAATCCTTTGGGTGTTACATTCTCCCGTACTTCAATAAATTTCATCCTCAAAATTTGAAATTTCACTTCGAAATTGTAAAAGAAAGTTGATACTAGAAATTACCTATAATGGCCCGGACCCTCCTGGTCCATTACTTAGCCAAATTCTACGTGTTGGGGTGTCCTGGAAACCGTCGGTGAGTCAGGAGTATGTGGGTGTCAGTGGCAACATGTCACTGTGGTGTCACCTATCAGTGCCACTGATCGGTCTCACCAATCGGTTCCACCCATCAGTCTCACAGATTAGTTTCAACCAATCAGTTTCACCTGATCAGTTTCACTGACCAGTTTCACCCAATCGGTTTCACCCATCAAATTCAACCATAGGTTTCACCGATCGGTTTCACCCATCAGTTTCACCGATCGGTTTCACTGATTGGTTTTACCCAATCAGTTTCACCGAATCTATTTCACTGATCAGTTTCACCCAACCTGTTTCACCCATTGATTTCACCGATCGGTTTCACCCATCAGTTTCTCCCATTGGTTTCACTGATCGGTTTCACCCAATATGTTTCACCCGATCAGTTCCATGGATCAATTTTACACAATTAATTTCACCCATCAGTTTCACCCAATGGTTTCACCCATTAGTTTCACCGATCAGTTTCACCCATCTGTTTCACCCATCGGTTTCACCCATCGGTTTCACCCATCGGTTTCACCCATCGGTTTCACCCATTGGTTTCACCCCTCGGTTTCACAAATCTGTTTCACTGATTAGTTTACCTGATCAGTTTCACTGATCCCCTTCATCCGATCAGCTTCACTGATCAGCTTCATGAGATCAGCTTCACCTGATTAGCTTCACCTGATCAACTCCACCGATCGGTTTCACCGATCAGTCTCACCAATCGGCCACAGAGGGGTGTCGGGGTTTCCTTCCCCACTTTTTCCCGTAACGCCACGTTTAAGTATTTTAACCTTTTTAAAGTGGTTCAAGGCCATTTTTAGTGCCATAAACAATGTTTTAAATCCCCTAGGAGTTGGGAGACCCTCAACGGATATGTTTTCCTCTTTTTAAATGAAATCCTTTAACTCACAGCTGTTATGGCCACCCCTCTGATGAGAATTATTAAATAAAAATTAATTCCATCGTGTGTAACCGTCCAACTGCATGGTGAAACCATGATCCACTTTTAACGCCGTTCAAAATTCATATCTCATAAATTCAGGATCTCGCCTTTTTATCACATGGGAATTCCTTCTTTCTTATTCATGGTTGGTCTCTTTCCTTTCCCTGGTGCGTTTGGAGTCCCCCCTTCCCGAGACTAGTGGTGCGCCTATGCTGGAGCCTTTGCCGCTCACTTTTGGAGTCCCCAGAGTTCCTCCCCTGCAAGTTACACATCCCAGTTATTGGCGTGAGGAGAAAAACTTTGATCGTTGATCATCCAAGTAGGGTTTTTCCTTTATCTCTCTTTACTGTGTATCATGCAGGGTGGGTATGATAATGTTCCTACAGGGATGGATGAAACCAAACCTTAACGAAGATAATAAATGGTTTTAAATAATGAAGGGGTGTGTTGGATAATGTTTTTGTACTCTGTTACCTCTACTTATATGTTATGAATTGTATGGGCTTATGTCTATTAAAAATTGTGGTCGTTGGTGGTCCTTTCTTGAGCACTAATGAACCTATGTTTTCTGAATATTTTTGTGATTGAATGGTTGTAACATGTAAATTGGTTAATCACATAAAATCAGCTGATTAAATGGATGCCCAAAGAATAATAATCCTTGTATGGTCACCCCGGTTAACCAAATGGAAAGACAGAACTAAAGAAATGGTGTGTTTAAATGTGAAAAATCCCTGGCTCAGTTCTGATGATGTGTATGGTTGATTCTGGTTGATGCTCGTGAGGTGAAATGGATGGGGATGGGATCCCCTATTGGGGTTCAGCTGTTAGTTTGTGGATCTGAGGTCATGTGGGATCATATGTTGGGGCTTTTTTTGGTTCCATTATTTTGAGGTATCTCATAGATCCCTTTTGTTGTTGTGACTTTACAAGAGAACCGAGTGTGAATGCTTAAATTGGTGATTGGATGTGTTTTTCTTTCCTTGGCTTGTGGCTATGCCTGTTAGTTTCCTGGTAGTGAAGAATTATTTAAATGGAGACACTTGAATATGAAAACAAGAATAGGCTCAATGGGGAATTGTTTTTTGGGAAAGAGTTATGACTTGGTTTTGGTTGTGGTGATTATTATGAATGAACAGTAATGAGGGTGTTTGTGTATGGGCTGATTTTAGAACCCCTAGGTTAGGAAGTGTGCTAGTTTAACTATATGTATAATTTAGTTCTTATGTTTCTTATTATTACCCCACACAAGTTGAGCACTTTGTGCTGAACACCCCCATTTTATGAGGGATGGTGTTTTTTCCAACACTCCTATGAATGGCTAGTTATTAGCTCATTTTCTGCTCCCTTTACTGAGTAGTCCATGATTCTTTAGGCAAGATGTAATGGTCTGAGGTCCATTATATCCCATGATTCTTCAGGTAGGGTACATTGTGGTGGTTGGCCCAGGTGTGTGCGGGCAGGTTGTTTCCCAAGTGTCTTCGGGATGAGGCCCAGGTGTCTTTGGGCGTGAAAGTAGTTGTTTTGGCCTAGGTGTCTATGGGCATGGTTACATTTGGTTGTTGTGGCCCAGTGTTTGCGGGCGGGATGTGTGGTTATGGTATACCAGGTGTGTGCAGGTGGTGTATGGCAGTAGGACTGTAGTGAGAATGTTGGGGCGGGTCTGACACGTAGGATGTCTTCAATAACCAGTGGGGAAGTGGTGTAGTGTACCCAAACATCCATTTATTATTACTATTAATTTACTTGACTTGATTTATTTAAGGAGTGTTACTTGGTGAGGTTTCAGTGGATAGTTTACTTTCTAGGTGCTTTGGTTATCTCCTTTTTCTCACAGGGCATTATAATGCCTCCCCACTTGTGCACGAGAGCTTTTGGTTTTCCCTATTGAGTATACTAGTATAATCACCCTACGTATGTAAAACTGCTTTCTGGTTTCCTGGGGGACATCAAGGACCATGCGGGGCCGTACTAGTTCGGGCATTGGGACATTTGTTGTTTTTGTTTTTCTTTTCTTTGGTACTTCCCCTTGGAGTTTTCTTATACTTTTATCACTTATTATTAGTACATGTATATGGGAATTGTTTTTTCTTTACTTTTACTTACACTTTTGGTTTTGTTGGGATTTACTATCTTATCTCCCAATCCTACTAAATAAAAAGGGTAATGCCTTCCATTTTACATGTGATTCTATACCCTTGGTTCTAGTCGCCACTCCGGGGCCTATTGAAGGTGGGTCTCAGGGGTCATTATCTCTCCTTCAACTTGAGGAAGGAAGGGTTTGGAAATATGTTGTCCCTTCCCTCATCTTGGTGAAGGAGGGTCGTGACAGAATGATATCAAAGGGAGTTTTAGAGATAGGATAGAGCTCGGGGTTAGGCACATTGAGGATTGTATTGGATGGTAGGGAAACAGTATTAGGCAATCTTGGTGCGTGAAATAGGATAGGGAATACCAGCTAGGACACGAGATTTTAGGACCCTCTTTGATCTGATGTAAGGACTCAAGACCTACCAAACGACCAAGTGAGGCTACACTGAATTCAGAGTAGAGATCCTAGGAAAGGTACATGCATCATAATGACTTGTGTTCTTGTGTGTTATGGGAATTTAAATAAAAAAAAGTTTAAGAAAAATTTAAAAGAAATATTCTACACTACTCAGGCTTAGGTTTTTCTTGTTTACCTTCAAGCTATGGAAATCAGACGGTGACCACAATTAGTGTGGGTAATCAAGGCCTAGGAGGTTGATTTAGATGATCAGTGAAGGACTGATCAAGAGAAGGAGGATAACCAGTGGAAGAGGACGCTTCGTGCCTTTCAGTGGAAGACCCTCAGAAAGTACGAGGGCAGCGTCTCAGACATGGAGAAAGAGAGATGACTCGAGGAGTTGGTTATAGCTTTCATCTTGATCTGGGCTCTAGATGAGTACTGGGTTCTGTTGGAGGTCAGTCAGATGCGAGGAGTAGCTCGTCAGTGGTAGATGATCTACCTAGGATAGATGATAGAGATTGAGGTTTTGTGGGCTGACTTCATGAAGGAATTCTGGGTGGAATTACTTTCTTCTATGATGAAGGATGAGAAGAGGCAAGAGATACTCTCCCTTCAGCAGGGTAGTATGTTAGTGAAGGAGCTGGTAATCAAGTTCAAGGATCTCCTTCATTTTGTTCTATTCCGGAAGAGGAGTCTTGGGTGAGACGTTTAGAGGAGGCACTCTGACCTTCTCTTCATAAGTTGTTACTCCCTTCACCCTAACGATGTACTTGGAGGTCCAGAAGAAGGATAAAGTGGTGGAAAGTATTGACATGCTAGGAGGTGTGACACGAGAAGGGATACAACTAGTCTCATCAAAGGGGAAGGCCATCAGAAGCAGGCCTCTAGCATCAGGGCCTTATAGGTTTTGACTAGTGGGGAGCAGGCCCTAACAGTTCCATTTTTAATTTCCCAGTCCTCATCCTTTCTATGCGGGCCCAAGACTGAGGTGCTTCATCTGTGGTAGCTGTGGGAACCTTCAGAATCAGTGCCCAGATAGAGTGTAGTACAGTGGGGGTGGGTAGGTTTGATGCCCACCTCAGTAATAGCAGTTTCTAGCGAGGTCATTTTAGCAGTAATAGTAGGGACAGCGAGCTCTCGCTCCTCCAAGAGCAGGCGTGGTAGGAGGAGGCCAACCCTAGGGTGATCCTAAAGGACCTTGACTAGGGCATGGTCGAGGAGGTGGTCAATAGCTGAGAGGTAGAGGAGCTGGGCGTGGATAGTTGCACGCTGCAGAGGCAGTATTTCCAGTAGGGTTAGAAGTCATTCGAGGTATGATCAGCTTGTTTATCACTCTTGCTTGCACCTTGTTTAATTCAGGAGCTTCACACTCCTTTTTTACACCCGGTCTAGCCCATGTCTTGGGCCTATACATAGAGAGACTCTCCATTCCCCTGGTACTGAGTATGCTAGTTGGGGGTCATACTAGCCTGTTTGATGTTTGTCGAGGATGCAGACTGATGTTGGGGCCACATCAGTCTAGTGGGGATCTTCTTCTACTACAAATGCAGCCTTATGATATCATACTATACATCGACTGGCTATTTTCTATGCATTTTGTTGTCGACTGCTTCCAGATAAGAGTAATGTTCTCTAATGTGAATGGCCAATGTGTTTCTTTTGTTGGCGAATGGAGTTGTCAGGTGGGGAGACATCCTGTGGAGCATCTTTTTTCTAAGTTGTCCAAGCTTTAGCAGAATTAGTGGATGATGAGATAATGGATGTTCCAGGAGTTTTCAAAGAGTTCCTAGATGTTTTTCCCAAGGAGTTTGTGACTCTACCCCCTCGAAGTGATGTTGAGTTCGGGATATACTTACAACCCAGTGACCGTATGATTTTGATGGCTTCTTATCGGATGGCACCTTCTGCATTGCGGGAGTTGTGGATTCATATTGATGATCTGATGAAGAAGGGTTTTGTCCAACCCATTATGTCACTATGGGGTGATCTGGTCTTGTTTTCAATGAAGGAAGATGGTGGTCTCATGATATGCATAGACTACCGGAGACTGAATCAGGTAATGGTCAAGAACCATTACCCTCTCCCAATGATAGATAATCTCTTTGACCAACTGAGGGGAGCAGGTTGGTTCTCTAAGATCAATCTATGGTTTGGGTATCACCAGTTAAGGGGGAAGGACATTGATATCCCTAAGACTTATTTTAGGTGTAGGTATGGTAACTTTGAGTTTGTATTCATGTCATTGGGTGTTACGAATGCACCTACTGTGTTCATGGGGCTCATGAACTCTATTTTCCGTGATTTTCTGGTCCGGTTCATCATTGTGTTCATCGATGACATTTTGATCTACTCAAGATCAGAGGAGGAAAATACTAAGCACCAAAAGATAGTCTTAGAGATCCTTAGACATCATCATATCTATGGTAAATTGTCCAAGTAAAAGTTCATGGGAGGAGAAGTGCATTTCCTTGGACACGTGGTGTCTCAGCAAGGGGTAGCAGTTGATCTGTCAAAGGTTGAAGTGGTTATTTCTTGGGAAGCACAAAAGTATGTGACATAGGTTTGTAGTATTTTGGGTCTGGTAGGCTATTATCGGAGGATCATACCTGAATTATCTCGAGTTGCAACTCCTTTGATAGCTTTTAAAAGAAAGGACCAGGCCTTCGTATAGAGTGATCAGTGTCAGATAGCTTTCAGCTATTTGAAGAAATGGTTGGTCAGCGCTCTAATGATCAGGTTTCCAAAGGAAGGGGTGTTGTATGAGGTGTTTTGTGATGCTTTTAGACTTGGACATGGGCGTGTGCTGATGCAGCAGTAGGGAGTGATATCTTATGGGTCTAGGAAGTTATGTCCTCATGAGCATAACTATGCCACCCATGACCTAGAGCTTACAACAATAGTGTTCGTGTTGAAGTTGTGGCAGCATTACCTAATCGGGGATCACTTTGTGGTCTTCACAGATCACAAGAGTTTGATGCATTTCTTTACCCAGCGGGACCTGAACTTGTGACAACAAAGGTGGGTGGAGTTTCTTTAGGACTACAACTTCGATATCTCTTACACTGAAGGTAAGGTGAATGTTGTGGCTGATTCCTTGAGAAGGAAGTCATAGAGGGAAGTTGTTCAGGAATCTGTGGATGCTAGGAAGGTAATGGAGGAGTTGGCTACCCTACACCTAGATTCAAGGGTGGATGGTAGTAGAGGTTGTCTGTTTCAGACAACAGTTTAGTCCCTTGTATTGTAGTAGGTGGAGTATTCTTAGTGGGGAGACTTAGAGAGTGAAGTGATGCGTGATAGGGTTGACCAAGGTAATGCTTCTGAAGGGTGGTCAGAGGATGGTTAGAATCAGATGCTTTTCTGAGGGAAGTTGTTTGTCCCAGAGACGATGCACAATGGAGTTCTCCGTGAGTTCCATAACTCACTCGTAGCAGTACACCTAGGAGTTTCCAAGATATAATGTGGCCTTAGGGAATAGTTTTGGTGGCCCAGGGTGAAATGGGTAGTGGTGGAGTTTGTGGCAAGGTGCTTGGTGTGTCAGTAGGTTAAGGCTAAACACCGTATCCCAGGAGGTTTTTTGCAGCCTTTAGATGTCCCCGAGTAGAGGTGAGAGGACATCTCAATGGATTTCATCACAGGACTTCCCAAGGTTCAAGGAGTTTGTGATGCTATCTGGGTAGTGGTAGACTGGATGATGAAATCAGCCCACTTCCTGGCGATCAAGGAGTCGAGTGTGGTGGATTCCTTAACACGGAGATATGTGGATGAGGTGATGTAGTTTCATGGAGTTCTAATGTCCATAGTCTTAGACAGGGATGCATGGTTTACCTCACGAGTTTGGAGGGGATTACAACATGATTTTGGCACACAACTATGATTTAGCACTACTTTCCACCCCCAGATAGATGGGTAGACAGAGTGAACCATCTAGACATTGTAGGATATGCTACAGGCTTGTATTTTGGACTTTGTGGGATCATGGGAAAGTCATTTTACCTTAGTAGAGTTTTCCTATAATAATAGATATCACTCTACTATTGGCATGGCACCGTTTGAAGCCTTGTATGGGAGGTCGTGTCGTTCTCCTATGTGCTAGACCGAGGTTGGGGAGGCAGGTGATCTTGGCCCAGAGGTAGCGTAGAGCACAACAGAGAAGGTTCATCTTATGTGTGCGAGGATGAAGGCATCCCAGGACTGACAAAAGTCATATTCTGATTGTAGGAGGTGGCCCTTGGAGTTTGAGGTTGGAGACCATGTGTTCTTGAAGGTTTCCCCTTGACGTGGGCAGTAAAGGTTCGACAAGGGGATCATGCCCTCTCCTAGGTTCATCGAGCCTTTCGAAGAGTTGGGGCGAGTCGGTGAGGTGGAATATCAACTGTAATTTACACCTCAGATGGAAATGATCCACGAAATTTTCCACGTCTCTTAGATTTGTCGATATCTACACGATGATTCCCATGCCACTGACTGAGGAGAGTTGGATATAGGGGATGGCGCTACTTTTGTGGAATGAACAGTGAGGATCGAGGATCGAAAAGAGAAAGTGCTTCATGGATGAACCATCCCTTTAGTTTGTGTGTTGGGGAGGCACGGTGTCCTCGAGGAGAGTACTTGGGAGCAAGAAGCTCAAATGCACGCCCAATACCCAGAGCTGTTTTGAGTTGTTGTTCCGAGCCTTCCTTGATATTCTTGTTTTTTTGTGACCTGCTGTGATGTAATTATTACTTTTTTGGTATATGAGATGATTTTTTTCCTTACCTTGTTAATGTTTATGAAAAGTTATGATATGTGGGGAAGGGAGAACCTGATTCCTAATCAAGACGCATTAGCGCAGATGCGATTAAACCCATACGGGTGAGTCAGTGCCACCCAAAGCGGATAATATCTTGAAAGGGAGGAATGAACTAATTGATCCATGTACTGGGAAAATGTGATCCTTAGAATTCATATGGTTGTTTGGGTTGGTTTTTCCCTAAGAGGTATCTTCTGGAGTGGTTGTTTGGGTTACTCTTGTATTCTTGAGGACGAGAATAATTTGAGAGGTATATGATGTAATAGTCCGGACCCTCCTGGTCAATTACTTTTCCAAATTAAAAGTGTTGGGGTGTCATGGAAACCATAAGTGAGTTAGGAGGATGTGGGTGTCACTGGAAACTTTTCACCGTGGTGTCACCTATCAGTGCCACTGATTGGTCTCACAGATCAGTTCCACCCATCGGTCTCACAGATCGGTTTCACCGAATCAGTTTCACCTGATCAGTTTCACTGATCAGTTTCACCCAATTGGTTTCACCCATCGGTTTCACTAATCTATTTCACCCATCGGTTTCACCCATTGGTTTCAATGATCAGTTTCACCCATCAGTTTCACTGATCGATTTCACCCAATCAGTTTCATCCAATCCGTTTCACTAAGCAGTTTCACCAAATCAGTTTCACCCATCGATTTCACCAATTGGTTTCACCCATCGGTTTCACCCATTAGTTTCACGGATTAGTTTTACCCATCATTTTCACAGATCAGTTTCACCCAATCAGTTTCACCCGATCAGTTTCACTGATCAGCTTCACCCGATCAACTTCACTGATCAGCTTCATGATATTAGCTTCACCCGATCAGCTCGACCGATCGGTTTCACCGATCAGTCTCACCAATCATCCATAGAGGGGTTTCGGGGTTTACTTCCCCAGTTTTTCCCATAATGACACTTTTAAGTCTTTTAACCTTTTTAAAGTGGTTCAAGGATATTTTTAGTTCCATAAACAATGTTTTAAATCCCCTAGGAGTGGGGAGACCCTCAATGGACCCGTTTTCCTCTTTTTAAATGAAATCCTTTAATGCACAGTTGTTATGGCCACCCCTCAGATGAAAATTATTAAATAACAATTAATTCTATCATGTGTAACCGTCCAACAAGGTGGTGAAACCATGATCCACCTTTAAAGATGTTTAAAATTCATATCCTGTAACTCTAGGATCTCACCTTTTTATCACATGGAAATTATTCCTTTCTTCTTTTTGGATGGTATCTTTCCTTTCCCTAGTGCGTTTGGAGTCCCCCCTCCTGAGGCTAGTGGTATGACTGTGCTAGAGCCTTTTATGCTCACTCTTGTAGTCCCCGGAGTTCCTCACCTACAAGTCACGCATCCCAGTTATTGGCGTGAGGAGAAAAACGTTGATTGTTGATCATCCAAGTAGGGTTTTTCCTTTATCTCTCTTTACTATGTATCATGTAGGGTGGGTTTGATAATTTTCCTAAGGGGATGAATGAAACAAAACCTTAACAAAGATAATAAATGGTTTTACAGAATGAAGGGTTGTGTTTGATAATATTGTTGTACTCTTTTACCTTTTCTTATATGTTGTGATTTGTATGGGATTATGTCCACTGAAAACCGTGTCCATTGGTGGTCCTTTCTTGAGCACTAATGAACTTATGTTTTATGGATATTTCTATGATTGAATGAATGTAACATGGAAACCAGTTAATCATGTAAAATCAGCTGATTAAATGGATGAACAACGAATAAAAATCCTTGTGTGGTAAGATCGGTTAACCAAACGGAAAGACAAAACTAAAGAAATAGTTTGTTTAAATCTGAAAAATCCCTTTCTCTATTCTGATGATGTGTATGGTTGATTATGATTGATGCTTATGAGGTGATGTGGATGGGGATGGGATCCCCTATTGTGGTGTAGTTTTTGGTTTGAGGATCTGAGTCCATGTGGGGCCTTATGTTGGGGCTTGGTTTGGTTCCATTACTTCGAGGGATCTTACAGATCCCTTTTGTTGTTGTGACTTTACAAGAGAACCGGGTGTGAATGCTTAAATTCATGATTGGATGTGTTTTACATTCCTTGGCTTGTGGATATGACTATTAGTTTCCCAATAGGGAATAATTATTTAAATGGAATCACTTGAATATGAAAACAATAATGGGTTCAATGGGGAATTGTTTTTCGGGAACGTGTTGTGACTTGGTTGTGGTTGTGGTGCTTCTTATGAATGAACAGTAATGAGGGTGTTTGTGTATGGGATGATTTTGGAACCCCTAGGTTGGGAAGAGTGCTTGTTTACCTATATGTATAATTTAGTTCTTATGTTTCTTATTCGTGCCCCACCCAAGTTGAGCACTTTGTGTTGAACACCCCCATTTCATGGGTGAGGGTGTTTTTCCCAACACTCCTATGAGTGGCTGGTTATTAGCTCTTTTTCTGCTCCCTTTCCTGAGTATCCCAATATTCTTAGGGCAGGCTGTGATGACCTGAGGTCCATTATAGCCCAAGATTCTTCAGGTAGGGTACGTTGTGGTTGTTGGCCCAATTGTGTACGGGTAGGTTGTTTCCCAAGTGTCTTCAGGATGAGGCCCAAGTGTCTTTAGGCATGACAGTAGTTGTTTTGGCCTAGGTGTCTGTGAGTGTGGTTATGTTTGGTTATTGTGGCCCAGTTTTTATGGGCAGGATGTGTGGTTGTTGTAGCCTTGGTGTGTGTGGGCGGGGTATGGTAGTGGGACTGCAGTGTGAATGGCGGGGGAGGTCTGACGCATAAGATGTCTTCAATAACCAGTGGAAAAGTGGAGTGGGGTACCCAAACATCAATGTGTTATTACTATTAGTTTACTTGACTTGCATTATATGGGGAGTGTTCCTTGGTGTGGTTTGGGTGGATAGTTTCCTTACTAGGTGCTTTGGTTATCTATTTTTTCTCACAGGGCATTAGAATACCTCCCCACTTATGCATGAGAGCTTTTGGTTTTCCCTACTGAGTATATATGTATACTCACCCTACATATATAAAACAACTTTTGGGTTTCCTGGAAGACTTCGAGGACCGTGCGAGACTGTACTAGTTCAAACGTTAGGATAGTTGTTGTTGTTGTTGTTTTTCTTTTCATTGGTATTTCCCCTTGGAGTTTTCTTGTACTTGTAACACTTATTATTGGAATATGCATATGGGAATTGTTTTGGATTTTCTTTTACTTCCACTTTTGGTGTTTTTGGGAATTACTATCTTATCTCTCAATCCTACTAAATAAAAAAGGTAATGACTTCCATTTTATGTGTGATTCTATACCCTTGGTCTTAGTCACCACTCTGAGGCCTATTGAAGGCGGGTCTTGAGGGTCATTATCTCTCATTCAACTTAAGGAAGGGTTTGGAAATCTACTATCCCTTCCCTCATCTTGGTGAATGCGGGTCATGACAATAACTTTATGGAAAACCCACATCAGAAAAGAAGGTACTAGGATAACATTTTTTTTGTTTCAATATATTTTCTCTAAAGTTGAGAAATTATTTCACTCTATAATAATTTAATGAAATATGAGTACTTGATACGATTCTATAAACATAATATTATCCTTCAGTTATGAATTTAACTATTCTTACTTTATTTCATGGCACAAGTTGTATCATATGGTAAAATAATCTATAAAACATTGTCCAGAGATAAAATCCAACCATTTCATAAGTGGTTAAATTTTCCAAAATATCATGATCCAACACTTTATAAATAATTTCACCGAATTTACATAATGAACTTATTAAACAACATGTAGTAGCTCTTAATTGTCACATACAAACATGTGAGTACATTATCCTTGTATTTTCTTGAAGCATGGTAATAACTTGAATGATCATAAACCCTTATTGAATAAATTCATGCTTCCTTATTCCTTATGTAAAACATAGGGATTTGGATATATTCCTTAAGTACAAAATGTAGTAGACTCTAACACTTTGTCAAAAACCCATTATTTAGATCCAAGATAGTATGTAGTATCCAATTTACGTTATCCAAATCAATCATCTCTTTATTCCGAAATTGACATCTCAATATTAGGAACATATTGTGGTCTATCTTTCCCCCAACCATATATTTTTTCAAAAGTTTATCTTGTTACTGAGTCACTTTTCCTTGGTACCATTCATCATACGATGTCAAATCCTTAATAAAATAGTACTGTAGTACAATAATTATATATTATATAATTATTATAACTAGTTCATCATTGATTAAAATACTAAAAAACATAATTATTGAATCTAACCATAAGAACATTAATCATTCCTCTTCATCTGTGGTAGAAGAATAATCTTGACTATGATCCATTTTCTTCTTTTGGTATACATTCACTTGATGCACGGGACATTGATTTGTGTAATAACCAATATTCTTGTAGTAGGAGCATTATACATTGGAAAACATAATATTACCCTAGAAATCACAAGAATGGTGGCCCTTCTCTCCACACTTGTAGTAAACTCCCATTCCTTTTAAGCATATACCAAGGTATTTCCTTCCACAGTTATCACATGTGGGAAAATACTTCATTACCTTATTACCTTTATCTATCATTTTTTGAGTTGTCCTATTATTCTCTTGCTTCCTTTTGAAGCCATAATAGTTATAAAACTCTTTCTCATTATTATTAGGAAATGATATTATCTCCTCATATGATGAAAATGTTTAAGAGACTAGTTCCCTTAAAAAGACTGACTTAAACTCATCGAAAAAACAATCATTCTTACTCTTTAAATTATGTGCATTAATGTGGTTCACATTCCTTCCAGTAGATTCCATTTATAAACAATTACATAATCTACATTAGACCATAATATTATGAAACATAATGTATAATTCCAATACTAGAAAAATACTTAACATAAATTTAAAAAATTATGTGTAGCTAATCTCATAATCATAAAGATGGTTTATTTGAAGGAATGATTACATTTAAATCATTCATAATGGTTTGTAAAGAAAATGTGAATTATCCTAATAATATCCCCTAGGAGTGTCAAACCATGTGCATAATAAGGCTCGTTGTCGTGTACCAAGTTACCCCAAGTTAGGCCTAGGACACCTTGCTGGAGTTGTTACCCCTAGGTACATATGTGGCTGAACCAAGTCTACTTGTAGTATCCAGATAAGGATGTATTGCTTGTAATACCCACATAATCTACACCTTAACATAGTTTTAGGATGATCATATATAGTTTTCCTCAAATTCTATCTTAGGGGTACGTTCTATAATCCATGTTTCCTAAATCTTATTTCCAAGCTTGCTGCTAAACATCTTATGACACCAGCTGTAAGGACCCCAACCCCAGTATCCCATAACTGTTTCCTTAATTTATTACATTGGTATGATTATAAGGAATTGTATCCCGAAGGACAAATCAATTTAGAAATTTTTGAAACCACATTTCATATATGAAATTTACATTACAAATTTAAAAGGAAAAACATAGAAACTTCATTGGTAACACCCAAGAACTCTTAGATTAACCCTGTAAGTCATTAATAATACCACTATGAATCCTAGGGAAAAGAAATATATGAAAGGGGTGTGCTCAGATGCTCATTAAGGGTAAGAAATACAGTAGAATCTATAAAATAAAAAATAATTCATGATGAATAAATAATACCACATGCCATTAAAATATAATCGTGAGCATAATATGGGAGGAATAAAAGGTAAATAAATAATTCCATATTAAAACATAACCATGGATATTATACTATTTGAATAATCATATGGACTATCAATTACTAGTTTATAATGAGGGAATGTATAATTCAGGACATCATAACCATACCATCAAGGCCTTGTGCCAAGACCATACATAAATGTGTAAAACACCAAATTAGTTTGTTTCATGAAACCTACCGATCCACCGAGGGACTATAGTGGGCCCCATATGATACTTACTAACTCCAATCTATTCCTCATATACAAGGGGTGAAACATAATCAATATATACATTCATATTGAAACTAGTATATGAAATATAAATAACTTTCCCTGATCAGTAAACATAATAACTAACCATTTAGAGTCATATGGTGAATGGTGTCAAGGTAGCACATCCACAGTCTAACTAATCATAAACCATTCAATGAAATATGGTAAATGATACAATAAGAGATAAAACTCAATCAAACATAAGATCCAATAAAGGATATTGACATATATGTAAATACTCTAATAAAATCATTAAAATTTATTGAAAAAAATACCGCTTTTTACATTGAAATCATTTATTGAAAAGCCACACATTTATAAAAGAAGACATTTAAAAATATATTTTTGAATCAAAGTGTCCCATACCACTTAGAAAAAATTTAGATAAATTTGGAAATTAACATTTTAAAATATTCATGTCTTTATAATTAAATCCATAAAACCCATTTTGAAAACATGGACATGAGTGAAAAAGATTTAGAATATTAAATATTGAAAACATTTAAAATGTTTTTCAGTTAAATATTCCTCACATAAAACCTCAAGAAGATTCCTTTTGAAAATATTTTAAAAAACATGGAAATTGATGGTAAATACGTCCCAAAAAATACTTACATATAAAAAATCTCAGATAATAATGAGATTGGGAAATTAACCCTTACTAAGATCGTATCATTAGTGTGAGAAAAAATCAATGAAATAATTATGTGTGACAAATATAAATCCACAAAATATAAGTGGATATATAGTATAAAACAATTATAGGTTATTCACACATATTCTTAGAAAAAAACATAATTAATGACATATATGCTTAACTCAAAGAATGAAAATTGAGTTAAGATATCCCTTACCTTGGGGTAAGGGGGTAATTTCAGCCAGGCCTGCCCTGCAAAAAATTGGGCTGCTGACCACTATTTGGGCTAGGCTGGGCCGGCTCGAACAACCCCATGAGACGGCCTGAGCCCGACCTCGGGCCAGCCCAAACCATCGGGTCGGGCAGATCTTTTTCAGGCCGGGTCGGGTTTTTTTTTGAGTCGGGCCATGGTGGACTTTTATTATTTTCAAAATAATTGTTTGTTTTAAAACTTTTTTTAAACATTTTTATTTAAATATTTTTTTATCATTTATTTAAAATGTTTTTTTAAATTTATTTTTAATCACACGTTTTTTGTAAAAAATTTTATTTTATTTTTTATTAACATTTTACAATGGGTGGATATATTATTTTTTTCTAAATAGATTTATATATTGTGAATCTAAATATGTTATTGCAGATTATAAAAAAAAATTAATGAGGGGTTGGGGGGTGTGCAGCAGTGAGTGAGTTTAAAATATTTTTATTTAAATGATTTTTTAACATTTATTTAATTTTTTTTATATTTTTTTTAACTTATTTATAATTTTTTAAGTGTTTGTTATTTTTTTATTTAAACCATTTTTAATATCTTTTTAAAACATTTTTTTTTAAATTTATTTTAAAATAATTAATTTAAAATATTTTTTAATTTTTTTTAAATGCCTGCTTTTTACAATTATCTTTTTAAAACATTTAAATTTTTTCATTTTTTAATGAAAAAGTTTTTTTAAGTGTTTGTCTTAAAAAAATTCATTTAAATGTTTGTTTTAAAAACTTTTTTAAATTTTTTTATTTAAACCATTTTTAACACTTGTTTAAAAAAAATTATATTTATTTTTAGACATTTAATTTAAAACTATTTCTTGAACGTATGTTTTTTAAATATATATTTTTAAACATTTAACATGTTTTATGTAAAATTTTTTTTTTATTAACATTTTACAGTGGGTGGATATATTATTATTTTTTAAATATATTTATATATGTATGTGAATTTATATATATTATGTGCAAATTGAAAAAAAAATTAATGAGAGATTGGGGGGTGTGTAGAAGTGGGTGGGTTTAAAGTATTGTTATTTAAATGTTTTTTATCATTTATTTAAAGAAATTTACATTTATTTTTTTAACTTATTTATGAAAAGTATTTTTATTCATTTGTTTAATTTAAAACTTTTTTTTCAAATGTTTTTTTATTTTTTAAACGCATGTTTTTTATATGTATTTTTATTAAATTTTTAACATTTTTTTGTAAAAATGTTTATTTTCTATTTTATTGACTTTTTAAAGTGGTAGGATATATTATTTTTTTCTAAATAGATTTATATATGTGAATCTATATATATTTTGTGCAAATAAATAATGAGAATTTGGGAGGGTGCGCAGTAGTGGGTGAGTTAATTTTTTTTCTAAATAGATTTATATATGTATATATAATATATATAATATATGCAAGTTTCATCAAATTTAAAAAAAACAATAACAAGGTTGAGGGTGTGTGAACATCATTGGGTGAGTAGTTATTTTTTTGTTAATATATAATAAGTTATTATATATATATATAATGTTAAATGATTGATATATATATATATATATAATATGAGAAAGTTGTAAAAAAATAGTGGTTGGGGGGCGTGCCACAGGGGGCGGGTTAGTTTTTTTTTCTAAATAGATTTATATATAATATATGTAAGTTGTAACATAATTAAAAAAATTAACAAGGTTGGGGGGTGTTCATGAATATCATTAGGTTAATGTGTTATTTTTTTGTTAATATATAGTAAGTTATTATATATATAGTATTGAATCATTGATATCTATATATATATATTATTAATAGATTTGTTTATATATATATATATTATATTGAATCATATATATATTATTAATGGATTTTTTAAAGCCACACTTAATTGATATATATTATTAATAGCTTTTTATATATATATATATTATTAATGGATTTGTTTATATATATATATATACATATATATAATATGTAAGTTTCATCATATTTAAAAAAAAATTAATGAGGTTGGGGGGTTTGTGCGAACATCATTGGGTGAGTGTGTTATTTTTTTGTTAATATATAATAAGTTATTATATATATATAATGTTAAATGATTGACATATATAAATATATATATAATATGAGAAAATTGTAAAAATAATAATTAGGGGTTGGGGGGTGTGCCGTAGTGGGTGGGTTATTTTTTTTTCTAAATAGATTTATACATGTGTAGTATATATAATATATGCAAGTTACAACATACTTAAAAAAATCAAGGACGTTGAGGGACGTGCATGAGCATCATTAGGTGAGTGTGTTATTTTTTTATTAATATACAACAAGTTATTATATATATATAATATTAAATCATTAATATATATATCAATAGCTCTGTTTATATATATATTATATTAAATCATTTATATTTATATATATATATTATTAATGAATTTTTAAAAGCCACACTTAATTGATATATATTATTAATGGATTTTTTTATAGGTATAAATCATTATATATAATTATATATCGTCGTATATATTACAGACACACACACACATTATAATTATATATAATAATAATTATATGTATATATATACATTATTAAATATATAATATATATTATTTTTTGTTAATATATAATGATATATATATACATATATTGTTTATATATATATACATACAATTTGGTGATAAAATAATAGGCGCATCCTTGTAAGCTTGAGGTAGGGGGATCAAATCTCCCTACTTGCAGTTTACTATTTATTTTTTTAACAATAGACGGGCTTCGCACAGGCTGGGCTTCACGTGGGCCAGCAAGGCGTGCTTTTTCGGGCTGACCCAGCTTGGCCTACGGGCCTTCTTGAATAGGCCGAGGCCTAACCCGATGAAGCTACGGCCCGAGCCCAGCCTGACCCGATGCGGGCTTTACTGGTCTGGGCTGCTCGAGCTTTTGGGCTGGGCCTGTCGGGCTTTTGGGCCGCCGGGCCAAAATTACACCCTTACCTTGGGGTTTACTTCCTTCAATTTTTTTCAAACCTTTGGTATAATGGTTTGAATAGTGATAATAGTTTATTACAGAACTAAACTCATGCTTATAATACCTTACATAATCTTATCATAACATTTTCCACCCATTTATTAATAATACTTTGTTATTTCTATTATTTCGGGTGTGTTCTTTTCATGGTTTCCATTTTAGTTTATTATGGTCTTCCTTATCAAAAAGAAATAATAATAACAGAAGTTATAACATATATATATTTTTTATTTTAAAAAATTACATGTGAATTTAAACTTTCCATGATTTCATTAAAAGGGAAATGAAGAATCATTGTCTACAAAGGTGTTGAATTGACGCACCACAGACGATGATTTCATTAATTAAGAATAAAAGGATAAGATGAGAGATTTTATGACACTTTTTCTATAAAAACAACAACATTAAATTTTATATGTTATATTGGAGTTGTCACGAATCATTGAATAATTGGCAGGGACAAGGTAGAAGTGAGAAAAAAATTTGAAATAGAAGAAGAAGTAATCTTACTTCTTGAAATTTTCTCTTTAAATACCTCCTTAAGGCTCTTAGAAGTGGTCCGTTTGTGAGACCATAAGAACTAGAATATGGTAAGGGATGAGGAGAAGGAAATTTGGTAGAGGTTAGTTGAAAAAAAATCTTAGGGTGATGAAAATTTGTGGCGGAGGGAGCCTCCTTTTATAATTGACGTGATGGGTAACATAAGAATTACTCAAATTATTAAAATATAATAAATTTATTATAGGGTTTAAGACTTCCAAAAGGTATCAAAATCATAGGATATCCCATTTTCGAAGGAATATTACCATTTTTGGCCTTGTTCATGATTTTTGAATAATTTAATAAAATATTTTATTCATTGAAAAATAATTTTGTCAAATTAAAAACTATTCACAATCATGACTTTAAGCACATAAAAAAATGTTTCCAATTCGAATAATTTTATTATTATATCATAAACATAATATAAGTACCTATATAAATCATTAATTGACTTAAATATATCAAATAAATTTTTTATTTTATTTTTAATATCATTAATTTGATTTGTTCATTAATTAAATTAATATTGCATCATCTTTATGAAAGCCATTATGGTATTTATTTTTGTTTTCTAAAAATTAAAAATAAAATTATATAAGAAATATAATTTTATTATATTTAAAAATACTACTCTTTTTTGAATTAAAATTTTGGAAAACCTTATAGTAAAATACTATACTAAATGAAAATTATAGGGTGAACAAGTTGTCTTTCTGTTTAATAAAATAATATAAAGGGACTAATGTGATCCATGTGGGTCCAAAATGTCCCCAATTCAAATCAAAAAGAGATATTGGAAAAAATTATACATCTAATTAAATTTATACGGTTTATGGGTCTATTAAGTATTCTTATAAATTTAATTAAAAAAATATTTATTTTTTCTTCCCCTTACACAAGCATTACATCAGCATTGCATAAACAACAATGTTAATTAATTTATATATAAAAATTAAATATAAATCACTATCATAAAAATAAATTAATTAGATTCAAAATAAAATTCTATATTCATTCATTATATATATTCAGTCATATACATGTTAAAAAAACTTTTTAAATTTGTTATTTTTTCTTTTCCTTCCCTGTACAAGCATTGCACAAACATTTGGATAAGATTAATATTATATAACTATAAAATTTGAAATTATCAGAAAAAACATCCAATATACCTAATAATTAATAACAGGGTCATGAAAGTAATTTTTAGCTCTTAATTATTATTTTTAAGGAATCAAATGGGCATTGTTAGCACGACGTAGACACTGCGTCGACAATGACAATGGTTCTTTTATACTTATCATGAAAATTATAATTTATATGTTCTAAATTATTTCTATATGAAATTTTTATTATAAAATTTTTATTTACTTATTCTATAATTTTAATAAATTTTATATCACAAATATCTCTTGATGCTATCACAAAAAATACTGTATTTTCTTGAAACTGATTTTTTTTACTATTCACTAAAAATTCAACTATTTTAGAAAAATACCAAAAATTCATCCTAATAATTTTTCAACATATAGAATTAAAAAATAAACTATAATTTTATGAAAATAATTTCCTAAATATGAGAAATTAAAATTTTAATTAAAATCATCATTTACTCAAAAAATTCCAATTTTAAAATTATAACCGATTTTATGACACTTTGAAAAATTAACTAAGGTCTCATAAAATTATATTATAATCATAAGAAATCAAAATATTAGCTTATGATTCTATTTTATGAAAATAAATTTTCTTTTAAAATAATTATATTAATTATAAAATTTAAAAAAACATTTATGTTTTATAAAAATATTAATACTTAATTAATAATTTCTAAAACATTTATTTAATTATACTATGATATAATTATATCATACTCTCATTTATATGGTTCCAAATTTTTATTTATAATTTCATGGGTGAGGTTACTATAAATTTGACTAGTTTACTATTCCCAAGGGTCATATTACTATTCATAAGGGTGACATTACTATTCAAAATGGTAAAGTTACTATTCATAAAAAATTAAGTTGATCCAATATGAATCTAAATATCTTATCGATCGCAACCGTGAATGTATGATTTTTAAAATTCAATTCATAGAAGCGAAAAAATTATTTTTAATATCTAGGTTATAACTATCTTGTTTAAATAACAAAGTGTTGTTTCATAGAGGCTTAGTGTTGGGTGTATTAAATTTTATATTAAATTTATTTTTAAATCCTTGGGGTCTTACATTAGTGCTGATAAAACTACTTTTCATTAGAATTATTTTTGAAAGCGCTGATAGAAGCCTTACACATTCTTTTAAAAATAACCCTGACAAATTCTCCATCTCTTTGTGCCTTCAGACTTTCATGGAACCGTAGTGTTTCCACCACCGCTCTCCCCGATGTCGCTCCCTACCATTGCTACCTACCTTCACCTTCATCGTCGTTGTCATCTTCAATCCATACCATCGTCGCTCCCTGCTTTTCCGCCGTCGGTACCTGCCATCATCACTCCCTACTACCGTCACTGCCTTCCCTCGCCGCTCTTCACCAATAAATCATCACCGTTCTAAGGAATGAGATTATTTATTCTCCACTTTAATTTCTTCTTCCATTTAAATCTTTACTCTCTCCATCCTCGATGTATGTCGTTCATACTAGATTCATTCCCTTCTTTATATAACCACACCATACATGTGCGCTAATATAGTGTATAGGTTGATTTAATATAAATTTACATTTCCTATATTGGAAGTCTTTCATTTTGATAGGGGTTTGAACATAGTTTTATCAAGGATTATGTAGAATAAGTGTCATGCACATATGAACTGTGTGTCAAGTGGTGGTAATTATATTTTTTAATTTTAGTATTAATGTCAACGTGTAATTTATGGCCATGGAGGCCCTTTTATAGATTTATTGTTTTTGTTTTCAATGATTATATTTTCTCAAAATTGAAGTTAGAAATAAATACATCCATGTTATAGTGTATTATTTTAATTATGTTTGTTGTGGTATGATTTTTTTCAAGATGTTTTAAATAATCATTTTTTCAATGTAATGATTCAATTTATTATGAATTTATTTTGGTTTTCTACATGTTTAGATTTCAAACTGTTCATGATTTAACTCTTACAAAGACCCAAGAATTATAAATTAAATGTATTTTTTAATATTTTAAATTAAATGATTAAATATTATCAGGTTGTAAATAGATTTGAAAGGTGTTAGGTTAAATTTTTACTATTGTGAATGAATATATGAACTTTTTAGGGATTATTTTAAAATGGTGATAATGTGTTATGTATTTTTCATAGAAAAAATTAAATATTTTATATTTCTATCTTATATAAATTAACTATGAATATATTCATTTGTTTCATGTCTCAGGGTTTATGAATTGATCTTAAATTCCATAGGTGTATTTTTATGATTTTGTTTGTGTTGGGGGATGACTGATACATTTATGTTTATTTTTTATTTATTAAAATTATATATTGATTATTATGGGTGTTATTTTACTATGCTTTGTTTGGTTATTAGGATATCATAATATTTGAAAAACTCAATGCTAATTTAAATGTCATTTAAAAAGAATATAACATAGGTTAAATGGTTAGCTATATTGGTGACATACTTGGTTAAAGGATTATGATACACTTTTTCATTATTGTAAATTTTTATTTGTATATACATATATCAATATATTTCTTTCGTTTAGTCATGAGAATTTATTTTGTTAATTGTGTTTGGTAAAAAATGGATTGCATATTTTTTTCAATATTTATATTTTTTTAAGATCTATGTTTGGGTAAAATCATTATTTCCACATTTTAAAGTATAATATCTCATGATATTATATGTCCTTATTTAATGATTTATATGAATATATTATTTTTCCATTTTAATTTTAATATGATATTTATTCCCTACTTATTTTTATAATTTGATTTTGATCTAACCCCTTTATGATCCATTTATATGTCCTCTATAGCTAATAATTTGATATCCCTCCTCCTTTTGTTTCCCATTTCCATAGGGAATCATATAAAAGATTATTTTTAGAAGTAATACTTATCTAGAGACATCTTTGGGAGATATTATTGTTTATTACAAATGATTAATGATTTTGGGTTTAGTAAGGGATGAATCCAGGAGAAACCAATATAACAATGGGTGTGATGGAAAATAAGGTGATTATACCAATAAGAAACCAAATGGGAAGAGAGATGAAGTGTAATATGAACCATTTCATACCCTTAAACAAGATATGGATGAAACAACTCACCACAGATTCATTCATACGACAATTTCCTCTAACTGTTTGGGTTCCTTAGATCAACTAGTTTTGAAGAAATGGATAGCCATTTAGAATTTGGAAGGTGAAGTAGATAGATGGTGGGTGGTGATTATGAATATGAGGAAAAATTTAGATGTTTATAGTATTAAATAGGATGTATTTAAGGAAATATTCTTCCCCAAATATTTTCCCCGAACTACCCACAACAAAATAGAGAGATATTTTTAAAAAAAGTAGTTTAATCCATTGGTACCTATAAATGAAACCTCATGAGACTCAAAAGGCACACCTAGAGTTTTTTCTATTAACCCTAAAATCAAGATCCATCATTTCATCAATAGACTAAAATTGAATAATTTTATACTTTTATACTTTCATAAATTTTACTTTTATATATTACAATTTTATACTTTTATAAATTCATAAAACTATATACTTATATAAATTATTTATACTTTTATAACATATATGTAATTTTATACTTCAATATACATTTATAATTTTATACACTAATATAATTATATATATGTTTTTAATTTATACTGTTATACAAATTTACTTTTTTTAATTTATCAACAGTTTAATACTTTTATACTTTCATAAATTCAATGTTAGTGTTGAAAATATTTTAAAATATATAATAATTTCTTTTTTTATTTAAGAAACCATTATTACATTAAATAGTCATATTTTATATTATAAGAAGGGGTTTTAAATAATATATCTTTTATTTTTTATATTTCCATTATTACATTCAATAGCCATATTTCATTGGTTTTTTATATTGTAAATGTGATTTTATACTTCATTTATACTCATAAAAAAGGGTTTTGATCATTAAAAATAGGAAATAAATTATTGATTGATCATTAATCCTTTATGATGATATTTCTATCATTTATTCTTCTAATGAATCATTTATTCGACCTTAAAATATTTTCATTACCATTGTTAAAAAGTTGAGGAATTCTCAAGGGATTGTGCCTCAATCCATCAACAAATAGAACATCATTTGATCCAAAATTCTTCACTATAATTTTAGTGCTTCCTACACCATTCAATTGAAGTGAAAAATAGTTTTTAAAAGTGAAGTATCCTCCATTATATTTATAATTTTCTTTCAATAAGTTTTTTTGATCATGTGGGATGATAAACTATTTTTCAATATTTCCATTTTCTTTAAAGAAATTCAAAATATCCATCTTCACTTGAAAATAATTTGTGTATTTATTTTGTTAAATATTAATATTACCAACTCAAATATGATGGATATTAATAGAGAATAGATTGATTCTAATCGTATGACAAAAGAATATAAAGATGGGGTGAAAGAGTTCATTAAGTTTACAAACGATCATGAGAATGACCCATCTCAAATCACTTTTCCATGTTTACACTATTGTTATTCAAGACTAATTAGTCTAGAGGAGTTAAAAGAACACTTGATCTATCAAAAAATTGATCGAAGTTATAAATGTCGGAATAAACATGGGGAAAAAGAGAATATAGCTAGTGATTGTGATATCACTGCATTTTATGGATTATCAGATATGATTAAATGTATGGACAATGAAGAAGACAATATCAAGAATGTGATTACATTTGTGAATGATGAAAAAGATCGTATTGAGGAAATGTCAATGGTAGTTAAATATGAACTTCATGATAGCCCAAAAAAATTTTAGAAGTTAAAGAGTTATGAAAATACACCATTGTATGATGGTTGCACTAAATATAGAACATTGTCATCTGTATTGAAGCTGTATAATTTAAAAGTTGAAAATGGATATAGTGACACCAATTTTACTGAACTAATTTCTCTATTTAATAATATTCTCTCAAAATATAATGATCTCCCTAGCCAAACATATGACATTTAATGAATGATACATTCGATGGGTACAATCTCTAAATGAATAAAAACCTGTCCAAATGATTTTATACTATTTCTAAAGGACTAAAAATCACTTAAAGAATTCCCAAAGTGTGGTTCTTCTCAATAAAAGAAAGATGAACCAGGTCCTACGAAAGTTGTATATTACTTTACAATCATTCCAAGGTTTAGGTATATATATAGAAGTGAGGAGAATTAAAGGAAATTAACATGGCACACAAATACAAGAAATAAAGATGGGAAACTTCATCACTCGGAAGAATATCCTTAGAAGAAGAGAATTGATCATGAGTATCCTGAATTTGGAAATGAGCTGAGAAACCTTCATCTTTTGTTGTCTACAAATGGAGTGAATAATTTTGGTTTTTAAAGTATCACTCACAGTACATGCCTGATTATATTGGTAAATTATAACTTACCACTTTTGTTATGCATGAAAATAAAATACATTATGTTATATATTCTTATATCAAGAAAAAAAACTGGGTAATTATATTGATATTTATTTGGCCCCATTGGTCAAATATTTGAAATTATTATTAGATTCATGCGTTATGTTATATGATGCTTATAGAAATAAAGATCTCACATTGAGAACCATATTGTACGAGATGATAAATGACTTTATTAATTATGATTTTTTTAGGATATAGCATTAAAGGAACTCAAGGGTGTCCCATTTGTGAATAAGGTACACAATCAATTAGGCTGAAACATTCATCAAAGACTATGTTTTTTTAGACATTGCAGATTTATACCCCAAAGACATAAGTACCGATCATGGACGACATCATTAGATGGAAGTTTAGAAGAACATACAACACTATATCCACTAACATGTGATCAACTATTTAATAAAGTAAAATATATGGGAACTAATTTTGGTAAACCATTTTTAAAAAACCTTATAAGAACCTATTAGAAAAAGAGATTTTTTTTGAATTACCATACTAGGATTTTCTGCATGTCAGACATTTTATTGATGTTATGCATGTTGAAAAAAATGTATGTGATAGTGTAGTTGGCATGTTACTATATGAAAACTATATAAAAAAAGAATGAAATTTAGGCTAGGTTAGACATGGTTGACATGAGAATACCGGAAGAGTTTGCATTAGTGAAGGGTGAAAAATGAACCTTTTTTCCTCCATATGATTATACTCTTTTCAGGAATTAGAGATATTGATTTTAAAACTTCTTGAATGATGTAAAAGTTCGGGAGGGGTATTCATCAAATATCAATAATATCATTTAAATGATTGATTTAAAGTTAAAGGGTTTTAAATCACACAATTATCATGTTTTGATGAAAGATCTAATTCATGTAGCTCTATATTTCATTTTCCCCAAGAATTCCCATCATACATTAACCAAGATCTATTTCATTTTCAATGCTATATGTAACAAATTTATAGACCCAAAAAAATTGCCAACTATGGAAAATAAAATTTCCATCATATTATGTGAATTTTAAATGTTCTTCCTACCAATATTATTTGATATGATGGTTCACTTGGTGGGTGAGATTTGACAATGTGGTCCTATACATTATTTATGGATATACCCCACTGACTGATATATAAATATTTTTAAAGGGTATGTCAAAAATCAAAGTTTTCTAGAGGGTTTTATTACAGAGTGATATATTGTTGAGGAATCTTTTAATTTCTCTATTGACTAATTATCTGGTATAGAAATAATTGGTCTACCAAAATCTCATCACACTAGGTGTCTTGTGGGTGAAGGAATTTCTGGAAAAGATGTTGTCACAATCAATATTACAGATCTAGAGTAGTCTCAGCTTTACATTTTTCATAATATTTTAGAGGTTTCCCCATATATTGAAACTGACAAAGAAATTATTAGGCATTTAAATCTATAAAGGGATGAAAGTTGGTTATCAAATACACATAATTAACAGTTTATAGGATTGTTTTGAGACCATATTTTTAAGTATTTATATAAAAATCGAGATTCAATTTTAGAATGACTTTAATGGATATCTAGAGGACCAGATGTGTATATATTATCTTATAATGGTTATGTAATTAATGGTTATATGTTCTATACAAATGAACATGATGAATATAGTACCATGAAAAATTGTGGAGTTACACTTGTGGATGAAGCGATTCATGTTTCTGGTACTAAGGATAAAAATACAATTTATGTGAATATGTCATACATTGGCATCATCAAAAAAATATGGGAGTTGGATTATACAATAATCTAACTAATGATTTTTCAATACAAGTGGGTTGATAACAAGAGTGTTGTTAAAGTAGACGAATTAGGATTCATGAAAGTGGATTTTAGAAAGGAATGGTACAAAGATGATCCATTTATAATGGAATCACAGGCAGTACGGGTATTTTATGTTGCAGATCCCGCTAACCAAAAGTGGTCAATTGTTTAATTATCGACCAAAACCATTGAAGGGTCAGATGAAAATTCAACCGAGGTTGACCCTTTAATTGGGACTCCATAATCATTTCAAAGTGGTATCAATGTAGGTGAGGTTTTTTACGTTAGAGGATACCACAATGAAGGGATTTGGATACTCGATTGAGGAGTTAAATCCCTTCAACCTTAAAAAAAGAGTTCAATAATTAGGTCATATTTTTGTTATAAAATACTTTGTGTTACCTAATGTTATTATCTGTTCACTAGTGTATTTATGTAATATAAATTAAATGTTAAACCAATTATGTAGATAATGACTTCTACACATGCTGATTCTCCCTATCCCAAAGAACAACAGGTTTCTCAACCTGCTACTACTATTAGTGTAGAGAAACAATGACCTCCAGTACATGTTTATGCTACCAATCAAAAGAAACAACATATTGATGATGTTGAATCCAAGGTAATGTTATATAGTAAAGAACCAATGTTTCAAAAAAATAGGAGTGTTGTAGTGTGATAGTGTTAGAAAAAATTATTAAGGTGAGAAGCAAAGATATCAAATTTGAGGTTGTATAGAATGCGTGTGACCATCCTATTAATCCCAAAAAGGCCACATTCAGTAATTACATTGGGATCATCACTCCAGAACGCATAAAAATTGATGTAGATTAATAGAACCATCTTGTACCCATGCTTAATAAACTAATTTAAGAAGATATTATAGTCACATTATTATATACTTTCTTTATTTGACTAAAAATTAAAATAATGAAACATTGACTTAATATTCATCATCCATTATAGAAATCATTTATAGTAGATGACTCCCATAAGAAATATGTATTAATGATTGTTAGAAGGATTCATATAGTATTTATCACAATTTCAATGAGATTTTATCTTAAAGATGTTAAAGGGAAAATAAATATACACCCACTGCTTATGTATACACACCTAATAAGCCAAGAAGCATTGGATGAGTTTATTGGCCATCGTATAGAAATATCTTTTCTGATACATTGTGGCTAGTAATAAATTGTTTAATAATATGTGAATTCATTACTTTTATTGAGAATTTTTTATTTATAAAACAAGAAATGAGTGCTAAGAATAAGGAATGGGCAGAAAAACCAACATACCCCTACAGTAATGCAAGGATAGGGTATGCTTCACTTGAAAAAAAATGATAGGTATTTTAAATCTACCATAATAATTTTATGCGACATGAAACGACAACATAATTATGTTCCTCTATTTATATGAAAATTAATGAATCCAAATCCCAATCCACTTCTATCCCATATAATGTGGTATGGAAGGAGGCACATGTAAATAAAGATGAGATAATAATAAATTAAAACACATAAAAAGTGTGGGAAACATGTTTAATTATGACATAATACATTTTTTTCTTTAAATAACTATTCAATAACAATGATTACTTATTTTCCTATATTATCTATTCGACTTAGACACAAGAATCATCAACACCTATACCAGATGAAAACCTACTACTGGTGGCCTTGAAGTATCTAGAATAGTATGATCATGTAGGAGGAGTGAGTTTTCGGGTGACACCCCAAATATATTTTGAGAAAAAACAACAACTAGAGGATAAATATAAATAAATAGTATATATGAAAGCAGGGTTAGCTTCCCTTGAAGAAAAAATTCATTGGAATACTAAGTTGTTATATAATTTTATGGCTGGGGGGGGGAAGATAAGACACAAATCAAGAACAACCATTGCAAAATTATCTCTCCCCACCTCCACCAGTTTTGCGGCGAGCCATTTCCCTCAAAGAGTTTTCTTAGATAAGGTAATAAATATTCTAATAATTTTTTCTATGAAATGTGAATTATTTTGACACTGATACCTTTATTGTATAGATATTCTATAGGATGAAAATGACTGTGATTTATATCTATATACACCCACCCATTTTCTTATTGCGAGGTCTACCATATTCAATATAAAATAAAATAGTCTACATAATAGAACACTTCTAATAGGTCATGTGAGAGTGGGGATTACTGTATCTCATGATCCAAGCGCTGAGATACCTATTCCACTTGATGATTCAAATATTCATATGGCTGACCAAGTTATTGGAACATTCCTAGAATGACTGTCAGATCTTGTAAAACAACACGTCGAAAAAGAGGTATTCATTTCCAATTTATTTTTTATGATAAACATTTAAAAATTAATGAAAAAGGTATGAACCAATGAATGTTATTACAGAAAAACAAAGGTAAGGGGTAAAATTAAAGGTTGACTCAAAATCATTTAATGTGTTAACCAACCAATTGAAAATATCTTCCAAAATCACCTTTACCCTGCCCGTTCAATATCTGTATTTACTGACATTAAAGGTTTATTAGGATTTAAAGTTACAAAATGGTATTAATCACATAGTTTATTTTAAAGAACAAATGTATGGAGAGGCCATTACAGACTACATTTATCTTGAGAATGTAAATGAAACCCTCAATTATGAATAGTAAGGAGTCTCAGTTGTAAAGGTATACATGAGATGTTTTTTCATAATTTTTTTCCAATAGCTGATATACTATGTTAATTATGAATAAATATATTTCCTATTTTTTTAATGAGTATATATGAATACCAATTTAAGGGGATTACCATATTAACATAAATTTATAATCATTAGTCTAAACATCACTTCTATAAACCTAAATTAAATAGAATAAAAAATGGATGAAATAGTGGAAAAACTGGCCAACTCGTTTGAAAGAAAACTTATGGATAACAGACTCTTATTAAATACTAACTATATAGGGGTAAAAATATAAAATTTAATCATATTAAATATATTTTAATTTCTTTCATATATTTTCCTTTTTATGTTTTTAGGAAACATTGGATACTCATTGTGGTCAATTTGGATACTAAAAAGATTTATATCATGAATTCACTATATGGATACCCAACAAACTGACCACACATAATGGAAATTTTTAATTTTCAATACACTAAATTCAACATTTTAGAACTAAAATTCATGTTATATATTTTACATTATGTTTTAATGATAATTCTGTTATGATAGGGCAGTTTTTAAATATCATGAAACTCATGGAATGAGGAAATCCCATGCACATACGTAGTCTGAAAAGTTATATAAGTGGACAAGCATTAGGGTATATATAATAATATATCACTATCCAAACACATATAAAAAAATTACTTATTTTTTTAATGTTTCTACAGTGTCTGAAATAAAAAAATGGAAAATATTGTGGTTATTATTTCTGTAAATTTATGAGAGAGATCATATTCTATCAATAAACTAGCATCTCTGAAGAGGTATCTTCATAGATAATTAATATTTAATTTAAAATATTTATTAATCCATTGTGAATTTATATTTTTCTAGTACTACTATGATTTTTGAAAATAGTCATATTCACAAGACGATATATATTTTATTATAAAAAAATAGGAAACATAACTGATGGTATAATTTACACATATAACATGAAAATGTGACTTATAAAGAAGTAATGGATTGTTTTATATTTAGGTTTAATTTTTCTTTTTAGTATTAATCACATGAGAATTGTTTTCTTATATATGTGGATTCATTTTTTTGAGTTTGGGTGTTTTTTTTGAAGTTACTCATACTCATGATTGATTATACTTCGAGGCTAAAAATGAGATTTCAATGATAAGGTAAAAGTATTTTTTAATATACTATGTTTTTCCTCATAATATTATATATTCTATATTAAAGTAACATAATCTAAATTAAAATTTTGACTAATCATGAAGATAATTTATTCTCACATGATTATGTTACCAATCCCACAAAAGTGATAACATGTTCCTTTTTTTCCAATTGTACCATTCTTTCCATTGCCTTTCTTTTTCAAAGTTTCAACACTGAATATTGAGATGATGTTCTTAGCCAGAAAAGGTTTTTAGGCTAAGAACATTAATTAAATATATAGCATTGGTAGTTTGAAAAATAAAACCAATGGAAATCATGTTAACATTAGAATTTGGTATTGTTTTGAAACTTTGGAATGTGTAGGAATCAGTCACACCTCAATCCAACACACGGTGTGACCGGTATGACTTCAAGTGCTTCTTTTTATTTAAAATTGACATCAATAAAAAAGGAAATTGACATAATCAAAACTAATAAAACACATTCATATTATTTTTATACTTTATGAAAATTATCTATAATTCATTTGTGATGTGTAAGAATTAGCCACACCTTAATCTGATACATGATGTGCCTGATATGGCTCAAAGTGTCAGTTATTAGTTTAGAATTGAAATTTTAATTCAAAAAGTGCCACTCACTAAAAACTAAGAAATCACAATTTTATTGTATTGATAATTTAGTACAATGATTCATAATTCATTTTTGATTTATAGGAATCAGCCTCACATCAAATCGATACATTATGTGACCGTTATGATTCAAAGTGCATGTTTCTAGTGTAAAATGAAATTTTAGTAAAAAAGACAAGTTACATACTCAAAATCAAGAAAAAACATTCATATTATTTTAATACTTTATTAAAACAATCCATAAGTCATTTGGAATGTGTTGGAATTAAACACACCTCAATCCAATACACGATGTGCCCGATATGACTCAAAATGTATATTATTAGTTTAAAATTGACATTTTAGTTCAAAAAGTGGCACTCACTAAAATCTAAGAAAAAATTATTGTATTGTATTGATAATTTAGTATAATGATTCATAAGTTTTTTTTTAAAATATAGGAATTATTATCACATCAAAAGGACACATGATGTAACCGATATGACTCAAAGTGTGTGTTTCCAATTTAAAATGGAATTTTAGTAAAAAAGAGAAGTGATGTACTCAAAATTAAGAAAACACATTTGTATTGATTTGATACTTTATTAAAAAGATCCATAATTCATTTGGGACATGTAGTAATTATCCACACCTCAATCCGATGCATGGTGTGACTGTTATGACTCAAAGTGCATCTTTTTATTTTAAATTGACATTAATTTTAGTAAAAAAGACAATTGACATACTCAAAACTGAGAAAAAACATTCATATTGTTTTTATACTTTATTAAAATTATCCATAAGTCATTTTTTATTTTTAGTAATTATAAGAACTTCAATCCGATACATTATGTTCTCAATATGACTCAAAGTGTCTGTTATCAGTTTAAAATTGATATTTTAGGTTAAAAAGTTTCACTCACTGAAAACCCAAAAAAATGCTATCATATTATATTTATAATTTATAAAAATTATTCATAAGTAATTTTTGATTTGTAGGAAGTAGTATTATATCAAATTGACACATAGTGTGACCGATATGACTCAAAGTTCTTGTTTCCAATTTCAAATGACATTTTAATAAAAACACAAGTGACATACTCAAAACCTATAAAAAGTATTAATATTGATTTTATACTTTAGTAAAATGATACATAATTCATTTTTTATGTTCAGGAATTCGTCTCACCTCAATATGATGCATGGTGTGATTGGTATAATTCCAAGTGCATCTTTTTATTTATAATTGACAATAATTTTAGTAAAAATGACAAGCGACATACTCAAAACCAAGAAAATGAATTAAGATTGTTTTTATACTTTAAGAAAATTAACCACAATTCATTTTTGACATGTATGAATCAGCCTCACCTAAATATGATACATAATGTACCCGACATGACTCAAAGTGTCTGTTATCTGTTTAAAATTGACATTTTAGTTCAAAAAGTGTCACTCACTGAAAACCCAACTAACGCACTCAGATTGTATTTATAATTTTGGAAAATTATTCATAAGTAATTTTTAATGTGTAAGAATTAGTATAACATAAAACCAATACAATATGTGACCATTATTACTCAAAGTTCATGTTTCTAGTTTCAAATGACATTTTAATAAAAAACAAAAGTGACAAACTAAAAACCAAGAAAAAACATTCTGATTGTTTTTATACTTTATTAAAATGATCCATAAGTAATTTTTTATGTGTAGTAATCAGTCCCACCTTAAAAATATGTACTACATGACCAGTATAATTCCAAGTGTGTTAATTTATTTAAAATTGACATTTATTTTAGTAAAAAGAACAAATGACACATAGAAAACCGAGAAAACACCTTCATATTGTTTTGATACTTTAGTAAAATGATCCATGAGTAATTTATAACATGTAAGAATCAACCTCAACTCAATATGACACATGGTGTGACTCGTATATCTCTAATTATTTCATTTTATTTAAAATTGAAATTAATTTTAGTAAAAAAATCAAGTGATATATTAAATACTGAGAAAACACATTCAAACTATTTTAATATTTTAGTAAAATGATACATAATTCATTTGGTACATGTAATAATCAAATGAACTACAATCTAAAGAATAATGTGACCGGTATGACTCAAATCATCTCTTCTTATTTAAAATTGACATTAATTTTAGTAAAAAGAACATGTGACACACTAAAAACTGAGAAAAAACATTTATATTATTTTGATAATTTAGTAAAATGATCGAAAAGTCATTTTTTACATGTAGTAATCAACCTAACTTCAATATAACACACAATTTTACCGATATGACTCCAAGTGTGTCTTTTTATTTAAAATTGACATTAATTTTAGTAAAAATAACAAGTGACATACTGAAAACTGATAAAATGAATTTTTATTATTTTATTACTTCAGTAAAATGATCCATGAGTCATTTTTTATGTGTATTAACCAAACACACCTCAATACAATCGATGGTGTGACCGGTATGACTCAAAGTGTCCGTTATCAGTTTAAAATTGACATTTTAGTTCAAAATGTGTGTCACTCACTAAAAATCAAGAAAACGTGCTCTAATTTTATTTATAATTTAGGAAAATAACTCATAAGTCATTTTTGATGTGTATGAAGTAGTCTCACATCAAACCAAACCATGATCTAATCGATATGATTCAAAGTGCGTGTTTCTAGTTTGAAATGACATTTCAGTAAAAAACACAAGTGACATACTGAAAACTAAGAAAATGCATTCATATTATTTTGATACTTTATGAAAATGATCCATAAATAATTTTTGACATGTAGGAATCAGCTAAACCTCAATCTGATGCATGGTGTGACTGGTATAACTCTATGTGTATCATTATTTAAAATTGAAATTAATTTTAGTAAAAAGAACAAGTGACATGATCAAAACTGATAAAATGAATTCATATTATTTTTATACTTTAAGACAATGATCTATAACTAATTTGTGACATGTAATAATCAACCACACATTAATACAACACACAATGTGACTGGTATAACTTAAAGTGTGTATTTTTTATTAAAAATTACATTTTATCAATGTATTCTTTCATATTAATGTTTAATTTATTTCTTTATTGCAGGCACTGTTTGGCATTGTAGCAGCTAGGAATATTCCCCCATTTGGGCCTTCGGGCCACCGATTTGGTCCCCGAGTCCTTTAAGGCCTTCGGGTCAGTAAGACCTTCGAGCCATCTCAAGGCCTTCGGTCCACCTTAAGTGCAGATGGAAACCAGAAAACCTACAAGGAACAAGCTTCAGAAGGAGGATGAGCAAGGAGATTTCACCAGTGCAGAAGCTAAACAGATTGCAAGAATGAGAGGGTATAGTACCTGCCATCGGGACAAGCCTTTGAATGCATGGGAAATCCTACCAAACAACCATGCAAAGGTGTAGAGATGATTTCACGATGAAGATGCTGGAGAGGAGCAGTTCCAAGTAGTTAGTCTGGGTTGTATGTATTGTTTTAAGCCTACGGGCAATGAATTCCTCTAAGGCCTATAGGCCATGTAATACTTATGCCTACAAGCCTTGTAAGGGTTCCACCTCACCCCTTGAAATGTGGATTATTAAAATCAATAAAAAAATGAAGTCCTTCGGGCCATTGGAGATAGTAATTTTAAATGTAATTATACAAAACATTTTCTAAAATGTATATAGTAGTGTTTTTTTTGTATTAATGATTTAAAATTTATTTTAATTAAATTATATATTTTTCATATAGGTTACAGGTATGTGCTGTAGTGTGATGTTATAAAAACAACACACTATAGTAGGTTGGGATTTTATTAGTGCTAGAAATAGTGCTGATAAAGGGGAACCCCCTTTAACAGTGTTGAGGACAATAATTCTTTTTAGCATTGTTAAAATCCTTTTTGTTTACTATTAAAGAGAATATCTATAGTAGTGATTTTGTGACCTAATAGTTCTAAATCCTTAGTAATTATAGGTTATGATATAAGAAATATCACATCATGGTTGATCTTATTTACGATACAAATGGGTGGATGAATTATGGAATATAATAGATATTTTTTCCTAGGAAGTGTGGTGGGATTCACTTTATTTATTCCATGAACTATTGGATTACCTTCACACAATGAATAAATTAACCCTTATATTGGTAGTAAAATTCCATGAAAACCTTGATACAATTCTATATTACCTTGATGTAGTTGTTTCAATACATTTTTACCTTAATACAACTTCTGATTTTCAGAGTACCTTTACACATAGTCAAGAATACTTTTACTTATCTTGATGTCATGTTGTGGTTTTAATATTCATAGTGAAAAATACTATGTGTATTTTGGAAACAGAATAAATTAATTTTATCCTGGAATTACTGTAGCATGAATATTCTATTACATACTATGACCTGGAATTATTATTCTAGATTTCAACTTATCCAATAATGTTATTTTGAGGACCCAACTAAGGAGTGGGTAATAGTTTCCTAGAGTCTCTACTCTTGAAAAAACTAATTCCATCTTAAAATATTGTAAAAAAATAACTAGAAAAAACACCTTAGTTTCCTCAAAGACAGCGCTTCATTTAAATTTGATAGTTAGACATACCTTCCAAGGTATTAATCAAACTTCAAAGAGAGAATTCATCCCTTTAAGAAAGGTTCCATGTATTTCTTTATCCATTTTCCATTAACCTTGAACAAATATTTGTTCCCTATAAAATTTAAAATTCTCTATATTGAAGGAATTTAATCACTAGGAATGATCCCAATCGTAAATCTTGGAGTTTTAATAAGTATCCCATCTCAAATATTATAACTCATTAAGTTGAAAAAATATTTACTCCCCTACCCTTTGTGCATTTATATTAATTTTCTTAAGATCCAAAAACATTCAGTGTTACAAGTCTACTTGTAAGTGACATGGATTTCCATATACAATTCTAAAAAGGGTTATACCAATGGTTGTTTTAAATTCCATCCATTATTCCCAAAGTGTATCATCAAGCTTCCTACTTTAATTTTTCTTGCTCACATTCACTATCTTTTCCAAGATTTTCTTTATCTCTCAGCTGGATAATTCCACTTTCTCACTAGTTTTTGGGTGATAATGTGTTCTAATATTGTATTCGACTCCATATTTCTTGAAAAAAACCCTCATTAATTGGTTATTTAGATGAGTTCCCCAATCACTAATGAGTAATCAGGGAATTAGAAATCAAGAAAAAACATTATTTCCAAAAATTGAGTTACCACATTTTCTATATTGAGAGTGTTATTCTCCGATTCCACCCACATTAACACATAGTTCACATATATTCCACACATAATAAAATGTATGTGTTACCAAAGGAGTTAGAGAAGGAGAATATGAAATTAGTTCCCCACACATAAAACACCTTGACCTCTAGAATTAGTTTCTATAGAATCTCATTCCTTTTCCAAAATTTTCCAACTCTTTGGCAATGATCATAGCTTTAAACAAATTTTTGATAATCTCAATGATGTTTTGGATAAAATATTCCACTATGAAGTCTCTTAGCCATGGTATGATTATACCCATGGTGTCCCTTAGTGGGTGATCAATGACATAATTCTAGTACACTCAGTACTTCCTCCTTGGGTATACACCATCTAATCGGACCATATCAACATTTTTTTTAATAAAAGGGGATCATCCCAAAATAGTTTAAAATGTCATCCAAGAAACTCTTCTTTTTCTAGTTGTAATAACGAGGCTATAATATATCAATGGCTAAATAGATCACTATATCAGTGAAATATGGCTCAGCTTTCACATCCACATTGAACAATGAATTATCTGGGAACTCATTTAAAATATAAATCTCATCTTCTTGCTCTTCATTTTTAATATTTAGACTGGATAAATAGAGATTGAAAAAATTATTATAATATTTATTATCCATGATAATGATATCAAAATATTATAGAAACAAGATCCACTGGATCATCCTCAAATTGACATCCCTTTTGTTTAACAAGTACCTCAAATATCTATAGTTAGTATAAATAATAAATTTAGATAAGACATGATATGACCTGATTTTGTTGAATGAAAACAACCCTAAGTGGATCCTTATCAATGGTTGTGTAATTAATCTTAGCATAACTAAGCATGCATCTATCATAATAGATGGGTAAAAAATATGATCGACCCACTATCCTAAAATGGTTACAATAGTGAAATTACACATTACATATATTCTCAAAATCCTTTTACCAATTAAGAGCTAAAATGATTAGGGATGATACTAAATTTTCTTTCAATATAGAAAAGTATTCTAAAAAAGATTCATTAAATTCAAATGGTATATCCCTTTCTAAAAGATGTGTAAGAGTCCTAGATATCTTGGAGAAATATTTTACAAAATGGTGGAATAATACCATGTATATAAGAAATCTTCTTATCCCCTTGATGGTGGTAGGTTTCAGAAATTCCTTCATCCCCTTGATCTTTATCGGATCATCCTATATTCCTTACTTTAAAATATAGTGCCTAAGGAAAATGACTCCTTATAACATGAAATGAAAATTCTCCCAAATCTATATTTACACTAAGGATAAAGAGTCCATCACTTTTAGGGAAACCATAGGGGTATATTACTCTCAAGTAATTCCCTATGACTTAAAGAATACTAGTTTCACCTACTATTTCACTAGATACCATATATTCAAGTCCTTCTTGGAGAAAATAATATAATTTTATGTTTAAGATATGGTAGTTAATTTTCAACAACATCATCATTACCTTGTCAATCTTGATATAATGTTCAACAAGCTATGAAAACATAGTCTGAAAATGAACCCCCTAAAACAATATTTCAGGGTGACATCAATTTTTTTCCAGATTTGTGGTATTTTATTATGGTATTTAATTCAAGATTGAAAAGACTTGATCTATCCTTAAAATTCTCCCACCTCAAAATCTTAAGGAGTAGAAGGGACTTTAGGGGTGAATTTCTTATATTAGGTTATTCATTTCCAATATCATCAGAAGCTATTTACCATTTATAAGGTTGATAAAGAAACAATTTATCTAATAGTGGTAAGATAGTTTACATGATTTTTTAATGATCTCAAGAAGTACCTCCTACATCCACCAGTGTTAATTACACTAGTGGAAGGGAAGCCCCTTGTCCTTTATCTAGAAACCCCAGAGAAAATGATTAGTGCTCTTATTTCTTAGAAGATTGACACATTAAAAAAACCTATATTATCTTAGTTGAACCATGTTTTATATTGATAATATATATTTCTAAATCAATAATAAATGTTTTGAATTGATTTTCATAGTGTTAAAGCTAAGGAATTACCTAATGCACCATACGGTCCACATCATCTCATGCATGAACCTGCTCAAATATATCCTTGGTCTCCCAATGATAATAATAAATCTAGCACAATGGGAGGTATTATATAATAATTTTATATATAGTTATTACCTCAAAAGTAATCTAAGGAACATGAATTATTCTATTTCCTCATAGAAAACCCTATCTCAGAGAAGTCATGAATGAATACAAAACTTCATAATGAGAAGGTTTTCTCCATCCAAGAAACCCATTATATATAGAAGATATATTTCAATAGATCCTATAGAATTTTAACATGAAATAGAATAGAGAACCTCTATATCAAAAAGGTTTTCTTGGGGATTGGTCTCATAACTCCCACAAAGGTAGTTCTGTCATACTTCTTGTTATCATAAGGATTCACAAACAATGAAGCAGAGTAGAAATCCCCCATTATAGGCTTAGAGATAGACTTATAAATACTAACAATACACTTAAATGTCAAGGGAAATTTAGTTTTAGTGATCAAGAAAATTAATGGTGTATACACCATTATGAAATATGAATTAATTCTCCCACTTGGATATGTATTTTATCATATCCCATGTTCATATATTTCTTAATACAATACACTATATAACTTAACCATAGACTTGGAGGACCCAAACTAGGATGATACATTCATCAACATCGCATACCATAGGGTGGTTTCTCCATTTTTTGGCAATGACATAGAAAAAATAAATGAAATCAATACCGATATTGGTCAAAGAGAGATAAAAACATCACAAAAAAACCAAAAAATGGATAGATTTACCCCATAATAGACTACCTTCAAAGTGGATTCCTCCCATTGGAATGAGTAAATAATGAAAAAATATAATAGTATATAGTATATTTCATCCATCAAGATGGCCCAAATTCTTGTAAAGTTCTCTATAAAAGAGGATTTGATGGATTCCTCTTTAGATGAATTGATGGAGGATAAAATGCCACTATTATATAGGAAGTTCATGCAGTCACTTATAATACCCATCATTCAGGATCCAAACTCTACCATAAAATCAATAGGCTTGGTTATTTCTGGCCTTAAATGATGCAAGATTTCATGGAATTCAACAAGAAATTCCATGATTTATAGATACATTCCAATTTCATCCTTCAAGCCCCATAACTATTGCATATGGAAAAAATACTCTTGGCCTTTTACTATCTAGGGAATAGATCTCATGAGTCCATAACCCCCAGACATAGCCTGATAGTTCAAGTACATACTTACTACCATAAACTTATTCTGTATGTGGGATAAGGCTATATCAATCAAGGAGGTTAAGAAACATTCTATCCTTATTTTAATTAAGATCAAAATCATCACTATATTTGGTGTCCCTCACACAATACTAATGAAAAATGACAATAATTTATGTTATTTTTAGTTGAAAAGTCTATATCAATAATTAAATATTAGGTCTAACTACTCATCCCAATACCGAACATTGGTGAATGGATAGACAAAATATTTTAATAATACCCTTTCTAATAAACTATAGAAAATTATGGACAAGAATAAAAATTCTTGGCCTAAAAATCTTGCATGCCCTATGGGGTTATCGAGTGAAAACCCAAAATTCTATAAAAGCAAACATATATTCTCTTTTTTACAAGATAGAGGACATCCTACCCATCAAGGTCTAACTTATATCACTCTGAATTTCTATATGCATCCAGATGATTGAATATAAGAAATCTCAAAAATGTTTAGATGAGATGGAACAACTTGATGAGAAAATGCCGTGCACATTTTAAAACCTAAAATTCCATCAACACTGAGATGCATGATCATTTAATAAGAATGTTTTTCTTTATTTGTTCATTAAAAAAGAGTTTATTATATCCATTTTAACTCTAATGATACATGGGAACAATCCTCCAAAGATCAAACTAAAGTTGGAGGGACCTTATGCTATGAAAATGGTATACTCAAATAGATTATATTCCTTGATCATGATGGATGGGGAGTGTATCAGAACCCCGCCAATGTAATGTTTCTCAAAAATAAATTTTTATAACATTTATATTGGGTTCAAATTCCAAGCTGTAAGAATTTAAATTACATATAAAAATTCAATTCTACATGAATTTAAACTACTTAGAACACATCCTCTCTATACAATGTTAAAATATATGATCATAGTCATAGTTACATAACTTTAAACTAAAAATCCTCTAGTCTTAGTTGTATGATGTTGAACTAAAAAATGTTGACATCCTAGTCACAAGATGTTTGTAACGACCCAAACATTTATGAATAAAATTTCATTTTTTTTAATTAAATGTATTATGGATATGGAAAACACATGCACTCCTTTTTTTATTATATCCAATTGGATTTAAATGACCATTAAGTATCCTTATTATTGATAATATAGCCATTGAAAAGTGATCACATTACTAGTATATATATAGGGTTTTAACAAATCCTTTTGACATAGACAAAGGAAGTGATGACCTCAAACAGTAGAATCGTATCCTATGAAGCCCATTTATTAGATCTTCTAAGGGAGATATAATTTCTGGGATTTTTCCTACACAAAGCCCAAGCTGATACCCGATAACTTAAGCATGAACAAAACCATTTATGGGAGAAGTTCAAGATCATTGAGATCACAACCCAAACCATGTTCACTAAACGACCCCATGAAATCCCGACCATCGCACACCTTACTATTAGGGAATATGCTGGTGTAATAAAAGGATATGTAACAAGACCATATCACTATTATGTTCATAATTTTTTTATATAATAATTAATATACTTTCATTTTATTATTGTTACTTTGTAAATGATTTTTAAATCATAAATATTATTTTTGGTTAATATACAAATTCAATTAAAAAATCTATTTTGATAAATTAATGGATTTTTAAATTAAATAATATTTTAATAAAATATTATTATTAAATTACTTTTATTATATATAAATTATCGTATAATTTTTATGAAGTCAATTATAATTTTTAATAAGGCTTGAAAACTGTTTTTATCAAAACCCGTCAATTTTAAATAAATGTCAGTTTTTATTTTAAAAGTGAAAATTCACATATTTATAAAATTATTTAGATAAAATGAATATTATTTTTTGAATCAGGACATAAAAATTATCCGATGGTGAATTTTTCATAATTTTCTAAGACAACAAAATTTTTGCTTAAAAATTAAATAGTGTATAAATATATAACGTGTTTTATGACATCATAATGACCCAATAAAAATGTAATAAAATACTATGAAAGGAATATTTGGAAAAATATATTTTTTTCCTTTAAAATAATGTAATTTTAGTTTTATTTTATTATTTTATAAATCCTTAGTGAATCCTCCAAGACATATAAAATATTTTAAGATTTTAAAATCATTTCCTTGAAAGTGTGACTCACCTCCACATAAGAAAGGGTAGTATTTTAATATATTCAGACCTTAGACTTATAAAATAATTTATACCAATAACCTTTTCTAGAAACCATGGTAAAAAACCATGGGATGATTTGTGGTTTTGAATATTTTAGTGTGTAGTTTCCAAAACCAAAATAATAAAGAATTTCCCCACCTTTCCTATATAAACCCACGTAAGCACCCATTTCTCTTCAATAAATCTCTTTGAAGTTCTACCACCCTCTTATCCATACTCCCTATAGTCCTACAAAGTCACCCACAAGATCTCAATAAGCCTCCCCCAAGCCTTTGGGATCACATATCCAAGTAAAGGATCTTTTACTCTCCTCTTTTATCAAGAACCCCTTTTGTGATATGACTTTTAATTTCAGTTTTCATATATTGGGATATGTTCATACATACTCCCATTAATTTACATTTTTTATAATTAATTAGATATACTTTCCACTCTCATTAATCAATCCATGATCCTTTATATACACCCGTTACCATATTGAAATTTCGTAAGGGATTTCTCTCTCCTCATTCCCATTCAAGAAATTATTTTATATTATTCATATTAAATTCCATTTAATATATTGGGATATTATTTTCCATGATCCACTTACTATACATTTAATGTATAAATGATGAGATAACCCTTTCACTCTCATCAACCCATTTTATGAATTTCTATTTGACGTCGTTATGCTGCCGAAATTGCACCATGATTTTCCATGCCAAAATAATCTTATAGTGAACGCCATACCCATTTCTCAATCAATGGTATTCACCTTTATTATCATGTACTTAATTATTGGGGACTTACATTTATTTATTCCAAATTTGTTATTCATGGAATAAATTTATGATTTTTAATGAATCCATGTTATATGACCTATGTGGCACACTTATGCATGGAATGAAATGTTTATGAAAGGTGCACCCTGATAGCACTCCAATAAATTGGGTAATGTTTAATATCATGATACATCAAATGCAATAAGGGTTTACTCATGCTAATTCATGTGTAATTAGGGTTTACTCATGCTAATTCATGTGCAATGAGGGTTTACTCATGCTAATTCATGTGCAATGAGGGTTTACTCATGCTAATCCATGCGCAATGAGCCTGAGCTCATGATAATATCCTGTCGTATGTTGTTGCCACATTTCCATGTTAGGAATATCATGCTACATCATGACTTTATGTTCATGTTTCTTTTTTATCTCCATTGATATGCCTATTGCCTAACATGTATTGTATTCTTCATGTTATTCCTTGTTTACTCCCTTGCTAGAATTTATAGCTCACCCTTTTATTATGTATGTCCTCAGGTTATCCCATGCAATGCTGAGTACGAAGGAATGATAATGTAATATTATTTTTTAATAAATATGTTTATTTTATGTTTTAAGTTATTATGTAATGTTCTTAATCCCTAAATACACTAAACCTATTGATTTTATGGGCTGTATTAAGTTCAATTTTATGTAATAGATCATATTTAAATACAAAATAAATAGTAGGGTTGTTATAGTTAGTATCAGAGGATAAGTTTAGTTATTTTTGGGATTAGGATTAGAAAACTCTAGTGATATCCTTAGGGATAACACTAAGTATAAGAAAATAATCCCTAAATTATGGTGAGTATAGAGTAAGTGATTTATCAAGAAAATACATCCCTGTCTGGATACGAACAAGTAGAGGTGGCTTAGGAATAGATGTATCTAGGGGTAAAACCCAAAAATATGGCTTTGAGCTTGACTCAAATGAGAACTGGTGCAAGACAATTGGATTTTATGCACTCTTGGTTCGACACTCCCTGGGGATATGATTTGGTAAATTCATAAGCTTAGTATGAAACATTATTAAGGGAATAAAAAAATTCCCCTAAAAATATATGTTACAAAGTAGATCACAGATAACTTAGACCAAAGCTTAGAAATTCATAAGTTAAATAGATAAATGTAATCTATAGGTTATTATTTTAATGTCATTGGATTTCCTTTTATGTGTTTAACATTTTATAAGTACCTATACCTAATTCTATATTTAATAAAGTAGAACCATAATAAAAAAGTTAAAGGGTGGGTAATCGTACAAATTTTTATGAATTCTTGTATATCTGAAAAGTTTAGTAGAAAAATAAAAACACCACCACAAATAATGGAAGTATAGATGTCATTGAAGAAAGAAAATGGGATGATTATTTCATCCCATGAATATAACTCCCCATATCACCATTTGTGGATCGAAATTACCACTAAACATCATTATACTCTCCTTAGTGGGATTTAATGTAATTATTGGCATGAATTGGGTTTCCCTATATAGAGCTAACATAAATTTTCACGAGAGGGAAATAACTCTCCATATGGTGAATTGACCCCTGATTCTATATAAGTGAAAGGAGGAGGATGAATCTTCTTTAGCACCATCATCCCATGCATGTATATTACTGCCATATGAGCATGTGTATCTTTCTCAGATGATTGATTCTAAGGAAGGAACCATCCTCGAAGACATGCCTATTTTGAGGGAATTCACTGATGTGTTTCCCAAGGAATTTCCTGGTCTTCCTCCTAGAAGAGATGTTGGATTATCGATTAATCTTATACCTATGTAATTACCAATATATATGAATCTGTATATAATGGATATTTTGGAGCTTGAGGAGCTAAAGAAACAACTAAATAAGAATCCTGATAAAGTTTTTATACACCCATGTGCTTCACCATGGGGTGCACTAGTCCTCTTCATCAAGAAGAAGGATGGGTTAATGTTCCTTTGCATTGATTATCGTGAGATCAAAAAATGATGATAAAGAACAAGTATCCTTGGCAATAATTTATGACTTTTTCAATCAGTTATGTGAAGCACAATACTTCTCCAAGGCAAATCTGTGGTCGGGATATTACCATGTAAGGGTGGAGAAGGAGGAAATTCCCAAGACTGCTTTTCATACAAGGTAAAAAAACTTTGAATTCATAGTAATGACTTTAATACACACTAATTCTCTAAAAATATTAATGGAATTAATGAATAGAGTCTTTAGATATTACATATACAAGTTTGTGGTAGTATTTATAAACGATATTCTAATATACTCAAAAAGAAAGGATGAGCACAAGGAGCATATAATAAATGTACTAGAGATGTTGAAAAAGGAGAAGTTCTATGAAAAATATAACAAGTGTGAGTTCTAGTTGAAGGAAGTCTCATCATTGGGGCATATCATCACAATCAGTGGGATATATGTGGATCCTTCTAAAACAAAACAAATTTAGGGATGGTCAAGGCTGAAATCTTTGATGGATATCAATATCTTCCTAGGGTTAGCTGAATATTATCACCAATTTTTAAAAAATTTATCATAGTTTTAAACCCTCTTACCAAGCTAACTTAGAATGGAGTCAAGTTTTCGTGGAATGATGAATGTGAAGAAAGATTCATGGAGTGGAAGAAGAGTCTTGTCACTGCCTCTGTGCTCACACTACCCAAAAGTGGGGAGATTTTATTAATATTTAGTGATGCTTTGAAGAAGGGACTAGGCTGTGTGTTGATGTAGAATGATAAAGTCATTGCCTATGCCTCAAGGTAGTTGAAAATTCCTGAGAAAAACTATCCTACGCATGATTTGGACTTGGTAGATATGATCTTTGCATTAAAAATTTGGCATCATTAACACATTGGGGAGAAGTATGAAATATATACGGATCGCAAAATTCTCAAATATATATTCACACATAAAGAGAGGAATATGAACCAATAAAGATAGTTAGAGCTCATCAAGGATTATGAATTCTCAATCCATTACCACCCTAGGAAAGAGAAAAAGGTGGTAGATGCTCTGAGTAGAAAGGACCCAACAATTCTATCATTGACGAGAATTGAAAAGGATCCAATATTCTTAGATTTTATGAATATGAACATGAGAATTATATATAATATAACATGATCAATCCTTTCACAAATGATTGCTCAAAAATCTATTTGAAAAGGTTAAAGGATGATTAAAAATATGATGTGGGAACTCAGAAGAAAGTGGAAACCATCAGAGAAGAAAAATCCTCAGATTTTAATGTTAATGAAGAAGGAATTGTGAGATTTGGGTCAAGACTATGTGTTCCATCAAATCCATAGTTAAATAAAGAACTTTTGGATAATTCAAATAGTTAAAATTTCTCTATTCACCTAGGAAACATGAAGATGTATCGAGATCACCGGGAACAATATTGATGGGATAACATGAATAAGAATATCGTTAAATATACATCAAAGTTCCTAGTATATCATCAAGTGAAGGTTGAGCAGCAAAAGTCTAAGGGGATGATGTAACTATTACCCATACCAACATGGAAATGGGAAAACATCACTATGGACTTTGTCACCAGAATTCCAAAGACATCCAAAGGAAATAATGCTATCTAGGTTGTTATGGATCATCTTACAAAGACTGCACAATTTATTGTAATTATTGAGTATTTCTCATTAGGTCAACTGGAATGAATATATATCAGATAAGTGGTAAGGTTTCATGGAGTAGAACTATTGATTATGTTCGATCGAGATCTAAGATTCACCTCTAAGTTTTAGAAGAGCATCCAATATGATTTGAACACTGATTTGAACTTCAACACGGCCTATCACCCTTAAAATGATGACCAATATGAGTGGAATATCTAGACACTTGAGGAAATGTGGAGAGCTTACTCAATGGACTTAAAAGGAGAATGGGACCAAGATATTCCATTGGTGGAGTTCTCTTACAACAAGTTTCTACTCAATCATACAAATGGATCCTTATGATGCCCCTATGGGAAGAGCTGTAGAACACCAGCATGTTGGGATGAAGTTGGGGAAGTAAAACTTCTAGTTATGGAAATGGTCAAAGAAAATATGGAGAAGGTTAAGACCATCTAGAATCACATCAAAAATGCCCAGAGTCAACAAAAGATCTATGTTGACAATCGTTGACGAGACCTAGAGTTCGATGTTAGAGACATGGTATTCCTCTACATATATCCATGTAATAGAGTTATGTGATTTGAGAAGAAGGGAAAGCTTAGTCCAAGTTACATCATCCCTTTTGAGATCCTTGATCGCATTGGAGCAGTGGCCTATCAACCAACACTCTCACCAAACTTGTTTCAAGTACATGATGTGTTACATGTATCACACTTGAGGAAGTACATAACATACCCATCACATGTACTCAATACCGAGGTGGTACTATTGGATAATGACCTATTCTATGAAGATAAGCCGATGAAGATCTTGGATTGTAGAGAAAAGGTTCTACGAAATAAGAAAATGACCCACGTCAAAGTGTTGTGGAAAAATAAGAAGTTTGAAGAGGTAATGTGGGATCTTGAGGAAGTGATTGGGCAGAGTTACCCTCTCTATTTTAGTGCGGGAAAAGAAAATTTTGAGGGTGAAATTTAATAAGGGGGGAAGGTTGTAATGACCTGAACATTTATGAATAAAATTACCTTTCTTTTAATTAAATGTATTATGGATATAGAAAAAACAAACACTCCTTTTGTTTAATTATATCCAATTGGATTTAAATGAATATTAAGTATCCTTAACATTTATAATATATACATTTAATAGTTATCACATTACTAGTATAAATATAGGGTTTTAAAAAATCCTTTTGACACAGAAAAAGGAAGTGATAACCTCAACCAGTAGGATCATACCCTATGAAGCCCATTTATTAGAGCTTATAAGGGAGATATTATTTTTGGTCTTTGACATAGACCAAACCTAAGATGATATCCCACAACTTATGTATGATTGAAATCATTTACAGGAAAAGTTCAAGATCATCGAGATCACGACCCAAACCAGTTCACCGAACGGATCCATAAAAGCCCCACCATCGCACGCCTTACACATAGGGCATATGCTGGTGTAATAAAGGGATATGTAACAAGAACCTATAATTATTATTATGTGCATAACTTTTTTATATAATAATGAAAATACATTCATTTTATTATTGTTACATTGTAAATGATTTTTAAAGCACAAATAATATTTTTGGTTAATATTAAAATTCGATTAAAGAAATATATTTTGATGAATTAAGGGATTTTTAATTAAATAATATTTTAATAAAATATTATTATTAAATTAATTTTATTAAACCTAAATTATCGTATAATTTTTATGAAGTCAATTGTAATTTTTATTAAGGTTTGAAAGCTTTTTTGCCAAAACCAATCAATTTTCAATAAATATCATTATTTTATTTTAAAAGTGAAAATTAATATATTTAGAAAATCATTTTGATAAAATTAATATTTTTTTTGGAATCAGGATGTCAAAATTATATAATGGTGATTTTTCATAATTTTCAGAGACAATCGAATTTTTGGGTAAAAATTAAATACCGTATAAATATATAATGTGTTTTATGACATCATAATGACCCAATAGTGATATAATAAAATAATGTAAAATGCAGCTTAGGACAAATATTTGTTTTTTATTTAAAATAATTTAATTTTAGATTTATTTTATAAAGCCTTAGTGAATCCTCCAAGACGTATAAAATATTTTAGGATTTTAAAATCATTTCCTTGAAAGTGTGACTCACCTCCATATAATAAAGGGAAATATTTTAATATCATTAGCCCTTATCATTATAAAATAATTTATACCACTCCCCTTTACTAGAAACCATGGGAAAAAATCCACTGGATGGTTTGTGGTTTAGAATATTTTAGTGTGTAGTGTACAAAACCAAAAAATAAAGAATTCCCCCACCTTTCTTATATAAAACCACCCAAGAACCCATTTCTCTTCACTAAAGCTCTTTTAAGATCTACAAACCTCTTCCCTATACTCACTAGAGTCCTCCAAAGGCACCTCAAAGTTCCCAATAATCCCTCCCCAAGCCTTTGGGATCACACATCCAAGTAAGGGATCTTTCACTCTCCTCTTTTATCAAGCACTCATTTTGTGATATGACTTGTAGTTTCAGTTTTCATATGTTGGGATATGTTCATACATAATCACCTTAATTTTAATTTGTTTTATAAGTAATTATTATTCCTTCCACTCTCATTAAACCATCCACAATCCTTTATATACCCCTATTACCATACTGAAATTCCGTAAGGGATTTCTCTCTCCTCATTCCCATTCAAGAACTTTTTTTATATTATGCATCTTAAATTACATTTAATATGTTAGGATATTATTTTAACCGATCCCCTTAATTTCCATTTCATGTATAAATTATTATATACCCCTTTATCTCTCATCAAACCATTTTATGAATTTCTATTTGATGTTGTTATGCTGCCGAAATTGCACCATGATTTTCCATGCCAAAATCATCGTGTAGTGAATACCATATCCATTTCTCTATCAAGGTTATTCACCTTTATGATCATTTAATTACTGATTGGGGACTTACATGTATGTATTACACATTCATTATTTGTGAAATAAATTTATGATGTTTAATGAATCGATGTTGTTTGACCTTTGTAGCACACTTATGCATGAAATGAAATGTTTATAAAGAGTGCACCCTGATAGCTATCCAATTCATTGGGTAATGTTTAGTATCATGATACATCATGTGAAAAGAGGTTTTAATCATTCTAACTCATTTGTAATGAGAGTTTACTCATGCTAATTCACGTGCAATGATACTTGGCTCATACTAATATCATGTTGTATGTTGTTGCCACATTTCCATGTTACAAATATCATGATATATCATTCCTTTATGTTCATGTTTCTTTTGCACTCCATTGATATGCCTATTGCCTAAAATGTATTGAATTCTTCATGTTATGATTTTTTTACTCCCTTTATGGGCTTTATATCTCACCCTTTTCTTATGTATTTCCTCAGGTTATCTCTTACAATGCTAAGTACGAAGAAATCATGTAAAAGAAGTTTTGAATAAAGATGTGTATGTCATGTTTTATGTTGTTATGTAATGTTCTTAAGCCCCAAAGACACTAAACCTCTCTATATTCTGATTTATATTCAGTGAAAGTTTATATAATAAATCATGTTTAAATATGAAATAAAGATCATGGTTGTTATAACGTTAAAATGTATGACACATTTTCCTCATCACATAATATAAAACTACATGATTTTTGATAGGAATACACCCAGATATGTGATATTTTGTAATGATATGACCTGAATAACTCTATAGTAACTGGATCAGAGTAAATTGGGACCTTACACATGCCTCCCCATATTCCATTGGCTGCTGAGTAATATTAGGGGTATAGGGTTGTACTAGGGGGTGACTATACCCCCATATAAAAGTGTGAAAGGGTAGATAAAAATAAACCAAATATCATAAAAAACATAAAAATAAGTAAGTTTATGAAATAAAACACAACATGTTTTATCAAATATACATATATAAGCATACAATCATACATGCTCATGATTATATATCAATACCGGTCATCCAATTGGTCGATCATATAAAAATACAAATAAAAAAATGAAAAAACTATAATAAGGCTCTACTTCAAGGCCAATCCTCACTTCATCCTGGTATCCAATTCCATTCAAACTATTATACTCGATCAAGCTAATTTGGGTATCTTTCCACCTTAAACCTATGATAAGTGAGGTATGCTCAGATAACCAAGTATCATGGTCACCCAATATAGGTGTGAGTATAACTCAATAAGGAACCATAAACACAATCCTGTATATAACTAATGAATATAATATAGGTTCACATAACATGAACAACTAAAGAAATAAATTAAATAACTATGGGAGAATAAATGAAATAACCACTACTGATCTTATGGTTTAAATATGACACCCATGATCAAATATAATTTCTTCGACCAGTTTCATAGTGTTTTTGGGCATGTTAGATAATCATTCCAACCAATTCTGGGCCTAACAACCATATAAGAGTAGGAGTAAATAGTAGACCCTTGGAAATATCCAAAGGAATCCCAATAGTAGTAGGCTATAAGCCAGTACCTAGATGTCAACCCTTTTAGATCAATAATCATTAGGCATAACATTGATCAATAAGAGGTAAAATTAGGTGATCCATAATATCAATCATAATGTCAACCCTAGAAGGTAATCCTAGGCGATCAATAATCTTTTAGTAATAATTTCCAATTCCTATGAGGTGATCCTAGGAAAAAAATATTCATCAAACATCATCATCAAATCTAAGGAAGTGATCCTTGGAAATCAATAGTTATAGAGAATAACATCGATACCTGGGAGATGATCCTAGGAAATTAACTATCATAAGGCTCTAAGACAATCCCTAGGAGGTAATTCTAGTTGATCCATAGTATCAATCATAAAATAGATCCCTAAAATGAAATCATAGGTGATCAATCATTGTTAGGTATCATCTCATATTTCTAGGAGCTGATCCTAGACAATCAAAAGTTATCAGTCATCCTCAATTAGTCCTTAGAGGTGATCTTAGGAAATAAATAGTATGTATAATGATGATTCCTAGGAGATGATCCTAGGAAATCAATAGTCAACATGATCCAAGATGATCCCTAGGAGGTAATCCTAGGAGATCCACAATATCAGGCTCAAAGGTTGGATCCTAATAACATGTATGAGGCACCTGTTGTATCAATATACATCTTAATGGTAGTGTTCCCCACCTAAATCATCATGTATAATAATATCCATAGCCTCATTTAGATTAAATTATCAATCTAGTTCCCAATGTGACAACCACAATCTTTACTACCTATTTCCCATATGAATCCTCTATAGGGTCAACATCTCACCAGGGCACCCACCAGGGCCCCTAGGTCTCTTCATATCTAGGACACTCTTACTTGGGTTCCCATATTTTATAATCATATCTTAGGTTAACACCCATCACTCAGGGGTAATATATCCTTTTCATATCCACATTTATCTTAAGGCCTCAATAGCCTCTTAGGAAAATACATACATGCAACTTTATGGAGAGGTTTCATAAAACCCATTTCAATACTTAAGTAACCCTATGTTAGTAATCACTACCAACCTATCCATAAATCTCCATAAGGTCTACCTACCTAGGTAATCACATTTATATGGGGGAGGAACACTTTCCCCATGGTCATATCAACTAGTCTGAAGGTTTTCAAGAATATCTAGTTTCTACATGGCTAATCCCTAGTACATCCATCCCAATTTATCATTCACCTCCACCTGGAGGTCACGAAGGGAAAATATCACTAGGGTCATTACTTATTATTCATTTTATTTTATTTAATTTACAACCCTTAAGGCATAAGTGTTAAATATCAAAAAAATCCTTATCTATCAGCATCCAATGCATCAAGAAGGTGCACAAGGTCCTTCATGGACTTTTCAACTTATTCAATTCAAATATGAGCATTTAATTTTTAATTAAAAAAAATTATTTAATATTAAATATTAACCACCCTCAGTGGTGAGACCACATATCAAACATAATAAATAAATTCATAATACCATAGAGTCATGTATAAGGGAACACCTACCTTAACGATGGAGTTATCCAACTTTTAATCATAGATAAAAAATGCTCTCTCGAGCCCATCCATGTCCATCCATCCATCAACCATCTTCAAAAGGCCCTAAATCATGACAAAGAATCCAAATTAATTAATCATAATCATTTATAATTAATTAAACTTAAAGTTAATTTAAAAATTTATTTAATTAGTTATAAAATATAAAAATTTACCATGCATCCTTCACACTCTAAAAACATGTGCAATAGGGTGTGGTATACTTCCAAAATGTACCCATACCTAATCCATGAAAAATTTCCAATCATCTACCCAATTCAGTGGTTAATTTAACCCAGTTTCATTGAAAACCCTAGGAAAATTCAAATGAAAATGAACCTTTTCCAAAGTGGAAAGAAATGACATGCATATGTCATATTGAGAAATCCTCTAGACAATAAATACAAAGTAACCTTCATTATCAGTTGATTCCACCATACACTAGTAGAATTGGTGCCAAAATCTAAAATTAAATTACAAAAAAATTAGTGGGGAGGAAGGGAAACAATAATGGAAGGAAGAATGATGGGAAAATCACCCGAAATATTCATCAAAAATGAATCCAAAAATAATACAAAATATAGGGGGTTAGAGAGAGGAAATAGGGAGGGATATTCCATCCAAAATAGCCTCCTCTGATCGCACACAACCCCCAAAAATATCCAAACTCTGATAGTAAAAAAGATAACCTTTAAAATATTTAAAAATATAACCAAACACACCATTAATAATATGAATATGAGGTTAATTATATGAAATAATTAGGTAAAGGTATCCTCCATCGACCAAAATCCATTCATGATGTAAACCATGGTTCATACCATGAAATCTTCAAGGAAGAGGCCAACAACCCACATCCATCACCATTCATGGTGTGACCCCTATGGGCCATGATGTGAATGGATGAAATAGTTGAAATCAGCCCCCAAGTCACTTGACCTATCTATAATACTCATTTGAGCACCTGTACCACCAATCAGGTCTCAAGCCACATCCAAAAGACACCTCTTGAGATGCTTTAACACTCAGAATTGAGATTTGAACCTCAATTCTCAAAAACAACCCTCTCAAGAAATTAAAAATTCAAATTCCTACAGAAATTCACACCATAAAAGGGTACAGGGTTTTACAACCTCCCCACCATATCACTTATCTTCCCAAATATGCCTTAATAATTTTTCAACCATTAATACTAGACCACACTATCTTTAATTCATTATCGTATTGCTATGTTCTATCATAGAATGATAGATGAGCTTATGCTACACAATTCCAAACATGAGGCACACTATTCATAAAAAACTGAGCCACCTACTCACCACCATCACTAGATCATTGAGATGTATTTCACCGATACTTTCCTATCCTAATAAACTAAGGTTTCACCATTCAATATATCCTCAGGATTATGGTTATCTTCACCATAAGAATTGACTAATACAGGATGATTCTTGATCCATGGTGCTTCTCACCATCAAAATTGCCTAATTAAACATATTATCAGTGGTTAAATGATATGGTCAATAAGATTTACATCCTAGAGTTTCCAATTTAACATTAAAACATTGGTTACAACCTAATAATTCTCTTCATCAATCCCAAATTAAGCAAACAATCCTCAACTACCCATGCACAATCCCAGATATGTTGAATTTTCCTTAAAATACACATATGATCCCCAAACACATTAATTGTACCCAAAAAAACATACATGATGCATTTTAAAATCCACAATATAAAATTACATGAAAAATAACTGTTTCAAAAACCCATGGTTGACCTTTTTCAAAAACTCTTGGTTGTACCCACCAACACGCTATCTCACCACCCGATCACATTGCCTTTACTCTTGAAGGAATTATGAGATATTCCAAACAACAACATCAAAGATCAAATCCAAATATTAGTGTTATTATATGGTTGAATAACTAACCACCCATATTATCCATCATGATCTCCCCATGAGCATTGGCACACCTCCGATCCAAATCACAATTATATCATATTAAATTCATCCAGAGCCAGACACCAATGATTAGACTTTATTTAACACTGCATCCAAAACTAAAATCTGTTATTTTACATGGAACCAAATAAATCACATTCATCATCTCTTTATCATCCAAACACCACCTTGATATTTTAATGATCGGTCTCAGTATCCATGACTCTATTAACATAGGTTCATTCCTTTATGGATCACACTCTGTCTATTACTGAATGTTATGATTGTACATGACCATCCCACTCATACCTAAATGGAAATAAAAAAACATAAATCTCTACCTGTTATTATCTTATGAGAATGTCACCCACATCAATCTGTTGAAATATAATTCACAACGAGGGTTACACTCTCTAGCTGCCTATGGTGGACTCCCCACTATATAGATCATATTATACCACAACATGAGTATAACCTCAAAAGGTTCTATTATCATTCCATCCTAACAATTAATGTCAAGGAACACCCTTGGGTTGACCATGCCATGATACAAAAATCCATCAACGTTATCACTATGGGAATCAGGGGTAACATTACCTTCTATTGTACAATGCTCTGGCCCACCATGTAAGAAATAATCTTGTCAAACCCAACATTACCTAACCTATACATGGATTCTCATAAATTTATAATTCAAACAATACCATGATTAACTATCACAAACTAACACAACCACATCTAAACCCAATGGTATTTCACTCATGTACAACCCATTCATATAGCCTAGATCACACTCCCATGTGTTGCATGTATCACCATACGTAGGATCACACAACTAAATAGATTACCATGCTCCATAGCATGTTAATCAAATATATCCATAAGAACCCTTAGTAATCCTCTTCAAAATCAGGAATTTTACCTTTTCCATGTTATATCACATGATTTCCCACCAACTTGAGAGTTTTTTGAAAAAAAGAAGTGTCTACCCATAATCTCACCTCATCTTAGAAAATGTATCCCAACTCAATAGGTTCTGGAATCCTACTGATCCTACCCTCAAAACCAAACCTTGATACCAAAAATTAGTACTTAAGACACTTTTTTCATGAATGTACATGGTATACCACATGCCTAAACCATATACTCAATAGCATATCCCATGCACCAATATCATAAATTGAAGATTCTACCATGATTATTGCCTCTATATCACTCATAACTTGAGCTAAACCCACTCTTGGGTTACCTTCATATACTATTTCTCATCATAATAATATCACTCGACTCACTAATATCATGAGTTGCATCTCAAGACGCTAGAATCTCCCACATAACCCATAAATCGCATCTCACTAGGTCAAAAACTCACATGAAACACTTCTCTTCTCCCATATCAAATATCACATAAAAATTCACCATAAAAACCATCCACCCTAGGGTCTCATGAAATCATATTAGGAATATCATTCCAATTCATCAACCTACTCATGGGCACTAATTCTCATCGGGAATCCACATATGAGATCAACCCTCAAGAATCATAGTCTCATATCCATAAATATAGAACTAAATTGTCCTAAAACAATATATTTTAGTTACACCATAGTCACAAAGTTCAATTAAGTATAATTAAACCAAGAATCTATATATAAAAACACCATATAGGTTATTATTTTCACTTTAAATAACTAAACTTATTTTCTCTCTCTCAGAATAAATACTAAAACCAACCTCACGAGGTCCATCACTAAGGAATATAATACCTATACCATTTTACTAATGTCACTATACATCCCTTACAAGAGGGACTATATAGTCACCATTAAGGATAATCCCTCTATATAATCTACATGAATCATCATTAGAATAAAATATATAGTGGTTCTGCTAAGTATAATTCCATCAATAAGTTATATTGTAAAATTCAATATAATTTGTTTCTAACACTTTAAACAAATGAACCCTTACCATTAGTGATATCAATCACACATAATTAGTCACATTTCATGTGAATACTATATGCCAAATATGATGAATGATCAATAACCTTTTTCCATTGAAAAAATAGCTGAAAACCAATAAATCATAAATAAAATAGTCTATGTGCATCGGTCTAAGGAGTAGTTGTTACAATAAAGAAAGTGGATAAAAAGGTGAAAAATGTTTAAGTTTATACTAAACTTTAGTTTTAGGTTTAAAAAGTATTTATAAGTTTCAATTATGTTTATGACAAAATATTTCCAGTTGGAGAATCGGAGTGAGAAGTCATGTTTCTAATTAGATCAAGTGAATTAGAATAACAAACAATTTTAAAATGAGATGTTCTAGATTATCAGTTTCTATTCTAAGCACTTGATAATTTCTTATTCAAATGTGTTTTAGAATTAATAAGTTTTATATAATTTAATATGATTAAAGATGAATCTATACAAGTTTAGAATCATTGAGAAATGATTAAATGAAGTTTGAATTTCTAAATTAATTCAAACCTATAATTTTTTTGAGCGAGAAATTATTTTTTGGGTTCATGAATTTTCTATTTCTGGCTCACCTATATAAATTAGTCAAATTAAAATGTACATTAACACTATTAATTTGTGTAAAAGGCGGATTGTTGGAGTTTTTTTCAAGATAAAATTTTTAGAGGTAGATTTATTAACTGAAGAAGTGATTAGAGAAGTTGTGATCAGAAGAGATTTGGTTAATATTAACCTGATCAGACTGAACAATTGGACTGACAAATCAAACTTGTTTCTAAGATAAAAAAATAGACATGTTTTCGAACTAATGAGTTAAGCTTATTTCAAGAATAAATAATTAGACTGAGGAATCAGAGTGAGAATATTCATAAAAAGTGAAATTTATTGAAGAAGAAATGTGACAATATTCGGAACTAATTGGTGAATGTTTTTAAACTTGTTACAAAATCCTATTTATATCTTTAATTCAATAAGAATCACTTGCAATGTTGTATTGATCATAGTGTTATACAAGTATAAGGGTATTTTCTACTTATTTTATCCACAAAAAAGGATTATTTTTTAGTGGATTGTGGGTATTGAATTATTTCCGTACCATTCAATGGACTGGTTACTCTTATTTAGTTGTGAACCTTGTAAATACTTGTGTTCCTATGGATATGTGAATGTTTGATTTTCAACAAAGTAATAAATCATTAATAGGTAGTAAAGGTTGTTTTACAATAAATATAATATTAAATAAATAGATATCAATGATTCACCCCTCCCCCTCTTAGTGATTTAAATGACCCTGGTTGGGCCTTTTCAATGGTCATGGAACTAATGAATGCATTCTCTTGAGATTATTTGGACCAATTTGTAGTTATGTTCATCAAAAACATCCTCATTTAGTATGTGTCCAAAGAGGATCATGAAAAACATAAGTGGGTCATTTTAGGTGTTCTTTTTCATTATTAGTTATTCAAGAAGCTATAAAAGTGTTAGTTCTAGGTGAGTTATGTTCATTTTTTTGGAATTTCATGTCCCAACATGGATTAGTCAAGGGTCCTTTAAAGAAAGAGGTACTTGATTCTTGGTAATCCTCCAATAATGTTGCAAATGTGCTGAGTTTCCTTGGTCTTTTAGGATATTATATGAGTTTCATACCCAACTTCTCTCAGATTGAGACTCCTTTAACACCCCCAAATAGAAAGGACCATGAATTATTTTGGACCGACCAGTTTCTAGATTCTTTTGATTACCTAAAGGAGAATCCAATGAAAACCCAAGTTCTTTATTTTCCAAAATAGGGAGTCCAGTTTGATGTCTTCTATAAAACTTAACATATTGTCTTGGGTAGTGTCTTGATGTATTAAATGGAGTTTGTTTCTTATGGGTATTAGTAGTTATGACCCCATGAATGTAACTATTCCACCTATGATCTCAAGTTATCAACAGTCGTGTTTTACTTATAGTTGTGGAGATACTATCTCATCAATGAATTCTTTGTGGTTTTCACCAATCACAAGATCCCGGGGCATGTCTTCTCCTCGAATTACCTAATCTTAAAAAAATGTAAGAGGGTAGAATTTTTTCTATACTATGACTTCGATAATAAATATACATCGAGTAAGGTTAATGTTTTAGCTGATGATTTAATAAGAAAGTCACATGGTAATTCCATGCATGTGGCTGGATATTCCTATAGAGTGATGGAAGAGCTTGTTATGTTACATTTGGATATGGGGATGGTTGGTAATGGTGGATAAATTTTACATATGAAAGTGAAATCATCTTTATTGTAGTGGGTGGATGAGTCATAGATAGGGGATTCTAAGGTATGAGTTTGTAAGGATTGATTTTTTTATGGAAACTCCCTTGATGGATGCTTCAGGGATGATCAACACTAGGTGTTATTTTAGGGGAGGATTTTTATACCTTTGAAAATACATGAGGATATTCTTTATATATTCCATAACTCTACATTAGCGGTATATCCTAGAATGAAAATATATATATTATGATTAGAGAGGTCATATTTGGTGTCCTAGGTTAAAGTTCCCAATTTTAGAGTTAGTGGCCCAATGTTTATTTTTCTATAAGATTAAGGCTGAGCAATGTGTTCCCGATGGTTTTCTTCAGCAGTTAGATGTTCCTCAGTTGAAGTGTGGGGAAATTTTTATGGAATTAATTACTATTTTTTCTCGATATCAATGAGTTTATAATGATATCTAAGTGATAGTAGACCATTTTAACAAATGTAATCACTTATTGGATATTAAGGAGTCGGGATCGGTGTAGGTTTCATAGAGGTAGTATTTAGAGGAGGTGGTGAGGATTAATGGATTCATGAAGGAGATAATATTTTAGCATGATTATCATTTCACCTCTATGGTGTGGAGAGGTATTCAACATGCCATTGAATCCCATTTGTTTCTTAAAACTACTTTTTAACCACAGATAAATGACCATAAAGAGCAGACCATCCAAACTCTTGAAGATATGTCGCACACTTGAATCTTAGATTTTCTAGGTTTGTGGGTTAGGCACCTACCATTAGTAAAGTTTTATTACATACAATAGTTTTCACTCCATAATTAGTATGGAAATAATTTAATCTTAATTCATATGATGTTTTCAATCTCTATTATGATGTACTGGGGTTTGAGAATCATTAATACTTAAGAAAAAACTAGTGCAAAGCATGATAGAAATGCTATAGGTGATTCAAAAGTAGATTAATGCAGTGAAAGTCCATAAAAATTATTATGGTGACCATAGGATAATACCTATGGAGTTATACATTATAGATCATGCATTCTTAAGGTAACTCCTTGTCACGGGAAGTAAAGTTTTGGTTATGGGAGTAAGCTTTCTCCCCAAATTTTTGGTCCTTTTGATGTGTTGGCGTGCATTGAATCCATCACATACTAGATAAAACATCCCCTATAGATGATTCAAATTCATTATTTATTTCATATTTTTTAGTTCCAATACTATATTCATAATGATTCTCATGTCATTGATTGGGGTGATATTGACAATGATGATGATGAGGCCATTGAGAACCAGCTCATGAAGATCCAAGAGCGTTAGGAGATGGTGTTTCATGGGAATTCTATTCCTTTGGTTTATGTTCTGTAGTGGAATATTGGTGTGGAGGATAGCACATGGAAATATTATTCCAAGATAGATTCTTATTATTTTGAGATAGTTTATTCTTAGCTATTATTTTGTAAATATTCTTATTGATATTGAAATTTATTTATCTTATGATATAGTTCTCTCTTAATTGATACATTTTTTTATGATTTTTCTATTTTTAGAGAGGTATCCACACCATAAGAGTGTTTCATATATTTTAACCTTATTACTCTAAGTGAAGTGGTTGTGCTCCTATAATATCAAAATCCTTGATAGGTGTCTCATAGGGTGATTATTTCAATGACTCTTTTTCTTTATCTTCTCTCTAAGTTTTGTTTTAATTCTCAAGGGTGAGAATTATTTTAGAGGTATAAAATGTATGGTCTTAAATCTTTATATCTCATTAATTTGTGTTTTTATGAAGTTTTATGTACTTAGGGGAACCTTAGAGTATGTTTGGTGGAATTTGGGACATGAAATATGGATGTAAGAGGAATTAATGGTCTGAATTGTTGTTCACAACATTAATGAGTTGTTTGTGGCCTGAATTGTTATCTTTGGACCGAGTGAGGGAACTTTGTAGGGTGAGATTCATGATGTGGACCTCCAGTTCTTGACATGAATGGATAAAGGTTTGGTTTTGGTGAAACCATCCCAAAATATTAATAACGTGAACATGTAGTTCAGGGTGTGAATTGATCCCAGGATTATAGGATCTAGGCAACATGTTTTTCAATAATCCTTGAAATAAAACCATTCATTCCATGAATGTGTGGCTCGAAGAGTGCCTATAAATTCTATCACACCCTTTATTTCTTTTAAAAACCTTCAGATTCACCTAAATACTAGGAATCCATAGGTTCAATTCCAGGGTGTATTGATTCTATTTCAATTGGTATTGATCCTTGGATTACCATGATCAATCTATGCTAATTCGAGGTAAGTGTTCCCTATTTATCTTTTAGTTTCTTCTTTTTTTTAGTTATGTTTCCTCTCATTATATCTTTCAATTATATGGTAGTTTATCTCCTTTGTTCTCATAGGGGATCCTTTGATGTTTGGTGGATTTTTTATGATGTGACATACATAGAGACAATATATTCTTTATGGAAGAGGCGATCATAGATATGTTCTTGTTGTTATATTATTGATTGAAGAAAATTATAAGACTTGTGGTAGGGGATTCATTGATTCTCTCTTTTACTAAGTGAAATCATGAAGTTATTATTCTTTATCTCTTTAGGTAACATAGGAATTAAACATAATAATTATTAATCCAAAATAAAATAATGGGTTTTGGTCTTGGGTTGTAGTGATCATATATTTTTAAACCATGTTAATGGTTTTCCTATTTTTTATAGATAGTGTGATATATTTTATTTATTCTATTTATCATGTTTTTATTCCTAAAATTGGATAAATAACAGAAAGCTAGTAATTCTCTTTAACTAAATAACAAAAGGTCATGTTAAAATATTATAATCCTTTATTATAATTTTTGAAGCTTACATTTAGTATTTTATCATGTTTAAATAATTTTATTAGTAGTTTCGAAGTGATTACTTAGGTTTCCTGTGGTTGTAACCCATGTTAAATTAATTAGTTAATTCAAGATGTAAAAAATTTGTAGTTTTATAAAGATAATTACGTGGGGCTGAGTGAGCCTATTTTCTTATGAAGCATGGTTTCCTTGGTTCTAGGGCCTAGATATACTATTGACCATTTTTTATTTTCTTACTACCTCATGTGATTTCTATGGGTGTGGAGACATACTATGCAGCATGATGTGATCTTGGTATAGTTGGTAGACTAGTGAGAAATGGGTAGGAGTGACTGGGGTTATCGCAGCAACTGGTTCCTATGATGGAGAGGTGGTTGGTGACATGTATAGTGGTGTCTTGGGATAACATTGAGACTGATGGAGTATGTTAAATATGATATTCCCATTTTATTGTGCTAAAATATGGGTTTCTTTTTGGTTATTGTTTTCTTGATGTTTGGGAAGCTGTGTTGCTTTTTTTATTTTCCTTTCCCCACTGCTTAACACAACAAGTTTTTCTTAGTATATGCATATTTTATGGTAAATTAGGATGAATCATAGAGTACATGGAATTATAGAATGGTAATGAATTATTAATGATTTAACCCATGGGGTTGGGAGTTCAATAAATGAATCATAATAAATGGATGGAAATAATGTACATATGAAATGTTTAACAAAAATAATTAATTTAAAGTCTCTTGAAATGTTTGTATGCTTATATGATATCTGGTCCTTAATAGTGACAACTAAGTATTTGAGAGATGATAATAGTAGTCATGGTTAATTATAGGTAGTTTCCCATAGTTTATTTGTGGGGTATATATATTCCTTATGTTTTGTGATTTATACACTACCTCACCCATGCCGGTAGGTTGACTGATACCTAGCAGACTCTAGGGGTGTTTTCCCCAACATCCTCATTTGTGAGGATGGATGTATATTTCCCCCTATTCTACAATCTCTTATCTTGGGAGTATTATGTGAGGTTATGCACACAAATTAACTTTCTAAATATGTGTGTGATATGTTTTAATGTCTTGTGGTTATTTCACACACATGTATATTTGGATATAGTACCATAAGGATTATTACACGTATGTTTTGTATGGGATGTAATGGATTGAAGTATAATACATGACAAATGGGTTATGGTGGCTTCCATGAATAACTAAGTTTCTATCCAGTAATGATGTTGATGATGATATTATGCACCACATGAGGTGTGTGTTTTTAAACAATTTCCTTTTATGTACATATCTTATTAGAAGAGAGATGCTTCAAGACATTTAATTTTGGGATAGAGTGAAAAAATAGTGGAAAAGTGGTCATGAGGTACCTTAAATTTTATATTATATTGGATACTATATTATTACTTATATTGATACTTGGTGAGTGAGATATGGTGAGGCTAAGAATTTAGCATACCTAATTAGGTGATGAGTTAGTTTCATTATTTATCCATCAGAATTTAGTATGATTTATTCAATTTTTCACTAGAGACTTAAGGTATAATATTTATGAGTATACTTATTATACTCACCCGATATCTATAGAAACCATTTTCAGGTATTTAAGATATGTTTAGTGATTAGGATGAACATTAAAATATTGTGGATTTATTCCAAAGTTGATGGAGATTTGATGTCACTGAATATAATTTCTTTTAGTACTTTTAGTTTTTTTAGTTCTTTTGTTGTATGAAATTCCATGAATATTTTGGGATATTTTACAAATTATGATAATGATTTGTTTGGTGGTATTATCTTATCTTTAGTTACCCATGTTCTTTTAGAGTGTAATTCTTCCCATTCATTTTTATGATATTCCCTTATTGATAGTCCCAAACCAGTGGAATATTGGAGGTGGGCTTCAGGCATCATCATCCCACTTCCCTTATTATTATCCTAGGAGGGGTACATTTGGTGAGTGGGGGTCATGATATAGTGGTATCAAAGTCTCAAGTTGAGGTATAGGATGAATTTTGGAGGTAGGAACTAGTGAGGACTGCATTGGTTTGTTGGAAAACAATGTCAAATGAGCTTAATATACAATGTAACCAATGAAGACCAACTATGACACAAGTATTAGGCCCCCCTATGATCCAAAGCATAGACCTTCAAGTTTAATAATCCAACTAAACTAAGTGATATTGGTTATGGGGTAGAGACCTAGGAAAGGATCATGTATCATTCTTATCTATGCCTACGTTTGAATTAGATAGACTTTGGGTTAGGTTAAACCTAAATTAATTATTCTTAAATATTCCATATTCCAGGTTTATGAGTCCTTTAACATTTTTTATTTTGTAGAAATGGTTATAGGTTAATGTCCCCATCAGGTTTGTGCCAAAGTTGTTTAGAAATATGTGTCAACAGACCACTATAAAGTTTAGGTTGATGAAAACAAAAATTGGAGGAGGAAACTCAAAGAGTTTCTATTCCAAAGTCTATAAAAGTATGAGGGATCTATTTCAGTCTTAGTTATAGGGGACTGGTTAGAGTAGGTTGAGATCACCTTATATTAAATCTATATTCGGAATGAGCAATGATTTTATTTAGTGATCATGATACTTATTGTGGTGGTCAGACCGTGGTGGATCTTATTGCTAGATGATTTCAAGGAGTTTTCTGTTTCATAGGAGAAGTTACAAGATTAGTTCCAAGTTGAGTTTCTATATTAGACTGCAAATATGACTGGATTCCAAGATCTACTTTCCCTTTGATAGGGGATCTCCAACATGTGGTAGTTCAGGATCTATTTTAGGAACCTTCTTTGATATGATTCTAACACAATCCCATATGAAGAGGCCAAGGTGAGGATGCTTTACATAAAAATATCTAGAACTATATCACCTATTTTATACTATCTACATATCTTGAGGTGTTGGAGAAATAAAATGTTGTTGAGAGGATGCTAGCTAGGATCGAATAATCATGATAGGGGTGTAATTAATATTCTCTACATAGAAGAGCTATGGTCTAAGGTTCCCATTTGCTTATATAGAAGGCTTTTCAGATATTCATGGGTAGGTCCCAACCCTCTTCATCTCATTTTACCAGGGTTTTCAGCTCTCAGTCCTCTACTAAGGGATCATGAATTTATTTTTCTTATAGTGTACATGGTTATTAGTGGTGAGATTTTCTGAACTTTTTGAGTAGATGGTATATGGATAGTGTTCTACTTTATGTTATTCTAGTATAGTAGTATCAGATGAGGCATCAAGAGTAAGGCTCTCTAACCTATGATTTTTTAGTGGATATGGGGCTAAAGAAGGATAACTCTATGATACTTATTATCATCAAAGATCCAAGAACGATCATGTAGGTGGTCATAATTAGGGTTAGAGAGGCTATAGAGTAGGTCATGGCTAGATGAATTATCTAATATTTCCATATCTAGACGATCTGAACATTGTTCATGATATCATTTTATTATTTTCTACTTGGGTGCATGCCTTATTTGATTCAGGAGCTACACACTCATTCATGTCACCTACCCTGGTTTGTGACTTGGGACTTGAGATGGAGAGTCTTCCAGTTACCTTGGTATTAATTCTTTTATATTGAGATTGAGTTAATTTGTATCAAGTGTTTATATACTATGTTCTAGTGATAAAAAAACACCACCCTTGTAGAGACTTACTATGTTTATGGATACAACCATAGGATGTTATCCTCAGAATGGACTAGTTGTATTTAGTGAAATCTATTTTGGATTGATTTAGAAGGTGGATATTGTTTTTTACGATGCAGATGGAGAATCTGTTTTGTTCATTGGTGAGAAATACCCTCAGATGTGTCATATGTGTGTTCAATCATTGTCTTTCTTGATGGATGAGTTGATACTGAGTTCTTTATAGGTTTAGCTGACAGTGTTTCCCAATGTTATAGAGGAGTGACCTGATGTATTCCTTGAAGAGGTTATTACGCTACCCCCTCAATGGGAGATCAATTTTGGGATATATCTAGAGCCGATCATTTATCTAATCTTGACATCTCCATATAGTATGTTGAATTCTGAGTTATTTTAGATTTGAATAGAGATTGATGATCCCTTATAATTAAGTTTTATTTATCTAAGAATTTCACCTTGGTTTACTTTAGTTTTTTTCGTAAGGAACTCTAGTGGTAGTTTTTTCTTATACATCAATTATCATTATTTTAATTAGTTGAATGTGAAGAATCATTACCCTATTTTACAGATTCATGTTTTTTTATCAGCTGGAGGGATCTTGTTGTTTCTCAAAGATCGATCTGTGATCAGAATATTATTAGATGTAGGTAAAGGATGAATATTTTCTAAATACATCTTTTTGATGTCATTATGGGAATTATGAGTTTATTGTAATACCATTCAGTGCGCATAACTCTCTAGATATGTTCATGGGACTAATGAATGAAGTGTCTCGAGAGTTCTTAGACCATTTAATAGTTGTGTTCATTTATTATATCCCCATGTACTCTATATTTGAGGCGGTGAACATAGAGAATCTATAGATCATTTTGGGAGTACTTTTTCATCTAGATCAATTTGGGAATATATTGAAGTGTGATTTATGGGCTCATGAAGTTTTTTTTAAAGGTAATGTTGCATCCTAAAAATGGATTATAATTAGATCCTTATAAGAACAAGGTGGTTGTTTCTTGGGTATCCCCCAAGAATGTTATAGAGCTAAAGAGTTTCCTTAACCATGAAAGTTATTATAGGAAGTTCATACCTAGTTTCTCTCAGATTGTGACTGCACTAATAACCTTAACTAGAACGGATCATGAATTCTTTCAGACTGACCAGTGCTAGGCCACTTTCAAGTACACAAGGTAGAATATAGTTTGAACAATATTTATTAATTTTCCAAAATAGGGAGTCTATTTTAAGGTCTTATGTGATGCTTCACATATTAGCTTGGTAAATGTCTTGATATAACAAGAGTAGTTATTTCTTATGGGTCTTAGTAGTTATAAACCTAATAAATTAACTATACCACTCACGATATCAATTTTACAACGTTTTTGTTCTCCTTAAATTTATTACAACACAATCTCATTAGTGAAATCTTTGTGGTTTTCATAGATCACAAGATCCATAGGATATATTCTCCCAACATGACCTAAAACTGAGATAATGATAGTGGATTAAATTATTGAAAGACTATGAATTCAATATTTTCTTATACATTAGGAAAGATTATTTTTTTAACTGATTTACTATGTTAGAAGTCATGTATTGATTCTAGGTGTGAGTTTTTAGATTACTGGAGAGTGATGGAAGTTCTATTCACAATGCATCTTTATATGATATATTTTGGTAATAGAGGATAAATTTTTTAGATGATGGGGTTTTAATATTTAGTACATCAGGTGGAGGATTTTCAAATGGGGGATTCTGAGGAGGAATTTTGGTGGGATCGAGTTGTCTATGTTGACTCCCTTTATGGATGGTCTAAGGATGATAAATATTGGGTATTTTTTTAAGGGGGGATTTTTGTTCCTTCAATGATGTGCTAGGTGGTTCTCTGTGAGTTCCATATCTCACCCATAGTGGTATATTCAGGTGTAAAAAAAATGTACCATGCTCTAATTGGTTATATTTTTTTTGGCATGGGTTGAATCATTCAATTTTAGATTTAGTAGTCCGATGTTTAGTCTACTTGAAAATTATGGTTGAAAACTATGTTCCTAGTGGTATATCGTAGATGTTATATGTTTCATAGTGGAAGTGGGAGGAAATTTTTATAGAAGTTTTCACTGGTTTTAATCGATCTCATAGAGTTTATGATGATATCTGGTTGAAAGTGTACTATTTTTCAAAATTGGATCACTTCTTCAAAATTAAGGAGTCATTCCCAATAGACATTTTACCAAGGTATTATCTATAAGAGGTGGTGAGGATTCATGGTGTCCTAAGGATGACCATCTCTGATCATGATTCTTGTTTTACCTCTAGGGTGTGGAGAGGTTCTCCTAATGAGCATCCCAAATATTTAATCCCCAACATGTCTCCTTATATAGCTATGTCTCTCATGATTCTAGTCATCCTTCAACACCTAAACATTAACCTATAGGAAGTAGACACCCATGGTTGGGTCCCATACCTAGGTGTAAGATCCAATCAATCACACCCTCAAAAATTATATCATCCCTATTATTCATCTGTGAGTAGGTTTATCACCCCTAGATTTTATTATATATTTCTTTTCAAATAAATTTAATTTATTTGATAACTTGTGATACCCACAAACCTAATTATAAATGAATTGTAATACCATATACCACTATAAACATGACATTAAGTTGGAGGAGTGAATATGAATAACCACATTTTGAATATTTTTCATAAATATTTTATTTAAAACAAATATATTGATAAATAATTTCTCATTTTTTAGTAAATTCATTATATTCTTTAAAAATACATTATCCCCTCAATTTTTTTTTATTTTCAAAAGAAAACAATATAATTAATTTATTCCAATTTTAGAAAATTTATTTTAAAAAATAAAATAAAATTTTGAAATCAATATGACATAATTATATTATAGTTAATTTTTGATATTTTTTTGATAAATATTGAAAATAATGATTTTCATTAAAAAATGTCTTTTTGTTTAAAGAATTTAAAAAGTTTACATTTTATGTTAAATTATTTTAAATGTAAAATTAGTTAATTTATGTAATTATTAATCTAATTAACTTCATTGTAATTATTTTTATGTTATATTTCAGTGTCAAAATGTTTTGTACTCTAGAAAACATTTTTTTAGGAAAATAATTTTTCATCAAGTTTTACAGGTTTAATTTACATTAAATTCTACCAATTATATGAATTGAATATTGAAAAATATATTCCATATATTTAATCATTTGTATCAAATTTTAAAAATAGTTCCCTTTTATTTTTGTTCATTATAAATAGTAACCTTGGTAAATATTTTTCACCGTGGTAAGGGTAAAATAACTAAAATATGGTTAAATTTTTTGGATAAGGCTTTAAAATTTCTCTAATAGTTGAATTTATCCTATTGGGTGAGAAAATTTTGAATGTTCTCTTACAAACCTATAAAATATGTGCACTTGGTTCCATTTTTTGTTTATTATGACCTTTATATTAATTTAAGAAAACGATAAATATAAAATGTCACTCTCTTGACTTTAATTTATATAATATTTTTTCATATGGATAAAAAGACATTATGTTTGGTTATAATTGTTTATTTGAAATATAAATAATTATATTTATCATGGTATTTTTTTTAATTTTTAGTGATTGAATAATTACCTTAAACTCTTACGCAACTCTAACACAATATTCATTCAATTAATAGAAAAATAAAATAAATGATTTAAAAAATATTAAAAATAATAAAATATAGATTAATCATTGTGTTAAATGATTTTATTTTATAAATATAACAAATTATATATGTGTGAAAGGTTTATATTTAAATTTTATAACTATCTTGATTACTTTAAAATTAAAGTAAATGGATAGTTCCAAAATAATACATTAATGATATTTTACAATAAATAATATTTTATTAAATGATTTAAAATTAATAAAAATACTATCCTCATCCAATTTAATGGTATATGATTAAAAATATCAAACATGGTCCATTTATGGGCCCCTTTTTCTTTTATGGTAATATTTTTAACCCTTAAATAGTAGAAAACTTTGATATTATAGTAATTGTTAAAAAGATCAATAGGGGTTAAAACTAATAGATAAGGGTTAAAATCACTTAAAATTGTCTAAATATAATTTTATGAGAATATTTAGAATTATAATAATCATATATTCTAAATATATAAATTTGGATTCACTTTATCATAAACTTTAATTTATATTAATTTAATATTTTTCGTATTTCCAAGAGTGTCTCTCCCCTCACTTATAAAAGGGAAAATATTCTCCTCTGTAATTAATAAATTTTGATCCCTATAGATAATACATGAATTTATATAATACCTTTCTTTTTTTTGTTACCACTTTTAAGATCTTTTTTTGGTTTCCAAAATACCACCCCTTCAAGGCTTAAGGTGTAAGCCAAAAGTGGTTTCTCAACGAAGAGGTATAATTCTTAACAGAGAATTTTCAATTTTATTTATTCTTATAACTCCTAAAAATACATGGTATACATTATAAAATAATTATTTAAGTATATTAAATATACTTAATTTTTATTATGATTATGTGACAACCATCATCCACCTTCTTTTGATCCCACAAAAAGAGAAAACATCACACATACATACATACGACTTACCATATCCACGTAGTAGTGCAATTTTTTTTTCATCACAGTATTTTATGGATGGTTATTATGATGGTTTTAATATTTATATATTTTATAATTATTCTTCATGAATTATAATATCACATCTTCCTTCTTACTTCAAATCTATTGAAAAATGGTAACGTCGCTCGTTCGTATGCGCTGACTACCACCTCCATGAAGTGATGTGATTTGTTTTTCATTTATGCTTTTTAGGGAAGGGGATAAATATATATTTAATGTATATATATGATATATATTATATATTAATTATTATTTAAATAATAATAACTATTTACCTCTCTTTTCTTCTATCCGTTGAAAAGTGAAAACAACATTCATGCATACGTACGACCTGCCGTCTCCATGAACGATGTAATTCATTTTTATATCTCTAAATTTTATGGATTACTATATATATCTATATATATAATTAATATATATTATATTTTTATCATGATTAATATTTTGGATATTATGGAACCGTGATCAAATTATAAGGACCAAAATATTGAACTGAATCTCTCATGAAAAACGAAACAGTTAACACCTGAAAACAAAAATTTAAATAAGAAATTATTAATAAATGAGAATTGAAATATTATTTGTGGATATTATATGATATTATTAGTATGTAAATAATTATATTATATAATTATAATAAATTTAAATTCATTATATATGATGTCAAAGTGATTTCTAAGCAAGTCAAACTTGAGGTAAGAGTATCTTATCTCTCTTTTATTTCCATGAGAAATATGGCATAATCACCACTTGATTATTTTGTGTGGTGTATATACTACCCATGAATTTATTTTATGATGATTTATATAAAAATTATAGGTATTTGAAAATTCATATAGGTTTCTCCCTTTCATGATGTTTTTATTTAGAGATTACCAAAGCGGTAAGTGTTCTTCATCTCAATATTATTTCATCGAGACATGTTTGATGTTATGCACCTATTTATATTTTTAAGGTGTATATACTACCCATTTAAAATATTATATCATTATTATAATTATTTTCATGATATTTAAATTTTCATTTGAAGTTATTATTTTATGGGGTTTATGATTCAAAGTGGTAAGGGCTTTATGGTACAATCTAATTTTTTACAGGGATTGTTTATGATTAAGTTTATGATGATATAATTTCATGATATAACTCTCAATAATATCATGAATTTTATTATACTCTGCTTATTCATGAAATTTTCAAGCAATAATACCATTTTAATCACTTTAGTACTCAAAATTATTGAGAATTTTTTTAAAAAAATACATTATTTCCTCTTTGGTTGGGAATATTTTTCTTCCATGTCCATGTTTTCTTTAAAATATTTTCAAGATTTTTTTAATATTATAGAATAACTTTTTAAATTCATTTTTTACCTATGATTTAATTTTTACCAAATTTTTTAAATGGAATATTCTTGTCATTTTATGAAAGCTTTACTTTTTGAAATTTTTATCGAAAATGCGAAAGTAATATTTTTTTAATGTATATGGCATGAAAAGAATTTACCACCCTCATTACTGATCAAAGTTTTAAATATTAATTTAATATTTTCCAAGGTTATTTTGAAATAAAATGTTTTCCTTAACATTTGGTAAATTTAATGATTTTAAATAAGTTATTTCAAAGTGAAAGGGTATTTTCCTTATGAAATGTCTGAGTGGTCTTTTAAATGAATTTTTCATCTATGATAACATCATTTGATGTTACTTATAATTTAAAAGGGAATATGATCCAAGGATACCATAATTATTCTTTCTCTAGATGGTTTATGATTATAATGATGATATTTTTATGAAACCCAATTATTTTTCAAGGGTTATTCTATGATGAATTGTTGAAATGTTTATAAATCCAATTTCTTTTCCATAGGTTATGATATATGATGAATGTTTTATTATGTTGAGGCACACATATTAAAAAATTATGATTATGATATAGGCGGTCATATAATTACATATCCCTCCAATAAATTGGTTAAAAATATATATCTCGTGAGATAATAAGGGATGAAGTGAAGGGTGAACCCAATTCATTAAGGAACTCTGTCCACTATAATAATCTTGGGAGTAAACCTTGACTACAAATACGATGGAATGGGTAGTGAACCCAATACACTATGATAGTATTGGAAATAATCATTGACTAAGGAAATGATTTTATATGATTATATGTATGCTACAAACCTATTTATTATTCTATTATCATTCTCTCATAGATCATGTTCTTTAATTTATTCAGGATTCATGTCATATAAAATGGAAAACCTTATGTCGTGATTCAATATTATGATCTATGATATGATGGATATAGATTTTAAAAATTTAAGCTCATATTTTCATACCCATATGATCATTTTATGTTTAATTGATCTTTGATATCTCTATTATTTAACCTTAATGATCATTTAAAATAAACCATTCTTATGTTTCCCTTTCCTTGGACATGTAAAGAATTTTTATTTATTTATTATATATATAAAAATAATGATACTTATGAAGAACTAAATAGTAGATGATTTAGATATCTTATGAACAAGTTGTTTTATATATATAAGTTTCAAATGACATTGTACATATATGATTCTATCATGGATCATAATGTTATGAAATGAATATTCATCTAAAATTATATGATATTTATGTATGAGAATTTTGGGTCGCTATAGTTTGTATCAATGCAAGGTTTAGTTACCTTTGAAAAATAGGATGAAAAAACATTAATGAAAAACTTTAGGATAAACCTACATATATGAGAACATACTGATATTTTGGTAAGACATAAATTATATGGTTTTCATAAAAATAAATCTCTACCAGGATACTATAAGTGGACATAATTTTGAAACAAATGCATCTACAGGTAATAACCATAAAAAGCGATTGGTCATGTAAATCACAATCATTATTCTAGCGCATGGTGAATGTTCCTTTATTACACACCTGGTTTGACTCTCCTAGTGGATATTCTTGGGTCAACTCACACCTTATTTACGAACTATTATTAAGGATTTGAATAGATGATAACCAATGAAAGACTAGGTTAAAACTATGGTGACATATATTCAAAATAATATGTTATAATCAAAGGCATCATATGAATGATTCTCTTATGATTGGATATAGATGCAAGGATGAAAATGAACTTTAAATGGGAATTAATTCCATTGTATGAGTCTTACTACCTATTAATGAATAATACTTATCCCAAATGGTTGGGATGAAACTCAAACTTAAGGATATAACTATTGTATGGCATTTTTTTGATTTTATTCCATAAGAGTTTCATAATCATCCTCTGAATCCTAAAGTTGAGTTTTCAATAGAACTCATATCTGGTGTTGCACCTATTTAAAAGTATCCTTATATAATGGCCCTAATTATAACATCTCACACCTACTTATTGGATTAATAAGTGATAAGTTCCACTAGGATTATATGGCATCCCCAAGACACCAAAGGCTGACATTAAATTCTAAGGGCTTCATAGAATATTTGGGGATGATTTTACCTTTAGTAAAAATAAAATAACCTTTCAATACTAAAAAATAAACATCCAATCCTCCTATATTATGCATGGAAATTAATAATGAATCCTAAAGTAAACTAGTAAAATGAAAATAATATCAGAGTGAAAAAACATGGAATATCCAAGAAAAAACCAAAATAAAACATGAATCATATACCACAAGTGATATGATCCCAAACAACACTAGACTAGGCTCTAAGATCCAACTCCACATTCCATTATCATGGTGCTGAGATGCATCATTGGAGAAATATGATATCTTTATATCCCAGTAGATGAAATCTATAAACATAATAAATTTCCCAAGAAGGGGGTAAACTCAGTAGGATCTCGAAAATACTTCCCATATCACATCACTAGGAAAAGAACCATTTATCACATTTATAAAACATAGTTTAAGGAAAACAATTAAATTAATTTATATTAAAACCACCAGTAGTTTCATGGAAAAAATAAATAAAGTCTTAAAACTATTTCTTATAATTTATCATACCCATTCAAATGTTTCCACAAAAAAAAACACACACACACACCCATGCATGCCATGTGACAGTTTAATACCAATGATAAGTCTCTCATAAATCAACCATGTTGTCACATGGTGATGAATATCTAGGTGCCCTAATGGTAGATTCCCCTTCCTCAAGGTCATGTACACAAATGAACTCACACCAACCATGTATGCCAAATTCCATGATAAACCATTTCATAATAAACCATTATTTCTTGTAAAAATTTCATCAAACACTTTTATTTCATCAAAACAAAACAATAATTTTAAAACTATCATTTCAAAATTATAAACAAAGAGATTTTTTCAAAAGCCATCCAATTTTCCAAAATTCCATATCCATAACCAAAAAGGGGTTTCCTTCAGAATCACACATGATTTATATAATAATTTCAAGAAAAAAAATTAATAAAAACCAATCCTTCAAGTTTGATCCCAATGGAGATGAGAGAGAATACACCTACCTCTCAAAGGATAGTGAAAATGAAGAATGTCACTAAGATTTTTTAGATCTGACCTAGAAACTTATTACTTTAAATATATTAAAACACATCTCATAAAGATTCCTATCATAGAATATAGATCAATCCATAATGTACTAAAACTATGGTTCCATGAGATAAGAGAAGAGTATATCTAAGAATAATAGGAAAGAAAGATGAATTACTGATAAATCTAGATCTCCAATGTGCTTTGATTTGACAAAATTTGTCTCTACAATGAAAGGAATCACCTTAAGAACATAGAGAGGAATATGAATTCAAGATACTAGGAGATTAGGGAAAAATGAGGGTTACATGAACATTATTAAAATTAAACTATGAATTTTAGAGTGCCAACTACGCGTTGTATGGTTAGGTCACATAATTTTTCAACCTGTGTGACAACCGTGCACATGCTACTAGACAATCCAAGCAATTACATGGTTTGGAAAACTGTGATTCAATCATGTGGTGATACTATATCAATCCCACACACTAGAAATTTGGCTTGCAAAGTTAGACAAACTGTGATTTTCCCTCTATTTGACTTTACATGGTTTCCCTCAGGCACTCGCATAATTTGGACAAACCACATGCCAACCGTGATCCCACCTAGTAATCAAAAAAACATATTTCATGATTTCTTGTATGTGGTTCTTGTTATATACATACCATTCAAAAAATTTTCACCACTAAAAAAACTTTGAAAACATTCCAAATCCTCCCTGAACATCCCAAAACCTTACCCAAACATTATATATACTCAAAATACATAAATAAAGGGTAATTTTCTTAAAATTGGGGGTGTCACATTCTCTCCAACATTGGTATTTCCATCCTTGGAAAGTAGAAATGCAGATTTGTTCTGAAAAATATGAGGCATTATGCTAACATTTCCTTTTCACACTCCCATGTCTCTTCTCGAATATGACCATGCTACTATAAAACCCATACCAAACTAATGCTTTTCCTACAACGTATATTCTCTTATCTATCCAAAATATCTATTGTTAAATGAATAAATGTAACATCCAGTTCACGATCAATATGGTCCCTTCAAATCACATGATTAGGATCAATACAGAACATATTTAATCAAGATACATGAAACACATTGTGCAGTGATATGGACCTTGGATATAGTGAAAACTAATTATCCACATCACCTACACATAAAAGTATCTCAAAAGTGTCGATGTACTAAGGTTAAAACTTTCCATTCAAACCAAAATAAATATGTCCCAAGTCATGTAAAGATTCTCAAGAAAATATGATCAACTACCTAAAATAATAACGGTCATCGAAAATGGTTCACATATTAATTTTAATGAATCTAAGTTGTTTCCATTCTCTTTCTAATAATCTATATCTTATCTATTATCTCATGCATGATACTAGGCCTGATAAGTGAAGTCTCACCTATTTTCACCCAAAACAGTGGAGAATGTAAAGGTTATCCATATAATTCTTCTAAAGGCACCATATCTATGAAGTCCTAATATTTTATTTTACGAGAACTCTACTAATAGAATGTGATCTTTCCACGAGCCTCTAAAACGCAATCACACAATCCCTAAGCTTGTCTTCCAATGTTTGGATCGTCCTCTTATATTTTCCATCCCTTTGAGGATGATAAGTTGAGATCATAGCCAAATGGGTTCCAAAGGATTTCTATAAGGATTTCCAAAATTGAGATATAAATATTGGATCCTCATAAAACAATATTGAAATTGGAACCCCATGCATCATTAAAATTTCCCAAATGCATAGTTTGGAAAAATCTTCCACTATATTGGATTCATAAATGTGAATAAAGTGGGATGACTTCATGAGATGATCCACAATCACCCATATGGAATCATTCTTATAAACCATTTTTCAGATACCTTTCACAAAATCCATAGTTATTTACTCACATTTTCATATAAGAATTGGTAAATAATGAAGAACACCAATTGTTTGTGGTTCTATGACTTAACTTGATAACATGTGTGGCATTTAGAGACAAAATACACAAATTTTCTCTTCACTCCTTTCCACCAAAATTATGTTATCAATGCCTCGTACATATTTTGGATACTAGTATGAACATACCATTTTGAGTGGTGGTAGAAATTTAGAAGTTATTCTTGATAAATTGGGGGAACTGAAATGTAATCTCTAAACTATAACATAAATATCTCAACTAGTATACATCCCTCAATTGTCCACCCACCATTGATTTTTGACCTCATGGACAAACATTCTGGATTATATTTATAAATATCCCCTACTTACACAACTAAATCAAGAACAAAAGACACTAGAAAGAAAACTGTTTCATTATCTTTCTCTTCCAAATGCATATCAGCTGTAATTGATATATTAGCTTCCATTTATATGAAGATTATTTAGATAACTGGTTATATGAATTCCTAGTCAATGTATCTTCCAAGGAATTCCCCTTATCATGTTTATACATCAAGTCAAATTCAATCATCAAAAGATATTCTTTCTATCTTTATTTCCTTAAGTTCAATTCTCTTTGTGAGAAAATATGTTTCAAGATATTATAATCCATAAACACTATAAATTGATCACCAAAGAGATAATGATGTCAAATATTAAAAGAAGGTAAAATAATAACTAGTTCAAAATCATGTTTCAGATAGTTTTTTTCATGCATTAAGTAACTGATGTGATATATAAGCTAGAACATGATCTATTTTAATGAGAATAAATCCCAAACCAAATCCCAATGCATCACAATAAACCATGTAATATTTCCCTAACTCAAGAAAAATAAGGATATGTGCTAACGTAAGGTGAACCTTGAGTTATTAATTTTTTTATAAATAATTACTTCATTTTAATGGAACACCTTTACTTATAAAATCTACCATCAATTAGGAAAGTCCTGAAAAATATTGAATGAAACATCTGTAGTATCTTGATAAGGAAAGAAAACTGTGTATCTCAGAAATATTTTTCAGTGGTTTCAATGATAGTAAATTGTATATCTTTTTAGGGTCTATATACACTACTTTTTCAAAGATGATGTAACCAAGGAAATTCCCCTCTTGTATCCATAAATTAAATTTGGGCAGTTTAGCATAAAGTCGATTCACTTTCAAGACTCTTAACACTATAATCAAGTGTTTCTCATGATCCACTTTATTCCCTGAATAGAAATGGATTCGGTCAATGAAAACCAATAAAAAGGAATCAATATATCTTTAAAATATCTGACTCATCAATTATATGAACACTATTAGTGATTAATGAGACCAAAAGGCATAACCATATATTCATAATGCCCAAAACATATTCGAAAAGATATTTTTGAAATATCCTCCTTCTGAAATCATAGTTAGTAAAATCTTGAACGTAATTAAATTTTAGAAAAACACTTGGATACCCTAAATTGGTTAAATAGGTCATCAATTCATGGAATAGTATGTCAATTCTTTCTCATAACTTGGTTAATCTTATGATAATCCATAGAAATCCTAAGAGTTCCATTTTCCTTATTCACAAAAGCATTGGTGTTTCCTATAGGGACATGCTCATTAAAATGAACCCTTTTCTCTCCAACTCTTCTTATTGGTTTTTTAGTACCCTTAATTTTATTGGTGACATCCTATAAGATGGAAGTGAAAAATGGATGGTATTTGGTATGTGATCAATCAAAAAATTCACTTCTATTTTTGAGGGAAACCATGAGAAGTTGTTTGGAAAAACATATAGAAACTAGACAACTATTGTAGGAAAAACTATATTTATGATATTGTACACCAATTAAAAAATAACCACAACCAACTGATAAGATATGGTTCCAACCCACTGTACAAAATTCCATTTTATAGTTCCATTTTCATCCCATTATCCCTTACATATTTTCTTAAAACCATCAAATGATGTTAAAATAACCTACCATGGATAACAATGAACATGGGCCTTAAAATTCAACAACCAATCCATCCCAAATATTTAACCATAGATGTATATCTTAAGGATAGATACATATCATTAAATTTCTTCCCCATCAATAGTCATTGTACATGCTTGACACTTAAAATCTCAAAACTCTAATTAGATAGGAGGAGTTTTAAATTTCAAAAAAGAAGGCATCATATCAACATGAAAACCCATAAGATCAAAAAAATGATAAGATATAAAAGAGTGGGACACATCCATATCAAACAAGGCCTACATAAGGATATATTTCCCAATAATTGTACCTCATACTATAAAAGGATTAAATTTATCATCTGTGATCACTTTCTTAGTACCGTATTATTTCTTACTCACTATCCCTTGTTTGTTATTGGCCTATTGATATTTCCTTTGCAGAGGATTCATGGTGTTCCTCGAATCACCTTGAATCTCTTGGTTATAAGAACATGGGTTATTATTAATATATTTTACCATTTAATAATAGGATGTTTGAGAAACATGTTATTCATTTACAACACCAAACCTTGGAGTACTACAATAACAACATTGGATATATCACAATTGTGACATGTTCTAGGTGGTGCTGTATAATCCCACTTGATATACTCAGGTGAACCACACTAAAAACACATAGTCTTACTCTTGGAACATGGATGAAAATTAAATAATCCTATGGTTTAGTTCTAAGATTCTCCACCACTTTGAAAAAAGGTTTCCCTCTTCTATTAATTATCAATATTTGAGTTCCTGTATATTTCTGTGGTGATAAACACACTTACTTGAGTTGGATTCCTAGAAATATCACTTTCTTCCATTTTTATTGATTTAATATATATGTATAGTGTGTAACACAAAGGAAATAAATATTTGAGAAAATTTATGATTATAAGTCTAACTAAAAAATATCTTCTGATACACTTTTAGTGGCTTCTAGGGAAAAGTATACTAAACTCATAAATTTAGCCATATATTGTGTTACTGAGAGATCATCTTTCTTTAAGAAAAATAAATATTTGGTTCTTTAAATTCTAAATGTGCGAGGATGTAATTTTTTATTAAATAATTCTTCAAAATCCTCCAATGTAATGTCTTGGTTTGCTTTATCCTGAACTGCTATATCCCACCATTGGCATGCCGAATCCTCAAATATGTATATTTCCAACTTGACTTTTATATCAACCAAAATTCCCTGGATATATAATATTCAATTCATCTTATTCAGCCATACCTCCACTTTACCAGGTTTTTAATCCCCTTGAAAGATATGTGGATTTTTCTTTTGAAACTAACCCAAGTGGTCCAACTTTCGAGGTTCATCATTTTGGTTATATTTATACATGGCTTGAAAACCCTCAAAGATGATTTTAACTAACTCTTGATCCACCTAGGGCTTAGGTGTGACCAAATTTTCAATGACCTCTAAATTTTGGTTTCTATGATTTCTACCAAGTTCCATTTCTATAACCAGAAAAAAGCATCACTTAGTCAACACTCATAAGAAATTTATGTCTTAGAACATTTCAAATCATAATAACAAAAATGATTTAAATGTTTCCTTTTCAAAATATATCTATTATTACCATGTTAACTACTTTGTATATATCATAAAATAAAAAATGAAAAATGCAATCCTAGTGGGAAGTTTTAATACTAATTCATGATATTTTATACTCATCCGTTAAACCCATGATGTTGAGATGAAAACATACTTATAATTTTCTTAAAACAATTCATACCCAAACCACTATAGTAAATTGAATTTCACCATAAAAATATTAGTTACATATTTTTATGATATATATTTCAAGTTCCGATGATCCTATCTCCTTGATAATATCCCAATACAACATACATACCAATCTAGACTGAAACCATTTGTAGAATCCTGCCCCTCCTCATTGGCTTGACAAGTGACAGGGTGCTACAATCCTTAGGCGGCATCCCTAAGACATCAAATGCTGGAAATAAATTCCAAGGTATTTAACGAATATTGTGTGATGATTTTACATTTAAATAAAATAAAATAATCTGTCAACACTAAATAATAAATATCCAATCCTCCAATATGATACATGATAAGTAATAATGAAGCCCAAAGTAATACCATTAAAATTAAATCAATATCAAAGTGATAATAGAACAAATAACATCAAAGAAAAAACCAAAAGAAAACATGAATCATAGACCTCAAGTGAAATGATACCAAACAACACCTGACCAAGCTCCAAGTTTCAACTCCACTTGCTATTCCCATGGTATCAAGATGCATTAATAGATAAATATGATATCTTTCCTTTTTGTGTATCATGGTAGATGAAATATGTAAATCAACCAATGTTACCAATAAGGGGGTGAGTATAAACATATTATGATTTCACTTTATTCCTGAATCTCATAACCTTCTTCCATGGAGAAATTCTAAAAAGAAACTTATCACCAACTTCAAATTGTAGATCACACCGGTGATTATAAATATAAATCTTCTATCAAATCTAAGATGGCTTGAGGTGTTACTGAATAACTCTAACCTTATCTTACATTTCTTGAGCTATCCCAGGTATTAATAGCTTTCTTTCTATAACTTTATTCCTACACATTGGATCTCTACATTTCATTCCATAAAGGGATACACAAGGATCCATCTGAATGCTTGAGTGAAATACATTGTTATAAGAAACATAAACAATAGGAAGGTGTTGATCCCAAAAACCTTTTAAATCCAAATAAATAGACCAGAACATCCACTCTAGGGTTTGAATTTTTTTTTCAGTCTGACCATCTGTTTGAGGATGATTCACAATGATGAAACTCAAATATGAATCAAGAGTTTTCTGAAACTTTTAGGTAAACCTTAGATCCCAATCAAACATAATAGAATATGGTACTCCATGTAACCTTACCACTTAATAAATATCCTTGAAATATTATCCAGATATATGTATTCTCTTTTAGTGATAAAGTGTGATGACTTTGTAAGGTGATCAAATACAACCCATATAACATTATTCCCTTTAGACATTTTGGGGAGTCCAATGACAAAATACATGGTGACATTTTCCCATTTCCATTATAGTATAGTCAATATATGTAACATACCATTATACTTTTGTCTCTCAGCCTTAATTTTATAGTATACCAAACACCGATATAAAAAAATCTATGATATATCTCTTCATGCCATCTCACCATAAATAGTCTTTAAAATTTATATACATATTCATACTTCTTAGATGAATAGAGAATGAATAACTATGAGATTCCTCTAACAACTGCTTCTTCAAGCCTGGTATGGATGGAACACATACACGATTCTTGAACCTTATCATTCCATAATGATTAAGGTTAAACTCAGGAACATTTATAACCTTCTTTTGTAGATGTACATCTTCCTTTTTAACTTCGTTAATCTTCACTTGGACAGATGGTTGAACATTCAAATGAGTAAGATAATTATTTTCCCTTACTTCGGGATTTCTAGATCCATCCTTTGAAAATCTATAAATATGATGTAATTTATGATCCTCATCATGGATAATATATCATGATCCTTTTTAATTAAAGCATATTCCACCTTGTTCACTTTCCCAATGTGGTAATGTATTGAGTAGTCATATTCTTTTATCATCTCTAACTATATTTTTTGGTACATATTCAACTACATCATTGTGAGTATATACTTTAAACTTTTATGACTGGTATAAATATCACACTTTTCTCCATAAAGATAATGTCACACCCCAACTAACGCTTCTTTTTAATTTAATTATTTTGGGTCTCACTTTTAAGTTTCGGTTTGAACCTGTTCTATTTTAAAGAAATTGGGATCTTATATGGGTGTGCGACTGTACACCTGTCCATGTGTAGCACCCAAATTTAATAAGAGAATGTTTTATGATTAATTATATTATTACACGGGTGCGCTACTATGCCGCAACCATACCCATTCTTGTGCGTGGTGTCTAGACTCAATAGTTAATGCAATTATTTTTGTGACTGGTTTTATTATTTTAGTTTTATTATTCATATAATATGTATTTAAGTGGATATTTTGATTAGGTTATTATTATTATTATTATTATTATTATAGTTAAAAAAATTAACTAACCCTAGGGGGTTAGAGACCCCCATTTCTTCTCCCACAGAGCAATCCCCCCTGGCTTCCTGTGCGGCGCGGCCTCCCGGCCAGGCCCCTGCGCTCCGACAGTGGCCTCCCCTCACTGCGCCCGACACTTTGGACCTCCCTCGCCTTTGGCATTCCAGCTATATCCCGACTCCTGACCTCCTCACTGCACCCTGGTGACTCCGACCACCGCGCGCTGCCATTCCCTCTGGTCAGCAGTGCCACACGCACCTCCCTCACGGCCAGCGGGACTCGCGCGACCTCCTCCTCCGGAAAACTAGACTCACGTCGCACCTCCCTCCCGATCTAATTGGCCTTCCTATTTCCCCTTGTCCAGTGCCTTTGCAGCACGCCGCTCTTCTTCCGGTGACCTCTCACCGACAACCCGCTCTCCTCCGACACACACTCCTTTCTTCAGTAAGTCTTTTCTCTTATCCTTAGGGTTTCCAGTTAGGGTTTCATGTGTTTAAGGTTCAATTGTGATATTTTTGATCTGATTTCTTATTTTAGCATTCAATATGAGTTTATTGTGTTGAGATTGGATAACAATTGGAGTTTCACGCCAAGTTTGTGAAGTAGGTCTACACTGAGGTAGGTGGTTCCACATTTAAATATTATTTAATGAATTAGTTTTCTTGTTTAATTAATTTATCATGTTCCTTAATTTATTTTCTTGTGCTAATGTGCTATTTAATTTTTATGCACAATTTGATGTGAAAATTGAAGTATATTTAAAGTGAGTATGTGTTTTTGAGTTTAGTTTCACTAAGAAATATATATATATATATATATATATATCTGTGTGTGTGTGTCTGTATTCCTTTTATGTACACACTTGCAATGTTTCGAATAATTTTATTTATGTGAAATTACTTAAAGATGAGTCTTTCATGTGAAAATTTGTTATTTTTTATGTGAAAAGTTTTTTGTGTTTATTGTAAATAGTTTATAAGTTGTTTGAATAATTTATTAATTATTTTCCATGCAGAAAATATAGTTCTACTTGAGGGTTGGGTGTGTTTGCTTTTTATAGTAGTGTTTTTATGCGTTGCGCATGAAACTTTTCTGTGGAAAAACCCTTGTTGAGTTGTTTATTAGTGTTTTTTTAACTATATAGTTCGTCTATTAAAATGTGTGTAGGATGCAGTTAGTGTTGCCTCTTGGCATGTTTGGTTTTAGAAAGGATTTTTTGAGTGTGTTTTGGGTGTAAACTTTTGATGTGCTATTTTGAAATGTTTTTTAAAATGTTTAAGTGTTTAATAATTTTATTTAATTATATGTTTAGTGAAGGGTCCCTGACTTGGAGGTTTGAGTCTTCAACAACAAAGACCTGCATATATGTATATGCATGAAAATTTATATGCATGTATGTGAAGTGGTCTTGGGATTCATTTTTTAGAAGCTGCATGATTTGAGGTAGGTTCCATATGCCTTTACCTTTAATTAGAGTTTCCAATTTTTCTTGATGTTTCTTTAGAATTATTTCCTTGGTTTTATATGAAATTCATATGCACTATACATATATATGGTTATGGTTATTAAAAAGTGGTCTCCTATGTATTTGAACATGAAATGGGTATTTCCAAAAGGTGTGTGGTCTTTTGTTTTAATTTGTTATTAAAGTACAATGTCATGTTTGACTTTTTAAGGGATTCTAAAGTGATTTTCAAAATGGGTTTTGGTGTGAACACAATACTAAAAGATTTTTTGATTTCCTAAAAATGATTACTTCATTGTAAGTGTGGTTTTATTTTTTTTTAAAAAATACACTACCTTCATGTGTTCCTAAATGATGAATACTCCTTGTAAAGTGATGAGGCCCGTTTGACACTTTGAGTTTGGTTTTTGAAAATGGAAAACCCCATGTGAGACATTCCCCTAGTTTGAGAAGTGTGATGTAAGTGTTTATGTGTGGTTTTTGATATGTTCTTAGTAAATAGACTTGTGCATTTTTTTGTGATAGATTGAAAAAGGGGGATGAGCCCAAGGGGGGAGATAGGTGGTGAGAGGGTGGGTGTGTTTTTCAATAAAGAGAAAGATGTGTTCATGTATGTTAGTTTTATGAAAACTTACAACCACTTGAAACATAGAACAATGGGAAACCTGGGTATCTAGGTGGGTGAACTAGGACTTGTGGGCTGGTGTTTCGGAGGTGAATTGACTGGGTTTCACTGCAGGTTTGACGATTACAACACTAACTAAACATATGAATGACTGAGGGTCGTGGTCTTCTAAGCCATGTTTTTTGAGGGTCGTGGTCTTCTAAGCCATGTTTTCTGAGGGTCGTGGTCTTCTAAGCCACATTTCACCGAGACATGAAGATCCTAGTTCCCCAAATAACATTAGTTGCTTAGGGACTTCCCATGGTACTTATGATACGATTTTAAATTCAATTGTTTCATGCTTGTTCCCTCTCTTGTGAAAACCATTTTTGAATCTGAATTAGTCTCCTTAAATTTTAAAATGTTAATGCATGCTCAAAACCTATTTTGAAAAGGGAAGATAAATGTTTTTCTTAGAAATGCAAGATTGTTATTTTAATTTGAAGAGTGAACAAAGTTATTTTATTATGCCTTATTTTCAAACTAACATGATTTGGATTTCTTATTAAAGACAATGGCATAAGGCGTTGTTGTATTTTGGATTTCCTACTGAGCATCTCGGTGCTCACGTCTATTTTATATTTTCAGTTTCAGGTTCTTGTTTTGGATCTCTCTTGCAGTAATCTTGTTTCTGTGCTTGGTGGTGACCCATGAGGTCACTTGGAGGTATGTTTAACTTTCCATTCTTGTTATATTTCCAAATTTAAGTTTTTAGCTACTTTTCCTAGTTTATGTCGATTGTTTATCTATCTTTTCTAGGCTAAATCGTTCCCAACTGCCTCATTGTGGTGCCCGACACTAGTTACCAGCCCGTGGGGATCGAGAACGCCCTTCAGGCCATGTCACGGACTGGGTCGGGTGCCAGGTCAGATGACGACCCGACCTGGTTCGTGACAGATAACACCTCCATATATTTAATGAAAAATTTACCATAGCTAACTCCAAATCACGAGTTAGATATTTTTCCCATGAATATTCAATTGTCAAGAGGCATAAGCTATAACCATGTCATTCTACATAATAACTCATAGCAAAACCTTATTGGATTCATCATCATAGATTAAAAACTATTCTCCACTATACGGTAATGTAATCATAGGTGTGTTGACTAATATTTTCTTCAGTTCCTTGAAAATTTCCTCACATTCATCTACATAGAGAAACTTGGATCCCTTCTGAGTAAACTTGGTTAGAGGATTATATAGTAATGATAAATTCTCCACAAACCATTGATAATTTATAGCTAATCCAAGAAAACTACGTATCTCAGTCATTATAGTTGGTCTATGACAAAATTAAATAGCCTCTATCTTTGATGGATATACTGATATACCCTCTCTTTAAATTATATAACCTAAAAATAAAACCTTTTTCAGCCAAAATTTAGAATTTTTAATTTTTTAAAATAGTAGAATCTTCCTTGAGTTCTTAAGTATAATTATCAAGTGATATTCATGCTATTCCTTACTCTTTGAATTGATAATAATATCTTCTATAAATATTACCACATACTGATCAAATTAATCTTTAAAGACTCTATTCATTAAATCCATGAAGATGATAGGGGCACTGGTAAGACTAAAATACGTCACAATATATTTATAATGTCTATACCTTGTAAGGAATGTTGTCTCGATTATATCCTCCTTCTTAACCCTCAGTTGATGATATATAGAATGATGGTCAAGCTTGGAAAAGCATTGAACTCCATGCAGTTGATCAAACAAGTCATTAATATGGGGAAGAGGGTACTAGTTCTTAATTATGATATTTTCTAGGTCCTGATAATCAATGAAAATTCACATTGATCCATATTTTATTTTAACAAAAATAATAGGCACACCCTAATGTGGAACACTTATATGAATGAATCCCTTTTCAAGGGTTTCCTGGAGTTTCTTCTTCAATTTATGAAACTCAATTAAGGCCATTATATAGAGAGCATTTGAAATTAGTATGGAACAAGGTATGAGTTATATTAAGAAATCAACTTCACATTTTTGTGGAAGGCAAGAAAACTAATTTAGAAATACATCAAAAAATTCCCTCACAAAATTCATATCATTGTTTTCAAGTTTCTCCCTAACCATTTGAGATAAACTCCCCTTCTTAATGGGAATTAAGACCCATACTGTAGATGTGATCTCCATCAAAAGTTCATACATATCATCACATTGATAGACTGTTATAGGTTAGTTTGGAATATCAAATGTGAATTTCCTTTCTTTACAATTGATGTAGGATTTATATATATAAATCTAATCCATGCCTAAGATAACTTCAAAATCAAATAGAGGAAGAATGAAATTATTTATAGGAAGCACATTCCCACAAAATTAAACCAGAGAAGATTCATATAATTGATATGAAATAATTTCACCATTATGGGTTTTTACCACTAATTATCCATCTAATCGTTTAGGAGGAATATTTATACCCTTAGAAAATTCCTCAGATATGAATGAATGTGCAGATCCATATTCAAATAAGAAATTATCTATTCTAGATTGGATGGTAAGTGTAGCTTTCATCTCATCATTATCACATCACTTTTTATAAATAATGATCGCATGAGATTTCCCCTTATCTATCGGCTTAAGAGGCTATTGGAAATGATCACCATCATTAACCCTCATATTTTGGAACTTGTTAGCATAATTTCTGAAATCCTTTAATTTGAAACACTGAAGTGTGGGAGGGGAATTTTGTGGATCTTTATCATTATTTGTTTCATTAGATAACTTCTTCCCATAACTTTGGAATTCATCCACTCTATAACCTACCCTTCCACACTAAAAACATTTAGTTGTTCCATTAAGATAAATTCATCTGTGATTATTCCCACACTTTGAGAATAATGGAAATATCATATTATTATCTCCATGGTTCCTATATTTTCCTTTAAATTCAAATTTTCTACTCTTATCAAAACCATGATATTGAAATGAAAATACAACCTCCATTTCAACCCTGATAGAACATAGAAACAATCTATTCATAGATAATGAATTATCTTACGACAAACACACTTTGGAGACCTGGTTTTAAGCCATTGATGAAATGATCAACATTAATTCTAGGATAGATGATAATACCAGAAGTGTACCTTGCAATTCTATTAAAATTTGCCTCATAGGTACCAACAAATTGGTCATACATTTTCATTATCTCAAGGAACTCCTTCTCTATATTTGTATGGAAAATATGAGGAAATTAATTATTGAAAAATAATTTATTGAACTCACCCTAATCAATGGTTCAATTTCATCATGTTCTGTAGTATTCTTGATAAGATTCAACCATTTATCAACATCACCTTCTAAACAGTAGACATCCAAAATGAATTTTTCATGTTACGAACACCAAAGATTAGAAAATATTTTTCCATTGGTGGTGATACATTTTTTAGTAACTAATGTATTAGAATACCCACTGAAATATGGTGGAATTTTCCTTATAAAGGAATCAACAGAATGTTGTTACTTACTTTGTTTGTTTGGAAGTCCAACATGATTCATATCTCAAGAAAGTTATATGATCATAATAATGATATTTTTCATTCCAACACCTATAATTTTTGAATTATTAAGAGGAAAATCATTTCATTGTCCATCAAACTCTGTATTAACACAACCCCTTCAATTTTCAACCATTGAGTAAAACCAAAAATCATAGTGTCATAGAAAATAATCATGATGGGGAACTATATAATAATTAAAAATAACTCATAGTATTTATTAATCATGAAACCTTATTAAAAGTAAGATGTATTAGGTTTTTCTATTTCATTCATAATCATTATCTATTTAAATCCTTCATAAAGGTTTCCTAAAGAGTTTGTGAATTTCCAAAGCATATCCCATGGTATTTTCAAAATAGGTGTACAACACGACCCATTATTATGCACTAGTTGATGATTGAGTCTAACTCAATATTCCCTTTTTAGAGTTATTACACGTAGGTATCTCTATGCCAAAAGTGAATCCACTTATAGTATCCAGACATGGAGGTAATTTCTTGGAAACCACTTGCTCTATCCTTTAATAAAATTTTAGGACATTTTCCTATACTTAGACACATCCTTAGACTTATCCTTAAACATGGCCTTGGGGATCTCACTAAGGTTTTCTCATCCTAGTTTATAGATTTTAACTAAACCTATCCTATGATACCAGCTATAGAGACCCATAATTTCCATACATAGATATTATATATTTTTTAATGAACAAACATTACACTACACAAACACACACCTGAGGACCATAATAGTTTAGTGACTTTATAAACTTGAAAACATAAACAACTAGTCCATGAGTGAGATACATCATCTCCCACTATGTTCTTCATAACCAACACCCTTCTTAGGAATATCATACATAATAAATTTCTTTATATCCTGGGGAAAGAAAACATAAGAAAGGGTGATCTCAAATCATCCGTAAGGGTAAAAAAGTGAGATATATAAGCATAAAATGAACATAAGGGTATGAGAACATGAAAATATGATTTTAAAATCATATATTTCATATCAAAGATCATAATCTTGAGTCATAAAGATTGGTAGTTCATAAGACATGGATCATAAGGAAATCAAAGAACATGATCCATGAGAGCATAACAATGGCATAAGACATAGATTTGTGGCATACACATAAGCATAGAAAATCTTATGTCATGTATACCCACAAAGACATTCATAAAATATTAGGCTTGGGATAACCACTCGTGTAAATGATTTGATATTGGGATTACCTCCTGTGCACCCTCTTTTGAACTTGGGATAACTTCCATTACACCCTTTGAGATCATATAACATTAATTATTACCCAATGTATTAGAAGAATATATATTCCCCACTAGTAATATGATGAAAAACATATTTACATGCTCCAAAATAACATAAAACATTCATCATATCAGAACCCATGAAAAGAATGGGGTTCATAATCATTTCATTTTTTTTTCAAAGCATAAATCATAAAGAAAGAAGCAAGTTTCATAAGCCTTTTATCATGGTATATCCCATTGAATAGAACCAAGTTTCTTAAAAATATTTTCATCATAAACATAAACCATCCACAGAGAGAGTAATAATGGTATCCTTAGTTCATATCCCTATTAAATCATAAGTAACATCAAAGGATGTAATATTAGATGGAAGATGATTTTTTAAAGAAAAATTACTTAGATATTTTATTCAAAACAATATATTTTACAATTGAAAAAAACATTTTAAAAAGTTAATTTTTTTTAATAATTTTATTTGAAAATAACCTTGAAAACTTATAAAGGATCTTTAAAAATCATTTAAAACATTTCTTGAGAAAAATAAACTTTCCACTTTGAATTTTTTTAAAAGATAAAACATTTTGAAAATAATTTTATTTGAAAATAACATTAAAAATTATAATATAATCTTCAAATCATTTATGATCATGATGGCAGGAAGTTTTGTTCATTCCATACATTTTAAAACAAATATTTGTTTCACATTTTTGGTAAAATCCAAATGGGTATTGTTTAGAAAATGACATGAAGATTCCATTAATTTTTTTTATCAAAATTAAAACATGGGTAAATATTTATTTTAAAAATCTAAGGATAATAATAAAACATTTTTGAAATTTTTTTTAAAAACATTGTTTTGGAATAAAATATATTTTTGACCAACGAGATAAATAAAGTTAGATTTTATTTAAAATATATTTCCAATTGTTTTAAGTACCAGAGAGTAAAAAAATGGAAAAATTACTTTAAAATATAATGAATTACCATAGTATTACAATAAAAATTATTTTCTTGAGAGATATATCATAATATTTCATTATTTTAAGAAAAACCATGAGTAATCTCGATAAACAATGAGATTGTAACATAAAACCCTTACCACTTTGGTAACATTGAATCATAAGGATTATGAAAGAATAACATTAAATTAAAATTATAATATCATGAGATAAAATAAATTAATTATATTACATTTAAAAGGGGTTTTATATACACTCCATGGAAGAATATGGGTGCATAACATACCATATGTCTCAAAGAAGGAAAATTGAGACAAAATCCCTTACCTTAAGTATTGAATACATTAATACAAATTTAAAACTCATGTATAATAAATATAATTTTATTATAAATATATTAAATAACCATAAATATATTTATTATACCATATACTATTTACTTATGACCTTTTATTACCCGTTTATTAACAATTCCATGTTAAAGTCACGTTTTGGGTAATAACTGCTTTGTCTTTCATGTATGTTTTGATTAGTTGTTTTTGGTCCTATTTCATTTATCATGGTTCCGTAATATATATAATATTAAAAATTATATAAATATAATATATATTCATTATATATGTGTTTATATTAATATTAAAAGTTATTGATAGAAAATGAAATACATCGTTTATGGAGACGGTAGGCTGTACATATGCATGAATGTTGTTTCCATTTTATTATTGGATTAAAAGAAATAAAGTTAAATGATATATTATCATTAAATTTTTTTTGTGTCATATATATCATATATTTTCTTTAAAATCATTCTTATTACCTTCCATGTAAAGCGTGAATGAATCGCATCACTTCGCAAGGCGGTAGTCTGCCGTACACACTAGTGACGTTATTGTATTAAAAAATAGAATGTATGAAGGTATGTGTGATATAATAACACTATAAGTATAATAAAATAATAAATAAATTATTTTTTCCATCCTTGATAGGTGTTATTGGAAAGATGAATGACATTGGTTCACAATATGGTAGTCCGCCGTACACACAGATGATGATTTGATAACCAATTTTTGAAGTAGAGATGGTTTTAGGTCATTAAATTTACATAAAAACAACTCAGTAAAGTTAATATAATTATTTTATTACATAAAAATGGTATAATAATAATCTAAGAGGTTGATTAAGAAATAAAAAAGCTCATTGATGAACATTACTACTTCTTTAGGTATCCTCCTCAGGTTTTCACCAAAATCCTTAATAGGTTGGATTTATATCCAAACAAGGTATTATAATATGTGAGTAGGTATTTTGGTAAGTTATTTAGATAGATATTTTCTTAACCAAAAGGGTGTTAAGGTGTGAATAAGAGAGAATAGTGGGTGACATTTTATAAGTGAGGTGAGTGGCCACTTGTAATATTTTGAAAAGAAAAAGTGAACCCATGTTTTTCAAATTCTAAAAGGGTAAAAAATGGCTCAAATTAGAACCTTAGAAATTTTAAATTAAAAAAATATGACCATAAAATTGATTTTTTGTATGTTTATAGGTCATTTAACCCTTATCGTTTTAGTTTAAACCCCCTGTTAAACCCATTTTTACCTTAACCGTGTAAATATTTTTTTTCTATTTTTACTATTAATTTTGGTAAAAAATTAAGTTATTATTTTATAATATAAATTATTTTTATTAAAAATATGGAATACATATTTCCAAATTATATTCATATAATTGAAAAAAATTAATTTAAAATTAATCCTGCAGATGTGACAAGAAAGTGGGGTTTTAAAGAGAAAATGTTCAATAGTTTACAAAGTTTTTATATCAAAAATAAATATGAAATTGATTAAAATAAAATAAACTAGATTAATTAATTTATAATTTAATTAATTTTAGTTTAAAACCAATTCAAAATATAATTTAACTTTATAAATAAATTAAATAAAGAGTCAATTTTCAATAAAAATTCCTCATTTTTCATTATTCATCTAATAATGAAACTTTTCAGAAAAATATAAAAAATTCACCCTAAGATAATTTTGAAATTATTATTTGAAAGGTTAATTATATTTTATCAAATTAATTTTCTAAATTTTTCAAAAAATAATTTTATTATTGTTTACAAAAAGAAATAAAAAACATTTTTTGAGAAAATAATATTTTTGAAACATATAAATACATTACTAAAAATTAAGTTTTTTTATCAATATGTTTAATTTATATAAAACTATTATAATTAATATTTTAAAATTAATTATTACTATTCATATTTCTAAGTTTAAAGAAAAGGATATAAATATCACGTTTAAATAACTATATTAATAATATATCATTGTTTTGTTAAAACTCAGTGTCATGTGTAACACAAGATAACCCAATGTTGTGTGTATCAAAAGATTAACTTGATGTTGAATTTAACATAAGATATCAAGGATATTTAATTTATTCAAAAAATAATTATTCATAAAAACTCAAGGTGTTATAGTGATAACTATATCAGGTTATAGATTCTTTAGGGAATGATATTAGTAGCATATACCCTTGCTACCGTTTTATTAAATACTAATGCATAGTATATGTTTAAATATAATTCGTTCCCTAATGGTTTGGGTTTAACCATATATTATTTTTATGGGGTGACATATATCGATATAACCTTGGGGGTGTGATAATAGGGTATTCATAGATGTTTTTAGTGCTCTCTTATGATTAATAGATATTGGATTCTCTAATATTTCATTATTTTTGAGATGTATATATTTTAATTGATCATTAATATGGATTTTATAACACTATATAAAACATATATTAATTTCCATAACTAATGGGTATCATTCATGTATACTCAAGGTGATTGTTATCCCTTAGTCAAGGAACATGATTTTTCGTTAATCAATTCAAGACCTAACCAAAGGAAACTGTGGATGATTTCAACCAAATTTTCATGTATTATTCTAGGAGATAAGAAAACATAATGGCTTGTTTTTCCCATATTATTAACTAGTTTCAGGACTCTATTCCATTATATTTCTCTAGGTTTCCTCCTAGGAGAGAGTCCAATTTTATAATTGAGCTTATGCCAGATACATATCCCATATCTATTTTTATATATATGATGGATTCTATGGAGATTAGAGAGATTAAGTCTCGGAAAAAGGAACTTAGAAAAAATGGATTTATTCACCAAATCACACCCCCATGAGGTTTTCTAGTGTCATTCTCCCAGAAGGTTGAGATTTCTTTGTGTTTATGTGTGGACTACTAAAGGTTAAACCTTGTTATTATTATGAACCAATATCATCTTCCTTGTATCAATAAACTATTTGGCTAGTTAAGGAGGGACAAGTGGTTCTCCAAGATCAAATTGAGGTTGAGTTATCATCAACTATAGGTGAGGCCTTTTAATATTTATCCTACTACTTTTAGGAGTATCCATGACTTGTTTGAGTATCTTGTAATAATGTTCATGTTGAAAAATTTGAATGGATGTATTTATGGACCTGATAAATTAGGCCATCCATCTATATCTAGGTTCATTTATGGTCATCATTATTAATGGTAATATGGAATACTCCTAGTTGGGATAATATCATTCTTGACATCTAGAGGTCATAACTAGCACTCTGAGAGAGCATTGAAAAATTTATATGAATTTAAATTATTAGTTTTAGATCAATGAGGTTCTCTTATCAGAGCACACAATATCAATGTTGGGTATATCGGTGGACCCTGAGAAGTCCAAGGCTATTATTTATTAGGAGTGAACTAGGATTTTCTTTGAGATTTGATTATTTATGGTAATATTTAGCTATTATAGGAGATTTATTATAGACTTACCTCAATTATAATCATTAAATATAGACTTGATTAAGAAATGGGAGAATATATAGTGGTATGATCCTTATAAGAGAGTCTTCTAGGAGATAAAGGGAAGGTTGACATATGCACTGATTTTGTCCTTACCTAAGCTAGGTAAGGATCACACCATGTATTGTAATGCATCAGGGGTGGTTCTTGGTTCTATGTTGGTATAGGATGGGTATGTAGTTGCCTATGGATCCAAGTATTTTAGGTTACATTAATGGAACTATGTAACTCGTGATTTAGAGCTAGTGGTAATATTGAATGCATTGAGATGTTGGTGTCACTATCTATTGAGAGAGAGGTTCATGATATATACATACCATTATATCCAAAAGTATATATTTTAATAGTGAGACATAAACCTTAGGTAGTGAATGTGGGTAAACCATGTAAAGTCCTTTAACATTGATATGACATATACCTCGGGGAATGGGAATGTTTTAGTTGATGTACTAAGTAGGAAGAATCAACCATAGGTGGTTTATGAGGCTATTAGCGAGTGGTAGTTGATGAGAATTTTCATTGAGATGCATCTAAATGTCTAGGAGTATCACAGAAGAGTGATCCTCACATCCTCAACTATTACCTATTCATTCTTTGGAGGTTAAAGGAGAGTCAAATGTCCAATTCAAATTATCATGTTTTAAGGGATGATATATATGGTGGTGATTCACCACCAGATTGGTCCCAAGGTGATGACATGATTCTTAATATACATGGTTGAGTTATGGTTCTAATGAGAATGTGTGGGGAGTTGATATTAGATTCATATTCTATGATATAGGTAGTTCACCTAGGGGTTACCAAGATATATCATGCCATCTAAAGGTAGTATTCGTGTCTCAATATGAAGAAGTATATAGTGGGGTTTTTCACTTGATTCCCCACCTGGAAATGAGTGAAGGTCAAGATTCATAGAATTACATGCCTTATTCAATCTATAACCATTCCTTAGGGGTAATGGTATGATGTGATGATGGATTTTTGGATGAGATTTTGGAGGTCACCTCATGGAAGCGATGTAGTATGGGTTATCATGGACCAATTGAGAAATTCTATCCATTACCTATCGATCTGAAAGACCTATTCAGTTGATGAATTGGTTAAGTTATATATCTATAAGATATTTCATTATCATGTAATTCCCATGAATAATTTTTTATATTGAGATATATGTTTTACATCATGATTTTGGTAGGGCATGCAGAATGTGCCTGAAACCTAAGTGAATTTGAGAACTGCATTCTATCCCTAATCCGATGGTTAATATAAGAATTTGTTTTGGGTGTTAAAGTAAATGCTTTAAGAACATGTCCTAGATTTAAGTGGTTTATGATTGAGTCATCTTTCACTTAAAAAGTTTTTTTATAACAATAGTTATCAAGAATCTATTCAGATGACACATTTTGTGGCATTTTTCAGAAGTCCATGATGATTACCTTTTTATTGGTTTGAGGTAGGTGAGTTTTCTATTGTTGGACCAAGACTCATGTAGAAGAAATAGGAGAATATCCAGATTATTAGTAAGTGTCTAGTGATTTCTCATAGTATGAATTCATATTATACTGATCATAGGTTTTGTCCTTTGGTGTTTGAGGTGGGTGATTATGTTTTATTGAGATCTTTTCCTTGATTAGAAAACCATCACATATAAATGAAGGGAAAGTTGGTTCCTAAGTATATATGGTTGTTTGAGTTTTTTGAGAAGATAGGTAACATGTCTTACCAGTTAGAACTTCCTCTGATATAAAATCATATTCACGATGTATTCCATGTATCTTCGCTTCAAATTTACCATCCTAATCATTTTCAAGTGATAAGAATCGATGATTCCAAAATGGTGGTTAATGAGTTATTAAAGTAATAAAATATTCATATCATAGATCATATTGAGATAGTCCTATGTAGGAATATATTCTCTCTAGATTACATGTAGTGGTACCATGAGCATATCTAGGAGGAGTCTTAGGAGAAGTAAGCTGAAATGTGAGTATAGTGCAAAAAAATATTCTATAGTGATTCTTGCTTATGTATCTCAGGGAATAGATACTATATTATGGGAAAGTTTTATCATCCCTGCCTATTTCATGGTATTAATTTGATTTAATATTCCCCAAAACTTTTTCATTTTTGTAGTTTATGGATGTTATAGGTTTTAGAAGAGGCTAAGAGATACATTCTGAGAAGATGAGTATAATGTCCGATCATCATTAATTTTAGTATATTCCACTAGGTATGTAGTGGGATGGTATCAAGTACCCAATGAAAGTAGGTAGTGAGGTAGTAACTCAAGATGATTCATTAGGTTTTCAGTAACCCTAGAGCGGGTACCAGGTATGGTACCGAGTAACTAGTGGAGGGTGAATGATTATTTAGAGGGTTCCTGGATAGTTTTTTTAAAATTAATTATTTAGTTCTTATAATTTTCTTTAAAATGATATTTTTCTCATTTTCTTACCCCAACAACTCGAGCTCAGCCTCCCCTTTGTCTTCGATCTCTTCTCCCAAGTGTTGCATATCCTTCATTCAGGCTCAGTTTGGAGTTTCATTTATCTTGGTGTGACTTTGTGGGTATGAATAAACCTCCTATTATATATTATATCTATTTATGTCATGGATTATTCATCTCTATATAGATATACATAATTTAAGGGATTGTTCCATTTTTTTTTTGTTTTTTATTTCTTAAGAATAAATATAATTGTGTTATTTGATGTTAAGGATTATACTATGCTAAGGTAGGCGGTCCATAATATTTCTAGATGCTTTATACCGGTTTCATTGACTTATTTGACATATAGTCTTTCAAAATGTGTGTGATTGACCCAAAATAATCCAAAATAGTTTTTCATGTTTCTTTGAGAGTGGGGAAGGATCTCTTATATGAGATTTATCCTTCATGGTTTATGAATTCTCTTAGAATTGGTGACCTAAAACGAACTTCTTTGTACATTATAATTATATGTATTCATTTGTTGAATATTAACAAACTTTTTATCACATCATGATTTTTATTCTATGTGGCATAGTATGTGATAATGTCCTAATAGTAACTGTCATATTTAAAATTCATATATGTTTCCAACTATAATGAGAACCTAGAAGTTACATGATTGTATCATTAGATAAATGTTATATACTTTGATGATACAATTTTATGGGATATAAATGATACAATCTATTAGAGGTGGATATTAATAGTATTTTGAGGCACTTTCTCATGGTGTATGCCTGAATCAAGTTTGATTATCTCCTATATACTGTTCAAAGGTCCGATTCTCTGCCAATGTGTATAGCTGCACTCAGGTCGAATCCTCGACTATGGTAATTTTTTTAATAGTCAATTTTTTATTTATGTTTTGATTGGAGGGTTTATTTGAAGATATTAATTAAATTAATTGATGGATAATTTCTGATTTAACAACTTGATAAATATTTGAGTGAGTTAATTATTGGGTATTTAAGATTATGATATCCTTGACCTTTGCTTTATATTGCATTAAATTAACACCCACTTCACAATACAATTTTGATTGGAATTACCAAGTGTCAAGGATTTAATCAAATACTTAACTTAACTAGGGTTCTAATATCAATAAAATATTTTTTATGGTTGTGTATTTATGTTTCCAATAATCCATGGAATGAACACATTAAATAAAACCTATCATTAATCCATGAAATTTCAAGTTTAACATAAACAATGTTAACCTAAACAATATTCATCGAGCAAAAGATCTCAATCACTTAACATCCCCAAATTATGAGTCACACCAATGGTATATTTATTTAGAAATTTGGGTGTTTAATAATCTGGTAATATTTGTTTATGGTGATTAATTAAAAATAGAATAAACATAATGGGATGAGAGAATATTTGTATGCTGAACACACACACGAATGGTAAAGAGAATTAAAATGCACTTTCGATTGAATGAGAATAAAAAATATAAAGGGGTTTAAACTTAATTTATACTATTTTTAAGAATGTTAATATTTAAAAAAAGTGTGTATGATTAAAATATAATATTAAGAGGAAAGAAATATTAAAATTAAAATGAAATTTCAAACAACTTACGCAATTAAAATTGAAAAGAATATAAAAGAACATGAAAACAAAGAGAGGAGGAAGGGTATCTCAAGTGAAAACTTGAGTTTGGAAGGTACTCCGAGAAATTTTCCAAGGATTTGTTCATTCCTATATATCCTCCTCTATTCTAAATTATCAAACCCTTGAAAGGAGAAGAGGGGGATGCATTTATAGCCCAAGGTGGTGGACTGTTTGCATTCCAAAAATTTCCCCACTTGGCTCACCAATTTGTCCATCCAAAAAACTGAATATATAGGTATCGTATTATTAAAAGTTGTATATATTTATGTGTACTATAAACCCTAAAACTTTCACATAAATTATATTTTTTTTGGCTAAATTTATGTCTATTTTACTAAACAATATCATCATGTTCATTTTACTATCTAGTTTTTACTTGATCTAAATGTGGATGCATTTTAGGCTAGGAAGATGCCATAAAATCTGAACCATTTATTATAAGAACTAGACCAAATATATCTTACCTTTTATACCACAAAATATAAGATCAATTTTACTATTGTATTGATAGAAAACTAATTAATGGTGGGCTATTTTTAATTCCTATACAGAATGGTGGGATGGACTTTATAGCATCAATTGGGACCATATTTGGTAGATTTGGTCCTTAAAATTTATACCCATGATTATTTTGGATATTAAGAAATATATTTAAGAGTTTCATAAAATTTTTACTTCTTAATTGAGCCCATAAAATCAATCATCATGGGTGGTATGGTTTCTTTGATAGATTCTTTGGGCCTTATTATGTGGACCATATGGACTTTCAAATGGCCAAGTTGGCCAAGGATTCAGTTTAATGATTTGTAGGAAATTTAATTATGAATCCTACAAAATAAAAATATCACAAGTTTGATAATTAGGGTGAGATTTATAATTAAAATAGTAAACCTAATTGAATCTGGATTAATAAAAATAATGCTAAAAAATTATATTTAATATTAAAACATGAATATTTCACCAAATTATGAAATTTTCATTGAAAATAAGTAATTAAAGTAAATAAAAATATGTGAAAAAATTAATAACATCAAATCCCCCAAAATTATTCTTGTTCATTTCCTCATGTACAAAAAATATAAAAACATAACTAAATCATTATCACTCGCAAAAAAAAAAATTAAAATTTTGTTTTCACCAATCAGGGGGTCTAGACTAGTTCACTCATCCATAACGAATTCCACAAAAAAATCATTATAGAAATAATGTTTCAAAAAAAATTCATTTTTCACGATAAAAAATTAGAAATGGAAAATGTGGGCACTCATAACTTACTCCTCTCAAGATGATAAAAAAATTATTTATAGAGGTTCACTCATTCACCAACCAAAATTGAAAATATTAGAGTTTGTAAGATATCACATATTCCATTCCCTTAATAATGTGTACAGAAATCAAGAGGTATTTTTTAGGTGTTTTCCAATGGTGATGGTATGGTAGTAATATAATTTCCAAAATAGTGTAAAAAAGTGGTAAAACACCAACATGGAAAAAGAAATACACAATTTTTTTGAAATAAAACATGGAAGGAAATGGAAACAAAAACTTAAAATGGTGTGAATTTATGAAGGAATAAAAGATATAGAGAAAAAATTAGGAAGGAATGAAATGATGAAATATATACCAAACAAAAAAAATCTCCCAATGACACAAGAAGAGATGATTCAAGCATTATTTTTTTTATTTTTATTTAATTTTTTGAATTTTTTCAAAAGTTGAACTTGAAACAGATCTCACACTCATCTCCCAACCCATGTTAAATCTTCTCATAACACTAATTTTAATAGTTATAACAAGATCAAGGGTTGCATAAGAGTAATTTTTTGACCTACCCAAGACACAACCCATTATTTTTTTGATTTGTTTTCATTTTATTAAACTCTTTTAAATAACATGTACAAAATTACACAAAAGTTATACATTACCAAATATCATCAAATGAAAACCTATCCCCTACACATAAATAGATGCTTTCCCTCAAGCATATGATAACACACTGAAAATCAAGAAATGGATACCCAAAATAAAAAAATTCCCCCAAAATTAAATTTAAATAAATCATGCAATGAAAATACATATAGATATTGGGTGAGATAATTTTTTGGGATCGTAATGTGGCTATCAAATTTTTTTTTCTTAGGCTTTAAGGGGATTTCAAAAAGAGGATTAATGTAAGGGTAATGGGAGGCTATTTGGCTATTGTGATTCTCATGCAATTTTGTAAATGACTCTATCATATTAATATACACTAAAGTATGGAATTCATATCAAAGGTCCATAAACTCAAGACTCACAAATGGTGGTGAAAAAATAAAAATTTTGAAAAATATATATAGGTGACCTTAGAATGAAAGATTACTCTATTACTCACGGTTAGGGACGAATCATTTTTTAAATCAAAAATTGATAATTCAAAATTTTTTGGTTTTGAAAAAATATATTTATCCAAATTTATGATGAAAATAAATAATTTTTAAGATTAAAACAAGTCATTAGACTCCCCAAAATGGTTGGAAAATTTTTCAAAAGTGGATAGTGGGTAATAATGACTCTCTTTTTTCATATTTTTTAGTTTTTTTAATTTTTTTAAACACACACCCACACAAAAGAGAAATAGGAGAAAAAAAGGTTGTATGAAAAGAGTGGTTAAAAAAAGTGAAAATGATAGATGAATAAGAATATAGAGAGACAGAGAGATGAATATGGAGTTAAAGGGAAATAAGTGCCCCTGGTTTGGATTTGGTGAGTCACTGTCTCCATCCAGTGGTCAGTTGGTGGAAGTAGATGTGGTTCTTGGGGAATGTTTCCTCTTTGGTGATGATTTGGAAAATTTACATTACCTAAAATATAATCAAAATCAAAAATCATTAATCATTTAATAAAAAACTAAAAAAAATTAAAATTTCATAAAAGTAAAAGAAAACTTGGGTTGCCTCCTTAGAAGAACTGCATTTATTTTTTCTACAGATGGATAGTGGAAGTGGACTAGACATATTATTATGGTGGACACCATATTTTATCTACTCTAGTGTGATTCCAGAAAAACTTATCCTTTTGGAGGCTCAATTTTTCATTGTATAAGTTCTTCCCATCCTTTTTATGTGCTTATAATTCAATGGGGGTGAAAATGGAATATGAGGATCCTCCTTTTGGTCTTCAACTTGAGGAATAATGATATCCAAATTTTTTTAGTTTTTTATGCTTAGAAATTCAGGAGGATTTTTCAATTTTTATGGTGCATTTATGTGTGGTTCAGACAATATGAAATCAAATTATGAGATCCGAGTTGTTTTTTAACACATTATTTTCATCACTTTCCAATGTGGAGTAATCAGAATCAAAGAGGAAATGATATTGAATAGATTTTTATAGATCATTAATATCAATGTTTTTTCCAAAGAATGGTCAATTTCAACCTCAAAAGTTATCAGTTTATTAATTAGGGAACAAATATCCCAAACATAACTGTCATTGGGAAAATATAAAAACATTGGTTTAGGGTTCACCTCACATGAAATATCAACATCAACTTTTATTTTTATGACTTGGTTAATGAAGATGAAAAATTTATAATCTACATTATCATTAGAACATAAAGAACATGATGGATCAGTTAAACACACTCTTAGAGATACATTCAGAAGCATAGATTGATAATACAGAGTGATTCTCCGATGGGTGTCACATGGTTGGAAAAATATTTAACTTGACCAGTTGGTCACCAAATTCCATGGATAAGATGCCAACATGGACATCGATTTTGGTTAGAGATGTCACAAGGAAAGGTCTTCCTTGAATCAGAAGAGATTTACAAGAATTTTTATCACCTTCCATGTCAAGGACATATAAATCAACTGGGAAGACAAGATTATTGACTTAGATAAAGAAAATATTCAATTATTTCCTCAGGACTGGCAGTTCTTTGAGTATCTAAATGAATGAAATCACCAGTTGAGTGAAAGGGACCTATACCAAGGTTGTAAAAGATGGATTTCAATATGAAATTTATTAAGGAAACTAGGTATTTGAGTGCATCATTGAATTTGGAACTCCCTATTTGTCATGGAACTGTAAAGGTCCCTAGATCTTTGAACTTCATGGGTATGGACTGTTTGGTTGAAATTTTTTTAATGGTCATAAGTTTCCTCTTAGGGTTAAAAATTTACTAAATAAACTTTTCATAATTATGAGTTTTTTAGGGCATTTAAGAGTGTAATTTTCACTTCAACATGTTTAAACATGTCATGCATTTTAGAATCAGGTTTAAAGTGATTATTTGTCTTAAAGATGGCTTGATGAAAATGAATTGGGTTTTTTATAAGAGGAATTGAATGAGGTCAGTGAGTGAATTAAAGTTACCTTTATTGATTTTTGTTCTTTTATTTTTATAGCTCCACATTTAATGGTAATTTGGAGTATTCATCATGAGTCATAGAAACTTTCTTTTTCGATCAAAGTTAAATTTCACTTGCATTACCCTTAGGGTTGGGAAATTGTTGAGCTGGGAGTTGGGGAGAATTATATTTTTTCTATTGGATACGGTGGGATGCATGTTGACCAAGTTTTGTCTCAATGTTTTTAAGTCTAGAATTGGTGAAAGAGGAAATATCTTCCAAGACACTTTTCCATGGTTTCTTGGAAGAAGAGGCATGTCCTACATTCAGATTTCCTTGATTTTGGTTCATGGGAAAGTGCTTTTATTGAGTTGGGAATTGAGAAGGGTCATTAGGATGATGGAAACTGGGAGGTGTTTTAGGATTATTTATCTTTTGAGGTTTTGATAAAAAATGATATGGTTTTTGGAAGTTACCATAACCTTGACCATATTGGAATTGGTTCGTATTTTGAGGAGGGAAATGAGGGGAAAGAGATATGGGATTACTATACCTCAAACCTGGGTTAAAGGTAGAAAATGAGGGATTATAGTGGGGTTGGATGAAGTTTCTAATGAACTGGACTGATTGTTGAGGAATTATGTTCCTTTGAGAATATACTTCATTGAGATTTATTAGACTAGAAGAATCATATGGATCATCTTGAAGCTGTGGACATGTGTCTATTCGATGATTTGGTGACCTACAGATTCCACAATTCTTGATAGGTCTAGGGAATAGATATTGTGGAGAATATGAGGTTGGGGATTTGAAAGTAACCACTAGTTGTCTCATAAGACATGTAAGTTCACTCATCCACTTTTTCATCTTATTAGGCTCTATGGATTGATTCTATTGGACTTGTTATACTTGAGAATGTTCTCAAATATGGAATTTCTGCATGTTTTAGCTATATTTCTTATGATATCTCATGTAGCTGTAGGAGTTTTGTCAACAATATTCACCACCACTTGCGGTATCAATAAGTGTTCTATAGATAGAAAATAACCCCTCATAGAAGTATTGGATCAAGATTTTGTTAGGTATTTGGTAAACCTCTCCTAATACTCATGGAGTGATTCATTAAAGAATTGATGGATACCACTTATTTCCTTTAAAATAGAAGAACTATGAGAAGTAGGAAATAATTTCTCTAAGAAGAGTCACCTCACCTCATTATATATGGTTATGGAACCAGAATGGAGGTAGTAGATCCATGACTTGATAGAGTCATCTTTGGAGAAATGGAATACTTGAAGTTTGATTTTTTTCTTTATAAAACCCTTGATGCTTCATGGTAGAGAACACCACTTAGAACTCTTTGAGGTGAAAATTTAGATCCTCATCAGTTAGAATGTGGAAATAAGGTAGGAGATGAATCAAACCCGATTTGAGTTCAAAATCAACCTTGATGTTTGGATATTGAATACTAAGGGTTTGGTAATTCCTATCAGGGAAAATGAGTTATTTTATGGTTTTAACTTGCTTTGGACATATCTAGTTCAATTTGTTGGACAATTAATGGTTCTAGAGTGATTTGATTGTCCCTAATGATCCTCCTAAGTCAGTGAAGAGTTCACTCAATTTCTGGGTCAAACAAGTCCAATGGATTTTTTGGGAGGCTAAGGGGTATTAAGATAAGTTTGTAAAAGATGAGTAAGAAAATTTTTCATTTTTCCCATTATAATTTTTATGGGAAGACAGGTTTTTATTTGTGTTTTTTTCATATTTTTTGGTTTATTTTTTTACCTTTTTGTTTTAAAAAAAAATAAAAAAAATACTAACTAATAATTTCACCATCTGTGTAAAAGGATCTGTTTTAAGAATGAACAATTATAACCTATCAACCATTTAAAGTTATTATGCTCTACTAATGTGTATAGTGACACTCGAGTTTAATCCTCGATGATAATATTTTTTTTAATAGTCAATTGTTTTTGTGATTTATGTTTTAACTTGGGGGTTTGTTTGAAGAGATTAATTAAATTGATTGATGGATAATGTTTGATTTAACAACTTTATAAATATTTGGGTGGTTTTATTATTAGGTATTTAAGCTTATGATATCCTTGATATTTTCTTTATATTGCATTAAGTTAACACCCACTTCACAAGATGATTTTAATCAAAATTCCCAAGTGTTAAGGATTTAATATAATCCTTAAATTATCTAGAGTTCTAATATAAATCAAATATTTTTTATGTTAGTTTATTTATGTTTCCAATAATCCCTGTAATCCACATGTTAAACAAAAAATTTCATTAATCCATGAAATTTTAAGTTTAACATACCCAATGTTAACCTAAAGAATATTCATTGATAAAAAGATCTCAATCACTTAGCATCCCCAAATTATTTTTCATCCTAATGGTATATTTACTCATCAATTTAGGTGTTAAATAATCTGGTAATACGTGTTTATGGTGATGAATTAAAAATATAATAAAAATAAAAAGATATGAAAAGAGTTTTGTGATAAACACACACACGAACAATGAAGAGAATTAAAATACACTTTAGATTGAATGAGAAAACAAAAGATACAAGTGGTTTCAAAATGATTTAAACTATTTTTAAGACCATTAATATTTAAAAATAGTGGGTGTATGATTAAAATATAATATGAATAGGAGACCAACATTAAATTTCAAATGAAATTGAAAACAACTTATGCGATTACAATTGAAAATAACACAAAAGAACATGAAAACAAAGAGAAGAGGAATGGTATCTTATGTAAAAAACTTGAGTTTATAAGGTCCTACCAGTCCTTCGAAAAGTCTTTTTTAATTCCAATATATCCTCCTTTATTATGAAATTCCAATCACTTATAGGGAGAATAGGGAGATGCATTTATAGCCTAAGGTGGTAGACTGTTTTCATTCCAAATATGCCCCTCCAATTGGCTCACCAATTTTTTCATACAAACAGATGAATCTAGAGATATCTTATTCTTTACATTTGTATTTATTTATTTTTTACTTTCAAGCCTAAAACTTTGTTAGCTATTAGACTTTTTTTTCCAAATTTATGGTTATTTTACTAAAAAACGTCATTCTGTCCATTTTTCTGTTGAGTTTTTACTTGGTCTTAATGTGAATGCCTTTTATGTCAGGAATATGACATCAAATCAGAATAATTTCTTCTAAAACATAGACCATGTATATCTTAAATTTCACACCACAAAATATCAGCTCAATTAGACAATTTAATTAGGAGAAAATTCATGAAAGGTGGGAAGTTTTTAATTGTCAGACAGAATGGTGGGATGAACTTCATAGCATTAGTTGGGCCCCTTTTGGTGGAATTAAAACTTAAATTTTTTATCAATGATTATTTTGGATATTAAATAATATATTTAGGAGTTTCAAAAAATTTTGTATTCATCATTGATCTCATAAATTCAATCATCATGGTTGGTCTAGGTTCTTTGACAGATTATTTAGGCCTTCTTGTCTAGATTATATAACCTTTCAAATGGAAAAATTAACCAAAGTTTTAGTTTAATGATTTTTAGGAAATTGTATTGGGAACCCTAAAAATATTAGTATAATTAGGGTGAGATTTATAATGAAAATATTAAGCATACTCTAATCTGGATTAATAAAAATAATGCTTAAAATTATATTTAATATTAAAACATGTATATTTCACACAAAGTATGCAATTTTCATTAAAAATAAATAATGGGAGTAAATAAAAAGATATGAAAAAAATTAATAACATTAACTCCCATACACTTATTCTTGTTTATGTACTCATGTAAAAAAATATAAAATCATAACTAAATCATTATCACTCGATAACAAATATTAAATTTTTTTACACCAATCTGGGGGTCTAGACTAGTTCACTAATCCATAATGAATTAAAAAAAATTATTACATAAATTATGTTTCGAAAACAATAAATTTTTCATTCTAAAAAATACAAATGGAAAATTTAGGCACTCATAACTCACTCTAGTCAATATGATACAAAAATCTATTTATGGAGGTCCACTCATTCACCAACCAAAAATAAAAATCTTAGAGTTTGTAAGAGATATCAACTTCCATTACATATAATAATGTGAAAAATAATACAGAGTTATTTTTAGGGGGTTTTAGTGGCGATGTGATGGTAGGAATATAATTTCCAAAAGACTGGAAAAAAGGGGTAGAACACCAACATGGAAAAAGAAATGCATATTTTTTTTGAAATGAAACATGGGAGGAAATGGAAACACATATTTACAAGGGAATGGATTTTTGAAGGAATACGAGAGATATAGAAAATTTAAAAGGTATGAAATGATGAAATATGTAAAAAACAAAACTAATCTTAATGACATAAGAAAATATGATTCAAGTGTTATTTTTTTTTATTTTTTTTGAAAGTTGAACTAGAAAAAGATATCACACTCATATTCCAACAAATTTTTGATCTCCTAAATACACTAATTGTATTAGTTATAAAAAGATCAAGGTTTGAGGAAGAGTGACTTTTTACCTTCCTAAGATAGAACCCATTATTTTTTTTGTTTATTTTTTGATTTTTTTGATTTTATTGAACAATTCTCAATAACATGCACAAAATTACATAAACCTTAATCCATTCCCAAAAATCATATAATTAAAACCTATCCCCCACATATAAATAGATTTTTACCCTCAATAATATGATAACACATTGAAAATAAAGAAATGGATACCCAAAATTAAAACCATTCCCCTCACACTTAAATTTCAATAAATTATGCAGTGAAAATTCATGTAGATTTTGGGTGGGACAAGGCTTTGGGCTTGTAAAGTGGCTATCAAAAACTTTTTCCATAGGATTTAAGGGGATTTAAAAAAGACGATTAATATAAGGGTAATAAAAGACTATTTGGCTATTTTTATTCTCATGTGGTTCAAAAAATGACTCTATCATTTTAATGTACACTAAAGTAGGAAATTCAGCTCAAAGGTCCACAAACTCAATACTCACAAATGGGTGTGAATTTTTTTTTGAAAATATGGACATTGGCAGACTTGGCATGAAATATGATGTTATTCCTCACAGTTGTGGAATAATCATTTTATAAATAAAAAATTAATCATTCAAAATTTGTTGGTTTTGACACAATATTCTTTATCCAAATTTATGATGAAAATACAATTTTTTTAGATAAAAAAATTCATTGGACCCCCAAAAATGGTTCAAAAAAATTACAGAAGTGGATGGTGAGAAATTTTGACTCTTTTTTAGTATTTTTTTTGTTTTTTGTTTTTTTAAAATAAAAACCCACACAAAATAGAAAGAGGAGAAAAAAAGGTTATGATGAAAAGAGTCATTAAAAAAAGTGAAAATGAGAGATGAAGAAGGGAGTGGGGATATAGAGTTAAAAAGAAAGAGGTTCTCCCTGGTTTGGATTTGGTGAGTCACTGTATCCATCCAGTGGTGGGTTAGTGGAAGTAGATGTGGTTATTAGGGCATGTGTTCTCTTTGGTGATGCTTTGGTAAATTTCCATTACCTAAAATAGAAAGAAAATAAAAAATCATTATTAATTTAATGAAAAAACAAAAAGATATTAAAATTTCATAAAAGTAAAAGAAAACTTGGGTTTCCTTCCAAGAAGATATGAATTTATTTTTTCTATATATGGATAGCGGTAGTGGACAACCCATAGTCTTATGGTGGCCACTATATTTTCTCAACTCCAGTGTGCTTCTAGAAAAACTTCTCGTTTGGGAGGCTCGGTTTTTCATCGGATAATTCATTCCCATCAATATTGATGTTCTTATAATTCAGTGGGGGTGGAAAGGGAATTTTGGGATCCTCCCTTTGGTCTTAAACTTGCATAATGATGCTATCTAATAAGTGATGGTTTTCTATGCTTGGAAATTCAGGAAGATGTTTCAATCCTGATGGTTCATTTATGTGTGGTTAAAAAAATATGAAATCAAAGTATAAGATCCCAGTTGTTTTTAACTCATTTTTTTCATTACTTTACAATGTGGATTAATGAGGATAAAAGGGGATATGATATTGAATAAAATTTTCAAGATCATTAATATAAATGTTGTTTTCCAAATAATGGTCAATTTCAACCTCACCAGTGATCAGTTTATTAATTAAGGAAAAAATATCACAAACATCACTACCATCGAGACAAGATAAACACATTGATTCAGGGTTCACCTCACATGAAATATCAAAATAAACTTATCCATTTATGAATTTGTTAATGAGTTTGAAAAATTCACAATCTCCCTTATCATTAGAACATGAAGAACATGATGGATAAGTTCAAAAAAATCTCATAGATTCTTTCAGAAGCATGGATAGAGAATAAAGAGTGATTCTCTGATGGGTGTTGTATGGTTTTAAAACAATTGAACTTGACTATTTGGTCACCAAATTCCATGGATAAGATGCTAGTATGAACATCAATTTTGGTTTGAGATGTCATGAGGAAATGTATTCCTAGAATTAGAGGATATTAACAAGAAGTTTCATCACCTTCTTTTTTAAAGACATATTAATCAGTTGGGAAGATAAGATGATTGACTCGAACAAGGACATCCTCAATTATTCCCTCAGCACTGGCAGTGCTTCGATTGGATAATTGGACAACAATACCTATTGGGTGAAAGGTACCTAGAACAAAGTTGGAGAAAATGGATTATTAATGACATTTTTTGAGGATCTTATATCTATGAGTGCATTATTGAAGTTGGAACTCCCTATTTGGCATGAAACCATAGAGGTCTCTATATCTTTGCACTTCATGGGTATGGAATGTTTAGTTGAAACATTTTCAATGGTCCTAAGTTTCCTCTTATGGGTGCATAATTCCTTAATAAACTTGGAATACTTAGGAATTTTTTTGATGACATATAAGAGTGGAATGTTTATTTAAACACGTCTAAATATGTCAAGCATTTCAAAATCAGGTTCCAAGTGATTATTTGGATTAGATATGGACTAAGGAAAAGGAATTGGGTTTCTTAGAGGAATTGAAGGAGGTGAGGGATTGGATGAAATTTACTTTTCTGACTTCTTGTCCTTTTATATTTCCATCTCAACATTTAATGGGGATTTAGAGGATTCATCATGAGGCATAATGACTTTATTTTCTAATCTAAGTGAAATTTCACCTATATTACCCTTGAGGTTTGACATTGGTTGATCTGTGAGTTGGAAATAATTGGATTGTTGCTACTGGATGAGGTGGGATGTATGTTTACCAATTTGTGTCTTAATGTTTTTGAGGATAGAACGGTTGAAAGAGGTAAGATCTTCCACAAAAATTTCCCATGGTTTCTTGGAAGAAGTGGCTTATACCACATTATGATTTCCTTGATTTTGGTTGTTGGTAAAGTGATTGTGTTGGGTAGATAATTGAGAAGTCTCATTAGGATGGTGGAAACTAGGAGGTGTAGGAGGAGGATTGTTCCTTTGATGTTTTAGAACAAAAGGATAAGGTTATTGGAAGTTACCATAACCTTGACTATATTGGAATTGGTGTGGATTTTGAGGAGGAAATTGAGGGGGATGAGAGATGGGATTACTATACCTCAAACTTGGGTTAAAGTTAAAAGAGAAGGGTTCAAAGTGGGTATTGTTGAATTTTATAATGAACTGACATGATTGTTGAGGTTTTGTGTTCCTTTGGGTATGCGATGCATTGAGCTCCATAAGACTAGACGAATCAAATTGTTCATCTTAAATATATGAACATGTGTCTATTGGATGAGTTGGTGAGCTACAGATTCCCCAATTCTTGACAGGTCTAAGGAATAGAGATTGTCGAGAATATGTGATTGGGGCATTGGAAACCACTGCTTGTTATCTCACAAGATCTGTAAGTTCTCTCATCCACTCAGTCTTCTTGTAAGGATATATGGATTTATTCTCTTGGACTTGTTTAAATTTACCATTTTCTTGGGTATGTAATTTCTTCATGTTTATATCCATTTATTACTTATGATATCTTGTGAAACTGTATGTTTTTTCAACAAGAGTACCTCCACTTACGTCATCGATGAGAGTTTGCTCCATAGCCAATAACCCCTCGTAGAAGTATTATATCATGATTTGGTCATGGATTTAGTGGTGTGGATAGGTTTCCACAAGATTTCCTAACCTCTCCCAATACTCATGGATTGATTCATTGTAGAATTAATTAATACCACTTAATTCTTTTCAGAAATAAGTAGTATAAGGAAGAAATCATTTCTCCAAGAAGAGTCACTTAATGTTATTCCATGTCATTATAGATCCTATAGGGAGGTAGTAAATCCATTAATTGGTATAGTCATATAGGGGAAAGGAAATTCTAAATTTTTTATTTGTTCTTCCTAATCCCCTTAAGTATTAATCATAGATCACACCACTTGGAACTCTTTGAGGTGAAGATGTGGATCCTCATCAGCTAGCCCCTAGAAATGAGGTAGAAGATGAATCAACCCTGATTTAAGTTCAAAATTAACCTTTATATTTGAACGTTGAATAATAAGGGGTTGGTAATTTATATTAAGGGTTGAAAGTTATTTTAAATTTTTCCCCTAGGATTGGACAAATATAGGATAATTGGTTGGACAATGAATAGTTTTGGAGTGATTTGATTATCCCAAATGTTCCACCTAAGTCAGTGAAGAGTTCACTCAATTTCTATGTCAAATAAATATAATGGATTATTTGGGAGGCTATATGGAATTAAGATATTATTTTAAAAGTGTAGTAATATGGATTTTTCCTTGTTTTTTTCATTTATGATTTTTATGGGAGTATAAGTTTTTCATTGTGTTTTTTAGATTTTATTTGGTTTATTTTTTTACTTTTTAAAATAAAAAATAAAAAACTACTGAATACTAATTTCACCATCTCGAAAACAGATTTATTTTAAGCATGATCAATATTTTATTATTTACTATTAAAAAGTTCCATTCTCTATTAATGTGTATAAAGGCACTCGGGTCAAATCCTTAGCGATAATTCTTTTTTTAATTGTTGATTGTTTATGTGTTTAATGTTTTGAATGGGTTTTTTTGTAGAGATTCATTAAATTTATTGATGGATAATTTTTTATTTAAAAACTTGATAAATATTTGGGTGAGTTCATTATTGTGTATTTAAGCTTATGATATCCTTGATTTTCGCTTTATATTGAATTAAATTAGCACCCACTTCACAAGATTATTTTGATCAGAATTCCCAAGTTTTGAGGTTTTTTCCTTGAATTAACTTAACTAGGGTTATAATTTCAATAAATTATTTTTATGGTAGTGTATTTATGTTTCTAATAATACATAGACTCCACACATTAAATAAAATATGTAATTGTTCCATGAAAATTTATGTTTAACATACACAATGTTTACCTAAAGAATATTCATTTGAGAAAAGGCTCTCAATCACTTAACATACCCATATTATGAATCATTTCAATGGTATATTTACTCCTCAATTTGGGTCATTATTAATTAGATAATATGTGTTTATGGTTATTAATTAAAAATAGAATAAAAATAATAGGATAAAAAAAGAGTTGTGCGCTGAACACACACATGAACAATGAAGAGAATTAAAACACACTTTCGATTGAATGAGAAAGAAAAAGAGGAAAGGGGTTTCAACTTGATTTAAAAGATTTTTAAGACCATTAATATTTAACAAAATATGGTTTATGATTAAAAGAAAATATGAAGAGTATAAACACATTAAAATTCAAATGAAATTGAAAATAATTTATGTGATTACAATTTAAAAAATGAAAAAGAACATCAAAACAAAGAGATAAGGAAGGGTATATCAAGTGAAAACTTGAGTTTTAAAGGTCCTATCATGCATTTTCAAGGATTTTTTCATGAAAATATGTGCTTATATATCCTAAAATTTAAACCCCTTGTAGTGAGAAGAGGGTAGTTCATTTATTTCCCAAGGTGGTGGACTGTTTGCATTCCAAATATACCCCTCCACTTAGCTCATCAATTTGTCTATCCAAAAAGATGAATCTTGAGATATATTCTTCATAAAAGTTGTAGGTATTGACTTTTAATGTAAACCCTAAAAATTTCATGTCCATTAGACTTTTGTCTCTAATGTTATGGTTATTTTACTAAACAATGTCATTATGTCTATTTTTCTATCGAGTTTTTCCTTGGCAAAAATGAGAATTCATTTTAGAGAAATAAGATTCCCTAAAATCTAAACCATTTATTCTAAAAATTATCCTAAATATATCTTAAATTTTACACCACAAATTCTCAGCTCAATTGGATGATTGTATTGAGATAAATTCATGAATGGTGGGATGTTTTTATTTCCCATACATAATGGTGGGTTGGAATTGATAGCATCAGTTGGACCCCTTTTTGGTGGATTTGGGCCTTTAATTTTTTATCCATGATTCATTTGGATATTAATGAATATATTTAGGAGTTTAATAAAATATTGGAATTCTGCATTGATCCCAAAAATTCAATAATCATGGTTGGTCCAGTTTCCTTGATAGATTCTTTAGGCATTCTTGTGTGGAACACATGACCTTTCAAATAGCCTAATTGGTCAGAGCTCTAGTTTAATTATTTAAAGTAAATTTAATTAGGAATGATAAAAAATAAAAATCAAACAATTTGGATAAGTAGGGTGAGAGTTATAATTAAAATAGTAAACTGGATCGAATTTAGATTAATAAAAATAATGCTAAAATTTTTATTTAATATTAAAACATGAGTATTTCACTCCAATTATATAATTTTCATTAAAAATTAGCAACGATACTAATTAAAAATATATAAAAAATTAATAACATCAATTCCCTTTGTAATTTATAATATAGTATATTATGAGAACATGACCCACCAGTAGGAAATCCACATTTATATATATCATTATATGTTTCTATAATCAAACATATGTATTGATCTTTAGAATTTAATATAATTATTAATTGATATCATTATTAATGTGGTTTTATGTATTGATGAAAACCATTATCACATAATTCCGTGGAAAATTATGATATTCTCAGTGTGTCATGAGTGATATTTCATTAATGAATAATGCAAGAAATTATTTTTCATTTACATTATTTAATAAAATATGATATCTTAGTCCTTTTGATGGGAATAAAACAATATAAATATATAATTGTCTATGGAAATATGTGGGAAGTTTCAATCTAAAATATCCAAATAAAGTGACATTGAGAACATAGGTTGATGACACCATCATACAACCTGATTGATTAGGGATATCAACATAAAGAGATTATATTATACAGTGAGTATTCTTATAAGGTTGTATTTCATTAAAATATTAGCCTCCTCAATGATTTCCTTGTAATATTGCTATATTTTAACCTTGGACTTAAGGTGGTTCCACCTAATGCCACTAGAAAAGAGGCTTAGAGGGTCAAATGCTAAGAGTATCCAAGATCTTTATTAAATGATATTTGAATTTAAAAAGTTTGAATAAATATTATTTCCACTTTATGGTTTAACAATTATTCAGGATTAATTGTTCACCAATATTAAATCATAAGTTATTTAAAATAATAAATATGTGATTTAAATAATAATAAATATTTACTTGAAATATTTAATGAATAAAATATTTATTATATTTATTTGAAAATAATACTGTGATATTTATTTTTTAAAATAAATAGTTATTCTTTAATGATCGATAAATATTAAGTAGGGTTATAGACAAAGTTTAATGGTTTATCTGAAAATTATATATTTTATATCATTTATATAAATAATAATTTATTTATTTAATAAATGATATTTATTTATCCTTAAGTGTTTTGAATGTTAAAATAATAATAATATTATTTATATTATTCATATAAATTAGGTTCACGAAGTAATAAGGAATTGGATAAGGTCCTATGTGCAATTAAAATCCCTAGCCTAGATTTATAAACACCTAGTTATATAACTTTCCGTGGTTAGACACTTTTTGTGCGCAATAATCCATGAGATAATTCTCTCAAGCACTAAAGAGAATCCTCTCAAGAACATGATTAAGAATAAGAGAGAAAATCATTCTCTAATATATAAATCCTTCAATAGATACTTAAGAATCCTTCATCTATGGAGAGATTAATCATGTGATCTATATTGAGTGATTAGATCAGAAATAATTGACTACACTGGATCCCAGTGACTCAATGGTGATGTTACAAGATTTAATAGAATGTGTAGATCACCACTAAAGGGATTGTTTCCTTTGATCCTATGAAGAAATGATGGTATGGTGAGAACTGTCAGAAAAAAGATCCTTAAATAAATAATTATAGGAAATGGTAATTATAAATATCTTTATAAATTAATTATAGATTATTTTCTATTATCCTTCCTTCTAGTTTCAGAACTGAAAATTCAATTAAACATAGATTTAATTTTATTTTACATGAAATTATTCATTATGTATATCACATATGTTATTTCATTTCAAGGTAATTTTCTATTTATGTTTGGTCTCATATTTTTCCTTGATTTTTCCTTGGGGTTTTAGTGAAAAAATTGATGTTTTTGAGGTGAACAGTAGGTGGCACATGGTTAGCGCATGGTTAGGGGAAACCGTGAGCCTTTCCTAGGAAACCATGTGCCAAGGTGTTATTTTTGGACAGATCCAAATCGCACATTTAGTTCATGTTTTGTTAAACCATGAGACTAATCTTGCGATATGTCCCTTGTGGACATTAGCGACCATATGGATGCAACACAGTTTTCCAAAGAATGTGGTGAAATTGTGCGACTTGTCTAGGTCATTAAATTTTGGATTTTTACCTTTTCTCCCCTCTTTAAATTTTACTCCAAATCACCCATTTTCTTCCCCATTCAGGATTCTCAGCCCTTGAAGACTCCCTACATCCCTCTTTCTCCCTTGGACCTTCATTTTGGGGTGATTTTGGCGGGATTCCTCCAATATTGTTCATGTAAGGGCCATTTATCATTGATTTCTCCTTCTTTATAGAGTTCTATCTTCTTTTTCTCAAGGTTTCCTATTTTTAGCAGTTAGGGTAACCTATTTAGGGTTTAATCTTATTATTTTGGGCTCAATATTGATATTTATGGATAAATATTTCTTTTATAGGTTTCACTTGAGGTGAGGTTGTTGTTTATAACCAATTTCTAGATGTTTCTGCACTTGAGGTAGGTGGTTCCATGCTCAAAAATTATTTGGTGAATTTGATATTCTTTCTTTTCTTCTTGGTTATGTTATATTCTAGTTTGAAAATATTTTTTTAAAGGGAATGGGTTATGATTCATGCGTGTTTCATGTGTTCTTGTTTCCCCCCTTAAAGATGTTTAATAAAATGTGTAACTGGTGTGAAACATATTTTGAAATGGTTTTGGTGTGTGTATGGATTTGGAATTGGTTTTGGTTGTGGATATGGTGATTTAACAATTGTGTTTATATTGATCAGCATGTGTGCATGTGAATGTAGTAATCTGTTAGATATGTGAAATGATAATTGAGAACTAAGGGAATCCTAAGTGACTAGGTGGGCAGACTAGGAAAAGTGTTCTAGTTGGATTGGAGGGTATGAGACTCGATTCTTTCTAGAAGGATTGATGATACAAAACTAACTAAACTATGATGATTGGATACTAATAGAATCTTGGACAAATTCCTCTCTAGTTTCTCATGCATGAGGACGATGATCACTGTGGTTTCTATACCACGTTTCACTGAGATATATGGAACCTATTATTCCACTATAGCTAGTTACTCTAGGGTTTTCCCATTAATTAGTGATCTTTTTTAATATTCTAATTACCATGGGCATATAGTGAAATTTTTGGTTATTTTAAAATTAAATCATGTTTTTATTTAAAGTGTTTTCTATAAAAATTTTTCTTGATTTTGTTTTTATAAAACATACATGTTAATTTTTATTATAATGTTTTGGAATGGAATATTTTTTTATTGGGTGGAATCCTACTGGGATTTAGCTCACACCCTACATACACCTTTGAGTGTATGTAGAACATTTTATGTTTGAATCAGGTAAAGGCAAGCTGTATTAGGATGGCATTTTGGGTTTCTAGTGGTCTCCTATTGTAGGTATTGGTGGTGGTGGAATGGGGATGATGCTCCTCTTGTTTCTTGGAGATTTTTATGATAACATTGTTGTTCCCATTTTTTGTAGCTATTTTGGTTTTTTTCTAAAGTTATAAAACCTTGAATTTAAAAATTGTTATGACTTGTTTGGATTTGATTATTTGATTATTGTCTTGTTTATTTTTTTTGTTTTTTACACTTATGAAAATGGGTGAAATCATTCCCAAGGAATATTTTTGATACCCAGGAACTATTTTTCATCCCATGGATATTGGGAACCTCATTCAGTTCATGCCATAGACTGGGCCAGGTGTTGGGTTGGATGGAACTCTGGCTTGTTTCATGAAAAAAAGTTATCAATTCAGGTCATGCTATTTTAGGTCAAGTTATTATAGGGATGAGTCTGGATTGACCATTAGCTAGTACTATTAGGTCTTGAAGTTTTGGTCATGAGTAGGGTGAATGACTAGTACACCCCGTGACAGGACTCGAGTCAACATGGGATGTTCGTATTTTTTTTAACTTCTCCTCTAAGTGAGACATACATGCTATAGACTGTATATGAAAACTAGGTGGGGGTGGAGTGTTTAAGTTGGTCTTGTTATTATGATGGGTTTTGTTATGTTTGACTACTAGAATTCTGGTTTTTTTATTAATAAATATTTTCAAAATGGTTGTATTGATATTTTTCTTGTGGTTATTTCTTCTTATAAAAAAATGACTCCCTGGAGAATTCCAATGAAACTGTGGGAAGAGGCTGAAGAGAGTTCTCCCTCTCAAATTAATCATAGACTAGTAGAATATGTGTTCTAGGATATTCATGCATTATAATAGGGAGAAGTTCCTGGTCATTCTTTGGTTAGAAAAGATAAATTGGGTTTTGGGAAGGACAAATCTCTGGAGTTTCTCAAGAATAAGCCTCCTTCTTTCTGGGGAAACGTTGAACCTTAGGAAGTAGAGGAGTGACTTGAGAAGATCGAGAGGACACTTTAATTTCTTGATAATCCTAAGTCTATTAGGGTTTAGTGCACCACATTCTTGCTAGAAGGTACCAGTCAAAGGTGGAAAGACTCAGTGGTCCAAACTGGGAAGAACGAGAAGATGAGTTGGAAAGATTTAAAGATTATTTTCAACGAGCAGTACTATCCTGAGGTTTTAGACTATACTAGGTCTCAAGATTTCATGGATCCTACCTAGGGAGACAGATCAGTGATGGAGTATGCCAATATCTTCATAGATCCGGTATGGTATGCACTCGAGATCGTTTCCAATCAATAGATGAAAGCTCAGAGGTTCGAGATGGGGATGTAGCTAGAATTTTATTCTCAGGTATTTCTGTTTAAGTTGAGGACCTACACTAAGGTGGTTGATCATGCTCATATGGTTAAGATCAATCAAAAAGGAAATTATTGATTACCAAGAGCAGTGTCTTTAGTGGGTAGTGGTAGTTTTTTAGAAAAGAATAGGAAGACGGATGAGTAGAGAAATTATAGTGGTGGTAGCTTAGGCCATCCTTCTCGACTGTCATCATTAGTAGTTTCAGACACAGGATTAGTTGTGTGTCACCAGTGTGGGAAGCTAAGGCATGTTCAATCATCATGTCAAGTACCACCTAGATCTTTCCATTGGTGAAAACATATGGGAAACTTGTAGCGGTTTTGCAGGGCCACATGTTCCTATCAGAGTGTTGTGGGAACTGTAGCTTCTAAGGGGATTTCAGCTTTCCAGAACCATCCATGATAGCGGATTCTCATTTTAGTGGTTGTGAATGTAGGACTAGATCATCTTATAGATAGATTCAATTCAGGGTAGATCCATAGGCTAGTGGTCATTCTTAGGCTTATGCTAAGGTGAAACACCTTCATGTTGTGGACCAGACACCAGCGGGTTCAGATGCGGGACCTATGGCAGTTCAAGGTACTATTTTTATTGCATCATCATTAGTTTTTGAAACTAGTGCATTCTTTCATTTTTCTCTACCCATCTTGTTGATGTGTTGAAATTTACAAATGAGCTCATATCTTATAATATGGAGTTGGTGACATCACTTGGTAAGAAGTGGTAGTATGTTTTCAAGTGTTCCTCTTGTGAACTCACCATTTCAATGATAGAGTTGGAATGAGACTTACTTTTTTTGGAGATAGTACTCTTTAAATTAATCCTTGATATGGATTGGTTAGAGAACTTTTAGGAACACATTGATCGTTATAGACGACAAGTGAGTTTTTGGAACCTGATATAAGTACCCAAGTTTTTCATGGTGAATGGGATAATTGGTCGAGATGTGCTATACATCCACTTATAGAGTTGGGTAGTCTCATTTTTTATTTATTATCACAGGCATTGTAAGATATCGGTGATGCCCCTGGGGGTGGATTACCTCTTGTGGTGGATGAATTCCTAGAGGTTTTTATAGAGTATTTATCAGGTTTTCCTCCATAATGGGATGTGGAGTTCACTATCAATTTACTACTAGGAACATAGATGACATCTCTTCCCTCGTATCCCATGTCCCCCACCGAGCTGAGGTAATTAAAGGTAAAACTAGATGATTTGGAATCCAAATGAATCATTCACCCTAGCTTCTCATCTTTGGACACTCTCATGCTATTTTTTAAAAAGCTCGATGGGTCTCTATTGTTATTTATTGATTACCAAAAGTTGAATAAGGTAATGATCAAGAAAAAGTAACATTTTCCCCAAATTGATGACATTTTTTTATCATTTTAAGGGGGAGAGGTGGTTTTCCAAAATTGATTTGTGTTACGGTTATCACCAAGTCTTAGTGAGAGAGTTGGACTTCCCAAGAACAGAATTCCAAAGAAGATATAGTTATTATAAGTATTTTGTCACACCTTCAAGTTGAAAAATAATTTATTGGTTTTTATGATGATTATGAATAGGTTGTTCCACAACTATCATTATTCTTTCATTGTGGTATTCGTGTACAACATCTTGTTCTATTCCATATCTGAGGAGAAGCATGAGCGGAATTTTCAGAGCGTGTTGGGCACTGTTTGGGACCATTGTCTCTACACCAAATTTTCTAATTGTATCTTATGGATTAAAGAGGTAATGTTTTTAGGCAATGTGATCTCAGAATGTGGGGTTTTAGTGGACCCCAAGAAGATTGGTTCAGAAATGTTATGTGAATATCCAAATAATGTTTCCAAGATAAAAAGATTTCTAGGCCTAGTAGGGTATTACAGGTGATCTGTTTGGATCTTCTCTTAGATTACTTTGTCCATGAAAATGTTCACCCAAAAAGAAGTGAAGTTTGAATGGATCCCAGAGTTTTATAAATCCTTTGAAGAGATAAAGAAATGATTGACTACTAGTTATATGTTGAACTTTTTATAATATGGGAAGAGATATTTGGTTTATTGAGACATCTCAGGTATGGGTCTCAGGTGTGTGCTTATGTAAGGCGACCATGTGGTGGCATAAGTTTCTCACCAACTCTGACCACATGAAAATAATTACCCAACACATGACTTAGAACTAGTAGTAGTGATTAATTTCCTAAAAATGTGTCTTTATTATCTTTTTGGGGATATTTTTTTTGTTTATTTAGATCATAAAATTTTAGCTTATATTTTTTCCAAAAGAATTTTAATTTGAGGTAGCATTGCTGGATTGAGTACGTTAATGGGTTTGACTTTGATATAGTTTATACCACAGGTAAATTCAACATTGTCGTAGATGCTTTGAGTAGGAAGCTGATAGTGAAAGCATTGAAAGAGTCTAGTGATGAGTAGACCTTGATGGGGATATTTTCTTAGATGAACTTGGAGACCAAGGAGCATAGTGGAGGCACATTCTTGTTTAGTGTTCAGTTGAAACCCTCACTTTTAGAATTGATTTGGTAGGAGAATACTAATGATGAGTTGTGCCGGTAATCCATGAAGTTGTTTCATAGTGGGGAGACACCTTGTGATTGGTCATTGTCTCCTGAAAGAAGTTTTATGTTTCAAGGATTTCTTTTCAGTGCTATTATCATTGATAAAGGTGGTAATGTAGGATATTTACCAGTCTCAGTGGGCTATTCATCTTGGTTCTACCAAGATGTACTATGATGTGCGTCAGCAGTTCTAGTGGCGAGGTTTGAGGTGGAATATAGCCGACTTTGTGTCAAGGTATTATACATGGGAATAGGTTAAAGCAGTGCACTAAGGGATCTCTAGTCTTCTTTAGCCACAACCCATTCCTACCTAGAAGTGGGATGAGATTCCCATGGACTTTATTTTCAACTAACCTTATATGCCTCTAGGAATAAATGCTATTTGTGTAGTAATTTATCATCTGACCAAATTATCTAATTTCATTCTGATTAGGGATTCAACTAGGGTGGATGAATTGGGCCAGTTGTATGTTCAATAGATAGTGAGGATTCATGGCATTCTGTGGGTGATTTTTTAGGAAAGGGACCCCCATTTAACCTCATGGTTTTGGGAAGGACTTTAGAAGGCAATGGGGTCATAAGTAAAGTTAAGCATGATATATCATCCTCAAATGGATGGTCAAAAAGAGTAGACTAATTAAATTTTGGAGAAAATTCTTCAGGAACATGTTTTAGATTTCGGAGGATCGTGGGATATCCATTTGAGATTGGCCGAGTAGGTATATAAGAACAATTACCAATCCTACATTTAATTGGATCCTTTTAAGGTGCTTTATGGTCGGCTATGTCAGTATCCTTTATATTGGGATGAGGTGGGTGAGACCTCACTATTGGGACCAATATTGGTGCAAGAGACATATGAGAAGGAAAATCTGATAAGGTAATAGTTATTGAATGTTTATATCCACCATAAATCCTATAATAATTATAGGTATCAAGATTTAGAGTTTTTGATGGGTGACTAAGTGTTCATAAAAGTGGCACCTCACTTGGGTGAACAAGGAAAGCTAACACCAAGGTATATCAGACCTTTCATGATCATCGAGATAGTTGGTGAGGTGGAATACAAGTTAGATTTTCCTTTTTAGTTGACATCAATTCATGATGTTAAACATGTTTCTCAACTAAAAAACTATAACCTATATCCTTCTCATGCATTTAATTGGGACGAGTTGGAGTTGGAGTTGGATTTGTCTGTGTTTGAGCATCCAATACATATTTTAGGTTATCAATAGAAAGCACTTTGTGGGAAGTCTATTCTGTTGGTCCATTTTCTTTGGTAGCATGGAAATGCTGTTCATAAGACTTGGGAGAGAAGTCGTGGATCGATCATGAGTGTCCATTTTTATTCATTGAACAAGCTTTGGAATGACTTTATGGGGGAGAAAAGTTTTCATTTTGGGGAGAATTATCACATACAAGATTTCATTTAAATGTATTTTTCTATTTATTTTTGGTCTCACATTTATCCTTGATTTATTCATGGTTTTTTAGTAAAAAATAGAAAATTTTGGGTGAATAGCAGGTGTCGCACGTTTGGAATGCAGTTAGGGGAAACGATGCACCTTTCCCATGAAACTATACACCAAGGTGTCTTTTATGGATAGATATGAATCATACGTTTAGTGAATTTTTTTTCAAATTGTGCAACCCATGCAAGATATCCCTTATATATAGTGGAGACTGCATGATTGCCACACAGTTTGGAAAACTGTGCGAGAAAACTATACGGACTATCTAGGTCATTAAAATTTGGATTTTTACCTTTTCCCCCTCTTCAGATATAAATCCAAATCACCCATTTTCTTCCACATTTAAGATTCTTAGCCCTAGGTGCCTCCCTCCAACCCTCTTTATCCATTGGAACTCCATGTTTGGGGTAGTTTTGGTAGGATTCCTCCATGATTATTTAAGTTCCATTTATCTTTGATTTATCCCTCTTTCTAGGGTTCTATCTTATTTTTCTTTGGGTTTCTTATTTCTAGTAGGTAGGGTGACCTATTTAGGGTTTAATATTGTTATTTTGGGTTCAATATTTATGTTTATGGATCAACCTGTCATTTGTAGGTTTTTCTCTAGTTTAGGTTGTGTTTTAGCACCAATTTCTAGAAGTTTATACACTTTAGGTAGGTGGTTCCATGCTAAAACATTATTTTGTGAATTTGATATGATTTATTTGCTTTTTAGCTATGTTATATGAATTGAGTATGAGGTGAAAAATGTTTTTTAAAAAAGTTTTTTCTTGTTTTTTTCCCTTAAATGTGTTTGATAAAATATATAAGTGGTGAGAAACATATTTTGAAATGTTTTTAGTGTGTGTTTAGATTTGGAAGTATTTTTGGTTATGGAAATGGTGATTTATCAAGTGTGTTTATAATTATCGGAATGTGTTCATGTGAATGTAGTGATCTATGTGATATGTGAAATGAAAATTGAGCATAAAGGAAATCCTAGGTGACCATGTTGGTGGACTAAGAATTGTATGTTAGTTGGATTGGTGGGTATGAGGCCTGATTATTTCTAGTGGGATTGAAAATACAACACTAACTAAAAAATAATGATTAGAGACCACTGGAATATTTGATATATTCCTATCCAGTTTCTTGTGCATGAGGATGATGATTAGTGTGGGTTTTATATAACATTTCAACGAGATATGTGGTAACTAGTGTTCCACTATAGCTAGTGCCTATAGATATTTCCCATGACTTAGTGATCTTTTGTAATATCGTACATACTGTCGCTATACAATGCACTTTGTTGGTTATTTCAAAATCAAATCATGTTTTTCTGGAAAGTGTTTTCTATAAAAATGTTTCTAGATTTTCTTTTTATAAAACTTTCATGTTAATTTGTCTTATAATGTTTTGAAATGGAATCTCTTTTATTGGGTGGAATCCTATTGGGCTTTGGCTCACACCCTACATACACCTTTAGGTGTATGTAGACCTTGTTAGGTTTGACTTAGGTAAAGGAAAGGTATATCGTTATGGCAGTTCGGGTTGCTAGTGGTTTCCTCTTAAAGGTGTTGGTGGTGGTGGCATGGGGATAATTCTACTCTAGTTTCTTGGAGATTTTTGGGACAGTCATATTGTTCCCATTTTGCTGTAGCGCTTTTGGTTTTTATCTAAAGTTGTAAAACCTTGAATCTAAAAATTGTTATGGATTGTTTGGTTAGTTATTTATAATTGTGTTATTTAGTTATATTGGTTGTTTACTCTTATGAAAATGTGTGAAATAGTTCCCAAGGAATCTTGTTGATACCCAGGCACTGGTTTCCAGCCTGTAGGGATCAGGAATGCCCTTCGAGCCATGCCATGGACCAGGTCAGGTGTCGGGATGGATGACACTCCAGCTTGGTTTGTGACAATGTACATACTGGACTACTCATGGACTATGAAAAAAATAAAAGTTGTATATGCCTAAAGGAACTTACACTAAACCTATAACATTCAAGTGGTATTAGAGTATTAAAATAATTAATTTATGATTATTTATTAATTAGTGATTTATTTTATGCATTTTTTGCTATTTTTATTTTGATATTATTCATTATTTAATTAAGAACATTGATTTATTCTATTTATTTATTATTTATTACATATACAACCAAGAAAATGATAAATTAAAATAAATAATAATAGAAAAATTTATAAAGAGATATTGAGAGTTATGGTCGGATAACACAAGAGTACACATCATGTAACCCAAAGGTAAATTCCATGTACCCATGCTCAATGCACAAAGATTAATCATTTTAAAAGTAAGAATTCATGAATTAAATACATGGGAAGTGAATTTAATACACATTCTATGTTGACTAGACCATACTATTAAATGGTTTGGTCAGACTGCATGTCATGTAACTCGATTACACACTATTTTATCCATGTGTTTTTATGGTGGAAAACATGAGGTTATATGCTATGTCATGTATTTACTACATTAAATGAGGACTATAAAACCATGTAACTTCATGGCCACATTATATATAGCTAGTTTACATTTTTTGTACCTCATACACATCTATTTCCAACAAACATGCCCAGTCACTAGGCGTGTGTCACTGACATGAGAATAAGAGGTTGCACAAAGTGTATCTCTAATATACATCATGTAATATATTGTACCTAATTTAATTAATTTAACACTCTAATTTTTTTTCAAGAAAAACCATTTTTGAGGGTGTAATGGGAACTTTAACAAATAAATCCATCGATGAACTTAAACAACAAAGGATGAAATCGAACCATTCCAAAAAATATTTTACATGTTACTACCTCAAACCCTTTGTAAGATGCAATCAATGTTGAATTCCTTCAACTATAGTCCCTCTTGAATGAGATCCTCAACTAAGGATTCTATCCTACCCCAATCCTAAAGATATTCCCCAAAATTAACTTTTGTTCATTAAAACTACAAATCAATATGAGATCTTGGGTGTTGATCTAATTCTTTTGTTCCTTGTTAGTATAGATATGAAGCTCCATATCATACATTCAGTTGATATCCTCTAGAGAGGCATTGATGAAAAACATTTCTTCCACTATATTCTGCTTAGAATTAAAAATAAGGTCGATGACATGAGCAGTTCCAACCTCTTCTTCTTTCCCCCTTTCTACATGACATCTTTATTTGAGCTGAAGCTGATCATTCAAACCTATGACCACATCCATTTCCTCCTCTGATTCCATGGTATCTTCCTCCTTCCTTTCTACTTCAAATTCAATTTTAAGCTATTGTTTCCCTATGGCATTATTGACCAAGTTTACACCTCTACCTCAGCCCTTAAAACCATTTCCCTTACCTAATGATCTAGTAGTCATTGGTTTTGGTAATTTGGAATAATATTTATGAGTTTTGGTTTTCTTCACTGTGGTAATAGGATAATCCAAATAATTAAAACCATCTTTATTCATGTTCTTCACACCTGAGAAGAATAAATTAGTAACATTTCTATTTGCTTCACATTTAGAATAGAACAGATAATGTACCCATTTAACATCAAATTCATCAGTCTCAGATCCCTGACACTTCTCCTCGGTTCCTAGATATTGATGTTTACCATGGGTTTTTTTCTTCATCCACTTAGAAATAACCATTTTCTATCCCTTGAGTTATTATCTACCCAAAGAATATTCTCCTAATTATTCAAACCTATTATATAGATTAACCTCTATACTAATCTCCTGCATTTCTGAAAAACCTATAAGGATAGAGTGGTCACCTAAACTTGAACCTCCATCTACTCCTCATTTGCCTCAAGAAGCTTTCAGAAGATCACTTGATCATTATGATTAATAGTACCAGACCCAGAATTTAATTGAGTTCCAAGGAAAAAATGTTCATCCACCCTTGGGCCCTAAAGTGTTGTGTAATATCCTTTTTACGATGATGATCAACCCTATTGTGTTAAATTATTAAAATCTTAAATGGGAAAAATGATTTATCCATAAAATTTCGATAAACGTGTTAAAGACATTAAATTTCAGTTAACATCTTGGAATATTCAATTGAATATTTTTAGAGTTCGACACTGAGTTAGTGTGATATTTTGAGGCCCAAAATGTCTCGGTGAATACTGAATAAAAATATTAAATATAATATATTAAGCACACACTTTTTACTCAAATAATTTAATAACTCCAAAATGGTTCATTGTATGAGAAATTTGTGATCACCACTGGGTCTGGAATGAGGTGTTTACCCTAGGCGGGGTATAACATTTGTAAGTATCAGGAGATTGGATGAATCTCTTGTGAAAATAATTTATTTAATAATTTTCATTATATTATTTTTGAAAATAATTTAATATCTCTAAAAGGGTGTATTGTATAGGAAACATGAGGTCATCGATAGGCCAGAAACATGATTTTTACCCTATGCGTGGTATAAAATTTGCAAGCTTTAGATGTTTAGATGTATTGTTTGTGAAAATAACCATTTTATTATTTAATTAATTTATAATTCAATTTTTTGAAAATTAAATAATTAATATCTCTCAAATGGTGTTCCATATGAGAAATCTGAGACCACTATTGGTTCTGAAATGGGGCATTTACCCTAGGCGGGGTATAAATTTTATGCCCAATATATGTTTGATGTTATTTAATTTTTATATTAAATAATTAAATTTATTAGTTTTATTTTATCCATTTTACTATTCATATTATTCCCTAAAAACCACCAAAACTCCATTAAATCACGCAAATGGTTTCAAATCCATCCATTTTTCAAGTGTTTTGACCCAAATAAATTTTCAAAACCATTTGTGAGTCAAAACTAATGTCTCTGTCACCAATTATTGGGTAAAATAGTGATTAAAATTGGGGATTAAAATTAAGGTTTCATTCACTATGATTTTTAGGGTTTTTGAAATACTCAAAAAACATCAGATTTAGATTGGAAGATCCAATTGAGTTATGATTACCCCAAATCTACCTTGCATGTGATCGATAAACCTTGGTTTATCAGATTCAGATTGAGCAGTGATCTTCTCTTACCTAGTGTGCCACCCCTAGATGAAGAAGGTGATTTTTTTTTGTTATTTGTTTCAATCTTTTGTCTTCTATAAATTATTCATTATTGATTATAATTATGCATCTTCAGTACCATTGAATTCTTCTCTACGAGAAAAAGAAAAATAATATTTTTGTTTCAAAGGAAGCATGGTATTCCACAATCAGATTTTTCATATTTTAAATGGATCTTTCAAAATAAATTGTCAAAGGATAATCAATTTCTTTTATAAAGATATAATTTATAAAATTTTTATAAAACAATTTATTTAAATTATTAAAGAAAAATTACACATCTTATTGAAAATAATTATCAAAAATTATTAATGGATAAATATAAAGTAATTATCACATGACATAGATTATGAAAATTATCATGGGATAATTATGTGTTTTATCAAAGGATAATTATCGTAATTATCAAATGATAATATCATATAATTATCAATGATAATCCACCCAGATTATCAAATGAAAATTTTAAATTAAATTATCAAATGTTGTATATCAGATTATCATGTGTAATTTTTTTAAATGATAATTTTAAAATTATCTAGAAGAGAAAAAAATATTATCCCATGTAATATTTTAAAGTGATAATTTGAAAATTATCCTAAAGAGATAAAATATTATCACATGTAATATTTTAAAAGATAAATTATAAATTATCTAGGTGAAAGAATGTGTCATCGCATGCGATATTTTATTTCCTTTTGAAATAAAATAACCTATATTGGCTCTAGAAACCCTGAACGAACGTCGACCATTAGTGTGTAAACGCTTAAAATATAGGGCTAAAAGGATGTGTATTAAAATAAATAGGGTGGTTTATCATTATCGCTGACATCGATGACCATGAGGTAGGTGGTTCCGTCCCGATTAACCAAATTCATTAACCTTTTATTGCTTGATTTATTTCAAATGTTGATTTAAACTCAATTACTCAAACTTTCTTTTAATTTATTTGATAAAACCCTATTTCAATGAATTGGGAGATTTGGAAATAGGTTGGGCATAAAAAATGGGAAAATCACCAATTCCATTGAATTGGGGTGTGCTTATGGAAATTGGTTTATTTAAATTGTTTAATTTAAATTTTGGATTGATGGAAATGATTTATATTAAAATTTTGAATTTAATTGTGGAAAATAATTTTAAAATTGATGGAATTGGTTTTGAATGGATTTAAAACTTGTGAAAATGGTTTAAAATGTTTTGATATAAATCCAATTGTTTTATCTTGTTAAAGAGGCATGTTTTTTTATTAAAATGTAGGTTTTGAATGGATAATTGGCATTTGAAATGGGGGAATAAGATTTAATTATATTTTAAGAAATACTAAAATAAAATTCCCATCATTTATTGTGTATGAGGACATGAATTTATTAGGTATATTGTGAGTTATCTGGACACACTCTATGATTACTACAACATTCTTAAACATACATGCATCAGGTCACATCCCTTAGGTGATGGTGATGAGTCCTCTCTAAACAGTGTATAGAGTACGCATGTGTAGACTTATTATTGTGATCAATTAGTGAGTGAGGAGTCATATATCCTATAACTTTTATACCTATTTGGCAGATGACCGTGTTTCTTTCTTATTTATATTTGAGATATAACTGTATGCCAATATTGTTAAATTGTTTTACATGCTATTTATAAATTTATATAAAATGTTTTATATAAAATGTTTTATTTAAGCCACTGTTTTAGAAATATTCCATCATTTGTAAAGCAAATAATGTTCCTAAAGTATTTTCCATCATTTGAATTGTATATCATTATTTGTTTAAAATATTATTTGAAATTCCAGACCTATTTAATTTAAAATTGGAAGTATTATTTTGGTTAATCTTTCATTGGAATTTGTTATGGAATACTTGGTGAGACCCTAATGGGATTTTTTTCTCACACCCTAATTTATCCTTCGACTATTTGAAGAATTTATTCTTCCAAGTTTGAGCAAGGGGATGGGATCCCTTGGAGGTAGATAGAGCTGTTGAACCTTGGCATAATGTGTTGTGTCCTTAGGGACTTGGGATATTTTCCCCCTATTTTGGTACTTGGGTTATAGTAATTTGGTCTTGTTTATTCCTTATTGTATTATGGTAAAACACTTCCAGTGTATTTTATTTTGTTATTCATACTATCTTGTTTCCTTTATTTCCACATTATTAGTGAAAAAATCATTCCCACTCTCAGTTTTTATGATTCCAAGTGCTATTCTAAGACCCAAAGGGATTGGGAATGCCCTTCGGACTATGTCAAGGCCTTCAAAGTTATCAGGTTACCAAGGTACCCAGGCTAGTTTTTGAGAAAGTGGTATTAGGGATCATGGTTAAACTTTTGTCTTAAATTCAGTATGAATTTGTGAAATCTTATCAGGACTTAATAGGTAGTTACAATTAAGTGTCTGGCTAGATCTCCCCACGATGAACCTTAAGTCACTAGGGGTGTTTGGGGAAAGACTTCGTATGGATTATTTCTAGTATTTTCCTTATTTTGATTTGGATAAAGTGAACTCTAAATCTTATTTGTTCTTTTTGTTAAGATTAATTTTTCTCATTTCTCTATTTGAGCACTGCATAATGTCTTAAATGTTGTATGTTGATGCAGTGTAACATCATGTCTTTGATAAGAAGTATAAATAAGATCTAGGAGGAGGATGCTACTGAACCTCAGGAAGAGAATCCTGTTGTGTATTCACATCTAGTTGAGGTGATCGTGTGTAATTTCCATGCTTTAAAGAAAGCACCACCACTATAATGCCCTGACCCTAGATTCCTAGAGTCGGTGCATTATTTTAATACATTGACATGATTACAAGGAATCAAGTCCCAAAAGACCGATCAGTTTAGAAGTCTTGTAAAATAGATTACAGAAATGAAAGTTACATTACAATTTCTAACATACAACACAAAAAAAATAATCCTCTGAGAATGCCATTGTTCCCTTAGCTTAACCCTACATCTCAAGCATAAAACACTTCTTCAAATCCTGGGAAAAATAAAACATAGATAGGGGTGAGCTTAGGTGCTCAGTAAGGATAACAATATAGCGGAAACTTTCATAAATAAGAATAAACATTTAAGGCAATGTATAAGACTAAAACAAAAGACTTTTAAACTTAAACTTCAGAAAAATATGGAAAAGATAAAATCAAATAATTCCATTTAATTATTCCCCTGGATATTCTACAATTCAAATAATCACATGCAATATCAATAGCCACTTTCATAATGATGGAATGTATAATGTGAGACTTCATAACCACATAGTCAAGGCCTTACGCCAAGACTAAAAATAATATTTTGCCAAGGCCTTGTGCCAAGACACAAGTTTGTCTCATGAGACCTACCGATGCATTGAGGAGCTCCAGTGGGCTCCACCTGTCACTTACTATTTCCAATTCATTCCTCATATGAAAAGGTTTAATCATAACATAAACATCCGTATTAAAAATAGCATATGAAATGTAAATAATTTATCCATAAACCATGAATTGCATAAAAATAACACATCCATAGTCAAACATATCACAAAAAATTCAATACCATATGGAATATTTGTATCATAATAAATCAACTTCAAACAAGTTTAAAAATTCATCAAAGGATGTTGACATGGATGAAAATGATTTGTAAAACTCTTTGAGAGAAATAATCCCTTTTTCATGAAAACATTTAAAAGTAACACAATAATGAAAAGGATAGATTTGAAGAAATTTTTGAATCAAAGTGTCCCATACCACTTTGAAACTTTTGAAAGGAAATATCATTTTAAAAACATTCATGTCCATATAATTAAATCCTTAAAACCCATTTTGAAAACATGGAAATTAATGAGAATGATTTAGAAGAATAAATATTTAGAACATTTTAAATGATTTTTTAGTAAAAGAGTTACTTAAAAGAATCATTTTTGAAATTTATTTTATGAATCACAGGAATGGATAATAAATATTTCCTAGAAAATACTTACACATAGACAATCTCGGATAATAATGAGATTGAGGAATTAACCCTTACCTTGCGCTTTCATTTGGTCGAGGGTACATTTAACCTTATATATAATGACCATAGTATGTTATTAAATTATACCAGAACCATATTCATATTTATTATATCATACATGATTCATTTATGACTTTATACTACCCATTTAATAATGATTTCCATGTTAAATTAACATTTCATGTAATAATAGATTTCTTTTTCGTACGCATTTTAACTTGTTATTCTTGATCGTATCATTTAGATCATGATTTAAATAATTAAAAAATGTAAAACATGATTTATATATAATATTTATATTTATAATATAAATATATATAATATATATATATGAAATATAAATCACTGTTTATGGAAACGGCAGGCCGTACGTACGCATAAACGCTATTTCTGTTTTCATATCGTATTGAATGGAAGTAAGTGAACGAGATAAATGTAAATATAAATATAAATATATATATATATATATATATATATATTTCTAGTAGAATTATTATTTCATATATTACGTACTTATTAATAATATTTATTTTTATATTCATCATTGAATGGTGAACATGGAAATGAATCTAATCGCATCGTGGAGACGGTAATCCGTACGTACGCACAAGAGACAATATCATTCTTTTGATATTAAAATCATATATAATTGGATGGTATATCATATATAAATAATAATTATCATGTTATATTTATTATTTACATCATTTATAATCATTATTATACCCATCCAAATGATGAAGTGTTTGAATAACAAACTACACCACGACGTGGAGACGGTAAGCTGTACGTACTCACATATGGTGACTTTGTCATTCATATGATGGATAGAATAATGAATATGGTTGTACCATTTTTATAATAAAATCAATTTATATATAATATTCTAGAGTTATTATTTTATAATGTAAACAACAAGGAAAGAAGAAGTGGAAGAAGAAAAGAACCTGAAAGAGGTGATGAAATATTTACCACTTCTTCGGGTTCTTCCTTTTGATTTGATCAAAAGGGATCCCTAAGTTTGATTTATGACTAAAGTAAGGCCTCTAGGATGAATTTAGGATATTTTAGAGGATATTTGTCTCGGGGTTAGCCGATCCAAATGGCTTTGGAGGTGTGAATTTTAGATAAGGGGAAGTTCCCTTTTATAAGAGGGCTGAGGGGCACTTTAGGAAAATATTAAAGTATTAATTTATTATAAAATTATATTAGGTTTATAATGGCTCAAAATGAATTTGATTATAGACTTAGGTGGTTATGGTTCAAAATACTCTCAACCAATAGGTTTTATACAAGTTTAGGTCACAATTTTAATCGTATCTTTTAGATTTAACTCTTATATAAATAGTTTACTTTTACTATGTCTTCTTGTATTCTTACACTATATGGTCAATAAACTTACACTAAACTTCCAATAGAACCTCAAGTGGTTCATTAATGACATATATAATATTATTTAAGCCTTTTGGATGAAACTTATATTTTTATAAATATTATATCAACCAATAATATAGTATTTGTTATGTCAATTTTGACACTACTTGGTATTTGTGTTTTGTTAAAATCATAACAGCATGATTAATTCAAAAAAATTAATTTAATCCACCCTAACATGTCATATTAACCTATAAAATTAGTTCAACTCATCAAAATTTTCAAATTACATTTATTTGGGTATTTATAATATCAATTATTTTAATCTTTTATTAATAAGGTAATTACTGCATCATCATTGTATGAAAAATAAATTTAATTATTTAATGTCTAAAAATTATAAATAAAATACCATTATGTAGGAAATCTTTTTAGCTTTATAATGAATATTTATAGTCTAATTTATCTTATGTATAACCCTATATTAAAAATGTTTTAGTTATGAAAACATGAATTTAACACTTTTAACTCTTCTTTGAATTAAATAATAATAAATGTCCTGATGTAATCCTAGTGGACCTAAAGAATCATATTTTATTCCTAAGGTTGTTTTATTCAGGGAAGGGGCATTCACTAGAGTAGCGCTAACCAGAATTGGAAGAATGAGAGGGTCTGGCTTTGCCATTGGTACCAGGCCTATGCAGCTTTGTATAGGACAGCTAGCCAACCAGCCCTTCAAAGGTGGAGTACTGATATCATGACACATGATGGGTAGGAGCAGTTCCAAGTTGTCTTGTTCGGGTGATTCCCTCTAAGACCTACATGTCATGTAATTGTCTCTGAACCTTTGGGACTTGTAAGGGTTTCACCTCATCCCTTGAAAGGTGAATTATCAAAATAACAAAAAATTAAGGACTTCGGGCCATTCTGACCAATAGAATTAGGACATGTGTTAGGGTAATTATAATATCATTTCTACCCTTAATTACCCTATTTACTTTTAACCATGGTAAATAAAAGTCAAAATTTACTATTCACCAAAAATTATTTTCATCTTATTGAACCACATTTTACTTACTGAGGTTAACTGTGTCTCTCAGATAATTGAAATTCCACTCACAGAAGCGGTAAAATTAAGTTTTATGCAAATTTTTAAATTCTCCTAGAAGGTTGATAAAAGACGGTAAAAAGTTCAATAAATTTTTTATATATCTAAAGTTATTATAAAATGACTCCAATGAATTACATTAAACTCATATAGGTATTATGTATCTATTTTTACCTAAAATAAATTTAAATAAAATAAATAATTATTTATATAAAAAGTCGGTTTTAACCAATAACAAAGTGTTTTTCAGTATTTGTTAAAAATTGAATGTTTTCAGAAAAATAACAAAATTTTACCCAAATATAATTTTGATATTATGAATTCAAAAATGAAGTCAATTTTACCAAATTCAAAACATAAAATTTTCATTTATTAATTTAAAATTAATTCCATTGTCAAAACCAAAAAGCGTGTTTTTAAGAAATAATAACTATCAAAAGATTGACACTTGTTTATGTTCAATTTTAAAGTGAAATTACTTGAAATGAACAACATTGGATTAAATAGTAAAAATATAATCTATTTATACTTCCAAACCATTAAAATGTATAATTTAACACTATAAATTATTTTGATTAAAAAATCTGTTTTCAGTTAAAATATAGTATTTCTCACTATTCACCCAAATATAAAAGTTATCAGAAAAACAACAAAAATTTATTGAAAATAAATTCTTATGTCTCAATTCTAAATAAGAAGTTTATTTTGTAAAATTGAATATATAAAAGTTTCAAATATTGGATTTAAAAATGGTTCTCCATTAAAAGGCGGTAAAATTGCATTTTTTTGAAAAATACTTCTTTTATCTGAAAAAAAATGAATTTTTTCTTACATTATGTCTAAGAAACTCATAATATGGATTCAAAAATTATAAGGATTATATAAAGTTCAAAATTCAGTTAATACTATTCATAACCGCTTTTGAACTGCTAGTTTGGTAAGTCGTGGTCGCTTGAACTCAGTATTGTGTGTAGTGAAAGTTATTGAATTACTTTAAAGAAATAATGTACTATGAAATCTTGGGGTGTTACATTCATACCTCATTCAATAAATTGCGTCCTCACAATTTGAAATTGTTCTTTGAAAATAAAAGGTTGAAAATAGGAAATACCTTTGTGGAAAAACCCACATCAAAAATTGGTTTAATAAAATTTAGTCTTAATAAGAGGAAAAAAGAAATGAAATGATCACCACCAAATTATGATCTTGATTAAGATAACATTGGTAGAAATTAGAGACACATAATTAGAGAAAAAACATAAGTATTTATAGGGACTGATTGAGGTCATTAATCACAAAGAAGTGTAAAATTGAGGGTTTCAAATCCATCAATCTTTGATGATTTAAAATACCGTCAGTTCAACAAAACATAAGGTATTAGGATAAAATATTTTTGGTTTTCAGATCCCTTCCCTAAAGTTTAAGAATTAATTTACCCATATAATAATAGGAAAAAGAATTATATATATATATACTTGACAAGTAGAGTTTCATCCTTCAACTAATTCCAACCACAAACTCATCCTTCACTCCAAAATATTTCAAAAAAATATTCTATTTATCCTAATCGTATAGGTTTCCAAAAATAATGAATTTATAATTCACCTATCATACCCTTTAAATAAAACTAGATTATACAATCCAAATACTTCACATAGTCCAGTGGTAGGCAATAAATCCCAATCACACTATGGTTGTGGGTTCGATTCCCGCAGCTTTGTCCGATGTGATGGATTGTCACATTGTCTGTGTGTAGTCCTTTTTATAAAATTCAAAAATAACCTTAAAAATAGTATTCAACTTCAAACTTAATCCATTACTACCTTAATACTTATCCAAAATACTTCTATCCAAACTCACAGTCCAAAATTTATAAGGATGTTAAACACAATAAACATCCTTTTTTCCACGTAATAACATGTGAACACCTTCATCATGTATTATTTTAAAACATGGTAACATCATGAATTACCATAAAACCTTATTGATTACATTCATTCTCCCTTATCCTTTATATAATACTGGATATATACCTTATATCAATTTTTTTAATATTCCAACAACGATGAAATAAACAAACTACTAATCAGTTTCAAGGAAGTCAAGAATATCCAATATATTTTATCCAAATCAACCATCTCTTATTCCAAAATCACTATCTCATTATCAGGACAATATAAAGTATTACCTTTCCTTCAATGATGTATTTTCCAAAAAAGTGTATCTTACTATTAAGTCACTTTTATTAGAACAATATAATCTCAAATCCTCAATAAAATAGTACTGCAGTACAATTCTTATTTATCTCCATAATTCATATATCCAATATATTGTTGATACAACACTCAAATGAAAAAATTATATAATGGAAACATAAGAACACTAGTCATTCCTATTCATCAGTAGTAGTATAATAACTTGATTATTATCCAATAGAATCATTTTTGGTATACTTTGATGACTTGTACATTGGTTCACATAGTGTCCCAACTCCTTACAGATGAAGCATTGTACATTTGAAACATTTTTCTTACCATTGCATTCACTTACTTAGTGTCCTTTTTTTCCACACTTATCACAAACTCCTAGTCCCTTCAAGCATTTACCAAGGCGATTCTTTCCACAATTATCACATATGGGAAAATTCTTCTTTCCCATCTTCCCTTTATCCATCTTTCTCTCTAACATCCTTTTATTCTCTTACTTCCCTTCAAAGCCATAGGACTAAGAGAATTATTTAATTATCTTATTAATACATGATAATATTTCTCCATATATAGAGAATACGTGGGAGACTATTTCGCTTTTAAATTCTATTTTAATACTATGAAAGATATGATCCTTCTTACTCTTTGGATCAAACGTATTGTTGGAGTTCTCATTCCTTATACTGGACTCCATTTCTAAACAATGGCATACACTAGGTCAGTTTTTGAATCGCAATGAATAATTCCAAAATTGTAAAATACCTAATGAAAATTGAACAGTTTATGGATATAATCCATAATCATAAAATTTTTTTCTTTGTGGAAGTATTTGCTACTAAATCCTTCATAATGGATTGTAATGAAAATGTGAATTATCCTAAGCATATCCCCTAGGAGTGTCGTAACCAAGAGTGCAACAAGGCCCGTTGTCGTTCACCAGTTCACATTCGAGTCTAGCTCAAAGTGGTGTTTTCAGGTTTTACCCCTAGGTACATCTGTGCCAGATCTCCCTCTACCTTCTCGTATCCAGACATGGATGTGTTTTCTTGAAAAACTCACAAAATATATACAATACCAAAATTATAGGAAGTTCTTCTATACTAATACTCAAATATATCTTAGGGTAATGTGATCTAATAAGAGTTTATCTAAATCCAGTTTCCAAGGTTATTGCTAAACCTCCAATGATACCAACTATAACACCACAACCCTAGATTCCCAAAGTCGGTGCATTATTTTAATACATTAGCATGATTACAAGGAATCATGTCCCAAAAGACCGACCAGTTTAGCAGTATTGGAAAATATATTACATACATGAAAGTTACATTACAATTTCTAACATACAACACAAAAAAAATAATCCTTTGAGAATGACATTGTTCCCTTAGATTAACCCTACATCTCAAACATAAAACACTTCTTGGAATCCTGGGAAAAATAAAACATAGATAGGGGTGAGATCATGTGCTCAGTAAGGATAAAAATATAGGGAAAACTTTCATAAATAATCATAAACATTTAAGGCAATGTATAAGACTAAAACAAAATCCTTTTAAACTTAAACTTCATCAAAATATGGAAAAACTAAAATCAAATAATGCCATTTACTTATTCACATGGATATTATACTAGTCGAATAATCACATGTATTATCAATTTCCACTTTCATAATGATGGAATGCATAATGCCAGACTTCATAACCACATAGTCAAGGGCTTGTGCCAAGACTACAAATAATATTTTGTCAAGGACTTATGCCAAGACACTAGTTTTTCTCATGAGACCTACCGATGCATCGAGGAGCTATAGCGGGCTCCACCCATCACTTACTAAGTCCAATGAATTCATCATATGAAAATGTTTAAATATAACATAAACATGCATATTAAAACTAGCATACGAAATGTCAATAATTTATCCATAAACAATGAATGGCATAAAAAAACACATTCGCAGTCAAACGTATCACAAAACCTTCAATACCATATGTAAGATTTGTATTATAAAAAATAAACTTCAAACAAGTTTAAAAATCCATCAAAGGATGTTGACGTAGATGAAAATGATTTGTAAAACTCTTTGAGAGAAATAATCCTTTTTTCATGAAAATATTTAAAAGTCACACAATATTTAAAAGGATACTTTTAAATAAATTTTTGAATCAAAGTGTCCCATACCACTTTGAAACTTTTTAAAGTAAATATCATTTAAAAGACATTCATGTCCATATAAATAAATCCTTAAAAACCATTTTGAAAACATGGACAGTAATGAGAATGATTTAGAAGAATAAATATTTAAAATATTTTAAATGATGTTTTAGTAAAAGAGTTACTTAAAAGAATCATTTTTGAAATTTATTTTATGAATCATGGGAATGGATAATAAATATGTCCCATAAAATACTTACACATAGACAATCTCAGATAATAATGAGATTGAGGAATTAACCCTTACATTGCACTTTCCTTTGGTAGAGGGTGCGATTAACCTCCTATATAATGACCATAGTATGTTATTAAATTATAACATAACCATATTCGTATTTGTTATATCATACATGACTCATTTATGACTTTATACTACCCATTTAATAATGATTTCCATGTTAAATTAACATTTCGGGTAATAATGGATTTCTTTATCGTATGTGTTTCAACTTGTTATTCTTGATCGTATGAGTTAGATCACGATTTAAATACTTATAGAATGTAAAAAATTATTTATATATAATATTTATATTTATATTATAAATATTTATAATAGATATATATATGAAATGGAAAACACTGTTTATGGATACAACAGTCCGTACGTATACATAAACTCTATTTCTGTTTTCATATCATATTGAATGGAAGTAAGTGAATGAGATAAATATATATATATATATATGTATATATTTCTAGTAGAATTATTATTTCATATATTACATACTTATTAATACTATGTATTTTTATAGTCATCGTTGAATGGTGAAAGTGGAAATGAATCTCATCGCATCGTGGAGACAGTAATCCGTACGTACGCACGAGCGACAATACCATTATTTTCATATTAAAATCGTATATAATTGGATGGTATATCATATATAAAGAATTATTATCATGTTATATTTATTATTTAAATCATTTATACTCATTATTATACCCATCCAAATGATGAAGTGTTTGAATAACAAACTACACCCCGGTGTGGAGACGGTAAGCCGTACGTACGCACGTATGATGACTTTCTCATTTATATGATGGATAGAATAATGAATATGGTTGTACCATTTTTATAATAACATCACAGTATATAGAATATACTTGATTTATTATTTTATAATGTAAAAAACAAGGAAAGAATAAGTGGAAGAAGAAAAGAACTTGAAAGAGGTGATGAAATATTTACCTTTTCTTCGGGTTCTTCCTTTTGATTTGATCAAAAGGGCTCCGTAAGTTGGATTTATTACTAAAGGAAGAACTCTAAGATGAAATAAGGACATTTTAGAGGTTATTTGGGTAGGGTTTGGCTGAGCAAAATGGCTTTGGAGGTGTGAATTTGAGAGAAGGGGAAGTGCCATTTTATAAGAGGGGTGAGGGGCACTTTAGGAAAAGATTAAAGTATTAATTTATTATATAATAATATTCGGTTTATAATTGCTCAAAATGAATTTAATTAGAGCCTTATGTGGTTATGGGACAAAATACTCTCAACCAAAAGGTTTTAGACACATTTAGGTTACAATTGTAACCTTATCTTTTAGACCTAACTCTTAGATAAATAGTTTAACTTTTACCATGTCTTCTTGTATTCTTACAATATATGGTTAATAAACTTACTCTAAACTTCCAAGAGAACCACAAGTGGTTCATTAATGACATATATAATATTATTTAAGACTTTTGGACAAAACTTATATTATTAGGAATATTATATCAACCAATAATATAGTATTTGTTTTAAAAACTATTTTATGTCAATTTTGACTCTATTTGGTATTGTTTTATTAAAATCAGAAAAGCATGATTAATTCGAAAAAAATTGACTGAATCAAACCTAAAATTTCATATTAACCTATAAAATTAGTTCAACTCATCAAAAGTCTCAAATTACATTTATTTGGGTATTTATAATATCAATTATTTTAATCTTTTATTAATAAGGTAATTACTGCATCATCATTATATGAAAAATAAATTAAATTATTTAATGTCTAAAAATTATAAATAAAATACCATTATGTATGAAATATTTTTATCTTTGTAATTAATATTCATAGTTGGATTTATCTTATTTATAACCCTATATTAAAAATGTTTTAGTTATGAAAACTTGAATTTAACACTCTTAACTTTTCTTTAAATTAAATAATAATAAATGTCCTAATCTAATCCTAGTGGACCTAAAGAATCATATTTTATTGATAAGGTTTTTTTGTTCGAATTATACTTATCCAATAGAATTAGGACATGTGTTATGGTAATTATAATATCATTTTTACCCTTAATCACCCTATTTACTTTTAACCGTGGTAAATAAAAGTCAAAAGTTACTATTCACCAAAAATTAATTTCATCTTATTGAACCAAATTTTACTTACTGAGGTTAACTGTGTCTCTCGAATATTTGAAATTCCACTCACAGAAGCGGTAAAATTATGTTTTATGCAAATTTTCAAATGCTCCTAGAAGGTTGGTAAAAGACGGTAAAAAGTTCAATAAATTTTTTATATATCTAAAATTATTATAAAATGACTCCAATGAATTAAATTGAACTTATATAGGTATTATGTATCAATTTTTACCTAAAATTAATTTAAATAAAATAAATAATTATTTATATAAAAAGTCAGTTTTAACCAATAACGCAGTGTTTTTCACTATTCGTCAAAAATTGAATGTTTTCAGAAAAGTACCAAAATTTATCCCAAAGCTAATTTTGATATTCTGAATTCAAAAATAAAGTCTATTTTACCAAATTAAAAAAATAAAAGTTTAATTTATTAATTTAAAATTAATTCCCATTGTCAAAACCAAAAAGCGTGTTTTTAAGAAATAATAACTATCAAAAGATTGACACTTGTTTATGTTCAATTTTCAAGTGAAATTACTTTCAATGACCAGAATTGGATTAAATGGTAAAAATATAATCTATTTATACTTAAAAACCATTAAAATGTATAATTTCATAATATAAATTATTTTGATTAAAAAAGTTGTTTTCAGTTAAAATATAATATTTTCACTATTCACCCAAATATGAAAGTTATCAGAAAAACACCAAAAATTTATTGAAACTAAATTCTTATGTATAAATTCTGAAGAAGAATTTTATTTTGTAAAATTTAATATATAAAAGTTTCAAATATTGGATTTAAAAATGTTTCACCATTAAAAGGCGATAAATTTCATTTTTTTAAAAAAATACTTCTTTTATCTGAAAAAATGAATTTGTTATTACATTATGTATAAGAAACTCATAATATGGATTAAAAAATTATAAGGATTATATAAAGTTTAAAATTAAGTTAATACTATTCATAACCACTTTTGAATGGTTAGTTTGGTAAGTCGTGGTGCGCTTGAACTTGGTGTTGCGTGTAGTGCAAGTTATTGAATTACTTTGAAGAAATAACGTACTATGAAATCTTGGGATGTTACAACAACCGGTCCCTGTTTAGGCTCCAACTATGGATCCTTAGGGGTTTGTTCTTTAAAATCATTTTCAAGAGTTGCTTCACCAGAAACCACCCATTTTCAAAGGGTCCACTGATCCTCAATATGATTAGGAATGGTTGGGTAGAATAGAATGTTTGTTTGAGTTCTTGGAGACACCAGACAAGATCAAGGTGAAGTGTGCCCCTATTGTACTGGAGGGATCAAGCGGGAGATGATGGGACATGATGGTGATGGTAAAGAAAAATTAAGGCTTAGAGTAGAAGGAATTCGAGGTTCTTTTCACTGACCAATTCTATCTAGATTCAATGGTGTTGGCTATGGTTTTTGAGTTTTTCAAGATTGATGAGGATGATAGAACTGTGACAGAGTATTCAATTAAATTTTTTGAGTTAGTGTATTTTGAACTTGAGATTGTATCTAATGATAGGATGAAGGCTCAAAAATTCAAGTTGGTGATTTGATTATATATTTATTCTTAGGTTTCCTTGATAAAGGTGCCCACTTATGCTGATGTACTGGATAGGGACATAATGGTTGAGATAGACCTATATGGAAATCCAGGGTTGACGAGAATTCTTTTTTCTCCCAATGGTAGTGTAAGTTCTTTTAAATGAAAGAGAAATCATGATGACTCTCATAGTGATTCTCAACAATAAGGTTGTTTTTTAACTCCTGGAGTTCCTAAAAGAAGCCCTTTTATATGATATAGTGTGGTGATCCAGGGCATTCAAAGAGGGTATGTACTGAGGAACCCAATAACTATAGCTTATGCAGATGTTTTGGGCATTTTTATAAGTTCTAAAACAAATTTTCCACTCTACACTGTGGTAAGGGGTCATCAGAACCTCCCAAAAAACTGCGGGGCAATCAAATTATTCATGTATAAAAGGGTTCCATCCCTAGGAATCTGGAATGAAGCTTCTTCACATAGTGGAAGATTCTCCAGAGGTAGTTGATATGAGTACATCGATTGTGAGAGTTACCATTACTATAGATTTTTCTTTAGTGACTGCTATATTTGATACTGGTGCATCTCAATCATTTATTTCAACCTGTATCATTAATCTTCTTAATCTTCATATGGAGATTTTATCTTATACAATGGATATTACTACACCTTGGGCATGAAGATAGAGCAGGTTCTCCATAGACCTGCTTGTGTCTTCTCTCTATTAAATGTTGATATTACTTGGAGTTTTCTTGTTCTAGACATGAAATCTCTTGATTTCATGTTTGGGATGTGTTAGATCATTACCAATAAAGCCCAGATTGATTGTTATCTTCAATGGGTCTACCTTACAACACCTAGTAGTGTGCCTCTTGTCTTTCAAGGAGAATGGGACCCAAGGTTGAGCCAAGATGGACCTTCTTAACCAGATTTGGGGAAAGCGATATCAGTGTTTTCTTTTGATCTAGAATAGGATTCAATGAATAGGGATCCCACTCAATTCATCATTGAGTTTCCTAATGATTTTCTCTCTGACTTATCTGGTTTACCACCTGTAAGAGATTTTGAGTTTTCTATTGAGTTAACTTCTTGTAATCAAACAATTTTAATTACCTCTTACCACATGGAACCAACTGAAATTAAAAAGATGAAGTCTAAGTTGGAAGATATTTTTGATAAAGGATTTATACACCTGAGTGTATCACCATGGGTGGTATCGGTTCTCTTCACTAAGAAAGCTGATATTCCTCTTTGATTATGTGTTGATTACTGAAAACTCAATTAACTAATAGTAAAGAACAAGTATATGCTAGCATTAATTGATTATTCGTTTGATCAGTTGAATGGGGGTAAAGTGGTTTTCAAAGAATGATCTTAAGTTTGGTTACCATAAACTATGAATGAAAGAATCTAACATTCAGAAAACCACCTTCTAGAGTAAGTGTGACCATTATGAGTACCATGTTATTCCCTTTGGTCTAAAAAATGCTCCTATAGTTTTCATGTAATTAATGAATAAGATTTTCCATGAGTATATAGATACCTTTGTGGTAGTATTTTTGGGTTAAATCCTTGTACACTCTATGTTAGAGGAGGATTATATGCATCATATGAGAAAAATTATGAGTTTGATGAGAAGTCGCCGACTTCTTTCTATAATTACCACTAGATTATGCACCTATGAACCACTAAGATGTTATATTATATGAGGCATCAGTTCTGGTGACTAGGTATGATATGGGGCATTATTGAGTATGTTTCCCATTGCTATATATGCCAATAGGTGAAAGATGAGCACCAGAAACCTTCGGGTTTTCTTCAACCACTTCCAGTACCTACATGGAAATGGGAAAAAAACTCTATGGACTTTGTGATTGGGTTTCCTCACCCATAGAGGAAGAATAATGAGACATGGGTTGTGATCGACAGGCTAACCAAGTCAACTCACTTTATACCCATTCAAGACATGACCAAAGTTGATGAGTCGGTATATTTCTATGTGAAATAGATTATTAGTTTACACAAAGTTCAATCTTCTATAGTCTCTGATAGGGATCCTTGGTTTACTTTTTGCTTTTAGAGAGGCCTTCAGGAGGCACTGGGATCTCAGGTCCATTTGAGCATGACATACCATCTGCAGTTAGATGGATAAATAGAGAGAGATATACAGATCCTTGAGTATATGCTTGGTGCTTGTTTTAACAACTTTGGTGGGGTTTTAGATGACCATTTTGGGATGGTTGAGTTTTATTATAACAACAGTTACCAATCCACGATCATAATGGCTCCTTTTGAGGCCTTTTATGGCCATCCTTCTAAATCTATGTTATGTTTGTTAAATATTGGTGAAAGTTCTTTGGTTATAAATTTTTTTTCCAAGAGATGATAGTTAATATTTAGTTTATTTGTCAGAGAATATTGATAACACAGAGCCGGTATAAGTCTTATGCTGACCGTCATCACAAGCCTTTAGAATTTTCAGCTGGTGACTAGGTATTCTTAAAGGTTTCACCCTGGTTGGTCCATTGACATCTTGGGTGGAAAGGGAAGATTACTCCTCATTTTGTGGGACCTTTGGAGGTGGTTGATCAGGTGGTGAAAGTTCCTTACCATTTATAAATACCAATGAAGCTCACATTAATACATAACTTGGTCTATGTATCACAGTTGTGAAATTATATCTCTGATCCATCTCACGTTTCGAGTTGGAGTGATCTTGAGATTGAACTTGATTTATCCTTGACAGAGCATCCAATCTGGATAGTTGATTCTGATACCAAGGTACTTCATGGGAGGATAATACCTTTGATTTGTGTTCTAGGACAACATGGTTTAGATAATCAAGAGAAGTGGGAGTGTGAGTATGATATTCGAGCTCAGTGGCCTACATTGTTTGAGAAAAACCACTAGAGATGATTCTCAAGGATGAGAATTTGATAGAGAGGGATAATTATAATATCATTTTTTACAATGATAATAAACCCTATTGTATTAAATTAATAATATCTTAAGTGGGAAAAAATGATTTATCAGTGAAATTTTGATAAATGTGTTAAAGGAATTAAATGCCAGTTAACATCTTGAAATATTCAATTGAATATTTTTGGAGTTCAACACTGAGTTAGTGTGATATTTTGAGGCCCACAAAGACTTGGTGAATACTGAATAAAAATATTAAATATAATATATTAATAACAAATTTTTTATTCAAAATAATTGAATAAATCCAAAATGGTGTGTCGTATGAGAAATTTGAGACCACCAGTGGGTCCGAAATGAGGTGTTTACCCTAGGTAGGGTATAAAATTTGTAACTAGCTGGTGTTTAGATTCCTCGCTAACGAAAATAATTTATTTAATAATTATTATTATATTTTTTTTAAAAAATTAATATCTTAAAAATGGTATGTAGTGTGGGAAGTCAAAGATATTTAATATGTCTAGAATGTGGTGTTTACCCTAGGCAGGGTATGTCAATTTTAAGCGTTGGACATTTGGATGTCTTTGTTTAAAAAATAACCATTTTAATATTTATTTAATTTTTAATCCATTTTTTGAATATTAAAAAATTAATATCTCTCAAATGGTACACCATATGGGAAATACGAGACCACCATTGGGTCCGGAATTAGGTTTTTACCCTAAGAAGGGTATAAATTTTATTCTCAATGGACGTTTGATGTTATTTATTTTTTATATTAAATAATTAATTTTATTAGTTTTATTTTATCTGGTTTATTGTTCATGTTCTTCCACAAAAATTTCCGAACCTCCATTAAAGCACAAAAATGGTTTCAAATCCATCGGGTTTTAAGCATCTTGACCTGAATAAATTCACAAATCATTAATTAGTCAAAGCTAATGACTCTATCATCCATTATTGGGTAAAATGGTGATTAAAAATGGTGTTTAAAATCAAGGTTTCATTCACTATGATTTTTAGGGTTTTTAAAATACCTGAAACACTTCAGATTTGTATTGGAAGATCCAATCGAGTTACAGTGACCCTAGATCTACCTTGCACGTGATTGATAAAGCTTTGTTTGTCAGATTTAGATCTAGTAGTGGTCTTCCCTTACTTGGTGCACCACCCTAGACGAAGAAGGTAATTTTGTTTTATTTTTTATTTCATTTTATTCTTTTTTTCAATCTTATCTCTTATATAACTTCATGGTAATTGATCAAAATTACAATTCTTGAATACCATTGAATTAATCACGATGAGAATAAGCAAAATAGTATTTTTTCGAAGGTAATAAGTTATTCCTCGATATGATTTTTCACATTTTAAATAAATCTTTGAAAATATGTTATCAAAGGATAATATCTTTGTTTTATAAAGATATAATTTATAAAATTGTCATAAAATAATTGATTTAAATTATTAAATTACAATTACACATATTATTGAAAATAATTATAAAAAATTATTAATGGATAATTATAAGTTAATTATCATGTGACATAGATTATCAAAACTATCATCGGATAATTATGTGTTTTATCAAAGGATAATTGTCACGACCCGTCCTCGGGGCCCGTGCCGTGACTACCCCAAGCCCGCCTTCCATAGGCCAGGGGCTGGCGACTAGCACCAAGGCGTAAATCCCAACAAAAAGGGAATGCATTGCCTTTGAAAAGTAAACAAGCACCACATAGTAAGCAAGCGGAAAAGTAAACACTAAGTAAAAACTGTACAAGCTGTGCTGAAAGTAAAGGGGCCGGAAATACAAGCCCAACAGTAAAGTACAACTGAGAAAAAAAACTGCAACTGAAAGGGAAAACTGTAGCGTCGAGCCGTCCTCTAGAAATCCCACCTGAAGGGTGGGTACAGATAGCCTCCACTGCTCCTCGGGTCCACCTGACCGCTCCGAGTACGTCCCGCCCAGTGGTCCACCTCCAGGTACCGTCCTGCTCCGCACGCCTCCACCACGATCAGCGTTGTCCGTCGTCTGCAACCAACACAACGTAGTGCGGGCAAAGCCCGTGCAGGGGTGAGTATAAGCTACTCAGTAGGGACCCCGAGACCCCCGAAGGTGTCCCGAAATCCACGAAGGATAATCCACAAAGTAAAGATACAATCACGAAGTAACATCTGACACGGCTTAGGTATATTCCCATACATATACCTAAGTCATCAATTCCCGTTCGGCTCCAACGTCCGAGCCCAAGCATAACCCAGTACACACAGGAAAGCAAAACGTATACCCACACAGGATAGCTCAACACCATCCACAAAGGATAGTAAACAGTAAATCCACACAGGATAGATCAACACAATCCACAAAGGAGATTAAACAGTAAATCCACGCAGGATAGCTCAACAAAATCCACAAAGGAGAGTAAACAGTAAATCCACACAGGATAGATCAACACAATCCACAAAGGAGAGAAACACAAGATTCATCTCACACAGGTATACTTCTTCGGTTGACGATAAAGATGATCACTGATCCATCTAAGTCGTCGGACCCACGAAGGATCGATCGGTAACTAACCCCCGCAATAACCCATACAGGATCGGGCCCACACAAGACCGGGCCCACGCAGGACCTGTAGGCGCTGGCTCACACAGAACCGCTGAGCGCTGACCCACACAGGATCGGACCCACACAGGATCGGGACCACACATGACCGGGCCCACACAGGACCTGTAGCACTGATCCATGTAGGATCGCTGAGTGCAGTAGTCGTCGCAGTCCACTGAGGATCTCTGCACAGTCGTCGCCGCAATCCACTGAGGATCTCTGCACGGCCGTCGTCGGAGTCCACGAAGGATCTCTGCACAGTCGTCGCCGCAGTCCACTAAGGATCTCTGCACGGTTGTCGTCGGAGTCAACGGAGGATATCTGCACAGTCGTCGCTGTCGAAGTAGCAGTCACAGCCAGCACTAGGGTTCCCGCACACAGCAAGCTCATTCGGGAGGGTCCGCTCCACGAGCCGAGAGTTTGATACATCAACTGACACAAAGTCCGAAGTTGATGTATCCAAAAGTTCCGTATCGTCAACAGGAACTCAATGTCGCAGACGGCGTGTCAATCGGACGCCCGGTCTGAGAGTTATTGGCATTTTCGTTCCAGGGGCCCAATTGGGTTTTTAAGGCAAAACCAACCCGACCGCACTCCACCTGCATCAAAACCTTAGGCGGAGTATGCCAAAAGATCCGTCTCACTTAGAGGAATTCAACAAAGCTGACGGCACGTCAATCGGACGTCCGCGACTCAAGATATGAGCGTTTCCGCTCCGAGGGCCTGGTTGGTTTCGTGTACGAACCAACTCGGCCGAACTCAAAGTATTCCGAAACCTTGAGTGCGATATACCGAAACGATCGTCTCGATCCAAGGATTGCGTTGCCACTGACGGAGGGTCTTTTGGAGACCCGTAGCTCAAGTTACGGGTGTTTCAACGAAAACATCCGAAGACGGGTGGTACGGGCCCGGGCCGACCTGGCCCGACCCCCCCCCCCCCCCCCCCGGGAGTCGGCCGAACAAGGTCGACCCGACCCGGTCCGGTCCGGCCAGGGCCCGGCCCGGCCGGTCGGACCGGCCTGGCCCGGTTCGGCCGAGCGGCCGAACGGCCGAGGCACGCGGGGCGCCGCCCCCGCGGCCAGGTGGTGCTGCGGCCCCCCGCGTGGGGCCGCGTTGAGTCGGGACGCGACTTCAACCGTGTCCGAGGGCACTGGACCTGCGCAGCCGCGGGTCCGCGGGTGCCGCCACCGCAGCGGCTTCAGCCGCGGCGGCCTGTCCGGCGGCGCCCGGGTCGCCGCCGCTACCGGCTGCCGGCGCCGCCGCGCCGGCGACCCACGCCGCCGGCGAGTTCTGCGGGCCACCGGGATCGTTATGGTGGTTCGACTCTCTTCCTGTTTGCACCATTGCTCCTCCCGGGACTCGTTCTTCACTGTGGGATCGTCAAACATCCGTTGCGGCACGTTCCGTCGTCGCCCGTCAAATCCGCAAAAAATGAAGAACGGCGGAGGGTCGTCGGGCCATGTTCGTTTGGCCCGCACCCTCCGCGTTAGAGATAAACAACCGGAAGAATTTTGTTCAACACATGAACCGACAATTTTAATAAAATAAAATTGTTCATTTTAAACCGGTTCTTTAACTTTTTAAAAAACACTTACGGGAAACAAAGAGGGGTATTCCAAATCATAAAATCCCTACCTCGTTGATCGTCGTGCGCGGGCGTTCATCGCGGAAAAGCTCGTCGTGGAAGAGGGGGATCGTCGCGTCATCGCGGGAAGGCGTCACGTCATCGCGGAATCCGACGTTGAGTCGACGAGCTCAACGGACGAAGAACAACAGATTTAAATTAATTAATTAAATCTGTGTTTTGGTTAAGAACCACGAAGGAGATAAAAAGGAAGGTCTGAGACTCTTACCTCAAGCAGTCGATCGATGATCCGTCGCGGAGGAAGAGACGTCGCAGAAGAACGTTGTCGGCGTTGATTTCCGGGTTTGACGTTCTTCGCGTTCTTCGCGTTCTTCGCGTTCTTCGTGTTCTTCGCGAAGGAGGAAGAAGGTACAAGGATTCTGTCTCAACGTGTAATCCCTCAAAAGATTTTTGGTTGGTCTTATTTTATTATTATGCCAACACACGAAAACAGGTAAGAAATGACCCATTAATTCGTTGAATTAATTCAACGAAAGAAACAACTCATTTAATTCACGAAAGAAACATCCCATTTAATTCACGAAAGAAACAGCCCATTTAATTCACGAAATAAACCGCCCAATTAAATGGTCTGTTAATATTTTAAGAAACGCGCCAGTTGACTTTCATAAAGACAGGTTTTCGCGGGTGCGTTTCTTAGCAGAAAGAAACGGCGGAGCTCGTGCGGGCCCCACCTCACAAATATCCTACCAAGGGGGTAGGATATTACTGGATTGCATCCTATCCGGTTTAACTTAGTTCAAGCCTTCATTAAGTGGCTTCAAGTGGCTTAAATGAAATAAAATAAAGTTGTCGCAAAATTATTTTATTTCTTAACTTTAAGCCCGAAAATTAAAATCCACACCCAAGCAGACACAACTCCAGAAGAGGCGTTTCTAAGCGAATACCGGCACTGCGATTTCATCGGTGCCCTCAGAATTCGATTCCGGGCACCGATTCAAAAGTTAGAAAAACCCGCTCGTCTGTTCACTGAACGTACCCGAGCCAAAACTTCGGAAAATGATTCCGGGCACACCGGGCCTCGGAATCAGGTGCCGTTAGAAACTGCGCTCTTGTAAAATTCAAAAGAAAATTAAGAAAAAAATTTCCTTGAAATTTACGGGTCTTTAAATTACTCCCACCTCAGGAATTTACGTCCCCGTAAAGATACATCAAAAACTAGGGAAACAAATGTGGGTACTGAGCACGCATCTGAGCCTCCCGCTCCCAAGTGCTCACCTGGAGGTTCCCGTGCTGCCATCTGATGCGCACAAGAGGAATCGATCGGCCACGTAGGACCCGCTCCTGTTGATCCTCTATCTCCATTGGGACCTCCGCAAAAGTCGCCCCATCATCCACGTCTAGCTCCCCATAGTCAATGATGTGCGTCCGGTCGTGCACGTATCTCCTCAGCTGGGATACGTGGAAGAAGTCGTGCACCCGGTGCAACTGAGGTGGTAGAGCCAGGTGATAAGCCACCTCGCTAATCCTGTTGAGGACCTGGAAAGGACCGATGAAGCATGGAGACAACTTGCCGCCTCGGCCAAATCTCCGCAAACCACGTCGAGGTGAGACACGCAAGAAGACGTGGTTGCCATCCTCGAACTCTAGTGGCCTCCGCCTCCTGTCAGCATAAGACTTCTGTCGGCTCTGAGCTGTCCTCATCCACTCCTGGATGACCTGGACCTTCTCTGTCATGGCCCGGACCATCTCTGGTCCCACAAGTGCTGACTCTCCAGGGTCTGTCCAGCACAAAGGAGATCTGCAAGTCCTTCCGTACAACGCCTCGTATGGTGTCATCCCGATGGTGGAGTGGTAGCTGTTGTTGTACGCGAACTCCACCAAGGGTAGGTGGTCCTCCCAGCTGCGGCTAAAGTCAAGGACACATGCACGGAGCATGTCCTCGAGAGTCTGAATGGTCCTCTCCATCTGACCATCCGTCTGAGGGTGAAAGGCGGTGCTCAGACATAGCCGCATCCCGAACGCCTCCTGGAACCCCTTCCAAAGCCGGGAAGTAAAACGAGCATCCCGATCGGAGACGATAGTTGATGACACACCGTGAAGCCATACAATCTCCTGAACGTAGAGACTCCCCAAGCTCTCCACTGAGCCCTGCTCTCGAATGGGTAAGAAGTGTGCCGACTTGGTGAGTCGGTCAACAATCACCCAAATGGAGTCGTGACCTCTGGAAGTGCGTGGAAGTCCAGTCACGAAGTCCATAGATATGACATCCCACTTCCACTCCGGGACCTCCAAGGGATGTACCAAGCCTTCTGGTACCTGATGCTCTGCCTTCACCTGCTGGCAGGTGAGGCACTGTGAAACGAACTCTGCCATAGCCTTCTTCATGCCCGGCCACCAGTGCTGTCGTCTGAGATCCTGGTACATCTTCGCCACTCCAGGATGTACCTCCAAAGGAGAAGTGTGAAACTCTCTCAGCACCTCCTCTCGTAAAGCGACTGGTACCAAGGTACGTCCTCTGAAAAGGACGTCGTGCTCTACTCCAAGGGAGAAACCATCAGGTTACTGTCCTGAGGATATCTGTGCATGCCGTGTCTCACAGTCAGCGTCCCCACGCTGTGCCTCTCTAACCCGATGTAGAAGTGGAGGAGAGACTGTGAGAGACTGAAGGAAGGCTACTCCGTCTCTATCCACGAAGGATATCTGTAAGGCGGCTAGCTGCTCTGTCGCCTCCTCAAGTAGCTGGATGCCCGTCCTCCTGGGCATCGGCTACCACGTTCCCCTTCCCAGGAGTATACACTATCTCAAAGTCATAGTCCTGGAGGAACTCGAGCCATCGCCGCTGTCTCAGGTTCAGGTCCTTCTGAGAGAAGATGTACCTGAGACTCTTGTGGTCAGAAAAGACTGCGAAGCACTCGCCCATCAGATAGTGCCGCCATGTCTTCAGGGCGAAGACCACTGCTGCCAACTCCAAGTCATGGGTAGCGTAGTTCTGCTCATGCGGCCTCAACTGACGTGATCCGTAGGCAATAACGGCCCGCTCCTACATCAGGACACACCCGAGTCCGGTCCCTGATGCATCACAGTAGACTACGTATCCAACTCCCTCCTCAGGCAACCTCAAGATAGGTGCGCTGTTCAACCTCTGCCTTAGCTCCTGGAAGCTCTGCTGAAATCTGTCTGACCACACGAAGGGTTTCCCCTTCTTCTTCAATCCTGAGAGTGGGGCCACAACTCTGGAGAAGTCCGGCACAAATCTCCGATAGTATCCGGCTAGGCCCAAGAAACTCCACACCTCTGTCACGCTCTTGGGTGACTCCCAAGCTAGCACTGCCTCGATCTTCGTGGGATCCACTGCAACTCCCCCTTAGAAATTACGTTCCCCAAGAAGTGGACCTCACGTAACCAGAACTGACACTTTGAGAGCTTTCCATAAAGCTGGTGCTCTCGGAGTGTGTCTAGTATAACACGCAAGTGGTAGGCGTGCTCCTCCTCCGTGGTCGAGTACACCAAGATGTCGTCGATGAAGACTACGACAAATCGATCAAGGTATGGCTGGAAGATCCTGGTCATGAGGCTCATGAACACTGCTGAAGCATTTTTCACGCCGAAAGGCATAACCAAGAACTAATAGTGGCCATACCGACACCTGAAGGCCGTCTTCTGCACATCCTCGTCTTGAACTCTGAGCTGATGATAGCCTGACCTGAGGTCTATCTTCGAGAACCACCGTGCTCCCTTGAGCTGATAGAAGAGGTCATCAATCCTGGGTAGCAGATACTTGTTCCTCACTGTCACCTGGTTTAGGCGACGATAATCGACACACAGTCGCAAGCTCCCGTCCGCCTTCTTGGCGAACAAAATCGGGGAAGCCCAGGGTGAAACACTCGGTCGGATGAACCCCTTGCCCTGCAAGTCCTCCAATTGTACCCGCAGCCCTCGAAGCTCAGAGGGGGCCATCCGATATGTTGGAGTGGATATCGAGGCTGTCCCGGGGTACAGGTCAATATAAAAGTCTACCTCTCTGCGAGGAGGTAGTCCTGGAACGTCATCGGGAAAGACGTCCGCGTACTGATCCACCACTGCAGGAAAACTGGGACTCCGCACGTCAACTGCTCCCAGGATGAGGCTAGCCAACTGATGAGTGATGGGCTGACCTCTCCTCTGCGTGAGTCCATCGTGCGCTACTAAGGCTCCCTTCTCGCCGGTGAAGGTGAACCTTCTCCCGTCGATGGGCACACATCGCACCTTGCGCCTAATGCAGTCAATCTGAGCATGGACCGTAGATAACCAATCCATGCCCAAGATGACATCGTAAGGCCTCGACACTAATACAAGAAGATCCCAGCCGAAGCTCTCGCCTCCTAGAGTAAGCTCACACTGCCGGCACCGGTGCGTAATCGTCGAGTCTGCTCCCGTAGGAGTCTCTAGCCGTAAGGATCGAGCCAACGACTCTGTCGAAATCTCCGAGCTCCGAACAAGGGCAGTGGCTATGAAAGAGTGACTCGCTCCTGTGTCTATCAGAACTACAGCAAGGGTGGAATAGACATAGATCGTACCTCGAATCATCTCTGGCGCGCCGTGGTCGTAGGCCTCCGCTGCTTGGAGCCGAGCCTGTCTCTGCCCGCCAGCTCCCTGAGGTCGGGGCGGGCCTCCTGGTGGTGGTGGTGGCAGAGCCTCAAAGCGTCGCTCACCACCTGCTGCTCGGCCAGCTCCTCTGCCTCGTTCGCCTCCTCCCTGCGGACCACCACGGTCGACCCTCTGCCTCTGCCTGGGTTGTCCCTCCACCGTCTTCTGCCCCTCGGTACGACGGGTCGGGCAGTCACGAGCCATGTGGCCCTGCCCGCCGCATTCGTAGCACTGCCTGCCTCTCGGAAGACTGGCTCCGCGCTGAGTGCCCTGCACTGCTGAGCCAGTGTCCCGAGGTCGTCTGCCGGAAGGTCTGGTCCGCCTGGAACCATGAGTCATCCGTCGGCTACCTGCTGCCGAAGACTCCGCTATCTGCCGCCCTACGGCAGGTCTCACTGTGGACTCAGCCAGGAAGCACTCGATCAGAAGGGCTCGCTCCAGTACTCCTGCCTGGGTCGGGATGCTGAGGGAGATCAGCGATGCCCTGATCTCGTGTCTCAATCCCTGCTCGAAGGTTCGGGCCCGGAAGAAGGGGTCTCGTACCATGTCGGTTGAGTAGCGAGATAGGTCGGTGAACCTCACCGCGTACTGGGCGACCGTCAAGCTACCCTGCCGCAGCTGAAGAAGCTCCTAGATGCGCACCGCACGGAGGGTGTCCGGGACGAACTCTGAGTGGAAGAGGCTCTCGAAGTCCGTCCAGATGAGGGAGGCCTCATCGTGTACCTGGAGCATCAGGCTCCACCATCGCCCTGCTGCTGCGTGCAGTAGGCTCGCCGCGAGGATCACCATGAGGTCTGCTGGTGTCCTCACTAGCCTGAAAACTCGGACGACCGCCTCCAGCCAGTCCTCGGCTGCCTAGGGGTCCGACTTCCCACGGAACCTGGGTGGTCGCTGAAGCTGGAACTCGTGCAGAGCTCCGAGGCGTCGTGAGTCGTCAGCTGCCAGTGCTGGAAGCATCGGGGGCTCGGCAGGTAAAGGTACCGCTGGTGCCTCTGCTGTCAATGGGCCCTGTACCGAGGCCTCGTCGCTCGGCGGGCTGTCGTCGCGCTCTACTCTAGTAACCCTAGCTGGCTGCTGTCGTCGTGCCATCCTGAAAAGGAAACAAGTATGCCATGGTTAGAACAGTATACCTAGTGAGATGACACAAGTAATCACAGAGAAAACTTGGAACACACATGCAATCAATGTTTTCGTGCATTAAGTCGGAAATCAGAAGTCATGGTCCTGGTGTATGGATACGTCGGCCGCCGCACCAACACTGGACTCCCTGGACTGATAACCACACTTAATACGCTAAACACCATTGCTTCACATAGAAGAAAGATCATAGTCTGCGGTAGAACCGACCACCTCTGATACCAATTTGTCACGACCCATCCTCGGGGCCCGTGCTGTGACTACCCCAAGCCCGCCTTCCATAGGCCAGGGGCTGGCGACTAGCACCAAGGCGTAAATCCCAACAAAAAGGGAAGGCATTGCCTTTGAAAAGTAAACAAGCACCACAGAGTAAGCAAGCGGAAAAGTAAACACTAAGTAAAAACTGTACAAGCTGTGCTGAAAGTAAAGGGGCCGGAAATACAAGCCCAATAGTAAAGTACAACTGAGGAAAAAAACAGCAACTGAAAGGGAAAACTGTAGCGTCGAGCTGTCCTCTGGAAATCCCACCTGAAGGGTGGGTACAGATAGCCTCCACTGCTCCTCGGGTCCACCTGACCGCTCCAAGTACGTCCTGCCCAGTGGTCCACCTCCAGGTACCGTCCTGGTCCGCATGCCTCCACCACGATCAGCGCTGTCCGTCGTCTGCAACCAACACAACGTAGTGCGGGCAAAGCCCGTGCAGGGGTGAGTATAAGCTACTCAGTAAGGACCCCGAGAGCCCCGAAGGTCTCCCGAAATCCATGAAGGATAATCCAAAAAGGAAAGATACAATCACAAAGTAACATCTGACACGACTTAGGTATATGCCCATACATATACCTAAGTCATCAATTCGCGTTCGGCTCCAACATCTGAGCCCAAGCACAACCCAGTCCACACAGGAAAGCAAAACGTATACCCACACAGGATAGCTCAACACCATCCACAAAGGAGAGTAAACAGTAAATCCACACAGGATAGCTCAACACAATCCACAAAGGAGAGTAAACAGTAAATCCACACAGGATAACTCAACACAATCCACAAAAAAGAGTAAACAGTAAATCCACACAGGATAGCTCAACACAATCCACAAAGGAGAGAAACACAAGATTCAGCTCACACAGGTATACTTCTTCGGTTGACGATAAAGATGATCACTGATCCATCTAAGTCATCCGACCCACGAAGGATCGATAGGTAACTAACCCCCGCAATAACCCACACAGGATCGGGCCCACACAGGACCGGGCCCACGTAGGACCTGTAGGCGCTGGCTCACACATAACCACTGAGCGCTGACCCACACAGGATCAGACCCACACAGGATCGGGCCCACACATGACCGGGCCCACACAAGACCTGTAGCACTGATCCACGTATGATCGCTGAGTGCAGTAGTCGTCGCAGTCCACTGAGGATCTCTGCACAGTCGTCGCCGCAGTCCACTAAGGATCTCTGCACGGTCGTCGTCAGAGTCCACGGAGGATCTCTGCACAGTCGTCGCCACAGTCCACTGAGGATCTCTGCACGGTCGTCATCGGAGTCCACGGAGGATCTCTGCACAGTCGTCGCTGTCGAAGTAGCAGTCGCAGCCAGCACTAGGGTTCCCGCACACAGCAAGCTCGTTCGGGAGGGTCCGCTCCACGAGCCGAGAGGTTGATACATCAACTGACACAAAGTCCGAAGTTGATGTATCCAAAAGTTCCGTATCGTCAACAGGAACTCAACGTCGCAGACGGCGCGTCAATCAGACGCCCGGTCTGAGAGTTATTGGCATTTTCGTCCCAGGGGCCCGGTTGGTTTTTTAAGGCAAAACCAACCCGACCGCACTCCAACTGCGTCCAAACCTCGGGCGGAGTATTCCAAAAGATCCGTCTCACTTAGAGGAATTCAACAAAGCTGACGGAACGTCAATCGGACGTCCGTGGCTCAAGATATGAGCGTTTCCGCTCCGAGGGCCCGGTTGGTTTCGTGTACGAACCAACCTGGCCGAACTCAAAGTATTCCGAAACCTTGAGTGCGATATACCGAAACGACCGTCTCGATCCAAGGATCGCTTTTCCACTGATGGTGGGTCGTTTGGAGACACTTAGCTCATGTTACGGGTGTTTGAACGAAAACGTCCGAAGACTGGGGGTACGGGCCCGGGCCGACCCGGCCCGACCCCCCCGGGAGTCGGCCGAACCAGGTCGACCCGACCCGGTCCGGTCCGGACAGGGCGCGGCCCGGCCGGTCGGACCGGCCTGGCCCGGTTCGGCCGAGCGGCCGAGGCACGCGGGGCGCCGCCCCCGCGGCCATGTGGTGCCGCGGCCCCCCGCGTGGGGCCACGTTGAGTCGGGACGTGGCTTCAGTTGCGTCCGAGGGCACCGGACCCGCGCGGCCGCGGGTCCGTGGGTGCCGCCGCCGCCGCGGATTCAGCCGAGATGGCCTGTCCGGCGGCGCGCCGGGGCGCCGCCGCTCCCGGCTGCCGGAGCCGTCGCGCCGGCGACCCGCGCCGCCGGTGAGTTCCGCGGGCCACCGGGATCGTTCCGGTGGTCCGATTCTCTTCCCGTCTGCGCCATTGCTCCTCCCGGGACGCGTTCTTCACTGCGGGATCGTCAAACATCCGTTGCGGCACGTTCCGTCATCGCCTGTCAAATCCGCACAAAATGAAGAACGACGGAGGGTCGTCGGGCCGTGTTCGTTTGGCCCGCACCCTCCGCGTTAGAGATAAACAACCGGAAGAATTTTGTTCAACACATGAACCGACAATTTTAATAAAATAAAATTGTTCATTTTAAACCGGTTCTTTAACTTTTTAAAGAAACACTTACGGGAAATAAATAGGGGTATTCCAAATCATAAAATCCCTACCTCGTTGATCGTCGTGCGCAGGTGTTCTTCGCGGAAAAGCTCTTCGCGGAAGAGGGGGTTCGTCGCGTCGTCGCGGGAAGGCGTCGCGTCGTCGTGGAATCCGGCGTTGAGTCGGCGAGCTCAACGGACCAAGAACAACAGATTCAAATTAATTAATTAAATCCGTGTTTTGGTTAAGAACCATGAAGGAGATAAAAAGGAAGGTCCGAGACTTTTACCTCAAGCAGCCGATCGATGATCCGTCGCGGAGGAAGAGACGTCACAGAAGAACGTTGTCAGCGTCGATTTCCGGGTTCGGCGTTCTTCGCGTTCTTCGCGTTATTCGCGTTCTTCGCGAAGGAGGAAGAAGGTACAAGGATTCTGTCTCAACGAGTAATCCCTCAAAAGATTTTTGGTTGGTCTTATTTTATTATTATGCCAACACACGAAAACGGGTAAGAAACAACCCATTAATTGGCTGAATTAATTCAACGAAAGAAACAGCTCATTTAATTCACGAAAGAAACAGGCCATTTAATTCACGAAAGAAACAACCCATTTAATTCACGAAATAAACTGCCCAATTAAATGGTCTGTTAATATTTTAAGAAACACGTCAGTTGACTTTCATAAAGACGGGTTTTCGCGGGTGCGTTTCTTAGCGGAAAGAAACGGCGGAGCTCATGCGGGCCCCACCTCACAAATATCCTACCAAGGGGGTAGGATATTACTGGATAGCATCCTATCCGGTTTAACTCAGTTCAAGCCGTCATTAAGTGGCTTCAAGTGGTTTAAGTGAAATAAAATAAAGTTGTCGCAAAATTATTTTATTTCTTAACTTTAAGCCCGAAAATTAAAATCCACACCCAAGCAAACGAAACTCCGGAAGAGGCATTTATAAGAAAATACCAGCGCTGCGATTTCATCGGTGCCCTCAGAATTCGATTCCGGGCACCAGTTCAAAAGTTAGAAAAACCCGCTCGTCCGTTCACTGAACGTACCCGAGCCAAAACTTTGGAAAATGATTCCGGGCACACCGGGTCTCGGAATCAGGTGCCGTCAGAAACTGCGCTCTTTTAAAATTCCAAAGAAAATTAAGAAAAAAATTTCCTTGAAATTTAAGCGTCTTTACAATAATTATCATAATTATCAAATGATAATATCATATAATTATCAATGATAATCCCACTGTATTATTAAAAGAAAATTTTAAATAAAATTATCAAATGTTGTTTATCCGATTATAGTGTGTAATTTTTTTAAATGATAATTTAAAAATTTTCTAGAAGAGATAAAATATTATTTCATGTAATATTTTAAAGAAATAATTTCAAAATTCTCCTGAAGAGATAAAATATTATCGCATGTAATATTTTAAAATATAAATTATAAATCATCTAGGAGAAAGAATGTGTTATCACATGTGATATTTTATTTCCTTTTGAAATGAAGTAAATGGTATTGGTTCTAGGAACCCTTCATGAACGTTGACCATTGTTGTGTAAAAGTTTACGATAATAAGGTTGTGAGGAGGTTTATAGAACCACATAGGGTGGTTTATCATTACTGCTAACATCGATGACCTTGTGGTAGGTGGTTCCATCCCAATTAGCCAAACTGATTAAACTAATATTTCTTAATTTATTTCAACTACTAATTTAAACTCAATTTCTAAAAATTTCTTTTAATTGATTTGATGAAACCTTGTTCTAGTGAATTGGGGGATTTAGAAATGGTTTTGGCATGAAAATGTAAAAACCCTCAATTCAATTGAATTATGGGCGTGCTTATGAAAATTAGTTAATTTAAATTATTTAATTTAAATTGTGGATTAATGGGAAAAAGATTCAATTAAATTATTGAGTTTAATTGTGGAAAAAAATTGTGAAATTTATGGATTTTTTTTGAATGGATTTCAGACATGTGAAAATGGATTAAAATGTTTTGATAGAAACCTAGTGGTTTTATCTTGTTAAAGATTCATGTTTTTTTATTAAAAACTATTTATGTTTTAAATGGAAAATTGGAATTTGAAATGGGGAATGGGATTTAATTGTATTTTAAGAAGTATTAAAATAAATTTCCCACCATTGACTGTATAATATAGCATACAATCCTTAGGTATATTGTGAGTTATTTGGACATACTCTACGATTAATACAACATTCTAAAACATACATACAGTAAGTCACATCCCTTAGGTGATGGCGACGTGTCCTCTATGATCAATTTCCAAAGGATGTATGTGTAAACATATTGTCGTGATCACTTAGAGAGTGTAAAGTCTTATAGCCTAGTACTTTCGTATGTATTTCATAGATGACCATTTTTATCACTTTTTTATATTTGAGATATTACTTTATGCAAATATTTTTAAACCATTTTACATTTCGTTTATGAATTTATATAAACTTTCTTATATAAAATATTTTATTTAAGCCATTTTTTTAGAAATATCCCATCAATTGTAAAGTAAATCTTGTGCTTAAATTATTTTCCATCATTTGAATTGTATATCATGATTAATTTAAAATATTCTCTAAAATGAAAAATTTTTTTACTTTAAAATTTTAAGAATTATTTTGATCAATATTTCATTGGCATCTGTTATGGAATCCTTGGGGATGCTCTACTAGAATTTTGAGCTCACACCCTACATTTTTTCCTTCGGGTTTTTGTAGAAATTATTCTTCTAGGTTTGAGAATGGGGATAAGATATCTTAGTGGTAGATCTAATTATTGAAACTTGGCATGGTGAGTTGTGTCCTTAGGGACTTGGGTTGTTTTTCCCCTATTTTGGTACTTGTGTTGTAGTACTTTGGAATTATTTATGCCTTATTGTATTTTGGTACACCACTCCCAGTGGAGTTTCTTTTGTTATACATACTATCTTTTTTCTTTTATTTATTCATTGTTAGTGGAAAAATCATTCCTACTCTCAGTTTGTATGATGCTTGGTGATAGTCATTAACCCATGGGGATCAGAAATGCACTTTGAGCTATGTCAGGGCCGGTATGGTTATCGGGTTAGCAGGGTACTCGAGATGGTTTTAGGTAGGTTTGTTCCCTCATTTAATTAATTAAACATGGAGAGAAAAATTAATAATATAATTAAACCTGTTTACATATGTTTTATGTTTTATTTATTTGTTAATAAATTCCATGGGCTAGGATTATTAATTATATATTAAATTAATTTCCATATTAAATCCTGAACTATAAGTAGTGTATGGTCTTTACTTATAGTGTACATAGTGTGTGTTAATAACATCACATTCCATATATTTACATATAACCATGCATAATTTATTGGTAAATTCCATCCTTGTAATTATGGGCCTCAAAATTTATGTTGGATGCTATGTGAATAAACATTAAAAGTATAATGTTGAGTAGTTTGTATGGGTATGCATCATTTCTTCTAAGTACACTTGTTTACTTTTTAAATTTAAAATAAAAGAAATTTATTTAATTTTTTTAAAATTATATATGATGGAAATTTTAGTATGGTTTGGATGGAATTAAGATAAATTGAATTAATAAATTAATCCTATAATTAATTGGATTAAAATGAGTTTTTTTATTAATTAAATAATTAATTAAAGTAATTACTAGATAGATTGAAAATGTATATTCATTGGTTTTGTGTGGGTGATCATGATCTTAAACTATTCCTATGTATATGATTGGTTTCATTTTAATTTATTTATATTATATTAAATTGAAATTATAAAAATTATCCTTTAGTCTCATTTTGTAAGGGAATCCCACAGTTTATTTTATGTAAAACCCCTAAAACAATCCTTTGGTTCTCTAAACTTATGTGTATGTAAAGATTATGTAATCGATAGAGAAAAAAAATGAGTGGATTCAATTTAAACTGAGGTGAAATCAATATAGGAGTTTTATAAGATCAAAGATATAATGATGCATCTCAAACCAGTACAGGTTCAAGGAGTTATTCACCTAAGGTTAGAGTTGGTTTAGTTTCTACTATATATAACAACTATTAGATAAAGTTCATGATCATAAAACTTTATTTATTTATTTATATCAGTTTCATAGTTAGTTATTTATTTAAATACATGGTGTTCACATTAAATAAATTAATTAAAAAAGCATATAAGATGAAATTAAATAATTGTATTATGCATGATTTTATCAATACATGGTTAATAAATTAAGTAAATACACTTAATATTATCAATCAAATAATAAAGATAAAATCCGCTATTTATATATAAATATATAATCCTTCAAATTTAATATTAAGTTGGCATAGCGTCCCATTACTTATGTTAAAAAAAAAAATAGTTCAAAGTGATTGATTAGACCAAGTCATTGTTCTTTCAACTATAAGTGAATTTTAGATTGGGTTTTGCGTTGAATTAAATGTAATTCACATCATGGATTCACTAAGTAAGCAGAAATAGGTGTAACTGAAAGGAAAGGGTTGAGGAAATCCTTATCCAAGATTTTATGATTTAGGATCCCACTCAACAGATCAAGTAACAATGAGTTAATTAATATGGTGAGTTATATAAAGACCCAATAGCCCAGAGTTTGTGCCTTACTTTAATACATTGGCATAAGATATAAGGATATTCATCCCAAATGACTGAAAAGTTTAGTAGTCATGGTAAACTAGATACATATTTTAAATTAAAATTACATTTTAAACCTAAAATATAAAAAGTATTTTCTTTGAGAACACCATTATTCCCATTACTTTATCCCTACATGTCAATAATAATATACTTCTTTGAATCCTGGGAAAAATAAAACATAAGGGGTGATCTCAAATGCTTATTAAGGGTAATCATACATCATAAGATATCATAAATAAATTATCATAAACATTATCGAAAAGTTATTATAATGGAAACACAATCCATTTAAACATAATCTTGAGCATCATATGGAAAGAATAAATGATAATAAAATAATCACATATAAATAATCACATGAAAATGAAACTTAAACCTAGATATTTTAATAATTTAATAATCACATATAAAATAAATAACTAATCTAATAATGATGGAATTCATAATGTTGTACATCATAAATATACCATCAAGTCTTCATCCAAGACATCATACATAAACAGGTAAGGACTCCTCCAATACCCAAACTAGTTTTTAAATGAGACCTACCAATACATCTTGGGGCTATAGAAGGCCCTGACCATCATATACTAACTCCAATTCATTCCTCATATTAAAAGGGTTAAAAATAAATAATATAAACATTCTTATTGAGAAAATAGCATATGAAATGTGAATACTTTAACCATAAACCATGAATTGTATCAAAATAGAACATCCATAGTCAAACTAGTCATAAAATATTCAATAAAATATGGTAGATGTTATCATAAGAGATCAACCTCAATTAAGAAAAATATTCAACAAAGGGTTTTGACATAGGAGAAAATACTCTGATAAAATCATTGAAAATTTATTAAGGAAAAACTCTTATTAAACCCATATAAAAATTAATTTCATATAAAAATAAATTTCTATTTTAAAAATAACCATTCACAATACCAAATATCCCAAAAAATAAAGGAAGAGTGTTTTACATTTAAAAAAAAAATAATCTTGCAAAGTAATATAGAAATTAAATAATAGTCATGGTGGTGGGAAATTTTTTGTCACCCTATAAGTTAAGAATAAAACATTCATTTTTTTCATTTGGTAAAACATTATGTGTAAAACACATAAAAATATTCATTATGAAAACCTTTTAATGAAATTAAAAATAGATATAAAATGTCCTTTATAGTACTTTTATATCCATATAAATAAATATGTAAAATAATATCATGAATATTGACATGGAGAAAAAGATTTGATAATTAAATATTTCAACCTTCAAGGCGTCTCATACCACTTTGAACATTTAAATCATATGACCCATGAAAGATTAACATTTAACAAAACATTAAATAAAATTACAATAAATAATTGCATGACATGATAAATCAAAGGGGTTTTATATACACATTATAAAAGAATGTAGGTGTATAACATCAAACTATTCCTCAATGAAAGGAGATTGAGACAAAGTCCCTTAACTTACACTTCCTTTTGTTAAACATGATTTAAATTCCTTTATAATGGTTTAAATCAAGTTATTAATTTACACTAGAAACATAACCATATTTATGATATAATATATGATCCACTTATATCATTTTGTTAATGATATTTAATTATTACCCTTATTTCATGTGTTAACGGTTTCATTTTCATATGCATGTTTTGTCATATAATCCCTATTTATTATGTATAAGATGTATTTATTTCTTATACAAAACGATTTTAAGTTCATAAATATAATATTTATTCATTATATACATTTTTATAATTATTATTAAATGGTTAATATATAAAATGAATCACATCATATCATGGAGACGGTAGACAATACAAACACACAAATGACAATATCATTCCCTTAATGGTGAAAGGGTAAGGAAGTGCATGTTATATTAATTTTTTTAGAATAAATATCATGTAATATTTATTATTTATATCCATTATATATATCATTACAACCATCCAAATAAAGTGGTGATGAAAAACAAATTACCCCACGATGTGGAGATGATAAGAAGTACGTATACATGCTTGGTGCTTTCATTTTTCACAAGATGGATAAAATGAGAAATATGGTTATAAAAAAATCATAATAAAATCTTAGAATATATATTATACTAGTTTTATTAATTTACAATGGAAACAAAACATGAATAGGATGTATAAGAATAAATGAACTTGGATGAGTTGGTAAAAATATTGACCACTTCATCGGCGGACTCCCTTTAGATATCTTCTTAATGGATCTAGGGTTGGTCTTCTTGGAATAAAAAGATCTAAAAACTTGTATAAGGATGTTTTTAATATAAATTTATAGGGGTTTTTCTATCTATATGGCTCAAAGTGGTGTGAGTAAGTGAGGTAGGAGGTTCCATTTTATAATTGAGGTGAGGGGAACTTTTGGAAACTGTAAAAATATTAAATTAATGTAAATTATTTTTAATTTAAAAATAGATAAAAAGTGATCTATTTAGAATATAATATGGGTATGGGTTGAAATAATTTCAACCAATAATTTTTGGACAATTTTAGTTCACATTCTTACCCTTATCTTTTTAATTTAACCCTTATTTAATCTCTTTAACTCTTACTGTGACAACATGTGTTTTTACCTCTTAAGGGTTAATATAGTTACTATAAAATGCCAAAATAACCATAAATCAATCATTAATAAAATATTAAACCTTACACTAATAATTTGGATGAATTTTAGATTTTTATGAATTTTATACCATTTAATAAAATATTATTTATTTTAAAATATCCTTAATGTCAATTTTGATACTATTCATTACTTGACTTTTATTTAAAATACCATAAAAACATGATATATTCAAAAAACATTTAATAAATCTTTAATATGTATAGTTTATCTAACAAATTTATGTATGACATTAATTATATCAAATGATATTTATTTTAATATTTTTAATAACATTTATTTGATATGTCGATTAATTAAATAATTACTCCATCATCATTATGAAATCATTCAATTTAATTATTTCATGCCTAAAATTAAAGATAAATTATCATGATTAATATTAAAAATTTAAATTTCAAATTAATATTTATAGTTGAAGATATATTCTAAATAACCACATATTTACAGTGTAATACTTATTAGAAACATGAGTATGGCATATTTGGATTTTCTTAAAATAAAATACTATAAAAGGATTAAAGTAATGAAAGTAGCTCAAAGACACAGTAATATTGTACCAAATATTATTTAGGTTTATATTAACTCATCCAATAAAATTATAACACCTAATGGGGTAATTTTCTAATGTTTCTAATATTATTTTTACCCTTAATTACCTAATTTACCCTTAACCATGATAATAAAAATTACTAAAGTTACTATTCATTTAGTCAAATATAAAAGATACATATTTACTATATTTTTAACTTTATATTCCAAATATTTAATCCATCTTTTAAAATTTAAAACATATAATGGGCTAAAATTAATTTAAAATTAATCTCATTGATGGGATGAGAAAATAGGCTATTAAAGTGAAAACATTCAAAAGATTGAAATGTTTTTATATCAAAATTAAATGTGAATTTTATTCCAATGAAATAATTTGGATTAAATTATATAAAATCGATCTAATTATACCTTAAAACCAATAAAAAATATAATTTAACACTATAAATTATTTAGAAAAAAAAGCTGTTTTCAATTAAAATTCAGTATTTTTTTTACTATTCATTAAAATATGAAACTTATCATAAAAATATAAAAAATTAAATAAAAGTAAATTTTGATATTTAAATTTAAAAAAATAAGTTTATTTTTTCAAATATAATTTATAAAATTATCAAAAACTAGATTTAAAACAAGTGCACCATTAAAATGCGGCAAAACTGTCTTTTTATAAAAAAACTACATATTTTATACATAAAATTGGTTTTCTTCTTATATAATGTATAGAAAAAAATAGGATGAATTTTAAATATTATATTGAATATATTATTTTTATTTTACTAATATAATCTAAAAATTTTGATTTTTTTTATAAAACACACTTGTGTGTAATTAAGTAGTTTTTTGGAAAAATATTTCCTTTTATTTTAAAAAGGGTTTTATCTTAATTTATAATTAATTGGTCACTAAATAATTCATTATATATATATTTTTAGACCATATTTTAATAATACAATTAATAATATTCAATCCCTCTATTCTAATGACTAAGTTATAACGGTAACATTAAAATAATAATATTTAGTTGTTCGTTTAAGCTTGTTATGACGTATCATGTACGCTATAAAATATAGGGTCTCCTTTTAAAAACATGGGATGTTACATTATCCACCCCTTTTATAAATTGAATCCTCATAATTTGAACTTGGGATAAAAAACTAGGGTTTGAATTTTCAAAATAACATTGGGTAAATCCAACAAAGATTGATGAAACTTTCACTTTAAAATAAGAAAGGGAAGTAAGAAAGTCATATAAGATAACACAGTGTTCGATGTAAGAAAACATGGGCATGGAAGATAAAAATAACTATCAAGTTCTAATAAAGATTGATAAAGAACATGGTTATGATACATTTAATAATAAAAAAACATAAATCTGTGACCAGTTAAAATACCATTGATTTCTCAGAAATAAAAGTAAAAGGATAAAATTTTTGTTCTAAAATCCTTTTCCTAGAGTTCATGAATTATTTTACTACGCAGATACGCACTTAATTTATTTATTTCTATTTTATAAGAATAATATCATCCTTTGGTTATTATTTTTTCTATTTTGAATTCATTCATCACACCTGAAAATGAATGTTCAAAATTAAATTTTCATGTAAGAATCACTTTTATGAATCATAAGATCCACGAGTCATTCCTTCGGCTTTTAAATGTTCAATGAAACAAAAAAATTTAGCACAAGTTACTCAATATGATAAATAATAATTTATCCTCAGACAATAATATCCATATTTTAACTTAATCCATTCCATAATTAGTTACCTTAAGGATCATCCAAAATACATTTGTCCAAAATCAAGGACAAAAAAGTTATAAGGAAAGTCACTAAATTTCCAAAATCAACTTAACATCATATCGTCACCAAAAAAACATAATACAAATATTTTTTTTCCAAAAGATCAATTTTCCACTAAATCACTTTTCTAGGTCATTGGTACCATTCAACATATTCTCTCTAATCCTTAATGAAATAGTACTATAGTACAATCCTTAAATTTTTTATAATTATTATAATGATAATATCATACAATATATTTCTTGGATCCAAAAACAAAATCCCAAAAATCATTCTATTTCAACTATATGAATTGCATAAGCTTGAACTTGATCCCCTAGCTTCTTCTAAGGTATATTCCCTTGACGCTTTGGGCGTTAATTTGCAAACTAGACCATATCCTTACATTTTAAAGATTTCACATTTAAAAATTATTTCTTTCCCTTTAAATTATGAGCCTGGTGACCTTTCTCTCCACTATTGTAAAGAAATCTCATTCCCTTTAGGTAAGTACTGGGGTGTTTCTTTCCACAATTATCACATGTGGTAAAATCCCTCTTTCTATTTTTTCTTTTATCTAACTCTTGCACCTATATTATATTCTTCTATTACTTTCCCTTAAACTCATAAGACTTAGAAAATTATTTCTCTATCTTGATATCACATGAGACTATATCTTCATATGATGAGAATGTTTGGGAGACCAGTTTCTTTCAGAGAAATGTATTTAACCCATCAAAGAAATGATCAATATTACTCCTTAGGTTACATATGTAGTTACAAACAAGCCTTGGTAATCATTTAAATTTGGAGTCATACTTGGAAATATTATCATCCTCCTTTTTCCTTAGTCTCATAAATTCCATCTCCATATCTGCTCGCTGTTCGTGAGGAAAATATTTTTTTAAGAAAATTTTCTTAAAATCCTTTCATTCCATATTTTTTTATTTCTTCCTCATTATTCATGTTTTGAATCAATGACCACCATTTATCTATATCTCCCAAGAGATGATACAATTTCATGAAAAACTTCCCTCTTTCATTACTTCCAAATATAAGAAATATATTTTCCAAGGAACTTTTCCATTACTTAGCTATAAATGGATTTTTTGTCCCATTCAATAATGAAGGTTATTGTCTCATTAAGTAGTCTAAAATTTTTCCTCCACATTTTGGACTAGGATTCTTCATATAGGTAATATTGTTACTCATAACCCGATTCAACCATCCTAATATAGTTATAAGTTGTTCAACACCAGTTTTAGCTCTGGTTCCATCATCATTATCTTGCATAGGGGGGAAATCCCTCCATGGATTACATGAATTGATATTGTTTTCCTTCCTTTCACTGGGCACAATTTATAAAAAATGGCATACACTTTATTAAATAATAACATTATGAAACATAATGTATAATATCAAAACTAGTGAATAAAATTACCTAAATTGGAAATTTTGGTATAAATAATATCTAAATCATAAGATTAGTTTTTTAGATATATTTCAAAATTCTATCATAGGGTTTCATTCTATAATTAATATAGTTCCCAAGGATTCTACTAAACTTACTATAACACCAAATTTGAAGACCTTGACCTTGGTAGCCCAAATTACATGTCTTACTTTATTACATTAGCATAAGATATAAGGATTAGTATTGTAACTCCCTGAACCTAGTTACCTAGAGTCGGTACATTATTTTAATACATTGGCATGATTACAAGGAATCAAGTCCTGAAAGACCGATCAGTTTAGTAGTCTTGGAAAATAGATTACATACATGAACATTACATTAAACATTAGAAAATAAAACAGAACATAAATGATCCTTTGAGAACGCCATTAATCCCCAAGTTTAACCCTTATTATCAATCATAATACACTTCTTGGAGTCCTGGGAAAATAAAACATAAGAAAGTGGTGAGATCAGATGCTCAGTAAGGGTAAATAATTTTGCGGAAGCTATAAAAATTTAAGGCAGGATTTATAATAAAAACAACAGCCATTTTAAACATAAACATAAACATAATATGAAAAAAAATAAATCAAAAATTACCATATAAACATGCACATGAATATTCTACTAGTCAAATAATCACATGTAATAACTAATTTCATAATGAGGGAATGTCTAACGCCGGACATCATTGCCACATAGTCAAGGCCTCGTACCAAGAATACAAATAAAATTTTTGTCAAGGCCTTGTTCCAAGACACTAGTTTGTCTAATGAGACCTACCGATGCATCTAGGAGCTATATCGGGCTCCACCCATCACTTAATAAGTCCATTGTATTCCTCATATGAAAAAGTTGAAACATGACATAAACATTCGTATTAAAACTAGCATACGAAATGTCAATACATTAACCATAAACCATGAATGGTATAAAAATAGAACATCCACAGTAAAACATATCATAACTCATTCAATACAATATGAAATATTGTATTATAATAAATCAACCTCAATCAAAAATAATATCCAATAAAGGATGCTGACATAGTTGAAAATGATGAGTAAAACATTTTGAGAGAAATATACCTTTTGTAAAATCATTTAAAAGTCACACATTTATAAAGGAAGTAATTTAAAATATATTTTTGACTCAAAGTGTCCCATAACACTTTGAAACTTTTAAATATAATTATCATTTCAAAACATTCATGTCCATAAAAATAATTCCATAAAATCATTTTGAAAACATGGACATTAATTAAAAAGATTTAGAAAGATAAATCGTTAAAACATTTAAAATTATGATCTTGATAAAGGGTAAATTTCAAAAATCATTAAAATATTCATTTTCAAATCATTTTTATGAAAAATTTAAATGGATGATAATTATGTCACACTAAATACTTACACATAAAAATCTCGGATAATAATGAGATTGAGGAATTAACCCTTACCTTGCACTTTCCTTTAGTAGAGGGTACGTTTAACCTCTTGTATGAAGATTATAGTATGTTATTAAATTATACCATAACCATATTAATATTTATGATATCATACATTATTCATTTATGACTTTATACGACCCATTTAATAATAATTTCCATGTTAAATTAATATTTCGGGTAATAATCGCTTTATTTATCATACGTATTTTAACTTGTTAATGTTGATTTTATCACTTAAACCAAGATTTAAATACTTCCATAATATAAAAAATTATTTATATATCATATATATTTAGAATATAAATATTTATAATAAACATATATATGAAATGAAAAATATCATTTATGGAGACGATAGTCCGTACGTACGCATAAACGTTGTTTCTGTTTTCATATCATATTGAACGGAACTAAGTGAATAAGATATTTGTAGAAAAACACACACACACACACACACACATAAATATATATATATCTCATGTAGCATTATTATTCCATATATTACATACATATTAGTAATATATATTTTTATAATCGTCGATGAATGGTGATCGTAGAAATGAATCTCATCGCGTCGTGGAGACAGTAATCCGTACGTACGCACGAGAGACAATATCATTTCCATAAAGGTGAAGAATTGGATATTATATTAATTTTATAGAGACATTATCATGTTATTTTCATTATTTATATGCATATTACTCATCATTATATCTATCCAAATAACATAGTGTTGAATAACAAATTACACCACGTCGTGGAGACGGTAAGCCGTACGTACACACGCATGGTGACATTATCATTCATAAGATGGATAGAATAATTAATATAGTTGTGCCATATTTATAATAACATCAAATTATATAGAATATACTGGAGTTATTGTTTTAGAATAGAAACAACAAAGAAAGAGAAAGTGGAAGAAGAAAAGAACTTGAAAGAGGTGATGAAATATTTACCTCTTCTTTGGGTTCTTCCTTTTTATTTGATCAAAAGGGCTCCTTAGGTTATCTTTATGATCAATATAAGGCCTCTAGGATTAATTTAGGTAAGTTGGGAGGATATTTGGGTAGAATTTGGCCGAACCAAAATGCTTTGAAGGTATGAATAATTGGTTAGAAGTGGTGTCCTTTTATAAGGGGGAGGAGGGGCTCTTTAGGAAAAACTTAAAGTATTATTTTATAATAAATTAATATTACATTTATAATGGCTCCAAGTGAATTTATTTCAAGACTTAAGTGGTTATGGTTCTAAATACTCTCAAACAATAGGTTTTATACAAGTTTAGGTTACCATTTTAACCTTATCTTTTAGATTTAACTCTTAGTTAAATAATTTAACTTTTACAATGTCTTCTTGTATTCACACTCTATATGGTTAATAAAATTACTCTAAACTTCTAAGAGAACCTCAAGAGGATCATTAAGGACATAAATATTATTATTTAAGCTCTTTGGTCAAACCTTACATTTTTAGGAATATTATATCAACCAATAATATAGTATTTATTTTAAATATTAATTTATGTCAATCTTGACACTATTAGGTATTTTGTTTTTTTTGAAATTCATCACAACTTGATTACTTCGAAAAAGATACATTTAATCATCCATATCTTGTCATAGTCTCCTAGAAAATTCGTGTATGTCATAAAAAATTTGAAATTACATTTATTTTAGTATTTATAATACCATTTATTTGATTCCTTCATTAATAAGGTAATTACTTCATCATCATTGTGTCATAAATAAATTTAATTATTTAATGTCTAAAAATTATAAATAAAACACCATGATGTAGGAAATCTTTTTATCTTTCTATTTAATATTTATAGTCGAATTTATCTTATGTATAACACTATATTAAAAATGGTTTAGTTAATAATTTTTGAATTTAACACTTTTAACTCCTCTTTAAATTAAATAATAATAAATGTCCTAATCTAATCCAAGTGGACCTAAAGGGTCATATTTTATTCCTAAGGTTGTTTTTGGTCGATTTACACTTATCCAATAGAATTAGGACAAGTGTTAGGGTAATAATAATATCATTGTTACCCTTAATTACCCAATTTACTTTTAACCGTGGTAAATAAAAGTTAAAAGTTACTATTCACAAAAAAAAAAATCTAATTGAACCAAATTTTAATCCTTTATATTAACAGTGTGTCTCAGATTTTTGAAATTCAACTCAACGAAGTGGTAAAATTAAGTTTTATGTGAATTTATAAATTCTCCTAGGAGGTGGGTAAAAGACGGTGAAAAATTCTATAATTTGTTTTATATATCTAAAATTATTATAAATTGAACCCAATGAATTACAATGAAATTATATAAGTATTATGTATCTATTTTTACCTAAAATAAATTTAAATAAAATAAATAATTATTTGAATAAAAATTCGGTTTTAAACTATAACTCAATGTTATTTCACTATTCATCAAAAAATGAACGTTTTCAGAAAAATACCAAAAATTTACCCTAGGATAATTTCGATATTCTGAATCCAAAAATGAATTCTATTTTACCAAATTCAAAACAATGAAGTTGAATTTATTAATTTAAAATTAATTCTCGTTGTCAAAACAAATAGTGTGTTTTTAAGAAACAATAACTCTCAAAAGATTGACACTTGTTTATGTATAATTTTAATGTGAAATTAATTCCAATAACCAACATTGGATTTAAGGGTAAATATATAATATATTTATACATCCAAACCATTAAAATGTATAAGTTAACACTTTAAATTATTTTGATTAAAAAAGATGTTTTCAGTTAAAATATAGTATTTTTCACTATTCACCCAAATACGAAAGTTATCAGAAAAACACCAATACGTTATTGAAAATAAATTCTTATGTCCCAATTATAAAGAAGAAGTTTATTTTTTCAAATTGAATATATATAAGTTTCAAATGTTGGATTTAAAAAGGCTTTGCCATTAAAAGGTAGTAAAATTGCATTTTTTGAAAAATACTTTTTTTATCTGAAAAAATGTATTTGTTCTTACATTATGTATAAAAAACTCATAATATAGATTCTAAAATTATAAGGATTATATAAAGTTAATAATTAATTTAATAATATTCATAACCGCTTTTGAACGGCTAGTTTGGTAAGTCGTGGTGCGCTTGAACTCAGTGTTGAATGTAGTGCAAGTTATTGAATTAATTTGATGAAATAACGTACTATGAAATCTTGGGGTGTTACATTATTCCCTCCTTAAATAAATTGCATCCTCACAATTTGAAATTGTTCTTGGAAAATAAAAGGTTGAAAATAGAAAATACATTTGTGGGAAAACCCACATCGGAAATTGGGTTAATAAAATTTTGTCTTAATAAGAGGAAAAAGGGAATGAAAAAGTCACCAGAAAATTATGATCTCGATTAGGAGAACATTGGTGGAAATTAAAGACCCTTAATTGGAGGAAAAACGTAAATATTTATAGGGAGTGATTGAGGTCATCAATCACAAACAATTGTAGAATTGTGGGCCTCAAAGCCATGAATCTATGATGATTTAAAATACCATCGGTTCAACAAAACGTAAGGTATTAGGATAACAAATTTTTGGTTTTAAGATCCCTTCCCTAAAGTTTAATAATTAATTTATCCATAAAATAATAGGGAAATATATAAATATATATATGTATGTATATATATACTTGACAAGTAGGGTTTCATCCTTCAACTAATTCTACCACAAACTCATCTTTCACTCTAAAAGATTTCAAAAAAAATATTATATTTATCCTAATTGTATAAGGTTCCAAAAATAATGAATTTATAATTAACATATCCGAACCTTTAATAAAAACTAAAATATTAAATTTAGGACATAACATGGGTCAGTGATAGGTGATACAACCATGCCTCCCTTCGGTTGCCTGTTCAAGTCTCCCGGCCTTGCCGAACGTGACGGGTTGCCGCCCGACCTCCGGGTTGTCCTTTTTATGGAAATACAAAAATAACCTTAACAGTAGTATCCAATTTCAAACTTAATCCATTCCAACCTTTAGAATTATCCAAAATAATTATATCCAAACTCTCAGTCCAAAGTTTATAAGGAAGTTAAACATAATGAGGATCCTTTTTTCTAGGTAATAACATGTGAACACCTTCATCGTGTATTCTTCTACAACACCGCAACATATTGAATTACCAAAATCAACCATCTATTATTCCAAAATAACTACCTCATTATCGGGACCATATTAAGGATTACCTTTCCTCCAACCATTTATTTTCTAAAAAGTGTAGCTTACTATTAAGTCACTTTTCATAGAACCATATAATCTCAAATCCTCAATAAAATAGTACTGCAGTACAATCCTTATTTATCTCCATAATTCATGTAACCAGTTTACTATTGATACCACACTCAAATGAAATAATTCTATAATTACAACATAAGAACACTAGTCATTATTCTTCATATTAGGTAGTATCATAACCTGATTATTATCCAATAAAATCATTTGATGTATTCTCTTATAAACGGGACATTGATTCACATAGAGTCTCAATGTCTTACAGATGAAGCATTTTACATTTGAAAACCTTTTCTTACCCTTGAAATCACGTATTTAGTGTCCTTTTTCTCCACACTTATGACAAACTCCCATTCCCTTTAAACATTTACCAAGGTGATTCATTCCACATTTATCACATATTGGAAAATCATTCTTTCCCTTATTCACTTTATCCATCTTTCTTTTTACCATCCTTTTCTTCTCTGGCTTCCCTTGAAAGCCATAGGATTTAGAGAATTATTTACGGATCTTATTAACACATGATACAATTTATTCATATGATGATAATACATGGGGGACTATTTCCTTTCTAAATGTTTGCTTAATACCATTAATGATATGACCCTTCTTACTCTTTGGATCATACGTATTGTTGGAGTTCTCATTCCTTTTATTGGGCATCATTTCTAAACAATGGCATACACTCGGTCAGTTTATGAATCACAATTCATAATTCCAAACATGTAAAATACCTAATGTAAATTGAACAGTTTATGGATACAATCCATAATCACAAAAATGTTTTCTTTGAGGAGGTATATACTCATAAACCCTTCATAGTGGTTTGTAAAGAAAACAAGAATTATCCTAATCATATCCCCTGGGTGTGTCGTAACCAAGAGTGCAGCAAGTCCCGTTGTCGTGCACGGGTTCCCATTCAAGTCTAGCTCAAAGCGGTGTTTTCGGGTTTTACCCTTAGGTACATCTGTTCCAGAGCCACCTCTACCTGCTCATATCCAGACAGGGATGTATTTGCTTGAAAAACTCACAAAATATCTACATTACCAAAATTATAGGAAGTCCTTCTATACTAATCCTCAAAGTCTATCTTAGAATATATGTGCTCTAATCAGAGTTTATCTAAATCTAGCTTCCAAGGTTATTTCTAAAATTCCTCTGATACCAACTGCAATGCCCCGACCCTAGTTACCCCGAGTCGGTGCATTATTTTAATACTTTGGTATTATTACAAGGAATCAAGTCCTGAAGGACCAATCAGTTTAGTAGTCTTGGAAAATATATTACATACATGAATGTTACATTACACATTAGAAAATAAAACACAACATAAATGATCCTTTGAGAATTCCATTAATACCTAAGCTTAACCCTTCTTATCAATAAAAATACACTTCTTGGAGTCCTAGGAAAATAAAACATAAGAAAGGGGTGAGCTCAGATGCTCAGTAAGGGTAAATAATTTAGTGGAAGCTATAAACATTTAATACATGACTTTTAATAAAAACAACAACCTTTTTAAACATAAAAATAAACATAATATGAAAAAAATAAATCAAAAATTACCATATAAACATGCACATGGATATTCTACTACTCAAATAATCACATGTAATAACTAATTCCATAATGAGGGAATGCCTAATGTCAAACATCATTACCACATAGTCAAGGTCTTGTGCGAAGACTACAAATATATTTTTTTTCAAGGCCTTGGGACAAGTCACTAGTGTGTCTCATGCGACCTACCAATGCATCGAAGAGCTATATTGGGCTCCACCCATCACTTACTAATTCCACTGCATTCCTCATATGAAAAAGTTGAAACATAACATAAACATTCGTATTAAAACTAGCATACGAAATGTCAATACAATAACCATAAACCATGAATGGTATAAAAATATAACATCCACAGTCAAACTTATCATAACTCATTCAATACAATATGTAATATTGAATTATAATAAATCAACCTCAATCAAAAATAATATCTAGTAAAGGATGCTAACATAGTTGAAAATGATGAGTAAGACTTTTTGTGAGAAATATCCTTTTTGTAAAATCATTTAAAAGTCACACATTTATAAAGGAAGTAATTTAAAAGATATTTTTGAACCAAAGTGTCCCATAACACTTTTAAACTTTTTAAAATAATTATCATTTCAAAACATTCAAGTCCATATAAATAATTCCTTAAAATCATTTTAAAAACATGGACATTAATTAAAAAGATTTAGAAAGATAAATCGTTAAAACATTTAAAATTCTGATCTTGATAAAGGGTACATTTCAAAAATCCTTAAAATATTAATTTTGAAATCATTTTTATGAAAAATGGACATGGATGATAAAATTGTCACAGTAAATACTTACACATAAACAATCTCAGATAATAATGAGATTGAGGAATTAACCCTTACCTTGCACTTTCCTTTAGTAGAGGGTACGTTTAACCTCTTGTATGAAGATAGTAGTATGTTATTAAATTATACCAGAACCATATTAATATTTATGATATCATACATTATTCATTTATGACTTTATACTACCCATTTAATAATAATTTCCATGTTAAATTAGTATTTTGGGTAATAATCGCTTTCTTTATCGTATGTGTTTTAACTTGTTACTATTGACTGTATCACGTAGACCAAGATTTGAATACTTACAGAATATAAAACATTATTTATATATCATATATATTTAGAATATAAATATGTATAATAGACATATATATGAAATGAAAAACACCATTTATGGAGACGGTAGTCCGTACGTACGCATAAACGTTGTTTCTATTTTCATATCGTATTGAACAGAACTAAGTGAATAAGATATATGTAAGCACACACAAATATATATATATATATATATATATGTCTCAAGTAGCATTATTATGTCATATATTACATACTTATTATTAATATATATTTTTATAATCGTCGATGAATGGTGATCATGGAAATGAATCTCATCGCATCGTGGAGACGGTAATCCGTACGTACGCACGAGCGTCAATATCATTTCCTTAAAAATGTAAAATTGGATGGTATATTAATTTTACAGAGACATTATCATGTTATTTTCATTATTTATATACATATTACCTATCATTATATCCATCTAAATAACATAATGTTGAATAACAAATTACACCACGGCGTGGGGACGGTAAGCCGTACATACGCACGCATGGTGAAATTATCATTCATAAGATGGATAGAATATTGAATATAGTTGTGACATATTTATAATAACATCACAGTATATATAATATACTAGAGTTATTGTTTTAGAATGTAAACAACAAAGAAAGGGAAAGTGGAAGAAGAAAAGAACTTGAAAGAGGTGATGAAATATTTACATCTTCTTCAGGTTCTTCCTTTTGATTTGATCAAAATGGCTCCATAGGTTGGATTTTTGATCAATATAAGGCCTCTATGATTAAGTGAGGGAAGTTGGGTGGATTTTTGGGCAGGTTTTGGCCGAACCAAAAGGATTTTATGGTAAGAATAATTGGTCAGAAGTTGTGTCCTTTTATAAGGGGGGAGAGGCTCTTTAGAAAAAACTTAAAGTATTATTTTATAATAAATTCATATTCAGTTTATAATGGCTAAAAATGAATTTATTTCGATCCTTAAGTGGTTATGGGTCTAAATACTCTCAACCAATAGGTTTTAGACTAGTTTAGCTTACCATTTTAACCTTATCTTTTAGATTTAAATAGTTTAACTTTTACCATGTCTTCTTGTATTCTTACTCTATATGGTTAATAAACTTACTCTAAACTTCTAATATAACCTCCAATGGATCATTAATGACATATATAATATTATTTAATCTCATTGGACGAACCTTACATTTTTATGAATATTATATCAACCAATAATATAGTATTTGTTTTAAATATTAATTTATTTCAATTTTGACACTATTTGGTATTTTGTTTTTTTGAAAGTAATCACAACTTGATTACTTCAAAAAATATACATTTAATCATCCCTAAAATGTCATAGTATCCTAGAAAATTCGTGTATGTCATAAAAACGTTGAAATTATATTTATTTTAATACTTATAATACCATTTATTTGATTACTTCATTAATAAGGTAATTACTACATCATCATTGTGTCATAAATAAATTTAATTATTTAATGTATAAAAATTATAAATAAAATAAAATTATGTAGGAAATATTTTTATCTTTATAATGAATATTTATAGTCAAATTTATCTTATGTATAACACTATATTAAAAATGGTTTAGTTAATAATTTTTGAATTTAACACTTTTAACTCTTCTTTAAATTAAATAATAATATATGTACTAATCTAATCCAAGTGGACCTAAAGGGTCATATTTTATTCCTAAGTTTGTTTTTGGTCGATTTACACTTATCCAATAGAATTTGGACATGTGTTAGGGTAATAATAATATCATTTTTACCCTTAATTACCCAATTTACTTTTAACTGTGATAAATGAAAGTAAAAAGTTACTATTCACCAAAAATTGTTTTTATCTTATTGAACCACATTTTAATCCTTGATATTGACCATGTATCTTGGATTTTCGAAATTCAACTCACAGAAGTGGTAAAATTAAGTTTTTTGTGAATTTATAAATTCTCCTAGGAGGTGGGTAAAAGACGGTGAAAAGTTCTATAAATTTTTTTATATATCTAAAATTATTATAAATTGACTCTAATGAATTACATTGAAAATATATAGGTATTATGTATCTATTTTGACCTTAAATAAATTTAAATAAAATAAATAATTATTTAAATAAAAATTCGGTTTTAAACTATAACTCAGTGTTGTTTCACTATTCATAAAAAAATGAACATTTTCAGAAAAATACCAAAAAGTCACCCTAGGATAATTTCGGTATTCCGAATCCAAAAATGAAGTATATTTTACCAAATTCAAAACATTGAAGTTGAATTTATTAATTTAAAATTAATTCTCGTTTTCAAAACAAATAGCTTGTTTTTAAGAAACAATAACTCTCAAAAGATTGACACTTGTTTATGTATAATTTTAATGTGAAATTAATTCCAATGACCAAAATTGGATTAAAGGGTAAAAATATAATCTATTTATACTTAAAAACCATTAAAATTTATAAGTTAACATTATAAATTATTTTTATTAAAAAAGTTGTTTTCAGTTAAAATATAGTATTTTTCACTATTCACCCAAATATGAAAGTTATCAGAAAAATACCAAAACTTTATTGAAACTAAATTCTTATTTCCCAATTATAAAGAAGAAGTTTATTTTGTGAAATTTAATATAAAAAATTTTCAAATATTGGATTTAAAAAGGCTTCGTCATTAAAAGGCGGTAAAATTACATTTTTTGAAAAATACTTATTTTATCTGAAAAAATATATTTGTTCTTACATTATGTCTAAAAAACTCATAATATGGATTCTAAAATTATAAGGATTATATAAAGTTAAAAATTAATTTAATACTATTCATAACCTCTTTTGAATGACTAGTTTGGTAAGTCATGGTGCGCTTGAACTTAGTGTTGCGTGTAGTGCAAGTTATTGAATTACTTTGAAGAAATAACGTACTATGAAATCTTGGGTTATTACACGTATCATAAAGGACCAAAAAGTTTAGTAGTCTTGGTAAACTAGATAAATATTTGAAATTCAAATTAACTTTTAAACATAAAACCCAAAAAGTATTTTCTTTGAGAACACTATATTTCCCCTTATCTAATCCCTGTATGTTAGTCATAATATACATATTAGAATCCAAGAAAAAATAAAACATAATAAAGGGGTGAGATCACATGCTCATTAAGGGTAATATTATAGTGTAATCTATCATAAATAAATAAGCATAAACATTAAGGAAAGTTGAATAATGGAAACACAATCCATTTAAACACAATCTTGATCATAATATGGAAATAATAAATGATAATAAATTAATACCATATAAATAACCACATGAAAATTAAAATTAACCATAGATATTATACTAATCGAATAATCACATGGTTTATCAATAACTAATCTCATAATGAGGGAATGGTTAATTTAGACATCATAAACATACTGTTAATGCTTCAGCCAAGACACCATATATAAAGAGGTAAGGCCTCGACAAATACCCAAACTAGTTTGCCTCATGAGACATATTGATGCATAAAGGACCCTCCCATCATATACTAATTCTAATTCATTCTTCATATGAAAGGGGTGAAACATAAACAATATAAAAATTCGTATTGAAAAACTAGCATACAAAATGTGAATTCTTTAACCATAAACCATGAATGGAATAAAATATCAAATCCATAGTCAAAATAATCACAAACCATTCAATAAAATATGATAGATGTCACCATAAGAGATCATCTTCAATTATGTGAAAGATTCAACAAAGGGTGTTGACATAGTTGAAAATACTTAAATAAAAACATTGAAACATTATTGAGGCAAAAATATTATTAAACCCATATAAAAGGTACCAAATTTCCCAAAAATAAATAAATATAGCTTTTAATTTAAGAAAATATGTAATATTACAAAGGAATTTATAAATTAAATAATATTCACAATGGCGGGAAAGTTTTTGTCGCTGTGTACATTAAGAATAAAATATTCCTTTTGTTATTTTTCAAAACATTCCATATAAAACATGTAAAAAAATTCCTTTTGAAAACCATTGAATGAAATTAAAAATAGATATAAAATTTAATTTATAATCTTTTTATATCCATATAAATAAATATATCAAATAATATCATTAATACTGACATGGAAATTTTTTTTGATAATTAAATCGTTAAATATTCAAGGTGTCCCATACCACTTTGAACATTTAAATCATAATCCCCATGAAAGATTTACATTTAAAAAAATCAAATAACATGATAATAAATTAATTAATTACATGATAAGTCAAGGGGTATATATATACACCTCATAAAATAATGTGGGTGTATAACATTAAACTATGCCTCAATGAAATAAGATTGAGACAAAGTCCCTCACCTTACACTTCTTTTAGTGGAACATGATTTTAAATTAATGCATAATGGTTTTAATAATGTTGTTAATTTATACCAAAACCAAAACCATTTTTATGATATAATATATAAGCCTATTATATCATTTTGTTTATAATATTTAGTTATTACCCTTGTTTCAGGTGTGAACTATTGTTAGGACCAAAAGGGTCCTAGATACCCTAAGTTGGGGGGGGGGGGGTGAATCAGGGTATTGATATTCTATTTCAAATTCATCCTACCCCACTAGATCTTGATCTCTTTATTATAAGGGTCACTATGTTTTATCTTATGTTGATAAAGTTTATCTTTTTATTTACTCTTTTATTTGATAATGATGCTTTGGATGCAATGTAGGGAAGAAAACTAGTAGACACATTGATTTTTACTTGGTTCACCCTCACTAGGATACGTCCAAGGAGCATACACAAACAATGTGCCGATGTACCAAATCTACTATAAGCACACTGTTGTTTATAAGTTTTGAGCTAGATCACTTCTATGACCAGACTCACTGCCTTTACAATATTTAGGGTTAGATCACTGCTTCCCCAAGGGTCACTCTCTATTTCTCTCTCTCTGGATCAATGCCGGTGGAGAGGATCACCTTCTTCCTCTTCCTTTTCTCATTGCTCTGAAAAGGATCCACTCACAGTTTATATACATGTAGGTCTCTTCATTATCTATAATAAATACATCCTCCACTGTATGTAGATGCTCTGTTGAAGTTCAAGTTTCATCCACTGATGAATACCTCTTTACCACAGATGTTCTGGGAAATTTATAACTTTCATCCAACCCTAGGTTGACTTGTGTGCCCCTTTAACTAGTGAATATCCTCTGCCTTCGTTGGGGAAAAACCAACTTGTGCACCCCACTTGTGCGGCACACTAGAGCGCCAAAATTGTGCACCATACTGCTTGCGCGACACACTTGCGCGGTACACTTTCATGGTACACTTGAGTCGTACACTTGTGCGGTACACTTTCCTAGTACACCTGCATGGTACACTTGCACATCACACTTCCCCCACACACTTGTGTTCCCCACTTGCGCCCACACTGAACTTGTGCGGCACACTTCCCCCGCACACTTGCGCGCCCCACTTGCGCGCACACTGATCTTGCGAGGCACACTTCCCCCGCACACTTATACGTATAAAGCTCATATTTTCTCTATGTGTTGAGCTCGTTAAGAAATAAGGAGGGTAGACATCTATTTATAGGCATTTGAGGACTTTTGCGCCACACTTACGCGCCATAATTGTGTGCCACCTTAGGAATTGCATGCCTCTTTCTTTCCTTTGTCATATTTTGATATTATGATCTTTGAAATATGACTTGCATGCCACACTTGCATGCCACTTTAGGAATTTGACACCAAAACTTGCGCGCCAAAACTTGTGCGCCACTTTTGGACTGCACACCACTTTTTCTTTGCCAAATTTTTGATGTTCTGAATTTGAAAACAATTCCTGGCATACAACATTAGAAACCTACTTAGCACATGAGGAAAAATCCCTTTTCCAAAATCACTTTTCCCCCATTCTCCAAGAAACCCCCTTTGTCAATATTTTGGGTCATTGAGACTCGCTTTGTCAACAAACAAAACATGGAGTCCTACATTGTCAACTAACACAATCATCTCAAAAATGATTCAATGATACCTTGAGGGATTTTTTCCCAACAATCTCCCCCTTTGGGTTTTTTGACAACTCTTCTCAAAACAATTCTCCATTTTTTATACCTCATTAAGGCTTCATTTATCTTCAGCCACCAATATCCTCTTACGATATAGGTAGCGATCAAAGATTTACTCAACACATACTCTAAGACCACATGAGAAATGATCAGCATGAGAAACAAGAGTATCATGAAAAGTTCATTTATGAGTCACTTCTTTTCTGAAACCACTGTTGATACCAACCTAATAACAATTGAAATTTTCATACCAACCTGATATCAACCACACTTATCCTTTATCACGCTCCTCAGAAGTCATGATATCTATTCTTTGATCGATCATGTCTAGCATCGTATGATTTAATTTTATCCCCCTATCTCATTGCTCCCCCTATCTCACTGCTCCACCAGCTTCACCCTGTATCATTCATGATTTATCTAATAGCCATACTGTCTCCCCCTTGAATAATCACTATTTTCTCCCCCTTTGTCAACAAACCCAAAGATCACTCCTTTGCGGTCTATAACAGGGTAAAAATGCATATTAGTGCATTAGGAAAAACACTTCATACCTCAGGGAGAGGGGAGGAGGGTTCTACATCCACACTTTTTCAAGTGTAGAGAGTCGACTGGACTCCCTGAGCCAGGCGATGTCTCTCAAAAGCTTCCTTGGGTAAGGCCTTTGTCATAATGTCTGCAACCTGTAGTTCTGTAGGCACATACTCCAACTGCACTATTCCCTACTCAACCTTCTCCTTGATAAAATGATACTTTATCTCAATGTGCTTTGTCCTTTATTGATGGACTGGATTTTTACTGAGATTGATAGCACTTGAGTTATCACACTGGATTCCAATCAGAGATATCACTTCAATGCCCATATCACCAAGCTACTGCTTCATCCACAATAACTGTGTGCAAACTTGAGTGGCAGAAATATATTCAGCTTCTGCAGTGCTCAATGAAATGAAATCTTGATTCTTTCTTAGCCAAGAAACACACAATCCACCATGATAGAATGGACCTCCTAACATTGACTTCCTGTCATCTGCTGAACTGGCCCAATCTGCATTAGTATATCCCAATAACTCTGTCTGAGATTTTCCATTATACATCAAGCCGAAGTCCACCGTGCCCTTGATATACTGAAGTATTATTTTCACTACAAGCATGTGGCTTTCCTTGGTATTACTCTAATATCTCACTGCTTTCCATGTGGGAAAAACAATGTCAATCCTTGTAGCAGTTAGGTATAATAGACTTCCAATGATTTTCCTGTATTCCGTGATATTAATTGCCTTGCCATCCTCATCTTTAGACAGTTTCATCCAGGTAGCAACCGAAGTCTTCATTTTCTTGGAATCTTCCATCCCAAATCTTCTCAGAACATCCTTTGCATACTTGTATTGATAAATTAATGTACCATTCCTTCCTTGTGTCACCTGTAGACCAAGGAAAAACATTAGATCTCTAATCATTGACATTTCGAACTCCCTTTTCATGAATTCAGAAAACTGTCTACACTAAGCTTCATATGATCCCCCAAAGATTATGTTATCGACATAAACCAGCACCATCATCCTTTGATTACTATTGTTGTTGAAATATATATTGTAATCAACTCTACCACGCTAAAAACCAAGCTTCTTCAAATAATGGTCAAGCCTTGAGTACCATGCTCCCGGTGCTTGTTTCAGCCCATATAACACCTTATTCAGCTAAAAAACCTTTTTCTCATCCTCATGAATGAGAAAACCATCTGGTTACTCGATATAAACTTATTCCTCCAGAATCTCATTCAATAATGCAGATTTGACGTCCATCTGGAACACCTTGAACTTCCGTTGCAATGCAATGGCTAGGAATGATCTTATTGTCTCCAGACTTGCAACCAGTGAGAATTTCTCAACAACATTTATTCACTCTATCCAGGAGTATCCTTTTCACACTAGTCATGCCTTGTTTTGAATCACTATTCCATCTTTATTCATCTTGTGGCGATAGACCCATTTAGTTCAGATGAAATTTTTATCTATTGGCCTCAAAACAATCTCCCACATCTGCTTCTTTTCTGAATCATCATCAGTCACTTCTGCTCCTCCTATGTTGCTTTCTTCCTCAACACTTTCATCAAGAAATTTTTCACTATTTCATCATTCAGTAGCATCAATTCATTCAACTTATTATCTGATATTCTTGTTGAAACATTGTTGATAATCTCTTGCAACTTCTTGGTATCCTGGAAACTGTCAGCTCATACCACTTGTTAGAATGAAATAGATAAGCATGAGATGCATGATTATTACTGCCTCTCCCACAATATGTCTTCTTGATCAGAAACACTCATTCTTTATATCCCATTTATATCTTTAATCTGATTAGGATATAAAGATCTCCCCCTATGTTACACAACACTTCATGTGGTTAGACCCATATACATTCTTCTTCTACTACATCATTTACTATCATTTTCCACCTACATCATTTATACCAATCTGGCACTCATAATTGATCCATTAACAAAATATCTAAGCCCACTGAGTTGTAACTCGGTGTAAAAAACAAGAGATTACGTTAATAAAACAATCACTTCCCATTGTGCTCTGTTTCTCCCTTTCTTCCTCATCTTTGGTACCTGATTTGAGTCAATTAAAACTCTGAAGCATATCACTTCTCCAATTTTCATCTTTATATGCCACTTACCCTTGGATCATATCTCCCTAAAACCTGAAACACATGAATCATCAGTTAATAGCATTTATATACATAGGGAGAGGGGAGATTTCTAAAATCCTCAAGATGAGGATAGTGGTTGATCCTGATGGGTCAATATAAGGACCCAACCTTAAACATTACATAATATTTAATTAAATGGATAATTCACATTGAGGATCTTTTCAGGTTTAGAGTTTTAGAGAATTAGGACATAACTATTACATCTCAAAAGATTACAAGGTAGAAATATCTACACAGTTTCTATATTTTTCATAAAATAAAAACTCTTGAAAAAAAAAGTTTCATGTCTAGTTCCATGTTTTAGACAGCATGACTTTTCCTTGATCCCATCCTTGACCCTATTCATCTTCAAGTCCTGTGAAAACATTTCAAAACTTGGGATGAGCATAAAAGGCTCAGTAATGGTTATAAAACAATGAATGAAAACATTTGTTCATAAATACATACAAAACATGAAATCATTTACTTACCTCATGAAATCATAATATTTATGAAAGAAACATAGAAATCATTAATCATAAAGGTAACTTGTGGCATCCATATCATACTTACATTATAGCTATCACAACTACATTGGGAGTTACTTTGGTATTCCCATCATAGTATATTCCATAAATTTTTTAGGAGAAACATTAATGTTTACCTCCGTCATGTTACCCAATGCATTGGAGAGCTATCTTGGGCTCACCCACCCTAGGTTTATCACGGAACCACCCGTATACGTAAATAATTCCCAAGAACCACAACATGATCATAACACATAACATAAGCATAAAGGAAAGATAAAATTTCCACATTGCAATAAAAAAATATCATTTAAAGATATCGAAATAATAAATCCATTCTCAAAATCATTTTCAATACCAAAATACGTAAAAATATTATGTGGTATTTATTTTTCCTTTTAAAAACATTCCAGCTTGTTAAGGAAGCCAAAGATCAAATAATACTCACGACGACAGAAAGGTCGTTGTCACCGCTAATGTAAAAAAACATTCCTTTTTGTCATTTAGTAAAATGCTTCGTATAAAAATATTCCCTTTGAATAAAATGAAAAGTCAAAGAGGTTTATATACCGTATAAAATAAAGTGGTGTAGAAAACTAAAAATTCCTCAAATAAAGGAGATTGAGACGAAGTCCGTTACCTCGTGTCCGACTTGACTCGATCGTTCTTTAATCTCCTGAATAATAAATGAAAGTAAATTTCTAATTTATTAAGAACCTTTTTCTAGTTTATTATTCCTTTTATATCAATTATTACCATGTTATAAACATTATTCAATTATTTAAGTTAATAACATTCGTTTTGTCGATATTTGGTACTTGAGTCAAAAATGGACTTCTTATAAATACATGTTGTTCGTGTGGTCAAAGGTTCATTATATCCAGAATGATATTAATGATTTGTATATCATATATATCATATATATCCATCATATACATGTTTTTATAATAGTACATAACATTTAGAGGTATGAAATGAAATGCACCGTTCATGGAGACGGTACGCCGTACATACGCATGAACGCTACTTTCATTTCTATTTATTATTTTAATGGAATTAAAAAATAATGATACATAGGTATATTATAATTCCATTATAATATCATATATATTATCATTAAATCTATCCTTAATACATCCCATATAAGTCATTAATGAGTCCCACCACTTTGAGGGGGCGGTAGTTTGCACTTCCTCAAATGAGATTATCGTATTTACCCACTATGGAAACCATAAAGGTGTGATATAAATAGGAAGTACAGAAGCATAAGGAAAAAAAATATATCATATATAAATACAGTTCCATCATAATGGTCACCATGAGAGGTGGTAAGATGTAATTGAACAATCACTGTTTCGTGATGCCTTAGTTTTCCATCCACAGAAACATTATGTTATTCATCCATTAGATGGAGGTGTGTGTAAGTGTAGTTCGAATAATTCTCATAAAAACATCCTAGTATATCAAGGATACTAGTGTTGTTACAAAATAAAGGAATAAAAATATTTTAGGGGTTGGAGAAGTAAAATAAAAGAAAACAATTTAAGAGAAACTGTTACCTTTAATTTGGGTAACTTCATTTGGTTTGAACTAAAGGACTTCTTGAAGTGAATTCTGCCTAAGTTAAGGCTTCTAAGAGGAGGATAGGGATTTAGGTAGATTAATTGGTCAGATTTTGGATGATCCGAATGGCTTGAGAGGTGTTTGTAATTGGTTATAAATGGTCTCCTTTTATAAGGGGAAGGATGGGCTCTTTAGGAAAGTGTGAAAATATTATTTTATAATATAATTATATTCGGTTTCTAAATGTCCAAAAATAATTATAGTAGAATATAAGATGACTCATTGTCGAAATAAAATCATCCAATCATAATTGGACATGTTTTGGATAATATTTTAATCATTATAATCTTATTTATTTAAATCATTTATTAATGAGGTAAATACTGCATCATTTTTGTGTCATGAATAATTTAATTTATTTGATGTCTAAAAATTTAAAAAAATACTATCATGTAGGAAATATGTTTATATTTAAAATTAATATTTACATACAAATAGATAATTTATATAACCCCTTATAAAAATTAATTTACTAAAAGATATTTGCTTTTGTCATATTTTCCTTTACCTTAAGTTATTTAATCTAAATTGTCATTATCACTCCCAAGTGGCTCAATGGGGGTCCCAAAATTGAGCCAAAGATGCTTGTGGTTGTAAATGACTCAACCAATAAGGTTTGTACAAGTGTTAAGGTAATTTTTAATTATTATAATATTCTTTTAACCTTGAATTACCCTATTTACCTTTAACCGTAGTAAATAAAAGTCAAAAGTTATTATTCACCAAAAATTATTTTCATCTTATTAAACCACATTTTACTTCTCGATAACAACCATGTATGTCTTATTTTCTAAATTAAATTCATAGAAGTGGTAAAATTTCATTTAAATGAAAAAGTCAATTTTTTAACTACCACTAAGTGGTTTCACTATTCATCAAAAATTGAAGTTTTTTAGAAAAATACCAAAAATTATGCCTAAGCTATATTCGATATTATGAATTCAAAAATAATGTCTATTTTTCCAAATTCAAAACATAGAAGTGGAATTAATTAATTTTAAAATTTATTCCCATCATCAAAACAATTAGCATGTTTTTAAGAAATAATAACTATCAAAAGATTACAACTTGTTTATGTCTAATTTCAAAGTGAAATTAATTCCAATGACCAAAATTGGATTAAATGTTAAAAATATATTTTAATTACACTTTAAAACCAATTAAAAAATAATCTAACCATATAAATAAATTAGATTAAAACATATTTTTGAATTAAAATACAACATTTTCACTATTCATTAAAAAAATGAACTTTATTGAAAAAATTCAAAAAATTTACACAAATTAAATTTTGATGTCCCCATTCTAAAGAAGGATTTTATTTGGTCATATATAATGTCTTAAAGTAACCAAAACTATATTTAATGAGGGTTCACCATTAAAAGGTGATAAATCGGCCTTTTAATGCAAATTATGCTTAAAATTAGATTCATTCACATTTTAAGCCTATAACTTTTTATTGGATAATGTAAATACATTTAACAAACATGTATAATCATATTGTTGTTAGTTTCATTCATTCTTGCAAATACAATGGCTATGAGTTAACTACCATTTAAAATAATAATATTATATTATTAGTGTTCCACGTAAGTTTTCAAAGAAACCCATTGTTGCATATCGGGTATGCTATCAAACATAGCAACCCCTTTAAAGTAAAATTAATATTTAATTCAAAAATATTAATAAATATGAAATATGTCTTATTCTTCATTTACCTGGTATGTTACAGTCAACCCTTTGATTCTTTCTTGCATAACATCACACTCTTTCATTGCTTCTTCTAGCTGCCTAGACAACCTCAACTACTCTAGCCATATGACTAAGAATTCATTACCTACATGCTGAGCCTTTTTCTGATATGTAGATTCTGCAGGCCTGTAATTTCTTACCATTTTGGGTTTAAACCCACTAGTACACATTTCTTTCTTTGATGCTCCACCAAAATTCCATTTCCCTAGATTCCTTCTCTGGGTAAGAATCTCTCTACTTTCCATATTCCTTTTCTTCTTCCACCATTGTAGGGGTCTTTCTATTTCCTCCACTTCTCACTGCGAAACATGACATGCTAATTTTTCAATGATTTCTTTGTTCATATTTCCTTTATCGGATATCTGAGTCACCACACTATTTTTCACTAGTGGTGAGTCCTTCACTGAATGTGCATTCGTCTTACTCAAAACTATAGCATTTGATCCCTTGTTTCTCTAGATTTGATCATGTTTTTTCTTAGAGAGCGGCTGTGAGTGTGAAATAGGAGGTGACTGATACAACTTTTTTTGGCTCTATGTGATTCCCCTAAGGTTCTAAGCTAATTCATCAACTTACCACTTTGTCTCCTAGTGTATAATTTCTCATTATGCATCACTAGAGTCAAGAATCTTCTTTAACGTCCCTTTTCCTTTATTGATTTCTTCTTACTGTAATGTATTGACAAATGCCCATAATGAGAACATATAAAACATTTTACATCAAAGGAATACCTCATTTCATCATTTCTATGTCGAGATGTTGATGTAGCATGAGTTCTTCCTCTGACATTGAGCTCCTGAGCTTCCTGACACATACTCGTGGTGTGTCCCATTCTTCCACAGTAATAGCATCTAATAAATGATTTCCTCTGAGAGACTCTTCTTTATGATTTCTCACAACACTTTTTCTTATTCTCAGATATAGAAAAGTATCTATTTTCATAGCCTTAAATGTATTTTTGGGCCTCTGAACAGAATCTTGATGTGTGTCCATGAATCCCAGAGAAATAGAATTTGTCATCACTACTTCTTGTAATTATCCTCTTAGGCCTGTCTCCAGCACCTACAGGATTTTCTCCACTTATGGAACTATTCAAAACTCTCTTTCTTTCATGCATGGGAGGGGATTCATCAAATCCAATACCAGTTTTTCTTAAATTGTATGGTCTTTGAGCTGAGAAAATATGTTTTTGTTTCTCCTCAGAAATCTCATACTTTCTTTTCATTTTATCATCACCTGCCGAAGGACAATCAAATAGTAAGTGTTGTGCGTCCTTCAACATAGGTTTTAATTTGTATTTTGATATCTCCATATCTTTATTGGATGATTCTATCTCTTCCTACAATTGTTGAATCTTATTATCTCTTGATTCAAGTTGAGCATTGAGTTCTTTTCTGAGATTCTTCCCACTACTCATCTCATCTTTCAGTTCTCGTGTGAGCTTTTCTACCATGTCACTTCTCTCCTTCACTTTCAATTTTTCTTCTTCAATAGAATCATAATTACATGAATTCTCTTGTTGTATCCTTTGATTATTCTGAACTAGTTCAGATATCTGTGTAGAAATATCATCATTTCTAGATTTCAAATTTTGAATCTCATATGAGTTCAGATTTTTTCCCTTGACATCAGTAGTTGATTTTTCTACCTTTTTAGATGTCTTTCGCATTTCTTCATCTTGATAATCATTCTTCTCCCTCAGATCATTAGGTACGTCAATAAGACTTTGATTCAAACCTCTTAGCTTGTTGATATCAGTTTCTCGTGTTTGGATTTGAATATCTTTATATTTAATTTCATCAGTGAATTTCTGATCCAATTCTTTCTCTTGGTGGAAAACTTCCACTTTTCAACTTCTGGGAGTTGCTTCATCATCTGTAGTTCCAAAATCACTTGGCATGTCAGGTTCTTCACTCATTCCTTCAGCATCATTGAATGAGTAATTATTTTCATGATATGATTCATCATAATGATTCTTCTATTCACTACATGATTCTTTTAACTGAATCACAATCTTTCCATTGAAACTTCCACACTGGGGAATTTCAAAAGACTTATGCTTCTTCTTTGAAGTTCATCCCTTTTTCATGGCGCACCAAGATATGAACAGATTGAATCTTTAACCATGCTAACCACACAAATCGACTAACCCAATTTAGAGCAAACAAGTCTGATAAAAGAAACCTATCCCTCTAATACCAATTATTAGGACCAAAAAGGGACTAGATACCCTGAGAGGGGGGGGGGAATTAGGGTATTGATATTATATTTCAAATTACTCCTACCCCACTAGATCTTGAACTCTTTATTATAAGGGTCAATATGTTTTATCTTATGTTGATAAAGTTTGTCTTGTTATTTCCTCTTTCATCTGATAATGATACTTTGGATGCAATGCTGGGAAGAAAACAGGCAGACACAAAAAATTTTACTTGGTTCACCCTCACTGGGTTATGTCTAAAGAGCATACACCGGCAATGTACCGATGTACCAAATCTACTATAATCACACTTCTATTTACAAGGTTCGGGCTAGATCACTTCTATGCCCAGGCTCACTGCCTTAACAATATTTAGGGTTATCTCACTGCTTCCCCAAGGGTCACACCCTGTTTATCTCTCTCTGGCTCAATGATGGTGGAGAGGATCACTTTCTTCCTCTTCCTTTTCTCACTGCTCTGAAAAGGATCCACTTACAGTTTATAGACATATAGGTCTCTTCATTATCTCTAATGAATGCATCCTCCACTGTATGTAGATGCTCTGTGGAAGTTAATGTTTCATCCACTGATGAATACCACTTTACCACATATGCTTTGGGAAATTTCTAACTTTCATGCAACCCTAGAGTGACTTGTGTGCCCATTTAACTAGTACAAAGCCTCTGCCTTCATTGCAGAAAAACCAACTTGTGTGCCACACTTGCACGACACACTAGCGTGCCAAACTTGCGTGCCACACTACTTGCACGACATACTGGCGCGATACACTTGCACGGTACAATTTCATGGTACACTTGTGTGGTACACTTGCGCGGTACACTTGCACGACACAATTGCGCGTCACACTTCCCCCACACACTTGCGCGCCCCAATTGCACACACACTGAACTTGCACGACACACTTCCCCCGCACACTTGCGCGCACACTGAACTTGTGCGGCACACTTCTCCCACACACTTGCGCACCTAGATATCGGGTTTTATCTATGTTTTGAGCTCATTAATAAATGAGGAGGGTGGCCATCTATTTATAGGCATTTTTAGGTCTTGCGCGCCACACTTGGATTCCATACTTTTGTTCCACTTTAGGACTTTCTTGCCTCTTTATTTCCTTTTTCATATTTTGATATGATGATATTTGAAATATGACTTGCTTGCCACACTTGTGTGCCATACTTGCGCGCCATACTTATGTGGCACTTTAGGACTTGCGCGCCAAAACTTGTGTGCCACTTTTGGACTTGTGCACCAAAACTTGCATGCCACTTTTGGACTTGCACGCTACTTTTCCTTTGCTAAATTTTTGATGATTTGAATTCGAAAAAAATTCTTGGCGTACAACATTAGAAACCTCCTTAACACAATAGCACAACTCCCTTTGCCAAAAACACTTTTCCCCCATTCTCCAAGAAAACCCCCTTTTTCAACAGTTTGGGTCATTGAGACTCACTTTGTTAACAAACACAACATGGAGTCCTGCATTTTCAACAAACACAATCATCTAAAAAATGCTTCAATAATACCTTGAGGGATTTTTTCCCAACAACTACTTTATTTTACTATGTATGTTTTGTCATGTAATTCACATTTCTTATGTATAATATGGATTTATTTCAACTCTAGAATAATTTTAAGTTAATATATAGGATATTTATTCATTATATGCATATTTGTAATCATTATGCAATGTTTACTAGGGAAAATGAATCACCTCATGTCATAGAGATGATAGGTCGTATGTACGCATGAGAGATAGTATCATTCCATTAATGGTGAAAGGGTAAGTAAGTGTATAATATATTAATTTTTAAAGAATAAATATAATTTATTATTTATTATTTATATCCATTATATCTATCACTGTACCCATCCAAATACAGTGTTGATGAAAAACAAATTACACTATGACATGGAGATGGTAAGCCGTACGTACACACACACACGCGATGCTTTTATTTTTTTTAGGATGGATAAAAAGAGGAATATGATTGAAAATTAACTTTTAATTAAGGATAAAATAGTATTAAAATAGATAAGGGGGTTTAAAGTGATGAAAACCAAGGGAATCCCCCCATAAAATGATCTTATAGTCATTAGGTAGGGAACCAGTATAATAATCGATGATGTTGGGATCTCCGGGACCCCCCTTTCTAGAAAAAGAGTCTACAACAAAATTACCTTCCCTATAGGTGTGTATGACTACATAATTAAGGTTTAGGAGTATTTAAAAATTATTGATATGGTATACAAACTCCCACGGAGGAATAATTTTTCTATGAAGCATCTCAACAACAATTTTATAATCAGATTCAACCACCATCATGTGTATATTAAAGCAGTGAAACATGTGTAGACCACTAGAAATTGCCTTAAATTAGTCCCTAAGAGAATTTATCAGTCCATAGTATGGGTTAAATAAAAAAATAACTAATCCTTTTCCATCCCACACAATATCTCCTCCTATCATATTTCCTTCCATACATGAACTATCAATATTGAGCTTTGATCCATACAAGGGTGGAAGCCACTTGACACATTTACCCATTCTGTTACTTTTATATCCTCTCTCTATCATGAGACCACATTGGGAATGATCTCCTATAATATTGATGATTTATTCCCCTAGGGAAGGAGGGAACCTAGCTCAGCCACCAAATATCTGGTGTGCACTTTCAAGTATTAGAGGGAGGATGGATTACCCTCTCTATATTTGTTGTGCACCTCCCATATAATCCAGCATTCTATAGAAAATAACATACTTCAAGAATGATTTTAAGTATCATATAATCATGATTATAATACCTTATCTATATCATCTCCACTTAAAATTATTCCCATATTTTAGCTTAAGGAATTATAAAAAAATGATCCCAGACTCATTTAAATAAGATGTGCGTAGTAGTTTCAAGTTTGGCTAATGAACAACATTAGAAACAAGATGCAAGGGTGATCAATTTTTTTTCATTTTCATCAGTTTTAATAGTTTGATTTATCAATATCCAAACCAAAAATTTTATTTTTGAAGGAATATCCTTGAACCATAGAATAGATTCTCACCTATTAGATCCACTGTTAATATGTATGACAACATGGTAGTCCCTATTAGAAAAACTCCCCAAGGGAGAACCCATGAAGATGAAATAGTCTTGTTCATAAGCCATAATAATATCTTGGAAGGTATATTTATGATGATTTTCAAGGATATATTTGGGGAAAGAGGCAAAATAAATGGCCTATTTGAAGGGGATATCTAGTGCAGGGTATCCCAGGAAAGAGAGGGGGTCATCATCCCATTTATACTTCCATAAGTTTATCTCCCCATTACCTACCACCCAATGAGACATGTTTTATGGGACCTCCAAATGTTCAATGATATTTCTTAGAATACCACATGCTTTCCCATCCCTGGTATCCCTTTGTCTCAAATTTTTTCCAAATTTATTTCTCATAGACTTTACCCATAATTTATGGCCTTCGATAATATCCTGAGCTAATTTAGCCTACATGGAGTTCATGGTTTCTGAAATGTTGTGAAAATTTATTCCACCTTCATAAATTGTTTTATCCATCCTCCTCCAGCTCACCCAATGACATCTTCCATTCTAGTTTCCATTCCAGATAAATCTAGTTATGACCTTCTCAATCTAATCAATTTTCCATTTTAGAGATTTGATAATGGAAAAAATATTCAAAGTAATTGATGTAAGCATACTATTTACCAATTTTATTCACTCCTAAAGGAGTGGAACTAGTTTTTCTAGATTATAATCTAACTTAGAATCTGACTGAGAATGCATTTGAAGAGAGATTTCTTGATTCTTACATTAGATATTGGAGCCCATAAGTATTCCATAGGAAGGTGTAATATTTTCATTCCAACATTGGATTGAATAGTTATGTTGCAATGATATGAGTATTTGTTAGATATATATACATTTATCATTTTCAGATTGATCTTTTTCCTATTGAGGATGCCATATTTATCCATTATATCAATGAATCCTTCAATAGATTTCAACCTACCATTCATGAAAAATAATATATCGTCAAAAAAAATTAGACTATAAATGATATTGGAGTTATTAATTTAGAATAGAAAAAACACATGAAGAGGAATTAGAAGAATAAATGACCTTGGATGAGTTAGTAAAAACAATTACCTCTTATTCGTTGGACTCCCTTTAGATTTATTCTTAAGAGATCTATGGTTGGTATTCTCGGTAGACCCGACCTAAATAACTTGGATAAGGATGTTGGGAATATAAATGTTCATGTTTTGGCCGATATATAAATCTCAATGTGGTGTGATTAAGTGAAGTCGGTGGTTCCCTTTTATAATTGAGGTGAGGGGTAATTTTAGAAACTAAACAAATATTAAATCAATATAAATTAATTTTCATTTAAAAATGGATAAAATGTGATTTATTTAGAAGATAAGATGATGATGGGTCAAAATAATCTCAACCAATAATTTTTAGACAATTTTAGGTCATATTCTTACCCTTATCTTTTGGCTTTAACTCTTATTTAATCTCTTTATCTTTTACCGTGACAACATGTGTTTTTACTCCTTAAGGGTTAACATAGTTACTCTAAATTGAAAAAAGAACCATAAATAGATAATTTATGATATTTTAAACCCTATACCAATCATTTATATGAATGTTTTATTTTTATTAATTTTATATCATTTTAAAAAATATTATTTATTTTAAAACATCATTAATGTCAATTTTGATACTATTCATTACTTAAATTTTTTTAAAATATCATAACATTATATCTTCAAAAAACCATTAATATATCAATAATATTTATAGGTATTATTTAATTTTTTTATGAAATTAATTATATGAAATTATAGTTATTTTAATATTTTTCATAACATTTATTTGATATGTCCATTAATTAAACAATTACTACATCATCATTATGAAGGCCTTTAATTTAATTATTAAGTCCCTAAATTTGAAAATAAATTATAATGATGAAGTTAAAAAATTTATCTTTGAAGTTAATATTTATAGTCGAAGATATCTTATAAATAAACACATATTAAAAATATAATACTTATTGAAAACATCAGTATAACATATTTGGATTCTCTTAAAATAAAATACTATAAAAGGATTAAAGTCATCCATGTGGCTCCATGAGGACATAAAATTGGAATAAGGATATTTTAAGTCAAAAATAACTCATTTAATAAATTTATTACAATTTTTAGGGTAAATTTATAATATTTATAATATTATTTTTACCCTTAATTACTTGATTTACCCTTAACTGTGGTAATAAAAATTACTAAAGTTACTATTAATTTTGTTCAAAAATAAATGAGACATATTAAATAAATTTTAACCATACAATTAAAAATATATAATCTATTTTTAAAAATTAAAAACATATAATTTAATAAAATTAATTTAAAATAAATCTAGTTGATTGTGTGAGAAAACAAGTTACCAAAGTGAAAACATTCAAAAGATTGAAATGTTTTTATATCCAAATTTAATGTAAAATTGATTTAAATGACCTTAATTGGATTAAATGACATAAAATATATCTAATTATAATTTAAAACCAATAAAAATATAATTTATCACTATAAATTATTTAGATGAAAAATCTATTTTCAATTAAAATTCAGTATTTTTTATTATTCCTTAAAACATGAAACTTATCAGAAAAATACCAAAAATAAAATAAAATTAAATTTTGATATCCCATTTTCAAATAAGAAGTTTTATTTTTTCAAATATAATTTATAAAAGTGTCAAAAACTAGATTTGAAATAAGTGCTCCATCAAAAGGCGGTAAAACTAGCTTTTTATAAAAAAAATACATCCTTTATATATAAAATTTGATTTGTTCTAATAGCATATCTAGAAAAAACATAGGATGAATTTTAAATATTTTATTGAATATTATATATATATATATATATTCCATTAATGTAATCCAAAAAGTTTGATTTTTTTATAAAACACACTTGTTCACATTTAAATAGTTTTTTTAGAAAAAGATTTCATTTTATTTTAAATGGGGTTTTATCTTAATTTATAAATAAATGGTCACCAAATAATTCATTATAATTAAATGTATAATCCATATTTTCATAATTCAATTAATTATTTTCATTTCTTCCATTATAACGACTATGTTATAATGGTAAAATTAAAATAATAATTTTTATTTGTTCATTTAAGCTCGACGTGGCATATCATGTATGATATTGGACATAGTGTTTATTTTTAAAAAATCTAGATGTTATAATATACACCTACCCAAAACCCTTCAAATAACCTGTTTGGCCAAATTCTAAGTTATGAGAAGGGTAATTTGGGTTCTTGACACTAGAATATCCATGAAATGAAATATTCTAAAACTAATGGTGAGGGATATTAGATTTATATAAAATATAGAGAGATTAATAAATTTATAATTTATTTATCTAATTTTATAATCCATATAATTCATTAAAATTATGATCTGAATTATTATAGAAATGGAAATTCACATGACTTCGACTATATCAATGTGATCCTATCTAGAGAAGGATAACCTTCTCACTGGATTAGATTTAAAGGTATAGTATAGGTGCCTACATATTATAATAAAGTATCAAGGGAAATTGTACATGCGGGGAACCCCACTTCATGAGTCTCTTACTAAAGAGGCTAGTGAGGAAGAAGCATCTCTCTACCTAAAACACATGGATGATGCCATGGAAGTGAAATGTTTCATGATATACTCCATGTCCAGTGAGATTTTAAAGCAACGTGAGAATATGTATGCATATTTCATCATGTCTCACATTCATGATCCCTATCAAGAGAAGTAAATACAAGAGAGACATGAGATCTCTAATTAACTATTCATGTGAAATCTTGGAATGTCGACTCCATCTAGGCCTCATGCATTCAAGATGATTCGATGCATAAATAATATAAAAATATTAGGCTTTAGGATCTCTAATGAGATACACATAGATAAAATTATATCCTCATTAAATAAAGTATTATCTAGTTTTATTTTGAATTACAATATGATAAATATAAATATGACTCTTTCATAATTTTTTAATTTAATTTTCCAAGATGATAAGGACATGGGGCATGAAAACCTATGGTCTGTATGGTGAATAAGAAAAATAAGACCAAGTAAAAGGATACCAAGAATCATCCTAAGTATAAGGCTCTAGAGAATAATCCTTCAAAGAATAATAATATCCAAAGAAAAAAAATGCAGTATGGTTTTCATGTGGCATGCTAGGCCACTGGAAGAAGAACTGCACCCAACTAAAGAGGCGAGGGGAAGCCTTAGGTGAATTTGATATTTAATGAAATATTTTTATATATACACATTGGTTATTGGATATAGTTTTTAGTGTTCACATATGTATCTAAATTTTGGATCCATGTAGATTCAGAATGATTTCTAGAAGTAAGGTGAATCTTTGAGAATCTAATGGATCATGTCTTGTTGTTTTGGCTATAGGATATTAACACCTTTGATTACTAACTGTTATAATTTTGGTTTAAAAAATGTTATTTTATGCGTAATTTTACTAAGAAAGTCACCTTTATTTCTTTACTTTATAAGGATAGGTTTATTTTAAAATTTGTAAATAAATAATGCCACATTTATAGTGAAAATACAACACTTATAGAATAAAACCCTCAGGAAGAGTGTGATTAATGAAAAATTATGGAGTAAATATTGTTTATTTCATAAGGATATGTTGCCTATTTTTGTTTCAGTGGATGAAATTTTTTGGAGTTCATAGGGTTTTTAGGTTTTTATTCAATTTTATTAGAGGGTATTATTGTTAATTTATTATTCATTTTCTAGTCTTTTCTTTCATCTTTACTTCCATTTTCATTTGTGTTCATTTACAAGTTGATTTTAATTATGAAGTACCCAATCCTTGCACATGAGCCTTAGCCCAGTTGGTAAGGATTCCGTAAGTGCATCCAAATGACCAGGGATCAAATCCAGACAGAGACAGAATTTCTGAGTACTGTAGCAGTACTGTAGTGGGAACTGTGCAGTACTATAGTAGGAACTGTAGCAGGCACTGTTTGGCACTGTAGCAGTCAGGAATATGCCCCCGTTTGGGCCTTCAGGCCACTTATTTGGTCCCTGAGTCCTTTTAGGCCTTCGGGCCACCCAGGCCTTTGGGTCAGTAAGGCCTTTGGGCTACCTCAAGGACTTCGGGCCACCTTAAGTGCAGATGAAAACCAGATAATCTACAAGGAACAAGCTCTACAAGGAGGATGAGAAAGGAGACTTCACCATAGCAGAAGCTAAACAGATTTCAAGAATGAGAGGGTATGGAACCTGCCATCGCGACAAGCCTATGCATGCACGAAAATTCCTAGCCGAACAGCCATGCGAAGGTGGAGAGCTGATTTCACAATGAAGATGCAGGGGAGGAGCAGTTCCAAGTAGTTTGTCTGGGTCGTATGTAATGTTTGAAGCCTATGGGAAATTAATTCCTCTAAGGCCTATAGGCTATGTAATAATTATGCCTACGGGCCTTGTAAGGGTTCCACCTCACCCCTTGAAAGGTGGATTATCAAAAATCAATAAAAAATGAATGTCTTCAGGCCATTGGAGGAAGTACCCAATCCTTTTATTTCTTGACATAATTTCTAGTCCTATTTGATGGTAATTTTATTATTTTGATCCTACACAGTTATGGTGAAATATTTTTATTATTTATTATATTTTTGTGATTTAATTTATTTCATTGAATTAAACTTCAACTTTGTGTTTTAAATACCATTGTGATGAATCATGATTCAATTGAATTAAATGTTTTCATGCTTAATATTTTCTTTTATATGTGTAGCTAACCCACCTAGGGTTAGGGATCTAGAGTACGGTTATTTAAAATTAAATAAATTTGTAAATCTAAAACTGGACAATTTATTGGATAAAAATTTAGATTGATTTTTAAAATCCAATTTTATCCCTTTATATGAGCTAGACCAATAGATTACCAGATAAGGAACCCACCTAATTGGGATAGATCGAACTAGGATGAATAGTTTTCCTTATACTATTACTTTTTAGTTGTACCTAATGCATTTGGTTTAAAAATCACATCTAGAATAAAGAGTGGTTATCCCATATGAAAAGATCCAATTTTCTAGACCAAAGCTAAATTGGTGTATTTTGAATGGCTATGTAGTCTAAGGAAATAGACTTCCCCTTTTAGATTTATAGTTATCTATCATATAGAATCCCTGACATTAATATTTATCCCTTTATATATCGATTTAGTTTCAACTAATATATTTAATAGATTAACTAACTCTTTGAATAACATGAAGAATCAACCATAGGTTCCAACTTTCAGACCACTTGTGTCTCCATATATTCCCTATTGGTTCGAACCTAGACTTATATCATACTACATTTCTACCTAGTATTACTAGTTGGGTTTTATAAATTTATAATTTAAACATTACCATATATAACCAATGAAATTGAATAGGAACATAAAGTCCCCTTTTCTTGTCCTCAGTCCCTCAAATTCTCCCTCAATGGTTGAGTAGGTTTTCTCCAGGGCGATGATGCTACCTTAAACTCCTATGAATATTGGTAACTGAATTCTAGGTACTATAAAAGATAGGGGAATAAACTCTATACTAATGGGGTTAAGAACATAAACATCCCAAATGATTCAAAATCCACTTTATAAGATTCGTGGGTAGATTTGAAGGATAGATTCATCTTGACCATACACTGGTTAGAGCCAATGACATCAGATATTAGGAATCATTTTATAATCCCTAGGAAGAAGGAGTTATTTCATATTACCTTATACTTATAATTGGGATAGACTTATCTAATACCAAAAATTCATACACCTATTTCCTATTGAGGGATTTACCCCATGGAAACCTATCTAAAATACCATTACATGTTATAGAAAATAGGGATGACTCAGTAGAAGTTGACCCACCATAACTTATTTAATATCAAAGGTGTATCCCATGATTATAAAACACATGAGATTATCTCGTCATCTTATATCATAATGGGCTCCATAAATCAGTAATCCATCATTGGGAGGCCCACCCCTACTGAAGTAGATATTGGTACCACTCCATAGTCTCTACCCCCAGTAGAATTTACTCCTTCCTCTGATCCTCTTATTTCAGATGAAGAGAATTTGGATGACACCCATCCTTCCTATGAATAGGGTGTCTCCTCCATGGTTAATGAGTTTACCCAAGTGAATATCATAACTTAAGAATATCCAAGTATGAAACTAACCACAATAGTCATGTCTCTAGGGTAGCAGTAGTAATGTAAGACTTTCTTGAAACAACACCATGGAATATTCTCCTAGAGTTATAAAGAAATGTTATGTATAAAACCTAGGTTTCAGCTCACTACCTTAGCCTCCTATTGAGTCATCATGGGTTTAAAAAAACTCTAAAAATGATGAACCCTTCCCCTGGAACCATGGTAAAGTCATAAGTTGAAAAATTTCTCAGGTCAAACTTCATCAGGGAGGTTTAGTACCCAAAGTGGATAGCTAAAATTTTCCTTGTTAAGAAGAGGAATAAATAGATCATATTCTACATCAACTTTCGTGATCTCATCCTCCACTTCCATAAGGATGATTTTCCCATTCGAGTGAAAAAGTTTATGATTTAAACAATATCCAATTTATAGGTCTTTTCCATCATTTATGGATACTCTTGATATAATCATATTTGGATAGCCCCCAAAGATAAAGAAGCCACTAAATTAAGAGTTAATCAGATAACATTCTGCTACCAGTGATGCATTTAAGTTTGAAGAATTATGGGGCTACCAATAAGAATTTTATGAACAATATCTTCAATATACTCCTCAGTATAGTGGCATAGTTCTACATGGATGATTTTTCAGTAAAATACTACTAGCTCTATATCATATTAAGGACCTTGAGAAAGTGCTTGATTTCCTCTTATCCCATCACCTGAAGATGAATCCCCCAAAATATGATTTTTGGGATACATAAAGAAAGTTTCTAGGAATTTTTATTTGGTACATAGGCATTAAAGTCTATTTATATAATATCAAGATCATTAGCTAGATGCATCCTCTATGAAACCTTTGAGAGTTGCGAGACCTCCAAGGCTAACTGTCCTATATTCTATGATTCATTGAGAATATGGATATCCAATGTAATATCTTTTCAATACTCCTGAAGAAAGGAACCACCAACCCATGGGAAAAATATTTCCAATCCACATTCAAGTATATCATGTAGCATCTACTAAATTCTCCAATCATGATGTGACCCATCCTAGGGATTCCTCTAGTCCTTTACATAACCACTTTGGAGAAATCCCTTAGTGCCCTTCTATCCTAGAAAAATAATGATAATAGGGAAAAAATATTATATATATTCATCTATATGATAATCAATATAGAGAAAAAATATTCTTCCATTGAGAATAGATACATATCCATGGTCTTCTTATATCAAAATATGTGGCACTATTTATATCACCATGAGATATAAATGGTATCCTATATTGATATGTTGTAGTAAATATTCAACCACACCATTATAATAGGGTTATTTTTACATTAGAAAGTATTTATATAGTACTTATACATTAGTTTTATATCTATAAATCTGTTTAGGTATAAGAATTGGTAGATTTTATGGCCATGCATCCAAACCCTAAGGAACTATCCATGGATATTGACTTCCAAAATGAGGCAATCCTCATTATGGATCAGGTAGTTCCAAAATAGTAGATTCAATTTGATGGTTCCTCTTAGAAATAGATCATGAGAAGGCTCAATAATCCCAAAATTAATAGTATGGGCCTTATGATACTTATCATCACTCTTATTCAATCCTTATTTCTAGAAAAGTTCCTATTTTTGGAAGGCCACACTAAAAAAAGGCTATGTATCGGGCTATTGTCACTCAAATAAAGTTTTATCTTTAGATTAATGTCCCCTATTTTCATGTGAAGGGAGAATAATATCTAGTCATCAACAAGATCAATGGTGATTATGTTTCTAGGAAGTAGTAGATCATCCTTTTTTTGGAGCAGAATTGTGAGTTGATGGCTCAGTTCCCTTCCCATATGAAGGTTACTCATGTTCCCCAATCATAGAATGATCGAGGTGATGATTTAGAATTCATAGACTCATATTTAGAACCCTTAGTTTCAAGTATGTATCTCTTTATTTTTGTATTTTAAGTATATAAAGTGTTTGGGTAAGGATTGGGAGGGTTAGGATTACTTTTTGATGTTTTTGGGAATTTTATGGAGGTTTAAGGTTTGAGCATGGTTAGTTGAAACTGTAAAAATACTACAGGAAACCATGAAAAGTGAAATAGGTGATTCTTGAGAGGATCAGAGTTAGGTTCATGGTTTGTACAAACTATGAGACCACCTAAGAGTAACCATGCAATATGAGGTAGAGGGATTATGAACATTTGGTGTACAATTTGTACAAGCCAACCATGTGAGGTTCCCCTTGAGGTAGAGGCTGTCTCACAATTGGCGTATGATTTTTTAACCATACATGGTTAAAAATTAGATCCTAAAAATGTGTATCTAACTTAGTTTTACCCCAAATCCCTTAATTTTCTCTCTATTTTGACCCTAACTTGTTTTTACTTCTTCCTAAAAGTTTTGGAGACTTTTCTATTTGATATAGAGGCGATACATTAGAAAATATTGGTGCATTGAATGATGTATTTCTTGGTAAGTCTTCATTATTGGTTGTTTTCCTTAGATCTACTTCTCTTCCATCTCTTGGATTCATAAATCTGATCTGTTGGGGATAGATCTATGGTAGTGGGTTCCAATCATTATGATATATGGCGGTTTTTATGTTATGGAACAATATTTAAGGTAGGTTTTTGGATATTTAACCTATTTTTGTTGAGGAATTCATGTCGTTTTCCATAATTTTAAAGGCAATTGGATTCAATCTTGACTCCTATTATTAGAACTTAAAGGACTAGTTTCAAATTGATTTAATTGATTAAAATTGATTATGAAATTGTGGTGAAAATCTTGGTAGAAATCTTCTTTAGTGATGGTTTGTGGATTTTCGGGAATTGGTTGTAGTGAAAAGTGCTTGTTTGTGAATTTTAAAATGATGATTTTAAAATGTGGATATGTTTGATTCATGGAAAATGTTTTTTTGGAAAGGTTTTCAATAAAAATTATGTTTTATTTAAATGGATTGAGATGGATATTTTGTTATGGTTTTTGTATATATAGTTTGGTGTGATTCCATGATTTCAACGTGAACCTGAATAAGGGGCATGTACCATTGGGGTAAAAAGGGACGTGACCCTATATAAAGGGAATGTGCCACTGGGGCACAAGAAGATTATCCCCTTAGTTATTACTTATTGGATGGATGAGAGACCTATCATGAGTATATAATTTTACTAAATCATTAATGTTTGTGTGTGTAAATCATGGTTTGGGTTTTCCAAAAAGGAATATGAAATTGTTTGAAGATTTATTTGGTTTATTTCATTAGAAAATTTTTTTGGTATGGAAATTGTTTTATATTTTGATATAAAATTTTAATGTTTTAAATGGTTTTAGATCAATTGTTTCATATAAATGTGTTAAATTGTTCTATCCTAATGGAATGAGTACGAAATTCATTTGTGGAAAACCTATTGAGTTTCATTACTCACCCCCCTATTTGGAATGATGGTAATTTTGAAGATATTTTTTATCAAGACATAGGTAAAGGGAAAGTATAGAATTTATTCAGTGATTCACCGTGATACTTTGGTTTAGATTTTAGAGTTGGATCATGGACAATGTTGGGAGTTGTGGAGTTATGTCTTTGGAGTCTTTGAGTTTTATGGTTTATTATTTTGCTTTGGTACTTTGATATTGGTCATGTTGTGTTATGGTATTATTCTCATTTGGTATTTTTTGAGTTATACAACATTTATATCATGCATCATCTATTGGTTTTGGTTATGATATGTTTGGTTGTGGTTTTTTATTTTTAAAGGTAAAGTTTTCCCCCAATTGTATTGAATCCCTTGGAATTTATTTCCAACCTTTGGCATGTTGGTGATGTCGTATAAGGCCAAGTAACAATTCCCCATTTACTCAAGACAATGAGGAGGGGTTTGATGCTGCATCATCTCTTATAGAGACCAACCAAAATGACTTAGTAATTCATGTGGTGCACCGAAGGGTCATCCCCCATCACTTCTAACGATGAAGACCAAAAAGTAAATTAGCTAGCCATTGACACTTTATTAGTAGGGACCTGAAATACCTCGATGGTCAAAGAAGAATTTGATTAGATGATTCCCTTACTTGAGTATCTCTTGCATAGAACTCTCTTTCAATATTGAGATGAGCATGAGTGAAACGATCAGTATTCAGCGCGATTTACCCTCTAAGATGATTATAATCTTGAGAAAACCCTTTAAAAGTATGGGTTTGACGGAATCCTCCTCTACTTCATCCAAGGTAAGAAGATTCCATAGGTTATGTAAGAGGTCCATGCTAGGTCATGTGGGGCCCAATAATTAGGATTTAAGCTCTCCCACCAGTTCCATATATGAGAGTATTTTTAGGCCCACTATGGTTCATCAATAAATTGAAGATACTAAGAGGTTTTAGGCATTCTGGATCTATGAAAACATCATGAATTATTCACTAGAGCTTCTCTATGACACCAATTAATCTTAGAACTTTTCTGTAAGGGGACTAACATCATGGTGCCCTAACCACTAGTAACAGGTTGATAGTGATGGTTTATTCTAACTTCCAAATAATTATTCTCAATGTAATAGGAATCCACCCCCTAAAGGAAGTTAAGATCTGGTCTATGATTGAGTTTGTAAGGAATCACATAATATATGGATTCAGGATTCCTCATGTTATTCTCATAGATAACACCACTTACTTTTGAGCTGTTGGGCTAAAGAAGTTGTACGCCACGTACAATATCCCATCCAACAACACCTCCCACAATCATGTGAAGGAAAATAGATAGATTGAGGGATTTAACAAAACCCTCTCTAATATTCTGTAAAAAATGGTAGGATAGAACAAGAATATTTGGTACTGATAAGATCTCAAACTCCATATGGTCCTATCGAAAGATGACTCAAAATTCCACCCAGACAATCCCATACACTCTTGTGTATGTAATATAGGTAGTTTTTCCTTTATAGGTTCAGTTTCTATAATTTTAAACAACCATTTATGATTAGAAGATTCCAGACTAGAGGGCTTAAGTCCAATTGGTCATGTTGGAATACCTTAAATAAAATAGGCTTTAAGAACTGTATATCCTGGAAAGACATCATAATCATGTGGCATGAGAATTCAATAAAAAGGCCTTCCTCTTCCCATTCCTTTGAGATGATATTATATTCAATTTAAGGATGTCGAAGATGTTGATTCAATAAGGTTTTCCTTATGACTTTTCCATTCCTTCTTGTTTTGAAAATCAAAAACACCTTATACTTAAGCAAATCGATATTTTACTTCTCTAAGGAAAATTTCCTTCCTTAAGGAAATTTACCCTAACCTAGATTTCCTTATATATATCAATATTTTTCTTAAGTATAAAAATCAGATTAATACCTAAAACATTGGAATCATATAATACTTAGATATGAAGCATTTTGTTTTAGGATCTGAATTCTAGATATGAACTGTAATGAAGTTCCACTCCGAATTCTGGATATGAACTATAATGAAGTTCCATTTCGAATTTTGGATACGAACTCTAATGAAGTTCCATTCTGAATTCTGGATACAAACTCTAATGAAGTTCCATTCCAAATTTTGAATACGAACTCTAATGAAGTTCCATTTTGAATTCTGGATACGAAATCTAATGATGTTCCGTTCTGAATTCTGGATATGAATCCTAATGAAGTTCCATTCCGAATTCTAGATACGAACTCTCATATAGTTCGACTCCGAATTCTAGATAAAAACTCTCATATAGTTCCACTCCGAATTTTGGACTCCGAACTTCTATGAGTTAGACTCCGAACTTCTATTAGTTCAACTCCGAACTTCTATGAGTTTGACTCCGAACTATGTAAGTTCAGGTTCTGAATTCTAGTGAAACCAAACTCCAAATTTCCTTAGAAATTCAGACTCCGAATTTCTACAGAATTCAGGTTCCGAATTCCTATATAACAGAATCCAAATATCTCTTTATTATAAGACTCTAAATTCCATTTTGGTTAGACTCCGAACTTTTATTTTCTTAAATTCTGAACTTCAGTTTTGCTTATACTTATACTTGTTTCATAACAAAATGATGTCGTGATTTCAGTTACACATGTTTTGTTATAAAACGATGTCGTCCATTTTATTTCTAACTAACCGTTGGTTGAGTGACACATGTACATGTCCATCTGAAATTTAAAGAAAATATGACCGTTGGAGGAGGGAGCTGACCGTTGGAGTTTCGCCTATAAATAGGAGCTCATTTGAACGAGCTCGATACTAAACTGAACTTTGACACAACATGTGATTACATGCTATTGAAGTGAGTTCTAGAGAGAGAGGCTCTTATCAACTCTCAAAGCTTCGTGTATAAAGTTTGAACGACTTGTTCAAACTTTTCCTTGTGCAGACTTTCTTTGTGCAACTCCGATTGTTGGTGATTACAATCGATGGCTTTCGGGGATAGGAAGACAGAGGTTCCAACACATTGAAGTTGAGGGCTTCTTTGCTGAGGAAGACAGAGATTCCAACTACCTTGAAGATGAGGGCTTGTGAGGATAGCAAGGCAGAGACTCCGATCTTCATATCGATGGCTTACCCTGGTGTGGGTAAGACAGAATTTCTTGAATGTATAAATCAAGGGACCTTTTTCCAAGGTTGTTGGATACCCTTCTCTCTGGGTTAAAATATTTATATCTTGTTACTTGTTAATGTTATAAGTTTTTCCGCTGCATTTTTTATTGTTCGGAAAGTATAACCTTCTTATATTTCCTTACACTTGTAATCTGATTTGGTTAAAATTATATATGCTTTAAGGTAGAATGTCATATTATAAACTTTGGTTAAGTTTCATTTTCCAGATCCATATTTCCGGAAACTGTTTTTCGGAATCACTTTCCAGATTTAAGCAAGTGCATAGAACTAGAAGTTTGTAACATCATACTTTGTCCCAATATTTCAATTGGTGTTATAGGTGTTGTGAATTTTCTTAGTTTAAATTTGTTAAACTTAGATCTTTCCTTGTTTAAGGAAATTTTTAATGTGTACAATTCACCCCCTATTGTATATTGAGCATCTACATTATTATTTTGATCCTACAATTGGTATCAAAGATTGGAAACCTCATACTCTATACCAATCCCACAATTGGTATCAGAGGAAGGTTTCTGAAATACTTATACTCACATATAAGTTTTTCTTTCTCAGTTTTTCATTATTCTATATTTTTCTTACTTAGGAATATTCTCTTTGAATCCGAACTTTTGTTATTAACAAGTTTTTGTGTAGAATTTTTTTTATGATGGTAGGAATCAATGTTGGTTCTATCGACAAACTAAATCCTACAAGACCACTAATTTTTGATGGCAATGATTATGAGTATTGGAGAGATTGAATAAATACTTTCATTATCAATACTGGAGTAGAAAATTTTGTTATGATTACTGGGGGTTATCAAATTCTTGATAAGGAAGTTAGTACTTTCACAAACCAAGAGAAGCATGATTATCAATTAAACTATAAGGTACACAATACTCTACTATGTTCATTGACTAGGAATACATATAGCCAAATTTCTTCTTGTGAAGCAGATAACTATATGTGGAAGAAACTTGAAGTTACACATTTTGGTACATCCAAAGTGATTGAGACTAGAAGATCTATGCTTAGAGATGAGTATCATGGTTTTAACTTTCCTTATGGAGAACCCATATGTAAAGTACAATAGAGATTCGTGACTATCTTGAATATCCTACAATATTTGGGAGAGAAAGGTTTGGATGATGAAGATCTTGTGGACAAGATCATTGATATTATGCCCAGTGAGTGGGAATAAAAGAGAAAAGCTATTGATGAGAACATGAAGGTTACTCAAATTTCCTTAGATGAGTTATTTGGAACTCTTCTTCAACATGAAACAATAATGAAGAGAGATGATGACAACATCAAAAAGAAGAATGGGAATGGTAGTGTTGATTTTACTACTACTTCGAATCACATGAAAGCTAAGACTCCTGAGAGAGTTACTAGATCCAAGTCTAAGAAAGTTATTATCCAATCCGAATCTAGTGAGAGTGAAGTCTTAGAAAATGAGTTAGCTAATATTTCTCTAAGGATGAACAAGATATCTGGTCAAAAAAATTTCCAATCCAAGTATAGGAAGAAGGAAAGGAAAGATAAGAAAGATTCAGAGGTCACATGCTATGAATGCAAGAGAAGTGGACACATAAAACCTGATTCCCCTATGATTAAAAAGAAAGAAAGGAAAGGGAGTCATTCTGAAAGGAACAGAAAGAAGTTCTATAAAGATAAAGCTAAGAAAAGTCTGAAAGCTAATACTACCTGGAGTGCTAGCTGTGGAGACTCTTCAGAAAGTGAATCTTCAGAATATGATTCATCAGCTCATAAGAATATGGGATTCATTGCTAATACTTCTTTTCCACATACATGTTTGATGGCCAAGGTACACTCTGCCGAGGCTTTAACAAATTTATCTCTTGATAAGAATTACTATTATGAAAATAGTACTTCTAATGAAGATACTTCATCCTCACAAAATGAAGAACCTTCATATGAAGAAGTATCTAGATTTTCCAAGTTACTTGAAGCAAAAAATTGTAAAATTTCTAAGAAATTAGACAAGTAAAATACTAGGGAAGAAATTATTACAAAAGAGATTTCAGATCTTTCATCTGATCTTAAAGATAAATAAGAGCTTTTAGAAAAACATTCTAAAGACCTTGAGAAAGAAAATTCTGATAAGGAAGAACTTTCTAAAGATCTTAAGAATACTATTTTAAAGATGAAAGTTTTTGAGGAAAAATCTAACTCTAAGGAAATGATTCCCGAGGATAGGAATTTAGTCGTTAGACTAAAATATGAAATATTTTCTCTTAAGAAGATTCTTGAAAAATTTCCCTCTGGGAAGGAAAATTTTGACAAGATGTATTCTCAAATTAAACCTCACTGAAACACTACTGGAGTAGGTTATACTCACAAAAAACCAGTTTTCAAAAACAACTATTTTGTTCCTTCTAGAGCCCATTTTTGCACTAAGTGTCAAAGTGGTGGGCATTGGAAGAAAAACTATTATTTGAATAGAGTTCAATCTCTTGGGTTTCATAAAGCATATTTTTCTAAACAAATGTGGATACCCAAAATTTTTTTTTCAAGAAATTCCGGATCCAAGCAAGTCTGGATTCTGAAAACCTAAATTTTTCTTATTTTTAGGAAAATAGGGAAAATATCGACCATAATACTTGGTACATGGATAGTGGATGTTCCCGACATATGACTGGTAACAAAAGCTATTTTGAAAATATTATCAAAACAAAAGGAGGAAAAGTAACTGTCGGAGATAATTCTCAGGGAGAAATTATTGGTATAGGTAATATCGTTCTTATTGAATTCAAATGTCTTAGGGATCACACACTAAACGGAGATATTATTCTTCAATTTATCAGAATAGAAGATCAACTTGCTGATATTTTCACAAAATCTTCACCTTGCGATATATTTGAATACATTAAACAGAAGTTAGGAATGATAACCGTGAGGTAATATTTCTTCATTAATTTCTTGTTGAATAATTCTCCTTATAGTAATAAAATCCTTTTCATAGGGGGAGTACATTTTCTTGTTAGCATAATCAAAATTTTCGTAGTCAGTTTTTTTTGCTTTTGTAATCAAAATTTTCATAGTCAGTTTTTTTTGCCTTTGTAATCAAAATTTTTGTAATCAGTTTTTTTTTCTTTTGTAATCAAAATTTTCTTAGTCAGTTATTTTTTCTTTTGTAATAAAAATTTTCATAGTCAGTTTTTTTTTTGCTTTTGTAATAAAAATTTTCATAGTCAGTTTTTTTTTTATTTTTTAATCAAAATTTTTGTAGTCAGTTTTTTTTGCTTTTGTAATCAAAATTTTCGTAGTCAGTTTTTATTTCTTTTGTAATCAAAATTTTCGTAGTCAATTATTTTTTTCTTTTGTAATCAAAATTTTCATAGTCAGTTTTTTTACTTTTGTAATCAAAATTTTGATAGTCAGTTTTTTTTCTTTTGTAATCAAAATTTTTGTAGTCAGGTTTTTTTGGTTTGGTAATCAAAATTTTCGTAGTCAGTTTTTTAATCTTTTGTAATCAATATTTTCATAGTCAGTTTTTTTTGTTTTTTGTAATCAAAATTTTTGTAGTCAGTTTTTTAAGCTTTTATAATCAAAATTTTTGTGCTCAGTTTTTTAAGCTTTTGTAATCAAAATTTTCATAGTCAGTTTTTTTTTCTCTTGTAATCAAAATTTTCGTAGTCAGTTTTTTTCTTTTGTAATCAAAATTTTCATAATCAGTTTTTTTTAAAAGCTTTTGTAATCAAAATTTTCGTAGTCAGCTTTTCAAACTTTTGTAACTAAAATTTTCGTAATGAAGTTTTCAGAACTGAAATTTTCATAATGGAAATTTTCAGAACTGGAACTTTTGAAATGAAGATTTTTATTCTCGGAATTTTCATAATGAAATTTTTCGTACTTATACTTTTCATACTGATGTTTTTGGTACTCAAACTTTTTGTACTAGGATTTTCATACTCACACTTTTCATACTAGATTTTTGGTACTCAAAGTCTTTTCAACTTTTAGTTTTTCGTAGTTAGTTTTTCGTAGTTAAATTTTTCCTCAAGAAGAATATCACCTATTACGAATAAACTTCCTGGACAATACGAAAGGTATGATTTCCTTATTTAACATTTCTTAGTCATATTTTTCTTACTGGTATTTTCCTATGAGTTTTAAAATTTCTCAGATTCTAGTTTTCTTAAATCCGATTGTTTTTCTTAAAACCTCAAAAGATCGGATTCAAGATTTCCTTGTGGATATGATTTCAACCGTCAGATCAGATCAAATGGTTTTTCAACCGTTAGATGGTTTTTGGAAGTTCAAAGGTCACATCCCTCACCTATATAAAGGGGACCCCTGATGGTTGTCCCACATCGATCTTCAGGCTCTCGCGTATTGAAGTTCTGCCTCCCTTTTTAAAGCTCGTTCCGAATCTTTCAGAGCTCTTCATTTTGAATGTCTGTTAAAGCTACTTCTCAGGATATGTCAACTACGAGGACAATATCAAAATGATTAGTTTACAGGGAGAGGTGAGTGCATCCGAGTTTCTATATGTATGATTATCTTATATCTAAGAATATCACATTGAATGGCTGGGAGGATGTTTTTTTATCAAAGCCAGCGAGTCCGGATCCGGTTTATATAGATTTTCTTGTTGAGTTTTACGAGTCTGTTTCCTTCCTTAAGGAAGATGGCAGAGAGAATTTTTTGTTCAAATATTATTGGAAGACTTATATGCTTTCTTACACCAAGGCTGCAAGCTTGGTGGGTCTATATTATGAAGGTGAAGCTGAGTTTTGTTCACATAAGCTTCCAGATGAGCAAGGAATTTTCAACAAAGTGAAGGCATTGAAATGCCTTTGACTTAAAGATGCCAAGACTTCTAAGATTGCTCATCTCTCTTCGAATAATCGGATTCTACAGTTGTTGGTACAAGGCTTTTTAGTACCGAGAAGGGGTGATAAGGATAATATCAAGAAGAGTGATATATATATCTTATATTTTTTAGTAAATCTAAGGAAGTTGAATTTGATGAGGCATGTTTTTATTACAATTAAGAATATTAAAGAAGGCAATCTGAAAGTTCATATCATAATGTATCTGACCTTACTTTTTAAGCTTATTATCAGATGTCTTGATTCATTTAAAGTTCCTTGAACTTCCAAGCCAAGGCTTTGTAAGATGATGTTGATAAGTGATTATACAATAAAGAGGATGAAGATGGGAAGGTTAAATCTCTTGCTCAAAAATTTTAAAAGGGATATAGATCTTTGGATTGAGCTCGAAGAAAAGCTTGTAAAGCAAGATGAAGTTCTTAAGGCACAATCTGAGGCCCTGAAAGATCAAGATGAAAGGATAAAAGCTTTGGAGAAGAAAGTTTAGGAAGATCAGAAAGATTTGAAGAAGCTAAAAACCCTCTTGAAGAAGCTAATCCCAAAGGAAAAGGAAGACAAATATACTCAATCTGATCTTTTGTTGCATTTGATTTTCCTTGCAAAAATTCTTTCAACTGTAAAGAAATTTTGGTTGTTTGTATCTAGTGTTTTTTTGTACTAATGTTTCAGGTACTTTTTTTTTCCATTCCCACAATTCTTTTTGAAAATCACAAAGGGGGAGAAAGAAAAAGAACTAATCCTAAGTGGGAGAAGGAAAATTTCTAAACTAAGAAGAATTATCCTTAAGTAAGGGGGATTTCTCATTATGATTCCTTCATTATAATGAAAATTCCATTCCAGAAATTCAGAATACAATCCTTAGAGTTCCAAAGCCTAAGGGGGAGTTAGTTGTATTCACTATTATCCATGAACAAAGGGAGATAAGTTTTAATTTCAAAGTCTAATGAAAATTTTTCAAAGTTCTTATATTATTTTTCAAAAGGTTGTTTGTGCTTTCCAAAAAGGGGGAGATTGTTGAGTCAATAAGGTTTTCCTTATGACTTTTCCATTTCTTCTTGTTTTGAAAATAACAAACACATTATACATAAGAAAATCAATATTTTACTTCTCTAAGGAAAATTTCCTTCCTTAAGGAAATTTACCCTAACCTAGATTTCCTTATACATATCAATATTTTTCTTAAGTATAAAAATTGGATTCATACCTAAAACCTCAGAATCATATAATACTTAGATATGAAGCATTCTGTTTTAGGATCACAATTCTAGATATGAATTGTAATATTGTTCCACTTCGAATTCTGGATATGAACTATAATGAAGTTCCATTCCAAATTCTAGATACGAACTCTAATGAAGTTCCATTCCGAATTCTGGATATGAACTCTAATGAAGTTTCATTCCAAATTCTGGATACGAACTCTAATGAAGTTCCATTCTGAATTCTAGATACAAACTCTAATGAAGTTCCATTCTAAATTCTAGATACGAACTCTAATGAAGTTCCATTTCGAATTCTGGATATGAAATCTCATATAGTTCGACTCCCAATTCTGGATACGAACTCTCATATAGTTCCACTCCGAATTCTGGACTCCGAACATCTATGAGTTCGACTCCGAACTTCTATTAGTTCGACTCCAAACTTCTATGAGTTCGACTCCGAACTATGTAATTTCAGGTTCTGAATTCTAGTGAAACCAGACTCCGAATTTCCTTATAAATACAGACTCCATATTTCTACAGAATTCAGGTTCCGAATTCCTACATAACAGAATCCGAATGTCTCTTTATTATAAGACTCTGAATTCCATTTTGGTTAGACTCTGAACTTTTATTTTCTTACATTCCGAACTTCAGTTTTTATTATACTTATACTTGTTTCATTACAAAACGATTTCGTGCTTTCAGTTATACATGTTTTGTTATAAAATGTTGTCATCCATTCTATTTCTAACAAAATGTTGGTTGAGTGACACGTGTACTGGTCCCTCCGAAATTTAAGGAAAATATGACCGTTGGAGGAGGGAGCCAATCGTTGGAGTTTTGCCTTTAAATGAGAGCTCATTCGAACGATCTCGATACTAAACTGAACTTTGACACAACTTGTGCTTACATGCTGTTGAAGTGATTTCCATAGAGAGAGGCTCTTATCAACTCTCAAAGCTTCGTGAAGAAAGTTTGAACAACTTGTTTAAACTTTGCCTTCTGCAGACTTGCTTCGTGCAACTATGATTGTTGGTGATTACAATCGAGGGATTCCGGGGATAGGAAGACAGAGGTTCCAACATGTTGAAGTTGTGGGCTTCCTTGCTGAGGAAGACAGAGGTTCCAACTACCTTAAAGTTGAGGGCTTGTAGGGATAGAAAGATAGAGACTCTTATATTCATATCTAGGGCTTACCCTGGTGTGGGTAAGACAGAATTTCTTGAAAGTATAAATCAAGGGACCTTTATCCAAGGTTTTTGGATACCCTTCTCTATGGGTTATAAGATTTATATCTTGTTACTTGTTCGTGTTACTAGTTTTTCCGCTACATTTTGTATTGTAAGGAAAGTATAACCTTCTTATATTTCCTTACACTTGTACACTGATTTAGTTAAGATTCTATACGCTTTATGGTAAAATCTCATATTATAAACTTTGGTTAAGTTTCATTTTCCAGATCCATATTTCCAGAACCTGTTTTTCGGAATCACTTTCAAGATTTAAGAAAGTGCATAGAACTAGAAGTTTGTAACTTTATACTTTATCCCAATATTTCAATTATTGTTAGAGGTGTTGTAAATTTTCTTAGTTAACTTTGTTAAACTTAGATCTTTCCTTGTTTAAGTAAATTTTGAAACTGTAAAATTCACCCCCCTCTTGTATATTGAGCATCTACATCGTTATTTCGACCCTACAGATGATGCCTATGAAGAATCATATAAATCTAGAACCCAAATAGTAAGGAAATTACATCATTAATAAGGTCTAATCTAATGGTGAATAATCATTTATAATTAAGGATGGAGAGTGCATCACACCTCCCACTAATTCTAGGTTCCTCAAGCGGTACTTTGCATTAACCCATATTTCGAGCTGTATTACTTTAAAATACAAATCCCATGTCCTAGTGACCTGGAACAAAATAGTACGACATTATCCAAGCTACATGACATTAAACTATGGTATAACCTATGTGAAGAGTATAGGATGAATTGTGTGAAAATATGATATGCCTTATGTGATAATCATGAGATGAAACCCCCATCACCTAAGTAGCTTCCATGCGTAAGCCCGGACATACCATGTTTTCTCCTTATCAGCACCCAGGAAACCCAGTTGCATAATCCCCACTCATTCCAAATCTTCTCTTTAGCAGTAATGGGTGGACTCTGGTGTCATCCCCCATCATAGTCTAAGTTGTATGACTTTATGTTTTAAATCCCAACATCTAGGTCACATGATGTAAAACTATAGAAAAATGTACTAGTCACATGGAATTAAATTGTATGACACTATGGTAAAATCAATTCAACCTTAAACTATAAAAAATTCATCCTTACTATATAACGTTAAACTACATGTCCAACATCCTTAACAAAAGACATTAAATTTAATGTTTTATGTCCCCATCAGATGACTTGAAAATGTGTGATACTAAGAACCCTCACTTGAGAAGGTGCCCCCTCCTCAGTGTCGATATACTACCACATCGTTCCCCGGAACTATGTTTGGATTGATTCTCAGTTTCATGGGATACATAGTCATAAATAGACACCCTATATTCAAGCCCATATACAAATTCACCACAATATTAGATCATATTCACTAAAATTAGGCCCCCATGGCCTCTGTTCACATCAGATTTATTATTTATGGTAGGCAAAGTCATGTCACCCTCAACAGAGTCTGAGATGCACTAATTAAAACCATAAATCCCAATATACTTGTCGCATGATGTAAAATTGTAGGAAAACATCCTAGTCATATGGAGTAAAACTGTATGACACCATCTTGACTATTTGAAGTTAAATTATGGGACAATGTATAGGTCACACAATGTTAAAATGTATGACGTTTTGGTCAAATCTCTATGAACTTAAACTAAAAAAACACAACCTTACTATATGAAACTAAAATTCATGTTCAACATACTTTCCACAAGATGTTAAACTACGTAATCCATATCCCCATCACTTGATGTAAAACATCATGATACCTTGGGTCCTCACTAGAGAGGATAACACCCTTTAGATGTCATCCACACAGCACATCACACTCTATAACTATATAATTTTTTATTATTGTTTTTAATGGGATATGTAGTGACACTTGGATCCCAAATCTCAGTAAGAACCTAAGTACTAACCTATTTCAGGGCCTCCCCTCTTGGAAACATGCTCAATCCTCACCTGTCAGTATGCCCATTCAGTGCGTTCAAGCACATGAAGGAAATTCTCCCATAGTGTTTGACTTCCTCTTGAGCATACCAACATGTAAACTTCTATGAATCATACCTTCCTTAATTTGGACCATTATCACCCTATTGACCTGGATAGGTCCCCTAACAAAAATAGTGCATGGCCAAAATGGATCACCTACCATCCTAGGCACATTACTTGAAGGATTCCCCAAAAAAGATAGTAGTTACTATTTTTAGAACATGGTAAAAAGTTTATTGTACAATTTTTTTTCTCATCCTTAACTAGTGTGGATGTGGAGCCTATGTTTCAAACATGTTCAGCAGTAATTCCCTACCTATCAGTCACCCTCATTTTCGGTCTAGATATCAGAATCCATGATTTACCTCTCTTTGCACCACCCTTTTTTGGTGTAGGTTCATCACCCTTGAAATTATACCCACATTTATTCATGCATGGTGAACAAGAAAATCAAAATTTTTGGGAAATTTAAAAGTTAGATTATTTTCCCATGTTGTTTTATCCCTTATAAGAAGTGAAACTCCCTACAAATTCTTATTTCTCACATTGAGAATGGCTCATGTGGGATTATGAGTCATGGTGGAATTTTACCAAGAAAGGTTGAGATGTATAGACATTCTAAAATCAAATTTCACCCCTAGTTTATTCCAATCCACATGTATTAAAACTGGTGAAAATCACCAATGATATAAGAATCATGACCATAAACTATGTCCAAATTGTCTTAGATATGTTTCATGTGGTATGATTCCACCATGTCCCTCTCTTCAGGTTGGGTCTTTACTAATTTTTTCAACATGAAAACCCCCTGAATACACCCCCCATATAGTCCAAGTATCATGGCCTTAAATTGTTTTCAAACCCATAATCTAAGATCTATAATGTTAAACTAGTAGAAACCCCTTTTGTTTTGAGAGAAATGAACTCAAATTATATGAAAAACTCTAGTAAAATCTACATGACCTAAAATTGTAATAACCAACATATTGGTCACATGATATTAAAATACATGACAACATCCTTTTTATAAGACATTAAACTTCTCAATGTCTATTCCTTGTTTCATGACCTTAAACTATGTAGCTATAATATTACTATGAAACATTTAAAATTGAAAAATTGGTTTATCATCGTCACTAGAGAGGACATACCCCTACACTTATGATGCTAGTATCCTACCATGCCATGCTGTAGAACTACATGTGGCTTGATTCCCATATTCATGGGATATGTAGTGATGCATAGACCCCATATCTCACACCTATCCATGAATTCCTCTATAATGTGATACAATCATTACTAACATTCATCCCATGACCCTCTTTTCATGATAGATTCATCAATTATAGCTAGTGGAACAATCTCACCCTCACCAATGGTCTAAGCATCATGACCTTAAGCTATGTGAAACTCACCATTGAGTTTTTTTGTATAGCATGAGGCCTCCTTAGCCATCCTTTCACATTATATTGGTACTACCCTCCATGCCACACAAATTTCAACAGGATTCACCAAATGGTCCAAGCATCACAACCTTAAATTGTGTGAATTCGTCCCTTTATAGACCTCAGTTCACATCTTGTTTGCACCATATCTTGTGTTTAATCAGACTAATGACCATTTTTGTTGCATCCTCATTTGACAAGACTTTCCCTTTTGGCATAGATCTTATACAAAACCACAATCTAGTACTCAATATGGATTAATTACCAATTCCATGAGATATATAGATATAATTGAATATCATGTGTAGGGCCCATACCCAAAATCATCTCATCTCCTATGCCTTGTTTGGAAACCCCACATCCCATTTCAGATATTAGTTCCCAAACACATAACAAGGTGATGTGATGCTTATATATAGGTGGTATAAGAATTATGAACTTAAACTATTTCCAACCCCAATCCAAGAATTATGACCTTAAACTATTTGATACCTTGGTCTAAGAATCATGACATTACACTGTGTATAATTATCCATGCATATGTCCGTAAATGTATGCCCATCCAATCCAATGGAATGACACTGAACTATCCAAGGTAAGGGGTACATATGCCTACCTAGTTAAAAACATATAAGTTAAATATAAGAAAAATACATTCTTTCACCTACCAAGACTACCCTATGACTTGGAAAAACGTAAGGGTTCACACAAAATTTGCATAAATCCCACGAGATTCACTACTAGTCCCCCAAAAAACCTACTTGTAACTGTTGAAACCACTAGTTTGGGGAAAAGTTAAAATCCAGTCCTTAGTTCCCTATCCTTCATGAGGTATCATCCCCCATATTCCATTATCATAAAACCCATTGTATAAATAAGGAGGATGCTATTCACATTAACTCACACATCCTGGTAACAAGATGCTAAACTATTCTATGAACATCATGGTCACTTGATGCTAAAATTTATGATGCATCATCCTCACCATACAATGGTAAACTATATGTTCAATGTCCTTTATGAAAGATGTTAAACTTCACCCTTTTCATTATCATTACATAACATAAAAAAATGTTTTAGACCCTCGCTTGAGAGGACCTTTCTCCCCTTCGGTTCCTGTCACTTACTACAACTCTTGAGTTCCTCAACCATCACCTATAATCCAAGATTAAAATCCCCTTGGAAAGATATTATGAGTTCCACTTAAGTCGATACACCCACTCAATATTCTTAGTTCCACAATGGTGTAATTCCCATAGCATTGAACTCAATTAGAACATTCTCTTAGTTCACCACCATTATTCACATGTTCCTTGATTTTTATCCCTACCATCTTCCATTTATAAACAAGCCCCTCTAATTGTGTTGATTTCTAACCAAAATGGCCCACCTTCTATCCTAAGTGCATTCCTAGAAGTACTTTTGATGATAATTTTATGGGACCTATTTTTTGAAAATGTTCAATAGTTGACTTTCATTTTTATGTCCCTACTCTTGGAAATGTGATTATAGAACTATCATTAAGACATGATCAATGTTCTACCTCATTCAACCTATCACACCTCCTTATAGCCAGAATCCTAGAAATCTTGATTCACATCCTCCATATTCACCCTTTTTTTGGGTATAATTACATTCACCTAGCATTTACACACATGTACACCTATTCTCATTGGGAAAACAAGTCAGTTGTACAAAGCCCCACTCCAATAAATGTTTTCCTACTATGGATAATCCTAGTGGTCGATGGATCACTCTGACCCCAATCACCCAACCCATGTCAGGAACTCTCATGTAACTGAGTGATCTTCTTTTATCTCTTAATTCTCACATTGAGAATGTATCACATGGGAAAAGAGGTTTATAGTTGATCACCTTGTTGGTGTAATCGAAATACAATAAAAAATAATATATATATATATATATACACACACAAAATGATTTGAATCACACACTTGTATTACCTTCACTGAGTAGGGCCATCCATAGGATACAACCTATCCTTTATTAAAATATAAAGGAAGATCCCCTTTTTTCTTGATCTGGGTGAGGGACTACTCTAACTCCTCCAAACTTTTCTTGATTCCCTCAAGATCCTATTGATGCCTATTTATCTCTATTTCCTCCTCCTCAACTATAGGGAGAACCTCATTGGAACCTATTCATAGACAACCCTATTCAGCCCTACACTCCGCCACTAGGGATGATTCCCTCCTAACATCAGCCTCTGCCACTACTATTTGTTCCCTTAACTGATTTATCATCCCTCCCTTAGTGTTAGTAATGTTCTCCTTCCATTCCACATTCTATTACAACTGAGAAATATCTTGTTCATTTTCCTAGAGTGTTTGACTACCTTTTGAGTACTTCTAATACAGGACAATATAAATCTCCTAAAGTTTTTCCTGTACTTTCTTAATGAGGAAGTCTTGAGATAAAGAATGGAGGCCCTGAGAGTCCACCCTGCCAATCCCCAGATTCTCCATCCATTGGTAGAGGGACCCCACCTAACTTGGAAGATCCACCCATGGGGTGTGGGTAATGATGTTTTATACACTTCTATGCACCCTACACTGAATGATACAGTTATCTTCAATATCATTGGAACTAGAGTCCTCTAAATCCTCATTATATGATCATACTCTAGGAAGGATACCATAAAACCAATAACATAGTCTTCTATATTCATTCTCTCAGTCAATCTAGGATCTATATCCAAAAGAAGGTAGATTCATCTATTACAATGGTATCCATAGCTCCATCTTGATGTGTTGTAGTAGGGAAAGGATCATCTGTAGTAACAATATTAGTAGTTTCCTCAGGATTGGATAAATTATCCATGAACTCATATATTATAGTATCCCCATATACTTCTTTTAGGGGTGTGACTTCAATCACCACCACCGATGGTTGATTATATAAACCTTTTTATACCACTATCAATATAAAAGTTTATTAAAACCTGAATTATGGTAAATAGGGAAGAAATAGACCTAAGTAAAAGAATTATAGATAGTGTATATCTAGGAAAATATATCAAATATTCTCACCAGTAGTCCTATCAATGATGAATCTGCACATAAATTAATGCCTCAGCTGCTGGAAGTTTCGCTGTTGCTGAACATATTGGTGTTGTTTAAAATAAATAGACAAGTCAGTAAAAAGTTCTAGAATTCATGTCAGGAAAAAACCTGAATAACCTGGTACAATAGTACCGAAGTTGACACTGAAATGACTCCAAGTTATTTCTTAATCCCCATTGGTTGGTGACTATTTCCTAGTAATCAATCAAAGTTAGAGGGAATGATTTCTCCCTAAGATAAAAAACAATATATGTTAGTAGAACATAAAATAATGAACAATCGGTATGCCAAACACTTCTCATAGAGAAAAGAGTGCCACAAGTAGTCAGATAAACATCCAAAATCAAAACATAATCCATAAGATGACATTATATCCACCAAGACCAATCCTCAAAATCCTTATGCAACAAGTGGGCCATAACTCCACCAATCACCACCATCACTCCAGGTCCAATGAATCAATAAAAACCAAAACATCCATGCGAATATTTCCCCTTTCCCAGACCTGTAATAACATAATATATAAAAAACCAAAGGAAATGGTTGGGCGTGAAGAAAAATATTCCTTTGGGATTCCACAAAATGTTTCATAATCCATTCCAATACAAATAAACCATTAATACTTCAATTTAAATAAATTCAAGTCATGGTAAATCATTTAAACATTTTCAATCAAAAAATGATTTTAAATTAGGTATATTAAAGGTATATCAATGAAAATATTAAATGATTTTTTTTCATAAAACTAGAAATGACATGAATAAAGTAGTTCTATAATCAATGGCATGTAATAATCAAATCAAAACCAAGAAAAATGTTTGTAATACTTGATATAAGTTAGTTTTTGGATATAGGATCCTCACACTAATCATTCAATCAACATGGATAAAAGTGTGTGTGCATATCCCTAAGGCTTAGGCGATCAGGATAATCAACTAACACCCCCATTGAGAAAATAGTGTCGAATTTGGTTTAGTTATAGTTTTCATCATCAATCCATTGATAAATAGTTAAGTTCCTAGTGTGATTTTCCTAATCACCAATTACCTACTCAGGCTCACATCTGATTCAATCAATAAATCAATCAAGGAAAAAATATTTCATTTCAAATAAATTTATCATTCACAGTTTCAATTAACAATTTCTCATTCAACATTACATTTAGATTTCAATAAAAAAATGTTTTTATTAAATTTATGACATTAAAATTCATATTTCATTTAAATCTATTTTTCTCAAGAATCAACATCAAATATTTTCAAGCCATCTATTGTCAAATAAAAACATATTTTCAAAGACGTTAAAAAATGTTTTATTTCAAAAATTACATTCCTTTTAAATAAATAATCAAATAATCACAATTAAAGTTTTATAAAACAATTGAAAATATATTTTAATTCAAGAAATAAATTTAGGTTTCAATTGTAGGAAAAATACTTAAGGAAACACCTACATTTTATCACATGATCAAGAGACCAATAAATTGAAATGGGAATCGACAATAGAGAATCAAGGGAGAAGAAGATCAAAGAGGAAACCCTAGAATGACAATCTATAAAATCAAAGATCCAATTTATCATAAACATGAGTATTCATCACTCTCATAGGATTAGAAAAGAGAGGAAATAATAATTCCAAATCAAGGAGAAAACACTTACCATATATAGATCAAATGCATTCACTGGTACTTAAATACTAGAATAAGGAAGTTTATAGGATACAAATCACTTCTTGGGAGACTAAAAAATCCAAAGGATTTAATTAGGGTCAAATGGGAGGTGTTAATGATAAAAATGTAGGGTTAGATATTTTAATTAAAATTTTTTATGAATTAAAAATTTTTTTGCATGATTTTCTAGATTAGGGAACTTAGTTAATACTAATCATGTACCCTCACCCGGATTCTGAAAAGGATGCATGGTTTGGCCATATGGTTAGTCTAACCGTGAACCAACCATGAAAACACCCATTTACCATTTCTTCAAGGATTGGATGGGTGACTGTATGGTTTGGAATAATCATGCTTCAATCATGAACCACCCTTCATACCCTCTAAACAGGGTAAACAGTTTACTGGGCCAAACCACACTATTTTCCGTAGTCATGAACCAACCATTAAGGTCCCCAAAAATTTATAATTTTTTTAAAATGTCCCTAAAAATGACCAGTAATAAGATCCAAATAAAGGATGATAAAAATAGGGGTCAAGAAGTACCTAAAAGCTGGAAATGTTATGTTACAACCTCCCCAACATAATATTTTTCCCAGAATGAATATATAGAAAAATCCATAAAAAATAGATAAATCCATTGCTCCCTCATTAATGCCTCATACTTACAAATATCATGAGAATCAGAACCATGGTTCTAAATAACACAAACCAAAGTTATAGACTTTCCTTGAAGTTCCTTCGTCTCATAATCAATAATCCAAACTAGTTTCTCATTAATGGATAAATATAGTTTAATTTCAAGGTCCTCCTAGATCAAACATGAGATAGTTCATAGAGATACTTTCTGAGTTGTGACACATGAAACACATTATGAATTGATGTTAACTTAGTTGGAAACACTAAAAAATAACCCACCTTACCAATATTCTTAATAAAATCAAATGGTCCCATATATCTTGGTGCTAAAGTTCCCTATTTTCTAATCCATTGGTAACCAAACCGAGTTGAAACTCTCAAAAACATTGGGTCACCCACTGAAAATTAAAAAGGGTATCGATAATGATCATTATTAGATTTAAACCGGCTCTGTGTCATCATCATTATCTAGTGAATTAGCTAAATATTATCCATCGTCTCTTAGACCAAACTATTACCAACTAAGAAAGTTTCCCCAATCTACAACCAACATAAGGGAGACTTACAAGGTCATCCATACAATGCCTCAAAGGGTTCCATCCTGATGGATGACTAGTAACTATTTTTATAGGTAAACTCAAGCAGTCCTAGGAAGATATCCCAAGCTCCACCAAAATTGAGAATGCAAGCACAAATCATGTCTTTAAGAATCTATATATATTATTTTGTCTGGATATCTATATATGAATTATATACATTACTCAAACTCACCTAAGATCACATCACCTCCTAGAGACCTATCTAGAAATGAGAAGTAAAATGAGGATATCTATAAAAAACTATAGAATATGGAACTCCATACAATATGAAAATATCTTTCATGTATAGACCTACCAAGTCCCCAAATTTGGCTGTATCTCAAATGGGAATTAAGTGAGATGATTTGTTCATTTGATCAATCACTACAATATTGCAATATTCCCTCAAAGAGTACATGGAAATCCAACCTCAAAATCCATGAAAATATCATCCCACTTTACTGTCATCACTAGAAGGGAATGAAACAAACTCGAAGGTCTCCAGTTTTTTCCTTAATGTTCTAACAAGTGTGATAATAAGAAAAAATTAGCAATGTATTGTCTTGTACCTAACCACCATAATCATTGGTGCATGTCACATAACATCTTCAAGGTGCCGGGGCGCAATTCCTACTAGAAATTATGGAAATACCTCATCACAATTTTTATCATGGTAAAAGGTACAATGTACCAGTTTTGTAGACATTAAATACCATTATAAGGGAACAACAAATCGCTAATGGTCACCCCACCATAAAGAGAGTCCCAAAAGCAACCAAATTCATCACTAGGCTACTACTATTGAATAATAATATCAAGAAGAGAGGATGTTAACATGAAACTTATAAGGAACCATCCTTAAACGTTACATAACAGAGGACCTTTTACCGTTATAGGTTCTAAAGAATATATACAATCTTAAAAATTATCAGAGTTTCAGTAAAAATAAAATAAAATGAACAAAAAAACAGCATGTTCTAACACCAAAAGTGAAGCAAATGAATTCAGAAAACACCAAGTGACCTGTGGAAAATCATTTTAAAATGAGGGGTGAGCACAAAAATTCCCAGTAAGGGGTTTAAAAACCTTCAATAAATCCTTATAAAACATTATTTTGAAAATAACTCTGAGAATAGATTTTGAAATACCCTTTTTAAAATCATATTTGAAATTACTTATAGTTTAAAAAAACAAGATCATTTTAAAAACTACTTAAGTTCAAAATTGATTAAACATAACCCAATGTTTTTTCTAAAAATAATATGCAAGATTCTAAAAAACAAAACATTATTTTGAGGTTACTTGAGTCGTTGAAGGATGTCTGGGCCTACCCACTTAGTGAAGGATGGGTTCACTTCCCAATTACCTTCCATATTTACAAGGATCAAGGAAAGTCTTTTATAAAGATCATTTTTATGCTTACATTACACACACACACACACACATATATATGTATATATATATTCACTAGAGTTTTCAATATTTTGAAAAAACAAGTCACTGCAATAAAATATTCATTCCCACTGATACTTATATATATGTACATATGTATATATATAAACGCATATTATCTTTTATGTGGTAGCACTTGTGAGTTTGGTTATAACCAAAACCCTTATCAAAAATTGCCCATGTATTCAACACACTTTCCATTATTATAAACGACTGATCTTATTAAAATAATCGTAATAATTAATTATGTAACTCACATAGAATTTTAAGTGAATTATTTAAAAAATAACACTTCCAATGCAATACATATACTTATTAAATTTGGAGTTCAAACCACAAAATTTTAATTTGAACCATGATTTTATTAAGGATGCAATGGATGTCAATATAAATGCATAAACGGATGGCCATGTATATATGAAAACGCAATGACAAAAATGTCGATAAAAAGTGATGACATATTGTTCTAATTTTTCTATAAGAATGCTGATAAATTGAAAATAAAATTATAACTAGGATAATAACCCTTTCATCCATATATACAACTATATAAAACACACATTTGATCATGAAAGTAAATAATAAATCTCTTACACATATTTAAATTAAACTTGAATGGATAAATATAAATAATTCATTAAAATCAACCCTCAAAACTAAAGAATAGTCTCCCTTGTGACAGAACAAATTCAAGTATGGTTTTGATAGAATCAAATAAACATATCTTATTATAATTTCATAACACACACTTCAAATATTTGATGCTTTAATCAAAAGATAATTAGAAAATTTAAGAAAAACTAGAACTGTAACATAAATACGCCCTTACAAAATATAATTGAAAATAAAAATAATCACCTTACAAATAAATAATATTAAACATAAATTGATTTTCAAAAAATAATCCCTTACCTAAAAACATATTCACTTCATCATCTTTACAGAAGACACTTTATCCCATTCTTAGTTTCACAAGCTTGAATGTTTTATTTTTAGACAAGAAGAATGGTTATTATAGGTGTTTACATTTCTATTCAAAAAATGATTGAAAATAATATATAATTTTGTATTATTTTAATTGGTCTGATGCGGCCGAGAAATTGTTGGAGGATTGTCGAGCAAGCTTGATTTATAATATATATATATATATATATAATGATTCATATAAAACGATTTATACCTATAAAATGATTAAAATATATAATGACACATATATTATATAAAACTTTATACATGTATTGTATAATACAATGATTTATAATATATATATATATATAATGATATATTATTTTTATCATTCTTTTTGGCCATCTTCCATAGGTCAAGTATTACCTCAAACTTTTTTTTCCACTTTTTGTATTTCGCTCCAAAAAGTCACACCACTTGCATTTATATATCATTATATATATATTTTTTAAAAAATATTTTTCTTCTTTATTTAAGACACATTACATGCTCTTATTTTTAATACAAAACCATATCAATTTTGTAAAAAATGTAATGATTTTTCTTAATATAAATTCACTTTTTATCAAACCAAGAAAACATCTTTTTTACATATTCAAATATCTATTAGAAAAACAAATCATATAGATTAAATATAAATATAAATATATATTGTTTTTTATTTTATATTAATTTAGATATATATTAATTTTTTTTGTAAATTATATATATATATAAATTCGTTTTTCATAAAAAAATAGTAATTAAAACATGTTTTATTTTTAACACACATAAAAGTGTGTTTTTTTAATAAACTAATTAATTATATTTATAATTAAATTTTTTTTTAAAATTATGTCATAATAGTGTTTTCAGCTATTTATAAAATATATTATCTTAATAATAATAATAATAATAATTTTCATCTAAAATTGTTTTGACCCTTAATTATTATAATGTTTTTTTAAACAAATCATAAGTGTCATGTTTTATTTATTTCAAACAAATGGAAAGATCTCAATTAGAATTATTAATTAAATCCACACAAAGAAAAATTGTATTTTTAATTTCATGGGGTGTTACATTATCCCCCTTCAAAAGAATTGCACCCTCGCAATTCATTTCGTCAGACTAAAAACAATTCTGAATTTCAGTCTTCAGAATTAAGAAAACTAGGAACACTAGACTTTTAAACATTACCACTAAGATGACATCATTCAATCTCTAGAGTTTTCTAAAATTGTTCCTCTAATACCAATTATAAGGAACCAAACTTAAACGTTACATAACAGAGGTCCTTTTACAGGTCTAGTTTTTTGAGAATAGATACAAACTTACAAATTATCAGAGTTTTAGTAAAAATAAAATAAACTGAACAAAAACATGACGTGTTCTAACACCAAAAGCGAAGAGAACGACTTCAGAAAACTCTGAGTGACCTGTGGAAAATCATTTTAAAATGAGGGGTGAGCACAAAAATGACCAGTAAGGGGTTTAAAAACCTTTTATAAATCCTTATAATACATTCTTTTGAAAATAACCGTGAGAATACATTTTGAAATACCCTTTTTAAAATGCTATTTGAAATTAATTATGGTTTAAAAAAACTATATCATTTTAGAAACTACTTATGTTCAAAATTTCTTAAACATAACCCATTGTTTTTCTGAAAATAATACACAAGATTCTAAAAAAACAAAACATTATTTTGAGGTTACTTGAGTTGTTGAAGGCTGTCTTGGCCTACCCACTTAGTGAAGGATGGGTTCACTCCCCAATGACCATCCATATTTACAACGATCAAGTGACGTCTTTTATAAAGATCATTTTTAATCTTGCATTACATAAATATATTTTCACTGGAGTTTTCAATCTTTTGATAAAACACATCACTACAATAAAATACACATTCCTATAGATGATTATATATATGTATATATATATATATATAAACGCATATTAGCTTTCATGTCGCAGCACTTGCGAGTTTGGTTATAACCAAAACCCTTATCATAAACTGTCCATGTATTCAATACACTTTCCATTCTTATAAATGATTTATCTTATTAAAATAATCATAATAATTAATTATGTAACTCACATAGAATTTGAAGTGAATTATTTAAATCATAACACTTCCAATGCAATACATATACTTATTAAATTCAAAGTTTAAACCATAAAATTTGAACTGGAACCATGATTTTATTAAGGATGCAATAGATGCCAATGTAAATTCATAAACACATGGCCATGTATATATGCAAACTTGATGCCCAAAATATCGATAAAAAGTGATGACATATTGTTCGCATTTTTCTAGAAGCATGATGATAAATTGAAAATAAAATTATAACCATGATAATAACCATTTCATCCATATATACAACTATATAAAACACACATTTTAACATGAAAGTAAATAATAAATCTCTTACACATATTTAAATTAAACATGAATGGATAAATATAAACAATTCATTAAAATCAACTCTCAAAACTAAAGAATAGTCTCCCTTGAGACAGAACATATTCAATTATGGTTTGGATAGAATCAAATAAACATATCTTCTTATAATTTCATAACACACACTTCAAATATTTGATTCTTTAATTAAAAGATAATTAGAAAATTTAAGAAAAATATGAACTGCAAGTAACATAAATACACCCTTATAAAATATAATTGAAAATAATAATAATACTCTTAAAAATAAATAATCTTAAAAAAATTGATAAGTAGAAAATAGTCCCTTACCTAAAAACATATTCACTTCATCATCTTCGTAGTAGACACTTTATCCCATTCTTAGTTTCCCAAGATTGAACATTTTATTTTCCGACTAGAAGAATTATTATTATAGGTGTTTACATTGCTGTTAAAGAAATGATTGAAAATAATATATAATTGTTTCTTATTTTAATTTCTCTGATGTGGAAAATAAATTATTAGAGGATTGTCAAGAAATCTTGATTTATAAAATATATATATAATGAATCATATAAAACAGTTTATACCTATAAAATGATTAAAATATATAATGAAACATATATTATATAAAAAATTATACATGTATTGTATAATATAATGATTTATAATATATATATAATGATATATTATTTTAATCATTCTTTTTTTCCATCTTCCACGGGTCAAGTCTTACCTTAAACTTTTTTTCCACTTTTTGTCTTTTGCTCCAAAAGGTCACTCCACTTGAATTTATATATCATTTTATATATATTTTTTAAAATCATTTTTCTTCTTCATTTATGACATGTTACACTCTCTTATTTTTAATAAACAAACATATCATTTTTTTTGATAAAAAAAATGTAACGATTTTTCTTAATATAAATTTGTTTTTTATCAAAATAAAAAAAAATAATTTTTTACATATTCAAATATTCATTAAAAAAACAAATCATATATATTAAATATAAATATATATATTCGTTTTTATTTTATATTAATATAGATATATATTAAACAAATGTGTAAATTATATATATATATATATTCGTTTTTCATAAAAAATAGTAATTAAAACATGTTTTATTTTTAACACACATAAAAGTTTGTTTTTTTAATAAACTAATTAAATATATTTATAATTTAAAAATTTTATAAAATTATGACATAATATAGTTTTCATATATTTATAAGATATATTATCTTAATAATAATAACTTTCATATAATTTTTTTACCCTTAATTATTATAATTTTTTTTAAAACAAAGCATAAGTGTCGTGTTTTTTTTATTTCAAACAAATATAAATATTTGAATTAAAATTTTTAATTAAATTCACACATAAAAAAAATTCTATTTTTAATTTCTTGGGGTGTTACAACACTTGTCAACACAACCTTAGTTTCATCCTCCCAAACTCCAAAGTGTATGCGAGCAAAGATAGATATAAAATTAAATTCTTATAATAATTATTTCATATCTTGGATCAGAAACTTCCTACTCAAGGCATCATCAATGACATTCCCCTTTCTAGGGTTGTAGGAAATTTTGAAATCCAAATATTGTAGGTACTCTACCCAATTCCCCTAGAGAAGATTCAAATACTTTTTCAAAAAGGTATAACTCAAACTTTTGTGATCTAAATAAAAAGTAATCATTTCTATAAAAAAGAAAATTACACCAACTATTAAGAGTATGAGTCACAGATTATAGTTCAAGATCATGGGTTAGATAGTTCTTCTCATGTACCCTAAGTTTTTAGGAACCACAGACCACCACATAGTCACCTTACATGAGAACATTGACCAAAACCAAAACGGATGCATCAAAAAATCCACATAACCCTGTCCAGTCTCTAGGAGAGTCAACACTAGTGAAAAATTAAAAAAAATCTTCAAATCATCTAAATATTTTTGACACTTTGAATCTCATAAAAACTTTACTCCTTTTTTGAGTTTTATCAGTCATTAAAGAAACCAATTATGATAAATATTTTACAAACCAATTCCAATACCCCAATAAAATAAAAAATATTCAAATATGATAAATATTTCATGGATCTTAACATGTCAAAACAACCTATACCTTCTTAGGATAGAGTAAAATAACATGTTATGTGACCACATGTCCCAATAATGTTACTTCCTGAATCAAGAAATTGTATTTTGATGGATTGAAAAAAAAATTATTTCTCAAAATTTTCAAAAATACTCTCAGATAACACATATGATATTCCTTAGTCTTGGAATAAACCCATATATCATATATAGAAAAACCATGAATGAAATGAGGTACTCATGAAATATCATATTCATCTATTCTATAAAAACTGCAGGAGAATTCGTTATACCATAGGGAATAAAAAGTTACTTTTAATTTCCATACCTAATCCTAAACGTAGTCATTGGGATATCAGATTCTTTGATTATCAACTAGTGATAACCAACCAAAAGATCAATATTTTAGAACCACTTCACCCATTATAAATAATCAAATAGATTATCAAAATGAGGTAATGGATATATGTTATTTACCATTACTTGATTAATTTTTCAGTAATCAACAAAAAGGTAAAATGTTTCATCATCTTTCTTTACAAAAATAATAAGTTCCATCTAAGGTGAGACACTAAGGCATGTAAAGCCTTTATCCAAATAAGTATTAAAATCTTTTAGTTCATCTGATTTTATTTAGTAAGAAGTAATATACCTAGGTTGTGTACCAAGAACCAAGTCAATAAAGAACTTTAATTCCTTTACAAGTAGTAATCCAGAAAATTCAGATGGAAACACGATTGGAAACTCGATGAATACTAGAGGAAGATCATCCATTAAATATTCTTTATCTAGATAAAAATTAAACACAAATATCAATCTACCCAAATCCATAATAGGATTCTTTGATCTACTCGATCTCGGGTTCCATTCTCCCAGGAAAACATGACACACCCCATCAGGGGAAGTAAAGGAGACCCACCAAAGATAATAGTCAATCTGAACTTTATGGTAAATCAATCAGTCCTTCTAAATAATGAAATAAAAAGGTTTCATGTTGAGAACTATAAAATTTCATACAAGCTCAATTTTTGATAAAAAAATCATAGGAAGTGCATCACAAACCCTTCTCTCTCTTTGTTTCAAGGGTAAAGGAATATCCATCACATAAGGTATAAGATCTATAGGGAGCTTTAGAAAATTCACAACACGAGTCAATAAAAATGAATGAGATACACCAATATCAAATAAATAGTCATTAAACATAAATCTATAGTGATGATAACTTTCACTTTCACTAGACTGACATCATTTTCCTTTGGAGACTCTTCTAATACATGAAGAGGCTTCGTTCTATATGCCTATGGATGGAACTCCTTAGTTCTTGAAGAATCTGATTGAAATTTAGTACCATTTTGTGATAGTGAGAATGTTCCATTATTCAGGGTAGAAAATACATGACATAACTTAAATAGGAATCCTAAACAACCACATGATACCTAGATCTTTAGTGCCTTAGTACAAACTCTATTTGAATGCTTATCCTTGCTGCACTAAAAGAAAGTCAAAGGGCCCTATTTAGAAACAAAAAAAAATGGTTTGTATGATGCTTGATATCATGATACACTATAAGACTCATCATGTTTCCTCTTTCATTTAAAATAATTTATAGAACTATAATGACGAGTAGGAGGAACTCCCATCTCCCCTAACTTACCAACTAGGTCAATCTAAGCCATCAATGATCTTTATAGTATTTCTACATAAGAAGTAAGATTAAACATGAAAACTTAAGATTGGATATCAGAAAAAAGACCCATCTCAAATCTTCAAGCCCTTAAATTCTCATTCATCACTATCTTAGGAGAAAAATAAACAAGTTCAACAAAGCGGTTTGCATATAGATTCATGGTCATATCACCTTGTTGAAGGTTAATAAATTCCATATATTTTTCCAAAACCATTGAATCTGGATAGAAATACTCAATAAAAAGAGATCTAAAGTATTTCCACTCCAAGACCTCATGTTTCTTCACCAGAACAATTGAATACCACCATATCCTATTAGGTCATTCAATCTTGAAGGTGGAATATTTCACTTTTATAGAGTTTGGAATTTCTAATAATTTAAAAATTAACTCAATCATTTTAAACCAATCATTTTCCTCTTAAGTATCATTCAATACTTGGAAAAAAGATGGTTTATACTAAATAAACTCTTAAGTATGATCTCTATATTCATCTTTTTGAGGTTCCACTATTGGATCCTAAATAGGAATGGGTGTGGTCATCTATCTTAGAGCTTGGGCAACATTCACTATTTTCTCAACAAGTTTATGATCAATGGGTGGGTTTTCTTACCAGGGTTCATCAGAAGCACTCTCTATAGGTCTTTTAAAATGTGTTATTTTGGGAATAGTACTACAAAAAATCAATATGAAATGATAATAACATTAGAAATGAAACTCATATCATCAAATCAATCAAAATATACAAGAATATCATTTCCAAAAAAGGAATTCAAACTTCTAGGAATTCAATCTACTCATATAAAATTAATCAGAAATATTAAAATCAGATCAATTTATTCCTCAAGGACATTTTCTTAAACATCCATGGAGACTTAAGGCTTGCTATAATGAGAGCTATTCAAGAAGTCACTCATAACTACACCAAAAGTCCTGAAAATCCTACCTCCTATATACTATGATATCCCAAACTACAAATCTACATCGAGGAAGGAAATTCAACCGATAACCAATGAAATTATTTTTTTATAAACCAATCCATCACTAACATGACCTGAAGGGAATTCTAGATCCCCATATGATGGAGACTATCACTTGGGTATCAATCAAATTCAGAGGTAATGATTTCACCACAATATCAACAAAACAATATATAAAATCAAAACATAAAAGAAAAAAAGTCTGTATTCTATACACTCCTAAAAAATAAAAGATTAAAATAAGTAGTTAGATAAACATCCTAAGGAAAAATATCATCCAAAAAATGACACAACATCCACTAATACAAAGACACAATATCCTTATGAAACAAGTGGAGCAAAGATACACAAATAACCACCATCACTCTAGGTCCCATGAATCCATCAAACCTACCACCTCCAAGTAGAAATTTCACTTTTCTTGCACCTGGAATAAAATAATCTACAAATTACCAAAGGAAAAGGTAGGGTGTGAACCAAATTAGTTCAGTAGGATTCCAACAAGTTTCCTATAAGAAATTACAATAACAATAAACCATTTATTCTTTAATTTAAATTAAAACAAATCATGGTAAATCATTTCAACATTTTCAATGAAATCGTTCTTTCTAATTCTATAGATGGTAGGTATATCAAATAAATAATTAAATGATTTTTTTTATAAAAAATATAAAGGACATGAATAAAGGAGTTCTATAATCACTGGAATGTAATAATCAAATCAAAACCAAGAAACATATTTATAATCCCTAAGATTAGTTAGTTTTTATCTATAGTATCCTTACACTACTAAATAAATCAAAATAGATCAAAGTGTATGGGAAAACAACCTTAAGACTCAGGCTATCAGGATTATCATTCAACACCCCATTAAGGAAATCATGTTGAATTTGGTTTAGTTAATGTTTTAATCATCAATACATTACTAGGGAGTCAGATTCCTATCATGATTATCCTAATCACCCACTAACTATTCAAGATCACATGTGATTCAATCAATCAATTAATTAAGGTAAAAATAATTCATTTAAAATAAATTCATCATTTATAGTTTCAAATACCAATCTTTGGTTCAAAATTCCATTTCAATTTCAAAACTAAAACAGAGGTATTTATCAAATTCATGCCTTTCAAATTCATCTTTCATTTAAATATTTTTTTCTCAAGAATCAACATAAAATATTTTCAATCCATCTCTTCTCAAATCACAACATATTTTCAAATCCCTTGAAAATAGTTTTTATTTTACATATAACATGACTTTGAAATCAATAATAAAATCATCACAATTCAAGGTTTGGGAAAAAATTAAAATTCATTTCAATTCAAGAAAGTAATTTAGGTTTCAATTATAGTGAAAATACTTATGGAACCACCTACCTTTTTATCACACGATTAAGAGATCAATCACCCAAAACTGTAATTTCAAATGGCGATTCATGAGAGAGAAATATCTAAGACTAAAACCTATAATCAAAATCCATAAAATTAAAGATCCAATACATTAATGATATGAGGATTTATCACTATCAAAAGAGGATAGAAGAGAGGAAATAGGAAATTCAAATAAAGGAGAAAAAACTCACCAGAGAGAGATCAAATAGATCAATTGATTCTTCAATATGAGAATAAGGGAGGTTAGAGGAGACAAATCACATCTTGAGAGCTTCCAAAATAAAAAGGATTCAATTCAGGATGAATTTGAAGTTTTTATGATTAATAATGGGGGTTCAGGATTTTAATTAGCATTTTTTTAGAATTAAAAACCCACTAGAAAGTATTTTTTTGTTAGGTTACACGGTTATAACTAACCATGAGATTAATAGTTCACCCTCACTGGGATTCTGGGAAGGGTTCATAGTTTGTCTATATGGTTAGTATAACCATGAACCAACTATAAAAACCCCCATTGGCATGGTCATATAGTTTAGATAGGTAGAAATGTGTTTTGTACTAACTATGCTCCAACCGTGAACCACCCTCCAGACCCACCAAACAGGGTGTACGTTTTTTTGGTCCAAACCGCATGGTTTTTCCTAACCATGCACAAATACAAAAATTAAAAAAAATAAAAAGTTTCTAAAAAATTAGCTAAAAAATTCAATAAAGATATGATCAAAAAATGGTTCAAGATGTACCTCAAATCTTGTATCAGGATAAAAAATGTTAATTTTAAAAATAAGATGTAAGGGAAGAAGGTTGGAAGTTACTAGGTGATACTTGGGGATATTGAACCATCGCTTCGGCCACATGAATCACCTACACAATAGATGACTAGCTACTTGGGACTAAAATATCAGAGGTCGGTATTGTTCCCACCCTTTCAAGGCTAAGGGACTACCCCTCCTCCCCTGAAGATTCATCATAAATCTCCCCAAATCATCATTAACGGATCTATGTATAGGTCAAAAAATGAGTCCACAAGCCCAAAATAATGAAAATTTGCTTGAATCAATAGGAGAATAAAAAATTTATCTGATTAGTAGTGGTGTTTCTTTCCCGGAAGGAATCCAGGAAAGCATAACATCCCCAATACTCCTCCTTGGACAACCCATCTTCCCCATATATGCATGTAATCGATCAACCCCATAGGAGGTCTACAAGGGAAGGCATATCTAGAAATTTCCTCACCCAGTTCATCAGGGCGTATTCAATTCCATGAGAGTGGATCATGTCCTCTAGTACCTACCTGTAGGTACCAAACCACCTCATATAAAGATGTTTATAAGAGAACCCTGACATTTCCCAATCTGAGATGTCATATCCCCTCATCATGGAGATATAAACTCATCTCCTAGATGGATTTGAACTATTATAATTTCTCTATGTCCCTCCAGGTGTTGGGTAAAACCTTGTTGTCAGTCACATCTTCACAAAAAAAACGCTTCCTTCGATCCATAGAATATTCCATTCAAACAACTCCAAATGTTTCACCATACTTCTAAGGTAACTTTCTCAAGAGCTACAAACCTCTCATCCCTCCTCCCCCGACATCCATACCCCACACAGGGTTAGGAATCATCAGAGTTGTATATATAGTTCTACTAACCACACCAAATCTACCTCCTTAAGGAACTCCCCCATCCACAGTACACCCTCAACCCCACAAATATAGGACCCCTTTTTAAGAGTCCACATAGATGACAAGCTAACTCAGTATATCTTAAGGATATGTTCTATCCCATCACTTTTCATAATTTTGTAAAATCCAATTGGGAGAATTAGATGGTGGAAAATCTGTCCTACCCTCATTTCCTTCCCATATTAGCATTCTCCACATATGGAGGTGGATCATTGGGTCTCACTTGATATATACTATAGTGTGAATTTTGTGGATCAGTATCTAAAGATAGAAAATTTTCTTAGAAAACTTGTATTGGTCGTATGGTTTTTAGACTACCTTATTGTCAACCCTTACCACTAGTACCCCACATTAGAAGGTCAAGAGGTATGATCATTGCTTCGTCATCCCAATACCTTCATCCATGATGGTCCCCATTGGTAGGGGTAATGGATGAAACATTAAGTGCTCTAGAATACCAATCATTGTAAGTACACTAACTTTCCTCAGTAGTAGAGGGAAGCTCCCGAAGATGTTTTGCATAGATAGTTAGAAGCTCATTCCAAGAGGGGAGATCAGGTTCAGGTACTCATAACCTATTATGTATGAGGTGACACATATATACAAAAAGTGGAATGAGATACACACACAGAGAGGGGTATTACTCTTTATGATGTTAAATAGAACCTTATATAACTTTTCCAGCATTAGCACTGTCATATTGATGTGTTTCCCCATCGCCATCATTACTTCCATGATAAATGTTCATGGTAACACCCCTATATGAGCATCAAGAACTGGGACCTTACATCCACATATGAGCATTGAAATAAATCCAACCAACTTGATCCTAGGGGAAGGGGATTCACACGGTAGCCCTATAAACACTACTAGATATCCTATTGGATCACCCAGTAAGAATGTTCCTTCCTAAACTATGATGTCTTTGGGAACTAGTGGGGTATCCCTGGAAAACTCTATATAGTCTCATTCAAGATTTTGTTAGACCATTTTTTAAGGGAAAATTCTTTATCTGAGGCTTTTTCCACTTCTCCCCTTGAACCAGACACAACTGAGCCCTTATTATTGTCGGTAGCTACTATTTTTCCTCACATACATTCTATATAGGGAGTAACTTGTGATAAATTCCCCATGAATGGGGACTCTTTTGATTTTTAAAGGTCCCAAAGACTAATATCAACCTCCCTGTGATTCATATAAATGGTATTGGTCCCCAGTGACCACATACTCATCAATTTAGGCATGATTTCTAGGTGGTGGTAAATGTGGAACCGGGAAATCCATGTCGCCTCATACATCCTAATCCTCTTAAAATCCCCTTTAAATTAGTAGTATGACTGGAATACCTAGTGTTCCCAGGACCATTAATTCATGAATTTTTCAACCTATTTTAGATAATTCTCCTCCATCCAACTCGAAAGGTGGTCTTCCAGGACCACCATGATGATATTGTTATATTGAGGAGGATATGTCTCTACAGCATTCCCCTCACTATTGATATTCATCATAGGGTTCCATAATGATTTTTTCATGATTACAACATGGTACTTAATAAAAAAACTAGTTTTATCCATGTTCCACCTGTACTGACCCATGGTACATTGAAACCAGTAAAAAGGTACATCCCTATTAGAAAATGTTTCCTCTTGAAAGAAGTGTGTATAGATAATTCCTTAGAAATAATCATTCGCAGAAATGAAAATTTTCATAAGCACTAATGATTGGAGTCACAAAACACTCCTGATAGTTGAAAGTTTCAAAATAATATAGGATAATACAATCTTACACATGAATATCATGAACCCTGGGGCCCACCACCTATTTTTTGGCCATGGGTTAAGTTTATTTTCGTTAGATTAACTCATATATTACCATTTTTCAAATATTTACACTAAAAATGAAACCCTCCTCTCCTGCTTTGGATCTAATTGTGTGTGTGTGGGGGGGGGGGGTAGTTGTTGATGTTAGAAAAAAATACAAGATACATCAAAGAATACATGTATTTTCTAAGGTGAATAAGATCTAAAAAAAGTATGAAATCCACCTAAGGTTATGGATTCTTGAATGTTGAATCCTTCATAGAGGACAATGAATTCATAAAGATATTTAAATAACTGAAAAACATTATCTTATGTGAAGACAAGAATAATTTGGAAACGTATGTATCCACATATAAATTTCCTATAAATTCCTCCCTACATCCCTTATTTAAGGTGGTGTGACCTTTGGAATCCCAATATAAGATTTGAATTCATGGAATTTCACCCTTCATGTGCCAAAGCAGAGATGGATTCTTATAAGTATCCATCCTCTATGAAAAGTATCACATGAGTACTTGATACCTTAAGACCACTATGGATATAACCTTTATAAAGTATCACACCCATCATGCTAAAATAAAATACCTCATTCCTCTTGGGGTTTTGTGATGCATCAACATTTTTTGAATCCTTCCCCGTGGGAATCAAGACACCATCACTAGATAATGAATTTGTATTTCACAAAATACAAGCCTTCATGAAGCCCCTAGCCTTCACGAACACCCAAAAACTTCATGAAACCCACCTCATGGCCCCCTATATGGTGTTTCCTTTCAAAAGACATACCTTTGGGAAAGTTGAATTCGCAAGGGTCACATACCCAACCAGACCGTGTTTATTTGTTCCCCAATCATACATGCAACTGATATTATAAACCCTCATTTTTGATCCCTTTTATCTAAGCATGGTCTAGATAGTTGTGAAGCCTCTTTCTCTTAATAATTAGAATCTAATTTTAGAAACCCCACATTTCACCCAAACATGGTAGTGTTTTCACCTCATGCCATTTGAAAACACCTACACTGTAGAAATATAATCTTCAAAGGTAGCATCCTCATAGGAAATTATATACCTTTCCTTGCAATGAAGTCTGGTATTATATCCTTCTCTCAAACTTGGAAATGATTTCCATGGGTGTAAGCCCCAACCACATCCAAGCTATAATCCTTAAAAATACATATCCCAACATCTGAGTTATATAATTTTAAACTAAATGAAAATTACCTCAGCACATGAAATTACATTGTAACCCTCCACTATGTAATAAAAAAAGATGACCCCATGTGAGAGTCACATGGGATGAAACCTCGCCTTCTGGGTATACCCTATGCATAATCCCCACACCATCTATTGTTTTAAATCCTCCCATGACACAAGCATCCTGAAAATATAACATTAAACTACATGGAACAATCCCACCCCATGACCATAAACTATGCACATGAACTACATGGGTTTTGATATCAGTCTCCTAATAGGGTATGTAGTTTTCTTATAATAGGTTCAATCCAGATCCTCCATCATTACCTAAAATATGTTTGTCACCTCCCTAGGAGGATAAAACCCTAAATTATTATCATTTACCCTAGTAATTCACCCAACCTCACTATCCGAACTCAAGGTACCCACTATACCTCAGCATCACCATGTGATGCTAACCCCTTACTAGACTAGTACATGATGAGTGAGTATGGGAAACATCCCATAAAAAAATTAAACTTATGACCATTTCCCCACAAGATAAAAAAACTATGACCACATCCCCAAAATTATTTAATCTTTTGACCACATCCCCAAAAGACTTTAAACCTGTTACCACATCCGTACAAGACTTTAAATTTTGAACACTTCCTCAATAGAATTTAAACCAGTGATAAAATCCCCATAATAGATTAAACCCATGAATATGTCCCCAAAATAATTTAAACTTTTGACACTCACCCGATATATCATAATCTCTACCTCATACAATGAATATGAGATGTGTGAGGAAATGAACCTTGGTTGCCTTACTACCCTGGATCACTTTCTCCATGAATGACATGGGATGACTTGATTTACACACCTAAGATACCTTAAGCATGAGATTATAGAGACTTCAAAATAGGATGAATTTATAAATTCCCAATACACCCAATGTCCAAAATTTTTTAGATATGTCTAACGTCACCATCAACTCCGACCATAGGTAGCTACCCTACCATGACAGAAGCAATGTAATTCATTGGTTCCCACTTCAAGATGGTTCTAGGAATGAGATTCCTAAACATGAATCAAATATATGAGGGAGGTCTAGAATAGAAATCTATGGGGGTATAGTGTGACGCCCATCTCCACAATGGTCGGTTTGGTAGGATTTATTGTGATTATCATCTGTGGGTGGATGCTCCTTGTTCACAATGTACATATGGGGGTGTGTCCAAGAAAATTTATCATAGAATAAATGATGTAAATGGGGTAGATAATCAATCTAGAAGTTCTAGTAATGGAGATGTTTTATAAGGTACTACGAAACCTTAGGAAGGGTAAGACCCATCTCCATTTGTGTGACCCATTATACATTTTTTATGGTTGGGTAACTACAGACATAGGAGGGTATAAGTACTCGAACTCAATCTCTCCTCTCGGAAAAAAATTACAACCATCCATAATTAACATCATCAGGATACACCATCTATATCTATGGGAATTTAGTGTTCTTATGAGGATCAGGCCACTATAGTACTTCAAATTTCACCTATTCCCCCTCCCGATGGAGACCATCGTGGATGATGGTGCTGGGATGATGGAACAACAATCAAACCTCTTGGCCTTGTGAGGTGGGGTACAGATGGAGAGGGTCAACTATAATGTGGTCTATAAACCATATACCCTACAGAATTTTTTCCATGAAATTTCACTACCTCTAGAGGCCGGTGCTAGTGCAAAAACACATTTTAACGTCGTTTTTTTATTTTTGATGTTGGTTTTTAACCGACGTCTATAAAGGAGACATAAATAATATTATTTTCAACATCGGATTTCTAAAAACCGATGTGGAAAATAATTTTCATTGAGGGTTTCGGTATCGGTTTATTAAATAAACCGACACTGATAACCAATTTTTGGTGTCAGTTTTAGGTAAAATCAACATTGAAAATCAAATAGGATCAGGTTTACGATGTCAATTTTGGATAAAACTGATGCCATAAACCAGTTTTCAGCATCATTTTTATAGAAAACCAACGCTGAAAACCCTTTTTTTTAAATATCAGCATCTGTTTTTAAAATAACTGACGTCGTAAGTTATTTTTTTTAGAAAAATCAGAAAAACTACAATTCCAATAAAATCTAAACACTTGTAAAAAAACAAAATATACACAACAATCAAACAGTATTTATCATTCAATAAAAATATATAACTTACATAATTTTATCTAGTTAATCAAAAAATTATGTATGCATTTGTATTATAAAGTAGAATTAAAATACACGTACCTGCAATCAATGACTTCTTTCAAAATAATTGTGACCATTGCAAGTTCCACGACTCCAGCATTTTTAGTTCTCGTACTGCCCAACTATTATTTGATATCCAAGACAATACATTTGAGTCATTGAAAAATTTAAATGGATTCTAGTTAAAGATCAATGCATCAATAAATATTTTAAAAAATTAGACAAAGACATTGAAGAGGCACTTGAGAGAACTCAATGAATTCTAGACTCGAATGTTGGAAGAATATGCCGTTGTAGGCAATGTAGTATCTATGGTTAAGGATGAATGGGATGGTTTGATGGAAAATTGTGCTAAAATGGATGATCGGATAAAGTAGGATAATAATGAGATGTCTAATGAATATACTAAGTTGAAGAACTTCATTTCTCCTTTCAAATTAGTGATTGTTTTCCTTTTATGTGTGTGTTGATATCCCATGATGGCTGAGTGTATGTATATTTCTTATAATAGATGTATACTAGGATGTATGTTTAGGGGTTTTGTGATTTAATACCCAAATTACCATGTTTCCAATTTCATATAAATATGTAATACATTAAAAATAATCAGGGAAGAAGTAGATAAATATCTTATATTTCATTTTTATTTGAGTGATAAGCTGCAAATATTAGTTGAATAGGATACCTCATCAATCTGTTACCACTTGGGATGATCATATACATTGGAGGGAATGAAATACATTCTATGCATGTTATTTTATTTTTGACCTCTTTTGGATTTGGAATATGTCGAAATATCTATGTTTCCAACATGTTCATGATCTTTATGCTATGCACAGTGGTGTTTGTTTGTATGGCCTTGAGAGATGTTTTTTGATATGGTAAATAATGTTCATGTGTATCCCATGAGACCATATTTAATGTTTGATTCCCTAAAAATTCTTATGTAAATTTCTACCATGTTACATAATTATCACATGTTTATGTATGTTTCTATAGATATCTCATGATGACATGTATTAGGCTTCCTTTTATGATATTTCTTATTGAATGTATTACCATACCTAAGGAAGCATTATTTGGTTATTGTAATAAGTGGATCGTCATGATATGATTATACCAGGGTGGTTGACCTGACACGTGACAATGGTTACGATGTACTTATTATTTTCCTATGGCTAGACCTAAAATACAATTCATTATGGATACCAAGTACCATGCAAGAAATTTATGCCATGTGGATATCAATTACATGTTCACTCGTTATCATTGTAGCCTGACTCAATACTCAATGCCTTAAGGATACCATATAATATGTTTAATGAACTTTTAGATTGTTCTTGGTCACTTCTAATGAATTTTTTATCCTTTTGGCGTGGTGTTGTGGCATGTACGACATAGGTTCATGTCAGCTTGGATAATACAGATCCTCTCAGCACATGGTTGATTGATTATTTATTCTTTCATATACCAATAATAAATAAAAAAACCTATGTTGAAAGTTACAATTTTTTTTAGAAAATTCAGAATATTACACTTTCAAAATAAAGTAAATTAAAGTACATGTAACTAAAATTTATGACATGCTAATTGTTGGTTATTGTTGAACCATTCATTTGATTATTAGTTGGTTCAAACAACTAATATATCAAAATAGTTAGTTTTTTGAACCCATATATAATATTATTTATAAATATTAGAATATACAGACCACAAATACTAATTAGACATAACAAATAGTTCCCAAAAGTAGATTGAATATGGGTCATATCAAATTGGGAATAAGACTGTGAATCATTGAATGGCTACAATAAAATTGAATGATATGAGATAAAAAATAGAATAATATGGAAGAAAATATAAAATAATTAATAAAACTAACCTTATCAAAGCCAGTAGTTTCCCAAGTTGTGATTATCTCATACATGAATCATAGAATATAATAACCACATTCAACATTTCCTTGTTGACGATGACACTACTGTTATAAAACATTAAACTATTAATAAAAATTAACATATACCAAAAAATTAGAACAAATTCTAATATAAAAACTAATTACATGTACTTCCACATATTTGATTTTATTTGGTGTCTTTATCGACTTGTATTCCTTATTAAATTTTTTCCATGAACTAAATTTTCATATATATGAACTAATAATACAAATCTAAAAAATGAGAATTAAATATAATGATATTATAAAAAAACTTACCATTCTAATAAGGTGGAAAATATTTTACGGACATTCCCTAATAAAGAGAAAAACCAATATATGGTGATTTCACTTGGGTATAGTACGATTAACATCCAATACCCCTACAATAAAAAAAGTTCACAATTAATGACATTATAATGATCATTAGTTCATAATTATGTTTCTGTTCTTACTTATCATGGAGAGGTATAAACCAACACTGAATATTTATATGTGATAATCTATCACACATATATGCAACTCTATTAGGATTCATCACATATTTCACTTCAATAGAAATGAATTTTGGATCTATAAAATTTTAAATGTCTATACTTTCGTTTTGTAAAATAAGCGTGTGAAGATACCTAATTGAAAACGAAAATATAGTTAGTCAATTTAAAACCTTATTTTTTTAAAGAAATACAAATTCAAATGTCAATTTACTTATATGTTAAACAACTACACCACATTCAGGCTGATCTCTTCAAAATTTACTAGATGCATGATATCTTCTTTGAGTAATCTCAATGGATATCATCTTCCACATATATCAGCCTTCATCTGAAACTTATAGATAAAATTAAATGAAGAAGATTTCTAAGATAATATTTGTATCCCATAAGAAATATCTAAAGTATCTACAGTTGATTGTTCCTGAAACTTTTGTTTCATTTATGTAGATTCTTTTTCTTTCATATTATCCTATATAAGTTAAATGTCAGAAAACATTACAATTAATTTTAAATCATTTATAATTAATATTTAAATAAACACATACCTCATATGAAATATAATGAAGAAAAATAGTTGTCCAAAGTAAAAAATGACCAACACAATCCCTAACTCTGGTGATCTTCTTGGTAGGAAATTGTAGTAGAGCATTAGGATATCTAATACTGAGTACTGATACACTAACCTGACCCATCTGCATAGGCTGGTACTGTATATAATCCCCAAAAAAATTCACAATTCCTAAAACAAAAATATTTATTTGAGGATCTCTATCAAACAACTCACAATAAACATTTTCGTCCAAGTTAGGTGGTGGAGAATCAAAGTAAGCAGATGAGGCAGGGTAGTCTGGGTGAGCAGGCTGGGAAGGCTAAAAAATGAAAGAGTTATATTAGTGTTTATAATTTATAAAATAGAAAAATTAATGAAAAGTAAATAATATATCTGGTAAGGATGGTCATATGGGGCTTGATAGGCAGATGGGGTAGGGTAGTCCAGGTGAGTAGGCTCAAAAGGCTGAAAAATAAAAAAGTTATATTACTGTTTATAATTTATAAAATAGAAAAATTAATAAAAAATAAATAATATACATCGGAAGGATTCTCATATAGGGAAGGGAAGGTATATAGGGTAGGGTAGTCTGGGTGAGCAGGCTGGGAAGGATGAAAAATGAAAAAAGTTATATTAGTGCTTTTAATTTATAAAATAGAAAAATTGATAAAAAATAAATAATATACCTGGGAAGACTGCTCATACGGGGCGGGGTAGGCAGATGGGGAAGGGCAGTCTGGGTGAGTAGGCTGGGAAGGCTGAAAAATGAAAAAGTTATATTAGTGTTTATAATTTATAAAATAAAAAAATTGATGAAAAATTAATAATATACCTTGGAAGGTTGCGTAGACTGTGACTGTCTTTCTATGTGTTCTAAAAAATCCTTCTACACTACTACTTGAATTTGGTCACCCATTAAATGTTTGATATCTTTCAACTCTACTTTTAAGGATTATATTTATGGATCTCTTGATTTCTTACTATTACCATAAATATTCTGAATACTAACATCTTCCTGATATCCTCTAACACAGACGGGGTGTTCTGCCTTTCCCAATGTAGTGTCTAGGATTTCCATTCTACCCTCAGGTATAAAAGATTCATGTGTCTCCTACTCCTGAAGTTCATCCTAAAATGAAAAATAAAAAAGTTATATTAGTGTTTATAATTTATAAAATTTTAAAATTGATAACAAATAAATAATATTTACTTACTATTTTATCAATTACTTTCTTAGATTCTTCTATAAGATAATGTTCATTTTTCTTCTTCTTGATCATTTCCATTTTTTCATGGCGATTAGAAGGATATGGAGGACCAAATTGGGCCTCTTCTAAACCACTACTAGATTTAGCTCTTAATGCATCAAATTTTTCTTAAATCATTTACTGCTCCAAATACAAGTACCCTCCAAGTGATAAAGTATGAGGGTATACATTTGGAAAATGTATCTCCTGATGAGATCTCCTAGAGGTCTATTATATAAAAATAAACTACTAAATAATAAGAAAAATATACAATAAATTTTACAATATAAAATAATTATCATACATGAAATTTTTCTTCATTACGAATGTCAAAAAATCACTTCCATGTATCTTCCTCTACAAACAGATACTTGATTCATGAGTTTTCAAACCTTCTCTTTCCAAAAAAATAATTTTTTGTGAGTTTTGTTTTAAAATATCTCCATCAAACCACCGCTAAAGTGAGATGTCTTTTCTTAATTTATTTAGTCTCCCAAAAATTGAATGTAATCTGTAATTGAATAAATTAAATATGTCATTTAAAATATATAATATTGAAAAAATGATATAAAAGAAATCAATTAAAATATTTTACTTTCATGGCCTCTTAAATTTGTTTCATTTCCATTCTATCCATTGAATTCCAATCAGGATATAAAATATTAATCCTGCAATGGATCCGAATTGCTATATAACTAACAAACTGAACTGCATTTGGGCCAATTGAATTATTATCATCATCAAAATGGATGTGTACTATGTCATCATCACAAGAAAGTGATTGTTTTGGTAAAAATGTAATACCACATTTACCAACTTGAGAACTTGATTTTTTAGTAGTAATAGGAGAAGTATCCTCTGCCGAGGATGCATCAGTAGTCCTGTAATTTTTTTAAATTAATAGTTTTATTTCATTAAATAAGTATATTGTTGAATATTTAATAATATGTAAAAAAAGATATACCTTGGTAACAACTCCTCTCTATCTGTATCTTACATTAATAATAAAAGGTGTAATGAAATTTTTTGTACCTGTATATCATTAGAAAACTGAATATTTAGAAACAAGGGAGACAAAAAATAAGTAAGGAAAAAATGGGCATGCATTTACATGTTTCAAAAAAAGTAACAAAATATAAATATTTACCAAAAAAATTAGGAGACTAATTTAGTGTTTTCCCACATGCCTTCATCATGATCATTACGTATTGCATGCACTGTATCTATTCTATACTCATTATAATCATCTATAAATTGAGTAATAGATGAATAAGGCTTATGTAAATCACTAACATCATCAGCATCATCCTCATCACCCAAATGGTATCTTTTTCCTTGAAAAAAAACTGACCATTGATCATTTTATAGATCAATGACATAAAATACTTGCTTTTAATGTGTTTCCATGATAAATGGTTCCTCACTTTAATTAAATCTTTTCAAATCAACCAGTTTAAACCCATATTCATCATGTTTCACACCACTATTACTATCAAACCAATTACACTTAATAACAGTGACTCAAAATTTAATATAATAAATTTTCCATATGTCTTCTAGAACTCCAAAATATGGTGTTGATGCAGAAATTGGGTTTTTTATATTTGGCACTCAAAAAATGCACAGCTTCATTAAAAACCATCACACCACTATTCTGAACGGTTCTCTTATCATCCAGGTTTTTTGTGTAAAATGTGTAGCCATTTATATCAAAACCATACCATGTGATCACATTAAGAGATGGCCCCCCTTATAACCACTTCAATGTTTCTGATGCAGATATATCTGATGTGACTTTCTCTTTAAACCATGAAACAAATGTCTTCTAATGCTCAATCATCAAACAATTTTTGTTTCTTTTCTGATATCTTAACTTTAATTCAACAATATGTGTGGATATATATGATTGAACCTCATCTGTGTTGTTCAAAATTTAAAATGTTCATGCATCACTTCATCACATGGAATTAACTTTACGTTTAAGCCTCGACCCCTCTACCTTCACTATCAACCATCATTTATCGAGATATAGGGAGACCAATATGATCCACCTCATATAAATAATCAGTATATAACTCAATCACCTCTTCTGATACATATTTTAAAACAATAGAGGCTTCTAGTCGATAAGGATTTCTAAAATATCCCTTCAAAATTTTCATATATCTTTCGAAAGGATACATCCATCTTAAATAAATAGGCCCATATATTCTTATCTCACACACCAAATGAATCAGCAGATGAACTATTATATCAAAAAATGTTGGTGGGAAATAAATTTCTAGTTGAAAAAGAATAGTATTTGCTTCATTATCCAACACATCTAACAAATTTGGATCAATGACTTTACTACAAATGGATTTGAAAAAATTACATAACCTGATGATAGTATTTCTTACAACTGTCGACAATATACCATGCACCGCTATGGGTTGAAGTTGTTTTACTAACACATGGAAATCGTGAGATTTTATACCTATTAATTTAAAATCCTTAAATGAAACTAAATTATTCACATTCGAAGAAAAACCACTGGGTACTTTAATACCATGAATACACTGATAGAAATTCATCTTTTCAATCTTGATTAATGTGCAACAAGCCGGAGGTACATATATTTTATTTCCTTTCACAGTGGGATATAACTCTAAATGATTCTCATTAATATCAAGTCCAATCTAGCATACAATCCATATTTTTTCTTTACTTTTATGTCGAAAAACGTTAAAATCAAACTATCACATATTTTTTTCTTAACATGCATAACATCGATGTTACGTTTTATCTCTAAAAATTTCTAATAAGGTATTTTGAAAATAGAGATTGCTTCTTCCAGATATTTCTTTGAAGACCAGAACTTCTTTTTTTCCAAATGTCAAATCAATTTCTTTCACCCTATCATAATATTGTTCTGCTGACAATGGTCAAGAGGGAAGTTTGTATTCTTGTAATCTGTTAAATGATTTTTTTAATCTACTATAAGGATGATCAATTCGTAAAAATCTTTGATTCCCCATGTAAAATGTCTTCATTCCATTCTATAATTAATAATATTAAGTCTATTCTTTACAAATTGGACATTTTTTATGTCCCTTAACACTATATCCAGATAAGTTTCCATATGCAGGAAAGTCATTTATAGTGAACATTATGATAGCACGTAAAATAAAATACTCTTTCTTGTATGCATAGAAAACTTTAACACCTATCTCCCATATTAGTTTCAAATCATCAATCAATGGTGAAAGATACACATCAATATCATTTCCCGATTGTTTTGGTCTAGAAATCATCAAGCTCCTCATAACATATTTTTTCTTCATAAATAGATGTGGGGAAAAGTTGAAAACTACCAAAAAAACACACCATAAACTATGTTGGCTACTGTGGATCTACTATGGATTCATTCCATCAGTACACGATTCCATTCTGATATTTCTAACTTCACTTCCAAAATCATGAATTTTTTTATCAAAAATCTTCCACTGTGGTGAATCGACAGGGTGACATAAGTTACCATCAGAGATGTGCTCATCTAAATTCCATTTTAACCTTTTTGCGTCAATTGAATTTTCAAATAGACACTTCAAATGAGGAATTATTGTAAGGTACCAAATTTCTTTAGCAGGAGTTTCTGATTCTATTACCTAAAAATGAATCACAATTTAAATATCAGAATTGTATGAAAAAATATTGGATGATATCATTAGAAAGTACAAAATTTATTTTTCATGATGTTAGATGACATCACTTGAGAATGAATTCGAGTTCACTTTCCCATCTATCTTATAGTGTGATATCCCACATGTAGAACAACTTGATAAATATTCATTTTCTTTCCTATACAATACACAATCATTGGGGAAAGCATGTATATTTTTATACCCCAATCCCATTGGGAATAATATTTTCTTGGCCTCATAATTATAATTTGGGAGCTCGTTACCTTCTGGAAGTAACTCTTTTAAAATCTCAAGTAATCTTGAGAAACTTTTATCACTCCGCCAATTTTTTTATTTTAAGTTAACTAATCTCAAAACTGCTGATAACACAGTATATTTACTATAACCTGGGAATAATGGTTTCTCAGAATCACTATACAATTTTTCAACATTTATTGTTTTTTCGATGGTTTCAACACCTAAATCATAAATTAACTCTTCAATATGATCCTCGACCTCATTATGAATATTTTCATCAATATTGGATGTTGAATTTTCAGTTCTTTCACCATGCCAGATCCAATGTATATAATTAAGGCTAAAACCATAACAAATGAGATGGTACTTGATTTCTCTGTAGTTTAACTTTATCATACTTAAACACTTTACACATGGACAAAAAATCAAATCAATTTTTAGAAGATGTCATTTAGCAAATTATAAGAATTCATCAACTCCTATTTCATATTCACTAGTGGTTCTTCGTAAATGCATCCAATTATTATCCATTCAATATCTGATATCAAAAAGATAATTTGTGAATACATTAAAACATATTAAAATTTAAATATATATATATATATATATATATTTACAGATAAATTGTAAAAATAAACACATTAAATAAAAACTATTGACAATTAGATAGAATACATGAGATATGAAACACATTTAAAAATAGTAAACATTTTATTTTCATATTATATACATGTGTTATATTGATATTATAATTAAATTATAATATCAATATTCTAAAATTTATTAGTTCATTTTACATAGTTGTTTCATTATTTCGATGTTTCATGTATAAAAAGTATTGAATATTGCAATAATTTAAATGGTGAAAAATTTGTTATTTTTAGTAATATGAAATAATAATTATAATAAATGTTCATATTATAAGTGAAATCAATCCTAATACTCTCAAAATTATGACATATGAAATTAAATACATAACTAAATTGACATATCTTACAACGCATTTGGGTGAAAGAACAATAGAATCATTTGAGTAATAATAAGTGGTTGTGGATCCATTGTATGTTATAATGAGTATATACATAGATTATTTGGTTTTTGTTATAATTTACGTAGACCCGATTCAAGCCCCCCAACCCCCACCCCTCTCAGGTGTATTTTCTTAATCCTATGAAGACTAATATGTTAGATAAAAATAATATCATAACATTATTTAGTCAATTGGTTAAGATAAAAATAATGATAGATAAAACTAATTCAACATATTGACTAATACAATTGGTTAAGAACATTGACCAATACATTTATACATTATGTACGATAAAAATAATGTCAGATAAAAATGATTCAATTGGGTTTTTGTATAATTTATTCAAGAATATTGACTAATACATTTATACATAATGTCAGATAAAAATTCATAAACTAAAATCATACAACTCTAATCCATATCTATAACATTGAATAATCACTCTTAGGAATGACTATTAACTATGTTCCAACACATTTTAAATAAACTATAAACTAATATTTGAAGAAAATCAAAATTAATATTAAATGATCAATAGTTTACCTTCAATTTGTTTAAAAAACTTACAAAATTTGGAGATTAACTAAAAAATAGATCTCCAGTCTGAACTTTGATCTGTATAAAACATTGGAAAATTAAGCACTATAAGATCTAGAAAAAAAATTATTTTAACAACAAAAAATAAATATAAACAATAAACAAAAATCAAACCATAGTTGAAAGTCGCTCAAAATAGCATATAAGAGAACAAATAATCCGTAGACGATCAAAGAAGACCATATAATGAAAAATGCAGACTGTGGATCCTAAAAATGGAATAAATCATCAACAATGTTAGTTGGAAATCACAAATAAGGATTTTAAGTCATCACAAGTCAGGATGATCCACCGCGGGTTTTGATTTTGAAGAACGAAGAAGATGAGGGTTTCCTGATCCCGACAATTTTTAAATGAATTTCGACATCAAATTTTTCAAAAACCGATGCGGAAAATATATATATTTTTTAATTTCGGTGTTAGTTTTGGTAAAAACCAACGCCGAAAGTCTTCGGGGTTGTTATTTTCAGTATTAGTTTTGTGGAAAAATGACATCGAAAATAACCCCTATGGCGCCAGTTTTCCTTAAAACCGACATAGAAAAACTTTTTTTTTGTTATTGGCTTCTGTTTTAACATGAACCGACACAAAAAATCTGTGCATTCTGGTTTTTTTGCATCTATTTTTAGTAAAACCAAGGAAAAAAACAACTCATTAAAATTTTTGGCATCGATTTTTAGTTAAACCGATGCTAAAAATTTCTCACACAAACTATCAACGTCGGTGTATAAAAAAAGACGTTAATAATTCGACGTTAAATCTCGTATTTCTACTAGTGTGGCCACCAGGGTTCACACTATTGTAGATATCAAGTTCCACCCATTGGTCCATAGCCATATGTGGCGCATGTTTATGTGGACTCTAAATAAGGGAACTTGTAGTCACATGGTTGAGGGCACGTTGTGGCAGGGAGAGCACGCTGAGGAGGGAGAGATGATCTAGTTGGTGGGGAGACGGTTGTAGATTTGGTGGTTTTTAGAACTACATAGAGCACATGTCTCAAGGGAGGAGGGATGGTAGGCCCACTAAACTTGGGAAAGAAACCTTAAGAGGAGGGTGAACCCTCTTTAGCAGTCCCAATGGTTCATGTTGTGTCTCTAGTTGTAAAACCCCAAGCTTTTATGGTACATTTACCTTTGAATAATACAATAGCCTGCGTTTGTATGCAACTTAGAGTTTTAACACACCATGAACAATCAAATTAGCCATTATGAATAGTAATACACACTTTTTAAAATTTTATAAATTTTATTTTTCAAAATGGACTTCATTTTTGAATTTGGAATATCGAATTTAGCTTAGGATGAATTTTTGGTGTTTTTCTAAAAACTTCAATTTTTAATGAATAGTAAAAAACACCGCGTTATTGTTTAAAACCGACATTTTATTTAAATAATTAGTTATCTTATTTAAATTTATATTAGGTAAAAATAGACACATAATACCTATTTATGTTCAATGTAATTTATTCAAGTAATTTTATAACAAAATCATATATATAAAATTTTATTGAACTTTTTACCGTCTTTTACCCACCTTCTAGGCATGTTAGCAAATTTGCATAAAATGTAACTTTACCGCTTCTATGAAATGAAGTTAAAAAATATGAGAGATACTATTGATATTAGTAAGTAAAATGTGGTTCAATAAGATAATTTTTTTGGTGAATAGTAACTTTTGACTTTTATTTACCACGATTAAAAGTAAATATGGTAATTAAAGGTAAAAATGAAATTATAATTACCCTAAAACATGTCCTAATTCTATTAGATAAGTGTATTTCGACCAAAACCAACCTTAGGAATAAAATATGATCCTTTTGGTCCACTTGGATTAGATTAAGACATTTATTGTTATTTTATTTAAAGAAGAATTAAAAGTGTTAAATTCAAAGTTTAAAAACTAAATCATTTTTAATATAGGGTTATACATAAGATAAAGTTGACTATAAATATTAATTATAAATATAAAAATATTTCCTACATAATATTATTTTATTTATAATTTTTAGACATTAAATAATTAAATTTATTTATGACACAATGATGATGCAGTAAATACATTATTAATTAAATATTAAAATAATTGATATTATAAATATCAATATAAATGTAAATTGATACTTTTGATGCATTCCACGAATTTCATAGATTAATAGGACTTGTTGGGGTTTACTCAATTAATTTTTTTCAAAGTAATCATGCTGTTATGACTTTCAAAAAAACAAAATACCAAATAGTGTCTAAATTGACATAAATGAGTTTTTAAAACAAATACTATATTATTAATTGATATAATATTTCTAAAAATCTATGGTTTGGAAAAAGGACACATATAATGTTATATATATTAATAATGAACCACTTGGGGTTCTCTTGTATTTTTATAGTAACTTTATTCACCATTTATTATAATAATACAATAATGCATGGTAAAAGTTAAACTATTTAACTAAGAGTTAAATCTAAATGATAAGGTTAATATGGTGACCTAAAACTATGTAAAACCTATCAGTTGAGAGTTTTTAGACCCATCCCCACCTTATCCTTGAAATAAATCATTTTTGAGCCATTATAAACAAAAACTTATTTTATTATAAAATAATATTTCAAGATTTTTCTAAAGTGACCCTCACCTCCCTTATAAAAGGGTACTTCCCATTCTCTTAATTTCACACCTCCAAAGCCTTTTGGCTTAGCCAAACCCTACTCAAATATCCTCTCAAATACCCTCAGTTCTACCTAGAGGCCTTACTTTGATCATAAATCCAATCTAAGAATACCTTTTGATCAACTCAAAAGGAAACACCTGAAGAAGAGGTAATAATTTCACCACCTCTTTCAAAGTTCTTTTCTTCTTCCACTTCCTCTTTTGTTGTTGTTTCCATAAAAAAATAATAAATCTGGTAACTTATACATACTGTGATTCTATTATAAATATGGTACAACTATATTCATTATTCTATTCATCCTACGAATGACAAGACACCATATGTGCGTACGTACGTCTTACAATCTCCACGTCGTGGTGTAGTTTGTTATTCAAACACTTCATTATTTAGATGGGTATAATAATGCGTATAACTAATGTAAATAATAAATATAAAATTTTAATGATTCTTTATATATGATATACCATCCAATAACATACATTTTTACCATCAATATAATGATATTGTCGCTCATACGTACATAGCAATTACCTTCTCCACGAACGTGGTGAAATTCATTCCCCATCATAACCATTCAAGAATAATTTTCAATTTATAATTAAAAATAATTTTTAAGAACTTAATATAATTTTAGATATAAATCAAATACATCATATTGATAAGAAAGATGGATTACGTAATGAATCATATAAAGGAAAACAAATCAGTTAACACCCAAAATGATGATAATACTGAAATATTATTAACAAATAAATATTAGAAGATCATATATGATATCATATTTAGGTATGTGGTTCTTGTATAATTTAATAAAAAATATTTAACTATTATACATGAGGTTAACTTACCTTCAATCAAGGAAAAGTATAAGGTAAGGGTTAATTCTACAATCTCTTCATTATCCGAGGTTGTTTATATGTGAGTATCTACTGGGACCTCTTTATCATCCACATCAATGTTTCTTAAAAATGTGTTTAAAAACATTTTTACTATTTCCTAGATTACATGTATAAGTCATTTATACCCTTGTTTGAATTTTTATAAGATGTTTATAAAGTAATCTTTCTGTTGTTTTCCAAACAAGGTTCTTTACGACCTTTTCGATAAAATTAAGGAAAGAATGTTTTTAACTTGTATGGTGTGTGCGGATATTTTTCTCCGTTATAACACCTTTGAAGCTTACCTTAAAAGATTATAATAATATTTTCAATATAAATGTTTTCTTTTATAATTAAAAAACTTTTAAATGATTTCAAAATATAAAGATATATTTCTCCCAAACAGTTTTAATTTCATCTATGTCAACATCCTTTGAAGGATTTTACACTTGTTTGAAGTTGATTTATTATGATACAATCTTCCATATTGTATTGAAGGTTTTGTGATATGTTTGACTGTGGATGTTTTATTTTTATACCATTCATGGTTTATGGTTAAAGTATTAACATTTCATATGCTAGTTTAAATATGAATGTTTATGTTATGTTTCAACCTTTTCATATGAGGAATGCATTGGACTAAGTAAGTGATGGGTGGAGCCTGTTATAGCTTCTAGATGCATTGGTAGGTCTCATGATATAAACTATTGTCTTGGAACAAGGCCTTAAAAAATATTATTTTTCGTCTTGGCATGCGACCTTGACTATGTGGTTATAATGTCTAGCATTATGCACTTCATCATTATGAAATTGGCTATTAATATTGCATGTGATTATTCGACTAGTGGAATATACATGTGAATAATAAAATGGAATTATTTAGATTATATTTTTCATATTATGATGAATTTTAAGTTTAAAAGGATTATTTTTTAGTCTTATACATTTACTTTAATGTGTTATGCTTATTTATGAAAGTTTCTTCTATATTGTTATCCTTACTGAACATCTGAGATCACCCCTTTCTATGTCTTATTTTTCCTAGGATGTGAAGATGTATTTTATGGTTGACCTATAGGGATAGGCTAAGGGATATAAGTGTGTTCAAATGGGACAAAATGTTGTTGTTGTTTTTATCTCATGATGTAATGTAAAACTTATGTTGGTATCAGAGGAAGTTTAGTACAATCCTTGGAAGCTAGATTTAGAAAAACTCTGATTAGATAACATTACCCTTAGATAGACTTTGAGGATTAGTATAGAAGAATTTCCTAGAATTTTGGTAATGTAGAGATTTTGTGTATTTTCCAAGCAATACATCCCTATCTGGATATGAGAAGGTATAGGCAGCTTTAGCACAGATGTACCTAGGAGTGAAAACTCTGACAAGGAGTTTCGAGATTGACTCGGGGTATCCTGGTACACGACAATGAGCCTTACTGAACTCTTGGTTATGACACTTCCGGGGGATATGCTTATGATAATTCATATTTTCTTTACAAACCATTATGAAGGATTTATGAGTATATACCTCCTCAAAGAAAACTTTTTATGATTAGGGATTATATCCATAAACTGTCAATTTATGTTAATTATTTTACATGTTTGGACTTATGTATTGTGATTTATAAACTAATATAGTGTATTCCATTATTTAGAAATGGTGCCTGGTGGAAGGAATGTAAACCATATCAATGCATATAATCCATGTAGATATTTCCCTCATAATCAAGATAATTATAGTGGATCTGGTGATGCAACTGGTGCTGATCAGTTTATCACCATACTAGGACAACTCACTCAGGTTATGAATAATAACCTTACCCATATGGAGCACCCTGATCCACAACATGGATGATTAATATTAAACCTCTTAATGAGGAAATAACCACAAACATTCAATGGGACTAAAAATCCATTTGTATCTGAGCAATGTATATGTTCCTTAGAGAAAATATTACATGCTTTGGGGAGTATCGAAAGTGAAAAAGTTTTCATGGCAGTTTATCACCTCACGGGAGATGCAGATCAATGGTGGTCGTTAATTCAAAACACAAAGGGAGATGAATAAGTATCAAATATTGAATGGAGGGAGTTAAAATAGATTTTCTTAAAAAAACACTTTCCTCGTGACCATCGAGCGGATATGGATAGGAAATTTCCGAGTTTGAGGAAAAAGGAGGATGAGAATGTTGTAAAGTATGGGGCTAACTTTAAAATGTTAACAAGGAATATTTTAGATTATATACATAACCCAAGGAGTAATATTGATCAATTATTTGATGGGTTAAAACCATTTCTCCATCGAGCATTAGTCTCACAATCCTTCTCATCGTACGAAGATATTGTCTCATGTGATATCAATATATAAAAAGAATTATCTAAGTCTTATGACTTTAAAGCAAAGAAAGAGAAGAAGAGATCTGTTGAACACTCTAGAATGGAAATAAGGGGAAGAAGGGAAAAGTTGAATATCCATCCTATAGTAAATGTGGTAAGAAACACCATGGTACTTGCCTGAAAGGAATGGGAGTCTGTTACAAGTGTGGTGAAAAAGGCCACCAAGATAGTGATTGTAAGGTAAATAAAGAGGATGTCAATGTTGAATGCTATAATGGTAGAGAAAAAGTGGAATTATGCAAATGAATGTCCTAATAGATAAGGAAAATTACCTCATAAAAGGCCAAGGTAGCAAGGCCAAGCTTATGTGATCACAACTGCTGAGGTTAAAGCTCCAAAATACATGGTGGCATGTAATTTAATAGTTCCCTCAAGATTATACAATGATTTATTTGATTCTGGATCATCATATTATTTCATATCTTCCTATTTTTCTAAGAAAATTAGTTATTTCTAATTTTATTTAACAAGAGAGTTGTCAGTAAAAACTCCTAAGTGAAGTTTCATTGCAAAAAAGTTTTGTGAATCAGTCCCCATTAGGGAATATAAATATTCTTTATCTACTGATCTCATCATCATAACCATGATTTAATTTGATATAATCCTTGGTATGGATTGGCTTTCAGACCATGATGCAAAAATTTATTGTAATAAGAAAGAGGTTACAATTTTTTATGAAGATAAGGAGTACCTTATCTTTAGAGAAGAAATGTCACCACCTGATTCTTATCTAGATCCACCCCCAGTAGCTCAACTAAATTCAATTATTGTAGAGGAAGAGAATGAAATAACTATTGGTAGAGAAAATAATTTTCAAATAGAGGATGTACCTATTGTTCAAGAATATGTTGACGTGTTTCTAGAGGATTTACCTGTACGTACTCCAAAACAAGAAATTGAGTTTTCCATTGATTTAATTCCTGGTTCAAGGCCCATATCGAAGACCCCTTATAGAATGGTCAGTATGGAATTATTGGAACTAAATAAACAACAAGAGGAATTGACTAATAAGGGTTTTACTCACCCTAGTATTTCTCCACGGGGAGCCCATGTTCTTTTTTTAAAAAGAAAGATGGATATATGAGGTTGTGCATTGACTATAGGGAGATCAATTATATAAAAATAAAGAACAAGTATCCCCTACCTCGCAGTGATGATTTATTCGACCAAATTCACAGAGATCAATATTTTTCAATGATTGACCTTTTATTTGGATATTATCAGTTGTGTGTGAAGAAAGAAGACATTATAAAAACAACATTTCAGACCAGGTATGGTCATTACGAGTTTACAGTAATTCCTTTTGGAATGACTAATGAACCCTCTATTTTCATGGATCTAATGAATAGAGTTTTCAAGATATATCTTGATGACCTTTTAGTGGTATTTATTGATGATATCTTGGTATACTCCAAAAGCTAAGAAGATCATGAAAATCACTTGCACACTATTCTAAAGACTCTTAGAAGAAATTAATTATATGAGAAGTTTAGCAAGTGTGAATTCTGGCTTTAGGATATTTATTTTCTTATCCATATTGTCTCTAAGGATAGAATCTCTATTGATTATTCAAAGACAAGAGCAATACAAGAATGGCCAGCACCAACAAATATAACTGAGGTACATAGTTTTATTGGTTTATCAGGTTATTATCAGCATTTCATGTAGAATTGTTTCCAATTAGATAACCCATTAACTAAGCTCACATATAAAGGGGTTAAATTTGTTTGGAAAAAATAACGTGAAGAATGTTTTTAAGAACTGAAGAGATGATTAGTTAATGATCCTATCCTGACTCTACCATCATGGAATGATGGGTTTGTTATTTATAGTGATGCATCAAAGAAAGCACTTGGTTGTGTTCTTATGCATAATTATAGGGTTATTGCCTATGCATCACGACAACAAAAAGTTCATGAGAAAAACTATATCACTCATGATCTTGAGTTATAATCTTTAATATTTTCTTTGAAAATAAGGAGACACTATCTCAATGGTTAAAAATGTGATATTTATACTGATCACAAGAGTTTGAAGTATATTTTCTTAGAGAAAGAACTCAATATGAGGCAAATATGATGTCTTGAAGTACTCAAGGATTATTATTTCACTATACACTACCACCTGAGGAAGGAAAATAAGGTGGCAGATGCTTTGAGAAAAAATCATCATGGAGTTTTGAACAAGATGAGAGTTGAAAGGGATCCTATTTCCATGGATCTAGTAAATATGGATATGTGAATAACCATGGAAGGTGAAACATACATACTTTTTCAAATGGTTTCCAAACCATATTTACTAGAAAGGATAAATAGTTCTCAGACTGATGATGAGGAGTTTCAAAAGAAGATTAAAGCTGTGAATGATGGGAGATTGAGTAACTTCGTATATGAAGATGGAATTTTGAAATTTGGGAAGAGAATTTGTGTTTCTGATATACCTAATCTAAAAAGGCAGTTGTTGGATAATTCTCATAGCTATAATTTCTCTATAAACCCTGGTAGCACTAAGATGTATATATATTTGAAGGAACATTTTTGGTGGGACAACATGAAGATAGAGATTTCTAATTATGTGTCAAGATGTATGGTTTGTCAACAACTGAAAGCTGGAAGACAACATCCTAAAGGAGCATGCAACCTCTTCCCATACCCGAGTGTAAATCAGATGATATTACGATGGACTTTGTCATGGGGCTACCAAAGACTCCTAGAAGGAATGATGCAATATGGGTCATTGTTGATCGTCTTACCAAGTCAGCACATTTTCTTTCTATAAGAGAAGATTTACCACTTGAATGTTTAGAAATAGTATATATTAATGAAGTTATAAGACTTCATGGAGTACCCCTATAGATTTTTTCTGATCGTGAACCCCGTTTTATATCAAGATTCTGGAAAAGCCATTATAAGGCCTTGGATACTAAACTTCATTTGAGCACTACCTACCACCCTCAAACTTATGGACAATCAGAATAGACTATTCAAACCTTTGAAGACATGTTGAGATCTTGTTCACTTGACTTTCAAGGTATGTGGGATCAGTATTTAACTATGGTAGAATTTTCCTATAACAATACCTTCCATTCAAGTATTTAGATGGCACCATATGAAGAATTATATAGAAAGAGATGTCGCACACCAACTTGTTGGGATGATGTTGGTGGAAAAAACTTGTAGACTCAGAACTTGTTGAGGAAACAATGGAAAAGTTGAAGGCAATCAAAACCCACATCAAAGCAGCTCAAAGTAGGCAAAAGTGCTCTGCCGATAACCAAAGGAAATATTTGTAATTTAAAGTAGGAGATCATGTTTTCTTGAAGGTATCTCCATGGAAGGGTGTTATATGATTCAGTAAGAAGGGTAAATTGAGTCCCAGGTACATCATACCTTTTGAAATTCTAGAACAAATTGGAGTTGTGGCTTACCGTTTAGAAATTCCTCCAAGTCTCTCCAAAGTTCATGATGTGTTTCAAGTATCACTGTTAAGAAAATACATGTCTGACCCAACGCATGTACTCAACTATAAAGAAATATAACTAGAACCCTACCTGTCATAATGCGAAGAGCCTATAAGAATTATTGACACCAGAGAACAAGTGTTGAGAAACCAGGTGACTCGTCTGGTAAAAGTTCTATGGAGAAACCATAAGATGGAAGAGTCAACATGGGAACTCAAGGAACATATGAGGAAGAACCACCCAAATCTTTTTATGCAGTAATATTCTAGAAATTTTGAGGAAGAAATTATTTGAAGGAGTGGAGAATGTAACACCCCAAACTTCTACGGTACATTTCCCTTTGAATAATACAATGGCTTACATTGTATGAAACTTGGAGTCTTAACACACCACGACCAATAAAACTAGATATTATAAATAGTAATACCCACTTTTTGAAATTTTCAAAATTTTATTTTCCAAAATGGACTTCATTTTTGAATTCAGAATATCAAATTGATCTTATGGTGAATTTTTGGTATTTTTATGAAAAATTTCAATTTTATTGTTTAAAACCAACTTTTTATTTAAATAATTAGTTATCTTATATAAATTTATATTAGGTAAAAATAGATACATAATACCTATTTATGTTCAATTTAATACATTTTAGTCATTTTATAATAATATTAGATATATAAAATTTTATTGAACTTTTTACCCTCTTTTACCCACCTTCTAGGAACGTTATAAAATTTACATAAAACGTAATTTCACCGCTTCTAGGAATTAAATTCCAAAAATTGGAGACACATGGTTGACATCAGTAAGTAAAATTTGGTTCAATAAGATGAAAGTGATTTTTGGTGAATAGTAAAATTTGACTTTTATTTATCACTGTTAAAAGTAAATAGGGTAATTAAAGGTACATAATTATATTATAATTACCCTAACACATTTTTTAATTCTATTGGATAAGTTTATTTAGACCAAAACCAACCTTAGGAATAAAATATTATCCTTTAGGTAAACTTGGATTAGATTAGGACATTTATTATTATTTTATTTAAAGAAGAGTGAAAAGTTTTAAATTCAAAGTTTAATAACTAAACCATTTTTAATATTGGGTTATACATAAGATAAATTTGACTATAAATATTCATTAGAGATATAGAAATATTTCTTACATGATGGTATTTTATTTATTATTTTTAGACATTAAATAATTAAATTTATTTATGACATAATGATGATGCAGTAATTACCTTATTAATAAATGTTTAAAAAAATTGATATTATAAATATAAAAATAAATGTAAATTGATACTTTTGATGCATTCCACGAATTTCCTAGATTAATATGACTTTTTAGAGATGATTCAATGAATTTTTCGAAGTAATCTTTTTGTTATGAGTTTTACAAAAACAAAATACCAAATAGTGTCAAAATTGAAATAAATGAGTTTTAAAACAAATACTATATTATTAATTGATATAATATTCCTAAAAATATAAGGTTCAGAAAAAGGACATAGATATGGTTAGATATATTAATAATGAACCACTTGAGGTTTTCTTGTATTTTTATAATAATTTTATCAACCATTTATTATAATAATACAAGAATACATGGTAAAAGTTAAACTATTTAATTAAGAGTTAAATCTAAAAGATAAGGTTAATATGGTGACATAAACCTGTCTAAAAACTATTGGTTGAGAGTTTTCTTACCTATTCCCACCTTATCCTAGAAATAAATCATTTTGGATCCATTATAAACCAAAAATTATTTTATTATAAAATAATATTTCAAGATTTTTCTAAAGGGACCCTCACCTCTCTTATAAAAAGGTACTTCCCATTCTCTTAATTTTACTCCTCCAAAGCCTTTTGGATCTGCCAAACCCTGATCAAATATCCTCCCAAATACCCTCACTTCTATCTAGAGGCCTTAATTTCATCATAAATCCATCCTAAGGAGTCCTTTTGATCAACTCAAAAGGAAATGCCCGAAGAAGAGGTAATAATTTCACCAACTCTTTCAAAGTTACTTTATTCTTCCACTTCCTATTTCTTTGTTTCTTCCATACCAAAATAATAACTCCAATACCTTATACATACTATGATGTTATTATAAATATGGTACAACCATATTCATTATTCTATCCATCCTATGAATGAAAAGTCACCATACGTGCGTACGTACGGCTTACCATCTCCACGTCGTGGTGTAGTGTGTTATTCAAAAAATTCATTATTTGGATGGGTATAATAATGAGTATAACTGATGTAAATAATAAATATAATATGTTAATGATTATATATATATGATATACCATCCAATTAAATACTATTTCACTATTAATATAATAATATTGTCGCTCGTGCATACATACGGATTACTATCTCCACGAATGCTATGAAATTCAGTCCCCATCATAACCATTCAAGAATAATTTTCATTTTATAATTAAAAATAATGTTTAATAAATTAATATAATTCTGGATATAAATGAAATACATCATATCCATAAAAAATATGGCTTACTAAACCAAGAATATAAAGGAAAATGAATTAGTTAACACCTGAAATAATGATACTACTAAAAAATTATTAACAAAGAAATATTAAAAGATCATATATGATATCATATTTATATATTTGGTTCTTGTATAATTTAATAACAATTATTTAACTATTATACGGGAGGTTAACTTGCACTCGATAAAGTAAAAGTACAAGGTAAGTTTTAATTCTACAATCTCTTCATTATCCAATGTTGTTTATATATGAGTATCTACTGGGACCTCTATGTCATATACATCTATGTTTCTTAAGAATGTATTTTAAAACATTTTTACTATTTCATATACCATGTGTTAAAGTCATTTATACCCTTTTTTTACATTTTATAAGATGTTTATAAAGTATTCTTTCCGTCATTTTCCAAATAAGGGGTTTTATGACCTTTTCGACAAAATTAAAGAAAGGATGTTTTTTAACTTATACAACGGGTGTGGATATTTTCCTATGTTATCACACCTTAAAAGATTCCCTTACATGATTAAAAGAATATTTTCAAAATAAAAATTGTCTTTTATAATTAAAATTATTTTAAATGTTTTCAAAATAGAAAGAGATATTTCTCTTAATTTTTTTTTGATTTCATCTATGTCAAAATCCTTTGATGGATTTTACACTTGTTTGATGTTAATTTATTATGATACAAACTTCCATATTGTATTAAAGGTTTTGTGATATTTTTGAATGTGGTTGTTTTATTTTTATACCATTCATGGTTTATGGTTAAAGTATTAAAATTTTATATGGTTGTTTAAATATGAATTTTTATGTTATGTTTCAACCTTTTCATATGAGGAATGCATTGGACTTAGTAAGTAATGGCTGGAGGCCGCAATAGCACCTCGATGCATCAGTAGGTCTCATGAAACAAACTAGTGTCTTGGCACAAGTACTTGAAAATAATATTATTTGTAGTCTTGGCATGAGGCCTTGACTATGTGTTTATGAAGTCTGGCATTATGTATTCCATCATTATGAAATTGGCTATTGATATTTCATGTGATTATTCAACTAGTATAATATCCATGTAAATAAGTAAATGGAATTATTCAATTTATATTTTCCATATTATGCTGAAGTTTAAGTTTAAAAGGATTATGTTTTAGTCTTATACATTACCTTTAATGTTTATGATTATTTATGAAATTTTCTACTATATGTTTATCCTTACTGAGCATCTGAGCTCACCCCTTTCTATGTTTTATTTTTCCCAGGATGTGAATAAGTAGTTTATGTTTGACCTTCAGGGATAGGCTAAGGGATATAGGTTTGTTCAAAGGGTACAAAATGTTGTTGTTGTTTTTATCTCATGATGTAATGTAAAACTTATGTTGTATATAGTACATTCAAGGATCCTAAACTGATCAGTCTTTCAGGAATTGATTCCTTGTGATCATGCCAATGTTATGTAAAAATGCACAGACTCTGGGTAACTAGGGTCGGGGAGTTACACTATGGAAGCGGTTGCACTATGAAGATGTGACCGACGACATGATTTTACCCAATTAATGGAGGGAAAGAGAGATATTTATATAGTTTAAATCCTCCTAAGAGATGTTACTACTTCTCTAGGATGAGGGTATTTACCTTATTAGACTGGACCATGTCAATAAAGGTTTCCAATCTTCTCGGTCCAAGGAAATATATTACCTATAAGAGCTAGAATACATAATCCTCTATAATGGAATGGAACACCCTCTGAATGATTGGGTGAGGAAATTTATGGACAATATTTTCCCTTATAGTTCTCCAAATGGGTTTATTAATTGAAGGCATGGTTATAGAAGAAGGTTTAGTTGAGGAGGATCCTTTGTAACACCATTATTTTTTTTGAAAAATGAATATCACATTCGACAACATGTATGATATGAAACACTAAACGTAAAAGGAAATATATTATCCCAATAATTTACAATATATTTAATATTTTATTGAAATTAAATCTATGGTATATTTATAAATTTAGGTAACACTAAGTTATCTTGTTTTATGTAACAACAACTTTCTTTGATAACTTGCGTTACACGAAATCCCAAGTTTTACCAAATACTATTATTATTATTATTTTAAATGAAAAATATACCATAGATATTAAATTGGTTATTATTAATAATTAAATAACTTATAAAAATACATGGTTTATGGAAATAAAAAATTAATTCATTGGTTACCAATTAATTATAAATTTAAAAAACAAATTGAATATAAAGGAAACGTTTTTATAAAAAACTATTTTTATACTCCCAAATGAATTTTATATTAATTAATTAAATAAGTTACTAATAGTGAATGATATTAATGAAATATATATATATATATTATATATTCAATAAAATATTGTTTACATTCATCAGATATATTTTATGTGCATAAGATAAGAACAAATCCAATTTTATGCATAAAACTATATTTTTCTAAAGGTGGTTTTGCTGACTTTTAATGGTGTACTTATTTTGAAACTAAATTCTGAAACTTTTATAAATTTTATTTGAAAAAATAAACTTAATTTTTGAATTCATAATGTCAAAATTATCTTGGGGTTATTTTCTGTTTTTTATGAGAAGTTTCATTTTTTGATGAATAGTGAAAATACTAAATTTTAATTTTAAACTGACTTTTCATATAAATAATTTATAATGTTAAATTATATTTTAAATTGTTTTTAAAGTAAAATTAGATCTATTAAACATATATTAATCTAATTTATGTCATTTAAATCAATTTCATATTGAAATTTTATATAAAAACATAGTAAACTTTCGAATATTTTCACTTTAAAACCTCAAATTTTCATTCCGTCTACAAGATTAATTTTAAATAATTTTCTGAAAATTATGTGCATTGAATTTAAAAAAATGGATTAAATATTTTGAATCAAAATAATTAATAATTTATAATTATTTCAGAATAATATTTGATCAAAGTAATTAGTTAAAATAGTTAAAATTAATTACAGCAATTAAGAGAAAAATGAGTTTACCAAGAGACTAAACTTCAAACTTAAGGGGAAAAATGACCTATAAATTTGTCCAAAACCAATTTTATACACTTATTTATACCTTATAAATTATATTATAGAATGTTTTCATTATTTTATCTAATTTACATTAATAAAATGTGGGTATAATTCACACTTTCAAAAAATTATAATAGTGCAACTCACATTTCTTATAAAAGGTCACCCTCTATCCTCCATTATTCACACCTTAAAAAAATTAGTTTAAAAAATAACTACCAAAATAACTCCCAAAATTACCTCCCCTAATTCTATAATCATTATTTTTGGCATAAATAAAACCTCTTAAGTTTTTAGTGCAAACCTAATGACGATACCTGAAGAAGAGGTAAAGTTCTTCTAAAAGAATTTTTATTTTATTTCCTTCTCCAAATACTTAAATTATTATTATAAAATGATTATATAATAAACTAATTATATTAAATATATCTATATGTTTTTAATTTAAGTTTATGACCTAAAAATGTGCACACTTCTATCAAATGGGTTACTTAATCGTCATTCATGTGTACGGTGATTTACCACCTTGCGAACCAATATCGTTTATTCTTCCATTACCACATTTCACGGTTGGGTATGATGATATATATAAATTATATATATGATATTTAAAACATTATTATAAATATGGATTCATTATGTCATATATAAATCATTACCTTCCATTCTATAGGAGACACGATAACGTTGCATGTGTGTACGACGGACTACCGCCACATGAAGTGATGTGATTCATCTTTCACTAACACTTTAAATGGAAGGTAATAAAGATTAATGTTAATTATGATATTTGATAAAAATGAAATAATTATGATATTAAGGACATATTAATCATTATATAATGGTAATATATCATTTTTTTACACTTACGGATGATAACATCATTCGTGTACGTGTGGACTACCACCTTCAGAAAGCGATGTGACTATATTTTCATCACCACACCACATGAATGATATATATAAATATAATTAAAGAAATAATATGGTAAATATGATATTATTAAAATTATTTAAATTTAAAATAATACTTTCCACCTTTTCATAATGATCAGTGAAAAATGGAAATGTTACTCATGCGTACGTACAACCAATCAACTTCAGGATCGTAACATACTTCGTTTTTCATAACCATAATTAATGATTGGTTAAAAAAGTAAAGTTGATATAAAAATATGATAACTATATAATTATTATCATTATGTATATGATATATCTATATAATATGTGTAAGAACTAGATCATTAATGATGAAACATTCATGAGGAAACAAGGAAATTAACACTCGAAACATTGAAAATAATGAAAGATTATTAATTTATGGGTAATAAGATGTTATAAAGGGATCATATATGATATTATAAATATTAATATGGTTTTGGTATAAGTTAATAACATGTTTAAAACCACTATAAATAAGTTAAAATTACATTCAACCAAAAATAAGCATAAGGTAGTGGATTCCATCTCAATTTACATTCTATTGAGACATAATTTTTATTATGAACCAATTCACTTTTACGTGGTTTATATACTTACCATTTGACATATAATATCATGAATACTTTATTATTCATGGTATTTTATGTTTAAATTTGGATTATCTTACCCTAAGGGATTTGACTTTAAAATTAGAAAATGGTAAAATTTATTGTGCAATCTCACTTTCTTTTGTGATTGTTAAATTTATCCTGAAAAAATCACTTTATTGTGATAAATTTTCATTGTAAATTAAATTTATATAAAATATCCCTATTATTGTATAATGTATATAATTATTTCCTAAACCATATACCATTTTTATATATGGTTTTTACTCTAAGATTTATTCGATTAACTAGGTAAATATTGATAAATTTGTATCCTTTACTCAATATGAATATTTGATAAGGCATATTATTTATGAAATAAATAAATAATTTGATATATGAGGAATTATTAAGACTGGTGTGACATGGGTTGGGGACTAGTTAATGAAATCCCTTTGATTCATTGGTAGTCTCATAGGATGAATTTGTTGGCTAGCCTCAGCTAATGGGTTTCACCCAGTATGTTTTAAACTTTCTTATAAAAGGACTTTATGGTAAAGGTTACATGTGAATGGGAATCATGGAATCCAATAATTAATCATTTTTTTCATTTATATCCGGTTATTATTATCCATGATATTTTCTCTATGATAAAATGTATGGATGCATTTCATTCTAATTTTTGATTAAATGGCATGCAATTTCAGTTATTTAGCTTACCATATTGATTATTCTTTATCCAAATATTTTTAATGGAACTTGTTTTTAGTTATTTACCTTTCCATATTTATTATTAATTATTTATTCATGATATTTTCTCTATAATTAAACCTTACTAAGAATTTAAGATCACCCTTATTTTGTTTCCTTTCTCCATGATTCCATGAAGTTTACTATGACTGATATGTAGGGATATTCTAGATGCAATAAAATTATTCTCGAAAAAAATTATGTTGTAATTTTTTGTATTCCAAATTTAATGTAAGGCTCATGTATGCATCTAGTTTACCAAGACTTCTAAATTGGTAAATCCTTCAGGATTCATTTTCATGTATCTTATGAAAATGTAATGGTATTAGGGATTGTCTCTGGGATTCTGTGTTTAGGGTAACTAAAGTTGGTATTAGGGGAAGTTTAATTAAAACCTTGGGAACTATATTTATAAAAACATAGATTAACGAACATAACACTAAGATAAATTTTAAGGATAACTATATAAGAACATCCTGAAGATTTGGTAAGGTAAATATTATGTGATTTTTCATTCCAATACATCCCTATCTGAATAGTATATGTAGATATGGATCTAGCACAGATGTATCTATGGGTAATAACTCTTAAAAGGTTGTGCCAAGCTTGAATTTAGTGTAACCTAGTACATGATAATGATCCTTACCACACAACTAGTTTTATACTCCCTGTGGATATTCTTATGATAATTAAAATTTTATTTACAAACCATTAGGAATGATTAAAATAGATAATTACAATTAATTAACTAGGATAAAAGTAAGGTGTATTAGATTGAAAATAATGTGTCAATATTTAAACATCCTAAAAAATTATTATATTATTTTCCAACTATAATAATTATTACTGCCACTATGTTTTTTTGGTTTTAGTAAATGGATGTAACCCAAAGTAATCATGTTAACATTAAACATCAAGGAAAAGGTTCTATAAATGAGGATCCAAATTATATTTTGATATAAATTAAAGATATTATGTTTATGCCTAATAAGTATTCTTGAAATATGATTAACAAAATATACATTAACAAACTCTTGAACTCACCAAAGAAGATAACAATGGAGTTTTATAAGATATTGAGTAGTGGATACCATGGAGAAAAGAAGATTAAACTTATATAATGAAAGGAATGTGGAAGGATACACCCAAGAAACTATCTTAAAGGATTGAGAAAATTATTTATGTGTAAAAAATAAGGGTATAAAGAAAATAATTGCTGATGAAAAATGAAGTGTATAATGGAAGGATATAAATCCCACCCTAAGTATCTATTTATAGTTTATTATCTTAAATGTGGATAACTTGGGAATTACCCAAGTATATGAACTCTTCTAAAGGATAAAATATAGACCAATGAAGGACCTATGCAGAAATAAAATGGATGAAGTATTTAGGTATTGGGGTCATATTTAAAACCTTAGAAAAATGGTTATTTAATGATTAAATTTAAAGGATGTCTATCATATTTATTTTTTGAATTACATTAATATGGTTTTATAAAAAAGGAAAATATTTATGCCAAGTGACAACCCATAAAGTCCAACAAGGTTGTGGGGATTGAACCCATGACAATAGGATGATAAGAGTTTCATTCCTACCACTAGCCTATGTGATATACTTGTTAATATGTCATTGTTTTTAGGTAAAATATTTGGAAAATAAATATTAATGATCAACCAAAGGTATTACATTTGAGGTTTAAAAATTAATTTATTATATGTATTAGTTTTGGAAAATAGTTAGAGACAAATTTAAAGACTTTTTTATGGATATTATAATCCATTAAAAGTAAATTTTAGTGCTTCAAGCATAAAAATCAATTTTGGGTATTAATTTCTTAGAGTAAATAGATAAATTTGAAATTGATAAAATAACAACCAAAGGATGAGATTGTGTTTATATAAATATATCAAGTATATTTCTTTATATTCTTACATGGTAAAATAAATACTAAACTTTATGAAAATGATCTCAAAATATATTTTTTATCATATTACATTCATATATAATGAATAAAATAGTCATTTATATCATCAAATATTTATGGTTTTTAGGTTCTTAACTTTATATTTATCACTCACTTTCTTTTAATATATAACCTCAATAACATTCTATAATTATTTACAATTTCCCACTAAAATCATACCTTCACTTGCCACTAATTTTCTCTTATATAGAAACCTAGTTATATGTTTTTGAATATGACTATTGTACTTACCTTTCTCTATTATTAAGAAGGTATTTCATTAACCCTTTATGATGTGTAATTTTCAAAAATGTCACTTCCCAATATCAAACCCTGTATTACCAAGGTCAATTTTAAATTATGAGGACGCAATTTGTTTAAGGTAAGGAGAATGTAACACCTTGAAATTTAAAAAAATGAATATCACATTTGATAGTGTGTATGAAATGAAACATTAAATATATACGGTAATATAATATCCTGATACATTAAAATATATTTACTATTTTAAATAAATTCAATCTATGATATAGCATTCAATGCACGCAACACCGAGTTAGCTTTTATTTAATGTAATAACAACTTTCTCTGATAACTTGCATTACAAACAAGAATAAGTTTTACTGAATACTATTAATATTATTATTTAAAACTAAATTATAAAAATATATTCTTTTAAAAAATATAAAATCAATTCATTGGATATAAATTAATTATAAATTAAAATAAAACCAATTGAATATAAATAAAACATTTTTATAAAAAACTATTTTTATGATCCCAAAGGCATCTTATATTAATAAATTAAATAAATTGACATTATTAAATGATATTAATGAAATATATATATATATATATATATATTCAACAAATTTTTTTTACATTCATCCAATAGATTTTATAGGTATAAGATAAGAACAAATCTAATTTTACATATAATAAATAATATTTATCTAGAGGCAGTTTTGTCGCCTTTTAATGATGCACTTGTTTTAAAAATAAATTTTGACAATATTATAAATCTTATTTGAAAAAATAAACTTAATTTTTGAAATATTAATTTTAAAATTATATTAGGTTTAATTATTGTTATTTTAATGAGAAGTTTTATTTTTTATGAATAGTGAAAAATATGAATTTTAATTGAAAAATAATTTTTCATCTAAATAATTTATAATATTAAATTATATTTTAAATTTGTTTTAAAGTAAAATTAGATCAATTATACATATATTAATCCAATTTAGTTCATTTTTACTGTTTTAATTTCATATTGGGTATAAAAACATAGTAAACATTTGAACATTTTCACTTTAAAAACTCACTTTATTGTCTCATCTGTAGAATTAATTTTAAATTAATTTATTCCACATATCTAAATTGAATTTGGAGAAATAAATTTAATATTTGGAATTATAATATTTTATAATTTATAATAATTCCAAATTAAGTTTTTTATGAAAGTAATTAGCGGAAACAGTTAAAATTAATTACAGTGATTAAGAGAAAAACTAGTTTTCCAAAGGAATAAACTTTAAAAATATGGTAAAATAACCTATAAAATTGTCCAAAACACATTTTATATCAATATTTAGAATTTATACCTTATATTATATAAATATTTTCATTTTTGGATCCACTTTACATGAAAAAAACGCGGGAATAATTCACTATTTCAAAAAATTAAAAGAGTGCCACTCACCTCACTTATAAAAGGTTAGATCCTCTCATCCTTTATTCACACATTTAAACCAATTTGGATCAAAAAATATCTGCCCAAATAAATCCCCAATTTACCTAACCTAATCCCAAAATCCTTATTTTGTGCATAATTGTTTTTAAGGTTTTAGTGCAAACTTAATGAGGATACCCGAAGAAGAGTTAATATTCATTTAAAAACATTTTTATTTGTATTTTCTTCTTTATATCCTTAAATTATTATTATAACATGATTATCTAATAATATAATTATCATAAATATTATAATATTATATTATTCTAAGGGTATGTCCTACAACTTCACACACTTCCATCAAATGGTTTATGCAATCATCGTTCGTGTGTATGGCGGACTACAACCTTGTGAACCGATGTCATTTGTTCTCCCATTAACTCCTTTCATGGTTGAGTATGATGATGGATATAAATTATATATATGATATTTAAAACACTATTGTACCTATATATTCATTATATCATATATAACCTATTACTTTTCATTCCTTAGGAGACATGATAATGCCACTCATGTGTACGACAGACTACCGCCTCACGAAGCGATGTGATTCATATTTCACTGACTCCTTATATGGAAGGTGAGGAGGTATAATGTTAATTACTATATGTGATATAAATTAAATAGTTATTATAGTAACGACATATTAATCATTCTTTAAATTTAATATATTATTTTATTTTTTTAGAGTTAAAGATGATAAAATCATTCATGTATGTGCGGACTGCCACCTCCACGAAGTGATGTGACTCTCTTTTCATCACCACATCACATGAATGATATATATAAGTATAATTAAATAAATAATATGGTATATATGATATCATTATAATTCTATAAAGGTAAAATATTACTTACTTCATTTCCATAATGATCGGTGAAAAATGTAATTGTTACTTATGCGCGTACGACCTATCATCTCCATTATTACGACGTACTTAATTTTTCATAACCATCATTCATGATCGGTTTAAAAAGTAAAACTGATGTGAAAATATTATAATTATCTCATGATTATTATTTTTAAGAATATATATCTATATTATATATGCAATAACTGGATCATGCATAATGAAACACGAATGAGAAAACAATACAATTAACACCTAAAACAATGAAAATAATGAAATATTATAAATTAAAGGGTAATAATATTTTATAAATGAATCATATATGACAATATAAATATTAATATGGTTATGTTATAAGTTAAAAACACGTTTAAAACCACTATATTTATGGTTAAAGCACGTTCAACCAAAAAGAAACATAAGGTAAGGGATTTCATCTCAATTTACATTCTATTAAGTATTAATTGTTATTATGAACCAATTTAGTTTCATGTGGTGTATATACAACCCATTTTACATGTAATATCATGAATAATTTATTATTCATGGTATTTTACATTTCAATTTGAGTTATCTCACATAAGGGGATTTGACATTAAAATTAATAAAAGGTAAAAGTTATTGTGCAATCTCACTTTATTTGGTGATTATTAACTTTCTCTTGAAATAATAAATTTAATATGATCATTTTCATGGGGCATTAAATTTATATAAAATATAAATATTCCTGTGTGATGGATATTATTATTTATTAAATCATATACCATTTTTACATACTATTTTCACTCTGATAGTTATTTGATTAACTGGAGAAATATTGATTAATTTGTATCCTTTAATCAATATGGATATTTGATAAAGAACAATGTTTATTAATTAAATCAATTATTTGATATATGAGAAATGATTTAGACTGGTATAAAATGGGTTATGAACTAGTTAATTTAATCCCCTTGATACATCGGTAGTCTCATGGGATGAATCAATTCACTAGCCTCAGCTAATGGGTTTTCACTCAGTATGTTTTAAAATTTCCTGTTAATGGTCTTAATGGTAAAGGTTTCATTTTCATGGGAAACATGGCATCCAATAATTAATTATTTCCTTCATTTAGATTCAGTTATTATTATCCATGGTATTTTCAGTATGATAAAATAAATGGATGCATTTTATTCTTAGTTTATTAATTAAATTACATGTGTTTTCAGTTATATACCTTGACATTTTGATCATTCCTTATCTAATTATTTTAATGGTGTATTTTTTTAGTTATTTACCTTTCAATATTTATTATTCATTGTTGATTCATGATATCTTCCTCTATACTTAACCCTTACGGATCATTTGATCTCACCCTTATATTTTTTCTTCCCCAGGATTCCTAGAAGTTTACTATGATTCATATGCAGGGATATGATATGTGCAATAAAGTTATCATCAAAAAGATATGTTAACGTTTGTGTATTCTAAACTTAATGTAAGGACCATGTATGTATATAGTTTTCCAAGGCTACTAAACTAATCATTCCTTACATAATTGTTTCCATATATCTTATGCCAATGTAATGGTAGTAGGAACTAGCTTCGGACTACTGGGGTTGAGATCACCGCAATCTTGGGTAAGTGATGATTTATTGGTTACCTCAAGGAAGGAGAATCATCAAATTATTAGTTAAATGTTTTATGCTTTTATTTATTTGATCTAGTTGTCATTATTTTGGGCTTTCTGACTTCTTTTCTTTGACTTTATATAGATCAGCTGATATAGAAGAGGGGATATTTGTGATGAATCTTCAGGAGAGAATAAGAAGGCCCTGAACTTTTAAAGGGTAGGAACAATACCTACCTATAGTACTATGTTCACATGCATACATCCATTTATTATTAAGGTTCTATGTTTAGACAATGTGATGGATCAATATCCCCTAACACTTCCTGGTAACTTTCAAATTTCTTCCCTTACTTCTTAGTTTGAAAATTTACATTTTATCTCTTTGTGATGACTTGTATATTTATTTTAAACAAATCCAACATGTCTGGCTACCGATCATCTTCCAACGGTCGAGGCATCAGTTGTTATGGGGATACCACACTGACAGGTCATTCAGTGAACATCTATAATCTATTGTTCAACCCCCGCTCTACCTGTAAATATTTTCCATGGGTAAGTTTCTTCCCTACATATCATAATTTGGTATCTTCTAAACTTTTATCTTGATGTAAGTGAAAAACACATTAATTAATAGACCATTGGTGGTGGTGATTGAATCCACACCCCCAGCTGAGGTAGCTAAGAAAGTTGTATCAGACGATCACATCCCTACTGCATCTGATCCTGAGTAAACTTATAGGTCCACTACTATTTATGTGGCTTTACCTACTATAAAACATCTATAGGGATCATTTAGGACTAATAAAATGGATCAAGTATACATCAATTTGGATATGAAACCTATCCCATCCAAGAGGATGCTCATGGAGGACCTATCCACTGATGTGTTCACAACCTTCCAAAAGTATGAGCCGACACCACCTGAGGATTTAGAAAAAATTAACTTGTATGTGGCTGAGGAGAACTAGATTGATTGGTGTAGGGAATGGATAAGTGTTCAGAACATTATTACCCACACCCCATGGTCTAATCTTCTAAGTTGGATGGGTCTATATGCCATTTCATACTGAGTCTGGGGATTGGCAGGGTGGAATCCTATGCCCCACACCCTGGATTGAGGCATCCTTTTCGGGTGAGTTCTTTAAAACTGGAAGGATTTTTGTACCTCCTAGCATGATTCGAACTCATAAGGTACTCAATAGGTAGTCAAAAAATATCTTACTTAGTTGGAAGAGAAATTACAACACCATGAGGTCTTCATTTCTGCTATGAGAGAGACAATCAATCACCTGAGGGCACAGTTAGTGGACAAAAAGTTTTAAGTAGTGGATATATAATCCCTAGAGTAAGAGTGAATGGATGAATAAGGAAATGTAAAAATATGCTCTAATAAAGTTCACCCTACATTCAATGGGAAGGAATCATATCTAGATAGGAGTTAGCAATCCCTTCAGGCCATTATGTGAAGGCTAGCTAAGTTGGAGAAGTCCCTCACCCATGGAAAGTCATAGGGGCAGCTACGATTCTGTTATAGTAAAGGAGTGGCTCTAGAGTATAGATTAAACTTATCAATTATGGTAATAAAATCGTTTTCTTTGATTCCCTCTGGGAATATATACTTATTATTTTTATTTTTATGTATTTAAATAACATTAACAAGATGATCAACTAAAAACCTAAAAAACAACATGATTCATGATCGATGTGAGAAACAAGAGATAAAAATAATATCACTCGATTACATGAGAGTTCTAGAAAGGGGATGAGTGATTAGGGTTGGAATGATCCATTGACTACTGGAGTGTCTGGGCCAGAAAAGTATTGGTTAGAGAGGATATTTTCACTATCGACTTGTTTTCTCAACATGCATAGGTGCACGGGTAGGGTAATTTTGGGAGTGTTGGTTTTTACCAAAACAAAGGGGAATATAGAGGATTTTAATCAGGAAATATTATATTCGTAATTAAAGGAGGGAAGATAGGTTGAATGAGGACGACTGATGACCATGTTTGAAATGTTGGTTCCATAGTCAAAGTACAAAGAGTGATGAAGTACAAATGAGGGTCGACCATTAACCATGTTTGAAACATGGGACCCATAAAATTGTTTTCGAATGTCCTTCAAGGTGTGTGCCTAGGATGGTAGGTTAAATAGATTATCCAGGAACCATCATTATTTGGGGGCCTGTTTAGACATAGAAAATTATGGGGATCCAAATCAAGAAAGTCTCAAAGCATGGGGGTGAACTGAGATAATGTTCGAATGGAGTTTAATGAGTTTATGCATCATCTTGATAGGAAGATAGAATCACTTTCAAAAGGGAGTATTGTCTTGGTTTTTAGGTGATAGTCAAGTACCTATATCAAAGGTGGAAAAGGTTCTCTCAAGTGAGGTCCTTAAACATTTTTCCATTTTACATCATGTAATGAGAATGAAAAGAATGTATTTTAATGTATTGTATTAAGGAAGTTGAACATAATATTTAACATTGTATGATGAGGATAATTCATAATACATTTTAGTATCATGTGACTAGGATGTTCATAGTACAGTTCAAAATATTATGACTAGGATTTGGGATTCAATGTGAATAGAATCTACCTTTTTATGTACTGGGTTGTATGATAGGGAAACATTAAAAAAAAGTTTCTTATAAAGAAGATGGGTCTTAGATTTGGCTCTAAATTTTTATGAAACAAGTGGGTTTAGTGGGTTAAACGATTTTTTCGGGGCCTACTATTGAATCCCATAGTCTTTGAACCTCTTTTTTATATGGATTTACTTTTTCCCAAGTTGAGGGGTGGATTGGTAGGTGAAAGCCAAGCTTTTTATTAGATTTATCTTATGGTAATTCAACCTGATTGGCATATGTTTCCCTTATCTTAGACAGTTCAATTTCATTCCATTAAACTAAATGAGCACACATTTAGGGAAATATGTGTGGAAAACTACACATGTTTTAAGGTCACGATGATTAGAACAACATTACAAAGAGTTTAAATTCACAATTCTTGGACCAAGGTTAAAAATTGTTTAAGTTCATATTGATTAGATGAACTATTTTTGAGATTCACATATCATTATTATGTGTGAGGTAACTATGAACTGAAATGGGATGAGGGGTGTCCAAACAAGGCACGAGAACCAGGAGGATTTTTTGGTTGGGATCAAGATAGAAAATTTGGTAATCTCTATATATCTAATGGAACTAGGAATCAATCCATACATAGTTTTGGAATATATTATGATAGAAGACCAATTCAAAAAGTGGTATCCTTCTTGAATGAGGATGTGTTGAAAATGGGAATTAGTCTATCAAAACACCAAATATGACACAAAACATATGTGAACTAAGGGCCATAGATGTATAAATGCACACAGTTTATGGTCATAATTCTTGGACAATTTGTGGTATCCTAGATAAATTTGTGTGGCATGGAAGGGAGTACCAACTTGATATGAAAGGAGGTTCAAGTAGGCCTCATGCAATAGAGAAATCTCCAAGGTGAGTTGCGCACCACTTATGGTCATGATTCATGAAACATTGGTGAGGGTGAGATGGTTTTCCCAACTAGAATTGATGAATATTTCATGAAAATAGGGTCAGGGGATAAATGTTAGCAATGATATTAGAACCTGATGGAGGAAATCACATTTAGGCCCAAGACAGAGGGTCCAAGCACCACTACATATCCAATGAAGTTGGGAATCAAGCCACACATAGTTCTGTAGTGTGGCACGGTAGGATACCAACGCCATAAGTGGAGGGGGTTATCCTATCAAGCGATGATTATAATATGATTATGTAGTTTAAAATTTCATATTGGAAGAAGATATATATATATTGTTTAAGTCCATGAATCTTAGACCATGCATCATACTATTTAACAATTTGTAATAAGGATGTTGTTATGCAGTTTAACATAATGTGACCAGAGAATTGGTTGAGGCAGTTTTGTATCTCATAGCATTGACTAGAGGTTTACTCGTATTTTAAGGTAACAGTGTTTATAAAAAAGGATATTTTTACTTGTTTAAAATTATATATCTCAAACCATGGATTTTCGAATGGTTTAAGGTCATGATAATTAAGCTATATGGGGGTTTGTGTCCAAGGGGTGTCCGTTCAGTAAAAAGTAGTAAATATATGATGTGAAGAGAGGTTCAAGGAGGCCTCATACCATAGGAAGCATCTCTAAGAAAATATTCACACAATTTAAGGTTATGATGCTTGGGCCATTGGTGTTTCATTTTAGTTTTAAGTTGTGGGTATTCTACTGAACCAGGGGATGAAATTCCATTTTGGAATGCCTATGCATCTCAACCATGCTCAAGAAAATTCCACCACAACTCCTAAGAAAACGTGATCCATGATTGGTGTGAGAAACAAAGAGTGTTAGGGAGTTACTCTTCTCACAAGGGAGAAAACAATAGGGGAAAAGAATCCAATTTGGTAAGGTTCCAATTATTACAATTTGATTGGTCATCATGTGTGAACAAATAGGGGGAAATTCTAAGGGTGTTGAAACTCCACCAAAAAAAGGAGGTGTAAAGGGAGTTAAATCCCAAATTCTAAGATATGGACTAAAAATAAAGAAAACCAACTATTAGGGAATTAATTCTAACCATGTTTAAAACATAGGTTCTAAAACCACACTGGTTGAGGGTGGGGATAATAAATATAGGATCAATTATTGACCATGTTTCAAACATAAGAACCATATTTTGTCATTGGGGATCCTTAGAGGCATGTTCCCAAGATGTGAGGTGGGCCATTTTTTCTAGGAATCATTTCTATTATGGGACCTCTTTAGATCAGTAGGGTAATGACGGTCCAAACTGATTAAGGCATGAAACATGGAATTGGAAATGTTTGGAAGCTCAAGAAGAAGTCAAACACTCTAGGAGGTATTCCACCATGCACTCAAACATGTGGAATGGGCATATCAGTAGGATAGGTTTAACTATGTTCCCATGGGGGGAGGCCACAAAATAAGTTAGTGGTTAGGCTGGTCCCAAGATGTGGGGTTTGGGTATCACTATGTATCCCATTAGAAATGGTAATCAAGTTGTATGTAGTTCTGGAGTGTTTTGTACTTGATGAATGGAACCATAATGGTGCAATCCTCTATGGTAAGGAACCAAGGTATCCCGTAGTTTTATTTCATGTGATGGGGATGTAGGATGAACATATTAACATCTTGAAACAAAAACATTAAACATGCAGTTTAGTGTCATATAGTAAGGATGTGTGTTTTTTGTAGTTTAAGGTCATAGAGATTTGAACATAATGAGTATAATGTTGTGTGTCCAGGATGTTGTTCTGAAATTTAATGTTGTTCATTTGAGACAATTTCATACAATTTTGTTCCATGTGAATAGAATGTTTTCATATAGTTTTATTTCATGTGACTAGGGTGTTGGTATTTTTAGTTTAGAGTCATACAACTTAGACTATGGTGAAGTTGATGTGTCTATTCTAGCCATAAATAATAGACCTGATGTGAAAAAAGGCCATGTGGGTCTATTTATAGTGAATATGATATTCACTCAAGGGGAGAATTTATGGTTGGTATCCAAGATAAGGTGCCTAAGAATCACTATGTATCCCAAAAACTCGGAGTCAAGTTAAACGTAGTTTTGGGGAATGATGTGGTAGAAGATCGACACTAGGGATAGGGCACCCTCTTGAGTGAGGGTTATTGACATAACATAGTTTCAAATCTTAAAATGGGAATATAGACTATAAAATTTAATTTATATCATCACGGAAATTGTAAATTTATTTTTACATCATAAAGTAAGGATTAATTTGTTGTAGTTTATGGTTTTATGGATTTAACCATGATTTTTTATAGTTTAATATCACGTGATTGTGATTTTTTCCTATAGTTTTATGTCATGTGACCAAGATGTTGTTCTTGTCAATTTAAAGTCTTGAATCTCATATTATGATGGTGGATTATAGCAGGGGCTTCCCATCACTATAAAATAGAAGAATTTTTATGAGTGGAGTTTATGAAATTGGGATATCTAGGTGCTACTGAAGAGAAAGGATGGCATGATTATAGCTTACATGTGGAAATTTCTCAAATGATGGGGGTGTCATCTAAAAATTATCACATGAGATATATTGTATTGTCATGTGAGTAATCCTATAATCATCACATATAGTATACCATAATTTAACATCATGAATCTAGGATGATGTTATATAGTTCTATGTCATGTGACTAGGATGTTGGGATTTTTAGTTTAAAGTCATATAACTTGTATTGTGGGTTCCTGAAAATTACTTCTTAAGGAACCTAAAATTTATGTGATATGTGATCCACTACCCACCCATAGTGACCAATGAGTATGCACTATTTTATTAGACCTTATGAATTATGTAAGTTTATTATCATTTGGGTTCTAGTTTCAGTGGATTTTTCCCAAGTATCATCAACATCCTTAGATCCAATACCATATCACCTTGAAGGAAGGAGTAGAGGTGAATTTTTTTTTGAATGCTCACACCACATGATTATAATGACTTTATAGGTTATAAATGTTTGGATCTTGTTTTCTATGATGGATTAAAACTAATCTAATCAGACTTATTCCCTATGTTCAGGCATCTAATTATCATAAAAAGCCATTCCAAGTGACAAAAACATAACCTCTATAGGTAACATCACCACTTTTCTATACAGTAGTGAGTATGTGGTTAGGTGGGTGGAATTTAAAGTCATAAGCTTATAGACCCAAAGGGCATAACAGAACTTATCAAATAAAATCTACTTATTCTGGTCTAGCATTTATTAAAAGATGTTAGAGATGGTTTTGGTGAATTTATTTATCTATCCATTTTCCTAATTATGATAGTGAGAGGTATGGTTGGATCATATTTTGTACTTAGCGTACAACTCTTTCAACGCAGTGGATCGAATGTTGGTGTCATTATATTTGAGAATAACATAAAGAATCCTGAATTGATGGATGATATGGTATTTCAAAAAATCAATCATGAACCATGGCTTAACTTCCTTGAGGGGGTGGATTCCACCCACTTTGAGAAGAATTTTGTGGTAGATTGAATTAACTTTCACTACCAAGCTATCACTAGTGGGTAGAATACAATGACCTCAATTACCAATATAGAAAATGTCCATTAATACTTGGGGGAATAAAAAATCTGTGGTGGAGGATGCATGAATTTTTCATGGATCCAACATGCATTAAACCTCTAGGTGAACTCAATATAATCAGCAACCATAGTGGGCTAGAAATACTCTAATATTTGGATACATTGGGAGAGATTCAATCCTACTTGATGGACCCCACAATACCTGAAATGGACCTCTTTAATAACTTGCGTGATATACTTTCCTTGAATTCATTGGAGGAGGATTCCGTCAAACCTATGCCTATAAAGGGTCTGCTCAAATTTAGGACCATCCTAGAGGGTAAATCAATATGTAAGTCAACGATTTCTCTCATGCTCTGCTTGATCTAGTGAGAGAGTTCCAAACTAGAGATAATAAATGAAGGGAGTCATCCAATAGAGTGATTCTTAAACTTATGGGGTATTTGAGGTCCCTACTATAGAAGTTCCAGTAGCCATATGATTTACCTATCAGTCCTTATTGTCAAAAGTGATGGGGTAATGACCCTCTGATGCACCACATGAACAAATAAGTCATCTTAGCTAGGATATGAAAGAGATGTGTCCCAGATTAAAAAAAACCTAATCTCAGTCATTCTATGATTGTAGAACATGAGTCACCTTTGGTTGGTAAGGGAATTGGGTCATCAACCCATGATTCCACTCCGGTGGGGGGGGGGGGGGGGTTGTGGCTTCCTACTTCTTGATTACATGGTCACTATTTATCTGCTTGATAACTAGATCATAGTATCCCTTCACATGAAAATAGGGGAAACCAATATCAATATACAAATCAAGTAAAGTGATAATATCTTGATACTCAACCTCATTGTTAGTGCAACCATACAACAATAAGAACAAGTATAAAAAATGGAATGCACAGGAGTGATGAAGACAATCCTAAGGAACACCCTTTTGAGTTTGGGGTTATTGATCCTTGTCCTGGTCGATCTATGAGAGGCACCATCAAATTTGTTGGACTACTCATGTTTTAATATTTTTTAATGATCACAAATCTTTTTAACCATGTTTAATGTATCTCAAATCATTTTTAGGGATGGTTGTTTTTCATATGATTTAATGTTTACAACTCATGGTATAAACTTTCACAAGATCCTGATTTAGAATCTTATAAATCATGTTTGAATATTGTAAACTGTATTTGATCTCGTTCAATAATGTTTTATTATATTAATTATTAAGTCTAATTCATTCTGTGAATATTATTTCCTAAGATAGTTTTATAGATATTTAGCTAAGTCTGAGAAATCGTAAATCTGCCACTGGTTCTGGATTTTGGCAAAGTCCCTAACACTGTTACCCTGACACCGTAATATAGATACCGTGACCATGACACCGTAATCCAGAAACCGTAATCCTGACACCATGACTCAGACACCGTAACCAGTTCCATATTTCATAAAGTCTATGACACAGGTTCCTTAATACCATCTCCAAGACACCATTGAAAGTTTTTCCAAAGGACTAGACACCATTACCCGAGACACCGTGATCCTGGCACCACATATGTGCTACCGATTCTTGATCTCAATGAAATTTTGGCATCATGACTATGTCACTGCTCAAAGGAAAAGTAGATGAAACTTTTTCCCAGTGACACCGTTTCCCAGTGACCCAGTTTCCAAATGATACCATTTCAATAAAAACTGTGACACCGTTCTTGTAACACCCCAAACATTTTATTGTATGTTTCTATCAAATGCATTCTAGTTATAGCCTATATTTAATGAATCACTGAGTTTCTATGGAAAAAATTGGGTAATTATAGGGTGTATTCATATCCTAGCCATTAAACTTAAATTTTTCAGCTCTACGATTTGAATTTTGAAAATCTAACATACAGAGTAGTGCTCGGGAAGATATTTAGAGTCTAATAGAATTAACTTAATTTTCAGAGAATATTAACCTACCCTTATGAATAGAAACTTACCCTTATGAATAGAAATATTACTTTTATGAATGGTATCCATACCCATGAATGTATAAATAAATTTAGGCACCTTAAAAATGAAGATGAATATTTTAAGTGTTTAAATTTTTTCGATTAAATAGTGATTTTAATTAAATATTTAATTAATCATATTTAGAAAATTATTTTTGAAAAATGGACTTCATTTTTGGATTCTACACATTGAAAAATGGTTAGGGTGAACTTTTGAATTTTTCTTAAATACTTGAATTTTTGGTGAATAGTAAAATACATTAATTTACTGTATAAATACATTATAAATTAAATTAAGTATTCCTAGAATCATGAGTGATGTAAGCACCCAAATATCAAACTCACATGCTCTTATTACTATTATAAGTCAAGTAATACTCACTATTTCTTATCTTGAGAAGAAATCATAAATTACTGATTATAATATTTAGAAAACTCTCCTCCCCTCTACTATATAAACCACCCCTCACCCCCTCTTCCTCCCACACCACTCAAGCTTAAAGACTTGCCTAAATTCTAATCAAATAGATCTCTAACCTCATACCCCACGTCCAATACCTTCTTGTCTCACCAAAATGCCAAAATCAAAGGTCTTAAGAAGTTTTTCAAAGAGGAGTACTCAAGAGGTGAACCTCTCTTCCTTTTTATTTCAATTCCTTTTATAAGTTCCATTACTTTTCTCTATTCTCACCTCACCTCATCCAAATTCCATGATAATTCCAGTACCATAAATGTACTGGATTTTAATTTTTATAATGGAATATTTCATTATAATCTCTCTTTCCCCCCTCCTTTTATACTATAAATGCAAACACCGTTTGAGATGTCTTAATTTATCACACTCAAGGAAGACGAGTTTTCAATTTTCATTAATATCTTAAATATTGGTTATGAAACCTTTTAAATGGTTGAAATAGATCATAATATATGTATTTTATCATTTTTAATGTTCTATAATCCTTACACACTCATAAAATGGAATAATAATACAAAACAATTTCATTGTCCACAAAACTCCGAAGCCAAATCCAAGCGTTTATTAACTCATCGAATGATTCATCCTCATGGAATATAACCATAATAATTATAAGATCATTTATATATATATAATGTCATTAATAATATATATTAATGATTATATATGTTTAATAAAATTTTAAATAAACTTCCATTCATGAATACAAGTAAACGAATCATGAAAACCAAGTAAGAAAATACTTCCAAAACAATAAAATTGAATCTATTAAACCCATAAAAAGTACATTAATGAACTTAATAAGGTTATAACATATCAATTTAATGTTTATGAGGTTCTGTAATTATTAATTAATTAAGCTAAATTATATTATTCAGGTCGTTAAGAACAATCAAGTACACCTTCGAGCTTAAGGTAAGGGATCATCTCTCTCACTATTGTTCAATAATCTCCCCTATGTTGTGCTCTTTTATTTTTAATACCTAATGATGGGGTATGTTTTCAAACCTCCCCCATACTAACATTATGATATATAAATAATGTTATACCCCTTTACCTCTCATTAAGTCCTCTCAAGAACACTCGTTACCATGCTGAAATGTTTGTAAGAGGTTTTCTCATCTCACTTTCAATCCTATGGGGTTTCCATTGTTTGCATCTTATTTATTATATGTGGTATAGGTTTAATACCATTTGATATGTATTATCATGATTAAATTTATATTCATGGTATTATTTTATTAATTTTTTGGTTATTAACTTTTGGTCATACAACTCAATTGATTACAACATGGTAAAGAGCTTTGTCTCTATTTTCACTTTATTGTGACTTGCTTAGTATTGTGCACCTACTATTTCTTATGTGGTATACCTACTGCCCATTTGAGATCAATTTTAAATTAAAATTATATTCAATATAAATTTCCATATTCTCATATCATGGATATGATTATTTTCTAAGCCGTATATCATTTTACATACGATACTTATTTTGAATATTGTTTTGACTATGGAAATATTGATGAATATATATCCTTTATTCTGTAAGGATAATGTAAAGGCATATTTATCTTATTTTGAATATATTTATAAAGAATTATTTAGACATGAAATGGAGGGTGGGGCCCGCTAAAACTCCTCTATGCATTGACAGGTCTCATGAGACAAATCAGTTGGTGAAAAACCCTTCGAGTTTGTTTCAAAAAATCAAATGGATTTATACCCACATAACTAAACCATTTTTATGATATTATGGTATCATTTTCTAGATCCATGAAGTGAAACCAATAATCATTCTCTTTATTATTTATTAGTTATTACTATCCATGAGGTTTTTACTATAACAAAATCTAGGGATTCAGTTTCTTTCTCAGTTTATTAATGGCGCGAGTTTTTCATTTATTCACCATGCCATATTGATTATGTAAAATTGTTTATGATTAAGTTATTATTTATTCATGTTTCCATCATTTTTAACCCTTAATGAGCATTTTATATCACCCCTTTCTTTGTTTACCTTCAACAGGTGATGAATATGAGATACCTTATTGAGTTTCCTTGTATGTAGTTTATTAGTTTTTGTTATTTATTGTATTTTGTAACCTTTTCTAATGTAACTTGAGTTAAATATATATATCTAGTTTATTCAAGACTTATAAAATGATAGTTCCTTCATTATTTTTATTCCTTATAACCATGAAAATATAACAATTAATGCACTGAATTCAGTCTAGAGGGGTCGGGGTGTTATAGTTGGTATCAGAGGAAGTTTAGCAGCAAACTTAGGAACTAGATTAGAAAACGTAGCTTACGGAACAAAGCCCTAAGGTAGTATTTAAGGACAAACATACAATAAAGTACCGATATTTTGGTAAGTAAAATATTATGTGGATCTTTCAAGAAATATATCCTTGTCTGGATATGAGTAGGTAGAGGTGGATCTGGCACATATGTACCTAGGAGTGAAAGCTCCAGCAAGGAGTTTTGGGCTTGACTTGAGGTATCCTAGTTAGGAAAATGGGACTTGATACACACTTAGTTATGAAAATCCCAAAGGATATGCTTAGGATAATTCATATTTTATTTATAATCCATTATGAAGGATTGAAATGTAATTTTTTTCTCAGAGAAACCATGTTTATGAGATTAGTTATGCATAGAATTTTAATCTATGTTAAGTTCATTTCTATTTTAGATTTATAAAATAAGCTAGTGTATTCCATTATTTATAAATGGAGACTAATTGATGAAGGGGAATACATACTCATGGACAATGTAAGGATTTCCCCACTGAGAAAGTCAACACAGTCAATGTCATAGAAAATCAAATTATAACCATATTGGGACAACTTACTCAGGTTGTGATGAGTAACCATGATACACTTGTGTTGGATCGTTTCATGCTGTAGAATCCCCCATATTTTTGTGGGACTACTAATCTGATGGTAGCTGAGTAGTGGATCAAGTCACATGAAAATAAATTCATGGCATTGAGATGCAACGAAAATGATAAGGTAGTGCTGGCAGTATATTGTCTCAAGGGAGACATTGATCCTTGGTGGTCCTTGATTTAGAATACCATGGAGGAATAAGAAATAGAAGATATGTAATGGAGGAATTTTAAGGAAATATTCTTCAAAAAATATTTTCCTCATGAGCAACGAACCGAAATGAAGTGGAAATTCCTTGGCTTAAAGAAAAGAGAAGAAGACAGTGTTGACGAGTATGAGGATACCTTCACAAGGCTAGACAGGTATGCGATAGATTATGTAAATTACTCAACATATAATATTGATCATTTATTTTTAGGTCTTAATCCATGTCTTCTAAGGGCACTGGATTCTCAAACATTTTCATCATATGATGAAATTGTATCAAGTGCCATTAAAATAGAGAAGGAATTTTCTATATCAAACTTGTTCAAGGGAAAACAAGATAAAAAGTGGTACTCTGATAACCAAGGGAAATGTGAAGTGACAAAGTAGAACAAGGGAATGAAGAAATTCCTATTATGTGATAACTGTGGAAAGAATAATCTTAGGAAATGCTTGAAAGGAATTGGAGTCTACTATAAGTGTGGAGAAAAGGGCATATATCTAATGAATGAAAGGGGAAGAAACAATTTTATAACTTTAAATTCTTAAATTGTAGAGAGATGGGACACTATGAAAATGAGTGTCCTAAGCACCAAAGAAACTTGCCTAAGAAAAGGCCAAGAGAGCAAGGTAGAGCTTATACGATTACAACCATGGAGGTTGAAGTTTCTAATGATGTGGTAGAAGGTACTTTAATTGTTTATTCAAACTTATCCAATACTTTATTTGATTCTCTATCATCACATTCATTTATATCTTCCCAGTTTCCCTTGAAAATTAGACATGTCCAATTTGATTTAATAAAGGATTTATCCGTCAAAACTCCTAAGGGATGCATCATTGCAACAAAGGCATGTCAACTAGTCCCCCTTGTGACACATAAACACGCTTTAATTTCTAACCTTATCATCATACCAGTGAATGAATTTGATATAATTCTCGGTATGAATTGGTTGCCAAACTATGATGTGAATATTTATTACAAGAAAAAGGAAGTTATTTTTTTTTGAAAATGGTGTAGAATCCATTATCTTTAGAGCAGAAACCTTGCCACCTAATTATTATCTAGATCCACCCCCAGTAGCTCTACTTAATTCAATACTTGGAGAGGAAGACAAACCAATATCTATGGGAAAGGAATGAAATCTTCATATTGAAGATGTGCATATAATGCAAGAATACATTGATGTATTTCCAAGGGATTTACCTGAACATCTTTCATAACAAGAAATTGAGTTTTCTATTGACTTAATTCATGATACGAGACCTATATCAAAGACCCCCTATAGAATGACCACTGTGGAGTTAGTTGAGCTAAAGAAACAACTAGAGGATTTTAGTGAAAAATGATTTATTTGACCCAGTGTTTCTCCATGGGAAGCCCCAGTCCTGTTTGTCAAGACGAAAGATTGATCCATGAGGCTATGCATTGATTACAGGGAAATCAATGTTATTGAAATAAATAATAAGTACCCTCTACTTCATATTGATGATTTATTTGATAAAATTCACGGAGCTCAATAATTTTATAATATTAACCTTCGGTCCAGATATCATCAACTGCATGTGGGGAAGGAAGATATTCCTAAGACAACATTTTGAACCAGGTATGGGCATTACGAGTTTATAGTGATTCCTTTTGGACTGACTAATGCACCCTCTATTTTAATATATTTAATGAATAGAGTTTTTAAGGAGTATTTTGATAACTTTTTGGTGGTATTCATTGATGATATACTGGTATACTCAAAAATCGTGGAAGACCATGAGGATCCATTGCGAATTATTCTAAAAACTCCTAGAAGAAATCAATTATATTGGAAGTTTATCAAGAGTGAATTCTATCTTTAATTAGTTTCTTTTCTATGCCATATTGTCTCTAATGATGAAATCCTAGTTAATCCTACAAACACAAAGGCGATCCCAGATTGTCCCATACCAATAAATATAACCGAGGTACGTAGTTTTTTTGGCTTAGCAGGTTACTATCGATGTTTCATTCAGAATTTTTCCTGAATGTCTAACCCTATAACCAAGATCACATGAAAAGGAGTTAAGTTTGTTTGGAAAAAATAATGTAAAGAATGCTTTGAATAATTAAAAAGAAGATTGGTGAATGCTCCAATTTTGACTTTTCTATCTGGAAGTGATGGATTTGGAAAATACAGCGATGCATCAATAAATGGACTGGGTTTCATCCTTATGAAAAATGATAAAGTTATTTATTATGCATCAAGATAGTTAAATAATTATGAGAAAAATTATCAAACTCATGATCTTGAGTTAGTAGCCATAATATTTTCTCTGAAAATATGGAGACATTATCTCTACAGATAAATATGTGGGATTTATACGGACCACAAAAGTTTAAAATACATTTTCACACAAAAAGAACTCAACACGAGGAAAAGGAGATGGCTAGAGTTACTCAAAAATTATTATTGGTCAATACAAAACCACCCAAGAAAGGAAAATAAGGTGGCATATGCATTAAGAAAGAAATATCATGGAATCCTAACCCAAATGTGGATTGAAAGAGATTTTATATTCATGGATATACTAAAGATGGATATGGGAATTGTTAAGGAAGGGGAACATATTTCCTATTTAAAATTATTGCTAAACAATATTTATTAGAGAAGATAAAAAGATCTCAATTGATGATGATAATCTACATAAGAAAATTATTGCTGTTAAGGATCAGAGATTGGAAGACTTCATGTCTGAGGAAGGAGTTATGATGTTTGGGAAGAGGTTATGTGTCCCATCAGTACCTGAGATAAAAAAGGAACTATTAGATGATGCTCATAGATCAAAATTTTCTATACACATGGGTATCATAAAGATTTATAGAGATATGAAGAAATATTTTTGGTGGGATAATATGAAGTGGGAAATTGTTGACTACGTTTCAAGGTGTCTAATTTGTCCACAAGTGAAGGTAGAGAGACAACATACTAAAGGAGTGATGCAACCTCTACCTATTCCTATGTGGACATGGGAGAATATTATGATGTATTTTTTCACTGTACTACTGAGGACACCTAGAAGGAATCATGAAATATGTGAAATTTGTTATCATCTCACAAAATCAGAACATTTCCTTCCTATAAGAGAGGATTTACCACTTGAGAACTTGGAAAGAATTTATATTAATGAAGTTGTAAGACTTTATGGTGCACCTCTATCAATTTTGTCTGATTGAGATCCTTTTTTTACATCAAAATTATGGAAAATTCTCCAGAAGGCTTTGAATACTGAGCTTCGTATGAGTATTTCTTATCACCCCCAAATCAATGGATAGTCTGAAAGGACTATTCAAACTCTGGAAGGCATGCTGAGATCATGCTTCTTTGACTTCCAAGGTATGTGGGATCAATACATGCTATTGGTGGAATTTTCCTACAATAATGGTTTCTATTATAGTATTCAGATGGATCCATATGAAGAATTATATGGAAAGAGATGTCTAACTCCAACTTGTTCGGATGAAGTTGGTGAGAGGAAACTTATAGGTCTATAACTTATTGAAGAGACCACAGTAAAGGTGAATACAATCCAAGCCCATATTAAATCAGCCCAAAGTAGCCAAAAGAGTTATGCTAACAACCGGAGAAAGGATTTGGAATCCCAAGTGGGAGATCTTGTCTTTCTGAAATTATCTCCATGGAAGGGTGTCTTAAGGTTTAGTAAGAATGGGAAATTGATCCCCAGGTACATCAGACCATTTAAAATTCTGGAAATAATCGGAGATGTAGCTTATCATTTAGAAATTCCTCCAAGTATCTCCAATGTTCATGATGTGTTTCATGTGTCATTGTGTAAGAAATACGTGCCATACCCAATGCATGTACTCACCTATGAAGAAATAGAACTCAAACCTGATTTTTCATACTGTGAAGAGAATATTAGAATTCTTGACACAAGGGAGATGGTATTGAGAAACCACGAAACTCACCTAGTAAATGTTATTTGGAGAAACCATAATATGGAGGAAGAAATGTGGTAACCTGAGGATGTTATGAAGAAGAACCACTCACATCCTTTTGAAGGTCTTTATAAATGAAACATTTTGAGGACGAAATTTATGGAGGGAATAATTTAACACCCCAAACATTTTATGGTGTGTTTCTCTTTAATGTATTCTAGTTATAGCCTATATTTCACAAATCACTGAGCCTCTTTGGAACAAAACTTGGGTAATTATCAGTGATAGTCATAACCTAGCCATTAAACTTAAATTTACCAGATCTGGGATTTGAATTTAGAAAATCTGATATACACAGTTGTGTTCAGGATGATATTTAGAGACTGATAGAATTAACTTAATTTTCAGTTAATATTAACCTACCCTTGTGAATAGTAACATACCCTTATGAATATTAACCTACCATTATGAATAATAATATGACTTTTATGAATGGTATCCATACCCATGAATGTATAAATAAATTTAGGCACCTTAAAAATGAATATGAGAATTTTAAGTGTTTATATTTTTTGATTAAATAATGATTTTAATTAATTATTTAATTAATAATATTTTGAAAATTATTTTTGAAAAATTGAATTCATTTTTGGATTCTACACATCGAAAAATGGTTAGGGTTAATTTTTGGTATTTTTCTGAAATATTGGAATTTTTGGTGAATAGTAAAATACATTAATTTACCGTATAAATACATTATAAATTAAATTAACTATTATTAGCATCACGAGTGATGTAAGAACCCAAATATAAAACTCAAATTATCTTATTACTATTCTATTTTAAGGAATACCCACTATTTCTTGTCTTGAGAAGAAATAATAAATTAATTATTATAATATTAAGAAAACTCTCCTCACCTCTACTATATAAACCACCCCTCATCCCCTCTTCCTACCACACCAATCAAGCTACAATAATTGCCTAAATTCTGATCAAATATCTCCCTAACCTCCTACCACACGTCCAATACCTTCTGGTTTCACCAAAAGGCCAAAATCGAAGGTCTTAATAAGTATCTCAAAGAGGAGTACTCAAGAGGTGAACCTACCTTCCATTTTATTTCAATTCCTTTTACAAGTTCTATAATTGTTTTCTATCTTCTCAGCTCACCTCATCCAAATGACATGATAATTACATTACCATACATGTACTGTATTTTCATTTTTCTAATGCAATATTTCATTATAATCTCTCTTTTTCCCCTCCTTTTATTCTATAAATGCAAACACCATCGGAGATGTGTTAATTTATAACACTTAAGGAAGACTGGTTTTCAATTTTCATTAATATATTCAATACTGGTCATGAAACCTTTTATATTGTTGAACCAGATCATAATATATTTATTTTATCATGTTTCATGTTATGGAATCGTTACACACTCATAAAATGGAATAATAATACAAAACAAGTTCATTGTGTACAAAACCACCAAGCCAAATCCAAGCATTTATTAACTCGTCGAATGAGTCATCCTCATGGTATATAAAAAGAATCATTATAAGATCATTTATATCTATATAATTTCATTAATAAAATATATTAATTATTCTATATGTTTAACCACATTTCAAATGAACTTCCATTCATAAATACAAGTAAACAAATCATGAAAACCAAGTAAGAAAATAATTCCAAAATAATAAAATTGAATCTCTTAAGACCATCAAAAATTACATTAATGAACTTAATAAGGTTATACCATATCAAATAAATGATTATTAAGTTCTGGAATTATTAATTAATGAAGCTATATTTGATTATTCTGGTTGTTAAGAACAATCAAGAACACCTTCGAGCTTAAGGTAAGGGATCCTCTCTCTCACTTTTGTTCAAAAATCTCCCCTATATTGTGCTCTTTTATTTTTAATACTTAATGATGGGTTATGTTTTAACACCTCCCCATACTTCCCTTATGATATATAAATAATGGTATTCCCCTTTATCTCTCATTAAACCCTCACAAGAACACTCATTACCATGCCAAAATGTTTGTAAGTGCTTTTCTCATCTCACTTTCAATTATGTGGGATTTCCATTGTTCGCCTCTTATTAATTATATGTGGTATAAGTGTAATTACATTTGATATATATTTTAATGATTTTATTTATATTCATGGTATTTTTTGATTCATTTTGTGGTCATTAAATTTTTGTGATACGACTCAATTGATTACAACATGGTAACGAGCTTTGTCTCTATTTTCACTTCATTGTGACTTGCTTAGTATTATGCATCTACTCTTTCTTACATGGTGTACCTACTGCCCATTTTAGATCACTTTTCAATTGCAATTATATTCAATTTAAATTTCCATATTCTCATTTCATGGATATGATTATTGTCTAAGTTGTCCACCATTTTACATACGGTATTTATTTTGAATGTTGTTTTGACTATAGAAATATTGATGAATCTGTGTCCTCTATTCTATATGGATAATGTAAAGGCATATGGATCTTGTATTGAATCTATGTATAAAGAATGATTTGGAAATACTGCAGTAGGTGGGGCCTGCTACAGCCCCTCTATGCATTGATAGGTCTCATGAGACAAATCAGTTGGCGAAAAACCCTTCAAGTTTGTCTCCAAAAATAAGATGGGTTTCTACCCACAGAACTAAACCATTTTTATGGTATTATGATATCATGTGCCAGATACATGATGTCCAACCAATAATAATTCTCTTTATTCTTTATCATTTATTACTATCCATGAGGTTTTCACTATAACAAAATCTATGGATTCATTTTCATTCTCAGTTTATTAATGGAGTGAGTTTTTTATTTATTCACCATGCCATATTGATTATATCAAATTGTTTATGATTCAGTTATTATTGATTCATTATTTCACCATTTTTAACCCTTACTGATAGTTTTATCTCACCCCTTTCATTGATTAACTTTAATAGGTGATAAAGATGAGATACCTTATTGAGTTTCTGTGGGTGCAGTTTATTAGATTTTGGTATGTATTGTATTTTGTAACCTTTTCCAATGTAAATTGAGTTACATATATGTATATAGTTTCTTCAAGACTACTAAACTGATCATTAATTTAGTATTTTCATTCCTTATAACCTTTCCTATATAACAAGTAATGCACCGGCTCCAGTCTAGAGGGGTTGGGGTGTTACAATTCTTTAATATTTTTTGTATTTTTTCAATTTAATTTATAACAATCATATTTGAGTTATTTAATGGAACTAAAATTATTAATGTTTCTTTGTAGACATGTCACCTGACAGTATGAGGTATGACGTGTGGAAATATTTCTTCTTGTCGGCCCCAACACATGCACCCCGAAATAAATACAAGAACACAAGACTCAGAGAAATAGATGAGAGAGCGTTTAAAAAAGATAACCCAAACATGCAACATCCATACACTAAAGAACACACAAAACACTCTCAATCCCTAAAGGCTAAACTACTGTAGATCAGAGCCTCAAACATCTTCTTAGTACCAACTGAAATAAGAACATGAGATACATATCTCACTTCATAGAACTGAAAACTAGAGCACCAGACTCGAGATACTCTATTTTTCAAAAGAGGACTCAATATTTGAATCGTCTTCATCCTACAAGTCCAGAGATATATAGAATAACACTCAGATCACTTATAACCCTTTATCATCATATTTTCTCTATTTTTTACTACATTTACTACTTTTAGAGTAGTGTGCATATCTAAATTAAAACACACATTGTCTCCTGCATTAAAATAGAGGATACAAGATATAATCTCTCTAATATTTTTATACTATTTTCTTAACACATGCATAACTGTGGAAGTGATCTTGCATGACCTGGTTGTTCATTTTTCCACAAAGAATTTTGGAAGAGGTCATGTGACCTAGACAGTCTTGTGTACTATTTTTTACCCAAATCCAGGGTGTGGATCAAGTTTATTAATATAAACTTCTTGGTGGTAGGTGATCACCAAGTGGAGTGGATTAGGTCTCGACTTGAGACTGAACCACTTTTTTTATTTGATATGCCTTTTAATTTGGTTTTTCATTTCATTACTTTATATTTCAGAAAACTATATTTTACTTTGATAGTTAGTCTTGTATAGAAGTTATAACTATTTTTCCCTATTAGAGTTACTTAAAAAGTTGTATCAATAACTCAAATTGTTATTTCTGAGAATTAATCAATTTTATAAGAAGTTATTTGAATAGTCAAACTATTATAACCATATTACCATGATTAACTATCATGTATTCATTTTTATTGGTAAATATTTTTAGCAAACATTTTTAATAGAAATTTTGATAGGAACTCAATTCACCCCCCTCTTGAGTGTCCTACTACGACCAACATTTGATATCAAAGGATTTTATTCTTGTTAAGGCATGATTTTAAAATCTTTTCAAATTTTATTTTTGTTAGTTAAAAATTTTTAGATCTTTAAAAGTATTTATTTATTATGTAAAATATACTAGAAGGTGCTACTACCAACAAAACTCCATTATTTAATGGAAATAATTATTCCCAATGTAAAATTTAAATTTAAATTAAAATTCATTTAAAAAGTATGGGTTTTAAAATTTGGTCTTCAATTGTAGATGAGTATAATATTCCTGATACAACTAGAAATACATGGGAAGAACCAACTAAGAATGCTTATAATAATATTTTCAAATACATTAATGTCTTATAATTTTTTTAAGAGATGAGGAATTTAACTGAATTTATACATGTAAAATAACCCATGAAATTTGGGATACTTTGTTTGTTTCACATGAAGGAACTTCTAGTGTAAAAGAAATGAGACTTATCAAATATACCATTAAATATGATAATTTTAATATGATTCTTGATGAGCCTATTTCTGACATGTATCTCAGGTTTAATGAAATAGTAAACACTATGATCTCTTTGGGAAGAGATATTACTACCAAAGAACAAATCAGGAGGCTTCTAAAATGCCTACCTTCTAGATGGAGAGGAACATCTGTCTCTATTATAGAGTCATGTGAAATAAGAAAATTACATATCCAAGAACTCATTGGGAAACTAATGATGTATTAAGAAGAGATGAAAGTAAATAAGGAAGAGGATGATTCACCCAAATGAAAATATATAGCATTTAATACCACTACCTCTAAACACAAAGAAAAATAGAAACTACAAGCCTCTATAGAAATTTCCTGTAGTGAAAAATCATCACCCGACAGTGATAAGGAGGTGGATTAATTAGCCAGAAGGTTTAAGAAATTTTATAAAAGGAATAAATTGTTCAGAAAGCCTAACTTCAAAGGAAGATATGATCAAAAGGAATGATAGAAGAAGGATTGAAATAGAAATGACAAGTCTGATGAAATAGTATGTTATTAATGTAAGCAAAAGGGACATGTAAAGGCTAATTGTCCCAAGATCAAGTATAAAAATAAGTATGAGGACAAAGATATAATGTTTAAAAAGGAAATTAAAGAAACTTGGAGTGCTTCTGAGGATAGTTAAAGTAACTTAAATTATTCACATGATGAACATGCTAACAAATTTAATATATGTTCCATGACAAACACATCTGAGGTAATCCTAGAATCTCCTGTACAAAATTCCTATTATTCCGAAGATGAAAGTGATTCTGAAAACATGTCTAAAGAATAAATGTTTGAGTATTTCAATATGATTGAAGAGACATTTAATGAACTAAAAGATAAATACAATTATTTAAAGAGAAAGTATGCTCTTACCTCAACTGTTAAATATGAAATTATTGTAGAAAGAGAGAAAAATGTTCAATTACTCAAAGAAAACAATAAATTAAATCTACCTAATGAGAAATTGAAAAAGGAACTTGATAGTTTTACTAATGGTAAAGATATCATGGTACAAATTCTAGGTAAAAAAATTTCCCCTAAATAAACTACTGGAATTAGCTATCAACTCGATAAAATAAATTTTGGAAAAACCAATTTTTTTCTAAATCTAGAACATACAACTTTATTCCTAGTTCCGGAAAATATTCTGCTAGTTTAAACAATGATACATCATCTAATGTTTTGATTTTTTCTAGACCAAATAAAGTTTATTTCTCAAATAATTTACATAATGATTATAGGAAACCTATGAAGCAGATGTGGGTTCTTAAAGCACTAGTTACTAATGTAATTGGACCCAAACAAATATGGGTATCGAAGTCTGTTTTTATTTGACTATTTTGTAGAAAAATTGTTTTAATAGATCCTATAAAATCTTATGGTACTTGGAAATTGGGTGTTCAAGACACATGATATGATAATATTCGTGTTTAAAGAACCTAAAAAATATTGATAGTGGGCTTGTTACTTTTGGTGACAATGCTAAAGGAAAAATCATTAGCATAGGCTAAATCGATAACTCTAAATCATTTTTAATTTATAAAGTACTTTTTGTTGATGGACTAAAATATAATCTTCTTAGTATTTTACAACTTTGTGATGTTGGATTTCATGTTAAATTTGAAAATGATGCTTGCAATGTTTTTAATTCTAAAAACAAAATAGTATTTTCTGCATTAAGAAATGAAAATGTATATTATGTTAACATAGATTCTTTAGGTTTTCAAAATTCTTCACATTTAAGTGTATTTCACAAAGAGTCTTGGATTTGGAATAGAAGACTAGGACACTACAATATTCACTCCCTTAGAAAGCTAACTAGAAAATTTTAGTCAAAGATCTACCCAAACTAGATTTTCCAAATGATAAAGTGTGTAGCCCTTGTCAAAAAGGTAAACAACAAAAAATATCCTTCAAACCAAAGAAAGAAGTCTCAACATCTCAACCTATTGAGTTGGTTCACATGTATTTTTTTAGACCATCTAGAGTTTCTAGTTTAAATGGTAATCACTATGTTTATGTTCTTTTAGATTACTTTTCTAGGTATACTTAGACCTTATTCTTGGCTCACAAAAGTGAATCCTTTTCTAATTTAACCAAGTATACTAAAACTATAGAAAATATAAGTGGACTTAGAAATAAATCTCTAATAAGTGACCATGGTTGTGAGTTTGAAAATAAAGATTTTGAATCCTTTTTCTCACCAAATGGCTATAGTCATAATTTTTCTTCCCCTAGAACATCTGAAAAAAATGTAGTTGTAGAAAGAATAAATAGGACCTTGAAAGAAATTTCTAGAACCATGCTTAGTGAATATGACTTACCTATTTATTTTTGGGTTGAAGTTATAAATACAACATTCTATATTATTAATATAGTGTTTATTAGACCTATTCTTAAAATAACTCCATATGAGTTGTGAAACAATAGAAAACCCAAAGTGAACTACTTCAATGTCTTTAGTTGAAAAGTTTATATCTTTAATACCAAGGACAATCTTGAAAAATTGGCATCCAAGAGTGATGAAGGAATATTTATAGGATATTATATCTCTAGTAAAGCCTATAGAGTTTTTAACAAAATAAAAAAATGTGTGGAGGAATCTATCCATGTCAAGTTTGATGAGACAGATCTACATGAGCCTAAAACCTCTCTAGAAAATCATGAGGATGATATGTCAAATATAGACGTCAATGCTAAATATTCTGACCATCTTGTGAAGGAATCTGTTAAAACTTCCAATTCTGTATATTTTCCAGATTCAATCCATAATGAACCCAAACCTATTGAAGAGACTAAAATCACTATACCCTATTTTTCTAGAGTTGTTATAACTCTTAAGAACCATCCTTTAGATGCTATTGTTGGAGATTTAGGTAAAGGAACACAAACTAGAGCTTATACTAAAAACTAGGTTGAACATCAAGCCTTCTTGTCACAACATGAACCTAAAAACACCAATGACTCTATTAGTGATGAATTTTGGGTGATGGATATGTAAGAAGAACATAATTAGTTTGAAAGGAACAAATTTTGGAAACTTTTTGATAGGCCCAAATACATTTTTACCATAGGCACTAATTGGGTGTTTAGAAATAAAGTAGATAAAGATGGCAACATAGTTAGAAACAAAGATAGATTGGTTGTACAAGGCTAAAGTCAAGAAGAAGGAATTGACTATGAGGAGACCTTTTCACCAGTAGATAGACTTAAATCCATTAGAATATTGCTTGTATATGAAGCACATCTGAATCTCAAACTATATCAAATGGATGTCAAGAGTGCAATCCTAAATGGCTATATAGCTGAGGATGTTTTTGTTGAACAACCCCCTAGTTTCACAAATCCTCACATTCCAAATCATGTTTTTAAATTATAAAAAGCTTTTTATGGTTTAAAACAGGCTCCAAGAGATTAGTATGATAGATTAATTAATTTTCTTATTTTAAAGGTTTTAAAAATGGTATAGTTGATCCTATTATTTTTATAAAACAAATTTCCAATGATATTTTAGTAGTTCAAATTTATTTAGACGATCATAATTTTGGATCTTCAAAAATTTCTTTATGTATTGATTTTTCTAAAATAATGAAAAATGAATTTGAAATGATTTTAATGGGTGAAATAAAATTCTTTCTTGGATTTAAAATATTTAAAAATAAAGATGGTATTGTTTTAAATCAAAGAAAATATACTAAAGATATTCTAAAACATTTTGGCTTGGACAACACTATAAGTAGTGATACTCCAACAAGTACTACTTATAAGTTGGATCTTGATAAATATGGAAAATCTATTGATGAAACCACTTACAGAGGAATGATTGGAAGCTTAATCAACATAATTATTACCAGAACTGATATTATATTTAGTTTATATATGTGTGCTCACTTTCAAGAAAACCCTAAAGATTCTTATTTAAATGTTGTTAAAAGTATTTTCAAATACCTCAAACATACACCCAATCTAGGACTGTTATATCCTATAGGACAATCATTTGAGTTAGTTAGCTATTTTGATGCTGATTTTTGGGGTTCTAAGTTTGACAGAAAAAGCACCTCTGGAATGAGTCACATTTTAGGAAAGTCTCTAGTGTCATAGTGTAGTAATAAAAAAAACTTGGTTTCATTATCTACTACAAAAGCTGAATACATAGCTACTAGTAGTTGTTGTGAAAAACTTTTGGGGATGAAACACACATTACTAGACTATGGAAATCAATTCATACATGTATATATAAATTGTGACAATACAAGTGCTATTAACATTTCAAAGAATACCGTTTCACACTATAGGACAAATAATATTGCTGTAAGGAATCACTTTTTGAGAGATTATTATCAAAAAGGTGATATCACTTTGAAATTTCGTAGCACTGAACATAAACTTGCTGATATATTCACTAAACCATTAAATTATGAAAAGATAAATTACATCATATTTGAATTAGGAATGATAAATATTATATAAAAAGTTTACGGTCTCGAAGTTACTATATCAAACTTACTGTTTCGCAGTTTACAGTTTCATGATTCACAGTTTCACAAGTTACTGGCATGAAGTTACTATCTCATGTTTATGGTCTCACAGTTACTGTCTCTTGGTTACTGACTTACACTTACTGTCTCAATGATACAGTTGCACCGTTTGGAGTCACATAGTAATAATGACACTGTGAAAATCTGTTTCGGTCTCACTGTAATGTCTCAATTTTATTTTTTATTTTATTTTATTTCCCATATCACTGTGTTTATTATTTTATTGTTATTATGATGTATTTTTGAATTTTTGATTATTGAAATCCCTAAATGATAAAAACCCAATATCTTTCACTCCTCTCTTCACAAGATCTCTCATCTCTCGAAACCAAAACCCCTCTCTTTCAAACCGTTAGTCCTCCTTCAGCCTTTTATCTCTCTCAAACCCACATCGAATTCCCAGAATGAAGCCCATGTATTCATCAACTCCTCAGAAGTGAAGATCATAGAAGAGAGTGAAATAGGCATCAAAATTAATGACTGGGGGACTGCAAAATCTGAATCTTGATGATATAATAGTAGTACTAAAAAAGGAAATATGTCCGAAGTGGTTGCATACATGTAAATCACTAGTTTTGAAAGTACTATAAGAGTAGGTATGGATGAATTGGTTCACAAAAGAGAAAAGGCCAATTTATCAAAATCTCATTTCTCAGTTTTATCAGTATTTCCAGTTTTATTTAATACTGAAGAAGATTTTATTGTAAGAAGATGGATTAATGATCAAAGGTGTACTTTTTCCTTGAGGCTATGGGTTGGATACCTAGGTATACCTCATGAAGAAATATTTGGGGATTACCCAAGATTTCCTCCTCCTTATAGTGATGTTTTTATCTTAGAAGAGGCACAAGGAACTTTGACTAGAATCAAGAAGAAAAGAAGGGAAATTGTTGTTGAGTTTGATGGTGAGACAAGGTTGCTATTTAAGTTTATCTATAATCTTATTTTTCCAAGGAAAGGTTATTTTTTTACTCTTAAGTATCAATATGTATTCTAGATACATATTATGAAAAATGGGCACAAGATTAATATCTGTAAGTATATTATACTTCACATGTGTGAAATAATCAAGAAAAATTAGAAGTCTACCTATTTGTTATATTCAAGATTAATCTAAGAAATGTTGTCTTCTAAAGGAGTAGTTGGCCTAAATGAATAAGTCATTAAAGATTATGAGTTCTGTATCTCAAATGATACAATCATAAGGATGAAAATAAGCTGGAATCCTTGGAAAAAATCTTGGGTAGAGGACAATGAAAGTTTGTATGAAAATTTTAATCCAGTTGATAATCCTTTAAGACCTAAGAACATATCTGATCTTAGTTTGGAACTAGATGAATTTGTTGATTATTTGGATAAATAAGTAGGAGATGCAGTTGTTGAAACTAATTAAAGAACTATCTTGGACAAAGAAGGCAGTGGTCTACCTATTCCAAAACATATAGTTGAAAAGGATGTACCTATTACTAAAATAAGTATTGATTCAATGGAAGACCCTGATTTTGGAAAATAATTTTCTATGAGTGTAAAAGAACAAGTTGATCCTATGGAACATTTAGAAGAATAAACTGATATTGAGTAAGAGGATATTATTGGGGAACAATTAAAAAACAATATTATCCTAAAATTATCCTATCTACTAAGGAATGAATGGATCAGGCCTTTCGGATGGCTAGAAAAGAAATGGGTGAGCCTATTAGGGATGAAAAGTTTAAAATATGTCTAGGGACTGAATCTCTTAGTCCCATAAGAGATGAACCTCTTTATGGGGAGCAACACCCTAGTCTATAAAGTGTTCAAGTTCCCAATCCTGTTGATCAATGCACTGTGGATACTTGGTATAAGTTTCCTAGATAATTTGATGTGGACAATACCCTGGAGGCCTAAGTTAAAGGCATAGATATTTACACTTTGTTTCAATTGAAACCAGTTTCTAGTATATAAGTAATCTCTACTAAGGAGCCATAACCTGTCTCGACTCCTGTTCCTGAAACTATACAAGAACCTTCTGTTTCTCTGAGTCACTGTGATCTGAAAACTTTTGGAGATACATTGTTAGCTGGATTTGAAAATATCATGAACTCATAGCCTACTCCTGTGAAAAATATTAGTGAAATAGATACTACCTTTCTGTTAGAGAAAATCATATCGAGAATTCAACCCAAAATAATTCATGAAATACAAGAAGTTAGGATTGAGAACAAGTAGTTCAGTGATGAGGTGAAGTTTCTCAGATCTATGGTTGATGATATGTAAATTTTTTTGCAAACTAGACATGCTCCAGCTGCTCATCCTGTTGAGGATGTTAGTGATCATATTTCACAGAAAGTTTCATCTCTCATTCAAACAAATTTGACTTAAATATATGAAAAAGTGGGTGACAGAAACACCAAGATAATAAATGAAATGTGTGAGCTTTTTTTTGGCCTTAACAAGCTGACTGATGAGTATAAGGGATGTTTGCAAAAAATTTCTAAATCCTCTTAAGTCTCTCACTTCAGTCGTTACAACTTCAAATGCCTCTATAAAATCAAATTAACATATAGATAGTGATCTGATCAGAACTATTGTTAAAGAATAACTTTAGTCAGTTTTAAGTAGTTTTGACAAGGAATGTTTATCTGATGTCATCAGGAATAGTGACCTAGTACTTGAATTATTGAGTATTTACTAAAATATTTCCATTGAAGCTTTGGAAGAAATTATTAAGAAAGTGGATTTCTACTTCAATAGGATTTACTCTAAGCATGATCTGACCAATCATTTCAAGTACCTTGTAGAGAATTTAAAAATTCCTCCGGTCACTCAAGCCTTCAAAACTCAAGTCCAAAATCTGAAATATTTAAATCCTCTATTGGACAAGTTCGTGGATAATAAACATGATTTAAAGAAGGCAATGTAGTATGGTGGTAATATCATTACTGGTTTCATTATGTTTTTGAAGCCTTATCCTAATGTGTAAAGCACTGCCATTATGGCTCCTCCAGCTGCACCTTTGTAGCCTGGCTCAACCCCTTCCTCATCCACTGCCTTTGTATCTGCCTCCATGTCTATATCTCAGGATATGATCTAGATCAGACTTGTTATCCTTCACTAATCCATGCCCCAGTCTTCAACCAAACCCACTCTGGTGCCTTATATTTTTGAATGGATACCTCTTCCTTCTCTAACAATTGGCTCAACCCCATCTGATTCTACTACCAATGGAAAAGAGAAGACTACTAGTGTGAAGAGAAGTGAAAAATGTATTTTGATAGGGATGTTTTTCATTTTTCCTAATGATTGTAATGATCAATATCTTTTCATCCAATGAAATGTGCACTATTTTTGTTTACTTTCTTATTTACCTTCATTCCATGTTTCTTTTATTTTTCTTCTATCTTTTGGATAATCCCAAGAGGGGAAGATTAATAAGAACATACATCTAAATCCTATGATTTTTGATCGTCAAAAAGTGAGATATTATTGTACTTCTCATGTTTTAATCATGTTTTAATGATCACAAATCTTTTTAACCTTGTTTAATCTATCTAAAATCATGTGTAGCGATGGTTGGTTTCCCTATTATTTAATGTTTATAACTCATGGTATAAACTTTCACAAGATCATAATTCAGAATCTTATAAATCATGTTTGAATATTGTAAACTATATTTGATCTTGTTCTATAATGTTTTATTATATTAATTATTAAGTCTAATTAATTCTATGAATACTATTTCCTAAGACAGTTTTACAAATATTTGGCTAAGTCTAAGAAACCGTAAGTTTGCCATCAGTTCTGGATTTTGGCAAAGTCCCTGACACTATGACTCTGACACGATAATCTAGACACCGTGACCTTGACACCATAATCCAGACACTAAAATCCTAACACTGTGACTTAGAAACCATAACCAATTTTAGATTTCATAAAGTCTGTGACATTGGTTCATTACTACCGTTACTAAGACACAATTCAAAGTTCTGAAAATGGACTAGACACCATTAACTGAGACACCGTGATCCTGACACTGTATCTATACAATATATTCTTGATCTCAATGAAACTGTGGCATCATGACTGTCTCACCTCTCAAAGGAAAAAGAGAAGACACCATTTCCCAATGACACCGTTTCTAAGTGACACTGTTTGAAGACAAACTATGACACTGTTCTTAAATATTTTTTTTTGTTTTTCAATTTAATTTCTAACCATAATATTTGAGTTATTTAGTGTAACTAAAATTATTAACGTTTCTTTTTAGTCATGTCACCTGATAGTACAAGGTATGAGGTGTAGAAATCATTCTTTCTATCGGCCCCAACACATGCACCCTGAAATAAAGACAAGAACACGAGACTCAGAGAAAGAGATGAATGAGTGTTTAAAATGCTAACTCATTCATAAAACATCCATACATTGAATAACATACAAAGCACTCTAGATACCTAAAGGATGAACTACCATAGATCAGAGCCTGAAACATCTTTGTAGTACTAACTCAAAGAATAACATGAGCTGCATAGCTTACTTCGTCAAACTGGAAACTAGAGCACCAGACTCGCGATACTATGCTTTTCACAAGAGGGATCAATATTTGCACCTGCTTCATCCTATAAGTACATAGCTACATATAATAACAATCAGAGAACTTATAACCCTTTCTCGTTATATTTTATATGTTATATACTGCATTTACTACTTTTTGAGCAGTTTTTGTATCTATATTAAAACACACACTATCTCCTACATTAAACTGGGGGATACAAGATATCCTCTCTCCAATATTGTTCTACTCTTTGATTCACCCACACATAACTATGGAAGAGGTCATTCATGACTTGGTTGTTCATTTTTTCCATGAAGAACTGTGGAAGAGGTCATGTGACCTGGAAAGTTTTGTGTACTGTTGTTTACCCCAATCTAGGGTATGGATCAAGTTTATTAATATAAACTTCTTGGTGGTAGATGATCACTAAGTGGAGTGGATTAGTTCTCAGATTGAGACTGAACTACTTGTTTTATCCACTATTTCTTTTAATTTGGTTTTTATTTTATTTTCTTTATATTTCAGAAAACTAGATTTTACTTTGATAGTTAGTCTTGGATAGAAGTTATAACTGTTTTTCCTTATTAAAGTAGCTTCAAAAGTTGTATTAATAACTCACATTGATATTACTAAGAATTAATCAATATTTTGAGAAGTTATTTGAATATTCAAACTATTATAACTGTATTACCTTGATTAACTGGCATGTATTCATTTTTATTGGTGAATATTTTAAGAAAACCTTTTTAATAGAAATTTTTATTGGAAATCAATTCACCCCCTATTGAGTTTCCTACACTGACCAGCAAAAGTGAATCTACCATCATGGCGCCATATGATCCACATTGAGGATGTCTTTATTAGGAAAGTCAAAATCCATGGGTAGTTCATTTGGGGTTGGATGCACATCTTGAAAATCTTTATATACTTAGAACTTGATAGATTTATGGGGTATAAACATAATGTCGAACTACTACAAAATCACTACCCAACACACTAATCAACATGTTAGCATGGGGGGATTGAGGATTTATTTCAAAATATTGACATGGGATACTAGTTTTATCTCATAGGGTTGTAAATAGTTATGTAAATTATAAACTATGAGTACTAGAGAAAAAAATATCTTCTTGATGGGAGAATATCTCATATCCATGTTGATTAGCATGATGATGAGGTAATATAGTCCATTTTCTCAACCATCATTGTTTTTCTGTGCTAGAAGGGAACCAAGATATCACTCTTAAGTGGCCACATAAAGGACCAGAGACTTCCCTAGGACGAGTGGCATCATGAATGGAGGATATAGTAGATACTACATGATATCCTCAATTATAGTCTTTCAATATTAATCCCACTGGTAGGTAGTGCCTTTATTCATGTATATCTAAAATAGATTACACTTTATTGTTATATTTTTGATGAATCATAGAATATATTACATGCAGCCTTGGATACCTCACAACTTTCAAAGGTTACAAAGAGGATTCATCTGGATAATAGCCATGATCATCTCTAGATTGATTTTGATACTTATTTACCTAATAATGAAGTTGAGGAACTTTCTATAGGTAACCTTTGATGCACATTTTAGGGGATTCATCTTTATGTGATGGGTGTAAAGGAAGTCAAACACTTTCTCAAGGTCATTTAATGGTTCCAATGATGGAAATATTTGACCACCAAATCATCCATGTCACACTCCACAATGTCTTGAGGGGTCTCTTAAAGATATATTTCATGTCATGTTGGTAGTTAGTCTAAGAATTATTCAATTTAAGAGGAATTAATCAATAGTAGAAGGTTCCTAGAGGTGCTCTGAGGGTAGTATCTTCTTCTTCTTTGAGGGCTATATAAATCTGATTATATCCATAATATCCATCTAAAAAACACAATGATTAGAAACTAGCTGTTATGAAAATATGAAACATAGTCACTGGAAGGGAAAAATAATCATTTAGAAAGTGGATATTGGGATCCCAAAAGTCAATACATACTCTAATATATATATTCTTTTTCCATAATGAGATAATATTTCCTAGCCATTTTAGGCACTGGACCTCCCTGATAAATTTATCCCTGATCTCCTTGTAAACTTCAACCTTGACTACTGTTCTATGGGAAGGGTTTATATTTATAGGATTTTATTTTAACCTAAAGTGCCCCAATATAAGTCCATGGTGGTGAACTTCAACTTGGGGTTTAATCCCTATCATTTCATTATAGATCTAGGCAAACACATCATAGTGATATTTCAAGAAAGTTAGATATTGTTGCTGCTGCTCTAGATAGATGAATGCACTAATCAGTTTCAACCTTGGATCTTTGTAGTTGCTAATATTTACCTAGGTCATCTCATCAATCATAGAGGATACATCCTCAACAAAGTAAATGAGGTACTCATCCAAATATTCTTCACCATTTGAAACATGATGATTGAATGAAAAGAGGCAATTCCACTGGGGGCAATGACCATGATGTGTTATCATTATATACTTCAATAGGGGAAGGATTATAAATAAGGGATTCCTACTCTGTAGAGACATGGATATGAAATATTATTATCTAATACAATTTGTTTTAGAACCATAGGATCCAACTTTGATATCAAATCAATGATGGTGAGTCAACTTCCCCTGAGTCAGCCCTGCTTTTTGGAACATGTAGTGGAGTTATAGATTGGTATCAATGGGGTGAATCCCTTAGTATGAAATAAGATTAGTGATTTATAGAATTATTCTAACCTATCTTGTGTAGGAGTATGAGGTAATCTGTAAAAACCCAAGATTTTATAACTAAAATCCCATTTATCATTGAATTAAATGCCCTATTATGTATTATAGTTATAGAAAACACATACACTTTTTTGGTTTTAATATATCCTATCATATTTAAAATACCATAAATAATCATAAAAACTGATAATATAGAAATATAATAGTGTTATTATTATTAGTATAAATATAAGGCTTTGATAAATGAAATTGACGCATACAAAAGAAGTCATAGCCTCAACCAACATGATCATACCCTATGAATCCCATTTATTAAAACTTATGAGATTGATAAAATCACTAGTATTTAGAATTTATCAATACCAATCTGATATACCACAACTAAATAACAATTGAAACCATTTATGGGATAAGTTCAAGCTCATCGAGATCACAGTCCAAACCATGTATGATGAACCACCCAATGAAAATATCATCATTGTGCACCTTACCCTTAGGGATTTTATCGATGTAATAAAGGGTTATGTATCAAGACCCTAATAATATGAATATATATATTATACTCTCAATATAATAATGGTTATATTTACTTCTTATTATTTATACTTTATAAATGATTTTGATTTTGATTTGATAAAACAAAAATTATATTTTTGGGTAATATATAATTTCAATTAAGAAATCCCTTTGAATGAATTAAGGATTTTTTAAAATAAAATTTATATTAATAAAATAATATTATTAAATAATATCTATTAATTAGTTTGTAATATAATTTTATTAATTTAAAATTAATTTTTATAAGAGTTTAAAAACTATTATTGTCAAAAAAAACTAGATTTTCTCAATAAATTTAGATTCTTATTTTAAAAGTGAAAATCCACATATTTAGAAACTTATTTGGATAAAATAAATATTATTTTTTGAATCATAATGTCTAAATTATCGAATGGTAAATTTTTCATAATTTTCTGAGATAGTAAAACTGTCAGGTGAAAATTAAATACGATATAAGTATATGGTTTGCATTTTTTACATAATAATGACACATAAGTGATGTAATAAATTCTATAAAGGATATCAATGACCAAATATATGTTTCAAATTTAAAATAATTTATTTTTTAGGTTATTTTAGGTATTTTATAAATCATTTATGAATCCTCCAAAAACAATTTTATATTTTAAGGTTTTAAAATCATTTTTTAAGAACATGACCCACTTACACATCACCAAGGGTAATAATTTAATAATTTTGGCCCTCAACGTTACAAAATAATGAAAAACACTTCCCTTTGGTAGAAAACATGGTAAAAAACATGGTAACATTTATGATTTTTATTACTTTATTATATATATTCCAAAACTTAAGTTTAAGAAATAATAAAGAACTCCCTTTTTTCCTTATATAAACCCATGAGATCTCCCATTACACTCCACTTAATAACCTTGGATAATTTCCTTAATCTTCTCTACTATATCTATAATCCTCCCATGGTATCCCCAAGCTCTCAAGAATCTATTCCCAATTTTTTTGAATAACCCTATCAAAGTAAGGGATCCTCTCTTTCTCCATTTTATTCAATAATCTTCATTATATTATGCATTTTATCTCTAATTTCAAATGTTGGTACACATTATAAATATCCACCTTAATACCATTATGATTTCTAAATTATTAGATACCTCTTTCATTCTCATTAATCCCTCCTATTAACATTTATGCACCACCATTATGCTATCGAAATTTCACTTCCATTTTCTATGTTGAACAATTGTGTAGTGAATACACATCCCCATTTCCTATCAAGGGAGTTCAACTTTATGAAATTAGACTTATTTGATTGGTTACTTACATGAATTTAATAAAAACTCAATTTTTATTGGATTAAATATGATGAAATATGTTCTTATGTATATGATCTATGTGGCACACTTATGCATGTACATGATATAATTATGATAGGTGCGCCTAGATAGCGATCCAATGAAAAGGGTAATGCTTTAATCTCATGATATTTCATGTATAGTGAATTATAGGTTATCCTGATCACATTATGTTATGTTTCCTTGATGTTAAACCATGTCTTATGATTATGATTCCATGTTTAAATTTGTTTCCACATTCCCATGTTGCATTTATAATCTCCTGCTATATCATGACGCATTGTTGATGTTTATGATTCTCACCCATTTTTTGTCTCATTGATATGAATATTGTCTAAAATTTAATACCTTATTCATGTTATGATTTTATTATTCACTTACTAGGATTTATAGCTTACCCCTTTAATATGTATATCCCTATGTTATCCCATTAAGTTTTAATAATGATGGAATAATATAATCATGTTAAGGAATTTTTCAATAATGATGATGTATCCCCTATTTTAAGTTTTATGTAATGAACCTAATTTCAAATGACACTATACTTATTTATATTTTGGGTTCTATTATGTGTACTATTATATAATAAATAATGAATTATTTTTTAATAAAAACATGGGTTGTCATAGTTGGTACTAGAGGGAAGTTGAATTATATTTGGGATTAGGATTAGAAAGATCTAGTAAAAGCCTTAGGGAAAATACAAAACAAAATAATACATCCCTAAATTTTGGTAAATTATAGAGTAATTGGTTTCTAAGAAAATACATCCCTTTCTAGATACTACAAGTGGATGTGGCTCTAGAAAAAATGTACATAGGGGTAACACTTGAAAACATTATATTGAACTAGAATCGTTCAGAAACTAGTTCATGATAATGAGACTTGTTTTACACCTAGTTTGAAACTCCTATTGGATATGATTTAGTAAATTCACAAGATAATTATAAACCATTATTAATGGAAAAAATTCCCATAAGAGTCTATGTTAAGAAATGGATCATGGGTAATTTATTTTGAAACCTAGAAATTCATAAGTTAAATAAATAATATTCATTTATAAATTATATCTTTAATGTTATTGAATTATAATTTATATGCATAATAGTTTAAAAATAATCATCCATAATTTTAAATTTATTCTATAAAATGTTTGGAAATAGGAGGAACTAAGTAAAAAATAAATGTGAAGGAAAATGTGATGACTGCCCAAACGAGATGCCCAACTTGATGGGAGAAGGAATCATGAACTTTGTGATAATACTCCTTTAGATATATCCGTTTTTAAATAGAAACTTAGATAGATATGAACTCCCAACCCCCTCTCCCCCCATGGAAGAACAATCTTCTATTGAGACCTTTATGTGATAAAGGCCTCCACATTTCAATAGATTATTTGATCCCTTAATGGCGAAAAAATAGATAAAATTCATTGATAAGATCTTCTCCATCCTTTAATGTTACAATAAATAGAAGTTCATACTATAATTTTATTATATGGAGGGAGAATCTGATCAGTGGTTGACATTGATAAAAATTACAAAGCCTAAGGAATAGATCGAGGTGATGGGGTAGAAGGAATTACAAAAAATGTTTTTTGAGAAATATTTTTCTCACTCTCTAAATTAAAATGAAACTAGATTTTATATCCCTATAGAAAAAATAGAATGAATCCATCATGGAATATGAGGAAAAATTATCAACACTTTCATGATATGCCTCCATCTTTGTCATTACCCCCAAGGAAAAATTTTACTTCTTCTTTGGTGGGATAAAACCGAGCCTATAAAAATATCTAGTGATCCAGGAAATTGATAGCTATGAGAAAACTGTCTGATGTGACCTCAAATTTGATATAGCGATCAAAAAATCTCAAGGTTATCATGAGGATAAGAAGTGAAAAGTGAAGTTTAATTTTGGAAATACGATGGAGAAATTTAGAGGTGGTAAGAAATTTCAACATCCCACTTGTCAAAAGTATGGAAATAATCACCCTAAAAATTTCCAAATGGTAATAAAGAAATGATTTAGGTGCATAAAGGAAGGGAACCTAGATATAGATTGTTAATAAGAGGAACCCACCAATGAAAAGGAAGTGAGTAATGCTCTGGGATACCCTCATCCTATTTATTAATATTTTAACTGTAAAGAACAAGAACTCTATGCAAACCAATTCTCTATTCCAAGGGTTATCGATGAAAATCAATGCTAAGAACATTTATGGAAGCAAGTTGGAGATTATTCCATCAAAAACGATAAGGTGGATCCTAGAAATGAATTGGTGAAAGGTATGCTAGTTATTCATTCAATAATAACAAACATATTTTTTATTTTGGTTCTGCACATTTCTTTATATCAGGTAAGTTTAGTAGAACTATTCAAACACCATAAAAATCATAGAAGTAGAGCTATTGTGAAAATGAAAAATTGTGAAATTATTATATCCCAATTATATAACTCCTCCCCAGTAAAAAGTTTTTGGATGAAATTCCCAGTGAACCTTATGATGATACCTTTAGTGGAATTTTATACAATTATAGGTATGGATTTGATTTCTTTACATAGATCCAACATAAATTTCCATGATAATGAACTCACTCTTTGTATCATGAATCGACCTATGATTTTTATACAAGTATGAAGGGAAGATTAATCATATTTAACACTAACATCTCAGGCATGAATATTATTACCCTATGATCAAGCATATCTAGCTCAAATTATTAATCCTATGGGAAAGATCATCCTTGAATACATAAACCTTGTGAGTGAATATGATGAAGTGTTTCTTGAAGAATTTCCAAGTCTCACCCCTATATGAGAGGTTGAATTTTTAATTGAGATTATACCTGGGGATTTTCCAATATCTTAGACTCTATATAGAATGGTTGTTGTGGACCTTGATGATCTAGAGAAACAAGTATAAGATAATATGGATAAAGGGTTCATACTCGCAAGTTCTTCACCTTAGGATGCACCAATCCTCGTATTCAAGAATAATGATGGGTCAATGCACCCTTGTAATGATTATCATGAGAAAAATATGATCATGATAAAGAACAAGTATCATATGCCATAGATTAATGAATTTTCCAATCAGCTACATGGAGCCCAATAATTTTCCATAGTGGGTCTTCTTTTAGTCTATTATTAAGTAAGGGTGAATAAGGAGGATATTCCCAAGACTGCTTTTCATACAAGGTAAATACACTATGAGTTCATAGTAATTTCATTTTGGATCACTAATACATCAATAATATTTATAGACTTGATGAATAGTGTCTTTAGAGATTACCTCAAAAAATTTGTATTTGTATTTATAGATGGTATTATAATATACTCTAAAATCAAAGAGGATAATTAGGAGAATCTAAGAACTATCACTATTGAAAAAACGGCCTATACCCACAGTTCAAAATCATCGGTATAACCCCCAAAACCATGGGTATAGGATATACCCACAGTTTTGGGAACCATGGGCTAGAATGGAATCAGTATAGGTCCCCACCCTATACCCATGGTTTTCCAAAACCATGGGTATAGGTGTTCTACCACCATGTCAATGAAACATACCCAATTTCCACGGTGTCAAAGCCTTTTACCCACGGTTTCAAAACCGTGGGTATAGATCCTAGAATCATGCAGGTGGCGAATTTCGATCCTGCAACCTCTTCCCTGCAAACACCACATCTAACCACTACCCTAACATCACCTATGTGTATATATATTTATATTTAGTTAAATATAGTTATATAAACCGTGGGTATAGAGGGAAGAATCGTGGCTATATAACTCCCACACAAAAAAATTCCTTCCCGCGGAAAAAAAATTCCCATGCACACACGGGAAACCTATACCCACAGGTTTTCATAACCGTGGGTATATGTATTTTAGCCCAGACCTATCCCCACAGTTTTGGGGAAAACGGTGGGGATAGGTCCATTTTTCAGTAGTGTATGATAATGAACTTATGAAAGGATAATATTTATGAAAAGTACAAAAAAGGTGAGTTCTGTTTGAAATAATTCTCATTCATGGGGAATAATATTGCGAGTAATGAGATATATTGGAACCCTTAAAATATAGAATAAATTAATGGATGGTTGAGGCCAAAATATGTGATAGAAATCCATAGTTTCCTTGGGTTAATTGGTTATTATCATAGATTTGTTAGAAATTTCATATGTTTATCAAACCCTCTAACTAAGCTAACTCAGAAGGAAGTCAAGTTTGTTTGGAATAGTGAATGTGAAGAAATATTTAAGGAGTTAAAAAAGACTTATCACCGCACATGTACTTATACTACCCATAAGTGGGGAACTTTTCATGGTATACAACGATGCTTTGAAGAATGGATTTGGATGCTTGTTAATAAATAATTAGAAAGTGATTGCCTATGCCTTAAGAAAATTGAAAGTTCATGAACAAAACTACCCAACTCATAATCTGGAGTTGGATATAATGATCTTCACATTGAAAATCTAGCAGCATTATCTCCTCAAGAGGAAGTTTGAAATATATATGGATCATAGGAGCCTCAATTATATATTCACATAGAAAGAGATGAATATACAGTGGTGAAGATTGTTATAGCCGATTGTTTCTCCAAAAATGTGTATCCTTGTCAATAATCACCACTTTTGGATAGTTTTCATTAGATATATTTATGAAACTGGAAACATCCAACTGTTCTTTATCTAACGGGACCTACTTTCAAAGGTAGGCATTCGTTAGGTTTGGACCTACGATACTTAACAAATCAGTCGAGAGGATGGGAGGTCGGGTTGATCAAACCCTTTTGGGGGGAATTATTTCCTACTCTAGGAATCTCTTATAGTTTTAAGATATGTTCATGAATCCTTATTGATTTACCAAGTATAACATAGGTTTCCCTTGAAATTTTCAATCAATTATTATCATGTGTGAAATTTAGAATTATCTGAATGTATTCGAGGTTCTTCATTAATGGAGATATTAGTATGTATTTGAGGTTCTTCATCTATGGTATCCTCTCGAATGATATTTAGAGATTATTTTAAATTTTATTACGATAATACCTGTTTTTAAGCCACTTAGTGTGGCACTCTCGAATTTATTATCATCTAGGGAGATGAAAGTTTGTTTTGATATTGGGATCATACCAATAAATGGGCTACCTATGTATCCTTGTGAAAGGAATCAGAACCCTCATAGTTCAGTGCCACTTAATGGGACACATCATACCTTTTAAGGTCATGTGATAAAGACATAACCGTATAGTTTATTGTTGTGTGGGAAGGAAATTTAAGAAGAAGGTGCTTATTCAATGCTTGGTGTTGGACTTATTCCTAAACATCCCAAGAAAAATGGAAAGGATATAAGTTTCCAAGTTGGATTAGACCCAGTTGGTAATATGTCCCATGAAGAACATAGTTTACTTGGAATGTTAGGTTTGAACCTCAGAGAGTATTCCTACGTATCCCACCCAGAGGGAATCAAAGCCCATATATTTTGCTGAATCTCACAAGGGTGTATGATCCTTTGAGATAAATAGGTTGGGGATTACTCCTAAAGATGATTCCCCTATAACAAGGTCCATGATTGATGTATTAACTCATGAAGATTAAGGATGGATTAATTCGGGGCCTATTCCTAAAGAGGATTCCTAAACTAAGGTAATTAAGGTTGGAATCCTGAGGAAAATGTCCATTTTGCTTGGGTCTTGGGTGAAGGCTTCCTACGTATAACAATTATGGTGGGAATCATAGTTCTCATAGTTTAATAATTGAATTGGATTTCATAGATGTTGTGATTATCACAAATCTCTAAGCCCACATGAGACCTGCTCGGTATGATAAATAAGAGAATGTGAAAGATTCAAAAAACTAAAAACTTTCTCATGCTCTAATGGAAGATGCCAGGCCTATGGTGAAAGAATCCAATGTGATGGTGGGAGAGGGTGCGGAGAAATGAATCCTTCAATGTGAAATTAAAGTTAAGGTCATTGGGTCTAGCCCGAAGGACTAGGGGCTTACTCTAAGAGGGATTCCCTTGTATTGGTTTGGGGCCTACTCCTAAGGAGGATGACCATTAAGGTATTAATTGGGACTTACTCCTAAGGAGGATGCTCATTTGAGGTTCAGTTGCGGGTTACTCTTAAGGGGAATTACTCCTAATAAGGATGCTCGTTTGACGATTAGTTGGGGCTTACTCCTAAGGAGGATTTCCATTGACGTTTGGTTTAACCTGGCATAGGAGTCAGGTGATGTGGTTTGAGGAGTTTCTTGAGGAGTGTATCGACTCAAGGTGTAAGAACCCAGTTCTTATTCTTGAGGTATGGGTTTCTTCTTTTCCTTTTTCCTAAATTGTTTTTGCAAAAATAATTAAAATGGAAAAAAATCCCAAAATTTGTGGGTACACACCATGTACTTTTCCAAATTCCATGTAATTTGACCGTGTGGGATGAGTACATAGGGCGTGTAGGCCTGTCAGTGATGAAGGGTGTAAAAACTGATCGCATGCCGTGTACTTAGTATATACACGCTGTGTAATCAGTCAACAGGTGAATAGTAAGGTGGTTGGAGTAGCCACCAGCGGAGTGATAGTACACACCGTGTATTTGGAAATACACTCAGGGTAAACATGTCGACAGATAAATAGTTCTTCAGTGAAAAGTATCTGCCAGAGGAATAGTTAAAAAAATGGAAAGTACACGTCATGTACTTGAGAGTACACATCGTGTAGTTTTTTTTCGCTTAAAATGGGCAGTAGCCTCCTCATTCGGTAGAGGAGGCAGTGGACTCATTTGGAGCACCAGGAGAGAAGGCCGAAGCTTGGAGGAGCTCCTAACCGCACACCGGAACTCTGATTCCTCCACCGTCGATCTTGTTTGAACCGTGTGGGTAATACATTCCTTCTCCAAGATCCATTCTTACCAATTCATTCCTGAGGGGAAGTTATTTACGTTTGAATTAGAAATATATTATCCCAGATCTACGCTGTTCTCGGTTGATTCAGGAGGCGTCTCTCACATATATCAATCAGTGGAGATCGAGGTAGGTGGTCTGTTGTTTAATTCCAATTGTCATGTGGTTTTTCTATACCGTTGTGCTACGCACCCATGTTTGGGGTGTTGTATGTATGAGGCCTTGATTAATTAAATACCTAGAATTGTATAGGTAATTTAATGAATATTTATAACTGCTGTTTGGGATAATTTCTTGGATCTAGGGCCTCCCTATGGGTGTGTTTCTCTTGTTTAGTCGTTTGGCCAGGATACCCGAGGGTATACCATGTTTTTATCATGCATCGAGTTTTCTTGAGAGAAACTATGTGTAATTGCTTTCTTATGTGTTGGGCTCATCCCGGTTTCTTTTTTATCCTGAGGTTAGTGTTTCTTATGCCTGAGGGATAGTGTTTTGTTTAGCCTGAGGGCAGATTTTCTTATGCCCGTGGGTAGATGCTTCCGTGCCTGAGGGCATTATCTCGTACGCCCGAGGGAAATATTCGTTATGCCTGTGGGAAATCACCTGAGGGTTTTGATTCTAATTACCTGAGGGTAAGGTTATTCATGTATGAGGACTCTGTTTACTTTTCATATTCACTGTGGTAATTTCACATGTTATATCTGCCAAGCTAAAACACAGGCTTGGTATTGTTTTACCTTGTACTTGTAAGGAAGATTGTTGTAGTTTTGATGCAGCACTATTTAGGAGATTTTCAGCTGAGGATGAGTCTTGAGAACTTATAATTCAATTATCATGAATTTTTATATAACAATTAAATGGAAACAGAACTAGTAGGATTATATGCTTTTGAGTACTTCCTAGTTTACTGCATTTTCATTACTGCACACTATTGTTTCACAAATTCACTGACAGTTGGGCATGGGCCTTTGGTGGTTGCCTACTGGGATTTATTTCTCACACCCTGTTTGGGTCATGTCTTGGGCATAAACAGATTATATTGTTTTAGGTGTTTATAAGGGAAAGATTCCCTATACAAGTACTTGATTGTTGCATAGGAGTAAGAGAGAATGAGACTGAGCTTAGGCTTGTGATGCTGCTGAGTTCCTACTACAATGTTTTACTTTGCTGTATTTTTTTCCTGTGCTATTTTTCTCTGATTGTAGTGTATCCTGTTTTGGCTGCTTTCTTAGACTTAGGGTCATATTGAATCATTATATATGACTGTTGGTCTTTTATTTACTTCAGTCCTCTGTCTATTACAGAATTGTTATTGTTTACTTATTCCGCACTTTTATATGTTTATATTTTCTCCACTGGGCTACACTTTGACAAATGAGGGCATAATTTCCCCACTATTAGACCTAGGCCCTCACTGCTAGTCAACAGCCTCTGGCATTTAGGGAAATGCACTTGAGGTCATGTGACCAACCAGGTTCGGGGCACCCGGGTCCAGGACGTTACAAAGTGGTATTAGAGGATATTTTCTTTTATCTGAGTTATTCTATCATTTGGAGACTATGGAAGATAGATTGTTAATGGATTTGGTAATAATTGTGCCTGGGAGTAGCTACCCTTTGTACAGGTAAAGACCGGATTTCCTTGAATTAAATTGTGATTTTCTGTTTATGATTATTATGATTGATCTGATTTTCAACATTGGGGGCGCACTTGTTGTGTGTTGTTTATAGTTTTATAACTGGGTTCTATTTAGTTGCAACCCGATAATATGAGGGTATTCCATCACATGCATCATTTAGGCACATGTTAGAATCACATGTTATGCATAATTTCCATGTCATGTAGGTGCATTATAAATTTCATGTTGTTGTGATAGATGTTGTGCTAGAAAATGCATGATGTTTTGATAGATTCCTTGATAAAATACCTGCTATTTGATAGGGTATTGTTATGTAAGGTTCTGATAATGAATTCCAAACATTGGTTTTTGAGGAGTATAGATCCTCATCAACCGTAATTTGGTGGATCATCGACTTGTTTACCTTGTTATAACACACATAAGATTTCAAGCTTTGATTATCGGGGAGTATGGGCCCTCACGGATCAGAATTTGGAACTTAGGTGTTGGTTTCAGTGTCTTTCTGGGATCTGGAGTAGTTTCTAAAGCTTACTGTCCAGAAAACCCAGATTACACGCCATGTATTTTTGATTACATGCCTTTTAATCTTCTTTTCGAGAAGAAATGGAAAAAAATTAAGTACACGCCGTGTACCATACGTACACACCATGTAGTTTCTACCCATGTCATAGGCCGTGTAGGAAGAAACATGGGATAGTGAAACTTGAAGGCACACGTCATGTAGTTATTATACACGCCGTGTTGTGTTGACCATGTGTCTTCCATCTAAATAACAACACGAACAGAGAAATCTGAGCTTCTACACGTCGTGTCAATGAAGAACACGTCGTGTAGTTTGACCTGGGCACCCGACCGTGTAACTAACAAACACGGGTCGGTGTTACCTTCTCCTAAACACAACGTGTACCTGAGGGGCATGTCGTGTAGTCTTGATCGGTGAAAGGTCGTGTGGACTTGGCCGTGTGGCTGGGAAAACGGGGTGGTGTACACGCCGTGTGCGGGTGTAACACGCCATGTAGAGTCAGCCGAGTAGCCAGTCATGTCACTAACAACATGGGTAGTTGGAATTTAAGTAGTACATGCTATTTATATCTGGAACACGTCGTGTAGGTTAAGCTATGTACTTGTCCGTGTGTGCGGACAACACGGGTCGGTAAAAGCGTGTTTAGTACACGACATGTAGTTATTATACATGTTGTGTAGTCTCGTTCGAAAGAGGGTCGTGTGGCTAAGTCATGTAGAAGGACTCAGGAAGGGGAAGAAAATTCAAGTACATGCCATGTGTGTGGACAACATGCCTTGTGTTTGGGGTGTTACACGACCAGTGGTGGTAGAGTACACGCCCATGTGAAATACTTAAGGGAACACACCGTGTAGTTATTATAAACGCCGTGTAGTCTTGTTTTGTAAAACCTGAGTGATTTTTTTCTACTGTTCCCTTCGTACAATCCTTTTTTTAGTCCTTGAGGATCTTAATCTCAGGCATGTGTTTGACCTCGTAGAGTCATGCTGCTGAGATGACCACGAGTTGTTTGCCGGGAGAGTGGCAACGATTATACTCCAGACATGGTAGTCCATGGGCTACCGATGGATCCTCCAGTAGATCCAAATGTGGTGCCAGCTATTATACCGGACACAGGCGTGGATGCGCAGTTCTGTGAAGGCTTCATGTGGTTTATGCAGACCTTCTAGGGAGCACCGTCGACTGCCACATCTATGGCAGAGCTGATGTGTATATTCCAGTAGTAGTATCCACCTATGTTTTCAGGGGATGGTGGATCATCGGCTATGGAGTCTTGGCTGGGTTCTATGCAAACTATCTTCGAGCATCTTAATATGCCTCCTGGGTTGAGGTTCAAGATCACTACTTACATGTTGCGTGATTCCACAAAGAGATGGTGGGATGTTACCACTCAGAGAGAGCATCAAAGAGACATGGAGTGGGAAGATTTTCAGGCAGTATTCTATGAATTTTACTTTCTAGAGATGCTGAGGGCAAATAGATCTCGAGAGTTCATGAATCTGCAGCAGGGCGCCATGTCAGTGATGGACTATTCTTCCCGCTTCACCGAGCTACAACGCTTTTCAACTCTTCTAGTGGGTGATGGGATGTTGAGGTCTCGACCCTTGGAAGATGGTCTTTGATATGACATCTGAGCACTGGTGAATGTTTTCAGGTTTCCTACAGTGCATACTATTTTGAACCAGGCACTGATTAGTGAACAGAACTTGTGGGAAGCTAGGGCTGCAGGCCAGGGTGGTTCGACATTAGTTTTGGGTACTATTTCTACCAGTAAGAGGAAGGGATAGATGGATTTCTCTCACGGTGGCAGTACGAGCTAGAATAATTCTTCAGGTGGCCAGTTCATGTGCTACCAGTGCGGTAGAGAGGTACATAAGAGACCTCAGTGTCCACGTGACACGGTGGAGTTCCGAGTTTGCATCAAGATGGGTTATCTGTAGCGCTTTTGTAGGGCATTTCCACCAGTGGCTAGTGAGAGGGGTTATGTACAGACTCTTCATGTAGGAGCAGGGCCAACAAATTCTTACCAGTTAGGGGATTGGGATAGGTCAGGACGTTCAGGCATAGGAGGTGGTCTTGGCCATGGTAGCCAGACACCAGGATCTCAGAGACAGCAGGGCAGATCAGTTCAGGGTAGTCAGGCTGTGTCGCAGGGCCACGACACTGGACATGTATATGCAGTGCAACAAACCCAATAGGAGTAGGATCCTGGGCCTTCTACTATCAGAGATACTATTCTAGTAGCTTCTGTTTTCTCTTCAGTACTTTTTGATACGGGTGCTACACATAGCTTTATATATGTTCCCGTTGTGGAGAGCTTTGATCTCCATGTTTCTTCTTCTTCTATTATTATGACGTTATACACTCCATTGAGAACTAATACGGCTGGTGTACGTCAGTGTAGGGAGTTCCCCATAGAGGTTGGTGGGTTTCACTTTCTGTGGGACCTCTATGTCTTGTAGATGATGAGCTATGATGTCATTCTCAGGATGGACTGGTTGGTACCCTTTCGAGCCTTTGTAGATTGATATCGTTGCAGGGTGAGTTTCACGTTACCAGAGGGCAGAGAGTTTCTATACAAGGGAAAGTGGGATGTCCAGGAAATCCGAGCTGGACCTGAGCATCGTGGGCGGGGTGGAGTGACAGCCCAGATTGCGAGTTTATATCTGGATGACCAGGGAACTTTTCATAAGGATTTACCTCCAGTAGTTTATTATTTCAGGGATTTATTCCTAAACGACTTTTCAGGTCTATCTCCAGAGCGAGAGGTGGATTTCTCTATTGATCTTGTGCCAGGAGCGGTATCGATGTCCATTCCTCCTTAAGGGATGGCTACACTAGAGTTGCAGGAGCTCAAGAGGCAGTTGGAGGAGTTGCAGGAAAAGGGTTTCATCTGACCTAGTACTTCTCCTTGGGGTTCGCCTACCCTGTTTGCTAAGAAGGTAGATGGTACCCTCAGACTTTTTGTGAATTATCGGAAGCTGAACCAGTTGACGGTTAAGAACCGATATCCCTTACCAAAGATTGATGGTCTTTTTGATCAACTTCTAGGAGCACGAGTGTTCTCGAAGATTTAATTGAGATCCGGATGTCATCATTTTCACTTTAGACCATCAGACATACCGCTTACAGCTTTTTGGAGAAGATATGGTCTATACGTGTACTTGATTATGTCATTAGGACTCACAAATGCACCAGAATTTTTCATGGATCTGATGAACCGTGTGTTCCATCCATATCTAGATTCTTTTGTGGTAATATTCATGGACAATATCTTGGTGTACTCTCACACTCGACATGACCATTTCACCCATCTTGAGATCATACTGAGTATAATGAGAGAGCATCAGCTATATGCTAAGCTCTCAAAGTGCCACTTTGGATGGACCAGATACACTTCCTGGGTCATATCATCTCAAAGGCAGGAGTTTTGGTAGAACCATAGAAAGTGAGAGCAGTAGTTTCCTGGGAGTAGCCTAAGAACGTGTTTGAGATACGAAGTTTATTGGGGATTTCTGGTTACTACAGGAACTTTATATAGGACTTCTCCCGCTTAGCAGCACCGTTGACGAGTTTGACTAAGAAGGGTATGAATTTCGTTTGGTCAGAAGCTTGCGAGATATCCTTTCAAGAGCTGAAGGGAAGGTTGACATCAGCACTAATCCTGATCCTTCCAGAGTAAGGAAAGAGATATACAGTTTACTCTGATGCCTCTGGTATTGGGTTGGGAGTAGTTTTGATGCAGGTCGATTGAGTAGTTGCGTAAGGGTCTTGGAAGTTGAGGCCACATGAGAGGAATTACCCGACGCATGATCTCGAGTTGGCTGTAGTTGTTCATGCGTTATGTTTTTGGAGACATTATATCTTGGGAAAACATTTTGTGGTGTTTACGGACCACAAAAGTCTCAAGTATATCTTTACCTTGTGTGACTTATATTTGAGATAGTGAAGGTGGGTTGAATACCTTCAGTCCTTCGACTTTGAGCTTGCCTATACACCTGGTAAGGGTAACACAGTTGCTGATTAACTGAGTAGGAGGACCCAATTACAGGCAGTGCATGAGGCCAGTGGTGAGTGGAAACTTATGGCTTTATTCTCTGAGATGCATTTGGAGGTGCACGATAGTCAGGTGAAAACCTATCTTTCATCCTTAGTTGTGACCTCTACCCTCCTGGATAGAGTGAGGATTAGATAACTATTGGATTCTGAAGGCCTAGTTCAATAGGATTTGGTGGAAAGTGAGGAACCTCCTCCTGGTTGGACGATAGGTGATGATGAGGTATTGCGTATCCATGGACGAGTGTGGGTTTTAAGGGATATAAATGAGGAGTTGATGTAGGAATTTCATGCTTCATCTTGAGCAGTGCATCCCAGAGTTATCACTCAGAACCATCTCACGTTTTTCAGCCTGAGGAGGTTGAACTTCAGGTCGATGCATCCTTTGAGAAGCATCCAATTCATATTGTTGATAGAAGCACAAAGGTTCTCTGAGGCCAGTCGGTTCCTCTCTTATAGGTGCTATGGAAGTATTGTCGAGTGCAGGACGAAACCTGGGAGTGTGAGACCGACATATATGCTCAGTGGCCAGAGTTGTTCACAAATTTACCTTCACCACCTTTGGAAGGGCAATTCGGGGATGAATTTCTTTAAGGGGGGAAGTTTGTAAGAACATGGTTCTTATTCTTAAAGTACGAGTTAATTCTTTTCCTTTTTCCTTAAGTGTTTTTGAGAAAATAAGGAAAATGAGGAAAAATCCCAAAATTTGTGGGTACACACCATGTACTTTTCCACACGCCATGTACTTTGACCATATGGGATGAGTACACAGGGCATGTAGGCTTGTCAAAGATGAAGGGTGTAAAAACTGACTACATGTCATGTACTTAATATATACATGCCATGTAATCAGTCAGTAGGTTAGTAGTAAGGCGGTGGGAGTAGCCACCAGCGGAGCGACAGTACACGCTGTGTATTCAGAAATACACGTCGTGTAAACATGTCGATAGATAAACAGTTCGTCGGTGAAAATTAGCCGCTAGAGGAATAGTTAAAAAAATGGAAAGTACACGCTGTGTAGTTTGTTTTTTTTCTTAAAACAGGAAGTAGCCTTCTCATTCGGCAGAGGAGGTAGTGTACACGTTTGGAGCACCGAGAGAGAATCCCGGAGCTTGGAGGAGCTCCTGACCACACACCGGAACTCGGATTCCTCCGCTTTCGATCTTGTTTGAACTGTGCAGATAAGACCTTCCTTCTTTTTATTCCGTTATTACAAATTCTTTCCTAATGGGAAGTTATTTATGTTTGAACAGGAAATCTCTTATCCCAGATCTATGTTGTTCTTGGTTGATTTAGGAGGCATCTTTCACATACATCGATCAGTGGAGAATGAGGTAGGTGGTCTGATGTTTAATTCCAATTGTCATGTAGTTTTTGTATACTATTGTTCTATGCGCCCATGTTTAGGGTGTTGTATGGTTGAGTCCTTGATTAATTAAATACCTATAATTGCATTGGTAATTTAATGAATATTTATAACTACTTTTTGGGATCATTTCTTGGATCCAGAGCCACCCCGTGGGTGCGTTTCCCTTGTTTAGCCATTTGGCCAGGATACCCGAGGGTATACCATGTTTTTATAATGATTCGAGTTTTCTTGAGAGAAACTATGTGTAATTTCTTGCTTATGTGTTTGGCTTGGCTCAGTTTCTTGTTTATCTTAAGGGAAGTGTTTCTTATGCCTGAGGGCAAGTGTTTTGTTTAGCGTGTGGGAAGATGCTTCCATGCATGAGGGTATTATCTCATACGCCCGAGGGAAATATTCACTATGCCTATGGGAAATCACCTGAGGGTTTCAATTCTGATTACCTGAGGGTAAGGTTGTTCATGTTTAAGGACTCTGTTTACTTTGTATATTCATTGTGGTGATTTCACATGTTAAAGCTGCCAAGCTAAAACACATGCTTGGTATTATTTTACCTTATACTTGTTAGGAAGTTTTTTTTGTTTTTTTGCAGCATTGCTTAGAAGATTGTCGGTTGAGGCTGAGTCTCGAGAACTTATAATTAAATTATCTTGAATTTTTATATAATAATGAAATGGAAATGGAACTGGTAGGAGTAGATTATTTTGAGTAATTCTTAGTTTACTACATTTTCATTGCTACACACTGCTGTGGCACAAATTCACTAACAGTTGGGCACAGGCCTTTGGTGGTTGCCTACTAGGATTTATTTCTCACACCCTGTTTGGGTCATGTCTTGGGCCCAAACAGATTATATTGCTATAGGTGTTGATAAGGTCAAGAGTCCCTATACAGGTACTTTATTTTTGTAGAGGAGTAGGAGAGCATGGGACAGAGCTTAGCCTTGTGAGGCTGCTGAGTTCCTGCTACACTGTTTTACTTTACTGTATTTGTTTCCTATGTTGTTTTTCTCTGATTGTAGTGTATCTTGTTTTGGCTGCTTTCTTAGACTTAGGGACATATTGCATCATTATATATAATTATTGGTCTTTTCTTTACTTTAGTTCTCTGTCTATTACAACATTGGTATTGTTTACTACTTTCTCACTTTTGTATGTTTATATTTTATCCGTTGTGCTACACTTTGAAAAATAAGGGCATAGTTTCTCCACTATTAGACCTAGGCTCTCGCTGCTAGTCATCAGCCTCTAGCGTTTGGAGAAATACTCTTGAGGTCATGTGACCAATCGGGTTTGGGGCACCCGTTGAGTGGCACCCGGGTCCGGGACGTTAAACAAGGTACTCGAGGAATCCATAAGTAGAGTCCAAACTCGAAACATGTGAAAGGAACCAAGAGGAGTAATTTGACTCCAGGAAATTAATTAAGAGCGATGGAGTGTCTCAAATCATCATATTCCAAGGCTTGAAGTTGGGCCGCATAAAGGGTGCAATGGAAAATGATGTTGACCCAAATAGAGAAGTTTGCGGTGCATCTCTACATTCTTCATGGGGTTCACTGAAGAAAGTGAAGGGACTGTCCCTAAGGGCTGGCACCAAATCCCGACACTGATCCCGAGTAGGGGTGTATAGGGAAAATCCCCCACGGTATGGACTAGTGGGGCCGTGCAGGTGCACCACCCAGTTAGGCCATGCAGGTGCTCCGCCAAGGTGTGTCGTGAAAGTGCTCCGCCTAGGTACTCCATGCAGGTGCACTGCCAAGTTGGGCCACACAGGTTCTCCACCAATGTGCATCATACAGGTGCTCTACCTAAGTGCTCCCCGTAGGTGCACTACCCAGGTGCTCTGTGAAGGTGTTCTGCATAGGTGCTCCATACAGGTGCACCGTGCATGCCCTTGGAATAGGTCCATGTGTTTTATACCCTAATGGGACATTGAACCACATTTCACCCTTTAATTATATCTTCTCTCATGTTTTGGAGAATTACTTGATAGTTTTTGAGAACCTGGGAAAAGGGGGTTTGTTCAATGAGAGCTATGGGACTTCTTCCAAAGTTTTGAACCTTTCAAATGGGGAGACCAAGGGTCCTATTTATAGGCAAGTAGGGGACCTAGTTAATGTAAGGTTGTCCATTCAAGTCCTCTGTATCGGTCCTCCATGTATCTCCCCATGTATCTCTTTTGCACCGGGGTGTAAAACATACACATCCATGTAGCTCCTCGGCATAGGTCCTTCACGCAGGTGATAGAAATTCCTTTATAAAATTTATCCATATTTCAAGTTCATAACTATTGATTTTTAAGTCCATTTGGGATCCTTGACCAGTCAAATCAAAGATCTTGAAGAGATATACACTTCTTGAGATGGTGAATACACGAAGTCTTCTTTGATGAAACTCAGAAATTGAAATTTAATCAATCACCACCTTTTCATAATCAATCTTAGAAATCCACATACAACTTTTTGAGGGTAGATATTTCCACTAATACCTAATTTTGGAGAATTATTTTGGAAGATATAAACCCAAACTATATCTTCTTCCTTCATGGTGAAACATATTTACTCATACTTGACAATTATTGTCTATGTGAGAATCATATCTTCAATCTATGGAAAAGTGCATGGAGCACATGTCATGGTGTCAATAAAATCCCCCCTAGAACTAGATTCATTCGAAACAAAAATAATATTAATATAAGGTAAAATTATGGAACTTTGATGCATTCTGACATAATTTTGTGAACTTTAGAGCTACTTAAAGTATTAAAGTATACTATAATTTTTGTCTAATCCATGGGTCCTAGAAATCATAGTTTCATTTTTTACTAGGGGAATATAGACAACTCCACAAACTTTGCATATTTTGTATCATTACCCAATTTTTTCCTAATCTTAATATGGTGGAGACTTAGCGGGTAAGTATTGGATTTTACTTAGGTTTCTCTTTTCGGGTTTCCAACCTAACACGATTTTTTTCTTTTATCTTTTAATTGATCGATATTTCCCAGACTATACAAAGTATAGATATATTAAGCTGAGACTCAATTTTTTTCTAGAATTCCCTTTGAAGGTTTTTAGTTTGGTGAGTAATATGTCTTTTTTTATTGGCAGTTTAAAGTCATGCATGTTGGAATACTAAGACTAGTGTTTAAGGTCTAATATATTTCATCGTAGATTTTTAAATTATATTCCAAATATGGATTTAGTGGGCTAGTAATGCTCCAATATTATTTAGATGCTTCCAAGGGGAATCTTGAGTTATGATATTTTTTATGGTCACCAAATCTAAATTTCAAAGTATAATAATTGAGGTGGTATCTTCCAAGAATAAAGGTATCACTACTTGACAAAACCTGTTATGGGGTTATATTATATAGGGAAAACTAAGAAATGTGATGCATATCAAAATAGTGGTATCCTTTGATTGACAAGCCTATTATGTAGGAAAATTTTATATAAGGCCACTGGAGAATGTACTGCATAGTCAGGTAAAAGAGATCTTTAAGAATTCTGAAATTCTATTATAAACAGATAAGGGAAATTAAGATTATAGTGACTCAAGACCATAGCGGGTGGATCTGACAAGGAAATATATTTGTGAATAAAAGGGGAATCTGTGCTGACATAGGCTATGAATGGGGAAAATAATTCCTACATGAATTTGATGCATGAAGAATTATTAAAATTAATCAGAAAGGGGGATTTATGATATTGTGTTGTACAGTTTAAATTCATGTAGTAATAAAATTAGAGGGGTTGTGTAGTTTAGGGTCATGCAGCAAGGACATTATACTATGTAGTTTAAATTCATGCAGCCAGAACATTATGGGATTTTCTTTTAAATAGTACATTGTGTAGTTTAATTCCATGTAGCAAGAACATGATAGGGATTTAATTTAGGGTCTTTAGATCTAAATAGATATTTACGAATCTCCAATTTCTTGGTAAATTTTCTAAAAACATGCTACTGTATTTAGGTATGGAAAGGGATAATTATAAACTATGATTTGGGAATTTCGGGATCCAAATAATGACATGGGAAAAGGGAAAATAGCTTAGAGGAGGCCTCTTACAAGAACGAAGTTACCATTTCTTAACAAAATTGTTATTGGGGATGCATTATGAAGGGTCAACTGGGGAATGTGTTGTATATCCAAATAGTGGTATCCTTTGACTGATAGGCCTGTTATGTAAGAGATTTTTTTTGCAAGGCAACCTAAGGGCACATACTGCCTAGCCAAACAAAAGAGCTCTCAAGAATTGGACATTTTATTAATAAAAGTCAATGAAAGTTTTATGCAGATTCATATTTTCCCAATTAAAGAGTTTGGTTTATATAGAAAAGCACCTAAATACAGAAAGAGTATTTTCAATCATGATTTCAAAAGAATCAGAGGAATTGGTTCTCTATGATGTTCTGGCCCAAACGTAAGAAGTATGGTGCATTTATTTTTAATTAATATGACTAGGACCATAATATCATGTAAACAATGGATTATATGTGACCAAATGATCCAAGTTTATATCAATATTATTTGAACACATGGAATGGAAAAATTTGTAAACCATGATCTTGGAGTTTTTCAGGTCAAGATAAGGGACATGGGACAAATATGCAATGGATGACCTCTTCAAAATAAATATTCCTGTATATTTTTATCAAATTTTAAAGGGGATAGAAGATAATTTTACCAATAATGAAGTTACTTCTATTTGACAAACCCATTATGGGGATGTATTATGTAGGGCCAATTGAGGCATGTGATGTATATCCAAACAATGGAATCCTTTGACTGACAAGACAGTTATGTAGGATAATTTTATGCAAGGCCACTGAGGGTGTGTACTGCATAATTAGGAAAAAGAGTTCTCAAGTATCAGAAATTCCGCCACAAGAAACCAAATAAATATTATGACAATCTAAAAGTATTCAAGATTATTAGTGTGAAATGTGAAAGGTGTGATGCTAAATACATAGGAAAAATATTTTAATCAGCATTGGAAATGAATTTGGATTCCCTTAAATAGACCCGGCTCATATGTACAATGGGAATACATTTTGTTTCCTTAGTGGGATCTCTAAAGAGAGGACCCAAAATGAAGAATCCGACATAGATTGTTATTTATATGTGAAAGAGAGGTAATTTTTTTTCTTCTATATTATGTCTAGGACTAGGATCTAAGGCCTAGTATTCACTGTGTATCTAAATGAGATGATAATCAATACATGTGTAGTTCTTTGGATACTTTTCAGTTTAATTATATGCAATAAAGAGATTATGTTGTGCAGTTTGGAGTCATTAAGTAAAGACATGAAGTGATTCTGACCTGAAAACGAATATTGCAGATGGACCAAAGAATAGGACCCTGAGTTTCACTATGTATATTTTTGAAGTAAGAATAATTCCACATGTAGTTCTTGAGGTTATTCTTTATACCAATCACGTTTTTATGTTGGGAAGATGGATTTTTTTGTTATGGTTGGGCCCAAGATTGGAGATCTAGGTATCTTAATGTATCCCATTGAAATAAGAATCAATCCAAATTTAGTTCTTGATAAAAATAATTACCCACGCCAATTGAGTTTGATGTGATAGATGAATACCTTAACGCATTCCAGACTAATGGTTAAACTTAAGACACAATATGGTATGAAGATCAAACCATATATCCTAGAAGTGTACTCTGTATAGATTTGGTTCATATACAAGAGGAAAATAGAAATAAATTTCATTATGGTTGTGGATGGTCCCAAGATTGGAGATCTAGGAGTCTTTATATATCTCATTGGAATGAGAATCAAGCCACATGTAGTTCCTGAAATGAGGTCTCAATGCAGATCTGATTCAAATATAGGGATAAATGGAACTCATGTGCCACTAAGGAGTAGCAGTGATGTGAGAAATTCTTGCACATGGAAGCTCATAATTTTTTTAAAGAACCACATGGAATGACAATTTTCGGTATTTTAGGGTATTTATTAATGTTAAATGAATAAGACTTTAACCATATATTTTAATGTCATGTGGCAAGGTAAACTGATTTCATGTAGTTTAATGTCGTGTGAGAATGACAAAGGTGCTATGCATTTTAACATCATACAGCATGGACACATATGGTTGTTATTTAGTTTAAATTCTTGGAACTAGAACATTGGTTGTTATTTAGTTTTTCATTATAAAAATAGGATGTTGGTTGTTATGTAGTTTATCATCATACAATTAGGATGTTGGTTGTTATGTAGTTTATCGTAATAAAACAAGGACGTTGGTTATTATGTAGTTTACCATCATAAAACTAGGACATTGGTTGTTATATAGTTTATTGTCATACAACTAGGATGTTGGCTGTTATATAGTTTATTGTCATACAACTAGGACATTGGTTGTTATGTATTTTATCATAACACAACTAGGACATTTGTTGTTATGTAGTTTATCGTCATGAAACTAGGACATTAGTTGTTATGTAGTTTATCGTCATACAACTAAGATTTTGGTTTTTAAATATTTTATCATCACGAAACTAGGATGTTGGTTGTTATGAATTTTATCTTCATACAACTAGGATGTTTTTTGTTATGTATTTTATCATTATACAACTAGAAAATTGGTTTTTATTTAGTTTATCATCATAAAACTAGGATGTTAAAATAAAAATTGAAAAATCCCCTAGACCTATGGGATGGGGTTTCTCCTCTTCATCATCTAATACCAAATGAAATTGGTGTGATTATTTGGATACTACCAGATGAGTCTGGGGCATTCTAAATTAATGCAGGCATGTGTATGTTCCTTCACATTGTGTGCCACAATATTTGAACAGTGGGATTAATTAGATTTTTCTAGACAAGTCTACTGAAAAGATGATTTAATGTGGGCAGGTGTATGTTATTACTCACTATGTGTCTCCATATTTGAATAGTGGGCTTAATTAGATTCTACCAGATGATCCTACTAGCATGAAATATGCTAATGTCAAGGACATATTTTTCCTTAACACAAAATCATCTTCTTCTGATTCTTCTTTATCCCTCTGGCCATATTTCTTCTTTGAGGATTGGACTTTAGAGGACTGATCTTCGGATGAAGATGGATTTGCTATAGTGGAAGTGGTTGGATACACAGATGGTTTTTTAACTATGTTCATAGAATGGAATGAGTTCATTCGATCATTTTCCTGACCAACCAATAATCATACTTCTATTCATTTTTTCTTTTGACTTCCTACCATCCATTTATTTCCTCTGGATTGGTAGCAGTAACACATGCTACTTGGGATGATAAAATTTATAGTTTCACTTGTCTAGAGTCTACCATTTTTTTAATGAGATCTTTGAAAACAAAATGTTCCTTAATGAGATGCCCCAACATTTTATGAAAAGGGGAAATAATTTTAGATATATTCATCTCCTTATTTATTCAATTTCTTCAGTCGTGGCAACTAAACTAAATTGTTTTACAAAGCTAAAATGAAGTAAATGGGAACCTTTTCATTGTAAATATAATAATATTTTTTCTTTAATTCTTAAAACTATCTCCAAATTAGATATTTTTTATCATATTAATAAGGTGGTCATTTATACTAATGCTCAGAATGTGGATCCATATGGTATGATGAAGGTTTTGAAGTAGAAGCAGGTATAGGTGCCTGTTTGAGTGTAACTGTAGAAACCTATACTTTCCCTGTTCTCCTTCCCAGAGCTAATGGAATTACATGAGATTTAGATTTGGTTTCAAAAATTGAATCCTCCTATTTTTGGGCAATTAAAGAAAGGTCTCGAAACATTCCTATGTATTTCACAGGTATTAGTGGTGTGCGTAACTTATCACACAGATTTACCACACAGATTGGCAACAAATCATATTAAGGGAGTGGTCGATTTAAAGAATATATTAATCCCTTCCATCGAGAAATGAAATATAAAACTATTTAATTCTTCCTTTGTTTTTAGTTTTTAATACCAAAATATGTTGTCTTCTGTAGCGTTGAGATGAATTGGGAAAGGAATTTTAGATGGAGGTCTTCCCATCCAGTAATTGATCAAGTTTGAAAAATTGTATACTAGACAAAGGTTGGTCCCTATAATGATTTTAAAAAACATCTAATATTTATTTCTTATTTTTGTTGAGGGGTTCCCATCATGGGATCACAGTGAGAAACAAAACGTGTTAAGTGCTGCTCTGGATCTCCCAAACCATTAAAGATTAGAAATATGGTATTCACAAAGTTTGGTGGGGGAGGGATCGAATCTATCCATTCGGGGTAAGTTTTCTTTTCTGGTTGTACTGGTGCATGTCGTTCTTCCATAGCTTCCAATCGATTTGTTAATGCTGAAATTGTATTTATAAGAATTTAGGTAATATTTGGATGAGCTGGGAGTTATACAGGTACATCAATTGGAGCTTGAACTGGCACAATGACTGGAAAAACCACTAGTGGTGGCTCTACTGGTATTTATATTGGATAAACCATGGGGACATGACTCTAAGGATGTGTATGATCCTATTCTATTTGTGTACCCAATAGAGGGAATTCATTATCTATGTCTGTAGTTGCAACAAACCCTCTTTTCTGAGGATCTCCAACACGATGTGCAAGCTGAGGATGTGCTTGTGGAGTATGTCTAGTAAGAATGATGCTTCGAAGTAACTCTGCATTGAGTCTTTTAAACTCCTTCATCTCCTCCTCTTGCTGGGAAAATATTTCTTCAAGTGAAAAATATTGACCTTCTCTATAAGAAAACTGATACATGATCTGAACTTTACCTTTCCCCTTATTAGATGCCTTTCAAAGAGGTAGGAGTTGATTATTTGAGAGAATACCTAGATTTTGGGGAAGCCTATGATTTCAGGTACACACGCCTCCTTCATTTTCTTCAGTGTGTACCGTATTATGAATAAGGACTTCATCCTCCTACGCCCTCGAACTGGACTCATTTTATAGAGGATCTTATATAATGGTATTCATGAAATTCATCGACACATAATACATTAACGGAATTATATCAGTATATCTGTAAGATTGTTTCCTTCTGTTCTCTCCATAAGACTTTGTTCTCCTATATGATAATTTCTTGAGAAATATTTGATGGATAGTAACCTAAAGGGAATCCTTGGATATTTCAGTTGTGTGTTCAATTTTTTGATTCTTCCCTAATTGGGAGAAAACTTAATTCTGCTAAGGAGGGGTTTGTGGATGTAAAAAATCCCCTAGCCCTGCTAGCTGAGGCTGTTCTTGTTCTTTTTCTTCAAAACATCGAACTATGTTTGTTGAATTAAATAGTTGGTTTAAAAAATCCACTACCCCAATATGATAGGGTGGCTTCTAAAATGTTATGGCTGATATTAGTGTATCTTCTCTTCCAATTTTATGAATTATGGTCCGAACATTGGTTGGGTGCATTATCCTACAACCACTTAAATCCCCTGTTTTGGAAGACTGTGACATTTGCGCAGTCTGATGGATAACATCCTCTAATTAAGAGTCATGATTAATTTTCTCAAATGATTGATGAAAAATTATCTTGACAACTTTCTCTCTTTGGGTCTGACTTTGGTGAAAACTGATCGAGGTAAGTTCTTGCCAAGAATTTCTTTAGTTATGACCATAATTTCTTTGTTGTAGATGGTCTGGGGAAATAATATTTCATGAGACCACTTTCATTGGGATTTTATGATTTTGGATCACAGTGAAATGAAATACTTTGTGTGCACCCCATCATCTGATATGAACACCAGATGGGGTTTTCTCAATCAATTGTCACAACTTCTTTAATGCATTAATACATGCACATTGAAGAGACACTTGTTGCTTCTCGGCCTTTGGATGTCAGGAACCCTAGGGAGATACCAAGTCAATTTGGCATTTTAGCCCTTATATTACCTAGAAATGACTTTGATATTCATCATATGGTAATGCTTTGAATTTCAGATGATGTAGAGTCTTTTATATGTTGAGGTGGATATTATGAATGTAATCTTCTACCGTCAATTCTGGAATGTTGTATGGAGAGGTTACCAAAGGAAATAACATGACTTATATTTCACCCTTAGCTAGTTGTTTTCTCAAATTCAACATATCCTCCACATATTTTACTAGAGGTTTCTCAACTTAGTCCAACTAGAGTGGATGCTTCTCAATTGTTTTATCACAAAAAATAGGATCAGTTGTTTTTTCCTCTACAATATTAGAAGGAAAATGACCCAAGGGAGGTTCGAAGAATGACTATTATCTTAGGATGTCTTCTTATTGATAAAGTATTTCACCTTTTATTAACAAGGCATCAGACATGACTGGCCTTATGTTGGAAATTTCCTCAAGATAAGAGGGCTTTCTCATCACTATATTATCAATTGAATAATTATCTTGACAATGCAAAACACTATTGTGGAGATAACTTTCATAGTGAATGCCATCATAGGTAAGACCTCCATGTTGGATTACACCAATGGATAAATCCTCTTTCTCCTTGGTCTTATAGCCACATTGAGGGTTTTCGTGGCACTCATATGGAGATAAGTTCTCTAAATTGACTGAATTGTCATGAAGCAAGCCTTCATGATGAAGTATCTAATGAGGAACATCAGAATTACTCCTACTACTCCAATAATTTAGTAATGGGAGGGTAGGATCTTGCTTTTCAACAAATAAATGTTTGAGGGATTCAAGGACTCCATCATTAAGAGGAGTTAGATCGTAGATTGACTCTTTATTTTTCAACTATGTTTGGAGAGTATTCTTCTTAGATTCTCTTTTACATGTTGTTGGGGACACTTTACGGGAGAAGTAGTTATCATGGGTAGGTGTATGTGCCTGGATTCGATTGTTCATCAGAATATGCCGATTATCTTCAATTATAAAGGGTGTATATTCCTGATATGGTTTTCCATATGATATGGGGTTGTATTACCCATAACCCTCCTGGATTGGAATAGAGGTGGGTATCTACTTCGGGATGGCATGCAGACGAGTCATCCCAGGTGTGGGGATAGAATTATGTGTCCATCCCTCTGATACTGTTGAAGTTTACATTATGATATTCTAAATGGCTTCTAGAATATGATTATGAATTTGTGTATTTCCTTTCACCATTTATAAAATACGTTTAGTGACTTCAGTATCCAGAACATGAACATATGTCCATTCCATATCTAGAGTATGTGTATGTACATGCTCTGACCCTCCCTTTCTTGTCAGTGGATACTAACAGTACTCATGTATGGGGGAATAGATTTGATTCTTCCCCTGGTTTTTCATCATAGTTTCCAACTAAATTCTCTAGGTGCTACCAAACGAGACTATTGGCAGGCTTGATGGATGCAGGTAGGTGTATGTTCCTGCTTACAAGTTTCCACCATATTTTATTGGAGGGATTTCTTGAATGTAGTCAGACAACTCTACTGACTGGATGATAGTTTATGAGTAGCTGTATGTTTCTACTCATAGTGCTCCATCATATTTGAATAGTGGGATTGGTTGGGAACTGCCAAATGAGTCTTCTAGTTGGCAGAATTAAGACGGATGGGTGTATGTACTCGTTCAATGTTTTCCACTAAATTGGTTTGATGGACTTCTTTGAAGGGGGGAAAGGTAATAAATTTCTCCATGTTGTCTGGATGTTGTCCTCATAGGTTCATCTTGGATGCTCGGGTCTAAGGGACCTGGGCCGAACAACTGAAGGAAACACCCCCATCATGTTGGGGGTTCACTACCGCATGATTTTTTTGGAAACAATTATTGGGGGGGGTCCTCAGGAAGGACCCTTGTGTCTTAGAGTTGAGGACATGAGTGACCTCCTGATCCCCCTCCCAATAGTATGGGAGTTATTGGTTATTGAGTTCCAGGGATAAGAACCTGAAATGGTTGAAGATGGTGGTTGGCACCGTCTGCTTCTTGGACACTGGTCATCGCTGACCAGATGATCATGGTTTTTTGTTAACTTGGAGAGCCTTTTGGGAAGCCTACAGGGTTAGGATAGTACTGTGTTGACGATATTCCCAAACAAATACATTTGAGACCCAGTGTTGAAGGAACTAAGTTGGTGATGACATCCTTCCAGTAAATGAGGATCAAACTTGAGAAGCAGCTGGGGTATTCATAAGTGCAAACTTAAAGGAATCCATTTGGAATGAAGGGAGTTCTAATAAAATTCAACAAATACAAATAATGAACTCCATTAAAGAAACATATTTTAGATGGACACATGCCTGATTTATTCCCTTGTTTATCCCTCCTTTATCAATTGATAGGGGCTTGACATATGGTTAACACTATCAACTTGGTTAAGGATTTATGTTGGGTTCACCTTTGTTTGTTTTCCCAAAATGTGTGTCCTTGTTAAGAATCACTACTTCCAGATAGTTTCCATTAGATTTGTTTATGGAACCAAAAACATCCAATGGTTTATAATCCAAAGGGGCCTGCTTTCCAAATGCATACATTAGTTAGGTTTGGACCTATGATTCTTAAGAACTCACATTGGTCAATAGGATGGGAGGTCGGGATGATCACATCATTTTGGGGTTAATTATTTCCTACTCTGGGACTCTCTTATTGTTTTAATATATGTTCATGAATTCTTATTAATTTACCAAGTATAACATATGTTTTATTTGAAATTTAAAATCAGTTATTATCATGTGTGGAATTTAGAATCATATGAATGTATTCCAGGTTTTCATTAATGTAGATATCTATATGTATTCAAGGTTCTCCATATATGGTATCCTCTTATATACTATTTAGATATTCATTTTACCATTGTTATGATAATACTGGTTTTTAAGCCACTTAGTGGGGAACTCTGGAATTTATTTTCATCCAACTAGATGAAATTTTCTTTTAGTGTTGGGATTATACACATAAATGGGATACCTATGTTTCCTTGTAAAAGGAATCAAAACCCTTGTAGTTCAGTGTCACTTAATAGGAATCACCATACCTTTTAAGTTTGTATGATAAAGACCTAACCATAGAGTTTATTATCACGTGGTAAGGATATCTAAGTGGAAGGTTCTTAGTCAATGTTTGGTGTGGTACTTATGCCTAAGCAAGCAAAGGAACTTGAAAAGGATATGAGTTTCCAAGTTGGATTAGAACATGTAGGGAATATGGCCTTGGAAGAATAGGGTTGATTTGGAATATTGGGTTTGAAACACAAGAAGGATTCCTACATATCGCACTCAGATGGGAATCAAATCCCACGTAGTTCGGTGCATCTCAGAAGGGTGTGTAGTCCTTTTAGAGAAATTGGTTGGGGTTTACTCCTAAAGACTATTCCCTTGTAACAATGTCAATGATAGATGTACTAACTCATGAATATTTAGGGGGGATTAATTCAAGGCCTATACCTAAGGAGGAAGACTGAACTAAGGGAATTAAGGTTGGACTTCTGAGGAGGATGTTCATTGATCTCAAGCCTTGGGTAAAGGCTTTCTATATATCCCAATTATGGTGGAAATTAGAGTTCTCGTGGTTCAAGGCTTGAAGTGTATTGTGTGGATGTTGTTATTATAATAAATAATTAATCCCATGTGAGTCCTAATCATCATGATAGATAATAGAATATGAAAGATTCAACAAACCACACCCTTTCTACTACTCTGATGGAAGAGGTCGGGCCTACGGCGAAAGAAGATGAGGTGGTGGTGGGTGAGGGAGTAGAGCAATGAACCCTTCAATGTGAAATAAAAGTGAAGTTCATTGGGTCTATCTTGAAAGACTAGGGGATTAATTTAGGAGGGATTCCATTATATTGGTTTGGGACTTATTCTTAAGGAGGATTCCAATTAAGGGATTAGTTGCATCTTACTCTGAAGGAGGATTCCCATTTGGGGTTTGGTTAGGGCTTACTCCTAAAGAGGATTCCCATTTGAGATTGGTTGGGGATTACTCCTAGAGGATGCCCATTTGAGGATTGGTTGGGGATTACATCTAAGGAGGATTCCCATTTAGGTTTGGTTTAACATGGAAGAGGAGTCAGGTGATGAGGTTTCAGGAGTTTCTAGAGGAGTGTATTAACTCAAGGTACTCGAGGAATTAATAAGGGGAGTCCAAACTCAAAACATGTGAAAGGAACCAAGAGGAGTAAGTTGAATCAAGGATCTTTATTGGGTGTGATGGATTATCTCAAATCATGGTATTACAAGCCTGTAATTTGGGCCGCATAAAGGTCGTAATGGTAAATGTTTTCGACTCGACCGGAAAGTTTTGCAGTGTAACTATCCATTTTTCATTGGGGTAAGTGACAAAAGTGAAGGGAAAGGACCGAAGGGCTAAGATCGAAGCCCAAAACTAATCCTGAGTAGGGGTGCAGGGGGTAAATACCACATGGTATGGACTAGTGGGGTGTGTAGGTGCGCTGCCTAGTTAGGTCGTGCAGGTGCTCCGCCAAGGTGTATCACGCAGGTGCTACGCACAGGTGCTCCATGAATGTGTGTCAACCAGTTGGGCCACGCAGGTGCTCTGCCAAGGTCCATTGTGTAGGTTCTCTTCCTAGGTGCTCCCCACAGGTGCTCTGCCAAGGTGCATCATGAAAGTTCTCCTCCCATGTGCTCTACCCGGGTGCTCTGTGCAAGTGCTCTACGTAGGTGCTCCACATAGGTTCTCTACACAGGTGCTTCATTTAGGTGCACTGCATAGGCCCTTGGCACAAGTCCATGTGTTCTAGAACTTGATGAGACTTTGAACCTAATTTCCCCCTTTAATTCTCTATTATCTCATGTTTTGGAGAATTACTTGAGAGTTTTGAGAACCTGGGAAAAAGGGGGCCTACATAATGAGAGCTCTGGAGCTTCTTCCAAATTTTTAACTTCTCAAATGGGGAGACCAAGGGTCCTATTTATAAGAATATAATGGGCCTGGTCAAATGGAGGTTGTCAACACAGGTCCTTCATGTATCTCTTCTACACAGGGGTGTAAAACATACACAGCTGTGTAGCTCCTCCATGTAGGGGATGGAAATTCCTTTATAAAATTTATTTGTCTTCTAAGTTCCATAACTTTTGATCCACAAGTCCATTTGGGCTCTGTGACTAGTCAAATCATATTTCTCAAAGAGATACACACTTCTTGTGATTGTGAATACACCAAATATTCTTTGATGAAACTTATAAATTGAAATTTAATCAATCGACACCTTTTCATCATCGATCTTAGAAATCAACATCTAAAATTTTTAGGGGGGGGGTCTTTCCACTTATCCCTAGTTTTGGAGAAGTCTTTTGGAAGATAGAAATCCAGACTGCATATTCTTCTTTCTTGGTGAACCATATTTACTCAAACTTGATATTTGTTGTCTATATGAGAATAATATCTTCAATCTGTGAAAAAGTTCATGGAATACGTTTCATGGTGTCTAAGCTAATTAAGGATTGTGACTAATCAATCCAATACATCATTGGAAATCAAATAAAGTGGAAAACACCCTAAGTATAATAGATCCATAAATTTTATCATTGATGATAGTTGAGAAGAATCTGATATTATAAGACTTAAAAAGGATGGACATGAGAATAAAAAGGAAGGAATATCATCAATCCTTTCAAAAATTATTTCTTAACCTTCCCTTATGGAGAAGATAAAGTGTTCTAAAAGAGGCGATGTGGAAATTCACAAGAAAGTGGAAGCTATAGGAAAAGGGAAATCCATAGAGTTAAAAATTAATGAAGAAGAAGTTGTACGATTTGGGTCATGACTATGTGAACCATAAAATAATTAGTTAGAGAAATATTTTTTGTATTATTTACATATCTCAACCATATTTATCCATCTAGGGAGCACAAATATGTATTGAGATCTATGATAGAAATATTGGTGGGACAACATGAATAAAGAGATCATAAAATATACATAAAGGTGTCTTATTTTTCATAAAGTGAAGGATGAAAGGAAAAATTCCAAGGGGATGATTCAACCATTATCTATACCTACATAAAAATGGGAGAACATACCCATGTATTTTTTACTAGCCTCCCAAAGACATCAAGAGGAAATAATTATATATACTTTTTGGTGGATCATCTTACAAGGACTTCTCACTTCATTACAATTTTAGATGAATTCTCACTCAATTAACTTGTAGGGATATACATTAGAGAAGTGGTGAGGCTTCAAGGAACATCATTATTGATTGAATCTGATCGAGACCTAATATTTACCTATAAGTTATAAAATATACTCCAACATTATCTAAATATTGAGTTGAACATCATCTTGGATTATCACCCTAAAAATTATTTTCAGTCCGAGCGGACTATCCATACACTCGAGGCCATGTTGAGATCATGCTCAGTGGACTTTAAAGTAAGATGAGATCAATATATTCCTCTGTTTGAGTTCTCATACCATAATAATTTCCACTCAAGAGTCCAAATGGATCCCTATGAAGCCCTTTAAGGGAAAAGATTCATAACACCTGTATGATATGATGAATTTGGTGAACATAAACTTTTGGGGTCCCTAAATGGTTGAGGAAATGGAGGAAAAGGTGAATACCATTTAGCAAAACATCAGAGCTTTTTTAGAATTGATAGAAGAGTTGTTTTGAAAATCATCGATGAGTCCATGATATTTAGGTAATAGATATGGTATTCTTTTTTATATCTCCATGTAATAATTTCATGAGATTTGGGAGGAATGGAAATCTTAGTCAAAGATATATGGTCCCTTTTAGATCTTTCATCTCATTGAAGCGGTGACCTATTGACTATAAATCCCACCTAACTTATCTCAAGTTCATGATGTGTTATATGTATCCCTATTGAGGAAGTACCTACCATACCAATCAAATTTTCTAGTTCCATAGGTGGTACCATTGGAGGATTATCTTTTATATGAGGAGAAATAGATTAATATCTTAGATTGTAGAGACAATGTTTTTCGAAATAAGACAATGCACTTAGTCAAAGTGCTATGGATAAACCAAAGGTTTGAAGAAGAGATACGGAAACTGAAGGAGGTGATGAAACAAAATTACTCTCATCTGTATTAGTGTGTGAAATAAAAAATTTGAGGGTGAAATTTCTAAACGGGGAATATTATAACAAGTTGAGATTTTATAAATAAAATTCAATTTGTGAATGACTTAAATACCTTATTATATATTTTGGTTATGGAAAACACATGAAATTATTTGGTTTTATTATATCCTATCATATTTAAAATACCTTTAATAATTATAACCATTGATAATATAGCCATTTAAGAGTGGTCATATGATTAGTATAATTATAAGGTTTTGATAAATCAAATTAATATAGATTAAAGAAATTATGGCCTAAACCAATAGAATAATACCCTATAAATCCCATTTATTGAAACATATGAGAGAGATAGAATCAATGGACATATCCCTTGACCAATCCCAATCCAAGATCTAACAACTAAAGAATGAATGAAGTCGTTTATAAGAGAAGTTCAAGCTCATCAAGATCACGACCCAAACTATGTACTCTGAACCACCTAATGAAAATCTCACTGTCGCACACCTTATCATTAGAATTTGTTGGTGTAATAAAAGGATATATATCAAGACCCTAATAATACGGATATTTGTATTTTATTCTCAATAGAATAATTGATATATTTACTCTTATTATTGTTACTTTATAAATGATTTTGATTTTTATTTGATAAAACAAAAATTATATTTTTAAGTGATATGTAATTTCAATTAAGACATTCATTTTTGATGAATTTTTGAATTTTTGAAATAAATTATATTTTAATTAAATAGTGTTATTAAATAATATTTATTAAGTATAGTTGATAATATGATTTTATGAAGTTGAGAATAATTTTTATAAGGGTTTGAAAACTGTTATTGACAAAAAACCTATAATCTCTCAATAAATATCGATTATTAATTTAAAATTCAATATTATCATATATATAAATTATTTGGATAAAATAAATATTATTTTTGGAATCATAACATTAGAATTATCCATCAGTGAAGTTCTTATAATTTTCTGAGATAGTCAAATTTTTGGGTAGAAATTTAACACAGTATAAGTATATGGTGTGTATTATGACATCATAATGACCAAAAAGTGATGTAATAAATTATATAAATGGTTTCTATGACCAAATATATGTTTCCCCTTTAAAATAATTTATTTTTTAGTTTATTTAATTAATTTTATAAAACCTTTATGAATCCTCCAATACCTATATTATATGTTAATGTTTTAAAATAATTTCTTTAAGAACATGACTCACTTCCACATCACCAAGTGTAATATTTTAATAATTTTGGTCTTTTTAAATATAAAATAAAAAAAAAACTCTCCTTGGGTAGAAACCATAGGAAAAAACATGGTAATGTTAGTGGTTTTGATTACTTTATTATATGGAGTCTAAAACCTAAGTTTGAGAAATAATAAAGAATTGCCCTCTCTTTTACTATATAAATCCACCCAAGATCCCATTAATCTTCACTAAATAAACTTATATAACGTTCTTACTCTTCCCTAATCTCTATAGAGTCCATTAAAGGTTTACCCAGGCTCTCAAGAAGCACATTCCTAGCTTTTGGAATCACCATCTCAATGTAAGGGATCCTCTCTTTCTCCTCTTTATTCAAGCATCTTCATTATCATATGCCTTTTATCTACAATTTATAATATTGGGTTATTTTCTTCCATATCCCCCGTACTGAACTTATGATTTATAAGTTATGATAGATCCTTTTCACTCTAATTAATCCCTCCCATGAACATTTATGTTCCCCAATTATGATGCTGAAATTTCAAGGCGATTTTATATGCCAAACAATTGTGTAGTGAATACCCATACCCATTTCCTATCAAGGGTGTTGTTAAGTCAATAAGTTTCCTTATGAATTTTCCATTACTTTAAGTTTTGGAAATCACAAATACATTTTCTTAAGGAAAATTATCTTTCTCTAAGAAATGTTTTCTTAAGGAAAATTTTCTTCCTCTAAGAATGGTTTTGACTTTACCTATAGTTTCTAATGCCTTAACTAATGTTTTTTAACTAAATATAACCATCATTTCCTTAAGAAAAAATGGATCCTTATCTAACTCAAAACCTTACAGTTTCTTAGAATGAAATTTCCCTAGAATTCAGAATTTGATTTCCCTATAATTGAGAATCCAATTTCTCTAGAATTGAGAATCTGATTTCTCTAGAATTGAGAATCTGATTTCTCTAGAATTTAGAATCTGATTTCTCTAGAATCCAAAATCCAATTTCTCTAGAATTCAGAATCTAATTTATATGGAATTAAGAATCAGGTTTCATTATAAATTAGACTCTGATTCTCTCAGAAATCAGACTCTGATTATCTTAGAAATTAGACTCTAATTCTCTCTGAAATCAAGCTCTAATTCTCTTAGAAATCAGACCCCAATTTTCATAGAAATAAGACTCTTATTTTCATAGAAATCATACTCATGTTTCTATAAAAATTAGACTCCAATTTTAATATAAATCTTACTCTGATTTTCATATAAATCAGACTCTAATTTTCATAGAAATCATAAATCGATTATCATAAAAATCACACTCTGATTTTCATATAAATTTGATTCTGATTGTCTACATTTTTAGAATATGATTATCAATTTTTTTAGATTCCAAATAACACTATATTAAGAATATGATTAAATTATTTTGTTAAAGTTATCATATATCTTTAATATTGAGTTTCATTTTATGGGATCAAAAACATGTTAATATTTCTCATACTTTTTTATATAAAACAATGTCATCAAATCTGTTACGAAGTCACAGTTGCTTGATTTCCATGTGTATAGGTCCCTCTGAAATTTCAACGAAATATGACCCTTGGAAGAAGAATTTGTCCATTGTAATTCATGCTATAAATACCCAACCATTTTTATCCATTTACAAAATTCACGTTACAACATTCGTGTGGAACTTCTGGACAAGTTGATACTCTGTGAGAGCTTTGCTCGATCTACCTTGTGTGAATGTTGTGAACAAGTTGTTCAGCTATGAAAAACTTGTTCAAACTACCCAATATGAATCTGATTGTTTTTTTTTCACAATTGAGGGATTCTAGGGATCATAAGATGGAGGTTTTGATTACCTTTTTAATTGAGGGCTTGCGGGTATAGCAAGACAAATAACGATCTCCGTATCAAGGGCTTACCCTGGTGTGGGTAAGACATACATTATTGAAAGTATAAATCAAGGGAACTTTATCCAAGTTTATTTGATACCCTTCTCTTTGGGTTCAAATATTTCTTTGTTACTTGTTACTTGTTACAAGTTTATTTAAATTCTAATATATTTAGTTATAGATAGAAAGTGTAACTTTCTTACTCTTTCTTATTCTTGTACAAACTCTAATTTAGATTATATATTCTTTAAGGTAGAATATTTTCTTAAGTAAACTTGTTTAAGTTTCTTTATCAGATCCATATTATCATATCCTAAGAAATTTATTTTCATTATTAAAAATGAAAGAGGGCTTGAGAATTCATCTTGTTTAACTTAGTGAAACATATATTTTTTTAATGATAAAAATGAAATTTTTTAAACCTAAAATTCACCCCCTCTTGTAATTGAGAAATATACATATTCATTTAAATCCTACAATTAGTATCAAATCGGGTCTTTGAAATACTTATACTTTCATATAGGTTTTCTTACCCAACTTTTCTTACTTAACTTTACTTATTTAAATTTTTCTTTAATTTTTTCTTTATAAACTCTTTTTTAATAAAATTTTTCTGCTAACCTATTTGGTAAAAAAGTTTTTTTAAATAATGAAAATAATTAATGTTCGATCAATAGACAACTTAAATCCTACCAGACCCCCAATTTTTTATGGAAATGACTATGAATACTGGAGATATAGGATGAAGACTTTTATTATCAATATCAGTGTGGATTATTTTGTTATGTTACCTAGATATTACAAGATTCCTAACAAGGAAATAAGATAATTCAACAATAAAAAAATAAAGAGTATCATATTAAATTTAAGGTATTAAAAACTTCAATATGTTCTATTAATAGGAACATCTATATCCAGATTTCATCATGTGAAGATGCTGATAGTATCTGGAAGAAATTAGAAGTTACACATTTTGGTACATCCAAGGTTATTGAAATAAAAAGATAAATTCTTAGAAATGAATACCATGGTTTTATATTTCCTTATAGAGAACCCATATGTAAATTTCAACATTGGTTTATGAAAATTGTAAACATATTACAATCAATGGGAGAAAAAGGCTTAGATGATGTGATTCTTATAGAAAAGATTATTGATATCATGCTAAATGAGTGGGAATTTAATAGAACTATTATTGATGAATCAAGGAATGTTACAATAGTTACTATTGATGATTTATTTGGGACTCTTATATAGAATGAGAATATAATGAAAAGAGATGCTAATAATATTAAGAAAGATAATGGGAGTTTTGATTTTACAACCACTTCTAATCAAATGAAATCCAAAACTCTTGAAAGAGATATAATGTCAAAGTATAAGAAAGTTGTTATATTAGACTCAAGTGATGGTGAACACTCAGAGAATGAACTATCCAATATTGCTCGAAGAATGAACAAGACTATGGGAAAGAAAGAATTCCAATATAGATATAAGAAGAAATATAGAAAGGATAAGAAAGAATCCAAACTGACTTGATATGAATGTAATAAGGCTAGACATATTAGACCATATTTACCTAATCATAAGAAGAAAGAAATAAATGATAGACATTCTGAAAGGAATATGAAGAAGTACTACAAGTATAATAGAATAAAATTACTAAAAGCTAATGATTAAGGGAGTGCTAGTGGTAGAGACTCTTCTAATTCATCTTCAGATATTGAATCTTATGGATAAAATAATATTGGTCTTATAGCCAAAGTTCCCACTGAAAATAAATGTCTCATAGCTATGGTAAACCATGCTGAATATTTAACCAACATTTATTTAAGTGATAATTATCCTAATGAACAAAATTATGAATCTTTAGATGAAGAATATTTCTCATCAGAAGATAATACTCTACCTTCTTTTGAATAAGTATCTAGGTTTTCCAAGTTGCTTGAGAATTAAAATAGTAAGATCAATAAGAAACTTGATAAGTCAAATTCTAGAATCTATATTGAAAAAAATAAGTTTACGATCTTTCAAAAGATCTTGATTAGAAAACCCTTAATTTTAAAAATGTTTCCAAAAACCTTAATGAAGTAAACTCTAAAAAGGATAAACTTTCTAAAGATCTTGAAAAAGTTATTACCAAGAAAAATGTTTTAGAGACAAACTCAAATTATAAGACTAATGACTACGAGGATAATAATTTAGTCATAAAACTAAAATATGAAATATTTTCCTTAAAGAAACTTTTGTCAAACTTTACTCATGGAAATGAAGGTTTTGATAAAATGTATTCACAACTTCATCCTTTAAGGAATAGCTCGAGATTTGGTTATTCTCATTCAAAACCAGTTTTTAGCCACAAATATTATGTACCCCAAAGTGCTCCTTTTTTCACTAAGTGTCAATGTGGTGGAAATCGGGAGAAAATTTGTTCTTTGAATAAAACAAAATCCTTAAGTTTTAACAAATCCCATTTTTCTAAGAAAATATGGTTACCTAAGATTTTATTTTCTAACATTTATTGATCTAAGAAAGTTTGGATTCTGAAAGCTTAACTATTTGATTTTTAGGAAAACAAAGGAAGTGTTAACAATAATACATGGTATATAAAGAGTGGATATTCCCAACACATGACTATTAATAAAAACTTCTTTGAAAAGATTATTAAGATGAAAGGTGGAAAAGTAAATTTCGGAGATAACTCTCAAGGATAAATTGCTGGTATATGTAATATTGTTCTTCTTGGAAAATATTTACTTTCAAATGTTTTATGGGTCTTAAGCATGACTTTATAAGCATAAACAAATTATGTGATGAAGTTTACCTTGTGAATTTTAGGAATGATAAATGCCTAGTATACAATTCTAAGGAAAAGTTTATTCTCTCTTTACATTATCATGATAATGTTTATATAATTAACTAAGAAAACTTTAGGATCTAAGACTTACCCTGCCTTAGTGAAATGGAAGATCAATCTTGGTTATGGAATATAATACCTGGAAAATGTATTCTTAGAAACCTATGAAAACTCTCAAAGGAAAGACTTGTTAAGGATCTACCCGATCTAAGATTTGATTCTTAAAAATTTTGTGATCCTTGTCAATATGGAAATCAATATAAGTTAATCTTAAAATCAATTAGTGAAGTCTTAACTTCTGATTCATTACGGTTAGTGCATATGGATCTTTTTAGTCCAACACAAACTAGAAGTATTGGAGGAAAATACTATTTATTTTTTTTATTTGATGAATACACTAGATTTACATGGGTCTATTTTCTAGAAAAGAAATATGAATCCTTTTCTTATTTTAAATATTTTTTATCCAAAGTTAAAAATGAGAAAACCCTTCCATTGATAACTATTCATAGTGATCATGGGAGAGAACTTGAAAATTCAGATATTGAAACCATTTGTAGTAAGAAAGGCATTACTCATAACTTCTCAGCTCTAAGAAATCCTCAAAAAATGGTGTTATTGAAAGAAGAAACCATATTTTTTCAAGAGATAACAAGAACCCTATTGAGTGAATACTCTATTGCTAAACACTTTTAGGTTGAAGCTGTTAGTACTGTTTTTTATACTATAAATTAAGTTTTAATCAGACCTTTTCTTAATGAAACATCATATGAGTTATGGATTAGTCAAAAAGATAATTTTTATTAGTTCAAATTATTTTGATGAAAATTATTCATCTTTAATACTAAATATAACTTACAGAAATTCACACCCAAATCCGATTAAGGAATTTTATTAGGCTATTTCACTACTTCTAAGGCTTATAGAGTTTCTAAAAAAAATATTGTACTGTTGAAGAAATAGTACATGTTAAGTTTGATTAAACTGATACTTTTGTTTTTAAACAACCCCAACCTACATCTTCAGATGTGTTTTAGAAAACTGAATATCAAACTTTGATGGAATTAGTTTTACTAAAACATAGATAAATTTTTATAATACTAGTGTCATTTACCTAAGAGAAAAACCTTTAAATCACTCTCATGAAAATCCCATAAACATAAGGCATCACTTTCTTAAGGATCACACACTTAAAGAAGATGTCATTCTTCAATTTATCAGAATGCAAGATCAACTTACTGATATCTTTACATAACCTTTACCCTATGATAGATTTGAATAAATTAAAAAAAGTTAGGAAGGATAACCATAAGGTAATCATCCCTATTAATTTTTTGTTGAAACCTTACTCTTAATATTAAGATACTCCTTTTCATAGGGGGAGTACATATGTTTATTCTTTTATATTTCCTTTCCTAATTTTTTTCAGAACCTATTTTTTTCGGAACCTATTTTTTTCAGAACCTATCAAGTTTTTCTTTCCCTAAAAAATATAATGGGAAACTTATTAATACTAACAATTATTTCTAAGTAATCTATAAGGTATGTTTTCTTACTTATATCATCATAATTTCATTTTTGTTTGTATCTTATTTTCAAAAAACCTTATCAGATTCACTTTCCTTAAATATTATTTTTTTCCTTAAAATCTAAAAATATCATAACCTATAAATCTTTATACATAATTTATATCAATCATTATATCATATCAATAATCTCTCAATAATTGTTTCAGAGAAACTGAAGGCAGATAAAGCTATCCTCTAACATGAATACAAAGATCTGAATGGGAAACTGAACTATGTTGCTCTTAATCTAAAAAGGTAGAGGGAAATCTGGGAAGAGTGGGATAAAAAAATAAAAGACTAGGAAGAGTTTTCAAGTATCAAGGTGAAATAGATAAGTCCCAAGAAAAGATAATCAATGATCTTGAAATAAAAAATAATGGCCAGAAAGAGTTACTCAAGAAGTTTCAAGATGATCATAAAGAATTTGATAAATTAAAGTAAACTTTGAAAAAGTTGATATCCAAGGAGAAAAAGAAGTATGAATAATTTTTTTCCATATCTTATATTTTTTTAATAATTTTTTTGATGCATTTGATAATTTAATGGAATTTTTTCTTTTCATTTTTTCATTTTGTATGTTTCTAAAAAATTTAGGTATAGTTTTTTTTTCCTACATTCCTTTTTGAAAATCATAAAGGGGGAGGAAAGAATGTTCAAAAATAATATTAAGTTAAAGGGAGAGAATGCCTAAATAAATGTGAGATTACTTAAAGAAGAAATTCTTAAGTAAGGGGGATTTATTTCTCTATGAAAGACAAGAATATAGTTCTTAAGGATTTCATAACCTAATGTGGAGTTAGTCATATTCATCATGAGCCACAAACAAAAAGGGAGACAAGTATTTATTTTAATCTCAAAAATGAAAACCATAGATCAATATATTCTTTTATGAAAAGTTGTTTGTGACTTCCAAAAAAGGGGGATATTGTTGAGTCAATAATTTTTCTTATGACTTTTCTATTCCTTTATGTTTTGGAAATAATACACATTTTCTTAAGGAAGTTTTTCATTCTATAAGAATGTTTTTGAATTTACCTATAATTTCCAATGCCTTACCTAATGTTTTTATAACTAAATATAACCATCCTTTCCTTAAGCCAAAAAATCAGTTCCTTATCTAACTTAGAACCTTATATTTCCTTAGAATCTGATTTCCCTAGAATTCAGAATCTGATTTCTCTATAATTGTGAATCCAATTTCTCTATAATTGATAATCTTATTTCTCTAGAATTGAGAATCCCATTTCTCTAAAATTCAAAATTCGGATTCTATAGAATTTAAAATATGATTTCCCTAGAATTTAGAATCTGATTTCTATGGGATTGGGAATACAATTTCATCAGAAATATGACTCTGATTCTCTCATAAATAATACTCTAATTATCCATGAAATCAGACTATGATTCTCTCAGAAATAAGACTCTCATTCTCTCAGAAATCATACTTCTATTTTCATAGAAATTAGACTCTAATTTTCATAAAAATCGGACTTCAGTTTTCATAGAAATCAGAATCCAATTTTCATAGTAATCTGACTCCAATTTTCATAGAAATCATACTCTTATTTTTATAGAAATCAGAATCTAATTCTCATAAAAGTTATACTCCTATTTTCATATAAATTAGATTCTGATTTTCTACATTTTGAGAATCTTGTTATCAATATTTTTAGATTCTGAATTACATTATCTTAAGAATCCGATTAAATTATTTAGTTAAAGTTTACAATTTTTCCTAATGTTGAGTTTCATTTTATCAGATCCAAAACATGTTAATGTTTCTCATACTTTGTTATAAAAAATGATGTCATAAAATCTATTACAATGTAATTGTTACTTGATTTACACAAGTATAGGACTCTCCAAAATTTTAGGGAAATATGACTATTGTAGGAGGAATTTGATCATTGGAATTAATTCTTATAAATACCCATCCATTTTGATTCATTTATAACGTTCATGTTACAATGTTCGTGTGGAACACTTAGATGTGCTGATACTCTGTGAGAGCTCTGCTCGATCTGCCTTGTGCGAATGTTGTGAATAACTTGTTCATCTATAAACAACTTGTTCAACCTACCTCGTGAGAATATAATTGTTGATATTCATAATTGAGGTATTCCTAGGATAAGAATATAGAGGTGTTTATTACTTTCTTAATCGAGGTCTTGCAGGGATATTAAGACAGATACCAATCTTCATATCGAGGGATTACCTTGGTGTAGGTAAGACAAACTTTATTGAAAGTATAAATCAAGGGACCTTTATCCAAGGTTGTTGGATTCCCTTCTCTTTGGGTTAAAATATTTATTTGTTACTTATTACTTGTTACAAGTTTGTTTAAATTCTGTTGCATTTAGTTATAGATAGAAAGTGTAACTTTATAATACTTTCTTATTCTTGTACAAACTCTAATTTAGATCTTATATGCATTAAGGTAGAATATTTCCTTAAGTAAACTTGTTTAAGTTTCTTTATCAGATATATATTATCAGATCCTAATAAAGTTAGTTTATTTATTATGAACTAATGAGGGCTTGTGAATTCATCTCGTTTTACATTGTTAAACATTGATTTTCTTAAGGATAAAAACGAAAGTTTTTAAACCTAAAATTCACCCCCCCCCTATTATAATTGAGAAATATATATATTAATTTTGATCATATAGGTGTTCAAATTTATTCACTTGTATTTATTTTATTTGGTACTTACATTTATTTTATCAACACTCCATTATTGTGGGATTAAATGTGATGAAATATGTTCTTATATGTATTATCCATGTGGCACACTTAACTGTGTACATGATATGATTATGATGGGTGCGCCTAGATAGTCCTCCAATGCATTGGGTAAAGTTTTGATCTCACGATATTCCATGTATGGTGCATTGGAGGTTATCTTGAGCACATTATGTTATGTTTTCTTGGTATTTAACCTTGACTTATGATTTTGATGTCATGTTTAGAGTTTTTACCACATTCCCATGTTTTCTTTATGTTATTATGTTATATCATGACTTATTGTTCATGTTTATGATTATCGACCTCTTTTTTATCCCATTGATATACCTATTGTAAAACATGTAATACCTTCTTCATGTTATACTTTTCTTATTACCTTACTTGTCTTTATATCTCATCACTTTCTTATGTATGCCCCTAGGTTATCCCATGTAGTTTTAAGAACAGTGGAATAATTCGATAATGTTAAGGATGATTTTGATAATGATGTTGTATCCCCTATATTAAGTTGTTTTGTAATGTACCTAATTCTCAAAGACACTAGACTTATCAATATTTTTGGATTGTATTATGTGTAATATTATCTAATTAATCATGAATTAATGTGTAATAAAAAAATTTTGTCATATAATCTATGATCACACACTCTTTATGAGGACTATGAAATAATTCTCGAGATCCGAGGTCATTGTCTCCAACCAATGGATGGTAAAGATAAAAATACACTTCAAATACTCCCAATGATATACTAAATTTTCTATCAGATCATTGGGGGAATCGATGCACTTGACCTCAGTAGTCTGGACTTTCTTACCTTCCATTTTTAGTATCCTACATCCAGGTATCGGGCATCATAGGAGTTAAATGGAGCATCATCTCTCTGAAGCATACATACTTAATAATTAATGGATTATTTTAGGCACTGATGATATAAAGAGGGGAATATCACTTGTAGATGAATTCAAGGCCTTACCAATAGGGAATTATAGGTGGTATCCTATGAGATGACCACAAACTAAGTTCTTCCGATAAACTCACCAAATAGAGTCTAGTTGAATCCGGTTGCGTGGATTTTTCATGCTCTTATCATAACTAGGGATTTTATAGTTGGAGGGAGTTAGGTCTTCTTACGTGATCCCTAGCTTGTGGATCATTAGGGTTGGGATGAGACTAATCCAAGATCCAGTATCCACTAGGCAATGGTGGATTTATATTCCATTGAACTAACCTATTACAAACAGTGGTTGTATGCGCCCTTGTATGGTGGAACCCTCTTCTCCAACATAGAAGGAAATGATGGCTTGGATTTATTATTATTATGCTTCCTATGCATGATAGGTCTCTATGGAAACTACCTATAGCAACCTAATATTATCATACATAATTAATATATAATTTTATATGAATATTCATTATATAATACAAACACTTGTATTTGGACGGTAATAGTTTAGTGTGTTTGGAAACTTGGAAACTCAAAAAATGGGTGCATAGGTAGAATACATCATCTCCCACTATGATCTTCATAATTATCACCCTGCATAAACATATTATACGTAATATATTTCTTTATAATCTGAGGAAGGAAACATAAGAAATGGTGGGCTTAGATGCTCAATAAGGGTAAACAAGGGAGATATGTAAGCATAACATGAACATTAGGGTATGATAACATGAAAATAACATTTCAGAATCATACTCTTCATATCATAGATCATAATATTGAGTTATTGAATCAATATTGGTAGTTCATAATCCATTAATCATAGAGGAAGTAAAGACCATGAGCTATGATATCATAATATTTTCATAAGATATAAATTTGTTACATATAAATTAGAATAGAAAAATATTTCCATGGTAGTAAAGGATTACTGATAATGCTATCATAGTGGAATGATTTTACTCCCAAAACCATGAAAGTATTCATGGTTCACTCCCAATACTATCATACCAGACAAAAACCCTTATTGAACTAGTTTCACTCCCCATTCTAAACGTTTCTATCTCATGAGAAATAAATATTTACCCCATGAATCGGAGGGAGATATAGGTCCCACCCATATCATAATGAAAACCATATTTATGTGTACCAAAAGATCATAAATCCTCATATCATAACCCATGAAATGAAATGGGTTTCATAAACATTTCAACATATTATAACCAAAAGAAAAGATACTTGTTTCATAATAATTTCTCCATTTCATCAGAGCATAACCTGTGAAAAAATAAGTGGTTTTCATAATAATTTTATCAAGGTATAACCCATAGAAGAGAAACTGATATCATAAACACCATTCCATCATAAACATAAATCATTTAGAGAAATAATAAGAATTGTATACTTAGATCATATCCCTAGTAAAAAATTGGTAACATCAACATATGTCATCTTAGATGGAAAATGATTTTGAATGATCATTTAAAACACTTCTTGGGGAAAATATCCTTTCTGATTTGAAAACACTTTTTAAAATAAAAAACATTTTGAAAATATTTTTCCTTGAAAATTACCTTAAAAACTTACAAATGAAGCATAAAATAAAATAATGGTCATGATTATATGAATTTTCATTCATGTCATACATGTTAAAACAAATATTCCATCCACATTTTATATTAAATCCAAACATCTATTTTTTTGAAAATGAAATGAATATTCCTTTCAATTTTTTTAAAAAAATTCAAACAATAGTAAAAATTTCATTTAAAAGTCATAAGATTATAATAAAAAAATTAATTTTTTTAGAAAAGATAGTTTTGAAAGAAAATTAATTTCTGATTTAAGAGAGAAATAAATTCGGATTTTCTTAAAAACATTTTCTCAATTATTTTATGTAACAAATAGTGGAAAATGGTACTATTACTTGAAAATATCATGAATAACTATAATAGAAGAAAATTAATGTGTTTATTGAAATATTGATGATAATATTTTATCATCAAAAACATAATCATAAATAATCCCAATAAATTATGAGATTGTAAAATAAATTCATTACCACTTTGGTAACTATGAATCGTACCACATGATTTAATAACCTAAAATTGAAGATAAAATATCATGAGGATAAATAAATTCATGATATTAAATGTCAAAGAGAATTTATATACAACATGAAAATAATATAGATGAATAACATAATGTATGACCCAAATAATCAAAATTGAGACAAAAACCTCTTACCTTAAGTCTTGACTTTCATCGTACATGTTCAAAACTGCTCTTTTTTGGGTATCCCCCTTAAGTTTGCACGGAAATACTTCCTAGGTTAGATTTATATCCAAACGAAGGCCTCTAGGATGAAATGATGGAATTTGTTAAGTGATTTGGGTAGGTATTGGATGAACCAAAAGAGTTAAAATGTGTTAATATGATAGTATATATGGTTTCCTTTTATATGTGAGGTGAGTGACACAATTGTAATTTTTTAAAAAGAAAGTGTGCCCACATTTTCACATTACAAAATGGTCCAAAATGGCTCAAATTATAAACTTAAACATAATAAGGTATAAATATGGCTAAAAAATATATTTTATAAAAGTTTATAGGTAAATTTAACCCTTATCTATTTATATTAAACTCCCTATAAACCTATTTTTACCTTAAACATGATAAATAAATTTTACTATTTTTACTATTAATTTTGGTCAAAAATTAATTTAACATTATTAGATATTATAAATTATGATGATTAAAATTAAGGAATTCAATTTTTCCAAACTATATTCATAGATGTGGGACATTTTATTTAAAATTGATCTCGTAGATGGGATGTTAAAGCATGTTTCAAAATAAAAAGTATTCAAAAGTTTGAAATATTTTTATATTAAAATTCAATATAAAATTGATTAAAATAAACTAAGTTGGATTAATATATGTATAATTGAATTATTTTTTATTTAAAACCAATTTAAAATGTAATTTAACTTTATAAATAATTCAAGATAAAAGGTAATTTTCAATTAAAATTATGTATTTTCACTATTCATCAAAAAATAAAACTTCCTTATAAAAATCCAAAAAATTCACCCTAGACTAATTTTTATCAGATGACTTAAAAAATTAAGTTTATTTTAACAAATTAATTTTCTATAATTGTGGAAAATTAATTTTATTAATGTTTATAAAAATAAATAACAGGCTTATTTTTAGAAAATAGTATTTTTAAGACATATAAAGACTTTACTAAAAATTAAGTACTTTTTAACAATATGTTATCTCTATATACAACCATTATACTTAATATTTAAAATGTATTTATTACTCTTCATATTTTTCTATTTAATGGCTAGGTTATAATATTCGTGTTTAAATAACTATATTAATAATATATCATGGTTTTGTTAAAACTTGGTATCATGTATAACGCAAGCTAACCCAATGTTTCATATAGTATAAGCTTAGCTTGGTATTTCCTGTAATGAAATCTATTAAATAAATTTAATTAATTTGAAAAAAATCATAAAAACTTAGAGTGTTACATTCTACCCCCTTAAAATGAAATTATTCCTCAAAATTTGTCTCTTTGAAATTAGGATACTTCTACTCATTATATCCTCATGTTCCCACATAAATTACTTAAACTATTGGTTTCACTATAAAACTTTTACCATGTGAGTGGTCTTATTTTGTATAAATTTCTATGTATAGTCTATAATCTCCATAGGTTGTTCCTCATAAGAAATTTCCTTCTCTAGTGGTATGAACTCTAAGTTTATTACAAGTAAAGGATCAGGTATGTACTTCGTCAATAGAGATACATTGAATACATTTTTTAATTGAGATATATTAGGTGGAATCTCTAAGCAATAAACTATTGTCCCAGTGGCACCACTGCCTACTCTTCTTGGTGGTACGATCAGATCATGTGCAAGGTAGTTGGCTCAATCTTCCTCCATCTAATGATGACTTGAATTGTTCAAGATGAGCAGATATATATTTTCCTCCTCGAGTAGATATCAGATAAATCAGTGGCATAGAATGGGTATTTCAAGTGGGAATAGGTGGTGTAGTAAGGCCGGATTCCACTTTCCTCTTCCTGTGTGGTAGTGCGATGAGATACTGGTCCATGATGGTACGCATCTGGTCATCTAAGGTGAAACTCAGATTTTATTCAAACATGGTGATTTAGAGATGGTGTTCAATTAATCTCTCTTAGAAATCATGGTTCTCAAAGGTGGCAATCTTCTTCAGATCCGATGGTGTAGAGTTCAGGTTTGGGATTTTATTCATTTGTGGTGGTTGATTTCAGATCTGGTTCGGTTAGAGAGCTTTGTTACAAGTAGCATGATCAATATCTAGTTGGGGATGCCTCATGGTGACCATTCCAACCATGATCTCATGGTCAGTTCTTCTTCACGATAGGAAATGTATGTGGGAAGGCATGGAAGGGTATAGGTGGTCGTATGGGTACATCTCATGGTAGGCATATCTACTATGCCACGATGTGAATCAGTGGCATGGTAACTATGGTGACCATGAGAAGGGTGAAGTCCCTCATAGTCAATTAATGTTCAATGTGTGTGTTCAGCTTCACATGTTCAGTGTTGTGACCATGTAAGGAATGGTTACTTTCAACCTTAGAATTCTTCACAAAGAAAAAAATTCTCAGTGGTGACATTTTCCAATTAAATTCAAAAATAATAAAACAATAAAACTAAAAATAGAATATCATTTTAGAATTAAAATACCAATGTAAACTTATTATTAAAATCAATCAATTTAATCTTATGTTTCAATAAATAATTTCCATGATTTAAAAACATACTCATTAAACTTAAAATTATAATTATTCTAACAAAATAATTTTTTAATAATAATTTGAATTTAAATTTGAAAACTAATTTATGGTTTTTATATATTTCAAGAAAGAATAATGGAAGTAATTAATACTAAAAATAAATCTAGTTCTAGATTAAATTCCAAAAAAAAATTCATTTTTAAATTAAAAATAAAATTTTATATATTATAAATTTAATTCCAAAAAAATGAATATATTAATAAAAATTAGAAATTAGGTTATTTTAACATTTAAGATAAAAAAATAAAAAATCAGATAAACTGTTGTTTTACCTTGTATTTTGATTAAATTAGGGGTATTTTCAAATAAAATAAAAAAATAAATTTAGAATTTTGGGCTCACATCGCTCCCCCGCACTTAAATTATTACACTCCAGGGAAATTTTATCATTGAATTTAAATTTATTGAAAAAGAAAAAAATGTCATCCTCCCTAAATTTAAATAAATAAACCAGATAATTGAAAACATATTGACTCATCCAATGTTTAATTTATCATCTCTCGTATATGAATCGAACCATTTACTCACTTAAATTCAGTCAAAGTTTCAGTTCATGGGTGGATCGAATTAGATTTAAGTGAAATCAAAATTTTAATAAAAATCACTTCCATTCTTAACTTTTTCCTATTTTTCCTCAAACCAGAGTTTGATTTTACACTTTATTGATACAAATCAATTTAATTTGTTATAATTCAATCATCCCCTTCATGGGTTTAGTATTTCTCTCACCTAAATGAACTCATTTTTACTAAGATACACATGTTTTTAAATTTTTACCATCCATATATGTGCATTACACTATGAAAAAAAAATTATTGAAATTTGTAGAGAGACAATCAGATACACTGTACCATTATATCTTATATCAATTTTTGGTTCCCAATTTCACATTTAAATACTAGGTTCAAAGGACTTATATCATTTTTAATTGAGTTGTCTCTTTAATGTGTTCTTTCTCATAGATGTCAAGTTACCTTAGATTAAGTTCAAAATTTTAGTGTCTTAATGTTATAAAATTGATTCCACAAAAATAATTTCACTCATACTCTATCTCCTAGATATAATGCCAAACTTCCATAAAAGTAGTGACTGAATCACTCAACAATCACTTAAGTATTACAGTTTCAGAACCAGTGAATTACTTCAATTATAGAATAATATTTTCAAACTAGGAATGACAGAAAGAGGTTCAAGAAATGTTTAAAAAATAAAAAACTATATAAAAGGGGATATATTCAGAATAGTATTTAAAGAACATTTATTTTAAAATATACAAGAATAAAAACCTATAGAAACTATGTAAATATTCATAATTTTTTATATTTTGTTTTCTTTTATTTTTTAGTGTATTTTTTTAAAAAAAATTAAATATAGTAAATAAATTTAAAATAGTAATAGGTTATTTAGAACATTTATAAACAATTTTTTGTATTTTCTTATATATTTACTCAAAACTTATAGAAAACATGGATTTTTTATTTACATATTCTAAAATAGTAATTAGAAATCATTTAAAACTACTCTTAAATAGGTTTGATCTTCTCCCCCGCAATTTTTTAGGACACTGCCCATTTATGTTCTAGTAGACATGCATTAGAATTATAATTTATGATCAATTAAAAATGATATATACAACCTTGTATTTATTTTCCAGTGAGTTTAAGATGAATTTATTCCCTATGTGTGCTTATTTACTTATTGTGGATAGGTGAGATAACCTCCTAGGTATTTTAAAATTGGGAAAAACTAAAGAAATAAAAAATAAAAACATTGGAAATTTTATTTTATTAAAAAGTTAAGTAAATTTAAATGAAAAACAAAAATAATGGAGGAGATTATTGGGTTTAACCCCCCAAGATATGCTACATATTATACAGTCTACAACCATACAAAATTGGTATTATCCCTAGTTAGTATGTGGGTAGGGTTTGTGTGATGTAAACCACAATATCTTTCTTCTTACATAACTTAACTCTACTTCTTCGTGAAGGTCCCCTTGAATAGAGTTATTCAATTGTATCCCCTTAATAGTGTAAAATAATTTGACCTTTTGGGCTGGAATAATGATAAATGGGGTCTTTTGTACTTCCACAGTCCTTATGGCTTCCTCTCTATCCAATGAAAGCTCCATTAATTCCTCATAAATAGTAACTTGTGCTTATATCTCCTCATGGTAAATCATTGGGATTTTTTCTCTAATGCATCTCACTCTAGTTGATTTTAATGGTGATTTTGAGGGAGTATTAACTTCACCAAAGGTCCCAGAGCATCTTTGTATTGAGTAACCATTTCCTAGTCTAGTTTTTCATTTTATAGGGCTTTTTGTCTTAGTTGATCTTCATATTGGTCAACCTCCTAGTCTATTACAGGTTTTCTAGCCACTATTGGGGTCTTCTTATAGAGAAAATTCATGCATTTTGTCAAAGTAATATTCATCCATCTCCCCCTATTCATCATCTTGGGTAGTCTCATCTTCAATTTCATAAAGATATAATATTTCTTCAAGAGGAGCTATGGTAGGTTATTCATCTTCATCGCCCAAGATAGGCATTAATATGGTTAAATATGTAAAATTAAAATAGGGGATATTAGAATATAATTAACCTTTCACAAAATTAAAACAGAATGAGATTAGTTTATTTTTAAATCCCTCATCAGTTTTAGAATTTGGATCATTCTCTAGGTACAATTCCTCTTTAAAGTTGTCTTGTGTGGATGGGGGAAACATTAAGCATTCCATATTTTTTTCAAATGTGAGATCATCCACCTCTTCATGTTTAGTTTCCAGGATAGGTATCCAATATTCATATCCTTTGGTTTCATTTACAGTAGAATTTAGATTAATAGACAATTTATTTTTAATAAAATCAAAGAGTGTAAATTTTAAAATAAAGTATCCGTAAAAATTAAAATATGTAGCTTATTGCCTTGGTACACTAGCTTTGGGTAGATGTGTTGAAGTTTGAATAGTAAAAGATCCTCATATTCTAAAAAATATAATTTTTCCTTTTGAATATCCTCTTTCAAAAAAATCAAGTGCTATAACTCTTCATCTTTTGGTTGTTTTCTTTTCTTAATAAGATCTTGGAGGGAATTAGCTATTATAGCTAACATTATACTCAACTTATCAATCATTTCTCTATGTTCCTCCAATTTTTGGTTTTCTTTCACTTGAAATTCCTTCAACATAGATTATTGGCTCTTAATTTTCTCATTTATAAGTTCTTATTCAGGTTAATGGTGTGGGGTCTTATATTTTTTATGGTAGTTGAGTTCATTTATGTAGTAGATCGCATCCTCCCATACATTGGGGTGTATCAAAGGTTTTTATTGGTTCTTCCAATGAGAGTATATCTCATGGTATTATTATGGGAATTTCAACTAGGAAAAATATTGGTGATCCATTAATTAATAATAACAGATCAATTATTATCCCAGTTTGTATAGAAAGAGAATAAAGAAAAAAAATAAAGAAAGACAAGAAAAAAACACTTAATTAAAATTGTGTTAAGGATAGTGGAACTTGAACTTTATCCTCTACAATGGAACCAAGTTTATTATGTGGTTATCGTGGGTTGTAGTAAAAAAAATTTCTATTTTACTTATAATATAGCTTAGTGGCTGACCAGAGTCGTATCTCAATAAGAAGGGTTTGTGAGTCTCACTATCCTAACACTTAGGTATTTCTATTGTTGTTTTTGTTATTGTTTTTTTAATTTTTAAATTAGCTATAAATGATGATTGGTTTTTTATTTAATGGAATTAAAGAAAAAGAAATAGAATTTAAACACTAAAATGGATGAAAGGGGTTGGATCCAGGGCTAAACACATAGATTCATCATCATTTAATGGTTCTAATATGAAAATGGAATCAATATTATTCTTATATTTATTTCCACTATATAAATTGTGGCTCAGAACATACCCAAGAGAAATCTTCCCAAATATAGCTAGTGAAGAGGCAATAAACACAGTCGATCGAGACATCGACTATCTCAACATCAAACTCTATTGTATGTTTTTATCCCTCAATCTGAAGTGCTTCACTGGTATGCACTGTGAACCAAGAGAGGGAGGGGGAGATTATTGGATAAATTTGAGGATCCACCATCTCATTGCAAAGAGAATATAAATATCATCGATCAACTTCTTTCTATTTTTCTACTTCATAATGATAAAACCCAAAAATAATTAAATAACTTTGTGCCAGTGTGATCTCCCCTAAGGACCTAGCCCTCGAGCTGGTTCTCTATGATTTGGATTTTAAGATATCACATTAAAACATGGAGAATGAAGAATAAAATGATGAAATATGGTGTAAAGAACAACACAACATAATTAATAAAAAATAACAGAATTAGTATTAACATGGAGAAGAAAACTATAGAAAGAAAATTGCAACTGAAGAAAAAACTACTTAGAGTCAATAAATTATATATGTTTCTATCAGGAGAGGGTAAAATATATTTATAGGTTAAAAAATTATTTATCTTCTTATTCGGTATCAAGGAGAGATTCTCAGATTGATGATATGTGTTCAACTTTGATGGTTGTGATCAATTTTACTAGTAGTTTCTCTATTCCTTGATCATGTACACATTTATATTAGTTATAGTGGTTTTTGGATCCAGTGGAAGTTGGATGTTACTTGATGTCATTGGATGTTCCAGTTCTGGGCTAAGGCTTATTTGGACTTGATGTGGAAATTGGTCATGGACCTGGGCATTAGTGGAAAAAGTGATAAAACCAATCTTGGGCATATGATGTCACTACAATTGGCCAAAATTTATTAAATAACTTACACTACAAATTATTATATATATATATTTATATATATAAGTATACTTATTATAAGTATAACTTAAGCCGCACCAACGGCTCTTCTCAGTGGCATAGATAGATCAGGCGTGTGGTGGTTGGATCAATCTTCCTCCATCGGGTGGAAGAACATGTCATTCAAGAAGATCTAAGCATATTCATCCTATTTGGGTGGATCTTGAATGCATCAATGGCATAGCATAAGTATTTCAAGCAAGCATAGGTGGCACAACACGGTCAACTTTGACTTTCCTCTTCTAGCATGATGGTGGAGAGAGATAATAGTCCATGGTGTCACGCACCTGGTCATCTATGGAACAACATGGATTTTCTTAATACATGGTGATTTAGGGAAGGTGGTCCATTCAATTAAAATCCCAAAGTCAAATTCATACTCAAATTAATCAATTAAAACTGATGTTGCAAAAAATAATTTCAATGATTTAAATTTCACACTCATTAAACATCAAGTTATAATTTCTCTAAAAAATTATTTTTTAATAAAAATTTAAATTTAAATTTCAAAACTAATTTATGGATTTTATATATTCCGTGAAAGAATAACGGAAAGAATTAATATTAAAAATAAATCCACTTCCAGATTAAATTCCAACAATTTTATTTTCAGTTTTAAATAAAAAATCAAATTGTATGTCTAATCAAATTAATTCTAAAAAATGAATATATTAATAAAAATTAGTAATTATACCATTTTAACATTAAATATAAAAATTACCAAAATTCACAAAAAAAATACTATTTTACCCAATATTTGGTTTAAATTAGGTGTATTTTAAAACAAAATCAGAAGAAAAAAATCTAAATTTTGGGCTCACATCAATGGTACCCATGATTTTTTTAACAAATAATACTTTTATTAAACATCAAAAAATACTTAGTTAACATTCCAAAATATTATCCTTGATATAAAAAAAATATTTATGTTGTCTAATCCTTTTAAATAACCTTCATAAAGATAAGTCACAATACTTATTCAAAATACTATGAATATTCCCTAAAATCTCATGATTTAATTTCATTTTGAAAACATTTAAATTGTGAATATTAATTCCAAAAACATATAATAAAATGTGATAAATGATTCTGAATTTAAAACAACTATTTAAATTCATATGAGATATACTTAAGTTCTTCAAAATATCAATACTTATATGCATAAGATAATTGATATATAATAAAATTTTAATAAAAAACAATGGATAAGATAATTCTAAATACAAGTAATATGAAAGATAATTTTAAAATAGATGATAATACATAAGATATTTAATACGTAATTTTTTTACTTTTAAAAAACAATTCAATATGTACTATATTTTTAGCAGACAACAAAAATACATAATATATTCTTTTACAAAATTATAATGAATAAAAATTCTAAAAAATTCAATGAATATATAACATAATTGAAATAGAACAATATAATTCATAATATATTTTACATAAGTATTTAACATATTTTATATGTAATATCATTTTAAACATCAAATTAATAGTTAACATAACTTTTTTATACTAAGCATACGTAAGTTTTTCAGCTGAGGAAATTTTGATACGTAAGAAAATATTCAATGCATAATATAAATGAATTAGGAATATTTCTCAAAATTAATATATAATATCCTCAAATCTATACATAATATATTTGAAACCTTTAAAATGCACCTAATATATTATACGTAGAAAAATTTCATAAATTCCAATACATAACATATATTACTCAATAGACTTTCTACAATCCAGAATTAGAATAGAATACATTCTAAATAAAATTAATATAGAATAATAACAATAAAAAATATTAAACAATAAATAATGATTAATTTTGAAAATAACTAAATAAAAATGGTAAAAAAATAAATACATCATAAACACATTTAAAATCATTATTTTCTTCTATAAGTAGTAAAAGCTTAAAAAAGAATCCATAATTCTATAGAATGATAACAGAAATATATCAAAACAATTCACAACATATAATTCCATATTATATTATATAATAACATAATACTAATAAAATCATATAAATTAAATTTAAAGGAATATAATTATCAAAACATAAATAATTGAAGTATAAAGTATACACTCCAACATTATCTCCCTTTTTCATAATTACAAATGAAATCACAAATACAAAATTCAAACCAATTTTATAATTGATTAAAAAGTTAAAAATGTGAATTTAAACCTTACTAAACCACTCTAAAAAATAAATAATATCTACCCCTTAGGATAATAAATAAAACTAATAGTCATATCCCTCTATTATAAACAATGATTCACAGTAGAGAAAAACTAAACTCATAAAGAAACTAAATACATAATACTCAACATTATTTAATTAGGTGTAAAACTAAAATAGTAGAACATGCTAAACATTTAAGGTATATTTAAATTGTGTAATTCTAAAAATATTATCATTTTTGAAGATATGGATTAACTTCCCCTAAAAACATACATTCTATTACAACTAAATTATAAATAAATAAAAAAATCTCACCCTAAAATGATACTTCTCTTCCTTCTTAAAATGACATAAAAGTGAACATCAGATTATAACTAATAGGATTAAAATTATAAAACTGATAAAAAGAGCCACAAAAATAGGTTAGGATATTCAAATAATTAAAAAATGATTTTCAAAGAATTACTAATACTAAATTATAATATAGTAATACATTTAATAAAAAACTATACATTCTCACTGTACATATTACATAAATAGATTTAAGTGCATTCCAACATAAAAAATGATAAAATATTAAAGGGTATTTATTCTTGAAATAAAAATAATAAACACATTATCTGAAACATAGACTAGTTTTGGTACAATAAGACTTGTATAAGAACCTTTAAGAACCTAAGTTGTAGAATTGTTAGTTATTTTTAACATTGAAAATTATTTAAAAATAAAATTTCTCTTATGACCATGATATTGAAAATACTGTAAAGAAATATTAGATACATAATTTTTAAAATGAACCACACTTAAAATAATTCACAGATGAAACATCATTAGTTTTACCATTTACAAATTTATTCTTGTATATCTATGGTAATCTCTCCTCAAAACCAATATTGTTCTTGTTTTTCTTAGTTTTAGTTATCTTTTTTATTCTTGGAAATTATTATAGACTCTAACTTCCAATAGTAAATTTTTATAAAGATTATTTTAAACATTATAATTCTATTTTAAGATTCCCATTTCATTTTTGTACAACTTCCAATCCATTAAAAACTATTCCATTTAAACTATAAGCAGTATTCTTAATCTTTTCATTTTCCATTATAAGTTTCAAAATTTTAGAATCATATTCCTTATTTTCCATTACAAAAACATCATGATATTTCTTTAATTTAATTTAAGCATCTCCAATAGTAATTAAATTATGTTGTAAATTATTCAAGTTGTTTAACTCTAGGATTATTATATTTAAATTTAGTATTAGAACCAGAATCAAAATTAGAAATATCATCCATATTGTCCATTAAAAAACTATTTCCAAGTTTTCTAGTAGATTATCATAAATCAATTAATTAATATGAATGAGAAAGTGATAAAAAAATATATTATTATATTTATCCATGAAAGTATGGTTACTAATTTCCTTTATGAATTCATATTTAGTATTTAAATTTTACCATTTTGAATCACTCCAACGTATCATAGATTTATTTTATTGAACTTTATTTGAATTTTATTCCTCATATAATCTAGTTTTATGTGTCCTTTATTCATATACTTATAACAACTTAGATGTAAATTTGAATTGCCATGATTATAATCCTTCTTAGACTTATATATTTCTATTATATACTAATTCTTCTTGATTTATTTAAAGGCAACTTCTATAACCATAGTAATACTCTATTTACCATCAATTAAATAACTTAAATCACCATAATAGGAACTATAGGATGTAATTAAAGTTTTAAATACAGTATCTTTATTTTTTTATCAACTCCATTATCAAGTTTCTATAATTATATATATATTGAAGCCGTATGTAAAACCTCATGCTCATACAGGCATCTGAAATTCAAGAGGAATTTGAATTTTTAGAATGGTGTACAGGATAAATTTTGAATTAAACATTATAATGAAATTTTGAGAGTTCGAGAAATAGTGATTTTCGACATGGAATGGGATATTGGGAGGTGGATTGAAGGGAATGTAAAGAAACAGAGGAAGCTTAGGGTGGTTGGGCAGCAGGGTGGCAATAGACTGCAACCATCAGCTGGCAGTTAGCTAGCCATCGGCTGGAAGCTAGCTAGACACCAGTTTTTTGGTAGTCTCACATTGACCAGTTTATGGGGTATTTTTAGGGGAAAATTTTTCCAACCCCCCCCCCTTCAGTTTTTATAGTGGAACCCATATTTTTTCATCTATTTTTTCAGTGCATGGCCAAAGGGTCCAAACCCCTCTTCTCCCCTTAGATAATCTTTGATTTTGTGTGGTTCTAGCTTCCTTATTCATTGGTTTGAAGTAAATATTCACCTTTAAGAACCTTTATTCCTCTCCTTACACCTCTCCAATTTATAAGTTCTCTAGTTTATGTTTTTTATAGGGATTCCATTGAATCATAGTGGAATCGCCTATTTTTATTGGGGATTCCAGCTTTCTTGTGTAGAGGATATCTCTAAATGATAACTTCACATTGTCACATATCATTTTGATGAAGGTATGTGGAATTTCCAATATTATTAAGGCTTTCCCTTAATTTTGAAATTAATTGGTGTTGTCTTGAAACATTGAAATATGGATTTGTCTTAGAATATAGTCGACTGTAATTCACAGGTCTTTGGTCAGTGGTTGGTCATGGTTCTAATGTGGTGAGAACTTCTAGTAGGACATTATTTATTTATGTATTATTTCTTTTGGGTTTTTAAATAATTATAATTTTTATAATTAATTTTTTGATATTCCTTAGAATATGTTAGGATCTTAGAGTGCGGTCGAGGTTTATTTGAGCTTGGGTAGGCATTGACTGGACTTAGAATATTTTCGGACCATGGAATTAAAGTGTGAAATCATTGAATGAGGTAGGTAGTCATTGGATGTAACGACTTTAAATTATATCAATAGAAAATACCTTCTTATAATTATTTAATATAGTATAAACCATATAAAATCACATTTTGAACACAATACAAACTTTATAAATGGTGAATGAATGAAATAAAAGGCATTTCTATAAGTTAAGGAACTTATACTAAAGAAATAGTAACTTGACCTTTGAAATAGTAACATAAACCTTATGAATAGTAAACTAGGCAATTGAATAGTAACCTCACCAATGAAAGTATAAATAAAATTTATCCATCTTATAAGTTAAAATATAATATAATTATATCATTGTATAAGTAAATAAATATTTTAAAAATTATTAATTAAGTGTTAGTATTTTTGTAAGACATAAATATTTAATTACAATTATAAAAATATTTTAATAATTGAAAAGAAATTTTATTTTCATAAAATCTATTCATAAATTATTATTTTTATTTATTATTATTATAATGTAATTTTATGTGACCTTAGTTAATTTTTAAAAGTGATAAAAAAATCAGTTATAATTTTAAAATCTATATTTTTTTAGTAAATTATGATTTTAATAAAAAATTAAATTTCTCATATTTAGGAAATTATTTTCATAAAATATAGTAAATTTTTAATTTTACACATCAAAAAGTGGTTGGGGTGAATTTTTGGGTTTCTTCTAAAATACTTGATTTTTTTATAAATAGTGAAATACGATAATTTACAGTATTTATACATTATAGGTTAAAAAAATTATTCCTTGAGTCATGGATTATGTAAGAACCATTGGTTCAAAATAAAATGATCTAATTACTATATTTATTCTCAATAATCAACACTATTTATTATCTTGAGAAAAATAATAAACTAATGAATTAAATAATGAGAAAACACCACTCTCCTCCACTATAAATATCACCCCCCGCCACCTCTTCTCCTCAAACCTTTCAAGCCTTGAACATTTTCCAAATTATTTTCAAATCTTCTACAAAGACCATCTATTGCATCCATGAGATTTTTTTTCTTAAAAAAACAATCCCCTTAGGAGGTTTTCAGGAAGAAGGAATCAAGAGGTAAAACCCTCTTCCCTTTCTTTTAATTTCTTTTCAAGTTCCTTTATTTTCATTTTCTCTCCTGAGTTACCCTCATAAAAATGGTATGATAACTCTATTACCTTACATATACTATAATTTTTTATGCTAATTTAATAATTCATCATCATGTCTCTTTCCCCCTCTTTTTATAATAAAAATGAAAACATCATCTCTGATATGTTAATTTACCACATTCAAGGATGATAAAGTTTTCAATTTCCAATATCATCTTCAAGGATGGTCATTAAACCATTTTAATGGATGAAAAATATTATAATATATTTATTATATCTTATGTAATGTTATGTAATCATTGTTTACAAATTATATTAATTTATAAGATAAAATGACTTCATTGTGATCGAAAACAGCCAAAATAAACTCAAACGATTATTAATAACTATTTATATAAGGATTAATTATCATTCCATGAAACCAAGTGCTATATAAGACCAATTTAACCTATTTAATATCATTAATAACATATAATTTCAATTATGGATAATTACCCCAACTTTATATGACCTTTTGTACATGTATACAAGTAAACCGATCATGAAACCCAAGGAAACCGTTGCTCCCAAATGATGAAATTGAATCTATTAACCCATCAAAAAGGGAATAAAGGAAATTAATAAAGTTATAATAAATAAAATACAAATATAAATGGTTATTTAATTATTAATTAATTAATCTAATTTTATTATTCAGGACATTAAGATCAGGTTCAGAATTATTTTTGACATAAGGTAAGGGATTCTACCTGAACCTCTATTATTTCTTCAGGTTATTCTTTATCTATTTTTACCCAAATAAAATTCAATTTTATTTTTATTTAAATCTTATAAATTTGTTTTATATTTTTTTTTGAAAAGAAGGACAGATAACATTAATGACCAAGATCAGCAGTCGTACAAGCAAAACGCCATGAAGGGAAATTGTCCATCCAGAGCTGGTTCACATCGAAGGGGCCTAAGGCCGCCAGCTGGTGGGCCGCATTGTTTCCTTACCTTTTGGTAAAGGAGAAGTTATGGTAAAAAAATCCTTGGTGAAGTGCACAAATTCTCCTGGTGATGGAGCCAAATGGCTGGAGTCCACCATCGTTGTTGTTGATAGCATCGATTACGGTGAGGTAGTCAGACTCAATGATGGTATTAACCCAACCATGATCCACAGTGAGCATCATACTGGAAAGGATGGTCATGGCCTCAGCAACTGCAGGCTCCCAGTAAGCCTGATGTGGTTCGTATTTTGCGGCAAGGATTTTCCCCAGATGGTTTCGGGACAGGATGCCTAGGGCGACAAGCCCATCCTTTGGGAGTGACGCGTCCACGTTAATCTTAAGGGTCCCTTTCGTTGGGGGATTCCATGAAAGGTGAAGGTAGGGGTAGCACCTGGCATAAAATGTCCATTGTGGTATTTCCATCCCTCAATCCAGGAGGTGGCCTGTTCAATCCAAAATTCAGGGGGTTTGTGAGCTTGATGAAAAATGGCATCATTGCGCCGGACCCAAATAATCCAGGACAGAGCACAAAGTGAACCTAAAGAAGCTTAGGAAAGAGGAGCACCACCACGTCAGAAGATCAGTAAGGTCAGAGGCTGATTCCATTGAAGTGGCAGAAGTCAGGCCCCATTTATTCCAAATTTGCTCAGCTCCCGGGCAGTGAATGATGGCGTGCAAAGGAGTTTTGGGAGTGTTCGGGCAGAAAGGGAAAAAATCAGAACTAGCCATATTAAAGTGCATCCGATTGTCGCCTATAGACAGTTCAAGGTTCCGGTGCTCTGCTAATGTGTATAACAGCACTCGGGTCGAATCCTCGGCGATGACACTTTGTAATAGTCGTTTGTTTTTAGTTGATTGTATTTTGATTAGGGGGGTTTGTTTGCAGAGCTTAATTGAAATGATTTATGGATGATGTTTGATTTACCAAATTGATAAAGATTTGGGTGAGTTCATTATTGGGGAGTTAAGCATGTGATATCCTTGAGCCTTACTTTGTATTTCATTAAATTAACACCCATGTCATAAGTTGACGTTGATTGGAATTCCTAAGTGTGAAGGCTTTAATCCAAGCCTTAACTTAACTTAGGGTTCTAATATCAATCAAAACTTATTTATGGTAGTGTATTTATGGTTCCAATAATCCATAGAAACCACTCGTTAAACAAAACATATCATTAATCCATGACATATTAAGTTTAACATACACAATATTAATTTAAAGAATACTCATCGAGAAAAACTCTCAATCACTTAACATCCCCGAATTATAACTCACCCCAATGAGAGATTTACTCATCCATTTGGATGTTTAATATTCTGGTTAAAATAATTATGATGATAAATTAAGAATAGAATAAAAAGAAAGGGATTAGAAAAGAGTGGTACGTTGACACACACACGAACGATGATGATTAAAAACGGATTTTCGATTGAATGAGGAAGAAAAATAAGGGAAGGGGATTCAACTGAATTTAAAATATTTTAAGAACATAAATATTAAAATACATAAGGTGGATCAGAATAAGAGATATTGAAGATGTAACTTTCATTAAAACAGAATTACAAAGAAACAGAATTACAAGATTACAAAAATGAAGAACACAAAAGTTAGTGAAAACAAAGAGAGGAGGAAAGGTCTCTCAAGTAAAAACATGAGTATGGAAGGTCCTCCCAAGCCTTTTTCAAAGCTTTGGTTGTGCCAATATGATCTCCTATCTTCTTAAATTCCAACCCCTCTCAAGGAGAGAAGGGGAGAGTATTTATAGCCCAAGGAGTGGACTGTTTGCATTCCCAATTTGTCCCTCCACTTGCATCGCCAATTTGGATATTCAGACAGCTGAATCTCCAAATATCTCCTTCTTAAAAGTTGTATATAATAAAGTTTTCCGACTACTGTCAAAATATTAAGGCAGTTGGACAAGTGAAACCAAAGTTATGGTGGTTTTATTAAACAAAGGCAAACTGTCCATTTCTATCCATGCTTTTTCAATGGCCAAAATGTGAATGGGTTTTTGAACAGGAATATGCCTTAAAATCCGAATTACTTCTTCAACAATGTCGGCCACCTATATCTCCTATTTCCCACTGAAAAAGCTCAGCTCGATTTGATGCTTAAATCATGAGATATGTCATGAATAGTATACTGATTTTAATTCTCGGACAGAATGGTGGTCTGGACTTCAAAGCTTCATTTGGGCCCCTTGTACTTGGATTTGGGCCATGAAATTTTTATCCAAGATGACATGTAGTGTCCCCCGAATTATGGTGTAGATTTAATGTTTTTGGACTTTTTTATTGAGCCCAGTAAATCAATCTTCAAGGCTGGTCCAGTTTGTTCACAGATTCTTTGGTCTTGTTTGTGAGGACCATATGCCCCTTCAAATGGAAGAATTGGATCATGATTCCTTCTAATTAAATGTTGTATATTGAAATTAGAATCCTAAAAAACACGAACCACACAATTTGGATCATTATAGTGACAGGTATAATTAAAACATTAAACTGACTCAATTGGACTACTTCTAAAAATGCTCAAATATTATACTTAATATTAAAACATTAATATTTCACACAAATTATGCACATTTCATATAAAATAAGTAAAGGGGGAATATAATAAGTCATGAAAATATTAATAACATCAACTCCCCCACACTTAGATTTGCGTGTGTCCTCATGTGCAACAAATATAAAAACATGACAAAATCATTTTCACTCACCAAAAAATAATAAAATTTTGTTTTCTCCAATCAGGGGAGGTTTAGACTATTTCACACATCCATATTGAATTCCATCACAAATTTGGTTCACAATAATGCATCAGAAACAATTCATTTTTTCATGTTCAAGGTTTGAATTGGAAAATGTAGGCACTCAAAACTTACTCCTCTCAAGATGATAAAAATGTATTTTAGGAGGTTCACTCATTCACCAACAAAAAGTGAAAATCAAGAGTTTGTAAGAGCTCTCAGCTTCCATTCCCAAATCTAATGTGTACAAGAATCAAGAGGTATTTTAAGGGGTTTTTCAGTGGCTTTGGGGCGGTAGGTATATAATGTCCAAAGGAAAAGAGGGGTTAAAAAACACCAACATGGAAAAATCAATGCACATTTTTTTTGAAATTTGATTTGAAAGGAAATAGAAACACATATTTACAAGGGAATGAATGTGTGATGAATGAAAAGTGAGGGAGATAGAAAATGGAATAGGGTGAGATGATGGAATATGTACAACATGGAAGACTTCCAATAATTACACAATACAAGATGATTCAAGTGTTCTTTTTTTCTCTTTTTGCTCTTTTTTTTCGAAAGTTGTGCTTGAAACAAGTCTCACAGTCATCTCCCAACCCATGTTTGATCTTCTCAAGGAACTAATTTTAGTAGTTATAACACGATCAAAGGTTGATGATGAATGATTTTTGACCCACCCAAGACACAACCCATTCCTTTTTTTTCATTTTTTTTTAATATATTTTTTTCGTTTTTTTGAACACTTTTCAATGACTTTTGTACAAATGAAAATTACACATATACACCCCAAAGATCACATAATTACAACCTCTCTCCCACACTTGAATGGATGCTTTCCCTCAAGTATATGATGACACATTGGAAATCAATGAAAGTATGCCCAAAATTGAAGTCCATTCCCCCCACACTTAAATTTCAATAAATTGTACAATGAAAATACATGAAGATGTTGGGTGGGACAAGGTACTAGGCTTATAATGTGGCTATCAAAAGAAAGTTTTTTATAGGCTCAAAGGGGCTTTCAAAAGTAGGATCAATGTAAGGGTAACGGGAGGCTATTTGGATATTCTGATTCTCATGTGGCTTAGAAAATGTCTCTATCATATTAATGCACACAAAAGATGGAAATTCAGCTCGAAGGTCCACAAACTCAAGACTCACAATCAGTGGTGAAGACACACAATGAAAAAGATGTCCATAGATGACCTTGGCATGAAGGCTAATGTTATTCCTCACGGTAGGGGAAAATCATTTTCCAAATAAAAAATTTATCATTCAAAATGTGTTGTTTATGACACAAAATTCTTTATCCAAAGTCATGATTAAAATACAAAATTTTTGAGATGAAAATATGTATGTTAACTCCCCAAAATGGTTGGACAAAATTTCAAAACTTGATGGTGAGTAAGCATGACTCTTTTTTTGTAATTTTTTAAGTAATTGTGTTTTTTGGTTTTTTTTTAGTTTTTAAGGTTTTTTTTTTAAAATACACACCCACACAAGAAAGATAAAAAGAAAGGGTTTGATGAATAAAGTGGTAAAAAATGAAAGAGAGAGGAAGAAGAAGAAAGAGGTAGAGAGAGGAAGAGATAGAGAGAGAGTTAAAGGGAAAGAGGTGCCCCCTGATTTGGATTTGGAGGGTCTCCATCCAGTGGTGGTTCTATTGAAGTGGATGGGGTTTCGATGGAAGTCGACGTGGTTCCTGGATTGTGAGACCTCTCATGGTGATGCTTTAACCGATGTCCGTTAACCGTGAATGTCCTTTTGGAAGAGGGGTCTTGGACTTTCACTTCATGAAATACCTTTCGAAGAATGTGCTTGTCATGGAGTGACTTTGCCTTTTCTTTGTAGAGAATGGAGTTCTCATACGAATCGAGTCGAAGCTCCTCCAATTCAGTCAACAGCAACAATCTTTCTTCACCAGATTTTTCACAATCAAAATTACATGTTTTGACAGCCCAAAATGACTTATGTTGGATTTCAACTGGTAAATGACAGGCTTTACCAAAAACTAGCCTAAATGGAGACATCCCAATGGGTTTCTTAAAGGCTGTTCGATAGGACCAAAGTGCTTCACCAAGTCTATCGGGTCAGTCTTTTCTTGTGGGCTTAACAATTCTTTCAAGCACTCTTTTCACTTCTCTGTTAGAAAGTTCAGCCATTCCATTTGTTTGAGGGTGATATGCAGTGGATGTTTTATGTACAACCCCATTCTTTTTCAAAAGTGACTCTATGGTTCTATTACAGAAATGAGTTCCTAAGTCACTTATCAAAGCACGTGGTGTTCCGAATCGATGGAAGATATGGGTTTTGAGGAACTCACTCACAGTTTGAGCATCATCTTTCCTAGTGGGTTTGGCCTCAACCCACCTAGAAACATAGTCAACAGCAAGGATAATGTAGGATAATCCATTGGAAGGGGGAAAATGTCCCATGAAATCGATGCCCCAAACATCGAAAAGCTCACAGAAGATTAATGGCTTTTGAGGCATTTCTTTTCTTTTGGAAATTGTGCCAAACTTTTGGCAAGTGGGACATGATTGACAGAACTCATGTGAGTCCTTGAAGAGTGAAGGCCAAAAGAATCCAGAATCTAGGACCTTTCAAGAAGTACTTTGTGGTCCAAAGTGGCCACCTCTAGGCATTGAGTGGCAGAATTCCAAGATGGAGGATTGTTCAGTTTTATCAACACATCTCCTAATTACCATGTCATCCCCAGTTTTCCAAAGTTTATTATCTTCCCAAAAATAATGATTTGAATCACTTTTCATCTTTTCTTTTTGTTATTTTGAAAAATATTCAGGGAAAACACCAAAAACAAAGTAATTGACAATTGGGGCATTCCATGGTAACTTTGGAGTGAGATATGAGAGGTGTTCAGTTGGAAATTCAGGATCAATTATTTCAGAATGAGAAGAATTAGAAATTCTACTCAGGTGGTCAGCCACAGGGTTTTCTTTTCCATGTTTATCTTTTATCACAAGGTCAAACTCTTGGAGCATTAAAATCCATCTTATTAGCCTTGGTTTGGAATCACTTTTCTTAAGTAAGAACTTTAATGATGAGTGGTCCGTGAAGATGATGATTTTGGAACCTAAGAGATAGGGCCAGAATTTATCCAAGGCAAAAACCACAGTTAAAAGTTCTTTTTCAGTCACAGTGTAGTGTGATTGAGTTTCATACAGTGTTTTTTAGGCATAAAAGATGACATGAGGAATGTTTTCTCTTCTTTGACCAAGAACAGCCCCAATGGCCCTATCAGAAGCATCACACATCAATTCAAATGGTAAGGACCAATCTGGGGGTTGGATTATTGGAGTAGATATTAGATCAGATTTGAGTTCAATGAAGGCTCTCTTGCAAGCCTCATCAAAATTGAATGTGACATCATTTTGAAGTAAATGAGTGAGTGGGAGGGAAATCTTACTGAAGTTCTGAATGAATCGCCGATAGAAACCGGCATGACCAAGGAAGGACCGAATGTATCGAACTTATTTGGGTTCAGGACGTGATTGGATCACCTCAATTTTGGCTGGATCAACTTGGATACCCTCTTGAGAAATTATGTGCCCTAGAACAATCCCATTTGAAACCATGAAGTGACATTTTTCAAAATTCAGCACAAGGTTGCACTTGACACATTTTTGAAGGACCAAAGAGAGTGAATGTAAGAAAGATTCAAATGAATAGACATAAATGGTAAAGTCATCCATGAAGACCTCCATGCAATTCTCAATGAATTCAGAAAATATACTAATCATACACCGCTGGAATGTTGCAGGAGCATTACAAAGGCCAAAAGGCATTCTCCTATAGGCATAGGTTCCAAATGGGCAAGTGAATGTGGTCTTTTCTTGGTCTTGAGGTGCAATTGGAATTTGGAAGTAGCCGGTGTAACCATCAAGAAATCAATAGTGTTAATTTCCGGCCAATCTCTCAAGCATTTGGTCAAGGAAAGGAAGTGGGTAGTGATCTTTTCGTGTTTCAGCATTCAATTTGCGATAATCGATGCACACACGCCATTTGTTTTTCACTCGAGTTGTGACCACTTCTCCATGTTCATTTGTGACAACTGTTATCCCGCCCTTCTTAGAAACGACTTGAATTAGACTAACCCATTCACTATCAGAAATTGGGTAGATAATACCAGCTTGAAGAAGCTTGGTAATCTCTTCCCTAACTACCTCAAGTATGAGTGGATTGAGTCTTCTTTGAGGTTGCCTAATTGGTTTGGATGATTCCTCTAGATGGATGTGATGCATGCAAAGGGCAGGGTTGATTCCTGGAATATCCTCTAGGGTCCAACCTAAGGCATTTTTGTTTTCCACTAACACTTGAACAAGTTGGGACTCCTCGGTTTCAGAAAGTGAAGCAGAGATAATGACAGGGTAGGAGGGATCATGGAAAAGGAATGCATACTTGAGGTGTGAAGGAAGTGGTTTTAGATCAGTTTCAGCCTTGATTTGAGAGCTAGACAAGTTAGGAGTAGGAGAAGGGATTCTAGATGGGTTTGGATCACTTTCCTCAACACTGCCCAAGGTGGAGTAGTAGAGATCAGAGTTGATGTGGGATTCAAGAGAGTTTTCAAGTTCCTCTAGATTGATGGAGTCTATGAATGAGAGGTCCACATCAACTTCATCATTTATGACTTTGTTAATCATGGTGCAGATTTCACAAGATCCTTTATCATTATAACATGAAGAACATGGTGGATTGGGGTTCGATTGAATCTTAGAAGTGTCCTCAAAAGCATGGATTGAGAATGCAGAGTGATCCTCAGATGGGTATCGCATGGCTTGGAAAATGTTGAACTTGACCAGTTGGTCACCGAATTCCATGGATAAGATGCCTGAATGGACATCAATCTTGGTTCTTGCAGTCATGAGGAATGGTCTTCCTAGAATTAGGGTAGATTGAGAAGAGGTCGTCTCACCTTCCATGTCAAGGACATAGAAATCAGCTGGGAAGATAAGATCATTGACCCGAACAAGAACATCCTCAATTATCCCCTCAGGACTGGCAGTGCTTCGATTGGCTAATTGAATGACAACACTCATTGGGTGAAAGGGACCTAGACCAAGGTTGGAGAAAATGGATTTGGGTATGACATTTATTGAGGCTCCAAGGTCTATGAGTGCATCATCAAAGTTGGAATTCCCTATTTGACATGGAACCGTGAAGGTCCCTGGATCTTTGCACTTCATGGGAATGGAATGTTGGGTTGAAACATTTTCAATGTTCCTAAGTTGCCTCTTATGGGTGCACAATTCCTTAAGAAACTTGGCAGACTTAGGGATTTGTTTGATGGAATCTAAGAGGGGGATGTTCACTTCAACACGTCTAAACATGTCAAGCATTTCAGGATCAGGTTCAAAGGAATTCTTAGGCTTGAAGATGGCTTGAGGAAAAGGAATTGGGTTCCTTATAGGAATGGAAGGAGGTGAAGGAGTGGATTCAAGTTCTTTTTCCAGCTTTTTGTTCTTTTCATTTTCTAGATCAACATCGAAAGGGGAGGTAGAGAAATCAGCATGGGGCATAGCAATTTTCTTTCCCGATCTAAGTGCAATTGCACTTACATTACCCTTAGGGTTGGGTAATGGTTGAGTTGGGAGTTGGGATGAATTAGATGGTTGTTGCTGGCTAAGGTGGGATGCAAGTTGACCTATTTGGGTTTCAATGTTCTTGAGGCTAGAATGGGTGAAGGAAGCAAGATCCTCTACAGCACTTTCCCGTGGTTGTTTAGAAGAAGAGGCTTGTCCCAAATTGGGTTGGCCTTGATTTTGGTTCTTGGGAAAGCGATTGTATTGGGTGGGGAATTGGGAAGGATCGTTAGGATAGTGGAATCTAGGAGGAGGATTGTTCCTTTGGGGTTGAGGAACAAAAGGATAAGGTTGATGGATGTTACCACCACTTTGACCATATTGGAACTAGTTTGTATTTTGATGAGGGAACTGAGGAGGATGAGAAATGGGATTACCATACCTCGGAGGTGGGTTAAAGGTAGAATAGAAGGGCTCAGAGTGGGGTTGGTTGAAGTTTCTAACAAACTGACCTGATTGTTGAGGGTTGAAGTTTCGCTGAGCATATGCCGAATTGAGCTCCATTGGACTAGATGAATCAGATGGATCATCTTGAAGTTGTGGACATGTGTCAGTCAGATGAGATGGAGAGTTGCAGATTCCACAATTCTTGATAGGTCCAGGGAATAGTGACTGTGGAGAAGATGAGGTTGGGGATTTGGTAGCCACCGCTAGTTGACGCACAAGACCTGTAAGTTCACTCATCCACTCAGTCATCTTGTTGGGCTCTATGGATTGATTCTCTTGGGCTTGTTTCACTTGAGCATGTGCTCGAGTATGGAATTTCTGCATGTTTACAGCCATGTTGCTTATGAGTTCTCGTGCAGCTGCAGGAGTTTTGTCAACAAGAGCACTGCCACTTGCGGCATCAATGAGAGTTCGCTCCATAGCCAATAACCCCTCATAGAAGTATTGGATCAGGAGTTGGTCAGGGATTTGATGGTGTTGACAAGTTGCCACAAGCTTTTTGAACCTCTCCCAATACTCATGGAGTGATTCATTAGGGAATTGACAGATGCCGCTTATTTCCTTTCGGATAGAAGCTGTTCGGGAAGCGGGAAAGAACTTCTCAAGGAAAAGTCTCTTCATGTCAACCCATGAGTTTATGGAACCAGGTGGGAGGTAGTAGAGCCAAGACTTGGCAGAATCCGCTAGGGAAAAGGGGAAAGCTCTAAGCTTGATTTGTTCTTCAGAAACCCCTTGAGGCTTCATGGTAGAGCATACTACTTGGAACTCTTTAAGGTGAAGATGTGGATCCTCACCGGCTATCCCGTGAAAATGAGGGAGAAGATGAATCAAACCCGATTTGAGTTCGAAGTCAGCTTCAATGTTTTGATATTGAATACCAAGATGTTGGTAATTCATATCAGGGGCAGCAAGTTCTTTCAAAGTTTGTTCCCTAGGATTGGCCATATCTAATTCAATTGGTAGGGCAATGATTGGTTCTTGGGTGATTTGGTTATCCCTAATGGTCCTACTAAGTCGACGAAGAGTTCTATCAATTTTAGGGTCAAACAAATCCAAGAGATTGTTTGGGAGGCTGTGGGGCATTCAAAGAGATTTAGAAAGGATGAGGACGATGGGTTTTCCTTTGTATTTTTTTCAGTTTATGATTTTTAAGAGGAAGACGGGTTTTTCTTTGTGTTTTTTTTTCAATTTTTTTCAAAAATTTTGATTTTTTTGGGTTCTTTTTTACAATAAACATAAACTAATTACTACTTAAAGAACCATCCCCGGCAACGGCACCATTTGAAAGTGTGTCCGATTGTCTTCTATCGACCGTTCAAGGTTCCGGTGCTCTGCTAATGTGTATAGCAACACTCGGGTCGAATCATCGGCGATGACACTTTGTAATAGTAGTTTGTTTTTAGTTGATTGTATTTTGATTAGGGGGGGTTTGTTTGCAGAGATTAATTGAAATGATTTATGGATGATGTTTGATTTACCAAATTGATAAAGATTGGGGTGAGTTCATTTTTGGGGAGTTAAGCATGTGATATCCTTGAGCCTTACTTTGTATTGCATTAAATTAACACCCATGTCATAAGTTGACGTTGATTGGAATTCCTAAGTGTGAAGGCTTTAATACAAGCCTTAACTTAACTTAGGGTTCTAATATCAATCAAAAATTATTTATTGTAGTTTATTTATGGTTTCAATAATCCATGGAAACCACTCGTTAAACAAAACATATCATTAATCCATGACATATTAAGTTTAACATACACAATATTAATTTAAAGAATACTCATCGAGCAAAACTCTCAATCACTTAACATCCCTAAATTATAACTCACCCCAATGAGAGATTTACTCAGCCATTTTGATGTTTAATATTCTGGTTAAAATAATTATGATGATAAATTAAGGATATAATAAAAAGAAAGGTATTAGAAAAGAGTGGTACGTTGACACACACACGAACGATGATGATAATTAAAAACGGATTTTCGATTGAATGAAAAAGAAAAAGAAGGGAAGGGGATCTAAATGAATTTAAACTATTTTAAGAACATAAATATTAAACTACATAAGGTGGATGAGAATAAGAGATATTGAAGATGTAACTTTCATTAAAACAGAATTACAAAGAAACAGAATTACAAGTTTACAAAAATGAAGAACACAAAAGTAAGTGAAAACAAAGAGAGGAGGAAAGGTCTCTCAAGTGAAAACTTGAGTATGGCCCCAAGCCTTTGGAAAAGCTTTGGTCGTTTCAATATGATCTCCTCTCTTCTGAAATTCCAACCCCTCTCAAGGAGAGAAGGGGAGAGTATTTATAGCCCAAAGAGTGGACTGTTTGCATTCCCAATCTGTCCCTCCACTTGCATCGCAAATTTGGCTATTCGGACAGCCGAATACCCAAATATCTCCTTCTTAAAAGTTGTAGATAATAAAGTTTTCAGACTACTGTCAAAATATGCATGCATTTGGACAAGTGGAGCCAAAGTTATGGCGGTTTTATTAAACAAAGGTAAACTGTCCATTTCTATCCATGCTTTTTCGATGGCCAAAATGTGAATGGATTTTTGAACAGGAAGATGCCTTAAAATCCGAATGACTTCTTCAACAAATTCGGCCGCCAATATCTCCTCTTTCCCACTGAAAACTCTCAGCTTTATTTGATGCGTAAATCATGAGATATGTCATGAATAGTATACTAATTTTAATTCTCGGACAGAATGGTGGGTTGGACTTAAAAGCTTCATTTGGGCCCCTTGTACTTGGATTGGGGCCATGAAATTTTTATCCAATATGACATGTAGTGTCCCCAGAATTATGGTGGAGAGTTAATGTTTTTGGACTTCTTTATTGAGCCCAGTAAATCAATCTTCAAGGCTGGTCCAGTTTGTTCACAGATTCTTTGGTCTTGTTTGTGAGGACCATATGACCCTTAAAATGGAAGAATTGGATCATGGTTCCTTCTAATGAAATGTTGTATATTGAAAGGAGAATCCTAAAAAATAAGAACCACACAATTTGGATCAGTATAGTGACCGTTATAATTAAAACATTAAACTGACTCAATTGGACTACTTCTAAAAATGCTCAAATATTATACTTAATATTAAAACATTAATATTTCACACAAATTATGCACATTTCATATAAAATAAGTAAAGGGGGAATATACTAAGTAATGAAAATATTAATAACATCACCATATGTCGGTGAGCGAGGAGGCTCATGGTTGGGAGAGTACCCATGCAGACGTACCACCAAAACTGGATAATTTTAGGGGGAGCGTTGAGCTTCCACACCATGTTCCAAGGTCCCTCAACCCGGCCAACTGAGTGGTTGTTAAGAGCCAGTCTATAGTTGGACCGCACCGTGTATTCACCCGAGGACTCATTGATCCAGAAAGGCTGGTCGGGACCTGCATCAGGGACCCAGGGGATTCTACGGATGATTCTTTGATCCCTTTCATTAAAATAATCAAGGATTTTTCCAAACACCACTCATATCCCTGGTCAGAAAGGAGGCAGCTAACAGTGGAATTTTTGAGACCTGGTTGGATGGGGGATGTAACCCACATACCATCCTTATCGATAAGATAAGGATCAGTCCAGTTATTGAATGATGATCTAGACCCTATCCTCTAACCTAGTCCTTTTTTCAGGATCTTTTTAGCACCCCAGATGCTTCTCCAAAGGAAGCTAGGATGGGGAATAATAGAGGAAGCACGAAAGTCTGTGTGGGGATAGTACTTAGCCTGGAGAACCCGTTCACAAAGAGATGATGGGTGGTGAAGAAGGCTCCATCATTTCTTGGACAAAAGTGCATCATTGAAGAGATGCAGATTCTAGAATCCCATCCCTCTCTCTGATTTGGAGTTGTAGAGTTTCTCCCAGGCCATCCAGTGGGGTGGATTCCTCTCATCATTCTTCCCCCACCAGAAATTGGCAGTGCGTGTGGGGATCTGGTCGACGATGAAAGTTGGGAGCTTAAACAGGGACACAAAGTAGCTGGGAATGGATTTTATGAAATCTTTGATGAGGGTATCTTTTCTAGCTTTAGAAATTCCTTTAGGGGACCAGCCTAGAATTTTTTTCTCGATCCTATCCACAAGAGATGTGAATATTTCTTTTTTGGATCGGCAAATCACCGTGGGAAGCCCTAGGTACTTCTGATGTTTCAAAATCATATGGATACCAGCTGATGCGCAAAGCTCTTCCCTCTTAGAAAGAGGCACCCCAACACTGAAAGAAATTTTAGATTTTCCATGATTGATCAATTGGCCTGACACCCTTTCATACTATTGGATCACTTGGCTAATTACCCTAAATTCATTAATTATTGCTCTGGAAAACAGGAGGCCGTCATCGGTGAAGAAAAGATGCGACACTGGTGGGCTAACATGGCAGACCTTATCCCCATGAATAGATTTAGAGGATGCAGCCCTAGAAATAAGATTTGAGAACACATCAGCCACCAGAATGAAGAGAAAAGGGGATAGGGGATCTCCCTGGCGAAGGCCTCGAGATGGGGCGAATCCTCTAGTGAGCTCCCCATTGACCTTGATTTTGAAGGAGATGGTCAAGATGCATTCCATGATCATATCTGTCCATTTAGTGAAAAAACCCATTTTTAGCATGACCATACGAATGAAGCGCAATTCCACTCTATCGTAGGCCTTGGTCATGTTCAGTTTCTAGGCCATGGTTCCTTTTTTCATAGTTTAACATGATTTCATAGAATGGAACACTTCATGGGCCACAATCACATTGTCAGTAATTAGTCTCTTGGCCACAAAGTCGCTCTGATTCTCCGAGATAATATCAGGTATCCAAGGTCGCAGCCGATTGACAAGGATCTTAGAGAAGATTTTGTAAGAGACATTGCAAAGGCTGATAGGTCTAAAATCAGGGATCTCTAGAGGTTTCTTGATTTTGGGAATGAGGACAAGGACAGTTTCATTGATGGCAGCAATGCTAGTATTCCCATCCCAGATATTTTTTATCATGTTGTAGATGTCGGGACCGATAATGTGCCAGTATTGTTTAAAGAAGAGGACATGGAACCCATCCGGTCCCGGGGCCTTAGTGGGTTGAATTTGTTTAAGTGTCTGGTGTATCTCGTCATCTATCACATCTTTGGTGAGCTATCTATTGATCTCATCACTGATCATGGGTCTGATACAATCTTCCACCTCGGCGGACATGAAAGGGGTTCCTACAGTGAAAGTGTTCTGGAAATAGTCTGTCAATGCCTCATGGATACCATTTTTGTCAGAGACTTTGCTTCTATCGGGATGTAAGATGCAATTAATAATGTTTTTCCTTCTCATGGATGAAGCTTTCTGGTGAAAAAACAGGGTATTAGAGTCCCCCTCTTTAATGTGGTTATCTCATGCCCACATGGACCAGAAACTTTCCTTGACACGTAGGGTCGTGTCAAGCTCTCTTTGTGTGGCTCCAATATTAGAGATAATTCAATTAGATGTGGGTTGATTGAGGAGGTTTCTCAATATCTTTTCAAGTATATCACAGTGCCGATCAGGGTGGAGGAATTTCTTATTTCTCCAAGACCTCAGATCAGATGCGACCTGTTGGAGATTGAGGCAAACATCCACTTGAGTGCTTTTCCAGCTTGAACAGATCACCTCTTCGCATTCCTGACCTTTTGACCAGAAGCTCTCAAATCTGAAGGGTCTGCGAAGTTTTCTATTTCGTTCACTTTGCGTGCAATAAATGTGAATTGGACAGTGGTCCAAGCATTTAAGGGCCATATGGCCGATGTGAAACATACTGAACAGATTAATCCCATCAATAGAACCCAGAAATCTATTGAGGCGCTCAACGACATGGGTGCCTTCATAATTATAGTGAAACTAAGTAAAAGGATTACCTGTATACCCCAAATCGACCAGGTCCTCCCTAGCGACCGCATCCTTGAAGTTTGACATCGAATCTGAGGGTCGAGAGCATCCACCCCTCTTTTCCTTATAAAACATAATTTCATTGAAATCTCCTCCAAAGAGGATAGGGCTCAGTAAATCATGTTGCAGCTTGCACAGAAGATCCCATGAATTCACCTTCTCGTTATGGGATGGCCAGCCATAGAAACCCACAAAGGTCCATGATAGGTGAGAGTCTGTTTGGATAGTCGCGTCCACATGGTACGAGGAGAAGGAAAAAAGTTTGACGTCGATATTTTCCTTCTAGAGAAGACAAAGGCCCCCAGCATGGCCTTGTTTGGGCATCGGAAAGTAGTCTTGGAAGCCGCACTTCAGAGCAATACCATTGGTTTCCTTGTTTTCCAGCATGGTTTCGGACAGGAAAACCATGTTGGGGTGACTTTGAGCGCAATTGCCCTGAATCATGTGAACCGTTCGTGGGTTTCTAATCCCACGATAGTTCCATCATAAGGAAATCATTACACTAGGTGGGGCTGGGTCTCACCCGCCACTGCCTTTGGTTCCTTCGGACTTTTTTTTCTCTTGTAGTTTTCCATCTTTTAGTGGGATACCTCCCAGGGTGTCCTATTTCATTATGTCTTTTCCGAACTCCGGGTGTAGGGTCTTCCATAGGACTAACACTCTCTCCTCATTGCATCCTTTTCCACATTCGACGGGTATTTGGGTCTGGTAATGAAGTCCCCGTCATTCCATGGGCCTCCATTGTTAGAGCGCCAGCTGTAGTCGGTTGTGGGTCAGGGTCCCGATCTGGTGGTTCGATGTGCATCATCATTGGCATAAAACAGTGTATTGGTGGTTCAATGTGCTTCATCGCTAACTCTGTAGATGTTTTGGACTTGTCCTCCTGGGGGTTAGGATAACATCCTGCATCTCTTTTAGTGGGAGGTCTAGTCGAAGGGAGATCCACTGGCCTAGTCGTATGAGCTTTCCCAGGTATGGGTTCCACCTGACTGGTATGTGCCAGCATTAGATGGTCACGGTCCTTTTGTTTTTCCATCTCAGGGATAACAGCATATTTATTCATTTTGGAATGGAGCCACGAGCCATATTGGGGGATCATGTTTCCTGATCCACTCTTATGTTTAGTGATGCACTTTCTTTCCAGATGGCCAAGGCGACCGCAGTAAAAGCAGAAGATTGTAAGTTTCTCGAACTTGAATGATATCCAAATGTTGGTGTCTTCGATTTTCAGGAACATTCCTCTCATCAGCGGCTCTGACACTTCAACTTCCACCTTGATCTGAACCTCGGGGCCCCATTGTATTGGGTCTGAGCTATCCCAGTCAATAAAGTGACCTAAACTATCCCTGATTTCTCTCATAATTTATTCCATTCTGGCATGGAAGGGAACTCCTTTAATTCGTATCCAATAGTGAGAGGGTTAAATTCACACGCTGGAAATCATCCCCCCTTTGAATTCTTCCATGAGGAGGAGTTGGTTATTGACTGACCACGGTTGGCCCCGCAATATTCTGTCTTTATCTCTCTCATTTAATAACTCAAAGACGAAGCGATTGACCCCCGCTTCTCAGATAGGCACTCCTGCCTGTAGTTTCCAGATGTTCTATAGATTATTTTTGAAGGCCCCCTGATTTAACGAAATGTTTTCCATGAACTTTCCAACCATGAGCAGAGACATGATCTTATCCAAAAGTGTCTCTTCATTTCTCCGTGCCTCGATGGTCTCATTTTCTTTGTCCGTCAGGGACAACCTCATCCATTGATTCACAAGTTCCACATCCATAGAGCAATACCAAAAGATTTCACAAATCTGCAAAAGAACGGTGCCCTGGTGGACCCCACGGCCCTGGAACCATTGAAAAGGAACTTGGAAAATGCTCTGAAAAAAAAGCCTGGTGCACAAGCTGACCCAGTCCGGCCACACACAAATCAGGCCCGGTACAACAGAGAAGTCACTAGGCCGGACACTCCTTTGCGGCCACCCAGCGCAATCCACCCAATAGGTTTCGCGACCTTCGTGAACGACCCTGCCCCTTGAAAGGTCATGCCCAAGAAACCCGCACCACCACTCAGACCAATATTCTTGGAGAAAACGCCTCACATAAGAACCATCGTGGCTTCACAATGCAACAAATTCTTCACAAAGGCATGTCGCGGAGCAGACTTTTTGCGATGATTATGCCCACAGGACACTGCCTTCAACACTGCGCACACCAAGGCTTCACGGGAAAACTCCCCGCGGCAGGAGCTTCGCGGCATCCCCAAGGTGATCCCTCAATGCTGTGAAGCAACGCGACAGATGCTTCGCGAAACCAGTCCCTGCACAAATAAATTCCCCACTGCAGGAGCTTCGCGGCAGCCACTTCGAACTTTCCCAATGCGGTTATTCATCATGGGAGGCGCTTCGTGATCAAACACATCACGGTGGAATCATTGCGAAGATTAGGAATCAGGAAACCACCCACCAAGCACCACCTATCATCACTGAAACTAGAAGAGAAACCAAAGAAGGAGAAATAAATCCTCAGACTCAGATTGAGTCTCGGAGTACTGAGCGCTAGTAACGGAAGATGGAGGAAGGCGAAAAGGGAGAAGAGATCCTCAAAACTGGAGTTGGACATGAGGCAAGAATGCACAGATCTGAAAAGACAAAGGGGTTTGAGAACGGGGATCTGGTACCGCCGACCCTCTCCCGGATCTGGCACCAGCGCAGATTGCCTACAACGGAAGGGAAATTGAGACCCCAGGGGGAGCCTGGATCTACGAGCCAGGGCGATTCGAGAAGAGGAGAAAGAAGACCAACTTCCTTCAAAGCACGGAAAACGGGGCTCGGGACCAGGCAAAGGAAACCAGGGAAAAGGAGAAAAAGCCCAACTGAAAATGGTCAGGGAGTGGTACAGAAGAAGGCAAACCACTGGAACCAGAGCAAAGGAGGGGCAGTGAGGCGCGGAGCAGAGACAGGGAGCACAGAAGGAGGAGGAGCTACTGTAAGCCGGACGGACAGGGAGACTCAAAACCTAGGATACCCTATGAGAGAGAAACTCTCAAGCGGGAGAGACTTTTACTCTTGGTATAAATTTGTTTTATATGTTCCAAAATAATGTATCAATATCTTTTTACCCTTATTTTTTTGGGATATACATGTTTTCAAAAGGTTTCCTACTAGATTCTTCCCAATATGTAAGCCTAATTTAAGGGAACTTCGTGAATTCTTACCCATTTTTAAGTTCACTATATAATATTTTTTTATTCACCATTATTTTTATAAAATAACTAATTTTATTATGAAAAACTTTTCATTCACTTATGTTTTTATATATAATATTATGCCATTTTTTTCTTTAAATCCTCTTTAATATTTTCCTTAAACCGCACTAAAATGTTTTAATTTTAAAGTTTCTTAAATTATCTTTTTACATGTTATCACTTCAGTTTGATATCACTTATTATGTTCTATGCTATTTTCCCTTATGAATGTCTATGTATGATTTAAATACTTTCTTTTTTGGACACCATCGTGATATTCCCTTATGTTATGCCTTTTTTCCAAGATTAGAAAACCCAATTCTTACCATGGGTAAACCTTATGTTTATGTTAGATTATTTATGTATGATTATTCATGTGGCACACATTTTCATGAACTCTTTATGATGGGTGCACTCAAATAGCACTCCAATTCATTGGTTAATGTTTATTATCATGAGACATTATGTGCAACGGTCTTGGTGGTTAGCCTTGACTCGTGCTCCAAGTGCAATGGTCTTGATGGTTAACCTTGACTCGGGATCCTTCAAGTAAAATGATCATTGAATCATGATTATGTCATGTTTTATGTTGTTTACACATCTTCTATGATAACATGATTACATATTTTATTCTTTATTATGTATATCCATGCCTTTTATGTCATCTTATTATGCCTAATAACCCATGTGTTATACTGTGTTCTTATGTTTATTCCATTACAGGCTCATCCCTTAGTTCATTTTATCCCTAGGTTATCCTATGCATATTTAAGGGCTCAAAGGAATTTAGGATCTCGTAATATATGGTAAATAAATAAATGATTTATTTAGTCCCATGTTTTTGGTTTTATGTACCTAGTCTTCTAAAGGAACTATAATTTACGATCCTTGGATTGTAATTTGATAGTTGATTATGTTTAAAATCATGTAATATAATATGAAAAGTCTGGGGTCACTACAATGTATTTATCTCATTGTATTTTTATTCATCCAAGTTCATATATTGTGTGTTCATTCTAACCCCATTGGGCATTGAGTTCATTTAAATTAAATTCTTTAAAATGTCCTTATCCTTAATTAATAACCCTTTGACATGAATTGATACTTATGAGAGGGTGGTTCCTTGTAGAATCCCTTAGTAATGATTTTGACATGAGGAATTAGTTGGATAAATGATCTTTTGAATGGAAATGGTATTTTGGGGAAAATATTATTCAAAACAAAAATTATAAATGGTGTTTGAAATGTTATTTCATAATTGGTAAATTGGATTGTTTTTTTAAATGAAATATGAAACAGTTTTGACGAATTGTCATTAGTACCTTATAAAATGTATTTGGCATGGTATTTTTTAAATAAATTTTGGAAATAGTGTCTTGGAAATTTAATTTGAAATATTAAATTGGCATTGATATTGGAAAATGTTTTTGAAATGGATTTGGTTAATTGGAATTAGATTTTTTTCGAAATGGAAATGTGAAATGATCCTTTATTCCTTGTTTTTTATTTACTGATATGAGATAATTGTTATGTATTATTCTATTTATTTTTTATGGTTAAAACTATGGTGAACACAACCCCTGGTTCAATGCTTGGTTGTGATTGTTAAATCTAGGGTGAACATAGACCCCAGGTGGATGCTAAGACTAATGGTTAACCCAAGTTGAAAACAGTCCCTGGGTTGACATTGATACTAATGTTAAAACAAGGAATGAAAACACCCCCCCCCCTAAGTGGATGATGGGGATATAGGTACGAGTATATTACCCCCATATGTTAGATGTTTTCTTAAGGTTGGTTATATTACCCTTGATAAAATATGGTTTGAATGATTATCATGATGTTCTTAGAGACACCACAACACTGGAAAAAGAAAGTGTATATCATTCTTGAGGTAAACTCAACCCCTGGTTTGGGCATTTATTTATGAATTTTATTTTCAATGTTTAATGTTTATATTTTTTTAATATTTAATATAAGCACTTATTTATGAACCTGATTATCTGACTGGTTATATTTATGGATTCCCTTGGTGGTAGCCTACTAAGTTATACTCACACCCTTTTTGGGAATCCATGGAACTTGGGTACCCAAGGAGACACCATTATTATTCATAGGTTTAGGTTTTGGGTAAGGCACAATGTTGATGCATGTTGATTGAATTCTTATATTGGATTTGGATAATGGGACCAGGAAAGAATCAAGACCATTTGAGGATAATATATTATCCTCAGTTTATTTTATTTATTTTATCCTTATTTTGTATGATCCACCTATGAGGGATCTAGTATGTATGGAACAATCATTTGATATCGTATATGATGTTTCGTTTATTTATTGATTCTTACCTATTTTTTTATGTTTGTTTGGATTATATATGTAAATTATTTTATTTATGTTGTGTTTTAGACTCTAATAATGAGGTTATAGTATCCCCATGATAACCTCATGGGCCCTTTCCGCTAGTCAGCATCCTCTGGCATATAGGGTGGCATTCGTAAGGTCATGTGGTGAACTAGTCCAGTTACTATTCATAGAGTGAGCTAGACTGCGATGTTATAAAGTGATATCAGGGAATGTTTTTCTTTATATTATGATTTGGTATTGGTAGATACGAGACTATGATATTTTAAGATCTTGTTAATGAGATCGTTCTTAATTGTTGCAGCCCCACGTATGAGGGAAAATCCATGCTGCCTAAGATGGGAATTGTTGTTCTCATTTTTCACTTTTATAGTTGATTTACTTCCACCTTAAGTGGTTCACTTTGGGTGTGATTTTATTTATTTTTTGGATTTATGCTCTTGTATGGTATGAAAAGGGGTAGTGTGTGGTCATACATCATGTTAAGTATATAGGATTGATATTTCATCTGTATATTTTCTATGATTGATAGTTATCTAGGATTTACATGTGCTAGTGTTTTATTTACTATTTATATATTATATTTACTAATAATTAATATATGTATATGGATATAAATGACTAATAGGTATTGTTATTTAATGTATTTACATCCATTTATATGGTTTATATATAAATATATGGTGGAATACTACTTGAACAAATCCTCATATGACTTATAGTTAATATGAGGGTATAAATGAATTTTTATGACGGTTTTGGTTAAATAAAGTGTCATTAAGAAATGTATAGGGATTTTCCCTCATAAATTGTGAATTATATTCTATCTAACCAAAACTAGAATGTGAAATATAATAAAGATAGGGATTTTAAAATTATGGGTAATTAATTTTTTTAAAATATGAATCCTTGGGTTTTAAAATGAGGAAGTTAAATACAGTGAATTGAGAAATGATGGGATGTATGGGGATCATGGTGAAAATTAAAATTTAAGTTTAGGGATACACCCTATGTATGGGTAGTATTGGGTCTAGAGAGGCAGCTCTAGTGATGGGACCCTTGGATATGGTTTGTGAGACCTTGATGGTATTTAATGTACTAGATACAAGGGTGTTTCCTATTGTTCCTTTATTTGAGATGTGACCTTGGGGTTATGATATGTCATTATGTATCATGTTTTCTTATGATCCCTATGGTTTTGTTAGACCCTAGAGTTGGTGTCTTGAATTACAGTGCCATTTTTAAAAGTGATGTATCTATGGGCATACAGGACCTAGAGGAAGTGGTTGACCTTGAAACGTTGGATTTTATGTGTTGTAAAACAAGATTATTAGTGTAACCCATGATTAGTGACTTGTGTGAATCATGGATTAAGGTTTTATGTGTGATAGACTAGTTATATTTGGAATATAAATCAGGTTTGTGGTGTTTATTCAGCTAGTTTGGTGATTAATGGTGATCGTGAGAGGGGTTACCCCAATATTGTGGATGTTTTAGAGGTGAAAGGCATGGGTATATTATTTGGTGAGTGGAATCAATGAATTTAATGTCCTATCAAGGGTTTGATTAAAGGAATGGACATTCCTTTGTTTTTTCTAATGGAATCACCTCAAGTTCAAGAATTTTTGTTTTAAGGACGTTTTCCAAGGGTTGGGATCATTCTAATGCCAAAACTTACTAATTTGATGTTATATTGACATGTGAATGAGTATTAACCTTGGGTGGATTGGTTTAGAGAGGATGGAGTGTGGGTAGATTCTTTTGATCTTGGAATGAAACTTGGGTTGATGGGTGGGTGTGCATTTAGACTTGACCTGTGAGGAATGTACAATATGATGGAAAAAAACGTCCAATATGAGTTGATTCTGATGGGATTGATGGTCTAGAAGGATTGATAAATTTCTTAAGTGGGGGTGTGATCCTATAACCAATAATCCAAAATTCATGGGATCTTGAGTTGAGTATTATTGAATAGTCACATGGGAGAATGTGACCCCAAGGTTCACTACTACAAAAACAGCCTTTATCAACACTCAAAAGGGGCTTTAACAGTACTAAAAAATCACTATCAAGCTCAATTCTAATATAGGGGGTCCCTTTTATCAGCTCTCTGAAAAGCGATGATAAAGGCCCCTTTTATTAGTGCTAAAAAAATCACTGATAAAAGACCCCTTTATCAGCACTTTTTTTTAGTGCTGATAAAAGGGACCTTTATCAGCGCTTTTAAAAAGTGCTGATAAAAGTAAAAAAAAGTAAAATAAAAAATAAAAAAGAATTATATAATGCGGGGAGATCTTTTAACAGTGCTTGACCCCCCCCCCCCCCCCCCCCCGTATTAGTTCTAGGCCATGCGCTTCCCTTCCAACACATCTTCACACACGCGCACCCCTTTTCTTCCACCCAAACTCAAACCCGCGACCTCCCCCCTTTCGCAACTGCACCTTTACCACTAAACCATTTCGTTTTTTCTCTATTTAATGATATATCTATTTATTAATATATATATATATATAGTTATATTTATTCATATATTGATATATATTCATATCAATTTAAATATATTTTTTCATATATTAGTATATATATTCATTCATATATTAATATATATTTATATTTATTTATATATATATATATATATATAGTTATAATTTTTTATCCGTATATTTATCTGTATATTAATATATACTTATAAGATTAGTTTTAAATACATTTATGAAATATGTTTTTTATGTGTGTTTATAAATAAATAAATAAATACATACACACATATATACAACACACACACACACACAAACACACACACAAAAACACATATATATTTACAAATAAATACATATATATGTGTATTTGAAAAGCTATAGAATATTAAGAGGACCATAAGTTATAATCAAGAATCCCGTTTCAACTCCCCAACCAGTCAAATAGAAGAAAATGAAACAATCTTCAATATTATATATGGTACAGGCCTAACGGACATCTGGATCTAAATTTATACTTGTTTGAATGTTAACAAATCAGGGTATCCCGACTAAAAACTCAATTTTGGAGACCTTTTGGGCCTTTTATGGCCTCGAAAAATGTGACAGAAGCTTTTCTTGGGTCACTAGCACGTAGATCTTGTCGTAGGCTTTGATTTGATATACTGTAGAGCTCAAACGGACACCCAGATCAAAATTTATTTCTGTTTGAAGTTTGAGTTACATTTTCAACTTATTTTAGATCTTTTATTAATTTTTTTTATTTTTTGTGTCTTTAAATTGTTAACAAATTATTTTTAATCAATAATAATTATCAAATTATTAATTAATAATATTTTTTAAAATATTTTAAAGCCATTTTCACTAAATTTATTATATATTAAATGTGATATTCTATTTATAATTATTTAAAACATATTTAAAAAATATATATTATATTTATATCAATATAAATATACTTATATAACAATATTTTATTTTTCATGATTTTTTTTGAAACATAAAATTTATCACTGGTAGGAAAAAGCACTGATAAATCTCCCCTTTATCAGCACTACTAAAAGAAGCACTGATAAAGGGGGGCCTTTAACAACGCTTTTTTTTAGTACTGTTAAATGTGCCCTTTTATCAGTGCTTTTTTGAGTGCTGATAAAGGCCCCCTTTATCAGCGATGATAAAAGGGTAGCGCTTCCATTGCCCATTTTTGGAGTAGTGGTTTAGGTAAAATCAAGGTGTAAAGTACATGTTAGAGATGTGTGGCACTATTTGGGATAAGTGGTGGGGGTGGTAATGGGAAAAAGTGCTCATTTTTTTCTAGTGTGAATAAGGTGATACATATGGGTTATGCACAAATCATTTTGGGCCTTGGAATGGTTGTATAGACCACCTGTGTTCTGTGGAAGATCATTCAGGTCTCATAAAAGTTTGAGTGATATAGTGGTAGTAGTACCATGATGGATATGGTTCAAAGCTTCTTGTAATATATTCATAGGGATATGGATGGTCTTGATTTATGAGTCTCACTCAATGTGAGGTGATAGGGAGTTGATGAGAAGCATATGAGTATGAAGGATTGAGTTCTTTTTTTGGGTTTTGAGGTGTCCCTTCAATGATAGGTGACACCATAAAGGGATCAAAGAATAGTGGAATGGATGCTCAGGTTTGACCTAGATAATGGAATCAGAGACCGATGAATGCATCAAGCATGTATCAGATGATTGGCATGAATATGTTGAGTATAGATCTTGTTGGAGGTTTCACTCGAGTAATAGTTCAATGGAAGTCGTATGTTTGGGAGTGTACCATCAGCTATTGGAGGGAAAGGTCCACATTGTGCATTAAATATCAGTGAATTTCATGGTAACCATTCTCAAAATACATTAATGGGTGGTATTTTTTGTTTCATTTTTCACTCTAGTGAGATTGAGATGGCCACATAAAATATTTGAGTTTGGTGACAGATGGAGCATGGGCCGTGTTGGTTGGTAATTTATTAGGTGAAGCAACAATAATGAAACTCCTATGATGTGAAGTGATTTGTTAGTCATGAGTGTAATAACCCTATTCTAGAAAGGTTATGAACATGTATAACTAACGATAGTGAAGTCATAGAAACATCAGGATATCAGTGAGGAAAAAATAGGACGCATACTTGGACTCCTCAGGGAATACCAAATAGAAAATCAGATAAGATAGTGATTCGGGGATAAGCATTGGATTTAGGATCAGGGATGAATTAAAGTGATTTGAAAATGTTTATAATATACATTCATTGGTGTGAAGTAGTACATGATGATAATTTTAGATGGTTAAGGATCTAATCATGGGATCACATTGGGTGTTTGGTGTGAACTTCAATGAGATGAACATTTTTGAGAGTCGGAGTAGAGTGTTTTCAAGACTAATTTTCCAGGGATGGTTCGAAATCTATTAGTAAATGGAATTTTATGTGACAAGTTTCAAACCAAATTCAACATATCATTTTGGATATGGTGGGTGTGTTAGAGAATCAAAATGGTATTTTGAGGGAAATTAGGCATTTTCTAGACTTGTGTATAGATGGAGGTTATATGTCCATCCCAGTTTGGAATTTGATAATGAGGATGGGTACTGACATTTACTAGAGTTTTCCTGTATGTTTGGGTGTGGTGAGTTAGAAACGACATCAGGTGAGTCATTGGAATTAAAATGTAGAGCTTCATAGTAAATTTTGATGGTATTGGCACCCAAGCATTAGAATTTTTAGTTTTTGAGATGAATCATATAGTGGGGAGCACCATACACCTATCAAGTATGTGGATGATGTCATTATCAATTTTTTGAATTGATGGGATCAGTAAAGCACCCTTCAAGTGTTTCAGTTATTATGATGGGTGTTGGCTAGTGTTTTGGTGGTCTAAGTGCTTTGAGTTGGAGGTTGTTCCTTAAATGTGTTTCGAGCATTCTATAATTGTAAAAGGTCATTATTCTTTGATTTGATGACTATTGTAGGATGGGAGGTGCATTTTATAACCACCTAGACTTCTTGAGGATGATAATTATTATAGTGGGGGGATTTTAAAACCATGTGTTCATAAGGGCATCCATAATTCTGGAGTAATTTAAACTTTTAGAATAATAGATATGATGAATTTTGAATGGGCATCAGAAATTAATTTTGAGAGTTTAATCACACAAAACCTATGTTTTTAGACATATAATGGGGGATTGGGTGGTGGAGTAGAGGGTACAAGAAGAAATAGAAGAGTTTGGGCTAGTTAGGCTATAGGTTGGCTACAACCTATAGCCACCAGCTCACTAGTGGCCTGGGTAGTATCCTCGTTCCACTACCAAGTTGGCCAGTAGACCCAAACTATCCCACTAGTGTTGTATTTTTAGGCTGAAATTTATAAAATTTACTAATAATATTTTTTAACTGTAAACCCCATCTTTTGGTCTTTTTTTGGATCAAAACCATGGGTTACAAACCCCTCTTCTCATATTAGACACCTATTGATTTTTGGTTGGTTCCAACTTAATTCTTTAATGATTTGAAGTAAGGCTTCAACTCAAGCAACCTTATTTATTATCTTTCTTCCTTAATAATTTATATGTTATCTAGTTTTGGTTTTTGGTGGTGATTCCATTAGAGGATTGTGCAATCACCCATTTCACTGGGGGATTTGGGGTATCTTTCATAGATGACATCTCGAGATGACATCTACATGTTTTCACATGTAATTTTGATGAATGTATGTGTTGACACCGATTTAATTAAGGTTTTTTCTTAATTGTGAAATTAATTAGTGTTTTATTAGAGTTTTTGGTTAGGTATTTTGCCTGAAATATGGTTGGGGTAAGTTATGGGTCTTTGATGTGAGGTTAGTTATGGTTATAATGTGGTGATACCTTTCAGTAGGTCCTTCATTGTTTATTCCTTTTTCTTTTTATGTTATCAATAAACTATAATTTTTATAATTAATTTTTTGAGATACCTTGGGGAGTGTTTGGAGCTGGAAATGTATGTGAGGTTTAATTGAGATTTGGTTGGATTCATCGAGACTTGAAAAGTTATTGGATCTTAGAATTCAATTTTTATAGTATCAAATGAGATAGGTGGTCCCTGGACTTAGACTGTAGTCATTTTTATGCTTCCAAGTATATATATCTTGTGATCACATCATCCTCACTAGGAATTGACTTCATTTAAATTATCTTATTTAAAATTTATTTGGACTTAGTTAACACCCCTTGAACATACATTTATCCTTATAAAAAGGTGGTTCTTAGTGGAACCCATTGGTAATAATTTTAACCATGGAAATTGGCTAACTAAATAATGTTTTTAATGGAAATGATATTTTTTAGAAAATGATATTTGAGATGGAAATTGGAAAAATTATTTCAAATGTTATTTTAAAATTGTTAAATTCACTAGGTTTTATTAAAAATTGAAAAATGAAATTGTTTTGAAGACTTTTTCTTGGAACCATTTAATGGGTATTTAGATTAGTATTTTCAAAATGAAGTTTGTAAATGGTATATTGGAAATGGAATTTGAATTGGTAAAATGTCCTTGATATTACAAATGGGTTTTCAAATGGATTTAGTTAATGAGAATTGTATTTTATTCAAAATGAAAATGTTAAAATATCCTTTATGACATATTTTTTTATTTAATGATATGAAATAAATGTTATGTATTTTTCCTTCTGGTTGTGACAGTTAAACCCAGGGTAAAAACAATGCATGATTGGATGTTGATATGTTATATGTTTTTATAAGGATGGATGTATTACCCCTGATGGTAGATGGTTGGCATGGTCATTGTGACATGATCAATGATACCTCAACATTGGATAAATTAGGTATATACCATTCTTGGGGTAAACCTTATCCCTGGGTTTGGTGTTTATTTATGAATTTTATTTTGAATGTTTAATGGTAATATTTTTAACTATTTACTCTGAGAAATTTTACATACACCTGATTATTAGACTGATTATATTGATGGATGCTATTGGTGGTACTCACACCCTACTCAGGCCATTATATGGAACTTAGGTACCTAAGAAGTTTCTATTATTTTTTGTAGGTACATGTTTCAAGAAAGGCCTAATGTTGATGCATGTTTATTAACTTCTTTGGTTGGAGTTGGACAATGGAATCAGGTAGGACTCAGGGCGAGTTGTGGATAGGTTATTTTCTATAGTTTATTTTATTTATTTTTTACTACTTGTGTATGATCCACATAGGGGATATTTGTTATATATGACACATTCATTTGATATCCCATGTGATGTTTGGTTAATTTATCAGTTATTTCATATTTCTGATGTATATCTAAATTCTGTATCTAAAATATTTTATTTATATTGTATTTCACAATATGATAACGAGGGAATAATATCCCCATGATAACCTTAGGGGCCCTCATCGCTAGTCGGCAGCCTCTAGTGTATGAGTAGGAACACCTGAGGTTACGTGTTGAACCAGTCTGGTTACTATAAATAGAGTGATATGGGCCAAGGTGTTACAAATTGAACCAATCATATCATTCAAAGTGTACTCATTAATGTAATTTTATTCATAAATATAAATTTTTTAGCATGCTTCTTTTTTAGAGATATGAGAACTCTTTCAACCATAGTTTTATTGTCCAATGCTTCTTCAAGATAACTCATCCCATTCAGAATGGTAGTAAACCTATGGAAAATTTTATTGACAGTTTTATTTTCTTCTATCATTAAATATCGATACTCATCCCAAAATATTCCTTGCTTAGTTCTTTTCAGTTTTCTTATACCATGATGATTAACTTGCAAAATTATCTAAATTTCATGAGTGATTTTACATATGTATACATGGATTAAAAAACTTCTACTAATATCATAATAAATAATAATCATGATTTTATAATTAATAACATATATGAATCATTTCTAGTAAGAGAATTAGGGCTTGACTTTGTTAATTTATATGTTTTACCATTTATTTCTAATGTACAATGCTAAGTTGGCTAAGGTAGGATTCCAATATTGTTTTCTAGTAGTAGTAGTCATTTTCATCATATAAATAAGGTTTATAAATAATCCAACTATCATTTGAGCCTTGAAATTCTATCTTATAAGGATATTTCCCTTAGATCGTTCAGTCTAGGTAGAGGTGTTTAAGAATAAATTTTCTAAGATAAAATTTAGAGATGTCATGGTAAAATAAATAAAGCACAAATCTTAGAGGGTGTATATTTGATATTAATTGTTGGCCCAAATATAGTGATGGAAAATATAAAAGTGGGTGAATTGTTAATCCTTAAAACATCAAGGTTAAAAAACTAATAATGAGTAAAGTTATTGACCCATGAATTAAATAATTAAACCATAAACAATTAAGTATTTAGAGTGTGGAGAGTGTAAAATAATAATAATAATAATAATAAGAGACAACATAAGAATTTTTATAATAGTTTAGTTAAGTGTTTTTATGTCTACTATTCACACATCTTTATCCCCAAGAGATATGGAACCCACTATAAAAAATCTTCCTTTTAAAAGAGATTCATAACCATTTACAACCTGATTTTCCCCATACCCAATGCACAAAAAAACCCTACCTTTTCACACCTATAGGCACAACCAAAAACTTCTACCTTTTTTCTAGTGAAAAAACACTACGTTTGTTCCTAATTATTGATTAGGTTAATATAACCAATACTTACCTTTTATGGATATATAATCCTGTGTTATTTTAATGATTACAACTTTATAAAATTTACAGTACATAAACAATTGCAATGAACTAAAATATTAAATAGTGTAACCCTTAATGTTTAACAACCTTATATTTTGTGTGAATTTCCCTTTAAATAGATACTATGGTTTTCAAGAAATAAAAAAATAAAAAAATTGTGATATAATTTATTAAGATAAATTATTATAACAAAAGTACATGAAACTATAAATTACATAGCATAGTTTATTACATCCATTAAAAGTGCATAAATTAAAAGGGGTAATAAATAGAAATGAATAATATCTTTAAAAATATGAGATCCCTAAGATCATATTCACCCTTGAGAATCAAATTTAGTATAACTAAACCTATAATGAGAAATATAAAAATTAAAAAGAGAAATCATTATGAAAAAACCTTAATATGGAATGATAAGCGTGACATAAGAAGTGATAATGGAATAAATGATTTAATAAATCTATATTTAGGAATGAACCATTACAAATATGGCCATTAGAAATATAGTAATTGAAAATATAGTCATTGGAGATATGGTCATTGGATATACATGTACCTAGTAGGTATTCTGAAGGTGTGTATTATTGGTAATAAATTTAAAATAATATATTTCATAAATAATAAAGAAAGAAAATAATATAATATTTAATTAAAATATTTTTTGTGTTATGTATTATTATTATTGAAGTATAATATGATGTATTTATAAAATTCAAAGAAAAAAATTTAATATCAATGGATTGATGAAATTAAATTTTTCAAATTTAAATAATTTATTTTAATGGGATTTGATGGAGATTATTTAATATAAAATTAATATTTTTCATAGAAATGTTTTTATTTAGAGTGTTGTATTAAAGAATTATTTTAATGAAATTTATTTATAATATATACAATAAAATAAATTATCATCCATTGAATAGTTAGTACTATGAAATTAATATGAATAAATTCATTTTATTCTTAAAAATACATTTTACTAAAAATTGCCTTCTAATACACTATAAATTATTATATTAATAAAATAAATATATTATGCTTAAATTATTATAAATTTTATTGTTAAAATTAATAATATATTAACATAAACATAATTTTCAATTAATGGTAAATAAGAATAAGTATAATTAATATTTGAAAAAAACCACTTTTCTATAAAAAAAATCATTATATTTTATTTTTCCATTTAAAATTTAAATTTTTAAATTTTTAAATTTCAGTTTGAAAAAAATAACTTCATTTCTAGACTGAGTAAGATAATATTATATTAAGATTATTTTTTTAGATTTTTCATGAAAGATATGCATAATATAATTTTTAAAAATAACATGACTTTTATGACATCATTAGGATATAAGCATTACATAAAATTTTATGAAAACTTTTCTTGATTTATGATTAATTTAATAATAAGAAATTTTAATTTTAATTTAAAAACCTATTTTTTATATTTTTAAACCTAAGTAATGTTTTTTCTAAAGATTGTTTTTATGCATTATGAACTTATTATCTTAAAATTAATTTTTATAACTTAGATATATTTAATATTATAATATGGTTTTAATATTTTAATTATAATATCCAAATTATATAATAAGTTTAATTTTATTTTTATTGATAAAAATAATTTATTGAGGTTAAAAAATGAGTTATCGGGGTAAAATTAAATTATACTAAAATGTTAAATTAAGGGGAAAGAGCCTAAAATATCTTAAACCTTATCAATTATTTGTGTATATGAAAGTTTCATCAATAAATACTTACCCACAAAACATTATTTTCCACTTTTAGAGATACTTTCCTTGAATAGTGCACCTCTTATTAAAAAAATGTCACTCCTCTCACTTATAAAAGGAATCATTCACCACCTTGTTTCTCTTCAGACCTTAAGCCTCTTGGTTAAACTATAATCTGACCAAATCCTTTCTTAACACTACTAACCATGTATTATAGGTCATTATATCATAAAAATACCACCGTTAAAATTATTAATCAAATTTTCGAAGGATTTTTTTTAAGGAGTAAGGAGGTTAGACCATTTTCAACCAAGTAAGAATCCATGGTAAGGTTTTTCATCCCAATTTCCCATCATTGAGAAATGCTTTAATATTGAACAAATTTTCTTTTTTTATATGGTTTAATTACTACCCAATGGATTCTTTTCTCATAATTAATGATTCTTTCATTGATATACTTTAATTCCAAAGTGGTAAGGGTTTTTCACATCTCAGTTTTTTTTCTTTGAGACATATTACATATTCACCACTTATATTATTTTGTGTGGTGTATATACTAAACATGTATGTATTTATATCATAATTAACATAAAATTAAAGATACTAGATATTTTATCTAATTTTTTCTAATTCAAAGGCTCTTGACTCAAAATTTACCAAAGTCATCAAGATTTTTTTAACTCAGTCTCCGTTCATTGATCTATTATCACTCTTTGAGAACTTTATTCTTATAATTTGGGTATATTATATTTTATAATTGAATTATATTTTACTTCATATCATGTTTTTTGGGATTTATATTTCCTACTCTTTAACTCCTTTCTAAATTGTGGTTACATCAACACTTCTTCTTTAATGGAATATTTTCCTCCTAAAAATGAAATGTTGTTAAGAATAATAACCATCCTATTTGATGGTTTTTTTTCTTTCAATAATTTATTATTTCATTAAAAAAATGTTTTCATTTATCATTTTTAAAATAAAATATGTATTATCTCATGTGATCTTCTTATTTCCCTTTACCTATTTTTAATTGAATTTTTTATTATCCTTTTTATGATATGGGTTTAAATAAATATGTGTTAAAATATTAAACAACATATTCCTTTCATGTCCATATGTTTTATATTATACTTCACATTTACTATGGAGAAAATTTATATACCTTTAAAAGATTTATTATTGATATTTATTTTCAAATAATTTTAAAAAAATCATGTTACCTTCTTGAAAATGAATTTTGAAAGTGACTCAAAAATTCAACTTTTTACAAAAAGATTGAATTTTTTTTATAAAGTCTCTTTTTACTATTTAAATTATATTTTTATATATATCTCCAAATTATCTATCTCCGATGGAGTTATATTTCATGAATCACCCTATAAATTCTCTAATAAAATACTCCTTTTTTAGTGATTGAATTTTGGTGTCAACTAATCCAATTTGGGGATGTCATTATATGTGATACCTTTTAGAAATGTAATGAAACCCAATTTATTTCCTTGGGTATTTAATGATATAATTTATAAATGATTTTATATGGAACTCTTGTGTATTGATTATCATTATGTTATGGGTGGGTCTTATATAGTTCTCTAATTTATTGTGTGAAACTATATATATATATATATATATCGTGAGATAACTATGGGAAATGAGTTGTGATGCGCGATCCACTATGGGAAATATGCTATGATACCTGATACGCTAGGGGAAACATATTTTTATTTCAATTACACAATAATAAATAGGTTGGATTCATGATCCACTATAGGAAACATGTTTTCATGTGTGATGAACAATGGTAAATAGGTTGTGATGATCGATCCACTACAAGAAATAGGTTGTGATGCCTGATCTACTAAGAGAAATAGGAAGTGATACAAGATCCATCAGGGGAAATAGAAATTGATACTTGATTCACTATGATAAATAGGTTTTGATTCCATATCTATTATGGTAAATAGGTTGTGATTCCTAATCTACTAAGAAAAACATGAAGTGATTCTAGATCAACTATGTTATGATTTCTATACTTAATTTTGTGCCACATTTCAATATTATACACCCATATTATGATCCATGGATCATGTTTATTATCTCATTTCTTCAAACTCTAATTCCATTATATATGTTTGATCTTTTGATTTTTTATACCTTTATATCATTACTTGTGGACAACTCATATTTTTTCATTATTTTTAATAGTTTTTTATCCCATATTCACATTTTCTCATATGCTTATGTTATAACACCTTCATGGAATATTGATATATTTTTACCTTATTGGTAATTTAATTTCATCCCTTTATTATGTTTTCTATTCCTCAGGTTATGAAGATGATTATAACCTAGTAGATGTCTATAAGTGTATCTTTTATGGTACAATTATAGAAAAAAATTCACAATTATATGAAATAATTTTTTTATATAGCTAATCAACAAATAAACTAAAACATTGGGTTTTGGGATTGTGTGTTCATTTATGAGATGTCATGTTTATATTTTTGAAATATATATAAGATTGTATTGAGTCATGTCACTTGGTAACAATGATAAAAATTAAATTATTTTTTTAGCATCGGACCCAGGAGTGCGGTTCTGAGGAACCTTATTTGGTATCATGGAAGAGTTTAGTAATTATTTGGTATTTTTTTAGTCATTTTGGGGATTGTGGTAAGAAAATATTAGGTAAAACCCAAAGGTTTAAACAAAAATATAGTAAACATCCTTATATTTAGATAAAGTATAGAGTGTGTGGTTTCCTTGCAATGAAATTCCAATCTAGAAAAAAATAAGTGGATGTGGGATCATGCACAGATGCACTTAGGGGTAATAACCTTGAAAAATGTTGGTTGAGTATTAACTCAATCTTCAATCAGTACACAAAAAGTGGGAATAGTTGCACACCTAGTTTTCACTTATAAGGGATATTCTTTAGTTGATTCGCATTCTCTTTATGAACTATTATAAAGGGATAAAATGGAATTTGATGATGTATAACTAGATAGGTTATGAAACATAATAGGAAAATAACTCTAAATTTTCTTAGTTTGAAATGATTTTTTCATGGGATGTGATACCTTATGATTGATTTATAATATTCATATAGTGGTTTACTATAATATTATTATATATTATCATAACCATTTGGATTTAATGTTTATTTGGAATCCGGAAAATGAAAATAAAGTTACGGATGGTATGTCTCTACAAATCCATATGTCATATAAGCCAACTAAAAAATCATATTTGGCATAAATGATCATGAAAAATGAATATATATATATATATATATATATATATTTGTGTGTGTGTTTATTAAGAGGTAAAAGATGAGTTACCTGGTCTTACATAAGATTGTCATTAGGAGATTTCATTATAAATTATATCATGATTCATATTTAACTTTTAGATACCCTTAGCTAGTTTTATTAATATGAGATAATTAAAATTGCATGGATGTAATTTATTTAAGGGGGGAGAATAAAACACCCTAATATTTTGTTTGAATTTTACATTAAATAAATATCATGCTTCACATGAAACGCCAAACTAAAATGAACCAAGATATATTTAATTTAGATAAATCATTATAAAAAAATTATACAGAACTATGTATTGCATACAATGGTTGGTTTCATTTATTAAAATTTCATAAATTCAAAAGGAAAAATAAATTGAAATGAATAAGATCATTAAAAATATATAATATCATTAAAACTATGAGATCCACTAGACCATCTTCACTCTTTAGAATTACTATTAGTATAACTAAACCTACAATGAAAAAGAAAAAGTGAAAGGATAAAGTATTATGTAAAATCCTTAATTTGGAATGAGAATTGTGACTTAAAAAGTGAAAATGGAATGAATAATTTTAGTAAGTATATATATATGAATGAAATCTAACCACTATAAATACGGTCATTGGAAATATGGTTGTTGGATATACGGTTGTTGGATATACATGTATCAAATAGGTATACTGAATTTGTTTTTTGTTAGTAACATATTTAAAATAATATTTTTCATAAATAATAAATAACAAAAAAACATAATATTTAATTAATTTTTTGAGTTTAATATTATTATTGATAAATTATTATGTGATGTATTTACAAAATTCAATTAAGTATTTTAATATAAATGGATTAATAAAATCAAATTTTTAGAATTTAAATAATTAATTTTAAGGGTATTTGGTAAAGATTATTAAATATTAAATTAATATTTTTTAAAGAACTATTTTCATTTAAAGTGTTTTACTAAAGAATTATTTTAATTAAATGAATTGAAAATATTTATAATAAAATAAATTAAAATTTATACAATAATTATGTCACGACCCGTCCTCGGGGCCCGTGTCGTGACTACCCCAAGCCCGCCTTCCATAGGCCAGGGGCTGGCGACTAGCACCAAAGGCGTAAATCTCGATAACTGGGAAGGAATTGCCATTATAAAAGTAAAATAAACACCACAGAGTACAAGCAGAAGTAAAACACTAACTACAAAAGAAAGTGCTGAAAAGTAAATGGGCTAGAAAACAAACCCAACTGAAAGTACAACTACAACTGAACGAAAGTACAATAGAAAAGACAAAAGCTGGAAGAAAAGAAGCATCTCCTGTGTCGTCCACCTCGGAGCCTACCTGAAGGGTAGGTACAGATAGCGCAACTCCTGGATGATCCCGCCCGTCAACCTCCTCCGAGTGTCATCTCGCCGTGAAGTCCACCTCCGGATACTAACTCGTCGTGTAGTCCACCTCCGGGTACCGTCCAGTCCTCGAACACTCGGCCTCCATCAGCACTGTCTGTCGTCTGCAACCAACACAATGAGGTACGGTCATAGCCCGTGCAGGGGTGAGTATAACGATACTCAGTAGGGACCCTGAGACCCTCAAGGTCTCACTAAATCCAACAAGGATAACCATAAAAAAGATCTCAATAGATAACTTTTACTTAGGTATATTCCCATACATATACCTAAGTTATCAAGTAACTCATCTCAATCATGAGGGAACACAAAGATTAAGAAATCAACGGGTAACCACTACCCAGGTATATTCCCATACATATACCTAAGTTATCAAGTGACTCATCTCAATCATGAGGTAAACACAAAGGTCATAGACTCAGCTCAAACCAGGATTTTCATTATCGAAACCATAACTGCTGAGGAGCCCGTCTCTGGAGTGTACAGTGATCCTGTCACAACTCCGAGGTACTGCTCACTAACCTAAGACTGCTTAAGTACTCCTCCTGTCGAGTACCGCGGGTCTGCGACCTCACACGGTAGTGCTCCACCACTATGGGTCTGCCACCTCACACAGTAGTGCTCCCCCTCATAGCCTATAGAGGTACTCCTCCTGTCGAGTACCGCGGGTCTGCCACCTCACAAAGTAGTGCTCCCCACTGGGTAATTCTAGTCACTCCGAATCGAATAGGACAAGCAGTCATCGGTCACAACCAGCTACACGGTCTCCGTACTCTGTATGATCGTCTCCAGGAGGGTCCACTCCACGAGCTACAGGTCGATACTTCAAGTATCAAAAGTCCCAAAAATAAGTATCTCAAAGGACCGCCTCGTCATATGGGTCTCAACGCAACAGACGGCGCGTCAATTGGACGCCCGGTCTGTGAGTTATTAGCCTTTTTGTCCCAGGGGCCAGGTTGGTTTCATGTGCGAACCAACCCAGCCATATCTCAACTGTATCCTAAACTAACATAGGGTATACTCATAAGGGCCGTTTCTCAACGTGATCACCAACGCCGCCGATGGTTCGTCAAACGGACATCCGGTCTGAAAGATATCAGCTTTCCGTTCCAGGGGCCCGGTTGGATTTTGGGTACAATCCAACTCGGCCAAACTCCAACTGCATCCAAACCACAGGCGAAGTATGCCAAAAGTTCCGTCTCCTCAAGAGGAATCCAACCAATTCGAAAGCACGTCAATCAGACGTCCAAAGCTCAAGATATAAGCATTTCTGCTCCAAGGGCCCGGTTGGTTTCGTGTGCGAACCAACCCGGCCGAACCCAAAGTATTATGAAACCTTAAATGCGATATACCGAAACGACTGTCTCGATCCAAGGATCACATCTCAACTGATGGTGCGTCGATCGGAGGCTCGTAGCTCAAGTTATGGGTGACAGACCGAAAATGGTTCAATAATAGGGGGTTCGGGCCCGGTCCGACCCGGCCCGATACCCCCAGGGTCGGCCCGAACCGGGTCGACCCGAAGCGGGTCCGGGTCCGGCCTGCTTGGGCGCGGCCCGGGACGGCGGTCCGGTTCGGTGGACTGGCCTGGGCAGCCGCCCGGCGCGCGGCGCGCCGCCAGGGGTTCGGCTGAACCGTTTCGGGCGGGGGCGCTGCCCCCGCGTGAAGTAAACTACGGCCCCATTAATGGGGCTGCTCTGCTGGCCGACCAGGGGTTATGACCCCCGACTCTCTCCTCGAACCGGCCAGCCCGGCTGGCCGGCTGGCTGTCGCAATCACGAGACCGGCAGGGGCCGGTCCCCTCGCTCTGACGCCGGCGGCCCGGTACCGGCTGTCGGTTCCGCTTCTCTGCCGCGGCCCGGAACTGGTCGCGGCCTTGGTTCGTCCAGCGTGGCGTGACGGCATCGCGCCCCTCCGCCGCGGCCCCGCTCCGGCTGCGGTGCTTTAGTGGTTCTCCGGTGTGGCGCGGCGACGCCGCATCTTTGGTTTGTTTTCAACGGCGCCGCATCTTGGTCCGTCTTCAACGGCGCGGCACGACGGTGCCGCGCTTCTACCCCTTTCCTTATCAAAATTCCACGCGGTACTTCGGCACCGCATTGCCTTGATCGCCACAACAAAACCAACAACCAAAAAGGGGAGTAGTGTTGGCCGTGTTCATGCGGTCCGACCTCCTCCCGTTATCACGATAACAGGCGGTTCAGGAAAAGGAGAAAGCGATGGGAGATTTCACGAACTAAAAAATAAAATAAAACCCTACCTCAACGCTGTCGTCGAACGAGCATTCGTCGTGGAATTAACCGTCGTGGAAGAAGAGGATCGTCGGGAAAGAAGAAGATCGTCGTGGAAGAAGAGAATCGTCGTTGACGTTAGGTGATCTCCGAGGAAGGCGTCACTCGCCGTCGTCCGCCGTTGGAGATTGGCGTTCTTCGTCGGCGGTGGTGCGTTCTTCGCGTTCTTCATCGAATAATGAAGAATCCTCTCTTAGTTCTCCCAAAGGTTTCAAACAACACAAACCCCCAACAATAATAAAATAAGTCCTCTTCTTATTTTATTATCAACTTAAGAATTTGAAAAACAAAAGAAAATAAACGAACAATTAATTCGAAGAATTAATTGTAACGATTTAACTGCTTAATTTAATGGGGCGTTTCTTAACCAGAAAAATACACAGTTGACTTTCATTAAAGAGGGGGTTTGCGGGTGCATTACTTAGGATGGAAGAAACGGTGGGCTCATGCAGGCCCCACCTCACAAATATCCTACCAAGTGGGTAGGATATTTTGGGTTCCACCCTATCCACTTAACTTGGCTTAAGTGAAATAAAATAAAGTTGTCGCACCACTTTATTTTATTTCTTAACTTAACCCCAAAAATTAAAAACCACACTCGAGCAAACGCAACTCCAGAAAAGTCATTTCTAAGCAAATATCGGCGCTTTGATTCCATTGGTGCCCTCGGAATTTGATTCCGAGCACCGGTTCAAAAGTTAGAAAACCTCGCTCATTCGCTCACTGAACGTACCTGAGTTAAACTTCGGAAAATGATTCCGGGCACACCGGGCCTCGGAATCAGGCACCGTCAAAAACTAAGTTCTTGTAAAATCCCAAAGAAAATTTAGAAAAACAATTCCTTGAATTTTACGAGTCTTTACATCACTCCCAGCTCATGGATTTACATCCCCGTAAAGATACATCAAAAACTAGGGAAATAAAAGTGGATATTGAGCACGCATCTGAGCCTCCTGCTCCCAAGTGCTTACCTGGAGATTCCCATACTGCCAAAGAAAGTGCACCCGAGGAATTGATTGTCCTCGTAGGATCTGCTTCTTTCGATCCTCGGTCCCCACTGGAACCTCCGATAAAGTCACCCCATCGCCCAAGTCCAGCTTCCCATGGTCGATGATATGCGAAGGGTCAAGCACGTATCTCCTCAGTTGAGATACATGGAAGTCGTCGTGCACCCGGTACAACTGAGGTGGATGGGTCAATCGGTAAACCACCTCACCTACCCTGCTATAGACCTAGAAAGGTTCGTTGAACCTCATAGATAACTTGACGCCTCTTCCATGTCTCTATAATTCCACGTTGAGGTGAGAACCGTAATAAAATGTGGTCGCCATCCTCAAACTCTAGTGGTCTCTGCCTCCTGTCAGCATAAGGCTTCTGTCGGCTCTGAGCTGTCCTCATCCACTCTTGGATGACCTCGACATTCTCTGGTCCCACAAGAGCTGCTAATATTTCTTCTTTGCCGATAAGAGAAATTCGGTCTCATCCCTTGGATGAACCACGTTCTTTGCCTAATACATTCAATCCGGACATGAATGATGTATTCATGCCATGGACGACGTCGTAAGGCCTCGACGTTACTACCAAGAGATCCAATCGTCACTCTTGCCACTAAGGGTCGAGTCACACTGTCGGCATCAGTGTCAGGTCACTGGGTCTCTTCCAGTAGGAATCTCAAAAGTGAGGGTCAAGTCAACAGTTTAAACTGGAACCTCTTAGTACTCAAAGAGGAAGGAAGCAAATGTCACAAATGTAAGTGTCTTTATATTATTGCAGCTCATGGTACAAAGAAACAAATGTATCAAAAAAACAACATGGAACTAGATATACAAAGAATAAAATGAAACCACTAGTTCTGCTCCTGTCCACTCGCCTCCGGAGCTCCGTAGTTGTAAGCTTCTGCTACCTGAAGCTGAGCTCTCCCATGTCCACTTGTTCCCTGCGGTCGGGGTGGACCCCCTGGTGGTGGTGGTGGAAACACCTTGAAGCATCGTCCACCTCCAGCTACACGGCCATCTCCTAGCGGTATGCCTTGATCGAACCTCTGCCTTTGCCTGGGAGGTTCTTCATTTAACTGCTGGTCATCTGCATGGCGGGTCAGACAGTCATGTGTCATGTGACCAATCCCGCCGCAGGAGTAACACTGCATGGCAGGTCTGGATCTGTCATTCCCCTTGGTTCCTCGCACTACTGACCCTGAGTCATGCGGTCGACCACCTGTAGGTCTGGTCCTTTTGGACCTCTGCGTCATCTGTCTATTCCCTGCTACAGAAGACTCTGCTGCATGCTGGCTAGTGGTGGGTCCTGCTGCTGGAGACTGCTCAGCAAGGAAACTCTCCACTAAGAGGGCTCTCTCTAACACCCCTGTCTGCGTCAGAATGCTGTGATAAACAACAGAAGCTCTAATCTCTCGCCTGAGCCCCTGCTCGAAGGTTCGGGCCCTGAAGAACGGGTCTCGTACCATATCTGTGGAGTAGCGTGAGAGTTCTGTGAACCTCGCTGAATACTACGCCACTATCATGCTGCCCTGCCGCAGCTGAAGTAGCTCCTATATATGCACCGCTCGAAGGTTGGTTGGTACAAACTCTACCTGGAACAGGCTCTCGAAGTATTCCCAAAGAAGTGTTTCCTCATCATGCTTCTGGAGCATTAGGTTCCACCATCTGCTTGGTACTGCCTAAAGAAGGCTGGCAGCAAGGATCACCATGAAGTCTGCTGTCGTCCCCACTAGCCTGAAGACTCTCACCACAGTCTCCATCCAATCCTCAGCCGTGTGCGGGTCCGTCTCTCCCCTAAACTTGGGTGGCCTCTGGCATTGGAACTCAGACAGTGCACTCAAGCGACGTGCACCCTCTGTTGCTGGGGCTGGTGGTATCGGTGGCCCAACGGGTAGTAGTACCATTGGTGCCTCCACTGGTGCCTCAACTGGGATAGGGCCCTGTACTGAGGCCACGTCGCTCGGCGGGCTGTCAGTACGAACAACTCTCGAGGCTCTAGTTGGTCGTTTGTGGGGAGGCATCCTGAAAGAAACAAACATGACATGGTCAAACTATTTATACCTGGTGAGATGACCTGGTTTGAGATGACTTTTAAAAACTACTGGAAACACACACGCAATCAGTGTTTTCGTGCACAAAGTCGGAAATCAGTTGTCAGGGTCCTGATGTATGGATACGTCGGCCGCCCGCACCAACACTAGACTTCATGAACTATAAACCACACTCGGTACTCTTAACACTATCGCTTCACAGAAAGAAAAAATATCATAGTTATTAGTTATGCGGTAGAACTGACTCCTCTGATACCAATTTTTCACGACCCATCCTCGGGGCCCGTGTCGTGACTACCCCAAGCCCGCCTTCCATAGGCCAGGGGCTGGCGACTAGCACCAAAGGCGTAAATCCTGATAACTGGGAAGGCATTGCCTTTATAAAATTAAACTAAACACCATAGAGTACAAGCGTAAGTAAAACACTAAGTACGAAAGAAAGTGCTGAAAAGTAAATGGGCCAGAATACAAACCCAACTGAAAGTACAACTACAACTGAACGAAAGTACAACAGAAAAGACAAAAGCTGGAAGAAAGGAAGTAGCTCCTATGTCGTCCACCTCGGATCCTACCTGAAGGGTAGGTACAGATAGCGCAGCTCCTGGATGCTCTCGCCCGTCAACCTCCTCCGAGTGTCGTCTCGTCATGAAGTCCACCTCCGGATACTGACTCGTCGTGTAGTCCACCTCCGGGTACCGTCCAGTCCTTGAACACGCGGCCTCCGTCAGCACTGCCCATCATCTGCAACCAACACAACGAGGTGCGGGCATAGCCCATGCAGGGGTGAGTATAATGATACTCAGTAGGGACCCCGAGACCCTCAATGTCTCACTAAATCCAACAAGGATAACCACAAATAAGATCTCAACAGATAACCTCTACTTAGGTATATGCCCATACATATACCTAAGTTATCAAGTAACCCATCTCAATCATGAGGGAACACAAAGATTAAAAAATCAACGGGTAACCACTACCCAGGTATATGCCCATACATATACCTAAGTTATCAAGTGACCCATCTCAATCATGAGGTAAACACAAAGGTCATAGACTCAGCTCAAACCAGGATTTTAATTATCGAAACCATAACTACTAATGAGCCCGTCTCTGGAGTGTACAGTGATCCTGTCACAACTCCGAAGTACTGCTCACTAACCTAAGACTGTTGAGGTACTCCTCATGTCGAGTACTGCGGGTCTGCCACCTCACACAGTAGTGCTCCACCGCTATGGGTCTGCCACCTCACACAGTAGTGCTCCCCCTCATAGCCTACAGAGGTACTCTTCCTGTTGAGTACCGCGGGTCTGCCACCTCACAAAGTAGTGTTCCTCCGCCATGGGTCTGCCACCTCACAAAGTAGTGCTCCCCAGTGGGCTATGCTAGTCACTCCAAATCGAATTGGACAAGCAGTCATCGGTCACAGCCAGCTACACGGTCTCCGTACTCTGTATGCTCATCTCCGGGAGGCTCCGCTCCATGCGCTACAGGTCGATAATCCAATTATCACAAGTCCCACAAAGAAGTATCTCAAAGGACCGCCTCGTCATAGGGGTCTCAAAGAAACAGACGGCGCGTCAATCGGACGCCCGGTCTGTGAGTTATTAGCCTTTTCGTCCCAGGGGCCCGGTTGGTTTCGTGTGCGAACCAACCCGGTTGTATTTCAACTGTATCCCTAACTCACATAGGGTATAATCATAGGGGTCGTTTCTCAACGTGATCAGCAACGCCGCTGACGGTTCGTCAAACGGACGTCCGGTCTGAAAGAAATCAGCTTTTCCGTTCTAGGGGCCCGGTTGGATTTTGGGTACAATCCAACTCGGCCAAACTCCAACTGCATCCAAACCACGGGCGAAGTATTCCAAAAGTTCTGTCTCCTCAAAAGGAATCCAACCAAGTCGACGGCACATCAATCGGACATCCATAGATCAAGATATAAGTGTTTCCACTCCGAGGGCTCGGTTGGTTTCGTGTGCGAACTATCCCGACCAAACCCAATGTATTCCTAAACCTTGAGTGCGATATACCGAAACGACCGTCTCGATCCAAGGATCACATCGCAAGTGACAGTGTGTCGATTGGAGGCCCGTAGCTCAAGTTATGGGTGAAAGATTGAAAATGGTTCGGTAATAGGGGGTTCGGGCCCGGTCCGACCCGGCCCGATACCCCCAGGGTCGGCCCGAACTGGGTCCGGGTCCGGCCCGCTTGGGTGCGGCCCGGCCCAGCCAGGGCAGCCGCCCGGTGCGCGGCGTGCCGCCAGGGGTTCGGCCGAACGACCGAACCGTTTCGGGCGGGGGCGTTGCCCCCGCGTGAAGTAAACCGCGGACCCTTTAATGGGTCCGCTCTGCTGGCCGGCCAGGGGTTATGACCCCCGGCGCTCTCCTCGAACTGGCTGGCCCGGCTGGCCGGAAGGCTTCCGTCATCATGGGACCGGCAGGGGCCGGTCCCCTCACCCCGATGCCGGTGGCCCTATACCGGCCGCCGGTTCCGCTGCTCCGCCGCGGCCTTGGTTCATCCGGCGTGGCATGACGGCGCCGCGCCCCTCCGCTGCGGCCCCACTCCGACCGCGGTGCTTTAGTGGTTCTCAGGTGCGGAGCGGCGGCGCCGCATCTTTGGTTCGTTTTCAACGGCGTGGCGCGACGGCGCCGCGTCTTGGTTTTTCTTCAACGGTGCGGCACGACGGCGCCGCGCTTCACCCCCTTTCCTTATCAAAATTCCACGTGGTGCTTCGGCACCGCATTGCCTTGATCGCCGCAACAAAACCAACAACCAAAAAGGGGAGGAGTGTCGGCCATGTTCGTGCGGTCCGACCTCCTCCCTTTATCACAATAACAGGCGGTTCAAGAAAAGGAGAAAGCGAAGGAAGATTTCGTGAACCAAAAAATAAAATAAAACCCTACCTCAACGTTGTCGTCGAACGAGCGTTCGTCGCGGAATTAACCATCGTGGAAGAAGAAGATCGACGTGGAAGAAGAAGATCTTCGCGGAAGAAGAGAATTGTTGTTGGCATTAGGTGATCTCTGAGGAAGGCGTCACTCACCATTGTCCGCCGTTGGAGATTGGCGTTCTTCGTCGGCGGTGGTGCGTTCTTCGCATTCTTCGTCGAAGAACGAAGAATCCTCTCTTAGTTCTCCCAAAGGTTTCACACAACACAAACCCCCAACAATAATAAAATAAGTCCTCTTATTATTTTATTATCAACTTAAAATTTTGAAAAACAAAAGATAAGAAACGAACAATTAATTCGAAGAATTAATTGTAACAATTTAACTGCCCAATTTAATGGGGCGTTTCTTAACCAGAAAAACGCACGGTTGACTTTCATTAAAGAGGGGGTTTGCGGGTGCGTTACTTAGGAGGGAAGAAACGGTGGGCTCATGTGGGCCCCAACTCACAAATATCCTACTAAGTGGGTAGGATATTTTGGGTTCTACCCTATCCGCTTAACTTGGCTTAAGTGGCTTAAGTGAAATAAAATAAAGTTGTCGCACCACTTTATTTTATTTCTTAACTTAACCCCAAAAATTAAAAACCACACCTCGAGCAAACAAAACTCCGAATAAAGCGTTTCTAAGAAAATAATATCACTGTGATTCCATTGGTGCCCTCAGAATTTGATTCCGAGCACCGATTCAAAAGTTAGAAAACCCCGCTCGTTCGTTCACTGAACGTACCCAAGCTAAACTTCGGAAAATGATTCCGGGCACACCGGGCCTCGGAATCAGGCGCCGTCAGAAACTGCATTCTTGTAAAATCTCAAAGAAAATTTAGAAAAATATTTCCTTGAATTTTAAGGGTCTTTACAAATTATTATTATTCAAGTAATAAAAATAGGTTCATTTTATGCAAAAACATATAATTTTCTAAGAATTTTCTTTTTATGCGCTATGCATTTTTTTAAGAAAATAAACAAATTATGGTTAAATAATGATAAATTATAATGTTAATATGAATAAAATAATAAAACTAACTTAATTTTAAATCAATGGTAAAGAAGAAAATGAACAGTTAATATTTTAAAATTTTATTTTTATATAAAAATAGTTTTTTATTATATTGTATGCTTCCAATTAAAATTTAAATTCCCAAATTTTTGAATTTTAATTGAAAAAATGAACTAATGTTTTTATTAATCTATAAAATAATATATTAGGATAAAATTTTGATATTTTTCTGAAAAAAATAGATTTTTTGGTGAATAGTACAAAATACAGTTTTTACAAACACTATGACCTTTATGACATCATTTCGATATAAGAAAGAAAAAAAATTATGAAATATTTTCCTAATTGAATATATATTTAATAAGTAAATTTTTATATTAAAAATATTACTTTTAATTTAGAAACCTATGATTGAAATTTTGAAACCTAAGTAATATTTTTTCTAAAAAGTATTTTTATACATTATAAATTAATTATCTTAGAATTAATTTTTATAAATTATAGAAATTTAATATTATAAAATCATTTTCATTTTTGGAATCAGTGTATCCAAATTATCTAATAATATTATTTTTATTTTTAGTTATAAAAAATAAGTTATTGAGGATAAAAAAATAATTACAATAGTAAAAGTAAATTGTGGTAAAATTTTGAATTAAGGGGAAATGAGAAAAATATCTCAATACTTATTACTTATTTGTGTGTATGAGAGGTGGATCAACCAATACCTACCCATTCTCCATAATTTTCCACTTTTGGAGCTACTTTCCTTGAATAGTGTGCCTCTTATTATAAAAATGCCAATAATATCACTTATTAAAGTATCTCTTCACCACCCCACTTCTCCTCACACCTTATTCCTCCTAGTTCAACAAAACTCTTCCAAAATACCTTCCCAGTTATCCTATACATTAAATATAAGTCCTTATCTTATCAAAACACCACCCTTCAAAGGATTAATCCAATTTTTAAAATATTTATTTCAACGAGTAAGGAGGTTAGATCCTGCCAGACTAAATAAGAATCCAAGGTAAGGTTTTTCATTTAAATTTCCATTCATTGATAAATATTTTCATATTGTGAACCTATTATTATTTTATATTGTGTACTTAATAACCAATGGATTATTTTTTAATCATTAATGATTCTTTATTTTATTTTATAATACTTCTCATAAACCTTCCTTCATACTCATTGTTTTTTTTAATACTAAAGTAGTAGGAGTTTTTCTCATCTCAATTTTTCTTATTTGAGACATATGTCATATTCACCACTTATTTTTCTTTTTGTAGTTTACATTTTTTCCATTTATTTATTTATATCATACTTCTCATTCAATTCAATTCATTATCAAATCTATTTAAGGTTTTCTCATTCAAAAGATTTTAATTCAAAAGTAGCAATACAATTAAGGGTTTTGGTTACCTCAGTATTCGATCATTGTGATATGATTATTATTTGGGAAATTTATTATGATAAGTTGGGTATAATCAAACTTATGAATGAATTTTATTTCACATTATCTTATGATTCTTGTTATTTTCATTACTTTCTCATGAACTCATTTTATATGAATGGTCACATCAATTCTTCTTCTTTCATGAATTTTATTCCTCATAACAATGAAACATTTTTAATAATTATCCCCATCGTATTTAATAGTTTTTCCGCATGTCTATATTATTTTTTTGAAAAATGTTTTCATTTATGATTTTTAAATCAAAATATTTACTATCTCATGTGATCTTATCATTTCTCTTTACTTATTTTTAAAATAAAGTATTAATATCATTTTTATGAAGGGGTTTCAATAAAGTGATTTTAAAATATTAAAAGTTATTTTCTTTTCACATTTTTATTTTTTATCATCACCTCCATATTTTCTCTGAAAATTGTTTATATATTTTTATAGGATCCATTATTTAGATTTCTTTCCAAATAATGTTTGAAAATATTTTTCATGCTACCTTCTCAAAAATTACTTTTTAAAATAACTAAAAACATAAACTTTTTATAATAAGGTTTAAAATGTTTTATGAAATTTGTTGATGATTTTTATTCTATTTTCCTCTCTATATCAAAAGGATCCATCTCCAATAGACTTTTGTTTCATGAATCAACCAATAAATAATATTATGAAATACTCTATTTTTGGTGATTGAATTTTGGTATCGACTGACCCAATTCTGGAGGTCATTATATGTGATAACATTTGTAAATTTTATGAAAATCATTTCATTTTATTAGGATTTTCATGATGTAATTTTTAAATTATTTCATTTGGAACACATGCATATGGATTATCATTATGTTATAGTTGATTCTTATAACACCCCAAGCTTCCACGGTACGTTTCCCTTTAAATAGTGCAATAGTGTGTGTTGTACGCAACATCGAGTTCTAACACACCACAACCAATAAAACTAGCCGTTATGAATAGTAATACCCACTTTTTGAAATTTATAAATTTTATTTTTCAAAATGGACTTCATTTTTGGATTCGGAATATCAAAATTAGCCCAGGGTGAATTTTTGGTATTTTTTTCTGAAAAACTTCATTTTTTTGATGAATAGTGAAACCACTAAGTGGTAGTTAAAAAAACTGAATTTCTCATAAAACTTAATTTTACCACTTTTGTGAGTGGAATTTCAAAAATTCAAGAGACACGATTAATACCAAGGAGTAAAATGTGGTTCAATGAGATGAAAATAATTTTTGGTGAATAGTAACTTTTTACTTTTATTTACCACGGTTAAAAGTAAATAGGGTAATTAAGGGTAAAAATAATATTAATATTACCCTAAAACATGTCCTAATTATATTGTACAAGTGTATCTCAACCAAAAACAACCTTAGGAATAAAATATTATCATTTAGGTCCACTTGGATTAGAGTAGGACATTTATTATTATTTAATTCAAAGAAGAGTTAAAAGAGTTTAAATCAAAGTTTATTTACTAAAACATTTTTAATATAGGGTTATACATAAGATAAATTCTATTTTAAATATTCATTAGAAATATAAAAATATTTTCTACATAATGGTATTTTATTTTTAATTTTTAGACATTAAATAATTTAATTTATTTATGACACAATGATGATGCAGTAATTACCATAATAGTGAAAAATTAAAATAATTAATATTATAAACACCCAAAAAATATAATTTGAGACTTTTTATGAATTAAACTAATTTTCTAGGATAATATTACATGTTAGGATTGATTTAATTAACTTTTTTCGAAGTAATAATTCTGTTATGATTTTTATAAAAATCAATTATTGAATAGTGTAAAAATTGACATAAAAGAGTTTTTAAAATACATATTATATTATTAATTGATTTTAAATTCCTAAAAATCTAAGGTTCGGCCAAGTGACTTATATCATGATATTTGTATCATTAATGGACCACTTGGGGGTTTCTTGGAGGTATATAGTAAGTTTATTAACCATATAATATAAAAATACAAAGAGACATTGTGAAAGTGAAACTAATTAACTAAGAGTTAATACTTACAGATAAGGTTAATATATTGACCCAAACCTGTCTAAATTCTATTGGTTGAGTGGTTTTAGACCCATCACCAAATTAGCCTTTAAATAATCCACTTTGGAGCCATTAGAAACCGAATATGAATTTATTATAAAATAATATTTCTAGCTTTTCCAAAGGTGCCCATCACCTCTCTTATAAAAGGGTACTCCCCCTTCTCATTAATTCACACAATAAAAGCCTTTTGGTTCGCCAACACCTGCCCAAATACTCTCTAAACTTCCATAAATACAACCTAGAGGCCTTAGTTTGATCAGATAGCCAAACTAAGGATCCCTTTTTATCAAATCAAAAGGAAGAACTCGAAGAAGAGGTAATGTTTTCACCACCCTTTTTCAAATTCATTTCTTCTTCAACTTCTTCTTTATTTGTTATTACCATTCTAAAATAATGAATCCATTATCTCCTATATACTATAATATTATTATAAATATGGTAAAACCATATTCAGTATTCTATCCATCCTTTGAATGACATTTCACCGTACGTGCGTACGTACAGTTTACCGTCTACACGTCGTGGTGTAACTGTTATTCAATAAATTATTATTTAGATGGGTATAATAATGATTTTTAATTCATAAATATAACATGATAATGATTCTGTATATATGATATACCATCCAATTATATATTATTTTAATATCAAAAGAATGATATTGTTGCTCGTGCGTTTGTACGGACTACCGTCTCCACGAACACGATAAGATTCATTCTCCATCGTATCCATTCAAGTATAATTATCATTTGATGATTTAAAAATAATGTTTAAGGACTTGATATCATTATGTATATGAATAAGATACAACCTATGCCTTAAAAACACGGCTTACGTAACAAAACATATAAAAGAAAACGAGTAAGTTAACACCCGAAACAACGATAATACTAAGATATTATTAACAAATCAATGTTAAAAGATCATATATGATATCATATTAATGTATATGATTATTGTATAATTTAATAACAATAATTTCACCATTATACAGGAGGTTAACCTACCCTCATCCAAGGAAAGGTACAAGTTAAGGGTTTATTGCGCAATCTCTTCATTATCCAAGGTTGTTTATACGTAATAATCTACTGGGATCTCTTTATCATCCACATCCATGTTTCTTAAAAATGTTTTTCAAAACATTATTACTATTTTAAAGAATATGGGTTAAAGTCATTTATACCCTTGTTTGACTTTTTATAAGAATTTTATAAAGGAATCTTTCTGTCATTTTCTAAACAAGGTCCTTTTAACCTTTTCGACAGAATTAAGGTTAGAATGTCTTTTTTAACTTATACGGTGGGTGCGGCTATTTTCCTCCATTATAAAATCGTTGAAGTTTCCCTTACAATATTATAAGAATATTTTCAAAGAAAATGTTTTATTTTATATGACTCTTAAATTATTTCAAAATAGAAAGAGATATTTCTCTAAAAAGAGTTTTGATTTCATCTATGTCAACATCCTTTGATGGATTTTAAGTTTATTTGGAGTTGATTATTATGATACAAAACTTCTATATGGTATTGAATTTTTTGTGATATGTTTGACTATGGATGTGTTATTTTATACCATTCATGGTTTATGGATGAAGTATTTAAATTTTGTATGCTAGTTTTAATACTAATGTTTATGTTATGTTTAAACCTGTTCATATGAGGAATGCATTGGACTTAATATGTGATGGGTGGAGCCCTCTATAGCTCCTCGATGCATCGGTAGGTGTCATGAGACAAACTAGTGTCTTGGCACAAGGCCTTGACAAAATCTTATTTTTAGTCTTGGCATGAGGCCTTGGCTATGTGGTTATGATAGTCTGGCATTATGCATTCCATCATTATGAAAGTGGTTATTGATATTGCATGTGAATATTCGATTAGTAGAATATCCATGTGAATAAGTAAATGGAATTATTTCATTTTATTTTTTACATACTATGTTGAAGTTCAAGTTTAAAAGGATTTTGTTTTAGTTATACATTTCCTTAAATGTTTATTCTTATTTATGAAAGTTTCCACTATATTGTTATCCTTACTGGGAATTTGAGCTCACCCCTTTTCTATGTTTTATTTTTTCCCAGGATGTGAATAAGTAATTTATGAATGACCTACAGGGATAGTATGAGGGGATAAGAGTGTGGACTATGGAGACTATATTTTTTTAGTTTTCATTTTATGATTTAATGTAAACTTTATGAATATATCTAGTTATTCCAAGGCTACTAAACGAATCGGTCTTTCGAGATTTGATATTTCTTGTGATCATGCCAATGTTATGTAATAATGCACTGACTCTGGGTAACTGGGGTCGGGGCATTACAATTCCTATATAACCCTCCAATTCATTGGAAAAATATTTATATATCTCATGATATAACCAAGGTAAATTAGTCATGATGCTCAATCAACTATGGGAAATAGGTTGTGATGTTTGATTCCCAATAGTAAACATGTTTTGATACATGATACACCATAGGAAATTAGTTTTGAAGCCCAATATACTATGGTAATGATGTTGTGATGCCTACTCCACTATGGGAAACTGGTTGTGATACATAAACCTCTATAGGAAACAACTTTACATGTCGAATCCACTAAGGTAAATGGTATGTGATTCCTGATCAACAAATTGAAACCTAAAGTAATGATTGATCCACTATAGGAAACAAGTTGTTATGCATGATCTAATATGGGAAATAGGTTGTGATACTAGATCCATTAAGAGAAACAAGAAGTGATTCATGATCCAATATGTTATGATTTCCATGCTTATTTATGAGCCACATTTCTATCTTAGATCCATATGTTATGATATATGGATCATGTTTATAGTCTCATTTTTATTCACTCTTATTCTATGATATATGTTGGATCATTTTAGGTTATATTCATTTTCTTATTATGACTTGTAGATAAATCATATTCTTCCATGTTAGTTTTAATCTGATCTTTCTCCCATGTTAATGTTTTCTTATATACTTACACTCTAACCCCTTAATGACTCATTGATAAATTATCCCCATATTGAGTATTTAAGATAACCCTTTTCTTATGTTTTTTATTCCATATGTTATGAAGATGAGTATAAAATAGGATATATCTATAAGTGGATACAGTATTGTGTGATAATGGATAAATGTTCATAATTTTGTTAAATTATATTTTTATGCAGCGAGTATCCAAAGACACAAAACCTTTATGGCCTAGTATTGTGTGATTATTTTTGATATGTAATGTTTATATTATGTAAATATCTGTAAGGTTTAATGAAGTCTTATTAATTGGTATAAAATCTATAAATAAAAGTATTTTTTTAACACCAGATCATAGAGTATGGTTCTGGGGAGCCTCATTTGGAATTAGAGTAGGGTTAGGTAATATTTTTGGATTAGTTTAGTTATTTTTAGGAGATAAAATTAGTGAAATTTATAAGTGATAATCATAAATATAGGCAGAACAAATAAAAATTTTGCTGAAGTAAAGAGTGTGAAGTTTCCTATCAATGTAATTCATGTCTAGATACAAAAAAAGTAGATGTGTGATCTAGACTGGATGCACCTAGGGGTAATAACCCTAAAAATGTTTGTTGGATATTAAATCATTCTTAACTCAGTGTATAAAAATTGTGATTAACTACACTTCTAGTTTTATAATTTGGGGGGATATTCATTAGTTGATTCACACAGTCCTTATGAACCCTTATAAATGATTGAAATAGAATTTGGGGATATAAAACTAGATAGGTAAGTAAACCTAATAAAAATTTAACTCTAAATTATCATAGGTTAAAATTATGGTTTCAAAGGATGAGATAGATTAGCATTGATTTCTCCTATTCATATAATGGTTTTCTATAATATTATCATATATTATCACAACCATTTGTTTTTAGTGATTATTTTGAATATGTTTCATGAAAATAAAGTTGTATAAGCTATGTTTCTACAGCTCACCATTACATATAATCCAATATAGTAAGAATATTTTTCACATATTGTTATGAAAAATGAAAATATAGACATATGTTTATTAAAAGGTAAAATATGAGTTACTCAGTCTTACCTAGGATAGTTATCTGACCATCTCATTATAAATTATATCTTGGGTCATATCTATATTTTAGATAACCTTATCTATTTCTATTAATATTTGATAATTAAAATTTTGAGGGTGAAATTTATTTAGGGGTGGAATGTAACACCATTATATTTTGTATGAATTTTCCTTTAAAGATATTCCATGATTTACATGTAACTCCAAACTAAAATGAACCATAATTCATTTTACAAAGATATAACATTAAAATGCAAGTAAATGAAAATATTTATTATATAAAATGGTTGATTACATCCATTAAAAGTTTATAAATTAAATGGGGTAATAAATAAAAATAAATAATATCTTTAAAACTATGAGATAGAATGAATGATTTTAGTATGTATATATATAGGAATGAAATCTAACCATTATAAATATGGTCATAGGAAATATGGTCATTTGAAATATAGTTATTAGAGATATAATCATAGGGTGTTCAAGTATCTAATATGTATACTGAATTTTTATATTAATAGTAAAAAATTTATAATAATATATTTTATAAATGATAAAAAACAAAAATATAATATTTAATTTATTTATTTCATTACATATTATTATCATTAATTTATGATATAATTTATTTATAAAATTCTAAAAAAATAGTTTAATACTAAAGGAAATATAAAATTAATTTTTTTATAATTTAAATAATTAATTTTAATGGTATTCTGTGAAGTCTATTTAACAAAAAAGTGGTATTTTTCAAAGAATTATTTTATTAGTGTTGAACTAAATATAAAATTTATTGAAATATATTGATAATATATATAAGAAAATAAACTAGCATTCATCCAATAGTTACTATTATACAAGTAATAATAAAAAATATTTTTTTCTTAAAAATGTATTTTACTAAAGAATTTATTTTTCTACACTAAGTATTTTCATTTTAAGAAGATAAATATAATATGATTAAATGGTGATAAATTATATTGATAATATGATTAATATATTAACACTAAGTTTTTTAATTTATAGGATATAATAAAGAGAACAATTAATATTTGAAAAATTCATTTTTCTATAAAAATGAATTTTCATTATATTTTATGTTTCCATTTAAAAGTTAAATTCCTAAATTTTAGAATTTTAATTTTAAATAATTATCTTCATTTTTATACCTATAAATGAAATATTATATTAGGATAAAATTTTGATATTTTTCTAGAAAGATTGATTTTTAGGTAAATAAGTATAAAATATTATTTTTACAAATACCTTGAATTTTACGACGTCATTAGGATATAATCATGGTTTAAAAATTTATAAAATATTTTTTATAGATTTAATATTAATTTAATAAATAAAATTATACATTAAAAATATTCATTTTAATTTAGAAACCTATGATTGATGATGAAGCCAATATTTTCAATAATTTTACTTCAAATTTCAATGTTTTAATCCCACCAATTAAATATTTTAAGGGAAATTTTCACATTTTATGGTTTTAGAAGTATTTGGAGCTTAATTATGAAAGTGAAATATTTTTTTAATTTTAATTACTTTAAGTCATTTCTGTAATTTAGACATAAATTTATTTACATTGATCCAAATTAAAAAAAATCCTTTTTAGGCTTATATATTGATTAAGATAAACTTAATCCAATGGAATAAAGGATAAATACAATCATAAGAGGCCCAAATATAGATCACATTTCAGGCTTTGGAATATATTCTAAAATAGTGGTAATTTTTAATATTAGCCTATGTCTTACAAACCACAAGCCCAAATGAGTTGAAAATTTACATGAAGATAGAAAACATCTAAGGGGATTTTTTTTAATTTCCACATAGGATTATACTTCCTTAATGGTTACAAATTCATGGTAACTCGGTGTATTATAATTCAAATAGTGATCCAATCTAGAATAATTTTTTGAAGTAAATATCTAATAACAATGGATAAACATATCAAAAGAAGTTGAAATTTTGTGGGAAATGAAGAAAATATAGGGGAATATATTCAAAGAATAATTTTTTTCCAAATATGGTATTTAAATGGGAATAACATATGATATATTATAGTGAACATATTTGGATCCAAAATCCCCCCCCCCCACTTACTTATAAATATACACCTCCTATTTTATTAAAAAGAGAGAGGAATTTTTCATTTTCCAGGTATGTAATTGTTGCTAGAATAGTTTTCTTCTGTTTTAATATATATTAGTCTTATTTTTCTCTCATTATTTATTTTTAATTTTGTTGTATTCAATCATACATCTCTAATACTGATGATGGTGGACATATAACCATAGTCTTGGCCTTTAATAAGATTTTCTCGGTGTTCTTTAATTATTATTATTCAGTTCTAAATATTTATTTTCAATTTTTAATAGTTCAGTGGGTATACTGAGGGGTGATGTGGTGATTTTCCATCACTATAATATATTACCCAATATTTTAAACTATTCACAACCAAACAACATTTATATCCTTTCTCTTAGAAATTCTATTTACATGATAGAGTTGAGTGTGTTTAATGGATGAAATATCATTCGATGGATCTAGGTATTAGAAGGTTTCATGCTCTCAATTGAGTTATGTTCATCATTATTGACTATCAAAGGAGTTGAAATTTGGTGCTCCAAAGAGATCACAGAGGCATGATAAGTTAATGACTCAAATTAGGGGATAAAATTTCATGTATGATGGGATGAAATATCAAAAATAATGAATTAAAAAATAATGGAAAATGATGGATCCAAATAATTAAAACATGGGACCAAGTTATTTATTTCTAACATTTGTTTACTTTTTATTTTCTTACTTTATTTTCATGCATTTCATCAGTCTCAAACCCCATTTCACGTATTTTTTCAAATATTAATAATACTAAAAATATAAAAAAGTGGTTGGGATAGTGAGTGATTAACACTAAGTATCCTCAAGAGAGATGACCTATGTCATCCCCTATGCTTCACTTAGTAAAAATAAAAAATATTTTGAGAGTGTGCGTGATAATTCTTATCAAAACTGGAATTGTTTTTTGGATAATAATTGTTTCTACTCACTATTCTTTATTAAAACTTTTGTAAATAAATTTCTTTTAATTCATTTTAAAAAATAAAAAATATATATCTTTCCATGATGTATTCCAATTCAAATTCTTATGCATATACTAATTAATCATAAGTGTAACGCTAAAAGAAAGTGGTTGAGAATGATCTTGAAGTCTGGTTACAATGGATTTGTAGAACATTACATGAAATGGATAAAAAATAGAATGGATAATTTAATATGTTCTTGTGTCTCATGATATGAAATATGAGAAGAATAATAACTAGTGGTGGAAGAGATTTCTCTGCTATTTTTTTAAATTGATGAGCTCGAGGATTCCTATAAGAAATTTAGTGAAGATCAAATAGGCCTTTATCAAACACTTCTGAAGGTGTTCTTTGAATAAAACATGTAATAATATAAAATTATGGGATATTAAAATGAATTATATGATAATTGGTCATAGTTTTTATAAGCTGAAAAGTTAATTGATTCTCTCATCTATAAAAATGTAAAATTAGCTCCTCTCCACCTCTCTCTTAATTTGTAAGAATAAAATAAATAAACACCTACTGACATAGAGTTTCTAGTAGCCCTACCAAAATAGATCAAGTTTTACGATACTTTACTTTAAGGGGAAGACTTCTATATTTATTATTCTTATTTTAATTCTTTTCAAATTGATATTTTGAATTAATTCTCTTGACTTATATTTTTTATACAATAGAAAAAATGATTATGCCATAAATATTAAGGAATATGCCACATAAGTTATATAAAACGAAGAATATATTGAGGATAATGTGGTATTATGAATATCTCCTCTACAAAAACATGCATATTATATAGAGGAAGACACCACAAAAGTAAACAAGAAGCACCTCAATCTTCTTTCCCCTTCTACTCTGGGCCTCAAATTATCTATTTCTTATTTATTGGTGGTTAGTAATTTTCGTCTTTTATTTTGATATCTCTATTATTGGTGTCTTCTCATGGACAATATGAAAAGTCACATGTGGTGGTTCATCTCAAAGAAACAACATCCACCATTAGATTGGGGATAAAATTATACAACTACCTGACTTTGGGGAGTAAAAACCTAGCACCATTTGGGGGTCTAAACCAATAATTTCCCTTTTTATTCCTTATTTCTCTTTATTATTGTAAATTTAATTATTTTATTTATTTTATTTATTTTATTTTTAAAGTGGCAGAAACTTGGAGCTTAACTGAAGGAATCCACTAAAAATAAATAAGGTTGTGTTACTCATTTTTTAATTTATTTTCTTCCTAATTAAAATTCTATATGAAAATATTTTTTAATGTGATATGAACTAAAACTATAGTATTAAATGGAATAATTGAGGGGTTTAATTTCAAAAAAAAATATTATTATTTTAATATTATTCCATTTTTAAAATTTTTTTGTGAATTTATTATATTTTCCATTTTGTTTTTGGTTTGTTTTAGGATTCTTGAGCTTAAATAAAATACTTTAGAAAATTAAAACCATCATAGTATTTTCTTTCACCTTGCATGATTTTAATATTTTAGGATTTATATGATTAGTTAATGGATTTAGTTTCCTAATTTATAATCCTTTAATTTGATGAAGTTTGATCGATTGTGAAACTCGTGTTCACTAGTACAATCAAAATCAAAAGTCCTTCCCACCCCAAGAGGTTTCTAAACCTTTTTTACATCTTATTATAATTTCAATTTTTCTTAATAGTTTTGATACATGTTGTTTGATCTATAAATTTTTATTTTTATCTTTTTCAATATGGTTATATTTCATAGAATGTGTTATGTATGATTGAGGTGCCACATTAAAATCCCTTTTTCCATTCAACTCATATTTTGACATAACTTTACATAGGATCTTTATTAATCTCTTAGTATCCACGAAATTACTTGTTATTAAGACACATTATAATCTATTTATCCATTTAAAACATTCTCTAGAAGTTAAATTCATGTGGGTGGGTAACTTTGGTTGTGTTGTTCTGATTTTGGGAATTTTTTTGAGTTGAATTTCTATATTTTTTTATGGTTTTTTGGATGAAAATTTCATAATGGAAAAATGTATAGGTAACCAGAATATCATTAAAAATATATTTCAAGATTTAACTAATACTTCAAGATCCAAATTTTCCATTCTTTTCTCAAATATATGATTTTGAAGAGATGTTCCATATCTAAATTAAAGTTAATAAAATGCTAAAAATAGAGGAAAAGAGGGAATAAAATTACAATTGATTTTGAAATTCTAGTTTATTTAATTCCAAATAAAATCAATAGTTATTTAAAGTTGATTCATTTTTTATCTTATTTAACTGAACAAAATTCTTGAGAAAAACTATTTTCATGGATTTAATTCACTTTAGAGCCAAACCATCCTCATTATACTTTGGATGTTTTTACATTTTAAACCTATAAACCATCAACCTTAGATCAAATCATAAAAAATACCTCATTATTAACACATATTTTTCACTGTTAAGTTGATATTATAAGGGGATATCAAACTTATAGATACCACACATATTCTTGAGAATAAGAAATACTCCACAAAAAAATCATCGAATGAAGATATATACAAATCTATGGAGGTAGGTATGACATGAATAAGCGGATTAAAATGATATTGAATGGATGTTTCTTATTTTTGATGATTAAGGTAATTTTGATCTATGTAGGAGGCATGATATTTTCCTTTGAAATAATAATTGATTATTTTTTTCATTTATTCTTTGAAAAGTTTATTTTGACTTTAGTATAGATGATTTCCCAAGAGTGTAATGCTTAAGTGTATAGGATTTGAAAGATACAATATTTTCAATAATTTTACTTTTAATTTAATTTTTTTAATCCCATGAATTTAATATCTAAAGGTAAATTTTCACATTTTATGGTTTTAGAAGTATTTTAAATTTAATTATGAAAATATACAATTTTTTGAATTTTAATTATTTTTAGTCAGTTTTGTAATTCAGACATGGATTTCTCTATACTGATCCAAATTACAAATTACTTTTTGGTAACTTTATATATTAATTCTAATAAATTTCATCCAATAGGACAAAAGGATGAATCCGATCATAAGAGTCCTAAATATAGATCACAATTAAATTGTTGGAATTTGTTTATAAATCAGAAAGAATTTTGAAGATGGACCTATATCTCACAAAGTACCAACCAAATAAGCTTAAAATTTACATGAATATATATATATATATAATCCAAATAAACAATTACTTTTATTTTCACACATGATTATACATCCTTCATGGTCATAAATTTATGGGAACTTGGTACATTGTAACTTGAATAGTCATCTAGGCTATAATACTTTCTTATAGTAAATATCTCATAAAATCTGTTACATTTGTCAATAGAAGCTTCAATTTTGTGAAAGAATTCATAAAAGATAGGGGATTAACTTTCAAGATGAAAATTTATCCAAATTTTTCCATTAAATCTGAATAAAACACTCAAACTTATAGAAGAAATATTTAAAGCCAAAATTTTCACCCCTCTTGCCTATAAATGTACACCGCCTCTTTCATTCAAAGAAGATAGTTTTTTTCAATTTATAACTAGAGAGTTACTGTTGGGATAGTTTTCTTCAATTTTAATATATATTATTCTTCTTTTTATCTCATTATTTCTTTTCAATTTTGTGTTCTTACATAATATCTATCTAATACTCACAATGGTGAGTAATTAATCCTAGGCTTAACCGGGGGGCTTATCGGTGTTCTTGAATTCATTTTATTTAATTATAAATGTATATTTTTTTGTAATATAGTAGTGGGTGTATTGAGGGTTTATGTAGTGATTTTTCATAATTTCAATATATTACCCACTGTTTTATTTTATTCCCTACCAAACATTATTTCCTACCCTTCTTTCAGGAATACTCTTTGTACAATAGAGTTGATGTAACTCAATAAATAAACCTTAGGACGAAGTTCTTTCTTTATAAAATTTGTTTATTTTTTTTGTCTTAATTTATTTTCATACATTTAAATATTATCAAACCTCATTTTATTCATTTACTTTCAAATATTTAAAATATAGAAAATATTAAATGAAAATTGATAGTGATTGATTTACACTAAGGATTCTCAAGAGAGTTGACCTAGGTTAGTCCATATAATACACTTAGAAAAAATAATTAATATTTTGAGATCACGCACAAAAAAATCTTATAAATTGACATTTTGGTCCCTTCAGTCTATGGTGTTTTCCTTCAAACCAAAAATAGTTTTGGACTATGACCCTGGACCCAGTGGGTGACTAGGAGCTTCATCGATCTCAGACCCTATTTATAATGGAACATGGGAATGAGTTTTTAGAGTTTGATGTCTTTTTATGGTTATTATTTTTGTTTGGTTTTATGAAGTTTTATAAATGATATAAGAATTTTTTATTTTTTTGTTCATCCTAGAAGTTGACTATGTTGTTTCGGTGATGTTGGGGATGCACGACAATGGTAGAATTTTGGAAAATTTAGTTTTGGTGTGATTAAGGATTTTTTTATATACTCTCTCTCTCTCTCTCTCTCTATTTTCTTGGTGTTGGTTCAAATTTAATATTTTTTTTTATGGAGAGATCGGTGGTGTTTTATTGGTTTAATTGTTGGTTTGATGACTACATCAATGATCTGGGAATATTTTCTAGAATATTGTATAGGATATTTCAATGAACATGAAGTTTATGACATTGTGTAGTGATGAAAATAATAGTGAGTGGTGATAATGGTAATTTTGATTCGATCGACACAATCTTAAGTGATTTGGTGGTGAGGAGATCTATGTATGAATTTTTTATCTCTATATCCTTGATTGGAATCAAATTGTAAAGATGAAAGGTTATTTTATTTACTAGAATTTGAAATTTGAAATTTGAATTTGTGTAATTTTTTATTTTTTGGTTGCTTCAATAGAGTTTAACTTTGCCTATATGATGGTTGTAGTTTTTGTGAGGGTTCACGTTAAACTCATAAAAGTGTTTTCATAAAATATCAAAAAACATAGTTTTTGATGCCTATACCCTTATTATCTTAGAAATATTTTTTATCACATTTAGAAATTTAATATTATTACTGTATTTTAATATTTGTAATCAGCATATATAAGTTATATAATAAGGGTAATTTTATTTTTTATTCATAAAAATAAGTTACCAAGGTTAAAAACGAATTAGAATGGTATAAGTAAATTATGTTAAAAAGATAAATTAAGGGGGAAATACCTAAAATATCTCAAAACTTATCACTTATTTGTGTGTATAAGAGGTATATCAACCAAGCCTTTACCTCTCTACATTATATAACACTTTTAGATATACTTTCCCTGAATAATGTATCTATAATTAAAAAAATATCACTCCTCTCAATTATAAAAGGATCACTTCACCATTCCACTTCACCTCACACTTTAATCCTCTTTTTTTGACCAAAATATTCTCAAATGCCTTCCAAAAAATCCTAGGCACTTCCTAGATCTCATTCTCTAAACAAAATACCACCTTTAATATTCTTAATAAAATTTTCAAATGATTGTTTCAAGGAGTAAGGAGGTTCATCATGCCTGACCAAGAAAAAATCCAAGGTAAGTTTTTTCATCCCAATTTCACTTCATTGAGTCATGTTTTCATATTATGTACCTATTATTATTTTATATGGAATAATTTATACAAAATGTCTTATCTTATCATCATTAATGATTATTTCATGGATTTTATAAGTCACTTCATGAACTTTCCTTCAAACTCGATGATTTACATTAATACCAAAGTGGTTAGGGTTCTTCTCATTTCAATTTTACTTCTTTGATAAATAACTATATTCTATACTTATTTTAGTGTGTGTGGTGTATATATTACTCATTTATGTATTTATATCATAAATTTCAGGAAATTTAAGAGATTTTAATATCTATCAAAGTTTTTCTCATTCGATGGTTATTTATTCTAAAGTTATGAAATTCATAAGTATTTTTTATTAACTTAGCATCCATTCATTGAGAAATGATCATTATTCTAGAAATTTATTTATATAAGTTAGGCACATTCTACCATATTATTTAATTATATTTTATTTTATCTCATGTTTCTATATATTTATATTTCCTTCTCATGAACACCTTTCTTAAGGATGGTTACATCAATAATTATTCTTTGATTTACTTCTTTCCTTATAAAAATGAAACTTTGTTATTAATAATCCCCATCCTCTTTAATAGTTGTTTTCATCTACATCCATATTCTTTCATTCAAAAAATATTTTTATTTAATATTTTGAAAACCAAGTACATATTATACCATGTGATTTTCTTAGTTTTATATAACTCTTTAAAAGAAATTTTTATTATTCTTTTTATGATGTGTGTTTCAATAAATATATTTTAAAATAATAAAAAGGTTCTTCCTTTTATGGTTAAATGTTTTACCTTCCACTCCAAAATTACTCTAGAAATCATTTATGAATTTTTCAAGGCTCCATTATTTATATCGATTTATAAATAATATTTCAAAACAAATTTATGATTCTTTATAAAAAATGGATTTTAAAAGTAACTCAAAACTTTATCTTTTTACAAAAAGGTTAAAAATGTTTTATAAAATCTCTCTTTTGATTAATTTGTCATTTTTTTCTATATATATAATGAATATATATCTAATGGAGTTAAATTTAATGAATCACCCTCTAAATTATCTTATGAAATACTTCTTTTTTAGTGATTGGATTTTAGTATCAAATGATCTAATTATTGAGTTCATTATATGTGATACCATTTAGAAATGTTTTGAAACATATTTTTTCCTTAGGTTTTTCATGATATAACTTGTGAATGATTTCTTGTGGCATGAATATGTATGAATTATTATTATTATATGGGTGAGTCCTATATAAAACTCTAATTTATTGGGTAAATATCAATATATCTCCTGAGAAAACTATGGAAAATGAGCCATGATTCTCAATTCACTATTTGAAAAAGGTTGTGATGCCTGATCCACTATGGGAAACATGTTATAATTCCTAATACACTATGGGAAACATGTTATGATTTTTGATTCCCTATGATAAAGTGGTTGTGATTCCTGATCCTCTATGAAAACATGTTTTGATGCATGATCCACTATAGGAAACAGGTTGTGAAGTTTGATCCACTAAGGGAAACAAGAATTGATTCTTGATCAACTTAGGGAAACAGGAAGTGGTTCCTAGTATACTATGGGAAATAGGTTTTGATTATTAATACACTATGGGAAATATTTTTTGATTCCAAATCTACTAAGGGAAATATGAAGTGATTCCTAATTCACTATGTTATGATTTCTATACTAATTTTTATGCCATGTTTATATGCTTTATACCTATGTTATGGTCCATGGATAATGTTTATTTTCTTATGTTTTTACATTATTATTCCATGATATATGTTTTATCATTAAGGTTATATACCTTTATATTATGAATTGTGGAAAATTTTCATTCTTATATGATCATTTTAATCAGATTTTTCTTTGATGTTCATCTTTTCTCATATAATTATTCTCAAACCCATTTATGACTCATTGATATGTTTTTTTCCTTACTGATAATTTTAGATCACCTATTTGTTATGTTTTCCATTCCCTAGGTTATGAACATGAGTATAACCTAGGTGATCGATATAATGGGATACATTATGTTTTGATTACAAATAAATATTCACAATTATGCGAAATAGTATTTTTTTTATAGTTATTATCTAAAGACACTAAAACTTTGGGTTCTAGGATTGTGTGATCATTTGTGAGAAGTAATGTTTTTATTAAATAAATATATATAATTCTATCTTATTCATCTCACAAGGTATCAAAGATATAAATTAAATTACTTTCTTTTACCAATATATCTTGGAGTTTGGGTATGAAGAGTTTCATGATAGATATTGTTGAAGTTGTTATTAATGTATAACAAGTTAGCATTGACCCTTTATTGTAGTTGAATTATTTATCTTGGTTTTATAGAAAAAATTAGGTTTTAAAACCGTTCAAAATATTTTAAAAGTGTAACCATTTTTTTATTGTAAATAACATATATCATCCCTACCACTTCCTATAGATTTGGATTTTAATATATAAGATTTGGTAAAATATTAACACATATCAATGATTATAATAATTCCAAAAGGATTATGATTATGTTACCCATGATATTCTCCACAAATATATTTGTTAATAAATATCCATGAATATTTGATCAATTATACAAATTATTATCCTTAATATAATGAACAAATTCAGAGTGTTTGAATCCTTTGAAATAATCTCTATAAATTTATATCTTGAATATTTATTCAAAATAATTTGAATAATCCTAGAAAATTTCACTAGTTAATTTCCTTTGGAAAACATTTAAAATTTTAATATTCATTCTAAAAATATGTATTTTAATGTGATAAAATATTATAATTATAAAACAACCATTTCAATTCATATGAGATATACTTAATTTCACCAAAATATCAATACTTATATACATAATATAATTAATATTTAATAAAAAATAATGAGAAAAAATGTGTAACATAATTCCAAATAGAAGTAATACATAATATAATTTAAAAATAGAATGTAATAAATAATATATTTAATATGTAATATATTTTACATTGTGAAAAAAATCAATATGTAACATATTTATAAATATAAGAGAAATATAATATATATTATTATATAGATCCATAATAAATTAAATTTTTAAAACTCTCAGTGAATAAGTACAGTAATTGAAACATAACACAACAATATGTAATATATTTTATAGAATTATCAAAAATATTTGATATGTAATATAATTTTAAACATCCTAATAACACATAACATAATTTATTTGTACTAATCAAACTTAATATTTTTAACTTAGGAAAAGTTTGATACATAATAAAATATTCAATTCATAATATAAATTACTTAGGAATATTTATCAAACTTTATATGTAATATCCTAAAATCAACGCATAATATACTTGAAACCTTCAAATCATACATAAGATATTTTACTTTGGATTTTTTTTGAAATTCCAATACGTAAAATATATTAATTGTTAGTCTTTCTGGAATCCAAAATTAGAGCAGAATAAAGAATAAATAGAATAAATTTAGAATAATTATAATCAATAAATATTAAATGATAAAGAGTAATAAATTTAGATAATAACTAAATAGAAAATATAAATAATAAAAAATCCTAAAAGATTAAAAATCATTCCTTTCATCTAGAACATGCACAAACTCAGAACAAAGAATCTATAATTTCATAAAATAAGAAAAATAATAGATCAAAATAGTTAACAACCTATAATTCCATATTATAGTAGAGAATAACATAATACTAAAAAAATGATATAAATTAAATTGTGAGGTATGTAATTATAAAACCAAAAATAATTAATGTGCCAATGATCCACGCTAAATTTACTGATTTATATAAACACAAGAGTAGAAATATGCAAGTGAACTTACAGAAGTGAGTAATAATAATCAGTACAGTAATCCCAATAAATGAGCCAACCTCCACATAAAACTTATTATGATGTTCCAGATAAATACAGAGAGTGTGAACCAAACAAACACCCAAATGAAACAAATTCCAGCATCCTTTTCTATGGCCATTCTAAACCAAAGTTATATAAATTTCATTAAAATTATACTCTCTAGATAATAATATATACACATATAACACACATCATATATTAATCAAAATATAAGGGTATATACCCATTAAATCCTACTAAGGGACTATTATACCCAATATATCATCTCAATCCTTGGTCCTCAATTACTCGGGGAGGGGTAATAGTTTGATAAACCCTAGCCATCCTAGAAATTTACCATAAAACATATCCCTCAATTGAATATTGAAATGCACCCAACTATATCTATGGATGGTAATTTCATAATCCAATATTTCTATATTTGTCTCCCTATATAAAATCGATAATAATAGAAAGTAGTGTCACAATATTGAAAATACAATAAAATAATCATATATAACAACATGGGTTCTCTATTTTTTACATTCTCTGGATATCCCTAAAAACGAAATCACAAGTCACATGTAAAAGAAATGACTTTATAGTTATTCAACCTCAAAATCAAAGTAGTGGGTGAGAAATAATACCATGAACTCAAATCAAACAAAATAAATAGATTCATCACATACAAAATAAGTCCTATGAATAAATCATGGTGAATTCTTATTCCAAAACATAATGTTTGAGCCCCTAATTTACCTTAAATCACTAATCCAAAAAATTACCTCATACAGTAACTCCACACCATCACCATGTGAATTAAACATTATTAACATGAGAATTACACATCACCCATTTAATAATTCAAAATCATAAACAAAAAAATTCCATATTATAACCCTAATAATTACACATCTTCACCTGTAAAAATTCACCAGATCTTCTATATTGGTATGTTTTCACTTCCACTTGATCCTCTTATAAATTAAACCACTCAAATTATATTATAAAAATTCACAAAAAAATCAAAAAGGTTTTATTAGGTATATAATTTCAAAAAAGTGCAATATAACTTTTAAATTCTATTTTTTACATTAAACATCCCCCATACATACCCCATATTTTCCAACTAGGGGATTCCACTTCAAACCTCTATGAACCAACCATTAATTCACCATGTATTGTGGTGAGTGGCGGAATATTGGATATCCAATTCATGTGATCACATGATCTAACAACCCACATGCCTTCAGCTTATCTTAGTAAAGTTATTCCACCTTGAGCATAAAATATGTATGATTGGGAAGCCTCATAGAATATCTGAATATCTTCCATATGAAAAAATAGAGTGTAATATGTCCTTACCTATTTTATCTAATTCATTGATTATATAGCTATTACAGTTCCACCACCTAGCCTTTATTGGACCGCCACATTTCATTGTTGATGGTCCAAACCCTAAAATTATTATCTTGGATCATCACCAAATATCAATATAATTGTTCTATCAATACAATGTTTCTAAATATATAAGTTACTCATAATGAGTCATATATTAAGTCCTTAAAGTCTTGAGAGATATTATAATTCACATGAAAATATCTATAAGATTTATCTCAATTGAAAATTTATATATTCATGATATTGGTATTGATAGATTCATATCATTAATGATTTAAATTTATATAAGGTAGATTTCATGAATAAGACATTATAAAAGTTTGTATCACTTTGAAAAAAAATAGAAATAAGAAATTTATCTTATATTTCTCTTGAATCGTAGCTTGGATCATTGGAGTTTTTATGTCTATAAATTTATTTTTTTAACATCCTTATTTTTATGTAAAAAATAGATGTATTGATCAAAACATAGATAATTATGTATAATGATTTAAAAATAATAATATAACATATGTAAGAAATGATGGGTACAGGATCAAAACCCAAAAAACCATATCTCTTATGCAATCTCCAATGATCTCCTCCTTCAATAGTGGATTAATCCTTAAGATAAAAGAATATAATTAATATTTATTACAAAAAAACTCTATTAAGTTATTCTTTATAATTTTTAAAATTTTATTTCCAATGATGAAAAAAAAAATTAATATCTTAAAATAATACCAAAACACTAAAAAAAGTCCTCTTTCAAATTATATATGTCATTTAAGAGAATTTTATATACTTTACCTTGGTGGGATTAGGAATCTAATATGATAAAATTTGTTTAAATATTATAACCAAGTGACCAAATCACTATATTTATCTATTTAGGTGAGTAATTTTATCCCAATTATAAAACTTTTAAAAGGGTATTTAGTTGAAATATACATTAAAACAAAAAACTCTATTAAATTGTTATGATTAAATTAATAAATTAGAGTGATTAAAAAATTATTTGGTAGAGAAAGTGAATCATGAAAGAAATAGATGATATAGAAAGTAAGCTTAGAAATAAACAAGACAAAGAGTGTTTGGGAAATGACTAAATTAATTCCATCAATTTCTGTAAGTTCCATTGAATATGAATTTTATAAATATGATAAAGAAATAAATATTATAGATATGTAAATAAACACTAAAGTATGATTAGATAATTATTCATGCTTATTCTGTGTATATGTTAATGCTCTAAAAATAATTTAACACATAATTAAATAGTTAGATATGCTAAAATAAAAAAAAAGATAAATAAATTTTAACAAAGTCCAATGGATAGGATATGGGAAATTTACAATATTTTTGGGATAATAAATATTAACATATCATATTTTCAATATATATAAAAATTTCATATCCTTAAAACTTAGTTTTTAAAACCTAAATAAGAATTTGGATATTATAACCAAATCCAAAAAATACTATGTATAAATATTTACCAATTTTCAATAATAAAATAGTTAAGTTTGTATCCCCAAAGCATCTTCAATTAGAATATCAACAGCAACGTCCTTATCATTATAAGTTTTTTAATTCAAAATATTAGAAGATAAAAAGTTCTTATCATTGGGACACATTTGATTATAAAATCAATGGGTGAATGGTTGGAAGTACAAAATCGAGTTCCTTGTTCCATTTTTATGTGAATATAAAATAATTATACATAAAGAATAATGGAATAAAGATTAATAAAAAATCCCAAAATAAAATATTTTTCTCTTCAAAGAAATATTAATAATAATAAAAAAGGTAGTATCAAGATATATCATCACTCCTTAGCTCTGATCTTCTCCCTTTTCTCTATCTCATTTCTTTTATTCTATACCCTCGATCCATAATCCAAATGAGTTATCCTAAAGACTTTATATAGTGGTTATAATTCTAACATCTGTAAATATTTTCACTGGAGAAGATGTCGAATCTCTTTTCATAATCACTCATTTGACCATTGTGTTTGGTGAAGAAACCCAAAATATGGTAACCTAGATCTAGTGCATACCTTATTAAATTGTTATAAGATACAAGGGACATCATCCCAAAGGACCAATTGGTTTAGTAGTCCTGAATAACTAGATACATATATGATTCTCATATTTCATAGGAAATTTAAAATACAAAGAATAAGAAAATTATTGTATCCATGATATTATTCATAATATCATTATTAATATCATGAATAAAGGAAACAAAATAAAGGGTGAGATCAGATGATCAGTAAGAGTTATGTATAGCAGAATCTGTCATGAGAAAATAAGGCATAATCAATATGGAAAAATAAATAAATAAATAAATAATCATTTAATCAATAACTTGATGATGAAATACATACTTGGATAATATCAATGCATTCATCTCGTGGATAATAATAATTGAATTATCAATGAAGTTAATTATTAATATTAGATGTTTTGATCTCAAACATCGTGATATATTTACCATCAAATCCTTTTTCCAAGATAGTTTTATCGATGTTTAGGTATATACCAAAAACTCATTTAATAAGGCTTTCCAACTAGTTTTTCTCATGAAAAATGTCATTTAATTGAGGGTCTATCTATAACTAGGACCAACCCATCATTTTATTTCCAATTAATTCCTCAAATATTTAATAATCAATTTAATTTGAAAATAATATAACTTATCAATAAATATATGTATTGATTAAATAATATAGAATATAAACATTTCTCTAGTTAATCAAATAACTTTCATAGTAAGACACCATATGTAAAAAAGGTATATGACTTAGGAATCAATTATATCCAGGATATAAAGAATGTGCATATATAAGAGAAATGAAATTTTTAATTAAAACTGATCATAAGTAAGTGAATGTTTCAAGAGAAAGTTAATAACCACAAAATTAATAGGATATACAAGATAACTATAAATTCATCAAAAATATAGTTTTTTGTAATAAAATAATTTCCTTTAGATTATAAAATAAAATAGAATCAAAGCATGAAAATAAGATTTCATTAAATATTTTTCTTTGTAAAACCACAAAAAAAACTTATAGAAGAAGGTGAATATCATAAAATGGTTATGGTAGTGGGAAAGTCCATTAATAGCGTATACGTTAAAAAATGTTATTTTTGAATTTTTCTAAAGAAAGTTAAAAATGAAAATTTTATAAAAAAACATAAATATTCCATTAAAATATTTTCAAAAGTCAAGGCAATATTAAAATGTCCTTAATAAATCATTTTTGTAAATAAAAAGGAATTTTTTAAAACAAATTTGAAAAATATGCACATTGAAGAAAAATATACCCAATTAAAAAAGAGAAATATGATTTTTTTTAACATTTACTTACATGAAATAAATTCCAAATAAAAGAAAATTTTTAATAAAATATGGAAATCCTTAAATATATAGAAGATAGATGGATTTGATAAATTATATTTTTTAATATTCCTTCAATGAAAATAAATGCAATCTCAAAAATGAGATTGCTAAAATAAATCCTTTCCCATTTAGAAATGTTTAAATTGAAACACTAATCATCATGAATAAATATATATTCCTATTAAATAAATCCAAGAGGTAGTACATACCCCACATAAAAGTAAATAGGTGTATAAAATCAAGTATTTCTTGATGAAGTGTAAATTCAGAAGAAATCCATTACCTCAAGTTTGAATTCCCTCATAAATTATTTTATAATCCTTTATAATAAATTTAGATTTATTATAATTACATGATATAATAATATACATATCTATAATATCATATATGATCTATTTATAATATTTTATCACCCATTTTTTAATAATCTTTTATTATTAACATTATTTTAGGTGTTAAGTGTTTCGTTTTTCATGTATGTGTTTTATTCGGTATTTTCAATCCTTGCATGTTTCTCACAGTTCAATCATCTAAAGAATTTTACTCATGGTATAAATATCATATATATACTATATATATATATATATATTCATCTATAAAATATATACATAGAAAAATTAATTACACAATTCATGGAGATGGTAGGTCATACGCACACATGAACGTTGTTTCCACCTTTTGATGGATAGAATGAAAGAATGTTAAATAATAATTAAACTTTAAATAATCATTATTATATCATATATATATATCATATATATTCATTTAATATATATTAATTACAATCTATGTAAATCATAAATGAAAAATTGATCACATCACTGCATGGAGGTTATAGTCTACACGCATGCACGAACAACATTATCATTTTCTAACAGATTGGAAGATGATAAGGTATATATGATATTATAATTACAAAAGTAAAATTATGTAATAAATATAATATATATTCATTAGTTATATATTTATAACCATTTAAGTAAAGTGTTGATGAAAAACGAATTACACCGCTATGTGGAGATGGTAAGTTGTATTTACGCACGAGCGATGGTTTCACTTTTCCTAGGAAGGAAAGGAGATATAAATGGTTAGACCATAATCATAATACAATATAATTATATTTATGATACTAGATATAGTATTTTATGATATTCATAATATATTTATAGTAATTATATGAAGAAATAAATTTGAAGGAGTCGATAAAGGCGATTACCTCTTCTTTGGTAGACTTCCTTTAGATCAATTCTTAATGGCCCTTATAATGGTATTTTAAGAAGAACATAACCTGTAATTTGTAAATAGATAAGTTAATAAAATAATTTTATAATTTTTGGCAGATATATATTCCTCAAAGTGGTGTTAAGTAAAGAGAGAAGGGGTGTCCTTTTATAAGTGATGAGGGGGGCACTTTTTGAAATTCATGAAATATTATAATATAATTTGTGTCTAACACATGAAAAATGGTTCCAAAATGGAATGAATTAAAATATAATGAGTTAGTGGTACTAATATAAAAATACAATAAAATGTATACAAGTTTATATATCATTTTAAACCTTATTCTTTGGAGTAACCTCTTGGTTAAAAAATTTTAACCTTAACTGTGGTAATGAATTTTTAAATATTAAAGGGTTATAATTCTACTTATAAGGTGAAAATTGGCTCATAAATGTCCTAGTGATGAAATTATAGATCATATTTTATCCCCCTTCTCCTATTTAAATATTTTTATTTTTAAAAAAAATTAATAAAATATTGTTTTCATAAAATATTATTAATGTCATTTTTGATATTATTCTTTTAATTTGACTTCAAATGAATAATTAAAAAGATGTAATTAGAATATAATAGTTTCAAAAATCCATGATACGATATATTCATCTATGAAATTATTAGAACACAATAATTCATCAAAATTGTGTTACTTTAAATATTTTAAAAATCATTTATTTTACTTTTTTATTAATAGGATAAATATTGGATCGACATTGTGTAAGAATTTAAGGTAATTATTAAATCACTAAAAATTAAAAAAAATAACATGATAAAAAATTAATTTATATTTAAAATTAACATTTAAAACCAAACATAAACTTTTGTATCCTTATGGAAAAACATTATAGATATTAAAGTCATGAGTGTGACATTTTATTTTTATTCCTTTCTTAAAGTAATATAAAGTTCAATATCAAATAAAATAAAACTAAGTGGACATGTTTTTTAGAATTGGATATAAATAGATGAACTAAATTAAAAAAATAGGTAAAGTTTAAGTGTTAGAGAAATTTTAAGGCCCTATCCCAAATTTTTCATGTTGTTTTATCCATTTTACACTTATCGAGGTGGAAAATATTCACCAAGGTTACTATTCATAATAACCAAAAATAAAAAGTACATTTTTACCAAATTTGAAACTTATGATTCAAAATATGGAATAAATTTTATTAAAATCAATTCAAATAAGTGGCCTAAATTAATTTAAGATATAAAACATAAAATACAATGAAAAAATAATGTTTTTTTGAAAAATAAATTTTAAGTCAAAAAAAGAACTTCAACCAAAATCAGGTATAATTATGATTCAATGTAATTAATTAGATTATTTATAACTAAATGTATATTATGTTCATTTAGGATTAAATTTAAATAATTGTGTGGCTTTTTCAATTAAATTAAATGACAGTTTTACAAAAATCATAATTTTTCACTATTCACTAAAAAATAAATTTTTTAGAAAATATAAAAATTTCAACATAAGGTAATATTGACATGATGAATTCCAAAATTATATAATTGTATCATAATAATATTTTAATAATTTTTCATGGTTTATTTAATCTTAGTGTTATGTGTAAATAGATCTATCAAATAAATTTATTTAAAGGGAAATATATTATAAAATATTGGGTTGTTACATTATACCCCATTATAATAATTTCACCATTATAATTACATCACCCTAATACAAAAAATGAGGACACTTCTACCTCATCATATCCTTAGGTCCCCACATGGATTTATAAATTTTATGATTTCTCCCTAAAACTTTGACCAGATGAGTGGTCTTGTTTCTTACCACTTTCTATCTATAATCAAAAATTTACACCAGTTGTTCCTTATAATATGGATCTTTATCCAGTCGTATAGCATATTATTTAAGTACATGTGAAGGATATAGTATACACTTTCTCAGGATAGATACATGGAACACATCATGAACTTGAGAGATATTTGTTAAAAGTTCCAAGTGATATGCTACCATCCCGATATGACCAAGCATTTCAAAGGGACAAAATATATCTATGGCTTGGATGACCCTTATTTACAAACCTCATAAACTTATAATAAAGAGATATTCGAAGTAATACATTTTCACCATCTTCAAAATATATATTTCATTGATGATTTTCAGCATAACTTTTTTTTTACTTTGATTTTCCCTTATGTGTTGTTGAATGGATCTAACCTTCTCTAAAATTTCAACATGTAGATCATGTAGCAATATATTTATTTATTTGGATTTATCCCAACATTTTTTAGTTCTTCTCTTACTTCCATTTTGTTAATCATAATGATCCATATAAATTCTAGAGTGAAATCTATTATTATAAGAAAATTCTACCAAATATAGGTTTTTGATCCCAACCACCTTTTAAATCCATAGAAAATGATCTCAACATGTCTTCTAAAGTTTAAATGGTACTCTCAGAGTGACCATATGTATGAGGATGACAAGTAGCACTGAAACATAACTCTATATCCAGATCTTTTCAAAGGCTTCTCTATAACATTGAGGTAAACCTCATATCCATACAATTGAGATTGGTACTCCATGATATCTCAAAACTTCTATAATGTATAAGGGGGTAAGTTAATATAGAGGGAAATATTATTTAATAATAAAAAAATATTGATTTCTTAATTCAATAAACTACAACCCAAATAGCATTTTTCCCTTTAGATATTTTGGGGAGTCCGATGATGAAATACATGGTAATTTTTTCACATTTCCATTATAGTATGGGTAATGGTTGTAACATCCCCTTAGACTTATGTCTCTCAACCTTAACTTGCTAACACACCATGCATTGGGATACATACTCAGGAGTATCCCTTTCATGTTATCCTACCATAAATATTTCTTTATATCTTTATACATCTTTGTACTTACAGGGTGAATAGATAATAATGAACTATGAACCTTATCCAACTGCCCCTTCGTCAACTCCAGTGTTGATAAGATATATAATCAGTTCCTGAACCTTATAATTCTAGTGTAATTATGGTTAAACAAAGTAATATTCCTCACTTTATTTTGTAATTTCACATCTTCCTTATTCACCTTCTTAATCCTCTGATAGATGGACGGTTGAACATTCATATGAGAAATATAAGATTAATCCCCTTTCTTTAAGATTTTAAGAAAAAAATTCTACAAACCCATAAATATTGGATCACTTTAAATCCTCATCATAAAAAAACTAGCATGATATTTCTAAATCAGATCATCATCGAACCTGTTCACCTTCCCATTGTGGTAATGTATTGAGTAGTCATATTATTTGATCAAATCCTATCATATTATCTTGTGCATATTAAATTCCTTATGTGTAAATATATAATTCATAGTTTTATAATTAGTATATATATCACAAAATTCATCATATAGATAATTCCTCCATATCTTCAACGAAAAAAATAAGGTTTTCATCTCCAAATCATGATTTGTGTAATTTTTATTATGAATTTTCAATTGGAGATAGGTATAAGTTATCACCATATCATTCCATATGAGGATTCATCCTAGTCCCTTATTTTATACATTACTATATATCACAAACCCTTCTCCATTTTAGGGTAGTGTAAGTATAGGTTCATTGACTAACCTTCTCTTCAATACTTTTAAATTCTCCTCTCATTCATCTATCCATAATAAATAAACTCTCGTCTGAGTGAACTTGGTGACTATATTATATATTTGTGATAAGTCTCTCGCAAATAATTTTTAGTATCCAACCAACCCAATAAAACTACATATCTCAGTTAGTATGGATGTTTTAGGTCATTTATCAATAACTTCCATCTTGGAAAGATCCACTAATATACCCTCACCTGAAATTATATAACCTAAATATGAGACTTTTTTAGCCAAAATTCACACTTGGTAAATTCTAAATATAGTTTCTCCTTCCTTAAGGTCTTCAACACAATTATCAAAATGTTCTTCATGCCCTTACTTTCTCTTTAAATATATAAGAATATCATCTATAAATAATACCATAAACTAATCAAGGTAATATCTATATACTCTATTCCATGAATCCATGAATATGGAAGGATAATTGGTAATTCTAAATAGAATTACTATAAATTCATAATGCCCATACCTTATACAGAAGTCCTTATTGGGTATATATTACTTCTTTTCCATTAAAATATAATATCTAGATCAAAGATCAATTTTGGGAAAATATTGAGATACTTATGATTGATCAAACATATAGTTGATGCAAGATAGAGGATAATTTTTCTTAATAATGATTTTTTATGTTCCTGATAATCAATAAAAAGATGCATCAACCTATCTTTATTCTTAACAAAACGAATAGGTGCACCCCATGGTGAATCACTAGGATGAATGAATCATTTATCTATATTCTCCTCTAATTGTTTCTTCAATTCCTACAACTCAATTAGGGCGATTCTATAAAGATTTATTGAAATAGTTGTAGCATCAGGTAGAAGTTCTATTGAAAACTCAACTTGATAATTTGAGGGAAGATTGGGAAACTATTATAGAAATACATAAACAAACTCTCATAAAATAGACATATCCTAAATGTTCAGTTTCACTCCAACCATATGTGATAAATATCCATCATGAATAAGTAGTAAAACCCCTATGATGGAAGTAATTTCCATTAGGAGTTTTGGTTTATTCTTTCACTGATAGATTATACTAGGTTGATTCATAATATCGAATGTAAGTTCCCAAATCCAATAATATATTTTTGAGGGACTTAATCCATAATTAAACTACCAATGGATGTATAGTTACATTAAAATATGGAGTATTTTATGATATGAAGTGATATAATCTAGGAAAATCACACAATAGAAAACAAGTATCACTATTATGGAAAGGTTATTCATCGTAACCAGAGTAAGATACCCTAGTATAGACCTAATCTACTCAATTCTAACACTAGATGTATTATATTTCTTAGTAAAAGAATACCTAAATTATCTATAGGTGTTTATTTACTTTCTTACATTAGGCACTATCACTGACTAATGGAATGCATTGAGTTAGTACATAATCATCATGGATAATGATTCATAAAATAAAAAAAACCTATAATGGTAAAAAAAAAATCAAATAACATAAGGTATTATCATAATTCTCATATTAGATATATTCATTTAAAATATGGTTCCCAAGGTTTCTACTAAACTCCCTTTGATACTAACTATAGAAAACCCAACTCTAGTAAACCAAAGTAAGCGTCTACTTTATTACTTTGGCATAAGATACAAGGGATATCATCTCAAAGAACTGATCAGTTTAGTTTTCTTGAATAACTAGATACATGCATGATTCCCATATTACATGGGAATTATAAAATACATAACATAAGAAATTTTGTTCATCCTTTATATTATTCATAATATCCTTATTCATATCATAGGGAAAGGAAAAAAATAAAGGTTGAGATCATATTCTCAGTAAGAGTTTCAAATAGCAGAATCTAGCATTAGTAAATATGGCATAATTGATATGGAAAGGTAAATAATTATTAACACATGTCATTCAATCAATAATTTGATCATGAAATGAATCCATGGATAATATCAATGCAATCATATTTTGGATAATAATAACTAAATTCTAAATTAAAGAAATGATTGATATTGGATGTCATTATCATAGAAATCATATTATTTTTATCATCAAATCCTTTTTTTAAGATAGTTTAATCTGTGGGAAGGTATATAAAAAAACCCCGTTCAATAAGGTTATCCAAATGGTTTATCTTTTGATACTTATAGATGTATCGAGGGGATATCTATAACTGGTTTCTACCCATCACTGCATGTCCAATGCAATCCTCATACATTGAATGATCAATTTAATTCATAAACATTATGTTTTATTAATAAATAATTATATTGAGTAAATAATATAGAATATTAATATTTCCCAATTCAATCAAATAACTTTCATAGTAAGACACCGTATATAAAAACGGAATAAAATTTAAGAAAAATAATATCCATGACATAAATAATATGGATATTTAATCAAAATATAATTTTTAATTATAAATGATTATACGAAAGTGAGTTTTTCAAGAAAAAATTAATAAACACAAATTTTATAAGTGATACAATATAACCATCAATTCATCATAAATATAGGTTTCTTAATAAAATCATATCCTTTGAGAATAAATTAAAATGGAAGAGAAACATTAATATGATCTTTCATTGTATATTTTTCTTTGTAAAACCATCGAAAACTTGTAGAAGAAGGGATGTTCCTTTATAAGTGAGGGGAAGGGAACTTTTGGAAATTCTGGAAATACTATAATATAATATGTTTCTAACTCATGTAAAAGGGTTATAAAATGGAATAGATTAAAATTTAAGGAGGTTATAGTCCTAATATAATCATCCAAAAAAATATATATAGGATTAGATGTCATTTTAAACTTTATCCTATGCATTAACAACTTGGTACACCAATTTTAACCTTAGCCATCATAATGTTTTTTAAATATTAAAGGTTTATAATTTTACTTATAAGGTGAAATTTAGATCATAAATAGAGAAGGGATGAAATTTTAGACTATATATTATCCCCCGTATTATCTTTCAATGTTTTTATTATTTTTAAATAATTTCATGAAATAAAAGTTTCATAAAATATTATTAATTTTATTTTCGGTACTATTATTTTAATTTTACTACAAATACATCATAAAAAAGATGGAATTAGAATATAATAATTTCACACATCCCAAATATGGTATATTTATCTATAAAAACATGGAAGGAAATAATTCATTCAAATTTTATTAAAATTAATATTTTTAAAATCATTAATTTTAGTTTTCTATTAGTTGAACAAATATTATCTTAGAATTGCGTAAGTATTTAAGGTATTATTCATAAATAAAAAAACAAAAAATAAATTATCATGAAAAATTAAATTAATTAATATTTAAAATGAATATTTAAAACTGAACATAACATATTTTTTCCATATATAAAAATATTATAGATATTAAAGTCAAGATTGTGACATTTTGTTTTTATTTATTTCTTAAAGAAATATAAAGGTAAATATAAAAGAAAAATGGAACTAAGAGGCCATATTTTTTAGAATTAAATGGAAATGTTTAAACTAAATTCATCCAATAAGATAAATTCAATAGTTATAGAAATTTTAAAGCCTTGTCCTAAAGTTTTAACCTTGTTTTTACTATTTTACCCTTACAGAGACGACAAATATTCACCAAAGTTACTATTCATAATGACTAAGAATAAAAGTGACATTTTTACCAAATTAAAACCTAATGATTCCAAATATGGAATATATTTTATAAACTTAAATTCATATAAGCGGAAGAAATTAATTTATGATAAAAATATAAAACATAAAAAAATAATTTTTTAGAAAAATGTGTTTTTAAGTAAAAAAATAAACTTATATCAAAATCAGGTATAACTATGATTAAAATTAAATTAATTAGATTATTTATAAATTAATTAGTTCTATGTTAAATTAGGGTTAAATTCAAAGCATTATAGTTCTTTTAATTAAAATTAATGATAATTTTACAAAAAACATTATTTTTTACTATTCATAGAAAAATAACTCTTTTTAGAAAAATCCAAAAATTTAAACCTAAGATAATATTTACACGATGAATTAAAAAATTATATATTTATCACATAATAATATTTTAAAATTTTTCCATGATTTTTTTTAAACTTATTATTACTTGTAAAGAAATGTATCAATGATATTTATTTAAAGAGAAATATATTATAAAATATTAGGTTGTTATAGTTGGAGTGGATTATTTAATGACCATTTATCTTTAATATTTTTTTTATTTTTTGAGGATGATTTTAATTTTATTAATTGAATTTTCATCATGTGGAAATAAGACCTTAAATCTGGTGATGATTTGGATAAAAATATATTCATTTCACTTTTGATATCTAGTTTTCTAAATACAATAGTATTATATCTCTATATAAGAGTATAAGATAAATTTCTTAGATTCTATGATATTATTACTTTATTTTATTACCATTTTCTTTGATTAAAATAAGTTTATTTTAGATGATTAAGTTTATTTTTCAAAATTATTCACTCCACTTCTTCTTATCAATTTTCCTTTATATTTCATTAGAAAATCAATAGATTCTTGTTTGTTGTGACCCTTTTTCCATTCTATAATTCAATTTCAAAATTATTATTATTATTATTATTATACATATATATATCAATAAAAAACACTTAGTTGGATATATTGTATTAAAAAATATTTTTTTGTGATCATTAAAACATATCATTTTGGATGATGAGAATTGTTGTATCTGAAGGATGAGAATTATCGTATCCATAGGATAGCCCAAATGGTGACATTTGTTATACTTATCAACATTGATTAATGACATGATATATGTTTAACCATCATATTTAGTCTTTACTTAGATAATCAAGAATATATGTGTATGATTATATTATATTGAAGTACTTTGTATTGCATGATTAATTGATATCTTGGATAAGGTATTACATGATTATGCATAATATATGAGATACATTTTTTAGAAATGGGTATGTATGTATATTTTTTTAATAACTATTGTATCATATCCATTTATAAATTAATTAGTAGTGATGTTATGCTAGAGGTCTCTACTTTCTTAAAATTATGGAAAAGAGAATTTATAATTCTTTTCAATGCTATATAAACCCACAAGGCCAAAAATAGAGGTTATGTTATTGGGGATAAGTTTGGTTATAAAGTGTTTGTATACAAATATTAAGAGTATAATAATAGTTTTTCAAAAATGAGTTTTAAATAATATTAAAATGGATCTTAGAATTTGATTTCTTGAGTTGTTATATGTTGTGACATAAGGTGAAAGTGTAAAAAGTCTATAAATATTTATCAAAAGTGGGAGATGTAATGAATTATGTAGAAAACAAAAAACCATGTAATGGTGAATGTCACCACAACATGGATTTTTCTAAATAAAAAAATATTTTGTTGAAATTCACCACATCAAGGTTTTTGAGGAATTGCATACGTTATGAGATAATGCATAATGAATATAACTCCTATTTCAATCTATCATGTAATATTTTATAGTAGTTTATGAAATGGTTCTATTTAGATCATTTAAATCATTATAAAATGTTTTTAACAGTTATATTAATTTAAAATTTTATAAAACATGTGGTATTATGAGTTCTACCATAAAGTTTTTTTTTGAAATGTTTTATATTATCATAGATCTTCAATTGAGTGTCTTTAAATCATATATAATGAAGGTCATGAATAAGAAGGATAATGGATCATGTTTTTTGATTGTGTATTAAAAACTTAAAAGACCAAAGTTTTCATTTTATTGTTCCTCATTTATTGGAGATTATAGTTTTTTATTAAGTAAAGGAGAATATTGCCTAAGAACCTAAGTAATTTATACAACCCATGGACTATCCTAGGAAGGAAGATACTATTGTATTATTTTAAGGGATCTCCCTCTAATCATTTTGAAGATTACATGGTTCTTTTTTCTTCAAATATAGTGAGATATGTTTAAAGTTTTTCATTATCATTTATTTTTTTAATTCAAATGATTTGGTTGGATCTTATAAAAAAGTGGTTTAGTATATATTTTCACTATATATGGACATGTTTTATCCCAATAAAACCTAACACACAATTCTTATTTTATCATATCTTGATTTATATATTTTTTTCTATCTAAGTATATTTATTTGGGTAGAATCCATTTCATCTATATAAAATATAAATCAGAAATCATTAGGTTGGAAAAATCTAGTCCATGTACATCTAATGAATCATCCCAATCTCATTCCTATAGGAATATAATATTATTCGGTTTATTTAACATATTAAAACATAATTTTTATAATTGAAAAACTTTTTTAATGAATTTTATTCACAAGATTGTTAAAATGGTAGATCCGGGTCCATCAAATGATGTCAGGATAACTGCAAGTGGGTCATAAAAATCACTAGTATAATAACTATCATGGTTTTACCTATATACTGAGGTTGTTAGGGGTTATAGAGGTAGTTCCCCTGGCCAGGGGTGCAGGGTCTGAAGGACCATAACCCAAATTATAGTGGCACTATAGAATATTTAACCAACTATAATAGAGTTGATCGATGACACTGAGAGCGAGTATTATATCCTTATAGATTATACTAAATCAATCACTATAGGATCATGTAATATTATGAATATTTATCATTATATAAACTCAGGTTACTGTAGAACCATGTTTCTTTATGAGATCATATTTGATCTAGGGTTTATGATAGAGCTTGTATGCCCTATAATTTTATCATAAACGTTTTGAAATGATTATGACTCTTTATGGACATATTTATTCTTTACAAACCATGTAAATACTTTTCTTCTTGATATACTTATTATTTATTATTTTTCTCCCATTACTTTTATACTGGGATTTTTTTCATAGGTACTCCCAGTTGTTTCTATAACAACTGGTATCGAAGATTGAGTTTTTCTGATCCAGGATAGATTTATTATGGTGAATATTGAATATATAATAATTTAAGGTAAATATATATCATTTTTAGTGATCTAACTTTAGTTTTTAGATAATATAGATTAAGGATTATTTTTATCTGAAAATGATTCTCCTTTCCCTTATGGGTGAAAACCAATAAATATAGACAAGTCCAAGTGAGAATTAATAGATATATGGGTTTTGGGAGTTTTGTATATTATGTTTGAATATAATGTGTAGTTCAACATCATATTGGATACAACTATGACTAGATTGATAAAATAACCTATGAATGTGTATAAGGGTATGTCTGTATTGATTAAAGTGTACATGAAGTGGAAATTATTGAATATGAAGATAACTGAATGGACTGATGTTAAACACATAAATGGGTTCAACACCATTACAAGTTAGTTGAGATCGATGATAATTACTCTAGATGATAATTTATGTGCACTATTATTAATATCCTCATTACTTGATAGTTGAGAATATATTGTAGCAGCCACGAGTATTTATTTATGGAATCAAAAATTGAAGTTAAATAATGTAAAGGATATAATCTTTATTGAGGATATTTAGATAATATAATTAGTAAAATTGTCTATTTTAACTCTTTACATAGAAGTAAAAGGTAGATATATGTAGTGGGATAATCAAATAGGATGATCAAAATCACAAAGAAATATAGAAGATAATAAAAAGGGGCCTAGTTCTACCTACTAGAGTTGTGGTAAGAAATGAAACATCAAGATGGAGTATAGGTAAAATGGAAGTTACCTGAAACCAATTTATAAAAAAACAATAAGAATCCACTAAATATACTTTTTCTAATGAGGGTTTATAGTCCCATAAATTCTTTTATTTTAGATTTAAAAGTTCTATTACATTCAACATAAGAGAAAAAATTCATGAATAATTATGTTTCTGTAATTTTTGGAAAGGGATATCTTATTGATGACAAACCCTTATATATTTTTAGAAAGGGTGGTTCTTAGATCAAAACTAATATTTATAGTTTTCTCATTTTAGTGAATATGTGATATATTACTAGATTGATTAGGAATTTTTTTTAAAGATTGATGATATAGGATATAAAATTATGTTCACTGGTGGTAAATGGAAAATTAACATGGGAGCCATAGTTATGGATCCTGGAGTGAAGGATATAACCCTATACAATATGATATAATATGGCATAGACATGGTTGTAGTAAAAAATTATTTTGGGGAAACTATGGGATTGTAGGTTAGGCCACATGAGAGGTAAGAGTATGAAAGTGTTATCAATAAAAGGAATACTACTAAAGTTAAAGTCAGTAGAGGTTGGCCTCCATGAATATTGTATCTTTACTAAGTAGAAAAAGGTATCTTTTATAAAAGGAGGTTGAACACAAAAAGTTTTAAAGTTATACCTAGTGCACACCGATGTTTTGGATCCTTCACCAGTACATACCCTAATAGGTTCACTATATTATGTGATATTTATCGATGAATTAATAAGAAATTCATGCACTTACTTTCTAAAAATAAAATCTGATGTTTTTACCATGTTTCATAAGTGGAATAATATAGTGGAAAATGAGTTAGGATAAAATATAAAATGGTTAAGGTTTGAAAATGAATGAAATTATAACAATAAAATGTTCAAGGAATTATATAAAAATAATAGAATTCTATGGGAAAAGAATATTTTAGGTACACTACAATAGAGTGGTTCAATGGAATAGGTATATAATACTTTGAATGAATGTACTAAGAGTATGAGGTTTCACTTATAATGACCCAATACTTTTTGGGTTGAGGCAGCTAATATGGTAGGTTATGTTATCAATAGGATTCTATCCATGATAGTGGGAGAACACCTTCATGGGGAGCTCTAATTAGGAATGGAGGTAAGACTCTCTCATTTATGAGTATTTAGTTGTTAATTATATATGTATATTGATTATAATGTAAGGGATAAAATGGATAAAAAATCCAAAACATGATTCTTTATTGGATATAGTGTTGAGGATTTTAAATATTTATTTTAAGATGATTAGAACAAGAAGATAAAAAAGTAAGAAAATGAAATTTAATAATGATTTCATGTACAAGGACCATCGTGTAATAAAAAATAATTATGGGAATAAAGAATCAGGGTATTAGGAGTAAGTAGAGCTTGGAGGTGTACATTAGCATGTAGAACCATAACTAATGGAGCATATTACTCAAATAGATATGAAGAGATAAATAAGAGTGAGAAGTATTATTCCAAGCTATTTATCATTCAAACACTATTTTTATTAACTTATTATAGATACCCTAAATTATTTGAAGAGGTAATACAATTGAAGGAGTTGATAAAGTGGGATCTGTCTATGAAGGAGTAGATTTATTCTTTATATACTAATAATAATTGGAGTTGAATCTATTTATAAAATTAAATAAAGTAATTTTAAAAAAAATGGGTTTATCAAGTCATGGATGATCATGATGGTAAGAGGTGATGAAATGAAAGTTTGCTCATAAAAGGATTTCAATAGAAGGAAGGTTTATATTTCATTAAAATTTTCTCATCTATAGGGAATATAAACACTAATTGTGTGGTTCTTAGTATTATTTCATTTAAGGATTTGTATATCGAGATTCATGATGTGAATATAGATTTTATTCAGAGATATATAGAGGAAGATATCTAAATAGAGTATCTAGAGGGATTTGTTTAGTTGAGAAAGAAATTCCTAGTGTAAAAATTCTAGAAAAGTTTATATGGGATAGATATGGTATTCAGGTAATGGAATAATAAGTTTAATGAATTTATGAGTAATAATGTATAGAAATTGTGTGGCATATATCAATGATAGTATTTTAAGTATAATGGTAATGGTTATATTTTATTGCTTCTATATGTAGATGACATGCTCATTACAAGATCATATATATAATGGATTGATGAGATAAAAAGGTAACTATTTGAGGAGTTTGAGATAAAAGATATTAGTGAAGATAGAAAGATTATGGGGATAAAGATAAATATATATCATATAGCTGGAACTTTAATGTTATCACAACTTGACTACATTAGAACGGTCTTGAGAAGGTCTAGTATTCTAGAAGAAAAGCTGGTTTACATTCCTCAAGAAAATTATTTTAAGTTGTGTAATCAGTAAGAACCATGGACATAAAAAGATTTTGAGTGCATCAAGAAGGTTTATTATTCATAATAAATTAGATGGTTAATGTATTCCATGGATTATACCTAATTTTATATTTCTAAAATAATGGAATTTGGGAAAAGGTACATGGATAACCCAGTAAAACAACATTAGGAAGTTGTGAAGTGGATATTGATTATTTTAAGGGAATTAAATATGTATCTATGTGATTTGGGAAAGGAAACTCATTATAGGGGTACATGGATACAAACTTTAGAGTTGATGTCTATAGTATGAGAAGTATCACAATTTGTGTGTTCACTTATGGAGGAACTGTGATAATTTTAGTACATAAATTATTGAAGGTGGGGGTATTATACACCCCATAGGTAGAATATATTACTGTAACAGAAACTATGAAGGATATAGTTTAGCTAAATAAATTATTAGAGGATTTTGATATAAATAGAGAGGAAAATTTATTAAACAATGATAGAGTATCATACATCTTGCAAAGAATATAGTGTTTCAATCTATGATTAATTAAATTCAGTTGATATACCACTTTATCATAGGCTTAATACGATATGGGTTACTGACATTATAAAAGATTCAAGGGACTGAGAATTTGGAATACATGTTAATGAGACATATGGTGATTGAGAGGTTAAGGAAATGTTGTGCCTTTTTAAGTCATCATTGATAAATGGAGGTTAATAGGTATAATATGGATGCACATTATTTGATAATGGAAGGGAAATTGGTCTTTATTTCATGAATTTTCATCCTAAAATTAAATATTTATAGAGAAAGTACTCATTGGTTATTAAAGAATATTAGGGTCTCAGATTAAGTAATTTATCAAAGTTGGAAGTATATAATGAGGTTACTTACAATATTAGGCTATAAGTTAGATATTTTTTGAATGGTGGAGCTTGATCCATTGGATGATGTTGGATCAATTATAAAAAAATGTACTAAATACCAGTCCAGAAACTCTTGCAATGTGGTCACAAGGGGTTCCAATAAAAGTTCCCCTAGAAAAGGGTCTAGGGATAAAGGTCCATAGGAAAACTTTTAGAGGAAATATAGTAGAGATAACCAACTATATCATAGCTGACCAGGGACATCAATAGTGGGTACTGTATCCATGTAGACTCTACCAACTCAAGACCTATATAAGTGTGGAATATCATGAAAATTTGGCACTCTAGCGATATTGGTTATTGTACCGTAATGTTTCTTTATGATATTATATTTAGATGGTGTTTTTGATAGAGTGTGTGTTCCCTATAATTTTCTTTAGAATAATTGAAATGATTGTTTCACTCTATGGAAGAAGGAACTCTTCCCAAACCATAATGATCTGTATTTTCTTGTTCTTTTACTTCTGTATTTTTATCCTGTTTACTCTTAAGATAATTTATTATTAATACTCTCTGAAATTTCTTTAACAAAGATAAATCATGGTTATATTATATTATATTATATTGACTCACACATTTGGTTGATCTAAGTATTAATAATTGTAACTATTGGAAATAATCTTATACTAGGGAATTTTTGAATGAATTAATATGATATTTTAATTTAACTTCATTGTGTATCTTATGTAGAAGCTATAACATCTCAAGAAATTACTATATTAATACATGTTTCTAGTGATTTAATTTATGGATTTTTTAAAAATTCAAAAAATTAAAATATTTTAAAAAAACATTAATTCACAAAACTTATACGATTAATGATTTTCATTAAGAATTTATATTAAAAGATTTAATTAAAATATTAAAACAATTAATCAAATGAATCATATGAAAAGGTAGTTTTAGACTAATTTTATGAAAATAATTAAATGATTAGAAACAAAAACCCTACTCTCAAGTATATATTGTACCATAGTTATTCATTTTTCACCTTTATAGGCATATACTAAACCCTCATGCCAATGAAAAATATCACATGAAGTCCCACTAACCATATACAAAAATCAAGTGTGATTAAAGTTTTAATGAATGATTTTAAATCAAAATCGATAAAAATATAAAATTTTAAATTAAAAAAAACTAATTCATTAATTTTGGATGAATTTAGTTGGATAAAATAAAATAATTATCATGAAATTAATTCAAATGCATTGTATGAAAATAAAAAAAGTGACCAAATTTTTTTGTTAAAGAATATAAATATTAAAATAAATAAAAATGAACATTTCATACAAATTATTACCAAATTCATAATATATATCCACATTAGAACTAGATAATATTTTTACAACTATCTTGGTAAGTTATAAATTCATTTTGATACTCAACATGGGATCTATCGGGAAACTCCAACAATGTCATTTATCATAGGGAAAAAATATGAATAATTCATATTTATTAAATAAATATATAATATATATGTATTTTATGAAATTTTAATATATATAATATGAAAAATTTATATTACCAAAATATAATATTTTATAAACAATTCATAAATTAAAATTCATTCATAAATATAAAAAATTAATAAATAAGTAAATAAATAATTTAGGTCATGGTGTGAAATTTATATGAGTTGATTCTATGACTTTCTTTAATTGTGAATCATAAAATAATTTAAAAGCTTAAAAATTATGCTAAGACTTTCAATCATATAATATGAACAATGGATTTTTGAATTTTATGATATAAAAAACATGGATGTATTTGTGTTTGGTCATAAAATATGATCAATGGATATTTCACTCTATGATATAAAAAACACATTTTTATAGGTGTTTGATCATGTGGTCCTTCTAGTATGATCGGTCATCATAGATTAAAATTGGTATGTGTGATATCGTATGATAACATTTTAAAAAATCTTTAAAAACTATATTTCAATATAAAATATAGGCTTAGAAAGTTATATGATATGAGCCTCTAGTGTTCTAGAATTATATGTTTCAAGAATATCATAAAATATGATATGAGAAGTCATATAATATGAAAGATAAAAAGATATAAATTATATTTATTCATGTCATATCATAAAAAACAATTCACCTATAATGTATTATACGATACATTACTTTTTTATAATTTTAATTTTCGAATCAACTCAATTTTTCACTAAATTAATCTAATAGAACTGTTGAGTTTTTTGGAAATTTAATATAATTATAATGGAAAAAAACTATGCAAAATCACTATGAAATGAATTTATATAATCAAATGAATCAAATTATAACTTGCTTATATGAACCTATAATGATTTACCTTCTACGTGTTGAATGAATAACACTGAAACCAATTGGCATGTTTATCCCTTATCTATTGACCACTATATAATTTCATACTAGATCTAAAAGACTTCCCTTCTCCTAGAGTTTTTTATAACCTATAAATGTAATGAGAAAAAAGAGTGAGGTGATTTTTCATTCTAGAGAATTATATAAAAACTTAATAGAAAAAGGAAATGAATCTCTTTCCCCATTTATATAGTTAAACAAATTAATGAAAAAACTCATTATAATATTTTCCAATAATATATACGGGTCAAAAAAATTATATAGTGTAATATACTCTAACCTTCCCCTTTAGATTAAAATGAATTTTGAACCTTTCAATGTCTTATCCTTAATGTTTGTAAATTTATTAACATATCATATAATGATTGGTAGTGTATCACGACTGGAATTTCATCTATTTACAATTGGCTATTTCTGAACGGATCCTGTCGCAAAAACTCTTTTGCGACGGGGTCCTGTCACAAATATCCCATTGTATAAAATGGTGTCGCAACTAGTATTTTTTACAATGGGCCTGTCACAAAAAAAATATATTATTTGTGACAGGAAGTCGTCCCGTCACAAATAAACCTCCGATTAAATAAATTATATATATAAGTACATGTTGTGACAAGCCCGTCACAAAAATTAGTTGCGACAGTCCCTTTATCCCATCGAAAATAGTTCTCATTTATATATTTTATATATACCTAAACCTTTTGCGATGGGCCCATCGCAAAAACTTATTTGTGATGGTAAAAGAACCCATCACAAATAAGTTTTAAAAAATAAATATATAAAATATTTGTGATGGGATCCCGTTGCAAAAGGCCCCATCGCAAATACTTAATAGAATAAAAAAATATATTTAATAAAATCATGATTAATAAAAAAATAATATTAATATTAATAAAATTAATAAAAAAATAAAAAAATAAAAAATATTAAAATTATCAATATTTGAAAAAATATATTAAAAAATCATAAAATGTTATTATTATTATTATTATTAAAATAAATAAACATTAAAAAATATAATACTAATAATAAATAATAAAATATTAAAAATAATAATAATGAAAATAAATTATGCAATATTCGCACTAATATAAAAGACAACAATTTTAAATAGTTTATATTACAACAAATTTTGAATTCAAATGTTTTTAAAATAACAAAAAAATCACTGGGGGTAGTCTTCTGGAGGAGCTGGGAGAGATTGTGGAGGAAACTTCATCCCTAAACTATGAGTCAAACGGTGCATGTACTCTATCTGCTCGTGTTGTTGCTGCTGTCATCGACGCATATTCTCCTCGTGCTGCTGATGTTGTTGCCATTGATGCATATTCTCCTCGTACTGTTGTTGTTGTTGTTTATTTTGCTAATGCATCTCTTCTTCCATCTATTGTTGTTGTTGACGCATCTCTTCATGCTACTTCTCCAAACTCTCTATAATCTCAGTCTGAGATCACAACTTCTCCTGATACTGTGAGCCAGAAGATCATGCCTCTCCATGAGCTCCTTTCAAGAGGGGCGTTGACATCATAGCAGTACCATAATAAGTTCTAGGAGTCAAATGAGAGTCGATACCAAATACTTAGCCCTGCTCGAAGGCATACTGGGTCACCTGCATCTATGCCGCCTCATCAAAATGGTGGGCACTAATCTGATTAGCAGTCTCGTCCTGACTCTCAGCCCATGTCTGAGAGGTCGTGGCCTCATATGACTCCTTCAGTTCTAATTTGAAATTTAAATAATGAAAATATTATATGTAGTTAATTTTCAAACTGAAAAAGAAATAATACTTACCATAATCTGACATTGTTGATCACCTCTAATCTCTCCAGTGTCTGGATCACTATACATCCTCCAATAAATTTTGTACTCTGTAATATTGGGATGCTCGACTGCCTATATGAATATAAAATAAACTATTTTTATTTAATGTAATATAAAATATTTAAAAAAGATACTTACCAGATACTCTTTATGCGTACTGAATGTACGACTATCAGCTCGATGTGTCACCTCCTATCTCCCCCGGTTCTGCTGGCCCAATGAAGATCTCCTCTGAAATCCACCACTCAACCAGTGTGAACATAATCCATCCCAAATGTGAGATGAAATTTACTTTGGTCGGTGGCTCTACACGACTCATTAAATATTGTCACTCCTACTTTCTTAATGGTTATCTTTCTCAAATTGTGCAAAAACTGATGGAAACGATCACGCATAGACACCTTCCATGCCTCATAGATAATGTAATGCATGCTATCATTGATGGTATACCATTAACCCTACAAATAATTTATCATATCAAGTAATTAATGAAATAAATTCCAAAGTAAATATTATTTATTTACGTACCAACCAATGATTGAACATTACAAGATACACATCAATGGGAATTTGTTCCCATGTGATCCATGGTTGAGAAACATAATTATGCAAGATAGCGCTTCCCTGTCTAACAACTACATGTGAAAAACTGTGAAAAAATAATAAATAATCAAAAAATTAGTATATAAATAAATTAATGAAAGCTAACTAAAATACCCAGGTTATCATACCTCTGCATGCATGGATCGAAGCCAAGACGTGGACATCACTCAGGGATAGGGTCAGGAATCATCAGTCGTGCAAGATCACGCCTCCTCTGGGTACCCCATGAACCACCAGTAGTCTGAGGGTCAGATGATCTCAAATCCCTCTCATCCAAAGGTATCTTGGTCACCTCAAAATCATGAAATATATTAGGTTCCATCTAAAACATAAAATTAGTTTTGTTAATAGATTGTTGAAAATAACTATTACATATAGATATATATTAGTTATGATTATAACCAACATATAACTATGTCAATGTTCACCTTCATCATCATCTTCATATGTGACGATGTTTATGTCTTCATATTCATCATTGGCATCATCAATATCCATATGAGTTTCAATTTTATCATCTCTTACCATTTAAAATTAATTTGTAACATCATTAACATCATCATCACCATTAACCCTTAATTGTGGGGTTTCATCATCTATATTCATGTCTCTTTGTGAAAAATATGGATTTTGAGTAGTCTCTTGAAAAATTTCAATTCCTTGTACTTCATCAGAACCACATTCAGTTTGAGTAAACCGATTTTCCTGAGATTTCATTTTTATTATGCTCCACTAATCACTCAGGTCTCTTGAAGTAGCACAATACTTTGCATAATATATTTGATGTGCCTATTGATCTAGTAAAAATGGTTCATTTACTTCTAGAAGACTTTTATATTTAATATCGACGATTCCATGAATCAGATGAACATGCAATCCTCTCTCAGTATCCAACCACCAACTTTTAAAAATTGTTATGTAATTTTTCCTTAGATAATGCAGTTAAATAATTTCATCCAGTATGCCATAAAAGTCAACTTCAGTTTCTCTATGATGCAATCCTATAAACAAAACTCCAATGTTCATTGTTTTTTTATTCCCCATATGCACATGTATGAAATCAAAAACCATTCAACACATATGCATTATAATATTTTACCATTTTGGATGGTGGGTTACTCAATATACACTGGCACTTACCACTTTTATCATCATGTTGAGACACCTGAAAATTTTTAAAATAATTATCAATATAATAAATAATAAATTTAATTGATAAGTTAAACAATCAATAATTTATGTTACCAGTTTTTGAAACCATTGAGAAATTTTTTTTGTCGTCGTTCTTCAAGAGCAGCTACTGTAATTTGTGAAAGATATTTCTTGATATGATTATCATATAACCTACAAATAAAATAAGTTTACTTACTGAAACATAAATTATATAATAAGTGATACAATCACTCACAGTATAAATGATGTCATTTCTTCACAATTTAGCAGAACATGTGTATGAGCTCTGTGATGTTCATCATCTAAAATACATCATTCATGAACTCCACCGAAGCTAAGCTCTGGATGATTAAAAACTGATAATTAATTGTTCATTTCATCATTAACATTCTCCTTGTTCCATACAATGCAGTTGTGTTTTGATGGATATTCAGATTCAAAATAATGAGAGTAGAAAAAAGAAATTTCCTCTTGCAAATAAGCTTCAGCAATTGACCTTTCAACATATGCTTTTTTATGTACTTTTTTATTCAATTTCTTCATGAATCTCTCAAATGGGTATATCCATCGAAACTGTATTGTACCTCTACATTTAGCTTCATGTTGAAAATGTAATATTAGATGTTCCATTGAGTCAAAGAAAGCTGGCGGGAAGATTTTTTCCTATTTACATATAATCACAACAACATCTTCTTCCAGTTTTCTTGTAACGACCTGAGATTTTATAAGATATATTCTTTTTAATTTCTTTCATATCTTCTGTTTTACACTACACCAAGATTATCTTGCGCTATACTCAACACTGTATTAGCTTTTAGTATACGCAACACTAATCTTGGATCGTGTTACACACAATTTCAAGTTTGTTTGATAGTAGTTATTATACGCAACATTGAGTGTATATATATATATATTCAATGTATAAATGAAATATGGTTAGATTTTTTTATACGCAACAACAAAGGATTCTTGCACTACACGCAACCCTAACTTGGCTTGCATTACATGCAATCGCAACCTTCCTCGATAGAGTGTGTTGTACGCAATATCGGATTTCATAAAACAATGATATATGGTTATAATATTATTATAAACTAGCTGTTATAAATAGTATTAACTAAATTTTGAATTTTATAACATTATTATTCATCTTACACATTTTCTAGAACTTGGTATAAGAACAAACTAAATTTTTCAGGTAAAATACGTATTTTTCAAAAAATACAGTTTTGCTGCCTTTTGATGGCGCACCCACTTTAAATATAGTTTTTGACATGTTTATAAGTTCAATTTTACAAAATAAAATTATTATTTGGAATCAGGATATAAAATTTTACCTTGGATAAATTTTTCATATTTTTCTGATAACTTTCATATTTTAATGAATAGTAAAAACACTCTATATTTTAAATAAAAACAACTTTTTTCATCGTAATAATTTATGTGGTTAAATTATAATATTGAATGGTTTTAAAGAATAAATATAATATATTTTTAACATTTAATATAATGTATCTCATTACCATTTATTTTATATTGAATTTGTAGGTTAAATCAATTCAATCTTTTGCAATGTTTTAAACAAAAACTCATTTTCTTTCGAAAATGAGATTAATTTTAATTTAATGTCTGCTACTTATGTGTATTGAATTTGGAAAAATGGATTCAATATTTGGAATCAGTGGGTCCAAATTATATTAATATACCACTTTTTTATTTTTGGGCATTATGAATAGTAACTACGGTAAATTTTATTTACCATAGTAAAAGGTAAATCGGGTAAATAAGGGTAAATATAATATTATAAAATTACCATAACACTTGTCTTAATATAATTGGATGATTATATTTCGTACTAATTCATATTTGGGTCAAAATTTAATCCATTAGAACCCACTTGGAGGTGATTAAGACCTTTAGTTTATTTTATTTAAAGGAAAGTGAAATGTGTCTCACTCAAAATTTAATAATTAATGTATTTTTAATATAAGTTTATACAGAATATAAATTAGGTTATAAATACTCATTTGAAATATAAAATTTTTTTCTTTATCATGGTAATTTATCTGTAATTTTTAAGAGTTATTTAATTACCTTATTATCTTATACATTAATGATGCCGAAATTATTTATTAAGTAAAAAAATCAATAATATTGTTTTTATTGAAATCGTAATACATATTAAAGGGCTCAAAAACCTAACCAAAACTTATTGGTAGTATATATATACACCATATACATCAAATGACCGAATATATGACCGTTTGGAGTCTTATAAAAGTGATTATGACAGTTATTTTATTTTATTTTATATGATGTCAAAGTTTTCACCTTCATAATTTAGTAAATATAACCTTTTAAAATTGGGGTTTTTTAGAGGATAAATCCGAATAAATGTATTCTTATGAAATATATAAGATATATCTTCATCCTAGTGTTTTATTTTTAATTTTTATGCAACAAATAAGTATATTTAATAATTACAAAAAAATGTTGTAGTAATTATTTTATTAAGAGAAATATCAAATAAATGGTTTTACAAATAGTAAAATAAATATTATATGAACTATTTAATGTGCTACACTAATTTCTTAGAATACTATGACATGTTAGGAACCTATTAAATATTTTAGTTAGAATATATCCTCTATTTGGATTTTATTTAAATTAAAATAAATGAATAGTTTCAAAATTGACACTATTGTTATTTTATAAAAATAACATGTTATTAAATTGTTTAAAAATCACAAAAATATTTAAAAATTATAAATTGAAATTTATATATTCTAAAATGTCATACATTATATAATTATGGATAATTCATAGCACATAAGTAATTATTTATAACAACTTAAAATTTAGAATCTTATGACCATAAATAAAATTTAATAGATTAAATAAGGATAAATCAAGTTGATAATGTTTAAAATAAATTCCCTACATGTCTAAATTTTATTTTTTGATGCGATTACAACCCTATATAATCTAATATTCGAATATGAGTCATTTTGGGAGGTTTTTAAGTGGTTTTAGATTTCTTATAAATTAATATTTTTAAGATTTCCAACGGTACCCCTCTCCTCCCTTATAAAAAGGGAACTCCTTCCCACTTCTCTTAACACCCTTTTGAGCCTTGAATCTCAACCAAAACCTGCCAATTCTTCTTATAAACCTCTCTAGTTATATCATATAGGTTCTGGTATTCTCAAAAGACCAACCCTAGTGCCCTAAGAAGAAGTTTAAAGGAGGTGCGTCGAAGAAGAGGTAATCTCTTCTACCGATTCTTTCAAGCTTATTTCTTCTTCAACTTCTTCTTCTTTAGTTGTTTCATTATAAATTAATAACATCAGTATCACTAATATACTAATATGTTATTATAAATATGAAACAACCCCATTTCACCTTCTATTAATCCTATGGAAAATGAAATCACCGCACATGCGTACGTACGGAATATCGTCTCCACGCCGTGGTGTAATCTGTTTTTCCATCACCACCTTAATTGGATGGGTATAATGGTGTAAAGAATAACTATAAATGTAAAGACCCGCAAATTTCAAGGAAATTTTTTTCTTAATTTTCTTTGGAATTTTACAAGAGCGCAGCTTCAGACGGAACCTGATTCCGAGGCCCGATGTGCCCGGAATCAATTTCCGAAGATTGGCTCGGGTACGTTCAGTGAACGGACGAGCGGGTTTTTCTATCTTTTGAACCGGTGCCCGGAATCGAATTCTGAGGGCACCGATGAAATCGCAGCACCGGTATTTGCTTAGAAACGCCTCTTCCGGAGTTGCGTTTGCTCAGACGTGGTTTTTTTAAATTTTGGGGCTTTAAGTCAGAAATAAAATAAAGTTTGTGCGGCAACTTTATTTTATTTCACTTAAGCTGCTTGGAAGTCACTTGGAAGCCACTTGAACTGAGTTGAACTGGATAGGATGCTATCCAGAAATATCCTACCCCTTGGTAGGATATTTGTGCGGTGGGGCCCGCACGAGCCCCGCCGTTTCTTTCGCTAAGTAACGCACCCGCGAAAACCCGTCAAAGTCAACCGACGCGTTTTCTTAATTTCTTAACAGACCATTTAATTGGGCGGTTTATTTCGTGAATTAAATGGGCTGTTTCTTTCGTGAATTAAATGGGCTGTTTCGCTCGTTGAATTATTTCAACGAACTGATGGGTCGTTACTTACGCTTTTGCGTTTGTTGGCATGTTTATAAAATAAGACCAACCTAAAAATCCTTTGAAAGGATTTGAGAGAATCTTTGTTTCTTCATCTCCCCGCGAAGAACGCGAAGAACGCGAAGAACGCGAAGAACGCCGGCGACCGGAATTCGACGACGCACACCAAGATCTGCGACTTCGACGAGCTTTACCCGCGACGTTCTTCGGCGACGCCTCTCCTTCCGCAGCCGATCCTCGTTCGGCAACTAAGGTGAGAAACGAATCGTTTGAATTCTCCCTTTTTAATTTCAATAACAACGGATTTAATTAATTAAATCCGTTTGTTCTTGATCCGGAGATTGGCGACGCGACGCCGGATACCGCGACGACGCGACGATCTCCTTCTTCCGTGACGAGCGATTCCGCGACGACCTCTCGTCCGACGACGACGACAAGGTAAGGGTTGTTGGAATTCTTTTATTCCCCGTGTTTATTCTTTTAAAGTAAAGAACATGATCTCCGACAATTTTAATTTATTTAAAATTGTTGTTGATTATTCCTCCCGTGGTTTATGACTAACGCGGAGGGTGCGGGTCTAACGAACAAGACCCGGCAACCCTCCGCCGATCTCTTTGTTGTGCGGATATGGCGGACGACGATGAACCGCGCGGCAGGGGAGATCTGTTGATCCCGCAGTGAAGATCGGCCCCCGGGAGGAGCAACGGCGCAGATGGGAGGTGAAACGGGCCCCCGGAGCAACTCCGGCGGCCCGCGGAAGGCGGCGGCGGCGCGGGTCGCCGGCGCGGCGGCGCCGGCGACCGGAGGCGGCGACGCCCGGCGCGCCGCCGTGAAGGAGTTCCGCCGCGGCTGAAGCCGCGGCGGAGGCGGCCGGTTCCGCGGCCGCGCGGAACCGGGAAGGGACGCGGCGGCCCGGCCGCGTCCGCGTGACAGCCCCCCCCCCCCCCCCCCCCCGCGGTGCCGCGTTTCCTTCAAGCCGCGGGTCAAACCCGCGGCGGCGGCTCCTTCGGCCGCTCGGCCGAAGCCGAGCCAGCCGGTCCGGTCGGCCGGGCCGCGCCCAGGCCAGGTCGGGCCGACCCGGTTCGGCCGACCCAAGGGGGGGTTCGGGCCGGGTCGCCCCGGGCCCAGAACCCCCGTTTCGGGCCCTCTCCGGTCTTTCGCCCATATCTTGGGCCTGGGACCTCCGATTGACGAACCGTCAGCGGCTACGCGATCCTTGGATCGAGACGGTCGTTTCGGTATATTATACTCAAGGTTTCGGAAGATTTTGGGTTCGGCCGGGTTGGTTCGTACACGAAACCAACCGGGCCCTCGGAGCGGAAACGCTCATAACTTGAGCTACGGACGTCCGATCGACGTACCGTCAGCTGTGGTAGCTTCCTCTAAGTGAGACGGAACTTTTGGCATACTCCGCCCGAGGATCGGATACAGGCGGAATACGGTCGGGTTGGTTTTGCCCAAAAAACCAACCGGGCCCCTGGGACGAAAATGCCAATAACTCTCAGACCGGGCGTCCGATAGACGCGCCGTCTGTTGCGTTGAGATCCTGTTGTCGATACGGAACTTTTGGATACATCAACTTCGGACTACGTGTCAGTTGATGTATCAGCCTCTCGGCTCGTGGAGCGGACCCTCCTAAACGAGCTCGCTTTGTGCGGGAACCCTAGCGCTGGCTGTGACTTCGACGATAGAGCAGAGATCCTCCGTGGACTGCGACGACGGCAGAGCAGAGATCCTCCGTGGACTGCGACGACGGCAGAGCAGAGATCCTTCGTGGACTGCGGCGACGACTGTGCAGAGATCCTCAGTGGACTGCGCCGACTACTGCACTCAGCGATCCTACGCGGATCAGTGCCCGATCCTGTGTGGGTCCTACTACCGGTTCTGTGTGAGCCACTGCCTACCGGTTCTGTGTGAGCCAATGCCTACAGGTTCTGTGTGAGCCCGATCCTGTGTGGGTCTTTTGCGGGGGTTAGTACCTATCGATCCTTCGTGGGTCCGACGACTTAGATGGATCAGTGATCATCTTTGACGTCATCTGAAAAAGTATACCTGGTTGAGCTGAATCTTATGTTACTCTCCTTTGTGGATTGTGTTGAACTATCCTATGTGGATTTACTATTTACTCTCCTTGTGGATTTGAGTCTTGCTTTCCTTTGTGGAATGAGTTGTTCTTGAGCTCGTGAGCAGAGCTAGAATTGGGGACTTAGGTATATGTATGGGCATATACCTAAGTCGAGTCTGATGTTACTTCGTGATTGCATCATTCTTTTGTGCTATATCCTTTGTGGATTTCGGGAGACCTTCGGGGGTCTCGGGGTCCTTACTGAGTAGCTTGTACTCACCCCTGCACGGGCTATGGCCGCACCTTGTTGTGTTGGTTGCAGACGACGGACAGCGCTGATCACGGTTGGGCGTGGAGCAGGACGGTACCTGGAGGTGGACCACTGGGCGGGACGTGCTCGGAGCGGACGTGGGACCCGAGGAGCCTGGAGGCTATCTGTACCCACCCTTCAGGTGGGATTGCCAGTGGACGACACGAGGCCGCCGTCTTTTCTTCAGTTGCTGTACTTTACTTTTTCAGTTGTACTTTACAGTTGGGCTTGTATTCCGGCCCCCTTTACTTTTCTGCACTTGTAGTTACTTTCCGCTTGCTGACTCTGTGTGGTTGTTACTTAAAGGCAATGCCTTCCCTGTTTACTGGGATTTTACGCCTTGGTGCTAGTCGCCAGCCCATGGCCTATGGAAGGCGGGCTTGGGGTAGTCACGGCACGGGCCCCGAGGTCGGGTCGTGACAAATTGGTATCAGAGGTGGTCGGTTCTACCGCAGACTCTGATCGTCTTTTCTTTCTATATGAAGAAATAGTGTTTAGTGTATTGAGTGTGGTTATCAGTTCAGGGAGCCCAGTGTTGGTGCGGCGGCCGACGTATCCGTACACCAGGACCCTGACTCCTGATTTCCGACTTAATGCATGAAAACATTGATTGCGTGTGTGTTTCAAGTTTTCTTTGTGATTACTTATGTCAGCTCACCGGGTATACTGATCTGCTTCATGAAAGTCTCAAGTTTTCCTTGTGATTACTTGTGCCAGCTCACCAGGTATACTGTTCTGACTGTGGTGCTCTTGTTCTCCTTTTCAGGATGGCCCCGCGACGACAGCCAGCTAGGGTTCCGAGTGTAGGGCGCGACGGCAGCCCACCGAGCGACGAGGCCTCGGTGCAGGGCCCTTTGCCAGCAGTGGCACCGGCGGTAGCTTTACCCGCCGAGCCACCGATGCTACCAGTACCAGACGCTGACGATGCACGTCGCCTCAGGGCACTGCATGAGTTTCAGAGCCAGCGACCGCCCAGGTTTCGCGGTGAGGCGGACCCCCAGGCCGCCGAGGACTGGCTAGAGGCGGTGGTACGGACCTTTAGGCTAGTGAGGACACCAGCGGATCTCATGGTGATTCTCGCAGCGAGCCTCCTGCAGGCGGCGGCAGGACGATGGTGGAGCCTGATGCTCCAGGTTCACGATGAGGCATCCTTGCTCTGGGCGGACTTCGAGAGCCTCTTCCGCTCTGAGTTCGTCCCGGCCACCCTCCGAGCGGTGCGCATCCAGGAGATTCTCCAGCTGCGCCAGGGCAGCATGACGGTCGCTCAGTACGCGGCGAGGTTCACTGACCTATCTCGCTACTCGACCGACATGGTACGGGACCCCTTCTTCCGGGCCCGGACCTTCGAGCAGGGCTTGCGACAGGAGATTCGGGTGTCGCTGATCTCCCTCAGCATTCCGACCCAGGCGGGAGTGCTGGAGCGAGCCCTCCTGATCGAGAGCTTCCTGGCAGAGCCTTCTTCAGCAGCGAGACCTAGCGCAGGGCGGAAGGTAGCTGAGTCTTCGGCAACTGGTAGCCGACGGATGACTCTCGGGTCCAGGCAGACCAGACCCCCACGCAGACGGCCTCAGGACACCGGCTCAGCGGTGCGGGGCACACAGCGGAGTGCCAGCCTTCCGAGAGGCAGGCTGTGCTACTCCTGCGGCGGGCAGGGTCACATGGCTCGTGACTGCCCGACTCGCCGACCAGAGGAGCAGCAGACGGTGGAGGGGCCACCCAGGCAGAGGTAGAGGGTCGACCGTGGCGGTCCGCAGGGAGGATGCGGACGAGGCAGAGGAGCTGGCCGAGCAGCGGGTGGTGGGCGACGCTTCCAGGCTCTACCCCCACCACCACCAGGAGGGCCACCTCGACCACAGGGAGCTGGCGGGCAGGGACAGGCCCAGCTCCAGGCAGTGGAGGCCTACGACCCCGACATGCCAGAGATGATTCGAGGTACGATCTGTGTCTATTACACCCTTGCTGCAGTACTTATAGACACAGGAGCGAGTCACTCTTTCATAGCCTCTGCCCTTGTTCGGAGCTCGGAGATTCCGACTGAGCCGTTGGCTCGATCCTTACGGCTAGAGACCCCTACGGGAGCAGACTCGACGATTACGCACTGTTGCCGGCAGTGTGAGCTTACTCTAGGAGGCGAGAGCTTCGGCTGGGATCTCCTTGTAGCGGCGTCGAGGCCTTACAACGTCATCTTGTGCATGGATTGGCTATCCATGGTTCATGCCCAGATCGACTGTTTTAGGCGCAAGGTGCGATGTGTTCGCACCGACGGGAGCAGGTTTACCTTCACCGGCGAGAAGGGAACCTTTGCAGCACAGGATGGACTTCCGCGGAGAAGAGTGCAGCCCATCTCTCATCAGTTGGCTAGCCTCATCCTAGGAGCAGTGGACGTGCGGAGTCCGGCTTTTCCTGCAGTGGTGGACCAGTACGTGGACGTCTTTCCCGACGACGTTCCAGGGCTACCTCCTCGTAGAGAGGTAGACTTTTACATCGACTTGTACCCCGGGACAGCCCCGATATCTACTCCAGCATATCGTATGGCCCCCGCCGAGCTTCGGGAGCTGCGGGTACAGTTGGAGGACTTGCAGAGCAAGGGGTTTATCCGACCCAGTGTTTCACCCTGGGCTTCCCCGATATTGTTCGCCAAGAAGGCGGACGGAAGCTTGCGACTGTGTGTCGACTATCGTCGCCTGAACCAGGTGACAGTGAGGAACAAGTATCTGCTGCCACGGATTGATGACCTCTTCGATCAGCTCAAGGGAGCGCGGTGGTTCTCGAAGATAGACCTCCGATCAGGCTATCATCAGCTCAGAGTTAGAGATGAGGACGTGCAGAAGACGGCCTTCAGGTGTCGGTATGGCCATTATGAGTTCTTGGTTATGCCGTTTGGCGTAACCAATGCTCCAGCAGTGTTCATGAGCCTCATGAACAGGATCTTCCAGCCATACCTCGACCGATTTGTCGTGGTCTTCATTGACGACATTTTGGTATACTCGACGACTGAGGAGGAGCATGCCTACCACCTGCGAGTTGTGCTAGACACACTCCGAGAGCACCAGCTTTATGGCAAGCTCTCAAAATGCCAGTTCTGGTTACGTGAGGTCCATTTCTTGGGGCACGTCATTTCTGAGGCGGGAGTTGCAGTGGACCCCGCGAAGATCGAGGCAGTGCTAGCTTGGGAACCACCCAAGAGCATGACGGAGGTGCGGAGCTTCTTGGGCCTAGCCGGATACTATCGGAGATTTGTGCCGGACTTCTCCAGAGTTGCGGCACCACTCTCAGCGTTGACGAAGAAGGGGAAACCCTTCGTGTGGTCATACATATGTCAGCAGAGCTTCCAGGAGCTGAGACAGAGATTGACCAGCGCACCTATCTTGAGGTTTCCTGAGGAGGGAGTTGGGTACGTAGTTTACTGTGATGCATCAGGGACTGGACTCGGGTGCGTCCTGATGCAGGAGAGGGCCGTGATCGCCTACGGATCACTTCAGTTGAGGCTGCATGAGCAGAACTACGCCACTCATGACCTGGAGTTAGCAGCAGTGGTCTTCGCTCTGAAGACTTGGCGGCACTATCTGATGGGCGAGCGCTTCACAGTCTTTTCTGACCACCAGAGTCTCAGGTATATCTTCTCTCAGAAGGACCTGAACCTGAGACAGCGGAGATGGCTTGAGTTCCTCCAGGACTATGACTTTGAGATAGTCTATACTCCTGGGAAGGGGAACGTGGTAGCCAATGCCCTCAGCAGGAGGACGGGCATTCAGCTACTTGAGGAGGCGACGGAGCAGCTAGCCTCCTTACAGATATCCTTTGTGGATAGAGACAGAGCAGCCTTTCTTCAGTATCTCACAGTCTCTCCTCCACTTCTACAGCAGGTCAGAGAGGCTCAGCGTGGGGACGCTGACTGTGAGACCCAGCGTGCACTGATATCCTCAGGTCAGGCGCCTGATGGCTTCTCCCTTGGAGCAGAGCACGACATCCTTTTCAGAGGACGTACCTTCGTACCAGTCGCTTTACGAGAGGAGGTGCTGAGAGATTTTCACACTTCTCCCTTGGCGGTGCATCCCGGAGTGGCGAAGATGTACCAGGATCTCAGACGACAGCACTGGTGGCCGGGTATGAAGAAAGCTGTGGCAGAGTTCGTTTCACGATGCCTCACCTGCCAGCAGGTGAAGGCAGAGCATCAGGTACCAGCAGGCTTGGTACAGCCCTTGGAGGTCCCGGAGTGGAAGTGGGACGGCATATCTATGGACTTCGTGACTGGACTTCCACGCACTTCCAGAGGTCACGACTCCATTTGGGTGATTGTCGACCGACTCACCAAGTCGGCACACTTCTTACCCATCAGAGAGCAGGGCTCGGTGGAGATCTTGGGACGTCTTTACGTCCAGGAGATCGTACGGCTTCACGGTGTGCCATCGTCTATCGTCTCCGATTGAGATGCTCGTTTCACTTCCCGGCTTTGGAAGGGGTTGCAGGAGGCGTTCGGGACGCGGCTCCATCTGAGCACAGCCTTCCACCCTCAGACGGATGGTCAGACGGAGAGGACCATACAGACACTCGAGGACATGCTCCGTGCATGTGTTCTTGACTTTGGTCGCAGCTGGGAGGACCACCTACCCTTGGTGGAGTTCGCGTACAACAACAGCTACCACTCAACCATCGGGATGGCACCATACGAGGCGTTGTACGACAGACCCTGCAGATCACCGTTGTGCTGGACAGACCCTGGGGAGTCAGCACTCGTGGGACCAGAGATGGTCCGAGCCATGACAGAGAAGGTCCAGATCATCCAGGAGAGGATGAGGACAGCTCAGAGCCGGCAGAAGTCATATGCTGACAGGAGGCGGAGGCCACTAGAGTTCGAGGACGGCGACCACGTCTTTTTGCGTGTCTCACCTCGACGTGGTTTACGGAGATTTGGCCGAGGCGGCAAGTTGTCTCCACGCTTCATCGGGCCTTTCCAGGTCCTCAGCAGGATAGGAGAGGTGGCTTATCGCCTGGCTCTACCACCTCAGTTGCACCGGGTGCACGACGTCTTTCACGTGTCTCAGCTGAGGAGATACGTGCACGACCCGACGCACATCATCGACTTTGGGGAGCTGGACGTGGACGATGGGGCGACTTTTGCGGAGGTCCCAGTGGAGATCGAGGATCGACAAGAGCGGGTCCTACGTGGGCGGTCGATTCCTCTTGTGCGCGTCAGATGGCAGCACGGGAACCTCCAGGAGAGCACTTGGGAGCGGGAGGCTCAGATGCGTGCTCAGTACCCCCATTTGTTCCCCTAGTTTTTGATGTATCTTTACGGGGACGTAAAGCCCTGAGGTGGGAGTAATGTAAAGACCCGCAAATTTCAAGGAAATTTTTTTCTTAATTTTCTTTGGAATTTTACAAGAGTGCAGCTTCAGACGGCACCTGATTCCGAGGCCCGGTGTGCCCGGAATCAATTTCCGAAGATTGGCTCGGGTACGTTCAGTGAACGGACGAGCAGGTTTTTCTATCTTTTGAACCGGTGCCCGGAATCGAATTCTGAGGGCACCGATGAAATCGCAGCGCCGGTATTTGCTTAGAAACGCCTCTTCCGGAGTTGCGTTTGCTCAGACGTGGTTTTTTTAAATTTTGGGGCTTTAAGAGAAATAAAATAAAGTTTGTGCGACAACTTTATTTTATTTCACTTAAGCTGCTTGGAAGTCACTTAAAAGCCACTTGAACTGAGTTGAACTGGATAGGATGCTATCCAGAAATATCCTACCCCTTGGTAGGATATTTGTGCGGTGGGGCCCGCACGAGCCCCGCCGTTTCTTTCGCTAAGTAACGCACCCGCGAAAACCCGTCAAAGTCAACCGACGCGTTTTCTTAATTTCTTAACAGACCATTTAATTGGGCGGTTTATTTCGTGAATTAAATGGGCTGTTTCTTTCGTGAATTAAATGGGCTGTTTCGCTCGTTGAATTAATTCAATGAACTGATGGGTCGTTACTTACGCTTTTGCGTTTGTTGGCATGTTTATAAAATAAGACCAACCTAAAAATCCTTTGAAAGGATTTGAGAGAATCTTTGTTTCTTCATCTCCCCGCGAAGAACGCGAAGAACGCGAAGAACGCGAAGAACGCCGGCGACCGGAATTCGACGACGCACACCGAGATCTGCGACTTCGACGAGCTTTACCCGCGACGTTCTTCGGCGACGCCTCTCCTTCCGCAGCCGATCCTCGTTCGGCAACTAAGGTGAGAAACGAATCGTTTGAATTCTCCCTTTTTAATTTCAATAACAACGGATTTAATTAATTAAATCCATTTGTTCTTGATCCGGAGATTGGAGACGCGACGCCGGATACCGCGACGACGCGACGATCTCCTTCTTCCGTGACGAGCGATTCTGCGACGACCTCTCGTCCGACGACGACGACAAGGTAAGGGTTGTTGGAATTCTTTTATTCCCCGTGTTTATTCTTTTAAAGTAAAGAACATGATCTCCGACAATTTTAATTTATTTAAAATTGTTGTTGATTATTCCTCCCGTGGTTTATGACTAACGCGGAGGGTGCGGGTCTAACGAACAAGACCCGGCAACCCTCCGCCGATCTCTTTGTTGTGCGGATATGGCGGACGACGATGAACCGCGCGGCAGGGGAGATCTGTTGATCCCGCAGTGAAGATCGGCCCCCGGGAGGAGCAACGGCGCAGACGGGAGGTGAAACGGGCCACCGTAGCAACTCCGGCGGCCCGCGGAAGGCGGCGGCGGCGCGGGTCGCCGGCGCGGCGGCGCCGGCGACCGGAGGCGGCGGCGCCCGGCGCGCCGCCGTGAAGGAGTTCCGCCGCGGCTGAAGCCGCGGCGGCGGCGGCCGGTTCCGCGGCCGCGCGGAACCGGGAAGGGACGCGGCGGCCCGGCCGCGTCCGCGTGACAGGCGCCCCCCCCCCCCCCCCCGCGGGGCCGCGTTTCCTTCAAGCCGCGGGTCAAACCCGCGGCGGCGGCTCCTTCGGCCGCTCGGCCGAAGCCGAGCCGGCCGGTCCGGTCGGCCGGGCCGCGCCCAGGCCGGACCGGACCCGGCCTAGCCGGTTCGGGCCGGTTCGGGCCAACCCGGTTCGGCCGACCCAAGGGGGGGTTCGGGCCGGGTCGCCCCGGGCCCAGAACCCCCGTTTCGGGCCCTCTCCGGTCTTTCGCCCATATCTTGGGCCTGGGACCTCCGATTGACGAACCGTCAGCGGCTACGCGATCCTTGGATCGAGACGGTCGTTTCGGTATATTATACTCAAGGTTTCGGAAGACTTTGGGTTCGGCCGGGTTGGTTCGTACACGAAACCAACCGGGCCCTCGGAGCGGAAACGCTCATAACTTGAGCTACGGACGTCCGATCGACGTACCGTCAGCTGTGGTAGCTTCCTCTAAGTGAGACGGAACTTTTGGCATACTCCGCCCGAGGATCGGATATAGGCGGAATACGGTCGGGTTGGTTTTGCCCAAAAAACCAACCGGGCCCCTGGGACGAAAATGCCAATAACTCTCAGACCGGGCGTCCGATAGACGCGCCGTCTGTTGCGTTGAGATCCTGTTGTCGATACGGAAATTTTGGATACATCAACTTCGGACTACGTGTCAGTTGATGTATCAGCCTCTCGGCTCGTGGAGCGGACCCTCCTAAACGAGCTCGCTTTGTGCGGGAACCCTAGCGCTGGCTGTGACTTCGACGACAGAGCAGAGATCCTCCGTGGACTGCGACGACGGCAGAGCAGAGATCCTCCGTGGACTGCGACGACGGCAGAGCAGAGATCCTTCGTGGACTGCGGCGACGACTGTGCAGAGATCCTCAGTGGACTGTGCCGACTACTGCACTCAGCGATCCTACGCGGATCAGTGCCCGATCCTGTGTGGGTCCTACTACCGGTTCTGTGTGAGCCACTGCCTACCGGTTCTGTGTGAGCCATTGCCTACAGGTTCTGTGTGAGCCCGATCCTGTGTGGGTCTTTTGCGGGGGTTAGTACCTATCGATCCTTCGTGGGTCCGACGACTTAGATGGATCAGTGATCATCTTTGACGTCATCTGAAAAAGTATACCTGGTTGAGCTGAATCTTATGTTACTCTCCTTTGTGGATTGTGTTGAACTATCCTATGTGGATTTACTATTTACTCTCCTTGTGGATTTGAGTCTTGCTTTCCTTTGTGGAATGAGTTGTTCTTGAGCTCGTGAGCAGAGCTAGAATTGGGGACTTAGGTATATGTATGGGCATATACCTAAGTCGAGTCTGATGTTACTTCGTGATTGCATCTTTATTTTGTGCTATATCCTTTGTGGATTTCGGGAGACCTTCGGGGGTCTCGGGGTCCTTACTGAGTAGCTTGTACTCACCCATGCACGGGCTATGCCCGCACCTTGTTGTGTTGGTTGCAGACGACGGACAGTGCTGATCACGGTTGGGCGTGGAGCAGGACGGTACCTGGAGGTGGACCACTGGGCGGGACGTGCTCGGAGCGGACGTGGGACCCGAGGAGCCTGGAGGCTATCTGTACCCACCCTTCATGTGGGATTTCCAGTGGACGACACGAGGCCGCCGTCTTTTCTTCAGTTGCTGTACTTTACTTTTTCAGTTGTACTTTACAGTTGGGCTTGTATTCCGGCCCCCTTTACTTTTCTGCACTTGTAGTTACTTTCCGCTTGCTGACTCTGTGTGGTTGTTACTTAAAGGCAATGTCTTCCCTGTTTACTGGGATTTTACGCCTTGGTGCTAGTCGCCAGCCCCTGGCCTATGGAAGGCGGGCTTGGGGTAGTCACGGCACAGGCCCCGAGGTCGGGTCGTGACAATACATAGTTATCATAACATCATACTGATTCTGATATATTTTATCATCCACTCTAATTCAATTAAATAATTATGGGAACGATATCATCGCTCGTGCGTACGTATGGACTACCGTCTCCACGACGCGATGAGATTCATTCTCCATGTTAACCATTAAAGAATGATTATAAAGTATATATAAGCAATAATAATGAAATATATGACATTATAAAGCTACTATATTTATGTATATATTTATATATGTCATCTACTTACTTCCATTCAAGTCAATAAAGAAAGGAAAACATCTTTCATGCGTACGTACAGCCTACCGTCTCCATGAATGGTGTGTTTCATTTAATATATATATACTGAATATATATGATATATAAATCATTTTTTACATTTTGGAAGTAAGTAAATAATTATTTAATTAATAATAATATCAATAACAACAAGTCCAAACATGTATGATAAATGAAACGATTTTACCCAAAATGCTACTTTAACATGGAATTGACAAATGAACGGGTAATATAAATACCTAAGTGAACCATATATGATATAATAAAAATTAATATGATTCTTTAATAACTCAATGACATTATTTAAATCATTATACAGGAGGTTCGGATACATATGAAGCATATTAGACATAAGGTAAGGGATAACTTTTCCAATCTCGTTTTTATCCGAGATTGTTTATTCGTAAGTATTTACTGGGGTTATTGTTATCATCCAAGCCCTTGTTTTCTAAAAATGTTTTTATGTATGTTTAAAGTCATTTTTACCCATTTTTGACTTTTACTGCATGGTATGTATGTAATTATTATTTTTTTATCATATGAGGTAATTTTTGACTTTTCCGGAAAAAGTACGAGAAGAATGTTTTTTTTAACTTATACGGCATGAAAGGATTCTTACGGTTTTATAAAGCCTTATTTTCAGAAAGATTACTCCAAAATATTTAATGTCTATTTTTAAAAAAATCTCTTTCTTTTAAAATTTCATGACGTTTTGTGAAAAGAAATTTATTTTTAAGAAGAAAGGATATTTTCCACAAGAATTTATTTCAAGTGTTTTATCAAAACCATTTTTTCATCTAAGATGAAATTATTTAATATGTGTATGTTTCAAGTATAATTTATCTATGATTTAAATGGTTTCACTTTTCTTATGATGAAATGATATCCATTTGTTTTATATGGATTATGTTATGATGGGATGATGTTTGTGAAACCCACTTTATTCTTTGAGTTATGATGAATGATTTATGTTTATGTTGTGGCACGCATAAGAATGATTTAATTATAAGATGGTTGGGACCTATATCTCCCACTAATGCATTCGGTAAAGATTTATATCTCATGAGATAGACATGGATGGAACGGTAAGTTAATTCGGTTCCGTGATACAGGACTGGAATGAGGATTGAACTCGATTCAGAAAGGGACTTTGTCCACTAAGATGGTCTTGGCAGCAATGTCATGGATACTATGGAAATCATAACAAGTGATGAATGGTTTTCACAATTAAATGTTTTATTCCCATGATATTTTATCAAGATTGATGTTCCATTATGATACATGCCTTACGTATTTCCAAGATTTATGTCTTTGCTCAAGATTTTGATGCTTAAACATTATGTTCATGTTTTTATGTTCAATTGTATATGGTTTGTTTTATTTTATCCATGCTTACCCTTATTGAGCATTTGAGCTCACCCTTTATATGTTTTCTTTTCCCCAGGATTTCAAGAAAGGTTTTAGGTAAGAAAACAAAATGAGAATATCTTTATGGGAGTTGTTGAAGATCTTTCACCAAGATTAGAAGATTATATTTCGAGTTTCCAAAGACACTAAACTATTATGGTCCTTTGGTGTCTGTTTTTGTTATGTATTAAGTATTCCTCAAAAGTAATGTATTGTCCATGTACGTCAAGCTTTGGGTCTCTACAGTTGGTATCAAAGGAAAGGTTTAGTTAACCTTTGTAAACTAGGATGCGAAAACTTTAGTGAGATCCCTAGATATATTTATAAGGTATGTCTAGGGATGTCCCTAAGGTTAAGTATAAGTATATGTTATAGTCCTAGAATTAAGTTAATGATATTTGAATTAAACCTAAGATGTTAGATGTTGAAGGTACTACCCCTTGATTATGTTATTTTCCTTGTATGATTTTTTCCTCTCACAGAATTCTTTTTGTGTTTTAGTCAATGGAGGGAACCAGGAGGAATTCGGTTAACATTGAATCCAATGGACAAATTGGTAACTATGAGCATCGAAATTGCTTAATGCCTAGAGAGAAAGATATTGTGATTATGCTGAATCAGTCATCGCAATATATGATTAACAAGGTGAAATTTAGTGGTATTCCTAATTCATCAAATAAGAGGAAGATAGACTTTTATGCATGTTCGCATGTTGAGGAGCATAAACAAAAGGAAGATTGAGATTTCTAAATAAGGGAAGAATTACCTTGAGGAATACCTCAAATGGAGGAGAAGATGTTATCTATGTGGAGAAAAGGGTCATAGAGTGACAGACTGTTATGGAGTCCAATGTCTTATCTTTGGAGAACATGGGCATTACTCAACTCAATTCCCTAACCTAAGAGGTTACTTATAAATCAAGGAAGGACTTATTCCATGGAAATCATTGAAGGGGATGGATTAAAGTGTTTATGTATTGGTATTCAAGAATAATGTTGTTGAGGTACTTTTATGGTATGTTGGAATATCTATGTATTGGTACATTGTGGTTTTCCATAAGAATATAGCATCGGTAACCATGAAAGGTGATTGAAATATTTTTGTAAAGAAGATGATATGCGCATAATGAAGGGATAAAAAAATGAAATGATCTCATGACTGATATAAGGACAAAGTTATATCATGGCTTGACTATATAGAAATTTTGGGATTTTGGTATGTGGAAAGTGTTAAATTTTGACAGCATTCATGTTTTCACTAAGGTTCAATGTGTATTCATTTTTCAAGAGAATACATGATTAAGGTATTCACATGTTTGGAATGTGACCAACAAGATATATCATATGATAAATGATGGTATTCACATGCTCGGAAAATGACATTTCTTGTAATTTTTTTCTTTATACTATGAGCTTGGATAGAAGTATTTTGGATAAGCCTAAAGATTAGAATGGATTATGTTGTACAAAAGTCAGTATTGTTTATGGATAAAACTTTTTTTGAATATTATAATAATGAAGTTTTAGAAAACGGACAACCTGCAGGACGGGCGACAACCCGTCGCGTCGGACAAGGTTGCGGGAATCGAACCCACAACTGAAGTGCGACAGGCCTTTATTTCCTACCACTGACCTACAGGACGTCCCTAGTTAGTAGAAACTACTTTTATTTTATTAAACGGTATGATAGATGAAGTATAAGTCCATTTTTGGAACGATATACGATAGGTGGAAATATGTATATAACTATTTCTAACCTTTTGTTTGAGATAGATGGAATGACCCATAATTCTATCACATGATCTACTAACACTTCACGAATGACAAATTCAACTTCATTTCTTTAAGAGATGAAGTGGAAATTGTTCAAGGCACGAACAACAATGAGATTGTACCAAAATCATGTAAGTATTTCTTTTAATTCATCATCTTTAGGGAAATGATCTTGAAAACCAAAAATGTTATCCTAGTGCTCTTATATCTGATGAATCAGATGGTACCTTAAATCATCACAAATTTATGGCTTTGTGATTGTTGTCTTTTTCATAGCCATATTTTCTACCACTCTCCATCAGAACTTGATGGTTAGATTTTTCTTCCATATCCATATTTTCACATATGTTCTCCTATATGGAAACCCAGTGATGAGTTACTTTGGGAAATCATTACGTTTCATACTTTAGTTTTTAAAATTAAGTTTTAGTATTCCTTTTTACGATGTGGGTTTCTATGAATAGTAAACTATTTATAACCCCGGAGAATTTCGAGGGCAAAATTCATTTTAAGGGGGGTAGAATGTAACGACCTGAGATTTTATAAGATATATTCTTTTTAATTTCTTTCATATCTTCTATTGTACGCTACACCAAGATTATCTTGCGCTATACGCAACACCATATTAGCTTGTAGTATGCGCAACACTAATCTTGGATCGTGTTACACACAATTTCAAGTTTGTTTGATAGTAGTTATTCTACGCAACATTGAGTGTGTATATATATATATATATATATATTCAATGTATAAATGAAATATGGTTGGATTTTTTTATTTGCAACAAAAAAGGAGTCTTGCACTACACGCAACTCTGACTTGGCTTGCATTACACGCAATCACAACCTTCCTCAATAGCGTGTGTTGTACGCAATACCGGATTTCATAAAACAACGATATATGGTTATAATATTATTATAAACTATCCATTATGAATACTATTAACTAAATTTTGAATTTTATAATATTATTATTCATCTTACACATTTTCTAGAACTTGGTATAATAACAAAATAAATATTTTGGGTAAAATAATTATTTTTCAAAAAATGCAGTTTTGCCGCCTTTTGATGGCGCACCCACTTTAAATATAGTTTTTGACATGTTTATAAATTAAATTTTAAAAAATAAAATTATTCTTTGGAATCAGGATATAAAATTTTACCTTGAATAAAATTTTCATATTATTCTGATAAATTTCATATTTTTATGAATAGTAAAAACACGCTATATTTTAATTAAAAACAACTTTTTTCATCATAATAATTTATGTGGTTAAATTATAATATTTAATGGTTTTAAAGTATAAATATAATATATTTTTTCAATTTAATATAATTTATGTCATTATCATTGATTTTACATTGAATTCGTAGGTTAAATCAATTCAATCTTTTGTAATGTTTTAAACAAAAACTCGTTTTCTTTCGACAACGAGATTAATTTTAATTTAATTTCTGCTACTTCTTTGTATTGAATTTGGAAAAATGGATTCCATATTTGGAATCAGTGGGTCCAAATTATATTAATAGACTACTTTTTTATTTTTGTGCATTATGAATAGTAACTACGGTAAATTTTATTTACCATAGTAAAAGGTAAATTATGTAATTAAGGGTAAATATAATATTATAAAATTATCCTAACACTTGTATTAATACAATTGGATGATTATATTTCATCCTAAGTCATATTTGGGTCTAAATTTGATCCATTAGAACCCACTTGGAGGTGATTAAGACCTTTAGTTTATTTTATGTAAAGGAAAGTGAAATATGTCTCACTCAAAATTTAATAATTAAAGTATTTTTAATATAAGGTTATACAGAATATAAATTCGGTTATAAATACTCATTTGAAATCTAAAATGTTTTTCTTTATCATGTTAATTTATTTGTAATTTTTAAGAGTTATTTAATTATCTTATTATCTTATACATTAATGATGTAGAAATTATTTATTTAGTAAAAAATCAATAATATTGTTTTTATTGAAATAGTAATATGTATTAAAGGGCTCACAAACCTGACCAAAACTTATTGGTAGTGTATATATACACCATAATCATCCAATTACCGAATATATGACCGTTTGGAGTCTTATAAAAGTGATTATGACACTTATATTATTTTATTTTATATGATGTCAAAGTTGTCACCTTCATAATTTAATAAATATAACATTTTAAAATTGGGGTGTTTTAGAGGATAAATCATACTAAATGTATTATTATGAAATATATAAGATTTATCTTCATACTAGTGTTTTATTTTTAATTTTTATGCAACAAATAAGTATATTTAATAATTATACAAAAATGTTGTAGTAATTATTTTATTAAGAGAAATATCAAATAAATGGTTTTAAAAATAGTAAAATAAATATTATATGAACTATTTAATGTGCTCCACTAATTTCCTATATTACTATGACATTTTAGGAATCTATTAAATATTTTATTTTGAATATATCCTCTGTTTGAATTTTATTTAAATTCAAATAAATGAATAGTGTCAAAACTGATACTATTGTTATTTTATAAAAATAACTTGTTATTAAATTTTTTAAAAATCACAAAAATATTTAAAAATTATAAATTGAATTTTATATATTCTAAAATTTCATAAATTATCTAATTATGGATAATTAAAAACACATAAGTAATTATTTATAACAATTTAAAATTTATAATCTTATTACCATAAATAAAATTTAATAGATTAAATAAGGATAAATCAAGTTGATAATGTTTAAAATAAATTCCCTACATGTCTAAATTTTATTTTTTGATGATATTACAACCCTATATCATCTAATATTTGAATATGAGTCATTTTTGGAGGTTTTTAAGTGGGGTTATATTTATTATAAATTAATATTTTTAAGATTTCCAATGGTGCCCCTCTCCTCTCTTATAAAAAGGGAACCCCTTCCCACTTCTCTTCACACCCTTTTGAGCCTTTAAGATCGGCCAAACCCTGCCAATTATTCTTCTCAACCTCTCTAGTTATATCATATAGGTTCTGGTATTCTCAAAATACCAACCCTAGTGCCCTAAGAAGAAGTTTAAAGGAGGTGTGTCGAAGAAGAGGTAATATCTTCTACCGATTTTTTCAAGCTTCTTTCTTCTTCAACTTCTTTTTCTTTAGTTGTTTCATTATAAAGTAATAAAATCAGTATCACTAATATACTGATATGTTGTTATAAATATTAAACAACCCCATTTCACCTTCTATTCATCCTACAGAAAACGAAATCACCGCGCGTGCGTACGTACGGAATATCGTCTCCACACCGTGGTGTAATCTGTTTTTCCAACACCACCTTACTTGGATGGGTATAATGGTGTAAAGAATAAATATACATAGTTATTATAACATCATAATTATTCTGATATATTTTATCATCCACTCCAATTAAATTCAATAATTATGGGAACGATATCATTGCTCGTGCGTACGTACGGACTACCGTCTCCACGACGCGATGAGATTCATTCTCCATGTTAACCGTTAAAGAATGATTATAAAGTATATATAAGCAATAATAATGAAATATATGACATTATAAAGCTACTGTATTTATGTATATATATATATATATATATATGTCATCTACTTACTTCCATTCAAGTCAATAAAGAAAGGAAAACAGCGTTCATGCGTACGTACGGCCTACCGTCTCCATGAACGGTGTGTTTCATTTCATATATATATATACTGAATATATATGATATATAAATCATGTCTTACATTTTTTAGGTAAGTAAATAATGATTTAAGTAATAATAATATCAAGAACAACAAGTCGAAACACGTACGATAAATGAAACGATTTTACCCAAAACGCTACTTTAACATGGAATTGACAAATGAACGGGTAATATAAATACCTAATTGAACCATATATTATATAATAAAAATTAATATGATTCTGAAATAACTCAATGACATTATTTAAATCATTATACAGGAGGTTCGGATACATACGAAGCATATCGGACATAAGGTAAGCGATAACTTTTCCAATCTCATTTTTATTCGAGATTGTTTATTTGTAAGTATTTACTGGGGTTATTATTATCATTCAAGCCCGTGTTTTCTAAAAATGTTTTTATGTATTTTTAAAGTCCTTTTTACCCATTTTTGACTTTTACTACATCTTATGTATGGAATTATTCTTTTTTTACCATACGAGGTAATTTTTGACTTTTCCGGCAAAAGTACGAGAAGAATGTTTTTTTAACTTATACGGCATGAAAGGATTTTTATGGTTTTATAAAGCCTTATTTTCATGAAGCTTCCTCCAAAATATTAAATGACTATTTTCAACAAAATCTCTTTCTTTTAAAATTGTTGCACGTTTTATGAAAAGAAATTGATTTTGAAGAAGAAAGGATATTTTCCTCAAGAATTCATTTCAAGTGTTTTATCAAAATCATTTTTTCATCTAAGATGAAATTATTTCATATGTTTATGTTTCAAGTATAATGTCTCTATGATTTACATGGTTTCACTTTTCTTATGATGAAATGATATCCATTTGTTTTATATAGATTATGTTATGATGGGATAATGTTTGTGAAACCCACTTTATTCTTTGGGTTATGATGAATTATTTATGTTTATGTTGTGGCACACGTAAGACTGATTTCATTATGAGATGGGTGGGACCTATATATCCCTCCAATGCATTGGGTAAAGATTTATATCTCATGAGATAGACATGGCTGGAATGGTAAGTTAATCCAGTTCAGTGATACAGGACTGGAATGAGGAGTGAACTCGATTCAGAAAGGGACTTTGTCCACTAAGATGGTCTTGGCAGTAATGTCATGGCTACTATGGAAATCATAACAAGTGTTGAATGTTTTCCACGATTAAATGTTTTATTGCCATGTTATTTTATCAAGATTGATATTCCATTATGATACACGCCTTACATATTTCTAAGATTTATGTCTTTGCTCAAGATTTTGATGTTTAAACATTATGTTCATGTTTTTAAGTTCAATTGTATATGGTTTATTTTATTTTCTCCATGCTTGCCCTTACTGATCATTTGAGATCACCCTTTATATGTTTTCTTTTCCCCAGGATTTCAAGAAAGGTTTTAGGTAAGAAAAGAAAATGAGAAGATCTTTATGGGATTTGTTTAAGATCTTTCACCAAGATTAGAAGATTATATTCTGAGTTTCCAAATACACTAAACTATTACAGTCCTTTGGTGCCTATTTTTGTTATGTATTAAGTATTATACAAAAGTAATGTATTGTCCATGTACGTCAAGCTTTGGGTATCTACATTTCTTAGTGAATCATAGCCTTTTGTCGCCATACAAATGTCTTGAAAAATAATATGATATGTCTATTATCAAATCTCAAATCATAGAATTCAACAAACCTCTGAATCCAATCGCCATAAGTCTTTCCATTATAACCTAACAATCATGACTTCTTAATCCGATAATATGACCATTCTTAACACATCATCCCAAATTGGAATAATATCCATCTGGAAGTATCAAATCTATAATCCATTGACAAAATAATAATCGACTATATTTGGATAGTGTATAAGCTACTTTTGGATCTATTAACCTCTATGATATGATATTTTGAAACAGTTCAAGTTTTGGTCATCTGTAAATTTGGTTAAGATCTAATCGTGCCTTTACATTATCTTTAGTCTTACCTGGTGTATCCAAAACTATATGAAATAAATTATCAAAATAGTTCTTCTCAATATTCATGACATCCAACATGTGGTAGACCAACAAATTAGACCAATATGGAAGATCCCAAATAATGCTTTGTTTTATCCAATTTTGTTCTTTCTCAAAGCCATTAATTTTCTATTGGTTTACTGTTGGCCCAAATGTGATGGGAGGTAATGAAAATACAATTTATTTTAACTCTGTATCTGATATCATTTTTATAGGTTCATCCCTTTCAATTTTGTCTTTTCTGAAATGAGATTTTTTCTTCTGAAAAGGATGATCGGTTGGAAGAAATCTGTGATGATAGTCAAAATAGAAAGGTTTTTTCCATTGACGAGCATAAAGGCTTTTTAGTCTTTCATACAGTAAGGACATGATTTTGGAACATGTTTACTCCATCTAGATAACTTACAATATGCTGAGAAGTCACTAATCGTTCACATCAATGAATCTTTTAATATGAAATTTTGTTTCGCAAAAACATCATATGTACTAACATCATTACTCCACAATGAATTTAACTCATCAATCAATGGTTTCAAATAAAAATCAATATTATCTTTCGGATGTCCTGGGATTAAGAAGGTAAAGAAGATGTAGGGATCCTTCATCAACATCCATGGAGGTTAATTTTACGGAGTTATAAAGAAAGACCAACATGAATACTGACTACTATAAGAACCAAACGGACATAAACCGTCAATAAAAAGTCCCAATAGCACGTTCTGGACTTCTAAAGAAAAATATGGATGCAGTCTGTCAAAATGTTTCCATGAATCACCATCAAATAAATGATTCAAGATTTTACTGATTGAAATCTTGGTTTTTTTCCATGAGATCATTGACATTGTGTTCTAAGACATAAATAAATGCTGCAACCTGGGTGTAAGGAAGAAATATATCCACTGTTTTATAGGAATCGATCCAAACTTATCTGGTTGAGATTTTTTATACCTCAATTATCCACATGTGAGACAACTATCCAACGGATCATTTTTACCAGAATATAAGATGCAATCATTTTCAAATTCAGGAATCTTTCAATAACTAAGGCCCAGATTACAAACCAGCCTCTTGCTCTCATAGTAATTTGCTGGAAACACAATTCCTTCAGGTAATAGTGTTTTAACCAAAGAAAATATCTCATAAAAATATTTGTTTGAAATTGCATTATCTGATTTAATAGACATAAATTTTGTGACCGCTTCTAATTTTCTTATCTTGCAACTAGGATATAATGCATCCTCAACAGACCTCAACAACTCATAAAATTCAGATGGTTCCAACTCAGGAGTTAAATCAATATCATCATGAGTTTTAGTTTTTTTAATAGATGGACCTACAACATCATGTACTAAATTTTGAAATCGTGATGGATCTGGAATCAAGTTATTAGTATCTTCTCTAGAACTGCATTCACTGTGTTGATACGAAAAAACATAATCTGGTTGAAAACCACACTACAAGAGATGTCCCCCAAGATTGTCAAATGTGTCAAACATTCTTAGAGAATATTTTTTACAAGGAAACTTAATTGTTATTTATAAAATAAATTCTAGTTTTGATTATTCAAATGATAAGAAAGCTTCAACACCCTCAATATATACAAGATTTAAACCAGAACTGTTTAGATTTCTGTACTGATTTATCCAATCGTCGTCATCTAATAATGATTTTTGTCGACTTCCTTATTAAATATTTTTCTAAAAAATATAAAATCATTACTACTTTTGAGTAATTTTAAATTAGATAAACATTATCCAAAAAATGAAGATAAATAATTACAACTACTTCTTAATAATTACCATTAATTATGGGCGACTCAATTTCCAGTGGATTGACGGCTACTCCTTTATCTGACGGCTCATTTACTTGCAACTTTACCACACTAAAATCACAATGAAGAATCTACTTGGAGGTACACATATACATTCTCATGCATATGAGAATGTATAAGCGTACCTCCGAGTAGATTCTTCATTGTGATTTTAGTGTGAGAAATATAAAAGTAAATAATCCATCGGACAAAAGAGCCTCCTTTTCGTCTATGAATAATCTTATTGCAACTATCACCGCCTAAAAACATTATGAAAAATGTCATGCTATGAATGAATATTCAAACTCGTGCATACGAGATTGGATATGCATACGTAGAAGAATACTTTTCATAATGTTTTGAGTTGGTGAGAGTTGAAAGGAGAAGAGTCATATAGAAAAAGGAGTGTTTCCAATCTACTTTAAATTGTACCAAGTTATTACAATTTATTATAATTGGTTTTATTCCTAATTATTCCTAATTATTCCTAATTATTCCTAATTATTTTTAATTGTTCCTAAGTATTCCTAATTATTCTTAATTATTCTTATTTATTACTATTTATTCCTAATTATTACTATTTATTTGTCACATACATAACTTATTTTAAAGGTATTTTTAATTTAATTTCCATTATTTCTTGTTTTTAGGGGTTTCCTATGCATTTTCTGAGAAATGGGTGAGTTTTCAGGATTTGGGCCAAACCATGAGCCCAATTCTAGATTTAAAAATAAATTTTGATTCCTTTATAACTCCTTCATTTTTCAACATTTTTCATCCATTCCAATTACTACTTGGAATAACCTAACCTATTAACACCACCATATTAATTTATACCATTTATAAATTCATAATCATGGTGAATTTGGGTTTTTATTTAAGGGATTGGGCCTACTCGAAATCTCATTTCATGCATTAAAAATAGTTTTTAATTATTTAATATCTCATTCAATTTTTAAATTATTTTCAGTGATTAAAACTCTCACCCAAGACCAATTACCCAATTCGTGCCCCCATTCTCTCCTCCCCCAATTTGAAGCTCAATAGAATCGTGAATTTGGATGAAGCTTCTCCAAATTTCACAAATTGTCCATATTTAAAGAGGTAAATTGATTCCTTCATAACTCCTTCATTTCTCACTATTTTTCCCCCATTCCAGTTCCTAAATGATATCTTATTCCTTGTTAGAACCTCACTTAAATGTTTGGCTATTTTAAAATTAATATACTGGTGGATTTATGGAGATTTATCCAAGATTCCTTCAAGTAAGTGTCCCTCCCTTCAATTTCTTCCATTTCCTTAGGGTTTCATCCCTCTTTCTTAATTTTAAAAAGTGTCCAGAAGTTAGGGTTATAACCTAGGGATTTGAATGGTGTATTTTTTGTGTAATATTAATATTTTAGGTTTCTCTTCACTTCGTTGTGGTGCGGCAGTAGTGCGCTTGATATTTCACGCCAAGATTTGAGGATTTCGACTGAAAAGGAAGGTGATTCAATACTTAACCATTCCTTGATGAGTTAGTTTTCTTGTTTTACTAGTTTTTCATGTTTTCCATATGATTTTTGGTGAAAAACTGCTTTTGAGGTATTTTATTAAGCATTTAATTTTATAATTTCATTTTTGTTGAAGTTGTGAACTTTTTGAATGTAATACATGTGGTATCTTTTGTGGTAGTTTCATAAAATATGAAATTGATTTATTAGTTTTTTAAGGGGGGTGAAAAATATGTATTTTTAATGACTTAGTGTCATGTGGGCCTTTGTTGATGCTCTTTTTCGTCACATTGTCTAAAGGAATGGAAAGGGAAATGACTTAGCACAAATTGTTTTAGCCTTTAAAGAAAACATCAAAAATCGACAAAAGAATGAAAAAGGAGTCAAAGGACCTTGCATCGTGCAAGTTCCCTTACTACCACGCAAGTACACTTACATGCCACCTAATGGTCATGCAAGTGACTTGCATGCCCTATTTTGAAAACCACCCAGGGTCTTCAGAAGCCTATAAATAGACCCTATGGGCCCCCCATTTCAGGAGGAATTTTTCCAGAATTCAGATATAGAGCTCTGAACACCCATGTCTCTTCTTCAAGCCTTCCGAACACTTATAACGTAATTCTTTACCTAGAATGGGAGGTCTAAACAAGAAGAATAAGGTCTAAGTGTTAGAAATCACTAATACTTGTGTGCCTAAATGTTTTACCCTTAAGGGAAATGAACACACTTGCGCACCTCCTTACCTATTCATTGAAACTTGGGTGTCACTCTTCTGGAAGTACCTCAGGATTATTCTAAAGGATTTGGTCAAGAATCGCCCAAGTATTACTCTACAGGTCAAGGATCGTGTAAGTACCCATGTGTCAGGCAGGTATACCTGCGCGCCCACGCAGTACCTGCGTGCCTGCCAGGACTTGCACGCCCATCTCTTTTTGGGTTCCCTTCCTGCCCATTTAACCCCTCTTATGCCATTCCACCTCTCCTATTCAAGATTCAGTCTTCAAGACACTCTTCAAAGCCATTTATGGCATGTTTTCTTGATTGACTTCCTTATATGAAAGGAGCTTTGTGGAACATCTCTCAAAACTTAGTGATTTTCACATCTTTATGTCACTAAAGTTAGAGAGTTCATTCATTCAACCTCATCCTTTAAGATGAGAGAATCCTTAACCTGGGACTCCTTTTCAGGACCAAATCCTCATTAATTTGGGCATCCTCCTTAGGAGTAAGCCCCAAATTCTCATTTAATTTGGGAATCCTCCTTAGGAGTAATCCCCAAGTCCTCTTTAATATGGGCCTCCTTTTCAAGAGTAATCCCCAAGTCCCCTAACCTGGGCCTCCTTTTCATGAATAAGTCCCAGTCATAATTCCCTAGATTTGGGCATCCTCCTCAGGAGTAAGCCCCAAACCTTAACTCCTTTAACCTGGGTTTCCTTTTCAGTAATAAGCCCCAGTCTCAAATACGGGCATCCTCTTTAGGAATAAGCCCCAAGTCCCTTAATTTTCAAATCCATTTAACCTGTCCCTCCTCCTTAAGAATAAGCCCCAGTCTTATTTTCTCTTAACCAGTAATAATTCCTTTTGATCTGGGCTTCCTTATTAGGAGTAAAAACCAATCATAAGTCCCCTCCTAACTTGGGAATTTTACTTAGGAGTAAGCCCCAAGATTAGAGTATCCAAATCTCCATGAAGCACATATACCTTTATGGACCCTATTCATGGATTTATTCCCTGAATTAAATCTTAATCCTCATCTATTTGGGCATTCATACATACATAATCCCCACATCATTGCATGGCACAATTTTCTGGTTTCACCAATACCTCTTGTTTCTCACACCGAGCATGACTCACATGAGCTTAGAGTGTAAAAGTAATCATGACATCTTTCTTTGAGCCATCAATCATTCATAAACATCAGAATCCCTTACTCGAACTATGTGGGTTTTTATTCCTTTTCCAAAATAAAAGATATGTAGGTATCCCATCAGCAGGTACGATCCCAACTCTAAAATAATCCATTTCCTCCTGAATGGAAATAAACTTCAAGTGCCCCACTGAGTGGCTTTAAAACCATTATGGTCATCGTAATGACCAAGAGACTTTTATGTATTTAAGGATACCATCAACTAATAATCTCTAACAAATACAGATGATTCTCTATCGATGAAGAACCTCAAATACATATAAAAGATTCTCTAAATTTTCTTCATATCAATCATTGATTGTTAGATTTAAAGGAAAGCATATTTTATACCTCGTAATGTAATAAGGATTCACGAACATAACTTAAATATATAAAGAGAGTCCCGGAGTAGACAATAATTCCCCTAAAAAGGTGTGATGAGTCCGACCTCCCATCCTCTCGACCAATGCAAATTCCTAAACCTCATCAGTCCACAACTAATGAGCACCTACCTTTGGAAAGTAGGTCCAAATGGATATGGAATCATTGGATGTTTCCGGTTCTACGAACAAACCCGTTAGAACCCGATTGAAATGTTTGAACCTTCAATCAACGAGGTCATCCCCAATTCCAGAGGAAACAAAAAATAGTGAACCTGACGTAAATCCTTAACCAAGTTAAAATGATGTTTTACCTATTTGTTAGTCCCCTATTTAAACTCAATGAGAGGGCCAACAAGACAATCAATAACATATGTGCTCATCCAAAAGATTTAGCAGCCGAACTTATCTTGATTATGTTTGTTATATCAAACAGGCACTCTTTTCCAAGATCTTCTGCATTTCCAGAATGTCTTATCTTAAGTTCACATTCGTGAATACGTCTACCGTGAAAAACTCTGCTGCAAATTCCACTGCTACTACTTCTGCTGGATCATCGTCCTCTTTGAGGATGACATCACCTACTCAGCGTCTTCAACGCTGGGTATCAAATGCACTGGTCAAGGAGTACCATCAAAACGGTATTATTCAAACTCTGGAGGCTGCTCGACAAGCCCTACAAGTGAACAATTCACCCTGGTCGTCCGAACAGCGATGACCAACGATCAAGAAGCAGGCGGTGCTAACTACCATCTCTAACTGTTTCGGGTCGTTATCCCCGGAACGCAATCACCATTCACTCCCATATTCTAGGGAGCTGAATGAGCAAGTCCCTCAAGGTCTTAATTCAAGGAATCAAGATTCCTTCCTGAGGGCTCCCATCAACAATCGATGCCAGAATCGTGTGGCAGTGCTCCCTTTACATGATCAGGGTATCGACTCCAGGAGTTCGGCTCAGGTTCCTCGAACCCAATCAGGCAAGATGAATCTCCAGAGGCGAAATCCGGTCAACAGTGAGCAGTTTCTCATCTCTGCTATCTCCGGAGAAGTTCACCAACCTAACTTGGTGGAAAACAACGAGTGGGCACATACACCCATCCGATTTAATTCTGTTGTCCAGCAGACTCGTCTGGAAGCATCATGCTAATCCTGTCAGGCAATTCCGGTGGAGTACTATAGGCAGGAACATACACCTGTTTATACGTCATCAGCTAGTCAGCGGGCTCGTCTGACTACATATGATGGATCTCGTCAACCACGTTCGGCGAAGTACAATCAGCAGGCACATACACCTGCTAGTATTGATCAATCCTACCAACAGTCTCTCTTGGTAGCACTTAGAGAAGTCAGTCTAAAAGCTCCGACAACAAACAGGAGGCAGACTCAACTCTCTGCCCCCACACTTGAGTACTTTCAGGATTCACTGACAGGAAAAGGAGGACAAGAGCAGGCAAACACACCTACTTAAAGCATGGAATGGACATATATCCCCGTTCTGGTAGCTGAAGTCACCAAGCATATTCTATCAATGGTGAAAGAGCAGAAGCAAATCCCTGCTCATATTCTGTATACTTTCCAGGATATTATAACAGCTTCAGCAGCATCTCAGGGAAAGACACATAAATCTATCCCTACTAGTGGAGTGAAAAATCAACAGTTCACTCCGAAACAGACACACACATCTGTTTCAGTCCAAGAGGGTTGTGGGGTGTATTCCCCCATATCATACGGACAAACAAGTCAGGCACATACACCTGATTTGAGTAGATATCATCAGCCTAACCTGGACATATCTCCTAATCAGGCACATACACCTGCTCAGAGTATCCACTTTCGTCAACAAGTGGTTTCCACGGTGAGTAAGAAGGCATCTAAGATGAATACCCACGCAACACAGTCAAGAGATCAAGGGCCAATCTGTAACAAGGCCTTGCTCGATTCTAGAGTTCTTGAAGCCCTCAGACAATTATCTGTTGGAATCCAAGATTCTACTCCCTCATTTCCCAATAGTGGGAACATTAATTCAGAAGATCTTTCAACAGACACTTCCTCACGAAGGCTTGCTTCATGACAGTTCGGTCGATCTTGAAGTTTCATCTTCAGATGAGAGCTACAATAACCCTCTGTGTGGCCAGAAGACCAAGGAGAAAGATATCTCATATTTTTCTGTAACTCACCATGGTGGTCCTCCCCATGATGATGAATTTCATTGCGAAAATCCTCTCTGCAGTAGTGATGCACATTGCCCGGAAAATGCTCCAGTGGACAATGTAGTGCCGAGAAAGCCCTCTTATCTTGAGGCACTTACAAATGTGAAACCAGTCATGTCTGATGCTTCATCACTAGCAGGTGAAATACTTTCTCAACAAGAAGATAGCCCAGGGTGTAGGTAGTTCTCCGAACCACCCCTAAGCCATGCATTTTCTAGTTTTATTAGTGATTTCTCTACCAATCTTGTTGAATCCGATGAAGCAACAAGGAAACACCATCTCTGGTCAAATCAGGTAGAAGAATCTTCATTGAATGATAAAGAGGAAATGTTGAACATGAGAAAACAACTGGAGAAGGGCGAAGTTCCAGTTATGTTTTGGCCTCTGGCTGACTCTAAGTATGACATTCCAGAGATGTTGGCGGAAGATGAAATTCATGATATTCATCTTAACATATGGAAAACTCTTTGTCAGTTGAAAAAGAAAGTATTATCTTATTATGAATATGAAAATAATCTTAAGATAATAGAAAGGTTACAAGATAAGATTGATTTGGAATCTCTATTAGTCTCTCGATATCCGAAGGCTGAAAAGCAGCAGATAGCCCTTCAACATTCATGCCTTGGCCCACTAAGAAGATTGTGCTAGTTAATTGCAAATTCTCCATCTAGTATTCATGTTAGAGGATGGGGTGTTCATGGAGAACTACATTTCACTGTACTCTCCAGTCAGCAAAGCCCGTCGAAAATGGTCTCATGCAATGTTATTGCCCGTGGTCGGCCACAGTCAATGGGTTTTGTTTGTAATCGAAAACTTGCTCAAGAACAGGCTTCAACTAGTTCCTCTCAAAATCAAGAATACAGAGAACAAGTTGTTGAATTAATCCTGCATCAAGCAAATGAGAATATTGAACAGGCCTCTTGTATGGAGCAAGCACATCATCAAGTGACAGAAGTGTCAGAAATCATCCAACGGTCTTTTGAACTGGGTAATAAAAGTGGATATCGATTGATGCATCCAACTAATTTCTGGACTAAGGTCTGCAAGATTAGGAGAGATTTTAAGAAAGTCTCAGACATAGCATGTCAAGAGCCACCCCATCTTGCCAAATTGGGGACTCTTTTAACCCAACCCTTAGAATCAACAAATAGGATTCTATGAGTTGAGCAAAGGTAGAAGGAACAGCCCTAGTCCACTGGACTGGGGACTTTTTCAAGTCCTCAATACTTCCCTCAAAGAAAGTCAGTCTTCTCTCGATTATGGAAGAATCCTCAAGAGGAACGAAGGGCCAAATTATCAGGAGATTCCCTCCAAATTACAGTTCACTAAGAAGTTCCTGAGGGATCGAATCAACAAAAGGCAATGTCTCATCAGGGACATGGAAGAAGAAAATATCACAGAAATGCTAATAGAAGGGATGTGATACGTTATGCATCAATTAATGTCATTAATTCCGTTGTTGTTGATCCTCTAGAACATGAGTCTCACTCAGGGGACTCAGATGAAGATGTTCCTACTCCAGAATTTGTACGCACAGACACAAATGAAGAAGGTATACGTACACGAAATCAAAGGATTACTCAGAACCTAGGTAATCCTTCAAGTAACCCACTTCCCCCTCTCTGAAAGGGAGCTAACAAATGGAAAGGAAAGAATTAGGTTACATACCCTTCCTCTTAAGAAGTCCAATCACTCTCACTAGAGCAAAGATTTTCATAACAGGAGGAAGAAATGAAGGAATTGAGAAGGCTGAATGCAGAGCTACTTCAGGGTAGTCTTCTTCCTAAGCATGCTAGAGTTAGTCATCCAAGGGATTTTGTTACAGTTACTGAGATGGATCAAGAATATCCTCCTCTATCAGTACACCCTCACAAGTTTAATCCTACGGGTTAAGTACAACAACAATTGGCGGTGCTACCATCAGTTTCAGTACCAGCCACCACATCTGTACCAGCTCCAGTCATTGCACCTGCCCAAGTCCAAGTTCAACCAGATGTTTCTCAAAATTTAATAACTACCATTGAGTCATTAACAGCTCGGTTAGAGACTATGGAAGGGAAGCGTGCACAGGTTCAACCAGAAAAGAGAGCTTACCCTGAATGGGTAGATTCAATCCTTACCCCATCAAGTTTTGGGAACCCTGTATTCCCTATTTTCAATGGATCAGGAAATCCTAAACAGCATGTGATTCATTACATGTCTTGTTGTGATCCAATGATGGGAACTCCAAAACAGCAAGAAGTAGTGAAAATCAGATTCTTCGTGCGAACCTTACAAGGACCAGCTTTTTTCTGGTACACAAGCTTGTAATCTCAGTCAATTACTGGGTGGGAGGATCTTCGTAAAAAAATCATTCTTCATTTCAGCTCAATGTTGCCAAAGACAATAGTTTTTTATCTTACAAACAGTAAGAAAAGGTAGAATGAAAGGGTCTCAGATTTCATTGCTCTCTGGAAGGGATTAACATATTCCCTAAGCTTAGCACTCCCTCAGGAAGAAATGTTGCCAATCTGTGTGGAATATTTACGTGATGAGTTACGTACACCACTGATCCCTGTGAAATATACAGGAGGGTTTTGAGACCTTACTTCAATTTCTCAATAGATTGAAGATTTTATTATAAAGAATAAGGATAAAGCTCATGTAATTCCATCAGCTCCAGGAAGGAGAATGGGTAAAGCAGAGACTACTACAGTTATGCTTAAACAAGAACATGTACCTGCTTCTACTTCAAAACATTCATCTTATCAAAGGGCTCCACCTCCTGAGCGTCAACAATAGAGGTTGTTTCATCAAGACGATCAAAGAGATCAAAGACGGAAACAATTTGAGGATTTGAAAAGCAAAGTTTACTCTTTCTGAAATGAACATGTTCCTAGTTACTTCATTTCGGCACTGGAAAATAATTTGGTTCAGTTGCCAAGGCCTAAAAGGCCAAATAAGGAAGGAGATGAAGACCGTCCCAACTATTGACCCTTTCATCAAATGTTTGGGAATCCCATCCAGGAGTGTTTTTTCTTCAAAGACCTCTTGCAAAAGATGGTCAACTCGGGACAAGTCAAATTAAAAGGTTCTTCAGCTCAGGTAGCATGTGTTACTGCTACAGTTCTAGAGGATGAAGGCAAATGGTAAGAAGTCAAAAGAAAAAATGTTCAAAAATATGATGATTTGATGGTCAGAAAAATGATCAACCGAACTCATGCCATTTTACGAACGCACTTGAAGAAACCAATTGTGCCTTTTGCCATGAATGCCGCAGAAAAACCCTCTTCGTCAGAGGGAAAATCCTCAAAGAAACGGCATGATTCAAAGAAAGAAAAAGAATCAGAAGAAGATGAGTATGTGTCAAAGCCTAAGTTGTCTTTGAATCTCGCAGAATTCATGCCATCTACTTCAAATTCACGGGCACCGCCCCACCAAACGGCACAGCCTAAACAGGCTAATCAGGCAGAGTCTTCATCGGATGAAGAGTTGATTTTCGGTTTTGTTAATATGATTCAATTAACAGATCCATATGCCAGTTACAGTTTCAATTTTGATGAGCCTGAATTCCCTATATCAAATAAAGGAATCAGAGGAAGTTTCAGAGGCTTGGGATACAGGGGAAGACGTGGATCTTTTAGAGGCCACAATTCTAATTCTACCCCTGCTAGAACTGTGTATGTGGCAGAAACTAGTGGTAGATCCCTTCAACGAGCTCAATAAGAACAAGCAAGTTCTTTCACACAAGGAAGACTCCGCCCTAGCACAATTATTCTAGAAGATTGGTTGAAGGTTCTATCTTCTTTCTCTCAGCAAGTAAATAGACCTAATCAGTCTAATCTTCCAAAGAAAGAAGTATTACCAACTCTTATCCTGGTACAAGATGCATCAAATTCCAAAGCATCAACTTCCAAGGCACCTGCTAAACCACATGTTCCTATTGGGAAACACAGACCTTTGGATCAAAAGTATGATATATTGAAACACCTGACCCAAGTACCGACCAAGTTATCAATTTTTGATGCCTTGAATTTATCAAAGGATCTTCGAGAGGCACTCATTGAGGATTTTTCAAGTCCTCAAGAGTTTGAGACTAAAATTGATGCAGCTGAAGTCTACCTTGTAGAGAATAATCCTTCAGAATTCCATACAGTAATATATTTTACTGATGAAGATGAAGATGATGTCATGCATGGAAATATTAGACCTTTGTACTTATCTGGAAAGTTCAATGGCGTAGACATTCGAAGAGCTTTCATTGATAATCGTTCAGGAGTCAACCTCATGCCCATTCATACACTTTGTCGATTGGGCCTCACGGAATCTGATTTATCTCCTTTAACTATGATGTAACAAGGATATGATAAAAATGAACAATAACCACTAGGCAAGATTACACTCAGAACTCAGTTTGGAGATCTTGTGTCCGATTTAGATTTCATGTTTGTTGATCAAGACTCAGCCTTCAACATCTTGCTTGGAAGACCTTGTCTACATCGACATGTGGCTATCCCTTCGTCATACCATCAATGTCTCAAGTTTTGTTTCGATGGTCAATTTGGGACATTATATGGTGATAAGGACTCGTTCAAGACATGTGAATCTCAATACATTGAGGCATAATTCTACCACATGAAGAGAAAGGAGGAATAAACAACAAAGGAGATTACCAAAGTTAATGCTTTGTATGGTTTGGAAAAGATTCTAGTAAACTCATTAGCACATGTGAGTACAGATTATGTGTTGCCTATCAGTCAAATTGACAGGATAGACACAAATCAAAATACTCATATAGAAAGATCCATAATGTCAATTACGGAAATCGAGCCAGAAAACATGGGAGAAATTGGTGATCCACCAAGCAATGATGAAAGCTCAAATGGAGATGTCTTCATTTCATCTGCTGAAATCCAGAAAGTCTATACTTCGCCAATCAGGCCAGGGAAAGTTATAGCAATGTCAGAGGTAAACGATGATGTCGATTCTCAATCCATCATCTCATCTTTATTACCCAAAGAAGGCCCTTCATCATCAATCGGGGCGGAAATGGAAGCTTCTTCTTCAAGATGTGAAAATTTTGACATCTCTTCTGATCATGAAAATTCTGCTTCATCATCTACTATGAAAGTGGAAACATAGGAAATAAAACATGTTGAAGAATAAGAGGAAGATCTCAAGGATGCTCCTCCAGCATTTAAAGAGGGTATCTCTACCACTGTGGATGAACTCAGAGAAATCAATCTGGGTACAAAATAATATCCACACCCCACTTTAACCAGGGCGGCCATGACTCTTGAAGAGCAAGAGATGTATATTTCTTTTTTAAATAAAAATAGAGATATATTTTCTTGGAACTATACAAAGATTTCATGGCTTGATCCTAATGTTTCCACTCATCATTTGGGTTTTCCAGAAGAATATTGAGGATTCAAACAAGCTGCTAGAAGAACACACCCAACCTATGCTTCCAAAATTGAGGCTGAAGTGGATAAGCTCATCAAAGATAACTTTGTCAGAGAAGTTCAATATCCCAAGTGGTTGGATAATATTGTCCTAGAGAAAAAGAAGAATGGGCAAATTAGAGTTTTCATTGATTTCAGAAATCTTAATCGACATTGTCCTAAGGATGATTTTCCAATTCTAATTACATAACTCTTGATTGATGCAATAGCTGAATATGAAGTGCTTTCCTTCATGGATGGATATTATGGATATAATCAAATCCAAATGGATCCATAATATGAAGAATCTACAGCCTTCAGAGCCCCTCAGGGTGTGTTTTTCTATCAGGTAATGCCCTTCGGCCTAAAGAATGCAGGCACAACATATCAGCGTGCCATGCATCATATCTTCAAACCCTTTCTGGGAAAGTTTGTTGAATGTTATGTGGAAGATTTTTTGTTCAAATCCAAACAATGTTCTAATCAATTGTCTGATTTAGAAGTCATATTCTGCAGGCTTTGACAACATAATTTGAAGATGAACCCCTTAAAATGTGCTTTTGGGGTAACCTCGGGGAAATTTCTTGGCTTCGTCGTATGCCATCGTGGTATCGAGGTTGATCCTGAGAAGAAGAAGTCAATCCTTGGAATGACACCTCCTCGAAATTTAAGATAATTGAGAGTACTTCAAGGACACTTAGCCTATATTTGGCATTTCATCACCAATTTGGCAGGCAAAAGCTTACCCTTCACCAAATTGATAAAGAAGGTAGTCACTTACCAGTGGACTAAAGAATGTCAAGAAGAATTCGATATTAGCAGAAAATATATCTTGAGTCCACTGGTACTTATGCCACCTGTTAAAGGAATACCACTTATCCTCTATGTGACAGCTCTAGAGCGATCATTGGATATCGTTCTTGCTCAGAAGAATGATGCTAGGAATGAAAACAGCCTCTACTATCTCAGTCGGACTATGCTTGAAGAAGAAACCTGATACTCAAATATTGAGAAGTGTTGTCTAGCATTAATCTTTGCAGTTCAAAAGTTGAGACACTACCTACAACATCACTAGGTCCAATTGGTATCTCGCAATAACCCTCTCAAATTCATCCTTAGTCATCCAATGCTTACAGGACGTCTGGAAAGGTGGGCAGTTATCTTACAGCAGTTCGACATTTAGTATGTGTCTCAAAAGGCAATAAAGGGCCAAGCTTTGGCTAATTTCCTTGTTGAACACCATTCAGTGGAAGACACATCTTCAGATATTGAACTCCCTGATGAAGAAGTATTTTCTATTCAAGAAAGCCTTCAAACATGGGAAATGTACTTTGATGGTGCTTCTAGAAGTCCAACAGGGAGGAAAATGGAAAATCCTAAATTCAACAAAGTTGGATTAGGGATTGTACTCATTTATCCAGAAAAGGCAGTGTTACCTTATTCCTTATTATTGTTGGAATGTGGTACCAATAATTAAGTGGAATACCATGCTCTCATTGTAGGATTGGAGTTGGCGCTTCAAGAACAAGTGAATCACTTAAAGGTGAAAGGTGATTCAGACCTGGTAATCAAACAAGTCAATGGGGATTATGCCATCATAAAAGAAGAATTAATCCCTTTTTATGATTACATCGGAGATTTAATGGTGTGTTTTCCTTTCGAAATGACATTTTCGTATGTCCCAATATCACAAAATTCCCAAGCTGATGCACTGGCTAATATAGCCACAGCTCTGGAAGATCCAAATCAGGACGAGACAACCATCAGTATTGCCCATCGTCGTATAATTTCACCTTATGTTCGAATCAGAACAGAGGAAATTAATGAAATTAGTCACATCTATGAACCATATGGTCACACTACGGGATGAATGGCACCTATTAGGGAATACCTTAAAAATGGAATAATTCCACCAAATAGAGTCAGGAAAGAAAAAAATCTGGCGACGTGTGGTCAACTTTACTCTTTATGATGTCCCAGATCACCAAGAGAAAATTCTCTACAAGCATGGTTTTGATAGAGTTCTATTTAGATGCATTGATGGTGAAGAGACAATGGCTATCATGAAAGAAGTGCATGCAGGAGTCTGTGGTGCCCACCAGTCTGGACATAGACTGTCTGACCAAATTCGAAGGCTTGGATACTTTTGTCCTTCAATGATACAAGATTGTGTTGATTTCACAAAGAAGTGTCATTCATGCCAAGTACATGCCAACTTCATTCATCAACCTCCAGAGTTGCTTCATACAGCTAAATACTCATTCCCATTTTCCACATGGGGAATGGATGTGGTGGGACCTTACCCTTCAGCTACGACCAAGCAGCTTAAGTATATTCTTACTGTTACTGATTTCTTTTCCAAATGGGAAGAGGCAATACCTCTCAAGGAAGTCAGTTCTAAATGCATTGTTAGCTTCATCAAGTCTAACATCATTACCAGATTTGGTGTCCCTCATACCATATTGACGGACAATGGCACCAACTTCTGTTCATCCAAGGTGAAGAAGTTGTATCAAGAATACAGCATTAAATCCAATCATTCATCCCGGTATCATGCAGCGGCCAATGTCCAAATAGAATATTTCAACAAGACTCTGTCAAATATACTGCAAAAGATGGTGGATAAAGATAAGAAGTCATGTCCTGATAAACTCTTTCATGCTTTATGGGCTTATCGGACCACCACCCACACTACAACACGGTCAACTCCATATTCATTGGTATATGGAACAGAAGCAGTCTTTCCAATTGAGGTTCAACTACCCTCGCTCAGGGTAGCCATTTGTGATCAGTCATCTACATATGAACAATCTCAAAAGTAATTGGATGAATTGGAACGGTTAGATGAGAAAATATTGTGCACTCTACACCACTTGGAAGTCTCTCATAATCTAATAGCACGAGCTTTCAACAAAAAAGTTCTTCTTTGTTCATTCGTTCAGGGAGAATTGGTATTAGTTCTTAGAACTCCAATGATACCAGGAAAGAAACCTCCCAAGCTTGAGCCAAAATGGGAAGGACCTTATTCAATCATAAATCCTATTCCAATGGAGCTTATTTTTTAATCTCAATGGATGGAGAACTCATCACTACTCCAACCAATGCCTAATTTCTAAAGAAGTATTTTGTATAAACACAAAATACATCATCCACGGTCCATACATATAACCTTAAACTATTTGTATTACTTTCGTCCCACACGATGTTAAACTATAACGTCCTAACTACATGATGCTAAACTGTATAAAAGTCCCTTATGTCCAGCAAGACGTTAAACTGCATCATCCACAGTCCATGCATATGAATCTAAACTATTTGCATTTATTTTGTCCAACATGACATTAAACTATGAAAAAGTCCTTAATTCATCCAACATGACGTTAAACTGTGTCCCCTTTTTTCCTCACTTCATGACATTAAACTGCACAGTCCTCTTTTTTTCCAACATGACATTAAACTGTGTTTTCCCCATTGTCCTAACTACATAACGCTAAACTGTACAGAAATTCCTTTGGTACATCTTACATGACATTAAACTTTACTTTGTCCCTGCTACATGACACTAAACTGTGCAGTGCCAATAGTCTTAACGGCAAGACTTTAAACTGCATAGTCCCTTTATATGTCCTACATGACATTAAAATGTACATCGTTAAGGTTGTTGTTACCTCTTGTTTCTCACACTAAGTATGACTCACGTGAGATTAGAAAAAATTTCAACCATAACACCCTCTCTGGTCCGCTAACCACGCGTAAGTCCCAACATCATTTTTTAGGTCGTTGTCCCCAAGAACAACTTGATCATTAATTCATTCTTTAATTGAACTACGTGGACTTTGATCCTTGCCTTCCAGGCTGGGTACGTAGGAAACCTCCCAAGGTTCAAGCCCAAAACCAATCTCTTCACATCGGTTCACCTCCATCTCATATGATGTTGATTCGTGAAACCATCCCCAGAATCAATATCTTTACATTGGTTCACTTTCATCCTTGCTATATGATGTTAAACTGTACAACATTTTTTGTCCTATATGACAATAAACTACAATATTCTTTGATACCCTCACCTAAGAGGGAATCATTATTTAAATTGATTTTTCAATCATGTTTTATTCCAAAGACTACATGCATACATGGAAATGCCTGAACCTTTTATCTTGGGTTAAGCCATCATTGCACTAAAGTCCCCTTTCACCCTTCACATGTACGAACCAAATTTGTACAAAAGGTATTTCTAGAACTATGTGGGCTTGATTCCCATCATTATGGGATATGTAGGAACGTTATAGTGTCCCTCGAATCCATCCCCAAGTCTTTTGGGCCTAACCCCAAATTCCACTTTTAGTCCCTTGGCTGAAAAGTCCCCATAAAAACACACACATTGTATTTCTTAAAAATGGCCCAAGCTCTATGAACCTAAACTAAGAACTCCTATATTTTCGTCCCACATGACGTTAAACTGTGGTTTAAGAACTACGTATGGATTGATTCCCATCCTTATGGGATACGTAGTGAAGTTCAACATTTCAATTCAGGATCCATCCACAACATGATTATGGTTATCATTGATCCGTTTATCTCTGCATACATTAGACAATACCCATCTTTATGTGTCATAATACTAATCTTGAATACTTCCAAATCTTCATAACCCTTTTCTTGACTTCTAGTTACAAAATCTCCAATTTCTGAGAGTTATTTTTCCTGACCATGTAGCATGTTCCCTTAGGCGGCCTTGCATAAACAGTCTACATAACAGACGTGTTAGCCAAAAGATGCTATTTATTTGACTATACAGCCAATGCCCTTAGGTGGACCTGCATAATTCAACCCCATAACGGGTTTGTCAAATAGTGGTAACTTCATTCTTGGGAGTAAAATCTCTTTTGTCCTTGGTTGTCTTAATGACAATATGTAGGGATCTGAAAAAAAAATGGCTATCCTTAACATATCTATCCCATACTCTTTTTCATGATCTGAAATTATCCAAGTCTATGGTTTATATTTTCCTTCCCTACGTTTGGGTCAGACCTTCGTAGGAGTAATAGCCATCCAATTCTTAGATAATCATGTTCGTAAATATCTTATTCATATTCAAGTACCTCTTTCCATACAGAAAACTCTATACTTTGGAAAATTTGAATCCTCATAAACTTTCACTGGCTTCTTAGAAGTAGAAAAGTAAATTTTTGAGAGTTCTTTTGCCTGACTATGCAGCACATTCCCTTAGGCGGCCTTGCATAAGTAGTCTATATAACGGACCTGTCATCCAAAAGATGTTATTTATTTGACTATACAGCCAATGCCCTTAGGTGGCCCTACATAATTCAACCCCCTAACGAGTTTTTTAAATAATGGTAACTTCATTCTTGGTAACTACTTCTTATAATGCCTTTTTATCTCTTTTTCATATCATTCCTCAGATTCAAATTTTCTTAAGTCTTATTTTACATATTTTCCCTCATACTTGAGTGTGGTAAAATATTTTCAGATAAGTTTTCAAGGAATTGAGTCAATTCTAATTCATTTGGTCAAATCTATTTCGACCTTAAGCATTAGCCTCTTTATGTACAATGTGCATGACTTTAAACTGCCCACAAAAGATAAGCAAACTCTGAATAAAAGTCAAGTTCCAGCTCATTAAACATACATTTTGTATGATTTAGGTAATATTGATAAATTAAAAGATTCAAAGTTTGCAGGTTTATTTATAATAATCCTAGTAAAAATCAAACTATGCTTACTAGGCCCATTGGCTTAGGTAAAATTTAAAGCAGGTAGCAGGAAAATACATGCACAAGTGATTGAAGATGAAAGCAATATTTCCATTTGATGCACAAGAATTAGAAGGAAATCCACAAATTGGAGTCTCTTCTCTTTTCCAAGAAATTACAAGAGGATGTCAACATAAGTCTTTACTTGATGAACAGCATCCCGGGATTCATCAGCAACTACTTGAAGCTTATGCACCCGACCAACTTCAATTTTTTCAGCCTGATGGAGTGATTTCTTGGCATCCGCGATGGCCTTCATACGATTCATTTGAGATCTCACCAGTGAATTATTGAGTTGGTCAAGTTCCCTAGTAATAGCGTCTAACTGTTGCTGAAGGTGCATCTGTTGGACAACTTTATCTTTGATCTTATACTTTAGATCCTTCATTTTGGCAGCATAGTCAGCCTCAGCTCAGGATACTGCAGCCTAAAATTCACTGATGTTGGCTGACAGCTTCACCCTGGTCAGATCTTCACGGCACTTTTTCTCTTGTTCCCTTCTTAAAATAACCTATTTCACCACGGCATGGATCTTTTCATATCCAAAACTGCCAAGTCCTAGCATGATGAACAAGGATGATAATCGAGGGATCTTCGGTGATATCTCTTCTAAAGGAACCTCAGATATGATTTTCCATAGTTGTTTCATTCCTTGCGTCGTGAAAAGATGAGCGCCTTAAGTACCTCTAGTTCTGATTCGACATCATCATCATAGGGGGGGAATGTAATCTGGGATTAATGCACTTAGAGAAGTTCCCTGTTATGCTCCTTCCCCCCTGACCTGAGCTTCTTCACTTTTAATTCCCATTGGGGCGGAGGCTGAGGCATCACCTCCAGATCTAGCCACTGCAATTGATGACCCTGCATAATCAATTGAAAGCTTTGGTTAGTTTCAAAGGATAACAAAATAATTGGTTGTCTTGTAAATTAAGTAAAATCACAAATATTATTATTCCTTACCCAATGGTAGATCAGAAACCTGAGAAGGATCCTCCCCATACTTACTAGCTTCGATAGGATTTTCAGGATGAGTTTGAGGAAGCTCTACTGGGTTCAGCTCCACTTTTGTTAATGTCTCTGCAACAGTAGGGTTCTCTGTACCCCCTTCAGGCATGGGTAGTTCAGCAGCTTGCTCAGACAGAACTGCACATTTGAACCGATCATGATTAGACATGTAATAAGAATTTATTCTTAATAGGACGAATGATAACACTCATGTCCATAATCTTCTAAATTACATGGTCATTTAACATGATTTATAAAATCTTCGAAAGATGCACCAAGTTCCATCATTTCATCTAATGTCATCTCAGAATCCTAGTTAGTCTCACCAGTGGGAGCATTTGATGTGTCTTCTTGGTGACCATCATCCTGCAGTCCCTGACCCTAGACATCTTCTTCTATTAAAATGGCAGCATCAGTTGCAATGGCCTCTAAGAGATCTAATGCAAGGTTTGAACCTGAAATATGACAAAATGGAAGTTAGTAGATGTTTCATTCAATATTTTATGAAGCATTGTTAACTTATCAGAAGCGGGTTCTTCTCTTCTTACAACAGCAGCATGAGGGATACTGGGAATAGATGTTGGATCTTCTTCAGAAGCAACTAAGTCAGCCTGAACTTGTGATTGTTCTGCAGCATCCTATGTAGTCCTCACAGGAGGGTCAGTCCTCTCCCTTAAGGGGGAAATTGAAGAATCCTCTGCAATCCCAAGGAAAATAAGAAATCTTTTCATGGGTATAGATTCATGATTATCCGAAGGACTTACCGCTACTGATAAAGCGTTTAGCGGTGGATTTCCTCCTTCATCACCTTTGTCCTTTTGGATTTTTAGGAGTATCAGAAGTCTCCTTTATAGGCACCTGAATTGGAGAATGGAGGTCCATGTCCAACTCTTCATTCATGGCCTGCTAGCCTGAAGATATCTCACCCGATTCGTGAGGAGACTCATCAACAGCCCCAATGGCAGTACCACCAGGGTTGTACTGTGGTGAAGGAACCTCAGCTGTTCCTTTCTTTGCGAGCTGCAAGGTGAAGAAAATAATTTCCTTGAGTAATAAAGCTTCGACTGAAATCAAGTTACGAAGCAAATAAGGAAAGAAAACTTACATCTTCAGGAGCCACATAATTGTGCCACTCCTCATAAGTCCCCTCAGCGGCGCCACGATCTATCAATTCCTTCACCCGCTTGGTGACAAGAATGGAATCATCAGTGGCATATATGAGCATTTCCAGCTCTCTGATGTAATACCACACTACATTGGGGTTCTCCTCGTATTGAATATCTATATAAGCCACAAGATTCCCTATTTCAGGGAGTTGTAGACCCTCACATAAATCCATCCAGGCAGTCTCAGTACCACAATATAGACTCTGCCATGTCTGGACAGCCTCTGGTCATAGATATTTAGTACGTGTACCAGAAGGATTCGAGGAAGGGCCTACAATCTTTAACTTCAATTTCTTCCCAGATTCTGCACCTATTGATAGAGAGTAAGAAAATAGGACTTACTTCTTTATAAAGTGATGGTGATTAAATTACCATGAGGAAGTAACTCACTATGAGTTGATGGAGTAGGTCTTTTGATTCTAACCGGAGGATTATATCGGTCACGAGGACTCTTTGCCACTTGCTGTGCCTCATCATCCCCATCATGGGAATCCAGTGAATCAGTCCTAGAGGAGGAATATAGCGAATCATCTCCAGGTGGGGAAGCATCACCTTCATGAGGAAGGGTTCCTTTCTCTACAGTCCTCTTCCTTTTCTCCACCTGATAAACTGGGTGATTCAACACCCCTTTAGGGTATGATGCTATCCAGTGCTCAGCATACCATGTAGTCAAGTTATGTGCCGCTTTTTCAACTGGTAAATCAAATACCGCCCCATTATTCTCCCTTGACGTCAGCAGCCACAGTTGCCAAGCAACCATCGGATGTTGCTCTAACCTGACATGTACTGGGGGAGATACAGCAATCTGTTGCAGACACTTGAATTGACGTGCAAATCTATATAGAGCATAGGCCTCGCATATAATTTCTCCTTCAATCATGGCAACTATCACACCATCTCTGCAAGATAGCATGTATGCCCTCAAATCCAAGTGGGTTGTTCCATCATCAACAAACCGCCCAGTTGGTGGATTTCCATAGGGAAAGAAATTAAATTCCTTAAACATGCTCAACCTCACTTTCATGTCATAGGAATTAAGATCTAATAGAGCAACTCCAGAGAATTCTTGCACTAACAGCCTGAAAGAACTTCTAGGAATTTGTACTCCATTTTGTACATTATAAGTCCTGAAGTGAGTGGCGATCCATCCCCATAAAACTTGGAATGGTCCTACTATTCTTAAAGGATATTTACCCATGAAGAAATGAAGTAAACTCCTGTGAATATTTGCTAAAATTGGGGTATCCAACCCAACCATTTTTCCCTCAGCCAACTTTTCCGCAATAACAAAGGTCCCTGGCCTGACGCCTCCCTTCGAATCCCTGACTAGAAAGAGATAAACGCTGAGCCACAAAGCCAAGAATCCCACCAGATGAGTCTTCTTTGGGATCTTTTGATTCACCTCATATCCCCACTTCTCGAACTCTCCTTCTTCTAGAGTTGGCCAGAATGTGCCAGGAGCACCCCTCTTCTCAGGTTTTGGGCAGGTAGTAGGACGGGTGGGCCTCTTATCCTTGGATTTCTTTTTCTTGGATCCTTTTTCCTTCGGCTCCTTATCCTTTTTCTCTTTCTATTTCTTCTCAATAATAAATATATTCATCCACTCCACTGGATGAATATCCTTTCTAGAATGAGTTAAGGAGGTCTCTGAACTCTTGAGCCTGAGGAAGATTTTAAATAATTCCCAATCCAAAGCAAGAGTCTTCTCTGAATCATTCCAAGTCACCTTGGGAGGAATGAATTCATCATACATATCGCCCAAAATTGGAGCCCCTGAGATCCTGTGTACATCCCACAGAATGATTCCTACTTCTCCATGAGTCAGATGGAAAGAATTGGTTTCTGGGCTACAGTGGATGAGTATCTCTGGCACGAAGTTATCATGTCTATAAACATATGTTTTCCCAACCTAGACAGCTTCATATATCGCCACTCCTTTCAGATCTTCAATAAACTCTGCACATGTTTGTCGTACCCAGTATGCCCACATCCAAGTTGGCTTCACACCTCCCCTAGGACGTAAGTCACAACTTTTCTTCCAGCCTTTGGATTGATCCATCTGATCATTTCGAAAGATTGAAGGATGACAATGTGGTTGCAAATCAGGCTTATGAGGTTTCATATCTGGCATACAAGGGCTATGATTCATCATGTGGGCCTTCTCCACTGTTCCATCATTTATAAATCCTCCTCCACATGAGATATTTGCTGAAGCAAAGTTGGTGTAACTCTAAAACCACGAAAATGGGAGATAGTTATTTGCTTCTAGAATAGTGACTTCTCGCAGATGACCATAATCGTACAAAGGCAGATAAGTAATTTGTGGGAAATCAAAGTGATATTTCTTCAGATACTTATCCAAATCTGGGAGAGTTCTATCATAGATGGTATAACAATCGTGGCCAACGATATCCATAATTTCATCAATTCTTTTGCTTACCAGTTCATCAGTCGTTCCAATTCTTCTTGGATCCATTGAATCTGCACAAAAGTTGAATAAATTAACTCTTAAATGGGTTTATTTTTCATAAAATTTGTGAAGGAATTCAGAAAAATGAAAAATGAATTAAGGCGTGCAAGTCTAAACTTGACGCACAAGTATGGATGTGTCGCGCAAGTGTTAATGTGTCGCGCGAGATTTTGGTGCACAATTTTAACCGCGCAAGTCCAAATACCTTGACAGTAGTGTGACAACAAAGGGAAAGCGGAAAAGAGAGAAACTTGCATGGCGGAGATGACCTACACGGTGAGAGCTCAAAAATCCGAAGTTCGGTGAAATACGCGGAAAATGAGCGCATATTTATAGGCCAGGCTGCCCACCTGCGCGTCTACAGCGAGCGTGCTCCAGCCCTGTGTGACTCGCACCTACGCGATGACAGTTGCATGGTGAAAACCTGCGCGCCTATTTCCCTTTGGTTTCTCTTCTTTTCCTCAGAGTCACATCCTTATTCTTCCAGATCCAACTCTGAGGGGGGACTTTTTTTTATGCTCCTTTTCATCACATTGTCTAAAGGAATGGAAAGTGAAATAACTTAGCACAAATTGTTTCAGCCTTTGAAGAAAACATCAAAAATTGACAAAGGAATGAAAAAGGAGTCAAAGGACCTTGCACCACGCAAGTTCCTTTACTACTGTGCATGTACACTTGCGCGCCACCTAATGGTCGCACAAGTGACTTGCGCGCCCTATTTTGAAAACCACATAGGGTCTTTAGAAGCCTATAAATAGACCCTATGGGCCCCCCATTTCGGGAGGAATTTTTCCAGAATTCAGATATAGAGCTCTGAACGCCCAAGTCTCTTCTTCAAGTCTTCTGAACACTTATAAGGTAATTATTTACCTAGAATGGAAGGTTTAAACAAGCAGAATAAGGTCTAAGTGTTAGAAATCACTAACACTTGCGCACTTAAATTTTTTTCCCTTAAGGGAAATGAACACACTTGTGCGCCTCCTTACCTATTCATTGAAACTTGCATGCCACTCTTCTGGAAGTACCTTAGGATGATTCTAAAGGCTTTGGTCAAGAATCACCCAAGTATTACTCTACAGGTCAAGGATCGCGCAAGTACCCATGTGTCGCGCAGGTATACCTGCGCGACCAATACTTGCGTGCCCACGCAGTACCTGCGCGCCTGCCAGGACTTGCATGCCCATATCTTTTTGGGTGCCCTTCCTTCCCATTTAACCCCTATTATGTCATTCCACCTCTCCTATTCAAGATTTATTCTTCAAGACACTCTTTAAAGACATTTATGGCATGTTTTCTTGATTGAATTATTTATCTGAAAGGAGCTCCATAGAACATCTCTCAAAACTTAGTGATTTTCACATATTTATGTCACTAAACTTAGAGAGTTTATTCATTAAATATCATCCTTTAAGATGAGAGAATCCATAACCTGGGCCTCCTTTTCAGGAGTAAACCCCAGTCCAAATCCCCATTAATTTGGGCATCCTCCTTAGGAGTAAGCCCCAAATCCTCATTTAATTTGGGCATCCTCTTTAGGAGTAATCCCCAAGTCCTCTTTAATATGAGCCTCCTTTTCAGGAGTAATCCCCAAGTCCCCTAACCTGGGACTCCTTTTTAGGAATAAGCCCCAGTCATAATTCCCTAGATTTGGGAATCCTCCTCAGGAGTAAGCCCCAAACCTTAATTCCTTTAACCTGGGTTTCCTTTTCAGGAATAAGCCCCAGTCTCAAATATGGGCATCCTCTTTAGGAATATGCCCCAAGTCCCTTAATTTTCAAATCCCTTTAACCTGGGCCTCCTCTTTAGGAATAAGCCCCAGTATTATTTTCTCTTAACCAGTCATAATTCCTTTTGATCTGGGCTTCCTTCTCAGAAGTAAAACCCAATCATAAGTCCCATCCTAACTTGGGAATTTTCCTTAGGAGTAAGCCCCAAGATTAGAGTATCCAAATCTCCATGAAGCACATATACCTTTATGGACCATGTTCATGTATTTCTTCCCTAAAGTAAATCTTAATCCTCATCTATTTGGGCAGTCATATATACATAATCCCCACATCATTGCATGGCACAATTGTCTAGTTTCACCAATACCTCTTGTTTCTCACACCGAGCATGACTCGCGTGAGCTTAGAGTGTAAAAGTAATCATGACATATTTCTTTGAGCCATCAATCATGCATAAACATCATACTCCCTTACTCAAACTATGGAGGTTCTGATTCCTTTTCCAAAACAAAGGATAAGTAGGTAGCCCATCAGCGGGTACGATCCCAACTCTAAAATAATCCATGTCCTCCTGAATGACAATAAAATTCAAGTGCCCCACAGAGTGGCTTTAAAACCATTATGGTCATCGTAATGACCAAGAGACTTTTATGTATTTAAGGATACCATCAAATGAGAATCTCTAACAAATACAGATGATTCTTTATCGATGAAGAACCTCGAATACATATAAAAGATTCTCTAAATTTTCTTCATATCAATCATTGATTGTCAGATTTAAAGGAAAGCATATTTTATACTTGGTAATATAATAAGGATTCACGAACATAACTTAAATCTATAAAGAGAGTCCTGGAGTAGACAATAATTCCCCTCAAAAATTTGTGATGAGTCCGACCTCCCATCCTCTCGACCAATGCAAATTCCTAAACCTCATTAGTCCACAACTAATGAGAACCTACCTTTGGAAAGTAGGTCCAAATGGATATGGAATCATTGGATGTTTCCAGTTCTATGAACAAACCCATTAGAAACTGATTGGAATGTTTGAACCTTCAATCAATGAGGTCATCCCCAATTCCAGAGGAAACATCCTTGTAAGGGGTTTTAGGGAATAGTTTTAGTGTATAAAACTTTGTTATACTTCTTGAGAGAATTTTATGAAAATGGGTGTTTTTATTTGTATCTTTCATGGTATTATTCAAGGTGATTTTATAACTCTTGAAAGTGGTTTTATAAATGTCTCTATGGATTCCAATTATACTTTGGTAGTGTTTTGGTGTGGTTTTTTCCTTGAAATGTGGTTTTGAAATGGATTTTATGAGCAAAGTTTGGGTATACTCTTTAGAATTGTTTTATGAAAGATTTGAATGATTTAATGGATTATGTAAGACGTGAAACCATATTGGCAAACTATTTTGGAGTGTGTATATTTTGAAATGGTACATTTTAAATGTGAAAGTGGATGTTTTGTGATGTGTTCCATCTTGGAAATGTTTTATAAAAATAATTGAAGGGTTTAATAAAGTGTGTAAGAGATGTGAAAGTGACGTGGGATATTTTGTTTGAGTGTGATGTGAAAAATGGATTTTCGTTATGAAAATGGTATTATTTAACATGTGAGTAGGATGTTATGTGAGTTTGAATATCTTGGAATGGTTTTATAAAAAGAATTAATGGATTTTTGGAAGTATTAAAGAAATGTTAAAAGTGTTGTGGGCTATTTTGGTGTGAGTCGGATTTCAAAATCAATTTGAATGAAAAGTGGAATTTTGTGACTTGTGTGGTATACATGTGGGTTTTTTGGTGAATTTTTGATGTGGAAATGATACTTTCATGTGCAAAGTATATTTCTTGACTTTTTGAACTTGTTTGAGAATAATGGAAAATCTCAGGTATCTAGGTGGGTGGACGTGTACTAGTCTGTTTGTGAATCTGTGGGGTTTGGCCTCAGTTTCACTTAGAAAGATTGACACTAACAACTATAAATAAACTATAATGACGATGATTGGGGACCACTAAGTTATGGGTATGTTCCCTACTAGTGGATCATGCATGAGAACAGATATATATTGTGATGGTTACTTTCACCGAGATATGAGGTACTTGGGACCCACAGTGAGCTAGTATCTAGGGTTTATTTTCCATTGTTTGTGCTCATTAGATCCTTTACACTTACCATCAGCATACAGTATATTTGGCTAAAAATTTAGTATCTTTGGAATTTATTTTAAAAGTGTTGATTCTTTAAATTATCCCACTTAGAAATTTTTTTATTTAAAGTTGCATCTTTTAGAAATTATCACTAGCATTTCTTATTTACCAAAACTTGCAATCTTTTCATATTTGAATGTTTATCACATGGAATCCTCTAGTGGTAGAATCCTACTTGGATTTGGATCACACCCAACTTACACCTTTGGGTGTAAGTAGATTTGGTCTCTTTTATCGCAGGTGTGGGTAAAAATTTCAGTGCCAGCGGTTCACGCTTTTAGCGGTTCTTCTCGGTGAAGTGTTATAGGGATGGCTTGAGGGCAGTGCCTCTTTCCATGTGGAGGTTCTTGGGCTGTTTCCATTTGGTTTTGTACCTTTTTTATAGTCTTGCTGAGTTGTTTTAAACTATGTAATTCAGTTCTGAATTTTTGTAAAAGAATGTTTGGTTTGAAAAATCCAGATTCATTTTATTGGATTAATTTATTGTTTTAAGTTTATAAACTCAGGTAAATTATTCCCAATTCTCATTTTATGATACCCGGGCACTTGTGCCAGCCAGTGGGGATTGGGAATGCCCTTTGGTCCATGTCGCGGGCTGGGTTTGGTGTCAGTTTTGGCGGCGACCAGATTCGATTCATGACATTATTACTATTTCTTACTATTTATTACTATTTATTATTAATTATTATTAATTATTACTATTTATTACTATTTATTACTATTTATTACTATTTATTACTATTTATTGCTATTTATTGCTATTTATTACTAATTATTATTATTTATTACTATTTATTACTATTTATTACTATTTATTACTATTTATTACTATTTATTACTATTTATTACTATTTATTACTATTTATCACTATTTATTACTATTCATTACAAATTATTACTAATTATTACTATTTAATACTATTTATTCCTATTTATTATTATTTATTACTATTTATTACTATTTATTGCTAATTATTACTAATTATTACTATTTATTACTATTTATTAGTAATTATTACAATTTATTGCTAATTATTATTATTTATTACTAATTATTACTATTTATTACTAATTATTACTATTTATTACTATTTATTACTATTTATTACTATTTATTACTATTTATTACTATTTATTACTATTTATTACTATTTATTGCTATTTATTACTATTTATTACTATTTATTACTATTTATTACTATTTATTACTCTTTATTACTCTTTATTACTCTTTATTACTGTTTATTACTGTTTATTGCTGTTTATTGTTGTTTATTACTCATTATTACTCATTATTACTCATTATTACTCATTATTGGTCATTATTACTAATTATTACTCATTGTTACTCATTATTACTAATTATTACTAATTATTACTATTTATTACTATTTATTACTATTTATTACTATTTATTACTATTTATTACTATTTATTACTATTTATTACTATTTATTGCTGTTTATTACTGTTTATTACTATTTATTACTATTTATTACTATTTATTACTATTTATTACTAATTATTACAATTTACTACAATTTATTACTATTTATTACTATTTATTAATATTTATTAATATTTATTACTATTTATTACTATTTATTACTATTTATTACTATTTATTACTAATTATTACTAATTATTACTAATTATTACTAATTATTACTATATATTACTATTTATTACTATTTATTACTAGTTATTACTATTTATTACTATTTATTACTATTTATTACTATTTATTACAAATTATTAGTATTTATTATTATTTATTACTACTTATTACTAATTATTACTATTTATTATTAATTATTACTAATTATTACTAATTATTAGTATCTATTGCTAATTATTAGTGTTTATTGCTAATTATTACTATTTATTACTATTTAGCACTAATTATTACTATTTATTACTATTTATTATTATTTATTACTATTTATTACTATTTATTACTATTTATTAGTATTTATTAGTATTTATTAATATTTATTACTAATTGTTACTAATTATTACTAATTATTACTAATTATTAGTATTTATTACTAATTATTAGTCTTTATTACTAATTATTAGTATTTATTACTAATTATTATTATTTATTACTAATTATTAGTATTTATTACTAATTGTAAATATTTATTACTATTTATTCCTAATTATTACTAATTATAGTTAATTACTATTAATTACTGCAAAATAGAGCTACTAATTACTAATTATCGCTAATTATTTATATACATTACTAATTATCATTAATAATTATTAATTATTACTAATTACTAAAAATTAGTACAAATAATTTCATTTTATTCTTACAAATAAATACTGATGACAAAACAATTTAAATCTAACTTAATTACAACTAATCAACAATAATTAAAATTAATATAAAGAAATGAAATAAATACTAAATTAAATAAAACATAAATACCTTTAAACTTGATCTCTTATAATTGTAGACGGCTTCACAACTTCTTCGTAAAAAAAACTAACTCTGAAAAATTTTCACTCTAAAATTAGAGCTTAAAGAATGAGAGAAAGTAGGAATTGAGGGGGAGGAAAGAAAAACGGATGGGGTAATATATAGGTTAGATTAGTTACGACGGGACTATTTGTGATGTGAATCCCGTCGCAAATATCTTCGGCCGTATTAATTACTGTAGTCGGTTAAAAGGTTATTTACGAAGGGTCCTGTTGTAAAAAGTAACCTCCCAACACACTATTTGCGACGGGACAACATCCTGTAGCAAATAGCCTTTTACCGCCTCCTGGTATTTGCGACGGGAGGTGCCTACCCGTCCCAAATACCCTTTCGCGCAGTTTGGCCCGCAAACTACGGAAAGTCGCATGTAAGTTTTTGCGACTGAGCGCCTAGTCCCGTCGCAAATAATTAACCGGGTTTTTGCGACGGGACTCATCGCAAATACCCTCCGGTGGACGGACTAGTTGTGACGGGGGATCCCTCGTCGCAACTAGTGTTTACCGACTCTCAGTATTTACAACGGGAGGTGCCTACCCCTCGCAAATACCATTTTGTGCAGTTCAGCGTGGAAACCGCGTCCAACTGCGCGTAAGTTTTTGCGTCAGGAAAATCAACCCGTCGCAAGTAACCTCTTCGATGGACTATTTGCGACAGGATTTATTCTCGTCACAAAAATCAGTTTTTCCCATAGTGTATATATGATAGATTAAATTTACATTCAAAAAAATTAAGTTAGTAATTCCTATATTTCATGTTCTTAATTCTAATTTTATCATATATTTTGTCATCAAATGTATTGTACAATTTAACTAAAACCTAAAAACCATTTTAGTCTTTAGGATCTATTTCCAACACAAATATCAATGTATTGACATTCATTTTATTAGTAATGAATTAAAAATATATAAAAATATATATTATTTAAATATATTATATTTTCATATAATAAATATTTTATAATGATTTTATTAAAAAAATCAATTATTAGAATTTATGAATAAATATTTTATTTATACTTTATAAATTTCATTTTATAATAATTTTATTTTTAATATTATAAAAAATGATATTTTTTATGTAAAAATAAAATATTAAGGGAATATTTTGGTTTAGGAGAAAGACAAAAATGAGTAAAGGAGAATTAAACTATAAATAGTAAGGCCAAAACTTACTCAATAAATGAAATCCTTCAGATATTTATTATATTTCTATTATCTTGTGGTTTTCTATATATTAAGAGGAAAGAAGGGTGTCTCACATTTTATTGGAAAGGGCATGAATAGTGGGCATTAATTTCACCATTACTCAATATTTCATATTGAAATAGGATGGAATAATTGGTGGGTATTCCCCCACTAACTTTGAATCCCTTTAACCCCCACCCCCACCCCATCCCATAATATCCACCATACATTAGTGTGTATTGAGTAAGATGTATTTTATGTTCCCTAATTAAAAACCTTTTCTAGAAAAAATCAATGAGATAAAAATTAGAATAACGAAAACAGTAAAATCATGAAAATATAATATAAAAATTTATAAATTTAGTAGTCTACACATCCCAATTTCATGTACAACATTTCTAAAAAAATATTATTAATAGTGTCTTAGAAAATTGATCTGACACATTATCTCTTGATTGAACAACTTTTAAATCAATGTATCCATTCTTTATCAAATATTGAGTGAAGGATAATTACTTTGGTGGGATATGTTTCATTTAGTAAAAACATGGGAATATAGGATCATTTACATATATTTTATCAAATAAAAAAATTTCAAGTGATTATACTATATACAATCATATTTCTTTAATCAATATAAGGATTTATTTTAATTTAATAGAATATAGGTCATTATAATTTTATTTTAATACTTTAAAATTTTTGAATCCTTGTAGGATTTTAAATTTAATATTATTATCAAGGGACCTATAAAAGTAAATTGAAACAATGTCCATAAGATGCATTTCATTCTTTTTAGCTAATGGAAGACTAATTAAATACTAAAATGTAATTTCATTCTTAATATAAAATTATGCATCCTTTTAATAAATTCTAAGTATTTGTAAAAACCTTGTGTGATGAGATGAGATACTTTTCTAACAATCTCAATTTTCTCATTTCTTGTTCGTACAAAAACCCATTTATAATCAACAGGCCTCACATTTTCCATTGTGAGTGTAATGGGTCTAAATATATATCACTTATTAAATAATTTTAACTCAATTTGAATTTTTTATTTCCATTTATCCAAATCACATCATTTTTTATATTCTATGTTGGACCTTTGTTCGAGATCTTCATTCTCAATATCATGTTTCCCAGAAAAAAAAATTCATCAATATTTTATATGAAAACCCATATCTTTAATAAGATTTATTTCCTAATTTATTACATAAGGATACACTTAATTCAACCCCAAAAGATCATGAGGCCAGGTGTATTTTTTAAATTAGTTACATTTCCTAATAACTTGAACATAGATACAATGAAATTATTTAAAACTCAACAACATGACCTTAAAATTCCTTTTCTCTTCTAAAACTTCATGGGATAACCTGGGAATGTATATAATAAATGGGAGAACTATAAATCCTATTAAGGAAATAATCAAATCATGGAATAAGGTAAATTAGTATGTGTTATCCAAGAGGCATATAAAGGTATCATAAAAGGGATGAGAATCACAAACTTGAACATTGAAGCATGATATAAGATGATAAAATAAGGGCAACATGGGAATGTAAAAACAACATAAAACATGACATCATAAGCAAAAGTCAAGGATAAAAAAAAATCATAACATAGTGTGATTAGTTTAAAATCCATTTCATCTTACATATAATATCATGATATAATAACATCACTCAATATAGGATCATAATTTTGGTCCCACCCATCACATTCATATTATATACATGCATAAGTGTGCCACATAATCATTCAATATAGAATCATATTTCATCACATTTAATCCCATGATTAAATATTTTGGGTTACATAAGTGGAATTCCATAATCAATGAATTATAGGTGCATATATTTGAATATTATTGAGTAGAAAAGGGTATGGGTATTCACTACACAGATGTTTGGCATGGAAAAACCATAAATATCCTCATAAGGTTCCATTTGGATTCTATAATAAAAATTGTTTTTATATGAGAACTCCAATGTGGGAAGGTATTACTCCCAACATCCTTGAAAATACTTTTAACATGATCTTAGTATATCATATAGAGTTTTAATGGTTATTTTAGAATGGCTATCCATCTAAGGGTGATAAGCAGTGTTGAAGCTCATATATGTATCCAACGTTTCTTGAAGGCTTCTCCTAAACCTTGAGGAAAACCTCATATATCGATCAAATACATTAGAGAGTGTAACTCCATGTTGTCTTACCATTTTTCTTATATATATCATGGTGAGTTTTTCAAGGGATAAATATTTCTTAATAACAATGAAATGTGCTAAATATTTAAGGTGATTTACTACCACCCAAATAGAGTTATTAACTTTAGGGGTCTTGGGGAGTCCTATGAAAAAATATGTGGTTATATTTTCTCATTTCCATATTGATATGAGGAATGGTTGCATCATACCCTTAGACGTTGTTCATTCCACCTTGACTTTTTGGCATACCAAGCATCGAGATACAAACTCTACAATCTCCTTATTTAGGTTATCCCACCAGTAGTTTTGTTTCATATATATATATACATCTTAGTGCTTTCTAGATGAATAGAGAAGGATGAGTTATGTACATCATCTAGAAGTTCCCTCTTTAGTTTTGGTTTTTATGAGACACATATTTGGGTTCCAAACTTTATAACTCAATATTTTAAAAATTCAAACTCCAGAATATTTTGTTACTTTTTCTGTATCACCTCATTATCTTTCTTGGACACCTTGATCCTCTCAAAAATTAATGGATGATAATTTATTTTAGAAATGTGGGATGAATATCCTTTTATTATTCCCTTGTACATCCTTTTAATGTATAATAATTTTGGATCCCTTTCAATCCTCATCATGGATAAAGTTTTAGGATCCTTTATACTCATAGCATCTTCCACTTTGTTTACTTTACCAGGATGATAGTGGATTAAACAATCATAATCCTTGATCATCTCTAACCACCTTCATTGATGCATATAGATATCATTTTTTGTGTATATATACTTGAGTCATTTATAATCCGTATATATTTCACACTTCTGCCTATAGAGGTAATGTCTCCAAATATTCATTATGAAGATCACTACATCTAATTATAGATTATTTATTTGGTAGTTTTTATCATGGATCTTTAATTAGAGGGAGGAATAGGATATAAAATTTTCATCTTGAATGAGTACACAACCCAAACCCTTTTTGGACACGTCACTGTATATCAAAAATCCTTCCACACTAGTGGGTAATATAAGCACAGGTGTAGTGATTAACCTCTTATTTATCCCTTTAATAATATCTTCACATTCATCAGTCCAAAAAAACTTGAAACCCTATTGAGTTATCTTGGTTAGTGGACTTGACAATCATGGAAATTTTTTCACAAATCAATGATATTACCAAACTAATAAAGGTATTTATATCACTAAGGTTGGTTTAGACTATCCTTCAATTGCCTCTATTTTTTAAGGATCCACATATATCCATTTATTGGTGATAACATAACTTATAAATGTTACTTTCTCCATATAAAAGTTTCATTTACTATAATTTTCATACATATTTTCTTTCTGTAAGGTCTTTAGTATAGTATTCAAACACTCCTCCTTGCTTTTTGAGTATATAAGAATATCATCTATAAAGACTACCAAATTTTTTTTGAGGTAATCCTTGAAGACTCTATTCATTAAGTCCACAAATATTTCTAAAAAAATAGTGATTCTAAATTATATCACTATGAACTCTTAGTTCTTGTACCTTGTATAAAAAATATTATTGGTGATATCCAACTTCTTCCCCTTTACATGATAATATCTCAACCTAAGATCCATATTAGAGAAGTAACAAGATCCATGTAGTTTATCGAACAAGTCATAAATATGCCTTTATCATGATTTTATTGAGTTCAAGATAATCAATGTAGAGGTATACCTAATCATCCTTCTTCTTGATAAATAGGACTAATACACCCCATAGTGAAGCACTTGGGCGTATAAACCTTTTATCCAGATTCTCCTATTGTTTCTTCTGGAGCTCCTTGAGTTAAACAATGGCCATTCTATATATATTATTAGATATTTTAAAATCTATGGGTATGATTTTGATTGATAAATCAACCTATCAACTAGAAGGAAGACCAAAAAAATTCTATGGGAAACACATCAGTGGAATCCCTTATAATGGGCATGTCATCAAGGATGGTATTTTTCTTAGTCTCAGTCATTTGGGAAAGATACTCCTGCTCAAAAGGTGATAATATCCATTCTTGAGATGATGATACCAAAGTAGATTCATCCTATTACTTTAACTTGTATAGAATCAGAGGGATATTTTTAATATGGAGGGTGATTTCCTTCTTTAAAAAAATTATTATTCCTCTATACTTGGAAATTCAATCCATGCTATAATAACATCAAATTATACTTAAGGGGGTATGACAAGGTTTTTTGCAAAATTAAACCCATAACTTTTTATAGGGGTGAGTTATATACTTTGGATGCAACAATTGACCCATTTTTTTTATTCATCGATAACTCGACTTCCATGTTTTGAGGTGGTTTTTGAAAAGTTATACTAAACTTGCATGTTATTAAATAATGAAAATAACTATAGTCACATATTACATCTGAAGTTCATGAATAGATGATAAGCCTACCTTTCACTATTTTATTTTGGTTATTATCATTTGATTCATCCAAAATAGACTTAGGGTTGATAATTTTCAAACTATTAATCATATAAAATGGAAACTATGAACATTGGTGGGATAACATATAAATGAAAAACATTACTTAACCTATGGATTTCTACATTTGAATCTATATTATCAATGGTATATTTCCAAACTTTAATAATTATAGGAATTTTTATCCCCTTGATAATGGTTCATAATGATCTTGTTAATTTAATAAATCATTTCTCTTAGGAGTATCAAACTAGGTGTGTAGTAAGACCCATTTTCACAAACTAAGAGATTATTGAGTCAAGCTAAATGCACCCTTTTCAAGTTTTTTACCCTTAGGTACAACTATGTCAAATCCAAATTCACTTATAGTAACCATACATGGATTTATTTAGATAAAAACTACTTAATTTGTACTTTACCAAACTTTAGATATGTTTTACTATGTTTATTCTTATACCAAATTCTTTTACTAGGGCTTTCTAATCATAATCCCAAAAAAATTACTTTTCTCTGATAAAAACTATGAAAACCCATATCTTTAATACACATTATTTTACAATTTATTGAATAAGGATACACTTAATACAACCCCAAAAGATCATGAGTCCTAGTTTAATTGGGAAATTAGGTACATAAAATAATAACTTAAACATGGATACAATGAAATTATTTAAAAATCCACAAAATTCTCTTAAAATTTCTGTTCTCTTCTAAAACTGCATGGGATAATCGGGGTATATACAAAAAAAGGGTGAGCTATAAATACTATTAAATGAATAATCAAATCATGGAATATGTTAAAGCAATACATTTTATCCAATAGTCTTATCAAGGTAACATAAGAGTGTTGAGAATCATAAACTTGAACATTAAATCATGATATAAGATGATAACATAAGGGAAACATGGGAATATAGAAACAAAATTAAACATGACATCATAGGAATAAGTCAAGTATAATCATCGAGAAATCATAACATATTGTGATTAAGATAACATCCCTTGCACTATACATGGAATCTCATGAGACAATAACATTACCCAATGCATTGGAGGGCAATATAATTATGGTCTCACCCATCACATTCATATGTGTGACACATATATCATTCAACATTGGATCATATTTCATCATGTTTAATTACATGATTAAAGAGTTTTGATTACATACATAGAATTACCCAGTAAACTAAGGATAGTAACATCTAGAATAATACTATTGAGTGGAAAATGGTATGTTTTTTCACTACACAAATGTTTTGTATGGAAAAATTATAGAATAATTTTGGTAGCATAATGGGGGTACATAAATATTCATGAAAGTGTTTAATGAGAGTGAAATGGGTATATAATTACTTGAAAACCATAAGTAAAATAATAGGTATGTGTAAAAACATATCCCAATATGAACAATTAGGGATCAAAAGGCATAATATAAATAAGGTTCTTGACTAAAGAGAATAAAAAGAATGTCCCTTACATTGAGAGGATGATACTTAAAACTTGAAGAGGCTTCTTAAGAGATTTAGAGAACCTTAGGATGGATATAGACATTAAAATAAAGAGTAAATTCATTCTATAAGGGTTTTTTGGTGGAGATTAATGGGATATTGGATGGATTTTATAGCAAAAGAGAGAATAATTCTTTATTAACTTTCAAATATAGATTTTGGACTCTATATAATAAAAAATCAAAACCACAAACCTTTCTATGGTTTTTACCCATGTTTTCCACTAAAGAGGATTGGTTTTAATTATTTTATAAGGATAAAAACCAAAATCTTAAAAATAATTCCCTTGTTGATGTGGAAGTGAGTCTTGTTTAAAAAGAATTGATTTTAAAACCTAAAAATATAATATAGTTTTTTGAGAAGGGTTTATAAAATTAACCAAATAAATTAAAAACATATTATTTTAAATTTCTAACATAATTTGGGTCATTGATACTCTTTATAGTATTTATTACAACACTTTTTGTATTTTATGATGTCAAAATACATACCGTATAATTATACTGTATTTAATTTTTACACAGAAATGAAACTATCTCAGAAAATTATGAAAAAAAATAACCATTAGATAATTTTGATATGAAAATTTCAAAAATAATATTTATTTTATCAAAATAATTATTTAAATATGAAAATTTTCACTTTTAAATCAAAAATCCCTATTTATCAAAAAATACTATTTTTTACAATAATAGTTTTCAGACCCTTATAAAAATTATATTTGACTTCATAAAATTAGATTATAATTTATATTTAATAAATATTATTTATTAATAATATTTATTAAAATATAATTTATTTCCAAAAAAAATATAATTCATCAAAAATAGTGTCTTAATTGAAAATATATATTTCCCAAAAATAAAATTTGTGTTTCATCGTATCAAAATATACTTTTTATCAAAATTATTATTTAATCATTATAAATTAATAAAAAATAAATATATTCATTATTTTATTAAAAATAAAAATATAAAAATTTATACTATTAGGTTCAAGATTCATAGCCTTTTATTACACCATCAAAGTCCCTAAGGGTAAGGTGTATGATGGTGAGATTTTCTTGGGTGGTTTAGCAAACATGGTTTGGGTTGTGATATCAATGAGAATTAACTTATCATGTAAATGGTTTTTCTTATACTTTAGTTATTTAATATCATCTTAGGTTTAGTCATGTTCAAATCCAAGTGATGTTATCTCTATTGAAAGATCTGATAAATGGGATTTATAAGGTACGATTCAACTAATTGAGTCTATAAATTCCTTAACTATGTAAATTTGATTTATCATAACCCTTAATATATATTAATATTATCATCGCTATATAATGGATATATTATAGATGGTTATGATTCTTCACATTCTTTTAAATCTGATAAGATAAAACATATAATAGTCCAAAATAACCAAATCAGTGCATGTTTTTTCTATAATTTCATTTCTTAATATGGAATTTACTCATTTAAAATGTAATTTTATTTATAAGTTTTTAGGTCATTACATTTTCTATTTTATTTTTATTATATAATTACCCTATTATAGAAAAATAAAAATATCTTTCATTATTTTTAAAACCTTCAATATTTTCAACATCATTTGAATTCTATTTATGAACCTTATTATATTTTTCTTCAAGAATACTTAAATATTTTGTTTATTTAATATTTCATACCACTACATTGAGGCTATCAATTATATTCACACATTTACTTTTTCAAGGATTATTATCCTTAAAACCAACTATTATTCTTCTCTCCTGAATATCTTTGAAGTTAGAAAATTTTTATTATTTATATGATTCTTTAATACATCAATTATAATTAGTGAATCCATTGATGTTATGTACAATTTATTCACTCCCTTTATATTGGTAAATGTATCTATAAATTGATTTTCTAATTCTTAACAATGAAAAATCTATTTCACTCCATCTCATTATTCTAAGTTATAATTGTTGGGCGGAGAAAGAAAGGAAGTGGTGGCAAGAGGGGGGGGTGAATTGCCTTTTAAAAAATAATTAACAAATTAAAAATCAAAGTGAAAGTGCAGCGGAAATAAAAGAGGCAAGACACAAAATTGATAACGGAGTTCGGCCTAAAACCCGGCCTACGTCTCCGCTCCCAACTCAACCGTTGAGAGATTCTACCGCTTGCTTTTCAATGGTTTTAGCAAGAAACCCAATAGACTTTACAGGTAGTCTAGAACCTATTACAGCTTGCTTTTAAATGGTTATGCAAGAACCCACTTGCTTTTAATGGTTGAGCAAGAACCCACTAGCCTTCTTACAGGTGAAGGCTAGCTCACCTATGTCTCAAGCCTTTTAAAGGAAAGGCTTGACCAACCTCTTCACACCTTGAAGGTGGTGTGAGAACCCAAAGAAGAGGATGAGAGAAAGAGATGGGGTTTGTAGGCACAAACCCAAAATGAAGCTCAAAATAAATAAAACAAGAAAACCGTAATGGGGAAGTCTTGGGCGCCAATGGATTGATGGAGCTGATGAAGGGCACTCCCAAGCTTCTTTGGTGGTGCTCCTTGGATGTGGAAGTGTGTTGGAGCAAGTGGGGTTCCCTTGGAGGAATCCGCCGGAGGTACGCCAAATGATGGAAAATGTGTCTGTTGGCTTCAAAATAGTTCCGACAATGTTCCTTAGGCTTCTGGGGGTTCCTAGTCCTTTATTTATAGAGGGGGAACCCTCATATGGCCTTTGGAGGTCTTCGGAGCCGTTGGAAAGGGCTTCGGAGCCGTTGGAGGCCAAGTGGACAGGCTGGTCAAAAGCCCAACGGCTAGTTTGACTGCCTCCACCGGCTGACCGGTACAGATCCACCGGTTGGCCGGTGTGTGCAAAATGGAGATGGCTTCGGGCTCAGGCTCCACCGGCTGACCGGTGAGGAGGCCACCGGTTGGCCGGTGAGGAGTCAGTAGCTTCCACTGTTTGGGCTGGGTGCCACCGGCTGGCCGGTGCTGAGGCCACCGGTTGGCCGGTGCTTAGGCAGTGGCAACCTCTTCTGTCTGGGATCCACCGGCTGGCCGGTGGTCTTCCACCGGTTGGCCGGTGGACTGAATTTCAGTCCACTTTTGCTTCTTGCTTTCTTGGCCCAATTCCTTGGCCACCTGAAATCATGCCTATCAACAAAAACACTTAAAACAATATTATTAAAATAACAGAGTGATTGTGATCATGAAAATTAAACTACGAGGGGTTCGAGAGGTACAACAATCTCCCCCTATTTTGATGATCACAATCACCAAAACAAACAATGTAAAAAGACTAAAATGAGAGGCATGCTTTAAAAGATTTTTCCCCCAATCAACCAATAATTTCTCCCCCTTTGTGATTATCAAAATAGCACGGGGCATAAAACTTGATTGAGGGAACCAGTTGAAAATCAAGATAGAGATTTTAAACCAATTGAAATTTTTGAAATTTGAATTGAAAGTCTTGAATTGAAAGTTTTGAATTTGAAGGTTTTTGAAATGAAAAATTGAATAACAGTTTGAATTGAAAGTTTTGAATCAAAAAATTTTGAAAATAAATTTTGAATTGAAGGTTTTGAATTGAAAGTTTTGAATCGAAAAACACAAAAAGCTTAAACAATCCTAACTCCCCCTAAATAAAAACAACAAATCACCGGGGAGTGGTGTTTGAAACCGAAACAAATTTTGGCCCGGAGAGACTCGCTAGAAGGGATTTTTCAATCCACACTTGTCTTATGGCGGGTCTTCTCCTATAAAATTTATCATTTAAGAAAATAGTTTTGGGCCTACCATACCGGGCATTTTTACAATTGCACTCATAAATTAAGTGCCCGGGTTTTTTACAATAATTGCAAAATTTAAATTGAGAGCTCCCCCTTACAAAAATAGTTGGAGCATGGGAAGAGGAAGCTTGCTTGGAATAGCCAAGCCCTTGGGTGGTTCTAGATATGCGTTGGGAACCTAGGAGTTTGGTCAGATTTTGTTCCCCTTGGGTGAACTTGGCTAGGGATTCCCTTAAATCTTTGATAGTTGATTCCATGGAATCAATATCGGGAAGGTTTTGGATTTTGAGGGTCAACTCTTCCTTCTCTTTGAGAAGTTGTTCTTTTTCGGAAAAGAGTTTTTTGAAATTCTTTTTTAAAGCAACAAATTTGGAAGAAAGTTCGTGAAAACCTTCCTCCAATTGATCTCTCGCATGTTGGAGATCCTCATAGGATAAATGATTGAAAGAATTTGAAGAACTAGAGGAAGAGGAGTCGGAAGATGTTACCTCATGAAATTCCATTAGACATTTGTTACCGTTGTCGCTTGAGGAGGAGGAGGAGGAGGAGGAGGATGTGGAGCTTTCACTCCATGTGGCCTTGAAAGCCTTCTTCTTTTCCTTTTTCTTGTCCTTTTTCTTGTTGAGTGGGCAATCGGGCTTGTAATGGCCTTTCTCGCCACACCCGTAACATGTTACCTTGGGCTCGGATTTTTCGTTGGGTTGAGCCTTGCGGGCCTTGCGAGATTTCTTCTTCTTGTGCTTCTTAATGAATTTGTGCATCTTGCGGGCAAGATTCTCCATTTCGGAATCGCCGCTTGAAGAGGAAGATGATGAGGAGGAGGATGAGCTTTCTTCTTTTTGTACCTTGAAGGATATGTTCTTTGGAACTTTGATCGGTTTGCCTTCCTTTTGAGCTTGCCTCCTCATGGTGATCTCGTAGGTCATGAGGGATCCGATGAGCTCTTCGAATGGCATGTTCTTGATGTCTTTTGCTTCTTGAATTGCCGTGACTTTCGGTGCCCATGAGCTTGGTAGGATCCAAAGGATCTTTTTGACCATCGTTTCTGCAGACACATCATCACCAAGGGACTTTCTCCCATTGCAAACATCAGTAAACCGTGTAAACATTTCAGTAATATTTTCATGTGTGTGCATAGTAAAAGACTCAAAATCTTGACGATACATGTCCAATCGAGTATCCTTAACTTTGTTGGTCCCCTCATGGGTAACCTCCAAAAGTTTCCAGATTTCATGTGAGGAGGTGCATGTGGAAACTCGATTGAACTCATTTCGATCAAGGCCGCAATGAAGAGCGTTCATGGCTTTGCCATCAAGCTCGAAATTTTTAATATCGGCTTGAGTCCATTTGGATTCATCGGGGGAAGATAGCGTGTAACCATGCATGACAATTTTATAAATGGGATATCCAATGCTTCTAAGAAAAGTAGTCATACGGGTTTTCCAATAAGTGTAGTCGGTTCCATCAAAGAATGGAGCACGACCCAAAGAAAAGCCTTCGGGGGCGAAAGAGGTGGAAGCCATCACAATGGATCTTAAAATTTGAAACCGGAGAAGGTATTACTCAAATTTTGCCTCTGATACCAATTGTTGGGCGGAGAAAGAAAGGAAGTGATGGCAAGAGGGGGGGTGAATTGCCTTTTAAAAAATAATTAACAAATTAAAAATCAAAGTGAAAGTGCAGCGGAAATAAAAGAGGCAAGACACAAAATTGATAACGGAGTTCGGCCTAAAACCCAGCCTACGTCTCCACTCCCAACTCAACCGTTGAGAGATTCTACCGCTTGCTTTTCAATGGTTTTAGCAAGAAACCCACTAGACTTTACAGGTAGTCTAGAACCTATTACAGCTTGCTTTTAAATGGTTATGCAAGAACCCACTTGATTTTAATGGTTGAGCAAGAACCCACTAGCCTTCTTACAGGTGAAGGCTAGCTCACCTATGTCTCAAGCCTTTTAAAGGAAAGGCTTGACCAACCTCTTCACACCTTGAAGGTGGTGTGAGAACCCAAAGAAGAGGATGAGAGAAAGAGATGGGGTTTGTAGGCACAAACCCAAAATGAAGCTCAAAATAAATAAAACAAGAAAAACCGTAATGGGGAAGTCTTGGGCGCCAATGGATTGATGGAGCTGATGAAGGGCGCTCCCAAGCTTCTTTGGTGGTGCTCCTTGGATGTGGAAGTGTGTTGGAGCAAGTGGGGTTCCCTTGAAGGAATCCGCCGGAGGTACGCCAAATGATGGAAAATGTGTCCGTTGGCTTCACAATAGTTCCGAAAATGTTCCTTAGGCTTCTGGGGGTTCCTAGTCCTTTATTTATAGAGGGGGAACCCTCATATGGCCTTTGGAGGTCTTCGGAGCCGTTGGAAAGGGCTTCGGAGCCGTTGGAGGCCAAGTGTACAGGCTGGTCAAAAGCCCAACGGCTAGTTTGACTGCCTCCACCGGCTGACCGGTACAGATCCACCGGTTGGCCGGTGTGTGAAAAATGGAGATGGCTTCGGGCTCAGGCTCCACCGGCTGACTGGTGAGGAGGCCACCGGTTGGCCGGTGAGGAGGCAGTAGCTTACACTGTTTGGGCTGGGTGCCACCGGCTGGCCGGTGCTGAGGCCACCGGTTGGCCGGTGCTTAGGCAGTGGCAACCTCTTCTGTCTGGGCTCCACCGGCTGGCCGGTGGTCTTCCACCGGTTGGCCGGTGGACTGAATTTCAGTCCACTTTTGCTTCTTGCTTTCTTGGCCCAATTCCTTGGCCACCTGAAATCATGCCTATCAACAAAAACACTTAAAACAATATTAGTAAAATAAGAGAGTGATTGTGATGATGAAAATTAAACTACGAGGGGTTCGAGAGGTACAACAATAATATCAACAAATGAAAAATATTTCACATTCCAAAAAACATCTTCAATTTTTTTATCCCCCTAATGATAGGAATACTAATTCATTGAAGTGACAATCAGTAAAACATGTTGTGAAAGCATCATTGGTTTGGGGTGCTTGATATTTGATAATGGGTATATATTCATATCCCAAATATATTTCCAGCCTCCTGTAAGGTCTCATTTTGTATATTGTGGGGGAGTAATCAATAATTTTGTTGTACAACCAAAAAATATTAAATAATATATATAAATATCCAAGATAAATTCTAATTGAATTTTAGAGTGCTTGTAATATACATTTGTTTATGTTAATTAGAGTTGAGGCATGAAATATTTCATGACCCTATACAAAGCTTGGAATTTTTTTCTCTATATTAATGGTATAATAATAAGCTAGAGGAATTTTATTAATGATTTAGTTAAACAATTTAGAGTATTCACATGGGAAACTTGATGCTCAATTATAATCCCCACTGAAAAATTAAGGTGTAAATTCACCAGAATTATAAAGTCTTACTTTCTTGAAGTTATAATCAGGGAAATGTTCTCTAAATTTAATTATTTGATAAATAAATTATTCAAATTATTTATTTAACTTTGAGAGTAAACAAACATGTGACCATCTACTAAAAGTATCACTCAATAACCTAAAATATTTAAATGGTATACATGGTGGATGAATTGGTCTACATATATCTCGATTAATTCATTCGAGAAAATAAGAATTTCAACTTAAATTTTAATTTTTTATGGTCTCTCTATTATATTTCTAAGATATTTATCCTCATAGAGAATTTTTTTTCATGGAAATATCTAGTAAACCTTGATTGAATATCCATGTATATTTTCCATTATTCTTTATATTATTGTCAAATCAATATGAACTAATTATCCATGCCATAAATTCACATTTTTTGGTTCATTAATTACTATTATGGGTGTTTTAATGTCATTTATATAAGAATAATGAAATTTAGATGATAAATTTTGTTTTTTTTTTCTAATATTAAACTCTTACCTGATTTATTAATAGTAAGAAACGTGTATTTATAAATCCTCTCAATGAATATATAATTCATGTTTTATTATCAATTAAATTAAATATTTTATTTTATACAAAACATATTCATTAAAAAAATTAAATTCCATATCAAATGTAATATTTTATATGCTAAATTAATATGTGTTCAAACTATTTGAACCCTCCATGTGGGATATTTTTATGACAATGTTTCTTGGATCACACCTTCTGTCCCACATTCTAAATTGTTACCTCATCCTATCCTATGGATGATATTTATTCTTTACTTATCCATATTATGAACCATTAATCTTGTTTATCATATGATCTTTTTCCCCCTTTTTTAGTGTTTACTCATTGAGTGTAATGATTGTGATCTCGATCGCTTATATTCCACCCTATCATGAACATTAACATATCATGCTTTATTATCACCTCCTTAGGCTTTACAAGGATTATAATATATCACGGTCACCTATTTATATCTTGAAATACATGCCTACCTTTCATTCCTAACTACCTAACAACTAACACAACTTTCTTTGGTTATACTTTAGGTAATCTTTAGCTTCTAAGGTGTACATTTATTCACTTAGGTGAATTAGTTTTATGGATTGATTATTTCATCATGTATTCCTCATATTATTAAAGAGATGGAGTATTGAGGATGACCACCCTCATTAGTAGCTCTTTTTTCTTCACCAAGATATAAGATATTTGGTGGGGGATACTAATTATGGATCTTTACTGGAGTTATTTTGATATTATAGGTTACCATTATATGGAGCCTTTCTATATAATAATGAATTATAATAGAGAGATCCTAGTATTAATCAAGCATAGTTATTGTGATCCTTGGAGCACATATATAAGCCTCCTTACTAACATGCGTAAAATAACATAGTTGGAAGACTAAAGGGAAATGTGGAGGAGTGTTAATTGATGACTCTAAACATTATCCTATTAAGAGAAATCAACACATTTGAATACATTAAACCCCAACCATGATAATGTTCCCTTAAGGTGTTCTTATACTTTTCTTTAATATCTTATATCATTATCTTGTGAAGTTTATTTTTTGGGTTCATCATGCGATTCCATCAAATTTAGAAAAATATATTTTATCCAAAATCTCAGCTTGACCATGAGTTCTTGGAGAAAAAATTACTTGACTCTTGGATGGTTTCTTTGGTTTCTTTCTCAAGTGATTTGTCTATCTTATTCATATTATATTTTTTTCATAGTGAAATCATGTGGTCTCTTCTCATTATACCTAAGTATAAATGGACCAAAACTTTTAAAATATTTGTATCCTTTAACTCTATATTTACTAAGTTCAAAACCATGAATACTTAACCGACTATCTATTATATATTGAATGTCACCATGATCTTCTATTTTAGTCTCTATTTAAAACTACTATTTTTTATGTTTACTTATTTAAATAACTATGTTTATGTCATTCATGTTGAAAAATTATGTTACAAATATATATATTTAATAATTGATAATTTTGTCAAATTAAAGTTCTATTTATTATTATTTTATGATTATTTCATTGTTGAGAACCTACTTTTAGTGGTTATGGTTTTTTAAATCTTGAATATTGAAGAATATTAGTGTAATGACCCTATTTTAATTAAAATATGGATTTTTTTGTTTGATGTTTTTTTGTTGAATCATGTGCAAATCATCTCATTTATAAGCTTGATTTTGATTCCATGTCAATACATCCATTATTTTCTAGTGACATTTTTTTAAAAATTTTAAATCATTTTTTTCCTATTATTGGAATTGGATATTGAATTTGTTTTTTATAGGTTTTATAGTCAGAAAAAAATTAATAAACATAAATAAAAAAAATTATTCTTTTTCAAAATATCACTATATCCATTATCCTAATCAGTTCTTAAATGTAGCCGTATTACTTGGAGAAGTTTCATCCCTCCCCCATAAAACTCTCATTAATAGATTAAGTATGATTCCCATGTGGAATATATCATTAATACATAAATTTTTTTCTTGTAAGTTAGGGAAAATAATGAATCCTTTATAGAGAAATTTTTCCAATGAGTAAAAAAACATACTTTACCAATCCCTTCAATAATATTTAAAATGATAAATATAGCATTAGTAATAATTTTTTATTTTTTATTTGAAAAATATTTTTTATTTTTATGAAGTGTATTTTCCCTATTTTGTCTATTATTGAAATATCTTTTATATTATTTTGAGTTTCATAATTCACTTTAGTGGTTAAAAGTAAAAAAACACTAATAAAAAAACATTAATAAAAAATTAATAAAAATTAAACATTATATAATAAAATTGTCAATAATTCACTTTATTACATGTGAATATAAAAAATATCATAAAAACAATCATAGTTATGAAAAAATTGAGTGATTTCAAGGTATTATCTCATCAAAATCACAAGTGAAATCACTTGCCTCAGGGTATGTGAAATCATAACTTTAAGATTCCTAAATTTCTTTGAATTTTACCTCTTTATCATTCCCTTTATGAAATATCTCAATGAATTTTGTTTCACTTTTATTTTCTTTAAGTGATGCTTAGAATATAGACCAATTTACCATAGAACCAAATTTATAATAATAATATCAAGGATTTTGTAAAGCTTTTGAGACATTTTTTATTTTATTCTAATAATAATTTCTACTATTACCTTGACTAGAGTCATGTCATTGGCCATTTCTACCATTACATTTAAAAATATTTTAATGTCTATTATTTCACCCTTGATATAAAAAATTCTTATTTTATACTAGTTATTAATTTTGTATATCCCCATAATATTCCAAATTTAAGGTAATTTACAACATTTTTATAAGTATTGGTGTTTTTAAATTAATTGCAATATTTATACAAATTAGAAATTTAAATGAATTATTAATATTTTGGAATTTAATTTTAATTCATAAATCATAATTATTTTGATTTAATGTTTTTAATGTGATGATAAGATGAGGTTTTCCATGAATAATCATTCATGATAGGTTAAACCCACTGTGAGTACTCCTACAAGTGATCACGAAGGGTTATTTAGGGTAGTTTTAACTTATTGTAATCATGCTACATACTACCTATGAACCATTTTTTATGATAATTTAAACTAAATATAAATATTTCCCTAACATACCATGAAGTATAACCCAATTTACTGTGAAGTGGAACCCTATTAACTATGAATGTATTGTGTAACCTACTATAAAAATTATTTTTAATTAATTGTGAACTGATCTATATAGGGGGTTTAACTGACCATGACCTAAGTAATAGAGAGTCTTTAACCAACCTTGAATATTTTTTATTGACTTATAAAATAAGAATAAAAATTATATCTACATTATTTCATCTAAACTATCACAAAATGATTAAAATTATATATGTATGGTGAAGAAAATATCAAATAAAATCATTCCTTTTTCATCTAGAACCATTTATAGAAAATACTTTTGCACGTGTAGGATATGTAACATCTCAAAGGAGGGATAATATAAATTGTACAAATTTTAAAACCATTTTTAGAAAATATACCCAGCGTCCAAATAAAGTGGTCCCCTTGGGTATGAATGAGAGAGAAGAGATCCTTTAAGGAATTAAATCCAATGTTTCTAAAGTTATAAAAGAAAATGAGTTGGAAAGAGATTATGTAAGCTTCACAGACCACATGGAAATATCACCAAAGACTCTCATAAACATGTGAAAATACCCCAATAAAGAAAATAATATATCTAGGATGATTTATTTATAAATGAATAATAGGGAACCTAAGAGTGAACATTATAATTTTCATCCGGGAATGGTTATAATTTTTAGTTTACACCATTTTCATTTTACTCTCTATGTTTCTCTCCTGTTTCTCTATCTATGAAGATATAGTAATCTATGGTTATCCTAAGGGATTAGATGTAGATTATAGTTTCTAATTTATTTATTATAGTATATCCACTATTTCTTATTTTTATTTCTCTAATCCGAGTATTTTTAGTTTGTGTCTTAAGTGGGGAGGTGGATGTTTTCACACAATCATCCTTGTTAATCAATGCATTTAATTATTTCATAGAATAAACTATTAATGATTACATTTCCATGATCCAACTTTCAAACTATGGATTTATAAGGATCATATGTTAGATTTTTTTAATTATGATCATATGTTATGAGGTGAAATATTGGGATCTCATTATTTGATGTATACTCACTTAATTAAGAGTTATTTTAAGTAATAGAATCAAAGGTACCTCTATATACTCTTTATAAGATAGATTTGAGTATGCATACTAGTTTACTTAACAGGATATAACAGTCATGGAACATGATATTTTATTCAATTAATTATTTTAAAAGAGATAGCGAGAGGTGGATTGCAATGTGAGTGTGTGTCACTAAGGGAGGATAAAACTTGAGAAAGGAAGAGAAAAATAATAATGGTATGAAACGAGAAAATTTGACTATGATAATTACTATATGAATTCTAATTTTCCTTGAGATACAATCTATAGTTTTAACTTTATTGAATTCAATTATTAATTTAAAATACGATTTTTTGATACCTTGTGATAATCTTAACATCAATTTTTGTGTTATTGTTGAGGAGTCAATACAATTCACCTAGTTTTTATTAATTTTTTCATTGTCTCTATTTTTTTGTATTTATTTATTTTCGTTTTCATTTTTTTATTAGGTTTATCATAATACATTCATTCCAAATGGAATACATGACTCCAACATAATAAATTTCATAGGATAAACACAAATATTTGTTTAAAAAAAATATAAAGATATACAAACCAAAATTATGTCCCATGGTTACTAGAAGAAGATAACCATGCTAGAGTTCACTAAAAGGAACAACAATGAAAAAAATCAAGTACATCTAACTATATGATAAGATATTTTGAGTTCCTACCATGGATACTAAACTCTCTCATTCTAGAAAAATGAAGTGAAACATGGTGATTATTCGGTGAAAGTTTATATAAGAGAAAGAGAAGTTAATTTCTTGAAGAATAGGATAAGATATTTTAAGGCATAGATAAAATAAATTACCTATATTATCCATGAGCTAATAAAATATAGGTTCAAAAAATCACAAAAAGAAGAATAAAAATAATAAACTCTAGAAACTTATAAAGAATTTTTGAATGAGGGTCCAAGAATAAAGAGTTAATTCCATCTAAACCCATTTCAAACTATATTATTATAGTAAATCATGAGGAAAGTAATATTCTATCAGAGACATTAGAATTATATGACATAATCTTGGATAAAAATTGGTTTTATATACCCTAATATAAAATGAAAACAAAACTCATTTATATTTATAGATTAGTACTCACTATGACCTTGATTGACCTAGATAATGAATTATAAGGGGCTATAAAATAAGAGTAATGTTTTAAACAGAGTGAAGAAAACTTTTAATATAACATTTTAATGATATATTAAGAAGAAGATAAAGTTTTTAAAGAGTTATAACTACTAAAAGAACATAATTATCATGAATAAAAATATTTGATACTTCCTGATATCAATAATACAACCTCAAAGAACAGTGAATTCATCCAAATTGAGAAAAAAGCAAATATCTATTGCATTTTATCCCATATATAACCCATTTTGAGGCACCCTAGACCCACACTTTTGGATCTGATACTAAAAACACATACTTTACACATAGGATGTAATAACAATTGAGATGACCCAAGATAAATATATCTTTATTTTATATCATTACCATTAGTTAAACATAATATCTCATAAATAAAAACAATATTATGAATTAAAGGTTTAGTGTCTTTGAGAACTATCCACATAAGAAACTTATTTTACAAAACTTGGGAACCTTTATTCATAATTAAGCCACACTGTAATACCTTTTATACTTATCCAAAGTTATACTCATCTTCATATCCTAGGAAATAGACATATAAGAAATGGGTGAGCTCAAATTTCCAATAATGGAAGACTTATCAACATGTCAACAAGGGTTATATTGTAAACAAATGAAAAAACATGATTAGGGGATAAATATATTATTGAAAATAATGTGGTAAAATAAGTTTTGTCTTTAATTCATGATAGAAGGATATGTAATCTTAAATGAAAAAATATATGACATCAAAAAATAGTTCAAAATCATGCGATAATAATCTTACTCCATGGATCATAATCATATAAATATTAAAAATAAATAAAAAATTATCTTGAAACACATCATAATAAATAAATTTGGTGAAAATATAAGCACAGGGTGTCATCACCTTCATGATTCACTACCCACACTCATGCTTGGTAGGAAAACTTTCATTTCACCCATTTATACATATATAATGAGATATAAACATCTAAAAAATGCATTTAAGAGTGATATAGGACCTCACCCATCAATAATCCATGCATATGTTTTCCACTTGAAATAAATCATTCATCATATCATAAATAACCCATGGAAATAAAATGAGTTTCATATCCTTTTAAAATTGAATCACATAAATAAATCATTCATAATTCCATGAATAATAATTATATAATAAACCCATAAAAAATAAGTGAGTATTTAAATATATTCAGTAGCTTTATAGGTAAATACCCTTCAATTAATATGATGAGGTATATGGTATCTACTCTGTATATGTAAAAGGTATATGGTTAAGTCAATAATTTACTCAATCAATAAACATATGTAATCTAGGTGAATACCCTTCAATCAAAGGAATAAAATATAGTGACTTCAAAGAGGAAAGAAATTAGAAGAAAAATCATATATACACTTACTTGATGATGAGGTAAGGAAAAAATAAGTAATATATTTCCATGAGTTTAATCCCTAAAAATAATATAAGATAATTCATAGGGTAATTCATCAAAATTAATTTCCAAGGAAATAAATCCTTTTGAGATAAAGAGGAAAATAAAAATAATATCCTAAAATGAATTTTAGAAAAAATGTTTTTAACATTATTATAGAATAAGTTATGGGTCATTTTCAGAAGGGTGGAGTGGTAAATTTAAAAAAATACTTTTAAAAAGAGTCCTCAATAATAAATCCTTAAACATACATAAAGGTTATTTTCATAAAATGTGGAGTGGAAGATAAAACAAATGATCATGGAAGGAAACCCATTTTAATAATTTAAAATATCTTTACTGAAACCCACATCATAAAATGGGATAACAAAAATTCCTTTTAGAAAGAGGAAAGGAGTAATGTAAAGGTCACATGAGATAACAAATAATTGGGTTTCCAAATATAACATATAACATTATTGGGGATGGAAATATAGATATAGGGAAGAAAATCTCATTAAAAGGGTTGGGATTTATTATTAACAATGATATACTTTTTGAGAAAGAAACTCATCAAGGTTAAAGATTTTAATTTAAAAATATATTTTCATCCTATATAGGAAGATAACATACCATTAAATATAATATTAAGGTGTAAAAATCAATCAAATAATTATTATTTTTATGAAAAGGAGTTATAACTCAATAGAGGATAATTGATTTATCAGAACCCCTTACAGCATTAGTAACACTTTAATTGAAACCCCTTAAAAAGAGATCCCAAGATTAATTTAAAAATACCATTAATTTTATGAAAATTTATGATAAAATAGATCAATTTCCAACATATAAACTATAAAAAGTAAACAATTAATTAATAAACATCATATCTCAATGGAGGGAAATTTATATTTAAAAACCATTGCATCTTAAGAAATGTTTTATTAGAAACCCCTAGAAATATAGAGCTTCAAATTAAACATAAAATTACATGAATAAAATATATTTCATGATATTATATATTCAATAGGAATTATAAATACTATTTAAATGAAATTATTCCCATAAAATAAAACATTTCTTAAAGAATGAAATTGAGACGAAACATCCTTACAAACATTATATTTTTTAATTAATAATAATTCTAAAGGGAGTTTATAAGAGATAAATTTACATCACTAGAAACCAAATAGAAAATACATCATAATAAAATCAGAGGGAATAATGTACCCAACATATAAAAATGAAGCTCAATAATAATCATTATAACGCAATAAAAGGATATTGAGTTAAGAAACAACCTTACCTTAAATTGTGATTAACTAAACATCCTATAACCTCTTATATAAAATAAATAACTATCTCAATAACCTATTTCAAAAACTTATTCATACCTATAACCTTTTATAAACTTCATTTATAATCATTTTTTATAAATATATTAGTTAGTGATATTTTATTTTTGTCATAAGATGTTATTAGATTTGATTGTTTTTTTGAACTAGTTTCATAATGTTGGTGTAAATTATTAATTATAGATTCAAAGTTCATCATTGGGAGATCATTAAATGTACTAGAATAATGAAAAATCATATTTTTTTACACATTAATTTATGATTTATTACATAAAGTTACACTTAATACAACCCCATAATATCTTGAGGCCTAGTGTCTTTGGTAAATTAAGTGCATGACATAAAAACTTGTAAAATAAATAAAACATCGCTAATTAAAAACTCTAAAACATGCCCTTATTTTCCTTGGATCTTCTAAAACTATATGAGATAACTTGGGGACAAATATAATAAAGGGGTGAGATATAAATCCCATTATGGGAATAAGAAAATCATAGCATAAGGTAATTCAGTACATGTAATCCAAGAGGTATATAAAGTTAACATAAGAGTGGTGAGAATCATAATCTTGAACAATGAGGCATGATATAACATGATAAAATAAAGGTAGCATAGGAATGTATCAACAATGTAAAACATGAAATTGTAATACTAAATCAAGGATAACTACTAATACATCATAACATAGTTTTCTTAGGATAATCTCCCACAAAATATAAATGGAATCTCATGAGATAAAAATATTAACCAATACATTGGAGGGCTATATAATTCTAGTCCCACCCATCACATTTATATCATGTATATGCATAACTACTCCATGTATATCATACAACATAAAGATGTATTTAATCACTTTTAATCCCAAAATTAAGTAGTTTGGGTTACATAAATGGAATTACCCAATAAATTAAGGATAGGTATATCCATTTGAATTCTCTTGAGTAGAAATGGGGATGTGTATTCACTCCAAAAATGTTTATCATGGAAAATAATAGGATAATTTCAACAGTATAATGGGTTTATATGAAGGTTTATAGAAGGGTTTAATGAGATAAAAATGGGTATATAACAACTTGTTAATCATAATTAATGTAATAGGGATGATTAAAAACATATCCCAACATGAATAATTATAAATCAAATGGCATGTCATAAAGAAGGTGCTTGAATAAAGAGGAGAAGGAGAGGATCCCTTTCCTTAATAGGGTGCTTATTAAAGCTTGGAAGGAGAATACTAAGAGCTTGAGGGAACTATTAGAGGGATATTTAGAGGTAAGGGTAGAGTAACTTCATGCTCTAAGGTTTTTCAGTGAAGAGTAATGGGTGGTTGTGTGGGTTTATATAGAAAAATGAGTATACTTCTTTATTAATTTCCAAATATATATTGTAGACTCTATAAGATAAATTAATCAAAACCATAAACCTTCCTATAGTTTTCACCCATGGTTTTATACCATAAGGGTGGATTTAATTATTTTATAAGGGTAATAACCAAAATCATTAAAATAATTACCTTGTTTATATGGAAGTGAGTCATGTTTATAAAGAATTGATTCTAAACCTTAAAATATAATATATGTTTTGGAGGATTTATTAAGGAATTATAAAATTAATAAAAAACATCATGAACACAATATTTTAAAGTTTAAATATATATTTTATCATTAATAGATTTTAGGTAATATATTACATTACTTTTTGGTCATTATGATGTCATATTACACATAATATAATTATACCGCATTTAACTTTTACCCAAAAAATTGATTATCTCAGAAAATTGTGAAAAAATTCATTGTTATATAATTTTGATTTCTTGATTTCAAAAATAATATTTATTTTATCAAAATAAATTTTTAAATATTACAATTTAAACTTATAAATCAAAAATCCCAATTTATTTAAAAATACTCATTTTTTTGCAATAATAGTTTCCTAATCTATATAAAAATTACATTTGGATTTATAAAATTGTATTATAATTTATATTTAATAATAATTATTTTTTAATAATATTTTATAAAAATATCCCTTATTTCAAAAAATATTTAATTCATCAAAAAGAGTGTCTTTATTAAAACTATATATTTTCCAAAAATACAATTTTCTTCTCATCGTATAAAAAATCTAATTTTTATCAAACTAGTTATTTAATCATTTAAAAATTAATAATAAAAAGGGAATAAGTATAATAATTATTTTATTAAAAATATATTATACATATTCATACTGCTATGGTCTAGATACATATCCCTTTATTACACCAATGAATGCCCTAAGGGTATGGTGTGTAATTGTGATATTTTCTTAGGGTTGTTCAAAATGCATGGTTTGGATCATCATATTGATGAGCTTGAACTTCTCTTATAAAAGGTTTCTCTCATGATTTAGTTCTTGAATATTGTCTTGTGATTGGCCAAGGTAAAATCCTAGTTATTCAATATCCATCATAATTTCTGATAAATGAGATTCATATGATCCAATCCTACTAGTCGAGGCCATCACTTATTTCATCTATGTAAATTAAACTTTATAATAAAACTTAATATAATGATATTAATGGTCACTATACAATTAATATATTATCAATATTTATTATGTTTAATGGTATTTTAAATCCAACAGACTATAACTATCCAAAATGACCAAAGTAGTGCATGTGTTTTCTATAACTAGATTACTTGATAAGGAATTTATTCATTCAAACAGGGAATTTAATTTATAAAATTTTAGGATGTTACATTCTTCCCCACTTCATAAATTGAACCCTCAAAATTTTCATTTCATACACTAAAAAATATGAGGTTACTTATGTTTCATCATCTCTTCCAGTTCCCATGTCTCTTCCTCAAAATTTTGGTTATTACACAATACTTTGACTAGGTGAGTTGTCTTGTTTCATATAACATTTTCTCTATAGTATAAGATCTTCAATAACTACTCCTTATATAAAAGATCATTCTAAAAGGGTATCACCTCTAGATTTAATACATTTAGGGGTCTAGTATGTACTTTCTCAAGAGTGATAAATGGAACACATCATGGAATTAAGATAGGTTAGGTGGGAGTTCTAGTTAATAAGACACTCCTCCGGTGCAATTAGGGATCTTAAAGGGGATGATGTATCTAGGACTAAGTTCTACCTTCTTCCCAAAATTCATAAATTTCATCCACATGCATATATAAAGGAACACTTTATGTTTGACCTAAAACTCTTGGTTTCTTTGAAGATTGTATACATAGATTTTCTATCAACTTAATGCGACTTTCATATAACATTGAATGGTTTGAAACTTCTCTATCATTTCTTGGATAAGATCAGATATTGTCATCTTTATCTCTCCAACTTAATACCAACATGTTAGAGTTTAACACCTCTTCCCATATAGAGCCTCATAAGATTCCATTTAAATTCTAAAATGGAAATTGTTATTATATGAAAACTCCAATAGGGGAAGGAGTTGGTCCCAACATCCTTGGAAATAAATTGAACATGATATAATCATATCCTATATATTTTTAATGGTTCTCTCAAACTAACCATTAGTTATAGTGTGATAAGTAGTGATGAAGCTCAGTTATATATCCAACACCTGCTGAGGGATTCTCCAAAACCTCGAGTTAAACCTCAAATATCAATCAGATATAATAGAGAGTGGAAATCCATTAATTCTTACAACTTAACTTATGTATATCTTAGTGATTTAGTCAATATATAAATATTACTTGATTGAAATGAAATGTGATGACTTTGTATGGTGTTTGACTACCACCTAGATGGAAGTATTACCTTTAGGTGTCTTGGGGTGTCCTATGATGAAATCCATGGTTATGTTTTCCTATTTATATACTGGTATGGGAAATATTTTTATTAAACCATTAAATTGTTATCATTTTTTCTTAAATCTATGGAATACCGTGCATCGAGATAAAATCTCCACATTCTTCCTCTTTATGGTATCCCAGCATAAGTTTTTATCCAAATCTCTAGACATCTTAGTGCTTCCTGAATGAATAGAGAAGAATAATCTATGTGTATCATCTAGAAGTTACCACTTTAGTTATTGTTTTTATGGGACACATATCTGAGTTCTAAACCTTATAATTACATCTTCAATAAATTTGAACTCTATAATATTAGCTACCTTCATCTATAAAAACTCATCATATTTTTGGGCCTCCTTGATCCTCTCAATAATAGATGGTTGAGTAGTTATTTAAGAAAGGAGGGATGAATATACTTTTATGAGTCTCATGTTCGTACTTTTCATGTCCAATAATATTGGATCTCTTAGAATACTCATCATGAATAAGACTACAAGATCCTTTCTACTGAATGCATCTACCACTTCGTTTGATTTCCCATGATGGTAATGGATTGAACAAAATAATCCTTGATTATCTCTAAAAACCACCATTAGAACATATTTATCTCCTTTTTTATGAATATATACTTATGTATTTTATGATCTATATATATATCACACTTCTTCCTATAGAGATAATGTCACCAAATATTTAATATGAAGATCACTACAGTCAATTCTAGATCATGTGTTGGGTAGTTTTACTCATAGATCTTTAATTTATGTGATTAATAGGCTATCAATTTGTTATCTTTCATGAATACACAACCCAAGACCTTTTTGGATGCATCACTATAGATCAAAAATACTACCCCACTAGTGGTTAATGTGAGCACAGGTGTAGTTATTATCCTTTACTTTATCTCTTTAAATATTTCTTCTCATTAATCGTTCTAGAAAAACTTGAATCCATTTTAAGTAATCTTCCTTAGTGGTATTGAAAATCATGAGAATTTTCTCACAAATCAATGATAGTATCCAGCTAATTCAAAGAAACTATAGATTTATACCACCAATGTTGGTTGTTCCATCCTTCAATTGACTTTATTTTTTAAGGATCTATAGATATCCTTTTGTTGGTAATAACATGACCTAATAAAGTTACTTTCTACAACAAAAACTCACATTTTCTATACTTTTCATATAAATTTTCCTTTTAAAAAGTCTTCAAAATAGAATTCAAATAAACCTGATGATCCTCTTTACTTTTGGGGTAGATAGAAATATCATCTATAAATACTACCAAATTTTTTTAAAGGTAATCCATAAAGACAATTCATTAATTCCATGAATATTTCTATAGTATTAGTGAGTCTAAATGGAATCACTATGAACTCGTAGTGCATGTACCATATACAAAAAATAATTCTTGGGGATATACCCCTTCTTCACCTTTACTTGATAATATCCCGACTAAAGATCCACCTTAGAGAAGTACTGGGATCCATATAGTTGATCGAACAAGTCATCAATCTATGAAAGAGGACACTTGTAATTTATCTTGACCTTATTGTTCTCACGGTTATCAATGCAGAGGCACTTTGACCCATTCTTGATAAAGAGGACCGGTGCACCCCATGGTGAAATAGTGGGGAATATAAAACCTTTATCCATATTGTTCTATAATTGTTTATTCAGCTCATCGAGTTCAATAATGGTCATTCTATATAGGAGTTTAGGATATTGGAAAGATTTGGGTATGATCTCAATTGAGAAATCAAACTCACAACTAGGTGGAAGGACATGAAATTCTTTGGGAAACACATCAATGAATTCACTTATAGTGGGAATGTCATCAAGGATGATCTTTTCTTTAGTCTCAATCATTTGAGCTAGATGCACTTGCAAGAAAGGTAATAATATCCATGCTTGAGATGTTGTTACCAAATAATATTCCTCCTCCTTGAAATTATATAAAATCATAGGGTGATTTTTGATATAGAGGGTTATTTCCTTCTATCAACAATTTTTATTGGATCAACACAAGGAAACCCAATCCATGCCTAGAATAGTATCAAAATAATCTGAGGGGATTATCCCAAGGTTTTATAGGAAATTCATCCCACAAATTTGGATAAAGGATGAGTTATATTCTTAGGATGAAACAATTGATCCATTTATAATCTTCACTGATAACTCAACTTCCATATTTTTAGGTGGTTTTTAAATAGTTATACTAAGCTTGTGTGATATGAAAAAAATACATAAAAACATAGTTGAATAGGATATTTGATTTTCATAAATGGATGATAATCCATTATTTAACTATTTGATTCTAGTTATAATCATTTATTTCATCCAAAATATACTTAAGGATGATAATTTTAAAACTATTAAAAACATAAATGGTAATCCATAAACATTAAATGGATAAATCATAAGTGACATATATTCCTTGACCTATGAATTAATATATTTCAGTTTAAGTTATCCATAATCTATTTATTAATATAAAGTCTTATGGGAAGTTTGTTCCCTTCATAATGGTTTTTAAAGATCTTGTGAATTTAAAAAATAATATCCCCTGGTATTTTCAAACTATGTGTTTAGCAAGACCCATTTTAATTTACTAGGTGATGATCAAGTCTGGCTCAATGCACATTTTTCAGGTTTATTACCCCTAGGTACCTATGTGAGAGAGAGACATCCACTTGTAGTATCCATACAGGGACATGTTTTCTTGGAAACTACTTGCTCTATAATTTAACAAAATTTAGGTACATTTTTATATTTTTATTCTTATCTATAAATATTTCACTAGAGTTTTCTAATCCTAATAAAAAATAACTAGACTTTTCTCTGGTACCAACTATAACAACCCGTATTTTATTACATATTAATTAATGATTTATTACATAAAGGTGCACTTAATACAACCATAAAAGATCGAAAGTACTAGTTTATTTAGGAAATTAGGTACATGACATAACAAATTGAAAAATAAAATATTGTCATTAATTAAAAACTATGAATCATGACCTTATTTTCCTTGTATCTTCTAAAACAAAATGGGAAAACCTGGTGGCGTACATAAGAAAGGGGTTAGCTATAAATCATAGTAAGAAAATGAGAAAATAAAAGCATATGGTATAGAAGTACATGTGAGAAAATAGGCATATCAAGGTAACATAAGTGGGGTAAGAATCATAATTTTGAACAATGAGGCATGATATACCATGATAACATAAAGGTAACGTAGGAATGTGGAAATAATGTAAAACATGACATCATAATCATAAGTTGGGGATAACTATAAATATATCATATCATAATGTTCTTAGGATAACCTCACATGCACTGTAAATTGTATCTCATGAGATAAAATCATTACCCAATGCATTGTATGGATGTATAATTTCGATCCCACCCATCACTTTCATATCATGTATATGCATAAGTGTGCCACATTAGTCATACAATATAAGGATGTATTTGATAACATTTAATACCATTTTTAAGGAGCGTAGTTTATATACATATAATTATCAAATAAATTAATTATAGGAGCATCTAGGTGAATACCCTGTATTGGAAATGAGGATGGGTATTCCCTATATAAATGTTTGGCATTGAAAATTGTAAGATAATTTCTGCAGCATAACGGGTACACATAAAGGTTTATATAAGGTGTGAATGAGAGATAATAGGGTATATCATTACTTTTGAATCATAATTATAGTAAAAGTGATGTGTAAAAACATATCCAAACTTTAATAATTGGAAATAAAAAAGGTATGACATAAATAATGTGCTTGAATAAAGAGGAGAAGGATGGGATCCCTTACCTTTAGAGGGAGTTTCTTAAAGCTTGAGATGAGCTTATTAAGATATTGGAGAAACCTTAGGAGGAATATAGAGAGGTAATTTCATAGTAACTTCATTTTTCAAGAATTGTTTAGTGAATATGAATGAGAGGTTGGGTGGGTTTATATAGAAAAAGAGAAGATAATTCTTTATTAATTTCTAAACTTAGGTTTTGAATGTTATCTGATAATGTAATCAAAAACTAAAATCATATCATGGTTTCTTTAAAAGATGAATTGTTTTTATTATTTTATATGGATAATTACCTAACCCATTAAAATAATACCCATGTTGATGTGGAAGTGAGTCATGTTTATAAAGAATTGATGTTAAAAACTTAAAATATAATACAAGTTTTGGAGGATTCATTAAGGATTTGTAAAATTAATCAAATAGCATAAAACATTAAGTCTAAATATATATTTGGTCATGGATACATTTTTTGGAATATATTATATCACTTTTTCATAATTATGATGTCATATTACACACTTTATAATCATACCATATTTATTTTTTACCCAATAAATTTGACTGTCTCAGTAAATTATAAAAAAATCACCATTGGATAATTTTTACATGATAATTTTAAAAATAATATTTATTTTATTAAAATAATTCTCTAAATATTATAATTTACACTTTTAAACAAAAATATTCATTTATTGAAAAATACTGGGTTTTTTACAATAACGGTTTTTTGAACCCTGTAAAAATAAATTTTAATTCATAAAATTATATTATCATTTATATTTAATAAATATTATTTAATAATAATATTTTATAAAAATATCCTTTATCTAAAAAATTCTTTAATTCATCAAAAAGAGCATCTTTATTGAAACTATATATATTTCCAAAAATAAAATTTTAATTTCAATCTATAAAAAACTAATTTTTATCAAACTCGTTATTTAATCATTTAAAAAGTAACAATAAAAATGGAATAAATATAATCATTGTTTTATTGAAAAGTGGGTATAGAAATTCATACTTTTAGGGCCTATATATATCCCTTTATTACACCAATGAATTCCCTAAGGATAAGGTGTGCGATGGTGAGATTTTCTTAGGATGGTTCAGCGCGCATGGTTTGGGTTGTGATATCGATGAGATTGAACTTATCCCATAAATGGTTTTTTATGTGATTTAGTTATTGAATCATGGATTGGAATTGATCAAGTAAAAATCCAATTGGTATTATCTCCCTTAAAAGCTTTTACAGATAGTCTTTATAGGGTATGATCCAAGTGGTCTAGGTCATCGCTTCTTCCATTGGTGTGAATTGGTCTTTATCATAACCCTTAATATACTAATCTTAATGTTAAATTTAAAATGGAAATATTATCAATTATTATGACACTTAATGGCCTTTTAAATCCAATAGACTCTAACTATCCAAAATAAACAAAGCAATGCATGTGTTTTCTATAACTAGATTACTTGATGAGGCATTTATTCATTCAAAAGGTGAATTTTATTTATAAAATTTTAGGTTGTTTTAGGAATAGATGTTTTATAATTATTTATAATGTTATTTCATCTATATTTTAGTTATTATTCTTGATAATGAAGATTTTTATGATCTTGTTTCATTAATTTATAATAAAAAAAAGTTTGGTACAATAATAATAAGTAAAATATTAATATAACCATTAAAAAACCATAATACAAACAATATTTAATCATTAATTTATAATAAAACTAGTAGTTAAGTTTCCATAGTCATCTATGATATAAATTTTTAGCATTGTTCAAGTAAGTGGTAAAAACGTCCCAAACAAGAACAAGCTATAATTTATGGGTGAGTAGGATTAAGAAGGTGATTCTTTTGGCATAATATCATTATTAAAAAATCATAATGTTTTTATTTATATGTTTTTAAGGTGTTGAATCTAGTTATAATATGGCTATATAAATAAGAAAATTTTAGATGAAAAATGAAATATGTTTCTTTCTGGAGGTGGTAGTCCTCACGTAGACATATGAATCATTCTCATTTTCCATAAACGTAAAGAATATAGTAATTGAGTTATATTTTATAAATACTAATAATTTTTAAAATATAATATTTATTCACTATATTTCTCTTTTTAACCATCCATTTAAGGTAGTTATAAAAAAAATTGCATCAATTATGGAGGCGGTAGTCCATATATAACACAAGTGACATTTTTGTTGTTTGAATAGTTTAGAGGAAGATAGAAACTAGTTATCTCATAAACATCATAAAATTTAAGTATACTTATAATACTAATGTAATTATTTCAACAAGGGTGTATTATATTTGGAGGAGGTAGAAGAATAAAGATAGTAAAAGTAAAAAAACACGGTAATTGATAATTTTACCTTACTCATTAGAAAAGATCCTTTGTAAAATGGATTAATGCTTTGAAAGGTCATTTTTTAGAATAAAAGAACCTATATTAATTGTAGTGGGGAAAGATTTATGGTATATAAATCCTCAAATATATATTTGAGCACATGTTTTTAGGCCTTTTACTTCTAGATTTTTCTCTTTTATAATTTTTGGTTTTTACCTAGGTAATTAATTTATTTAACTAAGTAATTTAATTTTAATTCCTAAAAATAAAAAGGGTCTTGTTAAATAATTTAGACCTATTGATTAAAAATTTAAAATAAATTTTTAAAAAATAAAATTTCTATGTGTGATAAATATTAATTTTAACATTAACTCATGTAACATACAAAAACTCAATTTTTAGAAAATTTGAATTTTTAAGAATAAATGTTATGTTTAGGAAACAGTTATCAATTTTTTTATTCTAATTAAATTAATTTTTTTACTATTTCCCAAATTATGGCTATGTGACTTCAAATAAATCAAAAACATAATTTCATCTAATGAGAACTTAATTAAAAAATATAAAAAAATAGTTTTTATTATAAAAATATTGCTTAATTTTAAAAAAGTTAAACATGGGTTTTCTAAATCCAACCTAGTATTTTTAGTCATACATGATTCTTGATAAGTTTTAAATACTACGGTTTTAATAAAATCTCTATTTTCAACTATTCACCTAAAATTAAATTATTTTAGAAAAATCCGAAAAAAAATCCTAAGATAAAATTGTTATTATAAATCTAAAAATTAATTAAAATTGGTTGTATAAAAGTTATAAAATTATATAATTATATATTTAAATAAAATCATAAAAAATATACTGAAAAATGTTTTCATAAAAAAATAACTTTTAAAATATTAATTATTATTATTATTATTTCCTATAAATTAATACATTTTGTTAATATATTATCATATGAATAATATATTTTATAATTATTAACTATATTGTATTTAGTTATTATAAATAAAAATCAATAGCGAATAAAAAAGACAATTTTAGAAAAAACTGAATTTTTAAGCCTGGAATTAGTTTATTCTTATTAATTTCATAGTAATAACTATTGGATGATTTTTAATTTATTTACTTATAAACATTATAAATAAAATTCATTAAAATAATTCATGAGTGAAGAGTAGTTAAAAATACACAATACTTTTAAAAAACAATCTTTTGAAAATACTACTTTTATATTAAATAATCTTCACCAAACACCTTCAAAACTAATTATTTATATTCTAAAATTTTAATATTAATAATCCATATATATTAATATATTTATTTAAAATTTATAAATAGATAATATCTTACTTTAATAATATTAATAATAATAATATAACACACACATATATATAATATTTTGATATTATATTTTTATTTCATTATTTATGATTCATGAGTTATATTATTTTGAATTTACTACTAACCATACACAAATTCGGTATACCTATTGGAAACATATATATCCAACGACCATATTTCCAACCACCATATTTCCAATGGCCATATTTCCAACCACCATATTTCCAACAACCATATTTCCAGTGGTCATAATTATAATAGCTGGATATTATTCCTATATATAGCCTTACTAAACACATTCATTCCATTAACACTTCTTAATTTATACTTCTCATTTCCATGTTTGTTGTTTTAGATACCACAATATGATTTTTTTCCTTTCATGATATTATTTCTCATTGTATATCTTGTTATACTAATGGTATTTCTCAAAGGTGAAAGTGGTCAAGGGGAGTTTCTAGTTTTAAAGATATATTTTTCTATTTCTTGTCCCCTTTTAATTTTTGAACTTATAATGTTTGTAATAATACATGTTGAGTAATAATCCATGGTGTGTAATACATAGTTTCTTGTAATTTTCTTGTAATGTTTTACTATAAATTATTAAAGTGTTGATAGTTTGTTTTATATCTTGTATGACTTATTTTCTATTCTATTTAAATTCTTTTGAACAAATAGAATATATATATATATATTATAATTATAAACACATAGTTTATAGAAAGAATATGCTTCCTAAAAACCTAGTTCATTACATACCCCCCCCATTAAATAAATAATGTGCTCACAATTTTAATTATAATTCTCCAATAAAATAAGATAAGGGATAATAAAGAACTCAAGATATATTTTCTACTAATATATCAGCCTCATAATATTAGATACTTAGAGACTCATAATTTCCTATTTAATAGGAATCAATTTATATTTTCCATTTATCAACAATTTATACCAAATATTCATCCTTATTTGGTTATAGGAGTTTTTACAGACAATCCTTTCATCGCTTCATTTTTATGATCCTATTTTCAACCAAATACTAAAACCAAATGATTGGGATAATATCCAATAAAATCATACTAAATTATTATATGAAAATAAAAACTCAATCCTAAGATGGATTATCTCATGACACCTTTTCATAGCAAATTATTATTTTGTTTTAATGTATTTTTATTTAAGTTGGGTTCTCTTATACTTCTTAAACTAATCCCAAAAATAACTATCCAAAAATTATCATGAAATTTGTTACAATATTCTAAATATAAAAAACATTGAAATCTAAGCTCTTAAAATTAAAATTTCTATTTATTCATAAAATTCCATATCAATTAATATCTACCTTAACTCATGAATCTCTATGTTTTAATGTAAGTTACCCATAGTCATTCTCTATTAGGTTTTCTAACCTAAATATTTTCAAATATTTCATAATGGTTCATAAAGATAATATAAATTAACTAAAGCATATCCCTAAGAGTGTTTATCCTAGTGTGAAGTCTTAATCCCACTCATATTGAACCGAGTGAAGATTCTATTGATACTCAAACATTATTTTTTAGGGTGATTACCCCTAGGAGCATCTATACCACACCTGCATCCACATTCCAATATCCAAATAGGGATGTAATTGCTTGGAAACCCACATACTCAAAACTTTATCAAAATTATAGGATTTAATCCTATACTTAGAATTATCCCTAGGCTTTTAAATAAATTTTTCTAATCATAATACCAAAAAATAACTAAACTAATCCTACGAAATAACTAAATTCTTCTCTGAAATTAACTGAGGCACCCCAGACCTGCACTTCTAGATCTAGTACAAAAAACACATACTTTACACATGTGCTTTAATAGCAAGTGAGATGACTGAATCTAAGCATATATTTATATTAAATCATTAACATAAGTTAAAAATTACATCTCACAAATAAATACATAATCCCATGAACCTAAGGTTTAGTGTCTTTGTGAACTAGATACATAAGAAACTTATTTTATAACACTTGTAACTATTTCTCCATAATTAAGCCACAATAAAATTCATTCTAGACTTATAATAAGTTATAATCATATTCAGAACCATGGGAGTGGGAACATAATAAATGGGTGATCTCAAATGATCAATAAGGTGAAACTTATTAGCATTTCATCAAGGTTTGGATCATAAGCATATGAGAAAACATAAGCATGGGATGATTATAATATTAAAATTAACATGGTCAAAACTATTTTTTCATTTTAAAATTAAAACACTTTATAGTTAACTGAGAATTTTAGAAATCAAATCATCAACAAGGGGTCAGCAAGACCCCCAAGGAGATCATCCATTATAGGCATAATACAAACCTAGAGATCATTGTACACACTGATCAGTGGTCTATAGTGTCTCATCCATCCACATGTGGCACAATCAGACCACATCCCTCACCACACCTCAAAATACACAGCACATCAGCACTCTTATGGAACAATAATAGTTATCCATAATTCATGATACAAGTAACAGTAATAATAACGATCCATGGAGCATAATCATAGGAATATGGCATGTAAATGTAACATGACCCTAAAACATTGAATAGAAAAGAACTTGGGAACAAACATAAGCATAGGTTATCATCACCTTTGCGAGTTATTACTTACACAAACTCCTTTATGAGTCACTGCTCACACTCATGTTTGTGGAAAAACTTAATTCACCCTTTTATACATGTATTATGAGATATAAACTTCTAACCAATGCATTAGAGGGTGATATAGTACCCTACACATCAATTATCTATATATATGTGTGCCACTTGAATTCAATCATTCATTAAATCATAAATAACTCATAGAAACAAAATTTGTTTTATATCCTTTTCAAATGGAATCACATAAATAAATAATTCATAATTCTATAAATAATCATAACATGATAAACCCATGGAAAACAATGTGGTGCCGAAATATATTCAGTAACTTTCTATGTAAATATCATTAAATTAAGAAAATAAAGTGTTTTATTTATTACATATATATAAAGTATATAAATTTTATCCAATAATTTCCCCAATAAATCGATGTATAGAAACTAGGTGAACACCCTTAATTCAAAGGAAATAAATATAGAGTGTTTAAAGAGGAAATGAATTTGAATTAAAATCGTATTTAAACATAGTATATGATTAGGTAAGACAAAAGTAGTAATATATTTCCATGATTTTATTCCTTCAAAATAGTATAATATAATTTAGAGGGTAATTCATGAAACTTAATTTTCAAGGAAATTAATCCTTTTGAGATAAAGTAAAAAATAAAAAAGATATCATAAAATAATTTTTATAAAAAACATTTTTAACATTTTCATAGAAGAATTTATGGGTCATTTTTAAAATGGTGAAGTAAAAACTTTTAAAAACATTTACTTTTAAAATTAACCCTCAATAATAGAGCCTTTAAATGGCATAAAGTTTATTTCAAGTAAATGTGGAGTTAAAGATAAAACAAACAATCATGGAAGGAAAAAAATTAATAATTTAAAATATCATTATTAAAACTCACATCATAAAATGGGATAAAATTTTCTTTTGAAAATATAAAATGAGGAATGTAAAGGTAACATGAGATAAAACATAATTAAGTTTCAAAATATAATGGAAAACATTGGTGGGAAGTGAAAATATGTACATATAGTATAAACTATAACTAAAGTGGATGGGAATTATTCTTAAAAATAATATATTTTTTAGAAAGAAACTCATCAAAGTAAAATTTATGAATTTAAAATTAATTTTCCCCCTAGAGAGGAAGATAAATTACTATAAGATATAATATTATGGTGTAAGAAAACAAGCATAGAATAATGATGTTCATGAATAGGAATTATAACTTAATAAATGAGATTTTTATTTATCAAAATCCTTATCTTATTTAATAACACTTCAATCGAAAAAACCCTTGAAAAAACATCTCAGGATGGATTCTAAAATCCATTAAATTTAATGAAAATTTGTTATAAAAGAAATCCATGACCAATATATACATCAAAAAAGGGACAAAAGTTGTGAATATTCATCATATCTCAATAAATATGAATTTTTATTCAAAACCCCTTAAGAATTAATAAATATTTTAATAAAAATACATTTAAATAGATATCTTGAAATTAAACTTCAAATACCCAGAATAAAGGATAGTTAATGATATTTTATATCCAACATGTATTATACACACCCTTTAAATGAAATTAGGTGCATAAAAAGTTTATCTTAAAAAATTAAATTGAGATGAAATACCCTAAAAACATAATATTATTTAGTTAAGAATAATTTTAAAATGATCCCATAAGAGAGAAATCTGAATCTCGATAAAAAATAGGAAATAAATCGTAATAATATCATAGGTAAGAATTTATCCAACATATAATAATGAGGTTAAAGAAGAATAATTATAATTAAATTAAATGATATTGAGTAAAGAAACAACCTTACCTTAAATCCCACTTTTTAAGATCTTGGATAAAAGGTATCCCCTATTTTATGTTTAAGAGTGGTACTTTGGGTTTCAATGATTGTTGAATATTTTTGGGAGTTTCTATAGAACCCAGGCTGGGCACTACCTATAAATAACATTTACATCATAAATTTCTAATTTATAGTGTAAATGGGTCATGAGAACAAGTCGTGAAAATGATTTATGGTGTAAATCCATTTATTCCATAAACCCCTATTTTATGTCATGAATATATCGCTCAGGATAAATTAACCCAATCTGATTTATTTCTTAACGTACAAGAGTTATGGAGAGTTCACGCTATAAATATATTATTTACAACATAAACCCCTCATTCCTAGTAGGTTTTATGCACTATAATCCAAAATACTAATTAATTCGGGTTTTTATCCCCTTCCTTAAACCCAAGGCTCTTCCAAGTGATTTTGGGTGTCTCCTCCTCTTCTAGATCACTTTGTTTAGTGCTCTATATCTGGTTTGGTTGTGCCACTTATTTATGGGTAAGATACTTTTTGTTTCTTTGTTTCTCTTGTTTTGGTAGATTAATTGGGTTGTATTTATGAATATATGATCATGTGGTGATGTTTTTATGATCCTTTCTATATACATTGTATTGTCATATTCTTAGGTCCATCCCTTTTGTTAGTTGTGGTGAGGCTTGTGAGTTCCTCGAGGTATGTTATGATCTATCCTCTTATTTGACCATTTCATTTATAGATTCAATTCTAAAATATGGTAATTGATGATAGGGCCTACTTTTATTATTCTGCATTTCTCCTGGTGTGTGGATCCTATCACTTTTGGTGTGCAACCAAAGTTTAAGGTATATGGTTCTACCTCTAGCTTGTGTTGGATAAACCTTGAATGCTTTGATTTTATAAATTTTTTTATAAATGAATTGGAATGATTTATTGATTTTTTCATGTGTATAAATGGGTTTTTTTATAAAATATGGTTTCCCCTTATTTCGGTAAAGGAAAAAGGTATTTTCAAAACATCATGAAATGGATTTATGAAATGGTTTTCAAATAATGTTTTCGATGAATTTTTTGGTAAATTTTGAACATGGGAAGCTTTAGATACTTAGGTGGAAGGTGAATCAATGGCCCTCATCCATTGATACTATTGGGGGGTATACTGATGGGGTGTTCCTCTACGCCCTAAGCCAAGTTCCTAGGGACTTGTTAGACATTGTTGTGGGTTTAATTTTTGGGGTGTTATTATGATCTCTAGATTCGATTCATATGTTTGGGGACTTGATTTTCATGTTTTTTTATATTGAGGTATGAATGATCTAGTTAGCCTGACCTATAGTGATTCTTGGAATGATTTAATTTTAATTTGGACTGTACTATTTTGGATTTGATTACCTGCTTTGATAGATATGATATACTTTGAAACTGTTTTACCTGGATGGTTTTAGAACTGTGGAAAAGGGGGATTTATTTACCATGATTTTGATATAAAAATTATTTAACTACTTATCATTCCATGTTTTTTGGGAAATTTATCATGTTGGAATTATTGTACAGAGACTTGATATGCAACACTTGTATGGGATCCTATTAAGATTACTTATATTACACCCTACACACCCCTTCGGTGGTGTGTAGACCTTGTTTTTTATTTTTATGCAGGAAAGGGAAAAGCACTATAGTGGGGTGATAAGGTTCTTGCCATCTGGGTATGGATAACTAGTGGTGAGATGTTGGGACATTTCCAACATATCACATGGAGTAGTGGTTTCTTTTTTTGGTTGTCTCTTTTATTGTTGGACTTGTACCTTTGGTTTTTATCTAGCTTTATAGTTGTATCACTACCACTGTTTCTCTTTGTATGTGGAATATATTTGTTTTATTTTTCTTCTACTATGTATATATGCCATGTATCTTATTTTAGGTTGGGAGAAATCATTACCTATGGTTTGTGTTTGATGCCCAGGTTCTAGTCGTTAGCTCGTGGGGATCAACAACTCCCTTCAGGTATGTGGAAGATAAGGTTGGGTATCAGTACTAGAGGGTAACCTATGTTAGTTTGTTACAAAATAGTATTATTGTATGGTTATTCTTAGTCTTGGGAATCTATTAAGCTTGATATAGAATTTTCAGAACTTGAGTGGTAGGTTATGGTGATTGTATGTCCAACTCTTTCTATAAAGAGACTCAAGTTACCATGGGATGTTGGGATTTTTATATATCTTATGTTGATTTGTAATGCTAATATCAGTTTTTACTTAGATTTTTCTAGTTTTAAATAAATTATCCCATTGTCTAATTATTTTCTTCTATTTTTGATGTGCTTAATTATGCCTTCAAGATGTCTTCCATTGGTTCAATATGAGGTTTAAGTGGATGATCCTCAAGGTATTCCTCCTATAGAATCGAATCTTATCTATATTATCAGGTGATTAGTTCATGTTATGGAATAGAATGTACCATGAGTTCAAAAACTAGCTGTTGAGGTGTATACAGAAGTTAGAGGGGAAAGAGATCGATCATGAGAGTTCTTATGTGATAATCCCTCTTCTTTTAAGGGAATGAATAAACCCCAATAGTCAGAGGACTAGCAGGAAAATATTGTTCAGATATTCAAATTCCAAGATACCCTTAAGGCAATCAAGGTAGAGTTTGTAATAGTCAGACTTGAGGGTCCCAACAATCGGTGGTGGGATTCTATGGTAATAACATATTGGTGTGTGGGATTGTATTATAAGGGTTTCATGACCCTATTCTTTTAATAGTTATTACTAGAGTATTTCATGATGTAAAAGTCTCTAAATTTACTCTCTTTATAGTAGGTAGAGTACATTGTGTCATAATACCCTAATCAGTTTGTGGAGATGGTTTGTTTTACTTCAGATGTAGTGAAGAATGATCGGTTGAAAACTAAGAAGTACCTACAGGGTTTACGACCAGATATTTGATTATAGGTGTAAATATTAAATATTTCTACCTATGTTGACATAGTGGATAAGTATATGATGGAAGATATGTATATGATAGGAAATATTAGTTATATTTCTCCTTCTATTCCACCCATTGGAAGTTTTAGTGTCATGTAGGGGAAGAAGAGGAAGTGACACGATAATCACAGGAGTGGTGGAGGCTATTCTCAATAGAGGCCCCATCCGCACCATCATCTATGTCCAATGGTGTTCACCTTATCTGATATTAGTGTTGAAAGTTAAGGAACACCAAGAATATTTTACCTATACCCCCAAATATTTGAAATATGTGTGGCCTTTATTTCCATCTATAGAGGTTCTTCCATGCCATGTTTATTCTCATTATGGTCAGGAATATTCAACTCCAATAAACATTGAGTGTAGTAAGATTATTCAAAGTATACATGGATCTATCCACAAGACTTGGGAGTGATTTATCTTCACACAATGGATTAGTTTTTTATAGAGGTTGATGTGAGACCAACTATAGTGAGAAGTACCATTTTTTTGTTGCATCTTCTATAACAACTAATCTGTTTGATATAGGTGTCTCACACTCGTTTATATCTTCCATTTTTTTATGTTCTAAAAAATTAAATGGAGATGATTTCATTTATTATGGAGCTAGTGAGACCTATTGGAAATAGGAAAGAGTATGGGTTTTTATGTTTGTCTTATTCTCTATCAGTAATTGACACAGAGTTGGTCTGGGATTTTCTACTTCTCGATTTAGAATTGTTAAACATAATTATTTGGATGGATTGGATAGTTTCTCACCATACTAATATTTATTGTTATTATTATCATGTTTTATTTATTAGTGATGATGGGATTTGTCAGGTGTTTAAGGGAGAGTGGGATATGAGGTATGATCAGATGGATCTCTTCTCCCAGAGCTCAAGATTTTTTTTCTGCCATTATAGTTGAGCCCGATGGTGTTTCCTCTTTTTTCAATCTTCCTATAGTTGTCTGAGACTTTCTTGATTTCTTACCATATGAATTATCCAGTATTCCTATAGTGAGGGAGTTAGAATTAATGATTGATCTAGTGTCGGGTATGCATTCGATATTGATGCCCTCTTATTGGATGTCACCAGCTAAGCTAAAAGAGATCAACATCCAATTGAATGATCTAATGGAGAAGGATTTTTTTCACCCCAATATTTCACCATGACTATGATCAGTGATATAATCCAATAAGGTAGATGGTTCACTTCATTTTTTTTGGATTATTGAAATTTGAACTGGGTGATGGTTAAAAACAAGTACCATTTTCCTTATGCAGATGATATGTTTGATCAGTTAAAGGGGAGAAATTGGTTTTTTTAAAATTTTATTGATCTAGTTAGCATCAACTTAGGGTTTGGGATTCTGATATTCTGAATTTGAATTTTGGAGAAGATATGCCCATTATGAATATTTTTTAATTTCTTTTATCCTGGATAACACTCCTATATATTTTATGTATTTGATGAATTAGATATTCCATTAGTATCACAAAACATTTTTCATAATATTTTTGGATGATATCCTGGTTTATTAGAGATCTGATCATGTGTACATGAACCATATGAATTTAATTTTGGAAATTTTGAGGTTTCATGGACTATATTGAAATCTTTTGAAATTAAATTTCTATAAGAAGTGAATTTTTTAGGGCATGTAATTTCTAAACATGGTTTATCAGTCGATCCTAAGAAATTGAAGGCTATTTTATCGTTAGAGGATCCACAGAATGTATTTAGTATTTGGATCTTCTTTGGTCATTCTAAATATTACAAGCAGTTTTTCATGGATTTATCAAATTTTGAGCAACCCTTGATCACTCTTACTAACAAAGGGGTAAAGTTCACTTGTGATGAAAAATGTCAAACTTATTTTGACCAGGTGAAATGGATTCTAAAATCAACTCTTATTTTGATCATACCTGAGCCTTGTAAGGGGTATATGGTATACTATAATTTTTCTGGTGATGGTATGGGTTGTGTGCTTATACAGTATATTCACATTATGTATTATGGTTTTCCTCATCTTTAGCCACGTTATAATAATTTTCTAACTCACAATTTATATTTTTTTGTAGTTATACATGCACTTAAGTTTTGATGACACCATATTTTTGGGGTGAGGTTTATAGTCTTTTCTAATCATAAGAGTTTTATCTATATCTTTTCTTATAAATACTTGAATCTCATACAGATAAGGTTACTGAAATACCCTCATATGTTTGATTTTGACATTGACTACACCTTAGGGAAGTGTAATGTCATCACAGATTCTATCAATAGGAAATATCCACCATAGGCTATCTTGGAATAAAAGGAAGAGTGGAACTTGATGGGGCTCTTTACTTAGTTTCATATGGATACTCAGTATTATGATCTAGGTATGATTATGACTAGTGTTCAGTTAATAACATCACTCCTATAGTCTATTCTACAAGGCCAATAGCGGGGTTATGAGTTTAGATGAATTAGGGAAACCTTATATGGTGGGGAGACCATTTCTAGATAGTATCACTTTTATCATGGTATTCTCCACATCATGAACCAATTTTTCATCCCAACATCTATGAGAAATTAATTATTGCATGATTATAATAGTTCTTCATGGGTTTTTCATTCAAGAACTTTAAATATTTATTATGACATGAGATGGTGTTTCTGGTGGTCGGGTATAAAGTACAACATTGCTGATTTAGTGCCCCACTATTACACCTACCAATAGATAAAGGCAATACATTTGAAGACTTTTGGTATATTACAGCCTATTTTGGTGCCAATGGGATAAGTTTTCCATGGACTTTTTTGTTGGTTTTCCATGGAATCCCCAGGGGAAGAATTATATCTGGGTGGTAATTGATCAGTTTATGAAATATTATCATTTTATTTCAATCAAGGAAACATCTAAGGTTGAAGATCTTGGTAAGTTGTGTATAAAGGAGATCATGAGGTTACATAGGGTTCCCTCTTCCATTATCTCATAAAAAACCCTAGGTTCACCTCCATATTCTATAAGAATCTCCAATTGGTGATGGGGACTTAGTTCAGGTTAAGTATATTTGAAAGAATATGTTTCACCAATATATCTTCATATTATGTGTTTTTATGACTCACAAAATCCCTAATTTTATTCTAAAAATTTTATTCTAAAGTGTTTCATATTATGTCTATCTTAAATTGTGTGTCCAAGTATTTATTGTATGATATGAAAGTACTTTATCTTATGAGAATTTGAATATTTTAGTTTCTCAGAATCAGAAAGTATCACATAAAACTTTATCTTACGAATTTTGACCAAGTTTCTCAATACAAATTCTCTAGTAAAAATGAGATTATAAAATGAATTTATCTTCTGAAAATAATATTCATAGTCAAAAGAAATTGAATAAATCTAAATGTTTTATCTTAGAAACACTTTTTATCTTATGGTGAAGAATTGTGCTACACTTAATTGAAGTCATTTTATCTTATGAGGATGAGATACTTTATCTTATTAAAGTTATCTTATGATGGATAGTGCTTTCAGTCAATATCTTATAAAGATATAGTATTGAAGAACATCATGATTACTTTTATAATATCTTGATAATTCACTTCAATCATTTATAGCACATTAAAATAAGATTATCCATTTAAGTAAAGATTGATCTGCACAATACTTTCCTAAATAGGACAATTCAGAGAATGGGAAGATTTTGGCTGCAAAATAAATTCCTATATTTGGAATGTTTGGTTGCATATACTTAATAGAATATATCATCAATATCATTGTATAATCCTCACTATACCAATATATTTATCCTACATTATTTTTAAACAATATATAAGAATATTAGTTAGCCTCGATGGAAAGAGAAGAGAAAAGAATAGAGGAATAATGATAGTTGATTGCTTTTGGAACACCAAAAATAAAAACACTAGAGACCTGTACATAGTTAAGAAATAAAATTATTTATTTTGTGATTATCAGTTATATTAGTTTCACTGAATATCATTCCAATCTACTTTGAATCCTATCTTTTTTTCAGGATGAATCTTCATCTACTGTCAGTTGTTGCTTGAAACTGTGTGCTCCAAAAAAATTCTCAAAGTTTCTATTTACTTTATCATGTTTTCACTCAGTGTAAGAGTGTGTTTAAGAATATGGATAGGTCTTGTAAAAGGATATTATAGTTGAAATCTCTTGGACCATTGTATTAACTGAAAACTGCTTGTACTCAGCTTGGATCCCCTGGTAAAATGGAAGTTATAATGAAAATCACCAAACATGGGGAGAAGAGTGTTAGTGGAGTAGACTAGGGGACTTATATTCTCCAAAACATTATAAATATCTGTGTTAAATTTATTTTCCACATTTTTTTATATTTCCACTGCATATAGTTTTAAGGAAATAATTGAACTTTCATACATTGAAGAGGGTAGTATAATATTTAATATTTTTTTAAGAACTCAATTTACCCCCCTCTAGAGTTAATCATTCATTCATTGTCTCGAACAAAAATTGGTATTATAGAAAGTAACTCTTGAGTACAAAACTATCAATTTTTTAAGTATCCAAACCATTTTTTTCATTTTTCTAAAAAAGCCACTTCAGGAGGAGTGGTCACCATACATTCGAGTTTCAAATATTTAAACAATGATTAACCAAATCTTAAAATTTAAAAATACAAATATCCATATCTAAAAGGATGTTATAGATGATAAATATGAAGATATGTCAATGGATAGATCTCTATACTTCAATAGTTAAAAACTATGGTTTCTAAAAAGTTCATATGATCATTTATGTAAAAAAATTGGTCTGAAATTCTATCCAAAAGTTATTAAGCCCTTTGAAATTCCTAAGACAGAACTTAAAACATGGGATGCTATAGCTAAATCAAATTATGATTTAAACTCTAAATCTATGAACTTTATCATCTATGGTTTAGGCCCAGATGAGTTTAATATAATCTCCCAATGTCAAACAACACATAAAATGTGGACCACTATAGCAGTTTCATATAAAGTCACTAAAAACATGAAATCTCGTAGATATGATATATCTAAGCTTAAGTTTGATACATTCAGAATGGTTTAAGGATAAATCATTAGTCAACTAAATGGAAGAGTTTCTGAGATAGTGAAAAACATTTTTTCTCTATGAATGCCTATCACTAAGATTGTATAGGAATTGAAATTTCTCATAGTATTATCACCTAAGTGGAGTGGAATATCAACATCTATCAAAAAATATTCAGAAGTAAAAAAAATTCAAGATAAAAGATATCATCGAGACTCTCATTATGTATGAAGTTGAAATGGAAACTGGAAGTGAAGATAATAAAATGATCAAAAACGAAAATACTACCTTGAAAGTATCTACTTATAAATATGAAAGAAAGATAAAATGTGTAAAATTATCTGAATCATATGAAGAATGATATTTCTCAATAAAATATTAAACAAATAATGAGCTCACTCAATTTGATCAAAAGTTCAAAAAGTTCTATAACAATAGGAGAGGTTTCAAAATATCCTTCAACAAGCATAGAAAGTGAGGTGAAAACTCTAAAGAGTTTAGATGCTATGAGTATAAAAATTTGGGACACATTAAGCCTGTATGTCTAAAAATTAAAGATGATAAGTTGAAAAAAAAATATTTTAAGAATACTGGATATAAGAAATCTAATAAAGCTATGAAGGTTACCTAGAGTGATTCTGAATATTCTAATTAATGCACGTCATTATAATCAAGATATTAAGATAAAAATAAGAAGGTTAACATATGTTTTATGGCACACTCAAATGAGGTACATTATTATTACTCTTCTAACAATGAATAAGAATTAGAAAATTAAAATTTCTCATAAAAAAATTAAGTGATTATTGCACCATTTTGGAAATCAAGTATAGAAGTCTAAAAAAGAAAAATAAATCCCTTCAAAATTCTAATAATAAAATTTTTAATGAAGATGAAAATATAAACAATCAGATTTTAGACTTAAAAATAAGTTGGAAATATCTACTACCTCAAATATTGAACAATTCAAAACAATTGAAAACCTACATAATCAGGTTCAAAATTTCAAAGTTGTTGCAAGTGTCTTTAAAAAATGGAATATTATTTAAACAAAATTCTTGGTTAAAATAAACTTAGAAAAGAAAATTTTGGAATTAGAAGCCAAGGTGAATGGCCTAAACTTTATAGAAAAATTTTTATGCCTTGATCACAAATAAAACACCTTCCCAAATTAACTTGTTTTTATTATGGTGAAGTATATATTTTTAAAATAATTTTGATTTGAAAAATACTCATTTTTTTAGAATCAAAAGTGTTTTTCCTTCAAAATATTTTTTAAAACAATTTGAAAAAAAATTTGAAAACAAAAGAAAGTCTGGATTCCTAGATATTTTAAAGTTAACATTTCCATACCCAAAAAGTATTTGGGTACCAAATAACTTTTTTGTTTGATTTTTCATTATAGGGAACTGGTTGTATGAATAGCATTACAAAATGGTTTGTGGACGGTGGTTGTTCAAGGCATATGAATGGAGATTATTCGAACTTTAATTTTCTATCCAAATTAGATGGAGGATATGTCATGTTTAGTGAAAATGAAAAAGGAAATATAATTTCCATTGGATCAGTTGAAAATTCTAAATATATTCTCATCAACAAAGTACTTTATATTGAATCCCTAAATAACAACCAAAAAAATATCTCTAAAATTTGTGATGATGGTTATTCTATTGATTTTTTCTAACAATGCTTGCTTAGTTTTAAAAGATAAATGTTCCAAGTTTAAATCACCCATAATAGATAATGTTTACATTCTAGGTATTAACTCCTTGTGTACGCAGAATGTAAACTATTTAAATACTAAAATTGATAAATCATAGATTTGGCATAGAAGGCTTGGACATTAAAATGTTCATTCTTTAATAAAGTTTTATAAAAGAAATTTGATTTCTGACTTGTCTGGTCTCAAATTATATAGAAATAAGATATGTGATGCATTTCAAATGGGTAAGAAACACAATTAATATTTTAAACCAATTAAATAAGTTTCTACTTCTATACCTCTTGATCTAATCCATATAGATCTTTTTAAACCCAATAGAACTACAATTCTTGCTAGAAAATCATTTTTTTATGTGTTAGTTAATGATTTTTCAAGATTTACATGGGTTTACTTTTTAATACTCAAAAGTGAAGCTTGTTTATTTTTTATTAATTTATGTAAATTTGTGAAAAATGAAAAGGATTTCAAAATAATGTCTTTAAAAATTGATCATGGACGTGAGTTTGAGAATCATTAATTTAATTATCATTTCTATAATCGGAGAATTAAACATAAATTATTTGACCCAAGACACCTAAAAAAATGGTGTTGTCAAAATGAGTAATAGGACTTTGCAAGAAATTTCTAAGACTATGTTATGTAAATATAACATTTCCACTCATTTTTGGGCTGAGGTTGTTAACATAGCATGTAATATCATTAACATAGTACTAATCATGCCTATATTAAATAAAATTACCTAGGAGTTTTGGAATAATATAAAACCCAAGGTATGACGCTTCAAAGTATTTGTATGTAAGGTTTACATATTAGAATCCAATAATAATCTTGTAAGGTTCAATCAAAAGGATGATTAAGGTATCTTCTTAGGTTATTCTACTACCTTCAAATCTTATAGTTTTCAATGAAAGGTCAAGTATTTTTGAAGAATAAATTCATGTTAAATTTTATAAAAGTGATCCTTTTGGTCATAAAATGATTCAAATTAATGATCAAAATGATTCAATGAAAAATATGAGACCAGAAACTTTCTTTAATGAAAATAAGGATGATGATTTGGAACTTTATTACTTTAAACCAAATCCAATAAGGGTAAACACTAGTGAACCAGAAATATTTTTGCCTATAATACCTTGAAACCTTATAGACCATCCATTAGAAAGTTTTAGGAAACCTAGATGAAGGAGTAATAAACAAAAGAAACTTAATAAATATAGTATAATTATCTTCTTTTATATCCCAATTAGAACATAGATGTATAGAAGAAGATTTTTCTAATGAAAGATGGTTCTAAGAAAATAAAAGAATAGCTAAATCAAATAAAAAGAAATAAGGTATGGTAACTAGTTAAAAGACCCTAAAACTATCTTATAATTGGAACAAAATGGGTTTTTAGAAACAAACAATATGATCACAATATAATAACCAGATTAAAAGCAAGATTAGTTTCCAAAGGATATAATCAAGGATAAGGAATAGATTATGAAGAAACCTTTTCTCATGTAGCAATATTAGAAGCTATTATAATCATTCTAGCATATACATCATATATGAATTTTAAATTATATTAGATAGATGTCAAATATTCCTTTTTAAATGGATTTGTAATGGAGAAATTTTACATAGAACAACCTATTAGTTTTGAAGATCATCATTTTAAGATTCTTTGTTAAAACGTACCAAAGATCTATATGGACTTAAACAAGCTCTAAGATCATGGTATTAAAGATTAAATTATTTTATTTTATCAAATAGTTTTACAGTATTAATAGAAAATCCTACATTATTTAAGAAAACTACTTTCTCTAATATTTTTTTAGTTAAAATATATTTAGATGATGTTATTTTCAAATTAAAAACCAAAAATTGTGCAATGCATTTTCAAAACTTATGAAAAATGAATTTTAAATGAGTAATATGGTTGAACTAAACTATTTTCTAGGATTTCAAGTTTATCAAAAAGATTTTGGAATCATTTTAAATCAAATAAAATACATACTTGACTTACTTAATAAGTTTATACTTGAAAATAGCAAGACCAACTCAACTCTTATGAGTTCCAATATCAAACTTTATTTAGATGAAATTGGAAAACCAATTAACCAAAGGTTGTATAGAAGGATCATTGTAAGTTTATTGTATCTTACTACAAGTAGACTATACATTATTTTTTCAATATATATTTGTAAAATATTTCATTCTAATATAAAATAAATGCATTTGAATACTACAAAAATAATTTATAGATATTTAAAATGGATAGTATCTATTTATCTTATTTTTCCAAAAAAATTATGATTTTAATTTAATTTCATACTCAAATATAGATTTTTCTGGATGTAGATTATAAAGGAAAATCATCTTAGTAACCTATCATTTTATTGGTAAATCCTTAGTGTCATGGTTGAGTAAGAAGTAACACTTTGTTACACTATAAACTATTGAAGCTAAATATATTATAGTAGGAATTTTTTGTACATAGTTTTTATGAATGAAACACAAATTATTGGATTTTGGATTTAATTTCAATTGAATTCCAATTATATGTGATAACATGGGTTCTATAAATATCTCAAAGAATTAAATAAACCATTAAAGAATAAAAAACATTGATTTAAGACATAATTTATTGAGTGATCATACATAGAAAAATGATATCTATTTAAAATTAATTAAAAAAAACAATTAGAAAAAAATTTTAAAAAACCTTTTTTTACTGAAACATTCGATTTTATTAAGTAGAAATTAGGTATGTTTAATTTTATTAAATAATATATTATAACTTATTTTTAAAATTTAAAGTAAAATGCTATTTTATTTATTTAAATTTATTTTTATGTTGATGTTTTGAGTACTAGTCATTTCCAATCAGCCACATCACCTAGTATTAGTAATAATTACCTTGTACATCACTGCATGACCCCTCGATTACCACAAAATAAAAATATTATGTATCTAATCTACATGATAAATGGATTACAAACCTTTAATCCCACTTCCAATTTTCTAGAACCTTTGTTACACTATCCTTCTAAACCCCCAACCCTTAAAATCCTATGAAAATAGTAAAATGAAAATAATTGATGGTGCTTCATCTAGTAGGATGAAACAACAAAAGATAAGTGTTAAGTGGATGAGCCAATGATTTTAAACGGATAGAAAATATAGATACGTTAGTGAATAAATTCATAAATCATCAAAGATGTGAATATATTTTTTATTATTCATGAACCATGTATGTCTTCAAAAATTAAGTTTATGACTTTTATGAATTGGAAGTCTTTCACTTCAGTGATGATGAAGACTTGGTTACTACAACTATTAACCAGAAAAATCTATCATTAACCACAGTCAAGTTAGCTGAAGTAATAAAGAGCTCTCATGACGGGTATCTATTCTTCATAACCTATTTTTCTACCATGGATTTAGTCAACCCTCTATAAATCATGAAGTTGTTATCTGGAACTGTTGTCATAGAGAAGAATTAGGTCAAGAATTTGGAACCTGAAATAAAAGTTTTGACCAAATTCATCCATCCAAGAATCGCTCAATGAAACAGCGAGTTCAAAAATAATCTTTTTCAAGATATTACCCTACTATATTTATTTATTGAAACACCCCAAGATTTCATAGTATGTTATTTCTTCAAAGTAATTCAATAACTTGCACTACATGCAACATCGAGTTCAAGCGCATCACTACTTACCAAAATAGCCGTTCAAAAGCGGTTATGAATAGTATTAACAGAATTTTGAACTTTATATAAACCTTATAATTTTAGAATCCATATTATGAGTTTCTTAGACATAATATAAGGACAAATTAATTTTTTTCAGATAAAAGAAGTATTTTTCAAAAAATGCAATTTTACCGCCTTTTAATGGATAACCCTTTTTAAATCCAATATTTGAAACTTGTATATATTCAATTTGACAAAATAAACTTTTTATTTGGGATCAGGACATAACAATTTAGTTTTAATAAATTTTTAGTGTTTTTCTGATAACTTTCATATTTTGGTGAATAGTGAAAAGTAATATATTTTAACTGAAAACAAATTTTTTAATCAAAATAATTTATAGTGTTAAAATATACATATGAATGGTTTGGATGTATAATTAGATTATATTTTCACCATTTAATCCAATGTTGTTCATTGGAATTAATTTCAATTTAAAATTGGACATAAACAAATGTCAATATTTTGGTAGTTATTATTTCATAAAAATACACTTTTTGGTTTTGACAACGGGAACTAATTTTAAACTAATAAATTCAATTTCTATGTTTTTAATTTGGTAAAATAGTCTTTATTTTTTAATTCATAATATCAAAATTAGCTTAGGGTGAATTTTTGGTATGTTTCTGAAAACTTTTAGTTTTTGATTAATAGTGAAAAACACTAAGTTATAGTTTAAAACTGAATTTTTATTTAAATAATTATTTATTTTATTTAAATTTATTTTACATAAAAATAGATACATAATACCCATATAAGTTCAATATAATTCATTGGAGTCATTTTTTAATAATATTAGATATATAAAATTTTATTGAACTTTTCACCGTCTTTTACCCACCTCCTAGGAGAATTTGTAAATTCACATAAAACTTAATTTTACCGCTTCAGTGAGTTGAATTTAAAAAAAATCCAAGAGACACGGTTAATATAAAGGAGTAAAATGTGGTTCAATAAGATAAAAATAATTTTTGGTGAATAGTAACTTTTTACTTTTATTTACCACAGTTAAAAGTAAATAGGGTAATTAAGGGTAAAAATGATATTATTATTATCCTAAATAATGTCCTAATTCTACTGGATAAGTATAATTCGACCAAAAACAACCTTAGGAATAAAATTTGAACCTTTTTGGTCCACTTGGATAAGATTAGGACATCTATTATTATTTAATTCAAAGAAGAGTTAAAAGAGTTAAAATCAAAGTTTAATAACTAAAACATTTTGAATATAGGGTTACACAGAAGATAAATTTGACTATAAATATTCATTATAAATCTAACAAGATTTCATACATAATTGTATTTTATTTATATTTTTTAGACATTAAATACATTAATTTATTAATGACATAATGATGATGCAGTAATTACCTAATTAATGAAATATTAAAATAATTATTATTATAAATATCCAAATAAATGTAATTTGAGAATTTTTATAAATTACACCAATTTTATAAGTTAATATGACATATTAGGGTCGATTATATAATTTTTTTCTAAAGTAATAATGCTTTTATGAATTTAGCAAAAACAAAATACCAAATAGTGTCAAAATTGACATAAAAGAGTTTTTAAATCAAATATTATATTATTAATTGATACTCTATTCCTAAAAATATAAGGTTCTGAAAAAGGACTTATATGATGATAGGTGTATCATTAATTAACCACTTGTGGTTCTCTTGGAATTATATAGTAATTTTATTAACCATATAATATAAAAATACAAAGAGACATGGTAAATGTCAAACTATTTAACTAAGAGTTAAATATAAAAGTTAAGGTTAATATAGTGACCCAAACCTGTCTAAAACCTATTGGTTGAGTTGTTTTCGACCCATACCCACCTTATCCTTTAAATAATACACTTTGGAGTCATTAAAAAAAGAAAATTATTTTATTATAAAATAATATTTTAATTTTTTCCTAAGGTGCCCCTCACCCCTCTTATAAAAGGGTACTTCCCCTTGTCTCAAATTCACACCCTAAAATCCTTTTGTCTCCACCAACCCCTGCCCAAATATCCTCTAAAATTCTCTCACTTCATCCTAGAGTCCCTCCTTTGGTCATAAAGCCAACTTAAGAATCCCTTTGGATAAAATCAAAAGGAAGAACCCGAAGAAGATGTAATAATTTCACCACCCTCTTTCAAGTTCTTTTCTTCTTCCACTTCTTCTTTCTTTGTTATTTACATTCTAAAATAATAACTCAAATATCTTCAATATACTGTGATATTATTATAAATATGTTACAACCATATTCATTATTCTATCCATCCTTTGAATGACATGTCACCATACGTGCGTACGTACGGATTACCGTCTCCATGTTGTGGTGTAATTGTTATTCAATACATTATTATTTGTCTTGGTATAATAATGATGTGTAATTAATGTAAATAATAAAATATAACATGATAATGATTCTTTATATATGATATAACATCCAATTATATACTATTTTAATATCAAAAGAATGATATTTTCTCTCATGTGTACGTACGGATTACCGTCTCCACGAACGCGATGAGATTCATTCTTCATTGTATCCATTAAAGACTAAATTTCATTTGATGATTAAAAATAATGTTTAGAGACATGATATCATTCTGGATATGAATAAGATACATCTCATCCATAACAAATATGGCTCACATAACAAAGAATATAAAGGAAAACGAATCCATTAACACCCGAAACGACGATAATACTAAGATATTATTAAAAAATCAATGTTAAAAGATCATATATGATATCATATTAATTTATATGATTATTTTATAATTAAATAACAATTATTTCACCATTATACAGGAGGTTAAACTACCCTCGACCAAGGAAAAAGTACAAAGTAATGGGTTTCTTATCTCATTTGAAATTCCGTGAGATTTCTATTGTTCACCACTTATTTATTTCATGTGGTGTGTGTACTGCCCATGATTGTATTCATTGTATAATATACTTTAATTTATGGATATTTACATGATCATTTTATGATCCATCTTTCATGGGATGTATGTTTCTTAAGTTACCAAATTGGTAATGGAATTACAAATTTCAATTTCCACTCATTCGGCTTTATGCATACTTCATTGATTATTTTACTCCAAGATTATGTGTGGAATCACTATTCGTTTGCTTATGTCATAATTCCCACTCCCCTTTCTGTGGATATAAATTTGATACACATAATCACTCCATTGATAAATTCTCAAGTCATCAATATGAACTTGATAAGAGTAATTTTAACTGAATCTCCATTTTTTGAGTTAAACATCTAATTCATTGGTGTTGTTTTTACAAGAACATGTGTGAATGTCCTCTAATTGATTTACACTGAATATCTAATAATATTGAGTGTATTTATATTTTTCACACATAATTATGTCATTGATTTATCCTTAACCTAAGGATAGGGTCTTCAAAAGATATTTCATCCCAATTTACATTCCAGTGAGAGTTATTTGTTGTTATACACCAATTCACTTTTATATGGTGTATATAATGTACTTTGACATAGCATATCATGAATCAATTTATTATCATGATATTATAAATTTTTTATTACCTCAATTATTTGTATTCAAGCATCTCTCTTTTGGTTAGTAACTCTAACTAAAATATCATTTTAAATGTTTTAAATATTTATTATTCTAAATCTTTCTCATTAATTTCCATGTTTTAAAAATGGTTTTAAGGATTTATTAATATGGACACTAAAGTTTTAAAATTAAAATTGCTTTTAAAAGTTTCAAAGTGGTATGGGACACTTTGATTCAAAATTCTATTTTTTAAATGGCTTCTTGACAAATATTGTGACTTTTAAATGATTTCAAGAAAAATGGGGTTATTTCTCTCTAATAGTTTTGATGATTATTTTCATCTATGTAAATATCCTTCATTTTTCTCGATTGAGGTTAATATGATACAATACAATCTTCCATATTGTATCGAATGAGTTATGTTTGACTGTGGATGTGCTATTTTTATACCATTCATGGTTTGTGGATAAAGTATTGACATTTCGTATGTTATTTTTAATACGAATGTTTATGTTATGTTTCAAAATTTTCATATGAGGAATGAATTGGACTTATTAAATGATGGGTGGAGCCCACTATAGCTCCTCGATGCATCAGTAGGTCTCATGAGACGAACTAGTGTCTTGGCACAAGGCCTTGAAAAAATCTTATTTGTAGTCTTGGCACAAGGCCTTGAATATGTGGTTATGAAAATCTGGCATTATAAATTCCATCATTATGAAAGTGGCTATTGATATTTCATGTGATTATTCAACTAGTAGAATATCTATGTGAATAAGTAAATGGCATTATTTGAATTTATCTTTGCCATTTATTCTGAAGTTAAAGTCTAAAAGGCTTTTGTTTTAGTCTTACACACTGACTTAAATTTTATGCTTATTTATGAAGGTTTACGCTATAATGTTATCCTTACTGAGCATATGATCTCACCCCTTTTATGTTTTATTTTTCCCAAGATGCAAAGAAGTATATTATGATTGACCTGCAGGGATAGTCAATGGGATCTCAGTTTTTTCTATATAAACAATGTTTTTGTAGTTTTCCATTTTATGATGTAATGTAAACCTTATGAATGTATCTAGTACTTCCAAGGATACTAAACTAATCGGTATTTTGAGACTTTAACTTTTATGATCATGACAATGATACGTAATAATGCACCAACTCTGGGCTTCTAGGTTCGGGGCGTTACAGTTGGTATCATAGGGAGTTTAGTACAAACCTTGGAAGCTAGATTTAGATAAAATCTGATTAGAGCACATATCCCTAAGATAGAATTTGAGGATTAGTATAGAAGAACTTCCCAAAATTTTGGTATTGTAGAGATTTTTTGAGTTAAACAAGCAATACATCCCTGTCTGGATATGAGTAGGTAGAGGCGGCTCTGTCACAGATATACCTAGGTGTAAAAAACGAAAACACCAATTTGAGCTAGACTTGAACGGGAACTGGTGAACGACAACGGGCCTTGCTGAACTCTTGGTTACGACACTCCCAGGGATATGCTTAGGATAATTTACATTTTCTTTACAAACCTATTTGAATTATTTAAATATAAGATGAGAATAAATGACCTTGGTTAATCCTAAGGTGTTTCAAATTGAAAATATGGTGTCATGATATTATCTAAATGATTTTATGACTACTATTACTCACAAAATGCTTTCTGGTTTTAGTCAATGGCTGGATTCCAAGGAATTCATAGTAACATTGAGAATGATGTACAAGGTGGGAACAGTGGTGGAAATGAGCAAAAAAATGGAATGTTGATAGGCATAAAAGATATCATGTTCATACCAAATTAGTTTTCCAAAAATATGATCAACAACATATATATTAACCAACTCCCATACTCAACAAAGAAGAGAAAGGTGATGAATGATAAGAGATCCAGTAGTGGAGACCATGGAGAAAAGAATCCTCAATTTCCATCATGTTGGACATGTGGAAGGAGACACCCAGGAAAGTGTCTCAATAGAACAAAGAAATTCTTTACGTGTGGGAAAGGAAATAAAGTGAAGAATTGCTGAGGAAAAATGAAGAAAACTATGGAAGAAAATAAAAATGGACCCAAGAATCCATTTACATTCATTTTCCATAAATGTATGGAACCTGGTCATTACCCGAGTGAGTGCTCTATTCTATAGGATATTTTCTTGGTCAAAGAAGAAGCTATGTGGAAATAAATGGTTGGAGAAATTTTTAAAAGTACTAGTGCTCCTTGTTGATGGGATTACTTTGGAATAATTTTCTCTTGTATTTGTAACCCTGCAGTTTGTCATGTGAAAATGATATTTGAGGAAGACTTATCTTTTATCTTGTAGATATAGTTATAAATAACCATTTGGTTTTATATGATCATTGGGTTTGAGGAAATTAAAAGTTATTATATTTTGGGATGAAAATTCAAGGTATGAGATATCATTTGTGGTTAAATGATATTATGTTTATTTTGATGAATTTATCTCATTTTTCTAATGTTATAAAATATAGTTTTTGAAAAAGTACAACACGTAGACCGTGTGACAACCCGTCGCGTTGGACAAAGCTGTGGGAATCAAACCCAAAACCAGTGTGTGATTAGGATTTATCGCCTACCATTGGACTACGTGAAGTCCCTGGTTATTGTGACTAATTATTTTTAGTTAAATTATTTTATTGATCAATAATAAGTTGATTTGGGATCTTATGTCTTATCAAATTAATACCCTTATTATAGGAAAATAATTTGGTGATTAAGTGATAAATGTTATTTTGGAAGACTTTCACTTTGTTAAGAACACTATATGCCCAAGGAAAATAGAATACTATGGGATTTTATTTGAGGAGTAATAGTGGATTTTTATCAATGTTTTTATTATGGATTTATAGTTATTTGGGTTATTTATAGAAATGATTAACCTATAATAGAGAATATATGATTAGGTTAATTACTTTTAATTATGTGACTTTAAGAGTAGTTGATTTCATTTAGAGATACAATTTAACGTGTAAGACTACATAACTGAATTCTTCTAAGTTTTGGGTTTCAATATTAATTTATATTATATTGAAGGATTTTAAATACAATTGTTTATTTAATGGTATTTATTTAACTTTGGGGTATTTTTTGTTTAATTTTAGAAATTAAGATTATTATTTATTTCTCTAAAGGTATATCCTTTTGGGGGATCATCAGATCTTGTACTAACTGTTTTGGTTTTGATTAATCTCTAAAGACAAGGTAAATATATAGTTTATCCTTTGTAGATCATGTGATTCTCTAGAAGTGTATTCTAGCTATTTTGGTGTGACCAAGTCTTCTTGAATACTCATCATTTAAAAAAAAGAGTTACTGGTAGAAATTTATTAAAGAATTAAACTCTACTTAAAAAGTAAGTATATCTCTTTATGTTCTTAGTCAATCTCATAAATAAATTCCTAATCTTTATGAAATGTAACTTAAAACAAAAAAAATGTTTTCCGTTTACTTTTCCTACTGGGAAACTAATTACTATTTGTCCCATCACAAGTTTGTGGTTTTCTTGTTGTTAACTTTCTCCTGATCATGTTTTATATCCCTCTCTGTCAGAGCTTGACACTTAGTTTATCATCCATATCCATGTTTTCCTATATGGAATCCTAGTGTGGGTTATCTTGGTGACCTTTGTACTTCTCTTTCTTTCTTTTAAAGTGATAGTTTTATTGACTCTTTTTCTGATGTGGGACTTTCCATTATATTCCCAAGACCAATTTTAAAAATTACGAGGATGTAATTTATTAAAGGAGGGAATAATGTAACACCCCAAGATTTCATAGTACGTTAGTTCTTCAAAGTAATTCAATAACTTACACTAAACGTAACATCGAGTTCAAGCGCATCACTACTTACCAAACTAGCCATTCAAAAGTGATTATGAATAGTATTAACAGAATTTTGAACTTTATATAACCCTTATAATTTTAGAATCCATATTATGAGTTTTTTAGACATAATATAAGGACAAATTCATTTTTTTCAGATAAAAGAAGTATTTTTTTTAAAATGCAATTTTACTGCCTTTTAATGGCGAACCCTTTTTAAATAAAATATTTGAAACTAATATATATTCAATTTTATAAAATAAACTTCTTCTTTGGTATTGGGAAATAATAATTTAGTTTCAATAAATTTTTATTGTTTTTCTGATAACTTTCATATTTGGGTGAATAGTGAAAAATAATATTTTTAACTGAAAACAACTTTTTTAATCAAAATAATTTATAGTGTTAAACTATACATATTAATGGTTTGGATGTATAATTATATTATATTTTTACCATTTAATCCAATGTTGGTCATTGTAATTAATTTCACTTTAAAATTGGACATAAACAAATGTCAATCTTTTGGTAGTTATTATTTCATAAAAATACGCTTTTTGGTTTTGACAATGGGAACTGATTTTAAAATAATAAATGAAATTTATATGTTTTGAATTTGGTAAAATAGTCTCCATTTTTGAATTCAGAATATCAAAATTATCTTATGGTGAATTTTTGGTATGTTTCTGAAAACTTTTAATTTTTGATGAATAGTGAAAAACACTAAGTTATAGTTTAAAACCGAATTGATATTTAAATAATTATTTATTTAATTTAAATTTATTTTAGGTCAAAATAGATACATAATACCTATATAATTTCAATTTAATTCATTGGATTCATTTTGTAATAATATTATATATATATATATATATATATATATATATATAATTTTATCAAACTTTTCACCGTCTTTTACCCACCTCCTAAGAGAATTTGTAAATTCACATAAAACTTAATTTTACCACTTCTGTGAGTTGAATTTCAAAAATCCAAGAGACACAGTTAATATCATGGAGTAAAATGTGGTTCAATAAGATAAAAATAATTTTTGATGAATAGTAACTTTTTACTTTTATTTACCACAGTTAAAAGTAAATAGGGTAATTAAGGGTAAAAATGATATTATTATTACCCTAACACATGTTCTAATTCTATTGGCTAAGTATAATTCGACCAAAAACAACCTTATGAATAAAATATGAACCTCTTTGGTCCACTTGGATTAGATTAGGACATTTATTATTATTTAATTCAAAGAATAGTTAAAAGAGTTAAAATCAAAGTTTAATAAGTAAAACATTTTTAATATAGGGTAAAACATAAGATAAATTCGACCATAAATATTCATTATAAATATAAAACTATTTACTACATAATTGTATTTTATTTTTATTTTTTAGACATTAAATAATTTAATTTATTAATGACACAATGATGATGCAGTAATTACCTAATTAATAGAATATTAAAATAATTGATATTATAAATATCCAAATAAATGTAATTTGAGACTTTTTATGAATTAAACTAATTTTATAGGTTAATATGACATATTAGGGTTGGTTAGATGAATTTTGTTTGAAGTAATAATATTGTTAAGAATTTAGCAAAAACAAAATACCAAATAGTGTCAAAATTGACATAAAAGAGTTTTTAAATCAAATATTATATTATTAATTGATATTCTATTCTTAAAAATCTAAGGTTTGGCCAAAGGACTTATATAATGATAGGTGTATCATTAATTAACCACTTGTGGTTCTCTTGGAAATATATTAAGTTTATTAACCATATAATATAAAAATACAAAGAGACATGGTAAATGTCAATCTATTTAACTAAGAGTTAAATCTAAAAGTTAAGGTTAATATAGTTCCCCAAACCTGTATAAAACCTATTGGTTGAGTGGTTTTCTACCCATACCCACCTTAGACTTTAAATAATCCACTTTGGATCCATTAGAAACCGAAAATGATTTTATTATAAAACAATATTTTTAATTTTTTCCTAAGGTGCCCCTCACCCCTCTTATAAAAGGGAACTTCCCCTTCTCTAAAATTAACACCTTCAAAGCATTTTGTCTCAGCCAAACCCTGCCCAAATATCCTCTCAACTTCTCCCACTTCATTCTAGAGGACCTCATTTGGTCATAAAGCCAACTTAAGGATCCCTTTTGATCAAATCAAAAGGAAGAACCCGAAGAAGAGGTAATAATTTCACCACCCTCTTTCAAGTTCTTTTCTTCTTCCACTTCTTCTTTATTTGTTATTTACATTATAAAATAACAAATCCAGTGTCTTATATATAATGTGATGTTATTATAAATATGGTACATCCATATTCATTATTCTATCAATCCTTTGAATGACATGTCACCATACGTGCGTACGTACAGATTACTGTCTCCACGTCGTGGTGTAATTGTTATTCAATACATTATTATTTGGATGGGTATAATAATGATGTGTAATTCATGTAAATAATAAAATATAACATGATAATTATTCTTTATATATGATATACCATACAATTATATACTATTTTAATATCAAAAGAATGATATTGTCACTCGTGCGTACGTACGGATTACCGTCTCCACGAACGCGATGAGATTCATTCCTCATCATATCCATTAAAGAATAAATTTCATTTGATGGTTAAAAATAATTTTTAGAGACATTATATAATTCAGGATATTAATAATATACATCTCATCCATAACAAATATGGCTCACATAACAAATAATATAAACGAAAACGAATCCGTTAACACCCGAAACGACGATAATACTAAGATATTATTAACAAATCAATGTTAAAAGATCATATATTATATCATATTAATGTATATGAATCTTGTATAATTAAATAAAAATTATTTCACCATTATACAGGAGGTTAACCTACCCTCTACCAAGGAAAAAGTACAAAGTAAGGGGTTTCTTATCTCACTTGTAATTCAGTGAGATTTCTATTGTTCACCACTTATTTATTGCATGTGGTGTGTGTACTTCCCATGATTGTATTCATTATGTAATATACTTTAATTTATGGATATTTACATCATAATTTTATGATCCATCTTTCATGGGATGTATGTTTCGTAAGTTACCAAATTGGTAATGGAATTACAAATTTCAATTTCCACTCATTCGTCTTTACGCATACTTCATTGATTATTTTACTCCAAGATTATGTGTGTAATCACTATTCCTTTTCTTATGTCATAATTCCCACTCCCCTTTATGTGGATATAAATTTGATACACATAATCACTCCATTGATAAATTCTCAAGTCATCAATATGAACTTGATAAGAGTAATTTTAACTAAATCTCCATTTGTTGAGTTAAACATCCAATTCATTGGTGTTGTTTTTACAAGAATATGTGTGAATGTCCTCTGATTTATTTACACTGAATATCTAATCATATTGAGTGTATTTATATTTTTCACACATAATTATTTCGTTGAGTTATCCTTAACCTAATGATACGGTCTTCAAAAGATATTTCATATCAATTTACATTCCAGTGAGAGTTATTTGTTGTTATACACCAATTCACTTTTATATAGTGTATATAATGTACTTTGACATAGTATATCATGAATCCCTTTATTCTCATGATATTATAAATGTTTTATTACCTCAATTATTTGTATTCAAGTGTCTCTCTTTTGGTTAGGAACTCTAACTAAAATATTATTTTAAATGCTTTAAAGATTTATTATTATAAATCTTTCTCATTAATGTCCATGTTTTAAAAATGGTTTTAAGGATTTGTTTATATGGACATTAAAGTTTTAAAATTAAAATTTCCTTTAAAAGTTTCGAAGTGGTATGAGACACTTTGATTCAAAAATCTATTTTTAAATGGCTTCTTGACAAATATTGTGACTTTTAAATGATTTCAAGAAAAAGGGGGATATTTCTATCTAATAGTTTTGATAATTATTTTCATCTATGTAAATATCCTTCATTGTTCTTGATTGAGGTTAATCTGATACAATACAATCTTCCATATTGTATCGAATGAGTTATGTTTGACTGTGGATGTGCTATTTTTATACCATTCATGGTTTGTGGATAAAGTATTGACATTTTGTATGTTAGTTTTAATAAGAATGTTTATGTTATGTTTAAAACTTTTCATATGAGGAATGCATTGGACTTAGTAAGTGATGGGTGGAGCCTGTTATAGCTCCTTAATGCATCGGTAGGTCTCATGATGCAAACTAGTGTCTTGGCACAAGGCCTTGACAAAATCATATTTGTATTCATGGCACAAGGCCTTGACTATATGGTTATGAAAGTCTGACATTATGCATTACATCATTATGAAAGTGGATATTGATATTTCATGTGATTATTCGACTAGTAGAATATCAATGTGAATAAGTAAATGGCATTATTTGATTTTATCTTTGCCATATTATGCTGAAGTTCAAGTCTAAAAGGATTTTGTTTTAGTCTTATACACTAACTTAAATGTTATGCTTATTTATGAAGGTGTACGCTATAATGTTATCCTTACTGAGCATCTGAGATCACCCCTTTCTATGTTTTATTTTTCCCAAGATGTAAAGAAGTATATTATGACTGACCTGCAGGGATAGTCTATGGGATATCAGTGTTGTCTATGGAAACAATGTTGTTGTAGTTTTTCATTTTATAATGTAATGTAAACCTTATGAATGTATCTAGTACTTCCAAGGATACTATACTAATTGGTCTTTAGAGACTTGATCTTTTATGACCATGCCAATGATATGTAATAATGCACCGACTATGGGCTTCTAGGTTCGGGGCATTACATTTATGTTAAAAAAATCCTATGAATATGGAATGATATATTCTACGATATATGCCTGAGCACAATGGAAGCTCATGTGTGGATGTTCCCACTTGAATTTTTTTCATTATCAATGATCAATCTAGGATCAATACGACGATAAATGCGAGACTCCGTGGATCAAATCACAGAAATAAAAAAAGTAGAAGAATAGTCTCGAAACCACAAAGGAGGATCATCACAAGTTGATTATAATTAATTTAATTAATTGAAAAGAAGTGCCTTTTATGGAATTCTTTCTTAGTTGATATTTCTAATCACGTTCCGATGTGATTCGTCGTTGTGTCGTAGAATCCAAGTGTAGATTTTCTCTAGCGGTGATCCACATGTGCACCACATATCTCTGGACATCGCCAAAATAATCTCTGGGTGCTAGCAGGGAAAAGCCTTTGCTTGTGTTCTCCACCTTAGATCGCCTTGATCCTATGGAGTAGGATCTCTCTCGATCTTGAGAGCATTATTGGAAGAAAGAGTTATTTCTACCTTGAGAGAATTCTCTATAATTGTTGTGCACAACGATCAAGGAAAAGTGTCTGGATTGTCATCCTTTTGGATGGATTTTAACCTTTGTTTTTTGGAGTACTGGAGCTGATTTGGATGATAACAACACAACTCCTTATCATGGGTTGATGAACTTAAATGCGGGAGTATTAATTAAAAGTGGTTTTCATTGGGACTTTTCATTAAAAAATTGATGACTTTCTCCTTGATTGTTGAAGTAGACCCTACTTTGACTCAAGGGGAGTCATCACGTTTTCATGAGACATTAGTGATAGTACAATAATCATATAATAGTACTAATATTAGAGAAGATTTTTAGTATTAATATACTATTTAAATAAGGATAATATTAATAAGTATTTGGATTCAAATAGTCCAACAACTAATTGTCGGGAGATCACCCCTCCTACCCCTGCCTTTGTATCTGCCCAAGTTCAGAAAGAAAGGATATCCTCGACTATCACTAAGATTATTTCAATAAATTAAGATAAGAAAATTTATGTAATATCAAGAATGTATCCTCTTATAATTGATTATATTTCTTAGTGGTTGGAAATAATTACTCAAAAGAGAATTGGTAAGACATATTCGCAAGAATCATGCCATGTGGATGAAATACTTGATGCTGCTAGAAGTCAATCAATTCAAGAATAAATCATTGAAGTTCACCAAGAAAGGAATACCTATATTTTTAAAGATGTTGTAAATGAATAAATACTACAATTTGATAAAATTATTTCAAAAAAATCTTAACATAGCATTTCAAATTTTGTGTTTGAAGTCGAATCTCTAAAATTTCAACTCGTTCAATCCAATTGAGAAGTAAAAAATTTCATGATTATATGGAATTAAAATCTGATATTCAGGAATTGAAATTGTTGGTTCAATATATGATGGAAATTTTTTCAAAACAATCCTCTATAGAAATTTACATGGTTCTAAATTTCAGTTGAAGATAATAGAATTATCCCAAGATGGAAATATGGTGTCTGCAGATGTTGAGTCGCTGCAATGTGAACTCATATCAAGGGAAATGTTTCAAGAAATTCATAGAACAATTGTTGTTAAAGTTATAAGGATACCAAGACCTCTAAAGGATACTATTGAATCAGTTCATAAATCAAAAAATGATTTTATTTCAATGTTGTCACAATAACTTCTAAAAGCTTAAGGAAATTAAACTGAAGTGAAGAAGGATGTTAGTTTCATTATTATGGGACTACATAAAATGGATTGATCATTCGTAAAAAAATTAAATTTTAGAGAATAAAGTGGAATTATGAATGTGAAATCAATAAAATTATTTTTAGAAATGTGAATCGAGACCTCTCTTCACCGCCTCTCCCCCTCCTCAGATAACCTAGGTGATGGTCACATCACCGCCTCCCCTCCTCAAACCTTCTTGGTTGGGGGGTATTCCTCCAACTCTTCCATCACCTTCTCTCCATTCATCCATCATTCCGGTCATGGATACCTCTTTTATCCCTATCTTCCCTTCCACTGAGTTATCCCTAAAGTACAATTGTGTATTTATGGAGTTCCTACAGTTCAAATTTCTTCCCTGGAGTTCATAAAGGCCTCCAAAATGTTGGGTATTTCACCGGTATCCCTCTTCAGTAAGATATGTCCTTCTATTTCCATCTTTGATATATTCTTCTCTAATAAGTGTAAGTTTCAATATTGGGATACTATAGGGATTTTGGATTTGAGACATTTCTTGGTTTGTTTCTCATCGAAAAAAGACCTAATATTAGCTTGGGTAAATTCTCCCCACATTATATCAGGTATATGTTTTTTCCTATTTCAATGGTCATTTAATTTACACTTGAAGTGAGATCCCCCCTTCATAGTGATATGGATCTCTCTTCTTGGTATCCTTCTACCATTTTAGAACCTGAATATTCATTGTTTGATTATAAATATGGTGAGTTGAATCCTCTACTTGGACCAGTGAACCCACAAAGTCTATCATCTGATTTCTCTAAGGATTTTTTTGAAGTCTACATTTCCAAAAAACTGATGGAAACTTCGGTATTTATATTGATGGTCAAATATGGTGGTATCAAAATGGTTTCTATGAATTCTGGGTCCAATTTTTCTCATCTTGTTGTTGTCTTGGACATGATGTCCTCAGTTGCAGGCTAGGAACACTTGGGATTTCTCAGGTGGACCTTCCTTCAGATACCTTGGGAGAGTTCCATCCTCTACAATTCATGGGGTGTGGAAAGGAACCTTCAACTACTACCACATCATGAAATAATCTTTAGGTGTAGAATCTGGGAACCTGCGAGGTAATACTTCTTCTTTACATTCATAAAGAAGTAAGATCCATGATTTCAGAACCTAATATAGCTAATGTTTATGATAATTTGAAACTTGATTGGGGGGATAAAAATGTGGAAAGGAAGGGGATCGAGGGACCTTTGAGCAGGAACTCATCTCCCTCCTCATATATAGAGGTTGTGATTCCAAATGGTGGTGCTACTCAGATATAGAAGTCATATGAGGGTGGTGTAAATAAATGAAACTAAGAGCTAGAAGTTTCGGGAACATATGAAGTACAAGGGGACGGATTTGAACTAGTGATAATGTTAGGTTCAATAAGGACCAAGGAAACTACTAAATTGGGGAACCTCTTTGAAGGGCTGGAAGTATAGGGTCATACAGAAGAACAAGAGGATCTATAGAGATAGAAACATACCAATGGGGAGAAAGAAGCATAGTGGGAAGAGTAAAGTGAATAGAGTGATGGTTACTTATCAGGAGATAGTACAGAGGGAAGATATAAAATAGGAATTCACAGCCTAATAAGTAAGAAAGGTTGGAAAGGGAACTGAGACTCTAGCAGTTGCATCCTGACTAAAGGTAAGAAGTCTAAAAGGAGGAAAGACTACTCCTATTTTCCTAAACCGATGAATAATAGGTCTTCTCAGAAAGTAAAAATTAAGGAAAGGGAGGGAGAGATAGAGAATCATGGAAATTCATGGGACCTAATCATTGACTAGAATAAAAAAATGTTATAGGAGGCCATATTGGTTAAGTCCCCCACCCATCGGAAGATGTAGAAAAAATATTTTAGATACTGTTACCAATGGATGTCAATGACAAGTAGAGGGGGTGGTTCAATAAGTAATAACTCATTTTAATCAGAGTTTTCAATGAATGGAAAATAAATGTGGAAGAATTTATTCATACATGGGACAATTTGGTTGACTACCTTGAATACATTATTAAGGAGGGCCTGGGAACAAAGTTAAGTACACTTCACTGGAAATTATTTAGGGAAAAGGCTTCTAATAAAATAATTTTATAATTTAGTGGATTTGTAATCTCTTATGGTGAGTGAAACATGTTTCTAAGGTATGTAATACTTTTGATGGATTTAGTTTTTGAGGGTTCCTAATTTACCCTCAAAAGTGGATTTTTTGAAAATAAAATATATTGATTTGGGAGTAGAGAAGAAAGTGGAAGAGCTACATCAAGTAGTAGTTAATAGTTTCAAACTAGAATACTCATAAAATGATGAGGTATTGTCTAATTCCTTTTTGTAATATTTAGATAGGAATATTCCCTCAAAATAAAAAGAAATTGTTTTTTTCATTGGTATGAGTGAGAATCAATTCTAAGTATTGAAAACTTTGATATAAAATTATGAAAATAAGGGATACTAACAGAACATTGTTAGGAACTTTTCTCAACATGTGTAAAATAGTTTTACAATTCTTATTGACTATTGTAAGAATTATATGGTGAAGATAAATTATGCCTATTTTGATGCACTTTTTTAAATTCATGGAAGAAAACTGCCTAGACCACAAATTATTAACCGTCACATGTCCCCCTCTCAGCACCTTAAAGAAATCGTTGATCCATATAAGGTTCATCAAAGGTAAAATCTGAGGTTTGATAAATTATTATATTTATCCTTACCTAAACTATCCACTAAATTAACCTTTACCCATGCAGTTAACTTCGATTTGGGGAGGAAAAAGTAGAATTCTCTCAACATCAAGTCCACACCAGTACAGTTTTCTCAATAATATTGAGTGAGTCTTGGAGTATCCCTACTGACGTTGGGTGGTGTTGTTGGCACAACAACGGAATCTTCTCTACCTTAATCCTCGTTACCTTATGATCAACCCTTATCCTTCAAGAATCCACCTATAAAAAATTTTTTTCTGACAAGAAATTAATACACTCCCTTTAAAGTTTGTGGAATGGTTTCCCAATGGTTTGAAATTCTCAAAAACATTTGAATTATTCCACTTTTTATGGAATTCATTTGAATCTAATTTCTTTAAAATCTATTTTGAATTATCATAAGGCTTTATTTTCTTAAATTTTTTATATAAACCTTTATCATGATCATAATGATTTAACTTTGAATATTATTTTATAATTTCTATTAATACATTTATCTATCATTTTTTTATACTATACTATTTTAATGTTTTATTATTCTAAAAACTGTATTCTAAAGTGTTTTGGATTATGTATATCTTACACTGTGTGTCTAAGTATTTATTTTATGATATGAAATTACTTTATCTTGTGATAATTGAATAATTCAATAGCTTATAATTAGAAAGTATCATGTAATACTTTATCTTACAAAGTTTAACCAAGTTGCTCAAGATAGATTCTCTAGTCTGAATGAGATTATAAAAGGGATTTATATACTAAAAAAATATTTGTATTCAAAAGAAATTAAAGAAATATAAATGTTAAATCTTGGTAACACTTCTTATCTTATGTTGTATAATTATCTTATGCTACATTGATTTTAGTTTATCTTATGAGGATAAGATGCTTTATCTTATGAAAGTTATATTATGATGAACAGTGATTTCAGTCAATATATTATGAAGATATATTATTACAAAACTTCAAGATTACATTTTTAATCTCTTTATAAGTCACTTCATTCCTTTAGAGCACATTAAAATGAGATTATTCATTTAATAAAAGATTGGTCTACATAAGACCTTGTTCAATAGGAAAATACAAATAATGAGAAGATTTGTACTATAAAAGAAATTCTTGTATTTGGAAAGTTTAAATGAATGTCCTTAATATCCTATCTCATCAAGATTACTATACAATCCTTAATCACTTGTTATATTTATCTTAAGTTCAAGTTTAAACATCATATAATATGATCAGTTTGCCTTAATGATAAGAGAAAAGAAAAGAATAGAGGAATAATGATAGATGATTGCTTTTGAAACACCAAAAAGAAAAATATTAGAGACCTATACATAGATAAGTAAGAAAATAATTCATTCTATGATTACCATTTATATCGATTTCACTGAAGATCATCTTGATTTACTTAAAAAACTATATTTGTTTAAGATGAATCTTCATCTGTTGTCAGTTGTTTCTTGTAACTATGTGTTGTAAACATTTTTCTCAAATTTTCCATTTAATTTATTTTGTTTGAACCAAGTGTAAGAGCATACTTAATACCATGGATTGGTATTATAAATGGATATACTAGTTGAAATCTCTTGGACCTTTGTATTAAGTGACAGTTGCTTATACTCGGCTGAGAACCCCTAATAAAATGGTTGTTATAGTGAAAATCACCAAACTCATGGAAAAGAGTATTGGTGGAGTGGATTAGGGGATTCTTGTTCCCCAAGCCACTATAAATATCTGTGTTCAATTTTCTTTCCACATTTTTTTATATTTCCACTGCATATAGTCTCAAGGAAATAATTGAACTTGCATACTTTGAAGTGGGTGGTCTAATATTGAAGCTTTTTTTAAGAACTCAATTCACCCCACACCACCTCTTGATTTATTAAGTTAGTAATTATCTTGGACAACATATTACAGCTTATCATATATATATATATATATAAATGTTTAGATAAATAATTCTATTTAGATCCTAGAGGATATGCTCTGTGTCTACATCTTGGATGTTAATGGATCATTAGATAGCTATATGGGATAAGTTGAGTTTGATTATAATAACATATATAATTTTTTTATTATAATGGATCCATTTTAGGATTTTATAATTAATGTATAATTACACCAATAGTTAATTTTTTATATTCCTCCATGATATAAATTTGTATCATTCTTCAATTAGGTGATTAAATTGTCCCGAACAAGAACAAGTTATAATCTATCAGTGACTATGGTTAAAAAACAAATTATTTTGGAATAACATCATTATTATAAAATAATAATTATATTATTTAGATTTTTTAAAGGTGTTGAATCAATTTGTAATAGTTATAGATAAATAAGAAATTTCTTGATGAAAAACAAAATATGTTTCTTCATATAGATGATATTCTACACATACACATAAGCGTAATTATTATTTTTTATAGAATGTAAAGAATATAAGAATTGGTTTATATTTTAATAATATTAATAATGTTTTAGATAAAATATTTATTCACTATAGTCTTACTTTGAACCATCTATGTAAGGTGGTAATGAAAAATGGACTACATTTTTTCTGGAGGCGGTAGTCCACACATAACACAAACGACATTTTCATTTTCTAAATGGTTGGGAGGAAGGTAGAAAATGGTTATATCATAAACATAAAAACATTTAAGTATAATTATAATACTAAATTAATTATTTCAACATGGGTAAATTAGATTCAGATTATTTGTAAAAAAAATAAGGAAAAAGAAAATAAAATAGAGTAATTGAGAATTTTACCTTACACCTTGGAAAATCCCCATTGTAAAATGGATTGAGGATTTTATAGGTAATATTTTAAGAATAAAAGAACCTCTAAGAAGTTTCTAGAAGTTTTAGTGGGTTATTTAGGTAGGTTCTTCTAGAATCCAAGATGTTTTGAGAGAGAAGAGAAGTGGGTTGGTGATGGCCCCTTTTATAAGGGTGATGAGTGCCATTTTTTGTAATAATATAAAAGGTAAAGACACTATTAAAGGGTCAAAAGGATCCAATAATAAACAATAATGAAGTTTTTAAAGATATAAGTTATATAATGACTCAACTATACGTTTTCACACATGTTTTTAATATGTTTTTAAGTCTTTTACTCTTAGATTTTTTTCACTTTTACTATTGTTGGTTTTTACCATAGTAATTAGTTTTTTACCTAAGTGATTTAATTTTAATTCATAAAAATGAAATGATAATTATTAAATAATTTTCACCTTATATTCAAAATATAAAATAAATTTTATCAAATAAAATTTATATGTGTGGGAAAAATTAATGATAACATTACCTCATGTAAGGCGTAAAAATACATTTTTAGAAAACATGTATTTATAAGCATAAATGTTATGTTTAGGAAAAAAACTATCAATTTTTTTGATTTTAAGGAAATTAATTTGTTTATTTTTACTGAAATTAGAGCTATCTGGCTTTAACATAAATCCAAAACCTAATTTTACCAAGAAAAAACTTAATTAAAATAAAAAGACTAAAAAAATATTAGAAAAAATATTGCTTAGTTTTCAAAATGTTAAACACGATTTTTTTATATCCAACATAGTATTTTTTTTAATAGATAATTTAAATTCATAAATACATTTTTTATCATGAATTTTTTTTTATAAATTTTGATGTTACACTTACTTCTTGATATATATATATATATATATATATATATAAATTCTATTATTTTAGTAAAAACTATATTTTTCACTATTCTCCTAAAAATAAATTATTTCAGAAAAATACCAAAAAATCATAATAAGATAAAAAACTTATTTTAAATGAAAAAAATAATTTTGATTTTTCAATATTTAAATTCTAAAATTTTATAATTAAACTTTTAAATAAAAGAATAAAAATATAATTAAAACTATTTTCATGGGAAAATAACTGTTAAAATATTAATTTTTATTATTCTTATTTTCTATAAATTACTAATTAGTGTTAATATATTATTTATAGTAACAATAAATTTTATCAATATTTTACAATAGTGTATTTTTTTATAAATAAAAATGTATAGCACATAAAAAGAAAATTTTAGAAAAATTCATTTTTAAGCATAAAATGAATTTATTATTATTACTTGAATGGTAATAACTATTGGATGATTGTTAATTTATTTTATTATAAATATTATAAATAATTTTCATTAAAACCATTCTTTTGTGAAGAGTAGTTAAAAATACACAACACTTTTAAAAAACATTTTTTTGAAAATATTAATTTTATATTAAATAATCATCATCAAATACCATTAAAACTAATTACTTATATTCTAAAAATTTAATTTTTCTAATCCATTGATATTAATATCTTTATTTTAATTTTATAAATGTATCAAATCATACTTTAAAAATATTATTATTATTATTATTAATACACAACACACACACACATATATATATATATATATAATATTTTGATATTATATTTTTATTTCATTGTTTACTGTTTGTGGGTTATGTTACTTTAAATTCGATAATAACCATACACAATATTATTATAACTATTATACACATGTATATTCAAAGACCATATTTCAACCACCATATTTCCAACGACTATATTTATAACATCCAGATTTCATTCCTATATATAGCCTTACTAAACTCATTCATTTCATTCATACTTCTTAAGTCACACTTCTCATTTTAATAGTTTTCATTTTATATAACACAATATTCTTTTTCATTTCATGATATTATTTCTCATTATTTGTTTTGTTATAGTAATGTTGATTCTCAAAGGCTAAGGTGATCTAGGGGATCCACTAGTTTTAAAGATATTTTTTCTATTTAGTGTTCACTTTAAATTTTTTAAATTATAATTGATGTAAGAATACATGTTTAGAAATAATCCATGGTGTGTAATACTTAGTTTCTTGTGATCTTATTTTAATTTTTTTCTATGAATTAATAAAAAAACAGTTTAATTCATATATCTTATGAATTATTTCCTATTCTATTTCAATTCATTTGAAAAAATATAAAAAAAAAATAGCGCAGAATTTTAAACATATAGTTTATATAAAGAATATACTTCCTAAAAACTCAAGGCTATATGTTCTCACCCCTTAAATAAACTATATCCTAACAAATTTAATTATCATTCACTAATGAAAGAACCTAAGATATCCATAAGAATCTCAAGATATATTTTCAATTGAGATATCAACCTCACAATATTATATACTTAAAGACTCGTCATTTCCCATATAATAGTAATGAATTGAGATTTTCCTTTATCTCAACAATTTTTACCAAATATGATTCCTTATTTGGTTATATAATTTTCTAGGTATAAACCTTTTATAGATTTAATTTCAAGATCATATTTCCAATCAAAAACTAAAACCAAATTGTTATGATAATATCTAATAAAATAATATTAAACGATCATATGAATATGAAAACTAAATCCTAAGAATTTTTCCCTTAGGATATATTTTTCATATCCTATTATACTTTTAGTTCAATCTAATTTTCTTTAAGTTATTTTTTCTTTTACTAATTAACCTAATCCCAAAAATAATTATTTCTATATTATCATGAACATTATTACAATATTCTAAACCTAAAAATCATTGACATTTATGCTCTAAAAAATTAGCTAACCCTTTATCCCTAAAATCACTTACCAATTAAAATGTACCTTAACTCATGAATATCTATTTTTTAATTTAAGCTATCCATAGTCATTCATTATTCAGTTTTCTAATCTAAATATTTTCAAATATTTTATAATGGTTCATAAAGAGAATGTGGATTAGCTAAATCATATCCCTTAAGAGTGTCAAGATGTGTGTATAGTCCTAGGAATACTCACCATGCACTGAGTATAGATCAGTTTGATACTTGGCCATACTTTTTAGGGTGATTACCTCAAGGTGAATCTATGCCACATCCACATCCACTTTACAGTATTCATATAGGGATGTAATTTCTAGGAAAACCACATACTAAATACATTAAAAATATTCCAGGATATTATCCTATAATTATACTTATCCCTTGTGTTTTCAATAAATATATCTAATCCTAACCCCCCAAAAAATAGCTAAATCAATCCTAAAAAATAACTAAACCCTAATCTAATATAAACTGCGGCACCAAAGAACTGCACTTACAAATCCAAACATAAAACCACATAATTTACACATTAGGTTTAATACAAATTAATATAACCCAATATAAAAAAATTATTTTATATCATTTCCATAAGTTAAACATTATATTTCATAAATAAACACATAATACCAATAACTGAAGGTTTAGTGTCTTTGATAAATAGATACATAATAAACTTATTTTGCAAAACTTGTGAACATTTCTTCATAATTTCACCACAATAGACTCCATTATATACTTACAATAAGTTATACACATTTTTATAACCTAGAGAATGGAAACATAAGAAAAAGGTGAGCTCAAATGCTCAGTAGGGAAAAACTTATCAATATTTCATCAATGGATAAACCATAAAAATATGAAAAAACATTAGATGATAATAAATATCTTATTAAAAAGAATATAGAATAATGATAGTTTTTTATATTTCATGATAGAAGGCCATGTAATCTCAAATGAATAAGAATATACCATGGAAAAATAATGTGGTATCATGAGATAATAAACATATTCCAAAATGTATAATTATAGAAATATGGCATGGAAATGTAACAATCTCTTGAAACATATCATAATAAATTTCTTTGTCACAAACATAAGCACATGGTATCATCACCTTCATGAGTCATACTCACACCCACACCTTCTTGGTTCACTACTCACACTCACTATTGGTGGGAAAAATCACTATGCCCATATATACATTTTTCATGTGATATAAACTTCTAACCAATTCATTAAAGGGTGGTATATAACCCCACTAATCAATTATTTATATATGTGTGTGACCCTTGATATCAATCATTCATTATATAATAAATAACCCATGGAAATAAAATGGGTTTTGTATCATTTTAAAATGGAATCATATAAATAAATTATTCAAAATTACATTAATAATCATAACATTATAAACCCATATAAAATAAATGGGTATAAAAATATATTAAATAACTTTCTAGGTAAATACCCTTAAATTAAGATAATGGGGTATATGGTATTCACACCATATAGATAAAAGGTATATGGTTTTGTCAATAATTTCTCCAATCAATAAACTTATGGAATCTAATTGAACACCCTTCAATCAATGGAAGTAAATATATAATGATCAAAGAGTAAATTCATTGGAATAAAGATCATAATTATACAGAGTGGGTGGTTAGGAAAGAAAAAAACCATAAATGTATTTTCATGATTTTAATCTCACAAAATAGTATAAGTGAATTTAAAGGGTAATTCATGAAAATTAATTCCCAAGGAAATAAATCCTTTTAAATAAAGGGAAAAATGGAATTGATTTCACAAAATATTTTTTAAAACAAAACATTTTTACAATTATTATAAAATAATTTAGGGGTCATTTTGAAAATGGGGAAGTGAAAACATTTACTTTTAACAATAATCCTCAATAATGGATCATTGAAAATACATAAAGGTAATTTTAAATAAATTTTTATTGGGAGATAAAAAAACAAACATGGAAGAGAAACCACTTTAATAATTTAAAATATTATTTCTGAAACCATTGTCATAAAAATTGGATAACAAAAAATTCTTTTGAAAAGAGGAATATAAAGGTCACATAAGATAAAACATAATTGGGTTTCTAAATATAATGGAGAACATTGATGGTAATGGAAAATGTATACATGGAGGATAAACTCTCATTAAAGAGTATGAAAATTATTCATAATACTGATATACTTTTTGTTGGTACTGGGGCACACAGCGAAAGCCGATGAGCCAGGAATTTAAAAAAACCATCATCAGAGCAACAAAACTTCATCGTCTCTAGTGATCTGATCCCTATTAGAGGTCTGAAGATCTCACGTGAATTTATTAACCATAAAAAATAAATGAATGAATACCTCATTATAATCGATAGTGTGTTTTAATTCAACTCATCTTTGATGATCATTGCTTGAAATATCTGAACTTGAACCCCTATAGATCATCCACACATGATTCAATAGTCTATAAAGATGTTTATCATTGAATTATGGGTGCTAGAATGAAGCTATGATGATTCCTTTAATGTCATAATGATCTCCATGATCTCATACCTTCAACTCGTAAGGGTGATCAAAGATCGAAATCTTAGACTTGATATTTCTATCTCTTGGATGTAGAAGGATAGATAAGATCTTAATTCAAAATGGATGAATAGTCCATGTAAAATAGATTCTCCTATACTTATATAGTGGGGGTTAAAATTCATGGAAAGAGTTACCCAACCCCCATATATACAATTCCCACTAAATAATTTATAAATGGCTCATTATGATGAAATAATTATGTCATAAATATCATTTATATTTTATCACCTACCTATAATATATATTAATTATATTATATGATAAAACTGAGTCATCAACTCGACTCATAATTCCCATCAATATTAAATGAACCTTGAATAATAAAATAATGCTAATTTGTATAATATTTTCAATGTATTCACTTAATACCATGTGAATACTTTTAATAAATCAATTCAATCCAATTATTCTATACTCAAATAATAATGAATTTATTTATTCATTGGTGGTATATTATTACTTGGATAACTCTCAGACCCTATGGTGGGTTTCACTGTGTCATATATTCCTATTCACTAGAATAAGTAAGACTCTTGAATACGTTATTGTGTGTGACCCTCTAGGCCCTTATCTCGGTGGTAGTGAATACCATTCACAAACTAGTAGTGGATTTTAGCAACCCATAAAGGCCCCTAAATAGATAAGTAATAGTCATATCAATGACACCCTTCATATGAACACACTCCATGTAATATAATCATCTTTGTCTCATGATATCTCATAAAGAAAGATGCACAACTTGTGTCATCATCCATTCTTGATTTATTATTTGTTGATCTAACAAGATTGACTTACCTTCTTCTACAATGACCATTTATTTAGTAAAGGTACTACCATACTGATCAAATAGGCTCGAGATATAACTTCCTCAACTCAGAAGCGACAAATTCTATCTTATTTATTCAATTAATTTCATACCACCAAATATGCACCCAACACAATCTACCTCACCACAAATTCAATGTCATGGTTTTTACCTTACATCAAAGTGCACAATCAAATGGTACACATTGATAATGATCTCAAGTCAAGAGACCAATACACATTTTCATAGATAGGAACAACTAATGACACCTGAATCATGTGGTGTTCCTATTGTTAGGTTTGCCTTCATGATCTAATCTACTTGAGATCACCAAGTGCACACTTTATGATAAGAGGTATAAATACTTATCAGGCCCCAGCACCAGATGGTCATAAATCATCTGTGTCCAGTCAGTATGATGTATCTAGGCTATAGGAAATAACTTTAATATTACTGTCATGGTATCTCTATGTTCTCATTATAGCTTGAGAACTGCTATAACCTTTTGATATAACATGTAATATAAGAACAGTACCATAAATATAGTGAAAATATAAGTATAATCACTATTTTTCTAAGATAGACACATATATCTATCATATTTTATACATGTGATGGTAATCAAAGTACTTACACAAGTTGGGTCTAGGGAACCCACTTTCAACACTCCCACTTTCACCGGAGACAACTACTAACAAGTCTCAATCTGCTATCTCTCACATGAAAATCATGATTCTTATAATATATGGATTTATTCATTGGGTATTCCACGTTATCCTCTATAGATACTCTATTAAATTAGACCTCAACTCTCTAAGTAAAATCACTCAAAATATGAAACTTTTGAAGTATATGATTTTTCCTATGCTGTGACATGGGATTTTTGGCAAGCACTACTGCTGTAGTGTTATCATAATAAACTGGAGTAGTTTATACATAGTTAGGCATAATACTAAATGTTGAGACAAAGAATTGTATCCAAACTTCCTCTTTAGTTATATCAAAAAATTTGATATATTTGGATTCTATTGTAGAGTCAGTGACCACTGGTTACTTTGAGCTTCTCCATCTCACTACACCACCTTTCAAGAAAAATACATTTACTCACTATGATTTTAGATCATCATGATATTTCTAGAAACTAGCATCAATGTATCCTTTCACTACAAGTTCATCATCTCCTCCATGAACCAGGAACATATACATTGTATGCCTCAAGTACTATAGGATAGTTTTTAAAAATTCCCAATGCATCTCTCCAAGATTAGCTTGATATCTTCTCATAATACTTAAAGAAAAAAGAAACATAAATCTTTTTACATGGAATGGATTACATGATAGATCTCACTACTAAAGCATAAGGGATTATAATCATTATTTCAATATCCTACTATGTTTGTGGACACATTTTCTTAGAGATATTGATATCATGTGACATTGAAAATAACCCACTCTTAGATTATTCCATACTATACCTTTTAATTACCATGTTAATATATGTTCTTTGACTTATCCCAAGAATCCTCTAAGATCTATCTCGATAGATCTTGATCCCTAGGACATAGGCTATGTAACGACTCAAAGTTTTTCAATCGAAATTCTCTTCTATCATAAAATAACAAGAAAACAAAACATATTGAACAACTAAGTGCTAAGTGACCTTTAAACATAAGTTTTTCACTTCTGTGTTTTGAATTTCAAAAATCTGATATACACGGTTGTGTTCAAGATGATTTTTGGAGTCTAATGGAACAAAAATAATTTTTGGTGAATAGTAACCTACCCTTATGAATAGTAACATACCCTTAAGAATAGTAATATGACTCTTATGAATAGTAAATCATCCAACATAAGAGTAACCTTACCCAGGAATAATTAAATAAAATTTAGACATCTTAGAAAGCAACAATTTGACCTTGGTAAACGTTTTGGTATTTTGTAAGTCATAAATAATTAATTATAATTAAGTAATTAATTTAAAAGAAAATTTATTTTCTTAAAATTTGTTCATAAATTAACAAATCATTGTCTTATAGTTTTTAGATAATTTTATAAGACCTTACGTAATTTTTGAAAGAACTATAAAATCAGTTTTAATTTTAAAAACTATTTTTTTTATGTAAATTATGATTTTAATTAAATATTAAATTAATAATGTTTAGAAAATTATTTTTTAAAAATGGACATCATTTTTGGATTCTACACGCCGAAAAATGGTTGGGTTGCATTTTTGGTATTTTTCTTAAATACTTGAATTTTTTATGAATAGTGAAATACCATAATTTACAAAATAAGCTAAATAAGCTAATTATAGAGTCATGTGTGATGTTCTGCTATTTTAATCCCACTTGGTTCGGTATCACATGATAAAATTAATATTCTTGGTCATTGAGGACTCATTATTCCTTGTCTTAGGGTAAATTAATAAACTAATGAATTTTATATTAAGGAAACCCCTCTCCCCTCCACTATAAATACCACTCTTCACACCCTCATTTCCTCACACCTCTCAAGATCCAATCCTTCTCTAAAATCTGCCCAAACATCCTCCCTATCCCCTCTCCCATGTTCAAGAGCTTTTGGTCTCATCAAAATACCAAGCCTAGCTTCCTTAAGGAGGATCTCAAGATGAATATTTAAGAGGTAATTTCTCTCCCTCTTCTCCTTTAATTTCATTTCAAGTTCAAGTTAATTTCTTCATATCTCCCCATATATATTCAAAAAAATGGTATTTTAACTCTATTATTATACATTTACTGTAATTTTATGATGAAAATGTAATATTATATCATCCAACCCCCTTTCCCTCTTCCTTTTATTTTATTAAGGAGAACGTTGTTCGTGAGGTGTTAATTTATCACCTTCAAGAACGACAAGTTTTCTTCTTCCATTTATACCTTCAAATCTGGTCATGAAACCATTTTTTATGGTTGAACCAGAATAGTTTATATGTATTATCTCCAATTTAATGTTCTGGAACTAACTTATGACCATATTTCTAGTGATAAAATAAAACAAGTTCATTATGATCGAAAAATCGCTCAAATTAACCCAATCAATCATCATTTAATTCTTATCTAATGGTTCATCCTCATGGATCTAATATAATTCATTATAAGATCATTAAATATCCTATAATATCATTAATAACATGTAATATCAGTTCTGTATGTTTACTCATGTTCTACCCAAACTTCAATTTAAGAATACAGGCAAACCACTCAAGAAAACCATAAAAACAAACATTCTCGAATAATGTTTTTAAACTATAACTCATCAAAAGGAACATAAAATAACTTAATGAAACCATAATGAACCATATTAATGTAAAAAATGTTCTGGATTTATAATTAATTAATATAATGTCATTATACAGGACATTAAAGAGGAGGAAGCATTCGAATACAAGGTAAGGGGAAATTCTCAAACCCAACTTTCATCCTTCGGGTTCTCCCTCTTTCACTCCATTTTGATATGGTTACTCCTAAAAAAATAATTTTTTCATCATTGTATTTCCTTTTCTTGGATATACATGTTTACCACTATAGTTTATGTCAAACAAAATGTTTTCCAAAAGAACTCTTCTTTCAATAACAAACCTTTTACTTCTCATTCAAGATTTACGGTTCTTGTATCAAGTATGTTATTACCTCTTTCTTTTGGTAACCCAAAGTTTATGAATGTGTTCTTATGAGATGAAACCCATTCCTTTTAATGGGTTATTTATGTTCATTTATGTTATATATTAATTGTGGTATGCATGATAAATGATAATGTTATGATGTGACGGGTGCGCCTGGAATTATATAGCGGAATATGAATGTTTAAATGTGATGGGTGCGCTCGGAATTATACAGCGCTCCAATGCATTGGGTAAAGTGATGAATCTCATGATTAAATGTGAAATGATGTGTTAAAAAGATTATATCTTGGATCAAAAATATGTGTGGTAGTTAACCACTAATACATGATGTTTCATTTTTATGCACTGCCACATTTCAAGTCTTATATTTATGCTTCCTCTCATGTTCATGATCTTTTTTCCATGTTATGACTATGCTCACCCCATGCTATATTGTTCTTACCTATCCTCTTACTGGGATTTTAGCTCACCCCTTTTGATGTATATCCTTTGGTGGCTACATGTACTAAGTAGAGCACAAGTGCCAATAAGAAGCTAGAGAAGAAGAAATTAAATAAATGTTTATGTTTGATGTTGTAATTGTTATATATGGTCCTAGTTTTCCCAAGACACTAAACTTTTGGATCCTCTATGTGTAATACTATTATTATTATTTTACCTTTAAAATGATGTAATGGTAATGTAAGAATAGTCAGGGTCACTTTAGTTGGTATCAGAGGTAAGGTTTAGTTAATTTGGGGATTAGGATTAGTGAACCCTAGAGAAAACCTCTAGCATGAGACTAAGTACAATTATGCACACAAGAAGCTTTACATAGGGGTCCCATATGTTATGTTTTTTGTATAAATTGTTTAAATGAATAATTTATTCATGACTTGTTTACTTATGTTTTGTTCTAAACTTTTCTATTTTAGAAAATGGTGGGAACCAGGAGAAATCAGGCCAGCAAATCTTACGAGGGACAATGCAACGATTGCCCGAACGATATCCCCAATGATTTGGGAGGTGGAGTTAAAAACTTCATGACGATTCTTACCCAATTAACTTAGGTTATGAACAATAACCATAATAATTGGGAACGTCCTCCTTCACCAAATAGGGAGAAACTTTCTATCGAATGATTTATGCGGAAATGACCACCGACGTTTTGTGGATCTTCTAATCCACTAGTTGTGGAACAGTGGTTCCACTCCAGGGAGAAGATATTTTTTGTTCTTCACTGTTATGAGATGGAGAAGGTGAAACCTGCTATTTATCGTCTAGATGGAGAAGTCGATCAATGGTGGTATTTGATTAATAACGCCAATCCAAGGGAGGAAATTGAAGATATGGAATGGGAAGACTTTAAGATAATGTTTCTTAATAAGTATTTCCCACGAACTCTTCGTACGAAGATTGAGAGAGAATTCATAGAGCTCAAGAAAAAAGGAGAATCTGTCACAACTTACGAAGCGAATTTCACAAGGCTTGCAAGGTACGCTTCGGGTTTTGTTATCAACAATGATAGCAAAATTGATAGATTCTTTAGTGGATTAAAACCACACCTTCAAAAGTCTCTTGCAATTTGAGACTTTGGGAGTTATGAAGAAGTTGTTCGATGTGCTCTCAAAGTGGAGATGGAGTTTGTAGAATGGTCCCATGGATATGGGGATAAGAAACTAAATATTGAGTTTCAAGCCGGTGGATCTAATGATAAGGGTGGGAAGAAAACTCAATGACCCACATGCCAAAAATGTGGAAATTTGCACCATGGAAACTGCCTCAAAGGGACAGGGAAATGCTTCAAGTGTGGGAAAGAAGGACATCATGCTCAATAGTGTCAAAAAGACACGAAAAGTAAGGAGAATATAGCTGATGAAAGGAGATAACAACTCATGGTTCAATGCTACAACTGTAGGGAGCTAGGGCACTATGCAAACCAGTGCACTAAACCTCGAGTTCTCGAGGGTAATCAGCGTCAACAGCCACCGAAGCCAAAAGAACAAGAGAAGGATTATGTCATCACTACTGCGGAAGTGGAGAAAGATAATGAAGACATACAAGGAACACTTCCTATTCACTCAAGAATGGAAAAAGTATTATTTGATTATAGTTCTACGCATTCCTTTATATCTTTCAAGTATGATTGAACTATAGAATCGAAGCCTCAAAATGTTGAAGTAGAGATATCTATAAAAACACCAAGTGGTGCAATAATTGCAACCCAAGTGTTTGACTCTTCTCCTGTTGGCGTATGTGGGAAGATTATTCTGTAAAATCTCATAATACTTCCCTTTGTGGAATTTGATGTTATAATGGGAATGGATTGGATCTCTTTATATAGAGCACATATCAACTTTCAAAAAAATAAAATATCTTTTCAAATTCCAAACCATCCCATGATTCTATACAAATGCAAGGTAGATCATGAATCTCCTTTGAAAATCCTTCAATGTTTTGGGTGTTGATTCCCTACGAAGAAGCATACCTCTCCCAAATGGTTGAGTGGAAGAAAAGTGCCAAAATTGAGTAAATTACCATCGTGAGGGAATACGGTGATGTATTTCTTGAAGAGTTACCCGGAATTCCCCCGGATCGTGAGATAGAGTTATCAATTGAACTCATAACCAGAGATACTCCTATCTCGAAGTGTCCATATAGGATGGCTCCTATCGAACTGGAGGAGTTAAAGAAGCAGCTGCAAGAGAATCTGGACAAACAGTTCATACGCCCTAGTGCATCACCTCGGGGTGCTCCAGTGCTCTTTGTGAAGAAGAAGGATGGAACAATGCGGCTTTGTATCGATTATTGAGAACTAAACAACATCACTATAAAGAACAAGTATCCTCTCCAGAGTATTGATGAATTTTTCAATCAGTTAAGAGGATCTCAATACTTCTCAAAGGTGGATCTTCATTCTGGATATCATCAGGTAAAGGTGAAGAATGAATATATTCATAAGACTGCCTTCCGTACAAGGTATGGGAACTATGAGTTTTTGGTGATGCCCTTCGGAATTACTAATTCCCCAAAAATCTTCATGGATTTGATTAATAGAGTCTTTAGACATTACCTCGAAAAATTTGTGGTAGTGTTTATTGATGATATTCTCATTTACTCCAAGAGCAAGAAGGAACATGAAGAACATCTAAGACTTGTGTTGGTGACATTAAGAAAGGAGAAGTTGTACGCCAAGTTTAACAACTGTGACTTTTGGACGAATCAAGTCATGTTCATGGGACATGTGATCACAAGTGAGGGAATTTATGTGGATCCTTCAAAGACTAAGGTGATTGAGGAATGTCCAAGGCCCTCTAGTGTCACAAAAATCCGTAGTTTTTTTGGATTAGCTAGGTACTATCGACGTTTTGTGAGAAACTTCTCACGATTGTCAAGCCCTCTAACTAAGATAACAAGGAAAGGGGTAAAATATGTCTGGACGGAATAATGTGAGGGAAGGTTCAAAGAGATAAAGAGAAGGCTGATCATTACACATGTACTCACACTACCGAAAAGTGGAGAAAGTTTTGTGATATACAGTGATGCTTTAAAGAAAGTATTGGGTTGTGTACTCATGCAAAATGATAATGTGATAGCCTATGCCTCACGATAGTTGAAGATCCATGAGCAGAACTACCTGACGCATGATCTAGAGCTGGAAGCCGTGATTTTTGCCATGAAAATCTGGCAGCACTACCTTTATGGCAAGAAGTGTGACATATACACCGACCACAAGAGCCTAAAGTATATATTCACACAAAAGGATCTCAACATGTGTTGAAGGAGATGGTTAGATATAATCAAGGAATATGATTTCTCTATTCACTATCATCCTGGAAAAGGCAAGCAAGGTAGCTGATGCACTAAGAAGAAAAGAACATACTACTCTATCCATGCTGCGGATTGAGAAAGACCCTATCTTCTTGGATATGCAAAGAATGGATTTGGAAATCATAAGGGCAGGGGATACATCCTACCTTGCCCAAATGATTGTGCAACCATCCATACAGGAGAAGATTAAGGAAGAAAAAAGGGGAGATATGGAGATACAAAAGATGGTGAATGTAGTAAAGGAAGGGAAGCTGTAATAATTCCATATCGATGATGATGGTGTGATTTGGTTTGGAATGCGGCTTTGTGTGCCTTCATCAACCAGGATAAATGAGTTATTGGAAAATGCACATATCTCAACTTTCTCTATCCATACTGGGAGTACCAAGATGTACCATGATCTCCGAGAACACTTCTGGTGAGATAACATGAAGAAGGAGATTGCGGAATATATATCAAGGTGCTTGGTTTGTCAGCAAGTTAAAGCTAAGTGACAAAAGTCCAAAGGTATGATGCAGTCATTGCCTATACCCAAGTGGAAATGGGAAAATGTTACTATGGACTTTGTCATGGGTCTCCCAAAGACGTCAAAGTAAAATAATGCGATATGGGTTGTAGTTGACCGAATCACCAAGACTGCCCATTTTATCTCTATTAGGTAAGATCTATCACTTGAACAACTTGCAAAGATATATGTGAAGGAAGTAGTGAGACTGCATGGAGTTCCACTCTCTATTGTCTCTGACCATGATCCAAGGTTCACATATAAATTCTGGAGAAGTCTTTAATATGCTTTGAGTACTGAATTAAATTTCAGCACGGCCTATCACCCCCAAACTAATGGCCAGTCTGAAAGGACTATTCAGACGCTGGAAGATATTCTAAGAGCTTGATCTCTAGAATTCAAAGGTGGATGGGATATGCATATCCCATTGGTTTAGTTCTCATATAACAATATCTTCCACTTGAGTATTCAGATGGCTCCATATGAAGCTCTGTGTGGAAAGCGATGTAGAACTCCAACCTGTTGGGATGAAGTTGGAGAAATAAAGCTACTTGGACCCAATCTTGTTCAAGAGATGACAGAGAAGGTTCAAGTCATACAGAAACACATCAAAGATGCTCAGAGTAGGCAAAAGAGCTATGCTGACAACTGTCGAAGGGACTTGGAGTTCGACATTGGAGATAAAGTCTTCCTTCAAATATCTTCATGGAAGAGAGTCATGAGATTCAGGAAGAAAGGGAAGCTAAGCCCAAGGTATATTGGCCCCTTTGAGATCCTTGACTGCATAGGAGTCGTGGCCTATCATCTTGCACTTCCACCGAATATGGATCAAGTTCATGATGTTTTTCACATATCACTCCTGAGGAAATACATATCGGACCCCTCACATGTACTAAACTTAGAGGTGGTACAGCTAAAAAATGATCTTTCATATGAGGAGAAGATGGTAAAGATTATGGATCGAAGAGATAAGGTTCTACACAAAAAGACAACCCATCTTGTCAAAGTTTTGTGGAGAAACCATAAGTTTGAGGAACCAACTTGGCAACCGGAAGAGGAAATGAAGGAGAAGCACCCTCACCTGTTTGTGTAAAGTGAAATTTCGAGGGTGAAATTTCTTAAGGGGGAAGAATGTAACGACCCAAAGTTTTTCAATGGAAATTCCGTTCTGTCATAAATTAACATGAAAACAAAACATAATGAACTACTAAGTGCTAAGTGACCTTTAAACATAAGTTTGTCACTTCTGTGTTTTGAATTTCTAAAATCTGACATACACAGTTGTGTTCAAGATGATTTTTGGAGTCTAATGAAACAAAAATAATTTTTGGTGAATAGTAACCTACCCTTATGAATAGTAACATACTCTTATGAATAGTAATATGACCCTTATGAATATTAAATCATCCAACATAAGAGTAACCTTACCTAGGAATAATTAAATAAAATTTAAACATCTTAGAAAGTGACAATTTGACCTTGGTAAACGTTTTGGTATTCTGTAAGTCATAAATAATTAATTATAATTAATTAATTAATTTAAAAGAAAATTTATTTTCTTAAAATGTGTTCATAAATTTACAAATCATTGTATTATAGTTTTGAAAAAATTTTATAAGACCTTACGTAATTTTTGAAAGCACTATAAAATCATTTTTAATTTTAAAAACTGTTTTTTTATGTAAATTATGATTTTAATTAAATATTAAATTAATAATATTTAGAAAATTATTTTTGAAAAATCGACTTCATTTTTGGATTCTACACATCGAAAAATGGTTGGGGTACATTTTTGGGATTTTTTTGAAATACTTGAATTTTTTATGAATAGTGAAATACCATAATTTACAAAATAAGCTAAATAAGCTAATTATAGAGTCATGTGTGATGTTCTGATAATGTAATCCCACTTGTTTCGGGATCACATGATAAAATTACTATTATTGGTCATTGAGGACTCACTATTCCTTGTCTTAGGGGAAATTAATAAACTAATGAATTTTATATTAAGGAAACCACTCTCCCCTCCACTATAAATACCACTCTTCACACCTTCATTTCCTCACACCTATCAAGCTCCAAGCCTTCTCTAAACTCTTCCCAAAAATCCTCCCTATACCCTATCCCACTTTAATGAGCTTCTGGTCTCATAAAAAGACCAATCCTAGCTTTCTTAAGTAGGATCTCAAGAGGAATATTTAAGAGGTAATTTCTCTCCCTCTTCTCCTTTAATTTCCTTTCAAGTTCAAGTTCATTTCTTCATCTCTCCCCATATATCAACAACCAAATGTTATTTTAACTCCATTATTATACATTTACTAGAATATTATGATGCAAATGGGATATTATATCATCCAACCCCCTTTCCCTCTTCCTTTAATTATATTAAGGAGAACATTGTTCGTGAGGTGTTAATTTATCACCTTCAAGAACGACAAGTTTTCTTCTTCCATTTATACCTTCAGATCTGGTCATGAAACCATTTTTATGGTTTAACCCAAACAATTTATATGTATTATCTCTTATTTAATTTTCTAGAACTAACTTATGACCATATTTCTTGTGATAAAATAAAACAAGTTCATTATGATCGAAAAATCGCACAAATTAACCCAATCAATCATCATTTAATTCTTGTCTAATGGTTCATACACATGGATATAATATAATTCATTATAATATCATTCAATATCCTTTAATATCATTAATAACATGTAATATCAGTTCTGTATTTTTACCCATGTTCTACCCAAACTTCAATTTAAGAATACAACTGAACCACTCAAGAAAACCATAAAAACAAACATTCCCGAATAATGTTTTTAAAATCTATAACTCATCCAATGGCACATAAAATCACTTAATGAAACCATAATGAACCATATTAATTTAAACAAGGTTATGTATTTCTAATTAATTAATATAATGTCATTATACAGTACATTAAAGAGGAGGAAGCATTCAAATACAAGGTAGGGGGAAATTCTCGAACCCAACTTTCATCCTTCAGGTTCTCCCTCTTTCACTCCATTTGGATATGATTACTCATAAAAATCATTTTTTCATCTTTGATTTTACTTTTATAGGATATACATGTTTACCACTATTTTTTATGTCAAACAAAATATTTTCCAAAAGAACTCTTCTTTCAAGAACACACATTTTACTTCTCATTCAAGATTTACGGTTCTTGTATCAAGTATGTTATTCCCTCTTTCTTTTGGGAACCCAAAGTTTATGAATGTGTTATTATGAGATGAAACCCATTCCTTTTCATGGTTTAGTTATGTTCATTTATTCTATATATTCATTCTGTCATGCATGATAAATGATAATGTTATGATGTGACAGGTGCGCCCGGAATTATATAGCGCAATATGAATGTTTAAATGTGACAGGTGCACCCGGAATTATACAAAGCTCCAATGAATTAGGTAAAGTGATTAATCTCATGAGTAAATTTGAAATTATGTGTGAACAAGATGCTATCTTAGTTCACAAATATGTGTGGTAGTTAACCACTAAGACATGATGTTTCATTTTATTGCATTGCCACATTTCAAGTCTTATATTTATGATTCCTCTCATGTTCATGATCTTTTTTACATGTTATGACTATGCTCACCCAATGCTATATTGTTCTTACATATCCTCTTACAAGGATTTTATCTCACCCCTTCTAATGTATATCCTCAGGTGGCTACATGTACTAAGGAGAGGACAAGTGCCAATAAGAATCTAGAGAAGAAGAAATTAAATAAATGTTTATGCCTGATGTTGTAATTGTTATGTATGGTCCTAGTTTTCCCAAGACACTAAACCTTTGGATCCTCTATGTGTAATATTATTATGTTGTTTACCTTTAAAATTATGTAATAGTAATGTAAGAAAAGGCAGGGTCGCTTTAGGCTACTTCACATAATTCTTTCATGGAGGAGCATTAATTTAACTAATTAGTAACTTACTATAATTCTTTCACTTTTTTTCCCATAATTAATATATAATCAACATATAATACTAGGAGAATTATTCCATTTCCATTAAATGTTTTATAACCACATAGCTCACATTCATTCTTTATGAAACAAAATTATCATATAGCCTCATCAAAATGAACATTTCATGATCATGATGCCTAATTCAACCCATAAATGAATCTCTACATCTTTCATACTTTATTGGTACTATTTGACTTAATAAATCCTTTTTTTTGAGTCACATAGACATATTTAACCAACTTCTTGTTTAAAAATTAGTTTTAGCATCCATTTTCTAAATCTCATAATCCTAGAAGGATGCTATTGTGAGTAATATTCTGATGGATTTTAGCATCATTACTGGTGATAAAGTTTTTTCATAGTCTATGCCCTAAAATTTCTTGAAACCCTTTTCTACCAATATTTCCTTATAGTTATTGACTTTACCATCCATTTCTAGCTAATTATTGAATAAAAATTCACACCCTATGGGTTTTACATCAACTGTATGGTCTAAAAAAATGAAAACTTGATTTTGATACATGGAATCCATTTTATAATACATGAAATATTTCCATTTCGAATCATACTTTACTTTTACTTACTCTTTATAGTTTAGAGTTTTGTCATTCTCAAGGAGTAATGTGTCACCTCACTCAGTGATAAGAACTTAAAGTTCACTTCCATAACATTATTTTTGTAGATCCTCGATAGATAATATTTGATGGAATTGGTAATTTGTTATTTGGAAGCATCTATATCCTTAGAATAGGATATGATCGTCATGTGGTTATTCTTTGTACTTTTCTCAAACTTCCTAAAAATTTCTAAAGGGATCATAGGTTATCCACTTGAGGGTCCACTGGGGGTAGCTAGAACTTCCTTACTGACAACTATTCTGAACTGATCAACATCCACTGCTGAAGTAGAAAGAGTATAAGTATATGAAGATGTATCCTCAATACTTTTTAGGATCCTATCCATGGATGTATAAAATATTGAATCCATTTCTTCAATCATGGCCTTGATAGATTCCAATTCACTTCTAATCCTCTTATTCTCAATCTCAACTTCTTATATGTGATGCATTATCTTTGGTAGCATATGTTTGATCACTAACTCAAAGATATATTTGGAATCCTTTTCACTAAGCTTTTTTAGAATAAGAGACTGAATTATAAACATCTCATTAAAGTCTAAAATTAACTTTTCACCAAATTCATTCAAGTCATATCTTGTGAATAAGCCAACATGGAATAGTAGGAGGATATGGAGTAGGTTTAAGTGAAAGAGTTATAATAGAAGAACATTTTTATAATAATCCATCAAAGTCTACTTGAGCTATTATATATCCCTTAGGATCTTCTTCATTTTGAACCTCAGGTCCAACATTATTTGGTGGACTCCTTACAAAACTAGATTACTTTCTCCATTATTATTTCATAGAATCAACCCATCGATATGGAAAGAAAACTAAGATAGATTTAGTTGTAGGAGGTACCACACTAGAAGGTACAACTGAAACTTCAAGACTTATTTGACCATCTGAACTATATGTAGCTAATGTGTGTTCAAAACTAGAAGGTTTACTTTCTATCTATTTATCAATAGGAAATCATATGGGAATCGTCCTTTTGGAAAACAAAAATAGATTCTACTTCCATACGGCTATCAACTAGAGGCTCATCAGTATCCAAAACATAAATATGTTCACCATTACCTTACTTAGAAGAATTAATTTCCTTATTATATTGATTAACAACATGTTGTTCCACAGTAGTAATTACATTCATCTGCTCAACTAAGGAAGAATCATAAACTATTTGACCAGTGGAAACAGAGTTGGGCTCAGCTCTATCAGCAACTGTACCTTCATAAAATATATCCATAGATTGGGATTTCTCCTCCTCAACAAGTGTATCTTTATCTTTTAAATTTGGGTCCATATACCTACTCAAATATGGTTCTTCTAAAGATTCACTAGGTGAAGTAATAATTTATGTGGGAATCTTCACTTCCTTCCTCTCAATTCATCCACTTTCACTATTAGGGTTAGATTCATCATCATCATTATCACTTTCAGCATCTACTTCACTTTCATTATCATTATCATTTTCACCACTTTCATCTTCCTCTTCTTCATCACCATTTTCACTCTCAGTTACTAGAACCTTGGCCTTTAACAAGGCATAAATGAAATTTGGTTAGATCTTGGAATTGGATATGGAGGATAGATTTATCATATCACACATGTGAACCATTAGATATCTACATAAATTTATCTTATTAGCTTATCTCATAATATATAAAAGATAAAAATCTTGGTACCTTAAAGTTGAAAAATCACCCTTTCTTGGGCATAGCATGTTCTGCAAAAACTTAAATAGTAGCCTACATTCCCCATCAATCTATAAGGCAACAGGACTTCTGGTTATGCCATCTCCTATTAGTTCTGACAAAGACTCTTTATACACAAACAACTCACTATATTTAGGAATGGTGCCTTGGTAATCCTTATATATTCTTTTATGGGATACATCTAAAACATATATCCCATTTCTCAAATGAGAAACCTATTAAGTGTCCTTTGACATAACTTCTTACCCAATCAGAACCATCTTGATCAAAGAAAAATTAAACATGCTGATAGAATTCATAAACTAGTTTAGGGTAGAAGTGTCTCTTGTTTGATGAGAACCACTCTAACCATCCTTATTTTTGAATTACTTTGAGTACTAGAGACTTGTTAGAAAACATCCACTTCTATTCAACTTCCCTTTTAGATACTACAACTTTGTTGGCTAGATTAGGATCAACTAGTGAAACTGGAGAAGGAACAATTGATTATTTCTTGTTCTTCGTAGCTGATCATCACTCGCTTGGAGAAGACTTATAAGGGTGATTCATCCTTAGCATGTATATCATTTTTGTTTTATCAATTGAAGGCTAAGAGAAATGTTACAGGTTTGAAGGTTTGGAGAAGAGAGGTAGTTCGGGACTTGAGAGTATCTCATTGGTCTTAAGGTATATTGTAAATAGATATAGATTCGTTTTTGTATCATTTAGGATTTAGGTATATGAAAAATAAAAATAAAAATAAATAAAAAAATTGAATATGATAAAATATACATATCGGTTTATAAAAATAAACCATAAAAATATAAAAATCGTGCTTCATAAAACTTAAATAAAACTGCACAGGCCTGAAATAGTAACAGAATGATATTCCAAGAGTGTGATGACCCAATGGTGTGATAACTCAATGGTGTGTCACCACAGCGGTATGTAAACCACAATGGTGTGTCACCACAATGGTGTTTCGCCACAATGGTGTGTCAACAACAATGGTGTGTCACCACGATGGTATGTTAACAACAACAATGTGTGACCACAGTGGTCTATCAAAAAACATAGTGTGTTGCCATAATGGTATGTCAACCACAATGGTGTTTACCACAACGATATGGCACAGAAAATTAAACTTAACTAAAATTAATCATTCCTAGATCATGATTGATATAATTAATTCTTTTTGAATTCAAAGGATTGGTGAATATATTAGATAACTAATGTTATATTCCAATAAACTCAAGAGTGATATCACCTTTTTGAAAACTATCCTTAAAAAATTGATGTCTTATATCAATGTGCTTTTTCCTAGAATGTGAAAAATGATTCTTAGAAATTTTTATAGCAATTTTGTTGTCATAGTTTATCGGGACTTGTCAGAATTTATATCCATAGTCTAGTAGAGTGTGTTTCATTCACAAAATATTTGTACAATAACTACCAATATCTATGTATTCATCTTTAGAAGTTGATAGAGCAACAGAATTTTGTTTCTTAATACACCATGAAACTAGAGACTTTCCAAAAAAGTGACATGTTCTAGAGGTTATTTTTCTATCTAACTTAATTCTACCAAAATCAACAGTATAATAACTCACTAAATCAAATGCTTGACCTTTGGGATAAAACAATCCTAAATTGTTTGTATACTTGAGGTATTTTAAAATTCTTTTAATAGTATTTAAATGTGACTCTTTTGGGATTTCTTGAAAATGAGCACACATACATGCACTAAACATAATATCTGGTCTGGTAGTAATCAAGTATAGGAGAATTCTAATCAAACCTATGTAATTGGTTTGATCCATTGGTTTCTCATATTCAACAAGATCCAATTTATAGGTGGTACTCATAGGAGTATCACTACTCTCATTGTAATCCAAGTTAAAACATTTTAGAAGATATTTTTTATATTTAATTTAATTTAAACTTATTTCTTATTTATTTTGAAAGATTTGAAATCCAAGAAATAATTTAAGTTTTCCCATTAAACTCATTTCAAATTCATTTTTCATCATTTTATAAAAATAATTACAAAGATAATTTCTTAAAGATCCAAAAATAATATCATTAACATATATTAGGAATACTAAAAAATCTTTTTAAATACTTTTTATAAAAATATTAAGGTCATATATACCTTTATAAAAACCTTCTAAAATTAAAAAATTATATATCCTATCATCACAATATCTAATAGCTTGTTTTAAATCATATAAAGATTTAATTAATTTAAAAAAAATGATTTGGAAAATAAGGATTTTAAAAACCATGGGGTTGTTCCAAAAAAATCCTCAATTATAAAACCATTTAAGATCTAACTCTTAACATCCATTTGATAAATCTTAAAGTCTATATGTGCTTCATAAGCAAGTAGTATTCTTATGGAATCAATTCTAGATATAAGTGAAAATGTTTTCTCGTAGTCTATTTCTTCTTCTTAACTATAACCTTGTGAAATAAGTCTAGCCTTATTTCTAACTATAGTGTATGACTCGTTAACTTTGTTTCTAAATACCCATTTAGTGCCAATAGTTAAGTTTTACTTGGTTCTATCTACAATTTACCTCACTTTGTTTCTTTTAAATTGATTCAATTCTTCTTGTAAAGATATTACCCATAATTTACCATCAATTGATTCATTGATGTTCTTAGGTTCAAGATGAGACAATAATGATTGATGTTCAACCTAATTTATTAGAGAATATTTAGTTTTGGTTCCACTATTTATATATCCTACAACATCATTTAAAGTATGTTACTTAATTTTTCTAACATCTCGAGAAAAATATAGACTGGTCCTTTCAGTTTCTACAAATATAGGTTTGAGAAGTTCTAGAAATTATTCAGAACTAGATGATTTTTATGATTATTTTATAGTAGGTTATAAAGGGTTATAATTTAAATTCAAAGAAGACAGGCCATCCTTAAGGTTTTTAGGGTTGTATTAGGATCATGTGGATCAGTCTTGTCAAATTTTACATGAACTGATTATTCCACAGTTTTGGTATTCATATAAAAAACTATATAGTCTTTGCTAGAGATTTAATAACCAAGGAAAATTTCTTCATCACTTTTGGAAGGAAATTTTTCCAAATTGTCTTTAATGTTAAGAATAAATACTTTTAAACCAAAAACATAAAATTAATTAACCTTAGGTTTCCTATTGTTCCAATGTTCATAAGGTGTATTCTTAAGGATAGGTATGATCAAATCTCAATTTATGATATAGCATGATGTATTGATAGCTTCTTCCTAGAAATATATAGGTAGGTCATACTCATTCAACATGGTCTGGTCTATCTCTTGTAAAGTTCTATTTCTCCTTTATACAACTCTATTCTACTGATGGGTCCTAGGAGTAGAGAAGTTATGAGTGTATTTGTTTTTGGATAAAAAATATTCATAATATTGATTTTTAAACTCATAGACATGGTAACTTCTTAAGGTCTTAATCCTAAGTCCACTAAGATTTTCTACAGACTTATCATACTTGATAAAGTATGGGAAATATTAAATTTTGTGAGAAATAAAATATACCCAAGTATATCTAGATAAATCATCTACTATAATATAAATATAGTTCTTCCCATTAAGACTTGAAACTCTATATGGTCTACATAGATCTATATAAACCAACTCAAGGGGTTGATAAGTTAACACTTATTTCTTTAATTTAAAAGAAAATTTTTGTAATTTCCCTTTTTTATAGGGATTATAGACTTTATCAGTTGAGAACACAAGCTTAGGTAGATCCCTAATAACCCTTTTCTAGTTATCCTCCTATATGAGTGAATGTTTCAATGTCATATTCTTCTATTCCAAATCCAAGATTCTTTTTGAATGGAACTTTATCATGAAACATTTTGTGAAACTAAATAATTTAAATCAACGGTATAGACATTATCATTTCTCAAATCAGTAAAAATTAAATCATTTTTAGAATCATAAACATTGCAATAATAATTCTCAACTTTTACATAAAAACCATCATCACGGTACAGAGAAATGTTAAGTATATTATATTATAAACCATAAACAAATAATACTTTAGAAATTAAAACTGAATTTTTGTTACCAATTTGGCTTATGACAATGATATTTCCTTTATCATTGTCACCAAAGGTGACATGGACATCATAAACCATTATAAGGCTCTTGAAGCATGAATAATCTCCTGTAATATTTCTTGAACATCCACTATCCAAGTACTATATACTTATAATAGATGCCTTCAATCATCTTTCCTATAAAACATGTTTTAAATAAGAAATAATTTTAGTATAAAAAACTATTTGGGTCCAAAAATGTTAGCAATTAAAGCTTTGGGAACCCAAAATTTCTTGATGGGTTTCCTGTAAACAGATTGCAAATTTTTTGAAATAAATAATCTATTATGTCTCTTAGAAAAATAGTTTGCATAAGAACTCTCTGGTTTGGATTTAGGAACAAAAGTAATCTTTATTTTTTTCCTCTGTCTAGGTTGATATCCTATTCCAGTTACATACGTTTGTGAAAATTTCTTACCCAAAAATTATGTGAGTGCATCTCTGCCATTTTTAAAATTTTCTATATCTTTCTTTAATTGCTTATTATATAGTTTAATTTCAGTGTTCTATTTGAGAAGTTAATCATTTTTCACTTTTTCTATAGACATTTCAAATTCTCTATTTTTAGTTAGATCATGCTATATTTTGAGAATTTTATACTTTTACTTTAGTTAATTAAAGGTATCTTATAACATGTTGCAATATTCAAATAATTATTTATTTAAAATATTTTCATAATCATGTTGTTCATTTTCAGAATTATCATAATTATGCATAGGAAAAATATTAGAAATATTAGGTAAAGTAGATACCTCACTAACTTTAGTCATGAAACACATATTTGCTCTGTCAGGTTTCTCCTCATGTAAAGAATATGAATCACTGGAACTATCTTCAAAAGCACTCTAGGTGGCCTTCATAGCCTTTTTGTATCTTCTATCCTTTTCATCATATTTCTTTTTATACTTAAGATTTGTACAGTGAGATTTTATGTGTCATTTACTCTTACATTCATAATAGACAAACTATTTTGAATAATCATCCTTCTTCCATTCTTTCTTCCAATTTCCTCTATTGTCATACTTTCATTTATAGTTTTATTTTTAGAAGAATGAATTATTCCAATAAAACTTATTAAATCTTCTTGATAGGTGATCTATCTCCTCATCACTATCTGAAGTAGATTCACTATCACTTGAATCTATAGCTTGTACTTTCTCTTTCTCTTTTTATTTTTGTTTTCTAGATGCCTTAGTCTTGAAATCTATTGATTTTATCTTAGTATCTTCGTCTTCTTCACAATTTACCTTTAATTCCTATTCATACATCATCATTTTTTCAATCAACACTTTCATAGGAAACTTACTTATGTTTCATGATTCTATGATTAAAATAGATATATCTCTCCATCTTTCTGGTAGGTATCTTAGTAATCTCATGATCTGATCCTTATATGATACAGGTTTTCCAAGTGATCTTATTATGTTGAAAATTTCATTAAACCTGAGGTACATGTTAGAAATAGGTTCATTGGGATTCATTTTAAAGTTATTATATTTAATAGTATAAGTATTAAGACTCATCTCCTTAAAATTAGTATTTCCATCATGGGAAATTGAAAATTTATCCCAAATATCATAAGTAGTTTTACATGAATAAATTCTATTAAAATATTCATCTCCTAGTGCACTGTAAAGGTAATTCATGGATTTAAAATTATTATTGTAATCTAACTTTGTTTAATCATCCCAAGTACTTCTAGAAGTATCAAGTATAATATATTCATCTTCAATAGTAGACTAAATTTCAAAACTCATTCTTTCTATATGCATTCACATATTAATCTTCCATTGAGCATAATTATTACCATTAAATAAATGAGGTTTATTTTTAGTAGAACCTTCTTGACAATTATCCATTTAAAGAATCTAAATTTAAAAATAACAAAAATTTAAGATCTTTAAAGCTTGACAAAAATCACAGTTAAAACAATTTGAAAACTTTAATACCAAAGAAAATATCTCTTTTGATACCAAATATTGGTTGGGGTGAGTATCTCAAGAGGGGGTGAATTGAGTACCCAAAAAAAATTATATTTAAAATGAATTATTTTTAAATCCCCCAAATGTTTAAATATATCCCAGTTTATAAAAATATATAGTATGATATAGATATTAATCTTTCTAAAGATTTATCTAAATATTGATTAGTTCTCGAATAAATAATATATAATATTATTAGATCCTTTAATATCAATTACTTGATCAAAATACTATATGAACTCAAATTAAAATAATCTATCAAATTATATATTTTGTTTATAGTTAAAAAAATTAAGTTTTAAAGAGTAAATAAAGTAAAACAAAATTAAATCACATTGTGGAAATATTGAATACAAGAGGTACAGTCTCAAGTTGAGACATATTCCTCTCCATTTGGTGATAACCTACCACAAAATAGTTTATATAAAATAAACAATATGATCCATAACCTGAATTGGGTTTTAAAACAGTTTACAAACTTTCCAGGTAACAAACGATGTCTTCCACAGTTATATGTGGGAGCTAAAACAAATAGGCCACTCAAGGACCTCTACCACTATTATTTGTGAGATTAAAGATGTAAGAAAAGATAATAAGATATCTAAGTATCTTCTAGTTCAGTATAGGAGAGAGTGTGTGTGTAATAAAATAGAGTATGCACACACACTGCTCAAAATGTAATAAATATAAACAGAACAGAGCAATCTAAAAGTGTAGAGTTTAGAAATTATTGTCTGTTTCAATGAATCTTGTGACTCTTGACTTGATTATACAATGAATATTGAGATGGGATATCTTGAAAACCCTCTAAAGAATATACTATTGTAGACTTGTGTTCTTGATTGGAGGAAAGCAGATGATGGGTATATGATTTGACTTCCTCATTCAATTGGTGCGTGAAGAAAACTATTAAGAATCTAAGATAATATCCACATGCATCTGGATATTCTATTTCCTCATAAAAAATTTTGGAATCCTCTTTAATGTGTTATGTCAAACATTTAATAGATAGTAATTAAAAATAACATTTTTCATTAACTTCGATAATATATACATTAGAAAAACTTTAAATGAAAGAGGTTAAGTAAATAAAATATTATTAGTAGCTTAGTCTAGTAGGGTCTCATGAGGATGGTGTCTTAGACTAATGGTGTCTCATCTTCGTGGTATGACATTGGCGATGTCTTATAATTATCCAAATTTCCACTTCATTATCAGTGTCTCAACTGGTTATGTCTGGTCTGGTTGTTTCTTATACTTAGCCAAAATTATGTGTTGTGGTGGTGTCAATTCTAGCGGTGTCTCATCTAGAAGTATATCTTTCTTATAAAAATTTAAGTTCTTGAAGTATGACATCCTAACGGTGTCTCATACTTTACCAATTTTTCACTCTAGTGGTATGTTTTCAGACAATGTCTTGAACTTAGAAATATTACCATGATTACTATGTCTTAACATGATGGTGTCATAGAATTTGCGACATTTTCATGCTGGTAGTGAGTCATGAACAACGATGGATCAAGTTTCTGGTGTTAGTATCAATGGTGTCTCACCCTTAATAGTAACTTACAGTGAATCATACTTGGACAATTTCATCGCCTATCTCAAATTAATGGAATACTTATAAAAAATATGAAATCCATTAATATCATTAGAATCATGATTTTTTGTATCATTAAAATAATAAGGTCAACAAGTTTCTTTAGTATAGCCTATAAATACTCATTTTGTAACATCTTGGACCCAGTTTCCACTAAATGGTGCCCTAATCCCGGTGGTCCACATGGCCTCAAGCGCATCTCCTCAAATGCCAAAGGCTACCGACTAGCAGTGAGGGCCTTGGGTGAGTCTATGGGGAGACTATTCCCTCATTATCAGAGTATCGCAATGATATAATCAATAGATAAATAACGAAAGTATTCTAACAATGAATAAGCAGTGGAAAAAATATTTGAATAACCAAGCACTGAATAATAATCAAAATTAGTAATGGAATCATATACAATGGATGATAATTTCATGTCTACAAAGTAGGAAAACATAGATACAATGAAATAGGAAATACATGATATTCATGGTAAACAAAAGGTACAAAAAGGCCAAAATTATATCCAAGCATCCTGAGCTTCTTCCCAGTCATATTCTCAAGCTCTCATCCAAAGTCATGCTAGAAGTCATGTATCTATAATAGGATTCTTACCCTTATCTATACATGCAAGCTATAGTCTACTCGAGTGCCATCGACTTCCAGATAGAGTGTGAGATAAATCTCAGTAGGCCACCACCAAAGGCATCTATAAATATTCAGTATGTGTATACAATATGGCAGTGTGTAGGTATAACAATGTAAATTAGTAATAATAACTATAAATGGGTCATATCTAGTTCCTAAAAGGAAATCAGGCTGACACTATTGGCTTTGTCCCATGCTAGTATATCCTTGAATAAGTATTAAGGGTCGCAACTCTCAGTATCACATTTATAAGGGATTCCATACCCATTATCATAGTATTAAAGGGGATTCCATGCCTGTATAGTATCACAAGGGATTTCATGCCCATATAGTATCACAAGGGATGCCATGCCCATATAGTATCATAAGGAACACCATGCCCATATAGTATCACAAGGGACGCCATGCCCGTATAGTATCACAAGGGATACCATGCATGTGTAGTATCACAAGTAATTCCATGCATGTATAGTATCACAAGGGATTCCATTCCCAATTTAGAAATAATTAGGGTCTTTATGCCCATTTATTTTATTTATAAATGATCTTCATTCCCATTTGGTATAACTAGGGTCTTCACACCCATTAAGTTTATTTATAAAGGGTCATCATTCCCATTTGGTACAATACGTGCATAAGGGTCGTTATTCCCATTCACTGTAATTAACAAGGGTCATTATGACCATTCATTATAATTATTAAGGGTCATTATGCCATTTTTTCATATCATTGATAAATAACCATTGTATTTAATACAGTCCAAGGTATAATCCATTTCTCATTAACATTTAATATCAACATGGGCTTAACCATTGTCCATTTAATTAGGTGACTTGGTCCTACCACTCACCTATAATCAATTAAATTAATTATATTACAAGGTTGTTAGTCATGCTACAACACAACATTGATCCACTAAAAATTTATGATACCATTATTTATAATTAAAACCATACACTTGAATAGGTTCTTTAGCTATATATTCAAGAAACCCAATTAAGCATAAGGAGGGAACACCCAAAAGGAATGGATCACTCCAATGTTGAAAATTCTATATATGAAATGGGTTATAACAAGACATTAGGTTCCAATCAAGGAAACCAATTTAAGACATATTCAATTTAGGATCAATGCATAGTGAAACCGGTATATCATATAACAACACATATTATATAACAAATAAACTTGAAAGGGTAATTAGTAGACCACCTACCTCAAACTCGTACAACTCTCCTTGTCTAGTATCAGCCTTTAATTTGTCCTAGATCGGAAAAATTATGAATAACATATCAATTGCCAAAAAATATGTCATTTGATCCTGCATCTAAATAACTTCTTCGAGGAGAAGAGAAATGAAGAATGGATCAAGGTGAACAAAGTACTTACCAATATGCATCCAACATGACTTATAGGGATTGAATCAGACTTCGAATAAGATCTTAGGATAAAAACCTATGTAATATGGCTTTAGGAGATCAAAAAGGGAGAAGTTAAGTTGTTATATCCTCTATGAGAGAAAATTAGGAATAAGGATGAATTAAACATTTCATTAAGAAAAATTTGGTCATTTTACCCAAGAAACAAGGGTTTCATGATTTGTCCACACTTTTGTCCAAACTGTGTGCTAACTGTGTGCCTCCCACTACTTAAGGAGGGAACCCTCATATTTAAGCCTCACATTTAGGGAAACTGTGTGACAACCATGTGAATCTCTTCTACTAAAAATTGTAGAGATTTTATTCAAGTATGCAGCCCCTGGTGCATAATTAGGAAAAACTTTGTACCCTGCTTCACTCTACTATCCAACCCCACATATTTAGGAGAGACCATGAGGGTTAGGATACATGGTTTTTACTAACTATATAGCCTGGTGCTTTTCTCCAATGATTGGGGTTCCAGACTCTGAAAAACCCCAAAAACCCTAAAAACCTTTATAACCTCAAAGGGAATCCATATTAGGTCCATAATAAATAATTATACTGAAATTAAAAGGATTCATACCTGAGATAAAAACTGAGTTCTTATAGTCTTACCCCCTTAAAGAAACTCATCCCCAAGTTCACCTTCCAAGGGATAAAAAACACTATCTGAGAACAACTATGGCCATTGGGTACATATGTAAGCCTCTCTCTCCTAAGTCTCCTCCTATACATGTTTGTTCTACCATATCACCTATACTAAAGGAATAAATTTTCCTTCTAGATCCTTCATGCTTTGGTCAATGATACATATAAGATACTTCTCAAAAGAATCATTAGCATCAAGATCAATATACTCATGATCAAAATATGAGATGGTTTGGCATGATATCAATGAGGCTATTAAGCATAGAAGATTTCATACATGGTATGGTACCTATGAGGTAATAACAACTGATAGGCTACCAGACCAACTCTCTCCAGAATCTCAAACGGCTTGAAAAACCATAATAAAATCTTCCCTTGCCTATATATCTGTCTATTCCTAAGTTTGGGTGATACCCATAAGAAAACATGATCCCCAACCTCAAATACCAATGGTCATCAATGGCGATCAGCATATGATTTATGTCTAGACTGAGCAGTAGACATACACGTTCTGATTAGACAAACCTGTTCCAAAGTCTCCTGAATGATATGAGGACCTAAAATCATTGCCTCTCCTACCTCTAACTAGTACATGGGTGAATGGAATAGCCTATTGTATAGGTACTAATAAGGATCCATCTAAATTATCTCCTAATAACTATTATTGTATGTGAACTCAATGAGAGGGATATGATTCTCCAAAGAACCAATGAAATCAAGGACACATGCTCGGAGCATGTCCTTTAAAACTTGTATAGTCAATTTTTACTAACCATTAGTTTGAGGGTGAAAGGATGTGATTGGAAGCACTTATGTACACATAGCCTTATGCAACCCCTTACAGAACCTCAATGTGAAATGAGCGTCCCCATATGAAAAAATAGTACGAGGGACCCCATGTGTATGATCTCACTGACCTATAGTATTCACATCTCATCAATTGATAAATTATCCTAGATATGAAGAAAGTGGGATACCTTCTTCATTCAATTCGTGACTAACCAAACTATGTCGCTTCCTCGAGGTGACCTCAGAAATCCAATGAAAAATTCCATCACAACATCTTCCCATTTCCATTCTAGGACTGGTAATTCATGTAACAATACTGCAGGTCACTAGTGCTCCGCCTTCACTTGTTAACAGTTGGAATACCTAATGATAAGACTTTCTATATGATGTTGTATCCCTGGTCACCAATACTTTCATCACATATAACAATACATCTTATAGATACTCGGGTGTACAACCCACTATGAATCATGATACTCACACATAAAATACTCTCTCATGTCCTCGGGATCCCAGATACACCAATGTATATGTAGTATGTCGTCATCATCAATAGTTCAATCTAGAGGTGGGTCCTCACCAGCAATTATCTCTCATAGGACCAAGCCCTCAGGATTTGAAAACTACCTCATCTTTAACTTCTCTAGAAGTGAAGAGATCACTGATAGAGATGCAAGTCCATACTGTCCATAAAGGTTCTAAACCTCTTTGTTTATCTCAGAAAACATATCCATAAACTTCCATTCACTACTAGCCGCCTAAACTACCTGTGTCTGATTCCTCCTACCCAAAGCATCGGTAATAGAATTGACTTTATCGGGTTTGTAGGAAAGCTCAAAGTCAAAGTACTATAGATATTCCACCCATATTCACTACCTAAGATTCAATTCTCATAGTGTAAATATATAACTAAGGATATCTTGGTCTGTAAAAACTAAAAAATGATCTCCATTTGGTAATTTCTCCAACAATGAAATGTGTGTACAATAGATACTAAATCAGGATCATGTGTTGAGTAATTTCTCTCAGGAGAAATAAACTACAGAGATATGTATGTAATGCATCTATCATCCTATATTAGCACCACTTTAGGAATAATGCTTGATTCATCACAGAACACTGTATATCCACTGCCAGGATCTGGAAGAATCAGAATAGGTGTTAATTTAAGCCTTCCTTTTAGCTCCTAGAAGGAATTATTGGATGCTTTTGACCATAGGAACTTAACACCCTTATTTATAAGACCATTAAGAGGTGAATCAGTGTGTGATAAGTCCTATATAAAATTCATAGAGTAACTAGATAACCCTAATAAACTCTTTATGTCAAATACTTTCTTTGGATTCTCCCAAGTAAACACAAAACTCGCCTTCTTTGGGTCAACATAAACTTATACCTTTGAGATAATATGACCCATAAAGTGAAATTTTTCAATCCATAAGTGAAATTTACTGAGCTAAGAATATAGATGTTGATCTCTTAGAGTTTTCAAAATGATCTAAATATGGGTATCGTGGTCTCTCTGAGTATGAGAATACATGAAGATTTCATCTATGAATACTAAAAAAAGAATCTAGATAGGGATAAAAAAAATACTATTCATAAAATCCATGAAGATGAAAGGAACATTCGTAAGACCAAACAGTATCACGAGACACTCATATAAATCATACCAACTACATAAATTCATACATGGAATATCTAAAGGTCTGACTCAAACCTGATGATATCCAGATCTCAGGTCGATCATTGAGAATACCCTTACTCCTATGATATAGTAAAAAAGATCATCTATTCGAGGTAAGGGGTATCAGTTTTTAATTATAATCTGATTTAATTTATGGTAATCCATGAAAATTATGAGGGTTTCATCCACCTTGTTAGCAAAAAGGACTATAGAACCCTAGAGAGAGGTATTGGTCCGTATAAAACCTTTGGCCTCTAAATTATCTAGCTGCCTCTTGAGATCCTACAACTCGGTAGTAGCCATCCTATAAGGAGTAATGTATTCTAGTGAAGCTCTATGCACTAGATCGGTAGTAAACTCTACCTCTATATCACGAAGTATCCCTGAAAAGTTTTCAGGGAATAAATCCCTAAATCGATCGACTATAGGAGGGAACACATTGTTATGTAATACCCAATCCTCTATGTAAAGTCTAGAAATCTGGGCAGTCTCTCCACCTATTCTAAGGTTCTCTAGTCCATATCTATCATCCTGTACATTCCACTCTCCCTTGTGAATATACGCACCACCCTCTGGTGATGAAAATGACACTCTCCGGTAATAATAGTCCACATGGGCATGATAGGGGACCAACCAGTCCATCCTAAGAATGACATCAAAACTTATCATATCAAGGATGAATAGGTACCACAAGAAGCTAAGGTTTCCTACCTTAATGGTACAATACTTGTACTAGCATACTCTTTATGATCGTATACCCAAAGGTGTATCAAGTGTTATGATGCCACAAGAGTACTCAACATGAAGTATGAGGATCTTCACAATAATCACATATATGAAAGAATGTGATTCATATGTATCAAATAAGTAAGAAATGATAGTATAGATTGATAGAATATTTTTGTGAACTATTTATTTTCTGACATCCTACTCCTCTGGTATAGGTTGTACTAGATAAATATCGCATGATCCATGGACCTTTGCTAAAACTTGACTACCCTAAGTGGGTCTGCTCTGATAACACTATAAATTCTAAGCCCAGTTACCATAACCATGACCTTATCCTCTATTTTTATGGTGAGTAGTACTCTAGCCACCTTCCTGGAAAGGTGTTACTGAACCTTCTCCTGAATTTTGAGCTAGCACAGATCCTCTCCCACTCGAAATACATGGGAAGGTCCTAAAAACTTTATAGATTCCCCAATCTTCTATAGCCTAGACACTCCATAGTTTTTCTTGGATATTAGGGATTCTTATGCCCAGGATTCTCACACTAATGACATACCATGTAAATATATGTGGGTGTCAACTAGATGCCTCTTCTCATGCACATAGACTCAAAGTGTTGCTTCTGACCACTAATAGAACCGCTACTCTAGCTGGGGTTTTAACTGCCTTAGATCACACCATCTACTTCCCTCAGGTTCTTCTTGGTGATAAGGTTCTAGTTCACTATATCAAATATGGTAGTAAACTAGAAAATATTTACCTAATAATGAATAGGATTCCTTATACCATCCTCAAATCATATCACTTTAGTTGTCCCATCATTCTTATATATAGGAACAAAGCGTTGAAGCTCTGTAAAATGAGTTGAATAGTCCATAACTTTCATCGAACCCTACTATAGGTTCGTGAACTTCCTGGCATGATTGTCCCTTAGGTTATCAGGGAATAAATAGTCTAATAATCTCAAATATAAATCCCTTCACATTGCTTCCTGATGCTGACCAGTCTAATTTAGAATATCCCACCATTGTTTGGTGGATCCTCAAAGTATATATGTAGCGAGTTTCACTCTCCTATTAGGAGGAATATCCAGATGATTGAATATATAAATAACCCTCTCAATCCATATCTATTTAGCCTATGATCCTACATCCCCCCAAAAACATGGGTGGATTTTGTTTCTATAACTCTTTAGTCATCTCTCCCATATAAGGGGTAGAGTGTGGAGCTCCCTGAATCATCTACATAAGCTATAGAAAATATCCTTGAAACTGGGCATCATCACCCACATCCAGAATAGGAAGAGGTTCCATAAGAGACACTTCTAGAGTTATAACTGGTGGATTAGGTCCCACAAACTCCGGAGCATGGTCATCACCACCCTCTAGGCATATAGTCAGAGGGTGTCATGGTGTCATTGCTCTATAATTTCCAAACACATGCCTCGTATTAAGTCTGATAATGGAATAAGGAATGATATAGGATAGAACATGTACAAATATTTTCTATGTAACAGTCACACCCCTATACTATCTCAAAGTGTCAAGTATGGATGATAGAAACATTTATATAGAACAAAAGAGATTCTACTTACATCCCACTACTAAGTTTAGGACTTGTTCAAGCTCTATGTTTGGAATTAAATTTCATTTTAAATTGTAATTACATTAAAAATTTAAATGGTTAAACCAAATGGTTCAAAACCTATGATCTCTAAGGTCCCATACACCTTATGAACAGAAATATGGTGTCCAGTTAATCCATATCGTAACATGTTTCATTCCATGTGACCAATGGTCCATGACTCAACATGCCATAGTTGACTACATAGGGTGTCTGCCATAACCTAATTAGAAGAAAAAAATTATGTCATGGAAGATTATTTAAGTACCAACTATGTTTTCTTCAATCTTCTATAAGAATCATTATCCAATAACAATTCTATTTATAATAGTCAAATCACTCATGGAAATCATAGGCAATGTAATCAACACAATTCTTCTATATGGAATGACATATGCATGGCATGTAAATTCTCTACAAGGTGAATAATATGATGCATGATCAATGCTTCCTTACCCTCATATAATAGGTCCAATTATAAAAGATAAACCTTAATTGGATCAATATTAATATCACAATTCAAATTCATCACCCAACAGTGGAATCATATTAACTGTAATAGGACAAAAGTAGAAAATATAAATTTTGATTCAAGGAAATTTTTATTTTTCCCATATATGGATTAGAGACTCCCAGGAGTATCTCATTATAAAACTTTATAACCTGCCTAATCTCCTATATATTTTCTTAAATAGTAAGGCAATAAAAGAAACCTCGGATACAACTTTGTGATATCTCAGACCTGGTCTCCACTGAGCGGTGCTCTGAGCCCAATGGGCCACATGGCCTCAAGCACATATCCCTAGACACTAGAGGATGATGAATAGTATCAGGGGCCTTGGGTGTGTCAGTGGGGAGACTATGCCCTCATTACCATAGTATCACATCGGTACAATAAATAGATAAATAACAGAAGTAGTATAACAGTAAATTATCTATGGAAATAGACATGAATAACCAAGCACTAAATAATAATCAAAAGCAGTAACATAATCATATAAAAATGATGATAATGTCATGTCTAAAAAAAAGAAAACATGGATACATGGCAGTAGGAAATACATGTTATACATGATAAGCAAAAGGTAAAAAAAGTTCAAAATTCTATCCAATCATCCTGATCTCCTGGCTGATCATCTTCCATATCCTAACCTAAATCATGCTAAAATTCATGAATTCATAATATAATGATTCCCATTATCTATACCTACAAAAATATATTCTTCCCAGGTTCCATCGGCAGCCCGGGTAGGGTGTGAGATAAATCTCAGTAGGTTACCCCCAATGGTGTCTAGAAAAATCTAGTTTGTGTATACAATATGGTTGTGTGTAGGTATAATAATGTAAATCAATAGTAATAACTATAAATGGGTCAGTACTAGTTCTTAAAAGGAAACCAGGCCAGTACTACCTGCTTCATCCCATACCAGTATATCCCTAAATAAGTATCAAGGGTCACAATGCCTGGTATCACATTTATAAGGGACGGCATGACCAGTATCACAGTAGTAAAGGGGATTCCATACCCAGTGTCACAGTAGTATCACAATAGTATCACAAGGGATGTTATGTTCATATAGTATGACAACAGACTCCATGCCCGTATAGTATCACAAGGGACACCATGTCCATATAGTATCACAAGGGATGTCATGCCCATATAGTATCATAAGGGATACCATGCCTGTATAGTATCATAAGGGATTCTATCCCATTTAGATATAATTGGGGTCATCATTCCCATTTAGTTTATTTATAAAGTGTATTCATACCTATTTGGTATAATTAGGGTCAACATGCATATTTAGTTTATTTATAAAGGCTCTTCATGTCCATTTGGTATAATACATGCATAAGGGTTATCATGCCCATTCAATGTAATTATTAAGGTTAAACATGATAATTCATTATAATTATAAAGTGAATTCATGCCCTTATGTCATGTCATTGATAAATAACCATTGGATTTAATTCAATCCAAGGTATAATCTATTTCTCATTAACATTTAATATCAACAAGGGTGTAGCCATTGTCCATTTAATTATGTGATGTGGGCTTACCGCTCACCTCTAATCAATTCAATTAATTATATGACAAGGGTTTTATCCATGCTATAACACAACATTGATCCATTAAAAATTTATAATATCATCATTTGGAATTAAAATCACACACTATAATAGGTTATTTGGCTACATACTCAAAAAATAAAATTAGGCATATGGAGGGTACCCAAAATAAATGGATCCCTCCAAGGTTGATAATTCTAGATAGAAAATGGGTTATAACAAGACATTAGGTTCCAATTAAGGAAACTAATTTAAGACAGATTCAAATTAGGAACAATTCATAGTGAAACTAGTGTGTGACATAATTATACATATTATATAATAACTAAAATTTAAGGGATAATTAGTATACCACTTACCTTGTACTTGTACAACTCTACTCATCTAGTATCATAATTTAATTTTTACTAGATTAGAAGAAATCTGAATAATGGATCAACACCCTAAAAATAGAGGATATGATCCTACATCTAAATAACTCTATCAAGGAGAATATAAACTAAGAGATTCTCAAGATGAATGAATTTCTTACCGATGCACATCCAACGTGATGAATGGGGATCAGATCAAACTTTGAATCAGAGCACAGGAGCAATACCTATGGAAGATGTTTTTGGGAGCTTAATAGGGGTAAGAGAAGGTTTTATATCTACTATGAGAGAAAATGAGGAAGGAGGATGAATCAAACATTTTATTAAGGTTAATTTGGTCATTTCACCCAAGAAATAGGGGTCGCATGGCTTGGTAATAGGGTTTTTCAAACCATTCACCAACTGTGTGCCTCCCACTAATTAAAGGGGGAACCCATACAGCTAGGCATCATGGTTAGGTAATTCGTGTTCCAAACATGCGAATATCCTAAACTAAAAACTACAAAAAAAAATCAGGGGATTTCATCCCCTAGAACACAGTTAGGGAAAACTATGTGCCCTGCTTCACTCTACTGTCCAACCCCACACAGTTAGGAGAGGTCGTGTGGGCTGGGTCACATTGTTTCTACTAACCATTCGGCCTAGTGTTTTTCTCCATTGACCAGGGTTTTGGGATCTTAAAAATCCCCAAACACCCATGAAACCTTTCTAAACTCATAGGAAATAGATATTAGATCCATAATAAATAATTAGACAGAAATTAAAAAGATTTATACCTAAGATAAAAAATAGGGTTCTTACGCACTTTTCTTTGAGATTTCAATTTGTCCCAAGGTATAGTCTTGATAAAATCCTCACATACCCATACATGTATATATGACAGACTGAGTTTATTTCTATCACATAACTCATGTGGAATTATATATGTTACTTTAGTTAGTACTCAATTAAGGGTATATTTTGTTGTCTATAATGTTCATCCCCAAAAGGATAATGGAAGAGTTTCCTGACTCATCATTGATCTAACAATGTCAATCAAGGTATTATTACTCCTTTCAATAATAACATTACACTGAGGTGTATAAGGATGAGTGACTTGAGATACAATCCCACACAACTTTAAGTGATCAATGAAATCTTGGTTAGGATACTATTCACCTCGGTATGAGTGAAGTACATTAATCTTCTTACCAAGTTGGTTTTCTACTTCTTACTGATATGTCTTAAGTATCTGAAAGGAGTCTAACTTATACCTCATTAAGTAGATATAACCAAATCTACTATAGTCATTGGGGGTTGTTTTCTTGCTATTTTTGGGGGGTTTTTTGTGGTTTTTTGGGGTGGTTCTAGTCCTAGATATGGTTCTTTTCCTAGATTTCCAATGGATCCTTGTGGTGGAATTGTATGTTTGTTGGTTCTAAGTTTGCCTCAAAGTGATTTATTTTATAAAATTAAAAAAACAACTTTGGTGGTGGTAACCATACCTACTATAGTCATCAGTAAAAGTAATGAAGTATGAAAATACACCCTTAGCCTCTACTAGAAAGGTTCCACATACATCAATATGAATCAATTACCATAATTCAATTATTCTTACTCCTTTCCCAAAAAATGGTCATTTGGTCATTTTTCCTTGTAAACAAGTGTGACATACATCCAAGGTTTTTAACTCAACTGATTCTAAATACCCTTCTTGATTTAATTTTTGTAAATTCTTATCATTTACATGATATAGCCTAAATTTCCATAGGCAGGTGTTATATGAGTCATGTTCACTGGTTTTTTCATTGATCTTCATCACAGGTTTTTTAATTTCAAGTATATACAATACACTATTAAGATACTTCATCCCATAACACATGTTATCCTTATAAAAGAGACAAAATTTATTCCCAAAATTGAAATAAAATCCCATAGTGTCTAAACTTAAAATTGAGATTATGTTTCTAGTAAATGAAGTAGAATAATAACAATTTTTCAATACAAGAAACAAACCACTGGGAATAATTATATGATAATCTCCCACTACTAAGGCTGCTAGACTTGCATCATTTTAGCTCAAAGATCCATGTTTATTTTTGTAATCTTATGGAATGCACTTGGTTCCTATATATGAATAAACATGTGTGATCCACATGTTTTATCCAATACCCGACTTATAGATAAATATAGATTGCATTCAATGAAAAAATACCTGAAGTAGAAGTGCCACCTTGCTTATTTTTCCCAACTCTTCAACTCTTATTTCAGTTTCCTTTCTTTCCATATAATAAGAATGCATCCTCCTACTCATTTTCCTCCATATATATCATTGGATTTTTAGAATGATAGCGCTTCATTTTCTTCATCTTGGACATATCCTTAGACCCCTTAGCCTTACCCTTCCTCCAATTTTTCACCATAAGGACAAAATAATTTGTATTATTCATATCCTTTTCATATTGGATAACTAAATACAAAAGATCTTGGAGAAAATTTCTCATATTATTTATGTTTTAGTTAACAATAAAGATTTAAAATATTAGCGAAATAGAGGAAAGAATGAGGCCAGTTTCTAGTTCTTAGTTCAGATTGAACCCAAGGGATTTAAGTATCTTAATGTACCTGATCATCTTGAGTACATGAGGTCCTTATTGATTCACTTTAGATATCCTCCACCTATATAGTGCACTTGAAATCTAATAACTTTATTTTATTGATTACTCATGATATAACTCTTGGAGATAAGTTGGAATCTTGTAGGAATCTTCTCCCTCATTCATTTTCTAAAATTAACTATACACTGATGAAAACATGATGCATTTTACATCTAGTGAATCATCTACAATATTTTTATACTTTTTTTTGTTTACTTTTATTTCGAATTGAGGAGGCTCAGCTGGAAGTGAGGACTCCAACACATAAATCTTCCTCTATTGGTGTAGTACTATGCACAAGCACCTGTACCACTCCTAAAATTTATGGTTGGTCAGGATATTTTCTTTATCTAAAATTAATCACAGTAATAATGTACCAGTGGTGTTTATTTCTATTTTATCAACATAAAAAATTTAGCAGTTTGTAATTTATCTTGATTATCAATTTTGACATTATTGAATGATTGATTAAATCATTAAATTTCTCCCACTATTTTATTAAACTCTAGTATCCCTCACTACTAGATTCAGAATACCTGGTCACTTGAGTATTCTAGTGGAAAGGATCTATAAAACCTCTCCTAATAGTCTAAAAGATATTAATATTCCACTACTCAAAGAGTTCCAAGGTAGGTACTATACTGGCCAACCATATTGACTCATGGTTCCTTGAACTATTGATTGATGTCCCAACTTCTCAGAATCATAACCTTGAATCCCTAAAATATTTTTCCTCTAAAATGATGGAAATATTTCTATAGATACTTCTTTGCTGCCAAATTTAGTTAAGTCGACCAATTACTATCATAATAACTCCTCAGTTGTAGGAGTCACCCTCAATTAGGGATGATGAGCACCATATAGACTCGATTTTGTTTAAATTTAAGTGATGGAAGGTTTTCATGAATTAATATTAGTTTGAGGGTTGTTATTATTTCTCGATGAATTTAATCCTTTTATATTAATTATATTCATACTATTTTTTCGCACTCACAACTAAGCATGCATTAATAGAATATATTCATCATGTATTTATTAATTTTTTTTATTATTTTATGTGTTTTTAACAGACATGAAAATTCATAAAATAATAAATACTATATAAAGGAAAAAATCCAACTAGTATTGATCATGTAATATTCGTTGATCAATTTAAACTTAATGGATCAACAATGTCCTAGGGGTACAATACCTGAATTGGGTCTTGAATTGTATCTCAACTCACCCCTAGTCCAATGTTTTCACTTATCATCTAATATTTCACCTCATCTCGGCATGGTCCACATCTTATAGTGTCACCTTCAATAGTAAAAATGTATTTTTATGAAGGCGAGGGGGTCTTGAGAAGCACAATATACATATGTAAATAAAACTGATGGACATGAACACCCTTATACATGTTGAAACAAACAATATTATGCACAGAACATCAAAAAACTAATTAAATATCATATTCATCGCACAAAGTTATAATAATTAATTAAATAAAATAAACTCATACATTCAAGGGGTTGGTCAATACTCAAGACCAATCTACGGGAAAATAAATGTGTGATAAAAATTTAATTACAATAAATTTAAACCAATAGAAACTAATAAATTTAATAAATTATATTAATTCAAATAATTGATTTGTATTCTATCCCATAATTAATTTAATTATTTAATCCAAAAATAAATTAATCAATTAATTTTATTTTATTTGAAAATTAAATTAATTTATGAATATTAAAATATTATATTATTAAATAAATTTCAAAAAAATAATTAAATTAATATTTTTATATATTTAAAATTTTCACCAATCCCTAAAACTTGTCTAGGCCCGTTGCGGGTCCGGTCGAGCCTACAGAAGACAGTTTCGGGTCAGGCAGACCTGCCCTAACCTGTTCAGATCAATATGACCCAGTTTAGTTATGGGTAAATTGATCGGGATAGGGAATGCTATATCGCATGCAATGGTCACACAGAAGGGCCAAACGTGGTAGGGGGTTCGGTCAGAAGCGACATCAGGCGGTGGCATGGTCTTCCATGAGAGATGATGTTGGCAGGGGCCCAATGTCCGATGGGAGTGACAGTGGATGAGGTGGTGGAAGCTGGCTAGGTGGGGTCATCAGATGAGGTGATGTTGCAAGGGGTTTTGGCCAGTAGAGGCAATGACATGGTGGGAATATCCATAACCACTATTGGAGTTTTCATTTTTTTTATGGCTTATTAGCAACAGACTCTTCATAAAAAATCATTTGTGACGAGAGTCTGTCACAAAAAACGATATCATAATTGAGTTTTTTGTGAAATCCCATCATAAATAATTCATGAAAATTTGTTAAATAAGTAATTATGACGAGTCTGTCATAAATAAATAATTGTAAAGGATATAGTAACTTTTCACAATTACTAATTTTTAAAAAAAAATACAAAAAATACAAAAAAAAATTAAAAATATTAAAAATATAAAAAATAATTGAAAAACTAAAAACAATCATAACACTAATACATTATATCAAACATAATATATTTATCAGCCAAAAAATACAAAATAGTCATAAAAATTTACACAACATCAACTAGTATCAGGTGGAGGAGGGTCGCTCAAAGGATCAGGGGGAGGAAACTCCATACCAATAACACACACAAGCCATCACATATACTTAAACATCTACTCATCTCTCTAACACTACTATGAATGCTCCTCCTCCCTCTCTCTCTCTCTCTCTCTCTCTGTATCTATTGTATCATCCCATCCTGATCTCTCAACATTTCCTCATACTATTCAGTAGATGATGGTTTCGATTATGACTCTCCATGATCTCCTTTCTATCTCACCAATGACATCACATAAGTACCATAATAACTCATAGGTGTCAGTCAAGAACCAATACTGATCACCTAACATTTTTCTACATCATGAAAATACACATGTATCCAGGCCCCCTCATCAAAACCTAAATCACCAATGGCATCTTCTTCATTCTCGGCTTGACTCTCTCTTTAATGAGAAGTTACAGCCTCATACACTTCCTTAAAATATAAATAGAATTTATAATAACAATGAAATTAATATTATTGAAATTAAAAAAAATATTAACCATAATATGGTGTTGTTGGTCACCTACAAGTTCTCCTATATGAGAATCAGTATACATCTTTTTATAAACTTAAAACTCTGTAATATATGGGTAAGTATCATCTTGTAAAGTATAACAAAAAAATTACTTTTAAATTATATATACATTAATAAATAATATCACTTACCATATGTTTTCTATGTATTCCAAATGTACAACTTATGGCCCTATGTATGAGATCCTTCCCCCCTCAACTTTGACATCCAAATGATAACCTCCTCCTAAAAGTCTATCCTAGACCGTAGGAGAACAATCTACCCCATACATGAGTAGAGATATATTCTAGTCACTGGGAGATGAAAAAATGGTCAAAATAGTAAAATAAGCTTTATCCACAAATCTCTTCCTAAGGTTGTGTAAAAATTGAAAAACAAATACTCACATATACAAATCTCTCATGCCTCCCAAATAGGATCTCTCAGGCTATCAATAATTGGAGACCATAAATTCTACAAGATATTTAAAAAAAATATGTTAGTAATTAAATAGATTTTAAAAATTATATATTTTTTAATAACATAGAATCTAGTGGATGAACATCTAGTGGATGAACATCTACTGATGAGTGGCAATGGGAACTTGATACCATGATACCCATGGCTCAAAAATAATTTATTAAAATCACACCATCCTACCCAATAACTAAATATGAAAAATGTGTAAATAAAAAAAATCAGAATATTATTACCAAATTTAGTAAAAAACTTAATATAGAATAAATATATTTAAAAATTAAACATGCCTCTATAAATGATGATCAAAATCAAGAGATAGGTGTGTCTCTGGAATAGGGTCTAGAATCTCCAATCAATAAAGACCACGCCCCCTTTTAATAGGTTCAGCATTCTATGGATTAGATGAATCTTTCTCATTAGCAGGAAGTTTGACATCAGTGAGAGAACAAATTAGATCATTGGGAGAATCTTCATCCATCTGAAAAAAATAATTTTACCTGTAAGAAATTGTTAATATAAATATCAAATATAAAAAACAAATAAATACAAGAATATAATAATATTACCTATAAGAAATTTTTAATACATATATAAAATATAAAAATTAATAAATACCATAATATAATAATTACCTATTAAATATTACCAAAATAGAATAATATAACATGTAAATATTTTTTAATATATATATCAAATATAAAAAATTAATAAATACCATGTAGAATATAATATTCTTAGCTATCAGTAATTTTTAATGTAAATATCAAATATAAAAAACTAATAATTACTGGCATCAGTAAAGGAACATAATAGATCATCAGGACCAACCATCTGAAGCAAAAAATATTACCTATAAATAATTAATAATATAAATATAAAATATAAAAAACTAATAAATACCTGAATATGATACATCATTCTTCATCTTCTTCCTCATCTTCATTGAGGAGAATTTCTTCATCTTCATTTTCAATATCATCAATTTCTATATAACTTTCAGTTTCATCATCCCTTATTACTTCATCAACATCATCAATATCATTGGATATTAATAGGGGGTTTCATCATTGATATTTATATCTCATTGGGTAAGAGATATAAGTTTCTTGAAAAAATTAAATATGTTGCATGTCCATAGAACCATTTTTATTTTCAAGAGTTTGATTTTCATGAGATTCATTTTTATTACACTCTAATAATAATTTAAATCTCTTTAAATGTCACAATAATTTTTATAATAAACTCAATGTGATTGATTTACTAACATAAATGGTATATTTGATGAAATAATACTCTTTTATTTAATGTTAATGACTCCATATCATGGATGAACTCACAACCCTCGATCAGTATCAAACCAATGAAATTTAAACATTATTACATAATTTGGTCCCATATAAAAAGACTCAATTATTTCATCCAACATTCCATCAAAGTAAACTTCACTTTATTTATTATGATATCATGTCAAACAAACACCATATTCATTAATTTATTTTATTATCCATATATGCCTGTATGGAATCAAAATCCATTAACTACATTCACTTAATAAGATTTTACCAATTTCGATGGAAGGTTTTTTAGCACACATAATAGGCTATCAATTTTACTTTCATGTTGTTTTGCCTAAAAATAATAAAATTTATTAATAATAGATATCAATAAAAAATTTATTTAATGTTCCATTGAAAACAAATTTATTTACCAGTCTTTTAAACAATATGAAAAATTATATTGAGGACATTATTCAAGATAAGCAGATATAATTTGTATAAATATTTCTTATATAATAATCATATACACTACAAAAAAATACTATAAATAAAGGTGTCTATTATAAAAATTTTAAAAAATAAGAATTAGTACTTATTGCATAAATCATTTCATTTCTTCACAATTCAATAGAAAAAATGTATGAGTTGTGTGCAGTTCTCTATCTGAAATCCATCATACATGATAACCACCAAAACCAATCTTAAGATGATTAAAAAATAACAACTAATGGTTTGTGAAATCATCAAAATTTACCTCATTGCGACCCATGTGATTATGCTTTAAAAGATATTGTGATTAAAAATAATATGAGTGGAAATTTAAAATTCCCACCTACATGTATGCTTCTGTAATCGACCATTCAATTGATGATTTGTTACTTACTTTCTTCTTTAATTTTTTCATACATCTCTCAAATGGATACATCTATCAGAATTGTACCAGCCCCTCAAATTTAGCTTTATATATAAAATTAAATATTAAATGTTTCATTGAGTTAAAGAAGGTCAGTGGGAATATTTTCTCCAAATTACATAAAATTAAAACAACATATTTTTACAGCATACTCAATACATCATAATCCAATGTTTCCACAAAAATATCTTGGAATAAATATTATATTTTAGTTAACACATCCCATATTAAATAATTCAATATCCCTATAAGAATAACAGGCAATAAAATTTCCATTATGACATGAAAATCATGACTTTTTAACCTGGTAATATGCCCATTTCTGACGTAATGTGAAAAATTAGAATCATAAACATTTGGTAACCTAAAATTTCTTATCCATTGATAGAATAATAAAAAAGCTTTAGAAAGTGCATAATCTTTCTTTAGATTCATTAAATTGTGTGATATTTTGTCTTCAAATAATTCAAGTTCAAGACGTTTGAAATTTTAGGCAAGATATAATAGTGCCTTTATATTATCTTTGGTCTTACCAGGTGTTTCTAACATAGTATAAAATATGTTATCAAAAAAATTCTTCTCAATATGAATTAAATCTAACATGTGATTAACTAAAAAATCAGACCAATATGAAAGGTCCAAAAAAACACTTTTCTTTATTCAATTATTATCTCTCCCAAAACCATTTATTTTTTATTAGTTTATAGTTGGTCCAAAAGTAATAGGAGGTAATGTAGAGATGATATATTTTACCTGAATACATGAGATTATTACTGGAGGTTCTTCTCTTTCAATTAAACCTTTTGTAAAATTATTTTTTTCCTTCGAAAATGGCGATCCTTAGGAAGAAATCTTTGATTTTATTTAAAATAACTATTCTTTCTCCTGTTTCCATGAATAAAAACTTTTTCCCAACCATGTAGTATGAACATGATTTTAGATCATATTTACTCCAGATTTCATGGGTTGAGCCTTAGTGTGGGTAGGTTTGGCAGGGTTCCCTACCCCAGACCTTCATTTAGGGGGTGTGAAACTCCCAGGCTCGGGGCTCGAAGCTTGCAATGGAAATGAGGTTCCCACCCTATTGATCCTCGGAGTCTCAACTACGTTCACCCTGATGCTAAAACCACTGGAAACTGAAACCTCACTGTGGTTCCCAAATTTTCATGCATGTTTCTATCCCCATATTTTTTGGTTTTTTTGAGATAAGGGTTTTGTGAGGGATTTTATGTATAAAACCATGAAATTTGTTTGTTTGACATTATGGATGTCCAAAATCTTAGTAGTATGAACATATATTACAATATTGTCTCTAATAATTCATCCAACACATCCATATAATATGGAAAATTCATCTATATGTTCTAAGAATAGAGGATCTAGATGTAGGTTCAGCCTAAAAAAACATACCATACACCATAAAGTCACTGATCATCCACAGTAATGTAACCTTCAATATAAAATTTTGATCTATAACTATAAAAAATTTTGTCACACCATTGTTCTATAATAAAATTAACTCATCAATTAGTGGATTCAAATAAATATTGATATATTATTCTTTAGATGTCCTAGAATTAATAGCATCAAATATATATATATATATATATGTGGTTTCTTCACCACAATTCAAGGAGGTAAGTCGTATGGAGTAATGAAAACATTCCAACATGAATATTGACTGTCGTAAGCATAAAATGGACAAAATCCATCAGTAGAAATACCCAACCATATGTTTTGAGGTTGTGCAAAAAAATAAGGATGCATCTGATCAAAGTGTTTCCCTGAATCACCATCGCATTGATGATTTAATATTTTACTGATGGAAATATTTTATTTATTCCATGTCATCAATGCAGTTGTGTTGTAATACATAAATAAACTTTGTAAATGGGGTGTAATCGAAAAATACCTCAACTATTTCATAGAAAATATCAACTTTCCTTGTTGTGTCTCTTTATACCTTGATTATCCACATGTTAGAGAATTAACTAATGAATCATAATCACCATAATATAATATGCAGTCATTTGAATATGTATAAATATTCTAATAACTAATACCAAAATTATGGATCAACCTTTTACTTTCATAAAAACTTGCAGGTAAGGTATTTCCTTAGGAAACAACGATTTAACCAAAGATAAAATCTGATCGAAGAAACTATTTACATTCTAAAATATGATTTAATATCCATAAATTTTGTAACATATTTAAGTTTTCTCATATGGAATCCCAGATATAAGGCCTCCACATAATATTTCAACAAATTATAAAATTGATAAGGTTTTGATTCGGGATTTGGAATATCATTCTAAGTTGTTGTTTCCTGAATAGATAGTCCAGTTGAAACGTATACTAAATTCTAAAATGATAGATCCAGAACCAAAAAATATATATATTATACTGAATTATATTCACCTTATTGATACCAAAATTATAATCTTTCTGAAAACCAAAATGTAGTATATGAATTCCAACACTGTCAAATGTTTAGAATCTCCTAAGATAATATTTATTACATTGGAATTTAATTATTCCATCAAAAACAAATTATGAATTCAACAATGTAAATGATATAAATGTTTCAACACCATCAATTTAGACATGATTTATACTAGATATGTTGGGATTTTTTTGATGATTTATTCAATCATGATCACAAAATAGAAATTGGTGTCTATTTCATGATTCCATGGTTATAAAAAAACAACACAAATAAGAATAATTATTACTTATTGTGGCCAATATAAAATTATTATTATATTTTAACACCTTGGAATATTCTAGAAAATATGATCAGAGTGAGGCATTGGGTTAGCAGTGGATTATGGGGAATGTAAAGGCTCGTTGTAGATAGAATAAAAATATTATATATATTATATCACACACATGCTATTTTCTTAAAATAATGGAATATCTCCCAAATGGTGTCTCATATGGGAAACATGATACCACTCTTAGGTTCAGGATATGAGGATTACCCTAGGCATGATATTGTGTGTGTTGGGTGTTTTGTTACATTTCATGTGAGGGTGATTCAATTAATATTTTTATTATAATTTTTTATAAAAAATTATATACCTCCCAAAATATGTATCAAATGAAAAATCAGAGACCACCGTTAGGTCCAGAATGTGGTTTTTACCCTAGATAAGAAATAACATTTGTGTGTGTTGGGATTTTGGTAACATCACACACAATAGTAATTCATTTAATATTTATATTAGAATTTTTTACAAAAAAAATTGAAGTATTTTTATAATAGTGTATCATATTAGAAATCTGATACCAAAGTTAGTTTGGGGATGTTGGGTTTACCCTAGGTGCGACATAACATTTTTGTGCATTGGGTGTTTTGTAACATCACACGTGAGGGTAACCTTTTTAGTATTTTATTAATATTATATATATATATATAGAAACATTTATACAAATTATTGATAGTAATTATTTTAATTAATACAACATTTATACGAATTATTGTGAATTTTTAATAGTTTTTATTATTTTTTATATTTTTTTGCAAAGTATGAAAAATAATATTTATTACAAATATTTTATAATTTTTACTAGGTGATAAAATTATTTATTGAGTGATAATAATTATTAATTATTTATAACTAAATTTATAATAAATATTACTAATTTTTAATAATTACTAGTATTTTAAATTTTTTCTTCTGCAGCATTTTATAAATTATCATAATTTACTCAAATTTTTAATTTATTAATAATATTTTGTAATTAACACTAATATTTAATATTTATTAATAATATTTACTAATTAATTATTAATTATTATAAATTATTTAATAATTATTTAAATTATTATTACATTTTTAATAATTATTGTATATATATATCACTGTTTCTTAATTAATATAAATACTTCAAATATATTCTGACACTTTTTTAAACAACTATACATATTAAATCTATATAAACATATATATATATTACATTATTTCTTAATCAAATATATTTTTACAGATTTTCTTAAAAATATATATATATATATCATATTAATATATACATACATACATACACACACACACACACACACATATATATATATATTAAAAACATTATATGTTTTTTAATATATGTATATATATATATATATAAATTTACATGTTTTTTAAAAATGTATATATATATATATATATTCACATATTAATAAATATATATATATATATTAAAAACCATGCTTGTTTTTTATATAAATATATATATGTGTGTGTGAAAAAACTTACATGTTTTTTTTTAACATTTATATATATATATACACACAAGTATATATATATATATATATTAAAAGATTTATTAATTAATATAAATACATCAAATATATTCTGACACTTTTTTTAAACAAATATTCATATCAAATATTTATATATATATATATATACATACATACATACATATATATATATATCAAAACCTTACATGTTTTTTTAAAAACATTTATATATGTATATATTCACATGTTAATACACACACACACATATATATCCAAATTAAATAATGAGAAAAATACCTAAAAATCAATTGAAATAACTCATGTGAACCCGATTAACACACAAATATGCAATAATAAATTTACAGCAACCCTAAATACCAAATAAACCATGAAAATCAGATAAATTTCTTAACCTAGGGTTTTCCCAAACTAAATCATTTATGATGAAATGAAAAAAGCACAAAAATAATGAAATAGGAGACAAGTGAAATTCGTACCAAGATGATTCGAACTAAGATATGCAAAAATTCAACTACAACTGAGAATTTTGGAGTGGAGAGGTCAGACGTTGTGTATCGTGGACCGTTCAGGAGAAGGAGAGAATGGGGGGAGTGGAATAATGGAGGTTGTAGGTTTTATTTTAATATTAATTATGATAGTTTAATTGCAACATAATTAATTTCATCGCAAAAAAGTTTTTCATTAAAAGTATTTGAGATGAGAAATAATATTTATCACAAAAAGTTCCAACATGATAACTATTAGAAAAATAATTCTTCATATGTTGCTATTAACCGTTGTAAAAGATTATGCACTAGGTGGTGGGTATTCCTACCAATTATATTTATGATGGAACATTTTTTTCATCACAAATGATAACTTTTTATGATGTAATAAATGGTCCATTGCAAATAATTTCGTTTTTAGTACTATTTACGATGAGTTAATTTTCCCTCACAATTAACCCATCACAAATAGCCTATTTTCTAGTAATGGGTGGATGTTTCTAGTGTAAGAACCCGATTTTTCGTATCATGTAAGAATACTTTTAATTTTTTGTTAAAGCCTTGTTAAGTTCTATTTTTGAATTATACTAATAAACTATGCATTAAGTATATTTGGTTCATAAGGGGGAAGAAAGTAACAGAGGGTTTGAAATTTTCTATAGAGACAATTACATGGCGTTTGTTTAAAAAAACAGTGTGTATTAGATATACGTCATGTAATGATCTATCCAATCCAATTCACAATGTATATTTGGTTTTCCCAAGAGGGGAATTGTGAGAATTACATGATGTATAAATGATTTACACACCATGTAAATGTCATGAAATTTTTTAGAATGGGTGGACCCATTTTCTTTTTCCTCACCCCTATTTTATTTCTTTCTTTCCCACTCATAGGAGGACCTCCCATTTAAGCTCTCCTTGAAGCCTAATCTAGTATTTGGAGCCATAATTCTATACAGACTCTGATTCAGCTTCTAATTATCTCATTGTATTCTTATCAGTAAGTTCTCCAATCCTTAGTATCTAATAATTTTTTGACTTTCTATCATAGATGTTATTTTAGTGCAGGCTCATATTCCCTATTTTTAGGGTTTTCATATATCTTTCCATTTTATTTGATATGGACCAAACCAAAGGTCAATACTAGACGAGTTCTCCTCTACCGTCATAAGGTAGGTGGTCTAGTATTTAACCCTCAAATTTAATATGATTTATAGTATACATTGTGTTCCACATTCCTTTTTCACTGTTTGTTTCCCCAAAATTGAATATACCATCAATTGGCTTCCCCATTAGGGAACCTATTTAATTTTATAGATCCCACAAAATGTTGGAGGTTGTCAACCTCAACGTGATCCACCCCTTTGGATTTTACCTCTATATGATTATTTTAACTTCATGGATATATAATCAAAACACATATTTTTGTGTTTGGTTCATCTTATAACTTGTAATATCATAAATTAAATGGATAAATGTTTTGGTGTATCATGGATAACACACTTATCAATTTATAATGAATGAATAGAAATGAGTGGTGTGACCATGTCACTTGATTAATAAGATAATGGTTATTCCCTTATTAAAGAGAAATGAAATTCAATTATAAACAACCTATTAGATCGTATTAAATCCTTTTAATACTTATCAATGTTATGATAAATTGTCACAATGAACCATATGCTTTATGATACAAGGTCACGGTGTCTATTTTATAGTTGTTATATATGAGCATGATGTCCCTACTTCTGTTAGTAAATATGGGCATGGAATCCCTTCTATAATTATGATACATGGGCATGGAGACCCTTATGAGTTATAATTAATGGGAATGGTTACCCTTAGGAATTGTGAAAAACTAGAATGGAGACCCTTGCTCTTAAATATGAGCATGACATCCCTTTTGATATGATTCAGGCATGGATACCCTATTGTTATGAATTGGGCATGGAGGTGCTGTTAATATTATTTGAGCATGGAGACCCAATGTTTATGATTCGGGAATGGATACCCCACTATGATATCTAGGAATTATGACCCTACCATTGAGTTACAGGCATAGAATCCCAAAATTATTATTTGGGTATGGCATCCCTTATTCTTGTGATATCAGGCATGGTGTCCCTTATTCTTATGATACTAGGAATGGAATCCCTTATTCTTATGATATCGAGTATTTCACCCCTTGACACTTGTGAGACTCATGCTACTACTTATGGATACCTAAGTTACACCTTGGGTTCAGTCTAGTGGAAATATCCATATATATTTTTGTAGAATTCACTACATATATAGCCCATATATATGTATACATATGATTTATTATTCAAAGATTGTCGGTATGGTCCAAAGTAGGTAGTGTCAGACCAGTGTCCTTTAGGAACCAAAAATTACCCTTTACAGTTTTATATCTACTTACCATTATATTTGTACATTACCATATCATATGAACTAATTGGGTATTTATAGACATCGTTGGTGGTTTCCTACTGAGTTTATCTCACACCCTATTCGGGACACCGTTGGTACTTGGTAAGATTATGTGGATGTGGGTAGGGATAAAGAAACATTCCCAGTAGTTGATACTTGATTTGGTTATTATATAGGAGAGAGGAGGCATAAGACTAATCCATGGCTCGTGAATCTATTGAAGATAGTCTTTTTTTGTCTTTTTTTCCTTTTTATACATGTATTGTATTTCATGCATGCCTGTTCCTTTTTTTAGGTACATGACATTACATCATTATCTATATGATACTAGTTATGGTTGTTATCGGTTATTTATTTCATTTGTATTCTTTACCTTCCATTATCATTTATTTATTATGATTCTGTTATTTATCGATTTATTTCACCATGTTGTTACTCTGATCATGAGGTTATAGTATCTTCACTCTACCACCTAGGACCCTCACTGCTAGTCAGAAGCTTTTGGCATATGGGGAGGTGTGCTTGAGGCCATGTGACTCACCATCTCAGGCACCATTTTAGTGGAATTGAGGTCGGGACATCACAAAGTGGTATCAAAGGATCTTTCTTTTCTTTTGTCTAATCATTTGGGAATGTTAGATAGGGGTTAGGAATGTGTTAGAATTTGGAAATGATTTGTTCCTGGGATTAGTTAACCCATGTACAGGGAAAGGCCAAATTACCTAGGATGGGATATTATGTTCTAGTTTATGCCTTTTAATAGTTTATTTGATTCCATCGTTGTGTGATACACATGATGTGTGATGGTTATTGTTATGATTGAGGTTTATATTTTATCCTTGGACTGATATGATAAGGAAGCATAATTGTGCATCATTTTAGTCACCTTACAAGATTTATATGTCATGCATTATGACATGACACGTTTACTTATTGCGTGCATTTCTTGTAGCATGTTTTGGTTCTTATTACTATATCCATGAAATTGTGCTGTCATTTTATGCAGGGACTTGATAAGTGAGTGGTTTTGATTAAATGGATACCACTCTTCAATTTAAAAGGTGTATGGGACCTTATAAATTGGAAGTGATGATCCATATAGTTCAACATTTTAAAGATAAATGTTATAAAAATGAGAATAAAATTAAATTAAATTAGTTCAAAAATGAAATGGTCACCATTAAATAGGGATGTCAATTATAATTTAAAGGGTGTTTTCCTCTATAAATTGAAATTGAAACTCTGTAAATTGGGACCTTATGATTATAACATAGATCTTGACCTATACTCGACCTTAGTATTGTGTAGTAGGTAGCATCTCTTTTGTTCTATATAATTGCTCCTATTACCCAAACCTGACTCTAGGAGCAAGAATAGGGGTATGAATTTCACATAGGAAGTCTTGTACCTATCCTATTAGTTTATCTATTATCTTTACTATTATTTAAACTATCTAAGGTGTGTGTAGGAATTTATAGAGTTATTCCACCATGATGTACTCTAGTTGTGTGCCAGGAGGGTAGTGACAACCATGCTCTGGAGTTTGTGGGCCCTAAGCCACCAATGATACCTCTAGTAATTCCACCTATAGAACCACCTATTATACTTCATGTGAGAGATGATTTTTGGTTTTAAGGGGAGTTTATATGGCTTATGTAGACTATCTAGGGAGCTCTGAAACTTTCCCCTTCTATGGGAGAGTTGATGTAGGAGTTTCAGCATTAGTATATACCTACTATTTCGGGGGATGGTGGCCCCCAAGCTATATATTTATGGATTAAGATAGTTTTATCTATATTTTAACATCTATATACACATCTTGAGAGGATAGTTAATTTCAATACGCATATTCTTCATGGATCCTCCAAACGTTGGTGGGATATTTTGAGCCAATCATGTCAGTATCAGAAATTTATTTATAAATATTTCCAATATAGATTCTATGATTATGTCTTCCATGAGACCCTAATGGGTAATAATTCTAGGGATTTCATGAACCTGCAACATGGTTCTATTTCTATTATGGACTATTCATATAGTTTTATATAGCTTCAGCACTTTTCACCTATCTATACTACTAATGAGATAGCAAAAGAGAGATGATTTGAGGATGGGATTAGACATCCTATTCATTCTCAGTTGAAAGTTTTTTGGTTGACTACCATGTATGGTATAGTGATTCATTCCCTCATCACTGAGAAAAACTTAAGATAAGTTGACGATGTGAGCTAGGGCGGTTCAAAACTGAGATAGGTAAGTGGTTTGACTGGTAGTTGGAAACGATGCTTTAAGACTACACATAGGATAAGTGGAAGTCAGATGACACCCAATTATAGTTACATGGTTTTTACCCGGTGTGGGAAACCTATTTATAATAATCCCCGGTGTCCCTAAGACCCTATTGAGTGCCAAGGTTGTGAAAGGTTGGGGAATCTTCAACGTTTTTGTAGGATCTTTCCATTTGTGACTGATGGGATAGGATTCATATCAACTCCACCTTTAGGAGTAGGATTAGGAGCACCTCACCAAGCAGGTTTATAGAGTACTACCAGTCGTACAGGAAGTGGAGGAGGCCATGGATGAGATATCCTGGATTTATATATATATTTCTAGTATATAGGACTTACTCAATGTAGTCAAGTTGCAGCACAGGGTCATGGATCAGACCATATTTATTCAGTACAGCCTATACTAGAGGTGAAGGGTGTCGATCCATCTACTATTTGAGGTACTATTCTAGTAGCCTCTACTATTATATCTTCCTTATTCGATACAAATTAATGTCATTAATTTATCTATATGACTATTGTGTAAATCCTTGGGATTGATATTGAGTACTTATGTGGTGTGATGACACTTGATACTCCTTTGGGTATAAATTTATAGAGTAAGAACTAATGCAATGAATTCCCCCTTGCGGTAAGCATTCATCATTTCTTATGGAACCTCTTCATCCTCAAGATGATGGGATTTTATGTCATTGTTAAGATAGACTAGTTGGTTACCTATTGCACCTATGTGGATTTTTATCACCGAAGAGTGTTATTTTCATCACCATAGGGTGGTACTTATACTCACATCGGAGAGTGGGATGTCTAAGTAGGTAGAGCTATACTAGAGAATCTTGAGCTAGGTGGAGTGACTGCCCAGATTTACATCCTTTATATGGATGATTAGGGATAGCATCAGATTGAATTTCCCCCTATAATCGATCATTTTAGGGATGTTTTCCATGATTAATTTTCTAGACTACCTCCTAAAAGAGAGGTAAATTTTACTATAGAGATAGTTCGTAGAGCTGCATTGATATCCATTTCTCTTTACAAGATGACTACTACTGAGTTGCAGGGGCTCAAGAGGTAGCTGGAGGATTTAGAGTCTAAGGGTTTTATATAACCTAGTAATTCCCCCTGGGGTTCACTAGTCCTTTTTACCAAGAATAAAAATATAACTCTTAGTATTTGTGGATTATCAAAAGTTGAATCAACTTACTATGAAAAAAATCACCCCTTGCCTTGAATTGATGATTTCATTGACCATCTCAGATGATAAAAGGTATTCTCGAAGATCGGTTTGTGATCAGGCTATCACTAGGTGCATGTCAAACCTTCAGACATACCACGTATGCCTTTCTGTAGTCAGTACATTTTATATGATTATAGGGTCATTATTTTCAGTCTCATGAACATGCCTTCCATTTTCATAGCTTTTATGAATAGTGGTTTTCATCCCTATTTGGATCCCTTTTTTGTGGTCTTTGTAGATGAAATCTTGGTGTATTTTCATACTCAAATAAACCATTTCAAACATCTTGAGATCATTTTGAATAGACTAATAGAGAACCATTTGTATTATAAGATTATTAAATTTCACTTTTGGATTAACAAAGTGAACTTCCTAGGTCATATTATCTCATAAGAAGGAGTGTCATTTGACCTAGAGAAGGTGAGAGTTGTAGTACCTAGAATAATACCAAAAAAATATTTGATATATGGAGTTTCTTAAGTCTAGTTAGTTATTATAGGTGATTCATATAGGATTTATCACACTTAGAAGAACCTATTATGGGATTGAATAATAAGGGTGTGAGGTTTATATGGTCATAATTCTATGAGAAATCCTTTCTGGATCTAAAATTTAGATTTACCTCAGCACTGGTTATGATTCTACTAGAGCTAGGCAGAAGCTATAAAGTATATTTTGATGCATTAGGTATTGTTATAGGAGCAGTTATGATGTAGTGAGATCAAGTCATTGCATATAGGTTATGGAAGCTATAGCATCATGAGCATAATTACCCGACGTATAATATCGCATTGGTAATTGTCATTCACACTTTGTGTTGTTGGAGGCATTACCTGCTAGGAGATAATTTTTTGGTGTTTACGGACCACAAAATTTTCAAGTATATTTTCACACAGCATGACTTAAACCTTAGACATAGAAGGTGGGTTGAATACCTATATTCTTTTAACTTCGATCTTGCTTATATGCATGTTAAAGGAAATTCTATTGTCAATGCTCTGAGTAGGAGAACTCAGACACAAGTTTTTCAGGATACCAATAGTGAGTGGAAACTTATGGACCTATTTTATGATATGCATATCTAGGTTTAATACCATCATTGATATTCTATACTTGCATCACTATCAGTGATCTCTTAAAATTTATATAGAGTGAATATGAGGAGCTTTTTAGACCTAGAAGTCTTGGTCCTATGAGGGATTATTTCTAGGGAGGAACCACCTCCATGTTGGTCTATTTATGGATATGAAATCCTCTGTATACATGGGAATATTTAGGATTCTATAGACATGAGAGAAGATCTAATGTGAGGGTATCATGCTTCTCAGTGGGTAGTGCACCTAGGTATCTCCAAGATTTATAATGATATACATCATTAGTATTTGTGGCATGGGATGAAATATTAGATATTTTGTTTTATTTCTAGCTGTTACACCTATTAGCAGGTGAAAGTAAAGAATCAGTGACCTATTGGATTGTTACAACCATTATCTATCCTAGAATGGAAATTATATGATGTTCCAATGGATTTAATGGTTGGTTTACTAAGGTATCATTGAGGTATCAATGTGGTTTGGGTAGTCGTAGATATACTGATGAAGGTATCACACTTACTTTCTATCTAAGAAACTTTCTCAATTGATGATCTAGGAAGATTGTATGTCCATGAGATTATATGCTTACATGGGTACCCTTGTACTATCATTTCAAATAGGGATTCTTGTTTCATGTTGAGGTTTTGGCAAGGGTTATATAGATATTTGGATACACGAGTACTTTTGAGCATAACCTTTCACCCCCAGACTGACGATCAGTCAAAACAGATGATACAGGTTTTGTAGGATGTTCTTAGAGAATGTATACTTAATTTTGGTGGGTATTGGGAGATACATATACCCCTCATAAAGTTTTCCTATAATAATAGATTTTAGGCGATGATTCAGATATCTCCTTATAAGGACTTATGTGGTAGTATATTCTGTTCACCCCTGTATTGGATAGTGGTAGGAGAGGTAGTGCTACTTGGTCCTCGTCTAGTGCAAGAGACTTCGGAGTAGATGAATTTGATGAGAAAACACATGTATACTTCTTAATATAGACAGAAATCATATTTCGATCACCTTCTAAGACCTCTATAGTTCGAGGTCAGGGATCATGTATTATTTTAGGTATCACCCATACATAGGAATAGATGGATACAAAGGTAAGGGAAGTTTTCACCTCATTATGTTAGGATGTTTGAGATTTTGGATAGATTCAGGTCGATAGCTTATTGGTTGTTACTACCTCAAAGTTATTGGGTCATGCATAATGTCCTCCACATTTCATAACTTCGTCATTATCATACTAACCCATATCATACTTCTTATCTCGAGGATTTTGATCTAGATATTGATTTTTCTTTTGAGGAGTATCCCATACGCATCATCGATTAGAGCATGAAGTACCTATGAGGATGGTTTATCCCTTTAGTGTAGGTGTTATGGAAATACGACATGTGCATGATGCAACTTGAGAATAGAAGGCTGACGTACATGCTTAGTGGCCAGAGTTATTCTCAAACAGCATTTCGCTTCCCTAGGAATGAAAACTCGGGGATGAGTTCCTTTAATGGGGGAGGCCATAAGAACCTGGTTTTTTGTATTGGTTATGAGTCCTTTTAATTTCTTGTTAAACTCTTGTTAAGTTCTCTTTTTACTTGGACCTGGAAACTATGCCTTGAGGCTGGTTGGTTCGTAAGGGGAAAGAAAGTATCATAGGTTTGAAAATTGGTTGTAGAGCTAATTACACCACATGTGTTGAAATACATGATGTGTAATGGTTTGGATAGACCAATTCACAATATTTATTTGGTTTTCCTAGGAGGGGAGACCCCAATAATTACATGAAATGTAAATCATTTACATGTCGTGTAAATGTTGTGAAATGTTTTAAAGGGGCAGACCCCTTTTATTTTTCCTCACCACTATTTTCTTTATTTATATCCAATGCATAGGAGGACCTCATATTTGAGATCTCCTTAAAGCCTAAGATAGGTTTTGGATCCATACTTCCATCTATACTATGATTCATCTTCTGATCATCTTGTTGGATTCCTTTAGGTAAGTGATATACTCCTTAGGCTTCGTTCTTCATTTGTCTTTCTATTAGTGATGCTATTTTGGTGCAGGATCATATGCCTTATTTTTAGGGTGTTCTTCTGTTTTACCATTTTCTTCAAATATATTCCAAACCAAAGGTTGATACTGGATTAGTGCTCCTCTACAGTCATAAGGTTAGTGTTCTAGATTTTATCCCTCAAATTTGAGATGTTTTATAATATGTGTTGTTTTCCGCATAACGTTTTCACCATGAATTTCCCCTAAATTTAATATGCCTTCAATTGGTTCCCCCATTATGAAACCTATTTACTTTTATAGATCTCACAAGACATTGGTGCTTGTATTCCTCAATGTGAGATTCCCTTTTGGGTGTGCCCCCTGTATGATTATTTAACCTTCATGTATATATAACCAAAACACCTATTGGTGTGTTTGGTTCTTATTATAACTTGTAATATCATAAATGAAATGGATAATTTTTGTGGTGTAGCATGGATAACACACTTATCAATTTATAATGAATAAATAGGAGTGATTGGTATGACCACATCACTTAATTAATAAGATAATGGTTAAACCCTTGTTAAAGAAAATTTCTATTGAATTATGAACTACCTATTAGCTCATATTAAAGCCTTTGATTGTATATCATTGTTATGATAAATGGGAACAATGGACCTATGATTTATGATATAATGGAATGGCATCTCTTTTATAGTTTTTATATACAGGCATGAAGTCACTCCTTCTGTTAGTAAATATGGGCATGGTGTCCTTCTAAAATTTTGATATATGGGAATGGAGAACCTTATGATTTATAATGAATGGGAATGGCGGACCTTATGAATTATGAAACATAGGTATGGTGACCCTTATAGTTATATATGGTCATGATGGCCCTATTGATATGATTCAGCCATGACTGGGGATGGCGTCTCTATGAGCAACTTCCTCATGACTCTTTCACCTAGATTTTCTGAAGATTGGTAATGGTTTCTATTCATCTCTCTAGATCTATGCTCACATCATGGATTATTTCAATATATAATTGGAATTATCATTTGATAATTTGGTTCTGGAAGCATCAAAGGAAATGAACCTATTGACGTTTAATAAAAACCTTGAATCCGATTCGAATCGAGATCCTCTCTCAAAATTTAAAAGCATCTCCTTCCTGGAAGCACTAAAAGGAATAGATCTATCAAAAGTGGTTTCCTCAAAGCCTCCTCTTTATAAAAAATTAGAGGATTGAGGTTATTTGGTCACTACTAACCCTGAATCCCTTCAAAAAAGGCTCAACATGTGTAAGTTTTCTATTCTGGGGAGTATTACATATCTTAAGGGATATAAACCATGGCCTATTTTATATCTTATGTCTTGAATATCTCTCTATTGGGGAAAAGAAATTGGAAATTTCTTCCAATTAGAATAGTATATTATCACATTATCTTGGTTTCCTAGGAAGATCTAAACATATCTTAGAAGACTATAAACCATCAATTTCAACCTATTTTTCTACACTTATCCGAATGGGATATCTCCTTTAATCCATTTACACAAAGGAACTCCTTGGAAAAAATATGGGTCAGACTACTAGTTTAAATTGGGTATTTTGGAATCCAAAAATCCTATATGATCTTACTTCATGTGTAGGTACCCCATTAAAGATTGATCAATGAACTATGAATGAAGATCTAGGCCTGTATGAAAGAATTATCATTGAATCCAATTTGGATTCAAAATTACCGAAGTCATAGAATTTACTACTAATGACTAAAAATATAACATTAGGGTTGAGTATGAGTATAAGACCCCCTTTTGTGAGGTATGTAGAATAATTTTCCATTCCATTGCTAATTGTAGGGTGGTTCAAAAATAGGTAAAATCACCCCCATATAATGATTGGAAGGATATTAAGAAAGTTAAAAAAGAAAAAAAAACCATCATTGAGAAGGGTGAACCCTATAAAGGAATGATGGTGGTTTGTGGGTGAAAAAATAGGACATCATTTCTATATCCAAATCTAAATATGGAAATATCTGGTCTGATCTAGTTGAAGAATAAAAAAAGGAAATAATGGGGGATATCATAGCTAAGGAAATTATTCAGGATATCTTGAAGATCATCAATTACACTCAATATAAAGACAATATTGAGGGTCCAATTCCTAAAAAATACAATTATCCTATTGAATCTATTTTTCATACTTCAGTAGAAATGAACAATGGGATATTCAATAAATTAGAATCCCATGACCTAAATAATTTTATAGAACACTCTCACCCTGCTACGAATGATTATTTGATGTTGGGTAGGGCATCCCCTAAAGAAAAAAAAGAATGTCATATTTGAAAGAAAGCATGCCTCATATGATCAGTTCCTTTTTGACGATAAATGCATCATCAAGATCCTTAATTAATAGTCATATTTTTTATTTGATCATGATGGAAGATGTGACATATCCACCCCCAAGAAAATGATCTCAATGAGACCAACACTCAAGGTGATGGGGATTTTTCACAGGCTTTTAAACTTGATAATCAGGATACTTTTATATCCAAAAAAGAGGATTCACCTCAATATCCCAATTTAAATTTGAATGCTAGAACCAAGATTATGATGTCTGAAAATTTTTCTGATGATGATCATAATACTTCTCTCACTGCAAAGATATATGGATATAGTAAAAATGGTATTTATATAACCCCTATTCATAACCAAAATGTTAATTCTTCTACTTATAGTGAAAAAAGTACTAGTTCAATCAGAAAATTTCCAAGGAATGGGAACTATGGAGGTAAAAAATGGGGGTTCTAACCCCAAATACTAGTTTAAATGAATATCCTCTTTTGGAACTATTAGGGCCTGGAAAACTTTAACACTCTCAACTCCTTAAAAATATTTATTAATGTTCATAAACATAATATTTTTTTCATTTATAAGACTAAAATTAATTACTTTCCTATTTTTTTTGTTTTAGAATGTAAAGGTTATTATTTTATTAGTGTTACAAATAATAATTCTTTTGTTTAATATTTTTGGGTTTTTGTGCATTCCTCTTTGAACAATTTTTGTTCTTTTAACATAGAAGATCAATTGTTCACTTCTTAGGTTATATTACAAAACTCCAACATGTTATTCTCCTTCATATATGCTAAAAATAGATACCAAGATAAAAGATATCTTTATAAAATTATGGATAATATAAGCACTAGAATACATGATCCTTGGATTATTATTGGGTATTTTAATGTTATACTGTGTCCTAGTGATAAAATGGGCCCAGTTAATTCTTTTATATCTATAAGGGAGTTTAAATATTATATATAAAATAATAACGTAATTGATATTAATTTATTTGGATCCAAATATAATTGGTATATAATTCATTTTAATAGAATAATATACATTAATCTTGATAGACCCTTTTAATGAAAAAACTCTTAATCAATGGGATACTGTGTCCAGCACCACCCTCCCAAGAGTTAATTATTATCATTATCCAGTCTTGGTTATCCTTTCTATTAGAGGTTTTTGGCCTTCCCTACCTTTTATATTTAATAATGTCTAGACCTCCCTCCCTGATTGTGATGACATTGTTAAGGAGGTCTAGAACTCTGTGGATTATGGAAATGAATCTTTCTCATATATCATGAATTTATAAATTTTGAAGCATAATATTAAGGGATGGTTTCAACCCACTTCCAACCAAATTGAAAATGAAATTTATTCTTTGGAATACAACATTAATTAGTTTCAAGATACTTCTAAAAATTCTAACTTTTCTTCTAATTTTTAAAAAGAAATATAGCTAACTACTAATTTAAATTATCTATTTTCTATTAAAGATAAAATTCAAAAGGATATTTTCAAAGTAAAATGAATCAAAGATGGAGATAGAAACACAAAATTATATAGTTACCTTCAAATATATAGGAAATCTTGTATACCTTTTACCTTTCTTAAGGATAGATAAAACATTATTGATAATGAGAAGAGACTTTCTGGTCATATTTTTTCTCACTTTAGTAATATTTTCAATGGTCATGAGCTAAATAAGGATTTAATCCCTGATATCATTCCAACCATTATTATAAATTATGAAAACATATACCTAACATGTGTCCCTCTTAATATTGAAATTAAAGATTTAATATTTAGCTTTAATCTAGATAATGCTCTGGGACCTGATGGTTTTACTAACTCTTTTTTTTCATCATTATTGGGATATTATACATTCGGGTGTGTGTAATCTGGTAAAATAATTTTTATCTAATGGAATCCTCCCCTAGGGACATAATGCCCAGTTCCTCTGTTTGATACCCAAAGTTGATAATGCCTCTAAGATTCATTTTTTCAAACCTATAACTCTTATTAATACTCTTTATAAGATCATCTCCAAAATTCTTGAAAATAAACTTACCACAATTGCTAATAAACTTATCTCTTGGAATCAATTTGATTTTTTGAAAGGTATAAATATTCATGATTTTATATGCTTGGATTATAAATATATTAACCTTATAAAGAAACTAAATAGAATAGGTATCATTTCAATTAAGCTTGACATTATTTAGGCTTTTGATACTATTGATTGTAGCTTTATTTATAAGGTTATTCTAGGCTTTGGTTTCAATGATATTTTTATCAATAGAATTAAAGCCTTATTTAACTCTAATCACATCTATATTCTCATAAATAGATCTCCTAAGGGATATTTTAAATGATCAAAATGAGTTAGATAGGGTAACCCCCTATCTGTCATTCTTTTCTCTATTAATGAGGATTATCTAAGAAGGTTTCTTACACACTTTGTGGATCAAGGGAAACTTAATTCTATTACTGCCTCAAAAAAACTTTTTGTCCCTTCTCATATGCTTTATGAAAAATATATTATTTTATTTTTACAAGGGGGAAGTAGAATATCCAAAATCTCAAGGAATCCCTCTCCTATTATGAAGTTGTCTCAGGTCAAGATATAAACTAGAATAAATATTGTATTTTATTTGGTAAATGGTTCTCAGTTAATAGAAAGATTCGTATCATGAACAATTTCAACATAAAATAAGGTTCCTTTACTTTAAATTATCTTGGTTTACCTCTTTTTTTTGGAAGGCCTATAAGTAGTACTTTTCTAAAATAGTTGATCAAATAAAGAATAAACTCTCTTCTTGTAAAGTAAAATCTCTCTCTATGGATAGAATAATTTTCCTTATTAAATCCACCTTTTTTTTAAAAACGGTTTACTTTTTGATGGTTTATAAATGGCCATTGTACTTATTAGAAATATCAATTTCAACTTCAAAAAAATTATAGCTGAAGAATTCTTGAAATAAAACTAATTATTGTCCCATGGACTAACTATTGTAATCCCCTTGCTAATGGTGGCCTTGGAATCAAGAACCTAAAATTATTTAATAATTCTTTACAGGATAGTATTACTTAGAATCTTTTCAATAATAATCACATCACTCTAAAATTTCTTAGATCTAGTTTTATTGATATATTTAATAAAGGAAGACAAAACTATATGGACACCTCCATCTGGATAGTCATTAAATATTATTTCTCTAACATTATGGTTCATTCCAGATGAACTATTAATAGGGATTCCTCTCTCAATTTTTGGCTAGATAATTGGACTGGTTTTCCTATTATTTCCATTTTTGATCCCTTTAATTCATCTATTAACACTCACATTTCTATAAAGTATTTTTTTAACTCTAACAGACATGATATGCCTAATACTATTAACAACCTAGTCAAAATTTAGTTTTTTCCTCCATATGATGATTTTTTTTATATAGGAATCAACTTCTAATGGTATTCCTGATTCAAGGTTATTCTTTAGTCATAACTTCAATGATATAAATGATTATTTTACATGGTTTAAATGTTTTAATAATACTTGAATTTGGCCTTCCTATTTTTCTATAGTCTGGAGGATTGCTCATAATCAAATTCCTACTGATATTTGTCTACAAATTTTCAGTATTCAAGTGTGTTCTAAATTGTTGTCATTGTAACAAAAACATATAGGATATTAACTTCCTATTCTTATATTTTTATAATTCTACTTATTTATGGAATTATGTTTCTAATATTTTTGAAATCAGATGGCAGGAAGATGTCTTTATTCAAACTCATCAGCAGCGCTATACAATAGATGATGCCTCCCCTCAAATCAGAAACCTTCTCACAGCTATAGTTGCTGAGATTGTGCATATAATCTAGTATGATAGAAATTATTTTATACATAATAACATTATTTTCAATATATAGGTAGTAAATTTAAGATACACTCTTCTATTAGGGAGGTTGGCACGCTGCAACATGCTACTTGTAGAAACTCCATTCATGATTTTACTATTCTGTATCTCTTAGGTGTTGTTGGAAACTACAGTTAGCCTAGATGAACTTTTAAAGTATTTTGGAAATATCCACTTCTAGGATGGATCAAATTCAACAATGATAGTGCCTTAAAATGAAATCCAAGCTCTTCAGGTTGTGGATCTATTTACAGATATCATAACATCTAGGTCCTTGGATGTTTTTATAGAACATACATCATTAAAAATTGTTTGTAATCCTAAATGATTAGTGTCATCTCTACGGTCATATTTTCTAGAAAAAAATGATGGACCAAAATATGCCTTGAAAGTGACTCTACCACCATTGTGAAAGTGGTCTGTAATGGCATCACTCATCTTACATGGCCACTCACGGCTAGATGGATGGACTGCTTGGACTCACTATCAGAACTCAACTACATCATCACCCATGATTTTTGAGAGGTGAATTCGGTAAAGGATGGCCTCACCAATAAAGGAGTTACCACTGATATCACATGATTTTATGATCTTCCTTAGGAGTTAAATTCTTTTTTTTGAAAAATATTTTAATAAAATTCCTACATTCATAATTTTGTAACTTTATTTTTAATTACGATTAACATGCCTTTAGTCTTTTTGACTGAGGCATAACCTTTTTAATATATATATATATGATTTGGGCATGGAGACCCAATTATTATGAATCAAAAATGTTGACCATGTTAATATAATTCAGGCATGGTGACCCTATGGTTTTTATTTGGGCATAGTGACCACACTTTAAGATATCTGAGAATGATAACCCTGCCATTATGAGATGCGGGCATGGCACCCCAAAATTATGATCTAGGCATGGAATCCCTTATTCTTGTGATACCGAGAATAGAATACCTTATTTTAATGATATTAGGAATGGAATCCCTTATTCTTTTGATACCAAGAATTGTGTCCCTTGACACTTTTGAGACTCATGCTACTACTTATGGATGCTAGAGTTGATCCTTGGGTCCAGTATAGTAGCAGAAACCATATATATGGTTATAGATGTCACTATGTATATATTCTATTTATATGCATACATATTTATTATCCACTAAAAGAGTATAATATTCATTATTTATATTATAATATTCATGTGCTTCATTATTCATAAACACCATTTTTAGTGCATTTTAAAAATTGAACATTAATTCACATTATGATTGTAATTCCTTCTTAAAATTCACTATTGCATGGTACATTTTTGAACACCTACTAGGATAAAAAATGTCCTTGATTTTATTTTAATATTTTATTTTAAATTCCCCCATGCAATAAGTAATAATTCATGCTTTTGTATCACTTCAAGATTCTCATTGGAAGACCGTCAAAATGGGCCTTGAACCAAGAACATTCTGGGCAAAGTGAACTAGACAAAAACCCAAAAAAAGTATTGTAGCAGCCATGATTCAATACAAATGATTATTAAAATTGAACTAGATATAGAATAAATCATGGGGAAAATTTCATTCAAAAATGTCTCAAGATAATTTAGATTTTTTTAATGGTGTTCCAGATGGCCCAATTTAAAGATACAATTCAGGTCCAGATTTTATGGCCTAGAAAAATAGCCCACTATTTCACTCATATCTCAAAAACAAGAAATTATTTTGGTCTTAAATATTACAAACTATCAGAGGAAATCCTTATTTTAATTTTTTTTATTCTATGAACCACCAAAATTATACCATCTAGATGCTCGTTTTGACACATTTTTCAAATGAATGCAATTTGGCTTGGGTTTTTTTGTCAAGGGTGGAAAAGTCTTCTCTCCCTTAACTTTACACCCACCTAGGCCTACCACCATTAATTGGGGTGACATACACTATTTTAGGATCAACCCAAGGCTTAAAAAATTACTATTTAAGTTAGTTTTGGTGAAGTAGTTGAGGATATTTTGGTTTTGGTTTCATTGTAATGTTATGCTACCGCTTTGTGTTTGTAATCACATTTCTTCCTCATGTAAGTTGTTTAATTCACCTTAGTTTATTAATAAAATTTCTTACATTCCTATTATTATATTATTATTCATATCATGTTGATATTATTTCCTCAAGGTGTGAATTCATTCACACCAAACCTTGTGAAATTTATCACATAATGGTGGAGTGATCGTTATTTTGTTGTTTTTACTTCTTCAATTCCGCCCTCATAAGTCTACTTCCCGATTTCATTGAGAAAATGTCATCAATGGAGGGATAACTATTTTATAGTTTTATACAATAGAGTATCAATGGGATGTATTGGATTTTATTTCTCACTCTCTAAATGTTTATTAATTTCTTTTATTTGAGTTTTTTTATTCAATGATTTTCTCTCTTCCTCTTCCTTATTGAATTTTATCTCCCCACTTTTATGTGTTAATAAGATCATTTACCTTGGATTACTCATTAAAATGATCTTACAAGTATATATGTTATTAGAATATATGTGTAAAGGTGTTTAACCAGTAAGTTATGAGGTTAGGTTGAATTCATTGAATGAATCCTTCTCAAGTTAATGAAATTTAAATTGTTAAAAAAAATAATTTCATCCAATACATCCCTTGTAATAACTTAGGATCAACCCTTTCTTGTAAATTGAAATCACTTAGATCTATTTTTTATCTTTTAAACCCATCTAAAATAAACCCAATTTTTCCACTTCATAGCCAAAAATAGTCCATATAATGTACGTGTCTATAGATTTATTCTTAGGTCTCTGAGGATTCAGCAACCCAAGATACACTACAAGCGACCACTTAAACCTAAAAATTTGGGTAAATCTGGATGAGACCAAATTTTGGAATCATTTCTAGGGATCCAAGTAATTCATATCAACACCTATTCTATTCTCCCCCATTTCTATTTACTCACCTCAAATTCTCTTATCTTTTCCCCTTTCTTTTTTTTCACTTTTCTTGGTTCATGTCCACCTATACACGTGACCAATCAAACCATATAGTTAGGGTGGATAGTCATGGGGTTTGGGAGTCAAGTACACCAAGGTAACTCTTTCCATTAGATCCTAATCTTCCTAATACCCCGGATTCAAAAATCGATCCCATTTAAATGGAGGTCCTTCAAAGAAACCAACTCATAAAACCAAGTGGGAACCATAATAGAAATCCAAATGACGCAATCCCAAACTTGGGGAATGAAGTTTATCAAACCATAAATGACTACCACACACCTTACTATACCAATTCACCCTATTTCATTAGTCATGATACCCTAGGATAATACCACTATGTCTTCAAAACTCTTGTTCTAAACCACCTTCCAACCTTCCATGGAATTGAGTTAGAAATACCATACCTTCCTATAAAAGAGTTCAAAAACATTGTTGAAACCATATGCCCACCACATCAACTTGACTCGGCTAAGATGAGGCTCTTTCCTTTATCACTTAAGGATCAAGTAAATAATTGGTTAAACAATTTTTGACCTACATCAATAAACTTCTAGGACCAATTTCAAATAAAATTATATAAAAAATACTTTCCCCATCACAAAACAATTGCGCTTAAAAAGAGCATTCAAAACTTTTTTGAAAAAGAATGGGAGTCATTTTATGAAACATGGGAAAGGTTAAAAGATACACTCAACATGGTACCTCACCATGGATTTTCAATCCCATAACAAGTTCAAATCTTCTATAAAGGGTTGGTTCTGAGAAAGAAACAATTCATTAACATTATGTGTAATGGAACCTTTAAAAACAAATCCCCAAATAATGCTTATGGGTATCTAGAAAAACTGGATGAACAAAACCAAACATGGGGAACATCACCCTACTATGAGAATCCACTAAAATATAGTTGAATTTACATACTTAGGTAAGAGTAAATCCTTATGGAAAAAATTAATGCACTCACTAGGAAAGTCAAGGAGATCAATCTTTGGAAGGTCAAGGAGATCAATCTTTGGAAGGTCCATGAAATTTAAACTATTGACCTTGTTTTCACAATTTGTGAAAAACATGACCACAAGACTAAAAACTGCCCAACCATCCCTTCCATTAAAGATGTTATTTTAGGAGTACTTCCAATGGAGGTCAATTCACTAAAATTTTAGAAGCCATAATACCAAAACACTTTCAATCCAAGGTACAATGACCATCCAGGATTCCATTGGAAAGATAACCAGCAACCCAACCAACAACCTAGTTAGATACAAGGATCAAACCATTACCCTCCACAAAATTTTCAAAACCATGACCAGATCCAACTCAAATAGTTCAATACCAAAAACCTCATGTCCAATACAAATAACCCATTTAAAAACTAGTACAAAAACCAAAGTATCCTCTTGGGATAAACCAACCAGCACAAGCCCCTACCCAATTTTCCCTGTCCCAATCCTTTAGTTGTTTTTTAAAAAAATGGAGAAAATGAACTCATAAGTCTAATACCTTAAACACAACCTTAAAACCATTAAAACTGGTAAGGAACCTATGTATTTTTAGGTGGTACCATCCTCAACTGTAAGGGGAGAATCTAGTTACACACAACCCTATCATGAACAATTAAATGTAGTGATTGTTTTAAGAAGTGTAAAATCCATTGAGAAACCTAAACAAGCTATTCTAGAACCATTAAAAGCTTAAAAAATCCATAAAATTATGAAGAACCACCTATAGATTCTAAGAAACCCAATGATAATGAGAAGGAACCACAACCACACCAAACACCCAAACAACTTTCTCCCTTCCCTCAATACATGATAGGAAAATCTAAACTAGAACTAAATGGAACTTTGAGGGAAATATTATCTTAGGTTAAGTTGAAAAATCCCTTTCTCAATTCAATCAAAACCATTCCTACCTACTCAAAGTACCTTAAGGACTTTCACACTTTTAAAAATAAATTTTTACATAAAAACCAAGTCCTTTTGGCTTCTAATGTGAGTACCATAATTTAAGGGACCATTCCTCCAAAGTTGAAAGATCTATGATGTCCATAAATCAATTTTGAGTTAGGAGAGAACAAAGTTTCCAAATAATTTTATTATTTAGGATCTAGTGTTAACCTCATTCCTTATGCCATGTATTGTCAGGTAGGTCTCAAATAACTCCAACCCACATATTTCACTCTTCAACTTGTTGATCGTAGTGTTCGAGTTCCTAAGGGGATCTTAAAGGATGTTTTGTGAAAGTTGAAAATTTAATTTACCCTAATAAATTCATTGTTATTAACAATCACCCAATATTGGGTCTTGGGGAGCAAACCCCTATCATCCTTGGTCATCCCTTCTTAGCAACAATCAACTCAGCCATCTGAGTTAGGAATGGGAACATGACAATAACCTTCAGAAACATGAGCCTCAATTTGAAAATCTACAATGAAAACCCTCAAATTGGGGGTGATGAAGAGTTCCATGAGGTTAATTGGATTGGAAATGTTTATAGTGAACTAGAGGAACATCAAGTAATTATTGAGGGATGTTTAAGTCAAGAATAGATTGAGTTCCTTTGTTCGTGTGAGGGAAATTTTTCTCCTTGTCTTGAATCTCATTCTGATAGCTCTTTTGATAATTTTCTAAAATCCCCAATCAATGATACCATTTTTGAAATCAATAACATTGAGTCTATAACCACTCATGACACTAATCTGGCCAATTTGGTGCCTGAAACTTCTATTCAAAAGGAGACAATTTTGTCAAGAAATTTAGAAAAGGATACTGAGTTCAATACAAAGTCCCATCCTTCTTTTGAAAGTGACAACCAATATGATCTCAAATTTAAGTTCCTACCTTTATCACTCAAGTATGAATTCTTAGGGGACAATTTATCCTTTCCTATTGTCATTTATTCTTCTCTTAAATCCAATTAAGAGAGGATTCTTCTGGATGTCATAGAAAAGCATAAGAAAGCAATTGGATGGACCCTTTATGATATTCCTAGGATTAGATCACTCATTACAACTCATAGGATTTTTCTTGAATCTAACTCCAAACCATGTAGTTAACCTTAGCAGAGACTTAATCCCAATCTTATAGATGTGGTAATGAAATAAATTATTATTTTATTGAAAGTAGGTATCATCCACCCCATTTTTGAGAGTGAGTGGTTAATCCCAATTCAAGTTGTACCAAAGAAATATGAAATCATTATGATCACCAAAGAGGATGGTTATCTTCTCCACAAAAGGGTCATTAGTTGATGGAGATTCTATAATAACTATTGGAATCTAAAATCATGTACCAAAAAAGACCATTTCCATTTTTACTTCATTGATCAAGTCTTCAAGTGATTGGTGAGTCATCAATTTTATTACTTCCTAGATGTATTATCAGGGTAGAATCAAATCAAGGTCTCCTTAAAGGATCAAGGAAAAACAACCTTCACTTGTCCATTTGGAACTTTTTCCTTCAAGCACATACCCTTTGGGTTATATAATTCCCATGTTACCTTCTAGCGGTGCATGATGGGAATCTTCTCAGACATGGTGGGATATTTTTTAGAGGTATTTATGGATGAATTATAAATATTTGGGGATAATTTTGAGAGATTACTTATAAATTTTGAAAGGATTTTGTCAATATGTGAGGATAAGAATATCATCTTAAAATAGGAAATTTTTATTTTATGGTAAAGGAAGGACTTGTTCTAGGCCATATGGTCTCTAGTAGAGGTATTAAAGTTTACAAAGCTAAGGTTGATATCATCTATCACCTTCCCTATCCTAAAACTTTCAAGGAAGTGAGGTACTTATTAGGAAATGTGGGTTTCTATAGAAGGTTCGTTAGGAATTTAAGCTCTATTTACCAACTACTTTGTCCTCTGTTGGTGAAAGATGCTTCATTGTTATGGACATAAAGATTTGAGGAATAATTATCTACACTCAAATCAACTCTTATCTCCCCACATATCATGAAATCTTCTAATTGGAAACTTCCATTCAAACTCATGTGTGATGCAAGTGACTTCACTGTAATAGAAGTCTTAGGAAAATGGTGTGAAAAAACTCCATGTTTCATTGATTATATGATAAAATCTTTAAATTATGTACAAATCAACTACACCACCATTGAGAAAGATTTACTTACTGTTGTATCTTCCTTAGATAAATTCATGTCTTATATCTTAGGATCACCCATAATTGTCTTCACCGACCATTCATACCTAAAATACCTTTTCCAAAAACAAGCTGCTAAGGATAGATTGATTAAGTGGTTCATTCCTCTTAAAGAGTTTGATTTAACAATTAAGGATAAAAAGGGTGTTGAAAATTTTGTAGTTGATCACCTCTCTAGGTTGGAATTCAAAGAAAAATCACATCACCTTTCTGTGTCTGATTTATTTCCAAATGAGAACCTTTATTATGTGAGTGATTTCCCATGGTATGTTGACATAGTAAGACATTTGGTTATAGGTTACATTACAAAATTCATCAGAACCCAATCTAAGAATAAATTCCTTTCTGATTTCAAACACTATGTGTTTGATGATCCATACCTCTTCAAGTTCTATCTTGATCAAATAATTAGGATATTTGTTCCTGAGTTTGAGCAAGAGTCCATTCTAAGATTATGTCATGGAGAGGCATGTGGAGGCCACTTTTCCTCAAAGAAAACCATTGAAAAGGTCCTACAAAGTGGTTTCTACTGGACTAAACTCACTGAGGATTCATACCAATTCTACCAAATCTTTCCTCAATGTTAACAATTAGGATCCATTACCAAAATGAATCAAATGCCCCTCACTCCCATTTTAGTTGTCAAAATCTTTGACCGTTGGGGAATTGATTTCACAAGACCCTTACCAAACTCTAGGGGATAACTCTACATCCTCTTATCTATTGATTATGTCTCGAAATGGGTTGAGGCCATTCCCACTAAGTCCAATGACCATCATGTTGTGATTTCATTCTTGAAAGAGCACATATTTTCTAGATTTTGAATCCCTGGAGCTATCATTAGTGATCGTGGAACCCATTTCTTCAAACGTCCCTTCTCGAAACTCATGTCTAAGTATGGGATTTCTCTTAAAGTTTCCACTTCCTACCATCCTCAAACCAATGGTCAATATGAGTTGGAAAATAGGGAGATTAAGCAAATTCTTGAAAAAATTGTCAATCCCTCAAAGAAATATTGGTCTGAGAAACTCTTGGATTCCCTTTGGGAATATCATAATACATTAAAACCCATCCTAGGAATGTCACCATATAGGTTGTTTTATGGAAAATCATTTCATTTACCTATTGAAATTGAACATAAGGCCTTTTGGAAAATCAAAAAAAATAACTTTTCCATTTCTTTAGCTGAAGTAAAGAGGAAATTAGATCTTAATGAACTTGAGTAACTTAGGATGGAGGCTTATGAAAATTAAAGGATAAATAAATCTAGAGTTCAAGCCTACCAAACTAGGAATATAAAATCCAAACACTTTGAACTGGGAAAATTTGTTCTCTTATATAGTTCAAAATTTCATTTACACATGGGAAAGTTAAGGTGTAGATGGTTAGGTATATAAATAGTTCATCATGTGTACCCTCATGGGGAAGTAGTGATCCATGATCCCACTGGTGTTCATGTCTTAAAAGTCAATGGTCATAGGTTAAAACCATTAATTGAATCATTCAATAAACAAGAAACAAAGAAAGAGTTAACTGAGCCAACCTATAAACCAAAAAAAAGTTGATAAATTTAGGGTCTATGTCGGGCTAACAACATTAAAAAAAGTGTTTTCCAGAAGGAAAACCAACCTTCAACTATACATTTACTCAAGTATGGAGTTTCAAAGTAAACAGGTATTTTTTTCATTTCCCTTTGTTTTTGTTTATTTTTAGTTAAGAGAACCTCAAGGGTTTCCCATTGTGTTCTAATTGTGTTGGTGTGTAATATTTAGGGACTACTGAGATTGATGGATTTTTAGGCAATTCATATTTCCTCTAGGTGTACAAACACAAACTTACATCATTGATGAGGCTTATCCGAGTGACATGGAGATCAAAGGATTAAATGGGAGCAATTTTAACTTCAACTTTAACTATAAGGTGACTTCATTTCATGATTTTCACTTTCAATTTTTTGTTTAAATCCTCTTATCTACCTCTACCCACCTTCTAAAATTTACTTTCTTTAAACACTAAGGATAATGTTATTTTATGTTGGGGGTATATAAAATAAAAAAATTCTTTTATGTGCATAAAAAATTGATTTGAAATGAAAAAAATGAGTGCCTTAATGGAAGGAAAATTTTATTTAACCTTGAACGGGATAATATACATTGTAAAATTTGTAACTGAATATCAAATAATTTTTCATGACTTGACTTTTATTTTAATGAAATTTTAATTTCATGAGAATAGATTTTGGAAAGTGTGTTTGTCTGATGTGATTTTTCACCATCTATATTTTTATTCATTTAATAAAAAAAATACAACACAAATAATTTATATTTTGGGGTATTATTTTGAGTTCTTGGGGTCCCATAATAAATAGAATAGTTTTAGTGATCTTTTTTATTTTAACATGAGTATTAAAAAAATCAAAAAAAAATAAAACAAAATGAAAAAAAATAAATTGTGCAAAGATAAATGGACTTACCTAATGTGTGGCTTTCGGCGCTTGGGGATTGTGAAACCATAGTTTTCTGGGCCAGATTTAGAAATTTTATCTCTATTTGTGGTAATTTTAATTTTTTTTATTGAGTAAACTCAAGATGATGCTCGAGTATGTGGGATTTACTTAGTTTCCTAAGGTCTTTGAGATTGGGAGTCATCAACAAAGTCTCGCTACATGGGTTGACTCGATTGAGTTCAATTTCAATTACCATGGTAAAATTGGAAAAAAAATCAAACATAAAAAAAAGAAATTAAAACTCATATTAATATTAAAATGTGATTCCATCTAGTGCTTCCATCTATTCTCCCTTGAATAAAGATAAACCCCTATGTTTATTGTGATGCACAACACATCACCATGCTTAATTGAAATTGGATGAAATGTGGCGATGAATTTGAACAAAGGAATGGGTTTGGGATTGGGATATGCTTATAGACATAGCTTGTTTTAAATTATTTTTATGGGTTTAGTAATTTTTTGGTATGAGATCTTTTGTTGAGAATTGTATATTAAAATGTTTTGGGAAAAGGAAATTTGAATTTCATATTTTTGAGATATATTTTTCTCAGGACTAGAAAAACTCAAGTTGGGAGGGTTTATTAACCACTAAAAGAGCCTAATATTTATTTTTTATATTATAATATTCACGTTATTCATTATTCATAAACTCTGTTTTTAGTGAATTTTAAAAATTGAACATTAATTCACATTATGATTGTAATTCCTTCTTAAAATACATTATTGCATGGTATATTTTTAAACACATCCTAAGACACACAATTTCCTTGATTTTATTTTTATATTTTATTTTTTGGTCCCCAATTATATAAGAAACAATTCATGATTTTTGAGAACTTGAGGATTCTCATTGGAAGACCACCAAAATGGGCCTTGAATAAAGAACATTCTAGGTGAAGTGAACCGAACAACAGCCCAATCAATGTACTATAGTGGACAATTTCCAACCCCAATGATTCTAAAATTTGAACTTGAGATATACGAAATCATGTGGAACATTTCATTCAACAGTGGCCCAAGCTAATTCAAATGTTTTAATGGAGTTCTAGGCAGCCTAGTTTAAAGATACAATTTTGGGTCAGATTCTACAGCCCAAAAAAACATCCCACCATTTCACTCATATCTCAAAAAAACAAAAATTGGGATGACATTTTACAAACTATCAGGGGATATATGTATATTTATTTTTTTCTTCTATGACCCACCAAAATTCGGCCATATAGATGCTATTTTTGACACATCTATCGTAGGAATTCAAGTTGGCTCAGGTTTTTTTTCAATGGTGGAAAAGTCTTCTCTCCCTAAACTTTCCACCCATATAGGACAACCACCGTTAATTGGGGTGATTTAAACTATTTGAGGATAGACAAATGGCTTCAAAAATTACTATTTAAGGCAGTGTTGGTGAAGTATTTTATGGTCTTTTGTGATATGTTTCATTGTAATGTTATGATTTCACTTTGTGTTTGTAATCGCACTTCTTCCCCGTGTAAGTTGTTTGATTCACCTTAGTTTATTAATAAAAGTTATTACTTTACTCTTATTTTATTATTATTAATATAATGTTGATACCATTGACTCAAAGTGTGAATTTATTCACACCAAAACTTGTAAAATTTATCACACAATGGTGGAGTGATCGTTATTTTTTTGTTTTTACTTCTTCAATTCTGCCCTCATAGGTCTACTTTCCACTTCTGTTTAGAACATGTCATCAATGGAGGGATAAATATTTTATGGGTTTATACAAGGGAGTATCAAGGGAATATATTGGATTTTATTTCTCACTCTATAAATTTTTACTAATTTCTTTTATTTGAGTTTTCTTTATTCAATGATTTTATATCTTTCTCTTCCTTATTAAATTTTATCACCCCACTTTTATATGCTAATAAGATCCTTTACCTTGGAGTGATAATTAAAATGATCCTAAAAGTTTATAGGTGATTAGTATGTGTCTTTGAAGGTGTTTAACCAATAAGTGATGAGGTTAGGTTTAATTCATTGAATGAATCCTTCTCGAGTTAATGAAATTGAAATTGTTAAAAAAAAGAATTTCATCCAATCCATCCCTTGTAATAACCTAGGATCAAACCTTTCTCATAAATTAAAATCACTTAGCTCTTTTTTTTATTTTTTAAATCCATAAAAAATAAACCTAAAGTTTTCCACTTCATTTCCAAAAATAGTCCATATAATGTATGTGTCTATAAGTTTCTTTTTAGGTATATGAGGATTCAAAAACCCAAGCTACACTACAAGTGACCACTTAACCCTAATAACTTGGGTAAATTTGGGAGATACCACATATGGTTACTTGTTCATAGATTACCAACATGGGCCAAAGCATTTAGTGTCAGTATGGTGTCCTTCATAAACCAGATTCGACCTTTTACAATTTTATTTATGCTTACCATATATCTACACACTGCTATATTATATGCACTGACTGGGTATTTATAGACACTGTTGTCGGTGGCCTACTGAGTTTATCTCACACCCTATCTGGGTCACCGATGGTATCTAGATATATTTTGTGGATTCAGGTAGGGATAAGGGAAATAACCCATTGGTTGATACTTGATTTGGTTATTATATAGAAGTAGGTAGCCACATGACCGAGTTATGGCTCGTGATGATATGGAGATAGTCTTTTTGGTCTTTTTACCCTTTTGTAAATGTATTGTATTTCATGCATGTTTGTTCCTTTTTGTTAAGTACATAATATTTCATCATTCTATATATGATGCTAGTTATGTTTGTTTTTTGTTATTTATTTCATTTATATACTTTACCTTTTATTGTAAGTTATTTATTATGATTCTGCTATTTATCTATTTATTTCACCGTTGTGCTACTCTGATCATGAGGGTATGGTCACCCCATTATACCACCTTGGGCCATCACTACTATTTAGTAGCCTCTGGTATACATGGAGACACAATTAAGTCCATGTGAATCACCAGCTCAGGGAACCATTTTAGTGGCATCTGGTTCGGGATGTCCCATCTGGCTGGACTAGGGAGGAGGGTTAGCCAATAGCATTTCCAAGAGACAACGATGGTGTGTTGTTCTAGGGAGGAGGAGACCCTAGAAATATCGGTACAATATCCAGTGGTGTGGATATCCAAAGAATCTTCCCCTATAAGCTTAACTTTTTATTTATTATTATTATAATAGTTTTCCCTATTGATGACAACTGGTGGCATGTTTTTTCCATTGACCATAGCAGGTCACCCCCCCCCCCCGATTTATTATAATTTTTTTGTTTGATTATCCATTTTATACTACCTATTGAAAGGCCTTTTATATCTTATCAATCCCCATCATTGGAATAATTTACTTTGGCCTAAACTATTCTAGCCATGAATTCCCGCTAGAACTAGCCGAAAAATAAGGGTAACTTGAATTTCCATAGAAAACCATAATCCGATAAAATTAAACACATATAAAACATATGTTTCAAATTTTAATACCTGAAATCAAACTATACATTATCCGTATTATTTTTTTATGGCAATAACTTGACCATTCGAGATCGGATCAATGCACGGTCAGTTTCGATGGGGCTAAATTAAAACCCTATACTTAAATTAAGGTAATTTTAATTTTTCTTGGATCATAAAATTCACACGATTGCTCTGATACCAATTTTTGGTACCGGGGTGTGTATAAAAAGCTTATGGGCCAGGGATTTTAAAAAAATTATCACCAAAGTGATAAAAAATTCATTGTCTCTGGAAAACCAAGCCCCAATAGAGGTCTAAGGATTGCATATGAATTTATTATGAACAAAAATTAAATGAATGAATACCTTATTCAAATAAGTGGCATGTTCAAATCCATCACATCACCGATGATCATTCCTTTAAGGATCCAAGTTCAAACCCCACTAGATTGTCCACACACATTTCAAGAGTCTACACGGATTTCGATCATCGATTTCTAGGTGCTATCTTGGAGCTCTGATGATTCTTTTTACATCACAATGATCATGATGATCCCTTCCCTTCAATCAGTGAAGGTTATTGAAGATTGAAATCTTGTACGGGAGCTTTTTCTCTCTTAGATGTGGGAGGAGATAGAATCTCTCAATTTTGAATGGATAAACAGTCCATGGAAAATTGATTCTCCTCTACTTATATAGTGGGAGTTAAAATACCTGGAAAAAGTTCTTAGGTCCACATATATCCAATGCCTAATGACATCCTTGTCGTGAGAGTGGTAAAAGATGAATTTATAGTACTAAATATATAGCATAGTGGCTAACCTTGGGGTTTCTCTCAAGGAATCAATGTCTATAACCCAGGTAGTATTTCTAAAAATATTTTTATATTTTTTTAATATTTTAAAAACATAAAATCAAAACAAAAAACAATGATAAAAGACACAATGGGATTTAAGAAATAGTTAATAAAGATAAAATACCAATATAGGAAACACAACAAATCCAAAACAAGAAAATATAGAAAGACAGACAAAACAGTCAACAAGAACAAGGCCAGATCCAGGTGGATTCACCCTCAACTTCCTATTATAAATCAACTTAAAAATTAAATCAACAATTATCAACTCACTCAATTCATGGTCTATGGATCGATGCACACACCTCTCTTTCCCAGAATAGTGAACACTCATGCACAAAATCACTTCCAATACACGATCACTCTCCCAAAAGTGAAGAAATCACCAAATCATATAACTCTAGCCAAAAAAATTCTCCCTGGCTGAATTGATCATAGAAGGGTTAAAAGTCACTCAACCTAACCTGACCACTCGATCGAGCAATTTAAGTGAATAGGGGGGAAATATTAAGGGGGAAAGAGAAGGAAATTGATCCAGTGCAAGAGTGCGCTCATGTGCACCCCAAATCACCTTCACAGTCTCCTCATAATATTGAAGAGATGATGAGGTGTGGATCTCCAGGTAGTGTTGAGTTTCACTACCTGAATCAAACCCTATAAATTAGATCTCCATTACTAGATATTAGATAACAAAACACTAAGAACAAACCAACAGACACACAAACATCACAATAAAATTCACAAAACAAAATAGTATACTGTCTGTATTTTCATAATAGAAACGAAAATGAAAAACAAAGAAAACAAAAGATAGAAAAGTGGGGTTCCTGTCTCCAGGATTTAGAGAGGGTTCTCATGTCTGGGGGGAGATGTATAGGGAAACAAAGAGGAGAATCTCTCCTCTTATTCTGAAAACAAAAACAGAAAAAACACAAATGAACAGTCAGTAGCTACATCCATGTGGCATGCCTTCATGTGCACATCACCAGGCTTTAGTGAGCTCCTAGTGAATATAATCAACCTATTATAATGGACTAAGTATCCCCCTGCACTTTCTCATGAATAACTTAACCTTTGAAAACTGCCCACATTCACTGAGTTCACCCTTCCATAAAACAAAGAAAAAGAAAACATCAGACAATTTGATAATATATAACTATTATTATATATAAATATATAAGTATATATTAATATCATTACTTATAAAAAATATTTTATAAAAAAAACAAAACTTATTAAAATAAAACTGTATATTTACATATTCCTATAATTATTATAATTAAATTATATAATCTAAATATAAATATTATAATATTTTTTTGATTTATATTTAATATTGAATATATATATATTACTCAATTTAATTATAAAATAATATAATATGTACAAGTTAAAATTAATTTTTAGTAAAAAAAGTATACTAAATATATATTCTTATTATAATTATATAGATTGATATCATTATTATATTTATTATATTTATTATATTTATTATATTTATTATATTTATTATATTTATTATATTTATTATATTTATTATATTTATTATATTTATTATATTATATTATATTATATTATATTATACATTATAAAACATAAAAAATGAAAATGAGAAGGAAGATTGGGGGGTTGATGGATTGAAGAAGTTGGAGGAGAGGAGCGCAGGTCTGCGGAGGAGTAGAGGAGAGGGGCTTCGTGACAGTGTATGGGAGAGGAGCAGGGGGATTTCATCCCACGGTGGTGGAGAAGTAGGTGAGCTCGAGTGGTGACTGGTTGCAACTTCAAATCTGGAACATCGAGGTTTTCAGCGACAACCTTGGTTTTTGATTCAGTGGTTAACGGTTCTTTACTCAACCAGCGGTGCTCAGCTCATGGTAGAGGCGATGCGACGAGGTGTGGAAAGGTGTGGATGACATTTCTTATTGTAGCTTGGGTGGGAGAGGATAACTTACAATAGTGAGGTTTGGTGGTGAAAGGGGGAGGCTACAACCACGACGATGCTCTGTCCTCATCTGGGACTGGCGATTGTGGCTTTTATCGTTTGATTTGGGTTCTCGTTTAATTCCAACTTATGATGTGCATGAATTGCTTGTGCTGGTTTGATTCTGCTATAGTGTGGCAGTGAGTGAGGGGGATAGAGTGCTGGTGGTGACTCTTTGAGTCACCATTGGGGTAGGCTGCTAGTGAAGGGTGTGAGGAGAAGGGCATTAGCGGTGGGTTGGGATGTTGGTGGTGACTCAAATGAGTCACCATTGGTAGAGGTGTAACAATGAGAAGGGGGTGGCTGGGACTTTGATTTTGGAAAAGGGAAGAAATGGACTGGCGGTGACTCATTTAAGTCATGGTTAAAGAAAGTGGTGGTGACTCAAATGAATCACCATTGGCAAGTGTTGTGCTGAAAAATTGACAAACAACAACAAAAACATCATAGGTTAAATCAATAAATTAATTAAACTAGAAATTAAATAAAATTAAATTAACAAAGGAAATTAAAATTATAATTCACATTTTAAAATTGTAAAAAACAAAATAATTTTAATTATAAAATATTCAATAATGAATTTATTACAGATTAAAAAAAATTAGTATATAAATTAATTAAAAACAAAAAATTGATGTCAACTCGCTTAAATTAATAAAATAATTAATTAATTAAAAGAACTAATAAATGAAATAATTTAATTAAAATAAAATATTATTAAGTATTAAAATATTTAAAGAATATGATTAAATTGTAATAATTAATTTAACTATTTAAAGGTATTAAAAACCAAAGTGAAATTTTATTTATTTACGAATAAAAAATGATGAATTAATTAAATTGAAGAATTGATCTAAAAGAAATGAAAACTGGATAAATAAAAAAATGAAAGAATAAAAAAATGAAAAATTATAATTTAAATAAAAACAAAAAAAATAATGTTAAAACATAATGAATTATTTAATTTTAAATTATTCAAAAACAATTAAAATAAACACTAAAAACATACTTTTAACACAAAAACATATTTTTAACAATTTGATACATAAAATATATCAATTGATAGTTATTAACTAAAATACATTATTTTAATAATAAAAAGAGAATAAAAAGTGAAAATTGATGTGGTAAAGTGCAAAAAAGAACAAACCCATCAAACACCCCTACACTTAAAAGTTTTTTACCCTCAAACAAATGCACGATTTTTCCTTTGTAAAACAAAAGGAAATGATTTGTCAAATTCTGTTCAAAATAAGCATGTCAAGACTTTAAAAAATAGAGGCATAGAACCATGTCAGTCTTTTCAAAGAATTTTTTCAAAAGTGGTTTTAACTAACTTCAAACACCCACTGGAAATAAAAGGTAACACAAACTCATTCATTGTCAAATATGTTATGCCTCCTATATGAAGTCACATACCGCCCTACTTCAATTCCAGTTCAAGTTACAATTCAAGGAGTGATGATAGTTTCAATCAAGTGGAATTAAAACCTTAATAAAAGTCATCTTCAATTTTTAATTTCTCCTAGGTTCCAAAAAATTATTATTATTAATTTTGTTTTAATTTTTTCATTTGATGTGGTTATTTTTTATTGCACTTTTCCACAAGATTTTTCACTTTTTATTATTAAAATAATGTATTTTAGTTAATAATTATAAATTGTTGTACTTTATGTATCAAATTTTTAGAAATATGTTTTTGTGTTAAAAGTATGTTTTTTAGTGTTTATTTTAGTAGTTTTTGAATAATTTAAAATTTATTAATTTATTCTATTTTATCATTAAATTTTTTTATTATTTTTTTATTTAAATTATAGTTTTCATTCATTTTATTCTTTAATTTTTTATAATTTATTATGTTTTAATTTCTTTTAGATTAATTCTTAAATTTAATAAATTCGTCATTTTTATTCACAAATAATTAATTTTTCTATTTTATTTTTTATACCATTAAATAATTAAATTAATTGTAATAATTTAATTCTATTCTTTAAATATTTCAGTAATATTTTATTTTCATTCAATTTATTAATTATTTTAATTTATTTATTTATTTATTTATTAATTTTAGCAGACTAACATCAAATTTTTGTTTTTAATTAATTTAAATGTTAACAATTTTTAATCTGCAATAAATACTTTGTTGGATATTTGTAATTAAAATTTTTTAACATATAAATTAATTAAAAACAAAAAATTTATGTCACTTCACTATAATTAATAAACTAATTAATTAATTAAAAGAATTAATAAATCAAATAATTGAATTAAAATAAAATATTATTAAGTATTAAAATATTTAAAGAATAGAATTAAATTATTATAATTAATTTAATTATTTAAAGGTATCAACAAAAGTAAAAAATTATTTATTTATGAATAAAAAATATTGAATTAATTAAATTGAAGAATTGATTAAAAAGAAATGAAAACATAATAAATGAAAAAATATTAAGAATGAAAAGAATAAAAATTTATAATTTAAATAAAAACAAAATAATAAAAAAATTAAATATTAAAATAGAATGAATTAATTAATTTTAAATTATTAAAAAACAACTAAAATAAATACTAAAAACATAATTTTTATAAAAAAACATATTTTTAAAATTTTGATACATAAAATACAGCAAATTTCTAATTATTAACTAAATTATGTTATTTTAATAATAAAAAAATAAAAAGTTAAAAATGATCTAGTGAACTGAAACAAAAAATGGCTACATCAAACTCCCCACACTTAAATGTTTGTTTGTCCTTAAAAAATGTAATTTTTTGTCTTTGTAAAATGGAAGGAAATGATTTTTCAAATACAGTTGAAAAAAAGCATGATGATAAATGTAGTACAACAATAGGTTAATGAAACTGAAAAGAGTGGGTGCAAGCATGTTTCACAAACCAGCTCATTATAATTTTCAAATCACTAGATTTTAGCCAGCTAACACCCAGTAATAATAAAAAATTCAAAATTTTTAGAAGATTAGGTGGTATTCCCTCACACTTAATTCACACTAGAAGGCAACAAAAAATGTTCTAAAGTAAAATTTGCAGCATTAAAACAGAATTAAAATGGAAAAATTAAAAGCAACCACTCCCCTGATGTAGAAACTTTTCATTATCTTTTTTTAATGAAGCCTCCTTAAGTTTTATTTGTGTAGGAACTCTGACTGCTCTATTCAAATACCTACAAGATATAAACAATTAACATTAATCTTCATAATTTAAAGCTCAAAGTAAAATGCAACCAAAGTATGAGTTAGGGAGTTTTATCCAATAAATCCAATGAGTTTCTTTATTTGTTCTTGAATGATTATCATGTGGAACTAACTGTCTGTTTATTAACCTACTAATAAAAACCACACAAATTAAAAATAGCATTAAGAAACTAAAGAAGAAAATTAAAATGGATAATCTTAGGATAACCCCCCCCCCCAGAGGTGTTGTGGTTTGACTGTCCACAGCTGGACAGTTACTGAATCAGTCCATTCTGATAGGGGGTGTGGATTCTTACTAAGGAACCACCAGATTTGGATTTTTTAGAGATTCAAAATCACAACATGAAGAAACCAACAAACACACAAAAGTCACAATAGAATTTATAAAACTGATTAGTACACTGACATTATTTATAGAATAGAAATGAAAATGAAAAATAGAGAAAAATGGAGATGGAGGACTGGGGTTCCCGTATCCAGAATTTGGAGAGGGTACCCATGTCTGGGGGGAAGATGTTTAGGGAAATGAAGAGGATAATTTATACTCTTATTAAGAAAAAAAAATAGAAAAAAATACAAACCAATAGGCAGCAACTACATCCACATGCCATGCCTTTATGTACATGTCACTAGGCTTCGGTGAAATCTTAGTGAACATGATCAACCTCTTGCAATGGCCTGAGTATCCCCTCTCACTTTCCCATGAATGGTTTTACATTTAAAAACCACCCACAATCATTGAGTTCTCCCTACCAGAAAACAAAGAAAAAGAAAACGTCAGACACTTTGATACCACGTAGCTATTATTATATATAAATATATAAGTATATATTAATATCATTACTTATAAAAAATATTTTATAAACAAAACAAAAATTATTAAAATTAAAATGTATATTTACATATTCCTATAATTATTTTAATTATATTATATGATATAAATATAAATATTATAATATATATTAATTTATATTTAATATTTAATATATATATTACTCAATTTAATTATAAAATATTATAATATGTATGAGTTAAAATTAATTGTTAGTAAAAAAATATACTATATATAAATTCTTATTATAATTATATATATAGATATTATCATTATATTTATTATATTTATTATATTATATTATATTATATTATATTATATTATATTATATTATATTATATTATATTATATTATATTATATTATATTATATTAAGCATAAAAAAGGAGAAGGAGAAGGAAGATAGGGGGTTGGAGGCTCGTAGAAGTGGTAGGAGAGGAGTGTGGGTCTGCGGAGGAGTAAAGGGGGGGCATCGTGAAGGCACAAGGGAGAGGATCAGGGGGCTTGAAACTCACAGCAGAGGAGAGGTAGGTGAGCTTGAGTGGCAACCGGTTGTGGATTCAGATCTGGAACATGAGGGTCTTCAGCGGTGGCCTCAGTTTCTGATTCAATGGTTGGTAATTATTCACACAATCGACGGTGATTAGCTCTCAATAGAGGCGGTGTGATGAGGTGCGGATAGGTGTAGACAGTGTGGATTATGGTAGCTTGGGTGGGAGAGCAGAGCTCGTGATAGTGAGGTTCGACAATATAAAGGGGGCTATAGTCGTGGAAACGCTTAGTCTTCATCTGGGATCGGAAGCTCATGTTGTATTCAAGCAAAAGTGGGTTAGATTTTCAATTTCGATTCAGATCTGGTACTGAATTTGATTTGGGATTTTTTTAAGTTTTAATCTTCATCTGGGTTGTGGTGGTCATTTCTACAGATTTGTCATTTGATTTTGGTTTCCATTTTATTTTTTATTTTTTTGTGCTTGAATTCCTTGTATTGGTGTGATTCTGTTGTGGCGCAGCGGTGAATGAAGAGGGTGGAGTGGTGGCAGTGACTCCTCGAGTCACCGTTGGGTTGGAGAACAATAGTGGTTCAGGGAGTCATTGTAGGGGTTGGTTGTTGGTGAAGGGTGGAAAGAGAAGGGTGCTGGTGAGGGATTGGGATGTTGGGGGTGACTCAAATGAGTCACCGTTGGCAGAGCTGCAATAGTGAGAAGGGGGTGGTTGAGATTGTGATTTTGGAAAAGGGAAGTAATGGGCTGGCGGTGACTCATTTGAGTCACTATTGAAGAAGCTAGCAGTGACTCAAATGAGTCATTGTTGGCAAGTTATGTGCCTAAAAAATTAACAGACAACAACAACAAAAACATTAAAAATTAAATCAATAAACTAATTAAACTAAAAAATAAATTAAATTAAATTAATAAATGAAATTCAAATTCAAATTCACATTTTAAAATTGTTAAAAGAAAAATAATTTTAATTAAAAAATATTCAATAATTAATTTATTGCAAATTAAAAAACAATATCATATAAATTAATTAAAAAAATTGGTGTCAGTTTTCTTAAATTAATAAAATAATGAATTAATTAAAATAATTAATAAATCAAATAGTTTAATTAAAATAAAATATTAATATTTATTAAAATATTTAAATAATATAATTTAATTATTATAATTAATTTAATTATTTAAAGGTATCAAAAACAAAAAGTAAAATTTTATTTATTTACGAACAAAAAATGATGAATTAATTAAATTGAAAAATTAATCTAAAAGAAATGAAAACATAATAAATGAAAAAACAAAAGAATAAAAAGAATAAAAAATATAATTTAAATAAAAAAATGAATTTTAAAACAGAATTAATTAATTAATTTTAAATTATTCAAAAACAACTAAAATAAACAATAAAAACATACTTTTAACAAAAAACATATTTTTAACAATTTGATACATAAAATACAATAATTAATAATTATTAACTAAAATAAGTTATCTTAATAATAAAAAGATAATAAAAGGTGAAAATGATGTGGCAAAGTGCAACAAAAATAGCCACATCAATGCCCACTAAATAAGTTATAAATGAATCATTTTGATGAACTAACTATTTCATAAACATCATTTATATTTTATCACCTACTTGCAATATATATTAAATGTATTACATGATATAATAGAGTCGTTAAATTGAATTTAAATTAATGTTAATATTAAAAAAATTATTTACAACGAACACAGGAATAGAAAACATACATAGGGACTTGGCCCCATGATACACACCCCAAACCTTTCCTACCATGTCGTATATTTTGATTTACCAAAAGAGGGTATACTCTTGGATATGCTATTGTGTGTGACCCTCTAGGACCTTATCTCGATAGTAGATAATATTATTCATAGACCGAGAGGGGATTCTAGCAACCCATTAAGACCCCTAAAGAGATATGTAATAGTCATAGTGATGACAACCTTCCTATGAACACACTCTGTGTAATATAATATATTTGTCTTTTGATATGTCATAAAGTAGGATGCATAGCTTGTGTCATCATCCATTCTTGATTTATTATTTTTTTTCTAACTATAAGGGCTTTACTTCTTATACCATGACCATGGATTTAGTAAAGGTATTGTCATCTTGATCAACTAGGCCTGATATGTCACTTCCTCAACTTGAAAGTGAAAAAATTTATCTTGATCATTCAACCAATGTCATGCCACCAAGGACGCACCCAAAACAAGCTACCTTGAGACAACTTCAATGTTATTTTTTTTACCTTACAAAAAAGTATGCAATCAAATGGTACACATTGATAATGATTTCAAGTCAGGAGACCAATACACATGTTTGTAGATAGGAACAACCAATGAAACCTAAAACATGTGGTGTTCCTATTGGTGGGTTTGTCCTCATGATCTCATCTACTCGAGATCACCAAGTGTAAATTTCATGATAAGAAGTCTCAATTCTTATGATCCCCCAAAACCTGATGGTCACACATCATCTATATTTTGACGGTATGATGTATCTGAACCATAGGACATAACTTTAAGATTATTGTCATGGTATCTCCAGTTTCTCATTATAGCCTAGTAAATGCTATAATATTTTGATAAGAAATCTAATCTAATGACATTACCATAAATATAGTGGAATCATAAGTATAATAAATATTCTGGTAAGATAAACACATGTATATATCATACTATATACATGTAATGGTAATCAAATTACATATATAAGTTGGGTCTAGTGTACCCAATTTCAACACTTTTTGAGAGAAAAACACATAAAGATAAAAGATTTAAATTTAAATATCATTTTCCCATAAGATAGGAAGGTGAAGTATCATGAAATATAATATTTAGGTGTAAGAAACCAATCATAGAATAATTATGTTCATGAAGAGGCATTATAACTTAATAAATGATATTTGAGTTATCAAAATCCCTTATGGATTTAGTAACACTTGAATAGAAAACCCTTAAAAATAGATCTCATGATGGATTTGAAAATCCCTTGAATTTCATGAAAAAATATTATATAAAAATCCATGTCCAATATATACAATACAAAAAATGAAATAAGTGGGGAATTTTCATCATATCTCAATAAATCAAAATTGAGATGCAAAAACCCTTATGAATTAAGAAACATTTTAATAGAAAACCCTTGAAAGAGAGATATTTGAATTGAACTGAAAATACCATAAATAAAAGATAGTTCATGATATTATATATCCAATAGGAAATATAAACACCATTTAAATGAAATTATGTGTATAAAACAAAACATTTATCAAAGAAAGAAAATAGAGAAGAAACACCCTTACAAACATCATATTTTTTTAATTAAGATCATTTTAAAGGGTTTTTATAAGAGGTAATTGTAAGTAAATAGAAAAAAATGAGGAAATTATTAATAATACTACTATAGGGTAGAATTTAATCAACATATAATAATGAATTTCAAGAAGAAGAAGAATAAATAAATGAAATTATATTGAGTTAAGAAACACACTTACCTTAAATCCCACTTTATCGAACGACCTCTAACCCCATATATAATAAAAATAACAATATTAATCACTTATTTAAGAAGTTTATTCAATGCTATGAAATTTTATAAAATTCATTTATAATAATTTTTCACAAATATTTTAGTTATTTATATTTTATTTTCATCATCGGATGTTATTAGCTTTGATTGTTTGTTTAGTGCTAGTTTCATAATAGATGTGTTAATTGTTGTTTATAGATTCAAAGTTCATCATTATGAGATAATTATAGATACTAGAATATATGTTTGATAATGATTTATAATCTTTTAATTTCAATGAATAAGTATTTTAGTTATGATTCATGATGATGGAGTTGGTGATGATCTTATTTTAGTAATTTACAACAAAAAAAAAGGTTGGTATATTAATAATAAGATAAATATTAATATAAATTTTAAAAACCATAGAATAAAAAATATTTTCTAATTAATTTATAATAACACTGGTATTTAAGTTTCCATATTCATCAATGATATAAATTTACAGTAGTTTTCAAGTGGTTAAACTGACCAAACAAGAATAAGTTAATCTATGGGTAAGTATGGTAAGAAAGTGATTCTTTTTTTATAATATCATTATTAAATAAGAATAATGATTTTATTTAGATGTTTTAAGGTGTTAAATAATTTTATAATAGGTTTTTATAAATAATAACATTTTATATGAAAAATAAAATATGTTGCTTCATGGAGACAGCAGTTTGCACGTACACACGGGTGTCGTTCTCATTTTCCATAAAATGTAAAGAATTTCGGAATTAATTTATATTTTATAAATATTAATAAATTTTTAAACATAATATTTATTCACTCAATTCCTCCTTTGAACCATCCATTTAATGTTTTTATGAAAATTGGATTACTTCGCTTATGGAGGTGGTAGTCTGCACATAACACAAGCGACATTTTAATTTTTTGAATGATTGGGAGGAAGGTATAAAATAGTCATACCATAAACATAATAGAATTTTAGTATAATTATGATACTGATGTAATTATTTCAACATGATAATATTATATTCTGAGGATTTAGAATAAAAACGAAAGAAAAAGTACTAATTGAGAATTTTCCCTTACTCCTTGGAAAATCTCCATTTCAAAATGGATTAAGGCTTTGAGAGATGGTATTTTGGGAAGAAAAAAACCTATAGTAAGTGGATAGGAGTTTTTAGGAGTTATTTTTGAATATTTTTTTCTAATAAAAAAGTCTGGGGATGTGAAGATAAGTGGGGTGGTGATGGATCCTTTTATAAGGGAAAGCAGTTTCATTTTTTTGTAATAATATAAAAGGTAAAGTCATTATTCAAGGGTAAAAAAGAATCCAATAATAAAAAATTATGGATTAAGTGAAGATTTAAGTTATATCAATCCTCAACCATAAATTTTCACACAATTATTTTTTATGTTTTTAAGTCTTTTACTCTTAGATTTTTCACTTTTACCACTTTTTTTATCATGATAATTAACCTTTTTACCTAAATAATTTACTTTTAATGCCTAAAAATAAAATGGGTCCCATTTATTAATTTTGAACTACTTATTAAAAATATTAAATCAAATTTATAAAATAAAATTTATATGTGTAATAAAAATTAATTTGATCATTAGCTCATGTAACGTGTAAAAAATCATTTTTAGAAAAAGTGTATTTTTAATCATAAATGTTATGTTTAGGAAAAAAATTATCAAAGTTTTTTATTTTAATGAAATTAATTGGTTTATTATTATAAAAAGGAGAGTTATGTGATTTTAAAATAAATAAAAAACTTTATTTCATATAGTATAAACTTAATTAAAAGAAAAGGACTAAAAATAGTTTTTATTATAAAAAATATTGCTTGATTTTTAAAATGTTGATCATGGGTTTTCTAAATCAAAAATAGTATTTTTAAATTCATCACTTCAATCCATAAATAATTTTTTTATCATGAATTTGTTTTATAATTTTTTAAGTTATACTTCTTGATATAGTCATAAATTCTACAATTTTAGTAAAAACTATATTTTTTACTATTTACATGAAAATAAATTATTTTAGAAAAAATAAAAAAAATACATCTTAAGACAAAAAAAAATTAAAAATTAAAAAATGAGGTTAATTTGGTCATATTAAAATTCTAAAATTTTAGGATTAAACTTTTAAATAAAATCATAAAAAATATAGTGAAAATTTTTTTAATAAGAAAATAACTTTTAAAATATTAATTTCTCTTATTATTATTTTATATAAACTATTAATTATTTATAATATTTTAATCATAATAATAATATATTTTATCAGTATTTAACCAAATTATATTTAGTTTCTAGAAATAAAAATCCATAACGCAAAAAAAAACCAATTTAAAAAAATGTATTTTTAAGCATAAAATGAATTTATTCTTATTACTTGCATAGTGATAACTATTGGATGTTTATTAATTTATTTACTTATAAATATTATAAATATATTTCATTAAAATCATTCTTGAGTTAAGTGTAATTAAAAATACACAACACTTTTTAAAAAACATTTTTTTGAGAATATAACTTTTATATTAAATAATCTTCACTAAATACCATTAAAACCAATTATTTATATTCTAAAATTTTAATTTTATTATTCCACTAATAGTAATATATTTCTTAAAATTTTATAAATACATCATATCATACTTTAATAATAATAATGTTGTTATTATTATTATTATTATTACGTAACTCATAAATATATTTATTTATTTATTTATATTATTTTGAAATTATATTTTTATTTTATTATTTTATTATTCATGATTTATTCTATTTTAAATTTACTACTAACTATACACAACTTCAGTGTACCTTTTGAACACATGTATATCTAATTATTATATTTTCAATAACCATATTTATAATGGACATATTTTTCTCTTATATATTGCCTTACTAAACTCATTAATTCCATTCACATTTATTAATTCACACTTATCATTTCAATGGATTTAATTTTATATCTCATAATATGCTTTTTCCTTTCATGATATTATTTCTCATTGTATGTTTTTTTATACTAATGGTGATTCTTAAATGTGAAGGTGGTCCATAGGAGTTACCTATTTTAAAGATATTATTTTTTCTATTTATTTCCACCTTTTAATTTTTACACTTATAATGGATTTAATAATCCATATTGAGTAATAATTCATGGTTTATAATACGTATTTTCATGTTCTTTTGTTTTAATGTTTTACTATGAATGAAAAAAAGTGTTGTTAGTTTATTTCTTATCTTGTATGATTTATTTCTTATTCTATTTAAATTCATTTGAACAAGTAGAAAAAAATAGTTTAGAATTATAAATATATAGTTTATGGAAATAATAGTCATCTTAAAAACCTATGGTGTTATATTTTTCATACTGGATAGGGGGTCTACATGTATAAGATTTTATAAGGTGGCCTCTAGGAGAAATACTTGTGCATCTAAAGACCAAGAGTTGGTAACATGTTGTAGTTCCAACTGAGTAATCCACATACCCCTTAGAATTTTGGATAGTTTTGTAATTTTATATTTATATATGGTAAAAATTTAGTGCTCATAGGAGACACCCTATGTTTTATCTTTATTTTTATAAATTTACATTTACTTAAGTATTTTCTTAAGATGATTTACTAATATAATAGTTTATTTTTTTATAGTAATCTAGAATGATATAAGCATAACTTAACTTTCCCCTAGGAAATAACCATCATGTTTCAACTTTCCTTATCACCTGTTTTTATACTCTCTTATATTTTATTTTGTTGAATATTGTGATAATCATGTCTAGGCTATAATGAGTATCACCGTCATCTAAGTATAGGGGTGGGGATAATCTATTAATATGTATTTGATTTTTATTTCATTTTTTTGTTTTTTTCATAAAATTTAGAAGAAAAAAAAATATAAGCTTAAAATATACTTTAATAATCTTGAGTATGTTTTAATTATGGGAAACTATTTGATTATGAAATATTTATCTTAAATAATTATTGATTATTTTCCTTTTCTTTGATTTTAATTCTTTTAAAATTGTGCTAATTAATTGGTTATTTTAATTCACTCCATGAAATGACTATCCAATACATTTAACTCCCATTACTAAGGTATATTTTTATACATTATTGATATATTCTTCTTATTACCCTCTTTCTTGAGAGTGTTGGGATATATATACTGCTAAAACTTTCCATGATTCTTTTTCAAAACTATAGGTTTAAATTGTATTATTATAATTAAGACCATTTTTTAAAAGAACTTTTAAATCCATTGATACCTCCTTAAAATTCATACCCTTATTTAAGCCCTTAAAAACAATAAATAATCTTATAGGTAAGCAATATTTCAAGATCAATAGTTCATTCTTACCCATCTCTCGGTGCATTGTATGACTATATTTCATCTAAGAGTGGGGCATAATACTTATTTCATAGGATATTTTGGGAAGAAGTGTAATGTATAGGGAGGGTGTGATCATTTTATGTTGTTTATGTAAAGTGAAAGATTTCAAGTTAATTTTTCTTTGTAATTTTATTTCCTTACTATTCTCTAAAGAAAAAAATATAAATATGGTAAAAAATATATAAAAAAAACTATAGAAATGTTTAAAATAAAGATAATATGAAGAATAATTCATTGTTATTCACTAATTGACCTGTAAGCCCTTAAGAATAGTGGAAATTTATAGTTATGTGATCCAATTTTAATAAAATCAGTGAGGATTATTAACTTTTTTTAAATTACATATCATGCATTGTGCTTTAGGGATAAACATCCTCAATAAACCATTGATTTTCATATTAATGCTCACCAGACGTTAACCCCATTGAAACCCTTTCAAAATACCTCATGATTAATGTTAAATAACTCTAATTGTAGAGAACTAAGTAACATGGAAAGCCTTTTATAACATAAATGTTCTTAAAAATTGATCATAACTCTTCATATATGATCATTGAGTAATAAGAGAAAAAGAACATTGAGGTAAATAATGAGTTTTCATGAATTGTAATAAAAGGTTTAATGATGTGACTAAAAGGGAAGAGATACATAGAACTTAGTTTATATAGGAATCATAATATATTTCATTATTAAGGAGTTATTATTGTTCTCTCAGTGTTGTGATGTGTATTTAATAGGGTAATCCTTTCACTTTGAATCCACTGGTAGTATTTTTATAAGATAGAAAAAGCTAAGTATGGGGGAGTGATAAAATACACGTTTTTCCTAATTTTTATCATTAATTCATTATATAATATTTATAATATTCACAATCTAAGGTAATTTAGCACATTTTTATAAATATTTGTGTTTTTTGAATTAATTTCAATGTTTATCCAAAATAGTAATTTTAATGAATTATTATTATTTTAGAGTTAAATTTTTATGTCTAAAACATAATTATTTTATTTAGATGTTTTATTGGTGATAATAAGTTAAGGTTATATATGAATAAGAATTCATGTTTGGTTAAACCTATAGTGAGCACTCTACCAAGTGACTATGAAGTATTATCCATGGTAGGTTTAATCTACTATGATCATGTCATGTACTAAACATAAACCATTATTCACAATGAGTTGAACTGGATGTGAATGCATCTCCAAGCTACTGTGAAGTGAAACCCAATTGACCATGAAGTGGAATTCTACTAGTCATAAATCTATTGTGAAACCTACTATGGATCTTCTTTTTAACTAACCATGAAATGATCTGTAAGGGGGTGAACTAGCCATTAATTGAGTTATAAAGGGGGTTTAACCAATCGTGGCTATTTTACAAAGACATCCAAAATAAAAATCAATCTCCATGTAGAGTCATCTTAACTACTACTGAAGGATTAAAATTCCATGCAGATGGTGAAGAAAAGATTGAAGAATAATCATACCTCAATTTAACTCAAACCATTAATGAAAAATAATTCATAGAGGACATGAAGTAGCTCGAGGGAGAGATAATATACACCCTAAGAATTGTCTATCCAATCTAAGAAATATCCTTATTGTCCAAATCAAGTGGTCCCATCAAACATGGAAGATATATAGAAGATCATTAGTGGCATTGAATCCAATGCTACTAGAGGTGGAGAAGAAAATGAGTATGTAGGAGAGTCTAGAAGCTTCACATTCTATGTGAAGAGATTACCAAATCCTCTTGAACACACATGTAAGGATATTAATGAATAAAATAAGAGTTTAAGGATTATTTTATATTAAAACAAGAATAATAATCTTAATATAAAACATTTTACTTTTCATCTTGGGTTAGTGGTAGTTTTTAGTTTGTTATAATTTAATTTTGTTCCATGTATTTATCTCCTATTTTGTATCACCATACATGGAGTGCTAACTATTTATGGTTAGTCTGAGTGATGAGATCCATATTTTAGTTTAAAAGTTTATGTTTATAATATATCCATTGTTTCTTAATTTTATTTCTCAGTATTTCTAGTGTTTGGATTGAATGGAGAAGTAGTGATTGTCACATTGTCATCATTATTACTTACTACATTTTTTTGTTTCACTGTATGAACTATCAATGATTATTTTTTACATTATCTAGATTTCATATGATGTATTTATAAGGATCATGAAGAATTTGGAACATAATTTTGATCATCTGTAGATTAAATACATGGATATCACTATTAAATGGATAAATCTTACTACATTTTTTTATTTCACTGTATGAACTATCAATGATTATTTTTTACATTATCTAGATTTCATATTATGTATTTATAAGGATCATGAAGAATGTGGAACATAATTTTGTTCGTCTGTAGATTAAATACATGGATATCACTATTAAATGGATAGATCTCTATATTGTGAGTTATTTAAAGTAGTGTAATCCAAATTATCACTATGTACTCTTCATATGATGGAGAACATAATGAAAACCAACTAACTTAGGAGGATATAATGGTCAATGTACATATGATTATAATTTACTAGTTTTTGAAAAATAGATTGTAAGAGGTGGATCACAATGTGAGTGTGTGTCATTGAGGTAGAATAAAATATTGATATAGTAGAGGAAAACAATGATAGAATGAAACTAGTAATCCACCCAAGGACTATGCCATGATTATTTTAACACTTTTTAATTTCATTTATTTTCAATTTTTTTCTTTTATAAAATTAAAAACCAAACATTTCATTTCTCTATTTTTTTAAATATAAAATAATAAAAGCAAAATAAGTGACATTGAGGATTATTGTGTGACTTATAGGGCTCCTTGAGGTAAAACTTGTGGTTTTCACTTTACTACATTCAATTGGGAATTTAAAATACTATTTGATTGTGATATTTTGATGGGATCCATATCATCCCTCGTCCATAATTATTTTTATGAATGTTATCATTTATTTCCAAAAAATACTACTCTTAAATCAGTAGGATGAGGCTAGTGAATTTTAATAAAAAAATTATTATTTTTCCATGATTAATGATGATATGAGGTTATAATAATTTTTATATAATTTCATATGATACCATTTCTATAAGGTTATTTAAGATGCATGAAAACTCATATAATTATTTTCAAGAATATCAACACCTATAACCTCAATATCACAATACTTTAATTGAGATACAATCTAATACATGAATTAGTTATACTCACTGACCCTTTTACAATATTATAAGTGTAATTCATTTCATTCATCACAGGTATTAAGAAGAATAAGTTATTTTTAATGATCATACCTATCCTTAAAATCTATTAAATCATTCTTATGTAATGGTTTGTGAGCATTGACATATAATTTAAATTTAAATTTAGTAATTTAATATGTATTTTAGTTTATTTTAAAAGTGAGGGTATTTTGGAAGAGGCTGGGTGAGAAAATGAATTAGTTAGAGTACCGCCAAAATATTAGGGCCCAACCAGGTAGATGGAAAAGATAAGAGGGGGTGAATCATATTTCTTTAAAAATATCAGAGTATAAAATCTATTACAGAATTTTGTGGATAATGAATAAAGAAAATTAAACATAAACAAAGTATGTATTGAGTTTGTGAATATTTTAATTAGAAATATAAAAAAATATAACACAGAAGTTTTATAGTAGTTCATTTCAAAATGATCCTACATCTATTATTCACACTCTCAACACAAGAGCATGAATATCCATTGTTATATAGTTATAATAACCTTGACTCTTGTAACCCATAGTTAGTGTCTACTTTATTACATTAGAATAAAAAACAAGGGATCACACCATTAAGTATCAATTATTTTAGTAGTCTTGGGAGACTAGATACATACATGATTTTCATATTACATTGGAAAAATAAAACATATCGTGAATAAATTTATTACATCCTTGAAGATTATTTAAAAATTTATTATTCATATCTTGGAGAAAGGAAAACATAATAAAAGGTGAGATCAAATGATTAGTAAGGTAAATTATACAATGGAAGCTATCATGATTATATATGGCATAACATGTGGTAGAGTGAATAATCAATACATATGCCATTTAATTAATAACTTAATCACGAGATACATCTATGGATAAAAAAACACAAGGATAATGATAACTAAATTATCACTAAAGGAAATGCATAATGTCACACATTCATGGTCTTACCATCAATACCTCAGCCAAGACATCATGAATATTATATTTAAGGCCTTTTCTAAGACACTTTCATAATATGGGTTGGTATACACCAATTAACCAACTAATGTGGACATCTATTTTGTCTAATTATACCTATTGATGCATCCAGGAGCTATCTATAAATAGGTCCCACCCATAACTTTCACATCTAATTCATTCCTCGTATATTTAATGATAAATATATACATAATTAATATGCCTTATCAATCAATAAATATATATATATTTAATTAAGAATTCGAAACAACAATATTACCCCAGTAAATGAAATAAATAAGTTTCCATTACTTAACGGCATATATTGAAATGGTATTTGGTTAAAACAATACTAAATATATCAATGATACTAAAAATATGGACATGAAGGAGAAAAATAATGTTCAGTGAATAATTAAGAGTGTTAGAGATCATGATCATAGGAAAGTGAATAGTTAAAAAATAAGATATAATCTATAAATGATGATAGAAAACTATCAATTCATAACAATGAAGATTTGAAATAAAGGTAATTCTTTTGAGAATTAAAATGGAATATAAACTTTAAAAAGAAACATTCCTTAAATATTTTTTAACTTTTTTATAAAAAAAAAGTTATAAATCATTTCTAATTTAATAAAATAATATACTTTTCAATTAAAAATTAATATAAAATATTTTTATTTGAAAACCCATATAAAATTATAGAGGAATATAAATAGATAATAATAGTCATAGATGTAGTAAAATGTGTTCACACCGTATATGTTGAAAAAGAACATTCCTTTCACACTTTTTTAAAAAGGAAACAATGAATTATTCAGAATTTTTTAAACAATAAATCTTTTTAAACATTTTTAAATAAAGTCAAAGGTGATAGAAAAAGTCCTTTACCAATCATTTAAAAGTAGATAAAAATTTCCATAAAACAAATTCAATAATATGGATATGGAAAATAAATATTTTTGACCAAAAAAGAGAAATAAGGTTGGTTTTCTTTAAAAACATTCTTTCAATATTTGAGTACTAAAGAGAGGAAAAGTTGGAATAAAAACATAAAAACCCCAGAAATAACCAAAGAAGAATAAAATATATGGGTTTTAATAATATGAATATAATATAATTCTTCCAATGTAAATTTAAACATGAACAATCCCAAATAAGAGATAGATTATAAAATAAACCTTTATGGATTTAATAAACTTTGAATAAAAACCCATTAAAAGAGAAAACATAAATTGAAACTTCAAATACTATAAATAAAGATAAATTTATGATAAATATATCAAAGTGGAATTATATGCACTATATAAATGAAATTAGGTTTATAATATAAAATATGTCTTAATGGAGTGGAATTGTGATGAAAAATCTTACCTTGGATTCCTGCTTGTTTGAACATATTATATCTTCCTAAATAATAAATTTAAATTTATTAAATACTTTATTAATAACCTTTTCATCTATATTTCATTATTTAAGGTCCTTTTATAATCATTTGGTATACATTCATTGAATATTTCTTGTTTACGTTGACCACTTAAGGTTGTTCAGTCAATTTCGCCAAAATTAATCTGGTATATTGACCATGGTTAAAGGTGTTATGAAATTTTTACATCTTATCCATAATTTTAATAAGGTCATGAATAAATTTTTTTCATTATATACAATTTTATAATAATTCATTCATATTAGTAATAGAAAAACAAATCACATTATTTTATGGAGGTGGTAGTCCACACATACACACAAATAAAATTATCATTCTCTAATGGATAAAAGGGTAAAATGGTATGTTATATACCATATATATTCATTAATTCTATATTTATAACCATCCAAGTAAATTAGTGATGAAAAATTAATTACACCGTTATGTGGAGATAGTAGGTCATACATATTCTCGAGCAATGTTTTCATTTTATATAGGATGGAAAGAAGATAAAAATGGATATACCATTAACATAAAAACATATCAGTATGGTAAATATAATGATGTAATTATGTTAATATGGTTATTTATGATTTGTATGAGGTTTAAAAAAAGGAACATGAAAAATCTCATTAAGAACATATACCACTTCTTTTGGTAACCTCCTTTGGCTTACACCTTAAGCCTTCTTGAAGTGGTATTTTGGTGAGACCAAGACCTTTACTATGCTGGGAGGAATTTTTTGAAAATATTTTTTCAGGTATTTATCATGATAAGTGGCTCAATTATTTTTTTAAAGAGAGGATATGGATTCTCTTTTATAAGTGAGGTGAGTAACACACTTGTAATTATTTTTAACTATTAAATAATATAAGTGTCTTGATCATGGGAAAGTCTCACTTAAAAATTTAAATTTCAAAGATAAGGTGATAAGGGTTGATATTCCTTCATCCATTGAGAATTAATATGAGATTTTATAACCTTATCATAAATTTTTAACCTTAGTTAGCCCATTTTACTATTTTATCCTTTTATTGTGGTGACAATATTTTTACCATGGTTACTATTCATAATGAACAAAAATGAAATTAACCTCATTAATAAATTTTAAACTCTTAATTACAAATATGTGATACATTTTTAAAGATTTAATTTTTATAAGTGGTGGGAATTAATTTTAATATAAGTGTGTAAAACGCAACGAAAAATGGTTTTTTAATGTGTTTTTAAGCATAAAAATAATCTTATACCAAGACCAAATATAATTATGATTCCTATTAAATTAATTAGATTATTTTTAATCAAAGTGATATTATTTTACCTTAAAACCAAATCCAAAACATAATGGAACTATTAAATTATTTTATTTAAAGAAAATAAATGACATTTTTTCAAAAAATAGTATTTTTTACTATTCACCCAAAAATAAAATATTTTAAAAAAATAAAAAAAAACAAAGATAAATATAACCTTATAAACTAAAAAATTATACCCATTTATTCAAATTCAAATTATAAAATTTAGAAATTTTACTTTTAAATTTAACCATGGACTATTTCTATTATAATGATAAAATAATAAAATGTGCATTGGGAAATAGTCTAAGGGTATGATGTTTACCTATTATAAGCTGATCTTGGGTCTTAAAATAGTCTTTACAAATGTTTTATACCAAGACCAATATTTTTCAATGGGTTCATATTTAACCCAATATATTTAAAGGATAGACCAATCCTACAGACTTTTGAAATAGGTGCAGACAGAACCAAGTCTTTCTAAAGGATAAGCCCTAACCTGATGTATTTTAATTAGATTAGAAACAACCAGTGAAACACTTCATTTTTTTCAGGTGTGAATAACCATCAATTCATTTTCATTGGTGGTATAACCATGTGTGAATGTTATAGTGCAATCAGCTCAGTATAGTGAAATAAACTAAAATAATTAAACCAAAGTAAGAGTTGCAGAAGGGGTCACTAGTGTAGAAAAGTGATTGTCGGAACTTCATAGAAGTAGTGTACCAATTAGATTCAATCGATCTCGTAATACCTTATAAATTCAATAGTAGTGGTACAATAAAGTTTCTCGATGTTTTAACACTTTAGTATTTTATAATGCAATCATGTCACTACTTGTTTGCTTCGAACTCTTATTTAAGGATGAATTCTGATGAAAAACTTCTCCATGAACAATCTCTATGTTCTTCATCACGTGGTTTTTTCCCAAAATATATTAATATCCCACAATAGTTAGAATAATATAAACCTAAAAATATGATTGTTACCTCAGTTTAAATATCACAAGTATCTGATAATACATTGGTTGTTATCATAATCTTTCATTTCATATTGTAAATATGTTATTCATATCCTAATGTATTTTTAAAACCATCCAATTGAATTTCTCACTCATTCCCATATAAAAAATTTTGAAACTACTTTTAGTAGGTTTGTTAGTATTCATAGATTAACATTAAAAAGATAAAAAACATGAATAAACCAGAATAAATAATAGTATATAAAAAATAAACAATGATAGAGGAAAAGAGTAACGAATCATAATATGTGTATTGAGATTATCATAAAATATGATGAATAACTTTGTAAGTCATGTAATTCATATCATAACTTATAAAAAATTGATATCATAACATATTTTTAAACTTCAATGAAGATACATAGTATAATTTCCTGACTCAAAAAAATTCCAAAATATCAAAATCCTCATAGAGGATTGTATATATAATATATTCCAACATAAAGGAAAACAATTCATAATATCTAATACTTAGTGAAAAAATTTAAACATAGTGTAAATTTAATAAATCCTATGATGTGTAAGATAATTTAATTTTCTAAAAAGACAATACATAAGAAATATATTCAATACATAAGAAATTACTTAATATGTAAGATATTTATCTTTATTGAGAATTTGATAAGAATTATGTTTACACTTAACAAAAATTTGAGCTCAATCAATATGTAACATATTTTTTCAATAAAGACTTCCTATGTTATATAAATATCCTACTATCGATAATACATAAGAAATCATACTTAGGAAGAAAACCAAAAGCTCTATATATAAGACAATCGGAATACATAATATCTTTTACTTAGGAAAATTATCAACACAGAACTAAGAATAAAACTGAACATAAATAATCACTCCAACAATATCACCTTTTTTATGATTGAAAAACTGAACATAAATCCACAAAATAAATTCATAAAACTCCCCCTTTTTCAATTAATCAAAAATTCCAAATATAAAAAAATCAGTCTCCAAATAAGAAAAAAAATTAAAAAAATGCATGCAAAAAAAATACCTCCCCCAAATTTAAAACAAAAACTAATATGATTAAAACATAAAAATAAAACATTGAAATCACAACAAAATTTTAGCATATATATAAATTAAAGGAACAGATCCCACTAAAAACATGCTTACTGAAAATAAATAAATTTCTAAAGAATGAAATGATAAGAACTTGAAGGATAGCCCTTAATTTATGCTCCCTCTCTTTCCTGAATGACCAAACCATCTTTTTCACTACTTTGAACTCACCTTGTACAAAATACTTTAAAAACTAAAAGGCGACAAAAACATGGTTAATGATATTTGATGAATTTTAAAAAATATGCAATGAATAAAAAATAACCAATTATTAGATATTTTCCTATAAACCAGAAAATAAAACAATAATAACATGCTCCCTAGCCAAAATAAAAACTTACAAATTAAAGGTCATGTCAACCTACCATATAATAAAACTATAAGGGTATGCATGCTGGACAATTAAAATATACCATCTTAGGTCCAATCAGATTCAACAAAGAACCTTTAGGAACCCATGTTGTATAAGGATTGGTTTTTTTAACTCTAAAATCAAATTTAGATATGTGTGCCTTCTTATGACTAAGAGATTGAACAAACTGTAAAGAGAAATCACTTGTATAATTACTAAATAAACTGTATTTCTTATTATACACCATGATTTATTTGTAATAGTGTATCTACTTCCCCTTAATGTTTTTGAATCATGGTTCTCTTATATTTCATGATATTCAATGTTCTCTTCAAATTTATTTCTCTCATGGGGTTGTGAATCAAAAAAATTAAAAAGTTGTAAGGGTTTTCATCTCAAATTCCTCTCTTTGGAAAAGAACTAAAACATAGTAAACATTTTTTATATCAATTTCTAGTAAAAATAGGTTCTAAAACCACTTGTAACATCAGTTTTTTGGAAAACCGATGTTAAAAGTGGTTTTAATGTCAATTTTTCAGAAAACCAATGTCAAAAATTCTTACCATGTTGTAGTTCATTCCTCAAGCTTCATTTTGAATACTCTTGGAGCTAAAATGGTATTACGAATCTAAATTTATGGTTATTGGAAGTTGTACATCTCTATGAGAAGTCTTAGAGAAGTCCAAATTTCGATTGTCGTAACTTTTAATCTATATGTCTATTTGAGCTCCATGACCAGTCAAAAAGAACCTTGGGAAACAAACTAAAACCTGGGGAAAAATTAACATCATTTTTTAGTAAAATCTATATTAAAACCACTTTTAAAATCATTTTTACAAAAAACCAATGTTAAAGGTATGTTTTCTAGTTTTGACGTCAATTTTTACTAAAAAACAACATCAAAAGTAGATTTTATATTTGACGCCAGTTTTTTTGTGAAACCGATGTGAAAATTGATGTTGTGATATTTTAACTTTTTTTTATAAAAAACTGACATTAAAACCCCAATACAAGAATTGTTATCTTTGGTTACATATTTACACGATGTTAAAAGTAAAATTTCAAATATACGGGTTCGATATTTCAGTTTTTTCACAACACACATTTAAATTTTCAAAATCCCACCCAAATTTTAATACATCACTACCACAAATATTTTCATTTAAAATATATGAATCATCATTATCTTTCTTTCAACATTTTGGACCTCTTTGATCTAATCAAAATTTTAGCACTTCATCAATCGGTGATTTATACATGGTATTTATTCTCATCATTTAATTTCTTTATTATTGTTGTCCTTCATCTCTAAAAAACTTTATAATTTTTCTTATGATAATGAATAATTCTTCCAATTAAGGTATGAAGATAAAATTTTCACATGAGATTCACCAATTGAAGTGAAAAATTCCTTATCAATCACCATTTCCATTACTACATGAGTTCTTCGCTAAAAAGAAAAGAAATAATGAAAACCAACATATCGATTAGAAGGAAACCACTAAAAGAATTGAAATTAGGTTGAAGATTTAAGTTTATTATTTTTTTCAATTGATATCTGTAATTTTAAGTTCATGTTTCTCTTGTTTTCTTTGAATCAAGTAGAATCTATCAAAACTTAGAGAGGTTCAACTTCTGATTGTCATAACTTTTGATCTGTAAGACCATTTTAGCTCCACAGCCAGTTAAATCAAATCTTGTGAAACCAAATATACTCCATTATTTAAAGTTTCAATGTTTTAACATTGTTGCTTACTAAAACTGATGTGAAAAATATTTTTATTCATTTGACATCGCTTTTTTGTAATACAGTTGTGAAAAAATAATTTTCACGTTGGTTTTTATCAAAAACCAACATTAAAAACTGTATCATCATAATTATTTATTTATTAAGAACTTTAATATTTCAATAGGAAGCACAATGGAAGAAAAAAACCTAGGGGGTCTGAAATGATGAAGACCGAGGGAATCCCCTCTAACAAGATTCACTCCCTCAAGTTTCAACTGATTTGGGTTGTAGAAACATGAAGTACCTGAACCATAAACCACAAGAATTGCCAGATGATCTACCACATTATTTGCCTCTCGTCATGTGTGTCTCAACCAGATGTTGTTGGAGAGAATAGCTCAGTACTTTCAGATGAGGTAGGCGATAGACCAGGGAATATTACCGGTGCCATGCAGCGAGTTGAAAAGAATCAATGAGTCTGTTTCCGCTTCCACAATACCAATGCCCCTTGCCTACAAAGGATGAGGCTTAAGAGAAATGTAAGTACTTCCACATGAAGAGAGGAACCTCTTCCTAAGTAGATCGTGAAAGAATAAAAAAATGTGCCTCTGACATCTCGAACCACCCCACCTCCCCTAATGTCACCCGCAATATAATATCTATCTGTATTAAGTTCCAAACCTGAGGGAGGAGGATTCCAGCAAACCCAATGGTCACGAGTAATACTAATAGCAGGACTAATCTGGGAAGTGAATGGAGGAGATGGAGGGAGGGGGCATCTCTCAAGTTATCAATGCACCTGATCATATCAAGCAGTAGGCTTCGGGTACAAGCAGTGATGGCTTCCCCAGTAGAATCAATCCCCTCAAATATAACTCTATTTCTAGCTTTCCAAAGACACCAAACACCAACATGAAGGATAATAGATCTGGTCATTCACTTCACTCCCCTATCGCTCGAGCCATGAAACCATTGGACGAAGAAGGAGGCATCAATCGGAGGATGAGAAAGAACAGTGGTAAAACCGCCAAAGAAGGACCAAACCTCTCGGGTCCATTCTCCTTCAAAGAAGAGGTGCTCAATTCTCTCCTCTTTGCATTCATTACAACATGTACAGTAGGAAGCTATGTAGATACCACATTTCCTGATGTTATTGTCAGTGGAAATTGCATCATGCCTGATCCTCCAAGTGAGGAAGTTATACTTCATTGGAATCTTATTGATCCAAAGGAGATCATTCCATTGATTATCCTGCGATTGGGACACCAGGGCACGATGAAAGTCCTTAGAGGAGAAGGATCCCGAGCTTGAGGGGGCGAAGACACACCTGTTAGGTCCTGCAGTGATATCAATGAGATGGAATGTGTCATGTTGATCCTTGTTAAGAACTGCCTTGATAAAGTTTGGGAACCTGCTAACCTCCCCATAAGTGATGTTATATGTTGGACATCCAGGAAAACCGAGGATGCTGCCAACCCAATTGACATGTAGAAAGACACTTTCCCTTCCCCAATGATCTACTGGACATGGGGGTGGATGGTAGTGAAAAGGGGAAGTAACATGACCATAAATGGTGGCATGTGTCCTCCATCTATCAAAGCGCCATCCGCTGAAGTGATACCCATGGTCTTACCCCATAATGTCCGACGTTCATGGAGTTCCCAAGCCAGTTTAGCATGCAAACAAAGGAGAATATCAGCAAGGCTGTCTACATTGATTCCACCTTCTTGAATGGGCTTATCCATTTCCCCCCAAGCTACCCATGTACGTTTTTCCTAAGCCTGAAAATTCCAGATAAAGTGGTCAAGGATATTTTTTATCTTTGAGATAACTCTTTTAGAAAATTTAACATAAGAAAGCGCATGGACAGGGGTGGCAAGGAGAACACTATTCACCAAGGCGATCTGATCCCCAAACAACATGTACCTGTTTTTCCAGTTGAGGACTCTCTCTGTGATTCGATAGACAATGTGATAAAAGTCTTGAATTCTGAGCCGACCTAAGGTGATGGGAGAACCCAAATAATTCATTGGCCAGCTTCCACGTTGTATGTCGAGAAGGTTACATATAGATACTGCTCGAGAGGGGGCACATTTACTCATTAAGAATAATTTACTTTTTCTTTTGTTGATAACTTGTTCGCTCTAATGACAATACTCCTCTAGAACATGAATAAGCCCATGGATAGATTGCTTGGTAGCATTTAGGAAGATGAGATTATCGTCGGCAAACATGAGATGTGAGATGAAGGGAACTCTCCCCTTTATTCTATAAGGAAGGATCATACCATTGTTCATGCTTTGATGAATGAGACGGCTAAGGATTTATTAGGAAAGAATAAAGAAACTTGAGGAGATGAGGTCTCCCTATCTTAAACCCCGAGTAGCCTTGAAAAAACTATGAGATTTACCCATAAAATGCACTTTCAACCATGAAGAACTGAAGCAATGGACAAAAAGGTCAGACACCCAAGGGGAGAATCCCATACCTATGAGGACCTTGTTGATGAAACCCCATTCTACACGATTGTAATCCTTGTTCATGTCTAGTTTAATTTTCATGTTTGAGCCATGTGACTTGGTGTTGATGTCCTAGATCACTTCTTGCACCAAGGCGATTGCTCCCCGGATTGAGCGACCCTTCACAAAACTATGTTGCTCCATGGAGATACAATGAGCTAAATGATCTGAAAGTCTAGCATTGAGGATACTTGAAAGGTCGATATTTTAATTTTTGATGTCAGGTTATAAAAATCGACATCAAAAAACCCACTTTTAACGTCGGTTAAAAACTAATGTGAAAACACATTTTTCTACTAGTGAATGCATTGGGTAAAGCTTTATATCTCATGAGATTTTATGTAAGGGGTTATAGAGTGAACTTAATCCACCACGGGACTTTGTCCACTATGTTTATGAGAATGGGGAGTAAACCCAATCCACTATGGGACTTTGTCCACTTTATGATGATGGTCTTGGGAGTGACCATTGACTTGTGTTTATAATATTATGTTTTATGATGTTGCTACATGTTTATGATCTTATGATATCATTTCCTTATGGCATGTATCCATGCTTATAATTATCCTCTTTATGATATCATGTTATGCCTTTTGTCATGTTATTCTTTATTGTCATGGTTATTTCCTTACTGGGTTTTCTAGCTCAATTTTTTTCCTTATGTATTTTCCTCAAGATATCCTATGTTGTTTTAGAAGATCCATGGATGTTGGGAGCACTATGTGTTTTTTTAAATAAATAATATGTTTTTATGATTCAGTTGATGTATTTTTATGTATAATATTCTAAAGATGCTAGACCTCTTGATCCTTAGTGTGTATTTATTGGAAAAGAATGTTAATAATTATGAAATATTATTTGTTTAAGGCTTGGGTCGCCATATACTTCCAATGGTTCATCTGAGACTTCTCTTGATTGATAGCACCTCTGACAGCTCTGACCAAGAAATGGGAGATGTTTGAGTGCATTGATCTATATGAAAGGGATTTTCAAGAGATGAAGGGGAGAATGAATTATGTTCTGATATTGGTCTTACCTAATCTAGGTAAAGGGTATACAATGTTTTATAATGCATCGATCATTGGGATCAGTGGTGTTTTGATGCAGGGTGATCAAGTCGTCGTTTATGGGTCCCAACTGTTGAGGTTTCATGAGCGAAACTATCTGGCCCATGGCCTGGAATTTGTTGTTGTGGTTCATGAATTAAAATTTTGGCACCATTATCACCTTGGTGAGAGATTTTTTTATACTGGCTATAAAAGCCTCAAGTACATATTCACTTACAGGGAAATGAATCTCCACCAGAGGAGAAGGGTCGAGTACCTACAGTCCTTTGATCTTCGGATGGGCTACTTCCCCAAAAAGGGTAATGTAGTGGAAGATGCTCTTAGTTGGAAAACGCTGGTGCAAGTAGTGCATGAGTCCATCAATGATTGGTAGTTGATAAGACTCTTTATTGAGATGCTTTTGGATATTACTAAGGAGTAGTGGATGGTTACACTGACTTCAATTAGCATCATCGCATCATTGTTGGATCGAGTGACAGAGAGTCAAGGAAATGTGTCAAACTGCCAAGTGATGAGGGGGAAAATACATGGTGGGAAGTAGCTTTCAAGGTGGTCATAGAGTAAGGATGACATCTTGTATGTATGAGGAAGGGTGGTGGTCCCTAAAAGCATGAGTGAGGAGTTGATGCGGGATTCTCATGCCTCTAGATGAGTAGTACATCCGGAGTTGACAAAGATGTACCATGGTATATGACATCGATTCTGGTGGTCATGGATGAAGAAAGACATAACAGGCTTCGTTTCACAGTGCCTCACCTATCAGGAAGTGAAGGCAAAACATCATAGGCTCGTTGGTCTTCTCCAACTTCTTCTCATTCTTACTAAGAAGTAGGATGAGGTCACCCTGAATTTTATGACAAGACTATCGAGATCTCCCCAAGGTTGGTATATAGCGTGGATCATTGACAGACTGACCAAGGTTTCACACTTCTTATCGATCAGGGAGGCTCAGTTGGTTAATGAGCTGGAAAAATTACATGTGTGAGAGATGGTTTGACTCCATGGAGTGCCTATGAGTATCATGTCAAATTGAGATGTGGGATTTACATCTCATTTTGGGCAGGGACTATAGTGAGTACTAGGCGCTTAGGTGAAGCTCAGTATAGTGTATCGCCCTCATACTAATGAAAAGTATGAGTATACGATTAGATTTCTTGAGGACATGCTCCGAATATGTATCTTGGATTTCGATGGAGCCTAGAAGAATCATCCAACGTTGGTAGGATTTGCTTACAATAACAATTATCAAGATTCGATCCAAGTGGTGCCTTTTAGGGCACTATTTAGGAGTACAATGCAAGGGTGATGCGTATGTAGGTTTGCGTTATGTTTTGCATTTGGTGAAGTCATGCTTAATGTATGATTGTTTACCTTGATTATGATTAGAGATACTTCATGCACCATTGTGGACAGGTTGGGCGCACTGCCAACCTAGTATCTCGATATCTCCAAGCATGGATAGGTTGGGCACACTGCTAACCTAGTATCATGATATATTGAAGTATGGACAAGTTTGGCGCTCTGCTAACCAGGTGTTATGATATTGTGAGCATGGATAGGTCTAACGCTTTGTCAACCTAATATTCTGATATAGTTCTGATCTTGTCAACGGACGTATCAATGACCCACCTTTCTATTCAATATTCCTTGAGTCAGATACTTGTATATCGTCCCGTTATCAGGTGGACTTAAGCCAGCTATTACATGGTGGTCTCGTGTTACTTATATGATCAAATGTTGGAAATTTTATCCTAATACAAGCAAGACTGGCGAAAGCATGTAAGGTCACTCGTCAAGGTGACTTATTTAGCACTTGATGACGTGACTTGGTATCGTATTATTGGTTATTGCATATATATCATTTTGTACATGTACCACATATTGGATTATTTTAGGAGCCTGTTGGTGGTGTCATACTGAGTATATTACTCAGTCTGCACACACACTTTGGTGGGCATGCAAATTACATGATCTGTGATATAGGAAAGGGCAAGGGCATGATAGTGGATGGGTGAGCTCAGAGATTAGGGCATGAGACTAAGCGAGGCCCGTAACCTTTTTTGATAACATCTTCTATTATTTTGTATTTTTGGCATATAATGTGTATACAATCAACTCACTAGACAATCCTTTTATTGTATGACTTGCATGAAATAATAAGGGTTCATCATGTGTTGTTATATGATGTATGATTCGTTATAGTTGGTTAATCACCGTAATCTGCCTGTGTTGTTATATGATGTATGATTCGTTATAGTTAGCTAATCACCTTAATCTGCAGTCGTTAGGATATGTATGACGTTTGACTTATTTTGTTTTTATTTATGGTTTATACCCACAATATTGATAAACTCACACACTAGTCAGCTACTTTGACATATTAGAAAACACACATGAGGTCACATGACATTTTGGTTTGGATCACCTAATGCTAAGCTGAACATTACACTTTTCTTTCAGTAAAATATTCATATTTTAACTTTCCATAGGAAATAATTGATTTTTGCTTTATGTTGAGGCGATTGTGAATTATTCTCTTTGACCGGTTCAGAGAAATCTATGGATTTTATATGAAATTCCACGTCCATGATAAATAACATGAGATACCTTATTGAGTGAATTCATGTTTGACAAGATTTGATATGATGATAATGAATTTTTTTTATAAAAAAAAACTTTTATTATTATTCCATAACAGTACAGATTGAAATTGCATGTTTAATACAACTAAAGTTATATGATTACTACAATATGTTTTCTTTCTTTTAAAAAATTACACCATAGAAATTAGTTAATTATTATTACTACCATTTAAAGAAGCATTAGATTATGCAACAAACCAACATTTCGCTTTCAGAGCATTCGTAATGATAACATATTATAAAATTAATAATATAATAAGAATTTGGTTTAAGAGAATAAAATTGAAAATTGTGAAGAAACTTAACGAAATAAAAATGCCATAAAATAACAAGAGAAAATGAAGGAAATCATCATCCACGTACATAAAAATAACAGTAAATTCCAACACAAATCCATCCAAAGCAAACCCATAGAAATATAAATGCCATGAAATAAAATCCTAACTATGATAAACATGTCGCCCAATATTCACATCTGCACCTGACTTCACATCGCTAGGCCAAAACCTTACTTTCCAGCTCTCTGAATGTGTTGTGCCTTGTTTGGCAAGGTGGAATGCAAAATGAGAATATGTAAACCAATATGAATGGAATCGAATGAATTTGAATCATACAATTTAAAAAAAAACTATTTAGATTTTAATCATCGACAAATATTTTTAACACATTAAAACTTACAATTACAATTAGATTACCAAAAATAATTCAGCATGACAATTTGATCATAACATTCATTCCATTGCCCCACAAAAGGAATAAGGATTCCTAAGCACCAAAAAAAGCCTTTATGAAGCTTCAGTAACCCAAAGAAGTGACCATTTTGAACCCGACACAATAGCCCAACATGACAAGGCACGAGTTAAGCAGGTTTGGGTGGGCATAAATGGGGTTGGGTTGTAATCGGTTTGAGTAATCTGACAGAAATAATATTCCATTCGGATTCGGGTTGGGCATTCCTGACCCATCTAACCCATGTAACCAGATTAAAAGTATAATGATAATATAAACTTTATAATATACTTTATTCTTACAATCAACTTAATTTGAAATAATTCAACATGTTTATAACACACTATTTTATTTTAAATGGTTTAAGAGGATTGACTTGCAACATGAATAACATGTTTCATATTAATTAGGTTATTTTTAATCCAGATGAAATAATCCAATCAGGTTAAGTTAACACTGGGTTGGACCATGTGGGTCAGGTTATGGTTGAGCTTAAATGGATTCAAAGGACCACCAACCCGACACGAACCAGGCCTGTGAAACTTCATTGACACCTCTAGTAATCCTCATTTCCACACCTAGGCAGCATGCAAAACATCTGACAAAAAAACGGGGTAAATTCATACCTAGTTGTCAATGAAATGCGGACGATGCCTTCGAGACCTGCAAAATAGAAATGCATTATACCTTGGCGGAAAAGAATTTGTAGAGAAAACTCATTTTGGAAAATAAAAAAACTTTGAGAGAGAGCCCTAGCATTTGAACAACATTCAAAGCAGTAATCAATGGTATTATGGTTCTAATCATAAATACTCGAGTTGTAAAATTTAATTTATAAGTAAATAAAATGTTATAGAGAAAAAAAAACCAAAATTGAATGACTGCACATAGTCATAGACTATGATACTAACCTGCGATTACCACTGCTCCTTGAAGGGGCACTGTTTCTTGAATGATCACTTGAAGTCAACGACTCTTCATGAATCTCATCAATTCTATTCAAAAAAAAATCTGCAGGCATCGCAGGCCCCTCATCAGAATTCGAGGCATCATAACTCGAACGGCGGCTTCCTCTTCTGGAATCGCTGACTCTTGACTTCCTTCTGTTTCTAGAAGTCCTCAGCTTATCAAACACCTGATAAAAGATGCAAGATGTCCACCAGTTGCCTTCACCTCCAGGGTAGTCCTCAAAATCATCCCCCGTTTCATCGGCCCCATATTCAATCACATAATCTCCTAAAACCACGCCTCTTGGAACCTCAGAATGGATGGTGCTCAGAACATCTATTATCTCAGAAGACTGTTGGAAATTCTCCCAGTCTAGCTGCCGAATGGGATCGATCTTTGATGGGCGAGCGTGTGGGTGTTTTATTTGTGCGTGCTTTTGAAGTTCCACGTAGTTTCCTTTAAAACGGCACCGTTCCTCTTCACAAGAGCGTTTCTTCTCATCCAGCTTCAAACGGGCCTTGTCAATAATAACCCACCCAGTAACTTCCCCTCTACACAAAGGGCAAATGGGCTTATCCGGATCTTCTTCCTTAATTGGCTGAATGGCATCAGTGGGGGGAGATTTAGAAGAAATTTTCACCTCAGATGGCATTCCATATGCACTCTTGAAACGATCAAAGCAATTTGAATGGAGGTAGTTTGTGTCACATACAAAAGGACGGCACCCCTTCTCATATGATGAACATTGAAGTAGCACACTGTTGTGAGGGAAATCCAAGCATATGGGACAAGTCACATCATCCCATTTAGTAGTCAATTGAACCTCTTCAATAATGGAAGAATTATCTTCAAGCCTTTTTTCACAGAAAACTAATGCCATGAGGAACAGTCCTTGTTTAAGCTATTGTTGAAACGAAGCTAAGAAGCATCAGCCATAACGGCTATTTTTCTGCAAATGTGAAATAAACATAAACTAGAAAAAATAATTTCATTGAAATGAATGAATACAGGCAAAGAAATCCCCCAACAGAAAATTTTACATAGTCGGAGGCCTTGTCTGACAAGGTGTCTCTCCCTGCCTCAATTAAAACAATATCACCACTAAAGTCATGAAAAATAATACAAAATTTGGCTGTCACCCATCTCATATCTACAAATTTCCTTTCACTAATATCAGGGATAAATCCCCAGTTCTATTTTTTTTTAAATATAGGTCTAGAAGCAGAACAAAAACATTGAAATGTATTGTGGGTTTCTGAATTCTAATTTTTAAAAGAAACTTAATGGCTCCGATTTTCTCTGCTGCGAGTTTTAGGTCAATTCAATCCAATCAAAATATGGTGTAAATCGGACTCAAATTCAATAGTCTCAGAGACCAATTAATGCCTCCTAAGCAGGAAAAAGAGAATTTCCTTTCAACTCATTTCCACCCCCCACACCTCCTAAATCCCTTCCATCAAAAGAATAAATGTAGCAAACTCTGTCACGGCTAAAGAAAAAACAAATAACATAACAACCAAAGCCAAACTTAATCATCTACTATTAAAGAATACGCAATCTCAAATCAACTCAAACAAAAACAAAACCAGCAGATGAATTCATCTGCGATCAATTGAAAGATAAGAATAAGAAAACGACAATCAGAGAGAGATTCGCCATCGAAATCAAAAGACGAACTCGAACCCGCAAAAGATGAAAGCAATAAAGACGGCCTGCCAAAGACAAGCAAATCGCGAATCGCAACGATTGGCGGGGAGGGGGGAAATCAAACCTCAGACGCCCAGATGACGATGCGAGCGGATTAACGCAGGAGTCTAGGTCGACGCGGACATTGCGAAGGGTCAATCCGGAGGCTGCAGATTCTGTTTCATTTTACATCAACCGAAATCCGGATTGGGATTCTTCGTAATATTTTATTGGAATATCCTTTCTACCATCTTTTTATATGTATTTATATATCCTTTATTCCGGTAAATTTGTTTTTATACATCAAAAAATAAATATAAATACATACTGAAAAACCAGTTAAAATAACCGTCAAAAAATAATCCATAAATTTTATTTATAATATTAAAACCATATAAAAATGCCAAGATGGATCCGTGAAATTAATTGAAAATAAGGGAAATCGAACAAACGGTCCGGAGGAGGATTAAAGTAGTATTAATTTACTAATTTGATATTAAAAAACTGATAGGATATTAATTCACTAATCTGACCGTGTGGCATTAATGGAAAATAATTGAGGAAAATCGATAATGATATAATATTTTAAAGAAAAATTTATTCATAATTACAATTTTCCAAGTCAATGGATTATTTAATGGTTCATGTTTTTTTAAACTATTTAAAGCAATAGTAATAAAAATCACTGCCTAATTCAATGGTAGTTTTTGCTCGGCCAAAAATGTATCAATCTCCGCAAATAGAATAAATTCAATAGTTTATTGATGATTTCACCAGGGTATTGTCATCCGTCTCCATGCACTCCCATGATGTGATTAAATGAACCAATGAAAGCATTCGATGTCGGTATTTTTATACTTGTTTGACCGGATCCATGTCACAATACAAGATCCAACATATCATGTAACGCTTTGGCTTGATTCGTTCTACAATAACCATATGAGGGAGGTATGTGATCTCAAGTGCAATTCTACGTACGTTATAAACTGACGACTAACAATGAGGGTTTAATACATTCTGTCGGGTAGACTATACCCCTTGGATTGAAAACCCATAAATAACAACGAAAGTAACAATAATAACACTCGTCAACAGACCATAATAACATGCACCATAGCAAAATGACAATAACCAAATATGCATTGTAACATCTCGAGATTTTAGTAAGAATTTTCTTTAAAAAAAATATTATGTTGGATAACTTGTTTTATACGCAACATCGAACTAAATTGCATTGCACCACCATTAAATTTACATTGTAGCATCATTTCAATTCATATATTACATTAAAAATTTTCAGTACAACACAGTTATATGGATGTAAAATTTAATTACAACTGAAAATAATTACAACCAATACAAAAACAAAAACTCTTATACCAGGCTTTCTCCAACGATCAATCGAACCTCGTACAAAAGTTTGTGTCTACAAGTAAAACAATGATTTTTTAGTAATATTACATAAAAAATAAAAAAAAATATAATTGTAATGTTATATGATCCATAAAAAATTTCAAACAATACTTTTGATCAAATGACACCTCTGATCGTACTGACCAATTCAAGTATCTGATTGACATGCAGTTGATTCCTATAGATGAAAAATAACTTAAAGATCGTTGTCTTAAGTTTCTACACCAATTCAAGCTTGTTTGCTCGATTATGACCCTACACAAGTGATTTGGCGTCGACTAATAAATGTTAACAATGTGAAATCATACTCTCCACCATACCAGGCAATCCATGTATGTGATTGATGTGTGGTTGATCGCTATGGATCACAAATGATTCAAGGACCATTGTTATATGTTTTCACATCAATATGAACTTATTTACTAAAATTTGACCCCTTGACAGGTGATATGTCATGTTAATAAAAATATAAAGGTGAAATGGTACTTTAGATCATATTGAGCAATCTGAGCATCGTATTGACGTGTGATTAATTCTTACAGATCACAAATGAATTGAGGATCGTCCTACTATGTTTTCATAGCAATCCAAACTTGTTTGCTTGGTTTTGACCTCTTTTAGGTGATTAGACACTTTAATAACAATATGAAGGTCAAACGACACTTTCAATCATACCAAACAATTCGAGCATTGAATTAAAATGTGTGCGATTCCTATAAATATGAACTTTCTTTAAGAACGTTGTGCTAATTTTTTGCTCCAATCCAAACCCGTTTGCTCAATTTTGACCCCTACACTAGTGATTTTCTGTAACAACCCCGAACCAAGTAGCCCAGAGTCAGTGATTATTTTATTAAAATGGAATAGATACAAAAGATCACATCACCAATGATCGATCAATTTAGTAGTTTTGAACAACTAGATACATACATGGTTCCCTTATTACATTGGTAATCAAACATAGAACATAACAAAAGAAAATAAACTACTTTCTTGACACTTATTTAAAGATTTAATCCTCATAACATGGGGAAGGAAACATAATAAAAGGGTGAGCTCAAATGCTCAGTAAAGGTTACATGAATTGATAATAAGTGAAGCAAAGTCAATAAGACATAATCATTATGACAAGGTAATTAACTGAATAAAAACACATGCCATCAATACACTGAGAATGAAAATGCAACCATAGATTTTATCATAGTGAAAATATCATGGAAAATATTAACAAAATAATGAATGAAGAAAATACTTAATTTTTGGACGTCATGTATCTGGCACATGAACCATTATACCGTCAAGACGGCTTAAGTCTGTGGGTAGAAACTCATCTAATTCTGCTTGGAAACAAACATGAAGGGTTTATCGCAAACTGTTTTGTCTCATGAGACTTGTCGATGCATTGAGGGGCTATCTATAACCGGGTCCACCCATCACTGCAAGTCCAAATCATTCTTCATACATAGATTTAATTCATGAATAATACGACTTATCAAAATATCCATATTGAGTAGAAAATACGGATTTATCAATATTTCTCCAATTAAAACAACATTCAAAGAAAACACCGTATGTAAAAATGGTATACTACTAAGACAATAATCATATCTATGGTACAAGAAATAAGGATATTTAATGAAATCTTCAATGAATGATGATCATAAATAAAAGGCAAGTATACATACACCACACACAAGGAATAAGTGGTGAATAAGGCATAACCAAAGGTAATATCATAATGGTGTCCATAAAAGAATGTTTTTAAATCATACTAAGAAATTCATAAGGGAAAATAGGCACAAATCATGATAAAATATGTCTAACTGAAGTGAAAACATGTAAAAAGAGTGTTTAAGAAACTTTAGAAATGAGCCACTTTAGTTGGGTTTAAGGGAAAATATTAAATAGTCTTTAAAATGGAAAAAAGTATAATTATTTGTATAAAACCAGAAATGAGCTAAGATAGCATTTCATGATAAAAATATCGATTTTAGAAAAATATTGGTGGCTTAAAATAGACTATGGAGTGTGCTTGAAAATGGGTAAGTAATTGGGAAGTTTCCATAAATCAGGCTTGCTTATCAGGAGGAATTGAAAAAGGAAACCTTATAAAACATGTATTTACCTATCAAATAAAGAAGAATTGATCTTGGTACATATGTTTGGAACATACACACAAAATTTATGAAGAGTACATAAGAATAATTAAGAATTACACTGGGGAAAAGATAGATAAAGCATAACCCGAAGGAAAAATGGGTGTTCGGAGAGAATCCCTTACCTTATGTCTGAAAGTGTTTTTCACTTGCACATAATGTCCCATATAATGAAATTAGATTCATTAATAATTTAATTCATAATCTATTCAACATGTATTTTATTTAGTATAATTTTATTAAGATCATTTATGGCCTTTTTGATGAGTTATAAGATTCAATTTTGTCGTTCGGGAGCGTTCGTTTCCTTGGTTTTCATGATTGGTTCACTTGTATACATGTATGAAAGATCATATAAAATGGGATTATTTATCCAGAATTGAAATTATATGTTATTAAAAAACTTCCATAAGATTAAATGGTATTATATATCATGTTGTTTCCAAATATGAGGATGATTCATTAGATAAAACATTAATGAAAAATAATTGATTTATTTTGGCGGTTTTTAGATCATCATGAGCTAGTTTTGTTTTATTATTTAATATAATGCCTATATACTGGTTATAGAACATTAAATAAGTTTTAATACATATATTACAATCTTTTTTAACCATAAAAATGGTTTTATGACTAGTCTTGAAGGCGGAATTGAAAAATGAAAACTCGTCGTCCATGAAGGTGGTAAATCAATATCTCACGGACGATGTTTTCATTTTTTAGAATAAAAGGGGAGGAGAATAAAATTGATGATGAATATACCATTAATAAAATAACATTCCAGCATATTTATTATACTAGAGTTATCATTTCCATTTGGATAAGGGAGGTGAGGGAAGGATAAGAAAAGATAATAAATTAAAAGAAAGAGAGGCAATGTTTTACCTCTTGAGTGTCATCTCCTTGAGAACCTCCTTAAGGGACTTGGAAATGGTCTTTTGGTGAGACCAGAAAGACCAGAACATGGGGAAGAGGTTTGGAAGTAGAATTTTGTAGAATATTAGTAAGATCCAAGGATTAAAAGTTTTGAGGAGAATGAGTGGTATTTATAGTGGAGGATAGAGGTGTTTTTTGATTATTTTATTCATTAGTTTATCATTTGGGCTCAAGACTATCTATAGTATTGATTCTTGTGAATAAATACCGTAACTAGAGAATTTGAGTTTGAACCAATGGGTTATTACCTCATCCATGCATCATCCATGAATCAATAATTCATTTATTTACTTATAATGTTAAATACTGTAAATTACCGTATTTCACTATTCATAAAAAAATTCAACTATTTTAGAAAAATCTAAAAAATTCACCCAAACCATTTTTCAATGTGTATAATTCAAAAATAGACTATATTTTATGAAAATAATTTTATAAATATGAGAAATTTAATTTTTAATTAAAATCATCATTTATTCGAAAAATACTGATTTTAAAATTATAAATGATTTTATGACATTTTGAAAAATTAATTAAGGTCTCATAAAATTATCTTATAATAATAAGACAACAAAATATTAATTTATGAATCTATTTTTAAAAATTATATTTTTTAAAACATTATATTAATTATAAAATTGTAAATAAATATTTATTACTTACAAAATACCAACACTTAATTTATCATTTTTAAAACAATTTTTTACGCATATCATGATAAAATTGCACCATATTTTCATTTATAATATGATCAAATTTTATTCATAATTTCACATGCGAGGTTACTATTCTATTGGCCAAGTTACAATTCTTAATAGTCACATTACTATTCTAATGGTCATGTTAATATTTAATAGCATATCACAGTTCGTTTAGGCTCAGTGTTGCATGAAAAATAAGATATCAAGTAAATTAGATTTATTTAAGAAGATATGTACCATAAATCTTGGGGTGTTATATTCTTCCCTCCTTCAGAAATTTCACCCTCAAAATTTTTCATGAATATTTCCTTTTAAACAAATGAGGTTGGTTCTTCTTCATAATATCATCAGGTTCCCATGTTGCTTCTTCCATTTTATAGTTTCTCCAAAGAACCTTTACCAGTCAATTCATTTGATTTATCAATACTTTCTCTTTAATGTCAAGAATATCGATAGACTCTTTGTAGTAAGACAAGTCACGTTCAAGTTCTATTTATTCATAGGTGAGTACATACGTTGAGTCTGACATGCACTTGTTTAACAACGATATCTGGAACACATCATGAACTTTGAAGAAACTTGGTGGTATTTCTAATTGATAAGCTACAACTCCAATTATTTCTAGAATTTCAAATGGTCCGATGTACCTGAATAATTTCAAATGGTCCGATGTACCTGGGGCTCACTTTCCCTTTCTTACCAAACCTTATGACACCCTTCCATGGTAATACTTTTAGAAATACATGATCTCCCACATGAAATTCTAAATCATTTCTCCGGTTGTCAGCATAACTCTTTTTTCATACTTTGAGCTGCTTTAATATGAGCATGAATAGTATTTACCTTTTTCATTATTTCATCAATAAGTTATGGGCCTATAAGTTTCATCTCACTAACTTCATCCCAACAAGTTGGAGTATGAGATCTCTTTCCATATAATGCTTCATATGGCGCTATTTGAATACTAGAATGAAAACTATTATTGTAGGAAAATTATACTAAAAGAAATAATGATCCCATATACCTTGAAAATAAAGTGAGAATGATATTAACATGTCTTCTAATGTTTGAATAGTACTTTTAGGTTTTCCATTAATTTGAGGGTGATAAACAATACTAAAATGAATCTCAGTATCCAAAGCCTTCTGAAGACTCTTCTAGAATTTTGATGTAAAACAGGGATCTCGATGAGACACAATCGATAGAGGTGCACCATGAAGTCTTAAAACTTCATTAATATAGATTCTTGCTATGTGATCAAGAGGTAAATCTTCTCTTATAGAAATAAAATGTGCTGATTTTGTAAGGTAATCAACAATAACCCATATCATATCATTATTTTTGGGGGTCTTTGGTAATCCAATGATGAAGTCTATAATAATGTCATCCCACTTCCACATAGGAATATCTAGAGGTTGCATGAATCCTCTAGGATACTATCTATCAACCTTCACTTTTTGAAAAACTAAGCATCTTGACACATAGTCAGCAATTTCCCACTTCATATTATCCCATAAAAAATGTTCCTTCAAATCTCTATACATCTTGGTACTACCAAGGTGTATAAATAAATTTAAGCTATGAGAATCATCTAATAGTTCCCCTTTTAGATCAAGTATTGATGGAACACATAACCTCTTTCCAAATTTTATAATTTCATCCTCACATACATGGTCTACCAACCCATCTTTAATAGCTTTAATTTTATTTTGAAAATTCTCACCATCAGATTGAGAAATTTTTATATTCTCCAGTAAATATGGTTTAACAATCATTTGAAAGAGGAGTGATGTTTCCCCTTACCTAAAAATTACCATATCTATATTTACTAAATCCATGAATATAGGATCTTTCTTAATCCTCATTTGGGTTAGAAGTCCACAAATCTTTCCTTCTAAATGCATTTGCTACCTTATTTGCTTTTCCTGGGTGGTAGTGTATTGAGAAATCATAATCTTTGAGTGACTCGAGCTATTGTCTTTGCCTCATGTTGAGTTCTTTCTATGTAAAGATTTATTTCAAACTCTTGTGATCCATATATATCTCACATCTTTCACCACAGAGATAGTGTCTCCATATATTCAGAAAAAAGATTACAAATGCTAACTCAAGATCATGAGTTGGATAATTTTATTCATGAATCTTCAACTGCCTAGATTTATATGCAATAAATTTATCATTTTACATAAGGAAACAACCCAGTCCTTTCTTCAATGTATCTTTGTATATCACAAACCCATCATTTCCTTATGGTAGAGTCAAAATTGGTGTATTGAATAATCTTCTCTTCAATTATTCAAAAAATTATGTACATTATTTTTTCCATACGAACTTAACCTCTTTATATGTGATCTTGGTTAACGAGTTAGCCAATCGGGTATAATTCTGAATGAAACACCAATAGTAACCTGCTAAACCAATGAAACTATGTACCTCATCTATGTTTGTTAGTGTAGGCCATTCTTGGATTGCCTTTGTCTTTATAGGATCAAATGAGATTCCATTATTAGAGACAATATGTCCAAGAAAGAAATTTCTTGAAGACAGAATTCACACTTGCTAAATTTTAAATAGAACTCTTTCCTTTTGAGAGTCTCAAGAATGATCTTTAAGTGATTCTAATGGTCTTCATACCCCAAAGGTCTTGAAGGCCTTTTTTTTTTATTTATGGATAATACCCCTTTTAAGGGTTGAAGGGGAATGAACCCTTACATGACTTGTAGGCCCAAGGCATAAGGCCCATACACAAACCAATACATGACCTTAAAGGACCAAGACTTGGCACAATTGAAACAACCCCTCCCCAACATCTGCATCTTGAAGGTGTCTAGATCCCCACCTCGCATGGCTAATCGGCTATAATTGCCCTGTACAGAGCTCCACAGTGCCTGGTCCCGATGACAGTTGCTATACCCTCTCATTCCCCCATTCTGATTAGCTATACTATGGTGGTTGCAATTTTTTTCTTTGAATCCTCATCTGGGTTGTAATGGCCCGGACCTCTCCGACCCATTCCTTTGTCGAAAAGAGGGTCATGAAGTGTTCTGGAGGGTAGAATGGACTTTTCCCACACTTTTCAGAATTTTGTAACTACATGCCGTGTAGTGTGAGTACACGCCGTGTACCACCTTGACGGGTATACCCTGTGTTGAAGCCGTGTCCTTTCCGTGTGAAATAAATGAGTACACGCCGTGTATCCCATACTACACGCTGTATAGTTCCTCCCCGCGTGCGTGTTACCCTCAAAACGTGTGTTGACCAGTCAACGGTCGTGTGCCGTGTTGAGACCATGTCCTTGCCACGTGAAATAAATGAGTACACGTCGTGTATCCCATACTACATGCCGTGTAGTTCCTCCCCGCGTGCACGTTGCCCTCAAACCGTGTGTTGACCAGTCAACGACCGTGTGCCGCGTTGAATGCCGTGTTGGGAGCCGCGTAGAGACCGTGTAAGATGGCTGAGTACACGTCATGTACTAGAAAGTACACACCATGTACTTTAGTTTTTCTCACCTATAAAAGGAGGGGACCTCTCCTCCTTTTCAAATCACTCCTCTCCTCCCCTCTCCTTCGAGCAAAGCTCTCCTGAGAGACTCCAAAGCTTCTTTCCTCCATAACTTCTTCGTCCGAGCTCCGATTTATGATCCGTCAGCGGCCACAGGATCGTAAAGACGAGGCGAAACTTATGAGCTTGGATCTATTGCTTTCCCTTCGGCATTTCCTTCCAAAATTCCACCCGAGGAGGTTTTTCCGGGTTTTGACAGAAGCGACGGATGCCGACGAACGTCTTCTAAAGCTGATCCGGGGGAGCATTGTGATCAGAACCTGTTGAGGTAGGGATCCTACCTTCGTCTCTCTCTTTTGTGCATCATGCAGGGTGAGTATCCTCTTGTTTTCATGATATACGGTTGAACCAATAAATAAAGATAATAACTGGTTAAAGAACGGGGATGGGGAAGTTGTTATGTTTAACTTGTTTATCCTATTGTTATGTTGTGAATTGAATAGGATTATGCCTACTGAAAATCATGGTCGTTGGGGGCCTTTGCTTGTGAAATTAAATGTTGCCCTATCTTTCTATACCGTTTTGTGGATGGAAAATTTGTGGAATGTGGAATTTGGTTAATCACGTAAAGTTGGATGATTAAAATCTGGGACCCTTGTGTGATCACCCCGGTTGAACAAAATAAAATAATGAACATGTGGGTGTTGTATTGGTTACATGGTGTGTGAAAGGGGGGGGGGGGTGAATCCTGGGTTGATACAGATAGGATGGGCAGCAGGGCTGTGGTAAATGATGTTAAAGGGGTGATGATGTGGCGCGAGCCTTGTTTTATGATACGGTGGTGGAGATGTGGTTATAGTGGCAGCAGGGCTGCAGTAATGGGTTGTGTTGTTAAAAGAAAGTGGAAAGTTGATAAATGAACTGTGGGGAAAGATAATGAATTAAACACAGGAACAATCAATGGGGTTTGATTGATGATAAAAGGTTGGGTTGTGCTGCTTGTGTTTTATCTAACTTGATTTGTGGTTGGAAGAGATTTTGTTCTACGAAATGATTGATCTGGTTGATAGTTACCTAGTAGTTAAGGAACTAATAAACTATTACTGATGAAACTTGAAAACCTAAATGATGTTGGGACTGTTTTTTGTATGCATGCTTCGTAGTAGCAGTGCCGAGGCACGTGCTCAGTTTCTCTGTTTATAAGCCATAGGTTGGGCTATGTGTTTGGTATATATATATATATATCTGTATTTTTTTGTTTTGTCGCACCCCACCCATGTTGAGCACTTGGTGATGAACACTCCCATTTCATGGGAGAGGGTGTTTTCCCCTTAGTTACTAGCTCCTTTCTACTCCTTCTTCCATAGTCTGTGATGGCTTGAGGCGACCTTACACCCAAGACTCTTCGGGTAGGTTTCGATTGGGGTGGTTTCAGCCCATGACTCTTCGGGAAGGTGTATTGTTCCCAAGAATCTTCGGGATGAGGCCCAGGTGTGAGCGGGCGGGATATGTTGTTTGTGAGGCCCAGGTGTGTGTGGGCGGGATATGTGGTTTGAGAGGCCCAGGTGTGTGTGGGCGGGATATGTGGTTCTTGAGGCCCAGGTGCATGCGGGCGGGAAGAGTGTGGTAGCATCAGGACGTTCGCTGTTAGGAAGAGCAGCTAGCTAGTGGGAAATGGTGTGGGGTACCCAATACTTGTTCTTATATAATACTACCTGTTGTTTTGTGTTTTTGGTGAGCGTGGCTGGTGAGGTTGGGTGGATAGAATTCCTTTCTAGGTTTTGGTTTCTTCTATTGTTCTCACGGGACATTAGGATGTCTCCCCACCTGTGCATAAGAGCTTTAGGTTTCCCTAATGAGTATACTTGTATGCTCACCCTACGTTTACTTTCAGGTTTCCAGGAGGACTACCAGGGTCGTGCGAGACCCTACTAGTCAGGGACAGTTGGAGTTGTTGCAGTTGCTGTTTCTTTTGGTATTGTACTTTTGAGCTTTCTTGTACTTGTACTTTGTTTCAGAATTGTTTAAACATGCATGTGGGATTGGTTTGGGTTTATTTCTATACACTTGGTCTTTTCCTTTTTGGTGGTTGAATTTTCCTATTTCCCGATCTTAAATAATAAAAGGGTAATGCCTCCCATATTTGTGAAAACTCATACCCTTGGTGCTAGTCACCACTCCGGGGCCTACTGAAGGCGGGACTCGGGGGTCATTATCTCCCTTTCACCATTTCCAGCTCAGGAGGGGCATATTTGGTGGGAAGGGGGTCATGACATAATGGTATCAGAGCAGGGTTAAGAGATAGGATGGAGTCTGGAGTTAGGCACAGTGATAATTTCATGGGATGGTTGGGCGACAGTGTTGGCTGATCTTGGTGCGTGACATAGGCCAGGGAAGACCGGCTAGGACACAGGATTTTAGGGCCCCCTGTGATCCGATGCAAGGACTCTGAGCCTACCGAAAATCCAAGTGAGATTACATTTATTGCAGGGTAGAGACCCTAGGTAAGGTACATGCATCATCATGATTGTGTTTTACTTGATTTGGGTGTTCTGGGAAAGAAATAAAGTGATAAAATGAAACCTTGAGAAATTTCCTTGCAACTTGGGCTTAGGTGATCTTTGTTTACTGTACAGCTATGGCACCTGGATGTCGTCCCTAGGTGTCTCAGATAGCTGAGGCCCAACAGATTGAGGCAGTCGATCAGTTGGGGATTGATCGAGAGGAGGAAGATAGACAGTTGCATAAGACTCTCCGTTATTTCCAGCGACAAACCCTCAAGAAGTACAAGGGTAGTACTTCAGATATGGAGATGGAGGGGTGGATTGAGGAGCTAGGGATCACTTTTACTTTGATCCGCACTTTGAGGGAGTACTGGGTTCCCCTAGCAGTCAGTCATCTGAGAGGTGCAACACGTCAGTGGTGGACACTCTACCTCGGAGAGAGGACAAAGATAGAGGTTCTGTGGGCTGACTTTGAGAAGGAATTCTGAGAGGAATTCCTTTCTTCTATGATCAAGGCGGAAAAGAAACATGAGTTACTCTCCCTTTAGCAGGGGAGTATGTCAGTACGAGAGTTGGGGATCAAGTTCAAGGATCTCCTACGCTTTGATCCGGATCTCTTTTCGGATGAGTAGTCTCAGGTGAGACGTTTGGAGGAGGCGCTTCGTCCTTCGCTCCAGTATGCTGTCACCCCCTTCACCCTTCCGACACACTTGGCCGTACAAAAGAAGGTAGAGGTTGTAGAGAGGATGCACTCGCAGGGAGGTGCACCACGATAGGGGATCCAACCAGGTTTGTCGAAGGGAAAGGCAGTCAGCAGTAGGTCTCCTACGACGAGACCTTCTAGATTCAGGCCAGTAGGGAGCAGGCCCCAACAGTTCCAGTTCAGATCTTCGGGTCCTCATACCTTTTTCATGAGCCCAGGACCGAAGTGTTTCTCTTGTGGAGGTTTCGGGCACGTTTAGAGTTGGTGCCCGACCCGAGCTCCGTACGGTGGAGGTGGGCAGGTTCAGCGCCCGCCTCAGCAACACCAGTTGCTGGTGAGGCCCTTCCAGTAGCAGCAGGACCCTGCTCCTCCGAGGGAAGACTTTGTAGGAGGAGGCCGACCTCAGGGTGCTCCTCAGGGACCTCGACCAGGGTGTGGTCGGGGAGGTGGTCGACATCAGAGAGGCAGAGGATCTGGGCGTGGAAAGTTGCACGTAGCAGATTTGGCAACTCCAGTAGGACCAGAGGTGGTGCGAGGTACGATTTGTTTTTTTAGCACTCTCGTTTCTGTTTTGTTCGATTCGGGAGATTCACAATCCTTTTTTTCACCCGGTCTAGATCATGCTTTGGGTCTAGACATAGAGAGACTTTCCGTACCCCTGGTGATGAGTACACCAGCTAGAGGTCAGACCAGCGTATCTTGTGTTTTCCGGGGATGTGGGCTGACGTTGGGACCACATCGATCTAGTGAGGATCTTCTTTTGCTACAGATGCAGCCCTATGATGTCATCCTAGGCATCGATTGGCTGTTTTCTATTAATACCGTTATCGACTACTTCTGAAGAAGAGTCGTGTTCTCCAAAGTGGATGGGCAACGTGTAGCTTTCGTTGGCGAGAGGAGCTATCAGGTGGGAAGCTGGCAAGTGGAGCCTCTCTTTTCCTTGTTATGCGGGTTATCAGTGGTTCCAGCTGATACAGAGATGATGGATGTTCTAGAGTTTGTTGGGGAGTTCCTCGATGTTTTTCCCAAGGAGGTTGTGACTCTACCCCCCCGACGTGACGTTGAGTTTGGGATAGACTTACAGCCTGGTGCCCATCCGATTTCGATGGCCCCTTATCGGATGACACCTTCAGAGTTGCGGGAGTTGCGAATTCAGATTTAAGATCTGATGGAGAAGGGTTTTGTTCGACCCAGCGTGTCACCATGGGGTGCTCCGGTTTTTTTCGTGAAGAAGGCAGATGGTGGTCTCAGGCTATGCATAGACTATCAAAGATTGAATCAGGTAATGGTCAAGAATCGTTACCCCCTTCCAAAGATAGATGATCTCTTCGACCAGCTAAGGGGATCAGGTTAGTTTTCTAAGATTGATCTACGATCTGGATATCATCAGCTGAGGGTAAAAGACAACGACATCTCAAAGATGGCTTTCAGGTGCAGGTATGGGCACTTCGAGTTTGTAGTGATGTCGTTTGGAGTTACGAATGCACCAGCTGTGTTCATGAGACTTATGAACCTTGTCTTCTGAGAGTTTCTGGACCGATTCGTCGTTGTGTTTATCGATGAAATCCTAATCTACTCAAGATCAGATGAGGAGCATGTTGAGCATCTTAGGGCAGTCTTGGGAGTCCTTCGACACCATCAGCTTTATGGGAAATTGTCAAAGTGTAAGTTCTTGATGCGAGAAGTACACTTCCTTGGGCACGTGGTGTCTCAGCATGAAGTGTCAGTGGACCCGTTGAAGGTGGAGGTAGTTGTTTCTTGGGAGGCACCCAAGAGCATGGCAGAAGTTCGTAGTTTACTGGGGTTGGAAGGTTATTATCAGAGGTTCGTTTCGGACTTCTCCCGAGTTGTTGCTCCATTGACAGCTTTGACTAGGAAGAACCAGGTCTTCCTATGGAGCGAGCAATGCCAGTAATCTTTCGACTACCTGAAAGAGAAGTTGGTCAGTGCTCCAATACTCAGGTTTCCAGAGGAAGTTTTGTTGTATGAGGTGTTTTTTGATGCTTCTAGCCTTGGTTTGGGGTGAGTACTGATGCAGAAAAAGGGTGTGATCTGTTATGGGTCTAGGAAGTTGCGCCCTCACGAGCGTAACTATGCCACCCATGACCTAGAACTTGCAGCAGTAGTGTTCGCACTGAAGTTATGGCAGCATTACCTCTTTGGGGAGCACTTTGTGGTCTTCTCAGATCATAAGAGCTCACGTTATATCTTCTCCCAGCGTTACCTAAACTTACGGCAGTGGAGATGGGTCGAGTTTCTCCAAGACTATGACTTCGAGATCTCTTACACTGAAGGTAAGGGCAACGTTGTGGCTGATACCCTGAGCAGGAAGTCACATAAGGAAGTGGTTCGGGAATATGCTGATGCTTGGAAAGTAATGGGAGAGTTGGATGCCTTGCACTTGAATGCAAGGGTAGAAGGTGTTAGAGGCTGTTTGTTTCAGATGACGGTGCCGTCCTCCTTGTTGCAACAGGTGGAAGAGTCTCAGTGGGGAGACTCCGAGGCAGAAGTAATGTGGGATCGTATCGATCAGGGGAACTCTCCATAAGGATGGTCAGAGGACAACTGACATCAGATGCTCTTTCATGGAAGATTGTTTGTTCCGGAGGTGATGCGTGAGGGAGTTCTTCGTGAGTTCCATAGCTCATCCTTGGCGGTGCATCTGAGAGTTTAAAAAATGTACCAAGGCCTGAGGGAACAGTTTTGGTGGGCCGGGGTGAAACGAACAGTGGCAGAGTTTGTGGCTAAGTGCCTAGTGTGTCAGCAAGTAAAAGCTGAACATCGTGTTCCCGATGGTTTGTTGCATCCTTTAGATATCCCTGAGTGGAAATGGGATGACATCTCAATGGACTTCATCACAGGACTACCCAGAGCTTAGGGTGGTTATGATGCTATCTGGGTAGTGGTGGATCGGCTGACGAAATCAGCTCACTTATTAGCAATTAAGGAGTCAGGCCCGATGAGTACCTTAGCACAGAGCTATGTAGATGAGGTGGTGCGTTTTCATGGAGTTATGAAGACTATAGTCTCAGATCGGGATACTCGGTTCACCTCACGAGTCTGGAAGGGGTTACAACATGCCATTGGCACCCAACTACACCTTAGCAATGCTTTCCACCCCCAGACCGATGGGCAGACAAAGCGGACTATCCAGACGTTGGAGGATATGCTGTGAGCATGCGTTCTAGATTTCAGAGGATCATGGGTGTGACACTTTCCTTTAGTAGAGTTTGCCTATAACAACAACTTCCACTCTACTATTGGCATGGCTCCATTTGAGGCTTTATATGTAAGACTATGTCGTTCACCCATTTGCTGGGCAGAGATTGGTGAGACAGGTTCTCTTGGGCCAGAGGTAGTACAGAGCACCACATAGAAAGTCCATCTTGTGCGTGAGAGGATGAAAGCGGCTCAGGACCGAAAGAAGTCTTATGATAATCCTCGGAGGAGGCCCTTGGAGTTAAAGGTGGGAGATCATGTGTTCTTGAAGGTTTCCCCTCGACAGGGGCAATGGAAGTTTGGGAAGGGGAGTAAGCTCTCCCCTAGGTTCATCGGACCTTTAGAGGTGCTGAGGCGAGTCAGCAATGTGGCATATCAGCTAGCCCTGCCACCTCAGTTGGAGAAGGTTCATGACGTCTTCCACGTCTCCCAGCTTCATCAGTACTTACATGATGACTCTCATGTTATCGACTGGGGAGAGTTAGATATGAGAGACGACGTGACCTTCGAGGAATGACCAGTTAGAATTGAGGATCGTAAAGATAAGGTGCTCCATGGATGAACCATCTCCTTGGTTCGTGTGTTGTGGAGGCATGAAGGCCTCGAGGAGATAACTTGGGAGCGGGAGGCCCAGATGTATGCTCAGTACCCATAGTTGTTTTGACTTGTGTTTTTCTTGTTCTTATGAGCTTTGTTTTGATGTTATACTTTGTACCTTTGATATATGGAATGTTTGGATTGTCAGTTGTGATAAGTTTTGTTTCCTTGTTCTTTGGAAGTATGTAACATGTCCGAATGTGTGGGGAAAGGAAAAAACCTGATCCTTAATCGAGACACATTAATGCGGATGCGATTAAAACCGTGCAGGCGAGTCAGTGCCGCCTAAAGTAGATAATATCTCGACATAAGAGAAGAAATTACTAACACATATGATTAGGGTTGTTGGTCGGGTTCCTATTATAATGAGAGCCCTAAGATATATCTTGTTGGGTTCCTCTGGGTTGGTTTCTGAATTCTTGGGGACGAGAATGTTTTAAGAGGTATCTGATGTAATGACCCGGACCTCTCTAGCCCATTCCTTTGTCGAAAAGAGGGTCATGAAGTGTTCTGGAGGGTAGAATGGACTTTTTATACACTTTTCAGAATTTTGTAACTACATGCCGTGTACCACCTTGCCGGGTATACCCCGTCTTGAAGCCGTGTCCTTTCCGTGTGAAATAAATGAGTACACGCCATGTATCCCATACTACACGCCATGTAGTTCCTCCCCGCATGCGCGCTACACTCAAACCGTGTGCTGACCAGTCAACGGCCATGTGCCGTATTGAGGCTGTGTCCTTGCCGCGTGAAATAAATGAGTACACGCCGTGTATCCCATACTACACACCGTGTAGTTCCTCCTCACGTGTGCGTTACCCTCAAACCATGTGTTGACCAGTCAACGACCGTGTGCCGCGTTGAATGCCGTGTTGGGAGCCGCGTAGAGACCCTGTAAAATGGCCGAGTACACGCCGTGTAATATAAAGTACATTTCATGTAGTTTTTCTTGCCTATAAAAGGAGGGGGCATCTACTCCTTTTCAAATCACTCCTCTCCTCCCCTCTCCTTCGAGCAGAGCTCTCCCGAGAGACTCCAAAGCTCATTTCCTCCATAACTTCTTCGTCCGAGCTCTGATTTATGATCCGTCAGTGGCCACAGGATCGTAATGACGAGGTGGAACTTATGAGCTTAGATCTGTTGCTTTCCCTTTGGCCTTTCCTTCCCATCTTCCACCCAAGGAGGTTTTTCCAGGTTTTGACAGAAGCGACGGACGCCGACATACGTCTTCTAAAGCTAATCTGGGGGAGCGTTGTGATCAGAACCTGTTGAGGTAGGGATCCTACCTTCGTCTCTCTCTTTTTTGCATCATGCTAGGTGAGTATCCTATTGTTTTCATGATATACGATTTAACCAATAAATAAAGATAATAGCTGGTTAAAGAACGGGGATGGGGAAGTTGTTATGTTTAACTTTTTTATCCTATTGTTATGTTGTGAATTGAATAGGATTATGCCTAATGAAAATCACGGTTGTTGGGGGAATTTTCTTGTGCAATTAAATGTTTCCCTATCTTTCTAGACTGTTTTGTGGATGGAAACTTTGTGGAATGTGGAATTTGGTTAATCACGTAAAGTTAGCTGATTAAAATCCGGGACCCTTGTGTGATCACCCCAGTTGAACAAAATGAAATAATGAATATGTGGGTGTTGTATTGGCTACGTGGTGTGTGAAGGGGGGGGGGGTGAATCTTGGGTTGATACAAATAGGATGGGCATCAGGGCTGTGGTAAATTATGTTAAAGGGGTGATGATGTGGCACGAGCCTTGTTTTGTGATACGGTGGTGGAGATGTGGTTATAGTGGCAGCAGGGCTATAGTAATGGGTTATGTTGTTAAAAGAAAGTTGAAAGTTGATAAATGAACTATGGGGAAAGATAATGAATTAAATGCAGGAACAATTAATGGGGTTTTATTGATGATAAAAGTTTGGGTTGTGCTGCTTGTGTTTTATCTAACTTGATTTGTGGTTGGTAGAGATTTTGTTCTAAGAAACGCTTGATCTGGTTGATAATTTCCCAGTAGTTAAGGAACTAATAAACTATTACTGGTGAAACTTGAAAACCTAAATGGGGTTAGGACTATTTGTTGTATGCATGCTTCGTAGTAGCAATGTCGAGGCACGTTCTCAGTTTCTCTGTTTAGAAGCCATAGGTTGGGCTATGCGTTTGGTATATATATATATATATATATATCTGTATTTTTGTGTTTTTTCACACCCCACCCATGTTGAGAAATTGGTGCCGAACACTCCCATTTCATGGGAGAGGGTGTTTTACCCTTAGTTACTTTCTCCTTTTTGCTCCTTCTTCCATAGACTATGATGGCTTGATGTGACCTTACACCCAAGACTCTTCGGGTAGGTTTCGATTGGGGTGGTTTCAGCCCAAGACTCTTCGGGCAGGTGTACTGTTCCCGAGAATCTTCGGGATGAGGACTAGGTGTGTGCAGGCGGGATATGTGGTTTGTGAAGCCCAGGTGTGTGCGGGCGGGATATGTGGTTTGAGAGGCCCAGGTGAGTGCGGGCGGGATATGTGGTTCTTAAGGCCCAGGTGCGTGCGGGCGGGAAGAGTGTGGTAGCTTCAGGACGTTCGCCGTTAGGAAGAGCAGCTAGCTAGTGGGAAATGGTGTGGGGTACCCAATACTTGTTCTTATATACTACTACCTATTGTTTTGCGTTTTTGGTGAGCGTGGCTAGTGAGGTTGGGTGGATAGAATTCCTTGCTAGGTTTTGGTTTCTTCTGTTGTTCTCATGGGACATTAGGATGTCTCCCCACCTGTGCACGAGAGCTTTAGGTTTCCCTACTGAGTATACTTGTATGCTCACCCTACATTTACTTTCAGGTTTCCAGGAGGACTACCAGGGCTGTGCGGGACCCTACTAGTCAGGGACAGTTGGAGTTGTTTCAGTTGCTGTTTCTTTTGGTATTGTACTTTTGAGCTTTCTTGTACTTGTACTTTGTTTTAGAATTGTTTAAACATGCATGTGGGATTGGTTTGGGTTTATTTCTATACACTTGTTCTTTTCCTTTTTGGTGGTTGACTTGTCCTATTTCCTGATCTTAAATAATAAAAAGGGTAATGCCTCCCATATTTGTAAAAACTCATACCCTTGGTGCTAGTCGCCACTCTGGGGCCTACTGGAGGCGGGACTCGGGGGGTCATTATCTCCCTTTCACCATTGCCAGCTCAGGAGGGGCATCTTTGGTGGGAGGGGGTCGTGACATGGGCCTGCTCTTGTGTAGTCTACCTGAGTTGATTCTTGGTATTTTCTATGGCCTGAAAACCCTGTGTCCTGAAGGTTATTAGTGGCTCGAAGGCCCTTACAGCCTGAAGGCCCTATAGCCCGAAGGCCTTTGGTGACCTGAAGGCCCTGAGACCCGTAGGCCCAAACCGGTGTCCTAAAGGCCCAAATAGAATGAATAGTGACAACTTCTATGAGACTGAATAATACCTGCTATAGTAACTGCTATAGTACTTCTATAGTAACCTAGAAATTTACCCCCACCTGGATTTTATCTTGGGTCTCTTGGATGCCAAGTAGGAACCTCTATCACTTGGGTACATGCTCATTAGAATTTTCATGGTCTTCATAGCTTTTAGAATACACCAGAATATCATCAATGAATACTACAGAAAAATCATGAAGACATTCCTTGAATACTCTATTCATTAGATCCAGGAAAATAGAGGGTGCATTAATTAATCCAAATGGAATTACTGTAAACTCATAATGTACATACCTCATCCGAAAAGCTGTATTTAGAATATATTCCTTCTTTACTCACAATTTATGATACCCAAAACAAAGTTCAATCTTTGGAAAATATTGATCTCCATGAAGTTGATCAAATAAATCATCAATGAGAGTTAGAGGATACTTGTTCTTTATTTTAATAATATTTATTTCTCTATAGTTAATGCACGACCTCAAAGATCCATCTTTCTTCTTAACAAATAGAATAATGGATCTCCATGGAGAAATACTAGGGGGAATAAATACCATATTACTCAACTCCTCTAGTTATTTCTTCAGCTCCATTAATTCCATAGTGTCCATTCTATAAAGGGTCTTTGATATTGGTCTATCATCAGGGATTAAATCAATGGTAAAATCAAATTCATGCTTTGGGGGTTCACTAGGAAATTCCTCAGGAAATATATCATTGTATTCCCATACAATTGGTACATCCTAAATTTGAAGATTACTTTTTTCATCCCTATATGATGTTTGATCTTCATCCCCAATAATTTCATTCAGTAGAGATACTAGGGGTGAATCTAGATAAGAATCATATGATGAAGTTTCTACTCTAAAGATAAGGGATTCTACATCTTCCTCACAAATCATAATTTCTTTCTTCTTTCAATAAAATTCCACATCATATTTTGAAATCCATTCTATACTAGGAACTATATAAAATTCAACCATAGGTATGATGATAAGGTCAACAAATAAAGCATGTTTATATTCCATAATGGGAACTGGCTGACACATTTTTATTACAATGAGACTTCCCTTAGGGGTTCTAACTGAAACCTCCCTTATTAAATCAAAAGGGAAATATCTAATTTTCATGGAAAATTGGTTATATATAAAAGAGTTTAATTACCCAAAAATAAAATAAAGCATTGACTAGATTTGAATATAAGATTAATGTACCTACCACCACATCATTGGCTACTTCTACTTCAGTTGTGGTGATCACATAATCTTGACCATCTCCCTTTGGGATATTCTATGGTATATTCCCTTGATTCTTGGGATATTGATTTTAAGAATGCCCCATTTAATTATAGTTGAATCATTTAACATCATTTATTTTTTTCTTCCCCTTACATTCATTAGCTCGATGAACCTTTTCTCCACACTTATAACAAACTCCCATTCCTTTCAAGCATTTCCCAGGATGATTCTTTCCATAATTTTCACATAATGGGAATTGATTCATTCTCCTCTTCTTCTTTGATGCTTCACATTTTCCATGGTTATCAGAAGACCTTTTATTCTCTTAATTTTCCTTGAACATATAGGATCTATCAAATTCCTTCTCTATTTTGATGGAACTTAATACTATTTCATTATATGATGATTTTTTTGAGAAACGAGTTCCCTTTGGAGACTTGTCTTATGACCTTAAAAGAAATGATCAATATTGTTTTCCGAATCACGCATGTAATCTATAGAATACTTGGATAATATTATGAAGGTAGCCTTATACTCTGCAATACTCTCTTCTTTATGTTTCTTTAATCTAAGGAATTTTATCTTTATTTTAGTTCATTTCTAACAAGGGAAATATTTGTTGAAGAATTATTATTTAAAAGTTTCTCCATTATATGTCTTCTATTTCATTTTACTCCTTAATATTCTGGATCAATGACCACTATTGATCAACATCTCCCTTGAGAAAATATACTACCAGTACTACCTTTTCATTTTTATTGCATCCCAATGATAAAAATATCTTTTCAAGGGACTTGATCCACTACTCAGCTACCACTAGATTAGTAGTCCCATTAAAATATAGGGTCTTATGCCTCATGAAACAATCCAACATAGGTTTAGTATGTTTATTTATCATAACTTTAGTAAGTTTTCCTAATATGGTCATGATCTGCTCAACTCCAACACTAACTATGTTGACTTGCTCAGTGGAGAAATCCACACATTGTCTATGGGTATTGACTCCCTTTATTCTATTAGGTTTCATCACTAAATAATGACGCACACTAAGTTATCTCATAATCATCATGAGTATTGAGCCAAAAATTTACTATAAGTAATTATTATAATTCTCATGCTTACTTAACATCTAGTTCCCAAAGTTTATACTAAACTTGATTTGATACCAACTGAAAAAACCCCAACCCCAGTATCCCATATTCAGTGGTTATTTTATTAAAATGACATAGATATAATAGATCACATCACCAAGGATCGATCAGTTTAGTAGTCTTGAAGAACTATATACATACATGGTTCCCTTATTACTTTGGTAATTAAACATAAAACATAACAAAGGAAAATAAACTCCTTCATTGAAAATTATTCAAATATTTCATCCTCATAACCCATGGAAGTAAAGAAAATGAATAGATGATATCACAAACTCAGTAAAGGTTACATGAATCAATAATAAGTGAAGAAAAGTCAATAAGGCATAATCATCAGGACAAGGTAATTAACTGAATAAAAACAAATGCCATCAATAAATTGAGAATAAAAATACAACCATAGATTTTTTCATAGTGAAAATATCATGGAAATTAATAATATAATAATTAATGAATAAAATGCTTAATTTTTGGATGTCATGTTTCTGTAACATGAACCATTATATCGTTAAGATGGTTTAAGCATGTGTGTAGAAACCAGTCTGATTATACTTGGAAATAAATATAAAGGGTTTGTCACCAACTGTTTTGTATCTAGAGACATGTCAATGCATCGAAGAGATATCTATAACTAGTACCCACCCACCATTGAAAGTACAAATCATTCTTCATACATAGATTTAATTCAATAACAATATGACTTATTAAAATATCCATATTGAGTAGAAAATAAAGATTTATCAATATTTCCCCAATTAAAACAACATTAAAAAAAACACCGCATGTAAAAATGGTATATGGATAAGAAAATAATTATATCCACGATATAAGAAATATGGATATTTAATGAAACCTTTAATGAATGATGATCATAAATAAAAGGGAAGTATATATACACCACACATAAGGAATAAGTGGTGAACAAGGAATAACCAAAGGTAATATAATAATGGTATCTATAAAATAATGGTTTTAAATTATAATAGGACTTTAATAAGGGAAAATATACATATATAATGATAAATTGTGAAAATATGTAAAAAAGTGTTTAAAAAACTTTAGAAATGATCCACTTTAGTACGGTTTAAGGGAAAATATTAAAGAGTATTTAAAATAGACAAAGGTATAATTATTTTTATAAAAATAGAAATTAACTAAGATAGTATTTCATGATAAAAAGAGTTATTTTTGAAAAATATGGTTGGTTTAAAATATATTATGAAGTATACTTGAAAATGGGTATGCAATTGGGAAGTTCCCTCAAATCAGGTTTGCTTATCAGGAGGAATTGAAAAGGGAACCTTATAAAACATGTATTTCCCCATAAAAGAAAGAATAATTAAGCTTGGTACAAATTTTTGGAACACATAAAAAGAATTTAGGAGGAGTAACTAATAATAATTAAGAATTACATTAGGTTAAAGAGAGATAAAGTATATCCTGGAGGAAAAATGGGGGGTCAGAGAGAATCCCTTACCTTATGTCTGAAAGTGTTTTTCACTTGCAGTTAATGTCCTAGATAATGAAATTAGATTCATTAATAATTTAATTCATATCCTATTAAAACTGTATTTTATTTATTATAATTTTATTAAGATAATTTATGGAATTTTTATGAGTTATAAGATTCAATTTTGTTGTTCCAAAGTGTTTGTTTCCTTGGTTTTTATGATTGATTCACTTGTATACAAATATGATAGATCACGTAAAATAATAATAGTTATCCATAATTGAAATTATATGTTATTAATGAATTTATAGAATATTAAATGGTCTTATATATAAATTTTCTAGATATGATGATGATTCATTAGATAAAATGTTAATGAAAAACAATTGATTTATTTTGGCGGTTTTTCGATCATCACAAACTACTTTAATTTTATTATTTAATATTATTAATATAATGGTTAGAAAACATTAAATAAGTTGTAATACATATATTATAAATTTTTTTTATCATAAAAATTATTTTATGACCAACCTTTAAGGAGTAATTTAAAAACAAAAACTCATCTTCCATGAAGGCAGTAAATCGGTACCTCATAGATGATGTTTTCATTTTTTAGAATAAAAGGAGAGGATAATAGAATTGATGATGGATATAACATAAAGACAATAAAATTACAGTATATTTATGACACCAGATTTATCATGTCCCTTTGTATAGAGGAGGTGAAGGAATAATAATAAAATAAAATAAATTGAAAGAGAGAGAGGGAAGGTTTTACCACTTGAGTGTCGTCTACTTGAGAACCTCCTTAAGGGACTTGAAAATACTCTTTTGGTGAGACTAGAAAGACTAGAATGTGGGGAAGAGGTTTTGAAGAGGAATTGGGTAGAATATTATCAAGATCCAAGGCTTAGAATGTTTGAGGAGAAAGGGTGGTATTTATAGTGGAGGAGAGGGGCATTTTTTGATTATTTTATTCATTAGTTTATTATTTTGGATCAAGACTAACAATAGTATTGATTATTGTGACTAAATACAGTAAATATAAAATTTGATTTTGAAATAATGGGTGATTACCTCATACATATATCATCCATGACTCAATAATTCATTTATTTACTTATAATGTTAAATACCGTCAATTACCATATTTCACTATTCATAAAAAATCCAACTATTTTAGAAAAATCCAAAAAATTCACCCTAACAATTTTTCGACATGTAGAATTAAAAAATGGAATCCATTTTATGAAAATAATTTTCTAAATATGAGAAATTTAATTTTTAATTAAAATCATCATTTATTCAAAAAATACTGATTTTAAAATTATAATTGATTTTATGACACTTTAAAAAATTAATTAAGGTCTCATAAAATTATCTTATAATTATAATACAACATAATATTAATTTATGAATATATTTTGTGAAAATAAATTTTATTTTAAAACATTATATTAATTATAAAATTGTAAATAAGTATTTATTACTTACAAAAATACCAACACTTAATTTATTATTTTTAAAACATTTATTTACTCCTATCATGATAAAATTATATCATATTTTCATTTATAAGATGCTTGAATATTATTTATACTTTCATAGGTGAGGTTACTATTCTATTGGTCGGGTTACTATTCTTAATGGTCACATTACTATTCCAATGGTCATGTTAATATTTAATAGTATATTATAGTTCATTTCGTCTTGGTGTTGCATAAAATATAATCTATCAAGTAAATTGGATTTATTTAATAAGATACGTACCATAAATCATGGGGTGTTATATTTTCTATTTATGAATAAGTGTTAATAATTTGAAATCATATTTTTCATCATACCAAACAATTCAGGCATCAGATTGACGCGCAGTCGATTCTTACAGATCAATAATGATTTGAGGATCATTTTACTAAGTTTCTACGCCAATATAAACTGAAATCCTTGGTTTTGATTCCTTGATGGGTGATGTTTCATTTACTAAAAATACAAAGGTGAAATTGTACTTTGAATTATACTGTGAAATCCGAGCATAATATTGATGCTCAATCAATTCATATGGATCAAAAATGACCCTAGGATCATTTTTCTAAGTTTTCATGTCAATTAAAGATCGTTTGTTCGGTTTTGACCCATTGATGTGTGAAATATAATTTTAATAAAAATTTAAAGGTGAAACGGTACTTTGGATCATACTAAACAATCTCATCATCATATTGATGTGAGGTCAATTACTACAAATCAAAAATTTCTCAAGGGTGTAATTCTAAGTTTCCACGATAATACAAACAAACCCATTTTCTTGATTTTGACATAATTTAGTGTTGGTTTTGGTTGTAACAGAAGTGTGTAATGGTGGGTGATATATTAAAATTTATTTTAATGATCGTTTTCTAAAACCATGAGCGAGGATATTGCACGTGAAATTTATAATTGATTTATTTAATATCTGAAGAAATAAATACACAGGCTTAGGAATTTTCTTCGTTGATGACTGTTGATCATCCAAAAAAACCTTTTCAGATTGACTTCATTACACTATGAAGATCCAAGGATAAAATCTCTCTAATAGTGATCCACACGTGCTACAATGATCTCTAAGAAACACCACTCAATCACCGGGTGTTAGCACAAAAAATTGAATGTATTTCATTATTAGTTCTTGATCACTCATTCTCCAGTCTTGAAGAAATATCTCTTGCATTTCTCATTCTTTAGAGAGAGACATGGAAGAGTTGAGAGAGAATTCATTGTGTGCAACAAATCTCTATTCTCATTTTTTGGATGCAATATACAATAGAAATAACCATCTATTTATAGAGTTAGTGTTTAGGTTAAAATATTATTTAATTACATGTCGGCCATTAAATAACATTTAAAACATTTAATAAACCCCCTGAAACATAATAATAATATCATTATTATTATTTTGTGGTGCGTTCCAACTTTCACAATAACAAATATTATGTAACGGTCATGTTAATTAATATTTTTCATCGAACACGGTCTTGGTCCATTCAAATTCCTTTAGAATTTATTTAACAAATGAATAAATATTTTATTCATAAGTAAATATTTTATTCACAATCTAGCGAATAAATATTTATTAAAATATTCAATAAATAATATAAATATTTTATTCACAATCCAACAAATAAATATTTTATATATATTCACATAATCAAATAAATTATTTATTAATAAACAAATAATTATTTATTATCTTGTGAATATTAGCAATCAATAAAACTTGAATAAAATTATTTTTCAGGATTGAGAATAATATTTATTCCAATAATTAAAATCAAATAGAATTTAACCGAGATCAATAGAAATACTTAGTGTGTGACCCTCTAGGATTATTTCTTTTTAACATTAGGTAGGCTTGACTAAAGTCTAAGATTACAGTCTATCAATGGGTCAAATCACCTAAGAGAAATAACTTAATGTTATAAGGATGAAAACCACATACATACACTTACCATGTAATATAATCTCTTTGTCTCAATATCTCATCAATCATGTTTCACATCCGTGTCACCAACCTATACGCTCGATATGTCTTTCTTTGACTATCTGAAATAAACACATTGTTACACCATGCCCATGGAATTTGGGGTGAAAGTTCCAATCCAATCAAAGGGATGAGATATTAGCTTCCATAAATATAGAAGAGACAAATCCTTCCTTCAATTATCCATTAACAACATGTCACTCATGACACACCCAATGTATCTAACTTCGCCATGAACGGTTATCATTATGGTTTAATAAATAAATCTAATAATGTAATTTATAACATGAATTAATAAAAATATTAAAGTCCAAGTACCATCACACACGCTCACAAATAGAAATATCTGATGACACCAAAACATGTCGAATTTATACTGGTGGGTCTGTTCTCATAATCTCCCATCTTGGAGATTAAAAATTGAAAACTTCATGAGAAGAAGCCTCATATGCTTATGAGTACTTGCAAATGATAGTCTATGTACTATGTGTCCCATCATAGTATATTGTCCAACCATAGAACATTATTTAATAATATCATCATAACACATAAATGTTCTCATCATAGTTGGGAACTACTATGACCTTATCAATGTGACGTATACTCTATGATATTATTACATTAGATTCATGAAGAATTAAGATCAATATATAATAATAAGTTTTATTAATATTAAATAAATCAAATATACATGTAATCAAAGTACAAATAGTTGGTCCTAGGACACCAACCCCAACAAACTCCCACTTGGACTAGACAACTACCTATGACCTTCAGTCCACCAGACCTCACATGATAGTCATGTTTCTGTTGAGTCAAAGCATTAGTAAATAAGTATACTACATTATCTTATATGGAAATAATGTTCACTATAACTTCACCTCTTTGAGAAAAATCCCTCAAGAGATGATACTTCCAAAGTATGTGATTTATCCATTGATGTGACCTTGGCTCTTTTACAAGAGCCACCACTGCAATATCATCACAATAAAGTGTGATATGGTATTTACTGTAAGGTACCATCTCAAGATAATGGGAGAAGTTACACATCCATAATGATTCTTTAGCTACCTCAGAAGCTGCAATATACTTGTACTCTACCATATAATCTACAACTACAACCAGATTTGAGATCTTCCAACTCACAACACCTCCATTCAAAGTGAATATGTATCCTGTTTGTGACTTTATGTCATCTTGATTAGTTTATAAACTAGTATCTACATATCTTCTGATGACTTGATTCTCATCTCCTCCATAAACTAATAATATATCCTTATTATGCCTCAGATACTTAAGTATGGTCTTGACTTCCATCTAATGATAGTCACCCAGATCATCTTGATATATTACTACCACACTTAATGCATATTCAAAATCTAGACTAGTATATAGCATAACATATATGACTAACCAATAAATGATGTGTATGGAATCCTTTCCATTATATTTCTTTCCTCATGTGTCAAAGGACACATTTTCCTAGAAATATGAATGCCTTGTGATGCTATAAACAATCCCCTCTTGAAATGTTCTATACTGAATATTTTTAGTATCTTTTCAACGTATGTACTTTGACTTAGGTTGAGAAACCTATTAGATATATCATGATAGATCTTGATCCCAAAAATATATGCCGCCTTTCCCAAGTCCTTCACAAAGAATCATTTATTCAACCATGCCTCATAAAACTGTAAAACTGGCATTTTGTTTCCAATGAGTAATATGTCATCAACATATACTATTAATAAAACAACTACACTCCTACTAAACCATTTATAGACACACGACTCACATTCATTATTTATGAAACCAAATTCCATTATGGCCTCATCGAAATGAATGTTCCATGATATGGATGCTTGATTTAATCCATAAATGGATCTTTGTTACTTGCATACCTTGTTGGAATCCTTTTGAGTCCCAAAATCTTTGTTTTGTGTTATATAGACATCTTCCTAAATGTTACCATTAAGAAAGACTGTTTTGAAATCCATTTTACAAATATCATAATAATGAAAGTTGCAATGAAAAGTAAAATTTTTATGGATTTCAACATTGAAACTGGTGAAAAGGTTTTATCATAGTCAATGCCTTGATGCATTTTAAATGCTTTTTCAACTAGTCACAACATATAGGTACTGAATTATCCTTCCATGTCTAGTTTCTTCTTGAATACCTATTTTAAACCAACATGCTTTACATCTACTAGAGGGTCTACCAAAATCCATACATGTTTTTGGTACATGGAATCCATTTCATAATATGTCCTCTTGACACTTTACAACATCTATTCCACTTACTACTTCCTTGTAGGTTATAGGATCATTATTATCAACTAATAATGAGTCACCATCCTTGATTACTAAAAAACCATATTGTTCTGGTTCTCTAACATCTCTAGTTCTATTATGCAGTAATTGTCTTTCTGGAACAATTACTTCTTCCATAGGGATTTTGGGAATTTGTTCATATTCCAACTCTTGTTTATCTTGATCTTGGACTTCATTGAAGTCTATCTTGATCCCACTATCTCTTTTAGATATAATATACTCCTCAATAAATGTGGGACATTTGTTAACCGCAACTTTTTTGTTTGAAGGATTTTATAGGTAACATCCCTTTGTTTCTTTGTGATATCCTATAAAGATAAACTTTGTGACACTGGGTGAAAGTTTTTTACCTGGAGAGTCATTAACAAATGATTCACAACCTCACACATTTAAGTAAGACAACACAAGTTTCTTTACATTCCATAATTGGTATGGTATACCATCTATTGCTGTAGTTGGAACTCAATTTAGTACGTATATTGTTGTTCATAATGTGCATCCCCAAAAAGATAATGGAAGAGTCACATGACTCATCATTGATCTCACCATATCCAATAAGGTTCGGTTCTTCCTTTTGCTTATATTATTCTAATGAGGTGCATAAAGAGGAGTGAGTTGAGATAATATCCCAAACTCTCATAAATAATCAATGAAGTCTTGATTAAGATATTCTCTACTATGGTCTGAGCATAGTTTCTTAATATTTTTACCAATATGGTTCTCAACTTCATTATTGTATTCCTTGAATTTATCAAAATAATCCGACTTATACCTCATTAAGTAGACATATACATATCTACTAAAATAATCAGTAAAAGTTATGAAGTATGAGTACCCACCCCTTACCTCAATAGTAAATGGTCTACACACATTGGTATGAACTAATTCAAGAATATCTTTAGCCTTTTAACCTTTCTCACTAAATGGGGCTTTGATAATTTTTCCTTGTAAACATGTGTGACATACACCAAGTGGTTTTATTTCAAAAGAATCTAAATATCCATCTTGAAGTAATTTATTCAAGTGTTTTTCATTTACATGACCTAGCCAGTGGTGCCAAAATTAGGTATGGTATGAGTCATGTGAAGTATATTTGTTATCTATTTCCATTACTTGGTTTGTGTGACCCACACATAAATACTGTTATTTAAATGTGTCTTACCATAAAAAATTCTATATTTATAAAAGAATCAACATTTATTCCCAAATTTTAAAATAAATCCATTCGTATCTAGTCTAGATATAGAAATAATGTTTTTGGTAATCAAATGTACATAATAACAACCCTTTAAATACAAGATCATTATGATTGGAAATGTGAGGTGGTAGTCCCTGATAGCTACAATGATAAGTTTAGATTTGTTGGATGCTCATAGATCTAAATCCCCTCAATCAATCTTTCTGGATCTACTTGGTCCCTATATTTAAATACATATGTAATAACCACAAGCAATATCTAATACCCAATTTTTAGAAATAGATAAATTGCACTCAATAAAAAACACACCTAAAGATTCCCCTTTCTTCTCTAGCTGGGTTTAGTTTTTCTTCCAGTGTCTCTTTTTACCACATGTGAAATAGAAAAAATCATATTCCCTTTCTTTCCCCTTGATCTTACTCTTCTTAGAAGGGTGTGAAGAATATTTGGACTTAGAGCTCTTCGCTTTCCCTTTATTTTTGTTTACCCTAAGGACAAAAGGTCTTTCACACTTTGTATCCTTATAAACTTGGTGAAGAATAGTGAGAATATATAGAAGAGACTTCTCAATGTTGTTCATATTAAAATTCACAACAAATATAGAAAAGTTTTATAGGAGTGATTCTATAATGAGATCAGTTCCCAGTTCTTTGGGGGAGTTTAAACCCTATAACATCTAGGTGCTCAATGTTGTTAATGAGATTAACCACACGAGTCCTAGTTGGTGCACCCTCTCCAAGATTGATATGAAAAAGTGCCTTGGAAATATCAAAGCATTCCTATAAATCTCTCTCCTGGTATAGACAATGGATGTTCTCAAGCATTCTATATGAATACATTAATTTATGAGACTTCATTGGTTTACTAGACATCGATGAAAGAATTAAATATCAAATGTCAACCATGTGGTTCAAATATTTTTCATAAATAAGGAACTCTTCATCACCCATCTCTTTAGTAGATGGATCAGGAATTAAGGATTCTAGCATGTAATATTTTCATTCATGGCATAACACAACCTGAATGCATCTAAACCACTCCTAGAATTTACTTCCAGTTAGGAGGTTGTATTTCTCCAATATTGATCATAGGGATAGTTTGGATGATGAGATTCCCATTTTATTCTACAATTAAAAGAGCAGATTATTAGTAATTTTTATTAATTACAAATTATGTGAGAAATAATAAATTAATAAATTAATTTTATTAAATATCCCACTATTTTATCAATTCATAATAACCCTCACCATTGAACTCATAATGTCTAATTTCTATGAAATTATAGTGGAAAGTATCCCCATTAATTTTCTTAATGATCTAGACTTTGGCCAAGAAAACCATAAAAAAGTAATTTAGGTAGGTATCCTTTCCAATTGCAAGCTTGTAGATCCTTGATCCATTGAGTGGATTCCTCTATTTTGAAATCCTAACTTGTATTTCCTCAACACTTACCTCTAAATTTGTATTGAACTGACTTTGTCCATTAAACTCAATACAAGTTTGGATAAGTCAACCCAAAACTCTCATGATAACTCTCTGATAAAAGTAACTGTCCAGACTTTGGCCATGTACAACACTTAGTTCTTTGATTTCATTCCTAATCAAGTAATGTAAGGCTTAGTATAACTTAATATTAGATTGAGGGATTTTAATTAATTTATTCATAAATTTTATCTTGTTTTATCCTTCACATGTCTAGTTAATATTAAGTGAATGTTACTTAATTAACTAATTGTGTATGATAAAACATTTATACATAATTCATTTATTTAATTTTCATCTTTTCATATTAATTCATTTATGTTACCATAGTCTTGCATACATAAAATAAATAATTTATATACAAAAATAAATAAATAAAGTAAATGACCCAATCATGAGCTTATCTAACGGCTGATTTAAGTAACAGACATTAAATCAACCTATAACCTTGGGTAATAACTTCATTTTCCTACCATGACATGAGTTACAATATTCCAACTATATATATGTGTATCACTAAGTTGGAATCATCATGGTTCCATCTTGAACTTCCTCCATGCCCTTGGAATGCTCCATTAATTACAAGTATTTATTACTCACATGAAGGTGAGGGGAACCAAAGAATTGGTTAAAGGGGATTACATAAATATCCTTGGACACGCATGTCCTACATAATAATAGAGGGAGGGATGACTCACATGCCATCATTTAATTTAATGTTAAATAATTAAAAACCCATGCAACAAATTAAATTAAATAAATTCCAACACACACACAGGTCTTGGTCAAGCTCATGATAGGTCATACATGAAATGAATATGCAAAAGTAACCAGATAGCATTCATTTATTTATTCATTATTTATTATTAAGATAAATGTTCTCACATTAATTAATTCCCTTTCATATTAATGTCCATCCGTTCTTAATTGGAGATAACCATCATTTATTCCATTCATGGAAAATATATGACATAACCAATAATGACATATTAATTACAACAAATCATTTTATAATTTAATATTTTTTAAAACCATTATTAAATTATCAAATGAACATTGGTGTACTAATCAATTTAATAAGGTTTTAATGCTGCAATTTTCAATTTAATGTAATTTTTAATTCTTTCCTTTAATGGGAGACTACATGGAGTGTACAATATAGCTACCCACCATGTGATTCGGTTTTCATATATCTTAGTCACACACCTAGGGTTTCTATGTGTTAACTTGGCCGAAATACACAACATGTACATGCCAGCTACATGCCATGTACGCGCTTGCCACGTGCCAGGTTGACCCAATCAACACACAGTGTGCAATAAATTCACTATGTGTAATTAAATACTCAGAGTATCGAGGTACAATTCACATGGGTACATAATGTGTACTCTGGATATACATTGTGTAACCCGGTTTTACCAGCCAAAGATTTTTCACTTCCCGATGGAATCTCCAGTCGTTCTTCATTTATTATTAAACCTTTAATAAAATGAAACACTGAATGAATATGATTAATATGTCAAAGAATATTAATTCAAATCGGATTAAAGAAAGAATAATAAGAAATGAAAATCCAACCATGATTTTATATTGATCAACAATAAAATAAATAATTACAAATTTAAATGTGACTACTCTGATACCACTTATTGGTTCTAGGAACAGTGGAAGTGTGTAGTGGTGGGAGATATATTCAAATTTCTTTTAATAATCATTGCTCGAAACCATGAGCAAGGATCTTGCACATCAAATTTATAATTAATTTATTTAATATACGTAGAAATAAATAACTGAGCTTCGGAACTTTCTTCGTTGATGAATGTTGATCATATGAAAATACCCTTTCAGATTGCCTTTATTATGTTGTGAGGATCCAAGGATAGAATCCCTCTATCAGTGATCCAAACATTCTCTAATGATCTTTAAGAAACACCACTCGATCACCGGGTGATAGCATGACAAATCAAATGTCTTTCATTGTTAGTTATTGATCACTCATTCTCCAGTCTTGAATAAATATCTCCCGCGCTTCTTGTTCTTGAGAGAGAGAGAAAAGGAGGAGTCGAGAGAGAATTCTTTATGCACAAAAATTCTCTATTCTCAATTTTTGGATACAATATACAATATATATAACCATCAATTTATAGATTTATGGTTTAGGTTAAAATATTATTTAATTACATGTCATCCATTAAATAACATTTAAAACCTTTAATAAAACCCATACCACATAATAATAATATCATTATTATTATTTTGTGGTGCGCGCCAACTTTCACAATAACAAATATTATATAACAACCTTGTTAATTAATATTTGTCACTAAAATCGGTCTTGACTGTTCAAAATCCTCTAGCTTTTATTGAACAACTGAATAAATATTTTATTCATAAATAAATATTTTATTCACAATCTAGAAGAAAATATTTATTAAAATATTTAATAAATAAAATAAATATTTTATATATATTCATGTAATCAAATAAATTATTTATTAATAAAAAATAATTATTTATTTCCTTGTGAATGTTAACAATCAATAAAACTTGAATAAAATTATTCCACAATTTTGAGAATAATATTTATTCCAATAATTAAATTAAAATATAATTTAATCGCAATCATCAGAAATACTTAGTGTGTGACCCTCTAGGATTATTTCTTATTGACATTTGGTGGGCTTGCCTAAAGTTCAAGAAAACTATCTAGAAATGGGTCAAGTAACCCAAGAGAAATAATTTAATATCATAACAATGACAACCATATATGAATTCTCACTATGTAATATAATCTCCTTTTCTCAATATCTCATCAAGAAGGTTGCACAATCATGTCACCAACCTATATGCCCGATACGTCTTTCTTTGACTATCTGAGATAAACATGTAATTACACCATGACCATGGAATTTAGAGAGATGGTTCCATTCCAATCAAAGGGATGATATATTAGCTTCCATAAAGATTTAAGGTACAAATCCTTCCTCGACTTATCCATTAACGACATGTCACTTGTGACGCACCCAACGTATCCAACTTCTCCATTAAATGATATCATCATGGTTTACGAAATGAATCTAATTATGAAATTTGTAACATGAATTAATAATAATCTTAATGTCTAAGGACCATCACACATGCTTGCAAATATGAATATCAGATGACACTAAAACATGCATAATTTCTTCTTGCGGGTATATTCTCATAATCCCCCATCTTGGATATTACAAAGTAAGAACTTCATGAGAAGAAGCATAATCTTCTTATGAGTACTCGCACCTTAAAGTCTATGTACTATGTGTCCCATCATAGTACATTATCCAACCATAGAACATTATTTAAGAATATATTTATAGTACATCAAGGTTCTCATCATAGTGGGGAACTGCTATGATCTTATCAATGCAATGTATACTATAGGACATTAGTACATTAGATTCATGCATAATAATGATAAATTTGTAATAATAATTTTTATTAAAATTCAATACATCAAATATACATGTAATCAAAGTAAAAATAGTTAGTCCTAGGACAAAAACTCCAACATTTAGGTGATTCATTACTTCAATAATAATGTGAAGTTAAAACAAAACTTTTGATCATGTTGATAAATTTTAGTATTAGATTGACATGTAGTTGATTCCAACAGATAAAAAATGACTCGAATATTTTTTCCCTAAGTATTAATATCAATCAGAGTTTTTTTGCTTGGTTATGACCCCTATACAGGTGATTTGTCATTTATTAATAAGTGTTAACAATATAAAAACATAATTTCCATCATACCGGGAAATATGAGAATCATATTGATACAAGATTGATTCCTATAGATCAAAAATGATTCGAAGATATTTTTCCTAAGTTTTCACATCAATTTGAACCTGTCTTCTTGGTTCTGATTCCTTAATAGGTGATATGCCATTTTAATAAAAATATAAAGGTCAAATGGTACTTTGGATCATATTGAGTAATCCAGGAATCAGATTGATGCATGGTTAATTATTATAGATAAAAAATTAATTTAGGATCAAATTTCTATGTAGTTATGGTAATATGATCTTGTTTTCTCGATTTTGACCCATTTTAGGTAACCTGATACTTTAATAACAATGTGAAGGTCAAAAAATACTTTCAATAATACTGAGAAATTTGAGTATTTTATTGATGTGTTTTTGATTCCTAAAGATCCAAAATGACGTTAAGATTATTATCCTATTTTTTCCAATCTGAACTTGTTTTCTTAGTTTTGACCCTTACACTGATGATTTTTCATTTATTAATAAGTGTTAATAATTTAAAATAATATTTTCCATCATACTGAGAAATATGGGCATTTGATTAATGTGGGGTTGATTCCTACAGATCACAAATTATTCAAGGATCATTTTCCTAAATTTATATTCTAATCCAAACTCTCATTCTTGGTTTTTACCCCTTGTTGGGTGATATGTAATTTTAATAAAAATACAATTATGAAATTGTACTTTGGATCATACTAAGAAAACTAAGAATTAGATTGATGCTAAATTAATCCCTATGGATAAAAAATTACCCAGGGACAATTTTTATAAGTTTTAACATCAATATGAGGTCTTTTTATTAGTTTTAACCCATTGATGTGTGATATATCATTTTAATAAACATACAAAGGTGAAATGGCACGTTGGATCATACCAAGCGGTCCAAGAATCCTATTGATGTGTTGTTGATTCCTACAAATCAAAAATGTCCCAAGGATGACTATCCTAAATTTCCATGTTAATAAAAACCCATTTTCTCATTTTTAACCCTTTTAGGTGATTTGATACTTTAATAAAAACATGAAGGTGAAATTAAAATTTTAACCATGTTGATCAATTTGGGAATCAGATTCATGTGTGGTTGATCCCAACTAATAAAAAATGAATCAAATATTGTTTTCCCAAGTTTTCATGCCAATCCCAATTTTTTTACTCATTTATGACCCTTACATAGGTGAATTTTCATTTATTAATAAGTTATAACAATATGAAATCATAATTTACATCACACTAGGAAATCCAGAAATCATATTGATGCATGATTGATTTATATGGATCGATTTTTTTAGGATCATTGTACTATGTTTTCATATAAATATGAACCCGTTTACTCGGTTTTGACCCCTTGATGAGTGATATGTCATTTTAATAAAAATAGAAATGTGAAATGGTACTTTGGATCATATCGATCAATCCATGTATCATATTTAATCATGGTTAATTATTATAGATAAAAAATACTTGAAAAAAATGATTTAAACCTTCAAATCGCAACTTGGAGTAGCATGCATATGTTCCTATATTTAAAAAATCAATAAATGGTCATAGTCCTAATAAAATCACTCATCATGATCTATACAAAATAAAAAACCTAATTACAAACATAATAGGAAATAACCTCTTAATGATTTCTACAAATAGTCTGATACTTGCTGGAGTTGGTCCCCTAGAACCAATTACTATTTAATCATAGAAATATTCATGGTGTTTAATATTAATTTATATCTTATTACATGATGATTATTATTTTACATGGAATCTATGTGATAATATCCCAAGGGTATATGTTACAATGAAAGGTCATAAAAATCCCTCTCTATGATGAGAACCCAGAATTTCCATAAAAACATTCTTAAATATATGTTCTATAGTTAGATGATATCATTTGATGAGACATAAATGATACAGACTATCATGGGTGAAGAATCATAGGACTTTTAGGCACCTTCTCATGGTGTACGACCTTAGTAATCTTTAGAGAAGGATATTATGAGAACATGACCTTCCAGTAAGAAATTTACATTTATATGCATTATTGGATGTTCCTATATATAGATGCGTGTAATGGTCCTTAGACAGGAATATTATTATTGATTCATATCATGGTTTACATATTTTGATGTATTGATGAAAACTGTGATGATATATTCTTGTGGAGAGGTAGGATATGTTGGGTGCATCATGAGTAATATTGCATTAATGAATAATGAGAGAAAGGATTTGTCACTTTTAGTCTTTAATGGAAGTTTATATCTTAGGAACTTTGATGAGAATGAATCTTCTTAACTAAATCCATGACCATGATGTTTTATATTCAAGTTATTTTTTGGAAAGTCAAAGAAATTGACATCAAGCATACAGGTTGATAACACTGGTATGCAACCTACCTGATTAGAGATATCGTAAAAAAGAGATTATATTACACAGTGCGTGTTTGTATGAGGTTATATTCCATTGTGACATTAACTCCTTTATATATGGGATCATTGAATTGTTGCTATATACTAACCTTGGACTTTAGGCGATGTTGTCTAATTCCAGTGAGAAAGGGGTCTAGAGGGACACACACTAAGTGTATCCAAAAACTTAGTTAAATTAAATATAAATTTAACATGTTGAATAAATATTATTTTTATATGTGATTTAATAATTATACATGTTTGGTTGATTGTATATATTCTGTGACTAGTTATGTGAGAGAATATTATGTGAATTAAATATTAAATAAATATTTATTCTTCATATAATTATTTATTTAATTACAAAAATATATAATATTTATTTATCTATGATATATTCACAAGAAAACAAATATTTATTTATTTGGTTATACACACATTTAATTAATATTTATCAGCTGATTTAGTGAATATCATATTTATCAATTTATTAGCATATAATGTAGTTTCATTCATTTATTTAAATAAATAGACATTATTAAAAGTGAGATAAATATTAAGGAGGACTGGTGGACTGAGATTAATGGTCTGGTGAGAAATGAGGTTTGTTGAGGATTGGGAGAATAATAAGGGCTCATTTTTAATTATTTATTCTATAAACTTAGGTCTATAAATTCCTGATTATATCATTTTCTAACCTTAGAAAACTCTATAAATTGTTGTTCACAACAATTTATTAAGAGAATCCTCTCTAGACCAATATATCTCTTCTCCCAGAAAGCTCTAAATAATAGAGATCCATCCTTCACTATTACCCTCTCAAGTCTAGAGAGAACCAGGGTAGTTCCTTCTCACCTCAAAGGATCCTATTACGATCAATGATTATTGACATAAGCACTAGAATCATCCGTGATAGCACTTATAGAATTTTATGGTGATGATCGGAGGTTTGTGGAACACATGTGGATCACATCTAGATGTAATCTAACCTTGATTCATCTAATGAAACGATGATATGATAAGAGGTCTCAATCAAATAATTGATAAAGAAAGAATTTCAAACTAGAGGTAATTATTAATCTTGACTCAAATTAATTATAAATTATATGTGATAATCTTGTCTCATGGATTTTAATGTTTCTATTTCATCTTTTTTTGAGGAGAAATATGAAGGATTTGATAAAAAACCATTATTGGGTATGAGACTAGAAAAATATAGACAAAAAAATGATTAAAAAATATTTTAAATGAAATTGTAATTACCTTAAAAAATACCTCTCTAGGGATGATAGTTCATTGATGGAATATGATATCTTTCATAAATTTACAAATTCAATATCCAAAATCATTGTTATTATTTTTTTCATACACTATAAAAACATTAATAAAAATATTTAATTTGTTTTGATTGTGAAATATTATTATTTATACCCTAATATATATCAATGTGTTAAAATACATAGGCTTATTATACTCAGTCACCATCCTCATGCCTTGATTTTATCAATATTTATAGATCACCATATCATAACAAAATTCTTGTTAAAAAATAATATAAAACATAAAATTTTAGTTTATATATAAAATGATTATTGTAGTGTATTAAAAATTCACAATGGAAATCATGTGTGGTCTATTTGTTGGAAGTCCATGATTTTAATCTAAAAAATAAACCTTTAGAGTATACAAATCAACTACAATGATATTCCAATGGTACCTAAAAAAAGGAGTATGTAATTAAAAAAATTAAATTATATTTTATATGATTAGATTACAAAGTCTTACCCCTGTATTATAGGCATAAAAAAGATCAAGTTGTATTTAATTTTATATTCAAGCACCGTAGCTAGTTTATCTATTTTTTTGTAATTTATTCTTTATCCAATTAAAATGTTTCCATAAAAATTCTATATTAATTAATGAGTACAAATTTTTATTCCTAGATTTTTTCTTTTATATAGAAGTGATATATATATCTTTAGAAAATATGAAAAGTTATTAACCATAAAAAACATAATAGATCAATTATTGGACACACATATTATGAAAATGATCCTCATGTATGAATTCATAATTGTGACTCCCAACCATTCATACTTGAGAATTTCATTTATAATCTCAATACCGATCACATATGTAATGACCTATCCATATATTTGGTATTAAAATTCAATGTTGGATATATTTTTATATTTGAATTTTGTATCTGTAAGAACATGTAATGTTAATAAAATTAGAAGTGGAATTTTTGGGTTAAAGGTACTCTTAGAAGGTACTTTTTATTTCTTAGATGATCCACTAGATTATTTTGATTTTAACTTATGTTTCCCCTTCTCTTTATCAATTTGTAATAGAATACCTCATTTCAGAACTTTTTTCATCATTTATTAAAGGTTTTTCATTTGAAAAAATTATAAAGGACACACCAAATTATCTTTATGTATATTTAAAATATTAAACAAACATTCTTAAAATGTTCCAATAGCATGTTTTACCATGTTAACATCCATATCATCAAGGGTAATAAGAATCTTGATGCTCGTCTCATGAGCTACTTGAATCCCCACTATCACATGATCTTTTAGAATTTGATTATTGTGTTTTATATCTCCTTGGATATTGTACATTATACCCCTAACAACAAAGTAATGGGTAGGTTTTGATAAATATAAATCAAAATAATTTTCACCCTATATAATTTTAGTATAAGAAAGTTATTGGTAGTTTTTTATTCACATTTTTGAAAAAACTATTACGAAAAAATAAATTACCTCAGGAAAGGAAGGAAATTGAGGGGAATGGATATCCCCAAATCTAGTGGGATGTGCCTATTCATGTAGTGGTTGTTGTTATATTGTTAGTTATATTTAACCACTTTGTATATATAGGTATATCAAACTAGACTTAATAATAAATTCTTTTAGAGCATCTATTTTTGCTTGTATATATTTTAGTTTCTCATTTGTATCCCCCTATGACTTTTCTTTCTCAAAATATGCTCAAGTTGACACTCCAAAACCTATACCTATAATGTAGCCATATTGTTCTGGCCACTTTAAAGAAACTGTAAGTAGTCATTATTTTGGTACAACTAAGCCTCCTTCGATAGCACATGACATGGGATGGAACTGACTTTAGGTTTTGATACATCAGTCTATATATAAAAAGGAACATAATTATGTTGGTGTTTCATATCACATAAAAAATTTAGAATATATTTAAAATACATACCATTTTTTTTCAAGTGAATCATACCCCATCCTTGTTTTATAGTAAGGGTACATTGGTTTTGATGTATGCTATTTATTTTCATCACTTCTTTTTTATTTAAAAAATTAACAATGTTAAATTAAAGTGAATAATGCAAATAATCTCAAATAAAATATTACCAATTAAAATACACCTAAAATGATTCATCCTCATGGATACTAATGAAATAATTCTAGGTTTCTTATTTTATCATGTGTGCATACATAACTGGTGGTTGGGGGTTTACTTTCTCCTTAAAATACATGATATGCCTCTTCATCTGAAGTGTATAAAAGTATCTATGGGACTTTATAGTGATCATTAATATGATTTTCTTAAGATGAAAATATATAATAAACAAACTCTATAAGGGATAATGAAAAGTAAATCAATGTTTCATTATATTTTTTTTGTTTAAAATGTAGAAAGTAAATCATAATGTTACCATTATGTCTTCCCAAATGATTGTATTTAATGTAGTTAGAACATTGTGTCATGTATCTTTATCAATCGGCACATTCATTTGAGTTGTGACCCTAAAGTAACTAATGAAATTTGACTTGTGGGGGTTAACAAGTTGGTCATGTTGATTCCACCCAACCTTGAATTTTATACCATTTATTCTTGAAATAATAACTTTTTTTAACATAATTGTTCTATTATAATCTTGTTTTTTTTCATCCACATGTTGTTGACCTCCGAAAAATTACATAGTTCTAACATCATCAGTGTAATGTTCTTTGATATTGGTAGTATCGGTGTGAAGAGAGTCCATTTTCTATATGATTAGTTATAAATTGAATTTAGATTACATAAATGTTGTAATTAACACATAATAATATGGATTTTGTATGATAATTTCTAGTGGAAGAATACCTAAATCATATGAAAATCTATCTTCAAGAAATAAGGTGTAAATAAAACTATAAAATAGAGTACCTAGTATTTTAAAGTTACAATAGCTTCTATATTCCTTTCATAGAGAATTTTTGAGGAAGATATTGAGGATCAGTGAAAAAAATAACCACACATTCGAGGGAATACACCAATAACTTGGATCCATGAATGCTTCATGAGGATACCCAAAAACCGAAGGGGTGCTATCACATTATCAAATGAGATAAATGGAGTTTCATGAAGAATAGAATTTTATAAAAGGCTCATGAACATCACACACACCACACCAAACATGAGAGGAACTCATCCTCTTATATAGGTAGTGCTCAAGGCTTCTCTTATTCATAATGTTTCAAATGAGATAATGCTCAAGGCTTCTCTTATTCATAATGTTTCACATGCATTACTTACCAGTAGGTATTTATTTATTAAATTCATTTTAATAAATAAATACAATGAAATAAATCCATTCATAATGGAATATAACAGATTAATAAACCATTCCAGAGAAATAAATGAATAATATATATATATATCACATATATATATATATATATATATATTATATTTAGGTATCACATTCATGAAAAATACATGCATCATATTCACATATATATATATATATACTAAATGTACACTATATATATAACATTATATTTTTTATATATGCATCTCATTCAACATATGAATGTGTACATGAATATCATTCATGTACATTTTGGTGCACATCCAAAAATACCCAACTTATACTAAAATCTCATAAGTACTTAATTCAAAACTTCCCAATTCTTTGCGAATCCATCCAAACTCTTTTGGGTATAGTTTTTTCATCAAAATCTATTCATTTTGAATAAAACTTTTTTACAAAAAATTATCCCTATTCAAGTTCCTAACTGTATGACCCTACAGGCCTTAGTAGCATTGATAACAATTATAAAATCTCAATTTCTTAGATATAAGAAAAGAGCGGCCTCTAGCAAAGAATCAGTGCTACTCATGCTACTAAGGGGTCTCGTTTAATCTCCACCAAACATACTCATATACCTATATGAACATTTCCACTACAATATGTATCATATAAATCATATATATCCTATATAATACCTTTTTCTATGACATATATTGACCACTAGACATGGAACATGTCAATATAGTAATGGCCTTTTATTATTTTTTGATTCTCCTAGAAAGATTAACCAAGTTGATGATCACATCACATGTAATTCATCTCTTTGATAAGTACATCACATTTCACTTATCCAATTAGTTAAAAAAATCATATGTAAAATGAATAATAATGACCATGAATTTCCCTAGTCTAATTCAATCAAGGTACATATGTCTTTAACTAGTCATATAAGTGAAAAAAATCCCATCTTGGTTGCACTCCAACTGAGAACATAATCAGAAACATACCCAAAACCCCCCCCGATCATCTATGTTAATATATTTAATTTCATAATTAGGGTATCCAAGTATAAAGGTTATCATTCTAGTTATCTATCCAACCTTAGGTAAAATTATTTTTAATAAGCATAAACCCCTAATTATATCGATGACTGTATGAAATTCTGTCACACCCCTACCTTTTAAATTATTTTATTTTATTATTTCTTGGTTTTGGTTAGTCTCGTCAAGGTGCGGGTTGAGTGCATGTTTAATTTTTTTTTGACATTTGATGTTTTTGGTGAGTTTCGGATCGGTGCACGGGCACCGTATGGTTGGCGGTAACCGTCCGGTCGGCCTAGATGCCCCTACAATTACCCATTAATTAAAATAATAATACTTTATCAGAATGAAATAAATTTAATGTTTAAGATATAATAATAATAACATTATTGTGTTGATAATTGTTTTTTAATTAATGATCTTATTATCATTGAAATGGTTATAAATATAATTATTATTTGGTTGCTATTAATTTTGTTATTATTTAAAAGAAAATAAATAAAATTATGATTATAATTATGATTATTTTTATTGTTATTATTATTATCATTAAGAAAATTAATGGCATTGTTATGATTATATAATTTTTTTAAAAATCTATTATAAATATTGACATTAAAACTTTGTTGTTATTATTATTATTTAAATTGTTATTCTTCTTCTTCTTATTATTATTATTATTATTATCACTATTATTATTAACATTTTTTTATTATGTGTTATTGTTAATTTTATTTTAAATTTTTAAGAGGTTTTAGTCACTCTCTTTTTTTTATTCTCCATGCCTCACACTCACACCACTATCCCCATAAACCCCCCACGCATGCCCCACTCCCCTGCTCTCACGCCTCCCCTTTATTTTTTTATCTTGTGTGTTTCCTCTCTCCAATCTCCCTATCTTATTTTATTTATTGTTTTTATTCTCCCCATTATCTCCCTCTCTCCTATTTATTCCCTTTTCTTTATCCGTCTCTCCAATCACTCACCCTCTTTTTTTTCATCCATCACACCTCTCCTCCTTTCCAGTATCTCATGCACTCCCTCTCTCCACTCATTACTCTTTCCACCATTAATTCATTGTTTTTTTATCCCATATCTCTAATCACTCCCCCTCATTATTTTACCAATCACACACCTACCTCTCTCCACTCACACATCCCCCCTAATTATCCCTCACGCATTCCCCATTTCTCTCCTATTTAATTCTTTTATTATTATTTTTTCACCTCTATATCCATTCAACCCTCTCACCAATAACTTCCCCCTTACCTCTTTTATCATCCACATCTCTCTCCCCTCCTTTTTATCCATCACTCCACCCCCTCCTTCTCCCTTCCTATTACTATTTTTTTATTGTTTTATTTTATTTTATTCCCTCACAACACTCTCCACGCACCACCATCTCCTACCATTTATTCCTTCTTTATTTTTACAAATCATCCTCACCCTATCCCTGTACCCAAATCTATCTTTTTCCCCTCACGTGGCCCTCTTCCCCTAACCCTCTCAAGAATTCATCCTCCCCTCTAGCTCTCTTTCCGGCATCCGCTCCTCCTTCCAGCGATACCATCCGGTGAGTTATCTTTCCCATATTCTCCTCTCCTCACTTAATTTTTAGGGTTTCCATGTGAAGTTTCTTGTTGGTTGAACCCTAAACGCTAGGTTTAATATGTATTTCGGGTTTCCTTTGGTTTTAGGGTGTTCGTTTTGTCCACGGGTCATCGTTCTTTCTCCCATTGAAGTTTCACTCTAATCGCACGAGGTTTCGGTAGGTGCTTCCATGTTTTTCTTTCCTAAAGTCTTTCCTTTGATGATTTCTGTAACATCCCAGGTAAATAAAGAACAAATCATTTTCATATTTATTAATATTTATGAATTAAATATTAATTTTACTTTAAAGGGGTTGCTATGTTCGATAGCGTACCCGATACGCAACAAAGAGTTTCATTGAAATCTTACGTTGCACACTAGTAATAAAATAATATTATTTTAAATGGTAGTTAACACATAGCCGTTGTATTGGCGGGAATGGATAGAAATAACTAAAATATGATTATATATGTTTTTTAAATGTTTTTACATTTATTCAATAAAAGATAAAAGCTTAAAATATGGAAAGAATTCAATTTTACGCATATATACCCTAATTTTCACTAAAGGTTCACTTATCGCCTTTTGATGGCGAACCGTCATTAAATATAGTTTTGGTCACTCTTATACATTATATTGGACCAAATAAAACTCTTTTTTATAATCAGGACATCAAAATTTACTTTGTGTAATTGTTTGGTATTTTTCCGATAAAGTTTATTTTTTAATGAATAGTGAAAAATGTTGTATTTTAATTCAAAACCTCTTTTTAATATAATTTATTTATATGATTAGATTATTGTTTGAACTGGTTTTAAAGTGAAATTATAATATATTTTTACCATTTAATCCAATAGTGTTCTTTGGAATTAATTTCACTTTGAAATCGGACTTAAACTAGTGTCAATCTTTTAATACTTATTGTTTCATAAAAACACGCTATTTGCTCTGACAATGGGAATTAATTATTAAATTAATTAATTCAAATTATATGTTTTGAATTTTTTAAAATAGACTTAATTTTTGAATTCAGAATATCAAATATAGCTTAGGGTGAAATTTTGATATTTTTCTGAAAAACTTCAATTTTTGATGAATAGTGAAACCACTAAGTGGTACTTAAAAAACTGATTTTTCATTTAAATGAAAATTTACCACCTCTGTGTTTTGAATTTCAAAAATACGACATACATGGTTGTCATTAAGAATTAAAATATGTTTCAATGGGATTAAAATAATTTTTTTGTGAATAGTAACTTTTAAGTTTATTAATCGCGATTAGAGGTAATTAGTGTAGTTTAAGGTAAAAATAATTTTTTAATAATATGAAATGAAATTGACACATGTCCTACCCTTATTGGATGTTTCATGGCTGACCAAGAAAATCCATGGGTCAACTTGGGGACCCCATGAAGCCACTTTGGTAGGAAAATGATATTAATACCTTTTTATTTAAAGTTAAAATAAAAATGTCACAAACATGAGTTGTTTTACTAAAATTTTTTTTAAGTGGGGTTATACAAGTCCTATTTTTGAATATAAATATTCATTAGAAATATAAAAATATTTCCTACATCATGATATTTTTTTTATAATTTTTAGACTTTAAATAAATTAAATTATTTATGACATCATGATGATGCAGCGATTACCTCATTATTTAACGATTTAAATAAAATGAAAATATAATGTAAAATCAAAGACCTACACATGTCAAAAACCTATTGGATGAGTATATTTATAACTACTATCACCTTATCCTCGAAATATATAATTTTGGGACCTTTTAAATTTGAAAAGCATTTTATGATAAAGAAACCTTTTATAACTTTCCAAGAGTGCCCCTCCTCTCCTCTTATAAAAGGCCCCCACCTCTACCACCTTAACCACACTTACAAAGCATTTGGATCAGAAAAACCCTGCCCATTTTGTCTCTACACATCCCTCTCTAACTCTTAGAATCCTCAATTTGGGAAGAAGTCTTCCCAAGGAAGCCTTTGAGCTCAAATCTAAGAGAGTTACCCGATTTTAAGGTAATGTCTTCACTTGTGTTCTTTTGTTTTATTTTGCTTCTCCAACCCCCTAAAATCTTTTTATTCATTTATTTTGTAACAAATCCAGTATCTTCAATATAATAGGATGTTTTTATAAGAATCATTCGAGCTACACTTACACACACCTACATCTAATGGTTAAAGAACATACTGTTTCTGTGGATGGCGAATTTCTGCCTCACAAAATGATGATTGTTCAATATTCTTCTAACACTTTCAAAGGTGTCCATTAATATGTCACTATATTTATATATGATATATAATATGTTTATGTTTTACTTAATCTTATGTATTTTTCATTTTTGGCATACCTTTATAGTTTCCATTGTGGGTAAACACAATAATTTCATTTTAGGAAGTGCGGACTACTTTCCCCTCAAAGTGATTTGATTTGTTAATGCCATACGTGGGACGTATAAGGGATGGATTTAATGATATTATATATGATATTATACTGGAATTATAATATAACTTTATATCATTATGATTTCACTCCATTAAAGTATGAGATATAAATGAAAGTAGCGTTCATGCGTACGTACGGCTTACCGTCTCCATGAACGGTGCATTTCATTTATTATCCCCAAATGTAATGTACTATTATAAGTACATATATATAATGGATATATATGATGTATGTTACATATAAGTGATGAATATAATTCTGGAATTAAAAGATACATACCTCTCATTTAGTTTTAATTCCATTAATATGACATAGAAATGAAAGTATCGTTCATGCGTACGTACGGCTTACCGTCTCCATGAACGGTGCATTTTATTTCTTACCTCTAAATGATTATGTAATATTATAAATGCATGTATATACTGGATATATATGATATATATTATATCTATATCATGAATATAATTCTTGATATAATTGATATTTTACCACATGAACAAATTGTAATTATTAAGAGTTTATTTTCGACTCAAGTACCAAGGATCGACAAAACGACCATTATTAACTTAAATAATTAAATAGTGTTCATAACATGGTAATAAGTGATATGAAAGGAATAATGGACTTGAAAAAGGTTTTTAAGCAAGTATAAATTAACTCAAGTTTATTATTCAGGACGTTAAAGAACGATCGAGTCAAGTCGGACCTGAGGTAAGGGACTTCATCTCAATCTCCTTTCATTGAGGCATATTTTTTTTATACACAACTTTCTTTTATAAGGTGTATAAACCCCTTTGAATTTTAATTTTATTCAAAAGGAATATTTTTATGTGAAGTATTTTACTAAACGACAAAAAGGAATGTTTCTTTAACGTACGCGGTGACAACGACCTTTTCCGCCACCGCGAGTATCATTTGGTCTTTGGCTTCCTCAAAAAGTCGTAATGTTTTTTAAAATGAAATAAATACCATATAATATTTTCTTTATTTTGGTATTGAAAATGGTTTTTATAATGGATTTTTTATATCAATATATTTATGTGATATATTGTGATCAAAGTGTGGAAATGTTTTCTTTCCATTATATTTATTTTATGTCTTATGATTTTATAATGGTACTTGGACATTTGACGGGTGGTTACGTGATAAACCATATGACGGGTGGTGCCGTGAATACCAAGACGGGTGGTTACGTTATAACCTCCAATGCATTGGGTATGGAAGTTGTCCGTATGACTATTCCATTAAGTGATATGTGTGGAAGTCGACCGTATGGTTATTCCATTTAAGTATGGTTATGTCCCAAGTTACCTTTACATGTTATGTGATCTTTATATGGGTTTTATGGTAATATTTTGGTTACAATATGGTAAGTAATAATCTTTTATTCAGTGAAGAGTTTTTACTACTTCATAAAGGTGAAAAGTATTACTTTGATAAAGTATACATTGTTTAATTGTTGTTTTAATAAACTAACAGTTTTCATTCTTTGTGTATCCCTTACTGAGCTTTTTATGCTCACCCCAAGTTTTTTTGAAATGTTTTCCACAGGACTTAATGTGGAATAGGGTCAAGGATGGGATCAAGGGAAAGTCATTCTATATAAAACATGGAACTAGACATGTTTCTTTTTAAGAGTTTTTATTCTATGGAAACTTAGTAGAAGTGTCTACTTTGTAATCTTTTGAGATGTAATATTTCTGTCCTAATTCTCTAAAACTCTAAACCTGAAAAGATCATCAATGTGAATTATTCATTTAATTCAATATTAAGTAAGGTTTAAGGCTGGGGCCTTATAGTTGGTATCAGAGGTCGATTTAGACAAATTTAGGAGTTATAATTCTATTAAATGATTATCCAAAAATATTTTTTTTACTGTCAAATTTAATTGGTATAGAATTTACAGATTACCATGTTTCTTCGCCTAAGTTATTTCTGTGATAAGAATGGTTTTCCATAGAGGAAACAGAGCAGCTTTTCTGGGAAGGCATACAGAGGGAAATGACCTTTCAAATCAGTATCCTGAGATGGTCAGAATCATAACTAAACAGTTTGTTGCAGTGATGGCTCAATTGACTCAGGTGAAAAATGTTGGTTGTTTTTATTGATGATATTTTGGTGTTTTATAAAAGTAAAGAGGAGCATGAGAGTCATTTAAGGGTTATCTTGCAAACCTTGAAAGAAAAGAAACTGTATGGAAAATTTAGCAAGTGTGAGTTTTGGTTGCAACAAATTTCTTTCCTTGGTCACATTGTTTCAAAAGATGGCATAACTGTTGTCCTTCTAAAACAAAAGTTGTTGAAGAATGGCCAATACCCACAAATGTAACTGAGATCCGTAGTTTTATTGGTTTGGTAGGTTACTACCGAAGGTTTGTTAATTTTTTTTACGGTTATCTAGTCCAATGAATAAGCTAACTCGGAAGGGTGTTAAGTTTATCTGGACAAAAGAATGTGATGATTGTTTTCAGGAGTTGAAAAGAAGATTGGTGAATGCTCCAGTTTTGGAACTTCCTTCCAGGAATGGTGAGTTTGTTATCTACAATGATTCTTCATTGAAAGGACTTGGTTGTGTCCTAATGCAGAATGATCAGGTAATTTCTTATGCTTCACGACAGTTGAAAAATCATGAGCTAAATTACCCTACACATGATTTGGAATTATATGCTGTTGTTTTCACTTTAAAAATTTATAGGCATCATTTGTATGGAGTAAAGTGTGAAATATATACTGATCAAAAAAGTTTAAAGTATATATTCACTCAGAAAGAATTGAACATGAGACAGAGGAGATGACTGGAATTAATCAAGGATTATGATTGTACAATTCACTACCATCCGGGAAAAGAAAATAAAGTGGATGATGCTTTGAGTCGAAAAAGCAATGCTTCATTAACCATGCTACATTTGGAATAAGATCCTTTGGTTTTTGATTTGATTAAAATTGGAATAGAAGTTGTTGGTGCAAGAAGTTCTTCTATTTTTTTTCAGGTATCAGTGAGATCATCCCTATCAGACAGAATTAAGCAAGCACAGAGGGAAGATAGTGAGTTGCATAAAAAGGCAGAGCTGGTTTAGAAGGGTAAGTTTCCTGAATTCTACATTGATAATGATTGTGTTTTGAGGTTTTGAAAGATATTATGTGTGCCTGGTGATTCACAGTTGAAGAATGAGTTGTTATGTGAGGCTCATAGTTCCCCGTTTTCAGTTCATCATGGCAGTACTAAGATGTACAGAGATCTGCGGGAGTATTACTGGTGGGATGGAATGAAAAGAGATATTTCTGATTTTACTATGAAGTGTTTGACTTGTCAGCAGGTTAAAGAAGAGTGGCAGTTACCGAAAGGGATGCTTCAGCCTTTACCAGTGCCAGAGTGGAAATGGAAATATATATCCATGGACATTGTTGTGGGATTACCGAGGACATATCGAGGTAATAATGCAATCTGGGTTATTGTTGATCGCTTGACTAAATCAGCTCATTTCCTTCCTATTCGAGATACTTTCTCTCTAGATCAACTTTCTCGATTGTATCTTAAAGAGATAGTCAGGTTACATGGAGTTCCCATCTCCATTGTGTCCGATCGTGATCCCAGGTTTACTTCTAACTTTTGGAAAGGCCTTCAGAAGTCGTTGGGTACTGAATTAAATTTTAGTACAGCTTTTCATCCGCAATCAGATGGGAAGTCAGAAAAAACAATTCAAACCTTAGAGGATATGCTACGAGCTTGTTCTATGGATTATCAGGGAAGTTGGGACTAACATCTTTCTTTGGTTGAGTTTTCTTATAATAAAAGTTTTCATTCCAGTATACACATGACACCATTTGAGGCATTATATGGGAAACAGTGTCGAACTCCAGCTTTTTGGGATGAAGTGGGTGAAAGGAAGCTGATGGGACCAGAATTGGTAGAAGATATGGCAGAAAAAGTTCAGTTGATTTAGAAACACATGAGAACAGCTCAGAGTAGGCAGAAGAGTTATGCGGATAACTGGAGGAAGGATATATCTTTCGAGGTAGGTGATCATGTTTTTCTCAAAGTTTCACCGTGGAAAAGTGTGATGCGATTTGGTAAGAAAGGAAATCTGAGTCCAAGGTTCATTGGACCATATGAAATTCTGGAGAAAGTTGGATCAGTTGCTTACCGAGTGGCTTTACCTCCGAGTTTATCTCAGGTACACAATGTTTTTCATGTTTCAATGTTGAGAAAGTATATGCCAGATTCATCTCATGTTTTGAGCCCAGAGGTAGTTCAGTTGGAAGAGAATCTCTCTTATGAAGAACAACCAGTCTAGATTCTTGACCGAAGAGAGAAAGTGTTGCGCAATAAGGTACTTTACCAGGTAATGGTTTTTTGGAAAAACCATATGGTTGAAGAGGCAATGTGGGAATCTGAAAATTCTATGAGGGATAAATACCCCCACTTATTTTGATAAGTGAATAAAATTACGAGGACACAATTACCAAAAGGGGGGAAGGATGTAACATCCCAGGTAAATAAAGAATAAATCATTTTCATATTTATTAATATTTACGAATTAAATATTAATTTTACTTTAAAGGGGTTGCTATGTTCGATAGCGTACCCGATACGCAACAAAGAGTTTCATTGAAATCTTACGTTGCACACTAGTAATAGAATAATATTATTTTAAATGGTAGTTAACACATAGCCGTTGTATTGTCAGGAATGGATAGAAATAACTAAAATATGATTATATATGTTTTTTAAATGTTTTTACATTTATCCAATAAAAGATAAAGGCTTAAAATACGGAAAGAATTCAATTTTACGCATATATACCCTAATTTTCATTAAAGGTTCACTTATCGCCTTTTAATGGTGAACCATCATTAAATATAGTTTTGGTCACTCTTATACATTTTATTGGACCAGATAAAACTCTTTTTTATAATCGGGACATCAAAATTTACTTTGTGTAAATTTTTGGTATTTTTCCGATAAAGTTCATTTTTTAATGAATAGTGAAAATGTTGTATTTTAATTCAAAACCTCTTTTTAATCTAATTTATTTATATGATTAGATTATCGATTGAATTGGTTTTAAAGTGAAATTAGAATATATTTTTACCATTTAATCCAATAGTGTTCGTTGGAATTAATTTCACTTTGAAATCGAACTTAAACTAGTGTCAATCTTTTGATACTTATTGTTTCATAAAAACACGCTATTTGCTCTGACAATGGGAATTAATTATTAAATTAATTAATGAAACTTATATGTTTTGAATTTTGTAAAATAGACTTTATTTTTGAATTCGGAAGATCAAATATAGCTTAGGGTGAAGTTTTGGTATTTTTTCTGAAAAACTTTAATTTTTGATGAATAGTGAAACCACTAAGTGGTACTTAAAAAACTGATTTTTCATTTAAATGAAATTTTACCACCTCTGTGTTTTGAATTTCAAAAATATGACATAAATGGTTGTCATTAAGAAGTAAAATTTGGTTCAATGGTATTAAAATAATTTTTCAGTGAATAGTAACTTTTAAGTTTATTAATCGCGATTAGAGGTAATTAGTGTAGTTTAAGGTAAAAACAATTTTTTAATAATATGAAATGAAATAGACACATGTCCTACCCTTATTTTATGTGTCATGGCCAACCAAGACAATCCATGGGTCAACTTGGGGACCCCATGGAGCCACTTTGGTAGGAAAATGACATTAATACCTTTTTATTTAAAGTTAAAATAAAAATGTCACAAACATGAGTTGTTTTACTAAAACAATTTTTAAGTGGGGTTATACAAGTCCTATTTTTGACTATAAATATTCATTAGAAATCTAAAAATATTTCCTACATCATGATAGTTTTTTTATAATTTTTAGACATTAAAAAAATTAAATTATTTATGACATCATGATGATGCAGTGATTACCTCACTATTTAACGATTTAAATAAAATGAAAAGATAATATAAAATCAAAGACCTACACATTTCAAAAACCTATTGGATGAGTATATTTCGAACTCCTATCACCTTATCCTCGAAATATATAATTTTGGGACCTTTTAAATCTGAAAAGCATTTTATGATAAAGTAACCTTTTATAACTTTCCAAGAGTGCCCCTCCTCTCCTCTTATAAAAGGCCCCCACCTCTACCACCTTACCCACACTTCCAAAGCCTTTGGATCGTCCAACACCTTCCCATTTTGTCTCTCAACATCCCTCTATAACTCTTAGAATCCTCACTTTGGGCATAAGTCTTCCCAAGGAAGCCTTTGAGCTCAAATCTAAGAGAGTTACCCGATTTTAAGGTAATGTCTTCACTTGTGTTCTTTTGTTTTATTTTGCTTCTCCAACCCCCTAAACTCTTTTTATTCATTTATTTTGTAACAACTCTAGTATCTTAAATATAATAGGATTTTTTATAAGAAGCATTCGAGCTACACTTACACACACCGGCATCTAATAGTTAATGAACATACTGTTTTTGTGGATGGTGAATTTCTGCCTCACGAAAGAATGATTGTTCAATATTCTTCTAACACTTTCAAAGGTGGAAATTAAGATGTCACTATATTTATATATGATATATAATATTTTTATGTTTTACTTAATCTTATGTATTTTTTATTTTTGTCAAACCTTTATGGTTTCCATTGTGGGTAAACACAATAATTTCATTTTAGGGAGTGCGGACTACCGCCCCCTCAAAGTGATTTGATTCGTTAATGCCATACGTGGGACGTATAAGGGATAAATTTAATGATATTATATATGATATTATACTGGAATTATAATATACCTTTATATCATTATGATTTCACTCCATTAAAGTATGAGATAGAAATTAAAGTAGCGTTTATGCGTACGTACGGCTTACCGACTCCATGAACAGTAGGGGTGTCCAGACCTGACCTGACCCGACGGGTTCGACCCGACCCAACCGGGTTGGGTCGGGTTGGGTCGGGTTGCTGGGAAAAAAACCCGGGTCGAGTTCACATCGGGTCACTTTTGTATGGGTCGGGTCGGGTCTCGGGTTGGGGTCATTTAGACCCGACCTGACCCGTGACCCAACCAAAAAAAAAATCTATCTCTCTCTCAGCCGCGGGCAGCCCCCCCGACATTTCCTTCCTTCCTTCCACCCCTCTCGCTCGCGCTCTCACCCTCCTCCTCTCCCCCCCGAAGAAACCCTACCCCCTTCTTCCTCTTCCCTCACGACGAACAACGGTCCTCCCTCCCTCCCTCACATGATTCGCTCGCTCGCACTCTCACCTCGCCAGGCATCAACCACTGCCGGCCTGCTCCTCCTCTCTCTCTGGCCAACCGACTGACCCCGACCTTCCCTCGCGGTGAACAAAGAAACCCTAATCTCCCTCCCTTCCTTCCCTCATGAGTTGTGGTCAGACAAAACCCTACCCTCCCTCCCTCTCCTACTTCCTCCTTCCCTGAGTTTCCCCAACCCCTGGCTTGCGGCGCCTCCTCCTCCGATCTAAGAGACTAACAGTAAGCATTTTTTAGTACTCTAACCCATTATTAGTGGTGCTAGGGCTTTGAATTTAATTTGGTTGTTGATTTTTTAGTATTTATCTTGATTTTAAAGGTGGATTAAAATAGGATTGACAAAGTTGGATTTTGGGTGTGCTTTGCGGTGGTGCCTCCTCCTACTGCCTGTTGCTGCGTGCGTGTGTGTGCGGTCTGGATTGGTTAACTAATTGGTAAGCAATTTTTATTCGAAAACCCTTATTAATGCTTTGAATTTGGTTGGTGATTTTTTAGAATTTATCTTGCCTTTACCCCATTGATGAGTGTGTTATAACCTATTGTTTATACTTGTGTGAGAATTCATTTGATTATATGAATTTTGATTCATGTTTCCTAGTTTTGGATGAGTCCATTTATTAAATTTAAGAGGGTGTGTGTTAGAGGTCAATTTTTTTTATAATTCCTTTGGGTAGTGTGAATCTCACATTAGGGTAGTGTGTATCTCACTTTGAATCTGGATTGTTTATACATTATGTTGTGATCATTGATTATTTTTGGCATATGAGTTGTCACATTTTTTTATGTGCTTATATTGGATCTTTTTGAGTAAGAATCATGGTGGTGAGACTTGATTTTTATGATTATTATCAATTGTTTAGAACTTTATGGACTTTCATTTCATTAATTATTCCCTTTGACAGCGGCTAGCAATCATGGAAGGTGATAAAATAAGTGGTTCTGATCCTCTAGTTGGCGCAAGAACCCAAAGTCAGATGGGGTCAACTCCAACTACACATTCAATAGAAAAAGGAGGGGGGAGTAGTAACATACCAGTTGAAGAAAGTGAGGGTAATAAGTCTCTTGAAAAGGTAAGAATTCCTAAAGCTACTACTGGTTCTAGAATTTCTCATGCTTGGGATCATTTTCATAAGAAAAATGGTAGAGCTATTTGTAATTATTGTGGAAAAGGTTATGCTTGCACATCTGGCCAACATGGAACTAGTAATCTGAATAGACATTTGATAAGGTGCAACAAAAATCCACACAAAAATCTTGACAAAAGTCAAACCACTCTTGGTCTTAGAAAGAAGTGTGAAGATAAGGATGATGGGACGGTTAAAATTTCAGTAGCTCATTTTAACCAAGAAGAGTGCAGAATAGCTCTTGCTAAAATGATAATCATTGATGAGTTATCATTTAAGTATGTTGAGAATCAAGGTTTTAGAGAATTTATTGAAGTTGTTCAACCTCAATTTCAAGTTCCATCTAGGCAAACAGTTTCAAGGGATTGCTTACAGTTATATTTGGCTGAGAAAGAAAAATTGAAGTCTATGTTTGATATGTTCTCTCACATGGTATGTCTTACCACCAACACATGGACTTCAATTCAGAATCTGAATTATATGTGTGTGACTGCACATTTTATTGATGATAATTGGATATTGAATAAAAAAATCATCCGGTTTTGTCTTGTTGCGGATCATAAAGGGGAAAAAATTGGTCGAGTATTAGAACAAACATTGAAACAATGGGGGATTGAAAGGATTAACACTATTACAGTGGATAATGCTAGTTCTAATAATACAGCGATCAGTTATTTGGTGAGGAGGGTTAATGATTGGAATGGGTCTATTCTTAATGGAGAGTATATTCATGTTAGATGTTGTGCACATATTTTAAACCTTATTGTTAGTGATGGGTTAAAGGAAATATCGACATCAATTGCTAGAATCAGAGCTTCTTGCAAATTTGTGAGAAGTTCACCTTCAAGATTGGCTCTTTTCAAAAGCATAGCCGAGGAGTTAAAAATTCCTAGTAAATAGGCCATAATTCTTGATGTGCCTACTAGGTGGAATTCTTGTTACTTTATGTTGGATGTTGCAGAGAAGTATGAAAAAATATTTATTCGCCTTGAGGAGGATGCAAGTTTTAGGAGTGCTCTTGTCTGTGAAGGTGGGGCTCCTACAACATATGATTGGGAGCGTGCTCGTGTATTTGTCAAGTTCCTAAATTTTTTTTATGATAGCACTATTGAGTTTTCTGGTTCTTTGCATGTGACATGTCACGCATTCTTTCATACACTTTGTGACATATATAGAAAAATCAAGAAATGGATGAAGAGTCATGATATTACTGTGAGTGAAATGGCTATTACAATGAAGCTTAAGTTGGACAAGTATTGGGGTATTGGTTAAAATTTTAATTCTCTCTTGCTTGTGACAGTTGTTCTTGATCCCCGATATAAATTGGAATATGTTTGGGATAGTTTTGAAATGATGTTTGATGATGAAGAAGACAAAAATCAGTTGATCAGCAAATTAACAGAGGTTTTGAATAATCTCTATGAGTTTTACAAATGTAGATATCCCATTGCAGTTGTTGGTGATAAATGTGAGTCCAGTTCTCATCAAGAGTTACATCATGATGCTAGTACCGATAGTGAGGATGATGGGAAATGGAAAGATGCGTATAGATTAAAGAAAAGGAAAAGGAAGATGACACAACAAAGGAATGAACTAGAGAGATATCTTGAGATTGATGATTGTGAGGATGATTTTGAAGGATTTGATATTTTGAGTTGGTGGAAAGTAAAGGCAAGCAAATATCATGTTCTCTCATGCATTTCTAGAGATATTCTAGCAATTCCTTTAACTACAGTATCTTCAGAGTCCGCTTTTAGTACAAGAGGACGAGTCCTTGATCCATTTTGTAGTTGTTTGAATCCCAACACTGTTGAAGCATTAATTTTCTCACAAAATTGGTTTAGAAATTCTAAACCAATTGACATTAGAAAGCAACTAGATGAAGTGGAAACAATTGAATCAGGTACTAGCATTAAAAATATTATGTTTTTTTTATCATTTTTCATTTTTCAATTATAAACGTTTGTTTGAAAAAGTAAAAGACTGACTTGTTATTTTTTTTTGTGTTTTTTTAAGATATGCCACCATCCATCACAATTCATGATCAAACTTTCACTACCTAAAGTAGAAGATGCAAGGATGATATAGAGCACTCTTAATTAAGGTATAAATTTGTGATTATTTTACAAATTCTTTTCATAATACTGTCATCACATCACATATGAGTTTTCTTAGATCTTGTTGTCTAATATAGGCTATCATTGTGATTATTTTTTAAATATGGTTGATGAATCAGTGAAGGATCAACTACCTACCCACTGCCTTATTTGATATTGAAATGTCTATAGAGGAGTGTTTCGTATTTCATCCATTTTCATTCATTTTTGATTTCGGAATAAGCATGTTCCCGCTTGCTACCTGCAATGTTTTCATTTCATTCCCTCCATGCATGCACTCGGAGGGGCTTGGTCTGGGGGGGTTGGACAGGGGTCTGGGGGGGAGGGGATGGGCTGGGCTGGGGGGGATGGACAGGGGAGGGGCTGGACAGGGGTCTGGGGGGGGGGGCTGCTGGGTCTGGTGGTGGGGCTGGACACTGGACAGGGGTGGGGATGGACAATGGAGGGGCTGGGTCTGGGGGAGGGAGGGGCTGGGTCTGGAGGGCTGGATAGAGGAGGGGCTGGATGGACAAGGGTCTGGGGGGAGGGGCTGCTTGGTCTGGTGGTGGGGCTGGACACTGGACAGGGGAGGGGATGGACAAGGGAGGGGCTGGGTCTGGGGGAGGGGGGTGCTGGGTCTGGAGGGCTAGACAGGGGTCTGGGGGGGAGGGGCTGCTGGGTCTGGTGGGGCTGGACACTGGACAGGGGAGGGGATGGACAGGGGAGGGGCTGGACTGGGTCTGGGGGGGCTGGACAGGGGAGGGGCTGGGCAGGGGTCTGGGGGGGAGGGGCTGGGCAGGGGTCTGGGGGGGGAGGGGCTGGGTCTGGTGTGGCTAGACACTGGATATGGGAGGGGCTGGAGGAAAGGGGAGGGGCTGGGTCTGGGGGAGGGAGGGGCCCGGATGGGTCTGGGAGGGCTGGACAGGGGAGGGGCTGGACATGTGATAATGTGTTTTAAAAAAGATCAATCATATTTTATTTTTCAATCAACTTAACTTGGAATATTTTTCAGCACTTATTGAAAATTGTTTATGGAACTTATTACTTGTAATAAATAGTTACACGATTCTTCAGGTGTCGGTGCCTGCGGTCATTGGATGAGTATGGGCAGGTGTTCCATGGATTTTGGGCACAAACACTTCTAGACCACCCATGAGAAGCTGCAGTTCTATCTTTGTACCAAGACATTAGTATGGTTGTTTTACAAGCTGTTTTTTCCCTCCTATCAGTTTTCCAAACAGTTTTTTTGTAAGTAAAGGTTTGAGGTTTTTAATTGCATGTCAAACAAGAAATTATTTGATAATGTAGAAATGAATTTATTTATATATTTAGCTCAGCATGAATGCTGATATATAGTTGCATTATAGTTTTCTGTCCATAGTGTTACAATTCAAATGCACAATTATTTTGAGTTTTATTATTTAATTTGGTTTCTCGACAGGGGTCTGGGGGGGGGAGGGGTTGGGTCTGGGGGCTGGCCGCACAACACAGGGGTCTGGGGGGGCTGGGTCTGGGGTCCTGGACAGGGGTCTGGTCTGGGGGGGAGGGGCTGGGTCTGGACTCTAGGGGGCTGGCTGCATAGGGGGGGAGGGGGCTGGGTCTGCTGGGCTGGCTACACAGGGGGGAGGGGGGGCTGGGTCTGGGGGGCCGGGTGCACAGGGGGTGTGGGGCTGGGGGGCTGGGTGCACAGGGGGTGTGGGGCTGGGGGGCTGGGTGCACAGGGGGTGGGGGGATGGGTGCACAGGGGTTGGGTGCACAGGGGGTGGGGGGCTGGGGGGCTGGGTGGGTGGGTGGGTGCACAGGGGCTGGGGGCTGGGTCTGGGGGGCTAGCCGCCCAGGGGCCAAGCTGGGACGAGTGGAGGAAGGAGATCCAAAGATGATAGGTTGAATCTGTCTGAGAGATTGAGCATGAGTCATTATCAAATAAGGCATGCTGGCAGAATTAGAGATAGAAGGTTCTAGAAGTGTTCTTATAGGAGCAGTGGGTGGCACAATAATGGAATGAATTTGGACATACAGATATGGCTTGATTAGGTTGATGAAGCCCATGATTATCTCCCCACCATACTGTATATCCTTTGTGAACTCCTCCTTATCTTCAACGAACTTTTCAATTGTAGGAGTAAAATCCTTGAACAACTTCACTTGATCTCTAGAGTCTTGGGTTACAGGAGGGATTTTGAGGTTCTCAGTCAAATACTTGAAGTGGTTGTCCAGTTGATATTTAGTGTAAATTATTTCGAATTTGTAATCTACTTTCTGAGTTATTTCCTCCTAAGCAGCTATAGACTTGTTTGAATAAAATATAACCATGTCATGTGTTTTACCTAATTTTTTATAGAATTATCTGATCACTTACACCCATCATGGTTCTCATCTCTTCTCTAATGATAGTCACAATATTTATGTCTAGTGGGTGAGACATAGGAGTTGCTGAGCTAGTGCCCCTTGTAAAACGTCTCACACATCTTTCCTTAACTGGGTAAAATCGAGAGCTTGAAAGTGATAAATAATGTCCTCAAGTCCTTTCATAATCATGTCCATGGATGTTATATACTGAGAAGTCAGGCTATTGACAGTGGAAACAAATCCATTCAACTCATTTCTTAACTTTTGATTTTCTCTCACAATGGCTTTAATGAGTTCAACTAACCTTGGTTCCACTTGGAAAATAATTGTTCTAGAGAGAAGAGATGCATCACTCTCACTCAATATCAACATTGGAATAGGCAAATAAAAATTTCTAATGGTTGAGCATAGGTCTTCCTTAAAATTTTCAAAGTCAAATTTAGTGACATAGTCACTCGAAAGAGTCCCAACCACTGATCTCCTTGAAACTGCTACACTCTCCTCATCATCTGAGTCTGAATAATCCAAACCAATAGCAATATATCCAGGATTCCTTTACCATTTAGACTTGATAAATGCATCTAGAGTAATGAGTGTATCAACTCTCACTCTTTCAGGTTGAGGCTCCCCCCCCAACTGGATCTCTCCTCACATGTTGCTCCCCCTCAACTGGATCTCTACTCATCTGTTACTCCCCCTAAACTTGAGGTATACTTATAACATATACCAACTGGGGTACTGGGACTAATTTTTCTCTATATACATACCAACTTCAATTACTTCTTTTGCCTCGTCACCAGCTTCTGCAAGACTAGGAGTTTCAATAATCTGTTCTTGGTTCACATTACCAGCAGGTTCTATAATGGCATATTGATCATCACTAAAATGATCAGAACCATTGTCACTTCAAATACTTTCATTATTCCCATCATCTTCATTCTAAAATTCATATCTTTCACTTATACTATCACTTTCTCCACTTTTATCACCATATTTTTCATTTCCTTCTTCCTCACTACTAGAGCCACTGCCACTTTCTTCTTCTTCTTTGTCTGCTTTATCTTCTTCTCTAGATTCCTCTTTTGAACCATTGGATCTGCTCATATATTCTCATATAATTTAATATCATCTCCAACCCACTCCATCATCTAGGGATTCCAGATTATCTTCATTTTCTTGAAAATTTTCTCACTCAAGCACACACCACTACAGGGGTTGGGTGCACATGGGCTGGGTCTGGGGGGCTGGGTGCACAGGGGTTGGGTGCACAGGGGGTGGGGGGATAGGGGGCTGGGGGGCTGGGTGGGTGGGTGCACAGGGGATGGGGGCTGGGTCTGGGGGGCTATCCGCCCAGGGGGAGGGGGCTGGGTCTGGGGGGCTGGCTGCACAGGGGGGGCTGGACAGGGGTCTAGGGAGGGGGAGTGGCTGGGTGGGTCTGCTCTGGGGGGCTGGGGCTGGACCGGGGTTTGGGGGGGCTGGGTCCGGGGGGCTGGACAGGGGTCTGGGGGGGAGGGTCTGGGGGGGGGGGGGCTGGGTGCATGGGGGGGGGGTAGGTCTGGGGGGCTGGCTGCACAGGGGGGCAGGCTGGGTCTGGTGGGGGGATGGCTGCACAGGGGGGTTGGTTGGGTCTGGTGGGGGGCTGGCTGCATAGGGGGGGGGGTATCGCTGCACAGGGGGGTCTAGATGCACACAGGGGGGAGGGAGGGGCTGGGTCTGGGGGGCTGGCTCGGGCTGGCTCGGGTTGGGTCGGGTTGGGTCGGGTTCACCCAAGTAACCCGACCCAAACTGACCTGATCCGCAGAGGGTTGGGTTGGGTCGGGTCGTTCGACCATGAGTCGGGTAACCCGACCCCCAATGGTTTGGGTTGGGTCGGGTCACCTACCCGCAAAGTATGAGACCCGACCCAACCCGACCCGTCCCGCCGGTTTTGGGTCGGGCCCTAGAACACCCATGACCCGACCCGACCCGACCCATGGACACCCCTAATGAACAGTGCATTTCATTTCTTATCCCCAAATGTAATGTACTATTATAAGTACATATATATAATGGATATATATGATGTATGTTACATATAATTTATGAATATAATTCTGGAATTAAAAGATACATACCTCTCATTTAGTTTTAATTCCATTAATATGACATAGAAATGAAAGTAGCGTTCATGCGTACGTACGGCTTACCGTCTCCATGAACGGTGCATTTAATTTCTTACCTCTAAATGATTATGTAATATTATAAATGAATATATATACTGGATATATATGATATATATGATATCTACATCATGAATATAATTCTTGATATAATGGATATTTTACCACATGAACAACTTGTAATGATTAAGAGTTTATTTTTGACTCAAGTACCAAGGATCGACAAAACGACCATTATTAACTTAAATAATTACATAGTGTTCATAACATGGTAATAAATGATATGAAAGGAATAATGGACTTTAAAAAGGTTTTTAAGGAAGTAGAAATTAACTCAATTTTAATATTCAGGACGTTAAAGAACGATCAAGTCAAGTCGGACCTGAGTTAAGGGACTTCGTCTCAATCTCCTTTCATTGAGGCATATTTTGTTTTATACAAAACTTTATTTTATACGGTGTATAAACCCATTTTTCTTTTAATTTTATTCAAAAGGAATATTTTTATACGAAGCATTTTACTAAATGACAAAAAGGAATGTTTCTTTAACGTACACAGTGACAACGACCTTTTCCACCGCCGCGAGTATCATTTGGTCTTTGGATTCCTCAAAAAGCCGTAATGTTTTTTAAAATGAAATAAATACCATATACTCTTTTCTATATTTTGGTATTGAAAATGGTTTTTATAATGGATTTTTTATGTCAATATATTTATGTGATATATTGTGATCAAAGTGTGGAAATGTTTTCTTTCCATTATATTTATTTTATGTCTTATGATTTTATAATGGTACTTGGACATTTGATGGGTGGTTACGTGATAAAACATATGACGAGTGGTGCCGTGAATACCATGACAGGTGGTTACGTTATAACCTCCAATGCATTGGGTATGGAAGTCGGCCGTATGGCTATTTCATTAAGTGATATGTGTGGAAGTCGACCGTATGGTTATTCCATTTAAGTATGTTTATGTCCCAATTTATCTTTATATGTTATGTGATCATTATATGGATTTTATGGTAATCTTTTGGTTACAATAGTTTAAGTAATGATCTTTTATTCAGTGAAGAGTTTTTACCACTTCATAAAGGTGAAAAGTATTACTTTGATAAAGTATACATGGTTTAATTGTTGTTTTAATAAACTAACAGTTTTCATTCTTTGTGTATCCCTTATTGAGATTTTTATGCTCACCCCAAGTTTTTTTGAAATGTTTTCCACATGACTTAATGTGGAATAGGGTCAAGGATGGGATCAAGGGAAAGTCATGCTGTATAAAACATGGAACTAGACATGTTTCTTTTTAAGAGTTTTTATTCTATGGAAACTTAGTAGAAGTGTCTACTTTGTAATCTTTTGAGATGTAATATTTATGTCCTAATTCTCTAAAACTCTAAACCTGAAAAGATCCTCAATGTGAATTATTCATTTAATTTAATATTAAGTAAGGTTTAAGGCCGAGGCCTTATACTTTCCATTTTAAATAAATTTATAAACTAATTTCGAAACTCTACGAAACCCTTCTTCAAATTATTATAGCAATTTGGAATTTATTTGATTTGTTAAAAATGGGTTTTAAATGAGTTTTAGTGAAAATTTCTTAGTTTTATAATACCTAGAAAGCTTGTTTGAATTGCTTATATTTATTTAAGAAGGAATTGGTCCCTTATGAAATGTATCACTGTTATTATGTTGCAATGTCATTGTTTATTAATGAACTTTTCTTGGTTGTGTTATGACTTAGTTGTTGTGTTAAAACACTTTTATAAAGGTTTAATGAATTCTGTGTTTTTATTTGGCGTTCCTTTAAAATAATGTGGGTAAGTGGTGATTTTTGGGGCAAGTATTTAAAATGTTTTATTGCCGTGCGTTTGATTTCAAAAGAGGATTTCGAGTGTTTATGGTTTGATGTTGGTATAGCATACTAAACGTGTTAAAATGTGTTGGAAAGGGTTTAATGTTTTTTTATGGACTGTTTTATGTTCTATAAATAAAATAGGTGTCCAGTTAGGGTTTTAAGGTAATTGGTGTTTTCTTAGACGTTTAGTTTTCTAAATGGATTTTAGTTTTCAAATAAAGATGGTCCCCTTGAGTGGTTTCTAAAGAGTATTTTAAATGTGGTTTTGTAAAGCATTGCTTTATGTGTTTTAGAAATTCTGGTTCATAATGTGTTCTTTCAGGTTTGGTCATTCGGTTTGAAACATGTTTTTATGTGGGTCAGAAAAGGGTAAAATCATGTTTGATAATTTTGAAGTGTTTGAATGTGTGTTTAGAACTTAAGAGCCCATTTATCTTTGTAAATGTAAGAGTGGTTCTTGTAAGATATTTTTAATAAATGTGTGTGCCCGGTTGGAAACCTTAAAAGTTTTTTTAAGGAAATGGTTTTGATATGAAAATTATGTGACGTCACGTTTGGCACTTTATTTAATGTGATTGATTGAACACGTATATGAGGTGCTCCTGTCTAGTGTAACCCTTTATGGTTGAATGTATAGGAAGCGTCCATGTTTGACGAAGGCAAGTGCAGTGAGATGAGTCACGCGTGTGAGGGCCTTCCTACTTACACAGTATTACCATAACCACCATGGGTTCCTGGGCATCTTATAGATTATCGAGTGATGGTTACTCACCAGCCCCGATTTGACGAGTTGGTTCCCCTGGTAGATAGAGAGTCCATGTGGGATTTTCCGCTGATTTTATCGCGAGGGTGATCAGTGGGTTATATACTATGGGGCTTCACCATATTCCGGCAGGTGGTTCCGAACCGAGTGCATCCAGGGGTTGTCTAGGGATGTTCATGATCGCCCATGGTTACATCTTGTATTGCTTGCTTATTTTCTGTTACACTGGTTTATTTTCAGCTCGTATTTCTTGTTTATTTTTCTGCTACACTGATTTATTTTCAGCATGTATTATTTACCTGTCTCCCTTTTGCACATCCCTAATATCACTTGTTTGGTTTTATTTATAAAATGATAAACTATTTTTGAAATAATATATGGCGTGAGTTGGTCCTCATTGTGGGAAAGGGGTGTTATTTGTTTAAATGGGAAAACCTTATTTTTATAATTTTATTTCCAAACTTGGGTCATCGGACAACTTTTGGTAAGGAAACACTTAGATTCAGTGGTATACTTTTGGCATCCATACTGAGAATTTTTGTGCTCACACCTATCCTTTACCATTTCAGTTGCAGGTTCAAGTGTTGTCCAAGATTTTTTGTAGTGGCTGCTCATGCAAGATCAGTTTTGGGATTTTGGTTGGAAGTGACCAAGGGGTCACATGGAGATCATTGTAGTAGGGTCTTGTTTCCAATTTTGTTCTTTTTAGTGATACTTTGTATCTGGATCGGTTCTTTGTTTATTTGAGTTTTAGTTGTCATTTTGCTGCATGCTCTGTTTGTTATATTTATTTATCTAGTTCTGGTTTTATCTCTTGGGCTTAAATCATTCCCTCATGTGTACTTTGATGCCCGACACTGGTTGCCAGCCCGTGGGGATCGGGAACGCTCTTCGGGCCATGTCGCAGACCGACTCGGGTGACCGATTTAGGGTCGACCCAGGTTGGTTCGTGACACATTCCATGAGATATAATTTAGAAGATCAATCCAAGTAATAATTATCTACTTATTACCTCATGAATTTATTCTTTGTATATCGTATACAAATCTTTTCAATAAATAAAAGATTTTATTCATGATAACCTTATCATATCATTATAACACATAATAATCCATAATGATCATCAGTTAGGGTCAACTAAAAGTCATAATTTTAGGGGATATTATCATTTGAATGTTCATGTAAAATAAAATTTTAGCACACATGAATGAATAATAATTAGTTATTTCCTTTATTATAATAACATGATACATTTATAACCATTACAACCAATATATCATGTGTCTAACACCCATAGATTCTACATAACCCTCATGTTGTTGCTGTGATAATTGTTTCATCATTAGATCCACTACATTATCCTATATGGCCACCCAAATGATATTTACATCGCCCCTCTTAATGATATTCCATATAAGATTATATTTGGGAAGGATATTTTTGGTACTTTTATGAGATTGAGGCTCCTTAGCTTAAGAAATAACACCATTACTGTTTTAATATAGCTCAATTTCTCTCTTGAAGTTATGAAACACTCCAAGTTAAAAAAATGAACTTCTTGATCCAAATAGCTTCCTTCATAGCATTTGATACAAAAATATATTCTATATTTTTTATCGAGTCTATTATAGTGAATTTTTTTAACTCTTCTAAATAATTGCTCCAACATTTAGGCAAAACACAAATCTATATTGAGGTTTCATATCATCTTTGTCAGATTAAAAGCTATAATTTGTGTTACCCTTTACACATATCTCATCCTTTCCTTTAAAGATCAATAATATATCCTTATTATTTCTCAAGTACTTAAGGATGTTATTTATAGAAATACAGTGACTCTAACCAAGATTGTATTGGTATCCACTTGTTATTATTAAATCATATGAGACATCGGGTTGAGTTTACAACATGGAATACATGATAGATCCAATGGAAGATGCATAAGGAATCATATTCATCCTTTTTAACTCTTTAGAGGGATCCTGAATCATCTAAAGATTTGTGTCATGAAACACTAGTAATTACCCCTTCTTGTAGTTCTCCATGTTAAAACTCTTTAGCATGTAACCAATATATGTGCTTCGACTTAGTCCAAGAAACTTCTTAGATCCATATTTATATATCCTTATACTAAGTATGTAAGCTACTTCATTCATGTCTTTTATTGAGAAATAATTACCCATCCACATAATTATAGAGTTAAGTGTTGGGAAATCATTTACAATAAGTAGTATGTAATTTACAGAGTATTAGAAATAGAACTATACTCCCACTAAGCCGCTTATATATATAAGAATCATCTATTATCTTAATGAAACCAAACTCTTTGATTGTATTATCAAAATGAATATTTTAACTCTGAGAAGCTTGCTTCAGTCCATAAATGGGAAATTGAAACTTGAAAACCCTAGAATTCTCATTTGGAATTTCAAAACCCTTGGGCTATATCATATACACGACCTCAAATAAAGTATAATTAAGGAATACAATTTTGATATCCATTTGATATATCTCATAATCATAATGATCTTCCATGGCTAGAAAAATTAGAATGGAATTTATAATTTCAATAGGTGGGAAGGTCTCTTCAAAGTCAATACCACGAACTTTTTTGTAACCCCTTTCCACCAGAAATTCTTTATAGGTAGAAACTCTACTATCCATGTTAGTTTTTTTTTCCAAAAAACCACTTTCACCATATGGTTATCACCCCTTCAGGTGCATCCACCAAGTTCCAAACTTGGTTAGTGTATATGGAGTCCATCTCAGATTCCATGAATTTTAACCATTTCTTAGAATAAAAACTATCAATGGTATCTCAGTAGGAAGTAGGTTCATCTTCCATGAACATTAATTCATTATCATTATCCATGATAAATCCATATCTCTCAGGTTCTTGATGAATCCTACCAGACCTTTGAGGTTTTTATGTAAATTGAGTTAGTTCTTATTTTATAACTCTTTGCATAACAAGATAAAACTCCATCCTAGGAACAATTCCTGTTTATTGATATTAAAATTATCCAAGATTAAATTTACTCCCACTGAAACCTCAATTAATGTGTTCCTTATCAAGGAATGTAACAATTCAGTCCACACAGACTTTATGATCAGTATTATTATAGAAATAACATCCCATTGTTTCCTTGGGATAATAAAAAAATATCACTTGTTATATTTTTTTTAAAGTTTATCAGAAGTGAAACATTGTACATAATCTTCATAACCACAAATATCCATATAAGATAATCTAGTACATTTACCATACCATTTCTCATATGGAGTCTTTATGACTACTTTAGATGAAACATGGTTTAGTAGGAATGCAATATTTTCCAGAACATAAACCCAAAATTAGACAGGAAGGTCACATAAACTCATCATCAATTGAACCATGTCTAACAAGGTATGATTACTCCTTTCAGATGGAACATTACATTGTGGTGTTACATAAGGAGTGAGTTGTGAAAAAATTACAAAATCTCTTAGATGAGCTATGAACTCTTGGATCAAGTATTCACCACCCCAATATGTTCAAAGGACTTTAATAATTTTTACCAATTGATTTTATACTTTGTTATGAGACTCCTTGAACTTTTTAAAAGTTTCATACTTATGTTTCTTTAGAAACACATACCTATACCGACTAAATTCACCGGTTAAAGTAATGAATTACCTAAAACCACCAATTTGTTGAGTACTAATTGGTCTAAATACATCACTATGTATGAGATCCAATAGTCTACTAGCCCTCTCACCTTTTATCCTAAAATGTGAATTTTTTATTTTTACTAATAAACAAGATTCACATATATCAAATGATTAATAATTGAACGAGTCTACAAATCCATATCTATGGATTATTTGAACATGTTTCTCATTTATGTGTCCAAGGTGACATTTCCAAAGGTAACTGGGATTAGAATCAACCCCAACCTTTATATTATGAATATTATAAATAGGATTATCCATACCAATATTATATAAACCATTCATTATATTCCTAATTCCATAAAAAATTCATTCTTATATATTGAATAACTCTTGTTCTTAATAATGAATGAAAATCATATCTTATCCAAACAAGATATAGAAATCAAATTCATGTTTATGGTGGGAACATAATAATATTTATTCAATTATAGGATTAATTCACTTGGTAAAATCAGATCATAAGTTCCAAACTATAATGTAACAACTTTTTATCCATTACCAACTTGAAGATATACCCTTTATCAATTCACTCTTATCTATGAGTCTATTTTTGTCAGAAAAAATGTGTGATGCACACCCAATATCTAATACCCATGATTTAGAGTTGTAGAAATTGATTTCTATAAAATTCACATTTGGGTACTCGAAATGTTTCTCCTTGAGATCACTTCTCAATCCTAGATACCAATCTTTAATTATTTTATAGGTTATACCTATTAATGATCTCAATATGATTAGTGTGAAGTATTTCATAATCTACAATAGAGAAATATCAGTAAGTGAGTATCATATATTATATCTTTTCATTAATGGATTTAAAAGATGGCAATCCCACTAAAAATGATGACTGAAAACATCATATCCATTTAGTGATCCAAAAACTATATTTCATTAAGCAATGAGTCTGATAGGGAGTTCATCATAATACTTAATTATTTAGGTAGATAATCATCCCAATCATAATAGTTTTGACTCTTGAATAATTGATCAGATAAACACTTATAAAAATCCATCATATGGATTCACCCAACTCTATTCCTTTGGTATCCTAACCATAAGGGATTCCTAGATAGTGTAACCCAAATAAAATTATAAAAACATGTTAACCAAGTAAAATCTAGGTGCACTCAACTATATCATGAAACTACCCAACTAGAAAATCCAGAGTCACTTATTATTTTATTTCCTTACATAAGATAATTCAAGGGCAACCAACTATGGCATGAAACTACCCAGTTGGATTATTGAGGTCATGGCAAGTGTTTCTTTGCAAGCAATATCACACTTAATATTTGTGGGGTTTTATTTTAAGGTCTCAACTATTTAATATACATCATGTGCATATTAAATCCATAACTATTTCATTTTATTTACTGATTATATTTTCATGTTTTATTTCATTTTGCGTATTCATGCTTCTAATAATTTAGTTTTGGAAATCCCTCTTCAAACAAACACATTAATGTGTAACTCTTTACAAAACCTATGAGTTTGTGTTACTGACCCAAAAATAGAAGTCAAGAATATTCATACATATCCAAATGCATCATATTCAAAAGGTATATGAACACTTCGTGTAAAGTCATAAAGATATATGAGATTGAAAAACTCCACTTGAGTAAGCCCGAATCACAGATAGCCAACCCCATTCACTTTCCTAGCCAAGGAAAGCATCTAGGAAATTAGGTGGTCGAAATTGAAGTCCCTTTACTTAGGGATATTTACTCAAGAGATAATTCAATTCTTAAAAACTATAACACCTAATATGAAAAAATATGCCCAATAAATATTCTTAAGATCATAAGAAAAAAAACAATCTGAGGTTAAGGTAGATGAAAAATAAATTTTATGATATCAAACCTAGAATGATATGAAAGGATCTATTCTAGAATAAATTTATCATATAAATTGGAATAAAAATATTAATATTACAAAAATAATTTACTAAATAATAATATCAAGGAAATTTAACAAATAAGTAAAATTTTTATTTATTTTCCAAAACATGAGACATTTATGAACTAGTCATAAATAAATGCTAATTATAAAATTTTTATAATATAAAAAAATATAAAAATTTTATATTCACTTCACTATGAACCCCTTTATATTAAATGGAATTAATATTATATTTCAGGAGTTATAAAAATTTTATAATTCGATATCTATTATATAATCATTTTATATAATCTAAATATCATATATATTGTAATTTATTAACACTTTATAAATCAACTCTAACAATTTCATAAAAATAGTTATTTTTATATCATAAGGCATGCCGTTTAATATATCAAAAAGAATTTTAAAAAATTAACCTTTAATATTTGGTAAAATGTTTCATAAGAATTTATTTAATTAATTATAAATAATTTATAATTAATTAATTTAATTATAAAAATCCTTATAAATTAAAATATCCCAAAATAGCTTTTATTATGATTTATAAACATTTTAAAAACCATAAAAACTATTTAATATGTAATTTTTGAACAACTTTCTGTTTACGCTTACATACCCATATTCTACATAAGGGTAACCTCCTTCCACCCTTACGCATATAGTCTACGTAAGGGTAAATAGGCTTGATCCTTACGTAGCACATACCACGTAAGAGTACTAAGATCTTACCTTTATGTGAACTAATTCATGTAAAGGTAAGTCCTTCATTACCTTTAAGTAACCCTCTATATCTCCACACTACCTTTACACGACACTGTTACATAAGGGTACTACCATTACGCAACACATTTACGTAAAGTTAATATGGAGGCTACCCTTATATATAAATTCTACGTAAGGATACTACCTTTATATATCTCTCTCAAAAAAATGAATTACCTTTATGAAAATACTATGTGAAAGGATACTACCTTTACATGGATTATCTGTGTAAGGGTAAAACTTACGTGTATCTTACGTAATGGTTTGTAATCCTTCCTCCAGTTTTATGATTTTTTCCATTTTTATTTGAAACCAGTGATACAAAACACATTAAAAACTTGAAGAAACTCCTTTGATACCACTGATGGATTTATTATGATCATCTAATGATAATTTACAGTATAATAAAACCCAAAACATTGGAATATCTATATTAAAGAAATAAATTGTAAATAAAACTATAAAATTGAGTACCTGGTATTTAAAATTTTTATCAACTTCTATCTTCCTTTTGTGGGGAATTTTTGAGTAAGATCGTGAATTTTAGTGAAAAAAGCACCCTAATTCCAAAGGAATTCACATAAAACTTGGATACATAAACACTTTGTGGGGATTCCAAAAAACTACAGGGGTTATAAAACCTTCTCAAATGAGGTAAATAGAGTTTCAAGAAGAAGTGAGTTTTAGTAAAGAGTCATACACATCGCACACAACACACCAAATAGAAGAGGAACCCGTCCTCTTATATAGGCAGTGCTCGAGGAATCTTCTATTTATAACTCTTCACACACATTACTACCTATTGGGTATTTATTTATTGATTTCATTTCCATAAATAAATGCAGTTCAATTAATCCATTCTTAATGGAATATAACTGATGAATAAACCATTTAGGACAAATAAATTAATAATATATATATATATATATATTATCCATACATTTCATGCATGAAAAATACATTAATCATATGCACATATATATATATATAAAATAAATGTTATATATATATATGTATCTTATACAACATATTCATGTACATTTTATTACACATCCAACATAATATTATGAGGAAATATCTTCACCCATAAGGTGAGATTTATCCCAATATGTATTGCTAATTATAACAACATCCCTTATAGAAATCCATTTTCCCACAAGGCATCTACTATGATGAGATTTTGGGAGACCAATGATATCAACATCTGATGAGCGGTCGATAGAGAATTCAATATATTCTTCAATAGTATATCACTTTATGATAAAAAATTATTTCTGACTTCAATTATTAACATACCCTTTAAAAATATTTATATACCATTCAATGGGGTACATCCATCTATAATGCACATGACCACATAGTTGAATATATCTAATTTAGTAAACCATTAGATGAACTATTTTATCAAATATTGATGATGGGAAGAACATCACCAATTCACATAATATGACTGAAATTTTTTTAATCATGGTTGGAAACTTCATCAAGTATATAAATTAATTTCACATGTCTTTAAAAATGAAGCAAATCCTAGTTAATGTGTGTCATATTTTTTTTAGAATTCAATTTAAAGCCTCATACATTAAATCTTAGATTAAAATATGATAGTTATATGAATTTAGACCCTTTAACTTCAAATTAGTAATTGACATGATATTCTTGATATTTTTTGAATACCCCTATAGAAATTTTACACCATTAAGGAAGTTTCAAAATTGAAAATTTTCTTTCCTTGATAGAGTGTAAGCCGCTGGAGGAAGAAAAGTCCATTTTACCCTTCACTAGTGCCAAATCTTCCCTTATCCTCATGTCAATCATGTCCAACCTAGCCATAATATCATATTTTATTTTGTCTGATGCATTTAGCAATTTTCTAATTACACTATAACATGCATTTTTTTTACATGCATGGCATCAAAAAAATGCATGACGTACAAATAATTATAGTATGGTAATTAAAAAAAAACGATCACTTTTTTCAACATATTTTATAAGTTTTTTTTGAAAAATGATTACAAAATATAGTGAACACATCCTTTACTTTATTGAATTGTTGATCACTCATTAATAGAGATGGTAATGTACCTTATTCTGTATTCACATTGAATGATGTCATCCGAGATCAATATTAATATCTCTAGGGTAAAAATTCATGATGTCCTAAAAACATGGTCTTCAGGGATTGTTTCAACTTAACCGAGTGTGTACCTTCTTCATAGATGGGACACCCAAATATCCCTTTAATTATATATCCTAACAAATTTCTATGAACAGGAAAGTCATTTATCATCCCATACAACAGGGCTCTTAATGTATACTCTTCAATTCTATGAGCATCATATAATGTAACACTTTTATCCCATATCAATTTCAAATCTTTAGTCAATGGATCCAAATAAACATCAATATCATTACTTGGTTGTTTTGGTAAAGATATAAAAAATACAACCTAATGTATTTGTGATTCAAGAATAACCATGGTGGAAAGTTATAATTTAATAACATAACCAACCATGTACCATGAGTACTAATTTGTATGCCAAAAGGATTAATTACATTTTTATATAGTGAAAAATAGATATTTATTGTCTCCTTTACAAATTCAGGATACTCACGATCAATTTTCTTCCACTAAGGAAAGTTCACTGGGTGATATAATTCCCCATCTTGAATTATATATCTTCATGCCACATAAATTTTCTAGCGTTCTCCTCACATCCATATAGCCATCTAAACTTTGGAGTGATTGAAAAGTACCATACAAATTTTAAAATACCTGATTCATATTTTTTGTATTGATTCACACAACACTTAGGGTATTTTTAAGAGATTCATGGTCCTTGAAAAACAATATACAATCATTTGGATATATATGCATTATTTTAGAGATCATACCAATTGAAAATATCATTTGTTTAGCATCATATATCTGACAAGGAAGTTCATTTTCTTATGTTATCATATCATTCAGGATACCAAGTAATTCTATAAAGCTAGTTTCACCCCATCCATTGTCAAGTTTCAAATTATATAGCTTTAATAAGGATGAAAATGTTGTATATTTATTACAAATAGTACACATTGGTCTCTTTACATAGTTATTTAACTTCTCAAAAACTTTGGATAATTATAAAGGTCATTTTAAATTTACATTTTTATTTATTCAATATGATCACCATCATCATTTACAAATATAATCATATCTGATGATCCATAAATCACAGTATCATCCCAGTCAGTATATATATTAAATTATTCTCTATTTTTAGTTCAAAATTTATAACTTCAATATATTCTGTGACAAATAAAATGTTCTTATAACTTTTCTAGAAATTTTTTTCTTGAATAACAACAACGTAAACACAAAAAAATGATTTGATAAGGGTCATATTCTTGCTCTGTTGCAAGCTCGATGAACTATTTAACCCCATCCTCATACCCCATTGTCATATAATTAGAATCCATCCATTTTTTATTCATATCCATCATATTGGGTTTAAAAATATTCATATTTTAAAAATAAATAAATAAATAAATATATATAATGTATGCATATAATGTATGATTTATTATATTTATAAATTATATAAAGTATAACATTAAAAAAATATACTTGGTACAGGAAGCACCACAATAAAATGGTCGCCAGTAAGCTTGACAGAGCTTTTGTCAACATGAAGGCCCTTGATACTTGGGATAATCTTTCTAGTATAACCCTGCCTAGAATCAACTCTGATCACCATCCTATCTTAGTGAGCTTTTGTATGACCGCCCATAAGAATCTTCTCCCCTTTAAATTTAATAATGTGTGGTCCTCGAACCCGGATTGTGTAGATCTTATTCACCGCACCTGGAACTCTATGAATCACCTTAAAGATTCATTTGCCTGTATTTTTAAGTTGAAAATCCTAAAACAGGCCCTTAAAGGTTGGTGCAAAGCTACTAGCTCTCAAATTGAACTTGAAATTTCCTCTCTCGAAAATGATCTTAGTCGTGCTCAAACGCAAAACACTATATCTGATTTCTGCTTGGATCCTCAACTGGAAGCCAACCTTGCCCTTAAACTTAATTCTCTGCTTACCTTCAAGGATAACCTTCGTAAACAAATGTTTAGGATTAAATGGCTTGTTGATGGAGATCGTAACACTAAATTTTATAATACTCTTCAAAGAATAAGAAAAGCAAATCGTCCTCTTACCAAGCTTATTCATGAAGATTTGCTCATTGATACTGAAGAAGCCATATCAGATCATGTCACCTCATACTTTTACAACACTTTTAATGGTCCGGATATAAATATTGACATCAGGGATAACATTATTCCCTTACTTGTTGATGATAGAGACAATGAAACTCTATTAAGCACACCGCTTTACCAGGAAATCAAAGATGCTGTCTTTGGTCTCAATCCAGACAGTTCACCTGGTCCAGATGGGTTCAACAATGGATTCTATCAAAAGCATTGGGACATTATCCAAAAGGATGTTTGTAACCTTGTTAAAACCTTTTTTTCCCATGGTTCTCTACCTCATGGTATTAATTCTCAATTTTTAGTTTTAATACCTAAGGTTGAAAATGCTTCGGAGATTCATCAATTTCGACCCATTGCCCTCATTAATACTCTTTATAAGATCATTACTAAAATAATTGCGAATAGGATGGCGCCCATTTGTGATAAAATAGTCTCATGGAATCAATTTGGTTTCATTAAAGGCAGGGCCATTCAGGAATGCATCTGTCTGGCCTCCGAAGGTACTAATAGTCTTAATAGGAACACCAGAGGGGGGGTGTGTGGCCATTAAACTTGATATTAGAAAGGCCTTTGATACTATTGACTGGAATTTCATCTTCAGGGTTTTAAAAAACTTTGGATTTCAGGATCCCTTCATTGGAAGACTGAAAACCCTATTCAGATCTACCTATATTTCTATTCTAATCAATGGCTCTCCTAGGGGCTTCTTCAATTGTTCTAAAGGTGTCAGGCAAGGTGATCCCCTATCGGCCATCCTCTTTGTCATTGCTGAGGACTACCTAAGCAGACTCCTAAGTAGCCTGGTAGCTCAAGGATCTTTGAAGCCCATTCAAGCTTCCAGGAACTTAAATATCCCTACCCACCTCCTATATGCTGATGACATCATTCTTTTTCTTAAGGGGGATCAAAGGAATATTCATGTCCTAAAACATGCTCTTAATCATTATGAGGAAGTCTCTGGTCAATCGATATCTTGGAATAAATCACATATCTATTTTGGAAAGAATTTTCCCGTCCGAAGGAAAAATGCCACTACTTCCTACCTTGGTATTAAAGAGGGTCTCCTTCCTTTCGTTTATTTAGGTGTCCCAATTTTTTGGGGTCGACCTAAGGCAAGCTATTTCTCTAATATTACTGAACAAATTGTAAACCAACTCTCTACCTGGAAAGGAAGATCCCTCTCTATGGCTGGCAGGATCTGCCTGGTCAAATCGACCATTGTTTCCAAGATGGTTTACACTATGATGATTTACAAATGGCCCGCCAGTACCATCAAAAGGATCAATACCTACATCAAAAACTTCATATGGACAGGTAGTATTCTTGACAGAAAACTTGTCACTATTCCCTGGAAAACCTGTTGCAAACCCCTAGACAAAGGTGGCATTGGTATAAAAAATTTAAGGATGTTCAATAATGCTCTCCAAGCCCGTCTCACTTGGCGCATTATCAATGGTAATTCCAAAGCTTCTGATTTCTTGAACCATAGATTCCGCACCAAGCTCTTAAGTGGGAAGCTCAAATATGTTAATTCTTCAATCTGGCCCTCGATTAGAGACTCATTTCAGAAGATCATGGAGAATTCTAGATGGATGGTTAGTGCTGATTCATCCATTAATTTTTGGTGTGATAAATGGTGTGGTAACCCTCTGATATCACTGCTACCACCTAATATCACCCCCAATGACTATAACCTTTCCATAAGGGATGTCTTACAATATCACAGACATGCTCTCCCTGACAATATTGCGCAGATCATTGATGAGCATCACTTTTCTCCTATTGGTGATTTCCTTGTTTGGGAACCTGCCCCGAATGGCATTCTTGACTCCAAAAACTTCTATCAAAATTACTTTTCTGAAAGTGATTCTATTCTACACTGGGTGAGCCATTTTGATAAGCCGTGGATCAAACCCTCTAGACTTAATCTCATTTGGCGAATTGCCCATAATAGATTACCCACTGAAGCTTGTCTACAATCCTTTAGCATTCAACTTTGCTCCATTTGTCGCTTGTGTAATCAACACAGGGAAGATGCGAATCACCTTTTTTTGTCGTGTGCGACGGCTTCTGCTTTATGGAATTATGTTTTTGACCTTTTTAATTGCAGATGGTCCTTTTCTGATACTATTTCTTTATTCCTTAACAAGTGCACTAGTTATGTTTTCTCTCCTCAGGTTAAAAATCTGCTGCTTACGGCGGTGGCAGAACTGCTTCATGTGATCTGGTATGCTAGAAATGACATTATGCATAATAAGCGCTCATTTAGTTTAATTGCAGGTAAATCTCGAATTCTTATTGCGATACATGAAGCGGCGTCAATTCAAAAAGAATGTTGCACCAATTCAGTGGGCGATTTTGAGATCCTTCGTCACCTTCGTGTGCCCGGCGTCTATCCTCGAACCAAACGATCTTTCGAAGTTTTCTGGCAATCACCGATGTCAGGTTGGATCAAAGTGAATGTTGACGGTGCCTCCAAGGGTAATCCAGGCCCGGCTGGTTGTGGTGCTATATTTCGCGACTCGGCTGGTCTTTGTCAGGGATGCTTCTACGCTGGCTGTGCCCATTCCTCTTCCCTGGAAGCTGAAATGCTGGGTGTCATTCACGCCGTTGATTTTGCCCTTCAAAGAGGCTGGAAAAAACTCTGGATTGAAAGTGACTCTACTACTATCATTCGGGCCATCTGGAACGGTACCCTTCATCTGGCTTGGTCTCTCACCTCTCTTTGGACGAATTGTCTCAACGCTCTCCAAGGGATAGACTACATAGCCACTCACACCTATCGGGAAGCGAACTATGTTGCAGATGCTCTTGCCAACAAAGGCATTCATCAGTCCTTGACTTGGCTGACCTCTTTACCTGCGGAGTTCTCATCTTTGCTTGATAGAGATTGTAAAAGAATTCCATCCTTCCGCCTCTTGTAACTTTTTTTCTTATCAATAAAATGCCTTTTACCCCCTTAAAAAAAAAACATTAAAAAAATATAATTATAAATTCTAATACATACATATATAAATTATATAAAATGATAGATTTACAACTTATGTTTCATAATAAAATTAAAAATATATACATATAAAAAAGCCTATGTTTTGGAAAGAATTAAATCCTCTCTTTGTGTAGATTATTTACCTAGTGTGAAATAGGTAACTTCATGCACTATATGATGGGTTTTTTCACAAAACTTTGAGTATTTAAATATAATATAAAATTATATTAATATATTAATATATAAATATAAATAAATAAATAAATATATATATATATGTACACACACACACACACAGATATATAAATACTCAAAAACACATAAAAAAACATATATACCAATATATTTATACATATAAAAGCAAAAAGAACACACACACACACATCTACCTCTCTAAGAAAAAAATCATATATCATGTCATGTTTCTATAAAAAACCATTAATCATACTCTTAAATCATTCCCATTTCAAATATAGTTACTATCTTGACCCAAACCATAACCCAATGACAAAATGATACACATAATAAACTCAAAAAAATTACATTAAGAAAATGGTATATATCATGAAATAACCATATCAATACTTCCACTCTATACTTACAATGAATAATCTTGAATCCATTAATATTTATAAGGCCTACACTAATTTAAAAAATTACTAACATTATTTTATTATCTAAAGTTTACTTAATATATCAATTGGACACCTAATTGACCAATTAATTCTATTTCATGTGGCTACAAAATGTCATTTTATCAATAAAAACCATTTTAATTCTAGTAAATACCATTAAAAATTTCAATTAATATAAAATAATATATTTTTTAGTTATTTTGTAGGAAATACTTATTTTTGGTCTATATTTATATATACTAATAGGAATAAAAATCCAAAAATTAGGAAAATCAAGCAAGTCCAGCAAACCAAAATGGAAAGAACCTTGAAAGGGTTGATTCATCAAAAAATAAGGAATAACAATGCACAAAACTGGTAATAAGTGAATGCGTAGGGGGAGAATAGTCATGAATGAACAAAGGAAGTTAAAGTCAAAAAATTGTGAAACACACATGGAATATTGGATGAAAATACTTCAAAATATGTTCAGAATATCATACCTTCAATTTTGAGTTTTGATTTGTCTAAAAAATTCTAGTTTCACTAATGTAGAGGTTTGGTTATGTGAGATCATGAATGTGGTACATGGAGAGAAGCAGTCTATTAGGGTTCTTAAAAGTGGTGAAAGGTTTTATTAGTGCTAACAAAAATGATCTAGTAAAAGCCCATTTTATCATCACTAAATTAATAAGTGCTCATAAATAAATCTTTTATCATTGTTTTTTAGAAAAAATAAATTTTTACCTTTGCAACACCCCAAACTTCCACAGTACGCTTCTCTTTGTATAATGCAATAGCTTGCGATGTATGAAACTTCGAATTCTAGTACACCACGACCAATCAAACTAGCCATTATGAATAGTAATACCCAATTTTTGAAATATTATAAATTTTATTTTTCAAAATGGACTTCATTTTTGGATTCATAATATTAAAATTAGCTTAGGGTGATTTTTTGGTATTTTTCTGAAAAATTTTAATTTTTGATGAATAGTGAAAAACACTACGTTATTGTTTAAAACTGAATTTTTATTTAAATAACTATTTATTTTATTTAAATTTATTTTAATTCAAACTAGATACATAATACCTATATTAGTTCAATGCAATTTATTGGATTCATTTTATAATAAGATTAGATGTATAAAATTTTATTGAACTTTTCAACGTCTTTTACCCACCTTCTAGGCACATTTGCAAATTTGCATAAAACACAATTTTACCTCTTCTATGAATTGAATTTCAAAAATCAGAGAAACATGGTTGAAATTATTAAGTAAAATTTGGTTTAATAGGATGAAAATAATTTTTTGTGAATAATAACGTTTTAATTTTATTTACCATAGTTAAAAGTAAATAGGGTAATTAAAGGTAAAAATGATATTATAATTACCCTAACACATTTCCTAATTATATTGGATAAGTTTATTTCAACCAAAATCAAACTTAGGAATAAAATATTATCCTATTTGATACACTTGGATTAGATTAGGAAACTTATTATTATTTTATTTAAAGAAGAGTTAAAAGTGTCAAATTCAAATTTTAATAACTAAAACATTTTTAATATAGGATTATACATAAGATAAATTAGACTATAAATATTAATTATAAATATAAAAATATTTCATATATAATCTCATTTTATTATAATTTTTATACATTAAATAATTAAATTTATTTATGACATAATAATGATGCAGTAATTACCTTATTAATGAAAGATTAAAATAATTGATATTATAAATATATAAATAAATGTAAATTGAGATTTTTGATGCATTAAACCAATTTTATAGGTTAATATGACATGTTAGGGTTAATTAAATATTTTTTTTGAAGTGATAAAGTTGTTATGACTTTCACAAAAACAAAATACCAAATAGTGTCAAAATTGACATAAATGAGTTTTTAAAACAAATACTATATTATTAAATGATATAATATTCCTAAAAATCTAAAATTCGGCCAAAGTACTTATATAAGGTTAGATATGTCAATAATGAACCACTTTGGGTTCTCTTGGATTTTTATAGTAGGTTTATTAACCATTTATTATAATAATACAAGAATACATGGTAAAAGTTAAACTATTTAACTAAGTGTTAAATCTATAAGATAAGGTTAATATGGTGACCTAAACCTTTATAAAACCTATTTTTTGAGAAGTTTTCGAGCCAACCCCACCTTAACCTCGAAATTAATCCTTTTAGGTCCATTATAAATCTAAAACAATTTTATAATAAAATAATATTTCAAGCTTTTCCTAAAGTGACCCTCACCTCTCTTATAAAAGGGTACTTCCCCTTCTCTCAAAATCACACCTCCAAAGCAATTTGTCTCAGAAAAAACCTGCTCAAATATCCTCCCAAATACCCTAAATTCAACCTATAGGCCTTACTTTGATCATAAGACAACCTAAGGATCCATTTTGATCAAATCAAAAGGAAGCACCTGAAGAAGAGTTAATAATTTCATCACTTCTTTCAAAGTTCTTTTCTTCTTTCACTTCCCATTTATTTGTTGTTTACATAAAAAAATAATAACTCTAGTACCTTATACATATTGTGATGTTATTATAAATATGTTATGACTATATTCATTATTCTATCCATCCTATGAATGACAAAGTCACCATACGTGCGTACGTACGACTTACCGTATCCAAATCGTGGTGAAGTTTGTTATTCAACACTTCATTATTTATGTTACGACCCCTCCCCACAAAGTGTACCCCTCATAGTCCGACAATGTGATAAGGGAGATAATGACCCCTGAGTCCCGCCTCCAGTAGGCCCTGGGTTGGCGACTAGCACTGAGGGTATAGTAACACACAAAATGGGAGGCATTACCCTCTAAGAGAACACATGTGGAAGAGAGAGATAAGATAGACACCAATAAACTCCAACTCAGAATTGGAATATAAAAGAAACCCATGTTCATATATGAAATGTCATGAAAAAGTACTAAAACTGGAAGGGAAAGACTACAAGTACCCAAAATAAAGTAAAAACAGCAGCAACCACAAGCCCGAACAGCTCCTGCAACCCCAAGCTAGTAGAAACCATCTTGATCTCTAACCTGCTCCAAGTGACCTGAAAAACAGTTTATATATACATAGGGTGAGTATAACAGTATACTCAATAGGATCCTCCCCGAAGCCTCTCGTGAAAAGTACTAAAATCATACTAAAGCACAGTGAACAACAAGTGAAACTAACTCATCACCTAAACAGGTATACTAAGTTCCCAACCTCACCATGGATACTCTCACCAAGTAACGCATACAGGAATATATCATATAATAAAGAATATCAAGGGTACCCCACTACCACTTCCCCACTAGTTTTATGATTTTACCCAACGACATACATCCTGTGCATCTCTCTCCAAAGGCTTGCCCGTATATACCTGGGCTGAGCTCCACAATCTGCACCACGTGCAGCACAAAGGCTTTCCTACAGACACCTGGGCTAAGCACCACACCATCCTCACAACCACAATAACCAGGTAGTTTCTGGGACCCACCACAGCTCGCATAACGTGTATCATATGTCGGGTATTATACCTCAAGCCATCACATCCCATACGCTGAGTAAGGATCATCAATCCATCACAGCCTATACATGTTACACCTATAGTAGTCCATAGGATACTATATCCAGAATATATGTGTGTGAATAACCACAAGCCATTACAACCCTCTACACACATATATGGGAAAAACTAACCACTGTGCCTACCAGCACAAGTATCTACCAAGAGAAGAGAGCGGGGTCAAAGGGGGTAGTCAGCCATTCTTCCTCCCACTGAAATGTTGGGGAAAACACCCCTAGGGCTCAGAATCCCCAGGGTGTCAGTTGCCCTTACTAACAGGGTGGAGTAGCATATAGAAAAACAAAAAGTATAGGATATATTATATCTCACAACCACACTATGGGCATTATCTAGTCTTAGACACAACTGCAGCTAACGTCTCTCAGACTCTGGGATGCTACTTCTAAGACTGGGTATCCTATAAGCACACAACCAATTAAAGAACTTTATTAGATTCCTTCATTCCATTTTTTTTTATAAATTCTACATTAAATTAATTAATTCTTTACACATTAATTAACCATGAATAATTTCTCATTAAATTTCATTAGCATCACACCCAAAGTCAATTATTCCTTAAAAAGATTACTACTTCATAATTATGTTTCAACGAACACCAACCCCATGGGTTAACACCATTTATTCAGATATTCATTTCAGAATTTCTTCTCATATTCCCAGGAATTCTAGAAAAGCATTCTATGCTACTAAACACAAGGGGGCTCAAAATGGTGAGTAGATGTACTACCCGTCAAGTCTTTTCCACCTATATCAAGAGCATAGACCCATTATCTTTTGAGAAGCTAGACACGGAAAGCACGTGGCATACCCCGTGCATCTTCGCCTCCTTCGGAAGAAGGGTAAGCAAGACCAGCTGCCTTGAGTAGTGGGGAAAATTAAAGCAGATAAACATTCAATCAAAGTCACCAAGCATCCAACAAACACATACATCCCATTCCATCATCACTGGTGTCTTCCCCGACACCCACATGCATAAATCGATGCATCTAACCACTCTAGGCGTCATCCGCTGCCACAACCACAAGACCTCCCTGCCTTTACATATCACAACACCCCTCCAAGGTCACATCACAACACAAGAAGCAGGAAATCAAACATCAAATCAAATGGGCTCTTGGCCCTTTAAAAAGGCATCCATCCTTTATACATAATGGGCACTCATGGCTCTAAAGCACAAGGCACTCGGCCTTACGAACAAGAGGGTAACTAAGAACCCTACCAGGTGTTATCTTTTATCAACCAACTAGTTCTTTAATCCCTCTTGAATTAACAGATTCAATTCATAGGTTCCAATTCCTGGAAACCTATTTAGTAAGCTATCATAAAATATTTAACATGCTTACTATGACAATTTGATTAACATAAAATTAGAGCAACTATAACAACAGCGACAACCAGATTCATTTACATGCCTCTTTATCTTTAGCTAATTAATTATCAATTAATTCCAGATTTACATTCTTTATCAATTTCCATCAAAAACAAACAACTAATCAAAGCAAGCATAGATATCACTCTATCTAGAAAAACATGAGGCAAACCATTATCACAGTAAAAAGCAAAAACATGCGATCAAAACAATTCTTTTAATCCGTATCAAGTATTTAATTAGGTCAATTTCATTGTGATCCAAAGGGATAAATCATGATAACTCTATGATTGCACATAAACAATTAGAGAAGCCATGGATCCCCTACCTCGAAGAGTTCTTGATGTTCTTTATCCACACAACGGGTCATGATCCTCATCTCGTGACAACTGTATCCACCTGAGGATGCCACGGTACGTCCGCACCAACCAAACCCCAAGAAAACCCCATTAGAAGCATGGAGATTACATGCTATAAGATGGAAAGGAGAAACAGGGGAATATGATCCCAAAGGAATAACGATAAAAACATACCTTATATCAAAGATTGATCGATACAGCTTGGTTGCATCAAAACAGAGCGGAACTGATATAAGGAGTGAAGTTTGATTGTGCAACTCCTACAGGAAGGATTGAAAGGTTCTATCATCTCATAGCTGAGAACAAATAGGAACAACAAGAGAGGATGATGTCTTGTCCCTTTTAAAGATTTAATGTGGCGATGGTTTAAGATACACTTATTACCCATTAAATGTGGATCGCATTAACCCACGTGGTTTGACCAAGTAAAAACATCCTGAGCCATAAGAATAATTAATATAGGATTTATGGTCTTTGAATCATCAGTCTTAATTTAAGGGTTACAATGTCACAGACGGTTCGCTATTCCAACACCGTATAAAGGAGATATGTTGAATACAAGATCCCGTAATAATAATAATAATATTATTATTGGGGGTTTCATGGACTCGAGCCATGAACCATAATTTAATATTCCACATTAGACTTGAATCAATCATATTAATGACAGGATCACATCACCACTGATGAGAAGTCAATTGGACGTCGCACGCGGGAGTTATGGCGGGTCAAAGATTTAATAATAATATTAAATCTATTATTTTCCAAGCGCTTCGGGTACCTGATCCAAAAACCCTAAAAAGGAATCCAATATTGGACTTGAAATGTCCGTCTTGGAATCTGGGTTGCACTACCATAGACGGTTCGTGAAACTGAGGTCGCATGAATAAGTTACGGTCGAAAAAGTGTTTTATCAACAAAAACAATAACATGATTATTATATTATTATTTTTAATTGATTTATTTCAAATACCCAAAGCCACTCACCACTCTATCTCTAATTTGGTGTGCCTCACTCCATTTTTTTCTCCATGTCCAACATGCCCCATCACTTTCTTGATTGATTTATTTAATTTATTTTAATTTATTTATCTCATTCACTTTTCTCTCTCCAATATAATTCTTCATTCACAATTTCTTATCCCAATTAACGCCTAACTCCATTTCTCACTTCAAATTTATTATTAATACAATTAATAATAATAACACCCATCATTATGGAAACACCCTACATTATGGAAGCAACAACATTATGGAAATATCTAAATTTATGGAAACTACCAACATTATGGAAACACACAAATTTAAGGAAACTCTCTATATTATGGAAACTCTCCATTTATGACACACCAAAATCCACCATTACCATTATTATTTAATAGTAATAAATCCTATTTCAATTTCATCAATGGGTTGCCATCATTATCATTAATAATTATTATTATTATTGATGCTCATTATTATCTTATAATTACTCCCTCTCTCAAATCACATGATATTCGTGCACGGGTTGGGAACCCCTTCCATTCTTCATTATCATTTTATTATTATTTTTTATAATATATTAAATGAATATTATTATAATTATTTTAATATTCCAAAATACAAGTTAGATTCAGCCGTAAGGGGTTGCGCCCCATGCATTTCATTCCTTTATAATTTATTACATGCGCCTCATTTATTATAATTTATTCCGTTATAATTTATCCCATGCGGCTCCCCTCATTGAATTAAATAAATTTAATTTTATTTCTTTTATTTAACAATGATTAAATTAAAACCATTTAATATAATTAACACCAAATATTTTCATGCCACCCTTATCAATCATTATTATCAAAAAAATATTATTATTATAACACACGTCGTGTTTGACCACATCAAATTTTTACAAAGTAATGGAATAGAGAGGTTTGGGTCATTACAATTTAGATGGGTATAATAATGAGTATAATTTATGTATATAATAAATATAACATGTTAATTATTATTTATATATGATATAAAATCCCATTACATATGACTTTACCATCAATAGAATGATACTGTCGCTCGTGCGTACGTACATATTACCGTCTCCACAAACACGATGAGATTCATTCCCATCACAACCATTCAAGAATAATTTTCATTTTATGATTTAAAATAATGTTTAAAGAACTTAATATCATTCTGGATATGAATCAAATACATTTTATCCATAACAAACATGACTTACGTAACAAAACATATAAAGGAAAACAAATTAGTTAACACCCAAAATAACGATACTAGTGAAATATTATTAACAAAGCAATATTAAAAGATCATATATGATATCATATTTATGTATGTGGTTATTTTATAATTTAATAAAAATTATTTAACTATTATACAGGAGGTTAATGTACCCTCGACCAAGGAAAAGTACAAGGTAAGAGTTAATTTCACGATCTCTTTATTATCCGAGGTTGTTTATACGTAAGTATCTACTGAGACTTCTTTATCATCCACATCCGTGTTTCTTAAAAATGTATTTCAAAACATTTTTACTATTTACTAGACTATGGGTTAAAGTCAATTATACCATTTTTTAAATTTTTATAAAATAGTTTGAAAGGAATCTTTCTGTCACTTTCCAAACAAGGTACTTTATGACCTTTTCGAAAAATTAAGGAAATAATGTTTTTTTAACTTATACAGTGGGTGAGACTATTTTCTACCGTTATGACACCTTATAAGATTCCATTACAAGATTATAAGAATATTTTCAAAATAAATGTTTTCTTTTATAATTATTTTACTTTTAAATGATTTCAAAATATAAAGAGATGTTTCTCTCAAATAGTTTTGATTTCATCTATGTCAACATCCTTTGATGGATTTTATACTTGTTTGAAGTAGATTTATTATGATGAAATCTTCCTTATTTTATTGAATATTTTGTGATATGTTTGACTATGGATGTGTTATTTTTATACCCTTCATGGTTTATGGTTAAAGTATTAACATTTCATATGCTAGTTTTAATATGAATGTTTATGTTATGTTTCAACCTTTTCATATAAGGAATGCATCAGACTTAGTAAGTGATAGGTGGAGCCCGCTATAGCTCCTTGATGTATCAGTAGGTCTAATGAGACAAACTAGTGTCTTGGCACAAGGTCTTGACAAAATCTTATTTTTAGTCTTGGTACGAGGCCTCAACTATGTGGTTTTGTTGTCCGGCATTATGCATTCCATCATTATGAAATTAGCTATTGATATTACATGTGATTATTCAACAAGTAGAATATCCATGTGAATAAGTAAATGGAATTATTTGATTTATCTTTTCCATATTATGCTGAAGTTTATTTTTAAAAGGCTTGTGTTTTAGTCTTATACATTGCCTTAAATGTTTATGCTTATTTATGATAGTTTCTGCTATATTGTTATCCTTACTGAGTATTGAGCTCACCCCTTTCTATGTTTTATTTTTCCTAGGATATGAAGAAACATATTATGATTAACCTGCAGAGATAGGCTAAAGGATATGAGTGTGTTCAAAGGGGACACAATGTTGTTGTTTTTCCATTTCATGATGTAATGTAAAACTCATGTATGTATCTTGTACTTCCAAGGATACTAAACTAATCGGTCTTTCAAGACCTGATCTATTATGACCATGCCAATGTTATGTAATAATGCACTGACTTTGAGTAACTAGGGTCAGGGTGTTACAACCTTTATTAGTGCTAAAAACATTGATAAAAGAAGTATTTATGAGCACTTATTTTTTTAGTGCTAATAAAATATATTTTTATCAACACATAATCTAGCACTTAAAAAAACATATAAATAAATAAATAAATAATATTAATTATATAAATAACAAAATTACAAAAAATAAAATATAGAATCTATTTAAATTATAAAAATGTTAAAAAATGAATTTAAATGAATTAATTATATAAATTTTAAACATATTAAAAATATTAAAACCTCACAAATAAAATGAATAAATATTAATCATATAAATTACAAATGTATTAAAAATATTAAAACTTAATAAATAAATATGTTTAAATAAATATTAAAAATGAATAAATTTCAAAAAAATATTAAAATTAATAAATATTTAAAAAGAATACATAATATTTAATGAATGAATATTAAAAATGAATAAATAAAAATGAATAAATTAAAAAATATATTAAAAAAGTGAATTCATAAAATGAATTTCATAAATTAAAAACACATAAAAAAATGAATAAAAATGAATAAAAATGAATAAATAAATAATATTAATTATATAAATAAAAAAATTACGAAAAAAATATTAACTATTTAAATAAAAAAAATTAAAAAAAAAACGAAATTAAATAAATTAATCACATAAATTTTAAACTTATTAAAAATATTAAAATATAAAAAACAAAAATGAATAAATATTAATCATATAAATTACACATATATAGAAAATATTAAAAATTAATAAATAACTATGCATAAAAAAATATTAAAAAATGAATAAATTTCAAAAAGATTAAAAATTAATAAATATTAAAAATTTAAAAATATGAAAGAATATTAAAAAGGAATAAGTAAAATTTAATAAATTAAAAAAACATTAAAAAAAGCAAATTTATAAAATTCATCACATGAATTGAAAAAATATTAAAAATGAATAAATATTGAAAGTTTAATTTAAATACAAAAGATTGATAGTAAATTACTACTTAAAAATTAATACATAATAATTTTTTAAGGATTAAAATAAAAAATATTAAAATAAAATGAATAAATATTAGAAATGGATTGATATTAATTATATAAATTATAAACAAATTAAAAATATTACATATAAATGTATAAATAGAAATATTTTGTATAAATTTTCTTCAAAATATATAATAAATTATAAAAATATATAATTTAAAATAATAATTTTAATATATATATACAAACTTTTAGTTTCTCATATATAGATATATTATTATTTCTAATTAATTTTATGGATGTATATACTCTATTTTAATATATTTATATATTTCATATATATGATATTTTATATACAAACATAAATGAAAATGAATAAATTAAAAAAATATTAAAAATAAAAAAACAAAATTAATTATACTAAATTCGGTAAAAAATGTGTTTATATTATAATAAATGTTTTAATAAATGTATTAATATTATATTTTTTTATTAATAAATCTATTAGTGAATATATTGGTTATAATTTAAAATATTATTGTTTATATTAATGAATAAATGTTTTATAAATATATCATCAATATAAATGTATAAATAATAATATTATATATAAATATTTTTTATGATATATAGCATTAATTATAGAACTATGCAATTAAATATAATAATTTTAATAATTAAATTTAAATATATTTAAAATTTATATGTAGATATATATTATTATTATTACTAATTATATATGTATGTATTGTATTGATTATATATAAAAATATAAATAATTATTAACTTTTAGAATTTTTAATTATAATTATTTTTTTACTTAATTAAATGTATAAATATTTATATATGAAAAAGTATTTAAAATATACATTACCAATTAGTAAAATTAATAAAATAATAATAAGTTTATTTTATAATTTTAATCCATTTAAATCTTTGAAGTTTCATTTTTTCAATTACTTGTCTATATACGTATATATTTACATATATACACAAATTCATGGAAGATATCAAATGGGTTTAAACCCCGTGTGTGGTGGGATGGGTTGTTGTTCACTGACCTGGACTAACCCATTTAAGATATGAATGATGACTCCATTCACTCTCTTCATCTAATCGACTATATTCATTATTTTTACCTGGTTCCTATGTATGCAATTAATATACATATAATTATAAAAAGTGTATATATATATATATTATTTATAAAGATATGTACTTATTATTATATAAATCACATTTTAAAATATATAAATATGTATAAATAAATTAAAGTATTCAAAATGTCTTTTATTAGGGATTTTTCAGTGCTGATAAAATGTATCCATTATCAGTGCTAAAAAAGCACTAATAAAAGTATGCTCTTTATCATTGGTTTTTTAGCGGTGATAAAAGAAAATCATTATTAGTGATATTAGTTAGTGCTGATAGAAGCTAAACTTTATCAGTGATTTTAGTTAGAATTGATAAAAACCACTGCCGAAAAAATGTTAATCTATAGTAGTACCTTATGGTTTTCCATGAAAATCATAACCTTGATTGCAACCACGGAAATAAGGAAAAACATTAGAAATATATTAGACTTGTTTAGAGAGAAGTAAATAGAATGAATTATTTTAGTGATGTTGGTAAGAATATATATTGAAATGAAATATGACCATTATATATATGAATGTTGGATATATGGTTGTTGGAAATATAGCCGTTGGAAATATAGTTGTTGGATATATGGTTATTGGGTATGCATATATCAAATAGGTATATTGAAGATGTCTAATTATTAGTAACAAATTGAAAATAATATAATTCACAAATTATTAATAATGAAATAAAAAGATAAAATTTAATTAGAATATATTATTATAAAAATATATATTTTATGCGTTATATATTATTATTAAAAGATGATTTTATTTTTGGGTAAAATTAAAATAAATATTATTATAGATTTATAAAACTGAATGGTTTGAAAATAAATAATTAATATTAAGTTGATGTGATTAAAATCATTTAATGATAAAAGAGGACATTTCTCAAAGGATTTTTTTAAACTATTGTGTATTTTTATCTTAATAAATTATAATGATAAATTTTAAAGGATTATTATAATAAAATGTTTCAATGTATAAAAAATATATTACCCATCATTTAGTTAGTAATTGATGTGAAATAAGATTAAGAATGCATAAAGTTAAAAAATTATTTTTTCTATAAAAATAATTTTTTCTATATATTTTATGTTTTTATTTAAAAGATAAATTTACTATATTTAGAAATTGTATTAGATTAAATGGAGTAAAAATTTATAACAAGAATTTTGAGATTTGGTAAGGAAGTTAATTTTAATTTTAGTCATAAAAATAAGGTATCGAAGTAAAAATTGAGTTACCAAGGTAAAGGTAAAATGGGGTAAAAAAAGTTTAACTAAGTAGTAAAGACTTAAAATATCAAAAAAACTTATCTATAATTGAGTTTATGATGGATTTATTATCTAAAAATTATCACAAATCCATTGTTTTTTTTCACTTTTTATCCACTTTCCTTTTAAAAAGAAAACCTTATACATTAAGGATTGAATATTTACGGAAATTCCACTCAAAACTCACCAATAAAAGGCTCCCTCCCCCAACCCATCTGTTGGAACCTCATTATATTATTGTTAAAAAATCATGGTTATTATATTTATAATAAGATCAATGTTTTATGATAGTAAATCATTTTCTAAGTAACTCTGTGAACAAACCAGGTAAAGTGTTGATCTAGCACTAGTTAAAAAAGATCTTCCACTGACTTTGAAGATCTACCATTAGTTCAATGTATATACTTCTGAACACATCTACCGGTAGACTAAATTTACCACTAAAGATATAACACTAATAGATCTACTACTGAATATATACTTTTAAAGATCTAATGCTGACAGATCTACTATTTAAGATCTATCGCTGAAGATCTACCATTGAAGATCTATCACTGAAGATCTACACTAGAAGAGATCTACCATTATACACATCTACCACTAGAATGTGATACCACTATCTTATGCTACCAATAACTTATGAGCTACCACCATAATAAATCTACCACTAGAGAGGATCTACCACCAGAGTAGATTTACTTTCCAGAGATCTACCACCAGGATGCTACCGTTTCTGTCCAAACCCTTATTCAAATTAATTTTTCTAATGGCTAGTTTATGGAATTTAATGTAGTAAAGATCCAAGTGAATTTAATAATTATTATTCATAAAATACTCCATGTATTAATTAAATACAAATTCATACCTTCTTAATTTTGTGCTCAGTATGAGGATGCAATCCCCAATAGACAACTGGATCTACAACTGTATAAATTCTAAAAAGTTCTTTTACAAATGTGCATGGAAAACTAGGTGAATATATAAAGCCAAAAACAACAATACAAGATATATAAATGCATTTAGATTAAATCCTTCTCACATGGAATCAACTTTGGACATTGAAATATTGAAAACATGACTTTTCAGACATCCATGACACTCTATTTTCCAACACATTTCGAGAAATCCATTATATATTCTTTCAAAGAATGATTTGAGGATATATGAACATCTAAATACTTTCATATTGAAAAAAATTCCACCACCCATATTGACTCATTTGATATTTCTGTTTATGATTTACTTTTGATAAGTGTAATGTTGTACTCTTTTTATCTGCACATATTGTCTCCTATTCTTAAATTGGAGTGTGCTTGACACATTCCATCAAAATTCCTTATTATATTCCCATTAATAACTATAGAAGAGGTCCTGTGTGACTACGTAAATTTTTTTAAACTCAAGTATAACTTTATAAGAGGATCTATACTTGGAAATCCTTGTGTTTTGTTGATTGTAAAACCTGATACATGTTGTGGATCAAGGTTATTATTTAATAAAAAGCTTGGAAATAGGTGATTGTAAAGTGGATGGGCTTAAGTTTGAACTTGATACCAAAAACCTTATTTTAAATTACACCATGTGTTATTAGTTATGTTTTCTATATTTCAAGGTTTTATAACTATATCTATTTTATAAACTGTATCAAAACATTTTACTCTGATATTTAATCTTAATCTATGTTTTATATAGATTTATTAATCAATAAATTTAGTTTCAAAAGTTAAAGTGATTTCATAGATTATTTTAACTAAGCATTGATCCCACTGTGAGAAGCTATTTGAAAAATCAAAATATATATTTCTACCGTTTTGACTATCATGGTGTTTTTATTAATTTGCAGGATTTAGGTTTTAAATTATTTTAAATTTTTTTTTATTGGGAACTAAATTCACCCCTTCTTGAGTTACTCCCTCCGAACAACATTTGGTATTATAGGAAAAATTCTAAAATATCTTTCAGTGTGATCTAGTTTCTATTTAAAATCTTAAATTTCTATTTATTATAAATTAATATATTTATGGATAATAATAGATAAGAGGGAACTTCCGCTAAAAGGACTCCTTATTTTAATGGTACCAATTATGATAAATTTAAGATTAAATTAAAAATGCATATTGAAAGAATGGGTTTTGAGATTTAGACTGTCATTGTGGATAAATACGAACTACCTAAAACTTCTAAATCTGAATGGAGCAATCTTAATAAATTATCTTTTAAAAATAACTATAAAGACATGAATGATCTATAATATTCCTTAGGATATGAATAACTTAATAGAATATCTGCCTGTACTACTACATTTTAGATTTTGGATATGTTTGACGTTTCTCACAAAGGAACATCTAATGTCAAATAAATGATTTTTAATACTTATACTATTAAATCTGATACATTTAATATGAAACCTGAATAGTCAATTTTTAATATGTATCTCAGGTTTATTGAGATTGTGAATATGATGCATTCACTGGGTAAACAATCAATGAAAAAGATCAAGTGATGTGCCTATTGAGATTCTTACCAGATAGATGGAGAGAAACTTCAGTGTCAATTTGAGAGTCATGTGACATAAGTAAGTTTCCTATTAAAGAGATGATATCAAAGATCATGATGTATGAAGAGGAACTCAAAATAAATATAGAATAATAGGATAAACCAAAAAGAAATTTATTAGACTTAAAAAATTACAACTCAATGTGAAAAGGAAATATTAAGGAAGACAACTCATATGATGTAGAATCATCTTTAGATTATAATAAAGAAATGGATCAATTAGCTAGAATATTCAATAAATTATACAAAAGGAATAAATTCTTCAAGAATCCAAACTTCAAAGGAAAGTATTCCAATAGAGGAAACTAGAGAAAAGAATAGAAAAGGATGATACAAAATGAAATAGTTTGCTATTAATGCAAGAGAAAAGGTCATGTTAAAACAAATTATCCCAAGTTAAAGTATAAGAAAAAGTTTGAGGAAAATTATAAGAGGTATAATAAAGATATGAAAGAAACTTTTAGTGATTTAAAAGATAGTTTAATAGTTTTAGAATCAATTAGAAAGGAAAACCATGATAGATCCAATATGTGTATTATGAAAAACACATATGAGGAATCTGGTATTATTCCTACATCTCCTGTTCATAATTCTAATATTTTTGGAGATAAATAAAATGAAGAGAAAACATGTATAATGAAGAAATTTTTGAATACTAAAATATTCTAAATTATACCTTCAATTAACTTAAAGATAAATATAAAATTTTAATAAAGAAACATGCCTTGTCTACTCACTTTAAAATAGATATTAATATAGAGAAGGACAAAAATAATCAATTTCTAGAAGAAAAAAATGACTTAAAATTATCTAATGAATAATTGAAAAAAGATATATACAAGTTCAAAAAATGGAAGAAATGATTTAACCTATTTTTTTGGAAAGAAAAATTTACCTAAATATACTACTAGAATAGGATATAAGCTAGGATGAATGAGGATTATTAAAAATTGATTTATCCCTAGCTCCATTTCTACTAATTCAGTTACTAGTTTTTATTTTTCTAAACTAAACAAAGTTTTTATTTAAAAAATTCTCAGATATTACTATAAGAAACTTATTAAACAAATATAGATTCCAAAATATATTATTACTAATATCTCTGGACCTAATAAAATTTGGTTACTAAAGTCATTTCTAGTTTAAATCTTATTTTATAGGAGACCTGCTTGAAAAGGTCCAGTAAAAACTTATGGTATCTGGAAAGTGGTTTCTCAAAAAACATGACTAGGGAATATTCAAGTTTCAAGAACCAAATCAAATTTTATGGTGGACATGTCACTTTTGGTGACAATTACAAAGGGAAGATAATTGGACTTGGTCAAATTAGTAATTCTAGTACACTATTAATTTATAAAGTTTTATTTATAGATGGATTAAAGTATAACCTACTTAGCATATCATAGTCACATGACGATGTTTTATATGTTAAATTTGAAAATAATTCATATAGATTTTTTTATTCTAAAAAATCTTTATTTTTTATTTCTTTAAGAAATGATAATTTTTATGCTATTAATTTGGGTTTATTGTTTTCTCAAAATATTTCATGTCTAAGTGAATTTAACCAAGAATCTTGGTTTTGTCATAGGATATTAGGCCATTTCAATATTCAATCACTTAGAAAGTTAACTAGGGAAGGGTTAGTCAAGGACCTACCTAAACTAGAATTCCAAAATGATAAATTCTATAAAGCATGTAAAAAAGGGAAACAAAAAAAATATATTTTAAATCAAAAAACGAAGTATCAACTTCTCAACCCTTAGAGTTGGTTTACATGTATTTATTTGGACTCTATAGACTTTATATATTAAACGGGAAGCACTATTTTTATGTTCTAGTAGATTAATTTTCTAGATACACTTGGGGGTATTCTTTCTAGTTCACAAAAGTGAACCTTTTTCCTATTTTATTAAGTATGCTAAATCTATAGAAAATATTAGTGGACTTAGAATTAATACCATAAGAAGTGATCATGGTTGTGAGTTTGAAAATAAATATTTTGAATATTTTTTTCTTAGAACAAGGATATAATCATAACTTTTCTACCCCTAGAACCCCTTAGTAGAATGGTGTATTAAAAAGAAGAATTAGAACCCTTTAATAAATTTCCAAAACCATGCTAAATGAATATGATTTACCTATTTACTTTTGGGTGGAATCTATGAATACACCTAGTTATATAATGAATATAGTTATTATAAGATAAATTTTAAGGGAAACCCCATATGAATTATAGAATGGAAAAAAACCAAAGGTTAATTACTTTAGAGTTTTTGGTTTCAAATTATTTATTCTTGATACAAAGGATAATCTATAAAAATTTGCATCCAAGAGTGATGAAGGAATTTTATTGTGTATTTAACAACTAGTATGTCTTATTGGGTATTTAATAAAATAAATATAATTATAGAAGAATTTTTATATATCAAATTTGATAAAAATAGATCCACATGAGTCTAAGAACCCTTTATAAAATCTTGAAGATGATATATAAAATCTGAATATAAATGCCAAACCTTATGACTATTCTATGAAAAAAAAAGAAATATCTTCTAATTCTAATGAACTTATTAAACTTGAACCTATAGAGGATAATGATATATCTTTGAATTATTTTCTTAGATCCATTAGGATTCATAGATACCATCCATTATATGCTATATTTGAGGCCTATATATTGGAACAAAAACTAGAGTTTCTCTTAGAAATAAAGTTGTACATAAAGTTTTCTTGTCATAGCCTGAACCTAAGAACATTAATTATGTAATTAATAATGAATTATGGTTTATGTAAATGAAATAAGAACCCAATCAATTTGAAATAAATAATATTTGGATACTAGTGGAAGGACTTAAAGACATTCTCACCATTGGCACAAAATGGGCATTTAGAAATAAAGTTTATGATTCAGGGACCATAGTTAGAAACAAAGATATATTAGTTATATAAGGATATATTTGAGAAAATGGTATTGAAAATGAAGAGACCTTTTCACCAGTGGAATGAATTGAAGACATTATAATTATTCTTTCCTATGGATCACATTTGAATTTCAAATTATATTAGATGGATGTTAATAATGCATTTCTAAATGGTTTTATAGTTGAGGATGTTTTTGTTTAACAACCCCCTGTATTTCAAAATACCAATTTTCCAAATCATGTATTTATGTTAACAAAGGATTTATATGGTTTAAAATAATCTCTTAGAGCTTGGTATGATAAGATTAACTCTTTTATAATTTCCAAAGGTTTTTAAAAAGGAATCTATATCCCTACTTTATTTATAAAAATAATTTAAAAATATGTTTTATTTGTAAAAATTTATGTTTATGATATATTTTTTGTACACTATCATAATTATTTATGTACTGATTTTTAAAAAATGATGAAAACTGAATTTGAAATTAGTTTAATGCGTGAAAATAAATTCTTTATTGGTTTTCAAAATTTTCAAAATAAATATGGGATTATTTTAAATCAAAGAAATTACACCAAATAACTTTTAAAACATTTTTTATGGATAATACAAAAAGTATTGATACTCCCATGAGTAAAACCTGTAAGTTAGATCTTAATGAAATTGAGAAATCAATGGATCAAAAAAATTACATAGGTATGATTGGAAGCCTATTATATTTTAATACTATACAACTGGATATTATGTTTAGTGTATGTATATGTGACCATTTTCAATAAAATAATAAATAATCTCATTTATTTTTTGTCAAAATATTTTTTAAATACCTCAAGTATACAACCAATTTATGAATCTTCTATCCTATAGTAAAATCATTTGATTTAGTGAGTTATTTAGATATAGATTCTAGTGGTTGAAAATTAGATAGAAAAAGCACACATGAAACATATCACCTTTTGGAAAAGTCACTAGTTTCATGCTGTACTAAAAAGAAAAATTATGTTGCACTGTTTACTGCTGATACTGAGTATATAGCTACATGAAGTTACTGTGCATAGATTCTATGAATAAAACACACTTTTATAGATTATGAATATCAATTTAGACATGTAACAATAAATATCTCTAAGAATCAAGTATCTCATTCTAGGATAAAACATATTTATATAAGACATCACTTTTTGAGAAATCATTTCCAAAAAAGTGATATAACTCTTGAATTCATTGGAACTGAACATCATCTTGCTGAAATTTTTATAAAGTCTTTGAATTATGAGATATTAAGCTACACAAGGCATGAACTAGGAATGATAAACTTGTGTTAATTATTTATCTTTAATTTTATTTTTAAAGGAGATCCACCATTGGTGATATACCATTAGAGATCCACCATTGGAGATCCACCATTGGTCTTATACTATTAGAAATTCATCATTGGTGATCTATTATTGGAGATCCACCATTAGTGATATACTTTTGGTGATCTACCATTGGATATCCACAATTGATGATAAAATGTTGATGATCTAATATCAGTGATCTACTGATCAAATGTTTTTAACCATATGCTACTGTCTCTATTTTCTATGATTGTTTTTTATTAAATTTATTAATGCATATTTTATTATATTTTCAAATTATAAATTCCTAAATTATAAAATTCACTTAAATTATATTTTAATAACCCTCTCACTCTCCCCTCATTTCAAACCTTTCATCTTCCTTTATCTCATGACCTTAAACTTTCCTTATGCTCTCCCTTCTCCATTTGAACTAGTGCAATGGTTAAAGTGAAACATGCCTCAGTTTAATCTCCCAAAGAATTGCATCCCATGAAGAGATTTTGAGGTAAATCTAGCCAGACTGCTTCTATCGAGCCAAGTGACCCACAACTCTCAACTCAAGTAGTTATTGCAGAAAAATAGAGAGATTTTTAATGATTGGTTTTGAGAAAATATTTAGTGATGAAATTTATCCAAGGCCAAGGATGGATCAAATGGTTTTCAAGAAATGATCAACCATTCTATCCTAGGTTCGTTCATGATTTTTAGTAGTTTATATAGTATAGTTTTGGTGAGAGTAATGATATTATTATAAGTATTATCAATGGTAAATAAGAGGTTCTATTCCCAGTAATAGTGAGTTTTCCATATAATAGGATGCCTTTCTAGAGTTTATTGGGAATACTATTGTACAAATACCCAATATTATAGAGATTTATGGAGAATTTAGGTTTCTATTTAAGATTATCCAAAACATTATTTATCCCATGAAGGGGTAATTTAGCAAATGAGGTATCAAGATGTATTTTTATTATTTCTTATGAAAAGATGGGATAAGATAAATTTGTGAAGATATTTGATGGTTCATATGATGAAAATGAGAAATTGTTTATCCAGATATAATTACTTTATCTATCCTAAGTTTATTTTGGTAATGTTGGATGCCAAAGGTCTAATTCCTAAAAGTAAATAATTTTTAGTAAGTTTTAGATGTTATTTTTTAATCTAGTTCACTTATAATAGGATGAAAGTCAATTGAAACCCTTGGATAAAGAAATGGGTGGATGATGTTGATGATATTTATGATAATTTCAATCCTATAAAACATACCTATAGACCCTTAAATATGGTTGATCCTAGATTGAATCTAGATGAAGTTTCTGTTTATTCCTTTTATGAGAAAGTTGGGGAACAAGAAGCTAAAACTAAATAAGAAGAGTTTGTGGATATTTTAGTAAAGGAAAGTAGTGACCCTAATTTGGTAAAAATCATATTTGTTTCCTATATAACTACTATTCAATCTATTCCTCTTCCTCATAAAGAAAGTTTGTTACTTGAAGATAAATATTTTTAGGAGACTGAAGTATCAGGTAAATATTAGGTTGAGAGTTCTTCTAAGAGCTCAAAATAAGTAGCTGAAGTTTCTGATGGATTTGATGGTAATAGTGTAGGTGTTGGTGCTAATGAGGAAGGGAACTCATATAATTCTCTTGGTGATTCAAGTAAATATTATCATCGTTTTGGAACCTTTTCTCAAGATTTTCATGGAGTAGAAGAAGGATTTATTCACTATGATGGATCATGGTGGAAACATCGTTACATATTTTTGTTAATTTTTATGAAACCATTTTTTTATGACTCTAGGACTACAGTATTAGAACCAAAATCTATACTCATTTCTGGTCTCACTTCTACACCTTCTTCAATGCCCCTAACTACTCAGTATAAACCTTTTGGCATAAAACTAGTTAAGGTCATTCGACATCTTTTTCCAGCCATCATTTAAGAGCTTCCTCCATAAACTTCTACACCCTCTACTTCCACTTTTGTACCTCCTATCACTAAAAAATTAAATGACTCAGTAGATTATTCTACCCACTGATCTGAGAGTGGTTTTTAATTTTATTATTATTTGATAAGGATTTTAATTTTCCCTTTTATTCCTTTCAAGATGTAACCTTTGACTGATATATCTAATTAAGAGTCTCTATAGGTTATCTTTATATCTCATAGCTTCTATTTTATTTTTATTTCCTTATCTTTTTAATAATACCAAAAGGGGGAGTAATATAATGTTTAATGGAATATGGTAATAATCACATTCATAACTTTTAATTTGAAATGTTAAGTGGAATATTCTTTTTCAAATTAATCTATACTTATAACTATATTTGTTTTTATACATTGTTATAAATGAAATGATTTTTGATCATCAAAAAGGGGGAGATTTTTAGAACCTAATTATTTTAATGTTCAAAAATAATGGTTATCATGGTTTTAACAAGATCAATGTTTTATGATAGTGTCACGACCCGTCCTTCATGGACTATTTTGTGACTACCCTAAGCCCGTCTCCAATAGGCTAGGGGATGGCGACTAGCACCGAGTAGGAATATCCCACAAATGGGAGGCATTTTACTAAGTACCTGTATACATGCACTCAACTCTAATACAAAGATACTAGAAAGTAAAATCCAAGGAATCTGTGCATACAAACCACTAAGTACAATAAAACCAGAGTACAATAGAAAGTAAAGTACAAGGTGGAAATCCGATCCAGTATACAATCCCACCAAAGAAAAGATAATACACAATTAAAAACTCAAAGTCTCTAATACCCATCTACCGAGAACCCTACCTGGAGGGTAGGTGGAGGGTAGCTTCCTGAAGCCATAGGATTGTGCCTCGTCTGTTTGCTCTCACTGAACACCACCAAGTCCTGGTCCTCCCTAGACTTCGTCAAAGCATCAGTCATATACACAAGACACGACACATGTGAGAAAATCCTATACAGGGGTGAGTAAAACAATGCTCAGTAGGACGCACCGAAACCACAAAGGTAAAGAACAAGGGAAAAATCACAAGGAAATGTACAGTCAGCTCGACACAAGTATTTTCCCACACATATACCAATAACATATAGATATACTCATTTAAGACACTAGGAATAATAAGGTTCCAACCTCATAGCCAACATCAGGATTCTTATCGTAGGTTTGAGAGGAACCACATGAAACTAGGAGATTACACTCTATGAGCTCAACCATCCTCAATGGCACCCGTCTGAGAGGTACACTCCATCAGAAAAAACTCTACCATTACAAATGGTACCTCTGAGAGAACTTGCACTATTGGAAATATTATACTAGGTCTAGCTTCAGTTCCCAGCACCATAGGTTCAGTAATCACCATCTTTCACCCAATGCAAGACCAAGGAAACCCAAGTGGAGAGGTCCGCCCTCACCATTGTACATGAAAGAGGGATCCCTACTCCTAACCATCTCGTGAAACCTATATTTCTTATGTAAGGAGTGGTCCTCACCTCATTACATTGAGGGAGAACAAGCTCTTATCTAGGCATAATTTGCACCACGTGGATAGGCCTGCTCCTCACTACTGTGTCCGATAGCTGAGGGATCTCTAATCCCCAATCAAGGACCTGCACCCTACCTAGTAGGGGAGTACTACTCAGTGAGGAACTACACCATAGTACGACAGGGGAGTACCGACCCTGTCAATTCATGTGTGGAGGACCCCTTCCCTGGTATGACGGGGGAGTACCAACTCCTACTATAGAGGACCCGCACCCTACCCAGTAGGGGAGTACCGACTCTTATTATAGAGGACCCGCACCCTACCCGGTAGGGGAGTACCGACTCTATTTGATCATGTGTAGAGGACCCACACCCTAAAACAGTTGGGGAGTACCGTCTTCTATCATAGAGGACCCAAACCCTAACCAGTAGGAGAGTAATGACTCTATGCGTGTCATATGTGGAAGACCTGCACCCTAAAATAGCAGGGGAGTACTGAATCCTATCATAGAGGACCTGTACCATACCCAATAGGGGAGTACCAACTCTATGTGCATCAGATGTGGAGGACCCATGCCCTAGTCCTATAGGGGAGTACCGACTCTATAGATAGAGGACCCTCTCCTTGGTCCCACAGGGGAGTACCTACTCTATATTCATGAGCATCACTGGGAACCCACACCCTAGTCCTTCATGGGAGTAACACCCCCGGAGGAAGAAACCTAAAGGAAACAAACCCGCTCCCATGAGGTGGTAAGTCCCATATCTACATAAGCAGAGGTACAAGGAGAACCCATTCCTTGAGTCATTAGGGGAGTAACCGTCCTAGAATCTCATCATAAGAACCACCCTGATTCCACCCAAAGTCTGTTTGTACCAGGAGGGCCTACTCTTCAAACTAATAGTCCATCCTCTAAATTCCTCAAAAACTCACTTAGATTATCTCAAAATTAATGTCTCATCGCAAGGGTACCAATTCCATAGACAACTCATCAATAAGACGCTTTGTTTGAATGTTATTAGCGTTTTAGAGAACGAGGGCTGGTTGGGTCCAGGTCTGGCCCGACCCGACCTCACTCGGTCTAGGGTCCACTGACCTGACCCAGGTTTGAACTGAACCATTGGGCCTGGCCTGGCCCTATGAGATATGGGTTTGTCCCGTTGGGCTGTGGGTCTGGTCCGTTGGGCCGCGGGTCCGGCCTGTTGGACCATTGGTCTGACCCACCTGGCTGGGCGCAACTCGCTAGCACAAGCCAAACTTGCATTAGAGCGGTCCAACTTCTCCAACCTAGATGTGGTTTTTCCATGTCCATCTAGTGCCATGTGGCACTAGGGTGGTGCCACATCCCATATATCCAGTCTACATGAGTGGACCAAAATTACTACACGCGGCTCGACCGTGTGTGTCCGGTTACACAGCACCACCGCATCCAGTAACCCCACGGTGGAAGCCACTTATTTTCCCAACCACCGCTGTAGGTGGCTAGACTCCACTGCCCTAGCAAATGTCCACTACCGCATTCCACTGCTGGTCCTCACTGGTGCACCGACATGATGTTCCGCGGACCACCGGACGCGCTCTGGTGGTCCGTTCTTCGAACTGGAAGGAGCCCTGCGATCCTTGCACTGCGTTCTTCACTGCCAAGGGCTCAAAACTCCATTGCGATCCCTTCCACCAGAAAGTGCTCAATTTCTGGTATATCACACGCCGCTTTGATCCACCCGCCATCATTGTCATCGCACTACCTTCGTACAATGTCCATCTACGATCCATGATATCGAATCATTGCACCACATGGTGAATGTGCAATGATCATTCATTCATATACCTATATAGAATGAAGAAAACGTGGGGATATAGAGGGAAGGACCACAAAAAAACAACCCGAGGAATGATCTTCAGCCACTATTCATTATGGCCTTGATTAGCTCCCGTTAGAAGGATCAAGAATGAAACAAAATCATCCTGCAAGGGCGATCAAACCGTAGGTCAACCTATTCATGGGTTGATCTGTGTTTGTCATTTTAAGAACAAGAATGGGGGAAGATATAATTCAAATAAAAACACCTACCTAGAGTTTGGATTGCTTGAAGGTATAGATTGAAGTTGTGTCACCATGTCGATCCTCATTCCACCATCATTCGTCGATCGTTAACTGCCAACATCTGGTTCGATCCCATTCATTGATCTTGCCATCGTTGGTCATTCACCAAAGAATTATTCAAGGCTTCTCAGCAAAATCCAGTGTCCTCCCCTCCGACCTTGGATCCTTACTAAGCCATTAATTAGAGAATCGTGATTCAATGTTTTCTGTTATGCTGTGTTACAAAGTCGTTATGCTATTTCATTAATGAACCAACATTTTAGTTTCATTGCGTTACATGCTGTTTTTTTGCAATAGTTTCAAAATTTCAAAAATAAAATAAAACATGCACTTTATTTTATTTTAACTTTTTCTAAAAAAGTATGAAAAATTAACTTTCCTGGTCGACCCATTCCAGTTGATGTTAAGTCTTTTCTAGGTGAATCTCGATGTTATGAGTTCAAAGGTGCCCTCATATTTTTGATCTAGGAACCTTTTCAAAGGATATAAAAACCCATTTGCACGTTTGTTTAAATAAACCTTAAAATAGATCCAAAAATTAACTTTTCTCTCATCCTGCGCCAGTCAAGGTTAAGTCCTTCTTAAGGAGAACATCTCATTACAAACTCAATGATGGTCTCAGATTTTTAATCTGAGTTACCACTTGTGAGTTATGAGGATTCAAAAATATAATAACTTTAATTTAAATTATTTTATTTACAATTACATCTCAAAAACCAACTTTTATATCCGGCCTATTCCAGCCGATGTTAGGCTCTGCCTAAGGGTAGAATACCCTCATGAACTCAATGGTACTCTCATATTTCCAATCCGAGTTACAGTTTATGAGTTATAAGGATTTGAAAATAAAATAAATTTATTTTATTATTTTATTTACGGCCAAAAACTACTTTCTACTATTGAACCACGCTGGCCATCCATCCATCCAAGATATATTTTTTATTAAGAGAGAGGACAAAATCATAAATGAAATGCCCCTAAACTAAGGGGGTCTAAAATAATGTAATCCGAGGGCATCCCCTCTAATTAAGTTCACCATCTCTAGGCCACACTGGCCAATGTTAGGATTTTCTTAAGGAAAGTATACCCTCATGAGCTCAATGGTGGTCTCATATTTTCAATCTAAGTCACTGTTTGTGAGTTATAAGGATTTGAAAAATAAAATAATTTTATTTACGATTATTCCATTTTTTAGTTTTCTCACTAGAGGCCCGCACCAACTAAAATTAAGTTGTTCCTAAGGTAAAACCACTATTCTGAATGCAACGGTGCCCTTGGATTTTTGATCTGGGAACCCTTTTGAGAGTTATTCTACTTTTTCTAGAAAACTGCTCACACACGTTATTTAAAAACTTAACATTTTTTAATAGACCATTTCGGGTACACTAGGCATCAGAATCGCATTCCATCTCAATGACTGGTCTTGGAATAAACCCATTTAATCTTCAAAAAAAATTCATGGAATTCTAGGGTATTACAGATAGTAAATCATTTTCTAAGTAACAATATAAACAAACTTAGTAAAGTGTTGATCTATAATTAGTTCAAAAATATTTACCAATGACTGTGAAGATCTATAATTAGTTCAATGTATCTAATATTGTAAACATCTACTAGTAGAATACATCTACTTCTAAAGATCTACTACTAATAGATCTATCGCTAAAAAATCTACCACTAAAGATCTACCACTGAAGAGATATACCGTTCAACACATATAATACTAGAATTTGTTATCATAAGGTTATTCTGCATGTCACTTATGAACTACCACAAAAAATAGATCTATTACCGTAGAGGATCCACAACAAGAATAGATCTTACATCAAGAGATCTACTACCATACTGCTACCATTACTGTCCAGATCCTTATTCAAATTAAATTTTCCAATGGATAGTTTATAAAATTTAATGCAGTCAAGACCCAAGTGAATTTAAGAATTATTATTTTTAAACTACTCCATGTATTCATTGAAAAAAAAGTCACACCTTCATGATTTTTGTGCTCAGTATGAGGATGCAGGCTGCAATGAACAATTGGACCTGTAATTGTATAAATTCTACAGAATTACTTTGTACGTGTTTATGAAAAAATAGGTGAATATATAGAGACAATAAAAACAATAAAAGAGATATAAATGCATAAAGATTATAATCTTTTCATGTGTATTCAACTATAGAAATTAACTAATTAAAAATAGAAGGAATTTTCAAACATCCATGACACTCTGTTTTCTAGCACATTTTAAGAAATTTGTTCTAGATTATTTCAAAGTCTGATTTGAGGATATATGAACATTTTAATCCTTTAGTATTGAGAAACACCAATACTTCCCATATTTACTAATTTTATATTTCCTTTTTATGCTTTAATTTTGAGAAGTGTGATGTTGTACTCTATTTGCTTTTACATACTATCTCTTGTGATTAAACTAGAGTGATCTTGATACATTCTCTCAAACTCTATTATTGTATTCCAAAAAATAACTATAGAAGAGGTCTTGTGCGACCTGGTAAATTTTTTCTCATCCAACATATAACTTTGAAAGAGTTTTTGTTCTTGGATATCCATATATGGTGTTGATTGTAAAACCTAATCTAGGTTGTGGATCAAGTTTATTGTTTAATAAACTTCTTGGTAGCAGGTGATTTCCAAGTGGAGGGGATTAAGTCTCATCTTGAGACCAAAACATTTTTCTTAAATTATACCATGTGTTATTAGTATTGTTTTCTATATTTCAATGTTTTATAACTATATATATTTCATAAACTGTATCAAAACTCTTTACTCTGATAGTTAATCTTAATTTGTGTTTTATATAGATTGTTTGATCAAGTAATTTAGTTTCCAATGTTAAAATGATTTAAAATATTATTTTAACTGAGCATTAACCCCTAGTTGAGAAGATATTTGAATAGTAAAATTATATATTTATACTATTTTGATTAACTAGGTGTTTTTATTAATTTGGGGGATTTTAGTTTTAATTTTTTTAAATAGAAATTTTATTGGTAACTCAATTCACCACCCCTCTTGAGTTTATCACTCTAATCAACACCAACAAAAATAATCTTTTTATTAAAATATATCTTGAATATCTACCCATTTTCTTCTATTAAGTCCTTACTATAAATTTGGAATATTTTTTTCTAATTTGAATGCCTAGTTTCTTACATTCTGAAAAAATCTGTATTAAGAAGGAGTGAATTCATCAAAGTGAATATCTAGTTCTTAACCATATTTTTAAATTACCTTACCATATAAACTCTTTTTAGATATCATTCCCACTATAATTATCTTATATTAATATCATTATTCTTGAGATAAAATTATATTACTATTATATAACTCCACACTCTTACTCATTTATTAATATTACATATCCTTATTTGTGTCGATTCAACCACCCACATGAACGATGCTATACCAAAATAATTATTTTCACCATGAATTAGAATAAAGAAATTAATAATTTTTATATATGATATTAAGGATTAATTTATTCCATTAATATTATTCAATAATTATAAAAAAAATGAATGATCATTATAAATCAATACATTATTATTGGTAAATTACCTAAAATAAGTTCGTTGTGGATTCCACTCTCATAAACCATACCCATACCTTTAATAAAATAAAAATGTTATTGAATAAATAACTTAAGGAATAATTATTTCATTATATTTAATAATCTTATAATAATGAACTTAGTATTAAGGAATGATGTTTCATATCTCTATTGTGAAACTCATATGAAACAATCAAAATTACAAGCATCCAATAATGAAAATAAATAATAACTAACCAATATATGTATAATGAATGAATATAATTGAAGCATATAAAAGGTCAAATATATAAATTATTTTCTGAAATAAGTGATTAATATGGTTATTTTTATTATATAGGAGGTTAAATTACTTTTGTGGAATTCAGGATAAAAGGAAAGGGTTTATCATCTTAATTTTATTTCGTTGAGGTATATTTTACAATTACTACCTTCTTTATTTATCTGGTATATAATACATCATGAATTTATTTAAACATATTTTTTATGTCATCCACAGGATCTTCAATTCCATATAATTTTATTTATTTCAATTGCTTTTAATTCAAAAGTAACCAAATGCGTAAGGGTTTCTTTTTAATATAACTTTTAAATCAATATTGTATATGTCTAAACTTATATTTGGAAAAAATGTGTGTAATTTATCTCTTAAACCCCACATATTGTATTCTAATATGCTTATTTTTGGGTTTTAATTGTCCTATTATGTTTTTATCTCATTTTGGTTCCTAATTTGACTAAAAATATGCTTGTAAGTAGAGCCAAACACATCTCTTCTTTTTAGTCACAAATCTTTCACATACATGTCCATATTATCTATATTGTTTTATGGATGTCCTTATATAATATTAAATGATTTATTAAGGTCATTTTATATTATATTTTCCATTATTTACAAGTTTTTTAAAGGAATCATTTTGAACATTTTCCATATGAGTCATTTTAAATTTATTTGACTTTCTTTTCAAAAGTGCGAAAAGAATCTTACTTTTTAACAATTTATACTAGAATGGAATTTCATGAAATTATATCCATTTTTATTTAAGAATATTTATCTCTATATTTTCATGGATTTATAGATTAATTTATATTCCAATTATTTTATAAAATATTTTTGGTTTTTAAAAAAAGTTATCAAAAGTAAAGGATATTTCATCACATTTTTGAATGTATTTTTCTAATTCTATTATAGAATTGTTTTTCATACCTATCAACATAATTTAATGTTTATTTTGATTCATTAGGGATATTTTTAAGGATTACATCCAAATTATTTCTATATATTCCTTATGATAATATCTTATGTAGATTTTCATGAATCCCATTTATTTCTCATGGGTTAATCAAGCTATGGTGGGATTATGAATGTTTTTTTATGTTGAAATGGAACATATATGTATGATTTATCATTATATAAATTGTGAGTCTAATATAACCCTCCAATTTAGTGGTCAAATATTTATATCCCATGAGATAATGATGTGAGGACATTATTGTTATGGTCATAACTCTATGCATGAACATTATTGTTATATTGACAACTCTATTCATGGGAATTATTATTATGTTCACAACTCTATGCATAGGAATTATTATTATGTTAAAAAATCTATTCAGGTGAATTTTTTCTATGTTTATAACTATATGTATGGGCCTCATCTTTATTTTCAAATCTTTATGTGTGGTCATTATTATTATGTTCCCAAATTTATACATGGACCTGATTATAGTTTTCTTTATCCATAATATTATGATTTCCTATGTTTATTTATATGTCATATTTATATTCCTATGTTATTTTTTCATGATCATTGAATCATTTATACATGATCCTATTAATCATTACTTATGTTATACCAAAATAATTCTTTCATGAATCATGATTTATGATCTATTTTTTTGGGTATGATTCTCTATTGTTATGTCCATTCACCTTGTTTATTTTCCCATCCCACATGCTAATCTTATACCCACTTATGAAATTTTATTGATATCTATTATTTTTTACTTTATTAAACATCCAATATCACACCTTTATTATGTTTATATTCCTAAAGATATGAATAAGAGTGTAACATATGAAATTTCTAGAAGTGGGTCTTCTGGGGTGAGACTATAAATAAATGTTTAGACCACTGTAAAATAAGTTATTTATGTATCTAATATCTAAAGTCACTAAAAATTTGGGTTCCATGATTTTATAAATTTATAATACATAAAGTATAAATTATGTAAATTATATAAAATATATTTGAGTTATGCTCAGTTTATCACACTTGGTGTCAAAGAATAATTTTGAAGTTATTATTTCTTGTACTAGATTCTAAAGTATAGATCTGAGGAATCACAATTGGTATTATAGATGGGTTTACATATTTTTTAGGATTATGTTATGAATAATAATATGATAAAACCTAAAACAACATATGATTAATTAAAAGTGATGAAGGATGAACCTAAAATATCATAGGTTTAATAAAGGTGTCAAAATTTAGGACATATTATGATTTATTTCCCTTAAAATACGATGTATTACTTTGATTATTGTTGCCTGATACTTACACCAAACTTTTTGGTTTTAATCAATGACTATAACTAGGAGGAACTGATTTAACAATGAGTGTGATAAACAATGTAATGATTTTACCAATGAGAAAAAGAATGGGATAGGATAAGGTGTATAAAATTTTATGGAAATTTTATCTCAGGTTATAAAGAATAACCTAAAACATGTTGAGCTTTTGAACATACCAGAAAAAGTAAAGATGCACTATTGAGTATTTCATGAATCAATGACCACTAAACTTTAGTGTATCTTCCAATATACTAATTTATAGGCAATGGATTAACATAACAAAAAATATATTTTATATTCTTGAACGATTAGTTCAAGAAAAAGTCATTTTTCTATGTATTAGTTTTAAATTTAAGCACACCAATGGTGAAATTTGATAAATAAAATAAGGTAAAAGGAAGATATCAACTCCATGAAATGAGAGGAGTTTAAGGAGTTGTTTTTAAATAAATATTTTCCCTAAAATCTTCACAATAAAATGGATATAGAATTCCTAGAGTTGAAATAAAATGAGGATGAATACTTTAGTACTTATTAAGTAAACTTCACAAGACTTATAAGGTATGATTATGGTTTAATCATTGAACCTAAAAGAAAAATTGACCATTTATTTAGTGCATTAAAACCAATTCTCTTAAAATAATTGTATATAATGGAATTTGGAAGCTATAAAGAAATTTTTTGATGTGATATCAAGATAGAAATAGAGATTAGATACTCCCATTATTCTCAATGTTTTTGGGGAAATAATAGAAAAATGGAGTTTTGAGGAAATTAAAATGATAAAACCCATAGAGGAAAGAAAAATAATCTTCTAATATGTGGAATAATTGGGAAGAAACATGGGGGGATTTCCTCAAAGGAACATGTAAATGTTTCAAGTGTAGAAGATAAGACTATCAAAAACATAAATGTAGAAGGGATATAAAGAATAAAAATAATGATCAACCTAGTTCCCCACACTCAATCTAATTATTTAATTGTTATGAGTATGGAAATTAAACCAAAAAGTATACCAATATAATGGTTAATGATGGAAATCAATCTCAGTAACCTCCTAAGAAAAGTAATAAAGGTAAATCCTATGAAATCAAAATTTTCAAAGCAGGTCACAAAAACAAAGTGGTGAAAGGTACACTCATCATCCAATCTAGAACTATAAATGAATTTTTTGATCCTAGATCTACCCAATACTTTGTATTTATAATGTTTTCTAAGAGAATAAAATCACAACCTTGATGATTAGATAATAAATTATAGATGAATACTCTTAGTGGTATGATGATCACATCCTAAGTCTAAAACTATTATTTAATTAAATTATATGGGAATGTAATTATTATAAATATTATTAGTATCCTTTTAGTCAAATTTGATGTGATTTTGGGCATGTATTATCTCTATATACATAAATAACATATCAATTTTTGGAATAAGGAAATAACTTTTCATATTCCAAATTAATGTATGATCATCTATCAGTGCCAGGCATACTATATAATCTCTATCAAAATTACATTTATTATATGGGTCTTACTACCTAATCATGAGGGGTATTTTGAAAAAATGGTAAGGGAAAAGATAAGTTTACAAGTATTTAAAAAGGTATTAAGGTAGATATATGATTAGAAATTATTTCTTCAGTCCTATCTATCTTATGAATACCATCAACTATTTTTATCAATGATAGATAATTAAAATTTTGAGTATGCAATTTATTTAGGGGGTAGAATGTAACACATTGAGATTTTAGTATGATTTTACCTTAAAAAATACTCTATTGAATATCTTGATTCACATGAAACATAAAAAAATGAACTACGATACATTTTATTGAGATAAAATATTATAATCTAAGAAAAAAATTAATACATTATGAGAATACAATATGAAACATCATTAAGAGACGTATAAGAGGAAAAACTCCACAAGTAAATAAAAATTCCATAAAATAAAATCATCATCATCATGGTTTTACATGAAGATCATTACCCTGATTTAAACCATGAAAATAATTCAAAAAATTAGAAATATAAGAGACATGTTCACTTAGAAGTAAATAGAATGAATGATTTTAATGATGTTTGTAAGGTTATATATAGGAATGAAACATGACCATTATATATATAGTCGTTGAATATATGACCATTAAAAATATTACTACTGTATATATAGTTATTGGGTATACATGTATCTAATAGGTATATTAATGATATGCAATTTTTAGTAACAAATTGAAAATAATATAATTTATAAATTATAAATAATGAAACAAAAAGATAAAAATTAATTATAAAATTGTATTATAAAAATATATTTTTATGTGTCACATATTATTATTATTATTAAAAAAGTAATTTATGTATTTATAAAATCTAAAAAATATTCTAATAAATTGATAAAATTTAATATCTAGTATATAAATAATTAATTTTAAGGTGATGTGATAAAAATAATTTAATTATAAAATATGATATTTTTCAAAGGGTAGTTTTTTAGAGTGTTGTGTGTTTTAATCTTAATAAATTAACTTGATCACTTTTAAAGGATTATTCTAATATATTTTTATGTATAAATTAATATATTAACACTCATTTAATTATTAATTGATATTAGATAGGTTTAAGGACACATAAAGTTTAAAAAGATATTTTTCATTAAAAATAGTTTTTTTCAATATATTTTATGATTTTATTTAAAAGATAATATTTTCATATCTAGAAATTGAATTATATTAAATGGAGTTAAAATTTTTAATTATAATATCAAAATTAGGTAAGTAGGTCAATTTTATTTTTAGGTATAAAAACATGTTACTGAGGTAAAAAATTGAGTTGCCACGATAAAGGTAAAATAAAGTAAAATGGATTTAACTAAGTAGTAAATAGTTAAAATATAATAAAAAATTATATATAAATGATTTTATGTTTGAATTTTCAACCAAAAATTATCAAAACTTCATTATTTTCCCACTTTATTTCCACTTTCCTTTTAAAATGACAACCTTATGCGTTAAGGAATGAATATTTTTGGAAATGCCACTCAAAAGTCACCTAGAAAGGATCCCTTCTATGCCCATTTTAAAAACACTATTTTCTTTAGAAAAACTCTTTAATAACTTATAATTTTTCCTATAACAAGTCATTTCTAGATGCTTGTAATCTTCTATTTCTAATAAGGAATCCTAAATCCTTCATTCTGAAGGAACTTGTATTGAGAAGGTGAGAATTCATTAAAGTACCTAGTTCATTACCATATTTTTCAATTACCTTCCCATATCAACTATTTATAAATATCATTCCTCAATGTAACTATGTTATATTAAAATCATTAATTTTTTAAATAAGTGATTTACTATTATATAACTCTATACTCTTACTCATTCATTAGTATAACATGCTCTTATTTGGGTTAGTTCAACCACCTATATGAATGATGCTATACTAACATCATTATTTTCATCATGAATAAGTATAAATATATTAATAATGGTTATATATGATATTAATTACTAATTTTATTCATGAATATGATTCTATAAGGGTGAAAGAAAAATTAATGATCATTATAAAGAAATTCATTGTTATCGGTAAATTGCCTAAAACTAGCTCATTATGAATTATTTTCTCAAAAAACATATATATAAATTCTATAAAATGAGCATGGTATAGAATAAATGATTAAAAAAATAACTATTCCACTACCTTGATTAATCTAGTAATGATGAACTTGGTATCAAGGAATGAGGACCAATATTGCCATCATGAAACTCGTATGAAGCAATCAAAATTACAAACATCCGATAATGAAAATAAATAATAAAAAACTAATAAATGTGTAATGAATGAATATAAATGAATTATATAATAATGAATGGATATGAATTGGTTTATTAAATAAGTGATTAATATGGTTATTATTATTGTACAGGAGGTTAAATTTCTTTCATGGAAGTTGGAGGAAATGGTAAGGGTTCATTATCTAAATGTTCTTTCATTGAGATATGTTCTATATTCACTACCTTATATCATTATGTGGTGTATATAATACCAAATTAATATATTTTACCATATTTTTCACTTCATCAATGTGATTTTCAAATCCATATAATTTTATATCTTTCAAGGGAATTTTATTCAAAAGTTACCAAATTTGTAGGGGTTTCTTTCCAATCTCACCATCAGATCATAATTGTATATATGAAATAATATTTGGGGATAATTTTTATTATTTATATCTTAAAAACCATCCATTTTATTCACCCTTTTTTATTTCTAGGGTATAAATTCCTTCTTACCATTTAATTTTTATTTTCTTTTCAATTTTACTGAAAGGATGTTTGTAAGTGGATTGACCGTATCTATTATTTTTACCAGGATTATTTCTCCTCCATGACCATATTATAAATATTATTTTATATATTTATTTTTAATATATTAAATTATTTAAGTTTATTTTCAATTAAATTTGACTTTTTATAAGGTATTTAAAAGAATCTTTTAAAACATTTTTCACAAGATTCATTTTCTATTGATTTGACGTTCTTTATAAAAGTGTGAAAAGAATATTCCTTTTTAATGATTTTTTCATGAACACATTTTACCAAATTTATGTTTATTTTTATTCAATAATATTTATATATAAATTTTAATTGATTTGGAAAGTAATTTATTTTCCCATTTTTTATAAAATATTTTCTTTTAAAATTAAATTTATTAAAAGTAAATTACATTTCATGTCATTTTCAAAGAAATTTTCTAATTCCTTTATAAAAGTGTTTTTCATCTATTTTAAAATCCTCTAATGTTTCTTATGCTTCAAGGGGGATATTCTATATCAATATCATCCACCTTCTTTATCCGGATGGCTGATGATAATATCATAATGGAAGTTTTCAAGAAACCCATTTATTTATGAGGGTTTAATCAATATATAATGGGATTATGAATGTTTTCATGTTCAAATGGACCACATATGCATAGTTTATCATTATATGATTGGTGGCTCTAATAAATACCTTCAATTAATTGGATAAATATTTATATCTCATGAGATAACGATGCATTGAAATTATTATTATGTACGCAACTCTATGCGTGTACATTATTGTTATGTTCACAACTCTATTCCTGTGAATTATTGTTATGTTTAAAACTATATGATTGGGAATTATTATTAAATTCACAAGTCCATTATTTTTATGATCACAACCATATTTATTGGAATTACTGTTATGTTCACAACTATATGAATGGAAATTTATGTTCATAAGTCTTTGTGTGGACATTATTTTTCTGTTCACAACTTTATATGTGAACCTAATTGTGGTTAGATTTTTCCATAATGTTATGATTTCCTATAATTCTTTATATTCCATATTATTATGCTTTATTTAAATTTTTATGATTATTGGATCATGTTTCCATACTCAGATTACTCATGTATGATGCTATTTAAAAATCTTTATTCCATGACTCATGATTTATGATCTATGTTTTATTGGGTTTTATTATCTATTATTATGTCTATGAACCATGATTATTTTCTCATACCCACATGATAATATTATTCTCACTTATGATCTTTTATTGCTATCTCTTATGTTTACCCTTAAAAATTATCTAAGCTAATTCATTTCTTATGTTTCCATTCCCCATGACATGAACAAGAGTGTGAAATATGACATGTCTAGAAGCGGGTCTAGTAGGGTGTGATTATAGAGAAATTTTCATAGTGTTGTGATATATAATGTTTAAATTATATAAATTATGTAGAATATATTATAGTTATGTTCAGGTCATGTTACTTAGTATTAAAGAATATGTGTGAAGTTTTTATTTCTACCACCGGATCTGGGATTGCGGGTCTGAGGAATCAAATATACAACATATACTATACCAATATAAATTTTTACTCATAATACAAAGAATAAAGAAATAATTAGATCCCTCATGGGTAGATCAAATATATAAAAATCCCAAAATACTCAAAATAAACCAAACTGGGAGAAACCATAAATTTGTACCAAGTCTAGGCTCAATACCATATCCCATACTTTATCCCAACCACTAGATTAACCATAAATCATAGATTATTTTCCCTTATCCTATATTATAACTATAAAGATTTCTCAAGTATCCATAGTGGTCTAAACAGGGTGTGAGTACACCTTAGTAGGCCACCTCTAATGGTGTCTGTAAAAAAAATCCAATATAAATAAAGTTCACAATGATATTTTATAATAAATAATTTAAATTCATAAATAAAAAAACCATCATTGATCCTTGGATTCTAAGTTGAAACCTAAGATCGACCATACTTTCTTCGACCAATTATAGATATCTCTAAACATGATACATACTCACCAGGGGAAATGATAATCCACCCCAAAATCATCCATCTCTAGCCTGTGGGAAAGTAGAACACCTAGAGATCTAATGTATAAAAAATGGGGGAAAAGTTCCCCACTCAGGATATCACATTTAAAAACACACCTATGGAAAAAGTGGTTTATTTGATATATCTCATATATAACACACCTAGGGGAAAAGTGTCCTATTTATTGTATCTCATTCACAAAAACAATTAGGGGGAAAGTGACCTGACCAATATATATCATTTAAAACATACCCAAGGGAATAAATATCCCACCCATAATATCTCATGTACAACCCACCTAGGAGAAAAGAGTCTCACCTAATATATCTCATTCACAATACACCAGGGAAAAATTGGACCACCTGTTCTATCTCATTCAAAAAATATATGGGGGAAAAGAGTCTCACACAAACTATCTCATTCGGAACACACCCAAGGGAAACATGATCCACCTGGTCTATCTCATTCATGACATTGACCATGATTCTCATTCAATGAATCATATTAGGGAATCTATGTTTAACACACTGGGTTATCAACTTTTTTAGATCACCCCTCAGGGTTCCTTTCTAAATTATCATTTTTCTATGAAAACATATCGCACCACATTTTTTGGATAAAGGTTGTTCTATACCCTTACTCATGGGCCACTCATGTACCAAATAACATGAATTCAAAATGAAATATAAATATATTTAATTAAATCAAGTTTTTGGTCAAACACACATTAGGACGCCACAACTGCACATCAAAAACACATAAAAGATATTTAATCCTTATAGATAACTTAGGTACCACCTAACTTATTCTCACAGAAGGTTCCCCATTTAATATCAATGAATTAATTAACAAAAATGAATAATTTAGATAAAAGTCTTTAAATAGTGTATAAATGACCATAATCAACATAAGATTACTTAAGTTAAAAGGAATGAAAGAAAGGATGAAAGAGAAAAGATAGAATCACTAGTGGTAATCCAATAAAACAAATGATGTGTAAATACATTGAATAATGAGGGAGATCTCACTTGAAATAGAATAAAACAAGAGTGGATAGGCCTGAGATGATTCAATTTGAAAAAAATGGGGATTAACTCACTCAATAACCTTTAATATTAAAATCCATTTATTTAAGTAATTATTTTAAAAACTTCCCAGACTATGCATCATAGAATGGCCATACTAGTTAAGATGTGAAAAACCCTTTGGAACCCTCCCTATAGAATGGCCTCCCTTTCCCACGATGTGGTTCTCTTGTTCAAGGAAGAAGCACAAAATACAACACTCAAGGCCATCACAACATAGAAATACCTGACACATCATAACCTTCCGTTTTATTAACACATCATGGAATAGCCCTTTATAGTCATAATGTAACTCATAGATTCTATATCAAATCAAAAATCCCATGGATAAGCCTTCATGACATAGACTTTCACCTCGATGATCAATATAACTCACTGCGACTCCCATCATCGAGTGACCCCAAAGATCCCATCATGACTGAAATTCCTCATGAAATTTCATAAGGAAATATTATTATTTTCCTAGGTTGATACATAAGTTTTTTCAAAATAAATTTCATGTTTTTAATATGTAAAAAATATCATCACATAATGGATCCCTTTTCCATGTTGTGATTGTAATGCCTAAAAATTTTAGTACCAATTTCCCTTTAAAAAAATAATATGTTGAATAGCCTTTTTTACAAACAACTTCAAACAAAAATGAAATCATGAGACTTTAAAATAAAATTATTATTTTTGACCATTATAATATAGCCGTCAAATTAGTGGGTATATATAATTAACCACACTATAAAAAATATATAAAAAGGAGAAGTAATGAAATTGACCAATATAAATCTTCCTTGTGAGGATCACCTGTTCAAACTTGGAATGTAGGTGACATCATTAGGGTTTTCTCTAGATCAATACCAATTCGAACTCTAGAAATTATGGTTTGAGTGAAATCATTTGTGAGAGAATTTCAAGCTCATTAAAATTTCCATAGGATCTATGTTAGCTAAACTACCACCCACAAGAGGAACAATATATTATCTTATTTTTAGGTATTATACAAAGAACTTGAGGAGTTATATAAGTAGAAATTAGGATGATATAAACATATAATTATTAATATAATTAGTTATTTATACACATCACATGTATTTTATAAATTGAATATTTCAACTTTTAAAGAAAAAATAAATTTCATTTTATGAATTCATTGATAAAATTCAATTATCATAACTAAACAACTAATAAGATCATTTTATTCTTAAAAATATATGTTTTATAAAATTGGTTTTAATGCATTATTCATTTTCATTTCAAGAAACTAAGTACATTAATTTAATATGGTGATAAAATATACTGTTTATATGAATAACATATCAACACTAATTTAATTAGAAATTGATAAAAAATAAGAATAAAGAATGTTTAATAGTTAAAAAGGTCATTTTACTATAAAAATAGTTTTAATTATATTTTATGGTTTAATTTGAAATTTAAATTTTCATGAACCCCTCCCTAAAAGGTTAATAGTTGATAGGAAATAAGAATAAATAATGATTAATAATTTAAAGTTTAATTTTTATGGCCCCTCCCTAGAAGTTTAGAAATTGATATAAAATAAGAATAAAGAATGGTTAATAGTTTAAAAGGTTAAATTTTCATGGAATATTCCCCAAAGGTTTAGAAACTAATAGAATATAAGAATAAATAATGTTTATTAGTTAAAGTTTTTTAAAGGTACCCCTCTTGGTCTGATAATGAGAGAAGATAGATAATGATGCCCGCAACCTGCCTCTAATAGGCCATGGGTTTGCAAAAGGCAATGAGGATATATCATGCACACAAATGTGAGGCATTACCTTCTAAGAAAAATAAGGAATGAGAGATAATATAAGACCACCAAAAAACTCATACTTATAATAAATAAAATATCCCAATATATAAATTAAATTTCATATAAATTTAACAACTACAAAAGAAACTATAATTACTAAAAGTAAATCCTCAGTAGTGACCTAAAAGCCCAATCAGCTCCTAAACAACTCCATGATCTATTAATGTCCATGTTGATCACCAAATAGCTCTTACAGACATGAATTTTTTTTATATAGATATAGGGTGATCATAATCGGTATAATCAGTAGGATCCTCCCCAGAGCCTCTCGTGTAAAATATAAAGAAATAATACCAAATTCCAGTGAATAAAAAATTGAAACTAACTTATAAACTAATAAGGTATGATAAGTCCCTAGCCTCAACATGACTCTCTCACTAAGTATCATATGCAAGATATAATATAATATCCAATATATATAAAAGTGAAGGTACCCCACTACTACTTCTCCACCAGTTTTCTGCTCTACCTCAACATCCCATATCATGATGACACTCTATCCAATAAATAATCCACCCCCAAAACACCTGGGAAAATATAACATAACATGAACCCCATGAAGAACATCATCTAATTATCACCATTCACATATCCAAATAGTAATCAATTAGTTTCCAGGATCCACTACAACCCATATGTCATGGATTATAACTCATGCCATCATAGTCTATATGCAACATACCTATCATAATACTTAGGATACTATATCTAGATATACATGTATTTGAAATAAACACAAGTTATCATATCCCTCTACACACATATACGTGGGAAAGGTAACCACCATGCATACTAGAACATCATACTACTTGGATAATAGAGTAAAGAAAGAGGGGGTAGTTAGCTATCTATTCCTTTCTAACCTAGATGTTGGGGAAACACCATCTAGATTCCACTAGTGTTGATCTCCCTACCAACATAAGTGGGGTATCATATGAAATCTCATAACATAAGAATATATATAGATAAAAACTATACTATAGGAAACAAAATTTTATTAGACTAAACTGTAGTTATCACCTCTCATATATTCGGTTTCCATGACTAAGTAATAGATATCCTATAACCACAAAAACAATTCAATAGATTTTCAATTAATTATTTCCATTAAACATTTCATAATTATTTTAATTTCCAAATGATTTTAATTCCCTATAGGCATAATCTATCATCTTCTAAGGTTCCTAATGATTCATCATTCAATATTCCATTAAGCCACAAAACCCATGGGTTAAAAATTATTTAACATTTATTAACATTTCATAATTCCATGTACTCCAAGACTCATCCTAAGCTACCATAAAATATGAATAAAACAAGAACAAGCAACTACATTAAGAAGTAGGGAAAGGAATGAAATAACAAGTAACTAAACTATATAGCCTCTAATGAAAACTCATTATCAAGAAAGCATATTATATTTAAGCATAACAATGGGAAATATAATGAACACACCTATAATAACCCAGAGTTTGTGTATAATCTATTAAATTGGTATAGGATATAAGGGATATTATCCTAAAGGACCAATATATTTAGCATTCTTGAATAACTAGATACATACATAGTCCCCATTTTATATTATAAATAAAATATAAAACATAACAAAATAAAATGTTTGAAATCCTTGAAACTCATTCAAAGATTTATTATTTATATCATAGGGAAAGGAACCAAAATAAGGGTGAGATAAAATACTTGATAAGGGTTGTGTATAATGAAATATATTTTGATTAAGTGAGGTATAATTAATATGGAAAGGTAAATAACTGAAAATAAATGCCATTTAATCAATAACATGATCATGAAATGCATCCATGGATAATGTCAAAAGAAATAATCTCATGGATAATAATAACTAAATTCTAAATGAATAAAATTCATAATATTGGACATTGTCATCATTATCATTTATTTATTTATAAATAAAAGAGGGGGGAAAGGAGAAAATAACAAACACCTATAGGAAAAAAAACAGGCACAAGCCTATGGAGGTATGAAGTAATGTAACCCAAGGGAAACCCCCTTTATGAGATCCACACCCTCCAGTTTCAAGAGGTTCAAATTTGAGACGCAGTAGATGTTGGAGGTGGGCTCGGCCAAGGAGGTAAGGTGGTCCGCCACTTTATTCCCTTAATGCCACATGTGAATCACTTTGATATTGTTATTGGGAAGAATACCTAGGCACTTTTGAATGGCGTAGGTTATCGACCATGGGATGGATCCAACACCCTTAAGGGAATTATGTAGAATTAGGGAATCTGTTTCCACCTCAAAGAGATGGATATTGTCCTATTGGCAAAGAGTGAGGCTAGTAAGAGCGGCCTTGGCTTCTGCCTAGAGAGAAGACCCACTACCCAGAAAAGCAGAGAATGCCATAATGACCCCACCTTTGGAGTCTCGAAGAATCCCACCTCCACGAATGGTTCCCAAGTGATAGGAACCACCGGTATTAAGTTTCAGACTGCAAGTAGAAGGAATCCAGTGCACCCAGAGAGATCTTGGTACATTACTGGGCATATAAGAGATAAGAAAATTGAGAAGCAGGTATTGCAAGGTAGGGGCAGCCCGCCATTCATCAAAAAGCTTGACCATATCCTGCAACATGTTCCTAATACGTGCAATGATGGATCTACCATAGGATTGGAATCCCTCAAATTTCATCTTATTCCAAGCCTGCCAAAGACACCAGCAGGCCGAGTGGAGCACCAGTGTGCAGCCTATCTTCTCCATGAGAGAGACACCCGAGCCGCTGAACCAAGTCTCCAAGAAAGAGGCCACGGATAGAGGCAGAGTCTATGAAGTAGTAAAAGAACTGAAATTGTGTCTAGATCTCTCGTGCACAAGCACCCTCAAAAAATATGTGAGCCACTATCTCTTCTCGGTTATTCCTACAACAACAGCACCTGGAGGCCAGGCTGATGCTACATCACTTGATATTGTCCTCCGAGGGTAGTACATTGTTCCGAATCCTCCAGAGGAGGAAGTTAAACTTTTTTGGTATCCTAATAAACCATAGGGTATCATACCAACCGTATGAAGAAGGTTGTATAGCCGAGAGTCCCCAAAAGTCCCTGGAAGAGAAGGTTCTCGAGCAGGACGGAGTGAAGACACACCTGTCCGCCTTATCAGTGACAACAATGAGATCAAACAATGCCTTATGGTCCTTATCAAGCACCGCTGAAATGAAGGACAGATGCATGGAAGCTTCATTGAACGTAATATCAGGAGCAGGAAACCCTGGAAATCCAACAAGAACCCCATAACAGTTCTTGTTCCAAAACGATAAGGTACTATTCCTCACAATACAGTGGGTAAAGGGTTGAATGGATGGAATGATAGAGAGGATCTTGGACAAGAAGATAGTTGCACGCCGTTCTTCCTGAGCCAAACCCTCTCACCATCAGCCTTCTATAGATTTCACCCAAAGAGAACGCTGCTCTAGGACCTCCTAGGAATATTTAGCATACATGAAATGGATAGTATCATTAAGGCTCCTAACATTGACACCACCCTGCTGGATAGAACAAGCCATTTTATCCCATGAGGCCCAGTTCCTTTTGCCTTCCTGGAGAGCGTCCCAAATAAAGCTCGCTAAGATCCCATCAATTCTGGAAATAACTCCCTTGGGCACATGAACTGAGGAAATCGCATGAACATGGGTGGATAATAAGACACTATTCACCAATGCAATCCAGCAACCCAAAGGAAATAAAATATTTCTTCTAGTTGAGTACTCTATCCACAATTCTGTTCACCACATGGTTGAAGTCCCGAATCTAGAGCCTGCCTAAGGAAATGGGAGCACCCAGGTAGTCCATCAGAAAACTACCTCTCTGCATGCCAAGGAATTGCACAAAAATGAGGCGCACCTCCCAGAGCACTTTTTGGAGATAAAAAGGTTTCTCTTAGAAGTATTGACACTTTGGCCACTTTATTGGCAATATGTCTCCAGGGCTTTAGTGAAACATATAACCGATCTTCTGCTGGCATTCATGAATACTATGGTGTCGTCCACAAACATAAGGTGAGTAATATAAAGAGATCACAATCTCCTGTGATAGGGAAACATCTCACCATTCGACACACACCTATTGATGAACCAACTCAAAACATCATGGTCTAGGATGAAGAGGCTCAGGGACAAGGGGTCACCCCGTCTTAGGCTATAGGAGGCATTGAATAAACCATGCATTTTACCCATGTAGGATACCGCAAGCCATCATGAACTGAAACACCTGTAGAAAAGATTAATAGACCAGGGAGAGAACCCCATACCTGTCAAGACCATGTTGATGATTTCTCACTCGATCTGATCATACACCTTATTCATATCAGTCTTAAGGGCTATGTTGGATCCATGAGTTTTGATATCATGGTCCATGAATATATTTTGGTCCAAGGCAATTGAACCTTGGATGCACCTACCCTTCATGAAACCATGTGTTCTAGGGACACCCATTCTAGGAGGTGAGGCACAATCCTAGAGTTGATGATACTAGCCAGAATTTTTTAATGCATGTTACACATACTCACATGTCTGAAGATATTGGACATCATGATCTAAAACATAATGACATATTTATTATTAAGACCTTGAACCAATATAATTTAAACTATGGGTAGGCATGCACCGAAAACACAATTAATAAGGTTCTCTAACTAGTTTTTCTCATGATACTTATCGATGCATAAAGGGACAATATAATTCTAGGACACACTCATCACTAGATGTCTAATTCATTCCTCATATATTAAATGATCAATTTAATTCACAAAGAACATTCCTTATCAATAAATTTTCATTTTGAATAAATAATAAGGAATATCAATATTTTCCTAGCCAATCAAATAACTTAAAAAACACCATATATAGAAATGGTATATGGTTTAAGAAATAATAATATACATGATAAAAAGAATATGTATATTTAATATAAATTTAATTTCTAATGAAAAATGATCACAATAAATTGAATGTTTCATGAGAAATTTAGTGTCCAAAAAATTAATCAAGAGATGAAATATGACAATCAATTCACCAGGAAAGTAGACTTTGTAATAAAATCAAGTATTTTAAAGAATATAATAAAATGAAAGCAAAATATTTCAAAAAAGTTTTGATAAAAGAGTTTTCTTTTTAAAATCATTGAAATCTTGTATAAGAATCTAAGAACATAAAACGATTATGGCAATGGAAAAATCCATTAACACTATATACATTAAAAACATTCCTTTTTTACTTTTTGTAAAGAAATGAAAAAAATGAAACTTTTGGAAAACATTGTAAATATTCCTATAAAACCATTTAAAAATTCAAGGATAACTTAAAATTAACTTGGATTAAATAAAATGGACTTTTGTAAAAATCTTTTGAAAAATATGGACATGGAAGAAAAATATGCCCTATCAAAAAGAGAAATAAGATTGAATTTTATTTTAAGCATTCAGCTTGGAATAGTAAATTTAATTGAATAATTAATCATAATTAATAAATATATATTCATTTTAAATACCTTAAAGGCTTAGTATATACAACGCATAAAAGTAAATAGGTGCATAATACCAAATATGTCTCAATGGAGTGAAAATTGGTACGAAATCCCTTACCACACATTTTACCTTTGTTGAAAATTATTTAACCTCATGTATAATGGTTTTTAAAATGTTAATAATTTATAAAATAACTATATTACTATTTATAATATCATATATTATCCTCTTATAACATATTATCACCTGTTTGTTAACAAATTTCATTATTATCATTATTTCAGGTATTAACTGCTTTATTTTCTCATGCTTGTTTTGTCACAGAAGTTATGATCCTTTTAATTTGATTATAGTTACATAATATACATAATTTTAATAATGATATAAATATCATATATATTCACTAAATCTATCTTTATTACCATCCATTTAAATCATAAATGAAAAATAGATAACATCACTTTGTGGACGTGATAGTCCACACGTATGCACGAGTGACGTTATCATTTTCCAATGGATTAGAAGGTAACAAGGTTGATTTGATATTTTAATTATAAATTAATAATTAATTCATAAATATAATATATAAATATAAGTTTTATATTTATAACTATCAATGTAAAATGGTGTTTAAAAATAAATTACACCACTATGTGGAGACGGTAAGCCATACATACACGCAAGCGATGTTTTCGATTTCCATAGGATGTAAAAGAGGTAGAAAATGGTTGTAATATAATAATAATAACATATAACTATATTTAGGATACTGGATTAATTATTTTATAATGGATACAACAAATTTAGAAGAATTATAAGAAGAATGAAATTTGAAAGAGTCAGTAAAGATGGCCACCTTTTCTTCAGTATACTTCTTTTAGATATCCTATTAAGGGACATATGGTTGGTATTTTGGAAATAAAATCACATCTATAAATTTTATAATTATTTTTATAAGATAAATGGGTAGGGTTTTTAGAGTTATGTTTCTCAATTTTTTGTAAAGGAAAGAGATAAGGGGTGTCCTTTTATAAGTGATGAGTGGGGCATTCTTTGAATTTCTTAAATTATTAAATTAGTATAAATTATTTTCATGTCCAAGTGAATATAAATAAATATAATTAGAATATAAGAGGATTATTATTCTAAATTTTCTCATATAATAAAATTTTGAAAATTTTTAGTTATGTTTTCACCCTTATCTTTTAGTTTTAACCCCAATTAAAACTTTTGACAATTATCATGATAACAAAGTTTGTTACACTAAAGGAGAAATGAAAGTTATAAAAAAAAGGAAATGTGGAAAATAAATGAAAATGGATAAAAGTTTTGACCACATATTATCCATATTCCCCTAGTTCAATGGTTTTATGATTTTTAAATAATTTAATAAAATATTATTTTCATAAATTATCATTAATGTAATTTTTGACACTATTCACTTAATTTGACTTTGACAACATAAATAAAAAATATATAATTCGAGTATAATACCTTAAAAAATACCTAATATGTTATAATTATCTATAAAATTTGTGGGAAACAATAATTCACCCAAATTTTATTAATTTTAATATATTTAAAATCATTTATTTTGTTTTTCTATTAATTGAATAAATATCGTGTCTGCGTTATGTAAGAATTTTAGCTAATTATTAAATAAAAAAAATTAAAATGATAATAATAAATTAATTATGTTCAAAATAAAATTTTATATTCATTTATAATATATTATTATCCTTATTTGAACATATAAAAGAAGTTAAAAGCAAGAGAGTGACATTTTGAGAAATTCTTTACTTAAAATAATATATTGTCATAACCTTGGTCAAATGGAATAAAAATTACATATATTATAATTTGGGTTGGATATGAATAAATTAATCCCATAAAATGGAATGAAGTAAAGTTTTAGTTTTATTTCTAATGCCTTATCACATTATTTTTAACCTTAATTTCCTGATTTACCCTTTAATAATGTGATAAATTTTACCATGATTACTATTCATAATGCCGAAAAATAAAAGGGACCTATTTACCAAATTTGAACCTCAGTATTCCAGATAATATATCCATTTTTTCAGGATTCGTTTTCTAGAAGTGGTAAAAATTAATTTTAATATAAATGCACAAAACATAATGAAAAATAGTTTTTAGAAAAATGCCTTTTGAGCATAAAAATTAACTTATATAAAAATAATGAAAATTATTGATTCAAATTATAATATTATAAAAAAAATAAATCATATTTTTTAAGACTAAATCTAAAATATAATGGTACTTTTAAATTACTTTATTTATTGAAAAGGAATGATAGTATTTGAAAAATCAGTATTTTTTACTATTTACTGAGAAATCAATCATTCTAGAAAAATATCTAAATTTCACCCTAATTTAATTTTGATATGAAGATTTAAAGAACAAAATTAATTTAATAAAATTAAATTTATAAAATTTTTGAATTTTGGTTTTAATCACATTTGTGAATAAAATTATTTGTATTGATATACTGTTTCTTTAAAAAGAAAAACTTACTATAATTTAAGCTCAGGTTTTAAATTCTTCCCTCCTTTTAAAAATTTCATTCAAAATATTTCTAGAATGTAACCTCATGAATAGATTTGGGTTGTAATGTCTTGGAAATCCCATGTATTTTTTTTATTATATGGAATTATTTCGAGACCAGGCACTGAGATGGCGTGTGATTCTGAGGCCTAAAGTGCCCAAAATGATTTGTCGAAAAATGTTAATCTTTAAACAGTGCGTGTGAGAAGTTTTCTTGAAAAAGTGGAATAACTCTTAAATGGGTGCCCAAATAAAAAATCTGAGGGAACTGTTGTGTTCAAGATGACGAGTTTACCCTAGGCGCGACTTAAATTTTGTCGGTGCAAGACTCTAGTGAGAAAACTTGAAAATGGCATAACTATAAATAAAATAATTAAATAAAATAATTTTATTTTTCAAATGATTATAACTCACGAACAGTGACTCAGATTAAAAATATGAGACCACTGCTGAGCTCATGAGGGTATTCTTTCCTTAAGTAGATCCTAAAATTGGCCGGTGATGGCCAACAGTGGAAGTTTGTTTTTGGCTGTAAATAAAATAATTAAGTAATAATTATTTTATTGTCAAATACCTATAACTCCTAAATGGTAACTTGGATTGAAAATCTAAGAGTACGGTTGAGTTCATAAGGCTATGTCCCCCTTATGTGGAGCCTAACCTCGATCAGCACAGGTTAAGGGTGAATGTTAATTTATGAACTATTTTAAGGTTCATTTAAATAAATATGTGAGTTGGTTTTTCTAACTTTTAAACCAGTGATCAGATAAAAAATATAAGGTTACCATTGAACTCAGAATGATGGGATTCTCCTAGAATGGACCTAACCTCGACTGGCACATGTCGAGGAAAAAAGTTATCTTTTTTTGGAATTTTTGAAGAAAAAGTTAAAAATAAAATAAACTTGTTTTATTTTATTTTTCTGAATTTTAAAATAATTGTATCTCAATGGGTTTATAAACAAGTGAAAATGAATATGTTGTTTCATTAAATGAAATATCATAATGACTTCATAATAGAAACGTATCTGAAACGCTGATTCACATTTCATCCTTTAATTACCAAGTAGACAACGCAGGATTGTTGGCATAATCCTGGTTCTACTCTGGAGCTCTGGGGGGTGACAACGGTGAGAGACAACGACCACCAAACATCGGATCATGTAGTGAAGAACGAAAAACACATTCTTCTTCCACCCTTTGAACAAATCGTCACCAACAACGAACGACCAAAGGCTATAAACAGAGTATTGCAGAATGAAAAACGCAGTGACACCTTTCATTTACAACAAAAGATCTGACATAGGTGTTTAATTGTTTTAAGTTTTCCCCATTATTATTCTAAAACAAAAAACGTGGATCAACCCACTAAAAGGTTGATCTGTAGATCGTGTGTTCTTGCAGGAGGGTGTTTACCTTAGGGTTTGTGCATTAGGATAGATGATTATCTGATATAGCTATGATCCCAAGCCTCCCTTGTTTTTAAACTTCTAATGTGGAGGGCGCTGGATGACACGAACAAGGCTTGAGACCCTCTACTTGTGCGTTCTTCATGGCCGCATCCTCAAAATGGAAGAAAAGTGGATTTGAGGCCATGGAAGCGATGGAGACAACCTAAGAGGCCCGAGGGTGCAGGAGGATTTGAGATCGGACCAGAGCAGACTCGATGGCCTGCGGAAGTTTCCTCTGGCGTGACGGGAGCCACAAGCGGGAGGCGGCGCCAACCAGCGTCGCGTGCAGGATGAAGCTGATGGACCTCGCTGAACGCACTGGCGGAGGTGGTATGTTTGGTGCGCGCTTCAGTGGATAAGGGCCACGACAGCTGGCTGAATGCGATGCTAGCGTAGTGCTGTGTAGGAGGAGCGACCTGCTCTAGGCGGGATGCGTGCTAACCACGAAGGGTGGCTGGATGACCGTCCATGCATGACCCAACCTGATAGGCCGAGTCGGTCCGCTTTAGTAGACCATGACAATGGAATAAATCTGGGTCGTGCGGTGATCCGAGCTAGGAAAAGAGACCAGCCCACCAGTGCAGATCGGGCTGGATAAATTCGGGTCACTGGGTGACCAAGCGGACTGGACCCATGACCAACCTCAGCCTAGTCTAGTGAGGCCCAATGGGCCAGGAAAATGGGCCATATGGATAGGATCGGGTCACACGAGACCCTGAGTCGAGTTTTTCGGGTCGGTCCAAACCAATCAGACCAGGCCCTGACGCAACCGACCCCTGTTTACAAAAAGGGACATATCTCCCAGACTGTGCATCCGATTGATGCACCGTCTATAGCATTGGGACCCATGTTATGGGGTGGTTCTTATGAAATACTCTAAATAAGATTTCATGGACATTGAACTAGTTAGGATTCATGACTCAGCTACCCAATGAGACTCCGTGTCTCAGTTATCAGCGAGACTTCATTACTCAACTACCTAGAGAGACTCCGTGACTTAGATATCTATGAGAATTCATGACTTAGATACCCTGTGAGACTCAGTTAATAAACTATTAGTGATACTTCATGACTCATCTACCCAGTGAGACTCCGTAACTCAGCTATCAGCGAGACTTCGTGACTCAACTACCCAGTGAGACTCTGTGACTCTGCTATCAGTGAGACTTCATGGACCATCTACCTAGCGAGACTTTGTGACTCTACTATCAGTGAGGATTCGTGACTTAGCTACTCAGTGAGGCTTCATGAATCAGCTATTGAATAGGTCTAGGAAACCTAGATATCCTAAAGGACTTATCTGAGATGAGTGCCTTTGTAGTGATTGATGTTCAGTGTTTGTATCCATTGGTTTTGCTATCAACACTTTAATTTATACCTATGTCAAGTTGACTCTAGTGAATCTAATATTTGTGCATTATTTTGTGATTTCATTTGTGGATTTCTATGATTCCTGAGTTAGTTTTGGGGTCCCTACTTATTATTTAATTACTCACCGATGCACGGGCTTTTCCTACACGTGTTGTGTTTGGTTCATATGACCGACGAATTGGCAGAGGACTTGGTGGCCTAGGACTGGGCGGTGACTAGTGAGGCCAGACATGCGGGATGTGCTTCTATGACTTCTGGAAGCTACTCTGTACTTATCCATTAGGCGGGGTTTCTAGCGGATGACTATCATAGTTTCCTAGTATTTTATAATTTTTAATTTGTCCTTTTTTGGGTTCGTATTCTAGCCCATTTGACCTATAGTTTGTACTTTTACTCAATGGTTGTTTAGTGTCATGCATGTTTACTTTTCCAAATTTGGGGTGTGGTTGTGTGTGTGTGTGTGTAATGGTACTCATGAAATTCCTCCCATTTGCAGGTTGAAGCCTTCAGTACTAGTTTCCAACCCCTAGACTTCGGGAGGTGGGTTTGGGGTATGTCACGACACTGGCCCCGAGGGACGGGTTGTGAAAAAGTGGTATCAAAGATGGTTGGTTATACCAAAAGAAATAAGAATCTATAAATTTTTATGGGGAAATAGTGTTAAGTGTTTCAAGTTCTACTTTCATCTTGATTCTCTTTTAAGATGCCTCCATGTAGATAACCATCCAAGATTCCAATGTGTGACCATGAGGATGGTCCATAGAGTTATGAGGCTTTGGTATAGGGGCCATTTCCTGAGATGGTACCTTTGGGAGGTGTCCCAGCGATACCACTACCCATTGGTCAGCATTTACTACCGATGCTACCGGTAGAGGACATATATAGGCTTAGTTCCTTAGACATGTTTCAATGATACAGACCCCTCATTTTCTAAGGTGAGGCTGATTCATAGGCAGCTAAGGACCGACTTGAGGTGGTGACCAAGTTTCCATATAGCTAGGGAACCATTGGATCGGATGGAGGTCCTGTCAGTGATCCTTCTATGTGGCTCAGCAGGGTGATGGTAGGGTTTTGATTACCCGATCTTACGATGTGGTGACTTTTCCATGGACAGATCTTGAGAACCTTTCTCAGAGAAAGGGATATTTCCATAAAATCTAAGGGGTATGTGTGACCAAGAGCTTCTAAAGGATGATGTGTTAGTAGCTGAGTATTCATTGAGGCATGCCAAATTTTCTTGGTACTCGATGAATATGATACAACCAGTGCTTCAGGTCTCGAAACTCTAAGAAAGGTGTTTTTAGGGACATCTGAGCTAGCGCTATTACTTTGTGAATTCCTACTTATTCTAGGGTTCTAGAGAGAACCTTTTTGGTTGGAAGTCCTTTTGGAGAGAATATATAGCCAATGGATATTAGCAGTGGGAAAGAAAGTAGCCGACATCGGTCTCAGGTACTTGGATGTGTGAGACATTCTAAGAAGAGGTCCCAAGGTAGGGAGTTTACAACTCAGGGATCATGGGGTGAGTCCAGTCAGCTTAGTAAGAGGTAATGCTTTTCAAAATATGGTAGGGGACGTATCTCTAGAGATTTTCTATCCTGTTGTGCTGATAGTGAAATGGTGGATGGTCCACCGAGGCAGAGGAAGTGACCATGACAGATGAATCTGTAGGGTGAAATATGTGGAAGAGGATCTAGGAGAGTAACATGATGCGGTATACATTTTGACATGTTATAACCACCACACTAAGGTGGTACACACCAGGCTCAGGGAGCTGGAGGAAATGGGAAGGGAGTAGCTACATGCGGTCAAGGACTATGAACTGAGGGCTCCAAAAATGATTTGAGGTACGGTCTGTGTCTACTACTAGCTACCGTATTAATAGACATAGGTTTTAATCATTCATTCTTTTCACGAATCTTGTTCAAGACCTAGAGTTTCTAGTTAAACTGTTGATTTGATCCTTACGTCTGGAGATACATATGGGAGGAGACTCGATAATCACACTTATACCGATGGTGTGATCTGACCCTTTAGGTGAGAGTTTTGGTTGGAACCTTTTGGTGGTAGCGTCGAGTCCTTAAGACATTAGCTTGGGTATGGAATGGTCATCCATAGTTAATGCTCAGATTAAATATTTTAGGAAAAAAGGATGTGGTATATCCACAGTGTTGAAATGGGGTTTTCCTTGGTTAGCGAAAAAGGAAACCCAGGCAGCACGGGATAAAATCATGCATAAGCGGGTGTAGCCGATCAATCTTGAGTCATCCAACCTTACCCTTGTAGTAGTAAATGTTTTAAGTTTTGAGTTTGCAACAGTAGAGGCAGAGTGCAGGAACGTCCTTTAAAAATATGTTTCCAGGATTACCTCCCTGTTGGGGGAGGGACGTACATTTCATTCTACACCCTGACATGGCACTGATATCAGCATCAATATATTAGAGGAATTTCATAGATATTCACAAGAAGGGGGTGTAGGTGGGGGAATTATAGAGGAAGGTCTTAGTAAGACCTAGTTTTTTGAGGTTATGTGTGGATTACCGACACTTTAACCAAGTGTCCGTAGAGAATAAGTACCCACTACCAAAGGGTCGATGGACACATCAATCAGTTAAAAGGGGTAGCCTTTTTCATGGATGGAAGGGTGCCCATAGTATTTTCAGTAGTTGAGATAGTGGTGATGGATGGATTTTATCCAGGACTATGACTTTGAGATAGTCTATACTCTTGGGAATGGGAACGTGGTGGCAGATGCGCTCAGCAGGAGGTCTGTCCTACAACTGCTGAGTAAAGAGACAGAACAGTTAGCCGCGATACAGATATTCTTCATGGATGATGATGGAGAAACTTACCTTCAGTCAATTATTATCACTCCCCAAATCTTACAGTGAGTTAGGTATGCACAACTTGTGGATGTTGGATGCAGGGCCCGATGTGCTCAGTTATCCTCAGGACAAGCTCCTGATGGATTTTCAATATGTGGGGAGAAGATCATCCTTTTCAGAGGATGAGTTTTATTACTAGTGACGTTGCGGTAGGAGGTGTTGAAGGATTTCCATACATACCCTTTGGAGGTACATCTTGGTGTGTAGAATATGTACCAGGACCTTTGATGTCTATACTGGAATCCAGGGATAAAGAAAGTGGTGGCAAAGTTCGTGTCACGATGCCTCACTTGCCAGCAAGTGAAAGCTGAGCATCAGGTTCCTACAGGCTTGACACAACCACTTGAGGTACCAAAGTGGAAGTGGGATGGTATCTCGATGGACTTATTGATACTATTACCATGAATGTCCAATTCCAATGATTCTATCAAGGTGATCATTGACCGAATTATCAAGTCGGCTCACTTTCTACCCATCTGGGAGCAGAGATCGGTAGAGGGCTTGGGATGAATCTACGTCTAGGAGATAGTGCGACTTCACGAGGTGAATTCGACAATCGTCTTAGACCGTGATGTATGATTTACATCTCGGTTGTGGAAGGAATTTTAGGAGGTATTCCGGACTTAGCTACGCTTGAGCATAGCTTTTCACCCTCATACAGATGGTCGGACAGAGCAGACCATACAGACCTTGGAGGACATGCTTTGTGTTTGCGTACTTGATTTTGGTCATAGTTGGGAGGACCACTTGCCACTGGTGGAGTTTATATACAACAAAATCTATCACTCCACCATTGGCATGACACCGTTTGAGGCCTTGTATGGGCATCAATGCAAATCACCTCTATTCTGGACAGACCCAGGGGATTCAGCACTCATGGGTCCATATTCGGTACGTGCTACCACTAAGAAGGTGAAGATCATCTAGGAGCAGATTAGGACTACACAGATTAGGCATAAATCATATATTGATAGGAGACATATACCCTTGGAGTTATAGGAGGTATACCATGTGTTCCTTTGGGTCTCACCCCGATGAGGATTGCAGAGATTTGGCTAGGGAGGCAAGTTATCTCTGAGGTTCATCAGACTTTTTTAGATTCTTAGCAGAGTTGGCAAGGTGGCATACCACCTAGCTATTCCCTCACAGATGAACTAGGTGTACTATGTTTTCCATATGTCACAACTAAGGAGGTACGTGCATGATCCATCACATGCCAATCAACTACCGTGAGATGGACATTGATGATGGGGTGATGTTTGTGGAATTCCCAATGGAGATAGAGGATTGAAAGGAGAGGGTCCTTCATGGATGGTTGATTCCTCTAGTGTGCATTTGGTGTTCGAATGAGAATATCCAAGAGAGAAAATGGGAGCGGGAGGCTCAGATTTATGCTCAGTAGTCCCATTTGTTTATTTAGCCATGTTTTGGCTTACGAGAACATAAATCCCAAAAAGGGGGTATTAGTTTAATGTCTTAGAAATTCCATGTATTTTTTTATTATATGGAATTATTTTGAGACCAGGTGCTGATACGACGTGTGATTCTGAGGCCCGGAGTACCTGGAATGATTCGTCAAAAATTGTTAAGCTTTAAATAGCACGAGTGAGAAGTTTTCTTGAAAAAGTAGAATAACTCTTAAACAAGTTCCCAGATCAGAAATTTGAGGGCACCATTGGGTTCAGGATGGTGAGTTTAACCTAGGCACGACTTTAGTTTAGTCGGAGTAGGCCTCTGGTGAGAAAACCTGAAAATGGAATAACTGTAAATAAAATAATTAAATAAAATTATTTTATTTTTCAAATGCTTATAACTCACACACAATGACTTAGATTAAAAATATGAGACCACTTCTGAGCTCATGAGGGTATTATTTCCTTATGCATATCCTAACATTGGCTGGCATGGGCTAATAGTGGAAGTTAGTTTTTGGCCATAAATAAAATAATTAAGTAACAATTATTTTATTGTCAAATACCTATAACTCCTGAACGGTAACTTAGATTGAAAATCTAAGAGTGCCTTTGAGCTTGTGAGGGCGTGTTCCCCTTAGGCGATGCCTAACCTTGACCGACACAGGTCGAGGGTGAAAGTTAATTTTTGAACTATTTTTAAGGTTAATTTAAATAAACGCGCGAGTGAGTTTTTCTAACTTTTAAACTAGTGATCAGATCAAAAATATGAGGGAACTGTTGAACTCATAATGAAAAGATTTTCCTAGAATGGACCTAACCTCTACTGAAATGGGTAGAGGGAAAATGTTATTTTTTTCGAACTTTTTAAAGAAAAAGTTAAAAATAAAATAAACTTGTTTTATTTTATTTTTATGAATTTTCAAATCGTTATAGCTCAACGGTTTTCCAACCAAGTGAAATTGAATATGTTGTTTCATTAAATGAAACAACATAATGACTTAGTAATAGAAGTGTAATTGAAATTCTGATTCATGTTTTGTGCTTTAATGGACAAGCAGACAACACAAGATTGTTGGCACAATCCTGATTCTGCTCTAGAGATTTAGGGGGTGACGACGACGAGAGCCAACAACCGCCAAACATCGGATTGTGGAGAGATGAACAGAAAACACATTCTTCTTCCACCCTTTGAACAGATTGTCACCAATGACGAATGATCAATAACCATAAACATAGGATTGCAGAATGAAGAACACAGTGACACCGTTCATCACCAATGAAGGATTCGAACCAGGTAGGGGTTTAATTATTTTATGTTTTCCCTATTCGTATTATAAAACAATGAATGCAGATCAACCAACCAATAGGTTGATATTCGGATTGTGTGTTCTTAAGGGAGGGTGTTTACCTTGGGGTTTTTTGCACCCAGATTGATGATTATCTAATCAAATTATGATCCCAAGCCTCCCATATTTTTAAACTTCTAACGCAAGGGTAAAAGGACGACATGAACAAGGACCAAGCCCCTACACTTGTTAATTCTTCATGGCCACAACCTTGAAATGGTGGAAAGATGGATATGAGGATGTGGCAGTGATGGGAGTGACTCGAGAGGCTCGAGGGTGCAAGAGGATTTGAGATTGGACCACTAGAGCGGGCTCAGTGGCCTACAGAACTGGCGCCACATGTGGGATGAAGCGGCCGACCTTTGACGAACGCACTGGTAGAGGCAGCATGCCCGACACTCATGGCATTAGGGGAGGGATGCGGCCCGTCAGCCACAATAGCTGGCTAGATGCGGTACCAGTGTGGTGCCGCATAGGAGGAGTGACCCACTCTATGTGGGCCGCATGCTAACCACGAGGGGCGCCTGACTGACCAGCCACGCAATTCCTAACCTGAATAGCCGAGATAATCCGAGATAAATCAGATCAGGCTGCTCGAGCAGCCCAACTAAAATTTCAAGCCAGTCCGATTTAGCAGACTGGGCCGATAGGATAAAGCTGGGCTACACGATGGCTCAGACTAGGAAAAGAGACCAGCCTGCCAGTGCAGGCCGGGCCAGATAAGTTCAGGTCACTGGGTGACTAAGTGGACTAGACCCACGAACAACCTCGACCGAGTCTAGTGAGGACCATTTGGACATGCCAATAGGATCGGGTGACGTGGGACCTTGGGTTGAGTTGGTTGGGTCGGTCCGAACTAGTCAGACTGGGCCGAGATGCAACCAACCCCTATTTACAAAAAGGGATTTATCTCCCAGTCTGTGTGTCCTATTGATGGGCCATCTATGGAGTTGGGACCCACATCACGTGGTAGTCCTTATGAAATCCTTTAAGTAATATTTCATGGACATTAACTCATTGATGCTTCGTGACTTAGATACCCAGTGAGACTCCGTGACTCAGCTCTCAACGAGACTTTGTGACGCAGCTACCCATCGAGACTCCATGACGCAACTATCAGTGAGACTCTGTGACCCAGATATCAATGAGACTTCATGACTCATCTACCCAGTGAGACTCCATGACTCAGTTATCAGCGAGACTTTGTGACTCAACTATTATAGAGACTTCGTGGCTCAGATACCCAGTGAGACTTTATGACTCCTCTATCAGCAAGGCTCTATGACTCAGTTACCTAGTGAGGCTTTGTGACACAACTAATGAATATGTATAGGCGAACTAAATAGCCTAAAGGACTCATCAAGGATGAGTACATTTGCAGTGATTGATGTTCATTGTTTGTAATCATTGGTTTTGCTATCAACACTTTAAGTTATACTTGTGTCGAGCTGACTATAATGATTCTAATCATTCTACATTATTTTTTGATTTACTTTTTGGATTTCTATAAGACCCAAGTTGGTTTTGGGATCCCTAATAAGAATTTAGTTACTCACCACTGCATGGGCTTCGCCCGTACGTGTTGTGTCTAGTGGAGATGACTGACGACTTGGTGGAGGAATTTGTGGCCTAGGACCGAGTGGTGCCCAGTGAGGTCAGGTTGGCGGGACATGCTTCTACGGATTCCCGAAGCCACTCTATACTTACCCATCAGGTGGGTTTTCCAGTGGATGGATCTCAGAGTTTCCTAGTATTTTAATATTTTCAGTTCGTCCTTTGTTGGGTTTGTATTCTGGCCCATTTGACCTATAGTTTGTACTTTTACTCAGTGGTTGTTTAGTGGCATGCATTTTTACTTTTCCAGCTTTGGGGTGTGGTTGTGTGTGCATTCATAAATATACAAAGGAAAATTCCCCCCATTTGCAGGTTGATGCCTTCCTTGCTAGTCACTAACCCCTAGCCTTTGGGAGGCGGGTTTGGGGTATGTCACGACATGGGCCCTAGGGGATGGTTCATGACATGGGTAGTTATTCATCATAATTTATTAAGGTTCCCATTCCACCTCTTATATCTTGTAATTTCTATAATATACCTTTACCATCTGATTCATTCGATTACTCAACAATTAATCTATAGTTTCCAAAATCCGGATTGTCTCTTCAAAACAAGATAAATAAATTTCTAATTTTATTTCCTCATAGGTGATCATATTTCTCAAATATGGCATATAATTCCTTAATAAATAGATATGAAACACATCATGTACTTTAGAGAGGCTAGGAGACATTTATAAATGGTACTCCACAACTCCAATTATTTCTAGAATTAAAAAATGTATGATATACATAGGGATGTATTTTATTTCATACTGAACCTTATAACACATTTCCATAGAGAAACTTTCAAGAAAACATGATCTCCCACTTGAAATTCAAAATATTTTCTTCAGTTATCACCATAGCTCTTTTTTATGTTTTGATCCACTTTAATATGAGTTTTAATAGTTTTTACCTTCACCATTGTATCCTCAACATGTTTTGGGCCCACAATATTTCATTCACCAACTTCATCCTAAAAAGTTGGAGTATGAAATCTCTTACCATGTAAAACTTCATATGGTTCCATTTGAATACTTGAATGGGAGCTCTTTCTATATTCAAACTCCACTAAAGGTAAATAATAATTCCATATACCATTAAATTCATGTGATAAATGCATCAATATGTCCAATTAATTTTGAATAGTTCTATCAAACTTTCTATTGGCTTGAGGGTGATAGACAATGCTCAAATGAAGCTCAGTATCTAGATCCTTCTAAAGAATTTTCTAGAATTTCGATGTAAATCATGGATCAAAATCAGACATCATTGAAAGTGGTTTACTATAAAGTCTTAAAAAATCATTAATATATAGTAGTTCAAGGTTATCAAGAGGTAAATATTCTATTATAGTAAGTAAATGTACAGATTTGGTAAGGTGATCAAGAATAACCCATATTACATAATTATTTCTAGGATTATTTGGTAATCTAATAATAAATTCCAAAGTAATGTCATCCCATTTACTCATAGGAATAGGTATAGGTTTCATTAATCCTCTAGGATTATATATCTCAACCTTAACCTATTGAAAAACAAAACATCTTGATACATAATCATCAATTTCCCACTTCATGTTATCCCACCAAAAATATTATTTCAAATCTCTATACATCTTGGTGATACCAGGATTTATAGATAATTTCAAGCTATGATAATCAAATAATAATTTCCTTTTTAGATATGGTATAGATGAAACATAGAATTTAAAAATTTTATAATTTCATCTTCATATATGAAGTATTCCAATTTCACATTATTCACAGCTTCAATTTTCTTTTGAAAATTTTCATCATCAGGATGAGAACTTTTTATCTTGTCCAATAAATATGGTTTAGAAATAATTTGAAAATGGAGTGATGATTATCCTTCCTTAATAATTCCCATATCTATATTTACTAAATCCATAAACATAGGATCCCTATAAATTCTCATTTTTTAGGACTCCATGATCTTTCCTACTCAATGCATCTGCTACCTTATTTTTCTTTCCTAGGTGGTAGTGTATTGAGAAATCATAATCCTTGAGTATCTAGAGCCATAAACGATTCCTCATATTGATATCTTTCTATGAAAAAATTTATTTTAAGTTATTTTGGTCTGGGTATATCTCACATCTTTCAGCATAGAGGTAATATATCTATGTTTTTCAAATAAAAAATCATGGTTAACAACTCAAGATCATGAGTTGGATAGTTCTGTTCATGATTCTTTGAATACCTTGCTTCATAGGTAATGAATTTATCCTTATGTATAAGTAAAACACTAAGTCCCTTCTTTTATGAATCATTATATATCTCAAATCGATCATTTCCCTATGGTAGAGTAAAAATTAAAGCATTCACTAATCTTCTTTTCAAATTTTAAAACATTATTGACATTCCTTTACCAATGTGAACATAACTTCTTTATGTGTGAGTTTGGTTAATGGGTTAAAAAATTAGGATTTTTTTTAAACAGATCACTGATAGTAACCTACAAACTAATGAAACTATATACCTTGGCTATGTTTATTGGTGTAGGACATTCTTTGACTGCCTTTATCTTTGAAGGATCAATTGATATTTCATCCTTGGAGTTAATATAGATAAGAAAAAAACTTTCTGAAGCCATAATTCACATTTGATAAATTTTCCATATAACTCATTTTCTCTAAGAGTCTCATGAATAATCTACAATTTATTATTATGGTCCTAATATATTTTATATTAAACCAATATTATATTGATAAATACCACAACAAAATTATCCTGATATTCCTTGAATAACTTTTTCATTAAATCTATAAAAATAGAGGGTGAATTAGTCAACCCAAATGGAATTAATATAAACTCTTAATGTCCATACCTTGTATGAAATAATTTCTTTGGAATATTTTCCTTCTTTAGTTGTAATTTATGATACACAGAGTGAAGGTAAATCTTTGAAAAATATAAATCTCCATATTTTTATTGATCAAGTCATTAATGAAATGAATATGATACCTTTTCTTTATAGTAATATAATTGATTTCTCTATAATAAATTCAAAACCTAATAAATCTATATTTCTTATTAACAAAAGAATTGGGGATCCCAAAGGTGAAACACTTGGGCATATAAATCTATTTTTACATGACTCATGTAGTTGTTTCTTCAACCACACTAATTCCATAATGACTATTTTATAGGGAGTTAAATCAATGGAAATATCAACTTCATATTTTATTGGATGTCTAGGTTGTTCCTCAGGAAATAAATCTATGTAATCCTATAAAATAGGTAATTAATAAATTTTAATATTACTCATTAGATCTATAGACTATGTCTATTATTCTTCCCCATGAATCTCATTCAGAAGAGCTATTGGGGATCAATTTAGACATGACTCAAATGATGATGTCAACCCTATAAAGATAATGAATTTTATATCCTCATCATAAAGTATATTTCCCTTCTTTTGGTAATAAATTTTTACATTATATTTTTAAAGAAAATCCATACAAAGTATTATATCAAAATAAACCATAGGTATAATAATCTAGTTTATAAATAGGTCACATTTATGTGTCATAATGGGAACTAACTAAAACATCCTTATTTTGGTGAGATTCATACTAGGATTTTTGACTAAAAAATCCATACTTAAGGTGCTAGGGAATTATCTAATTTTCTTGGAAAACATGAAATATATAAAATAGTGTGAAGATATATAATTAAATAAATAATTAGATAAATTTGAGGCAATGATTAAAGTCCCTACCACTACATATTAGGAACTTCAACCTCAGTTTTAGTGATCACATAAACCCAACCTTCTTCCCTTGGCATTTTATATAGTGGTTCCATTGAATCTTATGAAAATTTTGTGAATAATGCCCCATTTATCTATTGTTGAAGCATTAGAAAACATTGGTTTCTTTCTTCCCCTTACATTAATTATCCATGAGAAATTTATCTCCACACTTGTATAAATCTACCATGCTCTTCAAAAAATTTACAGGATGTATCTTTCTATAATTTTCACATGATGGAAATTACTTCATTTCCTTCTTCTTCTTTGATAATTTAACTTTTTATTAGTGATCATACAACTTATTCTTATCATATTTCCCTTAAAGATATAGGATCTAGAAAATTTGTTATCAGTTTTGATGGAACATAATACTATTTCATCATATGATGAAAAATTTTAAGAAGCATGTTCCCTTCAGAGGTTTGGATTAATTCCTTCAAAGAAATGGTCAATAGTGATCTATGGATTACATATATAATATGTATCATACCTAGATAGTCTTATAAAGGTATACTTATACTTCAAAACAATTTATTCTTCATTTTTCTTTAAGTTTAGGAAATTTATCTTTATTTTAGTTAGTTGTTCATGAGGAAAATATTTTTTAAACAATATTACTTTAAAATCTCTCTATTTCAGATGTTCAATTTCTTCTTTCTCCCTAGTATTTTGGATCAATGAACACCATTTATCAACATAACCTTTAAGAAAATATGCTGCAAATATAACATTTTCCATTTCATTGCATCCAAAATTCATCAATATCTTTTCAATAGATTTAATCCATTGATTAGCTACCACTGTATTAGTAGTTACACTAAAACATGAAGACTTATGTTATATGAAACGATCCAATATAGGTGTATCATGTCATGAAACATCATGTTTCTCTATATATTAAAGGTTATTAGACATAATCTTGTTCAGCTACCCTAATATGCCCATGATCTTCTCAGCTGCAACACTAGTTATATTGGCTTGTTCAACAAGTCAATCCCTACACTAACAAAAGGAATTGGTTCCATTTCTTCCATTAGGTTATATCACTAAATAATAAAACACAAAGAGTTATCACATAATTATTAAGAATATTTATCCATAAAATAAAAATCCATCTAAAGGTAATTCTTCTAAAATACTATAAGGGATTATGATAATTCTCATGTTAGCTAAGTTCATTTAAAATCTAGTTCAAAAAGTTTATACTAAACTTCCTCTTATACCAACTATAAAAACCCCAAATCTAGTAAACTAGAGCCAATTTTTTCTTTATTAAATTTTAATAGGATACAAGGGATATCATTCCAAATGACTGATCAATTTAGTAGTCTTGAAGAACCATATACATACATGATCCTCATTTTACATTGAAAATAAAATATAAAATATAACAAAAGAAAATGTTTGGAATCCTTAAAACTCATTCAAATATTTATTATTAATATTATAGGCAAAGTAAATAAAATAAGGGTGAGATAAAATAATTGAAAGGGTTATGTAAAATGAAATATATTATGAGTGAATAAGGACAAATCAATATTTCAAGGTAAATAATTGAAAACACATACAATTTAATCAATAGCTTGAGCATGAAATGAATCCATGGATAATATAAAATGAAATAATATCATGGATAATAATAAATAAATTATCAATAAAGGAAATACATATTGTTGGATGTCATGATATCAACCATTATGATATATTTACCTATAAGAACTTATGCTAATACAGTTTAAACTATGAGTAGACATATACTAAAAACCCATTTAATAAGGCTATCCAACTGGTTTGTCTCATGAGACACATCAATGCATTAATGGGATATATAATTATGGAATACACCCATTACTATATATCCAATGCATTACTTATATATATATATATATTAAATAATAAATTTCTTTCATGAACAATATGCCTTATCAAAAAATATCTGTATTGAATAAATTATATGAAATATTAATATTTCCCTAGGAAATAAAATAACTTTCAAAGTAAAAAACCATATATATAAATGTTATATCGTTTAGTAAATACTCATATCCATGATAAATATAATATTAATATTCAATAGAAATGTAATTTCTAATGGAACATTATCATAATAAAGTGAATGTTTCAAGAGAAAGGTAGTGACCATAAAATTCATCAAGAGATGAGAGATACCTAACAATTCACCAGGAAGGTATATTTTAAAGTAAAATCAAGTATTTGAAAGAATATAATAAAATAAAAGTTATTTTTTAATAAATTTCCTAAAATAGTTTTCTTTGTAAAATCAATGAAATATTGTATAATAATTTGAGATCTTAAAACGGTTATGGTGGTGGTAAAATCTGTTAACACCATATACGTTAAAAAACATTCATTTTGACTTTTTGTAAAAAAAATAAACCTTTTAGAAAACATTATAAATATTTATTTTAAACTATTTAAAAATTCAAGGATAACTTAAGGTGTTCTTTGAGTAAATAAAATTGAATTCTGTAAAACAATTTGGAAAAATATGGACATATAAAAATAATATACTCAATCAAAAAGAGAAATAAGATAAAATTTTATTTTAAAAATTCCTATTGAAAGAGTTTATTAAATTAAATAAATAATAATCATGAATAAATATATATTCATTTTAAATAACTCAGGTATTATATACACCACATAAATTAAATAGGTGCATAATACCAAATTTGTCGCAATGGAGTAGAAATTGAAATGAAATCCCTTACTGCACGTTTCCCCTTAATTGAATGGGATTTAACCTCATGTATAATGGTTTAAAACATGTTATAAATTTATAAAATATCCTTATTAATATTTTTAATATCATTTATGATCTTATTATAACATCTTATCACACGTTCATTAATAATATCTCATTAATAGCATTGTTTCCGGTGTTAGATACTTTATTTTCGCATGCATGTTTTGTTATAGAAGTTTCAATCCCTATAATTTGAATATGGTTACATAATATAAATAATTGTAATAATTATATAAATATAATATATATCCATTAAATATATCCTTATTTCCATACATGTAAAGCATAAATGAAAAACTGATCACATCACTTCATGGGGGTGGTAGTCCACACGCACGCACGAGCGACATTATTGTTTTACAATGAATTGGTAGGTAAGAAGGTAGATATGATATTTTAATTCCATAAGAATAATTATTTCATAAATATAATATATAAAAATTATTTCTATATTTATAACCATCCAATTAAAAAGATGATGAAAAATGAATTACACCACTATGTGCAAATGGAAAGTCGTATGTATGCATGAGCGATAATTTCTCTTTCTGTAGGATGAAAAAGAGGTGGAAAATGGATGTTAAATAATCATAATAACATATAAGTATACTTAATATATTATATTTATTATTTTACAATGGATGCAATAGATTTATAGTAAGTAGAAGAAAAAATAATTTGAAAGAGTCGGTAAAGATGATTACCTCTTCATCGGTAGGCTCCCTTTATATTTCCCCTTTAGGGACCTAGGGTTGGTCTTTTGGAAATAAATAAACCTCTAGAACTTATATAAGGATGTTTATAAGTGAAATAGTTAGGATTTTTTCTATACAATTTTCTCAATATGGTGTAAATAAAAGAGAGAAGGGGTGTCCTTTTATAAGTGAGTGGAGGGGAATTCTTGGAATTTTATAAAGTAATAAATTAATATAAATTATTTTTATGTAAAAATGGATAAAAATTTAAATAATTAGAAAAATATATTATTTTGACTCAAAATTATCTCATGAAATAAAATTTTTACATGTTTTGTTTATATTTTCACACTTATATCTTAGTTTTAACCCCCATCAACCCTTCCAATAATTACCGTGATAACCCATTTTTTTACACTAAAAATCCAAAAAAGTTATCATAAATGAAAAATTGGACCATAAATGGAAAAGGGATAACGTTTTAGACCATATATTATCCCCCTATACTAATTTAATTTTTTTTATTTTTAAATAATTTAATAAAATATTTTGTCCATAAAATACCATTGATGTCATTTGCGACACTATTCCTTTAATTTGACTTAAAAAAATCAATACAAAGATGGAATTAGAATATAATACCTTAAAAAATCCATAATATGTTATAATTATCTAAAACATCCATGTTACACAATAATTAAACCAAAGTTTTTATACTTTTAGTATTTTTAAAATCATTTATTTTATATTTCTATTAATTGAATAAATAACGTGTCAGCATTGCGTAAACATTTAAGATAATTATTCCATCACTAAAAATTTGAAATAAATTACCATGATAGGAATAAATAAATTAATTTCAAAATAATATTTTATATTTTCCTATAAAATATTATTATCCTTTCATGAACACATAAAATAAGATAAAAGCAAGAGAGAGACATTTTGGAACTTTGTTTATTTAGAATAATATAAATGTATTTTCTATGAAAAAATAGCACAAAAAAGACAAATATTTTATTTTCATATAGATATAGATGAATTAATCCCATGAAATAAAATATATTCAATTTTTTTTGATTTTTAGTTCCTTATTATATAATTTTTAACCTTAATTTCCTGATTTATGCTTTACTGATGTGATACATTTTACCACGATAACTATTCATAATGTCAAAAAATAAAAAAGATATATTTACCAAATTTAAACATCCAGACTCCAAATATGGTATTTATTTTTCAAGATTCATTTTATATAAGTGTAAGAAATTAATTTTAATATAAATTCATAAAATGTAATGAAAATAGTTTTTAGAAAAATGCATTTTTAAGCATAAAAGTTAACTTATATCAAATTCATGAAAATTATTAATTAAAATTATATTATTATAAATAAAATAGATCATATTTTACTTTAATACCAAATAAAAAATATTATGTATCTTTTAAGATACTTTATTTAATGAAAATAAATCATAAAAATCAATATATTTCACTGTTTACTGAGAATTGAATCATTTTAGAAAAATCTAAATTTTTTCCCTAAGTTAATTTTGGTATGATGATTTGAAAAATTAAATAAATTTAATCAAATTAAATATATAAAATTTTATAATTTATGTTTTAATAACATTTTTGAATAAAACTATGTGTATTGTGATATTGTTTCTTTAAAAATATAAGATTATTATAATTGAAGCTTAAGTGTTATAGGAAAGCCTAACATTAACCCATTACATTAATCTCAATGCCATCCATGACCCCAACATGCATATAACAATTCATTTCACTATCACAGGCCCCAAATGCTTCCATAAACTCATGTATCCCCTCTTATTTCTCATCAAACCATCATCCATCCTAGGCTCACACCATGTTGTATTGTAAGGCTCCTCATCCAGAGCAATCACATAAGAAAGAAAACAAAAAAAACTAGTCAAAAAGAAAACTTGGCCTTAGAACCAAGGAATACAACCTTCATAAGTAAACAAGCATTCTCAACCCTAAATAATTATCTTTATCAAACAACTAATTATTTACCATCTTGAATTAACCGATTTGTGTGTCATAGGCTACAACCACATGAAACCAAATGAATTAACTAAAACAACTATGAATTATTAAAACATGATTCGAGAAAAAATTCCATTCCCAATCAAGTATAAGGAATAATAATTACAATTAAAGCTACCTCTTTATCATTTATCCAACAATAATTACCAACTTTTCATTCTTTATCAAATTTTACAAACACAATAAACATGATAAACTAAATCATAATCAAAGATAACACATTATTAATAAAATCAAGAGGAAAATTGTTATCATGGAATAAAAACATGTGATCACTAGAACCAAAACCAATTATTTCTTTAATTTTAGGTTTAATATTCATTACGATTAATTCTTCCATTACCTAATGAGACAAAGTATGATAGATTTAAGATTTCACTTAAAATAAAGGATAAATAATGAATCCCCTACCTTGATTTAGAAGTTATAAATTATTCAAGAAAGAATGGGTGATCAAGGATCAACCACCATTGAAACTAAAGTAAGGTTCACCAAAACATAACATCCATAGGATGCCAACAACCATTTTCAGATATCATCCCAAAATAGAGGGTCTTATAGAATAAACATTTATAATAAATAAATAATTAAAGGGGAAAGAAAAGGGGACAAAAGTACCTTGAATCAGGATCACGTGATCCTATATGATCCAAGAGATATAAACCTCAATTAGATGATAAAAGGGTGTTAAGGGGGGGGGGGGGGTAAAACTAACACTTACCCAGTGAAAATTCAATCAAAGGGTCCTAAACATGAGAAAATGACCCAATCATGACCTAAGTTTTTCTAGAGCATCTGGAAATCGAAGGAACTTCAAGAAGAGGAGCATAAATTAGTTAATAGAGGGAATAATAAATTAAAATCACATTCAATATACCTCATAACTTCAAACATGTTTTCCACTTTTAACTAGTGAATATCCATAAAGAATAGCGACCATTTTGACTACTCAAATTCCAGCATGACTATTACCATGACGTCCCCCATGGCCATGGTTCCCTCGAATGGACTATCCCAACATGACATCAGCCGGAGTGTTTTTCAAAAATTTTGGTAAATTTTCCTCACCATGGCCTCCAACATAGGTGTGATGAGGTCGATATATCCATGGTCCATAGGTGTTAACCTAGTGCACCACACCTATGGCTATGCCCATGACTGACTATACGCCTTTTCCATTTTACATAGGGCTCACCCGGGGAAACAATTTCTAGAACTACATCCTCCACCATGGGTGTGGTGACCCTTCTAAAGTATATAATACTTTCCTATCCCCCATAACACCCCAAAACTCCTCCTTGGCACCACTATGCCTCATAAAACAACAAAGGAAAGGATATGAATGTCCATACCATTACCTAAATTCATAAATTTTTGAATTTTAGTTTTAAAAAATTAAATTTATTTTTTGATTCAACATAACAATATTAGATTATGATGAATGTTTTATTTTTTTAAATAGATTGATTTTTAGGTGAATAGTGAAAAATGCCATTTTTACAAGTACTGTATATTTTATAAAATAATAAGGATATAACCGGGAATTAAAAATTTATTAATATATTTCTTAATAAAATATGTATTTAATAGTTAAATTAAACATTTAAAAAAAATTAAATTTCATTCACAAATATATACTTACATTTTATAATCTAAGTTATATTTTTCTAAAATAGTATTTTTATGCATTATACATTTGTTATTTTAAAATTATTTTTATAACTTTTATAAATTAAATATTATGAAATGGTTTTAATATTTTTAATCAGCACATTCAAATTTTCTAATGAGATTAATTTTATTTTTAGTCATAAAAATAACTTACCAAGGATAAATAAATGAGTTACTGTAGTAAAATAAAATTTTGGTAAAAGGTTAAAATAAATGGTAAAAGGCATAAATAATTTTAAAAAATATATCCAAATGAGCGGTTGGGGGATTTGTTAACCCACAATTATACCCTTTTATTTATTTAGCACTTTTGAAGCCACTTTCCTTGAATATTTAACCTCTTATTAATTTTTTTACTCCCCTCACTTATAAAGGGATCCCTTCAACACTCCACTTTCCCCTAGATCAAAATCCACTTAGTTAGAATAAAATATACCGAAATTACTCCTAAAAACTCCTAAAAACATCCTAGATGTTTTTTATCCTCAAAATAAATTCCTTCAAAGTCTTAATTCAACCTGCAAAGGTGTTATTCTAAGGAGTAAGGTAAAAATTCCCAAATTACTCTTTTTCATTTATATTTATTTAGTTATTATTATTTTACCTAAAATTATATTATACAATACAAAATAATAATATCAGTATAATTATTATACTAAATTTTAATTATATTTATGAAAAAATAATTATATACCTTTCTCCCTTATCCTTAAAAAAAATGAATACTTCATTAGTGAGTTTGTGAAGTCTACCGCCTCCATGGACGACATGTTTTGTTTTTCATTACTACCATAAATGGATGGTTTAAAAGAGTAATTTAATGAATAAATATGATATTTATAAACTTATTAATATTATTAAATGATAAATTATTCTCTATCATCTTTCTGTTCTATGGAAAATGAAAATTCCATTAGTGTGTATGCGCAGACTGTCGCCTCCATGGAACGAGATATTTAATTTTTCATCACCACTAAACTTGGATGATTCTAAAACTAGGTTTAATAAATAAATATTATATTTATGTCATGGTTAAGGTTCTATAAATATAAATTATGAATTCTATTAATGATATTAATAATAAGTGATGATTATAAATTTAACCACCTAAAAAGAGCAAACCAAAAGGAAAAATGATTTTTTATTTATAAGTAATAGCTTAATATAAATTATATTATTCTTCCAAACCTTCACAATTCTTATTTATATAATTAATAAGACCTAAAAGTTTTTTATACTTCATTAATAATGATATTATAACTAAATCACCTTATAATCATACTAATCCATTAATTATATCATGTTCTTGTTTGGGTTGGTTTAACCACCTACATGAACAATGCTATAAATTTTCATCATGGATGGATATGGAAAATTAATAAATGTTAAAATTAGATATTAATGATAATTTTTTTCATTTTTCTATAAAGGTTATATCAGTTTTTAAATCATTACAAATATACCAACTTTTGTTCATAAAAAAATTCCAAAATAAGATCATCATTGATTCCATATTCATGAATCATGACTAAAATTATCATGAAATGAAATTATAAATATAAAAATCATTATAGATCATATATTAGAGTACCTTTTATAATTCAGGAGTGATGATATTGGTATCCGATAATGTGGATCAACATTGAAATTTTAAAGCATGCACAAAACAATCAAAATCACTAACATCTGATGATGAAAATAAACTATAAAAAACTAATAAATGTATGAATTTTTTTTATAATTGAATTGAATACCTGGTAATAGATATTAATAACGTTTTGAAATAGGTTATTAATATTTTTATGCATATATTATATGAGGTTAAATAAATTTCTAGGAAGTTGAGAGTTAAGGTAAGGGTTTCCATCTATATTTATATTCGTTGAAACATGATTTATTTTCAAAAACATATTCTTATTTTTTATGATTCAATTACTACCCAATTACCATATATTATTATTTTTTTTTGTTTTTGTTGTTTCTTTAATTGTATTTACAAGTATTTTAATGAATACCTCATCCCAAAATGTTTGATTAAATTGTCACCAAATTTATAAGGGGATTTCTTGATTGAATGTTTTTTCTTGTGTCGTAATTATAAATATTTGGATATGGTTTTACAAGATTTTTTATTCTATCCTATGATGGTATTATATTTCTTTTCCTAATTATTTTCTATAGACACACATTTATGGATTTCTTTCTTCATAAAATTTTACATTATTAAGAATAATTCCCATCCTCCTTAAATAAGCTCTTTTTCTTCCATGTCCATATTCACACTTCCCACAAATGTTATACTTAATTATTTTGAAATCAAAATATGTTAAATTTTTTTAAATCTTCAAATTTATCTTTACCACTTTTCAAATGGAATATTTATCACTCTTTTTACTATGTGAGTTTCAATAAATGTATTTTTAAAATGATTAAAAGTTTTTCCTTTACCAATCATGCATTTTATCTTCCATTCCAAATTTACTCTAGATGAACTTTATATATTTTCAAGGATCCATTATTGAAATTTATTTTCAAAATAATATTTGAAAAATAATTCATTTAAATTTTTAAAAAATGATATTTTCCAAAGTGACTCATAATTGGTTCTTTTTAAAACAATGTTAATAAATGTTTTCAAAAGCCTCTTTTACATATCACAACTATTTTCCTATTTAAATCCAAAATATTTAACTCCTATGGTGTTATATTTATTTTATCACCTTCAAAATTAATTTATAAAACACTCATTTTGGGTGATTGATTTTTTGGAATAAACTGATCTACTTTTGATATCATGTTATGTGATACCATATGAAAATTATATAATTTTTTTCATGTGTTTTTATGATATGATAAATGATTGATATATTATCGTGCACATATGTATGGATGTTTATGTTTAGGGTCCTATATATCCCTATAATGAAATGGTTAAGGTTCTATATCTCAGGAGATACAAATGGGACATTAGTTATGATACTTGAGTCACAAATGGGCCACCATTTATGATACTCGATTCACAAATGGGCTATGAGTTATGATTATAAAGTCACTAATGGGTCACAATAAGTAATAACCAATCCATCATATAATGGGTTGAAGTATTTTGATTCATGAACCACTATTTAATAATTTTATATGATTATTTTTGTGCCATGATTCATACTTATTCTATTTTTCAATGACATGCTATATTTATATGCTATATGACTATAATTATGCTCCATGTGTCATCTTAATTGTCTCACACACTTGTGTCATGGTACATGTTTGTTAAATTGATATCACATCGCATTATATCATGACCTATGGAAAACTATTATTGTATCATGTTATTTTTAATATGATATTTCTCTCATGATCATGTTTTCTCATATGGTTATCATCTAACCCCTTAAAGGCATTTTGATAAGTTTTCCCTTACTGATCTTTTGAGATTACCCCTTATGTTTCCATTACTCATGTAACTCCTCAACCCCAGTTATCCCGAGTTGGTGCATTATTACATAAAATTGGCATGATCACAAGAGATCAATTCCCAAAAGGCCGACCAGTTTTGTAGCCTTGAAAGTACTAGATACATTCATAAGTTTTACATTACATTATGAAATGAAAAGAAACATTGTTTCTCCTTTGAAAACACTAATATACCTTATCCTATCCTTATAGGTAATTCATAATATACTTCTTCTCATCCTGGGAAAAATAAAACATAAGAAATGAGTGAGCTCAGATGCTCAGTAAGGATAACAATATAGCAGAAACTGTCATAAATAAGTATAAACATTTAAGGAATGTATAAGACTAAAACAAAATAATTTTTAAAATTAAAATTTAGAATAATATTGAAAATATAAATCAAATAATTCCATTTACTTATTCACATAGAAATTATAATAATCAAATAATCACATGTAATATCAATAGCTAATCTCATAATGATGGAATGCATAATGTCGGACATCATAACCACATAGTCAAGGCCTCATTCCAAGAATATAAATAAAAATATTGTCAAGGACTTGTTCCAAGACACTAGATTGTCTCATGAGACCTACCGATACATCGAAGGGCTATAGAGGGCCCTGACCGTCACTTACTACGTCCAATTCATTCCTCATATGAAAAAGGTGAAACATAACATAAATATTTGTATTAAACTAACATATGAAATGTTAATACTTTAACCATAAATTGTGAATGACATAAAAATAGCACATATACAGTAAACCATATCATAAAAATATCTATATAATATTTGATATTGTATCATAATAAATCAACTTCAATTAAACATAAAATCCAATAATAGATATTGACATTGATGAAATCAATACAAAAACTATTTGAGAGAAATATCTCTTTCTAATTTTAAATCATTTAAAAGTCGCATAATTATAAAGGAAAGTATTTATTTTTGAAAATATTCATATTATCTTGTAAGGGAATCTTATAAGGTGTTATAACGGAAGAAAATCGCTGCACCTACTATATAAGTTAAAAAAACATTCTTTCCTTAATTTGTCGAAAAGGTCATAAAGTACCTTGTTTGGAAAATGATAGAAAGATTCCTTTAAAAACATTTTAAAAAAAGCCATACAGGGGTATAAATGGATTTAAACCATATTCTATGAAATATTAAATTTTTTTTGAAATACATTTTTAAGAAACACAGATTTGGATGACAAAGCAGTCCCAATAGATACTTATGTATAAACAACATCAGATAATAGAGAGATTTTAAAATTAACCCTTACCTTGTACTTTTACTTAGTATAGAGTACTTTAACCTCATGTATAATGGTTAAATCATTGTTGTTAAATTATAAAAGAACTACATACAGAAATATGCTATTATATATGATCCTTTAATATTGCTTTGTTAATAATATTTCAGTTGTATCATTGTTTCGGGTGTTAATTGATTCATTTTTCTTTGTATGTTTTGTTATGTAAGTCATGTTTGTTATGGATAGGATGTATTTGATTCATATCCAGAATTATATTAAGTTCTTAAACATTATTTTTAATCATCAAATGAAAATTATTCTTGAATGGTTATGATGGGGAAAGAAATCTCATCACGTTATGGAGACGGTAAGACGTATGTACGCACGAGCAACAATATCATTCTATTGATGGTAAAATAGTATGTAATTGGATGTTATATTATATATATTGACTAATTAAAATTTTATTTTTATTATTTACATCAATTATACTCATTATTATTCTCATCTAAATAATGAAGTGTTGAATAACAAACTACACCACGATGTGGAGAAGGTAAGCCATACGTACGCACGTATGGTGACTTTGCCATTAATAGGATTGATAGAATAATGAATATGGTTGAACCATATTTATAATAACATCTCAGTATATAGAGGTTACTGTATTATTATTTTATTATGGAAACAACAAATAAAGATGATGCAGAAGAAGAAAAGAACTTTGAAAAAGGTGATGAAATAATTACCTCATCTTTCAGTGATTCCTTTTTATTTGACCAAAAGGGACCCTTATGTTAGATTTATGATCAAAGTAAGGAATCTAATATTAAGTGAGGGTAGTTTTGAAGAGATTTTATCAGGGTTTGGCCAATCCAAATGGCTTTGGAGGTGTGAATTTAAGATAAGGGCACGTACCCTTTTATAAGAGAGGTGAGGGGCACTTTAGGAAAAGCTTGAAATATTATTTTATTATAAAATTATTTTCGGTTTATAATAGATAAAAATGGATTTATTTTGAGGATAAGGTGGGTATGGGTCTAAATCCTCTCAACCAATAGGTTTTATATAAGTTTAGTTCACCATATTAACCTTATCTTTTAGATTTAAAGCTTAGTTAATAGTTTAACTTTTACCATGTATTCTTGTATTTTTATACTAAATGGATAATAAAGTTACTATAAAATGCCAAGAGAATCTCAAGTGGTTCATTAATTAGATATATGACATTATATAAGTATTTTGGCCAAATCTTAGATTTTTAGGAATATTATATCATTTAATAATATAGTATTTGTTTTAAAAACTCAATTATGTCAATTTTGACATTATTTAGTATTTGTTTTTTGTGAAAGTTATAAGAAATTTATTAATTCAAAAAAAAAAAATACATTGAATAAACCCTAACATTCCATATTCACCTATAAATTTTTTTATGGCATCAAAAGTTTCAATTCACATTCATTTTAAAATTTATAATATCAATTATTTTAATCTTTCATTAATAAGGTAATTACCGCATCATCATTGTGTCATAAATAAATTTAATTATTTAATGTCTAAAAATTATAAATAAAATAAAATAATGTAGGAAATATTTTTAAATTTATAATGAATATTTATATTCTAATTTATCTTATGCATAACTATATATTAAAAATGGTTTGTTTAATAAAATTTGAATTTAACACTTTTAACTCTTCTTTAAATAAAATATAATAAATGTCCTAGTATAATCTAAGTGGATCAAAAAGGATCATAGTTTTTTCATAAGTTTGATTTTGGTCAAAATAAACTTATCCAATAGAATCATTACATGTGTTGGTGTAATTATAATATTATTTTTGCCTTTAATTATCCTATTTACTTTTAACCGTGGTAAATAAAATTCAAAAGTTATTATTCACCAAAAATTATTTTAATCATATTGAACCACATTTTAATTTCTGATAAAAACCGTGTCTATAAAAATTTTCAAGTTCAATTCATAGAAGTGGTAAAATTATGTTTTATGCAAATTTAAAAATATGCCTAGAAGGTGGGTAAAAGACGTTAAAACGTTCAATAAAATTTTATATATCTAATATTATTATAAAATGACTCTAATGAATTAAATTGGACTAATATAGGTATTATGTATCTATTTTTTACTTTAAAATAAATTTAAATTAAAAATATTATTTAAATAAAATGTCAGTTTTAAACAATAATGCAGTGTTTTTCACTCTTTATAAAAAATTGAAAGTTTTCAAAAAAATACAAAAAACGCACCCTAAGCTAATTTTGATATTCCAAATCCAAAAATGAAGTTCAGTTTGAAAAATAAAATTTATAAAATTTCAAAAATTTGGTATTACTATTCATAAATACCTTTTAAAATGGTTAGTTTGATTGGTCGTGGTGTGATAGAACCAGGAGCTGCGTACAACACAAGCTATTGTATTAATCAAAGAGAAGCGTACTGTAGAAGCTTGGGGTTTTAAATTCTTCCCTCTTTCAAATAACTTCATCCTAGAAATTTCTACAATATTACTACATAAAAAGATTTGGATGGTTCTTCATTATAAGTTTCTTTGGTTCCCAAATCGCCTCTTCCATTTTATGGTTTCTCCAAAGAATATTTACCCAACGAGTCACCCGGTTTCTCAACACTTGTTATCTGGTATCAAGAATTCTGATTGGATCTTCACAATAAGATAGATTGGGTTCTAGTTCTATTTCTCCATAGATGAGTACATGTGTTTTATCAGACATGTATTTTTTCAACCGTGATACGTGGAACACATCATGAACTTTAGAGAGACATGGTGACATTTCTCAAGGGTAAGATACAAATCCAATTTGTTCTATAATTTTGAAAGATCTGATATACGTAGGACTTAATTTATCCATCTTACCAAATTCTATAACACCCTTCTGTGGAGATACATTTAAGAAAACATGATCTCCTACTTGAAATTTCAAATCCTTCCTTCGGTTATCGGCATATCTCTTTTTCCTACTTTGAGATTATTTGATGTGGGTTTGGATAATCTTCACCTTTTCTATTGTTTCCTCAATAATTTCTGGGCCTACGAGTTTTCTTTCACCAACATCATCCCAACAAGTTGGTGTGTGACATCTATTTCTATATAACTCTTCATATGGTGCCATATGAATACTTTAATGGAAGCTATTATTATAGGAAAATTATACCAGAGGTAAATAATGATCCCACATACCTTGAAAGTCAAGTGAGAAAGATCTCAACATGTCTTATAAGGTTTTAATAGTCCATTATAATTGTCCATCAGTTTGAGGGTGGTAGGAAATTATCAACCGAAGTTTAGTATCCAGGGATTTCTGAAGAATTTTCTAAAATCTTGATGTAAAATGGGGATCACGATAAAAAACAATCAATAGGGGTACAACATGAAGTATTACAACTTCATTAATATATAGTATTTCTAAACATTAAAGTGTTAAATATTCACTTATAACAAGAAAATGTGCTGACTTGGTAAGATGATCGACAATGACCCATGTTGCATCATTCCTTCTAGAAGTCTTTGGAATCCCCATGACAAAGTCCATCATAATATCATCCCATTTCCACTCAGGTATGGGAGGAGTTTTCATGACTCCTCTAGGATGTTGTCTTCCACTCTTCACCTATTGAAAAACTATACATCTTGACACATAATCAGCAATCTCCTTCTTCATGTTGTCCCACCAAAAATGTTCCTTCAAATCTCTATACATCTTAGTGCTACTAGGGTGTATAGAGAAATTGGAGCTATGAGCATCATCCAACAATTCCCTTTTAGATCAGGTATATCAGGAACATAAAGCCTCTTCCTAAATTTCAAACTTCCATCTTCATATACGAATCCAATCAATATCCCATCATTCAAAGATTTAATTTTCTTTTGAAACTCCTCATCATCAGTATGAGAACTTTTTATCATTTCTAGTAAAGATAGTTTGGAAACCATTGGAAAAAGTATTAATGTTTCACCTTCTATGGTTATTACTATATCCATATTTACTAGATCCATGGACATATGATCCCTTTCAACTCTCATCTTGTTTAGAACTCCATGATCCTTTCTAATCAAAGCATCTGCTACCTTATTTTCCTTCCCCGGGTAGTAGTGTATTGTGAAATCGTAATCCTTGAGTAGTTAAAGCCATCGCCTTTGCCTCATGTTGAGTTCTTTCTGTGTGAAAATATACTTTAAAATATTTTGATCAGTATATATCTCACATTTTTTACCATAGAGATAGTGTCTCCATATCTTTAGAGCAAAGATTATAACTATTAACTCAAGATACTGAGTAGGATAGTTTTTTTCATGAATTTTTAGTTTCAGTGATGCATAGGAAATAACTCTATCATTATGCATAATGACACAACCAAGTCATTTCTTTGAAGCATCACTATAAATAAGAAATCCATCATTCCCCAATAATAGAGTCAAGATAAGAGAATTGACTAATATTCTATTAAATTATTCAAAACATTCTTCACACTCTTTTTTCCAAACAAATTTAACCCCTTTACATGTGAGCTTGGTTAATGGGTTATCCAATTGTGAAAAATTCTGGAAGAAACACTGATAGTAACCTGCTAAACTAATAAAATTGCATACCTCAGTTATACTTGTTGGTGCTGGACATTCTTGGATTTCCCTTTTCTTTGAAGTATCAATAGAGATTCTATACTTAGAGACAATATGGCTAAGAAAAGAAATATCCTAAAGCCAGAATTTACACTTGCTAAACTTCCCATATAATTAATTTCTTCTAATAGTTTTCCAAATAGTGCACAAGTGATTTTCATAATCTTTGTAGTTTTTGGAGTATACCAAGATATCATCAATAATTACCACTAAAAAGTCATAAATATACTCCTTAAAACTCTATTCATTAGATCCATGAAAACAGAGGGCACATTAGTCATTCCAAAAGGCATTAATGTAAACTCATAATGCCCATACCTAGTTTGAAATGTTGTCTTTGGAATGTCTTCCTTCTTTATGCACAATTGATGATATCCAGATCAAAGGTGAATCTTTGAAAAATATTGAGCTCCATAAAGTTGATCAAATAAATCATCAATGTGAGTTAGGATATACTCGTTCTTTATTATTATATCATTGATCTCCCTGTAGTAAATGCAAAACCTCATAGATCCATCTTTCTTCTTAACAAAAAGAACAAAGGATCCCCATGGAGAAACACTAGGGAAAATAAATCATTTATTACTCAATTCCTCTAGTTGTTTCTTTAGTTACACTAATTACACAGTGGACATTCTATTAGGAGTCTTTAATATGGGCCTTGAACCAGGAATTAAGTCAATGGAAAACTCAATTTCTCATTCTAGAGGATGTCCTGATAAATCCTCTGGAAACACATCAACATATTATTGAAAAATAGGTACATACTCTATTTAAACATTCTTTTCCTCACCCATAGTTATTTCACCCCCTTCCTCCCTAATAATTGAATTTAGTAGAGCTACTTGGGGTGGATTGAGATGAGAATCAGATGGTGATGTTTCTACTCTAAAGATAAGGAATTCCTTATCATCATCAAAAATTGTATCCTCATTCTTATAATAAATTTTTACATCATGGTCCTAAAGACAATATATACCGAGGATTATATCAAATTAAATCATGGGTATGATAATAAGATAAGTAGATAAAGCACATTTATATGCCATAATGGTAACCGATTGACAAAACTTTATTACTATGATAATTTCCTTAGGAGTTTTGAATGACAACTCCCTTGTTAAGTCAAATTGGAAAAATCAAATTTTCTTGGAAAACTGGGAAGATATAAAAGAATGCATTGATCCAGAATCAAATAATGCATTGACTAATTTTGATGAAATGATTAAAGTACCTACCACCATGTCATTAAAAACTTCAACCTCAGCAATAGTGATCTCATAAGCTTAGACCTGCTCCCTTGGCCTTTTAGGAGGTAAGTTTCCTTGATGCTTAGGATATTTATTTTCATAATTCCCCATTCCTTTAAAATTTTAGCATTGAACATCGACAACCTCTTTCTTCCCCTTACAATCACGAGCTTGGTGTCCTTTTTATTCACATTTGTAACAGACTCTCATTCCATTTAGGAAAGTACCAGGGTGTTTCTTCCCACATTTACTGCAGGATAGAAATTTAAAATTTCCCTTATTCCCCTTATTTTCTTTTTCAGAGTGTTTATAAGCTATCTTCTTCTCTTGTTTTGCTTTAAAGTTGTAAGACTTAGAGAATTCCTTTTCTGTATTGATAGCACATGAGACTATATCTTCGTATGATGAGAAGGATTGTGAGACTAATGCTCATCGGAGAAATGGTTTTAACCCATAAAATAATCGATCAATATTAATTCTTGGGATACGTATATAATCTTTAGCATTCCTATCCATCCTCGTAAAGTTATCCTCATACTTTGTGACATTCTCATCCTCCTTTTTCCTCAGGCTCAAAAATTTCATTTCTATAACTTCTCGATGGTCATGAGGAAAGTATTTTTATAATAAAATATCTTTAAACTCCCTCCATTCCATATTTGATACTTCTTCATCATCATTTGTGTTTTGAATTAATGACCACCATTGATCTGCATCTTCTGAGAGGCGATAAAATACCATGATGACTTTTTGCCTTTCGCTACTCCCCAAATCATGAAATATTTTCTCTAAGGAACATATCATTTTCTCAACTAAAAATGGATTTATAGTCCCATTGAATGTTGGTGGTTTCTACCTTATGAAGTGGTCTAACATTTATCCTCCGCATTGTGGATTAGGGTGATCCATACAGGTAAGGTTATTATTCATAACCTGAGTGAGTTGTCCCAGTATGGTTATAAGCTGATCAGCACTAGTTGCATCACCAGCTCCACTATAATTATCTTGAATAGGAGGAAAATCCCTATATGGATTACATGCATTGATACAGTTTACATTCCTTCCACTAGGCACTATTTCTAAACAATGGCATACACTAGATTAGTTTATGAATCTAAATGCATAAATCCAAACTTGTAAAATAATTAACATAAATTTAATAGTTTATGTATATAATTCATAATCAATTTTTTTTTCTTTGGGGAAGTATTTACTCATAAATAATTCATAATAGTTTGAAAAGAAAATGTAAATTATCCTTATAATATCCCTAGGGAGTGTCAAACTAGGTGCATAGTAAGGCCCATTGTTGTGTACCAAGATACCTTGGGTCAAGCTCGAAACTCCTTGTCAGAGTTTTTAATCCTAGGTACATCTGTGCTAGAACCATGCCCACTTGTAGTATCCAGACAGGGACGTATTTCTTGGAAAATCCACATAATATCAATATTACCAAATTTTTTGGATGTTCTTCTGTACTAATCCTCAAAGTCTATCTTAGGGTAATGTTCTCTAATCATATTTTATCTAAATCTGGTTTCCAAGATTTGTATTAAACTTCCTTTGATACCAAATGTAACGCCCTGACCCCAGTTACCCAGAGTTGGTGCATTATTACATAACATTGGCATGATCACAAGAGATCAAATCCCGAAATACCGATAAATTTAGTAGCCTTAGAAGTACTAGATACATTTATAAGTTTTACATTAGATTATGAAATGAAAAAGTAACATTGTGTCTCCTTTGAACACACTCATATCCCTTATACTATCCCTGCAGTTTAGTCATAATATAATTCTTTGTATCCTGGGAAAAATAAAACATAAGAAATGGGTGAGCTCAGATGCTCAATAAGGATAATAATATAGCTGAAACTATCATAAATAAGCATAAACATTTAAGGAAATGTATAAGACTAAAACAAAATCCTTTTTAAACTTAAAATTCAGCATAATATAGCAACGATAAATCAAATTATTCCATTTACTTATTCACATGAATATTCTACTAATAAAATAATCACATGTAATATCAACAGCTAATCTCATAATGACGGAATGCATAATGTCAGACATCATAACCACATATTTAAGGCCTCTTGCTAAGACTATAAATAAAAATATTGTTATGGAATTATGTTAAGACACTAGTTTGTCTCATGATACCTACTGATGCATTGAGGGGCTATAGAGATCCACGCCCATCACTTATTACATCCAATGCATTCCTCGTATGAAAAGGGTAAAACATAACATAAACATTCATATTAAACTAACTTATGAAATGTTAATACTTTAATTATAAACCTTGAATGACTTAAAAATAGAATATCCACAGTAAAAAATATCATAAAACTATCAATACAATATGGAATGTTGTATCATAATAAATTTACTTCAATTAAACATAAAATCCAACAATAGATGTTGACATAGATGAAATCAGTACAAAAACTATTTGAGAGAAATATATATTTTACTTTGGAATCATTTAAAAGTTTCATAATTATAAATGAAAACATTTATTTTTGAAAATATTCATATAATCTTGTAAGGGAGGCTTTGAAGGTGTTATAATGGTGAAACATTACCGCACTTGTCGTATAAGTAAAAAAACATTCTTTCCATAATTTGTTGAGAAGGTCATAAAATACCTTGTTTGGAAAACGAAAGAAATATTCCTTTCATTTTTTTTTATAAAAAGTAAAAAAGGGTATAAATGACTTTAACCTATAGTCTAGGAAATATTAAATATATTTTTAAATACATTTTTAAGAAACACGGATGTTGATGATAAATAAGTCCCAATAGATACTTATGTATAAACAACCTTGGATAATAGAGAGATTGTAAACTTAACTCTTACCTTGTACTTTTCCTTAGTAGAGGGTAATTTAACCTCTTGTATAATAGTTAAATCATTTTTATTAAATTATAAAAGAACCACATATATAAATATGATATCATATTTGATCCTCTAATATTGCTTTGTTAATAATATTTCAGTAGTATCATTATTTCGGGTGTTAACTGATTAATTTTCCTTTATATGTTTTATTATGTAAGTCATGTTTATTATGGATAGGATGTATTTGATTCATATCCAGAATGATATTAAGTTCTTAAACATTATTTTTAATCATAAAATTAAAATTATTCTTGAATGGTTACGATGGGGAATGAAATCTCATTGCGTCGTGGAGATGGTAATCCATACACACGCATGAGCAACAATATCCTTATATTGATAGTGAAATAGTATATAATTGGATGGTATATTATATATACAGAATCATTAACATGTTATATTTATTATTTAAATCAATTATACTCATTATTATGCCTATCTAAATAATGAAGTGTTGAATAACAAACTACCCCACAATGTGGAGATGGTAAGCCATATATACGCACGTATGGTGAATTTGTCATTCATAGGATGGATAGAATAATGAATATCGTTGAAAAATATTTATAATAACATCTCAGTATTTATAGGGCACTGGATTTATTATTTTAGTATGGAAACAACAAAGAAAGAGGAAGTAGAAGTAGAAAAGAACATTGAAAGAGGTGATGAAATAATTACCTTTTCTTTGGGTTCTTCCTTTTGATTTGAAAAAAATGGATTTTTAGGTTGGATTTATGATCAAAGTAAGGCCTCTATAATGAAGTTAGGGTAGTTGGGGGGATATTTGAGCAGGTTTTGGGTGAGCTAAATGGATTTTGAGGTGTGAATTTAAGAGAAGGGGAAATACCCTTTTATAAGAGAGGTGATGGGCACTTTAGGAAAAGCTTGAAATATTATTTTATTATAAATTTTTTTTTGGTTTCTAATAGCTCCAAATGAATTTATTTCTAGGATAAGGTGGTTATGAGTCTAAATACTCTTAAACAATAGGTTTTATACAAGTTTAGTTTACCATATTAACCTTATCTTTTAGATTTAACGCTTAGTTAAATAGTTTAACTTTTACCATGTTTTCTTGTATTTTTATACTAAATGGTTAATAAAGTTACTATAAAATTCCAAGATAATCTCAAGTGGTTCATTAATGAAATATATAAAATTATATAAGTCTTTTGACCAAATATTAGTTTTTTAGGAATATTATATCATTTAATAATATAGTATTTGTTTTAAAAACTCATTTATGTCGATTTTGACTCTATTTAGTATTTTGTTTTTGTGAAAGTCATAAGAACTTTATTACTTCTAAAAAATACATTGAATCAACCATAACATGTCATATTAACCTAGAAAATTCGTGTATGGAATAAAAAGTTTCAATTTACATTTATTTTAATATTTATAATATCAATTATTTTAATCTTTCATTAATAAGGTAATTACTGCATCATCATTGTGTCATAAATAAATTTAATTATTTAATGTCTAAAAATTATAAATAAAATACCATGATGTAGGAAATATTTTTATATTTCTAATTAATATTTATAGTCAAATTTATATTATGTATAACTCTATATTAAAAATGGTTTAGTTAATAAAATCTGAATTTAACACTTTTAACTCTTCGTTAAATAAAGTATAATAAATGTACTAATATAATACAAGTGGATAAAAAAGGATAATATTTTTGTCTTAGGGTTGATTTTGGTCAAAATACACTTATACAATAGAATTAGGACATGTGTTGGGGTAATTATAATATTATTTTTACCTTTAATCACCATATTTACTTTTAATCGTGGTAAATAAAATTCAAAAGTTACTATTCACCAAAAATTATTTTAATCCTATTGAACCACATTTTACTTACTGATGAAAATTGTGTTTGTCAGATTTTTGAAATTCAATTCACAGAAGCGGTAAAATTATGTTTTATGCAAATTTGTAAATGTGCCTAGAAGGTGGGTAAAAGACATTAAAAAGTTTAATAAAATTATGTACATATATAATCTTATTATAAATCGACTTAAATGAATTACATTGAAATAATATAAGTATTATGTATCTATTTTTATCTTAAAATAAATTTAAATTAAAAATAATTATTTAAATAAAAATTTGGTTTGAAACAATAACATAATGTTTTTCACTATTCATCAAAAATTGAAAGTTTTCATAAAAATAACAAAAATTCACCCTAAGATAATTTGGATATTTCTAATACAAAAATGAAGTCCATTTTGAAAAATAAAAATTTATAAAATTTCAAAAAGTGGGTATTATTATTCATAATTACTTTTTTAAACGTCTAGTTTGATTGATCATGGTGTGCTAGAATCCAGAGTTGCATACAACACAAGCTATTGTATTAATAAAACAGAAGCATATAGTGGAAGCTTGGGGTGTTACACCTCATGTTATGATGATGAATATAACATATGAGGAGACTATAAGGGGGTCTAGTGTGGCTCAATTATGAAGAAATTTACACAAGTATTTCAAAATAAGTTGTTAATATTGTTATCCCTTAAATACACTAATCCTTTATTTCTTAGTATTGTGATATTATTTATGAGATAAAATATTTAAATTATGGGAATGATATAAAATAAAGATATGTCAATATTGGGTCATCTTAGTTGGTATCAAATCTAGTATTTAAATTATGTGTTTTTAGCACAAGATCTAGAAGTACAGGTCTGGGGAACCTCAGTTGTTATCAAATCCGGATTAGTTATTTTTGAGAATTAGTTTAGTTATATTTATGATTACTATGAAAGAAATTTATTGAAAAACCTAAGGATAAGTCTAAGTATATGATAACATCATAAAATTTTGGTAAAGTGAAGATTGTGTGGTTTTCTAGAAATTTTATCCATCTTTGGATAAAAATAAGTGTCACACCCCAATTTTAATTTTCTTATGTTATTTTGGTTTATAATTTTTTTTCTTTGTTTCCATCTCAACTTTTGGGTGTTTTAGATTTAAATATTGAATTTTGGGATATTTTTCTTCAGTTATATGGTTTAGGTTAATAGTTTAGGGGTAATCATACGATCTCATGATGCAGATTCTCTTTTTAGTTCATTTTGAACTTGCACGGTTTGAGTTGAACAACTTTGACATGGTTTAATCCAAACCATGAAGTTCAAAGGGGGAAAAACATGCAAGTATTTGGGTGTTTCTGGTCGAGGGTGCATATCCATAGAACAGTTAGATAAACCATATAGAAGGAATACACATGGACAGTTCATATCGTGAGGGGCACATATTTGGTGCATGATTTAGGAAACCGTGCGACCAAACCATGAACAGTTACCGGGTCATTAAAAATGTGATTTTTTATTTCTTACTTATTTATATTTTAACCCCAAAACACCCCATTTCTTCCTCTCTTGGATTGTGTGACTCAAATGGGTCTCCTCCCTTATTCTCTAAGCTTCTCCTTGTAAGAACCCGGTTCTTATTCTTGAGGTATGGGTTTCTTCTTTTCTCTTTTCCTTAAGTGTTTTTGTGAAAATAAGGAAAATGAAGAAAATCACAAATTTTGTGGCTACATGTCGTGTACTTTTCCACACGCCGTGTACTTTGGCTGTGTGGGATGAGTACACAGGGTGTGTAGCCATGCTGGCAATGAAAGGTTTTAAAACCGACTACACGCCGTGTAGTTTGTATTTACACGCCGTGTATGTGACATCCCCAAATGATAAAGGGTTAAATGACTAAATGATATGACTCATGTAAACAAGGCGCACCTTCCTTTTCGGGAGCCTGTCTGATTAGAACTCTACAGTTAAGCATGCTTGGCCTGAAGTAGTTATCAGGATGGGTTACCTTCTGGGAAGTTTCCCAGGATGTGTGTGAGTGAGGATAAAGCGCACTGGAAAGGACATGTGTTGACCTGTGGGGACAATCATTAGTTAGATAACCCGTTCAGGCACGTGGGTGAGACCTAGGGTGGGGCCCACGTGTCTACAGGGAAACTAGTGGGTGGGGCTCAGTTGTTACATTTGGTATCAGAGGAGGAACCCATCCTTAAGTGCGGTGCACTGTCTGGGTTGAGATGTAGGACCCACAACGAGGGCGTTGTGCTCTAAAGGGGGGTGGGGTGATTTTAACATCCCAAAATGATAAAGGGTCAAATGGCTAAATGATATGACTCATATCAACAAGGTGCATCTTCATTTTCGGGAGCCTGTCTGATTAGAACTCTACAGTTAAGCGTGATTGGCCTGGAGTAGTGATCAGGATGGGTGACTTTCTGGGAAGTTTCCCACGTGTCTACGAGGCAACTGGTGGGTGGAGCCCAGTTGTCACATTTGGTATCAGAGGAGGAACCCAACCTTAAGTGTGGTGCACTGTCTGAGTTAAGATGCAGGGCCCACAACGAGGGCGTTGTGCTCTAAGGGGGGGGGGGGGTGATTGTAACATACCCAAATGATAAAGGGTCAAATGGCTAAATGATATGACTCATATCAACAAGGTGCACCTTCCTTTTCGGAAGCCTGTCTGATTAGAACTCTACAGTTAAGCGTGCTTGGTCTGGAGTAGTGATCAGGATGGGTGACCTTCTGGGAAGTTTCCCACGTGTCAATGGGGCAACTGGTGGGCGAGGCCTAGTTGTCACATTTGGTATCAGAGGAGGAACCAAGCCTTAAGTGCGGTGCACTTTCTGAGTTAAGATGTAGTGCCCACAACGAGGGTGTTGTGCTCTAAACGGGGGGGGGGGGGGGGGTGATTGTAACATCCCCAAATGATAAAGGGTTAAATGGCTAAATGATACAACTCATGTCAACAAGGTGCACCTTCCTTTTCATGTCAACAATGTGCACCTTCCTTTTGGGGATAATCATTAGTCAGATGACCCGTTCAGGCACGTGGGTGAGACCTAGGGTGGGTCCCATGTGTCTACGGGGCAACTGGTGGGCGGGGCCCAGTTGTCACATTTGGTATCATAGGAGGAACCCAGCCTTAAGTGCGGTGCACTGTCTGGGTTGAGATGTACCCACGTGTCTACGGGGCAACTGGTGGGTGGGGCCCAATTGTCACATTTGGTATCATAGGAGGAACCCAACCTTATGTGCGATGCACTGTCTGGGTTGAGATATACCCACGTGTCTACGGGGAAAATGGTGGGTGGGGCCCAGTTGTCACATTTGGTATCATAGGAGGAACCCAGCCTTAAGTGTGGTGCACTGTCTGGGTTGAGATGTAGGGACCACAATGAGGGCGTTGTGCTCTAAAGGGGGGGGGGGGTGATTGTGACATCCCAAAATGATAAAGGGTTAAATGGTTAAATGATATGACTCATGTCAACAAGGTGCACTTTCCTTTTCGGGAGCCTGTCTGATTAGAACTCTACAGTTAAGCGAGCTTGGCCTGGAGTAGTGATGAAGATGGGTGACCTTCTGGGAAGTTTCCCACGTGTCTACGAGGCAACTGGTGGGCGGGGCCCCGTTGTCACATTTGGTATCATAGGAGAAACCCAGCATTAAGTACGGTGCACTGTCTGAGTTTAGATGTAGGGCCCACAACGAGGGCGTTGTTCTCTAAAGGGGCGGGGGGGGGGGGGGGGGTGATTGTAACATCCCCAAATGATAATGGGTCAAATGGCTAAATGATATGACTCATATAAAAAAGGTGCACCTTTATTTTCGGGAGCCTATCTGATTAGAATTCAAATGATAAGGGGTCAAATGGCTAAATGATATGACTCATATCAACAAGGTGCACCTTTATTTTCGGGAGCCTATCTGATTAGAATTCTACAGTTAAGCGTGCTTGGCCTGGAGTAGTGATCAGGATGAGTGACCTTCTGGGAAGTTTCCCACGTGTCTACGGGGAAACTGGTGGGCGGGGCCCAGTTGTCACATTTGGTATCAGAGGAGGAACCCATCCTTAAGTGCAGTGCACTGTCTGAGTTAAGATGTAGGTCCCACAATGAGAGAGTTGTGCTCTAAAGGGGGGGGGGGGTGATTGTAACATCCCCAAATGATAAAGGTTTAAATGGCTAAATGATATGACTCATGTCAACAAGGTGCACCTTCCTTTTGGGGACAATCATTAGTCAGATGACCCGTTCAGGCATGTGGGTGGGACCTAGGGTGGGGCCCAAGTGTCTACGGGGAAACTGGGGGGTGGGACCCAGTTGTCACATTTGGTATCAGAGGAGGAACCCAGCCTTAAGTGCGGTGCACCATCTGGGTTGAGATGTAGGGCCCACAACGAGGGAGTTGTGCTCTAAAGGGGGGGGGGGGGTGATTGTAACATCTTCAAATGTTTAAGGGTTAAATGGCTAAATGATATGACTCATGTCAACAAGGTGCACCTTCCTTTTGGAGACAATCATTAGTCAGATGACCCGTTCAGGAAACTGGGGGGACCTAGGGTGGGGCCCAAGTGTCTACGGGGCAACTGGGGGGTGGGACACAGTTGTCACATTTGGTATCAGAGGAGGAACCCAGCCTTAAGTGCGGTGCACCATCTGGGTTGAGATGTAGGGCCCACAACGAGGGCGTTGTTCTCTAAAGGGGGGGGGGGGGTGATTATAACATCTTAAAATGATTAAGGGTTAAATGGATAAATGATATGACTCATGTCAATAAGGTGCACCTTCCTTTTGGAGACAATCATTATTCAGATGACCCGTTCAGGCATGTGGGTGGGACCTAGGGTGGGGCCCAAGTGTCTACGGGGCAACTGGTGGGTGGGACCCAGTTGTCACATTTGGTATCAGAGGAGGAACCCAACCTTAAGTGCAGTGCACTGTCTGAGTTAAGATGTAGGGCCCACAACGAGGGCGTTGTGCTCTAAAGGGGGGGGGGGGGTGATTGTAACATCCCAAAATGATAAAGGGTTAAATGACTAAATGATATGACTCATGTCAACAAGGTGCACTTTCCTTTTCTGGAGCTTGTCTAATTAGAACTCTACAGTTAAGCATGCTTGGCCTGGAGTAGTGATGAGGATGGGTGAACTTCTGGGAAGTTTCCCACGTGTCTATGGGGCAACTAGTTTTCGGGGCCCAGTTGTCACATTTGGTATCAGAGGAGGAACCTAGCCTTAAGTGCGATGCACTGTCTGAGTTGAGATTTAGGGCCCACACTGAGGGCATTGTGCTCTAAAAGGGGTGGGTGGGGGGGGGGGTGATTGTAACATCCCCAAATGATAAAGGGTTAAACGTCTAAATGATATGACTCATGTCAACAAGGTGCACCTTCCTTTTCGGGAGCCTGTCTGATTAGAACTCTATAGATAAGCATGCTTGGCATGAAGTAGTGATCAGGATGGGTGACCTTCTGGGAAGTTTCCCAGGGTGTGTGTGAGTGAGGACAAAACACACTGGAAAGGACATGTGTTGGCCTGTGGGGACAATCATTAGTTAGATGACCCGTTCAAGCACATGGGTGAGACCTAGGGTGGGACCCATGTGTCTACGGGGCAACTGGTGGGCGGGGCCCAATTGTCACATTTGGTATCAGAGGAGGAACCCAGCCTTAAGTGCGGTGCACTGTATGGGTTGAGATGTATGGCCCACAACGAGGGCATTGTGCTCTCAGGGGGGGGGGTGATTGTAACATCCCCAAATGATAAAGTGTTAAATGGCTAAATGATATGACTCCTTTCAACAAGGTGCACCATTCTCTTCAGGAGCCTGTCTGATTAGAACTCTACAGTTAAGCGTGCTTGGCCTGGAGAATTGATCAGGATGGGTGACCTTATGGGAAGTTTTCCAGGGTGTGTTTGAGTGAGGACAAAACACACTGGAAAGGACATGTGTTGGCCTGTGGGGACAATCATTAGTCAGATGACCCGTTCAGACACATGGGTGAGACCTAGGGTGGGGCCCATGTGTCTACGGGGCAACTGGTGGGCGGGGCCCAGTTGTGACATTTGGTATCAGAGGTGGAACCCAGCCTTAAGTGCGGTGCACTGTCTGGGTTGATATGTAGGGCCCACAATGAGGGCGTTGTGCTCTAAAGGGGGGGGGGGGTGATTCTAACATCCCCAAATGATAAAGGGTTAAATGGATAAATGATATGACTCCTGTAAACAAGGTGCACTTTCCTTTTCCGGAGCCTCTCTGATTAGAACTCTACAGTTAAGCGTGCTTTGCTTGGAGTAGTGATCAGGATGAGTGACCTTCTGGGAAGTTTTCCAGGGTGTGTGTGAGTGAGGACAAAACACACTGTAAAGGACATTTATTGGCCTGTGGGGAAAATCCTTAGTCAGATGACCCATTCAGGCAACTGGTGGGCGGGGCACAATTGTCACATTTGGTATCAGAGGAGGAACCCAGCCTTAAGTGCGGTGCACTGTTTGGGTTGAGATGTACGGCCCACAACGAGGGCGTTGTGCTCTAAAGGGGGGGGGGGGTGATTGTAACATCCCCAAATGATAAAGGACATGTGTTGGCCTGTGGGGACAATCATTAGTTAAATGACCCGTTCAGGCACATGGGTGAGACCTAGGGTGGGGCCCATGTGTCTACGGGGCAACTGGTGGGCGGGGCCCAATTGTCACATTTGGTATCAGAGGAGGAACCCAGCCTTAAGTGCGGTGCACTGTTTAGGTTGAGATGTAGGGCCCACAACGAGGGCGTTGTGCTCTAAAGGGGGGGGGGGGGGTGATTGTAACGTCCCCAAATGATAAAGGACATGTGTTGGCCTGTGGGGACAATCATTAGTTTGATGACCCGTTCAGGCACATGGGTGAGACCTAGGATGGGGCCCATGTGTCTACGGGGCAACTGGTGGGCGGGGCCCAATTGTCACATTTGGTATCAGAGGTGGAACCCAGCCTTAAGTGCGGTGCACTGTCTGGGTTGAGATGTAGGGCCCACAATGAGGGCGTTGTGCTCTAAGGGGGGGGGGGGTGATTGTTACATCCCCAAATGATAAAGGGTTAAATGGATAAATGATATGACTCCTGTAAACAAGGTGCACTTTCCTTTTCCGGAGCCTCTCTGATTAGAACTCTACAGTTAAGCGTGCTTTGCTTGGAGTAGTGATCAGGATGAGTGACCTTCTGGGAAGTTTTACAGGGTGTGTGTGAGTGAGGACAAAACACACTGGAAAGGACATGTGTTGGCCTGTGGGGACAATCCTTAGTCAGATGACCCATTCAGGAAACTGGTGGGCGGGGCCCAATTGTCACATTTGGTATCAGAGGAGGAACCCAGCCTTAAGTGCGATGCACTATCTGGGTTGAGATGTAGGGACCACAACGAGGGCGTTGTGCTCTAAAGGGGGGGGGGGGAGGTGATTGTAACATCCCCAAATGATAAAGGGTTAAATGGATAAATGATATGACTCCTGTCAAAAAGGTGCACTTTCCTTTTCGGGAGCCTCTCTGATTAGAACTCTACAGTTAAGCGTGCTTTGCCTAGAGTAGTGATCAGGATGAGTGAACTTTTGGGAAGTTTCTCAGGGTGTGTGTGAGTGAGGACAAAACACACTGAAAAGGACATGTGTTGGCTTGTGGGGACAATCATTATTCAGATGACCCGTTCAGGCACGTGGGTGGGACCTAGGGTGGGGCCCATGTGTCTACGGGGCAACTGGTGGGTGGGCCCCAATTGTCACATTTGGTATTAGAGGAGGAACCCAGCCTTAAGTGCGGTGCACTGTCTGGGTTGAGATGTAGGGCCCACAACGAGGGCGTTGTGCTCTAAGGGGGGGGGGGGGGTAATTGTAACATCCCCAAATGATAAAGGGTTAAATGTCTAAATGATATGACTCATGTCAATAAGGTGCACCTTCCTTTTCGGGGGCCTCTATGATTAGGACTCTACAGTTAATCATGCTTGGCTTGGAGTAGTGATCAGGATGGGTGACCTTCTGGGAAATTTCCCAGGGTGTGTGTGAGTGAGGACAGAACACACTGGAAAGGATATGTGTTGGTCTGTGGGGACAATCATTAGTTATATGACCCGTTCAGGCACATGGGTGAGACCTAGGGTGGGCTCATGTGTCTACGGGGCAACTGGTGGGTGGGGCCCAATTGTCACATTTGGTATCAGAGGAGGAACCCAGCCATAAGTGCGGTGCACTGTCTGGGTTGAGATGTAGGGCCCACAACGATCGCGTTGTGCTCTAAAGGGGGGGGGGGGGTGATTGTAACATCCCCAAATGATAAAGGGTTAAATGGATAAATGATATGACTCCTGTCAACAAGATGCACTTTCCTTTTCGGCGGCCTCTCTGATTAGAACTCTACAGTTAAGTGTGCTTTGCCTGGAGTATTGATCAGGATGAGTGACCTACTGGGAAGCTTCCCAGGGTGTGTGTGAGTGAGGACAAAACACACTGGAAAGGACATGTGTTGGCCTGTGTGGAAAATCACTGGTCAGATGACCCGTTCAGGCAGCTGGTGGGCGGGGTCCAATTGTCACATTTGGTATCAGAGGAGGAACCCAGCCTTAAGTGCGGTGCACTATCTGGGTTGAGTTGTAGGGCCCACAACGAGGGCGTTGTGCTCTAAAGGGGGGGGGGGGGGGGGGTGATTATAATATCCCCAAATGATAAAGGGTTAAATGGCTAAATGATATGACTCCTGTCAACAAGGTGCACTTTCCTTTTCAGGAGCCTCTCTGATTGGAACTCTACAGTTAAGCGTGCTTTTCCAGGAGTAGTGATCAGGATGAGTGACCTTCTGGGAAGCTTCCCAGGGTGTGTGTGAGTGAGAACAAAACACACTGGAAAGGACATGTGTTGGCCTGTGGGGACAATCATTAGTCATATGACCCATTCAGGCATGTGGGTGGGACCTAGGGTGGGGCCCATGTGTCTACGGGGCAACTGGTGGGCGGGGCCCAATTTTCACATTTGGTATCAGAGGAGGAACCCAGCCTTAAGTACGGTGCACTGTCTGGGTTGATATGTAGGGCCCACAACGAGGGCGTTGTGCTCTAAGGGGGGGGGGTGTGATTGTAACATCCCTAAATGATAAATGGTTAAATGGCTAAATGATATGACTTCTGTCAACAAGGTTCACTTTCCTTTCTAAAGGGGGGGGGGGTGATTGTAACATCCCCAAATGATAAAGGGTTAATCAGATAAATGATATGACTCATGTCAACAAGGTGCACTTTCCTTTTCGGGAGACTCTCTGATTAGAACTCTACAATTAAGCGTGCTTGGCCTGGAGTAGTGATCCGGATGGGTGACCTTCTGGGAAGTTTACCAGGGTGTGTGTGAGTGAGGACAAAACACACTGGAAAGGACATGTGTTGGACTGTGGGGACAATCATTAGTCAGATGACCCTTTTAGGCACATGGGTGGGACCTTGGGTGGGACCTTGGGTGGGGACCATGTGTCTACGGGGCAACTGGTGGGCGGGGACCAATTGTCAGATTTGGTATTAGAGGAGGAACCCAGCCTTAAGTGCGGTGCACTATCTGGGTTGAGATGTAGGGCCCAGAACGAGGGCGTTGTGCTCTAAGGGGGGGGGGGGGGTGATTGTAACATCCCAAAATGATAAAGGGTTAAACGGCTAAATGATATGACTCATGTCAACAAGGTGCACATTCCTTTTCGGGAGCCTCTCTGATTAGAACTCTACAATTAAGTGTGCTTGTCCTGGAGTAGTGATCCAGATGGGTGACCTTCTGGGAAGTTTCCCAGGGTGTGTGTGAGTGAGGAAAAAACACACTGGAAAGGACATGTGTTGGTCTGTGGGGACAATCATTAGTCAGATGACCCGTTCAGGCATGTTGGTGGGACCTAGGGTGGGGCCCATGTGTCTACGGGGTTACTGGTGGGCGGGGCCCAATTGTCACATTTGGTATCAGAGGAGGAACCTAGCCGTAAGTGTGGTGCACTGTCTGGGTTGAGATGTAGGGCCCATAACGAGGGCATTGTGCTCTAAGGGGGGGGGGGGTGTGATTGTAACATCCCCAAATGATAAAGGATTAAAAGGCTAAATGATATGACTTCTGTCAACAAGGTGCACTTTCCTTTCTAAACGGGGGGGGGGGGGTGATTGTAACATCCCCAAATGATAAAGGGTTAAATGGATAAATTATATGACTTCTGTCAACAAGGTGCACTTTCCTTTCTAAAGGGGGGGGTGGGGTGATTATAGCATCCCAAAATTATAAAGGGTTAAATGGCTAAATGATACGACTCATGTCAACAAGGTGCACTTTCCTTTTCGGGAGCCTCTCTGATTAGAACTCTACAATTAAGCGTTCTTGGCCTGGAGTAGTGATCCGGATGGGTGACATTCTGGGAAGTTTCCCAGGGTGTGTGTGAGTGAGGACAAAAAACACTGAAAAGGTCATGTTACAATTAAGCATGCTTGGCCTGGAGTAGTGATCCGGATGGGTGACCTTCTGGGAAGTTTTCCAGGGTGTGTGTGAGTGAGGACAAAACACACTGAAAAGGACATGTGTTGTCCTATGGGGACAACCATTAGTCAGATGACCCCTTTAGGCACGTGGGTGGGACCTAGGGTGAGGACCATGTGTCTACGGGGCAACTGGTGTGTGCGGACCAATTTTCACATTTGGTATCAGAGGAGGAACCCAGCCTTAAGTGCGGTGCACTGTCTGGGTTGAGATGTAGGGCCCACAACGAGGGAATTGTGCTCTAAGGGGGGGGGGGTGATTGTATCATCCCCAAATGATAAAGGGTTAAATGGCTAAAATATATGACTCCTGTCAACAAGGTGCACTTTCCTTTCTAAAGGGGGGGGGGGTGATTGTAACATCCTCAATTGATAAAGGGTTAAAATACTAAATGATATGACTCATGTCAACAAGGTGCACTTTCCTTTTCAGGATCCTCTTTGATTAGAACTCTACAATTAAGCGTGCTTGGCCTGGATTAGTGATCCGGATGGGTGACCTTCTGGGAAGTTTCCCAGGGTGTGTGTGAGTGAGGACAAAACACACTGAAGAGGACATGTGTTGGCCTGTGGGGACAATCATTATTCAGATGACCCGTTCAGGCACGCGGGTGGGACCTAGGGTGGGCCCCATGTGTCTAAGGGGCAACTGGTGGGTGGGGCCCAATTGTCACATTTGGTATCAGAGGAGGAACCCAGCCTTGTTGAGATGTAGGGCCCACGACGAGGGCATTGTGCTCTAAGGGGGGGGGGGGGTGTGATTGTAACATCCCTAAATGATAAAGGGTTAAATGGCTAAATGATATGACTCTTGTCAACAAGGTGCACTTTCCTTTCTAAAGGGGGGGGGGGTGATTGTAATATCCCCAAATGATAAAGGGTTAAACGACTAAATGATATGACTCATGTCAACAAGGTGCACTTTCCTTTTCAGGAGGCTCTCTGATTAGAACTCTACAGTTAAGCGTGCTTGGCTGGGATTAGTGACCAGGATGGGTGACCTTCTGGGAAGTTTCCCAGGGTGTGTGTGAGTGAGGACAAAACACACCGGAAAGGACATGTGTTGGCCTGTGGGGACAATCATTAGTCAGATGACCCATTCAGGCACGTGGGTGGGACCTAGGGTGAGGCCCATGTGTCTATGGGGCAACTGGTGGGCGGGGCCCAGTTGTCACATTTGGTATCAGAGGAGGAACCCATCTTTAAGTGCGGTGCACTGTCTGGGTTGAGATGTAAGGCCCACAATGAGGGCCTTGTGCTCTAAGGGGGGGGGGGGGGGTGATTGTAACATCCCTAAATGATAAAGGGTTAAATGGCTAAATGATATGACTTCTTTCATCAAGGTGCACCTTCCTTTTCGGGAGATTGTCTGATTAGAACTCTACAGTTAAGCGTGCTCGGCTTTGAGTAGTGATCAGGATGGGTGACCTTCTGGGAAGTTTCCCAGGGTGTGTGTGAGTGAGGACAAAGCACATTGGAAAGGACATGTGTTGGCCTGTGGGGACAATCATTAGTCAGATGAACCTTTCAGGCATGTGGGTGGGACCTAGGGTGGGGCCCACGTGTCTACTGGGCAACTGGTGGGCGGGGCCCAGTTGTCACATTTGGTATCAGAGGAGGAACCCAGCCTTATGTGTGGTGCACTGTCTGGGTTGAGATGTAGGGCCCACAACGAGGGCGTTGTACTCTAAGGGGGGGGGGGTGATTGTTACATCCCCCAAATGATAAAGGGTTAAATGACTAAATGATATCACTCATGTCAACAAGGTATACCTTCCTTTTTAGGAGCATGTCTGATTAGAACTTTACAGTTAATCGTGCTTGGTCTGGAGTAGTGATTATGATGGGTGACCTTCTGGGAAGTTTCCCAGGGTATGTGTGAGTGAGGACAAAGCACACTGGAAAGGACATGTGTTAGACTTTGGGGAAAATCATTAGTTACATGAACAGTTCATGCACGTGGGTGGGACCTAGGGTGGGGCCCACATGTCTACTGGGAAACTGGTGGGCGGGGCCCAGTTGTCACATTTGGTATCAGAGGAGGAACCCAGCCTTAAGTGCGGTGCACTGTCTGGGTTGAGATGTAGGGCCCACAACGGGGGTGTTGTGCTCTAGGGGGTTGATTGTAACATCCCCAAATGATAAAGGGTTAAATGGCTAAATGATATGACTCATGTCAACAAGGCGCACCTTCCTTTTCAGGAGCCTGTCTGATTAGAACTTTACAGTTTAGTGTGCTTGGTCTGGAGTAGTGATCATGGTGGGTGACCTTCTGGGAAGTTTCCCAGGGTATGTGTGAGTGAGGAAAAAGCACACTGGAAAGGACATGTGTTAGACTTTGGAGACAATCATTAGTCAGATGACCCGTTCATGCACGTGGTTGGGACCTAGGGTGGGGCCCACGTGTCTACGGGGCAACTGGTGGGCGGGGCCCAGTTGTCACATTTGGTATCCGAGGAGGAACCCAGCCTTAAGTGCGGTGCACTGTCTAGGTTGAGATGTAGGGCCCACAACAGGGGTGTTGTGCTCTAGGGGGGGGGGGTGATTTTAACACCGGAAAGGACATGTGTTGGCCTGTGGGGACAATCATTAGTCAGATGACCCGTTCAGGCACGTGGGTGGGACCTAGGGTGGGGCCCATGTGTCTATGGGGCAACTGGTGGGAGGGGCCCAGTTGTCACATTTGGTATCAGAGGAGGAACCCATCCTTAAGTGCGGTGCACTGTCTGGGTTGAGATGTAAGGCCCACAATGAGGGCCTTGTGCTCTAGGGGGGGGGGGTGATTGTAACATCCCTAAATGATAAAGGGTTAAATGGCTAAATTATATGACTTCTTTCATCAAGGTGCACCTTCCTTTTTGGGAGCTTGTCTGATTAGAACTCTACAGTTAAGCGTGCTCGGCTTTGAGTAGTGATCAGGATGGGTGAATTTCTGGGAAGTTTCCCAGGGTGTGTGTGAGTGAGGACAAAGCACATTGGAAAGGACATGTGTTGGCCTGTGGGGACAATCATTAGTCAGATGAACCTTTCAGGCATGTGGGTGGGACCTAGGGTGGGGCCCACGTGTCTACTGGGCAACTGGTTGGCGGGGCCCAGTTGTCACATTTGGTATCAGAGGAGGAACCCAGCCTTAAGTGTGGTGCACTGTCTGGGTTGAGATGTAGGGCCCACAACGAGGGTGTTGTGCTCTAAAGGGGGGGGGGGGTGATTGTTACATCCCCCAAATGATAAAGGGTTAAATGACTATATGATATGACTCATGTCAACAAGGTGCACCTTCCTTTTTAGGAGCCTGTCTGATTAGAACTTTACAGTTAAGCGTGCTTAGTCTAGATTATTGATTATGATGGGTGACCTTCTGGAAAGTTTGCCAGGGTATGTGTGAGTGAGGACAAAACACACTGGAAAGGACATGTGTTAGACTTTGGGGACAATCATTAGTTAGATGAATCGTTCATGCACGTGGGTGGGACCTAGGGTGGGGCCCACATGTCTACTGGGCAACTGGTGGGCGGGGCCCAGTTGTCACATTTGGTATCAGAGGAGGAACCCAGCCTTAAGTGCGGTGCACTGTCTGGGTTGAGATGTAGGGCCCACAATAGGGGTGTTGTGCTCTAGGGGGGGGGGGGGTGATTGTAACATCCCCAAATGATAAAGGGTTAAATGGCTAAATGATATGACTCATGTCAACAAGGCGCACCTTCCTTTTCAGGAGCCTGTCTGATTAGAACTTTACAGTTAAGTGTGCTTGGTCTGGAGTAGTGATCAGGGTGGGTGACCTTCTGGGAAGTTTCCCAGGGTATGTGTGAGTGAGGAAAAAACACACTGGAAAGGACATGTGTTAGACTTTGGAGACAATCATTAGTCAGATGACCCGTTCATGCACGTGGTTGGGACCTAGGGTGGGGCCCACGTGTCTACGGGCCAACTGGTGGGCGGGGCCTAGTTGTCACATTTGGTATCCGAGGAGGAACCCAGCCTTAAGTGCGGTGCACTGTCTAGGTTGAGATGTAGGGCCCACAACAGGGGTGTTGTGCTCTAAGGGTGGGTGGGGGAGGTGATTGTAACATCCCCAAATGATAAAGGGTTAAATGGCTAAATGATATGACTCATGTCAACAAGGCGCACCTTCCTTTTTGGGAGCCTGTCTGATTAGAACTCTACAGTTAAGCGTGCTTGGGCTGGAGTAGTGATCATGATTGGTGACCTTTTTGGAAGTTTCCCAGGGTGTATGTGAGTGAGGACAAAACACACTAGAAAGGACATGTGTCGGCCTTTGGGGACAATCATTAGTTAACCCGTTCATGCACTTGGGTGGGACCTTGGGTGGGTCCCACGTGTCTATGGGGCAACTGGTGGGTGGGGCCAAGTTGTCACATTTGGTATGAGAGGAGGAACCCAGCCTTAAGTGCAGTTCACTATTTGGGTTGAGATGTAGGGCCCACAACGAGGGCGTTGTGCTCTAAGGGGGGGGGGGGGTGATTGTAACATCCCAAAATGATAAAGGGTTAAATGGATAAATGATATGACTCATGTCAACAAGGTGCACATTTTTTTCAGGAGCCTGTCTGATTAGAACTCTATAGTTAAGCGTGCTTGGCCTGTAGTAGTGATCAGGATGAGTGACTTTCAGAGAAGTTTCCCAGGGTGTGTGTGGGTGAGGACAAAGCACACTAAAAAGGACATGTGTCGGCCTTTGGGAACAATCATTAGTCAGATGACCCATTCACGCACGTGGGTGGGACCTAGGGTGGGGACCACGTGTCTACATGGCAATTGGTGGGTGGGGCCCAGTTGTCACATTTGGTATCAGAGGAAGAACCCAGCCTTAAGTGTGGTGCACTGTCTGGGTTGAGATGCAGGGCCCAAAACGAGGGCGTTGTGCTCTGGAGGGGGGGGGGGTGATTGTAACATCCCAAAATGATAAAGTGTTAAATGGCTAAATGATATGACTCATATCAACAAGGTGCACCTTCTTTTTTCGGGATCCTGTCTGATTAGAACTCTACAGTTAAGCATGCTTGGCCTGGAGTAGTGACCAGGATGGGTGAAATTCTGGAAAGTTTCCCACGTGTCTACGGGGCAACTGGGGGGCGGGGCCCAGTTTTCACATTTGGTATCAGAGGAGGAAACCAGCTTTAAGTGCGGTGCACTGTCTGGGTTGAGATGTAGGGCCCACAACAAGGGCGTTGTGCTCTAAGGGGGGGGGGGTGGTGATTGTAACATCCCCCAAATGATAAAGGGTTAAATGGACAAATGATATGACTCATGTCAACAAGGTGCACATTTCTTTTCGGGAGACTGTTTGATTAGAACTCTACAGTTAAGCGTGCTTGGCCTGTAGTAGAGATTAGGATGAGTGACTTTCTGAGAAGTTTTCCAGTGTGTGTGTGAGTCAGGACAAAGCACACTGGAAAGGACATGTGTCAGCCTTTGAGGACAATCATTAGTCAGATGACCCATTCATGCACGTGGGTGGGACCTAGGATGGGGCCCATGTGTCTACGGGGCAACTGGTGGGCGGGGCCCAGTTGTCACATTTGGTATCAGAGGAGGAACCCAGCCTTAAGTTTGGGGCACTGTCTCGGTTGAGATGTAGGGCCCACAACGAGGGTGTTGTGCTTAAGGGGGGGGGTGATTGTAACATCCCCAAATGATAAAGGGTTAAATGGCTAAATGATATGACTCATGTCAACAAGGTGCACCTTCCTTTTCGGGAGCCTGTCTGATTAGAACTCTATAGTTAAGCATGCTTGGCCTGGAGTAGTGATCAGGATGGGTGACCTTCTGGGACGTTTCCCAGGGTGTGTCTGAGTGAGGACAATGCACACTGGAAAGGACATGTGTCGGCCTTTAGGGAAAATCATTAGTCAGACAAGCCGTTCATGCACTTGGGTGAGACCTTGGGTGGGGCCCACGTGTCTACGGGGCAACTGGTGGGTGGGGCCCAGTTTTCACATTTGGCCTCAAAGGAGGAACCCAGCCTTAAGTGCGGTGTACTTTCTGGGTTGAGATGTAGGGCCCACAACGAGGGCGTTGTGCTCTAAAGGGGGGGGGGGGTGATTGTAACATCCCAAAATGATAAAGGGTTAAATGGATAAATGATATGACTCATACCAACAAGGTGCACCTTTCTTTTTGGGATCCTGTCTTATTAGAACTCTACAGTTAAGCTTGCTTGGCCTGGAGTAGTGATCAGGATGGGTGACCTTCTGGGAAGTTTCCCAGGTGTCTACGGGGCAACTGGTGGGCTGGGCCTAGTTTTCACATTTGGTATCAGAGGAGGAACCCAGCCTTCAGTGCGTTGCACTGTCTGGGTTGAGATGTAGGGCCCACAACAAGGGCGTTGTGCTCTGAAGGGTGGGGGGGGGGGGTGATTGTAACATCCCCCAAATAATAAAGGGTTAAATGGATAAATGATATGACTCATGTCAACAAGGTGCACCTTTATTTTCGGGAGCCTGTCTGATTAGAACTCTACAGTTAAGCGTACTTGGCCTGGAGTAGTGATCAGGATGAGTGACTTTCTGGGAAGTTTCCTAGGGTGTGTGTGAGTGAGGAAAAAGCACACTGGAAAGGACGTGTGTCGGTCTTTGTGGACAATCATTAGTCAGATGATCCGTTCATGCACGTGGGTGGGACCTAGGGTGGGGCCCACGTATCTACGGGGAAACTGGAGGGTGGGGCTCAGTTGTCAGTGTAGTCAGTCGGCAAGCAAATTGTAAGGCGGTGCACTGTCTGGGTTGAGATGTAGGTCCCACAATGAGGGCATTGTTCTCTAAAGGGGCGGGGGGGGGGGTGATTGTAACATCCCAAAATGATAAAGGGTTAAATGGCTAAATGATATGACTCATATCAACAAGGTGCACCTTCCTTTTCGGGAGCCTGTCTGCCTTCCTTTTCGGGAGCCTGTCTGATTAGAACTCTAAAGTTAAGCATGCTTGGCCTGGAGTAGTGATTAGGATGGGTGACCTTTTGGGAAGTTTCCCACATGTCTACGGGGCAACTGGTGGGCTGGGCCCAGTTTTCACATTTGGTATCAAAGGAGGAACCCAGCCTTAAGTGCGGTGCACTGTCTGGGTTGAGATGTAGGGACCACAACAAGGGCGTTGTGCTCTGAAGGGGGGGGGGGTGATTGTAACATCCCCCAAATAATAAAGGGTTAAATGGATAAATGATATGACTCATGTCAATAAGGTACACCTTTCTTTTCGGGAGCCTGTCTGATTAGAACTCTACAGTTAAGCATGCTTGGCCTGGAGTAGTGATCAGGATGAGTGACTTTTTGGGATGTTTCCCAGGGTGTGTGTGAGTGAGGAAAAAGCACACTGGAAAGGACGTGTGTCGGCCTTTGGGGACAATCATTAATCAGATGATTCGTTCATGCACGTGGGTGGGACCTAGGGTGGGGCCCACGTATATACGGGGAAACTGGTGGGTGGGGCTCAGTTGTCACAATGTAGTCAGTCGACAAGCGAATTGTAAGGCGGTGGAAGCAACCACCAGCTGAGCGACAGTAGACGTCATGTAATCAGGAATACACACTGTGTACTCTTGTCGACAGATGAACAGTGCTGCGGTGGAAAGAAGCCACTGAAGGAACAGTTAAAAAAATAAAAAGTACACACTGTGTACTCAATAGTACACGTCGTGTAGTCTGTTTTTTTTTCACTTAAAATGGGCAGGGGCCTCCTTTGTTCATAGAGGAATCTTAGAACGTCGTTGGAGCTCGGGAGGATGACTGGAGCATCGGAGATCAGCTGACCATGCATCGAGAATCTGTTTCCGCTTCTGCCGATCACATTGGAACCGCATGGGTGAGTTCTCCATTCTTCTTGCGCTGTTCTTACCAATTCTTCCTCTTAGGGAATTTATTTGCGTTTGAACGGGAATTATTTTATCCCAAATCTACGTCATTTTTCGGCATTTCTAGAAGCACTGTTCACATATACCGATCAAGGGTGATTAAGGTAGGTGGCCTGGTGTTTAAATTAAAACTGCTGTGCGTTTTTGTGTACCTTTGTGCTAAAAGCCCATGTTGGGGTGTCCTATGGCTGAGGCCTTGGCTGTTTTAAATACCTAGAATTGTATAGATAATTAAATGTAATTGTAAAATGCTGTTTGAGATCACTGCTTGGATCCAGGACCACCCCTGGGGTGTGTTCCTCTATTTAGCCGTTTGGCCAGGTTACCCGAGGGTATAACTTAAATATTTAGCATGTCTTAAATTACCTTGAGAGGAATTGTATATAAATTTCTTGTTTATATGTTGGTAATGGCCTGATTACTTGTTTAGCCTGAGGGCAGTGTTGTGCTTAGCCTTTGGGCAGTGCCCTGTTCAGCCTGAGGGAAAATTCTTTCATGCCTGTGAGCAGTAGATTCTGTGCCTATGGGCGACACCTCGTATGCCTGTGGGAATTATTTGATATGCATGTGGGTAGATTCCTGTGGGTTTGGATTCTCTTTAACTGAGGGTAAGGGTTTGCGTGCCTGAGGACACTAACTGTTTACTTAGGAAATTCACCATGGAGATGTCTTATTTTTAATGGTTTAATGAATATTAAATATAGAAATATAACTGGTAAATTCAGTTACTTCAGAGTACTGCTTAGTTTATTGCTTTTATTACTAAACACTGTTGTTGCACATTTACACTGACAGTTGGGCACGGGCCTTTGGTGAGTGCCTATTGGGATTTATTTCTAACACCCTATTTGGGTCATGACTTCGACCCAAATAGACTATATTTCTGAGGGTATGGATAAGGGAAAGGGTCCCTATATAGGTACATGATTGTTGTAGAGGATGAGGAGAGCATGGGACTGAGCTTAGGCTTGCGATACTGCTGAGTTCCTGTTGCACTGTTTTGTTTTGTTTTGCTGTACCTTGTATTTTGAGCAGTATTGTATTGTATTTTATTGCAGTGTATCCTGTTATGGCTGTTTTTCATAGAATAGTGACATGCTGCATTTTCATACATATATGACTGCTGGTTCTCTTTTACTTCGGTTATCCATTCAGTTATATTTTGTTCACTGTTTCTACTGTTGTATGCTATTTATTTTTCTTCTGCTGCGCTACACTTTAAAAAATGAGGGCATAGTTTCCCCACTATCAGACCCGGTCCCTCGCTTCTAGTCAGCATCCTCTGGCATTTGAGGAAATGCGCTTGAGGTAATGTGACCAACCGGGTCCGGGGCACGCGTTGAGTGGCTTCCAGAACCGGGACGTTACAAAGTGGTATCAGAGAAGGTTCTTTTCTTTGACTGACTATTTGAAGCCTTAGTCAGGGACATGATATAAATAGTAGTTGGTAATAAGTTGAGCTTGGGAGTAGCTAACCTGTGTACAAGGAAAAACCAGTCTACCTCGTATTTTTTCAATTCTTCTGATTTTTTAAATTTTACAGTTGATTTGATTTTCACTATTGGGTGACACACTTGTTATTGTGTTGTTTATATTTTATCCATGGGTTCTATTTAGTTTCAACCCGATGAGATGAGGGTATTCCATCTCATGCATCATTTAGGAACATTCTAGAAATCACATGCCATGTATAGTTCCATGCCATGTAGGCGTATTAGACATTGCATGTTGTTGTGAGAGTTGTTGTGCTAGAAAAAGCATGTTGTTGTGATAACTGCTTTGATAAATACCTGCTATGTGATAGGGTATTTTTTGTGTGAGTCTGTTGATAGGATGGATTCCAAACTTTGGTTTTGGGGAGTATGGGCCCTCAATGACCAGAATTTTGTGGATCATTGACTTTTTTACTTGTGTATAACATGTATAAGATGCCAAAATTTGATTTGCGGGGAGTATGGGCCCTCACGGGTCAGAATTTGGCACTTAGGTGTTGTTTCTTAGTATTTTTTGTGTTCTGGAGTAGTTTCAGGGGATTACTGTCTGAAAAAACCCAGATACACACTGTGTAGTTCCTTGGACACACGCCGTGTGTTCTTCTGTTCAAGAAGAAAAGAAAACTTTTTGAGTAAATGCCGTGTACCCGCAGTACACACCGTGTAGTCTCTTCCCGTGTCATAGACCGTGTGGGTAGGGACACGGGGTAGGAATTGGCTTTGGGAAACACGTTGTGTACCAGATGTACATGCCGTGTATGGTTGACCCAGAGTCCACCGTGTAACTAACAACACCTATGGAGAAACTTTAAGACATACACACCGTGTTCACCATGGAACACACCGTGTAGTCTGACCTAGGGACCCGACCGTGTAGCTAACAAACACGGGTTGATGTTACCTCTTCTTGAACACAATGTGTACCTGTGGGACATGCCGTGTAGTACTTAATGGTGGGAGACCGTGTGGACTTAGCCGTGTGGATGAGGAAACTGGGTGGTGTACACATCGTGTGTGGGTGTAACACGCCGTGTGGTGACAACCGAGTAGTTGGCCGTGTCACAAATGACACAGGCAGTTGGAAAATTAAACCATACACGCCGTGTAGCTTACATAAATGACATGTAGTCTTGTTCCAAGGTAGCTGTGTGGCTTATCCATGTAGAAGGACTCAGGCAGGGAAGGAGGATTCAAGTACATACCGTGTATTTAGAAGACACACCGTGTGTTTCAGGTGTTACACGACCAGTTTAAGCTAGAGTACACGCCCATGTCAACGGATTGTGAGAACATGCCATGTAGTATTTAAACACGCCGTGTAGGAAAGTTTTGTAAATTTTGAAAACTTTCTTTCTCCGTATCCTTGTTTTTGGTCTTTTATAATCTTGATCTAAGGTGTGCGTTTGACCTTTTAGAGTCATGCCACCGAGAAGACCACACGTTGTTCACCAAGAGAGCGTCAACGATTATATTTCAGAGATGGTAGGACATGGGCTACCAGTGGATCCTCTAGCATATCTAGATGCGGCACCATCCATTATACCAGACATAGACATGAATGCGCAGTTCTGTGAAGGCTTCATGCAGTTCATGCATACCTTCCAGAGAGCACTGTCGGCTGCCACATCTATGGCTGAGCTGACTCGTATCTTCTAGCAGCAGCATCCACTTACATTTTTAGGGGATGGCGGACCACAGGCTGTGGAGTCTTGGATGGATTCATTGCAGACTATTTTCGAGCATCTTGAGATACCTCCAGGGTAGAGGTTCAAGCTTGTGACTTATATACTGCGTGATTCTGCCAAGAGACGCTGAGGGAAGATCGATCTCGAGAGGTCATGAACCTGCAGTAGGGTGCTATATCGGTGATGGATTATTCTACTCGTTTCACCGAGCTTTAGCGTTTTGCACTCGTTCTGGTGGGTGATGAAATGTTGAGGGATAGATGCTTTGAGGATGGTCTTCGATATGAAATTTGAGCACTGGTGAATGTTTTCAGGTTGCCTACAGTACATGATATTGTGAACCAGACATTGATTACCGAGTGGAACCTACGAGAAGCTAGTGGTGTAGGCCAGGGTGGTTCGACACCAGTTTTTGATACTATTTATACTAGTAAGAGGAAGAGATAGATGGAATTCTCTAATGATTGAAGCACCATCTAGAATAATGCTTCAGGGGGAAAGGTCATGTGCTACCAGTGTGGTAAAGAGGGGAACAAGAGACCAAAATGTCCATGTGACCCAGTGAAATACCGAGCTTGCGGCAGGATGGGGCATCTGCAATGCTTTTGCAGGGCGTTTCCACCAGTGGATAGTGAGAGGGGTTCTGTGCAGACTTTGCGTATGGGAGAAGGACTAGCAGCTTCTTACCAGTTAGGAAACTGGAATACGTCAGGGCGTGCAGGCAGAGATGGTGGTCGTGGCTGTGGTATCTAGGCACCAGGATCTTAGAGGCAGCAGGGCAGGACATCTTAGGGTAGCCAGGCTGTGTCGCAGGGCTACGGCACTAGGCAGTCATATACAGTGCAACAGACTCAATAGAAGCAGGATCCCAGAATTTCTACCGTCAGAGGTACTATTCTAGTAGCTTATATTTTATCTTCAGTACTTTTTGATACGGGTGATACAAATAGTTTCATATCTATGCCCATTGTGAAGAGCCTTGGGATCTGTGTTTCTTCTTCTTCTGATGTTATGATGCTAAACACTCCGTTGGGAATGAGAATGACATGTGTGCGTCAGTGCAAGGAGTGACCCCTTGAGGTTGGTGGGTGTCAATTTCTATGGGACCTCTATGTCTTACAGATGACAGCTTATGGTGTCATTCTTGGGATGGATTGGTTGGTTCCCTTTCAAGCCTTTGTAGACTGCTATCGTCTCAGAGTGCATTTCACATCACCAGAGGGCAGAGAGTTTCTATACAAGGTTGAATGGGATGTTTAGGCGAGTCAAGCAGGACCAGAGCGTCGTGGGCGAGGTGGAGTGACAACCCAGATTTTGAGTTTATATCTGGATGATCAGGGGACTTTTCAAAAGGATTTCCCTCTAGTAGTTGATCGTTTCAGGGATGTCTTCCCTGATGACTTTTTAGGTCTTTCTCCAGAGCGAGAGGTGAATTTCTTTATTGATCTTGTGATAGGAGCGGCACCGGTGTCCATTTATCCTTATAGGATGGCTACACCTGAGTTGCAAGAGATCAAGAGACAGTTAGAGGAGTTACAGGTAAAGGGTTTCACTCGACCCAGTACTTCTCCTTGGGGTACGCCTGTCCTTTTTGCGAAGAAGGCAGACGATACCCTTATACTTTGTGTGGATTATCGGAGTTTGAACCAGCTGACGGTCAAGAACCGATATCCCTTGTTGAGAATTGATGATCTTTTTGATCAACTTCAAGGAGCATGACTGTTCTCAAAGATTGAATTGATATCCGAATATCATCAGTTACGCGTTAGACCATCAGATATACCACTTACAGCTTTTTGGAGCAGATATGGTCTATAAAAGTACTTGGTTATGCCATTTGGACTCATGAACGTGCCAACAGTTTTCATGGATCTAATGAATCATGTGTTACACCCTTAACTGGATTCCTTTGTGGTAGTCTCCATGGAAGATATCTTGGTGTACTCTCACACTCGACATAACCATGCCACCCATCTTGAGATCATTTTGAGTATACTGAGAGAGCAGAAGATATATGCTAAGCTCTCAAAGTTCCACCTTTGGATGGACCAGATACACTTCCTGGGTCATATCATCTTAGACGCAGGAGTTTCCGTGGACCCAGAGAAAGTGAGAGCAGTAGTTTGCTGGGAGCAGCCTAAGAACGTGTTTGAGATACAAAGTTTCTTGGGGATGGATGGTTACTACAAGTGATTTATATAGGACTTATTCTGCTTAGCAAAACCATTGATGGGGTTGAATAAGAAGGGTGTGAAGTTCGTTTGGTCAGAAGCTTGCGAGACAGCCTTTCAAGAGCTGAAGGGAAGGTTGAAATCAACACCAGTTCCGATACTTCCAGAGAAAGGGAAGAGATATACAGTTTATTGTGATGCATCAGGTATTGGGCTGGGAGAAGTGTTGATGCAGGGCAATCGAGTTTTTGCGTATGGGTCTCAGCAGTTGAGGCCACATGAGAGGAATTACACTATGCATGACATTGAGTTGGCTATATTTGTTCATGTGTTGCGCTTTTGGAGACATTATCTCTTGGGAGATAATTTTGTGGTTTACACAGACCACAAAAGTCTCAAGTATATCTTTACCCAGTGTGACCTGAATTTGAGACAGTGAAGGTGGGTTGAATTCCTTCAGTCCTTCAATTTTGAGCTTGCCTATACACCAAGTAAGGATAATGCAGTTGCTGATGCACTGAGCAGGAAGACTCAGACACATGCAGTTCATGAGGCCAGTGGTGAGTGGTAGCTTATGACCTTGTTCTTTGAGATGCATTTGGAGGTGCACAATAGTCAGGGGTAGACCTACCTTTCTTCCTTAGCTGTGAATTCTAACCTCCTGGATAGAGTGAGGATGAGATAGCTATCAGATTCAGAATAACTAGTTCTACGGGAGTCGGTGGAAAGTGAGGACCCTCCTCCTGGATGGACGATAGGCGGTTATGAGGTATTGCGTTTCCATGGACAAGTATGGGTTCCAGGGAATATACATGAGGAGATGATGCGGGAGTTTCATGCTTCAGCTTGGGCAGTGCATCCCGGAGTTACTAATATGTATCGTGACTTGAGACGTCAGTAATGGTGGCCGGGTATGAAGAGGGAGATAGCTGGTTTTGTTACGAGGTGTTCCACCTGTCAGCAAGTGAAGGCGGAGCATCAAAGGCCATCCGGACTGTTACAGCAGTTACCCATTCCGGAGTGGAAATAGGATGATTTCGTGATGGACTTTGTGACTGGGTTGCTGAGGTCACCTTGAGGCAATGATACCGTGTGGGTTGTTGTGTACAATCTCACAAATGTAGCTCACTTTTTTCTAATCAAGGAGACCTTCGGAGTTGACGAGATTGAGAAGTTGTATATTTGAGAGGTCATACGTCTTCATGGGGTCCCTCATTCTATCGTTTCAGATAGGGATGCCCATTTTATGTCTCGTTTCTGGAATAATTTTCAGAGGGCATTGGGTACACAGGTGCTTCTGAGCACAGCTTACCACCCTCAGACCGATGGTCAGTCAGAGCATACGATATAGGTGCTAGAGGACATGCTGCGTGCATGCATCCTAGACTTTGGGGGCTCTTGGGAGAAGTGTATACCCCAAATCGAGTTTGCCTATAATAATAGTTTTCAGGAAACTATTGAGATGACACCTGACGAGGCTTTATATGGTAGGTCATGCCGATCACCTTTGTGCTGGATGGAGGCAGGTGAGATAACTTTACTAGGATCACGACTTGTGTAGGTGACTTCTTAGAAGGTCTAGTTGATTCAGAAGTGGATGACTACCACACAGTCTCATCAGAAATCTTATGATGATCACCATAGACGACCCTTAGAGTTTGTGATTGGGGATCATGTTTTCTTGTGTGTTTCACCGAGTTTGGGACATAGGCGGATTAGGAGATAGGGTAAAATTTCACCAAGGTATGTGGGGCCATTTGAGATTCTAGAGAGTGTCGGGCCGGGTGCCTATCTGTTGTAGTTACCATAGAGGTATCGGTCCATGAACAACGTCTTCCATGTATCTCAGTCGCACCGCTATCATTCAGACCCATCTCACATCTTTCAGCCATAGTAGGTTGAGCTTCAGATAGATGCGTCCTTTGAGAAGCATCCGATTTGTATCGTGGATAGGAGCACAAAGGTTCTCCGAGGCTGGTCAGTTCATCTCATACGGGTACTATGACAGCATGGCCGAGTGCAGGACGAAACCTGGGAGTGGGAGACTGACGTACGTGCTTAGTGGCTAGAGTTGTTCTGAGCTTTATCTCCACCACACTTGGAAGGGATATTTGGGGACAAATTGCTTTAAGGGGGGAGTTTGTAAGAACCTGGTTCTTATTCTTGAGATACGAGTTTATTCTTTTCTCTTTTCCTTAAGTGTTTTTGAGAAAATAAGGAAAATGGGGAAAAATCACAATTTTTTTGGGTACACGCCATGTACTTTTCCACACACCATGTACTTTGGCCATGTGGGATGAGTAGATAGGGTGTGTAGCCATGCTGGTGATGAAAGGTGTAAAAACCGACTACACTCCATGTAGTTTGTAGTTACACACTGTGTAGTTTGTCGGTAGGTGAATAGTAAGGTGGTGGAAGCAGCTACCAGCTGAGTGAAAGTACATGCCATGTAATCAGAAATACACACCGTGTACTCATGTCGATAGATGAACAGTGCTATGGTGGAAAGCAGCCTCCAAAGGAGTAGTTATCAAAATTAAAAGTACATGATGTGTAATCAATAGTACACGCTGTGTAGTCTGTTTTTTTTACTTAAAATGGGCAGTATCCTCCTTTGTTCACAGAGGAAGCATATAACATCATTAGAGCTCGAGAGGACAGCCAGAGCTTCGGAGATCAGCTGACCGTGCACCGGGAACCCGTTTTCACTTCTACGATCACGTTGGAACTACACGGGTGAGTTCTACCTTCTCCTTGCACTGTTATTACCAATTCTTCCTCCAAGGGAAGTTATTTTTGTTTGAAAAAGAATTATTTTATCCCAGATCTACGTCATTCTTGGGCATTTTTGGAAGCACTGTTCACATATACCGATCAAGGGCGATCGAGGTAGGTGGTCTGGTGTTTAAATTCCAACTACTGTGCGTTTTTGTGTACCTTTGTGCTATGAGCCCATGTTGGGGTGTCGTGTGGCTAAGGACTTGGCTGTTTTAAATAACTATAATTGTATAAATAATTAAATGTAATTGTAAACTGCTATTTGGGATCGTTTCTTGGATCTAGGACCACCCCTGGGGTGTGTTCCTCTATTTAGCCATTTGGCCAGGTTACCCGAGGGTATACCATAAATATTTAGCATGTCTTAAATGACCTTGAGAGGAATTTTATATAAATTTCTTGTTTATATGTTGGTCATGGCTCGGTTACTTGTTTAGCCTGAGGGCAGTGTTGTGCTTAGCCTGTGGGCAGTGCCTTGTTCAGCCTAAGGGAAAATTCTTTCATGCCTATGGGCAGTAGATTCTATGATTGTGGGTGACACCTTGTACGCCTGTGGGAATTACTCGATATGCCTGTGGGAAGATTCTTTTGGGTTTGGATTCTATTTACCTGAGGGTAAGGGTTTGCATTCCTGAGGACATTGACTATTTACTTAGAAAATCCACCGTGGAGATGTCTTATTTTGAATGGTTGAATGAATATTAAACATAGAAATATAACTGGTAAAGTTAGTTACTTCAGAGTAATGCTTAGTTTAGTTTATTTATTATTGCACACTGCTGTTGCACATTTACACTGATAGTTGGGAACGAGCCTTTGGTGGGTGCCAACTTGGATTTATTTCTCATACCCTGTTTGGGTCATGTCTTCGGCCAAAACAGACTATATTGCTACAGGTATGGTTAAGGGAAAGGGTCCCTATACAGGTACATGATTGTTGCATAGGAGGAGAAGAGCATAGAACCGAGATTAGGCTTGCGATGCTGCTGAGTTCCTATTGCACTGTTTTGTTTTGTTGTACCTTGTACTTTAAGCTGTATTGTATTGTATTGTATTTTAGTGTATCCTATTTTGGCTATTTTTCATAGAATAGTGACATCCTACATTTTCATACATATATGAATACTAGTTCTCTTTTAATTCAGTTATCCATTCAGTTATATTTTTTTCACTGTTTCCGCTATTGTATGCTATTTATTTTTCTTCCACTGCGCTACACTTTGACAAATGAGTGCATAGTTTCCCCACTATCAGACCCAGGTCCTCACTGCTAGTCGGGAGCCTCTGCCATTTGGGGAAATGCACTTGAGGTCATGTGACCAATCGGGTCTAGGGCACCCATTGAGTGGCTTCCGAAACCGGGACGTTACACTCCTCCTCTCCCAAGGGTAGATCCAAGTGGTTTCTTCATGTTTTGGGGATATATCTTCATGGTATTCTCCTTCTCTCTTCTCCCTCTTCCTCTTTCCATTTTCTCTCAAGTTATTATTCTTCTATGGCCTTGTGGATCTAGGGTTCATGTTTCTTTGGGATTAAATTTGGTGTTTTATGTTGTTAAGGTTCATTTGGGTTTTTATTTCCTTATTGGACCCTCATGAAGTTATTTTATGTGGGAATTGTTGAAGAACTTGTGATTTGAGGTAGGTTTCCCTATGCACTTACACTTTGAATTTAATAATAGTTAGTTTATTTATCTTCACACCTTTCTTATATGTTAATTAGCGATTTATGATTTATAAAATAATTTTTTGATGATAAATGAGGTGATTTTCATATTTTTTTGAATTATATGCTATTTCTTTGTTAAACTATGAACACTAAGTGTTTGGTAAATTTCCTAGTTATCCCCCACAAGTGGAATATGATGTTTAAAGCATGGTTTGGATTTATAAATGTATTTGTGGAATCTAAAATGTTGGTTTTGGATTTCTCAAATGTATTTCTAGATATTTTTATATTTAAAAGAGGTGTTTGATTGGTTCTTAAAAATTATTTTACATGTGATAGAAATGTGTTGGTTTCCTTTTGGAAACGGGTAATTTGTCAAAGTGTGTTTGAGGCCTGTTTTGGAATTTTTGTGAAATTGGTTGTCCTAAAAAATCTCCTTGAATATTTATCTTTCCTTGGTTATGTTTAATGTTCTGGGAGGTCTATGATAATATAATCCCTTGTGATTAAATGGTTTAAAGGAAATAGATTGTTCCTTGGGGTGACTCAGGGGTGACTTTTTTATGTGTTTCTTGTGTATGATGTATTTTCATGTGATTGGATGCTTGTTTTTTCATTTTTGGGGCACCCCACTTTAGTCTTGACATGGGAACCTAACATAGCTAACATATTTTTAGTTAACATTTGCTACAATAGATTAGGTTTTTTCTATTTCTATTTCCCCTTATGATAGACATTTATGTGCTTTGGGATAGTGCCTCTTAGTCAAACTAGTTAGGGGACGATTGAGCATGTCGGCGAGTTGATGTCATTGGGAAAGGAATAAATTAAACATGAGTCAGATATAAATATATTCTAGATTATTCCACTAAGCTCATAGGTTCTCCCATAAACTTCAACACTTAGTTATCTACTATGGATGATATATATGCATTGTTAGTTGGATACTTGTGCGTGATATTTTTCCATTTCCCTTGTTTTTTGACCATTGCTACTACTTTCTTGTATGGTTAACTTCTTAGATAAAATTTATGTGTTAGATTTCAAAGGTTTAAGGAAAATGTTTTAGAATTTTTTTCTCCACCTTTCCCTTTATAATAAAAACATCATCTTTCTACTAGAAAATGTTAATTTTCTCTTATTGGAAAAATATGAATTTAAATGGAAAAAGGGAAATGGATAATGTTTTGTTTTAAAGTGAGAAATGTTTGAGAAAAACTTAGATTTTTATATTTTATTTAAAACCAAAAATTGATGTTTCTTTTATTGAAAGGAAATGAATTTTGAATAGATTTTTTGAGCATTCCTACTGAGTTTTAATACTCACACCTATAGTTCTTTCTTGTTTTTGTCTTTTGGTGTAGGTTCTAGATTGGTTCCAATCTCCATGGGTGATAATTGGTTTTGGTATCAGATATTTACCCTCAGGTTCACATAGAGGTGTTGTGGTCTTTATGTTTAGTTTGGGTTTTATTGTTCACTTTATTGTATTTTCAATTTTGGTATAAATGATGTTTAATTTGGTAATTATATTTATTTTGGGATGATATGTTTATTTTTCAACCATTTAGTTTATTTTATTGGGATAAATCATTCCCTTTATTTCTCTATTGATGCCCCGACATTAGTTTCCAGCTTGGAAGGATCTAGAACACCTCTTGGGACTTGTCTCAGGCTGACTTGGGTGACTGGTTTGGGGTTGACCTTGGTTGGTTCGTGAAAAAATGGTATCAGAGGTAGGTTTGGTTCTTTAGGGGGCATAGATTTGAGAGCACCATTTGTTATTTGGGATATCAATGTATATGGGGTTGGACTATTATAATTTGGATTGTAGGTATGAGGGAGTGTCTGGCCAACACTTTTGATGCTGAACCTCAGGTATCCATGATAAGTTGGTTTATATTTTATTTCTTTGGTTCTTATGGTTTGTTTGGTGTTTGGGAAATAAAAAGGGGAGTTTTTATAAAGGTATAAATGGGATTTCAGGGCTTGGAAATCCCTATAGAGCTGGGTATATAGTCTTAGAAGACTCTCTGTAATGGTGGTGAAATTTTCATATGGACACTAACCATATTAGCAAGTCTCCCATTGACACTAGTTTCCCCTTAAGAGTGTTTTTGAGTCTACTTTAATTTTTAGAGTTTTTTAAAAAACCCCTATGTTGGAATTGTAAAAATCTAGATTTTAAGTGGTAATGTTTTTATTGGTGGAATATGGAAAATGAATTTTCATATTCTTTTTAAAAAGGGTTTTGTAAAATTACTTTAAATAAGAATAATTTTTTTATGAAATTGGTTTTTAATCAAATGAATCTTAATGAAATGATATTTTTTGAGATGGTAGGGATGTTTTGAAATGGGATAAATTGTATTTTGAATGGAATTCATAGGACCTTTGTTTAAAAAATGGAATAAAATGGAATGAAGTGTAGAGTTTGAAAATAGTTTTGATTTAGCGATTAGTTATCTTTTGAAAATGTTTTTTGAAAGCTAAAGTGGAAAGTAAATTGAGAATGTGAGAACATGGGCGGAATGTTTTGTTTCAAGGTGGAAAATAATATGTCATTAACATTTGGTATTCTTGTGAGTGATCACATGCAAGGATGTGTGTGAAAGGGTTGATGGTTGATGGAACAGGTAGATGGGTGCCCAGATTGGCATGGGAATATATGTGTGTGGGGCTCCATAGAATACCATTTGTGAGAGTACAACTTCCCAAGTTTGTTTTACTTTTCAAAAGTGTTTTGAAGAGGAAAATATATGATGTTTTAATAACCAGTGATTTCTTGTGATTTGGAAATGTTTTTTATGTGGTGTTTTGATTTTGATAATTCTTGTTGATAAATTGGTTTTTATTGATTTCTTGGTTTTCTTGTTTCTTAGTGTATTACCCCACCAATGATTCAATGGATATTTTCATTTCAACTATGATTAGTTCACCATTAGTGGACCCTCCAGTTGATTAAACCATATAATTCCTTCTTGAATTGTAGAATTTGAATCCTAATCTCTTTTATGGTCAAGAGGATCCTCTCAAAGGGGGAGAGTGAATGTAGAAAATTGAGAGAATCTTTAGTTTCCATGAGTTTCTTGACCCGTTAAAGGTTAAGTTTACTACCTTCATGCTTGGAGGTTTGACTTGGAAGTGGTAGAGGTCAGTCTCTCCAACCAAGCCTTGGGAAGATCTTACCTGGGAGTTCTTCAAGGCTTCATTCATCCAGAAATATTTATATGAAGTAGTGAAGGTGAGAAAGGGATTGGAGATGTGTTGTCTATAGCAAGGTCATGGATCGGTGTTGGAGTTATTATTTCATTTTATGTATCTAGTTCCCTAACATTTGAAGTGGGATGTAGATGATTCCTTAAAGGATTGACATTTTAATAATGAGCTTTGTCCTGATCTGTAGTTAAAGGTGTCAAAGTTTAGTCTAACCTCATTTACTGACGTGGTGAGGAAAGATTTTTGGTTTGAATCAATGTTAGAAAGAGTTATTGAGGTAGTCAACCTTCATCCAAACTTTGGAAGCAGTGAAGAGAATTATAGCAAAGATATGGGGAATTTTCTTGAAGCTATTGGTGATGGTCATGGAATTAAAAGGTCTCTATATCTTTCATCAGCTTTTTATAAGTGCATAATATTGGCGTGTCATCAGTGCGAAAATCTAGATCATAAGAACATGCCATTTATGAGTGATCCAAAGACCTTACATACCTATGTATTCCTTGGTTACTTATAAAAATTTTGTTTGGGTGTTTCTAGGAAGTGACGTGGATCCTGAACCACCCCTTTAGAAAACACCTGATCCTGTTTGTAGAATTAGGGTGCTATTTTGGGCTCAGTTTAAAGTCCCTTTCTATATAATTATAATTTCGTTTTAATGGTTGTGTCCAGTGGCGTTTTTAAGTGTTGTATTTTCTTTAAATTATAAAAATGGATGTCGTGGATCTCCTCAAGAATTATATTTTAATGGAAGAATGTTTTTATTTTTTAAATTTTAAATTTTTCTATTCTATGTAGAGATATGTTTCATGTGTTACTTTTTCCTATAGTTTCTAATTAGGGAGAAAGAGGTTGACACATGTTCATATTCTAAATCCTTATCTTGGTTAAAGTTACTTATTGGAGGAAAGTGACTCTTTTGGTGTGTTGTGTTCTTTTGGTTCTACCTGGGGTGTAATGTGGCCACTCATGAGACCAAAATAAGGAGTTTTGATCAAGGATTATCAGTTCTTGAATACGGGGAAGTGTATGATTCAAGACATTAGGGCTCCAACCATAGGTCCTAGAGTAATTCTCTTCATGAATTTAGGAATCTCTAGGGGTGTGTGAAACCTTGAATCAGTTATTTTCTCAACCGTTGGGGTGTAGGCAGTTTGAATGTTCTTATTTTAGCTTTCATTATTATTGCAAGTTTCTACTTGTTGCAAAATCTTTGTGGTATTATCCTTTTGAAATTGTACTGGTTGCCCCTTTTCAGATTTTAATCTCTGATTGGTTTCCCTTGTGTAGTTAATGATTATGAGTCAGTTTGTTTTTGGTTTGTGCTCATCTGAAGATGGTTGTGTCTTGGGGAGATGGTGAATCATGGACTGGTTTTCTTCTTGGTTTGGAGTTTCTTTAGTTGGGGCCCCCTTGTGTTGGGGGGTTGGTCTGTGTGGGGTGTTCTTGGGTTGGTCCGTGTTGGGTTTCCCATGTCGGTTGGTGATGGTTGGTTTCTAATGGTGGGGAGTCGATTCTAGCCTATCTTGTGGGAAAATAGGTTTGGTCTCTGGTGTTAGTTTGGTGCTAGTGTATTTGTTTCAGAGTTGTTTGATTCTGTGTCTTTTTCATTTAGATGGATGTTCGAATTTTGGAGTATGAACGATAGTTTTTCTTATGGTGAGTTTGTGGGGTTTACTATTTGAGATTTCCATTATTTTTTGAGAAGTGTTTTTGATTTTTTGATTTATTTTGGGTAGAAGTACATGCTTCATCTTGGTGATAGTCAAGATACTTTACAGTTTTGGGAATCAAATCGTGTGAGTGTGAGAGCCTTTGTCTTTGATCGATCAACTAGAGATATTTTGTATTTATAGGGTTAGAAAGCATAATGATGGGGAAAATTGTCAAACCTTGGTTTTTATTTTCTTCTATTATTTTGGTTTATCATTTTGTTCTTAGTTGCCTCTAGAGTTTTAGGTGTTCTAGATTTAAATATTTAGTTTTGGGATGTTTTTCTTTAGTTTCATGGTTTAGGTGCATGATTTAGGGGTAACAACGAGGCCTCATAATGAGGAGAATCATTTTAGTTCATTTTGAACTTGCATAGTTTGAGTTTCATGACTTCATCATGGTTTTATTTAAACCATGTGGTTCTAATGGGAAAAAATATTTGAGTGCTTGTGTGTTTCTGGTCAAGGGCACACCACCCAAGCATAATTAAAAAAACCATGAAGAAGTCATGTGCATGGTTTTTTCATTTATTATATAACCATGTTATATGATTTACCAAACCAGGAACCAAACTGTTCAGGTGCCCAGTTCATACAGTAAGGGGTACATGGTTGGTGCATGGTTCAGGAAACCTTGCTACCAAACTGTGCACATTGTCCATGTCTGTGAATTTTAATTTCTACCCTCTTTCTATTTTAACCCCAAAATTCCCCATTTATTTCTTTCTTAGCTCATGCAACCCAAATGGGGCTCCTATATTCTTCTCCAAGCTTCTCCTCCTCTCACAAGGGTAGAACCAAGTAGTTTCTTCTTGTTTTAGGGATAGATATTCAAGTTATTATCCTATCTTCTCCATCTTCCTCCTTATTCCATTTTCTCTTGAGTTATTCTTCTTCCATGTTACTATAGATTTAGGCTTCATGTTTCTTTTGGATTAAATTAGGGGTTTTTTGTTGTTAAGGTTTCACTTTCTCTTAGTTTCTCTTTCCTTCTTGGACCCTCATGGAGTTGTTTTGGGTGGGAATTGTTGAAGTGATTTTGATTTGAGGTAGGTTTCTATTTTCAATTAACCTTTGAATTTAAGAATCGTTGGTTTCTTGATTTTCAAACCTTCCTTATATGTTAATTAGTGATGTATGATTTTTAGAATATAATTTTTGATGATAAATGAGGTGGTTTTCATATTTTTTTGAATTATATGCGGTTTCTTTGTTGAACTATGAAAACCAAGTGTTTAATAAATTGCCCAGTTGGCCCTCACAAGTGGAATATAATTTTTAAATCCTATTTTGGATTTGTAAATGTATTTTTAGCATCTAAAATGGTGGTTTGGATTTCTCAAATGGATTTTAAAATGGTTTTGGATTTAAAATAGGTGTGTGTTTATCTCTTAAAAATGGATTGACGTGTGATGAAAATGTATTGGTTTCCTTTTGGAAATGGGCGATTTATCAAAATGTGTTTAAGGCCTGTTTAGAATTATTGTGAAATGGGTTTTCCTGAAAACTCACCTTGGATAATTCTCTTTCCTTAGTTATATTTAATGTTGTGGGAGGTCCACGCTGAGAGAATCCCTTGTTACTAAATGGTTGAAAGGAAAGATATTGTTCCTTAGGGTGACTTAGGGGTGAATTATTATGTGTTTTTCTTATGTATGATGTATTTTCATGTGTTTGGATGATTTTTGGAATTATTGGCTCACCTATATTTTAGTCCTGACATGGGAACCTAGCATAGATTGCATATTTTTAGTGAAAGGTTACTTAACTAGCTTAGGATTTTTCTCTTCTATTGGACCTTGGCATGAAAATATATTCACTTTGGGATAGTTCCCCTCGATTAGACTAGTTAGGGTGTGATCTAGCATGCAGGAAAGTTGATGTCATCCGGTGAGGCATGTCTTTGGGATGAGTAAGATGTACGTATGTTATAGATTATTCCACTAAGCTCCTAGGTTCTCCCTTGTCTTTTGGCACTTAGTTATATATGGTGGACAATTAAGATGCATTGTTGGTTGGTTACTTGTGCATGATATTTTTAAATTACCCTTTTTTTGATCATTACTACTGATTTATTGTATGGTAAAATTCTTGGCTAAAATTTATGTTTTAGATTTAAAAGTTCTGTGGAAAATATTTCGGAAATGTTTTACACTCCCTTTCCATTTTTAATAAAAATACCATCTTTCTCCTCAAAAATGTTAATTTCCAATTATTGGGAAAGTATCTAGATTTAAATGGAAAAAGGGAAATAGACCGTGTTTTGTTTTAAAGTGAGAAATGTGTGTGAAAAAATTATATTTGTATATTTTATTTCAAACCTAAAATTGATGTTTCTTTTATTTAAAAAAATGAATTGGGAATAGATTGTTTGGGAATGCCTACTAAGTTTTAATACTCTTGCCTATAGTTCTTTATTATTTTTAGATTTTGGTGTAGGTTCTGGCTTGGTTATGATCACCGTGGGTGATGATTGGTTTTGTAATCAGAGAGTGAACCTAGAGGTCACATGGAGGTGTTGTGGTCATTATTTTTAGTTTGGGTTTTGTTGTTCATTTTTTTTTGTATTTTCAGTTTTTGTATAAATTATGTTTAGGTTTGTAATTATATTTATTTAGGGATTCTCTATTTATTTTTCTACTGATCAGTTTATTTTTTTGGGAGAAATCATTCTCTTTGTTTCTCTCTTGATGCTCCGACACTCATTTCCATCTTGGGAGGATTGTGAATTCCTCTTGGGCCTTGTCTTGGGATGACTTGGGTGATCGGTTCGGGGTTGACCTGGGTTGGTTCATGAAAAAGTGGATATAGGCTCTAGAAAAGATATAACTAGGGGTAATAACCCTAAAAATGCTGGTTGTGTATAAACTTGATCTTCACCCACTGTATGTGAAAGTGGCATAAGTACACACCAAATTTAACACTACTAGGGGATATGCATTGGTTAGCTCACATGCTATTTATGAACCATTATGAGGGATTTAAATATATTTATATTATATAAGCTAATAGGAATATGGACATAGATAAAATAGATTTAAACTTAGAGATCCATAAGTCAGGTTATGCACATGATTTATGAGTAAATTTTTATATGTTTATAGTTTCCTTTTATAAATTTACCAATTTAAGTATTATAATACCTCAAATTTTCTTTATTTAAGTGATGTATGTATTAAGGGAAAATTGATTTAACAAGCGATATAATGGATAATGTGGTGATTTTCTCAATGACCAACCATCTGGGGTTAATAATGGTATTAAAAATATTATGGTTATTCTCACCCAGCTATCATGAGTTATGATTAAATACCTGAAACTTAACATACTCCCAGACTCACCAAAAAGATAAGGATGGAGTTTTCTCAACTTTTTTGTGAAAATTTCCATGGAGGAAAAATATTCAACTTCATATGTGTCAAGAATGTGGTAAGAAGCACCCAAGGTAATAACTCAAAGGAACAAGAATTTTTTTATGTGTGGAAGGATTTTACATCAATATCGTGATTGTCAAATAGAGATAAAGTGGTTATCAAATATAATGGAAGGTATAAAGATCTAAAATAATATATCAACCATACTTCAATGCTTCCACTATAAAGAGTTTGCGCATTATAAAAATCAATGTCATAACCCAAAGTCAAACTATAATAATAGGCACGGGAAACATCTAAGACCAAGGGAATAAGGAATATCATATTCTATGACTACCACTAGAGTGGATTGGGATAATTAAAGTATACTTATCCACCACTATGTATTTTTGGATGTATTATTGGATTTTAGTTCTATCCTCTCTATTATATCAAGTAAATTTTTTCAGAGTTTTTAATACCCAACCCAATGCTTTAATATTAAAGCTCTTAGTTTTATGATTATTGTATCATAAGTTGATGTTTGTGAGAATGTTCTTAATTAAAATCTTCTTATTCTTACTTTAAATAAACTTAAAGGTTTTTTGGAAATAGATCAACTATCTCCACACAAAATCCTTATTGATTATCAAAATAGAGAAATAAAATTTCATAGATCAAATCAACTTACAATCATTTATTGGTACAAGTATGACTATGAAATCTCTAGAAAAAACTAATTCCATTACATGGATATTAATACCTAATAGTGAGTAGTATTTAGCTAAAATGATTGGAGAAAAATTCATTTTTTGGGAGAAACCCATTATAGTGGAAAATTAAAGTTTTTTAGTCTTTCTTAAGTTTGTAAGGTTGACATCTTTCTAGAAATTATATATTGATTCATGTAAATCTTTTATATTAGCTTATATATTTTCATTAGTTAGTGACAATTAAAAATTGTGAGAACATAATTTATTTAGGGGGAAGATTGTAATGACCTAGAATTTTAGTATTAATTTCCATTTAAATAAATACTATATTGAATAGTTTGTTTTATATGCAACACCAAACTAAAATAAAACTGTTATACTTTGAAATAAAATTATTAATTTTAACCATTATAATATAAAAATTAAATTAGAAAATATAAATAAAACTAGACACTATGAAAACTATATATAATCGAGAACTCATGGAATTGAGCAGTATAAGTCTTCCTTACGAGGCTCACCCGTCTAATATTGGAAAGGAGGTTGCATCACAAGGGGTTTCTCTAGATTAATCTTGATCCAAGATCTAACAATTACGACTTAATAAAAATTATTTTTGAGAGAATTTAATTCTCATTAAAATTTCCATGAGATCCATGCAAGCTGAACCACCACCCACAACTACCACTAGAGCTTATCTTATCCTTAGGTAATATGTGAAGATCTTGATATATTATATAAGTAGAAGTTAGGATGATATAAACATGTAATTATTAATGTAATATATTATTTATATATCACATGCATTGTATAAATTTCACATTTCAATTTTTAAATAACTAAATAGAATTAATTTTTAATATTAATGAATTTATAAAAATTCAATTAGTATAGTTAAACAATTAATAAGATCATTTTATTCCTTAAAATGTATTTTTTAAAAAAATTTCTTTTTATGTGCTATTACTTTTCATTTCAAGAAACTAAGTATATTATTTTTAAATTATTATAAAAAATATTGTTAATATTAATAATATATTAACACTAATTTAATTAGAAATTGATTGGAAGTAAGAATAAAGAACAATTAATATTTGAAAAAGTTATTTTTCTATAAAAATAGTTTTTATTATATTTTATATATCCATTTGAAAGCTAAATTAATAAATTTTATAATTTTAATTTGAAAAAATTAACTTCATTTTTTGGATTCATTATAGCAATATTATCATAGGATGAAATTTTGGTATTTTTTTTAAAAGATAGATTTTTTAGGTGGATAGTGTAAAATAAAATTTTTACAAATATCATGTATTTTATGAAATCATTAGGATATGACCATAAATTAAAAATTTATGAAATATTTTTCATAATAAAATATTTATTTAATAAGTAAAATTATAAATTTAAAAATATTAATCTCAATTTGAAAACCTATATTTGATATTTTATAACTCAAGTTATATTTTTTTAAAATTTTATTTTTATGCCATATACATTTATTATTTTAAAATTAATTTTATAAATTTTATAAATTTTATATTATGAAATTGTTTTCATATTTTGAATCAGAATATATAAATTACACAATAAGTTTAATTTTATTTGTATCCATAAAAATAAGTCACTAAGGTTGAAAAATGAGTTAATGTGAAAAAAGTAAACTATATTAAAAGGTTAATATAAAGGGTAAAATTACTAAATAATTATAAAAACATTTCTCAAAAAATGAGTGTTTGAGGGATTCACCAACCCACACTAATGCCTTCTCAATTATTATACAATTTTAGAGCCAATTTCCTTGAATAATGAACTTTTTATTAAAAAAGTTCCACTCTTATCACTTATAAAAAAACCCTTCACCAACCCACTTATCCTCACACAAGAAGCCACTTAGTTTGAGAAAAAAAAATCCAAATACCTCCCCAACGATCCTATAATTTTTCTATTGGTTTTAGTCTCCTAAAAATACCACCCCTCAAAGTATTAATCCAAATTTAAAAGGATTTATTCCAAGGAGTAAGGTAAAAAATCCCAAAGTACTTATTTTCATTTATATTTCCTCAAGTATCCTTCTTCTACCTCAAAGAATATTATAACATCCTAAATAACAACTTTATTATAATTAGTATACTTAAGTGTTATTATATTTATCGAATAATTTTAATGAACAAACTAAGGTTTCCACCTGAAAAAACACTCGACCTGGCTCACCAATTGGCCCGAGGTGTGTTCCCAATCACCCCAGGTAGGAAAATAGTGCCAAGGTATTGCAAGTTACGATATGGGAATGATTTGAACCAATATATTAATTTAAAAAAATACAATGGGTTCTAACCAAAATATTTACATGAGGTATACATATATTGGATAGTCATACCAAATAAGTAAACAGGTTCAATAAATAGAATCTAACAAAACAAGGCATAACGATGAAGAAAGATAGTAAATACTTAAAAATACATTGCCAGGAAATAGATTTTCATTTCATTTTCACAGTTTAAAAATAAAAAACAATTAACACACCATTATATTAAAATTATTTACTTTGAAAACCTATATCAAACCATTACTTTACCATTTAAAATACATCTTATAAAAATAAATAAACAATTAACACACCATTATATTAAAATTATTTACTTTGAAAACCTATATCAAACCATTACTTTACCATTTAAAATACATCTTATAAAATAACCCATCCTTTTTCATTAAAACCTTTACACACCATCTATGTATAAATAAATAAAAAGGTAAAAGTATAAAGAAATGAATGCCATAGAAATTCATAAAATAATAATAATTATTATGAAAGTTTAAAACCATATAACATTAATGCTCATCCATTAAGGGAAAAATAAAAGAAATAGGAAACTTATATTCTAGGTAAGACATAAAGAAATCATAACATGATTCATATCATGAGGAAACACCATAAGGACTAATGGAATAATACACAATATGTATATGTGGAACCAAATTCTACCATGTTTCTATACTCATCACTTTAATCACTCTCAACATGAATTATGAGAGAAACTCCATCTAGTTAGGGTTATTACAATACAACTAGGGGCTACTATCTAGTGCATAAACTCAACTAGGAAAGCACACACCCCTATATTTAACACTTAGTATCCTAGGGATACTCTTGGTATAACTAAATGAGGTGAAAAAATATCAATAAAAATGTCAAATACATGGAAACAACATAAACCAAGGCAATACAATCCAATAAAAATATCTATCTCCTGTCCCAAATCCGTGTAATAAGAGCCCCTACCCGTACGCACAAACACAAGCATGAATCTCAATTCATCCAACCATAAACACACATAAGCATAAAAAATATTTATAAATGGGGATCCATAAGGCTACATTTAACATCTTGATATTTTAAAAAATAAATAACATTTTCAATAGAGTGTAAGATACATAATATTGAGCTTAAACGAATAAAGAAATATTATTATTTAAATATGACCATTATAACCTATCCATTAAATTGGTGGGTATAAATAGTATTAATCAAATTATGATATATATATATATATAAATTTCCTACTCAATAAAAATTCATTAATGGATTCTTATGAAATCTAAACTCAATTTTTAGTTATTTTATTCTTCAAAAATACATTTTCTTCAAAAATGGATTTTTATAATTTCTATGAGTGATTATTATAATTATTTTTTAGAAATTTTTTAAATTTTATTTTATAAAAATAATACTATTTTTTAAATCATCATACCAAATCTATGTTAGGTTGAAATTTTCAAATTTTTCTAAAAAGAGTGATTTTCCAGTGAATAGTGAAAAATATAGTTTTTTATTGAAAATTTTATTTTTGTTTCAACCTTTTTCAAAGTTCCATTTTATTTTTAGATATTTTAAAAGAAAAATTAGTTCTATTATATTATTAATAATTAAATTATGTTCATTGGAATCAGTTTTATAATTTAATTTGGTATAAAATCATTTTTTAAACATAAATACCAATTAAAAAAAACAGGATTTTTTCTAAAGAATAGTTTTCATCGCGTTTTGCACACTTATTTTAAAATTAATTAATATAAATTATAGGAATTTAATTTCATAAAATGGAATATTTTTTTTGAAGCATCAGTCCAAATATATCCTAGTATGATTTTTTTTACATTTTTCTGAAGAAGTTAAATTTTTAGTGAATAGTAAAAAATACCATTTTTATGAAATACGATATCTTTTATGATATTGAAAAGAAATAGAAATAATATAAAAATTTATGAAACTTATGGGATGAATCAAGTATGATAAAATAATATAAATATCATTAAAAAATAATTGAAAACATATAAATTAAGATTTATTCCATAATAAAAACGAAAATCATTTTCAGTACTGACACAGAGCCTACGCAGCACTGGAAAAGTAAAATTTTATATCCTAAAAAACATATTTGGGATGTGATAAATCCTTGATATAGTTTTATATTGAATATTATGAATTATTTATTATTTTTATGGTTATAAATGAATTTTAAATGTGTTATAATGATATAGGTGTGAGTTAAAATTAATATTTAATGAATATAAATGGATATTTTGATAATAATAAAGTTATTTTCATGAAATAAATTTATTTATTACCATTTGGGGCTACATAGATGAGATTATGACTTTTATAGTATTTTATATAAAGAAATGTCAAACATGTCACACTCTTATTTTTAACAAGTGTAACATTTTTTTAATATTGTGTTATCCTAAGGTAATATTAAACTATAAATGTGTTTTTTAAACCTAAAAGATTTATATTAATCATGATAATTCATTTTTAATTTTTCTAGGAAGAAATAATTACCCTAAATGATTTCACATCATTGATGCCGTAATTATTAAATTATTGGAAAAACCAAATAAATGATATTAAAAATATAAAAAAAAAATTATTTTAGAAATTTAAGGTGATAAAATAATTATATATATGACCATGGAATATTTAGGATATAATAAATTAGTTTTTTTGAATTTATCTTATTATCTTGATGATTTTAAAGTCAAAGTAATGAATGATATCAAAATTGAAAATAATGATATTTTATGGGATTAATATTTTATTAAATTATTTAAAAATCATAAAAAACTTAAATAATAACAATGGGTATAATATATGGTCTTAAATTTTATTCAATATTCATTTATGGCACATTTTTAATCATTTTTCTCTAGAATAGTCATATTATATTTTAATATTTTGAGAAATTCCAAGAGTGCCCCTCCCCTCTCTTATAAAAGGGAACCCCTTATTCTCAATTATTCACACTTTAAAACCCACTTGTATTATCCAATCCTTGCCAAAATAATTTATTATAATCCATACCCTCATTCTATAGGTCTTGAATTAGGTAGAATACCAATCTCAGAGGTCTTAAGGTGTTAAGAAAAGAATATTGTCCGAAGAAGAGATATCATTCTTAATCGAGATTTTCTATTTTGTTTATTCTTAAAAATCCATAAAACCTTATAAAACCATGATAAAATAATAATTATAGTATCTTATATATAATTTTTGTTTGAAAAAATACCTCAAGACATTATCTCAGTGTTTTTGGGATGATTCTGTTTGTTGACAAATCCAGATGACCATGAATTATTATAGTTAGTGTTGCCGAATTAGATATGTTTAAGATGGAAAAGTTTCCTAATGTTTGAAATTTTTTTGGGCCTCAAAATTGGGGGTTTGTTTTATAGAATATAAAGGTTTTCTATAAAGTATTTCACTGATCAAAATTTAAGGAATTCAGTTCTTGGACCGCAAAGCATGGAGTTTGTGGACTACAAAGCATGAAGTTTGTGGTCCATATAGTAGTGAAGCTGTGCTATGCCGACCGAAAAGGAGGAATGTGAACTGTGAATCATGCTATGATAACCTCATAGAAAAAATCTCATTGTTCTCGAAAGGCTCATTGTTTGTAGAAGGAAGGCGGTGATTTAGGGGCACTGTGAAAGATTAAAGGCGCTATGCGAACCACATAGTAGTTTGTGGTGAAGGTTGTATCACATTGAAGTTTTAGTTATTTAGGATTAGAATGTTTTTCAGGATTTACTTTCATATATAAATAAACCTAATCAAATCATTAAAGTGAGTAAAATTAATTAGATAATATCATTACTAGAAGAATTCAGGGAAGTCTTAAGTAGTTCGTGAGGGAGGATCATGTGAAGGAGGAAGTAGTTTATGGGGATAAAATCCACGAATGGGGAAGTTTGATAGAAAAATTTATGAAAAGGGTTTATAGGGATCGATAGATTGTAAAGGAAAAGGGACCATGAAGTAGAGGTGGACCATGAAGCAAAGGTCGTCCGTGAAGCCGGGGCGGTCTGCGAAGAAAAAAATGTCTGTTAAACACTCGCACCATGTGGTGAAAATAAGTTCATAAAGGATTCAAGGTAGTTTAAAAAGGAAGAAAGGAAGATTTTTAAGGGACTAAAATAGTCTGTGAAAGAAATTTTCATAAACTAATATTATGAGGAAAAGTGGATTTCATATACTTGGTGAAAGTAAGACTTCAACCGAGCATCTATCTATAGTTGAGGATGCATTAATTATTGATAATCAAGGGACCCTCATATCCATAAAATGTGTGTATATCCTTTCTAAAGCAGTGAGAAAATCTATAGGAAGAAGGTGGTCCTTTCCACTGACAATGAGCCATCGAAAGAGAGTTTGGGAGTGACCCTTGGGATGGTAGTGATTTATCCCTAAACATTTTAATGGCAGTTATCCAAATCATAGAAGTGATCTAGCTCAAACCATGTAAATTGCTAGTGAGCCTTAGTGTATTTGGTACATCGACACATTGTTGTTGTATAATCCTTGGATGTATCCCAGTGCAGATAAATAAAGTAAAATTTCTATGTTTTGTACATGATTTCATTTCTATTCATACATTGCTACTGGAAAGAGAGATAAGAGTGTTTTGTTTAACAATGAAACAAGATCCGAAGGGGTAGTTGTTTTAATCTGTCATACCCTAATTCACCCCCTATCAGGGTATTTAACCTAGTTTGGATAACATATTTATATGTTATTATGTTAGTATCATGACCTATATTTATATAAACGTCCATAAATTGTGAAAACAATTTATTGATCGTTTGTACGGTGGACTACCGCCTCACGAACTGATGTAATTTTTTTCTATCATAATCTATCAAGAATATTTATATTGATCAATTTAATGTTTATATATTATATTAATTACATATTAATAATTATTTAAAGATAATATATCATTTAAATTCTTACCATTCCATTCACATAAAAATGATAACTCCATTCGTGCATACGTGTGGACTTCTACCTCTACGAAACGATGTGATTATTTTTTCATCACAACATCACATAGATGATATATATAAGTATATTTAAAGAAATAAAATGATATATATGATATTATTATCATTCTATAAATCTAAAATAATATATAACTTATAGACATAATGATCGTTGAAAAATGGAAACATTACTCATGTGTACATACAACCGACCCTCTCCATGATTATAACGTAGTTCATTTTTCATAACTATATTTCATATTTGGATTTAAAAGTGCAATTTTTGTATAAAAATTATAATTATTTCGTGATTATTATTATGGATATGATGGAATAATGTCCACCTTGACCACAATCATCACACCAAACTCATTTTGGACTAGACTATCTAATGTTATCAAAACGTATGATGTGAAATTAAATGGTTAAGTAATTGTATTTAACATTATAATAAGTGATATAAACGGAATAATGAACTTGAAAAGGGTTATTAATCAATTATAAAATTAACATAAGTTAATTATTTAGGAAGGAAAGAGATATATGTGACAAATCGAACTCGAGGTATGAGACTTTATTTTAAAAAATCATCTTTTAAAATTCCTCATTCATTTTTTATAAAAGTAAAAAAGGAATGTATATTTAACTTATATGAAATGAGATTACTTTACCTCATTCATTATGACTTAATAATTTTAATATTCCCTTACAATTTTTGATGGATCTTTTCCAATAATATTTTTCCTTTTCACATGTGTAGTATTTCTAAAAATAATAAGTGATTTCAAAATGAAAAGGTTATTTTCCTTAAGAAAGTTTATATGATGAAATATTTCATGATTTATGTTTATGAAATGGTTTATGAGAATTGTGAATGATTATAGGTGGGTATGTTATTAACTAATTATGGGTGGTTATGTTATTAAAAAAGGACAATTGGTTACATTATTAACCAAGGATGGGTGGTCACATTATAATGTCCAATGAATTGGTTACTTCAGAGATGAGAGGTGACCATATTAATTATTCCATTTGTAAGTATGATATGGAAAATGATGTTCCAATTTACCAACATGGGGTTATAGCCTATATTTCTGACCTTTGTGTGTGGTGTGTGTATTTAATGTAATTGTACCCTCAAGCATCTAATATATATATATATATATATATTTAAGAAAAGGTTTTTATGGGTTTTTATGGGACTAACAGTTTTATTTCTTTTATGTCCCTTAATAAAACTTTTGAGCTCATCACACATTTTAAAATATTTTCATATGGTTTAAGGGAGATTAGGGACAAGTATTAGGTCAAGAATAAAATTATGATGATTTATCATGAAAAGAAACCATATTTGTTATTTTAAATGTTTTGTTTGGTGAAAAAATGGATATTAATTATAAGTGTCCACTTTTAATTTATGGGGTTACTATTTAAGAGTTTTTCCTAATTCTGTAAAAATATAAAACAAAAAGATCCTTAGGATTTTAATAAAAATATTTATTTTCTAAATTCACAAGAATATGTAATGATTAAGGTTAGGTCCCTACAGTTGGTATCAGAGGAGAGATTAGACAAATTTGAAGATTAAGATGTTTTCTTAAGAGTTTTGGATACTATAATGGGTTTATAATTTTAAGATTGATTAAAAGTTTATATTAGAAATCACTTTTTAGGATTTAACTTAATAATTTTTAAGATGACTAATGGTATTTTTGGATACATTTATTTTTATGTAATTATGAGTTATTAAATCATTGGATGAAAAATTAAAGGTATGAGATAACATTTGAGGTAAAAACATTTATTTATTATTGAATATATTAAGGTTATTTTTTAGGATTTTTATAAAATTTATAAGAATTTTATATGAAGTATTGTTTTATAAAAAATAAAACATGTAGGTTGGTAAACAACCCATTTCATCTAGAAAGGCCACGAGGATTGACCCCACAACCGATGGGCGACAAGGGTTCATCTATTACCACTAGCCTATGCAATATTCTAGTTAGTACAATTTTTTTTTATTTAAAAAATTTAATGGATAAATTTTAAGTTGATTTTTGGAACGTATGTTTTATTGTATAGATAACCATAGGATTGAAAAGTTATTTGGTGATTAAGTGATTAATGTTATTTCAGAAGAAATTCACTATTTTGTGAACCTTATAGGATTAAGGTAAACAAAACACTATGAGATCTTATTTTAGGAATAAATGTTCAAATATTTTTTTTAATAACATATGATTTTATTGTGGATTTACGGTGATTTTGGTTATTTATGGAAATAGTTAGTGTTTATTGGAAATTATGTGATTTGGGACATTACATTTTTGGAATGAGACATTAATATTGATTGATGTTATTTAGAGATAAATATTAAATATATCTTGGAATACTATGTGATCAAATCATTCTAATTTTTTGGGTTTCAATCATTGTTTAGAATATTTTGATGAATTTTAAGGATAGTTATTTATTGAATGATTTATGTGTAATTTTGTGTATTACTATTGAATATGGAATATTAAAAGTAGTTTTTATTTATTTAAAATTTTATTCATTTTGGGATTATCTTACTGCGTACTGACTATTTTGGTTTTAGTTTATGATTAAAGATAGGAGTAATATATTTTTATCTTTTTGGGTATTTTGTGATTTTTATAAGTTGATTCTAATGCTTTAGTTATAAAACATTCATCTTGAATACTAATCATTTGGAAAAAAGATGAGACTATTGTGGAAATTAATTAAAGGATGAAATTATACTTTTCAAGTAAGTATATTTCCTTATGTTCTTAGTCTAGGTAGTAAAATAATTCCTCAAATCTGGGAAAAGTTTTAGATTTTTTATCCATTTACTTTTCTTATCGAGAAATAAATGGTCTTTTTATGCATCATAGATTTATGGTTTTGTGATGGTTAACTTTATCATGACCATATTCCATGTTACTCTCTATTTTTTTTTCCCGAAGCCTCAATTTATTATTTAAAGCAAAGAACTCTTTAGACTGGGTAGAGGGTGACCCATTACATAGCCCGAAGGCCCAAGGCCAAGTGGCCTGAATACAAGGCTTGAAAGCCCATTTTTTGGCCTAAAGGACCCCTCGGTGAACAGTACTGCTACAGTACCCGCGCTGCGCCAGTTCCTGCTACAGTAACCACCGCTGCTACAGTCCCTGCTACAGTCCCTCCGCCACTACAGTGTCGCCGCTGCTACAGTTCCACAATTGCTACAGTACTGCTACAGTACCCTGCTATAGTACTGCTACAGTGCCCTACTACAGTACCCCCGGAAATTCACCCCTGCCCGGATTTGATCCCAGGTCTTTTGGATGCCAAGTAGGAGCTTGTACCACTAGGGTACAAGCTCGTTGGCAGGAAATGTGTTGAAACCTAGTACATGTTACTCCATATGACCTTCATACTTCCCTTTTCCCTCTTATCAAGTGGATGTTTAATTAATCCTTTTTATGATGTGGGATTTCAATAAAGGTATTTTGAAAAGTCAAAACCCTAGTTTTTGATCCTGAGTTAAAATTGAGAGGAAAGAATTTCTTAATGGGGGGGGGGGGATGTAAAATCCGGATATTTAAAAAAATAAATAATATGTTCTATAGCATACAAGATACGCAAAAATGAGCTTAAATGAATAAAGAAATATTATTATTTAAATATGACTGTTATAACCTATCCGATAAATTGGAGAGCATGAATAATATTAAATTAATTATGATATATATATATATTTATATATATATAACCCACTTAATAAAAATTAATTGATTAATTATTATAAAAAATGTACTCATTTTTTAGTTATTTTATGCTTTAGAAATTCGTTTTCTTAAATAATGGGTTTTCATGCTTTTTATGAGTAAATATTATAATAAAATTTTGGAAATTATATAAATTTTATTTTATAAAAATAATATTATTTTCTAAATAATAATATTAAAATTATCTTATGGTGAAACTTTAATATTTTTCTGAAAAGATTAATTTTCTAGTGAAAAGTGAAAAATACAGATTGTTCTTGAAAAGAGTATTTTTGTTTCAACCATTTTCCATGTTAAATTTTATTTTAAAATTATTTAAAATAAAAATTAATTATACTATATTATAAATAATTAAATTATTTTAATTTTAATGAATTTTATAATTAAATTTAGTATAAAATCATTTTTTTAAAAAAATTGGTATTTTTAAGAAACACTATATTTTTTCTAAAAAGTGGTTTTCATCATGTTTTGTGCAATTATTTTAAAAATAATTTATATAAATTATCAGAATAAAATTTCATAAAATTTAATTGATTTTTTTGGGATTTAGAGATCCTATTTTTATTAAGATGAGTTTTTTCACATTTTTCTAAATTAGTTAAATTTTTAGTAAGTAGTAAAAATTACTATTTTTATGAAATGAAATATATTTTATGATATCTCCAAGACATGGAAATAAAAAAAATTTATGAAACTTATGTAATGACTCAATTATGATAAAATACTATAAATATTATTAAAAAATATTTGAATTATGTTTCCTAAAAATAATATTTGGGATGATATAAGTCTTTTATAGACTCAAATGATGTATTATTTATGATTTTTATAATCATACATAAATTTTAGAGTTATATAACAAATGACGTATCCAAATGTTTGTGCAATGCTTGAGTATGGCCAAAAAAGTTAAAATAACACATTAAATGTGTTGTCACGATATATATGTGAGTTAAAATAAATATTAAATGAATATAAATGGATATTTTGATTATAGTAAAATTTATTTCATGATGTAAATTTATTTATGACCTTTTGGGGCCACTTGGATGAGATTATTACTTTTATAGTATTTTATTTAAAGAAATGTCAAGCATGTCACACTCTTGTTTTTAATAAGTATAACATTTTTAGTATTTAATTATCTAGAGGATATGTTCAACTATAAATATTTTTTGAAAGATAAAATATGTATCTTCATTATGGTAAATTATTTTTAAATTTTAAGGAATACATAATTACATTAAATGATTTCACATCGTTGATGCAATAATTATTCAATTATGAGAAAAATAAATTAAATGATATTAATAATATTAAAAAAATTTAATTTTAGATATTTAATGTGATCAATGAATTATATATATGACCATGGTATATTCAGGATATATTATAATAGTTGTTTCAAATTTGAATTTTCATCTTAATGAATAATAAAAAAATTGACAATAATGATATTTTATGGGATTAATATTTTATTAAATCATTTAAAAATGTTAAAAATATTAAATAAGAACAAGGGGGATAATATATGGTTGGAAATTTATTTTTCATTTATAGTCTATTTGGAATCATTTGAATCTAGAAGAGTCTTACTATATTTTAATATTTTAGACATTCCAAGAGTACCCCTCCCCTCTCTTATAAAAGGGAACCTCTTATTATCAATACATAACACTTAAAAACCCATTTGGTTTGAAAAATATCTGCCAAATACTTTACTATAACACCTTACCTAATTCTAGAGGCCTTGGTTTAAGCAGAATATCAATCTTTTTAGTCTTAAAGTGTTAAAAAAAGGAGATTGTTCGAAGGAGAGGTATCATTTTTAATCAAGAGTTTCTATTTTGTTTATTCTTATACATCTATCATACATTAATAAACCATGATAAAATAATATCTGTAGTATATTCCATATACTAATTGTTGGACTCACCTGTTTTAATAATCACAAATCATGTTTAAATATTGATCATAATATATTAAGTCAGTCTTTAATCCTTTTAATCTACATATACAATTATCTTATTCTCAACAATGTATATTCTTAAGACTCATGACCTTGATGCATCAACTTACAGTCCATATTTATCTAAATATAAGCTCACTTTTAAAGGCTACTGGTAAGAGCCTTCTATTCAAAGTCACCGTTATAGCTTACTATCACCTTAAGTCACTGTTGCTAGAAGATCACTGTTGAAGATTTACAGTCACTATTGGAAGCTACCGGTACATGGTTACTGTCAAAAACCTACTCATGATATACTTATCAAAGCTCACAGACAAAGAGTTACTGTCATAAAGTCACTTCTGTAAAAAGGTTTCTGCTAGAAGTCCACTTTCAGACTCTTTCTCAATTATTCTGTTGAGAAATTCTTTGTTCAAGTCTGCAGTTGGAAAGGTTACTATTGAAGTAGTCTGATGTTACATAACTACCAATTAGAAGCTCACTGTTAAAGGTCTAATGTTGAGCCTACCGATGGAGTTCACTGATGAGGATCCACTATTACAAAGAATAAAAATCTACTGTTAAAAGACTACAGTTGAAGTCTACAGATAGAAAGACTACAGTTCACAGTTGGAAAGACTACAGTTCACAGTTGGAAACACCACAATTGAAGCCCTCAGCTGAACTGTCTACTGATGAAGTCCACAGTTTTAGAGATTGAAGTCTACCGTGTGACATGCATCTGCTACCAGTCTAATGACATTCCATTCTTTTCTTTACCTATTTTATTAATACTATTATAACGGTCATGTCTGGACAAATTAATGCACTTGAAATTATTTAATGTTATTTGCAGGGATATCAGGAGACGGTATGATGTACGAGGAAGACCACATGTGGTTGAAACATTTCTCTTGTCGGCCCCTACTAGACAAAAAAATACAAAAAAAGAGACTATATAAATGACACAGAAGAGAGACACAAAGCAGTGTTAGAACCCGAACATACTGGAAAGAAGAAGGGAACTCTAAAGCACTAATCCAAAAAGGAACAAGATCTTCATGAAGATCTATTGAAAAGAACCTTCTACAATATGTAGTAGTGTGCTATAAAGAGTTTTTGAATCCTAGAAGCTGGTCATCTCTACATCTGGAAGTCACAACCTGGAAGTTGCGACACTTTGTTTTGGAGGAAACTTGCAGAGAAGGACCAAAGCTTCATTTCATTCATTCCAATGAGTCCAGAGCTGATCTTCCAACACAATAGAGCATTCCAAACTTATCCCTACCATCTTTAGCTCTACTGTGTTTAAATACTTTACATTTGTGAGTAGTGTGTATGTGTTACACACACTGACTTTTTTGCTTGAACTGAGGGATAGTGAAAATCCTCATACGAAACTATTCTTACATTTTTTCCCATGTATAACTGTGGAAGAAGCCTGGTGTGGCTTGGTAGTTTATTTGTTTACCCACATAGAACTGTGGTAGAGGTTGAAAAACCTGTACAGTTTGTGAAAGTTGTTGTAAAGCCCGATACAGGCTATGTATCACTTTTAATATAATTTCTTGGTGGCAGGTGATCACCAAGTGGAGAGGATTAGGTCTTGACTTAAGACTGAACCTCTTGTTTAAATTTGTTGTGTTCATCTTTGATTTACTCTGTTTAACATCTATCCGCTGTGCTTATATTTTCAAAGACAAAAATCTGTTTTTACATTCACTCTGATAGTTAGTTCTGGTTAGTGTATATATATGAGTTGTTTAGTAAACCTATTTCAAAAGTCGAATTAGTTATCATACTGATTCAATTGAGGAGTAATCAACCTTTGAGAAACCTTTTAAACAATAGCTCACTTATATCTCTACTTCCTTAATTGACTGGGCTGTTCTAATTTGGGGGATTTTAATCCTAAAGGTTTTTAACAGAAATTTTAATTGGAACTCAATTCACCCCCTCTTGAGTATCCACTCCGACCAAAATTTGGTATCAGAGGTCTCATTATTATTTATAAATAAAATGTTTTCAAACCCTATGTTTTCAAACTGTGATTTTAGTTTTACTTAAAGTTATTAAATTTCTATTAGTTCTAAATTTTCTCTCTTTAAAATATTTTCTAAAATCTAGTTATGGACAATAGACTAGAAGGTGCTGCTACTAACATGCCACCTTTCTATAATGGTGTGAATTATGGTCAATGGAAAATTAAAATGAAAATTCATTTGGAAAGTATTGGTTTTGATATTTGGTCTGCTATAGAATCAGAATATGAAATTCCCAAAACTGCTAGATCTACCTGGGATGATGCTACAAAGTCTGACTATAATAATAACTGTAAAGCTATGAATTCCCTTTACCGCTCTTTAGGAGATGAGGGATTTAATCAAATTTCTGCATGTAAAACAGCTCATGAAATCTGGGACACCTTGGCTGTTTCTTATGAAGAACAACCAATGTGAAGGAAATGAGATTAAATACTTATACTATTAAATATGATAATTTTAAAATGAGACCTGATGAACGCATTTCTGATATGTATCTTAGGTTCAATGAGATTTTCAACACCATGAGTTCACTGGGAAAATCTGTTCCAGAAAAGGAGCAGATCATGAGAATATTGAGATGTTTGCCTGACAGATGGAGAGGCACTTCTGTGTCCATCTGGGAGTCATGTGACATCAGCAAGCTACCGGTTAAGGAATTGATTGGTAAACTAATTATGTATGAAGAGGAATTGAAGGTGAAAAAAGAAGAATATGATGGACCCAAAATAAAATCTGTATCATTTAAGTCTACTGCCTCTAAGAGTAAAGACAAGTAGAAAATACATGTACCTACTGTATGTTCAACTAGTGAAGATTCAGATTCAGAAAGTGATGAAGAAATGGCCTAAATAGCCAGGAGATTTAAGAGGTTCTATAGAAAGAAAAAGTTTTTCAGAAATCCAAACTAAAAGGGTAAGTATGATCAACAAGGTAAGTGGAAGAAGGAATGGAAGAAATCTGATAAGGAAGATGATATAGTCAGCTATGAATGCAAGAGTAAAGGACACATCAAGGCTGACTGTCCGAAGTTAAAATTCAAAAAGAAATATGATTATAAGGACAGGAAGTACAAGAAATACATGAAAGCAACCTAGAGTGCTTCGGAAGACAGCACAAGTGAATCAGAAGCTACTAACTCTGAAAAGAATCATGCCAACATGTGCTTCATGACTAACATATCTGAGGTACCTATTTCCCCTATTCTAAATGATTATTATTCTAAAGATAACAGTGACTCAGATAATGATGAAAATATGTATAAGGATGAACTGTTTGAATATTTAAATATACTGGAAGATACCTATAATGAACTAAAAGATAAATACAAATCTTTTAAGAAACAACATGCATTGACTAGTAATATCAAAATAGATCTAAGTGTAGAAAAAGAAAAGAATGCTCAATTGTTGAAAGAGAATACTCAGCTCAAATTATCTAATGAAAAATTGAGAAAGGATATTTCAAAGTTCACTGCTGGTAGGGATACCTTGACATAATTTCTAGGAAGACATATTGCTCCAAAATATATAACTGGTCTAGGATATCAGCCTGGACAGAGACACATTAGCAAAACCAAATTTGTTCCAAAATCAGGACAGTTCACTGCTAATTCTGGACAATCTTTTGAGAAATTTTTTTCTAAAGGACCGAACAAATTATTTATGTCTCAAAATATGTTTGTTGATTTCATAAATTCTATAAAGAAAATATGGGTTCCCAAAGTTTTATTGGATAACCTTTCTGGACCCAAGAAGATCTAGGTACCAAAATTGTCCCATGTTTAATCTGTTTTGCATGGAAGTTGTTTAAAGAGTTCCTATAACACTCTATGGTATTTGGACAGTGGATGTTCAAGACATATGATAGGAGACTATTCGTGCTTTAAGAGTCTAATTAAAGTTGATGGTGTGCATGTCACCTTTGGTGACAATGCAAGAGGAAAAATCATCGGCTTAGGCCAGATTGGTAACCCTGATACAATATTAATTTCTAAAGTACTTTTTGTTGATAGCTTAAAATATAATTTACTTAGAATATATCAGTTATGTGATGATGGCCTTAATGTTAAATTTTATAATGATTAATGAAATGTTTTTAATTCAAATAATGACTTAGTTTTCACTGCAGGTAGAAATGAGAATGTATATGCTGTTGATTTAAACTCCTTAGCTAAACAAAATGTTTCTTGTTTAAATTCTTTTTATAAAGAATCTTGGTTGTGGCATAGAAGATTAGGACACTGTAATGTTCACTCACTTAGGAAGCTATCTAAGAAATGCTTAGTTAGAGACCTACCTAAATTGGAATTCCCAAATGATAAAGTGTGTAATCCCTGTCAAAAGGGAAAACAACACAAAGTTTCTTTCAAACCAAAGAAAGAAGTCTCAACTTCTCAACCACTTGAGTTGGTTCACATGGATTTGTTTAGACCATCAATAGTTTCAAGTTTAAATGGGAAGCACTATGTTTATATTCATGTAGATGACTTTTCTTGGTATATTTGGGTATAATTTCTAGCTCACAAAAGTGAAGCTTGTTCCTAATTTGTCAAATATTCTAAGTCTGTAGAAAAACTTAGTGGACTTAAGATTAAAACCTTAAGAAGTGATCATGTCCGTGAGTTTGAGAATCATGAGTTTGAATCCTACTGCTCACATAATGGCTATAGTCACAACTTTTCTACCCCTAGGACACCCCAACAAAATGGAGTTATAGAAAGAAGAAATAGGACCCTTCAAGAAATTACAAGGACTATGCTTAATGAGTATGACTTACCTATTTATTTTTGGGCTAAAGCTGTAAATACAGCTTGTTACATTATTAATAGAGTCTTAATTAGACCTATTCGAAAAAGGACCCCTTATGAACTTAGGAATAATAGGAAGCCTAAGGTTAATTACTTTAGAGTTTTTAGTTGCAAAGTCTTTATTCTTAATACTAAAGATAATCTTGACAAATTTCCTCCCAAAAGCGATGAAGGAATTTTCCTGGGTTATTCTATTTCAAGTAAAGCCTGCAGAGTGTTCAATAAGAAAACCAAATGTGTGGAAGAATCAGTTCATATCAAATTCGATGAGACTAATCCACATGAGCCTAAAGCTTCTCTTAAAAATCTTGAGGAAGATTTGTCAAATTTGAACCTTAATGATAAAAATAGTGAATCCCCTTTAAAAATATCCAGTTCTGGAAATTTTCCAGAATCTGCACCTAATGATTTTGAACCAATAGACAACTATAAAGAATCTAGTTCAACCCTTCCTAGAATTATTAGGACTCTCAAGAATCATCCTCTAGATGCTGTTGTAGACTATTTAAATAGAGGAACAAAAACTAGAGATTCTCTAAGAAACCAGGTTGAACATCAAGATTTTCTTTCACAGCTTGAACCCAAAAATATTAATGATGCAATCAATGATGAATTTTGGGTAATGGCTATGCAAGAAGAACTAAATCAGTTCGAAAGAAACAATGTTTGTGAATTAGTGGAAAGACTCAAGGACACCTTAACCATAAGTACTAAATGGGTGTTTAGAAACAAAGTAGATGAGTCTGGGAATATAGTTAGAAATAAAGCTAGGCTAGTTGCACAAGGATATATCCAAGAAGAAGGAATAGACTATGAGGAGACCTTTTCACCTGTAGCTATACTAGAATCCATTATGATACTACTTTCCTATGCAGCTCATCGGAATTTCAAACTTTATCAAATGGATGTTAAAAGTGATTTTATAAATGTATACATAGTTGAGGATGTGTTTGTTGAACAACCCCCTGGTTTTACCAATCCCCATTTTTTCCAATCATTTTTTCAAACTGTCTAAAGATTTGTATGGCTTAAAACAAGCTCCAAGAGCATGGTATGATAGGATCATCTCTTTTCTTATTTCAAAAGGTTTTACCAAAGGGATAGCTGATCCTACTATTTTCATTAAATGGATTTCTATAGATGTTTTGATAGTAAAAATTTATGTGGATGATATTTTTTTTGGATCTTCTAAAAGTTCATTATTTGTTGATTTTTCAAAAATGATGCAAAATGAGTTTGAAATGAGTTTAATGGGAGAACTCAAATTTTTCCTTGGATTTAAGATCGTTCAAAATAAAAATGGCATTGTTTTTAATCAAAGAAAATATATTAAGGATATTTTAAAACGTTTTTATTTGGATGGTAGTAAAGGTAGTGACACACCTATGAGTACCACCTGTAAGTTGGATACAGATGAAGTTGGAGAACCAGTGGATCAAACCAACTACAAAGGTATGATAGGGAGTCTACTCTATCTTACAGCTAGTAGACCTGACATCATGTTTAGTGTATGCATGTGTGCTTGCTTTCAAGCCAATCCAAAAGAGTCTCATTTAACTGCTGTGAAAAGAATTTTTAAATATCTCAAACATACTCCCAAATTAGGATTATTCTATCCAAAAGGAAAATCATTTGATTTGTTGAGTTATTCTGATGCTAATTTTTCCGGTTGTAGGTTAGATAGAAAAATCACATCTGGGACATGTCACATTTTAGGCAAGTCACTAGTATCTTGGTGTAATAAGAAGCAGAATTCTGTTGCATTATCTACTACCAAAGCTGAGTACATAGCTGTTAGTTGTTGTTGTGCTCAAATTTTGTGGATGAAACATACTTTACTGGACTATGGATTTCAATTCAAACATGTCTCTATAAAGTGTGACAATAAAAGTGCTATTAACATTTCCAAAAATCCAGTATCTCATGCTAGGAAAAAGCATATTGATGTGAGACATCACATTTTGAGGGATCATTATCAAAAGGGTGATATCACTCTTGAATTCATTGGCACTAAACAACAATTGGCTGATATATTCACAAAGCCTTTGAATTATGAGAGGTTAAATTACATCAAACATGAATTAGGTATGATTAATTTCAGCATATGAACCCTCACAGTTAACCCTCACTGTTAGACCTCACAGTCGAACCACACTGTTAGACCTCACAGTCGAACCTCACTATTAGACCTCATAGTTGACCCTCACAGTTGGACCTCACAGTTGGATCTTATTGTTATACCTCACTGTTGCACCTCACCGGTGTACCTCACTGATACATCTCAGTGTTGGATACCTCGCTGTTTTTTTATTTTTGTGGGAATTTAAACCGTTTTATTTCTTTTTATTATTTTTATTTTATTTTGTTTTAATCCCTAAATGATAAAATCAAAGGCAACGAACACATTTCAATCCACCTTCCTCTCCCAATCTTGAACCTTTATCTCAAAATTCCTAAACCCTAACCCTTCACCTGGGCCCTTAAACCTCTCTCAATCTCTATGGCCAGAACCAAGCGACCCTCGACTGTCAATGAGGATGCGCCAAGGCCTAAGAGAACTCAGGCCAAATCCAGTGGCACCAGTAACACCCCGTCGGGACCTGTAAACCCGCATCTGACCAGGAGAAAAATCTTTGCTGAGAAGGAGTTAAGTGAATAATGGCTGTTGTCGAGAAAGTCATTAGTACTAAAAGTACTAGATGCCCAAGGATGGACCGAATGCTTTGCCAACAACAATGGACCTTACTACCCGAAGCTTGTGAAATAATTCTATGAATATCTGACATTCGAAGAGGAAGAGGATGTGCATAAGATAATGTCCAGAGTCAATGGAAATGAAGTTAGTTTCTCGTCTGCTGAGTGGGATGCTTGTTTGAGAGTTCCTCATGAAGGAATTTTTGATTACTACTCTGGAGTGGCTCCTCCAGACAGTGCTGTTTCTGAGTATGAAAAAGATCTGGAAGAACTGAAATGAGATGGAAAATCAAGAAGGATCATTGTAGGTGAGATGAATGGAGAATACAGGCTCTTATTCAAATTCATTCAGAATATACTTAGTTCGAGGAGAGGGGACTTTGTTGTACTGAAGTACCAGGACATATTCCTGATGTACTTACTGAATCATAAAAATAAGATTAACCTATGTAGGTTACTGATGGTACAATTGGAAGATATGACTAAGGCAAGCTCGAAGTCCAATGTCTTATTCCATGCCAAGCTTATTTCAATTATGCTAAAGGTAAAGGGTGTGTCTGGAAGTCAAGAAGAAATGATAGTATCCAATAACCGTGTTTGTATCTCCAAGGTAATTTTCAAGTTCATGAAAATTAGATGGAATCCCTGGAAGAGGACATGGGTGAATGATGAAGGAAAGGTGTATGAAAATTTTGACCCTAGTACTCATCCAACTAGGCCAAAAGACAAAAGAGATCTAGGCCTGAAGCCTGATGAGCCAAAACTGGTTTATTCTGATGAGGAGGAGGCTGAAGGAGCTGTGGACCCTCAAAGATAGTACACCCCCATTGATGATGGGAGTGATCCTGATTTACCTCATAGTCATGTGAGGAATGTAGCTTTTGGAGCAGCTAGACCTCCAAAAAAACTACCAAGGAGAGAGATTGTTTTGAAGGACAGTGATACTGAGACCACTGAAGAAGAAGAATAATAATATTAGAATGTTGTCAAGGACACCTCTAAAGAGGATGAGGCAACCGAGTCAGATCATTTTACTCATGAAGAAAAGGAGGCTGTTGCTGTAGAAGATGATGAGGACAATGAAGAAGAAGAGATCAGTTTGAGCCCTCTGATTAATAATACAGACAACATAGTATCTGGTCAGGAAGCAGGAGTGGCATCTACTTCCATTGATGAGAGATTCATTGATGACTCAGAAAAGGATAGGACTAACCCTACTGTTGAACTATCCGAGCAAATGGTTGTTGCATCTGCTGAAGTTACAGATGAGTTTGTGGAGTTACCTCGAGCAGAACAGGTAGAGGAGATTCCTCAAGAGAATGCTCTAAGTGGGGGAGAGTATCTTGGTTTAGTTTATTTGTTGTATGACATTGAAGGTTGGTCATTAGATCCAAGATATATGGTACTTGGACTCAATTATGAAGATTCTGATGAGGAAGACCATCCCCAAAGGGATTCAGTTATCCTACCTGTTGTGGCTGAAAATTTGGCAACTAAGGAGGACCTTGAGTCCTTAAAGGCTGAAATGAAAGAAGCACTGAGAGATTCAGTGGAAGATTTGAAGAAAAGAATGGCTGAAGAGATGAGGAGTGTGGAGAAATCCCTGCAGCTATATATGTGATGTGATGTGTCTAGTCTCGTGAAGGAAATGATGGATGAAGTCAAAGTATGCCATACTCAAATTGAGAGTTGGACAGAAGCTGTGGTTGCTCTATGATAATCGATTGCTTCATTGACTGCCATGAACATTTCTCAAACCCAAGTGAATGCTGATATTAGATATATCAAAGAAGTAGTCAAGCAATTTGTGGAACTATTTGAGGATTTTAAGACATCAGTCAAAGAACATTTGAATAGTCAAGATTCACTTGTTCAGAAGGTGGTTAGTAATTTGACACAGTCTTTCAAAGAGACAGTAGCTTTCTCGGTAAAACCCCTTCCCTCATCCAGCTCCACTATAAACATTGACCAGATCAGAACTATGATCCAGGAAGAGTTAGCTAAGTCCAGTACCAGTGGAACCTCTGATACTCAGATACTTGTTACCACTAGGGAAGTCCATAGTTTTGTTCGTTATCACCTACGGGCAGCTACTGCTTCTCAAGAGGCCATTAAGAATAAGGTGGATGCCTACTTTGAGAAGGTCTATACCAAGAATCAAATGACCAACCACTTCAAGCTCTTGATAGAGAATATGAAGCTGCCTCCAGTGACTCAGGCATTCAGGGAGTAGGTCAGTAAGCTAAGAGAATTGTCCCCTTCTTTGGATAAGTTTTTGGAAAATAAAGATGATTTATTATCTGCTATGGAAAGAGGAGGAAGCATTATTATGGATTTCAGAAATCTTATTCTTCCCTTTCTCCATGTAGACTGCACCCCTGTCATTATACCTGCTACCTTACCTACATCTCAACCCAGTGGTTATTCTTCCATCATGTCTCCTGCTGAAGCTATCATAAGCCTTACTCCACTGATCCCTCAGTAATCTACCCACTACAGACCCACAGGCGCTTCTGTTGCTACCCCTCCAGTCATTCCTACAGCCATTCCTAAACCTGTTGATCCTCTAGTTTCTTCTCTATCTTCTTCTTCCAAAGGGAAAGACCCCTTACCTACGGATGCTGTGGATTGATTTTGTTTATGTATTTTGATAGGGACTCTGTATTCTTTTTGGTCATAAATGTATTGTGTTATTAATATAAGCCTTCTTAGTTTTTCTCTTATTTTTATTTTTTTTCTAATCATAAAGGGGGAGAAATACTGTGCTTACTATGCTTACTATGCTTATTAATCTCTGAAACTTAACAAGTTTTACTACATACTGACATAATTTGTGATTATCAAAAAGGAGGATATTGTTGGACTCACCTGTTTTAATAATCACAAATCATGTTTAAATATTGATCTTAATATATTAAGTCAGTATTTAATCCTTTTAATCTACATATACAATTATCTTATTCTCAAAAATGTATATTATTAAGACTCATGACCTTGCTGCATCAACTTAAAGTCTATATTTATCTAAATATAAGCTCACTATTAAAGGCTATTGGTAAGAGCCTTCTGTTCAAAGTCACCGTTATAGCTTACTATCACCTTAAGTCACTTTTGCTAGAAGATCACTATTGAAGATTTACATTCACTATTGGAAGCTACTGGTATACGGTTACTGTCACAAACCTATTGGTGATCTACTTATCAAAGCTCATAGACAAAGAGTTACTGTCATAAGGTCACTGCTGTAACAAGGTTTCTTCTAGAAGTCCACTGTTAGACTCTTTCTCAAGTATTCTGTTGAGAAATTCTCTGTTCAAGTCTGCAGTTGGAAAGGTTACTGTTGAAGTAGTCTGATGTTACAGAACTACCAATTAGAAGCTTACTGTTAAAGGTCTACTGTTGAGCCTACCGATGGAGTTCACTGATGGGGATCAACTATTACAAAGAATAAACAGCTACCATTAAAAGAATACAGTTGAAGTCTACAGATGGAAAGACTACAGTTCACAGTTGGAAAGACTACAGTTCACAGTTGGAAAGACCACAGTTGAAGTCCTCAGCTGAACTGTCTACCGATGAAGTCCACAGTTGTAGAGATTGAAGTCTACCGTGTGACATGCATCAGCTACCAGTATAATGATATTCCATTCTTTTCTTTACCTATTTTATTAATACTATTATAATGGTCATGTCTGGGAAAATTAATGCACTTGAAATTATTTAATGTTATTTATAGGGATATCATGAGACAGTACGATGTACGAGGAAGACCACACATGGTTGAAACATTTCTCTTATCGGCCCCTAATAGACAACAAAACACAAAAATAAGAGACTATATAAAAGAAATAGTAGAGAGACACAAAGCAGTGGTAGAACCCGAACATACTGGAAAGAAGAATGGAACTCTAAAGCACTAATCCAAAAAGGAACAAGAGCATCACGAAGATCTATTGAAAATAACCTTCTACAATCTGTAGTAGTGTTCTATAAAGAGTTTTTGAATCCTAGAAGCTGGTCATCTCATCTGGAAGTTGCAACTTGGAAGTTGCGACACTCTGTTTTGGAGGAAACTTGCAGAGAAGGACCAAATCTTCATTTCATCCATTCCAATGATTCCAAAGCTGATCTTACAACACAATAGAGCATTCCAAACTTATCCCTACTATCTTTAGCTCTACTGTGTTTAAATACTTTACATTTGTGAGCAGTGTGTATGTGTTACACAAACTAACTTTTGTGCTTGAATTGAGGGATACTGAGAATCCCCATACCAAACTATTCTTACATTTTTTACCATGTATAACTATAGAAGAAGCCTGGTGTGTCTTGGTAGTTTATTTGTTTACCCATGTAGAACTGTGGTAGAGGTTGAAAAACCTGGATAGTTTGTGAAAGCTGTTGTAAAGCCCGATAGAGGTTGTGTACCACTTTTAATATAATTTCTTGGTGGCAGGTGATCACCAAGTGGAGAGGATTAGGTCTTGACTTAAGACTGAACCTCTTGTTTAAATTTGTTGTGTTCATCTTTGATTTACTCTATTTAACATCTATCTGCTGTGCTTATATTTTCAAAGACAGAAATCTGTTTTTACATTCACTCTGATAGTTAGTTTTGGTTAGTGTGTATATCTGAGTTGTTTAGTAAACCTATTTCAAAAGTCAAGTTAGTTCTCATACTGATTCAACTGAGGAGTAATCAACCTTTGAGAAACCTGTTAACCAATAACTGACTTATATGTCTACTGCCTTAATTGACTGGGCTATTCTAATTTGGGGGATTTTAATCCAAAAAGTTTTTAACAGAAATTTTAATTGGAACTCAATTCACCCCCCTCTTGTTTATCCACTCCGACCAACACTAATATGTTATTATGTTAGTGGAATTACCTATATCCATCTTCACTTCCATCAAATGTGAAAATAATTCATCGATCGTGTGTACTGTGGACTATCGCCTCACGAACCGATGTAATTTGTTTCCCATCACCACTATTTATAATTATGGAATTAATGTTTATATATGATATTAATAACATATTTATAATTATGAAAATATAATATTTCATTTAAATTCTTACCATTCCATGTATAGAAAAATGATAACTTTGTGCGTGAATGTGGACTACCACCTCCACAAAGCAATGTGATTCATTTTTCATAACAACATCACATGGATGACATATATAAGTATATGTAAATAAATAATATGATATATATTATATTATTTTCATTATGGAAATATAAAATAATATATATCATCATTCCATAATGATCGTTGAAAAATAGAAATGTTACTCATGCCTATATACGACCTAACGTCCCCATGATTGTAACGTAGTTAATTTTTCATAACCATACTTCATATTTAGTTTTAAAAGTATAATTGAAATATAAAAATGATAATTATATCATTATTATTATCCTATATATGATATAATAATGATCAATTTGATCACAGTTATCATACCAAATTCATTTTTGACTAAAGTACTGAATATTATCAAAACATCTCACATGAACATAAATGATTAAGTAATTGCATGTAACATAGTAATAAGTGATATAAGGGGAATAATGAAATTTAAAAAGGTTATTAAGAAATTATAAAATTAATATAAGTTTATTATTCAAGAAGGTAAAGGACATACCTAACGAATCAAACTTGAGGTAAAAGAATTTATTTTAAAAAATCCCCTTTTAAAGTTACTCTTTTATTTTTTTATAAAAGTAAAAAAGGTATATTTTTTTAACATATATATAATAAGTGGATTTTACTTCCATCATGATGGATTAATTCTTTTAATCTTCCTTTAAAATTTTACATGTCTCTTTTCAAATAATTATTTTCCTTTGAATTTTCACAATATTTCTAAAAAAAATAATTGATCTCAAAATGAAATGCTTATTTTCCTTAAGAATGTTTTTATGAGGTAATATTTCATGATTTGTGTTTATGTTATGGTTTTTTGGAATTGTTTATGATGATGGGTGGTTATGTTATTAACCATGTATGGGTGGTTACATTATTAACCAAGTATGGGTAGTTAGGTTATTAAACAAGACAGGTGGTTACATTATAAATTCTAATGTATTGAGTACTATGAGAATGTAAGTTGAAAATATTGGTTATTAAATTTATAAGTGTGATATGGAAAATTATGTCCCATGTTACCTACATAACTTTTATGTGCTTGATAATGAGTTTTCAAGGAAATTGTTTGATTTTGAAAAGGTAAGATAATGATCTTTTTGAAAAGTTGATTCTTTTATCGAGGTAAAGGTTATGTATTTAAGAAAATTATTTTATGGGTTTTCATTGGACTAACTCTTTTCTTTATTTTATGTTTCTTACTGATTTTTTTGTGCTTTTCCCAAGTTTTTAAATTTTTTTCATAGGGCTTAAGGGAGAGTAAGTACAAGGGTGAGTTAAGGAAGAAAATTGTGAAGATTTATCATAAAAGAAGACATATTTTTTATTTAAAAAGTTTTATTTTGTGGAAAAAATAAATACTAAGTATAAGTGTCCACTTGTAATGTATGGATTTACCATGTTAGAGTTTTTCCTAATTCTCTATAAATTTAAACCGAAAAGATATTCTAGATTTTAAGAAAAATAATTCTTTTCTAAATTCACTATAATATATATATATATATTAGGTACTTGGGGTACAATTATATTAAACACACAAACACCACAAAAACTAGTCATAAAGGCATTCCATATCCCCCCAAGGGATATCCCACCCTTTAATAAATATTTATTTAGTACATGACTAGAAGGACTGGTGGGCATAAAACCTATAACATAGCCCAAAGGCCCATAAACTAGCCTGAAGGCTTAGTGAAACGTCATGACTACATCATATTTCCGGCGTCATCACCTGCCTGCATCACCTTCTTAATTTAATGTTCCCAAAACATGTTTATCTTGTTATTAATTATTTTTAAGTTTTCTGTTTAAAAATGGTTTATTGGAAAAAATGAAAAAAATGATAAGTTTGGAGCTTACTAGCCACCCTACCATGTGAAGGTCAAGTTACCATGTCACCTTACCATAGATTATAAATCACCTTGCCAAAAATTATACTTCACCTTAACGCGTGAAAAAAATGATTACCATGAGTTATATGAACAAAATTTTCCTAAGGAAATAAAGACACATTAAAGATCCAGCTTACAGTGTGTTTAGAATCACCTTACCGTATGTATAATCAACATACCTTGAGTTCAAAATACCTGACCGTGTAAATCAGTGAAGTGACTGCATGAATGAAATCACCTACCACATGGAGAGCTCAAGTTACCATTCCAAGGTATGAATAATTTTTCATAAATTAATATATTGAAAGTGTATTCTAATGTAGTGACCACATGAAGTCATCAACTTACCACATGTGAAAATGAGCTGACTGAATGAAGAGATAAACTGACCATGTCACCCTACCACATCAATTGACCAAGTCAAGTTCCCCAAGATTAACTAACCATGCTTTATGTAATGAAAACTTACCATGTCTATATTAGCAGTGGAGCATTTCAAAATCTCCAATGGATTGATTTGAAGAATTACATGGATTGTAAGTTCATTTAATAAAGAATTATTATTCTCTAATGGAAAATTATGATGAAGATCCATTTCAGAGAATTATTAGATTGTGTGGAGAAGAAGAAAGTATAGTACTAAGAACATTTTCTCTTACACAGACAATAATAATGTAATTTCTAAAAAAATACAAGTATTTTTTTTAAATTATATAGAATTATTTCGATACCAGATGCTCAGAAAAAACTTTATTCTGAGGCCCTGTGAGCCCATAATATAATTTTGAACTTTTTGTAGTTAATTTAAATAAACGTGCTTGCATGTTTTTCTAACTTTTAAACTGCTAATCAAATAAAAAATATGAGGGCACCATTGAACTCATAACGTCAGGATTTGTCTTGAAAGGACCTAACTTTGATCGATGAGAGTTGATCAGAAAAAATAATTTTTAGACCTTTTAGAAGAGAAATAGCATAAATTAAATACATTTTATTTTTCTTTTCCTCACCATTGAGCAGTGGCACACCAGTACTACGATGCGACGATGAGGCGATGACAACACCCATTAATGAGGCTCATAAATGTGCAGTGTAATGACTCATTAATTAAAGTGTAACCGAAACACTATTTCATAAATGAAACAAAGTAATGACATGATGATGCAGAATAAAAGAAACACTACATTGTGTTTCCCTTTTAATGAAATAATGTGTTGGAGAATTATATTAGGGAAGTTCTCTGACAAACAGTGAAGGATTTATCTCCAATGATAAACACCGGTGGATAAGAAAGCGACGATGATGCTTTAGAGGAAGGATCAGGGACCATAGATCGATAAATGCCAATGACATTGAATGGATCAACACCATTGATGAACCTACTCTAGGTAGGGGTTATTTTTTGTAATTTGAATTCCCCATTATTCTTTCAAAAACAACGAACATGGATCAACCCACGAACTGGTTGATCTGCTGGTTGCTTGTTCTTGTAGGAGGGTTCCTATTCCTGGTGTTTTTGCATCAGGATTAATTTTTGATAGAACCTTAATCTTCCTCCCATGATTTAAAAACTCTAACGTGGAGTGTGCAGGCCAACTCGAATAAGGCCCAGGCCTCTCCACTATGGGCATTCTTGTGTGTTTTTTATGGACGAACCTCTGAGTTGACGATGGAACATTTTTGAGGCTTTAGCAAGGAAGATGATACCCCATGAAGGATAGAGGTGTAGACAGTGGCCGTAGGTGGGTGGCGGAGCACCATGATGACACACTGAGGAGGATTATGTGGTTGACTCGGGCCGTGAGGGTGCAGATCGAGTCGCTGACAGTAGTCTAGTGGTTGGTGGATAGGGACATGACCACTCGGATGCATTGCAGCATGTTGGAACGTGGTCTAGAGGGAACCACCTATGGGATAAGGGGGCGGCCGACATAGTCGGATGTGGCACACATGAACCTGAAACCACTTGGTGTCCAGGATGGAGGAGATCAGCCCGTTGTGCGGGTTAGGATGGGGGGAACACAAACCGTGCCATTGAGAAACATAGACTAGAGTTAAGTTGGCCCACTTTTTTGGGCCAGGCCTGTGAGATAAAACCAGGCTGCTGGGTGGCCTGGGCTGGGAAATAACTATCCCACATGTTATGGGCTGGGCTGGATAAATCTGGGTCGCTGGGCGACCCAACAGACTGGACCCACGACCGAACCAGGTTGGGTCCAATAAGGCCTAATGGGCCAAACCCAGTAGCCAAGCAATACCAGGCCGACCTGGACCCAAATGGTTTGGCCAAAATGGGTCGGGTCATGTAGGACCCCCAGGCTGGGTTAGTCAGGTGTGTCCGACTAGATCGAACCGGGCCCAGACACAACTGATCCCTATTTACTAAAACACTAATATCTTTCAGAGCAGGCATTCAATTTACGAGTTGTTTATGGTGTTAGAACCCTCAAAACAAGGTAGTTCTTTTGGAATTATAAAAGGAGGTTTTCATGGAATTTGAAATACGATGAATGGATTGAGGAGTGTATTCCCCCGAAATCAAGCGCGCTACATTCGAAAATCCTACAACTGGCTGGGATCTAAAGACTACTGACAAGCGACCCTATGTGGATCGGCTACAAGAGACCCTGTGTGGATCAAATACAAGTGACCCTGTGTGAATCATCTCCAAGAAACCCTATGTGGATTAGATACAAGTGGCCCTGTGTGGACCAAATATGATGGACTAAGTGGGAAGTGGCTCTGTGTGACCCAACAGACCCACAATACTCATCAGGGATGAGTACCTCAGCAGTCCATGGTGTTCAGTATATGACTGATAGTATTGTTTTCCTTACTTTAGATTATAAATATGTGAGATAAAAGTACCTCATGTATACTTTTCTTTGTGGTATCTCTTTTTTGGTTTGGGGTCCCTACTGAGTATTGTGTTACTCACCCCTACACGGGCTTCACCTGCACATGTCGTGTCCTGTGAAGGTGATCGATGCTTCGATAAAGACCTTAGAGGTTTGGGACCAGGTGGTTCTCAGTGAGATTGGATGGAAGGAAACTTTGACGAAGACCTTGGTGGTCTGGGACTAGGTGGTGCTCAGTGAGACGGGACAAACGAACGTTTCAACGGAGACCTTGGTGGTTCAGGACCAGGTAGTGCTAAGTGATACGGGACGACCATGCATACTTCTACGGCTACAGGAAGCTACCCTTCACCTACCCTTCATGTGGGGTCTTGAGTAGACAGACCATGGCAGTTGTACTTTCTTTTGTGGTTTTGGGCTTGTATTCTGGCCCCCTTTGCACTTTCAGTTTGTACTATACTCTTTGTAGTTGTCTCAATGACAGTTGTGGTTTACTTCGTGTTTACTTTACGTTATTTTAACTATGTGCTTGTGCATAGGTTAAAAGGAAAATGATTTCCCTTTTTGAGATATTCCTATTCGGTGCTAGTCACTAGCCCCTATCCTATGGAAGGCTGGCTTGGGGTAGTAATGACACAAGCCCTGGGGGACGAGTCATGACAAATATATAATCCTTTACATGAGCACTTGTGCTACAAAGAATACTCTACACTGCTTTTTTCCCTATAATTTTCTAAGAAACTTGTCCAATATTCTTACAAATAAAAATTCAAGGAATCTAGACCATCAAATCTATTCAGATCAAGCTGCATTAAATTTACTATCTTTTTATCTCTTCCTCTTTTCATTTTAACTATTCTCTTGATATGTGTTTTATATTACTCTATTTATTTTTAAAATCAAAATATTTTGTGATAAACTAGAGAATAATTTATACTTCCAAATAATTTTTTTATTCCTATGAATAAATATGGAAGAGGTCTTGCATGACCTGATATCATTTTCATCCCACATAAAACTATAAAAGAGGATCTATGCTTAGACAGTCCTATATACTATTGTCTATAAAACCCGATCCAAGTTGTGGGTCAGTTGATTCATTAATAAAATTCTTGGTAAATGGTGATTTACAAGTGGAGGGGATTAAGTCTCAACTTGATATTGAACCCCATGTTTAAATTATGTTTTGTGATTTTTTAGTTTTGTTGTTTTAAATTAAAAAATCAGTTTCCATTTTCTAAACTATAATGAAACCTTACTTTCATCGTTGGTATTAATTTTTTTATTTAAATTATTTGATTAAGTAACTTAATTTAAAAAGTTAGAGCATTTAAAATATATTTTAACCGATCCTTAGTCCTACTTTTGATTACTTATTTAAAAGATTAGATTAATATATTTCTACTATTTTGACTAACTGGGAAATTTCATTAAATTAGGGATTTAGTTTTTAATTTTTTAAACATTTTTTATTGAGAACTGAATTCACCCCCATATTGAGTTACTCACTCTGAACAAAATTTAATATCGAAGGAATTTAAGACACCTTTTTATCTGTGATTTAGTTTTATTTAATGATCTTAAATTTATATCATTTCTAAATTTAATTACTTACAAGTAACAATAAACAAGAAGAAAATTATACTAATTAGTATCCTTATTTTAATGGAAATAATTATGCTCAATGGAAGATTAAGGAGAAAATTAACTTAGAAAGTATGATATTTGATATCTGGATGGTAATTGAAGATAAATATGAAAATCGTTAAGATACTAGAGATGCTTGGTGTAATGATACTAAATCTGCATATGATTGTAATTATAATTATATGAATCCTTTGTACTTTACTTTAGGAAAAGATGAATTAAAAAGAATATATTTCAGTGCCACTACTTTTGAAATTTTGGATACCCTTGATATTTCTCATGAAGTAATATCTAATGTTTAAGAAATGAATTAAAAACTTACACTATTAATTATGATACTTTTAAGATGAATCTCAACGAATCCATATCTGAAAATTATCTCATGTTCAGTGATATAGTTAACATGATGCATGAAATATGAAAGACAATTACTATCAAGGATTAATTAATGAGACTTCTCAGGTGCTTAACAAAAATATAGAGAGGGATAACAGTATACGTAAGATAATCATGTGATATTAGTACACTTCCAATGAAGGAACTAATTGGAAATCTAATGATATATGGAGAAGAATTGAATGTAAAGAGAGAGGAAGTTGATGAACCGAAAATAAAGTCTGTAGCTTTTAATACTATATAATCAAAACAAAAATAGAAGATCAAGGATTAAATATAAAATGATAAAGAATTACCTGCTGATAGTGATGAGGAGAAATAAGATGAAAAAGAAATTTGGAGAAATTATTGGAAAAAGGATGATTCTACAAAGGAAATAATATGTTATGAATGTAATATAAAATATCACATCAAAGTTTACTATCTTAAGTTGAAGTATAAGAAATATTATGACAACAAATCAAGAGATAAAAAAGTCTATGAAATCAACTTAGAGTGACTCAGTGGATTGTTCAAGTGAATCAAAATTAAGAAGATAATAAATAAGTGATAAAGCTAATATGTGTTTTATGAAAAAAATATAAGGAAAGATGATTAAAGTATTCCAGTAAACATCTATAGTACCTCGATAATGGAAAACCTAGACACAAAACTAGATACCACTCAAGCTTAAAAAACATAATTAAAGTGGATGACATACATGTCACTTTCGGTGACAATGCCAAAGGGAAGATAATTAGACTTGGTCAAAACTTTAACTTTGTTACAAGTTTAATTTATTAAGTATTATTTGTAGATAGATTAAAATATAACCTGATTAGAATTTTAAAATTTCATAATAATTATTTTATTAAATTTTAAAAAAATGATTATAAAGTTTTTGATTCTAAACATGATTTAGTTTTTACTTCTTTATGAAATGAAATTTTTGTTGTTGTAAATTTTAATTTTTTTTCAAAATGTTTCTTGTTTAAGTGACTTTTACATAAAATCTTTTCTTTAGTATAAGAGACTAGAACATTTTAATATTCAAACTCTTATAAATATAAATATTAAATATTTAGTTAAGGATATACCTATGATATAATTCCCAATAGAAAAAGTTTGTAATCCCTATCAAAAGGGAAGACATCATAAAATATCTTTCAAATCAAAGAAAGAAGTGTCAGCTTCTAAACCTTTAGAGTTGGTTTATATATATTTTTTAGAACCTCTAGAGTCTCTAGTATAGTAGGAAAACATTATGCTTATATAATATGGGGTAATTATTCAAGATACACATGGTTATTTTTTCTTGCTTATAAAAGTGAATATATTTCATATTTTTCAAAATATTCTAGATCTGTATATAATCTTTGAGGAATTATAATTAATACCATAAAAGGTGATCATGGATGTGAGTTTGAAAACCAATAATTTGAATCATTATGATCCCAACATGTCTATAATCATAAATTTTCTACTCCTAGGACCCCACAAAAAAATGGTGTAGTAAAGAGAATAAACAGAACCCTTCAAGAAATTTCTTGAACCATGATCAATGAGTATGATTTACCACTTTATTTTTGGGTATAATCCATTAAAAAATATTTTTATATAATTAATGGAGTTTTAATCAGACCTATCTTAAAGAATAACCCTTATGAATTATGTAATAGTAAAAAACCAAAGGTTAATTACTTTAGAGTTTTTGGTTGTAAATTTTTCATACTCAATACAAAAAAGAATTTGGAAAAAATTTATTCCAAGAGAGATGAAGGAACTTTACTTAGATATTCAATAACTAGAAATTCTTATAGTGTGTTTAATAAAAGGACTACGATTTTGGAAGAATCTGTACAAGTAAAATTGGATGAAACTGATCCACATGATCCTAATACCTCTTTATAAAATCTCGATGATGAATTTTTAGTTGGGACTTAAATGGTAAACCTAGTGAAAATTTTCCAGACCTCCTATAAAGAACTCACCTAGTTCTAATGAAAATCATAAAATGATACCTATAGATGATAATTTTGTGTCAAACACTTCTAGTCCTATAGGTATTAAGACAAATATATATCATCCCTTTGATGTTTTAGTAGGTTACCTAGATAAAAGAACTCATACTAGAGATTCTCTAAGAAATTAGGTTGAACATGAAGATTTATCATCATAAATTGAACCTAAGAACATCAATGATGTCATTAATAATGAATTATGGGTAATTGAAATGCTAAAAGAACTAAATTATTTTAAAAGAAATAGATTTTGATAACTAGTTGAAATACCTAAAAACTACCTAACTATTTGCACTAAATGGATGTTTAGAAACAAGGTTGTTGAGTCAGTTACAATAGTAAAAAATAAAGATAGATTGGTTGCACAGGGATATAGTCAAGAAGAAGGTATTAATTTTTTATGAAACCTTTATAACAACATATAGACTTTAATCAACCATGATGTTACTTTCCTATGTAATTAATTTTGATTTAAAATTTAATTAAATGGATATCAATAGTGCATTGATGTTTTTGTGAAACAACCTATGGATTTCCAAATCATGTTTTTAAATTAAAAAAAAGCTTTATATGGTTTAAAACAAGATCTTAGAACTTGGTATGGTAGGTTCAAAACTTTTATAATTTCTAATGGTTTTACTAAAAGTATATATTAAGATACATTATTTATTAAAATAATTTCAAAAGACTTTTTAGTAGTTAAAATTTATATTTATGAAATTATTTTGGGATCTTCAAGTAATTATTTGTGTACTAAATTTTCAAAAATTATGTAAAGTCAATTTAGAATGAGTTTTATGGGTGAAATTAATTCTTTACTAGATTTCAAAATTTTCAAAATAAAGAAGGAATTGTTTTAAATCAAGCTAATTAAACCAAATATATTTTATAACACTTTGGCATGGACTATACTAAAGGTAGTAATAGTCCCATGAGTACTAACTATAATTTGGATCTTGATGAAACTGGGAAATCAGTTGATCAAACAACTTACATAGGCATGATTGGAAGTTTACTATACATAACTACTAGCCAACCTGATATAATGTTTAGTGTGTGTATATTGACTGTTTTCAAGAAAATCCAAAATAGTCACATCTACTAGCTATGAAAATAATTTTCAAATACCTCAAGAATACAATGAACATATTATTATTTTACTCATGAGGATAAGAATTTGATTTAGTCAGTTATCCAGATAAAGATTTTGGTGGTCATAAGTTAGATAGAAAAATAACTTCTTGAACATGTCACTTTTTGGGCAAGTCTCTAGTGTCATGGTGTTGTAAGAAACAAAACTCTGTGGTATTATTCAATGATAAAGCTTAGTAAATAGCTGTAGGTAGTTATAATGCTCATATTCCATGGATGAAATATAAATTACTAGACTATGAATATCAATTCTGATATGTCCCTATAAATTATGATAATAAAAGTGTAATAAATATTTATAATAATCCTATATCACATTCTAGAAAAAAACATATTAATATAATACATCATTTTATGAGTGATTATTACTAGAAAGGTGATATAACTCTGGAATTCATTAGTACTTAATGTCAGCTTACTGATATATTTAAAAAACCTTTGAATATTTTTAGAATCAATTATATCAGACATGAATTATGCATGATAAATTATCTCTAATTGTTTTAATTTATTTTTAATAATCAATTCCTTTATTAAAATGTTTTAATTTATATTATATAATATTTTAGGGATGTAACTGTAATTATTTACTCATGCAGTCACTATAATCACCTAGTAAACCTATTCATACGGTTAATATGTACTTATCATAAACATCTTGGTTGTGCAGTTAGTATACATATTATAAAATTATGGGTAGCATGCCTACCATGTTTATGTGATTTACGGATCCATGATCATCATACTTACCATATTAATTCACTTTAATTTTTCATAAAAATATTTTAGTTGTATTTATTTTATGTTTATTATTATTTTAATCCCTAAACGATTTAAATTAAAATTCAAATCAGAATCTGAATCTTTACCTATATTTTCATTTAGATCTCCTATATCCTTTTAAGATATTTTGAGCATATCAATTTTTATTATATCAAACCTTTTACTATCTCTAAATAAAACCTATCTATTTTACCTCTAGAATCTGAAACTTTAAAGATCTCAAATTGCATCATAATTTCAAGGATGCAACAAATATTGGAAACCACATTTCTTGTTTAATCAACTCCTTTAAAGAAGTCGAAGAAGTTAAAATCCATCTTGAGTGTATCAGTGAAGCTAAAGAATCTACATCTTCTTGATCATCCAATTTTAGTATAAAAAGAAGTTGATTATCAACAGTTAAAGTCATGTTGATTGCTGGTTTGGAATGAGATTCATGTAAAAGTGTGGATTGATTCATTTAAAGAAAATGGTATAACTTTCTATATGAATCTAATCAAGGAGTTTTATGTAAAACTTGAGTTCTTCCATAGAGAGAAGTGGGATGTAGAAAAATCAAGGATAAATGGTGAAGTTTTTGAATTGTCTTTGAAGCACTGGGTAAGTTTTTTAGGCATGAATCATAGTAGAGAATATGAGGATTATCAAAATTCACATCCATTTAATCATCCACACTTTGAATTTTAGAAGTACTTAGATAAACTCACTAGGAATAAGACTCCTAGAATACCTAATGTTGTTGAATTAAGTAGTGAATGTAGGCTCCTAGTTAAATTTAATTAGCATGTATTATTCCCATGAAAGTAAGACTTTAGTATCCTAATGCATCAGGACCTATATTTCATGTTTTTGATAAAGAGTGGTGTTCAAATAATTATTTTAAGATATGTTATGAGACACATGGTTGAGCTATAAAATCCAACATCAGTATTCAGTTCTTTACACTTAATAAAGCTCATATAATTTTCTAGAGTACAAAGGATTGGTTCCTTAGGGGAAGAAAAAGATAAATTCCTCTGATAGAGTTTTCTCACCCAAAACATTTTTAAGAAAATGAAAGTCAATTAGAATCCATGGAAACATGAATGGGTGGATGACCCAAAGAAACTATATGAACAATTTAACCCAATAAATCATCCTATTAGACCTGGGGATCTAGTATATCCAATTATTGAAACTGATGAGGTTGTAGAGGTTTTAGATGATAATTTTTCTCCTTTTAAAGAAAAAGAAAAGGAATTATCTATGGAAGAAGAATAAGAATAAGAAACTGAAGCTATAAACCTTAATGAAGAATCTATATTACATCATGAGGATGATCCATAATAGGATAAATTAGTTAGATCTAATTAAGATAGGAATAGATAAGAAAGATAACCTTTTATTTGGAGTACACCTAGATAGACTATACCTAATGAACCTTCAAATGGGGATAAGTCCCCTAGATGTCTTGTAATGGGCATAGAATATTTTGATTCTAATGATGAAGATCATGGAGGTAGTCCACTGGACAAGGTGGAATTACCATTGTATATATCCAAATAACTTTAGAAGGATATTTGATTGTTGAGGTTGAAATTAAAGAGAGAATTGAGGATTCTAAACTTGTTTTTCATGAGTAAATTATTGAAGTTTCTAATAAAAATGAAGTTGATGTTTTTTCCTGAATTGCGGACTAGACTATGAGAGATAGATCTATGGAAGATTATTCTGAGGTATATGGTTGATATCCAGATAGTGATTCATATCTCTATGCTCCTACACCCTTCATCTCATCTCCCTCATATATAACTAATGATGAATTGGATGTGTTCAAATTATAGATGTTGTATATATTCAAATAGAAAATTGTTAATTCTAACAAATCTTTACAGCAAGTGAGACAAACTGATATTTCTGAATCCTTTACTTTGTAAATCAATCATCCTTATCCTATATTTAATTTCATAATAGAGATGATGAAAAATGAGATTGTATATTTGAGAGATTAGGTTTGTGATATTTAGGATGATCTATTTGACATGATGATTTAGTTAGACTTGAGGTTCATGAATGCTGTGGTTCAACCTAATATTATGTATTTTTCACCTCTTGTTCAATTATTTTTTGATGATGATAAGATAAAATAGTTCATATGGCATGAGTTGAAAGTTTTTTTGAAGAGTTCAGTAAGACATGTGGAGCTTTTTATGATGGGTTTCAAAACCATACTACTAAGACCCTAGTTGTAGTTCATGAGGATGTCAAATAATCCATTCAAGACTAAGAAAAAATAAAGAGGGTGATTGATTATTAACTAACCAGGATCTTCAAAAAGTCTGATTTGAAATGGATTTTTAGAACTCTTTCTTTGAATTTAAATATTTACCCTCTGAATCCATATTTTAAGTCACAATTTGAGAATCTTATATAATTGAATCTTATTTTTTAAGATTTCATAGAGAATAAAGATGATTTCCTTCAAGCTTTGGAGAATGGTTCATATGATGTCAATGATTTTACCCAGTTGATAAAACCCTATCTTTATACCTCTCAAAAAGATATTGTAGACCCTTTATCCATTCATTTATCTTATCCTACTAGTTCTGCTACCATTAATCCTTTTGGCTTAACTCCTACAAAAGCATTTCAGTATCTTAGACCAGTTTCCAATTATGTATTTATAAGAGTCCCTGCATCCTTATATGCTCTTGAGACTACTTGTTCTACTGCCTCTACATCCAAAGGAAAGGATCCCATCCTTCCTACTGAAATCAGATATGAACCTCATTTAGATTCATATTAGGATTTCTAATGGGGATTTATTATAATTTGTTTGTACCCTTATTATAATATATTTTAATATATTAATTATATAATCTCTTTTATTCTCATATTTTTTTATCATAATCCTTATTTAATTTCTTTTTAATATTCTAAAAGGGGAATTAATTAGTGATAAATTAACATTAATTGAATTCAGTGGAATATTTTTAATACTTTAAAGAACTTTTTACATAATTATTTCAATGCTTTGAAAATATGCTTTTGAGATATGAAATTTATTTTAATTTTAATGTAATGACTTTTGATCATAAAAAAGGGGGAGATTGTTGGCTGAGGCTAGAACCTTCTTATCATAATGATCAAAAATCATTTTTATCTATTTATTAATTATTTTTAGGTTTTCTATTAAAAAATATTTTCGAGAAAAAATTGAAAAAATGGCTAAGTTTGGAGCTTATCGTGCCAAACTAATGTGTGAAGTTCAAGTTACTATGTCCCCTTACTACACATTATACTTCAACTCACCACAAATTATACTTCACATTACCACATGAACAAACTTCTTTCCATGAATCAGATGATTTTTTTGTCTTAAACTTGAACTAACCACACATTGAATATTCAGATTACCGTGAATTGAGAATCACCTTACCACATGTATAATCAACCAATCAATAGATCAAAATACTTGACCATACAAATTAGTGAGGTGAACACATGAATGAAATTACCTACGGTATAGAGAGACCATGTTACTATTCCTAGGTATGTATAATTTTTCATAAAGTAATATATTGACAGTTTCTTCTAATGCAGTAACTATATGAAGTCATCAAATTAACTCATGTTCAAATGATCCGACCACATAAAGATATTAACTGACCATTTCACCCTTCCATATTAACTATGCAAGTCATGTTTCCACAAGCTACACTAATCGTGATTTAAGTAAAGAAAAATTTCCATGTATATCTTAGTAATGAAGAATTTAAAATCTCTAATAGATAGTTTTAAATAATTAAATAGATCATTAGTACTTTTAATGAATAATGGTTATTCTCCAATGACTAATTATAATGAAGATCTCTTTAAGAGAATTATTATATCATGTGGAGAATAAGTGAGTGCAGTACTAAGATAATTTTCTCTTACATAGATAAGAACAGAGCATCCTTAACATGAATTATTGTGATATAGAAAAGGATCATGAAATTGTGTTTCCAGAATTTTATAAGAAATTGGAACAAGCTCATTATAAAAAAAATTCAAGGAATCTATAAAATCGAAGTTATTCAGATCGATCTGCATTACATTTCCTATATTTTAATCTATTTCTCTTTACATTTTAACTATTATTTCAAGCTATATTTTATATTTATTTGTTTATTTGTAAAAAAATCCTATTTTAAACTATAGAATACTTGATATTAGCTTAAATACTTTATTTGTATTACCATGAATACCTGTGGAAGAGGTCCTGTATGACTTGGTATCTTTTTAATCCCATGTAAAACTGTGGAAGAGGATTTGTATATGGATAGTTCTATGTGCTGTTGTTTGTAGAACATAATCTAGGTTGTGGATTAGTTTATTCAATAATGAACAAATTATAAACATGTGATTTTCAAGTGGAGTGTATTAAGTCTCAGCTTGAGACCAAACCTCTCATTTAAATTCAAATGTGTGATTTGTTAGTTTAGTTGTTTTAAATTACAAACCAGTTTCCATTTTATAAACTATAAAAAAACATTACTTTGATAGTTAGGATTAATTTGTGTTTATATAAAGTGGTTGATTAAGTAAGTTAATTTGAAAAGTATAAATTTTTAAAATATATTTTAATTAATAATTAATCTCACTTCAGAGAAATTATATTAAAGATAAAATTTATATATTTCAACTGTTTTGATTAAATGGGAATTTTCATTAAATTGAGGATTTAGTTTTTAAATTGTTTTTAAACATAAATTTTATTAGGAACTCAATTAAACCCTATCTTTAGTTTCTAACTCCAAATAATGAAGTATAAATCCAAGGTAAAACACAAATAACACCAAAACACAATCACAATCAATCTAAGAAAGAAACCAAGAAATTACATGTAACGCCCCAACCCCAGAATCCCAAAGCTGCTACATTATTTTATTACATTGGTACGATTGAAAGGAATCAAATTCCGAAGAAATAGATAGTTTAGTAGTTTTTAAAAACCAGATACATACATAAGTTGAACATTACAACTAGAAATGAAAAAAATATAGAATTTCCATTGGAAACATCTATAACTCCTAGATTATACCTGTAATTCATTCATAATATTCATCTTTGCAACCATGGGGAAATAAAACATAAGAAAAGGGTGATCTCAGATGCTCAGTAAGGTTAAGAAATACAATACAAGTAATCATAAACATCAACAATAGGCATTTTGAGAAGATAAAAACACATGCCTTTAAACATATACTTGAGCATAATATGGCATAAATAAATGTTGAATGAATAATTCCATAATAAAACCAAACCATGGATATTATACTAGTAGAATAATCACATGTACTATTAATTTTTAGTTTCATAATGAAGGAAATACATAAAGATGGATATATAAAACATAAGTTCAAGGCTTAACGCCAAGAATCTATCAAGGATTGATGCAAAAATCTATTATTTTCATGGCTATATGCCAAGAATCTATTATTGTCAAGGCTTCATGCCAAGAATCAATCAAATGGGCAAGGCCTCGACCAAAACCATATCTAGTTTGTCTCATGAGACCTATCAATGCCTCGAGGGGATATAATGACCCCCAACTAACACTTAATAAGTACAATTAATTCCTCATATTAAAGGGGTTGAAACATAAACAACATGTAAATTCATATAAAACCAACATAGGAAATTTAAATCACTTTCCCCAATCATTAAACATAACACTAACCATTTGAAGTAATATTATGAATGGTTTAAGGATATCACATCCATAGTAAAAATAATCACAAACCATTAAATAATAAATGGTATATGATATCATAAAACATTCGTTCCAATTAGACATATGAATTAACAATAGTTTTGAAATAGATGAAAATACTCTTATAAAATTATTGTTTAATTCTTGATAGAAATACTCTTTCACTTTGAAAAGAAGAGTTCTTTTGGAAAAATATTTTTATAAAACAAGAAGTGAATTAACGTATTTTTTCTTATAACAAAATCAGATATTTTAGAAAATTTTGGTTCCTTAAAATAGATTGTATAGTACAATTGAAAATAGGTAAGTATCCAAGAAGGTTTTTTTGAAACATACTTGTTTATTAGGAATAATTTTTTAATGATCCTTTTAAAACATGTAACTACCCATAAAATAAAGAAGGTTTATGATTGTTAAACATATATATAAAATTAAAATAGAATTTATTATGAGTAAATAAGAATAAATAATAATTTAATTGAGGTAAGTAGATAATAAGAGTAACCCAAATGAAAATGGAGGTTCGGGTAGAAATCCCTTATCACTTTGTAATCAATCAAATCATATTCCCCAAAATTAATAATTATAAAATGATAAATTAAATACCTTGAAAATAAATAGATTCATGATATGATACATAAATGGTAAGTATATATACACCACACATAAGAAATAGTGTCCAGTATGACATATCTCATAGAAATTGAATGTGAGTTGAGAAAACCCTTACTTTATGTACGAACGTGTTCTCCACTTGAAATTAATGTTTTTTATAATAAAATTAAATCCACTTATTAATTAATTAATAAAATTATATACATTTATTTTATTTATTATAATTTTATTAAGTTTATTTATGGACTTTTTGATGAGTTATAAGATACAAATTTATCACTTGAGAGCGTTCGTTTCCTTGGTTTTCACGATCGATATACTTGTATATGAGTATAGAAGTTCATGTGGAATGGATATAATTATCTAGAATTTAATTTATATATTATTAATTAACATAAATAAATATAAAAGGTTATATATATATTTCTTAAATTTTATGAGGTTGAATTATTATATAAAACATTAATGACAATCATTTAGATTATTTTGGCAGTATTTTGATTATTTTGAACTTTTTTTGTCATGTGAATTTTTATTATGTATATATAATGGTTATGGAACATTAAATAGGTTATAATAAATATATTATATTTTGGTTAAACCATAAAAATGGTTTAATGGCCACAATTTAAGTAAAAATTGAAGAATAAAGGTTCGTCATCCATGAAGGTTGTAAATCGGCACCTCCCGGATGATGATTTCATTTTTAAAATAAGAGAGAGAGAGAAAGAGAGTAAGGAGATTTATGATGAATATTCCATTAACATGATATCATTATAGTATATAGGTGATAATGGAGTTATTGTGATCATTTAAATAAATGATTTGAGGAGAAGATAAGAAAATAAAACAAATTGAAAATGAAATTAAAAGAAAAAGGAAGAGGGTTTACCTCTTGAAATATACTCCTAGAGAACCTTCTAAAGGGAAGGGGTTTTGGTCTTTTGGAAAGACCAAGAGCTCCTATACACGTGGAGAGAATATGGAAGAGTATTTGGTAAGAACATTGAGAATATTAAATACTTAGATTATTGAGGAGAAGAGGGAGTGAGGGGTGTTTTTTATAGTGGAGGAGATGAGGGGTTTTCCATTATTTTATTATTTTAGCTCAAGACTATGAATAGTCTTTTTTATTGTCACTAAAAAGGTAATAATTTCATGTGATTTCTATGTAATTTCCATTTACATCATCCATGACTCAATTATTATGCAAAAATTCATTTATTTAGAAAATTTTGTAAATTATGAAATTTCACTATTCACTTAAAATTTAAGTATTTTAAAAAAATTCCAAAAAATCACCCTAACCATTTTTGAATGTGTAGAATTAAAAAATGGACTCAATTTTTTCAAAATAACTTTCAAAATATGATAAATTTAATTTTTAATTAAAATCATCATTTACTCAAAAAATAGTCTTTAAAATTAAAACTAATTTTATAACACCCTAAAAATTTACTATAATCTCATTAAATTTCCTAAAATCATAAGACAAAAAAATATTAATTTAGGAATAAATTTTATGAAAATTAATTTTCTTTTAAATAAATTAATTAATTATAAAATTGTAATTAAATATTTATTACTCACAAAAATACCAACACTTAATTATTAATATTTAAAATATTCTATTTCATTTATAAGGTGCCTAAATTTTAGTTACTATTCCTAATGGTTATATTACTATTCAAAAGTGTACATTACTATTCATAAGGGAAACATTAATAAATATAAGGGTAAGTTACAATTCACCAAAAATTAAGTAGATCCTATCAAACTCTAAATATCTTACTGAACAGAACCATGTGTGTCCATTTTTTGAAATTCAATTCAAAGAGGTGGAAAAATTAAGTTTCATGGTTAGGTTATAACTTTTATAATAACAAAGTGTTGTTTCATAGAGACTTAGTTCTGTGCGCATCACATTTTCTATTAAATTTATTTATAAATACTTGGGGTGTTACATTCTCCTCTCCTTCAATAAATTGTATCTTTATAATTTTTTACTTTGAAATTTAAAGGTTTCTACTTGAAAATACCTTTGTGGTATACCCACATTAGAAATGGGGTTAGTTAAACATCCCCTTAATAAGAGGGAAATAAAAAATTCGAAGGTCACCACAAAATTAGGCCTTCAAATATGATAATATTAGCGTGAAGTGAAAACATAGACATGGAAGAGAAATATAACCGCCAAATTTTGATGGAGAGTGATTGATAATATTTTCATTATAAAGTTAAACATCATAAAGCCATAAATGTAACACCTGAGACTTTTATAAGAAATATTTTGTTTTTATTTTATATAAATCATCAAAGGAATCTTTCACTACACACAACACTAGCTTGGCTTTCTTTATACGCAATCACGACCTTTCTTGATAGCTGGCGTCGTACGCAATACCGAGTTTCACTAAACAACGATATGCTATTATTAAAACCAGCAGTTATGAATAGTAATAACCACTTTTTGAAATTTTGTAAATTTTATTTTTCAAAATGGACTTCATTTTTGGATTTGGAATATCGAAATTAGCCTACGGTGAAATTTTGGTATTTTTCTCAAAACTTTCAATTTTTGATGAATAGTGAAAAAACCGGGTTACTATTTAAAAACCAACTTTTTATTTAAATAATTATTTATTTTATTTAAATTTATTTTAGGTCAAAATTGATACATAATACCTATATAAGTTCAATTCAATTCATTGGAGTCATTTTATAATAATTTTAGATATATAAAAATTTTATTGAACTTTTCACCGTCTTTTACCCACCTCCTAGGAGAATTTTTAAATTCCCATAAAACATAATTTTACCGCTTCTGTGAGTGGAATTTCAAAAATCTGAGAGACACGGTTAATATCAAGGACTAAAATTTGGTTCAATGAGATGAAAATAATTTTTGGTGAATAGTAACTTTTTACTTTTTTTTACCACGGTTAAAAGTAAATAGGGTAATTAAGGGTAAAAGTGTTATTATTATTACCCTAAAACATGTCCTAATTCTATTGGATAAGTGTAAATCGACCAAAAACAACCTTAGGAATAAAATATGACCATTTAGGCCCACTTGGATTAGATTAGGACATTTATTATTAATTTATTTAAAGAAGGGTTAAAATAGTTAAAATCAAAGTTTAATAAGTAAATAATTTTTAATATGGGGTTATACATAAGATAAATTCAACAATAAATATTCAATAGAAATATAGAAATATTTCCTACATAATGGTATTTTATTTGTAATTTTTAGACTTTAAATAATTTAATTTATTTACGACACAATGATGATGCAATAATTATCTTATTAAAGAAATATTGACATAATTGATGTTATAAATACCCAAACAAATGTAATTTGAGACTTTTTATGAATTAAAATAATTTTATATGTTAATATGACATGTTAGTGTTGATTTAATTAACTTTTTTTTGAACTAATCGTTCTGTTATAATTTTCACAAAAATCAATTACCAAATAGTCTCAAAATTGACATAAAATAGTTTTTAAAAAAAATATTATATTATTAATTGTTATTTTATTTCTAAAAATATAAGGTTAGGCCTAATGATTTAGATAAGTTTATATATATTAATAATAAACAACTTGGGGTTCTTTTGGCTTGTTATGGTAAGTTTATTAACCTTATAGTGTAAGAACACAAAAAGACACGGTAAAAGTAAAATTATCTAACTTAAAGTTAAATCTAAATGATAAGGTTAAAATAGTAAACTAAACTTGTCAAAATTCTATTGTATGAGAGGCGTTCTACCCATACCCACCTTAGCTTCAAAATAAATCAATTTAGAGCTATTTAAAACCTAATATGGCTTTATAATAAAATAATATTTTTAGTTTTTCCAAAGGTGCCCCTCTCCTCCCTTATAAAAGGGCACCTCCTCCCTCTATTCCTCACATCACTTTGAGCCTTAAAGCTCAGCCAAACCCTGCCAATTTCTCCTCTCCACTTATATAGAAACATCCTAGAGGTCCTGGTATTCTTCAAAGACCAATTTTAGTGCCCTAAAAGGAGGTCTCAAAGAAGCGCTTCAAAGAAGAGGTAATGTCTGTTACCGATTATTTCAACTTTATTTCTTCTTCCACTTCTTCTTCTTTAGTTGTTTCATTATGAATTAATAAAATTAGTATCACTCATATACCAATATTTTATTCTAAGTATTAAATAACCCTATTTCACCATCTATCCATCCTATGGAAAATGAAATCATCGCGCGTGCGTACGTACGGAATACCGTCTCCACGCCATGGTGTAATCTATTTTCCACCACCACCTTACTTGTATGGGTATAATGGTGTAAAGAATGAATATATATGATTATTGTAAAGTGATATTGATTCTGAAATAGTATACATACACTCCATTACAATTTCACGATCATGGGAATGATATCATCACTCGTGCCTATGTACGGAATACCGTCTCCACGATGTGATGTGACTCGTTCTACATGATCTTCATTGCATAATGATTATATAAATGAATTTAATGCATGAAAATGATATATATTACACTAATAACATTATGTAAATGAGGTATCTATAACCTAAAGAGAAGAATAAGAATTTATTCGACAAAACATGCATAAGAACAAAAAGTAATAAACACCCGAATAACAAGTAGAAATGAAATAATACTAATAATAAGCTAATAATATGACCATGTATGATATCATATCAATGATTATGATTCTGGAATAAGTCAATGACATTATTTAAATCATTATACATGAGGTTCAGACACTTACGAAGCAAATCAGACCTAAAGTAAGGGAAAATCTCACAATCTCACTTTTATCCGAGATTGTTTATACTTCAAAATTTACTAGGGAATATTATCATACACATCCATGTTTCCTCAATATGTAATATTATTTCCATCCAAATACAATTGTTTAAATCCAATTTTACCCTTCTATGAGTTTTTAGTAAAAGATATGAAAGGAATCTTTTGTCGTTTTTCGTACGAGGTACTCTTTGACTTTTCCGAAAAAAGTACGAGAAGAATGTTTTTTTTAAATTATACGACATGAATGGATTTTTGAAACATTATTTCCAGGAAGCTTCCTTTACAAGTTTTCAAGTTTATTTTTATCAACTTCTTTTAGTTTATAATTGTATGACATGTTAAGAAAGGAAAAGTGTTTTCTTGAAGTAGAAAGGATATTTTCCTCAAGAATGGAGTTCAAGTGTTTTATCAAAATTATTTTCCATCTAAGATAATAAAGGGTTATGTTTCTATCCCTATTATTATATTGATTTGATTATGTTGTGATGGAATTATTTTTATGAATTACTTTATCTTATATGAATTGTTTTATGATGTTATGATGTTTAAGAATCCCATTTTTATTACATGGGTTATGCTATGATGTATGGTTTATGATTTTGTGGCACACATAAGAATGGTATCATTATGAGATGGGTGGGACCTATATATCCCTCCAATGCATTGGGTAAAGATTTTACATCTCATGAGATAGACATGGCTGGAATGAAAGGTTAATGTGGTTCAGTGAAACAGGACTGAAATGATGAGTGAACTCGGTTCAAAATGGACTTTGTCCGCTAAGATAGTCTTGGCTATGAGTCTTGACTACTAAGAAATGATTATCTATGATTATGTTTGTATGACACAAAGTTTCATGTTTTAAGTTATGGTTATTGGGATTACATTTCACTACTATGATTTATCCCATGTTATGAAATTATGATCTCTTTTGCAGGTTAAGATTTCCAAAAGTTATGTTCTTATGAATATGATGTGATTGATATTTCTTTTGTTTACCCTTACTGAGCATTTGAGCTCACCCTTTTTGTATGTTTTCTTTCCCCAGGTCAGGAAGAAGGTTATTAAGTAGGATATGCCAAAAGGGACTCTAGATATGATGAAATAATTGGGAGGCAAATTAGATGCTTTATGAACTAGTTGTTTATGTTTCCCAATTTCTAAAGACTCTATACCTATACGGTCCTTTCCTGGTTTTGTTATATGTTGTAATAAGTGTGATTCAATTCTGAATTAATAACATTGTATGTAAATTATGGGTCATTATAGTTGGTATCATATGAAAGGTATAGTCAACCTTTGGAAACTAGGATGTGAATTACTTAGTAAGAACCCTAAGGATAAGTCTAAGCATATAACACAATCTTAGTGTTTTAGAAATGGCCATGAATAACCTATGATAAAACCTTAAGTGTGAAATTTTATTCTTGATTAGGTGGTTTTCCTATTATAATTAGTGTTGCTCACACTATTCTTCTTGGTTTTAGTCAATGGCTGGAACCTGAAGGAACTGTGTTAATGCGGAATGCGACGGGTAATGAAATGATTATCCCCCTGAGCAACTAAACGTTATGGGAGCTGGAATGCAAAATCTTGTAGCCATGCTCACACAACTTTCTCAAGCTATAAATCATGCAGGACTTACAAACGAGCAAAGGAAGGAGCAACATTCTGTTGAATCCTTCATAAGGTAGCATCCACCTTCATTCAGTGGGTCTACTGTTCAATTAGTTGCTGAACAATGGATTAGTACTACTGAAAAGATATTTTCAGTTCTTCAATGTTCTGAACCTGATAAAGTCATCTTAGTAGTGTATCGTTTGGAAGGAGATGCTGATCAATGATGGAATCTTATTAAGAATACTAGGAAAAGGGATGAAATTGAGTCCATGGAATGGGACGAGTTTAAGAACTTATATTTCCATAAGTAATTCCCTCGTATTCTCTGAACAAAGATAGAGAAAGAGTTTCTTGAACTGAAGCAAAAGGATGATGAATCTGTTGGTACCTATGAAGTAAATTTTACAAGACTTGCAAGGTATGATTCTGGTATTATTATCCAACCTGAGAGTAAGATCGATCGATTCTTTAGTGGCTTAAAACCAAGTCTTCGAAGGGCGTTAGCCATAAGGGACTTCAATAGCTACGAGGAAATCGTTCAATGTGCTCTCAAAGTTGAGATGGAGATTGGAGAAACCCATCAGTCATATGGGTTTGATAAGAAGAGGAAAATGGAATTCAAAGGAAAATCTAAAGAGCACATTGAAAAGAAGATGAGTTTTCCCTTATGCTCAATTTTTGGAAAGAAACATGGAGGGAGTTGTCTTAAAGGGACAAGTAAATGTTTCAAATGTGAAAAGGAAGGTCATCGGGCATTTGAATGCCGTAATAATGGGAAGAAGATGTATAATGATGCAAACAAAGGAAGGGATACACATAATGAACCTACTACACTTTAATGTTTCAAGTGCAAGGAGATGGGGCATTATGCCAATCAATGCCCAAATCTAAGGGTTGATGATGATGGTTGACGTCAACAAACTCTTAAGGCTAAAGACAAAGGAAAGTCACATACAATTTCTATCAGCTATGTGAGAGTATGATAACGATGTGGTAAAAGGTACAATTACCATACACTATAAATTAGAAAATGTTTTATTTGATTCTGGATCCACCCACTCTCTTATTTCTGAAGAATTTTCTAAGGGTATCATCGTATTACCTCAACAATTAGATGTTGAGTTAGCTATGACAACCCCTAATGGCACAAATTTCGCATCAAAATTTTATAATTATTCTCCGATTAAAGTTTGTGGGAAAGTGCTTCTGGAAAATCTTGTGATCCTTCCTATAGTGGAATTTGATGTGATTCTTGGCATGGATTGGCTTTCTCTATATGGAGCTCATATCAATTGCCAAAGAAGGGAAGTCCCATTTCATATTCCAGATCAATCTATGATCGTCTATCGATGCAAGGATGAACATAACCTTCCAGTGGAAATTTCTTCCATATTATGGGTCTTTATTACACTAAATGAGGGTTATTTATCTCAAATGGTTGGTGAGAAACTCACGATTAAGAATATTCCCATTGTACGGGAGTTTGACGATGTCTTTCCAGAGGAATTGCTGGGTCTTCCACCAAAACGTGAAGTTGAGTTTTCAATAGAACTCGTACCAAGTGCTTTACCTATTTCAAATACACCTTATAGAATGGACCCAATTGAGTTGTAGGAATTGAAGAAGCAACTCCAAGAGAATATTGATAAGGGATTCATATGCCCTAGTGCGTCACCTTGGGGAGAATCTGTTCTGTTTGTTAAAAACAAAGATGGATCAATGAGACTCTGCATTGATTATCGAGAACTTAACAAGATCACTATCAAGAACAAATATCCTCTCCCATGCATTGATGACTTATTTGACCAACTACGAGGAGCTCAATACTTTTCCAAGATTGATCTTCATTCAGGGTATCATCAATTAAGGGTCAAAAGGGAGGATATACAAAAGATGACTTTCTGTACAAGGTATGGACACTATGAATTTATAGTGATGCCATTTGGTCTTACTAATGCCCCTGCTATCTTCATGGATCTAATGAATAGAGTCTTTAGAGACTATCTTGATCAATTTGTGGTAGTCTTTATAGACGATATTATTGTCTATTCAAAGAGAAAGGAAGAATATGAAGATCACTTGAGAATTATATTGAAGACCCTGAGAAAGGAGAATCTTTATGCCAAATTTACCAAGTGTGAATTTTGGCTTCAAAATGTTGCATTTTTGGGTCACATAATCTCAAAAGAGGGGATATCTGTGGATCCAGCAAAAACAGAGGTTATCGAAAGATAGTCGAGACCAACAACAGTAACTGAGTTCTGAAGTTTTCTTGGTTTGGCTGGATATTATCAACGTTTTGTGAAATATTTTTCACGATTATCTAATCCACTCACCAAGATGACTCGGAAAGGAGTTAAGTTTGTTTAGATGGAGGAATGTGAAGAGAATTCCAAGGAGTTGAAAAGAAGGTTAACCAGTGCACCTGTACTCACACTGCCTAGTAGTGGAGAAAGGTTTGTGATATACAGTGATGCATCCAAGAAGGGGATGGGGTGTGTTCTTATGAAAAATGAGCAAAATTACCCAACTCATGATTTGGAGTTAGCTGTGGTAATATTTTCATTAAAGATTTGGAGGCATTATCTTTATGGAGAATGGTGAGATATTTATACTGATCATAAAAGTTTAAAGTATATTTTCACAAAAAAGGAGCTGAATATGCGACAAAGAAGATAGTTGGAGCTGATTAAGGATTACGACTGCTCAATTCATTACCACCTTGGGAAAGCAAACAAGGTGGCCGATGCATTAAGTCGACAAGACCATGCTATCTTATCCATAATGAGGATCACTAAAGCTCCAATATTTATGGATTTACAAAGGATAGATCTTGGAATTATAATGGAAGGGGGAAAATCGTATCTTTCTCAAATGAATGTTCAACCATCTATACATGGGAAGATTAAAGAGGCACAGAAAGAATATGTAGAGTTACAAAATAAGGTGAGAAATATTCCTGAATTAAACCTTGATTGTGATGGGATAATAAAGTTCAGGAATCGGGTTTTTGTACCTCCCATCCCAGAATTAAAGAAGGAGCTGCTGGATGAGGCTCATAGTTCTTCATTCTCTATTCATCCTGGAAGTACGAAGATGTATAGGGACCTGAAAGAGTACTTTTGGTGGGATGACATGAAAAGAGATGTTGCTGAATATGTCTCTCGATGCTTGGTTTGTCAGCAAGTTAAAGCGAGTGACAGAAGTCTAAGGGAATGTTACAACCATTATCCATACCTGAATGGAAATGGGAAAACATCACTATGGACTTTGTCACCGGACTTCCTAAAACATCCAAAGGCAATAATGCTATCTGGGTCATAGTTGATCGTCTTACAAAGTTTGCACACTTCATTGCTATTAGAGAGGATTTATCTCTAGATCAGCTTGCCAGGATATATTTAAAGGAAGTGGTAAGATTGCATGGAGTACCACTTTCTATTATATCTGATCGGGATCCGAGGTTTACCTCAAAGTTTTGGCGAAGTCTTCAGCATACTATGGATACATAGTTGAGTTTCAGCACTTCTTATCATCCTCAGACAGACGGTCAGTCTAAGAGGACAATTCAAACTCTATAAGCATGTTGAGAGCTTGCTCTATGGATTTCAAAGGTGGTTGGGATCAACACCTACCTTTTGTGGAATTTTCTTATAATAATAGCTTTCACTCCAGTATTCAGATGGATCCTTATAAAGCTCTCTATGGAAAGAAATACTGGACTCCAACTTGCTGGGATGAAGTTGGGGAAAGAAAGCTATTAGGACCTGATCTTGTTGATGAAATGGCATAAAAGGTTAGATCTATTCAACAACACATAAGAGTAGCTCAGAGTTGACAAAAAAGTTATGCTGACAACTGAAGAAAAGACCTAGAGTTTGAAGTGGGTGATAAAGTGTTCTTACGAATATCTCCCTGGAAGAGGGTCATGAGATTTGGAAAGAAGGGAAAGTTGAGCCCTAGATATATCGGTCCTTTTGAAATTCTGGATCATGTTGGGAAGGTAGCTTACCGATTGACGCTCCCACCGAATCTCTCTCAAGTTCATGATGTGTTCCATGTATCTATCCTGATAATGTACATACCTGATCCTTCACATGTACTCAGCTCAGAATTTGTACCGCTGGAACAAGATCTTTCTTATGAAGAACAGCCGATAGAGATTCTCGATCGTAGTGAAAAAGTCCTACGGAACAAGACCACTTTCTTGGTGAAAGTTTTATGGAGGAATCACCAATTAGAAGAAGCTACATGGGATCTTGAGGATATGATGAGGGAGAGGTATCCTCATCTGTTTGTTACAAGTGATGAATTTCGAGGGCGAAATTCATTTTAAGGGGGGTAGAATGTAACACCCGAGACTTTTATAAGAAATATTTTGTTTTTATTTTATATAAATCATCAAAGGAATCTTTCAATACACACAACACTAGCTTGTCTTGCTTTACACGTAATCGCAACCTTCCTTGATTGCTTGCGTCGTACGCAATACAGATTTTCAATAAACAACGATATGCTATTATTAAAACTAGCCGTTATGAATAGTAATAACCACTTTTTAAAATTCTGTAAATTTTATTTTTCAAAATGGACTTCATTTTTGGATTCGGAATATCGAAATTATCCTAGGGTGAAATTTTGGTATTTTTCTGAAAACTTTCAATTTCTGATGAATAGTGAAAACAGTGGGTTACTATTTAAAAACCGATTTTTTATTTAAATAATTATTTATTTTTTTAAATTTATTTTAGGTCAAAATTGATACATAATACCTATATAAGTTCAATGCAATTCATTAGAGTCATTTTATAATAATTTTAGATATATAAAAATTTTATTGAACTTTTCATCGTCATTTACCCACCTCCTAGGAGAATTTTCAAATTCACATAAAACTTAATTTTACCACTTCTGTGAGTTAAATTTCGAAAATCCGAGAGACACGGTTAATATCAAGGACTAAAATGTGGTTCAATGAGATGAAAATAATTTTTTGGTGAATAGTAACTTTTTACTTTTTTTACCACGGTTAAAAGTAAATAGGGTAATTAAGGGTAAAAGTGTTATTATTATTACTACCCTAACACATGTCCTAATTCTATTGGATAAATGTAATTCGATGAAAAAAAACCTTAGGAATAAAATATGACCATTTAGGCCCACTTGGATTTGATTAGGACATTTATTATTAATTTATTTAAAGATGGGTTAAAATAGTTAAAATCAAAGTTTAATAAGTAAATAATTTTTAATATAGGGTTATACATAACATAAATTAGACTATAAATATTCAATAGAAAGATAAAAATATTTCATACATAATTGTATTTTATTTGTAATTTTTAGACTATAAATAATTTAATTTATTTATGACACAATGATGATGCAGTAATTATCTTATTAAAGAAATACTGACATAATTGATGTCATAAATACCCAAATAAATTTAATTTGAGACTTTTTATGAATTATAATAATTTTATATATTAAAATGACATTTTTGTGTTTATTTAATTAACTTTTTTTGAACTAATTATTCTGTTATAATTTTCACAAAAATCAATTACCAAATAGTGTCAAAATTGACATAAAATAGTTTTTAAAACAAATATTTTATTATTAATTGTTATTTTATTCCTAAAAATCTAAGGTTCGGCCAAATGACTTAGATAAGGTTATATATATTAATAATAAACAACTTGGGGTTCGTTTGGCTTGTTATTGTAGGTTTATTAACCTTATAGTGTAAGAACACAAAAAGACACGGTAAAAGTAAAATTATCCAACTTAAAGTTAAATCTACATGATAAGGTTAAAATAGTAAACTAAACTTGTCCAAATTATATTGGATGAGATTATTTCTACCCATCCCCACCTTAGCTTAGAAATAAATCAATTTGGAGCTATTTAAAACCGAATATGGCTTTATAATAAAATAATATTTTTAGTTTTTCCAAAGGTGCCCCTCTCCTCCCTTATAAAAGGGCACCTCCTCCCTCTCTTCCTCACACCACTTTGAGCCTTCAAGCTCGGAAAAACCCTGCCAATTTCTCCTCTCCACTTCCCTAGAAACATCCTAGAGGTACTGGTCTTCTTCAAAGACCAATTTTAGTGCCCTAAAAGGAGGTCTCAAAGAAGCGCTTCAAAGAAGAGGTAATGTCCGTTACCGATTCTTTGAACTTTATTTCTTCTTCCACTTCTTCTTCTTTAGTTGTTTCATTGTGAATTAATAACATCAGTATCAATCATATACTGATATGTTATTATAAGTATGAAACAACCCTATTTCACCATCTATCCATCCTACGGAAAACGAAATTACCGCGCGTGCGTACGTACGGAATACCATCTCCATGCCGTGGTGTAATCTATTTTCCACCACCACCTTACTTGGATGGGTATAATGGTTTAAATAATGAATACATATGATTATTTTAAAGTGATATTGATTCTCAAATAGTATAAATACACTCCATTACAATTTCACGATCATGGGAACGATATCATCGCTCATGCGTACGTATGGAATACCGTCTCCACGATGTGATGTGACTCGTTCTACATGATCTGCATTGCATAATGATTATATAAATGAATTGAATGAATGAATATGATATATATTACAATAATACCATTCTTTAAATGAGGTATCTATAACCTAAAGAGAAGAATAAGAATTTATTCAACAAAACACGCATAAGAACAAAAAGTAATAAACACCTGAATAACAAGTAGCAATGAAATATTAATAATAATAAGCTAAGAATATGACCATATATGATATCATAACAATTATTATGATTCTGGAATAAGTAAATGACATTATTTAAATCATTATACAGGATTTTCGGACACTTACGAAGCAAATCGGACCTAAGGTAAGGGAAAATCTCACAATCTCACTTTTATCTGAGATTGTTTATACTTCAGAATTTATTGGTGAATATTATCATCCACATACATGTTTCTTAAATATGTAATATTATTTCTATCCACATGCAATTGTTTAAATACAATTTTACCCTTTGGTGAGTTTTTAGTAAAATATATGAAAGGAATCTTTTGTCGTTTTTCGTACGAGGTACTTTTTGACTTTTCCGACAAAAGTACGAGAAGAATGTTTTTTTATCTTATACAGAATGAATGAATTTTTAAAAAATTATTTTTAAGAAGCTTCCTTTAAAAGTTTTCAAGTTTATTTTTAATCAACTTCTTTTATTTTAGAATTGTATGACATGTTAATAAAGGAAAAGTGTTTTTTTGAAGTAGAAAGGATATTTTCCTGAAGAATGGAGTTCAAGTTGTTTATCAAAATTATTTTCCATCTAAGATAATAAAGGGTTATGTTTTTATCCCTATTATTAAATTGATTTGATTATGTTGTGATGGAATTATTTTTATGAATTCCTTTATCTTATATGAATTTTTTTATGATGTCACGATGTTTAAGAATCCCATTTTTATTACATGGGTTATGCTATGATGTATGGTTTACAATTTTGTGGAACACATAAGAATGGTATCATTATGAGATGGGTGGGAACTATATCTCCCTCCAATTCATTGGGTATAGATTTTATATCTCATGAGATAGACATGGCTGGAATGGCAGGTTAATCCGGTTCAGTGAAACAGGACTGAAACGAGGAGTGAACTCGGTTCAGAAATGGACTTTGTCCACTAAGATAGTCTTGGATATGAGTCTTGACTAATAAGAAATGGTTATCTATGATTATGTGTGTATGCCACAAAGTTTCATGTTTTAGGTTATGATTATTGTCATTACATTTCACTACTATGATTTATCCCATGTTATGAAATTATGATCTCTTTTACAGGTTAAGATTTCCAAAAGTTATGTTCTTATGAATATGATGTGATTGATATTTCTTTTGTTTACCCTTACTGAGCATTTGAGATCACCATTTTTGTATGTTTTCTTTCCCCAGGTCAGGAAGAAGGTTATTAAGTAGGATATTCCAAAAGGGACTCTTGATATGATGAAATAAATGGGAGGCAAAGTAGATGATTTATAAACTAGTTGTTTATGTTTCCCAGTTTCTAAAGACTCTATACCTATACGGTCCTTTCGTGGTTTTGTTATATGTTGTAATAAGTGTGCTTCAATTATGAAGTAATAACAATGTATGTAATGTATGGGTCATTATAATAAATATATGGTTAGTTAAAATACCATTAATTTCGTAAATAGAAAATTATATGGATAACGTTTTTGTTCCAAAATGTATTTCCTAGAGTCGAGGGTTTCTTTTAATATCCATAGAATCAATTTAGAAAATAAACTTACTTGATGTTATAATATCACCCTTGTTTGTGCTTTAAACTATCTATACTTCACATATTAAAATAAAATATGGATATTCAAGATGAATTTTTATACACGAATAAATTTGATCAATTTATCCATAAGTTATTACATCATAATTTAAATGCATACTAAAACCAAAAAGGTTAGAATAATTTACCAAAAATCATAATTTAGTCTTAATCCATTCCATAAATAGTTAACCTTAAGACTCATCTAAATTATTTCCATCAAATATTTAAAGTCTAAATATTTAAAAGAAAATTCACTTAACATCAAATTTCCCACCAAAACAACATAATGTATCTATTATACAAAAAAATTTGAATACCTTGATCACCTTTAAACCTTTATAAAACATGCATGATTTCAATACCTTAAAGAATTACTGCACTACAACATAATTCATGAATCTAAAAAAACACAAATTCTTTAATTATTTATCTTTGACTGTAGTAACAACATACACTTGGCCTTTATCTGTTTTTTTAGGTTATATTTTCTTGGAGTTTAGGGCATTAATTTTCATAGTTCCCCATATCCTTATAATTGAAGCATTGGACATTAGATAATTATTTATTTCCCTTGAAATCCTGAGCAAGGTGGACTTTTTCTCTACACATAAAGAAAAATTATTTTCCTTTTAAGCATGTACCATGGTGTTTCCTTCCACAAGTATCACATGTTGGAAAATCCATCTTTCCATTTTTCTCATTATCCACATTTTTCTCTACCATCCTATTTTTATCTTGTTTACCTTCAGAACCATACGACTTAGAGAATTATTTCTCTATCTTGATAGCACAATATACTATATCATTATATATTCAGAATATTTGGGAGAATAATTCCCTTATTAGAATTGAATTAAGGATATCAAAGAAATGATCAATCTTGTACCTTGGATTAGGTATGTAGTCTATGGAATTCCTTGCTAACCTTGTAAAGTTGGATTTATACTTAGAAAAATTTTCAACCTCTTTAAATCTTATAATTAAGAATTGTATCTCCATATCTTCTCCCTCTTCACGAGGGAAGAATTTATCCAAGAAAATTTCCTTAAAATTCATATATTCCATATTTTCAATTTCTTCCTCCTCCTTTATGTTTTGAATTAATGACCACCATTGATTTGTATCTCCCAAGAGATGGTATAATTCAATGATAACCTTCTCTCATCCATTACACCCCAAATCTATAAATATCTTCTCTTAGGAACTTATCCATTGTTCTGCTACAAATGGGTTTGTAGCCCCATTGAATGATGGAGGTTGTTGTCGTATGAATCAGTCTAACATTACTCCTCCATGTTGTGGATTAGGATGCTCCATACGGGTAAGGTTATTGTTTATAACCTGAGTCAACTATCCCAATATAGTTATAATTTGTTCAACAACAGTCATATCTCCAGAACCAATATCATTATCTTGCATAGGAGGGAAATCCCTAAATGGGATATGTGTGTTCATGTGGTTTCCATTCCTTCCACTAGGATCCAAGTCTAAACAATGGAATACGGTAGATTATGTTATAAATCATAATGTATAATCTCAACTAGAAAAATATTTAGCATAAATTTAAATCCTATTCACAGCTAATCTCATAATCATAAACATGGTTTCTTTGAGGAAAAATTTACTTTTAATTCCTTTATAGTGTCTTGTAAAGAAAATGTGAATTATTCTACAAATACCCACTGGGAGTGTCAAACCAAGTGTGCAGTAAATCCTGTTGTTGTGTATCGTGTTACCTCGAGTCAATACCAGAACAACTTTTCAGAGTTTTTACTCCTAGGTACTTCTGTTCTAGAACCATGTCCAATTGTAGTATCTATTCATGGATGTATTTTTAATAAAACCCACATAATCTCTACCTTACCAAACTTCTTGGATGTTATTCAGTGCTTATACTCAAATTCTATCTTAAGTTTATGTTCCCTAAACTATGTTTTCTAAATTTAGTTCCTAAGGTTTCTATTAAACTTCCTCTGATACCAATTATAATGCCCATATCCTAGAAGTTCAGAGCCAGTGTATTATTTTATTACATTGGTACGATTACAAGGAATCCAATCCAGAAGGAATGGATTGTAAGAACCCAGTTCTTCATTTGAGGTATGGATATATCCTCTTCAGTTTTTACTTAAGAAAATGGGGCAAAAAGAGATCAAAGTCCAGCTACAAGCCTTCTACACGATGTGACTGGGAGTTACACACCATGTATTTCTAGGGACACACCATGTAATGAGGGATTCACACCATATAATCCTAGTACACGACCATGTAATGACATGGAAAGGATTTGTAAAGACACAATGTGTAGTTTCTAGTACACACCGTGTACTTTTTTTGATTAAATTGTTCAGTAGCATTATTTTTGTTAGACGGACAGAAATGATCCCTCCTTCAACGATCAGTATGCCCACGAAATCCAATCGAGAATTTTCTTCCCATTTCATCGTCTAATGCCTGATTTGAACACCATCAGATCAGTTGAAATCCCCTAGGTGAGTGCTTGATTCCTCTTGAGCCTTTCTTCTTGATTTCTTCTCTCAACCTAGTTATATAAGGTTTTTATTTTATTCTCATTTCGTAGATCTACTCCATTCTAGATCAAATTTAATCCTAAAGCTGGATAAGGAGAGTCATACGAGTACTAGGTAGGTGGTCTCATGCCTTTATCTAGTTGTCGAGTTGAATATATATGCTGGAGTGCTACACTCCCACTTTTAGGGTGTTTCTTGATCGATATTTTTCTATTATTGTTTCTTATTATTGATTATGTAATTGGTTAGATTCTTGAAACCATGTTTAGGTTTGATCATCTCAATTGAGGGCCACCCCGTGGGTGAGTTTCCCTTAGACGACTAATGAAAGCTGTTTGGAATAGGATTCCTCCAGGAATTCCTTTGATTCCATGTTATTGGTTGTTTAAAATAGAAATTGGTTAATTGAATGTCTTTCCACATGAGTTATTATTATGGAATCCATGTAATAGTTTAATTTTTATGTTGTTTGTTATAAATCCAGACCATGTGAGTATTTGAAAGGCCAAGCCTTATGAGGTTGGTCCTTTCTTGTTTATATTAGACACCTTTGGTTTGGTTTTTCCATGCCTGTGAGTGAGGTTTTTCTATGCCTGAGGGAGTTGTTTTTATAGGCATGATGGTGAGGTTTTTCTATGCCTGAGGGTGAGTATTTTGTATTCTCGAGGGCACGGGTTCACTTACTATTACTATGCCGTGAGCGATCCATGATGTAATGGATGGGATTAGTCTCTCTTTGAACTAAATAATGAAATGGAATGATATATTATGTGTCTACCTAGAAAAAGCACAAACATGGATTCAATATTTACTTATACTTGCTTAGATGGTCTCCTGATACATCTGTTGCAATTACTTATAGAACTATTTACTTTTGAGTATCTTCTAGTTACTGCTTTCACTAATGTACACTACCTGTTATATATATATATATATTCATTGATTGGTCAACATAGATCTTGGGTGGTTTCTTACTGGGATTTAGTCTCACAACCTATTTGGGCCATGCTTTTGGGCCCAAGCAGATTATATGATTGTAGGTGTTGATCCAGGAAAGCACCCATCTACAGGTTCTTGATATGCTGTTTAGGAGCAGGAGAGCATGGGATAGAGCCGAGGATTGTGATGATTCTTTTATTCCTTTGTTTATTTTGTGATTTGTAACATATATTGTGGAGTTTTTATAGTGTACCTGTTTTGGTAGTTTTCTTAGAACATAATATGCTGCATCATCTTTTGTATGGAATGATACTTGGTTATTTATGTTATCAGTATTCTGCAATTTATTTCAGTTTTATACTATTTATTGTTTCCGCTATTGTATTATTATTGATTATTCTATGTTAAATTATGCCAATGAGGTTATAGTTTTTCCACTATCACACCCTAGGACCTCACTGCTAGTCAAAAACCTTTGGAATTTGGGGAAATGTACTTAAGGACATGTGGCCAACTAGGTACGTGGAACCAGTTGAGCGGCATCCAGATCCATGACGTTAAAAAGTGGTATCATAGGCATGTTCTTTTTTGGTTGGATTTATTGTTTGTTGATGATATAAAGATATATAAATTCAATGTGATTTGATAATAAGCTGTTCCTGGGAGTAGAAACCTCACGTATAGGGAAAAGACAAGCTTCCTCATATTGAATTTTGATTATTTTTAGTTTTTGAGATATTAAAGTTGATTCAATTTAACCATTGGGTGAAAAACTTGTATTATGTAGTTATTATTGATATTATTTTGGTTATATTTTGTTACAACCTAATGAGATAATGGTATTCCATCTCATGCATCATATAGGAACTTGTTAGAAAACACATGACATGCATTCCTGCTATGCCATTTAGAGAGCATTATTGATTTCATGCTATTATGATAGGTACCATGATAGATATTATAGATGTTGTGATATATGTATTGGTACGTGATTTGATTGAAATTGGATGGATGCCCAACTTTATTCCCTGAGGTGTATGGGCCCTCTTGGATCAGAATTTGGTGGATCATGCGGCTACTTTAAATTAAATTGTGATATGATATGCGATATGGGGATGCCAAACTTTGATTTGTGGGGAGTATGTGTAGAGACCTGAAGCTTGAAGTACATTGAAAATACATTACTTTTTCAGAATACTTAATAAATGATTAAAACAGATTCCCAAAGACCATATTTGTTTAGTGTCTTTGGAAACTCAGAACATAATCTTCTAATCATGGTGAAAGTTCTTCAACATCTCCTATAAATATCTTCCACTTTTGTTTTCTTACCTAAAACCTTTATTTATATCCTGGGGAAAAGAAAACATAAAAATATTGAGCTCAAATTCTCAGTAAGGGTAAATATGGAGAACATAAAAACAATCCATAAACATTTGAACGTAAAAACATGAACATAAAACATCAAAATCTTGAGCAATGACATAGATATTGGTGGTATATAAGGAATAGATCATAAAGGAACATTAATCATGATAGAATAGCATGGGAATAAAACATGTAATTGTAGAAAAACATTAATCACATGTTATGATTTCCATAATATCCAAGGCATTGTTTCCAAGACTATCATAGTGGACAAAGTCCACTACTGAACCGGGTTTACTTGCCGTTCTAGCCCTGTATTACTGAACCTAATTCACTTGATATTCTAGCCATGTCTATCTCATGATATATAAATATTTACCCAATTCATTGGAGGGAGATATATGTCCCACCCATCTCATAATTAAATCATTCTTACTTGTGCCACAAAATAAACATAAATCATTCATCATAACCGAAAGAATAAAATGGGTTTCAAAAACATTATCCCATCATAACATAATCCATATAAAACAAATGGATATAATTTAATCATAATAAGAAAAAAACCATGTAAATAATAGATAAATTATACTTGAAACATAATTATACTAAATAATGTCATCCTATATGGAAAATAGTTTTGACAAAACACTTGAAATGAATTCTTGAGAAAAATATCCTTTCTTCTTCAAAATCATTTTCTTTTCAAAAAATGCCATTCATTGTTAAAAGAAAATGATTTTGTTGAAAACAATCATGAAATCTTGTAGAGGAATCTTCATGAAAATTAGGCGTTATGAAATCATAAAAAACCATTCATGCTGTATAAGTTAAAAAAACATTCTCCTCGTACTTTTGCTGGAAAAGTCAAAAAGTTCCTCGTATGGTAAACAAAAGAATGATTCCTTCCATAACACAATGTAAAAGTAAAATAGGGGTAAAAATGACTTTAAATATACATGGAATAATATTAAACACTTTATGACAAACATTTTTATGGACATGGATGAAAAATACAACCCTAGTAAATACTTACTTATAAGCAATCTCGGATAAAAATGAGATTTGAAAAATTATCCCTTACCTTATGTCCAATTTCTTCCGTATGTGTCCGAGACTCCTGTATAGTGAATTTAAACATATTATTAACTTTTCACATAACCATAATAATATTTATGATATCATATATGATTCAGTTATGACTTTATATTACCCTTTTATTTGTAAATTCCATGTTAAAGCAGCGTTTTGGGTAAAATCGTTTCATTTATCATACATGTTTCGACTTGTTGTTCTTGATATTATTACTTATATCCTTCCTGATTTAATTAATTCCATAATGGAAAACATGATTTATATATAATATATATTCACCATATAAATATATATGATAAATCGATAAATGGAATGAAATACACTGTTCATGGAGACGGTAGGTCGTACGTACGCATGAACGCTGTTTTCGTTTCCTTATTGAATTGAATGGAATTAATTAAATGAAACATATAGGTAAATAAATCCAGTATCATTATTATGTAATATATTTCATGATTATTTATTATATATACTTTATAATCATACTTGAATGGTTAATCATGGAGAATGAATCTCATCGCGTTCGTGGAGACGGTAGTCCGTACATACGCACGAGCGACAATATCATTCTTTTGAATTTAAAATCCTATATAATTGTATGGTATATCATACATAAAGAATAATCATAATGTAATATTTATTATTTATATCATTTATACTCGTTATTATATCCATCCAAATGATTAAATGTTTGAATAACAAACTACACCAGGACGTGGAGACGGTAAGTCGTACGTAAGCACGTGTGGTGAATTTTTCATTCATATGATGGATAAAATAACTAATATGGTTGTAAAATTTTTATAATAACATAAAAGTATATATAATATATTGGAGTTATTATTTTATAATGGAAAAAGAAGGAGGAAGTGGAAGAAGAAAGGAACTTGAAATAGGTGGTGGGATATTTACATCTTCTTCGGGTTCTTCCTTTTGATTTGATTAAAAGGGCCCCTTAGGTTGGATTTATGAATAAAATAAGGCCTCTAGGATTAAGGGAGGGAATTTTAGAGGGTATTTGTGCATGGGATGGCTGAGAAAAATGGCTTTGGAGGTGTGAATTAGAGAGAAGGCTGAGTTCCCTTTTATAAGAGGGGCGAGGGGCACCTTAGAAAAAACTTAAAATATTATTTTATAATAAATTTATATTCGGTTTATAATGGCTCCAAAGTGACTTATTTTGAGGCTAGGGTGGGAATGGATCGAAATAATATCAACCAATAGGTTTTAAACAAGTTTACGTTACCATTTAAACCTTATCATTTAGATTTAACTTTAAGTTAAATAATTTAACTTTTACCGTGTCTTCTTGTATTATTACACTATATGGTTAATAAACTTACTATAAACTACCAATCGAACCCCAATTGGATAATTAATGTCATATATATTATTATATAGGTATTTTTGTCTAAAATTATATTTTTAGGACCATTATATCAATTAATAATATAATATTTGTTTTAAAAACTCTTTTATGTCAATTTTGACACTATTTGGTATTTTGTTTTTTCTAAATTCATAAAAGCATTATTACTTCAAAAACAATTTATATAAAAAACCCTAATATGTTATATTAACCTATAAAATTATTATAATTCATAAAAAGTCTCAAATTACATTCATTTGGGTATTTATAATATCAATTATGTTAATATTTCATTAACAAAGTAATTACTGCATCATTATTGTGCCATAATTAAATCATTTAATGTCTAAAAAATATAAATAAATTACCATTATGTAGGAAATATTTTAATCTTTCTAATGAATATTTATAGTCTAATTTATCTTATGTATAACCCTATATTAAAAATGTTTTAGTTATTAAACTTTGATTTTAACTATTTTAACTCTTCTTTAAATAAAATAATAATAAATGTCCTAATCTAATCCAAGTGGACCTAAAGGGTAATATTTTTTTCCTAAGGTTTTTTTATCTAATTACAGTTATCCAATATAATTATAACATGTGTTAGGGTAATAATAATATCATTTTTACCCTTAATTGCCCTATTTACTTTTAACTGTGGTAAATAAAAGTTAAAAGTTACTGTTCACCAAAAATTATTTTCATCTCATTGAACCAAATTTTACTTAATTATATCAACTGTGTCTCTTAGAGTTTTGAAATTCAACTCACAGAAGTGGCAAAATTAAGTTTTATGTAAATTTTCAAATGCTCAAAGGAGGTGGGTAAAAAACGGTAAAAAGTTCAATAAAATTTTTATATATCTAAAATTATTATAAAATGAATCCAATGAATTACATTAAAATTATATAGGTATTATGTATCTATTTTTACCTAAAATAAATTTAAATAAAATAAATTATTATTTAAATAAAAAGTCATTTTTAACCAATAACTCATTGTTTTCACTATTCATCAAAAATTGAAAGTTTTCAGAAAAATACCATAAATTCACCCTTGGCTAATTTAGATATTCTGAATCCAAAAATGAAGTCTATTTTGAAAGATACAATTTATAAAATTTCAAAAATAGGGTATTACTATTCATAACGGCTAGTATATATAATATTTTAATAACATATCATTGTTTAGTGAAACTCAGTATTGCGTACAACACACGCTATTTAGGAAGGTCACTCTTGCATGTAATGCATGCCAAGTCAAGGTTGTGTGTAGGGAAATATTCCTTTAGTGTTGTGTATAACATACTCAAAATATATTTCAATTATACATTGATCAAAATCTATACTTGGTGTTGTGTAAAATGAATTTTATTCGAAAGAACTTGAAATTATGTGCGTCACAAGCCAAGAATAGTGTTGCGTATACTACAAGATAATATGGTGTTGCGTATAGTGCAAGATAATATTTGTGAAGCATACAAAAAAAGGCATTAAATAAATTAAAAAGAATAATTCTCATAAAATCTATGGGTGTTACATTCTACCCCCCTTAAAATGAATTTCGCCCTCGAAATTCATCCGGGTTATAAATGGTTTTCTACTTGAAAGTTTCATTCATAGAAACTCACATTGTAAGAAGGAATACTAAATCATCATTTTAAAAAGGAATGTTAGAAACATAACGGATACCCAAAGTAACTCATCACTGGGTTTCCACATAGAAGAATATAGGTGAAAATATAGATATGGAAGAGAAATCTAACCATCATGTTTGGATGAAGAGTGGTAGAGAACATGGCTATGAAAAAGACAACAATCACAAAGCTATAAATTTGTGATGATCTAAGGTACCATCTGATTCATCAGATATGAGGGAACTAGGACAACATTTTTGGTTTTCAAGATCATTTCCCTAATGTTGAAGAATTTTTTGAATTAAAATAAATACTTACATGATTTTGGTACAATCTCACTATTTTTTGTGCCTTGAACAATTTCTACTTCATCTCTTAAAGAAATGAAGTTGAATTTGTCTTCCATGAAGTGTTAGTAGATCATGCGATATAATGATAGGTTATTCCATCTGTCTCAAACATAAGGTTAGAAAAAGTTATATACATAAGTCCATCTTATGATGAGATGAATCGTATATGGTTCTAGAAATGGAATTATACTTCATCTATCATACATATTAATAAAATAAAACTAGTTTCTACTAACCAGGGACTTCCTGTAGGCCAGTGGTAGGTGATAAAGGCCTGTCGCACTTTGGTTGTGGGTTCGATTCACGCAACCTTGTTCGACGTGACGAGTTTTCGCCTATCCTACAGGTTGTCCTTTTTCTAAAACTATACTATTATAACATTTCAGAAATAAAATCAAAAAGTTATAGCCTTAATAAATACTATATGATGCCTAAATTAATCCATTCCAACCTTTAGGCTTATCGAAAATACTTCTGTCCGATTACTAGAAATGTCATCTACCGAGCATGTGTATTCCTTCATTTGTCCCCCATATATCATAAGATATATCTTGTTGTTGGTCACATTCCAAACATGTGAATATCTTAATCATATATTCTCTTGAAAAATGAATACCCATTGAACTTTAGTGAAAACATTAATGTTGTCAAAAGTTAACTCATTCCACATACCAAAATTCCAAAAATTCTATATACTCAAACCATGATATCACTTTGTCCTTATATCAGTCATGAGATCATTAATACTATCAAACATATTATTTTCTCTTTTTCCCTTCATTATGCTCATATCATCTTCTTTCCAAAAATATTTCAATCACTTTTCATGGTTACTAGTACCATGTAATTATTGAAAACCAATACATAGATATTCCAAAATTCCATGATACTATAAATGAGATTCCATGATACTATTTTTAAACCCCATTACATAAACACTTAATCATTACAAAACATCATTTTCATACTCAACATCACATATAGTGATCTCATGTGACTTCCCTTTGTCCTTTGTTTTAAGAGGTTTCTCACGTCGATCATCATTAACCCTTGGATTAGGGCATTGAGTAGCATAAGTCCCCATTTCCTTGCACTTGAAGCATTGAAGTGTTGGTGGAGCGTTCTATGTAATCTTTTCTCTATTCATCTCATTTGAAACCTTTTTCCCATTACTTCAGCACTCAGCTGCTCAATGACCTTCTTTTCCACACTTGAAACATTTTCTAGTACCTTTTAGATGATCTCCACCATGATTCTTTCCACACTTTGAGCATAAAGAAACATTCACCTTCTTTTCACCATTGTTCTAAGATTTTTCCTTGAACTCCATCTTTCATTTTTTTTAAAAACCATGAGATGGATATATAACACAAACTTTAGTTCTACCTTGATATCACAACACACAATTTCTTCATAGCTATTTAAGTCTCTTATATATATTTCCCTTCAAAGACTTGGTTTTAAGACACTAAAGAATCGATCAAATTTACTTTCAGGTTGGATGATAAAGCTAGATGCATACCTTGAAAGCCTTGTAAAAGTTTCCTCGTATATACCAACAGATTCATCATCCTTTTTCTTAAGCTCAAGGAAATCCTTTTACATCTTTTTTTGAAGAATACGAGGGAAGTACTTATTGAAAAATAAGTTCTTGAACTCATCACATTCCATGGATTCAATTTCATCTTGGGGCCTCATATTCTTAATTAGAGTCCACCACTGGTCTGCTTCACCTTTTAGACGGTAAATATCCATAATGAATTTTTCATGTTCCAAACAGAAAAGTATGGAAAATATCTTTCCAATGGTACTGATCCATTGTTCATCAACAAGTGGATCAGAAGACCCACTGAAAGAAGGTGGACGTTGCCTCAGGAAGGACTCAATAGAATATTGTTCCCTTATCTTCTCATTTGGAAGTCCATAATGATTCATAGCTTGTGTAAGTATAACAATAAGATTTTTCACTCCATCTTCCATAACATTGGTTTTTTCAGGAGGACAATCATTTCATTGTCCATTACATTGATCAACACGGTTCCTTCAGGTTCCAGCCATCGTCTAAAACCCAAAAATAATAGCGTGAGAGGCAAAAATCATGCTAGGAAAACAACATAATAAAGGGGGAGTACCTTCAATATATAACATCTTAGATTTAATTCTAAGATCATTACCATAATTCTAGGACTATAACCTATAATTATACTTAACCATAGATATATCCCTAAACATACCTTAGAAATATCTCTTGGGATTTCACTAAAGTTTTTGCATCCTAGTTTCCGAAGGTTAACAAAACCATTGCTCTGATACCAACTGTAGCAGTCTAGAATTATTTTCAGTGGACTAAAATTGATACCTATCAGAGCACTCCATGGGTAGCTACACCCCCTAGGTGGGACATACCACCATCCCCAGTGGCAGCCATTTCCTCATAAATCCCTTGGGCGGAGATCCATGCTTCGTCCAATGCTCACATGTGAGAGTTCCCAAGGATTGGATTCATTCTTACCTCCTTTTCTCTGATACCAAATGTAGATACCTGAAGCATTAAGTACAAGGAAAATACATTACTTTTTCAGAATACTTAATACATGAGAAAAACAGATGCCCAAAGACCGTATTAGTTTAGTGTCTTTGGAAACTCAGAACATAATCTTCTAATCATGGAGAAAGATCTTTAACATCTCCCATAAATATCTTCCCCTTTTGTTTTCTTACCTAAAACCTTTATTTATATGTTGGGTAAAAGAAAACATAAAAAGGGTTAGCTTAAATACTCAGTAAGGGTAAACTTGGAGAATATAAAAACAATCCATAAACATTTGAACATAACAAAATGAACATAAAACATCAAAATATTGAGCAATGACATAAATCTTGGTAGTACATAAAGAATAAATCATAAAGGAACATTAATCATGATAGAATATCATGGGAATAAAAAATGTAATTGTGGTAAACCATTAAGCACATGTTATGATTTTCATATTAGCCAAGGCATTGTTTCTAAGACCATCATAGTAGACAAAGTCCATTACTGAATCGAGTTTACTTGCTGTTCCATCCCTTTATTACTGAACCAGATTCACTTTCTGTTCCATCCATGTCTATCTCATAAGACGTAAGAACCAGAATCTTCGTTTCAGGTATGCATTTCCATTTTTAGGAGTTTTTGAGAAAAATAAAGTTTCTGGAAATTTTTGAAGTACACGCCGTGTACTCTTTTCCCGCTCAAGCCATGTGCTGGCCATGTCCAGGCCACACACACGGTGTGTAAGGGTGACGTGGATGCTGATTTTGGTAGCGTACAGAAATACCTGGTACACGCCGTGTACTCTAAAAGTACACTCCGTTTACTTTTTTTTTCATTAAACGGACCAGGGGTGCGCCTGACGCACGGAAAGGTCTTCTTCTAGGTTTTGTTCCTCCGAGAGTACTGAGGATCCACAAATCTTCGACGAGCCCCCGCCTCTCTGTCCATTCTCCGATTAGAGCACTGTTGATTACATTGGAATCGCAGTAGCGAGTTCTCCATTCTGCTTGAGCCTTGTTTTCTAATTCCTCCTATTTCTCAAGTTATCGTGGTTTATGTATTTCGAATGTTATCTCAGATCTACGACATTCTAAGGAGAATCTGTCATCATTGTTCACATATATCGATCTCCTAGGATCGAGGTATGTGGTTTGTGCCTTTCTGTAGAAATCTTTGAATATTTTGTGCAATTTCGCCAATTCCCTTGAACGAGAATTGTGCATTTTCCCGTTTTGACCCTGACTGATTTCCTGCTTGCTTGATTTCTATAGTAGAGGTTTACCTTTGTGAATATAGTAGTTTTTTCTGTACTTTGGTTGTTTGATGTACTTGATTTTCCTGTTAGGCATTATGCCAGTTGCCATGCCTAGTTGTAGGATAGTGGAACTGTTGTGCTGTTTTGTTACTGAGCCTTAGAATGATAGCCAAGTAGTTCTTGAGGTTTACTTGGGAAACACATGCGCGTTATGCATGTTTATATTACACAGGGCTGAGAGAACCTAGTGTATGGACCAAAGGGAGAATGGACGCAAGCTCTTCTCTAGAGTGTCTTTAATTTACGTTGCGAGACCACAGAGGGAATTAACGATGAGTGCTTCCTCAGAGAGTCTGTAGTTCCTCGACGCAGGACACAGGGGGAATGAGACATTGAGTGCTTCCCCAGAGATCCTTTAGTATGATACGAGACTATAGGGGGAATTGACGGTGATTGATTCCTTAGAAAATCTACTCTTAGTTGAACCAGAGGGGTGAGACTGAGTGTGCCTCCTAGAGGGTTGCTAGTACTTGTAGGTTGAGCCATAGGGGTTACGCTGTGAGAGATACCTATAGGGTTACCTATTTTCTACTTGTTGTTGGTTATTTTCTTGTGTACTTTATATGCTAGAACTGTGGATTGTTGCAACTGTGTGCTTTTTTGTTTACTATTTCCTGCACTTTTACTTGCCTTGTATTCATTGACTGTTAGGCACAGATCTTTGGGTGATTGCCTATTGGGATTGTATCTCACACCCTGTTTGGGCAATAATTTTGGGCCCAATCAGACTATGTTTTTGCAGGTATAGATAAGGGTAAGAACCCTTCTAATTCGGGTGTTTGACTTGCTGTGGAGCCGAAGAGCATTGGACCAAGCTACGGCTTGCGATACTGCTGGAATTGCTGTTGATTTAGTACTTTGTGTTCAGTTGTATTTCAGCACGTTGTTGTGTTTGATGCTTTCCTTAGATACTTGTACCTGCTGCATCATTATCATCATTTCTATATATTTATTCTTCCACTATTTGGTTACAGTTTTGTATGTTGTTACTGCTTCTGCTATTGACTATTGTTTTCCTTACCTTGTATACCTTACCAAATGAGAGCACAGTTTCCCCAATAACTTAACAAGGCCCTCTCTCCTATTTGACAGCCTCTGGAGTTTGGGAAAATGCTCTTGAGGTCATGTGGCGAACTGGGTATGGGGCACCAGTGGAGGGGCTTTGGATTCAAGTCGTTACAAAGTAGTATCAGAGGCAATTTATTTTCTCTTGAATTACTGTTTGGGGCCTTTACCCAGGTATAGGACAGATTTGATACTTGGTATTAAACTGTGATCAGGAGTAGCTAACCCATGTATAGGGAAATTCTATACTACCTCATTAATTGTAGTTTGCTTGTTTTGAGATTTTACAGTTGATATGATTTCACCTAGAGTGATTCACATGCTTTGTGTTGTTATTGTCTTGACTATTGCGGTTCTATTTCTGTCGCAACCCGATGAGATGAGAGTATTCCATCCCATGAATCATATAGGCACTTATATAAATCACATTCCATGCACTCTTTCCATGCCATCTAGGGTGCATTAGCGATTACATACTGTTGTGATACACTTTGTGTAGATTATGCATGCTATTGTGATAGATGCTTGATAGAATCTATGCTACCTTGTTAGAGGATTGTTTGTATTCTACTTTTATTTAAAGGAGCGCCGAGTTTTGATTCACGGGGAGTATGGGCCCTCACGAATCAGAATTTGGAACCTCTTGACTTGTTTTCTGTGTTTTCTGGGATTCTGTGCAGTTTCTGAGCTACTGCCCAGAAAAACCCAGAATACACGGCGTGTAATTTTTGACTACACGCCGTGTAGTTTTTAGACCGTATCACTGACTGTGTGAGCAGGGACACACTGTTGTAGAAATAATTTCAGGAACACGCTGTGTACGGTTGGTACACACCTTGTAGTTTGGAGTCGTGTACCCGGTCGTGTCACTAACAACACGGGTTGGGGAAGCTCGAGTGAAACACACCGTGTTGTAAAGGAACATGCCGTGTAGTCCTGTCCATGTACCCAGCCATGTCATGAACAACACGGGACGATGTCACCTTCACCTATACATGCCGTGTTTGTTCAGAAAATGCCGTGTAAGTTTCAGCTATGTAGACAACCATATATTTAACAACACGAGCCTCCGAATCCTTGTTTAGTACATGCTGTGTTTTCTCAGAACACGCTGTGTAGTCTCATGTTAAGTCGGACCGTGTGGGTTAGCTGTGTAAAGATACTCAGGCAGGGGAATAGTTTTCAAGAACACACCATGTGTGGGGTCAAAACGCCGTGTAGTTTGAGGTGTTACATGACCTGTAGGGTAGGGGTATATTCCCATGTCAGTGGCTTAAGAAGACACACCGTGTAGTTTTTATACACACCATGTAGTTGTGTTTTGTAAACTTGTGTGTTTTCCATCCCCTGTTACCGTTTTGTACTCTTGTGTTCTCTGTCTTTGGTAATTTTGATCTAAGGTGTGCTTTTGATATTTTAGAGCTATGCCTCCGAGACGTCCTCAGGTTGTACGTCTGTCTTCAGGCAGTGATCAGATGCCAGATATGGCTGATCAGGGACTTCCTGCCGATCCTCCAGTCGGTCCAGCCTTGGCACTGACTGTCATACCAGTTGCAGGCATTGATGCGTAGTTTAGGGAAGGTTTTATGAGGATGATTCAGATCTTTCAGGGAGCACTGACTCCTGCCACGACTATGGCAGACTTGACGCGGGGTTTCTAACAGCAGCATCCTCCTACTTTCTCGAGGGAAGGAGGAACACAGGCTGCATAGTCATGGATGGAAGCCATGCTGACTATCTTTGAGCATCTAGAGACGCCCCCAGAGAGGCGGGTCAAGCTCGCTACCTACATGCTCCAAGACTCCGCCAAGAGGTGGTGGTACGTGATCTCAGAGGCGGGTCATCAGTAGGTTATGGCTTGGGAGGAGTTCCAACGCGTGTTTTACAACTACTTCTACCCAGAGACCCTGAGGGCTGATTGAGCCCAGGAGTTCATGAGTCTAGAGTAGGGTACTCTATCTGTTATGGAGTATTCCTCTCGTTGCACCGAGCTGTAGTGTTTCACACCCCTCCGGGATGGAGATGAGATGTTCTTGGCATAGAATTTTGAGGATGGTCTCAGGTGGGAGATCTGCTCACATGTGAATCTCTTCCTGTTGACTTCCATCGTCAACCTGTCATTGATTATAGAGCGCAATCTGAGAGACTCTAGAGCTGCGATCCAGGGCAGTTCTACTTCGAGAGCTAGTGTTCCTCCATTTGATAGTAGGAAACACTGTAGGGAGTCTTCGCGCGGTGACCTGAGGGGGCGAGATACATCTTCTGGAAACCAGGTTGTATGCTACCAGTGTGGTAGGAGTGGTAAAATGAGGCCGCAGTGCCAGAGGGACCTAGTGGAGTGCTGATCCTATGGAAAGATGGGTCACCTTCAGTGTTTCTGCTAGGTTTTCTCACCAGTTGCTGGTTATGGGGGTTATTCCATGACTCCTCATTCAGGAGAAGCACCACCAGTTTCACACCAATCGGGGAACTGGAGTTCTTCCGACTGTTTGGGCCGAGGTGGAGGTTGAGACCGTGGCAGTCAGTCACCGGTCCTTCAGCGCCAATAGGGAGGTCAGCTCAGAGTGGTCACACAGGGTCATAGGGCCGTGGGGCAGGCCAGACTTTTGTGGTGGAGCAGACCTATCAGGAGCAAGATCCCAGACCTTATATAGTTCAAGGTATGATTTTAGTAGCCTCAGTTTTATATTCATCTCTTTTAGATACTGGTGCTACGCATAGCTTTATCACTGTTTCTATTTTGGAGAGCCTTGGGATCTTTGTCTTTTCTTCTGCAGAATCGTTGACACTAGAAATACCTTTGGGGACGAGGACATCTAGACTACGCCAGTGTATAGAGTGCCCTCTCGAGGTTGCAGGGTATCGTTTCTTATGATATCTCTATGTCCTAGAGATGACAGGCTATGATGTCATCCTCGGGATGGACTGGTTGGTTCCCTTCGAGGCAGTCGTCGACTGTTATCGCCAAAGAGTGAGTTTCGTTTCACCATAGGGAGAATCTTTTATTCATAGAGGAGAATGAGATGTTTAGGCGAGTCGAGCAGGACTCGAGCATCATGGGATAGGAAGGGTGACAACCCAGATTGCTAGTATTTATCTGGATGATGAGGGGACTTCGCAGTTGGACTTTCCTCTAATGGTGGATCGTTTCAGGGATGTCTTTCTAGAGGACTTTTTAGGTTTACCTCCAGAGTGTGAGGTAGAATTTTCTATTGAGATCGTTCCAGGAGAAGCACCGGTGATTATTCCTCCTTATAGGATGGCTACACCTGAGTTACAGGAGCTCAAGAAGCAGTTGGAGGAGTTGCAGGAAAAGGGTTTCATCCAACCCAATACTTCTCCTTGGGGTTCACCTATCTTGTTTGCGAAGAAGGCAAACGATACCCTTCGGCTTTGTGTGGATTATTGGAAGCTGAACCAGTTGACGGTCAAGAACCGATATCCCTTGCCGAGGATCGATGACCTCTTTGATCAGCTTCGAGGAGCCTGGGTGTTCTAAAAGATTGACTTGAGGTCCGGTTATCATCAGTTGCGCGTTAGACCATCAGATATACCTATGACAGCCTTCTGGAGTAGGTATGGTCTATACAAGTATACAGTCATGTCGTTCGGGCTCACGAACGAGCCTGCAGTTTTTATGGAACTGATGAACTGAGTGTTCCATCCTTACTTGGACTCCTTCGTCGTGGTCTCCGTGGACGATATCTTGGTGTACTCTCACACTCGACACGACCATGCTACCCATATTGAGATCATTCTGAGTATACTGAGAGAGAATTAGCTCTATGCTAAACTCTCGAAGTGCCACTTTTGGATGGAACAGATTCACTTCTTGGGTCATACCATCTCAGAGGTAGGAGTATCTGTGGACCTAGAGAAAGTGAGATCTGTAGTCTCCTGGGAGTATCTGAAGAACGTTTTTGAGGTATGGAGCTTCCCAGGGCTGCCTGGATACTACAGACGCTTCATTCAGGACTTCTCACACCTAGCAGCAACATTGACAGGTCTGACCAAGAAGGGTACGGAGTTCTTATGGTCAGATTCTTGTGAGTCAGCCTTTCAGAAGCTGAAGTGAATATTGATGTCGGCATAGATACTAGTCTTTACAGATCTAGGCAAGAGCTATACTGTCTATTGTGATGCTTCAGGTATCGGACTAGGCACAGTGCTTATGCAGGGAGATGGAGTTGTTGCGTACGGGTCTCAGCAGTTGAGGCCACATGAGAGGAACTACCCTACGCACGATCTGGAGTTGGCGGCGGTTGTTCATGCCTTACACTGTTGGAGACACTATCTTCTGGGAGAGCCCTTTGTGGTCTTCACCGACCACAAGAGTCTCAAGTACATCTTCACTCAGGGTAATCTGAATCTGAGACAGCGTAGGTGGGTCGAGTATCTTCAGTCTTTTGATTTCGAGCTTGCCTATACGCTGTGAAAGGGAAATGCAGTGGCAGATGCGTTGAGCAGGAGAACTTAGATTCAGGAAGTTTAGGAGGCCAGTAGTGAGTGGCAGCTGATGGCTCTGTTCTCTGAGATACATCTGAAGGTGCACGACAGATAGAGACAGAATTTTCTATCTTCTGTAGCTGTTACCTCTACACTACTTGATCAGGTACGGATGAGGAAACTATCAGACTCAGAAGGCTTAGTCCTACGGGAGAGTGTGTTAGGATAGGACCCTCTTCCTAGATGGACAGTGGGCGAGGATGAGATCTTGCATTTCCAGGGATGCGTATGGGTGCCAACAGATATACGCGAGGAGCTAATGCAGGATTTTCATTCCTCTGTTTGTGCAGTTTAACCTGGCGTCACCAAGATGTATCAGGATCTTCATCGCCAGTACTAGTGGCCAGGTATAAAGAGGGATGTTGCTGGTTTTTTCATGAGATGTTCTACTTGTTAGCAGGTGAAAGCAGAGCATCAACGACCAGCGACGCTTTTGCAGCAATTACCCATTCCAGAGTGGAAGTGGAACGATGTTGCGATGGACTTCGTGACTGGGTTACTGAGGTCACCTCGGGGGAACGATGCTGTTTTGGTTGTCGTCGATAGGCTCACGAAAGTTTCTCACTTCTTTCCGATCAAGGATACCTTCAGTGTCGATGATCTGGTATGAATTTACACTGGAGAGATCGTTCGTCTGCATGGAGTCTCACACTCCATTGTTTCAGACAGGGATGCACGTTTTATTTCTTGGTTCTGGGAGGTACTTCAGAAGGCATTGGGTACCTAGGTACTTCTGAGTACGGCATACCATCCATAGACATATGGCCAATCCGAGCATAAAATCCAGGTGATTGAGGATATGCTCTGAGCTTTCATTCTAGAATTTGGAAGTTTTTGGGAGAAGCATATTCCTCTAGTGGAGTTCTCCTACAACAACAATTTTCAGGTGACTATACAGATTGAACCTTACGAGTATTTTTACGGTAGACCATGCTGATCACCCTTATGCTGGATGGAGGCAGGAGAGACATCTTTACTAGGACCTCGTCTTATTCAGGAGACTTCGAAGCAGATAGAGTTGATTTGGAAGAGGATGGCTATAACACAGTCTTGACAGAAGTCTTATGCTGATTAGCGGAGAAGACCTCTGGAGTTAGAGGTCAGGGATCAGGTTTTCTTGTGTGTCGCACCGAGGTTGGGACACAATAGGATTCGAAGACAGGGTAAGCTTTCACCGTGGTACGTCTGGCCGTTTGAGGTTTTGGAGAGAGTTGGGTCGGTTGCCTATCGGTTGCAGCTACCCCAGAGGTATCGGGCCATGCACGATGTCTTCCACGTCTCTCAGCTCCGACATTACTTTTCAGACTTGTCTCATGTATTTCAGCCCAAGGAGGTTGAGCTCGAAGCAGATGCATCTTTTGAGGAGCATCCCATAAAGATTGTAGATCACAGTACGAAGGTTCTCTATGGGCAGTCTGTCCCTCTTGTATGGGTGCTATGGCAGCATGGGTGAGTACCGGACGAGACCTCGGAGAGGGAGGCCGATGTACGATTGCAGTGGCCAGAGCTGTTCGGGGTTTCTTCTTCTAGACCTTGCTAGGGAAATTTGGGGATGAATTTCTTTAAGGAGGAAAGTTTGTAAGAACCCGGATCTTCATTTCAGGTACAACTTTCCTTTTTCTAGAGTTTTTTAGAAAAATGAAGTTTCTGGAAATTTTTGAAGAACACGCCGTGTACTTTCAGAGTATATGCCATGTACTCTTTTCCCACTCAAGCCATGTGCTGGCCATGTCCGAGCTACACACACGGTGTGTAAGGGTGACGTGGAGGCCGATTTTGGTGGAGTATGGAAAGACCTAGTACACGCCATGTACTCTAAAAGCACACGCCGTGTACTTTTTTTATTAAATGGACCGGGGTCACACCTGACTCACGGAAAGGTCTTCTTCTAGGTTCCATTCATCCAAGAGCGTCAAGGATCCACGAATCTTCGACGAGCCCCTGCCTCTCCGTCCGTTCTTCGATTCAATCACCGTTGATTGCGTTGGAATTGCAGTAGTGAGTTCTCCCTTCTGCTTGAGACTTGTTTTACAATTCCTCCTCTTTCTCAAGTTATCGTTGTTTATGTGTTTCAGAAATTTTCTCAGATCTACGATGTTCTAAGGATAATCTTCCATCATTGTTCACATATATCTATCTCCTAGGATCGAGGTAGGTGGTTTGTGCCTTTCTGTATAAAGTCTTTGAATATTTTTTGTAATTTCGCCAATTCCCTTGAATGAGAATTGTGTGTTTCCCTATTTTTCCCCTGATTGATTGCCTTCTTTCTTGATTTCTATAGTATAGGTTTACCTTTGTGAATAGAGTAGTTTTTGCTGTACTTTGGTTGTTTGTCGTACTTGCTTTGCCTATTAGGCATTATGCCAGTTTCCATGCCTAGTTGTAGGATAGTGGAACTGTTGTGCTGTTTTGCTGCTGAGCCTTAGAATGATAGAAAAGTATTTCTTGAGGTTTACTTGGGTGACACACGCGCATTATGCATGTTTATATTACACAGGGCTGAGAGAACCTAGTGTATTGACCAAAGGGAGAATGGACATAAGGGCTTCTCCAGAGTGTCTTTAATTTACGTTGCGATACCATAGGGGGAATTGATGATGAGTGCTTCCTCAGAGAGTCTGTAGTTCCTTGACGCGGGCCACAGGGGGAATGAGATGTTGAGTGCTTCCCCAGAGAGACTTTAGTAGGATACGAGACTATAGGGGGAATTGACGGTGAGTGCTTCCTCAGAAAGTCTACTCTTAGATGAACCAGAAGGGTGAGACTAAGTGTACCTCCTAGAGGGTTGCTAGTACTTGTAGGTTGAACCATAGGGGTTAGGCTATGAGAGCTACCCAGAGGGTTACCTATTTTCTACTTGTTGCTGTTTGTTTACTTGTGTACTTTATATGCTAGAACTGTGGATTGCTATGGCTGTGTGCTTTTCTGTTTGCTATTTCCTACACTTTTACTTGCCTTGTATTCATTGACTATTAGGCACATATCTTTGGGTGATTGACTACTGGGATTTTATCTCACACCCTGTTTGGGCCATGCTTTTGGGCCCAAGCATAATATGTTGTTGCAGGTATAGATAAGGGTAAGCACCCTTCTACTTCGGGTGTTTGACTTACTGTAGAGCCGGAGAGCATGGGACCAAGCTACGGCTTGCGATGCTGCTGGAGTTGCTTTTGCTTTAGTACTTTCTGTTCATTTGTATTTCATCATGTTGTTGTGTTTGCTGCTTTCCTTAGATACTTTTACCTGCTGCATCATTATCATCATTGCTATATATTTATTCTTCTGCTGTTTGGTTACAGTTATGCATGGTGTTACTACTTCCGCTATTGACAATTGTTTTCCTTACCTTGTATACCTTACCAAATGAGGGCATAGTTTCCCCAATAACTTACCAAGGCCCTCGCTGCTATTCGGCAGCCTCTGACGTTTGGGGAAATGCGCTTGAGGTCATGTGGAGAACCGGGTACGAGGAACCAATGGAGGGGCTCCGGATTCGGGTCGTTACATGAGATATAAATCTTTACCCAATGCATTGGAGGGAGATATAGGTCCCACCCATCTCATAATGAAATCATTCTTACTTGTGCCACATAATTAACATAAATCATTCATCATAACCCAAAGAATAAAATGGGTTTCATAATCACCATCCCACAATAAAATAATCCATATAAAACAAATGGATATCATTTAATCATAAGAAGAATAAAACCCTGTAAATAATAGAGACATTATACTTGAAACATAATCATACTAAATAATGTCATCTTAGATGGAAAATAGTTTTGAAAAAACACTTGAAATGAATTCTTGAGGAAAATATCGTTTCTTCTTCAAAATCATTTTCTTTTCACAAAATGCCATTCATTGTTAAAAGAAAAGTATTTTTTTGAAAATAATCATGAAATCTTGTAGATGAATCTTTATGAAAATTAGGCATTATGAAACTGTAAAAATCCATTCATGCTGTATAAGTTAAAAAAACATTCTCCTCGTACTTTTGCCGGAAAAATCAAAAAGTTCCTCATATGGTAAACAAAAGAAAGATTCCTTCCATAACACAATGTAAAAGTCAAAGTGGGGTAAACATGACTTTAAAAATACATGGAATAATATTAAACACTTTATTAAAAACATTTTTATGGACATGGATGAAAAATATAACCCCAGTAAATACTTATGTATAAGCAATCTCGGATAAAAATGAGATTTGCAAAATTATCCCTTACCTTATGTCCAATTTATTCTGTATGTGTCTGAGACTCCTGTATAGTGGGTTTATACATATTATTAACTTGAGACAGAACCATAATAATATTTATGATATCATATATGATTCACTTATGACTTTATATTACCCGTGGTTTTGTAAATTCCATGTTAAGCAGCGTTTTGGGTAAAATCGTTTCATTTATCGTACATGTTTCGACTTGTTGTTCATGATATTATTACTTATATTCTGATTTAATAAATTCCAGAATTTAAAAAATGATTTATATATAATATATATTCAGAATATAAATATATATGATAGATTGATAAATGGAATGAAATACACCATTCATGGAGACGGTACGCCGTACGTACGCATGAACGCTGTTTTCGTTTCCTTATTGAATTGAATGAAATTCAGTAAATGAAACATATAGGTACATATATCCAATATCTTTATTATTTAATATCTTTCATGATTATTTATTATATATAATTTATAATCATACTTGAATGGTTAATCATGGAGAATGAATCTCATCACGTTCGTGGAGACGGTAGTCCGTACGTACGCACGAGCGATAATATCATTCTTTTGAATTTAAAATAATATATAATTAGATGGTATATCATATATAAAGAATCATCATAATTTAATATTTATTATTTATATCACTTATACTCATTATTATATCCATGCAAATGATGAAATGTTTGAATAAAAAACTACAACACGACGTGGAGACAGTAAGCCGTACGTACGCACGTGTGGTGAATTTTTCATTCATAGGATGGATAAAATAACTAATATGGTTGTACAATTTTTATAATAACATCACAGTATATAGAAGATATTGGAGTTATTATTTTAGAATGGAAACAACAAATGAGGAGGAAGTTGAATAAGAAAGGAAGTTGAAATATGTGGTTAGATATTTACCTCTACTTCGGGTTATTCCTTTTGATTTGATCAAAAGGGCTCATTAGGTTGGCTTTATAACTAAATGAAGGCCTCTAGGATGAAGGGAGGATAGTTGAGAGGGTATTTGGTTAGGTTTTGTCTGGTCAAAATGACTTTGGAGGTGTGAAATAGAGAGAAGAGGGAGTACCATTTTATAAGAGGGGCGAGGGGCACCATAGAAAAAACTTAAAATATTATTTTATAATAAATTTATATTCGGTTTATAATGGCTCCAAAGTGACTTATTTAGAGGATAGGATGGGTATGGGTCGAAATAATCTCAACAAATAGGTTTTAGACAAGTTTATGTTACCATTTTAACCTTATCATTTAGATTTAACTCTAAGTTAAATAATTTAACTTTTACCGTGTCTTCTTGTATTCTTACACTATATGGTTAATAAACTTACTATAAAATACCAATCGAACCCTAATTGGTTTATTAATGTCATATATATTATTATATATGTATTTTGGAAGATCCTTATATTTTTAGGACCATTATATCAATTAATAATATAATATTTGTTTTAAAAACTCTTTTATGTCAATTTTGCCACTATTTTGTATTTTGTTTTTTCTAAATTCATAACAGTATTATTAATTCCGAAAAAATTCATATAACCAACCCTAATATGTTATATTAACCTATAAAATTAGTGTAATTCATAAAAAGTCTCAAATTACATTCATTTGGGTATTTATAATATCAAGTATGTTAATATTTCATTAATAAGGTAATTACTGCATCATTATTGTGTCATAATTAAATTATTTAATGTCTAAAAAATATAAATAAATTACCATTATGTAGGAAATATTTTTATATTTATAATGAATATTTATAGTCTAATTTATCTTATGTATAAACCTATATTAAAAATGTTTTAGTTATTAAACTTTGATTTTAACTATTTTAACTCTTCTTTAAATAAAATAAAAATAAATGTCCTAATCTAATTCAAGTGGACCTAAAGGGTAATATTTTATTCCTAAGTTTGTTTTTAATCAAATTACACTTATCCAATATAATGAGGACATGTGTTAGGGTAATAATAATATCATTTTTACCCTTAATTACCCTATTTACTTTTAACTGTGGTAAATAAAAGTTAAAAGTTAATATTCACCAAAAATTGTTTTCATCTTGTTGAACCACATTTTACTTACTGATATCAACCATGTCTCTTGAATTTTTGAAATTCAACTCATAGAAGTTGTAAAATTAAGTTTTATGTAAATTTGCAAATGCTCCTAGGAGGTGGGTAAAAAATGGTAAAAACTTCAATAAAATTTTTATATATCTAAAATTATTATAAAATGACTCTAATGAATTACATTAAACTTATATAGGTATTATGTATCTATTTTGACCTAAAATAAATTTAAATAAATTAAATTATTATTTAAATTAAATGTCGGTTTTAACCCATAACTCAGTGTTTTCACTATTCATCAAAAATTGAAAGTTTTCAGAAAAATATCATAAATTCACCCTAGGATAATTTAGATATTCCGAATTCAAAAATGAAGTCCATTTTGAAAGATAAAATTTATAAAATTTCAAAAAGTGGGTATTACTATTCATAACGGCTAGTAGATATAATATATTAATAACATATCATTGTTTAGTGAAACTCAGTATTGCGTACAACACATGCTATTGAGGAAGGTCACTCTTGCGTGTAATGTAAGCCAAGTTAGGGTTGCGTGTAGGGAATGCTTAATTTGGTGTTGCGTACAACATACTCAAAATATAGTTGTTTCGGTGCGGATGTGCGTCGGGTTACGCTGTTCCGCCAGGACGCGTTCGCGCGTTCACCCGTCGACCCGAGGGGATGGGCGCGCGGCTTGTGGTCCCGCAGTCCCGCTTTCCAAGGGCGGGCGGCATCCGTCCCTTATTCAGGGGCGTCTGCTCCTTGATCGAAACCGGGATGATGGGATGTCGGCTCCTCCTTCCGTGGACGTCTCCTCGGAACTCGTCGCCTAATCCGGGTCTCCCTCATAGACTTAAGAATGTTCGTGAATCTCGTTCCCGGCGCCATATCTTCATGGACACCGGTTAATTACGCTGCTTCCGCCCGGACGTTCCAAGGAGTCCGGTCGGGGCAGCAACCTGCGGTGAGAAGGCCGGGTGGCTCTGGGTGCTGGGGGCATGTCGTAACACTGCGGCTCTGCACGTCTGTCTTCCGTCCCTAATAGGGCTTCTCGAAGGCGTAATGGCCTGAGGCATCCCGCACTGGGTGCGGGGAACTGTGTCACCTGAGGTTTTCCTCAGCTTCCCATGTTTAACACGGGGTATGCCGCGAGTTTAACGTCCAGCGGGGACGGCATCGGACTGATCAACACGAAGAGTGGATCAGATGACAGAACCCCTTGCGGGGAACCTCCGACGCTGGGGCCAGCGCATGGGCGGCTTCCCCAGTGATATGGAGTGGAGTGAAGTGGCATGACCCCACCGGGATGTGGCGGCCCGGGTAAGGATCAGGATGGGTGATGGAGTGAAGAGCTTGGACCCCGGAGGGGCTTCCTACGTACCGCACATTAGCGCGGATCAAAGTCAGCGTAGTTCGGATATACAGTTTAACGTCATGCTGGACGTCGGCAAGCCGACTCACGAAGGGGTCGAGGCCGCCGGGCGGAGGATTGAACCGAACCACCTCGCACAGAGGGGGATGGGACGGCCGGGTGGATCACAGTTTCACGTCATGCTGGACGATAAAAGGAGAAATGAGAAAAGGGGCTGTGGGGAGGCACAGCGGATATACACACGGGCAGTCTCCCACAGGGGCGGATTCATAGGTGAATCGACGCAAGAGTGAACCCTGGAGGGGTCCACTGATGGACGAACCGACGTAAATACGACCGGGACGACCAGGTGGTGGGCTTGGACCTCAGGGAGGCTTCCTACGTACCCTGTATAGAAGACAGGGATCAAAGTCCACGTAGTTCATTCTGTCAGGACTTACGCACTTGAGGCAGCCCAGATGCGGCAAAACGCAGTTGGAAGGGACTTGGACCGAAAGCGGAAGACACCTCGATCCCAGTCATACCCTCTACCGGCTTCGGCCGTGGGGAGGCGCAATGGAGATACACATGTGCAGCCTCCCACGAGAAACTAGGGGTTTGTGATACCCTGCCCCCGTAGGGAAAAGCCACTCCCATTAAATCGTCCCAAAATCGGGGCAATCCCGACATCCCTGCAGAGACGAGCGGGTGGGGGCCACATCCAAACCGGGGGAACCCTGCGTGCGGAGCACGGGATCAGGTTGCGGACGGTTTAACGTCTTGCCGGACGAAGTACAGTTTAACGTCATGTGTTGAGGACGAAGCGGACGGTTTAACGTCTTGCCGGACGAAGTACAGTTTAACGTCATGTGTTGAGGACGAAACACTTGGCGGTTTAACGTCTCGCAGCGCGGACGATGGGGGCTAGGCAGTTTAGCGTCGTGCAGCTTGGACGTGACACTTGGCAGTTTAACGTCTTGCAGCGCGGACGAAACACTTGGCAGTTTAACGTCTTGCAGCGCGGACGATATGCTGAACAGTTTAACGTCTTGTAGCCTGGACGTTTGTGCGGTTTAACGTCATGCTGGACGATTGCGCAGTTTAACGTCATGCTGGACGTATGGCGCCGCCGAGGGGCCCGTGTCACTTCGCGCGAGCCTGGAAGGCCGCACGGAAAGACAATGCACGGTGCGGGTGCCCAGGATGAAGATCATCGGGCGCCACGCAGGCGGGTACCCTCAGGGGGTGAAAAGGGGCGACCCTGGCTGCTTGCGCGCAAAATAGGGGCTTTGCGCGCAAAACAACGGGTCGGCGCGCAAAAATGGCGGGCTGGCGCGCAATCGGGCCAGCCCTTTGCGCGCGGTTGGTTGGGATTGCGCGCACCGGGCTTCGGACAGCTCGCGGGGGCAACGGCTCATTCTCTAACGAACGGCCACTTTGAAGAGGGGGGTGCGCGCAATCGGGTTGGATTGCGCGCACCCGGGGGCAATTGCGCGCAAGAGGCTTCTTTTGCGCGCAAAGGCCTTCGAGTTGAAATTTATTCAAAGGAAAGGAGCCAAGGGGATTGCGCGCGAAGGCGAACCCCAAGGCTCTTTTGCGCGAAAGAAAGGAGGTTACCTGAAGATCGGCATTGCGCGCGGAAGGGGTTGGATTGCGCGAACGAGCGACGCTTCGGATTCTGGCAACCTTCAAAACGTCGGGGGTCGCCTTATATTTATAGGCAACCCCGGGCGCGAAATCTGGTCTCGGGCGCGCAATTCGCTTCACGGGCGCGGAATCAGGACCCGGCGCGCAAAGGAGCCGCGCAGGCCACGGGCGCGCAAAATAGCGCGCCGGCCCGGCGCATTGCGCGCATCCCGGGAGGATTGTGCGCCACGGCTCAACTTTGCGCGCAGGCCTCTGAAATTTCACGCAAGTCCTCCGGGCCCTCCGGAACGTGCCTCTGACTCCAAATATCACTTCGCTTTCCGCATCCGGAGCTTCGTTTGGGAACAACGGACTTTTCCGGCGTCTACAAAAGCCCCCCCTCGGAATCTGATTGGCGAGAGGTCGCAACGATCGGGTTCCGAGGGAGACGCCGGAATGCCGAAGTCCTGGGCTGCGCGGGACTTAGGCACGCAAAAAGGGGCGTCGGGCGTGAAATTCGCCGCTGCGGTCGCGCAATGCGCTTTCCGCGCAGCGCGGACCCCGGCCTTGCCTATAAATAGGGGCCCTGGGTCCCGCATTCCGTACTCAGGCCTTCCGCGCGATAAGCTTCAACGCTCTCGTGCGCGAAATTGCCTCTTCCGGTCGCGAAATTCGCCCGATCGGCGCACAAAACCGTCCGGATTTCGCCTGTCTTTGCGCGAAAACCCGGGACTTTGCGCGACAGTCTTCCCAATTGCGCGCCGTCCACTTGGATTGCGCACCAACTCTCAAACTTCTCTACCAGCCTCGTCCGATCCCGCACGCTTCATCCCTTACCCGCACGACTCCCGAAACTTCTGAGATGGCCGCGCACAGAGGAAATGAGGGGGATGCCGCCACTCGCAGGGCTGAGATGGCGACGAATGAGGAGGTTTACGGAGCCAAGGAGATTGTTTCCAACAATCAATCCTTGTTCGACTTACTAACGCCGGCCCAAAAGACATATCCACTGTCGGACAACCTGCCGCTCTGGAACTTCGGCATCCTCGATGAGGTTCCGGTGCCAGGGTTCGAGATTGATGCGCCGCGGACCTGGGTGACCCGGGAGGACGAGCTTCTCCGCTATAACATCACCAACAATGGGCATCCTGCCAGGGAGACCAGACACTTGGATGTCTATGTCCTGAACCCGAGGACGCGAACCATTGACGGGGGTGAGCCTACTGCGGAGAATTCTCCAGCCCTCTACTCGAGCATATATCGCCAGAGCGTCACGGACGACACCAAGGGCTGGCTGAAGGACTGGGACTTGCGGTCTGGGGGCAACTTTACCAGCGAGTGGGCCTGGGCGTTCTGGGTACGCCACACTTGCGATCACTTCGCAGAGGAGCTGCGGTACATCGGCCTGTTTGAGGCGGTGTGGACGTCGTAGTTCCATTTCTACCAGCAGCCCGAGCTCGGGCCGGAGCTGTTCACCCGATGGTCTCCGGATACCAACACCTTCCATCTTCACCATGGGGAGGTCGGCATCGGTCTCTGGGACATCCACTGCATCGGAGGTATCCCGCTGGAGGGCTACCAGTACGATGAGTTCCTGCCACCGAAGAACACCTGGGAAGACAGGTCACGGACTCCCATCCTGACCTGGCATCTGCTTGACCTGGCTACGCAGCGGCTCGGGATCAAAGACTTCCAGAAGGACATAGCCTACAAGGACTGGTTCGGCCAGTTCCTGGAGCATGACCCGGCGGTCAAGATGCCAGGTAGAGGGAAGCGGTGCCCGACCGCAGCTCAGAGGAGCCGGAACGGGTCGTACTGGCGGGTCCTGGAGACGGGTGACTACCGCTCATGGGGGTACCGCGTCATCGAGGCCCGGGACCCAAATGTCCGGTACGCGGCGTTCCTGGCCGCCTTTCTGAGTGGGTGGCTCCTGCCGGTGCGGGACGCGAGAATGGGCGTTCGCCCGGCGACTCTGGCGATGGCGGGCGCTATGGCCGCCAACAAGAGATATAACCTCGGGGTCCCAGTGTTGGCGAAGCTGTATGCCATCCTGGGACGCATCTCACGAGGGGGGTCGCCACGAAGGATCTGTGGGCCCTTTCAGTTCTTCCACGGCTGGGTGGCTGCTCACCTCGGTGGGTACACGTTTCCGAACGCCATCATTCCTCCGGGCAACGGCCTGCGACCCTCCCTGCTGAACATCGCGGGGGTCGCTCCGATGACCCTAAGTGAGGAGGGCGTGCAGATCCGGATTGGCAATCATGCCAATTTCAACTTCAGCCCGTTCCCCACTCCCGTCGGCCAGATGATCGACAACGGGCAGGGTCCGCTGGAGCAGCATGAATACTTCCTGAACATGCGGGGCGGGGTGCTCGTGGCTCGGATCGACGGGAAGGTGATCTGCGAGCCTTACGTGCCGACCCGATTCGCCAGGCAGTTCGGGTGCCTTCAACGGATGCCGAAGAGGGTATTCACGGCTGTCCGGGAGGAGACGAACCCTGGCGTCCTTCGTCAGATGTGGCTGATGTTTGCCGCTTTCGGATCTGGCGACGTCATCACTCTCCCTCCTACCGGAGTTGACACAGGCTTGGCAACCGAGTACGCCGAACACTGGGCCATCGCGTACCCCGAGGGGCTTTTGCGGAAGCTAGTTCGGCGGCTCGAGGTTACTCGTGCGGAGACCGGGCGTCAAGGAAGGAGGCGAGGCGCCGCCACACGGGGGAGAACGGAGGCGCGCCAAGCAGCGGAGCCGGCGCGAGCAAGGACTTCGGCGGCGGGTACATCGCAGGCTGCCGCTACGACCTCGGCGCCCAGAGAGGGGGCGCGTGCGGTGGTCGAAGAGCGGACCGGGAAGCAGGTGAGGCGTCTGCTCGAACCCTCCCACGATGCAGTCTTCCCGGCGCTGTGGTCGGCCTGGATGACCTTGCGGCAGTCGCTGGGGACCGATGTCATCTGGCGAAAGATACTCAGAGAAGGAATCTATCTGCCAGAGGTCGGGCGCCTCCAGATCGCCGACAGGGTGGACTTCAACCGGCAGTATGCATATCTGACGGCCATGGACGAGTACGCGCGCCAACGTGGTCAGCGTGCGGAGCCATCCCTTCTGGTGAAGGTGATGCTCGGTCTCGAGCCCGCTCCGGAACAGATGCCGCCGGGAGAAGATGACAGTAACGACTCCGAGGAGGAGGAGGAGACGGGGGAGGACGAAGGCTCCGAGGGAAGGTCCCATCGGGGGAGCCCACGGGAGAGCGGCGAGGTGGCTGGCTCTGACAATGTTGATGTCATTGAGCTCCTCGAGGTCCGCTTCTATCCCTACTCAACCTGCTTCATCCATTCTCTTATGCAGCTTCTAACCCGTTTCTCCACCTTTCTCAGGAGCACACGGATGTTGGCCAAGCGTCCTCAGCGGGAGTAGGAGAGGCGCCAGCAGGACAAGGCGGGGGCCAGACACCCATCATTGAATTGACAAGCGCTGAGGGGTCCCCTGCTGCAACTGTTCCTGCGGCGGCCGGGGCAGCGGAAGATGACGCTTTGAACCCCCGTAAGTCTCCTTGCTTTACTGCCGGTGCTTGCCATTGACGATCCGTGACTAACCATGGAATGCCCCACGCAGTGATCTCAGGACTGGAGGCTCGTCGGGTTGCCGAACCCGGGCCATCTACGAGCGGACCAGTGGTGGACATGCCGCCTGCTCCGGAACAGACTTCCCAAACCGAGCCGGCCCCACCAACTGCTGATCAGGGGGCAACGGACGTCGGTGGTGCTGACATCGGAGAGAGGTCGGGGGCTGACGAGGGTGTCAGCGCCGCTGGGGAGAGAGAAGAAGGTCGCCCAGATGTCGGGGAACCTATCCCTCATGAGGACCTCCCAGGGGCGGACCCTGCAGCAGACCTGCTGGCTGCCTTCCCTGCCTACCGGCCTGCCGACCCCGAGGAGATGGATGAATCGGACGCGGAGGCGGTCGAGGAGAGCCGGATAGCGCGCCGAAGGGGGTGGAAGTGCATCCAGCGCTTCCTTAAGCGAGACCCGTCGGAGTGGCTGGGGCGCATGGGATCACTTCAAACCTGGCTGCGCTTCCTGTGTGCCGGGGGAGCTGATGCTCAACGCCTCCATCTAACGGTCCGTGATTTCATGGCCGAAAAGATGCGCGAGAGCTGCCGACGTGCCGACGTCACACAAAGTCGGGACATGTCGGAGAGCACGCGGGCGCTCCTCGCGGCGGAGCAGGAAGTCCGGCGCCTCGAAGGGCAGGCGGCAGAGAAGGAGGCCTTCGTCGCAGCGTGTACCGAGCTTGTGGAGCAACTAGCAGCCCAGCTGGTTGACGCCCAAGTACAGCTGACGGAGGCGGGCCAACAGATGGTGACAATTCAAGTCGAGCGGGAGCGTGCACAGGCCAGAATCGACGAACTGCGCGCTGCGACCCCCGACGAGGAAAGGGCACGCAGAGAGCGAGAAGCAGCTCTGGAGGCCGCCAGCCAAAGGGTAGCGGCATTAGAAAGACTCATTCAGCACGCTAATCCCTAAGGGCTTTGTTTTGCCATTCCCAAAACATTTGCTTCCGCTACTTTGATCCATCTGTATGAATCAATATATTTATCTGCATCTTTTGGTTTAGCATGCTCAACCACAATTCGTTGTCTTGCGGGAGTGTTAACCAAGCATCAGGCATCCATAATCGGGCCTGGATTTCTGGAGAAAAGAGGGAGGTCATTCCTAGGAAAGGAGACCTCAGACCTAATCAATGTATCATCCCCCCAACTTGTTCCAACACACGAGAGGGACAATGCTAGGGGCGTTGAGATTTTATCCGAACATAGGGAAATGAGAAAGGGTGAATCGCGTGTCCCGAATCCGGACATCCACAACGGTTGGCCTTCCAGGAAATGCCCAAGACGGTAGGCGGACAGTGGATCGACCATAACAACTGCAATAAACGGACCGAAAAAGGCCATCATTCATATTGCAGGAGGCGGACCACATGTCATCATGAATACCGCTTTGGGGTTCCTTCAGACACAAGGGTGGAAATCCCGATCAACAGGGCATGCGAAGCGTGGGGCGAAGTGACGATTTGTTCGGACAGAATCCAACGCTCTCAAAATTGCGCCACCGTGGGGGAAGCGTATTAGGCGGATGCACTAATCTGGCCGTGAGTCACCTCAATTCACAGACAGCACCTCTCTGACGAGGAAACCGTCGCTTCCCATCCTTGCGATGGGGCATCCCGAGCTGAATCGGGGATAATATTACGACTGCACCACTCTACCCGAAGTCAGGCCAGACGGCCGGCGACGAGGAGGGGCGGGACTTATCGATCCCTGAGGCTGGACCCGAGTCGAAATGCCCGGGCGTTCCTACGTACTCCATCAAGCTGGAGATCAAGCCACACGTAGTTCTGAGAGTGCAGTTTAACGTCATGCAGGACGTAGGACCCCATTTGGGGTAGATCTTAGTTTAAGGTCTTAGAGCTCGGACCATAAGGGCTGGATCTTAGTTTAAGGTCTTAGAGCTCGGACCATAAAGGGGGGATCTTAGTTTAAGGTCTTAGAGCTCGGACCATAAGGGTGGAGGATCTTAGTTTAAGGTCTTAGAGCTCGGACCATAGGGCTAGAGGATCTTAGTTTAAGGTCTTAGAGCTCGGACCATAAGGGCTAGATCTTAGTTTAAGGTCTTAGAGCTCGGACCATAAGGAGAGATCTTAGTTTAAGGTCTTAGAGCTCGGACCATGAGGAGAGATCTTAGTTTAAGGTCTTAGAGCTCGGACCATAAGGAGAGATCTTAGTTTAAGGTCTTAGAGCTCGGACCATGAGGAGAGATCTTAGTTTAAGGTCTTAGAGCTCGGACCATGAGGAGAGATCTTAGTTTAAGGTCTTAGAGCTCGGACCATGAGGAGAGATCTTAGTTTAAGGTCTTAGAGCTCGGACCATGAGGAGAGATCTTAGTTTAAGGTCTTAGAGCTCGGACCATAAGGAGAGATCTTAGTTTAAGGTCTTAGAGCTCGGACCATGAGGAGAGATCTTAGTTTAAGGTCTTAGAGCTCGGACCATGAGGAGAGATCTTAGTTTAAGGTCTTAGAGCTCGGACCATAAGGGCTCAAAGTACGCCGCATCGCGGTCCTATCCCCCGGATATGCGAAGATGCGCTGAGGGATAGTGTCAAGAGTGTCGAGGTTTCGCCTGGTCAGAATGGGAGGTGGAAAATGTGAATCATGCGGCCATTCACTCGAGGACTGGGGGCACCGGAGTAACGATATGGGAGTACTGCCGACCGTGGCGGAAAAGCAGCATCAATATCGCACTAACCGTTGGTGGAATGAGGCAGCAAACGAGCATCGACCGCTCAATCGCAGGATTCATATCGATTTGCTGCCCGAGGCCATTGGGGGTACCGGCCCGAGTCGGTGGGAGAGCACTGAGGCATTGTGTCCGAACCGTTCACGGGGGCTCCACCCAGGGCATAGATGATGGGTCCGAATGAAAGGGAGCACGAAGCCTGAAAATGGAGGAAACCTGACCAAGCGGATCCTGACCCTCCCGACAATAAACCAGAGTACTCTTGACACCGGTGGACCACTGCAAGGGGTCGGGGAACACGCCTTGAGGGTGACCTGAAGGCGGCGGATTCCCCAGAGAAGGGGGAATCTCTAAGAGGTGGGGGGCTGGACCCGAAGTTTCAAACATCCGGGCGTTCCTACGTATCCCATAAGGATGGGAATCAAGCCGCACGTAGTTCTTGAAGCGCGGCGCAACACAATCGGGCACCAGCGCGGGGAAGAGTGCGGGTCTGACCCTCGCACACAAAAGAAGCGGCATTTGATATTTCTTGTTTGTCCTTAAAGATGAATGGTTTTTCTTTGTGTGGCGACATGCCTGTGATTGAGAAATCTCTGGCGTCGCCACAATAATCAAGCCGTGAAAGGCATTGATGAATGGCGTGGTTATTAACCAGCGCCCGACGTGAGTGTCCCCTGAGGAGGACATCACGATGCCGTGCCGTTTCTCGTCGGGCGGCCAAGACGATCACAGTTTACGGTCGTGTGGTAGGACCAGACAACACAGTTTAAGGTCGTGTGGTTCGGACCAGACAACACAGTTTAAGGTCGTGTGGTTCGGACCATGGAGGAATCCGCTTATCGCGGTACGGCGGACACGGCGGAGGTGGGAACATACCCAGCCCTGCGGTCACGCGCGATTCCAGGAGAAGAGTCCCGGGATAGGGGTTTGCGTATGTCCATCACCCGAGGGGCAGAGATGCTAGCCTCCAGATATACTGGGCCCAGAACACGATTGTTCGAGCGACTCCTTCCTCCTTATGGGGACGGGGGTCCAGCTACGCATGGCCCTTAGGGAGGATATTCGCATACATCCTTGGTGCTCAGATCATGGGAGCCTCGAACGACATCATTACCCTGGTTGGTCCGCCTAACGTGTAGAGGTGTACTGAAGGTCAGTATGAAGAGAGTGTCGAGATTCCACTACAACGCACAAAGGCGGAGTGTGATGAGGACTGCGCAACCAATGTTCAGAGCCTGAAAGAGAGACGACATAGCGATCAAGGATGTTGCTGACGCATTCGCAACACAACATCCGATCGCGTCAGCCTAAGACGGGGCAAGCAAACGAGCATCAACCGCTTAATCGCAGGATTCATATCGATTTGCGGCCCAAGACCCGCCGGTAAATCGACCCGAAGCGGTGGGAGAGCACTGAGGCATCGTACCCAAACCGCTAACGAGGATCCCTTTGAGTGAAGGCTCAAACAAGAGGAAGCGCGAGGCCTGACAAGCAACACAGGACTTGTCGGAATTGAATCTGACACTACGAGTCATAGACCGAAGTACCCAAAACATGTTAACAGATCACCGGAAAGGGTCGGAGGACTCACCCTGAGAGCAACCAAAAGAGGGCAGATCCCTGTGATCAACCAAAAGACAGGGCTGGACCTGAGACACAAGCGTCCAGGCGGTCCTACGTATCCCATAAGGACGGGAATCAAGCCATACGTAGTTCTTGAGAGTGCAGTTTAACGTCATGCAGGACGATGAGGGGTGTGAGATAGTCTCACACACGGGGGAGGCGTACGGCGCGGCCAGTAGACCGACGTGAACAAGGACATAATCCCCCGCTCGCGCGACACGCCTCGCACAAAAAGAAGGGGCACTTGGGCCAGAGGCCCAACGCGGGATAGAGATTCCCAGGAAATGGGGCTGGGCCTGAAACATGAATGTTCAGGAGGTCCTACGTATCCCATAAGGATGGGAATCAAGCCATACGTAGTTCTTGAGAGTGCAGTTTAACGTCATGCAGGACGAATGAGGGAAAAAGAAGGGGGGAGCAGAAGGCATCCCCAAACGTGGGGGGCGTACAGCGTGGCGAGAAAACCGACGTGAATGAGGACATAATCCCCCTCGCTCACACCATACGCCACATACCCAGAGGCAACTGGACCGAGGGCCCGGGATGGGATGGAAATTCCCAAAGGATGGGGCTGGGCCTGAAACATGAATGTTCAGGCGGTCCTACGTATCCCATAAGGATGGGAATCAAGCCGCACGTAGTTCTGGAGAGGCAGTTTAACGTCATGCAGGACGAATGCTGAACAGTTTAACGTCTTGTAGCTCGGACGTAGTGCAGTTTAGCGTCATGCAGGACGAATGCTGAACAGTTTAACGTCTTGTAGCTTGGACAAATGCAGTTTAACGTCGTGCAGGACGTATGATGCTTGGTAGTTTAACATCTTGCCGCGCGGACGTGGTGTACTCAGGCAAAGTACTGCTTGAGGAACCTAGCGTTGGTGGGAGGAGTGACACGCTCACCATCCATAGTCGCTAGGGAGTACGCGCCATTGGGATAGACCTTGTGGACAACAAAAGGTCCCTCCCACTTGGGCTCCAACTTGGGCGGCTTCCTGCCGGGGATCATCGGTGCTCTTAGGGCTAGCACTAGATCACCCTGCAGGAAGGAGCGGAGGCGAACCTTCTTATTGAAAGCTCGAGCCATTCTGCTTTGATGCCTCTCCAAGTTGTGCAAAGCGCGAAGTCTACTCTCATCCAGTGCTTCCAACTCGACTAGACGGGCTTCAGCAACTCTGTCCGGCGCCTGCTGGTCGTAGACCGCAGTGCGCAAGGACGGCAACTGGATCTCGATGGGCAGGACGGCCTCAGCTCCATACACCAGGGAATAAGGGGTCATCTGGGTGGAATTGCGAGTCGTCGTCCGATAAGCCCAGAGGGCGTTGGGGAGCTTGTCCGGCCAACTCTTCTTGTTCTGACCAACCATCTTTTGCAGAATGTTAGAGAGGGTTTTGTTAAACGCCTCGATCTGTCCATTCGTCTGCGCATGATAGCGAGATGTATGGTTCGAGCGAATGTTATACTTGGCGTACAACTTCTTCAACTCGGCTGCTCGGAAATTGGTTCCGTTATCCGTGAGGATAGCGTGAGGCACTCCAAATCGATAGATGATGTTGGAGGTCACGAAGTCAGCGATCGAACAGGATTTGACCTCTCTGAGCGGAATCGCTTCTGCCCATTTGGAGAAGAAGTCCGTGGCGGTCAGAATGAACCGGCACTGGCGAGCTGTCGCCGGCGGGTAAGGTCCCACAACGTCCAGTCCCCAGACTGCAAAGGGCCAGGAATACCTTGTGGTATGGAGAGGCTCCGGCGGCCGATGCACAAAGTTCGCATGAACCTGGCACGCATGGCACCTCCTGGCATACTCGATGCAGTCATGGATCATAGAGGGCCAGAAGTATCCCAACCTCCGAATCTGGTGGGACAGCTTCGGCCCAGTCTGATGGGCGCCGCATGAACCAGCATGAACCTCTTGCATGACTCGTGGGATCTCAACTCCCTGAAGGCAACGGAGGAGAACACCATCAAACCCGCGTTTGTAGAGGATCTGCTCCAGGCCGGGACTGCTCTGGAGGACGAACTGCGACGCGCGGCGTCGAACTCGCTCGCGCTCGGCCCGATCCGGTGGAAGAATGCCATGTTGGAGGTACTCAACCAAAGGCGTCCTCCAATCAGGGGCTGATCCGACTGTCATATCTGGGGTACTCGGGGCTCCGGGCATAGGGGCAACCGTGGTGAGATTACCTACCAACGGGCCGCGGTCTTCTTCCGGGATAACGGGAGAGATGAGCCTGCGGCGCGTCACGCGGACGATCAGGTTGTCCTGTTCAGGCTCTGCAAGTGACGCAGCGAGGCTGGCCAAAGCATCTGCTCGACCGTTCTGCGACCGGGGAATATGGACAATTTCTGGCCGAGAAGGGAACCGGGCCATCAGAAGGAGGGTGCACTCCAACAATGGCACAAGTTCCGGCTTCCTGACAACGTAGTCGCCATTGATCTGCTTAACGACCAGCTCGGAGTCCCCTTTCACACACAGACGGGGCACGTCGATCTCGAGAGCCAACTCGAGGCCGGTGATGAGGGCATGGTATTCCGCCTCATTGTTGGTACAGCCCTCTGACAACAGGAAAGAGTATGGCAGCACGGCTTGCTCCGGGGTAATGAAGACGATGCCCAAGCCCACTCTGTTGAGCTTAGGATTATCGAGTCTTCTACCGGTAGGGCTCCGGGATGCACCGTCAAAGTGCATCTGCCAGCATGGATCGGCTCGATCAACCGAGAGAATGGTCTCATCAGGAAAGCCTAGATCCAGCGGCTGATCCGCGGAGGTTGGGTGAGCAGCCAGAAAGTCTGCCAACGCTTGCCCTTTGATGGCCTTCTGAGACACATACCTGATGTCGAACTGCTGGAGAATCACATCCCACCGCGCTAGGCGGCCAGTCAACATAGGTCGGCTCAGGATATATTTCAACGGGTCTACCCGAGAAACCAACTGTACCTCATGGTGCTGCAAGTAGTGCCGTAATTTCTGTACGGCAAATACGAGCGCCAAGCAGCTCTTCTCAATGGGGGAATATCTGACTTCCGCATCGAGGAGCATGCGACTGAGGTAATAGAGGCTATTCTCTGTTCCCTCGTTGTTCTTCTGGGCGAGAAGGGCGCCAAGGGACCGTTCCAGGGCGGTCACATAGAGGACCAGCGGCTTTCCGGATACAGGCGGCATCAGAACCGGAGGTTGAAGCAGGTACTGCTTGATTTCCTCGAAAGCGGTCTGACACTCTTTATCCCATACATAGGTGGCACCTTTCTTCATGAGCCGAGAAAAGGGCTTACACTTGCCAGCCAGATTCGCAATGAATCGGCGTATATAGGCTAAGTGGCCTTGGAACCCTTGCAGTTCCCGGACCGTACCTGGGGGAGGCATCTGGCTAATCGCCCTGATTTTCTCTGGGTCGATCTCAATACCCCGGTATCTTACCACAAATCCAAGGAACTTTCCGAAGGTGACCCCAAAGGCACACTTCAACGGGTTCATCTTCAGGCAACGAGACCGGAGGAAGCCGAACACTTTCTCAAGATCTTTGAGATGGTCCTGACGCTGGCGCGATTTGACTACCAAGTCGTCGACGTAGCATTCCACGAGTGTGCCGAGGATTGTCTTGAATATGCGGTGCATCGCCCGTTGATAGGTGGCACCTGCATTCTTCAGGCCGAAAGGCATGACCCGGTAGCAAAAGGTACCTTGGGGGGCCCTGAAGGCGGTGAACTCCTCATCCTCAGGGGCCATCCGAATTTGGTTATATCCGGAGTATCCATCCATGAAGGAGAGGGCTTGGAACCCTGCCGTGGCGTCAATCAACAGCTCTGTCACTGGAAGGGGAAAATCATCCTTCGGACAGTGGCGGTTGAGATCGCAGAAGTCGATGCAGACTCTAATCTGCCCGTTCTTCTTCCGGACCGGCACAATGTTGGCCAGCCATTTGGGGTACTGAACTTCCCTCACGAAGTTGGCTTTGATAAGCTTGTCAACTTCGGCCTCAACCATGGCACCGTGGGATGGGTGCATCTTCCTGGGAGGCTGCTTGAACCCGCGATGGTCCGCCGGGAGACCAAGGCGGTGGACGGCTACCTGAGGATCTAGCCCCGGCATCTCGTCATAACCCCACGCGAACACATCACGGTGCTGCCTGAGAAAGTCCACGTACTGCTGCCGCTCCTCAGAGGGCATGGCGGCACTGACCAATGTGGGTCTGGGATCGGCCTCGGTTCCAAGGTTCACCTGTAGTAACTCATCGACCGTGGCGGGGACGCCCTCCTCAAAGGCTGGGGGTGCATCTTCCACGTCCTCTCCACTCGGGGAGGGATCGTCCACGGGAGAGACTGCGTTGGCAACCGCATTGGGGCTACCAGATCCTGCTGGGCCACTGGTGCTGGCGCGGGCGGTCGCGGCCATCTCATCAGGAGACTCGCGGACCGTCAAGACCATGGAGACGTCCAACCGGTGAATCGGGAGGACGTAAGCGTCATCCAGACTTGCCCAGGGATCGCTTGCAACAGCGACAGGCTCAACCTCACCTGCCAGGATCTGCTTATCCTTGCTCTTGTAATAGTCCGCGTCCAGATAGCGGGCTTCACATGAGGCAAAAGGAGAGGCATCTCCTTGAAGCACGCCTACTCGACCATTAAGGGAGTATTTGAGGCATTGGTGGTATGACGAGGGAACTGCCGCGTGAAGGTGGAGCCATGGCCTGCCCATCAATGCGTTATACGCAGTGTCCTGAGAGACCACCATGAACTCGGTGTTGGCAACCAAGTCACCGAACTGGGTCTTCAAACGTATCTTGCCGACCGGGGTTTGCTCGGTGCGGTCCTACCCCTGGATCCTGAGGTCGGAGGGAATTAAGTCATCCTCAGATAACCCCAATCTCCGGAGCGTCCGAGTTGGAATCAAGTTAATCCCGGACCCCGTGTCGACAAGACAGCGCCGGACTTCAAGGCCATTGAACTGGCCAGTGACATACAGCGGACGAATATGTCCCTGTATAGGAGGGTCTTCATCCTTACCGGAGAACGAGATAACTGCCTGGCATTCGGCGTCCTCAATCGTTTCGGCGTGAAAGGCCTCTGCAGCCGCAACCTCTGTCTCAAACTGGAGGGGGCTTTTCAGGGCTTCAGCGAGTGCCTCGCGCATCTCAGATGACATGCGCAGAGCCTCAAGGATGGAGAGCCTTGCTGGGATGTCGGCCAAGTGTTTCAGGACATCATACTTTTTGGCCAAGCGCGAGCCCCTGGTTACAGGAGGTTGCTCTGCGGTTGGAAGCATGACGGGCCTTGCCGGTTGGATCGGCGGCCGACTGGTACTTGGCGCATCTCGCTGTTCACTGGCTGCAGTCCGGGAAATGGTCACCGTACTGTGGTCAGGAGGCCGGGATGGACTCGTGGCAGGGCGGAGCTGGTCGCGACGCGGCTGAGGCGGTTCTGCCTGGTCCCACACCACAAACAGTGGCGGAGGCGAATCCGTCATCCCCGGATGGGGGGCCTGCGCACGCTGAGCTCGATCTTGAGCCTGCTGCCTAGTCTCAGTGGCGTGCACGGCCTGGCTGGAGGTACCAATGGCTGTGCCCCGGCGACTCCTGCTGCTGCGGTTCTTCCGACGGTGGCGACGACCGGGGACACTAGGGAGGTCCACCTGGTGTTCTTCAACGTCGGGAACCGAGAAGGGATTTACCAGCTCGACGGTGTTAACCGAAGCGTACCCAATACCGTCATCGGACGAATCATCCACCACGGGGTGGATCCGAGGAGGGATCCCTATCTCCGGGGGCATGAAATCGCCGAGAGTGCGGGATAGTGGCGGAACCGGCGGGGCTCTCTCTTTCTTCTTGCGCTGCCGCCGTTTGCTCCTCTTGGAAGAGGCAGGCTGGGACGACGATGCCGAAGCAGCACCCGCAGCTTCTGGGGGCTCAGGCTGATTCAAGCGCGCACGGATGATTCCATGGGCGCGAATGGTCGTCTTGCGGGCCATCCAGTTTTTATACTTCTGGGACCCGCGGTCGGAGACCAGCTGCCATTCGTCCTCATCGCCACTATCGTCATCTGATCCCACGAACACGCCCGCCACCTGTGCTGGAGCTGGGCCCAACCTGATTACATTGTTGTTAATCTGGTCTTGGAGCCAGTCCTTAAACACATAACACCGCTGGATGGTGTGCCCCAGGGCTCGATGGTAGGGGCAGTAGCGGGGGTTATCCGTGAGATGTGCCTCCTCTGGCTTCCAACACTCAGGCAGTCGCACAATCCTCTGCTCCAGGGCGCTCCGGAAGTAACCGGGGACCTGATCCTCATGAAATGAGTAAGTCAGGTGTCGCGGGCCCCTGGGAGCGTGGTCTTGACGAGGGGCTGGAGGGGCCTTCCGAGGAGGTGGACCCTGATTATCTCGCCTGGGTTGCGGCGGTACATTACGCGGAGGGGCCGGCCGGTTCTGAGGCTGCCGCTGCTGGGCCGGGAACTGAGCCCGTGGAGGCGGATTCCTGTGAGGCTGTGGAGCTGGTCTCGCCGGCAGCAGCTCCAACGGCCTGGGAGCCTCTATCTGGGCCACAGCAGCGGGCTCAGCCCTGCTGGCTCTCCTTGCAGGAATCATAGGAGGCAGCGGGTGTGCCTGGCTGGCCTGTTGCAGGGCTTCCTCAAGACGTTGAGCTTTGTCTGAGAAGTCCCTGAACCCTCCGGGGTAATTCTGAGTGATCAGGGAAGGGACCAGCTCGGTCTTAACGTTCCCGACGCACATTGTCAGCAACTGCTCTTGAGTCAATGGCATGTCAAGGGAATACGTGAGACCCTTCCATCGGGCGACGAAGTCCGCGACTCGCTCATCAGGCCTCTTCTTGCACTTGAAGAGGTCTGCGATACTTGTCTTCCGGGTCGTGGAACTGAACTGGTAGAGGAACTGTCTACGGAGGTCCTCCCAGCTGGTTACCGACCCGACGGGGAGCTGGCTGTACCAGACAAATGCTGGCCCTTCCAGTGTCTGAACAAAGCAGCGAAGCTTAGCGGCCTCCTGCTGCGCCGGAGTCCCCAACATAGGCCCGCACCTCGAGTTGAAGTGGGCTAAATGCTGTGGCGGATCTCCAGTTCCGTTGAAGGGGGCGAAAGTGGGATTCCCGAATCCCGGAGGCGCTGGCATGTCATCCACCCATGCTGGGTAGGGCTTGCCGTCCGGTGGGATCGCCACCTGCCGAGTCTCCAAGGCTTCCAAGCGGGCAATGAGCGCCGCCATCGGATCATCCGGACATGGGTTCCAGTCCTGGCGAGGATCTCTAACCACGAGCGCATTGCATGGCCCTTCAATCGGGTCGTCGACCGGATCGTCGAACTCGGCAGCTCGTGGGATGGCGGGCGGAGCGGCCCTTGGGGCAGCGAGAGGAATCCGAGCGGGATCTCTCAGGTAGTCACGCCGCTCGGGAGGGTGTGGCGAAACATACCGCGCCCTCTTGCCATAGGCAATGGCCTCTCTTCTATCGGCGAACACGGCGTGATCACGGTTGCCCGGGAGAGTCTCATCGAGGAGCGGTTGTTCCGGTCCCTGCTGTCCTGGCCTGGGATCACCGTAGTCAGGCCGCCGTTCTGCAGCGCGCTCGGCGAGGAGCTGGTCAACCAGCCTCTTCTATTCGGCGAGCTGCTGACGTAGCGTAGCCTTCTCGGGATCCTCCTCTGCCCTCTGCGTGGAGGCAGATGGGTCAGCGGGCTTTATAGCCTCGCTGTGCTCTTTTCCTTTGCTGACGTTTCGGCTCAACGTCAGTGCTTCAGTGGGTGCAGGGAGCCCCAGGAGGTTCCTCTGATGACGAGTAACTCTCACCGATGGATCTGACGACGGCTTGTCTTCGGGGGGGAAGCCCCCGTCGAGAAGTTCCAAGTCGTTCCCCTCTCCCGACAGGTCAGCCATATTGACCGTTCCTGTCCCTGGGGATATACCCTCAGGGCCACCCAGCGAATCGGGCTGTCGGCGGATCACACTGAAGCGTAGGGCAGCGTACTGCCCCCATCCACGGATATACACATGGGGAGTGGCTTCCTCGATAACTTTGCGGAGTACTTGAAAACACTCAACGCATCGTTGTTGGAGGGCCTCGTGGTGCTCAAATGACCCGGGGTGCCGAACCACGGGGAGCGTGGCCAGGTCAATTTGACGGCACTGCTCACCAATATCCTCCAGGTGCGCTTGACTCCCGGGGTATGGCATTTGTAAGCGGTGAATACAGGAGCGAGTCTCCCGGAGAGTTCGGCGGAAGCATTCGAACTCATCCGGGGTGAGCGATTCGGGTGCATCAAAGTCCGGTCCTGCGACTGGCCAAAACTTCTCAGGGAAGTGGCCCTCTGCAAGGACGGTCCAGAAGCTCCACGACTCAAGCTCGGGACCCAGGTCTCCTTGGTCCTCTTCAAAGACTGGGAACGGACGGGGAACCGGCAGTGGTGCCGAGGCGGGACGCCGGGCCGACGGGCTGGCCGGCGGTGAATACGGCGAGCAGGCCGATTGGCCTCCATATCCCGGGCCGCCCTCTGAGGGTGGCGGTGCCCTGGCTACCACATCACGATAGGACGGGCCGGCGAGCGAACATCCTGTCGTAGCATCGGTGCTCGCCGAGGGTGCACCAGATCGTGGTTCGACCGTCGGTCCCCAGAAAGAGTCTCCGGGTTCTCCGATCGAGACGGAAGGCACTTCCGGAGGGGCCGGTACCAACCGCAAGTTTGATCCTTGGGGGTCTACCTGGCCCTCGTTACTCCGGATATACCTTCGGAGAGAAGCGGGGATCACATCGATCTTGCTCTCGGGGAGCACGAGGCTGACGTGCCGCATTCCTACCCCTGCCCTTGACTGGCGGGATTGGGGAAGGGGCTCTGTCGCCGAATCGTACTCCGCCTCTGAGTCAGAGAAGCAAACCGGTCGGATCTCTGTCCGGAACTCCGTAACATTCTTCCCTCGGCGTCGACGCCTTGCCTTCCTGCCCCTGGGTGGTTCTTCGGGGCAGGGCTGATCTCTGTCCTGGCGTCCTCCGGCCGCACTGGTGCTGGGGCCAAGAGGACTGGAAACCAAGGTGCGAGGGGCACCGGGACAGATATCAAAGGGGACGCGGGGAGAGATGATTCCGGGCGGGCCTCCGGGCCGAGATCGGGAGGTGGGATGACCCATGCCTCTTGGATCGGCCACACGGAGTAGCCCCTGTTGGTGAATAGCGCTACCGCGAGGTGGTCCGCGGTGGCTATTGTCTGTACCAGCAACCGGGAGAGTCAACCCAACCTGCCTCTGGGGCGGTCGGGGCCTCGATCCGGGTTGGGCATAGAAGTTCCCCTGCTCTGGATGCGCAGGGGCCTGGCGACTGGAGCCAGCAGTGGCTCGGGCCAGTGCGGCCGCTGTTGCTAGAGCCCCAAGGTGGGCATCCTCTTCCGCTCGTGCCCGACGTTGGCGTCGAGAAAGACGAGTCGGGATGAGCGGCGCGGGCAGGTGGAGAGCCTGTTCCTCGACTTGAGGGGCCTGGCAGCGGTGTCGCCGTGGCCTGGCGGGAGCCCTTACCGTAGATCCCTGGAGCGGACCTCGGGTAGGGTAGTCCCGGGCATCTTCCACTTCATCCGCATAGGGAAGGGAACTGTCAGAGCGCTCCGGGGATAAGCTCCCGAAGCGGTTGGACGTTGAGGTAGGCAGCGGTGCCTCCCTGCGCGGCCCTCGGGGGCGGCGTTGGCGGTGAGGTGCAGCCCCCTCAAGGTCTAGGCGATCCATTTCCCTAGTGGGGATGACTCCCTCTTCCTCGTATCTCCGCACCAGGGTGTTGATCACCCTTCTCTGGATGACCTCCGAGGGGGAGAGAGGGCGTGGTCGTCCCGCAATTACGGCTGCTGGGACGGCTGTGGAAAGGGCGGGACCGCGCGGAGTAGCCGCGTCGGTGTTTCCCCTATCTCTGCGCCAGTGGGCGGGTGGCGATCGGGCACTGGATCGGGCGACCTGATTTCTGAAAGCAGGGAGAATGACCCATTAACACTGACAGGAAAAAAAGGAATCGACAACCAACCATTAGCGCCACGACGCCTCCCGTGGGGGGAACCCAGGCCCTCGACGTTGCGAGACGGAGTGCCCGATTTCACTTCCCCAGCCCCTGGCGGGTAAGACTGAATGCTTGGCCGGGCAACATGCCGGTCTTCCAACACCTCTGAAAGCCATCGGTCTTCGTATCGAGGAGAAGAGATTCACGTCGGGTTCACCATTTTTCTGTTTCGGTGCGGATGTGCGTCGGGTTACGCTGTTCCGCCAGGACGCGTTCGCGCGTGCACCCGTCGACCCGAGGGGATGGGCGCGCGGCTTGTGGTCCCGTAGTCCCGCTTTCCAAGGGCGGGCGGCATCCGTCCCTTATTCAGGGGCGTCTGCTCCTTGATCGAAACCGGGATGATGGGATGTCGGCTCCTCCTTCCGTGGACGTCTCCTCGGAACTCGTCGCCTAATCCGGGTCTCCCTCATAGACTTAAGAATGTTCGTGAATCTCGTTCCCGGCGCCATATCTTCATGGACACCGGTTAATTACGCTGCTTCCGCCCGGACGTTCCAAGGAGTCCGGTCGGGGCAGCAACCTGCGGTGAGAAGGCCGGGTGGCTCTGGGTGCTGGGGGCGTGTCGTAACACTGCGGCTCTGCACGTCTGTCTTCCGTCCCTAATAGGGCTTCTCGAAGGCGTAATGGCCTGAGGCATCCCGCACTGGGTGCGGGGAACTGTGTCACCTGAGGTTTTCCTCAGCTTCCCATGTTTAACACGGGGTATGCCGCGAGTTTAACGTCCAGCGGGGACGGCATCAGACTGATCAACACGAAGAGTGGATCAGATGACAGAACCCCTTGCGGGGAACCTCCGACGCTGGGGCCAGCGCATGGGCGGCTTCCCCAGTGATATGGAGTGGAGTGAAGTGGCATGACCCCACCAGGATGTGGCGGCCCGGGTAAGGATCAGGATGGGTGATGGAGTGAAGAGCTTGGACCCCGGAGGGGCTTCCTACGTACCGCACATTAGCGCGGATCAAAGTCAGCGTAGTTCGGATATACAGTTTAACGTCATGCTGGACGTCGGCAAGCCGACTCACGAAGGGGTCGAGGCCGCCGGGCGGAGGATTGAACCGAACCACCTCGCACAGAGGGGGATGGGACGGCCGGGTGGATCACAGTTTCACGTCATGCTGGACGATAAAAGGAGAAATGAGAAAAGGGGATGTGGGGAGGCACAGCGGATATACACACGGGCAGTCTCCCACAGGGGCGGATTCATAGGTGAATCGACGCAAGAGTGAACCCTGGAGGGGTCCACTGATGGACGAACCGACGTAAATACGACCGGGACGACCAGGTGGTGGGCTTGGACCTCAGGGAGGCTTCCTACGTACCCTGTATAGAAGACAGGGATCAAAGTCCACGTAGTTCATTCTGTCAGGACTTACGCACTTGAGGCAGCCCGGATGCGGCAAAACGCAGTTGGAAGGGACTTGGACCGAAAGCGGAAGACACCTCGATCCCAGTCATACCCTCTACCGGCTTCGGCCGTGGGGAGGCGCAATGGAGATACACATGTGCAGCCTCCCACGAGAAACTAGGGGTTTGTGATACCCTGCCCCCGTAGGGAAAAGCCACTCCCATTAAATCGTCCCAAAAGCGGGGCAATCCCGACATCCCTGCAGAGACGAGCGGGTGGGGGCCACATCCAAACCGGGGGAACCCTGCGTGCGGAGCACGGGATCAGGTTGCGGACGGTTTAACGTCTTGCCGGACGAAGTACAGTTTAACGTCATGTGTTGAGGACGAAGCGGACGGTTTAACGTCTTGCCGGACGAAGTACAGTTTAATGTCATGTGTTGAGGATGAAACACTTGGCGGTTTAACGTCTCGCAGCGCGGACGATGGGGGCTAGGCAGTTTAGCGTCGTGCAGCTTGGACGTGACACTTGGCAGTTTAACGTCTTGCAGCGCGGACGAAACACTTGGCAGTTTAACGTCTTGCAGCGCGGACGATATGCTGAACAGTTTAACGTCTTGTAGCCTGGACGTTTGTGCGGTTTAACGTCATGCTGGACGATTGCGCAGTTTAACGTCATGCTGGACGTATGGCGCCGCCGAGGGGCCCGTGTAACTTCGCGTGAGCCTGGAAGGCCGCACGGAAAGACAATGCACGGTGCGGGTGCCCAGGATGAAGATCATCGGGCGCCACGCAGGCGGGTACCCTCAGGGGGGGGAAAAGGGGCGACCCTGGCTGCTTGCGCGCAAAATAGGGGCTTTGCGCACAAAACAACGGGTCGGCGCGCAAAAATGGCGGGCTGGCGCGCAATCGGGCCAGCCCTTTGCGCGCGGTTGGTTGGGATTGCGCGCACCGGGCTTCGGACAGCTCGCGGGGGAAACGGCTCATTCTCTAACGAACGACCACTTTGAAGAGGGGGGGTGCGCGCAATCGGGTTGGATTGCGCGCACCCGGGGGCAATTGCGCGCAAGAGGCTTCTTTTGCGCGCAAAGGCCTTCGAGTTGAAATTTATTCAAAGGAAAGGAGCCAAGGGGATTGCGCGCGAAGGCGAACCCCAAGGCTCTTTTGCGCGAAAGAAAGGAGGTTACCTGAAGATCGGCATTGCGCGCGGAAGGGGTTGGATTGCGCGAACGAGCGACGCTTCGGATTCTGGCAACCTTCAAAACGTCGGGGGTCGCCTTATATTTATAGGCAACCCCGGGCGCGAAATCTGGTCTCGGGCGCGCAATTCGCTTCGCGGGCGCGGAATCAGGACCCGGCGCGCAAAGGAGCCGCGCAGGCCACGGGCGCGCAAAATAGCGCGCCGGCCCGGCGCATTGCGCGCATCCCGGGAGGATTGCGCGCCACGGCTCAACTTTGCGCGCAGGCCTCTGAAATTTCGCGCAAGTCCTCCGGGCCCTCCGGAACGTGCCTCTGACTCCAAATATCACTTCGCTTTCCGCATCCGGAGCTTCGTTTGGGAACAACGGACTTTTCCGGCGTCTACAATAGTTCAATTATACATTGATCAAAATCTTTAATTGGTGTTGTGTAAAATGAATTTTATTCGAAAGAACTTGAAATTGTGTGCATCACAAGACAAGAATAGTGTTGCGTATACTACAAGCTAATAAGGTGTTGCGTATAGCGCAAAATAATCATGGTGAAGCGTAAAACAAAATACATCAATGAAATTAAAAATAATAATTCTCATAACATCTCGGGGTGTTACAGTATGAGCCCCCACAGATCGGAATTTGGCATACCATTGTTTATTTTTCAAAAAGGGGGTTTTAGGAATGTTTCATAGGTTTAATGCCTAAAAACCCAGAAAACACAGTATGTGATGCTATGAACACATGTCATGTGTTCTTCTATTCAGGAAGAAAACTTTTCTTAAGTACATGCGGTGTACTATATATACACACCTTGTTGAAAGTGACCATGTGTTTGGCCGTGTAAAGAAGAATATGGACTAATGGTTTGAGAAAAGTACACAACCGTGTACTTTCGGTACACACTATGTAGTCTTACCCAGATAGAATCCATGTGAATCTAGTTGTGTACAAGTACATATCTAGGAGGGGGAAACTTGAGTACATGTCGTGTACCGAACTAACACACTATGTACATGGGGGTGTTTACACGACCATGTCAATGGGAGTACACAACCATGTAAGAGTTTAAGTATACACGTCGTGTATGGTTTCTACATGCCGTGTACCCATCCTTGTTAACTTATGAGGGGTTTCTTCCCCTGTTTAGTTCTTGCACTCTTGAAATGAGAACCTTTATAATGAACATGAACTGAGGTGTGTGCTTGGCCTTATAAAGTCATGCCTCCATGACGACCTCTAGTTGTACGCTAGGAGAGTGGTGATGATCAGACCCTATAGGTGGTAGGCCTTGAGCTACCAATGGATCCTCCAGTCATGCCAGTTGCAGCACTAGCTGTTGTACTGAACGCAGGTACTGCTGCATAGTTCTGTAAAGGATTTATGAGGTTCATGCAAACCTTTTAGGGAACACTACAACTTTCCGCATCTATGAAAGAGATGGAATTATTGTTCCTAAAGCAGCATCTACCTATGTTTTGAGGGGATGACAGACCATAGGCCGTAGAGTCATGGATAAAGGCCATGTTATCAATATTTGAGCATCTGGATATGCCTTCTGAGTAGAGGGTCAATCTCACTACTTATATGCTACGTGATTCTACCAAGAGATGGTGAGATGTTATCACTTAAATGGAAATTCATCAAGATATGACCTGTGAAGTGTTTCAGATAGTCTTATATAATTACTTTTATACCGAGATGCTGAGGGCCAACAAAGCCTGAGAGTTTATGCATTTGGAGCAGGGTGATCTATTAGTTATGGATTATTCTACCTATTTTAATGAGCTCCAGTGCTTCGCATATATTATGATGGGTGACGATCTGTCAAAGGCTAGGCGATTCGAGGATGATCTCAGGTATGATATCCAATCATAGGTGAATATCTTTCGACTGACTATTGTATCTACTATAGTAAACTAGGAATTGATTACTGAATGAAAACAGAGGGAATCTGGAGGTATGATCTAGGGTAGTTCGGTATCGAGATTTGGTACTGTTTCAACCGGTAGTTGGAAACATCATCTGGAGATTACTCGCAGTGAGTTTAGTAGCCAGAACATATCTTCAGGTAGCCAGGTGAGGAGATGCTAGTGTGGGAGATCTGGGCATACCGAACCAAATTGTCCAATGGATATATTAGAGTGATAATATTACAACAAGATGGGTCATGTTTAGTGTTTCTATAGGGAGTTTCCTCCAATAACTAGTGAGAGAGGTTCTACAACGACTCCACATTCAGGAGAAGGGTCAACAAATTCTCATGATTCTAGGAACTGGAGTGCATCAATCCATTCCAGGTGAGGTAGTGGTCATGTACGTGGTAACCAGACTCTAGGTCCTTAGCGACTATAGGGTTGATCAGCTCATGGCAGCCAGACAGTGTTATAAGGCCGTAATATAGTCCAAACTTATGTAATGCAACAAACCCAGCAGGAGTAGGATCCCATAACTTATACTGATAGAGATACTATTCTAGTCGCCTCTGTTTTAGCTTCTTGTTAGGACCAATAGGTGCCTATATACCCTGAGAGGGGGGGGGGGGGGGGGGTGAATCAGGGTATGGATATTCTTTTTCAAAGTTCTTCCTACCCCACTGGATCTTGACCTCTTTAATACAAGGGTCAATTTGTTTGATCTTGTGTGTAAACTATGATTACTTCTTTACTTATTTATCTAATGATGATGCTTTGAAAGCAATGTAGGGAAGCAAACAGGCATACACAGAGATTTTTACTTGGTTCACCCTCACTGGGCTACGTCCAAGGAACATACGCTGACAAGTTGCCGGTCGTACCAAATTCCACTATTCTTAACTAGATGTGGATACAAAGTTTGGGCTAGATCACTTCTATGCCCAGGATCATTGCCTTTACAATGTTTAGGGTCATCTCACTGCTTCCCCAAGGGTCACTCCCTATTTCTCTCTCTCTGGCTCACTTCCGGTGGAGAGGATCACCTTCTTTCTCTTCCTTTTCTCACTGCTCTTGGAAGGAATCCACTCACAATTTATAGACCTGTAGGTCTCTTCATTTGCATGAAAGAATGCATCTTCCTATGTATGTAGATGCTCTGTTGAAGTTCAAATTTCACCCGTAGATTAATATCTCTTTGCACCAAAGGTATCAGGAAAACTTCCAGCTTCCACGCAGCCCAGAAATCGCTGCTGGAAATAAACCTTACTTGGCGTGCAAGTCAATCTCGGCGCGTAAGTATCAGCGCGCAAGTCACAACGGCCGCGCAAGTCCTCCTCAGACACTTGCGCGACACAAGATTCCCCGACTACAAACTTGTGCGACACACTTCCTTTTACACCAAATCCAATATTGGCACACAACTCCACACTGGCGCGCAGTTTCAAACAATGGCGCTCAACAATCACCCTGGCGTGCAAGTCCCACCTACATGACCACACACACCACTTGCACGACCACCACACCTGCGCGACAGGAGCTCTGATTTCTCAAAGTATTGAACTCCGGTGTCAAATAAAGAGGGGTGGTCCAGTATTTATAGGCAAATTGACCACCCTATGCGAAGGCGTGCAAGTCACCTGCACGACCCAGTCTTGGCGTGCAAGTCTTCTGTCCTTTTAGGCACTTGTGCGACCAACTCCCAAACTTGCGCGAACCTATTTACTTAGCCATATTTTGATCTTCTGATCTTGAAAAACATATGGCGTGCAAGTTTCCTATACTTCAAGTCCTCGGCGCACAAGTCCCTTTGCCAAAAACACTTTTCTTCATTTGTCGATTTTCAGGCCCAAAAATTTGGCAAACACTAGAAAACAGCGCCAACTTGTATCTGTACTTTTTGTACCGCCTCCAGATCGTCCATTCCATTATCGATGTTCTTAAATCAATCATGGATTGTTGACCACAACTCTTGAACTCGACATTCCATCATGAAATCCTCTTTGTCAACAAATTTGTATGTAATTGTTTTGCTTTGTCAACAATCACTACTCAGATGTCCACTTTATCAACAAACACAATCACCTCAAAAATGCTTCAATGATACCTTGAGGGATTTTTTCCCAACAATCTACCCCTTTGGGTTTGTTGAAAACTCTTCTACAAAAAGATACGTCATTGATTCTTCAGCCACCATTCGCCTCATTGCGATTCTGATAGCGATCAAGGATTTACTCAACACATACTATAATCCCACATGAGCAATGCTCGGCGTGAGAAACAAGAGTAAATGAAAATCTCATCATTGAATCACTTCATCTATGACATCCACTGTTGACACCAAACTGATACCAATTTGTACTAAATTGATACCAATTGTTGAAGGACTTGGTGGAAGACCAATGTTTGGTTTGTAAAATTTCTTACCACTCTCCAACACCACTCTTCTGTGTTTATCACGATCCTCAACTATCGTGATATCTATACTTTGATCGATCACTTCTAGCATCTTCATATTTAATACGCTCCCCCTTTCTGTTCACAGCCTCATCCCTTGTCAGCTTCTCCCCCTATATGGATGCTCCACTTGTCAGCTTCTCCCCATATCATTCATGATTTATCAAACCTCTACATTGTCTCCCCCTTGAACAATCACTATTTTCTCCCCCTTTGTCAACGAACTCAAAGGACACTCCTTTGTAGTCTGTAACATAGTAGAAAACACATATCAGCTCATTAGGGAAAAACACATCATACCTCGAGGAGGTGGGGGGGGGTCCACATCCACACTATTTCAAGTGCAGGGAATCGACTGAACTCCCAGAGCCAGTCGATGCCTCTCAAAAGCATCCTTGGGTAAGACCTTTTCCATAATGTCTGTAACCTGTAGCTCTATAGGCACATACTCCAACTTCACGATTCCCTGCTCAACCTTCTCCTTGATAAAATGATACTTTATATCAATGTGCTTTGTCCTTGAGTGATGGAAATGATTTTTTCTAAGATTGATAGTAAATGAGTTATCACACTGGATTCTGATCGGAGACTTCACTTCAACTCCCATATCTTCAAGCTGTTGCTTCATCCACAATAATTGTGTGCATGCTTGAGTGGTCGCAATATACTCAGCTTCCGCGGTGCTCAATGATATGCAATCTTGCTTCCTGCTTAGCCAAGAAATACACAATCCACCAAGATAGAATGCACCACCTGACATTGATTTTCTATCATCTGTTGAACCGACCCAGTCTGCATCAGTGTATCCCAATAACTCTGTCTGAGATTTTTTAGTATATGTCAAGCTGAAATCTACTGCGCCCTGGATATACCGAAGTATTCTTTTCACTACAAGCATGTGGCTTTCCTTGGGATTACTCTGATATCTCACTGCTTGGAATGTGTAGAAAACAATACCAGGCCTTTTTGCGGTTAAGTACAACAGACTTTCAATAATTTTCCTGTATTCCATGATATTAACTTCCTTTACATCCTTATCTTTTGATAATTTCATCCGGGTAGCAACCGGAGTCTTCATCTCCTTGGAATTATCCATTCCGAATCTTCTCAGAACCTCCTTGGCATATTTATATTGAGAAATTAATGTTCCATTCCTTCTTTGTGTCACCTGTAGACCAAGGAAAAACGTTAGTTCTCCAATAATTGACATTTCAAACTCATTTTTCATGAATTCGGAAAACTGTCTGCACCGAGCTTCATTTGATCTGCCAAAAATTATGTCATCAACATACACTAGCACCATCATCCTTTGATTACTGTCATTACTGAAATAGAGATTGTAATCAACTCCTCCACGTTGAAAACCAAGCTTCTTCAAGTACTGATCAAGCCTTTAGGACCATGCTCTTGGTGCTTATTTCAGCCCATACAAAGCCTTCTTCAGTCTAAAAACTTTATTCTCATCCTCGTGAATGAGAAACCCACCTGGATGCTCAATGTACACCTCTTCTTTCAGAACCCCATTCAAGAATGCGGATTTGACATCCATCTGGAACACTTTGAACTTTCTTTGCATTGCTATGACCAAAAATAATCTGATTGTCTCCAGCCTTGCAACCGGTGCAAATGTCTCATCTACATCTATTCACTCTATCTGGGAGTACCCCTTGCACACTAGTTGTGCTTTGTTCCAAATCATTGTGCCATATTCATTCATTTTTTTGCGATAGAACCATTTAGTCTCGATGACATTCTTATTTGCTGGCCTCGAAACAATCTCCCATGTTTGATTATTCTCAATCTGATCTAGCTCTTCATTCATAACCTGAACCCAGTTTTCATCTTCAGCTGCATCGAAAAAACATTTCTGCTCCACCTGAGATAAAAATGATGTTTGCTGTAATGACTTCATTCTTCGAGTATGAACTGGAGCTGTCTGATCACCAATGATATTCTGCCTATCAATTTCATCTCGACTCTTTGGCTTCCTTGCAGACACAGACTTGACACTTTCTTGTTCATCATCAGTATCTTCTTCTGAGCCAGCCTCAACCACTTCTGCTCTCCCTGAGTCTCTTACCACTTCTTCACTTTTAACAAAAAACTTTTCACTGTGTCATTGTTCAATGATGTCATTTCTTTGAACATCTTCTCTCACATTTTTGTTGACACACATTTGGTTTTTCTCTCAGAGCTTCTTGGTATCCTGAAAGCAGTCAGCTGATACCACATTGTTAGAGCAAAATAGATAAGCATGAGATGAATGATTATTGCTGCTTTTCTTACAATAAGTCTTACCTCGATTGAAAAACGCCTTAGCTGATTCATTCGATTATTGCTTTGATGGCTCTTGCATCTGATTTTGTTATTGAATACTCCCCCTATGTTATGCAACCCTCTCCAAGGTTAGGCCCAACTTTTAAACCCATAAAATTCTTCTTTTTATGCATCATCTATTCTCATATTCCACTTGGAATTGAGCCATTAAAAAAATCTCTAAGCCTACTGAGTTGGAACTCTATGTAGGAAATAAGAGATAGAGTTAATAACAAAATCACTTCCTATTGTGCTATGTTTCTCCCTTTCTTCTTCAACTCTGGTACCTGATTTGAATCAATTGAAAATCTGGAGCATATCACTTCTCCACTTTGCATCTTTAGATGACACTTCCCCTTGGATCGTATCTCCCTAAAACCTAAAACACTTGAATAATCAGTTAACAACATTTATACACATAGGGAGAGGGGTTTCTTCCAGACTCCTCAAGATGAGGATTGCGGTTGATCCTAATGGGTCAACCCTTTTATTCTTTCTTGGAGTACATCACACTCCTTTCTTGCTTCCTCCAGCTGCCTAGCCAACTTCAACTGCTCTGGCCATATGACTAAGCATTCATTACCTGCATGCTGAGTCTTTTTCTGATATGAAGATTCTGAAGGCCTGGTCTTTCCCGCAATTTGGGGTTTAAACCCACTAGTACACATTTCTGTCTTTGATGTTCTACCAAAATTCCATTTTCCTTGATTATTTCTCTGAACATAAATATCTTTTCTTTCTATCTTCCCTTCCTTCTTCCACCATTGCAGAGATTTTCCTTTTTCTTCCAGTCCTCTCTGTGGCACATGACTCGTGAATTTTCAACGCATTCTTTTTTTATCTACCTTTTATCAGATTTATGAGTCATCACCCTATTTTGCATTGGTGGTGGGTCCTCCATTGAACGTTCATTTGTCTTTATCATCGCTGGAGTAGTTCTCCCCTTAATCTTCCAGGTTTGTTCACATTCACTCCTTGAGAGCTGTTGTGAGTATGACAGAGGAGGTGACTGATACACCTTTCGTTCGGCTCCATGTGATTCCCCTGATGCTCTAAGACTATTCTCAAACTTACCACTTTGTCTCTCAGTGCCGAATTTCCCATTATACATCATTGGGGTTGAGAATCTCCTTTCGAGTCCATTTTACTTTATTGCTTTCTTCTTGCTGCAATGTATTTCCAAATTCCCATAATTAGAACTTATAAAACATTTTCCATCAAAGGCATACCTCATTTCATCATTTCCCTATCGACATGTTGATGCATTTTGAGTTCTTTCTCTGACATTGAGCTTATGAGCTTCCGAACACATACTCATTGTGTGTCCTTTTATTCCACAGTAATAGAATCTGATAAATGCTTTCCCCTGAGAGACTCTTTGCTCTGATTTCTTTTAATGCTTCTTCTTATTCTCAAATTTATCAACGTTTCTATTTTCACAGCTTGAGATGTATTTCAGAGCCTCTGAACAGAAGATTTATGTGTGTCCATGAATCCCTCAAAAGTAGCACATGTCATCATTTCCTTTTGATATAGTTCTCTTAGGCCTATCTCCAACACCTAGATGTTTTTCTCCACTTCTGGAACTATCCACAACCCTCTTTCTTTCATGCATGGAAGGGGATTCATCAAACCCAATACCAGTTTTTCCCAAACTGTATGGTCTTTGAGCTGAGGAAATTTGCCCCTACCTCTTTTCAAAAATAGAAAATTTTCTTTTCATTTCATCATCACCTGCCAAGGGATAATCAAATAGCAAATGCAGGTCATCCTTCATTTTAGGCTTTCCTCTATCATTGGATTTCTCCACTTCATTCTTCACTGATTCTTGTTCTTCTTCCAACTTTTTAATTTTCATATCCCTTGATTCAAGTTGGGAATTGAGTTCTTTTCTGAGATTCTTTCCACAACTCATCTCATCATTCAGTTCATGCTTCAGCTTATCAACCATGTCATTTTGATCTTTTACCTTCAATTTTTCTTGAGAAAAAAAATCAGAACAACATGCATTATCTTGTTTTAGCCTTTGATTATTCTGAACTTCTGTAGACAACTGTGTTGCTAGATCATGATTTCTAGCTTTAAGATTCTGAACTTCATCTGACTGTTGATTCTCTTCATAATCAACAGCCTTTTGTTTGCCCTTCATTTTAGACACCTTTTGAAGTTCTTCACCTTGAGAATCATTATTTTCCTTTAGCTCAGTAGCTACATCAATAAGTCTTTGATTCAAACATCTTATCTTATTGATCTCAGTTTCCAGTGCCTGGATCCGAATGTCTTTAGACTTAATTTCATCGGTGTTTCCAACATCACTTGGAATATCAGGTTCTTCGATGAACTTGACTTGATCTTTCACTTTTATATTCAAGCCATCGATCTCTCTTTTCTATTCTTCAATCTTAAGCTTATACTCACCAACTGATTCTGAGTTCTTTGGTGCTGATAACATGAGTTTCTTAATTTTATCCATCAACTCAGACTTCTCTTCTTCCTACTGCTGCATATAGAGTTTGGCATCATGAACAAATTTGTTAGATTTCTTGGTTTTGGATCTTAAAACATCTATCTCTTCAAGAGCAGCCTCTAACTCAGCTTTCATATCTATTCTTCCTTCAATTATTTCTTCTTCATCATCACTTGTTTCAATATCTCTTTGAAGTTCATGTACCTCACTCATTCCTGCATCATGCTTGAGTGAATCAATCTTTTCCCTATTAGATTAATCCAGACCTTCCTTCAGTAAGCTGTTTGATTCTTTTAATTTAATCACACTTTTTCTATACACACTTCCAAACTGAGGAATACCACCTGACTTCTACTTCTTATTTGATGTTTTCCCTTTTCCATGTCACAACGAGATAATAGCAGACATATTCTTTAACCTCACAGATCGACTCCACCATGTCGGAGCAAACAAATTTGATAAAAGCAACCTTCCCTCTGATACCAATTTTTAGGACCAATAGGGGCCTATATACCCTGAGAGGGGGGGGGGGGTGAATCAGGGTATGGATATTCTTTTTCAAAGTTCTTCCTACCCCACTCGATCTTGACCTTTTTATTACAAGGGTCACTTTGTTTTCTCTTGTGTGTAAAATATGATCACTTCTTTACTTATTTATCTAATGATGATGCTTTGAAAGCAATGCAGGGAAGCAAATCGGAAGACACAAAGATTTTTACTTGGTTCACCCTCACTAGGCTACGTCCAAGGAGCATACACCGACAAGTTGCCGGTCGTACCAAATTCCACTATTCTTCACTATATGTGGATACAAAGTTCGGGCTAGATCACTTCTATGCCCAGGGTCACTGCCTTTACAATGTTTAGGGTCAGCTCACTGCTTCCCCAAGGGTCACTCCCTGTTTCTCTCTCTCTGGCTCACTACCGGTGGAGAGGATCACCTTCTTTCTCTTCCTTTGCTCACTGCTCTTGGAAGGAATCCACTCACAGTTTATAGACCTGTAGGTCTCTTCATTTTCATGAAAGAATGCATCTTCCTCTATATGTAGATGCTCTGTTGAAGTTCAACTTTCACTCGTAGATGAATATCTCTTTGCACCGAAAGTATTGGGAAAACTTCTAGCTTCCACGTAGCCCGAAAATCACTGCTGGAAATAAACCTTACTTGGAGCGCAAGTCAATCTCGGCATGCAAGTATCGGCGCACAAGTCACAATGGGTGCGCAAGTCCTCCTCAAACACTTGCGTGACACAAGCTTCCTCGACTAAAAACTTGCGCAACACACTTCCTTTTACGCCAAATCCAATATTGGCGTGCAACTCCACACTGGCGCGCAGCTTCAAACACTGGTGCTCAACAATCACCCTGGCGCGCAAGTCCCACCTGCGCGACCACACACACCACTTGCGTGACCACCACACCTGCGCGACAGGAGCTCTGATTTCTCAAAGTGTTGAACTCCGGTGTCGAATGAAGAGGAGTGGTCCAGTATTTATAGGAAAATTGACCACCCTGTGTGACGGCGCGCAAGTCACCTGCACGACCCAGTCTCGGCGCGCAAGTCTTCTGTCCTTTTAGACACTTGCGCGACCAACTCCCAAACTTGTGCGAACCTATTTCCTTAGCCATATTTTGATATTCTGATCTTGAAAAACATATGGCACACAAGTTTCCTATACTTCAAGTCCTCGGCGTGAAAGTCCCTTTTCCAAAAACGCTTTTCTTCATTTGTCAATTTTCAGGCCCAAAAATTTGGCAAACACTGGAAAACGACGCCACCTTGTATCTGTTCTTTTTGTACCACCTCCAGATCATCCATTCCATTATCAACGTTCTTGAATCAATCATGGATTGTTGACCTCATCTCTTGAACTCGATATTCCATCATGAAATCCTGTTTGTCAACAAATTTGTATGTCACTGTTTTGCTTTGTCAACAATCACTACTCATATGTCCACTTTGTCAACAAACACAATCACCTCAAAAATGCTTCAATGATACCTTGAGGGATTTTTTCCCAACACTTCTACATTTTTTGATACAGGGGATTCACATAGTTTCATATCTCTGCCCATTGTAGAGATCCTAGGGCTCTATTTTTTTACTTCTGATGATGTTATAAATCTAGAAACTTCATTAGAGATTATAATGTTAGGTGTGTGACAGTGCAAGGAGTGCCCCCTTGAGATTTGTGGGTTTCACTTCATTTGGGATCTCTATGTCTTAGAGATAACATGCTTTGATAACATCCTTATAATGGATTGGATGATATCATTTCCGGCCTTTTTTGATTGCTATCACCATAGGGTGTGTTTCACGTTACGAAAGGGAAGAACATTTTTACATAAGGGATTTCTAGGAAAGCTGAGCTGGACCTGAGCATCATGGGTTGAGTGGGATGACAACACAAATTTACAGTTTATATATGGATGACTAGGGTACATGTCAGATGGTTTTACCTCCAGTGGTTGATCATATCAAGGATGTCTTCCCTGATGATTTCTTAGGTTTACCTATGGTGGGAGAGGTAGATTTTTCTATCAAGCTAGTGCTAGGAGATACACTAGTATTCGTTACTCCTTATAAAATGGAAACAACTGAGTTACAAGAGATCAAGAGACAACTAGAGGAATTGAAGGAAAATGGGTTCATCTGACCTAGTACTTCTCTATGGGGTTATCCTATCCTTTTTGTGAAATAGGCAGACGGTACCCTCAGGCTATGCATATATTATCGAAAGCTAAAATAGTTAATGATTAAGAACCAGTATCCTCTTCCAAGATAGATGATCTCTTCCACCAGCTCTGTGGAGCTCATATTTTATAAAAAATTGATTTGAGATCTAGTTATCATCAGGTGTGTGTTAGATCATCAGACACCCCTCACATATCTTTCTGAAGTAGATATGGTCAGTAAGAGTATGTGGTTATTCCGTTCAGTCTCATGAACACACCAAAGGTCTTTATGGTACTAATGAACCAAGTGTTCCATCCTTATCTTGATTCTTTTGTTATGGTTTTTGTGGATGATCTCTTGGAATATTCTCATAATCGACACAACCCTTCCATACATATTGATATAATTTTGATTACACTGATAGAGAATCAATTATATTATAATATCACAAAGTGAAAATTATAAATGGATACGATTTACTTCTTGGGTCACGTTATCTTGGAGAAAAGAGTATTAGTGGACCCATAAAAAGAGAGAGAAATAGATACCTGAGATCAACCCAATAATGTCTTTGAGGTGAAGAGTTTTCTAGGGATGGATGGTTACTATAAGTGTTTCATATAGGACTTATCATTCTTAGTAGCGCTGATGATGGGGTTGGAAAATAAGGGTGTGAAGTATGTATGGTTAGATTCTTGCGAGATGGACTTTGAGGAGTTGAAAGAGAGATTAATTTCAGTACTGATACTAATTTTTCCAGAATCAGGTAGGAGTTATATAGTGTACTATGACACATCAAGTATCAGGTAGGGAGTAGTGATAATGAAGGGGGATATAGTCATTGCATATAGGTATCAGTGGTTGAGGTCACATGAGAAGAATTACCTAATGCATGATCTTGAGTTTTCCGTAGTTGTTCATGCCTTAAACTATTGGATACATTACTTACTAGGAGATCATTTTGTGGTATACACGAAAAAAAACATTCTCAAGTACATATTTAATCTATGTGATCTAAATATGAGGTAGTGAAGGTGGATGGAATACCTTCAGTCTTTTGAATTCAAGCTTTCCTACACACCTGAAAAATGTAATGTAGTGGCCGACACATCTTGGTGTCACCAAGATGTACAAGGATTTAAATCATCAGTACTGGTGGCTAGGTATGACAGGAGATGTAGCTGGTTTTGTCATGAGATATTCCACCTATCAGTAGGTGAATGTGAATCATCGATGACCCACCAAACTTTTATAGTAGCTACCCATTCCTGAGTTTAATTGGAATGACGTCACAATGGATTTCATGACAGGTTTATTGAGGTTTCCTTAAGGTAACTATGTTGTGTGTTTTTTTGATAGACTTAAGAAGGTTTCACATTTCCTGCTAATTAAGGAAACCTTCAATGTTGATGAGCTTGGGAGGTTGTACATCTGTGAGATCTTACAACTGTAAAGGGTCCCAAATTCTATAATTTTAGATTGGGATGCCCAGTTTACTTCTAATTTTTGGAAAGGGATACAAAGGGATTTGGGTACACAGGTGCTTCTGAGCACAACTTACCACCCCTAGAGAGATGGCCAGTCTGAGCGCATGATTCAGGTGCTGGAGGACATGCTTCAAGAATGCATCCTGGATTTATAGGGTTCTTGGGAGACACACATACCCTTTGTTGAGTTATCATACAAAAATATCTTCTAGGACACTATTTATATGGAACCATATGAGGCTTTGTATGATAGGACATGCCAATCACCCCTATGCTGGATAGAGGTAGGAGAGGTAGCTAAACTGGGACCTTGTATTTTCTTGGATACTGCTGAGCAGGTTCAGTTGATTCAGAAGTAGATGGATACTACACAGTCTCATCAGAAATCATATGCCATTCACCATAGACAACCTTTGGTGTTTGAGGATAGATATTGATTTTTCCTACATGTTGCACTGAGGTTGGGATACAAGAGGATTAAGAGACAGGGTAATCTTTCACCAAGATACGTCAGGCCATTCAAGATTCTGGATAGAGTTAGTCCTATTTCCTATAGATTATAGCTACCTTAGAGTTATAGGGTTATAAACAATATCTTCCATGTCTCTCAGTTGCTACATAACTTTTCAGACCCGTCTCATGCTTTTCATCCTGAGAAAGTGAAGCTGCTGGAAGATGTGTCCTTTGAGGAGAATCCTATTCATATTGTGGATCATAGCACAAAGGTTATTCATGGCCAATTTGTTCCTTTATTATGGGTGATATGGTATCATGGATGAGTGTAGGACAAGAACTGGGAGAGGGAGGCTGATGTATGATCACAATTGCTGGAGTTATTCTCAGTTGTTCCTTTTCCACCCTTGGAAGGAAAATTTGAGGATAAGTTGCTTTAAGGGGGAATGTTTGTAAGAACCTAGTTCTTAAATTGTGGTACAAATATTTCATATTTAGTTATTTACTTAAGAAAATTGAGGAAAAAGAGATCAAAGGCTGGTTGTAGGCCTATTAGACAACATTACTGAGAGTTACATGACATGTATTTCCAGGGACACGCTGTGTAACGAGGGTTGAATTCCGTATAATCCTAGTACCCAACCATGTAATGACCTGGCCAAGATTTGTACGGACAAAACATGTAGTTTCTAGTATATTACAAGTACTTATTTTTTTGATTAAATAGGGAAGTAGAATTGTTTTTGTTAGATGGACAGAAATGATCCCTCCTTCAACGAGCAATGCACCCAGACAATCCAATTGGGAATTTTCTTCTTATTTCATCATCCGATGCCTGAGTTGAACATCGTCAGATCCATTGAAATACCCTCGATGAGTGCTCTATTCAACTTAATACTTTGTTACTAATTTCATCTATTGACCTCATTATCGAAGGTTTTGATTCTATTCTCATTTTATAGATCTACTCTGTTCTAGGTCGAATTGAATCCCGACGCTGGATGAGGAGAGTCGTATGAGTATGAGGTAGGTGGTCTTGTTCCTTTTGATAGTTTTCAAGTTGAATATATATGCTAGATTTCTATGCACCCACTTTTAGGGTTTCCCTGGATTGATATTTTTTATATCCTATTGTTTATTAGGTAATTGATTTGATTTTTGAAACCATGTTTAGATTTGATCACCTCAATTAATGGCGACCCTGTGGGTGTGTTTCCTTTGGACTACCAATGTTAGATGTTTGTCCTAGGATGCCTATGGGAATGCCTTTGATTACCTGTTATGGGTTGTTTAAAATGGAAATTGGTTAATTGAAGGTCTTTCCATGTGATTTATTATTGTGGAATCCATGTAATAGTTTAATTTACACGTTTCTTGTTATAAATCCATCCAATGTGAGTATTTTTGAAAGGTAAATCCTTATGAGGTTGGTCCTTGCTTGTTTATATTGGATGAATTTGGTTTGGTTTTTTCTATGCCTATGGGTGAGGTTTTTCTATGCCCGAGGGAGAGGTTTTTCTATACTTGAGGGAAAGGTTTTACAATGACTAAGGGCATGGTTTTGGTATGCCTAAGGGAAAGGGTTCACTTACTGTTACTATGTTGTGAGCGATCCATGATGTAATGGATAGGCTCAGTGTCTCTTTGAACTGAATAATGAAATATAATGATACATGATGCATCTATCAAGACAAATCAAAATATTGGATTCAATATTTACCTATAATTTCTTATATGGTCTCCTGAGACATCTATTGTTCTTACTTATAGAACTATTTACTTTTGAGTATCTTCCAGTTATTGCTTTCACTACTGTAAACTAACTATTTTATATATATATTAATTGATTGATTAACACATATCTTGGGTGGTTTACAACTGGGATTTAGTCTCACAACCTGTTTGGGTCATTCTTTTGGGCCCAAAAAGATTATAGGAATATAGTTGTTGATCAAGGAAAGAGTCCTTTTTCTGGTTCTTGATATGCTGTTTAGGATCAGGAGAAAATGGGACCAAGCCAAGGCTTGGGATACTTCTTAGATTTCATTGTTTCATTTGTTCTTTTGGAACATATATTGTATATTTCTACAGTGTTCCTATTTTGGCTATTTTATTAGAACATAATGTGTTGCATCATCTTTTGTATGGAATGATGCTTGGTTATTTATCTTATCAGTCTTCCACTGTTTATTTCAGTTGTATGCTGTTTACTGTTTCTACTATTATATTATTATTATTTATTCTTCTATGTTACAATCTTCCAATGAGGAAATAGTTTTCCCACTTGCACACCCTAGGCAGTCACTACTATTTGATAGCCTCTGGCATTTGGGAAAATTTTCTTGAGACCATATGGTAACCATGTATGAGGCAGCAGTTGAGTGGAATCCGGATCCAGGATGTGACACATATAGTTTAGTTTCTTTGAAAAACCAAATAAATATGTAAGTTCAAAATTAATACTTGAAAGGAAAAAAATATATCATTTACATTGGGAACATCCATAACTTCTAGATTATCCCAGCAAGTCATTCATAATATTCATCTTTTCAACCTGGGGGAAATAAAAAATAACAAATGAGCGAGATCAGATGCCCAGTAAGGGTAAGTAATACATCAAAAGTAATCATAAAAATAAACACTAGGCATGTTGAGAAGTTAAACACACATCCCTTTAAACATATACTTGATCATAATATGGCAGGAATAAAATCTGAATAAATAAAGACAAAATAAAACATAACCATGGATACTATACTAGTATAATAATCACATGGACTATCAATTACTAGTATCATAATGAAGGAAATGAATAATGATGGATATATAAAACATACCTTCAATGCTTAATGCCAAAAATCTATCAATTATTCATGCCAAAATATATTATTGTCATGGATACATTCCAAGAATCTATTATGGTCAAGGCTTCTTTCCAAGAATCTATCAAATGGATAAGGTCTCAGCCAAAACCATAACTAGTTTTTCTCATGAGATCTACTGATGTACCTAGGGGCTATAGAGGGCCCCACCTGACACATAATAAGTCCAATTTTTACTCATATGAAAGGGGGTGAAACATAAACAACATATACATTCATATTTAAACTAATATATGACATGTAAATCACTTTTCTCATCATTAAACATACCACTAACCATTAAAAGTAATATGTTCAATGGTTTCATGATAACACATCCACAGTAAAACTAATCATAAATCATTAAATAATACGTTGTAGATTATATCATAAAACATTCATCCCAATTAGATATATGAATAAACAATAGTTTTGGAATAGATGAAAATACTCATATAAAATCATTGTGTAATTCTTGATAGAAATACTCTTTTACTTTTAAAAGAAGAGTTATTTTGTAAAAATATTTTTATAAAACAAGAATTCAATTAAGGTAGTTTATTTATAATAAAATTAGTGATTTTATAAAATAATGGAATCTTAAAAAAGATCGTAGATTGCATTTGAAAATAGGTAAGAAGTTCCTTTGAAACATGCTTGTTTATCAGTAAGAATTTTTGAAAGATCCTTTTAAAATATGTAACTCCCCATAAAATAAAGAAAAATTATTATTGGTAAACATATATATAATATTCAAATAGAATTTATGATGAGTACATAACAATAAATAATAATTTCATTAAGGTAAGTAGAGAATAAGAGTAACCCAAATGAAAATAGAGGTTCGAGTAGAAACCCCTTACCACTTTGTAATCAATGGATTCATATACCCCAAAATTGGTAATAATAAAATGATGCATTAAATTCAATTAAAATAAATAGATTCATGATTTGATACATAAATGAGCAATATACATACACCACACACTAGAAATAGTGGTGAGTAAGGTATATCTCACAGAAATGAAATTGAGTTTAGAAAACCCCTAACTTATGTCTGAAAGTGTTCTTCATATGACCTTAACGTCATTGATAATCAAAATAAATAAATAAATTAATTAATTTATAACATTATTTACATGTATTTGATTTATTATAATTTTATTAAGTTCATTTATGTCATTTTTGATGAGTTATAATATGAACATTTGTCACACATGAGCGTTCATTTCCTTGGTTTTGACCGAATGGCCCAAATGCCTTCTTTTTATTTTTATTATAGATAATACCCCATTTAAGGGTTGAAGGGGAACCCGTACATGGCCCGTAGGCCCAAGGAACAAGGCCCGACATGACCCACAATACATGACCCGATGGCCCAGAGGCATACCATGCCCATTACATGACCCGTAGGCCCAGCCCACTAGAACTGCCCCTCCCCAGCGTCTTGCATCATTGATCACCTTATCTCCCCACCTTTCATTGTTGATCGGCTAGCATTGTCCCGTACAAATCTGCATAGTGCCTGGTCCCGATGGCGGCTGCCATACCCTCTCATTCTTCCAATCTAGTTAGCTCTGCATCTGGTGGTTGCTACTCCTATTGCTCGGATCCTCTTCTGGGGCCTGTTCTGTGTGAACTGGGATACTCCATGGTCTACGTAACCCGAAGGCCCTGTGGCCTGAAGGCCTTTGATGACCCGAAGGCCCTGGAGACCCGTAGTCCCAAACCGGTTGCCCAAAGGCCCAAATCGGGTTAATAGTTCCGGCTGCTATAGTACCGAAAAGTAACTACTACAGTGACTAATACAGTAGTAGCTACAGTACTGCTACTATAACCTGAGAATTCGCCTCCACCCAGTTTTGAACCCAGGTCTCCTGGATGCCAAGCAGGAGCCCTTACCACTCGGGTACAGGCTCGTTGGCTTTCCTTGTTTTTCACAATCGATATACTTGTATACGAGCAATGAAGTTCATGTGGAATGGATATAATTCTACAGAATGGAATTTATATATTATTAATGAAAATAAAAATTTGTGAATGGTTATATATATCACTTGGATACATGGTATGAGGATGAATTATTAGATAAAACATTAATGATAATTATTTAGATTATTTTGGCGGTATTTCGATTATTAAAAACTAGTTTTGTTTTATGAATTAATATCATGTATATATACTAGTTATAGAACATTAAATTGGTTATAATACATATATTATAGTGTGTTTCATCCATAAAAATGGTTTCATGACCAGAATTGAAGGATAAATTCAAGAACAAAGGTTTGTCATCCACGAAGGTTGTAAATCCGCACCTCCAAGACAATGATTTCATTTTTAAAATAAAAGAGAGAGAGAGAGAGTAAGGAGATTTATGATGTATATTCCATTAACATGATATAATAAAATTATATAGGTGATAATGGAGTTATCATGATCATTTTTACAAAGGATGTGAGGAGAAGATAAGAAAATAAAACAAAATGAAAATGAAATTAAAAGAAAAAGGAATAGGGTTTACTTCTTGAAACATACTCCTTGAAAACCTACTTAAGGGAAGGGGTTTTGGTATTTTGGAAAGAAAAATATCTCATGTACATGTATATAGACTAATAAAGAGTATTTGTGAATAAATTTTAGATTAATAAAGGCTTAGAGGAGTAAAGAGAAGAGGGATTGAGGGGTGGGTTTTATAATGGAGGAGATGAGGGGGTTTCCATTATTTTAAACATTATTTTATTATTTTGGATCACGACTATGAATAATATTTATTCTTGTCACTAAAAATAGTAATAAGTTCATGTGAGTTTGAAGTAATAGCCATTTACATCAGCTATGACTCAAGTATCATGCATAAATTCATTTATTTATCATATTTCATAAATTATCAAATTTCATTATTCACCAAAAATTCAAGCATTTCAGAAAAATCCCAAAAATTCACCATAACTATTTTTTGATGTGAAGAATTAAAAAATGGAATCCATTTTTTTAAAATATTTTTATAAATATGATAAATTTAATTTTTAATTAAAATCATTATTTACTCAAAAATTATAGTCTGTAAAATTAAAACTGATTTTATAACACCCTACAAATTAACTAAGGTCTCATTATATTTAATTAAGTTATAGGAAACAATAATATTTATTTTGGAATAAATTTTACAAAAATTAATTTTCTTTTAAATATATTTATTAATTATAAAATTATAATTAAATAGTTATTACTTACAAAAATACCAACACTTAATTATTAATTTTTAAAATATTTTATTTCATTTATAAGGTGCCTAAATTTTAATTATACTTTCATGGGTGAGGTTAATATTCACAAGGGTAATATTATTATTCATAGGGATACATTACTACTCATAAGGGTAACATTACTATTCATAAGTGTATGTTACTATTCACCAAAAATTAAGTTGATCCTATCAGAATCTAAAAATCTTATTGATCACAACTGTGTATGTATGTTTTTAAAAATTCAATTCATAGAGGTGGAAAAATTAAGTTTCATGGCTAGGTTATAACTATCATAATAATGAAGTGTTGTTTCACAGAGACTCAGTGTTGTGTGCATCACATTTTCTATTAAATTTATTTATAAATCCTTAGGGTGTTACATTACATAATTCAAACACACCCCTTTAAAATATGTGATACTTTTAAAATAAAAAATAACCCATTTTATAAAACATATTTGGTTAAAAAAACCATGAATTCATCATTTCTTTTGAATAAAACCATCAATGTAATTTTATCAAACACTTAGAATGGATAAAATATCATTTTAAATAACAGTTCCATTGAATTATGGAACCCACCTATTATGCCAAAGGAAAACCAAAAGTAAATAAGTAAAACCTTTGGAAATTAAATATATTTTACACATATTAAATTTATCTGGACTAAATATGAGTTTAAAACAATAAGTATCCAAGGAAATCTTAAATAAAATCGAATGATATGAAAGCACCAACCTGAAGTGTCATAACCATGTCACCTTCAAAGAAAACCACCAGAATATTCTGTATGAGAAGACTCACAACCCAAAAAATAGAAAACCCAATTTTTAGAAAAAAATTAGAAATAGAAATCGACCAACATGGCCTCTAGGGTATGATAATATGGGAGAACTATGAAGAAACTAAGAAAACAAATAAGGAGAGGATATTACTTTTCAATTTTGGTGAATATCCACTAAGAAATAACCTTAGAAATACCACGGAAGGGATTATAAGAGGATAAAGAGTGATATAGAGGATTTTTGGTCAATCCATTAAAATGGGTAAGGAGTTTAAAAAAACCCTAATTAAAAAGAAGTTGAAAAGGTAAAATACCCAATCTTGACCAGGTTGCATGGTTTGAAAAATCTTGTGGTAACCATGCGATCTACACTATTAAACATTGTAGAGGTAGCATGGATTATATTTCGTAGTTTTTCAAATAGTGTGTCTAATAATTCATCTTTGAAAATCATGAAAATTTCAAGAATTCCACCCCAAGACACTCTAAACTTAGAGATATAATTAACATTATAAATATATAATGAAATTTGAAATTTTAGCGTGTCATAATTCTCTCCACCATGCCACTTGCTACCCCTATAATATCATATAAAACATAGGTTAAGAAGAAATTCCAAGACTATCTCAACTATAATAAGTAACCGATTACCTACATGACTTCTTGATTTTAATCAAAGTGTAACGTCTCGGTTTCGGAAGCTGCTCAGAGATGCCCCGTACCCAGTTGGTCCCATGGCCTCAAGAGCATTTCCCTGAATGCTAGAGGCTGCTGACTAGTAGTGAGGGACTTGGGTGTGATGGTGGGGAAACTATGCCCTCATTGGCAGAGTAACACAACGGAGGTAAAAAATATACAATAGCAGAAGCAATAGTAATTCCAAACAACAAGAAACAACAGAATACTAAAGAAATAAATAGATGGAGCACATATATAAAAAATGATGCATGGTACACATGTTTAAGAAAGCAGCCAAACAAATCGCAATGATAGAATACAAAAAAGTACTAAACCCAAGTACAAAAGAAAACAGATAAACAACTCCTTAGAATCGTAAGCCTCAGCTTGGCCTCATGCTCTCTATCTCCACAACAGTCAAGTACCTAAAGTATAAGGGCACTTTCCCTTATCTATATCTACAATAATATAATCTATTTGGTCCCAAAAGCATGACCCAAACAGGGTGTGAGACTAATCACAGTAGGAAACCACTAAAAGATCTCTGCCTAATAGTTAGTGAATATATATGGCAGGCAATAAGTAAAAGGAAGCAGTAAAAAGGAAGTACTCAGTAGTAACCAATCCACATTTTCAATGCATTCAGTTTATATATCAAGCAACAACTAATCAAAGCAGGTAAAAACAAACAGGTAACCCTTTAGAAAGTACTCATAGCCTATCTCCTCTGGTCCTACCTATCGACACAAGAAAATAGCTAAACACAAAAGGTAACCCTCTCGGAGTACTCACAGCCTAACCCCTATGGTTCAACCAAACAAGTACAAGCAACCCTTTGAGAAGCACACTCAATCTACCCCTATGGTTCATCTGAAGCATAGAATCTATGAGGAAGCACTCGCCATCAATTCCTCCTATAGTCTCATATCGGTAACTTAAGGCACTCCGGGGAAGCAATTACATCACATTCCCCCTGTGGCCCACGTCAAGAAACTAAAAACACTCTGAGGAAGCATTTACGTCAATTCCCCCCATGTTCTCGCATTATAAAAGTAAACAGGAACTCTAGAGAAGCCCTTACATCCATTCTCCCTATGGTCTACTATACCAGGTTATCACGGCCCTGTGTAAGCCAAGTAAGCATAGAAGCACATATCGGAAAAATTAAACCTCAAGAACTACTTGTCTAAACAGTGTATGACATTACAACATGTAAAAGAAACAGTCACAACATCCTACAATACCAAGCATGGGAAAAACAAGGAAACCTTACAGGCTAAGCAGTACCAAAAGGTCATAACTAAAACATACATGGGAAAACACCTCCAAAGCATAACAAATTACCCTATTCACATTCAATTAACCTCTATTCAAGAATACAAGCATGGAAGGCAATTATCAGGGCTAAAACAGTAAACATGCAATACCCCATTCATTGGTATTGGGAACTTTTGCACATATATCTCAAAGAATTTCAATGGAAAGGAAAAAAGCCCCTACCTTGGTGTTGTAGGATCAATATAAGTGAACCTTAAGCCTTGAATTTCCCAAGAACACCGTAGATCTACAAAAACGTCTAAAACATTCAACTGAAGATAACTCTTGAAAGAGGAAGAATCATGAAACGAAGCTCTAGAAAAAGGAAGGGATTATCGAGGCGATTCCTGTAACACCCCGACCCCAGTTACCCAGAGTCGGTGAATTATTTTAATACATTGGCATGATTACAAGGAATCAAGTCCCAAAGGACCGATTAGTTTAGCAGTATTGGAAAATAGATTACATACATGAATGTTACATTACACTTCATAACATACAAAACAACATAAATAATCCTTTATGAATGCCATTATTCCCTTGTCTTAACCCTTCTTATCAATCACAATATACTTCTTGGAATCCTGGGAAAAAATAAAACATAGAAAAGGGGTGAGCTCAAACTCTCCATAAGGGTAAGCAATAGAGCGGAAACTTTCATAAATAAGCATAAACATTTAAGGCAATGTATAACTAAAACAAAAGCCTTTTAAACTTGAACTTCAACATAGTATGAAAAAAATGAAATAATGCCATTTACTTATTCACATGGATATTCTACTAATCGAATAATCACATGCAATATCAATAACCACTTTCATAATGATGGAATGCATAATGCCAGACTATCATAACCACATAGCCAAGGCCTCGTGCCAAGACTACAAATAAGATTTTGCCAAGGCCTTGTGCCAAGACACTAGTTTGTCTCATGAGACCTACCGATGCATCGAGGAGCTATAGCGGGCTCCACCCGTCACTTACTAAGTCCAATGCATTCCCATATGAAAATGTTTAAACATAACATAAACAATCATATTAAAACTAGCATACAAAATGTCAATACTTTCTCCATAAACCATAAATGATATAAAAATAACACATCCACAGTAAAACATATCACAAAACCTTCAATAAAATACAAAAGTTTTGTATCATAATAAATCAACTTCAAATAAGCTTAAAATCCATCAAATGATGTTGATATAGATGAAATCAAAACTATTTGAGAGAAATATCTCTTTTCTCAAAATTATTGAAAAGTCACACATTTATAAAGGAAGTAATTTAAAAGAGATTTTTGAATCAAAGTGTCCCATACCACTTTGAAACTTTTGAAAAGAAATATCATTTCAAATAATTCATTTCCATATAAATAAATCCTTAAAATCATTTTGAAAACATGGACACCAATTAAAAATATTTATAAAGATAAATATTTAAAACATTTAAAATTATGATCTTGATAAAGAGTACCTTTCACAAATTCTTAAAATATTCAATTTGAAATCATTTAAAAGTCACAAAATTATAAAATAAAACATTTACATTGAAAATATTCTTATAAGCTTGTAAGGGAAGCTTTGACGATTTTATAACAACGGTAAATAACCACACCCACCGTATAAGTTAAAAAAACATTCTTACCATAAATTTGTCGAAAGGTTAAAAGTGCCTTGTTTGGAAAATGATGGAAAGATTCCTTAAAAAACAGATAAGGGTATAAATGAATTTAACCCATATTCTTTGTAAATAGTAATTTTTTTTTGAAATACATTTCAAAGAAACATGGATGTGGATGATAAAGAAATCCTGGTAGATTATTACGTATAAACAACCTCGGATAATGAAGAGATTGCGAAATAAACCCTTACCTTGTACTTTTACTTGGTTGGGGGTAGGTTAACCTCCTATATAATGGTGAAATAATTTTTATTAAATTATTCAATAATAATATATATTAATATGATATCATATATGATCTTTTAACATTGCTTTGTTAATAATATCTTAGAATTATCGTCATTTCGGGTGTTAACTTACTCGCTTTCTTTTATATGTTTTGTTACATAAGCCAAGTTTGTCATGGATAGGTTGTATATTATTCATATCCATAATGATATAAAGTCCTTAAACATTATTTTTAAATCATAAAATGATAATTATACTTGAATGGATACGACAGAGAATGAATCTCATCGCGTTCGTGGAGACGGTAGTCCGTACGTACACACAAGCGACAATATCATTCTTTTGATATTAAAATAATATATAATTGGATGGTATATCATATATACATAATAATTACCATTTTATATTTACTATTTACATGAATTACACATCATTATTATACTCATCCAAATAATAATTTATTGAATAATAATTACACCACGACGTGGAGACGGTAAGCCGTAAGTACGCACGTATGGTGACATGTTATTCAAAGGGTAGATAAAATACTGAATATGGTTGTACCATATTTATAATAATATTAAAGTATATAGGAGATACTGGATTAATTATTTTATAATGGGAAAAACAAAGAAAGAAGATGTTGAAGAAGAAATGAATTTGAAAAAGGGTGGTGAAAACATTACCTCTTCTTCGGGTTCTTCCTGTTGATTCGATCAAAAGGGCTCCTTAGGTTGGCTTTCTGATCAAAATAATGCCTCTAGGTTGTAGTGAGAGAAGTTGAGAGAGTATTTGGGCAGGGGTTAGCCGAACCAAAATGCTATGAAGGTGTGAAGTAATGAGAAGGGGGAGTGCCCTTTTATAAGAGGGGTGAGGGGCACCTTTGGAAAAGCTAGAAATATTAATTTATAATAAATTCATATTCGGTTTCTAATGGCTCCAAAGTTGATAATTAAAAGTTCAAGGTGGGTATAGGTCTAAAACTATTCAACCAATAGAATTTAGATAGGTTTGGGTTACTATATTAACCTTATCTTTTAGTTTTAACTCTTAGTTAATTAGTTTGACATTTACCATGTCACTTTGTATTTTTATATTATATAGTTAATAAACTTACTATATACATCCAAGAGACCCCCAAGTTGTCCATTAATGATACACCTATCATTATATAAGTCTCTTGGCCGAAACTTAGATTTTTAAGAATTTAATATCAATTAATAATATAATATTTGTTTTAAAAACTCTTTTATGATAATTTTGACACTATTCAATAGTTGATTTTTGTGAAACTCATAACAGAATTATTACTTCGACCAAAGTTACTTAAATCAACCCTAACATGTCATATTAACCTATAAAATTAGTGTAATTCATAACAAGACTCAAATTATATTTATTCGGGTATTTATAATATCAATTATTCCAATTTTTCATTAATTAGGTAATTACTGCATCACCATTGTGTCATAAATAAATTAAAAGTTTTAATGTATAAAAATTATAAATAAAATATAATTATGTAGTAAATATATTTATCTTTCTAATGAATATTTACAAGCGAATTTATCTTATGTATAACCCAATATTAAAAATGTTTTATTAAATAAACTTTGATTTTAACTCTTTTAACTCTTCTTTGAATTAAATAATAATAAATGTCCTAATCTAATCCAAGTGGACCTAAATGATAATATTTTATTCCTAAGTTTGTTTTTGGTCGAGATAAACTTGTCCAATAGAATTAGGACATGTGTTAGGGTAATATTAATATCATTTTTACACTTAATTACCCTATTTACTTTTTACCGTGGTAAATAAAAGTAAAAAGTTACTATTCACCAAAAATTATTTTCATCTCATTGAACCACATTTTACTTCTTGATATTAACCGTGTCTCTCTAATTTTTGAGATTCCATTCACAGAAGCGGTAAAATTAAGTTTTATGAAAAATTCAGTTTTTTTTAACTACCACTTAGTAGTTTCACTATTCATCAGAAATTGAAGGTTTTCAGAACAATGCCAAAATTTCACCCTAAGCTATAATTGATATTCCAAATTAAAAAATGATATATATTTTACAAAATTCCAAACATATAAGTTTCATTAATTAATTTTATAATTAATTCCCGCTGTCACAAGAAATAGCGTGTTTTTAAGAAACAATATATATCAAAAGATTGACAATTGTTTAGGTCCAGTTTCGAAGTGAAATTAATTCTAATGAACACCACTGGATAAAATGGTAAAAATATATTCTAATTATACTTTAAAACCACTCAAATTCACAATTTATCACCATTAATTATTTTTATTAAAAAAAGTTGTTTTTAATTAAAATTTAGTAATTTTCACTATTCATCAAAATATTAAAGTTATCCGAAAAGTACCAAAATTTCACCCTAGGCTAATTTTGATATTCCGAATCCAATAATGAAGTCCATTTTGAGAGATAGAATTTATAAAATTTTAAAAAGTAGGTATTACTATTCATAACGGATAGTTTGGTAAGTCATGGTGCGCTTTAACTCGGTGTTGCGTGTAGTGCATGTTATTGAATTATTTTGAAGAAATAACACACTATGTAATATTGGGGTGTTACATTCTCCCCTCCTTCAATAAATTGCGTCCTCTCAATTTTAAATTGTTCTTAAAAAATATAAGGTTTTAAATAAAAAAATATCTTTGTGGGAAAACCCATATCAGAAATTGGGTTACTTAAATTTAGTCTTAAAATTTGGAAAAGAGAAATGAAAGGGTTACCACCAAATTATGATCTAGATTAGGAGAACATTAGTGGCAATTAGAGACATATAATTGGAGGAAAAATGTAAATATTTATAGGTAGTGATTGAGGTCATCAATCACAAACAAGTTTAAAATCGAGGTCCTTAAATTCATCAATCTATGATGATTTAAAATACCATCGATTCAACAAAACATAAGGTATTAGGATAACACATTATTGATGTTTCAAAATATCTTAGTTGAAATCCCACATTGAAAAATGAATTAATGAGGCCTCTATTTAAAATAAAGAGTGGAAAGTATGAAGATTACCGAAAATAACACATACTAGGGTTCCATGTAGGAAAATATGGATATGGAAGAGAAATATAACCATCAATTATCTGATGGAGAGTGGTAGAGAACATGGCTATGAAAAGTCCAACAATCACAAAGCCATAAATTAGTGATGATTTAAGGTACCATCTAGGACAAAATTTTTGTTCTAATTTCCTTTTCTTAATGTTGAGGAATTTATTTATGAGATTGGATAAGATCATAAGGAGATATACTTACTTTATAATTAGAGTTTTATCTATTAATAAATTTTTACCACAAACTCATCTTTCACTCTAAAAGATAATTGAACGTAAAAAAAAAATCTATTTATACTGTTTTTATAGGGTTCCAAAATAAACGAATTTATAATTCATCTACCAGATCTTTAAAAAAACTATATTATTTAATCCAGGACATCTCGTGGGCCATTGGTAGGTGATACACCCTTGTCGCCCTTCAGTTGAGGGTTCAAGTCTCGCGGCCTTGCCGGTCACGATGGGTTGCCGCCCGACCTCCGGGTTGTCCTTTTATGGCAATCCAAAATTAATCTCAAACTAGAATTTATCCAAAATACTTCTATCAAAACTCACAGTCCAATATTTATAAGGAAGGTAAACATAATGTAGATCCTTTTTACCCCGTAATAGCATATGAATACCTTCATCATGTATTCTTTTAAAACACTGAAACATCCTGAATTACCATAATCCTTATTGATTACATTCATGCTCCCTTATTCCATATAGAATTCTGGATATACTTTATCAATCCAAAAATGTTTTAAACCCCAACAATGATGGAATATACAAATCATTAATCAGCTTCAAGGTAGTCAATAATATCCAGTATAATTTATCCAAATCAATCATGTATTATTCTAAAATCACTACCTCGGTATCAGAACCATATTATGGTTTATCTTTCTCTCAACCATATATTTTCCAAAAATTTAACCTGCTATTGAGTCACTTTTCTTTGTTCCACACAATCTCAAGTCCTTAATGAAATAGTACTGTAGTATAATCCTTATATACTCCATAATTATTATAACAAGTACATTGTTGATACAACACTCAAATGACATAATCAACATAAGAACTCTAATCATTCCTCTTCATCTGTGGTAGTATCATAACTTGATTATTATCCAATAGAATCATTTTCGGCATAGTCTGATGACTGAGAAATAGGTTCGCGTAGTGTCCAAACTCCTTGCAAATGAATCATTGTACATTTGAAACCATTTTCTTACCCTTGCAGTCACATACTTTGTGCCCTTTTCCTCCACACTTATAACAAACTCTCATTCCTTTCAGGCAAGTTCCAATGTGTTTCTTCCCACAATTATCACATATGGGAAAATTCTTCTTTTCCCTCTTCCCTTTATACATTTTTCTCTCTTCCATCCTTTTCTTCTCTTGCTTCCCTTCAAATCCATAGGACTTAGTAAACTCTTTACTTATCTTATCAACACATGATATTATTTCTTCATATGATGATAATACATGGGAGACTATTTCCCTTCTAAATGATGTCTTAGTACCATCAAAGATACGATCCTTCTTACTCTTTGGATCATACGTATTACTAGAGTTCACATTCCTTCTACTGGGCGCCATTTCTATACAATATCATAAACTAGGTCAGTTTATGAATTGAAATAAATAATTCCTAATGCAAATTGAACAGTTTATGGATATAATCCATAATCATAAAAAATGTTTTCTTTGAGTAAGTATATACTCATGAGCCCTTCATAATGGTTTGTAAATAAAATGAGAATTATCCTAAGCATATCCCCCGGGAGTGTCATAACCAAGAGTGCAGCAAGGCCCGTTGTCGTGCACCAGTTCCCGTTCGAGTCTAGCTCAAAGATGTGTTTTCGGGTTTTACCCTTAGGTACATATGTGCCAGAGCTGCCTCTACCTGCTCGTATCTAGACAGGGATGTATTTCTCGGAAAACTCACAAAATATCTACAATACCAAAATTCTAGGAAGTTCTTCTATACTAATCCTCAAAGTCTATCTTAGGGTTATGTGCTCTAATCAGAGTTTATCTAAATCTAGTTTCCAAGGTTATTGCTAAAATTCCTCTGATAGCAACTGTAACACCTCGACCCCAGTTACCCAGAGTCAGTGCATTATTTTAATAAATTGGCATGATTACAAGGAATCATGTCCCAAAGGACCGATTAGTTTAGCAGTCTTGGAAAATAGATTACATACATAAATGTTACATTACACTTCATAACATACAAAACACCATAAATAATATTTTATGAATGCCATTATTCCCTTGTCTTAACCCTTCTTATCAATCAAAATATACTTCTTGGAATCATGGGAAAAAATAAAACATAGAAAAGGGGTGAGCTCAAATGCTCTGTAAGGGTAAGAAATAGAGCAGAAACTTTCATAAATAAGCATAAACATTTAAGGCAATGTATAACTAAAACAAAAGCCTTTTAAACTTGAACTTCAACATAGTATGAAAAAAATAAAATGAAATAATGCCATTTATTATTCACATGGATATTCTACTAATTGAATAATCACATGCAATATCAATAACCACTTTCATAATGATGGAATGCATAATTCCAGACTATCATAACCACATAGCCAAGGCCTCGTGCCAAGACTACAAATAATATTTTTCCAAGGCCTTGTGCCAAGACACTAGTTTGTCTCATGAGACCTACTGATGCATCAAGGAGCTATAGCGGGCTCCACCCGTCACTTACTAAGTTCAATGCATTCCCATATGAAAATGTTTAAACATAACATAAACATTCGTATTAAAACTAGCATACGAAATGTCAATACTTTCTCTATAAACCATGAATGGTATAAAAATAACACATCCATAGTTAAACATATCACAAAACCTTCAATACAATACAAAAGTTTTGTATCATAAGAAATCAATTTCAAATAATCTTAAAATCCATAAAATGATGTTGATATAGATGAAATCAAAACTATTTGAGAGAAATATCTCTTTTCTCAAAATCATTGAAAAGTCACACATTTATAACGAAAGTAATTTAAAATAGATTTTTGAATCAAAGTATCCCATACCACTTTGAAACTTTTGAAAAGAAATATCATTTCAAAGACTTCATGTCCATATAAATAAATCCTTAAAATCATTTTGAAAACATGGACATTAATTAAAAATATTTATAAAGTCAAATCTTTAAAACATTTAAAATTATGATCTTGATAAAGAGTACCTTCCAAAAATTCTTAAAATATTCATTTTGAAATCATTTATTTAACACCCGAGACATTTATGTTATATAAATCATCAAAGGAATCTTTTTCTACACACAACACTTGCTTGACTTGCTTTACACGAAATCGCGACCTTCCTCGATAGCTTGCGTCATACGCAATACTGAGTTTCACTAAACAATGATATACTATTAAAATATTATTAAAACTAGCGGTTATGAATAGTAATAACCACCTTTTGAAATTTTATAAATTTTATTTTTCAAAACGGACTTCATTTTTGTATTCGGAATATCGAAATTAGCCTAGGGTGAAATTTTGGTATTTTTCTGAAAACTTTCAATTTTTTGATGAATAGTGAAACCACTAAGTGGTAGTTAAAAAAACTGAATTTTTCATAAAATTTAATTTTACCGCTTCTGTGAGTGGAATGTCGAAAATCCAGGAGACACGGTTAATATCAAGGACTAAAATGTGGTTCAATGAGATGAAAATAATTTTTGGTGAATAGTAACTTTTTACCTTTTTTTACCACGGTTAAAAGTAAATAGGGTAATTAAGGGTAAAAATTATATTATTATTACCCTAATACATGTCCTAATTCTATTGAAAAAATTTAATTCGACCAAAAACAAACTTAGGAATAAAATATGACCATTTAGGCTCACTTGGATTAGATTAGGACATTTATTATTAATTTATTTAAAGAAGGGTTAAAATAGTTAAAATCAAAGTTTAATAACTAAATCATTTTTAATATGGGGTTATACATAAGATAAATTCAACTATAAATATTCATTAGAAATATAAAAAGATTTCCTACATAATTATATTTTATTTGTAATTTTTAGATTTTAAATAATTTAATTTATTTATGACACAACGATGATTTAGTAATTATCTTATTAATGAAATATTGACATAATTGATGTTATAAATACCCAAATAAATATAATTTGAGACTTTTTATGAATTAAAATAATTTTCTATGTTAATATTACATGTTAGTATTGATTTAATTAACTTTGTTCGAGCTTATCATTCTGTTATGATTTTCAAAAAAAATTAATTACTAAATAGTGTCAAAATTGACATAAAATAGTTTTTAAAACAATTATTATATTATTAATTGTTATTTTATTCCTAAAAATCTAAGGTTCGGCCAAATGACTTAGATAAGGTTATATATATTAATAATAAACAACTTGGGGTTCGTTTGGCTTGATATAGTAAGTTTATTAATCTTATAGTATAAGCACACAAGACGACACGGTAAAAGTAAAATTATTTAACTTAATGTTAAATCTAAATGATAAGGTTAAAATAGGAACCTAAACTTGTCTAAATTCTATTGGATGAGAGTATTTAGACCCATCCCCACCTTATCCTTGAAATAAATCAATTTGGAGCTATTTAAAACCGGAATTAACTTTATAATAAAATAATATTTTTAGCTATTCCAAAGGTGCCCCTCTCCTCCCTTATAAAAGGGCACCTCCTCCCCCTCTTCCTCACACCACTTTCAGCCTTCAAGATCGGCCAAACCCTGGCACTTTCTCCTCTCCAATTTCATAGAGATATCATAGAGGTCCTGGTCTTCTTCAAAGACCAATTTTAGTGCCCTAAATGAAGGTCTCAAAGAAGCACTTCAAAGAAGAGGTAATGTCCGTTACCGATTCTTTCATCTTTATTTCTTCTTCCACTTATTCTTCTTTAGTTGTTTCATTATGAAGTAATAAAATAAGTATAAATTATATACTTATATGTTATTATAAGTATTAAACAACCCTATTTCACCATCTATCCATCCTACGGAAAAAGAAATCACCGCGCGTGCGTACGTACGGAATACCGTCTCCACGCCGTGGTGTAATCTATTTTCCACCACCACCACACTTGGATGGGTATAATGGTTTAAATAATGACTATATATGACTATTATAAAGTTATACTAATTCTGAAATAGTATAAATACACTCCAATACAATTCCACGATCATAGGAACGATATCATCACTCGTGTGTACGTACGAAATATCGTCTCCACGATGTGATGCGACTCGTTCTACATGATCTTCGTTTCATAATGATTATATAAATGAATTGAATGAATGAATATTATATATATTACACTAGTAACATTCTTTAAATGAGGTATCTCTAACCTAAATAGAATAATAAGAATTTATTTGACAAAACACGCATAAGAACAAAAAGTTATAAACACCCGAATAACATGTAGCAATGAAATATTACTACTAAGAAGCTAAGAATATGACCATATATGATATCATAAAAATAAGTATGATTCTAGAATAAGTCAATAACATTATTTAAATCATTATACAGGAGGTTTGGACACATACGAAGAATATCGGACCTAAGGTAAGGGAAAATATCACAATCTCATTTTTATCCGAGATTGTTTATACTTTGAAATTTATTGGGGTGTATTTTATCATCCACGTCCATGTTTCCTAAATATGTAATATTTATATCCTTATACAATAGTTTATACCCAATTTTACCCTTTGGTGAGTTTTTAGTAAAAGATATGAAAGGAATCTTTTGTCTTTTTTCGTACGAGGTACTTTTTGACTTTTCTGACAAAAGTACGAAGAATGTTTTTTTAACTTATACGGCATGAATGGATTTTTAAAACATTATTTCCAAGAATCTTTCTTTACAAGTTTTAAAGTTTATTTTTAATCAAATTATTTTAGTTTAGAATTGTACGACATGTTAAGAAAGGAAAAGTGTTTTTGAAGCAGAAAGGATATTTTCCTCAAGAATGGAGTTCAAGTGTTTTATCAAAATTATTTTCCATCTAAGATAATAAAGGGTTCTGTTTTTATCCCTATTATTACATTGATTTGATTATGTTGTGATGGAATTATATTTTTATGAATTCTTTTATCTTATATGAATTGTTTTATGATGTCACGATGTTTAAGAATTTCGTTTTTATTACATGGGTTATGCAATGATATATGATTTATGATTTTTGTGGCACACATAAGAATGGTTTCATTATGAGATGGTTGGGACCTATATCTCCCTCCAATGAATTGGGTAAAGATTTTATATCTCATGAGATAGACATGGCTGGAATGGTAGGTTATACCGGTTCACTGAAACAGGAATGAAACGAGGGTGACTCGGTTCAGAAATGGACTTTGTCCACTAAGATAGTCTTGGAAATGAGTCTTGACTAACAAGAAATGATTCTCTATGATTATGTGTGTATGACACAAAGTTTCATGTTTTAAGTTATTATTATTTGGATTACATTTCACTTCTATGATTTATCCCATGTTATGATATTATGATCTCTTTTGCAGGTTAAGATTTCCAAAAGTTATGTTCTTATGTATATGATGTGATTGATATTTCTTTTGTTTACCCTTACTGAGCATTTGAGCTCAACCTTTTGTATGTTTTATTTCCCCAGGTCAGGAAGAAGGTTATTAATTAGTATATGCCAAAAAGGGACTCTAGAAATGATGAAATAAATGGGAGGCAAAGTAGATGCTTTATGAACCAGTTGTTTATGTTTCCCAGTTTCTAAAGACTCTATACCTATACAGTCCTTTCTTGGTTTTTTATATGTTGTAATAATTTTGCTTCAATTTTGAAGTAATAACAATGTATGTAAAGTATGGGTTGTTATAGTTGGTATCAGAGGAAAGGTATAGTCAACCTTTGGAAACTAGGATGTGAAAGTCTTAGTAAGAACCATAAGGATAAGTCTAAGCATAGAACACAATCTTAGTGTTTTAGAAGTGGTCATGAATAACCTAGGATAAGACCTTAAGTGTGAAATTTTATTCTTGATTATATGGTTTTCCTATTATAATTAGTGTTGCTCACACTATTCTTCATGGTTTTAGTCAATGGCAGGAACCCGATGGAACCGTGTTAATACGGAATGCGACGGGCAATGCAATGATTGTCTCCATGAGAAACCAAACATTATTGGAGCTAGAATGAAAAATCTTTTAGCCATGCTCACACAACTTTCTCAAGATTTTAATCATGCAGGACTTTCAAACGAGTAAAGGAAGGAGCAACATTCTGTTGAATTCTTCATGAGACAGCGTCCACCTTCATTCAGTGGGTCTACTGATCCATTAGTTGCAGAACAATGGATTAGTACTACTGAAAAGATATTTTCAGTTCTTCAATGTTCTGAGCATGATAAAGTCATCTTAGCAATGTATCGTTTGGAGGGTAATGCTGATCAATGGTGGAATCTTATTAAGAATACGAGGCAAAGGGATGAAATTGAGTCCATGGAATGGGCCGAGTTCAAGAACTTATTTTTCAATAAGTAATTCCCTCATATTCTCCGAACAAAGATAGAGAAAGAGTTTCTTGAACTGAAGCAAAAGGATGATGAATCTGTTGGTACCTATGAAGAAAATTTTACTAGACTTGCAAGGTACGCTTCTGGTATTATTATCCAACCTGAGATTAAGATCGATCGATTCTTTAATGGCTTAAAACCAAGTCTTCGAAGGGCCTTAGCCATAAGGGACTTCAATAGCTATGAGGAAATCTTTCTATGTGCTCTCAAAGTTGAGATGGATATTGAAGTAACCCATCAGTCATATGGGTTTGATAAGAAAATGAAAATGGAATTCAAAGGAAAATCTAAAGAGGACACTAAAAAGAATATGAGCTTTCCCTTATGCTCAAAGTGTGGAAAGAAACATAGAGGGAGTTGTCTTAAAGGGACAAGTAAATGTTTCAAATGTGGAAAGGAAGGTCATCGGGCATTTGAATGTCGTGATGATGGGAATAAGATGTCTAATGATACAAACAAAGGAAGGGATACACAGAATGAACCTACTACACTTCAATGTTTCAAGTGCAAGGAGAAGGGACATTATGCCAATAAATGCCCTAATCCAAGGGTTGATGATGATGGTCGACGTCAACAAACTCTTAAGGCTAAAGACAAAGGAAAGTCACATGCAATTTCTATCAGCGATGTGGAGTACGATAACGATGTGGTGAAAGGTACACTTACCATCCACTCTAAAGTAGCAAATGTTTTATTTGATTCTGGATCCACCCACTATTTTATTTCTGAAGAATTTTCTAAGGGTATCACCGTATTACCTCAACAATTAGATATTGAGTTATCTATGACAACACCTAATGGCACAACAGTCGTAACAAAGGTTTATAATTCTTCTCTGATTGAAGTTTGTGGGAAAGTGATTCCTGAAAATCTTGTGATCCTTCCTATAGTGGAATTTGATGTGATTCTTGGCATGGATTGGCTTTCTCTACATGGAGCTCATATCAATTTCCAAAGAAGGGAATTCACATTTCATATTCTAGATAAATATATGATCGTCTATCGATGCAGGGATGAACATAACCTTCCAGTGGAAATTTCTTCCATTTTATGGGTATTGATTCCACTAAATGAAGGTTATTTATCTCAAATGGTTGGTGAGAAACTCAGGATTAAGAATATACCCATTGTACGAGAGTTTGATGATGTCTTTCCGGAGGAATTACTGGGTCTTCCACCAAATCGTGAAGTTGAGTTTTCAATAGAACTCGTACCTGGTGATTTGCCTATTTCAAAGACACCTTATAGAATGGCCCCATTGAGTTGCAGGAATTGAAGAAGCAAATCCAAGAGAATCAAGCTAAGGGGTTCATATGCCCTAGTGTGTCACCTTGGGGAGCAGCTATTCTGTTTGTTAAGAAGAAAGATGGATCCATGAGACTCTGCATTGATTATAGAGAACTTAACAAGATCACTGTCAAGAACAAATATCCTCTCCCACGCATTGATGACCTATTTGACCAACTACGCGGAGCTGAATACTTTTCAAAGATTGATCTTTGTTCAGGGTATCATCAATTAAGGGTCAAAAGGGAGGATATACCAAAGACGGCTTTCTGTACAAGGTATGGACACTATGAATTTATAGTGTTGCCATTTGGTCTTACTAATGCCCTTGCTATCTTCATGGATCTAATGAATAGAGTCTTTAGAGACTATCTTGATCAATTTGTGGTAGTCTTTATAGACGATATTCTTGTCTATTCAAAGATCAAGTAAGAACATGAAGATCACTTGAGAATTATATTGAAGACCCTGTGAAAGGAGAATCTTTATTCCAAATTTACCAAGTGTGAATTTTGGCATCAAAAAGTTGCATTTTTGGGTCACATAATCTCAAAAGAGGGGATATCTGTGGATCCAGCAAAAACAGAGGTTATCGAAAGATGGTCGAGACCAATAACAGTAACCGAGATCCGAATTTTTCTTGGTTTGGCTGGATATTATCGACGTTTTGTGAAATATTTTTCACAATTATCTAATCCACTCACCAAGTTGACTCGGAAAGGAGTTAAGTTTTTTTTGGACGGAGGAATGTGAAGAGAATTTCAAGGAGTTAAAAAGAAGGTTATCCAGTGCACCTGTACTCACACTGCCTTGTAGTGGAGAAAGGTTTGTGATCTACAATGATGCATCCAAGAAGGGATTGGGGTGTGTTCTTATGAAAAATGATATGGTGATAACTTATGCCTCATGACAGTTGAAAATACATGAGAAAAATTACCCAACTCATGATTTGGAGTTAGCTGCGGTAATCTTTGCATTAAAGATATGGAGGCATTACCTTTATGGTGAAAGGTGTGATATTTATACTGATCATAAAATTTTAAAGTATATTTTCACAAAAAAGGAGCTAAATATGCGCCAAAGAAGATGGTTGGAGGTGATTAAGGATTATGACTGCTCAATCCATTACCACCCTGGGAAAGCAAACAAGGTGGCAGATGCATTAAGTCGACAAGACCATGCCAGTTTATCCATGATGAGGATCACAAAAGATCCAATATTTATGGATTTACAAAGGATGGATCTTGGAATTATAATGAAAGGGGAAAAATTGTATCTTTCTCAAATGAATGTTCAACCATCTATACATGTGAAGATTAAAGAGGCATAGAAAGAAGATGTTGAGTTACAAAAAAAGGTGAGAAATGTTCCTGAATGAAACCTTGATTGTGATAGGATAATAAAGTTCAGGAATCGGGTTTGTGTTCCTCCCATCCCCGAATTAAAGAAGGAGCTGCTTGATGAGACTCATAGTTCTTCATTCTCTATTCATCCTGGAAGCACGAAGATGTATAGGGACCTGAAAGAGTACTTCTGGTGGGATGGCATGAAAAGAGATGTTGCTGAATATGTCTCTCGATGCTTGGTTTGTCAACAAGTTAAAGCTGAGAGACAGAAGTCTAAGGGGATGTTACAACCATTGCCCATACCCGAATGGAAATGGGAAAACATCACTATGGACTTTGTCACAGGACTTCCTAAAACATCCAAAGGAAATAATGCTATCTGGGTCATAGTTGATCGTCTTACAAAATCTGCACACTTCATTGCTATTAGAGAGGATTTCTCTCTGGATCAGCTTTCCAGGATATATGTAAAGGAAGTGGTAAGATTGCATGGAGTACCACTTTCTATTATATCTGATCGGGATCCGAGGTTTACCTCAAAGTTCTGGCGAAGTCTTCAGTATACTCTGGATACAGAGTTGAGTTTCAGCACTGCTTATCATCATCAGACAGACGGTCAGTCTGAGAGAACAATTCAAACTCTAGAAGATATGTTGAGAGCTTGATCCACGGATTTCAAAGGTGGTTGGGATCAACACCTACCTTTGCTGGAATTTTCTTATAATAATAGCTTTCACTCCAGTATTCAGATGGCTCCTTATGAAGATCTCCATGGAAAGAAATGCAGGACTCTAACTTGCTGGGATGAAGTTTGGGAAAGAAAGCTATAAGGACCTGATCTCGTTGATGAAATGGAAAAAAGGTCAGATCTATTCAGCAACACATAAGAGCAGCTCTGAGTCGATAGAAAAGTTATGTCGACAACCGAAGAAAAGACCTAGAGTTTGAAGTGGGTGATAAAGTGTTCTTACGAATATCTCCTTGGAAGAGGGTTATGAGATTTGGAAAGAAGGGGAAGTTGAGCCCTAGATATATCGGTCCTTTCGAAATACTGGATCGTGTTGGGAAGGTAGCTTACCGATTGGCGCTTCCACCGAATCTCTCTCAAGTTCACAATGTGTTCCATGTATCTCTCCTGAGAAAGTACATACCTGATCCTTCCCATGTACTCAGTTCAGAAGTTGTACCGCTGGAGCAAGATCTTTGTAGAGACCCGAAGCTTAACGTACATAGATATTACATTACTTTTGCGGAATACTTAGTACATAACAAAACACACACACAAGGACCGTAATAGTTTAGTGTCTTTGGAAACTCGGAATAAAATCTTCTAATCGTGGTGAAAGATCTTCAATATCTCCCATAAAGATCTTCTTTTTTTTCCTAAAACCTTTCTTTATATCCTGGGGAAAAGAAAACATAAAAGGGTGAGCTCAAATGCTTAGTAAGGGTAAACAAAAGAAATATCAATCACATCATATACATAAGAATATAGCTTTTGGAAATCTTAACCTGCAAAAGATCTCATAATATCATAACATGGGATAAATCATAGAAGTGAAATGTAATACCAATAATCACAACTTAAAACATGAAACTTTGTGGCATACACACATAATCATCATTTCTTGTTAGTCAAGACTCATTGCTAAGACTATCTTAGTGGACAAAGTCCCTTTCTGAACCGAGTCACCCTCGTTTCAGTCCTGTTTCACTGAACCGGTATAACCTACCATTCCAGCCATGTCTATCTCATGAGATATAAAATCTTTACCCAATTCATTGGAGGGAGATATAGGTCCCACCCATCTCATAATGAAACCATTCTTATGTGTGCCACAAAATCATAAACCATACATCATAGCATAACCCATGTAATAAAAATGGGAATCTTAAACATCGTGACATCATAAAACAATTCATATAAGATAAAGGAATTCATAAACATAATTCCATCACAACATAATCAAATCAATGTAATAATAGAGATAAAAACAGAACCCTTTATTATCTTAGATGGAAAATAATTTTGATAAAACACTTGAACTTCATTCTTGAGGAAAATATCCTTTCTTTTTCAAAAACACTTTTCCTTTCTTAACATGTCATAAAATTTTAAACTAAAAGAAGTTGATTAAAAATAAACTTGAAAACTTTAAAAGGAAGATTCTTGGAAATAATGTTTTAAAAATCCATTCATGCCCTATAAGTTAAAAAAAACATTCTTCGTACTTTTGTAGGAAAAGTCAAAAAGTACCTCGTACGAAAAACGACAAAAGATTCCTTTAATATTCTTTACTAAAAACTCACTGAAGGGTAAAATTGGATTTAAACTATTGTAAGTGGATGGAAACAATATTACATATTGAGGGAACATGGATGTGGATGATAAAAATACACCCCAGTAAATGCCAAAGTAAAAACAATCTCGGATAAAAATGAGATTGTGATATTTTCCCTTACCTTAGGTCCGACTTGCTTTGTAAGTGTCCGAACCTCCTGTATAATGATTTAAATCATGTTATTTACTTATTCCAGAATCATATTCATTGTTATTATATCATATATGGTCCACTTATGACTTTATATTACCCGTTCTTTTGTAAATTCATGTTAAAGTAGCGTTTTGGGTAAAATTGTCTCATTTGTCGTTCGTGTTTTAAACTTTTAATTATTAATATGATTACTTAGATCATGATTACTTAATTCCAGAAAACAAAACATGATTTATATATATATTCAGAACATACATATATAATAAATCAGTAAATGGAAAGAAATACACCGTTCATGGAGACGGTAGTCCGTACGTACGCATGAACGTTGTTTTCGTTTCCTTATTGAATTGAATGGAATTAAGTAGATGACATACATATAAATATAAATAATTCCAGTATCATTATTAGGTCATATATTTCATTAGTAATTATTATATATACTTTATAATCATTCATGAATGGTTAATCATTTAGAATGAATCTCATCGCGTCGTGGAGACGGTAGTCCGTACGTATGCACGAGCGATGATATCGTTCCCATGGTCGTGGAATTGTGTTGAAGTGTATGTATACTATTTCAGTATCAATATCACTTTATAATAATCATATATAGTTACTCATTACACCAATTTACCCATCCAATTAAGGTGGTGATGGAAAATAGATTACACCACGGCGTGGAGACGGTATTCCGTACGTACGCACGCGCGGTGATTTCCTTTTTCCGTAGGATGGATAGAAGGTTAATTAGAGTTGTTTCATATTTATAATAACATATAATTATATAATAAATACTGATGTTATTACTTTATCATGAAACAACTAAAGAAGAATAATTTGAAGAAGAAAGAAATCGAAAAAGATCGGTAATGGATATTACCTCTTTTTGACGCGCCTTCACTTATCCTCCACTTAAAGAACTAAGGATGGTCTTTTAAGAAGACCAGGACCTCTAGGATGATACTAGGGAAGTGGAGAAGAGATTTTGTCAGGGGTTGTCTGAGCTTGAATGCTCAAATTGGTGTGAGGAGGAGAGGGAGGAGGTGCCCTTTTATAAGGGAGGAGAGGGCCATCTTAGGAAAATCTCAAAATATTATTTTATATTAAGGTCAAATTCGGTTTATAATGGTTCCAAATGGTCTTATTTAGAAGATAAAGTGGGGATGGGTAGAAATACTCTCATACAATAGGATTTAGACAAGTTTAGGTTATTATTTTAACCTTATCAATTAGATTTAACTCTAAGTTAAATAATTTAACTTTTACCGTGTCTTTTTGTTTTCTTACACTATATGGTTAATAAACTTACTATATCAAGCCAAACGAACCCCAAGTTGTTTATTATTAATTTATCTATCCTTATCTAAGTCATTTGTCCGAACCTTAGAATTTTAGGAATTAAATAACAATTAATAATATAATATTTGTTTTAAAAACTAATTTATGTCAATTTTGACACTATTTGGTACATGATTTTTATGAAATTTCTAACAGAATGATAAGTTCGCACCAAGTTACTTAAATCAACAATAACATGTCATATTAACCTATAAAATTAGTTTAAGTCATAAAAAGTCTAAAATTACATTTATTTGGGCATTTATAACATCAATTATGTTAATATTTTCTTAAAAAGGTAATTACTGCATCATCGTTGTGTCATAAATAAATTAAATTATTTAAAGTATAAAAATTAAAACTAAAATACCATTATGTAGTAAATCTTTTTAGATTTCTAATGAATATTTATAGTCGAAATTATATTATGTATAACCCTATATTAAAAATGTTTTAGTAAATAAACTTTGATTTTAACTCTTTTAACTCTTCTTTGAATTAAATAATAATAAATGTCCTAATCTAATCCAAGTGGGGATAAATGATACTAATTTACACTTAAGGTTGTTTTTTTTCGAGATACACTTGTCCAATTGGATTAGGACATGTGTTAGGGTAATATTAATATCATTTTTACCCTTAATTACCCTATTTACCTTTAACCGTGGTAAATAAAAGTAAAAAGTTACTATTCACCAAAAATTATTTTCATCTCATTGAACCACATTTTACTTACTGACATCAACCGTGTCTCTCGGATTTTTGAAATTCCATTCACAGAAGCGGTAAAATTATGATTTATGAAAAAATTAATTTTTTTTAACTACCACTTAGTAGTTTCACTATTCATCAAAAATTGAAGTTTTTCAGAAAAATGCCAAAATTTCACCCTAAGCTATAATTGATATTCCAAGTTCAAAAATGATTTCTATTTTAAAAAATTCCCAACATATAAGTTGCATTAATTAATTTTATAATTAATTTCCGCTGTCACAACAAATAGCGTGTTTTTAAGAGATAATAACTATCAAAAGATTAACATTTGTTTATGTCTGGTGTAAATGTGAAATTACATCCAATGACCAACATTGTATTGAATTGTAAAAATATATTCTAGATATACTTTAAAACCACTCAAATTAATAATTTATCACTATTAATTATTTCGATTAAAAAAGTTGTTTTTAATTAAAATTTAGTAATTTTCACTATTCATCAGAAAATGAAAGTTATCCGAAAAGTACCAAAATTTCACCCTAAGCTAATTTTGATATTATGAATCCAAAAATGAATTCCATTTTGAAAAATAAAATATAAAAAATTTCAAAAAGTGGTTATTACTATTCATAACGGCTAGTTTTAATAATATTTTAATAGCATATTGTTGTTTAGTGAAACTCGTTATTGCGTACTACACATGCTATCGAGGAAGGTCGCGATTGCGTGTAATGGAAGGCAAGTCAAGGATGAGTGTTGTGAAAGCTTCTTTTGGTGTAGCGTACAACACAAGACATTAATTAAAAAGAATATTTTTCATAAAATTTCGGGGTGTTACATTCTACCCCCCTTAAAATGAATTTCGCCCTCGAAATTCGTCGGGGTTATAAATGGTTTACTATTCGAAAGTTTCTTTAATAGAAACCCACATCGTAAAAAGGAATACCAAAACCAATCTTTAAAAACAAAAGTATGAAACGTAACGGTTACCCAAATAAACTAATCACTGGGTTTCCACATAGGTGAAAATATGGATATGGAAGAGAAATCTAACCATCATGTTCTGATGGAGAGTGGTAGAGAACATGGCTATGGAAAAGCTAGCAATCACAAAGCCATAAATTTGTGACGATCTAGGGTACCATCTGATTCATCGGATATAAGGGCACTAGGACATCATTTTTGGTTTTCAAGATCATTTCCCTAAAGTTGAAAATTTGAATTAGAATAAATACTTACTTTATTTTGGTACAATCTCACTGTTGTTCGTGCCTTGAACAATTTCCACTTCATCTCTTAAATAAATGAAGTTGAATTTGTTATTCGTGAAGTGTTAGCAGACCATGTGATAGAATGATGGGTCATTCCATCTGTCTCAAACAAAAGGTTAGCAAAAATTATATACATAAGTCTATCTATAGTGAGATTAATCATATATGGTTCCTAAAATGGACTTATACTTCATATATCATACTTATTAATATAATAAAACTAGTTTCTACTAAACAGGGACTTCCTGTAGGCCAGTGGTAGGCGATAAAGGCCAGTCGCACTTCGGTTGTGGGTTCGATTCCCACAGCCTTGTCCGACGCGATGGGCTGTCGCCCATCCTGCAGGTTGTCCTTTTTCTAAAACTATATTACTATAACATCCCATCAATAATATCGAAAAAACTTCTATCCTTAAACAATACTGACTTATGTCCAACATAATCCATTCCAATCTTTAGGCTTATCCATAATACTGCAGTCCACTCTCATAACATAGTGAAAACGATTACCAGAGATTTAATACCATCGTTGATCCCCATATAACATAAGATATGTTTTGTTGGTCACATTCCAAACATTCAAAGTCCTTAATCATGTATTCTCTTGAATACCCATTGAACCTTAGTGAAAACATGAATGCAGTTAAAAGTTAACACTTTCCACATACCAAAATCCTCAAAATTCTATATACTCAAACCATGATATCACTTAGTCCTTATATCAATCATGAGCTCATGAATACTGTTAAACATTTCATTTTCTCGTTTTCCCTTCATTATGCACATAATATCTCAATCACTTTGAATACCACATTAGACCAATACATAAATATTCCAATACTCCATGATACAACATTATTTTGGAATCCCATTACATAAACACTTAATCATTCCAGCACATCATTGTCATATTCAACATTTCCAATTGTGATCGCATGTGACTTCCCTTTGTCCTTTGCCTTAAGTGGTTGCTCATGTCGATCATCACTAACCCTTGGATTAGGGCATTTATTAGCATAATTCCCCATTTCCTTGCACTTGAAGCATTGAAGTGTTGGTTGTGCGTTCTCTGCAGTGTTTGCTTTATTCACATCATTAGAATCCCTTTTTCCATTACTTCGACACTCAGCTGATCGATGACCTTCTTTTCCACACTTAAAACATTTTCTAGTCCCTTTAAGACAATCTCCACCATGCTTCTTTCCACACTTTGTGCATAAGGAAACATTCATCTTCTTTTCACCATTATTCTGAGATTTCTCCTTGAACTCCATCTTTCGTTTCTTGTCAAAACCATGAGATGGATATGTAACACCAACTTCCATTTCTACCTTGATAGCACAACGCACAATTTCTTCATAGCTATTGAAGTCTCTTATAGCTAATGCCCTTCGAAGGCTTGGTTTTAAGACACTGAAAAATCGATCAAATTTACTTTCAGGTTGGATGATAATGCCAGATGCATACCATGGAAGTCTTGTAAAATTTGCTTCGTATATACCAACAGATTCATCATACTTCTGCTTTAGCTCAAGAAACTCCTTTTCCATATTTGTTCGAAGAATACGAGGGAAGTACTTACTGAAAAACAAGTTCTTGAACTCGTCCCATTCCATGGACTCAATTTCATCTCTTGGCCTCGTATTCTTGATAAGATTCCACCATTGATTAGCTTCACTTTCCAAACGATATACTGTTAAGATGACTTTATCATGTTTAGAACATTGAAGAACTGAAAATATCTTTTCAGTGGTACTGATCCATTGTTCAGAAACAAGTGGATCGGAAGTCCCACTGAAATAAGGTGGACGTTGCCTCATGAAGGACTCAATAGAATATTGTTCCCTTCTCTGCTTATTTGGAAGTCCAGAATGATTCATAGCTTGTGTAAGGATAGCAATAAGATTTTGCACCCCATCTCCCATAACATTTGTTTGTTCAGGAGGACAATCATTGCATTGTCCATTCCATTGATGAACACGGTTCCTTCGGGTTCCATCCATCGTCTAAAACCCAAAAAGAATAGTGTGAGAGGCAAAAATAATGCTAGGGAAAACAACATAATAAAGGGGGAGTACCTTCAATATCTAATATCTTAGGTTTAATTCTATGATCGTTAGCGTAGTTCTAGTACTATAACCTATACGTATACTTAACATTAGGGACATCCCTAGACATACCTTAGAAATATCTCTAGGGATCTCACTAACATTTTCGCATCCTAGTTTCCAAAGGTTGACTAAACCTTTCCTCTGATACCAACTGTAGAGACCCAAAGATTAACGTACATAGATATTACATTACTTTTGTAGAATACTTAGTACATAACAAAACACACACACAAGGACCGTAATAGTTTAGTGTCTTTGGAAACTCGGAATAAAATCTTCTAATAGTGGTGAAAGATCTTCAATATCTCCCATAAAGATCTTCTTTTTTTCCCCTAAAACCTTTCTTTATATCCCGGGGAAAAGAAAACATAAAAGGGTGAGCTCAAATGCTCAGTAAGGGTAAACAAAAGAAATATCAATCACATCATATACATAAGAATATAGCTTTTGGAAATCTTAACCTAAAAAGAGCTCATAATATCCTAACATGGGATAAATCATAGAAGTGAAATGTAATCCCAATAATCACAACTTAAAACATGAAACTTTGTGGCATACACACATAATCATCATTTCTTGTTAGTCAAGACTCATTGCCAAGACTATCTTAGTGAAAAAAGTCCCTTTCTGAACCGAGTCACCCTCGTTCCAGTCCTGTTTCACTGAACCGGTATAACCTACCATTCCAGCCATGTATATCTCATGAGATATAAAATCTTTACCCAATGCATTTGAGGGAGATATAGTTCCCACCCATCTCATAATGAAACCATTCTTATGTGGGCCACAAAATCATAAACCATACATCATAGCATAACCCATGTAATAAAAATGGGAATCTTAAACATCGTGACATCATAAAACAATTCATATAAGATAAAGGAATTCATAAACATAATTCCATCACAACATAATCAAATCAATGTAATAATAGAGATAAAAATATAACCCTTTATTATCTTATATGGAAAATAATTTTGATAAAACACTTGAACTTCATTCTTGAGGAAAATATCCTTTCTTTTTCAAAAACACTTTTCCTTTCTTAACATGTCATACAATTTTAAACTAAAAGAAGTTGATTAAAAATAAACTTGAAAATTTTAAAAGGAATCTTCTTGGAAATAATGTTTTAAAAATCCATTCATGTCGTATAAGTTAAAAAAAACATTCTTCGTACTTTTGTCGGAAAAGTCAAAAAGTACCTCATACAAAAAACGACAAAAGATTCCTTTCATATTCATTACTAAAAACTCACCGAAGGGTAAAATTGGATTAAAACTATTTTAAGTGGATGGAAACAATATTACATATTGAGGGAACATGGATGTGGATGATAAAAATACACCCCAGTAAATACCAAAGTAAAAACAATCTCGGATAAAAATGAGATTGTGATATTTTCCCTTACCTTAGGTCCGACTTGCTTTGTAAGTGTTCGAACCTCCTGTATAATGATTTAAATCATGTTATTGACTTATTCCAGAATCATATTCATTGTTATTATATCATATATGGTCCACTTATGACTTTATATTACCCGTTCTTTTGTAAATTCATGTTAAAGTAGCGTTTTGGGTAAAATCGTCTCATTTGTCGTTCATCTTTTTAACTTGTAATTATTCATATGATTACTTAGATCATGATTACTTAATTCCAGAATAAAAAACATGATTTATATATATATTCAGAACATACATATATAATAAATCAGTAAATGGAAATAAATACACCGTTCATGGAGACGACAGTCTGTACGTAGGCATGAACGCTGTTTTCGTTTCCTTATTGAATTGAATGGAATTAAGTAGATGACATACATATAAATATAAATAATTCCAGTATCATTATTAGGCCATATATTTCATTAGTAATTATTATATATACTTTATAATCATTCATGAATGGTTAATCATTGAGAATGAATCTCATCGCGTCGTGGAGACGGTAGTCCGTACGTACGCACGAGCGATGCTATCGTTCCCATGGTCGTGGAATTATGTTGAAGTGTATGTATAATATTTCAGTATCAATATCACTTTATAATAATCATATATAGTTACTCATTACACCAATTTACCAATCTAATTAAGGTGATGATGGAAAATATATTACACCACGGTGTGGAGATGGTATTCCGTACGTAATTTTTAGACACTATTTGGTACATGATTTTTATGAAATTTCTAACAGAATGATAAGTTCGAACCAAGTTACTTAAATCAACAATAACATGTAATATTAACCTATAAAATTAGTTTAAGTCATAAAAAGTCTCAAATTACATTTATTTGGGCATTTATAACATCAATTATGTTAATATTTTCTTAAAAAGGTCATTACTGCATCATCGTTGTGTCATAAATAAATTAAATTATTTAATGTATAAAAATTAAAAATAAAATACCATTATGTAGGAAAGCTTTTTATCTTTCTAATGAATATTTATAGTCGAAATTATATTATGTATAACCCTATATTAAAAATGTTTTAGTAAATAAACTTTGATTTTAACTCTTTTAACACTTCTTTGAATTAAATAATAATAAATGTCCTAATCTAATCCAAGTGGGCCTAAATGATAATATTTTACACTTAAGGTTGTTTTTGGTCGAGATAAACTTGTACAATAGGATTAGGACATGTGTTAGGGTAATATTAATATCATTTTTACCCTTAATTACCCTATTTACCTTTAACCGTGGTAAATAAAAGTAAAAAGTTACTATTCACCAAAAATTATTTTCATCTCATTGAACCACATTTTACTTACTGACATCAACCGTGTCTCTAGGATTTTTGAAATTCCATTCACAGAAGCGGTAAAATTAAGATTTATGAAAAAATTAAATTTTTTAACTTCCACTTAGTAGTTTCACTATTCATAAAAAATTGAAGTTTTTCAGAAAAATGCCAAAATTTCACCCTAAGCTATAATTGATATTCCAAGTTCAAAAATGATTTATATTTTACAAAATTCCCAACATATAAGTTGAATTAATTAATTTTATAATTAATTTCCGCTGTCACAACAAATAGCGTGTTTTTAAGAGATAATAACTATCAAAAGATTAACATTTGTTTATGTCTGGTGTAAATGTGAAATTACATACAATGACCAACATTGTATTGAATTGTAAAAATATATTCTAGATATACTTTAAAACCACTCAAATTAATAATTTATCACTATTAATTATTTTTCTTAAAAAAGTTGTTTTTAATTAAAATTTAGTAATTTTCACTATTCATCAGAAAATGAAAGTTATCCGAAAAGTACCAAAATTTCACCCTAAGCTAATTTCGATATTATGAATCCAAAAATGAATTCCATTTTGAAAAATAAAATATACAAAATTTCAAAAAGTGGTTATTACTATTCATAACGGCTAGTTTTAATAATATTTTAATAGCATGTTGTTGTTTAGTGAAACTTGTTATTGCGTACTACACACGCTATCGAGGAAGGTCGCGATTGCGTGTAATGGAAGGCAAGTCAAGGATGCGTGTTGTGAAAGCTTCTTTTGGTGTATCGTACAACACAAGACATTAATTAAAAAGAATATTTTTCATAAAATTTCGGGGTGTTACAATCTTTCTTATGAAGAACAACCGATAGAGATTCTGGATCGTAGCGAAAAAGTCCTACGAAACAAGACCACTCGATTGGTGAAAGTTTTATGGAGGAAACACCGATTAAAAGAAGCTACATGGGAGCTTGAGGATTTGATGATGGAGAGGTATCCTCATCTATTTGTTACAAAGTGATGAATTTTGAGGGAAAAATTCATTTTAAGGGGGGTAGAATGTAACACCCGAGACTTTTATGTTATATAAACAATCAAAGGAATCTTTTTCTAGACACAACACTTGATTGGATTGATTTACACGAAATCACGACCTTCCTAGATAGCTTGCGTCGTACGCAATACCGAGTTTCACTAAACAACGATATACTATTAAAATATTATTAAAACTAGCCGTTATGAATAGTAATAACCACTTTTTGAAATTTTATAAATTTTATTTTTCAAAATGGACTTCATTTTTGGATTCGGAATATCGAAATTAGCCTAGGGTAAAATTTTGGTATTTTTCTGAAAACTTTCATTTTTTGATGAATAGTGAAACCAGTAAGTGGTAGTTAAAAAAACTGAATTTTTCATAAAACTTAATTTTACCGCTTCTGTGAGTGGAATTTCAAAAATCTGAGAGACACGGTTAATATTAAGGACTAAAATGTGGTTCAATGAGATGAAAATAATTTTTGGTGAATAGTAACTTTTTACCTTTTTTTTACCACGGTTAAAAGTAAATAGGGTAATTAAGGGTAAAAATGATATTATTATTACCCTAACACATGTCCTAATTCTATTGGACAGGTGTAATTTGACCAAAAACAAACTTAGGAATACAATATGACCATTTAGGACCACTTGAATTAGATTAGGACATTTATTATTAATTTATTTAAAGAAGGGTTAAAATAGTTAAAATCAAAGTTTAATAACTAAATCATTTTTAATATGGGGTTATACATAAGCTAAATTCGACTATAAATATTTATTAGAAAGATAACAAGATTTAATACATAATGATATTTTATTTGTAATTTTTAGACTTTAAATAATTTAATTTATTTATGACACAACGATGATGCAGTAATTATCTTATTAATGAAGTATTGACATAATTGATGTTATAAATACCCAAATAAATATAATTTGAGACTTTTTATGAATTACACTAATTTTATAGGTTAATATGACATGTTATTATTTATTTAATTTACTTTGTTCGAACTTATAATTCTTTCATGATTTTCACAAAAATCAATTACTAAATAGTGTCAAAATTGACATAAAATAGTTTTGAAAATAAATATTATATTATTAATTGTTATTTTATTCCTAAAAATCTAAGGTTAGGTAAAATGACTTAGATAAGGTTATATATATTAATATTAAAAAACTTGGGGTTCGTTTGGCTTGATATAGTAATTTTATTAATCTTATAGTATAAGAACACAAGAATACACGGTAAAAGTAAAATTATATAACTTAATGTTAAATTTAAATAATAAGGTTAAAATAGGAACCTAAAATTGTCTAAATTCTATTGTATGAGAGGATTTCGACCCATACCAACCTTATCCTCTAAATAAATCAATTTGGAGCTATTTAAAACTGAACTTGACTTTATAATAAAATAATATTTTTGTTATTCCAAAGGTGCCCCTCTCCTCCCTTATAAAAGGGCACCTCCTCCCCCTCTTCCTCACACCACTTTGAGCCTTCAAGCTCGAACAACCCCTGCCACTTTCTCCTCTCCACTTCTATATAGATATCCTAGATGTTCTGGTCTTCTTCAAAGACCAATGTTAGTGCCCTAAAAGAAGGTCTCAAAGAAGCACTTTAAAGAAGAGGGAATGTCCGTTACCGATTCTTTCGTCTTTATTTCTTCTTCCACTTCTTCTTATTTAGTTGTTTCATTATGAAGTATTAACATCAGTATCACTCATATACTGATATGTTATTATAAGTATGAAAAAACCCTATTTCACCATCTATCCATCCTACGGAAAAAGAAATCACCGCGCGTGCATACATACGGAATACCGTCTCCACGCCGTGGTGTAATCTATTTTCCACCACCACCTCACTTGGATGGGTATAATGGTGTAAATAATGACTTTATATGACTATTATAAAGTGATACTGATTCTGAAATAGTATAAATACACTCCAATACAATTCCACGATCATAGGAACGATATCATCACTCGTGCGTACGTACGGAATACCGTCTCCACGATGTGATGCGACTCGTTCTACATGATCATCATTTCATAATGATTATATAAATGAATTGAATGAATGAATATGATATATATTACACTAATAAAATTCTGAAAATGAGGTATCTATAAACTAAAGAGAAGAATAAGAATTTATTCGACAAAACACGCATAAGAACAAAAAGTTATAAACACCTGAATAACAAGTAGCAATGAAATATTACTACTAAGAAGCTGAGAATATGACCATATATGATATCATAAAAATAATTATGATTCTAGAATAAGTAAATAACATTATTTAAATCATTATATAGGTGGTTCAGACACATATAAAGCATATCGGACCTAAGGTAAGGGAAAATATCACAATCTCATTTTTATCCGAGATTGTTTATACTTTGAAATTTACTGGGGTGTATTTTATCATCCACATCCATGTTTCCTCAATATGTAATATTTATATCCTTATAAAATAGTTTATATCCAATTTTACCCTTCAGTGAGTTTTTAGTAAAAGATATAAAAGGAATACTTTGTCGTTTTTCGTACGAGGTACTTTTTGACTTTTCAGACAAAAGTACGAAGAATGTTTTTTTAACTTATACGGCATGAATGGATTTTTAAAAAATTATTTCCAAGAATATTCCTTTACAATTTTTCAAGTTTATTTTAATCAAATTTTTTTAGTTTAGAATTTTACGACATGTTAAGAAAAGAAAAGTGTTTTTGAAGAAGAAAGGATATTTTCCTCAAGAATGGAGTTCAAGTGTTTTATCAAAATTATTTTCCATATAAGATAATAAAGGGTTCTGTTTTTATCCCTATTATTACATTGATTTGATTATGTTGTGATGGAATTATATTTTTATGAATTCTTTTATCTTATATGAATTGTTTTATGATGTCACGATGTTTAAGAATTCCGTTTTTATTACATGGGTTATGCAATGATGTATGATTTATGATTTTTGTGGCACACATAATAATGGTTTCATTTTGAGATAGGTGGGACCTATATCTCCCTCCAATGCATTGGTTAAAGATTTTATATCTCATGAGATAGACATGGCTGGAATGGTAGGTTATACCGGTTCAGTGAAACAGGACTGAAACAAGGGTGACACGGTTCAGAAATGGACTTTGTCCACTAAGATAGTCTTGGCAATGAGTCTTGACTAACAAGAAATGATTCTCTATGATTATGTGTGTATGCCACAAAGTTTCATGTTTTATGTTGTGATTATTGGGATTACATTTCACTTATATGATTTATCCCATGTTATGATATTATGATCTCTTTTGCAGGTTAAGATTTCCAAAAGTTATATTCTTATGTATATGATGTGATTGATATTTATTTTTTTTACCCTTACTGAGCATTTGAGCTCACCCTTTTGTATGTTTTATTTCCCCAGGTCAGGAAGAAGGTTATTAAGTAGGATATTCCAAAAATGGACTCTAGATATGATGAAATAAATGGGAGGTAAAGTAGATGCTTTATGAACCAGTTTTTTATGTTTCCCAGTTTCTAAAGACTCTATACCTATATGGTCCTTTCTTGGTTTTGTTATATGTTGTAATAAGTGTGCTTCAATTCTGAAGTAATAACAATGTATGTAAAGTATGGGTTATTATATTTGGTATCAGAGGAAAGGTATAGTCAACCTTTGGAAACTAGGATGAAAAAGCCTTAGTAAGAACCCTAAGGATAAGTCTAAGAATAGAACACAATCTTAGTGTTTTAGAAATGGTCATGAATAACCTAGGATAAGACCTTAATTGTGAAATTTTATTCTTGATTATATGGTTTTCCTATTATAATTAGTGTTGCTCACACTATTCTTCTTGGTTTTAGTCAATGGCTGGAACCCGAAGGAACCGTGTTAATGCGGAATGTGACGGGCAATGCAATGATTGTCCCCCTGAGCAACCAAACGTTATGGGAGCTAGAATGCAAAATCTTGTCACCATGATCACACAACTTTCTCAAGCTATGAATCATGCAGGACTTCCAAATGAGCAAAGGAATGAGCAACATTCTGTTGAATCCTTCATGAGACAGCGTCCACCTTCATTCAGCGGGTTTACTGATCCATTAGTTTCTGAACAATGGATTAGTACTACTGAAAAGATATTTTCAGTTCTTCAATGTTCTGAGTATGATAAAGTCATCTTAGCAGTGTATCGTTTGGAGGGTGATGCAGATCAATGGTGGAATCTTATTAAGAATACGAGGCAAAGGGATGAAATTGAGTCCATGGAATGGGATGAGTTCAAGAACTTATTTTTCAATAAGTACTTCCCTCGTATTCTCCGAACAAAGATAGAGAAATAGTTTCTTGAACTGAAGCAAAAGGATGATGAATCTATTGGTACCTATGAAGCAAATTTTACAAGACTTGCAAGGTACGCTTCTGGTATTATTATCCAACCTGAGAGTAAGATCGATCGATTATTTAGTGGCTTTAAACCAAGTCTTCGAAGGGCCTTAGCCATAAGGGACTTCAATGGCTATGAGGAAATCGTTCGATGTGCTCTCAAAGTTGAGATGGAGATTGGAGTAACCCATCAGTCATATGGGTTGATAAGAAGATGAAAATGGAATTCAAAGGAAAATCTAAAGAGCACACTGAAAAGAAGATGATCTTTCCCTTATGATCAAAGTGTGGAAAGAAACATGGAGGGAGTTGTCTTAAAGGGGCAAGTAAATGTTTCAAATGTGGAAAGGAAGGTCATCTGGCATTTGAATGTCGTGATAATGGGAAGAAGATGTCTAATGATGCAAACAAAAGAAGGGATACACATAATGAACCTACTACACTTCAATGTTTCAAGTGCAAGGAGATGAGACATTATGCCAATAAATGCCCTAATCCAAGGGTTGATGATGATGGTCGACGTCAACAAACTCTTAAGGCTAAAGACAAAATAAAGTCACATGCAATTTCTATCAGTGATGTGGAGTATGATAACGATGTGGTGAAAGGTACACTTACCATCCACTCTAAAGTAGCAAATGTTTTATTTGATTATGGATCCACCCACTATTTTATTTCTGAAGAGTTTTCTAAGGGTATCACCATATTACCTCAACAATTAGATGTTTAATTAGCTGCGACAACACCTAATGGCACAACAGTCACATCAAAAGTTTATAATTCTTCTCCGATTGAAGTTTGTGGGAAAGTGCTTCCTGCAAATCTTGTGATCCTTCCTATAGTGGAATTTGATGTGATTCTTGGCATGGATTGGCTTTCTCTACATGGAGCTCATATCAATTTCCAAAGAAGGGAAGTCATATTTTATATTCCAGATCAATCTATGATCGTCTATCGATGCAAGGATGAACATAACCTTCCAGTGGGAATTTATTCCATTTAATGGGAATTGATTCTACTAAATGAAGGTTATTTATCTCAAATGGTTGGTGAGAAACTCACGATTAAGAATATTCCCATTGTATGGGATTTTGATGATGTATTTCCGGAGGAATTACCGGGTCTTCCACCTAATCTTGAAGTTGAGTTTTCAATAGAACTCGTATCGGGTGCTTTGCCTATTTCAAAGACACCTTATAGAATGACCCCAATTGAGTTGCAAGAATTGAAGAAGCAACTCAAAGAGAATCTAGATAAGGGGTTCATACGCCCTAGTGCATCACCTTGGGGAGCACCTGTTCTGTTTGTTAAGAAGAAAGATGGATCAATGAGACTCTGCATTGATTATAGAGAACTTAACAAGATCACTGTCAAGAACAAATATCCTCTCCCACACATTGATGACCTATTTGACCAACTATGCGGTGCTGAATACTTTTCCAAGATTGATCTTCGTTTAGGGTATCATAAATTAAGGGTCAAAAGGGAGGATATACCAAAGACGACTTTCCGTACAATGTATGGACACTATGAATTTATAGTGATGCCATTTGGTCTTACTAATTCCCCTGCTATCTTCATGGATCTAATGAATAGAGTCTTTAGAGACTATCTTGATCAGTTTGTGGTAGTCTTTATAGATGATATTCTTGTCTATTCAAAGAGCAAGGAAGAACATGAAGATCACTTGAGAATTATATTGAAGACCCTGAGAAAGGAAAAGATTTATGCCAAATTTACCAAGTGTAAATTTTGGCTTCAAAAAGTTGCATTTTTGGGTCACATAATCTCAAAAGAGGGGATATATGTGGATCCAGAAAAAACAGAGGTTATCGAAAGATGGTCGAGACCAACAACAGTTACCGAGATCCAAAGCTTTCTTGGTTTGGCTGGATATTATCGACGTTTTGTGAAATACTTTTCACGATTATCTAATCCACTCACCAAGTTGACTCGAAAAGGAGTTAAGTTTGTTTGGACGGAGGAATGTGAAGAGAATTTCAAGGAGTTAAAAACAAGGTTATCCAGTGCACCTGTACTCACACTGCCTTGTAGTGGAGAAAGGTTTGTGATCTACAGTGATGCATCCAAGAAGGGATTGGGGTGTGTTATTATGCAAAATGATATGGTGATAGCTTATGCCTCATGACAGTTGAAAATACATGAGAAAAATTACCCAACTCATGATTTGGAGTTAGCTGCGGTAATCTTTGCATTAAAGATTTGGAGGCATTACCTTTATGGTGAAAGGTGTGATATTTATACTGATCATAAAAGTTTAAAGTATATTTTCACACAAAAGGAGATGAATATGCACCAAAGAAGATGTTTGGAGATGATTAATGATTATGACTGCTCAATCCATTACCACCCTTTGAAAGCAAACAAGGTGGAAAATGCATTAAGTTGATAAGACCATGCCAGTTTATCCATGATGAGGATAAAAAAAGATCCAATATTTATGGATTTACAAAGGATGGATCTTTGAATTATAATGAAAGGGGAAAAATTTTATCTTTCTCAAATGAATGTTCAACCATCTATAAATGTGAAGATTAAATAGGAACAGAAAGAAGATGTCGAGTTACAAAAAATGGTGAGAAATGTTCCTGAATGTAACCATGATTGTGATGGGATAATAAAGTTCAGGAACCGGGTTTGTGTTCCTCCCATCCCCAAATTAAAGAAGGAGCTGCTGGATGAGGCTCATAGTTCTTCATTCTTTATTCATCTTGGAAGCACGAAGATGTATAGGGACCTGAAAGAGTACTTCTGGTGGGATGGCATAAAAAGTGATGTTGCGGAATATGTCTCTCGATGCTTGGTTTGTCAACAAGTTAAAGCTGAGAGACAAAAGTCTAAGGGGATGTTACAACCATTACCCATACCCGAATGGAAATGGGAAAACATCACTATGGACTTTGTCACAGGACTTCCTAAAACATCCAAAGGCAATAATGCTATCTGGGTCATAGTTGATTGTCTTACAAAATCTACACACTTCATTGCTATTAGAGAGGATTTCTCTCTAGATCAGCTTTCCAGGATATATGTAAAGGAAGTGGTAAGATTGCATGGATTACCACTTTCTATTATATCTGATCGGGATCCGAGGTTTACCTCAAAGTTCTGGCGAAGTCTTCAGCATACTCTGGATACAGAGTTGAGTTTCAACACTGCTTATCATCCTCAGACAGATGGTCAGTTTGAGAGAACAATTCAAACTCTAGAAGATATGTTGAGAGCTTACTCTATGGATTTCAAAGGTGGTTGGGATTAACACCTACCTTTGGTGAAATTTTCTTATAATAATAGCTTTCACTCCAGTATTCAGATGGCTCCTTATGAAGCTCTCTATGGAAAGAAATGCAGGACTCCAACTTGCTGGGATGAAGTTGGGGAAAGAAAGCTATTAGGACATGATCTCGTTGATGAAATGGCAGAAAAGGTCAGATCTATTCAACAACACATAAGAGCAGCTCAGAGTCGACATAAAAGTAATGCCGACAACCGAAGAAAAGACCTAGAGTTTGAAGTGGGTGATAAAGTGTTCATACGAATATCTCCCTGGAAGAGGGTTATGAGATTTGGAAAGAAGGGGAAGTTGAGCCCTAGATATATCGGTCCTTTCAAAATACTGGATCGTGTTGGGAAGGTAGATTACCAATTGGTGCTTCCACTGAATCTATCTCAAGTTCATGATGTGTTCCATGTATCTCTCCTGAGAAAGTACATACCTGATCCTTCACATGTACTCAGCTCAGAAGTTGTACCGCGGGATCAAGATCTTTCTTATGAAGAACAAACGATAGAGATTCTGGATCGTAGCAAAAAAGTCCTATGAAAAAAGACCACTAGATTGGTGAAAGTTTTATGGAGGAACCACCGATTAGAAGATGCTACATGGGAGCTTGAGGATTTGATGAGGGAGAGGTATCCTCATCTGTTTGTTACAAAGTGATTAATTTTGAGGGTGAAATTCATTTTAAGGGGGGTAGAATGTAACACCCGAGACTTTTATGTTATATAAATCATCAAAGGAATATTTTTCTACACACAACACTTTCTTGGCTTACTTTACACGAAATCGCGATCTTCCTCGATAGCTTGCGTCGTACGCAATACCGAGTTTCACTAAACAACGATATACTATTAAAATATTATTAAAACTAGCCGTTATGAATAGTAATAACCACTTTTTGAAATTTTATAAATTTTATTTTTCAAAATGGACTTCATTTTTGGATTCGGAATATCGAAATTATCCTAGGGTGAAATTTTGGTATTTTTCTGAAAACTTTCAATTTTTGATGAATAGTGAAACCAGTAAGTGGTAGTTAAAAAAACTGAATTTTTCATAAAACATAATTTTACCGCTTCTATGAGTGGAATTTCAAAAATCCGAGAGACACGGTTAATATCAAGGACAAAAATGTGGTTCAATGAGTTGAAAATAATTTTTGGTGAATAACAACTTTTTACCTTTTTTTTACCACGGTTAAAAGTAAATAGGGTAATTAAGGGTAAAAATGATATTATTATTACCCTAACACATGTCCTAATTCTATTGGACAAGTGTAATTCGGCCAAAAACAAACTTAGGAATAAAATATGACCATTTAGGCCCACTTGGATTAGATTAGGACATTTATTATTAATTTCTTTATAGAAGGGTTAAAATAGTTAAAATCGAAGTTTAATAACTAAATCATTTTTAATATGGGGTTATACGTAAGATAAATTCAACTATAAATATTCATTAGAAAGATAACAAGATTTAATACATAATGATATTTTATTTTTAATTTTTAGACTTTAAATAATTTAATTTATTTATGACACAACAATGATGTAGTAATTATCTTATTAATGAAGTATTGACATAATTGATGTTATAAATACCCAAATAAATATAATTTGAGACTTTTTATGAATTACACTAATTTTCTAGGTAAATATGACATGTTATTATTGATTTAATTAACTTTTTTCGAACTTATAATGCTGTCATGAGTTTCACAAAAATCAATTACTAAATAGTGTCAAAATTGACATAAAATAGTTTTTAAAACAAATATTATATTATTAATTGTTATTTTATTCCTAAAAATCTAAGGTTAGGAAATATGACTTAGGTAAGGTTATATATATTAATAATAAAAAACTTGGGGTTCTTTTGGCTTGATATAGTAAGTTTATTAATCTTATAGTATAAGAACACAAGAAGACACGGTAAAAGTAAAATTATTTAAATTAATGTTAAATCTAAATCATAAGGTCAAAATAGGAACCTAAACTTGTCTAAATTCTATTTTATGAGATTATTTCGACCCATACCAACCTTATCCTTGAAATAAATCAATTTGGAGCTATTTAAAACCGAACTTGACTTTATAATAAAATAATATTTTTAGTTATTCCAAAGGTGCCCCTCTCCTCCCTTATAAAAGGGCACCTCCTCCCCCTCTTCCTCACACCACTTTGAGCCTTCAAGCTCGGAAAACCCCTGCCACGTTCTCCTATCCACTTTCCTAGATATATCCTAGAGTTCCTGGTCTTCTTCAAAGACCAATTTTAGTGCCCTAAAAGAAGGTCTCAAAGAAGCACTTCAAAGAAGAGGGAATGTCCGTTACCGATTCTTTCATCTTTATTTCTTCTTCCACTTCTTCTTATTTAGTTTTTTCATTATGAAGTATTAAAATCAGTATCACTCATATACTGATATGTTATTATAAGTATGAAACAACCCTATTTCACCATCTATCCATCCTACGGAAAAAGAAATCACCGCGCGTGCGTACATACAGAATACCGTGTCCACGCCATGGTGTAATCTATTTTCCACCACCACCTCACTTGGATGGGTATAATGGTGTAAATAATGACTTTATATGACTATTATAAAGTGATACTGATTCTTAAATAGTATAAATACACTCCAATACAATTCCACGATCATAGGAACGATATCATCACTCGTGCGTACGTACGGAATACTGTCTCCACGATGTGATGCGACTCGTTCTACATGATATTTATTTCATAATGATTATATAAATGAATTGAATGAATGAATATGATATATATTACACTAATACCATTCTGTAAATGAGGTATCTATAAACTAAAGAGAAGAATAAGAATTTATTCGACAAAACACGCATAAGAACAAAAAGTTATAAACACCCGAATAACAAGTAACAATGAAATATTACTACTAAGAAGCTAAGAATATGACCATATATGATATCATAAAAATAATTATGATTATATAATAAGTCAATAACATTATTTAAATAATTATACAGGTGGTTCAGACACATACAAAGCATATCAGACCTAAGTTAAAGGAAAATATCACAATCTCATTTTTATCCGAGATTGTTTATACTTTGAAATTCACTGGGGTGTATTTTATCATCCACATCCATGTTTCCTCAATATGTAATATTTATATCCTTATAAAATAGTTTATATCCAATTTTACCCTTCGGTGAGTTTTTAGTAAAAGATATGAAAGGAATCTTTTGTCATTTTTCGTACGAGGTACTTTTTGACTTTTCCGACAAAAGTACGAAGAATGTTTTTTTAACTTATACGGCATGAATGGATTTTTAAAACATTATTTCCAAGAATCTTCCTTTAAAAGTTTTAAAGTTTATTTTTAATCAAATTCTTTTAGTTTAGAATTGTACGACATGTTAAGAAAGGAAAAGTGTTTTTGAAGAAGAAAGGATATTTTTCTCAAGAATGGAGTTCAAGTGTTTTATAAAAATTATTTTCCATCTAAGATAATAAAGGGTTCTGTTTTTATCTCTATTATTACATTGATTTTATTATGTTGTGATGGAATTATATTTTTATGAATTCTTTTATCTTATATGAATTGTTTTATGATGTCACGATGTTTAAGAATTCCGTTTTTATTACATGGGTTATGCAATGATGTATGATTTATGATTTTTGTGGCACACATAAGAATGGTTTCATTATGAGATGGGTGGGACCTATATCTCCCTCCAATGCATTGGGTAAAGATTTTATATCTCATGAGATAGACATGGATGGATTGGTAGGTTATACCGGTTTAGTGAAACAGGACTGAAACGAGGGTGACTCGGTTCAGAAATGGACTTTGTCCACTAAGATAGTCTTGGCAATGAGTCTTGACTAACAAGAAATGATTGTCTATGATTATGTGTGTATGCCACAAGGTTTCATGTTTTAAGTTATGATTATTGGAATTACATTTCACTTTTATGATTTATCCCATGTTATGATATTATGATCTCTTTTGCAGGTTAAGATTTTCAAAAGTTATGTTCTTATGTATATGATGTGATTGATATTTCTTTGGTTTACCCTTACTGAGAATTTGAGCTCAACCTTTTGTATGTTTTATTTCCCCAGGTCAGGAAGAAGGTTATTAAGTAGGATATTCCAAAAAGGGACTCAAGATATGATGAAATAAATGGGAGGCAAATTAGATTCTTTATGAACCAGTTGTTTATGTTTCCCAGTTTCTAAAGACTCTATACCTATACGGTCCTTTCTTGGTTTTGTTATATGTTGTAATAAGGGTGCTTCAATTCTGAAGTAATAACAATGTTTGTAAAGTATGGGTTGTTATTGTTGGTATCAGAGGAAAGGTATAGTCAACCTTTAGAAACTAGGATGCGAAAGCCTTAGTAAGAACCCTAAGGATAAGTCTAAGCATAGAACACAATCTTAGTGTTTTAGAAATGGTCATGAATAACCTAGGATAAGACCTTAAGTGTGAAATTTTATTCTTGATTATATGGGTTTCCTATTATAATTAGTGTTTCTCACTCTATTCTTCTTGGTTTTAGTCAATGGCTGGAACCCGAAGGAACCGTGTTAATGCAGAATGCAACGGGCAATGCAATGATTGTCCCCCTGAGCAACCAAATGTTATGGGAGATGGAATTAAAAATCTTGTAGCCATGATCACACAACTTTATCAATATATGAATCATGAAAGACTTCCAAACGAGCAAAGGAAGGAGCAACATTCTGTTGAATCCTTCATGAGACAGCGTCCACCTTCATTCAGCGGGTCTACTGATCCATTAGTTGCTGAACAATGGATTAGTACCACTGAAAAGATATTTTCAGTTCTTCAATGTTTTGAGCATGATAAAGTCATCTTAGAAGTGTATCGTTTGGAGGGTGATGCTGATCAATGGTGGAATCTTATTAAGAATACGAGGCAAAGGGATGAAATTGAGTCCATGGAATGGGACGAGTTCAAGAACTTATTTTTCAATAAGTACTTCCCTCGTATTCTCCGAACAAAGATGGAGAAAGAGTTTCTTGAACTGAAGAAAAAGGATGATGAATCTGTTGGTACCTATGAAGAAAATTTTACAAGACTTGCAAGGTATGCTTCTGGTATTATTATCCAACCTGAGAGTAAGTTCGATCAATTCTTTAGTGGCTTAAAACCAAGTCTTCGAAGGGCCTTAGCCATAAGGGACTTCAATAGCTACGAGGAAATCGTTCGATGTGCTCTCAAAGTTGAGATGGAGATTGGAGTAACCCATCAGTCATATGGGTTTGATAAGAAGATGAAAATGGAATTCAAAGGAAAATCTAAAGAGCACACTGAAAAGAAGATGAGCTTTCCCTTATGCTCAAAGTGTGGAAAGAAACATGGAGGGAGTTGTCTAAAAGGGACAAGTAAATGTTTCAAATGTGTAAAGTAAGGTCATCGGGCATTTGAATGTCGCGATGATGGGAAGAAGATTTCTAATGATGCAAACAAAGGAAGGGATACACAGAATGAACCTACTACACTTCAATGTTTCAAGTGCAAGGATATGGGACATTATTCCAATAAATTCCCTAATCCATGGGTTGATGATGATGGTCAACGTCAACAAACTCTTAAGGCTAAAGACAAAGGAAAGTCACATGCAATTTCTATCAGCGATGTGGAGTACGATAACGATGTGGTGAAAGGTACACTTACCATCCACTATAAAGTAGAAAATGTTTTAATTGATTCTGGATCCACCCACTATTTTATTTCTAAAGAATTTTTTAAGGGTATCACCGTATTACCTCAACAATTAGATGTTGAGTTAGCTGTGACAACACCTAATGGCACAACAGTCGCATCAAAAGTTTATAATTCTTCTCTGATTGCAGTTTTTGGAAAAGTGCTTCTTGAAAATCTTGTGATCCTTCCTATAGTGGAATTTGATGTGATTCTTGGCATGGATTGGCTTTCTCTACATGGAGCTCATATCAATTTCCAAATAAGGGAAGTCACATTTCATATTCCAGATCAATCTATGATCGTCTATCGATGCAAGGATGAACATTACCTTCTAGTAGAAATTTCTTCCATTTTATGGGTATTGATTCCACTAAATGAAGGTTATTTATCTCAAATGGTTGGTGAGAAACTCACGATTAAGAATATTCCCATTGTATGGGAGTTTTATGATGTCTTTCCGGAGGAATTATAGGGTCTTCCACCGAATCGTGAAGTTGAGTTTTCAATAGAACTCGTACCGGGGGCTTTGCCTATTTCAAAGACACCTTATAGAATGGCCCCAATTGAGTTGCAGGAATTGAAGAAGCAACTCCAAGAGAATCTAGATAAGGGGTTCATACGCCCTAGTGCGTCACCTTGGGGAGCACCTGTTCCGTTTGTTAAGAAGAAAGATGGATCAATGAGACTCTGCATTGATTATAGAGAACTTAACAAGATCACTGTCAAGAACAAATATCCTCTCCCACACATTGATGACCTATTTGACCTACTACGCGGAGATGAATACTTTTCCAAGATTGATCTTCGTTCAGGGTATCATCAATTAAGGGTCAAAAGGGAGGATATACCAAAGACGACTTTCCGTACAAGGTATGGACACTATGAATTTATAGTGATGCCATTTGGTCTTACTAATGCCCCTACTATCTTCATTGATCTAATGAATAGAGTCTTTAGAGACTATCTTGATCAGTTTGTGGTAGTCTTTATAGACGATATTCATGTATATTCAAAGAGCAAGGAAGAACATGAAGATCACTTGAGAATTATATTGAAGACCCTGAGAAAGGAGAAGCTTTTTTCCAAATTTACCAAGTGTGAATTTTGGCTTAAAAAAGTTTCATTTTTGGGTCACATAATCTCAAAAGAGGGGATATCTGTGAATCCAGCAAAAACAGAGGTTTTCGAAAGACGGTCGAGACCAACAACAGTAACCGAGATCCAAAGGTTTCTTGGTTTGGATGGATATTATCGACGTTTTGTGAAAGATTTTTCATGATTATCTAATCCACTCACCAAGTTGAGTCGAAAAGGATTTAAGTTTGTTTGGATGGAGGAATGTGAAGAGAATTTCAAGGAGTTAAAAAGAAGGTTATCTAGTGCAACTGTACTCACACTACCTTGTAGTGGAGAGAGGTTTGTGATCTACAGTGATGCATCCAAGAAGGGATTGGGGTGTGTTCTTATGCAAAATGATATGGTGATAGCTTATGCCTCACGACAGTTGAAAATACATGAGAAAAATTACCCAACTCATGATTTTGAGTTAGCTGCGGTAATCTTTGCATTAAAGATTTGGAGGCATTACCTTTATGATGAAAGGTGTGATATTTATACTGATCATAAAAGTTTAAAGTATATTTTCACACAAAAGGAGCTGAATATGCGCCAAAGAAGATGGTTGGAGCTGATTAAGGATTACGACTGCTCAATCCATTACCACCCTGGGAAAGCAAACAAGGTGGCGGATGCATTAAGTCGACAAGACCATGCCAGTTTATCCATGATGAGGATCACAAAAGATCCAATATTTATGGATTTACAAAGGATGGATCTTGGAATTATAATGAAAGGGGAAAAATCTTATCTTTCTCAAATGAATGTTCAACCATCTATACATGTGAAGATTAAAGAGGCACAGAAAGAAGATGTCGAGTTACAAAAAAAGGTGATAAATGTTCCTGAATGCAACCTTGATTGTGATGGGATAATAAAGTTCAGGAACCAGGTTTGTGTTCCTCCCATCCCCGAATTAAAGAAGGAGCTACTGGATGAGGCTCATAGTTCTTCATTCTCTATTCATCTTGGAAGCACGAAGATGTATAGGGACCTGAAAGAGTACTTCTGGTGGGATGGCATGAAAAGAGATGTTGTTGAATATGTCTCTCGATGCTTGGTTTGTCAACAAGTTAAAGCTGAGAGACAAAAGTCTAAGGGGATGTTACAACCATTACCCATACCCGAATGGAAATGGGAAAACATCACTATGGACTTTGTCACAGGACTTCTTAAAACATCCAAAGGCAATAATTCTATCTGGGTCATAGTTGATCGTCTTACAAAATCTGCACACTTCATTGATATTAGAGAGGATTTCTCTCTGGATCAACTTGCTAGGATATATGTAAAGTAAGTGGTAAGATTGCATGGAGTACCACTTTCTATTATATATGATCAGGATCCGAGGTTTACCTCAAAGTTCTGGTGAAGTCTTCAGCATACTCTGGATACAGAGTTGAGTTTCAGCACTGCTTATCATCCTCAGACAGACGGTCAGTTTGAGAGAACAATTCAAACTCTAGAAGATATGTTGAGAGCTTGCTCTATGGATTTCAAAGGTGGTTGGGATCAACACCTACCTTTGGTGGAATTTTCTTATAATAATAGCTTTCACTCCAGTATTCAGATGGCTCCTTATGAAGCTCTCTATGGAAAGAAATGCAGGACTCCAACTTGCTGGGATGAAGTTGGGGAAAGAAATCTATTATGACCTGATCTCATTGATGAAATGGAAGAAAATGTCAGATCTATTAAACAACACAAAAGAGCAGCTCAGAGTCGACATAAAAGTTATGCCGACAACCGAAGAAAAGACATAGAGTTTGAAGTGGGTGATAAAGTGTTGTTATGAATATCTCCCTGGAAGAGGGTTATGAGATTTGGAAAGAAGGGGAAGTTGAGCCCTAGATATATCGGTCCTTTCGAAATACTGGATCGTGTTGGGAAGGTAGCTTACCAATTGGTGCTTCCACCGAATCTCTCTCAAGTTCACGATGTATTCCATGTATCTCTCCTGAGAAAGTACATACCTGATCCTTCACATGTACTCAGCTCAGAAGTTGTACCGCTGAAGCAAGATCTTTCTTATGAAGAACAACCGATAGAGATTCTGGATCATAGTGAAAAAGTCCTACAAAACAAGACCACTCGATTGGTGAAAGTTTTATGGAGGAACCACCGATTAGAAGAAGCTACATGGGAGCTTGAGGATTTGATGAGGGAGAGGTATCCTCATCTGTTTGTTACAAAGTGATGAATTTTGAGGGCGAAATTCATTTTAAGGGGGGTAGAATGTAACACCCGATTCTTTTATGTTATATAAATCATCAATGGAATATTTTTCTACACACAACACTTTCTTGGCTTTCTTTACACGAAATCACGACCTTTCTCGATAGCTTGCGTCGTACGCAATACCGAGTTTCACTAAACAACGATATACTATTAAAATATTATTAAAACTAGCCGTTATGAATAGTAATAACCACTTTTTAAAATTTTATAAATTTTATTTTTTAAAATGGACTTCATTTTTGGATTCGGAATATCGAAATTAGCCTAGGGTGAAATTTTGGTATTTTTCTGAAAACTTTCAATTTTTGATGAATAGTGAAACCACTAAGTGGTAGTTAAAAAAACTGAATTTTTCATAAAACTTAATTTTACAGCTTCTGTGAGTGGAATTTCAAAAATCCTAGAGACACGGTTAATATCAAGGACTAGAATGTGGTTCAATGAGATGAAAATAATTTTTTGTGAATAGTAACTTTTTACCTTTTTTTTACCACGGTTAAAAGTAAATAGGGTAATTAAGGGTAAAAATGATATTATTATTACCCTAAAACATGTCCTAATTCTATTGGACAAGTTTAATTGGACCAAAAACAAACTTAGGAATAAAATATGACCATTTAGGCTCACTTGTATTAGATTAGGACATTTATTATTAATTTATTTAAAGAAGGGTTAAAATAGTTAAAATCAAAGTTTAATAACTAAACCATTTTTAATATGGGGTTATAAATAAGATAAATTCGACTATAAATATTCATTAGAAATATAAAAATATTTCCTACATAATTATATTTTATTTGTAATTTTTAGACTTTAAATAATTTAATTTATTTATGACACAACAATGATGTAGTAATTATCTTATTAATGAAGTATTGACATAATTGATGTTATAAATACCCAAATAAATATAATTTGAGACTTTTTATGAATTACACTAATTTTATAGGTAAATATGACATGTTATTATTGATTTAATTAACTTTTTTCGAACTTATAATTCTGTCATGAGTTTCACAAAAATCAATTACTAAATAGTGTCAAAATTGACATAAAATAGTTTTTAAAACAAATATTATATTATTAATTGTTATTTTATTCATAAAAATCTGAGGTTAGGAAATATGACTTAGTTAAGGTTATATATATTAATAATAAAAAACTTGGGGTTCGTTTGGCTTGATATAGTAAGTTTATTAATCTTATAGTATAAGAACACAAGAAGACACGGTAAAAGTAAAATTATTTAACTTAATGTTAAATCTAAATAATAAGGTTAAAATAGGAACCTAAACTTGTCTAAATTCTATTTTATGAGAGGATTTCGACCCATCCCAACCTTATCCTCGAAATAAATCAATTTGGAGATATTTAAAATCGAACTTGACTTTATAATAAAATAATATTTTTAGTTTTTCCAAAGGTGCCCCTCTCCTCCCTTATAAAAGGGCACCTCCTCCCCCTCTTCCTCACACCACTTTGAGCCTTCAATCTCGGACAAACCCTGCCACGTTCTCCTATCCACTTCCCTAGATATATCCTAGAGGTCCTGGTCTTCTTCAAAGACCAATTTTATTGCCCTAAAAGAAGGTCTCAAAGAAGCACTTCAAAGAAGAGGGAATGTCCGTTACCGATTCTTTCATCTTTATTTCTTCTTCCACTTCTTCTTATTTAGTTGTTTCATTATGAAGTATTAACATCAGTATCACTCATATACTGATATGTTATTATAAGTATGAAACAACCCTATTTCACCATCTATCCATCCTACGGAAAAAGAAATCACCGCGCGTGCGTACATACAGAATACCGTGTCCACGCCATGGTGTAATCTATTTTCCACCACCACCTCACTTGGATGGGTATAATGGTGTAAATAATGACTTTATATGACTATTATAAAGTGATACTGATTGTTAAATAGTATAAATACACTCCAATACAATTCCACGATCATAGGAACGATATCATCACTCATGCGTACGTACGGAATACCGTCTCCACGATGTGATGCGACTCGTTCTACATGATCTTCATTTCATAATGATTATATAAATGAATTGAATGAATGAATATGATATATATTACACTAATACCATTCTGGAAATGAGGTATCTATAAACTAAAGAGAAGAATAAGAATTTATTCGACAAAACACGCATAAGAACAAAAAGTTATAAACACCCAAATAACAAGTAACAATGAAATATTACTACTAAGAAGCTAAGAATATGACCATATATGATATCATAAAAATAATTATGATTCTATAATAAGTCAATAACATTATTTAAATAATTATACAGGTGGTTCAGACACACACAAAGCATATCATACCTAAGGTAAAGGAAAATATCACAATCTCATTTTTATCCGAGATTGTTTATACTTTGAAATTTACTGGGGTGTATTTTATCATCCACATCCATGTTTCCTCAATATGTAATATTTATATCCTTATAAAATAGTTTATATCCAATTTTACCCTTCGGTGAGTTTTTAGTAAAAGATATGAAAGGAATCTTTTGTCATTTTTCGTACGAGGTACTTTTTGACTTTTCCGACAAAAGTACGAAGAATGTTTTTTTAACTTATACGGCATGAATGGATTTTTAAAACATTATTTCCAAGAATCTTCCTTTACAAGTTTTCAAGTTTATTTTTAATCAAATTCTTTTAGTTTAGAATTGTACGACATGTTAAGAAAGGAAAAGTGTTTTTGAAGAAGAAAGGATATTTTCCTCAAGAATGGAGTTCAAGTGTTTTATAAAAATTATTTTCCATCTAAGATAATAAAGGGTTCTATTTTTATCCCTATTATTACATTGATTTGATTATGTTGTGATGGAATTATATTTTTATGAATTCTTTTATCTTATATGAATTGTTTTATGATGTCACGGTGTTTAAGAATTCCGTTTTTATTACATGGGTTATGCAATGATGTATGATTTATGATTTTTGTGGCACACATAAGAATGGTTTCATTATGAGATGGGTGGGACCTATATCTCCCTCCAATGCATTGGGTAAAGATTTTATATCTCATGAGATAGACATGGATGGAATGGTAGGTTATACCGGTTCAGTGAAACAGGACTGAAACGAGGGTGACTCGGTTCAGAAATGGACTTTGTCCACTAAGATAGTCTTGGCAATGAGTCTTGACTTACAAGAAATGATTATCTATGATTATGTGTGTATGCAACAAAGTTTCATGTTTTAAGTTATGATTATTGGGATTACATTTCACTTCTATGATTTATCCCATGTTATGATATTATGATCTCTTTTGTAGGTTAAGATTTCCAAAAGTTATGTTCTTATGTATATGATGTGATTGATATTTCTTTTGTTTACCCTGACTGAGCATTTGAGCTCACCCTTTTGTATGTTTTATTTCCCCAGGTCAGGAAGAAGGTTATTAAGTAGGATATGCCAAAAAGGGACTCTAGATATGATGAAATAAATGGGAGGCAAAGTAGACACTTTATGAACTAGTTGTTTATGTTTCCCAGTTTCTAAAGACTCTATACCTATACGGTCCTTTCTTGGTTTTGTTATATGTTGTAATAAGTGTGCTTCAATTCTGAAGTAATAACAATGTATGTAAAGTATGGGTTGTTATAATTTAAAATTCACATAATTATAAAATAAAACTTTTACATTGAAAATATTCTTATAAGCTTGTAAGGGAAGCTTTGATGATTTTATAACGGCAGTAAATATCCACACCCACCGTATAAGTTAAAAAAAACATTCTTACCCTAAATTTGTCGAAAGGTTAAAAGTGCCTTGTTTGGAAAACGACAGAAAGATTCCTTTAAAAACATATAAGGGTATAAATTACTTTAACCCATATTCTTTGTTAATAGTAAAAATGTTTTTAAATACATTTCGAAGAAACATGGATGTAGATGATAAAGAAATCCCATTAGATTATTACGTATAAACAACCTCGGATAATGAAGAGATTGCGAAATAAACCCTTACCTTGTACTTTTAATTGGTTGGGGGTAGTTTAACCTCCTTTATAATGGTAAAATAATTGTTATTAAATTATTCAATAATCATATACCTTAATATGATATCATATATGATCTTTTAACATTGCTTTGTTAATAATATCTTAGAATTATCGTCGTTTCGGGTGTTAACTTACTCGTTTTCTTTTATATGTTTTGTTACGTAAGATAGGTTTTTCATGGATAGGTTGTATATTATTCATATCCAGAATTATATAAAGTCCTTAAACATTATTTTTAAATCATAAAATGATAATTATACATGAATGGATATGATAGAGAATGAATCTCATCGCGTTCGTGGAGACGGTAGTCCGTACGTACGCACGAGCGACAATATCATTCTTTTGATATTAAAATAATATATAATTGGATGGTATATCATATATAAAGATTAATTATCATGTTATATTTATTATTTACATTAATTACACATCATTATTATACTCATCCAAATAATAATTTATTGAATAACAATTACACCACGATGTGGAGACGGTAAGCTGTAAGTACGCACGTATGGTGACATGTTATTCCAAGGGTGGATAAAATACTGAATATGATTGTACCATATTTATAATAATATTACAGTATATAGGAGATACTGGATTCATTATTTTATAATGGGGAAAACAAATAAAGAAGATGTTGAAGAAGAAATGAATTTGAAAAAGGGTGGTGAAAACATTACCTCTTCTTCAGGTTCTTCCTTTTGATTTGATCAAAAGGGCTCATTAGGTTGGCTTTCTGATCAAACTAAGGCCTCTAGGCTGTATTGAGGGAAGTTTATAGAGTATTTGGGTAGGGTTTAGCCTAACCAAAAGGCTATGAAGGTGTGAAGTAATGAGAAGGGGGAGTGCCCTTTTATAAGAGGGATGAGGGGCACCTTTGGAAAAGCTAGAAATATTAATTTATAATAAATTAATATTCGGTTTCTAATGGATCCAAAGTTGATTATTCAAATTTAAATGTGGGGATAGGTCAAAAAACATTCAAACAATAGAATTTAGGCAGGTTTGGGTTACTATATTAACCTTATCTTTTAGTTTTAACTCTTAGTTAACTAGTTTGACATTTACCATGTCACTTTGTATTTTTATATTATATAGTTAATAAACTTACTATATACATCCAAGAGACCCCCAAGTGGTCGAGTAATGATACACCTATCATGATATATGTCTCTTGACCGAATCTTAGATTTTTATGAATTTAATATCAATTAATAATATAATATATGTTTTAAAAACTCTTTTATGACAATTTTGACACTATTCAATAGTTGATTTTTGTGAAACTCATAACAGAATGATTACTTCGACAAAAGTTAATTAAATCAACCATAACATGTCATATTAACCTAGAAAATTAGTTTAATTCATAACAAGTCTCAAATTATATTTATTTGGGTATTTATAATATCAATTATTCCAATTTTTCATTAATTAGGTAATTACTGCATCATCATTGTGTCATAAATAAATTAAATGTTTTAATGTATAAAAATTATAAATAAAATATCATTATGTAGTAAATATTTTTATATTTCTACTGAATATTTACAATCGAATTTATCTTATGTATAACCCTATATTAAAAATGTTTTATTAAATAAACTTTGATTTTAACTCTTTTAACTCTTCTTTGAATTAAATAATAATAAATGTCCTAATCTAATCCAAGTGGAACTAAATGATAATATTTTATTTCTAAGGTTGTTTTTGCTCAAGATAAACTTTTCCAATAGAATTAGGACACGTGTTAGGGTAATATTAATATCATTTTTACCCTTAATTACCCTATTTACTTTTAACCGTGGAAATTAAAAGTAAAAAGTTACTATTCACCAAAAATTATTTTCATCTCATTGAACCACATTTTACTTCTTGATATTAATAGTGTCTCTCAGATTTTTGAAATTCAATTCACAGAAGCGGTAAAATTAAGTTTTATGAAAAATTCAGTTTTTTTTAACTACCACTTAGTAGTTTCACTATTCATCAAAAATTGAAGTTTTTCAGAACAATGCCAAAATTTCACCCTAAGCTATAATTGATATTAAAAATTAAAAAATGATATCTATTTTACAAAATTACAAACATATAAGTTGCATTAATTAATTTTATAATTAATTCCCGCTGTCACAACAAATAGCGTGTTTTTAAGAAACAATATATATCAAAAGATTGACAATTGTTTAGGTCCAATTTCGAAGTGAAATTTATTCTAATGAACACCATTGGATAAAATGGTAAAAATATATTCTAATTATACTTTAAAACCACTCAAATTCATAATTTATCACCATTAATTATTTTGATTAAAAAAAGTTGTTTTTAATTAAAATTTAGTAATTTTCACTATTCATCAAAATATTAAAGTTATCCGAAAAGTACCAAAATTTAACTCTAGGATAATTTTGATATTACGAATCCAATAATGAATTCCATTTTGAGAGATAGAATTTATAAAATTTTAAAAATTAGGTATTACTATTCATAACGGCTGGTTTGGTAAGTCATGGTGCGCTTTAACTCGGTGTTGCGTGTAGTGCATGTTATTGAATTATTTTGAAGAAATAACACACTATGTAATCTTGGGGTGTTACATTCTCCCCTATTTCAATAAATTGCATCCTCGCAATTTGAAATTGTTATTCGAAAATATAAGGTTGGAAATAAAAAAATATCTTTGTGGGAAAACCCACATCGGAAATTGGGTTACTAAAATTTAGTGTTAATATTAGGAAAAGAGAAATGAAAGGGTTACCACCAAATTATGATCTCGATTAGGAGAACATTGGTGGCAATTAGAGACATATAATTGGAGGAAAAATGTAAATATTTATAGGTAGTGATTGAGGTCATCAATCACAAACAAGTTTAAAATTGAGGTCCTTAAATTCATCAATCTATAATGATTTAAAATACCATCGATTCAACAAAACATAAGGTATTAGGCTAACACATTATTGAAGTTTCAAAATATCTTAGTTGAAATCCCACATTGAAAAATTAATTTATGAGGCCTCTATTTAAAATAAAGAGTGGAAAGTATGAAGATTACTGAAAATAACACATACTAGGGTTCCATGTAGGAAAATATGGATATGGAAGAGAAATCTAACCATCAATTATCTGATGGAGAGTGGTAGAGAACATGGCTATGAAAAGGCCAACAATCCCAAAGCCATAAATTAGTGATGACTTAAGGAACCATCTAGGACAACATTTTTGTTCTATGTTACTTTTCATAATGTTGAGGAATTTATTTATGAGATTGGCTAAGATCATAAGGAGATATACTTACTTTATAATTAGAGTTTTATCCATTAATAAATTTCTATCACAAACTCATCTTTCACACTAAAAGATAATAGAACGTAAAAAAAATTCTATTTATACTATTCGTACAGGGTTCCAGAATAAACGAATTTATAATTCATCTACCAGATCTGTTAAAAAAAACTATATTATTTAATCCAGGACATCTCGTGGGACAGTGGTAGGTGATACACCCTTGTCTCCCTTCGGTTGTGGGTTCAAGTTTCGCGACCTTGCCAGTCGCGACGGGTTTCCGCCCGACCTCCAGGTTGTCCTATTATGGCAATCCCAAATTAATCTCAAACTAGAATTTATCCAAAATACTTCTGTCCAAACTCACAGTCCAACATTTATATGGAAGGTAAACATAATGTAGATCCTTTTTACCCCGTAATAGCATATGAATACCTTTATCATGTATTCTTTTAAAACACTGAAACATCCGGAATTACCATAATCCTTATTGATTACATTCATGCTCCCTTATTCCATATAGAATGATGGATATACTTCATCAATCCAAAAATGTTTTAAACCCCAACAATGATGGAATATACAAATCATTAATCAGCTTCAAGGTAGTCAAGAATATCCAGTATAATTTATCCAAATCAATCATGTATTATTCTAAAATCACTACCTCGATATCAAAACCATATTATGGTTTATCTTTCTCTCAACCATATATTTTCCAAAAATTTAACCTGCTATTGAGTCACTTTTCTTTGTTCCACGCAATCTCAAGTCCTTAATGAAATAGTACTGCAGTACAATCCTTATATACTCCATAATTATTATAACAAGTACATTGTTGATACAACACTCAAATGACATAATCAACATAAGAACTCTAATCATTCCTCTTCATCTATGGTAGTATCATAACTTGATTATTATCTAATAGCATCATTTGCGGAATAGTATGATGACTGGGACATAGGTTCGCGTAGTGTCCAAAATCCTTGCAAATGAAGCATTGTACATTTGAAACCATTTTCTTACCCTTGCAGTCATGTACTTTGTGCCCTTTTCATCCACACTTATAACAAACTCCCATTCCTTTGAGGCAAGTTCCAGGGTGTTTCTTCCCACAGTTATCACATATGGGAAAAATCTTCTTTTCCCTCTTCCCTTTATCTATCTTTCTCTCTACCATCCTTTTCTTATCTTGCTTCCCTTCAAAGCCATAGGACTTAGTAAACTCATTACTTATCTTATCAACACATGATATTATTTCTTCATATGATGATAATACATGGGAGACTATTTCCCTTCTAAATGATGTCTTAGTACCATGAAAGATACGATCCTTCTTACTCTTTGGATCATACGTATTACTGGAGTTCACATTCCTTCTACTGGGCACCATTTCTATATAATAGCATAAACTAGGTCACTTTATGAATTGCAATAAATAATTCCTAATGCAAGTTGAACAGTTTAGGGATATAATCCATAATAATAAAAAATGTTTTCTTTTAGTAAGTATATACTCATGAGCCCTTCATAATGGTTTGTAAATAAAATGAGAATTATCCTAAGCATATCCCACAGGAGTGTCGTAACCAAGAGTGCAGCAAGGCCCGTTATCGTGCACCAGTTCCCGTTCGAGTGTACCTCAAAGAGGTGTTTTCGGGTTTTACCCCAAGGTACATCTATGCCAGAGCCGCCTCTACCTGCTCGTATCCAGACATGGATGTATTGCTCAGAAAACTCAAAAAATCTCTACAATACAAAAATTCTAGGAAGTTCTTATATACTAATCCTCAAAGTCTATCTTAGGGCTATGTGCTCTAATCAGAGTTTATCTAAATCTAGTTTCCAAGGTTATTGCTAAACTTCCTCTGATACCAACTGTAACACCCCGACCCCAGTTACCCAGAGTCGGTGCATTATTTTAATACATTGGCATGATTACAATGAATAAAGTCCCAAAGGACTGATTAGTTTATCAGTATTGGAAAATAGATTACATACATGAATGTTAAATTACACTTCATAACATACAAAACAACATAAATAATCCTTTATGAATTCCGTTATTCCATTTTCTTAACCCTTCTTATCAATCACAATATACTTCTTGGAATACTGGGAAAAAATAAAACATAGAAAAGGGGTGAGATCACACACTCTGTAAGGGTAAGCAATACAGCGGAAACTTTCATAAATAAGCATAAACATTTAAGGCAATGTATAACTAAAACAAAAGCCTTTTAAACTTGAACTTCAACATAGTATGAAAAAAATGAAATAATGCCATTTAATTATTCACATAGATATTCTACTAATCGAATAATCACATGAAATATCAATAACCACTTTCATAATGATGGAATGCATAATGTCAGACTATCATAACCACATAGCCAAGGCCTCGTGCCAAGACTACAAATAAGATTTTTCCAAGGCCTTGTGCCAAGACACTAGTTTGTCTCATGAGACCTACCGATGCATTGAGGAGCTATAACGGGCTCCACCCATCACTTAATAAGTCCAATTCATTCCCATATGAAAATGTTTAAACATAAAATAAACATTCGTATTAAAACTAGAATATGAAATGTCAATACTTTATCCATAAACTATGAATGGTATAAAAATAACACATCCACAGTAAAACATATCACAAAACCTTCAATACAATACAAAAGTTTTGTATCATAATAAATAAACTTCAAATAAGCTTAAAATCCATCAAATGATGTTGATATAGATGAAATCAAAACTATTTGAGAGAAATATCTCTTTTCTCAAAATCATTGAAAAGTCACACATTTATAACGGAAGTAATTTAAAAGAGATTTTTGAATCAAAGTTTCCCATACCACTTTGAAACATTTGAAAATAAATATCATTTCAAAGACTTCATGTCCATATAAATAAATCCTTAAAATTATTTTGAAAACATGGACATTAATTAAAAATATTTATAAAGATAAATCTTTAAAACATTTAAAATTATGATCTTGATAAAGAGTACCCTTCAGAAATTCTTAAAATATTCATTTTGAAATCATTTAAAAGTAAAATAATTATAAAATAAAACATTTACATTGAAAATATTCTTATAATCTTGTAAGGGAAGCTTTGACGATTTTATAACGGCGGTAAATAGCCACACCCACCGTATAAGTTAAAAAAAGCATTCTTACCTTAAATTTGTCGAAAGGTTAAAAGTACCTTGTTTGGAAAAAGATGGAAAGATTCCTTTAAAAACACATAAGGGTATAAATGACTTTAACCCACATTCTTTGTAAATAGTAAAAATGTTTTGAAATACATTTCGAAGAAACATGGATGTGGATGATAAAGAAATCCCATTAGATTATTACGTATAAACAATCTCGAATAATGAAGAGATTGCGAAATAAACCCTTACCTTGTACTTTTCCTTGGTTGGGGGTAGGTTGACCTCCTGTATAATGGTGAAATAATTGTTATTAAATTATTCAATAATAATATACATTAATATGATATCATATATGATCTTTTAACATTTCTTTGTTAGTAATATCTTAGAATTATCGTCATTTTGGGTGCTAACTTACTCGTTTTCTTTTATATGTTTTGTTACGTAAGCCATGTTTGTCATGGATAGGTTGTATATTATTCATATCCAGAATGATATCAAGTCCTTAAAAATTATTTTTAAATCATCAAATGATAATTATACTTGAATGGATACGATAGAGAATGAATCTCATCGTGTTCGTGGAGACGGTAGTCCGTACGTACGCACGAGCGACAATATCATTCTTTTGATATTAAAATAATATATAATTGGATGGTATATCATATATACAGAATAATTGTCATGTTATATTTATTATTTACATGAATTACACACCATTATTATACTCATCCAAATAATAATTTATTGAATAACAATTACACCACGATGTGGAGACGGTAAGCCGTAAGTACGCACGTATGGTGACATGTTATTCAAAGGGTAGATAAAATACTGAATATGGTTGTACCATATTTATAATAATATTATATTATATAGGAGATACTGGATTCATTATTTTATAATGGAAAAAACAAAGGAATAAGATGTTGAAGAAGAAATGAATTTGAAAAAGGGTGGTGAAATCATTACCTCTTCTTCGAGTTCTTCCTTTTGATTTGATCAAAAAGGCTCCTTAGGTTGGCTTTATGATCAAGCTAAGGACTCTAGGTTGTAGTGAGGGAAGTTTAGAGAGTATTTGGGCAGGGTTTCACCGAACCAAAAGGCTATGAAGGTGTGAAGTAATGAGAAGGGGGAGTGCCCTTTTATAAGAGGGGTGAGAGGCACCTTTGGAAATGCTAGGAATATTAATTTATAATAAATTCATATTCAGTTTATAAGGGCTCCAAAGTTAATTATTCAAAGTTCAAGGTGGGGATAGGTCCAAAAAAATTCAACCAATAGAATTTAGACAGGTTTGGGTTACTATATTAACCTTATCTTTTAGTTTTAACTCTTAGTTAATTAGTTTGACATTTACCATGTCACTTTGTATTTTAATAATATATAGTTAATAAACTTACTATATACATCCAAACGACCCCCAAGTGGTCTATTAATGATACAACTATCATGATATAAGTCTTTTGGCCGAACCTTTGTTTTTTAAGAATTTAATATCAATTAATAATATATTATTTTTTTTAAAAACTCTTTTATGACAATTTTGACACTATTCAATAGTTGATTTTTTTGAAACTCATAACAGAATGATTACTTCGACCAAAGTTAATTAAATCAACCCTAACATGTCCTATTAACCTATAAAATTAGTTTAATTCATAAAAAGTCTCAAATTATATTTATTTGGGTATTTATAATATCAATTATTCCAATTTTTCATTAATTAGGTAATTACTGCATCATCTTTGTGTCATAAATAAATCAAATGTTTTAATGTATAAATATTATAAATAAAATATCATTATGTAGGAAATATTTTTATCTTTCTAATGAATATTTACAATTGAATTTATATTATGTATATCCCTATATTAAAAATGTTTTATTAAATAAACTTTGATTTTAACTCTTTTAACTCTTCCTTGAATTAAATAATAATAAATGTCCTAATCTAATCCAAGTGGACCTAAATGATAATATTTTATTCCTAAGGTTGTTTTTGGTCGAGATAAACTTGTCCAATAGAATTAGGACATGTGTTAGGGTAATATTAATATCATTTATACCCTTAATTACCCTATTTACTTTTAACCGTGGTAAATAAAAGTAAAAAGTTACTATTCACCAAAAATTATTTTCATCTCATTGAACCACATTTTACTTCTTGATATTAACCGTGTCTCTCGGATTTTTGAAATTCCATTCACATAAGCGGTAAAATTATGTTTTATGAAAAATTCAGTTTTTCTTAACTACCACTTAGTAGTTTCACTATTCATCAAAAATTGAAGTTTTTCAGAACAATGCCAAAATTTCACCCTAAGATATAATTGATATTCCAAATTCAAAAATGATATCTATTTTACAAAATTCTAAACATATAAGTTGCATTAATTAATTTTATAATTAATTCCCGCTGTTACAACAAATAGCGCGTTTTTAAGAAACAATATATATCAAAAGATTGACAATTATTTAGGTCCAATTTCGAAGTGAAATTAATTCTAATGAACACCATTGGATAAAATGGTAAAATTATATTCTAATTATACTTTAAAACCACTCAAATTCATAATTTATCACCATTAATTATTTTTATTAAAAAAGGTTGTTTTTAATTAAAATTTAGTAATTTTCACTATTCATCAAAATATTAACGTTATCCGAAAAGTACCAAAATTTCACCCTAGGCTAATTTTGATATTCTGAATCCAATAATGAAGTCCATTTTTAGAGATATAATTTATAAAATTTTAAAAAGTAGGTATTACTATTCATAACTGCTAGTTTGGTAAGTCATGGTGCGCATTAACTCGGTGTTGCGTGTAGTGCAAGTTATTGAATTATTTTGAAGAAATAACACACTATGTAATCTTGGGGTGTTACATTCTCCCCTCCTTCAATAAATAGCGTCCTCTCAATTTGAAATTGTTCTTCGAAAATATAAGGTTGAAAATAAAAAAATATCTTTGTGGGAAAACCCACATCGGAAATTGGGTTACTAAAATTTAGTCTTAATATTCGGAAAAGAGAAATGAAAGGGTTAACACCAAATTATGATCTCGATTAGGAGAACATTGGTGGGAATTAGAGACATATAATTGGAGGAAAAATGTAAATATTTATAGGTAGTGATTGAGGTCATCAATCACAAACAAGTTTAAAATTGAGGTCCTTAAATTCATCAATCTATGATGATTTAAAAGACCATCGATTCAACAAAACATAAGGTATTAGGATAACACATTTTTTATGTTTCAAAATATCTTAGTTGAAATCTCACATCGAGAAATGAATTAATGAGGCCTCTATTTAAAATAAAGAGTGGAAAGTATGAAGATTACCAAAAATAACACATACTAGGGTTCCATGTAGGAAAATATGGATATAGAAGAGAAATCTAACCATCAATTATATGATGGAGAGTGGTAGAGAACATGGCTATGAAAAGGCCAACAATCCCAAAGACATAAATTAGTGATGATTTAAGGTACCATCTAGGACAACATTTTTTTTCTAAGTTCCTTTTCTTAATGTTGAAGAATTGATTTATGAGATTGGCTAAGATCATAAGGAGATATACTTACTTTATAATTAGAGTTTTATCCATTAATAAATTTCTACCACAAACTCATATTTCACTCTAAAAGATAATAGAACGTAAAAAAAATTCTATTTATACTATTCGTATAGGGTTCCAAAATAAACAAATTTATAATTCATTTACCAGATATTTAAAAAAAAAACTATATTATTTAATCCAGAAAATCTCGTGGGCCAGTGGTAGGTGATACACCCTTGTCGCCCTTCGGTTGCGGGTTCAAGTCTCGCGGCCTTTCCGGTCGCGACGGGTTGTCGCCCGACCTCCAGGTTGTCCTTTTATGGCAATCCAAAATTAATCTCAAACTAGAATTTATCCAAAATACTTCTGTCTAAAATCATAGTCCAACATTTATAAGGAAGGTAAACATAATGTAGATCCTTTTTACCCCGTAATAGCATATTAATACCTTCATCATGTATTCTTTTTAAGCACTGAAACATCCTGAATTACCATAATCCTTATTGATTACATTCATGCTCCCTTATTCCATATAGAATGCTGGATATACTTCATCAATCCAAAAATGTTTTAAACCCCAACAATGATGGAATATACAAATCATTAATCAGCTCCAAGGTAGTCAAGAATATCCAGTATAATTTATCCAAATCAATCATGTATTATTCTAAAATCACTACCTTAGTATCAGAACCATATTATGGTTTATCTTTCTCTCAACCATATATTTTCCAAAAAATTTAACCTGCTATTGAGTCACTTTTCTTTGTTCCACACAATCTCAAGTCCTTAATGAAATAGTACTGCAGTATAATCCTTATATACTCCATAATTATTATAACAAGTACATTGTTGATACAACACTCAAATGACATAATTAACATAAGAACTCTAATCATTCCTCTTCATCTGTGGTAGTATCATAACTTGATTATTATCCAATAGCATCATTTGCGGCATAGTCTGATGACTGGGACATAGGTTCGCGTAGTGTCCAAACTCCTTGAAAATGAAGCATTGTACATTTGAAACCATTTTCTTACCCTTGCAGTCACGTACTTTGTGCCCTTTTCCTCCACACTTATAAGAAACTCCCATTCCTTTCAGCCAAGTTCTAGGGTGTTTCTTCCCACAGTTATCACATATGGGAAAATTCTTCTTTTACCTCTTCCCTTTATCCATCTTTCTCTCTTCCATCCTTTTCTTCTCTTGCTTCCCTTCAAAGCCATAGGACTCAGTAAACTCTTTACTTATCTTATCAACACATGATATTATTTCTTCATATGATGATAATACATGGGAGACTATTTCCCATCTAAATGATGTCTTAGTACCATGAAAGATACGATCCTTCTTACTCTTTGGATCATACGTATTACTGGAGTTCACATTCCTTCTACTGGGCGCCATTTCTATACAATAGCATAAAGTAGGTCAGTTTATGAATTGCAATAAATAATTCCTAATTCAAATTGAACAGTTTATGGATATAATCCATAATCATAAAAAATGTTTTCTTTAAGTAAGTATATACTCATGAGCCCTTCATAATGGTTTGTAAATAAAATGAGAATTATCCTAAGCATATCCCCTGGGAGTGTCGTAACCAAGAGTGCAGCAAGGCCCATTGTTGTGCACCAGTTCCCGTTCAAGTCTAGCTCAAAGATGTGTTTTTGGGTTTTACCCCTAGGTACATCTGTGCCACAGCCGCCTCTACCTGTTCGTATACAGAAAGGGATGTATTTCTCAGAAAACTCACAAAATCTCTACAATACCAAAATTCTAGGAAGTTATTATATACTAATCCTCAAAGTCTATCTTAGGGCTATGTGCTCTAATCAGAGTTTATCTAAATCTAGTTTCCAAGGTTATTGCTAAACTTCCTCTGATACCAACTGTAACACCCCGACCCCAGTCACCCAGAGTCGGTACATTATTTTAATACATTGGCATGATTACAAGGAATAAAGTCCCAATGTACCGATTAGTTTAGCAATCTTGGAAAATAGATTACATACATGAATGTTACCTTACAATTAATAACATACAAATCAAAATAAATAATCCTTTATTAATGCCATTATTCCCTTGTCTTAACCCTTCTTATCAATCACAATAATCTTCTTGGAATCCTAAAAAAAACATAGAAAAGGGGTGAGCTCAAACGCTCCGTAAGTGTAAGCAATACAACAGAAACTTTCATAAATAAGCATAAACATTTAAGGCAATGTATAACTAAAACAAAAGCCTTTTAAACTTGAACATCAACATAGTATGAAAAAAATAAAATGAAATAATTCCATTTACTTATTCACATGGATATTCTACTAATCGAATAATCACATGAAATATCAATAACAACTTTCATAATGATGGAATGAATAATTCCAGACTATCATAACCACATAGCCAAGGCCTCGTGCCAAGACTACAAATAAGATTTTAGCAAGGCCTTGTGCCAAGACACTAGTTTGTCTCATGAGACCTACCGATGCATCGAGGAGCTATAGCGGGCTCCACCCATCACTTACTAAATCCAATGCATTCCCATATGAAAATGTTTAAACATAACATAAACATTCATATTAAAACTAGCATACGAAATGCCAATACTTTCTCCATAAACAATGAATGGTATAAAACTAACACATCCACAGTAAAAGATATCACAAAAGCTTCAATACAATACAAAAGTTTTGTATCATAATAAATCAACTTCAAATAAGCTTAAAATCCATCAAATGATGTCGATATAGATGAAATAAAAACTATTTGAGAGAAATATCTCTTTTCTCAAAATCATTGAAAAGTCACACATTTATAACAGAAGTAATTTAAAAGAGATTTTTGAATCGAAGTGTCCCATACCACTTTGAAATTTTTGAAAAGAAATATCATTTCAAAGACTTAATGTCCATATAAATAAATCATTAAAATCATTTTGAAAACATGGACATTAATTAAAAAGATTTACAAAGATAAATCTTTAAAACATTTAAAATTATGATATTGATAAAGAGTACCTTTCAAAAATTCTTAAAATATTCATTTTGAAATAATTTAAAAGTCACATAATTATAAAATAAAACATTTAAATTTTAAATATTCTTATAATCTTGTAAGGGAAGATTTGAAGTTTTTATAACGGCGGTAAATAGCCACACCCACTGTATAAGTTAAAAAAAACATTCTTACCTTAAATTTTTCAAAAGGTTAAAAGTGCCTTGTTTGGAAAACGACGGAAATATTCCTTTAAAAACACATAAGGGTATAAATGAATTTAACCCATATTCTTTTTAAATAGTAAAAATGTTTTGAAATACATTTCGAAGAAACATGGATGTGGATGATAAAGAAATCCCAATAGATTATTACGTATAAACAACCTCGGATAATGAAGAGATTGAGAAATAAACGCTTACCTTGTACTTTTCCTTGGTTGGGGGTAGGTTAACCTCATGTATAATGGTGAAATAATTGTTATTAAATTATTCAATAATAATATACATTAATATGATATCATATATGATCTTTTAACATTTCTTTGTTAATAATATCTTAGAATTATCGTCGTTTCGGGTGTTAACTTACTCGTTTTCTTTTATATGTTTTGTCACGTAAGCCATGTTTTTCATGGATAGGTTGTATATTATTCATATCTAGAATGATACCAAGTCCTTAAACATTATTTTTAAATCATCAAATGATAATTATACTTGAATGGATACGATATAGAATGAATCTCATCGCGTTGGTGGAGACGGTAGTCCGTACGTACGCACGAGCGACAATATCATTCTTTTGATATTAAAATAATATATAATTGGATGGTATATCATATATAAAGAATAAGTATCATGTTATATTTATTATTTACATGAATTAAATATCATTATTATACTAATCCAAATAATAATTTATTGAATAACAATTACACCACGACGTGGAGACGGTAAGTCGTAAGTACGCACGTATGGTGACATGTTATTCAAAGGGTGGATAAAATACTGAATATGGTTGTACCATATATATAATAATATTACAGTATATAGGAGATATTGGAGTAATTATTTTATAATGGTAAAAACAAAGAAAGAAGATGTTGAAGAAGAAATGAATGTGATAAAGGGTGGTGAAAACATTACCTCTTCTTCGGGTTCTTCCTTTTGATTTGATGAAAAGGGCTCCTTAGGTTGGATTTCTGATCAAACAAAGGCCTCTAGGTTGTACTGAGGGAAGTTGAGAGAGTATTTGGGCAGGGTTTAGCCTAACCAAAAGGCTATGAAGGTGTGAAGTAATGAGAAGGTGGAGTGTCCTTTTATAAGAGGGGTGAGGGGAACCTTTGGAAAAGCTAGAAATATTAATTTATAATAAATTCATATTCGGTTTCTAATGGCTCAAAAGTTGATTATTAAAAGGTAAAGGCGAGGATAGGTCTAAAAACATTCAACCAATAGAATTTAGACAGGTTTGTGTTACTATATTAACCTTATCGTTTGGTTTTAACTCTTAGTTAATTAGTTTGACATTTACCATGTCACTTTGTATTTTTATATTATATAGTTAGTAAACTTACTATATACATCCAAGAAACCCCCAAGTGGTCCATTAATGATAAAACTATTATGATATAAGTATCTTGGCCGAAAATTATATTTTTATTAATTTAATATCAATTAATAATATAATATTTGTTTTAAAAACTCTTTTATGACAATTTTGACACTATTCAATGGTTGATTTTTGTGAAACTCATAACAGAATTATTACTTCGACCAAAGCTAATTAAATCAACCCTAACATGTCATATTAACCTATATAATTAGTTTAATTCATAACAAGTCTCAAATTATATTTATTTCTGTATTTATAATATCAATTATTCCAATTTTTCATTAATTAGGTAATTACTGCATCATCATTGTGTCATAAATAAATTAAATTTTTTAATGTATAAAAATTATAAATAAAATATCATTATGTAGGAAATATTTTTATATTTCTAATTAATATTTATAATCGAATTTATATTCTATATAACCCTATATTAAAAATGTGTAATTAAATAAACTTTGATTTTAACTCTTTTAACTCTTCTTTGAATTAAATAATAATAAATGTCCTAATCTAATCCAAGTGGACCTAAATGATAATATTTTATTCCTAAGGTTGTTTTTGGTCGAGATAAACTTTTCCAATAGAATTAGGACATGTGTTAGGGTAATATTAATATTATTGTTACCCTTAATTACCCTATTTACTTTTAACCGTGGTAAATAAAAGTAAAAAGTTAGTATTCACCAAAAATTATTTTCATCTCATTGAACCGCATTTTACTTGTTGATATTAACCGTGTCTCTCGGATTTTAGAAATTCCATTCACAGAAGCGGTAAAATTAAGTTTTATGAAAAATTCAGTTTTTTTTAACTACCACTTAGTAGTTTCACTATTCATCAAAAATTGAAGTTTTTCAGAACAATGCCAAAATTTCACCCGAAGATATAATTGATATTCCAAATTCAAAAATAATATCTATTTTACAAAATTCAAAACATATAAGTTTCATTATTTAATTTTATAATTAATTCCCGCTCTCACAACAAATAGCGTGATTTTAAGAAACAATATATATCAAAAGATTGACAATTGTTTAGGTCCAATTTCGAAGTGAAATTAATTCTAATGAAAACCATTGGATAAAATGGTAAAAATGTATTCTAATTATACTTTAAAACCACTCAAATTCATAATTTATCACCGTTAATTATTTTTATTAAAAAAAGTTGTTTTTAATTAAAATTTAGTAATTTTCACTATTCATCAAAATATTAGAGTTATCCGAAAAGTATCAAAATTTCACCCTAGGCTAATTTTGATATTCCAAATCCAATAATGAAGTCCATTTTGAGATATAGAATTTATAAAATTTTAAAAAGTAGGTATTACTATTCATAACGGCTAGTTTGGTAAGTCATGGTGTGCTTTAACTCTGTGTTGCATGTAGTGCAAGTTATTGAATTATTTTGAAGAAATAACACACTATGTAATATTGGGGTGTTACAATTCCAATGCAATCGAAATTGGTCAATTCAGATAAAAATGCTCAATCGGGATCTCTAAGTAAGATCAGCGCTATTCTCTCACTCTCGGTTGAACCAAACCTAGAAGGAGGTGGTTTTGTTCGTCAGACACGACCCCGGTGTGTTTAATGAAAGAAAAGAAAGTACACGATGTGTAATTTTTAAGTACATGGTGTGTACTTACCTTTACCATCCCCCGCATTAGGCGTTCTCCAGGTCACCACACATGGCCATGTGCATGGCCGCTATACATCCATCACTCGGCTACCCGCGGTAACCGAGTACATGGCGTGTACTCAGATAGTACACGACGTGTACCTCAAAAATTTCAATAAACTCCAATTTTCTCAAAAACACCAGAAAAGGGAAAAAAATACCTAAAAATAAGATCCAGGTTCTCACACAAAGAATAAAGGACATAAAAAACCCACTCTTTGGGGGAATTTCTTCAGAATAATTCAAAATTTACCAAACCAATGCAATACTAAGAATCCAAAAAGTAAGAATCCTCATTGAAAGTAAGTAGGGAGGTAAATAAAATGAAACATCAGGATGAACATTAATATGATTATATTTTAATTAAAAAATATTAACATAAATAATAACACTTATTAGTGTCTTTGAAATCCCAAGACAGACCAAAGGACAAAATATAAATACCACCTCTAGAACATCAAAGGCCATACGAGAAAAATAAAGGAAAAATCACCACCAAATATACTGTGGATGATAATTTATAAAATAATTAAACGAACATATTGAGACTTATCATAATTATCCCAACCATTTATAGATCTTATAATAAGAGAATAAATATGAGGAAATTTCCCAAAAGTTCATAAATATCTCTAAAAGATGAAAAAACTAATCCAAAAACACTTCTTTGATTATAATAAAAAGAAACTATTATATCAAAGTCTCAGGATAAGTCTCAATAAAAGATAAAAATCAATCAGGGAACTCATAAAACATTGATCACCCTTTGACTCTCAAAATAGAAGTATCACCACAAAATAACACCCATATTTAAGTTGGGACCAAAGATTATTCTTTCAAATAATAAGAAATATAAAAAGCCTCTAAATGTTTTTGGGATGGACATAATGATGAAAAGTATTTAGGAATATTGGGAAAGAGGCCTTTGGTTCCAAGGATCTCCACACTGAAAAATAGTAACGTATTTTTGTTTAACAAGATAGCAACAACAAGTTGAGAATATGAATTTCCATCATCATCACCTTTCTAATTCTATTTTTCACTAGCTGAATCACCCTCATTGACATAAGATGTGTTTGACACATTGACTACCACAAGTTTATTTGATAAACTTTACTCAATAATGATGAACTTATAGACCACTTCCATATAGGCAGTTAGTCTAGACTGAAACACCACTGAACTGAGATCTAGAATAATGACACTTGAAAGGAACTAAGACTTCTTCAAATCATCAATGACTAACTATGGGGAGAAATGAAGGAGTTTAGTGAAACATTGAACACATTCCTTCACTAAATGATCAAACGGATGAAAACTAAATAACTTCAACAAATTATAAACTCTCACTTCCTCTAGATAAAACCATTGGATAAATGTAGCCTTGAAATATACCCTTGAAAAAACCTCAAATAGTTGGGTGTAGAGAGTGATATTCCACCATTCCAAACCCAAACCTTCGAATAAAGGAACTGTGCACCTCACCCTTTAGGTTTTATGACTTTGTTATAGAATGAAGATCTCTTAGACCTTAGATAACCACTCCATTACCGCATGGGATACTTGAATTCCATAAACAATTGGTGGATATTGATTTATAAACTCTAATTCATGATCCACGAGTTGATATGAACTTGTCCTTACGATTCTATTAAGAGTATAGGTAGATTCAGAGACTGGGAAGACAATTACTAGTTCATTAAGACAACTACTTTATTCCTTTCTAGGGTTTATATTTTAAAATATCATCAAAACACAATACTAATCAATAAAATCTTAAAATCATGATACTAAAGAAGTACGAGCACAATTCAAACACATCTGAAATCCGTAAAAAGCACTACACCAAGTGAATTATGAGGATAATTTTTAATAAAAGAAATGTCACAAAAACCATGAGTGCCTATTATTTAAAAATCTATTTCATACACTTTGAGATCACCACCAATTTATTGAAATAATAAAATTTGTTCTCTAGAAACCAACATAACCCAAAACCATTTTCTTTTTTCAAATAATTTACAATGATATTTAAAACACCCCACTACTCATCACATTTACTTGAAACAATATAAATATTTCTTCAAAAATTAACACAAAGAAAAAGCCTTATTTCTCATAAATAATTTATGATAAAGTTTCAAAATTCTTCATAGGATCATCTCAAAACACCAAAACAAGGGTTTTAAAAGAAATTCAAATACTAAATCATAAAACAATGCTATAAATATTTATCAAACAACCTTTATAATTCATAATATCTCACTAAATTACTTATAGACAAGGATCATTAACCATAAGAAAAGTTAAAAGTACAAAAAGGATGAAAACAAAATTTTCCATCATGCATGGTTTGGATGAACAATTTGTTATACCGTGCGCTAACTATGAAAGGGCCATTGGAACTTATGTAGAATGGTTTGACCTGGCTTGAACATGGTTTTATAGTCCATGCAATTTAACCATGTGACTCTTAGATTGCCTCTAATTTTACTTTGAAATTAGGAATTTCCTGAAAAAATATTTCAGGATCTCCCTAAAACTCAGATTGGTAGAAAAATATATGAATATATATAAAAAATACATTATTATAAAACTTAAATTCTAAATAAAACTCCCAAAAACCCATGGAAACTTATGGTTTAGTGAAATGAAGAGCCGACCATGAACTCCTCTACACCCACTAATTTAGTTCTGATGGTCCTATATATTGTCTACTACTATCCCCAAAATATCAAGTGAGCATTTCAATAACCTAGGTCCTCTTAAGAACCCTAGTATCTAATACCATTTATAAAGAATTTTCTTGGTCTTCCATATGAACCAACACCTAACCCATCTCTCCACTTAGCCCGAGGAAATTTCTCAATAACCTTTGGTTGGAAACTAGTTCTAGGGTATCATAAGTGACAATATGGGAATGATTATCCCTCTAGATAAAACAAACCACACAAAATGTTCCAACTGAAATCCTGATATGTGGTATCCATACATTGGATTGTCATACCAAATAAATAAATAGGTGAAATAAATATAATCCAACCAAACAATCCATAATGAGTAATAATCATAAAAAATACTTACAAATGCAACCCCTAAAAAAATTCAAACTACTTAATAAAAAATTTAAATCCATAAGAAAAAACTAAAATAAGGTAGAAGGATAAAAAGTTTGATAAAAAACATAACCCGGTCAATCTAAAAAACCTAAGGGATCTACGACACCCACCGTGTGACTCTCATTTCACTAGAAAGGGTCAACATCCATCCACTTACCAAGGGAGATAAGTTCCAACCATATTCATAATCCAAGACCTATAAACCTATATAAAACATGCAGACCTCATACCCACCATTGCGATTTTGTAGGGTGTGAGATAACAGCTTGTATGATACCATGAGTCTCTTTCATTACTTTTACAATAGAAACCAAGTAAAATAGTTTGAAATTAAATAGAAGCAAATAGGTTTTCATTTAATTTTCATAGTTTAAAAACAAACAACACTTAAAACACCCTTTTTTATTAAAATTATTACTATTGAAAACCTAAATTAAAACTTTCCTTTACCATTTAAAATAAATCTTGTAAAAAAACACATCCATTTTATTCAAACCATTTACACTAACTTCATGTTAAAATGGAGAACAATTGAAAATCATAAAGAAAATAATTCTATATAAATTTATAAAATAATAACAATAATGATGAATTATAAAAAACATATATCATCAAGGATTAACCATAAAAGAATAATTATAATAAATAGGTAACATAAATTCTAGGTATGTAGTAAGGAAATCATAACATATGATATATATCACGAGGAAAATCCATAGGGTCCAATGGGAAAATACTCTATGTGCATAGGTGAAACTAATATAAAACATGTTAGTGGCTCTATACTCATCACCTAAATTCCTATCAACTATCCCCATTAGAGACAAAACTATAGCCAGGGTCAAAACAATATATTTAGAGGATATTATATAGTGTGTAAACTCAACTAGTAAAGAATATGTCCCTCTATTTCCCACTTAGTAGCTAGGGGTTATTCATGGAATAAATAAAGGAGGTGGTCCATTATCAAGATAAATGTCAAACACAAGAGAAAAACATAGCCCAAGGAAATATAATTCAATAAAAATAACCATCCCACCTCCCATAACCATGTAATAATATCACCGACCATAAGTAAAAATAAAAAAATGGATCTCAATTCATATAAATATTAACATGCACAAACATCAATAATAGGTATCAATGAGGCTGTATAAGGGTGTAACCAACAACAAAACAAATAACTTCATATAAGGTTCCAACTATATATTTACTTTATATAAAGTAACGATATGTTTTGGAATTAATTTTTTAAAATTAATTTGAACACCAAGTATAAATCCAAGGTAAAACAAAAATAACACCAAAAAATAATCCAAAAAAATCCAAGGAATTCACTAAATAGTTATATAAGTCGAACACACCCATTTAAAACATGTAAAACCTTTAAACCAAAAAACAAGTGGATTTAAAAATCATATTTGGTTTAAAAAAATATGAATAACTCATTTTTCTTGAATAAAACCTTCAATGTAATTTTATGAAACACTTAGAATACATAAAAAACTATTTTAAACAAAATTTCTATTGAATTAAGGATTTTACCTAATACACCAAAGGAAAACCAAAAGAAAAAAAATGAAAAACTCTGGTAAAAAAATCAAATTAACATGTACTAAATTTAACATTAAAAAAATGAATTTAAAACCACAAGAATACAAGAAAATATTAAATAAAATGGAATGATATGGAAACAACTACCTCAAGTGGAGTGACCACGTCAATTTTGATGAAAAACACTAAAATATTTTGAAAATTAAGGATCACAACCCCTAAACCCCCCCAAATTTTAGAATAACCCTAGACATGGAAATTAGAGCACATCGACCCTAGGGTTAGAAAAGATGTGGGAAATAGGAATAAACCAAGAAAATAAGGAATTAATGGATCTTACCTTTCAATCCAAGTAAAGATCAACTAATGAACCACCAATGAACCACCTTATAAGGGCTTGGAAGAGGAGGAATAGAGATTAAGAGGTGCTCAGTCATGCCCTTCGAATGGGAGATGAGTTTGGGAGAAGCAAAAATTAAAAGGAAGGTAAATAAAAAAAACCAAACCTGAGTAGGTCACATGTTTTGAAAAACATTTTAGTAATCATGCAATCACCACTATTTAAAATCCTTGGGGTGACACGATATTTACCACACATTTTTCCAAATCATGTGCCTAACTGTACGAGAATAGAAAATATTCAAAAATACAAAAAATTACACCTTGAGACACCCCCAGATAAGGGAGAGAATTATAATTATAAATATATACTAGAAAGTGACATTTTTTTGGGTCATAACAATCATTTTCTACATTACTACCTTCTCCTTAGAAAAATGAACACGTCATCTGTGTGTATGTTCCGACTACCACCTCCCTAGATTACATGTTTCATTTTTAATTATTGACTTACATGGATAGTTAAAAAGTGGGTATCTAATTAATAAATATAACATATATAAAATTATTAATATTATTAAATAAGTTTATTATACTTCAAGAATAATGATATTAGAATTAAATAACTTTATAATCATACCTATCCATTAATTATAGCATGTTCTTGTTTTGGTCAGTTTAACCACTTACATGAATGATGCTATAAATTTCCATCATTTATAACTTCGAAAACTTAATTAATGGTATGATTAGATATTAATGAGTAAATAATTTATATTTTTTTTTGGTTTTTAAAATGTTATATTAATATTTAACTCATTATTAATATAATAACTCTTTTCCCCATCACTGATTTCATCTTCACGAATCATGACTAAAATTTTCATGAAATGAAATTAGAGATTTATAGATAATTATAAATAATCTATTATAATACCTCTAATAATTTAAGAAATATGAACTTAATATTAAATAATGGGGATCAACATCTAAATCTTACAGTATGCATGAGAAAATCAAAATTGCTAATATCAAATGTTGAAAAAAAACTATAAATGACTAATAAATATATAATAAATGATTTTAATTAAAGTTTATATAGAGTAATAGATATTAATTAGGTTTTAAAATAGTTTATTAATATATTTATATTTATTATATATGAGTTTAAATCACTTTCATGGAAGTTGAGAGTCAAGGAAAGGATTTCCATCTCAATTTCAATTCATTGAGACATGTTTTCGTGTTATACACATAGTCTTATTTTTTTATGGTGTAATTACTAACATATTGGATTATATTATTGTTATTAATATTTTTTTCATTTAATTTACATGTCTTTTTATAAATCCATCTTCCCAATCCTTTTCATTAAATAATCACCACATTTTGAAGGGGCTTTCTTGACTCAACTTTTCTTCTTGAGTCATAATTCTTCCTATTAAACTATGGTTTTATAAGATTATTTTATTATATCCTATAATGATATTATATTTAATTTAATCCTTTTTTATATAATTACATTTATGTATTTATTTCTTTATAAACTTTTACATTATTATTAAGAATACCCATCCTCCCTAAATAAGGTAATTTTATTTCTTGTCCACATTCTCTCTTCCCACAATTTTTATCCTTTATTAATTTGAAATAAAAATATATTTTATTTATGGAGGTATTAAAATTTTACTTTACCACTTTTTAAATTTAAAAGTTATCACACTTTTTATGATGTGGGTTTCAAAAAAGTTATTTATAAAATGATTAAAAGGCTTTCCTTTCTTGATCGCACATTTTATCCTCCACTCCACATATCCTCTGAATAAACTTTATGTCTATTCAAGGATCCATTATTGAAATTTTTTTCCAAACATTTTTTGAAAAATACTTCATTTAAATCGATCAACAATTATTTTTTAAGAAGTTAATCCTAATTTTTATTTTTATAAAAATGTTAATTTTTTTTGAAAGACTATATTTGTTTATAATATTTTACAATATAATTCCAAAATTTTTAACTCCTATGGAGTTATGTTTTATGAATCACCTTCTAAATTACTTTATGAAATACTATTTTTTGGGTGATTTAATTATTGATATCATCCAATCTACTTTTGATATCATGTTATGTCATACCATATAGAAAGGATATATAACCCATTTTTTTCTAAGGGTTTTCATGATATGAAGAGTGGTTGATATCTTTTGGTGCACATATATATGAATTTTGATGGGTGGGGTCCTATGTAACCTGAAAAATGCATTGGTTATGGTCCTATATGTCATGAGATAAAAATGGTCCATAAGTTATGATACTTGAGTCACAAATGGGCCATGAGTTATAATATTGAAGTCACAAATGTGCTATGAGTTATGATTCTTGGGATACTAATGGGCCACATAATGTAATTCCTGACCCATGATATAATGGGTCATATTATTTTTTTTACCGAACCACTATATACTTTTTTCTTATGAATATTTTTATTCCATAATTATTAGTTATTATATTTTCAATGAAATTAATTTTTTTGTCTTATAACTATGATCACGATCAATGTGTCATGTTTATTAACTCACACTCTTATTCCATGGTATATATATATACATTATTTTAGATTATATATCCCACTATCATGACTTATAGACAACTATTATTGTTCTATGTTATTCTAATAAGATATTTATCGCATGGGCATATTTTCTAACATTATTATTATCTAACCCCTTGATGAGATATTAAAGTTCCCTTTGAAATGTTTAAGTTATTGTCTTTATTTTCAACCCTTTATGAGGCTATTGTTAAGATCTTAGAGAAGTGTTTTTGAAAAGTTTGAAAGTGTATTGAAGTGTTTTTGGATGATTTTATTTATTTTGGAAGATGCATTTATTTTGCATTTTGTGATATAAAATATAAATATCCTTAAGAATATGTATTTTCATGAAATGATAATCCTTTCTATAGAATATAAGTTTTTGTAAGGAATACAAATTTTCATCGTTAGACTTTAGAGCTCCAAAAATATAAAAAATCATGATTATATGATATTGATATCATCCTAGTACTTAAAAGTAAGTATTTTACCAATTATAACTCTTTGAGAAGATTTAATCCTAAATATTTTTTGGATTATATTTATTCATCACAGGAGTTCAACACTCAGAATTTTTTTAATATTTTTCTGAGTGAAAAATTGAGTTAATAGAAATTAGATTTTCCAAAAAAATGAAATCAACTGATGCTTTGTGTGCTATTATTCATCAACCGTACACTATAAAGAGATTACAATTCATACTAATAATATTTTAATTAAACTAAAGATGATTCTATGAATGGGAAATATTTTTACATCATAAGTAATGAATCCATATGGAAATGTTACAATCTCATACACACATGATGTTTTTCAAATGTTTTTAAAAAATTGTTTTATCATGGAGAAGTGGATAGAGATACTTAAATATTGTAAGGGGAGAATCATGTCGATGTATAAGGGGAATTAATACCAATTAGTTAATATATTTCTTTAACCAATTATTTATATTGGAATGTATTGAAGTATTTGACCAAATATAACATGCAATCAATATTTTTGGGAATTTAAATAGACATATATGAAAACTATATTTCAAGGTTTTATATGAGGAAATGATTTTAAGAAATTAATAATGTAATGATGTTCATGAATTTTTATGAAGATGATTTGATATTTTATCTAAGTGAGTGATTTGAAGAATTATCAATCTATACTAAATTCTTGTTTCTAAAGAGGCTGAAGAATGTTTTTATAAATTCATTAACCCTGATACTTTCAAGTGAGGAGAAAAAAGAAAAATTTGTGAATTCATGCACTCATTCATAAGTTGATCCTTATAATCTGGTGAGAGGAAACATGATTTCTTATTCTTCACTCAAATAGTTATAACAGTTGAGGAATATTTATAAGAATATAATATATTTAATTAAAAGATTCCTGATACACTTTTATGATCAGATTTATTCTAGAGAGATGGTATAAACTTTAACGAATAAGTGTTTATTTTCTAAAAAATCTGAGAATATCTATAAATAGAATTTTATGTTAAATTCTTGAAGATTATGTGATAATTTTTGTCTTTTGTAACTACTAAAATGAAATAATAATGAGAATATACATGAAATAAACAAAATTTGGACACAAAAAGGAGTAGACTCTTACACCAAATCTGAACCTTGTAAAAATCTCTTATGTACAATTTTTTATCAAGACTGTTCACATGAGTGAGGAAGATATTTTAAATAGTGAATCAAGATTCTAATCAGTTATTGGGTTTTGATTTCAAATAAATAATTTGTGAAATAAAACATCCACTACTAATTTAGCCCCCTCAGAGTAGTACTATAAATGATCTGGCCTCTATAAGTGGTATTAGAGTGGGGTTCCTCCTAAGATTATAATCTTCTTCAGTGTATCATGGATAAAATGAATTCTATTAATAGTAGAGATGTTCCCTTTTTAAATGTAAATAAATTTCATTGGTGGAATAATCAAATGATACCATTTTAGCTACCATAATTACTTGATGTGAGTGATATTGTCACTATGGGATATCCACCAATTTCATGTGATAATGTTTTAAAATTTTAGGGAAAAAATATTTAGATAGATGGGAATGAAAAAAATTCAATAATATCATAATCATCTAAAAAAGTGTATAAAAAAGTGATGGGGCTATATTTATCTATGAAAATGTGGGATAAGATTGAAAATATGTATGAGGGGAATATCATGAAAAAGAAGAATAATTTCAAACATGGAGAGAAAAATTTGAATATATTAGATTGTATGGGGATGGAAATGTTTATGAAAATTTCACTAGGGTAAATGGGATAGTTATTAATATCTTATAATTTATGGATAAGTTGAATAATTCAAATGTGGTAAAAAAAATTAAGGTGGAATTTTCCAGATAGATTTGATCTAAATTTCTCATCTTTAGAAGTGATTCATAATATATCCGTTAATGATAAAAACAATACCATCTTTAAGCTTTTAAGATAAAATATATAATTTTGGAGACATTGAGAGTAATGAAAAAAATAAAATAAAAATATAGTTCTCATATAAAATAATATAAAAAATTAAAATTAAAATAAAAAGGAAATCTTCAGATTAAATGTTTTAAGTGTGGAAGAATTTGAAACTTCCCCACAAAGTGTCTCAAAAAGAAGAAATCCAAGTAATTAAAATATTAGAAAGAAGAAGATACACCATATAAGAAGTTAGGATAAAAAAGAATACATCATGATGGAAGAAGATAATCATTTAAAGAAAATATGAAGAATAAAATTATTCATAAACTGATGGGAAATAAGAAAAATGTTTTAGAAAATACACTTACTATATAAAATATGTTAAAAGAAATGAAGAAAAATTTGATAATAAAGAAAAAGAGGAAGAAGATGCCTATATAATTTACATGTTAAAGAAATAACTTGAAGTTTATATTGAAAATAAAAATGATCTAAATATGGAAGATAAATCTTTTAAGATGAAATTTTATTTATTTAAGAAATATGAATATGATTTCTTAGAAAAGAAAATGAGTACCTTGAAGAGATCAAGGTTTTCAAGGTAAAAGTGGATGATTAAGAAAGTATTATACAAGAATATAAGAAGAATATGTTCTCTAAATAAGTGTAAATTAAGAAGGATTAATCAAAATTTATAAGAACCTTGTAAAATTTTGATATTGAATATGAAAAATCTGTTGATGTAAATACTAATTCATCAAATTAGAAGATTTATATAGATAACCTTGTAATTTCTACTCCAGTTAAATCTGAAAACTCAAACTTTTTTCAAACTAATAATGATATTTCCATAAGAAATTTTGGAATAAACATGGTTGAAATAAATCCTACAATTAATTACATTATAAATAAGGTTATGGGGAGAAACTAGAAGAATCATGGTTCTCCAAAAAAATATGTAAAATAGACATAATTGTTTTCCAAAATAGAAAGAATATTTTTAGGTGTAGACTCAATTATTTTCTAAAATAATTAGTTTCAAAGTATTATATTGGTGTTGTTGATGATATATACAAAAATTCTATGTTTTTTGGTAAACATTTATCTTTTATGTGATCAAATAATGATGGATTTTAGGGGAAGTTACTTAGAAAATATAATCAATAGGATTTTGAAAAGATAAAATAAAATGAGAATTTCCATATAAAGACTATCCAAAATAGGTTTAAAAGGATTTAGGAGATATGTGTGAATATAAAGGAAATTATGTTGGGGAATGTTTTACCATTATTATAGGTTAAAAACAAAAATAATTATAAAATTTATAAGAGTCAACAGAGAAGAAATGCTATTAAATCATTGATTATGGGGGGTAGATTTGAAAGATAGTAAGAGGAATAGACCCTGGATTATTGATAGTGAGTTCTCTTCACGCATGTAAAAAGATCCTAAAATATTTAAATTAATTTAAGTACATGATATTGTTTTAGTAAACTTTGTGAATTAAATCTCATTAAAAATTAAAGAATTTGGCCCTGCTGCAACAGATCCTAAAAAGCTAAATTCACAGAATGTTTAATTTGTTGATGGGATAAGACAAAATATTTTAACTATGAGTCAATTATGTGATGAGATAAATTATGTTATTTTAATAAAGGAACCTTTTCTTTTTAAAAGATTTAAATATTAAAGCATTATCTCTATATGAGAAAGAACTAGTTATAATTTATTTCATATTAGAGATCCCTATTATTACTATTATCTCAGTTCCAATGAAGAAAATAATATATAGAATAGTAGGCTTGAATTTGTTTTCCAAAATAATTTTATTAATATTTATAAAGACATTATAGTTAGGTATATGTCCTAGTTAAGATGATATAGATATCAAATTTCTATTACTTGTGAAAAGGGAAAAATGGTTAAAGGGTGGCATAAATGAGTGATTACACAATAAAAAAGACCCATTGAATTAATTCACTCATATTTTTGTATACCTATGAGAAAAAACCTTAAAGTGGTGAATTTTATTTTATTAAATTCATTGATTATTTTATAACAATGAAAATAATTTTATTCATGATGCAAAAGTCATAAGAAAATGAACAAGTTCAAAATATATAAAAGTGAAGTTGAAAGGGAGATTGGAATTCACATCATGAAAATGAGAGTTGATAATGGAAAATAGTACATGGGAGTGAATTTTAATCTTAACTTGTAAATTATGGGATTAAATATCAATACAAAACCCCTTATAGACCACAATATAATGGATTTTCCAAGAGATTGAACATAACCATTGTGGAAATGGGGAGAATAATGCTTTCTAAATTTAAAATATTAATGATCTTCCCAAGGGAGGCTCTTTACACAGTAGTTAATATTAAAAATAAATTCTATATGAATTTTAATTAAAGTATAATCTCATATAATATATAGTATATTAATAATCCAATATTGAATTTATTTAGATCATCTAAAAGTCCTTACATCATAAAAATAAAAGGGTTGAACTAAGAAAAATTTTATGAATGAGCCAAGGAGGGTTTTATTATTTGATACCTATCAAATGAGAAAAGATAAAAATTGGTGAATAGAAGAATTTACAAGGTGGTTTATAGTTGTGATGTCAAAATTATTGAAAAACAACCCATGCAACATGATTCTAGTGTAACAGTTTGTAGAGAAGATGATGGAAATGACATGTATATTTCTGGATAGATGAGTGAACTGAATACTTTTCAGTAAGTGTTGAATATGATTAGAAATATGATTAAGAGGAGTTTATTGAGATTTATAATTAGGAATATAAAAATATGATAAATAATATGGAGTTAGATAATATTATTGGAAATCAATGGGAACTAGTCCAGACCAGAAGAAGACTACATATTAAAAATAAAATTTCTTTAATTTCTCATGTTGAGCCACATTTAGTTGATGAAGATTTTCAGTATAAAGAACAGATTAAATATATAAATGAGTATCTAAATCATATTGATAAGAATGATACTTCAGACCTTGTTCCTATAAAAATTGGAAAAAAAATTATTAGAACCAAGTGGGTATTCATAAATAAATAAAATGATAAACTAATTTTTTTCATAAACAAAGACAGACTTAAGTTAAAAGGGTACTCTTAGGTTTAAGGGGTCAGATACATTTTCTACAATTTCAATATTATAGGGAATACTAGTTTTTATTACTACAGAAGAATTTATAAAATAAAAAATTCATCACATGGATGAAACATATTCTTTTTGAATGGTGATCTTGAAGAGGATGTATACATGGAGAAAACTGATGATTTTGTGGTCGAAAATGATCTCACAAGAGTGTGAAAATTGAATAAAGATATGTATGTATTAAAATAATCCACTAGGTCCTAGTATTAATTTATATAAAACTATTTATGGGAATTAATATTCATCAAAGGAAAAGTGGATAATGACCTTTATATCAAGTAAATAAATATAATTACACATTTTAATTATATATATATATATATTAAGGATATTTTTTTCATGTGATCATGGGAATATTTTTCAAGAGTCTTAAAACTAAATAAATAAATAGTTTGATATGTTATTGTTAAGGGATTTGATATACTTATTCTGATGACAAGTAATGTAATAAGAGAAATTTACTTTCTTATCCTAAGAAAAGTATTCCAGAGAATTACTGAATAATTTTGAAATAGAGGATTCAAATATAGTATTTACACCCATTCAAGTGGGAAATAAATTGTCAAAAGATATAGATGGTGTGAGTATAATCCAAGGAAAAAAGTAGAAGATTTAATGGAAAAATTCTTTACCTCACAACCTCTAGTCTAGATATAGTTTACGCTATGTGTCTTTGTGAAAAATATCTGAGTGTCCCAAAATCATCCTATCTTATGGTTTCTAAAATATTTTTAGGTGTGTTAGAGGGACTTTGATCTATGATCTTCTTTATAGGAAACAAAATAATTTTAATCTATCCATGTTTAAAAATGATGTTTAGGTAGGTGATTGTGATGATAGAGAATAAAATTTAGGTGTAATTTTTCTCTTGGGTGATAGTTCAATGATTTGGAACTACATGAAATAGAATTAAGTCACACTGTGTACTATTAAAGATGAATATGTAGCTACTACTAATGCCTAAACTCAAATAATTTGGATGAGAAATTAGTTAGATGATTTGAGGGTGAAAATTGAGAAACGTCTTAGAATTAATTTTGATAATCAAAATGATATAAATGCCTTTAAAAATGCATTTCAACACTTGGGGTCTAATTATATTGATATCATATATCATTTAATTAAATAAAAGGTGGAAAATAAAGACATCAAGTAAGAATATATTCCAACTCATGACCCGCTAATTGATATATTCACCATGGTTAACCCTAATGACATATTTTAGTTATTGAGGCTGAACCTGGGTGTTTACCCCCTCCCCACCATTAAGAATATTTAGGAGGAACACCCACTAAGCCATGGATTATATTCCAAAATGTAAATAGGATTTTCATAGATCTTTACCTTTACTTCCATATCACTTCAAATTAGGTGAATGTTTTTATTATGAAAAAGGGGATTTGTTTGGAGAAGTGGGTAAATGGTTATGGGGGTAGAGAACTTTTTAACTTTTATAAATTTTTTCTTATCATCAATTGATAAAGTTATCATAAAAAAATACTCTAACCTATTGTGTGGGGTTGTGATGATTTTATTTAGAGAAAATATGTGATTTCTGGTCTCTTGAATGAGAAGTTGAGTTTTTCAATGGCATTGAAAAAGAATTTCATGGGTTGAAAAAAAATTCAATGGGGGAAATTAAAGTTCCATTGTAATTTTATAAATTATTTTAATTGATGTTAAAACTATATGAGGATGTTACTAGTATCATATAGAAGTGTTTTTTAATGTATTTAAAGTGGATTGATTTATTTTTGTATTATTATCTATTTTTTGGAAGAAGAATTATTTTTAGATCTAGGATTGAAAAATGGAAAATTCATTGAGTGTAATTATTTTCCAACGATCATAATCATTTCTGAGGAATGTAAGTCTTTGTGCAGAATCTATGTATTTTGACATAATACTTCATCAATAGAATTTTCAACGGCTTAAAATAACAAGGTAATGATTGTATTTCTTTGATCTCATCTTAAGACTTGAATGTACATGTTTTATTGATTATAATTATTTTAGAAAATCTAAAGACAATTATTTTCTAGATCATAAGTATTCATCGTAAGAATTCAAAACTTATAAAAATTATCATATTTTTCTGAGTGTAAAATTGAGTTTATAGAAATTGAATTTTATAATGAAATAAAGGTAGAAGATGTTTTGTGTGATTTTATTCATTATCCATACATCAAAAATATATTCTTTTTAATATTGTGAATATTTTTATAAAATTTAAGGTGATGTTGTTAAGTGGATGGAGTTTATCATTTTAAGAACTAGATCCACATGGTAGTGCTTCAATAGCATGTACACATGGTGTTTTTCAAATGTTTTCAAGCATAATTTCAGTGGGAATAATAGTATTAGGATAATTAGATATTTTGAGGGAATAATTGTGTGAAGGTATCACAATAATTAACATTAAATATTTTAGATCTTTTATTGAATGGTTCTTTAGGGAGAAAAGTATTAAATCTATTGAATAGAGATCACATAAAACTGATCTTGAGGGTAATCTCCATAATAATATATAGAAAATATCTTTCAAGGTTTTTTCTTGAAATATAAAAATAATAAATATATAATAAAATATGGTTCATGAATTTTGAGAGAGGATAATGTACGACAATATTGAAGTGAGAGATCTAAAGAGCTATCTAACCCTGTTTAATTATATTTTCTAAATAGGTTGTGGAAAGTTTTTTCTAATTTAATTTGTTTTTTTCTTAATATTTCGGAAGAATAATAATAGTTTTTTCATGCATTCTCTTATACACATGTTTCTCATTTTGATTTGGTGAGAGTAAGGATGATCTTATGTTGCTTCAATCAAATTATTCTGTCAGTTGAGTAATTTCTAAAAGAAGATATTATATTTGATATAGAAGCATCCTAATTCACTTTGAATAGGTAATTCAATGTGAAGGTATAAATGTAAATAATAGGTGGTTTCTTATTTCAAAATAAACAATCATTCCTACAAAGAGAAGTGGATAATACCTACTTGAACATTACGAGCCAATTTCAAAAGTTTTTAATAACTTTGATGATATAATGATAGAAAAATTAGTGTACTCAAAAAATGTCAAACACTGTAAGGAGTATGATTTTATAGTTAGTTAGAACCTTATAAAAAAATCCTATACGCTATTTTTTTTATATTTCTACATACATGTGAGGAAAAAATTATAAAGAAATAATCAAGAATCTAGCCTATCATAGGGGGTTTTATTCTAACGAAATAATTTTTAAAATAAAATAGTTACTACTGATTCACCCCCCACTTAGTAGTACCCTAACTGATCCATGATCTACAAGTGGTATCAGATCGACCACGTAAGATTATACTATTCTTTATTGTATCATGTACAACATGAATTTTGTTAATATTAGGGGTGTTCCATTTTTTATAGAAATAAATTTCATGGGTGTAAGAATTTAATTCTACCATTTATACTATTATAAGGACTTGAATTTAGTGATACTTTCACAATGGGCTATCCACCTATTGAATGGGGTGGTGCTACGATATTTTTGGATAAAATGATTCTTGAGACATATGGGAAGGTAAGAAATGAAATAATGTCATCATTTCTAGACAAAGAGTATTAAAATTTTATGGTGATGCAGTCAACTAAGGAAATGTGGGATAAGCTTGAAAACATATATGAGGTGAGCATCAAGATAAATGAAGTAAAATTAAAAATTCAGAGAGAAAAATTTAAATTTAATAAAATGGTTAAAGATAATAAGGTTGATGAATATTTCACTATATTTAATGAGATAATTATTCATTTCATAGGATCAAGGGACAAGATTTATAATTCAATAGTGGTATAAAAAATTAATGAATAATTATCTAGATAAATTTGATTCAAAGAACTCATCTTTGGAAGAGATTCATGATATATCCCTTGACGAGATACACAATACCCTCTTCAATTATGACATAAGAAAATCATAATTTTAAAGAATAAATATAAAGATGAAATGACCTTTAAATCCACAAATAACTTAAATATCAAGGAAAAGGAAGAAGTACCTTCAAGTGACTCAAATAGAGATAGTGAGAGTGATGGAAAAAAATAAAATTATATCTCTCATATAAAAAAATATAAAAATGGGAAATGGAAAATACAAAGGAAATTTTTCATTTAAATTTTTTAAGTGTATATGAATTTGTAAATAAACTACAGAGATCCCTAAGAAGGAGAAATATGTAAAATTGGAAGATGATTAAGAAAAATAAAAATCACATATAGAGACAAAATCTAAAAAGAAAACATCAATATGGAAGAAAATAATCATTTTGAGAAAATAGAAAGAATATAGTTCCTTCTCAAGTGGCTATTTAGAATAAAAATGTGATATAAAAGTCACAAAATTTATGGAAATGTTAAAAGAAAATTGAAAAACTCTATTAGTATAGAAGAAGAGGAAGATTATGCCTATATGATTTAAATTTTAGAGAAATAACTTGAATCCTTTCTTGAAAAGAACATCGACCTCAATAAGGAAGTTAATGGTTTCATAAAGAAATATAATATGTTGATTAAATATGAATATGATTTTATTATTAAATAAAATGAGTAAATTGAAGATATCAATGTTATTAAGATAAAATCATCAAAGAAAGAATGATTTATATTAGAATATAATAAGAAGATTTTTACTCAAGAAGTGTAACCTAAGGTGGTTGAATCAAGGTGTCTTAAGTATGATAATACTCTTTGTAAATTTAATATTTATTTTGAAAAAAATATTTAAGTAAATAATGAGTCATCTACTCAAAAACTTTCTATGGATAATTAGGTAATGTATGCATTTTTTAAATTTAAAAAACTATAATATTGTTTTGACTAATAGTAGAGGTTCTAATTTAAATTTTAGGAAAACCCAGTTTGAAATAAATCATATAAGTTTAATATAGTTAAGGTTATGGAGAGTGACCATAAGAATCTAGGTTCTCCAAAATATATTCAAAAGAGGCATGATTTTATTCAAAAATGAAAAGAATATTTTCAGGGGTAGACTCAATAAGTTCCTAGTTGAATCAGTATGAGAGGATAATATTGGTGTTATAGAGAAAATGGAAACAAATCCTATGTTTTATAGAACAATATATCTTCTATGGAATCAATGAAGGTTGTAGTTTAGGAGAATTTAATCAAAAAATAAAAGTAATAGACCTATGAAAGAACAAGTAGAAAATGAAAATTCATAAATGTTTCATATTTAAAACATATTTAAATGTATTGAGTATATTTTTGGAAGGTGTTAATAGTAAGGAAATAATGTAGAGGAATGTTTGATCAAGATTATAGGTAAAAAACATTTCTAAAAGTGATAAGTGTCTATAAAGAAGAAAGGCTGAGAAATCATAGATTGTTGAGGTATATTTGAAAGATAACAATAGAAATAGTCCCTTGACACTTAATAGTTGCTGATTTTCACACATGATATGAGATACTAAGATATTGAAAATCATTAAATTACATTATAATGTTTCAACAAACTTTGGAAATTAAAGTTCATTGAAAATTAAGGGAGTTGGATCTATTGTGATTGATCCTAATAGGCTGAATTCACATGAGGTTTTATTTATTAAGGGGATCAAACACAATATTTTAAGTGTGATTCTATTATGTGATGAGGGAAATGAGGCTATTTTCAATAAGGAAACTTATCTTATTAAAATTTTTCAAGATGGATATATTATCAATATAGGATAGAGAACTAGTAGAAATTTATTTTCTATTAGAGATACCTATAATTCATGTTATCTAAATGATAAAGAAGAAAAAAATCTAAGGTATAAAAGGTTTAGAAACATTATTTAGAATTTGAGTAATATCTCTAAATAAAGTGTCATGAGATATTTTCCCTTATTGATCCATAATAAAGATCAAATTTTTATTACTTGTTAAAAGGAAAAAATGGTTAAAATAGAGGTATAAAAGAGTGGATACATAATCAAAATGACCACTTGAATTAATTCAATTAGATTTTTGTGAACCCATGTGACAGAAATATATTGGAGGTGACTTGTATTTTATTATATTCATTAATTATTTTAAAATAAATAAAATGTGTTATTCATGAAGCATAAGTCACCATCAGTGGATATGTTCAAAGTATACAAAGGTGAAGTTAAAAGAGATCTTGGAATTCACAAAAAGAAATTGAGAACTGATTATAGAAAGTTGTACTATTAGAATTAATTTATATACTACCTTCTAAAGTATGGGATTAAATATCAATACTGACCCCCCTACACACCATAATTTTTTTTTGAGATAATGTATAAAAGCATTGTTTATATGAGGATAAAAATGATTATTGATTTTAAAGATCAATGTTATTTTCAAGGGAGGTAGTTTTCATTGTAGTACACATTAAAAACTGATTCTCTATAAGGATATATTCAAGTATAACAATATCTAAAATATTGTATTATAATAAGCAAAAAGTGAAATAATTTATAGTCTTTAGAAGTCCTTGACTTATAAGAATCAAAGTCTTGAATCAAGGAAAATTTGATAATTTTTTTGAGGAGGGTATCTCTTTTGGATACATATTTAATGAAAAGGGATATATATGCTAGAATCGAAAAATTCACATTGAGGTTGAGAGTTGTGATTTAAAAATTATTGAAAACCAACCTATAAAGCATGATTCTAGTATAGAAGTTTGCTGAGAAGATAATGAAAACAACATTTTGATTTCTGGATAGATCAGTGAAATACATCCTAAATCCAAATCAAGTTCTGAAGGAGTTGAATATGATTTAAAATATTAATAAGATGAGGTTTCCAAGTGTGATAAGAAAAAATATCAAAATTTGAATAAACATGTGTCAGTTTGGAATATTATTAAAATCAATCAGCATTAATCCAAAACATAAGAAGAATATACATTGAAAATAAAATTTCATTAATTTATAATATTTATCCAGATTAAATGAATAAATCCTTAAAAAATAATGGATTGAAGCCATTTATGAGGAGCTAAATAATATTGTGAATAATGAAACCTGGAACCTTGTTATAAGACAGATTGGATTTCTTTTATTGGAACCAAGAAGGTATTTATAAAATATTAAATGATCAAGGATTTTTTAGAAGCATAGACATCCTTGTGTTCAAAGGTACTCTCAGGTTGAAGTGGTAGATTTTGAAGACTCTTTTTTACATAATTGAAATATTAGAGAACATAATGTTGTTTCTTACTATAGAAGCATTTAAAAAATATAAAATTTATCAGATGGATATAAATCATACATTTTATAATGGAATGTCTGAAGAGAAAGTATACATGGAGAAACAATATTATTTTGTACTTGACAATGATGACACATGAGTGTGAAAATTTAAGAAAGATAAATGTGGATTAAAACAATCCACAAGGTCCTGGTATTCAATGATTGAACAATATTTAAAGGAATTAAGATTAATCAAAGGAAATGTTGATTTAAATGTGTATATTAAAAAAATGAATGCACTTACACTAATTATAAATGTATATTTTTATGATATAATTTTTTATGGAAGTTATTAGAATTCTTTCCAAGAGTTTTCCAACCAAATAAAAAAATTTGAGATATCCATATTGTGGGAATTGAGATAATTATTGGGATTATTATTAATAAAGTAAGAAAACTTTTCTTTCCTATCTTATGAAAAATATTCTAGAGAATTATTGAAGATGTTAAAAGTAGAGGAGTTAAAGACAGTATCTAATTACATTCAATTGGGATATAAACTATTCAAATATGTTTATTGCGTGAGTGTAAACCAAAAATACTTTATAATATTTATTGGAATCATAATTTATTTTATATACTCTAGGTCAGATATAGTTTATACTATGAGTCTGTGTGAAAGACATCAGAGTAACCTGGAAGTGTCACATCTTATAGCTACTAAATGAGTTCCAAGGCATCTTAAAGGGACTCTAATCTGTGGGATACTTTACAAGATGTGAAATAATTTAATTCTTTATAGTTTTATAGTTCTTGAGTGGGTAGGTGCTTGTTATGATAAAATTTTAACTTATGGTGGAATTTTCCTATTGGGAGATAGTTTAGTGAGTTTTCACTACAATAAATATAATTCAACCACACTAATTACTAATAAAGTCAAATATGTATCGGCTAGCAGTTTCTAAACTCAAATTATTTTTATGAAGGAAAAACTGGATGATTTTAAAGTGCAAAAAAAATAAACCCCTTAGAATTCATTATAATTATCAATTTGATGTAGACTACTATACAAATCCTGTATAACACTCAAGGTCTTATCATATTGATACCAAATATCATTTCATTAAAGAGAAAGTGTCTAATGAAGAAATGAAGCTATAATTTATTCCTATCCATGACAAGTTGGATGGTATATTCACAAAGGATTTCCATAAGGATATATTATGTTCATGAGGTTAAACATGGGTATTCGAACCCTCCCTCATAATTAAGAATCTTTGGGAGGAATCCACACTAGGCTATGGATTATGTTTCTAAAGGGGGATACAAAGTTCACAAATCTTTATATTTCTTTCCTAATCTATTCTAATCAAGTTTATTTGTTTATTTTGAATTGGGGGTGTTGTTTGGAGAAGTGGGTGAATGATTTTAGGGGGATAAAACATTTTCATTTGGATAATATTTTTCTTTTCATCAAGAGGTAGACTTCTCTAAAAAACTATACTCTAACCTACGTGGTAGTGTCAAGATGTTTGTCACTTGACATCAATTGTGGTTTGGTGTCTCTTAAAAGAGAGGTTGAGTATTGTGATGGTGATGAAAACTAGTTTCATTAGTTGATGAAGAATCCAAAGGGGGATATTAAAGTACCCTTGGAATTGTTAAAGTTATTGTATTATTTTACCCTTATATGAGGATGTTATTAAGATCTTAGAAAAGTATTTTTGAATCATTTTAAAGTGTCTTAAAGTGTTTTTGAATGAATTTATATCTTTTGTAAGAAGTTTTATTTTTGGAGATGGAAATAAAAAATTGAAATTTCCTTGAGCATAAGTATTTGACTATAATAGTAATATTTTTTTGTAGAATATAAGTCTTTGTGTATAATATTAGGATTTGTCAAAAGGATTCATCATCAGAATTTAGAGTGGATGAAAATAACAAAGGAATGATTGCATGAATTTGAGATCAATGTAATAATTGAACATAATTCTTTGAACTATGATAAGTATTTGATAAGATAAAATCCTAATACTTTTATGGATTATAATTATTCATCATAAGGCTTCTACACTTAGAATAATTCTGATATTTTTCTTAGTGAAAAATTAAGTTTCTAGAAATTTAATTTTTAGAAGAAATGAAATCAGATGACACTTCACGTGTTTCTCTTCATCAATCATAAATAATAAAGTGAATATAATTTATGATAATAAGATTTAGATCAAACTTAAGGCGATGTTTTGAAGATGAAATAATTTCACATTGCAATAGCTGGAGGCATGTGGAACTATTGCAATCTCATGAACATGTGGTGTTTTAAAAATGTTTTAAGGGATATTTTAGTTATAATATGAGGATTAAGATATTTAAATATCACAAGGAAAGGATTTTATTAAATTATTGATGTAATTAAAACAAAATATTTAATATCTTTATTAAGCAATTATTTAGGGAGGAAAATATAGAAGCTATTGACTAGAGATCTCGTGTAACTGATCCTTATGGGAATATCTATAAAAATGTATAGAAAATATATTTCATGGTTATCTTTGTTAAAATAAAAGTAATAAATGAAGAATGGAATGAGGTTAATGAATTTTTAGAGAATTTTATTCATAATTGTAATGAAGGTTGAGATCTAAAGAACCATCAAATTATATTTATTTCTTATTTTTGAATAGGCTTTGGAATGTTGTTCCTTAATTCATTAATCCATAAGCTTGCTGATAAGGAGGATAAAGTATAGTCTGTGCATGCATGCTCTAATGAATGAGTTTCTCCTTCTAATATGTTGAGAGAAATCCTAATATATATTTTTCACCCAATTTGTTTTGGATGTTGAGGATCCTCTATAAGAATATCTTAATTTTTACGAGGAAGTGTCCTGATGCACTTTGAAGATAGAATTCATTCCATAGAAAATGTGGAATATTTGAATAACATGTGGTTATTGTCTAAAAAACATCAAGAATTCCTATATAGGGGAGTAGATAATACCCGATCTAACCTTGTATACCAATTTTAATCATTTATAATCACTATAATGTTATAGTGAAAATAAAATCTATGTACTTGAAAAAGTAAAACATGATAATAAGTAGGCTCTCACATCAAGTCTAAAACTTGTAAAACTATCCCATATGCTTTTTGTTTTTCATTCCATTTTCATATGGGTGAGGTAGATATTATAAAGAGTTAATATAGAATATAACTGATCAAAAAAATTTGATTCTTAATAAATAATCTTCCAAAGAAAATAAGTACTGCTGATTTACCCTCTCTCAGTAGTACCCTAACTGATCTAGCCTATACACATGTTGATAAGTTTTCCCTTTCTAGGTATTTGAGCTCATCCCCTTCTTATGTTTTCATTCCATAGGTTATAAAGATGATTATAACCTATGAGAATTATATATTGAGGTATAGTATGGTTCTCTTATAGAGAAATTCTCATAATTATTGTAAAATAAATTGCTTTTGTAGCCAGTACTCAATGAAAAAAACCTTTATTCCTTAGAATTGTGAGATTATTTATTATATGTATTGTTTAAATTATTGAAATTATGTAAAATAAAGATATTTATAGATTTGGAATCTCAGTTTATATCATATATAGTATGTAAATTATGTGTTTTTAGCACTAGATCTGGGAGTGTGGGTCCGGAGTGCCTTAGTGACCCTCACACCCTTCAGAAAAATATATAAAGAATTATATAAGAAATTATATTTGATGCATAATATTTACCATCTTGTAATGAAACCCATTAACACAAAATTATAGACTATACTTATGGTTATTCCCTTTCAAAATATCACCCAATAACATTCCATTCCATGACACCCACTGGTCATGGTGTGACCTAATCCAAACATAGATGATACACATTGTTACCCTTCATGACATGATCCATGCATGTAACAATTTGATGACCCCTCTACAATAGTTTCTAGACACCTACTACAATTTTTAACCTCAACACTCAATCCAACTTTCAAAACAACTCCCAACATCCCCAAAACACCTAAAACATTTATAAATTATAAAAATACATGCGGTTTAGATTTAATGTTATATAAGTTTATAACCTATTATAGTCTTGTGTGTTATAACCTATCCACTATATAAGTACTTGACCGCAAGCTAAATTATTTAATGTCACTGATATTCATCCATAAATAAATCTATCCATTTCATCTATATGTTAGACTCCAAGTCTCACATCTCCTCATGGATATACCTGTGTTACAACTATTCTTTCACTAGAGGAACCGTCTTCTTGTGCAGGGTATTTTCACTCTGACCTATAATAATAATGAGACATTCCTCGAATAATGAATTATTATTTAGCTCAATGTTATCAAAATTAATCACATGATAACATTTGGAAAAATATCACTAAATTTTTGATACATGAAACAAATCATGCATTGTACCAAAATGCTGAGTAATAGCCAAATGCTATGCTACTGTACTGGCTCACTCCATAATCTTGAATGATCCCATGTACTTAGATTCCAATTTCTCTTATCTCTGAATGCAATGATCTCCCAACTTTGGAGACACCCATAAAAATACCCAGTCACCCACCTCAAACTCTATAGGATATAATTGTGAGTCATTTTATTACTTGTACCCACTGTAAGCATTCATCAAACACTTATTGATTAAAAAAATAGGCTTCAATGTCTCCTGCATGAGACTTGGTCTAATAATCACCATCTATCCCTATTCCACCAAATATATGGGTTATCTACATAGACTATTATATAAATACTCAAAAGGTCCCATATTAATTTATTCATGGTAGCTATTTTTATAAGAGAACACTATAAGTTCCATGTGGTTCTCCTATAAACCTCTGAAATCTAGGAAAAACGCTCATAACAGTTCCTCTAATATTATGATAGTATGCATAGGCTACTGATATATATGAGAATGATAATAATTAACTAGATTCACCTATATACCAAGTTCCTTCAAAAATAATTTACCAAAACATGTTGTAAATCGGGCATCCCCATTATAGAAAATACTCTAAAGAACCCCATGGGGGAATACTATCTCCCAGATATAGATCTTTTCTAGATCATTAATAGATAATGACTCTTAGATTAGTAGAAAATGGGAAACCTTGGTTATCTGGTCCATAACAAAACACACTGCATCAATGCCTCAACGTATCCTAGGTAACCCCATCACAAAATCCGTAGTCACAACATTCCACTTCCACTCAAGAATGGGAAATTATTGTAGAATTCTTTTGGGTCAATGGTTCTTGGGCTTCACCTACTAATAAGTGTAGTATCATTTAATTAAACTCATGATATCCTTCTTTATCCTAGACCATAAATACTATATGTGTATATCACATTACATCTTGGTCAACCCAAATGTATGACCCACCTTGAGGAGTGTGAGTGCCTCATTAGCTCTCCACATATACTCATAAGGAATACTAAAGTGTTTTAAATGAATTTAATAATTATTATCAAAATCCATGAAAGTTATTTAAAAACCTATTTCTAGGATCATCTATGAACGATATATAAAACCTCCAAGAAAAAAATGTATATATATTATAAATAAAGAATATCGTATATCAAAGAGAATCTACATTATCTCAATAATTATTGCATGGGTTTGGGAGAGATCACTAAGAGAAACCAAAATAAATCCTCTCTGTAAATGTATCTTTGGATTTAGTAGAATCACACATTTCACATGTGGGATTATATATCCTCCATGATGTGTTGGAATCTCACACATAAAGGAGGTTAAATAAGAGAGTTTCATGTTAAGGGAGTTTCAACCAAGAATACCCACACAATCATTTCATAACAATTATCTATAAGTAACACCAATGATTCACTTTAGTGATGCATGCATTAAATCATGTATTTATAATGCATGAGTTGATGCATCAACTAATTCATGATTCATAAGAATGAATCAATTTAACATCCATGTGTTTTAACTTATAAAATGATTCATTAAATCATATTTATATGGAGGATCAACCAAAATGGTAAGATCACTAAGGAATTATTATAAGGTTTTATTAACTAGATAACACGCCACATTTGTAACTATAAGAATAATTTTCTATCATTTGGAGGGTGAATAACTCTTTCAAACAATGTTCTCTCTTCAATATCTACGCACATTCTACCTGTTATCATAGAGCCTAAAGGAACAATCCTAACTATTGAAAAGTAATGAATTCATTTATCTGAAATTACAATCATAAAGATAAATTCCACAAGGAATTATAGAGAAAAATGGAAAATCCATCTGAAGATGGTGGTATTAATTTACATAGCATTTCATACACCATGAAAAGTATTCAGGTGAGGTTTACATGGGATATTATCGAAGGTAAGAATATATGGGTGAGGTACATGAAATATCATTATATGGAGGATTAGAGAGGGATAAATGATAAATCTAGGAGATCCTCATGTATTATGGGTCATACATTTTAGCAGGTTGAAACCTTGAAAGATAGGGTTCACTGGGTGGTGGGATATAGAGATGTTAGTTTCTAGAAGGATAGGTAGGTGGGAGATTATCTCTTTTTCCCAGGATGATTGATCCCTGATATCTCTTTTAGAGAGGCAATAATGCATCCATACTTCATCTACATGATGATATTAGAAGAGAGGTAGACCATTTTCAACAACATTAGTCCGTTGGATGAGCCTGATAAATGTGTATTCATAGTGATGACATCAAGTTAATTTAGTTCTAAAGTGTTCCAATTGTTCTAGATGATCATGAAATTGATTATTGGGTGAGTATTTATGGTGTTGAGATATTCCATAAAAAATGAACTTTCTGGTCTAGCGGGTGAGGCATCATGTAATACCCAAGGATGATAATGTTCAAAGGATGGTATCATCTTGAATTTGCATTGATGGCGTTTCAATAACTTGGGATTCGAATATACCTGAAATCTATTCTTGAAGAGGGAATTGGCTAGTTTTATTTAGGATCAGGTTATCTAATGGATGGGGATCATAGTGTAAGGATAATCCATTGAATCTTATATGAGTTCTTGGTTTTAAGGTCTAAATAGCATGGAAATGGCACCAAATCCAACAATATAGTGTTTATTGTGGGTTTCTAGGTTCTATGGGAGGCTAGGAACAAACATAGATAGGGTAGTCACTATTATCATCTCAACATCCAAGTTTGAGTAAAATTTATGGTTACAAAACTCATCCCCCCCCATATAGGGAGGGAGGTCCTCAGCCCCATTATAGGAATATTTACTAATAATGTCACTCACACTAAGGGGTGAAGTAGAGTTACTTTGGGATGATGGATCAAGTGGAATACTCCCAGCTCGAGATTTGAATTAAACATTGATGGGTCCTATATACATGGTTTGATGAGGGGATGTGGTTTAGTTCATGATGGAATGGTTTTGGTGATCTTATTGTTTAGTGCCTTCTATGGTTTGAGCAATTATATTGGGGTTGAGACCATGCCTTTCACAGTGGACTCATTTTGTGTAGGTTGTACAATATCATTTTATCAGTGGTGGAGTATAACTCCATGATTTTGGTGGGTTATCTAAGAGATAATGGAAGAATGCTTTGGGGATTATAATAATACACTATAAAGTGAAAGAAATTCATTAGGAAATTCATGAAGGTGAGACATATTTGGAGGGAAGGAATTTTTTTGGTTAGCACACTCGCTAGTAAAGGAAGTTAAAGTTCGAGTGTTATTATTTATCAATGTAATGGGTGTCTTCCTTGGGAATGCATGTCTTATATCTATCGGTATTATCATAGTCTCCATCATTATCTCCCCATGTGAATTTTTGGGTGCTGAATAAAAAGTTAACTCTGAATGAATATGTAAGTAGGGTATCAAAGTATGAAGGTTATAATATTTGGAATCTCTCCAACCATAGGTAATGGGGACAACAATATGATCCATACACACCTAGTATACCAAATACTTCTATATGAAACACCATGTGGTATAATTAATATGTCATCGAGTGCAAAAAATGAATCATAATCTTTTTTTTGTGCATTATGAGCATATATTGTATCTATATACAAGAATACTACTCATGATAACCTTAAAATTTCATCATATACTATAATAATCCATAAAAATTATATTTTAGGGATAAAATAAAATTCATACATTTAGAGGTAGATTATCATTATAGTTCATGCAATTTATATCTCTCTCTATATATACATTTATGTAACTAATAACATAAATAAGAGTTTAACAAATCAAATATTTAAAAATGAAAGATCAAACTTATGTTTCTTCACCTTCTAGAATTTTTATCTCATCAAATCATATATAATTTCTATCCCATATGTGTGTGACCATCTGATATAACCAATCCACTAAACTATTTAGTAAGAAACATTAGTGAAGAAATCTAGTTTTAATAATGGTGACTTTTAGGAATCGTATTTCCAGTAGTTCAACTACTTGAACATATTGAAACCAATTAACTTCAAAATTTATAATTTTATAATGTTAATTTCTATTGTTTACTTGTAAATATTTCTAAGTTCATCATCACCATCTTTGGAACCATATTCCTTTAATTTTTTCCTTGAAATAATTTAACTACTAACATTGTTGTTTATCAGTCCTCCGAACCTATTTTAGGATAAATTAAAAATTAATTTAAATGGTAACTAAATAAAAATATTACATTTATCTTTACAACTATTACTTAAAATCTTTTAGGATAAAGTAATGACCACTTTGTTACATTAATAAACTCTTTAAATTTATCTTTACTACCACAACCTAAACTATTTTAGGATATCAAGTGTAATTTAATTTCCATTTTGACTGGTATAATATTTAAAATTAATATCTTTCACTTTTTTGGATAACTAAATATAACTATTTTCATTTTTATTTATCATCACGTATCCTAAAATCATTTAGGATGTTGAGTAAAAAACACTTTAATATTAGACTAGTATAATCCTTTAGAAGATAATGATATTCATATTCTAAATGGAAATCTAATGTAACACTTTACATTTTTATTTTCCATAATATATCCTAAACATTTTATGATATCAAGATGAAATCACTTTAAGATTATAATAATCATTTATTTTTTAACTTTGAAATTTTCTAAGTCCAAACATACTCCCACAAGCCTCTTAAACACCATATTTGTTTTTCAGAATTTCTTGGTAAGATTTAAAAACTCTTTTCTATAAATAAATAACATTTATTTCCATTTTAGTCGGAATATTTAACAAATAAACTATTGTTTCTATATTATATATGGTATTCTATGTGTTCGGAACATTTGATTTTGAAAATATTACTTTATTAAAATATACCACCGATGGGAGGTGGGATTTTATTCTCATATATTTTAATATGTAGATGGAGAAACACTTGTATCTATATATTATCTTCAAAAAATGTTAAAGAATATTTATTAATCATAAAAAATCTATATTCAATAAATTATCTCATTTTTTTTTCATAAAAACGCTTTGTTATCTAATAAATTCTCTTACAATATAAGAAAAATAAGATGAAGATACACATCTTTTACTAAGAATCATCTGACCTTAACACATTTCTTTATATTAAAATATTATATGTAATAAATCCTTTCTTTATGAATATAAACTACAAGCTCAAACAATTCTACCTTTGATTTTGAAATCTTATATATTTATAACACTTTTAAAATATACATTCAGTATCACATAACCTTCCAAATTAAAGAATTAATTTCTATAACATCTATACCTAACATGTACATTCCATGTAGTTTCACAATATCTTTTAGGTATATATTGCATAATACAATCATATTTATTTATCACTCCTCCTGCCTAAAAGCATTAGGTTTCAATGAACTTTATAGTATTTTTGAAGAAACATAATTTTTAACCAAATTTTCTTCTTCTAGTTTGAACTTTTACCTACCTATACTGTATATATAGTACTTTATAACCTAGACATCATATGACTAGTTTATATATATATTATCAAAACATTGATATAATTAGGTAAATGTTCTTTGAATTCAATCATATTTTCATAACATTTTCATAGATTAAAATAGGATAAATTCTCAAACTAGAAAAATCCATTTTTAGTCTCCACATAAAACATGTTATATAATTAAACAAATCATAAACCATGTGTATTAAAAACACCCATATCATTTCATTTAAATAACTATTGTTTACATGATCTTCTCAAGAGATAAATTATATAAAAATGCACATCTTATGAGAATTTTATCCATGATTGAAGTAACCAAGTGATCAATGAAGTAACTCATTTTCTCCATTACTTGAAATAAAACATCAAGATTTAATTATTTTCATCTTTTAAAGTTTTATATATTTATAAAACTTTATAAAACACATTGTTGATATCATATATCTATTTGAATAACAAAATTTATTTATATAACCAATAAAGTTTTTAGGATACCACTATTCTCATTGATTCATCAACATATTCAATCATATTGAATATAATTTGACATACCCAATCATATTGATTAAATGAGACTAAAATTCCATAAATAATTTTTTATATAATTCATTTGAAAACATGAATAAATAAATTTATTATTCCAGAATCATATAGATTTACTTGTTGAATAATTTCAATGCTTGATTACATAAGAATGAATTTTTTCAACAAATAGAGTTTTCCTTAAGAACATTTCTCAAATAAACAACTTTTATTAAGAACTTTTCTTTAGATACTAGTTATAAGAGAAACTTTCATTAAGCTTCTTCTTATCAAGGATTTATCACAAATTTTAACTTGATGATGATTATATTATCTATAACAAAATCATTTATCATATGATTACCATGTATTATTAACCATTTAATAAATAATTTTATTAAATGGGATCCCACAAAAATGATGAACCCTTTTAATATTTATCATACCTATTAGTGGTCCCATAACCATATTTTACTAATAAATGAGTCCACTTTAGAATTCCCCTCACCACTTAGCTATTTAGGAAGAGCATCATCCCAACCATATCATATATGACTCTTGGATAGTCGATTAGACAACTCTTTTTCTAGCCCATAATATTGATAAAATAAATTTATTCCTCGAGAAAAATAATTCTATTAGGGTCTATTGTCTAGTGTAACTCAAATAAAATGAAAAAAATAGGCTAAAAACGGAAAATCCAAGGGAAAACATCTTTGGAATGAGCTACACAAGGAAATTTTAGTGTCACCTGTCTTTTATTTCCATATACAAGATAATCTAGGGGGACCCAGCTTTGGCATGACCTAACCAATTGGATGATCGAGGTATTGAAAGTGCTTCTTTAGAAGTAATATCACACTTAGTATTAGAATTCGATTTTAATATCACCATATTATCTCATGTTATCCCATTATATATATTCGTTCTATTAGTGATTTATTTTGGAATCATATTCTCTTCACCAAACTAATATGTTCAAATCATATTTTTGCAAAAAATTGTACACAGTTCACAAGTTAATGTTTCTCAACCAAAAAATAATAGTCAAACATATTCATACATGTCCAAATTCATAATATACATAAGTTATATGAAGACTTCATGTAAAGGCATATAGTTATATGACTTTGAAAATATATACATTACCAAGAGTATAACGATATATATCCAACCCCATTCACTTGCCTAGACAAGGAATAATCCCCCAGGTATATAGGTAGTCCAATCCCAAAACCCTCTACCTGAGGATACTTTACTCAAGAGATAATTCAATTGATCTTAACAAAAAAAACCTAAAACACATAAAATTTACTAAATAATTAAATTCATGTTTATAACTTCAATTAAAAAATGAGGTAAAGGTAGATGAAAAACTAAATTCATAATGTCATTCCTTGCATGTAATGACATACTATATCCTAGAAGTAGTTTACCATTTTAAAATAGATCATACATCATTTATCATTTAAAAAATTTATAACTATAGATAAAATAGAGAATACAATTTAAATAAATGAACCATTAATAAATAAAAGATAACTGTAAAACTTTTTATAATTTAAGATTTAACATTATGGACATTCTATAATTTTGAATGTCAATATTTTATATTCATTAAAATGTAAAACCATCATATTATTCATTATATACAATTTTAATTTTAAATATATTATATTTTATGAATTATAAAAAATTTAAAATCCAATTTTCTGTTATGTAAACATTTTATATAATATATTTAACAATCATTTAAAGAATGATCATAACATCCATTAAAAATCTTTTGAGATATCCTAAATAATATCCAAATAAGGCCCATTTAATTTGAATAATTTATATTAACTAATCATGAAAAATTCAAAGTAAAAAAACATTATTTTTTTTACTTATTTCATAATTTATAACCCTTTAAAATATATCTCTTATAATTTATAAAATAATTTTATTTCTAGATCATAAGACATGATAGATAATTTGATTTAAATGGCATTTAAAATATTTATATTTAATATTTGGTGGAAAATGTTTCATAAAAATTTATTTAATTATAATTATTTAATATTTAATTAATTAATTTATAAGTTGTTTATAAATTAAATATTACCAAAATCCCTTTAATATGATTTATAAAACATTTATAAAACATTTAAGATTTTAAAAATAATTTTTTAAAACTTTTATGTTTACCCTTACACATAATCAATATTCTACATAAGGGTATACTCATTCTACCCTTATATAGATGGTATATGTATGGGGATATATCCATGACCCTTATATAGTAGACATTGTGTAATGGTATGATATGTCTTAACTTTACTTAAACTCTTCATGTATGGGTAAGTACTGATTTACCTTGAAGTAAACCTTTAAAACAATGCATTAACTTTAGGTAAATATGTAAACACTTCACTATGTTAAGGTAGCTTGTAGTAACCTTTAAAAAGATATTAAAACATAACATTACCTTTGCATTAAATACTTCATGTAAAGGCAATTACTTGGTTAACTTTACTTATGATTATTTCACATATGAGTAAGCTACAGGTTACCTTTATGTAAACCTTTTAAAACAAACCTATATTTATTAAAACCTTACTATGAATATAGGTAAGTTGTTATGACCCTTGTATAGACCAATATACACAAGGTTAAGGTGAGATGACCCTTATGTATACCACTCTACGTAAGGGTAATTCCTTGGTTACCTTTACATAGCCCAACACAATAAAGATAACACCTCAGTTACCTTTACATTGGCCAACTACATAAGGGTAAACTATTTTACAAACACAATTTCTAGAAACAAAAAACACTAATTTGTTTTCTACTTCTTCTTTATTCCTATAAAATTTTTCATAAATCTAAACCATGGATTCCTTTGATACAACATAAGGGTTTCAAATGAATATAATAACCATTATCAAAACCTAAATAAGTGATTCAAAACCCTATTTCTAGGATCTCCCTTGTATGATATATTAATTATTCACGAAAATATAAATTAAGATATACTGTAAATATGGATCACCATACACCAAAGAGAATATAAATAACAATTATAACCATCACATGGTTTTTAGGGAGATCACTAATATCATCAAAAATATATCCTCTTTTCTAAGGTATCCATAAATTGAGAATAATTTCACATCAAATTTAAGGGATTTTCCATCCTCCATAATGTTCTAGCATCTTATGTATAAAAGAGGTATAAGAATAAATCCTTAGGATAAGGAAATTTTAACCAATAACACCCCCTATATCATCACATGGTATTGGTATATAAATAATCCAAAGTATTCTCTTTAGTGATGTATGCATGAACTCATGGGTTTATAATTCATGAATTAATGCTTAGTTTAATTCTTTCATTATATGCATGAATGCATTTAACTTCTTTGTTTTTTAGCTTATGAAACATTTCATTAAATGATATATATATGTAAGATCAACCCAAATGATAAAATTTATCATTAAAATTAAAAATATATCATAGGCAGTGGATGTATATCATACATTCTATAAACCCAGAATAAGTAACTTATTATATCATATACAAAGATGTATTTAGGGTATATTCGTTTTAAGTATGACATGAACTTAGATTGAAAAGATCTCGTTGACATCAGAAGAACACTCTAGTGGTGTCTCTCCACCATATATGTTTCCCATCATCACCAGATAGTTTGAATCTAATAAATTACCCCTCTTTACCCTACAAAAGAGTGGGGAAGTGATATTAAAGGGTATAAAGGTTTCTTGAACCTGATACTTATATAAACCAACATATATCCCCAGAAAGGGGGCCATAATCTTCCACTCACTACTCAACTCCCACACCACCTTAGTATGAGTATTCATACTCAGTGAATTAATAATAAAATTCCACTTACGTGGTGTATATTACCCCTTAAAATCAACTAACTATAGGTAATATACCTTCCTTCAATGCCAAAGGTTCAATTTTCACTATAAGAAAATATATATCAAGTTATCATGACCACTCTATACTAAACAAATCTAACCCGAAAGATAGTTATACGAACACCTAAGGGTATGAACCACTACTTCCAACTCAAGGTCATGTATCGGGTAGTTTTTCTCATGAATCCTCTACTTATTGGACCCATAATAGATTACTAGACCCTCTATAATAATTTCTATAATCCTCAATCATAATGAATTACATTATAGAGTATACTCCCTACCTAGATTAGGTATGGTAAAGATCAAGAAAATTGTTAATATAAATTTCATCTCTTAAAAGGATCTGTAATAAGAATCTAACCAGAGGAAACTTACAACCTGCTTGGTTAGCGCTATCATTAGTACTGATAAATGAAAAAATTCCTATCTAAACCTCTCGTAATAACTAAATAACTCAAAAAATATAAAAATCTCAAAAAAATTCTTGGGAATCTCCTAAGAAACTATTGCCTCATCCTTCTCAAGGTAAACTGATACCCTATCCATTGATATTATATGTACCAAGAAGTGCATATGATCTATCCAAAACCAACACTGAGAGAGATTTGAAAAAAGATGACACTATCTAAGTCCGCTCCAAATAATTTCCAAATTTAATGTGTGATACTCCATTTAACAAGAGTATATAATAATATCATTGAAATATATAACTATAAATCAATCTAAATAATAATTGAATACCTGATTCATTAGGTCCATGAACATTTTCAACACATTGGTTAAAATGAATGTTATCACTAAGTAATTGTATAGAATATACATGCTGCTAAATGTAGAATGAGGTATGTAAGAAGTCCTTACACTTAATCAATCATAGCCTGATCTCAAATCAATATTGGATAATACTTTGGATTCTCTAAACTTGTAGAGACCCGAAGCTTAATGTTCATAGATATTACATTACTTTTGCGGAATACTTAGTACATAACAAAACACACACACAAGGACCGTAATAGTTTAGTGTCTTTGGAAACTTGGAATAAAATCTTCTAATCGTGGTGAAAGATCTTCAATATCTCCCATAAATATCTTCTTTTTTTTCCTAAAACCTTTCTTTATATCCTGGGGAAAAGAAAACATAAAAGGGTGAGCTCAAATGCACAGTAAGGGTAAACAAAAGAAATATCAATCACATCATATACATAAGAATATAGATTTTGGAAATCATAACCTGCAAAAGAGCTCATAATATCATAACATGGGATAAATCATAGAAGTGAAATGTAATCCCAATAATCACAACTTAAAACATGAAACTTTGTGGCATACACACATAATCATCATTTCTTGTTAGTCAAGACTCATTGCCAAGACTATCTTAGTGGACAAAGTCCCTTTCTGAACCGAGTCACCCTCGTTTCAGTCCTGTTTCACTGAACCGGTATAACCTACCATTACATCCATGTCTATCTCATGAGATATAAAATCTTTACCCAATGCATTTGAGGGAGATATAGGTCCCACCCATCTCATAATGAAACCATTCTTATGTGTGCCACAAAATCATAAACCATACATCATAGCATAACCCATGTAATAAAAATGGGAATCTTAAACATCGTGACATCATAAAACAATTCATATAAGATAAAGGAATTCATAAACATAATTCCATCACAACATAATCAAATCAATTTAATAATAGAGATAAAATCAGAACCCTTTATTATCTTAGATAGAAAATAATTTTGATAAAACACTTGAACTTCATTCTTGAGGAAAATATCCTTTCTTTTTCAAAAACACTTTTCCTTTCTTAACATGTCATACAATTTTAAACTAAAAGAAGTTGATTAAAAATAAACTTGAAAACTTTAAAAGGATGCTTCTTGGAAATAATGTTTTAAAAATCCATTCATGCTGTATAAGTTAAAAAAAACATTCTTCGTACTTTTGTCGGAAAAGTCAAAAAGTACCTCGTACGAAAAACGACAAAAGATTCCTTTCATATTATTTACTAAAAACTCACCGAAGGGTAAAATTGGATTTAAACTATTGTAAGTGGATGGCAAAAATATTACATATTGAGGGAACATGGATGTGGATGATAAAAATACACCCCAGTAAATTCCAAAGTAAAAACAATCTCGGATAAAAATGAGATTGTGATATTTTCCCTTACCTTAGGTCCGACTTGCTTTGTAAGTGTCCGAACCTCCTGTATAATGATTTAAATCATGTTATTGAATTATTACAGATTCATATTCATTGTTATTATATCATATATGGTCCACTTATGACTTTATATTACCCGTTCTTTTGTAAATTCATGTTAAAGTAGCGTTTTGGGTAAAATCGTCTCATTTGTCGTTCGTGTTTTTAACTTGTAATTATTCATATGATTACTTAGATCATGATTACTTAATTTCAGAATAAAAAACATGATTTATATATATATTCAGAACATACATATATATTAAATTAGTAAATGGAAAGAAATACACCGTTCATGGAGACGGTAGTCCGTACGTACGCATGAACGCTGTTTTCGTTTTCCTTATTGAATTGAATGGAATTAAGTAGATGACATACATATAAATATAAATAATTCCAGTATCATTATTGGGTCATATATTTCATTATTAATTATTATATATACTTTATAATCATTCATGAATGGTTAATCATTGAGAATGAATCTCATCGCGTCGTGGAGACGGTAGTCCGTACGTACGCACGAGCGATGATATCGTTCCCATGGTCGTGGAATTATGTTGAAGTGTATGTATACTATTTCAGTATCAATATAAATTTATAATAATCATATATATTTACTCATTACACCAATTTACCCATCTAATTAAGGTGGTGACGGAAAATATATTACACCACGGCGTGGAGATGGTATTCCGTACGTACGCACGCGCGGTGATTTCCTTTTTCCGTAGGATGGATAGAAGGTTAATTAGAGTTGTTTCATATTTATAATAACATATAAGTATATAAGAAATACTGATGTTATTACTTTATCATTAAACAACTAAATAAGAATAAGTTGAAGAAGAAAGAAATCGAAAAAGATCGGTAATGGATATTACCTCTTTTTGACGCGCCTTTACTTATCCTCCACTTAAAGAACTAAGGATGGTCTTTTAAGAAGACCAGGACCTCTAGTATGATACTAGGGAAGTGGAGAAGAGATTTTTTCAGGGGATGTCCGAGCTTGAATGCTCAAATTGGTGTGAGGAGGAGAGGGAGGAGGTGCCCTTTTATAAGGGAGGAGAGGGGCATCTTAGGAAAATATCAAAATATTATTTTATATTAAGATCAAATTCGGTTTATAATGGTTCAAAATGGTATTATTTCGAAGATAAAGTGGGGATGGGTCGAAATCCTCTCATCCAATAGGATTTAGATAAGTTTAGGTTATTATTTTAACGATATCAATTAGATTTAACTCTAAGTTAAATAATTTAACTTTTACCGTGTCTTTTTGTTTTCTTACACTATATGGTTAATAAACTTACTATATCAACCCAAAAGAACCCCAAGTTGTTTATTATTAATATATATATCATTATATAAGTCATTTGTCCGAACCTTAGATTTTTAGGAATTAAATAACAATTAATAATATAATATTTGTTTTAAAAACTAATTTATGTCAATTTTGACACTATTTGGTACATGATTTTTATGAAATTTCTAACAGAATGATAAGTTCGAAACAAGTTACTTAAATCAACAATAACATGTCATATTAACCTATAAAATTAGTGTAAGTCATAAAAAGTCTAAAATTACATTTATTTGGGCATTTATAACATCAATTATGATAATATTTTCTTAAAAAGGTAATTACTACATCATCGTTGTGTCATAAATAAATTAAATTATTTAAAGTATAAAAATTAAAAATAAAATACCATTATGTAGGAAATATTGTTATATTTCTAATGAATATTTATAGTCGAAATTATATTATGTATAGACCTATATTAAAAATGTTTTAGTAAATAAACTTTGATTTTAACTCTTTTAACTCTTCTTTGAATTAAATAATAATAAATGTCCTAATCTAATCCAAGTGGGCCTAAATGATAATATTTTACACTTAAGGTTGTTTTTGGTCGAGATACACTTGTCCAATAGGATTAGGACATGTGTTAGGGTAATATTAATATCATTTTTACCCTTAATTACCCTATTTACCTTTAACCGTGGTAAATAAAAGTAAAAAGTTACTATTCACCAAAAATTATTTTCATCTCATTGAACCACATTTTACTTACTGACATCAACCGTGTCTCTCAGATTTTTGAAATTCAATTCACAGAAGCGGTAAAATTAAGATTTATGAAAAAATTAATTTTTTTTAACTACCTCTTAGTAGTTTCCCTATTCATCAAAAATTGAAGTTTTTCAGAAAAATGCCAAAATTTCACCCTAAGCTATAATTGATATTCCAAGTTCAAAAATGATTTCGATTTTACAAAATTCCCAACATATAAGTTGCATTAATTAATTTTATAATTAATTTCCGCTGTCACAACAAATAGCGTGTTTTTAAGAGATAATAACTATCAAAAGATTAACATTTGTTTATGTCTGGTGTTAATGTAAACTTACATCCAATGACCAAAATTGTATTGAATTGTAAAAATATATTCTAGATATACTTTAAAACCACTCAAATTAATAATTTATCACTATTAATTATTTCGATTAAAAAAGTTGTTTTTAATTAAAATTTAGTAATTTTCACTATTCATCAGAAAATGAAAGTTATCCGAAAAGTACCAAAATTTCACCCTAAGCTAATTTCGATATTATGAATCCAAAAATGAATTCAATTTTGAAAAATAAAATATACAAAATTTTAAAAAGTGGTTATTACTATTCATAATGGCTAGTTTTAATAATATTTTAATAGCATATTGTTGTTTAGTGAAACTCGTTATTGCGTACTACACACGCTATCAAGGAAGGTCACGATTGCGTGTAATGGAAGGCAATTCAAGGATGCATGTTGTGAAAGTTTCTTTTGGTGTAGAGTACAACACAAGACATTAATTAAAAAGAATATTTTTCATAAAATTTTGGGGTGTTACAAAACTAGTCAAATAAATCATCAATATGAGAGAGTGGATATCAGTTTTTGACCATTACATGGTTCAACCTCTGATAATCTACATATAATATCAGAGGACTATTTTCCTTCATATAGAATAAATATTGATCAGTATAAGGGGATATAATCAGATATATAAACCCCTTTAACTCTATAGGTACTCTAGTTGAGACTTTATCTCTTGAAACTCTACTGGATCTATCCTATATGATTGAATAGAGACAAGATTCATCCATAGAAAGAGCTCAATCATAAACTCAAACTATATATTATGTTTTAATGGTGAAAAATACCTAGGAATGATTTATTGAAATTAAAATAGGAAATATATACTAACCTGTATCCTCACCATTCAAAACACAAATAGAAACCCAGATAATGATTCCATCCAACTATTGATGGTTTGGTCTTACACAACCTTCATAAACATACCACCATCCAATATAATAATAACTATCTCAATAAATAGACATAAATGAAACTTTAAAATGATAAAAATAAATTTGGGATCAATACTTAACCATACAATCTATCCTTAAGACCATGTAAATTTACTAATCTATAGAATGAAAAAATACTAGAGAAATTTATAACCACAAATCAATATTGATCACCCAACACCCTCGAAACCTCCTAATACCCATCAAACATTCCCTTAAGGGTGTACTAATCATTATCACCCCATGATAATACTTTATTTATATCCCCAATCCTTAAAAAAATCAAATAGATATAAAAAAGTGAGATTTACCCATATAAAATAAGGTAGATGCCAAAGTGGATTTTACTAAAACTTTACATAAGATGGTAGATAGTTTGATATCAAAATCATTATGGGTAGGTGCAATGACATGAAACTGAATCAAATATTGACTCCATGACCCTACCCAACTCCCCTAAAATATACTCCCATGTTATCGCTGCATCCCCTACCCTTGGGAACCCATATTTCACCTTGAATTGAATAGCTAATGGAACTCTAGTTATCAGCCTACTAATATGTACCTAGTTTATCTCCTGACCCATGTGTCAGTCTAGATCCATTTCCACTGGGTTCCTACTAATTTCCCATACAATACAATTGATGCTGTCACATCCCCCCATATAAGTGTCACTAAACTAGTGATTGGATGCATAAAGAAGAAATATGGTCAAACCTTCGAAACTTGTGGCACTCTATAACATGGGCTCTGAGAGAAATAAGGTATATGCCACTACTCTGGCTACCATTCTGGCTACCCTATTCATTTCCACCCTAGTGTGAACCATAAAACCACTACTTTTTAATATCCTATGATACACTACCATTCCCCTATATGGAAGTCAATTCCATGAACCACTACCCTAATTTAGGTTTCTCTTTATGACTAGGACCTGATTTACAACCTCTTAAAAGGAAGGCGAATTGTTTTCCTAAACCCGTATCATATATCTGATACCGTGCTTAAAATTTCTTTCTCAAGTTTCCTAATACCCACCCAAGAGGTTTATAAAAACCAATGTTCTACTCGACCTTATAGTATATAGGAATAAGCGAATAAAGAAACATGTCTGAAAATCTTCCCAAGACAACTCAACTTGCTAGTCTAAACATTCCAGATTATGCCACTAACTTATAGATGGTCATTGATACATATAAACTAGAAAATTTTCCCTCTTATTAGGGGGGTGTCTCAAGATGGTCAAAAATAGCCTACATAGACTCTACCTAGAGATCTGATACATGGGGTCCACCCTCATATGTATAGAATGGTGGGTGTTTAATATAGAACCCCTAGATCATCTATGAAATGGATGTTAAAGAACATAGAGTCTCCCTATACATAGAATTCATGAACCATAGTAAGATCTCATAGAGCTAATCATCGATGGCCAGTCCTGGAAAAACAGGGGGTGCCAGTCCCACTATTGGTAGAGTATGCTTATCCTCACCCTCATGATTCTCTGTTACAGGATTCTATGGTTTCATATCTCTACAATTCAAAAAAATTATTTAGTACATATTTATCCATCATAGTTCTTGATATCACAATTTAGGGATAATAGTGAAATACATGTTATTCAGTTACTCTATACCCCCATATAACCAGGCATATCGCAAACGAATTGCTCTCTCTAGACCCATTTACCTATACTCGAAGTCATCATCAAAACATATTGGATTTTCATCATTTTAATTTTCATTATATTTTTTTAATGAAACTATCACATGATTTGTTTTTTTAAATTAACATTAAATAAAAATTTCTAGAGTAAAACCCTTTATAAGTTGTTATTGGAATTTTTTTAAAATAAACTATTCAAAAATTATATGGGAAATCATAGGAAATAATAATAAATCCCCATAAAGAATCAGTTAGATAAGATTCCACCATCAGTTTATATAGAAAAACACCATATAAGTTACTAATGACACTTTACATAATCAATACTTATATCACAATTAGGGAAACCAATCTCATGAATGGATACTAATGACATGTGAATCTTATATGCCTAATATGATGCATGAACACATTACCTCTTTCCACCCTCGATCAAGAGTAAGAATCCCATAAATCATAAATCAAAACCAAGGGGCATAAAACTAGGTTAAGTAACGCAATCATAAAGTAAAAATCCAAGAATTAACATACCATCCTTGGTAACTTTAGCATCCATTAAACACTGGTTAGAAAATCTCAGGAACAATATCCATGATAACATTTGAAACATTTTATCTCCTATATACATAACCCAAATGGAAGGATAAAATAAAAAGAAACAAAACTTTGATACAATTTTATAACAAGTAGACCCGACTGACTCTAGAATTACTAGATCACAGAGCTATGTGATCTTATTTCCACCTCCCTATATGCCATAGGTTGCTTACTAGTAGATGGAGTTTAATATAACTCATGGAGAGACTATACCACAAAGATCAATTAACCATAAATAATAGTGGAAGTAATTATAATAAAATTTAATAAAAAATATAGGATAAAAATGAATCAATGAAAAATGATAACAACCAAACATATATAGACCATTTTATATCAATATAAATATTTTTAATATCATAAAAAGTGTACAAAAAAAATTAAATCCCTTGTGGATAAATAGTATACATCAAACTCCTAAAAAAATTTAAATAAGAAATAGGATAAATCATAAATTTTCTTCAAATCTGGGCCTAGTACCATATTCCATGATCCATCCCAAATCCTAAATAAACAATCAATCATATTGAATTTTACCATATATTTTCATAAAACAATTAAGTCTTCTTAGGTACCCACAATGACTTGAGCGGGTTGTGAGTACAACTCAGTAGGCCACCACCAAGTTTATCCCTAAAATAATATCCAGTATGAATAAAGTGCATGCTAGAATGCTATAATAAATGACTAAACCTCATAAATTAAAAAAAATACTATTGATACTTAGTTTATATGGTGATACTTGAGATCGACCAAACCTAGTTTGGATAAAGTCAGTTGTCTCTGAACATGATATATAACCACCGTGGTAAATAATAGTCCACCCCACAATCATCCATATCAAGATCAAGGGAAAAGTAGATAACCTAGAGATCTCATGTATATCACATGGGTGAAATGTTTCCCACCTATTATATATTATTTACAAGCACAATTATGGAAAATTCACATGCTTGAAATATATCATATATAACATAACTAGAGAAAAAGTATCCTACCTAGCCAATCTCATTTACAAACCAACATGAGGAATAAATGGCCCACCCAAAATATAAAATTTAAAATACACTAAAGTGGATAAATTTCCCACCAAACATATCTCATATACAATACACCAGAGGAAAAAGTGGGCCATGTAGTTTATCTCATTAAAAACACACCTAAGGAAAAAACAGCATGCCTAGTCAATCTCATTCACAACATACCTAAGAGAAAGGTGGCATACCTAGTCAATACAATTCACAACATATCCAGTATAAATGTGGCCCTACAAATTTATATCATTCACAACATTGATAATGATTCTCATTCTATGAATAATTATATGGAATCTGTGTTCAAATCTGTAGGTTATCATCCCATTTAGGTCACCCCTCTGATTTCCTTTCTAAATTCCAATTTCTCTCTAAAAACATAGAACACCTAATTTGGTTGATTAAGGTTTGACTGTAACTTTACTCATTCAAAAATTGTAGAAGGAATTACATGAAATCAACATTAAATGAAAATATATTTTATTATATCATTTTTTGTCAAGTTTCCATTAGGTTGGAACAACAACACATCAAACACATTAAAGAAGGCCATATCTTATATATAACACAAGTAACACATGTCTTATCCTCATAAAAGGTTCCTCAATTAATATAATTAGTTGAATTGAACTCAAAAGGAATAAATTAAGGATTATGATAAAATACATAAAATAGGGAACAAATGGACACAACCGATGTAAAACTACTAAAGTGCAGAGGAATCCAAGAAAGGATCAAAGTGGAGAGATAAACTCACCAATGATGATAAAAAAAATGAATGATGAATGAGGGATATATCACTTAGAATAGAATAATTTAAGAGATGATAGAGCTCAACCGAGTGTATTGGAAAAATGAATAATTCGTTGACTAATAACCTTTAATATTAAAATCCATTTTTGAGTAATTATTTAAAAAAATAACTTAAATATGTGTCATGGCATGGCCATAATGACCAAACAATGAGGACCCATCTAGGACCCTCCCCATGGTGCGACCTCCCTTTTCAATGAAATGGAACTCTTCTTCGAGGAAGAAACAAAAAGTTATATACTTTAGGAACTCACCACAACGTGATCCCCCATAGTCACAACATGACTCAAAACTTCAGTCCCCAACCAAAACCTTCACAACCAGGCCTCCATAGTTTTCCCTTACACCCTAAAATTCAATACAACTTACCATGAAACTCATCATGACATGACCCCTATGGTCAAAACATGACTATTATTCATTAAAACATTTCACAAGGCAATGAAAAATATTTTCTTGGGGAAATATGTGTGTTTTTTAAAAAGAAATGTAATGTTTTTAATACCTAAAAAATTGCATCATGTATTGGTTCCCTCCACCTCAGTGTGACCCTCACACCCTTTATAAAAATATAACAAGGAAATACATAAGAAATTAAATTTGATACATAAGATTTACCATCATGGATTGATGACCTTTTCCACTGTATGAATCCCATAATTTAGATTTTCCCATCGACAAATATCACTTAAGATGTATACCACACTATAACAACTACTGGTTATAGCATGACCCGATCCAAACTTACAAAGATACACACTACCACCCATCATGAAGTGACCTCTAACTATCACAATATGAATACCCCTTTGTAGTAGTTTCTAGAAACTTGATGCAATTTCCACCTTAACACTCGATCTACCTTTTAGAATAACTACCAAACTACACAAAAAGGTATCAAAAATTTATAAATGATACAAATACACGAGGTTTAGAAAACATTTATAATATCTTCATACATTAATAAGGTATTGGGTGTTATATACCATCCCTTGGGTTTCCTCTTGGATTTCATTTAAGAATCATAAGCACAATCAAAAAATTACAGAAATAATACCTCAATATTTTATGGGATCCTAGTGAACTTTAATTGATTTCATATTTATGTATATCAAGGTATTTAAGATATAAACCGTTGAAATAATCCACAAATTCTATATAAAGATCAAATTTCCTTGATATATGATCTTTATGTGCTAGCACAAGATATTAAATTGTCTTTTAACACCCACATGATTATTGTTGAGGTAGGAATCAAGTTTTTATTATGTCTCTCTCTTAATTATCACTTTATAACTTACGATAGGGAGTAGAAGGACTTGAATTTTTTCAAGGGGCTATTAGACTCAATTTTGTGTCCAAAATATGTTATGTACTTAGTTTTAATTTTCTTAAACTACACTCATGATTAAGAAAAATAACTAATAAAAATAGTTGAAAACATCACTTATGAATCATTTTATTGATTTTTGGGCACTAAAGCACTGACCATGAATTAGTGAAACTCAACTCATCTTGGTATATAATTTAATGTAGAATTTATTACCTTATCATGTGAATATGGTGAATGATATTTAATATTATCCAAATGACCCCCACTGGTTATCACATATATAATTTTTCTATATAAAAATCATGTGATGATGTGTAGATTTATTATTAATTATGAATTTTTAAATGAAATTAATAATTATACATACACGAGATTATTATTTTAAGGGATTATAACAAATCAATAAAAATGGATGGTCATTTCCCATGTTTTTAATATTGAAACTTCTATATTATCCTTTATTCAATGAAGGTGTCCTATAAAATAAAGTTTTATAGTCCTCATTCATGATAATAGAGATTGCACTCTTGGTAAAGCCTCTCACTTGATTTCTTGATCCTCTAATTTACTTTGTAGAGGATGTGTGAGTACACTATTTGAATAATTGAGGTCTTACTGAAGAATTTGGTAATTATAGTGGATAGTGGTTAATTTTTGAGGAAATAATACATTTTTTATTGAAAAGTTAACTCAATAAAACTCACTACCAATGAATATTAAAATCTTGGGAAATAATGTATGTGAAGGGTTTTGAAGGGATTTATAACATTCTAAACATAGTATAAGGGAAAATAAAAACTTATTTTATGACTAGAATCTATATATACATTTAAAATGAATAAAATTAAGAAAAAATAGTGATCCTTACACTAGTCAATCTATCCTCTAGAATATCTTCTTAATATTTTGATTAATATCACTAAGAAGTATCCAAAAGACTCCTTAATATGAAGGTATCCACATATCATATGAATTTTACAACACCCAAGAAGAAAATAAAACTTATCCATAGTCTATTAGAATAATTTATTAAAGGATAGAAAGAATAAATATATTGATTATGATCTTAGTTTGAGGAGTTCTAATGGGACCAATGAGTATCATATTGTAATGTCCTAGGTTTTTTGGGTTGGTAAAAAATTTCCCAACCTGTTTGAATTTTTGAGTTTGGTGGTCAGACCAACTATTTTATTATTCCTTGAAACCTAATTCTTGGAGTTTGATTAACCCGAACCCTTGTATTTAGATGGATTTTAATAATTTTAAAGTTCCTTAGAGTTTCAGGTGAGTTTTGGGTGTGGAAGGCCCCAAATAATAATTTTTAGAAATGTTCCAACAGAGGTGCATGGTTTGAAACAATTGTGGGGCCTTCCAAGAGAAAACATGCAACCTTCTAGTGGCACTTGGCATAGTTTTTCAAAATATGTAGTAGGGGGTACATGAACATGTGAGTCATATGTAATTTTGATAGGGGGATTTTATTTGGTTTGACAAACCATGCACCTAGCCCATGCTCATGTAGTGCTTAGGCAGAGAGCACTATACTATTGGTGCATGGTTAGGAAAACCATATTTCAAAACCATGTGGCTAATTTATTTGGGAGAAATTTAATTTTTTATGTCCTTACTTATTTCTCTTCTTTTGTATCCCTTGTTATTATTTTCATGCACATAAAAAGGGGGTTCTCTAATTTTTTACTCCATTAGGAATTGAGGGATATTTGTTGTCTGAGCTCATATCCGTGCTTTGTTGATCTCATTAGAACCACATCAGTATGAAGTTTAATCCAATATCTTATATTATTTGTTTTTCTTGCTTCATAGAATGCTAAAGACACACGATATCTTTTTCACTATTTTTAGAGTGTTTATATAAAACACTATTTTCTTCTGATTCAGCTCGAGTTAGAGGCTGATATCAGATGTATGAGCGCCTAATAGCCTAAGGTAGATAGTTCCTAACTTTCTCCTTGATTTATCATGTGTTTTAGGGATATGTTCTATAAAATTATCATGGGTTTATCGAGAGATATAATTAATAAATTGATGATAGTAATTTAATTAATTAATTGATATTTAGGTATTACACTTAGAATTCCCTACCCCAAGATTACTTATGATAATCCTGGTGAGGGGGATTCATACCACTTGGGAAGTTATGGCTTGGTGTGTTTACTGAATTATATAAATTGAATTGATTATTTTTAATTATTGATTTCCATGGGAATGTGATGGGATTGGATTGAGGATTGAGGTGATACCAATCACCTAGATTGATGCGACATTGTTTATCAGGTTGGGATTGGCCTGGGATACTTGGGGTGATGTTGATCACTGGGTTGGGTGACATAGTCATTAGATTAAGGTTTTGTTATCATCAATATAAGGGCATGAATCTCAGTATTTGAGATGGTATTGAACATAAATATTTTGAAATATGGTTTCAGGGGAACGATGTTTCAGTTTTTGTGGATTAGGTTGTTCGGTGTTTGGATATCACCTTTTGCTAGATAACACACCATTGGAATCATGTTCTCATATATATAACTCATATCATGGTGGTGTTGACCACTCATGTGGGTGGAGGACTCCATAAAATATTCAACTTAGGTGATGGTTTTTTCCATCATGCATGTTTGTGGGTGCTCACCATAGAATTCCATATAGATAGTGATGGAAGATCAGTTGATGGTGATGATACAATCTATTAGGTGATGAGGCCCACCATGATTCTTGAGGATGTTGGGCTAGGATATTGGGAGGAAATAAATCATTATGCCTCAGGTCATCAGGATTCAAGCTGACAGTGATTATTTTATAGAGGAGATACATTGTTGTATGCTAGGAAAGAGAACTATGATCCAACATGATCTTTTAAGATGGGGTCCACGGGACTAGGTAATCAATATTTAGGTGTTGCTTATTGGAATCCGGTGCATGAATGAAGGCATGAGGTGCCAAGTGATACTTTTATTGGTGGAACCCGAGGGTTCACCTGGTTCAACTTTTTTTAGGAGATGCCTTGGGTTATTCCATGTATCCTCACCATTAAAATTATATATATTCATATAGATACTGTATGCCATATATTTAATTGGAGTTACATGTTCAAACTTATATCGATGGTGGAAAAAGTAGTCAAAATGATCACTTGTGGCTTTTAAACACAAGTGGGCCTAATATGATATTATCTGGGGGGGTGTTTTACTATTTTATTTATATTTATTATACACCTGAATAATCATGGATGTAAGATAGGAAAATGTTGGTGGTGGACTACTAATATTTATTCACACACCCTATACAGTCCCCTCAGTACAAGTGTATACTTTATGCCTTAGTGATTAGGTAAGGGCCCGTACTCAAGAGTTGGACCTTAGCAGTTGAGTTGGACCATTTAGCATGATATGGATAATAGGGGAACATGGAGTTTCTTACATCACATAGAGTTTCCCAACATGATTATATATGTATGTACTGGTGGTTAGTCATGGGAAACCAAGCTTGTCTACTGTTATGTATGACATTCTATGCTATGGTTATTATTTTATAACTGGATTGTTTTGGTATTATATTTATGCTTCTATTTTTTTATGCTCAATCTGGATTGTGTTATTTCTTTCACTATATTATGGTCCTTATACTACTATATTTATATTCAGACCATTATTATCATCACCACCTAAGGGTATATTCTCCCCACTATTACCTCTTTACACCCTCTCTACTAGTCGGTAGACTTTTTCGTATAGGGTGGCGTGCCTAAGTCCCAGAAGTACTCCGCCATGAAGAATGGTTTTAAAGTGGTATCCAAGCTAGGCCACTACCCATACTCACAATAACCTCATAAAAGATACAAATACGATTATATAAGACACTAAGAACCCACATAGTCAACCTATATTCATGATAAGTCTCATAAATGCCTATCAATATTACAAATATTTATAAAATTCCACTTTATTATCCATCAATTCATTTAATGTTTAAATGAACATGTAAGGTGTTGAAACCCCTTATCATCATAATATTTATGTTATGAACATAACCGATAATGATAAATGACATAAAAGATGATTCTTGAACCAAGTATTAACATAAAATATGATAATCGCACACCACCACGTCACTGTGACTCACACTATAGAATGGTGCAATTAAGGATAAACCACAACATGGTCAAGGCTATCGTTCCATGGAAAACATCTTTAGTGCATAAATCCATTAATATTCCAGTTACACTAATGTCTTATAGACACAATTCAATTTCAACTTATTCTATATGATATGTAACAACTTATAAAACCATATAAAAAATTATTTTTGTATATTTCCAAAAATCATTTTGGAAAATATTTTATTCATTTTCACCACATGTTACATCACATGTAAAAACTTTTGAAAAATCCATCTAAAACTTCTTCTGAATATCCTATAAAACACTTTAATGATATCTCAATAAGTTTCATAAACTTGATCCACATTCACAAAACCAAAATTTGTGACCCACATGAATTTTTAGTGTTAATAATACATTTTAATTCCCTAATTCATAAATATGAGAAAAGATAAGGATATATAAAAGTGTCAATACTACTCAAGAAATAAATGGATCTAGAATGTTCTCTATCAAACACATGTATCTATATACCGATATCTAACAAATGTATCATATATAAGTATGCATAATTATATAATCTATTTTCCTAATGAATTAAGTGTCTATGAATCAAAGTGTATTCTAATCCCATATATCCTCATAGGTTATGGAATCTTTGAGTATCGACTGTCTAGGTTGATGAATACATCACATGTCATTAATTATAGGTATATGATCACATCACATTCCCTTCAACCAAATAGATAATAACATCATATATACTATCTAGGTATGATTTTACAATTACTTAGTTTATCATAATCTAGGGAATAAATATCACACTCTTTATAATAGAGAAAAAAAATCCCATGTTAGTTAAGATCTAATCCATGATATGATCAACAACATACACAACCACCCCCTAATTAGCTAAGCCACAAGGATTGTGTATTAAAGGTATCATATTATGAAGGTTCTCATTCTAGGTATCATAAAAACCATAGGTATAGTTATTCAATATAAATCATACACCCCTTATTACTCATAAACATATTCCATATCTTGATACAATAACTACACTCACACTAACCATAACATTCCATCACAACCTATAACACTCCATTACGGACATTGTTTAGGGATAACTCAAAGTCATAATTTGAGTGGTAAATTATCATTTTTCTTTGTGAAATATATATAGCAATTGATATGAAGTAATTAACAAAACTATACATAAGAATCTGTCAAATCATATCACATATGATAGACTACCCAATTTACCTTATGTTTACTGAAATTTTTAGGTGTTGTTAAACTCATTACATATCTATGAAATTTCCACCACACCTCCATATGAACACTTGAAAAAACCCCACCACTAAACTCTTTTAGTGAGTAACATCGATAATGAATTTTTTAAAATATATTGGTGATAATGAGTAATGATATTCATAATTTTCAACTATTTTAACATGTATTAAAACTTCTTTTCCTAAAAATATATGATTTTATGATTCTACTAAATTATGTTTTATAATTATAGATTTTTTATGTTTATAATAATCATAATTCTTAATACATTTCAACCAAACTTTTCTTTTTGTTAATTTAGTTAAAAATGTAACTCTTCATATTATCTTTACCAACACATCATAAAACCCCTTTAGGATATAAAGTGATATTATCCTCATTACAATAACTAAATGAAACTCTTTAAATTTATTTTACCAAAGTTACCTAAACACTTATAGGATATTAAATAATATTATCTTTGATTTTTTGACTAGGATAATCTTTTATTTGTTAAATTTTAACTTCTCAGATTCTAGACATAATCCCAATTTCCACTTAGAAAAAATATTATTTTTAGAATATAAAACCAATATATACAAACTAATTTGTGTTAGGAAATAACTCTTATTTACATTAGTGGGATTATTTAAAAAATGAAATACTGTATCAATATCATATATAGAATACATTATATATAGTGGAATAATATGGAAAGAATATTATTCTTTAAAACATGCCACTATTAGGTGGTGGGATCATATCCCTCATATTTTAAAAAACATATTGGATAAAATCTTATCATAGATAATAGTAATTTTATCATTATAGTTTTCTCAAATATATTATATAATTTCACAAATCATAAACCATGTATATTAAATCCATCATCTTGTATTGTTTATAAAAACTATTTTCTAAAAAATAATGTATCTTATCATATAAGATAAATGATATAACTATAAAAATTGTTTATTTAGATTCATTTTTACTTAAATTCACTCTTTATATTCAAATAATTATTCAAAAACCATTTTCGTAATCATTTAATTGCAAAATACAAGATCCATCAATTATTTACATGATTTTGAACTCATGTTTACTCAATTTTTTTAAAGTATTCTTTTGGTATCATATACTCTTTTAAAATATAATAATTTGTTATTATAACACAATTACCTAAAATGGAATCTCTAGAAAGTTTCAAAAGCCTCTTTAGGTATATTGAAAAATTTCCATCCTATGGAAACATTTCCCCTAATTCTTGACATCACTTTTAGGTTTCAATAGCCACAGATGAGTATTAAACAAGTCCAATATTCTTTATTGTGTTTAAATTATTAATCTCTGGCACTTTCAATATAGAAAAATATCTTAAATATCATATTTCTTTCACATATATCATCAACACTTTAAAAAAATGGATAAAAGTTTATTGAACTCAATATCATTGTCATATCACTTCCAATAGAATGAATTTCATATCCAAATCAGGACAAAAATAAACTATTTAGTGTCATAAATTCATTACATAGCCAATAATATTGAGTAAATGAGTAAATAATGATATTAATATTTTTATATTTCATTTAATTCATCCAAAAATTTAAGCGAAACCTTATATTATTCTCATAAGAATCTATATTCCATTTTTAAACAACTTTAACAGTAAGTTACTCAAGTAGTGTTTACACAAAAAAGATATAATTTTTTCTATTTAATAATGGTTCTTAAGTTTGTGTACCAATATAATATGTTTCTTACATTAATCTTCTTCTTCTTGTATAATTTACCTTAAAACATTCTTCTATGATGAAAATTTTGTATCTAAAACTGAAGCTTTTATCATATGAGTCTCATGTTTTATATTCATTTAATAAAGAATTTTACTAAATGTGTTCCCACTAAAATGATGACCCCTTTATAAATCCAAGATATCCATTAGTGGGATAATATTTTTATTTCATCATGAACTATATTATTTATGTATGTAGATAATCCATAACTATATCCGATAGATAATCATGTAAACCATATCATATATGACTGTTATATAGCTGAGTGGATAACTCTTTATCATAATATATGAAATTTATTCACTCAACTCTATTTTTATGGTATCATATTGGTTAGGGTTTACTATTAAAGTATAACCCAAATAAAATGTCAAAAAAAAAGAATGATTAAGTTTACTTCATTACTTTGTCACATGGCCTACCCAGTTGGATGATTGGGGATTAAAAAAGTTTCTATTTAGAAGAAATATAAAATTTATTATTTTTAAAGGGGGTTTAATCTCACCATATTATCAATTTTTATTCCAATTACATGTATAAATTATTATAATAATTTAGTATGTATTACTATTACTTCAACTAAATAAATATTTTCGAACCATATTGACTGCAAATATTTATAAAAATCACAACTTATGTTACTTACCAAAATTAAAATCCAACTATATTCATAAATATAAAAAATTAATACCATGAATAAGGTACATGAAACAATTTCATGTAATGTATTAGAATCACATGAAATCAAAAATCCCCACAACAGTAAGCTTAGAGCGACAAATAGCTAACCACACTTTTTTAAACAATGAATAATCCTCCAGGCTAGTGAGCAGTCTGACCTAAAGTCCCTATCCTCTAGGATACATTACTCAAGATAGATTTCAATGTCATAATAATTATAAAACCTATTAGATATATATTATAATAAACTACTTAATTCAATCTCATAACCTAATACAAGTAAAAGTCAAGATTGACGAAAAATAAATCAATTATCATACCTACAATGAAAATCCTTTTTTTCATCTTTGATAATTCATAGTCTCATTTTAACTTGTTAAAATAAAGTATATAACACCATTAAAAATACAAAATGTTTATATCCCTGAATAAATTAGGTGATAAATAAATAAATAAATAAATGAACAATCTATATATTTAAGCATGAGATAATCAATTTATGAACAATTAATAAATAAATTATAGACACTTTATAGTTCTATAATGGATATTATTGATAAATTTACTTTTATAAATTATAAATATTTAATATTATCATTTTGGATTTAATATATACTCTTTCATATTCCAAATATTAAATATTCTATGAACACATTTATTATTAAATAATAAATATATCATATTATTGTAAATAATTTACAAAAAATTAATATATCACACATTTGATTTTATTTAACCCATTGATCATTTCAACTTCCAAAAATAGTATTGGAATAAATTAAATTAAAATTTTAAATAAGGATTTAATATGATCATTTTATATTTTCTTTTATGAACTATTCATATTTTAATATAAACTCATTTATATTTTACCTTTTATATAATTATAAAAACTTTATAATTTATTTACCATGTATATCCCCTTTAAAACTATATTACATCAACCATTTTTTTTGGTTTAGTTTAAATCACCTAATTATTCATCATAAGCCCTTAGAGGATACATTGAAATATGTTTTTTTAGAATTTTAACAAAAATATTATTTTCATTAAAATTCATGTAAAAACAGATTATACCATAGTGTTGAATTCTCTATAGAAGTAAATATTTCTAGTGGAAGGCCATGACAGTTTTCTTGGTCATTTTTTTAGAGAAGTAATATTTATCACGGAATTTTGAGATGTTTTAATGGGTATAATACCATTTTGGGAATGAATTTAAATTTCCAATATAGATATCTTATTCTATGATTGATCCTCATTTTGAAGTCCCCCACAACACAAAAATTTATTAACCAAAACATATATTTTATTGAGACTAATGGGTTTTTAGTTGTTGTTTCAATATTAGTGATGGAGCTAATGAATAGGAAGTGGTAATTCTTATGGTGTTGATTTTTTTATCAACACATAAATGAGTCTATTTTACCGGAAGAGTTATAAATATGACTATTAATGGAAAAGGTGTTTTTATAAGGTTTAAATACCACAATAATAACTATTATGGTTCTTACAACAAATATTTTAGATGATGATTTAAGGAATAAAAGGGAAGAAGAGGAAATATTATTACTAGTGGAAGAAGTGGTGAATGACATATGAGAATTTTCATATCCACGTATGGTTTTTATGTGTAGGTAAATCTACATAGACAAATGCACTGCTACATATATAAATGTTCACAGATGCATATCTACCCATAAGAATTTTTGGATACATCTTTGGTTACGTAAGAAAATCTATAAAACTGAATGCTCTATTATAAAGGAAAATTTATACGTACATGAATTTGGATACATGACTGGTCAAACAGGTGAATGGATAACGTAGGTAAATGAAACACGTATATGAAAAATCCATGGTTGATAATTGGATAAGTTATAGAGTAAAGCTCAATGTATGTAGTTATAGGTCTATGTTCTGAATCATGTGTTCCATGAATCAAGGGAGTCATGAAAAAAATAATGGATATTAAATATGCAGATGTGAATATTGTTTGAATTTTCATTTTTTAGAGTGACTAGTGTGCGATATTTCTATATATCATGGAAATAAAATTAGAACAAAGAACTAAGCCATTAGTCAATTATTCAGGGTATTTTTTAAGATATAAAATACTATAAAATGATGCTCATGGGTTTTTTATGGAAGTTATATTTTCTATTTTAAATGGAGATAATACATGATAAGTTTTTGAGATATTTTAATTACAAAAAATCTTGGTAATTCAAAATGATCGATTCACATAGCATTATGAATATATAAGATAAATAAGAAGATAAAGGTGACCTATTCTGAATATAATTTTATATATAAAGTTGTTTAGAGGAGAAAAAATTGTTTGAGTTTTAAAAGGAAGGAGAAATAAAAAAAGAAGAAGGAATAAGAGGTTATTTCTCACTGCCATGTAAGAAATGTTAAAAAATAAGTACTAACTTGAAGAAGGAAAAGTGTGAATAATCTAAGTATCACATTTATGACTTGTTTAATCCTATTAGTGAAGGTATAATCAATTTTTAAAAAATCTTTTCTATTATATAAAAATTTCAAGAATAACATGTACTGTCAAAGGAATATAGTGAAATTAAAGTGATAAATATACCATGTTTGATGTAAAACATAAGGATTTTTTTGGTGGACTAAGTGATCTCATATTTTTTATATATCTTGATAATTACTTTCTACTCTAGTTGAGTAAATTACCTTGAAATGTTTTGTGTTCTTATGGATGTGATTGTGTCTTGTGTTTTAGTAGAGTCATTTATTTCTAACCAGAGGTGAAGGTTATTTTAAATGTATAAAACATAAAAAGAGCTGACCACTAATTTACCCCACCTATTAGTGGTCACAAATATCTTAAGTAGACCTTATAATTAGTATAAAAAATAAGGCACCTTCTTTTAATCTAGGATCTTTGAATTTTTAAGAAGATAAAGACTATCATCGATGTTAATAAATAAATAAATAGGAAGGGAGTTCTTGTCTCTGAAGGAAAAAACTATCATATATGGAAGGATAGAATACCACCCTATATTTTATCCATTATCTATGAAGTTTTGGAGTATTTTATAGATTGTTTTATTCCACACATTGAAGGTTCACCCTTAACATTTATAGTTACAAAGAATCTAGAAAATGATAGATGTACCAGAAATTATATACTTTCATCTCTCTCAGAATGAGAATTCATGAAGTTTAAATTATTTGGAACAACTAATATGAAACTTTTAATTTTATAATATTTATTTCTTTAAATAAATTGTTATTGTTTGCTATCATGCATCAGGCACAACCTTGAGACTAAATGAATCGTGATATAGTAAACCTTTATAACCTAGCTGTTGAATTAGAAGATATGAATAATAATAAACACATTTTGAAAAAAATGTATAATGCTTTCAAATAATGGAAATTTATTAACTAATTCATAATAGATATGTACTCAAACTTTATTAAAGTCATTTTATTCTTGAAAAAATGTTTTCTTTAGTAATGGTTTTTATTACATTTTGGGCATGAATATTATAATTAATTTATAAATTTTTTCGAAATATTATTTTAAGAAATGAATATATTTTTATAAATCATCATGCCAATATTATCTTCATTTTAATTTTTATTATTTTTCTAAAAATATTTATTTTTCAGTGAATAGGAAAAAAATACATATTTTTTTTAAAATATGTCGTTTATTTTCAGATAATAATCCCATTATATTGTTAATTTTATATTAAATTAAAATAAGGCTCCTTTAATTAGAAATTATATATTTAATTTTATATTAATCATCACGATACTTTATTTTTATGTAAGTTAATTTTTGCTCTTAAAAAGTACATTTTTCTAAAGAACAATTTTTATGCACATAATGTATTTTTATATTCATAAATTAAATTAATATAAACTTATTGATTATTTTAATGAAATTTCTATATTATATATTAAATAATAAAGGTAAATATTCATTTTATTGTTTTTAGAAGGAAATTATTGAATGTAAATTATGTATTATGCTTAAAAATACATTTTTTAAAACCAGTTTTCATTGCGGTTTGAACTCTTATTTAAAATATAACTTTTCCACCTCTAGTAACTGAATCTAGTAAAATAGATTTCATATTTTAAATAATAATTATTCATATATTTTAACAGGATAAACTTAATTTTCAGTCATAGTAAATAGTAAAAAAATTAAAATTTTGTTATCACGGTTAAAGTTAAATTGAATTTACTAGGGGGGAGTTAAACCAAGCTATTGGGGTAGTATTTACACTAAAACTTTTTAATAATTATTTTTTAAAGTTATTTCAACCTTATATTACCCTATGTTTTAATCCCTATCCATTTGGAGCCACATGCTCAGGAAATCGACCTTATATCAGTGAAGTATTTTAAGAAATCCCATGTGTGTCCCTCTCCTCACTTATAATAGGGAACTACTTATTCTCCCTTATTAACAAAATTTGAGTCTTATATATCTTCCAATAACCACTTTAAAAACATAATATATTATTTACCTTCATACTATAGCTTTTTCCTCTCTTAATACCAATCCTTTAAGTCTTAATATGTAATATTAAGGAGGTATCTCAAAGAAGAGGTATAAATATTAACCAAGATCTTTCAATTTTAATTCTTATTCTACCATATATAAACTTATTGTATCCATAATTTTTTTTATTCTAGTATTATAAATATAATTATATTTTATTAAGATGATGAATAACTATTTTCCACCCCCTCTTAATCCAATGGTAAATAAAAATATCACTTGAGCATATGTTTAGACAACCACCTCCACAAGGCGATACGATCTATTTACCACCACCATATTTCCTCAGTGGTTATAATGATATATTTAATGTTTATATATTATATTTAAAACATAATTATTCTTATTTAATTATAATATCTTATCTACCTTCTTACCTTTAAATCCTTTAGCAAACTATAACGTTGCTTATGCGTATATCTGGACTACCACCTTTACAAAAATGATTTGTCTTTTTTATCATTTTCACTTTTCTTAGATGGTATAAAAGATTTATTTAATGAAAATATATGATATATATGATATAATAATTATTCTATAAAGTTTATTTATCATTCACTATTCTTTCATTCATATATTGAAAAGTGGAAACATCACTTGTGTGCACGTACAGATTACCATTTGCACAAAGTGATTTAATTAATTTTTCATCATATCTTATTATGAATGGTTATAAATATGTATATAATAATTATATCATGATTAAAATTTTGGATATAGATTAAACATGATCAAAGTGAAATCACTCTAACTTTCAAACTAAATCATACATGAAAATTGAAGCAATTTACACTCGAAATGACAACTTTAATATAGAATTGTAAATAAAGTGGTATTGAAATGATATTATTGAATCATAAATGATATTATTTTTATTAAGATGATTATTTTATATAATTATAATAAATATGGATTTATTATATATGAGGTTATAGTGCTTATGAATCATGTCAGATATATGGTAAGGGTTTCATCTCAATTTATGTTTATTGATACATGTTTTAATGTTATGAATAAATTTATTATTTATGTGGAATTTTTACCCCAAAATAATTTATTTTATAAAATTATATTATTTAATTCATGTTTATTAAATAATCACATTATTTTCAAGCTTCTAATGACTTTTGTTTCCGAAATCAATAAACCCATAAGGGTTCTTTGTCTCAATTCTGTTCTATTGAGATAGATTTGATATTATGCAACTATTTATGTTTTTGATGTGTATATGATGATAAATTAACATTTTCTATCATGTATAATTTTTATTCATGTAATTTAACTTACAATGAAAATATTATTTTTCAAGGGTATTTGATTCAAACGTCACCAAAGTGGTAAGGGTTTACCATCTCAAATTATATTCTTTGGTACATATGATATGATTATACAACCATATTATTTTATGAGTAATATCTAAAACCCATTTTATATTATATATCATTAATATAATCATGTTAATGGTTTTCAATGTTTTATTTTATGATATTAATTTTATGAGAATTATGAATCAAAAGTTGTCAAAGCCAAAAATGGTTTTATGTTACAATCTCCTTTTTCATTGGGATTATTTATGATTAATTTAAGATAATGAAAATATATGATATATATCTAGAAAATATTATATATTTTATCATTGTATTTTTATTTCTATATATTACATGGTTTCATTTCATTTTCATCTCTCTATGTATGTGAAAATATGAAAGAATATTTTAAAGGGAAACTAACCATGTTTTTATTATTCGATCATAAATATTTTTTCCATGTCCATATTTTTCTTAAAATATTTTGAATAATGTTTTTACTATTCTAAAAATAATTATTAAATTAATTTTTACTCATTTTTGAATTTCTATAATTTTTTTTTCAAATGAATCTTCTTTTATTTTATTTTTTAATGAGGTACTTTTTACTTTTTATCAGAAATATTAAATAAATATTTATTATTATGTACACCACAAGCATGAATTTTTCCACCATCATGTAATATATTTACTCTGATGTTTCTGTAATAAATTTCTATAGTTATTTACAAATAAACTTTTTCCATAATATATTAAATTTTTTTATATAGTAAATAATTTATTTCAAAATGAAAAGGGAATTTCCCTCAAGAAATGTTTCAGTGATTTTTTTGAAGGTAATTTATCTATATCAATATAATTTGACATTTCTTATGATTTTCTATAGATATGATCAAATGTTACCATATTTATTCTATCTTTGGATTTTTTATAATTATGATGATGAAATATTAATGAAGACCCATTTTATTTTCCATGGTTTAAGATTTGATGTAATGATAAATGTATTCATGATATTATGGAATACGTATGAATGCATTATGATTATATGAAAGGTGGTTTGATTATAAACAAAGGATAAATGGTTACATTATAAACCAATGATGGGTGGTTACATTATAAACCATGTATTGGTGGTTTTGTTATATCAATCCAATGCATTGGGTATTGATGACATAGTTGAGAAACTTCTAAGTGACCAAGAGTTAATAAACTACTAAGAGATGAAATATTTACATGGATAAAAGTTACTCCTAAGAGAAAATTTTAAATTATAGGCTAGGTATTTTCCTTATAGGAATTTATCTACAATGATTGTAGTGTGAGTGAAACATGACTAAGTGATTCTCTATTATTATGTGAATTCCACAGAAATATTTCTTATTCTTATGATATGTTCTCATGGATCATGATTGATTATTGATGATTCCACACTATTATGTATTGAGTGTTTTGATTGAAGAAAACTTATTCCGTGATTCATGATTAAGAATATTTTATGGATTAGGTATGATTATTATATGTTTTGATCATTTTATAATACCCTTATGCTTATCTTATGTTCACTTATGATAATTTATTGACATCTCTTTTGTTTACACTTACTTATATTTATATTACCAATGTCATGATGAAATTGTTTAAGTATGATATGTCAAATAAGGGCACTAGATGTGAAAAACATAATGGGAAATTATGTAGATCTTTTATGTACTAGTTTTTCATGTATCCAAGTTTCAAATGAAAATAAACCCTTATGGTTTTAGTGTGGATCATAATGATATTTAATGAATATTAGGTTAATAGGATTAGTATTTATGTATGAAAATTTTTGGGTTTCCCTAGTTGGTATTAGAGTAAGGTTTAATAACTTTTTAAAAATAGGAAGATAAAAGTTTTGGGAGAAACTTCAGGATAATCCTATGTATAGTAGAACGTCCTAAGTTATAGTAATTAAAGTAGTATGGTTTTACTAGAAAATACATCGAGGTATACATACTAGAAAGTTAATTCACCTCTAACACAAATTCCCCTAAGGGTAACAACACTAAATTAAGTAGATTAGGTATTAAATCGATCATCATTGGTGTAAAATGAGTGGGACTAACACTAAATACCTATATAGACACTATTAGGGGATATTCTTTGGTTAATTCATATCTTATTTAAGAAATGTTTTGAAGGATTTGAATTTATAATTATCATGGTTGACCTAGGTTACACCTAATGTGTCATAGATTGGAAAGAAAGTGTCATGGTTTGGAAATACTATAAATGATTTTTTTCATGTTTATATGATTACTCATTACTATTGGTCACACTATGCTTATAGTTTTAGTTAATGGTTGGAACCAGGAGTAATCATGTTAATTCTGAATGTGATGGATGATGTAATGATTGTCTCCATGATAAATGAAATAAAATGGGAGATGGAATGAGAATTATAATGATTATGCCTAACCTAGTATCTCCATATATGATTAAAAACCTTAACATAGGTGAGTTTTTTAATGAACCAAATAATAGAAAAAATTTAGTTTCAAGAAGACCGTGAGGGGAAGAAGATTCAGCCTTCTAAAAGTAAAGAATATAGGAAGAAGCACTCGAGGAAATGTATTAAAGGAATTGGAAGATATTTTATATATGGAAAGGAATAACATATAATAGTAATTTATTTGAAAAAAATAGGTTAATATAGGGAAATAAATTATATTCTAAGGAACCATTTATAGTTTATTATCGTATGTGTGTCGAACTTTGGCATTATCCGAGAGAATAACCTATCAAAGGGATAACTCCTAGACCAAGGAAGGTCATACGATATTCCACGTGTTGAATTTGAATAATTTAAGTTTTTATGTATTAGGATTTTATAATTATGTTATAGAGGGTTTTTATCAATGATATTCTCATTATAATAATAAAAAAACATCTAATTAGTGTTCCATAATATTTTTTCTTTAAGGATTTGAAATCATATATTGAATGTTACCAATAACCTGGAAAAGTGATTTAGTGGTAAGGTGATATTTTTAGAAAACATAGATTTGATGAATATAAACCCTTAATATGTGACTGAGGTTGAGATAATAATTTTTATTTGGGGTAATTTAATGACAGATTTTGATAAATCATATTGGATAGTATTTTTCCCCTTGAAACTCATTAGTGATTTGATGATCAAGTGATTTATGATGAATTTTATTTCATTTTTGGATTTATGAAATATATTTTATAATATGTTATTTTATTTTAGAAATGAGGGTAGACTTAATTTTTTTTAAGTATATATGTTTTCTATGAGGTTTTATAGTTCTTTAGGTTGTTAGCTTGTTTTGTAATAATATATGATCAAGGTAATCACATGTTTGGTATGTGACATTAAGAGTTACTTCATGTTGTTTGGAGATTAATGTTTACATGATTTTATAACTTTTTTGACCTTTTTCTATATTTTTGTGCTTCTATTTTTTTCATACATATTTTGGAGGATTCTGAAGGAAAATTATTTATGGAATGGTTTATCTTTACCTTTAAATGTTATTTTTGAGGTTACTAAGATTAATGTATTATTTCATCAAATTAATATTTATCCATATTGTATAAATTGAACAAACCATTTTAGTTTTGGTAAATATTTAAAGATAAAAGAAATGAATTTTAACTTTTTTATAGATATTATGATTTTTTAAAAGGTAATTTTAGTGCTTAGTATATAAAAAATTCATATTGTTCATTTATCTGTAGAATATAGATGAAAAGAGGTGGAAACTAATTGAAATAGAAAACCAAAGGATATAATTACAATTATGGATTTAAAGAAATAAAATATGTATATTTTATAATATTCTATTATAAAATAATTCCTCAATCTAGGAAAAATGATCTTGAAAATGAAATTGTTTTCCTTTTTATAATTATTTTTGAGGGATCGATGTTTATTTTTACCGTTCATTGATTTCTGGTTTTTTGGTCACTAAATTTCTTATGACCATGTTATCTATAACTCCATTATTATTTGGACCTTATCTTTCTCCATAATTTCAATTTTTTTAACTTTCTAATAATGTTATATTTATATGGTAATCTGATTATGTATTATTCTAGGTAACCTTTATGTTTCCAATGTCCTCTTTTCAAAGGAAGCTTTGTTGTCACTTTGTACAATGTAGGTTTAAAAAAAATAGTTTTAAAAACTAAACCATTGATTCCAAGGATAAAAATTTTGATGATGAAGTTTATTGGGGGGGGGGATTAACACCCTGAGATTTTAGACTATATTTTTCTTTAAAAGAATTCAAGTGTTTCAGATCTTTCTTCACATGTAACCCTAAGTCTAAATAAACCATGGTATAATAACAATTTATAACCTAGCCATAGAATTGGAAGGTATGAATAATAATAAACAATCTATGAAAATTTTGTACAATTATTTTAAATAACTATTATTTATTTATTAATTGATAGTAAATAGGTACCCAACCATCATTAAAGTCATTTTATGCTTCAATAATACATTTTCTCAAAAAATGGTTTTTATTATATTTTGTACACAAACATTATAATTAATTTATAATTTTTTTATAAATTTAATTTTAATAAATGAATAATTTTTTTTAAATCATTATGCCAATATTATTTTTGGTTTAATTTTTATGATTTTTCTAAAAAGATTTATTTTTTAGTGAACAGTGAAAATATCATGTTTTTGGTGAAAAGTGTCATTTCTTTTCAAATAGAATTACCATTATTTTTTGAATTTAAAAATAAATTATTATAATAATAATTTAATTATAAATAATCTAATTAATTACATGGTAATCATAATTGTAATTTATTTTTCTATAATTTAATTTTTGGGCATAAAAACACATTTTTTCTAAAAAACCGTTTTTATACGCCCAATGTGTTCTTATTTATATAAATAATTAATATCAATTAATTATAATTTTTAATTAAATTTATATATTATATATTCAATATTATATTTTAACATTAATTTTATGGTTTTTAGAAGGAATTAAATGAAAGTAAACTATATTTTATACTGGAAAATGCATTTTTCTAAAATGGGTTTTCTTTACGGTTTGCACACTTATTTAAAATTAAATTATAAAACTTATAATAATTTAATATATAATAATTTATTAAATATTTTTAATCATCATACTTAATATTATTTAATATATTCAAATTAATTGTTAGTCAGAGCGAATAGTAAAAATAATAAAATTTTGTGTCCATGGTTAAGGTAAAAATGATTTTACCAGGGTGTTAATCCAAGAGAAAAGGTAAAGTTTGAAAAAATATTATTTTTTAAGATATATAAACCTTAAATTATCCTAATTTAGAAAAAATGGTAATTTGGTGCTATATTCCCATGAAAATGATCTCACATCATTGAAATATTTTATGAAATTCCATGTGTGTCCCTCCCCTCACTTATAAAAGAGAACTTATTATCCTTAATTATTCAAAATATTTAATCATTATATATTAAAAAATCCATAATAAAAAAAATTTAATAGATTAATTCCATTCATACCAGTGCTTATGTTACTCTCCTAATATCAATTATTTAAGGTGTTAGGTGTAAGACAAATGAGGTATCTCAAAGATTAGGTAAGAATTTTAACTAAGATATTTTAATTTTACTTCTTATTGAACATTATATAAACTTATTGTATCAGTAAAAACATGATTAATAAAGTATAATTAATATAATTATATTTTATTATGAATATTGAATTACTATTTGACACCCCTTCTCAATCAAATGGGAAATAAAAGTATCGCTTGGGTATATGTATGGACTATCACCTCTACATAGTGATAAAATACACTTTCCATCACCATATTTTATGGGTGGTTATAATGATGTATTTAATGTTTATAAATTATATTTATAAGATAATTATTCTTATTTAATTATAATATCTAATAAACACTCTTATATTCTAATACATTGGTAAATGATAGCGTTGCTCATGCGTACATGTGGACTACCACCTCTACAAAGATATATGATTTATTTATCATTTAAACTTTACTTAGATAGAACCAAAGATATTTTTAATGACAAAATATTATATCTATGATATAATAATAATTATTTAAAGTTTAATTATTATTTAACTTTTTTCATTCCATATATAGAAAAGTGGAAACATTACTCGTGTGTACGTACAGATTACTATCTTCAAAAAGTGATGCAGTTTATTTTTCATCACCAATTAATAAAAATGGTTATAAATATATAAAATGATCATATATTATAATTATATCATTATTAACATTATGTACATCTAATAACCATGATCAAAGTTCAAGGACCATAATTGTCGACCTAAAACACACATGAAAAATAAAACAATTAACACCTAAATGATACCTTTAATATATATTTTTTAATAAAGTTCCATTGAAATGTTGTAATTGGATAATTAATTATATTATATGTATTAATATTATTCTAGTATATAATTATAATAAATCTAATTTTATTATATAGTAGGTTATAGATATTACGAATCAAGTTAGACATAAAGTAAGGGTTTCATCTTACTTTCTCTTCATTGAGACATGTTTTAATATTAGGCACCTATTTATTATTTATATGTGTAATTTTAATGAAATTTGTTTTTAATAATCCATTATTTTATTTAATGTTTTTAAAAAACCTTATGATTTTAAATATTCCAATTAATTTCACTTCAAAAATTACTAAAGCCTAAGGGTTATTTGTCTCAAATCTATTTCATTAAGACGTATTTGATGTTATAATCCTATTTCTATTTATAAGGCATATATAATGATAATTTTAAATGTTATACCATTTATATTTTTTAATCAATGTTATTTTAATTTAAAATTAAAATTATTTCATCCAAGGGTATTGGATTCGAAAGTTACCAAGGTGGTAAGTATTTACCATCTAAAATTGTCTTCTTTGAGACATATATTATAATTATATAGATATATTATTTTATATTGTTTATCTAATAAAAATTTTATATATTGTATCTAGAATGTACTCATGTTTATGGTTTTCAACATTTCATTTTATTTTATTACTTACATGGGAATTATGAATCAAAATTTTCGAAGCAATAATGGTTTTAAGTTATTATTTTATTTTTCACCGAGATCATTTATTATTAATTTATGATTTTAAAATTATATGATATATCTCCCCAAAATATTGTGTATTTTATTCACCTATATTTATTTATATATATTACTTATTTTTCTTTCATTTTTCTCTCACTATGTACTTGAAAGTCTTAAAGAACATTTTTAAGGAAAATTAACCCTGTTTTTCCTTTTCAACTTTGAATATTTTCTTTCATATCAAAATTTTCCTTAGAATTTTTTCAAGAATTTTTTTAATATTCCCCAAAGATTCATTAAATTAATTTTTAACCATGATTTTATATTAAAATATTTTAAAGTAATATTCTTTTAATTTCCTGAATGAGGTAATTTTTTACTTTTTACCAAAAACATGGAAGAAATATTTGATTTTATGTGAACCGCATTAAATTTTATTTACTCCATCATATATTCTATTTATTATGAATATTACTTAACAAGTATACATAGTTATTTTAAAAGTAATTTTTTTCCAAAATATTTTTGAAATATTTATATTTTTAATAAATGATTTCAAAATGTAAAGGGTATTTTACTCAAGAATTATTTTTGGGATTTTTTAAGGGATCATTCATATGTAATAACATACTCTAATGTTTTTTATGATTTACTAGGGTTATGATCTAATGTTACTATATTTATTTATTACCTATATGTATTATGATTATGATGATGAAAACCATTTAATTTTCTATGGGTTAAGCTTTTTTTATAATGATAAACATGTTAATGATCTTGTGAAATAAATATTAATGGATTATAATTATTTGAAATGTGGTTCTATTATAAACTACGGATGGGTGGTTATTATATGAGGAAATTATGAGTGGTTATTTTATATACCAAGGATGGGTGAGCCTGTTATATCCCTCCAACACATTGGGTAATAATAGAAGAGCTGATAAAATACTAATATATGATGAAGTTAATAAACTCCAAATAGAATATAGAGTTAATTGGATGAAATTTACTCCTAGGATAAATCTATAAATTACTGTGTAGGTATTTACATCATGGGACTTTTTCTATAATGATAATATTGAGAGTGAAATTTGACTAGGGAAGTTATTTTCTATGATTATGTGAATGCCAAAAACTTATGTCTTATGCTTATGATATATTGTCATGGATCATGAATGATTATTGATGACTCTGTATCCATATATATTATGTATTTCTAAATAAAAAAACATTATTCTATGATTTATGATTAAATGTATTTGACTGATTGGGTGTGATTATTATAAGTTTTTTTTCATGTTCTCATACCGTTATTCTTATCTAATGCTCACTTACTATCACTAGTTAATATTTATTATGTTTACCCTTACTGATTATCTATGCATACAATTTCTTATGTTTCCTTTCCCCAGGTTAAGAAGAAAGGTTTTAAGTATGATATGTCTAACAAGGCTGTTAGTTAGAAAAAACATAATGGGAAATGATATTGATCATTTATTCACTAGTTATTTATATATTCAAGTTTTCAACAACACTAAACCTTTATAGTTTTGTTATGGATTGTATTGATATGTGATAAATATTATGCTAATAAGATATAGTATTTATTTATGAAAAGTGTTGGGTTTCCCTCACTAAAGGCATCTAGGATAAGTTGAAGAATATTTATGAAGGGAACACAAAAGTTAATAAAGAAAATTTATAAATTAAGATATTAAATTATTAAGATAGTAGAATGGGAGATAATGAATTTATTGGTGAGTCCTATACAATCGTTAATGAAATTTTATGAACCATAAGAACCTTTTGAGAAAAATTGGAAAAATATATAGTCTTGGAGAAGATCTTGAGAATTCATCCAAGAAAATTTGACACCAAAGTGTCATCATTAGATGATAGAGAAATGAAAATGATCTCTATGAATTATGTTAATTATAATTATAATTATATATAGTATTAGAAGTTATAAGGTTATATAAATAAAGTGAAATACTAATCATGAAATCTCTTTAAATTCACTAAGAAAGAAAATTAGATGAATGTTTTTATAGAAAAAGAATATAATAATTCAAATTTAGAAGATGAAGTAAATAATAAGTTCAATGAATTCATGCCTTTATTTTATAGAAAAGATAAAATAGGTATATGTAAGTATAAAATAAAGTTTCCATTAAACTAATTTAACTGTGGATCAATTATACATTCCATAACCAAATTTCCAAGACTAGAGAAAGATGAAGATAACAATGAAGAAGACAAAAGGTCATAAATATATCTAAAGAATAAGGTAGGAAATAAAAATTCTAGGATGAATATGAATTTATCTAAATATAAAAGATAAATTTTTATCTAAATGTGAGGGTAGTGATGATAGAGAATAAGTGAAATATAAAAATTCTAGTGATGAAGGTAATGAAAAGTTTCTTATTGAAAATGTTAAGGACGATAATTTTTCTTCTGATGAAAGAATAAACTTAGAAGAATAATTTTTGGAAACTTAGTCAGTGTAAATTATTAAAAGATAATTGAAATAATGTCTTTAAAACATTGAAAATCATGATAAAGATAATAATAATTTAAAGAAACAAGATTAATATACCTAATTAAGAATCATTGCATGAGGAAAAAACTTGTTGTTAAAATTTATTGATGATCTAAACAAATTTGTTGAGAAAGAGAAAAATCTTAACAAAAGGTTTGATGAAAAAATTAAGGTCAAAAATAAAGAATTTGATTTTGTTGTATAAAAACTAGTTAAAGCTGAAAGAGAAAACTCTAGAGACCAAAATTCAAAATAGGAAGTTGGAGAACACTTTAATTTATTTAAAGCTTAAGAGTATAATTAAAAAATATATTTAAATCATGATAAAATATTCAAGAACATTTATAAAAATCCTAAGAATAAAATGAAATCCAAAGGGGCGATGTTTGAAGTTAAAACAATCAATTTATAGAATTCTAGATTTTATGATAAATCAAACTTTAATAAAAAACTGCTATAAATAGAGTCTCTATTTGGGATGAGAATAAGTATAATATAAATAAGAATATGTTTGGAGTTCATAAATAAAAATTTTCTGTAAAAAGGGACAAATATTTATGGTTAAAATATTAATAGAAGACCGGTTCATAGTTCTAGATAACATGTTATTTTCAAAGGTAGATATTATTTTTCATGGATAATACTAGAAAAATAGATGATTTGAGTATAAAAAAAGATGTTTCGGTTTAATAATCAACACTACAGTCAATCTATAAGGCATTGAAAGTATATTTTTTAGGGGAGTTAACCCACTCAAAGAACACATAATCAAAGGAAACCTGGAAAATACAATTTGGAAAATAAAAATTAATTTCAACAACTAGAAACAATATGTAAAATATGATATCATACCTATAAACTTACTAAAGGGTGTCTTATGATTCTATCAGCGTAATAAAGCATTATGAAAAATATCCGAATCATAAAGATAAGGAGGAAATAAGAAAATAGAAGGCCCTTATTATTGAAATTGGTCTCAAGGACACAAGAGGGGAATAACCATGTATATTGGATAATGGGTGTTCTTTATATATGACTAGATATTTGAATCTATTGAAGAATGTGAATGAATAAAAAGAAGGTATAATGAAATTTGGAAACGATGAGTCTCTTAGAATCAAAATAAATTGGACTTTCTATCACTGGAAATGAAATGTTTAAGTCTATAAATACCTTATTTATTAGTAGAATAAAAAAATCCATTAATTTTTATATATATTTTTGATAAAGGAAATTAATTTATCTTTAGAATATATAAATTTCATTTTAAAAGTTTTGAAGATGGGGAATTTGTGACTAGAGGAAAGTGAACTAAGGGAAACCTATTCCAGGATGGAGATTCAAAGAATTCATATTACTTGAGTATAAAGGTAAAAAATCAACTATGGAATTGAAGGATTGGACATATGTTCTGGATAAATATGACCAATTCCATGAACTAACTGATATAATAGGTAAATCAAACACTTGAGCTAGCTCATGGAAAGGCCCAAAGGGCGTTCCCAATCTCCAACAGGCTATAAAAAAGCTCCTGTGTATCGATAAATACTTTTTGGAATGATATAACCCATAGTTAATTGAACAAGAAATAGATAACATATATAAAAGAAAGAAAATATTGAAATATAAATATAGATAATGTTAATTAAATAATACAACTAAAAAATGTTCCAAACCAAAACATTTAAAACCAATTACCTAAGAGCAATAAAACCCATATCCATGTGATATGTGGGTTACTATCCCACCATGTCACCACTAAACTCCCATATCCCACTGACATAGATACCCACTACTACTTTGTAATTCCTTTTCTTTATCTTTGTTAGATAAAACAAGATTGAAACACACCCAAAGGTATGTATAGGGTTTGAGAAAAATAAGCCCTGTTGGATCCCAACAAGTATTTCATAAATATTCATTACAAAAAATATATTCTCATTTTAATAATGAAAAGGCATTAAATATATTGTTACTTAGTTTTCAATAAAATAAGGCAATCCACCCTTTTTAAAAAAACTTATAAATTATACATAAACAAACTATTTTTTAAAGAATTTACAAATAAACCATTTCTCAATAAATTTATAAATAATAATTACAAAGAAACCACCATAGAAAATGGTACTTGGGTAGGTTAGGTCTATTTTATATAGGATCCCCACAATTTAGTGTTCAAATAACTAAGTGAAAACATATAACTAGAACATGGTACTAGGTATGAGAGAACACCCCAGTAAGTAAACCCCCTGTCATAACAAAGTTTAGTTAGAGTTGTAATATAATTCAATTCTAGGTATCCACAAATAATCCAAGAATCATTATCCTAATATATCCCATCCCAAGTACGCTGGTTTCCCATGTTCCATAGGCCACACTTAGAGGATTTCAATTTCAAAAATATCCCACACCTAGGGGACTCTATTTTTATAGATTAAATCATTCAAATGGAATTTCATAGATAAATAAAAGGCCCCTATAACACATCAAAACATGCATTGAAACCCATTTTCATCAATAATATAAAAGATAAAATCCATTTAATAAAAGATTCAAAAACTTTAAAATTTAAAAAATCATAGATCTTCCATAAAGAAATTTATAAAACCAATTTAAGATAAGAAATCATGAAAAGTTTAAATACTTGGTATTTCCATAAAATTAACATGTTCCACATTCCAAGAGGAATAACAGATCTTAAGAATAAAATGAAATCCCTAAAACATGAAACATATATAAGGAAACCATGATTTACAAAATTGTAGATCAATGGAGTTAATATAAACCATTTACCAAGGAAATTACTAAAGAAACACACGACAATATTGGTAGATTGGGTCTCTACCTTTCCCTCTCATAATAGATCTTACAGAAAATACATTATATCATGACACAACCCATAGATCCATACATAACAACCCCAATATATAGTTATTTTCAAGATAAATAGAGAAGACCTATATGAATGGTTAATAATAATTAATTACTGACTCTTACCTTGATTTTCCTAGATCTAATTCCTCAATATCCATTATAATTACTCTATGAAAGGGTTAGGATCTCAAAGATATGAAAGGGGAATCCCTAAGGTCAAGTGACACAGATATAGGAGGAATAATGAGACTATTGAGATGTGTTTCAAGTTTAAAAAATATTTTTTTTCATTAATTAATTCACATTGCATTGTTTTCCCACAATATTTTACAAATGGTGTGCAAACCGTGTTCTTGTTTTTGTCAATTTGAGTAGCTGCTTTGTTTGTCTAACTTTGTGAAAACCATGTGAAATAAAACTATCCCAAACCACCACAATTAACAAAATTTATTACTAATTCCAATTGGTTTGACCTAATCAAGAACCAATCCTACACATTCCCAAAAATATATAAAACCACGAAAAAATGACCTAGAATAACCCAAGTTTGATTTAAAAGAAATGATGGTAAAAAAACCTACATACTCAAAAGTGACAGAGAGATGTGAAAATTCGTAATTCCATATCACTTTATATCCCATTATAGATATTTCAAGAAGACTGATCAAAGAAATAATGAGGCCACTACTCCCTATCATAGATTCCTATTCCCATATCTCATGAGAATCTCTTTCTTGTAGTTGATATATATGGAATGGTTGAATTGATTTGTTACACAAAATATTTCTTGAAAATTGAAAATCTAAACATGTCATTTGAATATTGATATATTCAGTTAAAAATCAACCACTTTTCAGTTTAGAACATGATATAGATTTGGATGATACTTCTTAAGATTAGACACATGTAAAACATCATTTATAAGAGGTAATCAGGATGACAAAGCTAACTAAAAATAAAATTTTCAAATATTCTATGTGATCTCTAAAGGTTCCACATATCTCTGAGCTAATTTCCCTTAATACCCAAACTGATGGTGACCAAACTAAGTAAACTCATTCAAGAATACTCGGTCATCCACTAAAAATTCCATAGGATGGTACCAATGATTCAATTAAAATTTATGCTGTCTCTAAGTCATTTCAAGTTTTTGATGAATAATATGAATTTTTATTGATGTATCCTAAACAATGCTTGGTCCCATATGAGAAATTTCACCCATCACAAACCAACAAAGAGGTAACTTAAAAGTTCATCCATACAAGGTATCCAAGGGGACCATTTCGATGGATTAATAGTAACTATTATAGTAAAAAAACTCAACCTATCCAAAATAGCTATCCTAAGAACCTCCAAAGTACATAACACAAGTAGAGTGCATATCCTAAAAAATTTGAATTATGTGCTCTATTTGAACATCTATATAAGGATAGTAAGATATAATCAGTTTGACTTTAGAACCCATCACCTCTTGGGGGCCTTTAAAAAATAGAGAGTAAATCGAGTGTCCCTATTTGAAGTAATAGTATAAAGAACACCCTACAACCACATGATCTCCTGAATGCATAACTTTCCCAAATCATCAACCTTGGTGGTGTCTCAAATTGAAATGAAATGAGTTTACTTGGTTAATCAATCAATCAACACCCATATTGAATTATTACCTTGGCAAGTACATGGTAATGCAATAATAAAATTCATAGACATACCATCCCATTTATAAATGGGAACCTAGATAGGTTCGAGTAAGAAAGAAGGCTTTTGTTTTTTATCCTTAATCTACTGACATGTATAACAATGAGACACAAAATATGTTATGTCATGTTTCAATACTGGCCACCAAAAACTGATGTATCATGTCATAGTAAATCTCAGTAATTATAGGATGAACATCCCATTGATAAAAATAAAAAATTTCCACCACAACATTACACACAGATGAGGTAAATAAATATTGGTTTCTAAAACAAAGAAAGACTTCGGAGGATAAAGATCACTCAATAATATTCTCCCAACCATATAAAGTTTTTATGATACTCCTAAACACTTAAAATCAACAATTATTCTAAAAAATCAACTCTAGAAGAGATAAATTAAGATAAAAACTACTAGAAAAATACCATCTCGTAACACTCCAAAATTATATATATATTTCCTTTAAACTAAAATTGATGTATTTGATATCTTGTTTTACACGCAACCCTGAGTCTAAAAAACAATGATATAATATTCCTTTACAATATAGACATTGTATTGGAAGTTATAAATATGATTAAACTTAATATGAAATATATTTATAATGGTTTTGGGTTATAAAAATTTATTTATAAACACTCATTTTTAATAAAATAATTTACTGATTGAAAAACCCATTTTTGAAGAAATGTATTTTTATTCATGTTATATATCTAAAAAATATATATTGATCACAATTATAAAATGATTTAAATAAAATATATTGATTATTTATATTAATAAATGAATAATAATCCATATACTAGTTATATAAATGTTATAAATAAAGATAAAATCTTTTAATGGTAAAAAAATTTATCTTTCATAAAACTATTTTTATGTGTGCAATGTATTTTAATCATAATAAATTAAAAAAATAATTATTTATTAATGGTTTTAATGAAATATATATATTTTATATTAAATAAAATTCTTAATATTCATCTTATGGGTTTTACTAGGTAATAAATGAAAGTAAATTCAGTTTTATGCTTAAAAATACACTTTTCTAAAAATAAGTTTTTATTGTGTTTTGGACACTTATTTTAAAATAATTATTTCCAATTATAGAAATTGAATTTTATAAAATGGACTGAAAATTTGGAATCAAAATATAAAAAGTTTATTATGAGTCCCATTTAATTTTTTTTCATAATTAATAGTAAAAATAGTAAAATTGTTTCTGATGATCAAGGTTAAAATAGGTTTACTGGGGGGGGGGGGGTTGAAATAAGATAAAATGGTAAGAATACCAAATATAATTTTATAATTATTATTTTTTGATGATATTTATAGCCTATTTTATCTCTAATTTTAATATTTTGACATTGGGAATCATTATACTTGAGAACGACACTAAATATATTTAATTATTTTAAGTAATTCCATGTGTGTCCTATCCCTCACTTATAAAAGGACACATACTCTACTCCATAATTCATGAATTTTGAGCCTTATATCTCAAAAATTCTCTAAAATAATAAATTTGTATCTTAATTACTATCCTCATATATTCCCTGGTCTTCTCCTAATATATATCGTTCAATGATTAAGGTGTAAACCAAAATAGGTCTCTCAAAGAAGAGGTACAAATCTTAACCAATCTCTTAAACTTTTATTTCTTCTTCCACCTTCTTAAAACCTATTATAATTATCATAACATGATGAATATAGTATCATAAATATAATAATATTTTATTATTATTATTACATAACCCTTTTCCTCCCCTTTTCCATCAAATGATAAATGAAAGTCTCGCTCATGCGCATGTGTGGACTACCGCCTCCACATAGCGATATGATTCATTTTCTATCACCGCCTCACATTGATGGGTATAATGATGGAATTAATATATATAAATATAAATATAATATATTTATAATAAAATGGTGAAAATATAATGATAAAGTATTATTTATCTTTCTTTTCTTCTTTTTGTTATAAAATGAAAATAACGTTCATGCGAATGTACGAACTACTGTCTCCATGAACAATGTAATTCATTTTCTTAAATCAAAATTTTATGTAAGGTTATAAATATATATATAATAAATATATTTTTAATTTTCATCATGATAAAAAGTACAGATTTTATTGAAACTTGATCAAGATTCAAGGACTGAAACTTCCAAACCAAAACATACAAGAAAGACGAAACAATAAAAACCCAAAAATGAATATTTTAATAAAGTATTATTAATAAATTGGTATTGAAATGATATAAGTGGATCATATATGATATTATAAGTATGTATATAGTTATATAATAGAATTTTAATAAATTTAAATTTATTATATAGGAGTTTGGAGTGCTGACAAAGGAATTTGGACTTGAGGTAAGGGTTTTACGTTACAATATCAGTTTTACTAGGATTATTTATGCTTATATTTATGATGATGAAATTTTATGATATACCTCTCAAATAAATATCATGATTTTTTTCTCATTGTTTTATTTATATAAAAGAAAATTTTTCCTTTCATTTTCCTATATTTAAATACTCAAAGGTCCGAAAGATTGTTTTTATGGAAAATCAAATTTGTTTTCTATCTAGCTGAGAATATTTTATTCCATGTATATATTTCCTTAAAATGTTTTCAAGAACTATTTTTTTAATAATATATAAACATTTATTAAATTCATTTTCCCATGTTTGAATTTCTATAAAAGTTTTTAAATGAATATTCTCATCATTGTTCAAACAATGTACTTTTTATAAAAGGAATGAAAAAAGTGTTTGTTTTAATGTACACTGCATGAATGAATTTTCCTTATATTATGATTAGTTTATTCTTAGAAGCTTCCAAAAAAAATTTCCATATTTATTTTAAATTTTTTCCCTAATATTTAATAAATATTTATATTTTAAATAAGTGATTTCAAAATGAAAAGGGTAGTTTCCTCAAGGATATTCCAGTGATCTATTAATGCCATTTTTCATATATAATAACATATTTTTATGTACTTATGTTTTACTAAGGATATGATACTCTGATACTATAATTATTCATTATCTGTATGTCTATTATTATGACTATGAAATATTGATGAAACTTATTTTATTTTATATAGGTTAAGATATAATTAAATGAAATATGTTTTCATGATCTCATGGCATAGTTATGAATAGATTTTGATTATGTGATGAGTGTGTCTATTATATAACTCCAATGATTTGGTTAAATATTAATGTTTTATGAGATAAATGGGTAAACGGGAGGTCATATGAAGACCAAAATATGGTATAAGGGTGGTTAACCTATGTCAAATAAGGGTACTCATGAGGTTATCCCAAGACCAAATTAGGTACATAGATGGTTATCTTGGTGGGTATCCTTGAAATAATATTTAAATGATTATGATTATGCCAGACTTTAATCCACTTTTTTGACATGATCATATACCAATTTTATACTATCATGGATCATATTATTTTATTCCTGTATGATTAATGTCTTATGAAATTCCATACATTATTCAATGGATCATGATTATGATCTATGAATTAATGGTGTATAATTTTAAAATTTTAATCTGATGTTCTCAAATCCTTATTCTCATGTTATGATTAAAAATAGTGATTGATTTATATATCCCTTATTTACCCATACTAAGAATCTGATATCACGCTTTATTATGGTTTGTTTTCCCCAGGATATGAAGAAATGTTTTAAGTATTATAGGTCTAAGAAGGGTGGAAATTGTGAAGGACATAGTGAGAGATGATATAGATATTTTATGTATTATTTTTGTTATGCATGTTTCTAAAGACACTAATCCTTTATGGTTTTGGAATGGGTTATAATTACATGAAATAATATTCATTTAATAATATGTAATATATATATATACATATATAATGTTTGGGTTACTTCATAGTCTCTTCCTCCATCGCATCCAGGTGTATGAATTCAAATATTCCCATTAGGTTCCATTCATAATTTGATCTCATCACTTATTGAGAAGGAATATTTATACTTTGAGAATATGAAATAGCATTCCCCTTCTCTAGGGTATAATATATATTGAAGTTGAATGATAGAAGATACTCTAGACATTACCTCTTTTTATGGTTCAATTACTTCTGAGAAAATATGTAACACACACCCTTATTGTAGGAATAGATAGAAAAACTTTCCCTATTGAGATAATATTGTTGACTATTGATAGAATTCATAATCGGTGTAAAATATAAATAATGGATGGGGTAATTCTTCTTGTGTGGCCAAATATAACGAGATCCACACTCAGAGGACTAATTCCGGATATACTGAATACTTAGATATGGGGGATGAATCAGTGTTGGGAACTTTTTAACCAATTAAAACTTTTTATTACTTTACCCATTTGATCTGTTAGGATCTTGATTATCTTATTTTTTCCCTTATCATATTCATGTATATAAAAGAAGGTAAAATATGGAAAATAGTATTTTTACAAGGTTATCTACTCAATAAGAGTAGTTAGTCCTTTCCATATATGGTGATGAATAGTACACTGACTCTGTACAATAATTTGATACCAAGTACATTGGTTTGGATAAAAAACAATCCTTATCCAAAGTGTGAGTTACTACACTTTATTAGGGAGGATTATAAAAAAAATACTTCTTCTCTAGTTTGATAATAACCTTATCAAACTTGAAATACTTCACTCATTATTTCTACTCCCTACTGAAGACATACATCACTTTCTTCTTATAGAACATTATATATAATATCATTGAACTCGCAATCCAAGATCTAGAGATGAAACAAAACCTTTACATTTCTTGCTTTGATACTGATAAATGTGACCCAATTTCTACCCTTAAAAATAATAATATCAAACTAAATTATCATATCACTTATACACTAAATGTCATTTTAGGTTTATAGTTTTAGAGAATTAAGAAAAACTATTATATAACAACATGAATACATAAAAAACCAGTTCATAAAAATATACGTCATCTCTAACTAATTTATTCACATCTAGTAACTTTCTTAGACCTAACATACATTAAACCATTCTTTACATTATGAGAAAAAGGAAATATAAGAAGGGTGACTTCAAATGATCAGAAAGGGAAAACATAAGAATTAACAATTGAATGTCATGAATAATAATAACATGACCATAAGGGTTTGGTGATATAATCAATGTTCATGATCATAACATAAGATAATTCATACCCATAAAAACCTAGATCCTAAATAAGTGACATGGTATAATGATTTATCAAAGGCAAGAGTCATGAAAATAAATAATCATGAGCCACATGATATCATTATTGATCAAAAGAAACACTAAAAACCCATATAAACAACAATGAAAATGTGTTGGTATCTTAGAATATTATCTTCATATAATCTATATAACAATCCTTACAAGTGTAATAAATAATATAGTAAAATTACAACATAATTATTCAGAGAACATAATCATTACCCAATGCATCATAGTGATATATCAGGATCACCTATTAGCATGAGAGATATTAAGTTCACCTATCACGGTAATCTATATCGAGCTCATATATAATCATAAATGATTTCAAAGTACGATAACATAATAATAAAATATGAAATCTTATATTTTTTAATATAATAATAACCATTATTATTTTATTCCTGGATTTAATCGTAGAAAAGAAACAGGTTCCATGAAAATAAATTTGAAAAAATCATAATCCATATGAAAAAATAATAAGGATGGTATCATAATAATATATATTTAGTGGAGAATATGTAACATAAATGTGTGTTTTCATTGGTGAATATAAATTCCATAAAATGTATCATTAAAAGAATTTTTGAGAAAAATACCATTTACACTTTGAAAATCACTTTTAAAATATTAAAATTCACAGAATATTGTGAAAATATTTTTAGTTGAAAATAAAATTGGAAACTAATAAAATTAAATCTCTAAGAAAATAATTTTTATAATAGTGTTAAAATTGTTTCTTATCATAAATGTTAAAAATAAACATTCTTTTCAATTTTTTTATACAGATTCAAAAGTGACCCATGCAGAAAATATTAAGAAATTGCATTTTAAAAAATATTAAAATAAGGAAAAATATAATCCAAATTAAAATTATAAAATCATTTATGTTTATAAAATAAAATTCTTGAAAACATTTTAGAAAACATGGATATGGAAGATAAATATTCCCAATCTAAAAGAAAATACAAGATTAGTATCACTTATGAACAATTTTACCGTGTTTCCTTTATCAATAAGGGAGAAAATGGAAACTAAACATGTAAACCACATTCATATCCATTATATAATAAAGTATAAATTTTTTATTAAAATAATATAATATGATTTTCTATAAAGTATTCTTGAACATAAACAATCCTGAAAAGAACTAAGATTAGAACATAAAGCCTTTATCACTTTAGTAACTTTTGAAATCAAAATTTATTGAAAGAAAGAATGTGATATGGATATATAAGACTCATGAATTACATTAATTAATATATAAAAATTAATTCATTGTTTAGTAAGTACACCATTCATGTAAATCATGGTTCATGACATGAAATATGTCTCAGAAAAATGAGACTGAGACAAAAAATCCCTTGCAAAGATCATAAATTTTAAAGTGATAATTATTTTATGAAGTAATTATGTGAAAATTTGTAAATACATGTAAAAAAATTATAAATATTAATTAAAAAAATTATATATCATTTCAATAATAATCATTTCATAACAAATTCTATTAAGGAGAAGTATAACCCAAGGAATGGAAATTGAGTTAAGAAACTCCTTACTACTTGGTAAATTTGAAGTTAAATTCCATTAGAATAAATAATTTGAATTTTAAATTAAAATTACATTATATATGAATTATGCATTAAATAACATGAAAAAATTGGAAACATTTACACCATATAAAATAAGTTAGGTGAATAACATTAAAATATTCCTTAATAAAGGGAAATTGAGATGAAATCTCTTACATTGAGTCCATACCTGCCATGTATTTCCTTTAACTCATGTATAATAAAATTATTTATTTTTTTAATAACCTTTTACAAGTTTATTAATTTATCATTATACCATTTTTTTCATTTTTTACAATTACATATTTAATTTCTTAATCAGTTATGTCCATGTCAGGTGTTTTGAGGGCGTTCAGTTCATAGTTGTAAAACGACGTCAGTATGTTTAATATGGTAAAAGTAGTAATTGTTACATAATATATAGAATAATAATAATGAAATATTTGTCATTTTTATACATTAATCACTATTTTAAAACCAACTATAAATGATGGTTATGAGAAATAAATCATGTTACAATCATGGAGGCTGTAGGTATATTATACACATGAGTACCATCCACATTTTTAAAAAATATGAGAGAAATAATGTCATTGTTATTTTAACATTATATAATTATAATTATATAATAAATATAATATTATAAATTTTATATACTTTATATATACCATCCATGAGATACAGTGATGAAAAAAGAATCACATCCCTTCATGGAGGTGGTAATCCACACGTATGCACAAACACAATTATCATTTTTTAATGGATAAAAGGGTAAGAAAATATATGATATAATATATTTATTAAATTATATTTATGAAATTAATATCATATAACTACATCAAATCTATCATTATAAACATCTATGATAGGCGGTGATGGAAATTAAACACATTGCTTAGTGTTCCCCATAGGATGGAAACTGAGAATAAAATGGGTTATACCATAGACATAATTAAAATCAAGTATATAAGATATAATGATGTCATAATATCATCATAGTTTAAGAATATTTTAATAAGGTATAAGATGAAATGTATTGAAAGAGGTCAGGTTGGACGATTACCTCTTCTTTGGTAGACCTTGTTTAGAACCAATCTTAATGCCAGAACCTAAGTTTTTGTTGGAGGTACATATCTTTTTATTTTCCATTTAAATGAATTGTCATGGAATTAAGTGAATTATTATCTTGATCATGGGTGTTTTGTAGGTGTACGAGACTTGTTCTGAGCCAGAACCGAGTTTTGGGCTGAAAATGACCTGGCGCATGGTTTAGGTAAACTGTGAGAGGGGTCTGAAAAACTGTAGGTTTTGGACATAACATTATACAATATTAGACAAACTATATGGGGTAACCGTGTAGGCTGGACCTCTTAGGTAGAGAGGTGCACATAGTTTCCACACGGTTTGGGAAACTATGCAGGTAAACCGTGTGACCCCTACTCTGTGTTTTTTTAAAATTTTAAATTAAAATTAATTTTTCATTTTTAAACCTAAATTTGGTTTCTTCTTCCATGGATAGAGGATCACCCTTGGAGCTTCCTTTTGGTGCCTAAGGTAGGATTTGATCCCTACTCTCTATCTGAATTCCATTTTGATCGTTGATCATCTATACAGATCCGTATCGATAAGGCCTACTTTCCCTTTTAGCCATTCTTGATTGTTCGGAACAATGGTTACACTATTTGGATTTAGGCTCATATTCCATAATATTCCATTCTTCCCCCATTCTTTATATTTCTTCCAAACTGGGACAAATCAGGACATGATACTAGATGATCTTTCTACTATTGAGGCGGGGTAGGTGGTCTATGCTTTCTTTCATCTTTTCTTTGTGTTTCTCAAACGTTCGACTGATATTCCATTCGCCAGACTTTCTAGGAAGGTCTCGTTTTTGAAATAATATCTTTTAGTATATGTAGTTGGACTAAGTGAGGTTGAATATGGATTCCATTTCAATGCGTTGGCACCCGTTTCTCGTTTCGAGGCCCCCTGAGGGGTGTACCTTAAGGGAATAACTTGTTTATACCTGTTTAAACCCCCCAAGGGGTGTGTGCTTCCGATTTCCTAGTTAGACTAATCCATTAGATGCCTTGATAGCGTAAATAGTTTCTTAGGAGATGTGCTGCCTCCTTTCTTTTTGAATATCATGTTATGCCTCATCTATTTTGATAGCTTGGTTTCAATGAAATGTGTTTATTTGGGTGGGTATACCTATATGTATATGACTAATGGTATGTTAAATGGATTCTATGGGAGGGTAGGTCCATATGATTTGATAAAGGATTTGCATGATTGGGTATACTCTTGGACTGTGCTTGTTGATGTGAGTGGGTATACTCACATGTTTATAAAAGTATAATTGGAATGCTTGAATGCTTTATTGAATGGTTTGATAGATGCCATTGAATTATCTCCATGGATCTGGAATGCGATAGTGGACGCCTTGGGTTGACTCTTCTCCTTTGGTCTTGATTCTGTGTGATTCCTTGAGCCTTGATACCCTGTGGATCTGACCTTCTTGGGCTCATGTAGGACATGCTATTGCCATGCTCCTAGGACCCCAACTTGCGCCTAACTGAGTTTCTACCAGGGATGCCCATGAGACTCGAGGGGATTCCTTGGACATGCTACTTGGATCTAGACCTCTGTGGTCTAGATATTAATTACTTATATTCCTTAGTATGCTGACACCTTGGATCGAGCCCTCGAGGGTCTACACTTTACTATATGACATGGTTGTGGGAAGCTACTTCACTTTATAGCACGGACGTGGGACACTTGATTTCTTTAAATAGTGTGGCTATGGTTGTTTGATACAGGTGGATGTATGGTGTGGCCGTGTGACTTGTTTACTTGATTATATCTACCTTGTTAGGAGCTAACTATTTTTTGTAGGTCGCCACGAGGGCTGTTCAGTTTTATTTTGTAGTAGACTTATGCCATGGGCATACACACTTATTTACCATTTTTTTACACTTTCTAAAACCTTTTTAGAATTGTTGTTTGAACTGTATAGAACTAGGTGTTTTCCTACTGGGATTTTTATCTCACAGCATGTTTGGGCCTCCTTGGGGACCCAAACAGATTATATGGTTATAGGTGATGATAGAGAAAGTTCCCCAGTACAGGTTATTGATTGTGGCTTTGAAGCATGGGAGCATAGGACCAATATGAGGCTTATGATGCTGGGCTACCTTTTTGGTATTTTGTTCTTTTTGGGATAATTTTATTGTTTTGTATTTCTATGTACTATTCTAGCTACTTTCTAGATACCTGTACCATCTACATCATTTTGTATATTTAACACTTTTGGTTATTGATATGTACACCTATCTTGTCTTACTTTTAGTAGTTGACTGGTTATTTTGCTTCTTCTATTTTTATATATTTTAACTTCCATTGTGATACTCTGGTAATGAGGGCATAGTCTCCCCACTGAATCACCTAGGCCCTCACTGCTAGTCTACATCCTCTGGCATTTGTGTATATGCGCTTGAGGCCTTGTGACCAACCATACTCGGGGCACCATTCAAGGTGGTATCTAGGTCAGAGATGTTACAAAGTGGTATCAAAGGATTTTTCTTTTATGGATTTCCTTAATATTTGGAAAAAATAGACAGAGATAGGAAGGAAATGGAATTCGGTAATAAATTGTGCCCTGGAGTAGCTACCCCATGTATATGGAAAATTCAAATTGCCTCAAATTGATTTCTGATTTTTTGGATTTTGATATTATAGTTGATTTTATTTCACCATCAGGTGACACACATAATTTATGCTATTACTATTGATGCAATTGTGGGTTCTATTTTAGTTTCAAACATATGAGATGAGGGTGTTCCATCTCATGAATCATATAGACACTTTTTATAATCACATGCCATGAATTATGCCATTCCATCTAGGATGCATTAAATATTTCATGTTGTTGTGATAGTTGATGTGATAACTGTTCCTGTTGCTGTGTTAGTTGGGTGAAATATAAAAAGGTGCGACTTCATTTTTCAATCCATAAAGAGTATAGGCCCTAATGAATTGGGGAATGATGCACTGATGGAATGTAAATTTTAAATTAACTTATTCCATGTATGGTTTGTATGGGAACCATGTTTTGGGTTTATAAGGTATTATGGGCCCTCATGGATTCATAAATTGGTAAACCCTTGGTAAAATTTCTTGAATAACTAAATGTGAAATGGAAATGGAAACTTGAAATGTTGAATAGAGACTTGACCTAGACTTGACCTTTGAGTGGGAAAGAGGCATAGTTTCTAGTAGTTCGTTGGTTGTTATTTATACATTCTGGGATTTAGAAGCAGGTTGTGGGTTTGACTTGGTTTATAGGAGGGTTTTGACCTGTTCTATGGTTGTGATATTTTTTCCTTTATGGTTTTCTTTCCTGAGACGTGCATTTAGAATTGTAGAGACACTCCACCATGATGAACTCTAGTGGTACACTACGGTGGAGGCGATGACCATAATTCAGAGATAGGGGGCCACGAGCTACCTCTTGATACTTTGATAGTGATAGCTGTGGCAGCTAAGGCTGGTCCGGACATAGGTGCTAAGGAGCAGTTCCTCGAGGGATTCTTTTGCTATATGAAAAAATTCTAAGGAGAACAAAAACCTACCTTGACTATGACTAAGATGACACGGGTGGTTCAACAGTAGCATCCTCCTACGTTTTCAGGGGATGTAGGACCACAGGCTGCAGATCTATGGCTAGAGACCACGTTAGCAATTTTTGAGCATCTAGAAATGCCTACAGAGTGGAGGGAGAAGCTTGTGACTTACATGCTACATAGAGCGGCAAAATGCTGGTGTGGTGTTTTGAACCAGGATGATGGTTTGCGTGAGATGGGTTAGAATGAATTCTAAACCCACTTTTATGGTTACTTTTAACCCGTGACTCTACAATCAGAGCGGGATAGTGAGTTTATACGTTTGGAGTAGGGAACGATGATAGTTATGGAATACTCAGAACAATTTATAGAGATTCAACGGTTTGTGAAAATGTATTTTACTGATGAGATGTCAAGGGTGTGGTGATTTGAGGAAGGTCTTAACATGCCATCAGATCTCAGATCAATGTGTTCAAGTTTCCTTATATCACTGATATTGTAAATCAAGAATTGATTACAGAGAATAACCTATGGGAGGTTGGGGGTACAGAACTTGGGATTGCTGTTTCTCATCCTAATGGTTCTACGTCTTCAGGTAGGAAGCATTGTTTTGAGGCTTCCTGTGACATGAGTTCTAGTTAGGCAGTGGGTTCATGCAACTTGGTGTTTTTGAAGTAGTGTGATAGGTGATCCCACATGAAAAATCAATGCGACTACGACCCAGTCAAGTGCCGAGCTTGCGGTAGGATATGGAACATGTAGTGATTTTGTAGGACCTTCCATCTAGCTGTGAGTGGTAAGGAGTGAGCTCTGACATCAGGTTCATGAGAAGGTTCTTCAGCTCTATGCCATGTTGGGACTTAGAGCAATGTAGGCCGATCAAGGTAGGGCAGTGGTGGTCATGGACGTGGTAGCTAGACACCGAGTTCTTAGAGAAAACAAGGTGGATCAGGTTGGGGTATCCAGTTAGGGTCACATGGCCATGGTTCAAGAAAAACATATGACTTACAAGAGACCCAACATGAGCAGGATCCCAGACCATCTACAGTGATAGGTACAATCTTATTAGATTCTTCTATTGAATCTGCTCTCGTCAATATAGGTGCCTCTTATAGCTTTATCTCTACACGAGTGGTAAAGATCCTTGGGCTTGTTGTTTTGTGTTTTGAGGGTTTCTTGATGTTAGACACACCATTGGGAGTTATAATGTGTGATGTACAATAGTTTATGGGGTATTCCCTTATGTTTGGAGGGTGTCACTTCATTTGGAATCTTTATGTCCTTGGGATGATAGGGTTTGATGTCATTCTCGGAATAGACTGGATAATAGATTAGCGAGCATACATTGACTGCTATCGCCAGAGGGTGACCTTCTCATCACAAGAGGGTGCAGTATTTATTCACAAGTGTGAATGGGATGTATAAGGAAGCAGTGCTAGACCCGAGCATTGTGGTCTTGGTGGGATGCCGAACCTGATTGATAGTTTGTTTCTGGATGATTAGGGAGTGGGTCTAGAAGACTTTCCTCCAGCGGTTGAGCACGTCAAGGATATCTTTCCCAACCAATTTTCTGGTGTACCTCCTGAGAGAGAGGTAGATTTATCCATCAAGCTAGTGCCAGGAGATCCACCGGTATCCATTCCTCCTTACATGATGGCTAGGAAGGAGTTGTAGGAGATCAAGAGGCAGCTAGAGGATTTTGAGGCAAAGGGTTTTATCAGACCTAGTACTTCTCTGTGGGGTTTTCTGGTCCTTTTTGTGAACAAATTTGGACAAAACTCTTAGTATATACGTGGATTATCATAAATTGAACCAATTTATGGTTAACAAATGATCTTCCTTGCCACAGATAGATGTTTTTTAATCATCTTTGAGGAGATCATGTGTTCTTGAAGATCTACTTGAGGTCAGGATATCACCAAGTGCGTGTTCAACCTATAGACATACCTCATACAACCTTTCATAGCAGGTATGGGTTATATGGGTATCTGGTTATGTAGTTTGGTCTCACGAATGTGCCAACGGTTTTAATGGATTTTATGGACCGAGTGTTCTATCCTTACCAAGATTATTTTGTGGTGGGTTTCATGGAAAATATCTTGGTGTATTCTCACAATTGACATAACCATTCTAACTATATTGATATCGTTTTTAATAAACTGAGAGTGCATCAGTTATATGCTAAGCTTGCAAGTGACACTTTTGGATGGATCACATTTACTTCCTGGGTCATATTATCTCAGAGACATGAGTGTCAATAGGCCCAGAGAAGGTGAGAGTTTTAGTTTCCTGGGAACAACCCAAGACTGTTTTTGACATACAGAGTTTCTTGGAGATAGTTGGTTATTAATGATGTTTTATACAGGAATTATCATGCTTAGAAGCACCGTGGACGGGCTTGACTAAGAAGGGTCTGAATTTTTTGTGGTAAGAACCTTGTGAGATAGCCTTTCAAGAGATGAAAGGGATGTTAACATTAGCACCCGTCATGATACTTTCAGATCAGATCAAGTGCTACACGGTGTACTGTGAAATTTTAGGTATTGGGATGGGGGAAATGATGATACATTGAGATAGATTAGTGGCGTATGGGTCTCTATAGTTGAGGGCTCATGAGAGGAGTTACCCTACGCATGTTCTCAAGTTAGTTTCAGTTGTTCATGCGTTGCGCTGTTGGAGGCACTATTTATTGGTAGAGCGTTTTGTGGTGTAAACGAAACAAAAAATCCTCAAGTATATCTTTACACAGTGTGATCTGAATTTTAGGCAGTGAAGGTGGGTGGAATACCTATAGTCCTTTGACTTAGTGCTTTCCTACATGGCTAGTAAGGACAATTCAGTAGCCGATGCACTGAGTAGGAGGTCTCAGATACATGTAGTGAAATTGGACAGTAACAAGTGGATGCTTATGGAATTGTTCTATGAGATACATCTGGAGGTGCATGATACATAAGGGAAGACTTTTCTTTCATCCATTGCTGTTACCTCTAACCTATTAGATAGAGTTAGGATGAGGCTGCTATTGGATTCACAAGGCCAAGTTCTATGAGAAGGTGCTGCAGGTGAGGACCCTCCTCCTAGTTAGATGGTAGGCAATGATGAGATCCTGCGTATCTATGGACGCATTTGGGTTCCAGTGGATATACATGAGGAGTTGATGTGGGAGTTTCATGATTCATCTTCGGCAGTGCAACCTGGGGTTAAAAGATGTACCGTGACTTGCGACATTAGTATTGGTGGTCGAGGATGAAGAGAGAGGTAGTTGGATTTGTTATGAGGTGTTCCACCTATCAATAGGTGAAGGTGGAACGTCAGTGACTAGCTGGGCTTTTACAATAGTTACCCATTCCAGAGTGGAAATGTAATGATGTCATGATGTATTTTGTGACAGGTTTTCTGAGGTCACCTCAAGGTAATGATACTCTGTGGGTTGTATTTGAAAGGCTTACGAAGGTCTCACATTTCTTTCTGATCAAGGAGACCTTTAGTGTTGATGATATTGGAAAGTTGTTTTTTCGGGAGGTGGTATGACTTCATTAGTTCCCATGCACTATAATTTTTGATAAGGATTCCCAATTTAAATCTCATTTCTTGGAGATTTTTCAGAGTGCACTGGGTACATAGGTGATTTTGAGCACAACATACCACCCTTATATAGATGGCCAGTCAGAGCGTATGATACAAGTGTTGGAGGACATGCTTCAAGCATGCATCCAAGATTTTGAGAGCTCTGGGGATAGACACATTCCCATGGTTGAGTTTGCATAAAATAATAGTTATTAGGTGATGATAAAGATAACACTTTATGAGTATTTATACAGTAGTCCATTCCATTCTCCCCTGTGCTAGTTAGAGGAAGTTGAGGCAGCTTTAATGGGACTACATATCATGAAGTAGACTTCTGAGCAGGTCCAGTTGATTCAGAAGCAGATGAATACTGCACAGTATCGTCAGAAATCATACAATAATCATTATAGAAAACCTCTAGAGTTCGAGGATGGGGATCAAGTTTTCTTGTGTGTTTCACCGAGGTTGGGACATTGGTTGATCAGGAGACATGATAAACTTTCACCGAGATATGTCGGGCCATTTGAGATTCTGGAGAGAGTCAGACCAGTTGCCTCTCCGTTGTTGTTACCTCAAAGGTACTGAGACATGCATAGTGTATCCCATGTATCTCAGCTACACCTCTATCAGTCAGACCCATGTCATGTTTTTTGGGCCAATGAGGGTGATCTTTAGGTTGATGCCTCCTTTGAGGAGCATCTGATTAGTAACGTTGATAGGAGTAGAAAGGTTCTTCGAGGCTGGTCAGTTCCTCTAGTATGGGTGCTGTGGTGGCATGACCATTTATAGAATGATACTTAGGAGAGGGAGGCCAACATACATGCTCAGTGGATGAAGTTGTTCTTAGACGAATCTTGACCACCCTTCAGAGAAAAATTCAGGATGAATTGCTATAAAGGAGAAGATTTTAAGAACCTAAGTTTTCGTACGAGGTAAAAATCTTCTTATTTTCAGTTTAAATGACTTGTGATGGCCTTACATGAATTCTTATCTTGATCACGGGGTTTTTGGAGGTTTCTAGGGCTTGTTCAGAGGCCAGAACTGAGTTTTGGGATGAAAATGACCTAGCACACGGTTTGTGCACATTTTAGGTAAACCGTGAAAGGGGTCTAAAAAATTACAGGTTTTGGAAAGATCATTTTGCATGGTTAATGAAAGGTTCATCAAACCGTGTGAGGTAACCATGCAGGGTGTCCCTCTTAGGAAAGGAGGTGCGCATGGTTTCCACACAATTTGGGAAACCATGCAGGTAAATCATACGACCCCTACTGTGCATTTTTTTAATTTTAAATTAAAATTAACTTTCCTTTTTAAACCAAAATTCTGTTTCTTCTTCCACGGATATAAGACCACTCTTGGATCTTCCTTTTGTTTTCTAAATTTGTATTTGATCCCTACTCTCTATCTGACTTCCATTTTGATCGTCAATCATCTCTACAGATCCACATTGGTAAGGACTACTTTACTTTTTATCCATTCTTGATTATTCAGAACAACAACTGCACTATTTGGATTTAGGCTCATATGCCCTAATATTCCGTTCTTCATCCATTCTTAAGATTTCTTCCAAAACAGGATGAATTATGACATGATACTGGATTAGCTATCTACTACCGAGGTGAGGTTGGTGGTCAATGTTTCCTTTTGTCTTTTCTTAGTGTTTCTTAGATGTTCAACAGATATGCCATTCGTTAGACTTTTCGAAGAGGTCTCATTTGTGAGAAAATTTCTTTTAGTAGCTATAGTTAGACCTAGTGAGTTTGACCATGGATTCCATTTTAGTGTGTTGGAACCTGTTGCTCATTTCGAGGTCCCCCTAGGGGTGCACCTTAAGTGAATATCTTTTTATGCCTATTTAAACCACCAAGGGGTGTGTGATTGTGCTTTCATAGTTAGAGGAAGAACTTAAATTCCTTGATAGATTGAATAGATTATTATGAGATGTAATTCCTCCTTGATTTTTGAATATCATGTTATGCCTCATCTATTTTTATAGCTTGGATTAAATGAAATGTGTTTATATGGGTGGGTATACCTATATGTAAATGAATAATGGTATGTTAAATAGATTCTATGGGAGGGTAGGACCATATGATTTGATAAATGGTTTTCATGAGTGGGTATACTCATGGATTTTTCTTGTTGATGTTTGTGGGTATACTCACATGTTTATAAATGTATAATTTGAATGCATGAATGGTTTATTGAATGGTTTGATAGACGCCATGGACTACTCTCCATAGATTTGGAATGCGGTAGTGGAAGCCTTTGGTTGACTCTTCCCCTTGGGTCTTGATTCTGTGGGATGCCTGTGGCCTTTCTACCCTGTGGATCTGGCTTTCTTGGGATTGAATAGGACTTGTTATTTCCATGCTCCTAGGACCCCAACTAGCTCTTAATTGATTTTCCACCAGGGATTTCCATGGGACTCGATGGGATGTCTTGGGCATGCTCCTTGGATCCGGCCCTCCGTGGTCTAGATATTAATTACTTGGATTCATTGGTCTGCTAACACCTTGGATCCGACCCTTGGGGGTCTACACTTCACTATACGGTGTGGTTATGGGATGTTAATTCACTATACGATGTGGCTGTGGGACGCTTTATTTATTTATATAGTATGGATGTTGTTGCTTGATATAGGTGGATATATGGCGTGGTCGTGTGAATTGTTTACTTGGTTATAACTACCTTGTGAGGACCTGACTCTCTTTTATAGGTATCCTTGAGGGCTGTTTAGTTTTACTTTATATTAGACTTATTCCATGGGAATAAACACTTATTTACCAGTTTTTTACACTTGCTAGCACCTTTTAATAATTTTTATTAGAACTTTATAGACCTGGGTGGTTGCCTAATGATATTTTTATCTCACAACCTATTTGGTCCTCCTTGGGTACCAAAACAAATTATATGGTTTTAGGTGATGATAGGGGCAAGCGTCCTAGTACAAGTTGTTGATTATGGCTTTAGAGCAGGGGAGCATAGGACCAAGATGAGGCTTGCGATGCTGGGATACATTTTGGTATTTTGTTCTTTTTGGGATACTTGTATTGTATTGTATTGCCATGTAATATTATGGATTCTTTTTAGATACTTGTACCATAAACCCCATTTTTTATATGTGACACTTTTGGTTATTGATATGTAAACCTGTCTTGTATTACTTTCAGTAGTTGACTGATTATTTTTGCTCCACAATTTATTGTCTCTTTGAATTCCACTGTGATACTCTGTTAATAAGGGAATAGTCTCTCCACTGAATCACCTAGTCCCTCACTTCTAGTCAGAAGCCTTTGGAATTTTGGGAGATGTGCTCAAGGCCGTGTGACCAACCAGGCTTGGGGAACCATTTTGGGTGGCATCTGTGTCCGGGACGTTACACTTAAGGACCCGTTGAATGGTATTTTAATACGAAAACAACATCTAATTCATGTATATATAATTTTAGAAGATAATTGGACTGGTTTTAGATGAGATAGATGGAAAAAAGTGGGGTAAATAAGATAAATGATGTATTTACTTCTATATAGAAAAGAGAGTCATTTTTGGAAATTCATGAAATCTTAAAGTATAATAGGTTTTTAACTCATGTAAATTGATTTAAAAATAAAATATACTTGAATATAAGGATTATAGACTATTAAAATAATAATAAAATTAAATTTAAATAGGTTCAGATATTATTTTAAACCTTATCTTCTCATTTAACTCCTTGGTTAACCAATTTTAACATTAACCGCGATAATGGCGTTTTCAATATTAGAGGGTTATAATATTACTTATAAGTTGGAAATTAGATCATAAATGGATAAGGTATGAATTTTAAGACCATTTACCACCATTATTTTCTAATTTTAATATTTTTATGACTTTTAAATAATTAAATGAAATATTATTTAACATAAAATACCATTAATGTCAATTTTGAGACTATTCATTTAGTTTGACTTAAAAAATAAGAATATAATAATGTATTTAAAATATAAACTCTTAAAACATCACTAATATGTTATATTAATTTATAAAATTCATAGAGAACTATAAATCATTGAAACAATATTACTTTTAGAGTTTTTAAAATCATTTATTTTATTTTTTAAACTACCCGCACAAGCATTGTGTTGGCGCTGCATAAACATTTAAGGTAATAATTTTATCACTAAAAATTTAAAATAAACTACCATAATAAATAAATAATTTATATTTTAAATAAATATTTATAACTAAGCCTAATTTTTTTATCCATTTCAAAAAATATTGAAAAATATTAAAAGTGAGAAAAAAACATTTTTGACTTTATCCTTTACTTAAAATATTATAATGGTCAAAATCAAATCTAAATGGAAAAATTAATATTTTATAATTTTTTATGATTATTAATGAAATAGAATCGCTCAATTTAATTAAGGAAAGTGTTTGAATGAACTTCATGCCATATCACATTAGTTTTAACCCTAACTAACCAATTTTTCCTTTACTGTGGTAACAAAAATTTACTATGATTACTATTTATATTAAGCAAAAATTAAGTTGAAATTATTAAATAATATTAATTAATATGATTAAAAATATGGAATAAAATTTAATTTAATTAAATTAAAATAATTGTAATATTTAAATTTAAAGTTGAACTTCCAAAATGTGATAAAAAATGATTTTCTAAAAAAAATCCTTTTAAGTATAATAACGTTTTTATACCAAAATCCAAATATAATGTTGATTAAAATAACATTTATTAGTTTATTTTTAAGAAAAATTAATCAATGAAATTTTAAAACTAATAAAAAATAGAACGAGTCATTTTAAGTACTTTAAAAGAAGATATAGTTTAAAAAAATCAGTATTTTTCACTATTCATTAAAAAATCTAAATTTTTAAAAAATTCTAAAAAATTCATCCAAAACTAATTTTGACATGATAAATTCAAAAATAAAATCTTTTTTATAAAATAAAATTTATAAATTTTCAGAAATTAATTTTAATATTTGATCACAAAAAATTAATAAAATCTATTTTTGAAGAAAACATATTTTTAAAGCATAAAATGAATTTACTAAAAAATAATGTTCTTATTTCATAAGAATTAATCAATAAATTTTTATTAAGTAGGAACTTTATATATATATATATGTCATATTATAGTTAAACATATTCACATATTCCAATTTAATGACTAGGTTATAACCTTAACATTTAAGTATTAATATTTAATGGTTCGTTTAAGCTTGATGTTTCATGTTGTATATGATGTTGAACATAGTGTTCTTTTAAAATATCAATATATTACATTATCCCAACATTAATAAATGGTTTCCTCATATTTTAACTTGAGCTCGATAATCAAGGGTATGAAATTTGAAAATATATTTTTTGAAATCTGACATCACTAAAAAGGTTAATAAAACCTCTTGATAGAGGGAGAGGGAAGTATGAAAGTCATCCGAAATAATGCATAACTAGGTTTCCAAATAGGATAAAACTAATGAGAAGATAAAATATGGGAATTGAAGAAAACATTAATGTTTAAATAATTATGGTGTGTTAAAGAAAGAAAATGATCACAAGAAAGTTAATAACCAAGAAACCATAAACCGATGAGGTGCGAAAATGAACATAGATTCATCATAAATGAAGGTAATATGATATATATTTTTTCAATATCCTTTTCCAAGATTTGAGGAATTCCTTTACCATCTAGAATAATAACATGAAGGAATATACTTACTTGACTAATAAAAATTTATCCTTTAATCAATTTTTACCATAATATCATATTTTTCTCTCACTAATGAGTATTACAGATAAAATATTTAGCCTATGGTAATATAAAAAAGTATAAATATCATATTTTATGCATGATGCACTAAAATTAACTACTAATGGATTATATAATCTATAAAAGGATAAAAATATATTCCACCTATCTCTAGATATTAAACAAAACTGATATATTTAGGCTATGGTAAGATACAATCCAAAATGTATAAACCTTTATATGATGAAATAATACATCTAACATCAAAATTTCCACAATAACCCCAAAGGTTAACCTTATATTATTTCATAAATAAATAACCCTATATCCAAAATAAACTCAATAAAATCTATATTTAAAAAAGTTTTAACCTCAAAGGTTTTCACATAACTTTATGCTCACATCCCAAAAAATATAATAATATTCTTCCAAAATAATCCTTCACATTAAAACTAATTGTTACATATACCTCAACCTAATAAAACGTCTACCAAGTTATTATTAATCACTTAAAAATCCCAACACTATAAACATAAAAATGGGTGTTGATTACTTTGAACTTATTATTAGTCTTAAACTTACAAACCCATGATAGTATTTATATCTCTTAAGTTAACCTCACATTAAAAAATTATAACCCCCAAAGTTTTTTAAATCCTTCATCTCATACAAACTATAAAAAACCTGAACCCACAATCACAGACCTGTAGTTAAAATATAATCTTTTCATTTCTAGCTTTGATACTGATAAACATGACACAATTTTAACCCTTCAAAATATATAACATCAAATATATTTATTGGATCAATTACATACTGAATTAACTTTTAGCTTTAGTATTTTAGACAATTAGGATAAAAAATTACATAAAAACATTGTTATATAAAAATATGGTTCATAAAAATCAACACCATCTCTAACTAATTTTTTCACATCTAGTAACCTTTATAGGCATAACATACTTAAAAAATTTCTTCACAATTTGGGAAAAAGGGAATATGATATGGGTGGCCTCAAAAACTCACTAAGGGTAAACATAAGAATTAAAAATTATATTTCATCAGTTAATATATGATTAGAATAAGGGTATGATGACATAATCAAAGTCCATGAGAATATAATAAGATAATTCATACCCATTAAAACTTGGATCACAAAACATGTGACATGACACAAACCTTTATCAAATGAAAGAGTCATGAGAATCAATAATCACAAGCCATGTGATATGAATTTTGATCAAAATAAACCTTAAAAATATATAAGAAGAATAAATAAATCTTATTTTTATCTTATAACATTATCATTATACAACTATTATAAGTAGAATAACCAATAGATTCAACTTAAAACATTATTCTATATAGAATATAATCATTACCCAAATCATTAGATAACTATATCAGTCTGACATATCATCATGGTCTATATTGGGATCATCGAATATCATGACACATATCAGGATCAATCATCATCATAAAGAATTTCTAAGAACCATAACATAATCATAACACATGAAATATTTCATTTTTAAACATAATAATAACCATTGTTCTTTCATAGATTTATTTACCCATGGAAAAGAAACTGGTTCCATGAAAACCTCTTTAAAATAAGAATAATCCATCCAAAGAATAATAAGAATTATATCATTAAAATATATCACTATTAGAGCACAATTAACATCAAGGGGTATTGTTTTTATTGTATAGAAATACCATAAAAATAGCCATTAAAAACATTCTTGAAGAAAATACCCATTCCATTTTAAAAATCACCTTTAAAAAATAAGAAATCAGAAAAATATTAAGAAAATAATTTTTTGAAAAAAACATTGGAAACTAATAATGGATGTCTTAAATATAATAATATTCATAATATTAGGAAAACATGTTCATGGTGTAAATGTTAAAAATAAGGATTCTTTTCAAACTTTTATAGAGAGTCAAAAGTGGTCCATGTTTAAAGCATTAAGAAATTTCCTTTCAATTTTTTTTAAAATAATTTAAAATAAAATGTAAAATAAATAAATAAAATAATTTATATTTATAAAATAACCTTATTGAAATAATTTTAGAGAAAATGGTTATGGAAGAGAAAGTTTCTTGATATAAAAGAAGATACAAGATCAATATCACAAAAAACAAAATTCTCAAAGGTTGTTTAATGAATAAGGGAGGAAATGGAAATAAAAAATATAAATCACATTAATAACTAGAGTAGAATAAAACATACATGTTTTAATAAAATAATATAATAGGATTTCCCCTAAATAAACCTTGAATATAAATAATCCAAAAAGGAAATGAAATTATAACATAAATTATTTACCACCTTGGTAACTTTCAAAATAAACATTTATTCATAGAAGGAATATTGTATGGAATAGTAAATCTTATATAATTGAATAATTATCTATAAAAATAAATTCAGAGCATAATATTTAAACCATTCAAGGAAATCAAGGTGCACGACATGAAATATGTCTTAGGTTAACAATATTGAGGCAATGAAAACCCTTGGAAAGATCATAACTTTTGAAGTGATAATTAATACTTGAATAGATTATGACCACATATATAAATAAATTTAAAAGAGGTGTAAATATATAATAAAACAATTTATATCTCAACTCATATATAATCATGGCATAATAAACTAAATGATGTAGAAGTACACCCCCATTGAATGGAAATTAAGCTAAGAAACACCATACCACTTAGAAAATTTCAATTCAAATTACCTTGAACATAAAATAAAAATGGGAAACATATACACCATATAAATTAAAATAAAATGATTTATGATAGATTCATGATATTAAATGTAAAAATGGGAAACATATACACCATATAAATTAAATTACTAGCATGACATTAAAATATTCCTCAATGAAGGGAAATTAAGATGAAATACCTTACCTCGAGTCCAGACATGCCATGTATATCCTTTAACTCCCATATAATAAACTCATATCAATTATTTACATGTTTAAGGACCTTTTTCTGGGACAAAGTTGGATGGATAAGGTAGTAATAATTGTTTTATTTTACATAGTATTGTCTTTTGTTGTCAAAGAAGATAAATCAATTCACTTTGCAAATGAGTTATAAATCAGACGATGATTTGCTGTTTTGTATTTAAAAAATATCATAAATTAAGAGAAATTATGTTGAAAGACCTATTATGGAAAGGGGTAGTAAATGTGCTGCCAGTTGTATATAGGTTTTATTGGAATGAATTATGCTGCTGAAAGATAGGGAAGTTGCAGTACTTCCCGTTGAAAATCTGATGATGCGAAAGCTGTTCTATCAAGGGATACATATCACGATAGTCGATTTCATGATGAAAGCTAAATAATGGTTATGGGATGAAGTGAAGAGAGTGATGAAAAAAGAAACATAAAATCTAGAGGTTACATAAAATAACATTTTTAGGTGGATTCATTTTTGAGTGTTTGCCAAATTTTAGGGCCTGAAAATCGAGAGATGAATAAATGTGTTTTAGGAAAAGGATGTTGCACACAAGTTTGAATATGGTTTGGTATACTGTGCGCAAGTGGATTTCCATGATCCAAACATCAAAATCTGGAAAAGTAGAGTCTTGAGCGAAATATTGGTTTTTTCACACAAGATTGGTTTTTGTGCGCAAGATTGAAGGGAGTTTGGAATCTGGCACGCAAGGCATGATTTGAGGCCCAAACTTCAAAAAATGGAAAAGGAATGAAGTGTACGAAGGATTAAAGAAGTGCATGAAATATGCAAGAATTGTGCGAAGATGTAGTTGGTGCGAAAGGGACTTATGTGCCCAATGTGACGTCAAATGGGGTTTTGGATGATGCGTCAGGATCTTGCATGACACATCATGGTTTTTTCATGAAGGGTTTGAATAGGTCTATAAATAAGAGGTGACCCCCTCACATATGTTAATCTCGACACTTATAGAAATACTGAGATCTGAGGCATAAAAAAATATTAACAAAAAGAGATTGCGTGAAAGAATTAGAGTTTCACATAAGAAGAAGAATTTGCGCACAAGATTTAAGTTACGCGCATGAGGTATTTCTCAATAAAAGTAAAATCTTAAGAACGTGGCATAAAAGTTACACAAAAGACACCTATAAGGGTGCATGAAAGATTTGGGTTATTTGCATGTATTCAGTTGTGCATAAGATATTTATTACCAGATTCTGGATAGGAAAGTGATGATTTGTTCTTCAGAGAATAAACCTGTTCAATTATAAAGAAGAACTGAAATAATGTAATTCCATATTTTTTCTAAGAGGGTAAACACACTCTTGAGGATTGTTTTTCAAGTGCTATACGAGTGTAAGGGTATATCCTACTCATTTTATTCCACATCAAAGGATTTTTATCTAGTTGATTGTGTGGTAATAGATTGTTTATGTACCATAATAAGGACGTAGCTACTCTTGTTGAGTAGTGAAGCTTTTATATCTTTTTTTCCTAGGGTTGTGTGTGTTTAGTAGGGAATAAACTCTTTAACAAGTGGAAAAAGATGTTTCAAAAAGAAGGAAACATAAAAAGAAAAAGATATCATTGATTTACCCCTCCCCCTCTTAGTGATACATAGATTCGGACTGGGAACTTCAATTGGTATCAGTGGGAGGTGGCCTTCTCTTGTTATTTGCTGATGTTTTGAAGAGAGGTTTTTATGGAGAATCTAATTTGCATGAATAGTAAGGGGATTCCAATATTTTATGGGAAGAATTATCATATCTGGAAAGATAGAATGATGAATTATCTTATGTCTGTTGGATATGAAGTTCTTGAAACTACAATAGATGGATTTGCTGTTATTGATGACAAGGTTCCACTTACTTCTATCGATAAGAATAATATTGAGAATGAAAGAAGATATAAAAATGAGTTACTCTCATCTCTTTTTGATAGAAAATTTTTAAGAGTGAAAGGTGTTGCTACATCCAAAGGAATCTGGGACAAACTAAAAAACATCTAAGAAGGAAATACAAAAGTAACGAAGGATAAAATTCAAATCTGGAGGATGAAGTAAGAATACTTAAAGATGGGTGAGAAAGAATCAGTTGGGGACTTATTTACTAGGATAAATGACATTGTCAGTACAATCGTATATCTTGGTGAAAAGTTGGAAGATTCTATAGTTGTTGAAAGGATCCTGAGAATTCTTCTCGAAAAATTTGATTCTAATGTTTCATCACTGGAAGATAGAGAACTTGAAACGTTATCACTAGATTATTTTCATAGCACTCTCATAACTTATGAAATAAGAATGGATAATTCTATGAAGAGGAAAGGAAAATTTGATAGAGAATTGTCTTTTAGGAAAGAAAAGAAAGATAAGTCAAAGAAAATTCTTATTGAAGATTAAGCTAGTGAATCCGACTCAGAAAATGAGGTATGTCAAAATTTTGATGAAATATTATCTTTGTTTTCTAAAAATGTGAAAAGAGACACATGGAAATAGAAAGGGAAACTCCCTTTGATTTTTTTGAATGTGGATCTGTTGGCCACTTTGCGGCTAATTTCCCTTAAAAAGGAAAAGTTAAAGAAAATGATGAAGAAGACAGAAGACCAAGAAGGTCATGGAAGAAACATGGTGGCAAAGATAAATATTTTGGAAGAGGTAAAGACACAAAGTTCTTCAAATAAAAAATAAGATGGTTTTTGTCAAAAAATGAAGAAGATGATGATAGTGAGACTAAATCTGAAAAAAAAAATTCTAGGAAATCTAGAGAGAGTACCTTTTCCAATAGTGAATAAATATGATTATAAGAGAAGTAGTACTGAAGAAGAAAAAACTCAACTTGAATAGTATCTAAAAGAAGAGATGAAGGAATGTTTGAGAATGATCCAAAGGCTTAAGAAGGAAAAAAGGAAACTTACAAATGAAAAATCTTCATTAAATGGCCCAAAATGTTTTCCACACAAGAAAGAAAAATTTAAAAATGATATTAATGATCTAAAAATTCTCTTAAGAGAGAAAATTATCATAATGATCATTTAGAAGTAAAGAAAAAGGAAAAATAATATGAGTTGGAACTTGTGCAACATAAACTTTCTAAAGCTAATGAAATGAACAGAAGGTTCAAAAGTTCCGTTACAGATGTTGGTGAATGTTCTTCTAATATTGAGTCTAATAAGGATCAATAAAAGTTGAAAAGAAATATGTAATGAGTACTAATAAGATAATTTTTTGAAAGGCTATGTATGTGGTCAAAATTAGCAATACTGAAAAATCAGAAGCATCTAAAAATCTTGAGTCCAGAAAGATGTCTACCACTTCTGGTTTTAGTAAGACTGAACTGAAATCTGAGCTGAAGAATAAAGTTAAAATTGAAAATATGAAGGATAAAAGAGAAAATAATTCTGGTAAGAAGACTGTTGAGAAGCATGTTCACAACTCTATTTAGTATGGAATTTTTTGAGGAAAATATTAATTCTACGGCTACTGCTTGTATTGTGGTGGATTTGGACACATGAAAAATATGTTTTGGTTGAACCAACAACCTTACAACTATTCCACATGTCTTTAAAGACAAGGATTGAGGGGGATTAAATCCTTTCAAAAGAGAAAATCTATAAATAAATTTCAAAATATATCTAAGAAGGTTGGTGTAAAAGTTGAGAATAGGTTCCAACCACTAGAAACTATTTGTGAAAGATGTGATCGACCTGGGCATTTTGATAAGTGCTACCTTAGTGTGTAACCAGAGCAACATAAGTTTCTTAATATTCCTCATAATCCAGAGTTTTTAAAAACTTAAAGGGACATGTATTCTAAGTCCAAAAATAAAGATTTCATGATTTTATAGCCTAAACACATTGACTTGTCTAATAAATTGGAGGAATCACAACAAAATATGAAAGAAAAGGAAGAACCAAATGCTCTTTTTGTCAAAACTACTTTGAAAGATGCAAAAGGAGAACATCCATGGATTCTTGATAGCGGGTGTTCCTCTTATATAATAGGAGACTTAAAGCTGCTAAAGAATGTGAAAGACTTTAAATAATGAACAAATACATTTGGTAATGATGAATCTATGAGGATTAAAGTTGTTGGATTAGCCATCATTGGAAAAGAGAAGACGAAATTCAGGAAAACACTATATGTTGATGGGCTATAACATAACCTGCTAAGTGTGTCACACCTTTGTGATGAGGGGAAAAAATTTATCTTCAAAAAAGATAGATTTTTTGTGAAAAGTGAAAATGATGGAAATATAGTTACAAGAGGCCAATGTACAAGAAGGAATTTGTTCCAAATTGGTGAAGTGAAAAACTCTTTTTACATGGGTGTGGTGGATGAAAATTATTTTTGGAATAAAATGTTGGAAATATGGGTCATAAAAATATATGCAAGTTATCCAAGAGAGATAATGTCCGAGATATTTCTGATTTATCAATAAGAAGAGATGGTGTTGCACTATTCGTGGGAAAGGGAAGATTAAAAACTCTATGAATAAGAGAGTTGAAATTTTCTCAAAAAGACCCTTGGAACTCATACAATCAGATATCTGTTGAACAATGATCAAGAAATATAAAAATGGATGTAAGTACTTCATTAATTTCATTTATGACTTTACTCACATAACTTGTGTTATGTACCTAATACATAAGTCAGATGCTCTAACAATGTTAAAGAGTTTCAGTAGGAATGAATAGAAGGAATGAGTGTATTTGGTGAAGAAGTTGAGAATTGATAATGTTGGTGAGTATAAGAATGAAGAGTTTTAGACTTATATTTATAATCATGGAATTCATCATTAGTTCATTTCACCACACACACCTCAACAAAATGGGGTTTCTGAAAGAAATAATCGAAGTCTGGTTGAAATGGGGAGAACTATGTTACTTAAACATAGTCTTTCTCATTATTATTAGAGGTAAGCCATGAGCACAACAATGTATATTCAGAACCAATGTTTCTCTAGTCCATAATCAGATATGACTCCATACAAAATGTTATATGTAAATACTCTAAGTTGGAAACACTTAAGATTTTTTGGGCATCCATGCGTTATAAAGAAGAAAGGTGGAAACCTTGGAAAGTTTGAGAAAAGAGGAGATGAATGAATTTTTCTTGGTTATTCTCTAGAAGGAAGAAGATAAAAATTTATCAACAAAGAAACAATAAGAATTATTGATTCTTCAGATGTAAAATTTGTTGAAAATGTTGAGAAAGAAAAGTAGTCATATGCTGAAAAGGAAAGTTGAGCCGGATAGAGAAGATTTTGTTAACGATTCTGATAACGCTTCAGACTGTGTTAATTTTACTCAAGAAGAGGAATCAGACTTAGAAATCTCCAGTGATGAGGATGAAGTTTGAATAGCTCATCCTATGCTGAGGAAATAACTGGAGGCTCAGAACAATATTGGAGATCAACATCAGAGGGTTCAAACAAGGTGAATAATGAATTCTATTGAACACAATTCTCTCTATTCCAAAGTTGAACCGAATGATGTAAGTGAAGAATTTGAGCATCCAGAATGGGTCCAACATATGAATGAAGAGATTTATCAGATAGAGAAGATTGATACTTGGGAACTTGTACCCAAGACAGACATCAAGAACATTATTGTTACAAAGTGTGTTTTCCTAAACAAGATGAGTAAAGAAGGTGAAGTGATAAGAAACAAAGAAATATTGGTATGTAAAGGGTTTTAAAAAATTGAAGGCATTGATTTTGATGAAACCTTTTCTCCGGTGGCAAGGTTAGAAAAAATCAGAATATTTCTTTCTATAGTTGCACAACATATTTACAAAATCGTTCAAATGGATGTAAATTCCCATTCTTGAATGGTGATCTTGATGAGGAAGTTTACATTGATCAACCTTGTGGATTTGTAATTGGTAAGGATGAATGTTATGTGTGTAGGTTGAAGAAGGCTTTGTATGGGATAAAATAGGCCTTGAGGGAATGGTATTCTAAATTGGATACTTGCTTGAGGAATATGAATTTCAAGGAAGGCAGAGTCGACAACAATATTTACATTACGTAATGTCAAGAGTTTTCACTAATTGTAATTGTTTATATTAATGAAATTATCTTTTTTGGGAATTATGAAAGATCATGTAAGATATTTTATGAGAAGATGAAGAAGTTATTTTAGATGTCCATTCTGGGATAAATGAAATACTCTCTTGGGCTACAAATTTCATAGAAGAAGAATCATGTTTTTCTGTCTCAAGAAAAGTATGCTAAAGAACTTATGAAGAAATTTGGCTTGGAAAATTTGAAACCAGTGTCCACACCAATTTTAGTGGGAACAAAGTTTTCTAAAGGTAGATAAATCAAGGAAGTTGATCATAAAAAGTTTCAAAAGCTGATTAGAAGTCTGTTATATTTGACTTCCTCAAGATCCGACATCGTCTATACTTTCACGTTATGTGCAAGATTTTAGAGTGGTCCTAGAGTATCACATTTGATTGATGGAAAAATAATTCTCATATATATCAAAGGAACATTTTTTTGGAATTAGATATTATGGATTAGGAAAAATTAATCTAATTAGGTATTCAGATGCTGATTGGGCAGGAAATGTTGATGATCAAAGATCCACATCTGGTGGATTTTTCTTTTGGTGGAAAAGTTGTGTTAGTTGGCATACCAAGAAACAGAATTCTGTAAGTCTTAGAACAACTATAGTTGATTATGATGCTACTACTCAAGATGTAACTCAGCTAATGTGGATGAAGACTTAGTTGGAAGATTTATTTGTTGAAGTAAAGATACCCTTCTTCTTGGGTTGTGATAATCAGAGTGCAACCAATCTTACAAGGAATCTGGTACAACATTCTCATTCAGAACACACTGACATATAGTACCACTTCATCAAAGAGTAGGTGGAGAAGAATGAATTCAGGATGGAGTATGTTCCTACATCAGAACAAGTTGCTGCCATATTCACAAAACCTTTACTAAAGGAACCATTTGAAAAATTGAGGTCGAAGATGGGTATCCAACCTCCTTCTTATCAAGGATGAGGTATGTGTTTCTGTCCCCACTCTCAACTTACCTTTGGATAGTGTTGTCAAGGGGGAGAATTGTTTCATAAATCTATTCTTATGGATGCATGCATAAAGTGGGAGTTGTGGGTAAGCTGTGAATCCATCATGCATGTGTGTGAAGAAGACTGGATGAGGAGATATGATAATGGAATTTCATAGTCACTACTTTTGGACTGCATGGTTTTGCTGTTAATAATTCTTGTTTCCTATAACGAGTTAGCTCTCTTAGGCTTAGAATATTTGATAAATAATCTATTTCTTGAGGTTACATAGTTAAGTGATTTATGAATCATGTCTGAAAAAAATCCAAAGGGGGAGATTGTTGGGACCAAGTTGGATGGAGAAGGTAGTAAGAAGTGTTTTCTTTTACAAAGTGTGGTATTTGTTTGTCAAAAAAGATCAATCAATTCACTTTTTAAAAGGACTTGTAAATCAGATGATGATTTAATTATTTTTATTTCACAAATATCACAACTTAAGAGAACTTATGATGCAATCCCTATGAAGGAAATGGGGTGTAAAGGTGCTGTCAGTCGTATACAGTTTCAATTAGAATGAATAATGCTATTGGAAGATAGGGAAGTTGCAGTACTTCCCATTGAAAATATGACAATGCTAAAGCTGTTCTTTCAAAGGATACAAATCACGATAGTGGATTTCATGATGAAATCAGAAGAATTTTTATGGGAGGAAGTGAAGAGAGAAATGACAAAGGAACATACAATCTAGAGGCGGCACAAAAGAACATTTTAAGGTGGCATTGTTTCCCAGTGTTTTCCAAATTTTAGGGCCTAAAAATTGGGAGATGAAGAAATGTTTTTTTGGAAAGGGATGTTGTTCCCAAGTTTTAATATGGTTCAGTATGTTGCATGCAAGTGGAGTTCCATGATCCAAACATCAAAATCTGGAAAAGGAGAGGCTTTCACAAAAGATTGGTTTTTGCATGCAAGATTAGTTTTTGCGCGCTAGATTGAAGGGAGTTTGAAATATTGCATGCAAGGAATGATTCAAGGTCTAAAATCAGAAAAGTGGAAAAGGCATGAAGTGTGAAAAAGATTCAATAAGTGTGCGAAAGATGTAATAAGTTCATGAAGATGAAGTTGGCACGAAAGAGAGTTACGCAACCAATACGATGTCAAATGGGGTTTTTTATGATGCATAAGGATCTAGCGTGACACATTAGGATTTTTGCGCATAGGGGTTGAAGAGGTATATAAATAATTGGTGACCCCTCACATATGGTAATCTCGAAAATGATAGAAATCCTGAGCTATGAGGTGTAGAAAAATATTAAGAAAATGAGAGTTCTTGAATGAATTAGAGTTGCTCGAAAGTAGGATAATTTGCGTGCAAGAATAGAGTTACATGCAAGATTGAAGTTTCGTGCAAGAGGTGTTTCATGAAGAAAGTCAAATATTTAATGCACTGCATAAAAGTTGGGCACAAGACACCTACAAGGGTGCACAAAAAATTTGTGTTTTTTCCACATATTCAGTTGTACATAAGATAGTTCTTAATTTCTTCTAGGTAGGAAAGTAAAGATTTGTACTTCAGAGAATACACCTATTCAATTGTAAAGAATCACTAAAATACTGTAATTCCCTATTAGTGCTACGAGGGTGCACACATTATTTCATTTTTTTTTCCAAGTGCTACATGAGTGTAAGGGTATATCCTACTCATTGTATTCCACATCAACGGATTTTTTTTCTAGTGGATTGTGTGGTACTCGATTCTATACCATACCAATGATATAGCTACTCTTGTTGAGTAGTGGACCTTGAAATATTGTGTTCTTTTGGATGTGTGTTTAGAAGGAAAAAACTCTTTAACAGGAGGCAAAGGTTGTTTCAAAAATAAGGAAACATAAATAGAAAAAGATATCACTCATTAACCCCTCCCCCTATCAATGATACTCGGATCCTGACAGGGAATTTCACCTTTTACATGTGTATTAATTTATTATTAAACAATTTTCCATTTATTAGAATGAAATATTTAATTACTTAATTATTTATTTCTACTTCAAGTTTTTTGATGACATTTGGTTCATAATAGGAAAATGAATTCGGTATGTTGACCATGATCAAAGTTCTTATTGTTAAATTATATCTAGAATAACAATCATCAAAAAATTATAATCTTTATACATTAATTATATATCTAAAACCAACTATGAAATATGATTATGAAAAATGAATAATTTTAAAATCATAGAGATGACAGGCTGCACATACACATGTGTAACATTTCCATTTTTGAACAAACATGAGAGAAAGAATGTAAGTATTAATTTTTATTTAAAAAATTATGATTATTTTATAAATATTATATTATCTCTTTAAATACTTTATATATACCTACCTTGTGATGCAGTGATGAAAAATGAATTACATCACTTCATGGAGGTGGTAATCAACACGTACACATGAATGATGTTATCATTTTAAATGGATGGAAAGGTAAGAAAATAGATGATATATTATATTTAAAAAATGAAAATTATTTCATAAATAAAAAAAAACACACACACACACACATATATATATATATTAAATCCATCATTATAAACATAAATGACATGCATTGGTGAAACACATCACTTCATGGAGGTGGTAGTCCACACGTACACATGAATGGTGTTTTTATTCTCCATAGGATGAAAAAACAGAAGAAAAAAGGTTTCAACATAGTAATAAAAAAAGTAATTATATAGGATACACTGATGATATTTATCATCATGGTTTAATAATATTTTATGGGGGTATAAGTAGAAATAAATTCAGTGTTAGACGATTACCCCTTCTTCGATAAACCTCATTTAGATCCATTATTAAGGATAATTGGAATGGTATTTTAAGAATACCTGTGCCTCTAATTCATGTATAAGTAATTTTACGTGATATTTTAATAGGATTTGGTCAATATATATATTTCAATGTGGTGTAAATTGGAGAAATGGGTGGATTTCCTTTTATAATGAAGGTAAGGGACATTTTTAGAAATTCTTGAAATATTATAATATGTTATGTGTCTAAATCTTGTAAAATGGTTAAAAAATGTCATGTATTCAAATTAAAAGAGGTTATTTTCTTAATATAATCATATAATAACATCTATACAAGTATATATATTATTTTACACCTTCTGTTTCGGTTGAACCCCTTGGTTAACCAATTTTATCCTTAACCATGTAAATAAGATTTTCAATATTAAGAGGTTATAATTTTACCTATAAGGTAAAATTTGGTTCATAAATGGATAATTGATGAAATTTTATACCATTTATAATCCAAATTTTTGTATTTAAATAATTTTATGACTTTTACATAATTTAATAAAATATTATTTAACAAAAAATATCATTAATGTCAATTTGAAACTATTCATTTAGTTTGACTTAAAAAAAATAAGAATATAGTAGTGGATTTAAAATATAAACTTTTAAAAAATCTCTAATATGTTATATGGATATATAAAATTCATGGGAAGTTATAAAACACCAAAGAAATATTACTTTTAGAGTTCTTAAAATAATTTCATCGATTTTTTCTACTACTTGAACATGTAATGTGTTAGCGTTTCGTAAGAATTTAAGGCAATTATTTCATCACTAAAAATTAATAATAAATTACCATGGTAAAAATAATAATTTATATTTAAAATGATCATTTCTCATTGAACATAATTTTTTTATCCATTTCAAAAAATATTAATAATATTAAAAGAGGGAGAGTGATATTTTCGACCTTATTCTATACATAAAATAATATAATGGTGAAAATAAAAGATAAGTGGAAACAAAAGGTCATATTTTTTATGTTTGGATTATTAAGGATAAAATATAATCATAAAATGAAATCAAGGAAAGTTTTTTAATGAATTTTATGCCTTATTACAATTTTAACCCCAAGTAACCCATTTACCTATACCATGGAAACAAAACTTTAACTGGTTACAACTCATATTGGCCAAAAATTATGTTGAATTTGTTAAATAATATTATTTATAATGATTCCAAAAATGGAATCAATTTTAAAAATTCAATTCACAAGTGTTTTATAATATAATTTAAAATTAAACTCGAAAAATGTGATGAAAAGTGATTTTCAAGAAAACCCCCTTTTAAGTATAAAAATATTTTTATTCCAAATTCAAGTATAATGTTGATGAAAATAAAACTTATTAGATTATGTTTAATAATAATGAAATAAATAAACTTTATAACTAATACAAAATAGAATGTGACATTGTTAGTACTTAAAAAAATATAGTTTTCAATAAAAATCCTTATTTTTCATTATTTATTGGAAAATCAAAATTTTCAAGAAAATATCAAAAATTTATCCAAAGATAATTTTGACAGGAAGAATTGAAAAAATATATCCTTTTTAAAAAATAAAATTTCTAAAATTTCTAGAAATTAATGATAAAATTCACTCAAAAAAAGAAATAAAAACCATTTTTGAACAAAGCATATTTTTAATGCATTGAATGACATTATTGAAAAACCAAGTTATTATTTTATATGAATTAATCAATAAATTTTTATTAAATAAGAAATTTATATTTATTTTTCATAATTTGGTCAATTGTATTCATACCCGAAAATTTAATGGATAGTTTATAATTGTTATATTTAAATATTAATATTTCATAGTTCATTTAAGGTCAATTCAAAGTATATTTTATACGCTATCAAACATTACATTATTTTAAAATATAGAGATTTTAATTTATGACACCAAGAAATTATTTCACCTAATGATACTTCTGATTGATTTCATAGTACTATGTAGTTTTTTCTATCCTTCTTCTTCTAATGTTACTTGCACAAAAATGGGAACTCAACTATCCTTATTTTTCCTTTATTTGGAGATTGTCTATATAATAACTTCATTTGATACTATCCATCCAATGTTGTTTCATCTGGTGATAGTTTTTCTAATCCTTCTTCTTCACCCTGTTTATTCGATATCTAATTGGTAAGAAATATTTCTATGGTATCTAGATAGTCCCTTCTCTTTATTTTGGATTATCAGGTACTTATTATTTGGATGATACTAATCTATATGATATTTTTTTAGAGTTCGATACCTATAAATTTGATCCTTAATCTGATCCTATCCATCCGATGCAAGTTCTTATAGTGGTAGATTGTATAATAAATTATTCCTTTACTCATCTAGTGTACTATTTACCCATCCAGTGGTTCTACTCCATCCAGTACCCCTTAATCCGTCTGATAATTATTCTTCTGATGCTTCAACCAAAATGATAATTACTCTCAAGATTCATGGTTGACAGTTTATTATAAAAATTCAATTTTTTAGTGTAACTGATATCCGTGATTTATATATCCTCAATACCTCGACACCCCTTTATATTGGAATCACTAATCTGAAGAGTTAGGGTGAACTATATACTTTCAAATTCAAACTTTCCACTGATGTTTTGAGAATACCACTCAAAAAATTCATCATTTTACCCTTTCAAACTTCCTAAAATATAGGATTCAACCAATATTTATAGTAAACTTCCTTAGATATTGGAGTCAATATTCATCTTCAACTTTCCCGAAATATCATCTAGAATCACAATCTTCATTTGTGATTATTTATATACTGATCATCCATCTCAGAATCTACCTAATTATTGACTTTATATTACGAAACAACTTAATATTTTAAAATTATACTATGTTTTAGATCATATAAAACTCATAACCCCATGCTTAAATGAACCATGAAATATTATTATTTAAATATGACTTTTATAACAAAGTCATTGAATGATCATGTATAAATAAGATTAACCTAATTATAAAAGATATATAAAGGTACTACTAAATATAAATGTATTGATTAATTATTAGAATATATGCACTTAATTTTTAGTAAAGTCATTATATTATTCAAAAATACATTTTTTTAAAAATGGGTTTTAATAATTTTTGTGAGAAAATTTTATAATTAATTTCTAGAAAATATATAAATTACATTGGATAAAAATTATACAATTTTTTAAATCAAAATTTAAAAAATATCTTACAGTTATTTTTTTTTTATTTTTTGAAATGATTGATTTTCTAAAGAATAGTGAAAAATACTAATATTTATTTAAAACTGTATTTTTTTCAAGAATTTTTGATGTTATATTTTTTTTTAAAATTAATTAAATGTAGAATTAGTTATATTATATTATGAATAATCCAATTAAGTTAATTGGAATCAATTTTATAGATGAATTTGGTATAAAAACATTTTTATAATTAAAAGGAATTTTTCTAAAAAAATTATTTTTCCTTGTATTTTTTTCATTTTTATATTAAATTAATTTCCTCCTATTCTAGAAATTTAATATTTAAAAATGAATTCAATATTTGGAATCAGGAGGTCTAATTTTTTTAAGTACGTCCCTTTCCTTTTTGGTCAGTATGAATAGTAACTATAGTAAATTTTTGTTACCACAAGAAAGGTAAAATGAGTTAATTATGGTTAAAACTAATGTGATAATGCTTAAAAATAGTTAAAATTATTTTGTTTATTTCAACAGATGATTTTATAACATCCATAATCATCCAAAATTCAAAAATATAAACTTTTTTCCATTTAAATTTTATTTTTATTTATATAATATTTAAGTAAAAGATAAAATCAAAATGCCACTTTTTTTATTTTAATATTTAGAATATTTTTTGATATATATGAAAAAAAACTTTTGTTGGGTTTGAATTTTTTTTTAAAATATAAATTATTTTTTTGTCATAGTAATTTTTAGTAGTGATTAAATTATTGCTTTAAATGATTATGTAACATCGATACAATTCTTGTACAAGTATTAAAAAAGTAATGTAAATAATTTTAAAAACACAATAAGTAATAAGGTTTGGGTGATTTAAATTTTACCATGAATTTTGAAGTTAAATATAACATATTAGGGATTTTTTAATGGTTTATATTTTAATTCCATTACTGTCATGTTGTTTTCAAATTCAAATTATATGTATAGTTCATAAAATGAAATTAATAGTACTTTATGTTAAATATATTTTATTAAATTATTCAAAAATCACAAAAAACGTAAAATAATATAATTTAGATAATAAAATGGTAAAAATGATATAAGTTAAGCATTTATGATCTAATTTCCTCTATATGAGTGAAATTTCAACCCTTTAATATTGAAAAATTCATTACTACAAATAAGGTTAAAATTGGTTAACCAAGGCGTTAAAAAAATATAAATGGTTTAAAATAATATATAAACTTTCCAAAATTTGACATTTGATTATATTAATACAATATATTACTTATATTTTAATATATTTCTCTTTTAACCATTTTACATGAGTTAGACATATATTATGCTATAATATTTATTATATTTCCAAAAATAACATTGATGAAATATTGTACTAAAAATATTTTTATTAAATGATTTAAAAATTATAAAAATATTAAATTCATAAAATATAATTAGATATGGTTTAAAATATCAACCATGTTAGATTTATGGGCAAATTTTCCTTTTATAATAACTTTATTGACCCCTAAAGAGTAAAAAGAATTGTTATTACGGTAATTGTCAAAAGGGTTAATCGGGGGTTTAAACTAAGAGATAAGGTTAAAAAAATACAAAAAATTGTAAAAGTTCAATTTTATGTGAGTTTTTAGACTTATAATTATATTATCTTTAAATTATATCAAATTTTCCCATTTTTCCCTGAACATTAATTTATATTAATTTAATACTTTAAGAAATTCAATGAGTGAACCTCCCCTCACTTATAATGGGAAACTAATCATCTTTATTATTCAAAATGTTTGAGCATTTTAGATAAGAAAATAACTTAAATAACACATTCATATATTCCATCCCGACATCCTATATCTTTTGATCATTCCAAAATACTATTATTTCAATTCTTAAAGTGAAAGCTAAAATTGGTTTCTCAAGGAAGAGGTATAACTCTTAACTGAGCATTTTTATAGCATCCCTTCTTTTTATCACATAAACTTTCATTACATTTTACAAAACCGAGGATCTTTAAGGTTTAGTGTCTTGGAAACCGGGAACTTAAAACATGAAAACATAAAACATTCTTCTTAAACACTTGAGAGGCTTCTCCTCATGTTCATCCTAGGTTTATTACTGCATCTAATAACCTGGGGACATACATCAAAAGAAAGGGTGAGCAGAAGGCCCAGTAAGGGAAACAAGAGAAACATTTTACATGTGAACTTGAGATACTTCAATAAGGTCATGAAAAGAACTTTAAGGCATGAGAAATAAATCATGATATATATCATAATAAAAATAAAATTTTTCATAACTTGAAGATGTGGATACAACATTTAATATTGAAAATCATTTCGTTTAACCAAGGTCCATCCCCAAGGTGTCATTAAAAAAAATTACTAAGGTTATTCACCAAGGTATCAGTCTAAAAGGTCATCTCTAGAGATTAAGTCATTACCCAATGCATTGGAGCGCTATCTGGGCGCACCTTTGACATGTCTTTATTATCATGTGAGCGACATATATCATCATCAATCATTTCATAAACAACCCATATAGCATAAAAGAAATGGGTTTCATTTCATAATCATAACGTTTTCAACACCGCTTTAAAGACATGATCTTTATGTCACTTTAAACCCACGGAAAGGGAAAGCGAGTTTCATGTATGTAAAACCCAGAATTTAAAATAGAACATTTTGATATATATGTGAATACCCCTATAGAAATAAGAGATTTGAGTATTCACTTAATAACATAAAATAATTTTGAGATAAAGAGGGAGGCATTTTGGGACGAAAATTATGCAGCATAATGGCTATGATACATGGTTTTAGAAAACATTGAAAAGAGAGGGGACATGGGTGATCCACTAAAAATGATACATAAAACACTAGGGGAACAGAATATAAAGTATTTAATAACATGGTAATGAAATTTGAATGAAATACCATATGAAATGAAGAACTTGAAAGGAAGAAAAAATTAAGATTTCTCTTATGAGAATTCGGCAGCCTAACGACGTCACTTAAAACATCCAAAAATGGATTGACGAGATCAAATAGGGTCTCTCATCATATGAACATAAATGATCAGTATGATAGATGTCACGAACTAGGCCGAGTTGGATGACGACCCGATGCCCGACCAGGTCCGCGACATGGCCCGAAGGGCGTTCCCGATCCCCACGGGCTGGCAACTAGTGCCGGGCATCAAAACAAACCAATTGGGAACGGTTTGGCCCATGAAAAAGATAAATAAACATAAACTGAACAAGCAGATAAGTAAAGGAGATAAGAATTGAACAACGTGGCAGCGGAAAAAGGAATAAACAAAGAAATGTGACATACCTCAGGTGACCCCGTGGATCACCATGGTACGACAACCACACTCGCTCCCAAGAGCGATCCAAGACTGAGACCTGCAACTGAAAAGTAAAGTAGGCGTGAGCACCGAGATGCTCAGTAGGAAAGACAAAAATGTAACCACATCCTATGCCCCTGCCTTTAGTAGGAAAACCAGTCATGCCAGTTTGAAAAATAAGATATAATAAAATAGTGTTTTCCTTCTTTTCAAATTCAAGTAACGAGTTTGCATTTTCAGGTAAAGCCTTTTACTCCCACTACATTTTCAAAATAGGTTTTGTAACAGCCCAAGATTTTATTCTTTTTAATTTCACTAATGTCTTGTATTGTACGCTACACCAAAAGGAGCTTTCACAACACGCATCCTTGACTTGCCTTGTATTACACGCAATCGAGACCTTCCTCGATAGCGTGTGTAGTACGCAATACCAAGTTTCGCTAAACAACGATATGCTATTAAAATATTATTAAAACTAGCTGTTATAAATAGTAATAACCACTTTTTGAAATTTTGTAAATTTTATGGACTTTATTTTTGGATTATTAATATCAAAATTAGCTTAGGGTGAAATTTTGGTAATTTTCGGATAACTTTCATATTTTGATGAATAGTGAAAATTACTAAATTTTAGTTAAAAACAAATTTTTCAATCGAAATAATTAATAGTGATAAATTATTAATTTGAGTGTTTTTAAAGTATATTTAGAATATATTTTTACAATTTAATACAATGATGGTCATTGGATGTAATTTCACATTTAAACCAGACATAAACAAGTGTCAATCTTTTGATAGATATTGTTTCTTAAAAACACGCTATTTGTTTTAACAGCGGGATTTAATTATAAAATTAATTAATGCAACTTCTATGATATGAATTTGGTAAAATATACTTCATTTTTGAATTCGGAATATGAAATATAGCTTAGGATGAAATTTTGGCATTTTTCTGAAAAACATCAATTTTTGATGAATAGTGAAACTACTAAGTGGTAGTTAAAAAAATTAATTTTTTTATAAATATTAATTTTACCGCTTCTGTGAATGGAATTTCAAAAATCCGAGAGACACGGTTGATGTCATTAAGTAAAATTTGATTCAATGAGATGAAAATAATTTTTGGTGAATAGAAACTTTTTACATTTATTTACCACGGTTAAAAGTAAATAGGGTAATTAAGGGTACAAATGATATTATTATTACCCTAACACATGTCCTAATTTTATTGGACAAGTGTAATTCGACCAAAAACAAACTTAGGAAGAAAATATGACCATTTAGGCCCACTTGGATTAGATTAGGACATTTATTATTATTTAATTCAAAGAAGAGATAAAAGAGTTAAAATCAAAGTTTATTTACTAAAACATTTTTAATATGGGGTTATACATAAAATAAATTCGACTATAAATATTCATTAGAAAGATAAAACGATTTCCTACATAATGGTATTTTATTTTAAATTTTTAGATTTTAAATAATTTAATTTATTTATGACACAACAATGATGCAGTAATTACCTTTTTAAGAAAAATTAACATAATTGATGTTATAAATGCCCAAATAAATGTAATTTGAGACTTTTTATGACTTAAACTAATTATATATGTTAATATTACATGTTATTGTTGATTTAAGTAACTTGGTTTGAACTTATCATTCTGTTATAAATTTCATAAAAATCATGTACCAAATAGTGTCAAAATTGACATAAATTAGTTTTTAAAACAAATATTATATTATCAATTGTTATTTAATTACTAAAAATATAAGGTTAGGCCAAATGACTTAGATAAGGATATATATATTAATAATAAACAACTTGGGGTTCGTGTGGCTTGTTATGCTAAGTTTATTAACCATATAGTGTAAGAAAACAAAAAGACACGGTAAAAGTTAAATTATTTAACTTAGAGTTAAATCTAATTGATAAGGTTAAAATAATAACCTAAAATTTTCTAAATCCTATTGGATGAGAGGATTTCGACTCATCCCCACCATAGACTCGAAATAAATCAATTTGGAGCTATTTAAAACCGAACTTGACTTTATAATAAAATAATAGTTTTAGTTATTCCAAAGGTGCCCCTCTCCTCCCTTATAAAAGGGCACCTCCTCCCTCTCTTCCTCACACCAATTTGAGCATTCAAGATTGGAAAAACCCTGCCAAAATCTATTATCCACTTACCTAGTATCATCCTAGAGGTCTTGGTCTTCTTTAAAGACCATCCTTAGTTCTTTAAGTGGAGGTTAAGTGAAGGCGCGTCAAAAAGAGGTAATATCCATTACCAATCTTTTTCAATTTATTTATTCTTCAACTTCTTCTTCTTTAGTTGTTTCATAATAAAGTAATAACATCAGTATTTATTATATACTGATATGTTATTATAAATATGAAACAACTCTAATTAACCTTCTATCCATCCTACGGAAAAAGGAAATCACCGCGCGTGCGTACGTACGGAATACCGTCTCCACGCCGTGGTGTAATCTATTTTCCGCCACCACCTTAATTGGATGGGTATAAAGGTGTAATGAGTAACTATATATGATTATTATAAAGTGATATTGATACTGAAATAGTATACATACACTTCAACACAATTCCACGACCATGGGAACGATATCATCGCTCGTGCGTACGTACGGACTACCGTCTCCACGACGCGATGAGATTCATTCTCAATGATTAACCATTCATGAATGATTATAAAGTATATATAATAAGTAATAATGAAATATATGACCTAATAATGACACTGGATTTTTTTATATTTATATTTATGTCATCTACTTAATGCCATTCAATTCAATAAAGAAACGAAAACAGCGTTCATGCGTACGTACGGACTACCGTCTCCATGAACGGTGTATTTCTTTCTATTTACTGATTTATTATATATTATGAATATATATATATATAAATCATGTTTTATATTCTGGAATTAAGTAATCATGATCTAAGTAATCATATGAATAATTACAAGTTAAAAACACGAATGACAAATGAGACGATTTTACCCAAAACGCTACTTTAACATGAATTTACAAAAGAAAGGGTAATATAAAGTCATAAGTGGACCATATATGATATAATAACAATGAATATGATTCTGGAATAAGTTAATAACATGATTTAAATCATTATACAGGAGGTTCGGGCACTTACAAAGCAATTCGGACCTAAGGTAAGGGAAATATCACAATCTCATTTTTATCCGAGATTGTTTATACTTTGGTATTTACTGGGGTGTATTTTATCATCCACATCCATGTTTCCTCAATATGTAATATTATTTCCATCCACCTACAATTGTTTAAATCCAATTTTACCTTTTGGTGAATTTTTAGTAAAATATAAGAAATGAATCTTTTGTCGTTTTTCGTATGAGATACATTTTGACTTTTCTGACAAAAGTACGAAGAATGTTTTTTTAACTTATACGGCATGAATGGATTTTTAAAAAATTATTTCCAAGAAGCTTCCTTTACATGTTTTCAAGTTTATTTTTAATCAACTTCTTTTAGTTTAGAATTGTATGACATGTTAAAAAAGGAAAAGTATTTTTGAAGTAGAAAGGATATTTTCCTCAAGAATGGAGTTCAAGTGTTTTATCAAAATTATTTTCCATCTAAGATAATAAAGGGTTCTGTTTTTATCCCTATTATTAAATTGAATTGATTATGTTGTGATGGAATTATTTTTATGAATTCCTTTATCGTATATCAATTGTTTTATGATGTCATGATGTTTAAGATTCCCATTTTTATTGCATGGGTTATGCAATGATGTATGGTTTATGATTTTGTGGAACACATAAGAATGGTATCATTATGAGATGGGTGGGACCTATATATCCCTCCAATGCATTGGGTAAAGATTTTATATCTCATGAGATATACATGGCTGGAACGGTAGGTTATACCGGTTCAGTGAAACAGGAATAGAACGAGGGTGACTCGGTTCAGATAGGGACTTTGTCCACTAATATAGTCTTGGAAATGAGTCTTGACTAATAAGAAATGATTCTCTATGATTATGTGTGCATGCCAAAAAGTCTAATGTTTTAAGTTATGATTATTGTGATTACCTTTCACTGCCATGAGTTATCCCAGGTTATGAAATTATGATCTCTTTTGCAGGTTAAGATTTCCAAAAGTTATGTTCTTATAAATATGATGTGATTTATTTTTTTCTTTTGTTTACCCTTACTGAGCATTTGAGCTCACCAATTTATGTTTTCTTTTCCCCAGGATATAAAGAAAGGTTTTAGGTAAAAAAAGGGGAAGATCTTTATGGGAGATATTGAAGATCTTTCACCACGATTAGAAGATTACGTTCCGAGTTTCCAAAGACACTAAACTATTACGATCCTTGTGTGTGTGTTTTTTTGTTATGTACTAAGTATTACGCAAAAGTAATGTAACGTTCATGTACGTCAGGCTTCGGGTCTCTACAGTTGGTATCAGAGGAAAGGTTTAGTCAACCTTTGGAAACTAGGATGCGAAAACGTTAGTGAGATCCCTAGAGATATTTCTAAGGTATTTCTAAGGATGTCCCTAAGGTTAAGTATACATATAGGTTATAGTAATAGAATTACGCTAACGATCATAGAATTAAACCTAATATGTTAGATATTGAAGGTACTCCCCCTTTATTATGTTGTTTTCCCTAGCATGATTTTTGCCTCTCACACTATTCTTTTTGGGTTTTAGACGATGGATGGAACCCGAAGGAACCGTGTTGATCAATGCAATGGAAAATGCAATGATTGTCCTCTTGAACAAACAAATGTTATGGGAGATGGAGTGCAAAATCTTATTGCTATACTTGCACAAGCTATGAATCATTCTGGACTTCCAAATGAGCAGAGAAGGGAACAATATTCTATTGAGTCCTTCATGAGGTAATGTCCACCTTCTTTCAGTGGGTCTTCTGATCCACTTGTTGCTGAACAATGGATCAGTACCACTGAAAAGATATTTTCAGTTCTTCAATGTTCTGAACATGATAAAGTCATCTTAGTAGTGTATCGTTTGGAAGGTGATGCTGATCAATGGTGGAATCTTATTAAGAATACAAGGCAAAGGGATAAAATTGAGTCCATGGAGTGGGATGAGTTCAAGAACTTATTTTTCAATAAGTACTTCCCTCGTATTCTTCGAACAAACATGGAGATGGAGTTACTTGAACTAAAGCAAAAGGATAATGAATCTGTTGGTATATACGAAGCGAATTTTACAAGACTTGCAAGGTATGCATCTGGCATTATCATCCAACCTGAAAGTAAAGTTGATCGATTTTTCAGTGGCTTAAAACCAAGTCTTCGAAGGGCATTAGCTATAAGAGACTTCAGTAGCTATGAAGAAATTGTACGTTGTGCTATCAAGAAAGAAATGGAAGTTGGTGTTACATATCCATCTCATGGTTTTGACAAGAAATGAAAGATGGAGTTCAAGGAGAAATATCAGAATAATGGTGAAAAGAAGTTGAATGTTTCCTTATACAAAAAGTGTTGAAAGAAGCATGGTGGAGATTGTCTTAAAGGGACTAGAAAATTTTTTAAGTGTGGAAAAGAAGGTCATCGAGCAGCTAAGTGTCGAAGTAATGGAAAAAGGGATTCTAATGATGTGAATAAAGCAAACACTACAGAGAACGCACCACCAACACTTCAATGCTTCAAGTGCAAGGAAAAGGGGCATTATGATAATAAATGCCCTTATCCAAGGGTTAGTGATGATCAATATGAGAAACCACTGAAGGCAAAGGACAAAGGGAAGTCACATGCGATCACTATTGGCGATGTTGAATATAACAACGATGTGGTGGAATGATTAAGTGTTTATGTAATGGGATTCCAAAATAATGTTGTATCACGGAGTATTGGAATATTTATGTATTGGTCTAATGTGGTATTCAAAGTGATTGAGATATTATGAGCATAATTAAGGGAAAACGAGAAAATGAAATGTTTAACAGTATTCATGAGCTCATGATTGATATAAGGACTAAGTGATATCATGGTTTGAGTATATAGAATTTTGAGGATTTTGGTATGTGGAAAGTGTTAACTTTTAGCTGCATTCATGTTTTCACTAAGGTTCAATGGGTATTCAAGAGAATACATGATTAAGGCCTTTGAAGGTTTGGAATGTGACCAACAAGACATATCTTATGATATATGGGGATCAACGATGGTATTAAATCTCTGAGAGTGGACTACAGTATTATGGATAAGCCTAAATATTAGAATGGATTATGTTGGACATAAGTTAGTATTGTTTAAGGATAGAAGATTTTCGATATTATTTATGGGATGTTATAGTAACGTAGTTTTAGAAAAAGGACAACCTGCAGGACGGGCGATAGCCCATCGCATCAGACAAGTCTGTGGGAATCGAACCCACAACCAAAGTGCGACTGGCCTTTATCGCCTACCACTGGCCAATAGGAAGTCCCTGTTTAGTAGAAACTAGTTTTATTTTATTAAGCAGTACGATATATGAAGTATAAGTCCATTTTAGGAACCATATATGATTAATCTCACTATAGATCGACTTATGTATATAATTTTTTCTATCCTTTTGTTTGAGACAGATGGAATGACCCGTTATTCTATCACATGATCTGCTAACACTTCACAAATAACAAATTCAACTTCATTTATTTATGAGATGAAGTGTAAATTGTTCAAGGCACGAACAACAGTGAGATTGTACCAAAATAAAGTAAGTATTTATTCTAATTGAAATTCTTCAACTTTAGGGAAATGATCTTGAAAACCAAAAATGTTGTCCTATTGCTCTTATATCTGATTAATCAGATGGTACCTTAGATCATCACAAATTTATGGATTTGTGATTGTTGGATTTTCCATAGCCATGTTCTCTACCACTCTTCATCAGAACATGATGGTTATATTTTTCTTCCATATCCATATTTTCACCTATGTGGAAACCCAGTGATTAGTTTAGTTGGGTAACCATTACGTTTCATACTTTCGTTTTTAAAGATTGGTTTTGGTATTCTTTTTTTACGATGTGGGTTTCTATTAAAGAAACTTTCGAATAGTAAACCATTTATAACCCTGACGAATTTCGAGGGCGAAATTCATTTTAAGGGGGGTACAATGTAACAGCCCAATATTTTAATCTTTCTAATTTCACTAATGTCTTGTGTTGTACGCTACACCAAAAGAATCTTACACAAAACGCATCCTTGACTTGACTTGTATTACACACAATCGCGACCTTCCTCGATAGCGTGTGTAGTACGCAATACCAAGTTTCGCTAAACAACGATATGCTATTAAAATATTATTAAAACTAGCCGTTATGAATAGTAATAACCACTTTTTGAAATTTTGTAAATTTTATGGACTTTATTTTTGGATTCGTAATATCAAAATTAGCTTAGGGTGAAATTTTGGTAATTTTCGGATAACTTTCATATTTTGATGAATAGTGAAAATTACTAAATTTTAGTTAAAAAAAACTTTTTCAATCGAAATAATTAATAGTGATAAATTATTAATTTTAGTGGTTTTAAAGTATATTTAGAATATATTTTTACAATTTAATACAATGATGGTCATTGGATGTAATTTCACATTTAAACCAGACATAAACAAGTGTCAATCTTTTGATAGATATTGTTTCTTAAAAACACGCTATTTGTTTTAACAGCGGGATTTAATTATACAATTAATTAATCCAACTTCTATGATATGAATTTGGTAAAATAGACTTCATTTTTGAATTCAGAATATTAAATATAGCTTAGGATGAAATTTTGGCATTTTTCTGAAAAACATCAATTTTTGATGAATAGTGAAACTAATAAGTGGTAGTTAAAAAAATTAATTTATTCATAAATCTTAATTTTACCGCTTCTGTGATTGGAATTTAAAAAATCCGAGAGACACGGTTGATTTCAGTAAGTAAAATGTGGTTCAACGAGATGAAAATAATTTTTGGTGAATAGTAACTTTTTACTTTTATTTACCATGGTTAAAAGTAAATAGGGTAATTAAGAGTAAAAATGATATTATTATAACCGTAACACATGTCCTAATTCTATTGGACAAGTGTAATTCGACCAAAAACAAACTTAGGAATAAAATATGACCATTTAGGCCCACTTGGATTAGATTAGGACATTTATTATTATTTAATTCAAAGAAGAGATAAAAGAGTTAAAATCAAAGTTTATTTACTAAAACATTTTTAATATGTGGTTATACATAAGATAAATTAGACTATAAATATTCATTAGAAATATAAAAATCTTTCCTACATAATCGTATTTTATTTTTAATTTTTAGACTTTAAATAATTTAATTTATTTATGACACAACAATGATACAATAATTACCTTTTTAAGAAAAAGTAACATAATTGATGTTATAAATGCCCAAATAAATGTAATTTGAGACTTTTTATGACTTAAACTAATTTTCTAGGTTAATATGACATGTTATTGTTGATTTAAGTAACTTGTTTCGAACGTATCATTCTGTTATAAATTTCATAAAAATCATGTACCAAATAGTGTCAAAATTGACATAAATTAGTTTTTAAAACAAATATTATATTATCAATTGTTATTTAATTCCTAAAAATCTAAGGTTCGGCCAAATAACTTAGATAAGGATATATATATTAATAATAAACAACTTGGGGTTCGTTTAGCTTGTTATGGTATGTTTATTAAACATATAGTGTAAGAAAACAAAAAGACACGGTAAAAGCTAAATTATTTAACTTAGAGTTAAATATAATTGATAAGGTTAAAATAATAACCTAAACTTGTCTAAATCCTATTGGATGAGAGGATTTCGACCCATCCCCACCATAGCCTCGAAATAAATCAATTTGGAGCTATTCAAAACCGAACTTGACTTTATAATAAAATAATAGTTTTAGTTATTCCAAAGGTGCCCCTCTCCTCCCTTATAAAAGGGCACCTCCTCCCTCTCTTCCGCACACCAATTTGAGCATTCAACCTTGGCCAAACCATGCCAAAATATCTTCTCCACTTCCCTAGTATCATCTTAGAGGTCTCGGTCTTCTTCAAATACCATCCTTAGTTCTTTAAGTAGAGGTTAAGTGAAGGCACGTCAAAAAGAGGTAATATCCATTACCGATCTTTTTCAATTTCTTTCTTCTTAAACATCTTCTTCTTTGTTTGTTTCATGATAAAGTAATAACATAAGTATTTATTATATACTTATATGTTATTATAAATATGAAACAACTCTAATTAGCCTTCTATCCATCCTACGAAAAAAGGAAATCACCGCGCGTGCGTACGTACGGAATACCGTCTCCATGTCGTGGTGCAATCTATTTTCCGCCACCACCTTAATTGGATGGGTATAAATGTGTAATGAGTAACCAAATATGATTATTATAAATTTATATTGATACTGAAATAGTATACATACACTTCAACACAATTCCACGACCATGGGAATGATATCATCGCTCGTGCGTACGTACGGACTACCGTCTCCACGACGCGATGAGATTCATTCTCAATGATTAACCATTCATGAATGATTATAAAGTATATATAATAATTAATAATGAAATATATGACCTAATAATGATACTGTATTTATTTATATTTATATGTATGTCATCTACTTAATTCCATTCAATTCAATAAGGAAATGAAAACAACGTTCATGCGTACGTACGGACTACCGTCTCCATGAACGGTGTATTTCTTTCTATTTACTGATTTATTATATATTCTGAATATATATATATAAATCATGTTTTATATTCTATAATTAAGTAATCATGATCTAAGTAATCATATGAATAATTACAAGTTAAAAACACGAACGACAAATGAGACGATTTTACCCAAAACGCTACTTTAACATGAATTTACAAAAGAACTGGTAATATAAAGTCATAAGTGGACCACAATGATATAATAACAATGAATATGATTCTGGAATAAGTCAATAACATGATTTAAATCATTATACAGGAGGTTCGGACACTTACAAAGTAAGTCGGACCTAAGGTAAGGGAAATATCACAATCTCATTTTTATCCGAGATTGTTTATACTTTGGCATTTACTGGGGTGTATTTTATCATCCACATCCATGTTTCCTCAATATGTAATATTATTTCCATCCAACTACAATTGTTTAAATCCAATTTTACCCTTCGGTGAATTTTTAGTAAAAGATAAGAAATGAATCTTTTGTCGTTTTTCATACGAGGTACTTTTTGACTTTTCCGACAAAAGTACGAAGAATGTTTGTTTTAACTTATACGGCATGAATGGATTTTTAAAACATTATTTCCAAGAAGCTTCCTTTACATGTTTTCAAGTTTATTTTTAATCAACTTCTTTTAGTTTAGAATTGTATGACATGTTAAAAAAGGAAAAGTATTTTTGAAGTAGAAAGGATATTTTCATGAAGAATGGATTTCAAGTGTTTTATCAAAATTATTTTACATCTAAGATAATAAAGGGTTCTATTTTTATCCCTATTATTACATTGATTTGATTATGTTGTGATGGAATTATTTTTATGAATTCCTTTATCGTATATGAATTGTTTTATGATGTCATGATGTTTAAGATTCCCATTTTTATTGCATGGGTTATGCAATGATGTATGGTTTATGATTTTGTGGCACACATAAGAATGGTATCATTATGAGATGGGTGGGACCTATATCTCCCTCCAATGAATTGGGTAAAGATTTTATATCTCATGAGATAGACATGGCTGGAATGGTAGGTTATACCGGTTCAGTGAAACAAGACTAGAACGAGGGTGACTCGGTTCAGATAGGGACTTTGTCCACTAAGATAGTCTTGGAAACGAGTCTTGACTAACAAGAAATGATTCTCTATGATTATGTGTTCATGCCACAATGTTTAATGTTTTAAGTTATGATTATTGTGATTACATTTCACTGCCATGAGTTATCCCAGGTTATGAAATTATGATCTCTTTTGCAGGTTAAGATTTCCAAAAGTTATATTCTTATAAATATGATGTGATTGATTTTTTTCTTTTGTTTACCCTTACTGAGCATTTGAGCTCACCATTTTATGTTTTATTTTCCCCAAGATATAAAGAAAGGTTTTTGGTAAAAAAAGGGGAAGATCTTTATGGGAGATATTGAAGATCTTTCACCACTATTAGAAGATTACGTTCCGAGTTTCCAAAGACACTAAACTATTATGATCCTTGTGTGTGTGTTTTTTTGTTATGTACTAAGTATTCCGAAAAAGTAATGTAATGTTTATGTACGTCAGGCTTCGGGTCTCTACAGGTTTCAAGCATGCATTAACATTTCAAAATGAAAAAAACCAGTTTGGGTTAAAATATGGTTTTGACAAACAAGACATCAAGTATGAAACAGCTGAAAAGAAAGTTACATCATTAGCAGCATGACAAAAATGAGCACCATGGGTAATCCCTATAGGTAGCTAGAACAAGTGGGAACCTAAAGACCTCGTACCTCAGTGAAACGTGGATTAGAAGACCACGACCCAAAGAAAACGTGGCTTAGAAGACCACGACCCTCAGAAAACATGGCTTAGAAGGCCACGACCCTCAGAAATTCATATGTTTAGTTAGTGTTGTTGCGTCAATCCTGCTAGACAAACCGGGATGAACCCCTGCCGTTTCATCTAGCGTACTAGTCCTGGTCACCCACCTAGATACCCGGGTTTCCCATTGTGCTATATTTAAAATGGTGGTGAGTTTTCTTTATCAAGCAATGAAACAAGTATATTACACTTTCTTTATCTAAAACTCATTCAACCTTTCACCACCGCACTCCCTACTTAAGTGCATTCCCCCTCTTTACATCACACAATCACGCACAAGCCTTTACACTAGGCACATATCAAAAACCACTCATTAACACTTGCATCACATTTTATTTTCAAATTTAGGGGAATGACTCAAAAGGGGTTTTCTATTTTCGCAAACCAAATCTTAAAGTGCCAAACGGGCCTCAATAGAGATTTTTCTATTTCATAAAACATTCTTAAGATTCCAAACATTCTTAATTACATAAAGGAAACACTTTTTAAAATCAACCGGCCAAAAGTCCAAACACCTTTGAAAATACACATTACCAATTCAAAACCACTTATGAAATCCACTTCTCAAGAAAAGTCACTTAAGGCCAACGGCTTTGAAATACATTTTCAATTTTCCAATACAAGGCATAATATTTTCTAGCAACCGCAATCAGGTTCCATAGCATGTGTATATAGCATAGTGTAAAACATATTTTTAAAACAATCAAGCAATTATGAATTTCAAATTAAAATCTTAGGCATAGGGGACCTACCTCAAACTTGTTGCTATCTGTCAATGACCACTCGAACCGACACTTGGCGCACACACGCACATGCATTTATACATATATATATATATATACACCCCTAGCTGCATTGCACATATTCCCCGCTCCATGAGGGAATATGTACAAAGAGGATATATATATATATATGTCCTACCTATTCATGTGTATGTATGTGTCCTTGATACCTGCTACCCGAAACCGCATCAACGGGACCCAACACACTCTGTAAAAAAAATTACCCACTACTAAAAAACGCAACAGCAAAGACCCACACATCACCCAAAACCACTCCATTTCATGATTCAAATTACTTAAATAATTCAATAGAACATTTTCAAGAAAACACCCCATGACATTACACCCAAAAGAATAATCAAAATCCTATTTTAAAGTTATATGCACGCCAAAATCATTTTAAAACATGATTCGCATCACATGAATAATTTAATAAATCACTTAAACCATTTATAAAACCTTTCTAAATAGAACCTCAATGATTTGCACAATAACACCCTCAATTTCGCACAAAAACTACATTTGACAACAAAACGCACACCAACGCCACTTCAAAACACAATTCTCACCAACAAAGCTGAATAAAATAACTACACAGATTATAAGACACTATTAAATGACACGCTATGGGTTTTCATAAAAAAACACATCCCTTTTTATATAAACATGTAACAAAATATAAAACTCATGCAAAACTCTCTTAAAAACCAATTTCGCACCAAACAAATTAATCATAGAACACACCAGATTATCAAGAAAGTAAAATAATTACTCAAATAATGATTAAACATGAATTTAGCTACCATTTATGAAGAAATTCTGAGGAAATGCTGTGAAACCGCAACCGCACTATACTCGCCCCTCCGAGAGGCCATATCGAACCCTAATCAAGGAGATCAGACCAATAAAGTCAATATTGAACCCCTAAACAAAATGATAAACCCCAAAATCGGACCCAATACCCACTGGAAAACAAAAACTTCTAAGAGAAGGGAAGAAAGAGCTTACCCAGGGGGGAGTGCATGCGCCGAAAGAGAGCGGGACAACCGCGGAAGGTCTCGGTCGCCGGAGGAGGGCCGGTGGAACTGTTCCAATGAACGGCCGACGGTTCGTGGTTTCGGCGAAGGGAGGACGATGCGGCGAGAGGGCGGCGGCCGGAGAGTGCGGAGGCGCGGCGAGGGCGGCTGCCATAGAGGGAGGAGGCCACGCCGGAAGGGGGGGCTGCGCGTGGCGGCTGCTGGCCAGGGGAGAGCAGCGGGTCGAGAGGGGGGGGGGGGGGCGTCGGCCGCGAAGGGGAAATGCAGGGGGGGTGCGGGCATAGGGTTAGGGAAGGGGGAAGTGGCATGATAGAGGAAAAAAATAAGAATAATAAAGGAATAAAATAAAATAAATAAATAAATAGAAAGAATATAAAATGGGAATAAAAATTAAAATAAAACCTAAAAAACATAAAAATAAACTAAAAATAATAATAAAAATTATCAACTAAAATAAAAAAGATAACTTTAATATTTTTTTTATAATGATTTCGAAGGCTTAATAAAAAAATATCCTAATTAAAATATTAACAAAACATAATAATAATAATAAAATTATTAACTGAGAGCGGACACCGCGCACGGTCTCACGCGCAGGGTCGCGCGCATGGTTGCGTGTCTCCAAAACAACACATTAGAAAACAAAAAACCCCTTAACAAAAATTTGGAACTTTTCAGGGAACACATAAGCTCGCACGTTCGTATAAAAACGAGATTTTGATTTAATTTTAAACCGGTACAAACCACAACTCAAAATAAAGACCCAAAATAATTAAGTTAAAATAATGCATTGGTCGGGGTGTGACAATTCTACCCACCACAAAAACTTTCTGCCCCCAGAAAGTCACCATTCCAAATGAGGAAACAAACTCGAGTTTGAAACTAAATGTGGCGAACAAAATCACAACTCAGCGTGACTTTTCACTCCATCAGTCACACCCGACCAACTCTGAGGGGAGCTGAAAAGAAAAGAACCATCAGGAAACGAGGAGGGTTCTCCCCACCACAAGAACCCGGCTAGCACAACCGACATTTAGGCTCTTAGCATGAACTAACTCTGGAACTGCTAACTTGATCCAAGAGGGAATCGCCGCAAAGACCAAACCTCGAAGAAGGGATGACAAGATTCGTGGTGGGTCTCCCCACCATTTAAGAACTGACCAGCTAAAGCCAATTAGCATAGACTAATATGAGAATCCCAGCACAAACTGACCCATGAACTCTCTGCATAAACCAGACCCCCACCACATGGGGTCATCGACGAAAGAACCCAAACCGAGTAGCGGACCAAACCCCTAATTATTATCTCCCAAGACACATATGTCTCCAAAACGAGTGCATACTAAAACAAGAATGGGTTACCAATGGAGCTAGCCACATGAGAGAGAAAAACTTCAAAACTCATAGTTGAGGAGGCACAACAACTAGAATTACAAGAAAACAAAAATCACGATGACTTTTTACAACCACAGTGGGGTATTCAAAGAACAAAGACCACAACGAGAAAAAGAGACCTTTGCGCCTCTTACCGCAAAACAGAACCTTCAATGATGGGGAAGCATGAACCAAGAAATTTAAACCGTCCCTATTTTAGCATTGGAGACAAAAAAATTAAACCAAGGTTCCCCACACCCAATGATTCCTGACTGCATGAAAGGCTTCGCTCCGAGACCTGTGGTTGGAGCTCTGATTTCTTGAAGCATCTACTGCCCCGCAGTCAGAAGCTGACATTCTCCTGTCGAGACCCCTCCTGACGAAGCCACTAGCGGAACCTCTCTAAGTTTCCCAACAGTCACACTGACAGCAAGTCTTCAATGGATGATGATAAGGAGACCTAAAGTACACAAACCGACCACACAAGAAGCGAACAAGAGAGTGGCCCGACTAATAGAATATGGATTTGATAAGAAAACTTGTCTGAGATGGGTTCCTCCGATTCTCTCTCGTCACCAGATGAGGAACCTTCCCGAGCACCGAAAAGAAACGGTCCTGGAACCCTGGACAAAAACCCCACACAAGAGAAACTTTAACTGATTCCACGACGCTACCTCTAGAGAGAATGGAATCAACCCCTTGGCATGTCCCACGTAGGCCTTCACTGCTTGTTGGCCTTACTCGACACCCACTAGTTCTGCCACTTCCCTCGCCTTCACTTCCACAAATATAAACCATCAAACGAGAGTGGTCCTAAACACCTTCCAAGACATACCATCATGCAACGACGCTAGGATCATCTCCTCCACCAATCCCAAGTTGCACCTTCAAACGGACCTGAACCAACAAGGAATCTCTTAGCTTTGGGAGTTTCCAATAACCTGAAAACACCAACGATTTCACCAATCCAGTCTACTACCTTTTACATATCATGATCACCACAGGATATGAACAACAACCGAAAAGAATTCAATTCCACCACCCCGCTAAGGGTCTAGGTATAATCAACAACTAGAAGGGGCTCACTAGAAACTTATGGGACTTTTCTGGGTAACATACTCAAAAACAAGAGGCGTAAATTCAAATCAAAACTCATCACAAATCAAAATTCCACACCAAAATCACAAAAAAAAGATCAAACTCAAATCACTATTCCAACCACAATTCAGTACGTCAAAACCAAGAACTCACGAAAAGGAATACCCAACATGAAAAGAGAACGCTAAACAATTTCTCACTCACTTTTCTAAACATTTGAAGAACCCTTTTGGAAACCTTTTTTTTCAGCAACCAAAACCACTTAAATATCCACCATTGATATCCCATGAAGTCTCACACATACATATCCAGTGCTAGCTCAAGCACCCATCCACTCACATCACCAATTTCCCCACTCGCCACATGTGCACCTCAATGTATGTGCCCACTCATAGGAATACAAAGGGTCAATTCAAGACACCTCTCATTTCCAAAACAGACCATTAAGCACAAATCACAAATTCCCAACCAATTGAGAAAGTCACTTATCATTAGAGAAACACATTTCAAAATTCCAAAACATTCTCCATTTTAAAAACAATTTTCCACTCCGACAACCATATTCCCTTTTGAAAACACCTTCAAAAAATACATTTTCATTTTTTTTGAGATGTACTCACACCAACCAAAACGAAGGTCAAACATAACTCACATCAAACATTCCAAAAATAAGGGACTAGTGGCTATGCCAACCTGGTAACATGGCTTAGCAGACCATGCTCCGAGCGGGCATCCACCACAGGAAGTATCTTGAACCGTGCACTCGGGCTGTACATGGGTCGCTACTCCATGCAAGTCCGCTGCATAACACTGGAACACTCCCTTGGTCATCCCTCATCCACACCTACCAATCCAAAGAAGAAAATTTAAATCCCGAACTACCCCTGGCAACTCGAGTCTCGGGACGGGCAAGGGTTCATGACGTCCTTCCCGCACCTACATCTCGAGTTCCAACACACCTAATCACCAAGCTACTTGACACCCCAAATAACAAGGGCACCTCTGATACCATTTTGTCACGAACCAGGCCGGGTCGGATGACGACCCGGCGCCCGACCAGGTCCGCGACATGGCCCGAAGGGCGTTCCCGATCCCCACGGGCTGGCAACTAGTGCCGGGCATCAAAACAAACCAATTGGGAATGGTTTGGCCCATGAAAAAGATAAATAAACATAAACTGAACAAGTAGTTAAGTAAAGGAGAGAAAAAATTGAACAACGTGGCAGCGGAAAAAGGAATAAACAAGGAAACGTGACATACCTCAGGTGACCCCGTGGATCACCACGGTACGACAACCAAACTCGCTCCCAAGAGCGATCTAAGACTGAAACCTGCAACTGAAAAGTAAAGTAGGCGTGAGCACCGAGATGCTCAGTAGGAAAGCCAAAAATGTAACAACGTCCTATGCCCCTTCCTTTAGTAGGAAATCCAGTCATGCCAGTTTAAAAAATAAGATATAATAAAATAGTGTTTTCCTTATTTTCAAATTCAAGTAACGAGTTTTCATTTTCAGGTAAAGCCTTTTACTCCCACTACATTTTCAAAATAGGTTTCAAGCATGAATTAACATTTCAAAATAAAAATAAACCAGTTTGGGTTAAAATATGGTTTTCACAAACAAGACATCAAGTATGAAACAGCTGAGAAGAAAGTTACATCATTAGCAGCTTGACAAAAAATGAGCACCATGGGTAATCCCTATAGGCAGCTAGAACAAGTGGGAACCTAAAGACCTCGTACCTCAGTGAAACGTGGCTTAGAAGACCACGACCCTCAGAAAACATGTCTTAGAAGGCCACGACCCTCAGAAAATGTGGATTAGAAGGCCACGACCCTCAGAAATTCATATGTTTAGTTAGTGTTGTTGCGTCAATCCTACTAGACAAACTGGGACGAACCCCTGCCGTGTCATCTAGCGTACTAGTCCTGGTCACCCACCTAGATACCTGGGTTTCCCATTGTGCTCTATTTCAAATGGTGGTGAGTTTTCTTTATCAAGCAATCAAACAAGTATATTATGCTTTCTTTATCTAAAACTCATTCGACCTTTCACCACCACACTCCCTACTTAAGTGCATTCCCCCTCTTTACATCACACAATCACGCACAAGCCTTTACACTAGGCACATATCACAAACCACTAATTAACACTTGCATCACATTTTATTTTCAAATTTAGGGGAATGACTCAAAAGGGGTTTTCTATTTTCGAAAACCAAATCTTAAAGTGCCAAACGAGCCTCAATAGAGGTTTTTCTATTTCATAAAACATTCTTAAGATGCCAAACATTTTTAATTACATAAAGGGAACACTTTCTAAAATCAACCGGCCAAAAGGCCAAACACCTTTGGAAATACACATTACCAATTCAAAACCACTTAAGAAATCCATTTATCATGAAAAGTCACTTATGGCCAATGACTTTGAATTAAATTTTCAATTTTCCAATACAAGGCGTAATAGTTTCTAGCAACCGTAATCAGGTTCCATAGCATGTGTATATAGCATAGTGTAAAACATATTTTTAAAACAATCAAGCAATTATGAATTTCAAATTAAAAGCTTAGGCATAGGGGACCTACCTCAAACTTGTCGCTATTTGTCGATGAACACTCGAACCGACACTTGGCACACACACGCACATGAATTTATACATATATATATATACACCCCTAGATGCATTGCACATATTCCCCACTCCATGATGGAATATGTACAAAGAGGACATATATATATATATATGTCCTACCAATGCATGTGTATGTATGTGTCCTTGATACCTGCTGCCCGAAACCGCATCAATGGGACCCAACACACTCTGTAAAAAAAAATTTACCCACTACTCAAAAACGCAGCAGCAAAGACCCACACATCACCAAAAACCACTCCATTTCATGATTCACATTACTTAAATAATTCAATAGAACATTTTCAATAAAACACCCCATGACATTACACCCAAAAGAATAATCAAAATCCTATTTTAAAATTATATGCACGCGAAAATCATTTTAAAACATGATTCGCATCACATGAATAATTTAATAAATCACTTAAACCATTTATAAAACCTTTCTAAATAGAACCTCAATGATTTGCAAAATAACACCCTCAATTTCGCGCAAAAACTTCATTTGACAAAAAAACGCACACCAACGCCACTTCAAAACACAATTCTCACCAACAAAGCTGAATAAAATAATTGCACAGATTATAAGACACTATTAAATGACACACTATGGGTTTTCATAAAAAAACGCATCCCTTTTTATATAAACATGTAAAAAAATATAAAATGCATGCAAAACTCTCTTAAAAACCAATTTCGCACCAAACGAATTAATCATAGAACACACCAGATTATCAAGAAAGTAAAATAATTCCTCAAATAATGATTAAACATGAATTCACCTACCATTTATGAAGAAATTTTGAGGAAATGTTGTGAAACCGCAACCGCACTTTACCCGCCCCTCCGAGATGCCATATTGAACCCTAATCAAGGAGATCAGACCAACAAAGTCAATATTGAACCCCTAAACAAAATGATAAACCCCAAAATCAGACCCAATACACACTGGAAAACAAAAACTTCAAAGAGAAGTGAAGAAAGAGCTTACCCAGGGGGGTAGTGCGTGCGCCGAAGGAGAGCAGGACAGCCGCAAAAGGTCTCGGTCGCCAGAGGAGGGCCGGTGGAACTGTTCCAATGAATGGCCGACGGTTCGTGGTTCCGGCGAAGGGAGGAAGACACGAAGAGAGGGCGGCGGCCGGAGAGTGAGGAGGCGTGGCGAGGGCGGCGACCATAGAGGGAGGAGGCCATGCTGGAAGGGGGGGCTGCGTGCGGCGGCTGCTGGCCGGGGGAGAGCAGCGGGTCGAGAGGGGGGGGGGGGGGCGTCGGCCGCGAAGGGGAAACGCAGGGGGGTGCGGGTGTAGGGTTAGTGAAGGGGGAAGCGACAGGATAGAGGGAAAAAATAAGAATAATAAAGGAATAAAATAAAATAAATAAATAAATAAAAAGAAAAGAAAATGGGAATAAAAATTAAAATAAAACCTAAAAAAACATAAAAATAAACATAAAATAATAATAACAATTATCAACTAAAATAAAAATGATAACGTTAATATTTTTTTATAAAGATTTCGAAGGCTTAATAAAAAAAATATCCTAATTAAAATATTAACAAAACATAATAATAATAATAAAATTATTAATTGAGAGCGGACACCGCGCACGGTCTCACACGCAGGGTCGCGCGCATGGTTGCGTGTCTCAAAAAAAATACATTAGATAACAAACAATCCCTTAAAAAAAATTTGGAACTGTTCAGGGCATGCATACGCTCGCACGTTCGTATAAAAAACGAGATTTTCATTTAATTTTAAACCGGTTCAAACCGCAACTCAAAATAAATACCCAAAATAATTAAGTTAAAATAATGCATTGGTCAGGGTGTGACAATAGATATATAGATCATACCCCAACATAATGAAAAGGATCTTGAAAGACTTGACCAGAAAATATAAATTGAAAAAGAGAAGGGTGAACAAATCCCTTAAAAATTCGGCAGCCTAACGGCGTCACTTAAATTTCAAAAAAAAAATGAATTGACAAGATAAAATAGGGTCTCTCATAATATGAACATAAAAGATCAGTATGATAGATATAGAGATCATACCCCAACATAATAAAAAGGAACTTGAAAGACTTGATATGAAAGTATAACTTGAAAACGAGAAGGGTGAAAGAACCACTTAAAAATTCGGCAGCCTAACGGCACCACTTAAAACATCAAAATACTGAATTGAAGAGATAAAATGGGGTCTCTCATAATATGATCATAAAAAATCTGTATGATAGATATAGATATCATACCCCAACATAATAAAAAGGAACTTGAAAGACTTGACATGAAAGTAGAACTTGAAAACGAGAAGGGCGAAAGAACCACTTAAAAATTCGGCAGCCTAACGACGCCACTTAAAACTTCAAAATACTTAATTGAAGAGATCAAATGGGGTATCTAATAATATGATAATAAAAGATCAGTATGATAGATATAGAGATCATACCCCAAAATAATAGAAAGGAACTTGAAAGACTTGACATGAAAGTAGAACTTAAAAACGAGAAGGGTGAAAGAACCACTTAAATATTCGGCAGCCTAACGGCGTCACTTAAACATCCATAAAACGAAATAATGAGAGTAAGTGGGGGCCTCTCATAATATGAACATGAAAAGGGCAGTAAAAAAATATATAAAAGAACATCCTCCAACATAATAGAATGGATCATAAAAGAAATGACATAAAAGAGATTACTTGAAAAGAAAGAGAGAGGTCAGATCCCTTACCTTAAAACATAACTCTTAAAACTCAAAGGTTGGGACCTTGAGGGCTTGGGGGAACCTTGGGAGGACTCCTTGGAAGGTAATGAGACCCTAAATTCGTTGGGGGAGAGTGAGGAGTCGAAATGTATGAGAGGATGGCTTGGTATTTATAGGGAAAGTGAGGGGACAAGGCATTAATGGCCAAGGGACACCTCAAAAGTGGGTTTCTCAAAACCATGTGCTCTCCCATGGTATTTCCCATGGAGTTAGGCCACATGGTCCCCCATACAATAATTCATCACCTTTGGCCGACCATCTCTTAGAATATCACATGGAATCATCATGACATAGTTATGATGTCATTAAACATACTGAAACCCTAAAACTGTATTTTTACTATTCACTGAAAATTCAACTTTCTCGGAAAAATTCCAAAATTTCACATTAACCAAATATAAATGCTCTGATTTCAAAAATGAACTCCATTTTATAAAAATAATTTTATAAATTTTTTTAATTTAATTTTTAAATAAATACACTATTCACTAAAAATTCATTTTTTCAGAAAAAACCCCAAAAATTACCTTAACATAATATCGATGCTCTGAGTTCAAAAATGAAATCCATTTTATAAAAATATTTTTATAAATATTTTTAATTTAATTTTTAATAAAAAACACTATTCACCTGAAAAAACTAATACTTGAATAATAATTTATGAAACCGTTATTTAACCATTTTATTGAATCACAATACTTAATCAAGGTGCCTAGATTATATTAATACTTTCTTTAAGTGAGATTACTAATCCATTTGGTCACATTACTAATCCTAAGCATAAAATCACTATTCATAATTTACTATTCATCAAAAATCAAGTTGAACTTATTAGACTCTAAATTTCGTACAGAACATAATTGTAGAAGACCATTTTTTGAATATAGTTACACATTTTTAATTATTTAAGGTTTACATAAAATTTTTAAAATATCCTTTTTCTAAAAATTCATCAAAAATAAGCATAATATATTTATCCGGTCATTTGAAAATTCATAAACATCATCATAAAAAGAAATACCAATTTTTATTTAAAACAAAGGATTACACAAGGCAGTTACGGTCTCCTTACATATCCCCTTATCACACCAGCATAGGACCTAAGAGTAAGGTGTGCTAAGGTGAGAGAATCTGGGGGAGGCTCAGCTAACATTGCACGAGTAGTAATTTCTATCAGTTTGAACTTCTCGCAAAGGCGATTCCGTTCTAGCTTCACACGATGAAGTTCGACTTGGGTTTGGTCCAGAGCAAAGCCCAGTGGTGCTACCACTTTCTCAAGTTCTGTTAGATGGGCTTCTATCGGTCCAAGACTACTGGGTGAGGCCATCAAATCTTCTTTCTATAATAATTAACCAAGATTACTTGTATATAGAGACAACAATCAAAACGTTTAGTTTCCAGGGGTCATATTGACCAATGGTCATATAACAGTCAAAACCCAATGGTCTCATTTTAATTATACTCATGTTATCAAATGAAACATTTTTGTTGAGTATAAAAATAAAATAAAATAACACATGAAATTAGGAAACAAGATTTATTCGAAATTTCAGGTCGTTACAATCTTCCCCCTTAAGAAATTGCGTCCTTGCAATTTTTAAAATTGGGTTTTGAAATTTCATTGAAAGTCCCACATCGGAAAAGGAGTCAGTAAAACTATTACTTTAAAAGAAAGAAAGGGAAGTACAAAGGTCACCCGAGTTAGCCCACACTAGGATTCCATGTAGGAAAACATAGACATGGAGGAGAAAACAAAGGGTCAAGTTCTGAGGGAGAGTGATAGAAAACATGATTAAGAGAAAGTTATCCATAAGAAAATCCCAAACTTATGATGTGTGTAAACGGTCTTTGATTACCTAGTAGGAAAAGTAAACCAACAACGTTTTTGTTTTACGTTCCATTTCCTAATTTTGAGGAATTCATTTACTACATAGAAAAAAAACATAAGAAAATATACCTACCATCATGTAGAGTTTCAACCTTTAATAAGTTTCTACCAAAACTAATCTTTTCTCCAAACGATGAGCATTCAAAACTACTTGGTCTCATCAAAACACAAGAATCATCTTCTTGAGAATCACATAATCCACAAAAGATTAACTATCTATTTCATCTATCTTTAAACATTATCCCAAAAATAGAAATGGTAAGGTAAAACAACTCTTCAAAAAGAAAAAAAATCCCATAGGAATAGAAACTAATTTTAAATCATCAAAGTTCCATGGTACTACCCAAAGTTCATTATAGACCATTCCATAAATAAAAGTCCTTAAAATTCCTCAAAATAAACCAAACTAAGATTGAAACCCAAATACAAGAGGGATTTGATAACATAGACTTCCAAAATAAACTTCATTGTTCATATCCAAACAACATCAACCACTCCAAACATCTTATAAAAAAAGTAGCTAACCTAAACATATTTTACCCAAGATAGGTTAATCATTCCCATAAGTTACCTAAATTACTATAATTCCACCTCAAATTCATTGATTCTTCAAAATATAAGTCAACCTTACTCCTCAATGAAAATACCGTAGTAATCTATTTACGTCGATCATATAGAGTCCCCAAAATAGTGAACGTCTTCGAAAATAATAATCATCTTTTAATCCACTAATCATCTCAGTCATATTAATACAACAATCATCACATTTCCTATAACTTTGGTTATTGGGACATGTTATTCCATTTCCCGCCATTAACTATGAAAAGAAATTATAATTAGGGGCTTAAATACTTAGCCAATAATCATGAAAAGGAAACTTTAAGCATAAAATGATAAACTTGTAGAATAAAAGTATATCCTAACTTGTGATCCCCAAGGTTCCAATCTAGGTTATCCATGATTATATATTCTTATGTGAATCTTTATTTTTTCTTATCTTTGTTCCTTTAATAATGCTTCATACTAAGCTTATGATTTTACCAAAGCATATCCCCCGGGAGTGTCGTAACCAAGAGTGCAGCAAGGCCCATTGTCGTGTACCAGTTCCCGTTTGAGTCTTGATCAATGCGGTGTTTTGGGGTTTTACCCCTATGTACATCTATGTTAGAGGCACCTCTACCTGCTTGTATCCAGAAAGGGATGTATTTTCTTGGCAACCCATTACTCAATACTCACCGAAATACTAGGAAGATCTCCTATATATAAAATTTTCTATAGTATTCTTACTAATGTTTTCATATCCATATTTCCACAAATAACTAAACCATAATTTGATACCAACTATAGCATCACACCTTTTTATCACATAAACATTCATTACATTTTACAAAACCGATGATCTTTAAGGTTTAGTGTCTTGGAAACCGGGAACTTAAAACATGAAAACATAAAACATTATTCTTAAACACTTGAATGGCTTCTCCTCATGTTCATCATGGGTTCATTACTACATCTCATAACCTGGGGACATGCATCAACAGAAAGGGTGAGCAGAAGGCCCAGTAAGGGAAACAAGAGAATCATTTTACATGTGAACTTGAGATACTTCAATAAGGTCATGAAAAGAACTTTAAGGCATGAGAAATAAATCATGATATATATCATAATAAAAATAACATTTTTCATAACTTGAAGATGTGTCTACAACATTTAATATTGAAAATCATTTCGTTTCACCAAGGACCATCCCCAAGGTGTCATTAAAAAAATTACTAAGGTTATTCACCAAGGTATCAGTCTAAAAGGTCATCTCTAGAGATTAAGTCTTTTCCCAATGCATTGGAGCGCTATCTGGGCGCACCCTTGACATGTATTTATTATCATGTGAGCCACATATATCATCATCAATCATTTCATAAACAACCCATATAGCATAAAATAATTGGGTTTCACTTCATAATCATAATGTTTTAAACACTGCTTTAAAGACATGATCTTTATGTCACTTTAAACCCACAGAAAGGGAAAGCGGGTTTCATGTATATAAAACCAAGAATTTAAAATAGAACATTTTGATATATATGTGAATACCCCTGTAGAAATAAGAGCTTTGAGTATTCAATTAATAACATAAAATAATTTTGAGATAAAGAGGGAGGCATTTTGGGATGAAAATTATGCAGCATAACGGCTATGATACATGGTTTTAGAAAACATTGAAAAGAGAGGGGACATGGGTCACCCACTCAAAAATGATACATAAAAAAGTAGGGGAACAGAATATAAAGTAATTTAGAACATGGTAATGAAATTTGAATGATATACCATAAGAAACGAAGAACTTTAAAGGAAGACAAAAATTAAGATTTCTCTTATGAGAATTCGGCAGCCTAACGACGTCACTTAAAACTTCAAAAAATGGATTGGCGAGATCAAATAGGGTCTCTCATCATATGAACATAAATGATCATTATGATAGATATAGAGATCATACCACAACATAATGAAAAGGATCTTGAAAGACTTGACCAGAATATATAACTTGAAAAAGAGAAGGGTGAACGAATCCCTTAAAAATTCAGCGGCCTAACAACGTCACATAAATTTCAAAAAAAAAAACGAATTGACGAGATAAAATAGGGTCTCTAATCATATAAACATAAAATATCAGTATGATATATATAGATATCATACCCCAACATAATAAAAAGGAACTTGAGAGACTTTACATGAAAGTAGAACTTGAAAACGAGAAGGGTGAAAGAACCACTTAAAAATTCGGCAGTCGAACGATGCCACTTAAAAATTCAAAATACTGAATTGAATAGATCAAATGGAGTATCTCATAATATGATAATAAAAGATCAGTATGATATATATAGAGATCATACCCCAAAATAATTAAAAGGAACTTGAAAGACTTGACATGAAAGTAGAACTTGAAAATGAGATGGGTGAAAGAACCACTTAAAAATTTGGCAGCCTAACGACGCCACTTAAAACTTCAAAATACTGAATTGAAGAGATATAATGGGGTCTCTCATAATATGATCATAAAAGATCAGTATGATAGATATAGGGATCATACCCCAACATAATAAAAAGTAACTTGAAATACTTGACATGAAAGTAGAACTTGAAAACGAGAAGGGTGAAAGAACTGATTAAAAATTCGGCAGCCTAATGGCGTCACTTAAACATCCATAAAATGAAATAATTAGAGTAAGAGGGGGCCTCTAATCATATGAAAATGAAAAGGCAAGTAAGAGGAATATAAAATAACATCATAAAACATAAGAGCATGGAGCATAAAAGAAATGACATAAAAGAGATTACTTGAAAAGAAAGAGAGAGGTCAGATCCCTTACCTTAAAACGTAACTCTTAAAACTCAAAGGTTGGGACCTTGAGGGCTTGGGGGAACCTTGGGAGGACTCCTTGGGAGGTAATGAGACCATAAATTCGTTAGGGGAGAGTGCGGAGTCGAAATTTATAAGAGGATGGCTTGGTATTTATAGGGAAAGTGAGGGGACAAGGCATTAATGGCCAAGGGACACCTCAAAAGTGGTTTTCTCAAAACCATGTGCACTCCCATGGTATTTCCCACGGATTTAGGCCACATGGCCCCCCCATAAAATAATTAATCACCTTTGGTCGACCATCCTTTAAAATATCTCATGGAATCATCATGACACAGTTATGATGTCATTAAACATATCGAAACCCTAAAATTGTATATTTACTATTCACTGAAAATTCAACTTTCTCAGAAAAATACCAAAATTACACATTAACAAAATATCAATGCTCTGATTTCAAAAATGAACTCCATTTTATAAAAATAATTTTCTAAATATTTTTAATTTAACTTTTAAATAAATACACTATTCACCGAAAATTCATTTTTTCAGAAAAAACCCCCAAAACTAGATTAACATAATATCGATGCTCTGAGTTCAAAAATGAAATCCATTTTATAAAAATAATTTTATAAATATTTTTAATTTAATTTTTAATTAAAAACACTATTCACCTGGAAAAACTAATACTTGAATAATAATTTATAAAACCGTTATTTAACAATTTTATTGAATCACATTACTTAATAAAGGTGCCTAGATTATATTAATACTTTCTTTAAGTGAGATTACTAATCCATTTGGTCACATTACTAATCCTAAGCATAAAATCACTATCCATAATTTACTATTCATCAAAAATCAAGTTGAACTTATTAGACTCTAAATTTCATACTGAACATAATTGTAGAAGACCATTTTTTGAATATCGTTACACATTTTTAATTATATTAGGTTTACCTAAACATTTTTAAAATATCCTTTTTCTAAAAATTCATCAAAAATAAGCATAATATATTTATCCAGTCATTTGAAAATTCATAAACTTCATCATAAAAAGAAATCCCAATTTTTATTTAAAACAAAGGATTACACAAGGCAGTTACGGTTTCCTTACATATCCCCTTATCACACCAGCATAGGACCTAAGTGTAAGGTGTGATAAAGTGAGAGAATCTGAGGGAGGCTCGACTAACATCGCATGAGTAGTAATTTCTATCAGTTTGAACTTCTCGCAAAGGCAATTCCAATCTAGCTTCACATGATGAAGTTCGGCTTGGGTTTGGTCCAGAGCAAATCCCAGTGGTGCTACCACCTTCCCAAGTTCTGTTAGATGGTCTTCGATCGGTCCAAGACTACTGGGTGAGGCCATCAAATCTTCTTTCTATAATAATTAACCAAGATTACTTGTACTTAGAGACAATAATCAAATTGTTTAGTTTCCAGGGGTCATATTGACCAATGGTCATATAACAGTCAAAACCCAATGGTCTCATTTTAATTATACTCATGTTATCAAATGAAACATTTTTGTTGAGTATAAAAATAAAATAAAATAACACATAAAATTAGGAAACAAGATTTATTCGAAATTTCGGGTCGTTACAATTTTGAAGTTCATTAATTCTTGTACCTCATAAAAATAAATAGAATAAATTATAAAACAATGAATTTAGTATCATGAATAATCATCATTTTTATTAGTATTATGTAACAACCATTATTCATGTTCTTCTTATCCGTTGAAAAATAATAACGTCGATCATGTGTATATGTGGATTACAACATCCATGAAGTGGTGTGTTTTATTTCTTTGTTTCCTATTGACATGGATGATAATAAAAATAAATTTAATTAAAATATAAGATATATATTATTTTAAAATGGGTTTTCAATGGTGAATTATTAGTTACATTTCGTTGATTCAATCTGTTGAAATGTGAAAACAATGTTTATGTGTATGTGTGACTTATTGTCTCCATGAACAATGTAATTTATTTTTATATATCAAACTTTTATAGTTGACTCTAAATATATATATATATATATAATATATTACCATTATATCATTATAAAAATTATGGAGATGATGGAACCATGATCAATATATAATGACCGAAACTAAAGAACCAAAATTCTCATGCAAAAATGAAAATGTTAACACGTAAAAATAATGATTTTAATAAGGAGTTATTAATAAATGGGTGGTAAAATTTCATAAATGGATCATATATTATATTATATATATTTAAATTACTATTTTACAGATTTATAACAAATTTAAATTTATTATGTATAAGTTAATAGATTTTTTAAATCTAGTCACACATGAGGTAAGGGATTTTCATCTCACATTTATTTAGGAGATACACATACCATATTATCCACTTACTTATTTTATGGGGTGTATATACTAATAAATAATGAATTTATGATTCTTTTCATGAAAATTAAAAGTATTTACATATCCATCTATGGTTCTCTATTTCACGAGTTTTTGATTTGAATGTTACCAATGTGGCAAGGGATTTATGTTTGAATATTATTTTTAATTTGGATCGTATATTATTAATTTTCTATTGAAGAAAATTATATGAAAATTTCACAAAAAATCCATTTAATTTTTCTTACTCTATAGTTATTTATTTATTATACGTTTTCACTTTAATTTCCCCCACTTTAAGTACTCAAGGGATTAAAAGAACATTTTTAAGTAAAAATTACCATATTTCAGTCTTTGGTAAAAAATACTTTATCTTCCATGTACATGTTTTCAATTTTTTTAAAGAATGTTTTTACTATTCCCCTTTTTTTTAAATAATTTTTTTTATGTGTGATCGAATTTTTATAAAAGTGGTTTAAAAATAAACTAATTATTATTTTTTGAATAAGGTACTTTTTAATTTTTACATAAAATGTGAAAGGAATATTTGTTTTAACATACACAACGTGAAGATAATTTCCTACCATCATGAATGATCAATTATTTAAAGATTACTTTTTATGTTTCCAATTTTATTGGAAATAAAATATTTTCCCTAATATTTGGGATGTTTTTTGATTTTAAACAAGTGATTTAAAATTGATATGTTTTCTTTCTATAATAAATATTCAAGTTAAATTTTAAAGGAATTTTTATTCTACAATAAAATCCTTTGATTTTACTTAGTATTAACTTGTGATGTGATCTAATGATATAATATTTATTTTTTATCTAGATGGATTGTGGTTATAATGATGAAATATTGATAAAATCTTTTTCTTTTCCAACGGTTTAGTTATGATGAATTTTTTTTATGATATTATGGTATATATATATGAATGGACTTTTGATTATGTTATTGGTGGACATAAAATTATATATCCATCAAATGAATTGGCTAAAGATTAATGTTCTAAGATTTCAAATGGTATTCATAGGGTTATCTCAACCCCAAAAGTGGATACATAGGATGTTATCCCATTCCCAAAAGAGGGTACATAAGAGGTTATCCCAATCCCAAAAAGAGGGTAAATAAAAGGTTATCCTAAAAATAAAGTAGGTGAGTAGGCTTTACATAAGATTTTTATGATTATAATTATTCCACAATTATGCCACAATCTTATAAAATGATCTTATTCCAATGTTATGTTCTAATGGATCATGTTATTTGATTCATTTATGATATTAGTATTATAAACTACCAATATTTACTCCATAAATCATTTTTATGATCTAATAATTAATGGGTATGATTTCCAAAGTTTAATATAATATTCTTATACACTTTATTATCATTTTATGATTAAATGATCCCAGATAACTCCCTTGTTTACCCTTACTAAGAATATGATCTCACCCTTTATTATGTTTTATTTTACACTGGATATGAATAAAGGTTTTATGTATTATGTCTCTAAGAAGGGTTATAGTGGTGAAGAATTAAGTGGGAGATGATGAAGATCTTCTATAAACTAGTTTTTTATGTATACTAGTTTCTAAAGACACTAAACCTTTTTAGTTTTGGTGTGTATTGTAATGTTAAATATTGAATATTCATTCAATAGGATGCAATATTTATGTTTGGTTCACTAAAGTTGGTATTAGAGAAGGGTTTAGTTAATCTTTTGAGATTAATTTTAGAGGAATTCAGTGAAAACCATAGATATTATCCTAAGAATAGGATAACATCCTAATGTTTTTGTAAGATATATATAATGTGGTTTTTATCAATAAATATATTTTTTAATACCAAAATTGGATGTGGGTTTGGTAATGATAAATCTAGGGCAAATAACCCTAAGAAGAGTTTGGCGAGTATATATTAGCTATAATTATTATGCATGATGAGTGTGTCCTTACTAAACACCTGGTTTGAAACTCTTGGGGGACATTCTATGGTTAAATCAAATTTTCCTTACAAAATATTATAAGTGATTTGAATAGATGATAACCAAAGTTATACTAGGTTAAACCTAATGTGTCATATATTGAAAAGAATATGTCATGATTTTGGAATCATATGAATGATTTTTCAAAATTATATGATTTATCACAATAAATATTATTTCTCACTGTATAAATTTTGGTTTTAGTCAATGGTTGGAACCAAGATGATTCATGTTAACACTAAATGTGATGGACAGGGGAAGGATTTTATATATGAGAAACTAAGTGAAACAAGGGTTGGAAGGTAAAATATTGTTAATATTACTAATAATATATATCGTAATATGATTAAAAATCTCAACATGGGTGAGTTTTCAGAAAAACATAATTAGAGAAATTTTTTTTAGAGAAATAATTGACTGAAGAAGATTCATCATTCTACACGTCAAGTATGTGGGAAGATGTACTCATGGAAATGTATCAGAGGAAAGAGAAGTTGTTTTATATATTGAAACTAAATTCTTAGATAAAGTAATTTCAAAGTAATAAAAACAATTATATGGAGGGATATCAATTTCATCCTAAGGTGCCATTTATCATTAAATGTCTTATGTGTAAGGAATATGGAATTTATCCAAGTCAATATCCTAATCCAAGATTTAACTCAATGACTAAGTAAATAACTATGCTATTCCAATCATTAAAGTGATAAGATTGAAGTTTTTATGTATTATTATTCAAGAATTGTGTTTCAGAAGTTTAATATCAATTATATTTTGGTTATAAGAATCATGAAACATCTAAGTATTGTTCTATAATAGTTTTCTTTAAGTAATTGAAAACATATATTGAATGGTACAGATTATCAAGAAAAGTGATTTAGTGTTACGGTGATAATGTTTATTTAGAATTAATAGATTATTGAAATTTATGAACTAAATGGGATAGTATTAGTGACCTTGAAATTGATAATGGATTTTATGAAAAAGGGATTTAGGTAATCTTTGATTAAGTTTATTGCATTTTTGATTCATGAAATATATTTATAGTCTATTATTTTATTTGGGGAATAAGGATGGTGTTATTTTTCGTAAGAATATATGTTTTCATTTGAGGTTTACTTAAGACTTATGGATACCATCATGGGTTTATAATTGATCATAATTTTAAAGGAATAGATATTAATTTTGAGATTAGGTGATGGGATTTTGAGGTGACTTTAAACTTTTACTCAGTTTTAGGAAGAATACTCTATTTTGTACTAAATAACTAATTGTGTTAGTATATTACTTTATGTTAAGTTAATTATGCTCTATTGTAAAGTGGGATATTGATAATCTTTACTGTTGAAAATTGATTCATTGACAAGGCGATATTTTTAGATATATTTATGGTCTAGCTAAGAATTACCTTTAAAACCTTTATATAAATTTTATTCAAGATATTTTGGTGCATTTCACAACATTATAATATTATATAAAGATTTATCGTGGTGATTAATGATATTTTGAGATATTCTTCGACAGTTGGAGGTATATATAACTGTGGTTTAACATGTGGTTTAACATAAAAGATTATTTGGGATGAATGAAATTAAATTTTTCAATATATAAGTTGAATGGTTTGAGATTACCTTTGAGGTTAAAACATTATTTAATATTGAGGTTATAATGGTTTATTTTGATTTAGGGTTGTTTATTTATCAAATAATCTAAGTTGAACCTTTGGTGTTATTATGGAAATTTTGAAGTAAAATGTATTATTTATTTATATGAATATTTATAGATTTTGTATATTATATTAAATTATGATAAACATTAAGTATTGGTTAAAATTTAAATATATGAGGAATACCTTTATATCATTTTGTGGATTATAAAGTTGATTTTAGTGTTTCATGAATGAAAACTTCATCTTAAATACTTAATATTTGGAGAAAAATATGATATTGTAGTGGAAATTGATTAAGGATGAAATTATACTTTCCATGTAAGTAAATTTTCTTTTTTTTCTTAGTATAGATGGTAAATTAATTCCTCAAATCTTCAAAAAATGATCTTAAAATATTTTTCCCTATTATAATCATTTTCTATGAAACAATGGATTTTTACCCCATTATTCATTTATGGTTTTGGGGTTATTAAATTTCTCACGATCATTCACATTCTTATGATTAATAATATATATCACTATCTGTCATTATATTGGAATTAATATTTCCTCTATGTACATATTTTTACATCCCACCAATGAACTCATTTTTGGAAACCTAGTTAAGAATTATTATAGAAAACCTTCACAATTCTTTTCCCCCTTTTAGATAGAAAGTTTTATTAACCCTTTTTATGATGTGGGTTTTCAAAAAAGTAATTTTCAAATATAAAACCACATATTAACATTTTTTTTAAAATTTAGGGTTTAAATTCATTAAATGTGATAGGGTGAATCTAACACCCTAATATTTCAAAAGAACACCATGTTTGATAGCACATACTATACACAACATCGAGTAAAAATGAACTGTGGAATATTATTATTTAAATATGACTGATATAAAATAGCTGTTGAATGGGAGAGTATTAACAAGATTAAAAAAATTATGTAATATATATAATGAACTTACACAATAATTTTTTTTTGATTAATTCTTAGGAAATAAGTGCTCAATTTTTAGTAAAGTCATTTTATACTTCAAAAATCTTTTTTTCTACAAAAATACAATTTTTATGATAAAATATTATAATTAATTTATTGAAATTTTAGAAAATAAATTTTATAAAAGGACATAATTTTTGAAATTACCATGTAAAGATTATCTTAGAGTGATTTTTTTTGGGTTTTTTAAAAATATTTATTTTTTAGTTTCTAGCGAAAAATAAATATTTTTATTGAAAAATTTATTTTTGTTTCAAGCATTTATAAAGTTAAATTTTATTTTCAAATGTTTAAAAAGTAAAATTTGTTATATTATATTATTAATAATATAATTAATTTTATTTGAATAATTTTATCATTTATTTTTTTAATAAAAACGTTTTATATCTAAAAAGGTTTTTTTATGAAAAAACTGTTTTCATTACTTTTTGATTTTTTATCTTAAATTAATTTATTACAATTATAGAAACTAAATCTTGAAAATTTTATTAAATATTTTTAATTAAGAGGTATAAATTTGGTAAATATATTCCTTTTATTTTTTGTTTAATTTGAATAGTTACCATAGTAATGTTTTGTTACCATAATAACGGTAAAATTGGTTAATAAGGGTTAAAATAATGTTATAAGGATTTAAATTCATCCAAAAAAATTAATTTATTTCATTGGATGTTTATATCTCATTCATAATCATAAAAATTTAAAATATTACTTTTATTTAACATTTATCTTTGGTTTTTACTCAAAAAATTTATAAGTAAAACGTAAAGTCAAAAATGTCATTTTCTTGCTTTTAATATCCATAATATTCCGTGACAGGAATAAAACAACTTATGTTCATTTAAAAATTTTATTTATAATATAAATTATTTTTTACCATGTAAACTTGTTTTTAATTTTTAGTGATGAAATAATTTCCATAAATTGTTATGCAACACAAACACAACACTTGTGTGAGTAGTAAAAAATCATGTAAATGTTTTTCAAAACTCTAAAAGTTACATGGTGTAGGTTAGTTAAAGTATACCATTAATTTAGAATAAAAATATCATATATTATATATGGGTTAAATTTTTATATTTTAATTCCATTACTATCATGTTGTTTTCAAAGTTGAATTATTAGAATAGTTCTTAAAATGACATTAATAGTTTTTATGTTAAATATATATTATTAACTTATTTAAACATATTATAAATATTTAAATGAGACAAGTAGGATTATAAATGGTATAAAATATCAAAAATTTTCTAGATATGCACTAATTTTTAATATATAAGTTAAATTATATCCCTTTAATATTGAAAAATTCATTACCATGGTTAAGGTTAAAATTGGTTATCAAAGGGGTTAAACCAAAAGATAAGGTTTAAAATGATATATAAACCTATAAAAATTTGTTTGTTTGATTATATTAAGATTTTAAATTAATTATATTATATTAAATGTTATTTTTGAACCATTTTATATTAGTTATATAATTATTATATTATAATATTTCATGTATTTCCAAAAATGAAATTAATGATATTTTATAATAAACATGATTTTATTAAATGATTTAAAATTCATAAAAATATTATATTTATACAATATAATTAAATATGGTTTAAAATATTAGCTATGATCTATTTATGGGACACTTTTCCTTTTATATTAACTTTCTTGACCACTAAAGAGTAACTAATATTGATATCATAGTAATTGTCATAAGGGTTAACAGGGGGGCGGTTTAAACTTAGAGCTAAGGGTGAAAGATTTACCAAAAAATTTGTAGTTTTCTATATTATTTTATTTAGACGCATGATAATATTATATTCAAATTATATAGAATTTGATAAGTTTTTCCATGAAAATTAATTTATATTAATTTAATACTTTAATTAATTCCAAGAGTGCCCCTCCCTTGACTTATAAAGGGAACATCATATCCTTCATAATTTTTAACGTTTGAGAATTTTATATTGGCCAAGGCCTTCTATAATACCTTCTGGGATTCCCTCACCAAATCCTAGTGCTACTGGTCTTTCCAAGAGATCATCATTTGAAGGCTCCCGGTGTAATCTGAAAGAGGTTTCTCAATGAAGAGATATAACTCTTAACCAAGTGTTTTTAGTTTTATTTATTATTATAACTCATCTAAATATATAACATAATTTATAATATAATTAATTATATATTTTCAATATACTTAATTGTAATTATGATGATGGAAAACCCATTATACCCATTGTTTCCATCCATTAGAAAGTGATAACGTCATTCATGCATACATATAGAGTACCACATCCATGAGGTGATGGGATTAATTTTTAATTTTTTATTTATATGGATGGTAATAAGGAAATATTTAATGAATATATAAGATAGATATAATATAAAAATTACTATATAAAGTTGAATTATTATTCCCATTTCTTTCATTCTATCTGTTGAAAAGTGAAAATAGTGTTCATGTGTTTGTACAACCTAGCATATCCATGAATGGTTTAATACATTTTTATATCTATAACTTTTATATATAAATATATATATATATTTAATGAATATATATGACATTTATATAATGATTAAAATTTTGTAGATGATAGAACTATTATCAATGTACAAGGACAGTAACTACCGAACCAAAATTCTCATAAAAAATAAAATAGTTAACACCCAAAAACAAAAATTTTAATAACGAGTAATGAACAAATGGATGTTAATATTTTATAAGTGATAAAGGAGGTTAGAGTGATTTCATAGAAAGTATAAATATAGGTAGTGGGTTTTTATCTCATGTTTATTTATGGGAGAAACATGCCATATTCACCACTTTTTTCTTTTATGTGGTGTATATAATACCCATGAATGAATTTTATGATATTTACTATTAAAATTATGGTGATTTACATATCCTTATAAGGTTATCTCTTTAATGAGGGTTTTATTTGAAAGTTACTAAAATATTAAGGGATTTGTGTTCCAATATCACTTTAATCAAGACTGTTTATGCTTGAATTTAAATTAAACAAAGTTAAATGATGATTTTATGATAAATCCATTTAATTTTATTCTCCTTTGATTTTTTTAAGAAAACAAATTTTTATTTTATTTTCCTCAGTTTAAGTTCTAAAGATACTGAAATAATGTTTTAATGAAAAATCAATTTATTTATCTTTTTGATCAAATATCTATTTTCTTTCGTGTCTATGTTTTATAAAAGAGTAGTCCAGAATGTTTTTACAATTATACTGTGAGTTTTAAAGTCATTTTACCCATGATTTAATTTTTTTAAAATCATTTAAAAGGAATGTTCTTCTATTTTTCCAAATGAGGTACTTTTTATTTTTTATAAAAAATTTCAAACAAATATTTATTTTAACATACATGATGTAACACCCCATGATTTATTTTTAAGTTATATCTTTAAAGTAATTCAATAGCTTATACTGCACACAACACCGACTTGGCTTGCGTTATACGCAATATTGAGTTTCTGGGAAACAACACATTAATATTATAATTATTTAAAAGATATAATTATTTATCAATTAAATATTGTGATATGAATAGGAAAAAATAAATTTTTATTGTTATTTATAATGTTTTCATATAAATAAAACATATTTATAATGAAATTTATATGTTTTCATAAAATAGTTATATATTTAGAAAAATTATTTTCTTAAAAGAACTACTTTTTATGTCCTTTTCTGAACAATAATAAAATTAATATTAGACACTCCTAAAAATGGAATTTTGTAAAATAGAGATCATTTGTGCATTATGAATTTCAAAATTAACCTAGGGTGAATTTTTGGTATTTTTCTGAAAACTTTCAATTTTTGACAAATAGTGAAAAATACTGCATAGTACATAAAAACCAACTTTTTTATTTAAATAATAATTATTTTTATTTAAATTTACTTTATAGTAAAAATAGATACGTAATACCTATATTAGTCCAACATAATTCATTGGAGTCATTTTATAATTAGATTATATATATAAAATTTTATTGATGTTTTTAATGCATTTTACCCACCTTATAGGGAAATTATCAAAGTTGAATAAAACATAATTTTACCAATTCTATGAATTGAATTTAAAAAATCTAAGAGACACGACTAACATCAGTAAGTAAAATGTGGTTCAATAGGTTGAAAATAATTTTTTGAGAATAGTAACTTTTGAATTTTATTCACCACGGTTAAAGGTAGATTGGGTAATTGAAGGTAAAAATGATATTATAACTACCCTAACATATGTCCTAATTATATTGTATAAGTTTATTTCGACCAAAATCAACCTTGGGAATAACATATGATCCTTTTTTATCCACTTGTATTAGATTAGGAAATTTATTTTTATTTTATTTAAAGAAGAGTTAAAAGTGTTAATTTAAAACTTTAATAACTAAACAATTTTTAATATAGGGTTATACATACAATAAATTAAACTATAAATATTCATTAGAAAGATAAAACTATTTAAAACATCATGGTATTATATTTATTATTTTTATAAATTAAATAATTAAATTTATTTATGACACAATGATGATGTAGTAATTACCTTATTAACGAAGGATTAAAATAATTGATATTATAAATATCAAAATAAATGTAAATTGAGACTTTTGATGCATCAAAATAATTTTATAGGATTATATGACATGTTAGTATCTAGTTAATTCATTTTTTTATAATTACTAAATTTTTTATGACTTTCAAAAAAACCAAATACTAAATAGTATCAAAAGTGACATAAATGAGTTTTTAAAAAAAATACTATATTATTAAATGATATAATATTCCTAAAAATATAAGGTTAGGAAAAAGGATTTATTTAAGGATAGATATGTCATTAATGAACCAATTTGGGTTCTCTGGGAATTTTATACTAATTTTATTAACTATGTAATATAAAAATACATTGAAGACTTTGTAAAAGTTAAACTATTTAACTAAGAGTTAAATATAAATGATATGGTTAATATTGTGACCAAAACTTGTCTAAAACCTATTGGTTGAGATTATTTCGACATATATCCACATTATCCTAGAAATAAATCTATTTGGATCCATTATAAACCTAAAATTATTTTATAATAAAATAACTTTTCTAGCTTTTCCTAAAGTGACCCTCACCTCTCTTATAAAAGGGTACTTCCCCTTCTCTGAAAATCACACCTAAAAAGCCATTTTAATCGTCCAAACCCTACTAAAATATCTTCAAAACTACCCTCAATTAATCCTAGTGGGATAATGTGATCATAAATCCAATCTAAGGTGCCCTTTTTATAAAATCAAAAAAGGAATCACCCGAAGAAGAGGTAATAATTTCATCACCTCTTTCAAAGTTCTTTTCTTCTTCCACTTACTATTTCTTTGTTGTTTCCATTAAACAATAATAACTCCAGTACCTTATAAATACTATGATTTTATTATAAATATGGTACAACCATACTCATTATTCTATCCATCATATAAATTACAAAGTCACCATACGTGCGTATGTACGACTTACCGTCTTCACGTAGTGGTGTAGTTTTCTATTCAAAACTTCATTATTTAGATGGTTATAATAATGAGTATAATTTATGTAAATAATAAATATAATATGTTAATTATTCTGTTTATGTAATATACCATCCAATTACATACGATTTCACCATTAATAGAATGATATTGTCACTCATGCATACGTACAGATTACCGTATCCACGAATGCGATGAGATTCATTCCCCATCATAACCATTCAAGAATAATTTTCATTTTATGATTTAAAATAATTTTTAATAACTTAATATCATTTTGGATATGAATCAAATACATCCTATCCATATAAAATGTCTCACTTAACAAAACTTATAAAGTAAAATGAATCAGTTAACACCCGAAACCATGATACTACTAAAATATTATTAACAAAGCTATATTAAAATATCATATATGATATCATGTTTATGTATGTGGTTCTTTTATAATTTAATAAAATCATTTAATAATTATTCATGAGGTTATCGTATCCTAGACTAAGGAAAAGTACAAGGTAGGGGTTAATTTTACAATCTCTTTACTTATCTGAGGTTGTCTACACGTAAGTATCTACATGGACTTATTTACCATCCACATCCGTGTTTCTTAATAATATATTTCAAAGCTTTTTTAATATTTCATTGAATATGGTTTAAAGTCATTTATACCCTTTTTTTACTTTATATAAAATTTTTTGAGAGGAATTTGTTCGTCATTTTCCAAACAAGGAACTTTATGAGCTTTTCGACAAATAAAGGTTAGAATGTTTTTTTAACTTATACGGTGGATAAAGTTATTTTCTACTGTTATAACACATTCAAATATTCCCATACAATATTATAATAATATTTTCAAAATAAAAGTTTTATTTTATAATTACATGACTTTTAAATGATTTCAAAATTGAAAGAGATATTTCTCTCAAATTATTTTTATTTCATATATGTCAACATCCTTTGATGGATTTTACACTTATTTGAAGTTGATTTATTATGATACAATATTCCATATTGTATTGAAGGTTTTGTTATATGTTTGAATTTTGATGTGTTATTATTATACCATTCATGGTTAATGGTTAAAGTATTAACAATTTGTATGATAGTTTTAATACAAATGTTTATGTTATGTTTCATTCTTTTCATATGTGGAATGAACTGGACTTAGTAAGTGATGGGTGGAGCCTACTATAGCTCCTCAATGCATCGGTAGGTCTCATGAGACAAACTAGTGTCTTGGCACAAAGCCTTGACAAAATATTATTTGTAGTCTTGACAGGAGGCCTTGACTATGTGGTTATGATGTCCGACATTATGCATTCCATTATTATGAAATTCACTATTGATATTACATGTGATTATTCAACTTGTAGAATATCAACGTGAATAAGAAAATGGAATTTTTTGATTTATATTTTCCATATTATACTATAGTTTATTTTTAAAAGGCTTCTGTTTTAGTCTTATACATTGACTTACATGTTTATTATTATTTATGAAAGTTTCCACTATATTTTTATCCTTAATGAGCATCGGAGCTCACTCATTTCTTATGATTTACTTTTTTGAGGACGTGAAGAAGTATATTATGATTGACATATAGGGATAGGCTAAGGGATATGAGTGTGTTCAAAGGGGACACAATGTTTTTGTTTATTTATTTCACAAGGTAATGTAAAACTTATCTATATATCTAGTACTTACAAGGCTACTAAACTAATTGGTCTTTCGAGACTTGATCTCATGTGATCATTACAATGTTAAGTAATAATGCACTGACTCCAGGTAACTAGGGTCAGGGTGTTATAGTGGGTATCAGAGGATGTTTAGTACAAATTGTGGAAATAATATTTAGGAAAACTATGATTAGAGAACATTAACCCGAGATAAAATTTGAGGATTAGTATAGAAGGACTTCATAGAATTTTGGTAATGTAGAGATTTTGTGTGTTTTCCAAGAAATACATTCATTTATGGATACGAGTTGGTAGAGGCAGCTCTGACACAAATGTACCCAGGAGTGAAAACTCTGACAAAGAGTTTTGAGATTCACTTGAGGTATCCTGATACACGACAACGTGCCTTGCTGCACTCTTGGTTACAATACTCCTAGGGGATATGATTAGGATTATTCAAATTTTATTTACATGCCATCATAATGGATTTATGAGTAAATACTTCCTTAAAGAATTTTTTTATGATTATGTATTATATGCATAAACTATTCAATTTAATTTAGGTATTTTAAATGTTTGTAATTTTTTATTGTGATTCCTAAACTAACCTAGTGTATACCATTGTTTAGAAATAGGGCCTAGTAGAATGAATGAGAACTCCAGCAATATGCATAATCCAAAGAGTAAGAAGGATCATATCTTTCATGGTATAAATCCAACATTTATAAGGGAAATAGTCTCCCAAATATTATCATCATATGAAGAAATAATATCATCTGTCAATAAGATAAGTAAAGAATTATCTGTGTCCTATGGATTTGAAGGGAAGATATAGAAGAAAAGGATGGTAGAGAGAAACATGAATAAAGGTAATAAGGGAAATAAGTATTTTCCCATATGTGATAACTGTGGAAAGTATCACCTTGGTAAATGCTTGAAGGGAATGGGAGTTGGTTATAAGTGTGGAGAAAAAGGACACCAAGTATGTGATTGCAAGGGTAATAAAAAGGTTACAAATGTATAATGCTTCATCTGTAAGGATTTGGGACACTACACGAATGAATGTCCCAATCATTATACTATAGCTCAAATGATTTTATTGGATAATAATCAAGTTATGATACTACCACAGATGAAGAGGAATAATTAGTGTTATTATATTTTTGTTAATGAATTATGTCATTTGAGTGTCGTATCAACGATTTACTAGTTATTTTAATTATGGAAATAAATAATGATTGTACTGTAGTACTATTTCATTAAGGATTTAAGATTATATGGTACTAATAAAAGTGACTCAACATCAAGTTAAATGTTTAAGAAAATACGTGGTTGAAGGAAAGATAAACCTTAATATGATCCTGATACTGAGGTAGTGATTTTGGATTAAGAGATGATTGACTTGGAAAAATTATATTGTATATTCTTGACTACCTTGAAACTAATTAATGGTTTTTTTATTAAATCATTATTGGAGTATTAAATATTTTTGGATATAAGGAATATATCCAGTATTCTATAAGGAATAAGAGATCATGAAAGTAATCAATAAGGTTTTATAGTAATTTAGGGTGATACAATGTTTTAATAGAATACATTATGAAGGTACTCACATGTTATTATGTGGAAAAAATAGATCTTTATTATGTAATGTTGACCTTCCTTATAAATTTTTGGAATATGAGTTTGGACAAAAGTATTTTGGATAAGTATAATGGTTGAAATGGATTAAGTTGGACATTGGATAATATGGTTTAAGGTTAAAATAATAATTATTTTTATTTTGGATTTTTTTATAAAAAGGAAAACCTTAAGTTCGGGCAATAAGTCGTCGCGTCCGACAAGGCCGGGACTTGAACCTACAACCAAAGGGGACAAGGGTGCATCACCTACCACTGGCCTATGTGATGTCTTGGTTTGTGTAATATAGTTTTTTAAATGATTTTATAGATGAATTATAAATTAATTTCTTTTGAAACCCTATAAGATTACAATAAATTGAATTTTTCAGAGTAATATTATCTTTTAGAGTGAAAGATGAGTTTGTGGTAGAAATTAGTTAAAGGATGGAACTATACTTGTCAGGTATTGTTTTTCTTGTTATATGAAGAAATTAATTATTAAACATTTGGGAAAGGATCTTAAAAAATAAAATGTTTTATCCTAATACATTATGTTTTGATAAACCAATAATATTTTAAGTCATCATAGATTTATGGCTTTGAGGCCCTCAATTTTCTATTTACTTATTTGTGATTGATGACCACAATCACTCCCTATAAATATTTATGTTTTCCCTCCAATTATATTTCTAAAATATCCACAAATTTTCTCCTATTATAAATCCTAATTTGGTGGTGACTTTTTAATTTACCTTTCCCTCTTATTAAGACTAAATTTTATTAACCCTATTTCTGATTTCGGTTTTCCACAAAGGTATCTTCTATTTTTAACCTTTTATTTTCGAAGAAGAATTTCAAATTTTGAGGAAACAATTTATTGAAAGAGGGGAGAATATAAAACCCCATGATTTCATAGTAAGTTATATCTTTAAAGTAATTCAATAGCATATAATGTTGGCAACACCGACTTGGATTATGTTATATGCAAGATTGAGTTTCTGCGAAACAACACATTAGTATTATAATTATTTAAATGATATATTTTTTAATCAATTAAATATTGTGATATAAATAGTAAAAAATAAGTTTTTATTGTTATTTATAAAGTTTTCACATAAATAAAATATATTTATAATGAAATGTATATGTTTTGTTAAAATAGTTATATATTTTGAAACATTATTTTCTTAAAAGAACTACTTTTTATGTCCTTTCATGAACAATTATAAAATTAATATTAGACACTCTTAAAAATTGAATTTAGTCAAATAAACTTCATTTTTGGATTCAGAATATCCAAATTAGATTAGGGCGAGGTTTTGGTATTTTTTTGAAAACTTTCAATTTTGATTAATAGTGAAAAATAATGCATAGTACATAAAAACTGACTTTTTATTTAAATAATTATTATAATTATTTAAATTTATTTTAAAGTATAAATATATACATAATACCTATATTATTCCAATACAATTCATTGGAGTCGTTTTATAATAATATTAGATATATAAAATTTTATTGAACTTTTTAACGTCTTTTACCCACCTTCTAAGAAAATTTGAAAATTTGCATAAAACATAATTTTACTACTTCTGTGAATTAAATTTCAAAAATCCAAGAGACAAAGTCAACATCAGTAAGTGAAATCTGGTTCAATAAGATGAAAATAATATTTGGTAAATAGTAACTTTTTAATTTTATTTAGTACAATTAAAAGTAAATAGGGATATTGAAGGTAAAAATGATATTATAATTACCCTAACACATGTAGTAATTCTATTGTACAAGTTTATTGCGACCAAAATCAATATTAGGAATAAAATATGATCCTTTTCTATCCACTTGGATTAGATTAGGACATTTATTATTATTTTATTTAAAGTAGAGTTAAAAGTATTAAGTTCAAATTTAACAACTAAAACATTTTTAATATTGGGTTATACATAAGATAAATTCAACTATAAATATTCATTAGAAATATAAAAATATTTCATACATCATGGTATTTTATTTATAATTTTTAGACATTAAATAATTAAATTTATTTATGACACAATGATGATGCAATAATTATCTTATAAATGAAAGATTAAAATTATTGATATTGTAAATATCCAAATAAATGTAAATTGAGTCTTTTGATGAATTCCACTAATTTTATAGGTTAATATGATATTTTATTATTTATTTAATGTATTTTTTCAAAGTAATCATGTTTTTTTTGACTTTCACAAAAACTAAATACTAAATAGTGTCAAAATTTACAAAAATTCATTTTTAAAACAAATACTATATTATTAAAAGATATAATATTAATATAAATCTAAGGATATGAAAATGGGATTATATAATGATATATATGTCATTATTTAACCCATTTTGGTTCGCTTGACATTTTATAGTAAGTTTATTAACCAGGTAATATAAAAATACAAGAAGACATTGTAAAAGTTAAACTATTTAACTAAGAGTTAAATCTAAAAGATAAAGTTAATATGGTGACCTAAAATTATCTAAAACATATTGGTTGAGATTATTTAGACCCATAAACACTTTATACTCTAGATAAAATCCATTTTGAGCCATTATAAACCGAAAATTAGTTTATAATAAAATAATATTTCAAGATTTTCCGAAAGTGACCCTCACCTCTCTTATAAATGGGTACTTCCCCTTCTCTCAAAATCACACCTCCAAATTCATTTGTCTCAGCCAAAACCAAAAAAACTATCTTCAAAACTACCCTCAATTCAACATATATGCCTTACTTTTATCATAAATCCAACCTAAGGATCCCTTTTGATCAAATCAAAAAGGAAGCACTTAAAGAAGTGGTAATAATTTCATCACCCCTTTAAAAGTTCTTTTTTTCTTCCACTTCCCCTTTCTTTGTTTTTTCCATACCAAAATATTAACTCAAATACCTTATACCTAATGTGATTTTATTATAAATATGGTACAACGATATTCATTATTATATCCATAATATGAATGACAATGTCACCATACGTCCATTCGTATGGATTACGGTCTCCACATCGTGGTATAGTTTGTTATTAAACACTTCATTATTTGGATGGGTATAATAATGAATATAATTGATGTAAATAATAAATATAAAATGTTAATTATTCTTTATATTTAATATACCATCCAATTACATAAGGTTTCACCATCAATAGAATGATATTGTAGCTTGTGCGTACGTACAGATTACCGTCTCCATCAACGCGATGTGATTCATTCCCTGTTGTAACCATTCAAGAATAATTTTCATTTTATGATTTAAAATAACGTTTAAGAACTTAATATAATTCTGGATATGAATCAAATAAATCATATCCCTAAAAAAACATGACTTACGTAACAAAACACATAAAGGAAACCGAATCAGTTAACACCCAAAACAATGATATTACTAAAATATTATTAACAAAGAAATATTAGAAGATCATATATGATATAATATTTATGTATGTGGTTTTTTATAATTTAATAAAAATAATTTTACTATTATATAGAAGGTTAATGTACCCTCTACTAAGGAAAAGTACAAGGTAAGGGTTAATTTTACAATCTCTTTACTTATCTGAGGTTTTTTATACGTAAGTATCTACTAGGACTTATTTATCATCCACATCCATGTTTCTTGAAAATGTATTTGAAAACATGTGTAATATTTCATAGAATATGGGTTAAAGTCATTTATACCCTTGTTTTACTTTATATAACATGTTTTGAAAGGAATCTTTCCCTCGTTTTCCAAACAGGGTACTTTATGGGATTTTCAACAAATTAAGGTAAGAGTGTTTTTTAAATTATATGGTGAGTGCATCTATTTTCCACCGTTATAACACTTTATAAGATTCCATTACAAGATTATAATAATATTCCCAAAATAAATATTTTCTTTATAATTATGTGACTTTTAAATTATTTTAAAATATAAAGAGATATTTCTCTCAAATAGTTTTTATTTCATCTATGTCAACATCCTTTGATGGATTTTACATGTGTTTGAAGTTGATTTATTATGATATAATCTTCCAAACTGTATTGAAGGTTTTTTGATATGTTTGAATATGGATTTGTTGTTTTTATACCATTCATGGTTTATGGTTAAAGTATTAACATTTTTTATGCTAGTTTTAAAATAAATGTTTATGTTATGTTTCAACCTTTTCATATGAGGATTGAATTGGACTTAGTAAGTGACTAGTAGAGCCCACTATATCTCCTTGATGCATTGGTAGGTCTCATGATACAAACTAGTTTCTTGGAACAAGTCCTTGAAAAAAATATTATTTGTAGTCTTAGACCAAGGCCTTTAATTTGTAGTTATGATGTCCGACATTATACATTATATCATTATGAAATTAGCTATTGATATTACATATGATTATTAGACTAGTAGAATATCCATGTAAATAAGAAAATGGCATTATTTGATTTATATTTTCCATATTATACTAATTTTTATGTTTAAAAGTCTTGTGTTTTAGTCTTATACATTTCCATAAATGTTTATGCTTATTTATGAAAGTTCCCACTATATTATTATCCTTACTGAGTATCTAAGCTCAAACCTTTCTTATTTTGTTTTCTAAGGATGTGAACCAGTATAATATTATTGAACTACAGGGATAGGATAAGGGATATGAGTATGTTAAAAGGGAACAAAACTTTATTGTATTTTTTATTTCATGATGTAATGTATAACTTATGTATGTATCTAGTACTTGTAAGGCTATTAAACTAATCGGTGTTTTGAGTCTTGATCTATTGTGATCTTTCCAATGTTAAGTAATAATTCACCAACTCTAGGTAACTAGGGTTGGGGCATTACACATGACATGAATGGAATTTCCTATCATCATGAAAAATCAATGATTTATTTTCACTTTACATGTTTCCAAGGTTCTTTCAAGGGAAATTTTTTAGTTAATATTTGGGATTTGTTTTCAATTTTAAACAATTGATTTCAATATAAAAAGGTTGTTTTTTGAAGAAATGTTTATGTGATCTTTTAAGTGAATTTTTCATTTATGATAACATCCTTTTTTACATAGTATTTACTTGGGATATTATCCAATGATACCATATTTAATACTTCCCTCGATGGTTTGTGGTTATGATGTTGAAATATCGAAGAAACCCATTTTATATTCTGCAAGTTATGTTACGATGAATGTTTTTATGATCTCGGGCCATACATATAATTGAATTTATAATTATGTGTTGGGATGGTCTAAAATTATATACCCCTCTAATTCATTGGGTAAATATTAATGTTCTATGTTCTCAAAGGGTACATGAGAGGTTATCCCAAGCCTGAAGGAGGTTACATGAGAGGTTATATCAAGCCCAAAATAAGGTCCATGAGAGGTTATCCCATGCTCTTAATGGGGTACACATGAGGATATCCCAAGCTCAAAGTAGGTAAACAAGCATTTATCCCCAGACTAACATGTTATGAATGTCACAGTGAGTATCATTTAAAAAATAATTCTATGTTAATGATTATTCCACCATTTGATACAAGCTTATGATAAGATCTTATGATAATGTTATATTCACATGGCTCATGTTTTTTGATTTCTTTATGATTCATGTATTATGAGCTACCAATATTTATGCCCTGACTCATGATTATGATCTAATAATTCTTGGGTATGATTTTAAAATATTAATATCATTTTCTCATAAAATTTATAGTCATGTTATGTTTAAATTACCATTGATACATCCCTTTTTTACTCTTAATGAGAATATTTTCTCACCCTTATTTTGGTTTCTTTTCCCTTGGATATGAAGATAATTTATCATGTGTATAAGAAGGGTGATAGTGGTAAAGAAATTAGTGAAAGTTGATGTAGATATTTTATTAACCAATTTTTTATGTATCCATGTATCAAAATAAACTAAATGTTTAAAGTTCTGGAATTTATCATAATGTTAAGTGTTAAATATTACTCTAATAATATTTAATATTTATGTATGAAAATTGTGGGTTACTATAAAAAAAATTTATAACTAACTTTGAATATTTTATTTGGTATAACATTTTAACATGTCTTTCATTTGGTGAAAATTATTTTGGTGTTCCTTCATCACTTTATAGAAACATATTGAAACCTTTCTTAATATTCTCTCTTTGATTGACGTCATGATTTAGAAGTATTTATCTATTACCTTATATTGGCATCTTTTAATTGATAAACTTCATTCAATACTATTTTTTGATGATCTTAAAAAATTTAATATAGTGCGTGCATTGTCTTTCTTCTTCATTAAAAATAATATGTCTGATTCCACTACTCAAAAGCTTTAGTCTGATGAATTTCATTTATAGATATATATTTGATTACTTCATACAATTGTTTTTCCAATCCAACTGATTAAAATCCTCCAAAACCTCTGACCGAAGATCTTCATATGTTTTCTCTAACTTTATTGGGAAACATTTGTCCAATAATTTATAAAACTTCATCAATAAAATTTCAATATGTTCTTCTGTTAGATGACCTACTTCAATAACTTCTTCTCTATCTGAGGATTTAGAAAATCCTCTTCAATCATTTGGAAATATATTCATTTGATGGTCATTAAATTTTTACTATATGTAATTAATGTTATAGGAAACCTATGATCAATCATTTGAGAAATTATTTCTAGTAGATTCTATCCAATGACTAACCATGGTCATATGATGGTCTTTATTATTGTTTTCATCAGATATAAGCAAGTTAATACTTGCTTCACTAGTTTACTATAACTTCTTTACTCAACATATCAGTCTTTATAAAATTCTATTTGATTTACTTCATATATCGTTTTGTTTAAACTCAATCAGTACTTCATAATATTTGGGAACCTGAGTTCTATAGCAACTTAATATCTTCATGTCTTGAACATTTCATGACCACTCCTCAATATCCACTTTTGAAAAAAGCTGATTGAACTCCCTTTCAGATACCATTCTATTCTTCTAAATTTTATCTTGAACCAAATTCAAATGGAATTATGATATATGATCAATGGATAACATATCACCAAGCATCAAATAATATTTTTTGTATGATCTTTTTCAATTTGATGTAACTATGAATGTACTTGGGAAAACATTTATTTCCATGTATAATTTTATTGATTCCATCTATTCACATTCATCTGATGTCACTATTATAGTTTCTTCGGTGTTGTACAAAAAATACTCGATCCATTTGGATTTTACATCATGTTATATCCATTTGGACTATACAAGATCACTTTCGAAAGTTTCATACGATGGAATCTTTTTTTACAACATTATAAAATTCTCTCAGATGGAAACTATATCTAATGTAGAAACTCTTAAAACTTAATCTAATTAACTTAGTCTGATGAAATTTATTTTATCTCCTAAATTTTATCAACTCCATTTGATTAACTTAGTATAATGGCCTCCTTCTGATGGAAAATTTTTAATACCTCATATTATGGACTCGGTATGATAGACTCCATCAATTAAATTTTACAAAATTATTAAATAAACTTATTAAGTAAACATTCATAATTTTTATAGAAAACATGCTTCATCAACCCTTAAGTACATATTTGATATATTAATTAAAACTCATCAATCATCATATATAAACTCAAAGTCTTTTAAAGATCATTCACCTTTCTTGAGATAATAAGACTTGAGAATTTCAACTGAACCTTCCAAAATATTATTTTTTGTTACTTATTTAAAATTTTGAAATCAATGAAATCTTTTTATTTTATTGAAAACCATTGATAACCAATGAAAGTCTTTGAGAAAATAAAATTTATAGAAAAAGTGGTCTCTTTAATCTCCCAATTTTCATTTCTTGGAAATACTTTCAAAGTAATTTTCGAATTAATTTGTCAATATATGAATTTTTCTCTCCCCTTTACTTTTCCTAACATTCATTTCACTTTATATAAACAGAATTTTAAAGAAAAAAAAGTTCATGGGAAAAGTATATCCATTCATTTTTAAGCATTTTTCCATCTATGATTTCACTATAAGTCCATGTAATCCATGCTCAGTGCAGAAAAAAAGACGATTTAATTTTGAAAAAATACATCCTTTATAAACTGATCTTGATACCTCATGAAATGTTAACTCATAAACTTTTCTTCAAGAGTTTTACACTTTTACTCCACACGAAAGATACTAATTGATATGTGAATGAGTTATATGATAAATCAACCTAAAACTCTTACACTAACATTAATAAAAATAATAAAAACATTCAAGTGCAATGAGAATGATAAGAATATTTAGAGCACTTACACACTTCCACTTCTATCATGTTACAACCTTATTCAATTTCCCCCTTGTTTTAAAATTTTTATCTTTATTAACCAAGGTTGAGAGAGTAAGGTAACAAACACATTTTAAATTAATTTAATTATGATCTTTATATTACTAAATCTCCTCAATATATAGGATTTAGGATCTTCATTATGGGAATGCTCCAAAATATGTCTTTTCTTATATAGATTTCCAGGCTTGAAGATTTACAAATTTTCACCATGGATGATCCCTGAATATGAGTTTTTAGTGAACCAACATAAAAAATTTACTAAAATGGAAACTTTATGAGAATGGGGAAATACTTTTTTCATGCATTATTCATTCTTATATTCCGTCTTAGTATATTCCTCACATTTAATTCCGTATTTTTGAATGAAAAAATCCAATAAAAAGGTTAAGGGAAGAAGGTGGATCCTTCTTTCTACTTTATATGAATAGTAATCTTATGATTATTATCTCTTCAAAGTTTCTCCATTTTATTCACTCTTCATTCTAGAAAATACGAACTTCAATTATGATTGGGGAAATGATAATATTATCACTTCTTTAATTTATTTGTGTGTAGGATTTATCCTCACAAGATATTTTAAATCACATGTATCACTTGGTTAAACTTTCAACTTTTTAATGAACTCTTCTTATGTTATAATTATTATAGAGAAAATTTTCATAGTGCACCATCCATGTTTTACTACACACATAGAATTTATTTACCTTAATGTTCAACAATTTATTTTCCATTTTCATTAGCTTTTCTTATGTTTCTTCCTTTTTTCTCATTCCCTTCAAATAATATAGCCAGATTACTAACACATCATTCTGTATGTTGGATATTAGTTTGTATTTTTCCATATTTATTATTTTTGGATGATACACTTTTCTTCAACTTTTTGGATTTGTAATCCTTAATATTCTAGCCTTTCCTCATTAATATATTCGTGGGATATTTCTTTACATCATTTTTGTTCTTAATTAACAAGGATTATTTGTCTTTATTAACCAACATCTATGGACTTATTTTCTTGACATATTTATATATATGTAGATATAAGAAAAAAACATTCTTATGACCACCATAATTTCAAATATTGGAGTTATTTTCAAACCATCTAAAACCACTAAAAGTTTTCATATTTTTCTTACAATATGGATGTTACTCCTTTATATATGGATTTCTCCCCCTTGACAAGGAAATCAATTATTATTTTTCATTTAGTGGATTATATAAATAATCCAATGCACAATTACTAACTCTATTGTAGCACCAACATTTTCCCACAAACATTGATCTTTTTTTATCTTAGGCATGATCGTTTTTAATCTTCTTCATAACTTGTTTTAATCTTTGTGGGGATACCTATTCTATACTATTTTTCTTATCCACCCTAGTCATAGTGGTGTAATTATTATCACCTTTATTTATCCGTACTTTTACAAATATTTCTTTATAACTTTCACTATTCATGAAAACATACTTAGAAACATTATTAAAATATGGTATAAATGAAACCAATTTATTTACAATTACTAAAGATAGATCATTGAGTGTGGTCATGATCTTTTTATCACATGTTAGTGGTATTTCAACCTTATAATACTATATTGAGATTATATATAAGAAACACATTTCTATTTATTTTATTAAATATCATTATGTGTCTTCTAAATATTGGCAAACGTTACTTCTAATTAAGTAAATATGATATTGAGTTTTCTTATGATATTCAATCATAATCACCTTCTCCTAAAAATCCTTCTCCACTATTTCAACTTCTACTTCATGTAACTTAACTTTTTTTTTTATAAAAAAGGGTCATGTTTCTTTATTTTCTTGAATTTTACTTCCAATTATAAATCCTTGACCTCAATGTTATTTTCTAACTTTTTTAAAAGTTCATGGATCTTTTCTTCTAGAAAATTATTGAAGCATTTTTTCCTTTAAATTTTTTTGAGCCATTTTTATTGGAGTTTTGAGGAAATTATTTCAAGTTTCATTTTTCTTCACTCAATGGATATAACCTATTTAGAGAGCTTTATACATTTTATAAATTTTCTATGTAAACAATTCTCTATTTTGTCTATATCTTCTTCCAGCTGGGTGATATCTTCATGCATTCTTTGAAATACTCCAATAGTGAGATAGAATATTTATTTGGGAATTAAATATAGTATATATTTTAATCTATCAAGTAATATATCTTGAGAAGTTTTACATTGATAATCATTACTACTTATTCTAGGTTGTTAGTCGTGAGGATTGTTTAAAAATTAATTTTCACATACTTCGTGATCACATAACATATTTGATTCAGTTGAGGAAGGAATGTTTTCCTTATCCTTGGTGGAAACTTAATCCATATGTTCTTCACTTCCTAAGTCATATTTTTCTTTTGTTGTTGTCATAGTATGAATAAACTGATACTTCATATTCTTTATTCAAGAGGCATAAATTTGTCAGTTTTTTTGTCTTTATTTTACCTATTTATCATGGTCTTGGTAGAAATAGAATAATTCTTAGATATTGAAAAATATTTACTAAAACTAAAATTAATTGTTAATATAAGAAATAAACTAAAATATTTAAAATCGAACAACTTCAATATAGAGAATACAATAGATGTGATCTACCCTTATGATACTAATTGAGAGGTGAACTTTGGGATATACTCAACAGTGAGAGGGGAGGGGGGAGGGTGAATTGGTGTTATAAAATTTTCAAATAATTATAACATTTTATCCATTTACCTCTTAGACCTGTTAGGATCTTGATTATCCTATTATATTTTCCTTATCACATTAATATATATGATAGAAGGTAATAGATGGAATAAAATATTTTTATAGGGTTCATTACTCAATAAGTATATCCTTGTATGCTGATGGCTAGTACACAGATTATCCACTATAATTTTATAATAGGTATAACTGTTTAGATAGAAAACAAAATTTATCCTTAATGTTAGTCCCTACAATTTTGGTATGGGATAAGAAAACAGTCCTGCTTCCTTAGGTTGGTATGAACCTAGTCAAAGTTTTATCTCCTCATAGGTTCTTTATACTACCTAATGAATACAACCTTTACCTTATTCTTTAGGTACTCTGTGACACTAAGAATGTCTTCCACCTATTGAGGCTTCTGATGGATGTAAAAGTACTATATATTTATTCACATACTTCTTATTATAATGTTACTTTTAAAATAACAAGTAAGAAACCCTCCTTTTTTCCTTCATATAATAAATGTCTATCTGTAACTTCATCCAATCTTGTCCATACAGTGATGGTCCTTCCAATTAAATTTCATCCAATACTTATTCTTCATCATGTTCATCTGATCACGAATTAATAATTAATATATTTCAAGTATCTATCAAGTCCTATAACAAACTCTTCTTTTCATACGTTAATATTTCATAAATTTTGGGGAATACTAATAACATTATACAAACATATTCCCCAAAACCATACTAGTCTAGTGCCTTTAGAAATATAGAAACATAAAAAATAGTACATTAGTGAGCTACATTATCTCCCACTAGGTTCTTAATGATGATAACTATTCTTAGAAATATCATTATTAATATATATCTTCATAACCTGGGGAAGGAAACATAAAAATTGGTGATCTCAGATGTTCAGTAAGGGTAAACAAGGGATACATGTAAGCATAAACAAGAGCATAAGGGCATGCTAATGTGATCATAACATTAGAAGATCATAACATGCATATCAAAGATCATAAACATAAATCATTGCATAAATATTGGTATTTTATAAGACATGAATCAAAAGGAAATAAAGAACATAATACATGAAAGAATAACATAGGAATAAAACATATAATTTTGGCATAATCGTAAACATAAAAAATACTATGTCAAGGGTACCTACCAAGACCTTCAAAAAATGATAGTATTGGGCTAAAACTCTTGTACCTACTTAAATATTGGGCTAAAAACATGTATACCTTTATTAGGCTTAGGTTAACAAAGATTTTACCCCCATATTTTTGGGATTGGGCTACAACCCATGAACCCAATTACTTTCTAGATTGGGATACGAACCATACACCTAATTATTTTCATGATTGATCTAAAAAAAGTGTACCTTATTATTTTTAGGCTTGGGATATATCTTGTGTAACCTTTGAGATCATATACCATTTATTATTACCCAATGCATTGGAGGGAGATATAGGTCCCACCCATATCATAATGAAATTATACAAAAATGTTCCAAAAATCACGAACAATTGTATCATTTCCCATGAAATGAAATGGATTCCATAAACATGAAATTATACCTTAATGTTTGGAAAAAGAAAAATATTTCACAATCATTTCATCAAATAATAAACCATGAAAAGAAGTGGGTTTCATAGAAATATAACAGATAAAATAGAAATAGATTTCCTAAACATCATGCCATAAAACATAAACCGGTCAAAGAAAGAATATGAATGGAAACATTGAATCATTTACATATCAAGGCATGAGTAACACCAAAAGATGTTATATTACATGGGGAATAATTTTTAATGATATTTTAGAAACACTTAATGAGGAAATTATCCTTTATAGTTTTATTTTTTTCTTAAAAAATAAAACCCTTTAATTTTTTTTTCATAAAAATAAACTTGGAAACTTATAAAGGAAGTGTTGAAATAATTTTCAATCCTTTTTTGCATATAAAAATTAAATAGGATCTTGGAAAATATTTGAAATCCATTTCTATTAAAATTGCTTTTGAAAACATTTTATTTAAATAAATTTTTTAAACGTGTAAAGGAATCCTCAAAAAAAGTACAGTGGGTAAATCTATACATGATACATGAGGTAAAAAAGAACATTCATTTTTATGGTAAAATGGTAAGAAAAAATTCTTATTCATAAATAAAAAAGAAGATTCCATTGAAACACATTAGTGAAAGAAAAAAGGGTAAAAATATCTTTTAATGATCATAGGAGATTATTATAATATTCTTGGAATCCATTTTTTGAAATAATGGTACTATAGGAACACAAATTTATGACTGAAGAGAGAGGTAAGACCATATTTTCTTAAAAACATTTAAATAATTATCTTATGTACCAAATAGTGAAAAATGGTAATTATACAAGAAGAAATAGAGAATAATTTGATGATAAGAAAATTCATGAGTGTTACTGATTGATAGAATATATTATTTAATTAATAAAAACATGATAATTAACAATCTTAACAAATGGTGATATTATTTCAATAAACTCTTACCACATGGTAAATTTGAATAATACTCCCCTTGTAGAAAAATGAAATTACATATAGATTTAAAATATCATTAAAAGAAGGATATTTATGTTATAACAAGTTAATGTTAGTTTACATACCACATATAAAAATATAGTTTTATAACCTAGCATGTGTCTCAAAGAAGGAAAATTGAGAAACAAATTATGTTACCGATTTAGTGACTTTATAAAATTAAACCCCATGACATAAAAATCATAAAATGGTTATGTTAATACCTATATATTTAATTATAAGAGTCATAAAATACATTCATGAGTAGTATATACACCCCAAAAAAGAATTAAGTGGTGAATAAGGAATGTATCTCATGGAAATAAAGAGTGATATGTGATTCCTTTACCTTGTGTCTTAACTCTCATTGTACCCGTTCAAACCTCCTCTTAATCAAGTAGATCCTTTTGGTTTTCACAAAATGGAATCCTTAGAAGCATTTATTCCCAAAGTAAGGATTCAATAAGTAATTTAGGTTTTTTAGGGGATATTTTAGTTGATCTTGTCCAAAACATAGTGGTTTGAGAGGAGTGAGGAAGTTAGAGGAGAGGAGGCCTTTTTATAGTTGAGGAGGTGTGTCCCTCTTATAATATTTAGATAAAAGAACTCCATTAAATTTTTTAACACGTCAGGTGAATCCAATAATTGACCCAATAATATCTACGGTGGTATATGGTTTAAATATATCTATCCAATGGATCTTGGAAAAGTATCCAAGTCAGTTTGGGTCTTAAATTTAAGGTTTAGTACTTTATTAACAGAATTTTCCTTTTAATCATTGTAAATGATTTTATTCACTTTCACAATTTTTTTTGGTAAAAAATACATTCACCTTATTAGACATTATAAATTATGATTATTCTAAATATATAATCCATTTTTTTAAATTCCATTTACAATAGTGGAGGAAATTAATTAAAATTTAATCTCACATACGAGATGACAATGCAAGTTTTTAAAATAAAGACGTCTATAAGTTTGCTAAATTTTTATACCCAATTTCAATATGAAATTGATTCTAATTACTTAAATTGGATTAATTGATAATAATATTACCTAATTAAAATTTTAATCCACTTTTAAATATAATTTATCATTATAAATAATTTAGGTTAAAAATAAGTTTTGAATTAAAATTCAGTATTTTAAACTACTCACTAAAAAATAAAACCTTACAAGAAAAATACCAAAAAATTTTCCTAAACAAATTTTTATGTTTCTTGTTCAAGTATGAAGTTTATTTTGACATATTAAATCTATAAAATTGCCAAATTGTTTTATTTAAAACGTGTTATTCATTAAAAGGTGGTAAAAATTTCATAATACAAATATTGTTTTTTAAGTATAAAATTGGGTTTGTTCTTATCTTATGTCAATAAAATATATTGAATGAATATATAAAATATATATTAAATTAATATCACTTAATAATTATAATTAAATAAATTTATTAGGTAAAAAAATATTTGTAACCATAATAATAATAATATTTTACTTTATATTCAATTGATTTTCATATTCAATTATAATTAAATGGGTAACCTATAAATTTATATTATATTTGTGTAAATAATATATTTTTATAAATTAGTTAATACTATTCAGAACTACTAATTTAATGGCTATATTATATCTTATTATATTAAAAATTAACATTTAAATAATATATTATTTTTTCATAAAAATCAGTCTTGAGTGTGATACAATCCATCGAGGAAAGTCATTATTGTGTATAATGCAAGCTAAACTCAGTGTCCCATATAGATAAAGATAAAATTTATGTTGCATGTAGTGCATGATTAACTTGGTTCTTTATATAACACAAACTAAACACATTTCTTTAATATAAAATAAACTATTTTCAATGTTGCGTCAAATGGAAAATATCAAAAAGGTTAAATTAATTTGAAAAACATAATTCACAAAATCTCAGGGTGTTACATTCTACCCCCCCTAAAGTTAACTTCTCCGCTAAAATTCATCCATGTTTTCAATGTTTTAATAATTTAATGTTTCATTCATAGAAATCCACATTATAAAAATGAATACTAAAACTTACATTAAAAAAGGAAAGTTGGAACCATAATGGTTACCCAAAGTAACATATAACTAGGTTTCCACATTAGAGAAAATAGGTTGTGAGTACAGACTGGACATGGATGAAAAATGTAAATATTTATAGTGAATGATTGGGATCATCAATCACAAACAAGTGAATGATAAAATAAAATTTGATGGCCTCAAATTCATAAATCTATGATGATTTAAAAGACCATCAGTTTAACAAAAATTAAGGTATAAGGAAAACACGTTTTTTTGTTCATTATCATAACATTGAGTAATTATTTTATTGACCAAGAATATAAGGAAATATAATTACTTGATATATTTATATAATCAAAATCTCATTCTTTAGTTGTGTTTTTTATCTATTTCATTACTTCAAGAAATGGATGTCCAGAAATTACCTTTTTTGCTAGAAAGACTAAAATACACTTTTAGTAGTTCTTAAAGCCCATAAAAGAATGAAAAGTATAACTATTTTTCCTTAAATATACATTAAAATCAATATGGTTAATACATTAAACTATAAACATAAAATGTAACACTACTATTTCATCAAAAATATTTACTCATCATAAGTAATTATACACTAACCAGTAGATCGCGTAGGCCAGTGGTATGTGTGAAATCCTTATCATCCTTCGGTCATGGGTTCAAGACCCATGAACATTCCAAAAATATTTGGTTGTCACATGATATAAATTAAGTCCTTATATAAAACCACACTAATATAATTTCCAAAATAAATAATATAGACATCCTTGAAATGAGGTTAATCACTACATATCCTTTTAAGTAAGGTTTTCAATACAATATCAATAAATAAATACTTCCTCCAATGTTCAAATTAAACATTTCATGAATTGTTAACCTTATAAACCTTCTAAAAGATGTAAATAAAAAACTTTAGAAATAAGGTCATGAAATCATATTAAAATTGATCCCTAAAAATATGACAAAGTCTCTCTAGGTTTTCACATTCCAAACATGTTAATACCTTCTTTAGGTATTCTCTTGAAATAGAGTAATAACCTGAATTACCATAAATCCTTTTTGAAAACATGCATGATTCCTTATTCATAATATTTCTAGATATATTCCATAAATCCAATAATTTTAAACTTCATCCATGATTTTATAGAATACCTTTTCAAGAAATCCTTAATTATATCTAAGGTAATCATTTCTATAAAATTTACTTTATCCAAATCAAGCATCTCTTTATCCAAGATGAAATTAATTTTCTCAACATCTTTATCACAATAATGGTTATCATCCCTTAATTAATATATCAATTTTATAATTCTTCATCACCATTAAACATATAATTTTCAATCATTAATGAAAAATTATTCTAAAATACATATATATTTCATGATTCATATAACATAATCTTTGAATTCCAAAACATAAATACTTTATTCATCCAACATTATTCTTAAACAAATAACCAGAATTCATTGACAAATTCCTTAATACATATTTCATAGAATGTAAAATATAAATATTGTCTCAAGGTTCCTCAACCTCAATCCAATCATGCTTTTTATGTTTAATGTAAACAATTATGGAAGAAAATCACATACCTTTCAAATGTCATTTATGGTCTCTTTATCTTTATAAGTATAACCAATACTCATACCACCTCCCTAATTCTCTTTATGAGCTTTCCACATGGGAAATAAATTAGTAAGATCCCTATAATTTCCAAATCTTAAACATCAAATTTTGACCATGTTCCTTCTAGTTCTCTCAATTGAAAAAAACAAAAAATCATAGTGTGAGAAACTTTTATCATATTGGAATACCATATAATCATGAAAAATTACTTATAGGGTGCCTAAATCATGGATCATACTTATTTAAAATATAAAAACTTAGGTTTATCCCAGTTTAATCATAGTAATACTATATTTAAATCCTTTATGATGGTTTGTAAAGAGTTTGTGAGTTTCCAAAGCATATACCCTTTGAGTGTCAAACCGGGTGTGCAACAAGGCCCATTGTCGTGTATGAGGTTATGCTAAGTCAGGCCTGATGCACCTTGTTGGATTTGTTAACCCTACATACATATGTTCCTGATACACATCCACTTGTAGTATCTATTAATGGATGTATTTCTTGGAAACCACTCACTGTACCCGTTAAAAAAATTCCAATACATTTTCATAAACATTAACTCATCCTTAGAGACATCGTTTGGTATATCCTTAAAAATATACCTAGGGATCTCAATAAAGTTTTCTCATCCAACTTTACAATAGTAAACTAAAACTTTTCTCTAATTCCAACTATAGTGATCTTCACTATTCATACTTGAACATTTCATAACATTCATGGAATAATTAAAACATTATATAAAAAGATTCCCATAGACCATATTTGTATAGTTACTTTGGAAACATGGAAATATAAAAAATGGTACAAGAGTGAGCTACATTATCTCCCACTAGGTTATATATGACATGAAATATTCTTAGACACATCATACTTGATACATATCTTCATATAACGGGCAAGGAAACATAGAAAGGGGTGGGATCAAACACTTAGTAAGGATAAACAAGGGAGACATGTAAACATAAACATGAGAATAGGGGCATGAGAATGTGATCATAACATTATAATATCATACCTTTCATATCAAAGATCATAAATATGAATCATTTCATAAAGCCATGTAGTTCATTAGAAATGAATCAAAAAAAAATAACATAATCCATGAAATCATAACATAGTAATAAAACATATAATTGTGGAATACACATAAATATGTTAGGCTTGGGTTATGACCCATATAACAACTTCAGGCAGGGGATAACAACCCATGTACCTACTTCAGGCTTGGTATTAAAACCTATTTACCCTATTATTTTCAAAAATTGGCTACAACCCATGCACCCTCTTACTTTTAGGATTGTGGAAAAACCCATGAATCTACTTAGTTTCAGTCTTGGGCTACAACCCATATACATTATTATTTTTAGGCTTGGGCTAAAACTCGTGTACCATTTGAGCTGATATACCATTTGTTATTATCCAATGCATTAGAGGGAGATATAGGTCCCACCCATATCTTAATGAAATCATATATACTTTTTCCACAAAATCATAAAAAATCATATCATAACCCATGAAATGAAATGGATGTCATAGACATACATAAATTAACTTTTGGAAAAAGAAACTAGTTTCATAATGATTTCATCAAATAATAACCCATAAAAAGAAGAGGGTTTCATATACATATAAATTGTGAAAGATAAATGGATTTTGTAAATATCATTCCATAAAATGTAAACCATTTAGAGAAATAATATGAATAGAAACATTGAATCATTCTCATAGAAAGGCATGAGTAACACCAACAAATGTTATCTTAGATGGGGAATAATTTTGAAAATATATTTTTTAAAAAGTTCACGATTAAATTATCCTTATCCTTAAAAAAATTATTATTAAAACATAAAACCTTTTGAAATCCATTTTCATGAAAATAAACATGAAAACTTATAAATGAAGCATTAAAAACATTTTGTTTCATTTTTCCTAGGAAAACTTATAGAGGATATTGAAAACCTTCTGAAAACCTTTTCTATGAAAATATCTTTTCAAAATTTTTTATTAATAATTAACTATTTAAACATGAAAATGTATATTCAAAGAAAGGATGGTGAGTAAATCCATACATTCCATACAAGGTAAAAAGAACATTCTTTTTGCACAATTAAAAAATCCTTGTTTGGAAAGCGACAAGAAGATTTCACCTGAAAATTTTATTAAAAGAAAAAAATGTTAAAATGTATTTTAATGATTTCAAGAGATTATTATAATATTATTAGAATCCATTTGTTTGAAATCATGATTTTTAAGTAACATATATTTCTGACCAATGATAGAGGTTTTGTCATATTTTCTTAAAAATATTTTCTTAATTATCTTAAGTACCAAAGAGTGAAAAATGATACTAATACATGAATAAATAAAGACTAACTAGATGTGAAAAAAATTCATCATGGTTCCTGAATTATGGATCATAATATTTCATTGAAGAAAATTTAATCATAAACATTCTCGATAAATGGTGATATTGTTTCAATAAACTCTTACCACATGGTAACTTTGAATCATACTCCCCATGCAGGAAAATGAAATTACATGGAGATTTAAAATATAACGAAAAGAATGAGATTCATGTTATAATATTTTAAAGGAAATTTATACAACTCATATAAAAATATAGGTGTATTACATGTCATTTTTCTCAAAGAAGAAAAATTGAGACAAGATTACTTTACTGATTTAGTGACTTTTGACACATAAACCCCATGATAGAAGGATCATAAAATTGTTATGTGAATACCAATAGATTTAAGTATAAGTTGAATAGAATACATTAATTGTAATTATATACATGACATAAGTGATTGGTTAATAAGGAATTTATCTGATGGAAATATAGAGAGAGATTAAATCCCATTACCTTGTATCTTGACTATCGTCATTCTCATTCAAAACTCATCTTAACCCGATAGATCCTCTTAGTTTGAACCAAATGGATTACTTGGAATGATTTATTCTAAAATGGAGGATTAAAGGAGGAAGGGAGGGTTTTTGGAAGGATATTTTAGTATATATTTTCCAAATACAATTAGTTTGAGAGTTGTGAAGAAGTTGGAGGAGAGGAGGCCTTTTTATAGTGGAGGAGGAGCGACATTCTTGTAATATTTTGAAAAACGAAATTCCATAAACAATTTTCATATGTACAGTGGATCAAATAATAGAATAAATTATATTAAAGGGAATATAGGGTAGAAATATGTCTAGATATTGGCTACTGTAAAGGTTTATAAGTTTTTTTGGATCTTAAAGATAAGTTTTAATACTTTGTTAGCCTAATTCTCCCCTTAATAATAGTAATTAATTTTAATCAATTTCACTAATATTTCTTTTTGTTAAAAACTAAGTTGAAATTATTATACATTATAAGTTATGATTCTTATAAATATATAATCAATTTTTATAAATTATAATCATAGGAGTGGTATAAATTCATTTAAATTTAATCCCACAAATGGTATGACAATTCATGTTTTAAAAGTAAAAAAATCCAAAAGTTTGCTATGTTTTTTATAAATTGTTTAAAAGTGAAATGAATTCTAGTGATATAAATTAGATTAATTGATAAAACATTGATCTTATTATACTTTTTATTCAATTTAAAAAGTAATTTATCCTTATGAATAAGTTATTTGAAAAAGAAGTTTTGGAATTAAAATTCAGTATTTTTAGTTATTCATTAAAAAATGAAACCTTATAGAAAAATACCAAAATTTTATCCCAACCTAATTTTTATGTTTAAATTTAAAATATGAAGTTTATTTTCACATACCAAATTTACACAAGTTCCAAAATTTTTATTTAAAATGGGATCACCGTTAAAAGGTGGTAAAAATGCCTTAACAAAAATATAGGGTTTTAAGCATAAAATTAGGTTTGTTCTTATCTTATATCTATAAAATCTATTGAATGAATATAAAACATATTTGATTGAATATATAACATATATATTACATTAATATCACTCATTAGTTTTGATTAATTTAATTAATTAGGATAAAACTGCATTGTGACCATAAAAATAATAATATTTCCCTTTATATTCAATCAGGTTTTATATTTGTTTCTAATTAATTGGGTAACCTATGAATTTATTTTATATTTATATAAAACATATATTTTCATAAATTAGTTAATAATATTCATAACCACTAATTTAATGTCTATGTTATAGATTATTATATTAAATAATAACATTTTAGTAATATATTATTATTCGATAAAATTTGGTCTTACATGTTATGAAAGCTATAGAGTAAAGTCATTGTTGCGTATAATAAATGATAAAATAAATGTTCCTTGCAAAGAAATATAAAATTTATGTTGTATTTAGAGCCCAATTAACTTGGTGTTTTGTATTAATCAATCCAAACGTAGTTCTTTATTATAAAATAAACTATTTTTAGAGTTGTATGAAATTAAAAATATCAAAAAGGTCAAATTAATTCAAAAAAATCAAACAATCTTAGGGTTTTACAAGTCCCTTATTTTTATTTTTGATCATTAAGTAACTATTCATCTGATGCTACTAGTCCATCCGATATCTTTTTCTTATCCCAACACCAGTATGTATAATCCTTAATCAGCTCCTCTGAGTCTAATGCAATTTCATTTATTGACTATTTATACAATTACTTATTACTTTCTTCATATGGTACACTGTTTCCTCATCTAGCTCTTTTGATCCATCCAGCACCCCCTACTCTATCTGGTATTTTGTATTCATATTATTTGACCCAAATAATAGTTACTCTTGAGATTCATGGATAAAACTTTATTATGAATTATATATTATTCATCAAAACACACAACCATGATTCATAAAATATCAATACATCTGTTACCATTTATATAGGCATCAATTCTTATAATATCTTGGGAGAAACATTAAATTTCAAAATTCAAAATTCCCACTCAATTTTTGAAAATATTGATAAAAACTTTCTTCATTTAAACACCTTAAAACATATTAAAATGTAGGATTCAATTGGTCTTCATTGGAATCTTCTTTATATATTAGAATCATTTTTCATGTAAAGCTCTCTTGAAATATTTTCTTGAATAAAAATATGTATTTTTGATTATTTAAACATTGATTTTTCAATACCACATCACCACAATTAACAAATTGATGAAATATTTATAAAGACCTGGGAACATTATATCTGGTATAAATTTATATCATATCTTTCATATGGTGAAATATTATTCAGTGTTCCTTTGTCAGTTTATAAGAACATCTTGAAACAGTTTTCAAGATTCATCATCGGAATTATGATAAAATTAAAAATCCTTCATATGTTTCCTTGAATTAGAAACCTCTATCTGATGAAATTTATTTGAGATTATTTTTATAATTATACCACAAAAATTCATATAATGGATGCATAATAATTTTTATTCATTTGAAATAATATATATGATTCCCCTACCTAGAAACATCTATCCTATGATCATCTCTCAGAGACTTCTATCTAATATATTAATATGGAAAATTATATTTTATTCAACTGATTGAAAATCACATAAATATCTAACTAATCATCTTTATATGTTTACATTAATTTATTCATAAAAAATTATCCTATCATTCAAAAACCTTTATCTGCTAACTTTTCAACCATTCTTCTATCTGATGACCTAATTCAGAAACTTATTCTATATCTAATGACTTAGGAAATTATCTTTAGTCATTCAATAGTCTATTTATTTGATGATCATCACATGTTTCCATTGTTTGATTAATTTGATAGGATACCTATGCTCAATAATTTGATAATTTCTATTTGGTAGAGTCTATCTGATGACTCAGGAAGTTTATATAAAAAAATTCATTCTACTTTTCATCATCTACAACCTCATAAATAATCAATTCATTTGTTATTTTTAACTTATTTAATTCACATATCAATCTTTATACAATTTTATATTATCAACTTTTTATAGATAATTTTTTAACTTCCATCAACACTTCACAATATTCTAGAGCTTTAGTTCTACCAAAACTTAATATCTTCATGTATTTAATATTTCATGGTCTTTCCTCAATCTACCCTTTGGACTTAAGTTGATTGAAATATATTTTAGAGAAATTTAACTTATTTTAAATTTTATCTTTAATCATAGTCACAAGTCCTTGTGATGTTTTATGAATATATAACACTCCACTAAGAATCAAATAATATTATTTGCCTAAGGTAATTATGAATGTAATTGGTCAATTATTCATTTCCACCTATTTCATGATTGATTATATCCTTTCACATCAGTCTAATGTTACTATGAACCTCCCTTCTATGCTAGCGTAAAATTTCCTCGTACTATTTAGGATTTATATCTTTTTCAGTCCAATTGGGTTATACAAGATGAATTTGGAATGTTTTATCTAATGGAATCTATTTGGATGAAATTATAATAGTCTTTCCACTGGAAACTACCTCCAATGGTAACACTCAAAAAACCTTTATTTGATTACCTATGTCTAATAGGATTCATACAATCTATTAAGTTCTAATAAATTAGTCTGATCACCTCGGTAAACCGGGCTCCATTCAATGATTTAAGTCCAAAAACCTCCTCCTGATGGGATCATTCCAATAGACTCCATTCATTAGTATTTGAAAATTTATTAAGGATAATACTTAAGGAATATTTCATAATGTTGATAATAAAAATTCTTATTTGAACATAAATCACATGATTTATAAATTAAGAATAACTAATAAATATTCATAAGTATACTCAAAGTCTTTACATGAACATATTCCATTAATGAGATAATAATACTTGAGAAATTCAACATAACATTCCAACACCATCTTCTTTATACCTTCTTCAAGATATTGATATCAGTGAAATTTTTATATTTCATTAACAACAATTGAAAACCAATGACAATCATTGAAAGAAATAAAACATACACCCAAATTGGGATCTTTAAGTCTGCAACTACATGATCTCCTTATATAAAAACACACCCCAAACCAACACTTGAAGCATCACAAAACACCACATATCCCTTTACAACTTCTAGTAGAATAAAAACAGGTGGTGAGGTTTTATGTTCCTTCACTTCATCAAAGGGATTATGACACTTATAATTCCATATTAATTTTATCCCTTCACTAGTAAGTGAAATAAATGGATATGTAATATTTGAGAATTCTTTCACAAACTATCGATAATATATCACCACATCGAAGAAGATTTAAATTGAAAATAAATATCATGGATAATCCCATGATAAGAAAACTTGTAACTTATTAGGATTAACTAAGATACTACTTTCTGAAACCACATGTCCCATTAACATAGTTTCTTGAATTCAGAAATGACATTTCAATAGCTTATCATAAAGGTGTTGATCCATCAAGATTACCATAATGGATTTTACATGATTCTCATTCTCTTCTTCAGTTCTCAAGTAAACCATAATGTTATTCCACGTAAACCATGACAAAGTATTCAAGGTACTAATGAAAATTATGATTAAATAAGGAAATAAAAACAAATGGAGTGTTAGTTAGGCCAAAGAGAATAAAAACATATTCAAATTTTTTATAACTACTCCTGAAGGAATTCTTTAAAACATTAATATCCTTAACTCTGAAATGATGATACAAAAATCGAAGATTGATTTTTGAGAACCATATTTCTCCCTTAAATTGATAAAAAAAACCCTATATGGGGGGAAAATAATACTTATTCTTAGTCATCATCTGATTAAGCTTCAAACAATCAACACAAAAAATCATATTCCCATAATCCTTTTTAGTAAAAAATACATGGGTTTCCTAAGGTGATACAATAGGGTGAATGAACCCTTTAGATTTTAAATTATCCAAGATAATCCTCAATTAATTCATTTTAAATGGAAACATATTCTATGATGGAGTTAATATTTGATGATTTACTATCACTAAATTGATAGAAAACTCAAGTTTCCTATCTAGAGGCAGACCTAAAAAAAATTAGTTAGAAACAATTAAGGATATTATTTAACCACCAAGGAAAGATAAAGACTCGTAGGTTTATCCCCATGTTTAACTATGAAATAGGAAATAAATTTTATATATTTTTGAAAAGAAGGTCTTAATTGGCTAGTTCTTCAATACTATTATCCCTGGAACACCTTATACATTTCATTAGAGGTCTTAAAGAATACTTATTTCCTCAGAAAAATGTGTGTGGATTTTTGTCTGATGGTATGATTGTGGGGGGTTTAATGTTATGAAAAATTATTCACATCAAACTCACCATTTTTAACCTTTAATAGAAATTTCCAATGGTTCTAACATCAATAACTGCGTACATACCTTATTTCCAAAGGTAGGTGGTCAGTTGGTGTTTCTGACCCAATAAGGCTTAGGAACTCACATTGATACAAAGAATTGGCGGTCAGGCTTATCACAACCTTTTGGGGGGAATTTTTTTATTACCCTGGGACTCTGTTATATATTAAATATATGTTCAATAATTACTTCCCAATATTGATAATAGAACAATTACCCAAACAGAATAAGCATAGGTTAAGTCTCATTATATGCAAAGATAAGGGGTAGTATTGTTGGTGAATCCATATATATGTATCCAAGGTTCTGCATCCCCTTCCTTCTGGTGGGTATATGTATATATGTTGGAGTTGTATAACCAAAAACTCTAAATTTTGTTTTTTAAGATGGTGGTTACTATTTTGAGGATGGTATTGAGCCATTATGAGGCATCCTATATATCCTATTTTATAATAAGAATCAAAACCCACATAGTTAATTAAACCCATTCAGTTTAATGTCTTATGTAAAGGACATATATATGGACACATAAGAACTTGGTATTTGAGATCTAACCTCAATGAGGTGTCCTACGTATCCTGGTTATAGCATGAATCAGAGTTACTACAGTTCATTCATTCCCTTGGTACTTTCCCTAAGGTAGATACCCTTTTATGATGGGTAATTATACCAGGACACTGATTAGGGATTAAACACTAAGGTTTCCATGGATGGTTGAGATTCATGATGCCAATTATGTGCTTATTATAACTCCTTAAGCCCATGTGATCTATTCTATGTGTTTTAAATAAGGGATATAAAGTAATAAAACTCATTGCATGTAGATGAGGGGATTACATGCTGAGACAACCCATGGGATAATTAATATAGATATCCTGAATAAAGAAGTAATCCTATGTATCCTAGTAATCATATAAATTAGATTCATCATAGTTAAAATATTTCTCAATCCCTTGGTGGATAAGGAAGGATAATAATCCCCTGGGAGAGATTGGGTCATGATGGATAGAATTTCAAATACAGGGCGGGACTTACACTAAAGTGGAATCCCATTTGAGCTAGGGATCAGGCCTTAAGAATGAGTCCTATATATCTTGGTTATTTCATGAATTAATTTCCTTTTAGTTCAATAACTCAAGGATTACACAATGAGCCTTCCCTTATAAGAGAGACCTATCATATTATGACAATGATTGGTGCTTACACACTGAGGTTTTCCTTATATGTAGGAAATATCATTTTATGGAACTGAATAGGGATTATACAATTATGTTCCCCTTATACATGGGACATATCATATTATGCCATTGATTAGGGCTTTCACACTGAGGGTTCATTATGTCAATGATCGGGACTAACACACTGAGGTTTCACTTATGTATGAGACATATCACATTATACGGCTGAGTAGGGCTTACAAACTGATGTTTTCCTTATGTACATGACATATCATATTATACCATTGATTGGTGCTTATTCACTAAGGTTTTCCTTAATATAGGTTGGGAAAGTTTATTATTTTGGGAATTCCTTCTTGGCCTGGTCTTCTTGTCTTCCTAACATGTGTTGATTTTCATCTTGACATGTCATGATTGTCCGCTTAGTATGCTGGGGGATGTCTTCCTTAAATGTACAAATACAATCACATGACCTATTTGACTTGTTAAAGGTACATCACATAATTTGGATGGAATTTTCGGGGGCTGTCACATGAATAATATTAGATTGTATAGTGGACATCACAAGACCTGGATGGTTGATCCTAGAAGCCATCACATGACATTAGCTAACATTCTGGATGGGTGTTTCATGATCCAACTAATTTTACCCTGTTTCATTTCCAAATATTATTTAAATTCTTAGAAGGTTTTGAGAGAGTAAATATGACATGTTTGGAGGGTGTTTCATGTTCTAGATTACTTGAATGGGTATCATTGAAAAATTTGAATGACATATCTGGAGAACATTGCAAGATCCAACTGACATGTTTGGAGGATACCACATGATCTTTTTGTCTTGTTTGGAGGATGTAATGAGAGCTAGTTGAAATGTATTGATACCATCATGTGGTTTATTTGACATACAATGGTGTCACCGTATTATTTAGGGGACATGTCTAGAGGTCATCATGGGGTCTGGATGGTGAGACCGAAGGGTTTCACCAGACTTGGGTGAAATACTCAGAGGGGGCCATATGACTTACTCTGACACATCTAGGGGACTCTACATGATCCAAATATTATAACAAAGGCACATCATGTGATATGGGTGACATTTCCTAGTATTGTACCATGACCTAGGTGGTTTATGTGAAGCGCATGAGTATCAGCGTATATTTTCTTTACATAAGTCTCCCATCTTTTTTGTCATTGTTACAACCTTTTATTGCACGTGACATAGATTTTTTAGTGTTAATTTGTTTAAGTGTAGCATGGATAATTAGATATGCAGTATGTTCTTCACATAAGCTACAATAATTCCTTTATGTGATCACATGAAGTGCTGATACATGTCTCATGATCTATTTAGGTGGTTCCCTAAATTTTACTTACCAAAAAAAACTTTTGGATCATGAGATCAAATAATTTGAAAAATCTGAACTGATGTCTGAGTGCTCTGGTGCAAGGATCCAAGGATTCATTTTTTGAATTTGTGGTGGAGGATTTATAGGCCTTTCCACCATAGTTATTCTCTACTTTTCATGGCGTGTATCATTCAAATCCAGGATGGAGTTGGTGGAGGGATTTGGTGTCATACATTTTCAGGAGGTCCTTCCTTAGGTCATTCTGGGGGAATCACATGATTTTCAGTGTCCATGAGATCATCCCATAAACTCCCCTTTATTGAAATATGACCAATTAAATGGGACTTTTCGAGTCATGTAGACATGCTGAGGGACATTTAAATTTTCAGGCTGATATGTCTAACGGATTTCACGAAATTAGGATGTCTGCTAAAAGGATTTCATGTGATCTATGATGACTTATATATCACCTTTTTTTGAGATAAGGATGGATTTCTAGAAGGAATTATTGATATCATTTCTTCATTTCTAAGGGATTTTTTTAAGGTCTCTCGGAGCGCGCAATCACATCACATAAAGTTTACGACCACAAATGGATCCTACCTTTTACCTTTTTATTTCCATGTTTCTTTTATAGGGGTATGGGGTCTAATGAGGCTACAAGAGTGTTTTCTAGGGTAATTATTCTCCCCATTGGTGATACAACATTTGAACAACAAAAGGTCTTATGGTGATGCATGAGCATTATCATTGGAAAACCCTTATTTTTATTTCTGGAGCCAAAGGGGAAGCGTGAGACTACCTAGACATGTCTGAATCCTTTTTCATGATGGGGGTGACATACTAGTGGAATTTTTTATTACTAGGAATACATGTCATCATGGATTACTTTGTGTCTTATGGGATACATGAGTGAGTTGTGTGAGTTTTTATACCCCAAGGGGATCCTGCCATTTGAATATTTTTCTCCTTATTTTTCAAGGAGTTTTGGAAAGATTGTCAGGTGCCTAATTCCTGATAATTCTCTTGAACTAGGGGTTCTTATATGGTAGCTACTTTAGGACCACCTTTTGTGGAGATGCCTTCAAAAAATTAGAAGGAATTTTCAAAGGGTATATGTAGGATTTGCTATAGGTTATACACTATGCATGGATCCTTCATGTGACTTTTGAAGGTACCACAATCATGTGTCTTCTAAGGGTTCATGTGATCCATGTGATATTGACCTCCTCTTTATTTATTTTATTTCTAGATAAAATTATACCCATATTTATTTATTTCATCATTTTTAATTTTATAATGCTCATATGGTGGATGTCAACAAATGCCCCCCTCATGAGTGATGTCCGTGAGGATAAGGGATCACTTTTGAGGAATGTAAATGCTCACTTGAGGATTTGGTGATGTTTCCTATCAGTATATTGTGTGGTTCGTGGTCTGATGGGTGAAATTTAGTATTCTATATAATTCCCTATAAATAGGAGATAATAGAGAAGTTCATTCATTAGCTAGATCACTTCTCAGAGCTCTTGACCCTACCCCCATTGAATAACCATTTCACAAGATCCATCCACAAGAACCAAATAAATGATCCATTTGTGATACCTTCTCATGAGAACTACTTCATATGATCTATTTTTACCTTGAGATTTCTTGAGTCAACCACATAATAAATTTTGGTAATTGATTGAACTTCGACCTTAGGGATGTACAACTTCCATTGATGGTTTCATAGAATATTATAGATCGATTGTGTGATCCTTTTCCACTATTTTGTGTCTCACATTACCATGTCAAGGTTACATGATCAGATGTATTTTGAGGGTTCATGTGGTTGGGAGATGTTATATGAGTTTATGCGATCTGAAAAATCTTCATGGACCAGGTGATTCATGAATCATTCATGTGATTCTTGAATGACCTACTAATTCATACGATGTGCATGAAACTACTTGAATTTTTCGTCTTTCATTTTTTAAAGATTGTATTGCTGTTTACTTGACATATTCCACTTACTTTTGTTCATATGGATTTTTTATCTCATTATAATTTTTATGATTTATCAAATCAAAGGGCCATGATTTCTAAAAACTAAAATTCTTAATCGTGATATCGCATGAATTATAATAATGTGGTTTTGTAAAAGATTCTTCCATTTGTTCTATATAATTAACCTTAATAACACTAATTTCCTCTATAAGTGTTTGTATTTCTAGATGGAATTGTCATTACTTCTTCAGAATACAATATTCTATCTTTTTGGGTATCAAATTATTTTGATTATATTCAGATGACAATTACTCAAGATAGATGACTAGATGTGGCTCGATCCCAGGGGTTGTCTTATATGTTAGAAAACACTCCCTTATGTTTGGATGATTGGTATTTTTCTCACCAGAACATCACTCAGAGCTATCCAAGTATATTAATATCTTCTCTAAACAACATAGTTCGTAGATAGAGCTCAAAATGAGATCTCTATCATGGTGGTAACTTTTATGATGAATGGGCATGGACATTTTGGGCCATGAAAAGCTTCTCCAAGTTTGCTGGCCAATTATATGCCATCCATATTTATGAAGCTATATGGATTTCCAAATTTAATGTTTATCTCCTTCCCTATCTTCTTCGAGAACTGGTTAGCCATTGGTGTCTAAGAACCAACTCATTTCATCTCTCCCATATCAAGGTATGAATAAACATATGAGATATCTACCAATTGGGTGGGACACCCCCTACCAGAGAGATGCATGATGTGTTCCTTTCTACCAAAGCTATTTAGGATGAACATTTTAAAACTCCTACCTTAGTGAGGGACATGCTCATAATTGTGAAGGAAATGTTAGGAAAGGAGCTAAATATGCGCTCACTCATATCTTTCAAATATTGGATCAAAATTTTCATCTATTGTAGTTGAGTTAGGTTGAATGCTATATTCCCCCATCAGTTCCCTTCCTAATAGGTTTGTGATAGTGATGGTTAATATTGGAAAATTTTTGAAGCCATAGATCATACTTTATAGGGATATCGGGTGAATATAGATATCTCTCTATGATTTAGGTAGTAGGCTTTACGGCCATGTTTCTAAATGGGGGGATTTTCCCAGTTGGGGACGCACAGTTTGGAATTTTGGTCGTATGCTAGTGATAGAAGCACAAATAGCAAAGGGATGGGGGCTTAATTTAGTAGTTCTTACCCATGAATGCCTTTACCAAATCTTGGGACACATTCAATAAGGAATAATCCCCTATATGATATGTGGTCCTTTCTAGTATTTATTTGGATAGATAGGGGATCATTTCCATTTCTACAAATACTAAAATTCCACCAAAATCCCTGGTTCCTTCCTTTGGATGGAATATGAGGAGAGTGAAATTCAAATATTATCCTCCATTTTTGGATGATATTTTCATGTGAAGACACTGATACTGAAATCATTCTTTAATTTTTTTTATGCTCCTGCCTTTCTTTTATAGGACTATTCTTAGGCTTGGGTAGATGCCTATCTGGGTGGTGTGCTAAGCCAACTGGTTCATCATGTGGACCTGTGATTTTCCTCACCAACCCCTATATACATAGTAATGATGAAATAATCCTCATCCTAGAGAGGAACATCCTGATATCAGGATAAAATATGTTAAGGAAATAATCCCCATATCCTAAGAAATGGGTGATTCCTCTGTTGAGTTTAAGATATATGTAGACTACTTTTTTATTTTCTTTCTAACTCAGTCATCTATTCCTCCTTTTGGTGTGCCCATACCATCAGTTATAGAATCTCCCACATAGTGTATGATGATATGGAAGAATATTCACACCATGAATACTAAAACTCATTTGGAAAAATTTGATGACCAAATGGAACAACTTCATCAACTATTTAATTAATTGGGGGAGGATGGACTTGATCTAACACCACTATATGAAATCATGAGACAAATTATCTTGATTTAGAAATATTTGACCACCAATGAGAGGGTCTTTCTTGATCATAAATACAAGGCTCCCCTTGCGGAATTGATGAAGGAGTCCTTGGGGGCATTGGGTAAGAGTTGTTAGTTTATATCTAATTTACAAGATTAGATGGATTCCTCGACTATAAAAATTTTGAGACATGAGGAACTCATTGCTTTCCTGAGGTATTACCTTTTAGTGTAATGATTATCATTGGAAACCTCTCAGAAAATATTTGAGGAGCTGACTATTTTAGTCAAGACTCTATGTCATGGGGTATAAGTAGAAGAGGCGGGGCAAGTGGAACTTCAGTGTTCAATGGACGCTTCTCATCAGACTCTTTCCAACTTGTCCATCTCAGTCGATAAAAATATTATTGTAGTTCAATCGTTGATATAAATTCTATTTTTAAGATATTATTGGAGATACTCTAAAGTGTATAGATTCCTCTAATTATATGATATCAATGAATGCATTTTTCTGAACCTTTCATGTTACTTTCTAGTTTTCTTTCATTCAAGATGTGCGTGAGACTTCACTAATACGATGTTATATAAATTGCGAACAATACCTATCCTTTACATAATAACAAGTAAACCTAAATTTTTGGATCTAAATATTTAAATCATAATAGATTATTGTTAAGAAATTATCATGAATTCCATTTAATCATGACTTTACACATTGATGTATCTATTCCAAGTTATCTAGATATTACCTATTTCATAGGAGGAAAATTGGTTAGAATATATGTCCTAGTTGGAGAGTGATCTATCTTCTACTGGGTTCGATAGGCTTGGAAAGCGTAGACGAATCTCTTCCAAGTAAATATGGTTGACCTTATAATATTTTCAATTCTTACAGAATAAATTGATGTTGTGCTATATTTTAGGGTCTTTTAGCTCAGACATTCTATCAATGTAGTTTAGGGACTTTTTCCTCAAACCTTATATCACTATAGTTTAGAATATTTTAGCTTAGACCTTATATCACTAGAGTTTAAGGTCTTTTATCTTGTACATTCTATCACTCTACTTTATGGTCTTTTAGGTTGGACCATAGGATGCCATGCAGTTTAAAGTATTACTTCCCAGAATTTATTGATAATTATGGGATATAGTGTAGAAATGATCGTAATGACTTGAAATACACTAGGATGATGAGTTTTACCATGTAATTGTCAAGGATAATGGGGATTATCTCTCCATTATTGTAGGTAGAAGACACTAATGGTTGGTAGGTCAAAGACCTTATGCATAGGTAGCATTGTCAAATAGAGGTGTCTCCACTATTTTCTATGGTTCATGGAAGAGTTATTAGGGTAATATTGATTGAGGGTGAAATACTAAGGAATCTATACCCACTTGTATAGTTTGAATATGGGTGATGTAATTGATAACCTAAATGTTTAATTGGATAAATATGGGATGGGAAAACATGACGGTGATGACCCATAACACCCCAAGGTTTCAAGTTCAACCACATTTTTTTAGGGCTCACAAGGTTTGGATTTACTTTCTTATAATGAGAAGATTCCTTTAGTTAGTAGGTCAAAGCCCTTATCATTCCATAACATGGTCAATTAAAGATAATCTCCACACCCTTTCGAGGGAAATTAAAGATTTTTAAAGACTCAAACATCCAGATGGTGAGGTTGGGTATTGAGGAAATATATCTAGGAAGGGTTATGGAACCCTATGGTAGTTCATCTCTTAATTGTGAATATCGAGCCCTATGCCATGAGTTTTTGAATCATGAGGTGTGGAAAATAAAAGGTTTAGGAATTGAGTGTTGTATTATTATTTTTCTAATGGGTAAAAATAAAAATAATGTAATTTCAATGATGTAGAATCCATTTGGATAGTCTGGTATGGGGATTGTAAATCATGGTCCAAAGTGCTTAGGTTTGGAGGATGATATAGGACAATCATACTAGGAATGACCTAGAAAACACTAAGGTGATGAGTTCTGCCATAAAAATGTTAGGGATCAGAAGAATCTGAAATCCATTTTTTCAAAATGGAATATTTGGTTAACAACAATAGGCGCATATGCAAGATCCATCAACATAATTGAATAGTAAACCAAAGGGTCCCTTGAAGCCAATTATCCTTTCCCAAGGTCTATGAAATGTTTACGGTGCTCAGAGGTGCTCAAATCATAAAGTGTGATTTTTGGAAAGTGTAATATCTAATAAGGGTTTGATCACAGTAATTTTTTTCACTACCTAGTGAACATATTCCCATGACGATGAGATGCGACAAGTCACTACTCTAACTTTTTCCTAAAATATAGGGTCTAGTGAGCACATATGGTATTTTACTATGGATATAATGCAGACTTTATGAGATTTGTTCCATAATTATTTCCCCCCTAATTTTTCCCTAAAATATATATATGAAGAGTTTAGTGAGCTATGATTTGACTTTTTTCTTGACCAGACTTTGTGGGTTTTAATCCCAATAAGTTTTTTATCTCTTTCACTAGTAGTTTAAGGTCTTGCGATTTGGAACATTATGGGATATAATTTAAGGTAATACATCTTTGGCCAAAGTTTAAGCAATTCACATAGAATTAATATGGGTAATGATACATGATATCCAAATTAGGATACCCATGTTCAAGAGTAATCCAACATCCTTCTAGTAGGAGATTATTTTTTTAAAGTCACACCTTGAGGTTCTCAGGTCATGAGAAATGATATGGGAAAATCACACCGAAGATTTCAAAGGACACCCTCAGGTGATGAGTTATGCCACGATGAAGTTATCTTCCTGAGTATTAGAAAACCCCCCTCACAGAGCCAAAATTTATTTAGTTGGTAGGTCTCATGCATTATGAATTGATAACATGCTTAAGTAGAGGGATCCCTTTTCCTTTCCAGGGGCCATTAAAGGTTTGAGGAAACTTAAGGTGATGAATACTTGAAGTGTGATTTATAAATCTAGATAATTAAAAGATGGTGGAATAACCACATACTTTGGATAATTAGGGTAAGTATATTATGGTAATTTTATAAGGGATGATAATGGATGATGGTATGCACATTTTAATGTCATGTAGAAGGGATTTAATTACTTCTATAAATTCTGAAATCATGTGGTAAGTAAATTTACCTTGTATTTTAATGTCATGTGGAAAGGATGTAATATTTATGTAGTTTTAATGTAATGAGACCTCGATGTGTTCCATATAGTTTAATCTTCACGCGGTAAGGACGTGATAACCAACATGAAAAATTGTGAAAGATATATTACATACACAAGAATGACACACATATATCTCACTCGCATATAGGAAAAAATAGTCCTTCATAGTTCATACCCTATGCTATTGGGGTGAATTCTTTTATCAGTTGTTGTAGATGGGACGGAAATTAGATATTCGAGCATCACTATATATCCTATGATGAAAGGAATCAAGCCACATGTAGTTATTGAATGGGATACTCTCTATGGAGGTCTGAACCATATACAGAGGTGGAAATTGTTTCAATTTATTATTGTAGACATGCCCAAGATTGGAGATATGAGTTTCACTATGTATCATGTGATGATTGGAATTAAGCCACACATAGTTATTGAGGAGTTGTATAGTTTAACTTTATGTGGCTAGGATGTACGATTACTAATGTAAAAAGGAGTATTGTGGCTAGAACCAAGGATGAAAATCTAGGAATCACATTGTATCATATGGTAATATGAATCAATGTATACATTGTTATTGAAATAATGGAATCATATGAAAGATCGAACTATATGCATGGAGGGGAAGTTTAATGTTTATTTGTTGTGTTTGGACTTGGGGTTGGAGATTAAAGCATCACTATGTATCATATGATGTCAAGAATCAATTAATATATAGTTATTAAAGGAAGGTGTGGTAGGAGATTAACACCAATAATAGTTCACCTCTTAGGAGAGGTCCATAGTAATGTACAATTTTATATCATGGAAATGACATTAACGATGAAATTTAACATCATGTGGTGATGACTAATGCTATTCCTTTTATGTTGTTGAATTCAAGACCATGATAACCATATCATAAGATGATATGCCTTATTTTTGTTGGGAAAACCTTATTGAAATTAGTAATCTCACATGAGCTATGATTGATGTGAGAAATTAGGACCGAAAATGATTCCTCTCACCATGGAGATGCTATTAAAGATAGGAAAGGGGTGTTTTTTATCATGTGGTAGATGAAACAAGATATAGGATTGATGTGTATTTATATATATCATTAAAATGAGAATAAATCTTTATGTAGTTCTATAAACCCATTCTATTTAATGTTGTGTGTCAAGGACATCAACCGGGCAGTTTATCATCTTACGGTGAGGAAAGCTTCTGTGTAGTTTATCGTTGTTTGATAAGGTCATGTTCTATATAGTTTAACATCATATAGTTTTGACATGATATGTTGTGCAGTTTGAAGTATTTCTAATAGAATATGGTTCACTCAATATGAATTAAGATGATCCATTGGGGGATTAATGTAGTTTAACATCATGTAGTGAGGAATTGATACTTAATGTTTAAAATCATGTGGTCAGGATGTGAGAAACTATGTAGTTTAAAGTCTTGATGCTAGGACTTGTAAATTGATGACATCTATACAATGTATTTCTTGAGTAACCTCACATTTGTGGGGGGTATGACACACTCCGCATCCATTATAGCCAATGAGTAGTCTACATTATGATATAATTTATGTATGATATAATTACCTTACCATTTGGGTTCTAGATTTGTGGTATTCTTTCTTGGTATCATTGAGTTTCTAATAACTAACCCAAGACCCCTTTGAGGAATGAATAGTGGCATATCTTTTTATTGATGGCCCATGCAATTCAATTCAGATGGACTTCAAGGTTGTATAATTTATTCAACCTATTATCATAGATCTAATCTAGCTCATCCATATGCTTTTTTGATTTATCATCATTTGAGAGTTTTGCATAGAAGACTATTTGATGTGAGAGAAACTAGACTTCTATGGGAAATACTTCCTTGATCCCGTAGGCCAATAAGTACGAAGTTTCTTGTGTAGTAGTATGTGTGTTTGTATGGAAGGCCTATAAAGCATGGAGGAGTATATCTAGCCATGGATTCTTGTATTTATTCAACATTTTCCAGAGTATGTTTGAAAAGGTCTTGTTGAAAGATTCAATTTTTCCAATTTCCACAGCATGATATCAGGATGTTTGATTGGACTCAATGTTGTAATCCTGTCACAATTCCTTCAATTACATAGAACTTAATTGGGTGTTGTTTTCTGTTAATATTGGGTGAGGTACCCTAAACCTGGTGATGATATGAGACTTTATGAAGTTGATGATATTCTTCATCCCAACTTTCCGGAGGGGTATTTACTCATCACATTTGGATAAAAAGTCAGTGGAAATAAGGTTGTTCTTGTACTTTTTAACTATGATTGGTGGATATGGCCCTGCAACATCCATTCCCAAATGACAAATGACTTGGAATATTTAATAATATAGAGTAATTTTGGGGGATGATGGATAAAATTTTCATGGATCTAACAAGCATGACATTTCATGGTGAATTTTACATAGTCATGTATCATGGTTTTCTAGTGATAACACAGCCTCCTGATCCGGGTTGGCCAGAACTATAGATGCATTATCCAATTCACTAACATAAACATTTTGCAATCTGAGAACATGATGAAATGGGGGCTCCAAAGAAATTTTTTTCAATTACTCCACTGAAGTATCCAATTATAGGGGCCAATTATTCATTTTTGATGGAATATTCTTTATTGATCTTATTTATAACTAGTTCTGAACCCCATTTGATATTCAGGAAGGATATTTATAGCTATAATGATAGTTCTAAGCTAGTGATGAAGTATTGGTATTATGTCACTTTATTTGTGTAGCCTTAGGATACTAAGAAAGAGTATAAAAACATTTATTTGTCTTGAGAAACAAATAAAATCCCTAAGACAACCCTATTGAGCTTCCAATTTTCCATCCTTTTGTCGATAGGACTTCAAGTGGTGCCCTAAAAATATATCTCCCTTATTCAAGGAGTGTCATGGGAATAGGAAACCTCCTAATCTAGGAGTTTATTTTCAAATGGTTTACTTTTCATAGAGGGATGTTCTATAAGGAAACTGGATATGGTTTTCCATTTCACCGCCTTTTATGACATAAACTGAATGTCATATTATTATAGAATTTCTGGCCATCGGGCTAAATTACCAGTTAGCATGGGGAGGCCAAGGATGTACTTGGGAGGATAAATACAAGAGACTAGATGTACTTCATGGTACTACAATTAATGTCTTAGTATATACAACATAAATATGAGTACAAGGCAATTCTTCTCAACATTTGAGTATCAGATCTCAGTATGTAGCATTGTTTGGATGAGTTAATATATACTTTTATCACTCCCTAAATCATTATTCAATATGTGGAAGGAACCAAGTGAGTATTTCATGGAGGCCACATATAATATGAATGGCTTTCACACCATTGGTGGTATCTGGACTAGTGGGTGCAGTAGATATTGCTTGAGACTTTTGAAGTATTCTTGGTAGTCCCCATCCCACAAGTAATTGATTCCATTTTTCATTATCCTGGTCAAAGGGAGATATTTTGTGAACCATGTTGGCTATGAAATATTTAATTTAGGTGACGTTACCTTATATTCCCCTTAATTATTTGATATGTGGGGGGGGGGGGTGAAATTATAAAATATTACTAGTCTTTTCTGGGTCGATCTCAATGACATGGTGGAATACCAAAAATACAAGGACCTTTATTGATTCTACATAAAAGGAACACTTTAGTAGATTCATCTTTTGACTATGCTTCCAAAACTTATCAAAGAAATTTTGAAGATTCATGAAGCTATCACACCACTGTTGGGACTTTTCCACCAGGTTGTTGACATTAAATTTGGATATCCTTCCTAGGAATTACTTAAATATAAAAGGAATGGTGAGTTGATTAGTGGAGACATCATTCTTTAATAAAAAAGGGAATGACATGATAGAAAAAGATCCCTTGGAGGGATTTGAAGCAACTGGATTCTTCATCTTCAATGGTGACCTTTATCTCATTATACCCTGAATACCCATCAATGAAGAAAAGAGCCTAGGAGACAATAATTTCATTGATTAAGTGTTTTGTGATCGAAAACAGGAAGTTTTCCCTTGGGAAATGTCGATTAATGTATCTAAAATCGATGTAGACCCAAATATGCCCATTTTTTCTTAATGGAGACAATATTGGAAATCCATATTGGGTATTTCAATTCTTGGAAAAAGTTTTATTTGATTAATTTGTCATGTTCCACCTCTACATTGGTAGAATGAGAGTGGTTAATTCTACTAGTTTCTTTCTTAAAGCTTGGATGGTCATTAGGTAAGACAAGAGGGTGTGTAACCATATCTAGATCCAGTCCAGACATTTTTGAATAGTTCCAATTGACCACATATTTGTGTTTCTTCATAAGTTCAATGTTCATATCTTTCTCTTCAAGGGGAATGAAGGTAATAATCAATGTAGTCCATGGGTCTTATCATGTTCGTAGATTTACCCACCCGATCTCATTGGTAGGGGTGGATACACCTTCCTCAAATGTAGGAGGGGCATTACTATGATCATTCTCTTCTTCTTCCCCCCCTGAGTTTGTGGATGAATTCTCAAATGGAGAAAAAAAATATAAGGGAATCTCTATCACTATTGACATGATAGAGGCCATGAGAAGAGGCATCATTATCCCCTAATGCCAGAGTTATTTCAAAGAGATGCTGAATCTGATTGTCTTTTGTGCTATCACTGGGGACAGAAGGAACATGGATATCTGAGACCAAGTCTATTACCTCAACCATATTAATGGGGAGAACATAGTCACTATCATGTATACTCCATGGATTTTCAGGGGTGGTCCCTAAGATAATGGGGGATACAACCTGTATATCAACATTCACCACTGGTTGTTTACCTCCATTTTTTTAGAAACCTACTTCAGCATTTGTGGCTTCACAAGTCTCAAAGGGGGTGCTATCACCATATAGTATGATGACATTTCCACCTATGGGGTATTTCAGACATTGATAAAATGTTTATGGTAATTATATGTGAATTTCGAGCCATGGTCTTCTTAGCATGATATTATAGTGTCTTGCTGGATAACAATAAACTCAGTATCAGATGTGAGATCCCCAAATAGAGATTTGAGATTGATCTTTCTGAGAGGTATTTTATCACACTTATTATACCCTTGAAAGGTAATCATTATAAATAAACATATCCTTCTCTATATCCCAAGCATCATAGGGTTTAAATTAGGATGAGATTGATCCCGTATCTATTTTCAATTTGAGCCCTTTTAATAACAACATTATCTAGTCTACCCAAAACATATAATTTTATGACGTGTCCTTGGATGACATCTTCCTGATCATGGTATATGAATGAGATTGTGACATGTAATTCTTTTAATATGGCCTCCATTGGATTTGCCTCAGATTCAATGAATTCTATCTTGAATTACTGTTGGATTTGCGGGGATTTAATGAGTGCCTATTTGATTTTTTTGAAAGACAAAGTGCATTGAGGATTGAGAGCTTTGATTGGACAACCACCAGATATTTTATATTTTTATAATTTTGTTCCAGAGGTCAGTGCTTCTTAAGGTGTGGTTTCCCATTAACACATGGCTTAGGAACTACGTAATTTTTGGTGGACATGATTGGTACTTGGGAAGAGGTTGAGGGAGAATCTACTGCTAGTGGTGTGGGATGTTACAGCCTTCCCCTTTTCTGGGTATGATCATTTAATTGAACCCCCACTTGGTAGTCATATAAGAAAAATGATTGAAAATGACAACTAGAGGGTTCTTAGACACCTTCATATTTTTTATATGATTTATGGAGTAATCTCCCATGGGTCTCAGCTATATATATGTTATCTATGGGGATGTGACCAAAACATTGGATTTGACCATGCCCATGTTGTCCCCTATATCCTTGGTTTCTATGTATACGGAATCATGTTCCCTATTTTAGTGCAGGGAACTCATACCTAGAGGCATATTCATCATTGGGGAAGGGGTCCGTGAAGTGTATCACACTGAAAGATCCAAATATGTGCTCTTCATACCATAAAGGTTCTATTTGGTGGGTTTGTTCCCACGTTTCAGATTTTGTAGGGAAGAAATCTGAAAGAGTTAGAGATTATGTTAGAGAAGAATATGAATCTTCCTCTTCTATATCTTTCTATATCCGATGATTGTGTCCACTTTAGGTTGACATATCCAATGTCACCATCTTGGGTGGTGGAATTATTGTGGGTCTGCAGATATTTTCTCTTAGAGTGGCATTAACTCGGTCAACTATTTTTGGAGTCATCCAATTGTTCAACTTCTATCCATGCCGAGCTGAAACTTTCTTCCAATCACCCTCTTCTCCTGATAATGAAATGCTTAAGATGGCCACCTTCTCTGAGGATTTATCTAACACCACCTTTATGGAATTGACCATGCCATGAAGGAAGTCTTTGATGATGAATCAATCCTGGATAATATGACATTTACTTCTATGTAATGGGAAGTAGTTAGGATGGTCAGTGAGGTAGACCTCATTTGGTTTCATGGGATGTCGTAGCTTGAGCAGGTTATTGTCCATGGCTGTAGTGAAATTACTAGGGACTTATTCATTTCATACGGAGTAGGATTTATTCATCCGTTCCTCAAATATAGGCCACCCTAATTTCTCTATACTTCTGGTCGAGGGTTATTTTGTAGTTATTTCTGTTCAACAAGAGTTTATGGGATTTTTGAAACCTAATTAGTTTCATGAATGAAAAATGGTTCTAGTTTTAGGGTAAAACAACAGATTCTTTCTTCCCGAGTCTTTTCCCCTGTGCTGAAGGCATGAGTCAAGATTTATCTTGGGTTCTTTGTGTGAAATATTTTAGAAATTTTAATGTTACTACGAAGTCATGAAACCCACCTAAATACTTCATTGGGATCAAATATTTATAGAACCCTTCTTGGATATTTTTAGCATAGATTTCCAGTAATTATTCTTGTAAGAGAGGGATGCTGAGTGTATATGTTAAACCTTTTCTTATAGCTATGAATTCATACACCCTATCATTTTCATGTTTCTTGTAGTTTTGTAGTTCAGTGTTTTACCTCAGTGTGGAGTTGGATTAATAATGGAACTGATGACGAAGGTCTTAAATTACTGCAACTAATCATTCTATAAGAATGTTGTACTAAAAAAAGCCTGACCTTAGCAAAGTATGTATAAAAAACCTCATATTTTTTTCTCCTGTTTATCTCAAGAGACCATCATCATCCCACATCAGGATTAGAAATGCATGATATTCTATTCAGGGTCTCTTATGCCATCCAAGGTGGAAAAGGTTGGATTGACAAAATTGGGTGGAGGAAAAGTCTCATCCACCCATTCGTGACATGGCTTCCTCTTAGGCTGTACAAGTTCATGTCGCCCTTCCATGGATTCCATTTGAGTATCCTAGGACTTGATGGTGTTAAGTAGTTTTAGAGGTATAGTTGTATGAGCCACCACCATTCTATAAGAATCAGGAAAGGCCTAGTGTCATGGACTTATCTTCATCTCCTATAACTTATCAATAGATGCATAGACTGAGTGATTACCCTAGTGAGGGGGATTCTGTCATCATAATTAAGTGAATTCATGATAATTTTGACTTCCTCATTTATTTATAATATCCTCCTGGATACAGAGATGGTCTGACGCTTAGATGATTCTTTTTTTGGAAGATTGAATTTGGGTTGAAGAATATCTTTCTCTAGCTGAAGATGATACCCATAAAAAATATTTCCCTTGAGTAGATCCACAATGAGTTTTGCATGATTTTTTATCTCATTATCATATTATGGAAACTGTTCCTCCTTGGAAGGAACCTCAATTATTTAGGTGAGTTTTTGAGATTTATCCACACCTTTCCCTTTATCTTTGGAAGTGTTCCTTTGGAGAGGTGGCGGCTCAATATTTGAAGGTGCCAGATTTCAGAGCCTTTTTTGGTTTCAGATGCATGGAGCCTTAGTTGTTGAATCCAAACCACCCTCCTCTTAGGGTAAATTTATATGTTTCATACCTTTTCATTGGCATATTGATCCACCATATTTTTTGTGTTGACAGTAATCACATTCACAAAGGAATATTGGGAAATGGGGGTTGTTCCATTACTTTCTGTGAAGCAGGATGATTTTGAACTACCTATATTAGGGTCGTTCATCAAACCCATTGTCCATATTGGGACATTTTGTATTGCGACCAAAGTGGGATCTAATTACGAATATCATACACACATCCTTTCTCAGCCTCTGAGTAATGACCTTGATGGGCTTTCTAGTAGTGGTTAATGAATAGTACTTGAATGGAAGAGGTTTGTCTTATAGTGGGAGTAACATATGAGATTCCAGCCATTGATATTTATCTCCCAACCTATAAAATATATATTATCTCTATGGTAACAATGATGATGAAAATTCCCCTAGCCCTATATTCTAGGGGTATTCAGGGACACAATTGGCATTGATTGATCCTGTTATTGAGGATCTGATGCCTCCAGCCAAAGATTTGATGATTCCTGGGATGGGATTTGTGATATAAATTCCCCTAGACTAGTGGTCTAGGTTGATCTAAATTTAACATAAATTTCCTGAGGACCCTATCAATGGATGATGAACATAATTATGGTGATTGAGATATAAATTCCCCAAACTAGTAGGATGGGGTTTGTTTGTAGTTTCTGATTATATGTTCTGAATACTCTTAGGAATTTATGATCTGAGAGGTGGAGTTGGTGGTTGATATTCCTCTAGACCAATGATCTAGGTTTTCTCCTTGACATTTTCTATGGAAACTATTATTGTAGCATGAGTGATGTGGTGTAATTATGCTCTGGTAGGAGTTGGTTGTAATGGAAACCCACAAAGAGAGTCAATTTTTAGAGGATTCCATGAGATTGATTTCAAACTTGGATTCCATGTCTGAAATGAATTATTTTTGCTTTGAGAGGACCAGTTCAAAGACTTGTTGGATATCCTCTTCCTCTGTTTGGGATGTCTTGGCACCACTGAAGTGGGGGAATTCTATTTTAGTGACTAACTGGCTCGAGCATTAACCAATTCTATAATTTTTCCAGAGGTTATAACATTAGAGGACACTGTATCTTAGGGGTTATACTATTTAAAGGGTGAAATAAAGTGTAGTGATCTATAATTTCTGTATCCTCGAATACAGATTCATGACATGGCTTTATCTATAAATTTATGAAGATTTTTGATGAAATGGCAGCAAGCAAGTTGCATATTTGTGCTATGATTTTCTGGTTTTAGATTCTTTACCATGGAGATAACATCTAGGTTTAGATGAAAATATATTATCTTTATGGCATGAAGGAGACCCTCATATTATGGATATGGTATGTTTCTAGTTTTCAATCTTTGATGAGTTTCCCACATAGTTTGGATTAGATAAGGTATGATGTTCTTCATGAGATCTTCTATGATCTCATAGTTAGAAGTGGAAAGAGGACGAAACATGATGGGGAGGTTTTTTCCTACTAAATATCTCTTTATATATATATATATAAATTTTTACTTTCTCTTCATCATACATAAAGACCTCCATCTGACCAAACCACATAAGGTGCTTCTTAGGGTCGCCTACTGACTGGATTGGAGTGCCACTAGATGTTGGTGGGGAACCATATTCAGTTGAACCTGTTGTTTTGAGAACCTCTCTATATGAAGGAATTTGAGTTTCGAACACCTATATATATATAGTGTTTGGTAAATTGGAGGATTTACGTTTTCACGAAAGATATCACTATTGGGAGGTCGACCATAATGGATGCTAGGAGTAGAGTCCCAACGATCCATCTCCACACTACCACGAGAAGGACTATGTAGAGACCCGAAGCTTGACGTACATGGACATTACATTACATTTGCGGAATACTTAGTACATAACAAAAACACACACTAAAGGATCGTAATAGTTTAGTGTCTTTGGAAACTCGGAACGTAATCTTCTAATCGTGGTGAAAGTTCTTCAATATCTCCCATAAAGGTCATCCCTTTTTTTTTTACCTAAAACCTTTCTTTATATCCTGGGGAAAAGAAAACATAAAAGGGTGAGCTCAAATGCTCAGCAAGGGCAATAAAGGAAATAAAAATCATATCATATCTTTTTGAAAATCATAACCTGCAAAAGAGATCATAAAATCTTAATAAATCATAGAAGTGAAAATGAGATCCCCATAATCATAACATAAAACTTGAAACTTTGTGGCATGCACACATAATCATGGAAAATCATTTCTTGTTAGTCATGACTCATTTCCAAGACTATCTTAGTGGACAAAGTCCCTTTCTGAACCGAGTTCACTCCTCGTTTCAGTCCTGTATCACTGAACCGAAATAACCTTCCGTTCCAGCCATGTCTATCTCATGAGATATAAAATCTTTACCCAATGCATTGGAGGGAGATATAGGTCCCACCCATCTTATAATGAATCCTTTCTTATGTGTGCCACATAATCATAAATCATACATCATCACATAACCCATGTAATAAAAATGGGATTCTTAAACAACATGACATCATAAAACAATTCATATAAGATAAAGGAATTCATAAAAATGTTTCCATCACAACATAATAAAATCCATGTAATAATAGGGATAAAAACAGAACCCTTTTATTATCTTAGATGGAAAATAATTTTGATAAAATACTTGAACTTCATTCTTGAGGAAAATATCCTTTCTACTTCAAATTTTTTTTTCCTTTCATAACATGTCATACAACTTTAAAATAAAAGAAGTTGATTAAAAATAAACTTGAAAACTTGTAAAGGAAGCTTCTTGGAAATAATGTTTTAAAAATCCATTCATGCCGTATAAGTTAAAAAAACATTCTTCGTACTTTTGTCGGAAAAGTCAAAAAAGTACCTCGTACGAAAAACGACAAAAGATTCCTTTCATACATATTACTAAAAACTCAACGAAGGGTAAAAATGGATTTAAACAATTGTAGGTGGATGGACATAATATTACATATTGATGAAACATGGATGTGGATGATAAAATACACCCCAGTAAATACTTACGAATAAACAATCTCGGATAAAAATGAGATTGTGATATTTCCCTTACCTTAGGTCCGATTTGCCTTGTATGTGTCCGAAGCTACTGTATAATGGTTTAAATAATGTTATTGACTTATTCCAGAATCATACATATTGATATGATATCACATATGGTCATATTATTAGCTTCTTGTTAGTAATATTTCATTGTTACTTGTTACTCGGGTCTTTATAACTTTTTGTTCTTATGCGTGTTTTGTCAAATAAATTCTTATTCTTATCTTTAGGTTATAGATAATTCATTTCCAGAATGGTATTAGTGTAGTATATACCATATTCATTCATTCAATTCATTTATATAATCATTATGAAATGAAGATCATGTAGAACGAGTCGCATCACATCGTGTAGACGGTATTCCGTACGTACGCACGAGTGATGATATCGTTCCTAAGATCGTGGAATTGTATTGGAGTATATATATATTATTTCAGTATCAATATTACTTCATAATAATCATATATAGTTACTCATTACACCATTATAACCATCCTTGTAAGGTGATGGTGGAAAATAGATTACACCACGGCGTGGAGACGGTATTCCGTACGTACGCACGCGCGGTGATTTCATTTTTCCATAGGATGGATAGAAGGTGAATTAGGGTTGTTTCATATTTATAATGACATATCAGTATGTAAGTAATACTGATGTTATTACTTTATCATGAAACAACTAAAGAAGAAGAAGTTGAAGAAGAAAGAAATTGAAAATATCGGTAATGGATATTACCTCTTCTTTGGAACGCCTCTTTGAATCCTCCACTTAAGGAACTAAGATTGGTCTTTGGAGAAGACCAGGACCTCTAGTATTATTCTAGGGAAGTGGAGAGGAGAAAATTTCAGGGGTTGGCCGAGATTGAGTGCTCAATTTGGTGTGAGGAGGAGGGGGAGGAGGTGTCCTTTTATAGGGGAGGAGAGGGGCACCTTAGGAATATCTCAAAATATTATTTTATATTAAAGTCAAAATCGGTTTATAATGGTTCCAAAGGGTATTATTTCGAAGAAAAAGTGGGGATGGGTCGAAATCCTATCAACCAATAGAATTTAGACAAGTTTAGGATATTATTTTAACCTTATCAATTAGATTTAACTCCAAGTTAAATAATTTAACTTTTACCATGTCTTTTTGTTTTCTTTCCCTATATGGTTAATAAACTTACTATAACATGCCAAAAGAACCCCAAATTGTTTATTATTAATATATATATCCTTATCTAAGTCATTTGGCCGAACCTTAGATTTTTAGGAATACAATAACAATTAATAATATAATATTTGATTTAAAAACTATTTTGTGTCAATTTTGACACTATTTGATATATGATTTTTGTGAAAGTCATAACAGAATTAAATGTTCGAACAAAGTTGATTAAATCGACATTAATATATCATAGTAACCTAGAACATTAGTGGAACTCATAAAAAATCTCAAATTACATTTATTTTGGTGTTTATAACATCAATTATGTCAATATTTCATTAATAAGATAATTACTGCATCATCGTTGTGTCATAAATAAATTAAATTATTTTATGTCTAAAAATTACAAATAAAATACCATCATGTAGGAAATCTTTTTAGCTTTCTAAGGAATATTTACAATAGAATTTATCTTATGTATAACCCCATATTAAAAATGATTTACTTATTAAACTTTGATTTTAACTATTTTAACCTTTCTTTAAATAAATTAATAATAAATGTCCTAATCTAATCCAAGTGAGCCTAAATGGTCATATTTTATTCCTAAGTTTGTTTTTCGTCGAATTACACTTGTCCAATAGAATTAGGACATGTGTTATGGTAATAGTAATATCATATTTACCCTTAGTTACCCTATTTACTATTAACAGCGGTAAAAAAAGTAAAAAGTTACTATTCAACAAAAAATTATTTTCATCTCATTGAACCACATTTTAGTCTTTGATATTAACCGTGTCTCTCGGATTTTCGAAATTCCATTCACAGAAGCGGCAAAATTAAGTTTTATGAAAAATTCAGTTTTTTTAACTACCACTTAGTAGTTTCACTATTCATCAAAAATTGATGTTTTTTAGAACAATGCCAAAATTTCATCCTAAGCTATATTTCATATTCTGAATTCAAAAATGAAATCTATTTTACCAAATTCATAACATAGAAGTTGCATTAATTAATTTTATAATTAAATCCTGCTGTTAAAATAAATAGTGTGTTTTTAGGAAACAATATATATCAAAAGATTGACACTTGATTATGTCTGGTTTAAATGTGAAATTACAACCAATGACCAACATTGTATTAAATTGTAAAAATATATTCTAAATATACTTTAAAACCACTCAAATTAATAATTTATCACTATTAATTATTTCGATTAAAAAAGTTGTTTTTAATTATAATTTAGTAATTTTCACTATTCATCAGAATATGAAAGTTATCCGAAAAGTACCAAAATTTCACCTTAGGCTAAATTCGATACTCCGAATCCAAGAATGAAGTTCATTTTGAAAAATAAGATTTACAGAATTTTAAAAAGTGGTTATTACTATTCATAACGGCTAGTTTTAATAATATTTTAATAGCACATCGTTGTTTAGTGAAACTCGGTATTGCGTATTACACACGCTATCGAGGAAGGTTGCGATTGCGTGTAATGCAAGGCAAGACAAGGATGCGTGTTGTGCAAGCTCCTTTTGGTGTAGCGTACAAAACAAGACATTAATAAAATTAAAAAGAATATTTTTTTATAAAATCTTGGGCTGTTACATTCTACCCCCCTTAAAATGAATTTCGCCCTCGAAATTCGTCGGGGTTATAAATGGTTTACTATTCGAAAGTTTCTTTAATAGAAACCCACATCGTAAAAGGAATATCAAAACCAATCTTTAAAAACAAAAGTATGAAACGTAACGGTTACCCAAATAAACTAATCATTGGGTTTCCACATAGGTGAAAATATGGATATAGAAGAGAAATCTAACCATCATGTTCTGATGGAGAGTGGTAGAGAACATGGCTATGGAAAAGCCAGTAATCACAAATCCATAGATTTGTGATGATATAAGGTACCATCTGATTCCTCAGGTATAAGATCACTAGGACAACATTTTTGGTTTTCAAGATCATTTCCCTAAAGTTGAAAATTTGAATTAGAATAAATACTTTCTTTATTTTGGTACAATCTCACTGTTTTTCATGCCTTGAACAATTTCCACTTCATCTCTTAAATAAATGAAGTTGAATTTGTTATTCTTGAAGTGTTTGCAGATCATGTGATAGAATGACGGGTCATTCCATCTGTCTCAAACAAAAATTATATACATAAGTCGATCTATAGTGAGATTAATCACATATGGTTCCTAAAATGGACTTATACTTCATATATCATACTGCTTAATATAATAAAACTAGTTTCTACTAAAAAGGGACTTCCTGTAGGTCAGTGGTAGGCGATAAAGGCCAGTCGCACTTCGGTTGTGGGTTCGATTCCTACAGCCTTGTCCGAAGCGATGGGCTGTCGCCCGTCCTGCAGGTTGTCCTTTTTCTAAAACTACATTACTATAACATCCCATCAATAATATCGAAAAAAACTTCTATCCTTAAACAATAATCACTTATGTCCAACATAATCCATTTCAATCTTTAGGCTTATACATAATACTGCAGTCCACTCTCATAACATAGTGAAAACGATTACCAGAGATTTAATACCATCGTTGATCCCCATATATCATAAGATATGTTTTGTTGGTCACATTCTAAACATTCAAAGTCCTTAATCATGTATTCTCTTGAATACCTTAGTGAAAACATGAATGCAGTTAAAAGTTAACACTTTCCACATACCAAAATCCTCAAAATTCTATATACTCAATCCATGATATCACTTAGTCCTTATATCAATCATGAGCTCATGAATACTGTCAAATATTTCATTTTCTCATTTTCCCTTCATTATGCGCATATCATATTTTTTCCAAAAATACCTCAATCACTTCGAATACCACATCAATAAATATTGCAATACTCAATGATACAACATTATTTTGGAATCCCATTACATAAACACTTAATCATTCCACCACATCATTGTCATATTCAACATTGCCAATAGTGATCGCATGTGATTTACCTTTGTCCTTTGCCTTCAGTGGTTGCTCATGTTGATCATCACTAACCCTTGGATTAGGGCAATTATTAGCATAATGCCCCATTTCCTTACACTTGAAGCATTGAAGTGTTGGCGGTGCGTTCTCTGCAGTGTTTGCTTTATTCACATCATTATAAACCCTTTTTCCATTACTTCGACACTCAGCTGCTCGATGACCTTCTTTTCCACACTTAAAACATTTTCTAGTCCCTTTAAGACAATCTCCACCATGCTTCTTTCCACACTTTGTGCATAAGGAAACATTCATCTTCTTTTCACCATTATTCTGAGATTTCTCCTTGAACTCCATCTTTCGTTTCTTGTCAAAACCATGAGATTGATATGTAACACCATCTTCCATTTCTACCTTGATAGCACAACGCACAATTTCTTCATAGCTACTAAAGTCTCTTATAGCTAATGCCCTTCGAAGACTTGGTTTTAAGCCACTGAAAAATCGATCAACTTTACTTTCAGGTTGGATGATAATACCAGAAGCTTACCTTGCAAGTCTTGTAAAATTTGCTTCGTATATACCAACAGATTCATCGTCCCTTTGCTTCAGTTCAAGAAACTCCTTCTCCATCTTTGTTCGAAGAATACGAGGGAAGTAATTATTGAAAAATTAGTTCTTGAACTCGTCCCATTCCATGGACTCAATTTCATCCCTTGGCCTCGTATTCTTGATAAGATTCCACCATTGATCAGCTTCACCTTCCAAACGATATACTACTAAGATGACATTATCATGTTCAGAACATTGAATAACTGAAAATATCTTTTCAGTGGTACTGATCCATTGTTCAGCAACAAGTGGATCAGAAGTCCCACTGAAAGAAGGTGGACGTTGCCTCATGAAGGACTCAATAGAATATTGTTCCCTTCTCTGCTCATTTGGAAGTCCAGAATGATTCATAGCTTGTGTAAGTATAGCAATAAGATTTTGCAGTCCATCTCCCATAACATTTGTTTGTTCAGGAGGGAAATCATTGCATTGTCCATTGCATTGATCAACACGGTTCCTTCGGGTTCCAGCCATCGTCTAAAACCCAAAAAGAATAGTGTGAGAGGCAAAAATCATGCTAGGGAAAACAACATAATAAAGGGGGAGTACCTTCAATATCCAACATCTTAGGTTTAATTCTATGATCGTTAGCGTAATTCTATTACTATAACCTATACGTATACTTATCCCTAAGGACATCCCTAGACATACCATAGAAATATCTCTAGGGATCTCACTAACGTTTTCGCATCCTAGTTTCCAAAGGTTGACTAAACCTTTCCTCTGATACCAACTGTAGCGGTCTGGAATTACTTCCAGTGGACTACAATTGATACCTATCAGGGCACTCCATGGGCGGCTACACCCCCTGGGCGGGACACACCACCATCCCCAGTGGCAGCCATTTCCACATGAAGCCCGTGGGCGGAGAGCCATGCTTCCTCCAACGCTCACATGTGAGAGTTCCCAAGGATCGGATACATTCCTACCTCCTTTGCCTCTGATACAAACTGTAGAGACCCGAAGCTTGACGTACATGGAGATTACATTACATTTGCGGAATACTTAGTACATAACAAAAACACACACTAAAGGATCGTAATAGTTTAGTGTCTTTGGAAACTCGGAACGTAATATTCTAATCGTGGTGAAAGTTCTTCAATATCTCCCATAAAGGTCATCCCTTTTTTTTTACCTAAAACCTTTCTTTATATCCTGGGGAAAAGAAAACATAAAAGGGTGAGCTCAAATGCTCAGCAAGGGCAATAAAGGAAATAAAAATCATATCATATCTTTTTGAAAATCATAACCTGCAAAAGAGATCATAAAATCTTAATAAATCATAGAAGTGAAAATGAGATCCCCATAATCATAACATAAAACTTGAAACTTTGTGGCATGCACACATAATCATGGAAAATCATTTCTTGTTAGTCATGACTCATTGCCAAGACTATCTTAGTGGACAAAGTCCCTTTCTGAACCGAGTTCACTCCTCGTTTCAGTCCTGTATCACTGAACCGAAATAACCTTCCGTTCCAGCCATGTCTATCTCATGAGATATAAAATCTTTACCCAATGCATTGGAGGGAGATATAGGTCCCACCCATCTTATAATGAATCCTTTCTTATGTGTGCCACATAATCATAAATCATACATCATCACATAACCCATGTAATAAAAATGGGATTCTTAAACAACATGACATCATAAAACAATTCATATAAGATAAAGGAATTCATAAAAATGTTTCCATCACAACATAATAAAATCCATGTAATAATAGGGATAAAAACAGAACCCTTTTATTATCTTAGATGGAAAATAATTTTGATAAAATACTTGAACTTCATTCTTGAGGAAAATATCCTTTCTACTTCAAAAACATTTTTTCCTTTCATAACATGTCATACAACTTTAAAATAAAAGAAGTTGATTAAAAATAAACTTGAAAACTTGTAAAGCAAGCTTCTTGGAAATAATGTTTTAAAAATCCATTCATGCCGTATAAGTTAAAAAAAACATTCTTCGTACTTTTGTCGGAAAAGTCAAAAAAGTACCTCGTACGAAAAACGACAAAAGATTCCTTTCATACATATTACTAAAAACTCAACGAAGGGTAAAAATGGATTTAAACAATTGTAGGTGGATGGAAATAATATTACATATTGATGAAACATGGATGTGGATGATAAAATACACCCCAGTAAATACTTATGAATAAACAATCTCGGATAAAAATGAGATTGTGATATTTCCCTTACCTTAGGTCCGATTTGCCTTGTATGTGTCCGAAGCTCCTGTATAATGGTTTAAATAATGTTATTGACCTATTCCAGAATCATACATATTTATATGATATCATATATGGTCATATTATTAGCTTCTTGTTAGTAATATTTCATTGTTACTTGTTACTCGGGTCTTTATAACTTTTTGTTCTTATGCGTGTTTTGTCGAATAAATTCTTATTCTTATCTTTAGGTTATAGATAATTCATTTACAGAATGTTATTAGTGTAGTATATACCATATTCATTCATTCAATTCATTTATATAATCATTATGAAATGAAGATCATGTAGAACGAGTCGCATCACATCGTGGAGACGGTATTCCGTACGTACGCACGAGTGATGATATCGTTCCTAAGATCGTGGAATTGTATTGGAGTATATATATATTATTTCAGTATCAATATTACTTCATAATAATCATATATAGTTACTCATTACACCATTATACCCATCCTTTTAAGGTGATGGTGGAAAATAGATTACACCACGGCGTGGAGACGGTATTCCGTACGTACGCACGTGCGGTGATTTCATTTTTCCGTAGGATGGATAGAAGGTGAATTAGGGTTGTTTCATATTTATGATAACATATCAGTATGTAAGTAATACTGATGTTATTACTTTATCATGAAACAACTAAAGAAGAAGAAGTTGAAGAAGAAAGAAATTGAAAAGATCGGTAATGGATATTACCTCTTCTTTGGAACGCCTCTTTGAATCCTCCACTTAAGGAACTAAGATTGGTCTTTGGAGAAGACCAGGACCTCTAGGATTATTCTAGGGAAGTGGAGAGGAGAAAATGTCAGGGGTTGGCCGAGCTTGAGTGCTCAATTTGGTGTGAGGAGGAGGGGGAGGAGGTGTCCTTTTATAGGGGAGGAGAGGGGCACCTTAGGAATATCTCAAAATATTATTTTATATTAAAGTCAAAATCGGTTTATAATGGTTCCAAAGGGTATTATTTCGAAGCAAAAGTGGGGATGGGTAGAAATACTATCAACCAATAGAATTTAGACAAGTTTAGGATATTATTTTAACCTTATCAATTAGATTTAACTCTAAGTTAAATAATTTAACTTTTACCATGTCTTTTTGTTTTCTTTCACTATATGGTTAATAAACTTACTATAACATGCCAAACGAACCCCAAATTGTTTATTATTAATATATATATCCATATCTAAGTCATTTGGCCGAACCTTAGATTTTTAGGAATACAATAACAATTAATAATATAATATTTGATTTAAAAACTATTTTGTGTCAATTTTGACACTATTTGATATATGATTTTTGTTAAAGTCATAACAGAATTAAATGTTCGAACCAAGTTGATTAAATCAACATTAATATATCATAGTAACCTAGAAAATTAGTGGAACGCATAAAAAATCTCAAATTACATTTATTTTGGTGTTTATAACATCAATTATGTCAATATTTCATTAATAAGATAATTACTGCATCATCGTTGTGTCATAAATAAATTAGATTATTTTATGTCTAAAAAATACAAATAAAATACCATCATGTAGGAAATCGTTTTAGCTTTCTAATGAATATTTACAATCGAATTTATCTTATGTATAACCCCATATTAAAAATGATTTACTTATTAAACTTTGATTTTAACTATTTTAACCTTTCTTTAAATAAATTAATAATAAATGTCCTAATCTAATCCAAGTGGGCCTAAATGGTCATATTTTATTCCTAAGTTTGTTTTTGGTCTAATTACACTTGTCCAATAGAATTATGACATGTGTTAGGGTAATAGTAATATCATATTTACCCTTAGTTACCCTATTTACTATTAACCGCGGTAAAAAAAGTAAAAAGTTACTATTCACCAAAAAATTATTTTCATCTCATTGAAGCACATTTTAGTCCTTGATATTAACCGTGTTTCTCGGATTTTCGAAATTCCATTCACAGAAGCGGCAAAATTAAGTTTTATGAAAAATCCAGTTTTTTTAACTACCACTTAGTAGTTTCACTATTCATCAAAAATTGATGTTTTTTAGAACAATGCCAAAATTTCATCCTAAGCTATATTTCATATTCCGAATTCAAAAATGAAATCTATTTTACCAAATTCATAACATAGAAGTTGCATTAATTAATTTTATAATTAAATCCTGCTGTTAAAATAAATAGCGTGTTTTTAGGAAACAATATATATCAAAAGATTGACACTTGATTATGTCTGGTTTAAATGTGAAATTAAAACCAATGACCAACATTGTATTAAATTGTAAAAATATATTCTAAATATACTTTAAAACCACTCAAATTAATAATTTATCACTATTAATTATTTCGATTAAAAAAGTTGTTTTTAATTATAATTTAGTAATTTTCACTATTCATCAGAATATGAAAGTTATCCGAAAAGTACCAAAATTTCACCTTAGGCTAAATTCGATACTCCGAATCTAAGAATGAAGTTCATTTTGAAAAATAAGATTTACAGAATTTTAAAAAGTGGTTATTACTATTAATAACGACTAGTTTTAATAATATTTTAATAGCACATCGTTGTTTAGTGAAACTCGGTATTGCGTATTACACACGCTATCGAGGAAGGTCGCGATTGCGTGTAATGAAAGGCAAGACAAGGATGCGTGTTGTGCAAGCTCCTTTTGGTGTAGCGTACAACACAAGACATTAATAAAATTAAAAAGAATATTTTTTTATAAAATCTTGGGCTGTTATAGACTATCACATTACTTATCATCTTCTACTTCATTTTAAAAGGTAATGGATCCTTGGGGTGTTGATAATGAGTCTCAAACAACCTTAAGGACACCGAGATTGAGCAGATTAGGGAAATGATCCTCATTTTACATCATGTATGAAATATATCATCCTGGCTTCTGGAATTGTGAAAGGATATGAGCCTACAATATGATGGTTTTTAGACCTTGTTTATAGTAGTGTAGTGTTGTAGGAGTATGAGACCACTATTAAGAATGTTTTAGAATATTCTAATGACATTTCATTATTTATAAGAATATGATATTGTCTTGAGGCATCTTTCATTATCACTTGGTGAGCCTTAGTCAAAACAAGAGTATGAGCTGAATCTTGATCCTTTGGGATATGTTGTGGGTCTTTTGTGGTAGGGATATAAGCCTTACCTACAACATGTTCCACTCTCAATTAGTGATCCCTAGTTGGAATCGGTATATGAGCTCAGTCTATATTTTAATTTCACACTAAAATATGTTTATGGACCTCTAGAATGGGAGAAGGGATATGAACCTCCTCTTGTATTTCCTCATAATGATACTGGCATAGTCATTCATCACCATAAGTTTGAATATGTATATGGAATTTTTGATCGAATAAAATATGTTGCGAAGATTTATAGATAATAATATGAGCCTATCCCGAGGCATGTGCCACTCTCAGTTGGTGACCCTCTGCCTAAATGGGGATATAATCCTAATACTAGGCCTTTGGAGTATGCCAATGGTCTTTTTTGATAGAAATATATGCCTTTTCATGAGTCATGTGACCCTATAACTTGGTGACACCTGACTAGAATGGGTATATTATTCAAATCATGGACCTTTTGAATATGCCTCCAGACATTTTAGATAGAAATATTCCCCTATCCTAATAAATGTACCACTCTCACCTAGTGATCCCTAGTTGGAATGAGAATTTTATCCCATTCTAACACCTCATCATTTACCAGAGTATGCTGATATTACTCCTAGATGGATGCAATAATTCATGCTTGATCCAAATAAAACACTTGTTTATAATGATCAGAGTGTTGAGATTTCCTAGCTATAGGGTTATGAATATGCACCTGCCCCTCTATCTATTCCAGTGCCAGAATATGTTGATATAGTTATTCAGCTATTTCTAATATGTAATGGAATTTTATAAAAGATTGAAAAGGGATATAAACCTACACATTTTCCATCTCCACTATGTACTAGAAGATATATTCGATTGAAGTGGTGATATGAGCCCACTTTTGTTCTCTTTGTGCCACCAGAATATACTGATAGAATTTATGCACAGGGATAAAAATATGCACCTCCCCTATTCCTACTTCATGAATATTCCTACAGAATTGTTCTGATTGATTATGGACATGAGCCTTCTCACTGGTTACTGAAAGAATTTTTCGGTAGAGATCTATGGTGGGAGTGGGGATATGGGCTCACTCACGATTATCCAGATCCTTCCTCACCTGATGTGTCTTCCTTATTACTCATACGTGGGTGTTATAAGTGACAGTGTGTTGGGTGGTAATTTTAGCAGGCGACTAATGGGTACCGTTGGGATGGCCATAGAGATGGAAGTTGAAAGGATCCCTCCTCATTGGACCCTAAACCATAAGGGAGTAGTAGTTGGCCCCTTGATCCACCTTCCTTAGTCACTGAAGGTTATTATTGTCTCACTCCAGGGATAAACTTACAAAGCTGTTGGTTATCAAAATAAGGGACACTATATTTACTATATATTTCTTTAGACGATTAATACTCATCAATTTTAGTACTTGAGAACCCTTGCAGGAAGACTTGATGGTCAGGATCTTACCGTGTTAATGGTGTTCTCAGACCATCGTATTCACCACCCTATTCTAAGTAAGTAGTGTGGGAGAGCACATTTTGAATCCCATAGGGGTTAAAGTTGAATCTGATTTTCTTGAAATATTGTTGGATAAATAAATTTTCTCATATATGTGTGTTGTTGATGAGAGAAGTATCTACAATCGTGAAGGCAATAAGGAATAATGCCATCGATTAGTAAACCATTGTATGCATGATATATGCTCCATTAAATATGCATAGGTAACAAAATTTTCATTTTATTAATGATTTGACCATTCTTCTCATGTGGTATTTTCAAATAGAGGATGAAATTATTTTACGAGAATCCATGTTATAGAGGATCAGCTATAAGATCCATGTCATGGTCAACCGATCATCTTTCTATTTGAGAGTCTCACATTGTATTCACCATTTTTTGTGTTTATTATGTATGAAAATTGATTCAACACCGGATTAACCAATCATCCTTTTATTTTAGATATTAATGTTAGGTTCACCATTTTTTGTGTATATTATTATTGAAAAATGGATTGAAACATGATTAACCAATCATCCCATTATTTGAGAGATTCAGGTCCTGTGCACCATTTTTTTCCTCAGAAATAGGTAGGTGGATTTTTTTCTGGTGGTCTGATTATAGGGGGGTTCAAAGTTGTGCACAATAATTAACATCGAGATCACCACTTTTTAACATTTCAAAGAAACTCCCAATGGTTCCTGTATCCATAACTAGGTACATAACTTCTTTCGCAAGGATGGCACTCAGTTGGGTTTTCTGACCAAATGATACTTTGGAACTCACATTGGTTGGGAGGATGACAAGTTAGGCTCATTATAACCTTTTGGGGGGAATTGGTTTTTACTATGGGAATCTCTTATAGATTTAAGATATGTTCCAAAATATTTTCCTAATCCTGATACAAGACCAGTTACTCTAACAGAATGATCATAGGTTAAGTCTCTTTATATGCAAAGAGATGGGGGTTCTTGTTGTTGAATCGATATGAATGTATCTGAGGTACTTCATCCACTTCCCTATGGTGGGTAGATGCTAATATATTGAAGTCATATAACTTGTAACTCTAGATTTATTTCTTAGGGAAGTAGTTAATATTTCAAGGATGGGATTGAGCCATTATGAGGAATCCTACATATCCGGTTTTATAAATGGAATAAAAACCACATTGTTTGTTAAAATCATGAAGTTTAATGTCTTACATAAAGGACATATATATGGGAACATGGGCACTTTTTATTTGAGATTAAACCTTAAGGAGACATCTTATGTATCTTGGTTATAGTAGGAATCAGATTTACCACAGTTCATTCATGACCTTAGGACTTTCCCCTAGGTATATAACCATATATGTTGGGTAATTATATCAGGTCACTATTCATGGAATACACGCTAAGGTTTCCTTGGTTGGTGGAGATTCACAATTCCAATGATGTTCTTACCGCAACTCCCTAAGTCCATTTGAGCTATACTCAGTGAGAAAAATAAGGGATAGAAGGTAATTAGCCTCATTTCATATGGGTGAGGGGATTACATGCAGAGAAAACAAACTGGATTATTAATATAGATATTGGGACTTATTAAGGCGTCCTACATATCTTGGTTATGGATAAAACCAGAGTCATCATAGTTCAGTGATTTCTTAAATCATTGGTGGATGAGGAAGGACCATCATCCCATGGGAGAGATTAAGTCCAAATGGTAAGAATGTCAGAGACATGGATGGACTTACATAGAAGTGGATGCACATTTTAAATTAGGATTGATCCATAGAAAGGTGTCCTATGTATCCTAGTTATTCTAAGAATTAGATTCCTCATATTTTAATAAGTCGAGGCTTACACACTGAGTCTGCCCTTATATTAGGGACATATAATATTATTCCACTAATCGAGGCTGACACACTAAGGTTGACCTTATATTTAGGACATATCATATTATTCCATTGATCAGGGATTACATAGTAAGGTTTCCCTTATTTGAGGGACATATCATATTATGCCACAGATCGGGGATTACACATTGTGGCTTCCCTTATATGTGATACATATCATATTATATCACTGATTAGGGATTACACATGAGGTTTCCCTTATGTATGAGACATATCGTTTTATTCCACTTATTTAGGCTCATACACTAAGGTTTTCCTTAATAGAGGTCGAAAAAGGTTATCAAGTCCTGGAACACCTGCTTGGACAAGTCTACTTGTCTTCTTGACATGCATTGACTGTCTAACTAACATGCATTGATTGTCTACTTTACATTCCATGATTTTCTACTTGACATGTTGGGGGATGTCTTCTTGAAATATCCAAATACAATCATTTGAACCAGTTGAATTGTCAAAGAGACATTGCAAAATATGGATAGAATTTCTATAGGTTATTGAATGACCAAGACTAACTTGTCTAGAATACATTGAAAGAATTTACTGGTTGATCATGGAATCCATCATACGACCTTGCCTGACATGTTTGGAGGGCATCACATGATCTATTTAACATGCCCTATTATCATCGTGAAAGATAGTTGACATGATTGGAGTGCGTCCCGAGAGTCAATGTGACATGTCTGGAGGGTTCTTCATGTCCTGAATAATCTTCCCGGGTGTCATCATGAAAGCTGTGTAACACCTCTAGAGGACATCCCAAGAGCTAGCTGACATGTTTTAAGGGTTCCATTAGACTTGACTGGATTGTTTGGAGGACATCATCAGAGTTGATTGACATGTCCTGATTCCATCATGAGTCTTAGCTGATATACACTAGTGTCACCGTATGATTTGGAAGATATGTCTAGAGGTCATCATGATGTCTGGATGGAAATCCTAGAGGGTTTCATGATACTTGGGTGAAATGCCCACAGGGTTCTATATGTCTTTCTTTGACCATGTCTATGGGACTCTCCATGATCCAAATAGTATACCAAAGGAGCATCGTGTGATCTAGGTGATATTTCCAAGTTTCATCGCATGACTTGGGGTGGTTCATGAAAATTGGATGAAGATCAACATATATTTTATTTTGATAAAGATCCCATCTTTTTAGTTTCTGTTCCATCCATTTATTACATATGCAATAGGTTTATTCATTGTTAATTTATTTATGTCTTGTGTGACTGATTTGTATGCAGGAAGTTCTTCATACAATCTAACTGAAGTCCTTCACATGATCTATGAGTGATCACATTAAGTGCCTATGCATGCTATATAAACTAATTAAGTGGTACCCCAAACATTACCTACCAAAAATACATTCAGGCCATGAGATCATCTACCCTGAGAAATCTAATCTGGTGACCGAGTGTGCCTATCAGTGGATCCAAGGATTTATTTTTTGATACTGGGGTGAGGGATTTATAGAAATTATCACCTCAGTTATTAACTGCTTAGTGCGGCGTGTATAACAAAAATCTAGACTGGAGTTGGTGGAGGGATTTGATGTCATTCATTTTTGCGAGGTCTTCCCGTAGGTCCTTCCAGAGGTGTCACATGATTTTCAGTGGCTGTGAGATCATCTTGTCAATGTACCATTTATTGTATTATAGAGGGATTTCGATATTTTCAGGACAACATGTATATAGACTTTCACGAGTTTATAATACATGATGAAAGGCCATCATGTTATCTGAGATAAATTGTCTTGGTTCTTCCACAAGATAAGTATGGATTTCTTGGGCCTTTTTGAGAACATGATTTCATTATGAAGGGCTTTTGTGATGTCATTCAAAGTGCACGAGCATGTCCCATGAAGTTTATGTGTCACACCCCTTCTGATACATTATTTTAATTTAATTGTTTTTGGGTCTCACTTTTGAGATGTAGGTTGAGATAGTTTTATTTTAAAGGAAATTTGGGTTCATACATGGGTGTGCAGCCATATGTGCGTCCGTGTGTAGTGCCCAACCTTAATTAGATAACTTTTTATTAATAAACTTATTATTACATGGGCATGTGACTATTCTGCGACCATGAACACATCTATGAGTGGAGTCCAAACTTAATAATTAGTGAAATTATTTTTGCGACTGGTTTTATAATTTTAGTTTTATTATTAGTATTTTTATTATTTAAGTTAATATTTCAATTAGGTATTATTATTATTATTTATATTATTTGAGTTAATACTTTAATTTGGTTGTTTCTATTATTTTTGATCTTTTATTTCAAGTTTTATTATTCGTATTAAATTTTATTATTATGAATTATACTTTTGTTTTATTCTTTTATTTTATTTTATTTTATTTTTATTTTTCTTTTATTTTATTTTATTTCTTCTTTTTTTCATTTCCCTCATTTACCCTTCCACCCCTTGGTCCATCGTGCTACCCCCTCCCATCCCAAAAACTAACCTGCATCAGACCTTCCCAATCCTCCCTTCTTCATCCCACCACCCACACTCCCTCTCCCCTTCCCTTCCCAGAGACCGCCTTGCACCACCCAATGACCACCCTACGGTGTGCCGCCCCACTTCCTTGCACGACCTATTGTCTGTGCCTCCTTTGTCACACCAAACCGGTAGCGCCCCTCTTCCCTTCATCAAGTGAACCTGAACCAGACCTCCTTACCAACTTCCCGTCCTCCTTCTAGTGCAAATTTGACCACCCTGCTTCCCTTATCCAGCATGGCTTCCCTCTAGGTAAACCCTCCTCCTCCAATTTTGGGTCTTCATTCATATTCATTATGGTTTCATATTTTCTTCTAGTTCTTTTATGATGTAATTGATTCGATTGTTTGATTTTAGGGGTTTAATTGTGTTGTTTGTGGTGTGATTAAAGTGAAACAAACTTGGCATACTATGTTGTGAAGTTTATCTACATTGAGGTTGGTGGTTAATCCTATATAATTGTAACACAAAACATTATGTGATGTGTTTAAATAATTATTCATATTTATTTATTATTTTGCGTATTGTGAATGTCATTTTTATGGAGATTTGATGTGTATCTAATTTTTAGTAGCTTTTTTATGTGGTATGTGCATAACTTTCTGTAAAAATCCCATGTTGAACTGTTTACTAGTATTGATAGATTGTGTAGTTTTTTTCCAAACGGTTTAAGGGATATTGTTCATGTTTTGGAATATGCTCAATGTATGTTTGGTTTTGAAGTGTCTTTTTTCTACTTGAAATTGAGTGTATTTTTGGTGAAAACCCTTGAAATTTTATTTTGAAATGTTTTATAGATTGTTTAAGTGTTTAATTTATTTATTAAATTATATGTGTAGTGCATTGGACCTCACTGCGATGGTTTTGGGCTACGGGCGTTGAGGAATCCTACATGTACATTCATAGAGTAAGTCATATATATATATGCCCACTTTGTGAATATTCCCTCATGGTGTGGGGAGTATGTGAAATACAACTTGGGGTATATATATATGTATAAATTTATGTGCATGTATACACTAAGGGTTGGTTTGAGTGGTCATTGAAAAATAGCGTCATGTTTGAGGTAGGCCCCCCACTGCACATGCCTTTAAATTTAGAATTTATTAACTACTTGATATTTCATTGATTTTTGATAAATGAGAAATTGTATTATATAATTATTTTTTGAATTATTACTTGATGTAAACAAAGATGTTTATTTTATTCACAACACTTGAATTATTTTCTTTGTGAATTGATGCACAATAGTGAAAGAATGCCTGTTTGGACTTTGAACATAATTCATGAACATTCAAGTGCGGTTCTGGTTTAATGTCAAATTTTCTCTACTGATGCATGAACAAATATTTTTCTTTCTTTTTAGGAATGGGTCTTTTTAAAAGTTTCATAAGGCCCCTTTGTCACTATAATAAAATTAATTATTTTGAAAAATATCTTTGGGGTGACTCAGGGGTGATCTTGCTATGTAGGTTGGTTGTGTGAGTTGTTGTGTGTGATGTTCATGCATTGTGGTTGGTTACTTGATTAATTTTTTTGAATCACCCCTTTTCATTATATGTGTTGACATGGGATCCTGGCATAGTAAGTGAATTTTATGTGAATGATTGTTGCACTAGTTTAGATTACACACCGACTAGTGGCCCATATAAGAGAGATGTTTTGTTATTATTATTTATATGGGATTGGGCCCCTCGATCAGGACAGGTTGGGAGATTGTCGGGCGTTAGGGTATTTTTATGTCATTGAGAGTAGGCATGCCTTCAGGATGAGTAACATGTATAGTACATTCTGGATTGTTCACGAGCTCCTTGATTTGACCTATGTTTTCATTTAAATATATTGGTATGTGGCAGATGCTTGAGGTGCTTAGTTTGTTTGTTGGCCCCCGTGCGCCACTTTTCCATTTCCCTTATTGTGTGTTGTGAGTGTGTATGGTTTTCCTCTTATTTAAAAACAAAAAATTGTATTTTAAATTGTTCGCAGAAATTTTTTTAATAGGTAATTCATCTTTATCCTTCCAATATTAAAATTTATTTTAAATTGAAAAGGGAAATTGACTATTAATTTATTTATAAATTATATTGTGGGTGAAAAATCATATTTTATATAATATAGTTCAAACCTGAAATTAGTAAAATTATTTATTTAATGGTATTGATTTGGGAAAAGATATTTGGGAATACCTTCTGAGTTTTAATACTCATTCCTATAGAGTTTTCTTGTTTTAATTTCTATTGTAGGTTCCACTTGAGATTTTTTTCCATGGCGAGTGTTGGTTGTGGTTTGGAGAGTGACACTCGGGGTCACGAGGAGTTTTGGTCATGGTCTGGTTAGTGTGTGTTGTTGGTTGTTATTTTTTTTCGTGTCTTTTATTTATATTGAATTATTCCACCTTTGTATACTTCTTTATTTATTTTCTTTGGGAGAGACTATTCCCAGATATTCTCTGCTGATGCCCTGGTGCTTGTCGCCATCCAGTGAGGATCGATAACGCCTCTCTAGCCTTATCACGAGCCGACTCGGGTGTCCTGTTCAGGGTCGACCCGGGTTGGTTCATGACCAAATGGTATCCGAGGGAGGTTTTGTTATGGTTATTTGGGGTGTTAGGTAGATCAGAGATAGTATTGTCAGTACTCAAGTGTTAGGTTTGGGAAAATAATCAAGAACTCTTGCTCATTCCGATCCTCGAGTAACTAGATGTGGTTCAAGATTTATGTTTTTGGATTTGGTCTGTTTGGATGGGGGATGACAGTAGGCGTAAACTGGTACTGTGCGTTTTCTCACATAGAATTGAGACCCATGTGATGCCCGAGAGTACGGTTCGACACTCCAAGTGGTTGGAGCTTGCCTAGGGCATAATCTTCTAATCCATGTAGCCAGGTCTAGCACAACCACCAGTTCTCCGTCCAGGTGGTTTAGTGTTGGTGATGTCATGGTTCAGTTTTGGGTTGGTGTGAAGGGGTTTTTAAAAGGAAAGTGGATTTTGCGGTTACTCTTGTTTTATCTTGGTGTGAGTTTGGAATGATTTTTGGTGTGCGTTTCTCTTGGACCTTGTTTTTAGAATTTGGCTTTTGATTTTTTGAAATTGAATTTCTAAAAGAATGTCTTGGGTTATTTGAAATTGAAGTGATTTGTTTTGGAAATGGAAATCATTTTGAAAATTTTTCTTAAATTTTTGATATGGTTTTGGAAAAAGGTATTTTGGGAATATAGTAAATGTTTTGATTTGAAAGGAGAAGATCCTTGTTTTGGTCTAATGGTATTTCTATGGGTTCTCTAGTGTTCATGTGGACAAGATTAATGGATAGTTGGTGGATCGTGTGGATGGGTGCCTAAGTGGCAAAAAAATTTATATTTGCGAGGCATCATGGAATATTAGTGGCGAGTGATTGATTTATAAGGTCACTTCTTATTTTATGAAAAGTGTGTTTTTCTCTAAAATGAATTTTTGTGATTAAATGAATTTTTAATTGAAACATGGTTTTGATCTAGGAGTAAAAATTATGGTTTCAAAAGAGATTTTGGACTTTTTTGGGAAGTGCATGTTTTTATTTTTCAAGCGGGTGTTTTTCATTCAAAATAAATTGATGCCTTGGGATGAAATTATCATATTTTCATCTAAAGTGAGGATTTTTGTTTTGTGAGGTTCTTGATTTTGTAGAAGGATATCTTGTGTTTCTTTTTTGGGATATGCCCCATAGAAACGTCCCATGGGTTTCTAGAAGGTCTCTCTCAGTTTTTGGCTCATCCTAGATGCTCAGTAGAGTGATGGAGTTGGGTTCTGCTCAGTTGTGACATTTGTTTTGTAGGCATTGAGGTTAGATGAATATCATTGAGTGTTTTGGGAATTTTGGGCATGTATTCAATTTTTGAGGGACTCCAATTTGTTGTACCGGTGTAAGTTGCCTCTAGTATGTTTGGAGGAGCAGGACAAAACTAGTGAATGGTGATTGTTCTATTTTTTTGCAGATTAGGATGTCTTGAGAAATCCTTAATACTAACATCATCCTATGGTTGTACCTAAGTATGTGAAGGTGTGGAAAAGTGGTGGAGCTCGTAGGTGCTCGACCAGTCAATAGATGATGAAGAAGGTGTGTTGAGCCTTTGATGATCTAGTTTCATGTTCCTGAGATGTGGTGTGAAGCAATCAGTTTAAAACTCACAGTAGTTTTTGGTCTTGTTTATATTATGGTAAGGAAAGGGTTCTTCATCTGATGGGGAGTGTAAACCTAAGGGACCTATTCTTCGAATTATCCTTTAATCTATTCGTTTTGTATGTCTGACACACCACTCAATCACCTATATCTAGTGTGGTCAGTTGGGAAGTCTAAGTCATTCTCTATAATTCTCAATTGGTATTTTGATGGAGTGGTATCTTGGAACACAAGGAGAAGTCTATAGGTTGATTTTCTAATGGAGGAAGTTCCAGTAAGATATGAAAAACATATGACTACATGGCGGTAGATACTTCAGACATCAGGGTGTTGGAACCATGGCCATTCTATGGATGAATTGGAGTACGGTTTGTGTTTGTTGTGAATCCTCATTAGATGGTTAGAATGTTTTCCAGTAATGTTTTCATATAGTTCGAGCAGACAACAACATTGAAGGTGGCGTCATTTCCCAGTGTTTTCCAATTTTTTGGGCTTGAAAATCAGGAAATGGGGAAAAATGTGTTTGGAAAAGGGACTTCTGCACAAAAGGCTATGTGTGTTAGAAACAAGTGTGAAAGGCATGTTTTGGGATCAGATCACCAAAAAATGGAAAAGGCATGAGTTGCGCAGAATATTGGAGTGGTGCACGATAAACATGGATTGCGTGCTAAATTGGGTTTGCATGAAATAGTGAAAGTAGGTTGGTGTTCTCACGCAAAAGGTGTTTCAGGATCAGAAAACTGAAAAATGGAAAAGGCAGGAGGTTTGCGAAAAATCCGGATATGTGCGTGAAAAATGATTCCTGTGCAAAAAAGGATTGCGCGTAAAATGAGAGTTTTTCACGACATGGTGGGTTTTACGTGTGGGGGTTGGTGACCACTATAAATAAGAGGTGACCCCCTCATTCAGGTGGGTAGAAGACTTAGGGAATATCTGAGTTATGATGTGTGTAAAAAGTTTCACGAAGAGGTAGTTGTGTGTAAAAGGATGGTGTTGTGCGTAAAAGATGAAGTTGCGTGTAAAAGTGGTAGCTGTGTGTAATAGTTGACGTTGTACGTAAAAGGTCACGTTGCACAGAAATGTTGAAGTTCCAAATAAAATGTTGGAACTACTCATAAAGGTTGTATTTGCATGAAAGTTTTGCACGCAAAAAGAAAATATTGCGCGCATAGTGTGGGTGTTGCGCGCAATTATTAGTACAGGCTGAATAAATGTTCTTCTTACCCAGCTAAGTGGTTCAGTGATTTCAAGTGCATCAATTCAGGACTTCGATGGAAGAAGTATATTGTGCTGAATTGATATAAAGACTTCAGTTAAAATCTATTGAAGCGTCATTTATGTCAATAAACTGAGTTAGACCTCTCAAAAGGTAGTGAGCTAGGGGGAGTCGATAGAACTGATCCGAGGGATACAATGATCTATCCCTGATCCTTTGTAAAGGCAGTGTGCCTGGCACAGAGTGGCTCTGACCCAATCTTGTAATCCTTGAACTTGTAATGATTATTTGATTTAGGTACAACCGACGCACTGTCGACGTATGCTCCTTGGACGTAGCCCTTTGTAGTGAACCAAGTAAAAGTGTTGTGTCATATCCCTACTTTCATTTGTTTGACAGAGTTAATAAGTTCCTTCCAACATGGGAATAAGATCCACAAGTTGACACCCTAATTCACCCATCCCCTCTTAGGGTGTTCTAGGGTCCTACACATGGCCCCAGCCATAGGTCTAGGGGTGAAGCTTGTGCGAAGTCAAAACTCATCAGACATGGGATTGTTTTGGTCCAACTTAAGTTTGTAGTGTTAGGATGGGGAAAACATAAATTTCCCTATTGCAGTACTACCTCTGAAGGCTTCATTTTTGTTGTAAGGGGAATGAAGCCCTTGTCTCGTTACTGTGGTCTTAATTTATGGGTGTTCCTCTTGGGATCTAAGGAGGATAAGAGAATCTGTATTCTTATAAAGCCAATGAGTGTTCTATTTGAATCTTTTTATGGGTCGATAAGTAATCAAAATTGTACGCATTTTGGAGATGATCATGTATTGTGGAATTGATGTGTTCCTGTATAGTTCACCTCTTGGTTAGGGGTTTTTACTGTCAAACCACTCTAATGTGGCAGAGTATTGGACAATGTAGGAATCATTCATGTAGGTCAGACCATGTTTGTGGGTTTGTGATGAAGAGTTCAGTCCATGTCACTCAAAGTAAACTAGGAATGCCTGTGCAGGTGTCACGGTGTTAGGAAAATTCTAAAATGGTGGGGAGACCCACTACAGGTCTCCCCGAAGTCTCCTCTTATGTTGGTTTGGTTAAACTTAGGGATCTTGGAGAGTCAAGCCGGTGATAGAGGGTTTTATTGGTTTTTGAGTTGTTTTGGTTTCAAGAACCAATGTGTGAATAAAATCCTAATAAGGTGGGAAGACCACCATTGGATGAACTTGTGAAAAAACTCTACTTTCAAAGTGTGCTTGGTGTGGAAACTCCTTAATTCTACTCTGTCCGACCTTGACTATGGTAATTGGTTATCTCGGGTAGTGGGTACTTGACGAGTGTTCTTGGAGATCTCAAATGACCCTGGTGATCCCTATGTTATGGGTTAGGGTGTTCCATGTCATAGTTGTGTTTGGAGATGTATTATTTACCAATGGTTGTTTTTCTTGGTGAATCTAGTTTTGAGATATATGGAGCTTTAGGTTTTGCATGTTTTAATGCTCGGTCTTCAGGTGATTGAGTTTTTGTTTTAAGTATACTCACAGTCTTACTTGGAATATTATCTTGGTCAAGTCTTTTGGGACTTTCTGGAGGCAAAAAGTGTCATGGTGGAGAGCGTTTTCACACCCATACCGATGCTTTATTTTAATTTAATTATTTTGGTTCTCACTTTTGAGCTGCAGGTTATGCCGGTTTTATTTTAAAGGAAATTTGGGTTCATACACAGGTGCGTGGCGGTACACGTGACCGTGTTTAGTGCCCAACCTTAACTAGAGAACGTTTTATTATTAAATATGTTATTACACAGGTGCATGACTATTCTGAAACCATAAACGCATCTGTTCAGGTGTCCAGATTCAATAATTAATGAAATTGTTTTTGTGACAATTTTTATTATTTTTGTTTTATTATAAGCATTATTATTATTTAAGTTAATATTTAAATTAGGTTATTATTATTATTATATCAGTAAATACATTAATTTTGATGTTTCTATTATTTTGGTTTTGTTATTTTTAGTTTTATTATTGTTATTATAATTTTTTATTATTAATTAGACATTTATTTTAGTCATTCATTTTAATTTTATTTTCATTTCATTTTATTTTATTTTATTTTCTCTCTTATTTTTTTTTCTTTTGCCTCATTTCCCCATCCCCCCTTGGTCTGTTTCACTAGCCCCTCCCTTCCCAAAACCCTACCAACATTGGACCTTCCACATCCTCCCTTATTCATCGTGCCACCCACACTCCCTCTCCCATTCCCTTCTCAAAGACCGCCTCCGCCACCAGGTGACCCCCCTGCAGCGTGCTGCCCAACTGCCTCGCACCACCTCTTGTCTGTGCCTACTCCAGCACACCAAAATGGTGGTACCCCTCCTCCCTACTTCCAGAAAACTGGAACTAGACCTCCTTGTCGATGTCCCATCCTCCTACCAATGAAAATTCCAGTGCCCTGTTTCCCTTCTCCAGTGCGGCTTCCCTCTGGGTAAACCACCCTCCATTTATTTGGGGTCTTGATTCATGTTCATTGGAGTTTTAGACTTGCGTTTGGTTCATTTAAGGTGTAATGAATTCGATTTTTTTATTTTAAGGGTTTAGTTGTGTTGTTTGTAGTGTGATTGAAGTGAAACAACCTTGGTGTACTAAGTTGTGAAGTTTATCTACATCTAGGTTGGTGGTTCCTCTTATATAATTGTTACCTGAAAAATTATGTGATGTGTTTAGTTAATTTGGAATATTTATTTTTTAGTTTGTATACTACTAAACTGGTTCCGTTGGAGATTTTATGTGTATCTAAATTGTTAGTAGCATGATTATGTGGTATGTGCATAATTGTTTGTGAAAATCCCATGTTGAACTGTTTACTAGTATTGATAGATTGTGCAGTTTGTTGTTAAAAGGTTTAAGGGCTGTTGTTCATGTTTTGGAATATTGTCAATGTACTTTTGTTTTTAAAGTGTATTTTCTTACTTTAAATTGAGTTTATTTTTAATGAAAAACCTTGACGTGTTATTTTGAAATGTTTTATAGATTTTTTAAGTGTTAATTTTATTTATTAAATTATATGTGTAGTGCGTTGGACCTCACTGCGATGGTTTTGGGCTTCAGGAGTTGAGGATTCCTTCATGTACATGCATAGTGTAAGGTATATTATATATATATTTCATCTTTTTAATATTCCTTTATGGCACAAGAAGTATATTCAATGAAGCTAGGGGTGTATATATATATATGTATGTTTAAATGCATGTGCATCTATACGCCAAGGGTTGGTTTGAGTGGTCGTTGACAAATAACATCATGTTTGAGATAGGTCCCCCACTACACTCCCCATTAAATTTAGAATTCATTAATTACTTTATATTTCATTGATTTTCAATAAATTAGAAATAGTATTAGATAATTATTTTTGTAATAATTACTTGATGTAAAGGAAGCTATTTATTTTTTGCACGAAACTTGAATTAATTTCTTGATGAATTGATGCACAATAGTTAAAGGATTCCTATTTGGCCTTTTAACATAATTCATGAACTTTCAAGTGTGTTTTTGGTTTGATTTAAAATGTTATCTTCTAAAGAATGCAAAAATGTTTTTCTTTCTCTTGAGGAATGGTGTTTCTTTTAAAAGTTGCATAAGGCCCTTTTAACACTTTAATAAAATGAATTATTTTGAAAACTCTCTTTAAGGTGACTCAGGGGTGATCTTTCTATGTACATTGGTTGTGTGAGTTGTTGTGTGTGATGTTCGTGAATTTTGGTAGGTTACTTTATTAACATTGTTGACTCACCCCTTTTTTATTACATGTGTTGACATGGGAACCTTGTATAGTAAGTGAATTTTCTATGAATGATTACTTCACTAGTTTAGATTATGAATTGGCTAGTGTCCCATAGCATATAGATGTTTTATTATTATTATTGATTTGGGATTGGGCCCCTCGGCTTGGCCAGGTAGGGAGACAGTCGGGCGTTAGTGTGTTATGACGTCATCGAGAGTAGGCAAGACTTCAGGATGAGTCATATATATAATACATTCTAGATTGTTCATGATCTCCAATGTTCAGCCCATGTTTTATTTAGAGTTTATTTGTATGTGGGAGATTATTGAGGTACTTAGTTTGGTTTCTGGCCCCCACATGCCACTTTTCCATTTCCCTTATTGTGTGCTATGTGTGCGCATGGTTTTCCTCTTATTTAAACACAAAAATTTGGATTTCCAATTTCTCACAGAAATGTTTTAAAAATTTAATACATCTTTATCCTTCAAACCTTAAAAATTATTTTAAATTGAAAATGGAAATGGAATATTGATTGCTTTAGAAATTATAGTGTCGGTGAAGACTCATATTTCATATAATGTATTTCAAAACGGAAATTAGTAAAATTATTTATTTAATGATAGTTCTTTGGGAACAGATTGTTTGGCATGACTACTAAGTTTTAATACTCATTCCTATAGTTTTTTCTTGTCTTTATATTATTCTATAAGTTCTACTAAATCTTGTTCACCATGGGAGAGTGTTGGTTGTGGTTTGGAGAGTGAATTTCGGGGTCACGGGGAGTTTTGGTCATGGTTAGGTTAGTGTGTGTTGTTGGTTTTTCTTTCCTTTTTGTGTAATTTATTTACTTTTCAATATTCAACCTTTTTCTGCTTCTATATTTATTTCCTTTTGGCAAAAAAATTCCCAGTCATTCTCTTCCGATTCCTTGGAACATTTCCCCAGCCTGGGAGGATCGAGAATGCCTCTTGGGCCTTGTCATTGGCTGACTCATGTGACCGGTTCAGGGATGACTTGGGTTGGTTTGTAACATTATGACTAAAACATTCTCCCAAATTTTCCATTTTTTATTTCCTTATTTATTTTACAATGTACTTGTGTCTCATGATTTTTCTTGAGTATTATCGAGGAAAGTCATTCTACCCATTGGTGATGCACCGTGTGACCAACAAAATAACTTATGGTGATGCGTCAACATTATAATGGTAAAATCCTTTTGCTTATTTTTATAGCCAAAGTGGGAGTGAGAGATTACCGGGATATTTCTAAATCCTTTAATGTGACAGGTTTGACATGATATCGGGATGTTGGATGACCAAGAGGACATGTCAGGGATTCTGTGGTGTCTCATGGGATGCATGGGTGTGTTGAATGAGTTTTACGACCATGATAGGCTCTTGAATTTTTGATATTTTTTTTCTATTTTCTAGGTATTTTTGGATAACTTGTCTGCTTCCCACCATCAAACTATTTTCAAGACCCAATAGTGCTCGTATGGTATCCGCCACATGATCATCGATTATCCATGTCTACTTTGTAAAAGTATAAGGACTTGTCAAAGGAGATATGAGTGATCTTTCATAGGTTATGTGTTGCACATGGATGCCTCAAATTACGTTTTAAGTCATCATGATCATGTGATTTCATATGGTTCACTTGATCCAAGTGATCTTGTCCACCTTCTTCTTGATTTAATCTAAAGAGAAAATAATACCCATATTCAGGTACTTCTTCCCTTGTGAAATTTTCAATGCTCATTTGGAGGGCGTCAACAATACCCATTAACCAAAACAATAAATCTATGATTTATGAAAAACTAACCGATCTATCATAAGGATAACATTAAATAGATCCATGACAAGAACCATAAAATCCAAAACTAGCTCAGATTTTGATATCAAAAAATAACACAAGGGACATAAAAAACCCTTCTCGTTCTTTCTTAGAGGACTCGTCAACAATATGAAAAAATACATGAGTTCAATTAGACGTTTTATAATTTACTTGAAATAGGTTGATATTAAAAAATGAGAGGCCCTGATATCAAATAAATTGGTCTCTAAAGAATAATTAATAATGATAGTACTTCTCACAGTTGTAGGGATCTCACCAACCTCCATTGGATACTCTTTAAATATGTGAAATTTCTTCATTATAGAAGCTTATATATGAAAACCTATTGTCTTCAAAACATATTAATACACTATAAGACCTTTATGTTCTGACGATCTGTTACCCGAATGTAGAGAATAAATTCATAATAGAACTTTTACTAGTGAAATTGATGTCTATATGAGTTAAAGATTTTATAAGGCATGGGGAATGTGCATATAATGTTCCCTATATTGCTACATTGGTGGAAATTCATAGGTCCATTTATACAAACTACTTAAAGTAGGGTATATTTCCACTGATGATAACTACTAATACCACATGTACGAGCCTCGTTCCACTTTCTATTATCTCTAAAAGATCCATTGGAACTATCACTAGGTGGAAGAGGAATCCTAATTAACAATGACGATCGTACCAGGTCAATATGTACTACTAAATATATATTAACTACTTAATCATATGTGATAACCTCCATCATTTAAATATTAGATATAATATTCGATATCAATCCCATCTAAAACTTACGAGCCTTTGAATTTTACTCAATATAATGTTGGTAGGGAAATGAACTTGTTTGAAAAAGTGGATGAAATATTTCATTACAGATTGATCACCTTGTTGATGGTTGGAAAACACCATGGATTTATATATCACTAATTATTTAGGAAAAAATAGATGAAAAAATATAGTTTTAAAGTCTCCCAATTTAAACCTTCATGATTTTTTTCTTGAACAATAGTGTTCCACCATCTTGGACTATGTCTTAAAGCTTTAAGGTGGAATATTTTACATTGATGAAATCTAGTGTTTCTAAGAAGTCTAAAACATTATCTATCTTCTCTAAAAAGTTCTCCACTTACAAAGGATAATTCATTCCTTGGAAGTAATGAAATAACTGAGACCCCACTATAGTATGTAAACACTATATCCTTATTATAAAACACTAAAGAGCATTTACTCAATACATTATTTAAATGATAAATATTAGAATATTAAAATGTAAAAATTAACTTCATTTTCTAATTCATCATATTAAAATTATCTTAGTATGAAATTTTGATATTTTTTTCTAAAAAGGTTGGGTTTTAGTAGAAAAATACGGTTTTCATGAAACTTTTAGTTTGTATAACTTTATCATTGTTAAATAAAGTCTTATATGTTTATAAAATATTTTAAGTATTCAAATATTAATTTCAGGAATAGTAATATTTATTTTAAAATATTATTTTCACTGAGAGATCCAATGTTGAACTTTCTTTGAACAAATTAAAATGTTACTTTAATAAAAAAAATACTTATGATATCTTCTTTAAATAAAGTATTTTCTAGGTAGATTCAGTTTTGGTTTACCTTACGAGCCTAATTAACTTTACTTGATTTAATAATAAATAAACTTATTTCATTAAAATCATTATCATAAATAATTTTATCATTTATGTAGTTTTAATTCTTAAAAAATTATATGTGTAAAAATTGTTTTGATATGAATAAGTGTATTTATTTTAAAATTAATATTTCCCCCATTAGAAATTTTATTGGATAAAATTATTTTAAAAATTGAAATTATATGCATCAAATTATATAAATATATAAATATGAATTTTTTTCATTTAAATTAATTACTAATGTTAGAAATTAATTATTGTGGAAAAAGTAAAAGTGGTATAATGAGTTTAACATAGGGTAAATGTCCTAAAAAATTAAAAAAACGTGTCTTGAATTGAATGGTTTTAATTTTTATTTACCAATAAATTTTTTTCCAAACACTTGTAAAATTTTAATCCTTGGAACCCTGAAAATGAAATTTCATTACTGACGAGTTCAGTGCATATCACTAAAAGTAAATTGGGAATGCCTGTACGGGTGTCGTAGTGTTAGGAAAATTCTAAAATTTTGGGGGGACCCACCGTGGGTGTCACTGAAGTCTCCTATTATGTTGGTTTAGTTAAACAAAGGGAGCTTGGAGAGTCAAGATAGTGATATAGGTTTGTCTGGGTTTGTGAGTTGTATTGGTTTGAAGAACCATTGTATGACTAAAATCCTAATATGGTGGGGTGACCACCATAGGACGAACTTGTGAAAAAATATACTTTCAAAGTTCTCTTGGAAGGGCAAATCCTTACTTTTTCTCTGTCTGAATTTGACCATGGTAACTGGTTAGCTCGGGTAGAGGGTCTCTTGACAAGTGTTCATGGAGATCTCGAGTAGCCCTAGTGATCCCTAAGTTAGGGGTCAGTGTGTTCCAAGTCGTAGTTGTGTTTGGAGATAAATTCTTTACTGTTTGTTGTTTTTTGGTGACTATAGTTTTGAGATCTATAGAGCTTTAGGTTATGTGTATTTTTAATGCTTGGTCATCAGGTGATTGAGTTTTTGTTTTAAGTATATTCACGATCTTACTTGGAATCTTGGGTTGGTAAAGTCTTTTGGGACTTTTTGGGGGCAGAAAGTGTCATGGTGGGGAGAATTGTCACACCCCAACTGATGCTTTATTTTAATTTAATTATTTTGGGTCTCACTTTTGAGCTGTAGTTTGAGATGGTGTTATTTTAAATGAAATTTGTGTTCATACATAGGTGCACGGCCGTACACGTGACCGTGTGTAGTGAACAACATTAATTAGATAATATTTTATTACTAAATATATTATTACATAGATACACGATTATGCCACAACAATGTAGGTGTCTGTGCACGGTGTCCAAACTCAATAATTAATTCAATTATTTTTGTGACTGGTTTTATTATTTTTGTTTTAATATTATTATTATTATTATTTAAGTTAATATTTCAATTTTGTTATTATTATTATTATTATTTTAGTTAATACTTTAATTTCATTGTTTCTATTATTTTGGTTTTGTTAATTTTAGTTTTTTTTGTATTAAAATTTGTTATTATTAATTAGACTTTTGATTTATTCTTTTATTTTAATTTAATTTAATTTTAATTTATTTTGTTTCTTAATTTTTTTCCTTCATTTCCACTTACCCCTTGGTCCGTCACGCAACCCCCTCCCTTCCCAAAACCATACCCAAATTGGACCTTCCAAATCCTCCCTTCTTCATCACGCCGCCCACACTCCCTCTCCCTATCCCTTCCCGAAGACCGCCTCACACCACATGACGAACACCCTATGGTGTGTTTTCCTACTGCCTCACACATCCTCTTGTATATTCCTACTCCGGCGCACCAAACCGGTGGTCCCTATCCTCCCTACTGCCAACAAACCCGAATCAGACCTCCTCGTCATCGTCTCGTCCCCCTACCAGTGCAAATTAAGATGCTGCGCTTCCCTTATCCAACACAACTTCCCTCCAGGTAAACCCTCCTCCTCCAATTTGGGATCTTGATTCATATCCATTGGTGTTTCAAATTTGTGTTTGGTTCATTTACAGTGTAATTGATTCGATTTTTTGATTTTATGGGTTGAGTTGTATTGTTTACGGTGAGATTGAATTTCAACGACCTTTTCATATTAAATTTTGAAGTTTATATACATCGAGGTTGGTGTTTCCTCATATATAATCGTTACCTGAAAAATTATGGGATGTCTTTAATTAATTTAAAATATTTATTTATTAGTTTGCATACTGAGAAATTGTTTTAATTGGATATTTGATGTGTATCTAATTTGTTAGTTGCATGTTTATGTGGTATGTGCACAATTTTTTGTGAAAATACCATGTTGAACTATTTACTTGTATTGATAGATTGTGAAGTTTGTTTTCAGAAGGTTTAAGGGCTCTTGTTTATGTTTTGGCATAGCATCAATGAGTTTTTTGGATTTAAAGTGTCTTTTCCTACTTGAAATTGAGTGTACTTTTGGTGAAAACCCTTGGCGTGTTATTTTGAAATGTTTCATAGATTTATTAAGTGTTTAATTATTTTATTAAATTATATGTGTAGTGTGTTGGACCTCACTATGATGTTTTGAGATTCGAGCATCGAGGATTCCTACACTTACATGCATATGGTAAGGCATATATATATATATATATATATATATATATATATATATATATATATTCCATCTTGGTGCATATTCCCTCATGGTGCGGGGAGTATATGCAATGAAGCTATGGGGGTATATATATATATATATATTTATAAATGCATGTTCATGTATACACTAAGGGTTGGTTTGAGTGGTCATCGACAAATAAAATCTTGTTTGAGGTAGGCCCCCCACTGCAATCACTATTAAATTTAGAATTTATTAACTACTTGATATTTTATTTATTTTAGATAAATCAAAAATAGTATTAGATAATTATTTTTGGAATAATTACCTGATGATAAATGAAGCTATCTATTTTTTTCATGACACTTGAATTATTTTCATAATGAATTGATGCACAATAGTGAAAGAATGCCCATTTGTCCTTTGAACATAATTCATGAACTTTCAAGTTTGGTTTTGGTTTGATGTCAAATGTTATCTTCTAATGAATAAACACATTTTTTCCTTTCTCTTGAGGAAGGATGTTGCTTTTAAATATTTCATAAGGCCCATTTTGCACTATAAAAAATGAATTATTTTGAAAACTATCATTAGGGTGACTCAGGGGTGATCTTACAATATACGTTGGTTGTGTGAGTTTTTCTGTGTGATGTTCGTGAATCATGGTTGGTTACTTGATTGAAATTTCTGAATCACCATCTTTTTATTACACATGTTGGCATTGGAACCTTCCATAGTAAGTGAATTTTTTTATGAATGATTAATGCACAAGTTTAGATTAAGTACTGGCTAGTGGCCCATGACAGAGATATGTTTTTTTATTATTATTTCTATGGTATTTGGACCCTCAACCTATCCAGGTATGGAGATAGTCAAGTGTTAGGGTGTTTTGATGTCATCGAGAGTAGGCATACCTTTAGGATTAGTCACATGTATAGTATGTTTTGGATTGTTCACAAGATCCTAGGTTCGGCCCATGTTTTCTTTAGTGTTTATTTGAATGTGGAAGATGAGTGATGTAACTCCCCAACCCCAGTAACCCAGAGTCAGCGCATTATTACATAACATTGGAATGACCACAAGGAATCAAGTCCTGAAGGACAGATCTGTTTGGTAGTCTTGGAAAATAGATTATATACATGAATGTTACATTACATTATAAAATGAAAAACATCAACAACATATTTTACCCTTTTGAACAAACTTATATCAATAGAATATCCCTACAGGTCAACCATAAAATACTTCTTCACATCCTGAAAAAAAACATAGAAAGGGATGAGCTCAGATGCTCAATAAGGATAACAATATAGCGGAAACTTTCATAAATAAGCTTAAACATATACAACAATGTATAAGACTAAAACAAAATCTTTTTAAACATAAACTAAAGAATAATATGGAAAATATAAGATCAAATAATGACATTTACTTATTCACATGGATATTCTACTAGTCGAACAATCACATGCAATATCAATAGCCACTTTCATAATGATGGAATGAATAATTCCAGAATTCATAACCACATAGTCAAGGCCCTATGCCAAAACTAAAAATAAGATTTTTTCAAGGACTTGTGCCAATACACTAGTTTGTCTCATTAGACCAACCGATGCATCAAGGAGCTATAGAGAGATCCACCCTTCACCTACTAAGTCCAATGCATTCCTCAGATGAAAAAGATTAAACATAACATAAACATTCGTATTTAAACAAGCATACAAAATGTCAATACTTTATCTATAAACCATGAATGGTATAAAAATAACACATAAAAATTGAAACATATCACAAAACCATAAATTAAATATGTAATATTTTCATAATAAATCAACCTTGATCAATAATAATATCCCATAAAGGATGTTGACATAGTTGAAAAAGATCAATAAAAATCTTTGAATGAAATATACCTTTTTCATGAAATCATTTAAAAGTCATATAATTTATAAAGGAATTCATTTAAAATATAGTTTTTGAATCAAAATGTCCCATACCACTTTTAAACTTTTGAAATAAATTAATATTTTAAAACATCCATGTCCATATAAATAAATCCTTAAGACTATTTTAAAAACATGAACATTAATGAGAAGGGTTTAGATGAATAAATCATTAAAACATTTAAAATGATGTTTGACTAAAAGTGACCCTTAAAAAAATAAATTTGAAAACTCTTTTATGAAAAATGGACATGGAAAATAAATATGTCCCAGTAGATTCTTATGTAAAAACAATATCGGATAATAATGAGATTGTGAAATTAACCCTTACCTTGCACTTTCCTTTGGTCATGGGTAAGTTTAACCTCTTGTATAATGACCATAGTATGTTATTAAATTATACCAGAACCATATTCATATTTATTATATAATAAGTGATTCATTTATTAATTTATACTATCCATTTATTAATGATTTCCATGTTAAATTAACATTTTGGGTAATAATCGCTTTCTTTATCGTTTGTGTTTTAACTTGTTATTCTTGATCGTATCATTTAGATCACAATTTAAATACTTACAGAATGTAAACCTTGATTTATATATCATATATATTTAGAATATAAATATTTATAATATATAGATATATGAAATGAAAGGCACCATTTATGGAGACGGTAGGCCGTACATATGCATAAACACTGTTTCTGTTTTCATACCGTATTGAACGGAAGTATGTGAATAAGATATATGTAAGTACATATATATATATATATCTAAAGTAGCATTATTATGTCATATATTACATACTTATCAATAATATATATTTTTATAATCACCATTGAATGGTGAAAGTGGGAATGAATCTCATCTCGTCGTGGAGATGGTAATCCATACGTACGCACGAGGGACAATATCATTATATTGATGGTGAAATCATATGTAATTGGATGGTATATCATATATAAAGAATAATTAACCTTTTATATTTATTATTTAAATCAGTTATACTTATTATTATATCCATCCAAATATTGAAGTGTTTTAATAACAAAGTACACCACGACGTGGATACAGTAAGCTGTACATACGCACGTATGGTAACTTTGTCATTCATACGATGGATAGAATAATGAATATGGTTGTACAATTTTTATAATAACATAGCAGTATATAGAAGTTACTAGATTTATTATTTTTTATTGGAAACAACAGAGAAAGAGGAAGAGGAAGAAGAAAAGACCTTGAAAGAGGTGATGAAATATTTACCTCTTCTTCAGGTTATTCCTTTTGATTTGATCAAAGGGATCCTTAGGCTGGCTTTATGATTAAAGTAATGACTCTAGGTTGATGTGAGGGAAGTTGGGAGGATATTTGGTCTGGGTTTTTCTGAGCCAAATGGATTTGGTTGTGTGAAATTAAGAGAAGAGGAAGTTCCCTTTTATAAGAGAGGTGTTGGTCACTTTAAGAAAATATTGAAATATTATTTTATTATAAAATAATTTTCGGTTTCCAATGGCTCCAAAATGAATTATTTCGAGGATAAGGTGGGGATGAGTCAAAAACCACTCAAACGATAGGTTTTAGATAGGTTTAGGTCATCATATTAACCTTATCTTTTAGATTTAACTCTTAGTTAAATAGATTGACATTTACCATGTATCTTTTTATTTTTATATTATATGGTTAATAAACATACTATAACAAGACAAGAGAACCCCATGGGGTTATTTATTTATATATATAAACTTATATAAGTCCTTTGGACGAACATTATATTTTTAGTAATATTATATCAATTAATGATATAATATTTATTTTAAAAACTCAATTATGTCAATTTTGACAATATTTAGTATTTGATTTTTTTGAAATCCATAAAAAACATTATCACTTCAAATAAACTTTATTTAACAAATCCTAAATTGTCATATTAACCTACAAATTTTTTGGAATTCATCATAACTCTCAATTTACATTTATTTGGATATTTATAATATCAATTATTCTATTATTTCATTAATAAGATAATTACTGCATCATCATTGTGTCATAAATAAATTAAATAATTTAATGTCAAAAAATTATAAATAAAATACCATTATGTAGGAAATATATTTATATTTTTAATGAATATTTATAGTCTAATTCAGATTGTGTGTAACCCTATATTAAAAATGGTTTAGTTATTAAACTTTGTATTTAACTCTTTTAACTCTTCTTTAAATAAAATAATAATAAATGCTCTAATTTAATCCAAGTGGACCAAAGAGGATCATATTTTATTCATAAGGTTTTTTTTGTCAAATTATACTTATCCAATAGAATTAGGACATGTGTTAGGGCAATTATGATATCATTTTTACCTTTAATTACCCCATTTACTTTTAACTCTGGTAAATAAAAGTGAAAAGTTACTATTCACCAAAAATTGTTTTCATCTTATTGAATCACATTTTACTTACTGATTTCAATCGTGTCACTTATATTTTTGAAATTCAACCCATAGAAGCGGTAAAATTAAGTTTTATGCAAATTTAATAACATGCCTAGAAAGTGGGTAAAAGAGGTTAAAAAGTTCAATAAACTTTTATACGTCTAATTTTATTATAAAATGACTCCAATTAATTATATTGAACTTATATAGGTATTGTAAATATATTTGGACTTAAAATAAATTTATATGAAATAAATAATTATTTAAATAGAAAGTCATTTTTAAATAATAACGCAGTGTTTTTTTACTATTCATCAAAAATTGAATGTTTTCAGAAAAAACACCAAAAATTAATCCTAAGCTAATTGTGATATTATGAATTCAAAAATGAAGTCTATTTTACCAAATTAAAAAAATATAATTTTAATTTATTAATTTTAAATTAATTCCCGTTGTCAAAACCAAAAAGCGGCTTTTTAAAAAGTAAAAATTATCAAAACATTGACATATTTTTATGTCCAATTTAAATGTGAAATTACTTAAAAGGACATAAATAGTATTAAATGATAAAAATATTATCTAAATACTTCAAAACCTTTCAAATGCATAATTTAGAGTATAAATTATTTTGGTTAAAAAAGTAGTTTTCAATTAAAACATAGTATTTTTCACTATTTGCCTAAATAAAAAAGTTATCAGAAAAGTACCAAAAAATTATGCAAACAAAATTTTTATGTTCCTCTTCAAAGGGAGAATTTAATTTCATTAATGTTTATATATAAAAGTGTCAAATATATGTTTTAAAAATGTTTCTCCATTAAAAGGTGGTAAAATTTCATTTTTTAAAAAATACTTCTTTTATCTGAAAAATTAATTGGTTCTTATATTATGTCTAATAAAAATATAATATGGATTTTAAAATTATATAGAGTTTATAAGATTCAAAATTCAGTTAATACTATTCATAATCGCTTTTTCAAAGGCTAGTTTGGTAAGTTGTGGTGCGCTAGAACTCAATGTTGCGTATATCGTATGATATTGAATTACTTTAATGAGATAACGTACTATGAAATCTTGGGGTGTTACATTATACCCTCCTTCAATAAAATGCATCCCCGTAATTGGAAATTATTTTTTGAAAATAAAAGGTTCAAAATAGAAAAATACCTTTTTGGAAAACCCACATCGGGAATTGGGTTAATAAAATTTAGGCTTAATAAGAGGGAAAGGGATTAAAAAAGTCACCACAAAATTTTAATCTCTATTAAGAGAACATTGGTGCAAATTAGAGACACATAATTTTAGGAAAAATATAAATATTTATGGGTAGTGATTGAGGTCATAAATTACAAAAAAAATATAAAATTGAGGGCATCAAAGCCATCAATCTATGATGATTTTAAATATCATTGGTTCAAGAAAACATAAGGTATTAGGATAACACATATTTGGTTTGAAGATCCCTTCCATAAAGTTTAAGAATTAATTTATTCATAGAATAAGAGTAAAAAAATATACTTGACAAGCAGAGTTTAATCTTTCAACTAATTCCTACCACAAACTCATCTTTTACTCCAAAATAAAATATAAATCAAAAATATTCTATTTATCATAATTTTATAGGGTTCTAAAAATAATGAATTTATAGTTCATTTGTCATAATATTTAAAAAAACTACATTATATAAACCAGGACATCACATATTCTAGTGGTAGGTGATCCAACCTTGTTGCCCTTCAGTAGCGGGTTCAAGTCTCACGGCCTTACCGGATGCGACGGGTAGTTGCCCGACCTCCGAGTTGTTTTTTTATAAAAATCCAAAAATAATATGAAGAAATGATTTAACCTTAATAATAGTATCTAACGTCATACATAATCCATTCCAACCTTTAGACTTATCCAAAATACTTCTGTCCAAACTCACAGTCAAAAATTTATAAGGAAGGTAAACACAATGAAGATCCTTTTTTCCATATAATAACATGTGAATACCTTCATCATGTATTCTTTTAAAACACTATAACACCCTGAATTACTATAAAACATTATTGATTACATTAATGCTCCGTTATTCCTTATAGAATACTAGATATACTCCTTCTATCCAAAATTGTTGCAAACTCCAACAATGATGAAATATACAAATCATTAATCAGTTTCAATGTAGTCAAGAATATCCAATATAATTTATCCAAATCAATCATATATTATTAAAAAATAACTAACTCAGTATCAGAACTATATTATGGTTTATCTCTATCTCAACCATATATTTTCCAAAAAATTATCCTTCTATTGAGTCAATTTTCTTGGTTCTACACAATCTCAAGTGCTTAATGAAATAGTACTGCAGTACAATCATTTATACTCTATAATTCTTAAAACGTATACCTCATTTATACAATACTAAAATGACACAATAATTTAATAACAACATAAGAAATATAATCATTTATCTTCATCTTCGGTAGTATCATAACTTGATTATTATCTAATAGAAGTATTTGGGGTATACTCTGATGATTTGGACATTGCTTCATGCAGTGTCCCAACTCCCCGTAGATGAAGCATTGTACATTTGAAAACTTTTTATTACCCTTGTAATCATGTACTTGGTGTCCTTTTTCTCCACACTTATAACAAACTTCCACTATCGTCATGAATTTACCAATGAAATTCTTTCCATAGTTATCACATATAGGGAAATCCTTCTTTCCCCTCTTCCCTTTATCCATCTTTCCATCTTCCATATTTTTCATCTCGTGCTTCCCTTCAAAGCCATATGACTCACAAAATTATTAACTTATCTTATTAACAAATGATACTATTTCTTTATATGATAAGAATACTTGGGAAACTATTTTCTTTTTAAATGTTGGCTTAATGCCACGAAATATATGATCCTTTTTAATCGTTCGATCATGCGTATTGCTGGAATTCTCATTCCTTCTACTAGGCGGCATTTCTAAATAATGACATACACTAGGTTAGTTTTTGAATCGCAATGTATAATTCCAAACTAGTAAAATACCTAATATAAATTCAAAATATTATGCATATAATCTATAATCATAAAATCTTTTCTTTGAGGAAGTATTTACTCCTAAATCCTTCAAAATGGATTGTAAAGAAAATGTGAATTATCCTAAGCATATCCCCCAAAAGTGTCATAAATAAGAGTGAAAGAAGGACCTTTATCATATATCAGGATACCTCGGATCAAGACTGTAACTCATTGTCGATGTTTTCACTCCTAGGTACATCTATGATAGAGCCGCCTCTACCTAATCATATCCAGGCCGAGATGTATTGCTTGGAAAATTCACAAAATATCTACATTACCAAAATTTTAGGAATTTCTTTTATACTAATCCCCAAAGTCAATATTTGGGAATGTGCTCTAATCAGAGTTTATATAAATATAGTTTCCATGGTTTTTACTAATCCTCCTCTAATTCCAATTGTAACATCCTGACCCTAGTTACCCAGAGTTGGTGCATTATTACATAACATTGGCATGACCACAAGGAATCAAGTCCTGAATGACCGATCAGTTTAGCAGTCTTGGAAAATAGATTACATACATGAACGTTACAATACATTATAAAATGAAAAACATCAACAAAATTTGGTCCCCTTTTCAACACACTTATATCCTTAGCCTATCCCTATAGGTCAACCATAAAATACTTCTTCACATCCTGGGAAAAATAAAATATAGAAAGGGGTGAGCTCAGATGCTTAGTAAGGATAACAATATAGTAGAAACTTTCATAAATAAGCATAAACATTTACGGCAATGTATAAGACTAAAACAAAAGACTTTTAAACTTAAAATAAAATATAATATGGAAAAGACAAGACCAAATAATTCCATTTACTTATTTTCATGGATATTCTAATAGTCAAATAATCATATGCAATTTCAATATCCACTTTCATAATGATGGAATGCATAATGCCAAACTTCATAACCACATAGTCAAGGCCTTGTTCCAAGAATACAAATTAGATTTTGTCAAGGCCTTGTTCCAAGACACTAGTTTGTCTCATGAGACCTACCGATGCATCTAGGAGCTATACCAGGCTCCACCCATCATATACTAAGTCCAATGCATTCCTCATATGAAAATGGGTGAACATAACAGAAAAATTTGTATTAAAACTAGCATACGAAATGTCAATACTTTGTCCATAAACCATGAATGGTATAAAAATAACACATCCACAGTCCAATATATCAAAAAAAACATAAATAAAATAAGTAATATTTGTATAATAAATCATCCTTGATCAAGAATATTATCCCGTAAAGGATGTTGACATAGTTAAAAACGATCTGTAAAAATATTTGAAAGAAATATCTCTTTTTCATGAAATCATTTAAAAGTCACATAATTTATAAAGGAAGTCATTTAAAATACAGTTTTTAATCAAAGTGTCCCATACCACATTGAAACTTTTGAAAGGAATTAACATTTTAAAACATTCATGTCCATATAAATAAATCCTTAAAACCATTTTAAAAACATGGACATTAATGAGAATGGTTTAGAAGAATAAATCTTTAAAACATTTAAAATGATGTTTTATTAAAAGAGTCCCATAAAAAACCATTTGAAAAATATTTTTTCATAAATAGACATGGATAATAAATATTTCCCAGTAGATACTTAAATAAAAACAACCTCGGATAATAATGAGATTGTGAAATTAACCCTTACCTTGCACTTTCTTTGGTCGAGGGTACGTTTAACCTCATGTATAATGACCTTAGTATGTTATTAAATTATACAAGAACTATATTCATATTTATTATATCATAAATTATTCATTTATGACTTTATAATATACTTTTAATAATTATTTCCATGTTAAATTTACATTTTGGGTAATAATTGCTTTCTTTATCATACGTGTTTTAACTTGTTATTCTTGATCGTATCATTTATATCACGATTTAAATAATTCCAGAATATAAAACATTATTTATATATCATACATATGTTGAATATAAATATTTATAATAGATATATATATGAAATGGTAGGCACCGTTTATGGAGACGGTAGGTCGTACATACGTATAAATGCTGTTTCCATTTTCATATCGTATTGAACGGAATTAAGTGAATAAGATATATGTAAGCTCATACATAAATAAATACATAAATATATATATATTTATATATGTATATATATATATCTCTCCTGTAGCCTTATTATGTCATATATTACATACTTTTTAATAATATATATTTATATAATCATCGTTGAATGGTGAATGTGGGAATGAATCCCATCACGTCGTGGAGAGAGTAATCCATACGTACGCATGAGGGAAAATATAATTATATTGATGGCTAAATAATATGTAATTGGATAGTATTTCATATATATATAATCATTAACATGTTATATTTATTATTTAAATCATTTATACTCATTATTATACACATCCAAATAATGAAGTGTCAGAATCACAAACTACACCACGACGTGGAGACAGTATGCCATACGTACACCCGTATGGTAACTTTGTCATTCAAATGATGGATAAAATAATAAATATGGTTGTAAAATTTTTATAATAATATCAAATTATATATAAGATACCGGAGTCATTATTTTATAATGGAAACAAAAAAGAAAGAGGAAGTGGGATAAGAAAAGAACTTGAAAGAGGTGATGAAATATTTACCTCTTCTTCAGGTTCTCCCTTTTGATTTGATCAAAGGGATCCTTAGGTTGGATTTATAATCAAATTAAGGACTATAGGTTGATTTGAGGGAAGTAGGGATGATATTTGGGTAGGGGTTGGCCGAGCCAAACGACTTTAGAGGTGTGAAATTAAGAGAAGGGGAAGTGACCTTTTATAAGAGAGGTGAGAGTCACTTTAGTTAAATCTTCAAATATTATTTTATAATAAAATAATTTTCGGGTTAGAATGGATCAAAAATGAATTATTTCGAGTATAAGGTGGGGATGGGTCGAAAAAATCTCAACCAATAGGTTTTTGATAGGTTTAGGTCATCATATTAACCATATCTTCAAGATTTAACTTAGTTAAATAGTTTGACATTTATCATGTCTCTTTGTATTTTTATCTTATATGGTTAATAAACATACTATAACAAGCCAATAGAAACCCATGTGGTTCAATATTAATATATATAACCTTATCTTAGTTCTTTGGCTGAACATTAGATTTTTAGGAATATTATATCAATTAATAATATAGTATTTGTTTTAAGAACTCAATTATGTCAATTTTGAAACTATTTAGTATTTTATTTTTTTTGAAAGCCATAATATCTTTATCACTTAGAATAAAATTTACTTAACCAACCCTAACATATCATATTAACCTGTAAAATTAGTGGAATTCATCATATGTCTCAATTTACATTTATTCGGATATTTATAATATCAATTATTCTAATATTTCATTTATAAGGTAATTTCTGCATCATCATTCTATCATAATTAAATTAAATTATTTAGTGTATAAAAATTATAAATAACATACAATTATGTCAGAAATATTTTTATCTTTATAATGAATATTTATAGTCGAATTTATATTGTGTTTAACCCTATATTAAAAATGATTTAGTTATTAAACTATGAATTTGACTCTTTTAACTGTTCTTTAAATAAAACAATAATAAATGTACTAATCTAATCCAAGTGGAAAAAAGAGGATAATATTTCATTCCTAAAGTTTTTTTTGTGGAATTATACTTATCGAATAGAATTAGGACATGTCTAAGGATAATTATGATATCATTTCTACCTTTAAATACCATATTTACTTTTAACCATGGTAAATAAAAGTCAAAAATTACTATTCACCAAAAATTATTTTCATCTTATTGAATCAAATTTTACTTATTGATTTCAATCGTGCCTCTTGGATTTTTGATATTCAACTCACAGAAGCTGTAAAATTATGTTTTATGAAAATTTGAAAATGTGCCTAGAAGTTTGGTAAAAGAGGTTTAAAAGTTCAATAACATTTTATACATCTAATTTTATTATAAAATGACTAAAATTAATTTAATTGAACAAATATAGGTATTATATATCTATTTTTACTTAAAATAAATTTAAATAAAATAAATAATTATTTAAATAAAAATTTTGTTTTAAATAACAACATAGTGTTTTTCTTTATTTATCAAAAATTGAATGTTTTCAGAAAAATACCAAAAATTCACCCTAAGATAATTTGGATATTCTAAATTAAAAAATTAATTATACTTTACAAAATTTAAAACATAGAAGTTGAAGTTATTAATTAAAAATTAATTCCCGTTATCAAAACCAAAAAGCGGGTTTTTAAAAAGTAAAAACTATCAAAAGATTGTCATGTTTTTATGTGAAATTTAAATTTGAAATTACTTATAATGACCTAAATTGTATTAAATAATAAAAACATAATCTAATTATGCTTCAAAACCTTTCAAATTCATAATTTTATACTATAAAGTTTTTTCAATTAAAAAATTTGTTTTAAATTTAAACATTGTATTTTTCACTATTCTTCAAAATATGAAAGTTATCAGAAAAGTAAGAAAAATTTATCCAAACTAAATTTTTATGTCCCGATTCTAAAGAAAAATTTAATTTAAATAAATTGAATATATAAAAGTGTAAAATATTGGTTTTAAAAAGGGTTCTCCATTAAAAGGCGGTAAAATTTCATTTAAAAAAAATACTATTTTTATCTGAAAAAATAAATTTGTTCTTATATTATGTCCAAGAAACACATAATATAGATGTTAAAATTATATAGAGTATATAAGATTCAAAATGCAATTAATACTATTCGTAACTGCTTTTTGAAAGGCTAGTTTGGTAAGTTGTGGTGCACTAGAACTTAGTGTTCCATGTAGCGCAAGCTATTGAATTACGTTAATGAGACAAAATACTATGAAATCTTGGGGTGTTACAATTGAGGTTATTAGTTTTATTTCTAGCACTCTCATGAAACATTTCCATTTCCAACATTGTGTGTTGCGTGTACATATGGTTTTCCTATTATTTAACAACAAAAATTTGGATTTTAAATGGTTCACAGAAATGTTTTTAAAATTTAATGCATGTTTATCCTTCAAACCATATAATTTATTTTAAATTGAAAAGGGAAATGGAATTTTAATTTATTTTGAAATGATATTGTGGATGAAAAATTATATATTAAATAATGTAGTTCAAACATTAAATTACTAAAATTCTTTATTTAATAGTAGTGCTTTAGGAACAGATTGATAGGCATGCCTACTGAGTTTTAATACTCATGCCTATAGAGGTTTTTAGTTTAGTTTCTATTTTAGGTTTAACGTGAGATTGTTCACCATGGGAGAGTGTTGGTTTTGGTTTGGAGAGTAACTCTCTAGGTCACCGAGGAGTTTTGGTCATGGTCAAGTTAGTGTGTATTTTTTGTTTTTCTTTCTTTTTCGTGTCATTTATTTACTCTGCATTGTTCTACCTTTGTCTGATACTTTTTTTATTTTCTTTGGGAGAAACTATTCCCAGTCATTCTATACTAATTATCTGGCACTTATCCCCAACCTGAGAGGATTGGGAATGCCTCTTTGGCCTTTTCACGACCTGACTTAGGTGACCGGTTCAGGGCCGACCCGGGATGGTTCATGGCATTTTGACTAAAAGAGGCTCCCACATTTCCATTTTTTATTTCCCTTTTTATTTTACAAGGTACTATGATATCATGATTTTTCTTGAGTTTTGTCGATGAAAATCATTCTACCCATTGGTGATGCCTTGTGTGACCAAAAAACTAACTTATAGTGATGCATCAACATTATCATTATAAAACCCTTTTGCTTATTTTTTAGAGACAAAGTTGGAGTGTGAGATTGCCAGTACATTTCTGAATCCTTTCACGTGATGGGGGTGACATGATAGAAAGTTGTTGGAAGACAAAGAGAACATGTCACCAAGGATTCCATGGTGTCTCGTGGGCTGCATGGGTGTGTTGTTTGAGTTTTATGACCACAAGAGGATCCTAATTTTTTGATATTTTTCTTTCTAATTTACAATGATTTTGGGATAACTTGTCTAGTTCTCACCTTTTGAAAATATTCATGATCTAATGGTGCTCATATGGTATCTTCCATATGATCACCGATTATCTATGTATACTTTGAAAAGGTATAAGGAATTTTCAAAGGGAATTTGTGTGATCTCTCATAGGTTATGCACTGCAAATGGATGCCTTGAATTACCATTGATGGTCTCGTGATCATGTGTCTTTTGATGGTTCTCATGATCCATGTGATCTTGGCCACCTTTTTCTTCATTTACTCTAGAGAAAAATAATAATACCCATATACATGTATTTCTTCCCATGTGAATTTTTCAATGCTCATTTGGTGGGCATCAACAATACCCATAAAAAAACAAACAATATATGATTTTAAAAAAACTATCCAATATATCACAAGGATAACATTAAACAGATCCATTATGATAACCATAAAAATCAAAAACTAGCCCATATTTTGATATAAATAAAATAACATGAGGGACATAAAAAACCATTATCGTTCTTTATAAGAGGTGTCACCATCTATATGACAAAAGACACGAGTTCAATTGGAATTTTTGAAAGTTACATGAAATAGGTTGATATTAAGTAATGAGACGCACTAATATCAAATAAATTTTCCTCTAAAAATAAGTAATAATGACAATAATTCTCGTAGTTGTTGGGATCTCACCAAATTCTATTGGACGCTCTTTGAATATGTAAAATTTCTCTATTTTAGAAGCTTATATATGGAAACCAATAATCTGTAAAACATATGGCTACAATATGTGACCTTTATGTATTGTGAACCGCTACCCTAATGTAGAGTATAAAATCATAATAGAACTTTTACTAGTGACCTTGATGTCCATATGAGTAAAATATTTTATAAGGCATGGGAGAAGTACATATCATGTTCCTTATATTGCTACATTGGTGGAAATTCAGAGGTCCACTTCTAGAAACTACTTAATGTAGGGTATATTTCAACTAATGTGAACTACTACAACCACATGTACAAATCTCATTCCAATTTCTCTTATCTCTAGAAGATCCATTGGAATTATCACTAGGTGGAAGAGGAATCCCAATTAACAATGACCTTCATACTAGGTCAATATGTATTATTAAATATATATTAACTACTTCATCATCGGTGATAAAATTCATCATTTAAATCTCAGATCTAATATTGGATAGTAATCCCATCTGAAACCTACGAGCCTTTGATTGTTTTACTTGATATAATATTTGTAGGGAAATGAACTAGTTTGAAAAAGTGGATTACATATTTCATTATAGTTTGATCAACTTTTTGATGGTTTAGAAACTCCGTGGATTTATCCATCATTAATGATTTAGGGAAAAATAGCTAGAAAAATATTGTCTTAAAGTCTCTCCACTTTAAAAATTCATGATTTTTTTCTTAAACTATACTGTTCCACCATCTCTGACTATGAATTAGATATTTAAGGTGGAACATTTCACATTTATGTAATCTAGTGTTTTTAAGAATTATAAAATTTTATGTATCTTCTCTAACTAGTTCTCCACTTCCAAACGATAATTCATTCATTTGAAGTAATATAATAACTGGAACCCCACTAAAGTATGTAATCACTATATCCTTATTATCACACTCTAAAGGGAATTAATTCAATACATTATTTAAAATAAAAATTTTATAATGTTAAATTGACAAAATCAATTTCATTTTTTAATTCATCATATTTAAATTATCTTAGTATGAATTTTGGAGTTTTTTTCTAAAATGGTTGGGTTTTAGTAGAAAAATACGGTTTTCATGAAAATTATAATTTATATAAATTTATCATTATAAAATAATGACCAATATGTTTAGACAAAATTTTAAGTATTCAAATATTAATTTAATGAATATTAATATTTATTTTTAAATATTCCATGCACTTATAGATCCAATGTTGATCATTTTTTGAACTAATTAAAATGTAACTTTAATAAAAAAAACTACTTATGATATTTTATTTAAATCAAGTATTTTCGAGGTAGATTATGTTTTTGTTTAAATTTAGAGCCTAATAACCTTTAATTTTTCTAATAATAAATCAAATTATGTCATTAAAATCATTATCTGAGATAATTTTATCTTATATATGTAGGTTTAATTCTTTAAAAATTATATGTATAATTTTTTAATGTTATTAAGTGTTTTTATTTTAATATTAAAATTTCAACCCAATAGAAATTTTATTGTATAAGATTATTTAAAAAATTGTAATTATTTTTATGAAATTATATTAATATATCAATATTAATTCTTTTATTAAAATTAATTACTAATGTTGGAAATTAATTATCATGGTAAAAATTAAAGTGGTATAATGAGTTTAACTTAGGGTAAAAGTCCTAAAAAATTAAAAAAATGATATTTGAATTGATTTAATTTGTTTTTTATTTAACAATAAATGTTTTCAATACAATTTTGTAAATTGTTAATCCTTGGAACCTTGAAAAGGACATTTCATTACTGAAAAATGTAATTGTGTTTCCAAAATTTTCCTTACTTTCACTTATAAAAATATACCAATTACAACCTTCAAAGATACACATAAACTTTAAATTAATACTTTGAACTATTTAATTCTAATTTCCCTATAACCCTATCCCATAAAATTAATAACATATTTACTCATAGTTAGCCTAAGACCTTCAATTTTAAAGAGACTTCCAAGGAAAATTCAAGTCCCCAATGTTAGTATTATCAATTACATAGTTTCTTCTTAATTATATTCTATAAAATTTATTCAATACACACTAATATAAGGATATAATTATAATTTATATACTTTTATGTTTCTATATTGTGGTTATTATTATTATCTGTTCATATACCCCATCCATTAAAAAAATCAAAACTGATGTTCGTGCATTGTGCATACTACTGCCTCTACGACGTTACATGTTTTGTTTTACTTCACTAATTTACAAGGTTATAAATAAGGATATAATTAAATGATAATTTTTTATTATATCATCAATCTTCTAGTGTCCCAAATTCGATAACTGATTAATGACATGATAAAAAAATATTCATTGTTAATTTAATTATTTAAAAAATGCATACTAAGAGGATAATATTTTATTAAAATTTTGTAATATTTTAAATATCCATTACTTTTTATTATAATTCCTTAAAATTTGAAAATATCAAAATATTAAACCCTAAATAATATCATTATTCCTTATGTATAATTATATTACAATAAAATCACCTCTTAATCATTCATTAAATCAGGGTATGTCTGTGTTTCAGTCTGTTTACCTACATACTCAAAAAATAATATGAATTTATATCAAGGATGAATATGTTACTTATTTAATGGTTTAAAATAATAGAAATTTGTAAATAATATTTTTTAGTTCTTTATATACTATATCAATATTTATTTTATCAATTAAAGAAATACCCTATGTTTATCAAACTCACCAAAACATGCTTATTATAGACTTTATCTTCCAGGATAAGGTCTAAGAAACTCAAAAAAGGAATTAGAAAAATCATAAATTATTATAAATAATCCCTAAAAATAACTTTAAATACCAATAAATTATTATATTTTTAATAATAATAAATATGAACTTCGATTTTATAAAACTAGTATAAACAATCAAAATTTATAAACACCGATGTGGAAAATCTGAAAAAATCATTTACAGAATGACTATTTATGAATATTATGAATGAAAATGGTTTTTATTAAGTTTATTAACAATGTAATTAATATATATATGTTTAGGATATATGAGGTTAAAGTATGTTTGTATAATTTTGGACAATAGGTATGGGTTTTTCGTCTTAAATTTCTATCCTTGAGAGATGATTTTTATGATGAAATGATTTAATTTATTTTGTGTATATATACTACATATGTGATATTTTATATCATGAAATGAATTTATTAATTTTATTTTATGATCATGTTTAGTCCATCTCTTTCAATAAGTAATGATTGAATTTATACCCAAGCCATAAGTGTTGGATTTCTGTCTCAATTTTCATGACTTGGGACTCAGATTATATTCACATACTACTTCCTAGTGTATAGTAGAAAAATTTCCATGGAATTATTTTTACAAATTATTCATGAAATTTTAGAGATTTACATTTATATTTTTATATATACCTTATGATATTTTGAATAATGAGTCACTAAAATTATTATAAAAGTAAATCTTTCATATGATGGAAGAACCATCATAGGTTTTGGTAAAGTAAAAGTATGTGTAGTTTCATAGAAAATACATCCCTATTTGGATACTATAAAATGGATATGGATATGGAATATATAAACCTATGGGTAATCACCCAAAAAAGGGATGGTTGAACATTGGCTCAATTATCACTCCAATGCACGATGAATGGGCCTAAGACTACACATCTAACTAGACACTCCCAATATACATGATTGGGAATATGAAATTTCTCTTTATAAACCAAGATAAAATACTTTTCTATCCATTTCCTTGGTCTCCTACCAATTCAATCTATTTAATCTAATTATTATCTTCCATGGATAACCCAATAAATTTAAATTACCCTCTAAAATATATATCTTTGATAAGATCACTTCATGTTTCTTTTATAAATCCACATGACTTGTAAGTTGATTAAGTTATGTTCTCCTAGAAATCCTCATTATAATATTTAATGGGGATATATTTTATTTATTTATTCCTCTTTATATATATTTCCAAGTATTATTGAGTTTGAGGTTACTCAGGGAATGGTATGAATGCTTTTTTTGACTCTTATGGTGAATTCATTATAATTAATTGGGTGATGGGTGTAACCCATAATTATATAGCCCATTAATGCATTGATAGTTTTCATGAGACAAAATAGGTCTGGTTTTTGTGTATACCTCTTCTAATGATAGGAAAGTGTCTTGGAAAAAGGATTTGATAGAATGTTTTTATGTCCATACTTATGCATTCCATCATTATGAGATAATGATTATTGTTATCTATGTTTTAATTTATTATCATGGATATTGAATTCTCAATGTTTTTGTTATTTATGGATTCTTTTTGTTCATTTATGCCTTCCTTATCACCTAATACATGTTTATGTTATAAAATATTCCACTATATTCTACTCCTTATTGATCACCTGAGATCTCAATTATTCTTTTCCTTTACATAGGAAACCTAGAGGAGGAGTATGTGTAATTTTTAGGGACATTATATAAGGTATAATCATGTTTTCACTATATGTTATTTTATAAATAATGTTTTTAAATTTATTATATTTATGTATTTGGTCTTCCAAGACTGATAAACTATTGGATAATTAAATAATTCTTTTATTTTGTACCAATAAGGTAATATAACAATCCGGCCTAGGTTCTCAGAGTATAATATGTTATTTAAAGTATTATAGGATGTTGATTAACAATAATGGGGACTCAATTAAGATAAAACAATTAATATTGAACAAGTACTATAAAAATCTGTCATGATTTATTTGGAAAAAACTAAAAAACTAAGTAGGAATTTTATTTTATAATTTAATATAATGAGATAATTATGTTTATGACATTGTATAAATATAGAGACTAATGGGAGGAATGTAAACTGTATCCACACCCATATTCAATGCAAGGATATTCCTCTTCATAAACTTAATTAAGATGGATTTGAGTCTAATCAGTTTGTAACCATATAAGGGTAGTTGACCATGGTTATGATAAATAATCTCACCCACATTGAGCAACCTATTGATCCACAACATAGTGTAACTTTTTTTGGTCTGATTCATGCAACAAAAACCCCTATCATTTTGTAGAACTACTAATACATTAGTTATAACAACTCTAGTTTTGTTGGATTAGTCCCTAAAATTATTATATGCATATATCTAGATTTACCTCAGAGTCAGCATGGTGTTTAGGTGTCTTGGGACCTGGGAAATTAATATATTATAATATTAATATATTTTAATTCATGATCATTCATAATTTCAGTTTAAATGATTTTCCTATTATTTGGGTCCCCAAATGAGAAATTTTAAACAACAGTTTATTCCGAAATATAGGGTTTTCCTAGGTGCAACATAAAGTTGGTTGCTATCAAACATTTTGATGGAGGTGATAATTGGAACGTGTGTTTCATAAAATGAAGAAATAATATATTTATTTTTATAAAATAATGCTCATCCTAAATCTCTCTATAAATATGATATTATAAAAAATCAGTAGGTTTATTCATATAACCTTGTTAGGATTAGCTAGGAACATTCTTCATTGGCATTGGAAAACTCAAGGATGTGAAATAATAATCAGATTGAGGAGAATTGATAGGAAGACAAAAAATGTAGTAGAACTTCTTCATCGTTACTAAATGCACTCAATGATTTATTTATAAATGAGATATGACTCATTATTTGTGGTTTATTACCTTTTCTTATTGATGATCATAGATTTGAATATCTATTTATTTATTGAAATGTGATTAATCATCCTTCAAATGATCATATTTTTATAAATTTAATTATTGATTAAAATTTATTTTGTTATTCAATGATATCAACCTTGATCCCACACTTAATAATTTTTGGATGAGATTGCATTGTATAAATAATACTAATTACCTTTATTTTTTTGATTTACCCCCATTATTATTCATGTTCTTCACTGTTGTCCCATAATGTTTTTTACATTTTTGGGGTAGGTTAGAGCATGATCAAACCCCATAATTCCTAGTATTTTCAAAAAAAATTGAACTATTGATGATTTGAGGATGGATCCTGATGGGATCATGGCTTTTGGGTGATGTATTTGGGTTTTGGGACCACAAAGAGTGAAATAAGGGATACTAACTCCAACATGGGTGATCAGATTATGATATATGGTACTAGTGGTAGGTATTTGATGACTGGATAGGTTTTCCTATCATTTTCGGTGGTCAAAATGTAACGCCCCGACCCCAGTTACCCAGAGTCGGTACATTATTACATAACATTGGAATGATCACAAGGAAATAATGCCTCAAAAGACCGATCAGTTTAGTATTATTGGAATCAAGATTCGTACATAAGTTCAACTTTACAACTGAAAATGAAATACAAAACGAATTTATTCCATTGGAAACATCCAAGCCTCCTAAATAATTCCTACAAGTCACTCATAACTAACTTCTTCATATCGTGGGAAAATGAAAAATAAGAAAGGGGTGAGCTCAAATGCTCATTAAGGGTAAGAAATACAGCGGAAGATAACATAAATATTAAGCATGGTGAATAATTGAAACCACATGCCTTTACAAATAAAAAACATGAATACTTTTATGGAAGGAATATGAGCTGATTAAATAGTGCCATAATAAAACATAATCATTGGTATTCTACTAGTAGAATGACCACATGAACCATCAATATTATTTTCATAATGGGGAAATGTATAATGCCGGAAAATCTGAAACATTTTGTCAAGGCCTTGGCCAAGATGTCTAAAAATGATTAAGGCCTCGGCCCAAACCATATATCAAATTGGGAAAGGGCCTTGGACAATTCCATGTCTATTTGTCTCATGAGACCTACCAATGCATCGAGGAGGTGTAGCGGGCTCCACCCATCACTTACTAAGTCCAATACATTACTCATATGAAAATGATTAAAAATATCATAAACATTCATATTAAAACTAGCATATGAAATGTCAATACTTTAATAATAAACCATGAATGGTATAAAAATAGAAAATCCATAGTCAACCATGTCACAAAACCTTCAATAAAATATGTATGTTTTGTATCATAACAAATCAACTTCAAATAAACTTAAAATCCATCAAAACATAGATGAAATCAAAACTATTTGAGAGAAATATCTCTTTTTTTATATCATTTAAATGTAAAATAATTATAAAATAAAACATTTATTTTTAAAATATCCCTATAAGGTAGTAAGGGATGCTTCGAAGATTTTATAATGGTGGAAAATAGCTGCACCTGCCGTATAAGTTAAAAAAACATTCTTTCCTTAATTCTGTCAAGAAGGTTAAAACAGACCTTGTTTGGAAAATGATAGAAATATTCCTTTATAAATTTTTATAAAAAGTAAAACAAGGGTATAAAGGACATTAACCCATAGTCTGTAAAATATTAATAATGATTTGAAATACATTTTAAGAGACATGGATGTGGATGATAAAGAGGTCCCAATAGATAATTACGTATAAACAACCTCGTATAATGAAGAGATTGTAAAATAAACCCTTAACTTGTACTTTTCCTTGGTAGAGGGTAGGTTAACCTCATGTATAATAGTTAAATCATTGTTATTAAATTACACATGAATCATATACATAAATATGATATCATATATGATCTTTTAATATTTCTTTGTTAATAATATTTTAGTATTATCGTCATTTCGGGTGTTCAATTACTCGTTTTATTTTATATGTTTTGTTACATAAGATGTGTTTGTTATCTATAGGTTGTATCTTATTCATATCTATAATTATATCAAGTCCTTAAAAATTATTTTCAATCATCAAATGAAAATTAGTCTTGAACTGATACTATGAGGAATGAATCTCATCACGTTCGTGGAGACGGTAGTCCGTACGTACGCACAAGCGATAATATCATTCTTTTCATATTAAAATAAAATATAATTGGATGTTATATAATATATAAATAATAATTACAATTTTATATTTATTATTCATTTCAATTACACATCATTATCATACCCATCCAAATAATAATGTTTTGAATAACAATTACACCACGACGTGGAGACGGTAAGTCGTACGTACGCACGTATAGTGACAAGTCATTAAAAGGATGGATATAATACTGAATATGGTTTTACCATATTTATAATAACATCATATTATATAGGATATACTGTAGTTATTATTTTATAATGAAAATATCAAAGAAAGAAGCAGTGGAAGAAGAAAAGAACTTGAAAGAAGGTGGTGAAATTATTACCTCTTCTTCGGGTTCTTCCTTTCGATTTGATCAAAAGGGCTCTTTAAGATGGATTTATGACTAAATAAAGGCCTCTAGGATGGATTGAGGGATGTTTAGAGGATATTTTGACATGGGTTGGCCGAACCAAAAGTCATTGAAGGTATGAATTTGAGAGAAGGGGGAGTTCCATTTTATAAGAGGGGTGAGGGGCACCTTAGGAAAACATTAAAATATTATTTTATAATAAATTAATATTAGGTTTATAATGTCTCAAAAGTGATTTATTTCTTGGATAAGTAGGTATGGGTCGAAATCCCTTCAACCAATAGACTATATACTGGTTTGGGTCACTATATTAACCTTATCATTTATATTTAACTCTTAGTTAAATAGTTTGACATTTACAATGTCTCTTTGTATTTTTTTATTCTATAGTTTATAAAATTACTATATACATCCAAGAATACCCCAAGTGGTTAATTAATGATACACCTATCATTAAATAAGTCATTTGTCCTATCCTTAGATATATAAAAATAGAATATCAATTAATAATACAATATTTTTTTAAATACTCTTTTATGTCAATTTTGACACTATTTAATAATTTATTTTTGTTAAAGTTCCAACAACATTATTAATTCGAAATAAATTCATTTAATCAATCCTAACATTCCATATTAACCTAGAAAATTAGTGTAATTCAAAAAAAGTCTCAAATTAAATTTATTTGGTTATTTATAATATCAATTATTTTAATATTTCATTAATTAGGTAATAACTACATCACTATTGTGTCATAAATAACTTAATTATTTAATGTATGAAAATTATAAATAGAATAAAATTATGTAGGAAATATTTTTATCTTTATAATTAATATTAATAATCGAATTTATCTTATGTATAACTCTATATTAAAAATGTTTTAGTTATTAAACTTTGATTTTAACTCTTTTAACTCTTCTTTGAGTTAAATAATAATAAATGTCCTCATCTAATCCAAGTGGACCAAAGAGGTTTATATTTTATCCCTAAGGTATTTTGGTCGAATTATACTTTTCCAATAGACTTAGGACATGTGTTAGGGTAATAAAAATATCATTTTTACCCTTAATTACCTTATTTACTTTTAACCGTGGTAAATAAAAGTAAAAAGTTACTATTCACCAAAAATTATTTTTATCTTATTGAACCATATTTTAATCCTTTAAATTAATAGTGTCTCTCATATTTTCTAAATTCCACTCACAGAAGCGGTAAAATTATGTTTTATGTGAATTTTCAAATTCTTCTAGAGATGGGTAAAAGACGGTGAAAAGTTCAATAAAATTTTTATATATCTAAAATTATTATAAACTGACTCCAATGAATTACATTAAACTTATATAGGTATTATGTGTATATCTGGACCTAAAACAAATAAAAATAAAATACATAATTATTTAAATAAAAATTTTGTTTTAAACTATAACTCTGTGTTTTTCGCTATTCATCAAAAATTGAAAGTTTTCAAAAAAATACCAAAAATCCACCCTAAGATTATTTCGATATTCTGAATTCAAAAACAAAGTCCATTTTGAAAGATAAAATTTATAAAATTTCAAAAAGTTGGTATTACTATTCATAACAGCTAGTTTGATTGGTTGTGATGTGTGTTAGAACTTGAAGTTGAGTACAACACACACTACTATATTATTCAAAGAGAAGCATACCGTGGAAGCTTGGGGTGTTACATTCTCCCCTCCTTCAAATAATTTTGTCCTCGAATTTTATAGAATATTACTGCATAAAAAGACTCGGGTGGTTCTTCATCATAAGTTCCTCGGGTTTCCACATTGCCTCTTCCATCTTATGGTTTCTCCATAGAACTTTTACCAGATGGGTCATCTAGTTTCTCAGCACTTTCCCTCTTGTATCAAGAACCTTGACAGGCTCTTCGCAATAAGACAGATTGGGTTCCAGTTCTAATTACTCATAGGTGAGTACATGCGTTCGGTCAGGCATGTATTTTCTTAATAGTGATACATGGAAAACATTGTGAACTTTGGAGAGATTTGGCGACATTGTTAAACAATAATCTACAACCCAAATTTGTTATATTATTTTGAATGGTCCGATGTACCTAGGACTCAATTTTCCCTTCTTACCGAAACGTATAACACCCTTCTATGGTGATACCTTCAAGAAAACATGATCTCCTACCTAAAATTACAAATCCTTCCTTCTCTTATCGGCATAGCTCTTCTGCCAACTTTGAGCTGCTTTGATGTGGTTTTGGATTACCTACACCTTTTCCATCATTTCCTCCACCAGTTCCAGGCCTAAAAGTTTTCTTTCACCAACGTTATCCCAACGGGTTGGTGTGCGACATCTCTTTCCGTATAACGCTTCATATGTTGCCATATGAATACTCGAATGGAAGATATTGTTATAGGAAAATTCTACCAGAGGTATATATTTATCCAACATTCCCTGAATGTCAAGTGAGCAGGATCTCAACATGTCTTCTAAGGTTTGAATAGTTCGTTCTAATTGTCCATCAGTTTGGGAGTGGTAAGCAGTGCTCATACGAAGCCCAGTATCCAGGGATTTCTGAAGACTTTTCCAGAATCTTGATTTAAAACGTGGATGACGATCAGAAAAAATCGATAGGGGTACTCCATGAAGTCTCACAACTTCATTAATATATAGTCTTTCTAGACGTTCAAGTGGTAAATCCTCCCTTATAGCAAGAAAATGTGCTGACTGGTAAGACGATCAACAATGACCCAAATTGCATTGCCCCTTATAGGAGTCTTTGGTAGTCCCATGACAATGTCCATCGTAATATTATCCCATTTCCACTCAGGTATGGGAAGAGGTTGCAATAATCCTCTAGGTTGTTGCCTTCTAGTGTTCACTTGTTGACAAACCATACATCTTAACACAAAATCAGAAATCCACCTCTTCATTTTTTTCCCACCAATAATGTTCCTTCAAATATCTATATATTTTTGTGCTCTTAGGGTGTATAGAGAAATTGGAACTATGAGTATCATCCAACAACTTTATTTTTAGATCAGGTATATTGGGAACACAATGTCTCTTCCCAAATTTCAAAATTCCATCTTTATACACAAATTCACTCAATATACCACCAGTTATGGCTTTAATATTCTTTTGAAACTCGTCTTCATCGGTTTGAGAACTCTTAATCCTTTCTAGTAAAGATGGTTTGGAAAAAATTATAAAAATCATTGATGTTTCACCTTCCATGGTTATTCCCATGTCCATCTTCACTAAATCAATGAAAATAGGATCCCTTTCAATTCCCATCTTGTTCAAAACTCCATGATATTTTCTGCTCAAAGCATCTGCCACCTTATTTTCCTTCCCCGAGTGGTAGTTTATCTTGCAATCATAATCCTTGAGTAGTTTAAGCAATCACCATTGTATCATGTTGAGTTATTTCTGTGAGAAAATATACTTCAAACTCTCGTGATCAGTATAAATCTCACACTTTTCACCATAGAGATAGTGTCTCCAAATCTTAAAATCAAAGATTACAGCTGAAAACTCAAGATCATGATTCGGATAGTTATACTCATGAATTTTCAGCTGTCACGATGCATATGAAATAACCCTACCATTCTGCATAAGGACACAACCAAGTCCTTTCTTTGAAGCAACACTATAAATAACAAACCCATCATTCCCTGATGATAGAGTCAATATAGGAGCATTGACTAATCTTTCATAAGTTCTTCAAAACATTATTCAAACTCTTTTTTTCCAAACAAATTTAACCCCTTTACGTGTGATCTTGGTTAATGGGTTAGCCAACAGGGTAAAATTCTGGATGAAACATCGATAATAACTTGCTAAAACAATAAAACTGCATACCTCGATTATACTCGTTGGTGCTGGCCATTCTTGGATTGCTGTTGTCTTAGATGGATCAACAGATATTCCATCCTTAGAGACAATATGGCCAAGAAAAGAAATCTTCTGAAGCTAGAATTCACATTTTCTAAAATTCCCATATAATTCATGTCTTCTTAGAGTCTTCAATATAATGTGCAAGTGATTTTCATGATCTTTATAGATTTTGTATTATACCAAGATATCATCAATAAATACCAATAAAAATTCATCAAGATATTCCTTGAAAACTCTATTCATTAGATCCATGAAAACAAAGGGGGCATTAGTCAGCCCAAAAGGAATTACTGTAAACTCGTAATGCCCGTACCTGGTTCGAAATTCTGTTTTCAGAATATCTTCCTTCTTTACACACAACTAATGATTTCTAGATCAAAGATAAATCTTTGAGAAGTATTGTGCTCCATGAAGTTGGTTGAATAAATCATCAATGTGAGGTAGGGGATACTTTTTCTTTATTTTTATAGCATTGATCTCCCTGTAGTCAATGCACAAACTCATAGATCCATCTTTCTTCTTAACAAAAAGTACAGGGTCTCCCCATGGAGAAACACTAGGGTTAATAAATCCATTATTACTCAATTCCTCTAGTTTTTTTAATTCCAAAAATTCCACAACGGCCATTCTATAAGGGGACTTCAATATGGGACTTAAACCAGGAATTAAATCAATGGAAAACTCAATTTCTCATTCTTGTGGATATCCTAGTAAATCTTCCGAAAACTAATCTACATATTCTTTCACAATAGGTACATACTCTATTTGAACATTCCTTTCCTCACCTACAGTTATTTCATTCTCTTTCACCCCAATAATTGAATATAGTCGAGCAACTGGGGGTGGTTCTAGATAAGAATCAGGTGGTTATGATTCTTCTCTAAAGATAAGGTGTTTTTTTATCATTGTCATAAAAAATATTAACCTCTTTCTTCTTACAATAAATCTTCACATCATGGTCTGAAAGCCAATCCATACTGAGGATTATATCAAATTCAATCATGGGTATGACGATGAGATCAGCAGATAAAGAACATTTATGTGCTCTAATGTGGACTGATTCACAAAAATTTGTTGCAATGATACATCCCTTAGGAGTTTTTACTGACAACTCCCTTGTTAAATAAAATTGGAAATATCTAATTTTCTTAGAAAACTTGGAATATATGAAACAATGTGATGATCCAGAATCAAATAATGCATTTTTTAAACTTGAGGAAACCATTAAATTACCTGCCACCACATCTTTCGGAGCTTCTACCTCAGCAGTAGTGATCGCATAAGCTTGGCCCTGATCCCTTGGCCTCTTCTGAGGTAATTTCCCCTAACACTTAGGACATTCATTTTCATAATGTCCCATCTACCTGAAGTTGTAGCATTGAACATTGGTAAAATTATTCTTTCCCTTACAATCACCAGCAATATGGCCTTTCTGTCCACATTTGTAGCATACTCCTTTTCCTTTTAGACAGGCACCAGGGTGCTTCCTTCCGCAATTATCACAAGTAGGAAATTAAATTCTTCCCTTATTCCTTGTTTCCTTATTTCCTTTCCCAGACTGTTCAGCAGATCTCTTCTTCTCTCGCTTTGATTTAAAGTCATAAGACTTAGAGAACTCATTTTCAATCTTGATAGCACACGAGACTATATCTTCATATGATGAGAAGTATTTTGATACTAATTCTCAAGGGAGAAATGGTTTTAACCCATCAAAGAAACAATAAATCTTACTTATTGGGTTACGTATATAATCTGATGCATGCCTTGCTAACCTTGTAAAGTTAGCTTCATACTTTCCGACGTTCTCATCCTCATTTTTCCTCAGAAGAAAAAATTATCTTTCCATATCCGCTTGATGGTCACGAGGAATGTATTTTTCTAATAAATTTTTTGTAAACTCCCTCCATTCCATATTTGATACTTCACCATCTTCCTTTTCGTTTTGAATCAATGACCACCACTGATCAGCATCTCCAGTGAGGTGGTAAACTTCAATGACAATTTTTTACCTTTTGCTACTACCCAAGGTGTGGAATATTTTCCCTAAGGAATTTATCCATTGCTAATCTACTAGTTTATTTGTACCCCCGTTGAATGTTGGTGGTTGTTGCCTCATGAAGTGATCTGACATTGATCCTCCACACTGCGGATCAGGGTGCTCCATACGGGTAAGGTTATTATTCATAACCTGAGTGAGTTGTCCTAGTATGGTGACTAGCTGATCAACACCAGTTGAATCACCAGAACCACTATAATTATCTTGAGAAGGAGGGAAATCCCTACATGGAGTCCATGGATTGATACAGTTTCCATTACATCCACTAGGTGCCATTTCTAAACAATGGCATACACTAGATTAGTTTATGAATCACAATACATAAATCCAAACTTGTAAAACACTTAACATAAATTGAACAATTTATAGATATAATCCATAATCATAAAAAAATTTCTTTGAGGAAGTATATACTCATAACCCCTTCATAATGGTTTATATTGAAAATGAGAATTATCCAATGCATATCCTTGGGGAGTGTCATAACCAAGAGTGCAGCAAGGCCCATTGTCGTGCACCAGTTTTCATTCGAGTCTAGCTCAAAGTAGGGTTTTTGGGTTTTACCCCTAGGTACATCTATATGAGATCCACCTCTACCAGCTCATATCCAGAACATGATCTATTTTTTGGAAAACACACAAAATCTCTACAACTCCAAAATTCTAGTAAGTTCTTCTATACTAATTCTCAAAGTCTATCTTAGGGCTATGTGCTCTAATCAGAGTCTATCTAAATCTAGCTTCTAAGGTTTGTACTAAACCTCCTTTGATACCAACTGTAATGCCCCGACCCCAATTACTGAGAGTCAGTGCATTATTACATAACATTGGAATGATCACAAGGAAATCATGTCCTGAAATACCGATCAATTTAGTATTATTGGAAACAAGATTCATACATAAGTTCAACTTTACAACTTGAAAAGAAATAAAACATGAATTTATTCCATTGGAAACATCCAAGCCTCCTAAATAATTCCTGAAAGTCACTCATAACTAAATTCTTCATATCCTGGGAAAATGAAACATAATAAAGGGGTGAGCTCAAATGCTCGGTAAGGGTAAGCAATACAACAGAAGATAACATAAATATTAAGCATGGTGAATAATTGAAACCACATGCCTTTAACAATAATAAAAATGAATACTTTTATGGAAGGAATATGAGATGAGTAAATAATTCCATAATAAAATATAATCATTGGTATTTTACTAGTCGAATGACAACATGAACAATAAATATTATTTTCATAATGTGGAAATGTATAATTCTGGACATTCTAAAACATTTTGTCAAGGCCTCGGCCAAGACGTCTAAAAATGATTAAGGCATCAGATCAAACCATATATCAAATTAGGAAAGGGCCTTGGCCAATTACACATCTAGTTGTCTCATGATACCTACCGATGCATCGAGGAGCTTTAGCGGGCTCCACCCATCACTTACTAAGTCCAATACATTCCTCATATGAAAAGGTTTAAACATATCATAAACATTCGTATTAAAACTAGCGTACGAAATGTCAACACTTTAATCATAAACCATGAATGGTAAAAAATATCACATCCACATTCAAACATATCACAAAAACTTCAATATAATATGGAATATTTGTATCATAATAAATCAACTTTGAATAAACTTAAAATCCATCAAAGGATGTTGACATAGATGAAATCAAAACTATTTGAGAGAAATACCTCTTTTTCATGAAATAATTTAAAAGCAACATAATTATAAAATAAAAAATTTACTTTTAAAATATACTTATAAGCTTGTAAGGGACGCTTCAAAGATTTTATAATGGTAGAAAATAGCCGCACCCTCCATATAAGTTAAAAAAACATTCTTACCTTAATTCTGTCGAAAATGGTAAAAAGGAACTTGTTTGGAAAATGATAGAAATATTCCGTTATAAAATTCTTATAAAAAGTCAAAAAAGGGTATAAATGACTTTAACCCATAGTCAGTAACATAGTAAGAATGTTTTGAAATACATTTTTAAAGAAACATGGATGTGGATGATAAAGAGGTCCCAATAGATAATTACGTATAAACAACCTCATATAATAAAGATATTGTGAAATAAACCCTTAACTTATACTTTTACTTGGTAGAGGTTAGGTTAAAATCTTGTATAATAGTTAAATAATTGTTATTAAATTATACAATAATCATATACATAAATATGATATCATATATGATCTTTTAATATTGCTTTGTTAATAATATTTTAGTATTATCGTCGTTTCAGGTGTTCACTTACTCATTTTCTTTTATATTATTTGTTATATAAGACATGTGTGTTATCAATAGGTTCAATATTATTCATATCCACAATGATATCATGTCCTTAAAAAATATTTTTAATTATCAAATGAAAATTAGTCTTGAATTGATACAATGAGGAATGAATCTCATCGCGTTTGTGGAGACGGTAGTCCGTACGTACGCACGAGGGATAATATCATTCTTTTGATATTAAAATACTATATAATTGGATGGTATATCTTATATACAGTATAATTATAATTTTGTATTTATTATTCAATTTAATTACACATCATTATCATACCCATCCAAATAATAATGTTTTGAATAACAATTACACCACGACGTGGAGACGGTAAGCCCTACGTACGCACATACGGTGACATGTCATTCAAAGGAAGAATATAATACTGAATATGGTTGTAAAATATTTATAATAACATCAAAGTATATAGAATATACTGGTGTTATTATTTTAGAATGTAAATTACAAATAAATAAGAAGTGGAAGAAGAAAAGAACTTGAAAGAGGGTGGTGAAAATATTACCTCTTCTTCGGGTTCTTCCTTTTGATTTGATCAAAATGGATCCTTACGTTGGCTTTATTACTAAAGGAAGGACTCTAGGTTGAAGTGAGGGAAGTTTAGAGGATATTTTGGCAGGTTTTGGCCGAACCAAAAGGCTTTGAAGTTATGAATTTGAGAGAAGGGGGAGTTCCCTTTTATAAGTGGGGTGAGGGGCACCTTTGAAAAAACTTAAAATATTATTTTATAATAAATTAATATTCGGTTTATAATGGATCCAAAGTGACTTATTTGGAGGCTAAGGTGGGGATGGGTCTAAAGCCTTTCAACCAAGAGATTTTAGACAGGTTTGGGTCAGTATATTAACCCTATCATTTATATTTATCTCTTTGTTAAATAGTTTGACATTCACCATGTCTGTTTGTATTTTTATATTATATGGTTAATAAACATACTATATACATCCAAGTGAGCCCCAAGTGGTTCATTAATGATACACCTATAATTAAAAAGGTACTTTGGACGAACACTAGATTTTTAGGAATAGAATATCAATTAATAATATAATATTTGTTTTAAATACTCTTTTATTTCAATTTTGACACTATTTAATAATTGATTTTTTTAAAGTTCTAACCAATTTATTAATTACAAATAAATTCATTTAATCAATCATAACATGTAATAGTAACCTATAAAACTAGTTTAATTCATAAAAATTCTCAAATTACATTTATTTGTATATTTATAATATCAATTATTTTAATATTTCATTAATTTTGTAATTACTGCATCACCATTGTGTCATAAATAACTTAAATTATTGAATGTCTAAAAATTATAAATAAAAAACAATTATGTAGGAAATATTTTTATCTCTCCAATGAATATTTATAATCTAATTTATCTTATGTATAACCCTATATTAAAAATGTTTTAGTTATTAAACTTTGATTTTAACTATTTTAACTCTTCTTTGAATTAAATAAAAATAAATGTCCCATATAATCCAAGTGGACTAAAGTGGTTGATATCTTATCCCTAAGGTTGTTTTTGGTCGAATTATACTTATCTAATAGAATTAGTACATGTTTTAAGGTAATAATAATATCATTTTTACCCTTAATGACCCTATTTATTTTTAACCGCGGTAAATAAAAGTAAAAAGTTACTATTCACCAAAAACTATTTTTATCTTATTGAACCAAATTTTACTCCTTGATATTAACTATTTATCTTGGATTTTTAAAATTTCACTCACAGAAGCAGTAAAATTTTGTTTTATGTGAATTTGAAAATTCTCATAGGAGATGGGTAAAAGACGGTGAAAAGTTCAATAAAATTTTTATATATCTAAAATTTTTATAAACTGACTCCAATGAATTACATTGAACTTATATAGGTATTATGTATCTATTTTGACCTAAAATAAATTTAAATAAAATAAAAAATTATTTAAATAAAAATTTAGTTTTAGGCTATAACTCAGTGTTTTTCACTATTCATCAGAAATTGAATGTTTTTAGAAAAATACAAAAAATTCACCCTAAGCTAATTTCTATATTCAGAATGCAAAAACGAAGTCCATTTTGAAAGATAAAATTTATAAAATTTCAAAAAGTGGGTATTACTATTCATAACGGCTAGTTTGATTGGTTGTGGTGTGTGTTAGAACTCGAAGTTGCCTACAACACTCGCTACTATATTATTCAAAGAGAAGCATACCGTGGAAGCTTGGGGTGTTACAAAAAAATAATGATTTAAAGTGGTGAGGGAGGATCTAGAATCAGTAAGAGGACCAATAATTACTTCCTGAAAACAACTAGACTATAAGAAATGTATTTAGGAAGAACATACACCTTGTATTCCCTTCGTGTCTCAACATGTAAATCAGGAGTAAACAAGAACATATACATCCAAGAACACAAGCATGGATAGATTACACATGCATGAACGAATACTCAGACGTGACCAGCTTACATGGCCTTGGATAGTGTACATGGGTATGGGATGATAGGACACTATTAGGACCCAATAAGTCGATATATGTTGTGTACCACCTGTATTTGTCTTATAGTATGATATGAACTCCCAACCGATTTCCATATGAGAACACACCCATGTGACGAGGTGAGGCCTCACACCATGTGACCCCACGTATACACAATGTACTTCTACCATGAACATATACCTTCCATATATCCTTCCGAAAGACTCATATTTTTTCCCTCCCAAGTAGCTTATCACTTTTTACATAGAATGTGACAATTACCATATTTTTTCATACGAGAAAGGATGTGATGTGTTCCAACCATGATGCTTTTTTAAGTGATGCTTGAGTGGCGATAGTGATCATGTGGGATCGTCAGGGAGATTCCAAGGTCAGCAATCCCCTTTCACACTAGGGTGTGGTTCCCCCATAATTTTTATATAGGTAGAGTTGATACCCCCAACACTATATCATGGTGAGTTCCTCTAACTACTTACGATTACTCCCCCATCTTCGAGCTCTAACAAAGAGCGGGTCATTCATATGAGTTGTGGATCCCTTATTTTTGGAGCATAGTGGTGAGGTGCATGCCACTCTATACCGATTCTTGTGAGGTGTTGTGGGATTATGGTAATTAAAGATGGGCCTTTTGAGCTATAGGAAGACTCGTTGTACTTATATAGACTATGGAGATGGAGATGCCCTTTCTCTCTCATCTAGATTTCTTTATGAGAATATATATATATATCTTTTGGGTTTTGTTTCTTTCTTATTATGGGATGATATTACTATTGTTGCATCATTCTATTTATACCTTTTTGGGTTTTAGGGAATTCTAAAGGGTATGTAAATACTCACCCGTGTATGGGATTTACCCACGCATGTCGTGTCTTCTGCAAACAACAGGTCAATAAAAGTTGGCATTGGAGTAACTTAGTGATACTTGGGTGCATTGACCCTTTTCAATTGTTGAACATAGAGATCAAGAGATGAGTTATCTATATCATTCATTTTTCTAGTTATTGTTTGCTTGAGACTTACTTTATGGTTGGGCATGTATTTTTACCCTTTATAATTTATTTTATTTTTTAATACTCAAATGTATTCCCTTGAGGTTTTTTCATGCATGATTCTATAATATATATTGTAGTATTTATTTAATCTACTGTAATTTTGGATGGTGATGGATGTGTATATGCGAATATGTACATTAGGATAAGGCCTCCCATTTTAGATTATGCTTTGTCGGTGCTTTTCACCAGACCCTAACTTATTGGAGGTTGTCTTGGGGATGTCAGACCTAGCATACCGCTAGCCTGAAGGGACCCGTGGGTCAGACCGTGATAGAGTGGTATCAGAGAAGTTAATTCTTGGGATAGTGTTGGACTAGGATCCATGGAGATGATTGGTTTGGAAACTGTGGGAAATGATGATAGAGTGTCTCGACTCTGGATTTCACAATAGTGAACCTAGTGAGGGGGCGATGGATAAATTTCCATACATCACAACTTTGACTCGCTACTTATTGACTTGGAAAACTATTATATAAGTTGGAGGGAAAAATTATACATGAATCATATAGGATTGGTTCTTTTTTCATCCCTTTTCAGTTAAATCCTCATATATTTGATCATATAATAATGGTACATCTTGATAAATTTTAGGATGCCTCCCTAAATACATCTAACCATGTTACTGATACAAGATCATGATGATGACCAATTTAGTTATAAGGCCATAGTTCATGGTCTATCTCGTGAGGTGTTTCCTCTAGGTGAGTAGGGAGGAGTGCCATCACCGATTTAGTAGAAAATAGTTCCAATAGGATAAGATGACAATACATATAGGCTTAACAATATATGTGTGTTCCAATGATAGAGGACATTGAAGTTTCATGTTGTTACATACTCACAGGTAGTGAAGGGTTGACTTGAATTGGTGATTTGAGTCTTTAATCTTCTTTAGACTTTGACGAACCAAATGGTAGTGCTTGTATCCAACCTTCTTCAAGGAGCAGTGGGGTGCTAGTGGATATTGATGATGAATAACCATGATAATATGGTCTTATAGTGATCAAACTCCAAACAAATATTCCATGAACAGTATTTCCCATCTTTCTTGTGATTAGTACAAATACAAAGGATTCTTGAGATGCAGAAGGGTGATATGATGGTTGCTGAGTATGATGTGAGGTTCACTAACCTCATATATTAATCACTCGATATGGTATAACATGATTTATTCCATGAACATAAGTTTTAGGAGGGAATTAGTAGAGATATTCATTCTAGAAGAGTTTCATTGTGTCTTCCTAATAATGATTGAGTTCTAGAGAAGTATCTGCCCATAGATGGATTTCTAGTAGAGGGACACTGGGATGATGGAGCCAGTGGTGGTAATCATGTGGTTGATTCAACTATAGAATCTAGTAGATTTCATATGTTAAGGTATCATTATTGGATGAATACACATACCTGGAATCAGACATGTGGATCTGTGGCTGATGGATCATGCAAAGTATCCAATCATCCAGGAGAGGTATGATGATATTCTTATGATGGGTGAAGTAACTTGAATTATTATTGATAAACAAGACGTGTTAACAGTTTATGGTCCACCAAAGTAGAGACATCAATGTGATTAGGGATCTCTAATGAGGGGTTAGGGTGATCCTCATAGAGGCGATACTGATAGAAGAGTAGGTGGAGCTCCAGAGGGAGGAGATACTTGTGGATGGATATTCTACAAGATACTTCCACCACCGCCATTAAGTGGTATATGATAGGCTGAGAGAGTTAGCGGTCAGGGCCACAGGTAGCTGAAGGCTATGGATGGATATGACCAATGTACTCATGAGATGATCTGATGTATGATATGTTTATTTTCTACTCTTTCTAAAATATTGTTATACATAGGTGTGTTTAATTAATTTATATATTTATCCCTCTTGTGAGAGATAAATATCCTCTTAAAAACTTTATCCCAATAGTTATGGATAAAGGGTCATATAGGGAGTAATTATTCTATATTGCATATTTGCTGGTAGTGCGAGATGGCGCTTGGTGGAGTGAGTTTCTCATGGGATCTCTCAGTCATTACTATGAAATATTATGAATTTAATTTAGGTATGGGATAGTTTTCCATGGTATGGGACCATATTGACTATCATCACATATGATTTAGATGAATTCATATATATGAGACAATATTCTCCTTTGTGGGCAAGAGAGATCTCAGGGCTAAGTGAGTGGTCCTCATGAACATGAAGCTACAAACCATCACCCACTAGTTAGCGAGTGTATCCCTTGATTCAGTGGGATCTTCAATAATATTTATTCTTTCATTAGTGGAGGATTATGTATATGTATTCCATAAGGATGTTTTGGAATTAACTTTTATGTGGGAGATGGACTTATGTATCTAATTTCACCTCAATACCACAACAATATATTTAGAGGCATATCAGATGGCCCTTAGTGAGCTTCTAGAGCTATGGGAGGAGTTGGAGGACCTTCAGGGGAATAGATTTATTACACCCTATGTGTCCCCTGTATAGTTTAAGTTTTTATTTTTGTGAAAAATGTATACATGATATTGAGGTATTATGTTGATTATAATAACATAAACAAGGTAATGATAAAGAAAAAATACACCTTGGAAAATATAGATGAAACCATCGACCAACTGAGAGGTGAATTTGGTTCTCAAAGATAGATATTAGGTCCAACTACAACCAATTGAGGGGTTGGAAGGATGATATTTCAAAGACCACATTCTGATGTCACTTTAGACACTTTTAGATTCTATTGATTCCTTTCGGTGTGATGAATTGTGATGCCCCGAACCTTTTTTCTCATGTAATAATAATATTATGGTATTATTTTATTTTATTTTAATGTAATCTAAACAAAAATTACAAAATAAACACAAGGAATTTTATTTAAATAAACACTGAAGTGTTTAAATTACATTAACATCAACATAAAACCATAATACCCAAAAATACATATTAAAATACCTATTAGAATTATAGAAAGGCCACAAAAAAAAACAAAAACCCCAAGGAGATTGTAAGGGTCCTTTAGATCCATCATAATAAATATCAATATGGACAGAGCTACTTCAGCCGCACTAAGAATCAATGGAATGATGTGAACTATCTTTACCAAGTTGTATAGAATATAGAACACCCTATTACATGTATTTATAAGGGCCTCAATTATACCATTTCCCCTTAGGTTATCATTGAGTTTTTAATGGATACAAGTACAGTTGTTGGTCATTTTATTAGATTAATTTTAAATATGAAGGCATAATTAGTTTTCCAAAATAATTAAAGTAAGCCTTGAAATTATAACTTTCAACATATAAACTCTTTTATAAAAATTAAAAAGGATAGTGATTTAATATTTTAGCTACACTTTGTATGATTTCAAAATGAGTTTTGGATTTCAAATAATTTTTAGATATTCCAAATGTGTTGAAAACCTTTTGTAAATGTTTTCATTTATAATGTTTAAACAAAGGTTTTAATTAAAATATGTCTTTTTTTATAATACTTATATAATATTTCTTAAATATGTATCAAACCTTAATTTATTACTTAGTGTTTTTAAAATTTGTCATTTATACAAGTAAGGAAAATATTTAGGTTATAATAGGGAAATCATATCTTAAAGATACCTATATACATATATATGTAAACTTATTTTTATAACAAAAAAATAAATATTTACTTTGTTAAAATTCAGGAGAGTACCCCACCTAGTTAAGGGCCACCTTGTGGAAGGCCCTAAAATTCTTGATGGGCTTCTCACCCTCTACCACTAGCAATGGCCCAAGGGTAGTGCGCACGCATGGTTAATTATAGGTCCAGCACGCAGGGTGCATAGCTACCCCTAAGGGAGTATAGGTGGATGTGCAAGTATCATAGCACACCACCGTGTGGGGGGGAACAGTGGTGTGGGTGGGTGAAAGAGAACGCTCGCAGAAGAGCCCAGTATGAGGAGGTACCAGCAAGGGAGGGGGAGTAATCTGAGTGATGGATCAGAGTCCTGAGCTTATAAGGAAGCCGCGAGAGCACCTCTATTTCGATGTGGGATGACGAAAATCAGACGAGATCACATCCACCCCATTAGATCTCGTCGCGCACGATCAAAGACGTCCATTTTGATCAGGTCCTCTATTTCTAGTGGCATCGGTATATCTTCTTATTTTTCTGTGCAGTTCAATCTGTTGTGATATAATCATGACCGTCCGAGTTATTTTAAATCATTGCATCACCCTAATCCATCAGATCACACACGATCTAATCTGAGTTGTCCGTCCTTTTTAAATCTCTATGTCGCACCTCAACCATTGGATCATGGAAAGATTTAATATACACCATCCAATATTTTCTTGTTTTCTCCTCGGAAGTCTTCTTCTTCTACCTACCGTGTGTACTGAACCAGTAGCCATGCTACTTCCTTTTCATTTTTCTTCCTCACCCACGACCCCAGTAGCCCCTCCTTTCAGGTATTTTACACAAGACCAACACCTCAGTCTTATTTTAAATTGAGGAGGATCGGGTTTTCCATGAAAATAGCATTAAAAATATATTATTTATATTTTATAAATATATAACATTTGTCCCCAAAAACCTATGGGTTCTCCATTATCTAGTGCCTCCTTTAAGTTCCTCTGAACCACTCCTCCTCCTCAAAATAGGTAAGGGTTTTATGTTTCCTTTCTTTGATTCGGTTTGGGTTTTTATATATATACACATATAGATGTATACACTTGTATATATATATATTTGGTAGAGTATATAACTACCTGTTTCTTCTAAGTTGGTGAGCCCTTAATCATACATGTAAGATTTAATTCTTTACCATCCAACGAATGTGTGAGGTTTTCTGATTCTATAAAAATTTAAATATAAAAAACCATATATATCTATAAATATTTTATAAAAAACATTTTATAATTAATGTATCATTTTCAAATTTAGGAACCCTTGTTTTTATAAATGTTCCTAATAATTTAAATCATGAATGTTTTAGTAATTATTGGTGTAAGACCATTATATATATACATATATACTATGTATAATCAGTTATGCTCATAAATAATTTTTTCATATCTATGTATCATTAAAAAAATTATGAGCTTTTTAATAAATAAACCTTTTAAATTTTATAAAATTTTAGGGAACCTTGTTAATTAATGTGACTAATATATTAAAGTCATATGGGTGTCATTGGATTTTTGGTTTAAACCCTTTAATGCATGATTTATATTCACTTTTTTTAAAATATTTGTATACGTATAAACTTTGATCCTAAATTTTATTTAAAATTTTCCATGGATTGATATGAAAGAATAAAACATATTGTTTTTGAAGTAAGAGTTGTTTTTATTTACGAATACAACACTTTATATACACCCCTATGTATAAACAAATTTACACAACACTAAACCCTAATTTTGAAAATTCCAAATATTATACTTTTGATGCATTTAGTAATTATGAAGAATTCATGAGTATAATATTTGGGATTTTTTACTCTTATATACATATGTATGAATCACTTATTTTATATATATGAAATGGTATTAGTTATGGTTGAATTTAATTCTTTCCATTTTAAACATTATGTATACCCTTGTGATGTGTTATAAATATGCATAACAGTAATAAATGTTTGGGCATCTGTGTGTTTAATACCACACATGAAATATTAGGTTTGTATTTTAATTATTTATGCACCCAGATGAAATCCCAATATGTACTTGATTAATAAGGTTTTAGAATTTAAGGTTATCATTTTATGTGTCAAAACATGTATTTATTTTAGTGCATTAGTTTTCATCACATATGCCATAATATGCTTATCAAACATTCCATTTAATGACATAGCCATGCAGTTGATAGTTTTTTAATTAACACTGATATGTCAGATTCACTAAATATATGTAAATGATAAAGAACAAAATTAAATTCTTATAACCTTTTATGGATTAAGTATTAATTTAATCAAGGTGGAATGGGACCCTTTGAATAATGTGAACTAAGAAACCAAGTAATATGTGACAGTTGGAATGATAAGGGATAAGTAATTTAATAAATTTAAGTGGTATGAGAACATTGATTTATAGAAATGAGGAATTCATTGCACTTATGTAAGCATCGTGTGGGGCCCACTACATCCCCTTGGTGCATCAGTAGGTCTCAGGAGACAAACTATGGTCTTGGCACAAGGCCTTTCCAAATTTATGATTTATTGACTTTGGCTGAGGCCATTATCATTAGATGTCTTGGCCAAGGCCTCGACGCAGTCACGTATTACGCACATCTGTCATTATGACTATGTAATTTATTTAGCCAGAAGAATATTCGACTAGTATAATATTCTTGGTTAAAGAGATTATGTTTATGATAATAAGAAGATGTTAATGTTATGGAATATTATTTATTCAGTACTTAGAGATCTATTAGCCAACATATGTTTCATAGTAGTAAAGGATGAAATTGAATTTATTATTTTATGTGCAACTCTGATCATGTAAATTATATACTTACCTTTTTACACGTCATAACTATTAAAGTTATAAAGTCTCTACTTATTATTTCTGTATGAGCATGATTATAATTGTAACTTATTGTTTTTTTATTTTTGTAAGTAATCCATGAAATGTGCTCTTTCGATTCTTAGACTAAATGTTATGATATGATACATGTGTTACAAAATTCCGAAAGAAAATGTTTTATGAATAATTTTTAAAAGAATTTTATCAAAAGGTTGTAATTGGTATATTATATTTTTTTTAAAACCCCTCACGGGGCATTCATATGCTCTCCCTACGTTTTCAATCTGTTTTCTTTTACTGGTTTAGTAAAGTTGATCACTTTATTTAGTGACTTCTTAATGAATTCCTTATTGTTAAGTTTTGAGGAAATGTAATAATTATATTTGATTCTCCAGGACCTAAACCAAAATGACCCTCTCTAGTGGAACATGTGTGTGTGATTTTATCTCTTCTATTAACCAAAAAATTCTATACACCATGTTTTATTTCAGCTCCGCACCAGCTTTGGGGCAGCCTGGGGCTGTGGGTATGTCAGTTGGTATCAAAGTATTGGTTTAGAAAACCCTATAAAATTATAACTATAAAAAAACATGGTTATGTTATACTAAGTAGTAGTTTTCTTAAAATTTTCAGATGTCTGATGAATCACCCCTTCTATCTTTTCCAATGGAAGTATTAGATACTATAGTGGGTAAATCAAGTGTAGAAAACTATGAGACTTTTGAAAACATTCTCCTATCATGAAAAACCCTCTACCATGTGTCCAATTCCCCTCATGTACTCCAGCTTCACCGAGGAGTAGGCCTCTACAATATTTTTTAGTGAACGCTGAATTCTATTTCTATGCATGACAAGGAAAATACATCGAGCGATTGTTTAGGTGTTTTACCCTAGCTAATAACGATTCATCTCAAGAGGACCTCCAAGAGGGTGCATAAGATGGTGACCTCTCCATGGCATACTTATGTAAAATTTTGACCTACGACCTCCATGGTCAAGTTATGAATTTTGGAGGTCTTAAGGAAGAGCATACCCAATAACATTATTGACTTCTAGTTCATACCAATGTTTCCCAGCTACATACACATTGTGAAACCCTCACACTAAACCATATATGTCCACTATAGTTGATCCTAGTTGCCATAGTGCATCTGGACCAAGAATATTGAAGAGTTTAGAACCACTTTGGGAATCCATTTGTCTAGGAATTTCGGAAACCATTTGTCCTAGGTGTTGTGTACCAGTTGAGTTATGAAAATAAAACTTGATGTTTCTTCTTTATCCTACCTTTTCAGTGTATGTAATTTTAGATGAGTTTCACTGAATTTACTTTCATGAAAAAATTTTATTTTCAGATTGAAGGACAAATCCATATCTTATCTCATCCCGTTGAGGTACTAGAGCCCATTGTGGTAAGAACTTGTGTGAAAGAATACCTTCTCTTCACAAAACTGTGACGAACATGAAAACATATTTATGAGGTATTAAATAGTCCATAAATTCTTCACTCTTTCCAAGGGAAATTCCATATCTACCACCACATAGCCACAGTCCAACTTGTTGAGTATAGGTGAAGGGGAAAATACCATGAAGGTATTTTCTTATTCTTAACTCAATCCCGAAACTTCACGGCCAGTGTAAAGTTTCAAGAGGCTTCATTGGAAGGGAACCTTTGCGCAACCAACATGCACCAAATCTTGAACTTCAGTTTGTATGAACACGTCTTCGACATTGAAATACATAGACGAGAGACATTGTGATGAGTTCTAAGAGAGTTTTTCTATTCATACATCTCTAAACTTTCTACCATTCCGATCCACTCTCTGGAAGCCCGAGTGTGAAATTCTAGAGTTTAACCCTTACTATCTGAGGTGTGTCTGAGTAGGGAAGCAGAATAATTGAATACCAATTTGGATATTCAGCTGACCGCACTTGAGGATCCTCTACGATGGGGGATGTTGTGAAGAGGGTCAGAGAGTTTTTAGCATGGTCATATGAAATGAATTGTATGGAAAAAATTATTTGTAGGGGTAATAATGTGACACCCTAAACCTTTTTATCCTGTAATAATAATATTATGGATTTATTATGTTTAATTTTAATGTTATCTAAACAAATCTTACAAAATAAAGACAAAGAATTTTATTTAATTAAACAATGAAGTGTTTACATTACAACAAGATCAATGTAAAACCATACTACCCAAAAATACATATTAAAAGACCTATTAGAATTAATGGGAGACCACCCAATACAAAAAAACCCCCCAAGAATATAGTAAGAGTCCTTTAGATCAATCACAATAAACATCAGTAATGCCAGAGCTACTGCAGCAACACTAAGCATAAATGGAATTATGTGAACCATATTCACTAAGTTTTATTGTATATGGAACACCCTAAAACATGTATTTATAAGGGCCTCAATTCGACCATTTCCCCTTAGGTGATTGTTGAGTTTTTAATGGCTATTTGTATAGGCATTTTTCATTTTGTTGGTTTAATTTTAAATATCTAGGTATAATTAGTATTCCAATATTATTAAAGTATGCATTGAAATTATAACATTAAACATATAAAGTATTTTATAAACTTTAAAAAAGGATAATGATTTAATATTTTATCTACACTTAGTATTATTTCAAAATGAGGTTAGGATTTCGAATACATTTTTGATATTCTAAATGTGTTGAAAAGATTTTATAAATTTTTTCATTCCTAATGTATAAACAAAGTTTTAATTAAAATTTTGTCTTAATTTTTTAATAATACTTATATAAGATTCTATTAATGATGTATTAAACATTAATTTATTACTTAGTGTTTTTAAAATTTAGCATTTATAAAACTATGGAAAATATTTAGGTTATAATATAGAAATCATATCTTGTAGATACCTATAAAAATATCTATGTAAACCTATTTTTATAACAAAAAAATAAATGTATACTTTGTTAAAATTTAGGGGAGTACCCCACCTAGCCAAGGGTTAACTTGAGGAAGGCCCTCAAAGCCTTGATGGGCTTCACACCATCTAACCCTAGCAATGGCCCAGGGTTGTGCCCACTCATGGTGATTTCTAGGTCTAGTGTGCAGGGGGCATAGCTACCCTCAAGGGAGAACAGATGAATGCGCAAGGATCAGAGTGCAGCATTGTGCAGGGGTGGAACAACAGTGTGGGTGAGCGCATGAGGGTTCTCACAGAAGAACCTAGTACGTGGAGGTATCAGGAAGGGAGGAGGAGTAATCCGAGCGATGGCTCGGAGTCCCAGACTTATAAAGATGCTATGGAAGCTCCTTTGTTTCGATGTGGGACATTGAAAATCAGTTGGGATCACATCCAAGCCATTATATCACGTCGCACATGATCAGAGCCATCCATTTTGGTTTGGTCCTTGATTCCTAGAAGCCATGGTATATCTCCCCATTTTTGTCTTCCATCTAATCTGTCATGATATAATCATTACTGTCCAAGTTATTTTAAATTACCGCATCGCCCTAAGCCGTCAGATCAGAAATGATCAAATATGAACCATCTGTCTTTTTTAAATCTCCACGTGATACCTCAAATATTAGATTCGGGAAAGTTTTAATCTGAGCCATCTATTCATTTCCATTTTTTATTCCCCATCCTCTTCTTCTTCTTCTACCTCCCACGTATGCTGAACCAGTAGTCATGCTAGTTCATTTTCATTTTTCTTCCACACCCGTGACCCCAGTGGCCCCTCCTTTCACATGTTTTCCACAAGACTTACACCTCGGTATTATTTTAAACCACGGAGGATCATTTTTTTCCATGAAAATGGCACTAAAAATATATTATTTATATTTTATAAATATATCACATTTGTCCCCCAAACCCTATGGGTTATCCTTTCTCCAACGCTTCCTTCAAGCTCCTCCGAACCTCTCCTCCTCCTCAAAATAGGTAAGGGTTTAATGTTTCCTTTCTTTGATTTGGTTTAGGTTTTAATATATATATATATACATATATATGTATACAATTGTATATATATGTATACAGTAGAGTATAGAACTACCTATTTCTTCTAATTTGGTGATCCCTTAATCCTACATGTAATCTTTTATACTTTTTCATGAAAAGGATGCGTGAGGTTTTCCGATTCTATACAAATTGAAATATACAAAACCATATATATGTATACATATTTTATAAACAAAACTTTTTATAATTAATGGCACATTTTGAAATTTCTGAACCCTTGTTTTTACTAATCTTCCTAATAATTTAAAACATGTAAGTGTTAATAAACATCGTTGTAAGACCATTATATATATATACTATGTATAATTGGTTATACAAATAAATAATCTACATATATCGATGTTTCATAAGCAAATTTATGATCTGTTTAATAAATAAACCTTTTAGTTTTTATAAAATTATAGGGACCCTTGTTAATTAATGTGAGTAATATATTAAAGTCATATGGGTGTCATTGAATTTTTGGTTTAAACCCTTTAATGAATTATTTATATTCAGTTATGTTAATATATGTGTACATATTTAAAATTTGATCCTCAATTTTTTTTATAATTTTCCTAGTATTTATAATAAAGAACAAAACATGTTGTTTTCAAAGTAATAGTGGTTTTTATTTACAAATACAACTATTCATATACACCCCTGTGTATAAACGAATTTAAAGAACACTAAACCCTAATGTTGGATATTCCAAATATTATAATTTTGATGCGTTTAATAATTATAGAGAATTCATGAGTATAATATTTGGGGTTTTATACTCTTATATACATATGTATGAATCTCTTATTTTCATATATATTAAATAGTAATAGTTATGGTTGAATTTAATGCTTTCCATTTTTAACATTATGTATACCCTTGTGATGTGTTATACATAAGCATAACAGTAACAAATGTTTGGGCATCTATGTGTTTAATACGCCACATGTAATACTTGGATTGTGTTTTAATTAATTATACATCCATATTAAATTCCAATATGTATTTGATTAGTAAGGTTTTATAATTTAAGGTTCTCATTTTAGGTGACCAAATATTAATTTCTTTTAGTGCATTAGTTTTCATCACTTATTCCATAATCTGTTTATCATACTTTACATTTAATTACGTAGCCACACAGTTGAATGTTTTGTAATTAACACTTATATGCTCGATTCACTAAATATATGTAAATGCTAAAGTAAAAAAATTAAATTCTTATGATGTTTTATGGATTAAGTTTTAAATTAATCAAGGAGGTATGAGACACTTTGAATAATGTGAACTAAGAAACCAAGTAATTTGTGACACTTATAATGATAAGTGACATGTAATTTTGTAAATCTAAGGGGTATGAGCACTTTGATTTATAGAAATGAGGAATGCATTAGACTTATGTAAGTGTTTTGTGGGGCCCACTACATCCCCTTGGTGCATTAGTAGGTCTCATTATAAAAACTACGGTTTTGTCACAAGGCCTTGACAAATTTAGGTTTTATGGATTTTGGCTGAGGTCTTAGTCATTATACTTCTTGACCAAGGCCTTGACGCAGTCCCACATTATGCACTTTTCCCATTATGGCTATGTAATTCAATTAACCAGAAGAATTTTTGACTAGTAGAATATTCTTTATTAAATAGATTATGTTTATGAGAATCAAAAAAAGTAAAAGTTATGGAATACTATTTATCCAGTACTCATAGATTTATTAGCCAGTGTATGTTTCATAGTAGTAAAGGATAAAATTGAAGTTATTATTTTATGTGCAACTCTAATCATGTAAATTATGTACTTACCTTTTTACATGTCATACCTATTAAAGTTAGAATGTCTCTACTTATTATTTTATTATTAGTATTCTTATAATTGGAACTTGTTGCTTTTTAAATTTGTAAGTAATCCATGAAATGTATTCTTTCAATTCTAAGACAAAATGTTAATTTATGATACGTTTGTTACATCATCTCAAAAGAAATTGTTTTATGAATAATTTTTAAATAAATGTTTTCAAAAGGTTGTAATTGGTATATGATAATATTTTAAATCCCCTTATTGGGCATTCATATGCTCAACCTACGTTTTCAATATATTTTCTTTTATAGGTTTAGTAGAATTGAGTCCTTCTATTTGGTGACTGCTTAATGAAGACCTCTTTGTTATGTTTTCAAGTAAATGTAATAATTTTATCTAATTATCTTGCACCTAAATCAAAATGACCCTCTCTAGTGGAACATGTGTGTGTGATTTTAGATCTTCTTTTAACAAAAATTTCTACACAGCATGTTTTATTTCAGCACCGTACTGGCTTTGGGGTAGTTTGAGGCAGGGGCATGTCATGAATTCCCCCATTATGTTTATGAAATTTGTTAATTAGATATTCCAATCATACTTGGACCAATTTTTAGTTGTATTCATTGATCAAATACTCATTTAATCTATTGTAGAAGAAGATCTTGAAAAGTACTTTGGTATGGTCCAATACATACTTGAGGAGAACAATATTTATGCTATGATATCAAATTGCTAGTTTTAGATACGTGAGGATAAATTTATGCATAATGTAATCTCTATTAAAGGTTTAACTATAGACCCGGTGAATATTGACATGGTGATTTCTTGGGAGCCACCCAGGAACGTGTCTGAGGTGTGGAGTTTTCTTATTTTGGAGGGGTACTGTAAGAGTTTAGGGGAGGAATTATATGGTATTGTACCATTTTTAATGACCTTTCCACTAAAAGGGGATCCATTTACATGCATCAAGAAGTTTTAGAGTGACTTTGACGAATTAAGGTTGAGGTTGACCAGTGGTCCTATGTTCATACAAACATATGATGGAATAGAGTACGTAGTATTTTTTGGATCCTCATGATCTATAATTGGTTTCATTTTATCACATAGTAAGGTAGTGATCACATATGGGTCAAGGTAGTTGAGACCCCATGAGTATAACTACATGATTCATGACCAAGATTTGGTAGAGGTAGTCTTCACTCGGATAAGGTGGAGGCACTATCATCTGTGTGAGAATTTTTTGATTACTCATACCACTAGAGTCTCATGTACATCTTCACCAATAGAGATATTAACCTAATATAGATTCATTAGTTGGTGTTCTTGTAATACTTTAACTTCAAGATAGTCTATACCCTTGAGAAAGGGAATTTGGTGGTAGATTACCTTAGTAGGGAGTCAAATTATCACATAGTGAAGGGTATCTTAGAGTAGTTAGATTTGTTGTAGCTTTCCCTAATAGAGGAGGGGAGTTTAGTATTCCATTAGACAATGGTGGTGAATGCACCGCTTATTCAGCATCTGAAACAGGTTCAGTTGAAGACATTGAATATTATTTTTTTGTGGTTAGATATCCTCAATAGATGTACTAGATGTATTTTTTGAGGGATGGTAGCATGTAATAATTTTTTAGGAATGGATGGTGGTTTCAGTCAAGTTGCGAGAGGAGGTGATGATGGAGTTTCACACTTCCCCCATGGATGTACATCATGGTGTGGAAAATAAGTACAAGGAACTTCAATGAAATTTTTGGTGGGATGACATAAGGAAGAGTGTCACCAAGTTAATCTCTAAGTGTCTCACATGTCAGAAGGTAAAGGATAAGCATCTAGTTATGATAGGTTTGACACAACCTCTTGAGATCCTAGAGTGGAAATGAGATTTCATATCTATGGAATTTTTTATAGGAAATTCATAGAAAATGAGAGGCCATGATCTTATCTGGTAATTGTAGACCGACTTATGAAGTTGTCACACTTTCTTTCCATTAGAGATTAGTTCTTGGTTGATAGTGTTGGGAAGTTACTTATGGGAGAGATTATTCGACTTCATAAAGGTAACCTCAATTATCATATCCAATCATGAATATTGGTTCATTTCATGGTGGTCGAGGGGCTTACAGGAGGTCTTTGGGGCCCAATTAAGTAGGAGAATAATGTTTCACCTCCATATGTATAGGCAGACCAACCAACTATCCATGTGTTGGGGGATATAATGAGGGACCAGGTACTAGACTTTAGGAAGTGAGGGGAGTATCACATTTCATTGGTAAAGTTTACTTAAAATAAAAAAATATCACATTACTATTGACATGAAAAATTTTGAAGCCTGGTATAGGAGACCCTATAGGACACACTTATGATATAATAAGATTGATGAGACATTTCATATGGGGATAGTGATGGTTCAAGTGATGAGAAATAAGGTTCAGGTGATCTGTGAGCACTTGAGGAAAGCCTAAAGAAGATTTAAATATTACACAGATCAACATCACAAGCACGTGTATTTTGACTATGGAGTCCATGTCTTTATAAGAGTCTCCCTGTGATGAGGATTTTAGAGATTTGGATAATTAATTAATTTATCACTGAGGTTGATCTGTCCATTTGATATCCTACAGAGGGTTTTTGAGGTTTTGTATCTCTTGGACTTTCCACCATAGTTGGACCGAGTACATAATGTATTCTAGGTGTCACATATGTGGAGATATGTTCATGATCTAACACACTTTATTGACTAGGGTGGGATACATATTGGGGATAGATCAACCTTCATAGAGTACTCAGTGGTGATTGAGGATTGGTAGGAGAGGATACTGTGTGGAAGGACCATTCTTTTGGTCTATGTGCTTTTAAAAAATTGGAGAATAAATGATAGCACTTGAGATCATGAGATCCAGGTGAAGGATCATTAAACCCAACTTTTTATATAGATTATTATTTTTAGGGTGAAATTCCATGATTGAGGGGAGAATGTAATGACTATAATTTTGTTGGATTACTCCTCTGAATATTTCTATGAATATATCTAGATTTTTCCTCAGAGTTGTTACTGATTTTGGGTGTATCTTGGCCTCATAAATTAATATATAAAAAATATTAGTTTATTTTATTGCACTCACACACATCATTTTGGTTATTTGTTTTACAATATCTGGTTCTTTAGATGGGAAATTAGAGACCATAGTTGATTCCAAAATGTGTGGTTTCCAGTAGGCACTAAATAATTTTGGTTGGCATCAGACATACCATGAGAGGTAACAATTTTAAGGGGAGTTTAATAAAATAAATAAAAATATTTTTTTTATTAAATAACTTGAAACCTAAATACCAATATAAATATTCTGCTGTAGAAAATCACCAGGTTTAGCCGCATAACCCTGGGAGGATTTGAGGGGAGGATCATTATTCATTGGCATTGAAAAGCTTGAGTACATGGGTCAATAATTGGATTGAGTCCAATTGAGAGGTATATAAAATACAGAACATAAATTCTTCATCATTGGAGAATGATCTATTCACTGATGATTGATTCATACAAGAGGTAGACACATTATTTTTCATTCTACACTTTTTGTTTAATGAGAATGTATTTTCGTATCTACATTTTATTGATATGTGATTACTAAACCATCACAAGAAATCGTTTTATAAATTGAATTATTTATCCCAATTTATTTTTTTATTCCATCATATCATCCCTAATCCTGCACTTATTGATCATTGGCAGTGATTACATCATCCAAATGACACTCATCACCTTTTTGTGTGGTTTTCCCCAGTTGTAATCACATTCTTTACGGTAGGGACATATTGTTTCTATTTTACATTTTTGAGGTTGTTTAGAGCATGATTAAGACATCCAATTCAGGTAATTTTCATGAATGATGAAATTATTGGTGATTTGGGGATGGGTCATGATGAGATCATGGCCTATGACATATGGCTATGTGTTTTGGGACCCCAAAAAACAATGGATGTATGATGGGATCCCATGTGGGTGATCAGATTAATATTATATCCAGATGAAGCCATGAATCATCAACTGGAGATGTTTTCTATTGATTTTGGCCGGTTAAATAGGGTTATTTATAGTGACAAGGTTGGATCTAGATGCTGCATGAAGGACATACATTACATCCTATAAAAACCCAAACTGCATGATCTTTACTCTAGAATAACACACATTATAGAGTCCCTTTCCTATATCATATAGGTTTTTAGGTAGAGAGAAATATTAAACACAATGTATGGATTATACATGCCATGTTTCTTATTATTGGTGGGTCAATGTTCACTCTGGAAGTACATGGAAACATACATGGAAAGACACATGAGAATAAATGGAGTACACCATCATGCCATATACTCAGACATGGATATGGTACATATGCACAACCAATGTACATGGTCTTTGGATAAGAGCATACATATAGGATACGGGTGGCCGAGACACACTGTGTACCACCGGCACACACCATTTAGTATGAAATGGCTTCCCAATCCTTGTAACATAGAGAACATTCCAATGCGATGAGGTATGGTTACACACTGTGTGACCCGATGTACATATCTTATACTTATCCTAGAAACTTCTACAATTTACATATCCTTTTTAAGGAATTGTATTTTTCCCCACAAGTATCACATCAAGAGTGTTTTTTTCATAGAATGTGATAATGGAATTATCTGTTCTGTACAAGATATGATATGAGGTGTTATGAGTGTGATTCTTCTTTAGGTGATGCTTTAGCATCAATAACAATCAGGTTGGATCATCAGAGATTTTAGGGTTGATACTCCCCTATCACACAAGCGTGTGGGTCCCCATACTCTTTACATAGGTAGAGTTACCACTCCCACAAACTATAACCGGCTGCAAGTATTTTATCTTTTAAGGTGTACTCCCATGTCTTTGAGTTATGGTGGTGAGAAGGTTCTCTAAAGGAATTTTGGATCTTTCATCTACGGATTGTTGTGATGAGGTATGAGGCCCTGTACATATATTCTTGAAAGTTTGTGCGCATTTTTGAGAATTGAAGATAGACCTTTAGAGATGTAGGAAGGCCCATTATACCTAGCTGAGTTTTGTATATGGAGATCCCCTTTCTCTCTCATATATGATTATTTATAAGAATATATATATATATTTAGGGTTTCCCCTCTTGTTTTGGGTTAAACTAACTGTTATTGTACCTTTCTGTTTCTCTCTTTTAGGGTTTTCGGGCATCCTACAAGGTATGTATATATTCACCCCTACATGGGATTTTCCTGCACATTTCATTTCATATACAGATGACATGAAAATCAGAGTTGAAATCAGCGGTTATTAGTTATAATTGGGCGTATTGACCATTTTCAGTGGTCATACTTAGATATCAAGACCCTAGATCTCCTCATGTTTCATTTTTCCAGTTATCTTCAGGTTGGGGTTTCATATCTAGGTAGGTGTGTATTTTACCCCTTTACACATTGGTTTATTTTTTTATACTCCAATTTATTACCAAGATGTTTTCTCATACATGTTTATACTCTATATATTACAATATTTTTTTATTCCTATACAATTTTTCATGGATATAGATGTGTGTGAGTTTATAGTTACTTTAGGATAAGGCTGCCAATTTCAGTTTATTCCTTTGCAAAACTTGTCTCTATCCCCTACCCTTTTTGTGGTGGGTTTGGTGATTTCACCCCCATATTTCCACTGTCCAGGTGGGACTTGGTTGGTTAGGTCATAAAATTGGTTTTAAATAAATGGATCAAGTCCCTGTAAATGATATTTTTATCTTTGGGAAGAAGTGAATTAGAAAAGGTCTTTATGGAGATATATTGCATTTAGGGAGAGAATTCACCTCCCAAATGTTGTCTAGAATGCCCCATAGTAACTATCTATTTTGAAATTCTTGATGATGAATAATATAAATAATTATTTAAGGATTAGGTAGGTATTCTAAGAAAATATTTTGTACCCATGATACAAAATTTTATTTATTTTGTTTCGAAAAGAATTACATGATCATCCACAATTGCATGATGCTGAGTTCTCTATTGGACTCATTCCTGATGGAGGAAATATCTATAAAACTCCATATAGAATAACACCAGTAGATTTTGTGGAGTTAAATAAAAAACTACAAGAGTTTTGGGGAAAGGGATTTATATTCCCATGCAGTTTACCAAGGGGATCTCTTGTTTTATTCATGAAAAATAAAATAGATCCATGATATTATAAATCTATTATAAAGAGATTAATGCCATTTAAATAAATCATAAGTATCAATTTTCACACATTAACTAATTATTTGACCAAATTCAATGAATACAATTATTTTTGAAGATTATTCTTTCAATAGTTATCATCAGTTAAGGGTGAATAAGGATGATATACCAAGGATGTCATTTCAAACAAAGGAAATTATGAATTTATGGTAATTACTTTTATATTGACTAATCCACCTTCTATATTCATAGATATTATGGAATGTGTATTTAAGAAGTATCTTGATAAATTTATAGTGGTATTAAAGGAAAATATTTTGATATAATCTCAAATCTATGAAGATCATGGGATTCATTGGAAAATAATTATGGAGGGACTTAGAAAAAGGAAATTATATGGGAATCATAGTAAGTGTAAATTTTGCCTCAATGAAGTGACTTTTAGTGGCCATATATTCTCCATGAATGGAATATATATTGAATATTTAAAGAAAAATATAGTCAAAGATCATCCAAAACTGACGAACATAACAAATATCTGAGTCTTATTAGGTTTAATAGGTTACTATCAAATGTTTATCCATGATTTCACTTGGTAGGAAAACCTGTTAACCAAGATAACATGTAATGGTGTTAAATTCACATGGTTAAGGGAAGGAAATGAATATTTTGAAGGGATGAAGAGGAGACATATTAATTCACCAATATTAACTCTACCATTAGGTAAAGAAGGATTTTAAATTTATAGCGATGCATCAAATAAAGGACGTGGTTGTGATCTTATGTAGAATGATAGTGTGATTTACTATACATCAAGGCAATTGAAAATCCATGAACAGAACTATCCAACACATGAAGTTTAGATGAAACATAAAATATTTTCTTTGAAAATATTAATAAATTATATATATGTTGAAATATATGAGATATATACATACTAAAAGAGTTTAAAGTATATATTGTTACACCCTGATATTTTAATATATATTTATCTTCAAATAATTTTTTTGAGAACTTGTGATGCACACAACCCCAAGTCTAAATGAATCATAATATATTATTACATTATAACCTAGATGTTAAATTGGTGAGTATGAATAATAAAAACTAAATTTTAAAAAATGTATGTATAAAATGAATTTACTGTTTATCAATGGATTAAAAATGGAAATAAAAATTATTTGTAATTAAAAAGAAGTTTTTTATGAAATAACTATTTGTATATGCATAACATGTTTTTTTATTAATAAATTTAATTAATAAATATTAGTGAATTATTCTAATGTAGTTTTATATTTTATGTATTCAATAATTTCTTCAAATATTCATATGATTTTTTGGAATGATATAGGAGTAAATTTGGTTTCATGTTTAAAAAGTATTTTTTTAAAACGATTTTTGTCTTCATTTGTGAACTAATTTTAAAATGAATTTATGATACCTTTTGAAATTGAATTTGATAAAATGGACTACGTATTTAGAATTTGTAGGGTAAAATTTGGTACAAAGGTCCCTTTATGTTTTGGTCATCATGAATAGTAACAATAATAATTTTTGTTACCATGATAAAGAGTAAATCATGTAATTAAGGTAAAAAATAATATGATAATGACTAAAATATTACCCTAAAACTTGCCTTAATTTTATATTATGATGATATATCATTAATAATCATAAAAACATATAATATATGAAATTTCTCTTGTGTAAATGTTTCTTACTTTTATAATATTTTATGTAATTAAAAGTAAAAAATGTTATTCTGTTTTCTTTATTATATATAAATTTTTATCATAGAGATAAAAAAGGATATTTTTAGTTCCAAATATTTATTTAAAATGAATTTTTTTTAATCATCATATTTTTTTTTAATTTTTAGTGAGTGGATAATTACCTTAAATGCTTCTATAACATCGAAACAACATTTATTAAATTAATAGAGGATTAAATAAATAATTTTATAAATATTAAAACAAATATAATTATGATTAATTATAGCTTCAAATAACTTTTTTTAGAAAAATATATCCTTTTTGGAAGGCGTGAAAGGATTATATTTGAATTCTATATTTTTCTTGGTATATTTAAGTTCAATTTAAATGAATAGATCAAAAATAGAAATTATTAATATTTAACAATAAATAATATTTTATTAAATTCTTGGAAATTAATAAAATAATATATTTGTCCAAGTGAGTGGAATATAGAAGAGAATATCAACCATGGTACATTAATGAGTCAATTTTCCATTTATGGTTACATTCTTAACCCTTTAAAATCGAAATAGTTTTTATCATGGTTAAGGTAAAAAAACATTAATGAAGGGGTTAATAAAAAAGATAGTTTTTCAAATTGAAACAAAACCTATCTAAATTTTATTTTCTGATGTTATTTTGAAACTATAATATATTTTTATAATTTATGGCCATTTTTAATCAATTTTATTAAGAATTTTTTTTTATATTTTAATCTTCTAAGAAATTACATGTGTGACCTCTCACTCCCTTATAAAAGGGCACCCATCCATTCTCTTATTTACTCCACATCAAGACTTCTACATTCACTAAACCCTACTCATTCCAATTCTCAAAATTACTATCCATGGTGTAGAGGTACTGGGAGTTTCAAAAGACCATTCCATTGATCCTTAAAAAGGGATATAAATGAGGCCTACTGAATAAGAGGATGTTCAAACACGTATGAAGAAAAATGAGACTTGAGGTAAGGGATTTATATTTCAATCATATTTTTAATTGAGATTGTTTGAGATTGAATTTAAATTATAGAAATTATGTGATACTTATTTTAAAACCCTTTAATTTTCTTCTCTTTTGGTTATTTATTAAGAATACATTTTTTCCTTTAATTTTCCTTAGTTTAGGTATTCAAGGTATAAAAAGAGTGTTTTTAAGGAAAACTAAATTTATTTATCTGTATTTTTTAAAATAACTTTTCTTTATTATCTATGTTTTCATAAAATGTTTTCAATAATTCTTTTAATATTCTCTTATAATTGTTTAAATTTATTTTTACAGGTTATTTACTTCATACAAAATGGATTTTAAAAGGAATCTTTTGGCCATTTTAGGAATGGGGTACTTTTTGACTTTTTTTAAAAAGTTTGAAAGGAATGTTTTATTTTAACTTATACAGGATGGATGGAATTTTATGGGGTCCTATTTTCTTAATATATTGAATATTAATTTAAAATTTTACAAGTTTTTTTGAAATAAAATTTTCTCACAATATTTTAAAAATATTTTTTTAAAAGGGATTTTACTAGTGGAATGGGTATTTTTCTCAAAAAACGTTTCCATGAAATTTTAATGAAATTTTCAACTATGATAACATCCTTTGATGTTAATTATTCTTAATTATACCATCTTTATTCTTTATCTAGATTTTTTATGATTATTATGATGAGATGTTTATAAAATCCATTTATTTTCATGTGTTCTTCTATGTTGAATTGGTGAAATGTTTATGAAACATGTTTCCTTTATATAGGGTATGATGTAATGATATGGTGAATGTTTTATGGTATTTTGTTACATATATGTATGGTTTTAATTATGTGAATGGTGTGATCATACTTATATATCCCTCTTATTCATTGGGTAAAGTATTATATCTCATGTTATAATTATGGGAAACAAGTCGATGTGCTTGATTTTCTATGGGAAGTAAGTCAATGAGATTAATATTCCATGGGAAACAAGTTGATGTGCTTGATCCACCATGAAAAAAATTAATTTATACCTAATAAGTTATGATTTGACAGTCTCAGTACTTAACCTTGACATATGAAATGTTTTCTATACCTATGAGGGTGTCTAACTTTTATGATATAAAATTATGGTTCATAATTGATTTAGGATGAGTTGTCACTATAATTATTACTGTGATTTGAAATGATAATTATTTATTCCATGACCCATGTTTATAATCTTTGTTAGATTAGGTCTTAATTTTTTAATTTATGGCTATGATCTCATACACTTATTCTTAGTTTATTATTTCTTATGATCATTGATTGTTGTATCCCATGTTTTCCCTTACTTATAATTTGAGCTCATCCATTCTTATGATTAGTTTTTCCTTTTTTATGAAAACATTTTTATGAATGGTATGTCTAGAAGGGTACAAAGCATGAAGAAAATATGAGAGATAATGAATAATGAATCTAAATACTGTATTTAGGTATCAAGTCCCTAAAGACACTAAACCATGATAGTTATGGTGTGGATAAAGATATTATATATGGAATATTCATCTAAAATGATTTGATAAGTATGTATGAAAATTTGGATATGTTATAGTTGGAATAAGAGAATGGTTTAGTCAATCTTTAAAGATTAGAGTTAGAAAATTTTACGAAAACCCCCTTGGGATATGTCTTAGTATAGGATAACATCCTAATTTTTTAGTAATGACTATAGAATATGCAGGTTAAAGCTAATATTTCATATATTGAGATGAATATGTCATGATTTAGACATATTATAAATTATATTTCATGATTTGGTGGTTTTATACTATGATTATTATTACCCACACTATGATTTTTGGTTTTAGTCAATGAATGGAACCTGAAGGAATCTTGTTAATGTTGAATGAAATGGAAAATTAAATGAGTTTCCTCATGATAAACAAAATTTTATGGGAGTAAAAATGTTGAATCCTATTGACATGATCACACTAATTTCTCAATCCATTAATCATAATGAGATTACAAATGATCAAAGTAAGAAACAACATACTATTGAAAAATTTATGATGAAAAATTCACCTTCTTTAGTGGCTCTCTGATCCACTAGGGTCTAAGTGATGGATCAACACCATTAAAAAAAAATTTTCTATTCTACAGTGCTCATATTATGAAATGGTTATCCACATTTATATCATTTAGAATGTGAATCAGATCATTAGTGGAATATTATTATGAATACGGGTCAGGAGGACAAAATTAACTCTATAGAATGTGATAAGTTTAAGAGGATATTTTTATTAAGTGATTCTCTCTTATTTTATATAAAAATATAGAAAATTAATTCCTAGAGATTACAAAAAATGAGGTTGAATCCATTGGTACTTATGAGGAAAATTTAACAGGACTTTCCAGGAATGCTTATATTTTAATAATAACCCTAAAATAAAAATTTATTGATTATTTAGTGGATTAGAACAAAATCTACACTATTTTTTTTATTAATCAGAGACGTTAGTAATTTTTAAGAAATCATTTGATGTAAAATCAAGGTAAAAATATAAATTGGAAATTACCACCATTCCCAAACTTTTGAAAAGTAAAGGAATATGGTGTCTCATGAGAACTCAAATAAATCACATGGTGGAAATAAATTAAATCCATATACATGCAAGAAATGTGGGTAGAATCTCAATTTAATTTCTTCAATGGAAGTGGGAGGTTTTTTAAATGTTGAAAGGAAATTCATAAAGCCTGTGAATGTCAAATGGGGAAGAATATGCTGGCTAATGTAATATATTAAAAGAATACTCCAACTAATTAACCAACCATGCTAAAATGATTAAAATTCAAGGAGTATGGGTATTTCCCAAACTATCTCACAAATACATTTTTTTATGATGATAAGTATTGACAATATATTAATCCCAAAGGAAAAAGAAAATATATTTCAATCATGACTATCAAAGAGGGTTACAAGTGTGATGTGATTAATGATAAACTTATCATCTTTCACTAGAAAACAAATTTATTGTTTGATTATTGATCTAAAAATATTTTTTATAGAATTTTGTAAGGTTATGGAGTTACCACCTCAATAATTATATATTGAGTTTGCATTGAAATCTCATAATGTTATGATAATCGCACATCAAGATTATGATTCTTCTCCAGTTGATGTTTATGGGAATATACTTCCTAAAAATCTTTTTAATCTTACTCTAGTTTAATTTTATGTTATCTTAGACATCTATTGGATTTATTTATATAAATCCCACGTTAATTGGTGAGTAAGGGAATTTATGTTTGATATTTTGTACAAACCTATAATCTTATATCAGTATGATGATAAAAATGAACTTCCAATGGAAAATACATCCATTAAATGGGTTATAATTTTTTTTCAAAAGGGGTGTTTATCTCATATGGTTAGATGGAAACTCAACATTGAAGATATTCCCATTGAATATGAATTTTTTAATGTCATCCGGGAATAGTTTTCTTTTATTCCTCCAAAATGTGAAGTTGATTTTTAAATAGAACTCATACCTAGTGATATAAATATTTAAAAGACTCTATATATAATATACCCTATTGAATTGCAAAAATTTAAGAAGAAAATATAAGAGAATATTGAAAAGGTATTTATTCATCCAATTGAATCACATTAGGGTGCACCAATTCTTTTTTAAAAGAAAAAATATGGATAAATGAGACTCTGCATTGATTATCTATAACTTAACCCGACCATAATCAAGAATAAGTATCCTATGCCCAATATTGATAATTTGTTTGATAAAATACGTGGATCTAAACACTTTTACAATATTTTACTTCACTCTGGGTATCATAAATTTATTGTTAAGAAAGAGGATATACCAAAGACAATACTTTTTTCATAGTATAGACACTATGAATATATAGTTTTTCCATTTAGTCTTACTATTCCCCCACCATCTTCATGGATATAAAGAATAGAGTCTTTAGAGATTACCTTGACTTTTTTGTGGTATTATTTAAAGATAATATTAATATTTATTCTAAGAGTGGGTAAGATCATTAATATTATTTTAGGATTTTACTAAAGACCATAATGAAGGATAAGCTGTATACAAAATTTAAAATGTGTGAATTTTGGATTTAAAAAGTTTCATTTTTGGGTCATATAATCTTATATAAGGGTATATCTGTGGATCCATCCAATATGGATGTCATTTAATGTTTTTCGAAACCAAATACTATGATTTAGATCCAAATTTTTCTTGGTTAGGCCAAATATTATTGACGCTTTGTGCAGAATGTATCATGGATGTATAATGCACTCACTAACTTAACTCAGATGGGAGTTAAGTTCCTTTTGATAGATTAATGTTAAGAAAATTTACATAAACTAAAGTAATGGTTAGTTAGTGAACCTATTAATACACAAAACAGTATTGGATAAGGGTTTGAAATCTATAATTATCCATTGATGAAAGAATCTGGATGTGTTCTCATTTAGGATGAAATGGTGATAGCCTATTCCAATCACCAACTTAAGGTTCATCAGAAACATTACCCAACTCATGATTTGAAGTTAGCTGTGGTTTTTTCATTATAAATTGATGAATTACATTTAAGGATAATGGTGTCATATATATACTGATGATATAAGTTTAAATTATATATTCACATGAAAAGATTTGAATATGTACCAGGGAAGGTGGTTGAATATAATTAATGATTATTAATGATCAATACATTACCACCCTTTTAAAGAGAACAAGGTGGAATATGATATATGTAAAAAAGATCAGTCTAGATTATCTAGGATGGGGATAAAAAATCCAATATTTATATATTCTTAAAGTATAGATATAGAAATCTTGTAGAAATGGGAGAAATATTATCTTTCTCAAAAGAGTGTTGAACCATCAATCCATGTGAGAATTAAAAAGGGACATAAAGAAGATGTGAAACTGATGAAGAAGGTCAAAAATGTTCATGAATTAAATTTTTATTGTAAAAGATTCAAAAGTTTTGGTAACTATATATCTATTTAGTCCATACTATATTTGAAGGAGCTATTAGATGAGGCTCATAGTTCATCATTCTCTATTAACATAAAAGTGTTTTTATAGTGGGACATCAAGAAAGTAGATATTTCAAAGTATATGTCTCAGTGCTTGTTATGTTAGTAAGTTAAGGATAAGAGATAGATGTGTAAGGGTATTTTATAACCATTAATCATACATGAATGGAAATGTAATAACCTCACCATGGATTTAATTTTTAGACTCCCCAAAAAATTTTAAAGAATAAAATTCTATTTGGATTGTAGTATATTTCCTTACAAAGTCAACATAATTAATTTATAACAAATAATATTTATCTCTTGAATATTTTTATAGAATTTATGTTAGGGAAGGGGTAATATTGTATGGAATACCTCATTCTATTGTATCTAATTAGGATTCTAGGTTTACCTCAATGTTCTTTCAAATTCCTTAACAAGATATAGATACAGTTTTGATTTTCAATAAATCTTATCATCCTCATATAGATAGTCTATATGAGAGAAAATGAATACCCTAGAGGATATGTTGAAATCATATACTATTTATTTTAAATGTATTTGGGATCAACACCTTCCTCTAGTCAAATTTTCTTATAAAAATTACTATCACTCGAGTATTCATATGGATTCTTATTATGCCCTATATAGAAATAAGTGTAAAAAACAACATGATATGTTGGAATTAGGGAAATAAATCTATTGGGACCTGATTTATCTGATGAATTGGTAGATAAATTTAGAGTATTCAACAACACACCAAGTTACCTCTAAGTCAATAGAAGAGTTATGTTGATAATCAACAATAATAACTGGTGTTCAAAGTTAGTGGGAAGGTTTTTCTTTGAATTATTCCATGGAATAAGGTTGTGATATTCAAAAAGGAATGAAATATAGTCCTTAGGTATATTATCCACTTTGAGATTATTGATCGAGTAGGGATGATAACCTATCTCTTAGTACTTCAACTAAACCTCTCCCAAGTTCACGACATATTCTATGTATATCTCCTAAGGGAGTATATACCCGATCCATCACATGTACTGAATTCATAGGATATAAAATTGGATTGTGATCTATAATATGAAGAAAAACCCACATAAATCATTGATTATAGAGATAAAGTGATACGAAACAAGACTACTGATGTGGTAAAAGTCCTCTAGAGGAATAAAAAATTTATAGAATCTACTTCAGAACTCGAGGATGTAATGAAAAATATATATCCTAATGTGTTTATATTTAAGTGAAGTAATTTTGAAGGGAATTTTTTTTAATGGGGTTAGAATATAACAACCTAATATGTTAATATATAATTTTCTTCAAATAATTTTTTTGATAGCTTGAAATACACATAACCCCATGTTTACATGAACTATAATATAATATAACATCATAACGTAGCTATTAAATTGGTGGGTATGAATAATACTAACTAAATAATTAAATTTTTTATATATAATAAATTCATTGATTACCAATTTATTATAAATGGAAATAAGAATTATTTGATATTAAAAGAGATGTTTTCTTTTGAAAAAACTATTTTTATTTATGTAATGTGTTTTTATCTTAATAAATTAATTTAAACACTATTAGTGAATGATTTTAATGAAATATATATGTTATATATTCTTTAATTTTTTTAACATTTATCTAATTTTTTTGGCATGAGCTATGAATAAATCAAATTTTATGGTTAAAAATGATTTTATATTTTGGGTACATAAATTAAAATGAATTTATTTCACTTAGACAAATTGAATTTGAAAAAATGGATTCTATATTTGGAATCAGGAGGGTTAATATTGATAAAATGGACCCTTTTATTTATGGTCATTATGAATAGTAACCATTGTAAATTTTGTTACTATGGTAAAGGGTAAATCAGGTAATTAGAGAAAAACATAAAATGATAAGAACTAAAAATGACCCAAACATTTTCTTTAATTTTATTGGATGAGTATATATCATTAATAACTAGAGAAACTTTTAATATATGACCTTCTGTAGAATTTTTTTCATGATAATGTACTTTATAATATTTTATTTAAAGAAACATAAAAAATGTCATTCCCTTTATTCTATTATATCTAAATTTTTAACATAGGGATGAAAAAAATATATGTATAGTCATAAATATTTATCTTAAATTAAAATTATTATTTCTATCATGGTAACTTGTTTCAATTATTTGGTGAGTGGATAATTACCTTAAATATTTATGCAACACCGCCACAACATTTATTCAATTACTAGAAAAATAAAATAAATAATTTCAAAAATATTAAAAGTAATATAATTATGATGAATTAATATATTCTAGGAATTTTTTAGATAAATATAACCTATTAATAAAATTTTATAGGATTATGTTTCAATTAGATATTTGACTTGGTGTGTTTAAGATGAAATTCATTGTATAGTTCAAAAATTGAAATTAATGATATTTTATAATAAATAATATTTTTTAAAATGATTTAAAATTCATAAAAACTTATATTTTTTCAAGTGAGTGGAAAATGGTTGAACATATCAACCATGATTAATTTCTGTGTCACTTTTCCATTTATTGTAACATTATTAAACCTTTAAGATTGAAATAGTTGTTACCATGGTTGAGGTCAAAAAATGGTTAATGAAATAGTTAATAAAAAAGATAAGGTTTAAAATGACACAAGAACCAATCTAAATGTTATCAGATGATGTTATTTCAAACCTATAATTTTTTTATCTAATTCATGGACATTTGAAAGAATCTGGATTGAGAATCTATTTATTTTAATCTTTTATGAAATTCCAAGAATGTAATCTCCATCCCTTATGAAGGGGCACCCCTCATTTCTTTTCTTTTCACCTCATTGAGCCATCTAGCTCGACCAAATCCTACTCATTCCTATTATAATACTTCATAGATATGAATTGGAGGTTCCAGTATTCTTAAAAGAATAGTTCAAGGGTTCTTAATAAGGGATATGAAAAATAGTAGGTACTAACACATTTGAAGAAAGAATATACCTAAGGTATGAGATTTAAGTTTCAATCCTATTTTTAATATGGATTGTTTATGCTTGAATTTACATTAAAAAAATTATATGACCATTATCTGATAAATCCCTTTCATTTTATTCTCAATTTTTTTATTTCTTGAGAATATATGTTTTCATTTCATTTTTCCTACTTTAAGTATACAAGAGATCGAAAGAGCGTCTCTAAATAAGAATGATTTTATTTCTTTCTTGAGTCTAAAATACATTTTATTACATATCTATATTTGAAAAAATTATTTTCAACTATAATTTTTTATTTTATATGATTATTGTTTAAATTCATTTTTACCAACGATTGAATTCTTCATATATTTTTTAAAGTAATCTTCATGTCATTTTCCAAATGAGGAGCTTTTTGACCTTTCCACAAAAAGTGTTAATGTAATGTTTCATTTAACTTATACAACAAGAATGGAATTTCCACTACCATGAACACCCAATACGTTGAATCTTAATTTACATATTTCTATGGTTCTTTTAAAATAGTATATTTTCCATATTATTTTTGGAATATTTTTTATTTTTAAAATTATTTTTTAATGTGGAAAGGGTGTTTTCCACAAGAAATGTTTTAGTGATCTTTTAAAGTAATTTTAATTTATGATAATGTCCTTTGAGGTTAATTATGATTTAATAGGGATATGATCTAATGATACCATATCTATTATTTCTTTTTTATGATTTATGATTATGATTATGAGATGGTTATGAAACACATTTATTTTTGTGGGTTATTCTATGTTAAATGGATGAAAGGTTTATGAAACCTATTTCCTTTACAAAAGTTATGATGTGATGATATTGTTAATGTTTTATGATCTATTGGAAGACATATTTATGGTTCTAATTGTGTGATGAGTGGGATTGGAATTATATATCTCTCCAATGAATTGATAAAGGTATTACATATGTTGAAATAATTACTGGAAACAAGTCATTGTGCTTGATCGATTATGGGAAGCAATTTGATGTGCTTGATCAGCTATGGGAAACAATTTGATGTTCTTTATCCTCTATGAAAAACAAGGGATGAATCATAGTCTATTAGGATTTTATGGTATCACTAGTTAACATTGAAATATAAAAGGGTTTCTATACTAATGAGGGAACCACACTTTTATGACATGAACTAATGGTTCATGATTTATTTTTGAAGAATTATCACTCTTACGATTCATTTATTTTTGAAATGATAATTATTTAAGCCATAAATCATGTTTATGATCTTTGATTGATGTGTATGAACTTTCTAACTTATGGTTATGATTTAATACCATTATACTTACCCCATGCTTTCATATGATCATCAATTGATATCTCCCATGATTTCCACTACCAAGAATCTGAACTCAGACTTTATTATGTTTATTTTCCTTCGTTCATGAATAAGGTATTAGGTAGGGAATGTAAAGTAGAGTAAAAAGTGGGAATAATATTTTTTTAAGATGATGAATAATGCATCTGAATAATATTTTAATGTATCTAGTCTCAAAAAAAATAAACCATCACAGTTTTGGTGTGGATTGGGATATTTTATATGAAATATTAATCTAGAATGATGTTATTTTTATATATGAAGAGATGGAACTATTATATACCTTCTACAAGAAGATCTCAACATGAGGAAAATAAGATGGTTGGAAATACTCAAGGATTATTATTTCATGATACACTATCTGCCTTTTATGAAAAATAAGGTGGTTGATGAATTGAGTAGGTGGGAACATTGAGTTATAACCAAGAAAAGGATCGATAAATATCCTATATAAATATATTTAGTAAAGATAGATATGGGGATTTCTATGTAAGGGGATCCATCATTCCTTTTCTAGGAAATTGGAAAACAATCCTTACTTGAAACTATAATGAAGTCCAAGAAGGATGACAAAAATTTTAAAAGGCCGATTAAAGTAGTAAATAATGAGAAATTATAATAATTTATCTATAAAGATGTAATATTGAAGATTAGGAAGAGGTTCTGTGTTACATCCATACCAGAGTTAAAGAGGGAACTTCCAGATAAAGCATATATCTTTAATTTATCTATACACCATTGAAAAGAATGTCATATAAGGATTTAAGATAACATTTTCAGTGAAATTCTTTGAAGTAATAAATTGTATACTATGTTTCTAGATTATTAGTATACCAATAAATAAAGGCTAAAAGACAACATCTTAATGGGGTCATGGAACTTGTTTCTATACCTACATGAATTTGTTATAATGTTACAATGGAATTAAACGACTTTTAATTTGCAACTCCTCCACTTTTAATTACATGCCAATTAAACGACTCATTAATTGAACAACGCACGTTAATTAATTTGGTGAATTATTTTTGAATTTTAAATTAATGTTGACACGTATGCGTGTGAATAAAAATAAGACAAGGTATTATTTTTTTGTGGTGGATTCGTTGTGCGGAATCAATGGGAGAACTCTCGCGGTCTTGAATAACTTCGTCTTCCTCGCAAAGAATGCTGGAGCTTCGACGAAGAACGTCATTCCATCTTTGCACCTTCTTCCCACATTGAAGAAAGCGAGACGCCACATCTTTCACCGGGCGTGCACCAACAACGTACGGAGCCTCTTTCTGTGACGCCGTCTTCTGCGACGCCGTTTCTCTGCAATGATCCTTATTCGACGACTTCTTCCAGGTAGGGGGTTTTCGTAAAAAGTGTATATGTGAATTATCCCCTCATGCATGCGTATTTTAATTTCAGGGTGTTTGAATAATTTACCTTGAATAAATTATAAAATCATCTAAAGTATGTCTTTTAATGATTTCCATTTGAAAAACACCTAATGCGGAGGGTGCGTGCCGAACAAACATGACCGGACCACCCTCCGCAGTTTGTTTATCGGTGTGCGGATCGACGAGCGATGACGAAGCAGGCCGCAAAGGCATTTGAAACCCTTTGAAGTGAATATCGGGTCTCGGGAGGACCGATGATGAAGAAAACGGGCAAATTGGACCACCAGATCATGTCCGGTGTTCTGCGGAAGGTACTGCCGGCGCGCCTCGCCGGCACGACGGTGACGACATCAGGAGGCGGCGGTGCCTAGTGCGCTGCTGAGAAGGATCCGCCGCGGCTATGCCGCGGTGGAGAGGTCGGAGATCCCGCACGACCGTGGGATCTGAGATGGCACGACGGAAGCACTATATGCTGCCGACATCAATTAGCGGTGAGGGCCGAGCCCCCCCGCTCCGCGGCACCCGCTCGGCCACGCTGGCCGAGCCGCGGCCGGTCCGCGCCGGTCGGGCCGGACCGCACCGGCCGGGCCGTGCCGCACCCACTAGTCCTGGCCACGCTGCCTGGGCCGAGCCGCACTCAATTTGGGCTGGACCCGGACTCGGGTCGGGTTGACCTAGTTCGGTCGAACCTAGGGGGTATTGGGCTGGGTCGGACCGGGCCCAAACCCCCTATGTTTTCAGACTGTTCCGTTCAAAAGCTCATAACATGTGCTACGGACCTCCGATCGACATACTGTCAGTTGAGATGCGATCCTTGGATCGAGATGGTTGTTTTGGTATATTAGACTCAAGGTTTTGGAGAACTTTTTGTACAACTGGGTTGGTTCGAACACGAAACCAACCGGGCCCTCGGAGCGGTAACGCTTATAACTTGAGCTCTAGACGTCCGATTGATGTTCCATCAACTTTATTGGATTCCTATTAGTGAGACGAACATTTTAGATTACTTTTCTTGATGTTTGGATGCAGTTGGAGTATGGTTGGGTTGGTTTTGACTAAAAAACCAATAGGGCCCCTAGAACGAAAAAGCTAATAACTCACAGACCTCGCGTCCGATTGACGCACCGTCTATCACATTGTGTTCCTATTGATGTAATAGAACTTTGCGATACATCAACGCTGGTCTACGTGTCATTTGATGTGTCGATCCCTTGTCTCGTGGAGAGGACCCTCCCAAAAACGAGTGTGCTGTGTGCAGAAACCCTATAGCTGGCTGAGACTTGACGACTGCTGATCGATAGACTCTGAGTGTTTTGATAGACCAATGAGGAGCTCTTAGTTGTAGTGGAAGACACACGGCAGAGGAGTTGTTGTTTGTAGCGGAAAACCCACATTACTCAACATAAGGAGTACCTCTGTAGGCTGTGAGGGGGACCACTTGGTTGTAGTGGCAGACCCATGGTGGGAAGCGCTTGGTCGTAGCCGCAGGCCCACAGTACTCAAAAGGTGGAGTACTACAGCAGTCCAAGTTTAGTGGGAAGTACTAGGTTGTATCAGCAGGCCCACTATACTTGATAGAGGAGGAGATTTCCAGTAGCTAAGGGTTTGACGGTGTATACTTTCGTACTGGAATCCTCCGTGGGTTCGAAGACGAAGACAACCATATGTGAATCCTTCGTGGGTTCGGTAGTGAAAACTAATGTAATTTCATTTCTTATGAAACCCTAGAGCTGGATGAGACTTGACGACTGTAGATCGATCGACTTAGAGTGTTTCGGATAGCCCAGTGGGGAGCGCTTGGTTGTAGCGGCAGACCCACGACGGAGGAGCGCTTGGTTGTAACGGCAGACCCATGGTACTGAACAGAAGGAGTACCTCTGTAGGATATGAGGGGGAGTGTTTGGTTGTAACGGAAAACCCATAGTGGGAAGAACTTTGTTGTAGCAGCAGGACCACTGTACTCGACAGGGGGAGTACTTCATCAGTCCAAGGTTAGTGGATAGCGCTTGGTTGTAGCGGCCGACCCATTGTACTCGAAAGAGGAGGAGTTCTCCAGCAGCTCTGTTTGCGACATCTTGAATAAATCCTGGTTTGAGATGAGTCTTAACTTTCAATCATTATATTTGATATGATTGACTTTCTTTCCTGTGTGGATTGGGTTGTTCTTTTTTGTGTGTATTGGCTTGTACTATCCTATGTGGACGTGATCGAACTTGGGCTCGGATGATGGAGCTGAACTGGAATTGATGACTTAGGTATATGTATGGGCATATACCTAAGTAGTGTTTGATGTTACTTCGTGATTGTATCTTTCCATTGTGGTTTATCCTTGTTGGATTTAGGGAGACCTTGGGGGTCTCAGGGTCCCTACTGAGTAGTGTATACTCACCCCTGCATGGGCTATGCCCGCACTACGTTGTGTTGGATGCAGACGACGGACATCACTGATCGTGGTTGAGGCTTGTGGAGCAAGTCGGTACCTGGAGGTGGACCACTTAGAGGGAAGTACACGGAGCAGATGGATGTACCAGATGAGCTGAGGAGGATATCTGTACCCACCCTTCAGGTGGGACTTCTAGTGGACGGCTCGACATTGCTGCTTTACTTTCTGTTGCTGTAATTTTTTTCAGTTGTACTTTACTTCAGTTGGGTTTGTATTCTGGCCCATTTACTTTTCCGCACTTATAGTTGTACCCAGTTTACTTAGTGTTTACTTCATCTTGCTTACTCTGGTGTTTGTTTACTTTATAAAGGCGATGCCATCCCTTTTTATCTGGATTTATGCCTTGGTGCTAGTCGCCATCCCCTGGCCTATGGAAGGCGGGCTTGGGGTAGTCACGACACAGGTCCCGAGGACGGGTCGTGACAAATTGTTTTCAGAGAGGTCGGTTCTACCGCAGAACTCAAGACTCTGATCTTTCTTCTATGTGAAGAAATAGTGTTAAGAGTATTGAGTGTGGTTATCAGTCCAGGGAGTCCAGTGTTGGTGCGGTGGCCGACGTATCCGTACACCAGGACCCTGACTTCTGATTTCCAACTCAGTGCATGAAAACACTGATTGCATGTGTGTTTCAAAAGTTTTATTTGTGATTAGTTTGTGTCAGCTCACCAGGTATACTGTTTTGACCGTGGTGCACCTGATTCTTTTCAAGATGGCCCCACGACGACATCCAACTAGGGTTCAGAGCCTTGTGAGAGACAACAGACCACCGAGCGATGAGGCCTCGGTGCAGGGCCCTTTTACAGCGGAGGCACCGGCGGTACCACTACCCACTGAGCCACCGATGCCACCAACCCCAACCGCTAAGAGTGCACGTCACCTTAGTGCACTGCACGAGTTTCAGTGTCAGAGACCGCCCAGGTTCCGCGGGGAGATGGACCCTCAGGCAGCCGAGGATTGGGTGGAGGTTGTAGTTCGAGTTTTCAGGTTAGTGGGGACACCAGCTGACCTCGTGGTGATCCTTGCAGCGAGCCTCCTACACGCGGCAACAGACAGATGGTGGAGCTTGATGCTCTAGGTGCACGGCGAGGCATCCCTTATGTGGGCAGACTTCGAGAGCCTGTTCCGGGAAGATTTTATACCAGCCACCCTTCGAGCGGTGCACATACATGAGCTACCTCATATTCAACAAGGTAGCATGATGGTGGCGCAGTATTCAGCGAGGTTCACTAATCTCTCACGTTACTCTACAGATTTGGTATGGGACCCGTTTTTCAGGGCTCGAACCATTGAGTAGGGGCTCAGGCTGGAGATTAGAGCTTCATTTGTTTCTCACAGCATCCCGATGCAGACAGGGGTGTTGGAGCGAGCCCTCTTAGTGGAGAGTTTTTTTGCTGAGCGGTCTCCAGCAGTAGGACCCACCACTAGACGGTATGCGGACAAGTCTTTTACAACGGTTAGTAGACAGATGATGCAGAGGTCAAAGAGGACCAGACCTACAGGTGGTCGACCGCATGACACAGGATCATGTGTGCGGGGCACCCGGGGTGGAGAACGACTTACCAGGAGCGGACAGTGTTACTCCTGCGGCGGGGTTGGTCACATGGCACGTGACTGTCCGACCCACCATACAGATGACTAGTGGATAAATGAAGGACCTCCTAGGAAGAGGCAGAGGTTCGATCGGGGCGGATCACAAGGAGCAAGAGACCGAGGCAGGGGAGCTAGCCATACAGCTGGAGGTGGACGACGCTTCGAGGTGTTGCCACCACCACCACCAGGAGGTCCACCCCGACCGTAGGGAACGAGTGGACATGGGAGAGCTCAGCTTCAGGCAGTTGAGGCTTTTGACTATGGAGCTCCGAAAGCTGGCGGACAGGAGCGAAACTAGTTCCCGTCATGGATTCCTTGTTGTTGGTACTTCTAGCCTTCTTTTTATTGATGTTGTGGTTGTATTTGTCTTTGTACTTTGAGCTACAGTAAGAAAAGACACCTTTCTTTGTGACGTTTACTATCCTGTCCTCTCTTTATGTTGTTACTAAGAGGTTTAGATTTAAAAAGCGTTGACATGACCCTCACTTCTGAGATACCTAGTAGAGGAGACCCAGTGACCACACACTGATGCCGATAGTGTGACTCAACCCTTGGAGGCGAGCGTAATGGTTGGATCTCTTGGTAGTAGCGTCAGGGCCTTACGATGTCATCCGTGGTATGGATTAGTATCATGCATGTTATAATTGACTGTATTGGGCGAAGAATGTGGTTCATCCTGGCGATGATAACAGATTTATCTTATCGGAAAAGATGAAATATTAGCTGCTCTTGTAGGACTAGAGAAGGTCTAGGTCATCCAGGAGCGGATGAGGACATCTCAGAGCCAATAGAAGTCTTGTGCTGACAGGAGGCAGAGACCACTAGAGTTCAAGGATGGAGACCATGTTTTTCGACGGGTCTCACCTCGACATGGATTACAGAGATTTGGCCGAGCCGGAAAGTTATCTCCGCTCTCCATCAGACCCTTCTAGGTCCTCAATAGGATAGGTGAGGGGGCTTATCGCCTGGACCTTACACCTCAGCTACACCGGGTGCACGAAGTCTTTCACGTATCTCAGCTGAGGAGATATGTGCCCGACCCGACGCATATCATCAACCATGGGGAGTAGGACATTGATGACGGGGAGACTTTTTCATAGGTCCCAGTGGAGATCGAGGATCGATAAGAGTTGGTTCTACGTGGGCGGTCGATTAATATAGTGCGCATCAGGTGGAAGCACGAGGACCTCTAGGGGAGCACCATAGAGCGCGAAGCTCAGATGTGTGCTCAGTACCACTTTTGTTTCCCTAGTTTGTGTTATAGCTTTACAGGGACGTAAATCCCTGTGGTGGGAGTAATGTAAAGACCCGTAATTTTCAAGGGAATTTTATTTCTTAATTTTCATTGGAATTTTATGAGTGCACAGTTTCTGATGGCACCTGATTCCAAGGCTCGGTGTGCCCGGAATCAATTTCCGAATTTTAACTCGGGTACGTTTAGTGAACGAATGAGTGGGTTTTCCTAACTCTTGAACCGGAGCTCGGAATCGAAATCCGAGGGCACTGATGGAATCGCAACGCCGATAATTTCTTATGAAGACCTTTCTTGGAGTTGCGTTTACTCGGGAGAAGATGTTAAAAAAAATGCGAGGAATAAAAATAAAATTGTTTTACAATTTATTTTTATTTCTTTATAGGTGGGTTAAGTGTGTGGAAAAGGAAGATTCTAGGAAGTTGGGGTGGGGCCCGCATGATCCCCGACCACATTCAATTTCCTCAACACCCCTTTGAACCCCCCTAGCATTTAATTTGAAACTCCTCCACTTTTTATTACATGCCAATTAAACGACTCATTAATTGGACAACGCGCGTTAATTAATTTGGTGAATTCTTTTTTAATTTCAAATTAATTTTCGCATGTATGTGTATGAATAAAAATAAGACAAGGCCTTATTTTTTTTGTGGTGGATTCATTGTGCGGAATCAAGGGAAGAACTCTCGCAGTCTTGAAGAACTTCATCTTCCTCGCAAAGAACGCTGAATCTTTGACGAAGAACGCCGTTCCATCTTTGCAACTTCTTCCCGCGTCGAAGAAAGAAAGTCTCCACATATTTCATTGGGCGTGCACTGACAACGTACGAAGCCTCTTTCCGTGACGCCATCTTCCGCGACGCTGTTTCTCCGCGACGATCCTCGTTCGACGACTTCTTCCAGGTATTGGGTATTCGTATAAAGTGTATATGTGAATTATCTCCTCATGCATGCATATTTTAATTTCAGGGTGTTTGAATAATTTACCTTGAATAAACTATACAATCGTCTTAAGCATGTCTTTTAATGATTTCCATTTGAAAAAAACCTAATGCGGAGGGTGCGTGCGGAACAAACACGGCCCGAAAACCCTCCGCAGTTTGTTTATTGGTGTGCGGATCGACAAAGGATGACGAAGTGGGCCGCAAAGTCATTTGAAACCCTTCACAGTGAAGATCAGGTCTCAGGAGGACTGCTGACGATGAAAATGGGCAAATCGGACCACCGGAGCGCATCCAGTGGTCCGCGGAAGGTAGTGCCGGTGCGCCTCGCCGGCACGGCGGCGCCCAACGCGCTGCCGAGATGGATCCGCCGCGGCTATGCCGGGGCGGTGTGGATGGAGATCCTGCACGGCCGCAGGATCTGGGATGGCGCGGCGGCGGCGCTATATGCCGCTGGTGTCAATTAGCGGCAAGGGCCGAGCCCCCCCGCTCCGCGGCACCCGCTCGGCCACACCGGCCGAGCCACGACCAGTCCGCGCCAGCTGGGCCGGGCCGCGCCCGCTAGGCTGGGCCGTGCCGCCTGGGCCGAGCCGCGACCAATTTGGGACGGACTTGGACCCGGCTCGGGTCGACCCGGTTCAGGACGACCCAGGGGGTACTGGGCCGGGTCGGACCAGGCCCAGACCCTCCTGTTTTGCGGACAGTTCCGTTCAAAAGATCATAACTTGGGCTACAGATCTCCAATCAGCACACTGTTAGTTGTGATGCGATACTTGGATTGAGATGGTCTTTTAGGAATATTACACTAAAGGTTTCAAAGAACTTTGTGTATGGCCAGGTTGGTTCGAACAGGAAACCAACCGGGCCCTCGGAGCGGTAACGCTTATAACTTGAGCTTCACACGTCCGATTGACGTGTTGTTGACTTTTTTGGATTCCTCTTAGTGAGACAATCATTTTGGGTTACTCTGATTGATATTTGGACACAGTTGGAGAATGTTCGGGTTGGTTTTGACTTAAAAACCAATCGGGCCCTTGGAACGAAAAAGCCAATAACTCTCAGACCGGGCGTCTGATTGACGCGCCGTCTATCGCGTTGTGTTCCTACTGACGTGACGGAACTTTGAGATACATCAACTTTGGTATACATGTTAGTTGATGTATCGACCCCTTGGCTCGTAGAGCGGACCCTCCCGGAAACGAGCGTGTAGTGTGCGGAAACCCTAGAGCTGGATGAGACTTGACGACTGCTTATCGATCGACTCGGAGTGTTTCGATAGCCCAGTGGGGAGAGCTAAGTTGTAGAGGAAGACCCACAACGGAAGAGCGCTGGGTTGTAGCGGCAGACCCGCGATACTCAATAGAAGGAGTACCTCTGTAGGCTATGAGGGGGAGTGCTTGGTTGTAGCGGAAGACCCATGGTGATAAGCGCTTGGTCATAGCAGCAGGCCCACAGTACTCGACATGTGGAGTACTACAACAGTACTAGTTTTGTGGGAACCACTTGGTTGTAGCGGTAGGCCCACTGTACTCGATAGAGGGGGAGTTTCCCAGCAGCTATGGGTTCGACGGTGTAGACTTTGGTACTAGAATTCTCTGTGGGTTCGATGACGACGACAACCGTACTGGAATCCTCCGTGGGTTCGGCAGTGACGACTACTGTACTTTAATTCCATATAAAACCCTAGAGATAGCTGAGACATGAGGACTACAGATCGATCGACTCAGAGTGTTTCGGATAGCCCAGTGGGGAGCGCTTGTTTGTAGCGACAGAACCACGGCGGATGAGCGTTTGGTTGTAGTGGCCGACCCGCGGTACTCAACAGAAGGAGTACCTCTCTAGGCTATGAGGGGGAGCGCTTGGTTGTAGTGGAAGACCCATGGTGGGAAGTGCTTGGTTGTAGCAGCAGGCCCACAGTACTCGACATGGGGAGTACTTCAGTAGTCCAAGGTTAGTGGATAGCGTTTGGTTGTAGCGGCCGACCCACTGTACTCGACAGAAGAGGAGTTCTCTAGCAGCTGTGTTTTAGAAATCTTGAATAAATCCTAGTTTGAGCTGAGTCTTGACTTTCGATCATTATCTTCGATATGATTGACTTGATTTCCTGTGTAGATTGGGTTGTGATTTTCTGTGTGGATTGGGTTGTACTATCCTGTGTGGACGTGATCGAACTTGGGCTCGGATGTTGGAGCCGTACCGGAATTGATGACTTAGGTATATGTATGGGCATATACCTAAGTAGTGTTGGATGTTACTTCGTGATTGTATCATTCCTTTGTGGTTTATCCTTGTTGGATTTAGTGAGACCTTGAGGGTCTTGGGGTCCCTAATAATTGGCGTGTACTCACCCCTTCATGGGCTATGCCCGCACTACGTTGTGTTGGATGCAGACGACGAAGAGCACTGATCGTGGTTGAGGCTTGTGGAGCAAGTCAGTACCTGGAGGTGGACCACTGGGCGGGATGTACATGGAACAGACGATAGGACCCGAGGAGATGAGGAGGCTATCTGTACCCACCCTTCAGGTGGGACTTCTAGTGGATGGATCGACGTTGCTGCTTTACTTTCTATTGTTGTACTTTGTTTCAATTGTACTTTAATTTAGTTTGGTTTGTATTCTAGACCATTTACTTTTCCGCACATACAGTTGTACCCAGTTTACTTAGTGTTTACTTCATCTTGCTTACTCTTCTGTTTGTTTACTTTATAAAGGTAATGCCTTCCCTTTTTATCGGGATTTACGCCTTGCTGCTAGTCGTCATCCCCTGGCCTATGGAAGGCAGGCTTGGGGTAGTCACGACACAGGTCCCGAGGACAGGTCGTGACATGAACCATGAATAATTGTTTTTACAACAAAGTCCTTGGTATCCTACCAAAATAAAATATTAAATCCAATTACTATATTTGATGGATAACCCGTCACATTGTAATTACCCTCACCAATGTATTTCTTTAATAAGGGTACTTTATATTACCTTGATGATACCTCACAAATTCTATGTTTATTTAGGGATGTTCTATAAGAAATAATAATTATTCTTCTTGAATTTGGAAGTACTGATTTATATATTTATCATTATATAGAAAAACATGTTTTATTCATTTAGACATTCCTCAAGTGATGGCATGAAAGGTATTTAGGACTCTTATGGTGAATGAATTGGATTTAATCAAGTATTGGGTGGGGAATGAAATTATATGACCACTTAATTCATTGATAAGTGTCATGGGGAAAACATTTTGGGTTTTGGTGGATACCTATTCCTATGAAAAGAAATTATCGTGGTACAAGTCCTTAATAACATGTTTTGATGTCCAGAATTATTCATTCCATTAGTATGAGATCAATTATATTTATTGTCCATGTTTTAACTTATTATCAGGAATATAACATGATATTAGTTTTAGTTGATTATGGATTCATGTTATTTATTTATTCATTCTATATCAATTATTCCATGTTTACGTTATAAAAATTTCTTCTATATGCTACCAGTTATCGAGCATCTTAGGTCCCCTTTATTTGATTTCCTTTCCATAGGAAACCTAGAGGATGAATATGTATATTTTATAGGGATATAATGGAATGGATAATCATGTTCTTACTATATGTTCATGAAATATATTATTTATTAAAATATATTGTATTAATGTATTTTTTCTTACATGGATACTAAATAGTTGGATACTTTAGGAACTTCTCATTTTTACTAATAATGTAATATAACTACCAGATCATGGTTTCTAGAGGCTGGGATGTTACATGTAGGGTGTTTTCAAATAGATAAACTATTGAACTTGATATTTATTTCTTATAGACCAGGGACAACAACATAGTCCATGTAATAGACCACTTGTACCACTACTTGAACAAAATTTTGATTGACTGGAGGGTTTTCTCACGGAACATCATTTGAGAACCATGTTGATGAAATATAGGAAGCCTTCTAGGGGGGATGATAACTCATTAAATAAATTAGTGATACCATAATATAGGTGATTAATCTTAGTTTTAGCCAAGATAACATAAGTAATGAATTGATATTTATTAAAAAAAGCACACAAGATACACACTTACCATCATCCTACCATAACTTAAGGCTTGTTATGGTGGGAGATGGACAAGAAGTCATTAATAACATAACCCATGAGTCCCAAAAATCATATCTCATGTCTAAAAAAACATCCCATGACATAAATTCCATGGTAAAAGAAATCAACATCTAATACCAATTTTTTTAAACCAACCCAGTTTATCCCAAAATAAGATACCCAAACCGGCCAATGGAAAGGCCTAAAGGGAATTACCAAAACCCACAGGCTGGTGAAAATCACCTAGTCATCAAGAAATACCTTGGGGAATGATTTAGCCCAAAATAAACCAAACAAGAAACACATTACTTATATAAAATACATACAAATTTATAATGTAAATTCAGGCAGTGAATGTCAAAGAATACAAGGAAAAACATGCAGCAAACCAAAATACATAAACCATAGTAGCTAAGAATAAAAAAAATACCTCCAGGTTATATGTGGGTCAACATACCACAATGTCACCACTAAAATCCCACACACGGCTAACAAGGATATAATCTACAACTAGGTAGTTCCTTTCATTTACCTATATTAGATAAAAAAGATCTATACACACTAAAAGGTATATGTAGTATGTGATTAGAATAATCCTAGAAGAATCCCAAAAATTGTTCCATAAGTAGTATTTATTAAATAAACCAACTATTATCATTTAAAAAATTATAAATAATGAAATACAGCCTTATAATATTCAATAAAACATGGAAATACACCATTTTTACAATAGTTTATAAGGAATAAATAAATTGACTATTTTCAAAGAATTTATAAATAAACAATTTCTCAATGTATTTATAAATAATCAATATAAAAGGATCAACATGGAAACTAGTTCTTGGGTAGGTTAAGTTTGGGTTAGCTGGGTACATCATACCTCAATGATCAAATGACTAAGTGAACACATATCCCTAGAACATAGTCAAAGGAATGAGATTATGCTCTGATAAGTGAGCCCCCTATTATAACAAATTTTATTTAGAGTTGTAACATAAGTCTATGATAGGATGCTTCAAACCATCCTAGAATGCTTATACCAATCGATTCTCCTCCTAAGTACCCCATGTTTTCATGTTCTATAGCCTACACATAGAGGCTTTTAATTTCATAAATGGCCTATACCGTGGCACTTCTATTTTCATATCTTAAATTATTCAATGGTCATTTCACACATAAATAATAAAACAAACCTTAAAACACATCAAAATAATCATTCAAATTATTTTTTCTAAAAATTCCAAAGGGGAAATACATTTTGTATAAGAATACCAAAATTTCATGTTTATAGAGTCATAGATCATTCCATTAAACAATTTAAAATACTAATTTAAGATGATCAAGCATGAAATGTTTATAAAATAGATCATTTATATGAAACCACATACCTCAATTCCATTGTATTAACAACTAATGAATGAGATCCATACTCTATGAGGAAGGAAGGCACCAAAGAAACTAACAAGTGCATGAAAACATGAAACCCATGGAAGAAACTTATATTCAATAAACTCCAGATCAAAAAAGTCCTGAGAATACACATACAAAGATAATTCCTAGGGGAATTCATGATGATATAGGTAGATTAAGTTTCTAACTTCCTTTATCATAATCGATATATACCAAAACCACATTAGATCATAAAAAACCATAGATTCATCCGTAAAATCCTTTATCAATGGGTCATTTTATGAAAAAGAGAGGTGATATTAGAAAATAATGAACAAAAATGAACAAAAACTCTTAAATTGAGTTTTTTATATCCAATGCCTCAAGATATGTCATAATTTCTCTCTGAAAGGGTTAAAATCACTAAAATATCCAAGGTAAATCCCAAAGATTGACATATAAATTTATTAGAGGAAGAATAATACAAAAAAAGATGTTCTAGGTTCACAAAATAATTATTTGGATTAATTAACTCAAATCACATGGATTTTCTGCATGGTTTCGTAAATGTTTTGTTAACAGTACATCCATTTCTTCCCAATAGAGTACCCACATGGTTTTATTATTTGGGTTTTCAAATGTTTTTCGATCTATGTGAAATTATTAAATCCCAGGCCATCATAAGTAACACAGTTTCTTGATAATTCATTATAGTTTGACTTAACCATGAACTAATCATGCACATTTCTAAATACCTCAAAGAACTCCAAAAAATCACCAAGAAAACCCCAATAGTGTTTAAAAAAAGATTATAAAAAAGAAAATACATACATTAAAGTGACATCGATATGTGAAAAACATGTTGATAAAAAAAAAGTGTTTGTGACATCCCTGATATAATAATAAGCATAGATGGATGTTTTTTCACATACCAGAAATGATAATTTTTACATTCTACATCCAATAAGGATGAGATATATACATATAATCATATAGTGTTTATTCATTATAAAATATGTGGTACATGGGAAAGTAATAAAAAATTGAGATAAGTATTTTAACTCCATTACCAATGATTTCATTCATATTACATGTATTATATTTTTAAAACAAAAATCAAATTCTATGAATATGTTGAAAAAATTTATGAGAAGTGTTGAAAAGGAGTTTTGTTAGTATACAAAGAATATTTGAACTAATAAAGGTAATGAATTCATAGATGGTAAACTTGAAAGATATTTTGAGAAGAACAATATTTTTCATTGGATTAGTGATCCATACACACCAAAATAAAATTGTTTGGATAATAAAAATAATAAAAGCATGGTTGAGATAGTTTAAAACATAAAGTTTAGTTATTGAGTGAGTATTATTTTTTTTGTCAATAGGTTCAATATGTGTTTAGTATGGTGATGGAGCATCTTAGAGGAGTTTTATGAATTCATGTTAAAGAACTAGATGGTATGATTGATAAAGAATCAATGTATGATTGTAATAATGGTTTAAAATTCATACGAGGAGGATTTTCTATCGTTTGAATGATTTTTAGAATTTTCTAGATTCATATAAGGGATCCTGTATCATAAACAATTATATATATAAAAAAATATGTGTAAACTAACACTACTATATATTCAAATATATAAATGTTAATGAATCTTCATAAGGGAATGAGGACGTATAATAAAATCTAGTGACGTAAGAAAATCTATTTAAGTGAATAAAGATATGAAGCCTAAGTGAATAGTATAACTAAATACTACTATGTGGCCAATGTAAATAGTGTATCCAAATACAACTATGTATAGAAATCTAAACATATTAGTGAATTCAAACCATGAATGGTATTTAGGTAGGTGTTTTAGAATGACTCAAGGGATTTTATCCTTTTGAATTTAGAAATATTTTTAGAATCTAAACTTCTAAAAACACATGGTTTTGTGAGGAATAGATGCATGAGACCATGTACATAGAGATATCAGATGGTACTAAAGAAGTGAAATTTGAGGACTTATAGAGATCCTGATATTTTATATCATGAATAGAATTAAATTTTCAATTCTTAAGTATGACTAAAAGAATAGTTAAACAGGAATTCAAATGAGGAATAAATTGGGAAATATATTGACTGATTTAAATGGAGAAGATTTAACCTAATACCGAAGATAAAGGAGGTTCCAAATAAAAATGGAAAATAGGTATGATAAATATTTCCGATCATAAATATTTATAGGCTTTAAAAGAAGAAGGTAGATAATAGAGAATGAATTGATAACTTTCATACATAGTGTATAGATATTTCCAATAGTGTGACACATCCAATATCATGCAAAGAAAAAGGTAAGTTGGAACCAAGAGTCCTTGAAGGTGGAAAACATGGGTATTTTAAGATCCTAAGTATAATATAAATTACACCAGATCTAGAAGCAATATTGAGACATACACAACTATTTATTTTTATAGGGAGTACGTGAGAAAGTCTGATTATAAAGGATTATGTAGAAAGATCACTTTGAAGAATAAGGTGGAATTTCTACTACCTTATTAACACATAAAGGGGTATGACCAATTTCTAAAGAGGATCAAGATTGGGGAGTATAAATAGTTAAGGAAGGGATAATGATTTGGGTGGGGGATAACCAATAAGAATCCTGTGGACTTAAGAGATCACTATATTTTATAATAATATTATAATGGAAGATCCATGATATTGGGAATAAACTACATAGTAAGGAGTAGGAATTTCATCCAAAACTAGAAAATATTGTGTTCTACTCTCTCTATTGTTGAACATAAAAGTTTTTCTATGAGAAATATCAGAGTTTATCAAGAATTTTAACTGGATTAAGTGGTTGGGATAAAATGGAATAACTCACAAAAGAAAATTGGCCATTGATTCATCCTTTCCCCCTCTTAGTGATCCAATATATATGAGACTAATAATTTGTATGAACCATTATGTTTTATTTAACGATATAGGAGAGATTTTTGATAGATATAGAATCTTAACTCTATCAACTTATGAGGTGTTATTACATGACATGGAACCAATTATCATAGCTTGTAGAATATGATTCTATTCTACCTCCTATCACTGGTCTTGGAGTGAGAGATGACACAATATTTGGGTTTAAACCCATTGCATATGGTGGGGATTTGAATCAAGTAGAAAATAAGATTATAGAGATATATGAAAAGGTTAAAAATTATATTCTTATGTATATATCATATAAGTTACACAAAAAGGTTATTTATCTCTACACGTTCATGTAAATCTAGGGAAAATTATGAAAAAAATACGATGTTAATGTTTAATTCATGTAATCCAAACTTCAAATTTTAATGAGATAATTTAATACATTAAAATGGCTGATGATGAAGTTATTAAGATCTATATAACCTAGGTTAATGATATTTAATGAAACATTTTAGGGTATTATGAGAATATATAGGATTCTATCATTGTGAAAAAACAATTGATAAATTTTATAGTTCAATCTGACTAAAATGTTCAGCCCTGGAAGTAAAGGAAGTCTTAAAATTTTATAAGATACACAATATATTCATAAATTATGGGATGAAAAGGTAAATTTCCTTCAAAAAATAAAGGAAAATAATAAATGGATTTTTAATCCCCAGGAAAAGTAAAAGTAAAAGAAGAAGATGCTAAATAGTTTGAAGACTTAGTTTTTAAGGGTGAACAAGACATCAACCATACTGTTTATCCTCTATAAAAGAGATTTATTTAGGGTAAATAAAAACGAAAATTTAAACATCTAACTATATGTTATAATTTTAATAAATATTTTCATATTGAGAATTGTTTCCAAAGAAGTAGGTCTAATAATTCAAATCAAATGAGGAAATAGAGAAGAAAAAGAAAACAAAAAAAGAAGAAGTGATTTAGTAGGAATAGAAGAAGCTTTATGAGCAAGAAGGAAAGATATAATTTATCTAGTGACTGAAATAATTAATTAACAATCTTTAATCATGTTAATTAAATATTATATTCATCAAGTAGGGATGATAATTGAAAATAAAGGATATAATTTTTGTGAGAGATTAAAGAAAATTTGAATTCTATATAGGATAGATATAATACCCCAAGAATGAAAAGAATAAGCTCATTGAAAAAAATAAATGTAACTAATGAGAATTAAGTGTATGTTAAAAAAGGAAATTAAATATATTGATGATATCTAGAAACAAAATCATAAAGAGGATGGACATGAAAATATTATCATAGATTTGAAGGAGGAACTGGATGAAAAGTTAGGAAAATGGGTTAATTCATAGCCAATATGTCTCACAGTACAAACTAAGTTGAAAAAGTCCATGGAGGACTACAGTAAGGCTTCCAAGTTAAATTATGAATCTAATGTAATTCCAATGAGAGGAAAAGTTCATGTAAATAATTTAAATACACACTTAATCATTTTTAAAATAGAACTATGTTTTCACACAAGGAAAATGTAAAAACCAAATTTGATGATATATGGGCTAAGAAATATAAGAAAAAATCATTTACCTTAATGAAAGGGAATTTTATTCAAATAAGGACACAACCACCTGATAAAAGAAAGGTTTAGTCTGTGATAGAGAATAAATAAAAAATAATATATAGATATTGAACCAATTTTAAAGAAAAATTTTCATGGTTTTTTATAGTGTAATGGTAATTAAGGAAATAAAAATTATTCTTACTGGTTAAATATATATTTACGGAGAATGAGGTATGTTACAAGAGGTATTTTCAAGGATAACATGTTAAAATTATATCTTAGAATACAAACTCTCACCTACCATATACAACACTTATCTACTAAAAAAAGTTTATAATTATTGAAAGTGTTTTTGGAAAATGTTTTTTGAAAGGTCACAAGGTTGAGGTATACATGACAATGTTGAAAAGAGAGGTTCCCTATGTTGTGAAAGTAAAGTTATTTCCAAATAAATAATAGTAGTAATTCATGTTATGATTTAGCTAATATTTATATTTTCATGAAAGTGTGATTAGTTTTTTATTAAAATTAATTTAAATTAGCTAAAAAACTGTAGGAAGTTTTAAAAATTTATAAGGCTAAAAAAATGAAGTGTATTCATAATATGTCATAAAAATGAAGAGATGTTTTCCACAACTAGAAACATGGAAATCCATAAGGATGTGGAAGAAAAATATATTTCACATAATGAAGATATTTAAGGAAATAAATAAGATAATCAAATAGTTAATACTAAAAATATAAATAATATAAAAAATAAATATTCCTATGATGAGATTAAATGAAAAGAACAGACCCGGATGAGAAAAATAATTCAGCCTATTTTTTTTCTAAAACACAAAGATGTATCTCCTTATTTACTGTTATTTTATGTGTTTGGAACTAACATTAATGTAATTTAAGTAGAATATTTATATATTAAGATATTTACACACTATTCAACAATTAATGGTTGATTCTCAAGGTGTACCACTAAAACAATAATCTTCCATGATGAAGGAAATGTGTACATCCCTTTATATGAAGAAAAAATATGAAGGAATATTATAATATGATATTTCTTATAAACCTTAAATTTCAGGTAAACAATAAAAAACTAAAATTTTAAGGTTTTAGGATCACACTCACAATGATTTGTTGTGATAAAATCATTAATGGCAGTGTTAGATATTAAAAAATATGACAAAATGGGAATTTACATGACTTTCAAATGAAATATTTTTGATGGTTTTTTGAGATGTGTGGAGGATACATGTTTCTTTAAAATAATATGCTTCACGCATCCCCTATTTGAAAAATAATGAAATTTTGAATATGATATTCTATGTAGTGTAGTTTATGGATAGCATTGAAATAATTTATTGTCTCTCTATTATACTCTACACTATTCTAGGCCATGTAGAATTAGATTAGAATAATCGAAGGCTATTTGCTAAGACTACTATGTGGTATCATCTTTGTCTCAGATTTTAAGAAGGGAGAAGAGAATGTGTGTTACTTGATAAGTATAAGAATATATGATAATATCCTTACACTAATCATTAAAATTTATTTTCAATAAGGTTTAGAACAAATAATTCATCCAATCATAGATATTGAAAATGAGGAATTATAATATTGCCAACAATTTCAAAGGTAGAGAAGGTTGTTCCCAAGTGAGTATAGATTCTTTTTTAAATATGTTCAATGGTGCTAGTTTAGTGATGATTTTTATTAGACGATTTAATGTCAAGGAAATTGAAGAAATTTTTAAAAAAGAATCAATGTATGTCTATAAGATCATTGAGATAACCTGAAAGTCAACAGTTGAAAATTTGAGACTGTTTGATTAGAGTTTTTAATTCTAAAAATTCATATATGTGATTTAATAATATATCTGATTCTACACATTAGAAAATATGTTCAAGAATAAATTATTTTTTAGGAAAATCCAACGATGTTGGTAAATCTGGGTAAGAAAATATTTCCGTGTAGGAAAATCCAGTGATGTAAGTGAATATGTGTAAGTGAATTGAGCTATGTATTTATAGTGAACATTGTAGACGAATACTGAAGTGTAGTCAATGTAAAAATGATAGTTAAATAGTATTATATAATCGAATTGAAATACATAGGATATTTTGTACCATTTATGTGATTCACATATGTAACACCAGAGACTTTTATAAGAAATATTTTGTTTTTATTTTATATAAATCATCAAAGGAATCTTTCACTACACAAAACACTATCTTGGCTTGCTTTCCACGTAATCGCAACCTTCCTTGATAGCTTGCGTCGTACACAATACCGAGTTTCACTAGACAATGATATGCTATAAAAATATTATTAAAACTAGCTGTTATGAATAGTAATAACCACTTTTTAAAATTTTGTAAATTTTATTTTTTAAAATGGACTTCATTTTTGGATTCGGAATATTGAAATTAGCCTAGGGTGAAATTTTGGTATTTTTCTGGAAACTTTCAATTTTTGATGAATAGTGAAAACACTGGGTTACTATTTAAAAACCAACATTTTATTTAAAAAATAATTTATTTTATTTAAATTTATTTTTGGTCAAAATTGACACATAATACCTATATATGTTCAATGTAATTCAGTGGAGATATTTTATAATAATTTTAGATATATAAAAATTTTATTGAACTTTTCACCGTCTTTTACCCACCTCCTAGGAGAATTTGCAAATTTACATAAAACATAAATTTACCGCTTCTGTGAGTGGAATTTCGAAAATCTGAGAGACAAAGTTAATATCATGGACTAAAATGGGGTTCAATGAGATGAAAATAATTTTTAGTGAATAATAACTTTTTACTTTTTTTTACCACGGTTAAAAGTAAATAGGGTAATTAAGGGTAAAAATGTTATTATTATTACCCTAACACATGTCCTAATTCTATTGGATAAGTGTAACTCTACCAAAAACAACCTTAGGAATAAAATATGACCATTTAGGCCCACTTGTATTAGATTAGGACATTTATTATTAATTTATTTAAAGAAGGGTTAAAATTGTTAAAATCAAAGTTTAATAAGTAAATAATTTTTCATATAGGGTTATACATAAGATAAATTTAACTATAAATATTAATTAGAAAGATAAAACTATTTCCTACATAATGGTATTTTATTTGTAATTTTTAGACATTAAATAATTTAATTTATTTATGACACAGTGATGATGCAATAATTATCTTATTAATGAAATATTGACATAATTGATGTTATAAATTCCCAAATAAATGTAATTTTAGACTTTTTATGAATTACACTAATATTATAGGTTAATATGACACATTATTATTAATTTAAGTAACTTTTTTAGAACTAATCATTCTGTTATGAGTTTTAAAAAAATCAATTACTAATTAGTTTCAAAATTGACATAAAATAGTTTTTAAAAAAATAATATATTATTAATTGTTATTTTTATTCTTAAAAATCTAAGGGTCGGCCAAATGACTTAGATAAGGTTATATATATTAATAATAAACATCTTGGGGTTCGTTTGTCTTGTTATAGTAAGTTTATTAACCTTATAGTGTAAGAACACAAAAAGACACGGTAAAATAAAATTATCTAACTAAAAGTTAAATCCAAATGATAAGGTTAAAATAGTAAACTAAACATTTCCAAATTCTATTGGATGAGAGTATTTCGACCCATACCCACCTTATATTCTAAATAAATCAATTTGAAGCTATTTAAAACCGAATATGGCTTTATAATAAAGTAATAGTTTTAGTTTTTCCAAAGGTTCCCCTCTCCTCCCTTATAAAAGGGCACCTCCTCCCTCTCTTCCTCAGACAACTTTGAGCCTTCAAGCTCAGAAAAACCCTACCAATTTTTCCTATACACTTCCCTAGAAACATCCTAGAGGTACTGGTCTTCTTCAAAGACCAATTTTAGTGCCCTAAAAGGAGGTCTCAAAGAAGCGCTTCAAAGAAGAGGTAATGTCCCTTACCGATTCTTTCAAATTTATTTCATCTTCCAATTCTTATTATTTAGTAGTATAATTATGAATTAATAACATCAGTATCACACATATACTGATATGTTATTATAAGTATGAAACAACCCTATTTCACCATCTATCCATCCTACGGAAAATGAAATCATCGCGCGTGCGTACGTACAGAATACCGTCTCCATGCCGTGGTGTAATCTATTTTCCACCACCACCTTACTTGGATGGGTATAATGGTGTAAATAATGAATATATATGATTATTGTAAAGTGATATTGATTATGAAATAGTATAAATACACTCCAATACAATTCCACGATCATGGGAACGATATCATCGCTCATGCATACGTACGGAATACCGTCTCCACGATGTGATGCGACTCATTCTACATGATTTTCATTGAATAATGATTACATAAATGAATTTAGTTAATAAATATGATATATATTACACTAATACCAATCTGTAAATGAGGTATCTATAACCTAAAAATAAGAATAAGAATTTATTCGACAAAACACACATAAGAACAAAAAGTAATAAACACCCGAATAACAAGTAGCAATGAAATGTTACTAATAATAAGATAAGCATATAACCATATATGATATCATAACAATGATTATGATTCTCGAATAAGTCAATGACATTATTTAAATCATTATACAGGAGGTTCGGACACTTACGACGCAAATCAGACCTAAGGTAAGGGAAATATCACAATCTCAATTTTATTCAAGATTGTTTATACTTTGGAATTTACTGGGGTGTATTTTATCATCCACGTACAAGTTTCCTCAACATTTAATGTTATTTACATCCACCTAAAATTGTTTAAATCTAATTTTACCCTTCGGTGAGTTTTTAGTAAAATATATGAAAGGAATCTTTTGTCGTTTTTCATATGAGGTACTTTTTGACTTTTCTGACAAAAGTACGCGAAGAATGTTTTTTTAACTTATACGACATGAATGGATTTTTAAAAAATTATTTCCAAGAAGATTCCTTTACAAGTTTTCAAGTTTATTTTTAATCACATTCTTTTAGTTTAGAATTGTATGACATGTTAAGAAAGGAAAAGTGTTTTTGAAGTAGAAAGGATATTTTCCTCAAGAATAGAGTTCAAGTGTTTTATCAAAATTATTTTCCATCTAAGATAATAAAGGGTTATTTTTCTATCCATATTATTAAATTGATTTGAGAATGTTGTTATGGAATTATTTATATGAATTCCTTTATCTTATATTAATTGTTTTATGATGTCATGATGATTAAGAATCCCATTTTTCTTACATGGGTTATGCTATGATGTATTGTTTATGATTTTGTGGCACACATAAGAATGATATCATTATGAGATGGGTGGGACCTATATCTCCCTCCAATGCATTGGGTAATGATTTTATATCTCATGAGATAGACATGGCTGGAACGACGGGTTAAACCGGTTCAGTGAAACAGGACTGAAATGAGGAATGAACTCGGTTCAGAAATGGACTTTGTCCACTAAGATAGTCTTGTCAATGAGTCTTGACTAATAAGAAATGATTCTATATGATTATATGTGTAGGCCACAAAGATTCATGTTTTAAGTTAGGATTATTGTGATTACATTTCACTACCATGTTTTATCCCATGTTATGAAATTTTGATCTCTTTTGCAGGGTAAGATTTCCAAAATGTTATGTTCTTATGAATATGATGTGATTGATATTTCTTTTGTTTACCCTTACTGACCATTTGAGATCACCCTTTTGATTGTTTTCTTTCCCCAGGTCAGGAAGACGGTTATTAAGTAAGATATGCCAAAAGGGACTGTAGATATAATGAAATAAATGGGAGACAGTGTAGACGCTTTATGAACCAGTTGTTTATGTTTCTCAGTTTCTAAAGACACTATACCTATACGGTCCTTTCATGGTTTTTTATATGTTGTAATAAGTGTACTTCAATTTTTAAGTACTAACAATGTATGAAAAGTATGGGTCATTATAGTTGGTATCAAAGGAAAGGTATAGTCAACCTTTGGAAACTTGGATGTGAAAGCCTTACTAAGAATCCTAAGGATAAGTCTAATATTAGAACACAATATTAGTGTTTTAGAAATGGCCATGAATAACCTAGGATAAGACCTTAAGTGTGAAATTTTATTCTTGATTATGTGGTTTTCCTATTATAATTAGTGTTTCTCACACTATTCTTCTTAGTTTTAGTCAATGGATGGAACCCGAAGGAACCGTGTTAATGAGGAATGCGACCGGTAGTGCAATGATTGTCCCCCTGAGCAACCAAATGTTATGGGAGCTGGAATGAAAAATCTTGTAGCCATGGTCACACAACTTTCTCAAGCTATGAATCATGCAGGACTTCCAAACAACCATAGGAAGGAGCAAAATTCTGTTGAATCCTTCATGAGACAACGTGCACCTTTATTCAGCGGGTCTACTGATCCATGAGTTACTGAACAATGGATCAGTACTACTGAAAAGATATTTTCAGTTCTTCAATGTTCTGAACATGATAAATTCATCATAACAGTTTATCGTTTTGAATGTGATGCTGATCAATGGTGGAATCTTATCAAGAATACGAGGCCAAGAGATGAAATTGATTCCATGGAATGGGACGAGTACAAGAACTTATTTTTAAATAAGTACTTCCCTCTAATTCTCCAAACAAATATGGGGAAGGAGTTTCTTGAACTAAATCAAAAGGATGATGAATCTGTTGGTACCTATGAAGAAAATTTTACAAGACTTTCAAGGTACGCTTCTGTTATTATTATCCAACCTGAGAGTAAGATCGATCGATTCTTTAGTGGCTTAAAACCATGTCTTCGAAGGGCATTATCCATAAGGGACTTCAATAGCTATGAGGAAATCGTTAGGTGTGCTCTCAAAGTTGAGATGGAGATTGGAGTAACCCATCAGTCATATGGGTTTGATAAGAAGAGGAAAATGGAATTCAAAGGAAAATCTAAAGAGCACACTGAAAAGAAGATGAGTTTTCCCTTATGCTCAAAGTGTGGAAATAAACATGGAGGGAGTTGTCTTAAAGGGACAAGTAAATGTTTCAAATGTGGAAAGGAAGGTCATCGGGCATTTGAATGCTACAATAATGGGAAGAAGATGTCTAGTGATGCGAACAATGAAAAGGCTACATAGAGTGCACCTCCTACACTTCAATGATACAAGTGCAAGGAAATGGGGAATTATGCCAATCAATGCCCTAATCCAAGGGTTGTTGATGATGATCGATGTCAACAAACTCTTAAGGCTAAAGACAAAGGAAATTCACATGCATTTTCTATCAGCAATGTGGAGTACGATAACGAAGTGGTGAAAGGTACACTTACCACCCACTCTAAAGTAGCAAATGTTCTATTTGATTCTAGATCCACCCACTCCATTATTTCTGAATAAATTTCTAAGGGTATCACCGTATTACCGCAACAATTAGATGTTGAGTTAGCTGTGACAACCCCTAATGGCACAACAGTCACATCAAAAGTTTATAATTCTTCTCTGATTGAAGTTTGTGGGAAAGTGATTCCTCCAAATCTTGTGATCCTCCATATAGTGGAATTTGATGTGATTCTTGGCATGGATTGGCTTTATCTATATGGAGATCATATCAATTGCTAAAGAAGGGAAGTAACATTTCATATTCTAGATCAATCTTTGATCGTCTATCGATTCAAGGATGAACATAACCTTCCAGTGGAAATTTCTTCCATCTTATGGGTCTTGATTCCACTAAATGAGGGTTATTTATCTCAAATGGTTGATGAGAAACTCAAGATTAAGAATATTCCCATTGTACGGGAGTTTGATGATGTATTTCCGGAGGAATTTCTGGGTCTTCCACCAAATCGTGAAGTTGAGTTTTCAATAGAACTCGTACCAGGTGCTTTACCTATTTCAAAGACACCTTATAGAATAGCCCCAATTGAGTTGCAGGAATTAAAGAAGCAACTCCAAGAGAATCCTGATAAGGGGTTCATACGCCCTAGTGCGTAACCTTGGGGAGCACCTGTTCTGTTTGTTAAGAAAAAATATGGATCCATGAAACTCTGCATTGATTATCGAGAACATAACAAGATCACTATCAAGAACAAATATCATCTCCCACACATTGATGAATTATTTGACCAACTACGCGGAGCTCAATACTTTTCCAAGATTTATCTTCGTTCAGGGTATCATCAATTAAGGGTCAAAAGGGAGGATATACCAAAGACTGTTTTCCGTACAAGGTATGGACACTATGAATTTATAGTGATGCCATTTGGTCTTACTAATGCCCCTGCTATCTTCATGGATCTGATGAATAGAGTCTTTAGAGACTATCTTGATCAGTTTGTGGTAGTCTTTATAGACGATATTCTTGCATATTCAAAGATCAAGGATAAACTTGAAGATCACTTGAGAATTATATTGAAGACCCTGAGAAATGAGAAGATTTATGCCAAATTTACCAAGTGTGAATTTTGGCCTCAAAAAGTTGCATTTTTGGGTCACATAATCTCAAAAGAGGGGATATATGTGGATCCAGCAAAAACAGAGGTTATCAAAAAATGGTCAAGACCAACAACAGTAACCAAGATCTGATGTTTTCTTGGTTTGGTTGGATATTATCGACGTTTTGTGAAAGAATATTCACGATTATCTAATCCACTCACCTGGTTGACTCTAAAAGGAGTTAAGTTTGTTTGGACATAGGAATGTGAAGAGAATTTCACAGAGTTGAAAAGAAGGTTATCCAGTGCACCTGTACTCACACTTCCTTGTAGTGGAGAAAGGTTTGTGATCTACAGTGATGTATCCAAGAAGGGGCTGGGGCGTGTTCTTATGCATAATGATATGGTGATTGCTTATGCCTCATGATAGTTGAAAATCCATGAGAAAAATTACCCAACTCATGATTTGGAGTTAGCTGTGGTAATATTTGCATTAATGATTTGGAGGCATTATCTTTATGGAGAAAGGTGTGACATTTTTACTGATCATAAAAGTTTAAAGTATATTTTCCCACAAAAGGAGCTGAATATGCGCCAAAGAAGATGGTTGGAGCTGCTTAAGGATTACAACTACTGAATTCATTACCACCCTGGGAAACCAAACAAGGTTGCAGATGCATTAAGTCGACAAGACCATACTAGTTTATCCAAGATGAGGATCACAAAAGATCCAATATTTATGGATTTACAAAGGATGGATCTTGGAATTATAATGAAAGGGGAAAAATCGTATCTTTCTCCAATGAATGTTCAAACATCTATACATGTTAAGATAAAAGAGGCACAGAAAGAAGATGTATAGTTACAAAAGAAGGTGAGAAATGTTCCTGAATTCAACCTTGATTGTGATAGGATAATAAAGTTCAGAAATCAGGTTTGTGTTCCTCCCATCCCTTAATTAAAGATGGAGCTGCTGGATGAGGCTCATAGTTCTTCATTCTCTATTCATCCTGGAAGCACAAAGATGTATAGGGACCTGAAAGAGTACTTCTGGTGGGATGGAATGAAAAGATATGTTTCTGAATATGTCTCTCGATGCTTGGTTTGTCATCAAGTTAAAGCTGAGAGACATAAGTCTAAGGGGATGTTACAACCATTACCCATACCCGAATGGAAATGTGAAAACATAACTATGGACTTTGTCACAGGACTTCTTAAAACATCCAAAGGCAATAATGATATCTGGGTCATAGTTGATCATTTTACAAAGTTGGCACACTTCAACGCTATTAGTGAGGATTTCTCTCTGGATCATCTTTCCAGGATATATGTAAAGCAAGTGGTAAGATTGAATGGAGTACCACTTTCCATTATATCTGATCAGGATATGAGGTTTACCTAGAAATTATGGCGAAGTATTCAGCATACTCTAGATACATAGTTGAGTTTCATCACTGCATATCATCCTCAGACAGACAGTCATTCTGAGAGGACAATTAAAACTCTAGAAGATTTGTTGAGAGCTTTCTCTTTGGATTTCAAAGGTGGTTGGGATCAACACCTACGTTTGGTGGAATTTTCTTATAATAATAGCTTTCACTCCAGTATTCATATGGCTTCTTATGAAGCTCTCTATGGAAGGAAATGCAAGACTCCAACTTCCTGGGATGAATTTGGGGAATGAAATCTATTAGGACATGATCTTGTTGATGAGATAGCAGAAAAGGTCCGATCTATTCAACAACACATAAGAGCAGCTCCGAGACGATAAAAAAGTTATGCTGACAACTGAAGAAAAGACTTAGAGTTTGAAGTGGGTGATAAATTGTTCTTATTAATATCTCCATGGAAGAGAGTAATGAGATTTGGAAAGAAGGGAAAGCTGAGCCCTAGGTATATCGGTCCTTTCAAAATAATGGATCGTTTTGGGAAGGTAGATTACCGATTGGTGCTTCCACTGAATCTCTCTCAAGTTCACAATCTGTTCCATGTATCTCTCCTGAGAAAGTACATACCTGATCCTTCACATGTACTCAGCTCAGAAGTTGTACCGCTGGAACAAGATCTTTCTTATGAAGAACAACCGATAGATATTCTCGATCGTAGGGAAAACGTCCTACGGAACAAGACCACTCGCTTGGTGAATGTTTTATGGAGGAACCACCAATTATAAGAAGCTACATGAGAGCTTGAGGATATGATGAGGGACAGGTATCCTCATCTGTTTGTTACAAGTGACGAATTTCGAGGGCAAAATTCATTTTAAGGGGGGAAGAATGTAACACCCGAGACTTTTATAAGAAATATTTTGTTTTTATTTTATATAAATCATCAAAGGAATATTTCACTACACACAACACTAGCTTGTCTTGCTTTACACGCAATCACAACCTTCCTTGATAGTTTGCGTCGTACGCAATACCGAGTTTCACTAAACAAAGATATTCTATTAAAATATTATTAAAACTAACCATTATGAATAGTACTAACCACTTTTTGAAATTTTGTATATTTTATTTTTCAACATGGACTTCATTTTTGGATTTGAAATATCAAAATTAGCCTAAGGTGAAATTTTGGTATTTTTCTAAAAACTTTCAATTTTTGATGAATAGTGAAAACACTGGGTTACTATTTAAAAACTTACATTTAATTTAAATAATTATTTATTTTATTTAAATTTATTTTAGGTAAAAATTTATTCATAATACCTATATAAGATCAATGTAATTCATTGGAGTAATTTTATAATAATTTTCGATATATAAAAATTTTATTGAACTTTTCACCGTCTTTTACCCACCTCCTAGGAGAATTTTCAAATTTACATAAAAAATAAATTTACCACTTTTATGAGTGGAATTTAGAAAATCCGAGAGACACGTTTAATATCAAGGACTAAAATGTGGTTCAATGAGATGAAAATAATTTTTGGTGAATAGTAACTTTTTACTTTTTTTTACCCCGGTTAAAAGTAAATAGGGTAATTAAGGGTAACAATGTTATTATTATTACCATAACACATGTCCTAATTCTATTGTATAAGTGTAATTGTACCAAAATCAACCTTAGGAATAGACTATGAACATTTAGGCCCACTTGGATTAGATTAGGACATTTATTATTAATTTATTTAAAGAAGGGTTAAAATAGTTAAAATCAACGTTTAATAAGTAAATAATTTTTAATATAGGGTTATACATAAGATAAATTAGAATATAAATATTAATTAGAAATATAATAATATTTCATAAATAATGATCTTTTATTTGTAATTTTTAGACATTAAATATATTAATTTATTTATGACACAAAGATGATGTAGTAATTATCGTATTAATGAAATATTGACATAATTGATGTTATAAATACCCAAATAAATGTAATTTGAGACTTTTTATAAATTCCACTAATTTTATAGGTTAATATGACATGTTAGTATTGATTTAATTAACATTTTTCAAACTAATCATTCTGTTATGATTTTTAAAAAAATCAATTACTAAATAGTGTCAAAATTGACATAAAATAGTTTTTAAAACAAATATTATATTATTAATTGTTATTTTATTTATAAAAATATAATGTTCACCCAAATGACTTAGATAAGGTTACATATATTAATAATAAATAACTTGGGGTTATTTGGGCTTGTTATAGTATGTTTATTAACCATATAGTGTAAGAACACAAAAAGACGCGGCAAAAGTAAAATTATCTAACTTAAAGTTAAATCTAAATGATAAGGTTAAAATAGTAACCTAAATTTGTACAAATTCTATTGGATTTGAGGATTGATAAAAATCCCCACCTTAGCTTCTAAATAAATCAATTTGGAGATATTTAAAACCGAATATGGCTTTATAATAAAGTAATATTTTTAGTTTTTCCAAAGGTGCCCCTCTCCTCCCTTATAAAAGGGCACATCCTCCCTCTCTTCCTCACACCACATTGAGCCTTCATGATCGGCCAAACCCTGAAAATTTATCCTCTCCACTTCCATAGAAACATCCTAGAGGTCCTGGTCTTCTTCAAAGACCAATTTTAGTGCCCTAAAAGGAGGTCTCAAAGAAGCACTTCAAAGAAGAGGTAATGTCCGTTACCGATTCTTTCAACTTTATTTTTTCTTCCACTTATTCTTATTCAGTTGTTTCATTATGAATTAATTACATCAGAATCAATCATATACTGATATGTTATTATAAGTATGAAACAACCCTATTTCACCATCTATCCATCCTACGGAAAACGAAATCACCGCGCGTGCGTCCATACAGAATACCGTCTCCACGCCGTGGTGTAGTCTATTTTCCACCACCACCTTACTTGGATGGGTATAATGGTGTAAATAATGAATATTTATGATTATTGTAAAGTGATATTGATTCTGAAATATTATACATAAACTCCAATACAATTCCACGATCATGGGAATGATATCATCGCTCGTGCGTACGTACGGAATACCGTCTCCACGATGTGATGCGACTCGTTCTACATGATTTTCATTGCATAATGATTACTTAAATTAATTTAGTGAATAAATATGATATATATTACACTAATACCATTCTTTAAAATAGGTATCTATAACCTAAAAATAAGAATAAGAATTTATTCGACAAAACACGCATAAGAACAAAAAGTAATAAACACCCGAATAACAAGTAGCAATGAAATATTACTAATAATAAGCTAAGAATATGACCATATATGATATCATAACAATGAGTATGATTCTGGAATAAGTCAATGACATTATTTAAATCATTATATAGGAGGTTCAAATAGTTACAAATCAAATTGGACCTAAGGTAAGGGAAATATCACAATCTCATTTTTATCTGAGATTGTTTATACTTTGGAATTTATTGGGGTGTATTTTATCATCCACATCCATGTTTCCTAAAAATTTAATATTATTTACATCCACCTAAAATTTTTTAAATCCAATTTTACCATTTGGTGAGTTTTTAGTAAAATATATGAAAGGAATCTTTTGTCGTTTTTCATATGAGGTACTTTTTGACTTTTCCGACAAAAGTATGAGAAGAATGTTTTTTAACTTATACGGAATGAATGGATTTTTAAACCATTATTTACAAGAATCATCCTTTAAAAGATTTCAAGTTTATTTTTAATCAAATTATTTTAATTTATAATTGTATGACATGTTAAGAAAGGGAAAGTGTTTTTGAAGTAGAAAGGATATTTTCCTCAAGAATGGAGTTCAAGTGTTTTATCAAAATTATTTTCCATCTAAGATAATAAAGGGTTCTGTTTATATCCCTATTATTACATTGATTTGATTATGTTGTGATGAAATTAGTTTTATGAATTCCTTTATCTTATATTAATTGTTTTATGATGTCACGATGTTTAAGAATACCATTTTTATTACATGGGTTATGCTATGATGTATGGTTTATGATTTTGTGGCACACATAAGAATGGTATAATTATGAGATGGGTGGGACCTATATCTCCCTCCAATGCATTGGGTAAATATTTTATATCTCATGAGATAGACATGGTTGGAACGACAGGTTAAACCAGTTCAGTGAAACATGACTGAAATGAGGAATGAACTCAGTTCAGAAATGGACTTTGTCCACTAAGATAGTCTTGGCGATGAGTCTTGAATAATAAGAAATGATTTTCTATGATTATATGTGCATGACACAAATATTAATGTTTTATGTTATGATTATTGTGATTACATTTCACTACCATGATTTATCCCATGTTATGAAATTATGATCTCTTTTGCTGGGTAAGATTTTCAAAACGTTATGTTCTTATGAATATGTTACGATTGATATTTATTTTGTTTACCCTTACTGAGCATTTGAGCTCACCATTTTATATGTTTTCATTCACCAGGTCAGGAAGAAGGTTATTAAGTAAGATAGGCCAAGAGGGACTATAGATATGATGAAATAAATGGGAGACAGTGTAAACGCTTTATGAACCAGTTGTTTATGTTTCCCAGTTTCTAAAGACACTATACCTATACGGTCCATTCATGGTTTTGTTATATGTTGTAATAAGTGCACTTAAATTTTGAAGTACTGAAAATGTATGAAACGTATGGGTCGTTATAACATAGTTATTTTAGAATGGAATTAGGGATTAAATTCTTATGTACTAGGAAATATTTTCAACATCCAAAATTTTGAAAAATAGAAGGTCCACATTGCATATATTCTTGAGGCTATGAACATAGTGATATTAGAAGAATTTTAAGATTTTATATTTTAATTGTTTATTCAATTTAAATATTAAATATCATAGAGATAATTAAATTCCCAAGACATTAGGAGGATTTAAAGAATATATGAATGAGAAAACAAATGAGGAAAAAATTAGGAAATCTGTTGACTAATTTAGAAGGAAGAGTAATGAACCTATGGCCGAAGAACAAGAAGTTTCAAAATATAAATGTAAACTAGATATGAGAACAATTTATGATTATAAATATATAGAGGTTTTAAATAAGAACGTATAAAATAGAAAAAGAATTTTGAACTCGTATACTTAGTGCAAAAAGATTTTTTCCAGTCTGACACATCCAATATCATTGTAAGAAAAAGGTGTTTTGAAACCAAGATTCAATTAAGGAGATAGACCTGAGTATTAAAAGAGGGTATGAAGTATAGAAAACATGAGATCATAAATTTTTCTCAATACCCACACTACTACTGAATTTATTAAGGAATTACATAAGCAAGTTTGATCCTAAAAGGTCATGGGAAAAATGACTCTGAAGGAAGAGTTTCAACAACTAGATCAACATATAAAATAAAGGGAAATGTAACTAATAAAGACCAAAGATAAAAATAACTTCAAAAATAAATTTATCTCATGATTTCAATAGTACATCTCAAAAATAGTTATACAAACCAAGGACTTAAATTTTTAGTGTCATGAATATTATCAATATAAACATATTATTCTATAACACTTTCAAAAATTTCTCCATTATAATGATCTTATAGACCATTTTTATACATATCACATGATATAATATTCTTAATAACTAGGAGAATGGAAACATAATAAAGGGGTGAGCTAAAATGCTCAGTATGGTAAAAAAATATAATACCATGAATGAAAAAATAATGATGATGTAAATATCATAATAAAAGATCAAATTACCATAAATGATAATCATAAAACATGTTATAGTTTCATAAGATCTCAAAAATATCATTATGGAAGCACAAATATTTTACCTTGGTAAAAAAAATCTTAATACTAATATAATATATGAGAATGATATAAAAGTGTGGAATAATTTAAAAATAAGGCACAATCATGAAAACATGACATTTCATGGAAATGAAATGAATCTTGAAATTTGAGAATAACATTATAAATGGCTTGGAAATGTGAAACAACCACTTGAACAAGAAAATATTTATAAGGAAACCCATTATTCCCATTCCTATGTGAACACACACATTATATCCGTGACTAAAAATGTGAGCAAACCCATAATTCCCATGCCTACATGAAAAAACTCATTATGTACATGGTTGAACATATTATGAGATATAAGCTTAATGAAATGAATTGTATAAAAATATAGGACGTCAACCATCATCATCCATACATATATGTTCTATTTAATATTAAAAATTATTATATCTTGAATAAAATAAGGAAAAAAATGGATTTATTAAATATCCAAATGTAAACCGTTAAATTTTCATAAAGAACCCTTGTGAGAAAATGAGTTTCATAAAAAATAAAATTGGAATAAAATAATATCATGAATTAAGTAGTTTGATAATAAATATTGATCACCCAAAATAATAACATAATAAAAGTAATAGTAATGAACATCTTCTCCAAAAGTATCCTTTATTCATTAAAAGGTGAAAAGAAAACCTTCCATTGAAATGTTTTTGGATCAAAAAACCATTTTCATATGAAATAATGAGTGAATATCATTCAAAATGGAATTTCATGAGAAAATAAAGTTTAATAAGAAATTATATAAATCAAAAAAATGATTTTGAGTTACCAAGTTCCTTAACTTTACCCTTTATTTTCATATAATTTATTTAACCGCATGTATAATCAATATAAAAATATTAATTTCCCATTTCATAATATTATTCATATACTTATTAATTATTATTAATTATCTTTATGTATTATATTTTTTTAATCTCTTTTTAATATCAGGTGTTAAAAATGATGACTATTTTGAACTAAGTTCGTAAATGAGGTGTAGATCATCCATTTTTATCTTATGTATTATCATTTTCAAAACCAAAAAGGTACTATAAATGATCCTGTGTAATGAATTATTATTTTAAAATTCAATTTCATGGAATTTTTAGTCATGTCTTGTGAGGATGAAAATGACGATGAACTAGTTTTGAGTTATTTTCTAATATTGATGGATTACCATATAATGATCATGACCTTTTTCATTATAAAAGATAGAAATAAATTAATGATATCTTATAAACACAAAACTATGATATATATACTAATAAAATATATAACAAACCAATAGATGGAAAATGAAACACGATTATTTGTTGAAGCAATTTCCCGCATAATGCACAATTCACATTTTTGTTTTTTTTAATAAAAAAGGAGAGGGTGGTTAATTACTGTTCCATATTTAAAATAACATACCAACATAATAATTATACAAGTTCTTTTATATTAAGATGGTGAAATGATATTTTATGAATAAGAATGTTACATGAAGTTGTAATAAAGAAAAGAGAGGTTAGGAAATTATACCTCACCTCTTGGATTATCTCTATTACTAAGGGGATTAAACTTATAAGGTATTTTATTTTGGGAAGAATAAAATATCACAAAGGTTTACCATTTCACCATTCTATAACTACATGGGTTTTCAATCCTCTAGGCTCTTTTCATTTCATAAGATATCTGTGATTCCCTTATAGAAGATTTTAGAAGCCCCGTCCAGTTTCAAACAGAGGTCATAGCTGCAGAAGCCTTCCATGTTGAGGCAGTCGAACCGGCATAGTGTTAATCCATAATTTATTTCTCAGGAGAAGATGAAGGTTCTCCTATATAGGGTAACATCCTCCCACTATACATCACTTTTCAGTTCAATGTCAAGTAGGTCCATTATTGTCTTATTGATACAGGCTTTGGGATGAATCTTATCCACACCCAAATAATCCGCAATATGGGGTTGTCTGAAACAGATCTGAGTCCCTCTAACATGAATATTCAAGGTTATGATAGCATGGAGTAGACACCATTATAAAATATACACCTGATGACCCAGTTTGGTGTCCCAGTTTCCAGCACCGAGTTCATGGTTGTCTTACAGGACATCGCTTAGAATGCATTAATGGGTAAACCCTCGCTCCACCTGTATGTGGCAGTTCCTCCCTCATATCACCAATGAATTAAGTACTCCCAAAATGGTCAAGTGGGCATACTCCTTGGTGGTGTGTCTCCTTTTTCCACTTATGAAGACAACTACCCAGATGGTGACTACATCAAGAGCATTTACAAGCAGATTCAGGATAATGAGGTTGAGTATACTACCATTGTGGCTGACCCATGGGTAGACCGAGATGATGCCTACATTTTCCCAATTCACATGCTTGAGGCCACAACCCCATGTGTGGGAACTTCATTTTCACCTATAGGACAAGGGTAAAGCTTTTTCCCCAGCATAAGGACTATAGGAAGATCACTTCGTACTCCTACATGAATCTGGATTGAGTAATCCTAGAGCCAATTATACCTCTGAGGCATCAGTATGTTCGCCCCACGGAAATGAAAATACATCATAATTGGTTGTTTCTTTAGTAAGGGATAAACTGGATTAAACCAATAAATAAATATTTCTTTGATATTATCATACATGGACCCTCAGGCCGAAGTCCTAATGGAATTCGATCGACATCTTTCATCATCATGGTTTCACCAGTTCAGGAGTTCCTCGATGAGGTTTCCACTACCGTTCAGGCTAGCACCAACATTCTGTTAGGATCATACAACTTAGAAGAATTGCCTCCTGTCGATGATCCTCTCACTATGGATGATGATGAGGATTTGGGATATGCCCCTACCACATTCGAGGAAGGTGTCTCCACCTCCAATAATGAGTTGGTACAAGTGAATCTCGATATCGAGATAGATCTGAAGCCAACACTAATCAGTGCATCCATGGCAATAGAATAACAACAATAATGCATGGATTTCTTAAATCAGCATTGTGGTGTATTTTTCTAGATATATGATGAGATTCTAGGAGACCAATAAATAAACCACAATGCTCATTTAATAAAATCCATGCATTGTTGTTTTTATTCTATAGAAATGGATGCACTGATTAGGGTTGTCTTTAGATCTATCTCAGTACCGAGATTCACCTGTACCAACTCATTATTAGAGGTGGATACACCTTCCTCTAATACAGTAGGGGAATCTTCCATATCATCATCATCATCCATAGTGAAAATATCATTAGCAAGAGGAAATTCTTCCAAGTTTTATGATCCTAACAGAATGTTGGTGCTAGCCTGAGCGTCAACGGAAACCTAATCGGGGAACTCCTGCACTGGTGAAACCATGGAGATGGAAGATGTAAATAAAATTCCATCAGGACTTTGACCTGAGGGGCCATGTTTGATAATATCAAATCAACAGTGGTTTGTCAGTTTAATCTTATTTATCCCTTACTTGAGAAACTAGAAATTATAACGTATTTTCATTTCCATGGGACGAACATTGTGATACCTCACAGGTGTAATTAGCTTAGGGATTACTCGAGCCTGATTCATGTAGGAGTAGGAAGTGATATTCCTATGCTCCTTACACTGGGGAATAATTTTTCCCATTTTCTAGGAGATGAAAATGCAGTGCCCCATGTCTGGGGTTGCGGCCTCCAACATGTGAATCAGGAAAATGTAGGCATCATCTAGGTCTACCCATGGTTCAGCCACAATGGTAGTATACTCAACCTCAGTATCCTAAATCTTCTTTTCAATGCTCTTGAAGTAGTCACCATCTATGTAGTTGTCTTCATAAGAGGAAAAAGGAGACATGACACCCTGGAGCATGCCCACTTAACCATACTGGGAGTACTTCTGGCCTTGGTGATATGAGGGAGGAACTACCACACACAGGTGGAGCCAGGGTCTACCCGTTAATGCATTGTAAGAGAGGTCCTGTGAGACAACCATGAACTCAGTGCTAGAAACTAGGCCACCAAACTGGGTCATCAGGTGTATCTTTAAAAATGGTGTCTGCTCCATTCTATTATAAACTTGAATATTCCGGTCATATGGACTCAGATCTGTTTCAGACAACCCCATCTTGTGGAGTGTTTGGGTCAGGATAAGATTGATCCTAGAGCCTGTATCGACAAGACAATTATGGAACTACATGAAATTTAACTGGAAAGTGATGTATAGTGGGAGGATGTTCCCCTATATATGAGAACCTTCATCTTCTCCTGAGAAATAAATGATGTCCTGCCACTCTGTCGGTTCGACTGCCTCAACATGGAAGGCTACTGTGGATATGACATCTGTTTGAAATAGGATGGGGCTTCTTAAAGACTCTGTAAGCGCTTCACACATATCTTATGAAAGGAGGATAGCCTTGAGGATTGAAAACCCATGTAGTTAGAGAATGGTGAACGGGGACACCAAGGTTTACCATTTTTTGGGATTACACCTCAAGGAAGCATCCAATGTACCCAAGATGGGATCAAAACCCACGTACTTAGAGAATGGAGAGGGATAGAATTGGGGTTTTCACAAAAGTAAATGACATAGAAACCTACTGGGGCTTAGGCATGGTCAGCTACTCAGGTGTTACAAAGAAAACTGAGATGAATGATATGATTTCACTATGATGTGGCTGCATGGATGAAATCAGAAGGGATGTGGACGAAGTGTTGTGGGATAAAATGAATAGATTTGGGAATGATGTGGAGATGATGATATTTGGATTAATCCTTATGGAGGTTTCATACATATCTTCATAGTAGAGAATCAATGTCCATGTAGTTCTGGAATAGGGTGATGAGTCACCTGAGAAGGTGGATCATGAGGATGGATGCATGGATGGGGAACCAAAGGAAGTAGAACCTCTAGTTTAAGGCGTGATATTCCCAAAACACAAAGGCTCAAGGTAATGAACAAGATATGAAATGGGACATGGGCTTTATTCTTGAGAGGATTCCCACATACCATGCTTAAAAAGGGAAAAGATCAATGTCCACGTAGTTTAGGAATGGGGCACATATTTGAGTTGTACACAGAGGACATCAACCTAAAGACATGTTGGGAATCACACATGGTTAGTAGACTATCCCAAGTGGGAAACCATTTCTTGGAAGAGTGTGGGTTGATTGTGGGGATTACGATGGTTAGATGTGATAGAACTGGTCTAACACCACTGAATGGTGGGGCGACCAAGGATACAGGTCCCAAAAAAGGGGACACTGAGGTTTTCTAGTGTTTGGTGTTGAACCTTTGGGAAGCTTCCTAGATACCCTATCTAAGAGATAGGGATAAAACCCATGTATTTAAAAAAAATCAGTTTAATCTCATGTGAGACAAAAGGTAAATACAGTTTATCATAATTCAGGATGAGGGTGAACCGATGTGAAGTGGTCGGGATCAATGGGTGATGGGCTTGATCCTCAAATAGGATTCCTACATCTCTTTCTTGAAAAAGAAAAAGATCAAAGTCCACATAGTTTGGTAAAAATGGGGGAATTGGGCTTACACACTAAGGCCCCCATGATAATTTTATGGTCTATTCTTACTCTAAACCCATATGGGTTACACTCGGTGTGAGAAACAAGAGGTACCAAAGACCATAGAATCATGTTGTGAAAGGTGAATCTGAGAGGAATGGAGTGGGTCTTATATGTAGTTAGTGACCCAAAAAAAAGAATGTTGGTACTTACTCCAGGAGGGAATACCAAGTTGGGGTTGAGATTTTTAAGGAAGATATGGCCACCATATATGGATCTCCATATCAAGGTGTGTCAGGTCTTACACAAGGTTTCCTCAAGATGCACATGGCGACAAAAGCATAGCGAGAGAGGAGAAGTGAATGAGTGATGGTGTAAATCCCCTTCACTATCCCCACAGGCTTGTCGAGGATATGGTGATCATAGTTTAATGTCATGTGTTGAGTATTTGGATGCTTGTCAATTTAATAGCCAGCAGCTCAGATGATGTTGATTCACTCCTCACCCCTTGGACTTACATGAGAGACACACTTTTACCCTTTCTGAAGGGAAGGCACCCGCAATTCCATGTGGAGACAAGGTTGTGGAGTGATCCATTGAAGGGCCCACATTACCGTGGGTATTTTAATGAGGAAAAACTATTCACTTGCTTATATGAAGAAGCATAATTCAGGGAAAATCTACATGAAGCACTCCTTGGGGAACTCTGAAATTACTTTATACAAGCCTAGAGGCCTGAACGAGAGAAGTATGTTTAAGACATGGGTGTTGTGAGTAAGAGGGACTCGAACATAGTTATTTTGGGTAAGGATGAAACATAGAGAAAAAATGAGGGGTACATTCAAGATTGAAGGATTACATGCAATATGAGGGTCTATGTGAAAGATTGGATGGTCGCATGAAAAATGAGTGGGTGCGTGCAAGTAGGAACCCTGCATGAAAGATTGTCCTGATAGAAGGGAAACATTTCACCCAAGAAGAATATTTTTCATGAAATTGCCTTGGAGTAAATGGAAATGGGTGAGGGTCATTCCCAAGTGGGCCCAGCTGAAGGAGGACCCCTTGGAGACCTGTCGTGTAAGATCTAGTATCTTGAGGCCATGTCTTTGACACAGTCGCAGAAGGGTTTTATTTTACAAATCTGAGTGGTAGTTCACCTTACATAACCATCTTTGAAATGAATTTGTACATTTCTACTAATATATTAAAACTTTGGTGGTGGTGTGTAAGGTCGGTTGAGTGAAATTGTCTTTTGACGTATCATTGGACAGGGAAGATCTTGCAACCAACTTCCAATCTTGCACGCTACCCAAATTTCATTTGTGATTTTGACATGGCTATTTTTTGAAAGGATGAAATAAAAGAATCAATTTAAAATCAAATTAAATGAACAATATCTTGCACAAAATTTCCAATCTTGAGTGCTGACTTCAGATCTCATGCGCACCCTCCTATGGGTGTCTCAAATTTTTTGCTGATTCAAAATATGTCTTTGGTTTGCTAGAGAATTATATTCAAGGCTTTAACCTAAATTTGGTGCAAAAAGTATCCTTGTATCATTAACTAAGTAAGGTATAGTTAACATCAATGGATTTAATCCTACACAGAAAATGATTTTTGTGGATTATTTAAAACATTTCTTGAGGAAAATAAATTTTATTTGAAAATAAATTTCAAAACATAAAACCTTTTTTGAAAATCCATTTCTTTGAAAATAATCATGAAAGATTATAATTGAAAATTATAAAAATAATTTCAAACATTTATTTTTGAAATTATCCTTTAATCTTTGAAAAAAAAATTTAAATTTTTTTTCAATTATTTAATTAAACATTGTTTTTGGAAAAAAATTATTTTTCAGATAAAAAGAAGATTATTTATTAATTTTTTTTAAATTTTTATTTCATAAATAGAGTAAAAATAAAGGCGGAAAAATTATTCTCATGAAATAAAAATATAAGAATAAAATTCATCTATTTATTGATATATAGATCAAATTATTTAATTATTGTAAAGATTTTCCTAAACCATCTCAAGAAGCAATAAAATTATAACAAAAAATAATTTCCACTTTGGTAACTTTGAAACATAAGACACATGAAAGAATATAACTAAAATAAACATAAAATACAACAAGGACAATTAAATTAATTATATTTCATATCAAATGATATGTATATGTATCTCATAAAATAAAATTGGTGAATAACATAACTATATGTATCAATGAAGGAAAATTGAGAAAAAAATTCTTTACCAATTTGGTAACTTTTGAAGAATAAACCCCATGAATAAGAGATAATAAAATAGATCTATAAATAATAAGAAGTTTAAGGATAACCATCATAAAATGCATTATGGGAAGTATATACACCACATAAATGAAATTTGTGGTGAATATGGGTTTTGTCTCGTAGAAGTTAAATATGAGATAGAAATCCACTAACTATAAGTCTTGAATCCCATCGTACTCCGTAAAAAATAATTTATAATAAATATAATTTTATTATAAATATATTAAAGAAACATATTCATATATATCAGATCATATATAATTTTATTATGACCTTTTAATACCCGTTTATTACTAATACCAAGTTAAGGTTATGTTTCAGGTAATAATTGCTTTGTTTTTCTTATATGTTTTGATTTGTTATATTATTGGTATTATTAATTTTATCATGGTTTAATAATCCCTAGTATATAAACCATGGTATAAATATAATATATATTTATTATATATGTATTTCGATTAATCCATAATATTTAGATATAGAAAATATAATGCATCGTTCATGGAGACGGTAGACTGTACATACGCAAGAAAAACGTTTCAATTTTATTATTTTATTGAAAGAAAGAAAAGTAAATAATATATATATTTTCATTATATAATGGTTTTGGGTAATATATATCACATATTATTATTAAACCTATCCTTAAAACATTCCATGTAATGCGTGAATGAATCACATCACTTCTTATGGAAGTAACCCACCGTATAAACTAGCGATATTATCATAATATAAAAAAATGGATAGAATTTAGGTATGGGTGAAATAGTAATTCCAAAATAATAATAAATCCAAAAATTTCATATATATATATAAAATAATTCCATCATTATTATCATCTTTGAGGGGTGGTAATGAAAACATGAATGATATTTATTCGGGAGGCAGTAGTTCACCGTACACAGGTACAATGATTTTAGAATCCATTTTATGTAAATAGAGATAGTGTTAGGACATTAAATTTAAATTAAAACTTATAAGTATAATAAATATACTAAGCTATAATAAAATCAGGATATAATAACAATTTAATTGGGTGGAAGAAGAAATAAAAAAAACCTCATTAATGAATGTTATATCTTCTTTAGGTATCCTTCTTAGGTTTTAAACAAAGGATTCTAGGTTGGAAGTATGAAAAAATAAGGCTTATAGTATGATATGGGGGAAGTTTAAATTTAATTTGGATAGGTTTTTGATTAGAATAATGGATTTAGAGGTGTGAATAAGTGAGGGGAGTGAGTACCCTTTTATAGTTGATAAAGAGTTACATTCTTATCAATACCCAAAAGTATTCCCTAATGAGAGGTCCATATTACCTCACATGGAATAAAAAATAATAATAAAGGGGGTTTATGGATGATATGGTCGATACATAGTTCCATAAAAAAATAAAAAACATGATTTAAAAATTGTTTCCATAACTTCTATATTTCCCAACTTATACTATTTTGGGTTTTTAGTACGGTAACTAGTTTTCTAACTAAAATAATTTATCCTTTAAGTATAAATTAAAGAGATAATTGTTAAACAAAATTTAACCAATTATTCAAAATATTATATATAATTTATAAAACAGAAATTCTATTTATGTTGAAAATTAATTTTAACACAAACGCATGTAACACGTAAAAATTCGGTTTTAACCTTAACAATGATAATAGTGTTTTTAATATTTAAGGGTCAATATTTTAATTATAAAAGATAAATTGGTCCACTAATGGGGAGTGGTTTGTATTTATTAAATTTTAAAAGTAAATTGGTATAAGATATGATTTTTGTTTCATTTTTAATCATTTAATAAATATTATTTATTATAAAATAACATTATTGTCAATTTTGACATTATTTGTTTAGTATGAATTTAAAATATCAATACACTAATGGAATTAAAATATAGTATGTAAAAAAATTTAAATGATCTATCAATCTAAAATATTACTTTTAAAATTTAATTCAATCAATTTACTTCACTTTTAATATTTTTAGTACCATTTATTATTTTTAATTATTAACTAAATAATTATTGGGGTGACATTTTTTAAGCATCTAAAACAATAATTTCATATAAAAAAATTATCAAAAATTATCCTGATAAAAAAACTCAATTATATTTAAAAATAATACTTATAAACAAACAAATTATGTTTTTATGCCTATCTCAAATCTTTAAAGATATTAAAAGTTAAAAAATTGCCTTTTTTCCTTTTATTTATGTAACTTATTATATAGGTCATATTCAAAGGAAATTAATAAATAAATTCTATATTTTAGATTATTTTATGTCTAAGATCAAAATAAAATCATTCAAGAAAATAAACCTAACATTTTAGGTCATTTTCAATCTTATAATTCTAGTTTAACCCCTAGTAAATCCATTTTTACTTTAACTACGATAATTAATATTCACTTTATTCACTATTCATTTTGGTAAAAAATCAAGTCAAACTTATTAGACATTATAAATTATTCTAATTCCAAACATTCAAACCATTTTTTCAAATCAAATTCATAAGTGGAAAAAAAATTTAAAATTACTCCCGTAGACATTACGGGAAAGCATGGTTTAAAGTGAAAATGTTCAAAAGATTACAATGTTTTTATATGAAAATTCAATATTAAATTTATTAATATATGTATAAATGAACTAATTATTCATAAAAACAAATTAAAATATAATTTTAATTTATAAATAAATTAAATGAATATAACGTTTTCAATTAAAATTCAGTAATTTTAACTATTCATTAGAAAAAAAAAATTTTGAAAAAAACCAAAAAACATTAATGTAAGATAATATTCAAATTATGAATTAAAAAATTAAGTTGGTTTTATCATATTAATTTTCTAAAGGTTCCAAAATTTCATTATATTATTGTTTATATAAATACATAAAAACAATTTTTCTGAAAAATAGTGTTTTTGAAACATACAATGACTTTTCTAAAAATTGTGTATTTCATTATGAATTTGTTTTATTTATATAGAATGGATATAATTAATATTTCAGTGTTATTTATTAATATTTATATCACTATGTTTAATAGTTAGGTTATAACGGTTATGTAACTAATTGTAACGTCCTATCTTTTCATAAAGGTAAGGATTATTTTTTTCAATTTGAATCCTTTTTTTAATAATGGTAAACATATAATATGGCCTAAAAAAGGTACCATGAGAGTATAGGTATTGTTTAGAGCCCGGAGTTCGGAATAAAAGCTCAACAAACTTGGCCACATGGTTATGAGAAATAGTGTAGCCCAGCCCGCACAGTTTTTTTGAAACCATGAAGTTGGAGACAGTAGATAACTATAGGCTACACAATGTTTTTTCAACATTTCTTTAACACCCCAAGATTTTATAGTTCATTATATCTTCAAATAAATTCAATAACTTGCGTTACATGCAACACCAATTTTGAGCGCATCATGGCTTACGGAACCAGCAATTCAAAAAGTTCTTATGAATAGTGTAAACAGAATTTTGAATTTTATATACTCCATATAATTTAATAATACAAATAATTTGTTTCTTAGACATAATATAAAAACAAATTCATTTTTTTCAGATAAAAGAATTATTTTAAAAAAAATGAAATTTTACCACTTTTTAATAGATAACTTTTTTTAAAACCAATATTTGACACTTTTATTTATTCAATTCAATGAAATTAAATTATTATTTAGAAGTGGGATATAATAATTTAGTTTGGATATATTTTTTTTACTTTTCGGATAACTTCAATATTTTGATGAATAGTTAAAAATACTAAATTTTAACTGAAAACAATTTATTTATTCGAAATAATATATATTGTTAAGTTATACATTTGAGTGGTTTTAAAGTATCATTAGATTATATTTTTATCATTTATTATAATTTAGGTCATTGGATGTAATTTCACATTTAAACTGAACATAAACAAGTGTCAATCTTTTGATAGTTATTATTTTATAAAAACAAGCTTTTTGTTTTCACAACGGGAATTAATTTTAAATTAATTTCTAAAACTTTTGTATTTTGAATTTGGAAAAATGGATTCCATATTAAGAATCAGGAGGTCCAAATTTTTTACATAGGTAACTTTTATTTTTAGACATTATGAATATTTACTTCAGTAAATATTTTCTTTACCATGGTTAAAGGGTAAATCTGGTAAATAAAGGTAAACAAATATTATTATAATAATATTAAAATACCCAAACATGTGTCTTATTCCTATTGGATGATACATGTCCAACCATGGTCATCTTTGGGTCGATTTTTGGACGTCATGGAGCCACCTAAGAGTTATAATGACACTTTATATTAATTATTTTAATGTAATGACAAAAAAGACATAAACATATGTCTTTTAGTAAAAACGTTTTTACAATGGGTTATATAACATATCATTTATACTATAAATATTAATTTTAAATATAAAAAAATTTCATACATCATGGTTTTTTTTATAATTTTTAGGCATCAAATAAAAAAATTATTTATGACACAATAAGGATGCAGTGTTTATCTCATTAATGACCGATTTAAATAAATGAGATTATTAAAATTAAAACAATATCCAAAAACTATATAATTATTATTTGGTGATTTTATTTATAATATGAGTCATCTTATATTTTACTTTATTTCGTTTTGGCCCTTTATAAATTGAAAATCATTATATAATACAATAATATTTTCAAACTTTCTTAAAGAGCCCCTCCTCCCCTTATAAAAATTCCTCACCTATAACCCATTTCTCACACCTATAAAGCCACTTGGATCATCCAAACTCTGCCCAATTAAGCTTACAACATCCCTTTATTCCCTTTAGAAGCTTTACTTTAGGCATAAGGAACTTCAAGGATTCCTTTGGGATAAAACCAAAAGGGAGATAGCCGATTTAAAGGTAATAACTCCTCTTAAGTTCTTTTCTTTTATTTTAATCTTCCCACCCCCTAAACTCTATTTATTAATTTCTTTTATAACAAAAATAGTATATTCAATATACTAGGTTGTTTTTATGATAAGTATTTGAACTCTAGTTACACATACCTCAATCTAACGAGTATAGAACATAATGTTTTTGTGGATGTCTAACTACTAACTCACGACATGACGATTGTTCAATCTTTTACTACCCCCTCTTATGGTGGCCATTATAATGGCACTGCAATTATATATTATAATTATGATATTTATTTTATCTAAAATTTTCTTTAATTATATTTTATATCATACCTTTATACTTTTCAGGTTGTATATATACGATAATTTCATTTGAGCAAGTGCAGACTACCGCCCCCTCAAACTGATATGAATTGTTTATACCATACATGGCATGTATAAAGGATTTTATTAATAAACATACATAATTCATATAAAATATTATATTATACAATAATAATAATATACCAATGTATCATTTGGTCTTCTTTCCTTTTAAAATAAAAAAATGAAATGGAAGTAGCGTTTGTGCATACGTACAACTTACCATCTCTACGAATGCGATGAGATTCATTCCCCATCATTACCATTCAAGAATAATTTTCATTTTATTTTTGAAAATAATATTTAAGAAAATTATATCATTCTGGAACTGAATCAAATAAATCATATCCACGACCAACATGGCTTATGTAACAAAACATATAATGGGAAAAAAATCAGTTAGCACCCGAAACAATTGTACTACCAAAATATTATTAACAAAGAAATATTAGGAGATCATATATGATATCATATTTATTTATGTGGTTCTTGTATAATTTAATAACAATGATTTAACTATTATATTGGAGTTTGACGTCCCCTCGACCAAAGAAAAGTACAAGGTAATGGCTAATTCCTCAATCTCATTATTATTCGAGATTGTTTATGTGTTAGTTTTTAGTCAGACATATTTATTATCCATGTCCATGTTTCATAAAATAATTTTCAAAGGGATTATTTTTAAGGGACTCTTTTACTAAAAAATAATTTTAAATGTTTTAAAGATTTATTCTTCAAAAACTTTCTCATTAATGTCCATGTTTTCAAAATGGTATTAAGTATTTATTTATATGTAATTAATGTTTTAAAATATTAATTCCATTGAAAAGATTCAAAGTGGTATAGTAAGCTTTGATTTTAAACTATCTTTTAAATGACTTATTTTATAAATTGTGTGACTTTTAAATGATTTAATGGAAAAGGTATATTTCTCTCAAATATGTTTACTGATCATTTTCAACTATGTCAATATCTTTTATGAGATATTATTCATGATCAAGGTTGATTTATTATAATAAAATATTCCATATTATATTGAATGAGTTATGATGTGTTTTACTGCGGATTTTTTATTTTTATACCATTAATGGTTTATGGTTAATGTACTGACATTTCAAATGATAGTTTTAATATGAATGTTTATGTTATGTTTCTAAATTTTCATATGAGGAATGCATTGGACATAGTAAGTAACGGGTGTAGCTCGCTATAGCTCCTCGATACATTGGTTTGTCTTTAGAGACAAACTTGTATCTTGGCAGAAGGCCTTCAAAAAAATCTTATTTGTAGTCCTGGAATGAGTTCTTGACTATGTGGTTATAATGTCTGATATTATACCCTCCATCATTATGAAATTAGCTATTGATATTACATGTAATTATTCGACAATTAGAATATCCATGTGAATAAGTAAATGAAATTATTTGATTTATCTTGGCCATATTATACTAAATTTTAGGTTTAAAAGTATTTTTATTATTTTATAGCTTTCCTTAAATGTTTATGCTTCTTTTTGATAGTTTACACTATATTGTTTTCCATACCGAGGATCTAATCTCACCCCTTTCTATGTTTTATTTTTCCTAGAAGGCGAAGAAGTATATTACGACTGACCTGCAGGGATAGCCTAATGAATATGAATGTGGTAAATGGAGAAAATGTTTTTGTTCTTTTTTATTTTATAATGTAATGTAACGTTCATGTATGTAATCTATTTCCCAGGACTGCTAATCTGATCGGTCTTTCGGGACATGATCCCTTATGATCATTCCAATGTATTAAAATAATGCACCGACTCTAGGTAACTGGGGTCAGGGAATTATAGTTGGTATCAGAGAAAGTTTAGTAGTAACCTTGGAAACTGGATTTAGAAAAACTATGATTAGTGAAAATTACCCTAAGATAGAATTTTAGGATTAGTATAGAATAATATCCTAGAGTTTTAGTAATGTTGAGATTTTGTGAATTTTCCAAGAAATGCGTCCCTGTATAGATACCAACAGTTAGAGGCGGCTCTAGAACAGATGTACCTAGGAGTGAAAACTCCGACAAGGATTTTCGAGCTTGACCTAGGGTATCCTGGTACACGACAATGGGCCTTGCTGCACTCTTGGTTACGACACTCCTGGGGGATATGCTTAGGATAATTTACATTTTCTTTACAAGCCATTATGAAGGATTTAAGAGTAAATAATTTCTCACAGAAAACATTTTTTATGATTATAGATTATATGTATAATCTTTTCAATTTAGGTTAATTATTTTACATGTTTGGAATTATGCATTGTGATTCATAAAAATAACCTAGTGTATGCCATTGTTTAGAAATGGTGCCCAGTAGACGGAAAGAGAACTCTAGCAATACACAAGATCCAAAGAGTAAGAAGGATCATTTATTTCATTATATTAATTCAACATTTATAAGGTAAATAGTCTACCATGTATTATTATCATATGAAGAAATAATATCATGTGTTAATAAGATAAGTATAGAATTCTATGAGTCCAATGGATTTCAAGGGAATACAGAGAAGAAAAGGATGGTAGAGAGAAAGATGGATAAAGGGAATAAGGGAAAGACGGATTTTCCCATATGTTATAAATGTGGAAAGAACCACCTTGGTAAATTCTTGAAGGGAATGAGAGTTTGTTATACGTATGGAGAAAAATTACACCAAGTGCGTGATTACAAGGTTAAAAAAATGGTTTCAAATGTACAAGGCTTCATCTGGAAGGAGTTGGGACACTACGCGAATCAATATCCAAATCATCGGAGTATACCACAATTGATGCTGTTGGATAATAATCAAGTTCTGATATTACCACAGATGATGAGTAATGACTAGTTTTCTTATGTTGATATTAAAGAATTTTTCCATTTGATTGTTGTATCAATGATGTACTGGTCATAATAATTATGGAATATATAAGGATTATACTGCATTACTATTTCATTAAGGATTTGAGATTGTGAGGTACCAATAAAAGTGACTCAATAACTAGTTAAACATTTGGAATAATACATGGTTGAAGGAAAGATAAACTTTAATATGGTCCTGATACTGTGGTATTTATTTTGTAATAAGAGATTATTGATTTGGATAAATTATATTGGATATTATTGACTACATTAGAACTAATTAAAGGTTTTTTATTCCATAGTTATTGGTGATTATAATATTTTTTGGATTTTAAAATCATATCCAATATTCTATGATTTATTGAAGGAATACAAAATTACATACCTATTCAAATATGGTTTTCTAGAAATTCATTTTATTACCACATTTTAAGAGAATACTCGATGAAAGTAATCACATGTATATTATGTGACCTTTCTTATAAATTTTGGATTATGAGTTTGAACAGAAGTATTGTGGATAAGTCTAAAGGTTGGAATAGATTAAGTTTGATATTGGATACTATTGTTATGGTTAAATAATTTCTTGAGATTATTTTTGTATTGTCATAAAAAGGACAACTTAGAGGTCAGGCGACAACCCGTCGCATATGGCAAGGCCGTAAGACTTTAACCCACAACTAAAGGGTGACAAGGGTAATCACCAACCACTATATTATGTGATTCCATAGTTTTTATAATATAGTTTTTAAATATTTCAACAAATGAATTATAAATTCATTATTTTTGGATCCCTATACGATGAGTATAAATAATTGTTTTTTGATTTCTATTATATTTTATAGTGAAAGATGATTTTGTGGTTGGAATTAGTTGAAGTATGAAACTATACTTGTCATGTATATTTTTTCCTCTTATTCTATGAATAAATAAATTCTTAAACTTTAGGGAAGGGATCTTAAAACCAAAAATGTGTTATCCTAATACCTTGTGTTTTGTTGAACCAATGATATTTTAAATCATCATAGATTGATGGCTTTGAGGACCTCAATTTTACACTTGTTTTTGATTGATGACCTTAATCAATCGCTATAAATATTTAGTTTTTCCTCCAATTATTTGTCTCTAGTTTCCCCCAATATTCTTCTAATCAAGATCATAATTTGGAGGTGACTTTTTCATTTCTCGTTCTATCTTATTAAGACTAAATTTCATTAACCCAATTTGCAATGGGATTTTCCACAAAGGTATTTTTCTATTTTGAAACTTTTATTTTCTAAGAAAAATTTAAAATTGAGAGGAAACAATTTATTTTAGTAGGGTAGATTGTAAAACCCCAAGATTTCATAGTATGTTATCTCTTCAAAGAAATTCAATAACTTGTTTTACACGCAACACCAAGTTTGAGTGCACCATGGCTTACCAAACTAGCCGTTCAAATAGAATTTATGAATAATATTAACTTAATTATTAATTTTATATACTCCATATAATTTTCAAATCCATATTATGTGGTTATTATACATAATATAAGAAAAAATTCATTTTTTTCCTGATAAAAGAAGTATTTTTCAAAAAAAGCAATTTTACCACATTTTAATGGAAAACCTTTTTTAAAACCAATGTTTGACACTTTTATATATTCAATTTAATTTAATTAAATTATTAATTAGATTTTAGTCATAAAAATTTAGTTTGGATAAAATTTTGTTACTTTTCAGATAACATTCACATGTTTATGTATAGTGAAAAATACTAAATTTTAATTGAAAACAAAATTTTTAATCGAAATAATTTAATGTGCCAAATTATACATTTGAGTGGTTTTAATGTATCATTAAATTAAATTTTTATTATTTAAAATAATTTTGGTCAGAGTATGCAATTTCACATTTATACTGGAGATAAAAAAGTGTTAATCTTTGGATAGTTATTATTTCTTAAAAATGCACTTTGTTTTGACAACAAGAATTAATTTTAAATTAATTTCTGCAACTTTAGTGTTGTGAATTTGGAAAAATGGATTCCATATTTGGAATTAGGATGTCCAAATTGTTTAAATAGGTAAATTTTATTTTTAGACATTATGAATACTTATTTCAGTAAATATTTTATTTACCATGGTTAAATGGTAAATATGGTAAATAAGGGTAAACAAATATTATAATAATAATATTAAATTACCCTAAATTTTATCCTATTCCTATTTGTTGACACATGTACGACCCTGTTCATCCTTGGTTCTATTTTGGGACCACACAGAGCCACTTGAGAGTGATAATGACACTTTATATTAATTAATTTAAAGTAAAGACAAAAATGACATTAACATATATCTTTTAGTAAAACAATTTTAACAAGGGGTTATATAAGTTATCATTTAAATGATAAATATTAATTTGAAATATAAAAATATTTCCTACATTATCATATTTATTTTATAAATTTTAGACATCAAATAAATAAAATTAATTATGAAACAATAATGATGTAGTGTTTACCTCATTAATGAATGATTTAAATAAATAAGATTATAAAAATTCAAGCAATATCTAAAACATATCAAATTCTTTTTGGATGATTATATTTCGAACATGAGTCATCTTATATTTGACTTTAATGAGTTTTGAACCTTTATAAACCGAAAATAATTATATAATAAAATAATATTTTCAAACATTCTTAAAGATCCCCTCTTCCCCCTTATAAAAATCCCTCAACTCTAACCCATTTCTCACACCTCTCAAGCCACTTGGATCATCCAAAATCTGACCAATTAGGCTCCCTACATCCCTATATTCCTCTTAGAAGCCTTAAATTAGGCATAAGGTGTAGCATCCCAAGTAAGTAATGAATAATATATATTTTTATCTATGTCTATTAATGAAATAGATAGTGTTTTAGAGGCTTAAAATGAAAATAAATCCAATCTTAAGCATGGAATACACTAATATTTTTAAAAGATTGTTTTACTGCCTTTTGATGGCAAACCATTTTTAAATCTATATTTTGACAATTTTATAAGCTATTTTTGTCAAAATAAACTTATTATTTATTATTGGGACATCAAAATTTACATTGGATAAATGTTTGGTATTTTTCTGACAATGTTCATTTTTTAATGAAAAGTGAAAAATACTGCATTATAAATCAAAACTGCTTTTTAATTTAATTTAATTATATGGTTAGATTATATTTTTAATTGGTATTAATGTTTAATCTGAATATATTTTTACCATTTAATCCAATTGTGGTCATTAGGATTAATTTTACTTTGGAATTGGGCATAAACTAATGCCAATATTTTCGTAGATATTGTTTAAAGAAAAACCCCGCTATTTGTTTTGACAACGGGAATTATTTTTAAATCAATTACTGAAATTTATGTGTTTGGAATTTGGTAAAATGGATTACATATTTGGAATCAGAAGGTCCAAATTATGTAATTAATACTCTTTGGTTTTTGACATTATGAATAGTAATGACAGTAATTATCTTTAATTATCTTGATTAATGAGTAATCGGGTAGTTAAGGATAATAAAATAATATCATAATAACAAAAAATGACACCAAAATGTGCCCTAAGGATACTGGTTGTCTCATGGACGACCATGGGATGCCTTGTTCCAAACTTGGGGACCCCATGAAATCACTTTTGTGGGAAAGTGACTTTTTATCTTTTTATTTCTTAAAAAATGTTAAATGTAACAAAGAATGTATATCCTAAGTAAAATATTTTTAATTTTGTCTAAATAAATGATCTATTGGAATATAAATAGTAATTGGAAAGATAAAAAGATTTTCTACATCATATTATTTTTTTTATAATTTTTAGACATTAAATTTATTAAATTATTTATGACATCATGATGATGCAGCGATTACCTCATTAATAAAGGATTTAAATAAAATGGAAAGATAATGTATAATCTAAGACCTACACATTTCCAAAACCTATTGGGTGGGTATATTTCGAACCCTTATCACCTTACCCTATAATTATATCAATGTGGGACCTTTTGAATCCGAAAAACATTTTCAAATAAAGTAGCATTTCTTTACTTTCCAAGAGTGCCCCTCCTCTCCTCTTATAAAAGGCCCCCAACTCTACCTCCTTACCCACACTTCCCAAGACTTTGTCTCGGCCAACACCTGACCAGTTTGTCTCTACAGTTCACTCTCTTACTCCTTGAAGCCTCACTTTGGGCAGAAGTCTTCCCAAGGAAGCCTTTGAGCTCAAACCAAGGGGAGTTACCCGATTTTAAGGTAATGTCTTCACTTGAGTCCTTCTATTTTGTTTTGCTTCTCCAACCCCCTAAACTATTTTTATTCATTTATTTTGTAACAAATCCAGTATATTAAATATAATATGATGTTTTTATAAGAATTATTGGAGCTACACTTACACACACCTACATCTAATGGTAAAAGAACATACTGTTTCTGTGGATGGTGAATTTCTGCCTCCCGAAACGATGATTGTTCAACATTATTTTAACACCTTCAAGTTGGCCATTATGATGAAACTATATTTATATTTGATATAAAATATGTTTATGTTTTCCTTAAGCTTCTGAATTTTTAATTTTGGGCATACCTTTGTGGTCTCCATTATGGGTAAACGCGATATCTTCATTTAAGGAAGTGCGGACTACCGCCCCCTCAAAGTGATTTTATTCGTTAAATACCATATGTGGGACGTATAAAGGATGGAGTTATGATATTATATATGATATTATACTGGAATTATAATATAAAATTATATAATTATGATTTAATTCTATAAAATACGAAATAGAAATGAATATAGAGTTCATGCATACGTATGGCTTACCGTCTCCATGAATTGTGCATTTCATTTCTTACCACTAAATGATTATGTAATATTATAAATGCATGCATGTACTAGATATATAAGACATATATTATATCTACATCATGAATACCATTCTGTATATAATGGATACATGAACAACTTGTAATTATAAAGGGATTATTTTTGACTCAAGTACCAATGATCGTTAAAACGACCGTTATTAACTTAAATAATTAAATAGTGTTCCTGTCATGACAATAAGTGATATAAAATGAATAATGAACTTGCAAAAGGTTCTTAAACAAGTAGAAATTAACTCAAGTTTATTATTCAAGAGATTAAAGAACGACCGAGTCAAGTCGGACCTGAGGTATGGGACTTCGTCTCAATCTCCTTTCATTGAGGCATATTTTATTTTATACACAACCTTCTTTTATATGGTGTATAAACCCCTTTGACTTTTACATTTATCCAAAAGGAATCTTTTTTATACGAAGCGTTTTACAAAACAACAAAAGGGAATGTTTTTTTCGTATGTATGTGGCGACAACAACTTGTCCGCCGCCGTGACCATTATTTGAGTTTCGGCTTCCTCTACAAGCCATACCTATTTTTTTAAAAGAAAAATAAATACTATGTTTTACTTTTCTTTTATTTTGGTATTTAAAATGGGTTTCATAATATTTTTATATCAATGTGTTGTATTGATATCTTGTGATTGAAAGGTGGAAATGTTATGTTTCCATTATGCATGTTTTATGTGATATGATTATGTTGAGGTTCTTGGGAATTATTATGAAGACGGGTGGTTCCGTGATAAACTACGGGCGGGTGAGCCCGATATAGCTCTCCAATGCATTGGGTAACGTGAAGGAGTGAAACGTTAAGGTTTCTCCGAAGAGATTTAGGGAATATACTGTGATGGGTATTCCAAACGTAACCAAGAGGGTTACTCCCTACATAAGAATGTTATGAATGCCTCAAGTTACCTTTATGTATTATGATTTCTATGATTTATTCATGATTTGATGAGGTATTTCAATGTTCTTATGTTTTATTAGTAAATAATGATTTCATTCTTATGTATATATGTACCCATGTTTCCTTTCCATATTTTTATATCTCTTACTAAGCTTTTTATGCTCATCCCAAGTATTTTTTGAAATGTTTTTCATAGGTCAAGAGAAAGGTACATGATATGATGATAGTGTCAAGGAAGTGTCAAGAAAGAATCCTTGTTTTATTTTAAATATGTTTCCATTTATGGGAAAGAATAATACTATCTTTATGTAACCACTTTGTATATATGTGGAATGTAATGCAAGTTTTATGATCTAATTCTATAGAACTCTAATCCCGAAAAGATCCTCAATGTGTATTCTTGTAATAACTCACGATTAAGTAAGGTTTAAGGCTGGGGCCTTATAGTTGGTATCATAGGCCGGTTTAGATAACTTTAGGAGTTAGAATTATATTAAATTATTATCCAAAAATATTTTTTTATGGTAAAATTGAAATTATATAGCATTTGATGATTACCATGTTGCTTCATCTAAGACATGTTTGTTCAGAATGGTTTTCCGCAGAGGAAATAGGGAAGCAGTGCTAGGAAGGCATACAGAAGGAAATAACCTTCTGAATCAGCATCCTGAGATGGTTGGAATTGGAACTGAACAGTTTGTTGCAGTAATGGTGCAGTTGACTCAAGCGATAAATGGTGGTGGTATCCATGCACGGGATTAGCCAGATCAACCGCAGAGGAACATGTTAGTGGTGGAACATTTCATGAGGCAACATCACCCATCATTCAGAGGATCATCTAACCATGTGTTAGCTGAAGGGTGGATTAAAGCACTGGAGAAGATTTTCGATTTCATGGGGTGTTCAGACAATCAAAAGGTTAGTCTTGCTATTTACTGTTTGGAGGGTGAGGCAGATCAGTGGTGGTCTATGGTTAAAAATATCAGGGACGTCGATGAGATTGATGCTCTTTATTGGGATGAATTCAAAGGTATGTTTCTGGAGAAGTATTTTCCTAAGGCTGTTCGACTTAGGATGGAAAAGCAATTCTTGTAATTGAGGCAAGAGGAAGACTCAGTGGCTGCCTATGAAGAAAGGTTTACTCGATTGGAAAGGTATTCTCTAAATTTTATCGGAGACCTTGATAGTAAAATCAATCATTTTTACTCAGGATTAAAGCCAAAATATCGAAGGGAATTAGCTTCTCGTGAGTTTAAAAGTTATGAAAAGCTTGTTCGACGTGCTGAGAAGGTGGAAATGTAGTTTGCCGATGATCAAGTGTTCTATAACAACCAACAGAAGAAGAGACCAAGGTGGAAGGAGAAAGGCAATAATTCTTCAAAAAAGTATGATGATAAGAAATCTAAGTTTCCAGTTTGTGATAAATGTGGCAAAAGGCATGCTGGGGAATCTCTTATAAATTCTGGAAAGTGCTACCGATGTGGTAAGATGGGACATAAGGCTCGTGATTGCACTGAAAAAGATCAGGGTGATGGTAAGACCGAATTTGATTTATAGTTAGTGAAATGTTATAAGTGTAATGAGATGGGTCACTATGAAAATGAGTGTCCGACAAAGAGCTTGAGTGATGGGAAGGAGTTTGACTACAAGCAGAAAGGGGTGGTGAAATCCTTTGCAACTACTTCAGCAGATGTTGGCCCATCAAATGAAGTTGTATCAGGTACTTTGTTTGTTTTTTCAGATTATGCCAGTGTGTTGTTTGATTCGGGGTCTACACATTCTTTCATATCTGAAAACGTTTCTAGTAAAATGGGAATACCATATCAAGAAATGACTCCTGAACTTATGCTAAAAACACCTGGGGGAAATGTTGAGGCAAAAAGAATTTATAAGAATCTTCCTATCCTTATCTTTGGAAAGAACCTACTTGCAAACCTTATTGTTCTACCTCTAGTAGAGTTTGATGCTATCTTGGGTATGGATTGGATCTTTATTTACCATGCTAAGATTGACTATAGAGCGAAAGAAGTTTCTTTTCAGAAATACTTTCAGTTTGTGTACAAGAATGAACCCTTACTGTTGATAACTTATCAAGAGGCCAAGAAACTAGTGAATGATGGAAATGAATGTTACCTTGCACACATCGTTGAAAATAAAGGAACTATTCAGATTAATTATGTGCTAGTGGTAAATGAGTATCCTGATATTTTTCCTGATGAGTTGCCTGGAATAATACCAGATCGGGAAGTTGAGTTTACTATTGACTTAGTTCCTGATGCTAAGCCAATTTCAAAACCCCCTTATCGAATGGCTCAAATTGAACTTTTAGAGTTGAAGGAGCAATTGAAAGATTTATTAGAGAAAGGTTTCATTGGACCTAGCACATCACCATGGGGTGCTCCTGTTTTATTTTTTAAAAATAAAGATGGTTCAATGAGACTTTGCATTGATTATAGAGCCTTGAATAACATCACTGTCAAGAACAAATATCCTTTTCCTCATATCGATGATTTGTTTGATCAGCTCCAGGGAGCTCAGTATTTTTCAAAGATTGACATGAGATCGGGGTACCATCAGCTGAAGGTAAAGGAAGAAGATGTTCCGAAGACCGCGTTCCATACAAGATATGGCCATTATGAATTTGTAGTAATGCCTTTTGGGATAACCAATTCACCTACTGTGTTCATGGACTTAATGAATATAATTTTCCATGACTTCTTGGATAAGTTTGTGGTGGTTTTCATTGATGATATTTTGGTTTTTTCTAAAAGTAAATAGGAGCATGAAATACATTTAAGGGTTATCTTGCAAACCTTAAAAGAAAAGAAACTGTATAGAAAATTCAGAAAGTGTGAGTTTTGGTTGCAACAAATTTCTTTCCTTGGTTACATTGTTTCTAAAGATGGGATAACCGTTGATCCTGCAAAAACAAAGGTTGTTGAAGAATGACCAAGACCCACAAATGTAACTGAGATTCGTAGATTCCTTGGTTTGGCAGGCTATTACCGAAGGTTTGTTAGAAATTTTTCACGGTTATCTAGTCCAATGACTAAGATAACTCGGAAGGGTGTTAATTTTATCTGGAAAAAATAATGTGATGATTGTTTTTAGGAATTGAAAAGAAGATTGGTGAATGCTCCAGTTTTGGCACTACCTTCCAGGAATGGTGAGTTTGTTATATACAGTGATGCTTCATTAAAAGGACTTTATTGCGTCCTAATGCATAATGATCAGGTAATTGCTTATGCTTCACGTCAGTTGAAAACTCATGAGGTAAATTACCCTACACATGATTTGGAATTAGCTGCTGTTGTTTTTGCTTTAAAAATTTGGAGGCATCATTTGTGTGGAGTAAAGTGTGAAATATATACCAATCACAAAAGTTTAATGTATATATTCACTCAGAAAGAATTGAACATGAGACAGAGGAGATGTCCAGAATTAATCAAGGATTATGATTGTACAATTCATTACCATCCGGGAAAAGCAAATAAAGTGGCTGATGCTTTGAGTGGAAAAAGTAATGCTTCATTAGTAATGTTGCGTTTGGAACACGATCCTTTGGTTAAGGATTTGATGAACATTGGCATAGAAGTTGTTGGTGCAGGATGTCCTTCTGTTTTGTTTCAGGTATCAATGAGATCATCTCTATTAGACAGAATCAAGAAAGCACAGAAGCAAGACAGTGAGTTGCAGAAAAAGGTAGAGCTGGTTCAGAAAGGTAAGTTGCATGAATTCAACACTGATAATGATTGTGTTTTGAGATTTGGGAAGAGATTGTGTGGGACTTGTGATTCACAGTTAAAGAGAGAGTTGTTATGTGAAGCTCATAGTTCTCTATTTTCAGTTCATCCTGGCAGTACTAAGATGTATAGAGATCTGTGGTAGTATTACTGGTGGGATGGAATGAAAAGAGATATTGCTGATTTTACTGTGAAGTGTTTGACTTGTTAGCAGGTTAAAGCAGAGCGGAAGTTACCGAAAGGGATGCTTCAGCCATTACCAGTGCTAGAGTGGAAATGGGAGAATATATCCATGGACTTTGTTGTGGGATTACCGAAGAAATCTTGAGGTAATAATGCAATCTGGGTTATTGTTGATCGCTTGACCAAATCTGCTCATTTCCTTTCTATACGAGATACTTTTTCCCTAGATCAACTTTCCCGTTTGTATCTTAAAGAGATAGTCAGGTTACATGGACCTCCTCTCTCCATTGTATCTGATCGTGATCCACGGTTGACTTCTAACTTTTGGAAAGGCCTTCAGAAGTCGTTGGGTATTGAATTAAATTTTAGTACAGCTTTTCATCCTCAATCAGATGGGCAGTCAGAACGAACAATTCAGACCTTGGAGGATATGCTACGAGCTTGTTCGATGGATTATCAGGGAAGTTGGAACCAACATATTTCTTTGGTTGAATTTTCATATAATAACACTTTTCATTTTAGTATACAGATGGCACCATTTCAGGCATTATATGGGAAGCGGTGTTGAACTCTAGCTTTCTGGGATGAAGTGGGTGAAAGGAAGTTGATGGGACCAGAATAGGTAGAAGAGATGGAAGAAAAAGTTAAGCTGATTCAGAAACACATGAGAACAGCTCAGAGTAGGCAGAAGATTTATGCAGACAACAGGAGGAAGGATCTAACTTTTGAGGTAGGTGATCATGTTTTTCTCAAAGTATCACCATGGAAAAGTGTGATGCAATTTGGTAAGAAAGGAAAGCTGAGTCCAAGGGTCATTATACCATATGAAATTCTGGAGAGAGTTGGATCATTTGCTTACCGAGTGGCTTTACCTCTGAGTTTATCTCAGGTACACAATGTTTTTCATGTTTCGATGCTGAGAAAGTACATGCCAGATCCATCTCATGTTTTGAGTCCAGAGGTAGTTCAGCTGGAAGAGAACCTATCATATGAGGAACAACCAGTCCAGATTCTTGACCACAGGGAGCAAGTGTTATGGAATAAGGTGATTAATCAGGTAAAGGTTTTTTTAAAAAACCACATGATTGAAGAGGCAACATGGGAATCTGAAAATGCAATGAGGGATAAGTACACCCATTTATTTGATAAGTAAATAAATTTCGAGGACGCAATTTTCTAAAGGGGGGAAGGATGTAACATCCAAAGTAAGTAATGAATAATAGATATTTTTACCTATGTCTATTAATGAATTAGATAGTGTTTTAGAGGCTTAAAATGATAATAAATCCAATCTTAAGCATGGAATACACTAATATTTTTAAAAGATTGTTTTACTGCCTTTTGATGGAAAACCAGTTTGAAATCTATCTTTTGACAATTTTATAAGATATGTTTGTCAAAATAAACTTATTCTTTATGATTGGTACATCAAAATTTACATTTTATAAAATTTTGATATTTTTCTGACAATGTTCATTTTTTAATGAATAGTGAAAAATACTGCATTTTACATCAAAACTTCTTTTTCATTTAATTTAATTATATGGTCAGATTATAGTTTTAATTGGTATTAAAGTGTAATATGAATATATTTTTACCATTTAATCCAATGGTGGTCATTATGATTAATTTCACTTTGGAATTGGGCATAAACTAATGCCAAACTTTTCGTAGATATTGTTTAAAAAAAACCCACTATTTATTTTGACAACCGGAATTATATTTAAATCAATTACTGAAATTTATGTGTTTGGAATTTGGTAAAATGGATTAAATATTTGGAATCAGAAGGTCCGAATTATGTAATTAAGACTCTTTTGTTTTTGACATTATGAATAGTAACGACAGTAATTATCTTTAATTATCTTGATTAATGAGTAATCGGGTAGTTAAGGATAATAAAATAAAATCATAATAATACGAAATGACACCAAAATGTGCCATATGTCTAATGGTTGTCTCATGAACAACCATGGGATTCCTTGTGCCAAACTCGGGGACCCCATGAAATCACTTTTCTGAGAAATTGACTTTTTATCTTTTTATTTTTTAAAGAATGTTAAATGTAACAAAGAATGTATCACATAAGTAAAATATGTTTAATTTTTTCTACATACATTATCTTTTGGACTATAAATAGTAATTGGAAAGCTAAAAAGATTTTCTACATCATAGTATTTTTTTATAATTTTTCTACATTAAATTTATTAAATTATTTATGACATCATGATGATGGAGCGATTACCTCATTAATAAAGGATTTAAATAAAATGGAAAGATAATGTAATATCTAAGACCTACACATTTCCAAAACCTATTGGGTGGGTATATTTTGAACCCTTATCACCTTACCCTCTAATTATATCAACATGGGACCCTTTTAATTCGAAAATCATTTTCAAATAAAGTAACATTTCTTTACTTTACAAGAGTGCCCCTCCTCTCCTCTTATAAAAGGCCCCCACCACTACCGCCTTAACCACACTTCCAAAGCCTTTGGCTCAGCCAAACCCTGCCCATTTTGTCTCTCCACTTACCTCTATTACTCCTTGAAGCCTCACTTTGGGCAGAAGTCTTCATTAGGAAGCCTTTGAGCTCAAACCAAAGGGAGTTACCCGATTTTAAGGTAATGTCTTCACTTGAGTCCTTTTGTTTTATTTTGCTTCTCCAACCCCCTAAACTCTTTTTATTAATTTCTTTTGTAACAACTACAATATCTTCAATATACTAGGATGTTTTTATAAGAAGTATTCAAGCTACAATTACACACACCTACATCTAATGGTGAAAGAACATACTATTTCTGTAGATGGTGAATTTCTGCCTCCTGAAACGATGATTGTTCAACATTCTTTTAACACCTTAAAAGGTGGCCATTATGGTGACACTATATTTATATATGATATCAAATATGTTTATGTTTTCCTTAAGATTCTGAATTTTTCATTTTGGGCATACCATTATGGTTTCCATTATGGGTAAACGCGATATCTTCATTTAAGGAAGTTCGGACTACCGCCCCCTCAAAGTGATTTGATTCGTTAAATACCATATGTGGGACGTATAAAAGATGGAGTTATGATATTATATATGATATTACACTGGAATTATAACTTACCTTTATATCATTATGATTCAATTCTATAAAATATGAAATATAAATGAAATTATCGTTCATGCGTACGTACGGATTACCGTCTCCATAAACGGTGCATTTCATTTCTTACATCTAAATGATTATGTAATATTATAAATGCATGCATGTACTGGATATATATGACATATATGATATCTATGTCATGAATAATATTCTGGATATAATGGATACATGAACAACTTGTAATTATAAAGGGCTTATTTTTGGCTCAAGTACCAATGATCGTTAAAACGACCATTATTAACTTAAATAATTACATAGTGTTCATGACATGTAAATAAGTGATATCAAAGGAATAATGAACTTGAAAAAGGTTCATAAAAAAGTAGAAATTAACTCAAGTTTATTATTCAGGAGATTAAAGAATGACTGAGTCAAGTCGGACCTGAGGTATGAGACTTCGTCTCAATCTCCTTTCATTGAGGCATATTTTATTTTATACACAACCTTCTTTTATATGGTGTATAAACCCCTTTTACTTTTACATTTATCCAAAAGAATCTTTTTTATATGAAGCGTTTTACAAAATGACAAAAGGGAATGTTTTTGTCCTACGTATGTGGTGACAACGACTTCTGCGCCGCCGTGACCATTATTTGAGTTTCAGCTTCCTCTACAAGCCATACCTTTTTTTAAAAGAAAAATAAATACCATGTTTGAATTTTATTTTATTTTGGTATTGAAAATGGTTTTCATAATGTTTTTATATCAATGTGTTGTATTGATATCTTGTGATTGAAAGGTGGAAATGTTATGTTTCCTTTATGCATGTTTTATGTGATACGATTATGTTGAGGTTCTTGGGAATTATTATGAAGATAGGTGGTTCCGTGATAAACTAAGGGAAGGTGAGCCCGATATAGCTCTCCAATGCATTGGGTAACGCGAAGGAGTGAAACGTTAAGGTTTCTCCTAAGAGATTTAGGGAATATATTGTGATGGGTATTCCAAACGTAACCAAGAGGTTTATTCCCTACGTAAGAATGTTATGAATGCCTCAAGTTACCTTTATGTCTTATGATTTCTATGATTTATTCATGATTTGATGAGGTATGTTAAGGTTCTTATGTTTTATGGGTAAAGAATGATTTCATTCTTATGTATATATGTGCCCATGTTTCCTTTCCATATTTTTATATCCCTTTTTGGGCTTTTTATGCTCATCCCAAGTCTTTTTTGAAATGTTTTTCACAGGTCAAGGGAAAGGTACATGATATGATGATAGTGTCAAGGAAGTGTCAAGAAAGAATCCATGTTTTATTTTAAATATGTTTCCATTGATGGGAAAGAAGAATACTATCTTTATGTAACCACTTTGTTTATATATGGAATGTAATGATAGTTTTATGATCTAATTCTCTAAAACTCTAAACCCAAAAAGATCCTCAATGTGTAATCTTGTAGTAACTCAAGATTAAGTAAGGTTTATGGCTGGGGCCTTATATAAGGAACTTCATGAAAACATTTTGATTCAAACCAAAGGGAGTTACCCGATTTAAAGGTAACATCTCCTCTTAAGTTTTTTCTTTTATTTTACTTCTTTTACCCCCAAACTATATTTATTACTTTATTTTATAAAAAACCAGTTTCCAAATTATACTAGATTGTTGTATTGAGAATTATTTTAACTAAACTTACACACACCTACATCTAACAGGTATAGAACATAATGTTTCTGTGGACTGCGAACTACTGCCTCATGAAATGATAATTGTTCAATCTTCTACTAATAACTCTTATGGTGGCCATTATTATGGAACGTACAAAAGATGATGTTAATGAAATTACATAACATATATAAAATATTATATTATAATTGAATAATAATATACCTATGTATAATTTTTTCTTCTTTCCTTTTAAAATAAAAAATGAAATTGAAGTAGTGTTCGTGCGTACGTATGGATTACCGTCTCCATGAACGCGATGAGATTCACCCCCATCATAACCATTCAAGTATTATTTTCATTTGATTATTAAAAATAATATTTAATAACCTTATATCATTATGGATACTAATCAAATACATCATATCCATAACAATCATGACTTACGTAACAAAACATATAAAAGAAAAAGAATCAGTTAACACCTGAAATAATGATACTACTAAAATATTATTAACAAAGAAATATTAGGAGATCATATATGATATCATATTTATTTATGTGGTTATTTTATAATTTAATAACAATTATTTAACTATTATATAGGAGTTTAACGTACCCTCGACCAAGGAAAAGTACAAGGAAAGGGTTAATTCCTCAATCTCATTATTATTCTAAATTTTTTATGTGTATGTTTTTTCTGGGACATATTTATTATCAATTTCCATGTTTCATAAAATAGTTTTAAAAGGGATTATATTTAGGGGAATATTTTACTTAAAAATAATTTTAAATGTTTTAAAGATATATTCTTCTAATCCTTTTTCATCAATGTCCATGTTTTCAAAATGGTTTTAAGGATTTATTTATATGGACACGAATGTTTCAAAATGTTAATTCCTTTCAAAAGATTCAATGTGGTATGGGACCCTTTGATTCAAAACTATCTTTTAAATGAATTACTTTATAAATTGTGTGACATTTAAATGATTTCATGAAAAATGGATATTTCTCTCAAAGATTTTTACTGATTATTTTCAATTATGTCAATATCCTTTATGAGATATTATTCTTGATCTAGATTGATTTATTATAATAAAATCTTCCATATTGTATTGAATGATTTATGATATGATTTACTGTGGATGTGATATTTTTATACCATTCATGGTTTATAGTTAAAGTATTAACATTTCATATGCTAGTTTTAATACAAATGTTTATGTTTATGTTTCAAATTTTTCATATGAGGAATGCATTGGACTTAGTAATAGACGGGTGGAGCCCGATATACCTCGTCGATGAATCAGCAGGTCTCATGCGACAAACTGGTTTCTTTGAACAAGGCCATGAAAAAATCTTATTTGTAGTCTTGGCACGAGGCCTTGACTCTGTGGCTATGATGTCCGAAATTATGCATTCCATCATTATGAAATTAGGTATTGATATTACATGTGATTACTCAATTAGTAGAATATCCATGTGAATAAGTAAATGTAATTATTTGATTTATCTTTTCCATATTATGACGATGTTTAAGTTTAAAAGGATTTTTTAGTTTTATACATTTCCTTAAATGTTAATGTTTTTTATGAAATTTTTTTCTATATTGTTATCCTTACTAAGCATCTGAGCTCACCTCATTCTATGTTTTATTTTTCCCATGATGCAAAGAAGTATATTATTACTGACATGTGGGGATAGTTTAAGGGATATTAGTGTCATAAATGGAGAAAATGTTTTTCTTTTTTCTCATTTTATAATGTAATGTTACATTCATATGTGTAATCTATTTTACAAAATTGCTAAACTGATCGGTCTTTCAGGACTTGATCCCTTGTGATCATGCCAATGTATTAAAATAATGTACCAACTCTGGGTAACTGGGGTTAGGGCGTTACACTTTTAGACTAAGTCTCACATCCATGCATTGCGATGTTTTGGAAAAAAATATGATCTACATGGTTTGCGGAAATTTTTAAAAATGTGCACTTAAACGGCACGTCCCCTTATTTTGGGGTGAATTTACTATTTTACCACGAATTTATTTCTGTACCAAATTTTCTCTATTCTCTTCTCCCTCCAATGGATGGATTTTCTTTTCTTCACCTATGGGATCCCAAATCCACCAATATATGCATCTACGTAACTTCTTCATTTGAATTCCAAACCAAGATCCATCAGAAGCATTGGATCTATCTTGGTAATCTATCATTGTCTCTTACCTCTGTCCTATATTTAATTCTGAATTCATCATTATATTTATGTTCAAGCTTATTTCCCCAATTTTTATGGAATTAGTCCATTTATATGATATCTTACAACTTTCTTCAAATTTGAGGCTGATATCGATCAAGGAGTCCTCTTCAACCTTGAGTTAGGTGGTAATATTGTTTTATCTTTTTGTTTTGATGCTCCATAGATACACCATTGTGAAACACACCTAATTTTTCGGAGAATCCCAATTATATTGAGTTATTCATGTCTAATTTATCCTTGTAACTTAATACACACCTATCGATAATTATTTTGGATTTTATAGGATGGTTTCATCAGTTACAGAAACCCCTTTGGTGTTCGTAGTTAAAAATGATTTTTTTGTTAAATTTGAATATGCCCGATTCACCTCTTAAGCATTCGGCTAAACTCTGTAGTTGAACATACCTTATTTGTAATTGTTTTAAGATACTAATGAACTTTCTAGGTGTTTGGAACAACCTATATTTAATTTTTCCTATATAGAAAATTGTCATACTTGACCTTAAAACATATCTAAGTGATCACTTATGCTTTGTTAATTTGAATTCCATGTTGAATAACTTAAATGAGATGATTCTATAAAGGATGAACTATTCTTGATGGTTTTTATTTTTCTTAAATTAATAAAAAGGATTTGGATATAAAGGGTGACTTATTCATGTTGGTTTCCATCCTTTAATTTAATTGATGGATTAAAATGTAATGACTTGTAATGGGTGGTATGACCACTCCTTTTATCATGCTTTGTTAATTACTCAATTAAATTGCAATGACTTGTGTGAAATGAAATATGGATAATGAAATGCATAAGAGGGTTTTAATTATGTGTTATATTATAAATATGACTTATTCCATGATCCAGGTTGTGACATGATGTTATGGTATTATTGAGCATGGTGGTATCACACTTACTTACATCAAGTGTTGAGCATGACTTCTCACGCCATTAACACTATTAGGACACTAGGATTGACATGGCATGTTCACTTGTTTAAGTGATGATATGATGGCTCACTCACCATCTTGAGTGTTTTTCATGATGTCTCACACTCTTATTGGGATGTAGGGCATGTACCATTTTGTTTGATCATATAGGCTTGTTAGACTAGTAATGGATATCTAATTTATGCCCCAGTTCAAGAAACAACTAGTATTCCAGGTATATGGCCACATACATTTTCATGTACTTGGTTCATATAGTGGATGTAATGTGTAATTAATATATATATATAATATATAGTGAATATTAATAATTCCCTCATACAATGATCTGAAGCAGGTAGACCCAAAATGTGTTCCCTTGGAACCCGAGTGGGATCATTATTTATTTTAGTACTGTTTTATTATTCTTTTATACATACACATTGTTTAATTATGTGAAGTAATTAGATTACAATTTGAAATTTTTGGTATGGTTAATGTGATTTTTATCTCACAACATACTCTAGATGCCCTTTGTATACAAGAATACTATCTTCCCACAAGCATGGATATGGGTAAGTGCCTTTATACAGGTAGTTTATAAGATTTTTCTTATAGATAAAGCTTAAGAGCAGAGAACCGGGCAATATCTCAAGATTATAATGGATAATTTTTTGTTGTTTTGGTAGATTATATTGAACACATGTTTCTGCCTAACCCCTATTCCCCTTTTATTATCAAAATTCCATAAATCCATGTTTTAAACACTACCTAGTGGATTTTGATTATATTATCAGTTGTTTAGTTATTTATTCTTCTGATGTTTTTTTATTATTCATTCAGTATGTGAAATTATATGATTTCGCTACCAATGCATGTTTATTAATGTACCTACTATTCCACTTTGATTAGAGGCTATAGTCTCCCCACCGTAACACCTTTACACCCTTGATACTAGTCAGTATCCTCTGGCATATGGGAAGGCGCGCTTAAGGCCATGTAACCCACTAACTCGCGACATGAGTCTAGTAGATACCAGGCCGGGGAATTACAATGTGGTATAATAGGGGTTGTTTTCCATTGTATTAGTTTTCGGGTATTAGACATGCGACTTGGAGTTAAAGGTATTTGGAATTGACTCTATGCCTTGACATAACTATATCATGTACAAGGGAAAACCGAATTATAAAGGATGGGAATTTCATTTATTTATTATGCTTTTCATAGTTGATATGACATCACCATTGGGTGTTTCACTTGAGCTATGATGTTATTGATATTGTTATTTTTGAAATGATGATTTCTTGATTATGATCCAATTAAATGAGGGATTTCTATTGTTAAATTAATCATCATTAGTATAATATGTTTAATAGGACATGCATTTTATTCATGGAATGTTTATTTTTAGCATGAATATGCCCGCTTCATATTGATTGTATCTTGAATATGTGTTGAATTGTGCTGAAATTTCCTACAAGTATTGGAAAACATAATTGTTACTTAAAGTTCATGCCTTAACCTAATAGTGTTTTCCTGAATAGGTTTGAGAAGATAGCTTATATAATAAATTATGGAACCCTGATCCATGGACCATTGGTTGCATGTGCCAGAACATGCTATGGTGTGGGTTAAGTGGATTTTATATTTTGGTTCATAAGGTGTATGGGCCCTTATGGATCCAAAAATGGAAATCTATCTAATTCAACCATTTTAACATAATTTCAATTTTTAATCAATCATGAATTAAAATTAATATGAATTATAATTAAAAAATAGACATCATATATATATCCATCATAGAGACTTAGACCCGAACTCGATTGTATTAGTGGGTAGTGGGGTATCTCTTACGTTCTTATGTCATGTTCTGGTCTTTTTTTATCATCTATACCTAGCATGTTGAGAAAACAGAGTGGAATAATATTTCTTATAGGAATAATTTATACCTTTCATAGTTTCTTATCTAAAAACCTTTCAGTTTCTTATATATCTTCTGATGCATGTGTTTGGAATTGTAGCATTATGCCTCCATGACATCCATTATTCACAAACCCTAAATGTGGTGATGAGCACATACCTTAAGTAGAGGTCCACGAGCCTCCATTGGTTCATCCTGCTATGCCACTGGTGTTAGCTATTCCTATACCTAATATGGGCACTCATTCCAAGTTTCAATAGGGGTTTTTATGTATGTTTCAGTCAATGAAAGGAGTTGTTATACTTTCCCCAAGCCTAATAGAGCAAACATGTGAGTTTCAGTAGTATAATACTTTAACCTTTTTGGGTAATGATGGACCTAATGCTATGTAGTCTTGTATTGAATCCATCCATTCTATATATGAACATCTAGAGACATATCCATAGAAGAGGGTCAAGCTATCAGCCTATATTCCATATGATTCAGCCAAACAGTGATGAGATGTAATCACCAAGGAATATTAGCATCATGATATGGTCTAGGATTATTTACAAACCATCTTCTATGAATAATTCTTTCCCAAGACTTTGAGGATAGATATAGCTAGAAAATTCATGAACCTATAGTAGGGGATCATGTCAGTTATGGAGTACTCTGCCCATTTTACAGAGATACAATGGTTCACTCCTACTATAATGACTAATGATATTATTACGACTAATAGATTTGTGTATGGGACAGTTTACACCATTCGATCGGAGGTCAACCTGTTCAGGTTGACTACCATTTTTGGAATCACCCACCAAGACCTTATTATAGAGAGGAACTTGAGGGAAGATAAAGGTGTGAGTCAGGGCGATTCAAAACCTAGAACTACTAGTGTTTCATCTTCGGGATTAAACAAATGTTTTAAGGATACTCACTGGATTAGAAGAAGTCAGGGTTCTCATGAAAATATTTTTCTCATCTTTCCTTAGTAGGGGAATCCGTGGAATACTAAACCTTAATGCTTATATGATCTAATCGAGTGAAGAGTATTTAAATGGATGAGACCTATCCATCATTTCTGCATGAAGTTATCTAATATTACAAGTGATTGGGGATATTAATGTACTTCTTGTATAGGAGAGGGACCAATAGAATAATATTAGGAAACCAGCTAGAATACCATCAGCTGATTCGGCCGACGTAGCGGTCGAGGAAGAGACAGTCATATTTATTATTTTCAGCACCATTAGAGTGGGATTTCATCGGGATGTTATGGAGTGAATCAGTACCATGGTATAAGCCAGTTATATGTAGTCCAACCTACATTATAAGTGAATTGAAACCAAACTTCAACAGTTTGAGGTACTATTCTAATTGCCTCCATATTAATGTCTTCTTTATTTAACATAGGCACATCTTACTTTTTTATATCTGATGAAATCACTAATAGTCTAGGACTAGATATTTATCACTACTATGGTTTTATGATTCTATAAACCCCTTTAGGCACCCATTAAGAGGGAGTTTTTGGTTGTAAGTACTACCCCTCGATATAGGAAGATACCTTTTAGTGTGGAATCTTTTCATCCTTGATATGAAAGGCTTTGATGTAATCATTAGGATAGACTGGTTAGTTCCCTATCAATACAACATTGAATTTTATCCTCATAGGGTGATGTTTTCATCACTATAGGGTGTTATGCATGTGAATAAGGGATAATTGGATGTTAGTGCAACTTGATCTGGGATCGAGCAGCAAATAGTTGGAAGTGTTACAACTTAGATCACCATTCGTTTCTTAGATTATTAGGGGTTATGACCAACTATCTTTCCTCTTATAGTGTAGTGATTTAGGGATGCTTTTAATTATGACTTCTATGGTCTACCTCATGTGCGAGAGGCAAATTTCACAATTGATCTTGTGCTAGGAGTATTACCAATTACCATTCCTCCTTATAAGATAGAACCTAAGGTTCTCTTATATATCAAGAAACAGTCAGAGCAACTAGAGGCTAAAACCATCATATTCCCTAGATCTTATCCTCAGGGTTCACTGGTTCTTTTTTTTCAAGAAAGTGGATGGTACCCTCAAGCTCATCATGGATTACCATCGTTTGAACCATCTCACGGTAAAGAATCAGTATCCACTTTCTAGAATAGATGACCTATTTGACTAGATCAAAGGAAAAAATCTATTATCAAAGATATATATTAGGTTAATACCTCATTAGTTTCATGTCAGGTCATCATACATACCTCACAATTCTTTTAGGAGTAGGTATGATCTCTACGAGTACATGGTTATGCCGTTTAGACTCATGAATGCACCTACTATCTTTATAGATCTTATGAATCATATTTTCCACCCTTATCTATATTCATTTGTGGTAATATTTATTGATGATATATTTTTGTATTCATAATCCACACAAAACCATGCAACCCATCTAGAGATCATGTTGAATACACTGAGAGAGCATTAAAACTATTCTAAGCTTAGTAAATTCCACTTTTAGATAATCAAAGTCCACATCTTGGGTCATATTATTTTCGAGTTCGAAGTTTTAGTAGATCTTGAGAACATTAGAGTTGTATTTTTAGGAGAAACCTAAGAACTTATTTGATATTCATAGTTTCTTAGTGATATCCAGATATTATAAACGTTTCATCCAGGATTTCTCGTAACTTATAGCACTGCATAAGGGATTGGAAAAGAAGGGTGTGAAATTGATACAGTCAAAAGCTTGTGAAGTAGCCTTTTTAGGAGTTGAAGGGTCATTTGACTTCCATATGGATAGTGATTCTGTCAGAGCCATGAAAAATATATAATTTATACTATGACAAATTAGGTATATGGATTAGAGATGTTTGGATGTAGTATGAGAGAGTCGTTGGATATGGGTCTCAATAGCTGTGGTATCATGGGCGGAATTTCCCGATACATGACTTTGAGCTCGTTGCTATTGTGTATTACTTACACTATAGGATACACTATTTTCTTAGAGAGAATATTTTGGTTTTCAGTAATAAAAAATGTATTAATTACATCATTAAATATTGGAATCTCAATATTAGGTAGCGCAGGTTGGTTTAGTATCTACATTTATTTGATTTCAAGCTTTCCTATAAACTTGGTAATGGAAATTATATGGATAATGCTCTAACCCAGAAGACTCAGACATAGGTGGTTTAGGAATGCACCAGTGAATAGAATCTTATTGTATTATAATCAAAGATTAACATTGTGTTTCATGAGGATCATGGCTAGACTATCATCTAAGCCTTAACAGTGACTTATACTCTTATGGAACAAGTAGAAATGAAACAGTTATCTGATCTCAAGGGCCTTATCCTAATGAAAATAGTTTTATATTATGATACATCATTAGGTTGTACCATGAATGGGGATAATACCATACAGTTAAATGGGTGTGTATTGGTCCCAAAAATCATCATATTGGAGCTGATGAAGGTATTTCACACCTCAGCATGGGTGGATCACCCCAGTGTCACCAAAATGTATCAAGATCTATGATGACAGTATTGGTGGCCTGGTATGAAACATAATATTATGGGATTTATCACTAAGTGTTCAACATGTCAGTAGGTGAAGGAATAACATTATCATCTGTTATGAATTTTATAGCACATAGCCATTCCTGAGTGGAAATGGGATGATAATTCAATGAATTTTGTGACTGGTCTACCCAGATAACCTTGTGGAAACAATAAAGTTTCTTTTTCGTTTATCATTTTATGAAGGTCTCACATGTTTTACCTCTATGAGAGTTCTTATTGGTATATGATCTTGGAATAATGTATTTCATGGAGGTTTTTGGACTTCATGTAGATCCTCATTCTACCATTTCTAACAGAGACTCAAGTTTTACATCATGGTTCTAGTAAAGGTTGTAGAAGGACTTCGGTACACATAAGATTCTGAGTACGGCCTATCACCCATAGAATGATGGACATATAGATTTTACTAATCATGTGCTTGAGGATATACTCTATGCATGTGTCCTTGACTTTGGGGGTTCCTAGGAGAAACACATCCCCTTCATCGAGGTCACTTATAATAACTGCTTTCAGGGTACCATAGAGATGGATCTTTATGAATCCTTATATATTAGGCCTTACTTATCACATATGTGCTTGATTAAGGTTGGTAAGGCAACTATTATTGGACAATGTCTAATGAAGGAAACTATAGAGAAGGACTAGATTATCATAAAGGGAATGAAGATAGCTTAGTATAGACATTAGTTATATGCCGACTAACATTGACAACTTCTGATGATTGAGTTCAGAGATCGAATTTTCTTGCAAATCTCACATAGTTTTGGGAATAGATGTATTAGGAAGTAGGGTATGATCTCACCAAGGTTTGTTAGACCCTTTGAGGTTGTGAAATATATCAGAATAGTGGCATTCCGGTAGGAACTTGCCCAGAGATACCGGTGTATGTATGATTTCATTCATGTATCTTAGTTGCACTGATAATATCCAAACCCGACACATGTAACTAAACCTAATGAGGTCTAATTGGATGTAGAAACTAATTTTTAGGATTATCTTATCCATATTTGTGATTAGATCATGAAGAAAATATGAGGTAGGTCATTTCCTCTGGTATGAGTGATATAGCCACATAGCTAGGTATGAGATGAGACCTGGGAACATGAAGTTGATATATACGCTCAGCTGTCGAATCCATTCTATAAAAATACCACCTTACCCTAAGAATGATAAATTAGGGAAGAGTTGCTTTAAGAAGGGGAGGTTTTAATGACCCGCCTTTTCATAAAGTTACAAATCATTTGTTTTTAAATTTGATTAAATTTTTTAATCATTACAAATGTATAATAAAGCCCAATTAAGGTCCAAAGAGTGTCTTGAGATTTTTTAAAACCTAATTATCTAAAAAAATGGTCAACATAATGGGTTCTAGGGTTTGGGGAAACCATGTACCCCAACCCACACAGTTTGTCTAAAACCATGAAATTGCAGACAATGGGCTCCATTTGGCCACAAGGTTTGGCTGTAACCATGTGGGATAGGGTGCACAACCATGTGGTGCTACTGAGTTTTGGGGTAGAGAGTATCTACATGGTTTGAAAACTGTGTTCCTAAACAGGGCTCCCCATTATTTTTGGGTGAATTTACTATTTTTCCTATCAACTATTATTAAAATCCTTTTTCTTTTTTTCTCTTCTTCCTCTAGTTGATGGATTTGTTTTTCTTTTCTCATGAGCTCCCAAATATACCAATCTAGGCATCCATGAAACTTCTTCATCAAAGTCCAAACTGAGATCTATCGGTAGAATTGGATCCATCTCAGTATGCTCTTGATGTCTCTTACGTCTTATCTAAGAGTATTTATGGATCCATCATGCTATTTAGGTGAAATCTCATTTGTTCTATTTTCAGGGAATTATACCATTTCTCAAATATTTTCCAACACGCTTCAAATGTGTGGTGGATATTAAGAAGGGAGTCATCTAAGACATTGGGGAAGGTTGTCAAATCAATTTCCTTTTGTGTTCTGATGCATTGAAGCTATTCCATTGTTCAACATGCTGACTTTTTTCAAGAATCATAATTATATTGAGTTCATAATATCTAATTGATCTTTTTTACTTTAATACATGACTATTGGTCCTTTTTTAGGATTATAGAGTATGGTTTCACGGGTTACACACACCAATTTGGTGTGCCAATTCAGAATTGACTTTTTGGTTAAATGTGAATATTCCCGATTCGGCTCCTAAGAATTAAACATAACATTTAAGTTGAGCTTCCCTTAGTGTATAATTATTGTAAGAGACCAAATAACTTTTTATGTGTTTTTCCCAACCTATATTTATTTTTTACCATGTAGGAAATTGTCAAAAGTGACCATGAAACATACCTAAATGACCATGTAAGTTTTTTTAATTGGAATTCAATGTTGAATGGCATAAATTATTTGATTTTTTAAAGGATTGAATATTCCTGATGGTTTCATTTTTTCTTAAATTAATTAAAAGGATTTGGTTAGAATGGTTATATTATTTATGTTGGTTACCTTTCCTTAATTTAATTGAAGGATTACAATGGAATGGATTGTAATGGGTGGTAATGACACTCCATTAATCATGCTTTATTAATTGCTCTATTAAATTGGAATTCCCTATGTGAAATAGAATATGGATAATGAAATGCATAATATGTATTGCATTATGTTTTATACTATAAATATGACTTATGTATTGATAGTGGATGTGGCATAGTGGTAATGGATTGTTTAGAATGTAAGTATCATGCTTCTTTACATTGAGTGTTGAGCATGAAGTGTTACACCATCAACTCTATTAGCATGTTGGGATTGACACCCAATGTTCCTTTGTTTGAGTGATGACATGATGGTTCAATCACCATCTTGATTGTCATGCATGAGGTATCACACTCTTATTGTGATTTAGGTAATGTACCATTTGGATTGAGCTTATAGGCTCGTTAGACTGGTTTTGGATGTCAGAGTTACACCCTAGCCCAACCATCAACTAGTATTCCCGGTGTATAGACACTTATGTCTTCATGCACTTGGTTTATATAGGTGGATGTAATATATAATTAAAATAAAAATATATATTATTAATATATATATATATATAGTGATTTTTCATAATTCCTTTAGGCAATGAGCCAAAGCATGTAAACCCTCTATGTGTCCCATAAGAACCTGATAGGGAAGTTTATTTATATCATAATTGTTTTTGTTATTCTGTTATACATACACACTATTTAGTTATGAGAACTAATCAGATTACATGTAGAAAACATTTTTGTTTTCCAATGGATAATTTTATCTCACAACATACTTGGGATGCCATTGGTACCCAAGAATACTATTTTCCTATAGTTATGGAAAAGGGAAATCACCCGTCTACAATTTCTTTATATTCTATTCCTTATAGATGGAGCTTAAGATAAGAGGATCAAGAATTATCTCAAGATTCTAGTGGTGTACTTTGTTTTAATTTTTTTAGTTTTTATAGAATCGATGTATATTCTTGACCCTTGATCCCCTTTTTTAATCAACATTCCATGAATCCATGTATCAAACACTGCCTACTGCATTTTTATTATATTATCAGTTGTTTAGTTTTGTATTATTCCAATGTTTTCTTTATTATTCATTTAGTCTATATATTTATGTGCTTTCACAAATGTTGTATGTTTATGTTTGTACCTACTGCACCACTTTGATTTGAGGTTATAGTCTCCCCACCATACCGCCTTTACTCCCTTACTTCTAGTCGAATGGATCTAGCATAAGGGGATGAATGATTTATGCCATATAACCCACTGGTTCGGGTAATGGGTTCAATGGATCTCAGGTTGATACGTTACAGTAATATATAATGATTTTTTAAAATTTAGGGTTGCATGTAACACAAGATAATCCTGTATTTCATGTAGAGAAAGCTTAACATGGTGTTATGGGTAATGAAATACATAAATGAAATTTAATTTATTTGAAAAAAATAATTCTTGAAAACTCGGGGTGTTTTATTCTATCCCCCCTAAAATTAATTTCTCCCTTGAAACATTTTTTGGACATCAAATATTAATGATTGAGAGTTCATTTCATAGAATCCCACATCATAAAAAGAATTAATAAAACATCAACTTGAAAAAGTGAATGGGGTGTGCGATGGTTATATGAAATAAAACATACTGGGTTTCCAAATAGGAGAACATATCTAAGAAGTGAAAAAATAGACATAAAAGAGAAAACTAACACCTAAATACAGATGAAGAGTGATAGAAAACATGGGAAGGAGAAGGTCAATGAACATAAATACATAAACCATAGAGGCTTGAAAAAGGACATTGATATTATAGAAAATGATGATAATACGAATGTATTTTAAATTTTAAGACACTTTTTATAATATTGATGGATTTTCATGAGAAGATATACTTATTTGATTTCATTCCATTTCTTAAGAACAATCTCACGTTGTGGTGGTGCCTTGAAAAATCTATAATTCATCTCTTTAAATAATAAATGAAGTTGAATTTTTTATGAATAAAGCACTAATGGATCATAAGATATGTAGTGAAGTTATTCTATCTATCATTAGTTACAATAAAAACAAAATGGTTATCTCAAGTTATCTAATTTGGAAAAATCTTCTTATGGTGAGGTAATACATTAATATCTAAATCCCTATCCAAGGTGAAACATAAAACTTTACATAAATGGTTAAACTTATGCACTTTCAGAATTATTTGTATCCCAAAAATTATAAAGGTCTCTGAATTTTAAAAAGGAACCTATCATTAATTACCATATACCATAATGTGGCTCTTGATTGTAACATGCCAAACATATGGATGTCTTCATCATGTATTCTCTTGAAACATGTTAATAACCTGAATTACTATAAAACCTTATTGAAAAATATTCTTTATTAAATATTCAATAAAAAAACATATATTACTGGATTTATTCTTGAAATCTAAAAAATGTTTTAAACTCCAAAAATGATATCATAAACCACTTTTTAACAACTCATTAATTAGTTATAAGGTAATCAGTACTATCCAGTTTACATATTTACATCGAACATATATTTATCCCAATATCATTATCTAAACATCTAGAACATATTAAGGGTTATCATCCCTAAGTCAAAATATCACCTTTCTGTTAATTAGTTTTCTATTCTATCAACACAATTTAACATATTCTTAAAAATACTTAATTAAAAATTCCAAAAATGATTAATATAACATAATTCTTTGAATTATAATACATAAACAATTTTATTATCCAAGTACATCTTTAATCCATTAATAGGGATTCCCTATATTATTTTATAATACCACTTTCCTTTTACATATCATTCATAGTCACATAATCATTAGCAGTGTAACCATTACTTATACCGCCTTGTTGATTCTATTTATGGTATTTACCCCTAAGGAATAGATTTTCATAATACCCACACATTCTATTTTTAAAGAATTCATCCATTGATAATAACTCAGGGAGATGAATATTCCCATCCATTGTATTAACTAAACTATTCATTTTTCCTTTACAGTCACTTACATTGTGTCATTATTTTACAGAGTCAAAATCATATTCCTATTCCTCTATGAAATCTACTTGGTTGTGTCTTATAACACTCTAGAAATAGAGGAAAATAAATATTCTTTCCTCCAGGGTCTCTACTACCTGAACACTCTAAAAACATATCCTTATATTATTTTGTGAGTTTGAGGGTTGGTCAAGGTATACATTGTTAATCATGTTCCAAGAAAATAGATTATGCATAATCAAAACGCCCCTTACACCATTCATCATCTCATTTTCATGGTAATCAAAAAATTGTCTATAATATTTAATGTTATCAAAATTTATTTCGGTTCAAGCCATTAACTAAAACAAAAAATCATAATTTTAGAAAAACTAATCATATAGTAAAACCAAATAATCATGAAAATCACTTAAAGGATGTCTAAATCTAGACACCTTCTTTCCAATCTATGAAATCTTATGTTTATCCTAGGTCATTCATAGTCATCATCTATTTAAATCCGTTATGATGGTCTATAAAGAGTATGAATATTTCCAAATTATACCCCCAGGAGTGTCAAACCAAGTGTGAAAAAGGACTCATTGTCATGAACCAAGTGATGATAATTTCCATATCAATGCACATTTTTGAAGTTTTTATCCTCAGGTATATTTATAACAAATCCTCATCCAATTGTAGTATCCATACATGGATGTAATTTATTCAAAACCACTCGATCTATCCTTTACCCAAAATCCATGAAATTATTTTATACTTTGACTCATCCTTAGATTAATCCTTATATACATCCCTATATGCATCTTTAGAAATATATCAAGTGGTATAACTAATGTTTTCTTATCCTAGTTTCCAATGGTTAACTACAAATTTCATATGATAATCACTATAATTACTGAAGTTTTGCATATATGGTTATTATCTATTTTGAGATGAATATTTATTAAATTACACAACCCTATTCTAAAGGGTCATAATATTTTAGTTCCATTAGAAACTTTGAACACAATATTTTGATTTGGTGAAAGATATGAAATGTTTCCCACAAAGATCTTACCATTAAATAATCTTCATAGAAATACCCTATATAAAACCGTTCTTCATAACATAGGGAAAGGATTCATAAGAAGGAGTGAGCACATATGATCAGTAAGGGTAAAAACAAGGATATAAATATAAGATCAGATGAATGAATAATATAAGAATAAGGTTCCATGATAATGAACATTACTTTTGATGTCTAAAACTAACATATCATAGACTATAAACATGAGTCATGGAATGCATATTAAAAGTTAATAAGACATGAGTCATACGAAAATACAAGAACATGAGCTGTGATATAATAACATTGGTTTGAAATATAGATTTGTGACATGCACATTAGTATATATATTCTTATGTCGAGGATACCCACTAAGAAATTCATAACATTTTAGGCTTGGGATAACCACATGTGTACTTTTTTCTAGTTTGGAATGACCTCTAATGTAACCTCTTTTAGGCTTGGGCTAACCACCCAAGTAGCCTCCTTTTTGGGAATGGGATGACCACCCATGTACCATCCATTTTGTTCTTAGGTTAACCACCAATTCAATCTATGATCACATAGAATATTTATTATTACATATTGAATTGTAGAGAGATATAGGTCCCACCAGCCATATAATTAAAATCATACATAATTATTCAATAATATCATAAAACATTCATCATATCATAACCCATGAAAAGAAATGAGTTTCATAAAAATTTCAATATATCATAACCTATGGAAAAAATAGGTTCCATAACCATCATAGTATAACCAACGGAGAAATAAGTGGGTTTTATAAGAGTCATATCATGGTATAACTTGTGTAAGAGAAATCATTTTCATAAACATCATTCCATTATAAAAATAAACCCCTAATAAAATAATAAGAATAGAATACTTGGATCATATCCATAGTAAAGCACAAGTATCATGAATATATGTAATCTTATATGGAAAATAATTTTATTTGTTTATTTAAAATATTTCATGAGAAAAATATCTAATATTTGAAAATCATTTTTAAAACATGTTTTCCTTAAAAATACATTTTATTGAAAATAACCTTGAAATATTATAGTGAAATATTTTAAAAATTATTTAAAACTTTTATCGAGGATAATATCCGTTCTTCTTTGTAAAAAACTTTTTAATTTTTTTACAAATCCTTGTTTATTGAAGAAAGTGTTATTTCGACCAAAATTTTGTTTTTCATAAAATCATTATTTTGAACTTTTGAGTACATAAAGAGAAGAAAAATAAAGGGAAAAAAGAAATTATAATAAAATAACAAAAGTAGAAGAAAATTCATGAGTTTATTAATAGTTTTATCAAAGTAATGGATCATTATAAATAGAAAGATAAACCATCTTGATAAAAAATGATATTTTAACATAAAATCTTTACCACTTTGGTAACATTAAAATGTGACCCCCCATGAAGGAATATAATTTAAAGAAACTTATTATATAAAAAGTATAAATAAATTCATTATATTTGTTATCAAGTTTTATATATATTCACCTCATAAAGTAATATATGTTTATAACATAACCTTATGTCTCAAAGAAGGAAAATTGAGAAAACAATCCCTTACCGATTTGGTTACTTTTGAACCGTAAACCCCATGAAAGATATATCCTAAAATGGACATATAAATAAGAATAATTTTAATTATGAAAAAAATAAAATACATTAATAGGTATCATATAATCCACAAAAATGAAATATATGGTGAATATTGAATGTGTCTCACAGAAGGAAAAAGTGAGATAGAAATACCTTTACCTTAAGTCTTGACTCCCATCATACTCATTTGAACGTCATGTATAATAAAGATAAGTTTATTATACATATATTAACGAACCATGTTTATATATATAATAATATATATTATTTTATTATTACATTTTATTATCCTTTTATTAATAATTTAATGTTAAAGTTATGTTTCAACTAATAACGATTTTTTTTCGTTATTGTTTTGATTTATTATATTCTTTATCTCATACTTTGATCGTTATTTTATTATATAAATAATTTAAAACATGATATAAATATCATATAAATTATGAATATATGTATTTAGAGTAATCCATAATATTTATAGATATAAAATGAAATGCACTGATCATGGAAATGGAAGGCCGTACATACATGAGAAGACCATTTCTATTATATTGTTGAATTGAAAGAAATAAAAGTAAATAATATAAATATATTCATTATATAATTATTTTTATGTAATATATATAACATAGTTTCATTAAACCTACCCTTAATACATTCAATGTAAAGTGTTGATGAATCACATCACTTCATGAGGCAGTAGTCTGTTGTATAAATGTTCGACATTATTATATTCCCACAAAATAGAAAGAATAATGTTTTGTGTAATATAATAATTATATAATCATAATAAAATAATAAATATTATATATATCATATATGAAAATAAATATATAACTATCACCATAATTGATTGGTGGTAATGGAAAAACACAGACATGAGTTTGTGAGACGGTAGTCCGTTGTACACACAAACGATGATTTCGTAACCCATTTGATGGAATTAGAGATGGCGGTTGGTAATTAAACTAACAAAAAATCATATTATATTTAACATATTTAGGTCATTATATAATCATGATATATTAATAATTTAATTGGGTGAAAGTATAAATAAAACAAAAACACTCATCGATGAACATTACCTCTTCTTTGGGTATCATCCTTAAATTTGTGCCAAAATCCTTATTGGTTGAATTTATTACCAAAATAAAGATTATAGGATGATATTACCATAGTTTTAAAGTGATTTGGGTAGGGGTTGGATGAGAAATATTTCTTGAGAGGTGTGAAAGGTGAGAGGAGTGAGTGCCCTTTTATAGTTGAGGGGGTGTGACATTCTTGTAAGTACATAAAAATATTCACTTTTTGGGAGGTAAATATTATCTAAAGTGGATAAAAAATTGATAATTAAAGGGTTTTATAGATGATATGGTATATAAAAACCTCTAATACACAATATTACACATTGTTTTAACCACTTTTTACTTAACTTATATATTTACACACTTATACCTTTTTTGGTTTTCACTATAGTAACTAGTTTTCTAACATAGGTAATTTACCCTTTAAGTCTCAATTAAAGATATAATTCTAGGATAGTTTTAAAACATTGATTCTAAATATTATATATAATTTATTAAATAAAAATAATATGTTTTTGGAATATTATTTTTAACAATAGCGCATATAACGCGCAAAAACACCTCTTTAACCTTACTTGTGCTAACAAAGTTTTTACTTTTGACAGTTCAATATACAAATTGTAAAAGAATAATTGGTACATAAAAGTGAAATATTTGATATTTATTAACTTTTAAAAATCACTTTTTATAATATATGTTTTTCTCATTTTAAATCATTTTATAAATTATTATTTATTATAAAATAACATTATTTTCAATTGTGAAATTACTTGTTTAATATGAATTTGAAAATATCAATTAAATTATGGAATTGAAATATATTATGTTAACACCTGTGTAACATGATATATGCATATAAAAATTTCTTGTTCATAGTAATTCACTCAATTTACTTCAATTTTAATATTTTTTGTGTTGTTTTCTAGATTATTATCAACAATATAATTATTACATTATAATTTTTGAAGAATATAATGTAATTATTTCATCTCCAAAATATTAAAATTAATTAACATGATAAAAAAACTCAATTAAGTTTCATAATAATACTCAAAAACATTAATATTATATTTTTTACCAATAAAAAACTTTATATATATTAAAAGAAAGAAAAGTTTATTTTTTTCTTACTTAACTTATTATATGGATCATATTCAAAGGTAAGTGAAAATTAATATACATATTTCATATATTTTTAAGTAAAATATAAAAATAAACTCATTCCATAAAATTGAGATAATATTTTATACCATTTTCACTTTTATCATTCTTGTTTAACCCTCGGTAAATCCATTTTTACCTTCACCTAAACAACTAATATTTTCCGCATTAACTATTCATTTTAGTCAAAAATTAAGCAGATATAATAGAAATTATATATAATAATAACTAAAAATTTTGAATCCATTTTTACCAATTAATTTCACAGAATAGAAAAAATTAAATGAAAATTAATCTCACAGACGTGATGAAAAGTGGGTTTTTAATGTGAAAATGTTCAAAATTTTACAATGTTTTTATATATAAATTAAATATATAAATTATTAAAATAACATAAATTTGAATAATATATTTATAATTTAACTAGTTATACTTTAAGACCAATTTTAAATATAATTAAAATTTTTAAATAAATCAAACAAAAGGTAGTTTTCAATTAAAATTCAGTATTTTTCACTATTCATCAAAAAAATGAAACCAGTCAAAAGAATCCTGAAGATTCACCATAATATAATTCCGATATTATGAATTAAAAAATCAATTTTTTTTATAAAATTAATTTTATAACTGTGTAAAAAATTAATTTTATTATTGTTCACAAAAATACATAATTTTTTTTCTAAAAATACTATTTTTAAAATATATGGACACTTTACCCAAAATTATTTATTTTATTATCAGTATGTTTTATTTATATAAAACCAATATAATTTATATTTTAAAATTATATATTACTATTCATTTTACTAAGTTTAACATATATGTTATTACATCTGTTTTAATAATTATCATGGTTTTGTTAAAACACAATGTTTCATGTAACACTTTCTAGAAAAATGTTTCATGGAACACAATATTTACATTTTGATTAATGTAAATAAATCGATAATATAAATTTAATTTATTAAAAAAATGATTCATGAATACTCAGGGTGTTAACTTGACTCACAAATTAGTAATTAGTGGGTTAGATTACCCACTAAAAGGGGGTGGATGTTGCCTCATAAATGATTTGATAGTGAGTTACTCATTCCATAGATTTTTTTTTGTGTCTCAAAATTTATTTGGGATGTTCCCTTAATATTGAAATAGTTTGGTTAACTTTGACATGAGGCTTTTCATTCCAACCCCTGTCTCATTTGGTTTCCCATTGGGTCAAACTCTACATTTTCCATTTCACCTATTGTTAACTCAATTCATCCATATTCCATGTAATACCTTGAATAAAGTAAAATTATGAGAAATTATACTTAAATTAATGAATTAATATTATAGGAAACAATAAAATTAGAAGTATGACTTCATAAATTATATGCATGCATTAACATATTAATATTTAGGTGTCAATTTATGTTATCCACAGTTGGAATTATAATAGAACCAGTTACATATATTTAAAGCCTTCATAATGGTTTATAAATATTATGTTATTAACCAAAGAATATCCCTAAGAATGTAAAAATTGGTGTTTATATTGGATTCCTTGTTATGCTATAGGTCACAGTTCAATTAATACCCAACACACCTTCTTCTGGGTTATTACCTATAGGTACACATGTTCTAGATCCTGTATGCACTTGTCATATCTTGAAGGTAATATAATTGCAAGGATAAAAAAATATATACTCTACCGAATCATTGGGATGTTATCATATTCTTAGAATCATCCCTTATACTTTTCCGAAGGGTTTTCCCCAAAGTTCTCTTGAATAACCTCCAAAAATAACTAAATCTTACTTCGATACTTACTATCATGACCCTATATAAACATAAATTAAATAATAAATTAATCATATTATTTAAATAATATTCTAAACAATAATTACACAAAACAAGGGCCTAAAGGTTTTGTGTCTTGGAGATTATCTACATAGACCTCTTATTTTACAACACTTGTGAGAATTTATCAACAATCATACCCCTATAAACCCTTTATAGGAATCTCACATGATTTAATATTCTTGATATCATAGGGAATGGAAACCTAATAAAGGGGTGATCTTAGATGCTCAGTAAGGGTAAAAATTTGATAACATGAATGAAAACATTAGAAAGACACAAATATCATAATTAAATATCAAAATACATTAGTTTATAATCATAAAATATATTAGAGTAGCATAAGATATTATAGAGATCATTAAGGAATCATAATGATATGAACTGGATAAAAATACATCTCAATAGCCATATTATATGTGATCATGTCATAAAAGTGAAGAATAATTTAAAAATAAGTAAACATTATAAAAACACAGAATTTCATGGAAAAGAAATTAATCTACAAATTTGGTAATAACATGATAAATAGGGAACTGTAGTACAACCATAAACATAGGGAAAACATTGTAATAAAATACATTATTACCATATTTATTTGAATAAACTCATTATGTACATGAATAATAATGTAAGCAAAACAATAATTCCCATGCCCCTGTGAAAAAACTCATTATGTATATAAATGAGTATATAATGAGATATTATCTTAAATCAACTCATTAGACTGAGATATGGGTCCACACCCATCATCATACATACATATGTATTCCAATTAAAACCAATCATCAAAATATCTTAAATTACCCATGGATAAAATGGGTTTCTCAAACATAAAAATAGAAATAAGGCTTGGTCATGTACACCTCACAACTTCAATATATTCATGTTTTATATATTATTGGGGTTCTTTGATTTTCATATGAAGAGAGAACCTATAATAATGGATACTTGGGTAAGCTTTTTAAAATATCCCCCTTCTGTTTAAAAACCTTTCTGTTATGCATATGATAGAAATTATGATTGGTAGATATATGTGTTCAGATAGCCGCAATGAGGCTCTATATCACCCTGTCAATCTGTGAGTGTGTGTTGAATTTGATGTGTCTAATGAGCTGTTTGAGTATGTGTGGATTACTTTGGGTGAGGAGTATCGCTACAAACAATGGGTGATATATGAAACCTAGACTGACTTCTTCTCTGGATGAATGTTCCTGGGGAACTCACTGGATGATTGTCATAGGGGGTCTCAGTTACCTGGATGGAGGAGGGACTACAGTCACAACAAGTAGTCGGAGGTGCTTGTTAAGGAAGAGTTTTTAGATTAACAAGATACTATTTTATAAGAGAATGAGCGTAGGGGGGATTACACCGTTAATTTAAGTATGGTGAAGAGGACTTATGTTAGTGACCAAGGGGCCTGCAATGTTCCATCTAAGGAAGGGTCTGTCCTAGGAGCTTGAATTCAGTCACCTGTGAAGAAGGCATCTGTGCATCAGGACAACCTAATGGTTCTTAATGTGTATAGAAGGTTAATCTAGGACCTGTCAGGACATACCTCCCTCAATGTGATTCTCCCAAATAATAGTATGAGGGAGGGAGTATTAGAGCATCATGAGGTGGCCCGAATGTAAATCCAAGTGAAGGGGAATAAATATGTGGTGTTGTAGATGGTGGAAAATGATGTTGAAGTTGTTATTTAGGTGTTAGGTCCAAGATGTAGTGATTTATGTAAGGGCATGCATAGACCTACTTAGGATGTTTTTTACTGAACCAATGACGGGGAATCATGGGGACCTGTATCAATGATCCGTTCCTCAATTCACTTGAGCAACTTGTTCAAAGGACCTCTTGAGGAATATTTGAGTTCTAATCTAGATAAATCACCTAAGGCAGTCCGGGGATATGTGAATGAAGAAAATAGAGGCAAACTCATTTAATCTAAAAATGAATCCTGAAGGTAAAATTATAAAAGGATTAATAGGATGATAAAGTGTAGGAAGGAAAACTCCTCCTGACCACCTCTTTTGGAGACTCGATTTTTAAGGAAGGTAAGTAGAGAAAAGGTAGACTTTGAGGAGGTGGAACACTTGAGATCGGGGGACTATGGGAGTCAACCTTTTAAATTACTTATATTTTCCGAGGAATAAGCGGTTGAGAAGGTCTTGTAACATAATTTTAATGAGTGTGAGGCAACTAAAATGATGGGGGGTACATTAAGGGAGAACCTTAATGAGGACCAATACCCCTTGGTTGACAAATATGACATAATTTTTATCAAGGGATTCAATAAAAAGAAGATTAATATTGAGGAGTACATATAGTCCAAGGATAAACTGGGCTCTGAGGTTGAAACTTTGTAGATAGAGACACCAAGATTTTTGGTAACATATATATCATGGATTTTTTTAGGAAAATAGATTCTGGTAACTTTAAATTACTTTTTAACGACTCTATATAATCTTTTTGGAACTTGTTTCTTAGTTTGGTTTGTATTCAGGGTCAGATTGAGTCTGCTATTGGACTAGTTTTTGTGTTATTTGCGATGATGTTTTGGTAGAAATCATCCAAAACATACTTGGATCTTATTCAGATGGGGTTTAGATTATGGATCCTTAACCAATTCATTCCATTTGGATTGGGAAGACTAAGAGGATATGGAAACACCATTGGTTATGTGCCTGTTCATCTATGCATGGAACTTCTTGCTGAGTGATCATGCATTAGTGAAGGTTTGTTGTCATATCTTTATTGGTGGGTAGAGGCTGGTCCTGTAATTTTATTTGGTTTTATTCGGTTATGGTTTATTTGGTTTTAATGTTGGACTTTGTGGTTTCTCACTATTTCCTCAAAAGTGATTAGATAATAAAAATGTTAATTTTTAGTCATAAATAACCCATAAAGAAAAATGGGTTTCATAAAGCCTCAAAATGTTATTAAATAACATCATCAATTAAAGTGTTTGAAACAAAAAACATGATAATCCAATATAATAACATAATAAAATAAAATAAAGGATGTAACTTGAAATATAACTTAATTGGAGATAGATCATTTGAAGATAATGAAAACCAAATAATGAAAAACTCATTTTGAAAACCTTTTTTATTAATCATTACAAAATTCATACTTATCAATCCATTTTCCAAAAGTTTCTGTAAAAATAGAAATGAAAACATTTAATTGTAATTGTCTTTCATCAAAAAACATTTTCCACAAAAATAGATATATAATATCCTTCAAAATGGAATGTATTGAAAAAATGAAGTTCAATAAGAAATTTTATAACTCAAATAAATGAATTTGATTTACCAAGTCCCTTGTCGTTACCCTTGATTACCAAAGAAGTGATTTAAAATCATTTATCGTAAAGATAAACATCTTAATTGACGATTTCATAAAATTATTCATATACTTTTTTTGTCCTAAATTTTTTATTTATTTAATATATTTTTATAGTCTCATTTCAACACCGTGTATTAGTAATCTTGAAATTTCTAAACTAGGTTAGTAAAAGCAATATAAATCTTCATTTTTCTCAAAAGGATCATTATTTTAAATAAGCTAATATAATTATGATTTATTTTTTATAAATTCTTATACTATTATAATTCCATTAAATGAAAGTTTTAGATATTTTTTGTGAAAATTAAAACGATGATGAACTAGTTTTGAGTTATTTATCGATTTCGAAGGATTACTTAATAATGACAATTATTTTCATGTTATAAAAAAAATATAGTAATAAAATATATTAATTATATATAAATTTCATATATAATCATCAAATAGAAAATAAAACCATCATTTTTTGTTAGTTAAGGAAAACACAACATTTTTATTTGTGGAGAAAAAAGTCTGCACAACTCACGATAGATATTTTCATTTTTATGAATGGGAAAGGGGTGGGTGGTTAATGATTATACCATAATTATAATGAAAAAGTATTAAAATAATTATAATTATTCTATTATTTAAATATCTTGGTATAAAATTTTAGGAATAATAAAATAATATAAATAAATAGATATGAGAAAGAGAGGTTTGGAACTAATACTCCACATCTTAGATTAACTCCTTTGTTATATAGATTAAACCATTAAGGTATGATATTTTGAGAAAAAAATCTCCTTAATAAATATATGGGTGTTTAATACATGATTGGGTTTATTTTGGTCCAAAATAAATGGGTTTTGTATATAAGGAGGAGTGAGGAGAGATGTTCCCATTTTATAAGTAAAAACGGCTGGAACACAAATGTTTTCAATAATGGGATATCATTCTTAAGAGAAGTGTATCCAAAAATGAAAACTAATGGAGTGGGGGAAGAGTTAAGTTCTATCCACTCTTTAATAACTCAATTAAAAAAATGTTTTAAACATGTTAGGACCTACACCTCAAATGTTACTAGTTTTTACCATTTTAGTTTTCACTATGACAATAGTTTTTACTTAGGTAATTTATCCCTTATGCCTAAAAATAAAAAGAACATTTTATATAATTTTTACCTAATGATTAAAAATTTTAAATCTATTTTGTTTGACTCAATTTTGAAAATAGATAAAAATTAATATTAAAATAGTAAATGTGTCTTGTATTTGTTTAAAAATACAATTTAAATTCCAAAATATCAAATATGGGTCTATAAATTAAAATATAAGTTTATAAAAATACAAATTCACTTATGAAATAAATGTTTTTTCTTATAAAATTTTTTCATAAATTTTCAATTCATATTTATATACTAATAATTTCATAAAGTTATGTTTATTTGTAAAAATGGTATTTGTCACTATTCACCTAAAAATCAATCTTTTTAGAAAAATATAAAAAATGCATCATAAGATAATATGGTCATGGTAACTAAAAAAATGTTGTCAAAATTTTCAAATTCACAGTCTAAAGTATATAAATATATATTTTTTAAAAAACCTAAAAAAGTTAAAAACAATTTCAAAGGAAAATGAGTTTTGAAATATTATAAATTATTTTTCAAACATGCTATAAATTTATAATTAACCAAATGTTAATACTTTATTAATATAAAAAAGATTGATTTAAAAGAAGTTAATTTTATAAAATTGATTTAATATCTGTTTAACTACACTAGTTGAGTTGATATTTTAAGTGATATTTATTTTGTTTCTATATACATATATATATATTTCATAATTTTGATGCCACTATTTATATCTTCCAATCCCATTTATAACTTATAATGGTCTATATTTTTATGTTTTTTATTCCATGTGGGGAAATACTTTGAACACATTATTTATTTAAGGAGTAAAAACATAGTTCCATACATAATTGGGCGGTATAACAAATTTGTTAACAGGTTTGAGACTCGAGTGTATAATCAGTCACAAAAAAGAAAATGATTAAGTGTAATGACCAATCACACTCCTATATACTCAAGATACTACTAAAATGGATAACGATATTATATTTGAGAATCCATATGTTGGGAATAACCAACATGAAAAGGAGAATGGATTTCAACAGAACCAAGTAAACATTATTTGTTACTCTATTTATTACTATACATGAAGGTGAGGCTATGATAAATATTTTAGTAGATATAAAACATTCAATGGTTTAAGATAATGGGTAAAATGGTAAAAACTCATAAATGAAAAGATAATAATAATTCACCCTCTCCCTATCAATGATTGAATGGATTCAAGACTAACAAGATTATTGGACATGATACTTATAGGTTTTTTGGATTAATGATATTGGTAAAATATTGTATATTAAAAATTTATTTTTCTATAGAAATAATTCATAAATTTCTACCAATTATATGTATTAAATGAATATCCCAATTTTGAAGTACTTAATAGTATTTAGAATTCTCTATATTATCAATATCAAAGGTTATAATCTTTAGATGTTTGATCAATGTTGTGTTGATGGTATTTTCATTAGACACCTATAAAACATAAGAGTATACATGAGATATAATAAGGAAAATAGAGAAATAGTTGAATATATAGATTTTAATGTTCTAGAATATTGAAAAACTAAATTCCATAAGAACTTGTAGAGTTAAAATAAAGTGAAGCCCATTTAATTTTTAGTATAAACTCGAAGGAGGTCCCCAATATAAGAGAAGATGTTGAAGCTTTAGAAGATAAGGAAGAATATTCAGCCATATCATGTGAGGAGTAACAATCTATCACCTCACATACAAGGTTGATAAAATAGGTAGATATCTTGAAAATAAATGGAAATAAAGAACAGCAGTTCAAACTATAGTAACATTGATGGTAGTTTCACAGACCTCGTCATTTTCACAGGTTGAGCTGAGAGATGTTGAAGTAGAATTGAATAATCAAGAGTGGATTGATGATCCAAATGATGAATTGGATAAAATTGAGAAATAAGAGACATGGGAGATAGTAACCAAAAATGTATATAACAATTTTATTGGAATATTAGGTCTTTTGAATCAAGCTAAATGAAAAGGTTAAAGTGAAAAAAAATAACGAAATTCATGTTTACAAGGGATATTGACTAGTTGAAGGAATTAATTTTTCTTGAAACATTTACAATAGTTAAAATAATTGAAACTATCAGAATATTTATTGTTATTGATTTAAAAAGGAAATATAATATTCTCCAAAGGTATGTTATGTATAAATTTCCCAATGAAGAGTTAGAAGAAGATGTCCATATTGATAATCCAAGTGGATTCCTGATAAAAAAATAACATATCTACATGAGAAATTTTATGAATGATTTTTATGGGTTGAAACAATCCCAAAGATCATACTATTCCAAGAATTATTCCTATTTAACTATGTTTAACTTTAATAAAGTAAATAGACATAAACCTATACATAAAGAAATCAAGAGGTTTCTATCATTGTTACTATTTGTATTGATGATATCATTTTTTTCAGAATAATAAATAATAATTTAAAGAGTTTACCAAATATATTAATATATTTTTTGTAATTCCTATTTTGGGAGAAATGAGGTATTTTATTAGCCTAAAAATCTCTCAAGACAGTGAATAAATGTTCCTATCAAAAGAAAATTAGTCGAAGGAACTACTTAAAAGATTTGGAATGAAAGATTCAAAACCTATTTTTACACCACTATTAGTGGGGAAAAATTTATTTAAGGATGAATTTATAAGAGATATTGATACTAAAGAATTTATAAATTTAATTTGTAGCCAACTATATTTAATATTCACTAGACCATTCTTTTTTATGTTGCTATGGTTTGTGCTAGATTTGAATGTGCACTAAAAATTTCACTTTTTTTCTAGAAATAGAATTATCAGATAAATATAGGGAACCATAGATTGCGGGATAATGTTTTAAAACAAGCTAATGTTGAATCAATTTGGATATATAGATACATATTCAGCATGTTGTATCACCGATTGATGATCCACATCTGGTGAAATATTCTTTTAGGGAAAAATATTTTTGAGTTGGAATATAAATTAAAAATATTTAGTGAATCTCAGTATTAAAAAATTTGAATATTTACCTTACTATTAAGATAAAATGAAATTAATTTGGAGGAATACATAGTTTTAAGACTTATTGGTTGTGGTGAGGCTTTTAATTCCCTTAGGTTGAGATAATCAAAGTTATATAAATCTGAAAAATAATCTGGTGAATATTTTAAGATCGAATCACATTGATATTAAACATCAATTCACCATGGTGGTTGTAGAAAGAAACAAACGAAAGCTAGAGTTTTTTCCTTTAGAGTATAAGGTGGATGGAACATTAATAAAACCATTACCATAGGATATATTTTAAATAATGAGTTTGATTATGTGTGTTTAACCTAACATTTTTTAGTGTTAAAGTATGTGTAATCTATCCATTCACCCTTATAATCTTTGGATATTTTTGAAAAATGGAGTGAAAATATGATAACATAAATCTATTAATACATAATTATATATTCAATTTTTAAGGGTAATAACATTATCTAGATATGTATCAATTGATGTGAATATGTTTTTTTTATGAATGGTGTGAACAATTTTAATGTTTTGTTGAAGTGGGTGAATGAAATATTTATTTTAGGTTTCATTATACGAAGATTTGAGGAATGATTTTTTAGATCACTGGTTTATAGATAACATGATATTATTGTGGAATAATTTTTCTCTCGTACACCGAGCTAGCTCACGTAGGATTATAATTGTTAGATAGTGATCCATTGCTTGATTGTTTGGAGATTTAGTGATTTATGTTCGTTTGTTGATAAAAAAATCCAATAGGGGAGATTATTGAGCCCAAGAGGATTCAATTTTTATTGTTGTATTAGTTATGAAACAAATGTAAAAGAAGTGAGAATGATTAGGGTGTTGTCTTTTGTTTTCCAAACATACAATCAATAAGTTTTATAAGAAGAGTTCTAAATATGATTATGCATGGTAAGGTGTTTTTATAAAGTTTAAATACCATGAAAATGTCTATAATTATTCTTGAAAAAGAGACTTTGTATTATGATAGAAGGAATAGAAGGATTGAATAGGAAGTTTGGTTACTGGTGGAAGAAGTGTAGAACCACGTATAAGGATTTTTATATACATGTATTGGTTTTTTATCCTAGAAAATCGATATAGCATAATTCATTACTATGTATCAAAATGTTCTTTGAAGAAGATCTACACATACACAACCATGGATATGTTATTGGTTACCTAGGAGAATCTATGTACTTTAATGGTCTTCTATAGAGGAAAATTTAATTATATGTGAATTTTGATAGGTGACTAGCCACATATAAGCATTGGTCGTGTAGTTGAATGGATAACATAGTGTAATTAACCACATATGTGAATAAATCATGGATGGTAATTGGCCACATCAGAGTGTAAATATCAATTTATACATTTAGTGCTTGGCATTTTGAACCTTTATCTATGAACCATAAAGAAAGGGATCCATGACTATAAATAATTCATATTAAATATACTAGCATGAATAAAATTATAATATGTGGATTTTGCAGAATAAAGAGTGTGTGATATTTCCAAATTCCATGAAAAGAAAAGAAAAAAGGAAGAACATAGTCTACATTAAAGTACATGGGGTATGTTTTAAGATATTAAATAATAGAAATCGATGATCAAGGAGGTTTTCAAGGAAGCCCTATTTTTTGTTTTTAATAGAGAGTCTATAGAAGATGTTTTCAGCATCTATGAAATTCTAAAAATACAGGTAATTTAACATGATTGTTTCAGGTGGTATTGTGAATATCTAAGATAGAGAATAAGAGAGAGGAAACCCTTGATATTTATATCTTAATATATACATCTATGTATCTTAGAAAAAAGTGAATGTTTTAAATGGAATAAGAACTAAAAAATGGAAGAAGTAAGAATAAGTTATTTCTCACTAATATGTAAGAAATTAAAGAATAATTAAAACTAAATTGTAGAAGAATAAGTGTTAATAATCCAAGGAGTAAAATTGTAACGTCCCAGAATCAGATTCCACTTAATGGGTGCTCCGAGCTGAGTAGGCCACATGGCCTCAAGTGAATCTTCCCAAATTCTAGAGGCTGTCGACTAGTAGAAAGGGAATAGGGTGTGTCCGTGGGAAGACTATGCCCTCAATAGCAGAGTGTAGCACAATGGGAGGAAAATAATTGAATAGTTAATAGTAGAATTAATATAATAAAATAGTGGAAGAAAACTGATTCAATAGTAAAATGATAATAATGATAACTATATCAAATAGAACAGTGATTATGTAATGCCATGTCACTAGAAAACCAGAAAACATGGGTACAAGACAGCTGGAAAAACATATCCCACAAGTAAAAGAAAATAAAGGCTACTCCAAGCATCCCAAGATCCTACTCGGTCATCTGTATTAGGATCCATATTATCATCATGAAAATCTATTGTGGGAAGTTGTATAATTTCCTTTGTTTATACCTACAACCATGTAATCTACTCTAGGTACCATAAAATGCTCGTAGATGGTGTGAGATAAATATTAGTGGGCCACCACCAACAGTGTTGAAAACCTTCAGTCTGTGTAATGGAATATATCAATGTACAGACATGCATATATATGGTAATGTAAGAAGTAAATAAACCAAATACCCAAGAACCTGATTCATCCTTCAGTTGGTGTCTGAACATGTAACTAGTTAATTGATTAAGTAATTACCATTTAATGTTAATAGGTCATGTGAGGCACAACCTGCACTGACATCACCTCATGATAATATAAGTAGTGAAGGTACAATGATGTAACAAGGCAACCTGAAAAAAAATCTAGTGATGGAGTTCTAGGGTAATAACCAAGCTAATGTAAATCTCACAGAATTATAGCTCAATAGAATCTGAGTCGAGCTAAGGGGTAAGCGTGTAATACCTAGAGCATAATCCAAGGAATTCCACAATAAGGCGCCTACCCAGTCCAAGGTGATCAACTGAGGTAAAATGTAGCTAAAAAAAGGTAGGACCCTATGGGATTTCACCATTGAACCTACTAGCCAATGGTGGATCCAAGGAGTGTATCTGAGGTATCATGTAATAATGTAAAGGACCCTACAGTAGTATACCTATCATCCTAGGAATAGAAAATAACTGGAGTCTAGGTGGGTATCAACCTAAGAAAACAACCTCTTTGAATCAGAATGGGGCTTCTGAGTCCTAATGTATACTCCTCTTAGAATCCAAGGTGATCTGAAGTAAATCTATTCATATATGATATTATAATCATGTAATAATTAACTTGGTTCAAGTATCCCCTTCCATTAGTGTGGATAGGTCAAGTAGAGTTGCGACCATTTATTTTTTGGTTCAAGCCTTGTCTTCAATTAGTTTTGATAGGCCAAATAGAATTCTATCAATATAATGAAGTCTTAATTAACCATTAAGGAATATTCAATTAGATAGGACCACTCTTCTACCTTCCATTAACATGTAAAGGGGTGATACATACTTGTAACCATTATTCAATCTCATTTAACAAGTCCAAGTTATATAATTAGTATACTTACCATTTCACATATCACATTTAATAATCATTTGGAAGCACTTAACTTAAGCGGGTCAAGTGGTGAGAAAACATGGTACATGCCATTATGAAATTATCATTAATAAAAATTCCTTTATTATAGAATGGCTCACCTTTAGGAAGGTCAAGAAAAGTCACACTAGAAAGGTGACCCAAATATTTTGAAACACTAAAATCTAATTATAGAATAACCTTCAACATGAGGCAGATTGAGTTTAGAGTGTAAACACTTAGAACTAATTTCCAATTTTGAAATAGAATAACCATACAATTCAATCAATTATAATCATGGAATGTAAATTTATGAAAATCCCAGAGATTAAATCTGTGGGCCCTACAAAAACATTCCAAAATCAATAAACTTAAGGGATAATTTATAGACAACCCACTTTAGGGTTGTACCACTCTCCTCCTTAGTATCAGCCCTTTATTTACCTCAGATCGGAGTAGATCTGAGAAAAGGTGGAAAAAACTCACATGAAAATATCTAGGTCGAGAGAAAAAGATAATAAGAACAACTATAGAGGACTCGATTACTTACTATTGCGCATCCAACATGGCGAGAAGAATCTTGATCAGAATCTGGACGAAGGATATTTCTTGATCCCTATATTTTTCCTTTAAAAAGATCCAAAATGATAGGAAAGGGGTTTAATACCACTAATTCTTAAATTAGGCAGGAAAGAGGAGAAATAATAGATCATTAATAAAAAAACTGGAAATATACCCAGAAAATTGCATGCACACAGTTTGTCAAACCATGCACAAACCGTATTGGACAGCTCTACCCAAACGGTTTAGCCCATGATTTGATCAAACCATGTGCAATACATGCTTAGGTACTTGTGAAAATGGGTGATCTCATGGTTTGGCTACACATCTATTAACCATCCTTGTGAGGTGACTCTATAAAAAAACATCCGCACCATTTTTGAAATAGTGTAGAGTTCTATTGGTTTTACTTTAAATAATACACATGATCTGTTTTCTCTAAAAAGATGAATTTCGGGCTCCGAACAAGCTCCAAACACAGTCATAACCTTATTTACTCTTTAGGAATTCATATTATGTCCAATGTAAATGATTTGACTGAAAATTAAAGAATCCATACATGAGTGAAAAATCGGGTTCCTACAGTCTTCCCCCCTTTAAAGAACTCACCCCCGAGTTCTCCTTCCAAGGGAAATGAAACACTATTTGAGAACAGCTATGACCACTGAGCATGTAAATCAGATTTCATCTCCGATGTCTATCCTATACTTGACTGTGTTTCCATAACACCCGTATGAGAGGGACTGACATGCCTCTAAGAGCCTTATTGCTTCGGTCAATGATATGTACTAGATTCCAATCATAGGTAGAATCAGAATTTTACCCAACATCCATTGTATCAAAGTTATGGGACTAGTCCTCGTGATATTAGAAAATATGTGATATGTGAAAGAAGTCATGCATGGAATGGTACCTCTGATGTAGTAGAATCCTATAATCCACCGAAACGACTCTCTCATGAATCTTGAATGACCCAACCCAATGAGGTGAAAACTTTACCTACATTTTTAACTGTCTATTCCCTATCCTGGTTGATACCTGAAGGGAAACATGATCCCCAACCTCAAATTCAAGAATCCGTCGACAAAAAATGGCATAATATTTCTATCTAGACAGAGCAGTAGTTATTTGATTCCAAATCAGTTGGACTTGTTCTAAAGCCTCTTGAACAAGATAAGGACCTAGTAAGGATGCCTCACCTTCTTCTAGCCAACACAAGGGTGAACAATATTACCTACCATATAAGGCCTCAAAAGGATCCATCTAAATCGTCTCCTAAAAACAATTATTATGAGCAAACCCGACGAGAGGGATATGCTTATCCCAAGAACCACCAAAATCCAGGACACCTGTTCAGAGCATATCCTCTAAAACCTACATTTTCTATTCAAATTTTCCATTGGTATGAGGGTGAAAATATATTCATAGAATCACCGACATCCCCATAGGTTTCTATAAGCATTGACAGAACCATGAAGTGGAACTAGAATCCCTATCAAAAACAATATTACGTGGAACCCCATGTAGTCTTATGATGTCATAGACATAAAGCCTCCCCAACTCATCAACTGAGAAAGTCTCCAATATAAGAATGATGTGGAAAGATTTTGTTAGTCACTCAATGACTACCTAGATAGCATCGCTACCCCTCGGTGACCTAGGTATGATGACTATGAAACTGATATAAAAATATTCCCATTTGAATTCTGGGACGTGAAGTGGCTGTAACAAGCTTGTAGGTCTCTCGTGGTCCATCTTCACCTACTGACAAGTGGGACACCTAGTGATGAAGCTTGAAATCTGACGTTTCATTCCAGGACACCAACACTGGTTTCTCATATCTCGATTCATCTTTGAGATTCCTAAATGAACTTCCCACTGAGAAGCATGAGACTCTTTCATCAACTCCTCACTCATATATGGAGGAACCCAGATACATCCATGTAGATGCAAGTCGTCATCTCTTCCCACAAACCAATCTGGAGGTGGATTATCTCCTGACATACTATAATGGAGAACCAAACCTTTAGGATTTGAAAACTTCTTACTCTTCACATTCTCAAGGAGGGAAGAGGTAACTGTTAAGGATGAAAGGTAATACATCTCGTGACTATCATGAAACTCCAGATGTAATTTAGAAAATAGGGACATTAACTTCCATTCTTCATTGGCTTCCCATATGGCATGCGTCTGTGTTTTCTAACTCAGTGTATCAGCGACAAAATTTCCATTTCTAGGTGTATAGGAATGCTTAAAATCATAAGATTATAGTTATTCAACAAATATACACTCTTTTAGGTTCTATTCACATTGAGGAAAGATATACTTGAGGCTATTATGATCTATATACACCCGAAAGTGCTCACCCAACAGATAGTGTCTCTAGTAATGTAAGGCTTGGAAAACTACTACTTACTCAAGGTCTTGCGTTGGGTAATTTTTCATGGGAGGCCTTAACTACTTAGATATGTATGCAATGAATTTGTCTTCCCACCTCAACAATGCTACAATGATAATGCCTAATGCATCGCTGAAGATGATATGACCTTTACTTAGTTCTAGAATAATCAGAATTGGTACTGATACAAGCCTCCATTTCAGCTTCATAAAGGATTTAACCAATGCTTATGACCATGTAAAATTGACTCCAATATTTGTAAGACTAGTAAGAGGTTAAGAAATACTTGAGAAGTCTTGTATAAAATGCCAGTAATACCCAATCATACCCAAGAAATTCCTAATATAAGACACATTTTTGGGTTTCTCCCAAGATACTAAAACACTAACCTTTTTAGGGGAAAAAGATACACATGATTATGAAATAATACGACCAAAGAAGTGGACCATGTTGATCCAGAGGTCGCACTTATCTTGCTTGGCATAAATATGACAATCTCTTAGTGTACTCAGAATGATCTCAAGATGTTTGGCATGGTCGTTATGAGTGTGAGAATACATCAAGATTTCATCCACGAAGACCACAAGAAAAGAGAACAAATAGGGGTGGAAATCCCTATTCATCAAAGCCATGAAAATAACAGGTGCGTTCGTAAGACATAACAACAAAACAAGATACTCATACAGACCTTACTGGCTATAGAAAGCTGTATGAGGTATGTCTAATGGTCTTACTCACACCCGATGAAAACCAGATCTTAGGTCGATCATAGAGGACACCTTTTCTCTTCATAACTAGTCAAATAGATCATCTATTCTAGGAAGTGAATACCGATTTTTGACCGTTAGATGGTTCAACCTTATGTAATCCACACATAGATGTAAGGATCCATCCACATTTTTTTGAAAAGAACAAGAGAACCCCAAGAGGATGTACTAGGATGTATAAATCCATTGGCCTTTAGCTCCTATATCTTCTTCTTGGGCTCCTTAAGCTTAGTTGGTTCCATCTTATATGAAGGTATTGACTCTGGAGGTACTCTTGGAATAAGATCAATTGTGAATGCTACATTTCTCTTAGGAGGTAATCCAAAAAAGTCATCAAGAGTGAATTCCCCAAATAAATCAACTACAAGAGGGAAACAGTTTAATGTAAGCCTAGATACTCTATTAAATGATTTTCAATCTATGTGGTCACTCCACCAAGCCCATGATACTTTCGTCAAACTCTCCCAACCTAGACATCCCACTCACATTTGAAAAGATAACTACTACCTTTTGGTGATGTAAAAGAGACCCTACAGTGATAGAAATATACAAAGGCGTGATAGTAGACCAACCAGTCCTTTCCGAGATTGATATTGAATCCTGTCATCTCGAGAAAAAATATATTCCATGAGAAATGGTAAATGCCTACCTGAATGGGAAAATACCTACACCAGCGTATGCCCTCCGTCTGTATTCCTGTTGATGTGTTGAGGGTCATTACACCATAATGATACTGTATCTCTATTCCAAGACTTTCTACGATAGATATAGAAATAAGATATTTTGAAGAACCTACATTAAACAAAGAAGAGGCAATAGTAGAGGCTACTATAATAATAACTCATAAAGTAGATGGTCCCATAGCTTGATCCTTGGGTACCGGCTATAAAGAATTAAACTAACCAGATCCATGACCCTGTGAAATAGATTGAATACCACAATCATGACTGCTCTGCTAGAATTGCTGGTGATCAGGGGTCAGACTACCATGACCATGACATCCTCCTTGTCTAGACCTACTAGTGCTATTTCAACTTCCTACCTGACACGACACAAAAGAACATGCTCTTGTAGGTGGATATGATGATGATCCTTTACTATTCCAAGATGGTGGAAAGGTCCTACAAAAACACTGAAGATAACCCATATGGCTACAAGCCCGACACTCGATAGGGTCTCTATCACATTAGGGATTCTTATGCCATAGTCTTCCACACTGATGAAACACCACAGAGCTATCAAACTGGATAATCTGGCTTCCACTTCCTTGATGAAACACCTCAAGGGAGAGTTTCCTACCTATAGTAGAACTACTGGACTGACACGGCATGAATCCTTTAAACCCAGTACTTGTTCCATCTATTAGGTTACATTCCGTGATAAGGTCCTGTTCAAATATTGTATAAAAGGTAGGATAGAAAAATACATTCACCAGAGTTCATATGGAATACTGGAGACCATCCTCAAAACCTATAGCACATGAAAGCTCATCACCAGCAAGAATCAGTGAAAATTACTGTAAATCAGTGAAACATGTTGAATATTCCATAACAGACCTATAATCCTGCTCGAGATGCATAAACTCTCTTTCTCTATCATCTCTCAGTTCCTGAGGAATGAAATGATCATAGAAGGCAGTCTAGAAGTCCACCCATAACATTCCCTGGTGATGACCGGCCTGGGTAACCACATCTCACCAACGCTTGGATGAATATCGAAGCATGTATGTAGAAATATTGACACTCCACTCTAGAGGTACTTCTGGATTCTCAAATATAGACTGCATGGACTCTAGAAAAGACTTAGCTTCCTGAGAACTGCTATCCCCGTATTAAATTAAAAGGATGATGCAGCTGGAACTCGAAGGCCAGATCTTCCATCGTAGGTGTAACCCATGGAGAACCTTAAATTGACTGCATCATGTGTAGGAAACTATCACAGACTTGAGAATCGGTTCTCATATCAAGTATGGGAAGCAGTGCCTCAAGTGGAACTTCTGAATGTAATACTAGTAGCTCAGGGCCCACAATGTCCAGATAATGGTAGTCACCACCTTCCTGGAGAAAGATACAAGGGCGTCGTGGCGACATTGGTCTAAAATTTCCAAGAATGCGCCTTATAACAACCATAGAATCATAAGATATCATCTCTAAAGGAATATGAACATAAAAAACTCACCAACCAAGTAATACTACCCAAACTACCCACTTCTATGGCTAGTTATCAGTAATTTCTCAAGTATATGTTCCATGTCATTCTTCAGTTAATTCCCAGGTTCAATATTTCACCTTTCATAAAAATGGGATGTCAGGATAAGGATGTGCAACCAATTATTATTTTTATTTCATTATTCACTTTATAATGGATATCCATTTTCAATGAATCAGTGCCCATAAACCTATCACCAGAAACGACACCCATTTCATTATAGCAAAACAGATCGACTCAGTAAATTACTCATCCCAACCCATAAGGGACCATAAGCCTCATGAATTGAGACATTAAATCACTCAATAAATGTTAATGTTAAAAAAGTATAAGAAAATATCACAACTTCACTCAACAATAAAAAGAATGTCAAGCATTACAAAGCAGTGAAGTGAACCTATATGGTATAGAAATATGCATGACATGTGAATTATTCGTGCCTATAATGATGAATGTAGCAATTCTCCTTTCCCTTATATCACCAGGATAAGTATGAAATAAGACCCTCAAAAATAGTTATTGTCAATAACACCACCCGACATGTGCATCACCCAATGGTGAAATAATAGAAACTGTAATTGAAAAAAGAGAACAAAAATTGTATTTTTGCTGACTTGGATTTTACCTTGAACTTGGATTCATGACCCCAAGAATAACTTATGACCAAGTCCAAAGCATTACTATTCTCCAATATATTGTCTCAAAATAGTAAATTAAGAAAAGAAACCACCTCTAATACCACTTTGTGATGTACCAGACCCTGATTGCACTTAACAGGTGCCCTGAGCCCGGTGGGCCACATGACCTCAAGCGCATCTCCCCGAATGCCAGAGGCTCACGACTAGTAGTGAGGGCCTAGGGTGTGTCTGTAGGAAGACTATTCTCTCATTTGCAGAGGGTATCACAATGGAAGGAATATAATGAAATAGTAAATAGCGGAAGTAATATAATTAAACATCAGAAGAAAACTGATGTAACAGATAAACGTGTATAATAATAATTGTATCAAATGGAACAATGAAGATTTAATGGAATGTCATTAGAAAATTGGAAAGCATGGGTAGAAGATAGTAGGCAGAACATGTTCCATAAATAAAAGAAAACAAAGGCTACTCAAAGCATCTCGAGATCCAACTCGGCCATCTGCTATCAAGCACTATTCTATCAACACACAAATCAAGTGTTAGAAGCTATACGTTTATAACTATTAATACTTGCAACCATGTAATATACTCTGGATACAAAATGATTCCCGAAGAGGGTATGGGATAAATCTCAGTGGGCCACCACAAATAGTGTCTAAAACCTCTGAATCGTGTAATGGAATGTTGCAGTGCACAAGCACACATATGTAAGGTAAATCAAGTAGTAAAAAATAAATAAATACCCAAGTACCTACATTATCCCTCGACTGGTGTCTGAACATGTAACCAATTCATTGATTAAGTAATTACCATTTATTGTTAATAGGTTACTTCTGGCATAGACATCATTGACATCACCTTGTGATATTATAATTAGTTAAGGTATTGAGATGTAATATGGAAACCTGACAACGATATCTAGTGAGTGAGTTCCAGGGTAACAACCAAGGTAACATAAATCTCACAAAATGATATTTTATTAGTATTTGAGCCTAGATAAGGGGTAAGAGTGTAATATAAGGATTTTAATCCAAGGAATTCCACAATAAGTCACCTAATTAGTCCATGGTGATCGACCAAGGTAAAATGAGGATATGAAATGATAGGTCCCTATGAGATTTCACCATGGCACCTACTAACCAATGTTGGATCCAAGAAGTGTATCTGAGGTATCTTGTAATAAAATAAAGAACCCTAGGTTAGTATACTGATTAACTGAGGAATATATAAGAACCAATGTATGGGTGAGTATCAACCTAAGAAAATGAAATCCCTGAATCAGAATGGGGTTCCTGATTCCAAAGGTATCCTCCTCTTAGAATCCATGATGATCCTGACTCAGTCCATTCATATTTGATATTGTAATCATTTTTTAATTAACTTGGTTAAATTATTTCCTTCCATTAGTGTGGAAAGGTAAAGTAGAGTTTCAACAATTTATTTATTGGTCTAATCATTGTCTTCCATTAGTGTGGATATGCCAAGTAGCATGGAAACCATATAATCAAGTCTTATATAACTATTATGGAATATTAAATTATAGAGGTTCACTATGATACCTTCCATTAACATTTAAGTCGGTTATATAGACATGTAACCTTTATTTATACTCAATTAATAAGGCCAAGTTATATACATAGTATACTTTCCATTTTACATGTCACAACTGATAATCATTTGGAAGAACTTGCCTTAAGTTGGTCAAGTGGTGAGAATACATGGTTCATTCCATTATGAAATTATCCTTAACAAAAATTCATTTATTAAGGAACAACTCACCTTTTGGAAGATCAATAAAAGGCACACGCAAACACTGGTTCAAATGTTATGAAACACTAAAATCCAATTATGGCATAACCTTCAACAAGAGGCGGATTGGGATACAGATGTAACCACTAACAACTAATAAAAAATTTGGAAAGTTCATAACCATAAAATTTTACCAAGTATAATCATGGCGTGTAAATTTATGAAATGACCTCTGATGAAATTGGTGGGGCCCACACAAACATTCCTAAATCAACAAAATTTTGGGATATGTTATAGACCACCCACCTTAAGGTTGTATGTCTCTCATTCTACAGTATCATCCCTTTATTTTCCTTGGATCAGAGTAGATCTAATAAAAGGTGAAAAATTCTCACATAACGATATTTAGGTCGAGTGAAAAGGAGAATAAGAATGACTAAAGATGAGTCGAGTACATACAATTGCATATCCAACATGATAAACGAAAGCTTGATAGGATGCTGGACAAAGGATATCTCTTGATCCAGATATTTGTCCTTAAAAAATATCCAAAATGATCGGAAAGGGGGTTAATCCAATTGGTTTTTATATTAGGGAGGATGGATTAGGATTAATGGATCATTAAGAGAAAACTAGAAATTTACCCAGAAAATCATCTTGTGCATTGTTTGTCCGCACGGTTTGTCAAAATGTGTGCAAACCATGCGAGATGGATCTGCCCGAATGGTTTGAATACATTGTTTGATAAAACCCTATGTAATCCATTCTTGATTACCTAGAAAAAAGGGGCGTTTTCATGGTTAGGGCACATGGCCATCCGCCAACTGTGTGAGGTGGCTCTGTCCAAAAAAACACATTCTGCATGGTTTTCTCTAAACCATTTGCAAGGTCTATTTTCTCCAAAAAGATGGGTTCTAGGCTCCAAACAGGATAAGTACACCCTCGTAATCTTTACTAACTAATTAGGCAACCATATTATGTCCAAAGTAAATATTTTGACCAAAAATTAAAAGATCTATACATGAGTGAAAAAACAGGTTCATACAATAGTGATGACATGTTGAAGCCTATTGGTGAATGTCTAATCCATTATTTCAAAACCCTTATTACCTTATCTACTATGAAGGAACCAAATCCACTATAAAATAACTATAGTGAAATGAAGGTGATGGATGCACCAAAATTATTTTAAACCACATGTATTTTTTTTTCTAGTGGATTTTATGATCTCAGATATTTTCTAGATCATGCTAAGGACCATCAAATATTAATGAGTAATGATCAATGTAAATTTTTGTCTTCATGTGTTTGTGATTATATGTTTTTTTAGAATATTCATTTCTCCCTAACCGTAAGAGATGTTTTATTTAAAAGAAAAATCTTTAGAATATATGGGAACTAATTCACCCCACTCAAGTTGGTAAAAAATATCTTGATTGGACCATACAGAGTGTTTCCCTATGAGACACTATTTTTCAAAAATATATATAAGAAGCTGATAATTATTTATTATATAACACTAATTCCATAGTCCTTAAAAATGGAGAACTAAAATGTGTTTTTTTCTTTAGGATATTCCATTGTATCTATATTTATCGAGTTAAAACACACATTTTAGTGTTGACACTATCATGATACTTGGTAAATTTCTTTAGTATAATTATTCATTCATTTATAGATAAAAAAATGATAGATTTAAAAATATACCACTAATTTTTTTTGATGGTATTTCTGATATAATAAATATAAAGTAAGACTATCTCTAAAATTCATTTAATCCTAGAATCTATATATAAGTTTGGAATAAATAAAAAAAATAAAAGAAAAGTAGTGCAGAAATTTTTTTTTACATTTGTTATTTTTTTAGTTGGTTTTCAGCCAACGTTATTATAGGATACATTATAAATATTATTTTTTTTGTTGGTTATTTTAAAAACTTCCTAAAAAACATAAATACGAAGTGCTTTTTACATCAGATCCTAAAAACGCCAACGTGATAAATGCTTTAGAATAGTGATTTATTACACCGATTTTAAAATAAATGATGTGGTATATCATTTATTACGTCGGTTATCTAATAACTATTAAAATAAAATGCACTTAGAAGTTTTTTTGCATCGGATATTAAAAACCTGACGTGAGAAACAAGTTTATAGTGTCTGTTATTATCATAAAAAATGTGACAAACCAGGCTGCAAAGCGGTTTTCCACGTCAGTTATTTTTTTCCGATGTGAAAACCTATATACTACGTCGAATATTAAATAACTGACGTAAAAAACCACTCCCATTCATTTATTAGGTATCTTATTTTATAACTGGCATAAAAACTAGATTTCGAAGCATTATTCACTTCAGTTATTGTTTAACTGATGTGAAAACATATATATTACATCGGTTATTTAATAAAGTACATGAGACACTATTTCCATGCATTTATTACGTCAATTATAAAATAACCGAAGTAAAAAAAACAATTTTTTTTAATAAAACTATTTAACCTTTGCTATGATCTACCAAAGAAGACCTGAAACAAGAAAAAAATAGACCAAACCAGACCAAAACCAAACTAGAATACATACCAGAAAAACATCAAAACTAGACCAAAACATGAAGAACCAAAGAAAAAATAATCATTCACATAAATAACAATCAAAACTTACAATGTCAACAAAAAAACACAAAACCACTTAGACATCCCATACCCCCACGAACAGCCCTCCCACCCCACCCCTGAAAACCCCCACACCCCCCAGGACAACCCCCGATGCCCCCTGGACACCCCCTACCCCTGGACAGCCTCCCACCCCCATGGACTGCCCCAACCCCCTGCACACCCTCCCACCCACAAGAAACCATCCCACCCCACTAGACACCCCCCTAGACACCCCACCCCCTAGACACCACCCTGCCCCACTAGACAACCCCCCCACCCTCCCACCCCCTAGACATCCCCACCCCATGGACACCCTCCCACCCCCTGGACAACCCCGCTAGACAGCACCACCCCTGTGGACATCCTCCCACCCCTGGACACCCCAACCCCCTGGACAACCCCCACCACCTAGACATGCCCCCACTCCCTGGACAAGCCCCCGCCCCTAGACACCCCCACCCTAGACATCCCCCACACTCCTAGACAACCCCCACCCCCTAGAAAGACCCCACCCCTGGAAACCCCCACCCCTGGCCCCCACCCCTTGGACACCCTCCCACCCCTGGCCAGCCCCCACCCTCAGACACCACCCACCCCACTGGATAGGCCCCCACCCCATTGGACACCCTCCCACACCCTAGACACCACCACCCCCTGGACAACCCCACCCCCTTGGATAGCCCCCCACCACCTTGGACATCCTCCCACCCTCTGGACACCCCCACCACCAAGATAGCCCCCACACCCCTGGACAGCCCCCACCCCCGAGACAACCCCCACCCACTAGACACCCCCTGACCCACCCCTGGACACCCTCCCACCCCTGGAAATCCCCCACCCCCTCGACACCACCCCACCTCGCTGAATATCTGCAACCCCACACTGGACACCCTCCCACCCCTAGACCACCCCAACCCCTGGACACCCTCCCACCCCTAGATATCCCCACCCCCTGATAAGCCCCCACCCCCTTGGAAACCCTCCCACCCCTAGAAATCCCCACCCCTAGACACCCCACCCTCCAGGACACCCTCCCACCCCCTGAATAGCCCCCACCCCATAGATAGGCCCCCACCCCCTTGGACACCCTCCCACCCCTGGAAATCCCCACCCCTAAGGCAACCCCACCCCCTGGACAGCCCCACCCCCTAAGACAACCCCCTCCACTATGATAGGCCCCCACCCCCTTGGAGGACCTCCCACCCCTAGACACCCCACTTCTAGACATCCCCTACACCCCTGGACAACCCCACCCCCTGGACAGCCCCCCCACCCCTAGAAATCCCCCACCACCTAGACACCCTCACCCCCTAGACACCCCCACCCCTTGGATGGCCCCCGCCCCCATTGACAGGCCCTGACCGCCTTGGACATCCACCCACCACTGGATATCCCTCCCACCCCCCTGGATAGCCCCCCACCACTGGACAACCCCACCCCCTGGATAGACCCCCAGCCCCCTTGGACATCCCCCACCTCCTGAACACCCTCCCAACCCCTACACCCATAGACACCCTCCCACCCCCTTGGACATCCCCTACACCCTAGACACCCTCCCACCCCCTTGGACATCCCCCACCCCCCTCAACACCCTCCCACTCCTACACACTTGGACTCCCTCCCACCCATTAGACACCACCCCCAACCCATGGGAAACCTCCCACCCCTAGACACCCCCACCCCTTGGACATACCTCACCCCCTAAACACCCCTACCCTTTGGGAAACCCCCCAAACACCCCCAAACCCCATGAAACCATTTCAATTCTATGCCAAAGTATGAAAGATGTATAAACCTGAGGAGAAGAAGACGAAAACTAGACCAGAATCCATACCAAAAAAACATCAGAACTAGTCCAAAACAATAAGAACCCGTTTAAAATTAAACATTAACATATATTACATTCAAAAATTATAATTTCAACTAAAAAAAACCTAAATCCAACCAAAAAAACTACCAAATACACAATTATAATTACAATATTCTAAATTATATTTTACACTACAAACAAACTAAAATCTAATAAAACCTGTAAAATAATTTTACCATTCCACTTGTAAGTGTTTAAACTATTGAGCACTATAGGGTTGAGGTTCATAAAATTGATACAAATTAAAAGGATTATAGTTAACATGTATAATGAATAAATAAAATTAAATATTATGGAAAATTTTATAAGGAAATCATTCCAGGTCAAACTTCACTAGTGTTCCAGTTGTAATTATTTCGTACATAAATCATAACATATAATATCCACATTCGACGATGCCTTTTTGGTCATCAAAACTCTATTTAAATGAGTTTCAATTCAAAATATCATTTTTATGTAATACATCGAAAAGTACAAATTATAAATGGATATTTACCTTTACTTTTTACATATTTGATATTGGCACTCTTTTCCTTTGTGTTCTTTCAAAAGTAGACCCATCCCCTGTTAGAAAATAATATGAATGGGATAAATTTAAAATTCATTATATTATAAACTTTTATGAAATTGAAACTTACTTTTCCAATATATTCTTAAAACCTCCCCACACATCACCATAGACAGGGTATATCCAATAAAGTGTTTTCTCATTTGGACAGAAAACAACTAACATCCAATGATCACTAATATAAAACAAAATTTAAGATTAGTGGTTTTTTTATGTAAAATATAATGAAAAAATTTCCAGATATATGTTTCATACCTTTCACAAAAAAGGCATCATCCAATACTGTGTGATTATATTCTGTTCAAATCATTCAGTGATATAAAGTGTTCTTTGTTCCTCATGCAATTCATGTGCTCCAAGGGAAATCAAATATAGGTCCATGAATCCATATACGTCTACCAACGCATTCTTCTAACACGTGTTATAAAGATACCTAATACAAAATAGACATAAGTATACATTTTTAATAAATATAACACAGGGAATGGTGTTAAGACTTACATAGAAAAAATATTCACCACATTGAAGCCTAACTTATCTCCAGTAACAAGCTCCATGATAATTTTTTTCACAATCCCCACATTTATTGCATGTCCAAAAACATTATCTTCCATTTGAAACCCATAATGATCCGCCAACAAATTTGAATATATTTACATTCTATCTAGACTACTAGAATCTGTATATAATTTCATAGCCATTTGTATTTGTTGTTGTCTATAAAGCATTTCTTTACCGTTGAAGTATTCCTGTAAAAATAAATAGAAAAATATATTAGTTTCTTAATATTAAAAAAAATTAATAAAAAATAAAATAAAAGATATAATCTATGTAACAATATGGTACTCAGTCACAGAAGTTTGGATGGAAAAATTTAAAAGTGTCTGATACTATGTCCAACTATCATCACCTCAGCTATAGGTAATGACACTTTAGTTGATCTATCTATAATATCTTTTTTAGTGACCCTATGATTCTATACCTATAACTGATGATGATGAATTGTACCTCTTATACAATATACCATCCCATATGTAACTATATGATGGTGAGGATCATCAACATACAACTCACAATAAGGAGGAAGCTGTGGAGGAGGAGTAAGATAGAAAATGTGGTCCACAGGTTAAGGTAGGGGAGTGTGAGCTACTAGCGGAGGTGGATGATAAATAATGGGGTATGCAGGGGGAGGTGGAGGAGTGGGAGATGCAATCTGAAATTGTCTTTACATGTCTGCAAACATAGACTGTACCAACACTCTTATATTTTCCTCCATCGTCACATTGATATTATAAACTTTAGCCTCCAAGGATTATATTTTTTCATAAATACCCTCAATGTAAGAAGTTGATGAATGTGGCAACACTTTTCTTACCGATACACCCATCATATATCCTCGTACACGATTGGGGTGTTCAAGATTTCCCAATGCTACAGATACAATTTTTTGCCTCCCAACAGCTGTAAATAACCATGTGAGTTCTGCTCCTCAAGATATTTCTGTATTAATTAATGAAACATTACTGTAATTATTCAAATTATATAAAAAATATAATTAACATAAATAAATAAAATAAATATCATACAATCCTCTCTGCTACGATTCTTGATTCTTCTGAAATATATTACACCTTTTTTACCATATAAGATGTCTTCCATTTTTCATGTCTAGATGCATGGGATGGAGTGGAAACCTCTCTAGAGCTTGAAGACTCAGCTCTGAGCTTTTTTAAATTTTCTTCAATCATTTGTTCTTCCAATAATGTATACCCTCTCCAAGATGAAATATAAGGGTATACATTTTTAGATTGGATCCCCTGATGAGATGTCCTTGTTTGTTGTAAATTAAGAATAACATATCATTAACAAAACATTAATAGGATCATTTATAAAAGAAATCTTATAAAAGTTCAAATTTACTTTACCAAAAAATAATATTTTATTCTAATTTGATCAAATGTTTTCCATGTATCTTAATTTATGAAAGGATATATATGACAAGGATTTTCATGATTCCTTTGATTAGAAATGAAATCATATGTGAGGGTTGATTTGAAATCCCTACATCTCCTTGGACCCATCGATAAACATTCTTCTCGATTCCTCCAGTGCTAGGAATATCAAATTTAATCAGATAAAAAAGAGGTAAACATATTATACTATAAAAATTTAAATATTAGTCAAACAATAAAAAAAGACCTTACCAAAATCATCTCCCATACCTAAGATATTATCGCTTTGTCCACACTTCTCCAATCATCATAAAAAATGATTACTTTTCTTTTACCATGAGTTGAAACAAAACTGTTAAAATGTTTTGCATTTGGACCTCTAGAAATATCATCATTATCCAAATCAATGAGTATCCTCTAGTCTTGGATACGAGAAAGTGATAATTTTGGTAAACATGTGCAGCCTCGTTTACCAACTCTTAAACTCTTCTTTGTAATTATGGGAGCATTTGAGGAATATTGGGGAATATCAATAGGAGCATGTGAATGTTCCTCCCTAGAGGTCTGATCACGATGCTCATCTCCAAAATAATGTGGTTGATAAACTGATTGATCTATCATTATCCTTCAAATAAAAAAAATCAATCATTAGTTCACAAATATACAAATTAAAATACTAAAATACTAATGTAAAAAATAAATTAAAAAATGAAATATGTTATGTAATAGTAAAGATGGAAAATATGGTAATCATGTTAAACAATGCTAAAGGTAAAAATGGTAAACATGGTAGTGTAATTGTGATTCAACAAAATCAATATGTATATAAACTACGTAAAGGTAATCTCTGGTAAACTATGGTAAACATGGTAAACCTGGAAAATATGGTAATTATGTTAAATAATGGTAAATATGGTTAACATTGTAAACATAGTAGTGTAATTTTAATTCAAAAAAGTCAATAAATATATATGTTATGTAAAAGTAATCTATGGTAAACTATTGTAAACATGGTAAACATGGAAAACATGGTAAACATGGTAAAGTAATTTTCATTCAAAAAAATCAATAGATATATAAGTTACACAATGGTAAACATGATAATCTAAACTAAAAAAAATAAAAAAATACAAATATTTCAAACATTTTATGAAATTAATAAATGTTAATAACCAATAAACATATAATACCTGTAATATTAGTAATGTACAAATGGATTTTTCCCAAATTTCTTCGTCACGATCATTCCTTATGGAAAAAACATTTACTTCAACATGCTCATCATTAATTTCCTCTAATCATTCCATGGAAGCAGGAATCTCAAATAAATCAGAATCTTCATAAAGTTTATCCTCACTGACATATTATTTCTTCCCTTGTAAAACAATAGACCACTGCATATCTGATTGATCAACTACATAAAAAATATTTTTTTCATGTGTTTCCATTATAAAAGAATCTATTGTTTCTTCCAATATATTTAGATTAGTAACTATCATTCCAAATTCATCATGTTTGGCACTGTTATTACCGATAAACCATTTGCAGTTAGAAATAGGAACTTTAATTTTAAAGTAATAAAACTCCCATATTTCTTCAATGACTCTATAATATGCACTTGATTAATAAATTGGGTTTTTTTCTTTAGACCTCGAAAAAGGCATCGCTTCTCCAAACACAAATACACCACTATTCTGAATTGCACTTTTGTAGTCCTGATCATTCGTATGAAATGTATAGCCATTAATGTCATACTCATACCATGTTATCACATTTAAACATGGACCACCCACTAACCATCTTAATATCTCTGATACATCTGATCTAAGAAGCAGGGTATTTTTAAACCATGGAAAAAAATGTTTTGTTTTGCTCATTCAAATTACACATTTCTTTCTCCATTGGATGACCTTGTTTCAACTTATTAATATGAAATGTGATATACGGTTGAGTATCAACTATGTTATTCATGATGTATAACTCTACCTTCTTCATCTGTTCAGCTCACAATGATTTGACATTCAAGCTATGAATCCCATTTCCCTCATTATTAAATCATTCATTACGAGATAGAGGCAGACCTATGTGCTCCTCCATAATAATGTAGCTTGTATGAAACTCCACAATCTCCTCAGAAATATACTTTTCAATAATGGAGGCTTCATGTTGATATGGATTCTTAATATAACCCTTAAATATTTTTATATACATTTCAAAAGGATACATCCGATGAAGATATACAGGTCCAAAATGATTTATTTCTCGAACCAGATGAATAATTAAATTCACCATTATATCAAAACCATATAGAGGAAAATTCATTTTCAATTGACAAAGTATATAAATTGCATCATTTTCGAAAATGTTCAATGCATTCACATAAATCACCTTATTATAAATTGAATAGAAAAAATAACACAACTTCATTATAGTCTTTTTGACACAGATGGAAAATAATCCATGCAATACAATTGGTAGAAGTTGTTGCATCCTAACTTGACAATCATGAGATTTCATACCTATCAATTTCCAATCCTTCAATGAGAAACATTTTTTTTTCATTTGATGAATAAACTTGAGGAACTTTGATATCATGAAGACACTGACAAAAACTTATTTTCTCCCTCTTAGATAATGTATGAAAATCCGGGGGAAGAAATATTCGTCTTCCATTGGGAGTGGGAGACAACTCCAAACATATTCCCATTGCTAGTAAGCATAATATTTCATTCAACCCATCTTTATTATTTCCTTTAATATATAACAATGTTATAATCAAACTATTTCAGATATTCTTCTCTAGGCGTATGACATTAGTATTATGTTTCACACCATGATATCTCTAATATGGTAGCACAAAAAATATTGACATTTTCTTCCAAATATGTCTATCATTATAGAATTTATGTGTCTTTTCCAATGTCACATCAATGTTTTGCATGCCCTCAAAATACATATTAGGTGATAAAGGTTTTGGAGCAATATAACATTCTTGTGAGACATTGAATGCCTTTTTTAGTCTTCTATAAGAGTGATCCATAGGCAAAAACTTTCGATGAACCATGTATATTGTTTTCCTCCCATGATTCATTTGACAATATGAAGTCTACTATTTGAAAATTAGAAATGATTTATGCCCCTTAACACTATATCTAGAAAAATTTCCATACACTGTGAATTCATTTATAGTGAACATAGAACAATATGCAGTTGGAAATATTCCATTTTATAAGAATCATACACCCTAATACCGTTCTCCCATAAAATATTCAAATCATCAATCAATAGTGAAAAGAACACATAAATATCATTTTTAGGTGGCTTCAGACCATAAATAATTATACTCAACATGACATATTTTTTCTTTCTAAAAACTTCAAGAGAGAGGTAGTAAATTTCCAATAAAACAGTCCATGAACTATATGTGCTAATAAGGGTTCGGTATGGATTCATTCCATCTATGCACAACCCTAGTTTGAGATTTCTAATTTTATTTTTCAAATATAGGATTCTGCACATCAATTGTCTTCCATTGTGGACAATCACCTGGATGGATAATTTTTCCACCACAGATCTGCTCATCATCATGCCATTTTAATATTTTTTCATCATGTGAATTAGAAAATAAAATATTCAAAAGCTGAATTATAGGAAGATACCAAAATACCTTGGTAGGGATCTCTGTAATTTCTACATCATCCTGTGATTTTTCTTTCAACTTATACCGTGATGTCTCACATTTAGGACGCTCTGATAGAAATTCACATTCCTTTCTAAATATCATACAGTCATTTGGACATGCATGTATTTTCTTATATCCCAATAAAACCGGGCATAATATTTTCTTGGCCTTATAATGTGAATCTGAAATATTTTTGTCTTTTCGAAGAATGTATTTCAAAAATTGTAACAATTTTGTAAAATTTATGTCAGTCCATCCATGTTATTCCTTTAGATTAACCAATCTTAACACCACCGACAAAACTGTAAATTCTGTATAACCAAATTAAAATGGTTTTTTAGAATCACCATATAGACTCACTACTGTCGGTTCTATCTCAATTTGTTCTCCTACAATATCACGAATAATTTCTTCAATTCCATCAGAGTTACCATCTTTCAAATAATCATCATCGGTCGATCTAAAATTCTTTCCAGTTTCACCATGCCAACTCCAAGGGCTGTAACTCGGATTAAAACCATGAAAAATCGGATGATCTTTGATCTCTCTACATTTCAAATTCATCATATTCAAACATTTCAAGTATAGAAAGAAAAAATGTTTCTTCTTAGAACATTTCATCTAGAAAATTACAAAAAGGCATCAACACCTTCTTCATATTCAATACTCATTTGATGTGCCGTAATCCAACTTCAACTCATTTTTACCAATAAAAAATTTCAAAATTATACAACTTACTATGATAATCTAATTTTATATTTATATGAAAAATATCATAATTTGAATGTAAATTCTTTTGAAATATAAAACAAATATATATGTATTTGAAAATATATGCATGTAAATAATTTTAAAAATAAAATATATTTAGATATAATAGTTATAAATTCATCTTGGATCATTTATTATTAAGGTTCACAAAGCATACATCCTAGTGAAACTGGGTACCAAATTCACCCTTCCATAAAAAAGAAATATGAAGTATAAATATTAAAATATGTATACATTCAGTACTGAAAATGACTCCCATCCCAACGATATGAACCCTTTGGGATAGCCTTTGAAACTGTTAGGATAGAATATCCCAACTATTTCACACCTCGTTGGCATGATGGACATTTCAATAATCCTATACCAAAGGTTCTATAAGAATCGTTGGGATAGACTTCTTGAAGTTAATATATGCCAACATTTTCAATGAAACCGTTGGGATATATATACCAACTATTCAAGAACAATTGGAATACATGTTTTCCAGCATATAATCTATTCCAAGAGTTTCATGGAAACCGTTGGGTTATATGTATACCAAAGGTTCATGAACCGTTTCCATATACTCTCTAGTAAATAATATATTGCAATGGGCGGGGGGGGGGGGGGGGGGGTGGAGGGGCTATCTAGGGGTGGGGGGCTGTCCATGGGGTGGGGTGTCCAGGGGGTGGGGGGGGGGTTGTCCAAGGGGGTGGGGGTGTCTAGGGGGTGTCCAAAGAGGTAGGGGTGGTGTCCAAGGGGGTGAGGGCGCTGTCTAAGGGGGTAGTGGGTGCCCAAGGGGGGTGGGGGGGTGTCCAAGGGGGTGGGGGTTTCCAGGGGTGTCCAAGGGGGTGGGGGTGGTGTCAAGTGGGGTGAGGGGGCTTTCCAAGGGGGTGGGAGTGTCCAGTGGGGTGGGGTGGTGTCCAGGTGGTGGGGGTTGTCCATCCCCATACCCCCTTGGACAACCCCCACCCCCGGGACACCCCACCCCATGGAGAGCCCCCCAACCCTAGGAAAACCACCACCAACTGGACGCCACCACCCCTGGAAACCCACCCACCTCCTAGAAACCACCATCCCCATGACACCCCACCCCCTTGGACAACCCCCTAACCCCTTGGACGCCACCCCCACTCCCTTGGACACCCCTGTACACCCCCACCCCATTGGAAAACCACCACCAACTAGACACCACACCCCCAAGGTCCGCCCACCACCCAATGGACACCCCCACCCCCTTGGACATCCTTAACCCCTTGGCTAGACAACTCACCCTCTAGACACCACCCCCACCCCTTGGACAACCCTGGACAACCCCACCCCCTTGGAAAACCCCCACCCCCTAGACACTTCCATCCCCTAGACAACCCCCAACCCCTAAATACACCAACCCCAATGGACAACCCCCCAATCCCTCGACAGCCCCCACACACCAGAAAACCCCCACCCCCTGGACACCCCTACCCCTTAGATAGCCCGCTCAACCACCTTGACACCACCCCCATCCCCTGGACACCCACTACCCCCCTGGAAAGGCCCCTCACCCCATAGAAACCACCCTTACCCCCTCAACACCCCTAGATACCACTATCCCTTTGGAAAACACCCACCCCTAGATATCACCCTCCCCTATACACCCTCACCTCCTGGACACCCTCGACCCCCTTGGACTTACCCCTCACCCCTGGACACCACCCCCACCCTCGGACAACACCAACCCCCTTGGAAAGGCCCCTCACCCATGAAAACCACCCCCACCCCAATGAACACCCCCTGGACACCACCACCCCCCTTGGAAAAACCCCACCCCTTGGACAACCCCCCACCCCCTAGATAGCCCTACCCCTGGACACCCCCGACCCCCTGGGATAGACACCTAATTTCCCTAGACACCAACCCCACCACCTGAATGCACCTACACAATTGGAAAAACCCCTCACCCATGAACACCACCCCCTAGACACCCCTACCCCTAGGACACCCCCTCACCCCTATAGACCACCCCACCCCCTTGGACACCCCTAGAAACCCACCCACTTGTACAACCCCCAACCACTTGGACAGCTCCCCAACCCCCCTGAACACCCCCCACACAAAAAAATACATTCACACACACATGATAGAACACATATAAATTATAAACATGCATGATATCACTTCCCTGGTTTATTTTACCAGAAAATAGTTTAGTATAGTATAAAAGATCACTATGAAACATACCATGATAAAAAGAACAAAGATAAAAAAACAACATCTCAAAACATAAGTTTAAGGCATCATGAAATATAAAAAATGAAACTGAGGTGTCTGCGGATTACTTTAGGGTTGCAAGTCGACCTGATATATCTGGTGATAATAAAGATGATGAATGATCTTGGAAAAAAGATGTTGGAGGGAACAGATTCAAATAATCCTTTCTATGATTTCTGTATGAGGGAGACAAGTCATATGATGCTCAATCGAAGAAAACATAATGACCGAATATGGGGCACAAGTATTCATTTGAAAGTGTTATCAGGTCGGTTATTCAATAACCGACGTGATAAACTATTTTTTATGTTTATAATGTCGACTATTTAATAACCGATTTAGAATTTAATTTATCATATTGGTTATAAAATAACTGTTCTGATATATGGAGTTTTAGCACATCAGTTATTTTATAACCGATGTGATAAATCACCAAGATTTGACTTATCATGTCGGTTATAAAATAATCGGCGTGATAAAGCGCCCAGATTCGATATTTCACGTTAGTTATAAAATAACCCACATGATAAATCTAATCTCTGTGATTTTTCATGTCGGTTATTTTTTAACCGATGTGATACACCAATTTTTCCAGTTCTGCACATCGTTTATATAGAACCGATGTGAAAATGTCCAACGTGTTAAATTTTTTTTACTAGTGTAATTTGGTTTACCTTACAAAAGTTTATTCAGCTTATCAAAAATATTCATAAGAGTTTGATAAAGATCCCTAAGAAGAACCCAAATGACTCCTTCTTCCACAAGTATAAATTTTTTTTATAAATATTTCAATGATTAGGGAGGACCCCCCTCTTATACATGATATAGTATAACCTTTGGTTAATGGATATATATAATTTATAGGTAGATAATCATCTCAGTTTGGGGTTTTCTTAACAGAGAATTGTGTATCATACATATTGAATCCTTTAAGAGGATTGAAATTGGTTTATATAGGCCACTAAGATCCCAAAAAATTAGAATATATTCATGAGAAGTTTTATAAACATTTATCAACATTACAATAATTTATAACATTCAGATCAATACTCTACCTACTTTTTTAACATTTTAATGAATATGAAAGATATTCAATGCCTTAATTATCAACATCATATGTTGATAATAACCAATAATGATAGCAGATGTAAAAGATTATGCATGAACTAAAGATTAATATACAATAAGATAATCCCACATACAACCACCATAGAAAAGTATCTCACAATACACTATGGTGTACTTAAGGATAAGACAAAATGTGGTTAAGATTATAATTCCATAACCATCCTATTCAGTCTATTAACATATTCATTTTATAGGGTTATTTATTCATTTTACCGATTCCTCATTTGGTTAATATTGCTAGAGTCCTCGACCATAGTTTCTTGGATCCATTGTCTATTTTATTACATTTTCATAATATACTAGTAATCACATCCAAATGGAATGAATAGTTTAGTAGTACCGATAAACAAGATATATATTTTTGAAATTATTTTTACAATTGAAAAATTGACACAATAAAAGTATTTTATTTGTTAAAATCATTATTCCTTAGAACACATCCCTTCATATTAATCATAAAACAGTTCTTAGTTTCGTCGGGAAAATAAAACATCTGAAAAGGGTGAGATTAGATGCTTAGTAAGTGTAAAAGTGAAGTGGAAGATGTCAATAAATAAAGAATAATCATTATGGAATGGTAAATAACTAAAAAAATTCCATTTAATCAATAAATTGAGTATAATAGGTCATGAATAAGTGATGATCAAATATCGACATATAAATAATCATATGAGCATTACAACATAACCATTGATATTATAAATGATCAAATAGTCACATGGAATATTAATAAATGAATCAATTATTATGTAATACATAATTACAAACATCTAAAACATATCATCAATGCCCTGTTCCAATACATCTAAATTAATGGGTAAGGCATTGGCTAAAACCCAATCTAGTTTGTCTCACAAGACCTACCAAGTAATTGAATGACTATAGAGGACCCCAACCATCACTTACTAAGTCCAATGTATTACTCACATGAATGGAGTGAGACATAACTAACATAAAATTTTTTGTTGAAAAACTAATGTATGAAATATTAATACATACCCCAATTAATATACATAATAATAAACCATCCAGTTATAAATGTTAAATGGTAATAAAACTATACATCCCCAGTCTGACTGGTCATAAACCATATAGATAAATTATAACAATGGTATTAATATAACATATAAATTGTGAATCATAATTAAAACAGGGGGTTTATATCATCAATGAATATAAATACCATGAAATGATCAATAATTTTTTTTTTGAAAAATAAACTATGCATTTTGAAAATAACCATTTAAAAAAATTCAAAAATAAATTTTCAAATAAATTTCACTGTAAATAAAAATTTAAAAGTTGTAAAACAATAATTAAAACATTTATTGGTCAATATGGTGTACAATTATATTCATGTCATACATGTTAAGAAAAATATTCATTTCACATTTTCAATACAATCCATACATGGATTGTTTTCAAAGTAACATAGATAATTCATTAATTTATTTTTACAAATTATAAAAATGGGTAAAAATGTATTTAATAAATCCTTTTATTATTTTAATAAATGTTATAAAATATTTTTGTAAAACGGTTTTTAGAAAACATGGGTTTTATTGAAAAAATATTTCTGGCCGTAGGAAGATATAATGTCCGATTTTCATAAAAACATTTTTTTCAATCATTTTATGTACCAAAGAGTGAAAAATGGACTATTAATTTAAAAATATAATGAATAATAATTGGTTAATAAAATATATTTTTTTTAAGATAAAAATATCTGAAAAATTACTCCATGGTAAATGTAGACATATAAAATATTGAATAATGAAGAGATTGCGAAACATATCCTTACCAATTTTGTAATTTCTAAATCATAAGCCCCATAAAATAAATGAAATTAAATTAAAATGTAAATATCATTAATATATATATATTCGTTACATAACTTATCAAATTGTCAGTATATACACAAAATAAATTAAATAAGTGTTGAATATGAAATATGTCTCATATAAGTAAAAGGGATGCGAGAAACACTTACCCTAGGTCCAATTTCCTTTGTAAAAGTCCATTTCTCTATTATATTGGTTTTATGAATGTTATTAACTTATAATGGATCCAAAATAATATTTATAATATCATATATGATCTTTTTATAAAATTTTAGCATCCCTTTTTGAATAATAATATTTCTTATTTTTTCAAGTCTTAATTGCATAGGATTTTTATATATAATATCTAGAAAAATAATAATGTTATAAATGTAATATTTACATAGTATATACATTTATAGAATGATTTATGAATGTTTTACATAAAAAATGAATCACATTGCTTCATAGAGGTGGTTAGCCACACATACACGTGAGTGATGTTATTGTTTTCCAATGGACTAAAAGGTAATAATTTAGATGTGGTATTATATTTATATAATAATATTTTGATCATAACTATCACTTATATTCATTAAATTTTATCCTTACTACTTTCCAGGTAAAGCGTAAGTGAAAAATGAATCACATCACTTCGTGAGGCTGTTGTGAGCCAAACACACGAGGAATGTTATCACATACATCAGTGAATGGAAATTCATAATATTTAAGCGATATGAGAATTAAAGATGTATAATAATACCATGAATAAAATATAAATATTTAAAATCCATCATTCGATAAATTTTTTAAAGGTGGTGATAGAAAAATAATGACATCGATTCATGATATTGTAGTCCATCGTGCATATGATTGATGATTTCACAATCCATTTTATGGGAGAAGTTATGGATATAAGTCATTAAATTAAAATTAAAACATATAAATATATTTAATATTCTTAGGATATTATATCATTAGGGTTTAATATTACTTCAAGGACATGTAAGAATAAATAAAATAAAATTCTCAGTTTGGGAAGTTACCTCTTACTAGAATAAACTTATTTTTATTTTCCCCAAAAGTCTTCATAGGTAGGATTTATGAACAAAATGAGGCATATATGAATATAGGATGTAATTAAGGAAGTTATTTGGTAAGTTATTTACTGAATCAATTTGTTTTGGAAGTGTTAATAAGAGATAAGAGGGGGTGGCTTTTTATAAGTGAGGTGAGAGGCACACTTGTACTTTTTTAAAAGAAAAAGGTGTACCCGTGTTTTTCACATGTAAAAAGGATAGAAAATGAGATATTATAGAAACTATAAGATAAAGTCCTAAATATATCTATAAATTGGGGAGGGATTATATATATTTTTTTCAATTTTTAACCAATATCTTTTTAATTTAACCCCTTGGTAAACCCATTTTTTCCTTAACCATAAGAAATAAATTTTTTGGTTTTAATAATCATTTTGGAAAAAAATTATATACAAAATATTTGATTATATAAATTTTTATTTATATATATATTTAATAAAGTTTTCAAAAATACATTCTTAAAATTTTCAAATATTAATTTAAACTTGACCCCACAGACACGAAGAGAAAGATTGTTTTCAATGAAAAAATGTTCAAATGTTTACAATGTTTTTGTTTTACAATTCATTATAAAATTGATTATAATTACATAAATTGGAATAAGATATATATAATTTAACTATTTGTACTTTTAAATACATATTAAAACAATTTTTATATTTTTAATGTTGTTACAAGAAATGAAAATTCTCAATATAATGTTGCATTTTTTACTATTCACTGTAAAATTTTTCTCTCCAGAAAATTATAAGCAATTCACTCAAAGATAATTTTGACATGTATATTTTAAAAATAAACATTAATTTTTTCAAATAAATTTTATAAAAGTGTCCCAAATTAATTTTAAATAATGTGACTATAGCATGACTAGAACACCTTTTAGAAAAAATACAGTGTTTCAGAAAACATTTATTTTTCTTTGTAATGGTTCTTATTTTATTTATAATAAATAGATAAGAATTGAATTTATTTTACACATGCATAAAAAATAAAATTTCAATAGATTATTTATTCCTATTCATACTTGCTATCTTAATGGTATGTTATGAAGTTCATGTTTAAAGTATAAGATTTTAATAGAGTGTTGCATATCGTTAAAACCTAGTGTTAGATGCATCACATGATATCAAAGAGATTGAATTTATTTAAAAAAAATATCATAAAGACTTGGGGTGTTATATTTTATTTTAATTTTTGTTTTTTATGTCATACATGTTATCAAACATGATTTTCCAACATTAAAATATCAGGGATGTTACATTCTTTCTCCCTTAAATAAATTTTATGCTCACAATTTAATCTTTATCTCAATAGTTAAGGGTTAAAAATTTGAAAATACATTCCTTGAAAACCCCAATCATAAAAAGTTTTATTAAAAAATCTTATTAATTAGATAGAAAGGGAATTACAAAGTTCATATGTAATAAATATAACTTTGTTTCTAAGTATGAGAACACTAGTGGAAAGTGAAGATATGGACATAATAGAAGAGTGTAAATAGTTATAGAGAGTGATAGAGGTAATTGATAATACAAAAATGAATGATTAATGGAATATTAAAGACATGAAAAAAATATGAGATTATTTAAAACACCACCAATTTAACATGAATGAAGGTATTAGTATAATGTTTTGTTTCAATATATATTTCCTAAAGTTAAGTAAATCCATTACCATCTAGATTGAGAATATATGAAAATATAATTACATGATATATTTATATTTCATAAGAATAATTTCATTCTTTTCTAGTGCTTTGGTCATTTTAAACTTCTTTTTTTAACATAATAAATGAATATACAAGATGATTGTTTTTGTATGGGGAGCATAGATTAACTTTCAATGGATTATAAGATCGAGACAAGATTGAAAAAAAATTCCATCTATTTATAAAATTTTTCAAAACCAATATGGTTGTCACATGTTTTGAAATATAATATATTAAACTCTAAATCTCAATTGTAACATCACTGGTACAACATTAATATTTATCTAACCAATCATTTAACTAAAAATAATAAAAAATTAACTAGGATATCAAGTAGGTTTGTGGTCATAAGTAAACCCTTATCATCCTTTGGTTTTGGGTCCAAGCCCTACAGACGTACTACATGTGATGGGTTGTCACCCCACATGTGGGTTTTCATCTTTCTAGAACCATATTTTTAAAATTCCATTAATGTTACAAAATTGTAATATCCCATAATTACCCCAATAGTAAACATTATATAAACTATAAAGGTAACCAATACCTTCCTAAAAACCAATTTATCATTATTATCTCAATATAAGGCATATATTATGTTTTATAATCCCTTAATCATGTGTTTTCAAGTAGTTTAACTTTACACTAAATCACTTTCCATGGTAGAATTGAACACATTATTTTAAATCCATAAATAAATTATAATAAAGTAAAATCCTTATACATTTTGTATTTATTATTACTAGAATATAATTAAATAAAATTCTCCTATAATGTAATTCAAAAATCCAGACACAATCATATTAACCATTCCACTTTATTTGTAGTAATATCATAAGATTCACCTCAATCAATTAGCTTATTTTGATGTATCTTCCCCTTATGCTTGGGGAATTCATTTGAATAGTTCCTCATCTCCTTATAGTAGAATAATTTCACATTGGAATATTATTTCATACCATTATAATCATGAATTTTTTTTTTCCACACTTAAAGAAAAATCATTTTCCATTTAAGAATATACAAATTTGTTTCCTTCTACAAGTATCACATGATGGAAAATACTACATTACCTTCTTCCATTTATCTATATTTTCTCTATCATCTTGTACTCTTACATACCTTTAATGTCATAAGACATGGATAATTATTACTCTCTCTTGATATCATATGATATTATATCGCTGTATGATGATAATGTTTTGGATACTAGTGAACTTTATAGGATGTTATTAATCCCATTAATGAAACAATAAATCTTAGTTTTTTGGATTATGTATATAGTTCATAGCAAGCCCTTTTAACCTTGTAACATTTTCCTTATACATAGAAAAATTTCCTCTTCTTTTTATCTTAGACTCAAGAACAATCTTTCAATATCCACTCATTGCTCGTGAGAAAAAATATTTTTCCAAGAAGTGTACCTTGAAATATGTACATTCCTTGTTTTCTATTTCTTTATCATCCTTGTGGTTTAAATCAATGAAAAATATTGATTCAAATATCATTATGTATGATAAACTACCCTGAAAAGTTTTCCCCTTTTAATACTTTCCTGAGTGAGAAATATATTTTGTAAACAAATTATCCATTTATCAACTAAAAATGGAATTTTAGTCCCATTAAATTATTCATATTTAGGACACATGAAGAAATATAACATTTTCACACCACATGGTGGATCATTAGGATAGTCCATAGAGGAAAGTTTATTACTATTGACCTAATACAGCTTCCCTAATATGGTTATAATTTGATTAGTTCCATCTTCAAATATAGATGCAACTTTATTATCATTCCCTGTAGTTAAATATATACATAGAGTATGTGAATTAATAGAATTCCAATTCATTCCTCTAGGCACCATTTTAAAATAATGGAATACACTAGATTAGATAATAATAGTAAAAACATAATGTATAATACCAATCTTAGTGAATCACTTAACATAAATTCAAAAATTAATGCATAGATTATCTCATAATCATAAAAAAATGTTTCTTTAGGGATGTATTTATTTTCTACACCATTATAATTATTTGTAAACACAGTGTGATTTATCCTAAATATATCCCCCAATAGTTTCAAACCAAGTGCATAGTAAATCCCATTTTCATACACCAAGTGATGATTGAACCAATCCAAATGCACCCTTTTTAGAGTTATCACACCTAGCTACATCTGTGCCTGAACCATGTTAACTTGTAATATCCAGAAAAGGATTTATTTTCTAGGAAAAAATACGGAATATATTATTTACTTAATCATTAATATGTTCTTCTATACATATTGTCAAATTCTATCATAGGGTTATGTTACCTAATCTATGTTTTCCTAAATGCAGTTCCCAAGGTTTTAACTAAACCTCCTTTTATCCTAACTATAGTGACCCTGCCACCAATATCCCAGAGTAGGTGTTTAATTTATTAAATTTTCATAAGATACAAGGAATACTATCCCAAAGGACCAAATAGTTTAATAGTATTGAAAGACTATATACATAATTTAAATTATTATTACAAAATAAATTCTTTGAGAATTCCATTATTACTCACAGCTTATCTCACATACCAATCACCAAAAGATACCTTGAATCTTGGAGAAAATAAAAAATAAGGGGTGAACTCATATGATCGGTAAGGGTAATATTACAAATTAATCTATAAATAAATAAATAATAGTCAATATAGAATGGTAAATAAATAAATAAATAGTTATTTAATAAAAAACATGGGTATAATATAGAAAAATAAATTATGATCAGATAATTACATATAAATAATCATTTGAGACTGAAAACATCACTATAGACACTATAGAGACCTGACCCCATTAATACTAAATCTAGTGCATGATACAATTACATTGGAATAATATTGAAGGAAATCACATAATAAAGAAAATAATAGTTTAATATCCTTGGTAAACTAGATTCACACATGAATTTTGCATTACAATTTAATAAAAAAAATAAAACACAATTGTTTTTGTAATAACTTCATTATATCTGGAATAAACCTGCACATTAGTCGTAATAAACATCATGAAATACTAGGAATGAAAAAATAAGGGTACTCTCAAATGATCAGTAATGTTTAATTATAATAATATCTATTATTAAATAAATAATAATAAAAAAAAATGATAAATCACTGAAACACATTACCTTAAATTACTAACTAGAGAATAATATGGTAGGAATTAAAGGAAATAAAATAATTCCATATAAATAATCACAAGAGCATGAAACTAAACTGTGGATTATATAACTAATCAAATAATCACATGGAATATCAATTTTTAATCCATATTGTGGTAATGTATAAGAAATAATATATAAAACATTTTATCAATGTTTCATGTCAAGAATATAATACCATAAGATCATGATGAAAAAAATATAATACCATCCATGCTTCATTCCAAGATTCTAATATAAGGGAAAGGCCTCAACCAAAACTATATCTTGTTTGCATCATTAAACCTACTGATGAATCAAGGGGATATAACATGCCCCATACATCCCATAAAAAATCCAATGCATTCCTCATATGAAAGGAATAAAATAGAATCAATATAAACATTAATTTTATAACCAAAAAATAAAATTTAAATACTTTCCCCAATAAAAAATCATAACTATAAATCGCTAAGAGAAAAATGGAAAATGGTTTCAAAATAACACATCCATAGTCAAACTAATCATAAAATATCCATAGAAAGAATATATATGGTATCAATGAAATATATTTCCATTGGGGTAAGAATCATGGATTGTTATCATTGATAAATAAAAATATTTTAAAGCATTTTTAAGGAAATAATAATTTCATTTCGAAATTTTTTTGAAAAAAATTATTTGAAATTCAATTTTAAAAAACAATTGATTAAAAATATATTTTGTATAATTAGAAAGGAATACTCAAATAAATGGTGATGGGAAATTATATACTTGCCGTATGAGATAAAAAGAATGTTCTATAAGAAATATAAAAGGGATTGAAAAGTGCCTTTTTCGGAAAGTGGAAAGAAGATCACTTTGATTTTTATTTGTAAAAAGAAAAAATAGGTAAACCAATATTTTAATTAATAAATTTTAAAATGTTAAAAATAAAATTTAAAACATTTTTTCAAATCATTTTTTTTAATAAACAGATTTCTGTATGAATAGAAAATTTAAATAGGATATTAAAAACATTTTATGTACAAAAGAGTAGAAAAATAGAACTTTTACTTGAAAATAATAATGATTAACTAGAGGTGAATAAAATTAAAGGGTTTATTAATAAATAATAAAATTATTACCTTTAATGGAAATTCATGTGTAAATAATCCTGAATAAAATGAGATTGTGAAGTAAACCCTTACAAAGATCATAACATTAAATTTAAAAGGATACAATTAATATATTATGTGTATAAAATTTATATCCAAATAATAAAGTTTAATTAAAAAATATAGATAGTCATAATTCATTACAAAGACAATATGATAATATAAATGACAATGAGGAAGTAATATAATCCAATGAAAATAAAATGGGTTATGAAATTCTTTACAATTTGGTTAATTTTAATTCTAATATCCCTAAATGAAATAATTAAATTTGAAACATAAAATACCATGAATAAAGATGTATTTTTGATATTACATGTAAAAGGGTAGTATATACACCATATAAATTTCATGAGGTGTATAATCTTATAATATTCCTTAATTAAATGAATTGAGATGAAATCTCATACCTTATCCATCCTTTTGGTTGAATACCCTTTAACATCATGTATAATGGTTTTAATAATATGATTAACATATAAAAACCCATATTAATATCTGTAATATCATATATTATCCTTTCATAACATCTTACAACAAATTTGATAATAATATTTTATCATTTTCAATGTTTTAGGCGTTAATGTTCTTATTTTTCGGGTATGTTATGAGTTCTTATTTTTTTTGTTCCTCTTACTGAGATAATGATATAAATATCTACATATTGTAATAAAATGTTTAAATATAATATATATTTATTATATATTTACTTACAATTATCCATAATATTTAGTGATAGTAAATGAAATACACAGTTCATGGAGACAGTGGGTCGTACGTAAGCATGAATGTTGTTTCCAGATTCTTATAATGTTGAAAGAAAGAAATGAAAATTATATATATATATATATATTAATTATATTATCATTATTATGTTATTTATATAACATATGTTTTTAAATCTATCCTTAATAAATTCCATGTAACGTGTGAATGAATTACATCGCTTCGTGGGGTGATAGTCCACCATACACATGAACGATGTTATCGTATTCCCACAAAATGAAAATAATAATGATATGTTTTATATAATAATTGAATAATAATAAATAAATTATAAATATCATATATATCATATATAAACTATAAATCAATCATAATTGACAACCTTTAATGGTGGTAATGGAATAATGAATGACATCGATTCACGTGATGGTAATCTGCCCTACACAGGAATGATGATTTTATATCCCATTTGATGAAAATTTTTGTGGTTTTAAGCTGTAACATTAAGATAAAAATTAAAATTATATTTAAGACACCTATTTTATTATATAATCAGGATAAAATAATTATTTAAGGAAGTTTAGAAGGAAATAAAATAAAAATGATTTTATAAAATCATTACTTCTTCTTCGGGTATCCTCATTAGTGTTACACTAATGCCTTCATAAGTTGGATTTATAACCAAGATAAGGATTCTAGTATTAGGGGAGGGAATTTTGGGAGTTATTTGGTTTGTTCATGTTAAAACAAAAGTGGTTTGATAGGTGTGAATAAGGGGGTGAGAAGGTGGCCCTTTATAAGTGAGGGAGTGGACAGACATAGAATTTTTGAAAAGAAGATTAGTGTAACAAGTTTTTTACCGAATGAGAGGAATCCATAAGATAGAAAATTATATTAATGAATTTTTAAGGCCTAAATATGGTCATAAAATGGGTTTTTGACATGTTTAAGGTCATTTTTACACCTTATACTCTAACTTTAACCACTAATTAAACTCGTTTCTACCTTATTCACCGTAATTAATTTTAGGAGTAGTCACTAAGTATTATGGTAAAAAATTAAGTTTACCATATTAAAAATTATAAAATTTTCTAATTCCTATTATGGAATCTATTTTTTTACAGAATAAAATCATAGAGGATCCATAAATTAATTTAAAATTAATGTAGTAGAGGGGCTGAGAAAGTTATTTTGTAAAATGAAAATTTTCAAAATATTTCTATTTTTTAATATATAAACTCAACATAAATTTTTTTAATGAAATTTATTTGATTAATATATTTATATGTGATATATATTTATTTTAAAACAAAATAAAAATTTAATTTACATTAAAAATTATTTAGATGAAAAGGTAGTTTTTAATTAAAAGTAATTATTTTTTATTTTTCATAAAAAATGAAATTCTCACCAAAATAACAAAAATTACCCCAAATATAAATTTGAAATTACAATTTAAAAAATGATATTTATTTTTTAAAATATAATTTGAAAAATTTCTAAAATTTAGTTTTAAAAAAAGTTTTCTATTAAAAGGTGGAAAAACCAACTTTAGAAAAATACAACTTTTTTATGAGAAAAATTGGATTTGTTCTTATCTTATTCATACCAAACTTATTGGATGTATGTAAAAAAAATTTATTGAATATATAATATATAAATTTATTTAATACTTTTCATTAATAGTAATTAATTTAATTTATAAGGATAAAATTCCTTTGGAGCAAAAAAATAGTTTTTAATAAAATCATCCACTTTATATTCAATTGGTCCTTATATCAATTTATAATTAATAGGTAACCAATAAATTAATTAACATATATTCATAAGTTATATAATTCTACTTATTACATTAAATTTAATGGCTATGATATTATTTTGATTTTAAATAATAATATTAGTACTATTATGTAAAACTCAATCATGCTTGTCACATAATATATCAAAGAAAGTTGTTGTTGCATGTAACGCAAGCTAACTTAGTGTTTCCTACATTGCAAGCTAAAGAATAGATTAAATTTATTTAAAATATTAAATGTCTCATAAAGTTTTAGGATTTTATATTACCTTCTATACATGCTGTTTCATTTCATAAACACAATTTAATAAAAAGTTATTCTTTTAGAATTTTGGGGTGTTTTATTTTCCCCACCTTAAAAATACTTCATCCTCCCAATTTAAACTTGATCCCATTGATATAGGGATTGATATTTGAAATTTAATTTTTTGTAAAACAAACCTAATAAAAGGGTTAATAAAAAATTCTCTTAATAAGAGGTAATGATATGTACAAAGGTCACTAAGAATAACAAATAACTATGCTCCCATGTTGGAAAGCATAAGTGGAATGTGAAGATATAGAAATGGGAGAAAAGTTTCAATAATTACAGAGCTTTTTTGAGGAAATTTTTTTAAAAAAGTTAATGATCAATGAAAAGTTGAAGTCCATAGAGACATAAATCTAATAAGTAGGATAAGTTCATTGACGTCCTCATAAATAATGGTATTAGGATATCATTTTATTTCAATATCTTTTTCTAATGGTGAGTAATACTTTTACTATATAATAATGTAATGATATATACTTAATTGATAAATTTCTATTTCATATGAATAATTTCATCTTTTTTTTGTGCCTTGATCACTTACTCTAAGAGATAAATATCTTTAAATGAATTTATATTCCTAAAGCACTATAATTTACATTTAACGGATCATAGGATTTATAAAAGAGTTAAATGTATTTCCATCTATCACTAACAATTTTCAAAGAACAATATGGTTTTAAAAAGTAACCCAATATAATAAATTAATCTCTAAGACCTTATCCAATTTTAAATATAAACCATTTCATAAATAGTTAATCTTATGAACTTTTTAGAAGATTAAGATCTATAAAATTATAATGTAGGATACAAAATTTCAAAAAATTTCTTATCATTAATCAGTTCGAAGGTAGTTAGTACTATATAATTTAATTTATCCATATCAATCATATATTTATACTAAAAAAATTATCTCCACATTTTAAACATAGTAAGGGTTATATTTTACTCAATCACCTGTTTTCCATGAAGTTTAACTTTCCACAGAGTCATTTTTTCGGTTCATTGGTACCATTCAACATACTATTTTCAACAATGATTGAAAATAACATTATTAAAATCATTATATATTCAATAATAACTAGAATATTATTGATTAATGTATTCTTATAACATAATTCTTGAATCTAAATTTCAGAACATTAGTAATTATACTTCAACAGTTGTAATTACATATGACTGAATTCAATACCATAGATTACTCTAATGTATATTCCATTGGATCTTTAGGAATTCAGTCATAGATTTACCGATATCGTTATTGTTGAAGCATTGAACACTAGAAAATTATTTATTTCCCTTACAATCCTGTGAATGGAGGCCCTTTTTCACACTTTAAGAAAACCAGTTTTACTCTTTAGCATGTACCAAGGCATTTCCTTCCACAAGTATCACATGTTGGAAAATATTTATTTCTCTTATTCCCATTATCCACATTTTTCTAAGCTATTCTCCTTTTCTCTTTCTTTTCTCTGAATCCATAAGACTTAGAAAATTCTTTCCATGTCTTAATAGCACATGATATAATGTCCTGGTATAATGAGAATGTATTGTAAATTTGTTCCCTTAACATAATTGGAATAATCCTATAAAATAAATTATCAATAATTATTTTTGTATTATATACGTAGTCCATATAATTTCTGGATAACCTAGTAAAGTTTTCTTCATACATAGCAACATTTTCATCTTCTTTCTATCTATGAATAAAGAATTATCTTTCAATATTCTCTCATTAATATAGAAAATATTTGCTATTATTTTAATTTTAATTTCAATTTATTTAATCCCACTGATGTTTTAATTTATGATCAATTATCACATTTTATGGTTTTAATGGAATTTTGAATATAATTACAGAAATAGCCTTATTTTTGGATTTTAGTTATTTTAAATTTTTAATGAATTTCAACCATAAATATTTATACATTGAATTTATTTTGGAAATTAATTTTATAGGATTAGAAACATGTTGGGGTTCTTTTTATTCTTCTGGACGAAGATCTGAATTACAAATTTGGAGGCCCTAAATAAGATCATCAGTTCAGCCACTAAACTTGTTCATTAAACTGGGTATTTTTAAGCATGGGCCAATATATAGCTAATGTATTTCCCAACGAAGCTGAAATTTGGCGTTGGTAAAGAAGTTATTTTATGGAAAAACATTTATAAATATTAAACCACTTGATTATATGGATAACAAGGACATAAATGCACTAGAAATTAGATTTTTAGAATTCAAATATTTTGCTTGGATAGAATAAATATTCTGATTAAATGGTATATAACATTTCATACATTCATATAAAGAAGAAAATATTTTTTGGTCGATTTATAAAGACATATTTTAACAACTTCAGTTAAAAAATATTTCTAAAATTTTACCATTTAATGGGTCTGCCATGTGAGCACTTTTGGAAGAAAATTATGGAGCCAAAACATCACCCATTTTACCTATAAAAATGTACATCATATCCTTTTCAATTATTTGGAACTTTTTGTGGAAATTACATAAATTTTTGTAGATTCTTTTATATTTTTATATTACTATTAATTTATAATATATTTTACTCTTTGTCTTAATCTCATTCTCATATTTTTATCTTTTTTGTTTTACCCTCATTGTATTCTCTCTATGACCTATAATACTAATGATCTTGAGTAACTAACTCGATAAAGTTTCCGACAGAGAAATCCAGTGTTGAACCTAATTAATTTAAATTGAATTTTATTATTTTTTATTTTATTATAGTTAGTTCAAGGTGGATATTAGTGGGTAATCCACCATTGTGTCTCTACTTTCCACCAAATCATTACATTCTCTTCTATAATTTCTCCCTCGATCGAGGTGGTGGACGTGTGGTCTCTCAATGATTATTGAGTCCACCCTATATTCACAACATGAGTATGAGAGGATGTTTATTCAGACTATAGAAACAGTTCATTAAGTTTATTTGAAACTAATAAAGAGGCGATTAAGGTTTTCTTTAGGTGTTCTCCTGGGTGGATATCCTTTCTATTTAATAGCATTTTTCTACATTCATTTTTTTTCACATTTCAATATATATATATATCATTATTTCATTCATCATTAATACTCTTCCAATTTAATTCATTTAGTTTTATATTAGTTAAAATATAAATAGTGAAAATAGAAATTCAGTGTTTTGTGAGATGCATCCTCGACACCAACCCCGGGTGCACACTATATTGCATTAATAGGTAAATAAAATATTTATCGGGGATTAATGATAAATAATCAAGCATCAATTTTGTTCCACTATATAGGATTTAAAAAACTTTCACACACCATTTTTCATAAAATAATAATAAATTTCTAGAAAAAAAAATTTCTAGGATGTATTCAAATTGTTATTATTGTTGATGGAATAACTAATCTTAGGTGAAACAAGAAGAAGAAATTAAAAAGGCTCAAATAAGAGAATGTTAAGAATAAATATATAGCTTAGAGAGAAAAATGAAATGGATAATTGAACATGTCTACACATATTAGGAGAAATAGTTGGAGCCACAACCATATCCTAGGAAAGAACATGAGGAGGTCAATGAAGAAGTGTCACTTGTTTCCCCCCCATTATAATGAATACCTCTAGTATGTTTAGAAACCAATCTAAGATCATAAACAACCCAACAAATTTATAATCCAAATCAATGTGACCATGATAGGGTAGAGTGAATTCATGATTAGGAATACCTACCAAATGAGATACAAGAGGGTGATCATTAAGACATGGATAACATATGGAATGAGTATTAGGTACAAAATGATCTCCCCATTCCTTAAATAATAGAAGATCCAACACCACTCTACTTGTATCTAGATATGGAAGAGGAGGAAGCTACATAAGTTATGGAATTGGAGAAAGGATGGAGGAGCCTGACTACCTACCTCAATCCACTGTGATGTAAGTTCAAGAAAAAATTATCAATGAATAAGTGATTAAACTGAAATAAACATAGGGAGATGATATTTCATTGAAATATTTATTTTATGATTTTATTCAATATTTTTTGAGTACAAATATTTATTTTTTTGAATTTTCATATTTGGTAAATCCTTTCTATTTCTTAGAATAATATTAATATACTTAACATGCACCTATTTAGGAACACATGGAGCTCCCTAAATTTATTGAACATGAATTTGGGGAACCCATGAAGAAATCCACTTATCTATGCTTGGGGAAATCATTACAGAAGATGATCAAATTTAAAGGGATAAAATTCGTATTAAAAATTTCAATTTAAAAATTATCAAGTGAAAATATCTTCTTACCACAAATTTTCTCATTCAATTCATGCAAACCCTATTGAGACATCACTGGAAAAGGAAGACGAGGTTGCAAAAGTATCAACCAAGAAGGAGGATGATCATAATTAATCTTATACCTACATGAAATGTATACCTAATTGTGAGGGGGGTGAATCTATTATAATTTATCCATGGATAATCCCTCACCATGAATGAATAAGTGAATGATTGGAAAATCAACATGCAGTAGTTAAAATTAGAAAATATCCACCCACCATCATACTATGGTTATCACCTGGTACTTCTATCTTGAGGTAGTAAAAATTCAGGTTCCATTTTTAGGATCATTCAAAGACTCATCCCTTTACATTATTTAAAGGATATTAAATTCCATTTTTAGAATAAGTACATCTTTAATCCCCAATACCTCTATCATTTTGAGCTTAAATGACATGATTCTTGTGATTATTTGATTAATTTTATTTTTATAGGTCCAAAATAGTATATGGAACCCAAAACATTAGAGGAAATAAGACTATTCTTCATGGTAAAAGGAGTTAACTTTTAGTTTTTATCTTTTAAAATTTAATTTTTTTAAAAAAAATATATGTTTTGTGATTTAAAGTTAATATTTCATGCCCGCATTTGAATTTACGCATTATTTGACTTATCTAGGAGACATTTTTTAAGATTCTTGTGATTTCAGGTTTTAGATTTTAATGTTAATGATATTTTGTTAGTATAATGGATAATTGGATGATTAAAGTTAAGTATGAATATTGAAATAAGGACTTACGATTTAAGGGATTTATTTGATTCATGTAAATGAAAATTCCATAACATTTTTCATGATTTCAAATTTATAAAATTCATGTCAATTGATTTATTATTCTCATTCATTCCAATGAGTGAATGTATAATATAAATTATACCATCACTTAGAATATTTCTAGACAAAGTACTTGTTATTTATTATTGAGCATATTTCTTGGGTGATCTTGGGACATGCCACCTACAAGAATTTTCAATTTAACTTTTAAAATATATGAATGTGGGAAAACGAATTTAAAATGACTGTTTGATCTTTTTTGAACCCTAATACTTAAAGGTCACATTTACATGATTCATTGTTTATCTCAAAGATACCATTAATGACCTTGTTATGGTTTATCCATGCTTCAATCCATTCCAACCCTCCTCTTACTATTTGTATGATATTTTTAAGTTTAAGTGTATAGGATAAGTATTCTATGGTGTAATGGATGATGTATATTGTAAGGAAGAAATGTGGGGGGTGATACATATGGGACTTTGAAAATTTTTACATTTATTTTACTTTTTATAGTATTCCCCTCTTGAATCAATAAATGAAATAAAGAACCCAAAAATAAAAAACCTAGGAATGGGTAATGAATTTTAAGAACAATAATCACCATTAATAGACCTATGATTTTTATAGTATGTGGTTAGGTGTTGGATATGAGGTTTATTCTATGTATATCATTGAAAAAAGAAAAATATGAAAAATTTATTTAAAAAATAAAAAATGTATAAAAGTAGAAAAGAAAAAAATCCAAGAGGGAGAGAAAATCATTCATTATGCATTTACTTTGATAATGTCATTAATTTGAGTTTTGTGGGAATTTGGAGATTCTACTTTCAAGGGTATAATGTCATTAAAATTTAAAATTTTATTTCATAATTTATAATTTAACAAAGAAACCTCCTCTTTAAGCCTTAATTTCTAAACATTAATTCTTTCAAACCTTAATCCTAACAGTCATTATAACCTTATTTTAAAGTACTCAAAATTTTATATGCCTCATTTTCTTTACAACATTGAAAAAAGTGTTCATTTACAAGATTATGGATAAGGAACATGTTCTCATTTTAGTACCCCCAATTTATAGTATGTAACCCTTACTTGATGCTTTTCATGGTTTTAATGTTAAGGGTGACTAATGGGAGAGTCGGGAGAACTTGGATTGATGTTTTGCGGAAAACGGGAAGTCGCATGGGAGGCACAAGGTTTGTCTAAACCGTGTGGCCAAACTGTGTGCAGTGGCTCTTGGAGGGAGTGGCTTCCACACGGTTGGTGCATGGTTTGTCTAACCGTGTGGACAAACCGTGCGAGAAGGGTGGTCGAAGCAGTAGCGAACGCACGGTTAGCGCACAGTTTGTCAAACCATGCGGACAAACCACGCAGTCACATAAAATTAGATCCTTAAAATGTGGATCTAACTCATTTTGCCTCTAATTGCCTCATTAAAGTTTCTAAGAAGCCATAACTTGGGATTTTGGTTCTCCTATGGTCAAAGAGGGTTCTCCCGTCATTCCGAAGGTGATATAAATGCTTCTCTTAGCGAATCGAAGCCGGATTCTTAAGGTATGTGATCGTTATCCTTCATTCATGATTGGTTTCTTATATCTACTTAGATCTACTTCTCCCTTTCTCTTGATTTCTTAGATCTATGCCCTTTAGGGGTAGACCTAAGTATGTGGATGCCAAATATGTTGAGATTTGGTCTTGGTTGTGTTAGGAGAAGAGATCAAAGGTGGGTTTTCGGAGATTTGACCCGGTATTTTTGAGCGTTCTTCGTCCGTTGCTTGGTTTCACTTTTTTGTTGAGGTAGGTGGATTCACTCTCGACTACTCTTGTTAGAATTGGTTGTCTTAGTTTCAAATTGGTTATTTAAATGGAATTGATTATGAAAAGCATGTAATAAATTTTCTTGTGATGATTTATGGTTTTGATGAAATTGTGAAATCTTGGTGAATTGTATGAAAAGTGACTTGGCTATTTGAATTTAATATGTTGATTTTAAATTATGAAATTTCTGAAATTGTAAATGGTTTGATGAGGAATGGGCTTTCAATAAAAAGGTTGTTTTGTTGAAATGGTTTTTATGGATTGGTCTTCAATAAAAAGCGAGTTTTATTAAAATGGTTTGAATTAGTTGAATACACTTGGTTTCGATGGAAATGGATTTCAATAAAAGGTTTTTTATTGAAAGGTTGATTTTGGAATGATTGTTGGGAATGTGCGGTGTGTGTTCATATTTCATGTACGGGGATTGGTTGAAATATGACCTTGTGCATGGTGCCAAATGTTTAATGGCACGATGGTAACTGTACGTACGTGGCTTGGTTGAAAAATGACCTTGTGCTTGGTTCCAATGGTGTAACGACACATGGGAAATAATTACCTTGTGATGACTTGATAGATCGACGAGAGACCGCTCATGAGTATGGAACTGTTATAACGATGCATGCATGGTTTATTTCACGGGTTTGGGAAATGGTTGAGAATTCCAAAATGGAATGTTTGTGAAATGGTTTGGAAACTTGTTTTGTTATTTTTCTGAAAAAAATAACGTGTTGGAAAAGACAGTTTGAATTGCACTTTGATACTTTCGAGCATGGATGGTTTTGGAAAAGTAGATTATATTTAGTTATAAACTGTTTTGGTGAAATTGTTTTATAAACTATTTTTATATAAATGTGGCTGACTCTTCTATCCTAGTGGAATGAGTAAGGAAGTCATTTGGGAAAACCTACTGAGTTTTATACTCACCCCTGATTTGTCACTTTAGTTCTTTCGCAGATGTTGTATTCCAAGACACAGGTAAAGGTAAAGCATCTCATCACTAATGGCTCGTGGTGATGTTTGGGTGATGCAGTGGAGCTTGGAGCATGTGGACCACCGAGTGGTGGTGTCTTTTGAGAGTCTCATGTTGTTATTCCACTGTGTACCTTGATTTTTGGTTTGGTCTTCCGCTGTTGTGTACTCTGATGTGGTTTTATATAAATTGATTTGTTGATTGGTCTTTTATTTGTTTCATGCATCATATAGTGAATGGTTAATGGATGTGTTTATTTTTTTAAAGGGTAAATCATACCCCAATTGTACTTGGAAACCTTCGGCATTTATTTCCAGCCTATGGCGTATTGGGGATGCCGCTTAAGGCCAAGTAATGACTCGTTGTACTCTCATGCCATTGAGAACTTGTGGGTCATTACAAATGGTATCAGCTTGTTCGGTCCTTGCCTAACAAATGGTCATCGATGTTCTTGGTCCTGGAGTTGAAATTCCTTCTTGTCTATTCCTGGGGTGGTCATCTTAGACAGGAGTAGGATTGTCAGAACATGAAATGTATAGTATAAAAGGATGTAGCTAACCCATTTATGCTGAACTTTATGTTATCAGGGTGTTGGGTACATAAGTGTTTTGGTTACACTTCTAGAATTTTGGAAATCTCGTTGTCCGGGTTTTAGCCAATGAGATGAGCATGAAATGCATTGTAGAGGAATGACATACCACTAGGATTTCATATCTCAGTGTGAGGGATGAATAAAAATTTGGTGAAAGGTGACAATTTTTGTAAAATGTGGAAATTGTTTCAACCGAAAGACTTTGAAAACAGGGTATTTGGTGTATTTTGAAAATGGATTGATCTTCAAAAATTATGGTGAATGTTTTCAAAAATTGTTGAACTTGGAAAAAGGTTCATTGATAACAATCTTGTGATAGTTGATGTGATAGAATTTGAAATACTAAGCCAATAGTTTCTAGAGAGTGAGATTGATAGAGTTTGTTGTTGGTTTAGAAAATGGCACCCATTAGGCGTCGTCAGAACCAACCTGAAGAATCTGTGGAGAACATGGTTGCACCTGAACCACGTGTGAACGAAGATCTGGTTCAGAGCATTGTCCATGATTTTCAAGCTGTGGATATGGGGAAACAGAGAAATGAGCCACGACATGTGGATCATACCATCATGTTCATGAAGAAGAATCCACCAAACTTTAGGGGTGATGATGAACCCGAGAAGGCAGAGGTGTGGCTAAGCCGGACGAATCGTATATTCAATTTCATCGGCACACCAGTGAAGCTTAAAGTAAAGCTGGAGACGTATATTCTTGAGGATCTTGCAGGCCAGTGGTGGGATTTAGCAGTGCATACTAAATTGGATGAAGGCCTTACATTGGATGACTTTGAAGAATTTTTTAACAAACAATTCTATCCTCAGACGTTCAAGATCCAAAAAATGACGGACTTCTTCAGCTTGAAACTGGAGAGCCACTCTGTCATAGAGTATGTAGCTAAGTTCATAAATTTAGTCTGTTTTTCACCAGTTGTTGCGGCAAGTCCTTCTTTGAAAGCACACATCTTCGAATCGGGGATAAGGAAGGAGATTCGATCAAAGATTGCGGTGATCTATATTACGGATTATACAGAGATGGTGAACAGAGCAATGGTTGCTGAACGTGATATCTCAAGATCGATAGGAGCAGGCATGATGATACCCACGAGAATGAGTGGGAACTCCAAAGCTGGGAGCAAGAAGAAGAGGGACACCTACTTCCAAGGTGGGAGTGTGAATCAAAACTAGATGGCAGGATCAGTTAACCTTCCTCCATGACCCTAGATAAAATGAGGTTGCTTTCAATGTGGCTCGACTGATCACATGAAATGAGAATGTACAACACCACCAAGAGCAAGCCACATTTGCAGGAAGATAGGGCATCTACAACGCTATTGTAGAAATGCTCTGAGGTCGGGTGCACATGAAACTTCCCAGGCGTCGCAAGCATCGTATGCTTCGAAAGGGGAAGGACAACAAAATCAGTCTCACTAGAAGAACAAAGCTATTTATTGTGATTCCATGAATACCATGACTCCTCAGGCAGGACAATCTCAACAAGGCAATAAGGAGAAAAGTGCAGCAACAAAGCAATTCTATGGAGCTGAGTAGATGATGGTCGATAATCAGGATGGACCATCTATGGTGAGAGGTACGAAGATTTTGAATTCTACCCTAATGAAAGTTTTGTTCGATACTAGTGCATCGTATTCCTTTCTTACTTCTCGTATTGCTGATTTGATGAACTTAAAACAGGAAATGATGCCTTCTGTTTTGAAACTGCAAACTCCTCTTGGTGAAAGAGAATGTCAAGTCTTCATGTGTAGAGCATGTGCTATAACTGTTGATGGAGTTGATCTAAAATGGGACTTCTCTATGTTGAATATGGATTTCTATGTTATAATCTTGGGTATGGATTGGTTGACATGGTTTAAGGTTCACATCTACTGTTATAGAAGAATGGTTAGTTTCACGACTAAGGACTACATCGACCATCTCTTTAGAGGAGAGAGAATGCTAAAGAAAGGTGCAAAGAGCTTGTTGGCACCAATGGTGGAAACTATCTCTTACCAATTGATAGAGATGACTTTGGCATCATTGAAAGAGGGTGAAGAAAATAGTTTTCTAGCTGTGGTGGATCAATTTCTTGATGTTTTTCCTGAAAACTTCTCACGATTACCACCTATAAGAGAAGTGGAGTTTATGATTGATCTCCTTCTGGGGACCAGTCCTATCTCACTTATATCTTATAGGATGGGACCAATAGAGTTAAAGTAATTGAATGTGTAGTTAGAGGAGATGGAAATCAAGTGTTTCATTCGTCCAAGCGTGTCTTCGTGGGAAACACCATTTTTGTTTGTAAATAAAGCAGATGTAACTCTTTGGCTATGTGTTGATTATCGTAATCTTAACCAAGGTACGATAAAGAATAGATATCCACTTCCACGCATTGATGATCTGTTCAATCAATTAAGGGGATCTCAATGGTTCTCCAAGATTGACTTGCGATCAGGATATCACCAATTGAGATTTTGGAAAGAGGATATTCCAAATATATCTTTTAGAAGTAGATATGACCACTACAAATATATAGTCATGCCATTCGGTCTAACGAATGCACTAGCGGTCTTCATGGCTTTGATGAATCAGATATTTCAGCAATATCTGAATTCATTTTTTGTGGTGTTTTTGGATGATATATTGGTGTATTCAAGAACAAGGATTGAGCATGAGCAACACTTAGAGATAGTGTGGGAAATCATACAAGACCATCAATTATATTCCATATTATCAAAGTGTGATTTTTTGATACAAGAGGTACGTTTTCTGGGCCATGTTGTTTCTGAGAAAGGTGTTTTAGTGGATCTTGAAAAGATAAAAGCTGTTCATTCTCGGCAACCACCGAATAATGCCTTTAAAATACGATGTTTTCTTGGTCTATCTGGTTATTACCAACTCTTTGTTCGTGACTAGCTTCGCCTATGACAGCATTGACAAAGACTAATAGTGCATTCCAATGTACTGAGGAATGTTAGAGATATTTTCAAGAGTTGAATGTTCTCCTTAAATCATCACTTATCTTAATCTTTCAAGAATTAGGGCAAGGATACGTGGTGTATTGTGATGCTTCAGGAACGGGGTTGGATTGTGTTCTCATGAAAGGAGACCATGTGGTTTGTTATGGCTTAAGGAAGTTGAGAGTGCATGAGAGACATTACCCATCACATGATTTGGAGTTAGATGCAGTCATCCATGCTTTGAAAACATGGAGACATTATCTCCTTGGTGAGAAATTTACTGTGTTTATGGACCACATAAGCTTGAAACACATTTTCTCACTGCGAGATTTAAATCTGAGGTAGAGGAGATGGATGGAGTATCTTTAAATGTTCGAGTTTTATTTAATTTATACACCGGGTAAGGGAAATTTGGTGGCCGATGCATTAAGCAGGAAGTCATATGATCAGTTGGAAAAGGAAGCTTCAGAAGAATGGAAATTGATGTCAGTATTAGCTGACATGCATGTGGAATGTGAAAACTGAGGTGATGTTGTTGTTTTCTTTTCAGCTACACTTGTTCCTGATTTGGTGGAGATAGTAAAGGAGGCACAATAATCAAATGTAGACTGTGTTGCAATGAGTTAAAAACTCAATGGTGGGGAGACCATTGAGGGATGAAAGCTAGATGGGAGTTCAGTCTTGTGTTTCTGAGATCGGATGGTTGTACCCATGGTATGTCAAGAACAAATCCTTCATGCTTACCACTATTCGAGATGGGCTGTACATCCGGGTACACAGAATATTCATAAGGCTCTAATGGCATTGTTTTGGTGGAGCGACATGAAAAATAATGTAGTCGAGTTCGTCTCATGATGCTTAACTTGTCAGTAGGTTAATGTAGAGAATCAGTGACCAGCTGGCATGTTACAGTCTTTACCCATCCCGGTGTGAAAATGGGAGCAGATAGCAATGGATTTTGTTACAGGTCTTCCAAGAATGGGCCGGAAACACGATGCCATTTGGGTGATTGTGGATCTCCTAACCAAGTCATCCCATTTTATCCCTATTTGTGAAACCCATATGGTGGAATATCATTCAAAAATCTATATCCGAGAAGTGGTAAAGAGGCATCGGGTACCAATGTCTTTCGTCTCATATAGATATCCGAGGTTCACATCCTGTTTCTAGAAATCATTACATCAAGCCATGGGGACTCAGTTGATGATGAGCACGGCATATCATCCTCTGACGGATCAGAAATCCGAGCGGATGATAAAAACGTTGGAAGTCATGTTGTAGGCTTGTATAATGGACTTTGGTGGCTCATGGGAGGAGCATATACCCTTAGTGGAGTTCTAATACAATAACAATTATCAGGCCTCGATACACATGGATCCGTTTGAAGCATTGTATGGGCGTCCTTGTCGTTCACCACATTGTTGTGTAGAAATTGGTGAGACTTCACTAGTTGGGCTAAGCATTATCCAAGAAACAATGGAGAAGATCCCGTTGATTAGAAAGAGGATAGAGACGGCTCAAAGTCATCATAAATCTTATGCAGATCACCGTCGCAGGCCTTTGGCATTCGTTGTGAGTGATCACATGTTCTTGAGGATCTCTCTAAGACTTGGACATCGTCGTTTTGGGAAATAAGGAAAATTATCTCCTCGATATATAGGCCCTTTTTAGATACTAGAACGGGTTGGAGAGGTGTCATATCGGTTGGCATTACCACCACTGTTCAGTTCGGTGCACAATGTGTTCCATGTATCTCAGTTAAAAAAGTATCATCCTGATCCTAACCATGTGATCAGATGGGATCACGTTGACCTAGAGACGGATGCTTCATTGGTAAATATCCCAGTGAAGATTGTGGATAGGCAAGATAAAGTCTTGCGTGGGAAAAGCATTGGTCTAGTGTGGGTTTTGTGGAAACATGGTTAGATTGAGGAAGAGACTTAGGAACACAAAAAAGAAATGAAAGATTAGTGTCCAGAACACTTTCAGGAAAGCGATGGTTTTCTACTTTTTGAGGATGGAAAGACCAATGGTGGGGAGAATTTAGTACTCCCAATTTCTAGTATGTAACCATTACTTGTTTATTTTCACGGTTTTAAAGTTATGGGTGACTAATGGGAGAGTTGGGAGAACTTGGATTGATGTTTTGAGGCAAACGAGAAGTTGTAGAGGAGGCGCACAGGTTGTCTAAACCGTGTGGCCAAACCGTGCATAGTGGGTCTTGGTGGCAGTAGCTTCCGCATGGTCGGTGCATGGTTTGTCTATCAGTGTGGCCAAACCATGTGAGAAGGGTGGCCGAGGTAGTATCCAATGAACTGTTAGCGCACTGTTTTTCAAACCATGTGGTCACTTAAAATTAGATCCTTAAATTGTGGATCTAACTCGTTTTTACTCTAATTGCATCATTAAAGATCCTAAGTGGCCCTAACTCGGGATTTTGGTTCTCTTAAGGTCAAATAGGGTTCTCCCATCGTTCCGAAGGTGATCTGAAGGCTTCTTTTGGCGAATCGAAGCCAGATTCTTGAGGTATGTGATCATTCTCCTTCGTTCTTGATTGATTTCTTAGATCTACTTAGATCTACTTCTCCCTTTCTCTTTATTTCTTAGATATATGCTAGTTAGGGGATGAACTAAGTATGTGGATGCCAAAAATGTTGATATTTGGTCTTGTTTGTGTTAGGATAAGAGATTTAAGGCGGGTTTTCAGATATTTGACCGTGTGTTCTTGAGCGTTCTTCGTCCGTTGCTTGGTTTCGCCTTTTTGTTGAGATAGGTGGATTCACTGTCAAATCCACTTGTTAGAATTGGCTGGCTTAGTTTCAAATTTTTTATTTGAATAAAATTTATTGTGATAAGTAAGTAATAAATCTTATTTAGTGATGATTTATGGTTTTGATGAAATTGTGAAATCTTGGTGAATTGTCTGCAAAGTGACTTGGCTATTTGGATTTAAAATGCTGATTTTAAATTATAAATTTTCTGAAATTGTAAATGGTTTGATGAGAAATGGGATTTTAATAAAAAAGGTGTTTTATTGAAATGGTTTTGATGGATTGGTTTTCAATAAAAAGGCAGTTTTATTGAAATGGTTTGAATTAGTAGAACACACTTGGTTTGGATGGAAATGGTTTTCAGTAAAATGTTTTTTATTGAAAGGTTGATTTTGGAATGATTGTTGGGAATGTGTGGTGTGTGTTCAGATTTCATGTACGGGGCTTGGTTGAAATATGACCTTGTTTTTGGTGCCAAACATTTAATTGAACGATGGTAACTATATGCATGAGGCTGGGTTGAAATATTACCTTATGCTCGGTGCGAAAGGTGTAATGGAACATGGGTAATAATTACCCTATGACAATTTGGTAGATCGACGAGACACCGCTCATGAGTATGGGACTGTCATAATGATGCATGCATTGTTGATTTCATAGGTTTGTGAAATGGTTGGGAATGCCAAAACAAGATGTTTGTGAAATGGTTTTGAAACTTGTTTGGTTATTTTTGAAGAAAAATAATGTGTTGGAAAAGCCAGTTTGAATTTCACTTTGATACTTTGGAGCATGGATGGTTTTGGAAAACTAGTTTATATTTAGTTATAAACTAATTTGGTGAAAATGTTTTATATAAATAGGTTTTATATAAATATGGATAACTCTTCTATCCTAGTGGCATAAGTACAGAAGTCATTGGGGAAAACCTACTGAGTTTTATACTCACCCCTGCTTTGGAACTTTGGTGCTTTCACAGATGTTGTATTTAAGACACATGTAAAGGTATATTATCTCATCACTAATGGATCGTGGTGATTTTTGGGAGATTGTGTGGAGCTTGGAGCTTGTGGGCCACGAAGTCGTGGTGTCTTTTGAGAGTCTCATGTTGTTATTCCGCTATGTACCATGATGTTTGGTTTGGTCTTACGCTATTGTGTACTTTGATGTGTTTTTATATAAATGAAGTTGTTGATTGGTCTTTCATTTGTTTTACGCATCATATAGTGAATGGTTAATGGATGGGTTTATTTTCTTAAAGGGTAAATCATCCCCTAATTATACTTGAAACCCTTCGACATTTATTGCCAGCCTTTAGCGTCTTGGGGATGTCTCTTAAGGCCAAGTAATGACTCGTTGCACTCTCAATCCAATGAGAATTTGCGGGTCATTACACTCATGATATGAGCATAAGTATAATTGAATTAATATCCCGAGTGATGCGTAAAAAGATTCAAAAGTGTGGTAAATATTGATTTTTGATAATTAATAATAATGAATTTATGAACATAAATGAAATAAAATATATGTTCCATCATTTTTAAAAGGGGAAAAGTAAAACTCTTGAATCTACTATTTCTTTGAAAATTTAGAAATTAAATTTATTTTTTATGTGTATTTTTCAAAATATGATTTGACATTTATTTTTTTATTTTATTGATTTGGAATTTAAATATTAGTGATATTGGTTCCTTATTGATTATTTCTTGAGATTTTAAACTTGAGAAAAAAAATGTTTAAGTGTGGGGTAATTAATTGAGAAAATATTTTCAATTATTTTAATTTTAATTTCATTATTTTAAATACCAAAAAAATATTATATTAGGGTCAACTGTAACACCCAAAAATTTTATGGTATGTCTCTTTAATATTTTACATATATTATATCCCACACAACACCTAGTTTAAAACCACAATATACTATAAAATTTTAACATGACCATTGAAATAGTATTGAGATCACTATGAATAGTAATCAAACCAATAGAATAGTAACCTTACCTATAAAATTATAAATTAAATTTAGGTATCTTATGAAGGAAAATATAATATATTTATTTTATGGAATAAGAAAATTAATGTTTTTAAAATGATAAATGAAGTATTGGTATTTTTGTTAAACATAAATGTTTATTCATAATTTTATAAATAAGATAATGAATTAAAATTTAATTTATTTAAATGATATAGATTCAGAAAATATTTTTTTGTGAATTATGATTATTAGATAATTTTTTGAGACCTTAATTAATTTTTAAAATTATCAAAAAATTTGTTATAATATTAAAGTAAACATTTTTTTTCAGTAAATGGTTATTTTATTTTAAAAATAAATTTATAATAATTAAAATGTTATTTTTAAAAATTGGATTAGATTTTCTAATTCTAAAAAACACAAAATGGTTACAGTGAAGTTTTGGGATTTTTCTAAAATGGTTGATTTTTTGGTTAACAGTGAAATACGGTAATTTGTGGTATTTAAAAAATGCATGAATTATTGACTAATGGATGATATACAACCATAATCAAGAACTATACTTAGTTATTTTAATATATCTAGTGAATACATTCAATATATTTATAGAATTGTTTGAAAATAATAATCTAATGTATAAAATAATCACAAAACACCCCTCTCCTTCACTATAAATACAACCCCTCACCACCTCTTCACCCCACACCTCCAAAGCCTTGAAACATGTCCAATTTATACCAAATAAATTTCACAAAAATCTCTCCAACGTTATGGTATTACTTTTATCACCCAAAATACCTTTTCAATTATTATTATGGAGGTTCTCAAGGAGAGGATTTAGAGAAGTAAAATCCCATTTTGTTCTTTTTTATTTTTTTTAATTTATTTATATTTTTATCCTTTCCCGAACACCCTATACAAAAGCCGTTTAAAATTACAAAATAATTAATATACTATAATGTTAGTATTAAAATGGTATTTCAACCATCAATTCTATAATCTTCCTCTTTTATTCAAAAAAATAAAAATATCATCCATGAGGTTCTAATTTACCACCTTCATGGATGATGGGTTTTGGTATTTCAATTCCACCTACAACTCTGGCCATAAAACCGTTTTTATGGTTAAAAAGACTAAAATTTATTTATTAAATATTATTTAAATTTATATAAGAAGTATATATATGTAGTATTAATTAATAAATAACTAGTGCATGATGATTAAAAAAATACCAAAATAATCGAACGGTTTTAATTAACATTTTATAAAATCAATCATCTGTATATTTGAAAAAATTATATATATATATATATATATATAATACCATTTTATCTTATTTAAGTTCATTTCTAACATATAATTTCAATTCGAGATAACTATTCCCATTTTACATGGTCTTTCATACATGTATACAAATGAAACAATCCTGAAAATCAAGGAAACAAACAGTCCTGAATGATGAAATTGAATATTAGAAGTCATTAAAAAGGAACTAAATTATCTTAATAAAATTATTATAAATTAAATACATGTTGAAGTTTTTTTGAATTAAATTATTAATTATTAAAATTTTATTATACATGATTTTAAGTTCAATTGAAGAACACTTTCGTACATAAGGTAAGGGATTCTCCCCAAACCTCCATTTTCTCATTTGGGTTACACTTTCTCTCTCTTTACCCCAATGTAATTCTTAACTCTTATTATATACACCTCTTAATTTTTTTTATGTTTCAAAGAAATTTAACTTGCTCAATTATTCTTTATTTAATGGGGGAATATATGTTTTATAAGGTTCTTTTTTCAATTCCCACTCACTTGCAAACACAATTAAAGGAAAATTCCCAATTCAATACCTATTTTTTAAGTATACCACACAATCAGTTTTAAGAAACCATTATTTTTCTGAAATATCTTAATTTATCATGAGAAAATATCTTAGTTAATTTATGGTTATATGAAGACAATCACACATTTTTCTACACTAATGAATCTATTATATTTCCTTTTAAACTGCACTAAAGTGGCAAATTTATAAGGTTTCTTAAACACTCATTTTTACATGATTTCACATTATTTTCCAAATTTTAGAATGAATTTCATTTTTATATTACTCAAATATAATTTCATCCCCTTTTATTTTTTGGGATATACATTTTTTCAATCTGATTTCTATGAAAAATACAAATGATTTACAAAAATAACTCTTCTATCCAAAGTAAAAGGGAATTTCTCTCAAAAATTTCTCTTTGATTTCATTAGAGTATTTTCATCTATTTTAATACCCAATGATTAATCTTATACATAATTGATATTGATCTCTTATGTTACTATCTACCATATTTTATTGACTGGTTTATGAATGGGGATGTACTATCTTGAAACCATTTTTCACATTACTATACATTTTTTACTAATTGGGGATATTATGTTTCACCCATATCTTATGAGAAACACATTGGACCAAGTAAGTTATGTATGGGGATCTCTACAGCCTCTAGATGCATCAGTAGTTCTAATGAGACAATCTAGATTGGGTTTTTACCCTTTTATGTATGGTGTTTTAGAGGTCTATGTATGGGTGGAGAGGCTTTCATCCTGGGGAAGCCGTGATGCTCTCCCCCTCTTCATGATGATGACTACCACTGTGCTGGTCTCTCTCCCACTAGCGGGGTAGAGACATCTGATGTCAAACAATAGATCATGATCTTCTTTTCTTCCCTTTTCTAACCCCAATCCCCTTCCACCTTTTCCTCAAGCCTCACTATTATTGAAAGTAATAGATTTTCTTGATGGATTCCCCAAACTCCTGATTTCAATTGTGGAGTTTAATGAAACCTATAATCTCTTGAAGTTGACTTTGATCAATCAGTTTAAGAAGAGACACCCATCAATTAATTCATTTGAATGGGACATCTTTAGATTATTGGATTTGCATTCGAGGGTGATACTTGGTCTAGCAGACAACCGTTATATTATTATATGTTTGGAATCAAAAAAATATTTAATTATATCCTGGTCAAGTTCCCCCTATATATTCAATGGATCTTATTTCTACCTATTTCAATGGTATTTAAACTTTTAAACGTAGTGAAATTCTTATACAATGGTGATATTGGTTATTTTACACAATCTACCCATACTATTTCCAAACCCATCAGTTGTTAGACTTATTGAGAACCTCGTTGGAAGATACTTGTGTTAGTATAGGAACACTATTACTATATATATATTCATATTAAACCACATTTATTTGTTGAAATGGATGTTTCCAAAGTGCCATTTTATTATGTTTTGATTACAGTCAGTGAGGAGTACTGGTGAAAACAACATGTGGTCTATGAATCATGGACTGATTTTTGTTCTATCTACAAGATTTTGAGGTAATCAATGGATAAATATAAATTAGGGTCTCAGTTTCCTGAAAATAATATAGATAAGGGATGTGGTAATGAACTAGAGATTTTTGTTAAGGGAGGATTAGCGGAACATAGGCCAAAGGTTGTGGAGTGTAGTTTACGAGATGTGAATCTACCAGTGACTGATGTCTTAATAATAATTTGGAAATATATAGACACTGATCAATCTCCACAACCTACTTCTTTGGGGAAAGAGAGGTATGTGGATAAGGAGTGACCTACCAGTGCCTCATACACTGAGGTTGTAAATTCTAGGACTGCTAAAAGTTCCAAGGGTTCTGAAAATGACTCTAACTTCAGTTGGTTCAAGACTGGGTTGGGTGATTCTAATCCTCATGTGAATATATCATTGGTAAAACTGAGCTTGGAGGTAGAGATCTCTATTTGTATTTCAAACCCTCCTCTTTATGGTCTCTATGGTGTCAGTGGGAATACCTCTGAGGTGGAATGAAAAAGAGTGAATGAGGGAGGTTTCACGACTCCCACGGATGGTTCAAATGATGAGATAGTGATTCTAGGGAATGAGATCAATTTTAGTGGCTAGGATGAGGTTCAAAATGAACCAAAATAGAGTCATCATATATATTTTAATGTCCCAAAATAGTAAACAATGAGTGAGGCCTTGATCAGGAAGAGTCCACGAGAGGTGGAAGGTCTTGTGCTGGGAAACAAGATTGTGCTTCTATCCCATTCTGATTCATTCGAGGTTTTTGAAATAGATCCAGTAAAATATTATAGATATGAACGAAAGGTCCCTAGGAAAAGCTATAGTAATGATGGTTCCAGCCACATTGTAGGTGACAAAGAGGATGAGGGTCGGTATATTAGGTAACAAGCTCGAGGATAAGTGAGGGAAGGAGGGGAATCTGTAAAGAAGTAAAGGATTACTCATATTACCTCTACCAACGGAGAACATATCATTAAAGAAGTAAATTTAAAAACAGACGGTTAGTTATAACCACCACTCTAGGTCAGCTTTCTAGTAGAATTCTACTGCAATAACCCAACAGCCTTTGTAATTTCACATGAGTTCAGAAGATCTAATTATTGAAATAGTTCTTACAATTAATGTTTTTTATGAAGAGGCTGAAAGAATGATGGAAAAAACACTAAGGGTGACTACTAATGAGGATCAGGGCACATGGATTGATAAACATAACCTAATTTTAACAAGGGTATCTAAAAAGGGAAATCTCAGCATTGAGGAGTACATCCAATCAGGGGATATTCTGGTGTTAAGCTTTGAATATCTTATGATGGAGGATCCCGACACTTAGGTAAAAACAATCTCAAGGGAAATATTTAGGGAGATTAAAATTGGTAGGCTGAAATTTTACATTAATGGATCAGTTATTTCCTTTTATGCTTGAACTATGGTTTCTCACTTTTTCTTTAAAAGTTCTTGATAATCAATTTTTTTAATTTGAGTGTATGGTATCTTAGCTGATGCCTTGATGATATGTCTATGATGTTCGATATTATTAATTCCGTCATTATTATATTACCAATTGATAATCCATATGATTATTCAACTTGTATAATATATATGGTTATGTTCTTTTCTCAATTGGTTATTTATATGTAGTTATTTTGATCAAATTTAATTCCTTCCATATAATGTTCAATTTTATACTTCAATGACATGTGTTGTTAGATATTTTACTTGCATTATTATTTATGTTTATCGCTTCAATTTTATTGTTTAGTCTTACTAAAAATCTAATATCACCCCTTTATTAGGATTTATTTGTCAATAGGATATGAATATATATACTACCAATGAATTTTAGGGATAATATAGAAGTTTATGGATGTTTCCAATTAACTTTATATATTGTTTTCCATTCAAATTGGAATGTAAAACTTATGTTTGAATCTAGTATTCCCAATAAACTAAACTATATATTCCTTTGGGATAATAATTCATTTTCTATTATAAAAATGTAATAAAGTAAGGCACCAAATGTAAGCTATTGAGTTTGGGGTGTTTACATTTATTGTCACATTTTATTTTGTTAAAATCATTTTGAGCTTAAATAAAAAAATCACCTAATTTTGGATTTTAAATGTTTTAAGGTATTTATATATTTTGGCCGTAATTTTTTATATTATGAATTAATTTATGAAATTTTATTTTTTTAGGAATATAAATATCCTTGTATTATTTTCATTATTCTATTCCAAGAGTTGAATATAATATTTGGAGTTCCAAAATAGTTTCACAAGTCAGGCCTCAAAATCTATTCATAGATCTTTTTATTTTTAATGATGTGCCTATGTATAAAAAATTACTCTACCAATGTAGCTGATACTCGACATGGGTAAAGAGAAAAATACAGGACAACAACTTTAATAACCATGGACCCACTTGATTTCACCTATATGAAGGACATAAATGCATGTAAAATCAGATTTCTGGAATTAAATGATTTTGCCTGGACAGAATAAAATTTCCAATTAAATGGGATATATAATTTTATAAAAATGTCGAATGAAACTAAACTTTGGTGGTAAAATTGGAAATACATATTTTAACATCTTTTAAGAATCAATCTTTCCCATATTAGGTCATTAATTTTTTTCTACCATGGAAAAAATCATGGAGTAAAATTCTCGACCCTAAATTTTACCCCTTTGGCCTATAAAAATGTATCTCATCTCCTTTTCAATGTTTTGGAACTTTAGGTGGACATTTTTCTATAGTTTTATAGTTTTTGTCTTATATAATAGTGATATGAATTTTAATATATTTTACTTTTATTATACTTCTCATTATCATATTTTTATCTTTTGTGTTTCACTCTCGTTCTCTTCTCACTATGATATCTAATACTAATGATCATGAATTACATACCCATGTAAGTTACTTGGGGGGATACCATGTTGAAACCAAGTAATTGTACATTAATTTTTATTGTCTCTTAATTTTTTAGAGTTATGTCAAGGTGTATAATAGTGGGTAAGGTGCATTTGTGTCTCCCCTTGCCACCTGAGGCTTTACTTTCTCATCTACAATATTATCACCTATCAATGAGGTGGATGTGTGGTCTCTTGGAGATTGTTATGTGTAACATATATTAAAAAAATGGGTAGGAGAGTATGTTATTTCATATTATGGATCATGTTCATTATGTTGATTTGGAACTAATAAAGAGACGATGATGGTTCACTCTAGGTGTTCTCATAGGAGGATCTTTTTTCTATTTAACATCATTTATTCTACACTAATATATATATATATATATATATATCAATTTTTCATGAATAATTCAAACTCATAATCTTAAAATTATTTAGTTTTTTATTAGTTAAAATATAAATATTGAAAATATAAATTCAGTATTGTTTGAGTTGCCTCCTTGAGACAGACCATATGTGTGCACTATATATTATTCATAGGTAAATAAAATGTTGATCAGGGATTCAAGAAATATCCTCACACATCACTTTTTTCACTAAAAGAAAATATTTTTCTAAATATATTATCTTAAAAAACTCCCAATACATGATTTATATTAATTTTTTATCCTTACTTTTCTAAATAAAAAACCACCACTAGTCTGTATATTCTGAGAGACAATAAAATTCCATGACAAATTTATCCCTTTCAAAACATCAAAGAGTAAGAAATATCTTCTTTAAAGAACATATCCATTTCTAAACTAAAAAAAAATATTTTTAGACCCATTGAATAATATAGTTTGATGACTCATGAAGTTGTATAACTATGATACGCCATATGGTGGATCAGTGGGATACTCCATATAAAAAAGGTTATTACTTATTTCCTGATCTAGTTTCCCCAGTATGGGTATAATTTGATCAGTTCTAGTTGTATATCCATCTCTAGCTTTATTAACATACATTAGAGATAAATCCCAAAGTGGAGTATGTGCATTGAGATGGTTTCCATTCCTTCTATTAGGTTCCATTTATAAACAATAGAATGCACTATATTAGATCATAACATTATGAAATATAATGTATAATACGAAAACTAGTGAAACTCTTATCATCGATAATATCATAATCACAAACATGGTTTCTTTCAGAATATAATTATTTTTAATTCCATTATATTTGTTTGAAGATAAAATGTAAATTAACAAAAGCATATCCCATAGGAGTGCCAAACTATCCATGTAGTAAGGATCATTAGCGTGTGCCAGGTTACACTTGATTCAAGCCTAATATTTCCTTTTCAGAGTTATTACCTCTTGGTACATTTGTACCAGAACCTCACCCATTAGTAATATATAGACATATATGTCTTGCAATGAAAGACAATATAATCTATATATTACCAAAACCATAAGGTGTACTTATATACTTATCCTAAAATTCAATCTTTGGGTTATACTCCCTAATATTTCTATTCCTAAATATAGTTCCCATGGTTTCAACTAAAGTTGATCTAATAACAACTATAGAAGCCCGAACCCAGTATGGATGGAGCCCATGCCTACTACAATTACATTGGCATATGATACGAGGACATAAAATCCCAAAGGATTAAATAGTTTACTAATATTGGTAAACTAGATACATACACGAACATTTCATTTTAATTGAACACATGAATTATAACATAATTGTTTTTCAATAATAATATCATTCCATCAATTATATCTTTTCATATAAGTTATATTAAACTTCATAGAATCCCGAGGAAAGGAAAAAAAATAAGGTCAAGAACAAACGATGACTAATGGTTAAGTAAAAAAAATATGATAATATAAGGAATAATAGGAAGGGAATGTTAAATAACTAAAATATATTCAATTAACATAATAACGTGAGCATAATATGGTAGGTATAAGAGTTTATCAAATAATTACATACAAATAATCACCTGATCATGAAACTAAACCATGGATATTATAAGTAATCGAATAATCACATGGAATATCAATAACTGAATTCATAGTGATGGAATTCATAATAATTTATATCTAAAAGATACCATTAATAATTCATGGTAAGAATATAATACTATCAAGGCTTCATACCAAGAATCTAATACTTACAAGGATTCATTCCAAGAATCTAATAAATTGGTAAACCTTCAGTGAAAACCATATCTAGTCTGTCACATGAAAACTACTGATGTATAAAGGGGCTATAGTGGGCCTCAGTGGTAACATATTAAATCCAATATATTCCTCATATGAAAGGGGTGAAACATAATCAATATAAAAATTAATATTAAAAATATCATATGAAATGTAAATACTTTCCCCAATCAATAAACATAAACAAAAATAACTAAGAGTAATATGGAAAACAGTATCAAAATATCACATCTAGAGTTAAAATAAACATAAAAAATCCATAGAAATAAAAAGGATGATATCAATACAAAACATATAAATTTTAGTAAGAATATAGGGTTGTTATCGTTGATGATTAAAAAATATTTGAAAAAATTCTTGAGGAAAATATAATTATCATTTTGACAATAATTTTCATTGAAATTAATTTTCAAAAACATTTTCATTAAAAATATATTAATAATCTTTCATCGAATGTTTTAATGCAATTGTGGTAGGTAATTTTATACATGTCATATAAGGTAAAATGATTATTACTATTTCATTGTAAAATGATAGAAAAGTGCCTTATTCGGAAGGTGATAAAAAGAATACTATGTTTTTTTTGTTAAAATAAAAAATGTGTTAAAATTTATTTTAGTGTATCATTTTTAAAAAGTAAATAATTTTTTTTGAAAATATTCTTATAAAATATATTTTTTTAGGAATACATATTTCTGATCGGAAAGAGAAATGAATTATAATTTTCAAAAAAACATTATAAAACATTTTAAGTACCAAAGAGGGGGAAATGGAAATTTTACTTGAAAATAATAAAAATAATCATATAATAAAATTAAAGGTTATATTAATCAATAATCAAATTATCACTTTTAAAATAAATCCAACTTAAAACAATCATGAAAATAATGAGATTGTGGTGTAAACCGTTACAAATCTCATAACATTAAAATGATAATTAACCAATGAATCTATGATGTGTATCAATAGAAAATCCAAATTAAACAATCTGAAATAAAATTATAGACATTAAAAATTAATTAAACAAATAATATTATAAGATTAATGACAACAAGGAACTGATATAACCTAATGAAAAGGAATTGGGTTATGGAATTCATTACAACTTGGAAACTTTTAATTAAAATAAAATAAAATAAAATAAATCAAATTGAAACATAAAATACAATTAATATTGAATTATTCATGATATTACATTTCTTGTATAATTATATAGACCATATAAAAGTAAATATGTGAATAATATAATAATATACCTCTTTGAAATGAAATTGAGACGAAATCCACTACCTTACGCTTCCTTTTGGTTAAACACCATTTAACCTCATATAAAATGGATTTAAGAGTTTTATAAACATATAAAAGATCCGTATAATTATCTATAATACAATATATGATCCTTTTATAACAACTATATTCTTTTTTGTTAATAATATTTTATTACTTTCATTGTTTCGAGTGTTAATTTCCATGTTTTTCGTGTATGTTTTGACTGTTATTTTTTGATCCTCTTAATTTGATCATGATTAAATCATCATTAGTATGTAATACATGATGAAATAATTTTATATATTCATTATATATGTATTTATTGTTATCCATAAAATTTCATTATTGGAAATGAAATATACTGTTCATGGAGACAGTATGTCTTACCTATGTATGAAAACTGATTCCATCTTCTTTTCATATTAAAATAAAAAATTAAAATGAAATATATACATATTATAATTATGGAATCATTATTATGTTTTATATATCATAATTTTTTATGAAAACCATCCTTAATAAATTCTACAGAATGGGTGAAAAAATCACATTACTTTGTGAGGTGATAATCTACCGCACATAGGAATAATGCTTTCATATTCTAAATAAATGGAATGTAGAAATTTATGTGTTATATAATAATTATAGAAGAATAAAAACATTATAAATATCACATATATCATTTATAAACTATAAATTCACCATTATTTTAATCTTTGAAAGGTGGTAATTTATTAGTGAACGACATCGGTTCATGAGACGGTAGTCTGCCGTACATATGAATGATGATTTTGTATCCCATTTGATGGAAGGGTGTGTGGTTGTAGGTAATAAACATAATATAATAAAATCGCCATATAGTTAAGAAACTTGGTTCATTATATAATCAATATATAATAAGAACTGAAGGAGGTGGAGAAGGAACTAAAAATAAAACGCTTTTAGAAAATCATCACCACTTCTTTAGGTATCCTCAGTTTTGAACTAATTCCTTTCCAAGTTGGATTTATACCAAATTTAAGGATTCTAGGATTAGAATACGGAATTTTTTGACTAATTATTTCCTGAATTTTCTAAACCAATGTTGTTTGAGAGGTGTTAATAAGGGGGATAGTTGGTGGCCTATTTTAAGTGAGGGAGAGGACACACCTGTAATTTTTAAAAGAACTTTGGTGTACCCACTTTTAAACTTACAATATTCACAAGAACATAAAACATAGACCAGTTAATGATTAATTTCAATAAATATCAACCCAATAGGGAATAAATGATTTTAGGGTAATTTTTACACATTATACTCTAAGTTTAACAACTAAGTAATCACATTTGTTACCTTAATTACAATAATTTATTTTAAATGTATTCACTAATAATTATGATAAAAAATTAAATTGAACATATTATAAATAAAAAATTATTATTATTTAAAATATATAATCTATTTTTTCAAATTTAAATTACATAAGTGAATGAAATTAATTTAAAGATAATCTCATAGATGGGACAAGAAGAAGGGTTTTAAAGTGAAAAAGTTCCAAAGCTTATATTGTTTTTCATCTAAATTCAATATAAAAATGATTCAAATGAACTAAATTTGATTAAGTGATTTATAATTTATATATTTTTACATTAATAATAATTTAATATATTATTTAAAATTATAAATAATTTAAAATAAATGTCAGTTTTCAATTAAAATTTTGTATTTTTCACTACTCGACAAAAAATGAAACTTCTCAACAAAAACCCAAAATTCATCCTAAGATAATTTTTACATTAATGTTTAAAAAATTAAGTTTATTTGGGAAAATAAAATTCACTAATGTGCCAAAATTTATTTTTAAAAAGAGTTTTCAATTAAAAGGTGGCAAAAATGCCTTTAAAAAATACACCCTTTATGGGTAAAATAGAATTTGTTCTTACATTATGCGAATAAAATATATTCAACTAGTGTACAATTTTTTATCGAATATATAATATATAATTTCCCTAAATATCATTGAATAATAGTCATTAATCCAATTTATTAGGATACAATTTCTTCGGTGCATATAAAGAGTTTTTTTATAAAAAACAACGCTTCATATTTAATTTGTTCTTATATTAATTTCTAATTAATTTGTAACTAATGAATCCAAACATATATTTTAAGAATGAATATTATATTAGGTGCTTGGCGTAAAATTACATCAATCACAAACATATCCTACTCACGTAATCTTTAAAGGCAGGTCATATCGCCCCCAAGGGATAACCCACATTAATACTTGCTTTATTACATCATATATATTTGGTCTGAAGGCCCAGTCGGCATGTTTCCCATTACATGGCCCATAGGACAGAACTTTTTGTCCCAAGGCCTATTATGTGAATAATACTACTAGAGTAGCCACCTACAACAGTACCCCATAGAGTATCCACTGCTGCTATAGTGCCCGCTGCTGCTACTGGTACACTGCCTGACACCGCTACAGTGTCACCACTACTATAGTAGTGCTACAATACTTCTATAGTTCCTTACACCAAATGGGTTTTAATTATTTATTTAGGACTAATTATAACAATGAATTTAGTGTCTAAGAGATAATTATCTTTATATATAAAAAATAAATATATTATTTAGTAATACTCAGTCTCACGTCTAATAGAAGCTATCGAGGAAAGGCATTGTTGTGTGAAACACAAGCTGATGAAGTGTTGCATGCATTTCCAGATATAGAATATATTGAACTTATTTAAAATAATAAATATTTTATAGAGTCTCAAGATTTTATATTCCCTTTTACAAGTGGTGTTCTGTGTCATACTCTAATGTTATTCTTTTACAATTTTATGGTGTTACCGATATTATAAATAATCTATTAAACACATGGAATATCTGTAAGTGAATTGATAATTATAGAATTAATAATTTAAAACATCTAAAACATAATACCAAAAACAAGTACCATGATATCTGACTAAATGGGTAAGGGATCTTCCCAAACCCAATCTTGTTTGTCTCGTGAGACCTATCGATGCTTTAAGGGGCTATAAGGGGAACTTTCCATCACTTACGAAATGTAATGAATTTCTCAAATAAAATGCTTGGAACATAATAAAATTAAACATTTTTATTGAAACACTAATACACAAAATTTTAATTTATACCCTAATGAGTAAAAATAATCATAAAATATCCATAGTAAAATGATGAATGGTAATAAAATTATACACCCCTAGTCAAAATTACAAAAAAGAATGTTTATAAATAATAAGGATGGTATCAATACAATATATCATTAGTTTATCATTATTAAAATAGAGTGTCTATGTCATTGATGAAGTGAGATACCCTGGAAATACCCTTAATTCTTTTTTGGAAAAAATATCCTTTTAAAACAAAATGTTCACGAATCATTTTGAAAGTACATTTAATTGAAAATATCTCTTTAAAACTTGTCAAATAATCTTTAAAACAATGATAGTTCATGAATGGAGAAAATTTTGTTTATTCCATACACATTTAATTGAGGATTCCTATTACATTTTCAATAAAATCCAACAAGATTTTTTTTTGAAAATGACATAAAGTATCCTATAAGAATATTATGTAAATATTTAAAATGGGAAAAAATTTCTTTAAAAATCATTTTGAAAAGATTAATTTTTTTAAGATTTCTTTTTGAAAACACAAGTTTTGATGAAAATTGATTTCCTACCTAAGTGACAAATAAAGTTATAATTTATTAAAAAATGTTTCTCAATGATATTATTTTCCAAATTGTAGAAAATGGTATAATTACTTGGAAAAGTTCATGAAAAACCAATTTTGAATAAAATAGATTACATTTAAGATAAAAATTTCAAATAATTTCTCTATGTAGGTTCAGTTTCGCTCACTCTCTTTGGACATGGGAAATTTTGTGAAGTGGTGGGATACTAATCTATCCTTAGGGAAGATCATGAATTGAAGGGTGGCTATCTCACTAGTACATCACTATACCAAATGCCACGAGGTGTGTTGGAGTTCTCCAAATCAGGGTCCCAAGATCAATATAGATAGTTCCTGTTGTATTGGTTTAATGCGTGGTGGTGGTGTTATGCATGACTCTAATGGCTTGGTGGTTATCGCCATCAATATCCTTTATAGTGATGGTTGCGAATCACTCTTATATGAGGCCTGATAATTCTATATTAGGTTGTACATATATCATTCTTTAAGAATTAATCATGAAAAGATCAAAATGGACTATATTTTCCTCCCCAATTCTCTTTAAGGAAAATGCATCACCCCATCGTCCATTACCCATTAGATTCGAAAATGAAAAAAATCTAATGACACCGAATGTTTAGAAATATTAGATTTGGAATAAAGGAAACAAAGTCACAAAATTCTAGTTGAACTAGATTGAAACACTCAACTTAAAGAGACCCTAGAGTAGAAAATATCATATATAGATCATCCAAACTTTAACAGTTTTGTATATTTAATAAAATTTCTTAACACTGGATTGATGAGATTGTGAAATAAACCCTTACCACTTTGGTAAATTCTAAATCTTGATCCCCATAAAATAAATTGATTAAAATGAAACATTAAATTCTATGGAGATAAATAAATTGATGATATAAAATATAAAATGAGCTATATATACACAATAAAAAGAAATAATTTGTGAATGTGGTATATTTATCATGGATGTAAATGTGAGATGAAAAACCATTACTTCAGGATCAATTTCTATCATACGTGTATTTATCTCCCCTATAATTGTTTCAATCGTGTTATTTATTTATAAAATAAGTATAATCTTGTTATAATACTATATATTTCCATCTTATTATATGATACCACTTGTCTGTTAATAATATTTCTTTATTTTCATTTTTTGGGTGTCAATTGTCTTGTTTTCTATTGTGAGTTTTTATGAATGTTACATTTATTGTGAATAAGATATATATAATCATCAGAATGATAAACCTTTTATAAATATATTATTTAATTAGTAGATACATTTTTATAACCATTAATGAAAGTCATACATGTGAAATGAATCACATTGCTCCTTGGAGGTGGTAGTCCACACGTATGCAAGTGAGACACTATTGTTTTCTAATCGATTGGAAGGTAAGAAGTTATATGTGAGATTATATTTAAATAAGTATGGTTAGATAAAAATATTGAATATATTAATTAACTGTTATCCTTGCTACCATCTATGTAAGTGTAAATGAAAAATCAATCACATCACTTCAGGAGGCAGTCATCCACCATACACATGAGTGACACTATGGGAAAAACAGTCTTTTGCGATGGGGTATTTGCGACGAGATTTAATCCCGTAGCAAATAGTCCATCCAAGGGGATATTTGCGATGGGATTTTGGGTCCTGTCACAAAAGGTAATGTGGGATTTAGTGCGGGTTGCGTGCCAAAGCGCGGGAAGGTTATTTACGATGGGGGGATCCCCCGTCGCAAATAGTGTGTCGGTCGGAGGTTATTTGCGACGGGTCCTGTCACAAATACCTGCGGCGGTAAATGACTTTTTTGCAACGGGATGTTGTCCCGTTTTAATAGGTGTGTCGAAAGGTCACCTTTTGCGACGAGCCCCGTCAGAATAACCCTTTAAACTACAGACATCAATTAATGCGTGCAAAGTTATTTGCGACGGGCCCCGTCGAAAAAAGTACCTTTTGGACGGTAAGCCCGTCACAACTAATCTTGTCACAACTAATGTAACATATATATATCCCCTCCGTTTTTCATTCTCTCCCTCTCATTTCTCACTTCCTCTCTCTCTCTAAACTTGTATTATAGAGTGAAAATTTCTCTCAATTAATTTTTTTTACGGAGATGTTGTGAGGGCGCTTACATCAAATAGAGTTCAAGTTTAAAGGTATTTATATTTTATTTAATTTATTTTTTATTTTATTTTTTTATGTTAGTTTTAATTATTGTTTATTAGTTGTAATTAAATTATATTTAAATTGTTTTTTATATGTATTTTAGTAATAAATTGTAATAATTAGTAGTAATTCGTAAAAATTAGGAATAAATAATAATAATTAGGAATAAATAGTAATAAATAGGAATAAATAGAAATAAATAGGAATAATTAATAATAAATAGGAATAATTAGTAGTAATTAGTAATAAATAGCAGTAATTAGTAATAAATAGTAGTAATTAGTAATAAATAGTAGTAATTAGTAATAAATAGAAATAATTAGTAATAAATAGAAATAAATTGTAATAAATAAAAAATAAATTGTAATAAATAGAGATAAATTGTAATAAATAGGAATAAATATGAATAAATAGTACTAATTATCTCTAATTAGGAATAATTAGGAATAATGAGGAATAAGTTGGAATAATTAGTAATAATTAAGAATAAATATGAATAATTAGGAATAAATATTAATAATTAAGAATAATTAGGAATAATTGTAATTAATTAGGAATAATTAGTAACAATTAGTAACAATTAGGAATAATTTGGAATAATTAGGGATAATTAGTAATAATTAGGAATAATTAGGAATAATTAGGAATAATTAGGAATAATTAGTAATAATTTCCAATAATTAGGAATAATTAGTAATAATTAGCAATAATTTGGAATAATTTGTAATAATTAGTAATAATTTTTAATAATTATTAATAATTTGTAATAATTATTAATAATTAGTAATAATTAATAATAAATAGTAATATATAGTAATATATAGTAATAAATAGTAATAAATAGTAATAAATAGTAATAAATAGTAATAAACAATAAAAAATAGTAATAAATAGTAACAAATAGTAATAAATAGTAATAAAAAGTAATAATTAGTAATAATTAATAATAACTAGTAATAATTAGTAATAAATAGTAATAAATATTAATAAATAGTAATAATTGGTAATAATTAGGAATAATTAGGAATAATTAGGAATAATTAGCAATAATTAGTAATAATTAGTAATAATTAGTAATAGATAGTAATAATAGTAATAAATAGTAATAAATAGTAATAAATAGTAATAATTATTAATAATTAGGAAAAATTAGAAATAATTAGGAATAATTAGCAATAATTAATAATAATTAGTAATAATTAGTAATAGATAGTAATAATTAGTAATAATTAGTAATAATTAGTAATAATTAGTAATAATTAGTAATAATTAGTAATAAATAGTAATAAATAGTAATAATTAGTAATAATTATTAATAATTAGTAATAATTAGTAATAATAAGTAATAAGTATTAATAAATAGTAATAAATAATAATAAATAGTAATAAATAGTAATAAATAGTAATAAATAGTAATAAATAGTAATAAATAGTAATAAATAGTAATAAATAGTAATAAATATAAATAAATAGTAAAAAATAGTAAAAAATAGTAATAAATACTAATAATTAGTATAAAATAGTAATAATTAGTAATAAATATTAATAATTACTAATAATTAGTAATAATTAGTAATAATTACTAATAATTAGTAATAATTAGTAATAATTAGTAATAATTACTAATAATTAGTAATAATTAGTAAAAATTAGTAAAAATTAGTAATAATTAGTAATAATTATTAATAATTAGTAATAATAAGTAATAAATATCAATAAATAGGAATATATAGGAATAAATAGAAATAAATAGCCATAAACAGAAATAAATAGCAATAATTAACAATAATTAGAAATAATTAGCAATAAGTAGAAATAACTTGGAATAACTTGGAATAACTTGGAATAACTTGGAATAACTTGGAATAACTTGGAATAACTTGGAATAACTTGGAATAACTTCGAATAACTTGGAATAACTTGGAATAACATGTAATAACTTGTAATAACTTGTTATAACTTGTAATAACTTGTAAAAACTTGTAAAAACTTGTAATAACTTGTAATAACTTCTAATAACTTGTAATAACTTGTAAAAACTTGTAATATTTTGTACTAACTTGTAATAAATTGTAATAAATTGACAAAATTTCCAGTGGATTGACAACACACCTTTTGCTCAATGACTCTTCTCCTTTCACCTTTCACCAACTAAAAACATTATTAAATGTGTGCTTCTACATATGCATATCCAATCTCATATTCACAAGTTTGAATATGAATTCGTAGGAACACATTTTTCATAATGTGTTCAGGCAATGACAGTTTTAAGAAGATGATTCATCGAGGAAAATTAGGCTCTTTTATCTGACGACTCATTTAGTTGAATATTTCTCACACAGAAATCACAATAAAGAATCTTCTCAGAGGTACGCATATTCATTCTCGTGCATACGAGAATGAATCTGCCTACCTCAGATCGAATTATTCATTGTGATTTCTGTGGGAGAAAGTTGTAAGTAAATGAGCCGTCAGACAAATGAGTAGCCGTCAATCCACTGGAAATTGTGTCACCCGTATGTAATGGTAATTATTAAAAAGTAGTAGAAATTATATATCTTTTATTTTAGATCATGTTTTTATAATTTGAAATTATTCAAAAATAGTAATGATTTTATATTTTGTGGAAAAATATGGAACAAGGAAGTCAACAACAATCATTATTAGATGATCACGCTTGAAAAAATCAGCATAGAAATCCAAATGGTTCTAGTTTAAATCCTTTATATAATGAGGGTGTTGAATCTTTCTTATCATTTACATCATCAAAACCATAATATGTTTCAGAAGGCACAATAAATTGTCCTTGTAAAAAATGTGCTCTGAGAACTTTTGACACATTTGACAAGGTTTGGGGACATCTATTTCCGTTTGGTTTTCAACTAGATAATGTTAATTGGTATCAACACGAAGAACCCAGTTCCAGAGAAGACACTAATAACTTGATTCTGGATCCATCACAGTTTCAAAATTTAGTATATGATGTTGCAGGTCTATCTGTTCAACAAACTAAAAATCAAGATGATATTGATTTAACTCCTGAGTTGGAACCATCCGAATTTTATGAGTTGTTGACGTCTACTGAGGATGCATTATATCTTTGTTACAAGATAGGAAAATTAGAATTGGTTGAAAAATTTATGGCTATTATATCATATAATGTATTTTCAAACAATTGTTTTTATCAGATATTTTGTTTGGTTAAAACACTGTTACCTGAAGGAAATGTGTTGCCTACAAATTACTATGAGAGCAAGAGGCTGGTTCGTAATCTAGGCCTTAGTTATCAGAAGATTCATGCATGTGAAAATGATTTCATCTTATATTCTGGTGAAAATGATTCATTGGATAGTTTTCCAACATGTGATCCATAAAGGTATAAAGATGCTCAACCAGGGAAGTATGGATTGATTCTAGTAAAATAGTTGAGATATTTACCCCTTACACCTATGTTGCAGTATTTATTTATGTCTTAGAAAACATTTTCAATGATGTCATGTCACAAAACCAATATTTCAACTAATAAAAGGTTGAATCATACATCTTATAGTGATTCATGGAAACATTTTGACCTTCTGCATTCGTCTTTTGCATTAGAAGCCTGAAATGTGTGATTGGGTCTTTCTACTGATGGTTTCAGTCTGTTTGGTTCTTATGGTAGTCACTATTCATGTTGGCATATCTTTAAATCCATTTATATTGATGAATTATTCCTATATCTTTTTGACCTTATTAATCCTAGGACATCCGAAAAAGAATATTGATGTTTATGTGAAACCATTGATTTATGAGTTAAATGAATTATGGAGTAATGGTGTTAGTACATATGATGTTTCTGCGAAACAAAATTCCATATTAAAAGTTTCTTTAATGTGGAAGATTAGTGACTTTATGGTATATTGAATGTTATTTGGCTAGAGTACACATGGTCTGAAATCATGTCCTTACTGTATGAAAGACAACAAAGCCTTTATGCTCATCAATGGAAAAAACCTTGCTATTTAGACTGTCACCGCATATTTCTTCCAACCGATCATACTTTTTGGAGGAAAAAATCTCATTTTAGAAAATTTACAATTGAAAGGGATGGAACTCCACAAATGATCTTAGGCACAGAGTTAAAATCAGTTGCATTTTCATTACCCCCCATCACATTTGGGACAACAGTAAACCCAAAAAAAATTCATGGCTTTGGGAAAGAACATAATTGGATAAAATGAAGCATTTTTTGGGATCTTCCATATTGGTCTGATTAGTTGGCCCACCACATGTTGTCTGTCATGCATATTGATAAGAACTGTTTTGATAACTTATTTCATATAGTTTTGGATACACCTGGTGAGACCAAAGATACTGTAATGGCATGATTAGATATTTCCCAAATTTGTAGGTGACTAGAACTTGAACTATTTGAAAATGTCAGATCACAGAGATAAATGAAGCCAAAATAATTTTATACACTGTCCAAAGAAAGTCTCTTACTATTTCATTAGTGGATTATAGATTTGAGGCTTCCAGATGGCTATTCTTCCAATTTGGGCTGATGTGTTAAGAATTGCTATATTACCAGATTAAGAAGTCATGATTTTAATGTTATAATGGAAAGACTTATGCTGATTGGATTCAGAGGTTTATTTAATTCTATTATTTGGGATTTGATAATAGTGATATTATATTTTTTTCGAGACAATTGTGCAGCGATAACACACTACGATGCACTAAGAAAAATGGAAGAAGATGTTATTGAAAATATATGTAAACTCAAAAAAATCTTTACGCCAGCTTTCATTGACTCAATGTAACATCTGATATTACATTTTCCACATGAATCTAAATGTGTAGGTCCAGTACATTTTTGATGGATGTACCAATTCGATAGATGCATGTAGAAATTGAAGAAAAAAGAACGTAACATAGAATCAGTTGAAGGCTCAATTGCTGAAGCTTATTTGCAAGAGGAATTTGTTTCTCCTCTCATTATTTTGGATCTCAATATCCCTCAAAACACAATCGCATGGGATGAAATGAGGGGAATATTAATGAAGAAATGGGAAATCTATTATTAGTTTTAAGCAGCCAAATCTTGGTTTTGGTGGAGTTGATGAATGATGGATTTTAGATGATGAACATCACAGAGCTCGTACCTATGTTCTGATCAACTATGAAAAAATTACATCATTTGTACTATGAGTGATTCTATCACTTATTCTATAATTTATGTTACAGTATGTAATCTTGTTTTTTTAGGTTATATGATAATAATATCAAGAAAAAACTTCCACAAATTATAGCCGCTGCTCTTGAAGAACACAGAAAAAAAAAATTTCTCAATGGTTTCAAAAACTGGTAACATAAATTATTGATGGTTTAATATCAATTCTGTTTATTATTTATAAACTTAAAAATTATTTAAATTTTTTTAGGTGTCTCAACATGGTGATGAAATTGATAAGTGACTATGTATATTGAGTTACCCACCATCCAAAATAGTAAAATCTTATAATTCATATGTGGTGAATGGTTTTTGATTTCATACATGTGAATATGGGGAATAAAAAAAAAGCACAGTGGAGTTTTTTTAAAGGGATCACATCATAGAGAAACTGAATTTTACTTTTATGGCATTCTGGATGAAAATATTGAGCTGTGTTATCTAAGACAGAATTACATAACGATGTTTAATTGTCAGTGGTTGGATACTGAGAGAGGATTTCATGTTCATTCGACTCATAGAATAGTTGATATTAAATATAAAATTCTTCTTGAAGAAAATGAACCATTTTTATAGGTTCTACAAGCACATCAAATTAATTATGTAAATTACTATGCTACATCAAGAGACATGAGTGATTAGTGGAGTATAATAAAAATGAAATATCGGGAAAATCAGTTTACTGAAAATGAATGTGGTTCTTCTGAAGTGGAAGGAATTTAAATTTTTCAAGAGATGACTCAAAATCCATTTTTTCACAATGAGACGTGAACATTGGTGATGACACTCCACAGTTAATGATTGATGATTATGAAGATGTTAATTATGTTGCAAATGAATATGAAATGACAAGAGATGCTGAAACTGAAGATCATATAGATATTGATGATGATGGGGAGGAAGATGAAGACATTTACATGGACAACTATGGAGATTAGGATGAAGTTGGAAATTGACATAGTTAAATGCTGGTCATAATTATAACTAATATATATCTATATATAATAGTTATTTTAAACTACATGCTAATAACAATTATTTTGTGTTTCAGATGGATCCTGATCTATTTCATGAGGTGCAGGAGGCTGATGTACCTTTTGATGAGGGCGATTGTGGACCATATGACCCTCAACCTAATGATGGTTCAGGGGGTATGCAGATGGGGCACTGTCTTGTGCAATTGATGATTTCTGACCCTCTCCCTGAGTGACATCCACATCTTGTCTTTGATCCACACACACGGAGGTATGATAACCTATATATTTTAGTTATCTTTCATTAATTTATTTATATATATAATAATTATTTGATTATTAATTTATTTTTCATGGTTTTGTGCATGTAGCTATTCGAAAATGGATTGCTATCATGCGCAATTTTTTTCTCAGCCATGGATCACATGGGAATAGATTCCCATTGATGTGTGGCGTGACATGTTCGATCATTGGCTCGTACGTAAACAAAGAATATTTATTTTGAAATTTATTTTATTAATAACCTGATAATATAAATTATTTGTAGGGTTTATAGTATCCCATTGATGATATTATGCATGATGATATCGACATGGAATATTTGGTGTCTATGCGTGATCATTTCCATCAGTTTTTGCACAATTTGAGAAGTATAACCATTAAGAAAGGAGTGAAAAAATTTGATGATTCGTGTAGAGCCCACCAACTAGATTACATTTCATCTCACATTTGGGATGGATTATGTTTGTACTGGTAGGGTGGTGTATTTCAGAGGAGATCTTCAGTGGGACGATAGAACCGGGGGAGACATGAGGTGATGAATTGAGATGGTTGCCGTACATACAATACACATAGAGGGAATCTAGTAAGTATATTTTTAAAATCTTTTATATAACTTTAAATAGAAACTGTTTATTTTATATTTCTGTAGGCAGTTGAGCATCATGATATTACGAAGTTCGACGTTTATTAGAGGATGTACAATGATCTAGCCACTATATAGATTAGAGGTGATCGCCAGCATCATATTATGGTTAGTATTATTTTATTTTTTTTGAAAATTTATTTCATATAATATATTCACCATTTAAATTTCAAATTAGAATTGAAAGAGTCATATGGGGCTACGACCTCTCAGACATAGGCTTAGAGTCCGGACGAGATGACTGAGTAGACTAGTGCCCACAATTTCGATGAGGCGGCATGGCAACATAGTATGGCTTTGAGAAGATCCAAGTAGTTGGTATCAGCTCTCATTTGACTCATGGTACTTATTATGGTACATCAGTGATTTCAGCATCCATCTCGAGAGGAGATCGTGGAGAGGAATCATCTTTTGCCTCATAGTATCCGAAGTAGTTGCAAACTCAGTCTGAGATTATAGAGAGTTTGCACAAGTAGCATGAAGAGATCTCTCGGTGACAACAGTAGTAGGAGCAGCTACATGAGGAGGAGATGCGTCAATGATAGGGGAAGCAACAACAACTTCAGCAGTATCACGAGTAGATGGAGTACCTGCGCCGTATGACTTGTATTTTAGGGATGGAGTTTCCTCCCCCATCTCGTACAACTCCTCCACATACTCTAGAAGATGACCCCCAGTGATTTGTTTTTTATGTTAAAAACATTTGAATTTAAGATTTATTGTAATCTGAATTATTTACAGTTTCTATCTTTTATATTTCTACAAAGATTTCATGATTTAACTTTTTTAATATTTTATTATTTATTAGTATTATATTTTTTCATATTTTTTTTATTTTACAAATAATAATAACATTTTATGAATTTTTATATTTTTTTGAAAATATTGAGAATTTAAATAAGTTTTTTATTTTTTATTGTTTTAATAAAATTAATATTAATTTTCTATTAATCATAATTTTACTAAATATTTTTTTTAGTATTATATTTTTTAATGTCTGTTTATTTTACTATTAATATTTTTTTTATTTTTTTATTTTAACAATATTAATATAATTTTTTCATTAATCATAATTTTATTAAATATTTTTTTATTATGTTTAGTATTTTCAATGGGACCTTTTGCGATGGGCTCCCTTCGCAAATAATCTAAATATAATTTTTTAATTAATACTATTTACGATGGGGCGACGGGCCCGTTGCAAAAGGTTATTATATATATAATGTATCTAATCTAAGTATTAGTTGCGATAAGGAATTGTCCCATCACAAATGGTTATATATATATATGTAATGTATATAATCAGAGGATTATTTGTGACGAGGCCCTTCTCCGCCACAAATATTATTTTTTACGACGTGCCCATTGTAAAAAATAATATTTGCGACACCATTTTCTACAATGGGAAATTTGTGACGGGGCCCCGTTGCTAAAGCCAATTTGCGACAGGATCCGGTCGCAAATAGCCCATCACAAATACCACTAATTCTAGTAGTGTGACATTATTTTATACCTCATAGAATGAAATATAATAAGGTATATGTTATATAAAAATATTTAAGTATAATAATATCATAAATAAGATATATATATATGTTAAATCCATCATTATATCCATCATTTAAAGGTGGTGATGGAAAAAAATAACATCAATTAAAAATGTTCTATATCACCGTACACATAAATGATGATTTCATAACCCATTTGATGGAAGAGGAGATGCATATAGGCCATCAAATTAATATAAAAAATCATAGTATATGTAACATACTAAGGCTTTTATAGTATAATTTTTTAATAATAATTGAATGAGGTTGAGGAAGAAATAAAATAATACAAAGTGTTGGGGACATTACCTGTTCTTCAAACCACTTCTTTTTGGTTGCATCAAAACACTTCCTAGGTTGGATTTATGAAAAAAATAAGTATTATAGAGTGATATTTTGGAATTAAGTAAGTTTTTTAAGTTATTCTAAAAAAGTGTGTTTTTGATGTGTGGATAATAGAGGAGAGGGGGTTACCTTTTATTAGTGAGTTGAGTGACAAGCATGTAATTTTTGAAAAGAAAAATGTGTAACCATGCTTTTCACATGCCACATAGATAAAAATAATATATTATAGAACCTATAATAAATAATGTATAATAATGGAAATAAATTGTCTTTTTGAAAACTTTTGGGAAATTTTTAACCCTTATAATTTTAGTTTAACCCCTTGGTAAACCCAATGTTACCTAACCTATGGTAAATAATATTCACTCTTTTTAATATAAATTATGGAAAAATTAAGTTGAAATCATTATTTAATATAAATTAAAATAATTCAAAATATTTAATCTATTTTACAAATTATAATCATAGAAGTGAAAAAAATTAATTTAATATTAATCCAACAGATGTGATGAGAAAACGAGGTTTCAAAGAGAAAATATTCAATAGTTTTAAAAACTTTTATATCCAATTTCAATTTGAAATTGATTCCAATGATATAAATTGGATTAATAGATATATAATTGAACTAATTTTACTTTTAAAGTTGTTTCAAAATAATTTTTATGTTTTTAATGGATTTAAAAGAACTGCCAATTATTAATAAAAGCCAATATTTTTTACAATTAATTGAAACATTTATCTTAAAAAACCCAAATATTTCACCCAATGATAATTTTTACATTTATATTTATAAATTTTATTTTATTTTAAAAATGAAATTTTCTAAAATTGAAAAAATTAATTTTAAATTATGAGTGGAAAGCGCGACTAGACACCATTTTAGAAATATTATAGTTCTTAGAAAACATTAATTTTTCATTCAAATGGATCTTATTTTATTTATTACCAATAGACAACCATTTAATTTATTCTATACATCGTTAAACAATATATGTTCAATATTTTATTTATTCCCATTAACACCTTCCAACTTAATGGATTGGTTATAATGGTCATGTTTATAGAATAACATTTCAATAGATTATCATGAATATTTTAAACATAGTGTTTTGTGAATCACTAGTAATAAAAGATATGGAATTTATTTAAAATAAATATATTTTAAAGTCTCAGTGTGTTATATTTTCTGCAAATATTGGTGTAGTGTTTCTTACATGCCATCAAACAGGATGATTCTATTTTAAAATCACAGAGTGTTACAATCTTGTCCTGAGTTTCATTTTTACTTCCACTATAAAAGAACACTATAATTTTACATGAAACCAGTCAGTGGTACATGCAATATTTTGATGATGAATTATTTAGATGATGTTTGGTTTAAAAAACCCAAAATAGTCTCTACATAGAAAAGTTTGTGTGGTCTATCGACTGTGTTATGGTGTAATTTTTTATATAGAAAAATTGATTGGGTTAAATGAAAATGTCTTCTATTGTTCATGAAATAATATTTTTCAAATGTAAATTCTTATATTCATTTTAACTATAGAAGAAAGTGTCTTATTTGACATCATAACTATGTGGTTAATTGACTTCTATGTCATGCTCAGGGAAACTGTGTTGACCAACCACGTTTTAGTGGGCATATACAAGAATTAAAGATTCTTGGTTAGACCAAAAAACTAAAATGTATTGTTTAACATCCCAATATTTTAAAATTATACTCATTTTTTGACAGCATACAAGATATGCCATATTGAGTTTAAATGGACAACAACATTTTATTATTTAAATGAGACCATTAGAACCTTACAGTTAAATTGGAGGAAATGAATAGTATTAACTCAATTATGAAATATATAAGGGTATTATTTATTTCTAATTTATTTATTAATGCTTCTTAAATAATAAAAATATATTTGGTAATGTCATTTTATTTTTTAAAAAATATGTTTTCTTCAAAAATGGTTATTATTTATTTTTAGGGGTATTTATTTTAATTATTTTCATAAAATTTTAAATATTTTTTTTAAAAAAATTAATATCAATTTTTAATCCATAATTTATTAATTATATTAGAAATAATTTTTTGATAATTTTTTGAAAATATAAAATTTTCAATGAATAGTGGAAAATATTGATTTTATTGAAAATTGTATTTTATTTTAAAATATTTTCCTAGTCAAAATATGTTTTGTATTAGTTTTAAATTTTTTTATTTTTATTTAAAATAATAAAATTATGTTTTTTAAACTTATTTTATAATGTAATTTAGTATAAAATCATTTTATATTTTAAGTGGGATTTTTTTCTGAAAAAAAAAATTTTTATTCAGTTTTTCCAATTTAATTTTAAATTTAATTCTTAAAATTCTGGATTTTTAAATTTAAAAAATGATTGAATTTTTTTATCATTATATCTAAATTTATTAAATATGTATATTTTATTTTTAGACAATATGAATTGTAGAAATAGTAATTTTTATTACCACAGTAATGAGTGAATAAGAAAACTACGGGTAAACATAAAATTATAATGACTAGAAAATCAACGTAAAACTCAACCCAATTATATTGGATGATACATTTTCGAACATAATCATCCATTTATCCAATTTATGACCTTTTGGATCCACTTGGTTGACATTAATTATTTTATAATATTTTAGATAAAGATAATCCAAACATGTCACACTACTGTTTTTAATAAGTATAACATTATTATTATGTGGTTATCCAAAAATATATTTTAAACCCAAAATATGTGTTTAAATTATTAGAGATTTATCTTAATCATTGTAAATTAATTTTAATTTTAAAGGTATAAATAATTTCCTAAAAACACTGTAGAACACTAATGAAATGATATTGTAATTAATAGAAAAATCAAATAGATGATATTAAAAATATCTAAATAAATATAATATGATATAATCAATGTAATAAATTGTTTAATAGAAAACCATGAAATTTTTAAGATATAATAAAATATTTTTTTTTGAATTTGAAAATTTTTATTGATGATTTTAAAGTCAAATTAATGAATAGTATCAAACTTGACAATAATAATATTTTATTGAATTAACATTTTATTAAAATATTTTATAATCATAAAAATATTAAATAATTTAAAATGAGATTATATATGTCTTAAAATTTTATTATAAATCCATTTATTATCCATTTGTAAGTATTTGGATCTATAATAGTCTTATTATATCTTAATATTTTGGTAGTTTCCATGAGTGCCCCTCCCTCTCCTATAAAAGGGAAACTATTCTTCTCAATAAATCACATTTAAAAACACATTCGGTTTAGATAATACCTATATAGATAAATTAATATAATCCATTAACTCATTCTAGAGGAATTATTTTAGTTATCGTAGCACCCTTAGTGGTATTATGGTGTTTCTCAATAGAGGATTTCCAAAGAAGTGGTATAGTTTTTATCTAAATGTTTTTGTTTTTCTTCTTCTTATAAATATATTAAGACTTATACAACCAGTAAAACAAATCTAGTATCCTAAACATAATTATATGTTATTGTGATTTTATCATAACCCATATTCAACCTCTCTTCCATTATAAAGGAAAATAATTTAACATTCGTGTGTACGGTGGACTACCACCTCGCAAATAGTTGTAATATGTTTTCCATCACCATCTCTCAAGAATGGTTATAATGATAAAATTATGTTTTATATAGGGTATTAATATTATATTTATCACAATAAAATGATAATATATCTTATACATTATTACCTTTCCATCCACTAAAAAGATATAACGTCGTTCGTGTGTATGTGTGGACTAGTAACTCCACGAAGCGATGCAATTCGTTTTTCATTAACACATGAAATAGATGATATTTATATGTATACATAAATAACTAATATGATATATATATATATTATATTAATTATAGAAATATAAATAATACTTTCCCTTTTTCCATAATGGTAATTGAATAACGGAAATGTTTCTAATGCGTACGTACGACCTACCGTCTCCACGATCGTAACATTGTTTATTTTTCATAACCATATATCAGGATTGGATTTAGAATAATAACTAATGTATAAATGGGATAATTATTCCATGAATACTATTATGGTGATGATGAAATTTTGATATCTTTGACAAAATTTATCTTTCTAATGTAATTCTGGACTAATGAACCGAATATCATCAAAATATTTGATTTGAACCTAAATAATTAAATAATTTTTATAAAATATCAATAAATATAATAAATGGAAAAATAAATATGAAAAAGGTTCTCAACCAAGTAAATAATTAACCAAATTGGATTATTCAGGATGATAAAGAACGTATGTGATAAGTCAGACTCAAGGTAGAAAACTTCGTCTCAATCTCCGTTCATTGGGATATATTTTTATTTTATGAACCTATATTTTTTATGAGGTTTATATAAACCCCATTGAAAATTTAAATCATTAATTTATAAAATCTCATGATATTTAATTTTTAAATGATATTTTTAATGGTTCTTATGATTCAAATGTTTCCAATGCGGTATGGGACTCTTAACTAAAATAGATAATTTTAAATGTTTTAATGGTTTATTTGATAAATATTTATATTTTATTTACATGTTTTTAAAATTATTCATATTAATTTACTTATATAGAAATTAATATTTATAAAATAGTATTTATTAACTAATTTGAAAAATTTCCAAAAAGGGTTTTTATGGTTTTATATAATGAATTTTATTTTAAAAAATATCTTTTAATGTTTATATTTATACTCTTTTACAAATAAAAGAATGAATTTTTTAACTTATATTCAAGATAGGATTTTCCCACCTTAATGTTGCCTAAATGATTTGAATCTTACATTACAAGCTTACATTGTGTATTTAAAGTAATTGTTCTCTATTACATTTGAGAAGATTTCTTTTTAAATAATTGATTTTCAACATGGAATATTTATATGATGCAATAATTTATGGTTTATGATTATGTGATTATTAATTATAATTTTTTTGATGTTGAGTGTTTCCTTTATAAAATAATGTTAGGTTATCCCATTATTTCTATTCAATTTCTTAGGTATATTAGAAGTTGATCATGAAGGTTATTCGAAGTATAATCATGAGGGTTAATTCATGTATAATCATGAGGGTTATTTAATGTAGCAACAAGGGTTACTTCATGTGGTATCCATGAGGGTTATATCATAATTAAGCATGATAAAAAAAATTGTGCCCCGTTTTTCCTATATTATTTATTTTTGATTTTGTTTTTTATATAAATATTCTTTTTTTATAGGGTATGTTCTTTAGCTTATGTTCAAAGGAAAGTATATATTACTTTTTAAGGGTGAAAAAAATAATATTGTGAAAAATATTTCAATAGATTATCATTTTATAACATAAACCATTATGAGTATTATTTTTTCTTTATAACTAATTGTCAAATGTTTTATGTAATTATTTGGGTAAAAAATGATATTTATCGAGTAAGAATTTTTTTTATTTTGAGCCTAAAGTTTTTTAAAAGTAAAATATTTATAAGTATTTATAGACAAATGGTTTCTTTTAAATTTTTATTTCCCTTAGTGATATTTATTTTATCAAACCAATTTTTTAATTTTTTTCAAATAGATTAATTATGGGTAATGAAAATTTAGAAGAAAAATCTATGGTCAAAAATATTTATCATGAAAGGAAAGAATGTTTAATTTTTAAAAAGTTTTGTTCGGTGGGAAAAATGGATTTTTGCATATAGGTCTCTAGTTTTAATGTTTTGGTTTAATTTTTAATATTTTTTACATTTATCTAAAAATAAAAACTAAAATGATCTTTATAATTTTATGTAAGATAATTCTAGTTCGAAAACACTAAAATAAGAATGTTTAAGACTAGGTTTTACAGTTTGTATTAAAGGACAATTTAGACAACTTGGAAGGTTATGATGTTTTCATTAGAGGATTTCTTGAGAGTTATGGACACCAGAAATAGTTTATAATTTTAAGGACGACTATATATTAAATACATTGGAAACCCCTTTTGAGGCATTATGTTATGGAATTTTAAGGTGACTATTGATATTTTGGGATACATTCATTTTTTGTGGTAATCATGGGTTATTAAATTTTGGGATGAAAAATTATAGATTTGAGATAACATTTGGAGTTAAAAAAATTCTTTAATTATTAATATATTAATTTAATTTTTTAGGGTTGTTTCCCACATTTATAGTAATGAAATAAGAGTTATATTAATATGGTTTAAAAAAAGAGATCCCATGGGATGGGTGATAACCAGTCACATCCGGCAAGGCCACATGAATTGAATCCATAGTCACATGGACATAAGAGTGTATCTATTACCACTATCCTATATGATTTCGTGGTTAGTATGAATTTTTATTATTTAAACTATCTGCTAAAACATTTTGTGTATATTTTGGAAATAGGTGTTTTATCGAATAAATAACCATATGATAGGAATTTTTCTTGGTGCCAAGTGATTAATGTTATTTTAGAAGATGTTAACAATTTTCGGAACCCTATATTATTATGGTATAAAATTCCAAGGGATTTTATTTATGGAATAATAATTTAATTAATTTTTTGAAGTATATATGATTTTAATGTGGATCTATGATGATTTATGTTATTTATGGAAATGATTAATATATCATAGAAATTATGTAATTATTAATTTTTGAGATTATTATTAAAATTATACTGTAAGACTATATGATCAAATCCTTTTGATTATTGGGTTTCAATCCTAGGCCTGAATATTTTTGAGTAATTTTTAGGATCATTATTAGTTGATTAGTCTATTATGAATTTTGGACATTGAAGAAGTTTTTCATCATATAAAGGTTTATTATTTTTAATGAATTATATTATCTTACAAAAATAATTTTTTTGGTTAACAAATAAATATAGGTTGAATAAATTACACTATTTTTGTGGATTATCGGACTCATTATATGTTGATTTTGATGCTTTATGCGTGAAAATTCATCTTAAATACTCTTAATTTGGAGAAAAAATAAGATTTTTTTGAAGAATGATTAAAGGATGAAATTATTCTTATCGAGTAAGTATATTTTTTTATTCTCTTATCCTAAGTATTAAAATAATTTCACAACATCAGGAATATTTAAAAAAAATATTATTTGTTTACTTTTCTTTCCATGTAATTAACGGTCTTTTAACCTATCATAGATTTATAGTTTTTAATGTTTACCTTTATCATGAATATGTTATCAATCAATATCTATCAGTCCAAGGGAGTAATATTTTCTCTTCCTTGTCCATTGTTTTATACATGTAAACCTATTATGTTTTCTCTCATGTGAAATCTTTTACTTTATTTTCTCTCTAATCAAATGGATGTTTTATTAATGGTTTTTACGATTTGGGCTTTCAACAAATACGTTCTTTAAAAAACTCAAACTAGTGTACCAAGACTAAGTTAAAATTGTGAGGAAAAAATTTATAGGGGGGGTGGGGAATTAAACATCACTTGAATTTTAATGTAAGCACATTGTTTGATATCATACAAGATACTTCACATCACGTTTAAATGAACAACTAAATTTTACGATTTAAATGTGACAATTAAAACCTAACCCTTAAATTAATGGGAATAAGTATTATTATCCAAATTATGAAATATAAATTGGTACAAGTATTTTATAGTTTATTAATTAATTATTTTATAGAAGTATTATATATTTATTAAGGTCATTTTATTTTTCAAAAAATGCATTTTTATAAAAATTGATTTTATTGCTTTTTATGTGTAATTATTATAGTTAATTTGTATAAATTTTATTATTTTTTTAAAAAAAACTAATTTAATTTTTTATTTATTCATATCAAAATAAACATTGAATTAATATTTGAAAATTTTCTTACAATAATGATTTTTCAATGAATAGGGAAAAATTATATTTTTTATTCGAAACAGTATTTTATTCAAGAGTATTTTTAGTGTAAAATAATGATTTAGATTATTTTTAAATTGAAATTAGTTAATTTTTTTGTAAATAATCAAATTATTGTTTTGTAAATGTATTTTATAATTTAATTTAGTATAATTTTTTTATATTTTAAATGGAATTTTTCTGAACAAACAATTTTTCTTGCATTTTTCTGGTTTAATTATAAATTAAATTCTACATATTTTGTGTTTTTAATTTCTAATAATTGATTTAATATTTTAAATTTGTTTTTACAAATTTAATAAATAAGTGTCTTTTATTTTTGGGAAGTATGAATAGTAAACATAATTTGTTTTAACTTGGTAAAGGGTAAATCAGGTAATTAAGGGTAAAAATAAAATTATCAGAACTACAAAGTGACCCTAAAACATTCTATAATTCTATTTTTTAGTAATAGTTTTCTATATTCTTCAATGGGTTGAATTAATGACCTTTATGAGACACATCTTTGACATTATATCCACTGTAGAAATTTATTTAAAGAAAAGTCAAACACGTCACACTATTGTTTTTAAATAGTAATTTTTTTAATATATGGTTATCTAGAAGATATATTGGACCATAAAAATTATTTTTATTGATAATAGATTAATCTTAAAAATGGAAATTCAATTTTATGTTTTAGGGAAGAAATAATCACCTTAAAAGCTTGTACGACACTCATACAATTATTATCCAATTAATGGAAAAATCAAATTAATGACATTAAAAATATTTAAATAAATAAACATTAATATAATTAATCATATACAAGATTTTTATATATTTAATTGAGATTTTTAGGATATAAATAAATAGTTTTTTAATTCTACTAATTGTATTGATGCTTTTAAAGTATAATTAATTAATAATATCATATTTGAGAATAATGATATTTTATAAAATTTATATTTTCTTAAATTATTTAAAAAATTAAAAATATTATATAATTACAAATGGGAGAATGTATGTTCTATAATTTCTTCCCCTTCTCATTAATAGGTCATTTGGTAGTTTTTGACTTTAGAGTAGTCTTGTAATATTTTAATATTTGGAGATATCCCATGAGTGTCCCTCCCATCTATTGTAAAATGAAATCTATTTTTCTCATTAAATCACACGTAAAACCATTTTATTTCCTAAAATAACTAAAATTATACATTCCTATAATAACTCCACTCATTTATTGAGGAATTAGTTTAGGTATAACACCAACCATAGTGGTATTACTGTGTTTTTCAAAGGAGAATTTCTAAAGAAGAGGTATAGTTTTTGTGTAAATGTTTTACTTTTGCTTCTTATTAAAAATATGTAAAACATTATTCATATAAGATAAAATAATAAATCCTATTTCTTAATTAAATTAATATGTTATTAGGTTTGTTTCATGACCCATATCCATCTCCTCATCATCATGTGGGAAATGAATTCATCATCTCTGTATACGAAAGACTTCCGACTTATTAGCCGATACAATTCATTTTCCTTCACCATCTATCAAGACATGTTATAATAATGAAATTTAAATTTATATATGATATTGATGAAATAATTATCATTTTTAAAAGATATTATATCTCTTAAATTCTAACCTTTCCATGCACATAAAAATGACAATGTCATTCACGTGTATGTGTGGTCTACCACCTGTACGAAGCGATGTGATTTATTTTTCACTAAAATGTAATAAAGATGATATAAATAATTATAGTTAAATAATTAATATTATATAAATGGAATTATGATATTTATGTAAAGATAAAAAATACTTACATTTTTTCCACAATGATCATTGAAAAATGGAAACGTTACTCATGCGTATGTACAACCGACTATCTCCATGACTATAACGTAGTTGATTATTCATAATCATATTTTTAATGATTGGATTTAAAAGTATAACTAATTTATAAAGGTTATAATTTTTTCATGAATATTATTCTATGGATGATTCAATGATGATATATTTGATCAAATTCAACCTTTCAAAGTCATTATAGAGTTACTAGCTGAATATCATTAAAACATCTGACATGAACATAAATAATTATGGAATTCTCATAACATGGTAAAATGTGAAATAAAAAAAATCTAAACATTAAAATGTTTCTCATTCAAGTAAATAATTAACCCAATTCTATTATTTTGGAAGACCATTAATGTACATGACAAGTGGGACTCACGGTAAGGGACTTCGTCAAAGTCTCCTTTCATTAAGGCGTGTTTTGATGTTATGAAACTATATTTTTTATGATTTATTTATTAATACCCATTTAAATTTATATCATTAATTTCTATATTACAATTATATATAATGTTTTTTCATGTTATTATTTAATGGGACTTATTGTTCAAATGTTTCCAAAATTTGTAAGGGACTCTTTACCTAAAAAATATCATTTTAAATGTTAAAATATTTATTTTATAAATATTTCTATTTCATGTCCATGTTTTGAAAATTTATTCTTATGAATATAATTATATGTAAAATTAATTTTTTTAAAAAATAATTCTTTACTTATCTCCAATGTTTTCAAAAAGGGATAATTTGAGGTTTATGTAATATAGATTATTTTAAAACCCTCAATTAATGTTTATCATTATAATATTTTTAAAATGACAGAAGTAATGTTTTTTAAATTATATGGGTGATAATATTTTCATGATTTCATAAATACTTAATAATTTTAATCTTCTTTTACAATATTACATAGTTATTTTCAAATATTTTTTTCATTTTATGCACACTGTTTTCTTCTATATAATTGATTTTCCTCTAGGAATGTTTCTATGATGAAATAATTTATGTTTTATGACTATGTTATAGTTATTAGCCATTTTTTTGATTGTAGGTGGTTCTATTATAAAAACAATTCAGGTGAGACCATTACATTTCTCTAATGCATTGGGTATGTAGTGAGTTTACTGTGATGATTATTCTATATATAACTGCAATGATTATTTCAGGTATAACTATGATGACTATTTCATGGTATTCATGAGGGTTAAAAATATATGGTATCTTTGAGGGTAACATAATATGTATAATAAAGAAATTATACCTTCAGTTATCTATATTATTTATTTATAAATGCTATGTTTTTATATAAATATTATGTTTTTTCAGGGAAAGCTATTGATTTTATGTTTGACAGAATTCATATGCCTCTTTTTTAGGGTTAAAATTATAACTAGGTGATTTTTCTCAAGATATTATAATGTTTTAAAATATACCTTTAGGGGTATTATTTTTCTCTTATGATTTATTATGAAATATTTTATTTAAAGTTTTTGGCAATAAAGTTAATTTCTTTCTGTAATAAAATATTTTATTTAAGGCCAAAGTTTATTTTTGAAAAATGATTTTTTACTATTTATAGTACAATGATTTCATTATTCTTTTTTATATCCCTTACTATGATTTTTAGTACCATCCTAAGTTTTAATTTCATTCATAGGTATTAAGGATTTATAAGGAAAAATAAGAAGGAAAATTTAAAGTCGCAAATATTTTTCGTGAAAAAAACCATGTTTTATTTTTAATGTATTGGTTTAGTTTTTATGTTTTGTTTCTTATTTTCTATAAATCTAAAACAAAAATATCCTCAGAATTTTAAGAAATTGAATTCTAGTTCAAAAAAAAACTATAAGGAGTAAATTATAAGGTTGGGTCCATACATTATGTTTCACTAAAATTATATTCATTACCATTACCAGAAATGTTTCGAAAATGGTTTGGACTATGTTGCAATACTTGCTGAGATCAAGGGTCTAAAATTGCATATAGTATTTCACTGTGGAATGGTTTGAGTAGGATCCTTCAAAGTCCAAAATAAATTTTACAATAACACTGATGGTTATAGGGAAAAATAAAAGTGTTGGATGGGTGCACAAATTTTATTTTCTTAGTAATATTAATGGATAATATTTCAAGAACATGGGAAAACCTCCTTGAAATCATCAGAGAGGATGTCACACATTTATATTGTAATTCATTTAAATAAAATTTGCACGTTCGTGGTAATATGCATGATAAATTTTCATTTAAACTCTTATATGCTATTATCAGGGCAGATAATCCATCAAAGGATCCCTCTAGACATATCCACCCATTCTCCAGGAATCATTGAATTTTATTATTGAAATATGGGTTACTAGAAAATAAGGGACAAGTGCTTCACTCTATTCATCATCAATCACAAAAATATTTATTTTTCTCCCTATATTCTTGAGAGAGAATAAGGGATGTTTTTTATATAGGTCATAATGGAATTATATAGGTTTTGTATTCATTTTCTATACACCCCAATCATAAAAAAAATTACTTTTAGAATACATACTTAAGACTAAATTTTGGAATTTCACAAAGGCCCTTATAAATATATTTATTCAAAGTAAAATCCCATGTCAAATAATAATAATAATAATAATTCCATAACATGATTTTATTGTAATATCATATCTTAAATAAATAAATTAATATTTTTTAAATTATATTCATAATATATATTATATTCATCAATTTATTAAACTTGAACCATATCTTTCCATAATATTTATTTAACCTTTGAATAATAAAATATGTGTTTGATAATATTTAATATATAATATATTCAATAAAATTCCAAATTATTATTTATTTTAATATTGAATTAACTAATTAATTATTTATATTAATCTACTCAATAAACATGTGAATAAATAAAATGTTTGTTATTACTAGGTGAATAAATAAACAATAGATAGAATTCAACACGTATTTTAAAGCTCAAATATTTCTGGATTTAATTCAAGCAATAAATATAAATTAAATAAATACTATTCTGCAATTAAATAATAAATTCAAAATAATTTAACGAGATTATAGAAAATTAATGTGTGACCCTATAGGCTCATTTCCCAATGGAAATAAGTGAGATTACCTAAAGTAAAAGATCATCATTAATCAATAAATCACGACATCCATAGAGAAAAAACATAATATAGCAATTACAACAACCTTCCAAAAAATGGTACAGTTAAATATAATCCCTCTATATATTTAAATCTCATAAAATATTATTAGTAAACATGTAATCATATTGTACTCTCAATTTATCATTCTTTGAGTTTCATAAATGAACTAATTTATAAAGTAAAACAGTCACGAAATTTGTTAAAAAATTATTTTTTTGATCAAATGGATATAGATATTTCTTTCTATTAATATAAAAGCGAACTACCTTTTTTGAATTATTTTACAAATATCATATCACTGATGACACAAAGAGTGTATACAGCCTCACCAAATGTATATGTCATCATGATTTTCATCCATAAATCAATGTATGTGATTAATGATGCACATTAATAATAATATTAAGATTAAGTACTAATATAAGCATTAAAATATTGAAATATCCCATGAAAAAACATGTGGAATTATTATTTATAGTCTTTTCCTTATAACTTATCTTCTTTATAGATCACTAAGTGTGAATTTAATGAGAATAAGTATCAATGTTCTATAATCCACCAATACCTAATATTCATACATCATCTATGTCTCAATATATTTATGTATATAGATAATAAGACTTATTTAAAAAAAATTTATAGTATTTTAGATTTCTCATTTCAGAAAGTAACTACTATAACCATTTATTATGATGAATACTCGATGTATATTTTCATATTAATGTTTTACGAAAGAATAATAATTATATGATAAGATATTCTTTTATATTTTGGTAATTAAAATCATAAAGTCATTTATTTCTGGTAGAAATACTCAAATAATTACCACATAATGGTGGAATCCATGGTCTACATAAATATAATTAAAAAAAATATTTTTCTATAAATCCTTCCCTAGAATGGGTTGCTCTGGGATGCTTCGAATCCATACGGATGTAGTCTATTTCAAAAGTTATTCTCATAAATTTTTTTATAATGTTTTAATATCACATATTAAATATTCAAAATTTTCCTTAATTTGGTTTTTTTGATTTAAAAATTTGTTAATATAATTTTTTAATATGATTTGAATATTATATAAATGAATTTTAATTTTCTAAACTAATTAATATAAGTCATTCATATAATGAAACATAAAATAGGTATGAAAACAAAATATTTAATTGTAATATAACTTATCTTTCATTTTTTTATAAATTTATATACATAAATTTTATGTTTTAGTATAGTTAAAATATATTTCGACATAGAATTATGATAGAAGTTATGTCTCTCTTGAGTAAAGAACTAAAATTTAAGGGACTTTGTCTTAGACTATTAATTGGTATGGGATCTTATGATTTTTCTAGAAAATGGTGAGTTGGATAGTTATCGATCTATGCTTACTGTTGTGGGGATTTTTTATTTCACATGATTTTAAACTTTTAAATAAAAGGTTTTCATCAAAATTATGTATCAGATATATTTGGATATATTTAATAATTTGATTTTAATTTTGGTTCATAACACAAGCTTTTAGTTTTTTAAAGAGTTACACATCAATTTGAGAAGGACATATTAATTTGGTGGAGGGAATATGGAATCTCAAACTAAATCCTTAGAAGTATAAATGCATATTAGAATAAAACTTATTTAATAAATATTTAATGATATGTTATGGTTATGGATTTAATGTTAATTTGATATATATTAAAATAGGGAGACCGAGAAAACACATTAAATATTAAGAATGATATTACTTACAAATAAACCGCATTGAAAGACCTCGATCATCAAATAGGGTAGGATCATTCCATATAAGGGAACCCATAGATTATATTTTCTGAGTAAATATGGACATGGATAATCCTAATAGTTAGGTAACCATATATCGTTATAATATGTAGGATAAAGTTTAATGCAAAACCATAAGAGGTATAATTCCAAAGGAATATATATGAGTTTTATCTATGTGATTGATTTTGGAGAGTTTTCCACTTAACCATTCAAGAGAAACTTGTGATAAGATTGAAAAATTACCATAACTTAATAGGTAATGTGATTATTTTCATTCAATGTAAAGACACTACTTAATGAAATATGAATCTTAGATCACTAAATGGATATGATGTTGGGGGTCATCATTCTCAGTGTGAGAAATTTCATTAAAATTATTTAATGAAAATATTTTAAACATTTAATCATATATAGAAATATCTATACTAAATATAATGGAATGCATCATGAATATCATATTAGTTTCACTTATATATTTATTCTACAATTTAATTATAAATTAGTATCTAATGTCGAGATGTATTATCAACGATAAGAGTTATAAGCATATGGATGTAAATATTATTCAAATAAATTTCTCTAATTTTAACTCAGGGTTATTGTCTACTATGTGTACATAACACATTTGTGAGTATAAATAAAGGCTCAAAAATAATAGATAATTAATGAATGTTTATGTAGATAAATATTTTCAAATTTGGAAAAAAGTTATAACATTTGAGTTTAAAACAAACGATCTATGTCAAGATGATTATTTTATGAATTAAGAAACTGTTACTGTGTTCCTACAATAAATATAAATTATATTTCTATATATTTTTTAGATAATAAAAGTTTTTTATTCATTATTATGAATAAGAGTTTAAGTATATGAATGAATTATTTTATTTAATTGGGAATATAAGTAATAATTTGTAAATTATAGATATAGATAATGGTATCGATAACATTCAAGATAAGAAGGTCAAGTTTGATAACAAAAATATTATTATTTTCTATTATTTCCCTAGGCATATAAATGAGAAACACATCCAAAAACACCAGAAGAGATTATTTTCATAAACCTTTTATGAGGAATCATTTTACACATGAAAATATTATTTATGAAGTAAAATGACCAAACAACATTTTTGTAGAAAAGTTGATGGGGGAAGGTAGTTTAATAAAACTTATACATAATGATCTATGAAGACCAATTAGTACATAATCTAGTGGTTTTTATAGGTGATTTATAAACATCACATAAGATTCTAGTTGGTATGGTTATATGTTTCTCATGATATACAAGATTGGAACAATTGAAAAGTTAAAAGTGTTAAAAATTATAGTATAAAAACAATTAGAAACAATTATTAGGATTACATAATCTGATAAGGGTGGTAAACAATCGATTCCAAAAACTTCTTATCATACGAGAGATTTTGGAATTTTTTCCTAACTACCAGCTTGAAATACATCAGTTGAATGGTGTATTTGATAGAGAAATCAAACCTTTTGGGACTTGGTATAATCAATAATGAGTGAGTGTGAGATTTCTAAGTCATTATAGGTGTATTATTATGATTATTCCACATTCTATCTAATATAGTGGCAACAACACTATATTTTATATGGAATGTGAAATGTACGAATTTTTATTATCTGAGGTTTTAGGAATTTGAAACATATGTTTGGAATCTATATTTTGAAAAATTATCCTTAAGTTAGAAAATTTCTTATTTTTTTATCCCAAATAAACTAAGGGATATTACTTCAATAATCTCACTAAACCCAATTATTTTATATTAAGATAGTGTTTTCCATGAGAATGTTTAAATTAATTTAAGTGTCTAAGGGAATAATTCAAAACTTATAGAAGTTTAGGACCAATAAATAAGAATTTCTCCAGAGATAGAAAGTGACCCACTTCCCCTAATAATTCTGGGAGAAGGATAGAATCATGTTATAGAGGTACCGTTAATATTTTATATGATTCGTCAAGAGCTATTGAAATATGTATTTCTTTTGGAAAATGATCATAAATTAATTTTCATAGTTAATGAACCAACTATCTATAGAGAGTCTAGAGAGATTTATTATTTCATGAAATCATTTGAGTTCATTACATAATAAATGGACACTATATACAATAACCATGTAAGGAACAAGGACGACAAACTAGATGGGGTGACTACAATAGGTTGTAATTGAGTTTTGTATATGGTAAATTACATGGATAATAGAGTAATAACCTATAAAGATCCTCAGGTAGTAAACTTTTATAAAAAAATTCAGGGTATTAGGTATGAAGAGAACTCTTCACTAACTGAGATGATAATGTGTGTTTAGATATTTTTTCCATAGAAACACATCATTATTGTGAGATATATCAAATATATTTTAAAACCACTTTTCTTAAAAATAATTTAAACAACGATATATATATGGTAATACCTGATGGTTTTAAACTTCTAAATGAGTATATTAAGGTTATTAATTTTCAATAGTCCATTTATTGGTTGATGTAAGCTTCTCAAAGTTGGAACATTCACTTGGATGATTCAATCATATAATTAAGTTTTTTAAAATAAATAGATGATTTATATGCATACGAGTTGGTATGTAGGAGTGATGTGATTTTTCTAATATTGTATTTGGATCATATAATATTTATCAGATATGATGTCCCTACTTAACATTGTATAATGATGTGGTTGGCGAAGGGATTCATGATGAAATACATGAGTGAATAATCTTATACAATAGGTATGTATATATCTATATGTTTTTTCATAATAAGTCCATAAACAAATGTTAGTAAATTTTTATGGAGGTTTAACTTGGAGAACTCCAGGAAAGGGTATATATGAGTGTTACTTGGAATGAATCTTAAAAATATTCAAAATCCTTTTAAAGAGATAGAATGTATGCATAAGAATCTTTATGAGTCTACCATAGGATTTTTCATGTATACCTTATTATGTACTGGACCTAATGTATCATATGCTTCCCTCATAACATGTAGATACCAATCCCATCCTAGTGAATCACAGTAGATTAAAATTGAGAATATCATTATATACATGAGAAGAAGTATAGATATGTTACTGGTCTTTGGAGGTAATGATATGCTCATTATAATGGGTTTCCTTGATACTAGTTTCAAAATAGATATGGGTGATATCAGATATCAATTTAGTTTTGTGTATTTTAATATTTGTGGAGCTATCTATTTGAATAATTTTAAAAAATCCACCATATAATACTCAAAAATAGATACAAAGAACACTAGTCCATCAGATATTTTGAAGGAACCTATTTATATCAAGATGTTCATCATTAAAATTGGGGAAATTCCAAGTACTAAGGGAGAAATTGAGATTTATTGTGATAATAATAGAGATATTTCTAAGGCCATGGACCCTCGATCTCACCAAAAGACCAAAAATGTCCCTTTAATGTGTCATATCTTTTAATGGATCATATAGAATGGTTATTTAATGATATTTTGGGTGGATATAGATGAAAATATAGAAAATTTATTGATAAAACCATTAATATAGAAAAATAATAGGGGTTAAGTTGAATATGATGGAATTAGATACATGATAGACCGAATATATTGTTCATAAAATGTATCATAGTTTTATAATAAAGGAAATATATCTTTATCAATCATTCATATGTGTTATATATATTATATTAATAATGGAATGTTAATTTCCCCTCAAAGTAAGACTTTAATTTTTCCCTAATTGGTAATCATTATAAATTATTATGGGTTTTGATGATTTGTTAAGATTAGTGTGAATTTAATATTTTACATGATACATAATAGACTCATGAGATAATAATTAGTGACTTATTATCTAGACAGACCTATGAATATACATCACATGGATATCTATATAGTCATTGAAATACTTTTGGGTGCAAAATTAATATAAATACATATTATATGAGGTTGATAATATATCAAGAATGTGATCCATAATACTATGATGCATTTATTATGCTATCATTGATGTTGAGAAAATTAGGGAGTGGTTGAATATTATTTTAATAATGTAATAAATGGATTTTAACTAAGATAATATTTTAACTCTTATATAATAAGTATGAAATATTGGAACAATATTTAATTAGATAGAGGAATTTCATGGATATTCCTTTTATGTGATTTATGTTTTACTCATCTACTTGGATGAATGACATGTGATGTATTTTTTCAAACCAGCTAGTCTATTTTAGAGAAACATGAATGTATGAGATAAAGTAAACTATAATGATAAGTATCAGGTCTAGTGGTCACTCTATATCTTAGAAAAATGGATTTTATAAGTATTAATACTATGGATAGAGATACAACTTAGAGAATACTTTCTCATATATATATGAGTTTGTTTTATTGAGATCATGTCAGACCTTTTGCATCTTGATTAATAATGGTGTTTTTATAGAGATGGCTATTTTCTTAAAATTAGTAATTTTGGAATTCAAAATTGTTTTAAATGATACAAAGTCCCACATGATCAAATACATGGTCCTGTATTGAGGAATATTTTTTTGTATCATGTGTTTATTTAAATTTTTATAGATATAATGATATCTATATATAAATTATTTTCGATATATTCATAATTTGTTTTGAAATTTTTCATAAATTATATATAGATTTGGTGAAAGTTGGAGTTCATTGAGTTTTTTTCACTAAATAACTTACCACTAAATAGTGAATATGACCCACTTTGTCTACAATTTTGTTGGGTATTTGATACCATATCATCAGAATATAGTGAATGAAATTTTATATCATTCAAATAATCTTCCAAATATGGATATCACATATATTCTTTCTATTTATAGATCGTGAGATGATATGTTGGTTTTTTAATTATTAAATGTATTTAATAATTAAACATGAATGAGTTTAAAATTATAAGTGTTTACAGTTGATAAATTCAAATGGTTATCCATTTCATATGTAATAAAATGTTCAAACATCAAGAGACCCCTTCATTCAATGAATTTGGATTATAATTTGAAGGTTCATGGACCTCATTCTTGAAATTAGAGATCAATCACTTAGTCAAAAACATCACCTCATTTCATGATTCACTATTATAATTTTAGGGGATGTTGATAACACACTATTCTGAGAATTGGGGTCCTACCAAATTATTTAGTGAATCTAGTTGCCAATAGACGAAATTAGAAGTTTGACATCATTGATTATTGTAGAGGGAACTATATCAAACTTAAGACTAATGTTTATTACAAGACTGGGTAGTGAGACATTTTCATATTATAGTATTCCTTAATCATATTATTGATTCCTTTCTCATTTTATCTTTTTAGGAGTTTTATATTTATTTCCACAACAAATGAATATTGAAATCTACCATAAAACCCATAATACCTAACTTGATATATGTTTTTTACACATTTTATCACTCACTTTTAACACTATAATGAATTATCATGATGAAATAGAAACTATGAACTCATCTTACAAACTCCAATATTTATTTAATAAATCATGAAAACATAATGATCATTCAAAAAATGACATCCCATATTCACTTATTTAAATTTAAATAACATCTGAATAACATGATATGTAAATTAAATTCAACTTAATCTAAACACAAACAACTTATAATTGAATTTATTTACGATCATTCATATAGAGATGACCATCTATCCTTTGTTGGGGGGAACCTAATTCTAACATATAATTCATCTAAATTGGTGGAACTCTTGGATATAATTTCTGTGTGACCCTCTAAGAATATATCTCAATAGAATCGAGTGCAAACCATAAACCATGAGTTATATCTAGTAATATATAATTTCTCCTAACTAGAGATGGAAAAGTCATTTAAATGATAAAATTTACTCCAAGTATTCATTATATAATAAAATATATTTATCTAACAATATTTTATCAAGTTTGATGCAAATATTGATTCACTATAATTTTATGATTTATTTATATTTCATTATATTGCTACCAAATCCTCAAAACACAACCTAAAAAGGTTGTGAATTAGTGTATGATATTTTATTCTTTATTTAAAATAAATCCTGTTCCCACATTTACATGGGAACAATAAAATTAATAATATTAAACATATATTCAAGACATCCGAATAATGAAAGTAAATGTGATAATATTTAGATTTTACATGGCTCACCACTATGGGATACTCTAAGGAGAATAAATTGATGATGTTTAAATATATCTGATGAATCAATATGCACTATTTTGAATACAAATATTTAGGAATGTCTCACTACTAATAAAAGGGTTACTCTCATTCCAAAACTCTCTATGCACAACCTCACAACAATGAACATAGGAATCATTGCCATATTGATCTCTCTACTTGCCTCTCTGGATCATCAATTATGTTCTCCATAGAAGTTTCTCTCTAAATTACAAATAAAAAAATTCTCCCTCCTTCTGTGAGAAACATTTCTCTAAAACTATCAAATATTCCTCTAATATCTTTAAAATAATATTCCAAATAATATCTTCCTTCAAATACAATGTTTAATCATATAATTATACATTAAATCAATTTATAATAAAGGAATTAAATTCTCCAAAAATTCATATACGATCTATACCAAAAATAAAAACAAATATTTAATTTTTAAAAAACCTCATTCATTAACCCATATTTTCACCCCATAATGTATTTGTCTTCACCGAGCTTGTATTTTAATCCCAAAAATTACTGGATTCAAATTTGATATACCTGAATCTTTAGGATTTTTCAAATTTTAAATTTATTTTATATCTTTAACTAGTATTAAATTATACTTTGTAACTAATTACATGGTCAAGATATACTTCCATCTCATGAAAAAATGGATTTGAAAAAATCTCTTAAATATCCTTATCTAATTATTTTGGTTTACACCATGATAGCCATTATTTACATTTAAATCCTCCCCAAGGAAAATAAGAATTTTGAAAACTTCACCTATAAACTGTGAAATATGCTATGATGTTGTGACTTTTACATCTGTACATTTTATACTCAAATAAGAACAAGGATTAAAACTTATCTACACACTATGATCAATCACTATGAGGTCTTCCTTATTTCTCTCCCAAAAATTACTTACAACATAGATTCTTCCAATATCCCATAGAAAATATGATTTTTTTAATAATTCAATTCAACCAGGATTATAACCTTCAACATTCATCATAATCATAAAAACCAAGATGTGTTTAATATCATTATAGTTTGGTTAGTGTAGAATTTAATGAAACCAACTTCAAGAATTTCCAATAATCCTCCAATAATTTCCATGATTTATCCATGGAAAAAATAATTCAAACAATTTAATGTCAATAAATATATTAACAATAAAAAAAATATATATTAACAACGATTATATAACTAATTCTTCAAAAAAATATTATATACTTAAAGTGAATCTTGTTCCAACAGTCTCCTTAATGAATAACCATTGTTGAAACAGATTGACTTTATAAGATGTAATTTCTAACATAAAACATGAAAATTGTTTTAATGAAATAACTACCTTCCAAACCAATTATAGAGAGATATATTCTCACAATACTCAGTTGAGATGAATCACATTATAATCTTTCAATCAACATCATATCAATAATGATGAAGAAACAATTTTTTTTTCACAACAAATACTTTTTTATGATATTCATCATGAATCAAACTTCATGATTCATGAAGCACATTAATAACAACCTCTAGTTGATAAGACAATACATATTCGTATAGATAGGGATAAGAAAATGACACACTAAATATGTGGTATTCTTATTGACAGTTCAGTCCTAGTGATATCTTATTATTACGATGACCATATGTAAAGCTTATGAGAATAAATATCAATAAATATAAACCTATATCCCATAATAGTTAATAGGCATGTCAAAAATGAACCCACAAGTGTTTTTGGAAATCATGTAGATATGGTATGGGGAATACCTTGGCCTTTTTCTTTATTTTAAAATACACTTAAATGTATTAACTAAATAAAACTCATATTCATTTTATCTAGAGAAATTAATCACGGTCTAGAATATTGTCCCATATACAAGAATCATTTATTTATTCTAAGTGATCCTCATTCCTATTATATAATCTGAAATTTATCACCATTAATTTTTTTAAAATTTTAAACTACCACATGTAAATATTTCATATCCATCCATTTTTTCTTTTTCTTTTTAATTTTAATTCACTGGGAAATGATATTTCTAAAATAATATATAAGACATCTATCAATTTTTGTTTTTTGATATTTTATTACAAAAGGGAGGGGTATATAGGTGAAACATGTATGGGGGAAAATATATCATTAATCACTATGGGTATGATTTGATCCATAAATCAACGATTTACAAATGACGCATATTTACAATAAACATGGTTAGGTATTAATTTTACAATTGAAACACACACACACACACACAAACAATTATCTTACTTATTTGAGGGTATAAGAAATAAAAAATAGATATATTCACCCAAAATATCCAATTTCTATGTGACACCATTCCTCATCCTCAAAGGGCATACATGCACCCTTTAATATCCTTATAGAAGCCTTATAGAACAAATCATAATAGTTAAAAACTCCCCAACCCAATAGTAATGGTCAATATTGAACACACCAATATTTATGCTAGTGTTGTGAGATTAATTTTCCAGTGAAGGAAATTGTGATTATTAAAAGGAGATAAAATATAGTGGAATTATTTACAAGGATTGGATGTGAGATAGAGTGGAAGAGTCTAACTATTAGTTCACTAATAGATTAAGGTTGTGATAGTCAGATTGAATAGAGAGACATGGCACTTGATGTGTAGGTCACTAATGGATATAATGGACATGAAATCTATAAAAATCATCAATAGGGAAACAGTGCACCATCTATGCTGGTTGAGGTGGTGGTAGTCCTTGACTATAAGAAGGTCCACCCATGGAGATAGAATGAGGTGTATGGTGATTTAAGATGGTTAGAAGATATTGGGGACTATAAGCACTATATGGTAACTCCTATATATTGAAGTGTAAAATCACTTTTAAGATTATTAAATCATTTGAGTGTTTATAATTTGAGCACTTAACATAGTAAGAATATTTTATTATTTGAATATAATTAAGTAGTACTCCCCCATGTATAAGGTTTCAATACTGAATGACATAATAATAATTATTATTTTTACTTGTGATTTATTTATAATTATTTTATATTTTAATTATTATTTATAGTTTCTATATATTTTACATTATAGGGTGTTGGATTATGGGTAGTAAAATTTCATGTTCTAAATATCATAGAAAGGGGTTCATTCAAAGATTTTTCTTCTGAAGAAGCAATTACATCAATGTATCTTTTAGTGGTTTAACTAAAATGTGGTCATAGAATTACAAAGTTGTATAAGAGATTATATTTGGAGGGTTTCCATAGGATCAAGCTCTTATGATGGTTTTATAAATATTAGTTCAGTAAAACATTTCTTCTCTTTTCCTTATATGAGAATAATGGTTTTCCGTTCCTGATCTATCATATTACACTGACCAGAAGTAGTGTGATTTCACATGTTCTATATGAAAGTTGTATAATAAGAGTAATGTTTTGGTAGATAAGATCCATGAAATGTATTTTGGGAACTGGATGATGTATATAGTGGAATTACTTCTGTAGAAGCACTATAATCGTACATTGAATAGAGCCAATCCGGAGAAAATAAAATAAAAATAATTAGAGATTCAATATTAGAAATCTGTCATGTTTTTGTAAATGTCTCAATATTGAAATAAGTTGTACAATATTCAAGATGTAAAGAAAGAATCAAAACTCATGAAGACTCTCTCATATATATACAAAGAAGCAACAATATTAAACAATGTGCTGTTACTATAATGATTATTTGGTGGGAAAATATTGGTTGAATAATCCTCCGTTGGTCTTACAAATAAATTCAATAACATTCTATGTTAGTTGGATTCATTGAAGGTAACCTTCCAAGACCTATTTTGGGAATTATTTCCACTCTCTTCACTCCTAGAATCATGAGACGTGGTAGTGACTACTATGAGTAAGTATACCAGAAAAGAATATTTTTTGTTCAAGGATACTAGAGAACTAAACATCAACTAGGGTATTCATAATATGTAGATTCATAAATCTTCATAAATTTAAAAAATGTGAAGGGATGCAGATATACTATTGGAAGTAAAAATCACTAGAAGAGTAAAGGAAGATGAATCTTAATAATGAGTAGTTTGGTGGATGGTCCTACCATGTTTTGGAATTTAGGGAGGAAAGAATACCTCAATAAATAATATAATTAACGAATGAAGAAATCCTAAAAATATTCCACTAGCTATGGATCATTGAATCCCTAAATGCAATATATTAGTGACTTACTTCTACGTTTTAAGGATCCATCCTTAACAGTTGTGTATAATCTTGAGTTTAAAATAATGAATCCATTTTATTACATTACTAATGTCCTTTTCAAAATGAAATGTGTTTTATTTTAAAATAAAACACATTTTTGTCCAAAACAATATTTATGATTTTCAAATTTCCTTCACAAATTGTCATAATAATCCACAAAACACCATGAAAAATATTTAAAAATGATCAATGATCAAAAAAAGAAAAGAAAGAGACATAAAAAATGAATAAAATATTCATTTTAGTCTATTTTAAAACTATGATATCATATGAGAGAGTTTTTCATTAACACAATAAACATTAATCTCAAACAATCGTTCAATTATAGATGAAATCATATTTTCCTCCAAATGTTTTCTATAAAAAACACTATAAGAAAATGAAATAGAAAAATCACAATCTTGAAATATTATTATAAAACATGAGAACTCATGAAATTATTTTTTATTGAAAATATATATTTTTACCATGAAAGGGAATAATAATTCCTTTAAAAAATATTGTTACATTATCATATTAAAAAAATAATTTCCACAAAAACTCATTAAAATGCATAGAAAAGTCATATAGGTTCCTAGGACTAACATTTTTATAAAACCCCTAGAAGAACCCTTAAAAATGGAATAACATAATTAGTTATTTCCAATATAATTCTACCTAGATCATAATCATTTCCAAATGCATTAAAGAGCTATAACGAGATCAACCATTATTATAAAAAATTTATATAATCCATAATAAAATATAAATCACATATAATCTTCCATTTTCATCATAAAAACTCATAAAATCTTTCATTAACCTCATATAGAATATCATTTTTAGTCTTTACATAAAATATGGGAAATATCATTTTTTATTGGAAAATATTAAGTTAAAATTTAAAAAAATTTCACATTGAAAATAAACATGGAAAATTGAAGATTAGTCTTTTTAGTGAATAATTTCCATGAAGGTAGGAAAATCCATTCATGCTGTATACTTAAAAAAATTCTTTTCAACCCTTCTGTAAAAAGAACCTTATTTAGAAAAAATGATATTATTCTTTTTGAGTAACTTTATAAAGAATGTAAAAATTAATTGAAATGTAATTTTATAAAAAAATAATGGGTAAATAAAATATTCTATAAAATAATTTATGGAAAATTTTCATTTGGATGAAAAATAGTCTGAAGGAATACTTAATTACATTTTTAATAGTTTTTTAAGGGAAATAAATTTACTTGAGTATGACTTGTCATGTACATTAATTATATTATAGAATAATAAACTTATCTTAATTATTTAATTCCTTAATACCATTTTTATTTTTATTTTTTCTTCATCTCACTTATGTCATTTTTTCATAATTACCTAATCTATTAATTTACATTTGATGTTTTGAGAACATTAATCTTATAAGTCTGAAATTCCTTGTCTAGGTTGACGATGGTTAAAAGGATAATGATTATATGATTTTAAGAATCATAATAATTCTATAATTATCATTTTTATACATTATTTTTACTTTTAAAACGAACCTTGTAATTCAGTTATGAAAAATGAATTATGTTACAATCATGAAGATGACATGCCATACGCACGCATGAGTAATGTTTCAATTTTTCAATGAAATTGAGGGAAAGAAAGTAAGTATTATTTTATATTCAAAAAATTATAATTATATCATAAATATAAATTTATTTATATAAATACACTAAAACATACAATCTAAGTGAAGTGGTGATTGAAAATAAAATACATTCGTTCGTGAGGTGGTAGTCTTATTGTACGCATTACTAATGTTTATATTTTTTAGTGGATAGAAAAGAAAGAAGTATAAAATTTATTTACCTTTAAAAAACTAAATCTATATCATATATATCATATTATTTTATTTTTATCCATTATTATGTCCATCCAAAAGTCTGTGATAAAAAATTAAATACATCATCTCACGTGGTGGTTTCCCATAAAAACCCAGAAGTAATGAAATTTTTCTCATTTGTTGGATTGGTAGATGAAAAAGGGTTTTAAAATAAATATAATATCGATAAAATATACAATAGATACTCATTTTATTATATGAAAATTTTTAATAGATATTTCAATGTGGTAAAAGAATAAATAAAATGAAAACACTCGGTGAAGAAGAATAACTCTTCGGGAAACCTCCTAAAGTTTACAACTAAAGCCTTTCAAAGATGGTATTCTGAAAAAAAAGTTCCTCTAGAACCTAGGTATGGATGTTAAAAAATTATTAGGGAAGGTATTTTCTAAGATAAGTGGATCTTGATGTGTATAGAAGATATGGGATGGGGTGTCTGTTTATAAGTGAGGATGATAGCATGCATCAAATTTTTCAAAAGATTAAAATATATTTATTTTTTAATCCTGAAAATTTAATCAATAATTTACAATTGTAGAAGGATAAATAAGATAAGGTATCAATATGACCAGAAATTAGTATTTATTCATGTTTTGATGTCAGTTAAACCCCTATATTTTTATTTTTAAACATTTTTGACCCATTTGAACTCTTATATTGGTAAATCCCTTTTTACCAAAGTTTTAATATATAATGACCAATAATGAACGTGTAATAATTAAAACATTTGGTCATTATTATTCTATATATTTATTCTTTTTTATCCAAATAAATTTATATAAGTGTAATAAGTTCGTTTTAAAAATAGAACACATAACGTGAGGAAAAACCATTTTCCAATAAAGTACCTTTTTGTGTATAATGAAGTTTTTATTCCAAAATAGAAGATAATGTTTGTTTAAATAAAATTAATTTTATTATGTTTAATAAAAATGAATAATTTAAATTTTAAAAATAATATATAAAAATAGAGTGTGTAAATACTTTAAAAATAAAGATAGTTTTATTAAAAATTTTATTTTCTATTATTCTTAAAAAAATAATGTTTTACTAAAAATCACTAAAAAATCATAGTCAGATAATTTTGGATTGAGAATTTAAAAAATTAAATTTATTTTTTGAAATTAAAATTCTTAAATTTTGAAATTAAACTTTTAAATAGAATAATATAATACATATAAACAAATTTAGTACGAATAAAACTATTACCTTTTTTTATTATAAAATTACTTAATATTCTTACAGTGAATATAAATTGGTAAAATTTTATTCATTAATATGAATAAGGAATTAGATTGATCTATGATCAAAATTAAACTATTTTTTAAATATATAATGGTTGTATGATGGGGTTTTGGGTGATAGACCCTTGAGATTCATTCCATGATACATTAAGAGAGGTAGCATGAAAACCAATACCTACAAATGGTATGGGTAGGTTCATCTTACATATGAAAATACTCTCTAGATTGAAGTGAATTGTTATGTTTTGATGTAGATAAATAATAAAATGATATTGGATTTAAGGACATATTTCTTATTCGTATCATCATGAAAAGCCTTATTTCTAATGGGAAATTGGATGATGTGTGTTTCAAAAAACATTCTCAGATGGTGTGTGAAGTATTTCAAGTGGATCCATTATCATCATAAAAGGTGTGAAAATGGAGATGATAAAACTTAATGGTTTACTATTTCAAGTGATACATGTTATTGAGTTTAGTTCATTGAATTTAGGGCATGATCATATTGGTCACCTTGTTGAGAAAGTGATGAAAATACTTAGTTCCAAAGGATTACTTAAGACCTAAAGCATGAAGTATAAAATGTTCAATTTTTACATATTTGTAATTAAATGAAAGGTGTAAATTTAAATATAAGGTGAAATTAAAAAGAATAATATTTTAGATTTAGTCAATATAGATGTTTGGGGGATGACACTATTGTATTCTCATGGAGGGTCATGCTTATATTTGTCATTTATAGATGACTCTACATGAAATGTGTGTGTAGTTTCTAAGGCAAAAATTTGATGTTATTAATACTTAAATATAATATGTAGATATGGGAGATATGAAGATAAAATGAATATTGAGAGTTCTATAGTCTGATAATGGTGGATTATATAGAAGTAGGGAGTTCCAAAGGTTTTTCAGGCAGAAAGGGATTCAATATGAGGAGACTATGATAAGAACACCAAAAAAATATAGTTTTACAGAGGATGAACTCAATTCTAGTAGAGAAGTTTAAGAGTATTTTAATTCATGCTAGTTTCCCCAAGGTATTTGGGATGAAGATATGAATTAAACCAAATACTTACAAATCATAGTTTATCAAGTCCTTTTGTAGTAAAAAGTATGAAGATCTGTTGGTCTAGATGAAATTTTGAATTCAACCACTTTAAAGTCATCATAAAACACATATATTAACATATTGATTCAAATATTGACAAAATATGGAGGAAAAATATAAATAATTTTACATTATAGGATACTATAACTAGGAATTTGGATTTAAACTATGAGATAAGGACTCTCCAAAAGTCATAAGCAGTCAAAATGTAATCTTCAATGAAGAGATCTAAGATAATGCTTGGAACTAAGTGGAAAATTACAATAGGAGAAAAATATTATATGAAGATGAGATTCATATGGATGGATGAATTAGATTAATTGAAGTTTTATGGAATACCTCTAGAACATTAGAATCATAATCACCAGAAAATCCAGTAGAGTAACCATAAGAAATGGGTCAAATTCTGATTGTGTTTTCTATAAAAGATGCATAAAAGATTTATTGGGTCATTGAGGCTTGAGCACCTAAAACACATATTTTAGAATATTTATCCTCAAAAGAATCATTATCTAAAGGAAAATTTTAGACACCTACTGGAGAGAAAAACTTAATGCAAAGTTATGTTAATAATATTTAAATATTACTTCTAAAAAATGATGTAGATATTGGGATATTTCTAGAAGAAATAATTTTTAAGGAATATAAATACTTTGATTCATCTATGAGGGAATAATTCAATTCCATACATGTGTCAAGAACTTTAAAGTTGATAAAGAGACCTATTGAGAAGATGTTTCTTAAGAAAAATCGATTTATTGGATGAAGGAAGAGGAAAATGGTAAAAGGAGGTATAAGGAAAACATAATTTTGAAGACATTTCAACAAAAATGTCAGAATTTAATAGAAATGTTTTCCTTGGAAGTTAATAACACAACTCTATATATGGTGTTATGTTTGGTTTCATCATATAGACTTTATTTGGAGTAATTGGGCATGAAGACAACATTTCTTAATGGGGAATCAGAAGAAGAAATTTATATGGATTAGTTGGTTGACATCAAGGATCAACCAAATTGGGTTATTGTGTACAATATAAAATGTTTCCTTTATGGTTTCAGGTAAACACCTATGTTTTAGAATTTAAATTTCAATGACTAAATGGTATAGTAGGAGTTTTCTAGTAAAATTCCAATAATTTTTATTATCATAAGAATTTCCGAGGTAAGATTTTGGTTATATTACTTCTCTATATAGATTATATACTGATTTTAGGAATGGTGAATGAAATGATCGATAAGAAGAAGGATGAGTTGTATATTTGTTCTGAGATAAAAGAAAATGGTTCAATGAATTGGATTTTAGGGATAAGGATCACGGGTAACCTATATTATGGTACCCTATAACTGTCTCAAGAATACTATATCTAATGGATGTTGGAGAACATTGGGATTTTGGAGGAAAATATGATACTCAAACCCCAAGATAAACACTTTATTTTTAGCAAGGAGATGTCGCCATGAACCAAAGATGGGGTCCAGTTAATCATGAATGTTCCATATTCATCAACTTCCGGAGGTCTAATGTACACTGTGGTGGGTACTTATCAAAATATTGTGTAAGAAATGTGATATTCCTTCAGGTTTTTGTCAAAACCTAGAAGGTATAACTAAGAGGGAATAAAGTGGATTCTCTAATATTTTATGGTTAATATAATCTTTCCACATTTTTATTGAATAGATGAGTCTTTTTAGGGTTTTATAAACTCAATATTTTACAGAGATTCAACTATATAAAGGAGAAATGATAGTAATATATTTAACTTTGGTGGAAGAACAATTCATTGGATGTCGAAGCATCAACTGATGGTTTTATAAAGACCCAAAATTATCATACATAGATATTAAATCATATTAAATGAATGTTCATTATTTTACACAAACAAATGACTAAATATCATAATGCTATTGTGCTATTGAAAATATGGACACATAAATAACTGGTCTATAAATGATCTACAGAATCTCCCTATTTGTTATTAATAACTATAACCCTTCTTAGACATATCATATATAATAACATTCAACATAGACTAGGGAATGAAAACATAATAATGAGGGATCTTAGATGGCTGGTAAGGTAAACAAAGGATATGTCAACATATCATGATCATAATGGTAGGAGAACACCAAAATAAAATTTGAAAACCATACCCTACATAACATAGATAAAAAACATGAGCCCTATCAAAAATGATGATAGTGCATAAGAAATGAATTATAATGGGGAAAAAAGCATGCAACATTGGAGAATAATGTTTTAAAAAGACATATATTTTTTTATAAAAATAATCATAGGAAATCATTTTCTTTATAGTTTAAGGATTATTTACAAGGCTATTACACTGGATTTGGTTCACTCCAAAAACCATTATAATAATAAAGGTTCACTCCCAATATTAGAATTGTTGAAAAATTCATCTATTGAACTACGTTCACTCCCCATTCCAACCCTATTTATCTCTTGATATATCATTATTTACCCAATTTATTAGAAGGAGATATAGGTCTCACTCATCTTATTATTAAATTCATTCATATATGTTCCTCAAGATCATAAAAAACTATCATACCAAAACCTATGAAATGAAATGGGTTTCATAAACTTTTCATCATAACATAAATTTTCATAAAAGAACCATTTTCATAATCATTTCATCATTTCATCAAACCATAACATCTGAAATAATAAATGAGTTTTATAATCATTTTATCATTTTACAACTCATGGAAGAGAAATGGGTTTCATGAACATAATTTCATAATAAACATAAACCATTCAAATAAATAATAATAATTGTATCCTTGGATATTATGTTTAGTAAAGAATAAGTAAAATAGAAGTATGTCATTTTAGATGGAAGAAGATTTTGAAAGAAAATCACTTGGAACATTTCATGAGGAAAATATACCCTCTTTGAAAACCAACATATTTATTCAAATAAAAAATTCATAAAATTTTAAGGAAGTCAACTACTTTAGAAATAAATTGGAAAAATTATAAATTAATCTTAAAAGAAAATACTTCCTATTATGTTATGAAATTTCCATTCATGCGGTATACATTTAAAAAGATTCCATTAACATTTCTAGTAAAATCCAAATGGTCCTTGTTTGGAAAATGAAATGGATATTCATTAAAAAATATAAAAAATTAAATCATAGGTAAAATTTTATTTAATTAATCATTTCGATATTTTAAAAACTTTATTTTTGATTTTTTTGAATATAAGTTTTTGGAAGAAAAAGGGTTTTCCACTAAATAGAGAAATACATACGATTTTTCTTTAAAACATAGGGTTGAACTCTTGAGTACATTAAGAGAGTAAAATGATGGGAAACATGTATTATCTATATATAACTATATTATAATAAAATAAATTATTTTCATGGGAGATAGATCATAATATTTTATCATTGGAAGAAAAATCATAATCAATCATAATAACTGATGTTATTGTAACATAAACTCTTACTACATTGGAAACATAGAATAATAAGACCCATAGAAGCATAAAATTAAATTATAATTATAATATCATGAGAATAAATAAATTCCGGATATTACATTTCAATGTATACATAAAAACTCATCATAAAATAATATAGGTGTATTACATGACATATGTCTGAAAAAATAAAATAGAAACAAAATTCACATAGAAAAAGTCTCAACATCCTTCATACATGTTTAAAACTAATTTGTAATGAATATAAATTTATATAAATATATTACATAACCATATATATATCATAGAATATATAATTTATTTATGACTTTTTATTTCTTGTTTATTAAAAATTCCATGTTAAAGTCACATTTTGGGAAATAACTACATTGTTTTTTGAATATGTTTTGATCTATTCTATTTTTGGTTTTATTTATTTGATCAAATATATATATTCACCACAATGTTATATATGTTATAAATATCATATATACAATTTATATATGTATTTTGAGTAATCTAAAAATGTTATTGATAGAAAATGAAATACAATGTTAATGAAGGCAGTGGGTCATGTGTACGCATAATGTTTTCCCCATTTTTTATTAAGGTGAAATAAATAAATGTAAATAATTTATTAAAATTTTAAAAATAATTATTATGTCATATATATCACATATTTTAATCAATAACAACCATATTACATTCTCTATAAATCATGAACAAATTATATCGCTCCATGAGGCGGTAGTTCTCCATACACATGAGCGACGTTATCATATTCCCATTGAATAGAAATTAAGGAGTTTTATGTGATATAATTAATATATAAGTATAAATATATTATATATTTCATATATAAACATTTAATATGTTATTAAATCTATTTGTGAGAGCTGGCGATGGAAATCTGACAACATCAGTTTTCAAGGCGGTAGTACTCCGTACATATGAATGATGATTTATTATACCATTTGATGGAAGTGGAGATGGTTGTAGGTCATTAAATTATCATAAAAAATATAAGTATAGGTAATATATGTTTCTTATTATATCATAATGAATTAATCATTATTTAATTATTATAGGAGGGATGTAATGAGTGGAGATTAGTAATGAAGTGATAAAGTGATTTGGCTAGGGATTTATAGAAAAATCCACCATATGTTTGATTTATTACCAACATAAGGATTATAGGATGATATTAGGGAATTAGTGAAGTTATCTTGGTAGTTATTTAATAAAATAATTGGTTTTTTATATGTAAAGTGGAGTAGGGAAAGAGAGTCCTTTTATTAGTGAGGTGAGTGGAAGACTTGTAATTTTTGAAAAGAAAATGGTTGTCCCAAAATTCTCACATTCAAAAAGGCTCCAAAATGCACAATTATAAAATATTAGTGGTTATAAGGTAAAAATATGTCCATAAAAAGATTATTTTCCTGTTTCTAGGTCATTTTACGCATTATAATTTTAGTTTAAACCATGGTAAAACCATTTTTACCATAACTGCGGTAATTCATTTTTGCTGTTTATACTATTCATAATGGTAAAAAATTAAGTTAAACTTATTATAAAAATATAAATTATTCTGATACAAAATATTGAATCCATTTTTCAATATCATTCATATCAGTGGAAAATTTTTATTTAAAATTATTCCCATAGATATAATGAAAAAGATGGTTTTAAAAGAGAAATGTTTCAAAAGGATAAGAAGTTTTCATATAAAAATTCAATGAGAGATTTATTAATAGAAACTTAATTGTATTAATAGTTATATAATTGAAGTAATTATACTTTTAGAACTATTTTAAAACTATTTTTATGTTTTAAAAATCTTTAAATGAAACTGAAATTAAAAAAACCATCATTTTCACTATTAAAAAAATGTACTCTTAGAAATTTTTTCCAAAAGACACCTTAAGATAATATTTAAATTATTATTTCCTTGGATGATTTCATTTTTAAAAGACAATTTATAATAGTTTCTAAAATTCATTTTAAAAGAAGTTTGCAAAAGGTGAAAATACTAATTCTATGAAAAATAATGTTTTATATGTAAACATGGATTTATTCTTATCACCCATTTAGAAATAAAACAAGATGGATGATAATAATTTTATTGAATATATAATATATAAATTTTATTAAAATAATTCACCAATTTTTTTGTTTAATTTTTTGGGTATAGACATGTTTGTGAGATTTTTTAGAAAAATATTTTCTATATTTTCAAATGGTTTCTAATTTTCATTTATATTTAATTTTATCCCAATATTTAATTTTATATAAACATGCAGAACATATATTTTCATAAATTAGTTAATTCTATTCATTCCTTCTATTTAAATGGTTAGCATATGAATATAATATTATATAATAATATATTAATATTATGTTGTGTTTTGTCAAAACTCGGTATCACATATTGCGCAAGGTAGTCTAGATGTTATGTGTGGTAAAAGATAAACATAGTATTTCATGTAAATAATGATATAAAAAATATTATTGTTTTTGAAAACAAATAATTTAAAAAATATCTGGGTATTAGATTATATCTCCCTTAAAATTAATTGTCCATATAAATTCATCATTATGGTACCAATAATAGTGGATAATTATACTTTATTATATGATCATTTTTCTAGATATCTTTATTAAGATTTAGGTTTTTCCAAAAAAGAATGACTAGGTGACTGGTCTTGTTTCGTAGCACAATTTTTGTATGATCCAAAATCACCCTTGGATGTTCCTCATAAGAATGATTATTCTTTAGTGGTATGAATTCTGAGTTCAGTATATATGATGGAATAGGTATATAATTCATCGAGATAGATACATGAAAGGCATCATGAAAATGATATATTTTTTTATTGAGGTTCTAACAAATAGGCTACCTTCCCAATATGATCAATAGTTTAAAAATGACAGATATACCTAGGTCTTAGCTTTTCATTATATCATATATACAATTTAATTCTATGGATTTTCATTGATCAATTTCCACTTTATCTCTTAATGTAATAAATGAAAATAAATTTTTAATGCCTAAAGAACTAACATAGCATAAGATACATAATAGAATGATAAGTCATTTATTCTATCTCTAGTTATCATCAAAACCAAAATTCATAGCATTGGTTATCCAATTTGAATAAATATTCATATGGTGAAGCAATACATTAATCTGTAATACCACATCCAAAGATAAATTTTAACCATTCTATTAATATTTATCTTCATAAACCATAAAAATCTGTTTTTATAAATATGGGGACTAAAAATATTAAAATAATGTTTAAATTAATAACCCAATATCATAAGGTACCTCTTTATTTTCAAAAACCAAATTTGCAATACCTTGGTCATATATTTTCATGAAACATGGTAATATCTAGAATTACCATAAAACCTTAGTAAAAAATAGGTTAGTCCATATTCCTTGAAACCCCCTAGATTATTGATTATATTCCATAAATCTAATAAAGTTATAAATTCTATCATTTTTAACAAAATCAATATTTTCCATAAATCATTAACTAGTTTCATGGCCATCAATACTATCGAATTTAATTCATTCATATCCAATATCTCTTTATCCTATCATCACAATCTCTGCATTAGGAACATATTAATTGTTATCTTCCCTTAATAATTCATTTTCTATAAAATATCACTTTATCATTAAATAACTATTCTAGGTTATCAGTAACCTTAAAATTTTTATTTTAAATCCACATGAAAAATTTCAAAAAAACAATACTTATATATTTTTACATATTATATAACCTAATTGATAATTTCGAATATACAAAAATATCAATCATTTTATTTAATTCTTAAACTAGTAACTAAGATTCACCATCTTATCCCGTAACACCTCTTTCCAATAATATGAAATATAAATCAAGTCTTAAAATTCATGAACATTAATTTAATAGAAAATATCATGTTTTAAAAAATACTATTTGAAAATCCTATACCATTATTATGTTGTTTGTGGGATCTTTATCATTAGTAGTATAACCATTACTTTAACCACCTTGTTTATTCTAATCATGATATTTCTATATCAAACATCTATTTTCATAATTCTCATACTTTCCACATTTTAAACATTCAACCATTGATGATTCCTTAAAGAAACAATTATTCCCATCAAATTTCATTAACCAATCTTTTAATTTTTATTCAGAAATTACTTTCCTTATATCCAAAATTTACACTCTCAAAACATCTTCTAGTTCTTTTGAGAAATTCCCTGGAGTGATTGTTCTAACATTCTAAATATATAAGAAACTAATTATTATTTCCTCCATAGTCTCCCCACATGATATGTCTTCCATTGCATCTTTAGCGCGTATGAGAGTTAGTTGAGGTGAAAGTTGATAATAATAGATTGTGATGAATGATTTGAAATAATAAAAATTACCATCACATCAGTCATCATCCCATTTGGTTTCTCATCAACACATTTTCTATTGCATTCAATATTTATCTAGTTTTGTCTATTTCCTTCCATTGATTAAAACCAAAAACTACAGTGTGATAAAAAACATAGTGAGAAGCCCCATAATCATGAAAATTAATTTATTATGTATATATCAGGACACCTAATTTTCAATATATGACACATTATGCTTAACCTAGGTAATTTGTTATCATAATTTAGATCCTTCATTATTATTGATAAAGAATTTTTTAATTTCCAAAGAATATTACCTATGAGAATAAAACTAGGTATGAAGAATGGATAATTGTCGTGAACCAGGTGACAATTTAGTCTAGCTTAATCACCATTTTCTGAGTTATTATCCCTAAATACCATTTTTATAGAGCCACATAACCTTATATTATTCATACAAATATACATTTTATTAGTAACCACTCACTATATCCTTTACCAAAATTCTAGAACTATTTCCAGCACTATGACTCATCTTTAGAATCATCATTAGATATATCCTTAGATATATCCCTAGATATATCACAAGATTTTTATCATCCCAGTTTCTAATGTTTAACAAATCATTTACTATAATACCAAATTTTATGTCCCAAACTTCTTATATATAGATAATGTGTCCTTTAAATAAATATTAATTATATTAGACAAAAAAAATCATGAAGATCATAAATTTATAATTTATTTAGAAACTTGGATACATAAAAAATTAGTCTATATGTATGCTATGTCATCTCCCACTATATTATTCATAAATAGAATCTTTCATAGAAATACCATTCCTAATACCATTAATCATAACATACCGAAATGAATCCTAAGAAATGGTGAGCTCAGATGCTCAGTAAGGGTAAATATAGAGCAATCAATATATTATGAGGATATGAATATGAGAATAAGATAATTATCATTTAAAACCATACCCTAAATATCATAGATCATAAAAATGTGTTATTGTATAAATTTTGGTAATTCCTATGGAATAAATCATAATGGAATAAAATAACATAAATCACGAGAGCATAACATTGAAAAAAATAGAACATTTATCAAATTCATGAATAATAAAAAATAATTTCCTAATTAGTTCAAGTCTCATTTACAAGACTATCATAATGGATTGGATTCCCTCCCAAAACATCGCTAGAGTCATGTTTCACTCCCAAAATATCATAGTGTACATATTCCATTACTGGGCTAGGTTTACTCCCCAATCACACCCTTCTTATTTCATGAGATATAAATATTTACACAATCAATTAGAGGGAGATATAAATCACACATGTCAAAAAATGAAAATCAATCAAACGTGTATCATAAGACCCAAAAAAATTCATCCTACCAAAACCCATGAAAGGAAATGGTACTCATAAAAATTTTATAACAATATAACCTATGGAAAGTAAATATGTTTCATAATCATTTAATTATTTCATCTATTTATAAACCATGTAAAAAATACGTCTGTTTCATAAGAATTTTATAATGGTATAAACCATGGAAGAGAAATGAGTTTTATAAAAAAATTTCTTCATAAAAATAAACCATATAGAAAAATAATACTAATGGTAACCTTGGATAATATCCCCTATAAATAGTAAGTAGCATTAGAGGATGTCATTTTAAATAGAAAATTATTTTTAATGGAAAATAACATAAAACATTTCTTGTATAAAATATCATTTATTTTAAAATCACATTTTAAAAATTAAAATTCCAAAAAGTATTGTAGAAATACCCTTTAGAACTTATAAATTAATCTCAAAATAAAATAATATTCATGCCATCGTGAAATTTCCATTCTTGATATACATGTCAAAAAAAATATTCCTGTCACATTTTTGGTAAAATCCAAATGAGCCTTATTTGAAAACGATACGAAGATTCGTTTAAAAAAAATTAGAAATTTAAACATGTCTATAAATATTTTAATAAATAGTTTAGATAATTTCATCAATATTTTTTTAATTTTTTTAGAAAACATGGATCTGGATTAAAAATGTTTTTGACCGAAGAGAAAAATAATGAGGAATTATCTTAAAAAACATCATTTTGAACTATTGAGTACATAATGATATGTTAATTAAAAGAAACATATATTCTCCTTAATAACCATTTTATAAAAAATAAATTTATTTTTGAGTGTAATATCATGATATTTCATCATTGGAAGCAGAATTATGTACAATCTTGATAAATAGTGAGATTGTAATATAAACCCCTTTCCACTTTAGTAACATAGAATCAGAATACCAATGAAATAATAAACCAAAATGAAAATTAAAATATCATGAGAATTAATAGATTGATGATATTAAAATTTAAAGGCGATATATATACACCTTAGAAAATGATATGAGTGCATAACAAAGCTTATCTCTCAAAGATGGAAAATTGAGAAAAAAATATCTTACATTAAGTCTCGAATTCAATGAAACACTCTAAAAATAATTTCATTATATATATATATGTTAATTATAAATCTATTATATAATTTGACACACATATATATATATATAATACCATAATTATTTACTTATGTCATTTTATTATCCATTTATTTTAAATTACATATTCATGTATTTCTTCATGAAATAACTACTCTTTTTAGTGCATGTTTTTATTTTTGTAATCCTATAACATTTATAATTTTTAAATTATATCCAAAATTTTATGAATTATATTAATATTGTATATATTCATTATATATTTATTTATAGTAAACTATAATATTTTGAGATAGAAAATAAAATACATCGTTAATGGTGATGATAAGCCGTACGTATAACCGAACATTATTTCCATTTTTTCGACATGTTAGAAAAAAGAAAATTTAAAAATATATTACAATTATTGAATAATTTTTATTTCATATATATCACAGATTTTTATTTAAAACATACTTACTACATTCAATTTGTAGCATGAATAAATCACAACAATTTGTGAGGGCGTAGTCCACTGTACTCACAAGCGATGTTCTCGCATTCTCAAATAATGGAAAGTTATAAGGTATATGTGACATAATAATTCCATAAGTATAATAATTTTATTTATATAATATATAAAAACTTAATTCATTATTATATTCATCCATGAGATGTGGTGATGAAAAATAGATAATACTGGTGCGTGATGCGGTAGTCTCCGTACACACAAATGGTGATTTCATATGACATTTGATGGAAGTGTAGAAGGTTTTAGATAAAAAAATAACAATAACACTATAATAATACTTAAGATACTATTTTTATTAAATAATAATTGTTTAATAAGAATTTAAGAATGTGGATGAAGAAATATAATGAAAATTCTCTTGGAGGATCATTACCTCTTATTTAGGAACATTCATAGGTTTATAGAATAATCTATACTAGGTTGGATTTATGACCCAAATAATTATTGAAGGATGTGATGAGGGAATAATGGAATTTTTGGTTTTAGGTATTTCCTAAAAAATGGGTTTTCGAATTTTGAATTGGTGATGATAGGGGGTGGCCTTTAATAAGTGGGGTGAGTGGTGCACTAGTAATTTTTAAAGGAAAAACCCGTGACCACAATTTCCACATGAAAAAAGGGTCCGAAATGGGATATTATAGATACTTACAGATTATAAGGTCAATATATGGCCAGAAAAATGGTGTTGGACTAGTTTATAGTTCATTTTAACTCTTATCTTTTTAGTTTCACCCTAGTAAACCGATTTTCACCATAGCAATGATATAGAGTCTTTACTAATTTTACTATTTATAATGGTCAAAAATTAATTTAACATATTTATAAAATATTAATTATTCTATTTCCAAATATTTAATCAATTTTCCATGTTGAATTCACTAGAGTGGAAAATGTTAATTTAACATTAATCTTGTAGACTTGATGAAAACGAGGCATTAGAAAGAGAAAAGTTTCAAAAGTTTAAGAACATTTTATAAAAAAACTCAATATGAAATTTATTAAAATGAAAAAATGTGATTTATAAATATATAACTGAACTAATTTTACTTTTAATACAAACTAAAATGATTTTTACTTTTTTAAAAGGTTAAAGATAAATTAAAATTCTTAAATAAACATTTTTTTGACTTTTTATTGAAAACTTTCTCTTTCCATAAAATTATAGACAATTCAAACTAATATAACATTAAAATTATGATTACAAAAAATAATTTCTTTTTTATTTCAAAAAAAATTCTATATGTGTCTAAAAATTAAATTTAAAATCAGTAAAAAAATGAGAGAAACAACTATTTAGAATAATACTATTTTAAGTGTAAAATTGTATTTACTATTATCTCCTACCTCGAAGACATGTAGGATGATTGTTAAACATTTATTGAATATATAAGAAATACTATTTATTAAAATAATCCCCAAAAGTTACTTGTTTAATTTATTATTTTAAGAAATGATTGTGTGCAGAAATAATGTTTTTCAGGAAAATATTTTCTATATTTTCAAATTTTTCTTATTTTGATTAATAAATAATTTTTCAACCAATAATCCCTTTTATATAGACGAATTAAAAAAATATTTTCATAAATTATTTATTCCTATTCATACATACCATTATAATAGCTTGGTGATAACTTTAATATTAAATAATAATATTTTAGTAGTATATATTGTATCATTAGAACTCGGTGTTATGTAATGCGTATGATATAATCATTGTTTCATATAATAAAATAAAAATATGGTGTTGTGTAAAAATAATGAAATAGAAAAATTTAATTTTTCTTAAAAATATATTTCAAAAAATCTTGGGATTTTTTGTTTTCACTCTCCATATTTGAAGTAGAGTTCACTTCATAGATACAAGCTTGAATGTATTTGTTTTAGATAAAAGGGTTTGTTATGGATCTCAGAAGATCATTAGATTACATTATAATATTTTTTAACTAATATAGAATGATGAATTTGGTTATAAATCTAATGTTTCATTCTAACATGATGCCTATTCAGTTGAAGTAAAACTTCATTGGGAATATTTTGGAAGATAGAGGGTTAAAAATGTGTAAGATCAAAGGTGTTTATAATAAGGTGGACATTTCAAGAAAAATTGTATCTAAGTAAGTGAATGGGGTATGTTATTCTTCATTTATTCTTGGATAAATGGTCACTATAGTTTGGGAACTATGTGGAATTTAAGGAAATTTCAATTGGGGTATTTGTGGTTATGGAGAATAAATTATTCATGATGAAGATTTCAAAAGATTATCAACTGGAATAATTGTTGGGATTGTTTGACTCATTTTTCTGTTATGGAAACATAGATCAATTCAAGGGGAAAAATGTGGTGGATGTATTCCTAATTATTTGGTGTGAGACTGAGTGATAATTTTTGGGAGTAAATTTATTGGTAGATTAATATTCTGATTGACAGATGGTGTTGCAGAACTGAACGACAGAATTCTATATCACTAATAGACACATTGGACATCATATATAGAAAATGTTTATAAGGGGAACATTTCCTGGGAAGATCCTGTTGAGGTAGTGGGAGTCATTGACTATACAAAGGTTCTCCGTGAAGAATAGATGAGGTTGATAGTTCCCCAGGGATATTGGAAGGAAGTGGTGATGAGAATCCCCTGCAAGGCAGTCTTATATAATGTATGGTGAAATAAATTTATACATTATTGAATCATATAAGTGTTTATAGTTTGACCATTTATCATTGTAATTTTATTTTCCTTATTGAATATATTAAATATATATTTCATTGAGGATCAGAGTGCAATATTGAACCACATAAACCTTTTGGTTCTTATTTTCTGTGTTTTATTTGTAATTGTTGCATTTGTTAGTTATTTTCAAGAGACTATAGAGGATTTATATTTTACTTTTTTTGGTTGAGTATGGTCAAATTATATTTTCTAGATTCCATAGTGTGGGGATTAATCACGTTTTTCTCTTTAGTGTATATATTTTTTGTGAAGTATCTTCTGATGGTTTAACCAAAAGGTGTCAAAGGACCTAAAAAGTTCTATCTCTATGGGACCACTTTTGTATACTCAAAAAATTCATATCTAAATTACTCATACTATAGTTTCTTCATGTGTAGTAACTAGGAAAATTACCACCGTTGATATATGAATCCCAATCGTTTGGGTGCAGGATATAAGACATAACCATAGGGCCAAGATCTTGCCTCCATAACAACAAAAATGACAAAAACAACTACAATAATAAAATACTTGTCATATATATAAATGTTCTTTCATGAAATCTTACATAACCGATATGAAAAAATATCATGAATGTATAGTTTTGACAACAACAAAAATTGGCTAAAATAGGTACATATAAATGGGGCCTCGGATAGTATAGGCCTATCCAATTTAGGCATAACCTGCACATTTTTCATTCCTAATAGTCAGATGTCATTTATGTTCTATCACAGTGATGTATCTTTACCATAACACACAAACTAAAATTATTTTCATAGTATTTTGAGGTTCCCATCATAACTAATAACGAATATAATATTTTAAAATGATATATAATCTAATAACATTACCATCTATATTAAATGTTAAGAAAATGATACTATCATGTTATGAATAATACACATATAAACTTTACTATATAGATTCCATGGTAATAAACATATACAACCTCAAGTTATCGCTATGGCTTTTAGACATTACAAAATTATACGTCCATTTTCTTTTCCTCTTGGGGAGATGCAGTTCTAAATTTAAAGGATGAGAGGTCAACTCATCTGATGAAGGATGTTTTTATATTTTCTAGTAACCTAATATTGATTTAAGAATATATTCATGAAATAATTTCTTATAACAATTCCCATTTATTTGACATCTCTTTCCCCTTGTGAGGGTGAACAACCATTATGAAAGGGATTGATCTATTGATATGTTCTATGGACAGAAGAAATAATGTGATTATTCCTATTCCCATAGAACATGACATCTCATTCCCATTTCACAAGGACACGTGTGGATGTGTTCATCTATAAAAAAAATAAATATAGAAGGGAAATATGTAATTTAATTAATTCTATAGTGGTGTGGAGAGTTTTTTCTGCATGATCCTCATGTTTACGAGATGTAATCTTATTGGATCATAAATGGTGAATTAATTTATCATATCTACACTATGGAAAAATCACATTTCCTAGATCATCACCCAAAAGTCAAAACACAATTGGATATTAACAAGAAAACTAATTTTTTATTATCTCATCATATATATTTTTATGGTTTACAATCTCATCACTTAATGATTGATATATTGACTCATAACCAATAGTGGTATTCTTTTGAGATGAGTGTTTATTTTGGAGGAATTCGAGTGATAAAAATTAGAACATAGTATCACTCTATCTAAGAATTTATAAAGGTTATGTTGGGGTTTATGGTCTCTCTAGGAGGATTTAATGTTATGTTATATATTTTTTTCCATCCTAGAGGGAATAAAATATTAAATAGGGATTCATTTTTTCTTCATAAGGTGTTCATGGATTTACTAGATTATATCTAGTTAATATTCTATATAATAGGGAATTAATTATAAAATATACTAAATAATAAAGATTATGATAGAGTTTCATGTTTTCTAGGAAAGATTATTGGATTAAAGAATGATGTATTGGATTATCACTAATGAGCTTAAGGATTAACTAGATGAACTCAAGTGGTGATAGTTGATAATAGAGTATGATTTTGAGAGGATACCAAATAATGAAATTGATGTTATAAAATTTTTCTGTTTTGGAAGACCTAATTTTTTAAATAATAATTTATTTTCTTGTCACCATAAGGTAAAAGGATTGAGTGGATCATTATAAATGGATTACATGTTAATATGGAATAATTTTAGAGGATACAAAATAATGAAATTTATGAGAGAGTTTCACACTATACAAGAAGAATTAAATGTCAAGATTTTACTTATGGTCTCTTAGGAGGACTTCATGTTATGAAAATGATTATGGTGTGATGGATTTTGGATTTTCCCCTTAATAGAGGACATCTATATATCCATTTTTGGGGATAAAACCCCATATAGTTTTGGGAAACCATTTCCTGATCATGAGATAAGTAATTTCATACATTTAAGATCATGTTAAAAGGGTCAATGGAATTTATTTTAAAGTGATACATTTAGGCATGTTTTTCAATGTATTTAAAGGTAATATGACTTTGACCAGTAGGCAATGGTTTCCTATCAATGTTTTTTTGGTGAATCAAAAAGTAGATACCATTTCTAGATTTACCTGTTTTATTATTTAGTTAAATAAATTATAATTATACTAGGTTTGAGGACCATGAGGATTGAGTTCTAAATTTGACTCAATAAAAGTATTAAAGGAATATATTGAAATCATGGGCCATTTGTAATCAGAAAATTTACCTTAGGTATAAAGCTATTGAAATAATTGTTGGACACATAAGATGCAATAACTAGTTGGAGAAAATTTGGCCTTGTAGAAATCAGAATCTAGTTTGGTATGATTTCTTTAAGTATTGGGTGTTAAATAGAGTTAAAAGTATATTAATCACATATATAATGAATATGAAATATATAGTTTGGTCCCAATGTTCATTGGATATAAAAGTTTAAGTGGAATTTGGTAACCAACCAACTTAGTTAATAATATAACATGATTGAGTATCAGATAAAATAATCTTAATGTTTGGAGATAGTAGATGAACTTTATATTATGTAGGTTACTTCCTAGATGGTTAGCCAAAATATTACATAGTCCATAAGTTATATAAAAGGGTAAGTGATATCTCATATAATAGTTACATCACTTTGATAAGGGGTAATACACTATTGTGCACATATTTCACTCCATTATGTGGAAACTGGGACTTACACTCAAGGTTGGCCTTTGACGTTCAAAAATTGTACACATGGTTCTAATTGATGAAAAACAAATTTGACATAAATTAAAATTTTATAAAGTTTGGGTGCTTTGGAATGGTGTATAGAAGTAATACTCTGGAATCACCACACTATAGTGCCTCTACAAATTTATGTGTTGCATAAGTATCTCCATCATAAGATATGTGGGACATTCATGATTAATTTTATGAATTAAAACTCAAAGGTGAATAGAAATATGATTCCATGTTGCAACCTATGGGGGACCATGGATCATAATTTTCCATTGTTTTTGGCTATGTTATTCACCTATGGTATGTTATAGATTAATTCTATATTTTAGTGCTTTGGGGTTTCATGGAAGTGATGGATACACAAGAGTGGTGAGTTTAGCTCCAAAAAGAATTTATTCTTGATTGGATGAAAAAACAATCATCCTACCACTGTAAGTATTGGCCAATAAATTATTTTTAATAATTTTATTTTAACATGATTCAATAAATAAATGGGATCCGAATTATCTCACACACACTAATGTCAGATATTTGGGTTCCAAACTTTCATATGCATAAGAATGATACTTATAGGGACATATTTACTATATTTTTAATTACATTTATATATTTATTTACCTTGAGTGTCTATATTTGGAGATGAAAAACTTGAGAATATTAAAAAATAGTTGTTCCTAAAAATCTAATGATGGATTAGTTTAGTGTATCCAGGACATATGGGTTCCACATGTTGTAATAACCCATGAAAATAATGATATAATTTTGATGGATTTTTTTGATTTCAAGAAAATTTAAAGTGTTAAAAATAAGGGATGTTTTAAATTTTTGATTTTAGTTGAGGGGTTATTTTTCATTTTAGGATCTGTTCTTGAATTTTTAATTTTCATGGTGGGATTATAGGTGTTTTCCAGCTTGGTTTAAGGTTTTTTTGCTGAGTTGTGGGTTCAATAATGATATAATATAATTTCACCTACATCTATTTTCTATAGATGAAACTAGTGACTTTTTAGGGGCTCACCAGGTACTAAGTGAGTCTAATAGAGGTGAGGGAACTTTGGGGAGCCCTCAAGTACCTGGTTGGCCCTAGTCAAGGTTTCATATAATTAAGTACATTTTAGTCATATCAAATCATCCTATTTATCTCCATTTACCACCATTGATCAATCTACCTCTAGATCCCTATATCCATCTTCAATATATTTTCCTTTGTATCTTATCCCCCATAAAATTTTATGTTGTTCAAGGAGTATTTAAAGATTTTTCATTCATTAAATATGAGAAACACAATCCTATTTGTTCATTACCTACTTCTCAGACTCTCGTTTTATATTATAATTTTATTTGTATTGGGATTACAAGATGGATTCCACAGAAGCATGGTGGAATTCATCTAAATACCTAAGGCATCCTCCACTCTTTTTTAAATAATTATTCTTCCGGTGGTAACCTTTTTTATCATATTTTTTTGTAACATTCTTAGTGTATGGTTTGCCCTATGAATTTAATGATTCCATTATTTAGTTGGTAGATTAATAAGTTGGTTGGTTTAGGGATTTTGGTTTTTAATATTACATTTATATTTTAAGAGTTTTCTATAAGATTTTTATTTAGGGTTTATTTCTCCATGATTATAAAAATCATTACATAATGTTATTTGATTTTGGAAATTTTTTAATCATTTTTATGGATTCTCATACAACATTCAAACTGGAAATGTTTGATGATGAATAAGGTAGTGATATCAACTATTTGAGTGATTTTTTATGATACACTTAAATCATTCCTTTTATGTTTTTTCTAAAGATAATAATAGACTTTCAATAATGTTTTTTGGAATTATAATTTATGGTTTAAATGAAGTTATTTTCTTACACCAAGATGATGAATTTTAATCGAATTTCACAATGTATTAGGAAATAGTTTTAAAATCTAGCATTAAAACTAAAAATTTTAAATTGGTCAAAAATTCGATCTTCATAAAGTATTGTGTTGGTAAAACATACTATTTATGTTGAATAATATTATTTAAATTTCTATAAAGTTTGTTAATATTGTTTCATTATCTACAAACCCGATATTTCATGAATATACGAACATTTATTAATTTGGTTATCCATCAATGAATTTCCCTTTACATGAGATCACTCTTTGGAATGTTGTAAGATTCTATATGCGTGGTTAAACCAAAATATTATTTTCATGTTATTCCCTATTTTTATCCTTATAAAAATATGATATTAACATTAGTCTTATATCATGGATTGTATGACCATGTTCAAATATGATTACCCTTTCTACAGTCTTTATCATGTTTTAATTTTATTTCTTTTCACCATAGCTCAAATGAGTTATATTACAAATTTATTAATGAACCTTCAGTAAATAATCCCATAAAGAACGAGTTAAAAGTTAGAATAGATTACTGTAATGTAATGATGTGGTTCATAAACATGTTTTGTTTTCTGAAAATTTTGGTTTAACAAATAAAAAAAATAATATAAATAAAAAACTATTTCATTTACATGATGAACAAGTCTTCTTTAAGGGTTTTAATTCATTAACTTCTGACTTGAATTTACGATACCACATATGCCTTATAAAATGTGATTTTTTACTATACTAGATAAATTGTAGATTTCAATTTAATAGTTTAAAATGTGTTTTGATGTTTATTTTTTTAATATTTTTTGATTTTTATGTGTGAAACATTTCTTTAATATTAGTTGAGTTTCACATTTACAAAGAAAATATTTCTCTAAAATAAGTTTTTTATGATATTCTTTTAAATAGAAAATTAAATTTTTAAATTTGTATTTTTAAATCAACACGCGTGTATTAATTTATCATTATTTAGAATATAATGAGTATATATTAACTATGATTAATACTATTGATAATATAGTACCTAGTTTTCCACAATATATTTCCCATGTAATAGTGGACACTTTGTTCCCTAGTCATATTGTAATCATCAGTTTTCACTCACTGAATCATGAAAATATGGCGTGTTTTTTCTTTTGAGTGTCATAAAAATCCTATATATTTGACTTGTGACTGGTTTTTCCCAGTGTTTATATAATTTTTTTTACAAAATATTCATTTTTGATCCACTAATGAATTATATCAGGATTATTTGGAACATTATATACTATTATGATAGTATAATAATTAATATTTGATATTTTACCATGTCTATTTCTTTCCATGAAAATGAGTTCAATAAATACCATGGTTAAATTTTTAATGAGCATGTATAATGATTTAATATGTTATTGACATGTTATATGTTGTATGTATTTATGTTATTATAATATAATTTATAAAAGGTATACCACCCAATGATGTACAAAGTTGAATGGGATAAGTGTCAAAAATTGAATACAGTATACCACATTCCCAATTCCATGGGATGAGATTAGGCCATTAATCTTGTATTCTCCTTCCCCTTTTTAGTTTATGGGTTTAATACCTTAAATCTTGCTTTTCATTGGGATAAGAATCATGGTTTCCTTATCCAGGTCTTGTTTGATTTTCTGTGCTAGGAAAAAGTAGATATGTTAGATATGGACCCTCATAGTCTTGGAGGTTACTTACCTTATACTTTAATTATTTTATCCGTAACTTATTCTATACCTCTGTTATGGTATTATCTTTGAGTATTTAAAAAATAATTTAATTTTATATGTATTTAAATGAGTATACATGTATATGAATATAGTGGACATGAAACTTCACTTAATTAATTTCAAGTAGAATATAAATATAATTAGGCATTGGATGTTATATAGGATAGCTAGAAGCTGGGGAAAAGTTTTATGTTTAGACTATAAGATTTAGTGGAAGCGGAGGCCATAATTAGTAGGATCAGAGTTGTCACATCACCAAATTTACTTAGTTATGTTGAATATGTTTTTTTTATATTTGGATATTTGTATATAGATTAACTATATATTTATAACCACCTTAATATAGTTATTTATTAGTTTTGTAGCTATATTTATCTTGTTATTATTAACCATTTTAATATTTATTATTGAGATTCCAAAATTATGGATGAGTCGTGCTTAAGTGTTAAGAAAATTAATTCATGAATTATCTTATTACTCGAAGAAGGTAAATAAGTTCCCAACATTAAACTTAGACTCATCACACAGGTCTCTAGATGTTGGGGATCAGTTAATTCAATTTAGGTAGCAGTGCAAGCAATTCATGAAGAAATCAGATATTCAAGTTACTCAAATTATAAAATGATATAATATTATTGTTGGGTTATAGTGATTATATATTTTTATACTAGAGATATTACTTTTGGGACATGATAAGTAACCCATAAACATGCTTGATTGACCACATTATTGGGGTGTCTCATGGTACCAATGGATGTCTGAGTAGTGAGTATATAGCATAGGTTTGAGTGAGGATTTAATTAAATATTATGGGAATGATTGAGTGTGACTAGAAAAGGGTACATGGACAATCTTGGATCAAGAGTTAATGTATTCATGAATCATAATATATAGTGGTGAGGAATGTTAAATGAGTTTGATTTATATTATATCACATATATGTTAATAAATTTAATTAATTAAAGAGTCTATAATAATGTAAATTGTGTTTTCCAACATACCTAATTATTTAACATAAAATTAATGAATTTTTTCAATATATATATCCATAATTTTATTTTTCATATACTTCATATTAACTATATATTATTGGTATTTCATAGTATTATATACATTTTTCTTTTATTAAGAGAAATACTGATGATATTTTTTAACCCATGTTAGTAGTTTGCTGTAAGGTTTTATATATAATATTTATGATATATCTAATAAAAAATTATTTGTTTAAGTAATGTAAATTAAAAATTCATTTTTTAAACTAATTTTATAAACTATTTTATAAAAATATTATTTTTAGAAAAGGATTTGTTTAGTGAAATTTTGAATTGGAATTATACTTTCGGTAAAACTATTTTAAAAATTAGACTGAAGAAAGTGATTTCAAAAATTTGATTCAAGTAATAAGATGTGTTTTAAAATACATTATTTTATAAATTATTTTGACCATTGGTTTTGGAATGAAAATTTTTTTATGTAAAATTATTTTAATAAAGAAGTGTTTTTGATATATTATAATTTAGTGGTAGGGTAGGCATAACAGAACCTATATGACTATTATGGTGAGGAGTACCATTACAATGAGATGTAGTTTGGTAGTCAGTATTTTGAGTTATTAAAGTATAGAATAGTGAATTTTCGATATTAATATACATTATATTATTTTATTATAATTGTTTTAGGTGTCAAGAATCGTAAGAATCATGATGGATTGTGAAGTGAAATAATGTTTTGACAGAGGAATGCATTATTTTGAGAAATGATATATTTTAAAATTAGAATATGAAGTGGTAATATTGTATTTTTGATGTATTTGAGTGTGTTAGATGATGGATATGATTTTTATGTGTTAGAATTCAATGGTATGACCTAATTTTTGTTTAAATTTAGAGTTTTTCATATTGAGTGTGGTGGAAAATCTAGGTTTGTTATCAGAGAGCCTATGGTAGATAAAGGGTTATGTGATGTAGTGAGTCTTTGGAGTGAGTATATAGCTAGAATTTTCAGTGATGAGATGTATTATAGTGGATAGAGTTTAATGAATAAACTTAATAATTATATGATTTAAATCGAATTTTAGGTTTTCAAATGGATTTAGAGTGACAAATTACAGGTCCTGTAGATTTTTTTTTTATTTTGGTTGAGGGGTTATATTCCATTCTTGAATTCAATATAGAGTTTTGATAATTGAAGGAAAGATTATAGGCATTTTAGGAATACTTATTGGTTTGATAAGTGATTTGGGGATTCTGGTAGGCTTGATGGTTGTGTCATGGGTAACATTTTACTGCAGATGACACTGGGTATTCGATGATTCTAAGATAAGAGGGGGTACTTAGGGGTGATAATGGGTTTCTAGTGGCCCTATACCAGTTACGTAGTACTAACATGTTGAGTTTTTTTAAACAAGGCTATTTTTTTCATTTCACATCATCCTCCCATATTTAATCTTCATTTTATGTCACTTCATTCTATCCATCTATATCCCTCTATATGGTATTCTCAATGAAATTTTCTTCACCTCATCCTTCCATGTTATTCAAGGTGGATTAAAGGATATTTATTTCACAAAATCTAAGTTAAAACACCCCATTTTCCATGTTTACATATCCTATTATTCTTTTCTATTTTCTTATTCATTTTTTTGTGATCCCAAGATGAATTCCACCAAATCATGAAATAAATCATCTAAATCATTAGCAATTATTCTCCACATGTATGAAGATTTTTTTAGGTTGATTAGTTTTCAATTATCATTGTTATGATGTATAGAAATTGGGGTATAGTTTTCTTTATAGGATTCATGTTTTTTGGATTATGTTGGTATATAATTATGTAATTTTGGTTTGGTATATTTGTTATTGTAATTTCAATTGGATTTTATCAGATATATGTTATGGTGTTATTTGGTATCAATTTTTATTTAATACTTATATTTTATTTTCAATTTTTTCGATAATTAATTTAGTTTTTTTATTTCTAAGGATTCTTAAGGGTCATTTCGATTGTAAAATCACACTGATGAATAAGGAAGCATGTCTTAACAATTTTTCTGAATTTTCAAGAAATTATTTCAATATTCCAGCCACTTATTTTATAAAGTTAATAATAAACACTCTATAATGTTTTTGGAAAAAAATTGATGTTTTTATTCAATACCTTTTATTTAACCAAGATGGAAAACTTTAATTTCATTTCATCTGTTTTTATTAAGTTTTTTTTCAATGTATCTTTAAGGACTAATATTTTTTATGGAAAAATGTTTTTTGATAAAATTTTGAGTGTTTATTAGAAACTAAAGAAATTTATTATGGTTTTTGGTAATTCTATATTTTTTTATGTTGGTTTTTTTATTAATATGATTTCATGAACATATATGTTACATCCTCGACCCTAGTAGGCTGGAGTTGGTGTTTGATTTTTTACAATGGAATATATATAGGATATCACATCACAATGGATAGAAAAGTTTAGTAGTCTTTCAAAATAAGATATATACATGGTGCCCTTATAACATTATTAATTAAACATAGAACATAACAAAATAAAATAAACTGCTTCTGGTCACTAGTTCAGGGGTTTCATTTTCATAACAATGGGAATGGAAAAAATAAAATGGTGAGATCAAATGATTATTAAGTTCTATATAATGAAATGACAATTTAATTAAATATAATAAGGAATTGGTATTATGGCCAGATAAGTAATTTGGAAAACACATACCATCAATACACTAATAATGAAAATGCATCCATAGGTTTTGCCAAAGTGAAAACTTCATAGAAATTAATAACTGAGTACAGAAAAATAAAAATGATTATTTTTTATACGTAATATATCTAGAACATAAACTATAATACCTTTAAGAAGTTTTATGTCTCGGGGTAGATACCCATAAGATTCTGTTTGGAAATAAACATGAAGGGTTTGTCACCAACTATTATGTCTCATGTGACATATCGATGCATCGATGGGATGTAAAAGGTCTAGACTGTCACTATGAGTCCAAATAATTTCTCATATATTGATTTAATTTGAGAAAAATACACTATTTCATTATATGTATTGATTCTAGGATATAGATTCTTTAATATTGCCTTAGTTAGAACAATATTCAAAATAAACACTGCACGTAAAATGGTATACAAATAAGTCAATAAACATATCCAGGATAACATAATATAGATATTTAATATAAATATAATATTAAATTAAAATTTATCTAATTGGGGAATTATATACCCCACATAATAATTATTAGGTTCACAATACCATGTAAGTCTCAATAAAATTGAAATTGAGACAAATTCCCTTACCTTATGTCTGAATGTGTTCTAAACTTGTTATTAATGTTTTTAATAATAAGATTAATGCAATTAATTAATTACATTATAAAATTTTAGACATGTATTTTATTTAATATAATTTTATTATATTAATTTACAGCCATTTTGAGGATTTATAAGATACAATTTTAATGTTTGGAGGTGTTTGTTTCATTGATTTTCTTGATCGGTTCACTTGTATATATGTATGGAAAATATTATAAAATAAGAATAGTTGTCCAGAATTGAAATTATATTTTATTAATAAAATTAAAAAATATTTAATGGGTATATATTAAATTTAGTTATATGGTATGATAATGAAAAATTATATCACACATTAGGGATAATTTTTTAGATAACTTTGTGTTTTTTCAATCATCATGAATTAGTTTTGTCTTAAGAATTCATATTATTTATATAAACATGATCGAGAATATAAAATAGGTGGTAATACATATATTATAGTTTTGGTTAACAATAAAAATTATTTTATGACCAGAATTGATGGCATAATTTAAAGGTTGTGACACGTTTCATTGACGGTGGTAAATCAATACCTCACTGATGATGTTTTCATTTTTAAAAGAAAAGGGAGAGGAGAAGGGGTTTGATTATGAATATTCCATTATCAGAATAAAATTACATTATATATAAGATACTGTAGTTTTCATGCATATCTTGAAATAATATTTAGGGAAAAATAGGAAGAAAATAAATTAAAAGAAATTAAAAGTAAATTAAAAATGATTTACCAATTGAATTCCCCTCGTTAAGAACCGCCTTAAATACATTGAATTTTTTATTTTGTTGAGTATATGGGATATTGGTCATGGGGGAGTGGTTTGAGAAGATTATTGGGCAGAAATTGGAAAATATTCAAGGCTTTAGTGGCATGAGGAGGAGAGCTGGCGAGGGGTGGTATTTATAGTGGAGGAGAGAAGTTTATTTTGAATATATTATTCATTGTTTTATTATTTTAGTTCGAGAAAAGAAATATTTATTATTATTGTTAATAAATATAGTAATTTGTGCATTTGAGTTCAACCCAAAGGTGATTACAACATCCATGACTGAAGGAATTGGGTATTTAACTTATAATGTGTATATACCTTAAATTACCGTATTTTACTATTCAGTAAAAATCCAACTATTTTAGAAAGATAAAAAAATTTTACCCAAAACATATTTCAATTTGATTAATTAAAAAACAATCTCCAGTTTATGAAAATAATTTTATAAACATGATAAATTTAATTTTTAATTAAAATCCTCAATTACTCCAAAAAATACCAATTTTTAAATTATAACTGATTTTTAAAAGTTTGAAAAATTAACTAATGTCTCCTAAAATTATATTATAAAAAAAAATTATTACGTTTTGATTCTATTTATTTATAATAAAGTTTATTTTAAATCATTATATTAATTATAAAATGGAAAATAAATATTTATGTTTTATGAAAATATCAATACTAAATTAATAATTTTAAAAATATTTATTTACATAGAAATTGATATAATTATTACATATTAACATTTATAATATTCATAAATGTTATTTGTACTACTATAGTTTTGGTTACTATTTTATTGGATGAATTATTTTTCCTAAGGGACACATTACTATTACAAAGGTCAAGTTACTATTTCATTCATATATGTTCTTTAATTTATAGAAAGGACGTATTATTTCATTAATTATTCATTTATAGAGTTTGTTTTATGTTTTCTAAATGATTTTATATGATTCATACTATATTAAATAGTTATCTTTCAATTTAATCTATCAAATGAATTGAAATTATTTAAGAAAATACATATCATAAAATCTTGGTGTGTTATATTTTTCCCTCATTCAGAAATTTCAACCTCAAAATTTTCATGAATATTTCCCTCTAAATAGATGAGGGTTGTTCTTCTTCATAACATTATCCATTTCCCATGTTTCTTCTTCTATTTTATGATTCCTCTGATGAATATTTACTGGTTGAGTAATAATATTTTTCAATACATTCTCTCTTATGTCAATAATATCGAAATGATATTTGTAGTAAGGCCAATTAGGGTCTATTTATATTTATTCATTGGTGAGTACATGATTTGGGTTTGGCATGTACTTCTTTAATAATGACACATGGAATAGATCCTAAAATTTGGAGAGACTTGAGGTCATTGCAAAATGATAAGCTACATCACTTATTATTTCAGGAATTTAATATTTTCAGATATACTTGGGGCTCAATTTCCATTTCTTACAGAACAATTAGACACTCTTCCATGAAGATAATTCTATAAAGACTTGATCACCCCCTTGAAATTACAAATCCTTTAACCAGTTATTAGAATAACTCACTTTTTACATTGATCTACTTTAATACAAGCATTAATAGTCACTACCTTTTTTTTATCGATTTAATAAGTTTTGGGCCTGTATGTTTTCTCTCACCTACTTAATACCAACGATTTGGAGTTTGACATATCATTTCGTATAATGCTTTGTATAGTGCCATTTGATTACCAGAATGGAAACTATTTTAGTAGGAAAATTATACCAATGGTATGTATTGATACCATATACCTTGAAAGTCTAATGAGCATGATGTCATCATGTATTCCATTGTTTGAATAGTCCATTTAGCCAATCTATCGGTTTGATGGTGATAAATTATACTCCTTTGAAGAACAGTATCAAATGCATTAAGAATAATATTCATGAATTTTGATGTAAATTGGGGATCTGAATAGGAAAAAATCAATATAGGTGAACCATGAAGTCTTTCAACTTCATTCATATAGAGTCTTTATAGGTAATCATGTGGTAAATCTTCTTCTGTAGGGAGAAAATGGGCCAAATTTGTAAGATGATAAATAATTAACCATATTGAATCATTCTTTATAGTTGTACCTGGTAGTCCTATTACAATTTCTATCTTAACGTCATCTCACTTCCATATAGGAGTAGGTAGATGTTGTCTGAAAATTCTAGGTTGTTGTCTCTCAGACTTCACTAGTTTACAAACAAGACACCTTGACAAATAATTATAAATTTCCCTCTTCATGTTATCCCACAAAATTTTTTCCATCATATGTATATACAACTTGGTTCTATGAGGATATATATAGAAATTCGACCTGTGGGAATTATCTAATAGTTCCCTTTTTAGCTCAAATATTGAGGGAACACATAACCTCTTTCCAAATATCAAATCTCCATCCTCATACACGAAGTCCACCGATTCTCCATCCTTAACAAATTTAATTTTCTTTTGAAGATTCAAATCATCCAATTAAGAGTTTTTTATATTCTCTAGTAAAGATGGTTTAGTAATCATTTGAAAAAATAATTATTTTCCCCTTTATTAAAAATTCCAAAATCCATATTTAATACATCCATGAACATAAGATCTTTTTTATTCCTTATTTGGGTTATAAGCCTATGATATTTTCTACTTAATGCATTTTATACCTTATTTTCCATTCTTGAGGGGTAGTGTATTGAAGAATCATAATATTTGAGTAACTTGAGCTATATCATTTTCCTACTATACTGTTTTTTCTATGTAAAAATTTATTTAAAATTTTTGAGATCCATATATATTTCACATATTTTACCATAGAGATATTATATCCATATTTTCGGAGAAAATATTATGGATATGAACACAAGATCATGATTTGGATAATTTTGTTCATGTGTCGTCAAATTCCTTGATGCATAAGAAATAAAATTATTATTTTTCATAATGATCCAACCCAATCCATTCTTGGAGGCGTCATTGTTTATCAAAAACACATAATTTCTATATGGATGATTCAAAATTAGAGCATCGACCAATATTCTCTTTAATTTTTTAAAACATTCTTTACATTATTTTTCCCATATACACATAACCCATTTATCATTGATCTTAGTTTGTGGGTTATCCAATCATTAATTTTTTTGAATGAAACTCTGATAGAAACCTGCTAAGACAATAAAACATTGTACCTCAGTTATGTTCATTAGAATAAGAAGTTATTTTATTGACTTTCCCTTTTTAGGATCAATTGAGATTCCATCCTTAGAGAAGATATGGATAATAAAAGAAAATTTTTGAATCTATAATTCATATTTACTGAAGTTCCCATATAACACTTTTCATCTAAGTGTCTATAGAACAACTTATATGTTGTTTTCAGGATCTTCATATATTTTTTAAAATATCTTGATAAATTCAATAAATATCACAAAACAATCCTCAAGAAAACACTGTTCATTTTATCAATGAAAACAGAGGGTGTATTGGTTAGTCGAAATGGAATTACACTAGATTTATAATTTCCATACATAGTTTGAAATGTTTTCATTGGAATATATTCTTTCCTCACATGCAATTGATGATATCCATATCGAAGGTCTATCTTTGAAAAATATTGATCTCCATGATGTTGATTAAATAAATCCTCAGTGCAATGTAGAGTATACATGTTCTTTATTATAATAGCTCTGATTTCTCTATAATCAGTGAACAACCACAGGGATCCATATATTTCATGATAATATAAAACAGTAACTCCCCAATGATAAACATTATGGTGAATAAATCCCTTTCTACTCAATTCACCTAGTTGTTTCTTCAGATCTACTAATTTCACAACATCCATTTTATTTAGAATCATTGATTTAGGTCTTATACAAGGAATTAAATTGATAGAAAACTTGACTTCCACTTTGGAGGATGTCTAGGTAAATCCTATAGAAACAGATTAATATATTCTTATAAAATTGGCACACCCTCAATTAAAATATTAATTCCTCATCTTGAGATGTTATTTTATCTTCCAACCCAAAAATTTCATTTAGCAGAGCTACTAGAGGTGTATTTGGATAAGAACCTGATGAAGAAGTTTCTACTATAAAGATTAGGGATTCTATATCTCCTTAAATTTTTTTAGCTTCATTCTTCTTGCAATATATTTTCACATCATATTATGAAATCCATTATATACCAAGGATTATATAAAAATAAACAAACATATACAATGATAAGGTTTTCAAATAAAGAATATTTATGTGTCATAAAGGGAACCAACTGACACATATTTATTGAAATGATACTTCCCTTAAGAGTTTTTACCAACGACTCATTTATTAAATCAAAATGGAAAAGTCTAATTTTCTGGTAAAACTGAGAAGATATAAAAGAATATAATGTTTGAGAATAAAAAAACTTTTTCTATGTTTTAGGAAATGATTAAAGTATCTACTACCTTACCATTAAAAACTTCAACCTCCATAGTTGTGATCATGTAATCTTTCCCATCTTCCATTGGTCACTTCTATGATAGATTCTTCCAATGCTTGCGATATTGAGTTAAATAATGCCCCATTTTATTACAGTTTAAGTGTTAATTATAATTTATTTGTTTCTTCCCCTTACATTCATTAACATTATGATAATTTTTTCTATAGTTATAGTAAAATACAATACCTTTCAATCATCTACCAATATGATTCATTCAAAAATATTCACAAAATGTTAATTGATTCCTTCCATTTTTTTCTTTCATGTGTCACCTTTTCCATGGTTATAAGAAGACCTCTTCTTATATTGATTTTCTTTAAACAAATATGATATATAAAATTCCTTCTCCATTTTGATGGAACATAATACCATTTCATTATATAATGAAAATGTCGACAAATATTGTTCCCTTTTGAGACATGGATTAAAACATTAAAATAAATTATCAATATTATCCTCTAAATCACATATTTAATATATAGAATACCTATATAGTATTTGAAATATATCCACATACTCCGCAACACTCTCTTAATACCTTTTCATTATTTTAAGGAATTTTTCCTTCATTTGAGTTTTTTTCTCATAAGGAAAGTATTTGTCGAAGAATGATTCCTAAAAATTTATCCATTCCATATCCTCTATTTTTCTTCCTCCTTAATATTCTGGATCAAAAAACACCATTGATCAACATAATCCTTGAACCAATAGACTTCCTTTATGAATTTCTTATTTTCATTGCACCTCAATGCCAAAAATATATTTTCAAGGGATTTTATCCACTAATCTTCTACAACTGGATTAGTATTTCCACTGTAAAATGGTGGGTTTTCTACATGAAACATTCTATCATAGGGGTATTATGGTAATTTTTCATAACCAAAGTAAGCTATCCTAATATGGTTATGACTAGATCATCTCCAACACTAACTGTGTTGACTTTCTAATTGTGGAAATAACTATACTCTCTATAGGTATTTATTCATGTCTTTCTATTATAAGGCATTTCTAGACTATATAATACACTAAATTTTCTTATGAGTTAGGATATAAAATTTTGAGCTTGAAAAGCACTTAAAATTTTTGGAATTTTTTGTATATCTAATATCATAATCATAACATGGTTTCATTGGGGATATATTTTATTTAAAATTCTTCACAATGGTTTTCCAAGAAAATGTAAATTATCCTAAAAATATCGCAAAGGAGTGTCAAACCAGGTGTGTTGTAAGGCCTATTTTTAGGTACCAGGTTACCCTGAGTCAAGCCTAAGACACCTTATCAGGATTGTTACCCCTAGGTACATCTTTGACAAAACCACATCCACTTATAGTATCCAGAAATGGTTGTATTTGTAGGTTGAACAACACTATATATACCTAAAAAAATTCATTGATGTTATTTTATTCTTATCCTCAAAGTCCATATTAGGGTTATGTTCCCTAAACTATGTCTTTTAAATAAAGTTCACAAGGTTTATAATAAAATTCCTCTAATACCAACTTTAACAACCCCATCCCTTGTAGCCAAGAGTTAACATACACTTTTTTTTAAATGGAATAGATACAAGAGATCACATCACCAAGCATCGATCATTTTATTAGTCTTGAAAAAACTAGATATATACTTGGTTCCCTTATTACATTTTTAATTAAACCAAAACATAAAAAAATAAAATAAACTACTTCTCGACACTTATTTAAATATTTAATCTTCACAACTTGGAGAAGGGAAAAAATGAAAGGGTATGCTCAAATGGCCAGTAAGGATTATATAAGATAATAATAAGTGATGTAAATAAAATAAGGAATATACATTATGGAAATTTAAGTAATTTGGAAAACACATTCCATCAATACTTTAAAAATGATAATGCGTCCATATATTTTTTCAAAGTTAAAAACTCAAGGAATGTAATAACTAAATACTGAATAAATAAAATGATTAATATTTGGACATACTATATCTGGAACATGAACCATCATACCATCATGGAGGTTTATGTCTGTGGGTAGATACTTGTATGATTCTATTTGGAAACAAACTTGAAGTGTTTTCCCACTATTTTGATCCATGATACAAGTAAAATTATTGAGGGAAAATAACAGGCCTCACCCATCATTGAAAGTCCAAATAATTATTAATACATATATTTAATTAATGAATAAGATTCTTTTTCCAGATCCATATTGAGTAGAGGATACAGATTCTTCAATATTTCCCCTGTTAAAAAAACATTCAAAAAAACAACACATGTATAATGGTATATGAATATAACAAAAATCATATCCATGGTACAATAATATGGATATTTAATATAAATATAATTTCAAATTAAAAATTATCACAAATGGGTTGTAGATACACCACCTTATAATGATTAGGTTCGAAATACCAAGTAAGTCTCAATGAAATGGAAATTGAGACAAAGTCCCTTACATTATGTATGAATGTGTTATGCACTTATCATAATGTTTATGATAATCAGATTGAATCCATTAATTAATAAATTCATCAACTTTTAAACAATTATTTTATTTATTATAATTTTAATATGTTCATTTATATCATTTTTATGAGTTATAAGATAGAATTTTACTGTTTAGGAGTGTTCGTTTCCTTGGTCTTCATGATCAGTTTACTTGTATATAAGTATATAAAATCATATAAAATGATAATAGTTCTATAGAATTGAAATTATATGTTATTAGTGAAATTAAATAATAATTAATGGGTGTATATTCCATTTATTTATTTGGTATGATGATGAATCACTGTACAAAAGAAAATTAATAATTGTTTATATTATTTTGGAATTATTTCAATCATCATGAAATAGTTTTTTACTATGAATTTATATTATATATATATAATGGTTCTATAATATTAAATAATTTGTAATAAATGTTTTATAGTCTGTTATAACCCTATTGTTTTTTATGACTAGCCTTTAAGGGGTAATTAAAAAGAGAAAACACGTCATCCATAGATGTGGTAAATTGGCACATCGAAGACGCGGTTTTCATTTTTAGAATAAAAGGGAGAGGAGAAGGGTTTTGATGATGAATATTACATTATCATAATCAAATTATATAATATAATTTTGTTTTCATTAATTTTTGGATTGAATAGGAAAGTATAGAATAAGAAGAAAAGAAATTAAAATAAAATGCAAGGGAACAGAAAAGGATTTACCACTTTAATTCCTCTCCTTGAGAACCTCCCTAAGGAAATTGATATTTTTATTTTGTTTAGAACAAGGGATCTTGTTCATGGGATAGAGATTTTGGAATAGTATTGGGAATAAATTGGACAATCGTCAAGTCATAGTTGGTTTGAGGAGAAGAGGTAGTGAGGGGTGGTATTTATAGTCTGGGGGAGGGGTTCTTTTTTGAATATTTTGCCTCCAGAAAATAAGTAGTGATGATTATTGTAAATAAATAATGTAATTCATGCATGTTAGTTCTAACTAATGGTTCTTACATCATCTATGACTCAAGTAATAATCTATTTAACTTATAATTTATATATACTATAAATTACTGTATTTAACTCTTCAAAAAAATCATGCATTTTATAAAAATACCAAAAATTCATCCTATACATTCTTTTAATGCGTAGAATTAAAAAAGTAACTCTGTTTTGGGAACATAATTTTCTAAATATGGTAAATTTAATATTTAATTAAAATCATAATTCGAGAAATACAAATTTTAAAATTATATCTGATTTTATAACACTTTAAAAAATTAATAATGGTATCATAAAATTATATTATTATTATAAGACATGAAATTATTAATTTATTATTCAATTTTATGAAAACAAATTATTTTAAAGAATAGGAAATGGAATTCTCCTTTAGAATATAAATTGGAGGATCCTTCAAATCCTGAGCCTAATAAAGATACTACAAACATTTCTTCTGTTTTCATTATCAGTAAGAAGGGAAAGAAGTCATATCCATGCGAAAAAAGCAAAGAAGATATTCCAAGAGCAAGGGTTCGAGAAATAATATCAAGGGGGTTCCAACCCCAAAAAACAGGCTCTAATGAATATTTTGTTTTGTAATTGTCAGGTAATTTCAAACTCTGACACTCTAATTGTCTTAACAATTTTTATTAATACTCATTATTGTAATGTTCTTTTCCATTAATGAAATTAAGATCTATTTATCCTCTTGTTTTTATTATCTTTGTTTGTCTGGATATAACTAATTTGGTGCTTCTAAAAAATATTCTTCCATTGAAACACTTTGGATCATTACTAACTCTACTCTTTAGAATGTAAATATTTTTTAAATTTCAGAGTAGGAGTTAACTTTTGATATTATTAATGCTCACTCACATATTTATTTTTGTTTTATCTATAATAAGAATAGATACCATGACCTGAGATATATTTGGAATGACATTTCTTACATAGGAAAATGTTATCATTACCCTGGGTTTGTGGTTGGGGTCTTTAATGACATCCTTTCTCTAAGTGATAAAATGGGACCAACACATCCACTATATCTACAAGGGATATTAAATCATATATTGAGACTAAGAACCTTGTTGAAATTAAACTTACTAGTGCCATGTATATGTGTAACATAAGAAATAATAACAGGGTGGTGGCTAGCAAATTGGATAGAGCTTTCACAAATTACATAGCCCTGGATAAATGAGACACTATTTCTAGAATCACCTTTTATAAACATAATCATAACCACCATCCTATCTTGTTAAATATCAATATAAAACACTAGAATACCATTATTCCATTTAAATTTAACAACACTTTTTCTTTTGATCATGATTATACTAACATTATTAAACATTCTTGGTCGTCCAGGCATCATTATAATGATTCTTTTACTTGTAAAACTAAATTAAAAATTCTAAAACAGATCTTGAAAGGATAGTGAATTACCAAATCCAAAAAAATGATAAAAAATTAGTTTTTGGAAGAGGAACTTACCCAAATTTAAAGAACCACTACTAAAACAAATGTTTTCACTAATCCACTACATAAAATCAATATTACTACAAAACATGTTCCCTTACACACCATTAAAGATAACATGTGAATTTTTTTTTCAAAACCAAATGGTACAAAGACATTGATAGAAATACTAAATTCTATAACTCCATTCAAATAATTAGGAAATATAATTGACATACTTCCTTCCTAAGAGATGGGGATAACCTCATTGATACTGAGGATGGTATTTACAATCATGTAGCCTCTTATTTTGAAAATATCTTCAACGAGCCTGCCATCAACAAGGAAATTATACGTAATTTCATCTAGGTTGTCATCAATGATGAGGAAAAATATTTTCTTACTAGTAACCCTCTTGATGATGAGATTAAAGACAATGCCTTTAGTTTAAATCCATATAGTGCTTTGGGACCTAATGGTTTCATTGAGGGAAAATATCTACATTTTTGGGATTTTATTCAAATTGATGTTTGTAGATTTGTTAAGACTTTCATTTATAATGGTATGTTCCCTCATTTGTTGAACACCCAATTTATCTCCTTGATCCCCAAAAAAGAAAATTCTTTAGAAATTCATCAATTCAGACACATTGATCTAATTAATAACATTTATAAAATAATCACTAATCTTCTTGCCAATATATTTTCATCTATTATAAATAAAAATGTTTCTTGGAAACAGTTTTGGATTCATTAAAGGATGGTCCATTCAAGATTGTATTTGTCTTACCTCTTAATGTTTTAACTTATTAAATATCACTAACAAGGGTGGAAATATTTCCATTAATCTTGTTATCCATAAGTCATTTAATACCATGGATTAGAGTTTAATTTTCATGATTCTTCAAAACATTGGATTTAGTGAATCCCTTGTCAGTAGAACTAAAACTATTTTTTTAAAATAAGATAGTATATACATCCTTGTTAATTGTTCTCCTATGGGTTTATCTAAATGAACCAAAGGTGTCACACAAGGTAACCCTTTCTCTTGCATTCTTTTCTTGATTAAAAAATATAACTTAAGAAGATTGATCACTCGCCTTGTCAAGAAAAACAATCTTAAGATGATTAAGAATTATATAAATTTTAATGTTCCCAATGATAGATTATATGACGATGTTATCATCCTTTTTTATAGGGGGATAAATGGAATATAAAAAATCTCAAATGTGCCCTCTCACACTGTGAAGTAATATCTGGTTAAATCTTTTGTTGGAAGAAATCCTTTACCTCTTTTATGAAAAGGATTATTGATAATAGAAAATAAAATATTATTAATGATTTAGGTATTAAATAAAGATCCCTTCAATTCACCAACCTTGGTGTCTCTATTTTCTAGGGCAGAACCAAAGGTTTTTACTTTTCTAAAATTTTTGACTAAATCCTCTGCCAACCTTAATCTTGAAAGGGTATATCCCTCTCTATGGATGGATGTATTTGTCTTATCAAATGTAAAATTATATCTTAAACGGGCTACTCTTTTATGATTTATAAATGGTATGATGGCCTTTTTACAGAAATTAACATAGTCATAAAAAAATTTGTTTGGAGAGGAAGCATGCTTGAAAGGAAACTGGTGACTGTTCTTTGGTCTATTTTTTGCAAACCATTGGAAAAGGGTGGTCTCGGTATAAAAAATATCATACTCTTTAATTATTCATTTCAATGCAGACTCACTTGGAACCTTCTTCATAACTACACTTACTCCATTACATTCCTTAAAAATATATTTCTTGAAAACTTAAAGAAGGGAAATTTGAATTACATGAGCTCTTCTAGTAGGACATCTATTAAGAATTATTTTTCCAACACCATGTGTAACTCTAGATGGATGGTGAGTAGAGACTATTCCATGAATTTCTGGATCAGAAAATGGAATGATTCCCCTCTCATATCTATGATTTCCCCTAATCAACTTCTTGATCGCACTAAATATACTATTAAGGATGTTGTTAGCTCTCATACCTTTAATATTTTCTACAACATCAATTATGTCATTGAAAACAACACATTTTCCAACACTAATGTTTTTCTAAATTTGGAAACATTCTCATAATGGAATCCTCAAATCAAAGACTTATTTCAACCCTAGTATTATTAATAATGAAAATTATTTTAGTTGGATTAAAAACATTGATAAATTATGGTTAAAACCTTTGAGATTCACTCTGGTTTAGCATATTTATCACAAGAGGATTTCCACTGACACTTCTCTTAAATATTTTGGGATCTAACATTTCTCAAAATCTTTTCTTTATAACCATAATCACAAATACCTTAACCATATTTTTCATTCTTGTGATACTGCTACTACTATGTGGAATTATGTGCTTAATCATTTTGAGTGCATATGGTTACTAAATGGCTCAATATACTCTCAAATTCAACATTGTGTGGATATTGAACCCTATCAGAAAATCAAGATCATTTTATTAACTACTATTATAAAACTTTTTCACATACTATAGTATGATAGGAAATCTATTATTCATAACAACTATTAGTTTTTTTAAATTTAGGTTGCATTCAGATCGTCATTTCCATTTGATAAGCTACTTCGATTCAAAATAGATCTTGCAAAAAAACATTGAATGACTTTGGGATTCAGTGTAAGCTTAGGGTTAATGGTATTCGTCCTCAACATAAAACCAATTTTTAAGTGTTATAGAAAGATCTTCTCCCTAATTAGATTAAATTTAATGTTTATGGTTCTTCTAAAGGCAACTCGAGCCCCTCGGGTTATGGAGGTATTTTTCGAAACCACTATGGACATCTTCTTGGATGTTTCTATGGAACATATGGAATATCCTTTGCTCTAGAGACTAAAATTATTAGTGTGATATATGATATCTACTTCTCCAAGAAACATGGTTGGAACAATATATGTATTAAGAGTGATTCAACTACCATCATTCAAGCAATTTGGAATGGTGTGATGCACCTCACTTGGCCTCTTACAACATGAGGGATGGACTGTCCTCATTCTCTAATAGACATAAACTATATTACTACTCATTAATTTCATGAAGAGAATAAGGTGGAAGATGATATTAAAAATATTAGAGTCAAAAATTTCCATTTGGACGGATGACCTCCCTAATGATTTACTTCCACATTATGATATATATTCCAAAAAACCCCATCTTTTAGACTCATGTAATCCTTTTTTAATAATAATTTTTTGTGCTTTGGTCTTTGACCAAGGAACAACCTTATTAAAAAAATACAATGATATAATTATAACATATTAACATTTTTATGATGCCTTAATATTATTTATACATCCATTGTTTAGGTTACCATTATATTGGTCGAATTACTATCCCTGTGGGCTACATTACTATTTCAAAGGTCGAGTTATTATTTCATTGGTATATGTTCCTTAATTTCTAGAAAAAAAATCTTATTTCATCCATTATGCATTTATAACATTTTATTTGTGTTCTATATGAGATTTTATATTATTTATACTATATTAAATAATCTTGTGTGCAATGTAATCTATAAAATTATTTGAAATTATTTATGAAGATACATACCATAAATTCATTGGGTGTTATATTAGATATTTTCATTTCTATGTTTAGCCATTATATTATTGACCATTAGATAATACCAGACCTTGGAATGTTTCAAAATACTTTTTGGGTGGTAAGATATATATAGGGTAATTCAAGGTATACCCTATTATATTCCCTTTTGTGGAAAAAATTGACCATTAATCTTAAATATTAGTTTTTGTGACCACGTTCAACCAGGGTTATGATTTATTTTATCATTAACATGTTTTAATAAAGAGATCATTTATTTTCATTATATCCTTATTAAGATATAATTCAATTGACCAAACCTAACCTTGGTTACGAATTACATTTACGGAGATTTAATTACTCAACTAGCTTAACCAAAAGTGAAAATCATGTTATTAACCATTATTTCTTTTAAAAAATTTATGGTTTCATAAATAAAACATATATATTATAAATACCGTGAAATTTAATGTATATGAATATTAAGGTTTATTTTGATTAGTTTTAGATAATTATCTTACAAATTTTCTTCGTAAAACCACTTCATCATTAGGAAACATGGATTTAAATATACTTGATACAATGTATATTTTAATGTGTGTTTTAAAATGTATTTAAAATTAAATTAAATTAAGGTAGTATGAGTTTATAGTTTGAAAAGTTTATTTTGTTTATGTGTTACCTTTACAAAGAGAGTATTTTTATTCTTGTTTTTAAAATATAAAAAATTCATTTATATAAAACATTACTTTTTAAAATTAGAGTTTTCCAACAGAAGACATGTTTTTTAATTAATTATTTTTTTGGGTTACAATGATTTTTCATTTATTGTGGATAATAATATAATTAATCTAATTAAAAGTTTATCCTACATGTTACAATGTAATATTATATACCTTTTTCCCTAGGCCCGTATTGAACCCTATGTTATCACTCATTTTATATCATAAATATGCCATTATTTGATTTTTGAGTGTCACAATGTACCAATATATTTGAATTGTCACATTTTTTGACTAATTATTCCAATATTGAGTATTTTCATAATTTAGTTATTCTTGATCCACTCATTACTTATTCCCTTCTTATGTGTAACTTTGAATCTTGTTGTGTTAGTGCACTAATTTATGATATATTCTATAGATTTTTATATTTCTACTAATGTAAATGAGAATGGTAAATGTTATGGTTGAATTTTTCTTAATAATGGATACTAATTTTATAGGTGATGGACATGATATAAGGGGAATACATATATGTAATTTTGATATAATCTATAAATAGGTTTGATGGTCAATTATATACATTGTTAAATGGGATGGGTATTTCACCATTACTAATATATACATCCATTGTATATCCACGTGATGTTTTTAGTCCACAAATCATGTATACATATTCAATTTTTTATGATATAGAGTTTATACCTCGATAATTGTTATTCAGTAGGATGTGAATCCTGGTTTCCCTATGTTCATCATCTAAGATTCTAGGTTCTAGGTTCACAGTAGGTATGTTAGGTATTGACCCTCCAAGTATGGGTTGTTTGTTGCATAAACCATTAATTCATCAATAATCTATTTATTTTATAACTCTTCAATTTTATGGACTTTTAATATCTATTGAAATAATTTTTGTATATATATGTGAATGAGTTAAAATTATTGTGTATACTATTGAAAGGCATGTCACATGGCCTGAAAAAAATGAATTTAAGAACATGAATTATATACAATAGTAGTATACTACGATTTTCTCTATATTAGAAGATGTTTCGGTGTGTTATTGTCTTATTTAATGTGGTTTGGGTGAATAATTAGTTTAATTATATTGGAATTAAATTCAATTTTAAATGAAGTGGCCTTACCTTGGATATCTCCCACTTTATCTGTTAAATCATGACTCCATTAATTTTTATCATTTTTTCTCTCTAATTAGATGAAATAAAAAAATGATCTCCCCACCCAGTGAGTGAAACACAGAAAGGGGAATTAAATAGACATTTAATCCTCTTACCAAGATTACCCTAGATGTCATATATCTCCAATCACCCTTATTTCATCTCACTACTCATTATCACATGAAATGAAGACCATATAAATAGTTATGGTTTGAAAAAAATGAGATGAAAAAAATTAAAATTAATTTAAACAAAAGAAATCGATATGAATTTAAAGAAATAAAATAGTTACCATGATATAAATGGAATTATATTATCAATTAAGATCATATTCAGTAATGAGGGGTAAATAGAATCACTTTTGCTCAGCCATAGATGGTTTAATTTGACATCACTAGATTATAATTGAAAAATAAATTATCAAAAAAAAGAATATAGTAAATAAAATATTAAAATTATAAATAAATCATTGAATATGATCCTAATTTTGTGAATATTTGATCTATAAAAAGTGTTTCTACGGGATTTTCTTTAGTAGATCCACATACCATATTCATAGAACGTGTTCCTTCATTGTTATATACATATTATAATACCTCGAGAATATTCATCAATTTCAACATTGAGATTCATATCCTTCTACGGTATCATGATTTTTATACCATGGATGGTAATTTTCTAGTTGGGATCATCTAATATCTCACTAGCTTATAAGTACTTCCCAAAATCTATCTCCACACTTATTCTCAAATAATTAGAAAAAAAGTGAGTTACTCTTATGTTATGTAATGAAAGATGAGTTCTTCCAAAGGGATTCTCATGCGAGGATGTAGAGATAATTGATGTATGTGTTATTATTTTTGGCATCATGAAAATTTTAAATTGAAATATTTGGGCCAATATTTCACTCCATTTCCTCGAGATTCTTTTTTCACAGCTCAAAAATTGGTCTTTCCTTATCGGGTTTGGGGGGGGGGGGGGTTTGGTCCTTGAAATAATAAATTTTTTAATAATTTTTTGGATTGGGTTTTCATGATGGTTCAAAGTGGACTTCTCCTTATAATAAGAGAAATATTTTCTGATGACCAATGTTGGGATCGATTTTCACAAGTAAAATCTTTGGTGTGATGCGTGGGAGAATATAATGGGTAATAACTGAATCTATTCCACTTCTAGTTTGGATAATTTTTTTATTAGAGTATCTCTAATATTTAATGTGGATTCATTGTTTATGCTAGTGGGAATAATTTTGGAGGTTATTCCTTTGGTTTTGTATTGGTATAAGCTAGTGGATTAAGTTAGAACTGGTATACAGTGGTTTTTAAAGGATTCTGAGTGATATGATAAACATACATCATTCATTTAGGAATTTTATTGAGTAATTTGTGTGCACAAAAACCCATTAATGAAGCAAAATGATTTGGGAAGAATGAGTCCCCCTTCATATTCCTATATATATAGGGAGTAAAAAAGCTATCAAAAGTGTTCTGTTTCGAAATTATCTTCTTTTTTGTGCTCTAGATCCATCATCTTAAGTTATAATTTTTAATATTGGAATCTCATTGAACTTCATGATTATATCATATTCACTATATAAATTATTATTATAGTGATAACATACTGTTACTTGAGTGAGGGTGCTGTCTCTTAGTGAGGATGGCGTAATTGGTGGAGTTTATATGATGATATGTGAGGATCTCCTAGTTAGTCTTCTATTGCATGACTTTATTTTTCAATCTACGTTGAGTTATATTTCTTTATGTGAATTTGAGTAGTTATATTATTCATCAGTTTAATATTTTGAGGGGTGGGGAATTATTATCTACATAGTTCTAGAAGACACATCCATATATTCAAAATCTATGGTTGATTTGAAATGTTGCACATGGACGATCAACCTTGGTAATCCCACAATAACTTTCATAGGAGATTTATGGTCACTATATAGTGAGGTACCTCAAAGAAAGAAATAAATTTCTCTACTGAGGGGTTCATAGTATCCTGATAATGGTGTATGATACCTTAGATTTTACTTTTGGGAATGTTGTGATACCCATTCCAATGGACGATAGGCCATGATTGGATAAGTGACCATGGCTCCTTCATGCACGGGATTTTGAAAATTAGGATAGGTTGAGTTTCCATGAGTTGAATATATGTATCATGTTGGTAGTTTTACTTGTGGTAGTTGGAGGACTTTTCTAATTTCCATGCATGGTCACTCCAAGAATGGTTTGTGAATCAACCACGAGATTGGATTTCTACACAATTTATCACAGAATAAAAATAAAAAAAATTAAATAAAATTTCTCGTAAAATGAAATCAAATAAATATTCCGGAATTGAATTTTGATAAATGGATTTGTGGTTCTAGAATTTAAAAAAATAATATTTTATGATTAAAATAAAAAATTAATCCAATTTTTTTCTAAACAATGTTATTTTTAGTTTGTCACTTAAAAACATATTTAAATTCAAAAAATGATGTTTTTCTAATCAAAATTCACATTTTAAAACCAAAATCACTTTAATAATAAAATAATCATATGACCAATTAAAATGAATTATTTTTGAGAATAATTATCCAAAATAATTTCATGATGAATTTTTTTAATTAAAAACAATTTTTTTGATCAATTCTAATTCTTTCTATATAGACACATAATGATAAAAAAAGGGAATTTTAACTTCTTTTTAAAATGGAATGATGGGATTTTAATTGTGAATTAAAATGAAAATTTTCAATAAATTCTCATTTCATAACTCTTATACAATTAGTTTCATTCACCCCTTAAAAATTCAAAGAATTAAATTATTTTAATAGATATGTCCTGTCAGTAATAAATTTCACAAACCAGAGATGAATAAAATCATAAATTCCTTCAATGTATAAATTAACATTACTCCTATATAAATTAATATCTTTTCCACACTTCTATTAATGTTAAGTACTATTTTAGAGAGAGAAATAGACATATTTAAGTGGAATTAGAGTATTAATAAGTTTACCATACATTTCTCCCTTTTTCATGAGTTCCTTAAACTAGAGTTCCAATTTACAATACATTTACATAACTCAAATAATTTTATTAAGTTAAATTTAAAACTAATTCATCTTGGTTTAACATTACACTTACAAGAATGAATTCATTTTTGATGATTAAAAACTTATTGATTTTTTCCCAAATATGTATTTTCCACGAACTGTGTAAAGAACTTATTGAATTTAAACAAATGAAATTTTTTCACAAAATGACTAATGTCTTAGAACTTAATTATGGGACCCCAATTTTCCATTTTTATCTAGTTTAAATGGAAATATATAAATTTATTTTCAGTTAGATCTCTAAGGTGTTCTATTCCCCAAAATACAAGTTACCATGAATTAGGTCCAAAATATTAGTGACCTCATTTTATAATTTCTATTCAAAAAATATCATTTATCCTACACTCCTTTTACTATTTTTATACCACAAACATCCATGAAATTAGTGGTATTTAACCCAAAAATATATTAATTCTAATAATTTTTAGAACCACTAAATTTTCCCTATTATATCATGCTACATTATCATGAAAATAAATTATTTAGTTCAATATTTTCTATTGACAAAATAATCTAAAATATTCACAATAAAACAAAGAGGAATTTATTTATAGGAATTAAAAGTTGGTCTATCCACTAAGCATTTGTTAAATGAAAAACACATAAAAACAAATAAATTTATTTGTAACTAAAGATACATTTTATTTATCTCCCACCCTTATATCAAAAAAAATTACACTCAGTTACAATATTCATTTTTAGGAAAATATATTTTAAAATGAAAATAATCTAGACTAATATTAGGTGAGAAGACAAACAATGGTTTTTTATCAGTTGTAGTTGGAAGTATATTCAACTCTTCTAAAATATCATCATGGAATTTATTCACCAGTTATCTATTCTCTTTAGAGGTTTATTGTAATTCATCCCCCTAATTATTATGTACAACAAATAGAAATGCATTAGTAAATATGTGTGGTGTGTTTCACTACAAAAAAAGATTACTTGACATGAGATTTATTTAATAAGAAAACAATATCACTTTTCCACCAGTATAAAATCTTCTTTTTTGGATGTTATTATAATGGGATGATTTATAATTATCCATATACTACTATGTGTTCTTGTATTATTCCATCATTAGATCCTCCCATTCCATAAACTGTAGATTTCTCTTGTTTAATCTTTTCATAACTCCATTTTTAGTTTCGTCATGGTTTAGAAAGCCTTAAATTTTAGCTCAATAGATAGATGAATTTTTTTCACATTGATAATTATAGGAGTAATTAATAGGCTGTTAATGTTTTATTTTAGAAGTTTTTAAATTTATAATCCTTAGTTGGGATTCAAATTGTTTGGAATCATGATTTAAATTAATTAATTTTTATTTAAATAAGTATATTTCACATAGTATGGAAGAAACTTTAATACCTTTTCACAGGGGTTTTTAATGATGATTTCCACTAAATTTTATATATGATTCCATCATGCACATGTAGAGTATAAGTTTAAGTGATAAACATGATTAAATAATTGAAATAAATCTTATCATAACACATAATAGTATCTATATTTAACCCATTTTCAAAAATAGATTCATAAAAAATATCAGGTGTTTATTAGGATTCTATTTATAAAATTATTTCATAAAACATTTCAGTATCTCCTTTAAGAAAACATGGAAACTCAAAATGGATTAATAAAAACAAAAATTTCTCCTCTTGGGGGTATTTAATTGAATTAAAAATATGAGAGTCTACTATATATTCACCAAAATACATTGAAAGAGTTCCCTAATAAACACTTATTATTATCGATAGATTCTTGAGAAATGAAATATCTATAATGATAGGGGAGTGAATTATACCTTTTTTATTATTCATTTTTAAGATTTTATAAGTCATAAATATATAAAAATACTTTCATAATTACCAAATAATATTATATAAATCCAATTGGATATATAGTGGTTTATTTTTCAAGTTGGACAACCATTTGGGTGGGTTTGAGCTATCCTATATGGAGGGAACAATAAAAAAAGTAACAAATTACATTAATGGATGGTCCTAAATCACATAATGCATTTGAAAACTTTATTTCCCCTATAGTGTATGGGATAGAGAAGATGCATGGATGAAGAAATTTGTTGGGTATTTTTGGGGTAAAAAGGAGAAATAAATATCTATATAAATTCACACATTTAGGTACTTGAAATATATTCTTCCCTATGTATTTGTATTCAATTTTTTTTCATACATTGGGATTTAGAGTATGGATTCTATAAAAGGTATATTGGTATCCAATTCTTTTTTAATATATCTAGGATCTCATTTTATAATAACTATTCACTAGATTTCTTGAATTTTTTTATCATTGTAGGAATGGGTGTTTGGGGATGATGTAGGCCTTTCATCTCATCTTTTACCTTATTATTATTAATTAGGGGTATCTTTATTGGTTATTATTTTTTATTTTATTTTTAAAGGAATATTTATTCATGTTTTACGGTCTATTGACCCTTGGATATGCCTTAAGATAACGATTATTCACTGTTCCCCAACACTTTGACACTCTTAAATGTGATAAAACTAATATTCCATTTAATTATTGGAATTGAATAAGTAATATGTTTATCTACACCTTAATTTTTCATTTCATTAATGTTAGTTTGGATCTAGCTATTAGACGTCACATGTTATTTCATTAGGTCATCTGTTTATGGATCTTGAATTTTTTTGTTAATAGTTTGTAGATGGTTGAGATATATACCTACAAAAGAGAAGTGGATAAAAATATTGTTCAAATCCCTATTGGACGGGTGGTTTCTGAGGTTATAGGGTTCTACCACTATATTGAATTATGGAATAATCACATCTTCCTTGATCATAACTTGGATACTGCTAATGCTATCATTGGTACATTGAATCATTTCATCTTACATTTATGTGGAATTATTCATGTGATGATCAAAGAAGTGATAGAGTTGTATGACATGAGGGGGTGAAATAACGGTTTTCTTATAATATTTTTTCATAACTAACTATCGGAAGTGAGAAGTTGATCTTATATATGTTTTTCATATATACAACAGAGACAAAGTTTTACAATATGAACCCACCTTTTTGGGTTCCATTACCAAATTGTTGAGTGTTTTGAGAAATTATCTCAATTAGTTCTCTAACATCAACATGATTTTTGTCAATAAATAACCCTCTAGAAGAAGCTTTTATAAGGTTTTGGTTGCAGTCTATAAATATATTTTTAAATAAATAATTGGAAATTATTATCTTCACAGTGTTGGCGTGGGTAGGATATTGTTAACCAATAGAAAATCCCCCCCAGAACTAATAAGGATTCTCCCCACATTCTTTACTAAGCCTAGAAATATCCTTCATCAGTTGGGAAAAAAATTATATAGCGATTTATTTCTAGATGAAATATTTTTGTAGCACACCATATGTGTTGATATCTCAATGATAGATTTTGTAGAGCTACTATATGTAATACCCTTTATTGGGAAATGTGAACACCATCTACCTAACTTGTTTCTCTAAAACTCTTATAGGATTGATTTTTTATAAAATGATACTAAAATCTATCATGTATCAGTTAGGATCCTCTCCTACCAATCCATAATTCATTAACATGAACTCAATCATTTACATTTTTATCTTGAGGGATTATTGTTTATTGGGTTATTGGAAAATATTTTTAAAATTGAAATTGGCTTCATATAATTCTCTCATGGTCTTATCTCATTGATCCAATTTAGCCACATTGTTTTCACTTAACAGGGCCAATATTATGGAGGAATAAGATTAAGAGAATGTTTCTATTAATGTAATTGTGAAAACTATCTCCCTACACTTCTTTAGTGATTTTAATGTTCAATGATGTCCAATACAGTTCATTTTACCTCTGTACCAAAATCACTGAGTGTGTTAGGAAATGAATATAGTCATCGATTGAAATAATCTTAAGCAAAATTGGAACATAACATTTAAATCCACGAAAATAGTGCCTCGTTGATAAGAGGTGTGTTATAGGTCCCTAAATATATTAATTTATGATCCCAAAATAATTGATGTAATAGTGGAATCATATTTTATATAGATAGGTGATTGTTTTTGTGTCTATTTATTTTGTTTAATTGTTTTGTGTGTATAATCAATGGTTTAACATGATTGTATTTAAATTCGTCATTCAACAGAGTGGCCTATCCATTGATATCCAATCAATTTATCTATTAAATCATGACTCCATTATTATATATATCACATTATCCCTTTAAACACATGAAATCTCATTTGATCACCCCAACCAATGATTTTAGTCCATTCATTGAAATTTAATATTCACTACATCCACTACCCCAACCTATCCTAATGACCAGATATTTCCCATCACGTTTGGTTCTTCTTTCTGCTAACAATAATTGAAAATGAATAATTTCTAGGTGGAATGTGTGAGAAAATGAAAAATTAGGGAAAAATATTTTAAAATGAATAATATAGTGGAAATCTACAATATCTTACACTAATAAAATTTTTATCATGAGATAAATAGAATATAATTATCAATTGAGCATAAAATTCATTTACAAAGCTGAAGGTATTATCCTTTGCTAAAACAATGATGAATTATTATTCCATCATTGAAGTATTTTGACTAAGGAAATGAAGGGAAAAAAGAAATCAATACACATCATCTTAGATAAATTGATAAATCATGGAAGCTACAAATTCTTGAATGAATGGTTGAATTTTAAATAGATATGATCATAGAATTTATATATAATCTCCACACCCCAAATCCATGGAAAAACTTACTTCTTAATTGTTTAATGATTTTAATACATTAATGATTATTCCTCAATTTTATCACCAAGCTTCCAATCTTTCAATCCTCCCACATGTGAAGATTGATGGTATATATTTTCATATGTGGATAAATCTTGAATCATCTCAAATTATAAATTATTCAATTGAATATGTCTAAAGTAATTATTTTAGAATTGGAGAAAAATCTATTAACTATGATAAAACATAGTGTAATATGAGTGATTCTTGAGGGATGATAATTTATTAAATTAGAGATAATTTAAGAACATTTCACTAATTTGGGATTTAATAATAGTTTTCCTTGAAATATTTGGGAATCTACAAAACTATATTTCTTAAATCATATTTTTTTCACTCTTAGGATACTTGTCCCACTTTATTGGGATTTATAAAGAGAGTATTGGGGTTTAAATAAATTATCCTATATAATACTATTATTAATTAGGTTTTGGAACTAGTTTTAAGTGAGATTGGACATGTACTTAGAGAAATATTGAGTGTTGACATAATCCAGGATTGATTTATAGAAGGTTGGGTCTGGGTGTGATGGGTGTGATGGGTGTGATGAGTGTGATTATTGTGGGGAGGTAATGGGAAACGACTCAGTCTATACCACTCTTCACGTGTGGATACCAACAACATTGAGTGATGAAGAATATATGGAATGATTTTGACAAGGAATTTATTAGGTTTGTTGGATGCGAGGAGGTGGAACATGGAAGGTTGGAAGATAGTATTAGGGTTTTGGATTTTTTGAGCCTAGTGGATAGAGTGTGTAATATGCTTCAATGATAACTAGTATATTATAGGTTATTGTCTTGACATTATTTATTCATTCTGGAATAAGATCATGTAGTTAGTGTGCTCAAAAATCTATTAATGTGGAATCAACAGCAGTGAACAAAGATCCCCCTCCATCTTTAAACATCTATATAGGGAAATGATATTATCGAATGAAATTATTTAGTTTTATTGTTCAATTATTATTAAATACCACGACCCATCATCTTTATATTAGTTTTTTGATATTTTAATCTCATTATACTTCATATTAGTGTAGACTCACATAATCCATTACTGGATGAGTGAAAACATTTAAAAACATGAGTGAGGGTGCAGTCTTTGATCACAAATAAAGAAGATGGTTTAGATTATAGGATCAAATGGGAGGAAGTTTTGGTCAGTCTATGGTTGAGTTCTTTCTTTAATAGTGTTGGGTTGATTGAAGTTTAATGATGTCACATTGAGTAGTGATCAGATTCATAACTCTACTACATAGAGGGTGGGAAATCACGATCATTATCATTCTATAAGAAACATCTTGAAATTATAAAACTACATTTTATTATAGAGGATGTGCATGGTTGGCCTCAGTTTTTTGTACCACAGTCACATTATTAGGAGTTTATGGTAATTTTATTCTATAGTATCTTGAGTACCAGACATATGTATTGACTGTGGGGTGCACTGTAACCTGAGAGTGGCACATAGTAGCATGGATTTTTCTTTTTTAGTAGGTTGTAATGCCATTTTTTGTGGTCTATTGGAAATGGTTAGTCAATTGACCATGCTTCCATCAAAATACATGTTTTTTAATGGAATGATAGGTCAATATAGCATGAATTTAAGATATATGGCTAGATAGAAGGTGTAAATGCGGTATATTGAATATTTTTCCAAATTTTAATGCATGATCATTCTTGGATTGTTATGTGAATTGACCCTAAGATGTGAGATCTACATAGTTCATGATAAAATTGATATACTAAACAAACGATTGAAGAAAAAACATTATAACATCAAATCAATTATATTTTTAGACAGTTAATTTCAGTAAATGTTTTTGAGGTACTCTAATTTAAAAAATCATTTTTATCAATAATGTCCACAATTAATCCAGGATTTTAAAAACATAAATAATTCAAGTTCATCATTAAAAAATAGATTTATATTAGAAATTGATGATTAACTACTCAAAATTCCATGTTATAAACTAATTTCAATTTATTCATCAGAAAATAATATGATTTGATTAAAAAGAATAATTTTCAATATAAATAGACTAAATGAATTTCATGAGGAAAATGTTTTTATTAAAAATAATTATTCTAGATTCTAATTATTTCTCTGGAAACACATGATGACATAAAAAATGTGAATTTTACTTGGGTTTTAAAAATTATTTAAGGGATTTTTAAAATTAATTTAAAATAATGTTTACAATAAAATATCATCTCATCACATACACTTGTATATTCACTACTAATTTGAGGAATTTTTGTGGTTCCCTATAGAATTTGTATTTGATCACACCCTGTATAGACACTTTAGTGGACCTATATCCTCACATTATACCTTTTATGTATTATACAAACATGGTAAGATATTTGATATCAAACTTTATACTTGGGAAATGGTACTAATTCATGATTTTATACTACATTACGTAGTGAAGAAATATCCCATTATTTGTAGGAGTATATTCCATACATCACTTAATTTACTAAGTTATATAGAGTTTGTTTTGTTTTTTATAGTTGGGTATTATATATTTGGATTGTTTAAAAATTTCTAATTTCATTAATATAGTGATGTATTTGTTTTAATTAATCTTCCCTCATGTTGTTCAGGCCCTTTTATTTATCTATCATGGAGATTTCTAACTTATAAAGGATTCGTGCCAGAGTCTTATAAACGTTCATTTATAAAATATTATATAACTTAATGTGGTTAAATCATACCTAAAAGATAAATAATAACTATGAAACTATTTTATAGTCCTTGGGTATCAAGAAATGATCATTGGGTTATAATCTACATGATCCATGTTCCAACTAAGTATTCATTTCATGGATATTATAAACATCATTAACACAACCTTATTCTAAAATCATTAAATTTACCTTTTATCACAGTTTATATATGCGCCATCCTTTTTACATTCACTAGGACCATTACTTTAGAAAAAAAATCTAGTTCTCTTTTCCCCCTATATATAAATTGTCTCACCCATTTTTATAATCCTCCACCATATGAGGATATGAAAAACTAGTTTAAATCAATCAAAGACAACATTTTGAACTCACTCAATAAAAAAAATTCTTTAAATGAAAAATAAAACCAATTGATGATTAGTCTAGAAATGATATAAAACAAATTTATTGGTTTATATTAGCTAAAATTTGATTTATTGGTTTAATAAATATGGGGAAAATTATTTGGTGAAAAACTGTTTATAATAAAAATTAAAAAACTATAAACTTTTATAATTATTAATTTTCTGATAATGCAATGACATTGTTAAAATGAACAGTATTTTGAAATGATGCTAGAAACATTATTAGTTTATTATTAAAATAAATGAAATTTTTTTATAAATAAACATTCTATAAAAATATAAAAAAATTAATGTTATTTAATACTGTATGGGAAAAAGTTAAATGCAGTTTAATGAATTATATTCCTTTAATCATCCCATATTTTAATCATGTTTCATTATACTAAAAGGTAAATAATGATTTATGATATATTTTAATTTGATAATATAAATTTAATAACCCCTTAAAATTTCAATAATTATTTATATATTTGTTTAATTTATACTTTCTAATTTAGAATGTTTATGAACGATTAAGGTTTCCCAAACTGAACCAAACCAAAAACCCAAAAATATAATATCCATATACACACATGAACTAATTAATTAATTTACAAAAAAATATAAAAATTTTATATGGGTTGGTTCATTTGGTTTAGTTTGGATAATTTTATCCTACAAACAACTACTAATTATAAAAAAATCATATCGAAGAAGTTCTCTTTCCATAAAAGGTCTTCATGAACATGCATTGAACCTTTTCCATTATTTCTCCCAATACACAATTACCGGTTAAGTGAAAGTCTCTTTTGAACCGTTATTTCATATATTTATGTTACATATGATGAAATTAGTGTGAATTATATCTTTAACTCAGCACAATGATTTGAACATTATTTCTAGACATTGTGGAATTAGGAAAAGATTTATGATTTCCATATACATTATTTTTATAATTCCATTAACCCATGTTACCTAAAGCCAGTGGGTTATTTATTACTTGGTAATCATATTAAATTATATTATATATCCAAATGAAGGTTTAGTAGTACTTAAGAATCTAGATACAACATTATTAAATTACATTCCAAATTATAATGATTATATTATTCAAATACATATTATTTTCATTTAATGATTTATATGGAGTCAATAATACATAGTTTTTACCAGTATTACTAAGAGTATTGGGAAACCTAATAAAAAGTAGTCTTAATAGATTATTAAGGGATAATTTACTATGAAACCAAACATTTCATAATAATAAAAGAAATGACATAAAAATAATATATAATCAACTGCGACATATAATTGTAACATAATCATAACATAATCAAAAAAATTAAAAAATCTATCTTAAGGATAATAATAAATTATATCATACTGATGTGAATGGTGAGAATTCATAATGCTGGACTTGATAAATATACTCTACATTTCTTATGAAAATACATCATACATAATTTGAATGCATACACCAAATACCCTATCATGTTGTACAATGAGAACTACTTGTTCATTGAGGAGCTATATCAGACTCAAAATACAAATTAATTTCATCTGATAAATTTTAATAGGATTTTCTAATTCTAAAATCATAACCATATAATTAAGGCCATATGTTTAGATATAGTACATAAAAAGGGAATAAATACACAAAATACGTATCTAATATTCTCATGGGATATACAAATTCACTTAGAAGTTGTATAATTTCTTAATAAAAGATCGAATAAAAAATTATGAATTTATTCACATATAAATAATTAATAGTAAATACATGGATTCATATTCAATAGAATATAAATAAAAAATACATAATGTAATTTCTTAATTAATCATAGCTTACATGATTTTTCTATATAAATAATAATTATATAGACATGTCAATTTATATCATAAGTTAATGAATTTATAATGACATGACGGTAAATTCCAAATTATCTTATTGAAATAATTATTGATTACAAATGTTAAAATAAACTCCCTTACTAAGAGAGGAATCTAGAATTATAGTTACCATGTACTTATCAATTATAAGAAAATCAATGGGTTTAGAAAAGTGTGTAAATTTATTTATAATGGTCTGGGACTCAAGTTAACTAGGATAAATCCCCTTTAAATTTAGGAGTATAAAATCAAACATATTTTATACACATAAATGGCATGAAATTTCATTAAGGAGAAGATTATAGGTCTATATTCTTTGATTAATTTGGTGAACATGTACCCAAATCAAATGTAATCCACCTGAGAGCTGATGAAGGATCCACCAACTACCTCACCATTAAATTTCCTTAAAATGAGTACCCATTTAAGAAATAATTCATCCATATTACCAAAATACCTGAAATAAAAATGGGTTTTGATCATGGGAAAATATAAAATTTTATGTCTCTTGGGAGAATTTCAATATTATAATGACTTATAAATGGAATATAATATATGAGAAATGGATTCCCACATTCATATGATATCATAATGATATTACGTTGTGATATTTTAGTCATATTATAACACTAAATTGGAAATTGGAAAGGTTGATGAAACTAATATGAAAATGGGAATAAAAAAAGATAATAAAGACCCTTACCTCTTATGAGATTCTTATCCTAGAGTCATCCATTAGAACCAAATAAGACTTTATTACTGAATATAGAGATATGGGAGAGAATAAATGAGATATATATATAGATATAAATAAAACATGGTGTATATAAGAATGAGAAGTGGGGGTGTGTATTTATAGGTTTTCTATTATCTAAAGTGTTATAATAATCCCTATAGTTATTTGTTACCTCCCTTAATTCTTTAATATAATAATTAGTTCCAAAATTAGTAAAATAGAATATTGTGTTTGAGTTGGTATATAAATATATATATATTTCCATATTTTACAAATTTCAATGTATTTAACCATTTTTTATATTTTTTACTTTTTTTAAAACATAATTAAAATTTTTACCTATTAATTAATTTATATATCCTTATTCAAAATATAAAATCCATTTTTTCAAATTATTCTTTTAATTATGTGAAATATAACTTTTAAATTGGGATGATACAATTAATAAAATGCGTTTTATAAGAGTAAAAACTATTTTATTCCTAACCAAACATAAAAAATAATAACAATTAACCCATAGACACATAAACCCCGATTACACACGCATAATGCATAAGGGTCAAGTGTGTAACTGTTTTACTAACAGGCAGTGGTTTTTCAAACATTGACTCAGTAGTGATTTCCACTAACTTAACAATCTATGACAAATTATTCTAATTAAAACTCAATTAATTTTTTTTTCATGGGTTTGGTCTAATAAAAAACTTAGTGATACTACCTCTATCCCAAGCTCTAATAATTGTACTTAATAATGGATTTTCCTAATATTAATACCCACATTTTCATCTTTTGTTAAGAAAATAACTCTTTTCAATAGCCTTATTACTTTAAAAAATTGTAATGTTAACTTTATAATGACTTTATAACCAATGTTTAAATTTAACAATAGCCACATTTACTCATAATTAATATAAATTCATTAATACCAATACACCATATAATAATTCCTATTTCTAGTTTTTTTAAAATATTCTTTTTTATCATGTAATTTTTTTATTTTTTATATACTTGTTATAATCATGATATTTAATGATGGAAATGAGTTAAGTTCCATTTATAAGGTAATTTGATTATTTGTTTTATTATTTATTATCCATTATAAGCTATAAATTTATTAATAACGTTTTATTTTTTATTTTTACTATAGGTTTTTGTAAGATGATTATTTATTACTATAATATTTTTGTAGAAATGGGTGGGGAAAAATAACTCTTTAATATGGAGAGTGGAGTGATGTGAGTAATGTCACGACATATGATTGTGTTCACATGAGGGAAGGCTGATGAATAAATCAACATAAGTGTCCCACCTCTATAATTCTATTTGTGAATTTGGAACAAGTTGAGGTGGTTCTTCTCAATTTTCATGGATTCCCCTAAACACATTTAAAATTGGGGGAGCGCGCTTTGAATAAAAATTATATTGAATGTGAATTTATGAAAAAATGTGGGAAAACCTCTATCATCACTTCTTCAATATTTCTTGTTTACTAATGTAGTTGGTGATTTCCTTAAATGACCATAAATAGTCATGTTGTTTGATTTCAAAACACTATCTGTCATATACTAATATTCTGAATTAAATCTTCAATATATGATAATTTAGTCTTGAACAGAACATAACCATCCTTTGGAACAAATGATGGGTCTCAAATATAGTGCTCTATAAGTGATATATGGAAGATGTACTATACTTTTTAAATGATTGGTGACATGTATAAAAAATATTCCACAACTCCTATCCACACTAATATTTCAAATGGTTCAATGTATCATGTAATGATCATCCCTTTATTGAAAAATTCCACACCACTCTTTCATGGAGATATATTTAGAAAGATATAGTCACTTGATTGAAACTTAATATCCTTCCTCTAGTTGACAGTATAAATTTTATATGTACTATGTTCCACGTTGATATGACTTTGGATGGATCTTACCTTCTCTAATCTCCATTATGAATGTTCTAGACATAATAACTCGTATTCTCTCAATTCAACCCAACATTCGTGAGTCAAACATCTATTTAAAGTTAATTATTTATATGGTTCTATTTTAATATTGGTGTGGTATATGTTACTCATTGAAAAAACCATTGTATGTAAATATTAATCCAACATTCATGGAATTCAACTGAGCATTACCTTATCAATTCCTGTAATGTTTGGATAGTCCTCTCTTTCTATCCATTTGTTTTAGGATGATATATTGTGATAAAATTATAATTTTTACTTAAATATATTTTAATAATTTTCCATAATTTTTATGGGAACCTTGGATCATAACCAGATACAATTTTTAACAGTTAAACATGAAGTCTCATGAATTCATTTATATACAACCAAGATAGTTGATCTAAATTTAAATATACAAAAATTTCTAGGAAATGATATATCTCTATATGATGATCTATAATGAACCCTATTTGATTATCCCCTTTGGATATATTATGAATATCAGTTATCAAATCCATAATAATATTATTCCACTTACATTATAGTATACGTAATGTATTGTTACAACTTTTTCAGAGTTTTCTTTTAGCATTTATGTTGTGTCATAATAAGAATATATTAGCATAATCTTCAATCTTTCACTTTTTTTCCTATATAAATCCTGTTTGATATCTATAAACATGTCTATATTACCCATATGTATTGATATGTTTGACCTTTTGAGCTTCATATAATAGATCATTATTCATCTCTACTATTTATGGTGCACATAACATTTTACCATACAATAATATACCATCTTCATCAATATTAAATTCATAAAACGTTCCATTTATTAGATCTAGCATCTTTTTTTATAGGGAATCAGCCTCATATTGAGATTTCAAAATCCTATCTAATAAAGAAGATTGAGTATTTTCACGGAATAAAAGTGATGTTTAACCTTATATTATATTTTTCATGCCCATTATTACTATATCCTTGAGAATTAAATCATTATTTACACTAACAATGAATAATAATCTTGATATTTTATACTAAACTCATATATTATATTAGCCTCATTCCTATAATGATAATGTATTGAAAAATCATAGTCCATGAGTAGTTCAAAATATTTTTATTTCATCATATTAATATATTCTTGAGAAAATATATATTTAAAACTCTTTTAATCAGTATATATATTTATCTTATTTCTATCTATAGAGATAATAACTCTATATGTTTTGTGAAATGATCAGTATCATCAAATATAAATCATGGGTTGGATAATTCAAATCCCATGGTTTCAATTATTGTGAGGCATAATACAATACTATATTATTTTTTGTAAGATAACATTTAAGGGGATTCCTGGATGCACTATTAAAAATAACAAAACCTTATTTTACTTATAAAATATTTAATACTATTTTATTTATCAATATTCTCATAAATTCATCAATGTTGTATTTTCTTGGACTGATTATGATGACCTAATGTTTAGGGGAGAATATTGTTTTTAAATACATAAAACTATTATTTAAACTAAATAATCAGTTTGACCAATTATTTTATACTAAAATAGATCAAGGAAATAAAATTTTGAAATATGAAATCAAGTGAAAAAAAATTAATAGTTTATTTTTAAATTAGTTCAAAATAGAATATCTTACATGTACTATTAATGCTTCTCTACTCGGCGAGAAGAATTTTACTCACTAGAATAATACCTTACTTTTGAATGGAGTTTTAATATTTTATATACTGTTACCTTTTTCTTATTTGGATGTACAGCCCAACAACACCCGATTCTTTTCCTAGGAGTCACAACCCAATGATGTACCTTTTGTTTCATAGTTATAGCCGATAATAAGACTGTATTTTGATTGGGAGAAACTTAATATGATGAATAAACACAAGAAAAAAATAAAATAAAATGATTTAACAATGAAAAATATTATGAAACTATGAAGAGAAAATGAGTGAGGAATAAGAAGAATTTGATGAATCAATTTGATCACTTCTCCAACATATTGAAATTTTAAGTTCCTTCACGATCACACAATTGTGGATCAATTATTATATTAGAAAATATTTAATAATTGTATATCTATCTCAAATATTATCTCTTGAATAATCATGGAATGTATCATGATTTCCCATTATTATTTGAATGATCTATGTTGAGTTTCATAAGAAATATCAAATGATCAAATCAATGGTAAGCCCCCCTTCTTAAATCTTGAGCAGGTGGGTGTTTCTTATTATCAAATCAAAATAATTCAAGAGTTATAAATAATAATAACCTACACATTTTCATTTATCTTTATGAAGGATTTATCGCAAGATTAAAAGTTTATTGTAAAATTTAAAAGACATATAGTAGTTTCATTAAAAATTAGAGTTATTTCAAAAAATCATTAAATAGTTAAAATAATACAAATATACTTATAAAAATTATTTTTTTTAAATTATACAAAGAACTGGGCATTGTAATGCCCTATAAATGAAAATGGAAATTATGTGAATGAGTTATTTTTAATTTTTTATGTTTGATTCTGTATCTACATATAGTTCATTTTAATGTGTTTATGTGTAATTATGAAACTTTTTAGTGTGATTTGATTATGTGTATCCATGATAAATTATTATCACCAGTTTAATTTAGATCACAATTTATTTTACTTCAAATAAGAATTTATTAATATTAAATTCAAATGAATTAGACATCATAAGTATTTTATCATATATCAAATACATCATAAATCATTAATCATGAGTATTTTTGATATAATACATCAAAAAAGCTTTCATAAGCCTTTTAAAATCATTAAACTTCCTAATAATGTGACTTTTCAATTTTTAAAATACTTAATCCAAAATTGAATGAATTTATGAAGTTAATATTTATATTATATTTAACCAAAAATAAATGTAAAATGTCTATAATCTGTACAATGACATGGTGTGTGTCTTTATTCCATTTTTGCACATAGATAATGAAAAAAGAAATGGTTTCCACCATAACATGTCTATTATCAAAATACTCTATGGATGGAAATTTTCATCGGTAGACCATAAATCTAAAATGGCCAATATTATAGTGTAAATATTTCAAGTTAGACTTTTTATGATATGAATAATAGAAAAAAATAGTTCACATAAAGGTAATAAAAAACTTTACCTCATGGTATAAGAATAACATAAAAGTTTCATAAAGGTAATATTCTTTTTGTGTAATACTAATATAGAATTTTATGTGATTTATAATAGTATAATACTTTTTAAAAGACTTTTATAATGGTAAACTTTTTAAAACTAGACCTATGTAATGGTAATATAGAATCTATATAAATTGCATTCAAAGTTATTTAGTGATATTTAAATGTAAAATTATATCCTAAAATATTAAGAGTAGTGATTCAATTTAAAATTAATTCGAGGTAAATTAAATAAGAAAACATAAACAAACAATTATTATATAAAAAATTTGACAAAGTTAAATTAAAAAATAAATCCCAATATTGAAATAAAAAGAATCTCAAAATTTTTCATATTAAAAAACAACACATTTAGAGTTATTTAAAATTTTAAGAAATTGTTTAATATTAAAAATATTTATAAATTCTCACAAAATTTACTTTATTGATTTCACTCCACTTCTTATAAATTTATCAAAATTTTTATATTTTATTGACATTAATATTAAAATAAATCTCCCAAGAATAATGAAAAATGATTTAGAATGCAGTAAATTTAAAATATACAAGAAACGAAATCATGATTAAACTATTATGATTAAAATAAAATTTATTATCCCATAAAAATATTATATATAAGACTTTACTGTTTAGAAAATAAATTGGAATAATAAATTAAAATTTGTAAAATCTTTTTGTGAGTTATCAATTCAGTCAAATTTGTACAAAAAGTATGTTTGTAGTTTAAAACATTATTAAGAATATTTTATAAATTCTAAAAAATTAGTTTTAATATTCACCATTCCTTGTAAATAATTTATGATCTCAAACATCTTAGTATTTAAAAGTTTCATATAAATATCTACAAAATGATTTTCCATTGAAAACAATATTATAAAATTTTCACCTTAATTAAGTTGATCTGTTAGACAAAGAAATATAAAATATATATTATTTATACTAGAATGATGTAATGTGTTTTTATATATTTAAATTGTATATGTGTTGTCAAAATAAAAGGGAAGGTTTTCAAAATAATCATTGAAATATGATAAAATTTTTTGTTGCGATGGAATCTGAGTGGTTAATACACCCCAAAACCCTACAAAAACATATGATAAAATCTAGGATCAAGAGTATTTATGAAGTTATGGTTGTATTTAATATAGTGGTATGATATAAGTATAACCATTTATTCGATTTAGGATTTCCTGACACTAATTTAGGACTATGAGCTACAGTACCTTCCGGACATCTAAGGCCTTCGAGCCGTAGGGCCTCTGAACAATGGAAAGGGATAAAGGAATCATGATGGAGTATCACATGATCAATGGATATTAATTGATGAAATGGTAGGGTGAAATAAAAAATAATAAATTAATTTTTAATTCATGGAGACACTAACACAAAGTAGTTCAAGACCTAATGAAGGGATGCAATGATGGATAACCACGAATGTGAAGTGTAACAGCTTGATATTTTTAATCCTTTGAAATAAATACTCTATTATCTAACCAACATTACAAACTAAAACCAATATATACAAACCGAAATATATTAATAATAAATTATAAATAAATTGATAACAAACACTAAGATGGTAAATCATTTAATATTTATTACCATCAAAAGGAAAATAATTAATATATGTTAATACAAAAAAAAATATTTTCAATATTTTTTTATTATATTATATATTTTAATTCATAAATATAAAATATAAATATTTTGAATTTAAATTTTATAATGTAATATTATTTTAGGAATTCTTCACCAAAATGTTATCTTAGGATGTATTTTTTAGTTTTTTTGAATAATAAATTTTAGGTTAATTGTGAAAATATGGATTTTATAATAACATTAATTTCATTTGACTTATAATTTTTTGAATCATTTTAGACATAAAAATATATATTTTTTAAAAAAATATTATTTTAAATATACTATGTCAATTTATAAAACCTATGAATTTCCTTTTATAAAATCAAGTCATATTTTATGAAAACCATTTTTCATCCGCTTCTCTGAGTAAATCTACGCATAGGAAAATTATGTTTTGGGATTTATATTAATTTAAAATAACTATATTTTTAACAATATTAATCCTCTAAATATTATTAGAGTCATCACCAATGAAAATATTTTCATATATATAATGTTTTTGCTTAAAAATATAATTTTCATAAAAATGAGAGTTTACACGTTACATGCACTAACATTATGATTAATTTCCATACATAAGGAATGTTAATTAAATAAAATTATTTTTATATCTCAAATAATTATTTTCAAATTATTACCTGTGGATAATTTTATTTTTGGTTATAAATTGATGATTTTTAGGATAAAATATAATTACAACGATAATATTGAAACAATTATTTTAAAATTAATATTTTATTAATATCAAGGAATTTATATTGTATTAATAAAATTTAAAACCATTAAATAATGAATATAATATGATGTATAAACAAATAAATTAAAATATTATCACTAAATTTATTGGTAATCAATGGTAAATATGATTATGAATCCATAATGGTCCTAATTCCATTATATGCTAAAATATGTTATTCCAAAAATTATCTTTTTTTATTTCAAATATAAATATAGAATATTTTGAAAAAAATAGATAAAATAGGAGATATATTGAAATCCATCACCCAACATTTTATATACGATTTATTCTATATTCTATATAATAATCAATATCACATTGTTAAAGACAAATTACCTAGTTTAGAAGTAAAATAGTAAAACATAAAAATGTAATGATAAAAACCGGGTAACATGTTTAAAAAATGTTTTCAAATCCATTTGTGAATCATTATAGACCCAAAGACACCCAAAAAACAATTATTTTGAAAAATTGGATCCACTAACCTTTGAATATTTTCATCAATTTATTAAAAAATAATGCATGTTTCCAAAAGTGCATTTTCATATCTTATTAAAATGGATCACTTACACCCTTTTAAAGATACAATAACCTTTAGAATCAACCATTAAAATGATATTTTTTCATCCCATAAATATATATCCATTATAATATTCCCTTTATCTCTCATATTAATCATATGCCCTCCAATTTCAAGTGGACTTCCAATAGAAAAATCAAGCCTCCACATCAGTATTATCTTCTTTTTGAGATTTTTTTCTTAATAAAACTCTTAAAAATATCTTATGACCATTATAGTATTATAAATTTAGTATATTTATATAATTTTATATTTCAATATTAATTTTATAACCCTTAGTTATCCATTTCCATCCACTTATGAAAACAAAAGAACGTCAGTCGTTTCTGTACACAGACTACCACCTCCATGGAGAATCATATTTTTGGATTTTATATTTTAAATTATTAATTAAAAAACATTAATATATTCTCAAAAATATATATATTAAAATAATATCATTATTATTCCATTATAATGATATTTTTTCAAAAGACACATGACCTATATTGAACTCAGCAATTGAGTTAATTCATGTTCATGTTTGGGTTGGTCTACACCCCATCATGAATGATACTATAAAACTATATTATGGATGACTGTAGAAACATGAAAAAATATATTACTATAATATAATATTAAAATAATTACTATAATCTGACTCTAGATATATAAAATTTGTTTTTAACATATCATTAAAGCATAATTTTCATTCACTAAAATCATCGAAATAAGTCAACATTGATTCCATTTTAATATAATGTAACCAAAAAACTTATGGAATGAAAAAATAAAATTTTAAATAAACACAAGTTATATTTTATAAAATATCATATGATATTTAAATTATTAAATCATTATCAAATTATTGGTAACAATATAAAAAATTTTAACCATGAAAAAAATAATAAAATTTATAAACACCTGATTGTCAAAACACAATATAAATAATTAATGTACTCATGATAAATATTTATAGTAACAAATATTACAAGGAATTATTTATGAGTAATGTTATTAATATTAATATTATGTTATTAATTACTTATTTTTGGAAGATAGAGTGACATTCACTATGAAAGGAAATAAGGTAGGGGTTTTATCTCAAAAATTCTTTCTTTGAGACACATGTTCATTTATATAAGTAATTTATTTTAATTTGTGTATATATTTACAATTGAATAATTAATATCATGTATTATACTTATTTATATTATTTTACCTTAAAATAAATTTTACCTTTCTTTCAATGGGTTTTTATTAAAATGTTTCTTTATCCGTAAGAGTTTTTTCCTCTTAACTTGTCTTCATTGAGATATGTTAGTAAATTTATTCAAAAATTTCTTATAAATATAACGTATATATAGAACAAGAGTATATTTTTAGAGAATAAATGATTTATTTCATTATATTTATTTAACCAAAATATTTTTAAGAGTCCAATGATATTTGATTCAAAAATTACTAAAGTCGAATGGGGTTTTCGTGACTCAATTCTCTTCCATGGGTCATAATCACTCTTATTTACATAATAACTTTAAATGTTGATTTTTTATATACTAATATTATTTAATTATATATATTTATTCTTTATTTTATAGGATACTGTTTCAGAAAAAATTATTCTTCCATAATGTTTCAGACATTCTGTTAAAATGATTTTTATTAAAAATAGTTTCCATTCTTTTAAATGGATTTTTATCCATATCCATGTTTCTTACTTCGCAAATTTTTTAAAATTTTTATAATGTAAAATAATCTTTCATATACAATGATATTCCCCATTATTTATTTTAAAATAAAGGTTTCACTATACATTGAATAATGTGGGTTTTGACAAGTTTATTTTAAAATGTTCAAAAGTTTTTTAAACCATATAAAAATAAAATTTTTATCATACACAAAAAATTTTATTTTAATGGAACTTATATACTTTAAATAGTTCCATTATTAAAGATTATTTAAAAATTTAAAAACTTTCAAAGTATATTTAATTCCCTTTTTTGAAAAATTTATTTGGTATTCGGGTTTCAATTATTAAATATTGTTTTAAAAGTAAATATTTTCAATGAATTTTCACATACACATTTTAACATATATATATAATATCATGTAAGCATTATTAAAAAAATTTATAATAAATTTTTCAAAAAAAATCTCTTTATATTTAGAAATTGTTTTTAATTTGTTTACATCAATGTTTTAAAATTATTTGGGACATTTTTTTTATTTTGTTATCTATTTAGCTACAATGTTTTATCTTTTATGATGTGATGTTTTGATCACCCAATATATATTATTATGATATGATTTATTTTTCCAAGTCATATTTTTTATATCTTATGATTTCATATGTTACTTGTTTGTTATTCTTTTGTATGTTATTAGAATCTAATTCTACTTCCATGGGTTATTTAAGATATGATGATGATTACTTTTAAGTGAAACACATACGGATGGATGATGATGAGTGGAGTCATATATATCACTATAATGAATTGGTTTAAGATTATATATCATGAGATAGTTAGGCATAGACATGATTTTTTTGTTCACATATGCATGGGAATTATGGGTTTGCTTATATTTACAAGAATGTGAATAATTATTTCTTTCACATTAGCATGGACATTATGGGTTTTCTCACACATGTTTTCATATTTTTATGGTTGTTCCACAAATATATGTTTCTTATCATGATATTCCAAAATTATGAGTTATTAATCAAGTTATTCTAAATTTTATGGATTTATTTCATTTCCATGAAAATCAATGTTCTCATGATTACACCATTTAAGTATCCTTCACTTTTATGTCATGTTTACATGTTATATGTTTTATATTTTATGTATCCTTAACGATCATTTAACGAAATTATATTTATATAAGATTTTTTATGATTTCCAACTACTATATTTTAGGTTATTATTATTATATTTATTTCCCCCAAATGTTATCCTCATTTTTGAATGTATATTACAATATAATAATTGTTTCCCTTATTGAGAATTTAATTTCACTAATTTCTTATATTTCCAATACCTAAGTTATAAAGATGAATATATTATTTGAAATATTTAGAAAAATTTCTATTTGTTCACGAATAAGTGAGAATTTTTAAAAGTGTAGTAAAAGTAAGATGTTTATATAGTTAATTTCTATGAAACGGAACCTTTTGATCTTCGAGTTATGTGACTATTTGTGATATGTATTATTAAAATCATGAAATAAAGTTATTATTTATGTCATGTTTAGCATGGTTCACTATAGTTGGTATCATATATGGGTATAAATATTTTGGGGACTAGTTAAGTTATTTATTTATAATATTTAAGTTTCCTTGGTTTTTGGGCATAGATAACCTTTGTAAAAACCCTATAGTTTAGTCCATGTATAGGATTATATAATAGAATATTTTTTAATTTTCCAGTTTATAGTTTTAAATAGAAATGTATCCCTTTTTTTTCTACTAGAAGTGGATTTAATATCAAGAATAGATGTATATTGGGGAAATTACCCTAAATAGGTAGAGTTGGTTGTTAATCCAATCCTCAATTGGAAGATAGAAAAAGGACCAAATACACACATGGTTTGAAACTCTAGGGGTATATTATTAAGATAATCACTTGTTCTTTACAACTTTATATGAAGGATTTATTTCCAATTTACTTTATGTGATTTGGTTCAGATGTGTACGAAAAACCAAACTAATATATCATAGATAAAACTAAGATTGATATATGTTGAACTAAATGAATAATGGGAAAGAATGAAATTGTAAAATAATAATAATTGTTATGGTAGAATTCCTTTTTATGAGTATGATAATATCCCTATATTATATATATTTCATCACTAATGTCACCCATTTGGTTTTAATAATATCTATAACTATAAGGAACCATGGGTGTGGGGGGAAAGACATAGATTGTCTCAACAAACAAAACATCCGAATAAGAGATGGAAACAAAAACCATGTGTTATGATAAATTGACTATCCCATAATATAATTAACAATGTGGAAATAGTCCAATTACCTAACACATCCAATAGTAGAAAGATGAATTCCCATAAATGATGAAGTGGTAGAGATGATGAAGGAAGTTTTTTTTTCAATTTCCCATATGTAAAAAATATAGAATGAAGCACTACGGGAATTACCTCAAAGGTAATATAGGATTCATTACATATGGTAAATAAGGTAACCAACCATCAAACTGTCATAAGAAAATTATGAGTCCCGTTAACATGAGAAAAAAAATCTATAAACCCTCCTAAGAAACATATAACAATTTAATGTATTATATTCATAGAGAATGGGAATTATCCAATAAAATTCCATAATTGATGGATTATTGAGAATAGTAGGAATGCATAACCTCCTAGAGCCTGGTGAAAAGAATAACTTGGTAAAAACTATCTATGAATAAGATAATGGTATTTAGGTTTCATTTACCCTATACATTTAATTAGTGGATGTATACTTGTTAAATCAATCCTATTATTTCTAGGGTATTTTATATGAACATAAATTCCCCACCCTTAGTGATTTTTATTAGAAGTAAATTCTTCAAATGTATGATTATAATATTTGTGGAAATAAACACTGTGAAAATTATAGTATTATATTCTAAAAACTGATTTGATTTTAGAAATAAAATGTATATCTTCACATTGACTCCACATTAATTTAGATAATATAGAAATTCATATTATAAATAAACAAGAACCATTTATAAATGAAAATCAAACTATGGTTTATCTATCCATAAAACCAAATATTTCACATTGGCTTTAATTCATAGTTATGAGATACATTTCGTTTAAATGGTTATGGAAAATAATTGTTTTCTTGTATTACATATAATATTGAGGATCATATCTCATTAGATTTAATATATTTAGTTTTAACTATATTTTCTCCAAATGTTTATATTTTTACAGGTAAATGAAAATAAAATAATGAGGATGCAATTTAGTTAAGTTGTAGAATGTTAGAACCCAAGATTTGGGATTCATTAAAATACATACTATTTCAAATAAATTGTGTCACAAGATCATTGAAACACAAAAAAACCACATCATTTTAATAATAAATTATTAATAAATCTATATTAAACACTAAGATGGTATACCATTAATAGTTATTACATTTAGTAGTTAAATAAATAATATGAGCTAATATTCAAAAGATTATTTTGATAAAATAATTTTTTATATTATCTATTTTATTTTGAAAGTTAAAATTGAAAAATTTTATAATTAAATTTGATAAATTAACATTGAATTTTTAATTTGAAACAATAAAATTATATTACGATTTTTTATACTTTTCTAAAATAAATGATTTTTAGATGAATTGTTGAAAATACCGATTTTTCTAGTACCATCACCTTCATATGAATTATAGGTTCTTGAATAATTTTTGATATAAAAAATATATATTTTTAAATAAAAATAAAAAATTTAAAAATAATATATAAATTTATAAAACCACCGAATATCATTTTTGGAATTGAAGAAATATTCTATGAAAATAGTTTTTTCATCTGTTTATCAAATTGAATTTATGCATGGGGAAATTAGGTTTTAGTATTTATTTTAATGTTCCATATCTATTATTTTAATAATAATTATAAAATTAATATCATTATAGTCAGTAAAATTTATAATTCATTAAAATAATTAATTATTATGCATTAAAAAATTTCTTAAAAACAGGGTTTTACATGTTAAATGTGATAATGCTAATATTAATTTTTATACACAATGAATGTTAATATGATAAAATTATTATATTATTTTAATTTTTTAGACATTATTGAATATTGAAAATATTTTTTTGTATGATATAAATATTATTAGGATTAATGATAATTACTAAAATAATGGGGAAAATTATTTTAAAATTATTGTTCCATTAAATTCAATTAATTTATAGCACATAAATTAAATTAAAATAATAAAAATAAATAAAATAATATGATGTATAAACACAAAAATAAATATAATAATTCTAATTTACTTGTTAATAAATAATAAATAAGATTAATAATCCATAATAGTCAAAATTTCATATTTTCCATTAAAACATGTTTTTAGACATACCCTATTTAAATTTAATATTTAATTAAAAAATATTAATAAATTTCATTCAATTAATTATAGATTAATTTTTTCAAGAACAATAAAATTTGGTTATATGGGTTATTTTATATTCTTAATAAAATATAAAATCACTCATTTAAAAACTAGTCACACAATTTTATAATAAAATAGTAAAATGTAATAACTTAGAGGTAAAACCCTAAAACATGAATAAAACATGTGTGGAAAGCATTGGATGATTATATATTGACCCAAATACACAAAAACCCAATTTTTTTGAATCTTTTTATCCATTGACCATGGAATAGTTTGTGGAATTATTGAAAAAGAAATTGTGTTTCCAAAAGTGTCATTTGCCTCCCAAATAAAAGGTGATCAATTACGCCGTTTCAAAAACTCACTTCCAATTCTAAAGAATTATTGAAACTATTTCTATTTAACTCCCTATAAACTGGTCCAACAAAAATATTTCCTTGGCCACTCATATTTATCGTAGTCCAATTAAATTCAAGGGGACATCCATAAAAAAATTAAGCCTCCAACATAAGTGTAATATCCATCTAAATATTTTATTCTTAATTTTATTATCCCAAATACACTATTACAATATTAATATGTCTAATTTATTAAAATCATTATAATTATATGTTTTTATATAAATTTTATAATCTTTATTTACTTATTTCAATCCACTTTGAAAAACAAGTTAATTCCCAACGAGCGTGTGCGTAGACTACCGCCTCCAAGGAGAATCATTCTATCATTTTTCTTCATGTTTTTCATTCATTTAAAAAAATCATAAAATTTAGTTCACCATAATAAAAATCATAATAATATCATTATTATTAATTCATATAGATATTATGTCAAAATAAACTTCTCATTAACCATACTCATCAATCGAGTTAAATTATGTTCATGTTTGGGTCGGTCTAAGCATGTACATGAACAGTGCTGTAAAAATCTATTATGGATGACTATAAAAATATGGGGAAAATATTAATATAATATAATAATACAATAATCATTGTTATATGGTTATTAAATATTATATTATGTATTTTACTTATTATTAATGTATCATATTCATTCAATAAAATAATTGAAATATTGCAAAACAAATTTGGTTTTCTCATGACATAAGAAAAAAACATATGAAAGGAAATACGAAATTTTTTAATCAACATAAGATATATATTACATAATATTAAATGATATATCTATAATAAACGTATTATCAAATTATGGGTTATAATATCAAAATAAATAAACATGCACACAATAATTAGATTAATTAACTTCTGATGGTCATTACAGATTATAAATAAATAATGTACTCACGATAAAAAATTATAATATGAAATATAAATGGGTAATATTTAGGATTAATGTAATAAAAAATAATATTGATATAATTATTTTGGTTTTACATGAATTTTCTCTATCATTAATAGATCATGGGAAAAGGTACGAGTTTTGTCTCAAAACATTATTCTTTGAGGCCCATGTTTTTATACATGTAATTTTTTTAACTGTGTCTATACTTCCAATTGTATATTTTATATCATTTATAATACTTATTTTGGGTATTTTAACGTCAAATAGAATATCTATTTCTATTAAGGAATTTTTATTGTAATTTATCTTAATTCATAGGGGTTTTCATCCCAATTTCTATTTATTGAGACATGTTTTATGATCCAATTTTCTATTCATACAGTGTATATACTTCTCATGAATATTTTTTTAACATAATACATGACTTAATTTATGTGATCTAAAAAAAATATTATTTTAAATAATCTAATTATTTTTGATTAAAAATTTAATAATTCCATAATGGATTTATAGGACTGAATTCTAAAATTTAGGTTATAATAAATATTTATTTGTTGTTTTTTTGAGCCTGATATATTCTAAACTATTTGTATATTACGATGTATTTTTTTACTTTAGTTTTAAGGTAAATCAAGTTTCATAACACATTCTTATTCGTATATGATTTTTATGTTTTGTGAAAGTGATTTTTTTTGTTGAGAATAATTTCCCTTTCTTCAAATGGTGTTTCCATTATATCCATATTTTTTTGTCCTACAAATTTTATCCTTTATATTATAGATAATCAAATTGTTTTTTTCATTAATGATAATTTTATGCATTTATTCATTTAAAAACAAAGGTTTCATCATTCTTTTATAGATGTTGGTTTTAAATCTATTTATTTAAAAATTATCAAATAATTTTTCCACCCTATCAAAATAAATTTTTTTTTCATCCTCTCCATATTTTATATTGATAAAATTTATGTATTTTTCAATTTCATATTTATAAATATTTTTTTACAGTGAAAAGTTTCAAATTATTTCCACTTCTCAATTTTGAAAATGTTATATATTTTTTAAGTCCTTATTTAAAATATTCTTTTAAAAGCAAACATTTTCATTGTAATTTCACTTATACTATTTAAAACCTTTAAATTTCATCAAGTTCATTTAATTTGGTAATCCATAAAATAAAATTTTCAAAAGACTTATATTTCCCATTAAATAATATTTTTATGTTAATTTATACTTCATTGTTTTAAATGTTTTGTGAAATCTTTTGAATTTTCCCATATTTTTACCCTCTATAATTTCAATTACATGATGTGATATTTTTATCACCCTATATATGTTATTATTATTTGATTCATTTTAGAGAACTATTCTTTATCTAATAATTTCGGAAGTACATGGTATGTGATTATTTTCAAATGATTAAAAAACTAATTCTCCTTCCAAGGATTATTTTAGTTATGATTTTGATTGTTTTTAAGTGAAACACATATGTATAGATTATTATGAGTGGGGTACTATATCACTCTATAATTCATCAATTTATTCATATATATTATGAGATATTCATGCATGAAGATAATGATATCTGGCATCATAAATACTCGTAGTCATGATATCTGGCATCATGATACCTCTACTAGCATGACCTTTCACAAGGAATTTTAAAACAATGGGTAAAACCCCATTTAATTTAGAAAAATGATTTTTACCATGAGTGATTTCAACAAATTGAGCAGATATATAATTATCCTATCAAAATATTTCCAATGACTTCCTCATATATCAAATAATTGATTTAATTCATGAATAATGGACCTATCAACAAATATGTGTATTTAACAAAGAATACAAATTTTTCAATATTTCCCAAATTAATAAAATAATATTCAATATAGACACTATTTTTATAAGTTTGTTATGTTGTAATCAATAATCATATCTCTAGTATAAATAATAAGAATATTGAAGTTAATTTAATGTTGAATGAAAAATTACTATAAGAAAATTATTGTTTCATTTGAATATTAATAATCAAAAAAGAAATTGAGATTGCAAAATAGATTCTTACCCCATTAGTTACATTAAAATTATAACCCCTTGAAATAATAAACATGTATTACAAAATATAACATCATTAATAATAGGTATTCATGTTAAATAAATCAATGGGGAAGTATACGTACCCCAAAAAAGAGAATAGGTGTATATTAACAAATATGTATTAATGATGTGGAAATTGAGAAGAAATCCATTAACTCACACTTTATATTAGTTGAACATAAATTAAAATCAGGTGTAAATCATGTTAAAAATTTATACCATAACTATATGTATACTTATAATATCATATATGACCTCATTATAACAATTTACCCCCCATTTGATAATAATATTTCATTATTTTCATTATTTCATTTGTTAATTTCCATGTTTCCACTTGAATGTAATGTCAGGAAGGTTATAGTTCATGTATATAGGATATAAATTCAACATATATATATATAATAATATTGTAATAATTATTAAATTTACAAATTATATGAAATATTATATCAATTCTCAAAAGTTAGACATGAAAAATGAATCACATCGCCTTGTGGAGAAGGTAGGACGTACATACGCCTTAGCAATGATATCATTCCATTAATGAGTGAAAGTATAATATAGTGGATGTTATATAAATTTTACATAAAAAATATCATTTCATATATATCAAATTTATTAATCAAATTTATCCTTTATTACCTTCCATGGAAAGCATTAGTGAATAATGAATCACATCACTTCATCGGGGTAGTCCACTATGTAGATGATCAATATTTTCAAATTTTAAATGGAATGGAAACAATGAAGGAATATGTTTTATTAAAATTAATAAATTTTAATTATATAATTAATATCATATATAAAAATTAAATCAATAATTATATCCAAATATGATTTTTTTATTGAATGTGAGTTATAACATTTCATGAGGCAGTAGTCTTTCGTACAGATGACCGATGATTTCATTTCCCATTTTATGGAAGAGGATATTGAAAGAGGTTATTAAAAAAAACTTATTATTACATTCTAAATACTTATTTTTTTATTATCTTTTTTGAATATTATTTTAAGGATGTGGGATGAAAAATAATATTAAAATCCGAATTTAAGAACGTAACCTCTTCTTTAGACTACATATTTAGGTTTGCACCAAAATCCTTCCTAGGATAGTTTTATGTTCAATATAAGGACTATGTAATGTTGGGAGGAAGTATAAAATTTATTTTGGTAGTATTGTCATATCCAAATGAATTTTTGAGTGTAATGAGGAGAGGAGAGGGGTAGGGGGGCTTCTAGAAGTTAGGGAGATGCCACACTTGGAATTTTTGAAAAGAATGAATCACACACAGCTTTTAAAAGGAAAAGAGATAAAAATGGATTATTATGAAATATTTGTTGATATAAGGTCAAAATATGTACATAAAATAATAACTGTAAATGTTTTATGCTATATTGAAAATTATCTTCTTAGTTTTCCCCTTGATAAGGAAATTTTCACCTGAACTGTGATAGTTAATTTGGTATGTTTTTACTATTAATTATGGAAAAAAATTAAGTTGAAATCATTAGATAATATAAATTAAAATTTTTACAAATATGAAATCCATTTAACCAAATTAATCTAGTATAAGTTCCCAAATAAAATTTAAATCTAAACCTGCAAACCTGATGAAAAAATAGTTTTCCAGGGTATAAAAGGTTATTATATCAAAATTGATGACATAAATTATTAAAATGACATAATATAGACTAATTATAATAAAAATTTACTAATTTTTTTTAAAATTTTTTTTAAAAGAAACTAGAAAATAAAAAATTCTTAAACTAAAAGGATGTTTTTAATAAAAATTATTAGTCTAACTATTCATCAAAAATTTAATTTTTTAAAAAAATATAAAGAAATAAAAATAAAAATAATATTGATATTATGAATTAAAAAATATATTTTATTTTTTTCAATATATTATCTAAAATAAGTAAAAATTAATTTGAACACAACTTCACAAAATGTCGTGTAACAATTTTCTTCTTAAAATACCAGTTTTAAGAAAACATTTATTTTAATTTAAGATGGTTATTATTTATTTCTAATCAATATGTAACCATTATCAATGTGTTAAAAATATAATTTACATGATATATTTTTTACTATTCAGACCCTATAATTTAATGACTGGGTTATAATAGTCATTTTAAAATAATAATATTTTAACAGGGCATCAGGTTTCATTTAATTTTGATGTTGTGTATATTACAAGATATTTTAGAAAATAAACTTATTCTTAATGAAATATACTATAATGTATGAGGGTGTTGTATTTATTTTTTATATTCATAGAAAACATGAAAAAAATATATTTTAAAATAAATCATTTATTATCTTCATATTTAACACTCATTTTATCATCACAAAGCTATTATGTAACACCCGAGATTTTTATGAGTAATATTTTTTTTATATATCATCAAAGGAATCTTTCACTACATACTAGCTTGTCTTACTTTACACGCAATCGCGACCTTCCTCGATAGCTTGCGTCGTACGCAATACCGAGTTTCACTAAACAACGATATGCTATTAAAATATTATTAAAACTAGCCGTTATAAATAGTAATAACCACTTTTTGAAATTTTATAAATTTTATTTTTCAAACTGGACTTCATTTTTGGATTCGGAATACCGAAATTAGCCTAGGGTGAAATTTTGGTATTTTTCTGAAAACTTCCAATTTTTCATGAATAGTGAAACCACTAAGTGGTAGGTTAAAAACTGAATTTTGCATAAAACTTAATTTTACCGCTTCTGTGAATGGAATTTCGAAAATCCGACAGACACGGTTGATATCAGTAAGTAAAATGTGGTTCAATGAGATAAAAATAATTTTTTGGTGAATAGTACCTTTTTACTTTTTTTACCGCGGTTAATAGTAAATAGGGGTAAATATGATATTACTATTACCCTAACACATGTCCTAATTCTATTGGATAAGTTTAATTCAACCAAAAACAACCTTATGAATTAAATATGACCATTTAGGCCCACTTGGGTTAGATTAGGACATTTATTATTAATTTATTTAAAGAAGGGTTAAAATAGTTAAAATCAACGTTTAATAATTAAATCATTTTTAATATGGGGTTATACATAAGATAAATTTGACTATAAATATTAACTAGAAAGCTAAAAAGATTTCCTACAAAATGGTTGTTTATTTATAATTTTTAGACATTATATAATTTAATTTATTTATGACACAATTATGATGCAGTAATTATCTTATTTATGAAATATTGAAATAATTGATGTTATAAACACCAAAATAAATATAATTTGAGACTTTTTATGAATTCCACTAATTTTCTAGGTTACTATGATATATTAGTGTTGCTTTAAGCAACTTGGTTCGAACATACAATTCTGTTATGACTTTCACAAAAATCATATATCAAATAGTGTCAAAATTGACACAAAATAGTTTTTAAATCAAATATTATATTATTAATTGTTATTTTATTCCTACAAATCTAAGGTTCGGCCAAATGACTTAGATAAGGATATATATATATTAATAATAAACAACTTGGGGTTCGTTTGGCATGTTATAGTAAGTGTATTAACCATATAGTGAAAGAAAACAAAAAGACACAGTAAAAGTTAAATTATTTAACTTAGAGTTAAATCTAATTAATAAGGTTACAATAATACCCTAAACTTGTCTAAATCCTATTGGTTGATAGTATTTCGACCCATACCCACTTTATCTTCGAAATAAGACGCTTTGGAACCATTATAAACCGATTTTGACTTTAATATAAAATAATATTTTGAGATATTCCTAAGGTGCCCCTCTCCTCCCTTATAAAAGGGCACCTCCTCCCCCTCATCCTCACACCAATTTGAGCACTAAAGCTCGGCCAACCCCTGCCATTTTCTCCCCTCCACTTCCCTAGAATAATCCTAGAGGTCCTGGTCTTCTTCAAAGACCAATCTTAGTTCCCTAAGTGGAGGATTCAAAGAGGCGTTCCAAAGAAGAGGTAATATCCATTACCGATCTTTTCAATTTCTTTCTTCTTCAACTACTTCTTCTTTAGTTGTTTCATGATAAAGTAATAACATAAGTATTACTTACATACTTATATGTTATTATAAATATGAAAAAACCCTAATTCACCTTCTATCCATCCTACGGAAAAATGAAATCACCGCGCGTGCGTACGTACGGAATACCGTCTCCACGCCGTGGTGTAATCTATTTTCCACCATCACCTTAAAAGGATGGGTATAATGGTGTAATTAGTAACTATTTATGATTATTATAAAGTAATATTGATACTGAAATAATATATATATATACTCCAATACAATTCCACGACCATAGGAACGATATCATCACTCGTGCGTACATACGGAATACCGTCTCCACGATGTGATGCGACTCATTCTACATGATCATCATTACATAGTAATTATATAAATGAATTGAATGAATAAATATGATATATGTTACACTAATACCATTCTGGATATAAGGTATCTATAACCTTAAAAGAAGAATAAGAATTTATTCGGCAAAACACGCATAAGAACAAAAGTCAATAAAGACCCGAGTAACAAGTAACGATGAAATATTACTAACAAGAAGCTAAGAATATGACCATATATGATATCATATCAATATGTATGATTCTGGAATAAGTCAATAACATTATTTAAACCATTATACTGGATCTTCGGACACGTACAAAGCAAATCGGACCTAAGGTAAGGGAAATATCACAGTCTCATTTTTATCCGAGATTGTTTACACTTTAGTATTTACTGGGGTGTATTTTATCATCCAAATCCATGTTTCCTCAATATGTAATATTGTTTCCGTCCACTTACAATAGTTTAAATCCAATTTTACCCTTCGGTGAGTTTTTAGTAAAGAATATGAAATGAATCTTTTGTCGTTTTTCGTACGAGGTACTTTTTGACTTTTCTGACAAAAGTACGAAGATTGTTTTTTTATACGGCATGAATGAATTTTTAAAACATTATTTCCAAGAATCTTACTTTACAAGTTTTCAAGTCTATTTTTAATAAACTTCTTTTAGTTTAAAGTTTTATGACATGTTAAGAAAGGAAAAATGTTTTTGAAGAAGAAATGATATTTTCCTCAAGAATGGAGTTCAAATGTTTTATCAAAATTATTTTCCATCTAATATAATAAAGGGTTATGTTTATATCCCTATTATTACATTGATTTGATTACGTTGTGATGTAATTATATTCCTTTATCTTATATGAATTGTTATATTATGTCACGATGTTTAAGATTCCCATTTTTGTTACAAGGGTTATGCTATGATGTATGGTTTATGATTTTGTGGCACACATAATAATGGTATCATTATGAGATGGGTGGGACCTATATCTCCCTACAATGCATTGGGTAAAGATTTATATCTCATGAGATAGACATGTCTGGAACGAAAGGTTATTTCGGTTCAGTGATACAGGACTGAAATGAGGAGTTAACTCGGATCAGAAATGGACTTTGTCCGCTAAGATAGTCTTGGCAATGAGTCATGACTAACAAGAAATGATTTTCCAGGATTATGTGTACATGCCACAAGGTTTCAAGTTTTATGTTATGATTATGGGGATCTCATTTTCAATTCTATGATTTATTCCATGTTAAGATATTATGATCTCTTTTGCAGGTTATGATTTTCAAAAAGATATGATATGATTTTTATTTCCTTTATTTTCCCTTGCTGAGCATTTGAGCTCACCCTTTTATGTTTTCTTTTCCCCAGGTCAGGAAGATGGATATTAAGTAGAATATGCTAAAAGGGACCCTAGATTTGATGAAATAAATGGGAGACACTGTAGAAGATTTATGAACAAGTTGTTTATGTTTCCCAGTTTCTAAAGACAATATACCTATACGGTCCTTTGTGGTTTTGTCATATGTTGTAATAAGTGTGCTTCAATTTTGAAGTATTAACAATGTATGTAAAGTATGGGTCGTTATAGTTTGTATCAGAGGAAAGGTATAGTCAACCTTTGGAAACTAGGAAGTGAAAGTCTTAGTAAGAACCCTAAGGATAAGTCTAAGCATAGAACACAATCTTAGTGTTTTAGAAATGGCCATGAATACCCTAGGATAAGACCTTAAGTGTGAAATTTTATCCTTGATTATGTGGTTTTCCTATAATAATTAGTGTTGCTCACACTATTCTTCTTGGTTTTAGTCAATGGCTGTAACCCGAAGGAACCGTGTTAATGCGGAATGCGATGGGCAATGCAATGATTGTCCCCCTGAGCAACCAAACGATATGTGAGCAGGAATGCAAAATCTTGTAGCCATGCTCACACAACTTTCTCAAGCAATGAATCATGCAGGACTTCCAAACGAGCAAAGGAAGGAGCAAAATTCTGTTGAATCCTTCATGAGGCAGCGTCCACCTTCTTTCAGCGGGTCTACTGATCCATTAGTTGCTGAACAATGGATTAGTACTACTGAAAAGATATTTTCAGTTCTTCAATGTTCTGAACATGATAATGTCATCCTAGTAGTGTATCGTTTGGATGGAGATGCTGATCAATGGTGGAATCTTATTAAGAATACGAGGCAAAGGGATAAAATTGAGTCTATGGAATGGGACGAGTTCAAGAACTTATTTTCCAATAAGTACTTCCCTCGTATTCTCCGAACAAAGATGGAGAAAGAGTTTCTTGAACTGAAGCAAAGGGATGATGAATCTGTTGGTACCTATGAAGCAAATTTTAAAAGACTTGCAAGGTACGCTTCTGGTATTATTATCCAACCTGAGAGTAAGATCAATCGATTCTTTAGTGGCTTAAAACCAAGTCTTCGAAGGGCGTTAGCCATAAGGGACTTCAATAGATACGAGGAAATCGTTCGATGTGCTCTCAAAGTCGAGATGGAGATTGGAGTAACCCATCAGTCACATGGGTTTGATAAGAAGAGGAATATGGAATTCAACGGAAAATCTAAAGAGCACACTGAAAATAAGACGAGATTTTCCTTATGCTCAATGTGTGGAAAGAAACATGGAGGGAGTTGTCTTAAAGGGACAAGTAAATGTTTCAAATGTGGAAAGGAAGGTCATCGGGCATTTGAATGCCACGATAATGGGAAGAAGATGTCTAATGTTGCAAACAAAGGAAGGGATACACAGAATGAACCTACTACACTTCAATGTTTCAAGTGCAAAGAGATGGGGCATTATGCCAATCAATGCCCAAATCCACGGGTTGATGATGATGGTCGACGTCAACAAAATCTTAAGGCTAAAGACAAAGGAAAGTCACATGAAATTTCTATTAGCGATGTGGAGTACGATAACGAAGTGGTGAAAGGTACACTTAACATCCACTCTAAAGTAGCAAATGTTTTATTTGATTCTGGATCCACCCACTCTTTTATTTCGGAAAATTTTTCTAAGGGTATCACCGTATTACCTCAACAATTAGATGTTGAGTTAGTTGTGACAACACATAATGGAACCACAGCCACATCAAAAGTTTATAATTCTTCTCCGATCGAAGTTTGTGGGAAAGTGCTTCCTACAAATCTTGTGATCCTTCCTTTAGTGTAATTTGATTTGATTCTTGGCATGGATTGGCTTTCTCTACCTGGAGCTCATATCAATTGCCAAAGAAGGGAAGTCACATTTCATATTCCAGATCAATCTACGATCGTCTATCGATGCAAGGATGAATATAACCTTCCAGTGGAAATTTCTTCCATATTATGGGTCTTGATTCCACTAAATGAAGGTTATTTATCTCAAATGGTTGGTGAGAAACTTACGATTAAGAATATGCCCATCGTACGGGAGTTTGATGATGTCTTTCCAGAGGAATTACCGGGTCTTCCACCAAATCGTGAAGTTGAGTTTTCAATAGAAGTCGTACCGGGTGCTTTGCCTATTTCAAAGACACCTTATAGAATGGCCCCAATTGAGTTGCAGGAATTGAATAATAAACTCCAAGAAAATCTTGATAAGGGATTCATACACCCTAGTGCGTCACCTTGGGGAGCACCTGTTCTATTTGTTAAGAAGAAAGATGGATCAATGAGACTTAGCATTGATTATCGAGAACTTAACAAGATAACTATCAAGAACAAATATCCTCTCCCACGCATTGATGACTTATTTGACCAACTACGCGGAGCTCAATACTTTTCCAAGATTGATCTTCGTTCAGGGTATCATCAATTATGGGTCAAAAGGTAGGATATACCAAAGATGGCTTTCCGTACAAGGTATTGACACTATGAATTTATAGTGATGCCATTTGGTCTTACTAATGCCCCTGCTATCTTCATGGATCTAATGAATAGAGTCTTTAGAGACTATCTTGATCAATTTGTGGTAGTCTTTATAGATGATATTCTTGTCTATTCAAAGAGCAAGGAAGAGTATGAAGATCACTTGAGAATTATATTGAAGACCCTGAGAAAGGAGAAGCTTTATGCCAAATTTACCAAGTGTGAATTTTGGCTTCAAAAAGTTGTATTTTTGGGTCACATAATCTCAAAATATGGGATATCTGTGGATCCAGCAAAAACAGAGGTTATCGAAAGATGGTCAAGACCAACAACAGTAACTGAGATCCAAAGTTTTCTTGGTTTGGCTTGATATTATCGACGTTTTGTAAAAGAATTTTCACGATTATCTAATCCACTCACCAAGTTGACTCGGAAAGGAGTTACGTTTGTTTGGACAGAGGAATGTGAAGAGAATTTCAAGGAGTTGAAAAGTAGGTGATCCAGTGCACCTGTGCTCACACTGCCTTGTAGTGGAGAAAGGTTTGTGATCTACAGTGATGCATCTAAGAAGGGATTGGGTGTGTTCTTATGCAAAATGATATGGTGATAGCTTATGCCTCACGACAGTTGAAAATCCATGAGAAAAATTACCCAACACATGATTTGGAGTTGGCTGCGGTAATCATTGCATTAAAGATTTGGAGGCATTACCTTTATGGTGAATGGTGTGATATTTATACTGATCATAAAAGTTTAAAGTATATTTTCACACAAAAGGAGTTGAATATGCGTCAAAGAAGATGGTTGGAGCTGATTAAGGATTATGACTGCTCAATACAATACCACCCCGAGAAAGCAAACAAGGTGGAAGATGCATTAAGTCGACAAGAAAATGATAGTTTATCCATGATGAGGATCACAAAAGATCCAATATTTATGGATTTACGAAGGATGGATCTTGGAATTATAATGGAAGGGGAAAAATCTTATCTTTCTCAAATGAATGTTCAACCATCTATACATGTGAAGATTAAAGAGGCACAGAAAGAAGATGTAGAGTTACAAAAGAAGGTGAGAAATGTTCCTGAATTCAACATTGATTGTGATGGGATAATAAAGTTCATGAATCGGGTTTGTGTTCCTCCCATCCCCGAATTAAAGAAGGAGCTGCTGGATGAGGCTCATAGTTCTTCATTCTCTATTCATCCTGGAAGCACAAAGATGTATAGGGACCTGAAAGAGTACTTCTGGTGGGATGGCATGAAAAGAGATGTTGCTGAATATGTCTCTCGATGCTTGGTTTGTCAATAAGTTAAAGCTGAGAGACAGAAGTCTAAGAGGATGTTACAACCATTACCCATACCTGAATGGAAATGGGAAAACATCACTATGGACTTTGTCACAGGACATCCTAAAACATCCAAAGGCAATAATTCTATCTGGGTCATAGTTGATCGTCTTACAAAGTCTGCACACTTCATTGCTATTAGAGAGGATTTCTCTCTAGATCATATTTCCAGGATATATGTAAAGGAAGTGGTAAGATTGCATGGAGTACCACTTTCAATTATATCTGATCGGGATCCGAGATTTACCTCGAAGTTCTGGCAAAGTCTTCAGCATACTCTGGATACAGAGTTGAGTTTCAGCACTGCTTATCATCCCTAGACAGACAGTCAGTCTGAGAGAACAATTCAAACCCTAGAAGATATGTTGAGAGCTTTCTATATGGATTCCAAAGGAGGTTGGGATCAACACCTACCTTTGGTGGAATTTTCTTATAATAATAGCTTTCACTCCAGTATTCAGATGGCTCCTTATGATGCTCTCTATGGAAAGAAATGCAGGACTCCAACATGCTGGGATGAAGTTGGGGAAAGAAAGCTATTAGGACCTGATCTCGTTGATGAAATGGCAGAAAAGGTCAGATCTATTCAACAACACATAAGAGCAGCTCAGAGTCGATAGAAAAGTTATGCCGACAACCGAAGAAAAGACCTAGAGTTTGAAGTGGGTGATAAAGTGTTCTTACGAATATCTCCCTGGAAGAGGGTTATGAAATTTGGAAAGAAGGGGAAGTTGAGCCCTAGATATATCGGTCCTATCGAAATACTAGACCGTGTTGGAAAGGTAGCTTACCGATTGGAGCTTCCACATAATCTCTCTCAAGTTTGCGATGTGTTCCATGTATCTCTCCTGAGAAAGTACATACCTGATCCTTCACATGTACTCAGCTGAGAAGTTGTACCACTGGAGCAAGATCTTTCTTATGAAGAACAACCGATAGAGATTCTGGATTGTAGCGAAAAAGTCCTAAGAAACAAGACCACTCGATTGTTGAAAGTTTTATGGAGGAACCACCAACTTGAAGAAGCTACATGGGAGCTTGAGGATATGATGACGGAGAATTATCCTCATCTGTTTGTTACAAAGTGACGAATTTCGAGGGCAAAATTCTTTTTAAGGGGGGTAGAATGTAACACCCGAGATTTTTATGAGTAATATTTTGTTTTTATATATCATCAAAGTAATCTTTCACTACATACTAGCTTGGCTTACTTTACACGCAATCGTGACCTTCCTCGATAGCTTGCGTCATACGCAATACCGAGTTTCACTAAACAACGATATGCTATTAAAATATTATTAAAACTAGCCGTTATGAATAGTAATAACCACTTTTTGAAATTTTATAAATTTTATTTTTCAAAATGGACTTCATTTTTGGATTCGGAATACCAAAATTAGCCTAGGGTGAAATTTTGGTATTTTTCGGAAAACTTTCAATTTTTGATGAATAGTGAAACCACTAAGTGGTAGGTTAAAAACTGAATTTTGCATAAAACATAATTTTACCGCTTCTGTGAATGTAATTTCGAAAATCCGACAGACACGGTTGATATCAGTAAGTAAAATGTGGTTCAATGAGATAAAAATAATTTTTTGGTGAATAGTAACTTTTTACTTTTTTTACCGTGGTTAAGAGTAAATAGGGGTAAATATGATATTACTATTACCCTAACACATGTCCTAATTCTATTGGATAAGTGTAATTCGACCAAAAACAACCTTATGAATAAAATATGACCATTTAGGCCCACTTGGGTTAGATTAGGACATTTATTATTAATTTATTTAAAGAAGGGTTAAAATAGTTAAAATCAATGTTTAATAAGTAAATCATTTTTAATATGGGGTTATACATAAGTTAAATTCGACTATAAATATTAATTAGAAATATAAAAAGATTTCCTACATAATGGTATTTTATTTATAATTTTTAGACATTAAATAAATTAATTTATTTATGACACAATTATGATGCAGTAATTATCTTATTTATGAAATATTGACATAATTGATGTTATAAACACAAAAATAAATGTAATTTGAGACTTTTTATGAATTCCACTAATTTTCGATGTTACTATGATATATTAGTGTTGTTTTAATCAACTTGGTTCGAACATATAATTCTGTTATGACTTTCAAAAAATTCATATATCAAATAGTGTCAAAATTGACACAAAATAGTTTTTAAATCAAATATTATATTATTAATTGTTATTTTATTCATAAAAATCTAAGGTTAGGCCAAATGACTTAGATAAGGATATATATATTACTAATAAACAATTTTGGGTTCTTTTGGAATATTATAGTAAGTGTATTAACCATATAGTGAAAGAAAACAAAAAGACACGGTAAAAGTTAAATTATTTAACTTAGAGTTAAATCTAATTGATAAGGTTAACATAATACCCTAAACTTGTCTAAATCCTATTGGTTGATAGTATTTCGACCCATACCCACTTTAGCTTCTAAATAAGACCCTTTGCAACCATTATAAACCGATTTTGACTTTAATATAAAATAATATTTTGAGATATTCCTAAGGTGCCCCTCTCCTCCCTTATAAAAGGGGACCTCCTCCTCCTCCTCCTCACACCAATTTGAGCACTCAAGCTCGGAACCCCTCCCATTTTCTCCTCTCCACTTCCCTAGAATAATCCTAGAGGTCCTGGTCTTCTTCAAATACCAATCTTAGTTCCCTAAGTGGAGGATTCAAAGAGGCGTTCCAAAGAAGAGGTAATATCCATTACCGATCTTTTCAATTTCTTTCTTCTTCAACTTCTTCTTATTTAGTTGTTTCATGATAAAGTAATAACATCAGTATTACTTACATACTGATATGTCATTATAAATATGAAACAACCCTAATTCACCTTCTATCCATCCTACGGAAAAATGAAATCACCGCGCATGCGTACGTACAGAATACCGTCTCCACGTCGTGGTGTAATCTATTTTCCACCATCACCTTACAAGGATGGGTATAATGGTGTGATGAGTAACTATTTATGATTATTATAAAGTAATATTGATACTTAAATAATATATATATATACTCCAATACAATTCCACGATCATAGGAACGATATCATCACTCGTGCGTACGTACGGAATACCGTCTCCACGATGTGATGCGACTCGTTCTACTTGATCATCATTACACAGTAATTATATAAATGAATTGAATGAATAAATATGATATATGATCCAATAATACCATTATGGATATAAGGTATCTATAACCTTAAAATAAGAATAAGAATTTATTCGGCAAAACACGCATAAGAACAAAAGGCAATAAAGACCCGAGTAACAAGTAACGATGAAATATTACTAACAAGAAGCTAAGGATTTGACCATATATGATATCATATCAATATGTATGATTCTGTAATTGGTCAATAACATTATTTAAACCATTATATCGGAGCTTCGGACAAGTACAATGCAAATTGGACCTAAGGTAAGGGAAATATCACAATCTCATTTTTATCCGAGATTGTTTATACTTTAGTATTTACTGGGGTTTATTTTATCATCAAAATAAATGTTTCATCAATATGTAATATTGTTTCCATCCACTTATAATAGTTTAAATCCAATTTTACCCTTCGGAGAGTTTTTAGTAAAGAATATGAAAGGAATCTTTTGCCATTTTTTGTACGAGGTACTTTTTGACTTTTCCGACAAAAGTACGAAGAATGTTTTTTTATATGGAATGAATGGATTTTTAAAACATTATTTCCAAGAATCTTCCTTTACAAGTTTTCAAGTTTATTTTTAATCAACTTCTTTTAGTTTATTGTTTTATGACATGTTAAGAAAGGAAAAATGTTTTTGAAGAAGAAAGGATATTTTCCTCAAGAATGGAGTTCAAATGTTTTATCAAAATTATTTTCCATCTAATATAATAAAGGGTTCTATTTCTATCCCTATTATTACATTGATTTGATTACGTTGTGATGGAATTATATTCCTTTATCTTATATGAATTGTTATATGATGTCACGATGTTTAAGATTCCCATTTTTGTTACATGGGTTATGCTATGATGTATGGTTTATGATTTTGTGGCACACATACGAATGGTATCATTATGAGATGGGTGGGACCTATATCTCCCTCCAATGCATTGGGTAAAGATTTATATCTCATGAGATAGACATGGCTGGAACAGAAGGTTATTTGGGTTCAGTGATACAGGACTGAAACGAGGAGTGAACTCTGTTCAGAAATGGACTTTGTCTGCTAAGATAGTCTTGGCAATGAGTCATGACTAACAAGAAATGATTTTCCATGATTATGTGTACACACCACAAGGTTTGAAGTTTTATGTTATGATTATGGGGATCTCATTTTCACTTCTATGATTTATCCTATGTTAAGATATTATGATCTCTTTTGCAGGTTATGATTTTCAAAAAGATATGATATGATTTTTATTTCCTTTATTTCCCCTTACTGAGCATTTGAGCTCACCCTTTTATGTTTTCTTTTTCCCAGGTCAGGAAGATGGATATTAAGTAGAATATGCTAAAAGGGACCCTAGATATGATGAAATAAATGGGAGACACTATAGAAGATTTATGAACTAGTTGTTTATGTTTCCCAGTTTCTAAAGACACTATACCTATACGGTCCTTTGTGGTTTTGTCATATGTTGTAATAAGTGTGCTTCAATTTTAAAGTATTAACAATGTATGTAAAGTATGGGTCATTATATATTAGATACTAATTATTTTATGTTTTAATCTCTATAGATAATATTATTAATAAATTATTATAGATTAAAATTCTTTCAGTTCTCTAAATCCTTTGACCTCAACTATAATGTAATATAGAATGCAACAAACACTGTATCACATAAATTTAATTTTAAATAATTAGAAATTTGACAAGTCATGTTTCTCATAAATCCACTATTTATATTCCATATTTGATTAAAAATAATTAGAAACAAAAATAATATAGAATTCTGTTTTGGTGCTTCTGAAATTCTGGGTCAATTAGGGTTAATAAAAAATAGTTATGAACCCATTTATAATTAATAATTTTTATAGGGTAATATAGAATATAAATTACAATAAATAATATTCTTTTTATTTCCCAATAAGTCAGTAAATCTTAATGATAATTAATTTTTATAGTGATGTTTCAAGTTATATATAAGCCACGTAATACTGGAAATAGTTCCTTTACTTATTTTAATAAAATAATTTATTTATTACTTGGGTATTTTTTTATTGTAAATGGTGAATATTTTCTCATTATTAAGATTGTTCATGGTCATTATTTTATTGATTTTTTATTACCTCAAATATATATATATATAAGATCTATTTTAGACTTCAAATTCTATTTTTAATATTTTGATTCTCCTTTTTTGTAAATTTTAGGCAATCATAATTTTTTTCATTTGAAATTGAATATGAATTTGTTAAATTTCATTTATTAATCTGAATAATTTCTAAAATGGTAATCATTTGTTCAATAATTTTCATCTTAATGATTATAATTTAGTAGTATATGTTTAGATACATTATAATCATTTTATTTTTCTCCATATAATTCATTAAATTATAAGGATTTAGTTTTAAATTTTTCTATTTTACATTCTCATTTTAATTTTTAAATTATCATTATCACTAAACCATTCTTAAAATACTCATTTGAAATTTTTTATTTTTTGTTAATTTTTGAACTTCAGACATAGAATCATATTTATAATACCCCATGTGTATGGATTAGTCATTACATGAAGTATATTTTTTACTTTTTGTTTAGTGGGGGGGTCAGGTTTTTATTTGGGATTATGAATTGAATTTTGATGTATAGAACCCCTAGAGGGTGCTATTATGGACACAGAATGAAGTTAATATGGTATCTAAGAGAACTGGAAGGGATCTAGAAAGAAGCCAGGGTAGATGGGTTGTAGTCTACAACAACCAAATATCTAGAGGAATATTATCACCTAGCTGGTGTCTGAGTACCAGCTAGTTAGTGACCTAGTACTAGTTATCTAATGTTGTTAACATATAAAATATTAAACATTTCACCCAAAAATTATTAAAGGAGAAATCCATCTCACCCCTTAATTTTTTACTCACATGTATAGGGGTCACATACACATTTATTATCCTCCTAAAACACCTTTAAAAGGGTGTTTTTAGTGGATCCTATCCACGATTTGAGGCATATCATCAACCCCGGTGACCCCCATTTTCTCCTCCTCCCGTCTACTCTATATTCATATCTCGAGTTTTGGATTCAGTTCTGATTCTACCAGATCATACTGGACTTGTCTGAATTTGATGAGGATTTCACTCTTCCAAGGAATATAATGACCATTAATGCCATGTATGCATGATGGTTTATCATTATTATTATGTTACATTTAGTCATTAATTTATCCTTAGGTTTTAATTAAAAAAATTGAAATTCTTATTTATTTTATTTATCTTATTTTGTTTTTCACCCCACATAGTGTTAGGTATGTGAGATGGACCCTTGGGGTAATGTTGGGTGTGGTTGTATCAAAAATCAATGTATTTATAGAGATAAAGTGTTTCATTATTTTCATTTCTGTTATGTATATGTGAAAGTATTGTGGGACAATTAGTTGTTTGTATTTTTCATAGCTGTAAGGCCCTTTTTATGCATTATATTTATTGTAATCTTTGTTTATATTTATTTTCTTCTACTTATAATTTATTTATGATTGATGATATTCAGTTATTTTATATTATATTTCACACTCTAATACATGGTTTATATTATCCCCACAATACCTCTATATACCACCACTAATATTTGGAAAACATTCGTGTTTAGGGAAGTGTTCTTGAGGTAATGTAGAGTACCTGTACAATTACTATTCATAGAGTGATCCAAAATGTGATGTTACAAATTTTCATCTAGGGAATTCATTTTATTTTATCATATTTTTTGAGATATTATAGATAAGAGAAATTGGAATGTGGTAGATACTACTATAGTTATCAAACTTGTGTGTTATGTACAATTTTTTGGTAATTAGTCTAGTTTATTAGGGGATAATATTTTTTTATTTATCTTACAATTATTTTTTTATTTATGATTTTCACCTAGTGCAATGCACATATGGTTTGAGATTTATGATTTATGATTTATTGATTTCTGGATCATGGGGCTTTAGAAATAGTCTAATTATTTTATAATGGGTCTTATCATGTAGAGGAAGGAGGAATATCCTGAATCATATCAAGAACATAGGATTCACATGAATTATTGGTCCAATAGTGTGATTATTTGCACTAAAAATTGTGGTTGATTTATTTGTGGAATCAAAAACTAATAATATAATTTTTTCTTGTATATGTACTTGGGGTAATTATACTCATCCATGAAAATATATATATATGATTCCTTTTGATTTCAGGACATGAAAATCCTCTGTAGGTGCCTGATGATGATGGAGTATTCTACATGAACAAGAGGTTCAATGAACTATGATAGGTTATAATTGTCACTTAGTTCCATTTTTATAAACCTGGTGATTTGATATTGGCATGTGATTCCTTAGTGTCAAACTACAAGAGGATTATTATTGTTATATTTTACTTATTTAAATTTACTAGTAACAGCAAATAAGTTGTTTTTATATATAACATGGAATGAAAATTTTTCCAATCAAATCCATGTTTTGGGTTATTGAAAATATCATACGGCGTGATGGTGTTATTTATAGAATTAATGACCAAAATGTTTTTTACTTTTAATGGAGTAGTCACATTGGAGGATGATAGATGAGAATGCATATATGGTAGAATGTGGCTTGACATACAATGATATGTATATATGTGATACCATTAAAAGGATGTTGGTGCACAATGTTTCATATGGTTTATATATGGGAACAAGGGATGTGGATCATGATCTTGACCACTTGTGAGACCCTGTCTTATGGGCTTGGTGGAAGACCCTGATAACTATATCAGAATACGACTAATGTTTTAGTGATTATATTATTGTATTTTTTAGGGAAACCAATGTGAGTGGTTGGTCTAGAGTTACTAATGTCATATATCTTGGAAGAAACAATTTATGTTTTCATTTGAGATCAGTTCAAAGTGCCAATAACATGTGGGTGATATAGGCATGGTGATGCCTTAATTTTTCTAGAAAGGACAAATGGGTGTTACCTATTTAGTGTCAAGGATGTTATGAATACCAAGATTATTTGGATACCTAAAATTATATTTTTTAACAATTTTTAACATTGAGTCATAGCATGGTGGGATGCCTCAGATTTAGAATAATAATAATTTTCTATATGTGGTCATAGTGTGGTAGGAAACCTTGGGTTTGGAATAATTACATGAGGTGATGATCATGTGAAGAGTGGTGGCACATGTAAGGTTATTAGTTTTGAATAGAAGTACCAAGGGTACACTGGTTAAAAAAAATTAATGATCCATTATGTAGGGTTTGGTTATCCTATTTCATTGAAGTAAAACACTTTAATTCATCAGTTGGGTTTTAGGAATTGGTTTCAAGGGTGAACATGTGTTTGTTTTTTGTTGAGGTTTTTCTCTAGGAGCAGTATACATGATTTTTTGTACTGGAGAGAAAACAATTATCTATATTAGGCTATAGACATAATTTCTATATTAAATATTATTATGAAATTTGGTGTCCATTCTAAGAATCTATGAATGGGAGGTAGAAAATGTTTATTTTCGTGCCTAGTTGTGAGCAATAAAACAATATCAAGTCTTCAAGTTTGGTAACTAATGGTGAATGGTATATGGTGACCATGTTATAATAAGGTTAATGGGACCATATATATTACTATGGTATAGTTTTGATGATGTTAAAATGTCATTTTCTGATTAAATAGATTCATAACTAGATTCTGCATGGAATAATATAGGGGAATCAGATGTGATCATGGATTAAAACAAAAAATTGGAATTTTGGATTGGGATGAAATTGAATTTTCATGGTGAGATTTTATTTGAGGTGTTTTAATGAATATGTAAATACACAATGATTATTTCAATGGTTTGAGAATCCATTCAAGGTGTTACTTAGGAATTTAGGTAGGGACTTTAGTGGGAATATGGGGGTAATCACAGGATGCCTCTCTATATGAAGGAATCAGAATTGGACATGTGTGATATATCTTAGGTTGGAGTAAAACTTTTTTCTAAGTTCAAATTAGAGATGGATAATCATGGGTTATCATATTGGATTGGATGTGGATAGTTTCAGAAAGCATTCAGAACATCACTTTCGATGCATCATGTTCTTTTTCAGAGTTATACAAGGCTTTTCAAGGTAAAACTGGTGTGCTATTGGATTTACATGGATAATAGTTATGAATACATGTATGTTTTGTTTTGGAAACTAATTTTCTCACTAGTAAGTGAAATAAAATTCTTGTGTGTTATCATGAATGGTCGGGAAGAAACCATATAATTCATATAATTGGAATATAAGTATAGTGTTCTAATAGTAAATTCCAATTGTAGAGATTCTAAATAATTTTTGTTAGCTATTATGTGATAGATTCTATGGTACAGAGAACCATAGGACTAATGATGAATTAGATGATTTTTTGTTTATTTATCAGTATTTATATTATTTAGAATTTTGTATCCAAGTGTTTCCATAATGCCCACAAGCATTGGATCACGTTTTGGCGGTTTGAGAACTATGAATTTTGGTCATCCCTATGATGTTCTTTGGGTGTTCTAGAGATGGATGTGGCCAATTGATAATGAATCAACCATTGGGACTTGTTAAAATGTGTAATTGGATAATATCAAGGATCTATAGGGTATGGTAAGTGTTATATTTGATAATTTTTAACCTGCATGGGTATGGATACGGCTTGGTTTTCAAGATGATTTTGAATTTTGAATTATGTGAAGGGGTTGGGTTTTGAACATGGATTCAGAATTGAATTCAAAAGTTTAGAACCCATAAAAGGAGATATAATGGATAAGTAATCAAGGTAAGATGATTTGTAGGTGTATCGGGAGGTATTTTAATGGAACCAAGGATAACTAGGCTACAGTCTAATGCCACCATCTAGATGATAGGGTTAGAAGGAGGAAAATTTCTTTTTCCCATAGAATTTTTAGGTTTTCAATCCATATTATCACCAATAATTTTACAAACATATATAGGGGTTCCTTTACCAATCCTTCTACTACTAAAATAACACCCATTTGTTGTGTTTGGAGGCCCCTATTGATGATTCACTATGAATATTTAACTACACTGACCTCCATTGATATCAACCTCCAAGAAATAGTAATTTATTTTCTTTTGTTAGGGATTTGTTATTTATTCAACTAGATAAAGGAGTAATTTTTTAAATGTGGTTGGTCTTTCAATCTTCCTAGGAATACGGTGACCTGTAATAGTATCTACATGTATAAACATATGGTTTTGTTTTAGGAACATTGTTTCATCAATTCACATTTAGTTTTCGATTAAAATTAAATGAGTATTCCTATTGATTTGATGTTTCATACTGTTAATTTTCCTTCCCATGGACTGGGGATGTGAGAAACCCCCTTGGGGTTCTATTGGGTGTTTTTTTAGTATGGATCAATGTTTTCAGAATGCCAACATATTTCATTATTTTATTTTTGGTTACGTATATTTTATTGACCTAGTGGGAAGATTGTTTTTGTTTTTGTTCAGGGATTTATAGTCTTTATTCCACATTACAAATATTATCTTCCTTGTTTATATTAATATTATTCCATTTAAAATTTATCTATGATAGATGATGTATTGTAACACCCCGAGATTTTATGAAAAATATTATTTTAATTTCATTAATGTCTTGTGTTGTATTCTACACCAAGATTACCTTGCGCTATATGCAACACCATATTATCTTGCAGTATACACAACACTATTCTTGGACCGTGTTACACACAATTTTGATAATAGTTATTCTACGCAACATTGACTATATATATATATATATTAAATGTATAAATGAAATATGGTTGGATTCTGTTATATGAAACAACGAAGGATTCTTTCACAGCATGCAACCTTGACTTGGCTTGCATTACACGCAATCACGACCTTCCTCGATAGCGTGTGTTGTACGCAATACCAGGTTTTAATAAACAATGATATATTATTATAATATTTTCATGAACTAGCCGTTATGAATAGTATTAACTAAATTTTGAATTTTATAACATTATTATTTATCTTACACATTTTCTAGAACATGGTATAAGAACAAAATAAATTTTTCTGGTAAAATAAGTATTTTTCAAAAAAATGCAGTTTTTCCGCCTTTTGATGGCGCACCCACTTTAAATATAGTTTTTGACATGATTATATGTTAAATTTGAAAAAATAAAATTCTTCTTTTGAATCAGGATGTAAAAATTTACATTAGATAAAGTTTTGATATTTTTCCGATAACTTTCATATTTTAATGAATAGTAAAAACATGCTATATTTTAATTAAAAACAAATTTTTTCATCATAATATCTTATGTGGTTAAATTATAATATTTAATGGTTTTAAAGTATAAATAGAATATATTTTTACCATTTAACATAATTTATGTCATTAGCATTGATTTTACCTTGAATTCGTAGGTTAAATCAATTCAATCTTTTGCAATGTTTTAAACAAAAACCCATTTTTATTCGACAACGAGATTAATTTTAATTTAATTTCTGAAACTTCTATGTATTGAATTTTATAGAATTGATTCCATATTTGGAATCAGTGGGTCCAAATTATGTTAATAGGCTACTTTTTATTTTTGGGAATTATGAATAGTAACTACTGTAAATTTTATTTTCTATAGTTAAAGATAAATCGGGTAATTAAGGGTAAATATAATATTATAAAATTACCCTAACACATGCCAAAATTCTATTTGATGGCTAAAAGTAAACCCATATCAACTAAGGGTTGGATTAGATTCATTTTATGGACTTTTGACCATGAAAATAATTTAATTATTATTAAAACCAAAGAAAGTGACAACATGTCACTCTCTTAAATCTTATAAGTATAATAAATTTAACTTCGTGATAAACATCATAAAATTTCGAACATGATTAGTCTCCAGAAATATAACAAAATTATCTACATCATGAGAATTTATTTATAATTTTTTGGGATTATATAATTATCATTAATTGTGACACAATAGTGATGCAGAAATTATTTATCTAGTGAAAAATCAAAAATATAGTTTTTATTAAACTAATAGTGACCATAAAAGGCACAAAACGCTGACCAAAACTGATTGGTCATGTAAATATAAACTAGAATCATCGAATGGCGGAATATTTGACCATTTGGAGTCTTATACAAGCAATTATGACACTTATATTATTTTATTTTAAATGATGCCAAAGTTGTCACCTTCATAATTTAATAAATATAACAGTTTAAAAATTGTGATTTTAAGATGGTAAATTCGAGTAAAAGTATTATTGTGAAAGGTAATATATATATCTTCATCATAGGATTTCAGTTTAAATTTTTATGCAACAAATAAGTATATTAAATATTTATACAAAAATGATGTAGTAATTATATTATTAAGATATAAACCAAATAAATGGTTTTAAAAATAATAAAATAAATATTATATGAACTATTTAATGTGATCCACTAATTTTATAGATACATATGACCTTTCATTAATATATTAAAGCTTTTAGTTCGAACATATCTTCTGTATATATTTTATTTAAATTCAAATAAATGAATAGTGTCAAAATTGACACTATTGTTATTTTATAAAAATAACATATTATAAAATTGTTTAAAAATCACAAAAATATTTAAAAATTATAAATTTAAATTTATATGGTCTATAATGTTATAAAGTAAACAATTATGGAAAATTCACAACAAATAAGTAATTATTTGTTATAATTTAAAATTTAGAATTTTATTACCACAAATAAACTTAAATAGATTAAATAAGGATAAATCAAAATGATAAGGTTTATAATAAGATCCAAACATGTCTAAATTTGATTGGTTGATGATATTACAACCCTATATCATCTAATATTTGAATATGAGTCATTTTGTTAGGTTTCTAAGTGGGGTTAGATTTATTATAAATTAATATTTTTAAGAATTCCAAAGGTGCCCCTCTCCTCCAATATAAAAGGGCACCTCCTCCCTCTCCTCCTCACACCAATTTGAGCATTAAATCTCAGCAAAACCCAGAAAAAATATCTTCTCCACTTACCTAGTATCATCCTATAGGTCCTAGTATTCTTCAAAGACCGTCCATAGTTCTTTAAGTGGAGGTTAAGAAAAGGCGCGTCAAAAAGAGGTAATATCCATTACCGATCTTCTTCAACTTCTTCTTCTTTAGTTGTTTCATGATAAAGTAATAACATAAGAATTTATTATATACTTATATGTTATTATAAATATGAAACAACTCTAATTAACCTTCTATCCATCCTACGGAAAAAGGAAATCACTGCGCGTGCGTACGTACGGAATACCGTCTCCACGCCGTGGTGTAATCTATTTTCCTCCAACACCTTAATTGGATGGGTATAATGGTGTAATGAGTAACTGTATATTATTATTATAAAGTGATATTGATACTGAAATTTTATACATACACTTCAACAAAAGTTCACGATCATGAGAACGATATCATCACTCATGCGTACGTACGGACTACCGTCTCCACGACGCGATGAGATTCATTCTCCACATTAACCATTCATGAAGGATTATAAATTATATAAAATTAATAATAATGAAATATATGACATGTTAAATCTACTGGATTTATGTATATATATATATGTATGTCATCTACTTACTTCCATTCAAGACAATAAGGAAAGGAAAATAGCGTTCATGCGTACGTACGGACTACCGTCTCCATGAATGGTGTGTTTTATTTTATTTATCTATATTATATATATATATATATATATATAATGAATATATATGATATATAAATCATGTTTTATATTCTGGAAGAAAGTAGATCATGATATAAGTAATAATAATGTCAAGAACAACAAGTCCAAACACCTACGATAAATGAAACGATTTTACCCAAAACGCTTCTTTAACATGGAATTTACAAAAGAACGGGTAATATAAAGTCATAAGTGAACAATATATGATATCATAACAATAAATATGATTCTGTAATAAGTTAATGACATTATTTAAATCATTATACAGGAGGTTCGGATACGTACAAAGCATATCGGACATAAGGTAAGGGAAATATCACAATCTCATCTTTATCCGAGATTGTTTATTCGTAAGTATTTACTGGGGTGTATTTTATCATCCACATCCATGTTTCATAAATATGTAATATTATTTCCATCCACCTAAAATTGTTTAAATCCATTTTCACCCTTCGGCGAGTTTTTTAAAAAAAGATATGAAAGGAATCTTTTGTCATTTTTTCATACGAGGTACTTTTTGACTTTTCCGACAAAAGTATGAGAAGAATGTTTTCTTTTAACTTATATGACATGAATGGATTTTTAAAACATTATTTCCATAAAGTTTCCTTTACACGTTTTCAAGCTTATTATTAATCAAATTCTTTTAGTTTAAAACTGTATGACATGTTAAGAAAGGAAAAGTGTTTTTGAAGTAGAAAGGACATTTTCCGCAAAAATGAAGTTCAAGTGTTTTATCAAAATTATTTTCCATATAAGATAATAAAGGGTTCTGTTTTTATCCCTATTATTACATTGATTTGATTATGTTGTGATGGAATTATTTTTATGAATTCCTTTATCATATATGAATTGTTTTATGATGTCATGATGTTTAAGATTCCCATTTTTATTACATGGGTTATGCTATGATGTATGGTTTATGATTTTGTGGAACACATAAGAATGGTATCATTATGAGATGGGTGGGACCTATATCTCCCTCCAATGCATTGGGTAAAGATTTTATATCTCATGAGATAGACATGGCTAGAACGGTAGGTTATACCGGTTCATTGAAACAGGACTGAAACGAGGGTGACTCGGTTCAGAAAGGGACTTTGTCCACTAAGATAGTCTTGCCAATGAGTCTTGACTAACAAGAAATGATTCTCTATGATTGTGTGTGTATGCCACAAAGTTTCATGTTTTGAGTTATGATTATTGTGATTACATTTCACTGCCATGATTTATCCCATGTTATGAAATTATGATCTCTTTTCCAGGTTAAGATTTCCAAAAGTTATGTGCTTATGTATATGATGTGATTGATATTTCTTTTGTTTACCCTTACTGAGCATTTGAGCTCACCCTTTTATGTTTTCTTTTCCCCAGGATATAAAGAAAGTTTTTAGGTAAAAAAAAGGAAGATCTTTATGGGAGATTTTGAAGATCTTTCACCATGATTAGAAGATTATATTCAGAGTTTCCAAAGACACTAAACTATTACGGTCCTTGTGTGTGTGTTTTTGTTATGTACTAAGTATTCCGCAAATGTAATGTAATGTCAATGTACGTCAGGCTTCGGGTCTCTATAGTTGATATCAGAGGAATGGTTTAGTCAACCTTTGGAAACTAGGATGTGAGAACGTTAGTGAGATCCCTAGAGATATTTCTAAGGTATGTCTAGGGATTTCCCTAAGGATAAGTATACGTATAGGATAGTCCTAGAACTATGGTAATGGTCTTATAAATTAACCTAAGATAATAGATATTGAATTTACTCCCCCTTTATTATGATTTTTGCCTCTAACACTATTCTTTTTGGGTTTTAGAAAATGGCTGGAAACAAGGTGATTCACGATAATGGAGGATATGATGGACAATGGAAAGATATTTTTCATGAGAAACCAAATGAAAGGGGATTTGGAAGTCCAAACATAATTATTATGCCGAATCAGCAATCTCATAATATGATCAATAAAGTAAAATTTGGTAAGTTTCCTGACTCGGCTAATAAGAGAAAGATGGAGTTTCATGATGATCATAGAGGAAAGAAAGTTCAATTTCCCCTATGTAAATCATGTGGGAAGAGGCATCAAGGAGAATGTTTCAAAGGAACTGGAAGATGCTTTGGGTGTGGAAAAGAAGGACAGAAAGCCAGTAAGTGCAAAGGAAAAGGTTCAGTTAACACCAGGGATGAGGATAATGGTATTGCTACGACATCAACAATGGTTAAATGTTTTAAATGTGGAATATACGGGAATTATGCAAACCAATGCTCTAAGGGAAAGTCTCATGAAGAGAATCAGTATGGTCGTATGGGTATTATTTATGTTTATGATGATGAAGATACTACAAATGATATGTGAGATGAAAGAATTGTTCAATGGTTTAAGAATGTAGTGGAATGATTATATGTTTATCATGTGTAATGTTCTATAAGTAATCTCATGGTACTATGGAATAAAGAGACATCTAAGTATTGTTAAATTGTTGTCTTTTCTTGAGTTTTGATAGTGTATGATTAATGGTACCAGTATCCATGAAAGGTTATTCAGATATTTTTGGAATGTAGATGATATGCGCATAATGAAGGGATAAGGAGAAAATTAAATGTTTGATAGTATTCATGAGCTCATGACTGATATAAGGAGAATGTTATACCATGGTTTGAGTATATAGAATTTTTGGATTTTGGTATGTGGAAAGAGTTAACTATTGACAGCATTCATGTTTTCACTGAGGGTTAATGGGTATTCATTTTTCAAGAGAATACATGATTAAGGTAATCACATGATTGGAATGTGACCAACAAGATATATGGGGGATAAATGATGGTATTCACATGCTTGGTTGATGACATTTCAAGTAATAATTTTCTTTATATTATGATCTTGGACCGAAGTATTTTAGATAAGCCTAAAGATTGGAATGGATTATGTTGGACATAAGTTAGTATTATTTATGGATAGAACTTTGGATATGATATAGTTTTAGAAAAAGGACAACCCGCAGGACGGGCGACAGCCCATCGCATCGGAAAAGGCTGTGGGAATCAAACCCACAACTGAAGTGCGACTGGCCTTTATCACCTACCACTGGACTACAGGATGTCCCTAGTTAGTATAAAATAGTTTTATTTTATTAAGTGGTATGATATATGAAGTATAAGTCCATTTTAGGAACCATATATGATTAATCACACTATAGTTCGACTTATGTATATTTAATAACTTTTGCTAACCTTTTGTTTGAGACAGATGGAATGACCCGATCTGCTAAAACTTCATGAATAACAAATTCAACTTCATTTATTCAAGAGATGAAGTGGAAATTGTTCAAGGCATGAACAACAGTGAGATTGTACCAAAATAAAGTAAGTATTTATTCTAATTCAAATTCTTCAACTTTAGGGAAATGATCTTGAAAACCAAAAATATTGTCCTAGTGCTCTTATATCTAATGGATCAGATGGTACCTTAGATCCTCACAAATTTGTGGCTTTGTGATTGTTGGCTTTTCCATAGCCATGTCCTCTACCACTCTCCATCAGAACATGACGGTTATATTTCTCTTCCATGTCCACATTTTCACCTATGTTCTCCTATGTGGATACCCAGTGATTAGTTAACATGGGTAACCATTACGTTTTATACTTTAGTTTTTAAAGATAAGTTTTGGTATTCCTTTTTACGATGTGCGTTTCTATCAAAGAAACTTTCAAATAGTAAACCATTTATAACCCCGACGAATTTCGAGGGCGAAATTCATTTTAAGGGGGGTAGAATGTAACACCCCGAGATTTTATGAAAAATATTATTTTAATTTCATTAATGTCTTGTGTTGTATTCTACACCAAGATTACCTTGCGCTATACGCAACACCGTATTAGCTTGCAGTATACGCAACACTATTCTTGGACCGTGTTACACACAATTTTGATAATAGTTATTCTACGCAACATTGACTATATATATATATATATTAAATGTATAAATGATATATGGTTGGATTCTGTTATAAGAAACAACGAAGGATTCTTTCACAGCACGGAACCCTGACTTGGCTTGCATTACACGCAATCGCGACCTTCCTCGATAGCGTGTGTTGTACGCAATACCGGGTTTTAATAAACAATGATATATTATTATAATATTGTCATGAACTAGCCGTTATGAATAGTATTAACTAAATTTTGAATTTTATAACATTATTATTCATCTTACACATTTTCTAGAACATGGTATAAGAACAAAGAAAAAATTTCTGGTAAAATAAGTATTTTTAAAAAAATGCCGTTTTTCCGCCTTTTGATGGCGCACCCACTTTAAATCTAGTTTTGACATGTTTATATGTTTAATTTTACAAAATAAAATTCTTCTTTTGAATCAGGATGTAAAAATTTACATTAGATAATGTTTTGATATTTTTCTGATAACTTCCATATTTTTATGAATAGTAAAAACACGCTATATTTTAATTAAAAACAACTTTTTTCATCATAATATCTTATGTGGTTAAATTAAAATATTGAATGGTTTTAAAGTATAAATAGAATATATTTTTACCATTTAATATAATTTATGTCATTAGCATTGATTTTACCTTGAATTCGTAGGTTAAATCAATTCAATCTTTTGCAATGTTTTAAACAAAAACCTGTTTTTACTCGACAACGATATTAATTTTAATTTAATTTCTGCAACTTATATGTATTTAATTTTATAAAATGGATTCCATATTTGGAATCATTGGGTCCAAATTATGTTAATAGGCTACTTTTTATTTTTGGGAATTATGAATAGTAACTAATGTAAATTTTATTTACCATAGTTAAAGGTAAATCGGGTAATTAAGGGTAAATATAATATTATAAAATTACCCTAACACATGCCAAAATTCTATTTGATGGATAAAAGTATACTCATATCAACTAAGGGTCGGATTAGATTCATTTTATGGACTTTTGACCATGAAAATAATTTAATTATTATTAAAACCAAAGAAAGTGACAACATGTCACTCTCTTAAATCTTATAAGTATAATAATTTTAACTTCGTGATAAACATCATAAAACTGCGAACAAGAGTAGTCTCCAGAAATCTAAAAAACTTATCTACATCATGAGAATTTATTTAGAATTTTTTGGGATTATATAATTATCATTAATTGTGACACAATAGTGATGAAGAAATTATTTATCTAGTGAAAAATAAAGAATATAGTTTTTATTAAACTAATAGTTACCATAAAAGGCACAAAACCCTGACCAGAACTTATTGGTTATGTAAATTTAAACTAGAATCATCGAATGGTCGAATATTTGACCATTTGGAGTCTTATACAAGCAATTATGACACTTATATTATTTTATTTTAAATGATGCCAAAGTTATCACCTTCATAATTTAATAAATATAAAAATTTAAATATTGTGATTTTAAGATTCTAAATTCGAGTAAAAGTATTATTGTGAACGTTAATATATTTATCTTCATCATAGGATTTCATTTTAAATTTTTATGCAACAAATAAGTATATTAAATAATTATACAAAAATGATGTAGTAATTATATTATTAAGAGATAATCCAAATAAATGGTTTTAAAAATAATAAAATAAATATTATATGAACTATTTAATGTGATCTACTAATTTTATAGATACATATGACCTTTTATTAATATATTAAAGATTTTATTACGAACATATCTTCTGTATATATTTTATTTAAATTCAAATTAATGTATAGTGTCAAAATTGACACTATTGTTATTTTATAAAAATAACATATTATAAAATTGTTTAAAAATCCAAAAAATATTTAAAAATTATAAATTTAAATTTATATGGTCTATAATGTTATAAAGTAAACAATAATGGAAAAGTCACAACAAATAAGTAATTATTTGTTATAATTTAAAATTTAGAATTTTATTACCACAAATAAACTTAAATAGATTAAATAAGGATAAATCAAAATGATAAGGTTTAAAATAAGATCCAAACATGTCTAAATTTGATTTTTTGATGAAATTACAACCCTATATCATCTAATATTCGAATATGAGTAATTTTTTAGGTTTCTAAGTGGGGTTAGATTTATTATAAATTAATATTTTTAACAATTCTAAAGGTGCCCCTCTCCTCCCTTATAAAAGGGCACCTCCTCCCTCTCCTCCTCACACCAATTTGAGCATTCAATCTCGGCCAAACCCTGACAAAATCTCTTATCCACTTCCCTAGTATCATCCTATATGTCCTAGTATTCTTCAAAGACCATTCTTCATTCTTTAAGTGGAGGTTAAGAAAAGGCGCGTCAAAAAGAGGTAATATCCATTACCGATCTTTTTCAATTTCTTTATTCTTCAACTTCTTCTTATTTAGTTGTTTAATGATAAAGTAATAAAATCAGAATTTATTATATACTGATATGTTATTATAAATATGAAACAACTCTAATTAACCTTCTATCCATCCTACGGAAAAAGGAAATCACCGCGCGTGCGTATGTACGGAATACCGTCTCTACGCCGTGGTGTAATCTATTTTCTGCCAAATCCTTAATTGGATGGGTATAATGGTGTAATGAGTAACTATATATGATTATTATAAAGTGATATTGATACTGAAATTTTATACATACACTTGAACACAATTTCACGATCATGAGAACGATATCATCACTCGTGCGTACGTACGGACTACCGTCTCCACGACGCGATGAGATTCATTCTCCACATTAACCATTCATGAAGGATTATAAAGTATATAAAATGAATAATAATGAAATATATGACATGTTAAATCTACTGGATTTATGTATATATATATATATATGTATGTCATCTACTTACTTCCATTCAAGACAATAATGAAAGGAAAACAGCGTTCATGCGTACGTACGGACTACCGTCTCCATGAACGGTGTGTTTCATTTTATTTATCTATCTATTATATATATATATACTGAATATATATGATATATAAATCATGTTATATATTCTGGAAGTAAGTAGATCATGATATAAGTAATAATAATGTCAAGAACAACAAGTCCAAACACCTACGATAAATGAAACGATTTTACCCAAAACGCTTCTTTAACATGGAATTTACAATAGAACGGGTAATATAAAGTCATAAGTGAACCATATATGATATAATAACAATGAATATGATTCTTTAATAAGTTAATGACATTATTTAAATCATTATACAGGAGGTTCGGATACATACAAAGCATATCAGACATAAGGTAAGGGAAATATCACAATCTCATCTTTATCCGAGATTGTTTATTCGTAAGTATTTAATGGGGTGTATTTTGTCATCCACATCCATGTTTCATAAATATGTAATATTATTTCCATCCACCTAAAATTTTTTAAATCCATTTTTACCCTTCAGTGAGATTTAAAAAAAAAGATGTGAAAGGAATCTTTTGTTGTTTTTTCATACGAGGTACTTTTTGACTTTTCCGACAAAAGTACGAGAAGAATGGTTTCTTTTAACTTATACGACATGAATGGATTTTTAAAAAATTATTTCCAAAAAGTTTCCTTTATAGGTTTTCAAGCTTATTTTTAATCACCTTCTTTTAGTTTAAAATTTTATGACATGTTAAGAAAGGAAAAGTGTTTTTGAAGTAGAAAGGACATTTTCCTGAAGAATGAAGTTCAAGTGTTTTATCAAAATTATTTTCCATCTAAGATAATAAAGGGTTCTGTTTTTATCCCTATTATTACATTGATTTGATTATGTTGTGATGGAATTATTTTTATGAATTCCTTTATCATATATGAATTGTTTTATGATGTCATGATGTTTAAGATTCCCATTTTTATTACATGGGTTATGCTATGATGTATGGTTTATGATTTTGTGGCACACATAAGAATGGTATCATTATGAGATGGGTGGGACCTATATCTCCCTCCAATGCATTGGGTAAAGATTTTATATCACATGAGATAGACATGGCTGGAATGGTAGGTTATACCGGTTCAGTGAAACCGGACTGAAACGAGGGTGACTCGGTTCAGAAACGGACTTTGTCCACTAAGATAGTATTTCCAATGAGTCTTGACTAACAAGAAATGATTCTCTATGATTGTGTGTGTATGCCACAAAGTTTCATGTTTTGAGTTATGATTATTGTGATTACATTTTGCTGCCATGATTTATCCCATGTTATGAAATTATGATCTCTTTTGCAGGTTAAGATTTCCAAAAGTTATGTGCTTATGTATATGATGTGATTTATATTTCTTTTGTTTACCCTTACTGAGAATTTGAGCTCACCCTTTTATGTTTTCTTTTCCCCAGGATATAAAGAAAGGTTTTAGGTAAAAAAAGGAAGATCTTTATGGGAGATTTTGAAGATCATTCACCACGATTAGAAGATTATATTCCGAGTTTCCAAAGACACTAAACTATTACAGTCCTTGTGTGTGTGTTTTTGTTATGTACTAAGTATTCCGCAAATGTAATGTAATGTCAATGTACGTCAGGCTTCGGGTCTCTACAGTTGGTATCAGAGGAAAGGTTTAGTCAACCTTTGGAAACTGGGATGTGAGAACGTTAGTGAGATCCCTAGAGATATTTCTAAGGTATGTCTAGGGATTTCCCTAAGGATAAGTATACGTATAGGATAGTCCTAGAACTATGGTAATGGTCTTAGAATTTAACCTAAGATGTTAGATATTGAAGTTACTCCCCCTTTATTATGATTTTTGCCTCTAACACTATTCTTTTTGGGTTTTAGAAAATGGATGGAAACAAGGTGATTCGCGATAATGGAGGATATGATGGACAATGGACTGATATTTTTCATGAGAAACCAAATTAAAGGGGATTTGGAAGTCCAAACATAATTATTATGACGAATCAGAAATCTCATAAATATGATCAATAAAGTAAAATTTGGTAAGTTTCCTGACTCAGCTAATAAGAGAAAGATGGAGTTTCATGATGATCATAGAGGAAAGAAAGTTCAATTTCCACTATGTAAATCATGTGGGAAGAGGCATCAAGGAGGTTGTTTCAAAGGAACTGGAAGATGCTTTGGGTGTGGAAAAGAAGGACACAAATCTAGTAAGTGCAAAGGAAAAGGTTCAGTTAAAACCAGAGATGAGGATAATGGTATGGCTACGACATCAACAATAGTTAAATGTTTTAAATGTGGAATATACGGGAATTATGCAAACCAATGCCCTAAGGGAAAGTCTCATGAAGAGAATCAGTATGGTCGTATGGGTATTATTTATGTTGATGATTATGAAGATACTACAAATGATATGTGAGATGAAAGAATTGTTCAATGGTTTAAGAATGTAGTGGAATGATTATATGTTTATCATGTGTAATTTTCTATAAGTAATCTCTTGATATGCGCATAATGAATGGATAAGGAGAAAATTAAATGTTTAATAGTATTCATGAGCTCATGACTGATATAAGGAGAATGTTATATCATGGTTTGAGTATATAGAATTTTTGGATTTTGGTATGTGGAAAGATTTAACTATTGACAACATTCATGTTTTCACTAAGGGTTAATGGGTATTCATTTTTCAAGAGAATACATGATTAAGGTAATCACATGATTGGAATGTGACCAACAAGATATATGGGGGATAAATGATGGTATTCACATTCTTGGTTGATAACATTTCAAGTAATCATTTTATGTATATTATGAGCTTGGACCGAAGTATTTTAGATAAGCCTAAATATTGGAATGGATTATGTTAGACATAAGTTAGTATTATTTAATGATAGAACTTTTTATATCATATAGTTTTAGAAAAAGGACAACCCGCAGGACGGGCAACAGCCCATCGCGTTGGACAAGGCTGTGGGAATCGAACCCACAACTGAAGTGCGACTGGCCTTTATCACCTACCACTGGCCTACTGGAAGTCCCTAGTTAGTATAAAATAGTTTTATTTTATTAAGCAGTATGATATATGAAGTATAAGTCCATTTTAGGAACCATATATGATTAATCTCACTATAGATCGACCTATGTATATTTAATAACTTTTGCTAATCTTTTGTTTGAGACAGATGGAATGACACGATCTGCTAACACTTCATGAATAACAAATTCAACTTCATTTATTTAAGACATGAAGTGGAAATTGTTCAAGGCATGAACAACAGTGAGATTGTACCAAAATAAAGTAAGTATTTATTCTAATTCAAATTCTTCAACTTTAGGGAAATGATCATGAAAACCAAAAATATTGTCCTAGTTCTCTTATATCTAATGGATCAGATGGAACCTTAGATCCTCACAAATTTGTGGCTTTGTGATTGTTGGCTTTTCCATAGCCATGTCCTCTACCACTCTCCATCAGAACATGACGGTTAGATTTCTCTTCCATGTCCACATTTTCACCAATGTTCTCCTATGTGGATACCCAGTGATTAGTTAACTTGGGTAACCATTACGTTTTATACTTTATTTTTTAAATATAAGTTTTGGTATTCCTTTTTATGATGTGCGTTTCTATCAAAGAAACTTTCAAATAGTAAACCATTTATAACCCCGACGAATTTCGAGGGCGAAATTCATTTTAAGGGGGGTAGAATGTAACACCCCGAGATTTTATGAAAAATATTATTTTAATTTCATTAATGTCTTTTGTTGTATTCTACACCAAGATTACCTTGCGCTATATGCAACACCGTATTAGCTTGTAGTATACGCAACACTATTCTTGGACCGTGTTACACACAATTTTGATAATAGTTATTCTACGCAACATTGACTATATATATATATATATTAAATGTATAAATAAAATATGGTTGGATTCTGTTATACGAAACAACGAAGGATTCTTTCATAGCACGCAACCCTGACTTGGCTTGCATTACACGCAATCACGACCTTCCTCGATAGAGTGTGTTGTACGCAATACCGGGTTTTAATAAACAATGATATATTATTATAATATTGTCATGAACTAGACATTATGAATAGTATTCACTAAATTTTGAATTTTATAACATTATTATTCATCTTACACATTTTCTAGAACATGGTATAAGAACAAAATAAATTTTTCGGGTAAAATAAGTAGTTTTTCAAAAAATGCAGTTTTTCCGCCTTTTGATGGCGCACCCACTTTAAATCTAGTTTTTGACATGTTTATATGTTCAATTTGACAAAATAAAATTCTTTTTTTGAATCAGGATGTAAAAATTTACATTAGATAAAGTTTTGATATTTTTCCGATAACTTTCATATTTTAATGAATAGTAAAAACACGCTATATTTTAATTAAAAACAACTTTTTTCATCATAATATCTTATGTGGTTAAATTATAATATTGAATGGTTTTAAAGTATAAATAGAATATATTTTTACCATTTAATATAATTTATGTCATTATCATTGATTTTACCTTGAATTCGTAGGCTAAATCAATTCAATCTTTTGCAATGTTTTAAACAAAAACCCGTTTTTATTCGACAACGGGATTAATTTTAATTTAATTTCTGCAACTTCTATGTATTGAATTTTAAAAAATGGATTCCATATTTGGAATCAGTGGGTCCAAATTATGTTAATAGGCTACTTTTTATTTTTGGGAATTACGAATAGTAACTACGTTAAATTTTATTTACCAAAATTAAAGGTAAATCGGGTAATTAAGGGTAAATATAATATTATAAAATTACCCTAACACATGCCAAAATTCTATTTGATGGCTAAAAGTAAACCCATATCAACTAAGGGTCGGATTAGATTCATTTTATGGACTTTTGACCATGAAAATAATTTAAATATTATTAAAACCAAAGAAAGTGACAACATGTCACTCTCTTAAATCTTATAAGTATAATAATTTTAACTTCGTGATAAACATCATAAAACTCCAAACATGAGTAGTCTCCATAAATCTAACAAAATTATATACATCATGAGAATTTATTTAGATTTTTTTGGGATTAAATAATTATCATTAATTGTGACACAATAGTGATGCAGAAATTATTTATCAAGTGAAAAATCAAGAATATAGTTTTTATTAAACTAATAGTGACCATAAAAGGCACAAAACGCTGACCAAAACTTATTGGACATCTATATTTAAACTATAATCATCGAATGGTCTAATATATGTCTATTTGGAGTCTTATACAAGCAATTAGGACACTTATATTATTTTATTTTAAATGATGCCAAAGTTGTCACCTTCATAATTTAATAAATATAACAATTTAAATATTGTTATTTTAAGATGATAAATTCGAGTAAAAGTATTATTGTGAAAGGTAATATATTTATCTTCATCATAGGATTTTATTTTAAATTTTTATGCAACAAATAAGTATATTAAATAATTATACAAAAATGATGTAGTAATTATTTTATTAAGAGATAAACCAAATAAATGGTTTTAAAATAATAAAATAAATATTATATGAACAATTTAATGTGATACGGTAATTTTATAGATACATATGACCTTTTATTAATATATTAAAGCTTTTAGTTCGAACATATCTTCTGTATATATTTTATTTAAATTCAAATAAATGAATAGTGTCAAAATTGAAACTGTTGTTATTTTATAAATATAACATATTATAAAATTGTTTAAAAATCACAAAAATATTTAAAAATTATAAATTTAAATTTATATGGTCTATAATGTTATAAAATAAACAATTATGGAAAATTCACAACAAATAAGTAATTATTTGTTATAATTTAAAATTTAGAATTTTATTACCACAAATAAACTTAAATAGATTAAATAAGGATAAATCAAAATGATAAGGTTTAAAATAAGATCCAAAAATCCCAAAATTTGATTGGTTGATGATATTACAACCCTATATCATCTAATATTCGAATATGAGTCATTTTTTAGGTTTCTAAGTGGGGTTAGATTTATTATAAATTAATATTTTTAAGAATTCCAAAGGTGCCACTCTACTCCCTTATAAAAGGGCACCTCCTCCCTCTCCTCCTCACACCAATTTGAGCATTCAAGCTCGGCCAAACCCTGCCAGAATCTCTTCTCCACTTCCCTAGTATCATACTATAGGTCCTAGTATTCTTCAAAGACAATCCTTAGTTCTTTAAGTGGAGGTTAAGAAAAGGCGCGTCAAAAAGATGTAATATCCATTACCGATCTTTTTCAATTTCTTTCTTCTTCAACTTCTTCTTCTTTAGTTGTTTCATGATAAAGTAATAACGTAAGCATTTATTATATACTGATATGTTATTATAAATATGAAACAAATCTAATTAACCTTCTATCCATCCTACGGAAAAAGGAAATCACCGCGCGTGCGTACGTACGGAATACCGTCTCCACGCCGTGGTGTAATCTATTTTCCGCCAACACATTAATTGGATGGGTATAATGGTGTAATGAGTGACTATATATGATTATTATAAAGTGATATTGATACTGAAATTTTATACATACACTTAAACACAAGTTCATGATCATGAGAACGATATCATCGCTCGTGCGTACGTACGGACTACCGTCTCCACGACGCGATGAGATTCATTCTCCACGTTAACCATTCATGAAGGATTATAAAGTATATAAAATGAATAATAATGAAATAATGACATGTTCAATCTACTGGATTTAATTATATATATATATATATGTATGTCATCTACTTACTTCCATTCAAGACAATAAGGAAAGGAAAACAGCGTTCATGCGTACGTACGGACTACCGTCTCCATGAACGGTGTGTTTCATTTTATTTATCTATCTATTATATATATATATATACTGAATATATATGATATATAAATCATGTTTTATATTCTGGAAGTAAGTATATCATGATATAAGTAATAATAATGTCAAGAACAACAAGTCCAAACACCTACGATAAATGAAACGATTTTACCCAAAACGCTTCTTTAACATGGAATTTACAAAAGAACGGGTAATATAATGTCATAAGTGAACCATATATGATATCATAACAATGAATATGATTCTGTAATAAGTTAATGACATTATTTAAATCATTATACAGGAGGTTCGGATACGTACAAAGCATATCAGACATAAGGTAAGGGAAATATCACAATCTCATCTTTATCTGAGATTGTTTATTCGTAAGTATTTACTGGGGTGTATTTTATCATCCACATCCATGTTACATAAATATGTAATATTATTTACATCCACCTAAAAATTTTTAAATCCATTTTTACCCTTCAGTGAGTTTTAAAAAAAAAGATATGAAAGGAATCTTTTGTCGTTTTTTCATACGAGGTACTTTTTGACTTTTCCGACAAAAGTACGAGAAAAATGTTTTATTTTAACTTATAAGACATGAATGGATTTTTAAAACATTATTTCCAAAAAAATTCCTTTACAAGTTTTCATGCTTATTTTTAATCAACTTCTTTTAGTTTAAAATTGTATGACATGTTAAGAAAGGAAAAGTGTTTTTGAAGTAGAAAGGATATTTTCCTCAAGAATGAAGTTCAAGTGTTTTATCAAAATAATTTTACATCTAAGATAATAAAGGTTTCTGTTTTTATCCCTATTATTACATTGATTTGATTATGTTGTGATGGAATTATTTTTATGAATTCCTTTATCATATATGAATTGTTTTATGATGTCACGATGTTTAAGATTCCCATTTTTATTACATGGGTTATGCTATGATGTATGATTTATGATTTTGTGGCACACATAAGAATGATATCATTATGAGATGGGTGGGACCTATATCTCCATCCAATGCATTGGGTAAAGATTTTATATCTCATGAGATAGACATGGCTGGAACTGTAGGTTATACTAGTTCAGTGAAACAGGACTGAAACGAGGGTGACTCGGTTCAGAAAGGGATTTTGTCCACTAAGATAGTCTTGCCAATGAGTCTTGACTAACAAGAAATGATTCTCTGTGATTGTGTGTGTATTCCACAAAGTTTCATGTTTTGAGTTATGATTATTGTGATTACATTTCACTGCCATGATTTATCCCATGTTATGAAATTATGATCTCTTTTGCAGGTTAAGATTTCAAAAAGTTATGTGCTTATGTATATGATGCGATTGATATTTCTTTAGTTTACCCTTACTGAGCATTTGAGATCACCCTTTTATGTTTTCTTTTCCCCAGGATATAATGAAAGGTTTTAGGTAAAAAAAAGGAATATCTTTGTGGGAGATTTTGAAGATCTTTCACCACGATTAGAAGATTATATTCCGGGTTTCCAAAGACACTAAACTATTATGGTCTTTGTGTGTGTGTTTTTGTTATGTACTAAGTATTCCGCAAATGTAATGTAATGTCAATGTACGTCAGGCTTTGGGTCTCTACATGTATAATTAGTTTATAGTCTTTTTTCACTCTGATACATTGGGTATAACCTCCCTATGATACCTCCATAGACCCCCAATACTAGTTGGAAACCTCTGATGCATGGGTTGATGTGATTGAGGTCACATAGTGAAATTTTTTGATTACTATATGTTGTGAAATAAACGTCAATACAATATAATATTATTAAATTAAACTACCATTTGAATTATTCTTACCTTATTCATTGTGTTCTCAATTAAACATAGATTAGATTATTCTATTTTACTCTTAGCTTCATCACTACTTGAGTTTGAATTCTTAGTGAAAGTCTACACATACAAGAATGATATATTTTGTTTCATCTTATATTCCTTGTATTTTTTTATTTTTTTATTTATATATAATCTTAATTTATGTAAATATTTTCTTAAAAACATGTAATGTTAATTAATTTTTTTTATTTACTTCAATTACCTTTCTTTCTCTCCTTTTAGTTATCCTTATGATGATTTATTGTATACTACTTCTCAAAACCTCTATTTATTTTTATATATTTATAAAATCCATTATATATTTATTATAACACCATTTATATTTTTTTAGCTCATAAAAATAACAATTAGTATAAATATTTATGTTATACTTAAACAAAATACATTTATTCTTTACATAATCTTTATTAAAAATGGTTTTCAGTTTGCGTTCATACCTATATGAAGAAAAATTATGTTACTCTAAAGAATACACTTTCACATTCATACTTCTGATGATTTTTATTTTATTTTTCATGACATTTGGTAGGTATAGATCACAAAAAAACATTTTTATATAGCCATGTTAGGCAAATCCATTCAAAGGGAATTCATAACATTTATGATTCTTGAAAATCATTGGAAAATATTGGTCAAATATTCATCTTATCACACCTAAGAATTTAGGTATTATACACATTAAATTCCTAACATTGTTATTTTAATTCTTTAGGATATATAATTCTTTCCTTATAGAATTATATAAATATATTAAGCTTACTTATATGATGAGATATAGACATACACACCTCTACATATGTCAGGATACTAGATATTCACAATTTTGAATTTCAAAACACACATTACCATATGAATAAATAAAATTGTATATGGATAATATTTAGGTAACTTATTTTGTATAACTATGATCATTCAATGATCAATACTTAATTACTTCATGTATAACTCTATTAAATCATTCCAATATCTCTAATCATTTCTATCCAAGTGTGCAATATTTTGTGGTATCTAGTCACTATTTAAATTCATTCCTTTAATCGTAATAAAATTTTTTCTTTTGGTTTGTAGGCCTTATATATATTTTCTAAAACATTAAAAACGATAAAAAAATATATAATTATGATGTAATTATCTCTAATACAAATTGAAAACCTTATTGGGATGACATAATGATTTAGATGTAGAGGGTTAATATAACTTTTAAAATTAAAATATATTATTGATACTAATAAATAAATTTAATATATGATAACATGAAATAATTATGAAATGTGGTATATTATTCACATAACAAATATAACTGAAATAAAATATCATGAATAATATATTTTTATAATACTTCTGATTATAATATCCTATATAAACTCTTTATATTTCTATACTTAGTAAGAAGTATGATAAACACTTTAATAGGAAATTACATTTTAATGGAGTGAAAAACCTTTAATAACATGTATGTTTTTCTCACATGGACGTATACCCAATTAAAATTTGAATTTTATTCCAAGATCCAAACATAAGAAATCAAATTCTGATCCAAATTTATAAGCAACAAAAAGAATTTATTTTGAGGGATAAATGAAAAAACTGATGATTAAGCACAAAAAACATGATGAAAATAGACAATGATAAAAAAAAATTATTAATCTATAAAGAAAAATGTGGGAGGAAGATAGAAAAGTTGATAAAAATCATTAATCAATTTACAAATTAATAAATATTTATGTTTCTTTATGATAAAACATGAATGGAACACTAACCATTTGAGATAGTAGTTAAAAATAGTCTATCTATAAGTCCCCAGCCATAAACCTTACTTAATCTTGAGTTATTACAAGATTACACATTGAGGATCTTTTCAGGTTTAGAGTTTTATAGAATTAGATCATGAAACTTGCATTACATTCCACATTTAGACAAAGTGGTTACATAAAAGACAGTATTCATTCATCCCATCAACGGAAACATATTTAAAATAAAACATCGATTCTTTCATGAAACATCCTTGACACTATCATCACATCATGTACCTTTCCCTTGACCTGTGAAAAACATTTCAAAAACTTGGGATGATCATAAAAAGCTCAGTAAGGGTTATAAAAATATGGAAAGTAAACATGAGTTCATATATACATAAGAATGAAATCATACTTTACCCATAAAACATAGGCACTTTAACATACCTCATCAAATCATGAATAAATCATAGAAGTCATAAGACATAAAAGGTAACTTGAGGCATTCATAACATTCTTACGTAGGGAGTAACCCTCTTGGTTACGTTTTGAATACCCATCATAGTATATTCCCGAAATCTCTTCGTAGAAACCTTAACGTTTCACTCCTTCGCGTTACCCAATGCATTGGAGAGCTATATCGGGCTCACCCGCCCTTAGTTTATCACGGAACCACCCATTTTCATAACAATGCCCAAGAACCATAACATAAACGTATCACATAAAACATACATAAAGGAAACATAACATTTCCACATTCCAATCAAAATATAACATTTTAGTATATTGAAATAATGAATCCATTCAAAAAGAAACCATTTCCAAAACAATTTAAAAAATTTAATAAAGAGATTTTTGAATCAAAGTGTCTCATACCACCTTGAAGCTTTTAAAATTTGTAAACCATTAATATCCATATAAACAAATCCTTAAAATTATTTTGAAAACATGGATATTAATAAGAACAAATAATTAAAACATTTAAAGTGATATTTTGGTTAAAGGGGTTTTACCAAAATTAGAGACACTTGAATACAATAATTGAGGAATAACATTAAGTCAGAACATTATAATATCATGACAATAAATGGATTCATGATATAATATTCAAAAGGACAGTATATACAACATATAAGAGTGAATTGGTGCACACTAACAATGAAGTCTCAATAGAAATGTCAAATGTGATGAAATCCCTTATAAAGATGGTATCTTTAAATTAAGGATAAATCAATCTCAAAATTATGTGTGACAAATATAAATACACCCAATATAAGTGTATATTAAGTGTGAAACAATAAAAGGTCATTCACACATATTTAAATGATGACATATTCAATAACTACATGTTGAACCCAAAGAAATCGAAATTGGGTTAAAAAGTTCCCTTTGTAAAATTCGACAGCCTAACAACATCACTTCAAAATTCAGAAAATGAGTCGATGAGAGATAAAAAGGGCATATCATCTCTTGGACATAAAATTTATATCAATAAGGATATATGAGAACATATGCCAACATAATAAAAAGACCCAACAAAATAAGTCTTTTAAAAAGAGGAGGGTGAAAGGTTCCCTTACCGACAAGGGTATCTTTCGAGACATACACCTCGTGAAAGAAGGACAATACAACATTGAGGTAAATACTCATAAAAGAAAGTATATTACACAATGAGTAAAACAATGGGAAGTACATACACCACTCAAAGGAAATTATGGCAAATGTAGCATAAATCTCATAGGAATAAAAGTGAGACGAAAAATCCCTTACGAAAACTCGGCAGCCTAATGACGCCACTCAAAACTTCCAAAATGGCTTGATGAGAGAGAATAGGGTCTCTCATCACATGAACATAAAAATTAAAGTAATATTAATATATAATAAAATACCAGTAACAAGGAATATGAGCTTTAAAAGGAATGACATAAAACATTGTACTTAAGAAGAAAGAGTAGAGTAGGATCCCTTACCTCATGTCCAACTTGTCTTGTTCGTTTCTTTATATTCATGAATAATAAACCTTGGTAAATTAATAATTGACTATGTACCTCCTTTATAGATTATTATTCAGTTCATATCACATATTATAATTTTATAATAATTGTTTAATAATGTTAGTTCATATCAGACGTTTTGGTCGATGTTTGGTACATGAGGCAAAAATGAACTTGTTTGAAAAACGATTGACCATGTAGTTATAAGTAAACAATTTCCAGAATAGTATTAATGGTTAAAATATCATATATATCTAGTAAGTATTCATTTTATACTATTCCATATCATTTGGAGATAAAAAAAGAAAAGCACCATTCATGGAGACGGTAGGCCGTACGTACGCATGAACGCTACTTTCATTTTTTGTCATATTAATGGAATTAAAACAAAATGAGAGAGAGATATATATATATGTTTTAATTACAGAATTATATCCATAATTTAGATGTAATATATGACATATATATCCATCATATATATATGTACTTATAATATTACATAACATTTTGAGATAAGAAATGAAATGTACCGTTCATGGAGACGGTAAGCCGTACGTACGCATGAATGCTACTTCCATTTCTATTTCATATTTAATGGAATTAAAACATAATGATACATAATAGTATTTTAATTCCAATATGGTATCATATATAATATCATTAAATATACCCTTTATACGTACCGCATATGGTAATAACGAATCAAATCACTTTGAGGGGGCGGTAGTCTGCACTTCCTTAAATGAAGATATCACATTTACCCATAATGGAAACCATAAAGGTATGAAATAAATGAAAAATACATAATATTAAGTAAAACATAAACATATTATATATCATATATAAATATAGTGTCATTTTAATGGCCACCTTTGAAGGTGTTAGAATAATGTTGAACAATCATCGTTTCATGAGGCATAAATTCGTAATCCACAGAAACAGTATGTTCTTTAACCATTAGATGTAGGTGTGTGTAAGTGTAGCTCGAATCCTTCTTATAACAACATCCTATTATATTGAAGATAATGGATTTTTTATAAAATAAATTAATAAAAAGAGTTTAGGGGGTTGGAAAAGCAAAATAAAACAAAATGACTCAAGTGAAGACATTACCTTAAAATTAGGTAACTACCTTTAGTTTGAGCTCAAAGGCTTCCTTGGGAAGACTTATGCCCAAAGTGAGGCTTCAAGGAGTAAAATATGGAATTGGAGAGACAAAATGGGCAGTGGTTGGCCGAGCCAAAGTCTTTGGGAGTGTGGTTAAGGAGGTATAGGTGGGGGCCTTTTATAAGAGGAGAGGAGGGGCACTCTTGTAATGTTACAAATTGTTACTTTATTTTCAAAAGCGTTTCAAATTTTAAAGGTACCACATTGATTTATTTCGAGGATAAGGTGATAAGGGGTAGACAGCCACTCATACAATAGGTTTTGGACATGTGTAGGTCATAGATATTACATTATCTTTCCATTTTATTTAAATCGTTAAATAATGAGGTCATCACTCGATCATCATGATGTCATAAATAATTTAATTTAATTAATGTCTAAAAATTACAAAAAAAATACTATGATGTAGAAAATCTTTTTAGCTTTCAAATGATTATTTATAGTCAAAACTATGACTTGTATAACACTATGTAAATATTAATTAAAAAAACATTTCATGTTTGTGTCATTTTTACTTTAACATTAAATAAAAAGATATTTATGTCATTTTCCAACCAAAGTGGCTCCATGGGGTCCCCAAGTTGACCCATGGATTGTCTTGGTCGGCCATGACACATCCAATGAGGGTAGGAAATGTGTCTAGGTCATTTCATTTTATTAAAACATTATTCTTACCATAAACTACACTAATTACCTCTAATCGCGATAAAAAACATAATAAGTTACTATTCACCAAAATATTATTTTTATCCCATTGAACAACATTTTACTTCTTAATGATAACCATGTATGTAGGATTTTTGAAATTCAAAACACAAAGATGGAAAAATTTCATTTAAATGGAAAAATCAGTTTTTATAAGTACCACTTGGTGGTTTCACTATTCATCAAAAATTGAAGTTTTTCAGAAAAATCCCAAAACATCACTCGAATATATATTTGGTATTCCGAATTTAAAAATGAAGTCTATTTTAAAAAATTCAAAACATATAATTCACATTAATTAATTTAATAATTAATTCCTGCTGTCAGAGCAAATAGCATGTTTTTATGAAACAATAAGTATCAAAAGATTGGCACTAGTTTAAGTCTGGTTTCAACATGAAATTAATTCCAACTAACAATATTGGATTTAATGGTAAAAATATATTCTAATTTCACTTTAAAACCAATTCAAATGATAATCTAATCATATAAATAAATTGGATTAAAAAGAGGTTTTGAATTAAAATACAACATTTTGCACTATTCATTAAAAAATGAACTTTATCGGAAAGAAACCAAAAATTTACACAAATTAAATTTTAATGTCCCAATTCTTAAGAAGAGTTTTATTTGGTCCAATAGAATGTATAATAGTGAACAAAACTATATTTAATGAGGGTTCTCCATCAAAAGGCGATAAGTGAACCTCTAGTGAAAACTAGGGCATATACGCCTAAAATTAAATTATTTCCGTATTTTAAGCCTCTATCTTTTATTGGATAAATGTAAAAACATTTAAAAACATATATAATCATATTTTAGTTATTTCTATGCATTCCCGCCAATACAACGGCTAAAAGTTAACTACCATTTAAAATAATATTATTTTATTATTAGAGTGCAACGTAAGATTCCCAAGAAACTCGTTGTTGCGTGTTGGGTACACCATCGAGCATAGCGTCCCCTTTAAAGTCATTTTAATATTTTATTCACAAATATGGATAAATATAAAAATGTCATATTCTTTATTTACCTGGGGTGATACATCCTTCCCCACTTTTGAGAATTGCATCCTCGCAATTTTAAAATTGGGCTCGGAAACTTCATTGAAAATCCCACATCGAAACAAGAGTCGGTAAAACAATCACTTTAAAATAAAGAAAGATAAGTACAGAGGTCACCCGATTTTACCCATAATAGGATTCCTTGTAGGAAAACATGGACATGGAGGAGAAAACATTGGGTCATGTTCTGATGGAGATTGATAGAAAACATGTTTAGGAGATAGTTAACAATAAGAAAATCACAAACTTGTGATGGGTTAAACGGTGTTGGGTTCCCCAGTAAGAAAAGTTAATAGACAACATTTTTGTTTTAAGTTACTTTTTATTGAGGAATTTATTTTTGAGCTTAACTAAAACATAAGGAAACATACTTACTTGTCATGTTGACTTTCAACTTTTACTAGATTTCTTACACAGACTCATACTTTCTCCAAAAGACGAGTATTTAGGAAGACTTGTTCGCATTAAGAGTAATATAAACAACTTCTAGAGGAGCACCTAATCCACAAAAAAAGAACTATACATTTCCCATGTCTTCAAACCTTAACCAAGACTAAAACCAAAAAGGTTACTACAAGATCAGATAATCTAGAAAAGGATAACCCTTTATAAAAAGAAAATCTATTCTTAATCTCAAAATTTGTCCAACAAAACCCAATGTTCAACGAGGACCATTCGATAACCAATTTGTCCATAAATTCTTCAAAGTAATCCAATATATGATTGAAACCCAAATATTTGAAGGATTTAGTCACATAGTCTTCCAAGTTAAATCGTAAAATTTATCTCCAAACAACATCAGTTTCTCCTAAAGTCTCGTATTGAAAAGTAATTAACCTAATCACATATCCTCTATGATAGTTTAATCATTTTCATAAATAACCCAAAATCAACTTACTATTAATTCATAAAATCATCTAACTAAAAAGAATCGGTCAAACTAACCAGGGACATCACGTAGTCCTGTGGTAGGTGATAAATACCAGTTGCACTTTGGTTGTGGGTTCGATTCACGCAGCTTCGTCCGACGCGACGGGTTGTCACACGGTCTGTGTGTTGTCCCTTTTTAAAAACTATATAATTTTATAACATTCCTCAAAAAGAGATGAATTCATCAAAAATAAATATAACATATTCCTCAAGTTTATCTCATGCCTTTTTATTCCATCATATCATATAATAACCCATAATTACCTCAAAAGTAAGGATCATATAAACTCTAATTGTTACCTTTATAATTATTACCTAAACTTACACATCGATTTGGTCATCTCGTACATGATGCATTATAGAACATACAAATGTTCAAGTGGTTGATCATGACTCGTTGATAGTTGGTTTAGAACAACCATGATATTCCTCATTGAATCCATCATTTCATCTAGTCTCTTAATCAGTGAACCTCCACAGTTTCATTCAAACCTGTTGTCTCTTTGGTGCCTGCTAGATCCAGCATTTCACTAAAAATAGAAATGTCAGTGTGAGTATATCAAAAATACAATCAAGTACTAATGAGAGAGAAAACCACTAAGATATACTTACTCATTCACTTTATCTAAAACTAGGACTCTTTCTAAAATCCTATCCATTATGGTAATATCACTTATGCTTAGAGAATACCCTAACCTCTAAAGTTATCTAAACCGACCTCTGATACCAACTATAAGGCCCCTGCCTTAAACCTTACTTAATGTTGAGTTATTACAAGATTACACATTGAGGATCTTTTCTTGTTTAGAGTTTTATAGAATTAGATCATGAAACTTGCATTACATTCCAAATTTAAACAAAGTGGTTACATAAAAGACAGTATTCATTTTTCCCATCAACGGAAACATATTTAAAATAAAACATGGAATCTTTCATGATACATCCTTGACACTATCATCACATCATGTACCTTTCCCTTGACCTGTGAAAAACATTTCAAAAACTTGGGATGAGCATAAAAATCTCAGTAAGGGTTATAAAAATATGGAAAGGAAACATGAGTTCATATATACATAAGAATGAAATCAATCTTTACCCATAAAACATAGGCACTTTAATATATCTCATCAAATCATGAATAAATCATAGAAGTCATAAGACATAAAAGGTAACTTGAGGCATTCATAACATTCTTACGTAGGGAGTAACCCTCTTGGTTGCGTTTGGAATACACATCACAGTATATTCCCTAAATTGCTTCGGAGAAACCTTAACGTTTCACTCCTTCGCATTACCCAATGCATTGGAGAGCTATATCGGGCTCACCCGCCCTTAGTTTATCACGGAACCAACCGTTTTCATAACAATGCCCAAGAACCATAACATAAACATATCACATAAAATATGCATAAAGGAAACATAACATTTCCACATTTCAATCACAATATAACATTTTAGTATATTGAAATAATGAATCCATTCAGAAAGAAACCATTTCCAAAACCATTTAAAACATTTAATAAAGAGATTTTTGAATCAAAGTGTCCCATACCACCTTGAAGCTTTTAAAATTTTAAACCATTAATATCCATATAAAAAAATCCTTAAAACTATTTTGAAAACATGGATATTAATAAGAACAAATAATTAAAACATTTAAAGCGATATTTTGGTTAAAGGGGTTTTACCAAAATTAGAGACACTTGAATACAATAATTGAGTAATAACATTTAGTCAGAACTTTATTATATCATGAGAATAAATGGATTCATGATATAATATTCCAAATGACAGTATATACACTATATAAGAGTGAATTGGTCCATAACAACAATGAAGTCTCAATAGAAATGTCAAATGTTATGAAATACCTTATAAAGATGGCATCCTTAAATTGAGGATAAATCAATCTCAATGTTTTGTGTGACAAATATAAATACACCCAATATAAGTGGATATTAAGTGTTAAACAATAAATGGTCATTCACAGATATTCAAATGATGACATATTCAATAACTACATGTTGATCCCAAAGAAATCGAAATTGGGTTAAAAAGTTCCCTTGGTAAAATTCGATAGCCTAACAACATCACTTCAAAATTCAGAATATGAGTTGATGAGAGATAAAAAGAGAATATCATCACTTGTACATAAAATTTATATCAATAAGGATATATTAGAACATATCCCGACATAATAAAAAGACCCAACAAAATAATTCTTTTAAAAAGAGGAGGGTGAAGGGTTCCCTTACCGACATGGGTATCTTTCGAAACATACACCTTGTGAAAGAAGGACAATACAACATTGATGTAAATACTCATAAAAGAATGTATATTACACAATGAGTAAAACAATGGTAAGTACATACACCAATCAAAGGAAATTATGGCAAATGTAGGATAAATCTCACGGGAATAAAAGTGAGATGAAAAATCCCTTACGAAAACTCGGCAGCCTAACGACGCCACTCAAAAATTCCAAAATGGCTTGATGAGAGAGAATAGGGTCTATCATCACATGAAAATAAAAATTACAGTAAGATTAATATAAAATAACATCCTAATAACAAGGAATATGATCTTTAAAAGGAATGACATAAAACAGTGTACTTAGGAAGAAAGAGTGGAGTAGGATCCCTTACCTCAAGTCCAACTTGTCTTGTTAGTTTCTTTATATTCCCGAATAATAAACTTTGGACAATTAATAATTGCCTAAATACCTCCTTTAGAGATTATTATTCAGTTCATATAACAAATTATAATATTATAATAATTGTTTAATAATGTTAGTTCATATCAGACGTTTTTGCCGATGTTTGGTACATGAGTCAAAAATGAACTTGTTTGAAAAAAGATTGCCCATGTAGTTATAAGTAAATAATATCCAGAATAGTATTAATGATTAAAATATCATATATATCCAGTAAATATTCATTTTATACTATTCCATATCATTTTGAGATAAAAAACGAAAAGCACCGTTCATGGAGATGGTAGGCCGTACGTACGCATGAATGCTACATTCATTTTTTGTCATATTTATGGAATTAAAACAAAATGAGAGAGATATATATTTGTTATAATTCCAGAATGATATCCATAATTTTGATGTAATATATTTCATATATATCTATCATATATATGTACTTATAATATTACATAACATTTTGAGATAAGAAATTAAATGTACCGTTCATGGAGACGGTAAGCCGTACGTACGCATGAACGCTACTTCTATTTCTATTTCATATTTAATGGAATTAAAACATAATGACACATAATAGTATTTTAATTCCAGTATGGTATCATATATAATATCATTAAATATACCCTTTATACGTACCACATATGGTAATAACGAATCAAATCACTTTGAGGGGGTGGTAGTCCGCACTTCCTTAAATGAAGATATCACATTTACCCATAATGGAAACCATAAAGGTATGAAATAAATGAAAAATACAGAAGCTTAAGTAAAACATAAACATATCATATATCATATATAAATATAGTGTCATCTTAATGGCCACCTTTGAAGGTGTTAGAAGAATGTTGAACAATAATCGTTTCGTGAGGCAGAAATTCGCCATCCACAGAAATAGTATGTTCTTTAACCATTGGATGTAGGTGTGTGTAAGTGTATCTCGAATACTTATTATAACAACATCATAGTATATTGACGATAATTTATTTGTTATAAAAGAAATGAATAAAAAGATTTTAGGGGGTTGGATAAGCAAAATAAAACAAAATGACTAAAGTGAAGATATTACCTTAAAATCGGGTAACTTTCTTTGGTTTGAGCTCAAAGGCTTCCTTGGGAAGACTTCGTCCCAAAGTGAGGCTTCAAGGAGTAAAAGAGGGAAGTGGAGAGACAAAATGGGAAGTGGTTGGCCGAGACAAAGGCTTTGGGAGTGTGGGTAAGGAGGTAGAGGTGGGGGCCTTTTATAAGAAGAGAGGAGGGGCACTCTTGTAAAGTTAAAAAATGTTACTTTATTTTCAAAAGGGTTTCAGATTTTAAAGGTCCCAAATTGATGTATATCGAGACTAAGGTGATAACGGTTCGAAATCCACTCATCTAATAGGTTTTGGACATGTGTAGGTCTTAGATATTACATTATCTTTCCATTTTATTTAAATCGTTAAATAATGAGGTCATCGCTTCATCATCATGATGTCATAAATAATTTAATTTATTTAATGTATAAAAATTATTAAAAAAATACTATTATGTAGAATATCTTTTTATAATTCCAATGATTATTTATAGTCAAAAATATGACTTGAATAACCCCATGTAAAAATTGTTTTAGTAAAATATCTCATGTTTGTGTCATTTTTACTTTAACATTAAATAAAAAGATATTTATGTCATTTTCCAACCAAAGTGGCTCCATGGGGTCCCCAAGTTGACCCATGGATTGTCTTGGTCGGCCATGACACATCCAATGAGAGTAGGACATGTTTCTAGGTCATTTAATTTTATTAAAACAGTATTCTAACAATAAACTACACTAATTACCTTTAATCGCGATTAAAAACGTAATAAGTTACTATTCACCAAAAAATTATTTTTATCCCATTGAACAACATTTTACTTCTTAATGACAACCATGTATGTCGGATTTTTGAAATTAAAACCAGAAAGATGGAAAATTTTCATTTAAATGGAAAAATCAGTTTTTATAAATACCACTTGGTGGTTTCACTATTCATAAAAAATTGATGTTTTTCGGAAAAATCCCAAAAATTCACCCTAAGATATATTTGATATTCCGAATTAAAAAATGAAGTCCATTTTACAAAATTCAAAACATATAAGTCACATTAATTAATTTAATAATTAATTCCCGCTGTCAGAGCAAATAGCATGTTTTTATGAAACAATAAGTATCAAAAGATTGACACTAGTTTAAGTCTGATTTCAAAGTGAAATTAATTCCAACTACCACTATTGTATTTAAGGGTAAAAATATATTCTAATTTCACTTTAAAACCAATTAAAAAGATTATCTAATCATATAAATAAATAGGATTAAAAGGAGGTTTTGAATTAAAATACAACATTTTACACTATTTATTAAAAAAATGAACTTTATCGGAAAGATACCAAAAATTTACAAAAAGTAAATTTTAATGTCCCAATTCTTAAGAAGAGTTTTATTTGGTCCAATAAAATGTATAAGAGTGAAAAAAACTATATTTAATGACGGTTCACCATCAAAAGGGGATAAGTGAACCTTTAGTGAAAACTAGGGCATATACGCCTAAAATTGAATTCTTTCCGTATTATAAGCCTTTATATTTTATTGGATAAATGTAAAAACATTTAAAAACATATATAATCATATTTTAGTTATTTATATCCATTCCCGCCAATACAACGGCTAAATGTTGACTACCATTTAAAATAATATTATTTTATTATTAGAGTGCAACGTAAGATTCCCAAGAAACTCGTTGTTGCGTGTTGGGTATGCCATCGAGCATAGCGTCCCCTTTAAAGTAATATTAATATTTTATTCACAAATATGGATAACTATAAAAATGTCATATTCTTTATTTACCTGGGGTGTTACACTATCCCTCTGGAAATATCTCTTTTTAATATTCTCAATATGGATCCTGTATTCTCATTATTCTTAAAATTAACAATAACTTGTTTCATAGGAAAATTCATGGGACCAAAATAATTATAAGTTCCCCTTCATTAAATATCAAGCACATGGGTGTTTTTTTGATAATAATTCATAGTACGACATGAGATAGATAAGATAATAACATGCGTATTATCATTTATATATAGGTTGTATTACTACACAATTAATCCTTTATTAAAAAATTCAGAAACCCTTTTATTAGGTTCACTATTAATTATATAGTTTATCGAAAACATTAAAACAACTAATCCAATATAGTATTACTTGTAGTGATTGAAACATTAAATAAAAAGAAAAAATGAGAATCATAATGCAAAAAATATCAATGTTAATGATGTTTATGTTCCATTTTAAAATATTTAAATGTTACATTTCATTTTTAAATAAGTGTGATTATCCATATATTATTGTGTCATTTATGTGTTTTCATATGTCTTCTTAATATCATAAGTGTTTTTTTATTTTTGTATGTCTGCTCTATTATCTATGTATGTTTCAATTAACAGTTGGAAATTCTTTTGCTTCATAAATGATCTTATTGATTTGAAAATAATGTTACTTTTACATCATAAGTCTTTGATCAAATGTATTTTATGTCATTTGTCATTTATTGTAACGGTACTAGATTTTAAAAAATATTAATTGTTTTTTCATCCATTTAAAATCATTAGTCTTTGTGATTTTATGACATCAAATATCAAAAGTCTTTCTAGATCATATGAATTATAGTGTTTCATTTGACTTCATCTAAAATAATATTCCCTTAGAAATACTATATGGCGATTATAAGTAGAAAAAAACTCAAAAGAAACGTAACTTGGGAACTTTTATGCTATGTTATGTGTCTTGAATAAATTCTGACCCTTAGAGTATAAAAAATGAAATTCCTTGTACCATAAAGTACCTATTATCACAATGGTTTATTTGTTTTTTTAATATTTTATAGGTATATTGTAAATCTAAAATAGTCAATGATATGTTGACGATAATTTTCGAAATCCATTTTTATAGTATGCTTGATGGTAAAACATTTTTAATGTAAAATTAATAAAAAACATCATTTAAAGGTTTAAGAAAAACATATAATCTATAAAAAGAATTTTTTTCTATATTAATTCACTTTAGAAGTTTACATACTACATAAAGGTTTAAAATTTATTAGATAACCAGCATAATGGTATCCAAATTAAAATAACACCTATATAAGGGAAAGTGAGAATCTACGTAAAGGTTATTTATAATTATTTAAATCTAAATTAACATAAACTTATCACCCAAAATTAAATAGTAGTAATTAAATGTAAAGTAAATGTAACTTAAAGAAATTAAAAAACATTACAAATAAATAATAAGCAATTTGACTAGGATCAATCTGGAAAAATATCCCCTTATTCAAACACTAATATTATTTAAATTCCTTTTCCATGTAAATTTTCCCCATATATGATAACTTGGTTAATGGATTATCTATTTGAGAAATATTTTCAAAAACCACTTATAATGTCCAACCAAATAAAATAAACTTTGTATTTTAAATATGTTTGTTGTTTTTGTCCATTCCTTTACAACCATTCATTTTGAAGAGTTAATAAATATTACCTCCTTAGATACAGTAAGGCTACTTAAGAAAACCTATTGAAGAATAAAAGTAACATTTTATTAATTTCTCAGATAAATAGTTTTTCCTCGGAACCTCAAACACAATTCATAGGGGAGTTTCCTAATCCTTGTAACTCTTATAGTATATAATTAAATAATCAACCAATAATAAATAAATTATCAATATAATACATTAAAACTATATTCATAAAATCAATAAAAAATGATTTTATACTTATATAAGGACCTCTATGAATGTTAAAATAGATATTACTCTGTAAATTATTGATCTTGAGAAAGTTATTTAACCTATGATGAAGATGATATTAAGGATATAATTAATATTAAATAATGAACATGTGTTTTGAAGGAAATCCATAAGGAATCAAATAAACCAAAATATTTCAATTCAACTTTCCTGGAGAGTCTACATAATCTACCATTTTTTGTGGAAATGATGATGAAGATATTAAAACTACGATGACAGTTTCATATTATGTAATAGATGACTTAGTGGAATAACATAACTCTTGGATTGATGAAAACGATGCGATCATTTTTGTAGAAAATAAAAGTGTAGTGAACTCAATATGGATGCTTACATTAAAATTTGAAAACATATATTCACTAATATAGAGGAGGAATTAAAAGAAAATCTTGGTTTTAACATTAGGGACATTCTATGGTAATTATTGTCTTCTTATTTACATCTTCTTGATGTTTTATATCTTCAAATTTTTTGTTACATGTTTTACTGAATTTGAATCTATTTAAAAAATTTATATTTTATTTGTGGTGATCTATATTTTAAAAATTCAAAGAATTTCATCTGGGCTTCCCAATATAGGGTTATGATTTTTTCAATTATTTTTTAGGTTTGGAAGCTATTTTTTATCTCTCCATGAGAAAGTAATGACACATTTATTAATTGGAAAAATATTCTATCCATTTTTATTGGGAATGAATGGATCAATATAGGGAACACCTCATAACTCATTTTACATGTTTATATGTAGTGGATGATATAAACTATTATGAAATGTTTCTTTTCATGATTATACTAACCAATAATTTGAGAATAAATACTCCGTACAATGTCATTTTATCTTTGGTGTAGGAATATCCGTTTTCTCTTGGATGTTGAAAATATTATAGTTGTTTCACCTCATTAATTTTATTAATGTGTCTTCTATAGTAGAAATATTTATGTGGTGTACATTTTTATTAGATACCTTCACTATAAGTGATGGTGTTTAGGATGACAGAATGATATATTTGGATATTTGTACCTAGTTTATATTATTTAATGAAATATTCTGGATAATGGCCAAGTATATAGATTCATAGTGGAATCTTTAAAGGCTAGGATTCATATGATTTCTACTATCGATATACCGTGATTGTTTTCAAATATGATGTTTATTTTTTTCAATGAGAAGGTCTATGATGTGTCTCATTGAGGGTGATTTTTATTTTTTAGCGATACATATCTCACTTGGATGAATTAATAGAAATATAAAAGGAAGTTGGGAAGAAGGATGGTGGTTGTTTTAATGTGGAAATAAATGATTATATTTTTAATTATGAATCCAAATTTGTTGGTTTTTTTATGATCCACATGCTTGATAAAATAAATCACTCCCTTGTACTTGTTGTTGACTCTCTTTCCAGTTAAAACACTTTACAACTTATGTAATCATTTCCCTTTTATTTTCATTTATAAATTTTAGGAAACATGAATTAGTTTACAAACTCATGTTTGAATCTATAATTATTAACTAGTGATAGTGCATTTATTATCCCAAAAGCAATTACAATTAACACAAAATAAACATTCCTTATAAGAAAATTTTCATTTGGTATATCATCCTTCTAAAATTTTATATAATGATAAAAGGTGTAAATATAAAACTTCAATAAGTAATTAACCTCTTGAATTTGAACAAATAGGTCATCAATAAATTGAAATGGATACTTGTTAATTATACTTATTAATTTAATTTCTCTATAAAAAATGTACAACTTTACTAAATATTCATTCTTCTTCAAAAATAAATCTAGTTCTTCCCACGGTGAATCAGTTAGATGAATAAAACCCTTATTAGATAAATCTTTTAATTTATTTTATAACTCAAATAATTTAATAAGAAATATTATTTATTGAGGCCTAGATATGGATATTGAATTATATATAAGATCAATTGAGAATTATTCTTCTTGTTCAGGGGTAAATTCGTGTAATTCATCAAGGAATTCATTAATATACACTTCAATATGGTTAAATTTTATATTCATAAATTTAATTTTATCCATTACTTGTTCATGTATTTCATTATGGGGGGTTAATGGGGATGGTTACTCACATGATTTAATTAATTAAATCTCCCTTCTAAAATAAGTAACTTCATTCTTGCATCACTCAATATAATTAATTTTATCTTTATAATTTGAGTTAAAATATATATCCCTAAAATTAATTATATATCCACCATAGGTATAAATATTTTATTTGGAACTAGGAAACACCGATCCAAATTAACCCAAACTATGAGATATTTATTTTTGTAAATAAATGTAAATTCAATGTTAGGGTTGATAAATTATTTTATAATTATTCGCAAAAATATTCTATATTATTTTAAAATATATATGATATAAAAGAGTTTTTAGATCAATAATATTTTAAGGTATTATAAAATAGTGATTGTGTAATAAAATTTCACAATATAACATCAATTGGAGCTTCATCTTTAGAAGTTGTAATTGAATTTTGTTTACCACTATCCTAGGATGATTTACGGGTTGTTTCCCTTGGCACATGTAGAATTTTTTATCACAATTCCCTATATCCTTATATTTTAATCATTATATATTGTATTCTTATCTCATTCCATTTCACTCACAATCTTGATGATTTTTAGTCCATATTTAAACAATACACTAAATAATTTTAATAAATCCCTTAGGTGTTTCTACCCACATTTAATACTTATAGGTAACTCAACATTCCTCAAATTTTTCATTCTATAAATACATATGACATGGTGATCAACCATTATCTTATTCTAAGGTTTGTCCTTTTATATGAGTGAGTTTAAAAAATATTCTATATTTTGATAGTTCTCATTGTTAACTCATCATATGTTGAAAGAGAGTGAGGGACTAATTATAATTGATATATTATATTGAAACCATAAAATAAGTGATCATTATTTTTTAATTATATATACATTCGATAAGTTACCTTGCAGAACTTTTGAAATTCTCTTTATACTCAAACTATGTCTCTTATTCATTCTCTTTTATATTCAATGATTTCTATTCCAATCCAAAAAATTTAACATGACGAAAATATTTTTCATGAACACCCACCTTATATGATTTCTACAATATGATTTATACCTGGTCATCCCTCTTAGAATTTTAAATTGGGAACCGTTATTATTTTAAATCTATCTTTAAATAACATAAAACTATGAAAATTTTTTCATTCGTAGTATATCAAAATCCAAAAAATATTTTATATAAATATTTTATCACTTTCTCCACCACTAATGGATTAATGGAGCGATTGAATAATGGTGGCTATTTACCAATAAAATAATCCAAATTGTTCAATCCCTATTGAGGAGAATCTAGTTTAACACTATAATAAATGTTATTTTCATAACTTGATTTTATTTCCCAAAAATAGTCATAATTCAATCAGCATGATCAATATCATGATCATTCATAAAATCCATACATTCTTGTTTATTTTTGGAATGGATTTCATTCCATCTAACATGAACTATAATAAAGAAAATGGAATAACATAATTATTAATGTGAAACCCAAAACATATACTCTTTGATCTGGTGGCATAAACCCATACATAAAATACTCAATTTGATACCAGCTGTAAAATGTTGGATATAACCATCCTTAAATAAAAAATAAAACATGATTATTTCATCTCTTAATTTAGAAGGATCGTTTAAGGTATATTTCATTAGGGAATTAAGATAAAACATAAACTAACAAATCCCATGTTATTCATATTAAAAAATCAAATGTTCTACCACTATATACAAAGGAACATAATTATTGATATCTCATCTACATCCCCCATTAATTATTCAACATTTTATTTCCTTATAAATATTTCAAATCTACTATATTTTTTCATAACTAGAATAAATGGAAATATAATAAGGGTTGAACAAAAATTATTATAATGAGAAAACATGAAAATAAGGTAATCATGACATAGAAATGGAAAAAATATTATGGCCCCACCTGTCACCTAATAATTAATTCTACATAAGAGAAAACCAAAATTTTATATCATTCCCTATGGTTTATATTAATAAATAATGACATGGATATGTATATAATTAAAGATATATAGTTTTAATACATAATAAACCTTTTTCATTTGTCAATAGTCATTAGGAAAATCAATAATTTCCCCCATTTCTATAAAATAGATAACATGATCCTAACCCATCTAGAGAAAAAAGGTGTATATAAAAAATACATAGTCAAATTTATAATAATAATATGTATTTGGAAGATAATATATAGAACTAAAATACATTTCCCATGTCCAAAAAATGGATAACATGATCATATCATATCTATAGAAACAAGATGGATGGATAAACAATACATAGTCATTAGGTGAATAATCATCCATAATGAAATTACAATATAAAAACTCTAATATTTTTACAATGTTAATAAAAGATATATTATGATAATAAACCATCCATATAAATAATGTATTTTTAACAAAAAACATAAACATTGTTTAATAATTAATAAATTTAAGGGTGATGACATAAATGAAAAACACCCTCATAAAATAATTTTTTGAATGTTATCACAAAAGAAGGGATGAAGAATTAATTTTTTTTATACCACGTGTTAAATACCACAAATGAAATATATATATATATATTAAAGGATAAATCATTAATTATAATCCCCATTAGAGTAAATAATTTCTAAAATTATAATTAAATGGAACTCAAAACTTAAGAGATATTTTACAAAACATTTATAACATTGACATAAAATACAAATTTATATGTTGCTTCCTAAGTAAATTTTTGAAATAGTGTTGTGAAATAATTTTAAATTTATTAGTTTTTAAAATAATTTCTTTTAGTGAAACATTGGGAACACATAATGTTTAACATGTAGAAATAAGGGTTAGAAGAAAAAAAGTGAAAGAGAAAATAAATTCATTTTTAGTATTTCCAAAAAACTATTTTTTTTAAACTCACATTGTAAGGAGAACAATAAACAATTAATTTTTTATAAATAATAATATAACCATATAGTTTTATAAAATACTGTATAATATAATTTTATGGTGGTATAAACCAAAAAAGAAATGTTATAGTTTCAGATGAAACTTTATTACTCCAATCAAGTGATTTGAGTAATCAATTTCCCTTATGATTCACTTACTCTATAAATCATGTAACATTTGAAAATGAGTTTTTGTTTTCAAAATCTAAAAAATAATAAAATATAAAATAATAATATGGAAGGGATTAATGTACCCATATTATATGAAATATGTTTTAGTGAATTACCACAACTCAATTAATGAAAATTGAGTTACTAAAAAATCATACAATCAGTGAACAATTGAGTTAAAATATATTTGATGAAAAGAAAATTATTTTTATTAGTTTATCATATAAATTAAAATTGAATAATTTATTTAAAATTATTTAAATAAAAAAAATATAAAACAATATTAAAGAAACAAGGTGTATAATATGTATAATGGCTCAAACAATTAGAATTGAGACCAAGAAAACCAATGTGGCTTGAGTAACACTTTAATTAAACCCCATTGAAATTTTTGGATTATAATTGAAATTAAAATAAAATTATTAAAAGATAATTAATGTTTTTATTATATAATATTACATATGTACATCAAAAAAGTGAAATTAGGTGCATAATTCCAATCATGTATCAAAGGTAGGAAATAGAGATGAATCCCGCACCTTTTCCCGGATTCATTATAATCATGCACAAAATGTCTAAAATAATTTAATCATGTTCATTAAATACTTATCTAGGAACCTTTTTCAAAATTATAACAAATTTTATTCCTAATTTACAATCATTTTAAACTTATAATTATTAGTTGGTTTTTACTTATATTCATCTCCATGGGTAATTAATCTTTATCACTGGGAAATAGTTTCCTTAAAATGGCATTAGTATTCAATATGGAAAATAATTTCATCATTAAAATATAATTAATGTCACTGTATTAGATGTTCCATGATATTTATAAAGGTTAAAATTCATTTCATGATGGTGTATTTGTCAAATCACAATGATGAAATGGACGATGATCATGTTTCAATTATTATTGACAAATGAAAGGTGTTTCTTTAATTAATGAGTTAAATTTTTATAAAAAATTACCAAAAAAATAAAATATATGCATATTAATATTTTATTTCATTAGTAAATAATTTCTCATAGCCATTCATGTTAGAAACATATAATATAGATCATACAGGTAGGTAAACTGACCCAAACATGAACTTACTTGGATTAATGGATTATTATGAGCTGGTTTAGTTGTAATATAATTTTAAAAAAATAATAGTGATACTATTTAGTGTTTATTACTTTCAGATTACATAATTGGAATGTATTAATAATATTATATAATATATATAATGTCATTTATTATAATGTAGATATCATTTTCTTCTTAGTTCCCTCGTTTTAAATGATTGAATTAATGATAATCATTTTATGATCATACCATTAATAGGCAATCAAAACTAGAATAAAATAACCTTAATTTTGTCCAATTTGTTTTCTATTAATAATATTTTTATTTAAATACATGTATGTTGGTGAAGAAAATAAAACAAATTATAATTCCATAGTGGTGGTAGTCAACAGTCACGCATGGTTGATGTTTTTTTTTCTGTAGAATGTGATGATGAATTAATATGGTTTGTTATTTAAGATGAATAAAAATGATATAAATATCATATTTATTTATTAAATACTTTTTTTAGACCAACCTTGTATGGGGATAATGGAAAATGGAACATATTTCATTATGGAGATTATAATATACACAATACAAGAATAACAGTTTGGTTTTTCTCAATAGGAAAGAGAAAATGGGATTTGTGATTATTACCATGTCATAATAAAATTAATTATATAACTAATAAGAATTTAATTAAATTGTTAATTGAAAAGTATATTTGGAAATGAAAAATTGTAATTAAAGAAGTTAAGTAAAAATGATTACTCACGTTGAGCACTTGGAAATTTCCCTGGAAGATCAATTGGAATAGATGGCATGTGATAATATATAATGTGTAGAATCTCAAGAGAGTGGGATAAACTTATAAGGAATGTAAATTTACATAGTTTCAGTAGGAAACTTAATTTTCTATAGTTCCCTAAAGGGGTTTTGTGAATACCCTTTATAAGTGGTGAGAATGAGATTTTGATAATTATTTTAACTTATTATAATGTGAGTACATGTTAAACATGTCAAGTGGATAAACAATTGAGAAATAATTGAGTTTTTAAAGATATAAGGTCTATAATAACCCATTTCACATAATTATATACTTGTTCCTATTATGTTTTAATCCCTTTACCTATTGAATTATTACTTTTGTCATTTCACATTTTGTTGTAGTAAGTCAGTTTTACCTAGGGAAACATTATTTTTTTCATTAAAAATTGGTAATTATTAAATAATTTGGTAAAAATTATTTTTAATTATAAATAAATTTATTTTTATACAATCGGTAAACCTGATAAAAAATAATTTAATAGTAAGAATTTAAAATGTATTAATTATTTTTTCAGTAAATATTTCTTATTTTCTAAAATATAAAATATTGGTGTGTAAATTAAAAAACATTTTCAAAATTATAAAATATCATATAAAAATCACATTTGGTCCTATCAAAACGTTTTGGGAATTTTTAGATCATTGTTATTTTCTAATAATTTTATATGAGGCATGTCAATTATAGAGATGACATATTTCAATATTAAACGAAAAGTCCTTCTTTTGAAAAAAATCATAGAACATAATATTTATATAATATTATTATACAAAATCATATTTTCATTTTAAATTTTTTCAAATTAAAATTCTATATTTTATAAATTTAAATTTAATATAAAATGGTGAGATATAATGAAAAATAATTTTTATAGGAACAATTTTTTTAGAAGATTATATATTCTCATTCATATTTCTTATTATTTTTTAAATAAATTAGTATTAACCAAATTATTAATTTAAAATATTTTTTATATTCATTAATAAAAAATTTATTGAAGTAGAAATTGATATCCCATATAGAGTCAATATTTAGAAAAAAACATTTCTAATTATAAAATTGATTGTATTTTTCATTTAAACTTCACATATTTAACTTCATTCATATTAAAAGAATAATTTACTTATTGAAATAAATATTTCATAAAATAGATATTTCTATTCATTACAACTAATTAAATTTTTTGGTTATAATGAACATACTTAATATTTATATTTTCATGTAAATATATCACTATTTCTTTTTAGTTATGTGTCATGTGTGGAGAAAGACATCAAACACATTTGGATAATTTAATGGAAGTAATATTTTACCATTTCATGATTTTAAATTCCCTACCATTAAATAAATTATTCTTTCTAAATATGACTCATAAGTGAATATTAAGTTCTATGGGGAACTCGTATTTAACCATACACCACTAGATGATCGTGGGTTTATTTATGATATGGAATAGAGTTTATATTTATAAAACATCATTATTAGTTATTTACAAAGAGAGTTATTTCATTCCAAATTTCACATAAAATTATATCAAGGGATAAAGATCTTGAATAATAAATATTAACTTTCAAATAACCTTGAAATTTATTTATATGATAATCACACCACATGGGTTTTTTAAAAAACAATATCCAATATTTTTTGAAAATTTAAATAAAATTTGAACTAGAAAATATAAAGTGAGAAATCACTATCAGCTACATTATTAGTAGTTTTATAGGATTCTACTTATTCAAAATTTGTATTATGAATATTTCCCTTATTTTTAAACGGATTAGTTCATTGAGTCTCATAATTTACAACTATCTTCCAATTAAATTAATAGATTTTTTAACTTCCCTTCTTACCATAATTTTTTATATATGGTGATCTAAATATCCAAACTTATATAATTTATCTATATATTTAATGTAATTTACACTATTCTGGTCATAAAATCAATACCTAATTCATATAGCTTGTGCGAAGGCAGAACATTCCCTCATGAATGCAGCCCCATAAGAAAGTTGTTATCGACTAATATTGAGGGCATATGTACCTTGTAGAGATATTATTCCCTTGGTATCAGTGATTATCAGAGTAAGAATAAAATGTATGTATTAACCAAATTAATCATTTTAGAAAATAATATATAAATATAAGCATCAATATCAACATAATATGAGGTAACATGTTGTTATACCATATCTATAAAATTGATTAAAATAGAGATATCCAAAAGTTGTGTATTTTCATTTTAAATGAAATAAGATTAAAACAATAAAATTAATATTGATACTATAAGATCATGTCCCAATGTTTACTCAACCCCAAGTCACTACCTAATTCTTAATAATCCTTTGTGGTACCATATCCCCTAGCTAGATTACTAATCATAAATTCTGCATGTGCATCAATATACCCATTCATGGTGTGAAAATAAATCAGCAGGAAAAATAAGATGAGTTACATGATTAGTAATAATGATATTGACTAGTGAAAAAGAATAATACTAAACATGTAGGTAATTTGAATGGGTAGAAGGGGGATTTATGGTTTGAGGAAACCATACAGTCATGGATGCACACCCTTGTGTGAGAACCTCTAATTTTTTATAATATCTAAACCGATGGCATATACACATTTTTTAACAGTGTGCAATGACAATGAATGTGGTATCTTGGATTTCTGTATAGTTTTACAAACCATGCACATGAACCATGCAACATTTAATTTAAAAATATGAGGGGTGCATGGTTGGCGTATGGTTTTTTGAATCCCACGACCCGGTTTAGAAAGGTGAAATCCAAATTATCACTTAAATTTTTATTAACAGAAATCCATTCTTTACGCCTCGTATTCTATAGAAAATTGGATGTTCCATTCTTCAAATAAATCTCAATACTAGGTTTAGGTTTTATTTTGTTATTTGTGTCCAATTCAAACATTTTTGGTATTGTTGGATCAATTCTTGTGATTTCTTGATTCATCTTGTGCCTTTTTTCATTTTTCATCATATTGACGGAGTTATTTTGGTGGATTATAATATGTCCTATTTCCATTTTTTCCATTTTTTATTCATTTTTCTCCAAATCTTGATTGAATCATTGGTCGATACTGGATGAGTGTTAGACCAGAGGTGTATAGATGGTGGTATATACTTTCCCATTAATGTTTGGTGTCTTATATCCCTTTTTACTATTGTTCCACATGTTGAATATTTGGGTGTTTCCCTAATATTTAATTTAATGGATTGATTAATTTGTTTAAGAGCTATTTAGGTTTCCCACTAGTACATTTATATAGTTGGAGTTTATTTTCCCTAATCTGTACCACCAGTGAGGTATGTTATTGTATATTCCCTTTATTATACCTACTAGTTGGGTGTCTGTGATATTTCGTATTCATTGGGAGAATTATTATATTTATTGATAATTGAATGAGTTATAAGAGTATTTCTATACATTCTTTTCATGTGATTTCATACGACTAAAATGTTAAACTGCTAAATGGAAAAGTGCGGGATTGTATAGATGAACTCATGGTATGTGAATTATACTAAAATGGATTACGAAATAAGATGATTAAGTGATAATGGTAGTGAACTCCATGGACATTTACTAATCCTTTGACCCTTAATTTTTTGTATTCCATGGAAATTTCTACTCCGTGGATCTTAATAATAGAAGTGGATTCCTTTAACATTTATACTCTTAGGATCCAAATTTCACAGGATTCCATTGAAATTTATACTCCATGGATCCAATTTTTATTTTATGAAAATGACATTTATACTCCCATGTTCCATATTTCATGGACTACCTTGGATATGCTCTATATACATGCTCCTTGGCCTCCTCCCAAATTGTTACCATGATATTAAAAATATGATCATAGGAATCTAAGTTATTCCTTGGATACAACCCATGTTGTCCTGGCATGATGAGGATGCCATGGTCTTTATAACATAGTTTTGGACTGTGGGGTTTGACACTAGATTACTCAGTATTGGTCAAAGTGGATGCTTAGAATGATTTAAATAAATCCCAGGTTTTATTGTTTTATCATAGTTTTTTGGATGGATACTTTTACTTATAATTATTCATTTATTTTTATTGTTCTATATATTTCACAATGATTCTTCTTTTATACACAGACTGGACTTATTATAGACACTATTGGGGGAGGCCTATTGAGTTTTATGTTTTACTCTATCCAGGATACTGTTTGGTACCCCAAAAGACATCATTGATATAGTTAGGTATTGGGGAAAGAATATACATTGTGATTATTGATTTTATCAATGCATCGGGCTAGGGGAGCACATGACTGAGCTATGATAATGATGCTAACTGGAGATATTTTTTTTGGTATTTTTTTACTTCGATACATGTATTGTATTGGATTCTTATTTCCATGTATTTTCGTCAATTTTTTTATAGAGATATGCCATGATTATTTTATTATACATGACACTACAATTGGATTTATTATTAATATTGTCTCCTAGATGTTATCTGTAGTCTAGATTTATATTATGATTTCATTTATTTATTTACTTGTGATACCACTATGTTATTATGATCCTAAGGGTATAGTCTCTCCACTATACCACCTTAGACATTAGCTTCTAGTTTTTATCCTATGAAAATTAGGGTTGCATGATTGAGTTCGTGTGACCCATTGACTCCGAGCACTGTTTAGTGGCTCTCAGGTCGAGACGTTACATAGTGGTCCCTTAATAAATATGCAATATGTGTATAAATGGTGATGAATTACTAGAATATAAATACATGGAAACTCATAATCCTACTAGGTAATCATGAACTGATCAAGATGCCACAAACCCTGAACCATCCTGCTTCATGCTAATCTAAGAAGCAGGGTAAATTGTAATAATAATTATAGTAGTAACCCATGATCTATGGCAGTCCCACATGTTATTACATTTTTTTCACCTCTGTTTATCCAAATGATTCCTGAGAAGTCAACCATTTCACCCCAACCCATTATTAATTTTTTATGAGGTAGAAAAAATCACGCCAACCCATCCAAAAGTTTATTTAGAGGGCCATCATAGTACTATTCCTGATATCTATGTTTCTTAGGATTCTCAAAAAAGTACCCAAACCCATACTGATGTTTCTTAGTATTCCACCACAAGGAAAAGTTATAAAATTGTTAGTATGCAATGAAATAATATAAAAAATCATGGGGATCTGCATTCGATATCATCCATTAGAAAATCGATCCTAACCACCAAAAACTGACCCCAAATGACTCTCCTGAGTTCAATATTTCTAAGTGGAATTTCCACACTAACAAAGAATTATTAAAACACTTCCCTTATAAAGGGCTCCCTATGCCTATATAGAACTAAATATCTATAATTATACCTTAGGAAAAAGTATCATGGGTGTCCCATACATATGAACTACAATAGATACATGAAAGTTTATGTAAAACATTATAAAATGGTAAGGAACTTTTTTCCTTCTGAAAGGAAAGACTAAACCACAATGAATCATTATCCTAAATAATCCTGAAACACCCATTAGATAAAAATATCCTCAAATTCATTAAAGTAGGGTTAGAGAAATAGAAATAGAGGGTAATCCTTGATTGTAAGATATAATAGTGATAGATTTACCTAGAGTGACCTAACACAAGGATCAAAAATAAAAACATGGATTAAATGAAATAGGGAGATCTAAAATTAGCCTAATGGGACCTCCCCCACTGTAAACTCAAGATACGAGTTTGAGGGGGAGGAGTGAATAAGGGAAACTGTTGAAATGAAAAAATAACCACTAATTAAAAAAATTTGACAAAGACAACCCACTATGCATTGGAAACGAATGCCTAGTCCACGTGACTGGTAGAATTATCACGCCCTTGGACAATCAATTGGCCAGTTGGTTTACCTGTATCAACTTGATAGCTGACCAACAATATATTGAGATAATCCCAATCTATTATAATGATCCTCTAAACCATATAACAACCCATATATGGAATATAATCTACATAAACACACTAAAATATTAAATTTAAAATGTAACACCTCTTTAATTATTAAGGGGAATCACAAACTCCCCCTTTGGGCCTTTTTTTATCTAAGATGTTCTACTAGGGGTCTAAAAAATACAGCTCTTTCCACTACATCTTCACATATGATTTTCACTCCCATGTTTCCTCTTGTATCTTTCCATGTAACCATAAATCCCAACCTGAAATATTCATTGTAAATTCTTTAAATGAACCATTCACCTCTAACTCAATATCCACAGTGTCAATTTCTTGTGAAAAGTTTGACTCATACATACAAATATGTAACAAAAAAAATAATTTTTTCATACCTTGATATTGTATAGTGAATATAACCAATAAGATACAATCAATATTTTTTCCATAATATCCAATGAGGCAATAAACCATGATGATATCTTCCATAGTTTCCTAAAATGTAGATTCCCTTACAAAAGTGAGATCTATAAGAATATGGGACCACCGTGGGAGATATATAAGGGTCACTACATCCTATTTTCATTTGAACACTACCTACTCTATATAGCAATCAACCAGTTCTTTATCAACTATATGCACTCAGAAGTATTGGGAACAATGCTCATTCTAATCACTGATGAATCACTTATCTCATTCTAATACAATGGTGATTGACAAGGGAACCCATAATGATCCTCAAAGGGTTCTATTTAAATTGAATCATGAGAACATTTTTTGTAGAATAAATATTATTATGAATGAAGGTCATCCCTTGACCCACTAAAATCAAGAACACCCATCATACAAATGAAATCAATAATATTGATTATCCTCTCTGATTTTCCATTATTTTTTGGGTAATATACTGTGATCATCTTCAACTTTCACCATATCACCTTCTATTGTACCTTGAAAAATCATGAGGTAATGTGAGCAACCAAATTTGTCACGACTTACACAATATACCAATTCCTTAGAGTAATAGTTATCCCTTGAAAAAAATGTCCACCATATCATTTTTTCACAACAACATTGGAAGAGTAGAAAGAAAACTTATTAGTCACTAGTTTTATTCCATTACTCTCTAATTAGAATATAAATGAGTGATGAACCATAAAACATCATTTTTTATGTCTGATGACCAGAAATAGAGTTTCATATCATGGTATATTTTGGTGGATTCTATATGATCCTCCCACCATGAGTAATAAGTGATTCTAATCAATTCATCTCTTATGGATGTGGAATAAAACCCATCCTATGTACATTATGTTCAATATTCCAATCCATGGCCCATCCCCAAATAGTTTAATCATCCATCAACCACTCTCACATCATGTGAAACTCTGTATTGAATTCATGTTTGATATTGACTAGTTCCACTAGAGATGATGCAATAAATAATGTCGAAAAATCCATATCTTCTAGGACTTATGAAATAACCATACAAAAACCATCCATTAGTCTCAAGAACATTAAATATTCATCTTATTTCTATGTTCACAGTTCATGTTATTTTCATAAAAGGAAAACCAAGACAATGTTTAAATTTCCAATTTCATGTTGAATCTCAATATCAAAATCTTTCAAATACTCACAAAACACAACTTTGATAAGTTTTGGCCTCATTGAGAAAATATGTAGCAACTACGTTTTTGGTTAGTTTTGATGGAAAATATCTATTTGATGTGATTATAATTCAAATTCTTTAAGGAATAAACCATGATATCTAACTCCAATTTAATATTAGTGTAGTTCCTCTTGTGGGGTCATAACTAGTTTGACCTGTATGTAACTACCCTCTCAACCAGTATCAAAACACCCCCAGACCGATCACTGAAGGATTATGATAAAAATTATATCAATCTGATAGGTATTTCTTAATCATAATTAGAGTGAGCATTAAGTTCCTATTTAATTGAATCCTTCCTCTTATAAGTTTTTCTACTCAAACATGACCCCCTTATATTGGTTAGATTTTTCATCGGTGCTTCCACATAGGAAAATTATATAATCATTCACTTAAAATATCTATAAAATATAAAGAAAATATTTGTCATGAACACATTCTATGGTCTAAACCATGGCATACACATCCTTAATTTCACTGGATCAATAGAGACTCATAAATCACAAACTACATGTCCATGGAAACACACCTCATTGATCTAGAAATCAAAATTAGAAAACATGGAATATATATTATGTGTCTATAGTGTGATTAAGATAACCTTAACATTCCTAGTATAAATATCTATCTTTTTTCAGAGACTAAGATTTAGTTAATAATTATCTTAATAATATAGTTTACATATGTGAGGAAAATTCAGTTCATGAGATATATGAAAACCACTAACAGATGATTTAAATCAAATAACATCAGAAAATAATCATATAAACTGTATATACTCCTAAATACCATCTCCATAATACCCTAACCCTTGAACCACAATTGATAGTTCCCAAATCACTTGTAAATCTTTGAGAACCCCTAGAGACCCTTCAAATGATAAAAAACATCATAAAACCAAGCATGTAGATATTGATTTTTAACTATAAACTTATTCAATAACCAATAATATAATCATAAATTATGTTTTCAAACTATATTCTTATAGAATATAATTGAATAACCCCAACTAGAAGTTATTGGGTTAATGAAGCCCTTCACCTCTGGGTCATCAACTAGTAAGTTGTGTACTATTAGCTAAGATGATTCTATAAGATATTTTTTAATCGACATTGGTTCAATACCTAGAAGGAGATCAATATAAAACTCAAAACCCTTTATTATGAGGATGTCCAACGAAATCATCATTGCATACATTTTAGTAATTATCCACCACTATAGGAAATTTTTTTATTTCCATCACATAGATGACAATGACTATGATAGAGACCCAAATCTTGACTTACATAGACATTAAATTATTTTTTGGAATACTTAATACATGAAACAAGTAGACGACCAAAGACCATATTAGTTTAGTGTCTTTAGAAACTCGGAACATAATCTTCTAATCATGGTAAAAGATCTTCAACATCTCCCATAAAGAACATCCCATTTGGTTTTCTTACCTTAAACCTTTCTTTATATCCTGGGGAAAAGAAAACATAAAAAGGGTGATCTCAAATTCTCAGTAATTTGAAACATGGAGAACTTAAAAACAATCCATAAAAATTTGAACAAAAAAAAAATGAACATAAAACATCAAACTCTTGAGTAATGACATAAATCTTTGCAGTCTATAAGTAAAATATCATAAAAGAACATTAATCATAATAAAATAAAACATATAATTGTGTAAAAACATTAAAAAAATGATATGATTTCCGTAGTAGCCAAGGCATTGCTGCCCAGACCATCACAGTGGACAAGGTCCCATACTGAATCGCGTTCACTCCTCGTTCCAGTCCTGTATCACTGAACCGGATTAACATTCCATTCCAGCCATGTCTATCTAATGAGAAATAAATCTTTACCCAATACATTGTATGGAAATATAGGTCCCAACCATCTCATAATGAAATCATTCTTACTTGTGCCACAAAACAATCATAAATCATTCATCATAACCCAAAGAATAAAATGGGTTTCATAAACATCATCGCATCTTAACAAAATCCATATAAAAGAAATGGATATCATTTCATCATTGGAAATAATAAAACCATGTAAGTAATAGAGATATTATACTTGAAACATAAACATACTAAATAATGTCATCTTATATGGAAAATAGTTTTGATAAAACACTTGAAATGAAATCTTGAGGAAAATATTCTTTTATCATTAAAATAATTTTCTTTTTTCAAAATGGCATGAAATTTTAAAAGAAAAGGATTCTGTTGAAAATAATCATAAAATTTTGTAGAGGAAGCTTCATTTAAATAATTAATTATGAAATTTTAAAAATTAATTCACACAGCATAAGTTAAAAAAACATTCTTCTTGAACTTTTGTCGAAAAAGTAAAAAATTACCTTTTATGGTATAGAAAATAAAGAATCCTTCCAATACACAATGTAAAAGTCAAATAGGGGTAAACATGACTTTAAACATACATGTAATTAAATTAAAAACCTTATGAAAAACATTTTTATGGATATGGACGAAAAATATAACCCCAGTAAATACTTACGTATAAGAAATCTCGGATAAAAAAATGAGATTGCAAAATTATCCATTACCTTAGGTCTGATATGATTCGTACATATCCAAACCTACTATATAATGATTTAAATAATGTTATTCACTTATTACAGAGTCATATTTATAGTTATGATATCATATATGGTTCACTAATGACTATATATTAACCATTCTTTTTTAAATTGCATGTTAAAGCAGCGTTTTGGGTAAAATCGTTTCATTTATCGTACATGTTTCGAATTATTGTTCTTACATAAATACTAATTTAATTAATTCCATAATTTAAAACATGATTTATATATAATATATAATCAGCATATAAATATATATGATAGATCAATAAATGGAATGAAGTACACCTTTCATGGAGACGGTAGACCGTACGTACGCATGAATGCGGTATTCATTTCCTTATTGAATTGATTGGAATTAAGTAAATGAAACATATATGTACATAAATACAGTATATTTATTATGTAATATATTTCAATATTATTTATTATATATACTTTCTAATGATACTTTAATGGTTAATCATGGAAAATGAATCTCTTCGCATTTGTGGAGACAGTAGTCCGTACGTACACACGAGCGATGATATCATTGTTTTGATATTAAAGTAGTATATAATTTGATGGATTATATTATATAAAGAATCATAATAATGTTATATTTATTATTTATATCATTTATACTCATTATTATACCCATCCCAATGATGAAATGTTTGAATAACAAACCACACCATGACGTGGAGATGGTAAGATGTACATATGCATGTGTGGTGAATTTTTCATTCATAGGATGGATAAAATATCTAATATGGTTGTAAAATTCTTATAATAACATCACAGTATATAGGAGATATTATAGTTATTATTTTATAATGGAAACAACAAAATAAGGAGGAAGTGGTAGAAGAAAGGAACTTGAAATAGGTGGTGAGATATTTACCTCTTCTTCAGGTTCTTCATTTTGATTTGATCAAAAGGGATCGTTAGGTTAGATTTCTAACGAAAGGAAGGACTCTAGAATTAAGAGAGGACAGTTGATAGAGTATTTGGGTAGGGGAGGCCTAACCAAATGGCTTGGGAGGAGTGAATGTGGGAGAAGAGGGAGTGCCCTTTTATAAGAGGGGTGAAGGGAACCTTAGAAAAAACATAAAATATTATTTTATAATAAATTCATATTCGGTTTATAATGGCTCCAAAGTGACATATTTAGAAGATAGGGTGGGTATGTGTCTCAATAATCTCAACCAGTAGGTTTTAGACAAGTTAAGGATACAATTTAAACCTTATCATTTAGATTTAACTCTAAGTAAAATAATATAACTTTTACTGTGTCTTCTTGTATTCTTACACTATATGGTTAATAAACTTATTATAACCTAAAAATAGAACCCCAATTGGTTCATTAATGTCATATATATTATTATATTTGTCTTTTTTCTGAACAATAAATTTTTAAAACCTTTATATCAATTAATGTTTTTAAAAAAACTCTTTTATGTCAATTTTGACACTATTTGGTATTTTGTTTTTTATAAATTCATAACAACATTATTACTTAGAAAAAAATTCATCTATCCAACCCTAATATTATATATTAACTTATAGAATTAGTGGAATTCATAAAAAGTCTCAAATTACATTCATTTGTGTATTTATAATATCAATTATGTTAATATTTAATTAATAAGGTAATTACTGCATCAATATTGTGTCATAAATAAAGTAAATTATATAATGTGTAAAAAATATAAATAAATTACCATTATGTAGTAAATATTTTTATATTTTTAATTAATATTTATTTTCGAATTTAACTTATGTATAACCCTATATAAAAAATGTATTAGTTATTAAACTTTGATTTTAATTATTTTAACTCTTCTTTAAATAAAATAATAATAAGTGTCCTAATCTAATCCAAGTGGGCCAAATAGGTTCATATTTTATTCATATGGTTATTTTTGGTCGAATTATACTTACCCAATAGAATTAGGATATATTTTAGGGTAATAATAATATGGTTTTTACCCTTAATTGCCCTATTTACTTTTAACCGTGGTAAATAAATGTTAAATGTTACTATTCATCGAAAATTACTTTCATCCCATTAATCGAAATTTTACATACTGATATCATCTGTGTCTCTTGGATTTTTGAAATTCTACTCAGAGAAGCGATAAAATTATGTTTTATGTTAATTTGTAAAGGCTCATAAAAGGTGGGAAAAAACGGTAAAAAGTTCAATAAAATTTTTATATATCTAAAATTATTAAAAAATGACTCCAATGAATTACATTAAACTTATATAGGTATTATGTATCTATTTTTATCTAACATAAATTTAAATAAAAGTAATGATTATTTAAATAAAAAGTTGGTTTTAACCAATAACTCAGGGTTTTCACAATTCCTTAAAAATTGAATGTTTTCAAAAAAATACCATAAATTCACCCTAGGATAATTTCGATATTCCAAATCTAAAAATGAAGTCCATTTTGAAAGATAAAATTTATAAAATTTCAAAAAGTGGGTATTAATATTCATAATAGATAGTTTATATAATATTGTAATAACATATCATTGTTTAGTGAAACTCGGTATTGCGTACAATGCAAGCTATCAAGGAAGGATGCTCTTGTGTGTAACGCAAGCCAAGAATAGTGTTTCATATACTAAAATCTAATACAATGTTGCATATATCTCAAGATAATCTTGGTGTAGCATACAATAAATGAAATCAATGAAATTAAAAGAATAATTCTCATAAAATCTTAGGGTGTTACATTCTACCCCCCTTAAAATGAATTTCTCCCTCGAAATTCGTTGGGGTTATAAATGGTTTTCTATTTGAAAGTATCTTTTAAAGAAACCCACATCGTAAAAAGGAATACTTAAACTTAATTTAAAAAACAATTGAATGAAATGTAACATTTACCCAAATTAACTCATCACTAGGATTCCACATAGAAGAACATAGTTGAAATTATGGATATGGAAGAGAAATCTAACAATCAAGTTCTGATGGAGAGTGGTAGAGAACATGGCTATGAAAAATCCAATAATCAAATAGCCATAAATTTGTGATGATCTAAGGTACCAACAAATTCATCAGATATGAGGGCAATATTAAAACATTTTTGGCTTTCAAGAGCATTTCCCGAATGTTGAATAATTTTTGAATTAAAAGAAATACGTACTTGATTTTGGAACAATCTAACTGTTGTTTATGCCTTGAAAAATTTCAACTTCATCTCTTAAGGAAATGAAGTTGAATTTTTCTTCCGTGAAGTTTTAGCAGATCATGTGATAGAATGATAGGTCATTCCATCTATCTCAAACATAAGGTTAGAAATAATTATATACAAAAGTCCATCTATGGTGAGATTAATTGTATATAATTCCTTAAAAGGAATTATACTTCATCTATCATACCTCTTAATAAAATAAAACTACTTTTTACTAACAAGGGACATCATTTGGGCTAGTGGTAGGTGATAAAGGCATGTCGCACTTCGGTTGTGGGTTTGATTCCTGCAACCTTGGCTAACGTGTCAGGTTGTCTTCCATGTGGTAGGTTGTCTCTTTTCTAAAACTATGATATTATAACATAACAGATATAAGATCGAAAAAAGTTCTAGCCTTAATCTATACTATCTTATGTCTAACTTAATTAATTCCAATCTTTAGGATTATCCAAAATACTTCGATACAAGTTCATAGTATAAAGAAAATTATTACGTGAAAGGTCACATAACAAGCACGTGAATACCATAACTTATCCCCAATAAATCATATGATATATCTTTTTTGTCACATTCCAAACATGTGAATAGATTAATAATGTATTCTCTTGAAACATGAGTTACCATAAAACCTTAGTGAATACATGAATTCTGTCAAAAGTTAACTCATTCCACATACCAAAATTAAAAAAAATCTATATACTCAAACAATGATGTCACTTTTTCATTATATCAGTGTTGAGCTCATTAATACTATAAAACATTTCATTATCTCATTATCCTTTAATTATGAACATATCATCTTCTTTCCAAAAATATCTGAATAACCTTCCATGGTTACTGGTACCTTTCAACATATACATTCAAATACTTTAAGAAAAACAATAGTGTATCAATCCTTAGATGTTTCTTTATTCCATAGTACCATTAAATTACCTAGACAACATTACTCTTGATAAACATAAAATAATTCTACTACCTTCTTAAACCATTGAATGAGTTTCAAAAATTTATTCATCTACCATATCACTTGTAGTCTCTTCATCATCATCAACATAAATACTACCCATATGACCATGGTAATTCTCTTCATGAGACTTTAACTTAGGGAGTTGGTTTGCATAATGACCATACATTCCACATTTAAAACATTTAACCACTGTTTATTTCTTAGCAATACCATTATCCTTGTACATAGTGTTAACTGAACCTTTTATTTTGTAATTACTGGCTTTGTGTCCCTCTTTTCCACACCCAAATCATCTTCCAGTTCCTTTGAAACATTCTCCCGGATGCCTCTTCCCACATGATTTACATGTGTGAAATTGAACTATATTTCTAATATGATCATCATGAAACTCCATATTTATCTTATTAGCCGAGTCATGATACTTACCAAAGTTGATATTATTGATCATATTATGATATTGCTAATTAGGCATAATAATGATGTTTGGACATCCAAATCTCGTTACATTTGGTTGCTCATTAAGAATATCATTCCATTGTCCATCATATTCACCATTAACATGAATCCCCATGTTTCCTGCCATTTCTTAAAACCAAAAAAGAATAGTATGAGAGGAAAATCTCATACTAGAAAAACAACATAATCAAGGGGTAGTACATTCAATCAATAACTTATTAGGATTAATTCTATGATCTTTACCAATATTCTAGGACTATAACCTATACTTATACTTAACCTTAGGGACATCCCTAAACATACGATAGAAATATCTCTAGGGATTTCACTAAAGTTTTCGCATCCTAGTTTCCAAAGGTTGACTAAACCTTCGCTCTGATACCAACTGTATAGACCCAAAGCATGACATAAATATACATTACATTACTTTTTCCTAATACTTACATGAATAAAACATATGCCCAAAGACCATATTAGTTTTTTGTCTTTGGAAATTCAAAACATAATCTTCTAATCATGGTGAAAGATCTTCATCATATCACATAAAGATCTTCCCCTTTGGTTTTCTTACCTAAAACCGTTCTTTATATCCTAGGGAAAAGAAAACATAAAAACGGTGATCTCAAATGTTAAGTAAGGGTAAACATGGAGATCTTAAAAACAATCCGTAAACATTTGAATGTAAAAACATGAACATAAAACATCAAAATCTTGATCAATGACATAACTATTGGGAGTAAATAAGTTATAGATAATAAAGGAACATTAATAATGGTAAAATAAAACATGAAATTGTGGAAAACCATTAGGTACATGATATAATTGTCATAGTAGCCAAGGCATTGCTTCCAAGACCATCATAGTGGTCAAAGTCCCTTACTGAATCGAGTTCACTCCTCATTCCAGTCCTGAATCACTGAACCAGACTAACTTTCCATTCCATCCATGTCTATCTAATGAGATATAAATCTTTACCCAATTCTTTGGAAGGAGATATAGGTCCCACCCATCTCATAATGAAATCATTCTTACTTGTGCCACAAAACAATCATAAATCCTTCATCATAACCCAATGAATAAAATGGGTTTCATAAACATCATCCCATATTAACATAATCCATATAAAACAAATTGATATCATTTCATAATAATAAAAATTAAAACCATGTAAATAATAGATACATTAGAATTGAAAAATAAGCATCCAAAATATTTTCATCTTAGATGGAGAATAGTTTTGATAAAACACTTGAAATGAATTCTTGAGGAAAATAACCTTTTATCTTCAAAATCCTTTTATTTTCTCAAAATTCCATGAAATTTTAAAAGAAAATTATTTTTTTAAAATAAACTTGAAATTTTGTAGATGAATCTTCATTTAAATAAGTTTTTATGAAACAATAAAAATCCATTAACGCCGTATAATTTAAGGAAACATTCTTCTTGTACTTTTTCCAAAAAGTAAAAAATTACCTCGTATGGTAAACAAAAGAAAGAATCCTTCCATAACACAATGTAAAAGATAAATTGGGGTAAAAATGACTTTAAACATACATGTAATAATATTAAACAATTTATGAAAAACAATTTTATGGACATGGATGAATAATATAACCCTAGTAAATACTTACGTATAAGTAATCTCAGATAAAAAATGAGATCGCAAAATTATCCCATAAAATAGGTCTGATATGCTTTGTAGGTATTTGAAACTCATGTATAATAATTTTAATAATGCCATGGAATTATTAAATAATCATATTCATTGATATGATATCATATATGGTTCACTTATGACATTATATTACCAATTCTTTTGTAAATTCCATGTTAAAGAAGCGTTTTGGGTAAAATCTTTTCATTTATCATACGTGTTTTGACTTTTTGTTCTTACATAAATCCTAATTTACTTAAATTCAGAATGTAAAACATGATTTATATATAATATATATTCATCATATAAATATATATATGATAGATCGATAAACGGAATGAAATACACTGTTAATTGAGACAATAGGTCGTACGTACCCATGAACACTGTTTTTGATTCATTATTGAATTGATTGGAATTAAGTTCATGAAACATATATGTACATAATTACAGTATCATTATTATGTAATATTTTTCATTATTATTTATTATATATACTTTATAATCATACTTGAATGGTTAATCATGGAAAATGAATCACATCGCATTCATGGAGACGGTAGTCCGTCCGTACGCATTAGTGATGATACTATTCTTTTGATATGAAAATAGTATATAATTGGATGGTATATCATATCTAAAGAATCATAATAATGTTATATTTATTATTTATATCATTTATACTCGTTATTATACGCATCCAAATGATGAAATGTTTGAATAACAAACTACACCACGACGTGGAGACGGGAAGCCGTACGTATGCACATGTGGTGAATTTTTCATTCATAGGATGGATAAAATAACTAATATGGTCGTAAAATTATTATAATAACATCAATGTATATAGAAGATTCAGGAGTTATTATTTTATAATGGAAGCAACAATGAAGGAGGATGTGGAAGAAGAAAGGAACCTGAAATAGGTGGTGAGATATTTACCTCTTCTTCGAGTTCTTCCTTTTTATTTGATCAAAAGGGATCCTTATGTTGGAATTCTGACGAAATGAAGGCCTCTAGAATGAATGGAGGACAGTTTAGAGGGTATTTTGTCAGGTTTTGGCCCATCCAAATTGCATGGGATGAGTGAATGTGAGAGAAGAGGGAGTGCCCTTTTATAAGAGGGGTGAGGGGCATCTTAGGAAAAGCTCAAAATATTATTTTATAATAAATTAATATTCAGTTTATAATGGCTCAAAAGTGACTTATTTCAAGGCTAGGGTGGGTTTGGGTCACAATAATATCTACAAATAGGTTTTATACAAGTTTAGGTTACCATTTTAACCTTATCATTTAGATTTAACTCTAAGTTAAATAATTTAACTTTTACCATGTCTTCTGGTATTATTCCACTCTATGGTTAATAAACTTACTATAAACATAAAATAGAACCCCAATTGGATCATTAATGTCATATATATTATTATATAAGTCTTCTGGACGATCTTTATAATTTTAAGACCATTATATCAATTAATAATATATTATTTGTTTTAAAAACTCTTTTAGGTCAATTTTGAAACTATTTGGTATTTTGTATTTTATAAAATTATAACAGCATTATTACATCAAAAAACATTCATCTATCCAACCCTAATACGGTATATTAACTTAAAAAATTATTTTAATTCATAAAAAGTCTCAAATTACATTAATTTTGGTATTTATAATATCAATTATGTTAATATTTCATTAATCAGGTAATTACTTTATCATTATTTTGTCATAAATAAATTAAATTATTTAAATTCTAAAAAATATAAATAAATTACCATTATGTTTGAAAGCTTTCTATATTTATAAGGAATATTTATAGTCGAATTTATCTTATGTATAACCCTATATTATAAATGTTTTAGTTATTAAACTTTGATTTTAACTATTTTAATTGTTTTTTAAATAAAATAATAATAAGTTTCCTAGTCTAATAAAAGTGGACCAAAGAGGTTCATATTTTATTCAGAAGGTGGTTTTTGGTCGAATTATACTTAAAAAATAGAATTAGGACATGTGTTAGGGTAATAATAATATCATTTTTATCCTTAATTACACTATTTACTTTTAACCGTGGTAAATAAAATTTAAAAGTTACTATTCACCAATAATTATTTTCATCTCATTGAACCAAATTTTACTTACTGATATCAGCCGTGTCTCTTGGATTTTTGAAATTCCACTTATAGAAGTGGTAAAATTATATTTTATGTAAATTTGCAAATGCTCCTAGGAGGTGGGTAAAAAATGGTAAAAAGTTCAATAAAATATTTATATATCTAAAATTATTATACAATGACTCCAATGATTTAAATTAAACATATATATTTATTATGTATCTATTTAGACCAAAAAATAAATTTAAATAATATAAATGATTCTTTAAATAAAAAGTCGGTTTTAACCAATAACTCAGTTTTTTCACTATTCATCAAAAATTGAATGTTTTGAGAAATATACCATAAACTCACATTAGGCTAATTTCAATATTACGAATCAAAAATTAAGTCCAATTTGAAATATAAAGTCTATAAAATTTCAAAAAGTGGGTATTACTATTCATAAAGTCTAGTTTATATAATATTGTAATAACATATCGTTGATTAGTGAAACTCGGTATTGCGTACAATGCAAGGTATCGAGGAAGGATTCTCTTGCGTGTAATGAAAACCAATAATAGTGTTGTGTATAATAGAAGATAATACAGTGTTTCATATAGCGCAAGATAATCTTGGTGTAGCGTACATCAAAATAAATCAATGAAATTAAAATAATAATTCTCATAAAATATCGGGGTGTTACAGGTACCAAACTTGGCACCTAAATTGTAATGGCACAAATCTTGGTATGGTATATCCATACTCCACCTTTTTTCAGGTTTCACTCCATAATATATACATATTACTCTCTATTAAGGGAATTAAAATTCAACAAAATCCACGAACTATCAATGTGAATTGAAAATAACATAAACTTATCCATCAATAGTACGACATTAAAACTCTCCGTATCAAGAACTAAGAAATCCACAAAATTCTCTTTTTCTACATAAAAAATAGTTCATGTGATATAGATACACATAAGATCAATAATTTTACCAATAGATGTTTAGAGTGGAAACAAATTGTGGGAAAAAATACCAAAACCCAAAAATAGTAATAAACAAAGAAGAGAATAAGGACTGAGAAGCCACAATATTAAACATGGAAGCTAAAAGTATTGAGGAAATATAAACTGTAATTTTCATGGTTGAAGATCCCTATATGTCATTAACTAGAACCTGATCCAGTGTAGAAAGCCTTCCAACATCAGATATTTGACCTTACACTTGTGATACATGGATCATTTGAGAGACTAAACCCTAAATATCGTTTTAGAGCCACAACATAGATCCTTTATTGTTCCCTGTAAAGACCACTATGAGAAATCCGGACTATTAGCATGAGTTACTCTTGATAAGGCCGTCGAGGCCCAAGTATACCCTGAAAATCAACTCACACTAGAATAATGAAAAACATAATAAAATTCCATACAAACCCCATCCAATGATAGGAATGGTAGTTCATTGAATGGATGCTGTATGAAATATAGTAATGTCATGATTTCCCTGATAAAAGAACATTTTCAGGAGAGCTTCTTAACATTGTAAGAGATAAACCAGTAACTGTTTTTGACAATATCTCATAGTTCTAGTTCATACCATTTGTTTTATTCATTTTACCACTAGAATCAGACCCCATACTACATAGAAATATTCTTATAAAAGAGACAGGAAACCCAATTTACCATTTTCAACCAACCCCTTTTAAAAAGAGAGAGCCTTTAGAACCACTATTAAGAGAGATGTTTAGGGAAAATTCTTCATCTATTACCTTCATCTGCCAAAATACCAATCTAAAACATCAGATAGTTTTAATATTATTTACCACCAAAATATCGATTGAAATGAATCAACTACACCAATTACCTCATATAGATTTCCACCAATGATTTTATTTTAAAATTTTGAAAAACACTTCTTCTCTATCTAGAATCAAGACACCATAGAAGGATGTGTTGTAATACTTTATTTAATGATAATAAAATCATTTTTATTACCATTTTAATGAGTTTTATGTATTATGGTATCATTTTACATTATAAGGTAGATTGGGAAGAAATTTGGATAAGAATGAAAATAAATCACTGTTGAGGTTCAATCATTACTAATGTTTGTGGATGAGTCCCAACTAAGGCCAAATCACCTTTGGGGATTAGTCACTACCAAGGATGATTCACCATTGAGTATGAGTCACCACTTAAGTTGAATCACTGTTGGGGTTGAGTCATCACCATAAATGACCCACCATTGAGGAAAACTAACTTTTAGTGTGAACATTTAGCTAATAACATGAAAACATCACCATTATCTACGAGTCACTGCTAGAACATAATTTTTGTAATGTATGATATACACATACGACTAAAATATGACTCACTATTGATCCCAAAATCTGAATAAGTGTTGAGAAAACCTACTCCCAAATATGAGTAATCGTTGAATATGACCATTCATCAGAATGGATACATGAAAAAGTGTTGGAATGACTAACCTATATGCTGACTCAGTATTGGCCTGGCATATAACCTTCCCGAGTCATCTCTAGCATAACTCACCACCATCTTGTCTCACTATTCAAGAATACTCAAACCACTATTTTTATTTATTAATTTTAAACAAACTATTTACAAATGATATATTATCAATTTAAATTCCAAATATTTTTTAATGATTTTTATTAATTATTTTGTGTAGAGGAAATAATGTGTGGGTCCATCATCTCGTACGAGGTAAAGATGATCCAAATGATTCTTCTTGGATTATTCTCTTTAATGTGGTAGCAGAAACCCATGATAGAACATCTCTAAAATAGTTGAGAACCATGATACACACAAAAATATATTGAGATGAACATTTAAATATCAAAAGAATATTGTTGTTCCTTACACAAATCATATTTAACAATGATCAACTGTAGAAGTAGTTAATCATATTCAACATCTAGGCTACTTCATATATACTCACAATAAATATTTTATGACAATATTTTATACTATGTTTTTTCGACAATCCACTTGAGCTACCAGACATTCTATATTTAAGTATTCACAAGCTACAAAACATATCAGATCGAGAAAAAAAATATTTCTTCACATTTTTATTTTATATTTATATCTATTATCTTTTCAATATGAGAGGTATGGTTTACTCTATTTATTTTACTAATACTAAATCTTTCACGTTAACTGGAAGATACATAATATGTTCCTTTACATTTTTTCCACAGTGTTTTGGATGACTTCCCTATGTTCCCTGTTTATATTTATTACCCACGGATATAATGGAAGAGGTCTTGCATTGTCTTGATTACTTTGATGTTGTAAACATGATCTAAGTTGTGGATTATAGATTATTTTATACAATATTCATGTCCAAGGGGGATTTAAAAGTGGAGAGGATAATGTCTTTTCATGAGACTAGACCCCCTTTTTTACTCCATTGGGCGTTTGGTTTTTGTTTTCTTTATTTTTATAATTTAAATTATATATTTTTTCAATGGTAAACAAAAGAACTACTATGATAGTAAGTATTTATTAGTGTTTATATAAGGTTTTCTCATGTAAATTTATTTCATAGTTTGATGTAAAATTGTATATTGTTTGACTGATACTTAATCAATCTAAGAGAAATATTCTAAAAGATCAAAAATTACATCGATATACTATTTTGAATAAATGTGATCATTGAAATAATTAGTGGATTTTATTTAAACATAATTTTGATAGAAAATATTTATTTTGTACTCAATTAAAAATCCTTTTTAGATACTCACTCCGACCAATATTTTGTATCATAGGGTTTTCAAATATTTTCAACTATGAAATTTATTTGTGTATTAATGATCTATTTTTTTCATATCTAAATTTTATTCATTAAATTGATAATATACAAGAAGGTTATGCTACTAAATGAACTCCTTTATTTAATGGTAATAACAATTCTCAATGGAAAATTACAATGAAAATTCATATAGTGAGTTTCTATCTTTAAATATTGGCTACTATAGTGGATAAATATGAATTAGATTAGACTATTACAGCTACATGGGATAATGAAACAAATATTTCCTAAAAAAATCAATGATGTCAATAAAATTTATAGCTATTTAAGATATTAATAAGTAAATATTATATATTCTAGAAAAACTATGTTTGAAATATGGGATACTTTAGATGTTTCACATGAAAAAACAACAAATGTGAATGAAATGAGATTGAATACTCATAAAATCAAATATGGTTCATTCAAAATTAATCCCAATAAGCTAATTTTTGATATGTATCTCATTTTCAATGATATATTCAATACAATGAGAACCTTTGGGCGTCTAGTTCTAGAAAATGACTAGATAATGAGACTGCTAAGTTGTCTTCTAGAAATAAGGATAGGAACATATATTTCCATTAGGGAATCCTAGAATATTATAAAAAAATATGTCAGTGAACTAAATGGGAAGATGATGATATATGAAGAAGAACTTGAGGTCAATCCTGAAGAATATTAGGAACATAAGATAAAATATATTTCTTCCAAGTATAGTGCATCCAAACAAAATGAAAATTGAAAATGTAGAAGCTAAATGTTATTGTGATTATGAATCAACATCAGGTATAGATGAAGAAATGACCAATCTAACCAAAGGTATTAGGATGTTCGATAGGATAAATAAATTCTTCTAGAAGAATAGTTATAAAGGAAAGTATGATAGTAGATGAACATGGAAACAATATTAGAAAAGAGATAAAAACACATATGAGATTACCTACTATGAGTACAAATGAAAAGGACATTTAATGGCAGACTGTACCAAGATAAAATACAAGAAGCATGAGGAAAAAGTCAAAAAATATAAGAAATACATGAAATATGCCTGGAGTGCCAATGAGGAAATGTCTAGTTACTCTGGCTCAACATGTGAAGAGAAACACAATAGACCCAATATGTGCATCATGTAAAATGTTTCTGAGGTACCTATTGTATCTCCAATACATAATTTTGAAGAATCCAAAAATGAATATAATGATTACATGTGAAAATAAGAAATTATTGAGTGTTTAAATATCCCCAGGGACAAGCTTAATGAACTTAAAGAAAAATATAATGCTCTAATAATATATCATACTTTATCTAGTAATATTATGTCATATATTACTATAGAAAAGTAGAATAATGATCAATTGTTAAAGGAAAAAACTGAAAAAAAAAGTTAAATGGTAAACAAATGAATGATTTGGAATGATTCATAAATTTAAGAGAAACACTTATCCAAATTTTAGGAAAAATAATCAAACATTATTACTGATATATGTTATCAACTTTGGAAGGGTAGAGTAGTTGAGATAGTTTTGTTTTATACCAATTCAAGTAATTATACTAAAAGTTATGTTTCAAAAGGACTGAATATAGTATTTATTTTAAAAAATTTCAATCTTTTTATAGGAATCCCATTATGAAAATGTGGGTTCTTATGGGTTTAATCACTAACATATCTAGACCCAAGAAAAATAGTGTTCCAAAATCATTTTATGTTTAAACATTTTTTTTGTAGAAATGTTTCTGAAGCCTTATGTTGAAATATATAGTACTTGGGCTGCGACTGTTCCCATAACATGATAGAAGACTTCTAATGTTTCACGAACCTTATAAACGTTGATGATGGTTATTTCACCTCTTTTGAAAATGATAAAAGAAATATCATTGGCTTTAGATAAATTGGTAACACCAATGTAGTTAAAATTTAAAAAGTACTTTTTTGATGGTTTAAAATACAACTCGTTTAAAATTTGTCAATTATGTGATGATGGTCTTCTTGTGAAGTTTCAAAACAATGCATGTTAATTTGTTAATTCTATGAATTATTTTGCATTTATTGCTTTATGTAATGAAAATGATTATTTAATTAATATTGCTTCTTTGGTTTCTAAAAATGGTTCATTATTACATTCCTTTCATAGAGAATCTCAGTTTTGGAATAGGCGACTAAGACATTGGAACATTCAATCACATTGAAAGCTAATTATGAAAGGATTAGTAAATGAACTATTAAAACACGAATTCCCAAATGAAAAAGTATGTCACCCATGTAAAAAGGGGGATCAATACCAAATTTATTTTAAATTAATGAAAGAATTTCCAAATTCTCACCCTCTTCAGTTGGTTTATAGAGATTGTTTTGACCATCTAGATTTTCATGTTTAAATGATTAGAACTATGAATTTGTACTAGCAGATGAATTTTATAGGTATTAATGGGTATTTATTTAGCTCAAAAGTGAAACTTTTTCTTATTTCACCAAGTTTTCTAATTCTATAGAAATATTAATGTGGCATAGAATTAATACCTTTGTAAGTGTCCATGGTAATGAGTTTGAAAATCAAGACTCTGAATCATATTGATCAAAAAATGTATATAGTCATAATTTATCTACTCCTAGGAACCCATAAAATAATGGATCTATAGAAATAAGAAATAGAACATTGTAAGAGATATCCCAAAATATTCTTAATGAATATGGAATACCTATATACTTTTGAGAATATTCTATAAAAACTACCTTATATATCATCAAAATACCTTTAACTAGACCTACCAAAAATAAAACCCCTTACAAACATTAGAATAATAGAAATCCTTAGGTTAATTACATAAGAGTTTTAAGTGTAAAAGTCTTTATTCTTATTACTATGGATTATATTGAAATGTCTTCCTCTAAAAATGATGAAGGAATTTTCATTGGTTATTCAGCTTCTATTAAATCCAATTGAGTTTTCGACAAAAGGACCAAGACTATGGAAGAGTCTATTCATGTTATATTTGATGAGACAAATCAACATGAGCCAAATACTTCATTAGAAAACTCTGTGGTTGATTTATAAAATTTGACATTAAATTAAAAATTTTCTAATTTTGTTAAATGAATGAAATAAATCATCCAGTTCTAAGGATTTTAAGTAACTTAAATCTAACTTGTCATGAAATATGAGATGACCAATTTTTTTTTTCTAGTGATAGTAGGTCTTCTCAATACTACATCATATATTATTTTTTTGTAGACCTATATAGAGGTTTAAAAACTAGAGATTATCTAGGGAAAAAGGTTTAAAAAAATGATTTCTTATCACAGGTTGAAGCTAAGAACATCAATGATGGAATTAATGATGAATTCTAGGTAATGGATATGAAATAAGAACTAAATAAATTTGAGGGAAATAATGTCTGGGAACATGATGATAGATCAAAAGAAACATTGAATATAGGTAATAAATGGTTGTTTAAATACAAGGTTTCTGAATTTGGAATGATATTAAGGAATATGGAAAGAATATTTTCTCACTCATATGGTGATGAAGTAGGTGTATACTATGAAGATACCATTCCTCATCTAACCATAATTGAAGCCATTAGAATATTACCAGCTTATTCAGCACATCTAGATTTTAAAATATATCAAATGAATATAAAAATTTCAGTCCTAATTGAGTATATAGTTGAGGATGTTTTTGTTGAAAAACTATTTAGATTTTAAAATCCACGTTTTTTAAAGCATGGTTTTAATTTTAAAAAAACATTATAATCTATAAAAAAAACTCCTAGATCTTGGTATGATTATTTCAACTCTTTTTATTTTTCAAAAGGTTTTTAAAATGGTATATTTTAGCCTACCATATTTATATAAATATTTTCAAAATATGTTTTAGTTATTCAAATTTATATAGATGATATTATTTGGATTATTTCGGAATTATTTATGAACCGATTTATCTAAAAAGATAAAAAAAATGAATTTTAAATTAGTTTTTTTCGTGAACTAAACTTATTTCATGTTTTTAGATTTTCAAAAATAAAAAATAATAATGTTAAATTAAATTAAATATGCTAAATACAATTTTAAATTTTTTAATTTTGATATCAGTAAGAGTAGTGATACTTCTATGAGTACTACTGCTATGTTGGAACTTGATGAAGTATGTAAATGAGCATATCAAACTAGTCAAAGAGGTATGATTGTAGGTATTCTTTAATTATTATTTATGAGACCTAATATTATTCTTATTCTGGGTATGTGTGCTCATTTTTAGGAAAATCCAAAAGAGTGAAACTTATTTTTAAATTTTATTTAAATACCTCAAAATACTACCAATTTTTTTCCTAGAAATACAATAATCTGACTTAGATAGTTATTCATATGTTGATTTTGGTGGTTTTATTTCTAATAGAAGAAGAACCTCTGCAACAGGTATTCGTTTAGAAAAATCCCTAGTTTCTTACGGTAGATGGAAACAAAATTCAGTTGCATTGTCTATTGCTAAAGCTGAATACATAGCTATAGGTAGTTTTTGTGCAACAATTTTATGGATAAAAAACACATTAGTGACTAAGAATTTCAATTTTAACACCCCAAGATTTTATAGTATGTCATCTCTTCAATGAAATTTAATAACTTGCGCTACACGAAACACTGAGTTCGAGCACACCACGACCTACCAAACTAGCCATTAAAAAAGCAGTTATGAGTAATATTAAATAAATTTTGAATTGTATATACTCCATATAATTTTATAATCCATATTATGTGTTTCCTAGACATAATATAATAACGAATTCATTTTTTCTGATAAAAGAATTATATTTTAAATAATGTAAATTTAAGGCTATTTAATGGAGAACCTTTTTTAAAACTAATATGTGAAAATTATATATATATTAAATTTAATGATATAAAATTATTATTTAGAATCAGGACATAATAATTTAGTTTGGATAAATTTTTGGTACTTTTCTGATAACTTTCTGATTTTGATGAATAGAGAAAAATACTAAATTTTAATTAAAACAACTTTTTTAATCGAAATAATTTATAATTTTAAATTATAAATTTGAGTTTTTTTAGAGTATAATAAGATTATATTTTTATCATTTAATATAATTGTGGTCATTGGATGTAAATGGACATTTAAAATGAACATAAATAAGTGTCAGTATTTTGATAATTATTATTTCATAAAAACTCGATTTTTTGTTTTGACAAAGGGAATTAATTTTAAATAAAATTTTTCCGCTTCTCTATTTTGAATTTGGAAAAATGTATTCAAAATTTTAAATAAGGATGTAAAAATTGTGAAAATAGTTAACTTTTGTTTTTAGACATTATAAATATTTAATTCAATAAATATTTTATTTACCATGGTTAAATGGAAAATTTGGTAAATAAGGTTAAACATATATTATTATAATAATATTAAACAACTCTAACAAGTGTCATATTCCTATTGGATGATACATGTCCGACCATGAACATCCCTGTATCGATTTTGGGACCACATGAAGCCACATGAGAGTGATAATGAAACTTTATATTAAATAATATAAAGTAAATACAAAAATGACATATACATATATCTTTTAGTAATATAATTTTTAGAAGGGGTTTTATAAGTTATAATTTTGACTATAAGTATTCATTGGAAGTAGAAAAATATTTCCTATATCATGGTATTTGTTTTATGATTTTTATACATCAAATAAATAATATTATTTTTGAAACAATAATGATGCAGTGTTTACCTCATTAATGACCGATTTAAATAAAAGAGATTATAAAAATTAAAACAATATCCATAACCTATCCAATTATTATTGGATGATTTTATTTAGAACATGAGAAATCATAAATTTGACTTTAATGAGTTTTTTATCTTTATAAAACGAAAATAATTATATAATAAAATAATATTGTCAAGCATTCCATAAGAGCCCCTCATCCCCCTTATTAAAATCCCTCACCTCTAACCCATTTTTCACACCTCTAATGCCCCTTGATCGCACCAAATATTCCTAATTAATATTCATACATCCCTATAATTCTATTTTAAGCCTTAAAATTGGAAAAAGTCACATAAAGGAAGCCTTTTGGTTCCAACCAATGGGAGTTACCCTATTTAAATGTAACATATCCTATTAAGTTCTTTTCTTTTATTTTACATCTCCAACCCCATAAAATCTATTTATTCCATTATTTTATAACTAAACAAGTATCATAAATATACTATGTTGTTTTATGGGAATTATTTCAATTAAACATTCACACAACTCTATCTAATGTGTATAGAACATAATGTTTCTGTGGACGACGAACTATTGCCTCCCGAAATGATGATTGTTAAATTTTATACTACCACCTCTTATAGGGGATATTATGATGGAACTATAATTATATATTATATTTATGAAATTTATTTATTGATAATATTTTTTAGTTATCTTTTGTAGAATACCTTTATTCTTTTCATGTTGTATATATATATGATAATTTCATTTGAGAAAGTGCATACTAACGCCCCCTTAATGTTATATAACCCATTCATTCCATACATGGAACGTATAAAGGATTGTGTTAATGAACTTATGTAATGTATATAAGATAATATATTATACAGGAATAATAATATATCTATGTATCTTTAGGTTTTTTCCATTTAAAATAAAAAAATGAAATGAATGTAGCATTAGTGCGTACGTACGGATTACCATCTCCACTAACGTGATGAGATTCATTACCCATTGAACCATTCATGATTAAATTTCATTTGATTATTAAAAATAATTTTTAATAACTTAATATAATTTATGATATTAATCAAATACATCCTATCCATAACAAAAATGTCTTATGTAACAAAACATATAAAGGTAAATGAATCAGTTAACACCCGAAACAATGATACTACTAAAATGTTATTAACAAATTATTATTAGAAGAATATATATGATATCATATTTATGTATGTGGTTCTTATATAATTAAATAACAATGATTTAACTATTATATGGGAGGTTAAATTACCCTTGACCAAAGAAGAGTACAAGGTAAGGGTTAATTTGCTAATATCATTACTATTGGAGATTGATTATGTGTAAGTATTTATGGGGAAATATTTATTATCCATGTCTAAGATAGATAAAGGAGTTTTCAGAAGGACTATTTTTAAGGGAATCTTCAACTAAAATCTCATTTTAAAGGTTTAAATATTTATTCTTATAAATCATTCTAATTAATGTCCATGTTTCAAAATGATTTTTAAAGGATTTATGTATATGGAGATGAATGTTCTAAATGTTAATTATTTCAAAAGTTTCAATGTTTAATGGGACACTTCGATTCAAAAATGTATTTTAAATGTATTCCTTTATAAATTGTGTGAAATTTAAATGTTTTAATTAAAAAGTTTTATTTCTCTCAAAAAGGTTTACTAATCATTTTCAACTTTGACAAAATACATCTGGATATTATTCTTGATTTAAGTTGATTTATTTTATATAAAATCTTCAATATTGTATTGTGTGAGTTATAATATTATTGACTATGAATGTGTTATTTTTATACCATTCATGATTTACGGTTAAAATATTGAAATTTTGTATGCTAGTTTGAATACGAATGTTTATGTTATGTTTCAAAATTTTTATTTGAGGAATGCAATAGACTTAGTATGTGACAGGTGGATCCCACTAAAGCTCCTCGATCCATCGGTAGATCTCATGATACAAACTAGTGTATTGGAATAAGGCCTTGTCAAAATATTATTTGTAGTCTTGGAACGATGCCTTGAATATGTGGTTATGATGTCCGACCTTTTGTATTCCATCATTATGAAATTATCTATTGATATTAAATGTATATACATGACTAGTATAATATCCTTATGAATAAGTAAATGGAATTATTTGATTTATCATTTCCACATTATGTTGATGTTTATGTTTAGAAGTCTTTTTTTAGTTTTATGCAATGCATTAAGTGTTTTTGCTTATTTATGAAATATTATTCTATACTTTTATCCTTACTGAGCATATGTGCTCACCCCTTTCTATGTTTTATTATTTCTAGGATGCAAAGAAGTATATTATGATTGACCTATGGGGATAGTCTAAGGGACCTGAATATGGTAAATGGAGACAATTTCGTTATTGTTTTTTTATAATTTAATGTAATGCTCCTGTATGTAATATTTTTTCCAAGACTGCTATACTGATCATTCCTTGAGGACTTGATTCCATGTAATCAAGGAAATTTATTAAAATAATGCACTGAATCTGGGTAACTAGGGTCAGGGTGTTACAGTTGGTATCAGAGTAAGTTTAGCAATAACCTTGGATACTAGATTTAGAAAAACTCTTATAAAAGAACATTAACCTAAGATATAATATGAGCATTAGTATAGAAGAACATCCTATAATTTTTGTAATGTAGCGATATTTTGAATTTTACAACCAATACATCCCTGTCTAGATACGAGAAGGTAGAGGCGACTTTGGAACAAATATACCTAGGAGTGAAAACTCTAACAAGGTGTTTTGGGCTTGACCCAAGGTAACCTGGTACATGAAAACGGTCCTTGATGCACACTTGTTTATGACACTCTCGAGGGTTATGCTTAAGATAATTCACATTTTCATTACAATCCATTATAAAGGTTTTAGGATTAAATACTTCCTCAAAGAAAACAATTTTTTAGGATTATAGATTATATAAATAATCTATTCAATTTATGTTAGGTATTTTACAAAGTTTTTCATTATGAATTGATATTCATAAACTAACCTAGTGTATTCCATTATTATGAAATGGTTCCTAGTAGATGGAATGAAAATTCCTGCAATACATATGATCCAAAGAGTAAGAAGGATCATATCATTAATGGTATTAAGCCAAAATTTTGGAAGGAAATAGTATCCCACATATTATCATCATATGGAGAAATATTATCACATGTTAATAAGATATGTAAATAATTCTCTATGTCCTATAGCTTTTATGGGAATCTAGAGAAGAAAAGGATGGTAGAGAGAAAGGTGGATAAAGGGAATAAGGGAAAGCTTGATTTTCCCATATGTGATAACTGTGGAAAGAATCTCCTTGGTAAATGCATGAAGGTATTGAAAGTTTGTTATAAGTGTTGAGAAAAAGAACACCATATACTTGATTGCAAGGTTAATAAAAAGGATTAAAAAGTACAGTGCTTCATCTTTAAGGAGTTGGGACACTATGCGAATCAATGTCTTAATCATCAGAGAATACCCCAAATTATGGTGTGGGATAATAATCAAGTTATTACATTACCAAAGATGAAGTGTAATGACTCGTGCTCTTATGTTGATATTAATGAATTATTTCATTTGAGTTTTGTATCAATGATGTACTTGTTATAATAATTATGAATTATATAAGGATTTTACTATTGTACTATTTCATTAAGGATTTGAGATTGTGCAGTACCAAGAAAAGTGACTCAATATCAAGTTAAAATTTTTGGATAATACATGGTTAAATTAAATATAAACATTAATACAAACCCGATACTGTGGAATTGATTTTCGAATAAGATATGATTGATTCAGAGAAATTATATTGGATATCATTAACTACCTTGGGACTAATTAATTGTTTTTTTATTCCATCATTGTTAGTGATTACAAAATTTTTAGATTTAAGGATTATATCCTGTATTATAGGATTTAAAGAAGAAATAAGGATGTACATTGCTATTAAAATATAGTTTTCTGAAAATTCATTTTATAAACACATTTTAAGAGAATACACGATGAAGGTATTCACATGTATTTTATTTGACCTTCCTTTTGAATTTTGGACTATGAGTTTGGACATAGGTATTGTGGATAAGTCTAATGGTTGGAATAGACTATGTTTGACATTGGATACTATTGTTAAGGTTAAATCATTTATTAATATTATATTTTGATTTTCATAAAAAAGGATAACCCGGAGGTTGGGCGACAACCCGTCACGTCCGGAAAGGCTGCGAGACTTGAACCCACAGTTGAAGGGCAATTAGGGTAAATCTCCTACCTCTGGCCTACGTGATGTCCTAGTTTTAATAATGTAGTTTTTTTTAAATATTTTGCCATATGAATTATAAATTCATTATTTTTATAACCCTGTATGATTAGGATAAATAGAATAGTTTCCATTTCAATTATCTTTTGGAGTAAAAGATGAATTTGGGGTAAAAATTAATAGAAATATGAAACTATACTTGAAAATTATAATTTTTCCTCTTATTCTATGAATAAATTAATTCATAAACATCAAGGAAGGGATCATAAAACAAAAAATATGTTATCCTAATACCTTATGTTTTATTGAACCGATGATATTTAATATTATCATAGTGTGATGGCTTTGAGGCCCTCAATTTTATAGTTTTCTGTGATTGATGACCTCAATAACTCCCTATAAATATTTTTGTTTTCCCTCCAATTATGTGTCTCTAATTTACACCAAATTTATCCTAATCAAGAGCACAATTTGTTGCTGACTTTTTCATATCTAGTTCCCTCTTATTAAGAATAAGCTTCATTACCATAATTTTCGAGGTGGTTTTTCCACAAAGGTATTTTTCTATTTTTATCCTTTTATTTTCAAAGATAACTTTCAAGTTACATGGATGAAATTTATTGAATGAGGGGAGAATTTATCATCCCCAGATTTCATAGTATGTTATATCTTCAAAGAAATTCAATAACTTGCGGTACACGCAACACCGAGTTCGAGTTCACCATGACTTACCAGACTAGCCATTCAAAAAGTGGTTATGAATCGTATTAACTGAATTTTTAATTTTATATAATTCATATAATTTTAAAATCCATATAATGTGTTCCTTAGACATAATATAAGAATAAATTCATATTTTTATGATAAAAGAAGTATTTTTCAAAAAAATTGAATTTTTACCACCTTTTAATGGAGACCCTATTTTAAAACAAATATTTGACACTTTTATATATTCAATTTATTGAAATTAAATTATTTATTCAGAATTGGAACATAAAAAATTTTTATTGGATAAAAATACTATACTTTTTTGATAACTTTCATATATTGATGAATATTGAAAAACATTTAGTATTAATTGAAAACGACTTTTTTAATTGAAATAATTTATAGTGCAAAATTATACATTTGAGTGGTTTTGAAGTATGATTAGATTATAATTTTGATCATTTAATATAATTTAGGTCATTGGTTGTAATTTTACATTTAAACTGAACATAAATAAGTGTCAATCTTTTGATAGTTATTATTTTTTAAAAACATGCTTTTTTTGTTTTGACAACGAGAATTAATTTTAAATTAACTTCTGCCACTTTTTTGTTTTCAATTTGGAAAAATGGATTCCATATATGAAATCAGGAGGTCCCAATTTGGTAATATATGTATCCTTTTTTATACTCTATGAATATTTACTTTAGTAAATATTTTATTTACCATGGTTAAAGGGTAAATCTTATAAATAGGGGTAAAAAATATTATTATAAAAATATTAAATTACCCTAACCTGTGTTCTATTCATATAGGTTGATACATTTAATACCATGGGAATCCTTGGTTCTATTTGGGGACCACATGGAGCCACTTGAGAGTGATAATGACACTTTAAATTAAATAATTTGAAGTAAAGACAAAAAAATGACAAAAAACATATATCTTTTATTAAAACAATTTTTACAAGGTGTTATAAAATTATCTTTTTGACTATAAATACTAATTTGAAATCTAAAAGTATTTTCTACATCATGGTATTTTTTTATAATTTTTAGACATCATATAAATAAAATTATTTATGACACAATAATGATGTAGTGTTTACCTCATTAATGAATGATTTAAATAAATGAGATTATAAAAATAAAAACAATATCCAAAACCTGTCCAATTATTATTAAATAATTTATTTCGAACATGAGTCATATTATATTTTACTTTAATGAGTCTGGGACCTTTAGAAAGCGAAAATCATTATATAATAAAATTATATTTTCAAACTTTTTTAAAGATCCCCTGCCCCCCCTTATAAAAATCGCTCACCTCTAAACCGTTTGTCACGCCTCTCAAGCTACTTGGATCATCCAGCCTCTTACTAATTAAGATCCTTATATCCATATATTCCTCTTATAATCCATACCTTAGGTAGAAGGCACTTCATGTAAGTATTTTTGTTCAAACCAAAATGAGTTACCCGATTTAAAGGTAACATCTTCTCTTAAGTTCTTTTATTTTATATTACTTCTCCAACCCCATAATCTCTCTTTATCCAATTTTTATAATAAAACTAGTATCCTTATTATACTAGGTTTTTTTATGAGAAGTATTTTAGCTACACTTACACACACCTCTATCTAATGGGTATATAACATAATGTTTCTATGGACGGTGAACTACTCCCTCCCAAAATGGTGACTATTCAATCTTCTACAACCACATATTATGGTGGTCATTATGATGTATCTAAAATTATATATTATATTCATGATATTTATTTTATCTATAATCCTTTATAATTTTATTTTATAGCATACCTTCATTCTTCTCATACTGTATATATACGATAATTTCATTTGAGGAAGTGAAGACTTCCGCCCCCTCAATGGGACATGACTGGTTCATTCCATAAATGGAACATATAAAGGATGGTGTTAATGAACATATGTAACATATATAAAATATTATATTATAATGTAATAATAATATACCTATGTATCAGTTGGTTTTATTTCCTTTTAAAATAAATAAATGAAATGGATGCATCGTTCGTGCGTATGTACGAATTATGATCTCTAAGAATGCGATGAGATTTATTTCCCATCATAAGCATTCATGAATAATTTTCATTTGATTATTAAAAATAATGTTTTATAACATAATATAATTCTTTTTATGAATAAAATACATCCTATCCATAACAAACATGTCTTACGTAACAAAACATATAAGGGAAAATGAATCAATTAACACCCGAAACAATGATACTTCAAAAATATTATTAACTAAGAAATATTATAAGATTATATATGATATCATAGTTATGTATTTGGTTATTTTATAATTTAATAACTATTATTTAACTATTTTAGAGGAGGTTAATGTACCCTCGACCAATGAAAAGTACAAGGTAGTGGTTTATTCCTCAATCTCATTAGTATTCGAGATTGTATATGTGTAATAATTTAGTGGGATATATATTATTATTTCCCATGATAGATAAATGAGTTTTCAAAAGGATTACTTTAAATGGAATCTTCAACTATAATATCATTTTATTATTTAAATATTTATTCTTATAAATTATTCAAATTAATGTAAATGTTTTCAAAATGGGGTCATGGTGTTACATCAATTATGGCGAGTACCTATAAATTGTTACAATAAAAGTGAAATAAATATTTCTAAGAATCATGTCTCTTAATCAAGAACAAAAATTAATTATTTAAGAAATCAGCCTTTGAGAGATCATTTTTAAAAGGGTTATATCACTCTTCAATAGATTGTGATAGAATATGAACAAGATTATATTTTCACTAAGCCATTGAATTTTGAGAGAATAAACTATATAAAATATGAATTAGGCATTCCAAATTTTGGATATACTTAATTTTTATAGGACTCAAGATTTAGTTTTACCCACCATTTAGTTTTACCCACCATTGTGTTTTACCCATTATTGAGTTTTATCAACCATTGTGTTTTACAAACCATGGGGTTTTTACACATTATTGTGTTTTTACTCATTATTGGTTTTACAAACAATTAGAAACCTATTATCCTTTAAAAATATTTTCTAGTTATTTTTAAGACATTTTTTCTATTTTAGTTTTCCAAATTAATTAGATATTTTTTTTTCAATTCATATGTTATTTGGATTTATATTATATGAATCACTAGACATCGAAATGATATAAATAAAATTTTGGTATAATTTCAAAACTCAATTACCTCATTCCTTTTCTATAAAGATCTATTTCCAACCTTTCTCTCCCAATAGTTGACCTTAATTCTCCTTCAAAAAAACCTTTAAATCTAATCTAGATGGATATAATGAAGAGAGCTTCTGAATCTTCTTCAAACCAATCACATATTGGAAAGAAATAGAAAGGGGAGTCTAGTCATTTTTTTGTTGAGACTATAAATCCGGAGCTTATGAAGAGTGTCATATTACATGAGAAAGATGTTAAATGTGAATGTATTTTGTCGATCATGTCTTCATGGGTCTATGTTTTACAGGACCAGGGATGGATGAAATTGTTTTATTCTAAAGAGTGTCCCTACTATACTAGGTTGGTATATTAGTTTTACTAGTTTGTAGAGTCCAGTTTTGAAGAAAATGATAACTAGTTATGAAATATAAATAATGCCCATAATGTTTAATTTTATTCAATTCAGTGGTCTAGTAGTTTGGAGGTTCCTCGTTGGGGTGTTTCAAATGATTATCAAGTAACCATTCCAGATGAAAGTGATCATTTTTCTATCAAGATTCTTTGGTTTAATTAACTGGTGATAGAATAGTTATAAGACATGTTTCCACTGAACTTGGTGGTTAATGAAGGATTCTTTTAAAATTTATCTAGTATACGATTCTCCCATGGAAGGCTGACTTTCCTATAATGAGGTATCAAGATTAGTTTTTGTTGTTTTTGATGAAAAGGGGAGGAAATATTAATCATTTAGATACCTGAAGACTCACATGATGGAAAATTATAATCCTTTTTCAAGGTAAAATTATTTAATTTACCCCATGTTTATCTTGACCATGCTAGAGGCCAAGGGTTTAATTAATGAAGGTGAGGAAAAAATAGTGAGTTTTAGAGGTTTTTTTATCACAATAAGTATTTGTTTAAGGAATAAAATCAGTTGGAATCTGTGGTAGAAGAAGTGGATCAATGATGGTGGAAGTATTTATGTTTTTTTTCAATCCATTTGTTCCTAAATCTTGACCTAAGGACCTTGTGGGCCCTAGCATGGAGATAGATGACTTTGTTATATATTCTGATAAGGAAGAAAAATTTTCCACATACGGTCATGAGTAGAACATGTTTTATGTAGATGAAGGAAGTGATCTAGATATACCTCAGAGCTCTCTTTCTATTACTTATGGTGATCCTTTCCATCCTAGGACACTCTCTTTTAGAGTGAAACTCATAAAATAATGTAGTGATGGGGAAGAAATAGAAATAACCGTTGAGGAAAATTTCATGAGTTCTTCTAAATCTACTTAAAAAATAAAAATGTAAATGACGAAGAAGAAGATGATGATGATGACGAAAATGGTAGTGAAGATAAAGAATAAAATGGAGATGGAGATAAAGATAATGATGATAGAGGATATAACTAGGATGGTCATACTATCCATGTTAGAGTTGAGGATGTGGTTATTCTAGAGGTACATCATTCTTCTACAAGATTATAAGGTGTTTCTAGATATGAAGAGAGACCCAGTGTGGTTAAAGATATTCAATGGATTGATAGAGAAGAAAATTAAGTGTTAGTTGAGGGGAATAAATCCCTCTTTCAAGATAGTTATCCCAGTATTAGTGATATTTGTGTGCCTATAGAAAATATTCATATGGTTATTGAGAAGAATATTGTTGAACAATAAGTTTTTAAAGAGATGAAGTCTGTTGCTATTGTTGAGTAGTCACTTTCTATACTGATAGTGGTTGAGCCTTTTATTGTTGAGAAACCAGGTGAAGTACATAGATCTATTGTGGACCATATAGTTTACTTACTATAAGTGTGCCTACTATTTCTGATTCTAATGTTGATAAATCACATGTTATGTCATCTGTATGTTGGATGGAAATAATGTATAAGGAATGTGATATGTTTTATAACAGCCCAACTAAGAATAGTGGACCTAACCATTGATAAGTAATAAATCATGAGGTATCATTTGTTGACCATATTACAGCTCCTGGTGTGTTTCTGAGGTTGATTTGGAGGGAGTTTCTGTAACTTTTCCCCCCCACTTCTAATAGATGTTTCCACCAAATGTGAATTGGAATCCTTAAGATAATGGATTATTTCTAATTTTAGTATTTTTTTAATAAATCATGGACCTATGGTAACTAAGTTATGTGAATATTATTCAAGGTATTTGTTTGAGCTAGTAAAAATCATATTCATCCAAAAATTATGCATCTTATGTAAAATGTTTAAATAGTAAACAGAAGTTTGGAAAATGAGTTGGAATCATTGATATCAATAGTGGATGAATTGTGTTCTATATTTACTTATTCCATATAGGAATTACTAGATATAATTAATAATTTTAATTATATGGATTCTAGTTCTATTTCTCATCAACCTATTTTTTCTATTAATTTTTTTAGATCTTTTGTGAGAGAAAATCTTAGAGCTTCTTCAGGTGGTGAACCTTTTATACAGAAGGAATGTTTGAGGAAGTTTATGTATAATAGTGGTCATTTCAATATGATGGTTAGGGTGTACTTGATGAACATCAAAGATAAAAGAGATTCCATGAACAAAGAAATAATGTATTTCTTTTCAAGGATATACATCATGAGTTGAATGGTCATTTCAAGTTATTGGCTGAGAACCTAATGATGCCTCCTATCAGTCAAGCCTTTAAATAGAAAGTTAATCAGTTAAAGGTCATGAGCCCTATGATTATACTTTTTTTGTAAGATAATAAATGTTTATTTAGTTAAATAGAGTGAGTTAGATACATAATTATTGAAATTAACAATTTTTTGAAAACATTTTTGTATGTTTTTGGTACTACTGTGGTCGTACATGGTGTTATTCCAATTACATATCATCTAACCCTCCAAATAATTTTTTGTTCTTTAGGAATGGTGTCACTATATATCCTTATACACCCTTTCAATACTATTTATAGCTTATATATATATATATTCCCCATAGAAGAAAATCATAACCTAAGAAAAATCATCATTAGAGATACTCATTATCTGACTGGTGTCCCTAAATCTCTTTCTATAGATCCTTACAGTTATGATGTGGAGCCTTCTTCTTTGGAAAAAGGGAAGGGAAAATCACTTTTAATTCCATCCACACAACCAAAGAATCATTTATTGTTAAACTATGTGTCTTTGATGGGGATGTTTTTTTGTAAACATTTGGTTAAAACATTTTGTACTTCCTTTAGTTGAATTTATTAATGGGAATTTATTTTTTATTCATATTATTATACATTTAATTTCCTATTTTATTTTTACCTTTTAATAATCTTAAAAGGGTATAAAAATCTATGGAATTTATTTGCATAATAAAATTTTATTGATACCATTGACACCATGCTGTTATTCATTTCCATATGTGTCTCATACATTCCTTGATAAAATCTTTTTATTGATACTATTTCGTATGTTTTTTCATATGACACCCTATGTATCTTCTTTTTCTTTGAATTTTAACTTTGGATCAGTATTATATAAAATTACATGATTTGTGTAATAAAAATGGGGGAGATTGTATGCACCCTTGGTTTAATGATCCCAAGAGAATTTTTTATGATTTTAATTAATTTTATGTCTTATGGTAGCATTTTACATTATAAGGTAGATTGGATATAAATTTGTCTCTATATGAGAAAGTCTCATCGTTGAGGTTGAGACACTACCAAGGCTAACTCACCATTTAGGATGAGTCACATTCATGGCTGATTCACCATTGAGGTTGAGTCACTACTATGGAAGACTAACCACTGGGGTTGAGTTAATACCATGAACGGGTCATAGTTGAGGTTGAGTCACCACCAACAATGTCCCACCATCGGGGAGAACTCACCATTAGTGTGAAAATTTGTATAAGTACTAGAACCACCTACCTTCAGCTATGTGTCACTACCTAAATGAAATTTTGGTGAAGTATGAAAAAAACTGACCACTAGATGATGAATCACTATTGAATTTGAAATTTGGATATGAGTCGGAAACACCTACCACCAGATCTGACTTACCATTGAAGATTAAATTATGATAAAATGGCAAATTAAAATAGTGTAGGAATGACCTACTACTGAGACAAGTCACCATTAGCCTGACTCACCACCATCTTGACACATCGCCATCATGAACCCCTGATATCCTGACTCACCACCATATATTGTCTCTCAATTCAATATGACCAACCATGAAAATTTCTATTTGTTTAGTTTTAAATAAATATTTCTAACAAATATATTATACAATTTAATGCCAATTTTATTAATAATTAATATTATTTTTTTAAATATGCATTAATGTTTGTTTCAGTCATCCAGAATGAGAAGCAATAGATCGAGATTATTCTTACTATACACTACTTTTAAATGATGTAGAAGACTCCATCATGAACATATCACTAAATTAACTAAGAACCCAAATGCCGACACAGAGAGATAAAGATGAAAAATTAAAGATCAAAAGAACATTGTTGTGACTTACATAAAGGATCTTTAACAGTGATCAATTGTAAAAGATGTGAAGCATATTGAAAATCCAAAATAATTCATACAAACTCAAAATAAATATTTTATAACACCATGGTCTACAATGTTTTCCATATAATTTACTCGATCTAATAGTCAAGCTACATTGAATGAGTCACATGCTAAAAAATATATCATATTGAGAAACACAATCTTTTTACATATTTTTATTTTCTATTTCTATCTATTCTCTTTAAATTACAAGCCGTGTGTTTTTATTTATTTAGTTTACCCACACTAACTATTGTACATTAACTATAATATACATGATATCTTCTTAAAAATCTCTTTACATTTGTTTCCAAAAGTATTTTGGAAGTGGTCCCCATGTGCCATGTGTTTATATCATTCCCTTGGGTTTTTTAGAGGAGATCATGCATGGACTAGACTTATTTCCTCTGTACACTTGATCCAGTTTGTGGATCATATATTATTTTATATAATCTTCTTTGTAGCCGTTTTTTTCAAAGTGGATAGGATTAAGTCTCAACATGATACTGAACCTCTTGTATTTATTCCGCTGTGGGTTTTTCTGTATGCATTATTTTCATACTATAAAAAGAATCTATTTTATACTTTAAATAGAACCACCATCCTTATTTTTGGTCTTTATTGGTCTTTATATAATGTTTTGATCAAAAAAATTGATTTCAAAAGTTAATGTAATATTCTATATTGTTTTAACTAAGTCTCAATCAATCATTGAGAAAGAATTTAAAATATCATAAATTATATCGATCTAAAATTTTGGAAACTAGATTTTTTAAATTATTATAGGGGTTTTATTTAAACCATTTTTTATATAAAATATTTATTGGGTACTCAATTCACCCCCACCCTCATGAGATACTCATAGCAAACAATATAATTAATCAAGTATGAGGTCCATGATTTCTTCCCACATCAACTTCTCATGTCTTCCATTTGGGATAATCACGCTTCACCCCCTCCAATTTCGTATTTACAACATAAAAGACTCTAACATCCCTTAGTGATCATTTGGAGTCTACACTAGGTCAAAAATCCTATCAATGATCTCAATCAAATATTTTGCATCTTGAGTTCCCCAATACCCAACAACATTGTAGGGTTCTATATATAGAAGTCCAAGGTGAAATACACCTTATTTGAATCTCCTTAATGGGAACCCCACCCCCACAATTATAATACCGACCAAACATGGACGAGGGGTCACTCCATATGAATAATAGGAGTGGAATATGAGGAATTCTCAATGTGCCCCTCTTAATCATTTGGGGGTAAAATAGAAATGTTCTCTTACATGGTATTATCATCACCCAGATTTCATAGTGTTACCACAGGTATTAAATGTGATGTAATTATATTAAATGAAAATAAAATCTCATAACATCCAAAATAACAAAAAAATGAATAAAATATATTGAGGGAACACAAAAACATAAAAAATTAGGAAATACACCCTAGATCAACCCATGATCACTAGTTACAACCCACATAGGACTTATCCAGGTCCTAAAGCCTCATTATGGAACACATACATTTTTAATAGTAATATAATATATAAATCATTTGAATTATAATGTAAAATTAATTATATTCCATAAAAATATGTTTCAGAAAACAAATAATATATATTTGACCAACATTTAATTAATTTAGTCTAATTTAAATCACATGTAATTTGGTATATGACATGTATAATTTCATTCATAAGAATAATGAACTCACTCACTCACTCTTTCCCATGGTTCAAGAGTAAAATACAATATACAATAATAGTATAACAATGACAAAGAACAACATGAAACTATAACGTCACAACATGTAGGGTCAATATCATTCCCCTTGTAACTCATAGTACTAGTACACAAGTTCATTCCAAAAATAGGGTACTCCGATACTCAAGTCCCATCAAACCTACATTTATTCTACTAAGCCCAAATAACATGTCAATGAAAAATATACTCTCATACCATTTTATAAAATCCCATCCCAAATAACCCAATTCATGGTGAGGAGAAACATGAAATTATGTGAACAACTCTACAGACAAGATGATGAAATTTATTGGTGAGGGAATATATAATATTTGGAAAGACTATGCCCCTGTTATCTATGAATATATAATTAAATATAAAATAAAATTTGTAACCAAAAGAATAATTTATCCATGGAATCTATAAATATAAGTTCAATTATCAACTTAATATGCGATAATAAGATGTCTTACAATATCCATGAAAAGAAGTAAAACATGGATCCATAGAAGTGGCAGATCAATGTATTAATGGAAATGAAATAAAAACCACAAAATAGGTGTCACTAGTCATAGAGTATGTCCTAGTTTTATCACAATACCCAACCTCCATCACTTACCCCTAAATATATCATGTGTGTGTTGGCCTTAGTAAGGTCCTTGATCATTAAAATTACAAATTCACTGATATACCTATGATGAATGTGAGAATAAATTAGCAGTACACTGGATATGGGACAATAATATAAATGTAACATGTGTATAAAGGTGGTTTCATAAATAGAAAAAAAATTATAAACAAATCATAATCTTGATTGGTCATCGTGTGTTTCGAAGGATACCAAAAACCCCAAAATTATCTAATTTAGTGAATATTTTAAAAGAGATTCAGTTGGAATTTTGATATCAATAGTAACCATAATCCCATGCTTATCCCATAGGTCATGACCTCATCCACACCTGAACCATCCCAAAGATTCCTAAGATGTCAATGATGTCGCCCTAAAACATAAAAAGGGTTCATGGGAGGCCCAAAGTATTGCACCAACCTATACCAAAGGTTCTTGGGAGGCACATCCCAATAACCCATCCCATAATAATGATTCTTGAGAGGCCCAACATGGAACATCATCTCCTCTATACGGTTCTTGGGAGTCCAATTCCAGAAATAAGTATAAAACCATAAGTATATAAGAAAAAATATAAAAAATAACGGGTATCCTCATTGCAGATTACATTTTATAAATATAGGCTTGACCAAACCAAATTCACCCCAAATGGACCCCTTTAGGTTAAAGTTACCAAGTGGAAAACACCAAAGTCATCCAAAATTCCATGTATAATATCCACTCTAACCAAGCATTATCCCAATTCTTCAACTCTAAAGGGCCCACTATACCAATTTGGTCCCATCTAAAATAATTTTCTCCTAAGGATTAAGTCTTGCAGGTTACCCACACACCTATACAATAAGATATACACGAAAATTTATGAAAAAAATATAAATTAGCATTTTATTTCCGACCATAGGAGATTCCAGTCTATGTAACCAATAATCATTTTCAACAATAATTCCAGAACACCAAATTCATAAGAAATCTATATTCATAGATTTGATATTATGTGAAAACAAAATGAGGAGAAACCGTGATTGAAATCTTGAATGATGTATGATTTACCCAAAGAGACCTAACACAAAGAAATATAATCTAGATAGTGAATAAAAAATATGAGGTGATGAAAAATCATCCGAAAGAAACCTCCCCCACTAGAAATTTGAGAAATGATATTTAAAATAGGATAGGGAAATAAAACAGGGGTTGTGGGTGGGATGAAAAAACCCCTAATTAAAAATATACCTAGGGATCGCATGAACTTGGCACTGATTACCACTGGATCATCTGTGGTTCTAGCCAAAATGACTATACCAATGGATAGTCTAGAGGCTAGCTACTAGACCTACAAAAACTAGATTTTAGACTTAAATATATTCTTATACTCCCAAACTCTATTGAAGTTTCTTCAAATTTTGTTTTGATACATATGCATACTATTGATTAATGAAAAACAATAAAATAAATTAAATTTAAAATGTATTTCACCTTGAGTTGTTGAGCTGTGTAATAGTTCTTACAATTGTTTTTGAAAATTAGGAAGTTGAATTTTAATTATTTGGTCATGTTTTTATAAAAACATCATTGAGATTACATCATTCAATTATTTTTTATTTGGTATTGCAACTATGTTCATATAGTTAATCCAGATTCTTAATATCCATTTATTAATTATTAGAAGATATATCACTGTAAAAAATATAATATAAAGTTATTTTTTGGGATGGTATTTGGAGAGTCGTTTCACCGAAGGTATGTTATCAGTGTCCCAAATTATTTTTACCTTAACAAGTATATCACAAGTAAGGTGTCGATCCACATGTAATTTAGAAGTTATTTTATCTTCTTTATCATAGTTTTTATTTTGGTTTTAGCGATGTCTTGTGAATTTAGAGTCAATTTTTGTTGACTTTTTGGATACACAAAAAATAATTGGTTTTTAATTTTCTTTTAACAAATTACATAACAAAATTAAAGTAAATATGAGAAAATAGGTTTTGATGCAAATAATGATAGAAATGTGTTGGGGTTATGGATTTATTAGAAGTTTATTATTATATCAAATTGAATATGAGGTGGTGTTGTTAATGATAACCCAACACTCGGGGTTCAATTTGTAATAATGTTTCATTGGTCCGGTAGACATTATATTTTGAGATGAAGAAACAATATCTTTGGTCCGGTAGTTAGTGTTTAACAGATATTTATTTTTCTTAGTCCATTTAGATTCGACGAATACATTTAATGGTCATGAAATTATTTGTCGGTATTATTCTTTTGAATCCCTGAAAATTCTTCCCTTATTCGGGTACAAAATTTCTAGTGATAAGATGAAGTGATTTAAGAAGAATAATAAGATGTTAATAGAACAAAAATATTCATAGCAACTTAATTTAAATTTCAAATCATCATCTTCAACAACCCCAACACACTGGGTGTTTTGTTACACATATAGAAAACGATAAACATAGAACTCTAGATACCTGATGTGATCATGGTCGGAACTTCGTGGTGGAAGTGATTCTTCGGTAAATGGTTATAATGATGGTAGTATGGTGAAAGAGCTTCTCTCCTTCAGAAAATCAACCCTTTTCTACACACAACACCACACTCCTTGAACAGGAGGCCAAGGCCTCCTTTTATAGAAAACGTAACTACACGGCCTGTGGAGAAAGTACACGCCGCGTACTTTTTTCAACACGTTTTTTCATTTGATTTCATTGCTGGTAGGTGGCCTAACATGCCATCTTGGACTTGGAACATGGTGCCACCTGGTAGGTAAATATACACGGTGTGTAGCGTCGCTAGACACAGTGTGTAGTCTCATTTTTCGGCCACCAACCGCTTCTAGAAATATATACATGACATGTAGCATTGGAACATGATGTGTCCCCTTCAGCCGGCCACATGGGCGTGTAGGATCTTCTCAACCACCAACTGCTTCTAGAATGGTATACATGGCGTGTATAGTGTGAACAAGGCTTGTACCAACATCATGTTACTTAGGCATGTACTTGTCCTTGTCAACTTGTGTCTAACCTTGAACGTAGAAGGTGTGTATATAAGTACACGCTGTATAGTTGTAATTTTTTTTCACTTCTTCCTCATTTTGTGTGTTTGTCCCTAAATCTCCTAAAAATGAACAAGATCACCAAAATAAAAGTATTTTTTCCCTAAGAACTAGGTAATTAATGAAAATGTGTTCTTATTTTCAATATAGTATGTGAAAATGTATACACAAATCGGGTGCATCAAACTCCCCCATACTTAGTCATTTTATTTCCCTCAAGAAAATTGCAACATCTAATTAAAGGAGTCTATATTCTAAAAGGAAATACTACAGTTAATCATGAATGTAAATAATAAGTTACAGGGGAAAATTTCAAAAAGAATACAAAGCAGTTTCAATTCAGGAGATATTCTAATCATGCCTCATATATAATTCAATTAACTACTTTCATCATCTTTTAGCACATGTTTAATCCTTTAAAAAAATAAGCAAGCCGCATTAGAATTTACCTCACCAAAAATATTCTCAACACTCAAGATAATTTTAATCAAGATTATGATCAATCAAAGATATATACACTCTATCCACATGTTTGAAAGAAATCAAGTTCTCCACTTCAGAATATTTAACTTACAAAAATCATGAGGGATTTTCAATAAGGATCAGATGTTTTTGTGGCTAAATGTTGGAAGGTCAAGATGTGAAAATAACTCTGAGGCTTGAAAAAGGAGGCGAAATTTTTAAATAACTATACATGATATTAAAAATTATGCTCATTTTAAAATCGTCATCAACAAGATTTACCAAATAATCTCATCACCATCATCTCCTTTTAGTAGGGTTGGTAAGGTTCACAAACCAATAAATGAGTATAAGGGCCCTTTGTTTAAAAATTTTTTTTAATAAAAAAGAAGATATCTCATAATTTCCATGAATAGAGGTTTGGATCCATTTTTTCCCTGAATGATCAAGAGGCTCTCCACCATACTTAATTTCTTGACAATTCATAAAATTATTCCATGTGTTGTGAATCCCTTATTTTGAGATCAAATAAATAATCATGAAAAATCATAAAAGTATTAGGATTGGAAGGGAAATATGCTTGTAATATGGATTCCTATAAAGGATATTCATGGTCTCTAAGGGTTTCACGATGATAAGATGTAGGGTAGGTCTCAAGATGAAGGGGTATAAACAATCTAATGCCTCAATCATTTAAATTTAATTCAAAAATTCCTCATGTTTCGAAAAGAAAACTTGAAAATTCTGGTAGTTATGTATTTTCTAAGAATCTATCAAGAAAGAGGGTATTAGAAAGAACATGACACAGGGTTTAGAATGCCTCTCAGGAGTGGGAAAAATAAATAAAGAGACAATCAGGTCATGACTTGCCAATAATTCATTAGTCTAATCGATGTAATTGTCCAAGGATTACCTGATGTAATAAAAATTATATCAATAAAAATTTTAGAATACTTTAAGAACAAAAATAAGCATGCAATTTATAAAAAAAATTCCCCTTTCAGCTTTATTATTTAAAAATATAAATAAACAAAATTTTCCTCACATATTAAAATATATCTTCTAATAATGATGTCTCCAAGAATGATAAAAAAATCAAAGACTAATGTTGTCAAGAGACGCCCCCCAAATACTTAATACCACACATGGTCCACCATGTGCCCAAAAAGATGAACACGGTAATATGGGGACACAATAGTGCACCAGAATGAGGGGATGTAAGGAAAGAAGTAAACAAAGAAAAAAAAGAAGACAAGAGAAAATGAATACTCCCCTAATGTCTAGGTGAAGAAATATTGAAGGTGATGTAATAATGCAGCCCAAAACGTGACAGAGTACCTGTAATGGTGGAAGATAAAAAACTGAAATCATACATAATAGATAAAGGAACAAGATATAAAATAAATATATATACAATGAAAAACATGTTTCCAAAAACTAGTCAGGGGGTCATCTTAGAAGAAGCATCATCTAATATAGATCCAGCTAGAAGAGATGGATCAAGTGCTGTTGAAATAGGAGGCTCATATACTGCATTTGGAAGGGAATCCATAGAAGTAGGATCCACAGGTGCTGGACATGGCATAGAAAGCTTTGCAACACTCCTAAGACTGGCAGCAGTGGTGGAAGTAGTAGTAGCCACAACTGGGCTCACAGTGAATAGGAGAATGGAATCTGTGGCCAGAATAGTAAAGAGTGGTGGAGTTGCAGAAAAACGGTCATGAATCGATGCATAAGAAGGTGTTGGGGGATGTAGACTACCAAGATGCTAAATAATAAGCCCCAACATCTTCTCTAGGCGGTCCTCATGACTGTCGATACGAACCAAGTGCTGCTCCATCATATCAAGGGGGAGGGTAAGGTCAAGACTGGCCAAGGGTGCAGGGGTAGGTGGGGCTGGTGGTGGAATAGAAGAAGGTACGATAGAAGACGAGGGGTCAGAATAAGGTGGGTGGGGTGGGGAAGATGGAGGGGGTAGGGAAGGAGTAGGAGGTGAATTGTTGGTTGCATGAGGGTCAGTAGGTGGGCGGGGTGGAGCCTGAGTAATAACATAGGAACCCCCAGCTTCCAGACTGATCCCATGTGAATAATCATGAGATAGTCCATCCACTGGGGACCACCTAAGAGGTCATTGGGTAGATAAGGCACAAAACCCCTGAGGTGGTGGGCAAGGCGGGTGGCGTAAAACCCGCCATTCAGGCTGCCCTGACGGCCGGTAAAAATGACATTAAAGTAGGAGGAGGCAAGGTAATGGAGGTCTAGGTATTCTTGCCCGATGACACCGGTAAGGAGATCCTTATCATGACCGGTCATGAACCCCAAATCCTCATTGCGGGGGAAAAGGATAGCGTTAAAGCACCGATGGGTAAAATGAAGGATGGGGTCAGTGATAAGAGTACTTTTCTAAGAGGTAAAGATATAGTGGTGGTTTGGCCCAACAATCTTCTCCCACATAACAATGAGCTCATATCTCTCATTTCGGGTCATGGAGGAAATAGGGGGTGGGGTGACAGGATGAGGGTAGAAACCGCACCCTCATCTGAACTCGGTCATGGTAAGGGACAAGCATTGGCCGCCTAGCCGGAACCGAACCCCAGGTACCACATCCCCAAGTATCTCTTGATACTCTGCTCCATCGAACTCGAACGATGTAGTGAAATCCAAAAATAAATTGTGAAAAATAGGAGTGCTAACCTTGAAGATTGAAAGTAAGGGAGTGTGTCCAAAGAGATCCTATAACTCGCACCAGATGCCCAGCTGCTGAGGGACGCTGCTATCCAGAGAGCAACTGCTAAACAGAATCGGGGAGTGAGAGAAACGCCAAAGTCTGTCATGTGCTAAGTCGGTGACCAGGAACACCATGTAAGGGTAGGGAACACCTGTAGGTCTGGGAGCAGGTGGAGGTGCAGCAGCAGGAGCTGGCTCTGGGGTTGGATATGTTGAATTAGACTGAGGCCTACTGGATGGGGCGGTCGAAGATGGGACAATGAATACTGAAGGGGGCATAAAAGTGCGGTAGCTGGTGGACAAGAAACTACGGTGCATAGAGGCTCCGCATGGGGTGGTGAAGGGGTGTAGGTTCTATGCCCATCCTCCACTGAGGTAGTGGGTGGTGGAACGATGGCCAATGGAGGGAGCTCGTATACCAGAGTGTCTGGGTCTGGCTGTGTCGCAGTCTGGAGTTGGATCCGACGATAAATGGGCCTCTCACCCTCCGTAGTGGAGGCGGGCTGCTTCCCATGGAAAGGATCTCAGTCTGCCCAAAAGTGAAAGGGAATTAAGAACAAAACAAAAGAAAAATAATTGAAAACAAAATAAAGAAAATATGAGAGAACTGAAAAATAAAAGTACACGGCGTGTACATCCAGAGTACACAGCGTGTAGTGAAAGCTGGGTATCATCCCATGTTCTCTGCATAAACACGCCGAGGAGCATGGGAGGCTAGGAAAGGGTACATGTAATTTACTGAACATACACGCCATGTTCATGCATTGTGGACATGGTCATGTATTGAAAAAACACGGCCATCATTTTAAATGTTTGAATGGTTCACGACATGCTGTGTACAGATCCAACATTGCGTGTTCATTACCAAAGGAACATGGCCATGTTGGGGGGAAATACACGGGCTGGGCAAAAGAAATGGCATACATGGTGTGTATCGATCACACATGCCGTGTACGTGAACAGGGTGTGTGAGGCCATGTGCATAGGATACCCAGGCATGATGGGGGAATAGTACACAGTGTGTACCGAACATACACACTGTGTAGTTTCAAGTTTTCAAACATCCAGTGTGTGGCCATGTACAAAAGTACACGGTGTGTGTTCTTTATATCTTGGTAATGTACTGTGGAATCCGAACGGTCGGCTGATCCCGAAATCACCCCAAACGCTTCTAATAACAATAAAGAGAGGGTGTAGAAGGACGTACCTAGATCGTTGACTGAAATGCAATTGAAATCAGAACCAAAAACGCCCAAATTCCACAGATTTGGGAGGAGGGAGTTCTGGTGTCGTATGGGGGATGAAATAGAAAGAAGCGGGGGCTCTGTGCGGCATGAGCTAAAGCTGGGTGGTCTTCGGATTATATAGTTGAGGTACACAGTGATTACATACAGACTACATGTCGTGTATCTCATTTTTTTAATTATATATATATACATATATAAATATATAATTATTATAGTAAACTATATAATAATTAATATTAATAAAAAAATGAATATATATATACATAATTTAAAAAATAAAACTATACACATAATGTAGTGGAAAAAATACATGTCATGTGTTGAAAAATTGGAAAAAGAGAAGTACAACCTTTGGTCCGGTGCTTAAGGCGAGGTTCAATTCGGCGATCAGCTGTTCCAAATGGAAGCCCTCAACCACTAGGGAAAAGGTGGTACTTCTATCCATATTTATCATTTATATATATTTAATGTATATGGATTATTTTATAAGGTAATAAATAAATAAACAACGTGCTATTTTTAATTATACATGTAGGGGATGATGCAGGTAGATTAGCTGAGGTCGAACCCGAGTCTTTTGGATCCAGGGCTGAGATTTTTCCAATCTTCCAAATTCACCCAAATAAATTACCTAATATGGAAATGTTTTTAATTTAGTAAGGGAAAACATAGAACACACGATGTATATCGAAAGACACTCCATGTGGTTTTATTAAAATGAAAACTGATGGAAATGGAGCGGTAGTCAGGTTTCAAACCCGAGTATTTTGGAACTGGGTTACGACCCTGGCCAATTGATCAATCCCCATAATGGGTTTTTTATAAGAACATATATATATATATGTGAATGATAATATCACACAGACCATGTAAGAAAATATAAAAAAAGGAGTAACCTCTTTCTGAATTTAGGTCGAGATGATTCAAACCAGTGATAGCTCAGATAAACTCTATTGACCTTACCATCGACACCAGAATCATCCCTGTTTATTAGTTTATTAATCTACATATTTATAATAGTTAGAAAAATAAATGAGAAGGGAAAATTACATTTAGTGTATATAGGTGGTACACACCGTGTATCCTCTGGGTTGCCTTCTAGAAAGCGCCATTTTTTAGGTCAATGGCTCATCCAACTAACCTTTACTTACCTAGGCTATCTTGTGTAAAATGATCCCACCATTTTGTTTATGTGATGATAATCCTTCAAACGATGTCCGATCACCATGAATGGTTGACCATCCTCTCCAGATATTTCTGACACTGCATGATGGAATACTCATATAACTTAGAAGGGTCTTAACCATCGTGACATTAACGTTCCTGGAAATAAGCGGAGGTAAGAGTTAATGAAAAGTACCTGATCATGGGGTTGGAAATTTTTTCCTGAAATCATCCGGTCATGAATTCCTCTCGTCTTCTCCTTGTATAGCTTGGTGTTCTCATATGCCTCTAATCTTATTTCATCATGTTTCGAATGTTGGAAATTTTGCTTCTCTTCAGCTCCTTTATATCAAAATTCAGGGCTTTAATGGCCCAATAAGCTTTGTGTTTCAACTCTACTAGCAGATGGCATGGCATTCCAAATATGAGGCAGAATGGGGACATTCAGAGTGGTGTTTTGAAAGCAGTCCGATATTCCCACAAAGCATCATATAACATCTTGGACCAGTCTTTCCCTGAAGTGTTCAATATTTTCTCCAAGTTCTTCGTGAGCTCAAAGTTATATAGATCCACTTATCCACTAGAATAGGGATGAATATGGTGTCCCCATCTTATTCTTTACTCCATACTTCGACAGGATTCCTCTCATCCATGTTTTGTCGAAGTGGGTCCCTCTATCGCTGATTAGTACTCACGGAACTCCAAACCTGCCAAAAATATTTTTCTTCAAAAAACTCATGACTACCTTGGTTGTGTCATGTGCTGTAGTAGTGGCTTCTAACCATTTAGAGACGTAGTTGATGCAATCCAAAATGTAGGTGTTCCAAAAAGATGAGGGGAAAGGGACCTAGGAATTTTATGCCCCAAACGTCGAAAATCTCGACCTCCAAGATGGGGGGCTAGGTAATCTCATCTCTACATCACACATCACCAGTCCTCTGGCACCGATCGCAATAGGAAATAAGTCCTAGGAATCTTTATGCTTGGTGTTCTAGAAAAACCTAGACTGCTTGACCTTTACTATAGTACAATCAGGGCCCTGATTTATTCCAACTATTGAGGAGTGACAGAACTCCAGGACATCATGAACATCATTCTCCAGGATAGAACAGTGGATCACCCCATCTACACTGGATCAGAATAGAAGAGGATCCTCCCAGAAGTACCTTTTCACATCAGAGAAAAATCTATTCCTTTTCTGGAAAGAGAGGTTGGGGTAAATGATACCAATAACCAGAAATTTAGCAATATCATCATACCATGGTCTAGGTGTTTCATTAACTAAAATGAGGTTTTCATAAGGGAAATCCGTTGTCATCTCCCAATATTCCCCCATCACCAAATGAGGTAACTCTAGGATGGAGAGATGGTCAACAACAACGTTCTCACTCCCCTTCTGATCTCAGATCTCCTGATCAAATTCTTGTAAGAGGAGTACCCATCAGATCAATTGGGGATTCATATCATTCTTGTTCATTAGGAATTTTATTGTTTCATGGTCAGTATAAACAATAACATTAGACAACACTAGGTAAGATAATAACCTATCAAATGATAAAACCACTGCACGAATATCCTTCTCTGTGGTGGGGTAGTTGATATGTTCCTTGTTGAGAATCCTGCTATCATAATATATAGGTCGGAAAATCCAATCAAGAAGATTCCCCATGACTGCTCCCACTGCATAGTCACTAGCATCACATATCACCTCAAATTGTTCCTCCTAATTGGGAGAAATCATCACCGGAGCTTCCACCAAGTGCTTCTTAAGTTTCTCAAAATCTATGGAGCATGTCTCATTGAACTCAAATATGGCATCCGTAGTAAAAATATGGGTGAGGGGCTGGGATAATTTGGAGAAGTCTCGGAAAAACCTCCTGTAGAAACTATCTTGCCCTAGGAAGATGCAGAAGGCTCTAATAGAAGTCAGAAAAAGTAGTCTGGAAATGACTTCCATCATTGTCCGGAACACCTCTATCCCCTTCTATGAGATTACTTGGCCAAGAATGATTCCACTTTTCACCATGATATGACACTTTTCCCAGTTTAAATCTATGTCGGTGTTCTAACATCGTTCTAAAACTACTTCCAGGTGTTGTAAACAAGTGGCGAATGATTTTCTGTAAATGGAAAAATCATCCATGAATACCTCTATGATATATTCCGTCATGTCATGGAAGATGGCCAACATACAATATTGGAAGGTGGTGGGCACATTGAACATGATACAAGACATCCTTCTGTTAGAAAATGTATCGTAGGGGAAAGTTAATGTGATTTTCTCTTGATCATCTAGGGAAAGGGAAATCTAGTTATAGCCTAAATATTCATCGAGGAATTAATAGAATTTGTGCAATGCTAGTCTATCTTTCATTTGATCCAGGAATGAAATGGGGAAATGATCATTTCTTATGGTATCATTTAGCTTCTGGTAATTCACACAAACTCGCCATCCCATGATAGTGAGTGTAGGGATGAGCTCGTTCTGTTCATTTGAAATCACAGTGATATCCCCATTTTGGGTACCACTTGTAGGGGACTCATCCATGAACTTTCGGAGATGGGATATATTATGCCTGCATCCATCAATTTAATCACCTCTTTTTTTACAACTACCTTCAAGCAGGGATTCAGGTGTCATTGTGGTTACCGAGATTTCTTGGCACTTTCTTCAAGTATTACCTTGTGGGTGAAAATGGTATGGATAATTCCCTTAAAATCAGCGATTGTCCACGCAATATCGTGCCTACGCTATTTCAAAACTAGTATAAGTGCATGTTCCTTCTACTGTGACACTTTTGCATTAAGTATGACATTCAAAGATTGATTCGGTCCAAAATACCCATAATTTAGATAAGATGGAACATGCTTCAGTTCGAGTTTAGGTGCCTTCAAAAATCAAAGGTATAAGTGCTTCCACCTTTTCCAGTTCTAGACTATCAAGAAAAATTATATGTTTCCAATAGTGGCCACCCTGGCATTCTAGGAATAGAAAATCTTTTGGCACTTCTTTATCTGGAATTTCATAAATTATAAAGTTATCTGATGTAAAAGAACATACCGAATCATCCCATTTTCCCCTCAATCAATCATCCATGGTGGCTATAGATGACAATCCTCATGTTCAGACAATGTGGAATGTTTGAAAACCTCGATTACATTGTCGGAGACTCTTTCGTCTCCTACCTGGAAAAACATCTCTCCTTGGTGTACATAGATTAGTTCCATCCTAGTTTCCATGAAAGGTCTTCCAAGTATGAGAGGTACCTGTTGGTCATACTCCATGTCGAGGATGATGAAATCAGTGGGAGGATAAGCCTACCCACATGGACCAGTATGTCCTCTAGTAATCCCTTTAGATGTTTGAGGGATCGATCAACAAGTTTAAGGGCTACTCGGTTATGATTCATATCATTGATCCCTAGCTTCTTTAAAACTCCATGGGGCAAGAGGTTCACGTTGGATCCTAAGTCATGGAGGGCCTTACCAAACTCACATGGTTCAATGGTATAGGGAATAGTGAAACAAACTGGAATGTGGAGTTTGTGGGGAATTGAATATTGGATGACTGTAGAACACTCCTTGGTTAGGGAAATGGATCCCAAATCCCTTATCTAGCTTCTGTTGGAGAGTATTTGCTTCATGAATTTGGCATAAGTGGAAATATGCATTATTGACTCTATCAATGAGATATTTATGTGAAGCTTCTTGAAAATGTCCATGAATTTTTCGAACTAGTAATCCAGCTTCCTTTTCTTTAATCTCACAGGGATGGGTAAGGTAGGTTCAAAAGGAATTACAAACTTCATCCTTATATTCTTTTATGTTTCCTTCTATTGGATTTTGGATGAAGAGGGGTCTGTATTGTTACCTTATTTATCAACAGGGGGTGTGGATGCACCAAGGTGTGCTGGTTGGATCTGTTGGAGCTCTTTTCCACTCTGGAGCATGACAGCATGGGCCTCCTCCCTCGGGTTCTTCTTAGTGGTTCCCGGTAGAGTACCGAGTTTCCTTCCCAAGAGTTGGTTTTCCAACTGGACAATTTGGTAATCTAGGCCTCGAATTGAAGGGTCTTGATTTTGGAACCCAGTCTCAGTAGTATATATAAATTTGGTCATGATATCCTCTAACGTTGAGGTGTTATACTGTTGATGTGGTTGTGGAGATGGTGGAGGTGGTGGCGGTCGCGGCTACTGTGGGAAAGTTTTCTGAAACCCTTTCTACTGATAAGATCCATGTTGGGGCTGTTGCTACCTTTGGAATTAGTTCTAATAAAAAGGCTGGTTGTAGTCAGCCGGTCACTAGGGAGGTGGATTCAGCTGTTGTTGGCCCCAGCCTGTGTTTTGATGATCATGCCATGCTGGTTTCTGGTATTACTGGTACTGTTTTGGCCCTCGATTTTGTGCATCATAACATACCTCGCTTATCGATGGACCTCTAGCAGAACCTAAGAATTATCCCATGATGTGGTTATACCCACATTCTCTACACTCCATATGGTTTTCACATGTACTTGGGACGTTCCCTTTAGATTGAGTGCATCGATATTTTTGGACACAATGTCCAACTGTGCAGCTATCATGGTAGTTTCATCAATGTTATGCATAACTTGTTTCTGTGTGCCATGCTGAGAATTCCACTGGAAGCTATTGGAAAACATGAATCCTAGTAGTTAAAAGAGTTTGTCAGGGGAATTACTCATTGCCGTACCTCTAGCAGTAGCATCCACCATAGATTTTGTATTCCTTTTCAGCCCTCTGTAGCATGATTTGACCTGAATCCAAAGTGGAAGTCCATGGTGTGGGAATTTTCGCTACATATACTTGAAGTGCTCCCATGATTCATACAGTGACTGAGTATCATGTTGTTAGAAGTTGTGGATCTCATTCCGCAGTGTCACCATCTTCGAGGGTTGGAAATATTTAGACAGGAATGTCTGGGATAGCTCCTCCCATGTGAGGATAGATCATTGCGGCATTACATTGATCCAATTTTTTCCTTATCCCTTAGAAAGAAGGGGAAGAGGTGATGATATATGGTATTTTTGGGCACTCCATGGTAACGGAACATGTCGCAGACCTCCAAACAATTGGAGAGATGGGCATTTGGGATCCTCGCTGGGAAAGCCCCCGAATTGCATGGTGTTTTGGATCAGCTGCATGATAGCAGAAATGATCTCGATGTGTTGGGCCTACACCGGTGGATGGATGATTCCCGTATCAGCTCTGCAGATTGATGGCAGGCCGTACTCCATGAGAGTATGGTGTGGAGGTGGCTACTATGGAAGGGGAACCAGCATGGATTGTTGGTCCCAAGGAGTATAGTATGGACCTTAACCTGGATGTAGAAATGGAATCCGCTCCGGTTGGAATTCTTGAAGCTCCTGCATTTGGTATCCTAGATCTAGTGGTGTTTGCTGGTTCTGGTTGTCATCTGGACTTAACTACTATCCAACTCCTTTGAAAACATCTCAATTTCCTTCCTCGTAATGTGCCATGGGGTTGTTGTGATTTTGATCGACCATGAGTGCTCGTTGGCACCTCAAAAGTGTTTGTTTGATCTTTGGGTCAGTTGGGAAAAAGCCTGACGACTCAGCGTTCTTAGAACACCTGAGGTAACCACTCATACACCCAATGACCTGCACAAAACAAAAGCAACACCATGAATAAACATGGGAAAAGATTAATTAACAGAAATGAGATTAGAAAAGTGATTTTTGTAAATTTATGATTTTTTATTTTCACTGAAATTTGATACAACTTAATTAAAACAATTATATTATTAACTTTTCTTTACGTTCCCCAGAAATGGTGCCAAAATATGGAAAGTAGATTCACCAAAAGTATGTAATCGGTGTCCCAAATTATTTTTACCCTAACATGTATAACACCAATAATGGGTTGATAAATATGGAATTAAGATGTTATTTGATCTTACTTATCTTATTTTGTATTATTTTTAGCGAAGTCTGCTGAATTTAGAGTCGATTGTTATTGATTGATTGGTTACAAAAAAAAATAATTGGTTTTTAGGGTTCTTTTAACAAATTACTTACTAAAATGAAAGTAAATAAGAGAAATTTTTTTGATGAAAATAAATATAGAAATGTGTTGGGGTTATGGATTAATGAGAAGTTGATTGTTAAATCCAATTGCATATGTGGTTACGTTGTTCTTTATAACCCAAAACTCTGGGATCAATTTTATGTAATGTTTCCTTGGTCTGGTAAAAATTATATTTAGAGCTGAAGAAACTAACTCCTTGGTCCGATATTTAGTGTTTAATAGATCTTTATTTGGCTTATTCCATTTTGAGTTGACAAATACTTCCAATGGTCATGAAATTATTCTTCGGTATTCTTCTTCTGAATCCCTAAAAATTATTCCCTTGGTCTGGTAAAAAATTTCCAGCGATAAGATGAAGAGATTTAAGAAGATTAAGAAGTGGTTAATAGAACAAACACATTCATTGCAACTTAATTTAAATTACAACTCATCATATCCCATTACCCCAACACAATGGGTGTTTAGTTACACATGTAAAAAACAATAAACACATAACTCTTTATACCTAATGTTATCATGATAGGAATTTTGGGGTGGAAGTGATTCTTCGGTAAATGGTTAGATTAACGGTAGTACAACAAAAGAGCTTACATCCTTCAGAACATTAACCCTTTTCTCCAAACAACACCACACTCCTTGAATCGGAGGCCAATGCCTCCTTTTATATAAAACTTATCAACACAGTGTGTGGAAAAAGTACATGCCGTGTACTTTTGTCAATGCATTTTTTCCTTCATTTTCTCTGCTGGTTGGTGGCCTAACACAACGTCTTCAACATGGAAAATGGTTCCACCTGGTAGGTAAATATACACGGAGTGTAGTGCCTCCATAAATGGCATGTAGTCTAATTTTTCAGCCACCAACTACTTCTAGAAATGTATACATGGCGTGTAGCATTGGAACAGAACATGTTCCCTTCATCCAGTCACAAGGGTGTGTAGACTCTCCTCATCCACCAACTGCATCTAGAGTGGTATACATGTCATGTATAGTGTGAACATGGTGTGTACTAACTTCTGGGTACTTGGGCATGTACATGTCCTGGTCAACTCATGTATGAGCTTGAATGTACATGGTTTGTATAAAAGTACACGACGTGTAGTTGTAAATTTTTTCTCAGTTCTTACCTGTTTTGTGTATTTGGCCATAAATCTTTTGAAAATGAGTAAGATCACCATAAATCAATGTATTTTTTCTCTAACTAGTAGGTAACTTCTGAAAATTTGTTCTTATTGTCAACAATGTATGGGAAAATTTATTGACAAATCGGGAGCATCAATATTCACAATTTATATAAAATCTATTGTTATATTGGTTTCTTCAAGGTTCATCCATTACTAAAACCTATAAATTTAACATGAGTGATGATTATTAGAAGATAATTATTACAAATAACCATATGAATATTTATCATCAATAGTTTTCACATTATAAAACAATCTTGTTAGCCTATAGTTATTATAACTCATCATATATCAGATCTAATTCAACCCATATCATACTTATTTTAACCAATATCATTCTTGGTTTAACCTAGTATTCTTTATATTGGGTTATATCATACTTTCTTTTTCATAATCATTAATATAGAGATTCTAAATTACAATGAACTTTTCAAGAAATAATTGAAATCTATGGTAACAAAATAAAAATTTAACGATGAAATTCCTTAATTGAATGAATGAAGGTTATATAAATAAATATGGTTATAGAAATATCCTGAAATTCTTTTGGTGTTTTTCAATACTCATATGGTATTTAAAAATTAAAATACCATTAAGAAGTATAAATATTGATAATATATTCATTGTACTGTGACCATTAATATTAGTATATAAAGGGTTATGATAAAGTCTATCAGACATAGAAAAAGGAAGTGATGTCATTGACCAGAAGGATTCTATACTATGAATCCCAATTTTTAGTTCTTCTGAGATATATATCATCACTATGAGTTTCTATTGACCAATCCCAATCTATGATTCACCAACTAAAACACGATTTGAATAGTTTGTGGGAAATGTACAATATCATCAAGATAATGACTAAAGCTATGTTCAATGAGCCACCCCATGAAATCTCACAATCACACACCATAACATTAGATAATTTAGTAGTATAATAAAGGGTTACGTTTTTATACCCTGTTTGAATGATTTTATATATATTTTTATAATATATTTACCCATTTTTAATATTAATTTTTAATTTATTACATAAATATTTTAATAAAAATTAGATTTTGATATTATTAAACAAAAAATTTATTTTTGAGAATTATATAGTTTCAATGATGAAACATTTTTTATGATTTCATGAACTTTTTAAATAAATTATAAATCCTTATTTTTAAATGAATTTAATATATATAAATTATAATATAATTTTATGAATTCAAATATAATATTTATAAGAGTTATGAAACTATTTTTCCAAAAAAACATGTATTTTTCAACTAATATAGATTTAATAGTGTAATTATTTATATTCAGAGAGTTAATTTTATTAACTAAATATTTTTTTGGAATCATCATGCTGAAATTATCTAAATGGGATTTTTTTTCACAATTTTCCAGGAAAAACAACTTTTTGGTTAAATACTAAATATGGTATAATTATATGATATATATTATGACATCATAAAAGCCTAAAAATGTTTCAATAAACTCCATAATGATTATACACAACCAAAATTATATTTACCCTATATAATAACATGTTTCTAATATTATATTATTATTTTTTAAACCCTAAATGAATCATCAACAGTATATATTTTAAAAATCAATAATTTATAAACATGGCTCACTTACACATCACCAAGAGAATTATATTAATGTTTTATGATATTATACTTATAATTTAACTAAACCAATCCTTTTTCGAAGAAACCTTGGAAAAAATATAGGGAAGGATTTTGGTTTTGATTACATTATCTTAAAGGGTCCAAAGTCTATGTTTGGAAATTAATAAAGAATTATCATCTCTCTTCTATATAAAACCACCCATCCACCAATTATTCTTTAATAGAAATGATTGTATCATAAATTTATTCTAGCATTCCCTCTTTATAGTCCACCTATGGTATCATTAATATCTTAAGAAAATCCTCCCATTCTTATATAAGTTTCTTCTCAAGGTAAGGGATCCTCTCTAAATCCTATTTATTCAAGCTCATTCTTTATGTCAGTCCTTTTTATTTCCAATTGTTCAAGTTAGGATATGTTTTTATAAAACAACATTAGTTTTCATTTTTTATGTTAATTAATGATATATCCCTTTATCTTTCCTCAAAAATTTAATCTAACCTTTATGTACACCCATTATGTTGTTGAAATTATCTTGTGAATTTCCTTGAAAAACATTTATATAGTGAATACACATTTCCCTTCATACTCAATTATATTCATCTAGTTTTACATATACAGTATTTATCCAGTATTAACATGTATATAACCCAAAATCCATAATCATGGGGTTAAAATTTATGAAATAAATCCTTATGTTGTATGATATATGTGAAATAATTTATATATACATGATATAAATGCGACAAATGATTCTAGAATTATGTATCCATCCGATGAACTTGGTAATGTTTTTATCTCATAAGATTCTATGTATGGTGCATTGGAGGTTATCCTAAGAACCATATGTTTTGTTTTATTGGTTGATAGCCTTGAATTATTTTTACTATTTAATTCTTTATGTTGTTTAGACAATAATATATTTATTGTATACTATTTTGTAATATCATTCCTCAGTCTTCTTTATTGGGATGTTACCTTGATATGAATCTTGGATCACATATACTACTTTACCTCATCGTATGCTTTTATTATTCCTTTAATGGGATTTATAGCTCACCAATTTATTATGTACATCCCCATGTCATCCCTTCAGTTCTAGATGAATGGTGGAATTTTATGAGTATATTAAACAAGTTTTAAATAATTTCTATGTATTTTTATTGAAATTTGTTAATATCTATTCCAAATTTCCCAAATAAACTATTCATTATGATCTTATAGGATAGTATATTATGAAAATTTAAATAATTAATCATTAATTAAGAATTATTAATGATATGGGTTTCTATATCCATGCTCCTAAAGTATAACACATCTATTATTCAAAAAATCACATATCAACTAATATATACCTTAACATACGAATCATTATATTTTAATATATGTTATCCATTATTACATTTCGATTGTGATATATAACTTACACATATTCAAATACATCAAAATTTTTTATAAAGAAAATGAAATTCACCAAAACATATCCCCTGGGAGGGACTAGCTAGGTGTGAAATCTTAAGCTCATTCACAATGTATGATAGTGAAGATAGAATCAACGCCTAATCATCCATTTTCAGGGTGATAACCCCAAGATTCATGTTTGTCATAGATGAATCTAGACTCCATTATCTATAAAATGATATAATTTCTTGGACTATGATATACCCATGAATTTATCAAACTTCAATGGTGTCATCGTATACTTACATTTATTCCTATGATTTTCACTAATGTTCTGTCATCCTAATCCCCAAAAATTGTGCATTATTACAAAAATGTTAAATAATATATTATACCAATGTTTTATCTATACCTTTGAAATTTTGATCAACCCCAATATGTAAACAAATAAATTTACCTCAATAAACATCCTAATCTCCATTGTTATCTGATCCATTCCTTTAAAACAAATTATGATTCCCAAGAACCATACAATATGATCTAATTCTTTAAACACATTCATTACACAATCACATTTATTCTTGAAATAAAAAATTTGGTGTAACAATCATTAATCTTAATATAATATAATCTTTTTGCAACTCATACATTCTAAGGATATTTTTAGGATTAGAGATTTATGGAATTAGGAGAAAACATAAATTAAGAAACCATGTAATTCATATCAAACATACATTTTTTTTATTCCACTATATATGACACTACCTAATTAATGATAAGTCTTTAATATCTCCTATAAATTATTTGAAATGTGTTATCCTTATATAAATATATCTTGTACTACTTTTCTTCATAACCTATAGAAATGTAATCATAAGAATGGGTTAAATTAGATGATTAGTAAGGTAAGATTTATAATTGAGTAATTGATGGAATAAACATGGAATAAATATTATGTCAGGAATATGAAAAAAATGAATCAATAATAAATCTGAAATTAAAACAATGCAATATCCATGAAAAAAATAAAAACATGGATATTAATAATACTGATATCATATTAGTGCAATGAATAATGATGGAAATGAGAGTCCTACTCTCATAGAATTATTATAAAAGCTTATTAGATTATGGGAAAAGTAATACACCAAATTCTTACATGACTCATCTCATGAGATTGATTTTTTACTTTAAGGGGATATATAATTCCCTGCCCCACCCATCTCTTAATTAACTCCAATGCATTCTCCATAATAATTAACAATATTTTTCATAGCATTTACAAAGGAATATCTTAGTGAATAAAGACATTGAAATCATTCTAATGAAGGATAAAAAATCAATATATAATCAAACCATGTTAAAATACAATAATAATCAAGAACATCATTAATTTTTACCATGTCAACTAAAGGGACAATATGATCATAGCCGATATATGTAAAGAAGGTGGATGGAAAAAGATTAAATATTTATCTATAAAATAATCATATATATATCGGCATAACAATATAAATAACACCAATTATTTTCCCATGTCAAGAAAATGGAAATCATGATCATAAATGATCTAGATAACGAAGGTGGATTTTCAAATAATACACAATCAACATGTGAATAATCATATGTAATGGGATAACAATATACAAAACACTAATAATATTTCCTATGTCAATAAAATAAATAACATGATCATAAATAATTAGTAGAAATAATAAACTATTGTAGAATAAAAAAACCCCAATGTAATCAAGGTCACGTAGTTTTCTGATGACAAAAATGAAAACCACCCTCACAAATGAATTCTTTGGATGATATCACAAAATGTGGTATCAAGAAACGAATTGTATGATACCGTTTGTGATGCTCTGAGATTTTATGAATAATATTTTCCACATAAATTAAATCTGTTAAATATTTTTCATTTAAAAAAACAATGAATAGATAGAATTATACATGACACGAAATTTAGCTTGTGTTGCACACAACCCTATGTTTGAACATAACATGGAATATTATTAAAATATTATTATTTAATATGACAGTTATCACCTAGAAAATGTAATGTTTGGTTTGAATATGATTGACTAAATTATTATGAATTATGTTTTAAACATGTATATATAATTAATTTTTTGATGACTAATTAATTAGAAATGAAAATAAAAACTATGTATAAAAAAAATATAATATTTTTCTAAAAAAACTATTCTCATAGATAGAAACACATTTTACCCAAAGATATTAAACAAATCACTTTTATTGCAGAGTTTTAAATTAATTAATATATAATATTTGTTAAATAAATATTTATATACTCTTATTTTTTATCCACATAAGAGATATAAATAAATCCTATTTTACTCTTAAAGAAGCATCTTCGTAAAAAGAAGTATTCGATCATTTTGAAAAATTATTTTGAAATTATTTTTTCATGATTACAAAATTTATTAGAAAGATATGAATTAATTTATGAAATCATAATATCAAAATTAAATTAAGGTGATGTTTTATAATTTTCGTAGCAGATAAATTTTTCAATGTATAGTGAGAAATATTGGTTTTTTAAGAATGTTTTTTTATTTTATGAAATTTAAAATCATTTAAACTATTTAATTATGGTTTTAGATGTGTAATTATATTAATATTAAATCTATTTATCCTATTTATTCATTATAGTAAATTTCATATTTAAATTCTTTATAAAAACTTTTATAAACTTTTGATTATTTTCCCTTTAGAAAACCACATTCTCACTGCATTTGAATGTTTAATTTTAAATTAAAACATTTCAATTCTATGAAAGGAATTTGTAAAATGGATTTTATATTTGAAATAATCCTGATATATATTTTATAATATTTTCAACATAATTTTTTATCATCATGAATAGTAAATGTTGTACAATTTAATAACAACGGTTATGGGGAAATTGGGTTTATTGGGGGGGGGGACTAAAATGATAAAGGGTAAAATGGCCTGAATACCTTTAGAACACATATTGGATGAGTTTATTAAGAAATTATAACCTATGAGGTTCAATAATATACCATTTTGGAGCCTTGTGGGTTTTAATAAATGTGGTCACAAATTTTTCTATTCAAAACATTTTTTTGTGCCACTAACCTCACATATAAAAGGACACCACATCTCCTCTTCGATTCACAGATAAAAAAATTATTCAGAGAAGATTTACCAAATTTCTTCCTTAATTCCCTACCCAAATTCTAGGGTCCTTAATTTGATTATAAATCCAATATTACATGGATTTAATTTAAACCTAACAAGGTTTGTCAATGATAAGGTCAGGTTTTTTTCAATGCGTTTTAATTTTACTTTTTTCTTATGACTTCATATAATCTTTTCCAACTATGATAAAATTATAAAAACTATACCTCATATATATTTAAATTTTATTATGTTAATATAAAAACCAATACCCTTATCCACTTCCATTAAATGTGATACAAAATCATCATTCAAATGTACAACAAACCACCATCTTGAAAACTGATGTTATTTGTTTTCCATAACCACCTCTCACAACTAGATATAATTATCGATTCAATGTTTATATAATAAAATGGTGATATTTTTATACATCATTAGTTAAAATATCACATCTACCGTCTTACTTACCAAAACTTTTGAAAACAATAACATCACTCATGTGTGTGATAAACTACCACCTCACAGACCGATGCGATGTGTTTTTCATTTCGGATTTATTTGGATCATAATACAGATATATTAAATAAATTGATTTTATATTTTTATTATTTTTAAAAATATAAAATTACTATATCACACAAACCTTCTTACCTTCCATTCAGCAAGGGACATAATAGTGTCGTTCATGTGTTTGGCGGACTACCATCTCGTGAAGTGATGTGGTTTATTTTTCACGTATCATTTATATAGAAGGTACTAAAGATATTATTAATTAATAATATTTGACATATATAACATAAAATATATTCTATAATGTTAATGTATTATTTATCTTTATTCTTATAATTCCTTAAAAAATCGAAACTACATTCATGCGTATATGTAACCAACTATATCCATGAACATTTTATTTCACATTCTATCACTAAATTATATGGATTAAAATAAATACATGTGTAATGAATATAAATTATATTTATATAATTCTTAATATTTATATATTGTAACCAGGATTAGATTAAGAGTGAAAAAGTAATAAATCAAAACATACATGAAAAACAAAGTGGTTATTACCTAAAACTGGATTTTAACAAGGTATTGTTAATAAATGGGTAATAAAAGGTTATAATTAAATAATTTATGGCTTTATATACATATTTTTGGTTTTAAAATATATGTGTGATATTATTTTATTTATTATATAGGATATTTTAATGTGTATGAATGAATTCAATATTTAAGGTAATTGATTTCTATATCACTTTTTATTTATGTGAGACTCATTCCATATTCACTATCTATTTCATTTATGAGGAGTATAAAATTCCCATGAATTAATTTTAGAATGATTTAACATAAAAATATTTGTACTTCAATATCCATTTGAGAATATCTCTTTCATGGAGTTTGTGATACAAAAGTGACCAAAGGACTAAGGGAATTTTGTCTCAATTTTCATTCATCGAGATATATGATATGTTATGCACCTGTGGTCTTTAATGAGGTGTATATAAAACCCATTTGACATATTATATAATGAATATATTTATTATCATGATATTTTTTTTAATTTTATTTTATTATTTCATTGGTCTTACAATTCAATGTTAATAAAATGCTAATGGTTTCGTGATAAAATCTCATAGTTTATTAGGATTATTTATATTTATGTTTCCAAGGGGGAAATATTACGTTACATATCTCAAAAAATTAATTAATTTTATTCTCCATTGGTTATTTTATGAGAATACATGTTTTTCTTTTATTTTATAATTTTTATGTACTCAAGAGTTCAAAAGAATAATTTTAACGAAAACTGAATTTATTAATCTATTGGGTCGAAAATCATTTTTTATACAAAATATTTTTTTCTAATTTTTTTTTTTTATTAAATTTAATAATTTATTTATTAAATAAAATTTTCCCAAGTTTACATTTTTATTGAGAAAAATTAAATATAATCACCATATCATTTTCCGAACAATTCCCATATGTATTTTACCTAATATGGGGAAGGAATCCTTATTTTTACATGTATCACTTTTTTGGAATTTTCTTTTTTCATGACCACAGAATGTTTTAAAAATTCTATTATAATTTTTAAATTTTACATCCCAGAAATGGATTTCTAAAATATTTTATGATATATTGGTTTTAAAATTTAATGTGGATATAAATTTAGTTTTCTCAAGTAATATTCCATGTGATATTTCCTAATAATTTACTATATAAAATTGCATCCTTTGATGTTACATATTATTTATGGGGGAAGCTATCCAAGTTTACCATTTTTATAATTATCTTGATGGTTTATATTAAAGATGAAATAATTTTTAGGAATCCTATTTCTCTACCATGGGTTATACATTGGATAAAATTTTTATGAAGCCTAATTTTTTCCCATTACATATAATTTGATGAAATGATGAAATTATTATGAAAAATGATTCCAATCCATATATTATTTTATCATTAAATGTTTACAAAACCCATTTCCTTTCACATGTTTTGATATAATCATTGTTTTATTATCGAGTGGAAAATATAACTATTATTTTCATTATGTGATGGGTGGGTCCAATATGTCCCTCTAATAAATTTTTTAATGATTAATATATTTGGATATAAAAAACACCAAAATGGGGAGTGAGTCTAGTTCAGTAATGGAACATATCAATTACGAATTTAATGGGAATTAACATTAACAACTACAATTGTTTTTGGAGTGAACCCATAATATTATGGTAGTATTAGAAATGATAACTAAAATACTAAGGGAATCATTTTATTTGATTTTTTATTTTAAAATATATTCATTAGGCTAAGGTTGTGTTCTCCTATTATATATTATTTGATTACATTATGATTCCTGGCTTATGAAATTCTGTGATTTTTGAAAAGAATCATGTTTATGATTGAGGATATGAAGGGTATGGTATTTAAATGTTATCATCATGTTATTATAGCATTATACCCAGGAAATGTTGCTATCTCTCTTATTTACCCTTATGGAGAATCTAGTTTCACTATTTATTATGTTTTCATATCATAGATTTCGATGGAAGGTATTATGTATGGTATGTCTAATAATAGTGGTAGTTATATTGAGAAAAGTGAGAGATGATGTAGCTCACTTATATACTAGTTGTATATGTGCTTATGTTTCCAAAATCACAGAACAAAATGATTCAGGTCTGGATAATTATGTTATGTAAAAAATATTCATCTATTAAGATGTAATATTTATGAATGAAATGTTTTGGTCACTACAGTTGGTATCAAAGAACATGTTATTTAACTATTGTAAAATAGGATGTGAAAACATTATCATGATACCTATAGGTATTTATAATGATATTTCAAGGTAAATGTTTAAGTACATTTCTAAGGTTGAGTATCTATATAAGAATATATTTTTGAATTTTGGTAAAGGATAAAGAGAGTTGTTTAAAAGAAATTACATCCCTATATTGATACTATAAGTGGATGTGTCTTTATCACTAAGGTACCGTGGTGTAATAAATAAAAAAATTGGGAATTGATCTAGACCCAATCATTACCTGGTGAAAGTAAATGGTCAGTACTACGCACCTGGTTTGACACTCTTAGGGGATATTCATTCAAAATTCACCAAATAATTAAATACCATATTTATGGACTTAAATAATGACCTTGAATAGACTAGGTTATGCGTAATATGTAATAGAATTAAAATAATGACTCATTATTTAGACATAATATATGTTTTTTTCTCTATTATATGGTTCCTCTTAATGATCATTTTTACTTACACTATGAATTTTGGTTTCATTCAATGGATGGAACCCGAAGAAACCATATTAATGTAGAGTGTGATGGAAAATGGAATTATTATCCTCCTGACCTACCAAATGTTATGGGAGATGTAATGAAAAATAGCATTGCTATGATCACACAACATTCTCAAGATTTGCATCATATTGAACTTCTAAATGTGAAAATGAGGGAACAACATTATATTAATTCCTTCACAAGGAAACATCCTTCTTCATTTAGTGGTTTTTCTAATCCACTTTTTACTAAATAATGTATTAGTAACATTTAGATCATATTTTGTATTCTCTAGTGTTTGGAACATGATAAATTAATTTTGGTTGTCTATCATTTATAATGAAAATTAGAAAAATAGTGTAATCTCATCGATAATTCAAGGGAACATAATAAAATTGAATCCATAGAGTGGGATAAGTTTAATCAATTATCATTCAATATGTACATACATAATATTATTTAAAATAAAATAGAAATTAAATTCCTTGTGATAAAATAAATGGATTACGAATCTATTAGTACATGTGAGGAAACATTTACATGACTTGAGAGGTAGGATTTTGGTAGTATCATCTAACACAAAATTATGGTTGATCGATTATTTTATGGCATAAAACCAATTATATAATGATATTTCACTATTAGGGATGTAAGTATGTATGAATAAATAGATTTATTTTTTCTAAACATGGAAATGGATATACGAATCTTCCATAAAACTCATGGTTTTGGTAAGAAAAAAAATATGGAATTAATTGGAAACTATAAAAACCATGGATAAATGAATAGAACCTTTCATTTATGTTTTAATTGTGTTGGAAACACTGAGGAAATTATCATAATGGGAATAATAAATGTTTTTTGTGTCTAATAGAAGGTAGTTGAGTTAGTGAATGATAATGAGATAGAAAGTGGTTATCCAATGAAGTAAATAGGGATAAAGATCTATAAAATGAACCACCCACACGCTAGAGCTTCAAGTTAAAGAATTTTGGGAATTATTTGAATTAATGCCAAAATTCAAGGGCTAATGTGGATGATTAGACAAAAAATATATAAAGACAATGGGAAAGGGAAAGTTTTATCTAATCACAATGGATGAAGTGAAGTACGATAATTAGGGAAAATTTATTCTCCCCCCTAGGTTGGAATTTCATGTTTGATGTTTTATTAATATGCCTAAAGAAATTGATATTATCTATATTTTAGGGAAATTTAATGTTATTTTAAGAATTTATTGTCTCCATCAACATGGATTATGGAATAATGAAATATTATTTTACATTATATTGGTTCAAGGATAAACATATGCTTCTAATATAAATATTTTTTATAAGATAAGTTTTTATTTGAGGTATAAATAGTAAATTAGATTTTGGAAATGTATATGTATCCATGTGAGATTAAATTAAATGTTTTGGATACCATATTGATTTTATTATATTAAGGATGATCCCAAGTTCAAAATCATTAACATCCCCTTTTTTTATGTGATAGTAGATTATCAAGATTAAAAATATTTTAAGTGAAATTTATGGAAGTGAAATCAATTGGTTTTTAAGATTATTTAGTGAAAACATTAATTAGGATAAATCACATAAGACATTGTGGAAATATGATAAAAGTTATTTGTAACCCTTAAGGTTTATCTCATCTTTGATCTTGCGGTAATAATGGGTTATATTTAGGTGATATAGAAATTCATAGAATATTATTGAAATCAGAGAAGATTTCACTCTAGATCATCATTACAAAATTTAAATTATGGAAGTAGTAAGGATGAATTTATTACCATGTTACATTGTATCTGATAGGGATTTTAGTTTTACCTCATTGTTCTGTTGAAGTCATCAGTAGTCCCTAGATACATGGCATTTTTTTATCAATACCGATCACCCTCAGACCAATGGTCAGTTTAAGAGAATGATTAAACCCTAGAGGTTTTTCTAAGATCATATTATATGGATTTCAAAGGTAATTGGGATCAAAATTATCCTCTTGTTTATTTATCCTAAAAAATATCATTTACATGAGAATTAAGATGTCTCCTTATAAATACCATTATAGAAATAAGTTTATAACTTCAATATACTGGAATTGGGTTATAGAAAGAAATATATTGGTACCAAAGATATCTTACTAAATGAAAGATAATGTTAGATCCATTAAGAAAAACATAAGGAAAACATATAGATTATAGAAATTTTATGAAGATAATCATCAATGATACATAGAATTTGATGTTTGTGAGAAGGTTTTTTTATATAATTCTCTATGGATGAATGAATAAAAAATACGCCCTAGCTATATTGGTCCCATTGGAATTCTTTATAGTATCTATATAGTTTATTATTTGTTGGTAATTCAACTAAAAAACTCTTAGATTAATTATGTTTTCCATATATATCTCTTGATGAGGTGCATGCCTTTTCTAGGACATGTACAAAACTCAGAGGTCATACCACTGAATAGTGATATTTCTTATTATGAAGAAAAAATGGATATTTTATATCACATAGAAAAATTTATATGAAATAATACCACATTCTTGGTCAATTTTTTTGAAATAGAACCATTATCTAGAGGAAAATTTTCTAAACCTAAGGATGTAATGAGGTATAAGTATACTTAGTTTTTTTACCATAATGACTAGTTTCAAGAGAGAAGTTCATTTTAATTGGGGTAGAGTTTTACAACCCATGATTATGTGAAATATTATTTAAAATAAATTTAATAAATTTGAAATTTTTTATGACATGAAACATAGAGTTTATCTTGAATTACATGCATCACTGATTTTATCTAGTGTTACAAACCACACCAAGTATAAACAAAACATGACATACTATTAAAATATTATTATTTATTATGATAATTTTTTCCTAACCATTAGAATTTATGGTATGAATACGATTAACTAAATTAGGAAAATATATGTTTTAATCACATATATGTAATTAATTTTTTGGTTACTAATTAATTTTAAATGGAAATAAAAACTATAAGAAAATATGAGAAATATTTTTCTAGAAAAGTATTTTCATGCACAAAAATGCATCATACATAAATAAATTAAAAAAATCACTTTGTTTAAATTATTTTAATGAAATTATAATATATTATATATTCAATAAAATTATTAAAATTTATCATATGTGTTTTATGGAAAATATATATTAATAAATCAATTTTTGTTCTTAAAAATGATATTTTTCAAAAAATTTGTTTTGCTACGTTTTTCACACATATTTTAAATATATTTTTTCCACTTTTATAAAATTGATGTGAATTAATTAAATTAATTTTTCAAACAACAATATAAAAACATTATTTGGATTATTTTTTGATAATTTTATGAGAAGGAAAATTTATTGATGAATAGTAAAAATACTAGTTTTTATAATTAATCATCATTTCTATTAAATCAATCTGAAATATTAAAATTATTTCTAAATGTTTTTAAAATTAAATTTAGTTCAAATATTTATATATTAATACATTTTCAATTCATTGAATAGATCTCATATTGATTTTTTGTACAAATACTTTTAAAACAACTTAATATTTTCCTTTTGGAAAACTGCTTTCTTATCGCGTTGGTTGGTTTAATTTTATATAGAATTTTTACACATATATGAATGAAAATTATAAAAAGGATTTTGAATTTTGAATAATATAATACATATTTTCAAATAAATTTATCCTATTTTTTTAGCATTGTAAATAGTAAATTCAATATAAATTAAATATCACTGTTAATGTGAAAATGGGTTTATCGGGGGTTAAAATTTATTATATGTAAAATGACCAATATAATTTTCCAAAACCCATTTTATGACTAAATATATATATTATAACCTCTAAAATCAGATAATGGTCCATTTTTCAGTCTTTTGTCATGTGAAAATGTGGATACACCTTTTTATTTTCAAAAAAGACAAGTGTGGTAGTCACCTCACTTACAAAAGGCAACAACATATCCAATTCTATTATCACATAAAAAAACAATTATCTCAGTATATAATTGATAAATAACATCCATAATTATGACCCCAAATAACATATCCCCTTTTGAGTTTATAAATCTAATTTAGTATGGATTCATTTTAAACCTATTATGGTTTTCCGAAGAAGAAGTAAAGTTTTTAACTATGCATTTTTGTATTAAATCTTCTTATAGATCCCACAAATATTTTCCAATTTGATAATATAATAAAACCATTACGTAATATATTCGAACATTTTGTGATGTTAATATCATAATCAATAAGAATATCCAATTCCATCTAATTGGATACAAAATCATCATTTGTGTGTACGACGAACTAACAACTCGTGAACTAATGTGATTCATTTTCAACAATCACCACACACAAATAGATATAAAGATGAATTTAATGTTTATATATGATAATTATGATATTTTTATACATATATAATTATAATACAAATGTTCCTTTATACCATCCAACCCGCTAGAAAACAATAACATCACTCATGTGATCGATGATCTACAACCTCTTGTACCAATGGGATGTGTTTTTCATTTTTATTTTAAATGGATTGCAATAATGATAGATTAAATGAAAAAATATGATATTTTTAATATAATTATACTTACCTAATTATTATATTACATATACCTTGTAACTTTCTATTTAGTGGGGGATATAATAATGACATTTTTGTGTATAGAAGACTACTACCTCTTGAAGTGACGTAATTCATTTTTCACATATAGTTTACATAGAAAATAATATATAATGGTTTAAAAAATAAGTGATATATATGAAAACAGTTATTATTTAATTGTAATATATTATTTACCCTTATTTCATTCACTTCTTTTCAAAATTGGAATAAATATTAATGCATACGTACTACCTACTGTCTCCCTAAATAATGTATTTCATTTTCTATCTCAAAATTTTATGGATTAATATAAATACATATTTAGTGAATTTTTATTATATTTATATCAGGGATATCATTTTATATATTATGGATCCATTTCCAATGTAGTAGGAACAAAAATAATAGATCAGAACATACACGAAAAACAAAATGGTTATTACTCAAAACACAATTTTGACACAGAATTGTTAATAAAAGTGTAATAATTAGTCATAATTAAATCATATATAGTATGAAAAATATAATTATGGGTATTTAATATATGTATAATAAAATTATATTTATTATAAATGAAGTTTTATCTTGTTTGATGTATGTCAACACATAATGTAAGGGATTTCAGTCTCACTTTTTACTAATGTGATTCACATTCGATATTAAAAACCTATTTCTTTTCAAGGAGGTATATAATTACCTTGAATTGATTTTATGATTATTAAACAAATTTTTTTAGCTTATATATATCCATTTTAGTATATATGTTTCATGTGGTTTATGACTCAAAAGTTACGAAAGAGATAGTGGATTTTTGTTTGAATTTTCCTTATTTGAGATATATGTTTTGTTATGCACCTATATTTTTTATGAGGTTCATTAATAGACCCATTTAAGTGTAATATCATGAATCTATGGATTATTATAATATTTTATGTTTCATTTATGTTTTTTTCATTCTAGGGGATTACAATTCAATGTTACCAATGTTGTATTTCATTTATGATAAATTCTCAGGGTTTATCAAGATAATTTCTATTTATTATTATGATGATGAAATATTATAATCTACATATTAATAAACACATAAAATTTATTATACTCTAGTTAATTAACTATACTATAAAATTTCATTCTATTTCCCCTTTTTATGTACTCAATAATTATAAATAATTTTTTTAATAAATAATTTTATTTTTCATACTGGCTAGTAATCCTTTTTCACCCCAAAAATTGTTTTCAAAAAAGTTTTAATTTTTTTAAATTATTTATTAAATAAATTTTTAGCTAGTTTTTTTAAAGGAATATTCTTATTATTTTTCAATAAATTCCCATTTGCCATTTAATGAAAATACGAAAGGAAGATTTTTTTAATGTATATGAAATGTAAAAAAATTCATCTAACATTACCCCATAATATTTTAAATATTAATTTTTAAAATTTTCACTTTTATTCCCAAATAAAATAATTTCCAAAATATTTTATTATTTTTTTTAAAATTTTATTTTTTTAAAAAAAATAGTTTCCCCCAGAAACGTTCCATGTGATCATTCAAAATAATGTTTCATCTAAGATGGAATACTTTTGATAATTGTTATTCTTTACTAGGTATATAATCCTCATATACCATTATTATTCTGTTTTTTGTGGTTTATTTTTATTATATAAATATCATTATGAATCCTATTTCTCATCCATGGGTTATACCATGAAATGATTCACATGAAACTCTATTATTTTAAAATTCATTATGCATAGATTAAATAATGAAATGATTATGAAGCTTATTTATTTTCAAATGGAAATATTAGGATTAAATGTTTAGGAAACTAATTTATTTTCCTGACTTTTTATATGATGGATATTTTATTAAATTTTGTCACACATATATATGATATTTTTATTATGTGATGAGTGGTACCAAAACCTATATCGATTTTATTGGGTAATGATTGATATCTTATGAGATAAATAAGACTATAATGAGGGGTGGACCTAGTTGCATGAAAAAAAATTTCTAATATAAGAGTATTGGGAGTGAACCTCCAATACTATGATGATTTGGGGAGTGAATTGATTCCAATATAATATCCTTGGTAATGATATGTGAACTACTATAGAAATGATTTTCTACTCTTACGTGCATGAAAAATATATATGATTTATTCCAATGTTATATTCTCACGGTATAAGTTTAGTTATACCATTATGATTTTGGTATTATAAACTAGTATTATTTATTACATGAATAATGTTAAGGATCTATGATATATAATGTATGGTTCTAAAATTTTATTCAAATGTTATTATGCCATTATTATCATTATATAATGATATCTCCCTTATTTTTTATTTTGGACATTCTAATCTCACCCTTTATTTTGTTTCCTTACCCAAGGTTTTGATGAATGTTATTTTGTTTGATGTGTATAATATAGGTTATACTTATTCCAATCATTGAAGGAAATAATGTAGCTCACTTATGAAAAATTTTATTGTGTTATCACATTTCTAAAGGAACTAGAGCTAAACGATTCTAGTGTGAATTATTTTGTTACGTAATAAATATTCTTATATAAGATAAAACATTTATGTATAAGTATTTTCGGTCACAAAACCATGATTAATTTAATTCAAATGATTAATGAATACATTATATGAAAAATCATTCACTATAAACAAAAATTATTTTATTTAATTTTTATAATATTAATATATATATAAGGGTAAAAATAAAATACATTTTCCAAAAACATGTTTAACATTGATGTAAAATAAAAAGTTACATGATGTTTACAATGGAAAAGTTTTAGAAGGTGATGAAAAATAATTTTAAAACATATAATTTTAAAATAATTTTATAATAATGGATCATTGGAAATATATAAGTTTTTATTTGAGAAATTATGTGAGGATGAAAAAATTTGAATGTGAATAGGAAAACAATTTTTATTATTAACAAATTAACATTGTTTAGAACCCAAAATGCAAGAAGTGTAAAAAAATTAATTTGTTTGAAAATTTAATTTAAAGTATGATTTTAAAAAATATATAATAACATGTTATGATGGAAGAACCCAATAATGGAGGAGAAAATTTCAATATGAAACATTATAACTCAAAGAACGAAGATTTTATTTGTCAATATCCTTTGCAATAAAATTACTCTTTGAAGAATGTAAATTTCGAAAAGAAGTTTATACGGTAAAAATGTACACATTAAAATAATTAAAAATAAATCTATAGATGTAAACAATGTAAAAAATTTATATGAAATAATTTCTAGTGAACAATCAAAACTTAATGACTGAAAATTGAGTTACCAAAACCTATTATGACCGGGGTAACAGTTGATTTGAAATATATATGAAGAAAATAAAATGAGTTATATTATTATTTTAATTATATTTATAAGTAAATTTTATAATATATATTTCATGAGTAGTAAGTAAATATACCACTGTACAACAGAAAAATGGTTTATTACATGTATCGTGTCTTAATGAATTAAAATTGAGACTATGTAAACCCATAATGATTGAGTAACATATTTATTGAAACAACATGGAAGATTGTTCATGTAAAAAAACATCAAATTAAATAATAAAAAGATTATTCAAGATATAATATCTAAAATATTTACAATATACACCACATAAATGAAATTATGTTGATAACTACAAACTATCTTAAAGAATGGAATTTCAGACCAAACCCTTCCCTTGGTCCCAATTCATTCTGAACATGCACCAAACATCCTGAATAAATAAATTATGTTCATTAAATAAAAACCTAGTAACCTTTTTCACAACTATAACCATTTATTTACTCATTACATTCACTTTATCCATATAAATATTACCTTTTTACCTATTTTCATCATTGGTTGTAAATAATCTTTGTCACTTTGAAATAATTTCATTAAAATAATGTTGGTATTCATTATTGTAACCAATATCACAATTAAAAGATAATTAATGGTAATTTAATTGATATTTCATGATATTTAATAATTTCATAATTCACTCCATGGAATGTTTGGTTATAAACCACGACGAATAAATCAATGATGATCATTTTTTGGTGATTCTTAATGAACAAAATGTATTTTATTAATTAATGAGTTATGTGTATATATAAAATTAAGCAAAACCAAAAAATATATATTTATATTTTTATTTAATTTTATTCCAGTAAATAAGTTCTGATATTCAATGATGAAATAAATAAATAGTACTTTTATACTTGACTGATATACCGATACAAACATGAACCAACCGTGATAATTGGATAATTATTAGGTGGTTTAATTGTAATATAATTATAAAAGAATTATAATTTTTATAATTATTGTTTAATTGTGTGATGTATCATAATATTAAATTATTACTAAGATAATATAATTTATATAATGTCATTACATTTAATAAAGAGATCATTTTCCCCGTAGTTCACTCATATTTAATGGTTGAGTTAACGACAGTCATTTTTTTATCATGTCACCAATATTTTCTAAAATTTTCCACACCTAAACCTTAATGATTTCAAAAAAAATACATTTATCCATTAATTCATATTTTATAACTTCTATGTAAGGTGATGGTGAAATGAAAAATGAATATTAATCATTCCATGGATGTGGTGGTCCACATGCACACGTGGTTGATGATTTCATTTTCCATTGAACATGACAAAAGATTAATAATATTTATTTTATTGGAATCATAAAAATAATAGAAATATAATATTTATTTTTTAAATTCCCTATTTATATAGTCATTGTATGGTGATGAAGGAAAACAAGACACATTGAGATAGAGAGGTGGTTTTCTGCACAATGCACGAATGACGATATCATTTTTTTAGTAGAAAAGGGAAAAGGAAAGTAAATATTATTAACATATAATAATAAAATTTAGTATATATAATATAATTATATAATTAAAATATATTTTATCATTATAATTGTAAAATAAAAATATAAATAATTTATTTGTGTAAAAATGATTCATCTTGTTTAGCATATTGAGATCTCCTTAGAAGATTCCTTCAAAATATATTGAATAGGTTAATCTTTAGCTACCAGAATCCAAATAAACTGAAATATAATTATATGGTAAATAAAAATTTAATAATTTAAAAAAGAAACCAAATTTTTAGGATTTCCATGAAATAGAGGTGGTAGGACCCTATAATTAGTGCTGAGAATAGCATTTGGGTAAATATTTCAAATTAATATAAGTGATGAACATGTTAAACATGTTATATAGATCTAAAAATGAAAAATAATTATGTGGAAAATATGTGTGGTCAAGTAAAACCTTGTAAAATCAATTAAATACATTAATCTATCATGTTTCAATCCCTTTACCCCCTGAATTAATATTTTTACTATTTTAGGTTTTACTATTTTAAAAAGTTTTTAACAAATAAAAATTAATCCTTATAACTTAAACTAAAGTGGTAATTATTACCTAATTTTTGACAAATTATTATAAACATAAAATCCATTTATGTTCATTCAATTTATATATGTAATATAAATTAAATATAATTTAAAAATATTTAATGTATTAATTTATTTAAGAAATATTACTTCTTATATAAATTATAAAATATAGGGTTTTAAATGAAAAACAAGAATTTTAAAAATGTAAATTCAAAATTAAAATAGATATTTGGTCACACAAAAAATCATTAATTTAATATTCACCATTATATACAAATAATGTCCAAAAATCCATGTTATTTTTAAAAATTATATTTTTCACTATTTGTCTAAAAAAACTATTCTTAGAAAAATAATAAAAATTACTATGAATTTTATATTGTTACGACTAATTCAAAAATTATGTTCATTTTATGGAATTATAATTAATTTTTTTATAAATGTTACTTTTCAATAAAAAGTCAAGACATAATGAATTTTTTTAAGGGAAAATAGTTTTTTCATAATATTAACCATTCTCATTCATATTTACAAATGGTTACTAATTAATTTTGTATTAATTATTAATATAATAAATATTTATTATAATTAATCACAAAAATATTTTAGTAGAATTTAATATCATTTAGAAATATTCTATTTAGAGAAATACATTTCAATGTATAAAATTTTCTTATTATTCATTTTGTAATAGCAATTGAATGTCATTCATTTCAAATGTAGACTCATTTTTTATTTTATAAAAATTTCATAAAAAATTTATTATTATTCATCTCAATTAATTTAAATTATAGTTTTTATCTTTCATACTTAATATTTATATTTATATATAAATATGTCACAGTTTCATTTTTGTTCATTGTTTACAGATGATAATGTTACCCGAAAAATTTGGATTATTTAAAGAAAGTAATATATTAAAATATAACAGTGTTACATGCAATATAATAAATTATTAATGTATAAAATATGGTTTATATAACATTTACCCCAAAATTATGTTATATATAATTTATTGTATACTTATCAAATAAACTCTTGAATAATTTCATGAATTTTTTTAAAGTTAGAATATATAATCACTATCTATGTTTGTCTAGATCTAGTTAATAATGGTTATAATAAAACATTATTTGATACAAACTATATCAACCCGAACCCCGATCACCTTGATCTAATGGGTGATTTATTTCATGGTAATTATATTTAATGAGATCCCGTACCTTATAACAGGATTTACTCTCCGAAAGAGACTATATACATGAATAATAAAATAAATTAGAAATGTGTTTTATTATATCATTAAAATACATAATATTTTAATATAATTATATCCATTCAGTCATTCAAACAATGTTTTCCTCCTTATTTATTAGGTAAATAATAAAAATAATAAAAATTTGTGCATAAAAATTCAATAATGGATAAAAAACAAGAGAGGATAACAGTTTATAAAAATGAAACAAATGAAAAAATAAGAAAAAATAATAAACGGGGACTTCAAATGGATACAAAATAAAAACGCAAACAATTTAATTCAAAAATTAGTTGCATTGATAATAGTAAAGGATCACATTAGGATTGAATTCATAATAATGATCATTATATATATAATATTGTTGAGTGTCACCTTACCGCTTTGATATAATTGTTTTGATAGTTAAAAATTCCATTTATTTTCTTTATTATTCAATTATTATTTATTGTTTATTATTTGTTCTATTATTTATTCAATATTTAATGTTTTTTCAAAGTATAATAGATTATGTATTATTGTTGAGTATTTATGTATAATACATATTATCTTTTTGGATTTCTAGAAAAGTTCGAGTTTTTAAAAATTACATAGAACTGATTTAAATAACATATGTATTGGGAATATCATCTTAAAAATGAGTATTTTGGATTCATGTATAAGTATAAGATATTAAATATTTCCTAGAATTAAATTATTTATCACAAGAATTGGAAACTAAATTCTTATACATAGATTTTTGATAAATTAAAATATTTTATATATTCATTAACTTTTTAGTATTTAAATTCTATGAGATAATATTTTCATAATATATATATTACATATCTATAAGACTTTAAGGGATTGTACATTTCGATAAAAAGTTATCAAATTACTCAATTACCTACTAAAAGTCCCTTTTATTATATTAATTTTATAAGATACACCACAGATACAGATCAAATCTTGTAGAATCACTATTTTAATAGACTCACCGAATGGAGTGAAATGTATGAAAATAAACGACTCAATCATTTGGAAAACGTAGCTACCCCATGTGAAAAATCATATCATCAAAATAATTATGTATGAAATCTGTGACAATAGATATAATAATATAGAAAGACATTATGATCATAGATTATGACTGTGACATACATGGATTCATATTATGATCATGTTATTCATATAGAATCTTCAATCTATGATATTAATGAGTTAGAAGAATTATTGTACATGAGTATTATTAACATAACCTTTTGATTTGAGAATATCAAAAAAAATTCATGCACTTCATGGAAAACGAAATATGTGTTTTACTATATAACCTGATCATAAGTTACACCATGCATTTATAATGTAATGTTATGATGTGATAATTATATCTAGAGTTACTATTATAGAATATGATGCCACCTTAATGTATATGTCATTATGACACACTATTTTGCTCTGATTCTTCTATTTCTAATTTCAGCCAGTTATTATGGATTATTATATCTATTTTATCAATTCATAAATTAATAATAAATACTAATGAGGTTATTCGAATTGAATTTAATGGTTTTTTATACAAGTTATAACAAGTTATTAACCAAAATACCATTATGTTATTTTAAATGTGTTTAAATTATTTTTTTAATATAATATTAGGATGTTATATGAAATTAAATTATGAAGAGTTAAAAATTTTAATTTGTGATGTTGAGTTACATTAAATACAACATAACTTAACAGCTAGGTTCATGAAAATTATATTATCATATTGGCAGGATATTTAAAAAATCATTATATTCAAATTTCAATATTTATGTTAGTAAAACAATTTCTTTATTTGAAGATGATTTAAGAAACAACCACATGAGTAATATCATAAATATTTTTTTAAAGAAGTTAAAAATTACCATTTCATCTCCAAATAAATCCTAAAATACCCAAGAAGATATAGATGATTCCATTAGAAAATACTTAAGTGGTGTAACATCAAGAAGCCTCATTGTCCCACAACATTTAAATTATTGTCGATGTACTAGATCACACAAAGAGAAATGTTCATATAATTCAGGTAAGGCACATTAATTAAATTTATTATACAGTTTTTATATCTATAACTTCCTATAAGACACATTGTCTCATTTATTATATTCAAGTTATATGTACTTGTTGTAACACATACACAATAATATCATCATTCCAAAGGTGTTGTCAGTTCTTCTTAACTATTTGAAAAGATGTTTATCAAAGGTTGTTCTTGAACCCGCTAAAAAATTATGTTAGTCATAATCCATTTGTAATCCAATGTTTTTTCTAATCCTATTTCAATAGGCCAAAGAACTGGTCAATCATTATAGACCATAGGGTTTGGTTGGAAGAAAATTTAAACAACTAGGTTTAATTTGAACTATTTATAAAAGTCAATAACATAGCGCGAAACATTTATACCACCATGTATAAATATTTTACGAGTATATATAGGATCTATTTGATGAAATAAATTATAGAATAATTTTGTTACATTGTTCATATTTCACTTACACTCTTCACTTGACCCCTTAAAGACTGTGTTTACAATTGAATTATTGTATTCATTATCCAAAAAATTCTATAATATATTTTACACTCTAACATTTTCTAGAAGATAAAATTCACCCTGTCTGATTTACTTTTACACCTACCATTTGGGGGACTAATAATTGTTTTCTGATTATAATCTATTAAGATAGGTTTTTATTTTTGAGTGTAACATCCCTTGTCAAGAGACAACAGATTAGTGTCTGGATTTATGAAACTACATTTCCTCAATCATGCCTCCCTGTATCCCTGGGGATGTTGAAAGGAACAGTGGTTGTTTGTTTTTACTATAAATTGACTATACCGTCATATCACAGTAAAACCAAATAAAAAATATCTTAACAACATCTGTAGATATATTACCATAGTATGTTGAATCTAATGCATAAGAACCATGCTATAAAAAATTAAATGGGGAATCATACAAGATTAAAACCAAATTGGACACCCAGTGGGATGACCATGATATACAAAAAATAATAATAACATCTAATTCCATCATCGAGCATCACCTCATCCCATTCTCCAAATCTGCATTGAGCTGCTCCAGCTTGATCATGCATCAATGGTCATCTTCCCTACCAAGACCAGTTAATAATATGTTCTACAAGAGTAACAAATTATCGTAACCTCTATGGGTAGTGTGAAAGTAAATCTGAGTAGGGCCCCACCAATGGAACCTATAGTATTACTAGAATATCTATTTCTGCATATATTATTTAATTGTTCAAGTAAATAATAAATATTGATATGAAAATAAATAATCATCGGCGATCCTTGGGTTCTAAGGTGAAACCTAGTATCAACCATGCCTACTTTATCCAATTCATAAGATTCTATAAGTACATGGCATGCCATTATATGTATCAGGTAAACATGCACCAATCATAACTTCTTTATATCTAAGATTACTTGATGGGTAAAATATCCAATTCAGATCATCTTATATATATACATATCTTATAATGAGGTGGAAAATCCCACATTTCCATCTCATATAAAATCTTGTAAAATCATCAGATCCCATGAATAGTCCTCAACATTTATATATAATCATCCAGAACCAGTTTTAGATCCTAGAGACACCGTTGGCTTCTCATATGTGATCATGAAAATTAACCCAATCTTATAAACACCAAAGGAATGTCATATATCATCATGTATCATTTCTAGATTTTGTAATCCTCATAATCGCTTGTATGATATCTGTTGTAACAACTATATACTAAGAATCATAGGATCCTCTTATATTATTAGATACAATGACCGGGTCCTTGGAATGATAGGAATATTATACATCAATATGGATTATCTTTATATCATAGAGATCCTATGAATATCATTTACCATAATAGGAATAAAAATATGATCATAGGAATAATAGTAATATCAAGAATATCATTTTTCATTTGGTATATTGATTACATCATTAGAATCATAGGTCTCTCATACATCAACAATCATCATCACAATGTCCTAGGAATATCATATATTGTCAATAATAATTCTAGATCCCCTAAAACCTATGAATATCATGTTATATCATTAGGAATAATGAAATATCATAAGAAAACATGTAATCTATTAAACTATTACATGTAATCACTAGATCCTTGGTGTCTTATATCATGTTCATGGGACAAATTCCACTTTGTAACATAGAATATTTATATTTATATATAATCACGTTTTTGTATATTTGTCCAAACTTATCACACATAATCATGGTTATCAAGTCATTTTCAGGACCTATACCCATCATACATCCACACCAAATTCACGTCAATGATTTCAATTATAAGGAAACACATGAAATTTTCACTACCCACATCACTTTGCTAACCCTCTATAGGATAAACATGAAACTAGGGAATCCATCAAAGTATCCTAGGCCTTGTCATAATCCCGAAAGCATATGTGGGATCCTATATGTCATTATCTTCTCTTTAAATAATTTCACAAATTATAGGAAGTAACACCCATCATCATCAGTATAATCATTCTATGGAATCATTAGAAATCTACAATAGTATCACCCTTGATAGATGGAATAATGTATATTTCATTTCCCAAGTCTTCTTAGATTAATTTACTCACCCAATGTAACACCCATGCTTTCAGCTACCTTACCAATTTATTTTATATTTTGTCCTTATAGAATTATTATGTTATGTTTTGGGAGTTTTTAGGGACTTTTGGAGTGTTTTGGAAGGGTTTTTTGATGTGAATAGTTAGTATAATTCATGAACTATGTCTAGAAAACTATTAATGTAAGGAGGGGAGTCAGGGGCGAGGTTCACGGTTTGGAAAAACCATTTGAATTAAATAGGGAAACCATGAATACAAAGATAATTAGAAAATCATGTTTGTTTCACGATTAGTCTAATTTTGAAAGGAAATTGTATGAGGGTGGGGGGTTTCTTTTGAGACAATAGTAGCACACATATGGTACACAATTTTCCAAACTATGGTGAATAAATATGAGGCTATCTATTTGAGAGATAACTAAAATGTACCCTATTGGTGAATGGTTTGTAATGTTATACAACCTAACCATGTGACCCATAGTTAATGATTCAAGGATTTAATTTTAATCCTGATTTAGAACTGAAAACCCACAATTTTTCCTTATTATTCCATGGTATCAAACTACTCTTCCTACCTATGAAACTTTGGTGAATTACTTTGATCCAAATGGATTTTTAGAAAATAAAATTATATTAGAGATCTATATTCATTAGTAATTCACTGTTTCATATATCTGTCTCTAGACCCAATAATTTTCTCTCACGTGGATCATTAGATCATCTACACCATGGACAGATCTATGTTGCATGTTGTTGATATTACTAAAATATTATTGTATCTATTGAAGGTAAAGGTTCTTGAGGCCTAATCGTGTGTTTTTATGTTCTCCATTTTCATTATTTGTTTAGTGGTATATGGATTCTATATTATATCCACATGATGTATAACCTAGAGTATTGGTTTTGTTTAATTGTTTTTTTATATTTTACATGAATTTTTTTCCAAATTTATTGAAGGAAACAACATTATAACTATGATTTAATAATAAAAAAATTTATAACAGTTGGAAAACACATATTCTTATAGTTTTATAATGATTTTTTTAAAATTATTAAATGTTTTCATTGCAAGAATTATATTTTATAAAATGTTTTCAATGGAGGGTTTGTTCTATATTTGATGATTCCATATGGAATCTGGTATAATTTTTTTTTCATTAACCTATTTGGATAGAGTATGGTCATTAATAACCATTATTAAAAGGGGTATAGAGCATGGTCATGAAGTTCCATCATCAATTTAAATCACCTGGATTGGATGCATATGTGGGATATAGAAATGATTTTGAAAAATGATAATGAAATATATTTATGATTCTTTGTACGATATCATACATTGAATTACATTATGGATTTTTATACAAATATTATCTATTTTTCAAATTACTATTATAAATTTTGCTAACTTATTATTAACTTAGTTGCATTTGATGTGATGTCTTGGGGGAATTCCATATGAGTTTATACACACCCCTTTTTTGGAATATTTATCGAATTTATAGTTGTTATCTATTGGGATATAGGTAATTTAATGGAATCTTATTTTTTCTAGTGATTCATATTGATATTGTGGTATGGCTTGTGCATCTGGATCTTAGAGCTAGTACATGTATTTAATGGGATGATGCCACTTGGGTGTCATCGGGTCTCATTTGGTTTGAGTCCTTATTGAATGTTGTATTTCATTTCATTTTTCACTATAATATTGTGGGATATGTTTTTTTAGCTTTTTTTTAGAATTTCATTATACTCATGAATCATTTTGTTGGATTGTATGTATATTTTTTATAGTTTTTTTATTTACTTTAAATGGAAAATCATCCCCTGATATTCTATTATTCACTTGAAAATTATTGTCAGCCTTTGGTTTCATGGGTATGTCATCTATTGTTAGTATCACCATCATATCTTCCATGGAAAATGGTTGAGCGGAAGGATTTAACACCCAACGTATCTTAAATTTGATGATTTTTTACGCACTCATGTACTCTCATACTAGTTGGAGAGGAAGAATCACCCTACTCTATAATCACCAAGATTAAGGCTCTAAGGCATCTAAAATCCCATGTGACATCCCATATTTTTAAATAGTAATGAATTCATTAAATTATATTGGACCATTTTTATGTTTTTTTATTATACTAGGTAACTAGTACATTAGGACAGTCAGTTTGATTTTTGGATGGAAATGTAGCTAGTGAGTTCGAGGTGGATACATGAGGAAATCAAGATGTGAAATAAATTCATGACATTAAATTATCTGGAAAGAACCTATGATTTTTTAAAGTTGTTGAATTCAATATATTTTATTATCCGATTCATAACATGTAATATTTTCTCCCAGATGAAAAATAGAACTTGATTAATTCATGATGTGAACTCCAATCACTCACTAAATTTATTATGAGGTATTTCTTTAAAATGGGAAGAAATAATTTCACCTTTTCTCACCATGTTTCAAATTTAATCTTTAAACAATATGACCACCATTGTAGTTATACTCCATGAATATGATTGATTGCATTTCCCCCCATTCAAACTCTTGTTGCCCCACTTTTCATTGTGTTTTTTGCCACCTGTAAGCGCTTTGATCCTCTATCTTCTTTTCTAGGTTTATTCTTCCATATTCAAAATTATTTTGATGTGAGGGAATATTATCTATTTTTATGTTTATGATTGTTTTTTTATTTATCTAGATCTAATTTTATTATTATCCAGAAATTTATGAAAGGCCATCTATAAAACTATATTAGATGGTACACTTCTATTTACAAAAAAATTGACTCTTAATATGGTGCATCAGTGTGCCGTATGTCCAACCATTCCACTGGATCCTCTTAATAATTTAATTAATTAAATATGTTAATATTTTCTAATATTTCACAGTCTTATAAAATGATAAATTGAAAACGAAGGGTGACCACCCATACATGATCCACCCTAAATGTTATTCCTTATATTTAGTCCTAAGAATATAATGCATTTAGTAAAATTATGAACACATATTATGGTATGTCCAGTGCCCCTCGTAATGAATTTTACCCATTAAATTAATTGGTATGAACTTTATTTTAGATAAAACCATATACTTATGTCATGTTGTGGTTGATACATGAGTCCCAACATAAGAAAACATTTGATAGGGTCATCAAAAATTTAAGGTGGAATTATTAATTGAATATTTACATGGTAGGACTGTTTCGTGGATTTTCTAATAGAGTACCATGGATGGAATTACTAGGAAAATGTTGTACTTAACCATGATGGATACATGGTTCCTCGGTGGATTACCTTGGATGGTCTTATTGAGTGGATGCCATCATAATATTCCATGAGCAGTACATGTCCCCCCTATGTGGTATACCTTGGACATGCTTAGTGGGCTATGTCTTCGACCATGTCGATAATGATACTTTTTTTTAAAATACTGATTCCATTGGAAGGACTCATACAGTGATGGATACATATAGTGATCCTGTTGAAATATTTGGGTTCCTCCATATGTATCTCCTTGTATGTACTCAAGATATATCTTTATTAATAATAAAAGTTTCAACTTCAAAGAGATGGAAAATGATTAGGTTAAATCCATGTTTATATTTAAATTTTTTAATGACCTAGTTATGTATCCAAAAATATATTCCTGAAGAATTATAATGTATATATATATACTTCTAAATATATTATATATATATAAAGGTTGACCTTATTTCAGAGATATTCATTTTAGGTCGAAGCAGTTAGTATCATTCGGGTATCCCTGGAGGATCCCGAATAGATGTGATTTATTTACTTATTGCATTACACATAGCATTAAATAAAAAATACTCTATTTATATACCCAGATAGAATAATTTTAGAAACCATTAGTGGTGTCTTATTGAGTATATCATACACCCTATTCAGACCGCTTTTATAAGACGCCATATTTTTATGATTTTTTTTAATAAATTTAATTTTTTTGATGGATTTCATTGTACGATAAAAAAATTTAATCTTGAGTTATACATAACATAATTTTATGTTTATGCTACAAGCAACACCATCTTAGTTTGTGTTACATAAGACACCGAGATATAATAAAAAGGGATATATTATTAATAATGTTTTTTAAAGATAGATGTCATAAATTAGCCTTTTAAATTAGTAATCTGAATATTAACACTAATTTGAAAATATAGTGCTTTTATATAAATAAAAAAACTTATAATGAAATACATAATTTTATGTAATATATTTATATGTTTTAAAAATTCTATTTTTCTCAAAAAACATTTTTTTGTCTTATTTTGGAAATAATAAAATTATTTCTTGAATAATATAAAAATAATAATTGGATAAAATAAACATCATTTTTTAATTCAAAACTTCAAAATTAACATAGTTTTAATATTTGGGATTTCCCTGACCATTTTCATTTTTTATGAATACTGGAAATATTGATTTTGAATTGCAAACCACCTTTTTGTTTAATTTATTTATAAATTTAAATTACATTGTAATTATGTAAATGTATAAGTATATCAATAATACATATATTAATGTAAATTATATCATTTTAATTAGTATTAAATTAAAAATTGATATCGAAAATTTTTAATTTCTTGGTCGTTTTGTCTTTAAAAACACCCTTTCTTAACATATCTATTTGATTAACTTTAAATTAATTTTATCCACATCATTGATTTGAATTTAGGAAAATATATTACCTATTTATAATCACAATAATTTATAATTTATCATTAGGTCAACATAATTCTGACCAATGTGATTATTGAATGAAATTAAAAATTAATTACATTGATTGGGGTAAAAACAAGATTACTTAGTGGTTAAACATAGAAGAAATATAAATACATTACCCAATAATTGTCCAAAAGTCAATTTTGATGATATATTTAAAAATTATCATGTATAAAGAATTTATTTGAACAGTATTTGACACTTTTTTTTCGTTATAATAACATGGGTGAAATTCTCTATTTCAATCATTTACAAGAATGACACTCCTCCTCAACTATAAATGGGACGTCAATACCCCCTCTATATTCATCACTAAACACATTTTTTCATATTATTACTATTAAAATCAGTTTCTATCTTACCTAAAATAATTCTATAATTCTTTTTTTGGGTCAAAATACAATTAACGAAGGCCTTTTTTGAAAACCAAATTGAGATACCCAAATAAGAGGTAACCTTCATCATTGTAAGTTTTTGTTTTATTTATTACTGAAACGCCTGCAATTATTTTTATATAATTATTATATAGAAAGAAAATAATCTTCCATATACATAATTTGTTTTATGTTGAGGTTATATACTACATTCACCGACACCTACGTCAAATGGGTTATGAAATAATCATTCATGGGTACGACAGACTAGCACCACACAAACATACATCGCTCATTTTTGCATTACCTCTTTTAAAGGTTTTGAATAATGATTAAAATACTATTTATTTATGATATATCTGAGTTTTATGATGTTATTATTATTCAGTAATTATTATTTCCCACATACATTCAGACATTTCATTATGTGAGAATACGATAATGTATTTTGTGTGTACAGTGAACTACCTTCTCATAATGAAATGTGATTCATTCAAGATATACATGGAATATATTAAATATGGGATCAATAAAAATATTATACACATTCAATAAAAATTATTTTATAATTACAATATATTTTATACTTTTATTTCTTTAAATACGATATGAAAATGGAAACAAGATTCATGGGTATGTATGACCTACTTTTTCCAAGAACTATGTATTTAATTTCCTATTTCTATCTTTTATTGATAATTATAAATACATTCACACTGAATATATATGATATTTTTGAAATATTTATAAATTAAAAAAATTTCAAATCATTATTAAGTTAATATCACCAAAAATATAATGAATCAGAACATTTATGAAAGACAAAGTGGTTATTACAAGAAATGTGACTTTAATAGGGAATTGTTAATAAATGAGTAAAATAATATCATAAGTAAATCATATATGGTATTATATATATGAATATTGTTTTTTAGATGTATAATAAACATATATTTATTATATGGGGGTTTTAAGGAGTATATATAGAGCTAATACATAACATAAGAGAGTTATGTCTGAAATTTCCTTATTTGAGACACATGTTAAGTCATACACCTATATTATTTTAGGAGTTGTATATAAAACACCAACGTAATGTATTATCATTTTTTAATAGTAATGATATTTTAACTTTCTTTTTATGTCATTCTTTCATGTGTCTTGTTATCCAATGTTACCTGAGTGGTATAGATTTTGTGTCAAAATCCCATCGTTTAACAGGGTTATTAATAATTTTACATCCAATGTAAAGATAATATAATGAATCTTTCCAAAAACTAATTTATTATATCCCCGATGTGTTTTCATGATATTTTCATTAAATTAAAACATGTTTACACTATTTTTTACTTTATATAATTAATTAAATATTTCAATTCAAATACGAATGTATTTCACTCTTCAGTCCGAACTCTGGTTTCATTCAAAACAATGTATTCAATTTTTTTTATAAAATTTCGTTATCACCCTGTTATGATTTATGAAATACCATTTTACCCTTTATTTAATTTAGTAAAATATTTTTCAAATGAAACTTCATATTTTTCCAAAATAATTCATGTTTGGAGTTTACTGGGAATGTGATAGGAACATTCATTGTAATGTGTACAACCTGAATGAAATTTTATAAAATCATGAAAATTATTGATTCAAATATTAATTTATAATTTTTTATGATTATTTTAATATAAAAAACATTTAAATTTTATATATATTTTTAAATAGGTTTTTCTAAGTGGAAAGAATTTGTTTTTCAGGAAAAAATTTAAAAGATATTTCAAAATTATTTTCCATCGAAGATTGCATTTATTGGTGTTACCTATTACTTATTATAGATATTATCCATGAATAATATTCGTATCCTATAGCTAAATGTTTTATGTTTTTATGTAGTCATTTTTATGAAAAAAACTTCTCTTGTATAGGTAATACCATGATAAAATGCTTACAAAACCTACTCCTTTTCACTAGTTATGCTATGTTGAAATGTTTTTGAAACCTATCTACTATACATAGGTTTTGATATGATGAAATATTTTAGATAACTAATTTATTTCATGGGACATAATATGATAAATGTTTAAAATCTTGTGGAACGCATATGTTTTATTTAATTAAGATACTATTGAGAATAATATCTTCATCCAATGCATTAGGTAATGATTTATATCTCCTAATATAGATAAGACAAGAATGGGTAGAGAAATCAGTTTAGTTATACAATATTTGAATGGGGAGTGAATTTTTTTTTGTAATATATGACTTGAATATGAAGTAATGTTAGTTTATTAATACATGGTTGGAACAAGGAGTGAACCTGGTTTAGTACTACAGGGATGGAACACAGAGTGTTGCCAATTTTATAATGTACATTGACTGCTATGATAGTCATGTAATTGATCCATGACTAATATGAAAATTATTTTCTATTCTAAGGTGCATGCCACAAATTCCATGACCTTTTCTCTCGTGGATCATGATCTTTTATTCCATTTTGACTCATATCTTATGAAATACAAATCATTATTCCAAGAGTCATGGATATTATCTTTGATGAACAGGGTTTGGTTTTAAAATGTTATGGTCATTTTCTCATACCCTTTTGTTCATGTTATTCTTACGTATCTCACTTGTTTAACCTTACTATGTATCTGATATCACCCTTAATTATTTTTCATTTTCCAGGTTATGAGGATATGTATTATGTCTAATATGTCTATGAAGGTTTGTATCTAGAATAAAATAGTGGGAGATAAGGTAGATTAGTTATGGAATAGTGTTTTTTTCCAAGATTCTAAAGGAACCAGATTATTACATTCCTCTAGCGTGATTTTATATAATGGAAAAAATATTCCAAAAATGTTGTAATGTCTATGTATAAGAATCCTAGGCCATTATAGTTTGTATCAATGAAAACTTTTATTTATCCTCAAATACCCAGATGATAAAAGCTATGTGAGATCACTAATGGCTTTCCAAAGTATAATTTTAAGGATGAGTCAATGTTTAGGATAATTTCATTGAATTTAGAAAATGATAAAGTGATTGTTTTTATAGTAATGAATCCCTATATGGATACAAAAAGAGGATATAGATCTGACACATATGTACCCAAGGGAAACAACGCAAAAAACACCATACTAATAAAGAATCGATGGAGAACTGGTACATGATAATGTTCCATACTACATGCATGGTTTAACACTCTTGGGGAATATTTTTTGGATATTCACAAACACTTTACAAACCATAATGAATGGGTTAAGTAGAGAATGGATATGAATGTATAGGTATAAACCTAAGGTGTCATAGATTAAATAAGTAGTCATAATTGAGACATCTTATAATTTATTTTCATTATTATGTGATTTTACAGTATGTTAATTGTTTCTTAAACTATGAATTTTGGTTTTAGTCAATGGATGGATGCCAAAAAGAAAAAAAATAATTCTTAGTACGAAAGAAATTGAGATTTTTTTCCTCCTGTAAATCACATTTTATGGGATATGGAATGAAATGTATAAATTTTATTCTCTCAAAACATTCTCCAACAATGAATCATGATGGACATCCAAACAAATAATGGATAGAACATAATTTTGTTGATCCCTTTATAATGAAACATCCAAAAAAATTAGTGGGTCATATTATACAATAGTTTTGGAAAAATGGATCAGTAAAAATGAAAACATATTTTCAATTATTTAGTGTTTAGATCATGAAAAATTAATTTTCGTTGTCTACCATTTGGAAGGTCAAGCAGATCAATAGTGGTATCTCATCAAGAATACAAGGAAAAAAAGAAAAAATTGATTCCATTGATTGGGACAAGCTCCAGAACTTATTTTTCAATAATTAATTTCAATGAATTCTTCTAAAAAATATAGAGAAAGTGTTACTTGATATAATTAAAAAAAAAGGATGAATTTATATGTACATATGTGGAAAATTGTACAAGTCATTCAATAAATTATCTTGATAGTAACATACAACCAAAATATAATGTTGATAGATTCCTTAGTGGTTTAAAAACAAGTATCCTAAGGCTGAAATCCATAAGATACATCAATATTTGTGAAGATATTTTTCTATATTTAATCAATGTGGAAGTAAATGTGGAAGATATGTATCAATATAATTATTTTTATAAGAAAAGGAATAAAATTTTAATAGTAAAATGTAATAACCATGGAGAGAATAAAATGAGAGTTTCTTTATACACTAATTATTGGGAGAAGCATTGAGGTAATTTCATTAGCGGGACTATTAATTATTTTATTTGTGGAAGAGAAATTCATTTGGAAATTTATCCATGAAGTGATGGGTGAAGTTATATAATTATGTGAATAATGAATAAGCTGTACATAATACACCTCCCTCGATTTAGTCCATTATGTGTACAGAGAATAAGAATTTTTCCAACCAATGACCAAACCTAAGGGTGAATGATAATGATTTACATTGGAAACATATTAATATGAGGGTAAAGGTAAAATCTCCTATGATCAAAATTATTGACTAGGGTGTTATAATGATGTTATTAAAGGTACACTTTCCATTTACACTAAAACTGCTAATTTTTTGATTCATGATCTAAAAATTAATTCATATCTAAATAATATTATAAGGGTTTAAATATTTCACCCAAAAAATTATATTTTGAATTAATAGTAAAAATCCTCAATAGTATTTTGATAAATATCAAGTATATGATTCCTCTCTGGATAACACTTCGTAGTAATGTTCTTCCCGAATTTTTTTTATTAATCCACTGGTTGAATTTGATTTAATTTGTGGAATGAATTGACTTGGAATTCATAAATTCCACGTAATGTTTTGTGGAATGGAAGTCACAATTGATATTCCAGACCAACCATTGATCATCTATCAAGGTAAGGATATTTACAAACTTCCAATAGAGATTATATCCATATAATAGGAATTAATTCTAATTCAGAAGGGGTGTTTATCCTAAATGGTCAGAAAAAAATAGATATATGTTATTCGTATTGTTCAAAAACAAAATTATGGCTTTGTTGAATTGTTTTTTAGAGTTTCACCAAAATGAGAATTTGTGTTCTCAATATAATTTAAAAGTAGTTCTATAATAGTTTTCAATTAATCTGATAAAATGGCCCCAAATGAGTTATAGGAATTACAGAATAAAATCCATGAAAACCTTGATAAGGGATTCATTCACCCAAGTGTGTCACCATTAGGGTGCACCTGTTATTTTTTTGAAAAAGATATTTGGATCAATATGATTTTTCATTTATTATCAAAATTAGAAAATGATCACAATTAAGAACAAATGACTTTTTTATTATATTGATGACATATTTGATCAAATGCAAGGATATTAAAACTTTTCCATGATTTACCTACCTTCTAGGTATCATCAATTGAGGATAAAGAAGAAGGATATTTCAAAGATGACAATCCATACAAGGTATGACTGTATGAATATATAGTGATTCCATTTGATCATACAGATTACCCTAAAATATTCATAGATTTTATGAATAGAATATTTTGAGATTAACTTGATCAATTTGTGATAGTATTTATAGATGATAGTATTTCTTAATCAATGATAAAAGAAGATCATGAAGTTCACTTGAGATTATACAAATGGAACTATGAAAGAAGAAACTATATGAAAAATATAAGAAGAGTAAATTTTGGCTCGAAAAGGGTTCATTTTTTTGTCACATAATCTCTAGAGTGGAAATATATGTAGATCCATCAAATATAGCGGCTATTGAATATTAGAACAGACCAAAAATTGTGGATGAGATCCATAGTTTTCCTTCATTATATGGAAATTATAGATGGTTGTTGGATAATTTCTCGTGGTAATATAATATTATTACCATGTTAACTAAGAATAGAGAGAAGTTCCCTTGGATAGATGAATGTGAGTAAAATTTCAAGGAACTGAAGAGAAGGTTAGTCGCCGATCCTATGATTGCATTACCCTAGAGTGGATAAGGTTTTTAATAAATATTGATTAATCAAAAAAGGGATTTGTATGTGTTCTTATATATTATAAAAATATTATATCTTATTCCTCACAATAATTGATGACTCAAGGGGAAATTTTTCCCGTTCGTGATAAGAATTTAGCTTCTGCAATTTTTTCATTAACGATATAGAGTAATTATCTTTAGGTAAAAAAGTATGATATATATACTGATCATAAAATATTAAATTATATATTTAATAAAATCTCAACATTCATCATATGATGTGGTTAGTCATGATATAAGATTATGACTTCTCAATACATTATGACCCTGGGAATGAAAACAAGGAGGCTGATGATTTGCTTCAAAAGAATAATTAAATATTATCCATGATGGGGATCACAAAATATCTACTTTTTCTATACTTTCTAAGTATGTATCTAAAAATCCTTAAGGGGAAAATCTTTTTTTTTCAATTGAATGTTCAACCATTCATCCAAGTGATGATAAAAGAGGTTCCGAAGGAAGATGTTGTGCTCAAAAAGACGGTTATAAATGTTATTATGTTTAACCTTTTTCATGATGGGATGATAAGGTTCAAGAAACATGTATAAATTTACTTATTACTAGATTTGATGAAGGAGGTGTTATGGGAATCTCATAGTTCTTCATTATATATTCAACTTAGAAAAATGAAGAAGTATATATATTTAAAAAGAATACTTATTGTGGGATAGCATGAAGATGGATATCATAGAGTTTGTATCCCAATGATCATTATTTCCCCGTGTTCAGGGTGAATGAAAATAGTCTAAGGGATTGTTGAATCCATTAACCATATTGGAATGTAAATGGGAGACAATATCCCATGTTTTGGTCGTTGGACTCCCCAAAACATCTAATGGAAATAACCATATATGAGTTATAGTAGATCACATTAATAAGTCATAATACATTATATCCATTAGATAAGACTTATCTCTGGATCCTAATACAAGAACATACATTAATTAAGTGGTTATGTTTCATGGATTACCAATTTCCATTGCACTTAATTAAAATCTGAGGTTCACCTCATAATTTTATCTAATTATTTAGAAATCTCTTCATATAGAGAGGATTATTAGTAATGCAGAATATCCTCATATATATAACCCATCTAAAAGAACAATTCAATCCATAGTGTATATGTTGAGATATTGTTCTTTAGATTTAAAAAGTTTTTGGATCAGAACCTTCCATTAGTTCTGTTTTCAAAAAACAATATCTTTCACCCAAGAATTCTTATGGCTTCTTATAAAACCCTATATAGAATGAAATATAGATCTCTAATGAGTTGGAATGAATTTGGATAATGAAAGCTATTGGGTGATGATATAGCTGAATAAATGGTAGACAAGGTTCAATCCATTCAAATTCATATCAAGGTTAATCAATATTAGTAGAAACGATATGCTGATAATCACAGATGTGATATAGAATTTGAAGTTGGTGATATGGAGTTTCTAGAAATTCCTCTATGGAAGAATGATATGAGATTACCGAAAGAAAGGAAACAGATCCCTGTATATATCAATTCCTTTGAAATTATTGATTGTATCGGGATTGTAGCTTATTTTATGGGGATGCCACCAAACCTCTCTCAAATATATGATTATTTACATGCATATCATGTGATGAATTATATACCAGAACCTTTAAATGAACTTAAATTATATGTCATACAACTATAGATAGATCATTCTTGTGAAGAAAAAATGGTGGAGAATTCGAATCATATGAAGAGTGTTATATAAAAAAGACCACTCACACGGTCATTTTCTTAGAAAAACTTGTAGTTTGAGGAAGTAAATTTGGAACATTAGGATATTATGTGGAATATGTATCCTCATTTTTTATACTAAAGTGATGAATTTCTAGGGAGAAATTAATTTTCAATGGGTATAATGTAATTCCTCTTGTTTTTATAAACTTTTTTTTGAATAAATAAAAATTATTTAAAGTCTTGAGTTGAAATGTAAACCTTGTTATGTGTGTATTATAAAAAACACAAAGTTAATCATGTTCTACATGAAAAACCTATATAGTTTGCGTTATGCAAGACACTATGTTTAAAAAAATCATATATTTTTACTAAAGTTATTTAAACGTGACCATTATAACATACACATAAATTATTCTGATATGAACGACAACAAATATTTTTTTTTAAATATACTAGTTTTATATAAAGAAAACATATTGATGAAAAATTATTAATTTTATATAAAGTATTTATATGTTTTGATAATAGTATTTTCTAAAAAACGTGTTTTATGTGTTTTTGTGAAAAATATTTTTTTTTGAAAAATTTTGAATGTTTATTGTATAAAATAAACATCATATTTGTTTCATAACATTAAAATTATCATAAGGTGAGTTTCTTGGTATTTTTATGAAAACAATAATTTTTTTATGATTAGTGAATATTATTAAATTTTAATTGAAAAATGTCTTTCCATTTAATTAATTGATAAAGTTAAATTATTTTTTAAATTGATCTTAATGACTAATTAGATAAAGTATACTTATTTTAATACATTTTCAGTCAGTTTTATCAAATTAATACTAAAATTGGATATAAAAACATTGTAATCTCTTGATCTTTTTCGCTTTAAAAACCTATATTCTAGACACGTTTACGATATTAATTATAAAATAATCATTATCACTTATTTAAATAGAATTTTGAAAATGGATTCCATATTTTTAAAAACAATAATATATATTTTCTAATATATTCAATAAATAATTTTCCAAAATTTATCAATGAATGAAATTAAAAATTAATAACAACGATTAATGTAAAAACATGATTACTTAGTGGTTAAACATAGAAAATAATGTGTTAAAATGACTCAAGACCTATGAAAAGCTCATTTTAAATTAATAGTCATATATTATATTTTATATGGATATAATTTGACATATTTTTTATTCTTTTTTACATTTTAAAAACATGGGTGGAATTCTCCCTTTCAAACATTTACAAGAAATCCACTCTTCATTAACTATAAAAGGCCACTCAATATCCCCATATATTCACACCTCTGAAGAACTTTTTTTCAACCATTACATATTAAAATATATTCCCATATTCCCTTAACTCATCCTAGAGACCTCAATTTGGGTAAAAATTCAACCATGTAAGGCTTTTGATGCAGTCCATAATGAGATTATTGAAGAATATGTAACGTTCAGCAACAAAAGTTTTTGTTTTATTTTTTCCTAAAACTATTTGAATTATTTTTATATAGTAATAATATAATAACCTCAGTGTATTAATTATAAATATATGTTTTTATGTTATGGTTACAACTTAAAACCTCTCATACTACCATCAAATCTATTAGGAAATCATCGTTCATCCATACAACGAACAACCACCACATAAAACGACATTATTCATTATTTCCAATTAAAACCATTAAAGGTTATAAATAATGATTGAAATACTATTTATATACTTTATTCATTATATTTATTATTTTTTAATGATTATATAATTTTTATATCACACATACCTTCATGATTTATATTTTTTGAGAATACAATAATGTCGTTCGTGCGTACGGAGGGCTACAACCTTGTAACTTGATGTGCATCATTTATGATTTAAATGGAATGTATTAAACATGGTTTTATTCAAAATATGTGATATATATGAAATAAAAATTATTCTATAACAATAATATATCACATAATTTTCATTCTTTAAATATGACAAGAAAATGGAAAATGAAATTGTGCATACGTACGTCCTACCATCTCTATGAACAATGCATTTTATTTCCTTTTTCAATATTTTAAATATTATAATAAATAAATATATAATGAATGTATATAATATATATATAATGGTTTTCTGTATGGTGACTATGAAATCAAGATTAATTTAATATAATAAAAAATATAATGAATCACTACATTTACTTAAAGGAAAGTAGTTATTAACTGAAGTGAAACTTTAACATATAATTGGCAATAAATGGGTAAAATAATGCCACAAGAAAAATAATAAAAATTATATATATGAATTAGATTATATTAATTATTTATAAATAAATTATATTTATTAAATAGGTTGTTATAATGAGTACAATGATAGTCAATACTTAAGGAATGGGAATTTTATCTCAATTTTCCTTCTTTGAGACATATGTTATATTATACACCAAATTCTTTTATGAGGTGTATATACATTCCCTTTGAAATGTAATTTCATGAATTTATTCATACTCTAGATATTTGAAGTTTCATTTTATGTTATTCCTTTCGGTTTATAATGATTCACAGGTACCTAATTAGTGAGAATTTGATATCACTATCCCATCATTTATCATGGTTTTTATGATTATGTTTCCAAAGATAAGATCACATGATCCATACCTCAAGAAACTCATGGATTTTATTCATCTATGTAAATTTATGATTTTTTGTTATATTAGTTCCATTATTCTATCCTTTTTACATATCCTAATTAAGAAAATATTTTTAAGAAAATATGACTTCATTTCACTATTCAGTCGAAACATTATTTTCATTCAAAACCATGTTTAAAAAAAATATTACTCACTTTTTAATTATAAAATAAATTTATACCCATGCTTTATTTTCTAAATTTTCTTGAAATAAATTTTTTTGTGATTTTCCAAAAACATTTCCCATTCGGAATATAAGGAAAATGTAAAAGAAAACATCTTTTTAATATGTAAGACAAGAAGAATATTTTATAAAATCATGAACAAATATTTATTAAAGGTTTCAATTAAAATTTTTGAATATTATATTCAAAGAAAATGTTTTCCAAAATGTTATATGTTTTAAAAATACTTTTTCTAATTAGAAAGTATGTTTTCCTCAAGAAATGATTTAAAATATATTTCAAAATTATTTTCCATCAAAAAAGATATCCATTGGTGATACCTATTTCTTGCTAGGGATATAATCCAATAATAGAATTAATATTATTTTTCATAATGGTTTATGTTAGTATAGAATGATGTTTTTGAAAACTGATACTCTTCAACAAGTTATTCCATGATAAAACAAATTTGAAACGTTCTTTTTTCATAGGGTATTCTATGATGAAATGATTATGAATCCTATATTTTTTCCATAGGTCATGATATAATAAAATATTTTTGACCCCATTTCATTTAATGTGTTATCATATGATTAATGGTAATCATTTTGTCGAAAACATATGTATGAATTCTATAGGTTATGGGTGGTACTTATATCTCCCTCCATAAAATTGTGTAAATATTTATATATCATGAGGTTTAATGTACTAGAATAGAGAGTAAAATCAGTTTATTAATAAAGGACATGAATGGAGAGTGAGATAAGTTTTGTATGGGGCTATAATGGGGACTGAAATATGTTCAATAATACTGGGTTAGAATATTGAGTGAACCTGTTTTAGTTATACAGGGAAGAAACAGGCAGTTAACCCAGTTTTGTAAAGGACTTTATCCTCTATGATGATCTTGGTAGTAAGATTTTACAAATGTTGAAATGATTTTCTATGATTATGTGTATTCCAAAAATTCCCTATACTATTCTCTCATGGATCGTGTTTTTATTTCCTTTTTACTCTACTCTTACGAACTTAAAATCTTTCTTCCATGAATCATGATTACGAACTCTAATATTCAGGGTATGTTTTCCAAATTCTTTTATCATGTTCTCATATTGGTATGATAATTTTAGGATAATGTACCTCCCTCAGTTACAGTTACTTATCATATTAGATCACCATTTCTTTTGTTTCCTTTTCCTTGGTTTTGAAGATATGTGTTATTATGATATGTATAAGAAGGTTTATAGTTATTAAGAACATAGTGGGAGATGACCTAACACACCAATAGACTAGTGTTTATGTTCCCAAGTGTCTAAAGGCATTAAAATATAATGGTTATCAGGAATGATTATATGTAAAATAACAAATATTTATCATAATGACTTAATTTCTATGTGTGATAATATTGGGTCATTATAGCCTTGGTTCCCAAAACAAACTTCCTGATTCCAACGATAAACAAATTGAAGAACCTAGTGTTAAATGTTCAATTTTCAGTACTAAGATAGAGTATGAGAGTAAATGACTGATCTTATCCACATTATGCTAGTGGAGGAAGCTTTTATTTATATTTTTCTTCTTTATCATATAATATATTCATGTACCCATGTATTGCCTATTCTTACCTTTTTTAATAGAATATGGACATGATCGTCATTTCTGTATCTAATACTGATTTAACTTCATCCTATATTTTATCTGCATGATTTATTATTGTTTCTTCTTCATAACATTATTATTAACTAATGTGATACATTCTTATCAAGAGGTTATAGTATACTCATGAAAAAACCTTAGTTTACTACTACTAGTCAGTAGCCTATGGAATATATGGTGGCTCACATGAGGCCATTTATCTAACTATCTTTGGGAATCACTTAGTAGATTCGAGGATGAGACTATTGTAAGTTGTATTTAAAGGATTTTTATTTTTCTTAATGTTGGGTTATTATACAAGTGACTAGAAATGTGATGGAATTTGGCATTTAGCCTATTTCTGGTAATTTATAACCCTTGTATATGGAAAATGACAATTTTTATGGGATAAGATATTTCAATTTTGGTTTTCGCATGTTACAGTTGTATTAATTACACTGTTGGGTAAAAAACATGTTTTTGACATTACTATGGTTGATATTTTATTATGGACTCCTTTATTCCTTGTATTGGAATGGTCAGTAGGTATCATATCATGAATCATGATATGTACTTAAGGACACACAAGTCATGTATTATTCCATTCTATATAGGAGTATCAAATTGATCACATTTCATGAAATTCCTCTGGTTGTTGTAAGTGACATGATATAATATATGGAAATATTATTGCACTTACTTGAGAGATATATTTATATGATACACCAAAGTTACTGATTCAATCTAAATTTTGATTTCCATTATATATTAATGATTATATCTTAATTAAGAAATATTTCAATGTTTTAGACATGAATCATTAGTTATATGGGATGAAACATTAGTTGAATTTATTACCTAAATTCCAATTTTATTTTAATAATCATGTATATCTATAAATTATTAACTCCAATTAATTTAATCAAGTGATATTATATGACCTATTACATCCTGACTGGTTGTAAGGTTCAGATTATAGTTAGTTGATGTACCAATTAAAATTTATAAAAATTATGGTACACTATAAATTTGTAATTGTGGCACATCTAACTAGAATATGATAACTATTCATATATAAATTATTATGATATTATTTGAATTTTAATTTTTTTAAAAATGGTATCCGTTAAAAGGTGATTCCAATTGAATATTAGGGGTTTTTTCCTCAAAACCATGTAATTGAAAATCCATATACTATAACCCCAATGGTTTATAAGAGACCATGAACCAAACATGTCCTTCGTATTTAGCAGTAGTAAGGGTCTGTTGTGATATTGTGGGATATTTCTATACACATTGATCAAGATTTTAGAGAAACTTGAGAGTTGTGACTTATTATTGGAAGGATATGTACCTTTCACTTCCTCTAATATATGATCCTATCTATTATTTAATCTTATCTGTTGGGTGTGTTTGTCAATAATAGATATATTACTCCACATCATTCTAAAGTTTTGTTCCAAGTGGGTGGTTATGACTACGATCCACCAGTATTATCTCCTGTAGTTCCACTAGTGGCATCTCAAGTTCTTCCTCTGGTAAATTATAATGCTCAGTTTTGAGATACTTTCTTTATATTCATGCAGTATGTACATGGATCATCATTAGATTCCCTTAATATAGAATAGTTTATACGACAATTTCAATAGTAGAATCCTCATACATTCATGGGGTATGGATTCAGAGTCATGACTATATCCTTGTTATCTATCAATGATCACCATGAGACACCTCATGAGAGGAGAGTGAAACAAACCACCTATATTCATCTTTATTATTCTAATCATTGGTGGGATGTCATATCTCAATATGATCATCATCAAGGTATTGTCTGCGCAGACTTCTAGATATAATTTTTTGAATACATTTTCACTCTTCCATTAGGAGATGATTGTGCAAGAGATTTTATGCACCTATACTAGGGTTCTATGTATACAAATAATTATTCAGCTAGTTTTCAGATGATTCATCATTTTGCATAAACACCAACTAGTGAAGAGGTAATGACCAAGACATGGTTTGATGATGGGATTGTATATTCTATCTAATCACTTGTGAAAATATTACATATGACCACCATTTTAGAGATAGTGAACTAGGGCCTCATCATTTATAGAAACATGATTGAATTTAGAAGTGTGTGTCTAGGTTATTCAACATTGAGTCAGGGAGGAAATTCTTTTAGTGGAATGAAAATTCACATCTAGTGTTCTCGTAGTGGCATCATCAGTATGATTAAATGCACTGAAAACTATATGGAGTGTCACTGGTATGTTTGGGTTGGCCATAAGACGTCCCAATATATTGGGGACCCAATCATGTTCAGATATTCTGATAGGATGTGTCACATTCGATGTTTTTTGAATTTCCTTCTAGGGACTAGTGAGGAGGGATCTATATCAACATAATAATCTACTACTAGATCTCTGGATCTATGTCTAGTTGGGAGCGGAACTACTACCAAATGATTAGGAAGATGAGGTGGTTGTCTCTATGGTTGGCAGGATCAAGTCGTCGATCAGGAGTAGAACATGCCTTCTCAAGTTTGTCTGGCAACATCTTTAGGCCATGTAGTTGGCCACATCTATATAGTGTAGCTTAATTCAGATGGGAAAAGTCTGGGTTATTTTATTGTTCATGGTACTAATCTAGTAGCCTCTAATTTATTATATGCCTTGTTTGATAGATGTTCTCCACAATATTTTTTCCCGCAGATGTTTTAGAGAACATTGGGCTATAAATAGAGCACCTTTATAGTGTATTACATTAAATACCCCATGAGGATCATCATTAGAGAGTACAATCTAGTTTAGGGAATTATCTTTTCATGTGGGATGATATCTCTTTCTATAGAATCATTTTTCCTCAAGATGATAGGATTTTATGTCATTCTCGGAATGGAATTGTTGGTTCCACACCATTTCCATGTCCATTTTTATTGCTAAAGGGTGTCCTTTACATCACCCAAGGATAGTATATATGTTTATAATGTAAAATGGGATATCCAAGTAAGATGAACTAGACCAGAGCATCATGATTTGAGAAGAGTAACAGTCTGGGTGGCTAGCCTTTTATGAGTGATTAGGGAACATGATGTACAAAATTCTACCCCATGATGTATAATTTCAAGTACATCTTCCTTGATGACTTCTAATGATTACCTCTTATAAGATAGCTGAAGTTCACTATCAATTTAGTTTCTATAGAAACACTAGTGTCCAATCCTCTATAAATTATGGCACCTATAAAGCTTTAGGAAATCACGGTGAAACTAATGGTTTGGATAGATAAGTGTTTTATTTGACTGAGTACATCCCCATAGGGTTCAATTTTTCTATTTAATAAGATGGTGGACATGAATCATATTCTTACGTTGGATTATCTATGGTTGAACCAAATTAGAGTTAAGAAGTAGTATCCTATAATATATATATATGACCACCTCAATTTGCTCTAAGGAGTGACAGATTTCTACAAGATAAATTTGAGGTCTGGAAACCATCAGGTGCATGTGATACCATCAAACATGGAATGCATGAAATTCCATAGTATATATGAACTGTATTAGTATTTTTTATTTCATTCAGTCTTATGAATGCACCAACATTTTTCATTGACAAGATGAATTTGGTTTTCCCCCCATATCTAGATTCTGTTGATGTGGTTTTCATGGGTAATAATTTGTTTTATTCTTGGATTCCACATGACAATGAAAAACATATTGAAATTATTTTTAATAAACTAAGAGGGAAATGAATGTATTCTAATCTACCCAAATTCAAATTTTTGATCAGTAATGTTAACTACTTGGGTCACATCCTTTTATAGGCAAGAGTCTTAATTGACCTACAAATGTGAGCCCAATTATTCCGTGGAAATATACTAAGAATATCTTTGATGTATAAATTTTTATGGTGATGGAAAGGAATTACAAATGTTTTATTAATTATTTATCATTCCTAAATGCACCTATAATGGAATATCCTAAAAGGGGTGTTATGTTTTTATGGTCTAAATCCTACGACGTATCCTTTAGGAGATAAAAGGGAGATCTACTAAATCACTAACATGGATTCTTCTAGTTTCATGTAGAATTTATAAAGTTTATTATGATACACCAATTATTTATCTTGGAGCCGATCTTATATAGTGGGATTGAGTAATGGAATTTGGGTCCAACCACCTAAGACCTCATGATAGGAATTATCCTATAAACAACCACAATTTGGAAGTTATGGTTCAATATTTTTGTGTTTGGATGAATTTTATATTGGGAGAATAAATTTAAAATTATGAGGCCCTAGTCCTAATGTAGAGTGTCATGGTTGAGGTGTCATTTCCTAGTTATATTATTGTTGAGAATGAGATCCAAAAGATCTAGTAATGTGTCTGTGGGTTTTCATAAATTTGGGAGGAATTGATATAGGAATATCATGTATCCATTTGTGATGTACACCCTGGGCCTACAGAGGTGTACCAAGATATACATCATCAGTATTAGTGGCCTTGTATGAGAAGGTATATTTCAGGTTTAATCACATGGTATTCTACCCGTTAGTAGGTGAAGGCATACCACCATTAGCCAATGGGAAATATATAGTCTTTTTCCAATAGTGAGTGGAAATGGGATGACGACACCATGAATTTTGTGATGAGTTTTTTGATATTCCATGGAGGCAGTGATGCAGTATGGGTGATCATCTATAGGTTGACCACAATTACACACTTATTACCCATCCATGAGACTTTCATAGTTTATGAGAACATGAGGATTTATATTTGGGAGATTCTAAACCATTATGGTGTTCTATATTCATTCATATTAGAGAGATATTCCCATTTTACATCACTATTCTAGAAACATATTAAACAAGAAATGGGTTCACATGTGGTATTGAGTACAATATATCACCCATAGGCCAATAGTTAGTCCCAACATATGATAAGGGTATTAGAGAACATGCGTTGGGTCTGTTTCCTTGATTTTAGAGGTTCTTGTAAGAAGAACATTTAGCTAATTTATTTCTCATACAATAATATTATTTTGGATAAAATTCCGATGAATATCTATGAGACCATTTATTGTAGGTCATTCCTTACACCCCATTTCTTTTTAGAGGTCAGAGAGACAGTGCTTCTGGGATTCCATATCATTCAAGGGAAATTAAATTTTGTATAACGGATTCAAAATCATATAGATATATATCAATCTATGTTGAATTTTTATACCCATAAATGCTATCATCCTCAAGATATTGAGTGGGAAATTGGGTCTTTTTATAAGTCTCCCCTATATTGGGTCATAGATAGATTTTTAGAAATGGCATGATATCACATTGTTACATTAGGCCAATCAATATCATATAGTGATTTGGGAAAGTAGCATGTCAGTTGGATTTACCTCAAAGGTACTATTCTAGGGAACAATTCTATTTTTATTGAATCTTCTCCAATGATACTTTGAAACCTCACATTAGTTTGATCTTGAGGATTTCAAGATGGAGGTAGATGAATCATTTTAGGAAAATATGATACATATCATTTTTGAGAACAAAGTCTCCCTATGGTATTTTAGCTCCAATGGTACGGGTGCTATAAAATCATGGTAGTGTGTAATAAGAGACTTGGGATGGAGGTTTATGTACATGCTTAGTGGTTGAAACATATCTCAGGTGTTGATTTTACACCCTTATAATGGAAACCCTGGGATGATCTCTTTTAAGGAGTGTATTTTGAAATGTCCCGACATTTCAATGGTTTAATGATTCTTTATTTTTTTTGGACACCTGTTACATTTGACTTTTTTCATAGATTGGGTAACTGTACCTTTTGGTTAGTCATTTTTCTTTTGGGAGAAAATCTAAACGGGCGGCTAGAGCTGGATTCAAGAGGAATTCATGATGTGAATTTCTCATTCCATGCCCTATAAGTATTTATAGGTTGTGAATTCCATATATGTTGTGAATCATATTCATGAAATGGAAGGGGTTTTCTCAGAGGAAAATTTGAACCTGTGGAATTCACAATTTGAAATTCATTAACATAGTGAATTTATCATGACCAATTTTTTGAAGGTGCATAAACCATTTATTTTTCGCACCCCAGTTTTATATCTTATTTAAAATATCTGACCATTATAGGATCTATCCTCTATAACTAGGCTATATTTACTTGTCTCTCCTCTATCCGGACTCCCATTGTGTCACAATTCATCATTTTTGTAATTCACCAGTAAGATCATCCATATGATGTATCATTTTATTTATTTATTATGCCATATTTGATGATATTTGGGTGAAAGATAATATGACCTATTTTCAATATTTTTTTATTTTTTTTCAGATACATCTATTTGTACATAAATTCAAATTCCATCACTAGATGAGGGTTCACATACAATCATATGGTAGGTGGTGTAGTTATTTTTCCCAAAAGATTGATGCTTTAAATGTAGTGTTGTTATGATATGGGTTGGTACATCCTAGTGGAACCTCCCAAATGTTTAATTAATTTAAAATTTTAATTTCATTATGTTTTGAATAGTACTATAAACCCAGAACTTAAAAAATTAGGGGCTCCACTCTGATGTGAGACACCGTGAAGTGTGTGCCTTCTATTTAGGCCTGAGATCCTATTTCCGTGATTAAAATTAAATCCCCCAATTAAGGTTTGTGACATTCCCCTAGAAATGAATTTTTTAGGATTCTTTAAATGTTATGTACTTTATGTTCGCTAGAACCTTAAACTTATTTCCATTCATGGGTGATTCAAGGGACCAGACTTCAGGACTCCTTGGACGATCACATTGACCATTATAAATAGAATTTTAAACGAATCTCAATATTATTTGGGTGACACTTGGATTAATTTATAAAATACATAGGATGAGCTCATTAGATTTATGTTTTATCGACCCATGATTGATACCAAGTTTCCTGGTTTATTAAGATATATTTTATTAGTGAATATATGGTAATACACTACCCCACAAGGGACACATAGTCACCTATGTGGTATAACATTGATTGTCTCATTGAGTTATGTCATAGACTATATTGAGAGTGACCCTCGGGTTCCACATATAGATCAACATTGATTGACACTTATAGTGATGGATACATATAGTGATCCTTGAGTGATAATTGGATTCATACCTCGTTATTTAATTAGATGAGCTTTGAATGTCACTTTATTAATAATGAATGATGCATCTACCAAACAATGGAACGCTCTTGGGTTCAGCTGATGATTAGACTTGAATTTTATGTATACCCATTTATGTATCTATAAACGCATTCCAAGAGATTTTTTATTTTCATATATATATATATACACATCCAAATAAATATTATATATGTATAAGTGGAACTTAGCTATGGAATAGCTAGCTTAGGCTGAAGCAAGCAATATATATTTGGTGTCTAATGAGGAACTCAGATTGAGGTGGTTTCTTTATTTACTTCATTATCGATAGATTTACATGGAAACTATTTTTTTCATGCAATGACTTGATAGTTCTAGACACAATTGGTGGTGGTATACTTAGTATATCTCAAACCTTGTTTGTGGAACATATGGTCCCCAACCAAAATTCATGATTCTGATATGGAAAATAGGAAGCTCTTAGATTTTGATGTGGTATTTTCAGTATTAGGGAGTAATATTGGAGTAGAGGACAAAGACTATACTCATGATGCATGTAGATGTAGCCTTTGATCACTTTGTCTTTTCATTTTTCATGTAATATCTTCATGTACACCAACACCTCATGTTCATCCTTTTTTTATATAATACTGCCATGATCAACAGTTTTTATCTCATATTGATTTAGCTTCTGGAAGTTCATTATGTAGTGGATTTATTACTATATATGCTGCTTATCATTATTATTCGCTAATGTGATACATTCTAAACATGAGGGAATTTATCCCCATATAAGAACCATAGGCCCTCATTTCTTGTCAACACAATCTGGCATATGAGGAGGAACACATGAAGTTATGTAGAAAAACATTTTAGAGAATTTCTAAGTGAATTCCAAGTTAGGTTGCTACATCCCACATTAACTATTCCCAATTTAGTAGTTGACTCCAGAAGTTGTCTTATATTGGTCCATAACTATTCCATACTTATGGTTACTAATGGAGACTATCCCAAGGTCTACTATGTTTCATTTATATCATATTATTTATAACCCTTCAAGGTCTATGAATCTAAATAATCATATCAATAACATTTCCTCAATCATCACCGACTGAGGAATCACCAGTGTCTGAGGATCTTTCACTGCTCGTGACACTATTAATTTCATAAATGATTGAATAAATAATTAACTTCATTTAAAATAATGTAGTTAAATTTTAATCAGGTGTAAATACCACATATTATTTGAACATAAGGAATTCATAAAATATAGGATATGTTTAATAACCAAAAATATTAAATATAGTTATATACATTTATGAACACATGATAACATTCACTGAAGCACATCCATCCATTTTTACATCCACATAAGACCCACACCACATTCTTTATTCAAAACCTTAATCAATATGTTTTGGTCCAATCCCAACACATGATTAGACATCCAGTGAAATAAAGTGATATGAAGTGCATTCATTATCTCAAAATGTAATCTAGACACATTAATTAAACTCCCCATTTTTCAAAGATGATTACACCATGAATTTTTAGATTCATTTATGAAACATGAGATAATGATATACAATAATCCCAAAATATTGGATATAATAATTAATGAAGAGATGTGGAAAATCAATATAAATTTCCAAGGAACACCTTAAAAACCAACCCATTTGGAGGGTACTAAAAATAAGTTAATTGGGGTGGGATCTCTTTTAGTATCCATGTCTGTGGTTGATATTAAATGGGGAGAGTAGTTAACAACTCAATGAAAAAGAAGATATTTTCCAATTTTAATGATATATGGATAGTGGAATAGTAACAACATTGTTATTGAAACTTCACTCCAACCTTGTGGATGATACTATCTCGAGACATACCCCCATGAATTATTTATCCCATAGCATACCAAAACCACAAGGAAACTACAAAAACTCATCTATCACCCGCTGCATATTTCACATGATTTGGTAACATGGTCTTCCAAACTATGCTCTAACCATGCTGCAACCTCTGAAACCAAAATTGGTAGATTTTCATGTTTTTCTACAACCAAGAATGTACGATACACCACTACGAGAACCAAAACTAACAAATATGGTTTACTCACATGAATGTCCCTAACCATGTTCTAACCATGATATATGGTTAAATCCTTTACAAAATCTCAATATTAACAAGAAGATATTGAGATTCCCTATATCACTTATTACACCATCTATGTCTTGACCCACATAAAAAACATCTCACTGAGATCCTAATACTCTTATAATTATAATGAGAATCCTTAAGCTAAAAAAATCCCATAATCCAAGATCGAAAATAAAAATTTACTATGAATTTTGACTCATAATGACGTGATATTTTAAAATCTACCCACCATAACCCTTCTCGTTATTGGGAAGTCTCTGCAGAATTTCAATAATTAATCGAAACCCACCATTCAATTAATAAAATACTTATAATTATCTCCCTCATAGAATTGAATGTGATTTTACTACAAAAATATAGACATGAAGCGCAATATTCACCAAAAAACATGATCCACTCACTCATTACCATTTATAATATAAATATAACACATTCTCACACCCATCTATTTTGAGACAATAAGGTTTTTTCGATCATATCATTATCATTCTAATGTTGATCCCCACTATAAGACTTATTTCTCCCTAATATTATAAACACAAAATGAAAATTAATTATTAGTAGTTTAGGCACAATATGAGCGTGATTTAAATAAAACCACAACTAATGTAATAAAAAATACACCAGTTCAACTTCCCTTAGTTGTTCATTCCCAAAAATGCTTTTCCAACCCTAAAGACTTTCTGTAATATCAACAGATAATGATGAAATAAATCTTGAAGGAATCCCATGATAATATAATACTCTCATTTATGCCCGAACACAACACTCAGGCAAATTCCAAGTATGGATCCTCAACTAACCAAACTAGAAATCATCATCTCACCAGTTGATTAGACACACCTTTAATACTACTTGCGCAAATAGAAAATAAAAAACATATAAATCAAAATTAAAACATAGAGAATCCATCAGAACTAAAATCCAAATTCTAAATCTAGTATTCCCCTTGAAATTATAAATTTTCAAATCTACCAACACACTAGCCCCCATGTGCCAACTCAATCATCCAATGACCGATATGATCACACCCACAACCCTACCAACCCGAGGGTCATTCATCCATGAACAATACGTGACTCCCAAAAATAGTGGTCTCATTATTTCCATTCAACTAAAACAACCTATGTTCTCCATTTCCCATGCTCCATATATTACAATTCATAATGATTATTCACTTTCCCTACTCATTCTATATCACCAACATGACAATCAATCGGTACCTACTCCTAGAAAACAACGAACATAAACCTTCAAATATGTCAAAAATTTATCTACAATGTGAGGTACACGTTCCATGACCAATTTTTCATAACCCAACACATTTATTTTCTTACAGTTCTTCTCATGTTAAACCTCAACTGGTTCAATATAAAATGCTAATCACACTTCAAAATCCATGCATGACAACCCTTCAACCAATAAAACCATCTATCCATGGTGTTATCATAATATTTGGATGCCATAAATTTTATTGATTCCCTCATAATTTCATGTACATAATAATTTAATCAATAAATTATTACGTCTCTAACACATGATAGTTATCTCATTAAAAAATATAATGTAATCACACATTACTAGTGTATACCCCCTTGATCTCATCCGAACCCAAAAAGGGGTATGTTCCTATACAACCAGATCACATAATCTAATTCATGATCCAATGGGTTTCATGTAATAATACATTGTATAAAACATGTTAACCACTATATATGATCACTAGATGTTAATGTCATCAATTAAAAATCCACAGTGATTTATTCAGCATAATCCAACCATATCACATTTTCCATGGTCTACCACATAATCACCAATATATTGGATATCATTCTAAAATCATAACCGTCAATCAATACTCTATGCCTCCTAGATCAGACCGTCCATGATGAAAATATTGCATCCCATCGAGAACTGAACTTGAAATAACCATGGTCATGATTCATATTGATCCTTCCCATTGAAACCAAACCTCAATATGAAATCCCCTAATATTATTTTTATCATCAATTCCCTTGGAATATCTATGCCTATACCTCATAATCAGTGGCACCACCTTGGTAATAATCTTGTAACCCAGATCATATTCCCATAACTCATATAATGAACTATATTTTAAATGTGACATATGTTTCTTGAATAAATATGTGTTATATTGTCATATAGGATTATACAAATACAATATGTATAGAATCCAATAAAAATTTATTTCATCATTTAAAATCATAAAATTAGTCGATAAAATACCCATTAAAATTACCTATATTACAATGTCGAATAAAATAAAATAAAATTCAAAAATAAAAATGAAAAATATTTTTACCCCCCCATATTTTCTAGAACCATTTCTCCGAGTGACAACATTATAGAAATGAAATAGAATATTTTTAAACCAGTCAATATTTTAGAAAATAGAAATATAGAAACTTGAGAGGAATTGAGGTGAATGATTAATGAATGAATAAAATGGTATTTATAGGAGGTGACATGAAATTTAAAATAGTAATATGACTATTGTAGAAGTAATATGACCATTGGGATAGTAACATTTCTCTTGGGAATTGTAACCCGAATGTTAGAAATTATAATTGACTGTTAGTATAGTAATTTTATCTCAAAATAGTAATATGAAATATAAAAATATCAATCATGAGTAATTAAAAAAATAAATATTGTAATACTAGAAAATAAGTACAAATATTTAAAACCCAAAGAAATTATTTTCTAATTTTGAATAAATAATATTTTAACGTATTTTATAAAAAACATTATATTTATATTAAAAATTAATTTTTTCATTTTTATAAAATTATTTTGATAAAATTAATGTCTTTTTTGGATCCATACATAAAAAATATCCAAGGATTATTTCATAGTAATTTTTTCTATACTCTTTAATTTTTAGGTTAATAGTAAATATTTTTTTCATAACTATTGAATTTTTAATTACTTTATTTCTGATGTAATAATAAACTAACAAATTATACAGAATTTTTTGATATAAAATATAATTAATTTGATAATAGATTTATTTCAACTCAATAAATTTTTTTTCCAAACCTAAGAAGTATTTTACATAGTATAAATTCATTATTATTCCATTAAAATAATATTTCTCCATTTATCAACATTTCCATTTGATTAACCCAGTAAATTTGGATGATAAATTTTTCAAAGTATAAAAATCATGATATTTAATTTAAATATATTTCATGATGTAAAAAATATTACAATTGAAAGGTTTTCCTTGGATATAATATTTCATTCAATATTATAACACAAAAATGCCTCTCTCTTCAAGTATAAATAACTCTTCACCCCTCATTTGTAAAACCACTTCAATCACCCATTATAAAGCCACAACTCTACCAAAATACCTACCCATAATTCACCTATAATCCTTAGGGATGTTTTTTATTTATTCAATCCCAACAATTGAATAATTTTTTTTACATGGAGAAGATGAAACATCGAGAAGTGCGTACTTTTTCATCAACTCTTCTTCACATTTCTAATCCCTCTACATATCTATTCCTTTAAAAACAAAATATTCTTAACGTAATAAATTATTATGGTAAAATTATATTAATATTGTTAAAATTATTTTTGGAATTTTATTATTACATATTTATATGACATGATTCTATTTTACCCATCTTTGATGATGTCACATTAACTATCAGTTAACCACCTTTTAAGACATTGCCAACTATTCGATCAACACTCCCTCAATGGATTGATAATATGAGTTATATTTAATATATAAATATTTATTTACATGTATTATAATATTATGTAATAATTATTATGTAGTTCTAAATGACCTTGAATAAAAATAGAAAATAAAAACAAGATTATATAATTTAATGAAATATTGATTTTAAAAGAATTAAAGTTTTTCAAAGGATTTTATAAAAATAATTTCAATAATTAAAATAAATAAAAGGTTACATAAATTAAATAAATTAACTTATAGGTACATGTTTTAAAACACATAAATTTATTATCCTAGGGCTGGAAAAGTGATGAAACGAAGAGGTATTAAACGTAAGGGTAATCTTGTACCAAACTCATTTGGGGTTTATCTCCTCTTTCACATTTTTAAGTATGAATGTTTTTCTAATTTCATTAAAATTATTTTACAATATCCTATTAATTTTATTCTATATGATATACATGTTTGTACAAATTCTAAATGTTTTCTAATCCATTTAAAAATATTTTTCAAAATGAATTTAATTTCCCAAAAATCCAAGTGAATCCTCTTGAGTTATTTATTATACACTCCAAAATGATTATGTTTTATGCCAAAATATGATTTCCATTTTTCATTAGGTATCACCATGGGTTATTCTTGAATGTATTATTTATGTATTCCTTATAAAACCCATTCCATTACATGGGTTTATTTCATGACAACAATATTTCTACATTATATGTGACATTCATGATTATGAACATTTTACAATGTTACAGGCGGGCCAAAAATTATAAATGATTCCACTTCACTAGGTTATGTGATATATCACATGATATTTGTTTTATTAATCATTAACAAAATTGTATTTTCTTTCACATTTATCATGTTATTATTTATGGTTGTTTGATATGTGTGAACTTGATGATATATTTATTCAAAAATATGTTTGGTATTGGACCACTATGTTATAATTCCAAATTATTATGAAAATTCCACATTACATGAATTTATAAAATATTTCGCTTACGATTAATATTATGATCCTGTGATTATTATGTAATTATATTGTTGTGATAAATACTATTGATTTAAGTCCCTTATTCCCCCCTGATATTCCTCCACTTGTATTTTATCTCACCACTTTCTATGATATATATCCTCATCTGATTATATATACTAATAAAAATGTGAGTGATTTTAATATGATAAAGTTGAAGGATTAACGTTTTTTTATATTTTATTATGTTCATGTGATGTATGAGAATAATTTTCTCTAGATACTAATCATTTAGATTCTTTAATGTTTTACTACTATGTTTCTTATGTTAAATAATTATTCAAGAGTCATGTAAAAAAATATGGGTCACTATAGTTGGTACTATAGGAAGTATTTTGTTAATTTTGGAATTTATATTTTAAAACATTCGTAAAAATCTTGGGGGATAATTCTATATATATAAACAACATAAGTTTTAGTAATGTATAATAACATGTAGTTTCAAAGTAATGAAATCTATTTCATGTTGTTAAAAGTATAAGTGGATCTACCATAGTTTTACCTATGGTTAATAATCCCAAATAGGGTGTATTGGGTATCAAATCAATAATCATCGAGTACATGACAATGTGGAATTACTATACACCTATTTTAAAACTCCTAGGCATAATATTTAGATAATCCCAAACTATGTTCATACTAATATTAATGATATATAAATAATCTAATTATTTATTTTAATTATTTAAAAGAATAATTTATATGATCTTAGTGGAATCATTTTATAAAAATAATTAACATATGGATCACGTAACATATGAATTTAGGTAATTTTCACTTTATAATAAAACATTTATTCATTATTTATTGACTTGTGTTTCTTTACAAAATTTTTATTTTATAAAATTATGGAATTATATATAAAACATACCAAAAAACTATTTGAGTGACAATATGAGGATTTTCCAAACAATGTTTCCATTTCCATGTGAGGTGGAGTTCAGAACATCATGGAGATTCCTACCCTACTATCAATATATATGAATAATAATGTAAAATAAATGGAATTAAGACCTTCACAAAATAGGGAACAACAAGTTATTGAGTCATTTATGTGGTGATGACAAATCAAATTCAACTGTTCTACTAATCCATTTTTCATGAAAAACCAGGTGAACTCAATATAGAATTTCTTTTTTATGATTAAAAATTCCGAGAAGGATAATATTATCATGGTGGTATATCTTTTATATGATGATGTGGATCAGTGGTTTTTGTTTTAATAGAATATAAATAAAATGAATGAAATGGTGGAAATATTTTGTGAAGTAATTATATTGTTATTTCTTAACAAATATTTCCCTCAAACTCTTCAAAAAAATATGAATAGATAATTCCTATAATATATGAAAAAGAGGGGGTTAATCAATCATAACATATGAGGAAACATTCAAAGGTATTTATAGGTGTGATTCATCTTTTATTATCAGTAATGATAGAAAAATAATGTGTCCCTTTTGAGGAATAAAATTACACCTTCAAAAAATGTTAGATATCCTATAACTAAAAATTCACCTGGAATTAGTTCTATGCTCTCTAAAAGTAGATATGGTTCTTCAAGAATGGTCCTATGGTTATTTAGATAAGAAATAAAAGATGGAGTTTCAGGATAGATAATCTAATTAATATGGAATAAATAATATCTAACCATCTATATGTCAAACATTTTGGAAGAATAATATTAATAATTACCTCATAGGGACAATAAAATGCTTCAAGTGTGGGTGAAAAGGACACTAACCTCATGAATGTGGAAGAGACATGAAGAAGCTGGCCAACATGATAGTGGAAAGAAAAGAACCTACCAATTCCCCACCTAGGGTTTAATGATTCAACAATTACAAATAGGGTAACTATGAAATATTATGCAAAAACCCATAGTTCATGGGTGGTAATTAGTGTCAACAAACCTCAAAGTCAAAGAAGTAAGGGAAAGCTTATAAAATCACTATTGTTGAGGTGGAATGTGAAAATGATGTCCTATAAGATACACATTATACTCACTCAAGAATGGAAATTATTTAGGTTGATTATGGTTCTATACATTACTTTATATCCATCATGTTAATTGTTGAATCAATAAAATGTTACCTTGAAGTGGATATATTCATAAAAATACACAGTGGTGATTAATGCAACCCTACTGTTGGACTATTATAATGTGTGTTTCTGTTATAAGATTCTTATAGAAAATCTAAAAATTATACCTTTAGTGGAATTTGTTGCTATACTGGGTGTGGATTAGATATTTTATATATATCTCAGATCATATATTAATAATAAAAAATTAATTTTCTATATTTTGAAACATCAAATTATCTTGTAAAAATTCAAGGAAGATCATGAATCTCCTTTAGAAAATCCCTCAATAGTGTAGGTGTTGATACCAAGTAAATAATCATACATTTATAAGTGGTTAAATATAAATAAATTATTATTCCAGAAGTATTACCATTACGATATTACTGACCTAATTTCCCCCATATCATGAGGTATATTTCTCAATAAAACTCATACCTAAAACCACTCCTATATCCAAATGCCACTATAAGATGTACTTGATCATGTTAGTGGAGAAAAAGAAGAAGTTATAAGTGAAAATTAAAAATCGTTTCATCTTACCTAGTGCATATCCATGAGGTGTTGCATTGATATATGTAAATAAAAAGTATAGATGATTGAGATTGTGGGTCAATTACTGGGATCTTAAAAAGATAACAATTCAGAATAAGTATCATTTCCAAGGATTGATGATTTTTTCTATCAACTAAAAGAATATTTGTACCTCTCAAAGGTGGATATTAATTTTTGAAATAAATAACTAAAGGTGAAAAGGGAATATATTTCAATGAAAACCTTTTATTTATTTTTGGACACTATGAGTTCATTCTGATTCCCTTAAGACTTACCAATGACCCTTCTATTTTAATGGGTTTGTTGAAAAGAGTCTTTAGATACTACCTTCAAAAATGATTTGTATTACTTATTGATGCAATTTTAATTTACTCTATGTCTAAGGAGGATCATAAAGATCATATATGAATTGTGAAATAAATATTAATAAAGGAGAAAATGTTTTCTATGTTAAGTAAGTGTAACGTTTGGATACCTCAAGTCACATTCATTGGAAACATGATCTTAAGAAATATTTTTTTTGTACTATTCAAATACAATGTTGTTTAATGAAGGGACAATAAAATTAAGTGTCTTAGAAGGAAATATTTTTCAGATATTATCTTGGTACTAAATATTTTTTAGTGATAAATTTATCATGATTTTCAAGAACTCTAAATAAGTTAAAATAGAAAGAGGTAAAGTACATGTAGATGTAGGAACATGAGGAATGCATTATGGAGTGAAATTATAGGCCAAACATTATTCTTATACTCACACTACTATCCTGTGGAGAAGGTTTTATGATATATAATTATTCGTAAAGAATGGAATGGGTTGATTTCTATTTGGAAATGACAATCTTATAGACTATGCCTCTTTATAGTTATAGATACATGGTCTAACCTACCTGATGAATGATATATATTAATTAGAAGTTATTTTAACATTGAATATTTAGAAGTTTTAATTCTATTTTAATATATATATATATATATATATATATTCAAATTGTTAGTGTATAAATTATATACTCACATAGAAAGAGTTCAACATGCATCCACAAATATGGTTAAAGACGATGAAATATCATGATTTTTTATTCAATACAATAATGGAAAGTTGAATAGGGAATTAGATTCCCTTAGTTGAAAAGAACCTATTACAATATTTATGATTTATATTGATAAATATACTATCTTACTTGATATGAAAAATAATGGTTACATAAATCATATTGGTAGGGTATACATCATTGATTTCCAAAAATTGTTTCTAGTGCTCTATCCACGAGAAGAGCCAGGAGGAAAAGGGGATGATCTAGAGAATAAAATAACGTTTGAAAATGTAATAAAGAGAGAAATTCCTAAATAAATAATTGATGAAGATGATTTTATTGGTTTTGAACTATTATTTATGTGTCTAAATAGCTATATATAAAGAAACATCTATTAGATAATGAACATATATAATCTTTCTCCATTCTTCCAAAAAGATCCAAAATATACCATTATATTTGAGAGAGCCTCCGGTGGGAAAAACGAAAATGGAGATCACTGAGTATATCTCAAATTTTGTTTGATATCACTAATATATGGTGGGGTGATAGAATTATAACGGTATGATTCAACCATTAACCATACCCACATTGTAATGGTTGAACATCACCATGAAATTTGTAATTGGTCTCCCAAAGATATTCAATGTATGAAAACTGATATGGGTTTTGGTGGATAAACTCACACATAATGCCCACTTTATCTCTATTAGGAATTATATATCACATGAGAAGCTTGCTATGATATGTATAATGGATGTCTTGTGGATGATACTATAACTACATTTGATCATATCTCATCATGATCAAAGGTACAATAATAAATTATAGAGACGTATTGAACATGTAGAGAATAATAAATTGTATTTTATTAAGGACTATCACTCCAAAATGATGGCCAAATTGAAGAGAGCATTAAGAATCTTAGGGAAATTTTGAAATTCCACTCAATGGAATTTCAAGTGGGATGATATCAACAACTCCCATTAGTTGTGTCCTTATTCACCACCATCATCCAATGGATCATTCAAATAGATCTATATGAAGATATAAAGGGTAATGGATGTTGAAATCCTATATGTCTGGATAAAATTTTAATAATAAAAGATACATGGACATGATTTATGTAGTAAATAATTGAAAAGGTTTAATCCATGCAAAATCTATATATTATTCCTATAGTCGGTATAAGAGCTATGCTGACAACCATTAAAGGGACTTGAGGTTTGATGTTATAGACAATGTTTTCCTTTAAATATATCCTTGGAAAGGAATCATATGGTTTGGAATGAAAGCGAATTTTAGCCTTAGGTGCATCGACCACTTTGTTATCCTTTATCGCAGCAGTGTATTTGTCTATCTATAATCACTTCCACCAAACATGAATCATGTACATGATGCGTTTCATGTATCTATCCTATGAAAGTACATACTTTATCCTCGACATGTACTGAATCTGAATGTGATATAACATGATAATGACCTATTTTATTAGGAGTAACTAGTGAAGATATTGGACCATAGAGACAACGTTATATTAAACAATACTACTAACCATTTCAATGTTCTCTGACATAACCATACAAATAAAGAGGTTATATGGGAACCATAGTAAATGATAACACATAAGTAAAATCATATATTTTCCACAAATAATATGAGTTAAAATTGTATGGAATAATTTTAAAAGGGGTGAATAATATACTGCCCTAAACATTACTAGTTTCAACTATTTTCCAAATAAATGTGTTTTTTATTATTTTATAGTATTAAACACATTAAAAACTTAGAGAAATCAAAAAAAAATTGTCTCTCTATTGAAAATCATAATTTATTTAAAAAACATAGACCCATTAAAATTCCAAATATTATACCGGGAAAACATATATTGTATATAAAAGTTTCAATGGGATATTTTGGTTCTCCAAGATATATTAAAATCGTTATTCCCACAAAAAAACTATAGAAAAGAAACAAAATATTATTAAACTAATCAAAAATTTATAAAATGAAAATTTAGATAATTTTGAGGAATGGATGTTTAAATTTAATAGAAAAATAAAGTGGTATTTATATAAGGTAATTTTATTGTTTCAATATTAATATATATGTCATAATTGTAATGTGACTATTGGAATTGTAACCTGACCATTTGAAATAGAAATATGACTGTTGGAAAAGTATGATAAGATAAAAATAATAAAATATAATTAAAATAATATTTATCATAATTAATTTTAAATAAATATAAATATTAAAATACCGTAAAATAATTATCATTATTAAAAACTCAAATAAAATATAATTTTTTTTAATAAACATTATTTTAATTTCTTTCTCAAAAATTATATTTTCAAAATAAAAAATTAAAATTACCTATGTTAGAATATTATTTTTATAAAAATAATTTTATTTTTAAAATAACAAGGTCAAAAAATATTAATAATTTTTTATTAATTTTTTCAAATTACTCAAATATTTAAGTGAATAATAAAAATACTATTTTTCGGAACTAGTGTATATTCAGTTACATAATTTATAATGTTATAATTAATTAATAAATTATAGAAAATTTATAATATATAAAAAATATATTTAATTTCATAAGTGGGTTATTTAAATTTAATATACATATTATCCAAACCAAAAAATATATTTTCCAATGTCTAAAGTGTTAATTATTCCTCTAATATAACAATTTTTCATTTTCCTCCTTCCCTTTTGATTATAATAATATATTCATATTACAAAGTGTTTTCAATTTTAAAAATATTTTTATTTAAATCAAATATATTTCATAATTTAAAAAATATTACATTTAAAAGGTTTACCTCCGATAAAATATTTTATTCAATATATTAACTCAAAATACTCCTCTCCTCAAGTATAAATAACAACTCACCCCTCCCTTGGAAAACAACATCACTACAACTTAACAAAGATACGAATCTACCCATATTGCCTTCCCATAATCCCTTATTAATCCTTAGGTACATTTTAGATTCCTTCAACCCTTATATTTATGGATTTCACACCATAGAGAAAAAGAAACACTGATAAGAGGGTATGTTTTCATAAACTATTCTTCACATTTTTTCTTATCTTTGTCATTTTCTCTATTCCAAAAATTTACATTCCGAGATTAAGTGAGTATTATATTAACTCTACTTTAATGATGTTAGACTACTTAAATTATTTTTATTACAACATATTTATATGTTAAGGAACTCTTCTCTACACCTTTTCTAGTTTCTCGTCATTAGTTTTTATTGACAAACGAATACATTTATATGTCTCTAATCATCCCACCTTCATGGTTGGATGGTATTAATTAAATATAATATATAAATATTTCATGTTTTATAATATTATTTAATTAATATTCATTATTAATAAATAAACTTTAATTAAAATAGATAAATATAAATAAGAAAAAATAAATTAAGGAGAGCGTTATATCAAAAAAAATTACATTTAATGAAGAATATTATAAAATATTGTCCAATAATAATAATGAATCAATAGTGAAATTAAAGAAAATAATTTACTTCTGATTATATGTTTTAATAAACCAATGATTATAATTCTAGAGGAGTGAAAATAATGAAATAACAATTGATTTAAGGTAAATAGATTCTTGTGTCCAACTTATAATTATTAGGTTATCTTTTCTATCACATTTTTCCATACAAAGTTTCTTAAAAAATCCATGTAATTTCCTTATACAATCCTTTCCCTTTCATTTTTCTAGGATATACAGGTTTCTACCATTTCTATATAAATTTCTATTCCATTTTCAATGATTTTCAAAATGATTTTAATTTCAAAAACAATCACATTTATTCCACTTTATTTGTTTATTATCTACTCAAGAATGATAAAGACTTATTGAATAATATGATTTCTATTATTCCTTTGGTAAACCAAAATGTTATTCATGAAATTATTTTTTACTAAAAAATTATGAAACCAATTCCATTCCAAGGACTTATTTCATGGCTTTGATTGTTTTGCATTATATGTGTCTTGAATGATTATGAGCCTTTTATGATATGATGGGTAGTCCCAGAACTATATTTTCCTACAATTCATTGTCTAATTTTATATATCTCATTATATTTTGTTTATTATTCATGAACACAATTTGATATTTGATCATAATTATTATGTTAGAATTTATACACATGTGATATGAATTAATAGGATACTTGAATAGTTGATAATTATGTGTGGTATTTGACCATTATGATATGATTTTTTATTTCAATTCTTATACGAAATTCCATGATATCATCTAATATTTTCCTCATTATTATGATGATGATACTATTATAATTATGTGATGATGTTTACTATTTTAACCCATGTTCTATTGATTCTGCTCCCTTACAACTCCTGTGATATTCTAACCCTTATTGTGGTTTTATCTCACCCTATTTGTTGATGTATATCCTTAGGTGATTACATATACTAAGGAGAATGTGAGAAATTTTAGGAGAATAAATAATAAATATTTAAATAATGATTATGGTTTATTATGTGTACGTGATGTATGATAAATTTTTCCTATGGTACAAAACGTTTCAATCATTTAATGAATTATTATTATGTGTTTTATCTTAAAAAATATGTAATAGTCTTTTATAGAAAATATGGATCACTATATTTCACTATGGTACTCAAATGACCAATATAATGCATCTCTGGGATTCCCTTATATATTTGAAATCTTATTAAGGTAATATACTCTCCAATATTGTCTACGAAATGTCTCTCACATAAGACACAAATCAGGGGGAAACTTTCCCTATACCAAATGAAATTTCAAATGGAGACTCATATTCCAGAATATACTCCGTAGGGTTCTAACCTATATATATACATCATACATCACGTTCCATGTCATCATCTCAATCCGATGATCTAATCATCAAAAAAAGGTATATATAAGCCTATCCTCTCAATGACCATTATCTCATCCGACAACATATATATAGATACATAACCCTATGATTATGTATTTCGATAATACCATATTCAATTTTATTAAAAAATATAATTCTTATAATAATTTATTCTGGAAAACACCATAAATGATGTTGTTGACACATTATGTAACTAAAACTAGTTTCCATTTGAAACAAATATCAAGGCATCATGTTCTTATACTATCCCACCACGGTATACTACACATCGGTTACAATATAGACTACATAGTCATTTCAAATGGGAATGTCACGACCCGTCCCCTGGGGCCCATGTCGTGGCTACCCCAAACCCGCATTCCATAGGCTAGGGGTTGACGACTTGGACCAATGGTGTATTCCCCAAAAACTGGGAAGGCAATTTCTTTTATAACCTGTAAACACACGCAACCAAACACACTATAAGATACGAACGAAAGTCCACTACATAACCATAAGAGTGCTTAAAGTAAAAAAGGGGGCTGAAATACAATCCCAATAGTAAAGGTACAAGTAAAACTGATATACAATACCACTAAAGAAAGGAAAAGAACAACTATTGGATTGTCCTTCGAAGTTCCTACCTGAAGGGTCGGTACAGATCGCCTCCTCAACACTCCACATCCACCTATCTCCTTTTCATACCTACACGCCATATTTTCCATTTCCATGTACCATCCAGTCCTGATACTCTCAGCCTCAGACAACACTCTCCATTGTCTGCATCCAAAAAAAAGGTGTGGGCATAACCTGTGCATGGGTGAGAATAACGACACTCTATAGGGACCCCAAGACCATCTAGGTCTCACAAAATCCAGCAAGGATAAAAAACAAAGTATTAAATCAATAGATAACCTTAGTTAGGTATATTACCATAAATATACCTAAGTTATTAAGTAATCAATCTCATTCATGAGGAAAAAACAGAGGTACTAACTCAGATCACACCATGATTTATTTCCAGTGTAGTATAAAGTAAATTTCCAAACACCTTAGCTGCTGGATAACTCCTCCTATGTCGAGTACAGTGGGCCTGACAAATCACACAAAGTATCTTCCCCCTAACCATGGACTTTTTAGGTACTCCACCTGTCGAGTATTGAGGGACAACGGCATCACTAAGAGGTGCTCCGCACCGTGGGTCTGCCACGTCACCAAGGCGCTCCACCTAGTGGCTTGCTGAGGTACTTCTCCTGTCGAGTACCGTGGGTCTGCCGCATCACCAAGGAACTCCCCACTATGGGTCTGCCGCGTCACCATGGAACTCCCCACTGGGCCAGTCGGGACACTCTGAGTCGAAACAGTTAGCATTCGTCAAGTCTCAGCCAACCACTAGGTTCCCGAACTATACTTTCTCATCTCTGGGAGGATCTGCTCCAAAATATACTGGTAGATACTCTAAATTCTAATAAGTCCCACAAATACATATTTCAATGGTGCACCACATCATAGGGATCTCAACTCAATAGACGGCACGTCAAACGGACGCCCGGTGTATGAGTTATTAGCCTTTTAGACCAAGGGTCCCGGTTCGATTTGTGCTCTATCCAAATTGATAGTTCCCCATCTTAATCAAAATCTCAATGGGTTATCACTCAAAAGGAACGTCTCGCTCCATGATTTCCAGTGCTGCTAATGGTTCGTCAAACGGATGACCGGTGCCAAAGTTATGGCCAGAAGAATGTAATTGGGTCGTAGTGGGCCCGAGTCTGTTCTAACCCGGTCAGACTGACACGGACCGACATGGACTGGGCCGACCCGGTTCGGGTCGATTCCGCCCAACCCGCTGGGCCTGGCCTGTCCCGCAGTGCGTCCCGACTTGTTAGGTTTGGCCTGGCCCACTGGGTCTGGCCCGACAGGCCACGAAGTCCGGCGGAGAGTGCCACAAGGGCTACTCGACTAAGGGGTGCCATGAGGGCGCAGGGCGACTCGGCATAGCCCGGGTCGGATTGGTCAAGGACAGCGTGAGAGAGCGGGGTGGCGGTCCAGCCGCGAGGAGGCGGTCTGACCGTGAGATGGCGGTCCAGCGGCCCAGGGTGGGGTTCTGGCCTCAGGGCGCCGGTCCGGTGACGGGTGGGCGGACCTGCCGTGGGCAGGCGGACTGGCCTTGGGGCGGCGGTCTGGCCGTGGGGCAGCACCTCGGCCACAAGGGGATGCAGAGCCGGGGATGGCGACAAGGGCTGTAGGTGGCACAGAGGCCATGGGGCGGCAACATCGGCCACAAGGCGGTGCCGTTGTGTCATCGTCTTTGTCATGGTAGGCGGTGGTGTCGGCTTCCATTCTCATTCCCTTCATGGTTAGTCGCCATCCACCACCTTCATGAATAACACCACAAGATTTGCAGAAGGGTCGGGCCATGTAGGATTCACCCGTACCATCCTCGTTAGGGTGGTAGCATATGGATCATCAAGAAAAAATAACTTCAAGTTACAACATCCCCCAACATTTCATTCCCAAACCCCAAAAGAAACCAAGGAATGAATAACGGTAAATTATTATGATGCAAAAAACCCCATATCTCATTCATTTGATGAAATTTGCGCAAAAAAGTAATACGGTCGTTGATTCGCCGTAGATGAGGACGTCCCACATTAGAAGAAGTCTTGATCAACAAGGTTGAAAGAGGTCAGTATTCTTCTTTGTCAGAGTGTTCTTCATTGGGAGGTGATGTTCTTCATTAGAGATCTTTCTCCCTTGTTTTCCCAATCCACATTTGACAAAAAATGAATATCCAACCAAATAAAATATGTTTTACTATTTAATTTGTTTGTGATTCAAAATTTGATTAATTAATTGGAATCAATAAATCTATTGCATTGGAAAAATTAAAAAGGAGGATATGAAGGGTTGGCACAATTAATGTGGTAGTGGGTTGGCATAATTAAGTTGGGAGCTCAAGAGGTTTCTCCCCCACTTAATTTAGTGTTCCAGTGGTTTCTACCTTATGTGGTCCCCACCACCATAACCTCTCATAGGAGGTTAGGTTTGGGTGGTCCCCACCACAATAACCTCTCATGAGAGGTTAAGGTTTGGTGGTCCCCACTTCCCAACTTCCACACAGAGGTTTTAATAAATTAAATTAAAATAATTCTAAACAACTTTATTTTTATATTATTCATTCATGAAATTCCCAAAATCTATCTTACACTCCCAACCCACTACCGTCGAGGTGACCGTCTCCTTAAGTGAATACCGGTGCTGCTAGTTCAACGGTGTCCTCAAATATCAATTCTGAGCACCGGTTCTAAATTTAGAAAAACCCGCTTGCACGTTTTCTAAACGTACACGAAATAATGTTCAGAAATTCATTTCGGGCACTTCGTGCCTCGTAATTGCACGCCTTAAATTTTTTTGGACTCGTAAAATTATCATTTATTTAAAAACAATTACATGGAAATTCTGGGTCTTTACGATCTCCCCACCACATGGATCTACGTCCCCGTAAGCCAGAACTCAAACTAAGGTAACAAGTGGGGGTTCTGAGCACGCATATGAGCTTCCCGCTCCCATGTTCTCTCCTAGAGGTTCCCGTGCTACTAGTGAAGACACACTAGAGGTATCGACCGTCCACAATGGACCCACTCTTATCGACACTCAATCTCTACCGAAACCTCCGTAAACGTTGCGCCATCGTCGACGTCGAGCTCACCATGGTCGATGATGTGAGAATGGTCGTGCACCTATCTCCTCAGTTGGGATACGTGGAAGACATTATGCACACAGTGGAACTGAGGAAGAACAGCTAAGTGGTAATCCACCTCAGAAACTCTGATGAGGACCTAAAAAGTTACGATGAGTCTCAAAAATAACTTTCCATCTCGGCCAAATCATTGTAATCCTTATCGAGGTGAGACCCTTATATAGACATGGTCACCATCCTCAAACTCTAGAGGTCCCCATCTTTTGTCAGCGTACAAATTCTGCCTACTCTGTGTAGTCTTAATCCGCTCTTGGATGATATGCACCTTCACTGTGGTAGCCCAAACCATCTCTGGTCCCACGAGTGCTGACTCTCCTGGGTTAGTCCAGCACAAAGGTGATCTTCAAGGTCACCCATATAAGACATCGAAAGGTTCCATCCCAAGGGTTGAGTGATAGTTGTTGTTGTATGAAAACGTCCCCAAAGGTAAGTGATCCTCCCAGTTGCGACCAATGTCAAGGACACAAGTGCGAAGCTTGTCCTCGAGGGTCTTAATAGTCCGCTCAGTCTATCCATCCATCTGCGGATGGAAGGCAGTGGTCAAAGGTAGCTGCATCCTGAAAGCCTCCTGCAACCCCTTCCATAGCTGGGATGTAAAATGTGCATCACTATCGATGACAATTGTCGTGGGTACTCCATGTAGCCGCACAATCTCCTACACATAGAGGCATCCCAATCTCTCTACTAAAACCTGCTCTCTGATCGGTAGGAAGTGGGCCAACTTGGTGAGTTGATTGACAATCACCCAGATCGAGTCATTAACTCTTGATTTACCTGAATGTTATGCCATGAAGTACATCAACATACCATCACACGTTCACTCTGGGACCTCTAAAGGCTGAACCAAGCCTACTGGTACCTGATTCTCCACCTTTAGTTGCTGCCATATGAGGCATAAAGAGACAAATTCTGCTACTGCTTTCATTATTCCTGGCCACTAGTGTTGTCATCAGAGATATTGGTACATCTTTTCCCATCCTGGATATACTGATAGAGGGTAATTGTGGAAATCCATAAACACTTCCTCCTGAAGTGACACTGGTACCATGGTACATCCTCTGAAGTGGATGACATGCTCCCCACCTTCAAAAAATCCATCAGGTGACTATCCTATGGATATTTGAGCATGTCGTGCCTCGTAGTCAGCATCCGCACATTGTGCCTCCCTAACTCTTTGTATAAGTGGTGGAGTGACTGTAAGAGATTGAAGGAAAGATGCTCCACATCTGTCAACAAAAGAAATCTGTAAAGCGGCCAGCTAGTCTGTTGCCACACCTAACAACTATAAACTAGACCTCCTAATAAGTTCATCTTCTACAACGTTCCCCTTCCCAGGAGTATAGACTATCTTGAAGTCATATTCCTAGAGGAACTCAATCCAAAAACATTGTCTAAGGTTCAGGTCATTTTGAGAGAAGATATACCTGACATACTTATGATCAGAGTAAACGGTAAAATAGTCACCCATCTGATAGTGCCGCCACATCTTCAAGGTGAAGACCACTGCTACTAACTATAGGTCATGGGTTGCGTAGTTTTTCTCATGATGTATCAGTTGTCAAGAAGCATATGTGATCACTGCTCTCTCCTACATCAGAACACATCCGAGTCTGGTCCCTGATGCATCACAGTAAACTACGTACTCTATGCCCTCCTCTGGAAGCCTCAAGATGGGGCCCTAGTCAGCCTCCACCTCATCCCTTGAAAAAACTGCTAGCATCTCTCCAACCACATTAAGGGATTCCTCTTCTTCATCAATGCTGGAGGAGGTTCTGAAACTCTGGAAATGTCTAGCAGAAACCTCTGGTAATATCCTTTAAAACCCAGGAAACTCTATAATTCCATCACACTCCTGGGTGGCTCCCAAGAAAGTACCGCCTCATTCTTCGCAAGACCAACTACAACTCCAGCCTCCAATATGACATGACCCAAAAAGTGAACCTCTCATATCCAAAATTGGCACTTCAAGAGCTTACCAAAAATATGGTGCTCTCGGAGTGTGTCTGGTACTACCCACAAATGATAGGCATGCTCTTCCTCCATAGTTGAGAAAATCAGAATTTCATCAATGAAGAATACTACAAAGCGATCAATGTATGGCTGAAATATCCTATTCATGGGTCCCATGAACACTGTTGGAGCATTGTTGACATAGAATGTAATAACCAAAAAATCGTAGTGGCCGTACCAAAATCTAAAAGTCGTCTTCTTCACATCCTCATCTCATTCGTTGAGTTGATGATTGCATGATCTGAGGTCTATCTTCGAGAACCACCTTGTTCCTTTCAGATGATCAAAGAGTTCATCAATCATCAGGAGTGGGTACATGTTCTTCACAGTAACCTCGTTCAGGCATCGATAGTCAACACAAAGCCTCAAGCTCCAATATGCCTTCTCGGTGAATAGAACTGGGGATGCTCAAGGAGAAACACTGGGCTAGATGAATCCCATCCCATGCAAGTCCCCTAGCTATACTCGCAGCTCACAAAGCTCCGCAGTAGCCATCCGATAAACTGGTGTAGATATCGGTGCCGTTTTAGGGTACAAGTTAATGTAAAAGTCCACCTATTTGCGAGGAGGTAGACCTAGGACTTCATTAGGGAAAACATCTGCGTACTGGTCCACCACTAAAGGATTACTCTAACTCTCCACTTCAATCGCTCTGAGGGTAAGGAAAGCCAACTGATGAGAAATCAGCTGCACCATCCTCCAGATAAGTCCATACTGCGCTGTAGAGGCTCCCTTCTCGCCGGTGAAGGTAAAACTGGTCCCATCCGTGTGGACACACAACACTTTTTGCCTAATATTGTCAATCTAATCATGGATTGTAGAAAACCAGTACATACCCAAGATGATGTCGTAAGACCTCTACACTGCTACTAGGAGATCCCATCTGAATATCTCGCCTCCTAGAGTAAACTCACACTGGCGGTACCAGTGCATAATTGTCGAATCTGCTATAGTAGGAGTCTCTAGCCGTAAGGATCGAAGAAATGGCTCTGTTGGAATCTCCGACATCCAGAATATAGAAGTGTCAATAAAACCAATGGCTGGAAAGAGTGTTTATAAGTACTGAAACTAAGATGGAGTAGACATAGATCCTACCTCGTATCATCTCCGGAGCACCGTGATCATAGGCCTCAGTTGCCTGGAGCTGATCTCTCCCCTTTCCACCAGCTCCATACAGTCACGGTGAACCACCAGGTGGTGGTGGTGGTGGTAATATATCGAACTGTCGCCCCCCCCCCCCCACTAGCTACAAGACCATCTATTCTGCATCATTCGCCTGCTCCCTACAAACCACCTCGATTGAACCTCTATCTCTACCCGGGTGGTCCCTCAACTGTCTTCTAATAACATGTATGACGGGTCAAACAGTCACAATCCATGTGACCATGCCACCTCATGGGAAACACTACCCGCTCCTTGCATAACTGGCTCCACATTGGGTTCCCTGCACAATCGATCCTGAGTCATGTGGTCGTCCACCTGTTTTACTGGTCCACTTAGACCTCTGTGATGTCTGTCTGCTTCCAGCTACAGAAGACTCCACTACGTGACTATTGGTGGTGGGTCTCACTGCTAGTGACTGCCCAGCATGAAAACTTTCCACCAAGAGGGCTCTCTCTAACACCCCCACTTGTGTCGGGATACTAAGTGAGATCATTGACGCCTTAATCTCCCGCATGAGCCCCTACTCGATGGTCTGGGACCTGAAGAATGGGTCTTGCACCACATCTGGGGAGTAGCATGATAGGTTATTGAAACTCACTGAGTATCACACTAGAATGCTGCAGATGAAGTAACTTCTGAATGCACACTATGCGAACAGTTTCTGTGAAAAACTCTGCCTGAAACAGACTCTCAAAGTCTGTCCAGAGAGGTGTCACCTCGTCGTTAACCTGGAGCATCAAGCTCCACCATCTTCGTTAATACTTCCTTTAGAAGTCTGGCGGTAAGGATCACCATGAGATCGGAGGGGGTCCCTACGAGTCGGAAGACTCTCACCATAGCCTCCAGCCAATCCTCAGCCACCTGTGGGTCCATCTCGCCCCTGAACATGGGTGGCCTCTGGCACTGGAACTCATGCAACGCACTCAAGCTGCGTGCACCCTCTGCTGCAGGGGCAGGTGGCATCAGTATCTCAACAGGGAATTGTACCATTGGGGCCTTCGCTGGTGCCACTACTTTAAGAGGTCCCATCACCGAGGCCTCATCGATCGGTGGGCTATCTGTGTGTACAAATATCGGAACTCTAGTTGGATGTCTATGTGGAGGCATACTAAAATAAAACAGGTGCACTATGGTCAGAAAGTTATACCTAGTGAGCTAACCTGGTGAGCTAACTCAAAGAGTTCAGAACGAAGTCTCTTGAAAACACAAACACAATCAGTTTTTTCGTACACTGAGTCGGATATCAGAATTCAGGGTCTTAGTGTATGGATACGTCAGTCGCCGCACTAAAACTGGATACCCAAAACTGATAACCACATTTACTACACTTAAAACTATTTTTGTTAAAAAGAATGATCCAGGTCCTATGTTCTGCGGTAGAACCGACTCCTATGATACCAATTTGTCACGACCCATCCCCTTGGTCTTATGCTGTGACTACCCCAAGACTAACTTCCATAGTCTAGGGGCAGGAGACTAGCACCAAAGGTGTATTCTTTAAAAGCTGGGAAGGTATTGTCTTTATAACCTGTAAACACACTTAACCAAACACACAACAAGATACGAATGCATGTCAAATGTATAACCAAAAGTGTGTTGAAAGTTAAAGGGGGCTGGAATACAACTCACCAGTAATGGTACAATATAAGTGGTATACAATACAACTGTATAAAGAGAAAATAACAGCTACTGGATCTTCCTCTAATGCTCGTACATGAAAGGTAGGTATAGATCGCCTCCTCAGAAAACCACGTCCACCCGTCTCCTTTGCGTACAAGCACACCGTATGGTTCACCTCCAGGTTCCATACAGTCATGGAACTCTCAGACTCAGTCAGCACTATCCGTCGTCTGCATCCAACACATCAAGGTGCATGCATAACCTATGCAGGGGTGAGTATAACGATACTCATTATGGACCCCGAGAACCTCTAGGTCTCACAAAATCTATCAAGGATAAAACACTAAGTATGAAATAAAATGATAACCTTACTTTGATATATGCCCATACATATACCTAAGTTATCATGTAATCAATCTCAATCATGATGAAATCATAGAGGTACTGACTCAGCTCACACCAGGATTTATTCTAGGCGTATTTTCAAGTAAAATTCCAAACATCTTGGCTACTGAAGAAATCCTCCTCTATCGAGTACAGTGGGTCTACCGCATCACACATGGGTACTTACCAAAATCCTTGGATTGCTGAGGAACTCCTCCTATCCCGTATAATGGGTATGTTGCATCATACAGAGGGGCTCCCCACCGTGGGTCTACCGCGTCACAAAGGTGCTCCCCCTCGTGCCCTGCTGAGGTAATCCTCTAATCATGTATCGTGGGTCTGCTGCATCACCACGGTGCTCCCCACCATTGGTCTACCGCGTCACCAAGGGGCTCCCCACTAGGCTAGTCATGTCACTCCAAGTCGAAACGGTCCATAGTCATCACGTATCATTCATCCAATGGGTTCCCGCACTATGCTCACTCATATCCAGGAGGATCCTCTCCACAAGCTACTGGTCAATAATCCAACTTCCATGAATTCCCACAAAGAAGTATCTCAACGTTCTACCATGTCATAGAGGTCTCAATGCAACAAATGACGCGTTAATCGGACGCCCGATCTGTGAGTTATTAGCCTTTTTGTCCCGGGGCCTAGTTCGATTTGTGCTCGATCCAACTTGAATATTCCCCATATAAATCCAAATCTTAGCAGGGTATCACTCAAAGGGACCACCTCACTCCAGGATTTCCAATTCTGCTGACAGTTCATCAAATAGACATCTCGTGCCAAAGTTATGGCCAAAAGAATATAATTGGGTCGTAGTGGGCTCAGGTCCGGTCTGACCCAACCCACAGTGTGACCTGGCCCGTTAAGTTCAGCTCGGCCCACTGGGTTCAGCCCGACCTGGCATGCGACGAGGTCTCACGGAGAGTTCCACAAGGGCGGCTCGACCGAGGGGTGTCGCAAGGCCGCGAGGCAGCTCGGTTCGGCCCAGGGCGGCTCGGATAAGGACGGCGTGAGACTGGGGTGGCGGTCTGGCCGGGGGGGGGGGGGTGGTCCAGCCGTGCGACGGGCTGAGGACCCATCGTGGGGAGGCGGTACGTCCACTAGGCGGCAGTACGGCCTTGTAGGGTGGCAGTCCGTCTGTGGGGCAGTAGTCCGGCCATAAGACGACGGTTCGTCCGTAGGCTGACGAACCTGCCGCAGGCTAGCGGACTGGTCGCGGGCTAGAAGACCGGCTGTGAGTGGCGGTTCGACCAATGGACGGCTCGGCCGATAGCGGGGCGACACCTCGGTCGCGGAGCGGTACCTCGGCCGCAGGGCGGTGCGGAGTCGCGGACCACGGCGGGGGCTGCGGTTGGCGCGGAGGGCGCAGGGCGGCGGCCGGTGCCACTTGGCGAAGCCGTCATGCCGTCTCCTTCGTTGTGACCATTGGGGGTACCAGTCGCCGATCCCATCCCCTTCGTGGCTGGTCGCTATCCTCCACCTTCACGAAGAACACCTCATGATTTGCAGAAGAGTCGGGCCATGTTGGTTTGGCCCTTACCCTCTGCGTTAGGGAGGTATCATATGGCTCATCAATAAATAAGAACGTCACGTTAAAACTTCCCGTAACATTTCATTCCCAAATCACCAAACAAACCATGGTATGAATATGGGAAAAGTATTATCATGCAAAAAAACCCATACATTGTTCGCTTGACGACGTTGTCACAAGAAGGTAGTACGGTCGTCGATTTTCCAAAGATGAGGATGTCCCACGTCAGACGAAGTCCCAAGGAAGATAGTCGAAGGAGGTTGGCATTTTTCATTGGCGGTGCAGTCTTCTTTGGGAGATAAAGTTCTTCGTTGGAGAGCATTATCCCAAGTCTTCCTAATCCTCCTTTTCTAACAAATTAATAGGCAACCAAATTAAATAAGATTATCTATTTAATTTGTTGGTGATTCAAAGATGGATTAATTAATTGGCAACAATAAATGGGTTGTGTTGGAAAAATTAAAAAGGATAATACCTAGGGTTGGCACAATTAAGGTGGAGGTGGGTTGGCATAATTACGTGGGGAGCTTATGAGGTTTCTACCCACTTAATAGGGAGTTCAAGAGGATTTACCTCGGGTGATCCCCAACACCATAACCACTCATGGGAGGTTAGGTTCTGGTGGTCCCCACCACCATAACATTTCATGTGAGGTTAAGGTTTGATGGTCCCCACTTCCCAACTTCCACATGGAGGTTTTAACAAATAAAATAAAAAAATGCTACACAACATTATTTTTATTTTATTCGTTCACGAAAAACCCAAAATCTATCTTTCACTCCCAACCCACTGTCGTCGAGTTGAATGTCTCTTTATACAAATACCAGCACTGCGAGTTCAACTGTCTTCTCATATTTCAATTTTGAGCACCGGTTCGAAAGATAGAAAAACCTGCTCGCATGTTAACTGAACATAACTCAAATAAGGTTCAGAAATTCATTCTGTGCACTCCGAGCCTCAGAATCACGTGCCGTCATATTTCACGGGCTCGTAAAATTTCCATTTATTTAAAAATAATAATTTACATGGAAATTATGGGTCTTTATAGGGACTACATTTTTAAGATACATATAACAATTTATCAAAAGAAATTATTTTGGTTTAACAAAGTGATATTTTATGGAAATGTTATATAGGAAAACACAATATAATTTTATATTGACACTTTAAGTAGATGAACCCACTATTATTAGTGATATTAAAAATCACAAAATTATCCATCTGTCTTGTGAATACTATATTCCAAATCTATTGAATTTACATGGTAATATTAAAAATGTCACAATATAAAAAACTATAATAACATATCAAATTAAAAAAATCCTCTTTAAATATATATCTCAATCATAATAGTGAAAAATAATAATTGAAATCCCATTTCCATGGTAACATGGAATCCTCCAAAAAAAGTGTTTATAAAGAATGAAAATAACTTCCATCATAGGATCCAACATGTTATTATATCATATTTCTACCATATCACCCTTACAAAGACAAAATAAAAATCCTACAATACGACTTTGTAGCATCCCCTGGTTAGAGACCACAAATCAATGTGACAGTTAGTGGTGTAATGTGACCATCAACACACGTACCCATATGCTAGAGGCTCCTGAATAACTAGGAGGGTCAAAGGTGTAACAGATAAGAGACTATACCCACATATTAGAGTGAAAACACAACAAAATTATCCAAAAATTCTAAATATAGATAATCAGGGTACACAGAATCCAATAAAAAAAATTGTTATAAAAAAATGTAATATAAAAGATTAAAATCATAGAACTGTACTATAAAACCACTGGTTTAACCATAATATAGAAAAATAAATAAGAATTAAAATTAAAGAACATGTTTTATTACCATCCATGAACCTCACTTTATCATATTCTGAAAATCATTATCATGATTTTCAATATTAATCTGTTAACCCAAAGACCCTACCCCACCATAAGTTGTTAAAAATGATCATTTCTAGAGTATCTAATTTCCATGGATGTTGGAGTAGGGTGTGTGAAAATATTATTACATCATCTAGAAAAATTCACCTAACATAAAATTTTTTCCTAGTATTAACTTGTGATATACATAGTCAATTGAACCATAATTTTGAAAGAGAAATATAAATAATCACTGTCAAACCTAGGGTTCTATGGTTAGAACTGATATTCACCATATCAAATTTTTCTTATTTAGTATTGTGTCTAAAAATTTGGAATACCTTACAATGGTCCATGTATGTAACCAATCATAATATCATCATAAATATATATTATCACTTGGTGGGTAACGTGTCTTTTCTAGATCATCACACACCCATATATACACATCTCCTCAAGGGTAGTGTGGGTTGTTTGTCCATCATATATAGTATTAGTTAAAATCAATGTATCCTCATAAACATCATTGAAATATATATATATATCATCAATATAAATTATCATATGATCTAATAGTATAGAAACCTTTAGGGTATTAGGTGAGTTATATCCTAAGGGGGTGGGGGTTGAGGGTGGAGGTGAATCATTGTTTGGAGTTTGTTTTTAATTAAAACTCTTTTTCATTAAAAATATCATCACCCTAATGATAATGATGTATTACATAGAGGGTAATCGTCTTTTTATCTTAATGCTTATATTATATGATTCCCTTATGACTTAACTATACTTCAATCATATATTATCTATGGTTTATTTACATTTTTGAGATTTTTCGTATAGAATATAAACAATAAAAAATATGGGGCACAATGATTTTTACATAGTTTACCACTACAGTTTATTCTAAATAACTTGTTATCAACAATGTTTTAGTGCACCAAATATCTAAAAAGTCACTACAAGGGTTTTGTTTCTAGTTATCCGATATATTACATTGTTAAGTGTTGATTCATTATCACCCTAGGATAACATCCCACAAAAATATCAATTTATACTCACTACATTAAAGGGAAAACAAAGTTAACTCATAGTAAAATAAAAATATCACTATATTGAAGAATATTTCACTACATATATATGATTTACATAGAATAAACACTTTCTCCTTCACAATAATATTTGTGACCATCACCTTGATAAATATATTCTTTCCCCAAAAGATTATGGAATCACATTCTTTTTCTTTGTAGAATATTACTATAATTACGTTCTTCCCTGGATGCAAATGATTTAAATTATTATTCTTCTTTTAAGGAAGGTTCTTCACCATGTTCCAAAACATAGTTATTTTTTTTGTTGAGATATAATCCCCAATAAACATCTAATAAACATGATATGCAATATTCTCTCTAGTTAAACAGTTTTTCCATAACATCTAGGTGAAATTTTATAGAGATCTTTACTCCTACATTTCATCCAAAAGTTTAAATTTAATTTCCTTCCATTTTTGTTATTTAAATTATCCCATTTAATTAATAAGATTATAAAACTCAATGAAATCGAACTCATCATCTATAATTTTGATCATTAACTAATTATTTTAGTTTCTAGTCATGTCCACCATATTGGATGAGACTACATAAATATAGTGTGATAAATGAACTATAGAATAAATAATATTTTTTACACATAAAATTTTACCTAAAACTCTCTACTACATCTTATAATATGTGATCAATAATTCATTGTGGTCATGGACTACTTCTCATTGGTGTACTTTCCTATTGAATTGATTTATAATTCTAGATCATTTAAGTTCCTCATAACTAACCAGGAGTCATGAAATGATATCCTATAACTTATTAACTAACCAAAAAGGTTTTGGTGTAGTAATTTTACCATGGTGTTAACTCATATAGGTGAGGAAAAGTATCAATTCATCTGTTATTCCTAATTCACACCCCCCCCCACATTGCTATTGGTTTCTATAGAATGGTTGTCTCCTATTTATCCTGACATCAATGAAACCATTTCACAAAGGTATAGAAAACCTAAATTTTATATTAAATCTATAGATTGACTAATATCCTATTACAATATAGTTTTATCTTCTGTTCTATACAATCTTACACATCCTAGTTGTCTGAAAATTTATTAGGTCACCCATAAAATGTTTCTTGAGTGATAATGCATAGATATCTTTTAACTCTTTATATTATGGAATTAAAGTATGAACAACAGCAAAATTTCTGTATTCTACGTAAACTTTTCTCTAACATCTATTTTCTTTCTTCTCATTCATGCCTTAGGGATAAAATGAATTGAAAAAATAATTTAAGAATCACCTTCATAGAATAGTAAACAATTTAAATAATAAATCATCATTAGAGATATATTCTTATTTAATTCAATAATTTAAATCCATTTGTAATTATTTCACATGTTATAAAAATAAATCCAACACAAATGTTTCCAAGGCCTTTTAAAAAAATCAAATAGAAATATTTAGGGTTCTAAAAATTTTCCTTCATGCATGGAATCTATTAGGCTATCCTCCATATGTTATATCAAAAATTCAACACAGAACCTCTGTAGTTAGTTTTAATAATTCCAACACAAACCTTTGGGGTTCCAATAAATCATCCTTTTTATTTTGTGGTCAATTTAACCATTATTTCTTTTAGAGAATTCTACATTATGGTTTAATTTTTTTAAATAGGGACCACTGCATAGTTCTTCTAAATCGCCTCTTATTTGGTGGAGTTCCCATATTAATTCTATTATATTTCTATCAATTCCCCTATAATTGATTTGGGACTTATAGTGGGGATTGTGGATAATCATACATTGGTCATGCCACACCAGCACCCACAATGGCATGAGTTTATTGGTCACAACGTAACCGCATACATACAAACAATATGAGGGATGTTATTATCATTTCCAATATCTCATTGAGAATGTATTATCATTTAATTTGGTAAACAATTTATCCCACATTTCATGACATAAGTGACTAAACCAACCTATAGATTTGTTACTAGATGCAGAACCTATTTACCCCACATAAAACGATATTGTTTTCTTTAGTGAATTACCTCACACATTTTTTCAGCATGTCTCACTATCCACTTATTTAATAAATTATTCTTGCTATGGGATATTTCTCACAAGAATTATATTCTATTCTTGATAATACCCATAGAAACAATGTGGGACTTGGTATATGTGTTATGGTGTATCGTACATCAACTATGCCTCAACGAAACCCACATAAGCACAAACATGACATGCTCAAGACTAATTCTACCAAAAAATATTACGTATATTAATCTCATATACCAAATAGTATAGGGTACATGGTGTATTATATATTTTGAAACTAAGAAACACACATGGATTATCATATTCCATCAAGTACAATGGAAATATCCTAGGAACACAACAGGAATATCATAAATTATAATGAAACATTTCCAGATACATGGAATCCTTAGAATCTCACACATCATATCATTTATAAATATTGAATATTAGGAATCATAAGAATATTATATGTCCTTAGGTGAAATGGGTAGATCATATGAATCCTTTAATTATTGCACATCATCAAGAATAACTACAAATCCTCAAAATACTAGGAATCTCATGTATCTTATTATGTATGACCACAAAATACTAGGCATCTTAGGGAAATCATGCATCATTATGTTCAACAACCAGACCCAAAGAATCCTTGGCATCTCATATATTATCTAGAATCATTATGTGATATGATTAATCAAGGGAATCTCATATATCATCAAGCATGATTTAGTATTTTGGGAATCCATGGAATCACATGTAATGATATCAAGAGTAACTCCGAAAACTTTGAAACCTTGGAATAACATTAAGTATTAGGTTTGGTCACTAAATATAGAATAATAATGGAATCTTATATCGAGTTCAATGTCCAAAATCTAGGTAGTAACATATATATATATATAATCATATATATATATATATAAACACATATATATAATCACGATGATGTATCCACCTAAACATGTCACATACTACCATGGGCAGCCTATTGAGTGCATGCCTTTTTTCTATCATTATAGTCATAATAGGATCACACCATAGATTTTGGTTATAAGGTGAAATGGTAAATTTATAATTACCAATTCCTTGTGTTAATACACTTTAGGGTAAATAAAAAATTGATGAACCAACTAAGGTCACCTATACCTTGTCATAATTTGGACACCCTTTTTGTGAATCCCCTGTACTATTCTTATCCCTCATCTCGTTTCTATTGACCATAGGGAATAATTTTACTAGGTATCACCATAATCGTGTCAATACCATGAAATAAAGCCATACATTAATCACTATAGATAGATAACATAAAGCTTGTCTATGTTACTTATTCCTCATAGGCCCATCCAATCATATAATCTATCATAAATATACCCATGGTATACCCTTAGGAAATCTTATTCTTATGGCATTTGTTCCATCAAACAACTATTTGATCACCTATCCTAAGAGTATATGGTTTATCATTTAAAAAGTAGCATATTCCTAGATTCCAATGTAAAAAATGAGGATATATATGCATGGTCCATCATATATCCATAATTAAGGGATTTAAGGCATCATATCACAACGTTCACTAAGATTAATTAATCTCACTTCATTAGCACCATTCGAGGGTCTATAAAACGAATAACCATGGTTGTAGAATAACTATATTCCAACGTTCTATCATGGAACCTAATAGTTTATTCATTTCATTAGTGTTTACAAACACAGTTCTATTCATTTTTAAAAAATGGATTGATTTCTCCCAGGTGGTGAGACCACATACCCCATGCATATAAAAAATTCATAAACCATAGTACATGTTTTGGGACCAACTATCTCTAATAAAGTTATTTCATTTTAGGAATGATCTAACACCCCCTCTAAATCATATTAAGTCCCATATAAGAATATTATATCTACATGATCCCCTATTGGATTTCTTTATATGAAATTTGACAAATAGTGTTATGTAGAATCCTAAAATGCACCTGAACCTGCAATGAAATGGAGAAAAAAACATGAGTTCTGCCTCTGAGGACATCTTATAATCACACTAATTAAATTCCCCATCATATAGGGATGGATGTACTATTATCTGGTTGAATATTCAAGGAAATCCTAACCGATGAAAACTAATGATTGAAAAAATAAGAGGATATAAGAAAAGTAAAATAGTGGGGAGGAACAAACATCAAATCAATGAAGGTATGAAATCCAATTCACTCTATTAAGAATATAATTTGTGGAAGATAAATGGAAGTGAAATGCTATATTTACTGCATATGAGGGGGAAGGATTGGGGGAGAGGAGTTAAAAACATTTAAATGAAATCCGAATAGTCGCATGGTTATTGTAATGTTTTCCAATACATAGCCCCAAAAGTTGTTGGAAGTATATTGATTCATACCCCCTCACATGTTCTTTCCACCTAATTTACCATAACTTGCACTAAATATTAATCATCCACTACCCCAATGTATAAATCTCACATGGTTTTTCCACAATGTTTACCCAACCATGCACCAACCACACAACACCCTTTGAAATCAAAATCTTATGATTTAATGGTTTTTATACCACTTTTAACAAACTATTTTATTAAATCCCATGAAATAATATCCAACACAGTTTTGTTTCATGTTTTTCCTTAACCATGTGGTAAATATGATACATGGTTAATATCTTTTTAAAACTACACACATCAACCATATAATGTGATATTAACTGAAGATCCCAATACTCTATTTAAGCCTCATTATATATCTAAAAACATCTCATTGATATCCTCAAACCATTAGAATTTAAATCTAAAACCACATTAAGAATATTTACCCTGATATAGGATAGAAAATTAAAATTCCATATTACTTCCTAACATGTAAAGATATGATGTCTTTTATTGTTCTCTATTGTTTAATTTGTTAAATTTACTCGAGGTATTGTAATATTTTTTTGGACATATTAATTTACCAATATGTATCATAGAAATAAAAATCTATAGAAGAGACTTATTTAATTTTATAAAAAGGCACAAAGTGGTGTTTTTTAATCCTCTTAGACCACCACATTTTAATTGAAGTGATTATGGGTTATTGACGAAAATAAGGGAATTATTCTAAAAGAATACTAGTATTGATTACTAGCCCATAATGGATAGATGTTATAAATTATAAAAAGTTGAAATTGATTCATTGTTCAGTAATAATGATAATAATTTTTTTGAATTAAAAATATATGAATTTTTATTATTGATCTCTTATTATGATTATCGATAGTTATATTTATTCTTGTAAAAATACATTTAAAATTTAGAGGACATTAAATTTCACTCAACATGATACTGAAAAATTATTAATAATCACACTATGTAATTAAATGGATACATTTCAAGACTTTATGATTTTTAACATGAAATTATGAATGAAAATTAAAGTATATTTACTATGATTTTTTATATAAAGAATAATATTTGTGTGAAAATAAAGAATAATGTAATTATTCAAATAATAAATTGATCACTATATAAAAATCTTCTTTGTTTGATAGATTTGCTAGAAGAAAGATAGGATTTTTCAAAATATACCATGGATGAAATCATAAGATCATTATATCAATATAAACATTATTTTAATAATAATTAATATTTCTTAATCCCATTAGTGATTAAAAAAGGTGATTGTATGCATAAATGAGTGTTAAACCCTCCCCAAAACCCTAAAAGATTCCATGGTTCAAATATTGATGGTGGATAATATCGTTGGTATTGTAGAACTATAATATTTTGGGTATTTTAATTATCACTATAGTGGTGTACTATAATAGTGGTATTATTAATTACAAATGGGTATTTAATTATGAAATAGGGTTTTTGATCCGAGCTTTTCTATGTAATCATATTATTAGGCCTATAGGTTGGAAAAAGAGTAGATTATGATCTAGAGATTGAATGATGGTTCATGGGAAACCACCTATAACGTGGATGTATATATAAGACGAAAAATACAATAAGTAATTCTATAGATGAGTCATTAGGGTAAAGGATGGACTGAAAAAATGATATGAAGGTCTGTGAAGAAGTTGCATTGATGTTCTATATTTTGGAACTTATATTAGGCTTTCAAAGAAATATGTGTTTGAGATATATGAATGTAATGGGATTTGAGGACAAATTTCATTAGTAAAATTTAAGTGTTCTCTATCATCCCATAAAAGAGGGTGTATCCTAAAATAAAGAAAATTGAATTGGATGTCAAAATGATGAATCTGAAGATAATGAAAAAAGGAATATAATTAAATTTATATCTACTGTACATATATACTCTTATTGTTATTGTTATTGTATAGGTTATTACAGTAGTGATAAAGGTGATTATATAAGTCAACATGTAAATCATATACAAGTAATTATGATGAAAATGGAAGCTTCTAGGAATCTATGGAATACTATGTATAATAATGATTTTACAAGGAAAGGTATTAAGGTTAATTATAATTATAATATTTGATGGTATGAATTCAGAAAAATGGTGATACCAAAAATAAGTGTTTGAAGATGAAGACAATAACCTAGATTTAATGAATAAGTATAAGAAAAAGGGAAAATAATTCTCCTTTGTTTATGGTTCCACATAAGACCATGAGTCGAGTGTAGAGTTTAGAGATGAAGAACATAATGCAAATATTTTCCTTATGAATATAGTTATGGGTAAGGATTTTTTTATTCTAATTGTTATTTCAAATTTGGTTCTTGTTCTTATAGACCCTATATTAATGAGATAAATGAAATTTGTGGTTTGTATCATGAATAAATTTAATATCCATTCATAAAAGTACAAAAATTTGAGTAATAACTAGAAGAGAGTAACAATGGAAAAAAAGAACCTCCTTCTAGAGTAAAGAATGTTTGAGGAAATTATTTATATGTATAATGATGATGATGACAAAGTAATGTTTTGGAAAAAAATATTTCAAATATTTAAAAAGAGAGTGATATTATACGAAATTATACATCCTGTACTAAAGATAACATCTATTATGATTTAGAATCTATTCACATCGAAAATGGGAATTTTAAGGACGAGGTATAAAGTTTAATGGAATAATTTTCAAGGATTACCATTGGAATTAACTGACTTGATGAGATTATGTGATTATTAAAAGATACCTAATCAAATTTGAATATAAACTATATTTCTTTCTATGGGAGATTACTTAGAATGTATGATTGTAATTTTCTAATTTTTTTTAAAAAATTATTTATTTTATTACTTTTTTGGGTGTTGTTAATTTAATTATTATGACACTAATGAGAGTTTATATCCATTAAAATATCATGGTCATAATAAATAATTCATTTATAAATATTATATCTCTGTTAAGAAATATAAACCATTTGAAGCATGGTTTTATAATATTTGTTTCATGAATTTTATTAGATTTAAGATGAATAGATTAACCAAGTAAGTATATTTTGATTAGCTAGTATGTATACCCACATATTTTTATTATTTGGTTTATTATAATATAAATTAAATTCCATAGTTATTGTTTTAACCAGTGTGAATGAAATTGTAATTTATATTTGGTTTACTAGTTTGTGCATTTAATTTTATCATTTTAATAGTTTTTATTATTTTTATATTTTTTTAATATCATGTAACCAGTGTTAATAGATAATTATAGTAGTTATAATTTTATAAAGGATGGGGATTTTATTAGTTGAATATTTACTATTATATGTTTTTAATATATAAGAGAAAATTTTATTAAAGGGATCTATTTTAAAAACAATTCACATTTATCTTTTTCTTGATATTGCAAATTTGATCTTTTATTATTTTATATAGGGGTGATTTTCTAATTTCATTTTAAATTTGGTATACCACTTCTTAGAAAGAAAAATTTTAGAATTATTTAGTATTTATTACTTAAATATTTTAAATGAAGAAATTATAGACTTTAATTTCACTTTAATATTTATTTAAACATCAGTTTATTCCTAAATCATTATAATTTTTCAATTTTATCCATGATTTTTTCAAATCATAACTATTTGTTTAAAAATTTTGAGATGAATTATTATTTGTTTTTTTAAAATATGTTTTTTATCTTGAGGGTTAATTGTATTATTATTATGGGAGATATTAGTTCTTCTATGTTTATATTTTTTAATTATTTTTGGATAAATAAATTTTTCCAGAATTTATTAGTTTTTATAAAGAATTGTTTTGTGGGATATATATTCTTTTTAAATATTTTTTATTTTAAATATAATTAACTTATCTAGTTTATTTATCTTTTTTCTATTGAAAAAATGTGATACTTGTACTAGTATATGAAATTATTGTTTTATAATAATCAATGCTGGGTATTATTGAGAGTCTCCTTACAAATTTTATATAATTATTTGATAATGAGAAATTAAATTTTTTATTTATTATTAAATTTTATTTCATATATATATATATATATTAATCTATTTCTCATTGTGTTTTAATTATTTTTTCCTAAATATAATATAATATATTTTATTCTTGTGTATTTATATATCTTATGTATTTGTAGTTTGGATTTTTGACTATGTATAATATTTTATGTATTCATTGAAGCTCATTTAAATATCATATGAATTGGGGACAAATTATTAAAAATATGAATTTTTATATTTCATCATAATTTAGAAATATTATGTATTTTCCAGAATTATATTACTTATATGTTTAATAAATATTTAATTTATTAGTACATGAATTTTTGAAAAGGAAAAATTATTAGATATTTGTTAGATGTTTTTGGATTTATGATAGTCAATTATTTTTGTCATTATTTTTTATAGATGTAATATATTAAATATCATAAGTACACAGGGGACACTACGTTTTGATTATAAGATATCAAAGGACACCTCTGACTACTATAAAACCTATTCTATTATATATTGTTTATGATAAAAACAATAGATTGAAATATCATCTGGTAGAATATCAAGGAAAATTAGAATCACTACATGAAGTACACAATCAGAAAATGAATGACATAAGAATATTGGAAGCTTCATCACACCATATGCACAATCATAACATGAAAATCAGTGTACAAGGAGTGTAACATCCCAGGTAAATAAAGAATATGATATTTCAATATTTATTAATATTTTTTTAATTAAATATTAATTTTAATTTATAGGGGATTCAATGTTTGATGGAGTATCAGACATGAATTAATGGGTTTTTTCGAAGTCTTATGTTGCACACAATGCTGAGTCAGACTAAATAATAATATTATTATTATATTAAATGGAAGTTAATGCCTAGCCATTTTATTGTTGGTAATGAACATAAATAACCAAATTATGATTAAACTTGTTTTTAAATGTTATTACAATTATCCAATAAAAATTTAGAGGTTTAAAATAAGAATAAATCTGATTTTTGGCATGAAATACTCTAATATTCATTAAAAGGTCAATTTATTGCCTTTTGATGGAGAACCCCTTTTAAATATAGTTTCATCAAAATTTATATGTTACATATGAAAAAATAAACTTATTATTTAAGTGAGGGACATCAAGATTTAAATTGGGTAAATTTTTGGTATTTTTTGATAAAGATCATTTTTAATGAATATTGAAAAATACTGCATTTAAATCAAAGATATATTTTCATCTAATTTATTTATATGGGTAGATTATCTTCTTAACTAGTTTTAAATCTTAATTAGATAACTTTTTTACCATTTAATACATTATTGTTCACTATAATTAATTCAACATTTTAATTAGATGTGAACACAAGTCAACCTTTTGATAATTATTATTTCTTAAAAGCAGGCTTTTTGGTTTTGACAATGAGAATTAATTTTCAATTAATTTCTAAAAAATCTCAGTTTTGAAATTGAAAAAATGGATTTCATATTTTGAATCATGATGTAAAACTTGTCCAATATAGCTAGTATTTATATTTATACATTATGAATAGTTACATCAGTGAAAATTTTATTTACCATTGTTAAAAGGTAAATATGGTAAATAAGTGTAAAATGATATTATTATAAAAATATTAAATTATAAAAAGACATTTCTTAAACCTATTTGATTACACATTTCCAGCCATGGAAATCCTTGTGTTGATTTTTGGACCCCATGGAGCCCCATTTAAGTGAAAATAAAATTTTAGAAAAATTAATTTAAAGTTAAGGAAAATATAACATAAATGTTTATCATTTACTAAAAAAATTTATATGGGGTTATATAAGTAATATATTCAACTATAAATAGTCATTAAAAATATAAAAATATTTAATACATCATGGTATTTAATTTATAATTTTTATATATTAATTAAATAAATTTAATTTGGACACAATGATGATGTAGTGATTGCTTCGTTAATAAAGGATTCAAATAAATGATATTATAAATGTTAAAATAAATTTAAATTGGTTCTTTTAATGTCATCCACAAATTTTATGGATTATAGTTACATGTTATCATTGTATTATTGATGTTTTTTCGAATCAATTAGGTTGTTATGGATTTTTTAAAATTTCATGATATGAATAGAGTCAAAATTTACTTAATTCATATTTATAAATATAAAATATTTTATTAAATATTATAAAATTAAAAAAGAACTATGATTCAGAAAAATAGTTATCAGAAGTCTATAATTTTATTATTAACACTTTAATTGGATATTCTTCATGTATGTAACTATTTAGATTCTCAAAGTGTTAAATGCTTGACAAAACAGTAAGAGTCAAAATGGGTTAAATAAAATAAAGAAAAGGATTAAAAATTATCCAAAACTAGTAAAAATATTATTGGATGATTTTATTTTGACTTATATTCATAGTTTCATAGAATTTAATTAGTTTTGTACCCTTTTAACCCAAAAATAATTTTATAATAAAATAATACTTTAAAACGTTCCTAAAGAGCCCCTCCTCCCTCTTATAAAAGGCCACCAACTCTAGCCCAGTACACACACCTCTAAAGCTTCATGGATCATCCAAAATCTTCTCCACGAATCTCCCATCACTCCACTCTTACTTTTAAAAGATTTAACATAGGCATAAGGAAATTCCAAAAATCCTTTTGACTCAAATCAAAGAGAGTTACATGGAATAAGAGATAGTGTCTACTCAAACATTCCTTTCCAATATTTTAATTCTTCACTCCCTATTCTAATATATTTCTATGATTACATAACCACAACAGTATCCTTAATATTATATAATGTTGTTATGATATTTATTCAAGATACACTTTCACACACCACCGTCTAATGGATTTAGAACATACTGTTTCTGTGGACGACGTACTACTGCCTCACTAAATGAAGATTGTTCGATTGTTCTATTCCACCTCACATGGTGTCCTTTATTATAGAACTATATTTATATGTGTTATATATTTTATTTATATTGTCTCTATGTTTTTGTTTTTTACATTTTTATAATACCGTTATGCTTTCCATAATGGGAAAATATTATAATTTCATTTGAGAAAGTGCGGACTACCGCTCCCTCAAAGTGATATGACTCGTTCATTCCATAGATTCAGAATATAAAGTATGATGTTAATGAACATATGTAATGTATATAAAATTTGTTATTATATTTTAACTAAAATGTACCTATGTATCATTTGATGTTAATTCCTTTAAAAAATGAAAAAATGAAATGAAGGTAGTGTTCGTGCTTACGTACAGCTTACCGTCTCTATGAACAGTTCATTTCATTTTCATATATCCAAGTGATAAGGACTATTCTAAATAAATATATATTGTATATATATATATGATATATATGATATCTAAATCATTAATATCATATTGGATATAATTTAATTTTGACCACATTGACAATTTGTAATTATAACAAGTTCATTTTGACTCAAGTACTGAATATCAACAAAAAGACCGATATGAAATTGAATAATTAAATTGTTGTTATAGAAATATAATAATTTATATAAAAGGAACAATAAAATTGAAAAAGGTATTTTAGCTAGTACAATTTAATTATTTTTATTATTCATAGAAATAAAGACTAAACAAGACTAGTCAAACACCCAGCAAGGGACATCGTCTCAAACTCCTTTCATTGAGTCATAATTATATTTATACATGATTTTCCTTTATATGGTGTATAAAACTGTTTGAATTGTAATATCATTCAAAGGTAATCTTTTCTCTATGAATCATTTTACTAAATGGAAAAGGAAATGATTCTTTTGAATGTATGCAGTGACAATGACGTTTATATTGCTGTGAAAATTATTTGATATTTGGCTTCTTTGACAAGCCATAATGTTTTTTAATAGTAAAATAAACACCATATACCTTTTATGTATATTGGTATTAAAAATGGTTTTGATAATGGATTGATTATGTCACTATATTGAACTAATATCTTGTTCTTTCAATGTGGAAAGGTTATCATTCCTTTATGCTTGTTAATGTGTTATGATTATTTTTTGGATCATGGGAATTATTTATGTATACATGTGGTTCCATGATAAACCATGGGTGGGTGAGGTAGAGATAGCTCTCCATTTCATTGGGTAACATGAATAAGTTAAACGGTAACTTTTTTCCTAATAAATTTTGGGAAAATACACTAATCGGTATTCTAAACATAACTCTCTATGTTGATGAGAAAGCTACAATGTAAGTATGATATGGATTCCACAAGTTACCATTAGGATTTATGATTTTTATGTGTTATTCATAAATATTATGATTTCATGTGGTATGATAAAGATCATATATAAGGCCCCGGCCTAAAACCTTACTTAATATTGAATTAAATGAATAATTCACATTGAGGATATTTTTAGGTTTAGAGTTTTAGAGAATCAGATCATAACTATTACATCTCAAATGATTACAAAGTAGACACTTCTACATAGTTTCCTTTTTTTACAAAACATGAACTTATGAAAAAAATATTCATGAGTAGTTCCATGTTTAAGATAGTATGAATTTTCCATGATCCCATCCTTGACCCTATTTCCCATTATGTCATGTGAAAAACATTTCAAAAAAACTTGGGATAAGCATAAAAAGCTCAATAAGGGATACACAAGAAGGAAAACTGTTAGTTTTTCCAAACATCAAGTAAACCATGAATACATTATCAATGAGACACATTTCACCTTTAAGAAGTAGTAAATACTCTTCACTTAATTAAATATCATTACTTACCCTTTTGTAACCAAAATATTACCATAAAACCCATATAATGAACACATAACATATAAAGGTAACTTGGGACATAAACATACTTAAATGGAATGACCATACGGTCGACTTCCACACATATCACTAAATGGAATAGCCATATGGCCGACTTCCATACTCAATGAATTTGAGGATATAACGTAAACACACGTCCTGGTATTCACGACAACACCCGTTATTTGGTTTATCACGTAACCACCTGTCAAATGTCTATGTACCATTATAAAATCATAACACATAAAACAATTATAAAGGAACGAAAACATTTACACATTTCAAGCACAATATATCACTTAAATATATAGACATAACAAATACATTATAAAAACCATTTTTAATACCAAAATACATAAAAGAGTATATGGTATTTATTTACTTTTAAAATTATTATGGATTTTTGAGGAAGCCAAAGATCAAATAATACTCGAGGCGGCAGAGAGGTCATTGTCACCGCGTATGTTAAAAAGAAACATAATTTTTGTCATTTGGTGAAACGCTTCGTATAGAAAAGATTTGTTTTGAATTAAAGTAGAAGTCAAGGGTGTTTTATACAGAGTGTAAAAGAACGTCTTTTATTAGAACAAAATATGCCTCAATGAAAGGAGATTGAGACGAAGTCCCTTACCTCGTGTCCGACTTCACCCGATCGCTCTTTAATCTCCTGAATAATATACTAGTGTTAATTTATACTCTCTTAAGAACATTTTTCAAGATTATTATTCATTTTATATCACTTATTTCCATGTTATAAACATTATTTAACCATTTAAGTTAACAATGTTCATTTTGTTGATATTTGCTTCTTAAGTCAAAAATGGACTTCTTACAATTACATGTTGTTCATGTGGTCAAAGGTTCATTATATCCAGAATGATATTCCTGATTTGTATATCATATATATCATATATATCCAGCATATACATGTATTTATAATAGTACATAACATTTAGAGGTAATAAATGAAATGCACCGTTCATGGGGACTATAAGTCGTACGTACGCATGAATGCTACTTTCATTTCTGTTTCGTATTTAATGGAGTGAAATAATAATGATATAAAGGTATATTATAATTCCAGTATAATATCATATATAATATCATTAACTCTGTCCTTTATACATCCCACATATGGAATTAACAGATCAAATCACTTTGAGGGGGCGGTAGTCTACACTTCCTAAAATGAAATTACCACGTTTACCCATAATGGAAATCATAAAGGTATGACACAAATGAAAAATTAAAAAGATTAATTAAAACATAGACATAATATATATCATATATAAAAAGAGTTACATCTTAATGGACACCATGAAAGGTGTTAAAATTAGATTGAATATTCATCGTTTCATGAGGCAGAAATTCACCAACAACAGAAACAGTATGTTCTTTAACCATTAGACGGAGGTGTGTGTATGTGTAAATCAAATAATTCTCATAAATACATCCTAGATATTTATGATACTTGTTTTGTTACAAAATAAAGGAATAAAAAGAGTTTATGTGGATGGAGAAGAAAAATAAAACAAAATAACACAAGTGAAGATATTACCTTTAAATCAGGTAACTCCTCTTGGTTTGAACCAAAAGGGTTTCTTGAAGAGATTTTTACCTAAGTTAAGGCTTCTTGGATGAGTAGAGGTACGTGGAGAGATTAAATTAGATGATCTTGGCCGAACCAATGTCTTTATATGTGTGGGTAAGGTGGTAGAGGTTGGGGTCTTTTATAACAGGGAGGAGGGACACTCTTGGAATGTCAAGAAATGTTACTTTATTATATAATGAGTTTCGGATTTTAAATGTACCACAATTATATATTTCGAGGATAAGGTGATTAGAGTTAGAAATCCACCCATTCAATAGGTTTTTGACAAGTTTATGTCTTTGATTTTACATTATATTTTCATTTTATTTAAATCGTTAAATAATGAGGTAATCGCTGCATCATCATGGTGTCATAAATAATTTAATTTATTTAATTTCTAAAAATTATAAAAAAATTATAATCATTTAAGAAATATTTTTTTATTTCTAATTAATATTTATAGAAAAATATATGACTTCTATAACCTAATGTAGAATGTTTTTAGTAAAAAATACATGTTTGTGACTTTTTTATTTTAACTTTAAATAAAAAGTTATTAATATCATTTTCTTACCCAAGTGGCTCCATGGCGTCCCCAAGTTGACCCATGGATTGTCTTGGTCGAACATGACACATAAAATAAGGGTAGGACATGTGTCATGGTAATTTCATATTATTAAAACATTATTTTTACCTTAAATTAGACTAATTACCTCTAATCACGATTAATAAAACATAAAGGTTACTATTCACCAAAAAAAATATTTTAATCCCATTGAACCACATTTTACATCCTAATGACTACCATGTATGTTGGATTTTTAAAATTCAATTCACATAAGTGGTGAAGTTTAATTTAAACAAAAAATTAGTTTTTTTAACTACCACATAGTGGTTTCACTATTTATCAAAAATTGAAGTTTTTCAGAAAAATACCAAATATTCACCCTAAGCTATATTTAATATTCAAAATTCAAAAATGATGTCTATTTTAAAATAATAATAACATATAAGTTTCATTAATTAACGTAATAATTAATTCCCGTTGTTAAAACAATTAGCGTGTTTTTATAAAACAATATATATCAAAAGATTGACACTAGTTTAAGTCTAATTTCAAAGTGAAATTAATTCCAATCAATACCATTAGATTAAATGGTAAAAATATATTCTAATTGGACATTAAAACAAATTCAAAAGATAATCTAATCATATAAATAAATTAGTTTAGAAAGAGGTTTTGAATTAAAATACTACATTTATCACTTATTCAATAAAATTGAACTTTATCAGAAAAATTAAAAAAACATACACAAAGTAAATTTTCATGTACTGATTCTAAAGAAGGATTTTATTTGGTACAATAGAATGTATAAGAGTGACCAAAACTATTTTTATGGAGGGTTCTCCATAAATCATCCTTTTAGTGAATATTAGAGTATCTATGCCTAAAATTGAATTCTTTTCTTATTTTAATCCTTAATCTTTTATTGGATAAATTTAAAAACATTTAAAAAACATATATAATCACCTTTGAGTTATTTCTATTCATTTTCGCCAATACAATGGCTACGAGTTAACGACCATTTAAAATAATATTATTTTATTACTAGTGTGCAACGTACGATTTCAAAGAAACTCGTTTTTGCATATCAGGTACACTATCAAACATATCAACCGCTTTAAAGTAAAATTAATATTTAATTCGCAAATATTAATAAATATGAAAATATTTTACTCTTTATTTACCTAGTATGATACATCCTTCCCCCCATTTATGAACTGCGCCCTCAAAATTTTATTCACTTATCAAAATAAGTGGGGGTATTTATCTCTCATAGAATATTAAGATTCCCACATTGCCTCTTCAACTATATGATTTTTTCACAAAAACATTACCTGGTGAATTACCTTATTCCGCAAAACTTGCTCTCTACATTCAAGAATATAGATGGGTTGTTCTTCATAAGAGAGATTCTATTCCAAGTGAACTACCTCTGGGCTCAAAACATGAGATGGATCTGGCATATACATTCTCAACATCGAAACATGAAAAACATTGTGTACCTAAGATAAACTCCGAGGTAAAGCCACTCGGTTAGCAACTGATCCAACTCTCTCCAGAATGTCATATGGTCCAATGAACCTTGGACTTAGATTTCCTTTCATAAAAAATCACATCAAACTTTTCCATGGTGAAACTTTGAGAAAAACATTTTCACCTACCTCGAAAGATAGATCCATCCTCCAGTTATCTGCATAACCTTTCTGTCTGCTCTGAGATGTTCTCATGTGTTTCTGAATCAACTGAACTTTTTTCCCCATCTCTTATACCAATTCTGGTCCCATCAACTTCCATTCACCCACTTCATCCCAAAAAGCTGGAGTTCGACACCGCATCCCATATAATGCATCAAACAAAGCCATATGTATACTGGAATGAAAAGTGTTATTATAAGAAAACTCATCCAAAGAATGATGTTAGTCCCAACTTCCCTAAAAATCCATCGAGCAAGCATAGAGAATATCCTCCAAGCTCTGAATTGTTCATTATGACTACCCATCTGATTGCAGATGAAAAGCTGTACTAAAATTTAATTCAGTACCCAACGACTTCTGAAGGCCTTTAAAAAAGTTAGAACTGAACCAGGGATCACAATCAGATATAATAGAGAGAGGAACTCCATAAAACCTGATTATATCTTTAACATACAATCAAGCAAGTTGATCTAGAGACAAATTATCTCGAATAGGAAGGAAAGGAGCAGATTTAGTCAATCGATCAACAATAGCCCAGAATTCATTATTACCTCGAGATGTATTGGGTAATCTCTAAACTAAGTCCATGGATATATTTTCTCATTTCCACTCTGGCACCGGTAATGACTGCAGCATCCCTTTTGGTAACTACCGCTCCAGTTTAACCTGCTGACAAGTCAAACACTTAACAGTAAAATCGACAATATCTCTTTTCATTCTATCCCACCAGTAACACTCCTACAGATCCCTGTACATCTTAGTACTGCAAGGATGAACTGAAAATGGGGAACTATGAGCCTCACAAAACAACTCTTTCTTCAACTGTGAATCACAAGGCACACATAATCTCTTCCCAAACCTCAAAAGACAATCAATATCAATGTTAAATTCCGGAATATTACCCTTTTGAACCTGCTCTACCTTTTTCTGCAACCAACTGTCTTTCTTCTACGCTTGCATAATTCTATCTGATAGAGATGATCTCACTGACACTTGAAACAAAACAAAAGAACTTCCTACACCAACATCTTCTATGACAAAAGTTCATCAAATCAAAAAACCAAAGGATATCGTTCCAGAAGTAGCATGGTTAATAAAACATTACATTTTCGACTCCAAGAATCTGCCACTTTTTTAGCTTTTCCTGGATGGTAATGAATTATACAATCATAATCCTTGATTAATTGTATCCATCTTCTCTGTCTCATCTTCAATTATTTCTGAGTGAATATTTACTTTAAACATTTTTGATCTGTATATACTTCACCTTTTACACCATACAAATGATGCCTCCAAATTTTTAGAGCAAAAACAACATCAGCTAATTCCAAATCATGTGTAGGTTAATTTACCTCATGAGTTTTCAACTGACGTGAAGCATAAGAAATTACCCGATCATTCTGCATTAGGACACAACCATGTCCTTTAAATGAATCATCACTGTATATAACAAACTCACCATTCCTAGAAGGAAGTGCCAAAATTGGAGCATTCACCAATCTTCTTTTCAATTCCTTAAAACAATCATCACATTCTTTTGTAAAGATGAACTTAACACCTTTTTGAGTTAACTTAGTCATTGGGCTAGATAACCGTGAAAACTTTTCAACAAACCTTCGGTAATAACCTTCCAAACCAAGAAAAATATGGATCTCAGTTATATTTGTAGGTCCTGGACATTCTTCAACAAATTTTGTTTTAGCAGGATCAATAGTTATGACATTTTTTTAAAAAATGTGAACAAGGAAAGAAATTTTTTGTATCCAAAACTCACACATGCTGAATTTTCCATACAGTTTCATTTATTTTATGGTTTGCAAGATAACCCTTAAATGAAATTCATGCTCCTCATTAATTTTAGAAAACACCAAAATATCATCAATGAAAACAACCACAAACTTATCCAAGAACTCATGAAAAATTCTATTCACAAGGTCCATGAATACAGCAGGTGCATTGGTTAACCCAAAAGGCATAACTAAAAATTCATAATGGCCATATCTAGTACGAAACATAGTCTTCAGAATATCATATTCTTTTACTTTCAACTGATGGTAGCCCGACCTCAAGTCAATCTCTGAAAAATACTAAGCTTCCTGGAGCTGATCAAACAAATCATCAATATGAGGCAAAGGATACTTGTTCTGTAACACCCGAGACTTTTATAAGAAATATTTTTTTTATTTTATATAAATCATCAAAGGAATATTTCACTACACAGAACACTTTCTTGGATTTCTTTACACGCAATCACAACTTTCCTTGATAGCTTGCGTCGTACGCAATACCGAGTTTCACTAAACAACGATATGCTATTATTAAAACTAGCTGTTATGAATAATATTAATGACTTTTTGAAATTTTTTAAATTTTATTTTTAAAAATCGACTTCATTTTTGGATTCAGAATATCGAAATTAGTCTCAGGTGAAATTTTTCTATTTTTCTTAAAACATTCAATTTTTGATGAATAGTGAAAACATCAAGTTAATATTTAAAAAATGACTTTTTATTTAAATAATTATTTATTTTATTTAAATGTATTTTAGGTTAAAATTGATACATAATACCTATATAAGTTCAATGCAATTCATTGGAGTTATTTTATAATAATTTTAGATATATAAAATTTTTATTGAACTTTTCACCGTCTTTTACCAACCTCCAAGGAAAATTTTCAAATTCATATAAAACTTAATTTTACTGCTTCTGTGAGTGGAATTTAGAAAATCCGAGAGACACGGTTAATATCATGGACTAAAATGGTGTTCAATGAGATGAAAATAATTTTTGGTGAACAATAACTTTTACTTTTTTTTAGCAGGGTTAAAAGTATATAGGGTAATTAAGGGTAAATGTGTTATTATTATTACCCTAAAACATGTCTTAACTCTATTGGATAAGTGTAATTAGACCCAAAACAACCTTAGGAATAAAATATTACCATTTATACCCACTTGGATTAGATTAGGGCATTTATTATTAATTTATTTAAAGAAGGGTTAAAATAGTTAAAACCAAAGTTTAATAAGTAAATCATTTTTAATATAGTGTTATAAATAAGATAAATTATACTATAAATATTACATAGAAAGATAAAATTATTTTCTACATAATGGTATTTTATTTGTAATTTTTAGACTTTAAATAATGTAATTTATTTATGACACAATGATGATGCAGTAATTATATTATTAAAGAAATATTGATATAATTAATGTTATAAATACCCAAATAAATGTAATTTGAGTCTTTTTATGAATTAAAATAATTTTCTATGTCACTATGACATGTTAGTGTTGATTTAATTAACTTATTTCGAACTAATCATTCTGTTATGATTTTCAAAAAAATCAATTACCAAATAGTGTCATAATTGACATAATATTGTTTTTTAAAACAAATATTATATTATTAATTATTATTTTATTCTTAAAAGACTACAGTTAGGCCAAATGACTTAGATAAGGTTATATATATTAATAATAAACAACTTGGGGTTATTTTATCTTGTTATGGTATGTTTATTAACCTTATATCATAAGAATACAAAAGACACGGTAAAAGTAAAATTATCTAACTTAAAGTTAAATCTAAATGATAAGGTCAAAATAGTAAACTAAACTTTTCAAAATTATATTTGATGAGAGGATTTCGACTCATCCCCACCTTATCTTCGAAATAAATCAATTTGGAGCTATTTAAAACCGAATATGGCTTTATAATAAAATAATATTTTTAGTTTTTTCAAAGATGCCCCTATCCTCCCTTATAAAACGGCACCTACTCCCTCTCTTCCTCACACCACATTGAGCCTTCACGCTCGGTCAAACCCTGCCAATTTCTGCTCTACACTTCCCTAGAAACATCTTAGAGGTACTGGTATTCTTCAAAGACCAATTTTAGTGCCTTAAAAGGATGTCTCAAAGAAGCGCTTCAAAGAAGAGGTAATGTCCGTTATCGATTCTTTAAACTTTATTTCTTCTTCCACTTCTTATTATTTAGTTGTTTCATTTTGAATTAATAACATCAGTATCACTAATATACTGATATGTTATTATATGTATGAAACAACCCTATTTCATCATCTATCCATCATACGGAAAATGAAATTATCGCGCGTGCGTACGTTCGGAATACCGTCTCCATGCCGTGGTATAATCTATTTTCCACCGCCGCCTTACTTGTATGGGTATAATGGTGTAAAGAATGAATATATATATGATTATTTTAAAGTGATATTGATTCCGAAATAGTATACATACACTCCATTACAATTTCACGATCATGGGAACGATATCATCACTTGTGCGTACATACGGAATACCGTCTCCACGATGTGATGTGACTCATTCTACATGATCTTCATTACATAAAGATTATATAAATGAATTGAATGAATGAATATGATATATATTACACTAATAACATTCTGTAAATTAGGTATCTATAACCTAAATAGAAGAATAATAATTTATTCGACAAAACTCATATAAGAACAAAATGTAATAAATACTCGAATAACAAGTAGAAATGAAATATACTAATAATAAACTATGAATATGACCATATATGATATCATAACAATGTTTATGATTCTTTAATAAGTCAATGAAATTATTTAAATCATTATACAGGAGGTTCGGACACTTACGAAGAAAATCGGACCTAAGGTCAGGGAAAATCTCACAATCTCACTTTTATCTGAGATTGTTTATACTTCAAGATTTACTGGGGAATATTATCATACACATCCATGTTTACTCAATATTTAATATTATTTCCATCCAAATAAAATTGTTTAAATCCAATTTTACCCTTCGGTGAGTTTTTAGTAAAATATATGAATGGAATCCTTTGTCGTTTTTCGTACGAGGTTCTTTTCGACTTTTCCGAAAAAACATGAGAAAATGTTTTTTTAACTTATACAGTATGAATGGATTTTTAAAACATTATTTCCAAGAATCTTCCTTTATAATCTATCAAGTTAATTTTTAATCAACTTCTTTTAGTTTAGAATTGTATGACATGTTAAGAAATGAAAAGTGTTTTTTTGGAGTAGAAAGGATATTCTCCTCAAGAATGGAGTTCATGTGTTTTATCAAAATTATTTTCCATCTAAGATAATAAACGGTTCTATTTCTATCCCTATTATTACATTGAATTGATTATGTTTTGATGGAATTATTTTTATGAATTCCTTTATCTTATATGAATTGTTTTATGATGTCATGATGTTTAAGAATCCCATTTTTATTACATGGGTTATGCTATGATGTATGGTTTATGATTTTGTGGCACACATAAGAATGATATCAATATGAGATGGGTGGAACCTATATCTCCCTCCAATGAATTTTGTAAATATTTTATATCTCATGAGATAAACATGGATGGAAAGGCAGGTTAATCCGGTTCAGTGAAACAGGACTGAAACCAGGAGTGAACTCTGTTCAGAAATGGACTTTGTCCACTAAGATAGTCTTCGCAATGAGTCTTGACTAATAAGAAATGATTATCTATGATTATGTGTGTATGCCACAAAGTTTCATGTTTTATGTTATGATTATTGGGATTACATTTCACTACTTTGATTTATCCCATGTTATGAAATTATGATCAGTTTTCCATGTTATGATTTCCAAAAGTTATGTTCTTATGAATATGTTGTGATTGATATTTCTTTAGTTTACCCTTACTTTTCATTTGAGCTCACCCTTTTTGTATGTTTTCTTTCCCTAGGTCAAAAAGAATGTTATTAAGAAGGATTTTCCGAAAGGGACTCTAGATATGATGAAATAAATGGGAGGCAAAGTAGATGCTTTATGAACAAGTTGTTTATGTTTCCTAGTTTCTAAAGACTCTATACCTATACGGTCCTTTCATGGGTTTGTTATATGTTGTAATAACTGTTCTTCAATTCTGAAGTAATAACAATGTATGTAATGTATGGGTCGTTATAGTTGGTATCAGAGGAAAGGTATAGTCAACCTTTGGAAACTAGGATGTGAAAGCCTTAGTAAGAACCCTAAGGAAAAGTCTAAGTATAGAGCACAATCTTAGTGTTTTAGAAATGGCCATGAATAACCTATGATAAGACCTTAAGTGTGAAATTTTATTCTTGATTATGTGGTTTTCCTATAATAATTAGTGTTTCCCACACTATTCTTCTTGGTTTTAGTCAATGGCTAGAACCCAAAGAAACCGTGTTAATGCGGAATGCGACGGGAAATGCAATTATTTTCCCCCATGAGAAAACAAACGTTATGGGAGCTGGAATGAAAAATCTTGTAGCCATGCTCAAACAAATTTCTCAAACTATGAATCATGTAGGCCTTCCAAATGTGCAAAGAAAGGAGAAAAATTCTATTGAATCCTTCATGAGGCAGTGTCCACCTTCATTCATCCATTAGTATATGAACAATGGATTAGTACTACTAAAAAGATATTTTCAGTTCTTCAATGTTCTAAACATGATAAAGTCATCTTAGCAGTGTATCGTTTGGAAGGAGATGCTGATCAATGGTGGAATCTTATTAAGAATACGAGTCAAAGGGATGACATTGAGTCCATGGAATGGGACGAGTTCAAGAACTTATTATTCAATAAGTACTTCCCTCGTATTCTCCGATCAAAGATGGAGAAAGAGTTTCTTGAACTGAAGCAAAAGGATGATGAATCTATTGGTACCTATGAAGCAAATTTTACAAGACTTGCAAGGTACGCTTCTGGTATTATTATCCAACCTAAGAGTAAGATCGATCGATTCTTTAGTGGCTTAAAAACAGGTATTTGAAGGGAGTTACCCATAAGGTACTTCTATAGCTACGAGGAAATCGTTCGATGTGCTCTCAAAGTTGAGATGGAGATTGGAGTAACCCATCACTCATATGGGTTTGATAAGAAGAGGAAAATGGAATTCAAAGGAAAATCTAAAGAACACACTGAAAAGAAGATGAGTTTTCCCTTATTCTCAATGTGTGGAAAGAAACATGGAGGGATTTGTCTTAAAGGGACAAGTAAATGTTTCAAATGTTGAAAGGAAGGTCATCGGGCATCTGAATGCCGCAATAATGGGAAGAAGATGTCTAATGATGAAAACAAATGAAGGGATACACATAATGAACCTACTACACTTCAATGTTTCAAGTTCAAGGAGATGGGGCATTATGGAAATCAGTGCCCAAATCCAAGGGTTGATGATGATGGTCGACGTCAACAAACTCTTAAGGCTAAAGACAAAGGAAATTCACATGCAATTTCAATCAGTGATGTGGATTATGATAACGATGTGGTAAAAGGTACACTTACCATCCACTCTAAAGTAGGAAATGTTTTATTTGATTCTGGATCCACCCACTCTTTTATTTTTGAAGAATTTTCTAAGGGTATCGTTGTATTACCTCAACAATTAGAAGTTGAGTTAGCTGTGACAACCCCTAATGGCACAACAATTACATCAAAAGTGTATAATTCTTCTCCAATTGAGGTTTGTGGGAATGTGCTTCCAGAAAATCTTGTGATCCTTCCTATAGTGGAATTTGATGTGATTCTTGGCATGGATTGAATTTCCTTAAATGGAGCTCATATCAATTACCAAAGAAGGGAAGTCACATTTCATATTCCAGATCAATCTATGATCGTCTATCGCTGCAAGGATGAACATAAACTTCTAGTGGAAATTTCTTCCATCTTATGGGTCTTGATTCCACTAAATGAGGGTTATTTATCTCAAATGGTTGGTGAGGAACACACGATTAATAATATGCCCATTGTACGGGAGTTTGACGATGTCTTTCCGAAGGAATTTCCGAGTCTTCCACCAAAATGTGAAGTTGAGTTTTCAATAGAACTAGTATCGGGTGCTTTACCTATTTCAAAGACACCTTATAGAATGACCCTAATTGAGTTCTAGGAATTGAAGAAGAAACTCTAAGAGAATCTTCATAAGGGATTCATACGCCCTAGTGCATCACATTGGGGAGCACCTATTCTGTTTGTTAAGAAGAAAGATGAATCAATGAGACTCTGCATTGATTATCGAGAACTTAACAAGATCACTATCAAGAAAAAATATCCTCTCTCGCGCATTGATTACTTATTTGACCAACTACAAGGAGCTCAATACTTATCCAAGATTGATCTTCATTCAGGGTATCATAAATTAAGGGTCAAAATGGAGGATATAACAAATACGGTTTTCCATACAATGTATGGACACTATGAATTTATAGTGATGCCATTTGGTCTTACTAATGCCCCTGCTCTTTTCATGGATATAATGAATAGAGTCTTTAGAGACGATCATGATCAATTTGTGGTAGTCTTTATAGACGATATTCTTGTATATTCAAAGAGCAAGGAAGAACATGAAGATCACTTGAGAATTATATTAAAGACCCTGAGAAAGGAGAAGATTTATGCCAAATTTACCAATTGTGATTTTTGGCTTCAAAAATTTGAATTTTTGGGTCATATAATCTCAAAAGAGTGGATATCTGTTGATCCAGCAAAAACAGAGGTTTTTAAAAGATGGTCAAGACCAACAACAGTAATTGAGATCCGAAGTTTTCTTGGGTTTTCTGGATATTATCGGTGTTTTGTGAATGATTTTTCATGATTATCTAATCCACTCACCAAGCTGACTCGGAAAAGGAGTTAATTTTGTTTGGACGGAGTAATGTGAAGAGAATTTCAAGGAGATGAAAAGTAGGTTATCCAGTGCACTTGTAGTCACACTGCCTTGTAGTGGAGAAAGGTTTGTGATCTACAGTGATGCATCCAAGAAGGGGCTGGGGTGTGTTCTTATGCAAAATGATAAGGTGATAGCATATGCCTCACGACAGCTGAAAATCCATGAGCAAAAATACCCAACTCATGATTTGGAGTTAGCTGCGGTAATCTTTGCATTAAATATTTGGAGGCATTATCTTTATGGAGAAAGGTGTGATATTTATACTGATCATAAAAGTTTATAGTATATTTTCACAAAAAAGGAGCTGAATATGCGCCAAAGAAGATGGTTGGAGATGATTATGGATTATGACTGCTCAATTCATTACCACCTTGGGAATGCAAACAAGGCGGCCGATGCATTAAGTCGACAAGACCATGCTAGCTTATCCATAATAAGGATCACAAAAGATCCAATATTTATGGATTTACAAAGGATGGATATTTGAATTATAATGGAAGGGGGAAAATCGTATCTTTCTCAAATGAATGATCAACCATCTATACATGGGAAGATTAAAGAGGCACAAAAAGAAGATGTAGAGTTTCAAAAGAAGGTGAGAAATATTCCTGAATTCAACCTTGATTGTGATGGGATAATAAAGTTTAGGAATAGGGTTTGTGTACCTCCCATCCCAGAATTAAAGAAGGATCTTCTGGATGAGGCTCATATTTCATCATTCTCTATTCATCCTGGTAGCACGAAGATGTATAGGGACCTGAAAGAGTTCTTTTGGTGGGATGTAATGAAAAGGGATGTTGCTGAATATGTCTCTCGATGCTTGGTATGTCAGCAAGTTAAAGTTGAGAGAAAAAAGTCTAAGGGAATGTTACAACCATTACCTATACCCGAATGGAAATGGGAAAACATCACTATGGACTTTGTCACCAGACTTCCTAAAACATCCAAAGGCATTAATTCTATTTGGTTCATAGTTGATCGACTTACAATGTTTGCACACTTTATTACTATTACAGAGGATTTCTCGCTGGATCAGCTTGTCATGATATATGTAAAGGAAGTGGTAAGATTTCATGGAGTACCACTTTATATTATATCTGATTGGGATTCGAGGTTTACCTCAAAGTTCTGGCGAAGTCTTCAGCATACTCTGGATACAGAGTTGAGTTTCAGCACTCCTCATCATCCTCAGACAGACGATCAGTCTGAGAAGACAATTCAAACTCTAGAAGATATGTTGAGAGCTTGCACAATGGATTCCAAAGGTGGTTGGGATCAACACCTACCATTGGTGGAATTTTATTATAATAATAGCTTTCACTCCAGTATTCAGATGTCTCCTTATGAATCTCTCTATGGAAATAAATGTAGGACTCCAAATTTCTGGGATGAAGTTGGGGAATGAAATCCATTAGGACCTGATCTTGTTGATGAAATGGAAGAAAATGTCAGATCAATTCAACAACACATAAGAGAAGCTTAGAGTCAACTAAAAAGTTATGCCAACATCCAAAAAAAAAGACCTAGAGTTGGAAGTGGGTGATAAAGTGTTCTTACGAATACCTCCCTGGAAGAGGGTCATGAGATTTGGAAATATGGGAAAGTTGAGCCCTAGATATATCGGTCCTTTTGAAATTCTGGATCATGTTGGGAAGGTAGCTTATCGATTGGCACTTCCACTAAATCTCTCTCAAGTTCACAATGTGTTCCATGTATCTTTCCAGAGAAAGTACATACCTGATCCTTCACATGTACTCAGCTCAGAAGTTATACTGCTGGAATAAGATCTTTCTTATGAAGAACAGCCGATAGAGATTCTCGATCGTAGTGAAAAAGTCCTACGGAACAAGACCACTCACTTGGTGAATGTTTTACGGAGGAACCATAAATTAGAAGAAGATACATGGGATCTTGAGGATATGATGAGGGAGAGGTATCCTCATCTGTTGGTTACAAGTGACAAATTTCGAGGGAGAAATTCATTTTAAGGGTGGTAGAATGTAACACCCGAGAGTTTTATAAGAAATATTTTGTTTATATTTTATATAAATCATCAAAGAAATCTTTCACTACACACAACACTAACTTAGCTTTCTTTACACGCAATTGCGACCTTCCTTGATAGCTTGCGTCGTACGCAATACCGAGTTTCAATAAACAACGATATGCTATTATTAAAACTAGCCATTATGAATAGTAATAACCACTTTTTAAAATTTTGTAAATTTTATTTTTCAAAATGGACTTTATTTTTTGTTTCGGAATATCGAAATTAGCCTAGGGTGAAATTTTGGTATTTTTCTGAAAACTTTCAATTTTTGATGAATAGTGAAAACACAGGGTAACTATTTAAAAAAAGTCATTTTATTTAAATAATTATTTATTTTATTTAAATTTATTTTAGGTCAAAATTGATACATAATACCTATATAAGTTCAATTCAATTCATTGGAGTCATTTTATAATAATTTTAGATATATAAAAAATTTATTGAACTTTTCACCGTCTTTTACCCACCTCCTAGGAGAATTTTCAAATTCACATACAAAATAATCTTAACACTAATGTGAGTGGAATTTCGAATATTCGAGAGGCACCGCTAATACCAAGGACTAAAATGTGGTTCAATGAGATGAAAATAATTTTTTGTGATTAGTAAATTTTTACTTTTTTTACCACGACTAAAAGTAAATAGGGTAATTCAGGGAAAAAGTGATATTATTATTACCATAACACATTTCCTAATTATATTGGATAAGTGTAATTAGACCAAAAACAACCTTAGGAATAAAATATGACAATTGAGGCCCACTTGGATTAGATTAGGACATTTATTATTAATTTATTTAAAGAAGGGTTAAAATAGTTAAAATCAAAGTTTAGTAAGTAAATCATTTTTAATATTGGGTTATACATAAGATAAATTCTACTATAAATATTCAATAGAAATATAATAATATTTCCAACATAATTTTATTTTATATGTAATTTTTAGACTTCAAATAATTTAATTTATTTATGACACAATGATGATGCAGTAATTATCTTATGAAAGAATCATTGACATAATTGATGTTATAAATACCCAAATAAATGAAATTTGAGACTTTTTATGAATTCCAATAATTTTTTATGTTAATATAAAATGTTATTGTGTATTTAATTAACTTTTTTTTAACTAATCATTATGTTAGGAGTTTCACGAAAATCAATTACCAAATAGTGTCAAAATTGACATAAAATAGTTTTTAATAAAAATATTATATTATTAATTGTTATTTTATTCCTAAAAATCTAAGGTTCGGAAAATGACTTAGATAAGGTTATATATATTAATAATAAACAACTTTGGGTTTGTTTGGCTTGTTATGGTATGTTTATTAACCTTATAGTGTAAGAACACAAAAATACACGATAAAAGTAAAATTATCTAACTTAAAGTTAAACCTAAATGATACGGTTAAAATAGTAAAACAACTTGTTCAAATACTATTGTATGAGATTCTTTCGACCCATACCCACCTTATCTTTGAAATAAATCAATTTTAACCTATTTAAAACCGAATATGTCTTTATAATAAAATTATATTTTTAGTTTTTCCAAAGATGCCTCTCTCCTCCCTTATAAAAGGGCACCTCCTCCCTCTCTTCCTCACACCACATTGAGCCTTCAAGCTCATCCAACCCCTGAAAATTTTCCCTCTACACTTCCCTAGAAACATCCTAAAGGTCCTGGTATTCTTTAAAGACAAATTTTAGTGCCCTAAAAGGAGTTCTCAAAGATGCGCTTCAAAGAAGAGGTAATGTCTGTTACCGATTCTTTCAACTTTATTTCTTCTTCCACTTCATCTTCTTTAGTTGTTTCATTATGAATTAATAAAATAAGTATCACTCATATACTGATGTGTTATTATATGTATGAAACAACCCTATTTCACCATCTATCCATCCTACAGAAAACGAAATCACCGCGCTTGCGTACATACGGAATACCGTCTCCACGCCGTGGTGTAATCTATTTTCCACCACCACATTAATTGGATGGGTATAATGGTGTATATAATGAATATATATGATTATTTTAAATTGATATTGATTCTGAAATAGTATACATACACTCCATTACAATTTTACGATCATGGGAACGATATAATCGCTCGTGCGTATGTACAGAATACTGACTCCACGATGAGATGCGACTTGTTCTACATGATATTCATTGAATAATGGTTATATAAATGAATTGAATGAATTGAATGAATTAATATGATATATATTACACTAATACCATTCTGGAAATGAGGTATATATAACCTAAAGAGAAGAATAAGAATTTATTCGACAAAACACACTTAAGAACAAAAAGTAATAAAAACCCAAATAACAAGTAGCAATGAAATATTACTAATTATATGCTAAGAATATGACCATATATGATATCATAACAATGAGTATGATTCTGGAATAAGTCAATTTCATTATTTAAATCATTATACAGGATTTTCGGACACTTACGAAGAAAATCGGACCTAAGGTTAGGGAAAATCTCACAATCTTAATTTTATATGAGATTGTTTATACTTCAGAATTTACTGGGGAATATTATCATCCAAATCCATGTTTCCTCAATATTTAATATTATTTCCATCAACATACAATTTTTTAAATCCAATTTTTCCCTTCGGTGAGTTTTTAGTAAAAGATATGAAAGGAATCTTTTGTCGTTTTTCATATGAGGTACTTTTTGACTTTTCCGACAAAAGTACGAGAAGAATGTTTTTTAACTTATACGACATGAATGGGTTTTTAAAAAATTATTTCCAAGAAGCTTCCTTTAAAATTTTTCATGTTTATTTTTAATCAAATTCTTTTAGTTTAGAATTGTATGACATGTTACGAAAGGAAAAGTGTTTTTTTGAAGTAGAAAGGATATTTTCCTCAAGAATGGAGTTCAAGTGTTTTATCAAAATTATTTTGCATCTATGATAATAAAGGGTTCTGCTTATATCCCTATTATTTCATTGATTTGATTATGTTGTGATGGAATTATTTTTATGAATTCCTTTATCTTATATGAATTGTTTTATGATGTCACGATGTTTAAGAATCCAATTTTTATTACATGGGTTATGCTATGATGTATCATTTATGATTTTTTGGTACACATAAGAATGGTATCATTATGAGATGGGTGGGACCTATATCTCCCTCCAATTCATTGGGTAAAGATTTTATATCTGATGAGATAGACATGGATGGAATGAAAGGTTAATCCGGTTCAGTGAAACAGGACTGAAACGAGGAGTGAGCTCGGTTCAGAAATGGACTTTGTCTACTAAGATAGTCTTGGAAATGAGTCTTGACTAAAAATAAATTATTATCTATGATTATGTGTGTATGCCACAAAGTATCATGTTTTAAGTTATGATTATTGGGATTACATTTCACTACTATGACTTATCCCAGGTTATGAAATTATGATCTCTTTTGCAGGTTAATATTTCCAAAAGTTATGTTCTTATGAATATGTTGTGATTGATATTTCTTTTGTTTACCCTTACTAGACATTTGAGCTCACCCTTTTTGTATGTTTTCTTTCCCCAGGTCAGGAAGAAGGATATTAAGTAGGATATACCAAAAGGGACTCTAGATATTACGAAATCAATGGGAGGTAAAGTAGATACTTTAAGAACTAGTTGTTTATGTTTCCCAGTGTCTAAAGACTCTATACCTATAAGGTCCTTTCATGGTTTTGGTATATGTTGTAATAAGTGTGCTTCAATTATGAAGTAATAAAAATGTATGTAAATTATGGGTCATTATAAGTTTTTAGCAGTGATGTTATTCAGGGCTCTATAATCAATTTAAAGTCTCATTGAACCATCTTTCTTTTTAACAAACAAGACAGGAGCACCCCTTGGTGATGTGCTAAGTCGAATGAAACCTTTATCTAATAACTCCTGCAATTCATTCTTTAAATCTAAAATTTCCACTTGATCCATTCGATATGGGGGTTTTAAAATTGTCTTACAATCAAGAACTAAGTCAATAGAAAATTCAACATCCCGATCATGAATAATAATAGGAAACTCATCAGGAAAAACATCAAGATACTCGTTTACCACGGGCACATCATTTATCTGAACAGTTCCTTTATTTTTGAAAATATGTGCAAGGTAACATTCATTTCCATCATTTACTAGTTTCTCAACTTCCTGATATGTTATCAAAAGAAAAGGTTCATTCTTGTACACAAACTGAAAATATTTCTGAAAAGAAACCTCTTTAGCTCTGCAGTCAATCTTAGAATGATAAACAGAAATCCAGTCCATGCCCAAAATAACATCAAACTATACTAGACACAAAACAATATGGTTCACAGGTAGATTCATTCTGTACACAATGATAAGAAGGTTCTTATAATTTATTTTTGTCTCAACGTTCCCTCCGGTTGTTTTTACCATAAGTTCAAGACTCATATCTTGATATGAAATTTCCAATTTACTAGAAAACTTCTCAGAAATGAAAGAATGTGTTGACCCCAAATCAAAAAACAAATTGGAATAATCTGAAAAACAAACAGTATACCTGATACTACTTCATTTGATGGACCAACATCTGCTGAAGTAGTTGCAAATGATTTCACCACCCCTTTCTTCTTGTAGTCTAGCTACTTTCCCCTAGTTGAGTTCTTAGTTAGACACTCATTTGCATACCGACCCATTTCATTACACTTAAAACATCTTACTGCTCGCTTTTCATTGCATGCTTGATCATCTTCCTTACAGTTACGAGCAATATGGCCAGACATACCACAGTGAAAGCTCTTTCTAGACATGGATAAACATTCTCCAGGATGCATTTTACCACACTTCTCATAGGATGGATATTTTGTTTTCTTACCTCCTTGCTTCTTTGATGAATTATTCCCCTTTGCCTGCCAACTAGACCTCTTATTCTGTTGAATGTCCAAGAACACCTAATCATCGGAAAACTCCATTTCCACCTTCTCCACACATCAAAAAAAAATTCTTATCTTTTGAACTCACGAGAAGGTAAATCCCTTAGACACTTTTAGCTTTAACCCTGAGTAAAAACAGTTGATTTTACTATTATGATCTCGTATGAAATTTGGAGCATACCATTCAAGTTGAGTGGACTTTTCTTCATAAGAAGCCACTGAGTCATCCTCCTGCCTCAATTCTAGGAATTGTTTTTCCATCTTAAGACGAACCACCTTATGAAAAAATTTCTCAAGAAACATACCTTTGAATTCATCCCAGTGAAGGTCATCAATCACATCACTATCCCTGATATTTTTCACCATCGACCACCACTGTTCAGCTCCAACTTTAAAACGGTAAACAAAAATACTAACCTTTTGATGTTTTGAACACCCCATGACATCAAAAATCTTCTCCAGTGCTTTAATCCACCCTTCTGCTAGAACATGGTCAGATAATCCTCTGAATGATGGGGGATGTTGCCTCATGAAATATTCCACCACTAACATGTTCCTCTGCAGTTTATCTGGCTGATCTCGTGCATGGATACCCCCACCATTTATAGCCTGTGTCAACTTTTCCATCACTGCAAAATACTGTTCAGTTCTGATTCTGACCATCTCAGGTTGCTGATTTGGAAGGTTATCTTCCTCCTGATGACATCCCAACATAGGTGCCCTATTTCCTTTGCGGAAAACCATTCTGAACATAGAAATATATTAGTCGGAGCAACATGGTAATCTTTAAATACTATATCATTTCTATCAATCCATAAATTAATTTATGGAATTTTCTTTACAATTTTCTAACTTCTAAAGTTGTCTAAACCGACCATTGATACCATCTATAAGGCCCCATCCTAAAACCTTAATTAATATTGAATTAAATGAATAATTCACATTGAGGATCTTTTCAGGTTTAGAGTTTTAGAGAATTAGATCATAACTATTACATCTCAAAAGATTACAAAGAAGACACTTATACATAGTTTCCTTTTTTTAAAAAACATGAACACATGAAAAAAAGTCCTGTCTAGTTCCTTGTTTAAGACCGCATGACTTTTTCTTCATCCCATCCTTGACCCTATTCCACAGTATGTCCTGTGAATAACATTTCAAAAAAACTTGGGATGAGTATAAAAATCTCAGTAAGGGATACACAAGAAGGAAAACTATTAGTTTTTCAAAACATCTAGTAAACCATGAATACTTTATCAAAGAAACACTTTTTTCTTCTAAGAAGTAGTAAATATTATTCACTGAATAAAAGATCATTACTTACCCTTTTGTAACCAAAATATTACCATAAATCCCATCTAAAGAACACATAACATATAAAGGTAACTTGGGACATAAACATACTTAAATGGAATGACCATACAGTCGACTTCCACACATATCACTAAATGGAATTGCCATACGACCGACTTCCATAACCAATGAATTAAAGGTAATAACGTCACCACCCGTACTGGTATTCACGGCACCACCCGTTATTTGGATTATCACATAAACACCCATCAAATGCCCAAGTACCATTATAAAATCATAACATATAAAACAATTATAAAAGAAAGAAAAAAATTACACATTTCAAACACAATATATAAATTAAATATATTGACATAAAAAATAAATTATCAAAACCATTTTTAATACCAAAATACATAAAAGAGTTTATGGTTTTTATTTAATTTTAAAAATATTACGGCTTGTTGTGGAAGCTAAAGATCAAATAATACTCGAGGCGGTGGAGAGGTCGTTGTCACCACGTATTTTAAAAAGAAACAAATTTTTTTTCATTTAGTAAAACGCTTAGTATAGAAAAGATTCTTTTTGAATAAAAGTAGAAATAAAAGGTGTTTTATACAGCTTATATAAGAAAGTCTTGTATTAGAACAAAATATGCCTCAATGAAAGGAGATTTAGACGAAGTCCCTTATCTCATGTCCGACTTGACTCGATCACTCTTTAATCTCTGAATAATAAATTAGTGTTAATTTCTAATTTCATAAGAATATTTTTCAAGATTATTATTGCTTTTATATCACTTATTTCCATGTTATAAACCTTATGTAATCATTTATGTTAATAATGTTTTCCTTGTCAATATTTGGTTCTTATGTAAAAAATGGACTTCTTACAATTACATGTTGTTCATGTGGTCAAAGGTTAATAATATCCAAAATGATATTCCTGATTTAAATATCATATATATAATATATATATACAGCATATACATGTATTTATAATAGTACATAACATTTAGAGGTATGAAATGAAATGCACCGTTCATGGAGACGGTAAGTCGTATGTACGCATGAACGCTACATTCATTTCTATTTCATATTTAATGCAGTGAAATAATAATGATATAATGTTATATTATAATTAAAGTATAATATCATATATAATATCATTAAATCCATCCTTTATTGGTCCCACATATGGCATTAATGAATCAAATCACTTTGAGGGGCGGTAGTCCGCACTTCCTAAATACAAATTATCACGTATACCCATAATGGAAATCATAAAGGTATGCCATAAATGAACAATAAAGAAGAATAAAGAAAACATAAACATAATACATATCATATATAAATAGAGTTTCATCTTAATGGCCACCATGGAAGGTGTTAAAAGAATATTGAACAATCATCGTTTCGTGAGGCAGAAATTCACCAACCACAGAAACAGAATGTTCTTTAACCATTAGATGGAGGTGTGTGTAAGTGTAAATCAAATAATTCTCATAAAAACATCCTATTATATTTATGATACTGGTGTTGTCACAAAAGAATGGAATAAAAAGAGTTTATGGGGATGGAGAATCCAAATAAAACAAAAGAACACAAGTGAAGACATTACTTTTATATTGGGTAACTCTTCTTGGTTTGAACCAAAAGGGATTCTTGAAGATATTTATGTCTAAGGTAATGCTTCTAGGATGATTAGAGGGATTAGGAGAGATAAAATGAGTAGATCTTGGCTGAGACAATGGCTTGAGAGGTGTGGGTAAGGAGGTAGAGGTGGGGGCCTTTTATAAGAGGGAGGAGGGGCACTCTTGGAAAGTCAAGAAATGTTACTTTATTATATAATGAGTTTCAGATTTTAAAGGTCCCACAATTATATATTTCGAGGATAAGGTGATAAGAGTTTGAAATCCACCCATACAATAGGTTTTTGACAAGTATAAGTCTTATATTTTACATTATCATTTCACTTTATTTAAATCGTTAAATAATGAGGTAATCGATGCATCATCATGGTGTCATAAATAATTTAATTTATATAATGTCTAAAAATTATAAAAAAATATCATGATGTAGGAAATATTTTTAAATTTCTAATTAATATTTATAGTAAAAATATGACTTGTATAACCCCATGTAGAAATTAGTTTGTCAAAATAATACATGTTTGTGACATTTTTATTTTAACTTTATATAAAAAGATACTAATGTCATTTTCATACGCAAGTGGCTCCATGGGTTCCCCAAGTTAACCCATGGATTGTCTCGGTCGGCCATGACACATACAATAACGGTAGAACATGTGTCAATGTAATTTCCTATAATTAAAACATTTTTTCCCCTTAAATTACACTAATTACCTCTAATAACGATTAATAAAACTGAAAAGTTACTGTTCAACAAAAAAACAATTTTAATCTCATTGAACCACATTTTACATCCTAATGACTACCATGTATTTATGATTTTTGAAATTCAATTCATAGAAGTGGTAATGATTCATTTAAATGAAAAATCAGTTTTTTTAACTAATACTTAGTGGTTTCACTATTCATTAAAAATTGATGTTTTTCTGAAAAATACCAAAAATTCACCCTAATATATATTTGATATTCCGAATTAAAAAATGATCTCTATTTTAAAAAATTAAAAAAATATCAGCTACATTAATTAACATAGTAATTAGTTCCCGTTGTTAAAACAAATAGCGAGTTTTTATAAAACAATATATATCAAAAGATTGACACTAGTTTACGTCTAATTTCAAAGTGAAATTAATTTCAATGACCACCATTAGATTGAATGATAAAAATATATTGTAATTGTAATTTAAAACTGATTCCAAGGATAATCTAATCATGTAAATAATTAGTTTAAAAAGAGGTTTTGAATTAAAATACAACATTTTTCACTTATTCATTAAAAATGATCTTTATCGGAAAAATAACAAAAACATACACAAAGTATATTTTGATGTCCTGATTTTAAATAAGGATTTCATTTGGTCCAATAGAATGTATAAGAGTGAACAAAACTATTTTTAAGGGGGGTTCACCATAAATCATTCTTTTAGTAAATATTAGAGTATTTATGCCTAAAATTGAATTCTTTTCTTATTTTAAGCCTTAATCTAATATTGGGAAAATGTAAAAACATTTAAAAAAGATAAATAATCATATTTTAGTTATTTATATTTATTCCTGCCAATAGAATAGCTATGTGTTAACTACCATTTAAAATAATATTATTATATTACTATTGTGCAATGTAAGATTTCAAAGAAACTCGTTGTTGCGTATAGGGTACACTATCGAACATAGCAACCCCATTAAAGTAAAATTAATATTTAATTCGCAAATATTAAGAAATATGAAACTGTTTTATTCTTTATTTACCTGGGATGTTATATCATATGAATTGTATGTATAGATGGAATAATGTTTTAATTCTTTATTTTATAACCCTTACAATTTTTTTAATCTCATCCCATGTTTTTGAAATGTATTTATAGGGTATAAGGAATGGTAAGAGAAAAGAAGACTTCGGGTTGATTTATATCAAGAAAATAATTATTTTTTTCTTTTATGAGCTTTTATTTTATAAAAAAATGGATACTTAGTAGAATTGTATACATGTAATATTCAAGATATTTTGTATAAGTTATAACCAAATTATCTAAAGTGATAAAACTAAAAAGTTCATTAATTTGAATTATTAACATAATTCAACATTATCTAATATTGAAGGTTGTGGCCTTATAGTTGGTATCAGAGGTTGGTTTAGAAAATTTTAGGAGTTATGATATTGTTAAATTAATATCCATAAAATAATTTATCATAACATTGAAATGATATAGAATTTACATATTATCATGTTGCTTCACCTAAGATATTTTTGTGTTCAGAATGGTTTTCTGTAGAGTAAATAGTGAAGCAAGGATGTAATGACATCAGGAGGAAAACAAACTTCCAAAACAGCAACCTGAGATGGTCAGAATCAGAACTGAAAAGTTTATTACTGTGATGGAACAATTTACATAGGCTATAAATGGTGGTGGTATACAAGCATGAGATCAACCAGATCAACACTAGAGGAATATATCAATAGTGGGGAATTTCCTGAGGCAACATCCCCCATAATTCAGACGATCATAAGATCTTGTGCTAGATAAAGGATGGATAAATGAACTTGAGAAGATTTTTGATGACCTGGGGTGTTCAGATACTCAAAAGGTTAGTCTTGTTCTTTACTATTTTGAAGGTGTATCCAATCAGTGGTGGTAGATTGTAAAAAATATTAGAGATATAAAGGACATTTATTTTCATGATTTAGATGAATTCTAATGTATGTTTATTGAGAAATATTTTTCAAATCTTGTACGACTTCGGATAGAAACAGAATTCGTATAATTGAGGCATGGGGATGAATCAGTGGAAGCTTATGAAGAAAAATGCACTCGAATGGCAATGTATTCTCAAAATTCAATATGGGATCTTGATAGTAAAATCAATCATTTTTTACTCAAGATTAAAAGCAATGTATCGAAGGGATTTAGATTCTTGCTAGTATATAAGTTCTGAAAAACTTGTTCGATGAGAGAAGAAGGTGGAAAAAGAGTATTTTTATGATCATATGTTCTTTGAAAAAACAAAATAATATGGGGTCGCTGTGGAATACGAAAGGGGAGAACTCTTTAAAAAAGTATGATGGTAAGAAATTTATGTTTACAGTTTGTGATAATTGTGGTAAAAAGAACACTGGGGAATTCCTTTTAAATTATGGTAACTGCTTCAAATGTGGTAAAATGGGACATAAGGCTTGTAATTACACAAAAAAGATCAAGTTAATGGTAATAAAAAATCATATTTTTTAGTCATTAAATTTTTTTAAGAGGAATGAAATGGGTCATTTTGAAAATTAGTGTCTAAAAAAGAACTCAACTGAATGAAATAAGATGGACTACAAGAAGAAGGGGGTGGTGAAATTCTTTTTAACTACTTCAGCAGATTTTGGGCCATCATGAAGTAGTATCAAGTACACTGTTAGTTTATTAAAATCATGACAATGTGTTGTTCTGTTTAGGTTCTACACATTCATTCATTTCTAATAAATTTTCTAGTAAATTGGGAATTTTATCTCATGATAAAAATCATGAACTTATGGTAAAAACACTGGGAGGAAATGTTGATACCAAAACGAAATTATAAGAACATGCTTATACTTGTGGGCAGAAGGAATCTTCTTTCAAACCTTATTATTCTGCCTCTAGTAGAATTTGATGATATTTTGGGTATGGATTTCCTTTATATTTTTCATTCCATGATTGAATGAATATCTAAATTTTTTTATATTTAAAATGAATTTCATTTTTTGTAAAAGAATGAACCCTTATTTTTGATAAAATATTAGGAAGTTGAGGAGCGAGTAAAAGATGAAAAAGCATGTTACCTTGCAAATATTGTTGGAAAGAAAGGAACTATTTAGATTAATGATGTTCCAGTGGTAAATGAGTATGTTGATGTTTTTACTGATGGTTTTCATTGTATAATACCAAATCGGGATGTTGAATTTACCATTAAATTAGTTCCTAATGATAATCCAATTTCAAAAACTACTTATCCAATGGGTGAAATTTAACTTTTAGAGTTAAAGATGAATATTAAAGATTTATTAGATAATTGTTTCATTCGACCTAGAACATATCCATGGGGTGCTCCTGTCTTTTTTGTTAAAAATAAATCTGGTTCATTGATAATTTTAATTGATTATAGAGCCTTCAGTAACATCACTGTTAAGGAAAAGTATCTTTTTCCTCATATTAATGACTTGTTTGATCAGCTCTAGGGAGCTCATTATTTTTCCAAGATTGACTTGCGGTTTTGGTACCATTAGTTGAATGTAAAAGAAGAAGAAATTCCGAAGACCGTGTTTCGTACTAGAAATGTCCATTATTAATTTATAGTTATGCGTTTAGGGTTAACCAATGCACCTGTTGTATTCCTGGATCATACAAATTGAATTTTCTGTGAGCTCTGGGATAAATTTTTGGATTCACTTATTGATGGGATTTTGGATTCTTATTAAAGTAAAGAGGTGCATTAATTTCTTTTGAGAGTTGTCTAGCAAAAGTTAAAAGAAAATAATTTATATGGGAAATTTAGAAAGTGTGATTTTTGGTTAAAGACAATTTCATTCCTTGGTCACTATGTTTCTAAAGATGGAAGAACTGTTGATCCTGGAAAAACAGAATTTGTAAAATAATGGCCAAGACCCACAAATATAATTGAGATTTATAGTTTTCTTTGTTTTCCATGTTATTACAGGAGGTGTTTTTGAAAATTTTTCATGACTATCTATCCCACTAGCCAAGTTAACTCTAATAGGTGTTATGTTCATTTGGAAAAAATAATGTGATAATTTTTTGGAATTGAAATGAAGATTGTTGAATGATCCATTATTGGAATTACCTTCCAGATATGGTGAATTTGTTATCTACAGTGATGCTTTGTTGAAAGGACTTGGCTATTTCCTTATAAATAATTATTGGGTAATTTCTTATGCTTCACGTCAGTTGAAACCAATTGTGTTAAATTACCGTACACTAGATTTGGAATTAGCTATTGTTGTTTTTTAATTAAAAATTTAGAGGATCCATTTGTATAAAGTAAATTGTGAAACATATACTGATTACAAAATTTTGAAGTATATATTCACTCAAAAATATTTGAACATGAGATATATGAGATAGTAGGAATTAATTAAATATTATGATTGCACAATTCATTACCATTCAGTAAAATAAAATAAAGTGGATAATGATTTGATTAGAAAAATTAATGATACATTTACCTTATTACATTTTGAACAAAATCCTTAGAATAAATATTTTATGAAATTTGGCTTAGAAGTTGTTGGTACAAGAAAATTCATCTGTTTTGTTTCAAGTTTCATTACTATCATCCTTAGCAGATAGAATAAAAAAAGCATAGAAAGAGGACAATGAGTTGAAGAAAATGGTAGAATTGGGTCAGAAAGGTACGTTAAGTGATTTTAATATTGATATAGACTATGTTTGGAGGTTTGGAAAGAGATTATGTGTGCCTTGTGATTCAATGTTGAAGAAAGAGTAGTTATGTGAAGCTTATAGTTCTCAGTTTTAGTTCATCCTGGTAATACTAAGATGTACATAGATCTTCATGATAGTTACTGTTTGGATGGAATGAAAAGATATATTTCTAACTTTAACATGAGAGGTTTGATTTATCAATAGTTTAAAGGAGAGCGGTAGTTATTGAATGGTATGCTTCAGCCTTTGCCAGACCCAAAGTGGAAATGGGAAAAAATTTCCATGGATTTTTTATGGGAATACCAAAGTCTTCTAAATATGAAAATGATATTTGGTTTATTGTTGATTGATTTACTAAATCTTCTCAGTTTCTTCCAATTCAAGATAATATATCTCTAGATCAACTTTCTCTATTGTATATTAAATGGATAGTCATGTTACATGGAGTTACCCTCTCCATTGTATCTGATCATGATCCCTGGTTCACTTCTAACTTTTTTAAGGTCCTTCAGAAGTTATTGGGTACTGAATAAAATCTTACTTCAACATTTAATCCACTATCATATGGGAAGTTATAACAATCAATTTAGACATTCGATGATTTTAAACATGCTTTCTCAATAGATTACCAGGAAATTTGGGACTGAAATATTTATTTGGTTGAATTTTATTATAATAACTATTTTCATTCTAGTATACAGATGGCACTATTTGAGGAATATTATGGAAAGCGGTGTCGAACTCTAGATTTTTGGGATAAAGTAGGTGGACAGATGCTGATGGGACAAGAATTGGTAGAAGGGATGGAAAAAAAGTTTAGTTGATTCAGATACACCTGAGAATAGCTCAAAGCAGGTAGAAATGTTATACAGATAACAAGTGGAATGATCATTATTTTGAGGTAGGTCACCATGTCTTTTCAGAGTTTCTCTATGGAAATGTGATGCATTTTGGTACGAAGGGAATGTTGAGTCCACAGTTTTCTAGTTCCAATAAAATCCTAGAGAACATTTGATTAGTTTTATATAGAGTGGATTTACCTTCATGTTTATCCATGGTATATAATTTTTTTCATGTTTCAATGTTAAAAATGTATATTCTGGATCCATCTCATGTTTTGATTCCAATGGTTGTTTAGTTGGATGAGAATATTTATTATGAAGAGCTACCTGTCTAGATTATTGACCGTTGAGAGAATGTGTTGCAGAACAAGGTAATTAATTAGGTAAAGGTTTTATGGAAAAACCATATAGTTGAAAAGGAAATGTGGGAATCTAAAAATTCTATGAGGGATTAATACCACCACTTATTTGATAAGTGAATAAAATTGCAAGGACGCAATGTCCAAAACGGGGAAGGATATAATATGTTAGGTAACAAAATAATATGAAAATATCATAATTATTAATATTTTTGAATTAAATATTAATTTTAATTTAAATGGGATTCAATTTTCAATGACTTACCCAATAATCCATAATCGGGTTTTCTGAAATCTTATGTTGCACACAATGTAGCGTTATACCGAAAAAATAATAAAAATATTTTAAATAAAAGTTAACGACTAGCTGTTTTATTGGAAAGAATGAACAAAACTAAATATATTATGATTGAACAAGTTTATTAAATGTTTTTAAAATTATCCAATATAATTATATGGGTTTAAAATAAGAATGAATCCTATTTTAAACATGAAATACTCTAATATTCATTAAATGGTCGATTTACTGCCTTTTGACGGTGAACCCCTTTTAAATATAGTCTTTTTTTTACTTTTATAAGTTCCATTTGACAAAAATAACATTCTTCATTATAAGGGGAAATAAAAATTTAATTTGGGTAAATTTTTGGTATTTTTTTTTGATAAAGTTCATTTTTAAATGAATAACAAAAAATGCTTCATTTTTAGTCAAAACATTCAATTCGTATGACTTATTTATATGGTTAGACTACATTTATAATTTGTTTCAAAGTTTAATTTGATTAATATTTTTAAAATTTTATCCAATTATTTTCATTTTATGTAACTTCACATTTTAATTAGACATAAAAACTTGTCAATCTTTAGAAATATATTGTTACTTAAAAACGTGCTTTATTGTTATGACAATGTGAAATTAATTTTAAATTAATTTCAGTAACTTATCTTATTTCAATTTGGAGAAATGGATTCCATATTTGTAATTTGGAGATCCAAATTTTGTAAATAGTTTACATTCATTCTTTAAGATTATGAATATTAACCTGAGTAGATATTTTATTTACCATGGTTAAAGAGTAAATCTGTTAAATAAGAGTGAAACATAATATTATAATAATATTAAATTATCCAAACACAAGTCCTAATCCAATTAATGGATATATTTTCAAACATTTTCATCATTGAGTCTATTTTGGTACCCTATAGATCCACTAGTAAGTGAAAATGATATTTTATAAAATTTAATTTAAAGTTAAGGAAAATGAAACACAAACATATATTTTTTAGTAAAACAATTTTTATATGTGGTTATATAAGTGATCTATTCAACTATAAATCATCATTTGAAATCTAAACATATTTCCTACATTATGTTATTTTTTTAAAAAAATTATATATTAAATATATAAATTTAATTATGACACAATGATGATGCATTGATTACTTCATTAAAAAGGGTAACAAATAAATGATATTAAAAATTGTAAAATAAATTTTATATTTTAATTTTAATTTCCTCCACGAAAATTATTGATGATAGATACATGTTAACATTGTATTAATGAATTTTATTCGAACCAATAAAGTTTTTATATATTTTCTAAAAAGTCATGATATGAATACTGTCAAAATTCTCATAATTCATATTATAAAATATAAAATATTTATTAGATATTATAAAATTGTGAAAAAATCTACGATTTTTCCAAAGAGTGATCATTAATCTCAAATATTATTATTGAATCTTTAATTGGATATTTGTAATTTTTGGTAACTATTCTGATTCTCATAGTGTGAAATGCTTGATAAAACCGTAAGAGTAGAAAAGGGTTAAATAAAACAGTATATGGATTAAAAAATATCCAGAAACTTTCCAATTATTATTGGATGATTTTATTTAGACTTATATTAATATTATCTTCTAATGGAATGAGTTTTTGGTATTTTGAAACCTAAAATTAGTTTATAATAAAATTATACTTTCAAACATTCCAAAAGATCTATTCCTCCCTCTTATAAAAGACCACCACCTATAACCCATTAGATACACCTCTCGAACCCCCTGTTTAACCAAAATCTACTCTATGAATCTCCCATAATCCTCTTATTCCTCTTTTAAAATTTCCCTTAGGATGAACGGAATTCAATAAAGCCTTTTGTCTAAAATAAAATAGATTTACACGTTTTAAGAGTGACTGTCCTCTCTAAAATTAATTTAAATTATTATTTTTCTTCACCACATATCATATTATTAATCTTTGATTAAATAAAAACACCAATATCATCAATATGATAGGTTGTATTTATGATAATTAATCAAAATACACATACACAAACCTCCATCTAATGAATATAGATCATATTGTTTCTGTGGAAGGAGAACTACTTCCTGACGAAACAATGATTGTCCAATTTTTCTAGACCACCTCTATGGGTGGCCATTACGATGGAAATGTATTTATATAATATTTATTTTATATTTACATGGTCTCTATGTTTTGGTATTTTTCATTTATATCTTACCTTCATGGTTTCCGAAATGATGAAATATGATAATTTCACTTGACGAAGTGCGGACTACCGCCCCCTCAATGTAGTATTACTCATTCATACCATACATGGAGCGTATAAAGGATAGTGTTAATATAAATTTGTAATGTATATAAAATATGATATTATACTATAATTATAATATTCCTATGCATCATTTGGCTTTCAATCATTTATAAAAAAGAAAAAAAATAAATGAAATTAGCGTTCATGCGTTTGTACGACTTATAGTGTCAATGAACGATGCATTTCATTTTCATATATCCAAATGATATAGACTATTATAAAAACATATATAATGTATGTATATGATATATACGATATCTATATCCTTAATATCATTCTGGAGAGAATGGAAATTTGACCACATTGTCAATTTAAAATTATAACTAGTTCATTTTGACTCAAGTACGAAACATCGACAAAAAGACAGATATGAACATGAATAATTACATGATTGTTTAGAAAGTTAATTAGTAGTATAAAAGGAATAATAAACTTTAAAAAAATTTGAAAGAAAGTATAATTAACATAAGTTTATTATTCAGGATGATAAATAATGAAAAAGACAAGTCGAACACATGGTAATGGACTTCATCTCAATCTCCTTTCATTGATACATACTTCGATTTATACACTAATTTTCTTTATATGGAGTATAATCCCCTTCGAAATTTAAATTCACTTAATGGGAATATTTTCTCTATGAATCATTTTCCTTATAACAATAGGAATGTTTCTTTTTAACGTAGGCAATGACAATGACTTATCCGCCACCGCAAGTATTATTTGATATTTGGATTCCTTAACAACTTTTAATGTCTTTTTAAAGGAAAATAAATACCTTACATCCTTTTTAAATTTTTTGGTTTTGATAATTGTTTTGATAATTGATTGATTATTTCAACATATTAAACTGATATCTTGTGATTTCAATGTGAAAATGTTATATTTAATCTATGCTTGTTCATATGTTATGATTATGTTATGGTTCAAGGGAATTATTTACGTATATGGGAGGTTCCGTGATAAACATAAGGTGGGTGAACCCTAGATAACTCTCTAATTAATTGTGAAATGTGGCGGAGGTAAACATTAATGGTTTTCCTAATAGATGTATGGAATATAATGTGATGGGTATTCCAAACATAACTCCCTATATTGCTGTGAAAGATACAAAGTATTATTTGGATGCCACACGTTACCTTTATGATTTATGATTTCTATGTGTTATTCATAAATATTATGATTTCAAGATGAATGTTAAAGAGAATATGTTTCGTATGTATTGATGGACTAATGTTTTCTTTCATTATTTTTTGACCCTTATAAATATTTTTATGCTAACACCATGTTTTTGAAGTTTTTTTCTTAGGGTATAAGGAATTGTATGAGAAATGAAAAATTGTTGAAGATTTATATCATAAAAATAATTCTTTTTTTCTTTTGTGAGTTTTTATTTTATGAAAAAAATGGAAACTGAGTAGAAGTGTCTACATGTAATATTCAGAAGTTTTTTATATGTTATGACCTAATTCTCTAATTCTCTAAACTTGAATAGATCCTCAATGTGAATTATTAACTTAATTCATGATTATGTAATTTTTTAGGCTGCGGCCTTCTTTGGATTCCACAACTATTTATGACATTAAAAGGACACACATTATGATTATCGAACATGAACAATTTATATAGATATTAATTTTTTGACATTGGGTTTATCATGAAGAAATTAGATGTTGTGATATTATTGAGTCATAAGATGTGATATACAAGATTATTACAGAATTCACAAAATAAATTGATCATATAAAAAATAAGTTTAACTACAGAAATTAATTAGAAAGCGTTTTATCATATGAACTAATAAAATATATTCTATGTATGAAAAAATGCGATTTTATGAGGTTCATATTCCATTTAGAGTTTCAACTACAAAATATGAGGTCATGCTAATGTATTTTGGATTTCAACACTTTTTTCTTTATAATTATCATATTTATAATTTATACTATTAATTATTGGTTATAATATCCATTTATCAACTTGTAAAATACTAATATAAATTTATGACTCTATTTCAAGTGATTTTTATGAGTATTATAGAGGATCAAACATGTTATTTATCCTAAAACCCATAAACTATTTTAAAAACATTAATATTATTTTATGGAAATATAATATTATGATACTATAGAAAATGTATTTATGAAGTAAGACCCTTATTATGTGGTTTTAATTGGTTTTGTTTTATAGAATGTTTTTAATGATTTGGAACACATGAATTATTTTATCAGATGTTATTGATATTTAAATACAGACATATTTTATATATCCATCTTTATATTACTGTAATAATTTTTTATTTTTGAAGATGACTAAGAGAAAAACCAAATAAATCAGATCATGATTATTTTTATGAAATAATTTTCCATTTTTAGTTTGTCTATAATCAAATGATGAAGCACTTAGGAATATATAACTGATTCCTTTTCTAAATATCGATGTGCTACAACACCCAGAATCTAAACTACTCCAATATTGTTAAATTTCTATGGAATTTTTGGATTTCCAAAATAAAAAATACTATTACATATATTTAGTGATAAAAATCACTTTTCATTAATACAATATCTATATAAAACATATGGTATTATATGTGAATTAATTTCTGTTACTAGAGTAATATATATTAATTATTACAATAATACAATTATACCACTAATCAGAAGGTACAATTGGTTCTTCTAGCCTATCCAAAATGAAGTGTTTCATAGTTTGGGCTTGAACCAAAACATAATAACTAGTTTAGAGATACTCCTTTAGAATTATTTGTTTATTTCTTCACCCCTTTAAAAATTCAATAGTATCAGTCTTACTTTGTTAATTATTTGGGTTGTTCAGAACCATTTATAAAATATTTGGTTCCATTAAGAACCTTTATAAATTTCTACATAATATTAGGTTCAATTTCTCTCAATTTGTTTGAAGAGAAATTATAGGATCACATTGATATTATAAAATAGAAAATCATTATCTTATCTTGTTTGTATGTGTACTTACACTCTTGAAAAGAATAAATGTATACTTTTTTTAAATTAGAATGGTTTTAATATTTATCCACTAAATTAATTAATATTATTTTATACTTTGATATTTTTAAGGGAAAACATTTAGGCCCCTATCCAATATTCCTTCTACCTATATTTTAGTTGGAAACTGTCAACATATTCTACAAAGACCTCTTACATGAGGAAAATTCATTCACTAAATACTGATTCTTGTTATGTTATGAGACCTACTAGGTAAACAAGGATATATTTTACTCATATCCCATCACATAATCTCTTCTAATTCATTTAAATGGGAATTGATAATTTGATACATCATAACAGTACCTATTTGGGTTTATTCCATGAATTCACACACAAAACAGATGATATACACCAAATACCCAAGATAGATTCATCATTAAAACTACTAGTTCACAAAAGGTCTATATAATTTTTTTCCTTGAAAATTAAATAAAAGTATAATTAAATCCATAATATAATGAAATATCATATAAAATACCCAGAATAATGTTTAAGATTGTACTACATTAAAATATATAACATTATTTCTCAATGAAGCTTAACATATATGACTTGTATAGAATGAATTGTTATAAAAACATATGAATTTTGTACCCTGTTGAATGGATTTATAATGATGTATAGGTAGATTTCAATTATTAGTATTGGAAATAATTAGTGATTTAGAATATTAAAATAAGTATCCTTATCAAGTGAATAATATTAAATTATACTCATCAAAAACTGACAAAACCCTAGATATTCAATGATTTTTTTTGTAATCAACTATATACAATGGTTTAAGGAAATATTAATTATGGATAAATACCCTAAAAATTTATTATTATGTTATAAAATATATTTGAAAAGAATTATTAATCTCCCAAGACCCATACTCAAATATTCGATGCTAAACTAAAAACATTACCCTCATCCTCGAATCCCAATATAGATGATCAAAAAATACATACATCATTTTAAAATATTATAAAAATAATATTCATTTTAAAACACACTCTCGAAGCCCAAATGATTAATATCATTAGATATAATCTCTGTAAAGGAATTATTATACAATAGTTCTTCAATATCATCCAAAAAAATCTCTACACGTTAATTATTCTTAGACATATCCCTGCATATAAATTAATTGGGAAATAAAGAAACATAAGAAAGGAGTGGGATCACATTCTATGTAAATGAAAATTAATATCAACAGGCTATATAGTATTAGGTAAAAACCATGTGCGAAAACACAACCATTGGAGAAATTTATATTTATTGAATAATAACATAGGTAGTGATTTAGTGACACGATATCATGATCACATATCAATATATACAAATGTAAAATCTTAATATAAATCATCAAAATTACTAAATTTTATTATGGAATAAAAATTTAAAATCATAAGACAATAATCAAATGTTATGGGAACATAGGCATAGGGACATAAAATTAATGAAAACATAGAGAATCATAACATTAGTCATGATTAACAAAAAATACAATTACAACATAGTGGATTAGGAATCACCACCAATATATAATATCATAGTAGATTAGGTATCATTACCCACATCCCCTATCCTAATGGATTCATAAAACCACCCAAGTTTGTTTTTTATCTCCTGAGATACAAGTAATTAAAAAATAAATTTCAGGGCTTTATAATACCCACTCATATCATAATGTTAAACTATGCATATGTATAATATAATAATCAATAAAAGGTCATAAAATGATTGGAAATTGAAAATAAAACAATACACATATAAAAATTAATGAGGTAAAAATAATCCAATGAATGATAGAGGTTTCCTAGGTATACACCCTTCAATTAGAATAGTGACGTGTATGGTACACAGTTCGTATAAAATAAAAGTTATATGATCATGAATGTAGATTTCTCTAGGAAATAAAATGTAATTATATATAGATGAATACCCTTTTATCGGAAGAAATTATAGCATGTTAATCAAAATGTAAATCCATTAATAAAAATTAAACTTGATAAAAAATTGTGTTATATGGTTATATGGTAATGAAATTTTTAAAAGATATTCCTAAATGTTTTTGTAAATTTAAAATAAAAAACAAAGTTGAAATTAGAATTCAAAATATTTATTCAAATGGTGGAAAATATATTTAAAAAAATTATGAATAAATGTACCAAGAAACTTGATTTAAATAATGGTTAAGAATATGAAACATTGAACAGAAGATTACAAATTTATAGAGGCGGAAAAAATAATTTTAAAAACACTTAATAATTTAAATTCACTAACATTGAGAAAAATTATATAAAAAATATTTTTGAATAGAATAAATGACGAATATGAGAGATGTATGAGAGAATAAATAGTTAGATTTAAAAGTAATCAAATCAACTACAATTGGTATGAAATAACATGGACAGAGATGGAAAAGTACAAAATTAGATATTGAAAAAAAATTCCTTCATAAAATCACATCATTATAAATTAATAATAAATGAAAAAGAGTATTTTGGTAAGGAAATGTATTATAAATTTATGGAAATCGAAAGTAACAAATAATACATATAATTTTTAGAATATAACCAACATTAAATTACAAAAACAATGACAAATTATTATGACTAATGGAAATCATATTGAGTAAAAGAAAAACCCTTACAACATTAGTAATGTATGAATAAAAACCCACTAGAACAATAATAATGAAATGGAATTGTAAATACCATTATTCCAAGGAAGATTACGAAAAAAAATATGAGCATGTGGTATTATATAGATCATATAATGTAAAATAGGTTTATGATTTAAAACATGCCTCAATAAAGAGAATTTAAGATTAAAACCCTTACAATGTTTTATTTATTTATTTAAGAATCAATTATAAATGAAATAATTAGGAAAAAATAAACAAAGATATAAAAATGGAACTAAAAAATAATAAAATCATATGTTATAATAAATAAAAAATATATTTTCAATTAATAAAGCGTATGATTCAACTAAAATATTTTTTTTATGAAAACCCCTAATGAACATCGAAATTTATAAAGTAATTGTAATTTAAATATATTTTATAAAATATAAATTTCAATCCCTCAATGAGATAATGAAATATAATAAAATAATATGATATAATTAACCAATATTATATGAACATATTCAAGGAATAAAATGCATGACTCAATGAAGGGAGATTGAGTCCACAAAAACCCTCACCTTCGATTATCACTTTATTAACCATTCCTTGTACTTCTTGGTTTGTAGAACTAAATCATAAATAAATATTCATTTTTTAAGACTATATATATTATTTTTGTCAATATAATATTTGTTTCAAAATGTGTTATTACAATCCATGATAATTCCATGGGTGTTTCATGTTGGATTTATAAAAATGATATTAATAACGTTCTTGTTTTCATATTTTATTTATCATACCTGATTTTATATACCAATAATTTGTTTAATATTGTTAACAAAATATTATAATCAATGAAAAATTATTATTTCCTTTTTAATATCACATATGACTTGTTGTTATGTTTTAATATTTGATAAAAATTTATAACATCATCCGTGTCGGTTGTTAGGCAGGCCGAGAAAAAACATTCCATATTCATTGGTTGAGTATGATTAGAATGTGAGTTTTTTATAATATAATTATCAATGTTGTTTAAAAATAATTTTTCTATTTCATTAATGTTATAGATGATAATTTTGAAAAGGTATAGGAATAAGATAAATATAACAAACAATATAAAGTCATTATATAATAAGAGGAAGTCATATATTCTTTTATAAGACATTTTGAAAATGATTGATTTATGATTCCTTATTTTTATAATATATTATATAGAATGAAAAATTATTTTCAAAAAAAAATTGGTAATGGTTTCAATATAAAGTCAACTAGTGTTTTTCTTTTGGGTTATGTAATAGAGGGTTCCTTTTTAGGTGATCTTTTGTGAAATTTTCACACAAACCCATTTCTTAAGTTCTATGGAATTAAATTTCATAGATAATGTCACTCAATAAGGGAAAAATGATTATAAAAGACTGATAATTACCAAATAAAGATAATTATAGATATTTTTTTGATATTGTATGACTTAATCTTATGTTTTAACTTGTTTACCACATTTTGGTATTTATCATTATAAATGACTTTTAATGTGGAAAATACTTTTGGAACCAAAAAATTCAAAATATTACCAAATTTTTATTTGATGACTGAATATATGTATTAAACATTCTTATATTATTTTTCTAAAATTCCTTAAGATTTATTTTAGAATGAAAATTCATAACATATTGAAGACATGTCTTAGAGAAATAGATATTTATTCATCAAAATACATTAACTCTTATTTTATACCAGGTAATAATAATTAAAAGAATTATAATTATAATTATAATTAATATTTATAAATAATAAATTGCATCAAAATCTTTATTTAATAGTGACCAGCTAAATTTATTAAGATAAAAATACGTAACATTAAAAACACTTCTTAATAAACATCCTGAACATAAATTATTATTTTTTCTATATAGATAACTAGTGTGTTATTCCATGAGGATCAAAATGGTGTGATCAATATAATTTGTTTTGGGACCAAATCATGTCCCCCACAAGGCGTGTTTCGAGAATAGTGTGGCATTACACAAATTTTCCATCAGATGTCTGATTGGGGTGGGTGAATGATTTACCTCACACATTTTTTATCAAGGACCACAAAGCTGTGATCCGTTTGAATGTGAATAGTCTTATACCTGACCTCATCAATTGTAAAATCTAGTAATGGAATATTGGTGGAATATCCTTTTGCCGTGTACAAGAGTGGAATCCCCCTAACGCATCAGGTCATGGGTAACTTCTACGACTCGTACAAGAGTGGAATCCCATCGATGCATCTGGGCATGGATAGCCTCTTTGACTCTTAATAGAGTGGAATCCCCATGATGTATCATGGAATTTTTTGCCTATTAAAATCCTATCATAGTGGAATCACCCTGATACATCGGGGCATGGGTATCCTCTACGACTTCTATCAGTGTGGAATCCCCCTAACGCATTCGGTCATGGGTGTCCTCTACTTTGGGTTTACACCCTGGCTTTTTAGATCAGTGGTGGGACACACATTGATGCCACCTTGGTCTGATGAGTAAGAGGGTAACTTTTCCCGATGAGGTGTGTCCTTGTGACATGTCCTAAAATAGTGGGGGAGAGTCAGTTCTTCCCAATGTGGATAGTATCATGGTGTGGTGATTTGAGATCCTTTGACTTGTAATTATGGGTAGACATGAGGGATACTAAGTATCGATAGTGGATACACCTGAAAAAAGTGGTGAATCTTTACCTATTGGATATTTGGGATAAAGATAACTTTAATCTCTCAATGGGTTTATTTTATTTGAGAACATAAATATATTCATTATTTTTTTTACACACTCATTAGGATCTGGTTACTCTCCTTTAAGGAGCGGCGAAGATGTGCGGGCTATGACACATTCATCTATGATTAGATTATAAGGGTTAGATGATCCCACTCTCCAACTAAAGGTAGAGAAGACATAATTAGAAGTGTATCTTCTCAGATTCTCTAGCTCCCTGTGATTGGATGAGATTACTTTACTCTCTTGTTTGGTTGATTTTCAATTTACTGAACCTTGTTCTATATACTATAATTATTTTACCTTTTTATCTAGTATCAATCCCCATACTTTTTGGGGTGTCCAACAATGTATATTTATAATAACCCCTACACTGTCTTTTCTCACACATATCATTATTTTTGTAGATGAAATACACTTCTGATCATGAAACTAGAAGAGCACAATGACCAGGAATATTGGACAGTGTGTGTTTGTCATTCCTGTTTTTTAGCATGGATTCTTCATTAGTTTTATTTTTAGTTATCTATCAGGTTGGTACTTTTCTTCATCAGTTGCGCATGTATTTTTTTATTTTTCACTTTCAATATTTCATTACTGTTTTCGTACTCTTTAGTGTTCCAGGCATGTCTGATTTACTATTATGTAGTTTTGAATCTTTATTTCTTTTCCCTTGTCACTTTTTTATCGAGTTAGATGTCAGTGCATACATGTGGTCAGGAAAATCCACCCACAAATTGTTGAGTCTTCTGCACTAGATTCCACCCCTAGCCTCTGGAGGCGGTCTTGGGGTAGCTGCAGTTCAATTCCCATCACGGGTCGGGTTGTGAGAAAGTTGTAGCAGAGGTGGTTCGACCCTCGGGATGTGGTTCGAATGTTTCCCTAAAAATATCCTGGTTGGTATTAGGGGAAAATTTTCAATGACTCTCGAGAGAGGCTCTTAGAACATGGAGTCTAGTGATGGTGCGGCGGATGACGTAGCCATTCACCAAGACCCTGATTGTCCGCATGACAACTCGGCATGATGAGAAATGTTTTTTTGGGGATCAATTAAACATGAATCATATAGGATTGAGTCTTTGAATATCTTTGTTGAGTCAATGTTTCACAGCGAGGGGACATGATCAGTTCCTATGTCTGATTAATGCTAATTGGTGTTGTTTGATTATTTCTATCAGGATCCCAATCATTGTGTGTTCACCTGGTCTCCAACAAGTTTATTCATGGAGCCATAAATGTCCAATGATTCATTTATCCAACGATCCATGGACCTACTTTCCAAAGGCATGCGCTTGTTGGGTGATATGTCAATGACACTTAAGAACTCACATTGGTCAAGAGGATGGGAAGTCGAGCTCATTTCACCCATTGTGGGGGGGGGGGGAGAATTATTTCCTATTCTGGGACTCTCTTATAGATTTAAGATGTGTTTATATGTTCGGGAATCATTGGTTTATCTCCAATCACAGTATCCAAGGATTACCCCTAGCTTGCAAGTCATATGTATTCCCATGGATTTAGAAATTTCTACATCTGAGGTTTACCGTCCCTAATTGGATTAGCGATTCTGGGTATTTTTGAGTTTGTTTAGACCACTCTGGTCTCAAGACTTGTAAATGGGCACTCTAGGGTTTATTTTCATCCAGGGGGTAGAGAGTCACTTGAGAGTATGGATCAAACCCGTAATATGGGCTTCCTATGTGTCCTTATGAGAGGAATCAGAATACATGTTGTTCGGTTCTACATAATGAGACACATCACCTTTTAAGGTCGTATGACAAGGACCCAACTGTACATTTTAACATCATGTGGAAAGGATGTCTAGGTGACATGTGCCTATTAAAGGATGGTGAGGAACATATGCTGAAGTGGCCTAAATGACCTGAGGGAAATGATTTCCTAGGACTAGGTATGGTCCTGCTATGGGCATGAGGACATAATCTGATAAGGATAAATGGGTGTCAGACATGGATGTTTGGCTTGCACCTTAGGGAGGTTTCCTATGTATCCTGGTAGGTTAAGAATCCATTTGGAAGTAGTTATAGAAGTTTAGGGTTTACACATGATAGTTTCCAATCAAGGGAATGATTGGAAGACCATGTTTGGGTATTGTTGGGGCTTACATGTGGTTGGTGGCCAAATATGGGATTAAACCCCATGGAGGTGTCATGTGTACCCTTATTAGGAGACAGTTATCACAACCCTCATAGTTTATTCTACCACCATCGTTGTATGGTCATCATGACCATCACAAATCTGTAAGCCCACGTGAGTCATGCCCTTTGTGAGAAACAAGAGAATGTGAAAGATTTAGCAAGAAGCACACTTTTTCCTTACTAAGGGGAGATGAGGTTGATGACATAAGAGGGAGAGGGCTGAGACCATAAGACTTTCCTTCCCCCTAGTTTCATGGAGGGAACGAAGGAATAAGTCACATAGACAAAGGCCATGGTACAGTGGTGGAGGTCATAGAACAGTGAACCTTCCAGGATAGAAGGAGAAATTCTACTATTGTCTGAAAAGGATGGCGTGGGGATTACTCAAGGTGGGATTCCTGGTTACTCGCTTCAAGGGAGGAGATATGTGCCCACCCGGTTCCCATTAAATGAAAAAAAAATATCCTTCAATTATGAAGAGTGGAGAGAAAAAAGGGGCTCCTAGGGCTTGGAGTCTAGGCTACCATGGGTATGTGATCCTAGGAATGCTTCATATGTCCATTCAAGGGATGGGGTAACCCTTTTGTCTCTACCTATTATGGGTATGTGAACTCATGAGAATGGGCTAATGAGCCTGATGGTTCCAACATGCTAGTCTGGTTGCTTTGGGAGAGGCCTTGGCTTAGTGCCGAGGGATAGGATATTGAATGAATTATGGAGGATTGAACTGAATTGGAATGGACTTATCAGACTAGGGGGATGGAAACACCAAAGGTCTTGGAGGACCACATATCCATATGATGAGTGGTGCCGTTCTCATAGGTAAGTGCTATATAGATGGAGAGGCATCCTGTGTACCAGCGTGGTACACAAATCGAGTGGAATCCCATGTATAGGAGTGGTACATGGCTTTAGGCTTGGTCCACATAGTAAATTGGTATGCAACATTGGAGTCTTCTTGAGCGGTAGTGGTCAGGTATAGCACCGGGCATGGCTTCATTCGTGTAGGATGGTTCTGGATTGAAGAATGGGCATGGGCTACCAGGTCCATGGGGAGTGCATCATGCATAGGGGCTACGGTTCGCGGTTCACCAATTTCAGTTTTGCGGTTTCCCAATTTATTAATGAATTCTTCATTTCATAAAAATTCATCCCCGGTTTATACATGTTGCTGGTTTGCGAATCGGAACATCGCGGTACACGAAATCCTAAACTCTTGAAATCCACTTCCTTCTCCAAAATTCTAATGTCTTCCTTCAAAAATCTGATCACCAAGAATCCGATATTCAAAAATCCTTACTCCAAGAATCCAATCTTAAAAAATATGATCACCAAGAATCCGATCTTCCAAAATCCGGTGACTAAGAATTTGATCTTCAAAAGGAGGATTGATTTCTTCTACGCCCCTGTTTTGCGAACGATAGTGTCCATGGGAGGGCAGTTCACCAACCCTGCTTCATACCACTGACGATGAATCGGTATGCAGATTGGCTAGGTTCTTAACTATTTTTTCTGAACAGTCTCCATATTTTTCCATACATATTGATGAAGATTGGGTAGATTCGTCTATTGATTTTAAGGGAGTATTTTCCTTCCCTTCAACGGATTTTATAGGAACCTAAAAATGCTTCCCATTGGAATGGGGTCCGATCAGAATGAAGAGGAGGCTATTATGATGTAGAGTGGTCTTGAAACTAGAGCATTTTATGATAAAGATATGGACCCGGTGGGGGACCATGCCTATAAAAAGGGTTCCACATGACTTTTTTTACCAGGTCCTTCGGTGAAAAAGCTCTCTCTATCCCTACTTCCATGCATAGCCACCGCCTATCATAATCCTTGTAAAAACTCTCCTCGCAATCCATTATATATGTTTTGTGAACCAATATCAGATACCAAACATTGATATCCCCAAACGATAATATGGAATTTTAAAACATAAAATTCAGATTCTCATAGTGGAAAGCTACGTGGACGCCTCATTTGCATACCAAACTAGGATCGTTGAACTGTACTTCAAAAACTATTAATATGGACATAAATTTTAATCCATATCATGGGAATGTGAACTTAACCGAGTCTGAGGTCCGTGTTTTCTTCCTTCCATGGACTGTTCTATTTGGTAGCTAACACTTCGTGGGCTCACGCCTCGTAACTTATTTTGTATTCCATGGTCATATGCATAAAACTGCATCCACGTACCATAGGTTTAGGTGGGATGTGACCACCACATAACATTTCTATTATTCATAGGTAGAGATTCATATAAAGTTTTTTCCCTTTATACACTTTCCACAGCTTTTATCCAACAATTTTCATTGGACTGACTTTTTGTCGGCTTTTGAATCTTCCCACACATGCTATTATGGATGAATCACAAGCAACATATGAATTGATGAAGATGAGGGAATCCATGGTGTGGAATAGTGACCAATACCATCAGACCCACATCATTCTCCCTAACAACATTATGACATTTTTTTGATTCCAGAGATCTTATCTTACCCGTTATCCTTATAGTTTCAACTTTACAATTTTGGTCTTCCCATAGATGTACCTTTGCCATTGCCAGAAGATGACCTCCCTTTCATCAATTTAGAGGAACCTCAAGGTCATGAACACAACAACATTTCCTCTATAGGATAAATCATCACCACTCTGATTTAGGAGAAAATCTTCAAAAAGCGAGGCTTGGCACAGACTCTAGGCAATATTGGGTTCTGTGATGATGTCCCGAGACTAGATGCCTGAGAGTACCCATCCATTATAAATATATCCTAAGAAATTCCTATCGGTGGATAGAGCACTATGTGGAATTTTCAGGTCATAGGATGATTCTATAATGAGTGGGCCTAGGCATTTTGGGTGCATCAAACCTATTTGGAGTGTCGCGACAAGCTGGAGGTAGTGAGCTTGCACCAGGCAGCCTGGGTGTCTCAGTTTGCCATCTTCTTTCAGGGAGAAATTCTTCCCGAGTTGTTGAGCCACTGGTGTTTGAATAACAACACCTTTTACATACTACATGGAGAGGTGAGGATTAGTTTATGAGATATCAACCAACATGGAGGAATCCCTATCCTTAGTGAAATGTACGAAGAGTCTCTCCAAGTAGTTTCCACCTGGAATGATACCGATCACGTGTCTCCTTTGACAAGGAGTTTTCTAGTTATGGTAGAGGGATTACCAGGTCATCCTCTCCAAGAACGTTCCCACATCCTGTTCCAAGCATGGATAATGTTATTCATAGATATGAATAGGCCTAGGCTGAAGGCGCACCACAGTCCAACACACCCAACCCATCAATCTCGCCAAACTCCAGGGTCATACTGTGCTACAATTGAAGCTGGGTGGTATGCCTCATTGGGATTCAATCTTCAGCCTAAAGTTTCTCCTATGCTTAGGCTAGAAAGTTTCTTCTCGATGATCTTATGTGGATATAACTTCCCATCCCATGACCCATACAACGGGGTTCCGGCCTACATCGTGATGATGGAATCCATACCAGAGGAGGCTCGATACATTAATTTGTCCCTTCCTACCCTTGCTCGTCTTTATGAGTTGTTATGATAGATTCCAAATGACAGGTCTTCGAAACTGTCTTAGTAGACCATTCCAATTTCTGTATGGGTGGATGGTGGAAAACATCCCCTGTTATTAGTTTCAGCATACCATACGAGTTCCCAATTCTGGTTTTAACCCAGCTCTTCTCAACATTTTTGATTCTCTCCCCCAAACCTAGACTATTAGAGATGTGGTCGGGCAATTGAATAATGCCTCTTGTTTCTTGTTCACACCACACACTACCCCTTATGGATCATTGAGAGGTGATAGTGGGTTTAATAGAGGAATTCTCACAACTCATAAATCTTTGGAACAAGATGCTCAATGCCCATGTAGATCGAGTAGTGATCTGTGAACCATACCTCCCCTTCCAATTTTCCAGGTAGTTTGGATGCCTTAATTGGACTGTGTTGCATCTGTTCATTCAAATAAGGGTATAATTTCATCCTGTTGTTATCCATGAATTATGTCTTACGATGATGCATGAGGGTTCTACAAGAGAGATCCTCATTCATAACATGATAGGGACCACCGTCCTCTCACTTGAGTATTCCCAACTATGAGCTTATTGTTACCCCATGGGGATGCTAAAAGCACCAATTCAGTGCGTAAAGAAATCCTTGACCATTTCATATCCCATTCATTCCCCAATGACAACACTGCACATTTCCCTTTTCATGAGAGGTGCAACGACCATGTCCTCTACTTCCGTCCCTTCAGTGACCATGATGGATACACCTCCCACTTCTGTTCTCGTGGTGAGATAGTGCTCGATCCATCATCAAAAGCTTCTGGGAGAGGTTTCATCAGTACAACCCATTTTTTTGGGGAGGGATTTAGACTACCCCCGCCTATAGATATTACCCAAGAACTTGATGGGGAGAGCACCAGTCAAGAATCACCAATGATCCTAGAGAACACAGTTAGTCTTCTGACTCTAGCTCCAATGGTCGGGCCATCCAAAGGAAAAGAGGGTCTGACTCCTTGGGTAACTAGACATAGGTCCCTCACTACACCTACGGTGACTCTTCCTGCTCATACACATGTGGTGGATGGGGAGGATTGAAGTTTCGGTTCCATGGTGAGACAAAAGGTAGTGTGAAAAGAGGCATGGTGTTAGTTTTGTTCTATCACCATAGAGACACCCCTAGGAAATTTTGCTGATGAGGGTGAAAATTTTCAGCATTTATTTGCTAAGCTTGGTTCTAGCAGCTATGACTATCAGTACCATCAATTTCTTATTTACCAAATCATCTTTTCCCGATAAGACCTCACCATCTACGAGGTCAAGCTAGCCTGATTTAATTCTCCTCCTAATCAGGTGGCAACCATCTGAGATATATCATAAGAATTTGATCATCTAATGACTGAGGAGGTTATATCATGTGATTTAGTGGAGTCCTAGGTGGAGGAGCTGTGGGAGTGTGAAGCTCACGCAACCAGGTTTAGGAAGCAACTGGCCTATTCACGTGCCAATGATGAAGCTGTCTAGAACAAGTGGCGGGACCATAAACATATCCTAGAGTGGGTGAATCTGATTGTCAATGAAAAAATGAAGGAAAGAACATCATTGGAACTTTCCATCGATGTACCGCGATGATCACTCATTATCCTTTTGTTATGAGCGAACCCTTCCCCTTTGTAGTTTTGTCTCATGTTACGACATGTACTCTCCCCCTTTTTTATACTCTTGAGAGACTCAAAATTTGGGATGTTTGTTTATTTTTTATGAACCTATGGAAAAAAATTTGGCTTTAAAATATCTGTTATATGTCTCTTCCACTCAACATTATTTCAATCAAGTGTGAAATTATTAACTATTAATTGAAATTATGAAACTAAGATAATCAAATCGATCTCCAATTTTTTCTTGAGCCTAGGGACACAGCAAGCATAGTTTGACTATTGTGGAATTTTAATTGAACCCCTCACAAACATTTGTGCCTTTTTAATTACATCCATAATTTAGTCCAAGGCCAATTTAGTGTAGACCAAGACGGTATAGCTCGAATATTGATTTGGCCACCCTTTGTGGATTTTTGACCGAACAAGCTTTATACCTCTTGAGTTTTTATTAATCAATATTTTTTCAAGGCCATACAAGGTGTAGGCTTGGAGACTTGATACTCTTCTTTTTACCAAGTGGCCCTTTGCAGGTTTTCATCCTGGCGAGTTTCATACCTATTTATGTGAGTAGTTTAATGTCTCACAAACAATAATATCATTACTGATGTTTTAAGTCGAACAACTTTCACCAAATGTGATGGGGGGAGGTCCCCGATGAGATTTTTACTGATTGGGGATGACTTAATAAATTTCAGACATAAATGGGGGGATTTTTCACTCATGTTTGAACATCATAAAGGGCATTCCATGTGGCATAGGATCCACATGGGCATACAGAGGTAGGAAAAGCATCACCTAAGGAAGAATTACCTTTGGAAGATGTTGGATTGGTCTCATTCTGTATAGCTGCTAAGGGAATGGTATGCCTAGTTGTACAATGGTTTTCTTAATTCAATGATTGTCTGTTTCTGATGTCCGAGTAACATCAGGGATGTTTGGATTATTAAGACAACGAGGGGTGGCTCAAAGAAGGTTACTGAAACCCCTAAGGGTGGAATAAAAGAGACATAGTGTATGAAGGGTTTGGGGATATCCATATTAATAATATATATGGATAAGATACCACTCATACACATACATGGTTGTCGTGATATAGGGTTAGAGCTAGACCTGTTTAAAGTCTTACACTAGGGGCATTCTTTCAAAATGGAATGACTTTCCCATATTCAAGGGAATTTAAACTAAAACATCCCACCATAGTCATACATGATTGTGGAAAGGTTTGTAAACTATAGCTCATAGACTTTAAGAATCCTGTGATAGATATGAGGGCACAGAGCATAGGAGGCATTTGGAAAGAAGCATTGCCTAAGGAAGACTTGCCTTTAGAATATGGTCCATGGTAAACTATATATAGATCCATTGTGTGTATGTTATGCATAGTCATGCTTAGGTGTCCTTAGGTCAGTGGTTGTTTTATCCTGATAGCTGGGAAACTCAAGGGAAGTAGGGATTCAAGACCACCATGAGTGGTTTACGGGAATTTCTTTCTTTCTAGTTTGAGAGTATGATTCATGTGGAGGGGGTGTCTGGAAACAAGATAGGCATTTCAGGTTAAGATATCCCAAGAATGGATGAAGTCATCCCTCTCATTAAGGTGTGAGATGATGATCCATGCAGGTCTCACCCATGCCCTGAGAAAGAAAGGGAAGCCTCCTTTCCTGACTGTATCTTTGAAGAGTTCCTTCAAGACCATTCAGTTTAACATCATGTGGCAAGGACATAGGGAATATTTTTCCCTTTTTAGGATATTGTGTAATTTAACATCATGCAGTAAGGATGAGCACTGTGTAGTTTATCCTCATGATATTAGGATGTGCTCAGTGTAGTTTATCATTATGAGGTAAGGATACTGATGTAAAGCTCACTCTTAACTAGAATTTAACCGGGTCTGAATACCCTAACATTTTAAAAATGTGGGAAGTATACAAATAGTGTAAACTATGCTTCAGGGGACACTTGGATCAGGAGAAATGATATGAGGGATCTGGGACTATTGAGCATACATTGGTAGAAAGAGTGTCTCCTGAGGTAGACGTTCTGTGGACAGATGGGCCAGGGAAAATCACTATGAAGAGTCGCTAAGTTCATGGTATGAATAGTCAGAAAATGATGTATGTAGGATGATGACCTTCCACATCTTATGGAATTGGGTGTTTATGATGATCCATGATTATCTGGGTCATAGATTCTGATATACGGGAAGGGTATATATGATCTTGTTGGATATATTAGGCCGTACTTGTCTTTGAAACAATAGAGGTTACCTTCACTGATTTACCATACACATGGGCTACACATTTATTTTGTGAAGTTTACCATCGTGCGGTAAGGATGATTTTCTCTTAGTTTAACGATCATAAAGTTCAGACCACTATTGGCTGATGCTAAGGTTACCTGTTGGATAATTAAATTTGGATTCTATGGCATGCTATAATCAGAAAGGGGGATGAAGGTGAATACTATAATCCAAGGGTCTCTCGAATCCGGAGATATTGTGTTGGGGAACTAAGACCGGTAAGCGTATAGAGATAGGAAGAGTTCCGCTTGAGGAATACTTGCCTTTGCTAGATGGGCTAGGGTGATCAATATGTAGAGCTGCTGAGAGCATGGTATGCATGGTCATGAAAAGGTGTCCACTGGTCGATGAACATCCACTTCCGATGTCCATGAATGATTATGAATATCTGGGATCTCTCATCACACAGAGTCTGGTATATTGGGAGAGATGTGTAAAAAAATGAAAGGTATCCATATTCAAATTTTCTACAGGGTTAAAGCAGCACATCTATTGCATTATGTTGTGGATACAGACCATCATAGGAACCATGGGTGAATACGTAAGCTTACCAAGTAGGGGAACCCTGGAAACATCTAGATGTGAAGGTGAAAAAATTTAAACCATTGCTCCAGATATTTTTGGATCAGGAAATGTGATATGGGGGGCTCTTGGGCCTGTAAGCATATAAATAATGGAAGAGTGTCACCTAAATAACACTTGCCTTTGGTAGACGCGCCAGAGGCGATCAATAGGAAGAGACGCCAAGGGCATGGTATGCATAGTCAGGAAAAGGTTTCTGAAGGCCAATGACCATCCATGTCGGACGACCTTGGGTGATATTGAAGATCTACAATCATCCGGTTCATGGAGACCTATGTTGGGGAAGGATGCATCCAAACATGCAAGTAGTGTTCCAGAAATGGTTCAACATGTATCTTGTGTGGATTATGACTTGTACCATGCTGTTTACTATCGTGCAGAATGAACAATTGTCGTGTAGTTTATCATCTTGTGGTAAGGATGGGGAGCATTTTTTAATCCGTTCGTTTTAACACCATGCAATAAGGACGATGTCAAGCTGACGAGAAATGGGATTCCATGTATTTTGACGTCATATGGTAAGGATATTGTTGAATTTATGTGAAAAAGTGTGTCGTACAGTTTAACATATTGCGGTAAGGACGAGCTACGTGCAGTTTAGCATCATCTGGTAAGGACTAGGGACATTTTTAAATCCTTTCAGTTAAATGTCATGTGGTAAGGATGAGGGGTATTTTTTTCAGTGGTGGCTAGGCCAAGATATAGAAATATCTTCGTTGCTATGTATCCTGCTAGAGTAGGAGTCAAGCCTCACGTAGATATCAGAGCCCATGTAATTCAAAGGGTCTTACTTAATAAATATGACTCATACGCAGGAGGGGAATGTTTTTCATGGTGGCTAGGCCAGGATACATAAATCCTAGCGTCGCTACATATCCTGTGAGGGCAGGAATCAATCCGTACAAAGTTCTATGAATGTGAAGCTATGGATGAAAAATACTTGGAGATCAGTGCTCTATCAGGTGAATACACCATCTTGTTATGAATTTTAAAGTCATGCAACTAGGACATATTTCTCTTAGTTTAGGTTCATAGTGTTTGGACCCGCGTGACACAGTTTATTGTCATGTCGCATGGATGAATTACCATGATGATTAACAACATGTGGTATGGACAATATACTATGCAATATATTTTCGTGTAGTAAGGACATTCAAGGCAAGGTAGTTTAATGTCTTGTAGCTCGGATTATTTACTATGGATTCTATTGTCATGCAATAATGACTTCATTCACTTAGATTGGGGCCATAGAGCTCGTACATGTAGTAATTGCTTCCAAATAGGGGCACATGCTATGATTTTATAGAAGAACTGACCTGAATGAGATTGGGAGCCTCTGACACACACCTCAGGGGGGGGGAGATACTGGACAGTTTGAGGTCACAGTACCATGATTATTGGATCTTATTTTAGGGTCACAGAGTTTGGACCAATGTGACATAGTTTAATGTAATGTCGCATGGATGAAGTACCATGCAATGTAACATCATCTGCTAAAGAAACACTACAATGAAGTTTATTGTCGTGAAGTAAGGACATTTAGGGCTACACAGTTTATCATACTGCATCTCAGACAAAAAATACTCTTATGGTTACATGAAATATTTTTTTAGAAATATCGCGTTTGTAGGAGCGGTGGTGAGCTTCCCATCCAAGTAGATCAAGGAATATCATCTATTAGAGTATAAATTTTGTTTGACATATGGTCCCTCCCACATTGTCTCCTTCTTCAGTGGACTCTTCCCAGGTATCATCGGGGTACGGAAGACCAATTCCAATTCACCTTTGAGGAAAGACCAAAGACAAACCTTTTTATTGAAGGCTCAAGCATTCTGGTTCTGATTTGCATCTAGGCGGTGCATAGTGTGCTACCGCTTCTCAAACAGTCGCTCCAATTCATCAAGTTGCTTTTCTCTTGCGGATTATCGGGCAGTTGATCTCAAATGGAAATTTAGAGTGAAGTCAATTGGTGAAAAATGGGAAGAACTTCTTCTATTCCATATACTAATGTGTATGATGTTGCTAAGGTAGAGGTGCATGTTGTGGTTTGATAATCCCATAAGGCATTGAAGAGTTTTTCTGGAGATGAATTTTTGCATTTTTGCCACCATTTTATAGAGTATGTTAGAATGGGTCTTGTTGTAGGCTTCCATCAGTCAGTTGGCCACTGCATGGTAGCGGGATAAATGGTTAGTCATGAAACCATATTATTATTATAGTTTCTCCAATTCAATAGAGCAGAAGTTGGTTCCATTTCCCTTTAGTATTGTATGGGGGACACAAAATCGGGTGATGATATTGTATTTTATGAAGCAGATGATGCTTCTTTCCCCGACTTCCTTAATGGGTGAAACTTATGCCCATTTTGAAAAGAAATTAGTCTCGGTGAGTATATAATTGAATTGTTTGACCTTGGCTGGAGGATATAGTCCCATGACGTCTATTCCCTAGACAGTGAATGACCAAGAGTACATAGTCTGGTATAGTATCTCTAGGGGATGATGAATGTAGTTGGCATGAATTTGGTTGGAGTGACATTTCACGATAAAGTTCACACAATCCCATGTCTGGGCAGGCCAATAGTGTCAAAGCCATCAAATCTGATGAGAAAGCTTAGATCCTGATTGATGTTCTCAACAATCTCAGACATGCAATTCACTAATTATGGAAGCAATCTCATATCCATTAATGTATCTGAGAAGGACTCTATCAATGCCTCTCATATAGAGGACCTTTTGTTGGCTTGTTCCACCTTATAGGACAAAATTGACTGCCCTTCTCCGTATTTTCTCTCTTTCAGCCCTATCTGATGTATGTTCTCCCATTTGAAAGATATTTTTAATGGGGGTCATCTTGCAAGTAGTATAGGTACATGGATCAAGGAAAAGGATGACTTCATCAATTTCTTCGACGTTAGTTTTGACAAACAGAAAGACAATTCAATGGTGGGAAATGATGATAAAAATTTCATCCTATTCTGGGTTAGCTTGGGTTGTGGCTGCATTGGCTAGCACTTCAGCTTGTGGATTCTGAGACTGAGGAACATAGGTCAATGTTTGTTCTATGGGGAACTCCACCATTAACCCTTAGTCATGGTCAAATAGAGGGATCAACTACTCCTTAATAGCATAGTCACCATTGACTTTTTTGATGACTAGTTCCAAGTCGCGTTTTACTTTACTGTGCTGCACTTGTGCCTAGAGTGCGAGCTCTAGACCTATAATGAGGGCCTAGTATACCACCTCATTGTTCATGAAACATTTTTACATGAGGAAGGAATATGTAAAAACATCATGATTTGAGGATATGTGTATGATTCCCAGCCCCACCTTGTTAAACATTGGGTCTTCCATTATTTTACCCATCGAGCTTCTCGAAGCACTGTCAAAGTATATTTCCCATACTTGAGAATACTTTTTTCACAGAGAATATGACTTCATCAGGGAGATCGACATCTGATGAGGTTGTCTCGGTTGAGGGATTCTCTGCCAGAAAATCTGCCAATGCTTGTCCCTTGACAGCTTTATGAGGAAAAAACTAGATGTCAAACTATTTTAGGAGGATTTCCCATCGCGATAGGTGTCCATACAGCATTGGATGGAAGAGGTTTTACTTTAATGTATTACTACAAGAGATCAGATGGACATCATGATTTTGCACATAATGTTGCAACTTATAGTCCGCGAAGACCATATCCAAATAGATCTTCTAAATATTTGAATACCAGGTCTCAACATCAATCATGGTTCGGCTATGATAATAAAGGTTGTTTTCACAGCCGGTGTCATTCTTCTACATGAGAAAGGCTCCCGGTGACTTCTCCCAGGCCATCACGTACAAAATAAGTGTCCTTACTTCAACCAGCAGAATAAGCACTGGTGGAAGGAATAGGTGCTTCTCAAGGATTTCAAATGACTCTTGGAAATCCTCTTACCATTGGAAAGTAACTCCCTTCGTCATCAACTTGGTAAAGGGTAGACATTTTCCACCAATGTTGTCTATAAAACACCTAATATAGACCAAGTGTCCCTAGAGTCCTCTCAGCTCTGTGAGGTTGCAGGGAGATGATAAACCAAGGATAGACTTTGTCTTATCAAGGTCGATTTCGATTCCACGATGCTATTTTAAAATTCAATGAAATTTCTCAGAAGTAACACCAATTGTGTGTTTCAAGGGGTTCATCTTTAGGCTGTGTTGCTAAAGTTTGACAAAGATGGTTTCATGGTATAACAGGTGATCTGAGAAATGTCTTGATTTTAGCAACAAGTTATCGACATATCATTCGATAGACTTCCCTAGTAATGGTTTCAAAATGGAATTCATGGCACACTGTTATGTGGAACAAAAGTTTTCATACCAATGGGCATGGCCTTGTAGAAAGATACTCTCTAGGGGCCCTGAAGGTAGTGGATTCTTCATCTTCTTAGTCCAGTCAATTTTTATTAAATCCAAAATAACTTATCAGGTGGGAGAGAGCCTCATATCCACCCATCACATTGATTAATAGTTTGGTGATCAGGAGTAGGAAATCATTTTTTGGGAAGTACTAATTAGGATCTCTGAAGTCGACGCAGACGTGGATCTGTCCATTCTTCTTTCTGACATGGGCTGTGTTGTAAAACCTGAAGAGATATTACACCTCCCAAATGTTGTCTTCTTTGAGTATCTTGTTGACTTCAGCCTCTATCTTGGTTACATGTGTGTGTTGTGTCCTTCTGGCGGAATTTTTATAGCCTCGATGATCTTCTAGCAGGCCATGGTGATGCGTCACCACCTCTGGATCGAGTCCTGAAATTTCTTATGTAATTCCAATCAAAAAAATTTCAATGATACCACATGAATAAGTTATATACCTCTTGTTCCTATGAAGACATGATTGCACTAATGAGAGTGGGTCTTGGGTCTTCTTCGGTACCCATGTTTATTTCTACGAGTTCATCAACAGTGGTGGAGGTACCCTCTTCGAATGAACAAGTGGAATCTCTAAGATTCTCTTCCTATTCTTCCCCCAAACACTTCTCCTCTTACCCTTCTAATGGGGAGAGATCACTTGATGTGGGATCTTCAGGGATCGGAGGTAAGATGCCCCATGGGAACTCTGTGATATAAGTGACTTCCTCTAACTCAATTGGTTGTGAGGAAAACTATGGAGAGGGAGAAGCATGATGGTGACAAGTGACTTGTCCTTCTGCTGCTTCAGAGAGTGTGGTAGGGATATCATGACATTCTATGGATGGTGAGTGGGTACCCTTTTCTTGAATTATTCCTCAGATTGAGGGTCAACAGTTTCTTCTGCATTTTTATACTCGGATGCCACAATTGAGATCACAAGAATAGAAGAATAAGTATCCAGACTTGGATCCCTGCTCTCAACATGGTTGATGGGCATCACGTACTATTTCTCTAGCTACTTGAGGGTGTCATCAAGAAGAATTTATAGACTATTAAGGGTGGCTACCCAATCAATACCATCGATTGTAGTTGTATTCCACTTTTCCTTTTCATATCCAGCATCAATTTAATGTGACTTAGAGGGCCAGAAAGGAGCCTTATCATCATGCAATGTCCCACCTTCTCCATTGACATAATATTTATTACACTGGTGGTAGGAGGAAGGAATGAACATGTTTTGATGCATCCATGGACTTCCTAATAGGGTGTTGAATACCATGTTTTTTCAAACCCCCAGAAACTCTGAGTGGGTTATATGGTCTCCGAAGAGTGTTTCGAGCTTGATTTGTCCCACTGGATTCTACTCTCCCTTATTATAACAGAGGATAGTTGTGGCCGAGGGTTTTGAATTTTCCTCATTGTAGAATAACATATTAAGTGTTCACAAAGGGAGAAGGATGACTTTAGATCTATTATCGATGAATAATTTTTGGACATAAACATCATTCAGCATGTCAGACACATATAAAGGTTTTATGTGTCCTTGCATGTTGGCATTATCATACTGATCATTGAAGGAAATCCCTATATTACATTCAATCGGGTTGGTATCCATTCGATATATCAAGGTGACAAAGACTTCATCTTGAAATTCATGGGTGCTAAGAAAGGATTTAATAAGTGCCTTCCTATGGTTTGCTGACCAACAATGGGAATCTAAGATTGATAGCCTGGATGGTTTCGAGGCCATCTATTTTAGCATATCATACTTTTTTCCAGATGTCGGTGCTTTTCAATTTGTGGGAGCACTATAACAAGCACTTTAGGGGATAAAGCATGAGATGAAGAGGGGCCGATCCTAGGAGAAGGTGTGTGTGGTGCTTCTGTGTTATGAGGACATGACCTGGTCGGTTTAATTGTGCACCCTGGGCAGCTAGATATTTGTTCCTCCTCTGATGGGTACTATAGAATAATTGGGCCAGAGTGGTTTCTTGTGGATGCATGGGAATATTCTCACTCCTTATGGGTCCATTGAAGGTCTCTCCTACGAGTTTCCCCAATATTTACAGTTTAAGATGGGGTATAATGGTAGGGTTGGTTTTTGCCATGGTTGCGTCAACCATGGTATCCCCTTCTTCTATGATTCCTCCTTCTAGTCCCCTAATCGGGGGTCGGGAACTCAGGTTCATAACAATACTCATCCTCAGAGAATGGTTCCAATAAATTGACAACATTGATAGAACCAAAGATTAGTTCCTCATTTGATGATAGGTAAGCCTATTTGTATGCCTATGATGGTGCCATTTGGCAGGTTAGTGCCCCTTGTGTCATGTTTGATGGCCTGAAATTTGAAATTGTTGAGGCTAGATTTGGACCTATCACAGACTTCTCCTCTTGTACATATTTATTCTTTCATTGATTACGCCTAGATGACCAGCTTATGGATGATTGTGAGACTGAGGATTGTGGATTTGTTTCATTAGGAGCTGTTAACGGCACACCCAGTTGCGGCAATTGATCTTGATGTATGACATGGGCTCAGTTTTCCGTCTTCTGAGTCATCAAACCATGAAATTTCTACTCCCTTTTGCTAATGAAATTCTGCCACTCTGCCCCCTCATCATGGTTGGTGGATCAGACTATGCTACGTGTTCTGGGGGTGGTCCTAGCTTGACCTTCCCCAAGTCCACCATCCTCTGTAGGAGGTCATTGAAGATGAATCATTCCTAAATATTGTATCCCAACATCCGATGGTAGGGATAATAATCTGGTCAGTTTTCATGGATAACTTCTTCTCACTTTCATGGCTTTGGAAAGTAGAGAATGTTTCAATTCATGGGGTCTATGAAATATCTGCGGACTGGGTCCTCTTGGAATGAGTAAACTTTATTCCTTGATTCCTCAAAAAAGTTTTACCTAGGTCCTCTTAGATCATATCTCCAGGTCGGAGGAAGTTTTTTATACGTCATAGGCCCATGGAGATTCAACACAGGCCTAGGTGGTGGAGCAGTTGCGGGGTTTGGCTTGAGCATGATAGAGGATGCTTCAGCTTGACTAGAACCCTTTTTAGAAGCTTGTGAGGCTATTCGGGACATGAGGATAGTCCACTTCAACAAGTCTTCGATTATCTTGGTAATAGTAGGGAAATCCCGAAATATGGTGGTTCATTTCACTGGTATGAGTTGGGTTCGCAACTCATCTTGGAGGTCGTAGATACATATAGAAAGCTTCTCGTCTTGGGGTAGTGGATTGTTCCGAGAGTAGGTTAGACCCTTCCATATGGAAATGAAGTATGTGACCCTCTCATTCTCCCTCAATTTTCAATTCATGAGGTCTCCAATAGTTGTCTTTGGAAACGTTGAGCTAAAGTGGAACATGAATTGCTGCTGAAGATCCTCACATACATCTATTGAATGAGCTGGAAAACATGTATACCAGATGAAGGCCTAACTGTGTATGGTTAGCACGAAGCATCTGATTTTATCTTCCTCTTTTTGTTTTGGGGTTCTAATCTTAGGGTAACAATAAGATCAAAAGAGCATAAAATGTTGTTTCGGGTCTCCTGAGACATTTAATATAGGGAATACATGGTTCCACAAATTTGATGGAGTTGGCATTCTTCTCACCCAGTAGGGTAAGGCTTTCACTCTAGCTGTATCAGTGCGTGTCCATCTTCCATTGCTTCGAATCAAACTGGCAGTGCTTCAATGGTGTGGGTGAGACCCTAGTTTAAATTCAATTAGGCCTAATCTCGAATGGGTATATCATAGGGTATTACATGAGGTGTTGGATCGGTTGGTACCTGAGGTGAATATGCCATCGAGGGTACCTTTAGATGATTTAGATGTACTCGCTCTGGTTACATCCTGAGTGTAGGGAAGCCATATTATGCTTTTAAATCCATGTTCAGGTAGTTGGACGAGCCAGGTGCCGCACTGGATGGGGGCCCTGTCCTTTTTTCATTTGCTGGGGGAACTATTTTTGTTGAGGTGCACTTGATGTAAGTGCGTACTGTGACTCATTTTATGGAATGTAATTGGAAGAATGATTCCTCTTGAGTAGTTCAGTGTTAATCTATTCCATCATTTCCACCTCCTGCCGAGCAAACCACTATTAGAGTGTGAGAGGATCATTTGTGTTGAGATAATGAGGCAGGTTTAGGACAACATGTCCATTGTTCCCATCTCTATTGGTGACTCATTGGGGAAGCATAGAAGGATTTTCTGGAGCGACCAGTTTTAGGGCGACCCTCTGGTTCGTGGTGTGCATGCCTGCTGGCTCATTGTGAATCATAACCTAAATAGAACCATCTTCTCCTAATCCATCTATATCTGCATCATCTTTGGCTTCATCCATTGGGCTAAAATCCACGATGTTTGTAGATGTGTAATACGGTGTGGAGGCAGTGTCATCTTCCAAGTAAGTAGAGGACCTTCTGTTCCTCGAACTGGTTTTCACCCTTCTATCATGGGACTGTCATTGGGTATCTTGATGAAGGGTGAAACGGAATGATCCCTGGTGCGACCTTATGGAATTCCTCCCTTATGGAGGGGATGATGTTTCAAAGGACATGGAAGGACATGAACCTCCCCTTCTGACAATACTCTCCAAACAAGAGAATAGTGATTCTTGTCGGGTTGGTTGTTGTTGAGGTAAAAATTCCCCCATCCTTTGTGGCTGGGGTTCGATCCATTCCTTGGGAGTTGTGCCTCTTCCCATTTTTCATAGTCTTAGGAGGGAATTTTTCGTCAAAAATTCCCCCGCCCTACAGGCTGGTGTTGGTCATGTATTGCGGCAGCTGCTACTGCTATCGCTTCCTACCCGATCTCGGGTTCTACAATTAGAGGGTGATCTAGTCCTAGAGTGAAGTTCACCATTGAATTAATTCCCTGTGTGGAGACAATCCCTACTCGCTGATTGAAATTTCTTATGCGAGAAGCCCACTGAATGTTTCAGAAGCCTAATTCATGAGTTCATGAATATATTTCTCTCTTCGAAACTGACACTTTTGAGACTTATTCAAGGCCTATTTCTGTCGGGGTATTGTCTCTCTTGAATAGGGACATCATTTTATTTCCATCCTGAAGTGATGGAAGTCCTAGAACATATGTCAAACGAGATCTGTTGGACAGGTGGTGGAGTGAAATGTAGACCCCCCATATTCTAACCATCCTCAGATATTAACTCTTATTGAAGCGTCATCTATATGGTGACACAATTTTTTAAGTGCACGGAGGTAGGTTAACTCAAGGTCTCTTTTGCGCATCAATGATTGCGGTCATTTCACTAAAGGAAGGTCTTCCTAGTCAATGTGATTTAAGAGATCTCCTTTTAACTTGACATGATCTACATACCCTTAATATGGAAGGATGTGTAATTTCAACCGGTGAAGGGTTGTGTAGATATTGGAGAGGATTTGATGTACACTTCCCTCTAAAAAATTCTTTAGGTATGTCAAACTGAGAGGTAGTCGTGCGCCCAAATATTATTGGTATATAATCCCTGGAAAACCATTTGCTTAGTTGCAACGCATCAAAATTTTCCTCCGCCTATAATTCCTCTACATGATCATCCCAGTAAAGATTCTCTTAGACAGTATGATAAGAATTAATAGAGCTGGTAGGGATCAAACCATTATGTTGGCGGCTTCAGTGTGTCTTAGAAGATGAACATGGTGCAAGACTAGATTGTTATTGAATAAGGATGTCATTGATAGTTGACTTGAAATCTAACAATCTTGATCCCCCATTCTAAGTGCCTTAGCATAAGAGGGGTTTTCTATACTTTATTAGGAAGGGGGAGGACATTCCTATTGATATGATATGTCACCGCGGGGAGGACCTCCACAGTTGGTGCAGTGCTAGTGGGGAATACCATCAACGATTGAAGTCTAACATCCAAAAATAATTCTGTTGTGCATACTATGGGAAGGACCTTTAGAGTGGACTGTAGAAAGGGGAGGACCTTCTTCTAATTATGTCCATTGCGGGGAGGTCCTTCACAATGGATATCATGGGGGCGAGGACTACCACCATTACTGTAGTAGGGAGAAAACCCTATGGGTTACACCCTGTGGAGGGACTTTAGAATGTACCAAAATGTGGGGAAGACCTTCTCATTGCTTAAAATCTTTGTGGGTAGGAATTCAGTAGTCTGTGTTGTAATGGCGAGGACTAACATTATTTCCTAATTCCACACTGCACAGAGGAATTTTGCAGTTCATACCATAGGGAGGACCTTTAGGGAAAACTACAGCAAGGGGAGGACCTTATGGCTACATAGTGTCGTTACAAGGAGGGACTTCATAATAACTGCCACCATGGTGAGGATGAAGATAATGGGTTGACATTTGGTGTGCATCATGGGGAGGGCCTTCAGGAGAAACTGTTACATGTGGAGGACCTTATTATTTCGTAAGGCCATTGTAGAGAGGACCTTTTGGCCATGATGGTGAGGACTAGCATCACAGCTGACGTGATGATGAGTGCTACCATCAAAGTTATCTCAAGGAGAATATCTATGGTGCACACCCTAGGGGGCCTTCAGAATGTACCAAAATGATGGGAGGGCCTTCTCGTTGCTTGACGTCTCATGGGGAGGACCTCCGCTATTACATTGCTGAGGACAACTACTATAATATGATGCATGGCTATGTGAAATATTGTTAAAACGTGACCCCTGGAGAGGAAATTTAGGCAGGCCATGTCGAGTGGAGGACCTTCTTGTCGTGATGAGAAGTCACTATGTGGAGGAACTCCGTAGTTGTAACTTTCATGGTGAGGAATATGATCCTAATCTATGGACCCACTACAGAGAGAGTGTTTATAGTTTATGCCTGGGGTTGGACCATGAGGGGGGACCACATCAAGTAGACGAACTTATTTCCACTTGATCATCAGGTCACACGGAGGGATTCCATGACACGCCTCAAAAGAGGAACTCTCATGATTGATCATTATATTCCATTGAGGAAGGCCCTCATGGGTGCTCTACGGAGGACCTTTAGAGCCGCTGGTAGAGAAATTTTGGGGAGGACCTTCACAAATGCTACTGCAACTCCCATTGTATAGTATTCGTTTGGAAGTATTCTGATCCTTTTAGACATTTTTGGTGTCATTGAGAACCACAACATCCAGTAGAGGGGAGTCAAGGACCTACTCTTTATTTTCCAAATTCTTTTGGTGCATTTGGGGTGCTCTCTTGTAGGAAGCGGGTATCATCTACTATTGATAACGACTCTCAACTATGGTTCTTTGTCTAATTGGGTCGAGTGATGCTACCAGGACAAACTGAAGAACAACATGAATTTTGGAAGGGAATGTTTCTAGCCCTAGAGCATCCACTGTGATGGACGGGTGTCCCCCAGTTTGAACGAGTGAGTATGCTCGATCTAGTTTCCCTTGTATCACAGAATATAGTCGATGACCCTCCTGGGATGAAGTAGGGATGAAGATCTACTCTAAGGTGGATATCTCATCTCTTAGATGAATTACCTCAATAGGGAGACAATCCCACATGCCCGAGTCCCTACTGTTTCCACTGATGAAATTACTTTTTGGAAAGTCTGCAAGATATGATCTGGGATTGCTACATACTCCTCCATCATTTCCAATATATGTAGAGAGACATCCTTGGCTAGAATGGGTATGAGGACCCATTCCATTATCAAAGTAGGAATATCATGCTCTGGTCTTCTAGTGGTCAGTTGATACTGACAATTCTCTTCTATCGGGGTTAGTGAATGAGTTTTCCCTTGAGCTGGGATATGCCAGCTTACTTTTTTGTTTTCTTCCACATCAGGATGATAGAATTTACATGCATCAACAGGGAGTTCGAACATCATATGTTGTTGTCCTACCCTATCGAGTAGCTAGCCTATGTTGGAAAGGAGACATGCCCGCTTGTTGATCGCCACAATATCGAGATGGCCGGTATTAGGAGCATCTACAAGGATCTATTTCTATAGGCACTGGATTGCCACCATTTTTGGATGGTGGGATTCATGATCCTAGGTTGAGAGAGGTGCATGCCATGTAGGTGTTGTCCTATATTGGTGACAGTCATTACGAGGCTCGACAGGGATGCACACTTGCTTGTACGTTGTCTCCATGTCAGGATGACAGGATTTGGAAGAGAGGACATCGGCATGGGCTTGCCAGTGATATGTCTCTATGCTTGAGTAGAGGAGTTCTTCCTCAAGAATGTGGGTGATGGCCTATTCTTGGTTGTATGTTCGCTGACCTAGTGGGTAGTATGAGGTTCCGGAGCTTGAGGAGTATGGGTGTGGATCCTCATGGTGGAATACTCTTTTGGGTGGGGATACGAGGTCACGGTGTAGTTGCAACGACATCTTCCTATGCCGGACTTGAAGCGGAACACCCTTCAGGCAGGGATTAATTCATCAACATTGACCTCAACCACCTCCCTTAGATAAAATAGGTATTCATTATATCATTCCAGGGATAGGATACCGAAATGGTTCGAGGTGGCTACAGGGGCCACTTGGATATTCTCCCTCGGTGGCTATTTGGTAAGCAGGCGATGGGACTTAACTGACTGGAGGGTTTACATATCTGCCTCCATAGTTGGGAGAGCACCATTCAGGTGGTACTCTCGGATCAATGCATCTGAGACCCATTGTTGAAGACACTGGGTGGGAAATGGGGTCCTCTGCGAATTGAAAGGACCGGTATTCACATTGATCATCATGCATGTTGGTGAATTATTTTACGCCACCATTTGATTGAAGGAAGCTCTATTGCATACATGTAAAATAGTTGGAATAAAAAAACAAAAAAACATGTAAACGTGGAATCTCATAATCCCATGCGTAGTTGTTGACCTTCATAGGCCCTACTTTTGAGCATAAAAAGGTGCGCAAAGTGGGAGTACTTCACCACCTCTGTTGAAGGCTCACATCCGAGACCATTTTTTGGGTTAGAGAATGAAAAATGGACTATTAGATATTAATAATCCAATTATGTTAGTGGATAGTTTCAGATTAGGGTACATCTATCATGCTGGTTAAAGAATCATGTCAGGTTCACCATTTTTGTTTTGCGGTGAGGGGACGTGTTCAGTTCCCATGTCAGATTAAAGGTAGTCAGGGATTTTTAATCAATTATATCATGTTCTCTTTCTTTTTGGCTTCGCTTGGTCTCCAACGGGTTTATTCACAGAGCCATAAATTCCCAATGGTTCTTGTATTCAATGATCCAGGGACCTTCCTTCCAAAGGCATGCTCTCATTGAGTGATATGCCCAACGTCACTTAAGAACTCATATTGGTCGAGAGGATGGGAATTCGGGCTCATCATACCCTTTTGGGGGAATTATTTCTAATTCTAGAACTATTTTATATATTTAAGACATGTTCATATGTTCAAAAAATTTTGGTTTATCCCAAAGAACAATATATTTGAATTACCCATGGTTTTCAAGTCACATGTATACATAGGGATTCAGAACCATCTACATCTGAGGTTTACCATCTCACATTGGATTAGCGATTCGTGGGAATTTTGAGTTTGTTCAGATAGCACAGGACTTAATCCTTACAATTAGGAACTTTGGAGTTTATTTTCATCCATGGGGGATAGAGAGTGACTTGAGAATCAGGATAAAACATATAATATGGGATTCCTATGTATCCTTCTGAGAGGAATCATAATTTGTGATGTTCTATGCCACTTAACGGGACACATCACCTTTTATGGTCGTATGGAAAGGACTCATCCATACAGTTTAATGTCATGTGGCAAGGATATCTAGGCGATAGGTGCCTAGTCAAGGTTTGTGTGAGACTTAAACCTAAGAGGTTTAGAGGACCTAAGGGAAATGATTTCCTAGGCCAGATAATGGTCTTGCTATGGAAATGAGGACATAGTCTGATAAGGATAAATGGGTGACAGACTTGGATGTTGGGATTGAGCCTTAGAGAGGTTTCCTAGGTATCCTCGTTGGTTTGGAATCAAAGTCTACAAATTTTTGGAATGTCATGTCTTACATGTGATTGATGTCTGTCATGGGAGTGATCGATAGTGCATGTTGGGGTATAGTTGGGGCTTACATGTGGTTGGTGGCCCATGTTGGGATTGAACCTTTGGGAAGTGTCCTACGTACACTTATTAAGAGATTGGGATCAAAACAGACATAGTTCATTCTACAACCATCGTTGTACGTACGGAACGACCATCACATATCTCTATTCCCATGTCATTCATGCTTGGTGTGAGAAAAAAGAGAATGAGAAATATTTGGATATCCACACACTTTTTCATTAGTAAGGTGAGATGATAAAAATGATGACAGATGGAGAGGGCCGAGACCGTGAGACATTCATTCCCCTAGTGCCAAGGAGGGAAAGAAGGTAGAAGTCATGTCGGTGGAGGCTGTGGTACAACGGTGGATGGAACAGAGCAATGAACATTCTCGGATAGAAGGGGAAAGGATATTTTAATTCAGCAATGATGGTTTGAGACTTACTCTGGGAGAGATGCCCTATTACTCTCTTTAGGGGAGGGGAGAAGTGCTCACTAATGGTGCTCCGTGAATGGAAATGAATGTGGGAAACCTCAATCCAGATGATTGGAGAGGCACCAAGGGGATCCTTGGCTCGGACTCTGGACCACCATGGGTATTTGAAACCATGAATGCTCCAAATGTACATTCAAGGGGCGGGGTAACCCCTCTGTCTTTGCCTACTGTGGGAATTTGAACTCAAGTGGGCTTGCTAATTATTCTAAAGGATTCAGTATACCGGACTAGTGGCATTGGGAGAGGCCTTGTCTTAGTGCCAATGGATAGGATACTGAAGAGATACTGGAGGATTGGACTGAATTAGAAGGGCATTATCGGAATTTGGGGATGAAAACAACGAAGGCCTTGGTAGAACACATAGCCATATGAGGAGTGGTACCCTTCACATAATTAAGTGCTACACAGATGGAGAGGTCATCTGCATACCAGCGTGGTACATGGATGGAGGGGAATCCTATGTACCAGAGTTGTATGCGACATTGGGTTTGGTCCACGATGCTAGACTCTGCTTGAGCGGTGGTGGTCAGGGTCAGCACCGGTAAGGGCTTCTCCCATGTAAGAGGGTGCAAGGAGGTGCGCCAGATTAAAAAAAGGGACATAGGCACTCTAGTTCCCTTGGAGTGCATCCTAGTAGGGGACATGGTTCAAGTTCCCCAATTTTATGTTCACGGATTACCAATTTATTTATGCATTCATTAGTTCATAAAAATTCGTCCCTAGTTAACACTTGTCACTGGTTCACGAATCAGAACTTCACGGTACACAAAATCCTAAAATCCTGAAAGCCTCTTCATTTTTTAAAATTCTGATGCCTTCCAAAATCCAATAACCAAGAATCCGATCTTCAAAAATATACTCTCCAAGAATATGATCTTAAAAAACCTAATAGAAACGAATTCGATCTTCAAAAAGATGATCAGGAGGAATCTGTTCTTCAATAAGATGATCCCTTTCATCTCCCATTGACATCCTTTTATAGAGGGTGGGGGGGGGTTAAAGGGTCAAATCTATGGTTTTCAGCACCATTTGCAGAGTCCCATTACAGAATACCCGGCTTTAGTTGACTTAGTCAACTCGAGGTTTGTGGGGTATGTTAAATGCACCTCCCACACGAAATAAATTGGTTACGGGGGTTCTTCACAGATGCGTATGACTCCAATTCTATTTCGTGAATGATGTAGTGCACAATGGTAGGTCGGTCCACCTGGTTTGTGGCTGACACATTTCATGACTACAGACCAGTCCGGCCTCACTCGGTAGCCATTTTGTTCGTGACCACATAGGAACTCCACCTCAATTTCACAAATGATAACATCTGAGGGAGGGATGTTCGCCAAAATTTCCATGTACCACTGATGATGAACTAGTATGTGGACTGGTTAACTCCTTTAAAATCTCTTATATACATTCTTCATATTTTTCCCAACTTATTTTTGAATATTGTGTAGATTCTTCCACTGATATTAAGGTAGTATTTACTTCCCTTCTGTGGATTTTTCAAGTCCCCACAGTCACCTCCCTTTTTCTATTGTTATTATTATATATATATATATATTATATAACCTTGATACTCCATGATGGATTTTAGGATGCCTATACAATGATAGTCAGTAAGGATACCGACATTAGTTCATGTTGATGATCATGTGAGTGATGAGGCCTCAGTACGGGGTCCATCAGGTTATGCCAATCCTCTGGGTGCATCATTAGTAGCACCTCAACATGTAAATAATTAGTTAGTACTAGCAGCACAGGCATAGGATGTGTGCACGATGAGTATGGTTCCTGACTTTTAGTGCCAAAAGTCATTAAAGTTTCATGGTGAGCCAGAACCTTAGGTGGTAGAGGACTGGTTGGATTCAGTGGTCTAACTTTTCATGCTAGTGTACACACCGGCAGACGATATGGTGGATTTGGCACCCAACCTCTTTCTTAGGCTGGTTGGGCACTAGAGGGGTGTAGTTACCTAGATGAATGATGAAAAGACTCTCTCATGGGATGAGTTTCATCAGCTGTTTCACAAGGATGAAATCCCTGGTCTTTTCTCTGAATCATGATTTAAGAGATTATAGAGCTTAATTAGGGAGCCGTGATGGTGGATTCTTTTATTTATAGGTTTAATGAACTTACACAGTACTCCCTAGATCAGATCTGAGACAGTTACTTCTAGGTGTAGATGTTTGATCAGGGACTTTGCCGGGGGATCTGTGTCAGTGTGGTGCCCCTGTCCATCTCCAAATATGTTGGGGTGTTGGAGCAGGAACTTGTGATAGTGATTTTTCTACAAAAAGGTGCCGTTTACATAGACATAGTAGTGGTCTATTCAGAATAGAGATTTCTACTAATGCTAGAAGACATCATGTTGTGGGGCCATGACATAGGTCGCTTCCCCATGATTAGAAATGAGAACGTGATCAGCCGGCACTAGGCCACACATAAAACCCAGTCATCTCAGAGAGGCATGATGTTTTATGTGTGATGGGAATTTTCACATGTCTGGGGATTTCCTGACTCAATGAGATGTGCATACTGAGTAGGCAGAAGGTGGACCACTGTTGTAGAGGCAACACCTTGATTAGGGTGGTCCCCAAGGTGGTGGTGTCGATAGTGGATCAGGAGGAGTGGGAGGTGAGGGACAAAATTAAATTTTTTCCCACCAAAATTTTTGGGTATCCCACATCTGTCTTAGGGAGATAAAATCTTGGGCTATGGGAAACTTCAGGCAATAGATATATGTGATCTTCTAGAACACAAGTTGATTTGAGTTATAATATTTGTTTATTCTAATAATTCTTTAGCATTAGTAGACACATGATCTAATCACTATTTCATCATATTAATCCTACAACAAAAGATAGATCTACTAGTAGAGGCGCCATCACATCATCTTTGTCTTGATGCTTCTATGGGATGTGCCTCTTCATTTTTTTATGGTAGTGAGAGCTTTAGTTTGGAGAGTAAATGTTCACATGGGACACAATGGTCATAATGATGGAACCTTATGAACATATATTGGGCATGGATTGGATTTAAATGGTTTAAGACCATATAAGAGATCATCATAGGATAGTCAGGTGTTTGAACATTGATGGGACGAGGTTCAACTTTCTTGGGGAACGAGGCCTCGTAGCAGGGCAACCTACTGTTGTAAAAAAGAAAACAAATCCTTTTTCCAATCAGATGGAAAGAGGTACACTTTGTCGAAGAAATCTTGAATTACATGGGTTCCTTAAGTTGTGGAGGATTACATAGATTTCTTACTCGAATATGTCATGGGACTACCTCCAAAGGTACTGTTGGAGTTGTGCATTGATTTTCAATCAGGGTCTATGTTGATATCTTTTGTGGAAAATCAGATGGCACCCACTGATCTCTAGAAGAAATAATTGTAGTGGGAGGAACATTGTAAAAATGGATTTATCAGACCTAGTGGATCTCCATGGGCTACTCCGGTTCTATTTTTAAAGAAGGAAGATTGGATTTTATGGGTTTTTGTGGATTATCGTCGCCTAAATCAGACCATGATAAAGAGAAAGTACACCTAACCAAGGATTGAAGGCCTCTTCGAGCAGTTGCGAGGTGTGAGGTTGTTCTATAATCTCTATCTGATATCTGGATACCCCTAGATATGGTTTCAAGAGACTGATATTCCATTTATGGACATTAATTGTTGTTATGTGCATTGCATGTTCTTAGGGATTGCCTTTGGTGATAGAAATTCCCCCTTCGTTTTCATGGGATTGATGAACCATGTCTTCCATATATACCTAAACCAGTTTGAAATTTTCTTCATAGAATACATACTTTTTTTACTCAGCATTAGTGGGGGACCAAGTAGAGCATATGAAGATGTTACTTGATTTACTTTGAGTGCACCAAATTTATGTAATGTTCTCGAAGTGTCAGTTATATATACCCAAGGTAAACTTTCGGTGGAATTTCATTTCAAAAGTAGGATTATCTGTTTATCCCACCAATATTGAGGTAGTTCTTTCCTGGGAGCCACTGAAGAATTCATTAGAGGTGAAAAACTTCTTTGGATTGGCTGGGTACTACCAGATATTTTTGACATACTTTTGTAGGATTGAGACACCTTTGAATGCTCCGAAATAGAAGGGATATCCATTTACTTCGACTAAGTAGTGAATGAGATACATCAACAAGTTGAGGAAGAGGCTGATGGGAGCTCCAATTTTGAGATTTCTGGAAGAGGGTGTTGAGTTCATAGTATTCTACAATGCATTAGGTGAAAGGATCAGTTCAGTCTTGATAAAAAAAATATGTTTTCAACGCATATGAGTTGAGGTAGTTGAAACCCCATGAGAAGAACTATGCAATTCAAAACATGGAGTTCACATTGATAGTATTCACTCTGATGATGTGCAGACACTCTCTCCCAGGAGATTTCATTGGGGATTACTCAATCCACAAGAGTCTCAACATCAAATTTTACCATAGATATTTGAATCTAAGTCAACGATGCTGTTTGGAGTTCCTAAACGAACTACGTATTTGAGATCATCAATACTATAGGGAAGTTAAATGTTTCATCAAATTCCTATAGTCAGTAGTCCTAGGAATGCATAGTAAGGGAAGAATCAGAGCAGTTGGATTCTTTATAGCTAACCTTGGTGCACTACGAGGACACATCGTTTCTGTAGTTGATGGTACTGATTCCTTAGACCATTGAGCATGTGAGTCTGTCTCAACTAAGAGACATATATTGTGAAGTTCTACATTTGTAGATATCAATAGGTGACGCACCTGATGGGTATTATAAAAGAGGGAATCACAAGATCTTGTTCCAATGGTGAACAATGATTCAAGTTGGGATGAGGTTGGAAATGTTGTTGGGGTTCATACATCACCCTTTGCTATTTGAGAGGATGTGAAAAGATATTCCTTGGCAGTTTTTGTGGTCTGGAATGAGGTGAAGTGTTGATGAGTTCAATTCCCAAAGCCTTAATTATCAGTTGGTGAAGAATGAGATTCAGGTTCTGGAGGGTTTACTGCACCCTCTCGATATCCCAGAATAGAAGTGGGATGACATATCCCTGGACTTTGTTATTGGGATTTCATGCCTAGTGAAGGTCCACAACTATATATGGGTTATTGTGGACCAACATACAAAGTCTTTGAACTTCCATGAAATCAAGGAGTAGAGTTCAGTGGAGATTCTGGGGCAGCTAAACGTTTGAAAGATTGTCCTCCTTGACGGGATACCCTCATCGATTATCTCTTAACATGACACATGGTTTACATCATGGTTGTGGAGTATCTTTAAAGAGGAATTCAGGTATGATTTGTAGACGAGTATATATTTTCACCCCCAAATTTATGTGCTAACCGACTTCACTATCAAGGTGTTAGAGGATATGCCCAGGGCATGTGTACTAGATTTCTATTGAAGCTGGGAGGATTACCTTCCCATGGTAGAGTTTACATTCAAAAAAATCGACCACTCTACCATTGGCATGGAACCATATAAGTCCCTATATGGGAGACCTTTCATGTCACCATTGTGCAGGACAGAGGTTAGAGAATCATCCCTTATGGGCCTAGATTTGGTGTGTTCCATGATAGATATGGTGTAGGTCATCTATGAATGGATGAAGATGACCTAGAGAAGAAAATAATTGTATGTGGAATGCCATTGTAGGCCCTTATAGTTTGAGCAGGGGGACTACACCTTCTTCAGTGTCTCCCCACGATGCTTAATGCAGAGGTTTGGTCAGGGATTCAAGTTATCCTTAAGGTTCATTAGGCGGTTTAAGATCCTGTGGAGGGTAGGAAGGGTTCTTTAACACTGTGCCCAACCCCCATAGCTATAGTAGGTGCTCAATGTCTTCCTTGTGTCATAGATGAGCCAATACGAGCATCATCCCATGAACTTTATCAACTGAGCTGAGATGGAGATTTAGTATAGAGCCACCTTGGAAAAACACGTTGTAGTGATTTTGGATTGACTAAATAGAACCATTCATGGATTTCCCATCCCTCGGTTCATATACTATGGCAGCACAGAAACATGATTGATAGTTCTTAGGAGCGGGAGAGCCAGATGCAATCTCATTAACCTGAGTTATTTTCCTAGTTTTTTTATTTTATAAGATGAAAATCAAGTAGGAGAGAATGATGTTGAAATCTGGATTTCACCGTTAAATATTTTGAAATATTTCTATATTTATATTTAGTGTTATGCTTTCAGATGATGTGCAATTCTGAGTCCTGGTGTTCCCAAAATAAATTTAATTAAATTAATAGAATATTTTATACTATGAACATGAATGAAACATGATATCTCTTAATTGTTATCTTAGATAGGAAGTCAGAGGCAATAGTTGTGTCTAGAATGTGGAACGTACCCTAAGCAAGGCATAACATTCATCAGTGTGGGTCTTTTATATAAAATTCCACCTATGGGGAAATCATAATTACAAATAATTAACATAATTATTTTACTTTCATGATTATGAAAAGAACATTCAAACTGGGGATCAGATTGAAAATCCTTGACCACCATTATTTTGGAATTAGACGTTTTTCGTAGGCGTGACAGAAAATAATGGGGCCTGAGATGTTTGTATTATGCACCCATTGGAAAGAAATATTAATCAAAACCCAGAAATCCTTTTTTTATAAATACATGATTAAGGGAATTAAGTTAGGTTTATCCACTAATATCATCCCAAAAAATAAGGACAACATCTCCCCACCCTTGGTGAATTGGTGAAAAATCCTCTAAAAACCATAGTGTAATCAATCCATGGACGATAGTCAATGCCTAATGGATCCTTCACTAAGGAAGGCATCATGTTTTTTCACACCCAAAGTTCAAATCATGGTTTATTCTTTTTTCATTCATGAATCCTTTATTTTGAACATCGATGTGATGTCCATATGAACACGCTGATCACCCAATCCCTATTTGAATCGTTGGTTGTGTTGCATTACTTTCCTTTATTACCTTAATTTTTCACTGTGTCAAAACATTGTTGAATCACTAAGAGGAGGTTCGAGATGTGATGGATTCAACCTAAGGATCATGAAACTTATATTTTCTAAAGTTTCTGACCAACAGAGCAGTCAGGGTGGCCTATGAAGGGACAATCTGGACCAACTATGGAAATTGAAGGAGTCGTCGAGCGGAGAAAGATACATTACGGTGGGGTGTTGTGTTGGTGGTGCCATCTGGAAGAGGTCCAAGGCATCTGCATGTCAGAGGAGCCTCCCAGGAGCAGCGGCCAACATGTAGTGTGGTGAAGTGAAATCTGACGGGTATCGGGCTTGCAGTACGGAAGGCAGGAGAAGAAGGGGCCAACATTAGAAGGTGCCAACAGATTGAGGTCAAGAGGGAACTACAACGCACCAACAGGGGGATGAAGACCCATGTGATGTGAGTCTGCTGTGTTGATGCAGGTGCTAAGTGAGGAGGAACAACTATTCGGTCATTCAATGTCACGATGTGGGGCAAACCAGTCGGACCATACCAATATGACCTCTATGGGCTAGTTTAGGCACTGGCACATCAAATTCCCAGAACTTACAGTATAGGCATTAGATTCATGTGGAATCTAAAAAATTCGATCACTGAGTCTATAAAAACCATTTGATATGGTTTTGGAAATTTTAAATATCTATCTTGAAGGTGGGTGGTGTGAAATGCTCACTTTATCAATACTAATTTAATTATTATTATTCAATGGTTCCTTCTTTTAGACGTAGTGCCTACATCCAAAATATGATTAATGAACCATAAATGGCAATGTGACCTTGATGTTTCAGTAGAATATATAAGACTAATTTAATTTGTTTAAACTAACGTCACAGAGTGGGCCCCATGGGGTATTATTCACACTCATTGCGGTGAAATGTTTCTTTTTCACAGGGTATCCATTTTGGATGATAAAGTAGTCAAACCTATGTGTCTTTCCATGAGGATCACAATGTCTTGATCCATATAATTCGTTTTGAGATATAATCCCATTCTCCATGAGACATTTTACAAGATTTGTGTGGAGTTATGGAAATTTTCCATCATATGTCCGATTGGGGCGAGTGAATGGTCTACCTCACACAGTTTTCCATAAGGATTACAATGGTGTGATTTGTTTGAATATGGAGAAACTTATAATCTAACTCAAAAAAATGTGGAAACATGAAAGGAATATTGGTGGAAGATCTTGTTGAAGTTTACTAGTGTGGAATCCCCCAGACACATTAGGTTGTGGGTAGCCAGTACAACTCCTACTAGAGTGGAATCCTTTTGATACATCAGGGTGTGGGTAGCCTCTACAACTCCTACTAGAGTGAAATACCCCTGACACATTGGGATTGGGTCACCACTATGACTCCTATTAGAGTGGAATCCCCCTAACACAATAGGGTGTGGGTAGCTTCTATGACTTCAATCAAAGTGGAATCCACCATTCACATCAGGGCGTGGGTATCCTATACTATGGGTTTACATCCCAGTTTTTTGAATCTATGGTTAAACACATTTGGATGCTAACATGGAATCATGAGTAAAAGGGGATCTTTCCTCACTGATATTCATCATTGTGATTCTTCCTAAAACTGTGTAGGTGATTCAGTGCCTCCGAAAGAGAATAATATCCAGGTGTGGGGATTTGAGATCCTTTGACTTATAGTTCAGGGAATTCATGAGGGATACACTGTATCAATTGGGTCTACTACTAGGATTGTTGTAAACTCTTTATCTGGATTGAGCTAAAATATTTTTATCCCCTTACTAACTCTTTTGTGTTTGATTAATTTGAGAATATATATATTCATCCTATTTATTAACCCACTCCTTGGGTTCTGGTTACTCTCCTTCCAAGAGAGGCGAAGACAAGTGGCGTATGCCACCTGATTTATGTGTCTATATTATCAAGGTTGGTAGAGTCCACTCTACTTCTAAAGGGAGTGAAGATGTGATGATAATGGAATCTTCTCACCATCTCTATTGCCTTATGTTTGGATGATATCACTTTATTCTTTTCATGGGTTGAGATGCACTTTACTGTACCTTGTCCTAACTACTACATTTATTTTCCCCTTGTATCTCTAACTATTCTACCTTCTTTTTAGGGTATCCTACTGGGTATGTTTATACTCAACCCTTTATGGGATTTTCCGACACGTATCATGCTTTTTTCAGAAGACAAATAGATCTGATCGTAATGCTGGATGAGCATAGTGACCTAGGAGCATGGACTATGTGCGGTGGTCAAAGAAGGGATTCTTTAGTAGTTTTATTTTCATTTATCTGTCAGGTTACTAATTTTATTCATTTTGGTGTGTACTTTTCCCTTTTCCTCTTTACAACTTTATTTACCACTATTGTACTCTTTAGTGATCCATGCATGTATGGTTTAATTTTTAGCAGTGTTGCATCTTTATTTCATTTCCCTCTTCACTTTTACATCGATTTGGTTGCATGTGTGTAATTTTTTTAGGCAACGGACTCCGCGATTTTTGAGCCTCTAGTGCTAAACACCACCCCCAGGCCTATAGAGGTGGGATTTGGTAGGTGCGGCTCGAGCCCCGAAACGGGTCGGGTCGTGACATCAATGGATGGAAGAAACCACTTACAAGAGACAACAGAGAAGTTCAAGTTGATTCGGAAGAGAATGGAGAAAACTCATAGTCATCAGAAATCATATGCAGGCCATCATCGAAGAAATTTTTCATTCTAGGTGGGTGAAGAAGTGTTCTAGAGAATCTCTCATAGGCTTGGAATTCATCAGTTTGAAAGGTGGGGTATGTGATCTCCAAGGTATATTTGTCCATTTGAGATACATGAGTAGGTTGGAGAAGTATATTATCATTTGTATACTCCACCATAGTTTAGGTTGGTTCATAATGTGTTTCATGTTTCTTAGTGGAAGAAGTATCATCTGGATCTTGACTATTTGATTTGATGGGGTCATATTGAGCTAGAGATGAATGCTTCATTGGTTCATGTGCCAATGTAAATTTTGGATAGGCAATAGAATGTATGGTGTTGTAAAAGCATCTGTATAGGTGAGGTTTTGTGGTGACATAGTCAGATTCAGTAGGAGACTTGGGAGTGTGAGAAAGAGATGATTGAGAAATGACCCAATCTCCATTATCTAAGCGATGGTTCCCTACTTTTCAAGGAATAAAAATCTAATGGTGGGGAGAATGTAGAACCCCCAGTTTGAGGTATGTAACCTTTTATATGTTGTTTTATTTGATTAATGTTGTTGGGTAATGTTTGGGGGGGGGGGGTTGGACTGGTTTTATGGATTTTAATAGTAAATATGGGTTGAGAATGATTATGGGAGATTGTTCAGAACCCCATAGGTAACTATGCAATTTGCGACAATGTGATTCATATGTTTTGTATATGGTTTATCTAACAGCGTGAGGAAACTATACGAAGCACCCCTTAAATAGTAGTAGGAACTTGGCTAGAGCACAATTTTTCTAATCCTAAAAGCTGACCGTGCATGAATTTAAAAATTTCTTTTTAAAAATGGGACATTCAGGGTTTAACCTAAAACCCCCAAACATCCTCCCACTCTATCCTCACTTGGGATTTTCTCTCCTCAAGGGTTATGACACATCTCCTCCTCTCTTTGTTATTTAATTTTTTTTTCTTAGATATATATCTACTTCTCTCTCTCTCTCTATTGTCTAGATCTACTCTCATCACATGTGTATCTAGGGTTGTTGTTACCTAAAATAATGGGGGTTGGGGATGTTGATGTTAGGAAAAGATATCAATGTCAGTTTTAGTGGAGTGTTCACTCGGATTCATGGTGCGGTTATGAGTTGGTCGATTTTACCAAAACTCTAAGGTAGACGACTTCTCTCACGAATCCATTTTTCTAGAACTAGAAGCATTATTTTCATGTTTTTGGTTATTCTATGATTTTATTTTGATTATGATGTGAGATGATTTTTGGAAATTCATTTTGTAATGTTTTTTGGATTTTGGAAAAAAATGGGTTACTACGGTGAAATGTTTGTTGTTGTCTAATTTTAAAATGTCGATTTAAAAATAAGTAGCATTGGTTGCTTAATGAAAATGGTTTTTGAAAATTATTTTCAATAAAAGGTATTTATTTATTAAAATTTATTATGTAGTGGATGATGTCTTAAGGAATTTTTTGTTAGTGAAATAGTTGTTTGAATATTGTTGTGGCTTTAGTGGGTGTTTGTGTTCATTTATTGACTTGATAATTATATTCTTGTGCTGGAATGCTGTGATGTGGGTTGGTATTAACAATGTAAACATGGTATGGATAGTGATTGATACAAACAAAATCAAAGTAAGGTGGGCCTCAAGCACCACTATATTAGGAATGGAGTAAACAGGATTGAATGAGAAGTTCCATCATGACTGTTTACCAGTTTTGGAGTGTGAAACACTGTGGTTATGCAATGTTTGTGTGTGGCTATGCAAGGTGGAAATTGTTATTCTGATATGTGATGTTAAAATTGATTATTTCATTGTTATTTTCTTTCCCTATTATTTTGTGGATTTGGTTTAATGTGGCTTGGTAAGGGTGAGTTGGGATTACTGGAAATTATTGCATTATTTGATGTTGTCTATAAAATGCTTTATATAAATTTGATAAGGGTTTTATCCTAGTGGAATGTGTAAGGAATTAATTTAGGGAAATCCTACATTGTTTTATTACTTACCCCCTCCTTTTTCACTTGGGTGCTTTTGTATATGTGGTATTCGAGCCCACATATAAGGGTAAAGTATCTCGTTTCTTTAGCGGTTCGTTGTGATGCTTGGGTAATACTGTGGTTATTGGAGTATGGAGCTTGGTGTGGAGCTATCAAGCGTGACGTGGTTTCCATTGTGTATTATTGTTGATTCTTCCACATGGTACACTGATATTGGGATTTTTGGGTTATTTTTATTGGTGATTGGATTTTTTATAGAATTGTATGGTTATCTCTGGGTAATGTGTTATCATGGTTTACATTTTTTACATGAATCATGTAGTTGTCGTTGGTTATTCCTTGATTTGATAAATGGTATATTCTAAGGGAAAATAATTCTACAAATGTTCTTAAATCAGTCGTCATTTATTTCCACCCTTTGGTGCTTTGGGAATGTCTCCTAATGTTAAGTAACATATCACCACCTTCCCAAGCCAATGAGGTAGGGGCTGGAAATTATAGATGTACAAACCTATAGGCTACAATCCCAATACAATTAAGTATTCCCTAGGGACTGATATTCCTAGGGATTAGTTTTCCCATATGTGAAAATATCCTTACCTTATTCCTTGAATAAATTATTTGAAACACATAGTCACTACCATTAAATTTTATAAAATGTCAATGATTATCAACAAAACTATTATGTCAAATTTGTCTCAAGATTAAGTATTATAGAATGTGTATAATCTCTCAGCCATTTCTTCATCAATTTTAGGGAACAAATGATTTATTTCACTAACATAATTCTAGTAAGTTGGAGCTCTATACTAATTCCCATAGATCGATTCCTAACGATCCATATGAGCACCAGAGTGAAATTGACTATTTTACGACCAATCAATAGAAGTGTGGGGTTGTCCATGAACACCTATAAAATCTAGAGAACAAGATCTCAATATATACTCTGACATTGAAATTTTTCTCCTCGACTGACCATCAACTTGAGGATGATAGGATGTTAGGAAACTCAACTCTTTATCAAAATATTTATAAATATATTCAGGTGAAGTATATAAAAAACATAAAATAAATAGGTGGTGAATATTATATGTGTCTCATAGAAGTAAACCTGAGGTAGTAATCCCATTCCTTAAGTCTCAACTTCCATAATGCACATTAAAAACTCCTTTATAATAAATATTAATTTATTTTAAATATATTTCATGACTATAATTATATATATCACACTAAATATGATTTATATTTAATAATTTATTACTTTTTTATTAACACTATTATATTAGAGTCATATTTTGAGAAATAACTACTTTGTTTTCATGTATGTTTTGATTTGTTATTTTTTTAGTCCTCCTACATTAATCATGATTCCATAACATATTGAATGCTAATCCTGACATAAGAATCATATATATTCAATATATATTTTTTTACAAATATCCAAAAAATATAGAGATAGAAAATGAAATACACTATTCATGGAGACAGTAGGTCATTTGTGCATATGGGTGTTGTTTAAATATTCACAATAGATTGATTAAAATAAAGGTAAAAAATATAATAATATTATGGAATTTTTTTATTTTTTATTTATCAAATATATTAATTAAACCCAAACAAATTACCTTCTATACAAAGCGATAACGAATCACATCACTTCGTAAGGTGGTAGTCATCCATACACACAAGAGACAATATTGTATTCTCAATGTAAGGAGGTATGTGTGATATAATAACTTTATAAGTAAAATTATATAATTAATTTCATATATAGACATTTAATCCATCATTATATTCATGTGTGAGAGGTGATTATGGAAAAAAAACATTTGTTCCTAAGGTGGTAGTCCTCTGTACAAAAGAATTATGATTTCATATCCCATTTTATTACATTGGATATATTTATATGGGAAAAATTAAATTATTTAGTATATTTAGGTTATTATATCTATATGGATTAATAATAAATAATGGATTTAGTTGATGAAATAAAATAATAATTCTCATTGAAGAATGATATCTCCTTTACAAGTATCCTCCTTCGGTTTTCACCAAAAGCCTTTCTAGGAAGGATTTATTACTAAAATAATCCATATATGATGAGTTGGGGGATATAAAAATATATTTGTATTTTTATTGGATGAAATGAATTATTTTAGAAGAGGGAATAGTAGAGTAGATGGGGTATCCTTTTAAAAGTGAGGTGAGGGGGCACTTGTAATTGTTGAAAATCAAATGTTGTGATCACTTATTTAATATGATAAAATACTCTTAAATGGGATATTATTGAACATTAGAGACTATAAATTTGAAATATGGATATTAAATCAGTGTTTAACATGTTTACCTACAATTTTACTGCTCAAATCTTTAGTTAAACCATGGTAAACCCATTTTCACAATAATGAGAATAATTTATTTTTACTGAATTTACTATTAATAATGTAATTTTTTAACATATTTGAATATATATATTATTATTTTTCAAATATATAATCATATTTCATGAATGACACTAAAAATATTGGAAGTTTATTTTAAAAATAATCTATCAAACGGGATGAAAAATAAGTTTTCCAAAGGGAAATGTTTTAAAAGTACGAAAAGTTTTTTTTATGAAAATCCAATAAAAAATTCATTATAATGACCAAAAATAGATTAATATATATATATATATGAAATAATTTTACTTTCAAAAAAATCTTAAAATATTAACTCTCTTAAAAATTCATTTAATGGAAATTTATTTTCTCATTAAAAACCATCATTTAGAACTATTCACTAAAAAATTAATTATTTCAGAAAATTCTCAAAAAATAACTCAGAAATAAATTTTAAATGATTATTTAAATTCTAATTTAATTTTTGAAATTTTATTTTTAAATGTGCAGGATATTAATTAATCTATAACTCCACAAAATGTGGAAAAAATAATTTTTATACAAATAAATTTTTAAGTGTAATGTTTGATTTATACATATATCATATGAAGAAAACACGTAACAAGAATTAAAATCATTTTATTGAATATATAACATATAAATTTAAATAAAATCATTCCTGAAAAGTTATATATTTAAATTTTGAGGTAAAATGAATTTGTTCACATTGAACAATTCATACCTACCATTACATTGGCTAGTGATATATTTCATATTATATAAAAATATATTAATATAATGGAATGTTATTTAAATGAAATATTTTATATAAAGAAACTAAACCTAGTGTTGCATGTAATGTAATATCAACTTATTTATTCATGTAAAAAAAACTATATAAATGATTATATTTATTTGAAAAAAAATTCATAAAATCTCAGGGTGTGTCATTTACCCCCCTTAAATAATCATTGTCTAAGATTGTGTTTAGTAAATTGGGGTTTAACAATTAATAAAACTATTATAGGAAACCCACATTCTATAAATAGTTAATAAAACATATATATAAAAGTGAAAAATATATGTTATACACTCATATGTAACAATACATAATAGGTTTCCAAATATTGGAACATTGTTGGGAAGTGATTATTTGGACATGGTTGAAAATAATCATGTCCAAATAATTATGGAGATTAATACAAATCATTGATCAAAAGAATGTGAATGATAATGGTTCAATAATGAAACCATAAACTTTAAACAGAAGAGGTATGGAAAAATCATTAATATCATCCAAAATTATTATAAAAGGATAAAGTTTTATTTCATGATCATGATAAAAAAAATGGGGATATTCATGGTAATATATGCTGACTTTATTCCATTTCATTTCAAAAGAATAATCTCATCATTTGGTTGTGCTTCAATCAATTTACAAATGACATCTTACTCAAATAAATCAACATGAATTTTTTTATCCTGAAGTACTAATGATTAAAAAGATCCATTATAGAATGATATGTAGTTCATTACATCTCTATTTATTGTAAATAATAGTTATCCATGGTCATTCAACATGTATAAATATTCATATGGTGAATTAACATATAAATATCTAAATCATCACCCAAATATAAATGTAAACCATTCTCTAAATGGCCAACCTTATGAAACAACCAAAATCTATAATTAATAAATATGTTTACTAAAATTCCAATGATCAATATAACATTAACTTACTAAAAAATTGAAGTATCTATTAGTTTCAAAAACCCAATATGTGAATACATTGATCGTCCTTAAACATGGTAATAAATATCTTTAAACTAAAATCTAATTGTAATTACAAATACTTCCTCAATCATTTAATAAACCACATATTATTTAATATATTCCAAAAATCCAATAATGTTGAAAACTCAATCAATCATAACAGAAACTAATTTATCCAGAAATCATTAATCTATTCTAAGTTAATAAGTATTGTTCAATTTAAATTATCCACACCATCCAAATATTTATCTATGCTTAACCAGATTAACTCAACATCCGAAACATATTAAGGGGCATATTCTCTTCATCACACATTTTCAATAAAATATCACCTTATCATTAAATTACATTTCTAGTTCATTAGTAAAATTCTATGATCTTTGGTTTTATTCAAGAAATATTTATTTAGATATGTTTTAATTAAGGTTTTATTGTAATTTTTTTTGATTTCCATATTTTAGGAAATGTTTGGACACAGATATTCACATATTTTATATGTGACAATAAAGAGATACCTTTTGATATTTGGAGATTTAATGTTAAGATTATTATCATAAATTTTGTGACCTTATTTAAATATTGTATATTTTTTAAGGGTCATATTGTTAAAAATTTATATAATTGTTTATTTTTATTTTTTGATGATATTTTTAGAGATTAATTTATTAAATCACCATATAACGATTTAATTATCTTGGATAAACAATAGAAAGCTTTTTTGTTTTGAGGAAAACTATAGATAGAAGGAATGAAGTAAAATTTTATTTTAGATATTATAATCTAATAGTTCCTGAGGGATAAAAATCCACCTTTATTTCAGTGAGTAAGATATTTGTGGAAATTGATTGAAGCACAAAAAATGGATAAAATATGTATTATGATATAAAGGGATGCTAATCCCTAGGTATATCAATCCATTTGAACTTAAATATCATATCAGGAATGTTCCCTAACCATTATCACATCCATATAACATCTATTGGTCTCATTATGTATACCATGTATCTCTTGTAATGGATTACATACAAAATCTAAAACATGTACTAAACTCAAAGGTCGTACTGATAGGGTATGCTCAATCGTATGCGGAACCACCTGTAGAGATTATTGAACATGTAAAGAATGTTATAAGAAATTATACCACTGATATAATCAATATCTTGTGAAAAACAAATATATTTGGGAATAAAATGGAAAACTAAGGATGTAATAATGTAGAAGTATCATCATTTTTTGATAATAAAGTGAAACATTTTAGGGGAAATTCATTTAGGGGGTAGAATGTTTCACCTTGAGAATTTTTGGATTTTTCTAAAATAATTTTTTATCATTCATTATACACAATAATGAATTTAGATTGCATAAAACACATCACCAAGTTTAGTTTTCACTACATGCAACACCATGTTTTAAGGAAACACGACATACTATTAAAACATTATTATTTAATATTATTATTGTCATGTGAAAATTAGAATTGTGGGTATGAATATTATATACTAATTTGTGGAAATATAGAGTTTACCCAAGTGTATAATATGAATTATTTTGTGACCAAATAATTGTACCATAAAATAAGAATCACTAGAAAATAAATTAAATCTTTTTCTGAAAAACAATTTTTCTGTGTAGAAACATATCTTACCTCAATATATTAAAAAAATCACTTTTAGTGAATAATTTTAATGAAATTTATATTTTATATATTTTATAATATATTTGAAATTCATCTTATGTTCTTTTTTATATATAGGAATAAAATAAATCTAACATTACGCTTAAAAACTATATTATTCAAAAAAATTCATATTTTTTGAACTTAAAAGAAAATTGATTTTTGTAAAATTTTGAGAATTTAATTTCAAAAATTTAATTCGTTTATAAAATTATAATTTCAAAATCATGTTACAGTGAATGGTTTATAAATTTATGAGAAGATTTTTTTTATAAATATTGAAAAATAATAGTTTTTATTAAGAAATTAAATTTTTGTATAACATTTAAAATCATAAACACTGGTTTTAAAATGTTTTTAAATGTAAAATTTCATAAAGTATATATCCATTAATATAATTTTTTTCATTGGAATGAATATCATATTGAATTTAGATATACAAACTTTGGAATCATTTAAATATTTTCTTCTTTGGAAAACTGTTTTTTCATTACTTTTGTAGGATTAATTTTAAATTATATTTTTACAATTATATGAATGGAATTTGGAAAAATATATTCTATATATTAAATAATAAAAAATTATATTTTTGAATATTGTCAACTATTTTTCACCTTCTTGAATTTTAAAAGGTGTAAAAATTTATTACCGTAATTAAGGTGAAAATGGTTTTACGGGGTGGAGGGGTTTAACTTAAATAATATTAGTTAAAATGTAATATAAACTTATTTAACACCCATTTTATAGAAATATTTATAATTTATCACTATAAGGTTCAAAATGTCCCATTTTGGGGACTTTTGTAGGGTAAAAAATGTGGTAACACTTTTTTACTTTAAAAAATTATAAGAGTTACACTCTCCTAACTTATAAAATGCCACCAGTTATCCTATCATCATCAAACATAAAATGAATCACACTCAACCCTTGATGCCCACATCTAGTACTTACAACAATTAAAATTTAATAGATACATGATTGAAATGCAAAAGGATTTATAATTTTAGTTGTCTGGGTAAATATGATAAATTCATGAGTCTTGTATTAGAGATGAATAAAAAAATTACAACTTATTTTTTTTCAATAACATTATTCCATATATAGTTTACAAGAATATATTTCTTTTTAAAATTCCTTGAATCCTAGAATAGTAAAAAATTAGTGTGATCTCAAATGCTCAGTAAGGGTGATGTCTAAAAAAATCTATCATGAGTGAATAATGAATAATCATTATGGCTAAGTAAATAACTAAAAAACATTCAATTTAAATAGACTTAAACAGAGAAATAAATTTTTAAAGGTAAATACCTAAGCATGAATTCCATTTAATCAAAAATATTATAATTAAATGCATCAATATACATTTCCATTTTTCAAATATCAAGGATAAAAATAACAAAAATACGAATGAAATTAATTATTAATTATTGGATATCATGTTTGAGGCACATGAAAACAAAAATCGTCAATATCTTTCACAAGATGGTTTTATACTATAGGTAGAAACCCATTAAAATTTTCTAACTCATTTATATCATTATGTCATTCGTTGTATAGAGTGACTATAAAATATTCGGCCCCACCCATTACTTCCAGTCCAATGCATTACTTATATATCAAATAATTGAGTTAATTCATAAATAATGTGCCTGGTCAAATATCCATATTGTGTAAAGAATATGGATTGATATATATTTACCTAGATAGTCTGATAAAATTAAAATTAAATAACATATGAAAAAAATGGTATATGGATTAGGAAATAATCATATCTGTTATATAAAATGTGGATATATAAAGGAAATTTAATTTTTAATGGTCAATAGAAAGTGAATAAATCTAGGGTAATTTATTTACAAAAAAAAAGTGATTCAAGGGATTTAATGCCAATAATATCATTATTAAAAATAATCACAATCAATAACAAAAGAAAATTAAGTATTGTGTCAATATGATTCATACCAATTAGTGTAATATTAAGGGGTATTTTAATTGATGAAATAAAAAATATCCTTAAAAATATTTTTGAGGAAGATATACATTTCATTTTGAAAAAAATACAATTTATTTTCTTAGAAAATAACTTCAAAAAAATTATTTGAAAATATATTAATAAACTTTTAAATGAAGCTATAATTAATTGACGATGGGTAATTATATATATGTCATATAATGTTAAAACCAAAATTCATTTTTATTTTAAAAAGGTTCAAAAAGTGATTTTTTAGAAAGAGATAACATTATACATTTGAAAAAAATAAAAAAGTGACAAAATGAATTTTAATAAAGTATTTTTATAGTTTTAAATAAAAAAGCATTGATTTTTTTAGAAAACATGTTACCGTATGAAAATTGATTTCCAACCAAAGATAGAAATGAAGTCATATTTTATGAAAACATTTTATCTTTAATTATAAGTAAAAATGATTTTTAAAATGTTACTTTAAGTAAAAAATATCCTGAATATATATATAAGATTAAAATGTAATTGTTTATTATGAAATAATAAGAAACTTAATTAAACTTATATTCAATAATAAACAATCTCAATACGAATGAGATTATAAAATAAGCATTTAAAATGATCATAATGTTGAAGTAATAAATACTAAAACAATAGATTATATGTTCCAAATATAAATCCATATAAAAATGTAAATACAAAAATATATTTTCAAAATTAATTATACACATACACATTTAATATTAATGGCCACAAGGAAGTAGTATTTCCCAAATAAAATGAATTGAGTTTGATAACATTTAATTCAAATAAACATTGATAAAATTATTCAAATTAAAATCTAAAATACAATTAAGAATGATTTATTGAATATATTATATCTTGAGAGGTATTATATATTCAATATAAAAGTAATTATGTTTATAACATTAAAACATGTCTAAATGAAATGAAATTTATATGAAATCCCTTACCTTACTCTCCATTTTGGTTAAATGACCATTAAACTCATGTATATTGGTTTTAAGAATCTTTTTATATAATTACAGATCCAAATTAATATTTATAATATCATATATGTTCTTTTTATGACATCAAATTTCTCTTTTGTTCATTATATATCATTAATTTTATTCTTTCATGTGTTAAGTGCCTTGTTTTTCATGTATATTTTGACTTATTTATTTTATTGTAACTATTAATTAGATCATGATTTAATCTTATAAATAAAATAAATAATATCATAAATGTCATATATATCTATTATATATTTATCTAGACTAGTCTATATTATTTGGTGATAAGAAATTAAATACACCTTTCATGTAGATGGTAGGTCGTGCGTACACATGAACACTTTGTCCATTTTCATGTCATATTGAATGAATGAAAAGTAAATATGATATATATATATATATTATAATAATAATTTCATTAAAATTTAATATATATTGCAATTATTATTAAAATAATCCTTAATTGTTTCATGTTAAGCATGAATGAATCACATCGCTTTATGAGGTGGTAGTCCACAGTACACCCAAAAGACGTTAGTGTATTCCCAAAAAATGGAAATCATGAAGTTATATATTATATAATAATTAAATAAGCCAAAAGACATCATAAATATTACAAATATCATATATAAATAGTATTTTCCTCATATTTCCTACATTGAAAGGTGGAAATGGGAAAAGCAATGACATTGGTTCCTGAGGTGGTGGACTTTTATACACACATACAATTATTTAGACACCCATTTGATGGATATGTGTGAATATTTAGATGATAAAAATACTATAAGATCATATAATCACATTTAGGATACAAATTTTGTTATATAATCATGGAACAAGTAGAATTTTGTGGAGTGGAGAAATAAATAATAAAACTTTTATAAAACCATTACATTTTCTTCAGGTATCCTCGATAGGTTTACACTAATTATATCCTAATAAAGATTTCATACCAATATAATGATTCTATGGTGAGGAGAGTTATTTTTTGGATTTATTTTATCTATTACTAAATGACCTAATGGTGTTGTATGTGTGAAGAGTTGAGGATAGTTGGAGGTATTTTATAAGGGGTGTGAGTGGAAAACTAGTAAATTTTTGAAACAGGGAACTCTGAACAATGTTTTTGATGTAAATTAGATTCACTAGTTACAAAAAATATATAATATAATGTATAACGTAAAAATTTACCCTTAAATTGGTTTTTGGATAGGTTTCTATTTCATTTGGCCCTTTTATAGTATGGTTTAGTCCCTCAGTAATCACATTTTTCTCTAAATCACTATAATTAATTTTAATTGTACTCACAAATATCATTGACAAGAAATTATTTAAAAATTAATAGGAATTATAAATTTCATATATTACAAATATAGATTCCAATATTCAAAATTATATCACATAAGATTCAAAATATTATTTAGATTTAATCTCATAGATGCGTTGGGAAAGAGAGTTTTTAATATAAAAATGTTCAAAAGTTTAGTAAGTTTATATATTAAACCTGAATATAAAAATGATCCCAATGAATTTAAATAGGTTAATATATTTATCATTTTTCTATTTTTTCTATAAAATAATACTATAATATTATTTAACATTAATAATTATTTAGATTAAAAATAAATATTTTATTAAAATTTAGTATTTTTACTATTCAACAAAACCGAAACCTCCCAGAAAAACACCAATCATTAACCCTATGATAATTTTGAAATATATATTTTAAAATTTAATTCTGTTTGGTAAAATAAAATTTATTAACGTTCTAATATTTAATTTTAAATCAAGTTCCCCATTAAATGTTTGCAAAACTACCTTTAGAAAAATAGATGTTTGATGTATAAAATTATATTTTTTTATCTTTTGACTATCAATTCAATTAGATGAATATAATAAAATTATTGAATTAATGATATATAAATTTCATTTATATCATTCACTATTAATAATTATTTTAATTTATTATGAACAAACCATTGTCCAATAAAATAGTTTTCTCTAAAAAAACACCTCCATATTCAATTGGTATTTATATTCATTTATAATTAATTTTTAAATAACAAATTAAACCATATATTTTCATAATTTTATTAATCATATTCATCACCTTGGATTTAATTGTTAAGAGATAATTTTCAATTTAGATAATAATATTAATATTATTTGGTATAACTTGGTCTTGCATGTAATAAAATCTATCTAGAAAAGTTACTCTTTCATCTAATGCAGGCTAGATAATGTATTGAACTTAATTTAAATATAAAATATATCACAAATTATCATGATATTATCATCATTTATATGTTTTATGTTATGTATCATACATGATATCAAATATTATGATTTTATTTTTAAATTTTTGGTGTGCCACATTCTCCCAACCACAAATAAATTACATCCTCACAATTTAAACTTGTTATCAGTAATTTTGTGAATGTATTTTAAAATACATTCATTATATCCATACACATCAAATGGGTTTTTAAAAAAATAACTTTATAAGAGAGACTGGCATTTATGAGTTTCAATAGGAGCAAAACATAACTAAGTTCCCGAGTAGAAGAAAATTAGTTGCAAGTGAAGATATGAACTTGGAGGAAATGTGTAAATACTATAGAGAGTGATTTCAATCATTTATCACAATAAATTGAATGATGAATAGACTGTTGAGGTCTCTTAATACCATAATTTATGGTGATCTCAATGGAAATTTGATTCCCAGATATTTATGTAATAAGATAACATTTTGGTTTCCGGATTATATACCAAAATTTTAGTAATACTTTTAAATATTATGAATATAATGAAATATATTTTCATGATACATTTATATTTAATGATAAAACATTCATCCTTTTGTTGTACATCATTAAATTTAAAAATCATCACTTATTCCAGAAAATAAGTATCAAAAAATATTTTTTTGTTCTTCAGGAAATAAAATTCACTTTTAAGAAATCATGAGATCCATAAAAAAAGTCTTTATGTATGTCTCCAAAAATTTTCCAAAACCAATATGGTCAATAAATTAATTTATAAACCACAAACTTAACACTACCGGTTCCTCATTAATATTTATTTTTCAAATTGTTTAACATAAAAAATGATGTATTGACCAAGACATTTTGTAGACCAATGGTTATAATTAAACCCCTAGCATCCTTCAATTCAAGGTTAGTGTCCTATAAACATTCCAAATATGATGGGGGTTCACCTTATATATAGGTTTTACTTTCACAAAACTATATTCTTATAATGATTCCAAAACCTTTTTGGGTATCCTTGAAATAAAATTAACCCTTTAAAATACTTTTCACGAATTTTTTTAGAAAAACTATTTTGAACATAGGATAATAATATTATATGTGTATCAACCCTAATGTCTATAAATAACTTTAAACAAATGTCTAAAAAATATAAATGAATAATGTATAATATAAATTTTCCATGAAAATAGTTTTAACCAATGGGTTGTATTTCTATAAATTTCCTTCAAAATATCATCAATCATGGTAGACTCCCATAACATAAATCCAAAAATATGTGTTTATGTTATTGAATTTTTTTTCAATGTTAAACTCATAAACCATTATGGTATACAAAACTCTAATTTTAGTAAATACACATGTTCTTGTAAAATTCAATTGAATCCTTAGATGTTTTTAAAATTTTTTTAACCAAAATAATATTGTTGAAAAAACATAAACAATTTATTTATTGAATCACAGTACATAAATAATTCATCAATTATATTTATTCATAGTTAATTATATTGTATATGGATTTACCTAGGTCATTAACTGGGATCATCTATTCAAATCCTTTACCGTATATTAAAATGAAAATCTTAATAATCCTATGAATATCCCAAGAGAGTTTCAAATCAGCTGCATCGTATGGGTCGTTGTTGTGTACCGAGTTCTGCTCAAGTCACGCTCGACATGCCCTTTTTGGAGTTATTACCTATATGTAAGTCTATACCAGATACACATCCACTTATAGTACCTAAACAGAGATGTATTACTATAATGAACCACATAATATATATCTTAACAAACTTTAAAAGTGTTTTTTCTATACATATCCTAAAATTCTATAATAGTGATATGTTCCAGAATATATGATTTACGGAATCTAGTTCCCAATATTTCTACTAAACATAATCTAATAACAACTATAGTAACCTCGATACAATAAGTATACATCTGGTGCTAAAGAACATTACATTAGAATAGGTACAAGATTGTGATCCCAAAGGACCGATCATTTTTGATGTCCTATTAAACTATATACATAAATGAGTGTTTTGTTACAAATAAATACAAAAATTACAACATAATTATTTTGTAGAATAACTTTATTCCATCAAAAATATCATTGCATATCATTCTTAGTACATATCATGAAATCCATGTGATTGGAAACCAAATAAGGGTGAGTGAAAATGCTCTATATTGGTTATATATAAAGGAAGATATCATGAATCAATAATGACTAATCAATATGTAATGGAAATAAAATAAAACATAATCCATTAACATAATTGAAGAAAATGAAATAAATATAGAAAGGTAAATAACAAAAAAAACCCATTTTATAAATAAAATTATAATGAAATGCATCCATTTATTTTAACGTAGTGAAAATATCAAGGATAATAATAAATAAAATCTGAATACCTAAAATGATTAATTATTGGTTGTCTTGTCTAAATAAAAAGAAAACATATACTCTTAATACATTTTAAAAGATAGTTTTCATATATATTTATGAAACCATTTAATTTGGAAAACTGTTTTTTCTTAGGAGATCTAATGATTCATCGGGGGGATATATAATGTATGGGCCCCATTAGACATTACAAGCCTAAATAATTCTTCAAATATCTAAAAATTTACTTAATTCCTGAATAATGTTCCTTATCCAATAAAATTATATAATAAATAATATAGATTTATAAATATTTATCCAAATAATCAAATAACTATCAAATTAAAAACCATATTTAAAAATGATACATGTTTTGGAAATAATCATATCCATGATAAGTAATGTAGATATTTACGGGAAATTTATTTTAACGCGTGATCATAAAGTGAATAAATAAACAGAAATATAATGTCTTCAAAAATTATTAATTCAATTCAATTACAATATTATCCTTGGTGAAAATATTCCTAATCCATTCAACAGAATAGTATGTTTGGAATTAAAAAAATGTATACCCACTGGAGTATGAATAAGGGTTGTTGTCACTAATGAAATGAAAAAAGATTTTTTAAAAATTTAATAAGGAAAAATAACATTTTCATTTTAATTTTTCCTGATGATATATTCAATTTAAAATATTTTTTAAAACAAATTAATTTTAAAATTTCTTTGTAAACATAAAGAGAAAACATCAAATAAATGATTTGGGTAATTTATTATATGTTATAAAAGGTAAAAAAAATATTTTATTTGCATTATAAAATGTTTAAGAATGATCCTTATTCTAAAAGCTTTAAATATATTCCTTTGAAAAAATCTTGTAAAAATTAAAAATGGTAAACATTTATTTTAATAAATCATATTTAATAGATAAGAAAACATTTTTGAAATAATTTTCAGAAGAAATGTTTCGGTATAAAAATTGATATCTGACTGAAGAGAGAAATGAGTTTAGATTTTATTAAAACATTTTATCAATAATTTTAAGTATTAAGATGTGATAAAATGGTATTATCACTTGAAAAACATCAGTAATAAATATAGGATAAAAAATGTAAGGTTTTATCAACAAATGGTCATATAATTTTATATAATTTATATTAAAGAATAAATAATCTCCCTGAGAATGAGAATGTAAAATACACCCTTAAAATAATAATAATTTTTAATTGAGACAAAATAAATGAAATCATTAGGTATATATACTATAAATCCACAAAAAATTGAAAATTAAACATATGTAGTTAAAAATGACTATAAAAAAATCAAAGAATATTAACAGCAATGAGGAAGTAATATGACCTAATGAAAAGAAATTAACTTAGGAAATTATTTTCACCTTGTTAAATTTTAATTCTAATATAAAAATAATAATTACTTAAAATGAAAACTTAAAAAAAAATTATGAATTAATTATTCATGACATTAAATTTCAAGGGGAATTATATACACCATATAAAATAAATTATTTTCATACTATTACAATATTAATCAATGAAATAATATTGAGATGAAATATATTACATTACAATCACTTTTGGTTTAATACAATTTAACCTCATATAAAATTGTTTTAATAATTTTATTAACTAATAAAAAACAATATTAATATTTATTATATTACTTATTATCCTTTTATAACATTTTATCACAAGTTTGTTAATAATCTTTTGTTATTTTTATTGTTTTGGGTTTGAATTGCCTTATTTTTGTGTATGTTTAATTTTTTTTTAATATTACATAGATAATTATTTAATAATACAAATATTTTAAAACAATATTTAAATATAATTTATATTTAGTACACTTTTATTTAGTCTTATCCAAAAAATTTGTTGATAGCAAATGAAATACACCATTCATAGAGACGGTAGGAAATACATACCCATGAAAGCTATTTCCAATTTCATATAATATTGAAGGATAGAAAATAAAATATGATATATATATATATATATTAGAATTACATTATCATTAATTTTTCATATATGACACATATATTAATTAAAACCATCTTTAATTCATTTCATGTAAAGTTTTAACGAATCACACTTCTTCGTGAGGCAGTAATTTAATGTACACATGGTTGATGTTATAGCATTACAAAAAAATGGTAATCATGAATGTTTTTCTTATATAAAAATTAAATAAGAATAATTAAATAATAAATAAAATAAGTATCATATGAAAATATCAGTTTTATTATTATTCCGAACCTTGAAATGTGGTAATGGAAAAATGAACAGCATCTATTCGTGAGGTAATAATCTTCCGTCTACACAATCAATGATTTCATAACTCATTTGATGTATGTGTGTGAATTTTAAGGTATTAAAATTAACAAAAATAAATAAATAATATTTAGGATAATAATTATGTTAGATATTCATGGTATAAGAATAATAGATGGGGTTGGAGAAATAAATAAAACAAAAATGTGTGTGGGAAATCATTACTCTTCTTCAGGTATCCTCCTAAGGGTTTTACCAATTCCTTAATAATTTGAATTTATACCTAATATAAGGCTTATAATATTAATTAAGGGATATTTAGGGAATGATATGGGTAGCTATTTTCTGATCCCAATGGCATGATATATGTGAAGAAAACATGAGAGTGAGAGGCCTTTAATAAGTGGGGTGGTTGGTGAATTTATCAATTTTGGGAAGGTGGAATTACACATACCTTTTTTCCATTTAATGTGGCTCTAATAATAATCCCAAATCCAATAAAATAATTTGTAGTGTATAACAATGTCCAATAATAGGTATTTGGAAACGTTTTTTATTTGGACCCATATACTATAGTTTTACTCGCTTGGAAAACTTGTTTTTATTTAATCGATGTAATTAATTTTAACTAATTTCAATAGTAATTTTGTTAAAAAAATATCTTTTATGTATTATAAAATATAAATTATAAAGATTAAAAATATGGATTCCATTTTTTCTGATTCTATTCACATATGTTGTATAATTTAATTTCAAATTAACCCCTTATATAGATGAAAAAGATGACTTTTAAATTGAAATGGTCTAAATTATATAATTTTGAACATCTAAATTAAATATAAATATGGTTCCAATTACATAAATGGAATTAAAATATGTATTAATAAAATAATTTTACTTCAAAACCAATTTAAAATATATTTGAACAGTAAAAATTATTTAGTTGAAAAGACAGTTTTCAATTAAAATTCATTATTTTCCACTATTCAACAACAAATAAATCCTCCTAGAAAAAAATTTCCATAATATATTCATTAAATTTACATTTATGAAAGGATGTTTATGAATTAAAATATAATTTATATATTATCATAAATTATATCTAAAACATGTGTGCGATAAAAAAGAGGAAAAACAACCTCTAGAAAAATTTAGCCTTTTACAGATAAAATTGGATTTTCTATTATATTATTCTCAAAAAATATATTTGATAAATGTCAAATTTTTATATTTAATATACAGTATGTTAATTTTATTATGATCATAAATTTATAGTAATTAAGAAAATTTATTATGATACAACTATTTTGTTGCATAAGAATAGTTTTTATAAAAACACACCATTTAAATTCAGATGGTTTTTATATTCATTAATAATTAGTTATTAAACTATTTATTCAGAAATATAAATATTTAATTTAGTAAATAATACCCATAACCACCAATTTAAATCCTATGAGGTAATTTTAATTTTATATAATAATATGAATAGTATTTATTAAAACATAGTATAGTGTGTAATGAATGCCATTGAAGAAAGACAAAATTGAATAAAATTAAGGATATATAATGTATTTAATTTATTAAGAATATAAAATATATCATAATGTATCCGAATGTCATATTCTCTTCTATGCTTGGTGTTGTGGCTCATAAAATAAGAAAATATTTTTTTTATAATTTAAAATTTCGTGGTGTTATATCCAAAACCAATTAGATCATCCATCACCTACACAAATAACTTTTATCCCAACTATCGTACTTGTTGAATTATTTTTTTCATAAATAAATCATAAGGGTTATATTATTTCAAACAAAAAGTAGTTGTTTAGAGAAGTTGTAACATCCCTAATTGAGCATTTTCTTTTATTTCTTCTTCCACATCCTTAAATTTTTATTAAACCACTGTTATATAGTATTATTAGTATTTAAAATATAAATAAATGTTATTCAGTTACTTGAATATCCTAAACCCTTCTCCAGTTCCATCAATTGTGAGAAACAATCATTATTCATGTGCACAATGAACTACCACGTCATGAACATGAGTCGTTAATTTTTCCAATACCATACCTCATGGATGGATATAATGAGGGTTAAATTTTATATAAATGATATTTATGATAAAATAATACATACATAATTATTTTCTCACATATAACATATAACATACCATTTAATCAGAATATGAGGATGTCACATGTGTGTATGCTAAAGAACTACCCTGCGATGTGATGAGATTCATTCATGCTTTACATGGAAGGTAATATTTACTTTTTTGATGAAAATATATGATATATATATAATAAAATTTTTTATAGAGTGGTAATATATTATTTTCCTTTCATTCTATAAATTTGTGGAGAAACTGGAAACAGATTTCAGGCATATATTTGACAAACCCTTTACATGATCTATGTATTTCATTTTAAATTTATAAATATTAGATAATACTCTAAACATATAAATATATAATGAATATATATTTTTTATGTTTTTTTAATATTCTATATGTGAATAAAGCATGATAAAATTAATTGGACCAACAAAATAATAAATCAAATCGTTCAAGAAAAACAAAGTAGTTATTTCAAAAAACATGACTTCAAGATGGACATGTTTGTTAATGGGTAATAAAAGGTTGTAATGAAACCATATATGGTATGATATACATAATTTTTTATATTTAATAGTTTTATAAGAAAATTATATTTATTATCTATGAGGTCTAAAGGCGTACAATGGAATTTGAGACATAATGTAAGGGATTTTCATCCCACTTTTTTACTTCTGTCATACATAAGACATATTTGCCGCCTATTTATTTTATGTGATGGTTATATTGACCATTATTTTATTTTATGATGATTCTCATGAAAATAAGGGTTATTTATATATTCATTTGGGTATATCTCTTTTATGGGGATTAGAACACAAAAGATACCAAAACTGTATGATATATTTTTCTTTATTTTTCCTATTTGAGATATACATTATGTAATGCACCAATTCCCTTTTTCTAGGTGTATACACAACCCATTTTAAATCCAATATTATTAATTTTTTATTGTAATGATATTTTAATTTTCATATAATGTTATTATTTTATTAAAATTATGATTTAATATAACTATAGTGGTAAGGGTTTATGATACAATCTCACAATTTAGGAGGATAGTTTGTGTTTTTGCTTCCAATGACGAAATATTATGATCCATATCTCAATAAATTAATATTTGTTTTTATAATCTGGTTATTTCATTAGAATACATGTTCTACCTTCATTTTACTCTCCCAAACTACTCATGAATTTAAAAGAAATTATATAAGAAAAATAATATTTTTTATGTATTCAGTGAAAATAATATTTTTCCCAAAAACATTTTTATAAAAAAATTATAATTTTTTTAACATCATTCAAGTTTTTTATTAAAAATATTTAACCACTATTTAGGATTTAAAAAATATTAATAAATTATGATCAATTTTTTCCTATACCATTTTCGTTTGAATTTTATAGAAATTGGTAAAGGAATCAGTATTTCATAGTGTATGTATTAAACACAATCTTCCACATTCATGACCACACATTTTTCTAAAATTCAATTTATAGGTGTTGACACATCGTTCTATCAAAGAGTCTAATAAATAAAAAAGTTAAATACCTTGTAAAAAAGATGAGGAAACACATGAAGGAAAAAAATATTTCCAAAGGCTTGAGTTTTGGATCACCCATGTCTGGCCATGGAGATATCGGCATGAAATGTATTTGTGCGCCTAGATCTGGCACACAACCCACTTACACACCCAAGATCCTTTCTCCTAGGGTCTTATTTTTTCATATAAATATACCCATGGGGGCATCATTTATATGGAGGAATTTCCTTGAATCTTAATTGATGCTCTGGTCTCCGTAGTGCTTCGCCCAAGTCTTTTGAATCATTTAAGATAGTTCCTTAACACCTAATGTAGAGAGATGGAAGGTGTATCTTATGTATAATGTACTTTTATTATTTGAAATTCATAACACTTTCACACCTAAAGTGGACAACCTCCCTAAACTAGAAACACTTGCGCACCACATATTCCCCGTAAATGAACTTGAGCACCCCACTTTTGGGAATACCAATTAATACTCTTGAAGTCTTGAGTCAGGTATTTCCATAGTATTAACATCCAGATTTTTCATCACTGAAATTAATATCAGTCTCTCCATCCTACTTGTGTGCCCATAAATGAACACCAGTATCTACTTCATCACCCATACCTATGCTCCAGTACCTATATGAGATCCCTTCATTGATTCACCTACTCTCTTTAGTCTACAATCCATTAAAACTTCTTTGGATCCATTCATTGTAAGGCTTCTTCTTCATTGGATTCCTTTTCAGAAAGCGATTCTATTGAGACCTTCAACAAAACGTCCAGTCTTATCAATCCCTTGGGAAAGAAACATTTGTGTGTCTCTTATTTGGGTCTATATATCCACAGTTAGAGGTTTCCCAAATATGTTTCACAACAGGGTTATGATTCATGGAGTGTTTGTGAGTGTGTATATCTACAGTTACATGGACCTTTCTCCCAGGAACAGTGCTGGGGAGTTCCTAGTTTTGAGGATGAGGGTTTGGGTTCTGACCTCCCCTTCTCATATGAAAGACCGGGAACCTCTGGTGTCTGGTAGGAAAGGTATGGTTCACGCTTTCTTTTCAATTATAGAAAAAAATATCCCTCCCCAATCATGATCAATTTTAGGGAATCCATTATGGTGTAAGCCCCTAACCTTTCAAGTAGAGGGTTTATATCATTCTCCTATCTACTTACATCACATTCACAGATTCCTTTCATTATACCATTATCCATTGTAATCTTAAGGGAGTGAAGGTTCCTCGTGTCACCCTCTTCTAAGGTATACTCAACCTCATCCACTCTGGCCATCGCAGGCACACCCTCTTCCACCGGTGGTCGAGGAAAAGTGTGCATGCCTTTGCTGAATCTTTGAAATCCTCTTGTTTCTCCCACCTATCATGACTCACAAGGGATTATAGATTTTTCATGATCACAACATTTTCACCAGACGACCTGAATTACAAGAACACTGTTTCCTATTCAAACCAGGACATGCAAGACACCTAATTGAAGGCTAGAGATCAAAAGTGTTCCCTTTTAAAAGGGTTTACCCAATCATATCCCCTCCAAAGGGCAGATCTTATGCATAGTCTGTAACAAAATGAATGAACTATGAGAACTATGAATCCCATCATAATCGGGATATTTAGGAATCATTTTCAGGGCTCGAGCTCATTGGATATTCTCTTTATGAATCCAACCTTAATCACCTTAATAGGGGAATTTTCATTAGAAATACGACCCAAATTAAACCCCCAAATCCCCAAGGCATGCTTTTCAAGAAGTAATCTAAAAATAATTTGTCTCAAAGGTCTATACACTCATATGGGACTTATCGAGATGCAAGATCTTTGATTCCATTCAATTGGAATACGTAGGAAATCCTATTTAAGGTTCAAACCTGAAACTCCAAATCAACCTTATTCTTCCAAGGCCATATTCCAAGTAGGGTCAAATTTAACCGGAAAACCCATATCCTATTCATGTTCATTGGGTTGCTTCGGCATAAGTCCAACTCCAAAATTTGACTAATCACATTTCAATTAGATGTCCTTACCACATGACATTATACTCCATGATTAGGTACTTATCACATGATCTTAAAAGGTATGATGTGTCTATTTATGTGTCACTGAACTACCAGGGTTCTGATTCATTTCAAAAGGATACAAGGGTATCCCATTTTATGAGTATGATCCTGATATCAAAACAAAAATTTGTTCCCCTAGATGAAAATACATTCCTAGGTGCCCAATTGAGTGGCTTAAAAACCATTATCATCATAACGATGATTAAAAGAATCTATAAATAGTATATGAGAGGATAACATTAATTAAGAACCTCAAATTCATAAGGATATATCCATTAATGAAGATCATGAAAAACATATGGATGATTTAAAATTTCACACATCTTAATAAGTGATTTCACATTACAAGGGAAACTTCTGTTATACTTGGTGAATTAATAAGTATTCATGAAAATATCTTAAATTTATAACGGGAACCCTGTATTAGACAACATTTTCCCCAAAAGAGTGTGATGAGTCCGACCACCCAACCACTTGACCAATGAATGTTCTTAAGTATCATAAAGTTCAAACATAACAAACGCATGCCTCTAAAAAGATGGTCCCTTTTGGATAAATAATTGTTGGATGTTTTTTATTCCATGAATAAATCCAATGAAAACCACCTATAAGAAGTGATTCGTAAACTAGAACACACATTTTAAGGACTACAAAAAAAAATAGGGAGCCTAACGTGAATCCATATCTAAGTAAATAATGTTACCCATCTATCAGGCCCTTATCAATTGATAAAGGAAGGATATAAAATGAATCAATCACGCATGTGTCCATCTAAAATAATTTTATTTAATGGAGTTTATTGCCGTTTAAATGTTTTTTCTCAGAACTCACTTCACTCCAAAATGGATTCACTCCAGTTTTCACCCGTGAATGTCCTGGCCGCTACTCAAGATGGATCATCATCCACCGGAAGGACGTCATCACCCACTTGGCATCTTCATTGCTGGGTCTCTAATGTGCTAGTATGGAAGTACTATCATCATTGAACTATCCCATCTGTGGAGGCTTTATAACAGGATTTTCAGGTTAATAACAACACTCGATCATCCAGTCAATGATGATTGTTGGTTAAGAAGAAGACGGTGCCATCCACCATCTTCAACCATTTCTGGTCCTTATCCATAGAAGATAACAACAAGTCCCTCATGTACTATATGATGGTGGATCATGAGGTCACTCAGTGCCTCAATTCAAAAATACTGGGGTCCTTCTCGTGGACTCCCATCAACAATCGTCACTAGAAGAATCACACTGTAGTGAACCCCCATAAATATGTGGGTGTTTCATCTAGAAGTTCATCCCTTGTCTCCTCGACTCGGGAACACAATAAGAACCATTGGGGAAATATTCCAGTCAACAAGGAGTAGGTTCTTACCTTTTACCCCTCTAGAGAAGTTCATCAACCTAAATTGTTGGAAAATAATGGGGGAACATATACACTTGTCCATCGTAATTCTACTGCCAAGAAGACTTGTCTGGAACCAACTGACAAATCTGACCAGGTGAATCTGATGGTGTACCTTTAACAGGCACATACACCTATTTAAAAATTATCATCCAGTCATCAGGCTTTTCTAATTGAATTTAAGAGAGCCTTCCCCTCAAATGTGTGGAAACTGGTAAATAGGAACATACACATTCTTACACTCACTAATTCTTCATGTAGTATCATATGACATTATTTAAAGTGGTTCATCAAGAATGCTTGTTGGGAAATAGCCAATAGGCACATATACCTACCAGCATTCATCAAGCCTACCAATAGAATTGTTTGGAAGCACCCTAAGAAGTTAGTCAGAAATCTCTGACTACAAATCTAGGGTAGACTCAACTCTCTACCCCCATACATGAATAATGTCAGTATCCATTGATAGGAAAAGGATGGTAGGAGAAGTCACATACACCCACTTCTGATATAGAGTGTATTTATATTACCATTCCATCAATTGAATTTACCAAACATATCTTTGCAATGGTGAAAGGGAAAACAGAAATTCCTACCCATATTCTGGAAGCATGCCAGAATATCATAACAAAAACATCAGTATCACAAGGGGAACATACACATAAATATTTCCCATCACCCGGGATGACACATCATCATTCCATCCTAGAGTAGATACATAGCTCGACTCTATTACATGATGGATATAGGGCATACTCCCCCATATAATACATACAATAGGATCAAAAACATACACCTTATCCAATTTGAGGTAATTTTCCCATTCAGATGACTACTCTAAGGTAGGCAAAAAAACCTTCCCATGATAACCACCATTCCCAACAAGTGGCCTCAACTAAGTGTAATATAGTATCCAAGAATAAGCCTCACAAACAATAGTTTGAAAATCAAGGGCCAAGCTACAATATAGAACCTGTTAATGCTAGAGTTCTTGAAGCCCTCAGACATTTAATTCTACCAGCTCAAGATCCTACCCTCTCATTTCCAAATTATGGGAGTAGTAGCAGTAATTATGAAGTCCCCCATAAAAAAGTTCATCATGAAGGCCTTCTTCAAGAAAATTACGAAATCCAAAGAGCCTATCTCCAGATGAGAACCACAAAAACCTTCTCTATGTATAGAAGATCAAGGAGAAAGAATATTTATCCCTTATTGTAATCCAACATGGGGGTCCTCCTCTTGATGGAATTCACTGCGAAAGTTATCTCATCATTAATATATTTAATTTTCAAGATAATTCTATAATTGAAAATGTAGTAAAGAGATATCCATCTTATCTCGAGGCACTTGCCAACACAAGTCCAGTCATGTCGAATTCTGTGTCCTTGACTGATGAAATAATTTCTCAACCATAAGATATCTTAAGGGAATGGTCATTCTACAAACCACCCTTAAGTAATTTATATTCAAATATAGTAGAGGGAAAAGCGTCTAATTTCATTGTATTTAATAAAACAACCAAGAAGCGTCCACTTAGGTCCAATAATGTGGAGAACCTCTAGTGATAGTTGATGAAGATATGTTATACATGAGAAAAATGGATAAGGTAGATGTACCAATCATCTTATGGACCTTGGAAAATTCACAATACAACATTCCAGAATTGATGGGTGAAGATTGAATTCGTGGTGTCTGCCTCAACTTATAGAAGACTCTTCGTCATTTGAAAACTAAAGTACTCCCATATGATGTATATCAAAATCATGTTATGATAATAGAAGGGTTTAAACACTAAATTGGCATGGAATCTCTCTCAGTTTCCCAATATCCAATGGTTGAAAATTAGTAGATAACACTTCAATGTGAATGCCTCAATACATTAAAAATGCTATGATAGTAAATTTCTGATACCCCGTCTAGTGTTCGTATCAGGGGATGGAAAGAACATGGAGAATTTCTTTTTACTGCACTCGAGAATCAGCAATGCCTACCAAAAATTGGTCTCATACAATGTTATTTCCCATGGATGAATACAATCAAAAGATTTAGTATATACTCTTGTATATGCTCAAGAATATGCATCAACTAGCTCTCATTAGAGCCATGCCCAAAGAAAAAGATTCGTTGAGGAACATCTACATCAAGCATCTTAGAATATTCAGCATGACACCTTCTTAGATAATGATAATGATTGAAATAGAACACCAATTTTCTTGAAACAAGGGATTTGATTGGTTTCCAAATAATGCACCAAAAATAACATCAAAACCAAAATTTTCCAAATCAAAAGAGAAGCTACCTAAATCTCAGCTATATAAGATTCAGAACAAAACCATCTTTTAATTCTGGGGGCTTGTTTAAATCAACCATTGAATTCAATAAAAAAATTTCAAAGATATTAAGAAGATAGATAGGAATATCCCTAGCCTGCAGGGCTAGGGGCTTTTTCACATCTACAATCCCCTCATCAATGTAAGTCAGTTTTTTAATAATTAGGGAAGAAGACACAAAGGGATCGTACAACTGAACTATCCAAGTATTCCCTTTTAGTAACTACTCGATGATCGAATCCTATTAATTCATTATGTATTAGAGTAGAATCTCATGGATGATACAGAAGGAGAAAATTGTGCAATAATACTGAAATAATTCCATCAATGCATCATGTGTAAGTGAATTTTATTTACACCATTGCTGAAGATCCTCTAGAAAATGAGTATAGCTCAGGGGAATTAGAATATGATGTTTTTATCCATAACAGGGTACACACTGAAGAAAATGATGAAGGTTTTCATACCTAAAATCGGAGGCTTACCGAGAATCAAGGTATACCCTCAAAAAACCAACTCCCACCCCTCCAAAAGGCATATATCAATGGGAAAGGTAAAAGTGAAATCACATCTCACATTTCCACTAAAGAAGGTTAAAATCTTTCACTTAAAAAAATATTTTCACTAAAATAAGAGGAGATGAAAGAGTTCAAAAGGATCAATACATAATTAATTTAAATCCCTATTTCATCAATACATACTCCCCAGAAAGATCAATAACATGCACATCTTGTAGGAGATCCACAGCAAAGAGAATTTTTGTTATCTTCAAATGTGGATAATGAATTACCTCCATTGGATACACATCCTGGATAGCATCAAACACATCCATATATTCCTGTCCCTGTGGGTTATCAAAGGAAAATACAAGCATCACAACCACCAGGGGGTTTTCGGTCATTACACCAGTTCAATATCCATCTACAATACATGTACATGTCCCAACACATATGTATATTCCCAAAATGCTTATGAATAAAATTAAGGCATTAAAAAATTGATTAGAAGCTATAGAAGAATGATGTGCACTAGTTCAACCAGAAAAGGGAGCTAACCATGAATGGGTTTTTTTGATCCCTCCCCCACCAAATTTAGTTGATACTACATTCCCAATATTAAATGGTTCGAAAGTTCCATAACAACACAAAAAATAATTTCTTTTCCCATTGTGATCTTATTATGGGAACTCCTCAACAACAAAAGAATTAAATCTTAGGTGTTTTGTTGAGTTGTTTCAGGGAGCAGCTTTTGTATGGTATACAAGTTTGAAATTTCAATCAGTTACAAGATGAGAAGATCTACTTTAGAAATTTCTTAAAAATATTTAGCTCAACACTAAAGAAGACAAAAAATATTGATCATAAAAATTGTAAACAAATGGAAAATTAATGAGTCCTAGATTTCATTGCTCGATGGAAAGGATTACAATATTCCTAAAATCTGGAACTCCTTCCATAAGATTTGCTGCCAATTTGTGTTGAAAATCAATGTGATGAGTTACGTACACCACTGATCTCTGTAAAATAAATATGTGGGTTTTGAGGCTATACATCAATTTCCCAATAGGTGGAGGATTACATTGTGGAAATAAAATCTAAATCTCATGTAATTCCATCAGCCCTGGGTGGGAGAACAGAAAAGGAAAAGGCTTCTACATTAAAACTCAAGTAAGAACTTCTACCTGCTTCCACTTCAGAACCTTCATCATATCGAAGAGCTCCACCTCCCAATTGTCAAAATAAATGACCACATCATCAAGATGATCAAAGTGATAAAAGTATGAAATAGTTTTAGGAGTTAAAGAATAATGTTTATTCTTTTTAGAATGAACAGGTTTTCGATTACATTATCTCAACTCTAGAAAATAATTCGGTTCTATTGCCGAGGCCGAAGAAACCAAAAAAAAAGTAGATAAAGATTATCCAAATTATCTTACCTTTCAAAAGATTTGCAGTATTCCATTTAGGAGTGTTTTGTTTTATGGAACTCCTCCAAATAATGGTAGACTCTAGAAAATTGAAACACAATAGTTCATCAGCCCAAGTTGCATGTGTTACTACTACTGATTTATAAGAAGAATGTGAATGACATGAAGTAAATGTTAAAATTTCATAGAAATATGATGATTAGATGATCAGGAAAATGATAAACCAAACTCATTCCATTCTATGAACACAATTATATCAACCGATTGTGTCTTCTGCTACACCTTCCACAACCAAAACCACTTTCATCAAAAGGAAAATCATCAAATAAGCGATGTGATCAGAAGGATAAAGAGAAGTACTAAGAAGATGAGCTCGTTTCAAGAAAAATGTTGTCATTGAATATAGAAGATTTCAAGTCATACTTTACAAAATCATGGGAATCACCCCACCATACGACACAATCATAACTAACTTGTCAAGAATAATCCTCATAAGATAAAGAATTGATCTTTTTTCTGTTAACATTATCCATATAACGGACCCTCTGCCGATGGGGATTATTGTAATAATGAACATGAGTTCCCTATACCTAATTGTAGAACATGAATAAGAATCCAAGGTCAAGGATATAAGAGAAGACATGGGTATTTTAGAAGCCATTATTTTAACTCTAACCCTGCTCGAGCTATATTTGTGGTAGAAACTCATGGGAGAGACCTTCAGTGAGCCCAACAAGAATAATTAGATTATTCTAAACAAGATAGGTTCAATTGGGACTTGATTATTTTGGAGGACCGATTAAAGGTTACACCATATTTCCCTCCACAAGTTGAAAGACCCAGTAACACTAATCTACTAAATCTAGGAGTATTTCCAGATTGTTATCTAACCTAGGGAACATTTACCATAAGGGATTCAACTTCTAGGGTACTTGAAAAACTACATCTCCATGATAGAAAACACATAACCCTGGAAAAACGTATGATAATTTGAAATAGCTTGCCCAAGAAATAGATAGGTTGTCGATTTTGGATGCATCGAACTTGTTCAGAGATCTTTGAGAAGCACTTATTGAGGCTTTGTCAAGTCATCAAGAGTTTGAAACTAATGTTGCTTCTGTTGAGGTCTGCCTTATAGAGAATTATCATATATAATTTCATGTATGTATATCATTTAGGGATGAAGAAGAAGAAGATTTTGTACATGGACATATCCATCCCTTATATCCATCTGGTAGGCTTAATGACATCGACATCCAACGAGCCATCATAGATAATGGCTCAGAAGTAAACCTCATTCCTATTTGCACACTTTGTCAATTGGACCTCACTGAATCTGATTTGTCTCCTTTCCATTTAATGTTTCAAGGTTATAATAAGAATGATAAATAACCTCTAGGTATAATTAAACATAGAACATAGTTCAGAGATCCTGTGTCTTAGTCATATTATATGGTTGTCAATTAGGAAACATCTTTTAACATTATTCTTGGAAGGCCTTGGCTACATCAACATATGACCATTCCTTCTTCATACCACCAATGTATCAAGTACTATTTCAATTTTCAAATTGGAACATTATATGGTGAGACATCTATTTTCAAAGTTTTTGAATCTCAATACATTGAGGCAGAATTTTATCACACGAAGGGAACAAGGTCTGTAATAAAAGAGGTAACCAGAATCATTGCTCTATATTGTCTGGAAAAGATCCTTGAAAACCCAATAAAAAATTTGATTATAGATTATATGTTACTCATTAATGAAATTAAACGGATAAACCCCAATCGTAACCCTCATCTGATGAATTCCTCAATTTCAATTACCACAATCGTTCCTGACAACATCTGAGAAATTTTTGATTCACTAAGAAGTAGTGAAATCTTAAATGGTTATTTCCTAATTTCTCCCATTGAACTTCACTATGTCTCTACTTAATTAATCATACTAGAAGAGGATGTATCATTTATAGAGTAAGACAATTAAGTTTATTCCCAAATCATTATATCCCCTTCAATTCTCAATAAATACCCTTCATCATTAGTCGGGCCAGAAATGGTAGCCTCGTCTTCTGAATGTTCAAATATTGGATTCTCCCCAAGATTTTAATGTTGTTCTCCATTAAATAATATGAAAGTAGAAACAAAAAAAGTGACACATAAAAAAACAAAATGAAGAAGATATCAGGGATTCTCATCCATGATTTGAGGAATACATCTCTACCACATCATATGATCCCAAAGAAATCAATCTTCATAAAGAAGAATATCCACTAACCCCTCAAAATAGTACAACCCTGACTTCTCAAGAGAAAGAGATGCATACCTTGTTTCTAAAACAACATTGAAATATATTTTCATGGAAATATATAGAAATTCTTAGTCTTAATCCCTATGTATCCACCCATTATTTGGGTTTTCCAGAAGAATATCATGGATTCAAGCAGGTAGCAAGAAGAACACAACCATCTCATGCCTCTAAAATTGAAGTTGAAGTTGATAAGATTATCAAGGATAATATTTTCGAGGAGGTTAAATATCCAAAATGGATGGACAACATTGTCCTATTGAAAAATAATAATGGTCAAATCAGAGTTTTCATTTATTTCAATCTTCTTCAATGACATTTTCCTAAATATGATTTTCCAGTTTTGATCAAAAATCTACTAATTGATGCAACAAAGGGATATGGAGATCATTCCATTATGGATGGTTACTATGGTACAATAAAATACACATGGACCTAGAAAATGAAAAGTTTACATCCTTCAGATGCCCTCAATGTGTGTTTTTCTATTGGGTAATCCCCTTTGGCATAAATAATGCTGGTGCAACCTATCAATGCGCCATGCACCAAATCAACAAACCCATCATAGGAAAATTTGTCAAATGTTATTTGGATGATTTTTTGGTTAAATGAAAAAAAACATTACAATATCTTGGCTGATATGGAGACCATATTCAATAAACATAGACAACATAGTTTGAAGAAGAACCCCTTGTAATGTGCTTTCGAGGAACATTACAAAATTCATTAGCTTCATTGTATGCCATTATGGAATAATAGTTGATCCTAAGAAAAAAAAAATCAATACTTTGTATGCCACCTCCTTGAAATTTGAAGGAATTAAGAGGACTCCAAAGAATGTTGGCCTATATTCTGCCCTTTATCTCCAATTTGGCGAGAAATTGTTAACCCCACACCTGATTAATGAAGAAGGTAGTCACCTATCAATTGACTGAAGTCTACCAAGAGTCATTTAATACCCTCAGAAAATATATTTTTATTCCACCATTATTAATTCCGCCTATTGAAGGAAGAAAACTTATTCTCTATGTGACAGCTTTAGAGTGATCCATGGGTGCCTTTTTTTCCAAAAATAATTATGATGGGAATGAAATAAACCTTCACTATCTCAGTAAAACTATGCTTGATGGAGAAACATGGAATCCTAGTATTGAAAAGCACTGCCTGGAAGTATTCTTTGCTGTTATGAAATATAGGCACTACTTGCAACATCATGATGTCTAATTGCTGTCTCCCAATGACCCGCTTAAATTTATCCTCAATCATCCTCTTCTTACAGGGCGTCTAGCATGGTGGGTAATTATTTGGTAATAGATTAATATCCAGTTTTGGCCTCATAAGAAAATAAAAGTATAATCTTTGAAAAACATCCTTGTTGAACATCCATCAGCAGAAGATACATCCTTGAATACTGAACTTCTTCATGAAGCGGTCTTCTATATTCCAGATAGTTCCCAAACATGGGAAATGTACTTTGATGGTGCCTCCTGAAGTCCAAAAAGGAGGATAATGGAAAAACATAAACTCAATAATAATGGGTTAGGAATTATACTTTTCTCTTTGTAAAAGGCAGTGTTGACTTTTTATTTTTTGTTGTCAGAAGGCGGCACCAACAATGAAGTAGAATACCATGCTCTCATCATAGTATTCTAATTGGAACATTAGGTACAAGTGAATCACTTAAAGTAAAATGTTATTCAATGTTGGTAATCAAACAAATCACCTGATATAATTCCATCAGAAAAGAAGATTTAATACCTTTTCGTGATTACTTCAGAGGGATAATGGGTGAATTTACCTCAGATCCAATACTGTCCTATGTCCCACGATCACAAAATACACAAATTGATGCACGGGGTAATGCAGCTGCATCCCTAGAAGATCAAACTCCGGATGAGAAAATCCTCAGTATATCACATATTCATGTAGTATCACATTCCATTAAAAATAGAATGGAAAATATTAATAAATATAGCCCTATTTCCAAGACATATGGTCATTCCATTGGATAGAGAACTCCCATCATTAAATACATCTTAAATGGAGTACTTACTCAAAGTAACATGAAAAAAAAAACAGATTTGATGACAGGTGGCCAATTTTATTCGTTATGATAGTATATATCACCAATAAGATCCTCTACAAACGAGGATTTGATGGAATCCTCTTCGAGTGTATTGATGAAGAAGAAACTATTTTCGTCATGAAGGAAATACTTTCAAGAGCTTGTGGTGCTCACCCGTTTGGGGATAGGCTTTCTAAATAAATTTAAATTCCTGGATACTTCTGACCTTCAATTTCCCATGATTTCACATATTTCACTAAGAAATATCATTCCTTACAAGTGTATTCCAACTTCATTTAGCAAAACCTGAAGATTATATGTAAAAATAAATACTACATGCAATTTTCCATCAGGGTAATTGATGTAGTTGGGACTTATCCAATAGCTATGGCTATGGTGTTCATGTACTTCCGTACTGCTATTTATTTCTTCTCCAAATGGGAATAGAAATACCTCTCAAAGAAGTCAGAGCCAATTGAATTGTTAGTTTTGTCAAAACTGAAATCATCTTCAGATTTGGTGTCCCTCTAATTATATTGATAGACGATGGCACTAATTTCTATTCTACTGAGGTAAAGAAGTTTTATCAAGAGAACAATATCAAATCCAAGCATTCATATCGGTATCATGTAGCTACAAATGGATAGATAGAGGACTTCAATAATATCCTATCAAATATACTCTAGAATATGGTGTATAAAGATAAGAAATCATGGGATGATAAAAATTTTCATGTTTTAGTGGTATACCATACTAGTACCTGTACTGGAACATAGGAAACCCCATATTCAATGGTTATGTCATAGAAGTAGTTTTAACAATTGAAATTGAATTTCCTTCATCAGAGTTGAAATCTGAGATCCGTTGTCTATACATGAGAAGTCTCAGAAATGGTTTTATGATTTGGAACGATTAGATGAAAAAAATATTTCATACATTGCATCATTTAAAAGTACATCAGAACATAATAAAGCCAACTATTAACACAAAATTTTTCCTCTGTTAATTTCTTCCATTATAATTGGTGTGGGTCCTCAGGACTCCAATGATACCAGGAAAGAAACCTCAAATCTTGAGCTAAAGTGGGAAGGACCTTATTCAATAAATAAGGTTTACTCAGATGAATCTTATTCCTTAATATTAATGGATAATGTGCTTATCACAACTCCAACAAATGTGATATTCATGAAGAAATATTTTATGTAATTGAACACATGTCCGCATTGTATGATTATAAATTGCACAACACAATGTCCTTGTCTCAAGACATTTAACTTAATCATAATCATAAGTGGCCATTATTCATGATAATAAAATGCATAACATCTTTCTCTTTGTCACATGATGTTAAACTGCATGAAATCCTTTGTAATCCATAAACTACAACAAGTTGTACCGATAATGAAATCTCTAATTGACATTAGTATCATCCATATGCATGCATCATTGACATCATTGATTATCCTTAGTGGAACATGAGTCCCTTTCTTCCCTATGTCTGAGTCAGATCTGTATAGGGACCTCATTTCATGAAATATGTGTGGCTTGATTATCATCTATTTTAGATCCGTAGAGATGCATGGATATCTTATATTAGGCCATGACACAACAATTTTTTTTATTTTCTTCTCATGTATATGAATCAAATCTATAAGATTGTTCCCTTAAAATACATGGTTTGATCTTTATAACTTTTTGTGTCTTAAGATTAACCATTCATCCAGAACATGTTTAAATCCCCCTTCTCCCATATAAAAATCAATTGGTGTGAGAAAAAATGTTTCAAGAACTATGTTTGGAATGATTCTAATCTATATGAGATACATAGAGATTCCCAGATCTCTAATCCTGGACCCAACCATGATAAAAAAATCCCCTTTATTCCTTATGTATGAATCTAAACCTACATATGGAATGTTTAAAGAACTACATATTACTTGATTCTTTCCCTTGGAAATATATGCAGTGAAACTTGGGTTTTATTCCTTCTTCCATCTACAACATTTATTTTATTTTCATGTCATTTCATCATCATCCTTACCGCATGACATTTAACTTCATCGAAAATCAAGAACTACATTTGGATTGATTCTTTCTCTGATGTGATACGTATTGAACCGGGGTTCTACGCACAAGATCAACCTTCACTAATTCATAATACCCCTATTCTTTACTTGTGTCACCTTGGTGTTATAGAATAATCTTTTACTGCTCCTTTTTTCTCACACTGAGCATAGGTCATGTGGTCCTAGAAATTGGGTAAAAAAGTGTCTCTGTATAAACAAAGGGTCCCAATTTCTTATGGGGTTATCAATGGTCTTCACATCATGAATTAAATCCGCACAGTACATTGTCCGCACTACATCACTCTAAACTACACAACGTAATATTGATTCAAAGGAAACAAGGAAAGTATCCATTTTACATTTGAGTCAAATTATTGTAAAGGACTCCAAACCCATGGCCAAAACTGGTTAAAATATTTATCATATGCATTGAACATTACCCCTTATATATTTAAAACTCTTAATCTTGAATATTTTCGTATCTTCATAATATTTCTTATGGTTTTTCGTGGAAGATATTATGATATCTGAGAACTATTTTTCCTAACTATGTAGTATGTTCCCTTAGGTGGTCGTGCATAAGTTTCCTATATAAAAAGTCTGCCGGTCTAAAGATGTCATTGTTTGTCTATGTAGCATATACCACAGTTTCCCCTTCATATGATAACCACCATAATGGGTTTTTCAAACAATGGTAATTTTTTCCTGGGTTAATGTCCATTTTTCCCCTTAAAACATTGATAATAATATACATGAATCTGTATTTTAATGCAGTCATTCATGTATATTTATCCCATTAACATTCTCTCAATATAAAAGTCTTCAAGACCATTTTTTACCCATTTCCATCTCAATTTGCTCAAAGGAATCTGAAATAACCTTGGATCACTTGACAACATATCATATACTATTTTAATTTCTAGTCCTAGTTGTATGAACTAAAACTACAAACACCATACTTCCTACGTTTGGTTCAGAAATTTTTATAAATAATATTCCATCTATTTTTGGGAAATCATGATTGGAAATACTCTCTCCATATTCAGGTACCTTTTTTCATAAACCAAACTCTCTTGTTTGGAAAATTTTAATCTCCATAAAAATTCTTTGGTCAGTATCAATTGAATATCAAACTTCTAAGATCTGTTTTTCTTGACTATTCTATACGTGCCCCTAGGTGGTCTGGCATAAAATTTTCTTATATAATAGACTCGTAAATCAGAAGATGCCACTACTTGTATATGCCTCAGTTGACCCTGCATAATACACCCCCTTAACGGGTTTGTAAAATAATGGTAACTTTGTTCCTGGAAAAGATATGCACTATTGATTTTATCCCTCTTCCCATATCATTATTCTAGTTCAGAAATTTCCATATCACAGTATAAAATTTTCCCTTCCATACCTAAATATGATAGTATGTTTCCAACCAAATTATCAAGAAATTAATAGAGTCTCATAAAATTGGTCAAATCTAAAGACATTAAATTAAATCCACCCAATTTCCTTACTGCATCCCCCAAAACTACATGGTAAAATGTCATCACTGCATGAAATAAACATCACATTACAATGTACTCACTTCATGACTTAAAATCCTATAGCCTGATATCATAAATTCCCCTTTATGATAAATTTTAACAGTTCCTCATACCGTAAATTTGTGTAGAAATGGTTTTCTTATTTGTGACATATGTCGTTATAGATTACCCTTTATTATTAAAATCTCATTCCATGGAAAAACAATATAATGTGGTCTTCATTCACCCAAATATTATTTTCCCTTCACTATCAATAGTAAAATTTTAGACTTCAAAGATCTATTTTTCTTGAAAATGCATTATGTTCACTTAGGTGGCCTTTGATAAGTTGTCTATATAAGGAGTTTGTTAGTAAAATTATGCCACTATTTGGCTATAAAGCAAATTCCCTAGTTGGCCTTGTATAATAAAACTACCATAAAAAGTTATTCAAATAATTGTAACATCATTTTTGGAGAAAATATTCCCATATTTTAATACATGTTTTAGATTTTGTGAGCATATAATATCATGACTAAAGATTCACGTAAGAAATATTTAAAGAATATTAGAGCAATTCATATCCACTGAGCATATTTTGTAATCTAATTTTAAAATTGAGGGTCCAATCTGTTCGAACCTTAACCAAATCCATTTATAGTCCAACTTGCATGATATTAAACTACCAACAATAAGAGACATGGTACTCACCAGATTGGGAACTTGCAATGGTTACTTTGAACAAAAGTCGAGCCCCCCTCACCAAACATACATTTTGTATGGTTTAGGTAATATTGTGCTATAAAAAGTTAAAATATGAAATGTTTTTGGGGTTTTCTGTATAACCCTAGAAAAAATCAAACTAATCTTACTACAAACATTAGATTAGGTAAAAATAATGAAGCTAAAAAGAATGAAAACATAGATGATTGAAGACGAAATGCTTTTCATTTATGAGAAAACATTCTCAATGGAGCCTCCAGTAATTAGAGTCTCTCTTTTTTTATAAATCAAAAAAGGTTTTCAACAAAATGTCTCATTTGGTTAACAACCCCTTGGGCCCCATCAGCTTCCTGTTGAAGTATTTATAGCTGACCAGCTTTGTTCTCTTCAGCATGACGATGTTGTTCATTAGCATCTGCAATGGATTGTTCACCATCCTTCTGGACTTATCCTAATGAGCAATGAAGCTATTCAAGAACCATGTGATGATATCTAATTCTCGTTGAGGACAAAACTGCTGAACAATATATTCTTTAATCTTCTTCTTCGGTTCCTTCAAATTTTCTGTGTGATTATCATTAGCTCAAGACAACACTACTTAGAATTCTTTAGTATTTATCAACAATTTAGTCTTTATATATTCTTACAGAGTCTTCTTCTCTGGCTCCCTATTTTTGATAATATCTTTCACTAAAGTATGAATTTATTGGTATTGAAAACTACTAAAACCCAGCATGATAAATAGAGATAAAATTTATGGAATTCTTGTAGGCCATATATTAACTACGATATATTTTTCAATGACTTGTGATGTTCAAGACGAAGGAAATTTTTCATTTCTCGCTCAGATTTAGAGTCGTTATATTAAGGAGAGACATATTCTAGGATTAAAGAACTTAAATAAGTCCCCTGTTCTGCTCCTTCCATGAAAATTTCCGCTTCACCTTCTAATACTGTTTGAGCTTATGTAGAGGATTCACCACTCGGCCTAGCCATTGATGTTGATATCTCAATATGGTAAATTATGAATTATGGTTATGGATAGATTCAAGGGATAACAAAAGTGAGGAAAATAACAATAATAGGATCTCTTACATAACATTAGGTCGACAAAATGATAAGACTCCACCTCAATATTCTCAGTTTCAATAGTTTTATTATGTCTCTGGGTGTGGAATGATCTCTTTAATTTCATAAAGATCATCGAAATGAATCTCTTGAAGATCTCTTGTCTCAAGATTCACCTGAGCCAACGTATCTGCAATGATAGGATTGACATTAATTTCAATGCTTCCTTCAAGAATCGTCGTGGTAATAGTTTCTTTAGATGGAACTATATATTTAATCCATCCATGGTTAGAAATTTAATCATTAGAATATTAATAGGATGAATAGTGAAAACATACATCCAGTTGATTCTAAGGAAGGATATTCAAAATCATCCTGAGCATTAGGTATATTGACATGTTCTAATAATTCATTAAAAGACATGCCAAGGTTTATCATATCATTCAATGATATCCCAGATCCCAGGTAAGTCTCACCCACGGGAGAACACGACATGTTTTCTTTGCAACCTTCTTCTGAAAACAGATTACACTAAACAGCTTCCTCAACAACAGTTTTGGGGTCAGAAACAGTTTTTTTAGGATGTTCTAGTGCATGTGATGAACCTAAAGTGTCATAGGATGAAGGTCAGTTGCAGTTATATTTGATGTCTTATAATGTATTTTTTAAAAACTAGAGTCCTAATAACATCTTATAGCAGGAACATGAGTTGTTCTGGGAATAAAAGTCAGGTCCTTTGACCTTAATGCATATTCAAGATCCACTGGGTTAGCCTAAATTTTTCCCACTAAGAAGCACCCTTGATAGTTATTTTGACTTTATCAATATTTTATTTTAGAGAAGAAATAGAAGAATCCATTGTAATTATAATAATTTTAAACACTTTTTATGGAATAAGGCTAAAAATCATGATTATCAAGAAGGCATACCACTATCAAGAAATAATTTAACCATGTCTTTCTTTCTTCGTTGTTTTTGTTTCATCACCATCTTAGGAGTAATTTCATCATCATCACAAAAGATATGTATTTGAGATAAAAATACCATTTCTATCTCATCCTCCATGGCCTATTGGCCTGGATGGGTGATCCAGTAGTTCCAAGAGTAGTGCCACCTGGGCAATATTATGCTGATGGAACTTCAATTGATTTTCCTTTAACCAACTTCATGTTAAGATAATATTTCCCTAAATAACAAATAATTGACTAATTTTAAATTTCAATCTAGTAGAGAATGTGGGAAAAGGAATCATACATCTTCATGATACAAAAAATCACACCATTATTCATCTAATGAAAGACCAAACCCTTTAGTGGAACCATAATCTATTATTTCCTTCACCTGCTTCATGGTGGGAATCGCTTCGTCGGTTTCCTATATGAGCATTTCCATCTCTCAGATTTAATTTTTGACTTCATTGGGATTGTTCGTAAATAGAATATTAGACGAGGCTCGTACATACCCTATTCTAATAATATAAATCCCTTTACAGAGATCAATTCATCTGGTGTTGGAATCACATTATAAAATTTTCCATGTTTGAATAGCCTCTAATCATATATATATTCATAGTACATTCTAGAGGGTTGTGAAGAGGATCCTGAAGCCTTGGATTTAATTTTCATCCCAATTCCCGTAGTGATATATGGGGGATGAGAAAATAGAACTCATCACTCTTAGGAATGATGGTGACTAGATCTCTTCATTACAACCTGAGAAGTGATCGATGGAGTGGATCTCATAAATCTAACTTGTGGATTATATCTGGGACATGGTAACTTCAGTGAAATTTGAGTCTCATCACCTCCACTTTCTGACTCTAGTGAGTCTCCCCCTGATGATGAAAATTACATTTAAAACGAAGGGGTTCCTTCTTAATACATCACTTTATCCCCACTTGAGGGAAATCATGGACTAAAACCCCTTAATAGTAACATGAGACCCCGTTTTCGGCATACTAGACAATCAATCCGCTTACCACATCAATAACATGTAAATTAAATATTTCTCTAGTCTTCTCTAAATATTTTAGTAACCATAGTTGTTAGGAAACCATCAGATGTTGCTCTAATCTGACATGCATAGGGGGGGATACAATACTTAATTATAGGATATTTTAATTGGCACACAAATCTATAAGGAGAATAGGCCCCTTATATGATTTATCCATCAATACTAGTGTCCAATACACCATCTCTGTAAGCTAAAATGTATTCCCTTAGCTCTAAATTAGTCATCCCATCATCAAAAAATCACCCCATAGGGTGATTCCCATAATTAAAAATATACAATTCCTCATACATTCTCAACCTACCTTTGATATCATAAACGTTCAGAGACCAAGGTGAAATACTAGATAAATCCTGAAAAGATGGTCGGAAGGAACATCCAATTACCTGTACCCCACTTTTCATAACATATGCTCAAAAATGATTGCTAATCCACCCCCATAACACTTGGAATGGTCCATATGTTATAAAAGGACACATATCTCTGTAAGTATGCAGTAATATCCTATTAATCTTTTCCCAAATAAAAGTGGCCAACCCAACCATCCTTCTCTCAGCTAGCTTGGCTATGATAACAGAAGTTCTTAGACTCATGCCTCCTTTGGAATCTCAGATTGGTAGTAGATATATGCTGAGACACATGGCTAGGAAACCTGCTAGATGTGTCTTTTCATGAATATTTTAATTTACTACATATCCCCACTTGTGGAACTCTCCATTCTATAATTTCAGCCAAAAGGTTTCAGGTGTACCTCTATTATCTACTTCTTGATAGGTGGTCGGACAAGTGTAGGTGGGACCTATTTCCATCATCTTTACACGGAATATTTCCTTCCACTCCTCTAGATGAATTTTCCTTCTTGTGTGGGACTTGGTGGTGGTTTCATTCTTGATTTTATAAAATATGTTCATCAACTCATGAACCAATTCTAGTGTCTCCTCTGAGTCATTCCATATCACCTTGGGGGGAATAAACTCATCGTACATATCTTTAAGGATTGGTGTTCCAACAATCATGTAGAAATCCAAACACCCGATGCCTACTTCAGCATGGGTGAAACTGAAAGAGTTAGTTTATGGACTTCACCATCTTAGTAACTCCGACACCAAATTGACATTTTTGTACACATAGGTTAGCCTAACCCATACATCCTGATAAGTCCCAACACCTTTTAATTCATCTATAAATTTTACACACATCTTGTGCACCCAATATGCACACATACATTCAGTCTTTACACCTCCTCTAGGGTGGAGATCCAAAATTTTCTTCTAATCTTTGGATTGATCCATCTGAGAGTCTCAAATGATGGATGAATAACAGTGTGTCTATAGCTCAGGTGTGTGTGTGTTTTAAAATATGTAGAAAATAGACTGGGTTGCATGATAAGATCTTTTTTTGAAATCCCAACATTAGAAAAGGATCCCCCAATAGAAACTTTGGTAGAATGGAAGTTGGTATAATTTTGAATCCAGGAAAGTGGAATATAATTATTCGAGTCTGGAATATTGACATCTTGAAGATGACCACAATTGTACAATGGTAATTAAATGATCCAAGGAAAATTAATGTGATATTTCTTCAGATATTTTTCCGAGACTAGGAGTGTGGTGTTATAGACTTCAAAGTAGTCTTGAACGATAACATTCATCATTTCATCAATCCTCATAAGGGTCAATTAATTAGTAGTTCTGATTCATTATGGATCCATTGAACCTGAAAAAGAGATCAAAAATCATTTTTAAAGTAATTTTATTTTTGACGTTTTAGAAAAAAAATTGAAAAAAATCGACAAAATCTTTAGGGAATAAAATTCTAAAACATAGTGAGAATGTATAAACCGGCGCGAAAGTGTGGAACCCTTGTTATAGCATGCATGTAAAAAACATACAGCAGAATCACAACTAAACAAATAGTCCATGAGAAAAAATCAACTTGCGTGCTAAGGGTAGGATTTTGGAATGTCAAGAGAATTTCCGCAGATGCGAAGAAACTATATATGAGTCATTCAAGTCACCTTGTGCACCATAATCATGCGCGCTACCAACTTGCACACCCTTTTGTCTTGCGCACCTCAACTTGTGCATCATAATACCATTTGTTTCCTATTAATTAAATTACCTTAGAATTTTCATTCTAGATCCAATTTTTAGGGGGATTTTATTGAAACTTTGTTCCATAGAAGATTATAAAAATTTACAAAGGGAAATACCTTAGAAAAAATTTGTGAAACACTTGAAGAAAATCTATATTTTCTAAGGCTAGTGTTCTATAACACCCTAGTCTGACCAAGGATCCATCGGCGTGTTAGGTACTTACATGCCTAGATCTGGTATGCAACCCACTTGTACGCCCAAACTCCTTTCATCCAGGGTCTTATATTTTCTTATAAATAGACCCTTAGGGCGTCCATTTTTATGGAAAATTTTCTCTAAAGTCTAATTGATGCTCTGGTCACCTTAGTGCTTTGCCCAACACTTCTAAAACATTCTTGGTATCTATTTAACACCTGATGTGGAGTAATTAAAGGACGATCATAGGGCAAAATTCATTTTTGTGTTTGAAATTCATAACACTTGCGTTCCTAAAGCTCCCAACCTCCCTCAACAAGAAAGACTTACATGCCACCTATTCCTCTCACAGTAACATGATCATCCCACTTCTGGGAATACCTGTGAATACTCTAGAAGTATTGAGTCAATTCTCGCCCAAGTATCTGCATTTACGTTGTTCATCAATCAATTAAATATCAGGTCTCTTAAGCCTACTTGTGCACCCATACATGCATGTTAGTACCAACTTGGGCACCCATACTTGTGTACCAGTAACTATATTGATTCCCTCTTTTGATTCAACAACTCTCTTCAGTCTTCAATCCATTAATCCCTCTTCAAAACCATTCATGAAAAGGTTTATCCTTCATTAGATCCCTTTTATGAAAAGGGAATAGATTGATGCCTTCTCTAAAAAATCTTGACATATCAAACCTTTGGGAAAGGCACATCAACATCTCCCCTATTTGGTTTTTTATATCTACAGTCAAAGGATTACCACATTTGTTTCACAATGGGGTTATGATTCATGGAGTGTCTGTCAGTTTGTATATCCCTAAAAACATGGACCTTTTTCCGAGGAATAATTTTGGGAGAGTTCCCTGTTTTTAGGATTAGGTCTTGGGTTCTAACCTCCCCTTTTCGCCTTTAAGACCTGGTACCTCAGGTCCCAGGTAGGGAAGGCACATATCACACTTTCTTTTCCTAGTGTTTAAATGAAATATCTCCCTCCCCTACCAGGATCAATTTTAGGGAAAATATCTTGGTTTAACCCCTAACCTTTCAAGTAAGATGTTTCCTTCTTCCTCCTCTCTACTTAATTAACCTTCACTCCATCCTTTAATTGGACTCTTGTCCAATTTTAATTTAATAGAGGGAAGTTTTTTCGTCTCTCCCTCTTCTTAGGTCAACTCAACCCCATCCACTCTGGCCACTATAAGTGCGCCATATTCCCCTAGTTGAGAAGAAAATGTGTTAGTGCCTTTGTTGATTATTTCACATCTTATTGTCTCTCACACCGAGCATGACTCACATGGGCTTATAGATTTTTCATAATCATAATATTTGCGCAAGATGAATTAAAATATGAGATAATTGATTCCTATTCAACCCAGGATACATAGGATGATTTCTAGAGGGCCCATGCTGAAAAGGGTTCCCTTCCAAAAGGGTCTACCCAAAAATATCCCCTCCAATGGGTAGTTCTTATGAATAATTTACAACACAATGAAAAAAATATGTGACAACTAATTCCAATCATAATTTTGATACGTAGGAATCCTTTTTAGGACCCGATCTCATTGGATATCCTCTTCAAGAATCCGTCCTAAAATCCCTCAATCTGGGCATTTTCCTATGATGTATGCCCCAAATTAAACCCCCAAAATCACCAAGTAATATTTTTAAGGAAGTAATCCCAAACTCATTTAAATAAAAGGACTACACTCTCATATGAGAATTATCGAACTACGTGGTCTTTGATTCCAATTAAAATGTGATTTGTAGGAAATCCTCTTTGAGGATCAACCCCGACAATTCAAATCATCACTGTTCTTCCAGATCCATATTCCTAATGGGGTCTAATTTTTCAGGGAAACACGTAACCTATCCAATTTCCTTGGGCTTATTCAGCATTATTCCCACACCAAACGTTGTCTAAAGACCTTTTCCTTAGATGTCCGTTGCACATGACATTAAATAGTACGATTAGGTCCACATCATGTGACCTTAAAAGGTATGATGTTCCCCATTAATTAGCATTGAACTACAAGGGTTCTAACTTTTTCACAAGGATACGTTGGTAGCCCATTTTATGGGTACAATCCTGATATCAAAATAAACCATCATCTCCCTGGTTGACAATAAATTCTTGAGTTCCCCACTGAGTGGCTTAAAAACTAGTATCATCATAATGATGATTAAAAGAATATATAAATAGTATACGAGAGGATACAATTTATGGAGAACCTCAAATACATACATATATATAAATTAAAGAAGAAACTTGAATACATACAGATGATTCTAAATTTCAAAAATGTTAATATGTCATTGTAAATTCCAAAGGAAACACATGATATACTTGGTGAATTAATAAGGATTCATGAAAATTTCTTAACATTATAAAGAGAGTCCAAGAGTAGACAATAATTACCCCCAAAAGGTTGTGGTGAGTAAAAACTCTCATCTTTTATGCCAATGCATATTCTTAAGTATCATAAAGTTCAAACTTAACAAACAACTACGTTAGGAAAGGAGGTTCCTTTTGGATAAATAAATATTGGGTGATTCCACCTCTATGAATAAAACTAATGGAAACATCCTAGAATTAGTGATTCTTAAACTAAAACATATGTATCAAGGAACTATGAAACAATAGGTTTCAGAGTATATTTTTAAAGATATGTATTTTGGAAATTTTTTATGTTTTAAAAATTGTTTTCAATGTTGAAATGAATTTTTTATTTAGTAATGTTTTTAATTATTTTTAAATATTCCCTTCCCATTTTGAATGGTATTTTTCAAATAAAATGATATTGAGAATTTTTTTATATCAGAAAGAGTGTTTTCAAAGTTGAATAGATATTCTCTTATAGAGATATTCCATGTGATCTTTCAAAATAATTTTCTGTAAATGATAACATCTTATGAGGGTAATAATTTATTATGTTGGATCGTAACGTATATGAATATGAAAAACTACAAGAGAGGTAGGGGTGAATTGTATGTTTAAAACATTAATTTATAATCCTAAAAGAAACATAGTTTAGTAAGGTTAGATAAATCAAATTCAAAAACCCTCTTATGTAATTGGATAGTTATCAAACATGTCCCTTTAGTATGATTTTAGAAAAATCATAATTAATTTGATTCTGATATGTATTCCAAAAGTCATAATGAAGAATTTTTTTAATCTTAGATAGAATATAGAATCCTAATTAGTAATTGGTTATAACATAATTATTGATTAATCATATTCACAAATACAAAAAGAATCATAATTACAATGGTTATTATATATAAGAGTAGTATAGAATGAATCTTAATTAGGGTAATAATATATTAATTTTATAATATAGAATTAGAAATTCTATCTTAATCAATGTTATTATGATGAAAAATAAAAATAGGAAGAGGAATATAAAAGGATTCAATTTCTGTAACAATATCAGTGGAAATAAAAGATATGCAATAAAACAAGTAATACGAATGAATATAATTATTTTAAACCAAAGAGTATGGTATCCAATAACAATAGATAAAGGTCACATGCTTTTTTGTTAAAAAATTGTTTGTCTTTAGCTTACTAGGAAAATCCCTGGATATGATGATTGATCTATCTCACTATCCTCGAAATCCCCCATTATGATGCCCGAATTCCCTCCCTCGTGATCCTAGCGAGCACTCAATACGATGATTGGAATCTATGTATCAATATCCCTATAATTGCGTGATTGTATTAACATAATCAGTCATTATGATTATGATAAAAATCTCAAAATGGTTATAGGTACTAGGAATATTTAGTTCACTCTTTTAAGTAATAGGGATCTCACACATTGAGATTTTTTGAAATGAAATGATAATAACTTCTCTAACATCTATTCAAATGGATAGGTATTTACAGGAACACATCCAACATCCATCTTGATCCTCCAACAGTCATATTCTCAGATTTTTTTCACAACGACTTATACACCTGACACATCAATGGTTATATTATAATAAAATTTCTGATTTTGTTTTGTTGTTCACCATTTATAGTGTAAAAAATATTTCTTAAATTAGAAACTATATTCTCCCTGTAAGTACGAAAAATAAAAAAAAAATTATTATGATAAAATATCTGATTCTATGATTGATTTTCATCGAAACCTTTATCAATTAAAGTGTTATAATTTTTTAGAATAAAATTCCAAAAATTTGAACTTATATTAATTTTGATAAATCTGTGTATGATAATTTTCATCTATAGTTTCTTTAATATGAATATAATGAAAAACATATTAGTGAATCTTTTAAATCTTGTTATAAATCAAATAAAATAATTATTTTTTCTTATAAAAATGTTACAAAAAAATTGAACAAGTAAGTTAATAATTTAATATATTGCTTTTGATTTAAAAAAATGGAAAAAGGCCATAATTGAAAATTTTACCCAATATTCTCCCCCCTTTTGGATAGTGAAAACCAAAAATCATAAATTAATTGTAAATATTCAATCATATTTAGAAACAATATGTATACTTATCTCCCCATATGTTTATAACCCTCTTGAATATAATGAACAATATGTCTAACTCCCCCTTATGATAACCCCCCCACAAGGATCATATTCAATCTTAATAATGCAATATCGTCCCCTTAGTTAAAACATCTATCCATTTTTTATTTTCAAAATTGAAAGGTTAATAGACATTGAGATTATTAAAAAGGTTTATAGAAATGAAATGAAAAAAAATATGAAGAAAAGAGTATTCCATTGTTAAGAAAAATGTTGGAAAAGATACAATAAGAGTTTACAAAAAGAAGAAAAACTATTATATCATAGACAACATTGCTTTGAATATTTTCATCAAATTTTTGAATGAATTTATATCTTATAAATATTATCCAATATTTTTATGTTGAGATCATATTTTTTCTTATTGAGACTAAATATTTCCTTCCAAAAGATAATTCTGATCTTGATGAGCATTAAATATATCTAAGAATAGATCATACTGATTATTAAAGTAAATATTTTTATATTTATAGAACTTGTTTCTTAATATAAAATTCTACCAATACTTTAACAAACCTATTATTTTTCTACTATCTCGAGTTTGTTTTTCAGTTGAAAGTATGAACTAATCAAGCTGTTTTTCTCAATTTTCCATGTATTCAGCATGAATGCTTATGGAACCACTGGTTTCATTCTAGGGCTTCAGAAAATCAAATAAATTATCATCATATATTTTGATAGCTGTATTGAAACAATCAAACTATTTTTCAATTTTATTACAACTTTTAATTTGATCATTGAAACTTTCTTGAAAGATCTTGAAATATTCGTCTAAACCTATCAATCTATCAATTAAAGCATTCACGGAGAATGAATTTTCATTTTGATTTTCAGAAATGAAATACATCATGGTTTCTTGTTTAGGAATGTATGGGATTTCATTCTCTAATTGATTCAAGGTATGAAAGATACATTCAAGTCCCATGGGAATAATTTTATAGCGTGATTATGACTCTAATTGATTGTTTCAGGGAAGCAAAAAACTGCTACTATCAATTGTTATTCCTTTATCTTTCTGTGTATGTTTATATAGATAGCTTTATTTTCACCATATGACACAATAAATTTATCAGTGTTGATGATTTTTCCATTTCAACTATTCATTTTTAAGAGGAGGATTAAATTTCAAATTGTTAATGTGATTATATCTTTTCGAAACAACATGATTTATTTTTATAAACGTCTTGATAAGGTAACATTGAAGACATTTCTTTTAAGGATTGTAGAGAAAGTTTATCAAATTTAGATTTATCAACCACATCTACTTTAGCATTTAAAACATAAAAATATTCATGAAATCTGTGTTTTTCTTGAAAAACTTATATTAGATTTTTCTTAAGTCAAATAATGGGAAAAATCATATTGACAATGATGGTTTCTTTAAGAACAATTTTGGAACATGGCTTCTATTTACCAATCAAAACAGAATGTAAAGTAAGTATAGTAGATTATTTTTCAACATCATTCCTCAAACAAATTGGAATTTCAGCTTCTAACAACCTTTTCATTGTATTTATAATCTCTTTTTATTCTTGTAGAACATCAAAACCATAATTTTTGATAACTAGAGTATCAATTGGGTCAATACCAAGAGATGGATCTCAGGTATTTCGTTCTTTATTTTTCATCATCCAATCTTCAATAACATTATTACTATCTCTCATATTCTTATTGGTTATTTTAGGATAAAAAACGTGACACTTATATTATTTTCATAAACATAGAGTTTAACTAGTTTTGACTTCTTTTCGATACCTTTATAACATTCTAAAGATGGTTCGACATCATAATCATTTTCAATAAATTTTTTGATTCATTATCAAAATTATATTTCAACCATTTGATCATATCATAACTAATACAAATAATTTTTACGATATTTGTGGTTGATTTTGTTTTAATACTGAGGGAAGCCCTAAATATCATCATAAAAACACTCAAGATCACTACATACATAATAATCATGGATTTAATGTAATTGTTATATATATTGTTGATAGTGAGAAAGATGATATCTTTGAATTGATTTTTATCATGTTCAACACAAAATCAAAAAAGAAAACATATCTCACCTGTAGTGTTTCCCTATCATCAGTTCTTGGAATTAAAAATCCCTTAATCCATTATGATATTATGTTATAATAAAAAAATAAATTAAAAAAATCCCTTTTTATTTGATAATATTCAAATAAAGAATCCTCAGTTATTTTTCCATTAAAATATCCATGGAATTCACAACAATTATAAGTGAGAAAACATGCCTTAACTTTTGATTGAACACCAACAGGGCTAGTATCATCAATAGTCAAAATATTATACTCATTTCTATAAATTGATATACAAAATATTTTCTTTTCATCATTTTTAATTACGAAAGGAAGATAACTATAAAATTATCTAAATTCATCATCAATTACTTGATTCTAATCTATATAATCGTTCACAAAAGAAATAGATAACATCCTTGAAATTTTAAAATTTCATTGAAGTTAGAATCATATTTTTTATAAAAGGATTTATTTACAACATTTTTTGAAAAAAAAATACATCTTAATGAAATTATTTTAAGGCATTAAATATTTTGAGGATATTAATGATTCTGACAAGAAAAATTTACGTATTCAGATAAAATCATATATGGGACATTGAAGGATTATAGCACCTTGAGGCTGAAAAATTGAGGAGATCTATATGGGACAATCAAAGGAGGTTCTTTATATATACGCAATTGAGAGTGATGATTTAACTTATATGATTGATATTAAATACACTTAATCATATGTCTATAAATATTTTTAATAATAAATGTTTTAATAAAATTGAACTCCTGTGTTTTTTAAAGAATATTTTTATCCCATTCAGCGAGCTCGATAATTGTTCTGAAAAGGTTTTGGTATTTTTAAGATTTAAGCATAAAAATAGAAATAAAAAAGTAATAAAAATATTGTAAAACGCATAAAGTAATAAATTATACCTTTTTTAATGTTTGTATTACTTTTGGTAATATGTTCTTCTTGCTTTTCTAAAAAAATGAGTACAAATAAATTTCTAAGTATAAAAAAATATTGATATAAATAAAAATTGAGTATGAGAAGTTTCTGAGTGCGAAATATTTTTATTGAGAAATATTTCTTAGTATAGATTATTTCAGAATAAGAAAAATTTTGAGTATGAAAAAATTTGTATACAAAAAGTATTCTCTCTGAAAAATTTTGATTACAAAAAATTTTGAGTAAATTTTTTTTTGATTACAAAATATTTTGTGTAAAATAAAATTTGATTATGAAAAATTTAGAGTAAGAATAATTTGGAATACCCAAATTTATGATTGAAATAACTTTTGACTACGAAATAATTTGATTGCAAAAATTTTTACAAAAATGGATTGAAAATTATTAGTTCTAAAACTATTGAGTATGATTTTTTTTTGATAAAATGAAAATAATCGTATATACACTCCATTTTAAAAGGATTATCTTAATGCATGGTTATGGTTTAGACAATTGGTATATGTGAATGAAAATTTTAAATTGATTGTTGCTTTATTTTGTTTAATGTATTGAAATCTATCAAAAGATAATTGTTTTGAAAAAATATCATCAAGTTGTTCTTTTAATCTAATAAATTGTAAAATGATATCTCCTATTGCTTTGTGATATCCAAGAATGAGATGTTAATATCTATGTGTTTTGTATAATTGTTGTTTATTGAGATTATAATTAAACAATTCCACTAGTGTTATCAAATATTATATTAGTTTTAGTAAAACTCATGCCATAATTAGTGAGGGTGTTCCATCAACAAAACTTGAGCACCAAAGCATCCAACTGATACATATTTAGATTCAACAGTGGAAAGTGATACTGAATGTTTTTTATTAATAGAATACTAAACTAATGAATCTCCTATGAAATGAAAAGCTCTGTAGGTACATTTCATATCCATTCTATAACCTCCAAATACAATATCTGAAACTTTTTTAATTAAAAATAATTTTTATAATAATAGAAATTTCTTAAATCCATAGTTCCATTTAGATAATAAAAAATTACATTTTCTACCATTAAATGGGGTTTTTTTCAATCAGCTTGATATCTTTCACATAAGAATAAAACCAATGTTAAATCAGGTTGACTAGTAATTAAATATATGGAACTTATTATAATACCTCTAATTTTTTTATCAACTAGTTTCCCAACTTCATTAAGATTAACTCTTCTTATGGTACCGATAGGAGTTCTAATAATTTTAGTATTATCATCTCCATATTTTTTAATAAGATCATTTATATACTTATGTGGAGATATATAAGTACCTTGTGGTTTTCTATTAATCATAAAAACAAGAAAAATATAAACTCACACATTATACACATTTCAAACTCAAATTTCATAAGATCGAAACAGGATTCAATTAATGATTTTTGATTAAATCCAAAAAATAATTTCATCAACATATATTTGAACAATCATATTATTTTTGTTTACATTATCTATAAATGTATTTGGATCCATGATTCCATTAACATTATTTCACTATAAAAAAAAATCATATTAATCCATAATACCAAGATCTAGAGGGTTTTTATGGCGGTTTATAGATTGGGTATGTTTATAAGATTATTCAGTATGTTTTGAATCTTAAAAAACAAAGATTTTGTTCAAAAAAATCTTATTGTACATAAAAAATTATGAAAACACACTTCACATCCATTTGAAATATATTGGAATTGAAAAATGTCACAAAGTATAATATAGTAAAAATATATTCAAGTATAACTACTGGTGCATAGGTTTCAACATAATCTATTCACTTTTGTTTATTATAACCTCTTGAAACTAGTGTTTATATATTTATATTGATTATTCCATTTTCATCACATTTATTTTTTTTGAATCCATTTTACTCGAATTATTGATGTTTCTTTAGATCAATCCTCCAAGGTTCAAACTTTATTCATATTAAATTCATTTCGATAATATTGGATATCTTCACTCTAATACTGAACACTTAAAAACCATATCAGGATTTCTACATTCAAATTTATAAAGAAAAGAAATATGTTAAACATATTACTTAAGGAACTTATACACCAGAATAGTTAATTAACATCAACAATGATACAATCACTATGTTTATTCATAATAAATGACTATCTAGGATTTTGTAAATCCTATTAATTAATATAAAGTTGAAATTATAATTGTGTAAATACATTAGATACAATTTCTGGTGTATTTTCCTTATAATAAGAATCTTCTAATAATAATTGGGAATCAGTTTTGGAAAACACATTTGAGGGAATTGGTTGGGTTTATTAAAAAAGTGTCAGTTTCATCAAATTTAACATGTATATTTTCCACAATAGTAAAATAATTTTAATTAAAAACCTTATATTCCTTAAAAGTAGTGGAATTATATAAAAATATCCCTTCATCGTATTGTGTGTGAATTTTTGTAATTGGTCTTTCGTATTCAATATGAATACTTTTCATCCAAATAATTTTATGTAATAAACTTTTGTTTTTATCCTTTCCATACCTCCTAAATAGTATTATTAATTAATAGACAAATTATAACATTATTTATAATATAAAAATTAGTGATAATTACTTTATCTCAAAATGATTTTGTAATTGAGTATTAACTCAACAAGGTTAGTGTTATTTCCTGAGGAATATGATTTATTATTTCAACAACACCATTTTTTATTAATTTCTATGAGCTAAAAAGTTTTGTCCAATTCCTTTCTTATTATAAAAATGTTTCAATATTGGAATTTACAAATTCTACACCATGATTGGTAGAGATAATTATTATGGGAATGTTTTTATCATTTTTAACTTTGGATACATAATTTTTGAAATAAAAAAAGAATTTATATTTATTTTCTAGAAAATAAACCCATGTACATCTATTGTAATCAACATCTAAGTAAAATACACAATACTTCCCCTATTAATTATGGTTCGTGTAGGAATAAATAAATACATGTTCACTAACTATAATGCACCATTAGTTGAGACTTCACTAATAGATTTAATTTTGGACTTATATTTCTTACTATATTGACATGGGTCAAAATATTTGAGGAATCAAATCTTACCTCTGGAAAATCCTTAACAAGTATTTTATTATACATCTTACATATTTTTCTAAGGTGACAGTGAACTGAAATTCTATTCAATTACTAATAATGATCTTCATCTTTACTAAGGAATGTTAAATATTGGCTCCTAAGGTCGTCTATTTTTAGTGTCTATATATTGTCATGATGATGGGTAGAAAAAAGGAATGATTTCTTTGAATTATGTACTACACATTTATCATTCCTAAAATTTAAAAGAAAACCTTCATAAAATAATTTACTTATAGTTATAATGTGTTTACTAAGAAAATTAACAAAAAACATTTGAAATTAATGATTTTTGGAGGAGAAAATTATTACTTATACTAATAATATCTCCTTGAAAATTATCTCTGAATGTATCCTTTCCACCTTTCAAGATGATAGTATTTTTAGAAAATCTTGGTTTCATGTCAAATTTCTAGAACCCCCACTATCCATGTACCATGTATTCTTGTTTTTGTAACTTCATTTGTCTTCCTCAAAAGAAAATAATTAGGCTTTTGGAACCCAAACCTTCCTTGATCTGGAAATAATAGAAATCAAAATTTTACGAATCAACAGTTATATTGAAATATTAGATTTGTGAAAAAATAGATATTGAACATTATTTAAGGACTAATTGCTATTCATGTGGTCACTACTTTGAAATTTTGTGGAAATTTTTTCACTTTTTGGAACAATTTTATTGTTACTGAAAATAGCTTTCCTTTTAGTATAACCTATTTCTAAAGTTGTAAAATGAGGAAGAATTTTCTTATAAAAGTTATCAAATCCTTATTTTCCAAAAGTAAAGGTTGATAAAATATTCCTTTGTAATGAAAATTCATCTTTTATTTTTACAACTAAATTTTATCTTCTTGAGTAATGGTTTAATAAATGATTATTTCAAAACTAGTTTCCCAAATATCATTTTTCAAAATTAATTTTTATTAATCTATAGAAATATTAAATTATTAAAAATTTAAAGTATCAAAATCTTTTGATAAAGTCATTATTTAATTTGATAAAATATAAATTATTGAATGATATTTTCATGCTTTTAATTATACTTATAATGTTTTTTATAAACATTACAATTTCCTTTTTCTATATATTTTGCATAGTAAGAAATTTCTTCTTAATAAGGTAAAGTATTATAATCCCAATATGAGAAGTATTCTTCATCCAATGATATATAATTATTCTCAGTGTGATAATTTTCATTTAAATACATATTAGTTAAGTAAGTATCAGTGTTTAATTTGGATAGAAAACATCGATTTTCAGTAGGTACTTAAGAAGGAAGACAAATATTATTTTGATATAGACTTTAATTATCTTATAAATTTCCTAAATAATCAACTACTATAAAGCACCATTTATATTAAACATTAAGAATATTTTTTATTTTTTATATTTAATATATCATATCATTCTTATTAACTTTTCTATCATTTTTGTCTGTTCTTTTCATCTTGGGATCATCAGGTCGAATATGTACAACTCTTCTGCAATCATAACAAGTGACTTCATAATCATTCTATTAATTTTTCCTTGTTAATTTTCATATAAAGTTATTGAAAATCCATTTTCCAACAATATAATTCATTAATTGAATAATATTATCTAATTTATTCTCAAAATGATCACAATCACTTGAATCAGAATTAAAAATATTTTTCTATTTCTTGGTTGACTTATTATCTTTATCTTGAGTTTCAACCTTTTTGGGGTTTGAATTAGTAGTAAATTAAACTACCCCATTATTTTTCATTACTTTATCAGAATCTCTTCCGATCCATTCCTAAAATTTTAAATGGGTTCGAAATAAATCATCAAGTGTGTGGTTTTTTATTTTCCTTGATTCATCAAGAGATATTTGCTTAGATTTCCACTCATTTGGAGAGATATTAATGAACATTTGGAAAAGGATTTAATATTCTAATCCTTTATATCTAATAGATTGTAGACTATTGAATATTTTCATAATCCTTAATTATACCATTTCAATTGATTCACATAAATTAAATTCAAAATCATCACAGTCAATTGTAAGAATTAATATTCTTATTTCAATAACATTTGAGGTTACAAACGAGTAATATATAACATATTAAGTATACTATAATCACCGTCACAAGAAGAAATTTGACTTTAAATTCTTTTGGTCATATAACCAAATAAATTTTTTCATACTCTGAAATTAAATTGATACTTTGGATTTTCATGATTTGTGAAAGTAGTTACATCCTTTTTTGGGATCTTGTAATCTATAGTTAACATGAAGAAATTTTCAACTCCAATATTTATAATGAATATCTTCATTCTTTCTCACTAATACTGATAATCATATCCATCAAAAATAGGGGGTGTATTTAGATTTAGGTTATCTATTGAGCTGACCATGAGTCGTACTATATTTAAAAAAATTCAAAATTTATATTCCATACTACACATCAGTGTATAAAGTATTTATAAACCTAATGTTTATAACAATATTTAACAAACATGAAATATTAAAGAGAAGGAACAATTTTTAGTAAGTATTTGAGTAGTAGAAATTTGAACTGATACCAATTGTTGGATCAAAATGAATATAAATAAATAATACAGGGGGTGAATTATAAAATTAAAAAGATTCATTTTCAATCATAAATTAAAATTAGTTTAATATGTTTAAAAAAACGTATTCATAAAGAAATCTGAGTAATTGAATAGTAATCAAACTTGGACCATGGGTCCGATAAAAAATTTCATAATCAAGTTGATTCTGATATATATTCAATAGGTTATAATGATAAATTGATTCTATATTAATCAACATATATAATTTTAATTAATATGAAATTGTAACCTAATTATAGATTAATTATATTCATGTATAAAAAAAAGAATCATAACCACAACAGTTACATTATATTAGAGTAATTCAGAATGAATCATGATCAGGGTAATATCATATTCACAAAATAATACAAATTTAAACAATTTTATCACAATGAAAGTTATTATGATAAAAAAATAAAGTAGAAAAATGAATATAAAAGGATTTACTCTCTATTACATTTATAGTGAAAATAAAAGACTTGTAATAAAACCAGAAATACTAATAAATACAATTATTTTAACCCAAAGAAAAGGTTATCCAATATACTAATATAAATATCCCTTATTTTATAATTAAAATAAAGTCATTCTATCCATTACAAAGAAAACCCCTCAATATGATGATATGTCTGCCTTGATATCCTTGTGATATCTATATATGATGATAGGTTTCCCTGTATCACTCTCCACACGAGCCCTTAAAAAGATAAAAATATTATTTCTCTCATAATCTCTACGAGCCATTGATTATTTTATGCGATCAATAATTACGATTAAAAAAACAAGATAAAAATGGTTACTAGTATAAGGGATAATTTATCACTTCTGTATAATTAAGAAATCTCCCACATTGAGATTTTTTAAAATTTAATTATCAGTATTTCACTATAAACTCTTCTATTGGCTGGGTATTTATAAGAATTATTCCAGCGAACATCTTGATCCTCCAACGGTCATATTTTTATATGTTTTTCATGATTAGTTGAACACATAGAACTTTAATGGTTATATTATAATAGAATTTCTATCATCATTTTAATGTACACCATTTCCAATATAAAACATATTTATTTATTTAGAAATAAGATTTTCTAAGTACATTAAAAAAATAAAAAAAGGTCAATATAATAAAATCATTGAGTCTATGTAAGATTTTAATATAAAAAAATATTTGTATGCGTATTAAAATTTTATCAACACAAATGAAAAAACAAAATATCTTATATTCGTTCTGATAAAGCCAAGTAAGATAATTTTCCTATCCAGTATCATTACGATTAATATAATGAAAGATAATATTTTCACAACTCTTTAAATCATGTTCCAAATAATAAAAAATTACTATGTATTCTTTTTAAAATGTAATAAAACCTATTTAATAACTATGTTAATAATGTAATTCAAAGTCCATGATTTTCAAAATTGAATTTTGAAAAATCTCATAAGAGAAATTTTTGACTCAATACATTACAAGTGATATGATACAAGGATATAATTCGTTTTCATTTTTTTAATTGGTTTATATTTTTATGAAAAAAAATTTGTTACACCTTTTTATATTCTATAGGTTATAACTTGATAAAATTGTTATGAAACCCACTTCTTTTCCATGGGATATTATAATCTGAAATGTTTAATAAATTAATTTTTTTTCATGGGTTCAGATACGATGAATGATTTATGATCTTTTAGAAAACCAATTTATAGTTTTCATTATATGAAAGAGGTTACGTTATTTCCAAGGATGATAGTTATGTAATTAATATAGGACGTTGGGACCTATATCTTCATCCAATTAAGTGGGTATGGATTGATATCTCATGATTTAAACATGAATGAAATGGATAGTGATCCTTGTTCAGTATTGGATTTTGTTTACTATGATTGTCTTGGTAGTGAAACACGAATACTATGATTATTTTTGTGTTAAACCCATTATAATATAGTAGTTTTTGAATGGATCCGTGTTTCATAAGGAAATTATTTTCTTCTCATATATTTATGAAATAATTCTATGTCTTTCATCAATGTTATACTCTCATGAATAATGTTTTTTTTATTTATATATGGTTCATATCTTTTGAACTAGCAATATTTATTCAATAAATCAATATTTTGATCTTGGATTTACATGGTATGATTTTAAAATATTATTATGATGTTCTCATACACATACCCTCATGTTATGTTTACATATTATCCTTGTATTCCCTCAATAGTAATATGATCTCACATTTTCTTATATTTGATTTTTATAGGTTATGATGATAGTTATTATGTGTGATATGTTTATGAAGGGAGATACTGATGAGGAACAAAGTGGTAAAATATGTAAAACTCTTATGGACTAATTTTTATGTTTCGTAGTTTCCGAAGGCATAATAACATTAGAATCCCTAGGTGTGTAACACCTCCCGATTTTGTGAAATTTTTTTAAAATATTAAATATTTATGATATTTTAAATTATATGAAATTCCATGTTCCGATTTTTTTATACACCATACAATGTTTATATTTCATTACATAAAACAATTATTTTCTCTTGCGTTACAGGAAATAATGAGTTTAAAATAAATGTGATGGGATATTAAAATAATATTATTTAAAATGAGAGTTACCTCTTTTCTGTTAGACATGGGGCTTTGAATATGATTATATATATTATGAAAATATATGGTTTAAACAAGTATATAAAATTAATTCTCTATTAACGAAATAATTTGATATAAAAAATAAAAAATATTTTAAAATAAAGGAAACAGTTTTCTCAAAAACTATTTTTTATTCATACAAACATGTTTTAATTCAACAAATATATCAAATATTGTTTTTCAAATTATTTTAAAACATGAATTTATATTATACATTCAAGAAAATAATTATCATTGTTCTTAATTTTTTTCTATATAACAGATATGAATAAATCCAATTTCATGCCTAAAAATGAAATATTTATAAAAATTAGTTTTTTTAAAAAAATTCATTTATTTTAAAATAAAGATTTTCCACCTTTAGAAAATTTATTTTGAAATATTATATTTGTTTTAAAATAAATATCTCAAAATTATCTTACAGTGAAATTTTTATAATTTGTTTTACTAATCTTCAAGTATAACAATTTTTATTATGATTTTTTCATTTATAATGGATAATTTGAAAGCATAAATACTATTTTTAGATTTTTTTTAATAGTAAAATTTGTTAAATTTTATATCTATGAATCAAAAATTGATAATTCTAGTTAATTTTATATTGATTTTTGATATACAAACATTCTATACAAAAGTAGATTTTCTATTATGAAAAATAATTTTTCTACTTATTTTAAATTATATATTTCTACATATGTGAGTTGAATTTAGAAAAATGGATTCCATATTTCAAATCATAATAATTTATATTATATAATAAGATCAATAATTTTTTTACTAAATTAATAGTAAATATAATAATAACTTATTTACCATGGTTACGGAAACAATTGGTTTATCCCAGGTTAAGTTAATAACATAACAGTTATAAATGAGCCAAAGTTTTTCCAAAAACTCTTTTATGGAAATAGTTTTACCGTAAGACATATAATGTCTAAGATTGAACTATTTTTAATCATTATAAAATTTGAAAACATTGGTATAAATTTTTCTTTCTAGAAATTAAAAGTGCACCACTCACCACACTTAAAAAATGCCACACCCCCTTTCATCTTTACACTCAAAACACCCACTATTTTAGACATTAAATTTAATTATAACTTATATAATTGTATAATACTATCTTATAATCCTTATTTTGGTCCTAAATCCAACCCAAGAAGCCTTGTGGGGTAAACCAAAAGAAGTTGTCTTGAGAAGAGGTAATGTCCCAAACCAAACATTTATTTTATTTCTTCCTACACCTCCTTGGTTTTTTTATTAAACCATGATGATAAAATTAAATCATTATATTGAATTTAAAAATAATTTATTATGATAATTTCAAAACCAATATCATTCTATTCTTCTATCAAATGTGATACAAAATAATCATTCATGTGTACGGTGGACTATCGCCATACGAATAGATGTCATTCATTTTTCCATTACAACCATTCACTTATGGATATAATGATGGATTAAATGATTATATGTTATATTTTCAATACTATTATACTTATATAATTATTATACAATATATACCTTCCTAGTTACATATTCTGGGAATTCAATAACGCCGATCATGTGTACGACATACTACCACCATTCGAGGTGATATGATTCATTCAAATCTTACATAAAAGCTAACAAGGATGGGATGGATGAAAATATTTGAGTGATATAAAATAAAATGATTATGGAATGGTATTTTATTATTTACAATTTTTTATTTTTATCCTTTGAGAAATGTTAGTCAACGTTCATGCGTATATATTGTTTACCATCTTCATCAGTGGTGTATTTCATTCTCTATATCTAACTTTAAAGGAGTCTCAAAAATAAATATATAATGAATATGTATTATATTTATATCATGGTTAACATTATGTAGATTATGGGACCATGATCAATGTAATGGTAGTGAAAATAAAAACCAAAATATATATGAAAAACAAAGTAGTTATGAACCAAAAAAAGATTTTAAAAATGTATTATTGATAAAAAGTTAATAAGATATCATAAGTAAATCATATATGGTATGATATATATGATTATGTTTATTTAATATACTTATAATAAAATTATATTTGTTATATAGGAGGTTTAACCTGTGTGAAGGAAGTCAAGGCATAAGCTAAGAGATTGCAATCTTACATTTTTACTTTTATGAGACACATTCCATATTCACCACCTATTTATTTTATCTAGTTTATATAAAACCCATTATTGTATTTTAAAAAGTAGTACCTTTAAAATTATGGGTGTTTATATATACATCATAGGATCTATCAATCATGGTTTTAACAGTTTCAATGTTATCAAAGTGGTATGTTTTTTTTCACAATTTTCCTTCTTTGAGACATATATCACGTTATACAACAATATTCTTATATGAAGTGTTTATAAATCCCATTTGAAAAACAATATCATGAATTATTTTATTATCACGATATTATAAGTTTCATTTAACATTAATCTTAAAATTTTAATATGATTTAATGTTACCAAGTTGGTAAGGGTTTTCCGTTACAATATTATTGTTTATCAGGATTTATCATAATTATGATTACAATGATGAAATATTATGATCTATCTCTCAGGAAACTCATTAATTTTCCAATGAATGAGTTATTTCTATATAAAACATGTTTACCTTAAATTTTCTTATATGTACTAATGGGTTCCAAATGATGTTTTTAAGAAAAATATTCTTTATTTATCTCTTGGATTGAAAACCCTATTTTTCCCAAAACAATGTTTTTAAAAAAATTAAAAAACATGTTTTTAATGTAGTAAATGTGATCTATTGAATATATTTTGACCCATATTTTAATTCTTACAGTTTTTGTAGGAAACTTCTTGCCTTTTCCATACAAGTACCATTTCAATTTACCGATAATGTGATGGGAATAATAGTTTTAACATGTACCACATAAATGTAAATTTTACAATGTAATGTCCATCAATTTATTTTACCATTCTTTTATATTTTTTTATTTTATCTTAAAATAAAATGATTTTGTCAATATTTTATGATTTTAAAATTTTAAAAAATTAAATTTTTTATAAAGAGATATTTTCATCAAGAAATGTTCAATGTGGCATTTCTTTCAAAATCATTTTCTTGCTAATATGAAAACCATTGATGATACTTATTATTTACTTAGGATATTACCCATGTTTCCATTCATATGCTTTCTCTGAATGGTTTATATTTTTGATGAAATGATGTTTATGAAAAACATTTCTCTTCCATGGGTTATAAAATGATAAAATTATTATGAAACATGATCCTTTTTCTAGGGTTTATGCTTTATTTAAATGATGACAGGATTATGAAACATATTTTTCCCACACATGTTATCTTATAATGAAACTTTTATAATATCCAATTCATTTCATGGGTTCTAATATGATTAATGTTTTATGATATTATGGAACACATATGTAAGATTTTCATTATGTGAAAGGTGACAACTATTTTTGACACCAATTAATTGGGTAAATATTTATATCACAGGAGATAAACATGAGTATAACGGGCAGTGAACTCAGTTCATTAACCGAAATTTTCAACTATGATAGTCTTGGGAGTAAACCTCGACTATTATGATTTTTTGCGGAGTGAAGCCATTACGATAATATAGTTTTGGTAATGATGCTTCAATACTAATTAAATGATATTATATTACTATTTTTATTCAAAAAATCCATGTCTAATTCAAATTATATGCAATCAAGGATCATGATCTTTTATTCTATTGTGATTCAAGCCTTGTGAACTTCCTTGATTTATTCCACAACTCATGTTTATTATCTATTATATATTATATATGGTTTTGAAATTTTATTATCATGTTAAAATACCCTTATTATCATCATATATTGATATTTTCAAGGTTAACCATTACCTAGAATCTCATCTCACCATTTTTTATATTTCATATAATCAAGATACAAAAGAGAGAATCTTATTTTATTTCATCCAATACTTCCTTAATTAATTATTAAATGATGATTACATAATAACAATAGAATATTAAATTTATTGAGATGCTTTTATGTTATTGTAATGGCCTACAACCCTCTACACTTCCATCAAGTGGGATGTGAAATCATTATTTGTGTATATGATAAACTACCAAATCGTGAAATAATGTCATTAAATTTTAATCTAACTCATCTAATAGGTTGATATAAATATGTACTAAATTGTTATATATTTTATTTATGTTATTATTATAAATTTTTAAGGATTATATCACATATAACTTCATACTTTTATTATTCGGGAATACTACAACATCATTGATGTGTACGGTGGACTATTACCTCGCAAAGCATTGTGATTTGTTTAGGATTTACGTGGAAGGTAATAAGGTTTTCTTTAAGAAATAATTTTTATAAATGTAAAATAATAATAATTATATAATGTAAATACATTAAGTACATTTAATTCATTCAATACTTCATAAAAATTGAATCAATGTTCATCTGTCCGTGCAACCTACCATATCCATGAACAATGTATTTAATTTCAAATATCCAATTTTTTATGGAATAATTTCAAAAAAATATAATGGATATATATGATATTTATAAAATATTATAAATTATGGAGTTAAAAGATCCATTATCAATGTATGAGGACAAAAAAATAATAAATCAAACCATAGAAAAAAAATCACTTATTGCCTGAAAGGTGAATATGACACTAGAGTGTAAATAAACAAGTAGTAAACAGTTATAAGTAAATAATATATGGTATGATATATATAAGTATAGTTATATAATTGATTAATAATAAAAATATATTTATTATATAAAATCATTAATATTTTATGATAGATGTTGAGACTTAAAGTTATGGATCGATGTATTACTTTTTATATACATGAGTCACCTTCTATATGTGCCACCTATTTATTTAATGTTGGGTATATACTGTTCATGAATTTAATTTATGATATTTATCATGAAAATTATGGTTATTTACATTATAATTTGAGGATATCTCTTTTATAGGGCCTAATATTCAAAACACACCAAAGTGGTAATATATTTTAGTCCCATTTTGTCTTCTTTGAGACATACATTATATTATAAACCCGTATTATTTTTTGATATGTATAAGGATACCTTTTGATATGTAATATCATGAATTTATTTATTATCATGATATTTTTTGTTACAATTGATTTTATTATTTCATGGTGCATTTGATTCGATGATACTACAGATTTAGGGATTTTATGATACAATCTCATCCATTATCAAGATTGGTTATGTTTTTGCTTCCAATAATGAAATATTTTGATCAATATCTCAAGAAATTGGTGTATATTTTTATCATATGTTTATTTAACAATAACACACGCATCCATTTTTTCCTTTATATGAGTACTCAATATTTCAAATGAAAATTTTAAGAAAAATTTTATTTATTAAAATAATTAGTTGAAAATAATTTCATTCATAAAACATGATTTTTTTCAATAGTATTTAAATAATCATTACAAATATCTTGAAATTACATTTGAATTTTTTTACCCATGTTTTATTCTTTTTAAATTTTTTCGAATGAAATATTCATTTCGTCGCCCAATAAATGCTCTTTTTTATTTTAGTGAAAATGTGAAGGAATATTTATGCTTATGTGTATGATGTGAAAATTATTTTATTCCATTATAACCAGTCATGTTATTATAGTATAAATTATATATTTTCGTTTTTATTTTAATTTAAAGAGTAACATAAAACATATTTTATGGTTTAATAATTTGTTTCATATTTTTAATGGATATTTACGCAAGAAATATTTTAAATAGATTTTTAATGGTTCCATTATATGTTTCAATGGTTGTTTTAAAAGGAAAGTATTTATAATTTTTTATATTTTCAAAAAGTTTTTTTTAAAGTGGAGGGGTAACATTCCTCAATAAATTTTCCATGTGATATTTCAAAATCCTTTTCCATTGATGATGAAATCCTTGGATATTAATTATTGTTTACTCGAGTATTATCCAAGGATACCAGCACAACCTCTCACGGCTGGATGTAATGAGTTTTTTATTTTTGTTTATAAATTATGTTAATGATTTTATTATTCATTTGGTATAATTATATCATGTATTAGTTTTTACATTGAATTCTATGGGAATAAAGGAAATAATTTGTGTGTATGGAGGACTTCTGCCTTGTGAAGAAATGAGATTTGTTCTTCTGATAAACGGTACATTGAAGGTAATAAGGATTAGTTCAATAATAATATGTGACATATATATGACATAAAATTTATTATTTAATTGTATATATTATTTGTTTTTATTTCTTTAAATCCACTGAGAAAATATAAATAATTTTCACACATTCATAGGACCTACCGAATTCAGGAACGATGTATTTAATTTCATATATTTACCATATATGGATTACTCTAATAAAATATATTCTGAAAATAAATGATATTTATATCATAGTTAAAATTATACATATTATTAAACCATAATCAATTTAATATGGAAAAAAATAAATAATCAAAATATACATGAAAAATGGAATCATTATCCGGAATGTGGATTTAAAATGAATTATTGATAAGGAGTAAATAAAATTTCATAATTAAATCATATATAGTATGACATAAATAAATATGGTTTAGTAATAAATGTGATATAAAATTATATTTATTAAATAGTAGGTTCAAACATGTATGAAATAATTGAAGGCTTAAGGTAATGTATTTTTGTCTCAGTTTACCTTCTTAAGGACATTTGTTATGTTATGAACTTATCATTTTTATGAGGTATATTTTCATCCCCATTGACATGTAATATAATTAATTTATTTATTATTAGGATATTATATGTTTCATTTAATGTTGTTATGTCATTGGTCTAACGATTCAATGTTTCATAATTGTTCAAGATTTTATGATATAACCTCATCAATTTTCAAGATTGATCATGATTATGATAACAATGATCAAATATTATGATTTATATATCATGAAACCCATTTAATTTCTTATCCTCAGGTCTTTTCTATTGAATAAAGATTTTACCTTTATTTTACTCTCTTTATGAATTCAATAGTTTAATTTTTATATTGAAAATTTTCTTTATTTTTCTCTTTGAATAAAACACTATTTCTTCCAAAAGTATAATTTAATAAATATTTATCGAAATATGTATTTAACATTCCTCAAGTTATTTTTTAAATTCATTTTTTCCTTTTTTTCCAATTCAAATTTTTCTAATGATATCTTATTGAATTCTTCCAAAAAATGCACATTTTTCTTTTACCATAAATTTGAAAGGAATAATTTATTTTATTGTTTACGACCTGAATGGAAATTTCTTGACATCATAAATTTTATTATCCTTGAATCTTCATCTAAAAAAATCATGTTTATTTTAAAATATATGTATTTCAAAAATTATTTATGAATTTTCTATTTTTAAAATAGTTATTTTTAAAAATGATATTTTCCTCAATATATGATACCAGTGGTTTTTTTTCAAAATCATTTTTCATATAAGAAGAAATAATTTTATGTTAAATATGACTTATGGGGGATAAGAAAAAATAACACCATTTATATTCATTCTAGAAGTGGTTTATTTTGATGATGAACTCATTGTGATGAATCCCATTTCCTTTCCATAGGATATATCATGATAAAATAATTATAAGAATACATTATTTTTATATCAGTTATACATTGATGAAATGGGGAAATGATTATGAATAAAATTTATTTTCAATCTGAAATAACATGATGAAATTGTTATAAAAAACATTTCATTTCATGTGTTCATATATTATGAATGATTTATAATAATCGGGAACCCATATTTATGATTTTCATTAGATTATTTGTGTGACCTATATCTCCCTCTATAACATTAGAAAAATATTGATATATCATGTTATAAAAAAGATTGTAATGGGTAGTGAACCCGGTTTAGTAATAGGATATTAATATTGTGATATTTTTATGAATGAACCGTGAATACTATAATGATCTGGGGAGTAAACCAATTCGACTCAATTAGTTTTGTTAGTGATCCTAACTAATAATAAAATTATTTTTTATGCTTATTTGTATGCCATAAATTTGTGTCTTAAGAAAATGTTTTTCTCACATGGTTCATGTTATTTGATTACAATATGATTCATGTATTAAGAACTGGAACAATTTATTCCTTGACTCTTATTTAATAGATTATGCTTCCACCAAACCACTATCAGTTTCATGAAGTGTTCCATATATCTCTCATAAGGAAGTAGATAACTATTCCATCACATGCAATGAAGTTATAGATCATACATATTGAACATTATCATTCGTATGAGGAATAAATTGTGAATATTATGGGGAAAATTAGTATTTATATGAAACAATATTACTGACATTGTTAATGTTTTATGGAAAAAGAAAAATCCTGAGGACTAAATGTTTAAACCTATAGATGTAATGGGAATAAAGTATCCTCAGTTGTTGGTACTAAGTGAAATAATTTAGGGAATACTTCATTTTATAGATTAATTTAATTGTGTATATAAAGAATATATTTTAAATTTTTATCATGGGTAACATCTAGGAGATGATGGATCCATGATAAAATTAAGAAGACTGAAAATAACATACCAAAATATATAGGAAAAACAAAGTATTTATTACCAAAACCATAATGTTAATAAGGTATCATTAATAAACATGTAATAAGTGGTCATAAGTATTTCATATATGGTATGATCTATATATTGATGGTCATTAAATATGTTTATAATATTTATTTATTATACAGGAGGATCAAATGTGTATGATGGAATTCAATACTGAAGGTAATGGATTTTCTTATCACATTATACTTCTCTGAGACACAAGCCATATGTACAACCAATTAATATTTTGTGGTATATATAATGGACATGGATGTATTTTATAATTATTATCATTATTATTATTACGATTTACTTATCCATTTTAAGACCTCTTACTCATGGGATTTGTGGTTCAAAATTTAGCAAAACATTAAGGGATTTTCTCTCAATTTTCCTTATTTGAGACATATGTTTTTACACACATATCTTATTTTATGATATTCATATAAATAACCTTTAATATATAATATCATATTTTTTTTTAATTTTCGAGATACTATTAGTTTCTTCTAGTGTGGTTATTTCATGGGTCTTAGGATTTAATGTTACCTTACTGGAAAGTGGTTTATGTTATATTCACTTAATTTATCCAGATTAATCATTATTATGCTTCCAATAATCAAATATTATGATACATCTCTAAAAAACGCATTTATTTTATTATCATCATTTTATTTAAATATAATACTAATTTTCTATTCATTTTCCTCTCATTTCAATCATGATATTAAAATGATGATTTTTAGAAAATTATTCATTATTTCTCTCTTCTGTCTAAAAAACATTTTTATTTCAAAATAACTTTTCCTAAAACATTCTTTTTAAATATTTTTTAAAAAAATTAGAAAGTTCTATTAATGATATTTTTTACCCATGTTTGTCCTTTAATAAAATGTTTTGAAAGGAATTTTCTGGTCATTTTCAAATAAATGTATGTCTTCCTTTGTATAATATGTGAAAGGAATATTTGTTTTAATGTTTACAATAGAAATGAAATTTTCCAAACATTGTGAATATTATTTTCATTAAATGATCCTTTATATTTATTCAATGATATTTTCATCGAAATTTACTTAGCCAATATTTTATGAATATTAATTTTAAAAAATGAGAGTTTTATAGAATCGATATTTTCCTTAAAAAACAATACATGTGATTTTTCATTGATTTTTTTCCCAACCATGATAAAATACTTTGAGGTTACTTATGATTTACTGTGGAAATAATCAAAGGATACCATTTTTATTCCTTATCCTAATGGTTTATGATTATGACAACAAGATGTTTATGAAACCCATTTTTTCTCTATGGGTTAGAACATGAAAAAATTCTTATGTGGCCTTCTTCTTTTCCTACGGGATATAATTTGATGAAATTATGAAATTATTTTTATTTTTTACTTTTCATAGGTTATATTATAGTAAAATGTTTATGAATCCCATATTATATCATGTATTATTATATGATGAATGTTTTAAGATCTTTTGGAACACATATTTATAATTTTCATTATTTTACAGGTGGGACCTATATCTCCCTACAAAAAATTAGGTAAAGATTGATATCTCATGAGATAAATAGTACAAGAACTCAGAGTGAAGCCGGTTCAGTAAGGGATATTTTACACTATGTCAGTGTAATGATTCAAACATTTATTAACACACTTTTCATTATTTTAATTATATGTATTGTGGATATAGAAAACACAAGCACTCATTTTAGTTTATTATATTTACTTAGATTTAAATGACTGTTATGTATCCTTAACATTGATAATATTACCATTTAACAGTTATCACATGACTAGTTTAAATATAGAGTTTTAATAAATCCTGTTTATATAGAGAAAAAGGTAGTGATAGACATAACATGTAGGATCGTACCTTATGAAGCCCATTTATCGAAGCATCCAAGGGATATAGAATTTCAGGGATATTACATAGCCTAAACCCTTGCTAATATCTAATAACTTATGTCTGAGACAAACTATTTACATGAGAAGTTCAATCTCATCGAGATCACAACCCACACCATGATCACAAAACAACCCCATGAATACCCCAACATCACACACGTAACTCATAGGGAGTTTGATGGTGTAATAAAGAGATATGTAATAGGACACTATCATTATGAATGAATTCAGTATTTTTTTAAGAATAATTAATATAAATTCAATCTATTATAGATACATAATAGTTTTTTTAAATCACAAATATTATATTTGGAAAATATTCAAATTCAATTAAAAATTATCTATTTATTAATTAATGGATTTTTTAAATAAATTATTTTTTTAATTAAATAATATTTTTATTAGATATTATTATTAAATTAATTTTATTAAATATAAATGATCAAATAATTTTTATGAAGTCAAATGTGATTTATATGATGGTTTGAAAACTGTTTTGGGAGAAACCCGTCAATTTTCAATAAATGTACGTTTTTATTTTAAAAATTAAAGTTCACGTATTTAGATTTTTTAAGATAAAATGAGTATTTTTTGGGAATCAGCACATCGAAATTACTAATGGTCAATTTTCCAAAATTTTCTGAGACAATCAAATTTCTCGGTAAAAAATAAATACCGTATAAATATATAATGTGTTTTATGACAACATATTGACCCAATAGCAATAAAATAAAATATTATTAAATTTATATTTGGTCAAATATATGTTTCTACTTTAGAATAATGTAATTTTTGGTTTATTTTATTTATTTATAAATCCTTAGTGAATCCTCCAAGATATATAAAATATTGTAAGTGTTTAAAATCTTTTCCTTCAAATTGTGACTCACCTCTACATAGGACAAGGAAATATTTAAATAAGGAAATCCCTTATAGTTATAAAATAATTTATACCACTCTCCATTTTTAGATTCCTAGGAAAACACATGGGATGGTTCGTGGTGTTTAATATTTTAGTGTGTAGTGTCCAAAACCAAAATAATAAATAATTTACCGAACATTCCTATATAAACCCACCCAACCACAATTTTTCCTTCAGTAACCTAATTTTAAGCTCTACAACCCTCTCACCTTAATCTCTAGAGTCAACCCAAGGACCCAAAAATATCTCTAGAAGACTCCCCCATGCCTTTGGTAGTACATAACCATGTATGGGATTTCCCCCTCTCCTTTTTATTCAAGCACCTATTTTATACCATGCCTCTTAATTTTTATTTTCATGATTTAGAATATTTTATTACATACATACTTACATTATATTTTTTGTATACATGAAGAGATCTTCCTTTAACTCTGATTAATTCCCCCTATGATCCTTTAAACCCAGCCATTACTATACCGAAATTCTATAAGGGGATTATCTCTTCTCATTTCCATTCAAGAGTTTCTTTTATATTATGCATCTAAATTCAATTTAACATGTTGATATATTATGTACCATGAAACCCTTACTATCTATCCCATATGAAAATTATGACATACCCCTTTCTCTCTCATCAACCCAATTTATGAATTTTCATATGACGTCGTTATGCGGCCAAAATTACACTGTGATTTTCCATGCCAAAATCATCGTGTAGTGAATACCGTACCAATTACTCTATCAAGGGTATTAAACAAAATTAACATATACATATTTATTAAATAATTTCATTTATGTATTTCAAATTCCTTGATAGTTGAATAATTTATGATGTTTAATTAATCCATGATAAATGATCTATGTTGCACACTTAAGCATGAGATTTAAATGATTATGAAATTTGAACCCTAATAGCACTCCAATGCACTGGGTAATGTTCAGTATCACGATACATCATGTTGGGACATGGTTTTAACTCTTTTTTATAGGAATTTTTTCCATAATGTTGGTATAAGGGTTTACATGATTTATTTATATTAATGATGTAGTATTTTAAATATTTACCACATTTCCATGTTATGATAATCATTCTATACCATTATTTTTTGTTCTTGTTTCTATTATGATGCATTGATATTCTTATTTCCTAAAATTTATTTTCTTATTCATGTTATTCCTTTTAACTCCCTTAATGGGATTTATATATCACCATTTTCTTATGGATGTATTGGGGTTATCCCATGCAATGCAAAGTACGAATGAATGTTGTACATATTTAAAATAATTTTTCAATAATGATATGTATTTTATGTTTTTAGTTGTTATGTAATGTTCCCAATCACCAAAGACACTATAACTATTGATCTTATAAGTTGTATTAAGTGAAAATTTAGGTAATAAATCATTTTTAAATATTAAATAAAGAGTAGGGTTGTGATAGTTGGTATCAGAGGGTAGGTTTAGTTAATTTTGGGATTAAGATTATAAAACCCTATATAAATATTTTGGATAGACTAAGTATAAGAAAATAATCCCTATATTTTTGTGACTATTGAGTATTTGGTTTATCAAGAAAAAACAACCATGTCTAAACACAAACAATTTAAGGTTTCTTTGGAAAAGATGTATCTATGTGTAAAATCCGATTACACTGATTTCAGCTAGACTCAATGGTTATTGGTGCAAGACAATTAGACTTTCAGAACTCTTAGTTCGACACTTCTGGGGTATATTCATTGGTAAATTCAAAATCATAATACAAACTATTATTACTGGAATAAAAAATGTTTCTTAATAATATATGTTTAGATGTTGATCATGGTTGTCTTTGATCGAAGATTAGAAATTAATAATTTAAACAGATTAATTTAATTTTTAAGTAATCCTCTTTTTTCATTATATTATCCTTTATGTGGTTAATAGATAAAATATTTACCCCTAATTTTCCTTTTATTCAAGTTGATGGGGGGTAATAGGAGGAATCCGGCTAACAACCGATGTGAATATCAATGTGATGACGTATCTAATGAGATAGGAAATATGATTTGAGCGGGAATAAAAAAAATTGTCATGATAATATCTCAGTTAACTCATTTTTTATTAGAATCTTTGATAAGGAGATGTTTCCAAACCCTCCACCCCCTAAGAATGGTCATGTTGCAATCAAGAGTTTCATGAGACAAATGCATCTTAATTTTAATAGATTATTTGATCCCTCAAATGACATACAATGGATCAAATATATTAAGAATATCTTCTACATACTTCAATGTTCCAAATAATAGATTGTTCTTCTGCATGCTTATGGTATGGTTGGTGAAGCGGATCAATGGTGGGCATTGATAAAAAATATGAAACCTATGGGAGAGATCGAGGCGATGTGATGATAGGATTTCTGGAAAATGTTTTTCGATGAATTGTTTCCCCACACCATCAATCATAGAATGGAATGCGATTTATGTAAAATCAAGAAAAATGGCAGTGAAACTATTTGTTCATATGAGTAAAACATCACCAGACTTGCATGATACGCCTCTAGTTTTTTTGTTACCCCCAAATAAAAGGTTAACCACTCCTTTTGTGGGCTAATACCTATCCTATAGAAATATGTGGTGATCCTCAACATTGAAAAAAATGAAGATATTGTCCGATGTTACATAAATGTCAAGATATATATTGGAGAATATCAGGGGTATCATTGGGATAAGAAGTAGAATGTATTCAATAATTTTAGCAGTCTGATGGATAAATCCCACGGTTCTTAAAAATTATGGCACCCAACATGCCCAAGGAAATTATGGCCTCAACACATAAGATCATACCCTATATATACCATTTATTGTAGCATTTGAGGGAAATATCTTTTTTGTTATTTTCCTAGTACAATTCGAAGAAAAGATCCAACAACATAAGCATAAGCGGAATCAATTACAGGAGAAGTTCAAGTTCATCGAGATCAGGGCCCAAAAAATTTTCACTGAACAACCCTAGGAAATCCCCCACCATCACCACCTTACTATTCGAGTATATGTAGGTTTAATAAAGGTATATGTTACAATACCATTTTATATTGATTATGTGCATAATTTTTATAGAGAATAAGGAATATACATTCATTCAATTAATGTTATAATGTAATTAATTTTAAAATCACAAATAGTATTTTTGGTTAATATTAAAATTCAATGAAGAAATATATTTTGATGAATTAATGGATTTTGAAATTAAATTAGAAGTTAATAAAATATTATTATTAAATTAATTTTATTAAATATAAATGATTGTAAAATTTTTATGAAGTCAAATGTAATTTTTTTTAATGTGGGAAAAATATTTTTGTCAAAACTTATCAATTTTACAAAAATGAGGGTATTAATGATAAAACTAAATATTCACATTTTTAGAAAAATATATTGATAAAATTTGTATTATTTCTGGAATCAGTATATCAAAATTATGCAGTGGTGAATTTTGCATAAATTTATGAGGCTGTTGATTTTTTGGGTAAGAAATTAATAATGTATAAATATATATTGTGTCATATGACATCATAATGACCCAGTAGTGAGATAACAGAATAATATAAAATTTATATTCATAAATATATTTTTTCCTTTAAAATAGTTTTATTTATTTATTTATTTATTTGATAAAGCCTTAGTGAATCATCGAGGACATATAAAATAATTTAAGATTTTAAAATAATTTCAATGAAAGTGTGAATCACCTCCACATTAGTAAGAGAAATATTTTAAAATATTAGTTCTTTATCCTTAAAAAATAATTTACACCGCGCCCATCATTCAGAAACCATGGAAAAACAATAGGTTGCTTTCTTTTTTTGAATATTTACTATGTAGTGTCTAAAACAAAAATAATAAATAATTCCCTCACATTTCCTATATAAACATACATAATAACCCATTTACATTAACTCAGGATCTTTTTACCTCAAACCCTTTATTTTCCCTACACTTTTGAGTCAACCCAAGGCTCCAAAAATCTCCCAAGAATCCTTCCCTAGCCTTTGGGATCACAAATCCAGGTAAGGGATCTCCCCCTCTGCTTTTTTTTTTGCAGGCACCATTTTTGTCATGCATTTTAATTTCCATTTTTTAGATTTTGGATATTTTATTCCATAACTCTTTACTTTCAATTTTGTATATACATGATGATATCTTCCATTTTCTCAAATTAATCCCCCCTTCGATCTTTTATACCCACTTGTTACAATACTAAAATTTGGTAAGGGATTTCTCTCTTTTCATTACCATTAAAGAATTGATTTTATATTATGCACGTAAATTCCATTTAAAATGTTGGGATATTTTGTTCTAAGAACCCCTTACTATCCATACAATTTATAAATAATGATAGATCATTTTTCTCTCATCAACCCAATTTATAAATTTCCACGTGACGTCCTTGTGCTACCAAATTGCACTGCAATTTTTCGTGCCAAAATCATCGAATAGTGAATACCATACCCATTACTCTATCCAGTGTATTCACCATTATGAACATATATTTATTTATTGATTACATAAATTAATTCATTATACATTTATTGATCGTGTAATAAATGATGATGTTCAATGAAACCAATATATGTGATCTATGTGGCACACTTAAGCATGAAATGAACATGATTATGAATAGTAAGCCCTCATTGGGCTATAATGAATTGAGTAATGTTTAGTATCATGATACCTCATGTTGGGACATGGGTTTACTTGGTTTTTTATGTTAATGATTTAGTGTTTTATGTGGTTTCAACATTTCCCTATTATGATAATCATTATATATCATGGCTTTATTTTCATGTTTCTCTTATGCTCTATTGATATTACTGGTTCCTAAAATGTATTTTATTATTAATTTTATTCATTGTTTACTCCCTTACTGGACTTTATATCTCACCCTTTTCTTCTATATATCCTTATTTTACCCCATGAATTGTAATGTATGAAAAAATGTTCTGTTCTTGTAACATAAGTTTTCAATAAGGATGTGAATTTCATGTGTTAAGTTGTTATGTAATGTTACTGATCCCCAAATACACTACAACTCTTGATCATATGTGTTTTATTAAGTGAATGTTTTTGTAATTTATCGTGGCTAAATAGAAAATATTGATCAGGGTTGTTATTGTTATTATAGGGAGTGAATCGTGACTACTACGATGGTTTTGGGAGTGAATTCATTCCACTATTATAGTTTCTGAAATGATACTTCACTACTGATAAATGTTTTTCAATACTTATATGTTTGGATCAAATATATGGCTTATTTTATAATTATTCACTCTTGGTTCATTTTATTTTATTCCATTATGACCCATGTATTAAAAAATTGTAATATTCATTCCATTTCTTATGCTTATAATCTATGATACACATGGTATAGTTTTCAAATGTAATTGTCATGTTCAGATAAATCTATGCTAATGATATACCGATATCTCTCCTATTTACAGTTACAAAGCATCTGAGCTCCCCCTTTTTTATGCCTCATTTCCCTAGAATACGACGAATGGTTTTATGTATTTCTGGTATAAGAATATTTTTAAGTAGGAAGATCGTTATGGTATATGTTAAAGATATTTCATAAAATAAGAATATTTTGTTCCATTTTCCAAAAGGAACTATATCATTATGTTCCCCATTCATGTGCTTGTGGTATACATATGTTCTATAATTATCATTTCTTTAGAAGTCAAGGATCATTTTTATAACTAATATATTGTAATGGGTTCACTCCCAAACCATTGTAGTAGTCACGTTTTAATCCTAGGAAAATCATAGTGTCAAACGACCTTTACTAAATAGGATTCACTCCACATTTCAATCCTATTTATCTCATGGGTTAACAATATTTACCCAAAGCATCATAGGGATATATAGGTCCAACTCTTAATAAAGTTAAAATCTTAATTATTGTGTGTCTGTGTGTTCCATATGATTATAAAATATTCTTTATAATAGAACCCAATAAATGAAATGGGTTTCATATAAATTTCATTATCAAAATAATATGGAAAATATATAGGTTTAAAAATCATTTCACCATTTCTTCAAATAATAATCTTTTCAAAATGAGCAGGTTTCATAATAGTTTTACCATGTATAACCCTTAGTATAGAAACAAGTTTCATAAACATCTTTTCCTCATAATAGTAAGACATTAAGTGAAATAAAACAATGGAATACTAGGATCATATCCCAAAGAAAACATGTGCTATATATAGGGATGCCATTTTAGATGGATAATTATTTGGGAAGAAAAATATCATGGAACATTTCTTGAGGAAAATATCAATTCTTTTAAAATATCCATTTTAAAAGTAAAAATTCATAAAATATTGGGTCAGTAGTTTTATTTGAAAATAAATCTGAATAATTATAATGTAATATTCAAAACAATAGTGGTCATGATATTGGGAAATTTACATTGATGCTATATATGTCAAAATAGTGATTCCTTTCACATTTTTTGATAAAGGTGAATCGAGCCTTTTTTAGAAAATCACATGAATATTCCCTCCAAAAACAATTGTAAAAATTAAAACAAGGATTAATATTTATTCTATAAATCATTTGTATTATTTTGTTAACTACATATTGAAAACATTTTTCGAAATCATAGTTTTGGAAGTGATATTTTTTTCTACCAAAGAGAGATATACAGGTGATATTTCTTAAAAAATATATTTGAACTATTGACTTCCTAAAAAGATAGAAAATTAATGGATAAAATTTAATATATTGAAATAACTATTTCATAAGAAAATACTTTTTTTATTGAGAGATAGATAATAACATTTCGTTATTGAAATCACAAGGATGAGCAATCCTGATAAACAATGGGATGGTAACATAAACCCCTTACCACTTTGGTAACATTAAATCATAAGACCCATGAAAAAATTATATAAATTGAAACATATTTTATCATTAGAATAAATAAATTAATGATTTTCTATGCAAAATGGTCTATTTATACATCAAAAAGATGATAGATACATAACCTAGTTTATGTCTCAGAGATGGAAAATTCAGTCACAAATCCATTACTTTATGCCTTCAATTTATTCATAATTGTTAAAAACTCGTGTATAATAATTATATTATTATTATAAATATATTATAGAACATTAAATATATATATCATACCATATATGATTTACTTATTTCCTCTTGACTAGTTTATTAATAAATTGCATGATAAAGTCATGTTTTAGGCAATAATTATTTTGATCTCTGTGTATGATTTCTTAAATTTTTGGTCAACTTACATTGATCATAGTTCCATCATAGAAATATTGATAAAATTGGCATACATATCAAATATATTAAATATATATGTATTCAATGTAATCTATATATGTTATATATAGAAAAATAAATACACCATTCGTGGAGATAGTATGTCATATATATGCATGAATGTTGATCTCATTTTCATTATAGATTTAAAGAAAGATAAGTGCATAATATATTACCCTTTTAAAATAATATTTATGTCATATTAATCACTTATTTTCATTAAAAACATATTTATTACCTTCTATTACAGTTTATAAATGAATCACATAGCTTCGCAAGGGGGTAGTGAGCCGTACACTGGAGCGACAATCACTACTGTAATTTGAGATATTTGCAACGAGATATTAACAATGGGATCCTATCGCTAAATAGCTCTTTGATTATATACATTATATATTTATAAACGTGTTGCAACGGGCCCATTTTCCCTTCATAAATAGTTATCTTTTGATATATGTTACATATATATATATATATATATATATATATATATTTCAAAGCCTTTTGCGATTGGCCCGTCACAAAAACGTATTCTCAACGGTCCATTTTTACCATCACAAATACTTATTTAAAAAATATTTATAATCTAGTTTTGATGGTGTCTAATCATAAAAGGTCTAATCGCTTATACTAAATAAATAAATATATTTAATACAATTATTATAAATTAATAAGAAATAATATAAATATTATTTAAAAAAATATAAAAAAATATTATAATTCTAAATATTCAAAAAAATGAAAAAAAATCATAAAATTTTATTGTCATTATTAGTAAAATAAATAAACATTAAAAAAAATAAAATACTAATAAAAAATAAAAAAATAAAAAAATAAAAAAATATTAATATAATTAAATAAAATTAAATTATGAAATATTCGCACCAATAAAAAAGATATAAACTATAAATAGTTCATATTACAATAAATATTGAATTCAAATGTTTTTAACATAATAGAAAATAACTAGGGGGAATACTCTTCTGGAGGTGGTGGGGGAGTTGGAAGAGATGGTGGAGGAAACTCCATCCTTAAAATACGAGTTAGAAAACACATGTACCCCATATGTTCGTTCTGTTGTTGCTACCATTGACACATCTCATCCTTGTGCTAATGCTTCTACTACTGCTGCTATCAACACAAATGCTTCTTGGGCTGATGTTGCTGCTGCCGACACATCACTTCCTGCTACTTCCATAAACTCTCTATAAGCTCACTCTGATCTTTCATCTTCTCCTGATACTGTGAGCTAGAAGATGATTCCTCTCCACGATATCCTTCCAAGAAAGACGCTGACAACCCAGTAGTATCATAATAAGTCCCAAAAGTCATATTATAGCTGATACCAACTATTTTTCCCTTCTCAAAGGCATACGAGGTCACCTGCATTTACTAAACCTCATTAAAATCTTAGAAAATAGTCTGATCGGCCATCTCACCCTGACTCTCACCTATGTATGAGAGGTCACAGTCTCATATGACTCATTAAATTCTAATTTGAAATTAAAATAGTGAAAATATTATATGATGATAATTTTAAAACTAAAAAAGTAATAATACTGACCACAATCCGATGTTGGCAATCACCTCTAATCTATTCTATGGCTGGGTCACTGTACATCATTTGATAAATGTCATACCCCATAATATGATGCTGCTCGACTTACTATATGAATATAAAATAAACTGTTTATATTTAATGTTATATAATATATTTAAAAAAATATACTTACCAGATTATCTCTATGCATACGAAATGTACGACTACAAGCTCCACGTGTCACCTCCTATCTCCCCGGGCTCTGCTGGCCAAATGTTGATCTCCTCTAAAATACACTACCTAACAAGTGTGAACATAATCCATTCCAAATGTGTGATGAAATGTACTCTGGTCAGTGGGCCTTACACGAATCATCAAATACTTTCACTTCTGCTTTATTTATGGTCATCCTCAAATTGTACAAAAAATGATGGAAACGACCATGCATAGACACATCTAATTCCACGTTTATAGCGTCCCGATTGAAATCAGATAATAGATTCCATAAAACATAAAAATAATTATTAATATCATGTTTTTAATGAAATAAATTCCAAAATAAATATTATTTATTTACGTACCAGCCAATGATTGAACACACTGAGCTACACATGAATGAGAATCTATTCCCATTTGATCCATGGCTGGGAAAACAATTTCACAAGATTGTGCTCCCTGTCCAACAACTACATGCACAAAACTATTAAATAAGAATAAATAATAAAACAAATAGTATATAATTAAATTAATGAAAGCTAACTAAAATACATAGGTTACAATACCTCTACTTGTATGGATTGAATCCAATATGTGGATGTCAGTTGAGGATAGGGTCAAGAATCATCAATCATGCAAGATCGTGACCCCTCCACGAACCCCTTGAACCCCCAATAAGTTGTGTGTTGGATGACCCCAAATACATATCATCCAATGGTCGGTCACCCTCTTAAAACTGACGAAATAGATCATCATTAATCTGAAAACAAAACTGATTGTTGTTAGCATATTGTTGAAAATAAGAATTATATATTGATATATATATTAGTCATGATTATAACTAGTATTTAACTATATCAATTTTAATTTACATCATCATATTCATATCTGACAATTTCAATGTCTTCATATTCCTCCTCAGCATCATCAATATTCATATGAGTTTTAGTTTCATCATATATTTCCATTTCAAATTCATTTGTAACATCATTAATATAATTATAACTATTGATCCGTAATTTTGTGGTGTCATCATTGATATTCATGTATCTTTGTTAACAAGATAAATTTTGAGTAGTCTCTTAAAAATTTCAATTTCTTGTACTTCAACTAGACCAAATTCACTTTCTATAAACTGATTTTTCCATGATTTAATTTTTATTATCCTCCACCAATCACTCAGGTCCCTTGAAGTAGCACAATACATTGTGTAATAAATTTGATGAGCATGTTGAGCCAGTAAAAATGGTTCATTTACTATATGAAGGAATTTATATTTAATATAGACGATTCTATCTGTTGGATGATCATGCAAGCCTCTCAGAGTATCCACCCACTAACAATTAAACATAATTTTATAATTTTTCCTAGATTAGACAATTCAATAATTTCATCGATAATGCTATAAAAGTCATCTTCTAATTCTCTATGATGATAACATCTTAAGAAAACTCCACTTTCCATTTTTTTTTGATTCCCCAGATGTAGGTTTTTGAAATCTAAAACCATTCACAATATATACATTATAATATTTATTCTTTTTAGAAGGTGAGTTAATCAATATGCACAATCGCTTATAAATTTTAACAGCATGTTGATAAACCTGAAAATTTGTAAAAAAAATTACAAACATAATAAATAATAAACTAAATTGATATATTAACCCATCAAAAATTCATCTTAACAGTTTTTGAAACTATTGAGAAAACAATTTAATTTCTATCTTCAAGAGAAACTTCTGTAATTTGTGGAAGCTATTTCTTGATATGATTATCATATAATATAAAAACAAAATAAGTTTAATTATTGTAAAATAAATTTTATAATATGTTTTAGAGGAACTCATATAATAAATGATGACATTCCTTCATAGTTGAGAGCAGAACATTAGTATGAGCTCTGTGATGTTCATCTTCTGAAAGACATCATTCATGATATCTGCTAAATACAAGCTCTAGAGGATTAAAAAATAATAATGTATTGTTCATTTCAACATCAAAATTCTCCTCATTTTGTTTCATGCATTTTTTTTTCATGGATATTCAGATTCAATATAATGGTTGTAGAAAAATGAAATTTCTTCTTCCAAATAAGATTCAACAATTGAGCCCTCAACTAATGCATTATTATATAATTATTTCTTCAATTTCTCCATGCATCTCTCCAATGGGTACATCCATTGAAACTGTATTGGGCCTCCACAATTTTCTTCATCTGGAGAATGTAATATCAGATGTTATATTCGGTCAAAGAAATCAATAATAGAGATTTTTTCCTATTTACATTTAATTACAAAAACATATTCATCCAGTTTTCTTAGTGCATCGTAGTCTATTGTCCCCAAAAAAAATGTTTCAAAAAATATTATATGTCTTCTATCGAATCCCAAATCATAAAATTCTATAAACATCTTAATCCAATCGGTAAAATCCATTCAATTATAACATGAAAAAATTTACTTTTTAATCTGGATATATGACCATTCTTAACGCATCTTCCCCAATTGGAAGCATATCCATCTGGATGACTTTAATCTAAAATACACTAATAATATAATAAGTGACTCTCTTTGGATAGTTTATAATTTGATTTTTCCTTCATTAAACTCTGTGATCTAATATTTTCAAAAAGTTCTCTTTATGGTCGCATGCAAATTTGGACATGATCTAATCATGCCTTTACATTATCTTTGGACTTACATGGTGTATCCAAATATGTATGAAATAAATTATCAATATAATTCTTATCAATATGCATGATATCCAACACGTAGAGGACCAAAAAATCATACTAATATGGCATATCCCAAAAAATGATCCATTTTATCCAATTATGTTCTTCTCCAATGCAATGAATTTTTGGAGGTTCATCCCTTTAAATTGTGCCTTTTCTAAAATGAGATATATTCCTATGAAAAGGATGATCAGTTGGAATAAATCTGCAATGGTAGTGAAAATAGAAATGTTTTTTCCCATTGATAAGCATAAATACTTTGCTTTCTCTAAAAAAGTAAGGAAAAAATATTGTACCATATGTACTCTATCCATATAACATGTCATATTTCACTAAGTCACTAATTGTCCAGATTAAGACAGATTTTAGTTAGAAATTTTTTTTCGTAGCAACATCATATATACTCACACCATTACTCCACGATGAATTTCACTCATCAATCAATGGTTTTGAAAAAACATCAATATTAGTTTTTTTTATGTCCTGATATTAATAACATAAAAAAGATATAAGTCCCATTCATCAATATCAATGGAGTTAAATTTTATGGAGTTAGAAAGGCAAGCCAACATTAATACTGACTACCATAATAACTAAACAGATAGAAACCATCTGTAGAATGACCTAACAGCATGTTCCGTGATTCTAAAGAAAAAGACTGATGCACTCGGTCAAAATTATTCCATGAATCACCATAAGATGGATGATTCAAGCTTTTACTAGTTGAAATCATGATTTTGTGCCAAGAAACAATTGTCGTAGTGTTCTGAGACATATATAAAAACTGCAACCATTGGGTAAGAAAGTAATATCTCAAATTCTTTATAGGAATCAATCAAAACTTCCCAAGGTGAGCTTCTTTATACCTTTCTTTTCCTCATGTGGGATAACTATTCAATGACTCATTTTCACCAGAAACATTGATTCAGTCATTTCACAATGCATGAATCTTCTGAAAACTAAGTCACATATTACGAACTGGCCTCATGCTCTCATAGTGATTTTTAGGCAACACATTGCCTTCAGGAAATAGTGTTTTATCCAAAGAAAATATATGATCAAAACAGTTGTTTGAAATTCCATTATTTTATTTAATTGCCATAAATTTTTTGACTGGTTCTAATTTACGTATCATGAAACCAGGATATAATGCATCCCCATCAAACCTCAAAAACTCATAACATTCAGATTGTGCCAACTCGGGAGCTAAATAAATGTCATCCTGAGTTTCAGTTTGTTGAAGAGATGGACGAGCCACATCATTTACTAAATTCTAAAACCAGGATGGATCTGAAATTAAATTATTAGTATCTTTTATGGAACTGTTTTCACCACGTTGATACAAAAAAAATAATATTATTGAAATCCAAAATGTAAGATATATCCACCAATGTTTTCAAATGTGATAAACGTTCTCCGAGTATATTTTTATTAGGACACTTAATTGTGCCTTCTGAAACAAATTCTGGTTTTGATGATGGAAATGGTAAGAAATATTCAACACCCACTATATATATAGGATTCGAACTACAAACATTTAGTTTTTTTGTGTATATTTATCCAAGTGTGATCATCTAATAATTATTTCATTCAAAAAAATTGTTCTATATTTTTTTACAAAATATAAAATAATTACTATTTTTAAATAATTTTAAATAATAAAAACACACTTCAAAAAAAAGAGAAGATAAATAATCACAGCTGTATCTTACTAATTACCAATAATTATGGGTGATGCAATTTTTGGTTGATTGATGACTACTCTTTGGTTTAACGACTCATTTACATGAAACATTCTCATACTAAGATCACAATGAAGTGTCTTCTTAGAGTTACTCATATCCATTATCGTGCATGTGAGAATGCATAAGAGTACCTCCAACCAGATTCTTTGTTGTGATTTCAATGTGAGAAATATGTATATAAATGATCCATCAGAAAAAATATCCCCCTTTTCATCAATGAATCATTTTCTTCTAAATGTCACCTCCTGAAAACATCAAGAAAAATATGGTCCTATGAATGCATATCCAATATCATGCATACGATATTGGGTATGCATACGTAGAATGTAACAGCCCAAGTTTCCATGGTATGCTTCTCTTTGAATAATATAGTAGCATGTGTTGAATGCAACTTCGATTTCTAACACACACCACAACCAATCAATCTAGCCGTTATGAATAGTAATACCCAATTTTTGAAATATAATAAATTTTTTCATTCAAAATGGACTGTATATTTGGATTCAGAATAGTGAAATTAGCCTAGGGTGAATATATTTGGTATTTTTCTGAAGGCTTTCAATTTTTGATGAATAGTAAAAAAACACCAAGTTATAGTTTAAAACTGAATTTTCATTTAAAAAATTATTTATTTTATTTTAATTTATTTTAGTTCAAAATAGATACATAATACCTATATAAGTTCAATGGAGTAAGTTTATAATAATTTTATATATCTAATTTGTTTTTTGAACTTTTTACCGTCTTTTACCCATAACATATGAGAATTTGAAAATTCACATAAAACTAAATTTTACCCCTTATGTGAGTGGAATTTAGAAAATACTTGCGACATGGTTAATATCCTGGAGTAAAATGTGGTTCAATAAGATAAAAATAATTTTTTATGAATAGTAATTTTTTACTTTTATTTACCACGTTTAAAAGTAAATAGGGTAATTAAGGGTAAAAATGATATTATTATTACCCTATCTGCGTACTAATTCTATTGGCTTAGTATAATTAGACAAAAAACAACCATAGGGATAAAATATCAACATGTTTGGTCCACTAGGATTAGATGAGGACATTTATTATTATTTAATTCAATGAAGAGTTAAAAGAGTTAATATCAAAGTTTAATAACTAAAACATTTTTAATATATGGTTATACATAAGATAAATTATATTATAAATATTAATTATAAATCTAAAAAGATTTAATATATAATTTTATTTTATTTATATTATTTAGACATTAAATAATTTAAGTTATGTATGACACAATGGTGATGCAGTAATTACCTAATTAATGAAATATTAAAATAATTGATATTATAAATATCTAAATAAATGTAATTTGAGGCTTCTTATGAATTAAACTAATTTTATTGGTTAATATTACATGTTATGATTGATTAAGTGATTTTATTTCTAATTAATAAAGTTTTTATAACTTTAACAAATATCAATTATTAAATAGTTTCAATATAAACATAAAAGTGCAGTTTAAACAAATATTATATGATTAATTGATATTTTGTTCCTAAAAATATATGGTTTGGCCAAAGATCTTATTTAATTATTTTTTTATCATTAGTGAACCACTTGGGGTACTCTTGGATGTATATAGTATGTTTATTAACCATATAATATAAAAATACAACGAGACATGGTAAATGTCAAACTATTTAACTAAGAGTTAAATATAAATGATAAGGTTAATATAGTGACCAAAACCAATCTAAAATCTATAGGTTGATAGGATTTAGACCCATCCCAACCTTAGCCTTAAAATAAGTAACTTTGGAGCCATTATAAATTGAATATGAATATATTATAAAATAATATTTTATGATTTTTCTAAGGTTCCCCTCACACCTCTTATAAAAGGGCACTCCCAATTCTCTCAAATTCATACCTTCAATGCCTTTTGGATTATCCAAAACCTAAGAAAATACCCTATCAACTTCTTTCACTTCATCCTAGAGGCCATACTTTAGTCAGAAATCCAACTTAAGGAGCCCTTTTCATCAAATCAAAATGAATAACCAGAAGAAGAGGTAATGTTTTCACCACCTTCTTTCAAGTTACTTTCTTCTACCACTTCTTCTTTCATTGTTATTTCCATTCTAAAATAATAAATATTGTATATTATATATAATTTTATGTTATTATAAATTTGTTACAACCATATTCAGTATTCTATCCATCCTGCGGATGACATGTGACCATACGCGCATACGTACGGCTTAACGTTTCCACATCGTGGTGTAATTGTTATTCAACACATTATTATTTGGATGGGTATAATAATGATGTGTAATTCATGTAAATAATAAATACAACATGATAATGAATTTGTATATATGATACACCATCCAATTATATATTATTTTAATATCAAAAGAATGATATTGTCGCTCATGCGAACGAACAGACTATCATCTCTATGAACGCAATAAGATTAATTCCCCATCCTATCCATTCAAGAAAAATTTTCAGTTGAAGATAAAAAATAATATTTAAGGGCTTGATATCATTCAGGATATGAATATGATAAATCCTATTGATAACAAACAAGGTTTATGTAACAAAACATATAAAATAAAATGAGTAAGTGAACACCCGAAATGACGATAATACTAAAATATTATTAAAAAAGAAATATTAAAAGATAATATATGATATCATATTTATGTATATGATTCTTTTATAATTTAATAACAATGATTTAACTATTATATAGTATGTCAACCTACCCTCGACCGTGGAAAATTACAAGGTAAGGGTTAATTTCACAATATCTTTTTTATCTGAGGTTGTTTATATGTAATCATCTACTGGGGCCTCTTTATCATCCACATCCATGTTTATTAAAAATGTATTTCAAAACATTTTGACTATTTACGAGGTAGTGGTTAAAGTAATTTATACCCTTATGTGTTTTTAAAAGAATCTTTCCATCATTTTCCAAACAAGGTACCTTTTGACCTTTTCGGCAAATTTAAGGTAAGAATATTTTTTTAACTTATATGGAGGGTGCGGCTATTTTCCACCATTATAACATCATCAAATCTTCCCTTATAAGCTTATATGAATTGTTTCAATATAAATGTTTTATTTATAATGATGTGACTCTTAATTGATTTCAAAATATAACGAGATATTTCTCTAAAAAGTGTTTTGGTTTCATCTATGTCAACATCCTTTGATGGATATTATGTTTATTTGAAGTTGATTTATAATAATAAAAAACATCCATATTATATTAAAGGTTTTGTGATATGTTTGACTGTGGATGTGCTATTTTAATACCATTCATGATTTATGGTTAATTTATTGACATTTCGTATGCTAGTTTTAATACGAATGTTTATGATATGTTTAAACCTTTTCATGCGAAGAACGTATTGGACTTAGTAAGTGACGGGTGGAGCCCGCTATAGCTCATAGATGCATCGGTAGGTCTCATGAGACAAATAGACATGGAATTGGCCAAGGCCCTTTCCCATTTTGATATATGGTTTTGTCCAAGGCCTTATTTATTTTTAGACCTCTTGGCCGAGGCCTTGACAAAATGATTCATAATATCTTGCATTATACATTTCCTCATTATAAAAATAATATTAGTGGTTCATGTGGTCATTCAACTAGTATAATGACAATTATTATGTTTTATTATGGCATTATTTACTCAGCTCATATTGCTTGCATAAACGTATTCTTGTTTATTTTTTGTAAATTCACGTGGTTTCAATTATTCACCATGCTTAATATTTATGTTATCTTCCACTTTATTGCTTACACTTATTGAGTGTTTGAGATCACCCATTTATTATGTTTCATTTTACCTAGATATGAAGAAGATAGTTATGAGTGACTTTCAGGAATTATTTTGGAGGCTTGGATGTTTCCAATAGAAATAATTAATGTTGTATTTATTTTCAAGTTGTAAAGTTGATCTTATGTAAGAATCTTGTTTCAAATAATACTAAACTGATCGGTCTTTCAAGACATGATTTCCTTGTGATCATTCCAATGATATGTAATAATGTACCGACTCTGGGTAACTGGGGTTGGGGCGTAATAGTTGGTATCAGAGAAAGTTTAGTACAAACCTTGAAAGCTATATTTAGATAATCGTTTATTAGAGCACATACCCTTAAGATAGACTGTGATGATTAGTGTGGAATAAATTCCTAGAATTTTGGTATTTTAGAGATTTTGTGAGTTTTCCTAGATATACATCCCTGTCTGGATACAAGAAAGTAGAGGCGGCTCTGGCACATATGTACCTAGAGGTAAATCCTAAAAACACCGCTTTGAGCTAGACTCGAATGAGAACTGGTGCACGATAATGGGCCTGGAATCACTCATGGTTACAACACTCCCGGGGGATATACTTAGGATAAATCTCATTTTCTTAACAAATAATTATGAGGAGTTTATTAGTATATACCTCCTCAATGAAAACATTTTTATGATTATGGATTATATCCATAAACTGTTTATTTTATGTTAAGTGATTTACACGTTTGGATTTATGTATTGCGATTCATAAACTAATCTTGTGTATGCCATTGTTTAGAAATGGCTCCTATTGGAAGGAATGGATACCATATCAATGCACACAATCCATTTAGGGATTTACCTATTACTCAAGATAATTATAGTGGAGATGGTGATACAACTAGCGATGATAAGCTTATCACCATATTGGGACAACTCACACAGGTTATGAATAATAAACTTACCCGTATGGAGAACCCTGATCCACAATGTGGGGGATCAATGTTAGACAGATTAATGAGCCAACAACCACTAACATTCAACTAGAGTACATACCATTTAGTATCTGAGCAATGGATAAATTCCTTAGAAAAAATATTCCATGCCTTGGTGGTAATGAAAGGGAAAAAGTTGTAATGGCAGTTTACTACCTCACTCGAGATGCTGATCAATGGTGGTCATTGATTCAAAACACAAAAAAAGATGATGTAATATCAAATATGCAATGGATGAAGTTTAAAGAAATTTTCATAGAAAAAACATTCCTCCTTACCATCGAGCGGATATGGAAATACAATTTCTAAGTCTGAGGCAAAAGGAGGATGAAAACGTCTCAAAGTTTGAAGATAACTTTACAAGGATAGAGAGGAATGCAGAAGATTATATACCTAACCCAATAAGTAAGATTGATCATTTCATTGATGGGTTAAATCCATTTCTCCGTCAAGAATTAGTATCACAATCCTTCTCATCATACGAAGATATTGTCTCGTGTGGTATCAAGACAGAAAAGGAATTCTCTAAGTCTTTTGTCTTTAAATAAAAGCAAGAGAAGAATAGATCTTATGAACACTCTGGGAATGGAAATAAAGAAACATAGAAGAAGGGGAGAATTGAATTTCAACCATGTGATAATTGCGGTAGGAAGCACCCTAGTGCCTGTCTAAAAGGAAAGGGAGTATGCTACAAATGTGGACAAAAGGTCATATTGATGGTGATTGTAAGGGAAATAAATAAGCTACCCTTCAATGCTACAACTGTATGGAGATGGGAAATTATGAAAATGAATTTCCAATGCATAACAGAAAATTACCTCAAAAAAGGCCATGAGATCAAGGTCAGGATTATTCTATCACTACTGCTGAGGTAGAAGCTCCGAAAGACATTATGGAAGGTAATTTAATAGTTTCCACAAGTTTAGAAAATAATTTATTTGATTCTAGACCGTCACATTGTTTCATATCTTCGTATTTTTCAAAGAAAATTATATATTTCCAATTTTATTTAACAAGGGAGTTGTAAGTCAAAACTCATAAGGGTAGTATAATTGCAATAATGTTTTGTGAATCAGTCCCCATTAGAGCACATAAATGCTCATTATTTGCTGAACTCAACGTCATAACCATGATTGAATTTGATATAATCCTCTGTAAGGATTGACTTTCAGACCATGATGTGAAGATTTATTTGAAGAAAAATGAGGTTATGATTTTTGATGACAATGATAAAGAACACCTTATCTTTAGATCATAATCACCACCACCTGATTCATATCTAGAACCACTCCCAGTAGCTCAACTAAATTCAATTATTGGGGAGGAAGAGAATGAAATAATTGTGGGTAATGAAAGGAATGTTTAAATATAGGAAATAACTATTATGAAATAATATGTAGATGTGTTTTCGGATGATTTACATGGAATCTTCCAGAATGGGAAATTGAGTTTTCCATTGATTTAATTCCTAGTTCAAGGCCTATATCGAAGAACCCTTATAGAATGACAACTGTGTAATTAGTTGAACTAAAGAAAAAACTAGATGATTTGAGTAATAAAGGATTTATTCTCCCTAGTGTTTCTCCATGGGGAGCCCCTGTCCTTTTTGTTAAGATGAAAGATGGATCTATGTGGTTATGTATTGACTATCGGGAAACCAATTCTATAACAATAAAGAAGAAGTATACCATACCATGAATTGATGATTTATTTGTCCAACTACATGGAGGTAAATAATTCTAAAAGATTGACCTTGGATATGGATACCATCAGTTGTTTGTGAAGAGGAAAGACATTCTAAAGATAGCATTTCAAACTAGTTATGGGCATTACGAGTTTACAGTAATGCCTTTTGGATTGGCTAATGCACCCTCTGTCTTCATGGATCTAATTAATATATTTTTCAAGGAATATCGTGATGAAATTGTATGGTATTTATTGATGATATCCTGGTAAACTCCAAAAGCTATGAAGATCATTAAAATCACTTGTGAATTATATTAAAGACTCTGAGAAGACTTGAATTATATGGGAAGTTTAGCATGTGTGAATTATGGTTCAAGGATATTTCTTTTCATGGCAATATTATCGCCAAGGATGGAATCCATGTTGATCCTTCTAAGACCAAGGAAATCCAAGAATGGCCAGAACAGACGATTATTATTGAGGTATAGTGTTTTTTGGGTTTATTAGGTTATTATCGACGTTTCGTCCAGAATTTTCCCCAATTGGATAACCCATTAACAAAGCTCACATGTAAAGGGGATAAATTTGTTTTGACAAAAGAGTGTGAATAATGTTTTGAAGAACTGAAGAAAATATTAGTCAATGCTCATATATTGACACTACCATCAGGGAATGATGGGTTTTTTATTCATAGTGATGCTTCAAAGAAAGGACTTGGTTGTGTCCTTATGCAGAATGATATAGTTATTTCCTATGCATCATGACCGCTGAAAATTAATGAGGAAAACTATCCTCCTCATGATATTGAGTTAAAATCTGTAATATTTGATTTGACGATTTGAAGACACTATCTCTATGGTAAAAAATGTGTGTTTTATACTGATCACAAGAATTTAAAGTATATTTTCACACAGAAAGATATCAATATGAGGCGAAGGTGATGGTTTAAACTACTTAGGGATAATGATTGCACGATACACTACCACCAGGGGAAGGCAAATAAGGTGGCAGATGCTTTTAGCAGAAAGTATCAGGGAGTTTTGAACAAGATGAGAATTTAAAGGGATCCTATTTTTATGGATCTAGTGATGATGGACATGGGAATATCCATAGAAGGTGAAACATCAATGATTTTTTAAATGGTTTCCAACCCATATTTACTAGAAAGGATTAAGAGTTCTCAAATAGATGATGTAGAGTTTCAGAAGAAAATTAATGCTGCGAATGATGGGATATTGAGTGACTTTGTGTATGAAAATCGGATTTTGAAATTTGGGAAGAGACATAGTGTTTTCAATATACCTCATCTAAAAAGATAATTGTTGGATGATGCTAATAATTCTAATTTCTCTATACACCTTTGGAGCACCAAAATTTATAGAGATTATAAGTAAAATTTTTGGTTGGACAAAATGAAGAGGGAGATTGCTGATTTTTGTCAAGTTTTATGGTTTTTCAACAAGTGAACGCTGGAAGGAAATAGCCTGAAAGAGTATTGCAACCTCTTCCCATAAATGAGTGGAAATGGGATAATATTAAAATGGACTTTTTCATGGTACTACCAAAGACTCCAAGAAGGAAGGATGAAATATGGGTCATTGTTGATCGTCTTATCATGTCTACACATTTTACTGCTATAAGGGACGATTTAACACGTGAATGTCTAGAAATAATATATATTATGGAAGTTGTGAGACTTCATGGAGTACCCCTAGCAATTGTTTCTGATTGTGATCCCTGTTTTACATCAGGATTCTGGAAACCTCTTTAGAAAGCCCAAGATATTGAGATTCGTTTGAGCACTGCCTACCACCCAAAACTGATTGAAAATCATAATGAACTATTAAAATATTAAAAGGCATGTTGAGATCCTACTCACTTGACTTTAAGGGTATGTGGGATCAATATTTACATATGGTAGAATTTTTCTATAACAATAGCTTCCATTGAAGTATTCTGATTTCACCATATGAAGCATTATATGGAAACAGATGTTTCACACCAACCTATTGGGATGATGTTGGTGAAAGAAAACTTGTAGGCCCGGAACTGGTAGAGGAAACGATGGAAAAGGTGAAGGTAATCCCAAACCACATCAAAGCATCTCAATGAAGGAAGAAGAGTTATGCCGATAACAGAAGGAAGGATTTGGAATATTAGGTAGGAGATCATGTTTTCATGAAGTTGTCACCACAGAAGGGTGTTATACGTTTCGGTAAGAAGGGAAAATTGAGTCCTAGGTACATCAGACCATTCGATATTCTAGAATGAATTGGGGTTATATCTTATCGTTTGGAAATGCTGCCAAATCACTCCAAAGTTCACGATGTGTTCCACATATCACTGTTGAGAAAATATGTGCCTGACCAAATGCATGTACTCACCTATGAGAAATTAGAACTAGAACTATACCTGTCTTATTACGATGATCCTGTCAAGGTTCTTGATACAAGAGAGAAAGTGCTGAGAATCTAGACGACTTGTCTAGTAAATGTTCTATGGAGAAATCATAAGATGGAAGAGGCAACATGGGAACCTGAGGAACATATGATGAAGAACCACCAATGTATTTTTATTCATTAATTTTCTAGATATTTTGAGGATGGAATTATTTTAATATGGGAGAATGTAACTCTCCAATCTTCTATGGTACGCTTCTCTTTGAATAATACAATAGTGTGTGTTGTACGCAACTTCGAGTTCTAACACACACCACAACAAATCAAACTAGCCGTAATGAATAGTAATACCCACTTTTTTAAATATTATAATTTATATATTTCAAAATGGACTTCATATTTGGAATCAGAATATAGAAATTATCCTAGGGTGAATTTTTGTTATTTTTCTAAAAACATTCACTTTTTGATGAATAGTGAAAAACACTGAGTTATTGTTTAAAACCGAATTTTTATTTAAATAATTATTTATTTTATTTAAATTTAATTTAGGTCAAAATAGATACATAATACCTATATATGTTCAGTGGAGTCACTTTATAATAATTTCATACATATAAAAATGTTATTTAACTTTTCACTGTCTTTTACCCATCTCCTATGAGAATTTGTAAATTTGCATAAAACCTAATTTTACCACTTCTGTGAGTGGAATTTTGAAAATCCGAGAGGCATGGTTAATATCAAGGGGTAAAATGTGGTTCAATAAGATGAAAATAATTTTTTTGAATAGTAACATTTTACTTTTATTTACCACGGTTAAAAGTAAATAGGGTAATTAAGGGTAAAAATGATATTATTATTACCCTAACACATGTCATAATTCTGTTGGCTTAGTATAATTCGACCAAAAACAACCTTAGGGATAAAATATCAATCACTTTGGTCCAATTGGATTAGTTGAGGACATTTATGATTATTTAAATTAAAGAAGAGTTAAAAGAGATAAAATCCATGTTTAATAACTAATAGATTTTTAATATAGGGTTATACATAAAATAAATTAAATTATAAAAATTCATTATAAAGTACATGATTTCATACATTATGGTATTTTTTTTATAATTTTGATACATTAAATAATTTAGGTTATTTATGACACAATGGTGATGCAGTAATTACCTAATTAATGAAATATTAAAATAATGGATATTATAAATATCCAAATAAATGTAGTTTGAGACTTTTTATGAATTCCACTAATTTTATAGGTTAATATTACATGTTTTTATTGATAAATGGAGTTATTTTTAATTAATAAAGTTGTTATAACATTAACAAAAATCAATTATTAAATACCGTCAAAATTGACATAAAAGAGTATTTAAAAAAATATTATATTATTAGTTGATATTCTATTCATCAAAATATAAGGTTCGGTAAAAAGAATTATGTAATGATAGGTGTATTATTAATGAACTACTTGGGGTTCTCTTTGATGTAAATAGAATGTTTATTAACCATATAATATAAAAATACAAAGAGAAATGGTAAATGTAAAACTATTTAACTAAGAGTTAAATATAAATGATAAGGATAATATAGTGACCCAAACCTATCTAAAATCTATAGGTTGAAATGATTTCGACCCATACCAACCTTATACATGAAATAAGTCTCTTTTCATCCATTATAAATTGAATATGAATTTATTATAAAATAATATTTTAATTTTTTCCTATGGTGCCCCTCACCCCTCTTATAAAAGGGAACTCCCTCTTCTCTCAAATTAATACCATCGAAGCCTTTTGGCTTGGCCAAATCCTGCCCAAATATCCCCTCAAATTCCATCAATTAATTTTAGTGTCCTTTATTTAGTCAGAAAGCTATCTTAAGTAGCTCTTTTAATCAAACCAAAAGGAAGAACACGAAGAAGAGGTAATGTTTTGACCACCCTCTTTCAAGTTCCATTCTTCTTCCACTTATCCTTTCTTTATTATTTCCATTATAAAATAATAACTCAAGTATCTTCTATATATTGTGATATTATTATAAATATGTTACAACCATATTCAGTATTCTATCCATCCCGTGGATGACCTGTTACCAAACATGCGCACGTACGGCTTCTTGTCTCCACGTCGTGGTGTAATTTTTATTCAATACATTATTATTTGGATGAGTATAATAATGATGTGTAATTCATGAAAATAATAAATATAACATGATAATGATTCAGTATATATGATACACCATCCAATTATATATTATTTTAATATCAAAAGATTGATATTGTCGCTAATGCGTACGTACAGACTACATTCTCCATGAACGTGATAAAATTCATTCCCCCTCGTATCCATTCAAGACTAATTTTCAGTTGATGACTAAAAATAATGTTTAAGGATTTTATATCATTCTGTATATGAATAATATACAACCTATGGATAACAAACAGGGCTTATGTAACAAAATATATAAAAGAAAATGAGTAAGTGAACACCCAAAACGATGATAATACTAAAATATTATTAACAATGAAATTTTAAAAGATCATATATGATATTATATTAATGCATATGATTCTTTTATAATTTCATGAAAATTATTTAACTATTATACATGAGTTTACCTACGCTCGACTAAGGAAAAGTACAAGGTAAGAGTTAATTTCACAATCTCTTATTATCTGAGGTAGTTTATACCTAATTATCTATTAGGACCTCATTATCATCCACATCCATGTTTCTTGAAAATGTAATTCAAAACATTTTGACTATTTACGATTATGTGTTTTGAAAGGAATCATTCCATCATTTTCTAAACAAGGTACCTTTTAACCTTTTCGACAAATTTAAGGTAAGAATGTTTTTTTAACTTATACGGTGGGTGTAGCAGTTTTCCTCTGTTATAACATCATCAAAGCATCCCATACAAGCATATAAGAATATTTTCAAGATAAATGTTTTATTTATAATAATGTGACTCTAAAATGATTTCAAAATATAAAGATATATTTCTCTTAAAATGGTTTAGATTTCATCTATGTCAACATCCTTTGATGGATTTTATGTTTATTTGAAGTTCAATTATTATAATACAAAACTTTCATATTGTACTGAAGGTATTGTGATATGTTTGACTATGGATGTGTTATTTTTATACCATTCATTTTTATTGTTAAAGTATAGACATTTCGTATGCTAGTTTTAATATGAATATTTATGATATGTTTAAACATTTTCATATGAGGAATGTATTGGACTTAGTAAGTGATGGGTGGAGCCGCTATAGCTCCTCGATGCATCGATAGGTCTTATATGGAAACTAGATGTGGAATTGGCTGAGGCCCTTTCCCATTTTGATATGTGGTTTTGGCCAAGGCCTTTATCATTTTTAGACGTCTTTGCCGAGGCCTTCAAAAAATGTTTCAGAATGTCCGGCATTATACATTTCCTCATTATGAAAATAATATTGATGGTTCATGTGGTCATTAGACTAGTTTAATTCCAATGATTATGTTTTATTATTGAATTATTTACTCATCTCATAATCTTGCCATAAAATATTCATGTTTATTTTTGGTAAAGGCATGTGGTTTCAATTATTCACCATGCATAATATTTATGTTATCTTCCACTATATTTATTACCCTTCCTAAGCGTTTTAGATCACCCATTTCTTATGATTCATTTTCCCAGGATATGTAGAAGTTAGTTATGAGTGACTTGTGGGAATTATTTAGGAGGCTTGGATGTTTTCAATGGAATAAATTCATTTTGTATTTATTTTCAATTTGTAAAGTTGAACATATGAATGAATCTTGTTTCCAATAATACTAAACTGATCGGTCTTTCGAGACATGAATTCCATGGGATCATGCCAATGATATATGATAATGCACCGACATTGGGTAACTAGGGTCGGGGCGTAACATATAATCACATTTTTCATAATGTTTTGAGTGAGTGAGAGTTAATAGGAGAAGAGTCATCGAACAAATGGAGTTCCACTAATCAAATGAAAATTGATCCAAGTTCATACAATTTATTACAATTTATTCATAAATATCGATAATTTATTCCAAATTTTGGTAATTTATTCTTAATTATTGATATTTTTTTCGTAATTATTGCTAATTTTCCCTAATTATTTCTATTTTTTTAATATTGCTAAATTTCTCTTAATTATTGCTAATTTTTCCTAATTTTTTCGTAATTTTTCAAAATTATTCCTAATTATTCTAAATTATTACTAATTTTAAATAATTATCAATAATAATCACTAATTATCTCCAATTATACCTAATTATCCCTAATTATTAATATTTATAATAATTCCTATTTATCCTTATTTATACACATTTATCCCTATTTATCCCTATTTATCCTTGTTTATCATTATTAATCACTATTTATGTTTAATTATGACTAATTAAGATTAATTATTACTATTTATTACTAATTATTACTAACTATTACTAATTATTTTTAACTTTTACTAATTTTTACTAAATATTACTAATTATTACTAATTATTTCTATTTATTACTATTTGATACTATTTTTTAATATTTAATAATAACTATAACTAATTATTACTATTTATAACTAGTTATTACTTATTATTACCAATTATTACCAATTATTACAAATTATTACAAATTATAACTAATTATTACAAATTATTAGTAATTATTACAGTTTATTACTATTTATTACTAATTATTAAAAATTATTTCTATTTAATAATATTTTTTACTATTTTTTACTATTTATTACTAAATATTACTAAATATTACAAATTATTACAATTTTTTACAAATTATTACAAATTATTTTATATTATAATTTATTTCTAATTATTAAAAATTATTAAAAATTATTATGAATTATTACTAATTATTACGAATTTTTACACTTTTTTACTATTTTTTACTATTTTTACTATTTTATTACTATTTATTACTATTTATTACTAATTATTAGTTTTTATTACTAATTTATTACTAATTCTTTATAATTGTTACTAGTTGCTACTATTTGTTACTAATTATTACTAATTGTCACTAATTGTCACTAATTGTTACTAATTATTACTCATTCTTAATATTTATTGTATTTATTACTTATTAGTACTAATTAGTACAAATTATTAAAATTTATTACTAATTGTTACTAATTATTATAATTGTTACTAATTTTTACGAATTATTTCTAATTATTTGTATTTGTTACTAATTATTAGTATTTATTACTAATTATTATTATTTAATACTAATTATTAAGAAATTTATGATTATTTTACAAATTATTACTATTGAATACTAATTATTACTATTTATTCTAAATTATTACTAATTACAGCTAATTAATAATAATTTGCGTTAATTATTATTAATTACTGACTAATAATACTATTAATTACTAATTACCACTAATTATTTATATTCATTACTAATTATTTTTAATAATTCATAATTAATTGTAATTATTAATAATTAATACCAATAAATTAAATTTTTTATAAATAAATACTGATGAAAAAATAATCTAAATCTAATGTAGTTAAAACTAATTAACAATAATTAAAATTAATATAAATAATTAAAATAAATATTAAATTAAATAAAACATAAATACCTTTAAACATGATCTCTTTTAGGTTGAGATGACTTCCAAAACTTCTTTGTAAAAAAACTAACTCAGAGAAATTTTCACTCTAAAATTAGTGTTGAGAGAGAGAGAGAAAAAAGGAATTGAGAGGATGAATAAAAAAATAAATGGGGGTATATATAGGATAGATTAGTTGCGATGGTAGAATTTGTTACAGGACCTTCATCACAAATACCTTCGGCCACATTAATTACTATTGGCAGTTAAAAGGGTATTTGCGACCGGACCCATTGAAAATATTGTCATGCAGACACATTATTTACGACGAGGCGACATCCCATCGCACATTCTATTTACTGCCACTGGGTATTTGCGACGGGTCCTGTCACAACAAGTGACGCATAGATGAACTATTTGCGATGGGTAATTTCTCCATCGTAAATAGTATTTTACCTTTTCTGGTTATTTATGATGGGGGGTTCCTCCCCATCGCAAATAACTTTCCCACAGTTTTCCATGTAAACTGGGCCAAACCACGCCTAACTTTTGGAGACGGGACCCCATGTCCCATTGCAAATAACCAATTTTTTGCAACAGGTCGATGCCCCCATCTCAAAAATGCATTTTCCCCGTAGTGATTATTGTTTTCCCAATAATGGAATTTAAGGGGTTATATGTTATTTAATAACTACATAAGCCTATTAATATCATAGATATATCATATAAACATTTAATGAATCATTTTATCCTTCTATGGGAAAAGGTGATGGAAAATGAATAACATCAGTTCATTAGACGGTAGTTCGTCATACACACGAATAAGGATTTCAGTGAAATTAATGGATGATAATAATGATATCCCAATGGTATCATCGGCAGTTGATTGTTTGAAATGTTTCGATTGTGGGAATTGTGAAAATCAATGTCCTCGGGGGAATCTTGTGAAGAGATTCATCATGGTGGTATGAGTAATGGTTATATTGATGATTATAAAGATACTAAGAAAGTAATATGAGAGATATCGTTGTTCCATTAGTATTTATTATGATAAAAATGAAAAGAAGGAATAAATTTTGGCTGAGTTATTTTAATACAAGATTAATATTTCATTTTATAGGAAAGATTTGTTTAGGAATTGGACGTTGAGTCCCAATTAATAGTTTAATAATGAAGTAGAATAATTGAATTGTTTATTTTATAGAATTTATGAATTATGAAATATATAAGGAATGATTAATATATGTTTTTTGATAATCATTTCCATTAATCTGTTGAATAATACTGATGAAATAAAAAGTATATTTAAGGTAAAGATAGTATTTTATTCTTAACATCTGATTAAAGGATTATATTGCTTGAAGTTTTCCTGATGCTGAAATTATGATGTGTGGATAAAGAGATGATTTATATGGATAATGTAAATTGGATAGTATTGATTACTCTATTGATGGTAATGTATTTTTGGAAATGTATTTTTTTTATAATTTATGGGGTTAATATTACATTTGGATTTATGAAATATTCTCAATAATATGTTGTTTTATTTATAAAAAGAGGAAGTAATTATGATTTCATTATGATTTTATAGTAATTTAGTATATCACCATGCTTCTAGAGAATATATTATCAATATATTCACATATTTGGTTTGTGACATTAATATATACTTTATGGTGCTTTATTATAAGTGATACGTTGATTTTTTAAATTTAGTAACCTTCTTTCTAAATTTTTGGAATTTAAGTTTGGTTAGACATGGAGGACCCGCAAGGATGACTTTTCCTAGAATAGATTATGTTGAATATTATATTTTCGGAGATAAACTATTCCAAATGTCTATTTTTTATAAAAACTAGGGAAAGGGATAACAACTTATAAATATTTTGTGGATCTTATGATCCATTAGTGCTTCAGTCATAAATCAAATTTCATATTATTTTCTTAAAGTAATAGATAAAGTGTAAAGTAATCAAATCATAAACGATGAATGAGATTGTTCTTAAGAAATAAAATCAGTCAATGTAATTATAACATCTTGTGAAAATTATTCAACTATAATAAAAGAGCCATTAAATAAATTTCTATTAAATTACCTTTATTTCTTATGATTGAATATAATTTTCACATATCTCACATTTATTGATTTTTAGTTGTTAAATATCTCCATACAATGTTCTAAATCACTATCTATTATAATTTGGATGCCAGTTATCTCTTTAATGAACCTATTTTTACTTCTCAAGAATGCTCTCTTACATGGAAAACTGGTTATATTTTATTTTAGATGACCTTCATACACCATGATTTCTTTTTTGAAGTTGAATTACTACTACACTTTTTTTACAATGTGGCTTTCTAATGAATGGATTTTCATATATTAAAACCCTAATTATCAAGTACAATTTAAAATTGAGAGTGAAAAATTTATGAAATCTGGGTAGAATTTAAAACCCTAATATTTTATGAAATATATATTTTTTAAAAAAAGTTAATTTCTTCGATATATTGCATTTCACAAAAAATTGAGTTTCAATTAAACAAGTCAAACTATTAAAACATAATTATTTATTATGATAGGTATCCCATAGATATTGGGATAAATGGTTTGAATATTATTAACTAAATTATAAAAAATATGGTTTAAATAGTTGTATAATATTATTTTTTTGGTCCCCAATAAATTATAAATGAAGATAAATACTATTTGAAAACAAAGAAAATCTTTTTTAAAAAAACTATTTTTATGAACAAACTCATGGTTTACCTCTAAAATTTTATGCAATAACTTTTAGTGAATTATTTTAAATAAAATTATAATTTATATATTTATTTTTTATTTTCATCTGATCTGATTTATAGAAATGAGATTAAAAATTCCAGTTTTTCACATCAAACTATATTTGTATAAAAAATAATATTTTTCACATTTTAGGAAATTATTTTAAAATTAATTTTTTTACACTTTTGTAAAATTTATTTTATAAAATATAATTAGTTTTTTATATAATCGTGTAATAATTAATTATTTATAATTTTTGATAATTTTATGAGAAGATAATGTTTTCGATGAATAATGAAGAGACCAGTTTTCATTAAGAATTATCATTTATTTAAAAGAATTATAAAACACATTAATTGTTTAAACATATATCTAAATTAAAATTAATACATTTTTATATAAATTTGTCCAATATGGGTCATGGGAATAGAATTTATTTCTCATTTATATATAAAAATGTTTTAATCTTTTGAACTTTTCCCCTTTGGAAAAACACTTTTTCGTCATGTTTGTATGATTAATTTTATGTTAAAATTTTCAAATTATTTGAATAAAATTTTGAAAATTTTATTGGATATTTTCAATCAATATGACTTATATTTTCTAAAAATTTCATCTTAATTTTTTTCCATAATTTATAGTAAAATAGTATAAAATAATTCACACGATTTACGTAAAAGTGTGTTTTTAGTGGTTTAAAATAGAAATAAAAGGATTAAAAATAACATTAATATTATTTAACACCCCTTTAAGGGATATATTTTGACATTAAATATGTTATTATATACAATGAACCATTTTTTTTAGTTTTTTCAATATGAAAAACAACGGTATGCATTTTTGTTTTCAAAATTTAAATGTTTATCACTCACCTCAATTATAAAAGGAAACACCATATCCTCTCCTCTTAACACTTCTAAAAAACATTGGTTATTCCAATATCAATCAAAATAACCTCTATAATTAATTAACATCATTCTATAAGAATTATGTTTTCATAAAACCATCCTAATAATCCTTTTGGTACAAACCAAATTGTGTTTTCTAAAGAAGAGATAACATCCCTAATCGGGTGTTTAATTTTATCTCTTCCTAAACCACTTAATTTTTTTGTTAAAACGTAATGATATGATAACATAAGTATCTTATATATAATAATATGTTATTATGTTAATTGTATGACAAAATCCTTTATCCTCTTCTATCAAATGTGTCATGAAATTATCATTTGCGTATAACACAGACTATCACCTTATGAACCGATGTAATTATTTTTCAATCAAAACCTCTAATCGCTAGATATAATTATGTATTTATTTTTTTAATATGATATATATTTTATTCTTCTTCTTCTTTAATCATGATATCTCATATTTCTTCTTACATTACATTTCATGTGAATATGATAAGATCGTTCGTGTGTAAGGTAGACTACTGCCTTGTGAAGTGATGTGATTTGTTATTCATATATGATTTACATGGATGGTAATAAGGATAGGTTTAAATAAAAATATTTCACATATATATATATATAACAAAAAAATTATTCTGTAATTATAATATATATTTTTTAATTTTTTTTCAATCTATTGAAAATATGGAAACGATGTTCATGCATCTGTAAGACCTACCGTATCCATGAATGAAAAATTTCACTTCTTGTATGTAAATTTGATAGATTACTATAAATAAATTTATTGTGATTATATATCATATTTATATAATTATTAACATTATGGATATGACGTAATCATGATCTATATAAGATTATCGAAAATAATAAATCAATACTTATACGTACAACAAAGCAGTTATTATCTGAAACATGATTTTAACATAGAATTATCAATTAGTGTGAAGTAAAAGGTTACAAGTAAATAATATATAGTATGAAATATATAATTATGTTTCTATTATATTTATAAAATATAATTATATGTATTATATAGTATATTTTAATGTGTATGAAATATGTCAAGACTTATGTTTTGGGATTTCCATCTCAATTTATACTTATGTGAGACAAATGCCATATTCACCACCATTTTATTTTTTGTGGTACGTATAATGAAAATTATTTTATTTTATGATTCCTCTAATTCATGTTATGTTGATTTTTATATCCATTATTGGATATCTCGTTAATAGGGATTACGATTAATAATTTACCGAAGTGGTAGGAAATATTTGTCTCAATTTTTCCTCTTCGAGACATACACAATGTTAGGAACCAATAATCATTTAGAAAGTCTATCCAATGATGAAATATTATGATCAATATCTAATAAAACTAAATATTTTTATTATAATATATTTATTTCATGAAAATAAATAATTTCCTATCATTTTCCTCTCTTTATGTTTATAAAATTTTAAAATAACTGTTTTATGAAAACTTATTTTTATTTTCTTCATCAGTTGAAAACATATTTTTTATTCCAAAGAGTTTTTTAGAAATATATTTCCAAAAACTTTTGTTGAAATTACTAAAATAATTTATTAAATTCATTTTACTGGTGCTTTAATTTTTAAAAAATAATAATAATGGAATCCTTATGAGATTTTTGAAATTATTCCCATTTTGGTTTTATCAAAAATGTGTAGGGAATCATTTCATTTAAGTGTATGAACAAAATCGTTTTCTCTACCATAATACATAAACATTATTTTAATAAATAATTTATATTTTGTAAATATTATTTTCAATGAAATTTATATTAAAAATATTTTAATCTTTACAGTTTTTTCAATGTTTAAATGATATTTTCACCAAGCGATGTTCTAAATTATTTTTAAGGACTCCATTATCAGTTTTAGAGGATATTTTCTAATTAAAGGTATTTTTGAAAATGTTTTATATTATAAAAAAGTTTTTTCTCAAAATTGTAAGGTTTATTTTTTTCATGAATAGTTTCAAATAATATTAAAATCTTCAGTTATATTTTTTCAATTATTATTTTCAATGAAATGAAATTGGAAAATGTTTTTTGTTTTTAAAAGTTTTTTACTATATGAAAAGGATAATTTAATCAAGAAAAGAGATAAATGATATTTAAATATGGATATAATATTATTTAGGGTTTATTTTCAAATAAAATGATTTACAATATAATTTACGAAGATTTAGTTTTACAGAATGTTTTTTAACGAAATTATATTCCCCCAAGAAATGTTCATTGTTATCATTTGGAATGAAAATTCCTTTTTATATTCCACTTTTTGATGTCACTTATTGTTCTATGGGGATATTATCCAAGGATTCCATTATTATAATTCATTAAAAGGCATATATGTATGATGAAAAGATGTTTATGGAACCCATTTATCTTCCACAAGTTATACCATGATAAAATGATTTTAAAAATAATTTCTTTTTCCATTGGTTATGATATGACAAAAAGATAAAATTATTATGAAAATTGTTGCCAATATATATGTTATTCTATGATGAAATGTTTATAAATAAAATTCCATTTCACGGGTTTTGATATGATGAATGTTTTATGATATTTTGGCACACAAATGTATGATTTTCATTATGTGATGGGTGGTACCTATATATACCTTTAATTAATTGGGTAAAATTTTATATATCATGATATAAATAGAAATGGAATGGGATTCGAATCCATTTTAGTAAGGGACTCTATCCACTATGAGAGTCATGGGAGTGACATTGACTACTATGATTTTTTAGATATTGAATCCATTGCACTATGATTGTGTTGGAAATAATCATCGACTATTAAGTTAATGTTAATTTAAAATTTTGTGTAAACAAATAATATTTGTATTATGAAAATTTTATGTTCTATTAGACTATAATTTTTGTTTCGATTCAGAATATTTTCTTACTAACTACCATGAAATATTCCATGACCAAATTTTATGATTAATTACATCAGGGTATGGTTTTTAATGTTCTTATCAAGTTATCATAACCTTATGCTCATGATATGTTGATATATACCTTAATTAATGTTAAAAATAATTTTATATCACCCATTTTAAGGCTCAATAATGGTCCATTTGGATCCTTGTGGTATGTGAAAAAAGTGGGCACACCTTTTTCCTTCCAAAAATTACAAGTCTACCACTCACTTCAATTATATAAGGCCACCCTCTACCCTCTCCTCACCATAATTAAGAAACCCATTTCTTAATCCAAAAACAGCCCAAATAAATTCCTTAGTTTCCTATATCCATCATAGAATCATTTTTTTGGTCATAAATCCATCTAAAAAATTAATTTGGTTCAAACCATAAGATGTTGTTCGAAGAAGAGGTAAAATCCCAAACCGAGGGACTTATTTTATTCCATCCTCAACCCCCTTTAATTATAATTAAACAATTATTATATAAAAAAATATGTATCATACATATAAATAAATTTTATTATATAAATTTCATAAAATAAATCCTTATCCTCTTCCATCATTTGTGATTCAAAATCATTATTCATGTGTACAGAGAACTTCCACCTCACGAATTGATGTTATTCTTTTTCCATAACTATATCTAAAAACTAGATATAATGATTCATTTAATTTTTATATATGATATTTATGACATTATTATACCAATTTATTTACAATATCATATCTACCTTGTTACGTCCCAACATTTTGGAAAACAACATCACTTGTGTGGATGGATGACTACCACCTCATGAACCTACATGATGTGTTTTTTGTTTATTTTTTACATGTATTGTGATAAGGATTTATTAAATGAATATATAAGATATTTTTATGATAATTATAAATATGTAAAAAATACATCAAATATATAAAATTAATTTCCATTCTACAGGGGATATGAAAACATCAATTGTGTGTATGGTGATTTACCACATCGTGAAGCGCTGTGAATACTTATTCACCAACACATTTCAGGGAAGGTAATAAGGGTATATTTAATGAATATGTGAAATATATATTACATAAATAGTTTTCTGGAAAGGTAATATAGTATTTAACTTTCTTTCAATTCATCTGTTATGAATATGGGAGGAGTTCTCATGCATATGTAAGACCTATCATCTCCATGAATGATTTATTTCCTTTTCTACATAAAAATATTATGGATTAATATAAAACATATAATGATTATATACTATACTTATTTATTTTTTATCATTATTGTAATGATTTAAAAATAATCAATTTTGGAGGACAAAAAATTAAAAATAAAAGCATAAACGAATAAAGAATAATTTTTTAGTTGAAATGTGATTTTAGGAAGGAATTTCTGCTTAACAGATAATAAGAGGTAATCATGATGCTATATGGTCTTACTAATTTCCCCAAAAAATCTTATATATAATGGATAAGTTGTTTATATATTACCTTTAATATTTTTTGATAGTTATTATTTATGATACATTAATCTATTAAATTAGCAATGAAGAGATTAAAGATTACAGGAGAATTGTACTAAAGACCATATAAATGGAGAATGTATATGAAAAAAAATGTAAAATATGTTTGAAAAAGGATTAATTTTTTGGTCTTATGATCTCAAGAGAGGGTATATCTATAGTTCCATAAAAGTCATAGGCTACTGAATATCGGGCTAATCCAACCACAGTGGTTGATATCTGTAGTTTTAATGGTTTATGTGGATATTATTGATTATTTTGGGAAACTAATAAATAATATCTAATATACTAATCAATTTTAAATATAAGGGATGAAACATACACTATACTGATGAATCTGGGTAAATTTTCAAGGAACTAAAGAGAAAAATTTTAACAACCCTGATCTTTATTACATACTTAAACATGATTTATTACATAAATCCTTCACATGATACAACATAGAAGAATGAGTGATATAGTGTCTTTGGGGCTTAGGAACATTGCATAAAAACATAAATCATATAATGAAACATCTTATTGAAAACTTCATTTAGATGACCACTACATTCCCTTCGTACATTTCATTGAATAGGATAACCTAAGAACATGCATAAGAAAAGTGTGAGATATAAAGACCAGTAAGGGAATAAACATGGAATAACATAGATAATACAGTACATGTTAGAAAATAGTCATATAAATTGAGCCCAAGAGTAAAATGAACATAAGGGAATGATAAAGAATTATAATCATAACATGGAAACGAGGAAACAAAACTTTACATGGAATTACCATGAGCCAAGGCTCATTACACATGGAGCCTGTGTAAACACTCATTGCACATGAAGAATGACTAAACCATTAATAAAATTGAATTATAATATTGAACAACCATTTAACATATCATAACATTATACTAAACTTTACCCAATGCATTGGAGGACTATTAGGTCACACTGTTCAGAAATATTTAATTTCATGCATAAGTGTCCCACAGAGATCATACAACATGGATTCAATAACATCATAATTAATTAAACGAATATTTGATGTGGAATATATGAATGTAAGTCCTCAATGAAAAATTAAATGAGCATAATGGTGAATACCCTTGATAGAGGAGAGGTTATGGTATTCACTACATAATGATTTTCGCTTGAACATTTTAGTGTAATTTCATCAGCATAATGATGTCAAATAGAAATTCATAAAATTGGTTGATGAGAGTGATATGGGTCTCTCAACATTTATACATTAAATTGACAATAAGGGGATCATGGGAATCAATATAACAAAGATGGAAATGAATTTAGATTCATAATATAAAATAATTTCATGAATGTAAATGAGGAGGGAGAAATTCCTTTTGGAATATCGACATTGTAACTAGTGTACATGGGAGGACTTAATGAGGGAGAAAAGGAGTCTCTAATATTTAAAAAATAATAGGGTAGTATGGGGGAGGTGAAAAATTTTACCCCAATATTTTTAAAGTAAAATAAAATGGAAAACCAACATAATGAAATTTTAACAAAAATGAGAAAGGAAGAAATCCATTACTTGGAAGTAGGATCTCAAAAGCTTGGGAGAGGCTTAATATAGGATTCTGGAAACATGGGGTTCCTTGAGACAATTATATAGAGATTTGGTTAGATGTTGGACAAACTCAAAAGGCTTTGAGTGAGGAGGAATTCAGAGCTTGGGTGGGTTTATTTAGTAAAGGAGAGGGAATTCATTATTATTTTGGTTTGGGACACCAAACATTAGACTAATCAAACCTGAAATCCCTCCCATTGTTTTTCCCATGTATTTTTCCAAATGGTAGTGGAAAATAATATTTATAAGGCCAATGAACGAACTTTTTAAAATAATAGGGTTGTTTATGTGGAGGTGAGTCACATTTTCATGGAAAACAATTTAAAAAGCTAAAATGTTTAATAAGTCTTGAAGGGTCCTAAAGAGATTTGTAAAATTAATCAAACAAAAACTAAATCACATTATTTTAATAGTAACACATATATTGTCCATAAATAAGGTTCATAGTATTTTATTACCTAAAAATTGGGTCATTATATTGTCATAAAACACATTATATATTTAAATGATATGAAATTTTTACCCAAACATTCGGCTATCTCAGAAAATTATGAAAACTTACCCATTAGATAATTTCTATGTCCTGATTCTAAAAATAATATCCATTTTAACTAATAATTATCTAAATATGTTAATTTTAACTATTAAACTAAAACCTGACATTTATAAAAAATTCAAGGGTTTTGACAAAAATAGTTATCAAACATTAAAAAAAATTACAATTTTAGTCATAAAAATTATATGATCATTTATACCTAAGAATAATTAATTTCATAATAATAATATTTTATTAAGATATTATTTAATTTAATACCTTAATTTATCAAATTATATTCCTTAGTTGAATATTAAAAAAAATATATTATTTGTGAATTAAAAACTATTTACAAAGTAACAATAATAAAATGAAAGTATATTCTGTTTTATATAAAAAATAATGTAAATAATAATATTTCTAGGTTATTTTTACCTAAGCCCTTAAAAAACCCACATCAGACCTTAGGGTAAGGGTCATGATGGTGACCAACTCTCTAGGTGGCTTGGATTACGTCGCTCGAGTGGTAATCTCTATCAACTTCCACTTATCCAATAGGCATTTCCACACATGATTAATATATTGAATCTGGGCTTTAGATTGGTCAAGAGAGAATCCCAATGATGCCACCTCTTTATTGAGCTCTAACAAATGGTCTTCGTATGTGGTAAGTCTACTGGATGAGGTAAGCTCTTCCTTTTTAAGAGTAAATTGGATTCATTAAAGACCTAAATTTATACTAATCATGTGACCATTGTTCAACGACTATATTAGAAATGGTCACAATTATTAATGGTATTTTAAAATCCAAAACATAAAACAAAATAAGTTCATGTGTTTTACATAACCATAAAAAGATATTTAACTAGACTAAGTGGAATTTTCATTACTGAATTTTGGGACATTACAATCATCCCCACTTAAGAAATTTTTCCATCTTAATTTCATTTTCCCACACTAGAACAGATGTGGGTAACTTTTCTTTATCACTTCCTCTGATTCTCATATAACTTATTCAAACATGTGGATTCCTTACAACACCTTGAAGAGGGGTATTGTCTTATTTCGTAGAACTTTTTATCTATGATCTATGATATTCACTATTTTCACCATGTAAGAAAGATCATCCTCTAACTGTAGTACCTCTAAAGAGAGTACATGTAGAGGGTCTTGTATGTACTTATTTAAGAGGGAAATAAGAAATAAATCATTTACATTGTCCAAGGTAGGTGTAAGTGAAAGTAGATGGGCCACAGACTCGACATGATCAAGAATCTCGATAGGGATGATGTACCTATGACTGAACTTCCCTTTTTTTCCAAACCTCATGACCTTATTCCACAGAGATATTCATAGAAATATCATGTCTCCAATTTTTAACATAATGTCTCACTGAAGGATCTCAGTATAACTCTTATGTCGACTTTGGGCTGCCTTGATAGGCTGGTGAATCGTTCTCACCTTATCCATCATTTCTTCGACCATTTCAGGTCCAAGAAGATTACACTCACCAACTTAATCTTAACATGCCATTGTCTTGAACCTCTTCCCATACTGGGCTTGATAAGGTTCCATTAGGATGATTTAGTGGAAACTATTATTATAGGAGAATTCAACCAGAAGAAGATGTTGATCCCATCCTCCTTTAAATTCCATTGAACATTATCTTAACATATTTTCCAGTGTCTGAATTGTTCGCTCATATTGACCCTCAGTTTGAGGATGATATTTCGTACTGAAGTTCAATTTAGTATCCAGAGCACGTTGAATACTCTTCCTAAACATAGAGGTGAATATTGGTTCTCGATCAGATACAATAGATATTGGTACTCCATGCAGCCTTACCACTTCCCTGATATATATTAGTTCTGGTTGATCTAATGATAAATCCTCTAAAATTGTAATAAAGTGTACATACTTTGTAAGATGATCCTAAACAACCCATATTATACTGTTGCCTTTAGATATATTTGGAATCCTGGTGACAAAGTCCATAATGACGTTATCCAATTTCCATGCTGGTATGGGAAATGGTTGCATCATCCCTTAGACTTCTATCTCACTTCCTTTACATGATGACACACCATGCACATTTATGTACACTCAATGATCCCCTTATTCATATTATACTAAAAATAATTCTTTCAAATATCTCTATAAAACATTGTGCTTCTTGGGTGAATAATAAAATTTGAACTATGCACATCATCCAAAAGTTCCTTCTTTCACTCTGGACTTGATGGAACACATAGTCATCTCCCAAATCTCACAAATCATTATTCATTGACATTGAACACTAAGGATTTCACTTTTTTGATAGCTTCCACTTTCTCCTGAATTCCCACATCATCCTTTTTATCATCCTTTAACCTATCCAAAAGAGGCAGTTGAGCTATCATTTGTGAAAGGATTGGCGATGTTCATTCTTTATGATTCCCATATCTATCTGCATCAAATCAAAGAATATCAGTTCCATCTCAATTCTCATCAATGACAGAATTGTTGGGTCCTTTCTACCTAGATCATCCTCCACCTTGTTCACTTTCATAGGGTTTTAATGGATTGAGTAGTCAAATTCTTTGATCAACTCTATCCGTCTTCATTGGTTCATGTTCAACTCTTTTTGTGAGAATATATACTTGAGGATTTTGTGGTCATTATATATTTCACACTTCACCCCTAAAAGATAATGTTAAATTATTTTCAACACGAAGATCACCACAGCCAACTCCAGATCATGTGTTGGATAATTCTGCTCATGAACATTCTATTTTATTGATATATAGTCTATAACTTTTTAATTTTGCATCAACGCACAACCCATGCACTTCTTTGAAGCATCACTGAATATAACATAAAGTTCTCCACATTTGGGTAAAGTGAACATGAGCATAGTGATAAAACTGCTCTTCTACTCCTTAATTCTTTCATCACATTCATCACTGAAAGAAAACATTACTCCCTTTTGAGTTATCTTTGTATATAGAGTTGTAAAAGAATGATAAATTTCTCACAAATCATTGATAATTTCCAGCTAACCCAAAAATGCTATGGATATCTGTTACTAATGATGGCCTCATCCATCGTTCTATTATAGCTATCTTGGAGAGATCAACCAATATCCCCTTGATTGTGATGATATGGCCCAAAAATTATACCTCGTTCAAGTAGAACACACAGTTTTTGTACTTTTTATAGAGCTTATCCTTCTGTAAGGTCTCTAGTACAGTTCTAAAATGTGCCTCACGATCCTCCTTTGTTTTAGATTATATTATAATATCATCTATAAATACTACCACAAATTTGTGTAGGTAATCTCTAAAGACTCTATTCATCATGTCCATGAATATTTCTGGAGCATAAGTGAGTTTAAAATGAATTACTATGAATTAATAGTGCCCATATCTTGAACAAATAGCAGTCTTGGGGATATCATCCTTCTTCACCCTTACAAAATAATATCTCGACTAAAAAGCTACCATAGAGAAGTATTATTCTCTACACCCCTGATCAAACAAGTAATTATTTCATTTAAGATTATAATTGTTATTTATCGTGATTTTGTTAACCTAACGATAATCAGTGAAATTCTGTATTGACCCATCCTTATTCTTGATGAAGAGGACCGGTGCACCCCATGGTGAAGCACATGGGTGTATAAACCCTTTACCAAGATTCTTCTATAACTGTTTCTTGAGCTCGTCAAGATCAACAACAGCCATTCTATATGGAGTCTCGGATATTGTCCATTCCCCAGGAATAAGATCAATTGAGAATTCAACATCCCATCTAAGAGGAAGACTCGGAAATTCATCAAGAAACACTTTAGCCAATTCCCTCACGATATGCATGTCTTCAAGGATGGTTTCCTCCTTAGACTCAATCATCTGAGCCAAATATTCATTCTCATAGGGAAGTAATATCCATGCTTGAGATGATGGAGCTAAAGAAGATACATCTTCCTCCTTGCATTAGTATAGAATCAGGGGTCGATTCTCCACATAGAGAGTGATTTCCCTCTCATGGTAATTTATGTTTGCTCTATATAGGGAAATATAATCCATGCCATGAATTGCATCAAATTCTACTAGAGGTAGTATTACGAGGTTCTCTGAGAAGTTCCATCCACTTTTCATGACACGGGAGGAATTATATTCATGGGATGCAATGATTTCCCCATTTATGGAAAAAACTGACATCATTACATTCATGATTTTTGGTGGTGTTGGTATTGCTCAACTAAATATTAGGGATATTAAATAATGCAAGAACATGAATCAAAAATTACATTCTCTATTATTGAATAAAAAATAGGTGTACCGGTCACAACTTCAATTTCGGTGTTCACTTCGGTGGTAGTTAGGGAAAAATCTAACCCTTACTTCCTTGGAGGTTTTTGGTTGCCTCTGAAAACACTTAGCCTAGGGAACTGATTTTAAAAATTCCCTGGTTCCTTGTAGTTGAATCAATGAACAATGTGTTAAGATTTGAATAGATAATTCCTATCATTTGTTGCATCCATGAGTTTTTCTTATCGATAGTTAATAGCTAGGCTCCCTTCTCTTCCACATCTAATTAATTTCATCAACCTCATCAGGCAATTTCTGAGGTGCTTCATTCCGCACCTCTTGCATGTGGGGTGATGGATCTTCTTAGCACTATTGGATTTATCCATCAGACCTTCATAATTGAAATACACCTTACACTTCTTATCACCATGAAAGACCAGATATTTGTTGATCTCTATTTTGATATTGAGGGCACATCATACAATTTCCTCATAGCTATCAAAGTAATGGATCATCAGGGCTTTCCACAGGCATGGTTCATGCCCCCTAAATAAGTGGTCAACCTTGAATTTGGGGATAACAAAAAATCTAGAGGTGTATCATGCAATCCTAGTAACGTTTTCCTCGTACGCTTTGATAGATTCATTATCATTTTTTATTGAGGGCAAGGATGTCCCATTATGTCTTAAGCTGGAGGGTGCGCAGAAAATATTTAACAAAAAACATCTTTTGGAAATACTTCCATTCCAATGCCTCGATCTGATTCTCAGGCTTTAAATTTTTTTATCAGTGTACAACATTGATCAGATTCTCCCTCTATATGATAAGCATCCAAGATAAACATGTCTGTTTCGGAACATTGAAGGATGGGGATGATCTTTTCAATGGGGTCGATCCATTGTTCAACAATTGAGGGATCAGATGATCTATTAAAAGTAGGAGGCCTTTGTTTCATTAAGCTCTCTATAGCAACTTGTTCTTTCTTGGGGGGAGGGGGGGTTGATCATTTCTGTTGAACCAAGTTTCAATTCATTTCAGGTGTTAATTGAGAGAGTATCACGACAAATTTCACGATTCTCGCTCCCATCGAATTGAGTATCTCATTAGAATAGTCATCACATTGATCTTCACATCAGTTATTATCCCGAGTCCTCCTATTACAGGCTATTGGTTTGATTAAAAGGAATGTTAGGGGTAACAGAAATATGTTAATCAAAAGACAAAAATTGATGACTAATAAATTACTTTTATTTTCTTAAAATATGGATCTATAAGATTCGATCTATTTTATCCATGATCTACTTTATAACATGTATGTTTAGAAGCTTTTTTTTTAAATTCCATTAACAGTGGTTCATACTATGATTGTTAATTTAAAAAAGCATACCCCCTGGGAGTGTCATAACCAAGAGTGCAGTAAGGCCCGTTGTTGTGTAACAGGATACCCCATGTCAAGACTGAAACTCCTGGTCATAGTTTTCACTCCAAGGTACATTTGTTCCAGATCCACCACTACATGCATGTATCCAGATAGGGATGTATTTTCTCGATAAAACACTTACTCATTACTAACAAAAACATAGGGATGTTGTTTTATTATACATAGTCTAGTCTTTAAGGATTCACTTGGGTTTTCTAATCATAATCTTAAAAATAACTTAAACTATCCTCTAATACCAACAATAACAACACTACTTCTAATTACATACTTAAACATGATTTATTACATAAAACCATCACTCGATACAACATTGCAAATTGAGAGGTATAATGTATTTGAGGATTTGGGACCTTATATAACAAAATAATGCTTAGAACACAACATATTATTGAAAACATCATTTATATGACCACTACATTCCCTCATAATTAGCATTGCATAGGATAACCAGATGTCATTTCTAAGGAAAGGGTGAGCTATAAAGCCATGTATAGGAATAAACATGGAATAACATGATGAATATAGTATATGTTAGATAGAAGGCATATCAATTTTTCATAAGAGGAAAATAAACATAAAGGCATGATAAATCATGATAATCATGACATGGAAACGTGGAAACAACACTTAACATAAAATTTTCATTATCCAGGGCTCATTACTCATGGATCATAAGTAAACCCTCATTGCACATGATGCATGAGTAAAAACTTGTTTCTCTTTAATTATCATGATTCAACACCCATTTCACATATAGTATCATGATACTAAACATTACCTAATGCATTGGATCCCTATTAGGGTGCTTCCTTCATAATCATTTCATTTTATTCATAAGTGTGCCACATAGATTGTACAAGATGGATTAATTAACATCATAATTCATTCCACGAATAAGAGATATGGAAATCATAAATATAATTATACAATCAATATGGACATGTGCATAAAGGTGAATACCCTTGATATAGGAATGTGTATGGCATTCACTACATAATGATTTGGGCATGGAAACTTTGGTGTAATTTCGGTAGTCGAACGACGTCAAATAGAAATTATTACAATGCATTGATGAGAGTGAAAGGGGTATCTAAACATTTATACATTAAATGGATATTAAGAGGATCATTGGAATCAATATAACAACAAATGGAATAGAATTTATATTCATAATATAAAAGAATTTATTAAATGTAAATGAGGAGAGATAAATTTCATACATAATTTTGGCATGGTAACAGGTGTACATGGGAGGGATTAATGAGAGAGAAAATTGGTATCTCATAATCAAAAATTATTAGGGAAGTATGGGGGAGGTTAAATATAAAACTCCAACATTTTTAATTAAAAATAAAAGGGCATAAGAACATAATGAAATCTGGACCAAAAATGAGAAAGGAAGAAGTCCCTTAGTTGGAAGTGTGATCCCAAAAGCCTGGGAGAGGCTTGAGAGAGGCTTTTTGGGAACATGGGGAGCCTTTGAAGGATTAGATAGAGATGAGGGAATAAGTTGGATGAACTCAAAAGTCTTTCAGTGATGAGGAAGTGGGATCTTGTGTGGGTTTATATTAGAAAGGATAGGGAATTATTTATTATTTAGGTTTGGGACACCAAACATTAGACTAATCAAAACCACAAACATGCCCATTTTTTAGCCCAGGGTTTTTTCCAAAGGGTATTGGAAACCAAAATTTTCTATGTCCAATGGCCTATCTTCTAAAAATAATAGGCTTTCTTATGTTAAGGTGAGTCACACTCTCACGGAAAACAATTTTAAAAGATAAAATGTTTTATAAGCCTTGAAGGGTCCACCAAAGCATTGTAAAATAAATAAAACGAACCTAAAATAAAATTATTTTAAGGGTAAAAAATATAGTATCTGAAAATACTGTTTATGGTATTTTATTATATCACTATTGGGTCATTATGATGTCATAAAACACATTATATATTAAAACAGTATTAAACTGTTACCCAAAAATTTAATTCTCAGAATGTTATGAAAAAATCACTATTGGATAATTTTGATGTCCAGATTCAAAAAATAATATTCATTTTATTAAAATAGTTATCTAAATATATTAATTTTTACATTTAAAATAAAAACCAAAATTTACTGAAAATTCATGGGTTTTTACAAAAATTTCTATGAAACATTAATAAAAATTACAATTGTATTCATAAAAATCATTCAATCATTTAAACCAAATAAAAGGTAATTAACTATTAATAATATTTAATTACAATATTATTTAATTCAAAAATCTATTAATTTAACTAAGTATATTCAATAGTTAAACATTAACAAAAATATATTATTTTTGTTTTAAAAACTATTTACAAAGTAATAATAATAAAATGAATGTATATTAATTATTATATTAAAAAATAATGTACATAATAATAATGCTAGGTTATTTTTACATAACCCCTTAAAACACCCACATAAGACCTTAGGGTAAGGTGTGTTATGGTGATAGACTCTAGGGGTGGCCCGGATAACATCGCTCTAGTGGAATGCTCTATCAACTTCAACTTCTCCAGTAGGCGATTCCGTTCAAGATTAACGTATTCAATCTCAGCTTGGAATTGGTCAAGAGCGAAGGCCAATAACGCCACCTCATTTCTAAGATCTGACAAATGTGATTCGTATGAGGCAATTCTACTAGATGATTCCATTACTTCCTTTTTCATAGTAAATTGGATTTGTTAAAGCCCTATATTTATACTAATCATGTGATCACTGTTCAACGACTATATTTTCAATGATAACAATTATTATTGGTATTTTAAAATCCCAATCTTAAATATAAAAAAGTGCCAACATTTTACATAACCATAAGAAGACATTTAAATAGACCAAGATGAATTTTTATTAATGAATTTTTGGGTCATTACAACATTAGGTAGTGCACTTATTCTTAAATTAGCCTAGGTGAAAGAGGGTTTGTAATCTATACTGATGCATAAAATAAGGGTTTGATATGTGTGATTATATATAATGACATGATTATTGATTATTGCTCATGATAATTTATGGTTCATGATAATAAAACTCCCAACTCATGATTTTCAGTAAGCTTTGTGTATTTTTACACTAAAAATATAGAGGCGTTGTCTTAATGGATAAATGTGTGATATATATACCGATAATAAGATAATATATATTATGACTGGACAATACATTACAACCATGGGAAATTGAACAATGTATCTGATTCAATGAGTGGAAAGTTAAATTCCATCTTATCCCTGATGAGGATCATAAAAAAATAAATATTTTTTGAATATAAAAGGAAATATATGGAAACCATGAATTAATATGAGAAATATTATAATCATAAAGTTAATGCTTAAATATTTATCATAGTGAATATTAATAAGGTTTAGAAGGATGATTTAGAGCTAAAAATAAGAATAAATATCATCCATAGATTAACAATGATCATAATGTAATGATAAGGTCCCAGAAACCTATATGTTTTCCATTCATACCAATCATGAATATTTAGTAATTAGAGGAAGCCTATAGATATTGATGATCTATTCATCATGGAAGTAGGAAGATATATAGTGATTTGAAAGAGGTTTTACAGTGGTATGGAATGATGGAAGATATCAAAGAGTTTTTATCTTTGTTCTTGGAATATCAACATGTTAAGTCTTTGAGAGAAAATTATAATGGGATGTTATATCCACTACCCATAGTACACAAGAATTTTGATAACATCACTATAGATTTTTTTCATTAGATACCCCAAAATTTGTTATTGGAAAAAGATATATGTTATGTAGTTGATCACTTTAATATGTTAGAACAATTCATTAATATCAGAGAATATTTCCCTCAAGATTAGATATCTAGAATATAAATAAATTATGTTTTAATGTTTCCAAGTGTATCAAATTCAATTATTTCTGATCAATATATGAGGATTACATCAATGTTTTGGGGAATTCTTCAGTAAGATCTTGATATAGAGTTATGTTTCATCTTTTCATATCATCCTGAATATGGAATTTAATTCTATGATAAGGATTATAACCCTAGAGGTTATGTTGAGATCTTTTTCCCTTGATTTTAAAGGTTTTTGGGATATAAATATTCATATAGTTGAGTTTTAATACAATAATTGATTTCTCTCAAACATTCATGTGGTTCCTTATAAAGACCTCTATAATAAGTAGTGTAGATCTATATCATGTTAGAATAAAGTTATATAAATAATGATATAGGGACCTAAATTTTCCAAAGGAATGGAAGAGATGTTTAGAGACACTCAAAAACACTTAATGGTTACTCATTATAGATTTAAATGTTATGTTGGTAGTCATCAAAATGATTTGAAATTTGATGTGGGTAACCATGTGTTTCTATGAATTTTTCCATAAGAAGAAGATAATGATATCATGAAATATGGTAAAACTATTCCCTAGGATTATCAATCCATTTTAAATTCATGATTATGTCGTAATGATATCTTATTTATTGGAGCTTCCTCCAAACCTCTCTAATGTTCATAATGTGTTCCATATATCTCTCATTAAGAAGTACATGACTGATTCTTTACATGTACGAAACTCTTAGGATCTAAAACTGGAGTAAGAAATTTTTTATGTGGAAAAACCATTTTAGATTTAAGATCATACAATGAATTGTTAATGAAACAATACAACTCGCCAAGCTAATATTTTTTAAAAAAGGCATCATTTCGAGGATGTTCTGTGGGAACTTGAGGATATTATGAGGTTGATGTATCCTAATTTTTTTGTATTAGAGTAATGAAACATTTAGGGTTAAATTAATTATCAACGGAATATCATGTAACACAATTAAATTTTATGAAATTTTTGGAATAAATTAAATTTCTTCGATAGTTATCATTACACACAACATAGAGTTTTAATGAACCATTGTGAACTATTAAAATTTTTATTTAAAGAAGAAAATTATTACTATTCCATTAAATAAGGAGGAATGGATAGTTACAAACAAATGTTAAATATTTTGTTTAATGGTTTTATATAATGAAATAAAATTTAAAAAAATAACTTATGTTTCAGTAGTGTCTTTATATGTTTCATAAATATAATTTTCTAAAAAAATGTTTTTTATTTCCTTTTATGGAAAACATCAAATTTACATTATGGAAACATTTATTAAATTAAATTGATAAAATTATCTTAATTTTTTATATCAACATGTAAAAAATAACTTAGGATTGTTTTTTTGTATTTTTATAAAATATTAAATATTTGACGAATAATGAAAAATAATTATTTTAATTAAAATTTACCTGTTGATTTAAATAATTTATATATGAATAATTTTAATAAATAGGTTTTAATGTAATATAATATCAATTAAAATTCAATTAAATAATTTTATATCATTGGTGTGGTTGTTATATTGAATTTTGAAATGAATTATATTTATGCTTTTGAACATTTTCTTTTTAGAAAAATGCATTCTAATCATGTTTAAGGGTTTAATTTTAAATTATCTTCTCTTCCCCAGTGAGTGGAATTTAGAAAAATGGATTTAATATTTTGAATAATAAAAATTTATATTATATAATAATTTCAATGTAGTTTTTTACCAAAAAAAATAGTAAAAGTAAAAAACGATTATTTACCACGTGGATGGTAAAAATGGGTTCACCAAGGGGTTAAACTAAATATATATGGGTTAAAAATTAACCCAAACTTTTAGAAAACAATATTTTGTACATATTTATACCTTAACATGTATAATATAGAATAATGGTCCATTTTGGACCCTTAGTTAAAAAGTTTATTATACCTTTTTATTTCTAAAACATTCAAGTGTGCCACTGACATCGGTTATAAAAGGAAACCACTTCTCATATGCCATTACCACTTCCCACACCATTTAGTTTTAAAATAAAATCCCAATATATTTGTTAAAATAATTATCCTTATAAGGATTCCTTTTTTCCTCATAATTCCAACCAAGTATTGATTTTGGTGAAAACCTATGTTGATTACAAAAAGAACTAGCAATGTTAGTCAATGAGAATTTTTATTTTATGTATTTTTAAACATCATTTAATTATTATTAAACATTAAAGATATAATTACAATAATATTTGGCATATATTTATATATATGTGTGTGTTTTTATGTTAATTACCGTACCTACATCCATCTCTACTTTCTACCTAAGGGATATGAAATCACCATTCATTTGATTGAAGGAGTACTGCCTCAAAGAACGGTGTCATCTAATTTTCTATTACCATCTATAAAAAAATGATATAATTAGGGGTAAAATATTTATATATGATATTAAAGATATAATTATACTTATAGAATTATTATATTAGATATAACATATTAATTTAATGACCTTGGGAATACGATAACATCTATCTTGCGTACAACAGTCTAATGCCTCGTGAAGATATTAGATTCATTCATGCTTTACATGAATTATAACATAGATGAGTTTAATGAAAAAAATTTGATACATATAAAATAAAAATTATTCTTTAAGGGTAATATATTATTTAACTTTTCTTCATTCAATCTGTTGAGAAAATGAAACCATCATTCATGCATACATACATCATATCGTGTGTATAACTAGTGTATTTAATTTTCTATATCTAACATAATCTAAAAAAAAGACATACTAAATATATATTATTTTTATATAATGGTTAAATTATTTATAGTACAAAATCATGATCAATGTAATAGGATTATAAATTTAAAAAAAATATTCATGAAAAACAAAGCAGTTATTGCTCGGAATTTGACATTAACATGGAATTACTATGAAATGTATAATAAAAATGTCATAAGTAAAATTATATAGTATAATATTTCTTGTTATAGTTAAATAATATTTTTATAACAAAATTATATTTATTATATAATATTTTAAAACGTTTTTGAAGAATGTAAATACATAAGGATTGGCATTTTTGTCTTAGTTATCCTTCTTTGTAAGATATGTTATGTTATTCATTTATTTTACTTTACGTTGTGTATATATAGCCTCATTGACATTTAATATCATGAAATTATATATTAGAATGATATTATAGGTGTTATTGTTTATTATTATATCATGGGGATTTAGAATTATATTTAGAACAGTGGTAAGAGTTTTTTGTTACAATCTCATCGTCTATCACAATTTCTCATGATTATGTCTCTATTGATGAAATATTATGATTTGTCTCTAAATAAACTCATTTTTTTCACTATATATTTGTATATAATACATGTTTTCCCTTCATTTTTATCTCTTAATTTACTGAAGAGTTTAATGTTATGTTCTTATGAAAAATCATCTATATTTCCCTCATAAGCCAATGACCCTTTTCCTTCCAAAAACATGGGTTCTAATAATCTTTACAAAACATTATTTTGGATTTTATTCAAATTATTTTCTAAATAAATATTTACCCATGTTTTAGTTTTTAAATTTAATTTAAACTAATCTTCTAATAAATTTCTAAACATGTATAATTTAAATTTTATCAAAAATATGAAAGGAAAATTTGCTTTTATTTTTACGACATGAATGTAAATTTATTGATTTCATGACCATTATTTTAATTTTTTTTATAATTTCTCAATATTATTTTAATGTAAAAATATTTTGAAAATATTTTATGAATTTATATTTTTAAAAATTTTGTCTTTCAAGGAAAGTATATTTTCCTCAAGAAAACATTCAAGTGGTTTCTATTTCAAAATAATTTTCCATCTAAGATGTAGTTCATATATGTTATTTATTCTATACTATGGATATGATACGAGGATGAAATTTCTATTTTTTCTATGAAATGATTTTTTTATAATGAGAAGATATTTCAGAAACTTGTTTTGCTTCCACTTATTATACCATGATAAAATTATTATGAAACTCCCTTCTTTTCTAATGGGTTATACGTTGGTTAAATGATGAAATGATTATAAAATATGTATCTTTTATATGTGTTTCATTATGAATATATGTTTATGAAACCCATGAAATTTATGTAGGTTTTGGTATGATTATGGTTTTAAGATATTATGCCACACACATGTATGATTTTCATTATGTTATTAGTGGGACCTATATCTCTCTCTGATTCATTGGTCAAAGATTTATTTCTCCTGAGATAAATAGGAAGTAAATGTGAATTGAACCTATTTCAGTAAGGGGACATGTATACTATGATTGAATTGGGAATGATCCTTGAATACTATTATAGTTTTGGGTGTGTACCAAATCAACTATGATAGTCTTGTAAACAACCATTTAACAACTAAGGAAATATTTTTTTTGTATATATGTATGCAAAAAATCTATATATAATTCTAATGTTATTCTCTAACTAGGATGGGGATATATTCACCACCCATTACATGATGAAAATTTCACATATGTGTGTTATAGGATAATGAAATATTTATCATATCAAAGTCACTGAAATGAAATGGATTTTATAAATGTTTAATAATAACATATTACGTTTTAAAAAATAAGTTTAAAAATAATTTTATCATGATATAAGTCATGTAATTGAAATAGGTAGTATATAATTCATGTCATCATAATCATAAACTATTCAGATAAATAATAAGAATGGCATTCTTGGATAAAAACCCCAAATAAGCATATGGTACTTCAAATGATGCCACCTCAAGTAGAAAATTATTTTTAAAGATAAATTGAAACATTTATATAGGAAAATATAATTTCTAACATGGAAAAACTTTTTCAAAAAAAGGGTTCAATGTTTTTCATTTAAATAAAACTTTCAAATTTATAAAAGGATCCTTTAAAAATAATATAAACAATTTATTGAGGAAAATACCCTTATAAATTAGAAAAAAAAATTATAACATAAAATTTTTTTAGAATAAGATTCATTTAAATCCATTTTATAAACTCTTAAAGTAATCTATAAAATTATGAGAGATCCTAAAAGATGCATGTTCCATTAAAGCTGAACACTTTAAAAAAAACAATTTAATGTTCATTTTTATTAAAATACAACCATGAATTATTTTGAAGTTGACATGAAGATTACATTCAAAAGAATTCGTAAACAAATTAAAACATTAGTAAAAATTTCATTAATAAAAAATTTAAAAAATGTTAATGTTTTTTTTAAAATAATTATTACTAAAAAAGGTTTTAAAATAGAAAATTGATTTGCGTTGAAGAGATAAATGTAAAAGATTTTTTCAAAAAAAAACATTAATTTATGAAGTACATAAAAGGGAAAAAATGAAAAGAAAAAGGGTATTAAAATTAAATACCAAGAGGAGAAGAAAATAAATTAGTTTTTGGAGAAATGGATCATAATATTTCATCATTAGAAGCATAAACATAATCAAACCTGATAAAAGATGATATCTTTTAACATATAATGTACCGCTTTTAGTACATTAAATCATATGCCTCATGAAATAAGAACATTATAAGAAACATAAATTATCCTATGAATAAATTTGTTCATTTTATATGTTTTCATAGGGCTTGTATATATTTCTCATAAAATAATATTGTTGATAACATAACTTAGGTCTCAATGATACAAATTGAGATAAATATCTTACTCTTGTGGTAAATTTTAAATCATAATCCCCATAAAAGATATATCCTAAAATGGATATATAAATACATATAATTTTTTAAATTAGAATCCTAAATTACATTCATGGCTATTATATAAACTACATTAATGAAATTGGTGGTTAATATGGATTGTGTGTCTAATAAGTAAACTGTTAGATGGAGATCCCTTACCTTAGGTACCAACTTCTAAAGTAAACGTTCAAACCACCTTAGTAATAAATATTATTTTATTATAAATATATTAAAAAATAATAATTATATATATCATTCCAAAAATGATTTATATATGACCTTTTATTATACATTCATTAGCACTTCCCTAATAAGTTCACATTTCACGAAATAAATACATTGTTTTTTGTGTATGTTATGATTTGTTAGTTTTTGGTGTTATTAAATTGATCTTGGTTATATCATATACAAAATTTTGACCATGATATAAAATTAATATATATTAATTATATATGTATTTATATTATTCATTAAAAGTAAGCAATATAAAATTAAATGCATCATTCATTGAGATAGTAGGTGGTACATATCATGAATATTGTTTTCATTTCCTTGAATTATTGAAATAAATGAAGGTAAATAATAAATTAACATTATATACAAATTATTATGTTTTATATGTCACATATTTTCATTAAAATCACCCATATTACTCCCATGTAAATAATGAACGAATCACCACACTTTGTGAGGATATAGTCTATCAAACACTATAGCAACGTTATGGTATTACCACTGAATTGAATTTATGAATATATATGTGATATAATAAATATATAAGTATAATAATTTCATCGATATCATTTATAAACATGTATTCGATCATTCTATCCAGTTGTGAGAGGTGTTAATGGAAAAAGGAATTACATCAGTTTGTGAGGCGGCAGTCTGCTGCACACATGAATGATGATTTTGAATCCGAATTGATAGAAGATTATATGGATTTAAGATATTGCATTAATTTAATAAAATATCAGTATATGAAATATACTTAATTAATTATATCAGTTTTTTATTAATAATTTATGTATGTTGAGGAAGAAATAATATAAAATTGATGGGCATGGAAGATGCCTCTTATTCAGAAAACATCATTTAGTTTTTAAAAAAAGGATTCATATGATGGATTTTATATAAAAAAAATCTTTTAAGATGAGATTAGGTTTTTATGGAATTTATTTTTCTTGGTAATTTCAAAACTAATAGGTACATATGTTTGAAGAGGATAGGGATGGAACTTTCCTTTTATATGTGAGGTTAGTGGCACGATTAAAATATTGGAAATGAAAAAGTTGTTCCACTGTTTTCACATGAAAACATGATCCAAATGGAAATGTTTGAAAAGTTTAAAAAACATTTACATAGAAAATCAATATAAAAATTATTAAAATGAAATAAATTGAATTATTATATATATGATTCAACTAATTTTTCTTTTGAAATATTTTTTAATGTTTTTAGATAATTTAAACACTTTATAATTCTTAATGAAAACTAGTATTTTTCATTATTAATAAAAAAATGTGTCTTATAAGAAAATTGTCAAAATATTACCGTAAGATAATTTTTAAATTATTATATTCAAATATAATTTAATTTTTTTAAATAAATTTTCTATAATTTCCAAAATTTAATTTTAAAATAAACATAGAAACTCTAACAAAACCACTTTTCATGAAAATTAAATTTATGAATAATATTGAATTTATTATAGTCTTTTTTTATAAAAACCATAATATGGATGTTGAATATGTAATTGAATATATTATATATAAATTATATAAAAAATCAACTACAAGAAACTTGTTTAATTTATTAAGGTAAGATATATGTAGGATTAAAAATTAGTTCTCCATAAAAACCATTTCTTTATTATTAAACGGTTCTTGTTTTAGTTTCTAATTAATTGGTCAGCAAAGAACAAATTTTATATACATGTGTAAAGAATATATTTTTAAATATTAGTTAATTATTTTAATAATCACCATTAAAAAGTTTTAGTTATGACTATAATATTAAATAATAATATTTAAATAGAATTCCATGTTTTCTTAAATATCAATTTTCTCGGCAGCGTAAGATAAACAAGGTTTCTCCTGTAAAAAAAGATAAACATGGTGTGGTGGGTATTGAAATATATCAAATAGATTAGATTTATTTGAAACAAATATTTCAAAAAAATCACATGGTATTATATTTTATGCAATTAAAAAAATATGTCCCATGAAATTCATCAATTTGGGACAATGAATTTATAATACTTCTTGCCAAATATATCCTTGGGTTCCCATGTATCTCTCTCAAGTAGTATGTTTTTTCAGAAAACATTGAATATGTGTGTGCTTTGTTTTTTATTACCTTCTTTGTATGATCATGAATCTCCATTGATTTTCCCAGAAAATTATGATCATTCTTAATTTGTTTTACATGTTATTTGAGTACTTTTGATTCATTTGGAAATTAATTTCTTAGGAGATGTACATACAACTTATCATGAATCGAATACATGTTCTGTGAAAGATCTAATCGATAGGCTACCATCCTAACAAGATCATGACTTTCAAAGGGACCTATATACCTAGAGAATGTATTTCCTTAATTTCAAGAGAATAACTTCATCCTTTTTTGTACTTAGATTAATTTTGACTTCATCTCTTACTACAAGACATGAATATGGATTTTTTCAGCTTGAAGCACTAATAGATATAATTATCTATAAAATAATTATAAATAATTACTACTATTTATTGTTATCTAAAAAACCAAAATGGTTAGCATTGTTTATCTAATATGAATAAATCATCATATGTTTAATTAAGACCTTAATCTCTAAAACCCAATAAAAATAACAACAAAACCTTTCCATAAATGGTTAACCTTATGAGCATTCCAAAATTTTAAATTTATAAATAATGTATATAAAATTTTTAAAATAAAAGTAACATTAATCCCCCAAATATCATAATGTATATCATTATTATCACATGACAAATATTTGAATACTGTTGTCATATATTTTCGTGAAACATGGTAATAAGCATAATTACCATAAACCCATAAGGAAAACATACATACCACCCTATTCCTTGAAAAGGCACATATTATATACAATAACCTTTATAAAAATTATAATTTTAAAAAAATATTTTGAAAATGCATTTCATTTAAAATATCCTTTAAAACATAAAATTAAATCATCAAATGAAATAATAGAAATATTATAGTAAAATATTCATTTAGGCCCTACAAATTAAAAAAATTTCATCTCATATATTTGGGAAACAAAAAAAACACCATTTTTAGAAAACAAAAAGAATATTATGTTCAATTTTTTCTTGTAAAAACTAAAACATGGGTAAAAACTTATTTGTTAAATCGCTTGTATAATTCCAACAAAAAATTATAAAACCTAGTATTTGAAGAAAAAGGTTTTTCGATTGAAGATATTAATAACGATTTAAATATAATCATTTTGAATACATGAGTATATAAATAGAGGTAAATGATAGAAAAACTTGTATTCTATGAAAAGAAAACAATAAAAATAAAATAAATGAGTTTCTTGAGAAATATATTTTTTGATTTTAAGGTTGGAAGAATAATCAGGAGTAATACTGATAAAATAATAGATTCTACAATAAAATACATACAACATGGGTAACCATGAATCCTAACCCCATGAATGAATAAAGATAAATGTAACATGTAATACATTGATAATAAATTAATTGATGATATTAAATTTGAAAGGTAATTTATATAAATCTCATACAATAATATAAGGGTATAACATAAAATATTTCTCAAGGATGGGAAATTGATAGAAAAAAAATACCTTACCACATTGGTAGATTTTGAACCATAAAACCCAAGAAGGTAAAATTATAAAATGGATATGTAATTACTCACAATTTTCTGGATAATAATTATAAAATAAATTATTTGGTAGTATATAAACACTACAAATAAATAGGTAGTGAATATGACATATGTCTAATAGAAGTAAAAATGATATTGATTGAAATGCCTGACTATGAATCTTCAATTAAGACATAAACATTCTATCCGCATTTTTAGTAAATATATGTTTATTATAAATATATTAAAAAACCCAAATATATTTATCATACCATATATTATTTATTGTTGACCACTTATTACCCATTTAATAACAATTCATTCCTAGATTCATCTTTCAGATAATTACCTCTCTATTTTTCTTATATATATATATATATATTTAGTTCTATTTATTAGATAATGTTTTCATAATCTTCATAATTTTAACCATGAAATAAATAAAATATATATTCATTATATATATATATATATTTATCATAATCCATAAAATCAATAGATAGACAATGAAATACATTATTCCTGGCAAAGGTAGGTCATATGTATGTATGAGGGGTGTTTCCATTCTCTCGAAGAATGTATTGAAATAATGGTAAATAATATATTACTACTAAAGAGTTATTTTCAAGTCATATATAGAACATATATTTTGTAATATTACCATAAACTCCATTCATTTAAACAAATAGTGAATTAAGAATCACATAACCTCATCAAGAGATTGTCTACTATACTCAGGAATGATGTTATCGAATCCCCAATGGAATATAATGTAAGAAGATATTTGTAATTTATTTATTAAATTTGTATAAATATTTCAATAATATTGTATTTATTAATTTAATATATCTTTATTTCCATTCAAGTAGAACAAAAATGAAAAACATGTCACATCGTTTCGCGGGGCGGTAGTCCATCTTACATATGAGCGACATTATTATATTCCAATGGGTTGGGAGATACGAAGTTATATGTTTTATTATAAATAAATAGTTATAACAAAATCATTTTTCCTGACCTGTCCTCGGGGCCCGTGCCGTCACTACCCCAAGCCCGCCTTCCATAGGCCAGGGGATGGAGACTAGCACCAAACGCATAAATCCTGGTAAAAGGGAACGCATTGCCTTTATATAAGAAAACAAACACCATAGAGTACACAAGACAAAGTTAACACTAACTAAAATGAGTAAAAAAGTAAGTGCTAGAAAGTAAATGGGCCAGTATACAAACCCAACAGAAAGTATAGTACAACTGAGAAAAGAATATACAACAGCTGAAAAGTAAAGCATCAACCACCATGTTGTCCTCCGTAATTCCCACCTGAGGGGTGGGTACATATAGTCTCGTCAGCTCCTCAGGTCTGGACGTCCGCTCTGAGTACGTCCTGCCATGTGGTCCACCTCCAGGTACCGTCCCGCTCCATAACACTCCACCTCAATCAGTGTTGTCTGTCATCTTTATCCAACACAACAAAGTGTGGGCATAGCTCGTGCAGGGGTGAGTATACGATACTAAGTAGGGACCCCGAGACTCTCGATGGACTCCCAGAATCCCGAAAGGAATAATCCAAAATGTAATAAGACAAACACAAATTATCAACCAACACTACTTAGTTATATGACCATACATATACCTAAGTCATCAATTCCAGTTCGGCTCCAACTACTGAGCCCTAGTACAACCCAGTCCACACAGGAAAGTAAAACTCTATCCACACAGGAAAGCAAGACAGTCATATCAAATATAATGATTGAAAATCAAGACTCAGCTCACACATGTATAATAGTCACGAAGAGGGATGGAGATTATAGATGTTGCCTCTGAATCATCTCCCCTTCCGTACCCACGTAGGATCCAAGTATAGAATCATCACTGCCTGGGGGGCTCGGCCATAGCCGGGCGGGCTCCAGGGGGGGCTTTTGTACTGACGGCGCCAGGTGGCGCCACTATTCCCCAAACCAGCTGGTCCTCTGGCTCACGCGGCCCGCTCGTCTGGTCATGGATTTATTGTCATGACGCCCTCATGGCGTCATGGTCCGGTTCCGCCCGGCAGCCCAACGGGCCGGCCGGTCTTCTAGCACGGCACCCTCCTGGCCTCGCGTCTCCTCTAGTACGGCCGGCCGACGGGCCAGCCGATTCATCCATCGATGCGGCCCATGTAGCGTGCCACGGTTCATTCCGCACAACCGCCGTGGCGGCGTTGGTTCCCTTTGCCTTGTTCCCCACACGGTGCGATAGTGTTGTGCTTCCATCGCCAACAATTTTCAATTTGAAAATAATTAACGAGAACAACGGAGGGATGTCGGGCCGTGTTCGTCCGGCTCGCACCCTCCACATAAAACGATAGCAATCGGCCAACGTAAATGAGACACTCAACGACAAACCATTGCACAATTTTAATCTATTAAAATTGAACCTAACCCCTACCTAGATAAACGATGTCATTTTCTGGCATCACGGAAGATAGCGTCGCAAGGTGAGGTTTCAAAAATGGCATTGGAGTGTGTCCAAGGAGGGGACGGTATCTCAGCCTAGCTGTAGAGAGAATAAGGAAAGGAACTTCTTCTCTCCTTGTGGTGAAAGTGTTCTTCATCGAAGAGGTGACATTCTTCACGGGAGGATGAAGTTCTTCATGAAAGGATGATGTTCTTCAAATAAAGATAGAGTTCACCCAAATCTCCCCGCACAACAATTATCACCCAAAATAAAATAATGCTTCCTCTTATTTTATTTTATTTTTCTAGGCATTCAAAATTACAAAATTAAAATTCAAATTCACTTAATTAATTTAACCACGAGTTGTCTAATTAATTGGGTGAAAGGTTTGCAACTTTTTTGAGGGCGAGAGAGGAGAGGAAAAGTCACTCCAATAAGTTCAAGGGGGTTGTCAAGATTAATATAAAGGAGTTTAATGAGAGGTTTAAGGGGTTTTGGGAATGTGAATGGTTGGGACTCATGTGGGCCCCACCTCAAAATTATCCTCACATGCGTAGTTAGGAGTTTTTGGGTCCCATCCTAACTACCCCATGTAGAATATAACTACTTAAGATAAAGAATATAAAATTTTCCAATTTTTTTTTCACTTTTTATTGAAGCCACAAAAAATCACTCCTTCTCCCAAGAAAACACATATACAGTAAAAGTCCTATTAAGAAATTACAGGTGCTGGGGTTTCATCAGTGCCCTCGGATTTCAATTCTGTGCACCGGTTCAAAATATAGAAAAAACCTACTTGTTCGTTCACTGAACGTACCAAAGTTAAATTTCAGAAATTGATTCCAGGAACATCGGGCATCCAAATCAGGTACATTTAGAAAATTCATTCTCGTAAAAACCCAACGAATTTAAGAAAAAAATTTCCTTGAAATTTACATGTCTTTACATTACTCCTGCCTCAGGGATTTATGTCCCTGTAAAGATACATCATAAACTGGGGAAACAAATGAGGGTATTATGCATGCATCTGAGCCTCCCACTCCCATGTGCTCTCCTGGAGGTTCTTGTGTTGCCACTTGATGTGCACTATAGGAATTGACCATCTACGTAGGACCCGATCATGATGATCCTTGATCTCCACCAGGACCTCCGCAATAGTCGCCCCATCATCGATGTCCAGCTCCCCATGGTCGATGATATGCGTCGGGTCGTGCACGTATCTCCTCAGCTGAGATACGTGGAAGACGTCGTGCACCTGGTGCAACTGAGGAGGAAGAGCTAGGCTATATTCCACCTCACCTATCTAGCAGAGATCATTGAATGGTCTGATTAAGTGCAGAGATAACTTGCCGCCCCAGCCAAATCTTCGTAATCCACGTTGATGTGAGACCCGTAAGAAAACATGGTCACCATCCTCGAACTCTCGTGGTCTCCACGTCCTATCAGCATAGGACTTTTTTCAGCTATGTGTAGTCGTCATCCACTCCTGGATGATCTTCACCTTCTCTATCGTAGCCTAAACCATCTCTTGTCCTACGAGTGCTGACTCCCCAGGGTCAGTCTAGCACATAGGTGATCTACAAGGTTGGCCGTACAATGCCTCGTATGGTGCCATAATGATGGTGGAGTGGTAGCTGTTGTCGTACACAGACTCCACCCAGGGTAGGTGATCCTCCTAGGTGCGACCAAAGTCAAGGACATATACATGGAGCATGTCCTCAAGTGTCTGAATGGTCCTCTCCGTCAGGCCATTTGTCTGAGGGTGAAAGGTGGTGCTCAGGCATAGCTTCATCCCAAAAGACTCCTACAACCCCTTCCAAATCCGGGAAGTAAAGCAATCATCATGATCAGAAATGATAGAGGATGGAACACCATGAAGTCGTTGGATCTCTTGAACGTAGAGGCATCCCAAGATCTCCACTGAGCCCTGCTCTATGATAGGTAAGATGTGGGATGACTTGGTGAGTCGGTCTATGATCACCCAGATGGAGTTGTGTCCTATGGAAGTACGCGGAAGCCCTGTCACGAAATCCATATATATCCCATCCCACTTCCACTCCAAAACCTTTAAGGGTTGTACTAATCTTGCTAGTACCTGGTGTTCCGCATTCACCAGCTGGCAGGTAAGGCATCATGAAACGATCTCTGCCACAACCTTCTTCATACCCGGCCACCAGTGATGTCATCTGAGATCCTGTTACATGTTCGCTACTCCTGGATGTACCGCCAATGGGGAAGTGTGAAACTCTCTCATCACTTACTCATGTAATTCAAATTGTACCATGGTACGTCATATGAAAAAGTTGATGTGCCCTCCTACTATAGAAAATCCATCCTCTGTCTATCCTATGGATATCTGTGCACGCCGTGTCTCACAGTCAACATCTCCTCGTTGTGCCTCCCTGACCTGCTGAAGTAGTGGAGGAGTGACTGTGAGCGACTGTAGAAAGCCTTCCTCACCTCTATCCACAAAGGATATATGAAAAGTGGCTAACTTCTCTATCGCCTCTCCAAGTAGCTGAATTCCCTACCTCCTGCTGAGAGCATCAGCTACTATGTTCCCCTTCCCAGGAGTATAGACTATCTCAAAGTCATAGTCCAGTAAGAACGTGATCCATTCCCGCTGTCTCAGGTTCAGGTCCTTCTGCGAGAAGATGAACCTGAGACTTTGGTGGTCAGAGTAGACTGTAAAACGCTTTCCCATTATATAGTTTCTCCACATCATCAAGGCTATGACCAATGCTAGTAACTCCAGGTCATGGGTAGCATAGTACTGCTCATGATTCCTCAACTTTCGTGAACCATAGGCGATCATTGTACGCTCTTGCATCAGGATGCACCCGAGTCCGATCCCAGATGCATCGCAGTAAACTACATCACCTACGCCCTCTTCTGGTAGCCTCAATATGGGTGCACTGGTCAAACTCTGTCTCAGCTCCTGGAAGCTCTGCTGACATCTATCTGACCACACGAAGGGTTTCCCCTTCTTCATCAAGGATGATACTGGTGCAGAAACTCTGGAGAAGTCTGGCACAAATTTTCAATAGTACCCATCAAGACCTAGGAGACTCCCCACCTCTGTCACGCTCCTGGGGGGCTCCCAAGATAGCACTGCCTCGATCATCGCAGTATCCACCACAAATCCCACGTCAGAGATAATGTGACCCAAGAAGTGGACCTCTTGAATCTAGAACTGACACTTCGTGAGCTTACCATAAATCTGTTTCACTTGGAGTGTGTCTAGTACAACCCGCAAGTGGTAGGTGTGATCCTCCTTAGTAGTTGAGTAAATCATTATGTCGTCAATGAAGACTACGAAAAATCGATTGAGGTAAGGCTGGAAGATCATGTTCATGAGACTCATGAACACTGCTGGAGCATTGGTTATGCAGAAAGTCACAACCAAGAACTCATAGTAGCCATACCGACAGCTGAAGGCCGTCTCCTGCACATCCTCATCTCGAACTCCGAGATGATGATAGCCTTACCTATGGTATACCTTTGAGAACCATCAAGCTCCTTTGAGATAATCAAAGAGGTCATCAATCCTTGGGAGTGGATATTTGTTATTTAAGGTCACCTGATTCATGTGACGATAGTCGAAACATAGTCTTGAGCTCCCATCCACCTTCTTGGCGAATAAAATCGGAGAATCCCAGGGTGAAACACTGGGTCGAATGAATCCCTTGACCTGTAAGTCCTCCATCTATACCCGTAGCTCACAATGCTCAAGGAGAGCCATCTGATATGCTGGAGTAGATTTTAGGGTTGTCCTGGGGTATATTTCAATGTGGAATTATAACTCTCTACGAGGTGTTAGTCCTGGAACACTGTGTGGGAAAACGTCCATGTACTGATCAACCACAACAGGAAAACTCGGACTCCGCACATCAACTGCTCTGAGGATGAGACGAGCCAACTGATGTCTGATCGGCTTCCCTCTCCTTTGCGTAAGTCCATCCTGTGCTGCAAAGGCTCCCTTCTTGCCGGTGAAGGGGAACCTCTTCCCATCCATGCGGACACACCGCACTTTGCACCTAATACAGTCGATCTGAGCATGGACCATAGATAACCATTCCATGCCCAAGATGACATCGTAAGGCCTCGACGCCACTACCAGAAGATCCCAGCCGAAGCTCTCGCCTACTAGTGTAATCTCACACTACTGACACTAGTGTGTAATTGTCGAGTCTTCTCCCGTAGGAGTATCTAGCTATAGGATCAATCCAACGGATCTGTTGGAATATGCGAGCTCCAAACAAGGGCAGAAGAAATGAATGAATGACTCGCTCCTGTGTCTATAAGAACTACAGCAAGGGTGGAGTAGACATAGATAGTACCTAGAATCAACTCAGGTGCACCGTGGTCGTATGCCTCCACTGCCTGAAGCTAGCCTGCTTCTGTCCGCCAGCTCCCTGATGTTGGGGTTGACCTCTTAGTGGTGGTGGTGGTAGATCCTCAAAGCGTCATTCACCACCTGATGCTCGGACAGATCCTCTACCTCGTCTTCCTGCTCCCTACAGACCGCCACGGTCGAACCACTGCCTCTGCCTGGGTGGTCTCTCAACCATCTGCTGCTCCTCTACATGGTGGGTCGGGAAGTCACTAGCCATGTGTCCCTGCCCACCGCATGCAGAGCACTGTCTGCCTCTCGTATGACTGGCTCTGTTGTGTGTGCCCCGCACATCCAAACCAGTATCTTTAGGTTTCCCTCTTGATGGCCGGGTCCACTTGGACCTCTGAAACATCTGTCTTCAGCCGGCTGTAGAAGACTCCGCTACATGTCACCCTACGGTAGGCCTCACTGCTGCTGTAGGCTCAGCAAGAAAGCTCTACATAAGAAGGGCTCGCTCCAGTACTTCTGCATGCATCAGAATGCTGAGGGAGATCATTGAAGCCCTAATCTCATGCCTCAGTCCCTACTCAAAGGTCTGGTCTCGGAAGAATGGGTCTCATACTATGTCCATGGAGTAGCGTGAGAGATCAGTAAATCTCACCGAGTTCTGGGCTACTGTCATGCTGCCCTGCTACAGTTGTAGTAACTCCTGGATGTGCACTGCACGGAGGTCTGCTGGAACGAACTCTGAGTGAAAGAGGCTCTCGAAATCTGTCCAAAGTAGAGATGCCTCTTCTTGCACCTAGAGCATCAGTAACCACCATCTACCTGCTGCTATGTGCAGGAGACTCACTGCAAGGATCACCATAATATCTACTAGTGTCCCTACAATCTGAAGACTCTAAAAACAGCCTCCAGTTAATCCTCGGCTGGATGATGGTCCGTCTCTCCACGGAACCTGGGCGGCCTCTAACGCTGAAACTCGTGTAGTGCACTCATGCGATGTGCACTCTCAGCTACTGGGGCTGGTGGCATCAGAGGCTATGCGGGTAGAGGTACCGCTGGTGCCCCCACTGTAATGGGGCCCTGCACCGAGGCCTTATCACTTAGTGGGCTGCCATCTCGCAGAAGGCTCGGAAACCTAGCTGCCTACCATCATGTGTCCATCATGAAATGAAACAGGCATGCCATAGTTAATATAGTATACCTGGTGACCTGACACAAAGTAGTCTAAAATAAAACCTTTAAATCACAAAAGCAATCAATGTTTTCATGCACTGAGTCAGAAATCAGAAGTCATGGTCATGGTGTATGGATATGTCGTCCGCCGCACCAACACTAGACTCCCTGGACTGATAGCCACACTCATTACCCATAACACAATCGCTTCACACAGAATAAATTACCAAAGTCTTAAGTTTTGCGGTAGAACCGACTCCTCTGATACCAATTTGTCACGACCCGCCCTCGAGGCCCGTTCTGTGACTACCCCAAGTCCGCCATCCATAGGCCAGGGGCTGGAGACTAGCCCCAAAGGTGTAAATCCCGATAAAAGGGAAGGCGTTTCCTTCATATAAGAAAAAAACACCATAGAGTTCCCAAGATGAAGTAAACACTATGTAAACTGAGTACAAAAGAAGTAATGGAAAGTAAATGGTCTAGTATACAAACCCAACTGAAAGTGCAGTACAATTGAGAAAAGAAAGTACAACAGCTGAAAAGTAATGCAGCAACCACCATGTCGTCCTCCAGAATTCCCACCTGAAGGGTGGGTACAGATAGTCTCGTCGGCTCCTCAGGTTCGGCCGTCTGCTCTGAGTATGTCCTGCCAACTGGTCCACCTCCAGGTACCGTCCCACTCCACAAGACTCCACCTCGATCAGTGATGTCTGTCGTCTACATCCAACACAACGTAGTGCGGGCATAGCCCATGCAGGGGTGAGTATATGATACTCAGTAGGGACCCCGAGACTCACGATGGTCTCCCAGAATCCAAAAAGAATAATCCTCAATGGAATAATACAAACACAAAGTATAAACTAACAATACTTAGGTATATTCCCATACATATACCGACGTCATCAATTTTGAGTTCGGCTCAAACTCTCGAGCCCAAGTACAACCCAGTCCACACAGGAAAGTATAACTCAGTACCCATAGAAAAGAAACACAATCATATCGAAGATAATGATTGAAAATCAATACTCATCTCCCACAAGTATACTAGTCACGAAGAGGGGTGGAGATGATAGATGTAGCCTCTGAATCGTCTCCACTGCTGAACCCAAGTAGGAACCAAGTACAAAAGTCGTCGCTGCTGAAACCACATATGATCCTAGAATAGTAACCATCATTGCCGAACCCACATAGGGTCCAGGTACAGTCGTCCTCGATGCTGAACCCACATAGGATCCAAGTACAGTCATCATCGTTGTCGCAGTCGCAGCCAGCTCTAGGGTTCCCGCACACAGCACGCTCGATTCAGGGAGGGTGCGCTCCACAAGCTAAGAGGGTTGATACATCAACTGTCACAATGTCTAGAGTTTATATATCCTGTAGTTCCGTCTCGGCAAAAGGAACTCAACGCAATTGTCGGCATGTCAAACGGACGCCCGGTCTGGGAGATATAGGCTTTTCTGTTCCAGGGGCCCGGTTAGAAATATGTTCATTTCTAACCCGATCAATATCCAAATTCATCTGAAACACACATAGAGTATTTCAAAAGGATCGTCTCATCGAAAGAGTCCTAGTGATGTAGACAGCATATCGATCAGAGGTGTGGTCTTTACGTTAACCTCGTTTAAGTTATTAATGATACCGGTCCATTTAGCCCGATGGGCCAATGGGTCGGGTTGTCCCAGTTTGACGGGTCCGACCTAGGAAGGGTGTCGGACTGGTCCGATGGGAAAACTCATGTCGGACGAAAGGGACGCGGCCTAGCCCAATGTGGCACAGCCCGACCCGAAGTGGCATGGTCTGACCCTGCGGGGCGCGACACGGCCCTACGCGGCACGTCCTGGAGAGGCTCGTCTAGGCCCGGCCTGGGAGGCTCGGCTGTAGCCGAGAAGGCACCAAGGGGGGGGGGGGGGGGCGGTCTTCTGCATCGGCAGTTCCAGGTGGTGCCTCCCTTCCGCAAACAGGTCGGCTAGGCTGGACGGCCCTCTGGCTCACGCGGCCCGCAACTTCTTTGGCGCGGCGCCCTCCTGGAACCGTGGTCCGGTTCCGCCCGGCTGGCCGACAGGCCGACCTGTTATCTAGTGTGGCGCCCACCTTGTGCCTCATCATCTCTTCACCTGACCGACCAGTTCATCCACCGAAGCGGCCTGTGTAGCAGGCCGCGGTTCATTCCACATAATCGGCGCGACGACGTTGCTTCCCTTTTCCTCGTTCCAAGAACGGTGCGATGGCGTTGTGCTTCCACCACCATCAATTTTCAATTGTAAAATAATTAACAAGAACAACGGAGGGATGTCGGACCATGTTCGTTTGGCTCGCACCCTCCACATAAAATGATAGCAATCAGCCAAGGTAAATGAGACGCTCAACGACAAACCAAAGCACGATTTTAATCTATTAAAATTTAACTTAACCCCTACCTCGATAAATGATATCGTTTTCCAGCATCGTGGAAGATGGATTCACGGGGAGAGGATTCAATGACGGTGTTGGCGTGCGTCCAAGGAGGGGACGCCGTCTCACACTAGCTGCAGAGAGAAGAAGGAAAGGCATGTCGTCTCTCCTTGTGGTGACAACGTTCTTCGTCAAAGAGGTGATGTTCTTCGCGTGAGGATGATGTTCTTCACGAAAGGGTGAAGTTTTTCAAATAAACCTAGTGCTCTCCAAAATCTCCTCAAACAAAAATTCTCACCCAAAATAATATACGGCTTCCTCTTATTTTATTTTATTTTTTCAAGCATTCAAAATTACAAAATTCAAATTCTAATTCACTTAATTAATTAAATCACAAGTTGTCAAATTAATTAGGTGAATGTTTGGAAACTTTTAATGAGGGAGAGAGAAGAGAGTAAAGGTCACTCTAATAAATACAAGGAGGATTTCAACATTAAAATAAAGGATTTTAATGGGAGGTTTAAGGGGTTTAGGGAATGTGAATGGTGGAGGCTCATGTAGGGCCCACCTCACAATTATCCTCACATGGGTTGTTAGGAGTTTGTGGGTACCATACGAACTACCCCCTGAAGAATATAACTACTTAAGATAATGAATAGAAATTGTTCCACAATTATTTAGTCACTTCGTATTTAAACCATAAAAATTAACTCCTTCTCCCAGGCAAACACATCTACAGTAAATGTCCTCTTAAGAAATTACTGATGCTAAGGTTTCATCGGTGCCCTCAGATTTCAATTCTGAGCACCAGTTCAAAAGATAGTGAACCCCACTCATTCATTCACTAAATGTACCCAAGTTAAACTTTTTAAATTGATTCCAGGCACACTGGGCCTTAGAATCAGGTGCCCTTAGAAACTGCATACTCGTAAAATCCCAATTAATTTAAGAAAAAAATTTCCTTGAAATTTACGGGTCTTTAAATCATTAATATAATATATAAATATTAAATCATTCATTATATTGATCCATGGGAGGTGGTGATGTAAAATGAGTAACATCAGTCTATGAGGCAGTATTCTGACATAAACATGAATGATGATTTCATATGACATTTTATTGAAGAAGATATGGATTTGGGTTATGAAATTAAAATAATAACATCTCATTATAAATAAGATACTTATGATATTATTTAATCATGGCCTAATAATAATATATGGTTTTGAGGAAGAAATAAAATAATAAATCTCATCGAAGAATGCTACCTCTTCTTTGGGGAAACTCCATTGGTTTGTGCCAAAATATTTCGTAGGTTAGATTTCTAATAACACCTTAAAATTCTAAAAAATAAAATTTTATTCAATAGTGTGTATGAAATGAATAACCAAGTGAATATGGGAAAATAATATAAAGATAATTTAAAATTTATTTTGTAGTTTAAAAAAATTAAATATTTTCAACATCTTGCATTATATGCAATGATGTGTTTATCTTGCCTTACAAACAGTAATGAATTTATTATACGGATTGTGTTACATGAAATATTGATTTTTAAATTTTCTATTAATATTAATATTTAAAATGAAATTTATTAATATTCATTAAATTCACTGTTATAAATAATAGTAACTAAATTATAAGCACAAATGGTTAAATTTATTGGATACCAAGAAAATGGAAATGAATGTAAAAACCAATTGAATATAACATATTTTTTTACAGAAACTATTTTTATTCTCTAAAGGAATTCTATCTTAAAAAATTGAATGTATTAATATTATTTTATGATCCTAATTATGTTTTTATATTATATAATAAAAAATTGTTTTACAATTTTTCCAATACATTAGATATTTATATCATAAGAACAAATCCAATTTTATGCAAAAGGACTATTTTTATAAAGGTAGTTTTGCTGCATTTTAATGGGAATATTATTTTAAATCTCTATTTTGAGACTTTTATAAATTTTATTTTATAATATAAAAATTCGTATTAAAATTGGAATTTTACATTTATATGAGGGTGAATTATTTGTATATTTCTATGATGTTTCATTTTTGGGTGAATATTAAAAAATATTGAATTTCAATTGAAAACTGACATTTCCACTAAATAAGTTATAATGATAATTTATATTTTAATTTGGGTATGATGTAAAATTAGATAATCTATACATCCATTGATTTAATTTAGGTAATTGGAATTATTTGTATACTTAATTAAAAATAAAATCTAAGTAAACTTTTGAACACTTTAACATAAAAACCCACTTTGTCATTCCGTCTATGGGATTATTTATTAAATTAATTTTTGAACATCTTTAAATTGAATTTCAAAAAATGGATTAAATATTTTTATTATAAATAATTTATTACTTCTAGTAATTTCAATTTATTTTTTGATGAAATTGATCAGTGGAAATACTAAAAATTAATTATTTTGACTTAGGTAAAAATGTGTTTAATTTGTACTAAATCATGGAATATATGATATACAGTGACCTTAAAAATTCCCAAGGATACATTTTTTTACTATATTTCATACCTTAAAAAACTCACTTTCTATTTAAATGATAATGTGGAGAATTTCTTCATGAATATAAACCATATAATAAGTTATGTAATGAGAAGGAAAATATATTATTTTCTTACCTTTAGTTTCTCTAAAGATTTGGGATAGGAGATAATAAAACATATAATAAGTTATGCATAAAATTTTTAAATATAAATGACTTTCTTCTTCCATGAAAATTTATTTTAATTATTTAGTGTTGAATAAATTACTTTCAATGGTTAAGAAATAGAAACATAATAAATATATTGTTAATAATTAACTGAAACATGTGATACTAATTTTTTAAAGTAAAGTAAAATGGATGAATTTTTTTATTAACTTAATTTTCTAGATGATTCAATCATGTGACACTTGTGTTAAAAATATATATTTTAATTCAATTATAATATATATTTTTTAATATTCAAATTTAATAAATAATGTCAAATTTGACATTAAAGTTATTATATTATAAATAATATTTTACAAAATTGTTAATTTTTTAAAACAATATTCTTATAATTTATTTTAATATTTTAATAAATATAATATGTGGTCCATTCATGGATCAATTTTCATATTATAATGGCTATATAGACCACAAAGTAGTAAAAACCATGATTGCGCGGTTAGAGTTAAAGTAGTGTTTTTGTGTATTAAAACAGTTCTATTAAAATTAATCAGATTTTTAATTTTATAAATTAGATATCTTATTAATAATTAGTGGTTAAAAAATATCTAATAATTATCACATAAATTTAGTCTCCAAGGAGAATTTACATTGTTTAGAAATCTAGTCACCGTAATTAAAACCCGAACTGTACAATAATGAAAGTTAGGAGTTAAGAAAAAAATGGTTTAAACATGAGTCATATTTTATGGTGGGTTTTTTATTGAACATATAATCATTAATACAAATTAATTATAAATATTTTTTCCACATTAGGTAAGGGAGACCCCCCAATAGTGAATACTTTTGAGTATTTACAAGAAATCCACTCCTTATCAACTATAAAAAGGCACTCGCTCCCCCACTTATTCAGATATATAAATTCATTTATCTCAACAACTATATGCTATAATAACTCCCTAAATTTTATACACTCATTATATTATCCTTATTTTGGGAAAAAATCATATCTGTATCGGTTTTATTGAAAACTCAAGTTGGATACTCAAAGAAGAGGTAATGTTCTTCAAATAAATTTTTTATTTTATTTCTTTTTCTCCTACTCTAAATTATATTCTAAATTGATTATATAATAAACTTATTATATTTTTATACATAATTGTATATATTTTTACGTTAATACCTATAACGTCACATCGTTCCATCAAATGGTCTTTGAAATCATTGTTTGTGGGTACGATGTGTTACCACCTCATGAACCGTTGTTGTTCATTTTTCCATTAATACCATTCATAGTTTGGAATAATGATGGACTTGTAGTTTATATAAAATATTTATAAGACAAATGACGTTATTATTATTTTGGAATTATTATATCACACGTACTTTAATGCTTTCCATTTTATATGAATATGATTTCGTCACCCATTTGTATGGTGGACTACCACCTCATGAAGTGATGTAATTCGTTCATGCTTTACATGGTATGTATTAGAGATAGATTTATTAAAAATATAATATATATATTAAATACAAATTATACTGTAATGATAATATATATAAATACTTATATATGGAATTTTCTTTTATTTCCTTTAATACAGTATGAAAACAGAAATATTGTCCACGCGTACATACGGTCAACTGTCTCCATGAACAGTGTATTTCATTACCTATCACCAAATTTTATGGATTATAGTAAATAAATATATACTAAATAAAAATTATATCTAAATCCTGGTATAAATTATAGATATTATTAAATCACTATCAAATTAATAGGAACACAAAATTACAAGTCAAAACATACTAAAAAACATGGAAACATACTCTGAAAATAAAGAAAATAATAAATGATTATTAACAAACTAATGAAAAGTTGTTATAAAATGATCATATATGATATTATAAATATTAACATTGGTCTAGTGTAATTTAATATATGTCTTCAAAAAATTATAATATATCATAAATAGCATTTAATAAAAGGAAGCATTAGAAAATGGATTTAATCACAATTTACATTTAGTTGAGGCTAATTTGTTTGTATCAGCCAATTAAAAATTATATGAGGAATATTAATCTCCTTGAAATTTATTCTCATGAATACCTTATTCTTAATTATATTTTATATTTTAATTTGAATTATTTTATCTAATGGGATTTGAACTTAGAATTAATAATTTGTAAAAGTTATTAAACATCACTTTCTTTTTTTATTGTTAACTTTAAATTGAAACAATCACTTTATTATTATCATTTTATTGGAAAATACATTTATCTTAAATTTTAATATTATATTATGATGGATATTATTATTTCTTAAACTGTATTCCATTTTTAAATATGTTGTTTGGTTTTAATATTATATGATTTATTGGGGAAATATTGTTATATATGTATCCTTTACACAATATGAATGTTTGATAAGGAACATTTTTCATGAATTAAATAGATTATTCATTATCTGAGGAAGTATTTGGACATGATATAATGGGTTGGGGGCTGATTAATGAAACCCCCTTGATGCATTAGTAGTCTCATGAGATGAATTAGTTGACCAAATTAGATGAGTTTTTAACAATAAAATGAAATTCTCTAGAGGATTTATCTTCAAAGTATCTTTTGAGGGATATATATTATTCATTTAGATTTAAAAATTTATTAATTCCCTAAATATATTTATTCCATTTGATTACCCTTTTAGTTAGAAAATCCATTATGAAGTTCTAAGATCATGTGACTATTTATATGGAATTATTTGATCATCTTTTATTCTATTCATATTTATATCAAGTTATTAATTAATTTTCATGTGTTGCAATAATTTTAATTTCCATGATTTTATTTATTTATTTATTTATGATATATTATACAATAATTTACCACTAATTAGTATTTCATCTCACCATTATTTTGTTTCTATTTCCCAGGTTATGAATAATAGATATTTGAATGAGATTTTAAGGATGCATTTTATTGTATTTTGTTATTTATTAAGTTTTATGTTCTCTTAAAGATATAACATGGGTTTCATGTTTGTATTTTGCTTCCAAAATTGATAAATTTTTTGGTCATTAGGGACTCGAATCTTGTATCAATGAAAATATAATTAAGCAAGGCATCGACTCTTGGCTACCTGGGATGGGGTTGTTACATTTGAGACCAAAATAAGAATTTTTGGACAAGTGGAGGGATGTGAGAAATATATATGGGAAGTTATTTGAGGAACCAATTTGTTTTGTATTTATTAATAGTAGAGGAGAAGGGTTGACCTTTTATAAGTGAGGTGAGTGGCAGAACTCAAATTTATTCGAATGAAAATGGTATACCCTTGTTTTCCACATACCTTGAGCCAAAAAATTGACCATTATCTAGAGTTAGATAATATAATGTATACATTTTTTCCATAAAATCCTTGTTAGACATGTTTTGGGTCATTATATCAGATGTATTTTTAGTATAACCCCATTTAAACCCGTTTTTACCTTTACCATGGTAAATAATTTGTGCTATTTCTACAATTCATTTTAATCAAAAATTATGTTCAAAAAATAAAGTAATAAATATTATTCTGATACAAAATAAGGAATCTATTTCTCTAAAATTCCATTCCCAAAAATTGGAGAAATTTTATTTTAAATTAAAGCCACAAAATTGATTATAAATCAGTTTTACAAAAAGAAATTATTCAATAGTTTAAAATGTTTTTTTATCAAAATTCAATATAAAACAGATTGAAATGACATAAGTTATGTTAATTTATTTATTACTGAACTAATTTTACTTTCAAATGAACTTTATGATAAAATTATCCTCATAAACTCTTTTAATGAAAATGCAGTTTCTAATAAATAAAAGTATTTTCACTATTCATTAAAAATTAATCTTCTTAGTTAAATCCCAAAAATTCGGCAAAATGTAATTCTATCATGATAATTTGAAAATGAATTTTATTTTTAAAAAGGTATTTCTTAAAGTTTAAAAAAAATTATTTTTGTTTTATTTATAAATATAAATTTAAAAAACATTATTTTAGAAAATTGTATTTTTGAAACATATAATGAATTTACATAAAATTAGGTATTATTATGTAAATTTGTTTTCATTATGTAATCCATTATACATATTATTTAAAATATTTCTACCATTATTCAAGTTTCCACGTTTAATATCTAGGTAATGAAATTCTTGTTTAAATAATTATATTAATAGCTTTTGTGGTTTGTTAAAACTCGATGTGGCATGTAACAAAAATTATCATAGTAATTTTATATATTGAAAACAATATTTCATAGTCTTAGGGTGTTACATTGTACCTCCATAAAATTAATACTTCCCTTGAAATTACATAACTATGATACAAATAGTTGGGGATTCTTATGCCACATTTTATACTCATGTTCCCATGTTGCTTCCCCAAATTGTTGGGTTTTCCATAAAACATTGACTCGGTGATTTGTATTGCCTTTGAGAACCTTCTATTTATGATCTAGACCTTCAAAATTTCATTACAAATAAATAATGATATTTCTATATAAGTATGAACAATAAATAAGTAACACATAATTTATAGAACCATATTTATATATATTAGACTGTATATTATTTACATGTGAGCTTTTATTTCCATATTATTAATAATTATTTATTAAAATAATGTTTATGATAATAAGAGCTTAGTTTTTGATGTATGATTTTATTTTTATTTTATGTCCTATTATAATTATCATGGTTCCATCATCTCCAAAATTCTAACCATGATATAAATATAATATATATTCATTATATATATTTTTATTATCATCCATAAAATTTTGAAATAAAAAATTAAATACCCAGTTAAAGGAGACCATAGGTCGTATGTACACATGCACAAGGTTTCTATTTTTTAGATAGATTAAAACAAATAATTGTAAATATAATATTACCATTATAGAATAATTTTATTTCATATATATGTAAAATATGATTATTTAAACCAATCCTTATTACATTCTATGTAAAGAGTTTATGAAGGACGAATCACATCACTTTGCGAGGCGGTAGTTCTCCGTACAAATGAATGATGTTATCATCTTCCCATGGAATAAATTTTAAGAGGGAATATGTGACATCATGATGTTAGTATCATAATAATATCAAAAATACCATATCTAAAAAATAAATTCATTAATATATCCATCCTTGATAGTTGGTGATGAAAAATGAATAACATTGGTTCATGAGGGGGTAGTTTATTATACAAAAAATGATGATTATATGTACAATTTTATGTAATATGGGATGTATTTAGGTCTACAAATTAATATAATTATATATTATATATAAAAAATATTAGGTTTATCATATCAACATTTTTTACAAAAAAAATCATGGAGGTGAGGGAGAATGTAAATAAAACGCTAGATTGGGGACATTACCTATTTTCAAAAATCATATTTTGGTTTAACCAAGAGGATTTTTGGGTAGGATTTATTACCAAAATATGGATTAAATTATAATAGGAGATATGTAAGGAATTGTTTTGGTAGGAAATTTCTGAACCAATGGTTTTTAAAAGTTTGAAGAGGAGAAGAGAATGGTAAGATGGAAATACATTTCCTTAATTCTAAACTTCCACTATGTGTAAAAAATATCAATTATAACAATAATATGTTTATTATACACCTATTATAAAATAATACTTATATATATCATACCATATATGATTTACCTGTGACATTTTTAGACCCTTTTATTAACAATTCAATATTAATGTCACATTTTTGGAAATAATTGCATTATTTTTAGAGTATGTTTTGAATTGTTATTTTTTCATATTTAATTGATCAGGGCGAAATCATCAAAAAAAATTAAAATTAAAGATATTTAATATACTTTATATCCTTTTATGTTATTTTAGTTCTATTTAAAAATTTATTTTACTGTCCATTTATTGGATATGTTCGTGTGTTTTTTCTAGTGTTGTTTTGGACTTGTTATGGTTTCTAGGCTAGTTCAATACTGGTTCATGGTTTTAAAAACCACTGTGACAAACCATGAAACCATTAAAATATCCTTATTTTGTGAACATGATCGGTTCATGGTTATATATATCATGAAGCACAACAATTAAACCTAACTAGAAGATGTGGCATTGTTTTTGAATGGTTAAATATATTATGCAGCCTTACTAGGAATATCTTCCAATGGATCTATTTGTGGAGCAAAATTAGGTGTCATGTTAGTACTAACCATGATAACTAACCAAGGAATCATTTTCAAAAGTATTGAATGCTCTGAGAATTTTAATTATAATGTGAAAACCCCTCTAATTAACCTTAAACTCCTCCCACTCAAACCAAATTTGATTTTTTGGATTTTTTGATCCCTCTATAATCGTTTTATATCACCCAACATCATATCTTGGAAGATCAAAGTTCCAAATGAAACTTTGATATTATAATGGTGATTTCAATTATTCTCAACCTTTGATCTCATTGTTTTTATTTGTTCTTCATATTGTTTTTGAATGTCTTGTGTTTCATTGAATCATGCATGGTTGATGTGGAATTTTTTATCGAGGATGTCTTTTAATTTATAGTGGGATCTATCTTTCAAGATCTAGTGGTTTCCATTAGTGGGTACACATCTCGGATCCATTATGTTTGGATTTTAGATTTTTTATTTTTGTGGTTATGTGATTTTCCATCATTTTGTAATTCACTTTTTATTGATAATGCCTAGATACATGTCTCTTTATTTTTAAATAATGTTCTATGAAATATTTCCTTTATAATTCTAATGAATGTATATTTTCACAACATATAATGTAATTTAAGAGGGCATGAATTTATTGTTTTTTATCTTGATATGTCACAACATTTGTGAATATTTAAATTCCATGATTCTATGGATTTTTATTATGTGAAATTTTAAGGATTTCATTGGGGAATGTGAGGTCTTGATTTTATTCCTAAAATGAAATTCCTTGATTTGTGTTAAAGGATTTTAACTGTTTTAGGTGGTCAAAATTGTTTCAGATGCATAATTTTTTGAAATGATCAAGAACACACTTTGAATGAGATTACCCTTTTCATAAAAATAATGATCTTGTATAATATTAATGTAGTGATTTATTCACATTAAAAGAGGGTGTAAACCCATGTTTTGATTTGATCCTAAGACATTTGAAATTGAAAACTTTTCTTGAATTACATTGAGATATTTTGAATTAATTTATTGTTTTAAATTCTTATTTAAAAATTATCTATTTTTTTAAATTGAATTGGGTAAAAATACCTTTTTAAATATTGAATTTAAGAAAAGGTTTTGAATTACTTAGATGACATTTGATGTCTTAGTTTGAACTTTTGGATGATCATATCTTATAATAGTTCTTTAATATAACTATTTGATTCATCTACATCCCATTTATTGTGGTTAAAAATGTATTATTTACATTGAGGGAGCTACGGGTGAGTGTCACGACCCATCCCCCGGGGCCCGGGCTGTGACAACCCCAAGCCCGCCTTCCATATGCCATCGGCTGGAAACTAGCACCGAAAGGCATATTCCCTAAAACTGGGAAGGCATTGCCTTTAAAATCATTAAACACATGCAACCAAGCACACAACAAGATACGAACACAAGTATACTGTATAGTAAAAAGAGTTTCTATAGTAAAAAAAAGGGGCCAAAATACAAGCCCAACTAGAAATTACAAGAAAAATGAAAAGTATGAGAAAATTGAAAAAGCCCTTGTGAACACCGGCCAAGGATCCTACCAGGAGGGTAGGTACAACTCTCGAATGGTCGTCTCTGCGGTACGCCATGTCTAATGTCCACCTCTGACCTACCTCCAAAACTAGTACTCTCAACCTCAGTCAGAATTGCCTATTATCTGCACCAACACAACAAGGTGCAGGCATAGCCCGTGCTGGGGTGAGTATAATGATACTCAGTAGGGACAACAAGACCCTCATGGTCTCACAAAATAAAAAAAGGATAAAACAAAAATCATGTAAACATCTGAAAACCCTACATAGGTATATGCCCATACATATACCCATGTGATCAAGTATACCAATCTCATTTATGAGGAAACACAAGGTCAAACTACTAATCCCAAAGCTCAACTATTCCACAAAAAACGGAATACCACGGAGGTGACAACACAAAGGTAAGTGCCACAAAGCTAACGCCCCACAGAGAAATACCACAAATGTTTCACCACAATAGAAAGTACCACACAGGTATGCCACATAGAAGAATACAAAAGAGGTATCACCATGAATGTATGTACCATACAAGTACACCACAAAGAAGAACACCACCAAGGAATCACCATGAAGGAAAGTACCACACATGTACGCCATAAAGAATAATTACACAAAGGTATCACCATGATGGTATGTACCACACAGGTACGACACAAATAAGAATTCTACTAAGGTATCAATACGATGGACAGTACCACACAGGTATTCCACACAGAAGAATACCCCAAAGGTATCACCGCAAAGTTAAGGACACATCTCACACCAGGTATAACTTAAGAACAAAAATACACAAGATTATTTGAAGGCTATATCGTCTTATTATGTAATGTAGAACTACTTCAAACACACACAGGATCTATACGTAACTAACCCCCTCTGACCCACACAGGATCTATATGCGCTGACCCACACAGGATCACTGAGCGCTGACCCACACAGGATCTAACCCATAGAGGATCGATATGCGCTGATCCACATAGGATCGCTGAGTGCTGACCCACATCGGATCTGACCCACATAGGATCAGTATGTGCCGACCCACATAGGATCTCCAAGCACTGAACCGCACAGGATGTGATAGATGCAGACCCACACAAGTTTGATGATCTTTATTCATTTACAGCTAGCCACATGGTTCCCTGCACTAAGCTTGCTTGATTCTGGGAGGGTCCTCTTCTCAATCCACAGGATTATACTCCAAATGCAATAAAGTCCCATTAATAAGTATTCCAAAGGTAAATCACATCAAAAGGGACCCAAATCAACAGACGGTGCGTCAATCAGACGCCCGATCTGTAATATATTAGCATTTCTGCTCTGAGGGACGAATTGGATTCATGGTTCAATGAAACCGTACCATACTAAACCATTATCCAAAACACATGTGGAGTATTCTAAAAGGACTATCTATTTCCAAGTATTCTGGTGTCGCAGACGGTTCATTAAACGGATGGACGTAACTCGTGATATGGCATAAAGAGCGAAAAACGTCGCTGTTGTTCCGGGTCCGGTCCGACCCGATCCAGTTCGGGTTGACCCGGCCCGACCTGGGGGTCCGTCCGGTGTGCGGGGTCCAGCCCAGACAACCGGTGTGACCCGGACCACTAGCACAACATGGCCCGCCTGGTGGCCCACGAAGTAGATGCCAGCGCTGCAGTGGCCCGCGGGGGCTCACGGTGCAGCGGCCCGTGGTGGATCGCGGTGTCAAGGCTAGTTGGTCAGCCAGTCTTCCTCCACGTGGCATGGTCATGCACTATGCACCTTTTTCGGTGGCTGGAAGCGATCCGACCATCCTTCCCTCACCACTGAATCACAATGCCGCAACTTTTCTCCCCCATGCGGCACAGCCGCTCTCCGAGGCCCCTTTGTGTGACGGCCACCACTGACCTCCACCTTTGATCCACCAAAACCGATGGGCCGTGACAATTCTTCAGTGGTGTGGTCACGGTGCTGCCTTCTTAGCGGCTGGCCGAAGTGAATTTCGTCATTCCAGAGCCCCACCAGTGACATTCCTCGTTTCACCGGATGCACCCTGGTGGTCCTTTCTTCACTTTCAAGATCTCTGCACTTGTTTCAGGTTGTCTCCATCGTTTCTGGCCCATAAAAACTCACAAAGTTTGCGTAGAGTTTGGTCCGTGTTTTTTTGACCTTCTCTCTCTCCATTTTAGAATGATATCAAGTGGCGTGTTTATTCATAAATCATGAAGTACGTCATGAACAGGGAAAGGGGTATACAAATAACAAACCCTATCTCAAGTTTTCTAGAGAGCATCAGCATTTATGGATGTGTCGGCTTTTGTTGTCCCCACAAAAAGCCTCCAACGATGCCACTCAATCGTTGTTCTTCGGTTCATGGATTAGGTTCACTAGTCACCGCCCGCCAGAACTGCCTCCATCATCTAAGTGTTTAGTGTCGCAACACTTTAACAGAGCTTTGTCTCTTGGTGAAGCTGTGCTAATTCCTCCCCCCAAGCTCCATATAAATAAGAGAGGGGCAGGGTACATAATGATTGTTGAATTTATGAATGTTAACTTAATAGGAACCATCCTAAATTCAAAGGATGAGGTTACATAGCATTTGAAAGGTGAAGCCCATTAATTTACGTTGGCACAATTAAATGGAACAATTTAATTTAATTTCATTGGAACAATTAAATTGGAGGATTTCAAGAGACTTCCCCCACATTAATGAGGGGTTTGGTTGTCCCCACCGTTGAATTCTAATTGGGAGGATTAAAAAATAAAATAAATGTTTTTCTTTATTTTATTTTTATTCTTTTAACTCTCCCACAAAATTCACAAAAACTAACTTTCACCCTTCACCTACTACAGTCAAGGAGAAGGTTTACTTAAGTTAATATTGGATCTGTGAGTTCAATGGTGCCCTCAGATTTCGTTTCTGAGCATAGGTTCAAAAGTTATATAACACCGCTCGCATGTTTACTAAACGTACCTGAAAAAAGTTCGAAAAGATTATAATAGTCACCCTTGACCCGCGTTGGCTGAGGTTAGGTTCTTACTAAGTGAAACATGCCCCATTGAACCCAACAGTACTCTAATATTTTCAATCTGAGTTTCCATCTAAAAATTATGAATTTTTACAGTAAAATAATTATCACCTAATTATTTTATTTACGGCCAAAAACTAACTTTCACTGATGGCCCGCGCCAACCAATATTAGTATCTCCCAAAAGAGATAATACCCTTATGAGTTCAGTGGTGGTATATATTTTCCGTACGAGTTACCATTTGTGAGTTATAAGAATTTTAAAAAATAAAATAACTTATTTAATTATTTTATTTACGATTTTTCCATTTTTTGGTTTTCTCATAGGAGGTTCACGCTTAATAAAAATAAGTTGCGCATAGGGTAAACACGCCATCCTGAATGCAACAGTGCCCTCATATTTCTGATCCGAGTTACCTTTTATGTGTTATTCCAATTTTTGGGAAAACTATTTACGCATGCAAAATAAAACTCAACTAAACATCGACGGAACATTCCAGGCACTTCGGGCATCGGAATCGTACCCTGTCAAATTTCACGGTCTCAAAACAATTCCATATAGTTAAAAAAATTATATTGAATTTTCAGGACAATACATTCTACCCACCTTAGGGATTTACATCCACGAAAGCCACAACAAAGGCAAAACAACCCAAAGAGGGTACTGAGCACGAATCTGAGACTCCCGCTCCCACGTGCTCTACTGGGGGTTTCTGGGGTAACAACGCATGAGAAAAAAAGGTATTGAACGAACATGAAGGACCCACTCTTGTTGATCCTCAATCTCCACTAGAATCTCTGTCAACATTTCCACATCTTCGATGTCCAGCTCTCCATGGTCGATGACGTGAGATGGGTCATGCACGTATCTCCTTAGCTGGGATATGTGGAAGACGTCGTGAACCTGGAGCAGTTGAGGTGGAAGAGCTAAGTTGTAAGCCACCTCGCCATCTCTACTAAGGACATGAAAGGGTCCGATGAACATTGTAGGTAATTTTCCACCACAACAAAATCTCCACAAACCTCATTGAGGTGAGACCCGTAGCAAGACGTGGTTTCCATCCTAAAACTCCAGAGATCTATGTATCCAATCAATATAAGACTTATTCCTACTCTGTTTAGTCGTCATATGCTCCTATATGATCTGCACCTTCTCCGTGGTATCCCATACCATCTCTCGTCCCATGTGTGATGACTCTCCTGTGTCAGTCCAGCACAAAGGCGATCTGCAAGGTCGGTCATACAACACCTCTAAAGGTTCCATCCCAATGGTGGAGTGATAACTGTTGTTGTATGAAAACTCCAAGAAGGTAAATTTTTCCTCCCAACTATGACCGATGTCTAGGCCGCAAGCACACATCATGTCCTCAAGGGACTAAATTGTCCGCTCAGTCTAGATATCCGTCTGAAGATGGAAGGCAGTGCTCAAATGAAGCTGTGTCCCAAAATCCTCATGAAAACCCTTCCATTGTTGGTAAGTGAAACGTGAATCATGATCTGAGGCAATCGTCGAGGTTACTCTATGTAGCTACAAAATCTCCTACACAAAGAGGCATCCAAAACTCTCTATTGAACCTTGATCTCTGATTGGTAGGAAATGGGCTGACTTCGTGAGTCATTCGACGATATCCTAGATAGAATCATGTCCCCTATAAGTGCATGGAAGACCCATCAAGAGGTCCATGGAAAATCTATCCCACTTCCAATTTGACACCACTAATGGATGAACTATGTCTATTAGAACCTGGTGATAAGCATTCACTTGGTGAAAAGTGAGGCACCATGAGACAAACTCTTCTACTGCTTTCATCATTCCCGGCTCCCCAGTACAGACGTTGGAGGTCCGGGTACATCTTCACCACTCCTGGATGTACCGCTAGAGGGGACATATGGAACTCCCTCAACACGTCCTCACATATCGCCACTGATACCATAGTACATCATTTGAAAATGATGACATGCTCCCCAACTTCAGAAAACCCATCAGGTATTTGTCCTGTGGATATTTGAGCACGTCGAGCCTCACAGTTAGGGTACCCACATTGCAACTCCCTGACTCACTGAAGAAGTGGGGGAGTGACTGTAGGAGGATGAAGATAAGTTTCTCAATCTCAATCCACATAGGATGTCCGTAAATAGGCTAGCTGCTATGTCGCCTCACTTAGCAGATGCAGGCCAGACCTCCTTCTGAGGGAATATGCTACCACGTTCCCCTCCGAGGAGTATAGACTATCTCAAAGTCATAGTTCTGGAGGATCTCTAGCCACTCCTATTGGAACTGAAAACTCAAAACTCATACCGCCACAAGGGTAAGGAAAGCCGACTCAAGGGTGATCAGTTGCACCCTCACATGCATGAGTTTAACCGATGCTACCTGGGATTCCTTTTTCTCCAACTAAGAAAAACCTCATCCTAATGTTGTATATAAAACACAACCTTTTTTCCAAATACATGCAATATTATTATGAATTGTGGATGTCATGTATTACCCAAACTAACATCGTAAGTCCTCGACGCTGACACCAAGGGGTTCCAACTGAAACTCTCACCTCAAGGGTCAAACCTCACCATCGGCATAAGTGTGATTATCAAGTCTCCTCCCAAAGGTATCTCCAGATGTGAAGGTTAAGTCAATGGTTTAAAAATAAACTCTAGGTCAGGGACAAGATTCATGGAATGAAGGAATTATTGGTAGCCATGTCTATTGATATGACAGCTAGTAGTAGACATAGACCGTACCTCAAATATTTCCTAGAGCCCTTGGGTCACATTCCTTGACCGGATGCAGCTACTCTCATCCCATGTCCTCCAGCTCCCAGAGCCTAGAGGGGACCACAAAGGGGGTGATTATAATATGTTGAAATGTACACCACCTCGTGTTTCTCCCCTATCATTTCATCCACATCTACAGCCCTAATGATTAATCTATCCCTATCAATTTTTCATCCTAAAACATTCTTACATGACCAAGACTCATAGACTAGTACCAGTTTCTTGTTTTCCCACTACTATCATTCAATGGCTGTATCTGATCAGCCAAAGAACATTCAACCACAAATGTAGTCTCCATCACACCAACATAAGTAGTAATACAAATAGTAATAGTGGTGGATCGGACGTCCTTATACACACTACGCTTGAAAGTCCGAGCCTTGAAGCACTGATCGTATAGTATTTATTGAGTACCAGGAATGATTAGTATGCCTCGATGAATAGCCAGCTACCGAAATGTTGTCTTGTTGAGCTTTTGATGCTCTAGAGAACTCTCATCCACCCCCTCAAGCCAGTACTCAGCCGCCTATGAGTCGGGCTCACCTCGGAACCTAAGGGACATTTGATGTTGAATCATACATAAGGCACTAAGCCTATATGTGTCCTATACCGGTATTGCTGGTTGTAACTGCTGACCAATGGGCAATGATATAACTGACACACTACCTGAATGTACTATCTCAGGTAATGGTCCACATACTAAAGCCTCATAACTGCATGGACCATCATCATGGTCACTCACTGATGAAGTCTAGTAGCTAAGATAACCATTTTTTCTATTGGTGTGTCAACTAGGTAGAAAACTCTAGAAACCACCTCCAGCTAGCCCTCAACTGCGTGGAAAACTGCCTTGCCTCAAAACCTCAGAGGGCTCTGCTGTTGGAGCTCATGCAACACACTCAGTTAGCGTGCACCTTCCACCAGTGCGGCTGGTGGTATCTGCCACCCAACGGGTGGTGGTGCTGCCGGTACACCACTCGAAGGTTCCAAAACAGTAAGAGGGCCCTGCACTGGAGCCTCGTCGCACAGTGAGCCATCATTGTGTACCCTCCCGGGATTCCTAGCTTGCTGTCTACGTAGCGGAATCCTGATAATGAACAGGTGCGCCATATTAATTTATTTTTAAATGGTGAGCTGACTCATGAAAATTGAAGAAAACTTTTCAAAAATCACACGCAATCAGTGATTTCATACACTGAGTTAGAAATCAGAAGTTTGGGTACCAGTGTATGGATACGTCAGCCACCACACCAACACTGGATTCCCTAAACTGATAACCATACTCACTACACATAACACTATTGCCTTTTAAAAGATCATAGTCCTATTTTCTATGGTAGAACCAACTCCTCTGATACCAATTTGTCATGACCCATCCCCCGGGGCCCGTTCCGTGACTACCCCATGCCCGCCATCCATAGGCCAGGTGCTGGCGACTAGCGCCAAAAGGCGTATTCCCTAAAATTGAGAAGGCATTGCCTTTATAACATATAAAAAACACAACCAAGAACACTACTGGATATGAAAAGAAGTAAACTGTATAGTAAAAAGAGTGTGTATAGTAATAAAAAGGGGCCAGAATACAAGCCCAATTAGAAAGTACAAGAAGACTGAAAAGTACAAGTAAACTAAAACAACTCTTGTGAAAACCGACAATGATCCTACCTAAAGGGTAGGTACAAATCTCAAACAGTCTTCTCTGTGGTACTCCTCGTCTAATGTCCACCTATAAGATACCTCAAGTCCTGGTACTCTCATCCTCAGTCAGTGTTGTCCATAATCTGCACCAAACACAACAAGGTGCGGGCGTAGCCCGTGCATGGGTGAGTATAATGATACTATGTAGGGACACCGAGACACTCAAGGTCTCACAGAATCCACAAAGTATAAACCACAAATCATGTAAACATCTGACAACGCTACTTAGGTATATTCCCATACATATACCCAAGTTATCACGTATACCCATCTCATTCATGAGGAAACACAAGGTCCAACTCAGAAGCCCAATGTTCAACTGTTCCACAAAGGATGGAATACCACGAAGGTAACACCACAAAGGTTAGTAACAAAAAGGTAATTCAAAATAGAAGATTAAAAAAAAGGTTTCACCATGAAGGATAATATATTACAGGTTCGCCACATAGAATAATACCAAAAATGCATCACCAGGAAGGTAAGTACCACATAGGTATACCACACACAAAAATACCACCAAAGAATCACCATGAAGGAAAGTACGACACTGATACGCCACATAGAAGAATACCACAAAGGCATCCCCATGAAGGTAAGTACCACACATGTACACCACACAGAAGAATATCACCAAGGTATCACCATGATGGAAAGTACCATATAGGTACGCCACACAGAAGAATACCACAATGATATCACAACGAATGTAAGGACTCATCTCACACCAGGTATAACATAAGAACATAAGTTCAAATTATTATTCGAAGGATAGATCATCGTATTCTATTAATTAGAACTTCTTCTAACCCACATAGAAGAATACCACAAAGGTTTCACCATGAAGGAATGTATCATACATGTACACCACAGAGAATAATACCTCAAAGGTATCACAAGTAAGGTAAGTACCACACAGGTATGACACATAGAAAAATACCAACAAGGTATCACCATGAAGGAAAGTATGACACATGTACCACACATAGAAGAATACCACAAAGGCATCAACCAGAAGGTAAGTACCACACAGGTACGCCACATAGAAGAATACCACCAAGATATCACCACGAAGGAATGTAACACATAGGTATACCACATTGAAGAATACCCCAAAGGTATCACCACGAAGTTAAGGACACATCTCACACCAGGTATAACATAAGTATATATGTAGACATGATTAGTTGAAGGCTAGATCATCTTATTCTATTATGTAGCACTACTTATTACCCAAAAATTATCGATAGGTAACTAACCCCCGCTGACCCATATAGTATCTGACCCACACAGGATCAATATACGCTGACCAACATATGATTGATGAGTGCTGACCCACATAGGATCTGACCCACACAAGAATGATATGCGCTGACCCACACAAGATCGATGAGCACTAGCCCACATCAGATCTAATGCACACAAGATCAGTATGCACTTACCCACATAAGAATGCCATGCACTGGCCCACAGAGTATATGATAGAAGCTGACTGACACATGATCTAGGTTTTTTCATCACGTATAGCCATCCACAGGGTTCCTGCACTAAGTTCACAAGATTCCAGGAGGGTCCACTTCTTAAAAAATAGGGAGATAATCCAACTTCCAATAAGTCCCACGAATAAGTAATGCAATGGTCTGTCATGTCAAAAGGGTCCCAAAGTAGCTGGCGGTGAGCCAATCGAACGCCATGTCTCTATGTTATTAGCATTTCTACCCCGTGGTCCTGGATGGACTCAGGGTTCGATCCAATTGGGATGCACTCAAATATTATCCAAAAACCTATTCGATTATACCAAAAGGCCCGTATTGATCCAAGGTTTCTGGTGCCGTAAAAGGTTCGTCAAACTGACGACCGTAGCTCAAGATATGGCCAAAAGAGTGAAAAGTGTTGATGTTGGTTCGGGTCTGGGATGGCCGGGTTAGACCAACCCGGCCCGGCCCAACCTAGGCCGGCCCGATACGATTCAGGTCGAACCGGGGTCTAGCCCGGAACGCTGGGCTCAGCCTAGCCTACTAGCGTGGCTTGGGCCGCTGGGCGGCCCACAGGGCGGCGACCTGTGGTGCGGAAGCCCGTAGCATGGCGGCCCCAGCCGCGGCGTCCCGTGGTGGCACGCGGTTCGGCGGCCTACAGCGGCCTATAGTGTCTTGGATGGCCAGTTGTCTGGCCTTCCTCCGCGTGGTGCAGTTGTGCACTACGCCTTCGCCAGCTGCCGACAGCATGCCGGCAACCCTTCCCTCACCGTCGCGATACAAGGATGTGGCGTATCTCTTCCAGGAGGCATAGAACACGCCTCCACCCCATCCCTCGACCGACCACCAACTCTGTTTGGCCACGGCCAACAGTCCGCGACACTTCTCTGGCGGCGTATTCGCGCTGTCGCCTTCGTCGCGGCTAGCCAGAGTGCTAGCCACCATTCTCGGGCCCCACCAGTGATGTTACTCAGGTCACCGGACGCCCCCTTATGGCCCGTTCATAACTTTGAATATCCCCACATTGTTTCAGGTTGTCGCTATCATTTCAAGACCCTCAAAACTGACAAAGGTTGTAGATAAGTTGGGCCGTGTTCATTTGGTCCACTCTCTCCCAGCATTAGAATGATATAAACTGGATTATTTATTATTGACTCTTGAAGTAAGTCATGAACGTGGTAAGGGGTATAAAAATAACATACCCTACCTCAAATTCAATGGAGATCATCTGTGTTTGAGGATGTTTGAGTGTTCTTCATCCTAGAAAAAAGCCTCCAACGACGCCACTTGATCATTATTATTTGATTTGGGGTTCAAGGTCACTTGTCACCGCCCGCCAGAACTGGATCCATCCTCCAAGTGTTGGGTGTCACGGAACATTACTAGAGCTTTGTTGCTTGGTGAATCCTGGACAATTCCAACCCCCCAAGCACTATATAAATAATAGAGGGGGTGGGTAAGTAATGATCGTAGAATTTATTAAGGTTCATTTAATAGAAACCTTTCTAAATTCCAACAATGCTGTTACATAGCATTTGAAAGGTCAAGCCAAGTATATTAGATTGGTACAATAAAATGGCACAATTAAATTGTATTGAGTTCAAAAAATTAAATGGCAGGATTCCAAGGGATATCCCCACATTAATGAGGGGTTCTATGGTCCCCATCATTGAATTCTAATTGGGAGGAATAAAAAATAAAATAAAAGTTTTTCTTTATTTTATTTTTATTCTTTTAACTCTCCCAAAAAATTAATGAAAACTAACTTTCCCCCTCGACCTACATTGGTCAAGGTGAAGTTCTCCTTATGAGAATATCAGCTCTGCGAGTTCAACTGTGCCCTCATATTTCAATTCAAAGCACCAGTTCAAAAGATATATAACGTCGGTCATGCGTTTATTGAAATTACCTGAAAAAATATAAAAAAATTATAACAGTCACCCATAACCTACTCCGGTTGAGTTTAGGCACTGCTAAGTGAAGCATGCCACTAAAACCCCAACGTTACTCTTGTATTTTCAATCTGAGTTACCATTTCTAAGTAATATTTTTTTACAAGAATGTAATTTTCACTTAATTATTTTATTTACGGCCCAAAAATAACTTTCACTGGTGGCCTGCATCGACCATTGTTAGTATCTGCCTAAAGAGAGAATACCCTCATGATTTTAGCGGTGGTCTCAGATTTTCAATCTGAGTTACCATTTGTGAGTTATATTGATTCCGAAAATAAATTAATTTATTTAAATATTTTATTTATGATTGTGCCATTTTTGGGGATTTTCACAGGAGGCTCGTACCGACTAAACTCAAGTCACAGTGAGGGTAGACCGTCCATCTTGAATGCAACGATGGCCTTGTATTTTTGATCCGAGTTACCGTTTAAGTGTTTTTCTACTTTTTCAAGAAAACTACTTATGCAAGTTAATTAAAACTCAACCAAACTTCGACGGATCATTCCGAGTGCTCCAGGCCTCAGAATCATGCCCTGTCAGAGTTCACAGACTCAAAAGAATTCCATAAAATTAAAAACAAATTATAAGGAATTTTAGGAACATTACAGTGAGATTTATTTATGATTTGAGGGAATGGTCCCATGATTAAAGTTTTATGGCATTATTCTGTGGTAGATATCAATATGGATCCCTATTTCAGTCCTCATAATTCTATTATATCTATCATATAACTTTACTATTAATGGGATAATTTTATGTTATAGGGGATGAAGTAGATATATTCTTCACTAGTGCACTGACACCTCATCTAGTTGATCCATATATAACAAGAAATCTTCCGGGTATATATGCGTGTCTCGGAAAGTAGGTGTGTGTGGAACTGGTTTGCTTATGACCCGAGAGACTAGATGTATTCCATATGATTATTTATAATGATTTTTGTTTAGACAGTCTATGGTGGACTCACAATTATCCCTATGGTATGACCTTTTCATCCATATACGTGATACTTAAGACATGAAATTGTTTGTCGTAACTACATGGCACCAGTGTTTCATTGATTTATTGATTACCTCTATTCATTGGTCTGTTTATTGAGATGTTGATTCTTGAATTAAGTGTATCGAAATTTTAACAAATATGAAATTTGTTTTATTTCCTTACATTACTTGAAAAATTATACATTATCTTGTGAAATGTATTATAAATATATTTTTTTGAAAATGTATTGATTTTAAATGGGAAATGTAATTTTTTAAAGGATTGATTTGATAAATGATTTTGAAATTATTATAGTTATATTTTATACTAATAATGATTATCTCTATATTTTAATTATATTTATTACATATATGAATTAGAATATGATGTAACTACATAAAATATTTTATGGAATAGGGATTGTCCCTATAGCTTAGGCTCCACTTATACCATTTTACTTTTTCATCATTTATAACCTTATAGCAGGTTTTCATTCCCTCATATTATTTTGTGAGATCATACTAGAGTGATTGATATTGGTGAGATGATACATGGTAGGTGGTTGTGAAAATATAGGATATGGGTTTTGGTTGTTATGTTATGATTTCATTTTTTGTAGTGTCCCCTTATACTTTGAGAAGTATGTATAAATTTGATTTTATAACATTTTTCCATAGTGTATATTGATGATTATTTCCTCTTGTTGGTAAAATAATTCAACGATTTTAATTAAGGATTCCCAAAAGATTGTATCCATAAACTATGATATCATTAACACTCTTAGAGTTTGTGGTTAATTATCATAGATACTATATTATATGGATTTATGGTGTTCAAAATCACATATGTTTTTAAAGGGGGTATTTCTATAAAAGGAATTACTTCTCCTCAAAACCATTTTTTTATTTTCAGTTATTCATTTTTGAATTTTTATTAATAATTTCCATGGATTCAAGAGTTAGTTCATGAATGGGTTCTTTATCACCACTTATGCATGACGAGACATTGGATAATATAGGAAGTGAGTAATTGTGTATTTTTTTTGAGTTATTGGTTTCATGATGATGAATGATATTTATATTCATGATGGAAATATATTTTATTTTTTGAATATCATATGTGTTTTTTGCTGGAATGGAACGATGATCATTGTATAAAAATGACTTAATAATCTGAAAATATATGAAGAATTAGTGTGACTACTAGGGATGTCAATCCATGAAGTGTTTTTTTGGTTTATGTGTGTATTACATACCCATGTGACCAATCCATGCATTGTTTTACTATAACATAAATGTGACACCATTTTTTATTGTTTCCAAAACTACATCATTCATGTGAGGTCCATTAAAGTGTTATAAAAGGGATTTTTTTCATGATCTTGTGTGGTTATTTCAGCTTTAATCATTATTGTTGTTTTTTTAAAAAAAATATGAAAATGAAATTCTTTTCTTTGAAACAATTTTTGGATTTCATTAAAATGTGTTTTAAATTAGAAAAATGTGTTTTCTAATGAAATTTTTGTTTTTGAAAAAATAATTTTCAAGGAATCTTGTTTGATGCTCTAAATAATAATTTAAGAATAAATTTTTGTTTATAATTGATTTAAAATGAAAATAGTTTGGAAATTAAGAAAGTGAATCAATATTTTTGAAACCATAGTTGATTTTTCTAGAGCTGCTAAAGTATTTCTATAAATTTTGATAGATTAGTAAAAAAAAATTTAATAATAATAGAAAATATTAATTTTTTATAAATAGATAAATATTTTTTCTTTTGATATCGATGATTAATATGATAAAGTTGTTTATGTCTTATTTGAAATATTTTTTGATGGTATTCTATATCTAGTTTTACATTTTTTCCTAATTTGTTAAACCTTTTTTCTATGTGGATCAATCATGTACCCCAATATTTTTTCAATTAATGATATAACGTCCATTCATAAGTCTGTTTTTGGTGTGGTCCTTAAAATTCCCTATATTTGGAATCTAATGTTGATGACTCCACCTAGAATCCATATCTATTGATAAATCCAGAGACCTTCCAGACTTTACCTCGTCCTTGAATTCATATATTTTTTATCCTCCTTTTTATAATGGTGAACATGGTTCTCTTAAGGATGTAAAGTGGACTGAAGAATTTTATGGGATCTTTGATTATCTCAAGACTACTCATACTCAATGAGTCATGTCCATGAGTTCTTTATTTGGTGGTATAGACCATGAGTGTTGTAATTTTGTGACTACCTCTCATTTTTATGAATTAATTTATTTGTAATAATTCATGTCAGTCTTCATTTAGTGGTTATATCTTGGGAATGGGAAGAAGTAGAATGTTATCGAGTTTTAGGGTTTTTTTCAAGATGATCTATAACATGGGGACTAATATTATTATTTATCATATTTTATATGATTATTTAATGATCTCATTGGTAATAAATTTCCTGAGAATATTTTTATAAATTTTCTTCACCCATATTGTTTAACCTTCATTCCTACATCATAGTTGATTTCGTACAAGGAGGTGCTTGATAGGGATTTTTTAGTAGAAGATGAGCTAGAGAAATGATAATAAAGGAATAATTACTCACTCATGGCTGAAAAAAGGGAAGTGTTATTAGGGAATGATGAATATATTAAAGTGATTCTTGTGTAGAGAACCTAATTATCCAAAGATTTTGTGTTCAGAATCTATGTGTGTTTATAAAATTTTTTGTAGTTTGGGTCACCTCAATAAGTTCTATAAGTTCTGTGGTCATAATGGTATGTTTTGGTCATGGATTATCCTATCATAAATATGGGGAAGATGATGAAGAAAAATAATATGTATCCTTACACAGGCCTTGGAGATAATGTTTTCCCATGGTGGAGGATATTAAGGCTCTCAGTGGCGGTTGATTTTGGTCCATCTTGTTGTTTCAAACATTAGAGTATAAACTGCTTGAGTTTTTCTTATTGTCACTTATTTTGGGATTTTTCAAATGATGTATTTTAGACATATTTTTAACTTGTGTACGAGTTCATCTTATTATGACCTATGTTGTTATTCAATGTATTATGTTGTTTTTTGGATGGTTATATCTCAATTTTTTTATGTTGGATGATCTTCATTATGAGAGTGTAGTTTCGTATTGTGAAAAAACATATATGTTTGAAATCATTCTAGTTGAACATGGATAGAACTACTAAATGTACATAGGTGACTAATTAGATATGGATATTTCTAGACCATATACGTAGAGCTTATAGACATTGATTTTGTTGGTTTTAAATTTCTGTTAATGCCAATAATAGATATTTTTTAGCAAACCAAAGGCATATTTTGAATCAGTGAACAATACTAAGATGCCCAAGCGAGGTAATAGCAACGTCTGAAGTTAGTGTGCATATTTGGAAGGTGCACCCAAGAACTTTTTCACCCAATGCAACATCAAATGGGTTCTTCCATGTCAACCAGCCGAAAAACATCTACATCATCAGTGCAAAAGAAATTAGAGTATCATGAAAGATTGGAAATTGTGTGTATGATCTTCTATGCCAAATGCAACATGAAATGCGGGATGCACATAGATCACCTTGTTCGAAGCCACCAATGTTTTATTCTATAAATAGAAGTGTAAGAATTTACATAGTGGGGTATTTATAAAAGACAAACCGCCATTCTATTGTATGAAATATGACCCTATAATGACCATATGAATGACATAGCCTCAAGGTAATAGATCTTCTACGACAGGTCTCTCAAGGGTCCTCCATCCAGTGGGCCCACTTGTACTTGAACCTCACCCATTTCTTTTTAATCCAAGGAAATATCCCTCAACATATCCATCTTGAGCACATTTTTTCCATTCTATCATCCCAATATTGTGCGTCGAGTTTCTTTTAACGTTCATACACTCATTTTTCATGAAATCACATAATATTGCACGCATTACCTCAACTTGTCTTTAACCATTTGATCTTGTGTGCACCCCTCCTTTTCAGATAAATGTGTCATCCTTACCTTACGACACAAGTTTTGAGACCATATTAATAGCAACACCACTGTATTGGGCATACTTCTCACATGGATCCCTTTAGGATGGTACAAAGTTATTTCAAAGTCCCTAGGGTGGTGCTTCATGTTTTGTTGCATTTCCTCATTGTTCTTCACATATGCATGATACTGGTTATTGCTACATCACATATACACACTAATGTGAGATCCTCATTAGATCACCACACAACCATGTCTCCATATGACATTGTTGGATCCTTCCCATCACCATGGGTTAATGTGAGCTAGTTATTTAAGTCCTACGGGTGAGGAGTGAATCCTCACCGTCTGAGCATAAGGATGTCAAACTACCAAGAACAAACATACCTAACACATGATGTTAAACTATGACCAAAAAAATAAGATATATGTCTTGATAGGACCATTAGGAATATGGGAATCAACACCTTCTCACTCCCATATTCCTATGAGATTCGGGTCTATAAGCACCTCAGGCAGTTTGTGCTTAAGCCCCAGCCCAACATGAGAGGGTGTTGTAGGTATGACAGAAATATCCTCCTCATACATCTGGACCCCTACTCAGTTTTACCTCTTGGAGTAAGCCCTTGTATCCTATTTATGCTACTAACCATGTGTATGACCCACTCCATTCATTACATCAGCACCATTCCTCCATGATCACCAAGTCTCTTGTTGCCTCTTGTTTCTCATACTGAGCATGACTCAGGAGCATAGAGTAATAATTGGTCATGAAATCTTCTTTGGGTATCCTTAGTGTCTAATCATCATCCCCCATCCTAAATAACTACGTGGACTTTGATCCTTTCCCTTTTTGATAATGGTATGTAGGGACCCTCCATGAGGTTCAGGTCCATCAACCAACATCCCCAACTTCTTCACATTGATTTACCCTCATCCTGCATGTCGTTAAACTATATTCCCTTGTTCATCCTGCATGACACTAAACTATATTATTTCAAGATACAAGGGTTCTGATCGATGTCTCGTATATAGGTTATGTAAGATGCCTCCGTGAGGTACAACCCCAAACATTGATAAATATTGGCATCCCATTTTTCGGGACCCACATCATTTGTCTGCCCCTTAGTTGTGTCAGACTAGTTTTTTGGAAGCTAATCAGGCATAAGAACCACACTAAATGAAAAATAATCCAACAAACACTATCCCTCTTATGATGGGCCACTAACCATGCATAATCCCCCGACATGTCTTCATGTCGCTGTTCATTGTGCACACCCTAATAAAATTTCCCATAGCTGAACTACATGGACTTTGATCTTTTCCTATTATGAGAAAGGTATGTAAGAAGCCTCATTGTGGTTTAAAATCATCAATCATGTTCCTAAATGGTCTCTCCTTAAGCCTTTTTGTTTTTGAGAAGGTAATTCCCCAACACAAAGGATCTTCTTCCATTTGGTCTCTTCTATGTATCCATTTTCACTAACCTCCACCTCATCTGACTCATCGAACCATTTTAAGAACTAAGTGGACATTGATTCCTTATATTGGGGATATGTAGGAAACCACCATAAGGATCTTTCCCAACACCTTCACCTTCACACTGGTCCTTGGTTCTATCCCCACCCACTCCATCCCTCATTACTTCATTCATATCCATTCGGATTCCACCTGTGCCTCCATATCATAGTCAAATCATGTCATCCATTCAGGAAACTAACCATGTGTAAGACCCATTCATCTTGTTACTCTTTTGTAGCACCCAAGCCGCTAACCACACATATTCCCCATCACGTATTTGGTTTGTTTTACATTGTGTACAGATTGATTCCATGATTCACCCTCTCACAGTATATGGGTTTTGATCAATGTCTCCTATAAAGGGTACACAGGAGGTCGACATGAGGTTCAATCCTAGACAATGGTAAAATATGGCGTACCCTTTTTCGGAAAAAACCATTCTATGATCCATCCCATGAGGATCCAAAATCAACCGTCACAACATGATATATTCCCTATATGGGACACACTACCTCATATCCATCCACATTGGCCATCTTGATCCACCAATCTAGTAAACCTCCCAGGTTCTCTCTCTTAGGAATATACCCATATAATCTACTCCCATCAATATTATGATTAGTATAATCTATCTCTATTAGACGTTAATCTCACATAATACCCTATGGTAAACCTGTGAAGCTGGAAAACGCATGGATACATTTTTAGGTTATACAATTCTTTGATCTTGATGTGGGATTACACAGGATCCATCACCCTCGGGAAGCCCTATTATAAGGGGCAGAAATCCAGATGTACCAGTGTTGCAGCACCCCGACATTCTAGTGATGTCCAACATGAATACTCCCTTTATCAAAGGTTTATACCCTAAATTGAAACCATATAATGTTCTGACAGAAGCAGCGTAATTAACCTAAATCGAGAAAAATATAACCCCAAAAGAGTTTCTTGAACAATGTTTAAATCTTTAAGATATAATCATACTAGGTGACGAGTTCCGAGGAGGAATCTATGGAAGGATTGATAGTAATACCATCGCCCCATTTCGATCAAGGAGTAATCCTAACTGAATGAGTGGAATACGACGCCTGCCTTTGCAAAGTGGCCATGCGGGGAAACAACAATCACATCCCATTATATGGATGTGCCCCTAATGAATGCATTAGAAAAAAAATGGTGAACCAGATGTTAATATCATCTCCTCAATAAGAGGATTAGTAGTGTTCAAAGCATCAATAGATAAGTGTGTCATCGGATCCAACTATCTGGTGGTAGGTCCCACCAAGAAAATAGTCATCCTAGCATGAAACTCAATAGGATTTGGGGCAGTTGAAAATTGGGAATCCTAATCTTCGATAATGTATGTGTGGGTATTTTTTACCATCCATGGAATATTGAATGTAGCTGGTCCACTAGGCATCAATTTCATATTGTATATACTGATGGTTGAATTTTCCTTCTTTTAAGGACCCAAGATACAGCTTCAGGAAACTAATCACCTCCCACCCACGAATGTAGGGGTAGGAGAAATTCCAACATTGAATTCCTCCATGACGCCATCTCTTCTATAGTGTCTTCGATGACCAGAGCTACTGAGTGCACACTCCCCATCTCATCTCGAAACATATTCAAATGTGGGTGATCAATACTCTTGAATGTCGATATGAATAGAAGGGGGTTATCAAAATAAGGGACATGGCCCATCAAGGCCTGTAGGTCTCCATACCCAATCATCACCACCACCCCAAGGGCCACACAAGAAGCCTATACTCCCCACTACAACCTTCCACAGCTTCAAGAGCCTATTTCTAGAGTACTCTTACGATTACCTCCCTTATAAGGATGAAGTAAGGTTTGTATGAGTCCACCCGTTAGGGACTTATTCTAGGGAGCCACTAAAGAGGGCTCCCAGCATGATGCATCATTATTTGAAGCCAGTTCTATTGGCTGAGGAGCTGGTGGTCTATACCCTTACACAACCGGTCGTAGTTCGGCGAACACGTCATCAATGTGAGCTCATAAATACGTCGGACAAGGGGTATTATCTTCCATGGATCCTACTTCCCACGACCCCATTGGAACATGTTATTGGCCCCCTATTATTTTCCCATAGTAGGGGCACTTCTCTATCCCAGAGCAAGGACACATCCATGCTCAGTCTAGAGTGAGGCACCAACCACCTCACAAGCATGTCAGGTTGACCTCCCCAGTCATTGGTTAAAGTAGAAACCATCATAGGATGATCCGAAATGATGATGTACAGTAGGGATGACCTCCCTATACAATCATCAGAAAGAGTGGATTTTCTCCCTACTCCCATATATATCATGGATATTTTTCCCATTCCCCCATCATTAACTATAGAGGAGGTCGTCCCCTCCTCATGGACACTCAGCATGAAGGTCCTTCCCATGTCCTTGGTATCAGGTTTGGAAATTTTCCTTTCCTATCAGGTTATCAATGCAATTATCCTCTTTTCCCTTTCACCTATGAGCATGGGGGTCCTCCCCGTGTTCTCACCATCTCCAATGGAGGCCCTCCCCACTTATCAATGGCCACCACAGAGGTCTTTACCATATCCAGTATGGTCATAACCATCGACCTCATCGTACCATTGATATTGGAGATGATCGACATGAAGGAACTCCTAGTTTTATGGGAAACCACCATGGGGTCCCTCCCCATGTTCTTGTCAGCTCCAACAGAGTTCTTCCCCATTATAACACCCTAAATCATTGAGGTCCTCCCTGCGTTGCATTTAACAATTCCCCAGGTGCTCCTCACACCAATGTTTTTCCAAGTAGAGATCATTCCCACTCCATCACAAACGTAGTATAGGTCCTCCCCAGGAAAAAGATCTACCATGACTATAAAACCACCCTGAGGTAGGAGGGAGGGTCGTCTCCACCATATGAAGAATATTAAAAAGTCTCAAACCAAAATTAAACTCATCTTATTTTTAGATTCAGATGTTGAGTGTTATTTGAAGATGGACCCATTAACTAGATCCTCTATGTCAAGGGCTGGGGAAGGAACAAGGCAGATCAGCCTCATTTTTTTGGAATGTTAGTTCAAATAGATAGCTACATCCTTTTAAAGATACATAGAAGATAAAAAAGATTTGTCCCCTTTAAAGGGTAAGGATGTATATTCCTCATTATCACCAACCTAATCATTCTCAACCTCAATTAGATATCACATAGAGTTTTTCTGGGAACCTTTAGTGGGTGAGAAACAACGTAACCCACCACCAACAACTACAACCCGTACACAAGAAACAATGATGATTAGTCCATCTTACTGGGATGTGGTGGTGCAATCACTGCATTTTTGGAAGACAACCCAATATGTGGAGGCATGTCATCCTGCACGTCGTACTATCCACCAACCTGTATACCACCACAACAGTCAACCTTAGTTCTGTTACCGGTCCCACAACCACCTCCAATAGAAGAGTGGGGAAATCAAGGGTCAGATCCTGAGCATGATCCGAGATGATTGTGGGACATTGGCAAAATACACCATTTCCTAGAGATGTTTTGTCCAATTAAAACTGAAAGCATCCATATTTCGGATTCCTTTACCCAATATGATGTTATGTGTCACCACCAAACCAAATGGATGACACATTTCCATCTTCATTATCACAAGTTAGCATACCCAAAGAGTCGGGAGCACTATGACGACATTTGCCACCAGTGTATCCTAGTTGAGTCGAACGTCCTCCATGTTTCTCAATACCCTTCATCACTTAATTATCATCATAATTTTCAACAACAATGTGTATATAGTTTCATTTATCTCCACAATTTTATATAATTGTCTTCCATGAATGTCCAGATCTGTGGATGGGGTGGTGTTTTTCCCAATATGTTTTTCATATCCTCTGCCAACCTAGTTCACCATGTGATATCAAGGATATGCCACTGAGCATTGTCATAGTAAACATGGTCTTTCTGCAGATATACTCAGCTGGGGGCACTATCACAAGGTCTGGAGAAGAGGAACAATCCACTAGGTCCAAAAACAACTCATTGGATCTTATTGGTGTCCATACTGGCCAACAAATATCTTTCCTTGGCCTTTCTACACCTTCTGAGTCATTGCCTCTCAGTCGAGACCCCAACAATGGAAAAGATAAAATTAGTACTAAAAATCCCTTCGACAGGTCTTCCTTAGTTGAAAAGAGGGATGATGACCCTAGAAAGGTAGCATTGCATTAATAGATTTTTTATTAAAAAAATATAGTTGACGAGCTCCTCCTTAAGCCCACTGTGGAATGGAGGCTAGATTACGATAATTCTTGACCGAGCCTAAAAGGGTAGGGGAAGGTACAACCTCATCATGGTGAGATTACTTTGGGTGATCTCGAAACCCCTACCGATATATATAGGGTATATGAAAATTTATATAGAAAGAGGCCAGAATATTCATAACGTAATCCACCAAAATTGCATGTCAACCCTCCTCAGGACTTGACTCAGGTTCCACTGGCTGCTCCATATATCCTATTGGACACTCTATATATTAAAGCAATAGTTCCTCATGCAATTCATCTAGTCACCCCATGAGCTGTGGGGCCTTGTTACAACATTGAAGAAACTACCAATATGTTGGCGGTTTGGGACCCTCATCTGATCAGAATCCTCTTCCAGATGATTTGATGGCATCACTTATTACCTGCCCTGAGGCCCTAGAAACATGAAAAGTTTTAATATCACCTGATGAATCACCATATATTGTATTGGTGGGAAATATTCCAACACCCCCAGGTTTTATAAATCCTACCTTATCATCTTTTAATGGGAGGATCGATACGTTGCAACATTATGCCCACATTATTTCATGGTGTGAACCCATGATGAGAACTCTAGCGTAGTAGGAGCCACCATGGTAAATTGTTTCATACAGACATCAGAAGGCTCCACATTTTTCTTTTAAAACTAGTTACCCATTGGGTTAATAACTGGATGGAGGATCTTTATATGAAGTTTCTCTACCAGTTTAGTTCCACGAACCAGAATAAAAGTATTTTTAACCTCTTCAAGTGCAAACAAAGGGCTGAAGATTGCATCATAGACTTTATCTCCACCATTTGTACTCCATGATCAGATAGAGCCCCCATGACCATGCTATGACGATCTACACATTGTTGGGTATATACCAAAATCATCCAGATGTTAGCTAGTATCCACTGTATGTGTTTCGACTAGTGCGAAATGAGACATTCCCAACAAAATCCAAAATCCTCCATTTGGACCAACAATGGCCATTGTACAAGCTTCCACCGAGAAACATCATGTATGGAGAAGTGTACCACTACCACATAAATAGGATATCCTCAAGAATATTTGTAGCATTCCTATGAGGCTATCTATCCTTGAGGCCATATGCCTATCATAAAATATGTGTCTGGCTCTTATAGAGGCCTCAAAAACCCCCCTACAGTTTGAGACAGAAGTAGAAGCCATAGAGTCCATCCATGGTGAGACATTCGAGCATGCGGAATGTCAAGACATCATATAATTCTCTAAAAAATATGAAGGTTGTCCAATAAAAGGGAAAATAAAACCATTATACATCATAGGTTTGTTCAATGGCATGGATTTCTACTGCTATGTTCTTGACACATGTTGTAGGATCATCATTATCCTGTCCTAAACATTCTATAAGATGGGGTTGTCTAAAACTAATCTAAGCCCCTCTAACCTGAAGATTCAAGGTTATGACAGGATGAATGAGACACTGGTTGGAATGATCTGTCTAAATACCCAGTTCTATAGCCTAGTTTCCAGCACTAGGTTCATGTTTGTCTCACAAGACATCGCATAAAACTATGTTGATGGGTAGACCATGGCTCCACCTGCATGTGGAAATCCCTTCCTCATATCAATAATGACTTAAGTACTCCCTTAATGGTTGAGTAGGAATACTCCAATGTGATGTGTCTCTGTTTTACTCTTCCAATGCCTGCTTACTAGATTTCAACTATTAAAATATCAAAGAAAAATACATTTGGTCCCATGAGGTTGAACACACAATGGCTATGACTGACCCGTATACAAACCTGGATAATTCCTATATTTTCTCAGTTCACCGATTGGAGGCCATGACCCGGACATGGGGAATTGCTTTTTTTTTTGTCTCTAGAATGAGAAGGAACCACGTTACCAAGTATAAGGAATACCATAATATTACCTTGTATGTATACAGAAATCATTCTTGGGTGATCCCAGATCCCCCCTACTTCTATAAGGTATCAGTATGTTCGCACTATTGCAACAACATTACATCATACATTCTTGTTTTTCAAGGATAGGATAAATTGTATCAAGACTACATGACAGTATTTCTTTGATATTATAAAACGTGGCCCCATGGTTTAAAGGCCAGATGGGATTTGGTTGACAGCTTTCATCAGCATGTCTTTAGCGGTGCAGGAGACCCCGATGAGGTTCCCACTACTGCTCATGCTGGCACAAGTGTCCCATCAAGATCAACCAATTAAAAAGGGTTCCCTCCTACAAATGATCCACTCACCATGGGTATTGAATATGATTTCGAATATGATCATCCCTCATTTAGAGAGGTAATCTCCACTACGTTTGATGAGTTGGTACATGTAAATGTCGGTACCAAGTCAGATATGAAACCAAAATTGCTCTGTGCCACGATGCCCATAGAAAAGCAATAAAAATACATGAATTTATAAAGAATAATCTTGTTTTCCTATCCTAGAGATATGATGAGATGCTAGGGATTTATCTTCAGGTTGTCATACACTCTATCAGTCTCCTAGAAAATCATTGCGAGTTTAAATAACCTCTTAGAAGGATTAACAATTCTCAAGGTACCATGTTCGAGGATGATGTTGATAAGATAATAAAACCCAAAAACATAAAGGTGGTCCACTACCCCTGATGGTTAGCTAACATTATTCCCTTAGGGAAGAATAAATTCTAGATCATGGTCTTTATTGACTTTTGGTATCTCAAACATAACTATATGAAGGAAGATTTCCCCTTCCTATGATAGAACAATAGATTGAAACCACCATTGGGTTTGAGGATCACTATTTCGGGGATGGGTATTCTAGATATACTAAAATCTATATGGACCCATGAAGTTAAATATTATACCACTTTTAGGTCACTACAATGTACTTTCTTCTACAAGGTAATGCCTTTTAGTCTAACGAATATAGGTTTCACCTATCAGTATGACATGCACTTCATGTTCCAATTGACCCTCAGGACATTGGTGGAATACAACATGGATGATCTGGTTGTTAAATATTACTAGTGTCAAGACTATCTCATGGATCTTGATAATGTTTATGTCTTCCTCTGTTCTTTCCAAATAAAGATGAACCCATTAATGTGTGACTTTGGGTCACCCTCAGAATGTTTCATGGCTTTGTTGATAGATTCAATGGAATTGATATTGATATATAAATGATCATGTCCATCAGTAAGATTTCACCTCCGAGTAGTATTCAGGAGCTTTGAGTATTTCAAGGCCACTAAGCATACATATGCTGATTCATCGCAAATCTGGCATGCATGTGTAAGCCATTTTCCCAGCTCATGAAGAATGGTTTCGATTAAAAATAAAATGAATATTTTCATATTACTTTTGAGGAAATTAAGAAGTACCTTCTATAGCCTCTAGTTCTAATGATTCCTATTTCTATAAATATTCTCATCTTCTATGTGGCCACTCTGGAATTGATCCTTAGTTGCCTTCTCATCCATAAGAACAATGAGGGAATAGAGAAAAGTTTTTACTATGTCGGATGCATGCTCTTTGATATAGAGGCCAAATATTCTACTATCGATAAGTGCTTCCTTGCATTGGTATTCATAGTGCAGAAATTGGGACATTACTTGTAGCACCATGTGATAAAATTGGGCTACTATGTTGATTTGCTGATGTACATCCTGAATTTCCGCCCATAGACAGGGCGTCTAACTCGTTGGGAGTGACCCTTCAATAGTTAAACATCATGTTTTCCCCATAAGGCCATAAAAGGATAGACATTATCATTGAAGCCCATCTAGCTACCACTGAGTAGTCTTTGGATATTGACATTCCAAATAAGAAAATCTTTTCAGTTGATCCAGCCTTTCTGTGTAAGAAAATTCACTTCAATGGTGCTTCCGGAATCCCTACTTGATGGAGACTGAATGATCTCAGACTAAAGTAGGTAAGCCTGCGTATCATCTTCAGGACTCTTGCACAATCTATCCTACCCTATTTTTTCTTGTTGTCATAAGGCTCCACAAACAATGAGGTCGAGTATCAAGCCCTCATCAATAGTCTTGAATTGTACGTTGAGATTGATATCCCCCACCTTCATGTGAAAGGGGACTCTCAATGGTCATCATGCAAGTCAATGGAAACTACATTGTCATGAAGCCAAACCTCATACCTCTTTTAGATTTCTCTCACTTGCTGATGGCCCATTTATCTTCTTGGAAAGATGTTACCCATGCCCCTCGATCGCAGAACATCAAGTCAATTCCTTGGCCGGCCTTTCCACATCTCTTGCGGAGCCGGACCAGAATGATCTAATTATCAATGTGGTGAATCAAAGAGTCATCACTCCTATCACTTAGAATGATTTTGATAGAACAAAGGTATGACCCCTTACCACTGATTCCTCCACATCCAGACTTCCAAGTCCCCCTTTCGTAGTGTTGGAGGAGACCCCTGACTAGACGACTCCATTTATTGAGTATATCTAGCATGGTAAAATCTTGACAGACCGAGCCGAACATGAGAGAATATGACAATGCAGAGTAGAGATCAACCTCTAGAGAGGTTCTAGCCTTTAGAAAATCCTCCAAAAATGTTGGTTTGAAGGAATTATCCTCTATTTCATTCATTAAGCCGAGATGTTTCAGGTTATGTATGAAGTTCATGCTGGGTCCTATGGGGTACACCAGGAAGGACCGAAAATCTCCCATCATATCCAATGATTGGGAAACTATTGGAACTCCATTATTTGTGATGGTATTAAGTTTTCCAATAAGTTTCATGCATGCCAGATCCCTGATAGTTTTGTTCATTGTCAACCATATCCTTTCCATACTACCATGTAATCTGGGCCCTTTATGGTTTGGTGACTCAATTTAGTTGGGCTATACCCACGAGCTATAGATAACCAGTTCAAGTTCATACTGACCACTAAAAATTTATTTTCCATGTTGGAAGAAGAAATTCTACGCAAGGATGTTATGGCCCATTCAATCATTTAATTCATGAGCTTCAATATCATCCACTGATTCTGAGTCCGTCATGCTGTTCTTAATGATAATGGACCTAAATTTAGGGAAACCGAGCTGATGAAAATGTACTCCAAGTACAATATCTATTCTAATCATACCAATAGATATCTTATGTAAAACAAATGTTAGATCAAGGTCTTCAAAAAAAAAACCATTTCTAACATCATGCAGAAGATGGTAGGTCTGAACAATAAGGGTTGTCCGGAAAAACTCTTTAACTCTTTATGGCCATACCATAAGATAACCAGTAATTCCCCCAAGATGACTAAATATTCACTTGTGTAAAGTATAGGGGTAGTCCTACCCATTGAGATTCAGTTACCCCCACTACATACAACCATATATGATTAGAAGGCACCAGAAAAAGAAGCCAAAATCCATCTGTTTGTAGTAGAAGCGCATGACAAGAATAGGATTTGAAATTTGCACAATCTTGAGAGGAATTAGAACAAGATAGGAAGAGCATTCAATAAGAATGATTTCCTCTACACTTTTATACAAGGTGACATGGTATTGGCCCTGAGAATTCCAACAATACCCTAAAGGAATCCATAGAATCTAGAGCTCAAATGGTAAGGACCTTATGCCATTCATAAGATTTAACCCAATGGTCCATATTCTATTGTCCGTATAGATGGTGAGTGTATTAATCCTCCCAACAATTCCATATTCCTCTACCAGTATGTTGTGTAAGGGAATCTCCATCCATGCGGATGTTAAAGTGCTCTTCCTTGTCCTTCAAGACGTTAAAATGTAAATGGTTCGACCTCTACGACCCTAAACTAACACCTTTTCTCTCATCCTTACCACGTGACATTAAACTACATGACATTTGAGAACAACGTATGGATTTATTCCCATCATTATGGGATATGTAGTGACACCTAGATCTTTCATCCATGGCCCATCCTCAGGTCTATTGACCTTTTCGTCCCCTTTGCTGGATTTATCTCATGTAATTATAAATTGTGTGGATTATGTGGACTTATGTCCTCATTAACACTTGGTTATTTTTTCATTCCATACACATAACTCTTTGAGATACCACATTTCATCCATCTTTACCATAAGATGTTAAACTAAAAAGATACCACCATGCTTCTTGTGTCCATTTTTTGGGTCTCCATCATATTTCACATCCATGAGGACCCCTTAATTTCCTGGTCTTACGCCAGCTTGGATCTCCTTCCATTTTGGGCCAATGTTGTGGAGAGTCTTTAATGAAAATTTGACATAATTCCCACATTACGAATATGGTTAGTGGTCGATTCTCAATTGGTTGTTCCCATTCTAGGTCACATGAGATTGATACTGTGTTGCAATCATGGTTTACAGTTATCCTTATTGGTTATTGCTATCCCCATGATCTCCCAAATAAAAGGCATGATGATTCACCATTTTCCCTTCTATCCAACATACATGACATTTAATTAGGCACCTACAGTATAAGATCTACGGCATTAAACAAAGATCATTTAAATCTTTGTCACATTACGTTAAACGACACAACATTTCAGAACTATGTATGACCTTATTCCCATCCTTGTGGGATATGTAGCGACACCCATACCTTTCATCTATGGCCCAACCTCATGTCGCTCGACCTATTCAACCTTTTGGTCCAAGTTCCCTCTTAGGATTTTGTGGTGTGGTACAAAATCATTTTCATCATTCTTGTCTGTTTATTGTTTACACTCCACACACATCCCCTTGAGACACTCCTTATTTCCACATTCCTGCCACATGATGTTAAACTGCACGACATTTTCAGAAGTACATATTTTTTTATTTCCACACTTATGGGATACGTTGGAACCCTCAGACATTTCTTGATTGGGTCTAGCCGAAAAAATATATTCACCCCCAGGTTTAGTTTTATTCGATGGATTCATATACTGTATTGTGGACATATTTAGTCCCCATTCATGTTGGGTTTACGACATTCACATCCTGTGATCCTCTCTCTAGAACACATTTATTCTAAATCCCTATTGGATGATGTTAAGATACATGACATTTTCAGAACTATGAATATATTTATTCACATCCGTTTGATATATATAAATATATGAATGCTCAGACATATCATCCTCAGGTCTAGCCCTAGGTTTTAGAAACCTTATCTTCTTTCTATCCCCTAGAACAATGTTCTCCCCGGGGGAATGTGGTGTGATGTGTAATTATGTACTCATTCACATTGAGTTTTAATAACTATGCCATGCACCTATCTCAAGAGATCTCTATCATTTTTATACATCCTTGTAGCATGATGTTAAACTTCACAACATTTAAAGAACTATTTATGTCTTGATTCCCATTCTTATTGGATATGTAGGAATTCCTGAACATTTTGCCTTCGGGTCCTGCCCTATGTCCCTTGTTATTTTCTTCCCCTTGACATGATCCCATCCCACATTGGAAATTGTGTGTGGTGTGGTGTGGAATTATGTATTCATTTACATTGGGTATTAGATATCACACCATTCACATTCCCGTTAGATCCTTGTTCTTATGTATGCGTCCAAACCATATGACGTTAAAATATGATGACTCATCCCACACAACATTAAACAGTTTCATATTTTCTAGATGACATTAATGTTCATGGGATGGTCTTTTCATTTGACCTTCAATCGTGACACTGTAGTCGTGGCCACATGATGGAAATGGAACCGCATTATGGTGTCCTCTCCTGGGGAGACATCATGTTTGGAATCAGTTATCCACCATGCTATTTTTCAAGGACCTCACATGGATTGAATACTACAGTTATTCCTAGATTCTTCATCCTAGGTTTTCTTCACCAAAAAATAGACCCACATTAAAAAAATGATGCATCAGATTCTTTTTCTTTTGGTGCATGGACCACACCTGTACAATAGTATTTCTCCTGGCATTGGTATCCTACCATGCTATTTTAAAGAACAACATTTTTATTGATTCCCATTCTCATGGGATATGTAGGAATTCCAAGACATTTCATATTCACTTCCATCCCCAGTTACCTCAAATCCTTCCTTTTTTCTTCCCCCATGGTCGGAACAATATTGGAAGCACATGGTGTGGAGTGGAATTATTTGCTCCTCATTCAACCGGGTTTATAATATTCATTCCTTTTACATCCCTTCATAGATCTCCCTTCAATTTTCTCTTTTCTCTAATCCATAGCCATTGGTGTTAAACTACATGTCATTTCAAAAGTTATGTGTCCCTTTATTCCCATAATCATGGGATACATAGGAATGCCTTGACATTTCATCTTTGGGATAACCCCTAGGTTCATCAAAAAATTTCCCCTTTTCCTACACTCACCTCCTTGAGTTGTCTGCCCCTAACTAGACCACTCACCCCTTTTCATGTATCACCAACATGCTAAGTTGATCTATTGTTTAGGACATAGAGTGTTGTATTCTATATGTATATTCTTTAATTTTATTTCATGCATCACATAGACTTTCTTTCGGATTCCATCATCTTTCACTTCCAAAAGGAACCGTGGATGGTATGGATGTCGGACCTTATAGATCGCCTACTGCATTGGTCCAACTTCCTATAGGATTCCAAATGACATTAGGAGACATGTCTCATGTAGCGATTTTGGTCAAGGGTCAACCCCTTTCTTGTTGTTCCCATTTTAGGTCACATGATATGGATATTGTTCTTCGAACGCAGTCAATAGTTATGACCAATCATAATGCCACCCCCATTATTTCTTCAATATTGGTCTCTTTATTTACGTCCCTTTCCACTCTGTTGCGTTCATGTGGAATTTCAACACACTTGGTGTAATACTTATCTGAAACTTTGTTAAAGAGGATGAATCAATGTCCTGGGGACATCCTCGACTCCACACTATCTCCCCCTACTGATTATTCCATGATTTTTAAATAACTTCTCCAACCTTGTTTCCCACACTGAACATGTCTCTCATGGGATTAGGGAATTGGGTAAGGTTTGTGCCTACATGGAAGGGTCACACTTCTTTTTTTGGTCGAAATACTATTACACTAAACTAGGATCTTTAGTCCCCTAGTCCATGCATCATGACATTAAACAATCCACGTTCTCTTGGAAATGTGTAATACGTTGCAGACTACCTTGTCCATGTCCACACTAGGGTGCTTCATCATACCACGTCACATATTTTCACTTAGGGAATCTCCCCATATTGGTCTGAGCTATATGACCATAAAATAATATCCTTTACGTTCTTATAGTATGATTCTAAACTACTTATTCTACACCATATATGTGTGACGATAAATTACATATCCATACGATGTCTTCCCTGGAGATGGAATTACTCCTTTTTGGTATTGGATGCCTACCATACAACCTTCATGAACTGTGTGTGGCTTGATTCCCATATTTATGAGATACATAGTGACTATAAGACTTTTTTCATATGGTCCAGCTGCATCACGAAAAACCTCTTGTGCCATTTTGGCCTATGTTGCGATGGAAGTATGTGGTGTTGTGTGGAATTATGTCCTCATTCACGTAAGGTTTGTAGTAACCACTCCATATACCTCTCCCACGACTTCTCCATTTTTTGTCTTTACCACCTGAGGATAAATTGAATGGGAATTTACCACACATATGAGATTAAAATGGGAACTTTATGGTCCGAGCTATATTTCCATTAACAAATATTCTTACCCTATATGTTCTCATGACAATAAACTGCATAATAATTATGATATTATACTTTAAATGAGGATACGACTCCCTTTTTTTGGACACCTACCATAACCCCACCGAGAACTATGTAGGGATTGATTCCTATCCATTTAGGATACATAGAGATATTCGGGCATCTGATCGCCCCATCTAGCAGACTAAATGCTGAACTCTCTATATTGGCCTTATCAGCCTTAATTTCACTTTAAGGAATGTATAATGTGGTGCAGACATATCTGGTACCCATTCATGTTAGGTTATGAACCGCACTACACATTTCTCCATTCGGGTACCCATATCCTTGACGCATGAACTTAAACTACGTCCCCTACCCAGAACAAGTTTCGAATACCCCATGATAATTATGGGATGTGTTAGCTTCCTCATTATAATGGATTACCCTCGTCAGTATTGGTCTCTAACCACACTGTTCTCAAGAACTATGTTTGTCTTGATTCTCATCCTTATGGGATATGTAGCCATTCCTAGGCATTTTTCCTCAGGCCTTTACCCATGACCATTATCATTCTTTGTTATGTTCCCCTAATTATGGTCCAAACACTATGACCCTAATCAAGGATCCCCCAATCATTGTAACATGAATTCATACTATTGAAAATGATTCAAGAAGTATTACATTAACCTATGTGAAACTTCTTGGTCATATGATATTAAATTGTTCCATGCATCATCTTCATTTTCATGATGTAAAACTACAATTCATATTAGGTCACCGCCAGAGAGGTCCCTCCCATAACTAGGCCTGATCTTGATTCAGACTGATATGCTCACCAAATATACTTTCATCACAGTGTTAGTTTCAAGATTTTTGAAATTTATCAAAACAAACCATCATTAGATAACCACAATTTTTGTGTCCTCTATTTTGGATCCTTAATCCCTCTAACTTCTGAAGCAACCGCCTAGTGGTTATGATGCTCATCCTTATGGCTCACCTACCATAACAGACCAACATTCCAGAGGAAATTAGACATCAATTCGAGTTTGGCCCCATGTTTTCAAATGCGGTCGATGACTGGACCTCTTATTTGATCATATTTCAAGCTAAGGCGATAAAGATGCTATTTCTATAATTTGATCAAAATCTATCCTCCGTCATCATTCCATCATTACTAATTTTTAATTTTGGTTATTGTAATTCATATTCTCTATTCCCATTTGATCATATTTACACCAACACCTTTGGTGTCATCCCTCTCATGAATTAGAGTACATTGGGAAGGTCTTTTTAGATGTTCTGAGGACCCTATTCTCGGGTTAGAGCACCTTTTTTATTTTAAAAACTCTGGGTGGTCATTTAGACCCCAAGTATTCATAATTTTATCCTTCACCCTCATAGACAATGTGAATAATTATGTGGAATTCTCTTTTTTCTCACACTAGGTATGACCCACATGAGCTTATGGATTGATCCCTAATTAATTCACAGTTATGGTTGAGGTGCACTAAAATAATCTAGCAAGAAAATAATAAGTCAATGAATTTAGTTCAGGATAGGAAACCGAAGAGGGAGTTATGTTTACGAGTTTGTCCAAAACATGTCCCTTATGGGTCAAACACATTGAGGGATTCTCCAGTGCTTCCACCTTTTTGATTGTATCCTCTAGGTATGATTCATACTCCCTGACCTCCCTCTCTTCATTAGTAGCTACAAAGTGGAGATCATTACTGTTGTTCTACATTCTACTATGCTCATCTTGGAACTCAAGAATTTGACGGCTTTCCTACAATTCATTCTCTTGGGAATCTCACGGCTTGTCCTTAATCTATTCAATGAGGCCAGAATGGAATGGGATAAATGCTGCTCTTTCATTTTCTATCAATTCAGGGCTTCATAATTTCTGCTCATCCTTATGATACTTCTAGGTATTATCTGATTCCTTCCAATACTGTGAAATATCGGATAATTGGATACTCTCTCATATCTTTTTATCCATATAATCATGGATTATTATGTGAAGATTGTGAGCACGCACCCATCTAGCATAGAGAAAGCATAACCTTGTGCGATGTGAACCCATCTAGCTCATCCATTCTACCTGTGATTGTCTGAGGATGAAGTTGATGCACTACCACACATTTCATAATATCATATGTCCCTACTTGGACAATTTAGTATTAGATTCATCCATCAGCCCAGGATTTGCAGGCCTATACTCATGAAAAATAGCCAGGATTACTGTGGTAGGGTCCTCTTTGGACAATAATTATTATTGTTAATTCAATGATCGAAAGTGGATCCTGAACAATGGGAATAGATTCAGACTCTGAGGTCACCATTTTCCCCCCTCATATAGGCTTATCACTTTCAACATCAATTGTGGATAGTCCTTTGAACGATTCAACCATGGTTGGTCCCCCTACCTACTCAGCCACAAATTAAGATTCATGAGGTTGTTATTCCACAACCATGGGTACATTTTAATCATCTACAGGGGAAGCTTCCTGGATATCATCATCTATGTGTTCTAGGAAAGGGAAAAAAATTTTTCATTGGATTCAAGTTATTAAAATAGAAAGGCCAGTAGAGAAAATAGTTGAAACTCACCTCATGTTGTTTGGATAGTTTCACATCAGAGTAAGTGATTTCACCACTCTCATGTGGGTTCCTTAGTAGATGGATATTTCCAATGGTCTCTCACCTATAATACCTTTACCCCAACCTAATATCCCCCCTCTTCATATTATATATCTTCATATTCTTCCTCAATTTCCACTTTCACCTCTTCTTCCCCTTCTTCTTCTTCTTCTTCGACATAATCAACATCCTCAGACATCATCTTTTTTAGATCTTGATCTTTTCCAAGAATCACATTCACCAGGATATTCTTTTAATCATACCACCCCCTTTGGCATGAAAAATATCCATGGCTCTCAATTACAGATGTCAGAGATGAAAGATCACCCTATCTGCCACCTGAATGAATCCTACGTCTAGTAGGTCAATCCCAGTACACACTAGTCATTTCCATAACTCTTCACTGGACATATATTGTCTTTGTTTCTTCCAGGTAGACCATAGATATATAAAAATGGTTTCAGTGTTCATCTTTTGAATATTTCTTAGTTTCTTAATAGGGTGTTCCATAGATCGCCTGTGATGTTGCCCACAAGACCACCCCTCTTTAGAAGGTGGAGGGACATTCTCACCTTGTGAAACTCCTGCCGACGAAGTTACAACCCACTCCATTCAAATTACAAGGATTATTATCTGTCCCACCTCTCCCACAACACCTAATCTACTTCCTTGATTTCCTATCTCCACAATGGACACCATGATTTTCTAAATGCGTTTCCGCTGAATCACCTCTTGGTACATTTCTATCCAATGGTCAGCATACCCTTTAGATATGATGGAATTGAAATCAGTATGGGGGAAGGGAGATTAATTCACCAAAACCTGTAGTTGTGAACAAGATCCACAGTTGGTCAAGGATACAAGGATGTCACCCCCCCCGAACATCTTTATATACATTTTTTTCATCTTCTACATTCACCCGAACTACCAAGAAAACATCATGATCACATATATTTCGCAGAATATTTTTCCATCAATCTAGGCTACCAACACATCACCCCTAATGATTTGAACTTATTCCCTCTTCCCTAATGGGCCTCCCTTATCATCTACCATCGGGCCATATAGGGTCTGTAACGGATGAAATCTGAATTTTTCATTGTTTCCATTCATATGTTTGATCCCTTACTCATCAAGGGTGCAATTAGACTTCATATAGATTACTGTAGGGGAAGAATTCGGGTATAAGAATCATGTTCTCTATGAGTTGTGGTTCAATTTTTTCCAAGTTTGAAAATGGTTGGGTCATTCACTGGAGTGTTGTAGGCGGGGGGCTAGGAATATTATTTTTCAAGAGGATGTGTCCATTGGTAATTGCGACATTCCTGAGAACATCATGGTGGAGGAAGTCTTGGCTAAGGGAATATCCGTGGTAATATACAGTAGACGAGATGAGGGTAGTGGTCCATCAGGCATTGCTACGGTGGCCCAGATTGATGGTCTAGACAAAGATGACACAAGGACTGGCATAAATGAAGTTGGCACGGGTCCTTCGAATTCTTCCTATGCCAACTAGGTCTGTTAGGAAAAACCACTGGTCTGTCATACTAATATGAATGTACAAGATGTTTTTAGAATATTGATAGCTGTCCTCAGTGGTGGTAGAAGACCTATCACAAGGCAAAATGGAAATGTAGTGTCCAAGCACGAAGAGTCTTGACATGAAGGTGACTCCCAATCTGTTATCAATGAAGAGTGTCCTAGGGTGAATACTGCTTGTGCTACCCAGGGTGTGGTTTTAGAGGTCTTTTTCTAGAAGCCTCAGTTCATGGGTTGTGGATTCATATAGCCCATCCAGGATGAGACTCATGGCATGATGTCACTAGACGGGGAGGCTGATTTTAGTATGGATAATACTCTTTTGGGTGATAATGGTGATATGAATGAAGGTATTTTCAAATGGTGAAGGAGGGAGGGCTCTGATCCCGATTCAAACATCTGTTTTCTTGTGAAATAGGTTTGAAGGTCTCCTAGAGGCTGATGTGAATTATGATTTCATTACCCCAGCTGAGGGAGATGAGATCGGAGTGAAGGTTTCCAAAGGGAGATAACAGGGCCAACTAGAAGATGAGGATTCACCTATAAGGAGTAATAACAGTTTTGGGAAGAGAAATGGGATAAAGGTCCACTCCTTGTTACCTCCTCCTTTATAGACCCGATCTGCAAAGAATATGAATGAAAATAAGAAGTAAAATGAGACTTTTTTCTCTCAAAGTCCAGTGGAACAGGGTGACAAAGACATGGATCTTCTTTTAAGATCTGAGGAAGAAGTTATTGAGTAGACCTTGATGCTCAATGCTTCTAAGGAAGAGGCAGCCAAGATGATGGGGAGGTCGCAAGAGGTGTCTCTTAATGAGGAACAATATACATGGATGGAAAAAAATGACTCCATTCAAGTAGGGATTTCCAGAGAGGTATAATCATCATTGAAGAGTACATTCAGACGTGGGACAAATTTGCTTCTATATTAGAGAAGAGGATTCGTGAGGTGAATAATTTACATGTTACATCCTAATCCTGAAAACATTTCAAGGAGAGGGATTCATGTACTATTAAGTTACTATCTAATGATCCTGGTTAAGGTATGGTTTTGGCCAGGTATTTCGAGAGGAATGTTATATGTGCCTCACTTCGGTGTTCTAGTTTTTTGTCTTTGTTTGGATATTTGGTGGCTTTTCTAGCTTTCTACTTGGACCTGTGTTGGAGGGGGACCAGAGTGCGGAGTATTCATTGATGCCTTCCTTTTGGATTGAGATTCTTGAGAGGGTATGACTATTCCATCGGTACAGTGCCCATACACTTCTTCACGGGACTGCATTCTGAAGTGCCATGCATAGGTGAAGGCTTGTTTATAGTATCATTTTCTAGGGTGGGGTAGGTTTGGTGGTTTGATTTGTTTTTCCTTTTCTATATATTTTGTTTGGATTCTGTTAAAACTATTTCTGTGGTTTCTCACTTTCTTCCACAAATTTTTTTTGATAATAAAAATTGTATTGTACCGTCATTAAGTGTAAATGGTGAATTCCAACAATATTTAGTATGGATGGTCATAGATCATCACCTAGAGGGAGGATGGATTTCATGATTTCATACCCACTATAATGATATGGAACACAACCATGAAGATTTTGGAATGGTCCACATATTCTCCTGGGCATACAACCTCAAGAGAAGATTTCCATAATGTTGTACAACCTTTACAATTTTGGCACCCCCTAATTAAATTTGTTCTTGGCTTCTATGATTCCAACATCATTAGCAACCTTGGATGAACCACCATCCTCATGTCCCTCATCGACAGCATCCACCTACTCTTACATGTAGTACGAAAGTTGGCATATTGTACATTTAGGTCCTGAATTTTGTTTATGCAGAATCCTCATGATTGGTATTCACCTACTTCTAAGACCATAAGATATTATCCTGCCTTCCCCTTATGTGATGTGTTTGGGAACTGCTTCCCCCAATTGGGCATTTTAAATGCCTTATCCTACATGAGAAATAGACTAAACCATAATCAATCGGATATATGCTTCATAATGTACTTGATTTTTAGATTCTCTTTATCCATCTCCGTCAGATTCCTTGTCAGAACAGGGGTGCGTGTTCTATCCCCCCAAACATTATCTTTTTGAAGGAACTCATAAAACTATTACCATTATAGTGGAATTCCCCCAATGTAATGGATGTCCCATAGGATGATTCATCCTCCCTTTCGTGGAGGTGGAAATCTTTTGTGTCTAGAGACCACAAACTAAACAGCTCTTGTACCAGGTCTTTCTGATGGAGGAAATGAAACTACGATGTCCACACAGCTTAAAAAATACCGATTGACCACAACTCCACACTGAACTCCTCATGTTTCTAGCATACCTAGTAACCCCAATCCCAATCACTTGTAATATTTACCCCATACAAAAAGTCTCATTCATCCCATTCTTCGGTCTCATCAGTAATGCTTCTTAAGAAGGTTCTCAAGTAGTGATATGAAGATTACTTAGGAGAAAAATCACTCCCTAAAACTATCCACGTATTCAGATTCATGTAGAGACCCAAAGCATGACGAACATACACATTACATTACTTTTGGGGACTACTTAATACATTACAAAAACAGACTCCCAAAGACTGTATTAGTTAGAGTCTTTGAAAACTCAAAACATAATCTTCTAATCATGGTGAATGATCTCTATTATCTCCCATAAGAATATTCCCTTTTGGTTTTCTTTCCTAAAACCGTTATTTATATCCTAGAGAAAAGAAAACACTATAATGGTGAGCTCAAATTCTCATAAAGGGTAAACATGGAGAACACAAAACAAACCCTAAACATTTGAATGTAAAAACATGAACATGAAATATAAAAATAATGAGTAATTACATAAATCATGGAAGTGCGTAAGGCATTGATCAAAAAGGAACATTAACCATGATACAATAGCGTGGGACTAAAGCATGTAATTGTTTAAAACCATTAAGCACATGATATTATTTCAATAGTATCCAAGGCATTGCTTCCAAGACCATCCTAGTGGACAAAGTCCCTTATTGAATCGAGTTCACTCCTCGTTCCACTCTTGTATCACTAAACCAGATTAACTTACTATTCCAGCCATGTCTATCTCATGAGATATAAATCATTAACCAATGCATTTGAGGGAGATATTGGTCCCACCCATATCATATTTAATTCATTCATATGTGTGCCACAAAACAATCATAAATCATTCATCATAATCCAAAGAATAAAATGGGTTTTATAAACATCATCCCATCATAACAAAATCCATATAAACAAATGGATATCATTTCATCATAAGAAAAATAAAACCATGTAAATAATAGATAAATTTTTTATGAAACATAACCATATTAAATAATTTAATCATAGATAGAAAATTGTTTTGATAAAACACATGAAATTAATTCTTGAGGAAAATTTCCTTTCTTCTTCAAAATAATTTTATTTTCACAAAATGACATGAAATTTTCCAAGAAAATGATTTTGTTGAAAATAATCATGAAATGTTGTAGAGTATGCTTCAACTGAATAAGGTGTTATAAAACCATAAAAATCCATTCATACTGTATAAGTTAAAAAAACATTTTCCTCGTACTTTTTCCGAAAAAAGTCAAAAAGTTCCTCGTATGGTAAAAAAAGAATGATTCCTTACCTAAAACAAAGTAAAAGACAAAAAGGGGTAAAATGACTTTAAACAGACATGGAAGAATATTAATAACATTATGAAATCATTTTTATTGACATGTATGAAAAATATAACCCCAGTAAATACTTACGTATAAGCAATCTCAGATAAAAATGAGATTGAAAAATTATCCCTTACCTTAGGTCTGATATGCTTCGTACATATCCGAAACTCTTGTATAATGATTTAAATAATGTCATTGACTTATTATAGAATCATATCCATTGTTATGATATCATAAATGGTTCACTTATTACTTTATATTACCCGTTGTTTTGTAAATTCCATGTTAAAGCAGTGTTTTGGGTAAAATCGTTTCATGTATCGTACGTGTTTTGACTAGTTGTTCTTGAAATTATTACTTATATAATGATTTATTTAATTCCATAATGTATAACATGATATAATATATATATATATATATAACATATAAATATATATGAAAGATCGATAAATGGAATGAAATACACCATTCATGGAGACGGTAGGCCGTACGTACGCATGAATGATGTTTTCGTTTACTTATTAAATTGAATGGAATTAAGTAAATGAAACATATATTTACATAAATAAAATATCATTATTATGTAATATATTTCATGATTATTTATTATATATACTTTATAATCATACTTGAATGGTTAATCATGGAAAATGAATCTCATCGTGTTCGTAGAAACGGTAGTCCGTACGTACGCACGAGTGATGATATCATTCTATTGATATTAAAATCATTTATAATTGGATATTATATCATATATAATGAGTCATAATGATGTTATATTTATTATTTATTTCATTTATACTCATAATTATACCCATACAAATGATGAAATGTTTGAATAACAAACTACACCCTGATGTGGAGATGGTAAGTCGCACGTTCGCACGTGTGGCGACTTTTTCATTCATAGGACGGATAAAATAACTAATATTGTTGTATAATTTTTGTAATAACATCATAGTATGTATAAAATACTGGTGTTATTATTTTATAATGGAAACAACAAAGAAGGAGGAAGTGGAAGAAGAAATGAACTTGAACGAATCGGTAGAAGAGATTACCTCTTATTTGATGTGCCTCTTTTAAACATCCTCTTAGGGAACTAGGGTTGGTATTTTGAGAATATAAAAATTTCTATGATATAAAAATAGCGGCTGAGAAGAGAAATTTTCCAGGGTTGCCCGAGCATGAAGGCTAAAAAATTGTGTAATGAGGAGAGGGAGGAGGTTCCCTTTTATAAGGGAGGAGAGGGGCACCATACGAAAAACATAAAATATTATTTTTTAAGAAACTCATATTTTCTTTATAATGGATCCGAAGTGACTTATTTCAAGTCTAGGGTGGGTTTGAGTCGACATAATCTCAACCAATACTTTTTAGACAAGTTTAGGTCACCATTGTGACCTTATAATTTAGATTTAACTCTAAGTTAAATAATTTAACTTTTACTGTGTCTTCTTGTATTCTTACAATATATGGTTAATAAACATACTATGAAATGCCAATCAAATACCAATTGGTTCATTAATGTAATATATATTATTATATAAGTCTTTTTTCCAAACCTTAGATTTTTTGGACAATTATATAAAATAATAATATAATATTTGTTTTAAAAACTCTTTTGTGACTATTTTTACACTATTTGGTATTTTGTATTCTCTAAATTTATAACATCATTATTACTTCAAATAAAATTCATATAACCAACTATAATATGTTATATTAACCTATAAAATTTGTTTAATTAATAAAAAGTACCAAATTACATTTATTTGGGTATTTATAATATCAATTGTGTTAATATTTCACTAATAAGGTAATTACTGCATCATCATTGTGTCCTAAATAAATTAAAATATTTAATGTCTACAAAGTATAAATAAAATACAACTATGTAGTAAACAGTTTTATATTTATAATTAATATTTATTGTCTAATTTATCTTATGTATAACAATATATTAAAAAACATTAGTTTTTAAACCTTCATTTTAACTATTTTAACTCTTCTTTAAATAAAATAATAATAAGTGTCCTAATCTAATCAAATAGGACCAAAGAGGTTCATATTTTATTCCTAAGGTTCTTTTTGATCGAATTACATTTATCCAATATAATTAGGAGATGTTTTATGGTAATAATAATATCATTTTTACCCTTAATTACCCTATTTACTTTTAACCGTTGTAAATAAAAGTTAAAAAGTTACTATTCACAAAATTTATTTTATTTTATTGAACCACATTTTACTCCTTGATATTAAACATGAATCTCATATTTTCAAAATTCCACTCACAGAAGTGTTAGAATTATGTTTTATGTAAATTTGCAAATTCTCCTAGGAGTTGGAAAAAGACGGTGAAAAGTACTATAAAATTTTTATATATCTAAAATTATTATAAATCGACTCCAATGAATTACATTGAACTTATATAGGTATTATGTACCTATTTTGACCTAAAATAAATTTAAATAAAAAATTAATATTTAAATAAAAAGTCGTTTTTAACCAATAACTCAGTATTTTCACTATTCACCATAAATTGAATGTTTTCAGAAAAATACAAAAAATTCACCCTAAGCTAATTTCGATATTAAAAATCCAAAAATGAAGTCCATTTTGAAAGTTAATATTTATAAAATTTCAAAAAGTGTGTATTACTATTCATAATGGCTAGTTTATATAATATTTTAATAACATATCATTGTTTAGTGAAACTCAGTATTGCATACAACTCATGTTATCGAAGAAGGTTTATCTTGCATGTAACATAAGCCAATAATAGTGTTGCGTATACAACAAGCTAATATAGTGTTGAATATAGCACAATATAATCTTGGGGGTAGCGTACACGAAAATATATCATGGAAATTAAAAAGAATAATTCTCATAAAATCTCGGGGTGTTACATTCTACCCCCCTTAAAATTAATTTCGCCCTAGAAATTCATCGGGGTTATAAATGGTTTTATACTTGAAAGTTTCATTCATAGAAACCCACATCGTAAAAAGGAATACTAAATCATCATTTTAAAAAGGAACTTTAGAAACATAATGGATATCCAAATTAACTCAGCACTGGGTTTCCACATAGGATAATATAGGCGAAAATATGGATATGGAAAAGAAATATAACCATCAAGTTTTGATGGAGAGTGTTAGAGAACATGTCTACGAAAAAGACAACAATCCCAAAGCCATAAATTTTTTTGATCTAGGGTACCATCAGATTCATTGGATATGAGGGTACTAGGATAATATTTTTGTTTTTCAGGATTATTTCCCTAATTTTGAAGAATGTTTTAATTAAAAGTAATACTTACTTGATTTTGGTAGAATCTCACTATTGTTTGTGCCTTGAGAAATTTCCACTTCATCTCTTATATAAATGAAGTTGAATTTGTCTTCTTTGAAGTGTTAGCAGATCATGCGATAGAATGATAGGTCGTTCCATCTGTCTCAAACATATGGTTAGAAAACGTTATATACATAAGTCCATCTATGGTGAGATTAGTCGTATATGGTTCCTAAAATGGACTTATACTTCAAAAATAATACCTCTTAATAAAATAAATCCACTTTCTACTAACCAGGGACTTCTTGTAGGCCAGTGGAAGGTGATAAAGTCATGTCGCACTTCAGTTGTGGGTTCGATTACAACAACCTTTTCCGACGTGACAGGTTGTTGCTCGTACTATAGGTTATCCCTTTTTCTAAAACTGCATTATTATAACATTCCTGCAATAATATTGAAAAATGTTCTAGCCTTAAACAATAATATCTTATTTCTAACATAATTCATTCTAATCATTTGGATTATCAATAATACTTTGGTCCAAGATCAATGTATAAACAAAATGATTACTTGAACGGTCACATAACAAGCATGTAAATACCATCATTTATCTCCCATATATCATAAGATATATCTTGTTGATCACATTCCAAACATGTGATTAACATAATCATATATTTTTTTGAAACATGAATTACCATAGAACCTTAGTGAAAACATGATTTTTATCAAAAGTTAACTCTTTCCACATACCAAAATCCCAAATTTTCTATATACTCAAACCATGATATCACTTTGTAATTATATCAATCATGAGCTCATTAATATTATCGAACATTTCATTATCTATTTATCCATTCATTTTTTCCATATCATATTCTTTCCAAAAATATCTGAATAACTTTTCATGGTTACCGGTACCATTCAACAAATACTTTCAAATACTTTTGAAAAATAAGAGTAACAGTCCTTAGATATTTCTTTATTCCATAGTACCATTAAATTACCAATACAACATAACTCTTGATAAAGATACAATCATTTCACTACCTTATTAAACCATTGACTGAGCTTCATCGTTTTATTCCTCAATAGTTCTTTTATCTCATATATCATTTTTAGTCTCTTCATCATCATCAACATAAATACTACCCATACGACCATGCTGATTCACTTCATGAAATTTTTCTTAGTGAATTGGTTTTCATAATTCCCGTACATTCCACATTTAAAGCATTTAACCATTGTTGATGTCATAGAAATACCATTATCCTTGTCCATGTTGTTAACTGATCCTTTTTGTTTGCAATTACTGGCTTTGTGTCCTTCTTTTCCACACCCAAAGAATATTCCAGTTCCTTTGAAACATTCTCCCCGATGCCTCTTCCCACCTGATTTACATGAAGGAAATTGAACTTTCTTTCCTCTATGATCATCATGAAACTCCCTATTTCTCTTATTAACTGAGTCAGAAATCTTACCAAAGTTGATATAATTGATAATATTATGATATTTCTGATTAGTCATAATTACGATGTTTGGACAACCAAATATCATTTCATTTGGTTGCTCATGAAGAATATCATTCCATTGTCCATCATATTCTCCATTAATATGAATCCTAATGTCTCCTACCATTTCTTAAAACCCATAAAGAATAGTATGAGATAGAAAACTCGTACTATAAAAACAACATAATGAAGGGGGAGTACATTCAATATCTAACATCTTAGCTTTAATTCTATGATCATTACCATAATTCTAGGACTATTACCTATACATATACTTAACCTTTGAGACATCCCTAGACATACCTTAGAAATATCTCTAGGGATCTCACTAAAGTTACCGCATTCTAGTTTCCAAAGGTTGACTAAACCTTCGGTCTGATACAAACTGTAGATACCCAAATCTTGACGTACATAGACATCAAAATACTTTTGTGGAATACTTAATACATTACAAAAACAAATGCCCAAAGACCATATTATTTTAGTGTCTCTGGAAACTCAGAACATAATATTCTAATCATGGTGAAAGTTCTCCAAAATCTCCCCTAAATATCTTCCCTTTTGGTTTTCTTACCTAAACCCATTATTTATACCCTAGTGAAAAGAAAACAAAAGAAGGGTGAGAACAAATGGTCAGTAAGAGTAACGATGGAGAACACAAAACAAACCCTAAACATTTGAACTTAAGAACATGAATATAAAATAACAAAATCATGAGTAATGACATAAATCATGGAAGTGCGTAAGGAATAGATCATAAAGGAACATTAACCATGATAAAATAGAATGGGAATAAAACATGTAATTGTGGAAAACCATTAAGAACAGGATATTATTTCCATAGTTTCCAAGGCATTCATACCAAGACCATCCTAGTGGACAAACTCCCTTACTTAATTGAGTTAACACCTCATTCCAGTCTTGAATCACGTAACTGGATTAACTTGTCGTTCCATCCATGTCTATCTCATGAGATATAGATCATTACCCAATGCATTGGTGGTAGATATAGTGTTGGTCGGAGTGGATACTCAAGAGGCGGGGGGGGGGGGGGGTGAATTGAGTTCCAATTAAAATTTCTGTTAAAAATATTTATATTAAAATCCCCTATTTAAAAATAGGTTAAAATGTAGTGAATTTATACAGATTTTAAAACATCAATTAGTTTCTCAAATATTGATTAGATCTCAATTATTTTAATCATAGGATTAAATTAACTCTTGAAAATAACATACTAGTTCATAAAAATTATAAACTCTTTCTAATTTAACTATAAAAGTAACTTCAAAACAAATTGTATTTCAAAGTAATTAGCAGTGTAATAGAAAATATATACAACATAATTTAGATTTAAACTATGATACACATTAGAAATAACCAAGAAGATCAGTCTCAAGATGATATTTAGTCCTCTCAAACAATTTATATAAATTTTATCCACACCGTCGATCGAGGTAAACAACAGTGCAAAGACTGTTCAGGTACTAAGACCTATACCATAGTTATACATGGGAACAAAAAAATAGCACGCAAGCTATCAAGGTTAGACTTGACCTCTTCCACAATTCACAGTGGAATATATTAATGTGTATGATGTTTGGAGTGAGGATTTATTATCCTCAAGTTCATTACAGGAGTTAGTGTGTAAATACACTACTCAAAAAGTAAATGAATAAAGCACAATACAGTTAAAAAGATAGAGATGATTTTAGATCTCTCGAGGTGTTGTGAGTGATGCTCTGGACTCCTTGGATTGATGTAAATGAAGCTCTGAGTCCTTCTCTGGTATTTGTCCGAAAATTAGAGGGTCATTTTCTTCAAGATCATTTTGATCTTCTTGAGTTCAGGAAGATTTTTCATTGTAGTTCTTCACTCCTTGACTAAGGTGAAGCTTGTGTTCTCCTTTAGGAAGAATGGATTCATGTATGTTCAGTGATCTTCGAGTATGGAAGTTGTCTTTCTCTGTGTACCACTTGACATCATTTTTTTTCCTGTTGTGTGTACTCTTCAAGCAACTATTTTTCTACTTCACTTTTTGTGCCCGGTCTTTGTTCTTCTTTTTATAGATTTCAGCTTTGACAATGGGAATGATTACCTTTTCATGGGTACTAGGTACGGTTCCTTGACATGGCAACAACCCACATTAAATAACATTTATTGAATTAAAATCATCAAATATGACTGTTTCTTAATAAATAAATAATATTGACAATAGTAGAGTTTGATTGGTCAGTCTTTCATCAGTAGAATTCTGTCGATAGTGTAGGACATTATGAAGCAGTGACCTTCTATTGGGATCTATTTCTCATTGTACTAGAATCTTCTTATATCAGTAGATGTTACTTCGTGTATTGGTAGTTCTATGTACCGATTACTTCTTCTATCAGTAGCTTGTTTGTTCTAGCAGTAACTCGCATGTATCGGTAGCTCAGTGTATCGGTGACTGTCTGTATCGGTGAACTTTGTATCGGTAGATTGTGCATATCGGTAGCTCCATTCTGTTCTGGTGAATTTTATAATGGTAGACTTGTTCTATTGATAGACTTGTTCTATAGGTATCTCAACTCTTATTGGTAGCTCTCTGTATCAGTGGACTTGATCTATCAGTGGCATGTGCTTACCGGTGGACTTATACATGCCGGTATCTCTGCGTATTTGTGACCTTAGCTTATCGGTGACAATGTATATCGGTATAATAAGTACTGGTAGATCTGTATTAGTAGTTATAACAATATCAGCGGCTTAACACTTGTCTGCTTTATGAAAAAACATATCTGATTGAGTTATAATTATTTCCAAAGTCATATAAACATATATAAACAGTGATTTACATATTTCAAAGATTAATTTAATATTATTATAATCATAAAGTCATATAATGTCATATATTGAATGAAATAATATATAGATGAACATTATTTAGGATTATCAGAGTATGTGAAAGCATAATTGGGGTTATCAAAATAGGTGTAGTCAATAATCTACCCCCTTTTGATAATCTTAACCTATGAAATTATAATCCCAGTATAATTAGTAATATATCAGATGATAGTGCCTTAGATAGAATTGTATGAGAGAAAATAATGTATTATAAAGCATATATAGCCAAGATAAAATATAACAAATAGATCAGAGGAAAATTAATTAATATCATAAAATATAGTATATATCTCCTTTTTCATATCCCAGATATGGTTCCCTTAGAAAATATTTCTCCTCCTTCGTGATAATCAAAATTTGGAATAAGAAGGAAAAACACATGGGAAAAGAATTAACAGATGTTAAAAGAAATTAGGATCATATATATTTCTTGAAGAAAATATATACAATGAAATAAAAAAATAAATACAAAGAGAAATACAGTTGATTCCTATCAAAACATCCAAGCCACTAATCAATCCACATCCTCAGCATGAGATTTCCCCTTAGGATCAAAAGAAGATTCAGGTGAGGTAGATGCAGGTGAAGGCTTATGAACACCAGAGATGATCAAAGGAGGTTGAGCTATTGAAACAGTTCCTGGACTCTACTGAGTAGGTCTCTGAGTGATCATAGGAGTAAGCCTTCTGATAGCCCGGGCTGGAGTCATCTGAATAGGAGATGTAGTATAAGAAGATGCAGGTAAAGCTGGAGGTATAATAACTGGTCCAGCATCGACATGCAAGAAAGGCAACAAGAGATTTCTAAAATCCATAATTATTCCTCCTCCTCTCTCCATGATAGAAATGAAATCATCTTGGTTTTTCATAAATTTTTCCAAGGCGAGAGTCAGTTCCCTTAGCTTGCTTACATTCTCCCTGAAGGATTGATTGACTGGAGGTAGCATCAGGTTTTTTAACAAGAGCTTGAAATAATTATGGAGCTGATTCTTGGTGTAAACTCTTTGGAAATAATAATCTACCTTGTCTTTAACTTCTTTCTGAGAGGAAAAATCTTATCTCATATAGTATTATACTATCTTCATTACATCTCTAGTGGTATCTCTAGTAGATGTTACCACTTTTCTCAGATTGGATGAGTCCACAGAGCCACTGGTTGATACTGAACCAAGCTCTTCCTTAATCATATCCTTAATCTGATCCAAATCCACTGACGGTCTGGAATAAATAGAACCAATAGAGAAGGTAACTATTTCCTTGACGTTTTTTGTCAAACCACTAATAAGATTTTTCACTGTAGAATCATGGGTGCTAACATGATCTTTCATGGAGGTTTTAAATCCCTCAATGATTGATACCATATGGCTCACAAAACTTTTGACATTAGATATGTCCTTGTATTCATGGGGTCTAGAACTCATTTAAGATTCTAACGAGATTATAGACTTCTAGAGAACATCAATATCCTCTGCCATGCTAGAAATCAAATTCTGGTAAGCAGTAACATCATCCACTATCTCTGTCACAAAGGTAGAGACATTACATCTAATAGAGAGTTCAAAGGACTTTTCCAAATTGCTCATCTATTAAAAAAGCAGTGCTTCAACTCTGCAATAGAGGCACTAAATGACTCTTTCAGCTCATTCATTAAGGATCCAAGATCATCCCTGGTGATCATATCAGCAGGTGCAACCACAACAGGTTCTCTTTCAAATACTATACTGGCAACAAAGTCATTCATAATTGATTGAATAGATGACACCAGTGAAGCTTCCATTTTACTTATTTCTTTCACAAATCTGATTTTGAGATTAGACTTGAGCTTATCCAGATCATGAATTATGACCACATCATCAGGTAACAACTCAGTCAGAATATTATAATTGATTTTTGGTCTATTGAGGGATGTCTTCTTATCAGAATCTGGATAATCCAATCCACAAACCACAAAACCTGGGTCTTCTACCCAATCCCCAATTTCATCTTCCACTGAAACACTGCCAAACCAGATTCAATGCTCCCCCTCAACTGGTTTATTCTCTTGAAGAACAACAACATTCTTAGCAGGTCTTTCTTCCTCAGAATAATCTTTTACAATAAACTCCATCTATTCAATACCAAGAGGTTCCTCGGGAATAGGAACATGTCCTTCCATCTCACCCACTACATCCTTAACAGGACCAATTGAGCTTCCAATCAATGAACTCAGACTTAAGCAGACAGAATCTGAGGCTTCAGATTCATTCTCTCTTTCTTCTTCATTCTTATGGGATGGGCGGTCTCCCTTATCAATAGGTGTTTCTTCTTATAATAAATTTTCATTTCCTAAAGATATAATTTCAGAAATAGGACTTGGGGGAAAGTCTGGATCCCTTCCATTAGCCATAAAAGTCTCCTCTTCATTAGTTTCATCACTGTGCTCATGTTCTTCTTCATAAGGTCCTAGACATGGATCCCTCACATCCTTAGGCCTTGAAGGATGATCCACAGGATTGAACTTATCATATATTTTCTTATAATCATTAACCCACTCTCTTCTCCATGGATTCCAGCATATCTTCATGTATTTGAAAACAGTGCTTCTGATACAGAAATTATTCTTTACTTCCACTGTCTCATCTTGAGACTCTGCTACCCCTTTCACCTTGATCATCACTGAGATCATCATGGAAATGAATAAGGCATTTGTTTTTGACATTGGTCTAATCATATCCTCCATTTGAGTTATTAGTAGCCTGCACAGATTCACTATCACACCATGTATCAAAAGATGTAACAGATAGATATCATGATATCTTAAATTCGCAAAGTCCCCTCTTCTTGGAATTAAAACATGCTGAAAAAACTTGAACAAAAATATATTCTCTCCATCCATTTTAGTAGCCACCACATGTCTCTGCTTTCCACTAATAGTGAGTTCCTCTAAGGAAATCTCATAATCAAATATGTCACTTATAGGTGGTACTAATTTTGAGAAATATCTAGACACACCTTCATGTGGAACCTTCAGGCATTCAGCCCACTCAATATATAAAAAAGATATTTCCATTCCATTTATAAGTGAAATCATTCGGTTCTCATCTTCTGATTTCTCATAGCTTACAAACTCAAAGAACTGTTTCACCGGCACCGAATAGTTGGGGCATTGTTGTTTGAAAAGAATTCTATCCACTTCTAGTATACCAGTAACTTGAGAACTAATGACTTACTAGATAACAACCATTCCATGAATAGATATTTTTTATCACAATAACTCTATTCTGTAAATGAGGGTTCAATGGTCACCCTCTAGACATTGTTCTACCAACACTAACACTTGCGTCTTGCTCGGTCTTCTGCTTCTTCACATTCGGCTCGTCATTGTCATCCCTGACAGTAGTGAGTTTTGTTTTTTCCATCTTTGGATCGAGGAACTTATAGTTTTCGAGAAATTCAGGAGCTAAGGTTTTAGGGTAAAGGGGTTGAGGTGGATCGAGAAGTGATTAAGACATAGTTTTATCATTTAATAATCATTAATAATTAAAATATAAAAAGTAAAGTATAAATGATACTGATTCTGACAGGAGACAGAAGTTTAAAACAGTGCATACTTTTTGGTAGAGTATACCGGTGAAGATTCACATCATTGTGGTACATAGGTGAGGTATCACATCAGTGAGGTACATCAGTGAGGTATCACATCAGTGAGGTACATCAGTGAGGTATCACATCAGTGAGGTACTTCTGTGAGGTATCACATCGGTGAGGTATATCGGTGAGGTACATCGGTGAGGTATCACATCGGTGAGGTTAATCATTCCTAACTCACGTCTAATGTAACTCAACCTATCCGAACATAAGGTTTGGTGAAAATGTCAGCTAATTAATGTTTAGTGCCTATAAATTCAAGAGTAATATCCCCTTTTTGGTAATGATCTCTCATGAAATGGTGCCTTACATCAATGTTTTTTTCTAGAGTGAGACACATGATTCCTTGAAATGTTAATTGAACTAGTGTTATCACAGTTAATTGAAACATGCTTAAAATCATATCCATAGTCCAAAAGAGTTTGTTTCATCCAAATAATTTTTACAAAGTAGCTACCAGCAGCTATACACTCTGCTTCGACAGTAGACCAAGCAACGAAGTTTTGTTTCTTACTACACCTAGATACTAAGGATTTTCCCAATAAATGATATGTTCCAGATGTGATTTTTCTATCCAACTTTCAACCAGCAAAGTCAGCATCTGAATATCTCATTAATTCAAAAGATTGTCTTTTCGATAAAACAAACCCAAATTTGCAGTATGTTTAAGATAATTTAAAATTCAATTAATAATAAGTAAATGAGATTCTTTAGGATTAGCTTGAAATCTTGCACACATATAAACACTAAACATAATATACGGTCAAATATAAGTAATGTAAAGTAAGCTTCCAATCATACCACTGTAATTGGTTTGATCCACTAGTTTCCCTATTTCATCTGCATCCAATTTACAGACAGTACTCATAAGAGTATCATTTTTATTTAATTCTATCCAAACCAAAATGTTTTAAAATATTCTTTGTATATTTATTCTGATTCAAAATAATACCATTTTCATTTTGAAAAACTTGAAATCCACGAAAATATTTTAGTTCTCCCATTAAACACATTTCAAATTAATTTTTCATAATCATTGAAAAATAATTACATAAAGAATGTTTAAGAAGATCCAAAAATAATGTCATCAACATAGAGTTGTACTATCAAAACATCTTTAGAAATTATTTTAATAAAGATTTTTGGATCATCAATCCCTTTAGTAAAACCTTTTGAAATAAGAAATTTACTAAGTCCATCATACCAAGCTCTTGGAGCTTGTTTTAAACCATATATAGCTTTGGATAGCTTGAAAACTCGATTTGAAAAATGAAAATTAGTAAATCCAGGTGGTTTTTCAATAAAAACATCTTCAATTATAAAACCTCTTAGAAAATCACTTTTATCATCCATTTGATATAACATGAAATTCAGATGAACTGCATAGGAAAGTAAGATCCTAATGGCTTCTAATCTAGCTATAGGGGAAAAGGTTTCCTCATATTCTGTTCCTTACTCATGACTATAACATTGAGTAACTATCCTAGATTTGTTTCTAACTCTATTTCCTGACTCATCAACTTTGTTTCCAAAAACCCATTTAGTGCCTATTGTCAAGGTGTCCTTGGGTCTATCAACTAATTCCCAGACTTGGTTTATTTCAAATTCATTTAATTAATCTTGCATAGCCATTACCCAAAAATCATCATTGATTACATCATTGACATTTTGAGGTTCTAACTGTGAAAGAAAGGCTTGATGATCAACCTGGTTTCTTATAGAAGCTCTAGTCGGTGTCCCTCTATAAAGATTGCCAACAACAACATCTAAAGGATGATTATTTATAATCCCAGTTGATCTAGTAAATGTAGGACTAGAAATTTCAGGTACATCTCTAAGGGTTCTACAGAAGTAGATTCTGGAATATGTCCAGAACTGGATGTCTTTACAGCAGTTTCTTTTGTTTTATCATTAAGGTCCATAACAGTCAAATCTTTTTCATGATTTTCAAGAGAAGACTTAGGTGCATGTGGATCAGTTTCATCAAACTTGATATGAAAAGATTCTTCCACACACATGGTTCTTTTATTAAAGGATCTATAGGCTTTTCTAGTTAAAAAATAACCAAAAAGTCTTTCATTACTTTAAGAAGAAAACTTGTCAAGATTATCCTTTGTTATGAAAATAAAAACCTTGCAGCCAAAAACTCTAAAGTAATTAACCTTAGGTTTCATATTATTCCACAACTCATAAGGGGTCTTCTGAAGAACATGTCTAATCAAGACTCTACTAATAATATAACAAGCTGTATTAACAGCTTCAACCAAAAAATAAATTGGCAGGTTAGACTCATTAAGCATAGTTCTTGCAATCTCTTGAAGGGTTCTATTTCTTCTTTCTTCTACACCATTCTATTGAGGTGTTCTAGGGGAAGAACAATTATGACTATAGCCATTGTGTGAGCAGTAAGATTCAAACTCAAGATTTTCAAACTCACAGCCATGATCACTTCTCAAAGACTTAATCTTAAGTCCACTAAGGTTCTCTGTAGGCATGAAGTATTTAATATGGTAATAACAAGGTTTAATTTTGTGAGCTAAGAAGTATACCCAAGTATATCTAGAAAATTAATCTACTAGAACATAAACACAGTGCTCCCCATTTAAGATAGAAAATATATAAGGTCTAAACAAGTCCATGTGAACCAACTCGAGAGGTTGAGAACTTGAAACTTCTTTCTTTGATTTGAAATAAACATTATGTTTCTTCCCCTTTTGACAGGGATTACAAACTTTGTCAGATGGGAATTCATGTTTAGGTAGGTCTCTAACTAAATACATCCTAGTCAGTTTTCTAAGTGAATGAATGTTTCAATGTCCTAATATTATGTTCTATAGCCACAATTCATTATGAAAATCATTTAAACAAGTAACAATTTGTCTAGATAAAGAATTCAAATCAACAGCATAATCATTTTCATTTCTCATAGAAGAAAATACTAAAACATTTTTGAATTAAAAACATTACAAGAATAATTTTCAAATTTATCATTAAAACCAACATCACATTACTGATAAATACTTAACAGATTATATTTAAGTACATCAAAAAATGGAAATTTTGAAATTAAAACTGAGTTAGTGTTACCAATTTCGCCAAGGCCGATAGTATTTCGTTTAGAATTATCACCAAAGGTGACATGGCCTCCATAAACCTTTATTAATCATTTAAAGCATGAGTAATCTCCAGACATGTGACTTGAACATCCACTGTCTATGTACCATGTTTTCCTACAGAAACTCTTTTAGCAGGTTTCTTACAAAACAGATTTAGATGGAGAATGATTTCGGTGCCCATATTTTCTTGGGTCCAGACAGGTTTGAAAGTAAATCTTTAGGTACCCAAATTTGCCTTTTGGGTCTCATATAATTTACATAATCAATTAATTTTCAAATATAATCTTTGTTTGATCGATAATAATGTAAATAACTAGTCGAGGCATATGAATTTCTAGAACTATAACTAGCAGCATTCTGTCCAGATTTAGGATGAAATCTATTTTTTTGTAAACTATCTTTATCTAGGTTGGTATCCCAGACTAGTAGTATAATTCAGTGCCAATTGTTTACCTAGAAATTGAGTTATATTGTTCTTTCCATTTGTGAACTTTTATAACTCCTTTCTCAATTTCTCATTAGACAATTTTATTTCAGTATTTTCCTCTAGCAATTGTGCATTCTTTTACTTTTCAAAATTGAGGGCAGATTTTGCAGTTCTAGATAAAGCATGATGTTTCTTTATAGATTTATACTTGTCCTTAAGTTCATTATAGGTCTCTTCTAGCATATTACAATATTCAAATAATTCTGTACTAGAAAAGATTTCATATTCATAATCAGAATCAAAATCAACTCCAGAATAGTATGAATTTAAAGCATGAGTGTCCAGTGTTACCTCAGATGTGTTTGTCATAAAACACATGTTAGATTGATTCTTTTCAGATTAAAAGACTTCAGATTCACTTGTGCAATATTTTGAATCACTCCAAGTAGCATTCATAGATTTCTTGTACTTATTGTCCTTGTAGTTATATTTCTTTTTGAATTTCAATTTTGGAAAGTCTGCTTTTACATTTCCTTTCCTTTTGCATTCATACTAGATAATCTCATCTCCTTTTCAGGCTTCTTCCAATCCTTATTCCAATGACCTTTGTTTTCATATTTACCTTTGTAGTTTGATTTTCAGAAGAATTTCTTCTTTTTGGAGATGTTCTTAAATATTCTGGCTATTTGAGCCATCTCAACATCTCTATCAGATTCTGAACATTCACTTCTTGTGTAAATAAATGTAAATGAAACTGACTTCATTTTAGGTTCATCATCTTCATCCCTATTCACTTTGATTTCTTCTTCATACATCATAAGCTTACCAATTAATTATTTAACAGTCCTTGTGCTGATGTTTCATGATTCTATAATGGAAACAGATGTGCCTCTCCATATTTCTGGCAGACATCTTAATATTCTCATAATTTGTTCCTTTGCTGGAACAACCTTTCCAAGTGAGCTCATAGTGTTGAAAATATCATTGAACCTGAGATACATGTCAGAAATAGGATCATCATGCTTCGTTTTAAAATTATCATATTTAATAGTATAGGTATTTAGCCTCATTTCTTTGACATTGGTTGTTACCTCTTGGGAAATAGCCAAAGTGTCCCAAATTTCATAAGCAGTTTTGCAAGTATATATTCTATCAAACTCTTCATCTTCTAGAGCACCATACATGGAATTCATAGCTTTACAATTATTATTGTATGCAGTCTTAGTAAGTTCATCCCAAGTAGTTCGTTCCGATTATAGAATTTTATATTGAGTCTCTATAGCAGTCTAGATATCAAACCCCATACTCTCTAAGTGAATTTTTATGATATACTTCCAATGGTCACAATTTGTACCATTAAAGATGGGTGGCTAGTTGGTAGCAGCACCTTCTAGTCTATTATGCATAGCTAGATTTTAGCAAAAATATTTAATGATATAAAATTTAGAACTAACAAAAATTTATGATCATTAAGATACAACTAAAATCACAATTGAATAAAATAGTATTTTGAAAAGCATTAATAATAAAAAGACCATTTTATACCAAATTTTGGTCGGAGTCGATACTCAAGAGGGTGGGATAATTGAGTTCCAATTAAAATTTCTGTTAAAAATATTTATATTAAAATACCCTATTTAAAAACAAGTTAAACTGTAGTGAATTTATACAGATTGTAAAAGGTCAATTAGTTGCTCAACGATTTATTTTGTCTCAATTATTTTAATCAGAGGATTAAATTAACTTTTGAAACTAACATACTAGTTAACCATAAGTATAAACACATGCTAATTTAACTATCAAAGTATCATTAAAATTAAATGTATTTCAAAGTAATTAGTAGCAGAAAAGAAAATATATATAATATAATTTAGACTTAAACTAAGTTGAAAAAAAAATAACCAAGAGGTTCAGTATCAATCTAATACATAGTCCTCTCAAATAATATATATAAGTTTGATCCACACACTGTATCGGGGTAAAAAACAGTGGAAAGATAGTCCAGGTACTAAGACCTCTACCACAGTTATACGTTGGAACAAGAACAATAGAACACAAGCTATCTAAGTCACACTTGACCACTTCCACAATTCACAGTGGGATATTGTAATGTGTAATAAATTTGGAGTGAGGATTTAGTATCCTCCAGTTCAGTCTAGAAGTCAGTGTGTAAATACACTGCTCAAAAATTAAATGAACAAAATACAATAGATCTAAACATATAGAGATGAGTTTAGAGGTCTATATGTGTTGTAAGTGAAGATCTGGACTCCTTGGATTGAAGAAAATGAATATCTATGTCCTTTTCTAGTTTTTTCATAAAAAAGGGTCGTTTTATTCATGTTTAGTTTGATCAGCTTGAGTGCATGAAAATCCCTCATTGTAGTTCTTCACTCCTTGACTAAGGTGTAGCTTGATTACTCCTTCATGAACAATGGCTTCGTGTATGTTCAGTGATCTTCGAGTATGGAAGTATTGTTTCTATGTGGAACACTTTACATCATTCTTTTTCCCGTTGTGTGTACTCTTCATGCAACTATTTTTCTACTTCACATTTTGTTCCAGGTCTTTTTCCTTCCATTTATAGCATTCAGCTCTGGAAATGGGAATGAATATCTTTTCCTGGGTACTAGGTAAGGTTCCCTGACATGCCAAAAACCCACATTAAATAACATTGATTGCATTAAAATCATCAAATATGATCGTTTCTTAATAAATAAATATTATTGAAAAAATTAGAGTTTGACTGGTTAGTCATTCATCTATAGCCTTCTGTCTGTAGTGGAGTAGTTTATGTAGCAACGACCTTCTTATCGGTAGCTATTTTTCCTTGTACCAATATCTCCTTGTATCAATAGCTATTACTCCTTGAATCGGTAGCTCTATGTACTAGTGACTCCTTCTATCATAAGCTTGTTTGTTCTAGGAGTAACTCTCTTGATCGGCAACCCAGTATATCAGTGACTGTCTGTATCGGTGAATATTGTATCGGTAGATTGTGCATATCGGTAGCTCCATTCTATACCAGTGAAGTGAAAAACGGTGGACTTTTTATATCAGTAGAGTTGCTCTCTTTGTATCTTAGCTCTTATTGGTAGCTATCTGTATCGGTGAACTTGATCTATCAGTGGAATTTGCTTACCGGTGTACTTATAAGTACCATTATCTCTGTGTATTGGTGACATTTGCTTATCAGTGACTATGTCTATTGGTAGACTAATACCGATATATCTGTATCAGTAGATATAAGAATATTAGTGGCTTAACACCTGCCTTCTTTATTCCAAAACAAATCTGATTGCATTAAAATTATTTCAAAAGTCATAAAAACAAAGATAAACATTGATTTACATATGTCAAAGATTATTTTAATATTATTATCAGCTTAAAGTCATAGAATGTATTAGATTGAAAGAATTAATATATAGATGAATATTATTTGGGATTATCAAAGTATGTGAATGCATAATTGGGGTTATCAAAACAGGTGAGGTCATCATATAGGTCCCACCCATCTCATATTGAAATCTTTCTTATGTGTGCCACAAAACAATCATAAATCATTCATCATAAACCAAAGAATAAAATGGGTTTCATAAAAATCATCCCATCATAACATAATCCATATAAACAACTGGATATAATTTCATCATAAGAAAAACAAAACCATGTAAATAATAGAGACATTATTCTTGAAACATAACCATATTAAATAATGTCATCATATATGGAAAATAGTTTTGATATAATTCATGAAATGAGTTCTTGAAGAAATTGTCCTTTTTTCTTCAAAATCATTTTCCTATCACAAAATGCCATTAAATTTAAAATTAAAAGGATTTTTTTGAAAATAATCATGAAATATTGTAGAGGAATCTTCATGTGAATAAGGTGTTATAAAACCATAAAAATTCATTGATGTCGTATATGTTAAAAAAACAATCTCCTCGTACTTTTTCAGAAAACGTCAAAAAGTCCCTCGAATGGTAAACAAAAGAAAGATTCATACCATAAGACGAAGTAAAAGACAAAATGGGTAAAATGACATTAAAAATACATGTAAGAATACTAAACACTTTATGAAAACATTTTTATGGACATGACTAAAAAATATAACCCCAGTAAATACTTATGTATAAGCAATCCCCGATAAAAATTAGATTGCAATATTAACCCTTACCATAGGTCTGATATGCTTCGTACATATCTGAACCTCCAGTATGATGATTTAAATAATGTCATTGACTTATTACAGAATCATATTAATTGTTATGATATCATATATGGTTCAATTATGACTTTATATTACCCATTGTTTGGTAAAATCAATGTTAAACCAGCATTTTGGGTAAAATCATTTCATTGATCATACGTGTTTAGACTTATTATTCTTGATATTATTACATATATCTAGATTTACTTATTTCAAGAATGTAAAAGATGATTTATATATAATATATATACAGTTTATAAAAATAAATGATAGATCAATAAATGGAATTAAATACACTGTTCATGGAGACGGTAGGTCGTACGTACGCATGAACGCTGTTTTTGTTTCCTTATTGAATTGAATGGAATTAAGTAAATAAAATATATATGTACATAAATCCAATATCGTTATTATGAAATTTTGTTCGTGATTATTTATTATATATCATTTATAATCACACTTTAATGGTTAATCATGGAAAATGAATCTCATCGTGTTCATGGAGAGGGTAGTCTGTACGTACTCAAGAGCGATGATATCATTCTTTTGATATTAAAATCATATATAATTGGATGGTATATCATATATACATAATCATAATGATGTTATATTTGTTATTTATAACATTTATACTCATTATTATAACCATCCAAATGATGAACTGTTTGAATAACAAACTACTCCACGACGTGGAGACGGTAAGCCGTACATATGCACGTGTGGTGACTTTTTCATTCATTGGTTGGATAAAATAACTAATATGGTTGTACAGTTCTTATAATAACATCACACTATATTGAAGATACTGGGTTTATTATTTTATAAGGGAAACAATAAATAAGGAGGAAGTGGAAGAAGAAAGGAACTTGAAAGAATCGGTTGAAGAGATTACCTCTTCTTCGATGTGCCTCTTTTATTCATCCTCTTAGGGAACTAGGGTTGGTCTTTTGAGAAGACCAGAACCTATATGCTATTACTAGAGAGGTTTAGAATAGAAATTTTCTGGGGTTCGCCGAGACTGAAGGCTCAGAATTTTGTAAATAGGAGAGGGAGGAGGTTACCTTTTATAAGGGAGGAGAGGGGTACCTCAAGAAAAAACATAAAATATTATTTTATAATAAATTCATATTTGGTTTATAATTGCTCCAAAGTAACTTATTTCTAGTATATGGTGGGTATGCGTAGAAATAATTTCAACCAATAGGTTTTAAACATGTTTAGGTTAACATTTTGACCTTATCATTTAGATTTAACTCTAAGTTAAATATTTTAACTTTTACCGTGTCTTCTTATATTATTATAATATATGGTTAATAAATATACAATAAACTTCCAATAGAACCCCAATTGGTTAATTAATGACATATATATTATTATATAAACCTTTTGGCCAAAGCATATATTTTTAGTACAATTATATCAATTAATAATATAATATTTGTTTTAAAAACTCTTTTGTGCCAATTTTGACACTATATGGTATTTTGTTTTCTCTAAATTTATAATAGCATTATTACTTCAAATAAAATTCATCTAACTAACCCTAATATGTTATATTATCATTGAAAATTAGTTTAATTCATAAAAAGACACAAATTACATTTATTTGGGTATTTATAAAATCAATTATGTTAATATTTCACTAATAAGGTAATTACTGCATCATCATTGTTTTATAAATAAACTAAAATATTTAATGTCTAAAAAATTTAAATAAACTTCCATTATGTAGGAAATCATTTTATTTTTCTAATGAAAATTTATAGTAGAATTTATCTTATGAATAACCATCTATTGAAAATGTATTAGTTATTAAACTTTCATTTTGACTATTTTAACTCATCTTTAAATAAAATAATAATAACTGTCCTAATCTAATCCAAGTGGACCAAAGAGGTTAATATTTTATTACTAAGGTTGTTCATTTTTATAATTATGATTATCAAATAGATTTATGACATGTGTTAGGTAATAATAATATAATTTTACCATTAATTATCCTATGTACTTTTAACCGTGGTAAATAATAGTAAAAATTAACTATTCACCAAAAATTATTTTTATCTTATTGAACCACATATTACTCCATGATATTAACCTTGTCTCTCATATTTTCGAAATTCCACTCACATAAGCAGCAAAGTTATTTTTTATGAAAATTTGAAAATTCTCATAGGAGGTGGGTAAAAGATGGTGAAAAGTTCTATAAAATTTTTATACATCTAAAATTATTATAAAATGACTCCAATGAATTACATTGAAATAATATATGTATTATGTATTTATTTTGACCAAAAAATTGAAATAAAATAAATTATTATTTAAATAAAATGTTGGTTCTAACCAATAACTCGGTGTTTTCACAATTCATCAAAAATTGAATGTTTTTAGAAAAATACCAAAAATTCACCGTAAGCTAATTTCGATATTCCTAATCCAAAAATGAAGTCCATTTTGAATGATAAAATTTATCAAATTTAAATGAGTGGGTGTTAATATTCATAACGTCAAGTTTATATAATATTTTAATATCATATCATTGTTTAGTGAAACTCAGTATTGCGTACAACGCAAGTTATCGAGGAAGGTTTCTCTTGCGAGTAACACAAGCAAATAATAGTGTTGCATATACTACAAGGTAATATGATGTTGCGTACAGTGCAAGATAATCTTGGTTTAGTGTACAACAAAAGGAATCAAAGAAATTAAAAAGAATAATTCTCATAACATCACGGGGTGTTACAATTCAGGACTAAATGGACATTTTCTATGCATACCTGGAGGGGTGATCCTTACTCGTGATGTTTTACATTGGAAGGCTATCCTCTCATGTTACCCATGATCATGGTGTATTGGTCTCGAATCATAACATCAACACCTCTTCCCGAATACTGAAGTTCCATACTGGTAGATTATCACTCAGAATAGAATCTTGCATCAGCATTCTAAAAAGATTCGGATTATCAGACACAGACCTTCTCACATGAATAATATTAGGATTTGTGATAATTTATGTCCTATGTGTTGTAGCAGCATCTTCCCTTCCATAATCGGTTTGTTCAGCAGCCATTTCCATCATGTCCTAAAATTTACAAAGTGACATGCACAAATGAATGGGATTTCATCATGAAATACAATCTGTTTCTTGAAAGATTGGATTTTACGTGTAAAAAGTACAGCTAAATCGGGTGTGTACAGGAATTGGCAGCGGCACGAAAGAGCTCATGGTTTCGTGCAAGATGAAGAACAAGTCCAAATTCATCTACATAGAAAGGAGGGTCTATCACGAATTATTGAAAATCACCCACCGCATTAGAAAGTCACCGTATGGAACCATGACCCCCCCCCAATATATTTATTGGCACAACAGAAACCCTTCGCGCACGAGGAAGTGTTTTGCACGCTGAATGGTAATTCATGCATGCACCATCATCAATCATTATAATCTTCAACGTTTCCCTCATAATTCGACCTTCAGTACTATTTTTAGCTTAGATTTCAAGGGGGTGGCATTTTTTGGCTCTGAATTTTTATTAAGGCTATGAATGGTCATTTCTAGAGAAAATAAAAGAAATATTTTGAGTCAGCAAACAATCCCGATATTCCCACGGGAGGTGTGAAAATGATCTGAGGATGACGGAAAAGTTTAGAATGTATGCACAAGATCATTCACACCCAATGAAACCTAAAATAAAATATTTCATATTAAATGGCTGAATAATAGCCAAGTCAGCGATGTGAACGAAATTAGACTAGCATGCAAGATTAGAAATTGATCACAATATTTTCCAGGCCCAATGCGATGTCAAATTCTTCTTGCACGAAGCTCAACTTGTGTGTGACCGCCATAGTTTTCATCTTTAAATAGATGTGTACCCTTGCACATAGGGGCATAGTTACAGAAGACGAACCACTACTCTAATTCATGAATGGTGACCATTAAATGACCGTGTAGAAGATAGGGCCTCAAGGTACTGGATCTTGCTTGATAGGTCTCCCAAGGGACCTCCTTCAGGTGGGCCCACTAGGGATTGACCCCATACCATTTCCTTTTACTCCAAAGAAATTTAATGCCAAATACTCATCTTTCCTGCAATGTTTCTCTTCTATCATTCTAATCTTGTGCGATGGGTTCCCCCTTAAATGTAACAACTCGTTTTGCATGAAACAATCTAGTCTTACACATAGACTATCATCTTGTGTAAAGCCCTTCGATATTTTGAAATCCTCTAATTGTGCACTATATGTGTCATCCTTACCATAAGGAACTATGTTTGAGCCCCTCTTACGCGAAAACCCCATGTCTTGCGCATACTTCTCCCGTGGACCCCTCTAAGATTGTACACAGTAATTTCAATGTCTCTGGGGAGGTTCTTCATGTTTATTTACATTGCCTCATACTTTTTCACATAGGCATAAAAATGGCTATTTGTTCTTTGCATATCAATGCCAATGTGAGACCCTCAATGGATCACTCCACAATACCTTATCTATATATAATTTCTAGTGCCTTCCGTTCACCAAGGGTTAGTGTGTTCTAGTTATTTATGTCCTTAGGGTGAGGAGTGAATCCTCACTATTGACGCTACATGAAGTTAAACTACCAATAACTTGTGTCCCCAACATATGATGTTAAATTTTGATCACTACATAAATGAAAAGGGTAGATAGAACCATGAGGGGCATGGTTACCACCTCCTTCTCACTCCCCTCTCCCTCTGTAATTTGTCACCATACACACCTCATGCAGTCTTTTCAAAAGCCCTGACTATAAAAAACTTCTCATTATAAAAATAATAAACATGATTTATTATAAAATTGAACATAAGAGAACTCTATGGATCCAAAGTTATAGTTTCTTGGTAAATTATGAATGTTACATAACAACATAGAACATAAAACACATAATCATTATTTAAAACATATTTTACATGACCACAACATTCCTTTGTACATAGAATTGCATGTGATAGCCTGTGGAGATACATAAAAAATGGTGAGATATAAAGACCAGTATAGAAGTAAACAAGGAATAATAAATGTTATAGAATAGGCATATCAATTTTTCACAAGGGAAATATGTACATAAAGGCATGATATATCATGATTATCATAACATGGTAATATGGTAACTACATTTAACATGATATTAGCATGAGCCAAGTATCATTGTACATGCAACATGAGTAAAACATCATTGCACATGAATTATCATGAGTAAACCCTCATTTCATGGGAATTATCAAGAGTAAAACCTCATTTCACTTGAAGTATCATGGTACTATTCTTTACCCAATGTAATGGAGTGCGATCATGGTGCACCCTTTATAAATATTTCATTTCATGAATAAGTGTGCCACATGGGTCATACAACATGGAATCATTCAAAATAATCATTTATTCCCTGATAAATTAATCTCTAACACATAAATGAAATTATATAATCAATATTTAAATGTTCATAAAGGTAAATAACTATGATAAATAAATGGGAATGGTATACACTACACAATGACTTGGGCTTGGAAAATTGCGGTGCAATTTCTGTAGTATAACAGCATGACATAAGATTTCATAAAAAAAATTTATGAGAGAGAGAAGGGTATCTCATAATATGTACATGAAATGGATAGTAATGGGGTCTTAAAGATACATTTTTCAAAATACTTAATGGATTTTATATGCATAATATAATAAAATATTTAATGTAAATGAGGAGAGAGAAATCAATTATGGAATTTCATCATGGTAACATGTATAAATGGAAGGAATTAGTGATAGATGAATGGGTATATCGTAATTTAAAAAATAAGGATTTAAGTATATGGGAGGTGAAAAATAATATCCCAACATTTTTAATTCAAATTAAAATGGTATAACAACATAATGAAACATGGAAATAAATGACAATGGAATAAATCCCTTACATGGCTGTGTGATTGAAAATACTTGGGAGAGGATTTAGAGAGGTTTATAGGGAGCTTTAGGCACCATATTAGTATTATAGAGAGATGAGGTCAGGGGTTGGTAATGATCCAAATGGTTTTAGTGAATAGGAATGGTAATTGAGTGGGTTTATATAGGAAAGGATAGAGAATTCTTTATTATTTAGGTTTTGGACACTACACATTAAACTAATAAAAAAACCTTCCCATGGTTTTTGCCCTTTTTTTTACAAAGGAGAGTGGAAAAAATTATTTTATAAGGAAAATGGCAGAACGTTTTAAAATATTATGTTATCTTATGTGGAGGTGAGTCACACCCTCAAGGAAATCATTTTAAAAAGTCAAAATATTTTATAAGTCTTCGAGGGTCCACTAGGGCACCATAAAATTAGTAAAACAAATATAAAAAAACATTATTATAAATTGAAAACATATATTCGAAAAATATCTATTTTATAGTATTTTATTGCATCACTATTAAGTTATTATGATGTCAAAGAACTCATTGAATATTTAAACGATATTTATATTTTACACAATAATTTGTCTGTCTTGGAAAATTATGAAAAAATCACCATTAGATAATTTTGATTTCCAGAATCAAAAAATAATATTAATTTTATCTATATAATATTATAAATATGTGAATTTTTACTTTTATAATGAATACCATAATTTATCAAAAAATCAAGGGTTTTGACAAAAATAACATCCAAACTATAATAAAAATTACAATTGTAATCTTAAATATTATATGATAATTTATATGTAATAAAAATTCATTTAGTAATAATATTTTATTAAAAAATTATATAATTCAATAATACATTAATTCATCAAAATATAGTTCTTAATTTAATATTAACTAAAAATACTATTAGTGTTTCAAAAACCATTTACAATGTAACAATGATAAAATGAATGTATATTCTTCATAAAAAAAAATTAAGTACAAAATCATAGCACTAGTTTATTATTACATAACCCATTATAACACCTGCATAAGACCTAAGGGAATGGTGTGCGATGGTGATGGACTCTTGGGGCAGCTTAGATAACATCGCCTTGGTGGTTATCAATTTTAACATCCACTTATCCTGTAGGCGGTTTTGTTAATGGTTAACATGTTAAAGCTCGGTATGGGCTAGGTCAAGATAGAAACCTTGTAACACTACCTTCTATTTGAGCTATGAGAAACGGAATTTTATGGAATAATTCAACTGGTTGTGTCCATCTCTTCATTTTTCTCAGTAAATTTTATTTGTTAAATCCCTATATATATACTAATGATGTGATCACTTTTGAACGGCTATATTGTCAATGATAACAACTCTTATTGGTATTTTAAAATAAAAAACATAAACCAAGGATGTTCATATGTTTTACACAACCATTTTACATAATAATACATTTAATTATCCCATGATGAATTTTCATTAATAAAAGATTTGGTAGTTACAACCTTACCCCCTAAATAATCTTTTCTCATGAAATTTTATCTTCCCACATTAAAAAAATGAGGTTAACTGTACTTCATCACTTCCCCCGACTACCATATTGGATCTTTAAACTTTTGGGTTTTCCACAACACCTTTACGAGGAGAACTGTCTTATTTTGTAGAACCTTTTCCAAACTATCTAAGATCTTCACTAGTTTACCTTCATAAGAGAGGTCATTATCCAATGGTACAGCCTCTGGATTGAGTACAAGTGATGGTTTAGGTATGTACATCCTCAAGAGTGATACATGGACTACATTGTGTACTTGAGACATGTTTAGTGGGAGTTCTAGTCAGTAGGCCACTACTCCATTGCAATCAAGGATCTCATAAGGGATGATGTACCTAGGACTAAGATTCCCATTCTTCCTAAATCTCATAACAATTTTCCAATGTGATATGTTGAGGAATACCATGTATCTAACATAAAACTCTAGGTCTCGTAAATGATTATCAATATAGCTCTTTTGTTTACTCGGAGTAGATTTAATGTATTGTTGAATTCTCTTTAGGTTCTCCACCATTTCATTGACCATTTTTGCACCTAGGAGTTTTTGATCTCCAAATTCATCCCAATAATCTAGTGTTCTGCACCACTTCTCAAAATGGGCTTCATAAGGAGCAATTTAGATGATTGAGTGTAATCTATTGTTGTAAGAGAACTCAACCAGAGGAAGATTTTTATCCCATCCTCCTTTAAAGCCCATTGAGCATGCTTTCAGCATTTCCTCAAGTGTGTAGATTGTCTACTCAGCATGGCCATCTGTTTTGAGGATGATAAGGTGTACTAAAGATCATCTCTGTATGTAGAGTGTATTGGAGACTCTTCTAAAACACAGAGGTGAATCTTGGATCTCGATCAGATACAATCGATAGAGGGACTCCATGTAGCCTTTCCACTTATTTGAGGTATATCTATTTTATTTGATCCATGAGAGATCCATTAAAATGGAAATGAAGTGTACAGTCTTTGTAAGACATTCCATAATAACCCAGATAACATTGTTTCATTTCGATGTCTTCAGATGTTCGGAGGCAATGCCCATGGTGATGTTCTCCCATTTCTGTATTGGTATGAGTAAAGGTTGCATCATACCATTAGACACATTCCTCTTAGACTCCACTAAATGACATATAAATCACTTGGATGTATACTCAATAATCTCTTTCTTCATGTTATCCCACTAGAAATTCTCTTAGAGATCACAATACATCAATATGTTTACTAGGTGAATGGAGAAATTCTATCTATGTGAATCATCCAAAAGTTCATTATTTATCTCCAGATTTGAGGGAACACATAGTCTTGACCCGAATCCCACAATCCCTTCTTCATTAACATTGAAATCCATGTCTTTTCATTTTTTTATAGTTTACACTTTCTTCTCAATTCCTAAAACATTATTTTGAGAATCCTTTATCCTTTCTAAAAGAGACAGTTGAGAAATCATTTCTGAAAGGATTGATGACATTACCTTCTTTATGATTCCCATATCCATCTTCATCGAATCATATAAGGTAGTATTTTTGGATCGAAATAGATATGATATGGAACAAATAAAACAGGGGGGTGAATTGTATATTTAAAAATGATATTAAAACCATTAGGTATGATTTTTAGTTTACTATAACTATAAGAAATTTACAAATCTAACTATAAAAGAAAACATAATATTGGACTTACTATCATTCCAATGAAGTAATAAGATACCACAGGTTATGAATCAATTATATTTGGATTGAATACAAATATTATAGTAATACAAAAATGATTCTACCATATAGCATTTAAAATAATTATTAAATGTATAATAAGTATTTAAAACAATTACAAAAGAATATAGATAGAAATAGAAATTAAATGATTTTATTTCTAATACAATAAGTACAAAAAAAGTAAAAGGTATGAAAATTATTCTATCCCAAAGAGTAGGGTATCCTTTCACCTAGGATAATAGTTCTATCTCAAAAACACTTGTAATTACTCGATATGATGATTGACACATCCTTCTTGATATCCCCACAAGCTCTCGATTTTACAGGTAATCGAAACCTCTGTCATTCAAACACTTAAATTCCCTTGATATGATAACTACTCACACCATCGACCTATCACCGATATCCCTCGATTATAATCACCTGATCAAACACACAAAAAAAATAACTTTTTTAAATAAAAAAATACCAAGCCATTCATATTTTGTAATTTCAAGGCATTCAGAAGAAGAGAGAAGTAACACTCTCTCTATCTAGAACATGGAAGAAGATGAAGTTGATCAAAGTCAATTATCTACTTCAAAATTTCCTCTTATTTATAGGCCTCAAGTTTCAAAAGTCATATTTTATTCAATGGCCATATTTCTCTAAAAAACATAGATGGACATGGACACCTGGCATTGTAACGATTATATTGAAATGGAAATAGTGGTTTTGTTTTTATTTGTTTATTACTAACATTAAAAAATTATTCTGGTTAAAAAAATAGGTATATGAAAATTATAACATGAGTATGATTGATATTGAACATGTGTTTTGATGTTCAAGTAAAATCATACGCGTGATAAAATTAAAACATGAATATGCATAGAATTAATATGATGCAATGTGAGTACAATTCACAATTTAATAATGAATAACATAGTTACTACGATAAATAAAGTATGTATGATAGATAGATTCAGTATGGTAGACATAGTTAGTTAAATAGAAAAAGTCAGTACAATTGATAGGGATAGTACAATAGAAACAGTCAGTATAAATGACAGAGTCAGTACGATAGACATAGTCAGTACGATAGACATAGTCAGTACGTTGGTAATAGTCAGTACGATAAGCATAGAAACAGTCTTAAAATAAAATTCATTATTTGAGAAATTAATATAAATATACTTTTGATTCCAAAAAAAGATATAAATGTCAAATGAAGACTTTTGACTTAACAATCTATACCTTTTTGGAAAGCACAAAACATAATATAAAACTTGAATAAAATACTTATATCACCCAGAGTTATGAAAAATCTTCTTAATGTGAAACAGAATACAACTAAATCCCCTTAGGTATATACTTTCTTATGTATGGTATTCATATATTTTCCTTGATTTAAATGTAATCCAATTGAGTAAGACATTAACAATTCTCCGTTTTTAAGACACTTTGTCCCTTTTATTTAAAACACTCCCACATTGTGATTTTCCAAAAGAAATGGGGTAATATTGAGTTTCCTAAAACGTTATATAAGAAAAAAACGAAATTCTAAAAACAATTTAAATGAAATCGTAATCCTTATTTAAATATCAAAAGTCTATAAAATTTTAAATGACAATCAACAAAGAAAGACAAAAAAAATTCATTTGTTTTCCCTATAATTTTCTTTCTTAATCAACTCATGGAGAACTACCTTCATCTTCTTAATTTATTTCTTTTCATCTGAGGTAGAAAATCCATTATTTTTGAGATTCTCTTATTGGTCTAGAAAAAGATAATAATAGTTTTGATGGAATCTTCTTGAATTATGGCCACTTCATCAACAGTATTAATCTTTTGCTACATATTCTTATTTTCTTGAGTCAATATAGTATTTTTATTATTCAAAAAAAATATTTAATCTTTGAGAGATGAAACCTTCAAAAAAAATGACTAGAAAGAATTCATCCTTTCATGAAGTTCTTTTACATAAGACACATTAGTACCATGTGTTTTTAAAATAGGGTTCTACCTGTCAATTGTTTCTTTATCAAGATTATTAAAAGTAGTGGCATGATAATTTGAAAGCCTAATAATTCCCTCAATTGATTTGTCATGTTTATTTATTGAGCTTTCTATTTTTATGAACATTTAGTCCTCTTAGTTAAATCCTTGTTATGAGTAACACAACCATCACTAAAAACATTTAGACTGACCTCTATTTTCATTACTCTCTTTCTGAGCTCTTTCATGAAACCAAATTTCTTCCTTTGATTCTATGTAATGAAATCAATCCTTCCTTCTATTCTGGGAATGTATGAAATAATATTCTCAATTTCTTTTAAAACATAAACAATTTAATCTCTTTTATTGAATGAAATTGTTTGTTCTGAATCAGTACCACCATCGTATAATTCAATTCCATTGGATCATCTCGAGTCTATATCAGGATATTTTCATTTTCCATTCCATTTTTCTTTTTGAACACTTTCTTCCTCTTTTAGTGCTCTTTCTTCTTCAAGTTTTTCACTGATGATAATTAATTTTTCGGTATGAGAACTTTGAGCCACATTCTTAACTGGAGATGGAATTATTTCTGAATGAGTTTCTAAGGATTGAACTAGTTCTTGGGTGGAATGAGTATTCTATTCTTGTATTCCTTCACATTGTTTTTGAAGAGAAGATTCATCTATACATATCATAGAACTCTAAAGATACATCAAAAGAATGTCATATTCCTATTCTTCACCTTCCTTTTTTGAAGTCGATCGAATTACTTATTTCACTAGTTGTTTCCATTTTTATTTCTCTATAATAGTATGAACAAATAGTTCTTGTTGACCTTATTTTGTTAGTTGGTCACTCGCTAACTCAAAATTTTTTATGATTTTGTAAAAATAAAAATCTTTTTCTTTTCTTTTAAAAATAATTTCTTCTTCTTTTCATCCTTTAGAGTATCTTCTATTCTTATCATCTAGGCTAGAGCTTTAGATGGATCAAGAGAAATTTTAGGATCACCATCTTTTGTTTGTTCTTTATACATTCTCCACATAGATATAACCTCTTTATTGTATTTTGTTTTCATTATAGGATTTGCACACACATGAGGATTTGAATTCTGAGAAGCTATACCTGTTGGAGTTGATTCTATGAGAAGTGGTGCTGATTTATTTGGTATTGAATCTTCCACATATTTTACAAGGAGTTTTGATCTTTCATAAAAACAAATATTCAATATCTTTATTGAATTATAAATTATCCATGAATCCTTCAGCTCCTTAAATTCTCCTACCACGTGAATATTAAAAAACATTAATCTTTCATCAATTAACATTGTCATAATTAATGGATACATGATAATATAAGACTTGGGTTCTCTATACATCACATTCTTCACTGTTTCTAAAATGTTACCCATGAGATTTACCATTCTCATATTTACATTGTAATGTAACATAACGATGTCAAAAACTGTAAGAGTTTCTCCGTCAAATTTCAATGGAATTAGAAACCCTTTAATACAAATGAAAAAACCAATTTTTTTGGAGAGATATGGGCAACTTTTCTTTTCTAATTATCTATAAGAAACAATGACCTTTTTTCTATTTCCTTATTAAATTTACAGAAATTTTCAGGTAATATATGAGATCTAAAAAAGGAATCACCTTCTTTAAAAATATTGAGGAAATGTGATGCTTGTTTTACTAACATTGAAAAAATTCTTTAATACATGGAGAATTTAATTCTCGCATCCATGTAAAAAGAAAATTTATTGTAGAATTATCTAACCTTTTTAATAAGAATCGGATTATGAGATATGGGTTTCTCAACACAAAGATGTTCCCAGCCTTGGAATAAAATAATCATTTTCATTTTTGAATCATTATTGTCAAAGAAATATCGAGAGACTAACCATTATCTGAATAAATACATTACTAATAAATTCTTTGAAGACATATCAGATGAAGTGTTAGAAGAAGACTAAGGCAAAAAGATTTTTGGAAAAATAAATGGTCGTACCGAGTACTAAGTAGAGGATCAGATCATTACGGAGAATCCTAGACAACCAGTGTGTGTTCGAGGGGGGGGGGGGGTGGGCTATTTATAGATGAAATTGAATGAATGTTGGTCTTATACAGTTGTTATTAAGTGATAATTAATCCAAAAGTGGAGAATAAAAAAGGTTCTTTTAAAAATCATTTAAAAATAATAAAAATAAGAAACCATAACACCAATGAAAAGAAATAAAAAAAGAAACAAATAATATAACTATTAGAGATATCAAGTAATTTGTTGGTTTCATATTATTATGAAAGTAATAACATAATACAATTTGAAAAATAAATAGTTGAAATAATTAAAAAACAAAGAAACATCAAATCTATGAAAATAATGTGAATACGATCAGTTGTCAGACGGATTGAAAATAATGTCATTACCATTGGTTGTCAAGACAATGGAAAAAAAATTCATTACCAAAGGTTGTCATGTCGATGGATAACAATTTCATTTTTAGAGGTTGTCATGCCGATGGAAAATGAAGTCATTACCAGAGGTTGTCAAGCCTATGCAATACAATGTCATTACCACAGGATGTGAAGCTAACTGAAAACAATGTCAACACCATATGTTTTCAAGAAAATGGTAATAAATTTCCTTAACATTGTTTTTCAAGATTATGGATAGACTATAAAGACGCTAGTCTGAGTTTTCAAGCCGAAAGGAAGAAATTATAGAAAAAAAATGAAGCCAAAAGACATAAAAGAAAAACAAAACAACTAATGAAACATAAAAAATATATAACTATTGTCATAAAAGATTAATATATGAAATGAAATAATAAATATTAATAATAACATAATATATATAACATAAAAAAAGAGTAATGTTCTCCCCCTTGGAAATGGAGTGTCTTAATGTATGAGGAATTGTAAAAACAAAAAGTAGATGCAGATGATTATTTTATGTCAATCATTCTTATCTTCTGTTTAATAAATTTAAATCTATCGAAAGGAAATGGTTTTATGAAAATATCAGCTTTTTTTTCTTGCATTCTGATTAATTGTCAAACAATATCTCCTTTTGTGAGTGGTCCCTAAGAAATTGATTGCTATTATCTATGTATTTTTCATGAGAGTGATGTGGAGGGTTTTTACACAATGAAATGGAACTTGTGTTATCACACAATATTTTAGTTTTTGTAAAACTCATACAATTGTCTTTGTGTGTGTGTTTCATCCACAAAACATGAGCATAACAACTTAGAGAAGCTATATATTCAGATTCAGCAGTGGAGGGTGAGATTGAGTGTTTTTTTCATGACCAAGAAACTAAATAATACCATAGGAAAGGAAAAGATCCATAATTTCTCCGTCTATCCATTATAAAACAAACAATGTAAGCATCTGAAAGAATTTTTAATTCAAAATAATTTACAGAAGAATAAAAAAGGCCCAAATCTTATGTAACTTTTAAATACAAGAAAATTTTCCTCATCTTTTAATTGGGATTGTTTGGGATTTTTGTGATATCGAGCACATAAGAATATAGAAAACATTAAGTCGAGATGACTATCTGTTAGGTATATTAGATATCCAATAATACCTCAGAATGTTGCTTGATCATTTGGTTTTCCATCCTCATCATGTCCAAGAGTGCTTGAGGTTCCAATGGGACTACTAATACTTCTAGTATTGTCATATCCATGATTTTTGAGTAATTATTTTATATACTTATTTGAAGATATATAAGCACCTTATGGTTTCTGTTAAATTTGAAGACAAAGAATGAATTTTAACTCACCCATCATACAAATTTCATACTCATACTTCATTAGATTCACAAATTAGTTGGTTGAATACTTTTGAGTTGATCCAAAAATGATTTCATAAACATAATTTTGAACAGTCATAGGAATTTTTTTCTTTCTTAAAAAAAAGAGTTGGATCATATTTTTTTAATGTAATTATTCTATAGAAAAAATCTTGTTAATATATCATAAAAATAATTAGGGTATTATTTAAGTACATAAAGAGACTTTTTATAATTGTAAACATATTTAGGATGTTTTTTATATTCAAAACATGTGGTTGGTCTACATTGAAATCCTCCTGAACATATCCACTAAGGAAAACACACTTGACATGAATTTGAAAGATTTTAATATTAATGAATGTTTCAATGTCTAATATAATTATAATAGATTTGTGTATTTCTATAGGAGCATAGGTTTTTTCATATTCTATGCCTTCTTATTGATTACAACCTTTTGTAACATGTCTAGCTTTATTTATCACAATGATACCATTCTCATCACATTGTTTTATGAAAACCAATTTTACTCCAATAACAGATATATGCTTAGGTTTTTTAAAAATGGTACAAAATTTATTACATTCGAATTCATTTAGTTCATCTTGTATTGCCATGATAAAAGATTCATATCCTAATGCCTCACTTGGAGATTTAGGTTAAAATTGTGATAGAAAATAATGATGTTCTATTTCATTTCCTCCAGATTTTCTAGTCCTTAATGGTTGAAATACATCACCAATGATGTTATCACTCGGATGATTCCAAATTAATAAATAATTTTTATTTGAAAAACCGTCTCATCAACATAATCTATAAAGTATTTTGGTGTAAATGTCTCAAAAAAAGTTCTTCATTATTTAAAATGATTCATGAATCTTCTATAGATTGATAATCAGTTTTGGAAAAAACTTCATAAGTAATATCATGAGGATCTCTAAAAACCAATGGATCTTTTTCATCAATATTAACATGTATTGTTTCTTCAACAACAGAAGTGTTTTTGTAAAAAACTGAATAAGCCTTAAAAGTGGTTGAATAACCTAAAAATATTTTTCATAATATTTGGGTGAAAAATTATATAAGTTACCTTTTGTATTTAAAATAACTGCTTTTTCAAACTAATATATTGATGTATGAATAATTTTCTTTTTGTCATGTCCATAACTCATAAGGAGTTTTATTATTATATTTTCTAATCAAAACATGATTTATAACCCCAAAATAAGTACTATCATCTTCTTCATGGAAATGATTCACAATTGTGTATTCAATCAATATGGTTCTTATTATATCTTGATTAATTATATATCAGCTTTCAATAACACTGTTTTCCTGAGATGTTATTAGTGTATAAAATTTGTGAGTAATACTTATTTTTACAACCCAATTTTTGGAAATCAGAATTTACAAATTCTCGACCCTGATCAATTCAGATAGTTATCAATGGTAGGTTTTTCTCATTTTTAACTTTATCAAAAAATATATAAAGAAACAAAAGGATTCTTATTTTTTAGAGAGCAGATATACCCATGTAATTATACCATTAACATCAACTAAGTCAAATACATAGTAATTTCTTCTAATACATCTAGTTAGTGTTGGACGAAAAATATCCATATGTTCTAACTATAATGAATTTATATTTGTTACCTCAATAATTGATTTAAATCTGGACTTATGTTCTTTTTTCATATTTACAAGAGTTACAAACATTAGTTGAATCAAACTTAATCTTAGTTTGATCTTTATAAAGTCATTTTGTAGAGTGTTTATTAAAATTTATAAAATTATTGCGTCCTAGTATTCTATGCTAATGAGGTTTTTCCTAACTCTTTCAACAAATATTACTTTAGAAATAAATATTTTTCCAAGGAAAAAAATATTAGCTATACCAAAAATCTTTCCTTGATCATTGTCTCCAAAGGTAAATTTTCCTCCATTCATCTTGATAAGTTTTTCAAAGAAGGTTTTATATATAGTCTTGTGCCGGGAACATCAACTCTCTATACACCATGTATTGTTCTTGTTTATTTTTTTTGTTTTCCTGAATAAAAAACAACGATACTTTTGGAATCCATACCTTTTTGGGTACAAAAACATTGGAATGAAAAATATTTTGAATCCACATTTTATTTAAAAAGTGATATTTGTGGAAACCTGAAGAATAAGTTTTATTTAATGAACAATTTCCTTCCCAATGTCCACCACATTGACATTTGGAGCGGAATGGATCACATTGGGGAAAAATATTTATTATTAAAAACTAAATTTTAATGAGTATAACCACCTCCATAACTATTTTTAAATGAAAAATTTGAGAATAAATTTTATCAAAATCTTTCCTTCCAGTAGTGAATTTTTCTAAATGTTTTATAAGAGAAAAAATATCAAATTATATTCTGATGACTAAATTATTATCCTCATTTGTATTGACTTTATAAATAATTTTTTCTTCTAAAATTATTTTCTCAAAAATCATTTTTCTAAAATATTGAGAATGTTTTTTCTTTTCAAAATTCAATTTCTCAAGGTTTTTAGAAATACATTCAATATAAATAATTTTAGAAAATAATATTTAGAATTATTTGTTAATTCTCTTATAAAAATACAAATCCTAGTATTTTCTTTTTCATGATATCTATAAAACCTATAATTTAAATCTTCTAAAAGTTTAGAAAATCAAGAAACTTCTTCAAAAGAATGTAATGAATTATCATTCTTTGATGAGGATGTTTCTTCATCATAAGAATAATATTTATCAGGATACTTTTTACACTAATAAATATTATTAAAAGATTTGGACTTGTGTACCTTTTCCATTAAGCACTGATAATGAGTTGTTGATAAAAGAGTAATATTCTTGTGAATTGAGGAATCAATATTAGATGAATCTTATGAAGAATCACCTCTACTATTACTCTAGGAGTCATTACCCTTAATGACATTCTTTCCCTTGGAATTATAGTATATACTCTTATTCTTCTCAAAATATCATTCCTTTCTATCCATACTTTTTATAATTGCAATATCATATCAAACGTTTCATGCTCTTTTACGTTCATATCATGTGACTTAAGAATAATTATTATCCTTGTTACCTTTTTAGGTATTTTTATATCTATATTAGATTTCCTTATTTAGAGAAATTTTATTCATTCTTCTAGAAAGATTTAAAAGATCATTTTATGACATCTCAATATCACTATAATCTGATAATACTTCAGCATTTTTCTTTCTAGATTTGGTTTTCATAGGGGATTGAAACTTAGAAGGATTTGATGTAGGAGTGAATGATACTCCACCATTCTTCTTTTTCAGTTTATCTACATATCCCTTAAGTATTATTTAATTTTGAAATAATGTTCCAATGAGATATTCAAGAGTATTAATAGTAATATTTCTAGATTAATCAACCATAGTCCACTTGTATTCCCATTCATTTGGAATAATATCTTTGATCGTCTCAAGTAAAACATCATCTTCTAATATTTTCTCTCCCATAGCTTGCAGACTGTGGTCTAATATATTAAAAATTTGTTAATAATTAACTACTGGTTCACCATAAATGAAATTAAAAATCTTGATAATAAGCTCTTGGTATCGATTTTATTGTTTCAACAACATTGTAAGTACCAAAATGTGCAATATATAATTCCTTCTATATACTATTTTCAGCTTTACATGAAGAGATTTGAATGTAAATGTTCCTGGTCATAGAACACAACAAATAATTGTGTACCATGAAGGTTTTCTAATATTCAAATTTTTATTCGGAAATAAATGTTCTGAATTATTTATAGGGGATGTTATATTCACCCGTGATCATAAAAACGTTATCTACACCAGTGTTTATGATAAAATTCCTCATTTAATCTCTCTAATAATTATAATCATTACCATAAAAATTGGTTGTCTTGTGGGGTTAATATTATTCATTGAACCAACATTCATCATTCATACCATAATAATGAAACAAATTTCTTTTTTCCCCAAATATAGGTTGGGGTATTATAAAAGAAAACAATGTTAATAATATATACAATGCTGTGTAAAACCCGTCTCTTATACCAATTGGTGGATCGAAATGGATATGAGATTGCACAGATACAAGAGGGGGTGAATTATATATTTAAAAAAATTTATTAAAACATTTAGGAAGGATATTTAGTTTACTATACCTATAAAAAATTCAAAAATCCTATTATAAAAGAAAACAAAATATCTGACTTACTATCAGGCTGATGATGTAATAAGATACCAAAAGTTATAAAACAATTGTATTTAGATTGAATATAAATATCAGAGTAATAAAAATTGTAAATGATTTTACCATATAATGTATAGAATCAATACTAAAAGTATAAGATACACTTAAAACAATTAAAAAGGAAAACAAATATAAAGAGGAAATAAAAGGATTATTTTTCTATTACAATAATCACTGAAAAAGTAAAATGTATTAAAATTATTTTATTCCAAAGCGAAGGGTATCCTTTCGCCTAGGATAATAGGTCTGCCTCACCAACACTAAAAATCCCCTGATATGATGATTGTCAGATCCATCTTTCAATCCACACAAGTCCCTGATTTTACAAGTAATTGACAACTCTCTCTTTCAAAAACATGAAGTCCCTCAATATGATGATTGGTCACATCGTCTACCTATCCTCAAAAGGCCTCGATCGCAATCACCTAATTGAGTGCACCAAGAAAATTAGAGAAGTTATTGAAAAACTAAAACTAAGAACGAGTCGTTCACATTTCTTTTAATTTCAATACATTCGCACGAAGCATATATAAGTCACACAATCTTTCTCTAGAACTTGGAAGAATATGAAGTTGATAAAAGTCACTTTCAAACATTAAATTACCTCTTATTTATATGCCACAGGTTCCAATTGTCATATTTTCTCCAACGGTCGTATTTCTTCGAAAAACTCAGAGGGACATGGACACCTGGAATTATAACGGTCACATTGAAAAAAAAACACCACAACATTTTGATTAGTTTATAAATAAATCCACAAAATTGTTTTCATTAAAACAAAAAGTATATGAAAGTGATAACATGAGTAAGATTGATATAGAACATGTGTTTTGATGAATGACGAAAAGAATGCATGTGATTAAAGTAAAACATGAGTATGAATAATATAGACATGATGAAAAGTGAGTATGATGCACAGTGTGAGTACGATTAACATAGCCAGTACAATAAATAATGTAATTATGATAGATAGAGTAAATATGATAGGCATAGTCAGTTCGATAGATAGGGTCAGTACGATAGATAGATTCAGTACAATAGATAAATTTAGTATGAGAGAAAGAGTCAGCATGATGGAAATAGTCCATATGATAAGCATATGAAACTGCATTAATTTAAAGTCATTTATTTGAGAAATTAATTTTAAGATATTTTTTATTTACAAAAAAGAAGTCATAAATGTCAAAATAAGAATTTTGACATAACATGGATCCTTTTCAGTTATCAGTATTGAATGAATCACTGGGTCTATTCTACTTAGAGCATCCACCACCTAGTTCACTATCCCTGGGTGGAAATGGATTGAGCAGAAATAGTATTTGATATCCTCAATCAATATTCATTTTCTCATGTTCAACTCTTTTTGTGTGAATATATACTTGAGGATTTTGTGATTTGTATATATTTAACACATATCCCTAAAGAGGTAATGCAGCCAAATTTTTAATGCGATGATTACTGCAGAAAACTTTAGATCATCTGTTGAATACTTATTCTCATGTACATTAAAATGACTTGAATCATAGTCAATGACTTTATCATTTTTCATTAACACACATCTTAGTCCCTTCTTTGAAGGATCACTAAATACAACAGAAAGTTCTCCACTTGTGGGTAGAGTGAGAACAGGCGCAGTGATAAGCCTTATTTTCACCTCCACGAAGCTCTCTTTGCATTCATCACTCAAATTAAACTTGAATCACTTCCGAGTTATCTAGGTAAGAGGGTTTGACAAACGTGAATCATTTCTCACAAATCAGTGACAATACCCATCTATCCCTATGAAGAAATGGATATTTTTCTCCGATGTTGGCCTCCTCTAGCCCCCAATTGCGTGTTTCATGAAGAGATCCATAGATATCACATTGATTGTGATGATATAACCCATGAATGAGACTTAATTCAACCATAACTCATAGTAGATGTATTTTTCCTAGAACATGTCTATTCACAAGGTCTCTAGTACAATCCTTATATGCTCCTCATAATCCTCTTTGGTTATGAAGTATATTAGAAGATCATATATAGAGACTACCAAAAATGTTTTGAGGTAATATCTATAGACTATATTCACCAAGTACATGAAAATTTATGGATCATTAGTGATTCCAATAGGAATTAAAATGAATTCATAATGTCCATATCATATATGAAAATAATTCGTGGGGATATCCTACTTCTTTACATATACATGGTAATATCTCGACCATAGATCCACCATAGAGAAGTATTATCCTCCATGTTGCTGATTGAACAAGTCATAAATTCATGGAAGAGGATACCTGCTCTTTATTGTGATTTGGATGAGATCGCGATAATTAATCCAAAGGTGAATTTACCCATCCTTATTCTTAATGAAGATGACTAGAGCACCCCATGGTGAAGCACTTGGGCATATAAACACTTTATCCTGATTCTCCTAAAGTTGTTTCTTTAGCTTCTCATGCTCCAAAACAGTAATTCTATATAGAGTTATGGATAATGGAAAATCCCAGGCATAAGATCAATCAACAATTCCACATCTCTTCTCGGACGAAGACCATGAAATTACTGGGGAAACAATTCTGTGAATTCCCTCGCAATAGGAATGTCTTTAAGGATGGCTGCTTCCGTAGACTCAATTATTTATGAAAGAAACACGTTCTCAAAGGGAAGTAATATCCGCACTTGAGGTGATGGTTCTAAAAAAGATTATCCACATCATTTCACATTTATATAATTCGGAGTCGATTCACCATATGGAGAGAAATTTACCTCTCATGGAAATTTATGTTAGATATAAATAGGCAAATCTATTCCAGGATAAGAATTGTATTGAATTCCACAAGAGGGAGTATGAATAGGTTCACTGGGAAGTAAATACAAAAACTGTGACAGGGGAGGAGTTATATTAATGGGATGAAATCATTTCAATGTTTTTCATTCTCCCTAATGTCCCTACAGAGATGATTTGTGTTGGGGTTTGGATTGTTCTACTAATATTTTAGGATATAAAAGAATGAATAGAACATGAATATAAAAGTATTTTAACTATTATTGAATGAATAACTAGAATACCTTTCACCTTATCAATGTCGGGGTTCGCTTCAATGGTAGTAATGGAAAAATAACTCCCTTGGTGCCTTGGAGTTTATTGGTTACCTCCAAAAACCATTGTATTAGGGAACTAGTTTTTAAGTGCCCTATTTCATTATAGTTGAAACAATGAACATTGAATTTAGGGTCGAATGGAGCATTCCACTCCTCTATCACAACAGTATGTTTTTCTTATTTGAAATTAATGGCCAGATACCCTTCTCTTCCACACCCAATGAATTTTCTCATCCCCTTCAATAATTATTTGGGGTTCTTTTTTCCACACCATTGAAAATTGGAGTGATGGAATTTTTTTGTACTATTGGATTTATACATTGGACCACCATAAGTATAGTTGACCTTCTACTTCTTATCCCAATGATACCCCTAAGATTATCCAATCATCATTTCGACTTTGAGATCACACCAGTCTATTTCTTCATAGAAATCGAAGTCATAGATCACCTGGGAGATCTATAGGATAGGTTTTATCCCACCAATGAAGTGGTCAACCATGCATTTGGGTGTAATGAAAAACCATTGGTGTATCGTGAAAGCCTTGTGATGTTTTCCATATACAGTCAGATGGATTCATTGTCTTTTTTTCATGAGGGAAAGGATGATACATTACATCTTATGTTAGAGGGTGTGAGGAAAATATGTATGAAAAAACATTTTCTAGAAATATTTAAATTCCAATTCCTTGATATCTTCTTCAGGCTTCTTATTATTGATCAATTTCGACCATTTATTAGTTTCACCCTCCATATGATAAGTACCTACAATAATCATCTCTTATTTAGAACATTGAAGGATTGAGAAGATCTTCTCAATATATTTGATACATTGATTGTCGATTGAGGTATCATATGATCTATTAAAAGTAAGAGGCCTTTGTCTCATGAAGCTCTCAATTGTGGCTTGTTATTTCATGGGGGGGGGGGGTGAAACCTTCTCTTAACCCATGTTTATATTCAAAACATGAGTTAACTGAGATATTACTAAGAATATGTTTGTGATTCATGTTCCCATCATATTGGGAATCACATTAGAACAATCGTTAAATTGATCTTCACATTAGTTGTTATCCTAAGTCCTCCTATTACTGTCCCATTCTCATGCACCAATTCCTCTTCGAGTCTAGCTCAAAGCAGTGTTTTTGGATTTTACCCATAGTTAAATTTGTGCTAGAGCCACATCTACTTGTTCAAATCTACACATGGATATATTTTCTGGATAAACCGCTTACTCAATACTCAAAAAAATTTAGGGATGTTTTTATTATACTTAGTCTTATCCCTAAGGATTTCACCAGGTATTTCTAATCCTAATCCAAAAAATAACAAAACCTATCCATTGATACCAACTATAACAGCCTGACTTTTTATTACATAATTAAACATGATTTATTACATAAATATTCACTTAAGACATATATGATGATCAATAGGTCTAGGTTATTGGGAAATTAATTACATTACATAACAACATATAACATAAAACACAACATGTTTATTGAAGTATTATTTTACATGACAAAAACATTCTTTTGTACTTCGCATTGCATGGAATAACATGGGGACATTCATATGAAAAGGATGAGTTATGAAGCCTAGTAAGGTAGTAAAAAAATAATATTACATATTAAGAAGTAGGAATATCAATGTATAAGAATAGAAACATGAACACAAATTCATGATATAGAATGATTATCATAACATGGAAATGTGGAAACAACATTTAACATGAAATTAGCATGATCCAATGCTCAATGAACATGAATCATGATTAAACACTCATTACAGTTGAATTAGCATGAGTACAACCTCATTGAACATGAATTATCAAGTGTATACACTTATTGCTCATGGAGTGTCATGATATTATTATTTACCCAATGAAATGGATCACAATCCGGGAACACCAGGTATAAACATTTAATTTCAAGAATAAGTGTGCCACATGGATCATACAATGTGGAATCATTCAACATCATCATTTATTACAGGATAAAGTAATGTGGAATAAATAAATTAAACACTATAATTTAATAATTAAATGTTTATAATAGTGAATAACCTTGATAAATAAATTGGAATGGTATTCACTAGACAATGACTTTTGCTTGGAAAATTGTGGTGCAATTTCCATAGCATAACGGCGTGACATAATAATTAGAAAAAATGGTTGATTATATAGAAAGGGTATGTCCTAATATGTACATGAAATCGATAGTAAGTGATCATATAGATAAAATTACTAATTTTGGTAATGGAATTTAGATGCTTAAAGTAAATGAGTTGCTTGAATGTAAATAAGGAGAGATAAACCGCTTATGGAATTTTGGAATGTTAATAGTTTTACATGGGAGTAATTAATGTGAGAGAAAGGGGTATATCATCATTCAATAAAATGGGGGAAGTATATGGGGGTTAGAAATCATACCCCAACATTTTTAATTGAAATTAGAAGTTTAGGACAACACAAAGAAACCTAGAAAAAATGGCAATGGAATAAATCCCTTACATGGAAGTCTGATCCCAATGGATTGGGAGAGGATTCAGAGAGGCTTATAGAGAGCTTGGGATGCCTTGGGAGGATTCTAGAGAGATATGGTATGGTTTTGGTCAAGATCCAAAATGTTTGAGAGAAGGGGAATGAGACTTGGAGTGTGTTTATATAAGAAATGATAGAAAATATTGTATTATTTATGTTTTTGACACTACACATTAAACTAATCAAAACCACATACCAACACATTGTTTATCCCATGGTTTTTCTAAAATGGGAGTGTAAAATATTATCGTAAAATTGAAATGGAATAACTTATTAAAATATTATGATTATATAGGTGGAGGTGAGTCACACCCTCAAGGAAATCAATTCAAAAAGTTAAAATATTTTATATGTCATAGAGAGTTTACTAAGGCACCATAAAATTAATCAAACAAATATAAAATAACATTTTTTGAATTAAAAACACATATTGTCCATATAACCCTCTCATAGAATTTTATTACATCACTGTTGGATCATTATTATATCATAAAACAAATTGTATATTTAAACTGTATTTAATTTTAACACAAAAATTGTACAGTCTTAAAAATTATAAAAAATTCACCATTAGATAATGTATATGTCCTGAATCAGAAAAAAATATTCATTTTATCTAAATAGTTTTTTAAATATGTGAATTTTTAAAAATAAATAAAAACTAACATTTATCAAAAATTCAAGATTTTTGACAAAAATAGATTTGAAACCTTAATAAAATTTAAAATTGTATTCATATAAAGTGTAAAATATTTTTTGTTTAATAAAATATAAATTAGTAATTATATTTTATTAAAATATTATTTAATTCAAAAATACATTAATTCAACCAAAATGTATTTTTAATTGAATATTAAAAAAAATACTAATTGTTCCCTAAAAACTGTTTACAAAGTAACAACGATTAAATGAATGTATATTTTTTTATAAAAAAATAATGTACATAATCATTGTGATAGGGTACGGTTAAATAACATCTTAAAACACAGTAATAATACTTAAGGGTATGGTGTGCGATGTTGACAAGATCTTGGGGTGGCTCATATAACATTCCATGGGTGGTAATCTCTTTTAACTTCCAATTCTCTCATAGGCAGTTATGTTCAATATTAACATGTTGAAGCTCGACTTGGTCTTGGTCGAGATCGAAGCCCTGTGATGCTACCTCATTTCTAAGCTCTAAAAAATGGGTTTCATGTGGAGAAATTCAACTGGATGAGGTGACCACTCCTTTTTTCTAAGTAAAATCGATTTTTCAAAGCCTTATATTTATACTAATCATGTGATCACCATAAAACAGATATATTAGCACCAATAACAATTATTAATAGGATTTTAAAATCCAAAAATATAAAACCAAGGAGGTGAATATGTTGGAAATAACCATTATAGATATAAATAAAGTTAATTAGATCAAGAGGAATTATAAGTAATAAAACATTGTGTCATTACCACAACCCAAATTGACAGGGTGTTCAGGGTATGATGACCATATCCTCCACATAGATTTGGACCACTACATGAGCTTCACTCTCAGATTAAACACTTGTATCCTCTTTGGGCTTCTAACCATGCATAATCCACACCCAATCCCTCATAGTTTTACCTTTCTTCCACGACCATCGTCAAGTTCATTGTTGCTTCTTTTTTCTCAGATCAAGCATTACTCACATGATCTTAGAGTAAACATTGACCATGATATCCTCTTTGAAAAACCATATTTTGGATTCCTCGTCCCCCATCCTACTGAACTACATGTAATTTGAACCTTTCCCTTTTTGAAAAAGTTACGTAAGGATCCACCCTGATGTTTAAGCCCATCCCTCATTGGTCTCGACAACTTCACATCAGTTTAACCTCATCCCACATGACATTAATCAATATTCACCCTTTCGACCTGCATGTCACTAAATTGGATTTTTTTGAACTAAATAAGTAATGATCAATTTATTCTTGATAATGAATGTAGGATACCTCCTAGAGGATTAACCCCAAACACTAGTAAACATTGGCATCCCCTTTGTTGGGACCCACATCCTTGGTCTACATCTTATTAGTGTCAAACCAGTTCCTAAGAAGCTAATAATGCGTCAGTCCCACAATCAATCTATACATGTCAAACCAAAAGTGTCCCTCTTTTTTTTTGGGATTCTAACCACACGTAATCCCCAAGCATGTCTTTTGGTCATTGTCCTTTGTTTTCACCCTGATAATATTCCCCCATATCAAAACTACATAGGCATTTATCCTTTCCATTTTTATTAAGGTTCGTGTGAAATATCCTTGAGGTTCAAGACCATAACTCACGTTCTATCTTGGTCTCTCCCTTATTCCTTTTTATTATATTAAGGTTATTCCCCAAACCGAAGGTTGTATTTCCATTATGTCTCGTTTATGAATCCATTATCATGAGCTTCCTCCCCATGTGAATCATCTCCGAATTTCTAAAACTATATGGAATTTTATTCATTACCATGGTGATTCATAGACTCAGGCCTAACACAGTCACCTTCACACCATTCCTTAGTTCCATCATTACCCATAACATATTTCAAAACATCATCCATATCCATCATGATTCCACCCATACTTCCATATCCCGATGAAATCATGACATCATTCAAGAAGCTAACCATGTGTAATCCCCATTAATCTCATCACTCTTTTTAGCACCTGATCTACTAACTATATATAAGGCCCAACATTTCTTCGGGTTTTTTCCCATTGTGTACACCTCGATTCAATGATTCATTCTCCCGACCTACGTGGGTTTTGATCGATATCTCCAATACATGGTATGTGGGAGGCCTCCAAGAGGATCAATCTCATCCTATGGAAATCCTTTGTGTCCCCTTTTTCAAGACCCAACCATCCTCTGATCCTCCCCTTGAGGTGTCCAAATCAGCCTTCACAGTGTGATATCTTCCCTATATAGGACACACTACCTCAGATCCATCCTCATTTGGAATCCTGATCCACCAATCTAATAAACCTCATAGGTCCTCCATCCTAGGGAACTACCCATCTGATCCACTCCCATCAGTGTTCTGATCAGTCTGATCAATCTCCACAGGATGTTAAATTCACAATATACCCCATGTTAAACATGAGAAGAATGGGAAATCCTTGGATACATGCCCATGGCCTAAAATTCCATGAACATGACGTGGGATGCCTCGAACCTCCATTCCCTCGATAAGCACTATAATAAGTGGTATAAATCTGGATATACCATTGTTATAGTGCCCAAACACGTCAGTGATGCCCTAAATGACTACTCCAATGACCAAAGGATTGTTTCTTGTCTTGAACACATGGAATGTCCTAATATATGCAGTATAATTATCCATCATCTACAATGATATGGAACTGAGAATAATTTCAATCACAATGTCTTAATCTTAAATGTAAACCTATACTTGGTGACGAGTTACGAGGAGGAATCCACATAAGGAGATACTAACATCCCATCATTCCATTTCTATCAAGAATAAATGTTACTGAATAAGCGATAAATTTCACATGCCTTTCGAAAGAGAGAATTCTGGGAAACAACCAGTGCACCCCCAAGGACATATACATGCACCCTAGAAAGCATTTGAAATAAATATGAAAAGCTCTTCAAGGGAGAGTCATGATGTTGATAATTAAATGTTTCTATAATGTACATACCCCGTGTAGAAATCCTTTTATGTTATATTCATTTATTCAAGAATTTTTATAATATATGGATATTGAGTGAAATAATTCATATAGAAATTTTGAATTTTTGGATGTGTATTTCTATTCTGTTTGTTAGTGTCATTAAATAGATGTTCTCGTGGGGTGAATGGTTGGAGTCACATCAATGGATCAATGGTATGTGATATATTTCTGTTACTCCAATATGAGAAATACTTTAATGGTGGGGATACCTATGTTATGTCACCAATCATACTTTGTTTTGAATAACTTTTATGAACTTGGTGTGTTTGTCCTGGAGTTGAGTGTGTGTTTTAATCCTTTGTGTGGGTATCTCTTCTAGACTATGGGCGGTCTACATAAAAATACATGTGTGGGATATCTAATTTTTTCATCTTATTCTATCTTTTGAATTGGATGATTTATGGGGATTTAATTTCATATGGTGGGGAGGTTTTAACATCATATGAATTTATTATATGTGTTTTGACCCATTGAATTGAGTATCCTTTGATTATATCTCTTTATAAGTTATTTCAGCTATATTTCTAGGTTTCTTTGAATGTTTTTGGGCCTATGAATGGTTGGTGAACGGTTTAAAAAACTATGAAGCTAAACCATGAAACCCATCTAGTGGCCTAGGTAGGGGTGTATATTTAGAAAATCCATGCAACCAAACAAAGAAACTAGAACAGAAGGGGTCATACATTTTTTTCATGGTCAAACAAACCATGTATCCAAACCTTTGACAAAATTACTTGTTTATTTTATCTATAAAAATGAAGTTCATACAAGAATAATACAATAATAAAAAAATACAACCCCAAAGCCCAGTCTCATGGGAGTCTAATGTAATGTAATCACAAGGAATCTGATCATAAAAATTTTATCCCCTCTACCAAAATAGATCCAATGAAGTTGAAAGTCAAAATCCTGTCATTGTTTATAGCCTTGGATGCTGGAAAAATAGCCACCATGTTGCCTTCCCTCAATGTATGAGTAACCCAAACATGTTTTTCCATGAGTTTCTAACATATTTTAAGTGTATTAGTGATCTCCCATGGAATATTTCCTTTTATTTCTACAACATTTTATAATTCCATCTTAATCATTTTCCTATCTCTCATGCAGTAGATATATCATAGAGGGGAATTAATTAATTAGTTTTCTAATAGAGGGGGATTCATCTCTAATCTTAAAAAATCTGAGAAGATCCAAAACTGTGTTTTTGGTTTTGAATTACATACCTATTTTGGATGTTTATGATTTTTTATCTTGAATCATTTCTTTCCTTCCAAAGATTCCAACATCAAGCTATGTGTATTACTTCTTTCACTTGTCTTTCAGATCCATGGATTCCTACTCTATAGAACCAGTAGTTAATTAAATGTTAAGGTGACACAATCTATATCGTCTGGCCAAATAACCCTCTCAATGATTGACACACCCAGCTGGAACATTCACGTTCAGTAAATAAGAGATTAATTGATTCAATGCTTATATTGTGGCTATAACTACTTCTCGATTCCATACGAATGCCCATTTGTTGAATATTTTCTTATGTATGGAGTGATTGGTTCCTTACCCACCAGAATATGAATTTAAACTTTGAAGGGATCTCTTTTAAGTATAATATTTTAACCCAACTATCCTGACTACTCAACTCCCTCCATATGCTGAGAAATTAATTATTTATATAGTTACTCAAGGTTGAACAAGTGTAAATGCATATTTCTTAGTGATTTTTCAATATAATTTATTCTAAGATATCATATTGGCCCTCGTTAAAAATTGTATAATGAAATTTGGGATGTATAAAAGCCTTCATGTAGGTGATTTCAGGGGCCAAACAACCTAGAAAACATAATTTATCTCCTCCGTGATCATTTAACCATAGGTTTGTATCTGCCTTTCCCAAAATTCAATGAGAATTTTGCTGTAGAGTGTCACAATAGGACTGATCTATTTTCCAGATAATAGATGGCTCAACTCTCTACATATGTACCTCAATTCCATATTTTACCTATACAATATTTACTCATAATTATCTCCACATATTAGCTACCATGCTAATTTGGCATGCGACCCCTATATTTTCTCAGTAACACACATGGGATTTATACCCCCTATGATGTGGGCCGAGCTAGTTTCTTCTATGATTCCCAATAGTGTTTTTCCTCTATTTCCCCATTCCATTGAAATAAAATCATAAATTTTTCCATTTTGGTCGTCACTTTCATAGGTACATTCAGAGTGGATAATACATGCTCATGTAGCCAAACCATGCATCTCTTCTATTAGATATTTTTGGTTCACATTGTTAGGTACACTCATTTAACTAACCATATAACCTAACCCAGAAAACCATTCATATGAGTTTCAATTCTCCAAAATTTTTAATAAAAATTCCATGACCCGCCGAATGAACCCTAAATTCATCCCACTCAAACCTAATTCGATCCATTAGATTTTGGGGGTCCATTAATGGCAGTTTGGATCTCATAACTGCATCTCTTTTCAGATCGATGAATAGATCCTCTTCTTATAAGTTATTTTCTTCTCAACCATTGATCTCCCTTATTATATTTCTCTTTCTTCCAATAGATTATTATTAACATGTGTTCCATTGGATCGTGGATGTTTTATATGGAATTTCGGACCTAGGATCACTTCTCACATTTATCAGGATCCCTCTTACCAGATTCGATGATCTCTATCATGGGAAAAAAATCTCAGATCCTTTTCCGTTGGATTATATATTTTCTTTGTAGTTGTTTCTATAATTTTATTTTATCTTGTAAATAATTATTTCTTCAAAAATATTATATAGATGTTTATTAATTTTTAACAAATATTATATAATTTTTTTTAAATTATTTATGATGGTACCCATAACCATCTTCTAATTAAATTTAAAATATAATTAATTTAATAGTGATGGTCTTTATCACTCTCACAATGATTTTGAATTTTTGAATTCCATGAAAGTTTGGATTTATTTTCACTAAAATTTAAAGAATTATCTAGTAAAAGTGATGTATTTGGTCAGATTTTTATTCCTAAAATTTAATTTCATAATTTGAATGAAATGATTTGAACTATTATATATTTTATAAAAAGTAAATTATAGTATTTCTGAAATGACCAAGAACCCTCTTTGAATGATGTTACCCTTTTTTTAGAAAGTTTTTCTTAGGTAATTTTAATTGATAGATTTATTAAAATGGTATGAGGGTGTAAACACATGTTTTGAATTAATCATGAAAATTTTAATAATGTGTTTTTTAATTCATTTGTTCTAATTTGAAATAAATTGTTGATTTAAATTCCCATTGGTATTACCAATACGGTTTTAAATATAATTTGGTACAAATATCATTTTTAAATATTGAATTCACTAAAAGTTTTTGAATTGAGTTAATGATGTTGGATGGTCCAAAAGTACTTTATTATGATAATATATTTTAATAATCTCTTAGTGTAACTAATTTGATTCTAGTATTTTTCATTTATGGGTGTTGAAAAATGTATTATTTACATTGCGGGAGCACAGGGGTGGGAGTGAGATATTATAAGAGGGTATGTTACCATGATTTAAATGTGAGGGAATGTGCCCATGATTGAAATTCATAAGGATCTCCATTGTGATCACTATAACTTGAATATATCCCATCCCCTTTAAAATTTTAATGTGATCCTTTAAAGTTTAATGGGATGGCCTAGATATTTTCTTTACTAGATAAATCAAACACTATATAAAAGATTTCTAGAGAACATGAAAGGTTAAGGATATACAGCAGCATCTAATAAATGTGGTGTCTAGGGAACTAGTTTTCTTGAGACCCATGAGACATGACGTAAGTCTGATGTTTAGTAATGAATATTATGGAATAGTCTGTCTATCATGGACTCAATATAAATCTTAGGTTTTACCCATGACATCCACCAACAAGATAATCAAGACAAGACAACATTCATTTTCACTAATTATCATCAGAGTAACCTTTCTTGATTGATTACTTCTCGTGATTGATCTATTTATTGTGATAATTCACTTTGACTATATTGAATTCAATATTATGCAGCTTCAACATCACGTGCATGATATTATATTTAATTATTGATTATAAATTATCATCTAAATATTTTTTCAATGAATTTGAAGAAAATACTAAATTTTTAAATGGTGAAAGGGAATGTTTTTTTGGATAGATTTCAAAAATTATTTTGAAATATTTAAAACTCTATTTTTAAACAAAGCATCATGCATCCTTTTTTGTACTCCACTTTTTTCATATTTAAATTCCCTAATGAAGTAACTATATAGAATATTTATTGTAATACTACTTGGGACTATATCTCATACCCTTGTTATACCATTTGGTGTTTCCAGTTTCTATTATCTTATAGCTGATTCTCATACTCTCATATTAATTTGTGGGTTCGTGCTAGACTGACCAAGGGTATGTGACATGGGATATGGTGGGTAGACATATAACACAAGGAGATATGTTTTGGTAGTTATGTTATGATTTGATTTTTTATAGCGTAACCTTGTACTCTGAGATGTATATATTAATTTGTTTAAATCAAATTTCTTCTTCAGTTTACTTTGATTATAATTTTATATTTTGGTAGAAATCATTTCCAAAGGTTAATTCTAGATGCCTAGGTGCATGTCACTATCCCAGAATGATGTAGAACACTTTTTTTATTAGTATAGAATTGAATTATCGGTATATTGAAAGGGAATTTGGAGTTTTTTTCATCATAATAAATATATTTTGTATATCTATTTAAGGTATTTAAAAAAAATTAGTGATACAAAATAAAACTGCACCATTCATGGAGATGATAGGTTGAATGTTTATATGAATGATGATCCCATTTTCCTGATTGACTGAATTAAATAAAGGTAAATAGTATATTAAAACAATTAAAAAAAATTGTATTATATATATATATATATTATTTTCACTGAACCCATCTTTATTACCTTATTTGTATAGAGTGAATTAACGATATCGCTTCGCGAGGTGGTAGTCTGTTGTACACACGAGCGACATTATCATATTAACACATAACGGAATTTAAGAAGTTATATGTAATATAATAATTCCTAAATAATAATAATATCAAAAATATCATCCATAAACATTAATAAATCATTATATCTAGTCGGGAGAGGTGGTAGTGGAAAATAAAATGGCATCAGTTTATTAAGTGGTAGTTCTTCGTACACATGAATGATGATTTCATATTCCATTTGAAGGAAGAGGATAAAGATATTGGTTATTACATTAACATAATAAAATCACATAATATTCCAGGTATATTGGTTATTATAAAATAATTTTTAATTAGAATTTATGGAGTTTGAGGAAGTAATAAACAAACACGCTCTGTTAGGGACATTAGCTTTTCTCCAGGCGACTACTTCTAGTTTATACCCAAAGGATTATTATATTAGATTTATGTATAAAATATAGCATATATTAGGGTATTAAGAAAATAATTAACTTATTTTGTTAATTCATTTCCAGACAATTGAGTTTTGAATGTGTGAATAGGATAGAAGACGAGGTGCCCATTTATAAGTGAGGTTACTAAAACAAATGTAATTTTCAAAAATAAAAGATGTTATAATGGTTTTTACAAGACATATGGTTATAAAATACAAAATTATTGATCCTTAGATGTGATAAAAATAAAATATGGGCATAAAATTGGTGTGGGAAAAGTTTTTCAGATGTTTTTTCAGGTATTATTTTAGTTTAACCACTAATATTCAATTTTCACCATACCGAAGTCATTTATTTTTTAATAATTTTAAAATAAACAATGATATGAAATTAAGTAAGTTTATTAGAAAATAAAAATTATAATGATTAAAAATATTGAATACATTCCCAAAATTTCATTCAAAAATTGAAAAATTTTAATTGAAATTTAATCTCACAGACGCAATGGGAAAGAAGCTTTCGCAATAGAAACTTTTCAGAAGATTAAATTTATTTTATATAAAAAATAAATATGAAATTTATTTTAATGACCTAAATTTGATTAATAAATATATCATTTACCTAATTTTAGTTTTAATACATTATTTAAAAGAGTTTTATTCCTTTTAAATCATTATAATGTATAATAATTTTTAATAAAAACAATTATTTTCTCTATACATCCAAATATTTATATTCCCATAAAAATTTCGATAATTTACTCTAGGATACTTTTAAAATTATTCTTCCAAAAATAAATTTAATTTCTCCATGATAAATTTCTACAAATTTAAAAATTTAATTTTAAAATATGTTTATAATATATAAAAAAACTAATTTTTAGAAAAATACCCTTTTAAAGCATAACATTTGATGTATTTTTTTCAATTGTTTAAATATCAAATAAGATGAATTTAAAATATTTTTTATTATTTAATATAATAATTTAATTAAATTAAATCACCAAAATTTATATTATTTATTTATTGAGGAATGATTTGTTTGTGCATAGAAAAATTGTTTTTCGGAAAATGAGGTTCTTTAAATTCAATTGGTTTTTATATTCATTTATAATTAATTTTTCGACAAATAAATAACTTTACAAAAAATGTGTAAACCTATATTTTCATATATGGGTTAATATTATTCTTAAATTATAGTACATTATCTAAGGGATAACTATAATATATATTACTAATCATTTAATAATAATTCGTGTTTCTTTAAAACATGGTGTTGCATCCTACACAAGATTTTGACATCCTTACCCAGGTGCCACTAAATTGTTCCCCGAACTGGTAGGCCACATGCCCTCAATCACAACTCCCCCATACGCCATATGGTGTTGACTAGCAGCGAGGGTCTGGTAAGCCAGTCTTGGGGAGACTATACCCTCTTGTATGAGAATAAAATACCAATAGAAGCAGACAACAATAACCAAGTGCATAGGAGTATAAATAACCAAAACAATTCCATGTCATATGATAATCAAAACAAAAAAATACAATACTCAAATGAATGGTAAAATAATCTATGACAATGTGGATGTCATGTTTATACAATTTAACTAAAATTAAAAACACAACGACACCCAGGTGGGTCCTGAACCACATCTAGTTCCCACTCCCATACTCCAATCCCAAACAGAAACCTATCCTAGTACCTTTCCCTTATCCAATCCCACAACAACGTATTCTACCCAGGTTCCAATCAGGCAGCCCAAATATGGTGTGAGCACATAACTGTTGTCCACCACCAATGGTTTCTAAAATAGATCTAGTCAAAATATAATGTATGGAGTTTAATGGAGCAATATATACAATGCATAATTACGAAGTTATATCAATGTCATTTAATCATTAATCATCAAATTAGGCCCAATTTCAATTAATTTTTTCTATTTGACCCATCATTCATTATTATCCTCCATTTTTTTTGAACTTCATGTTAAGCACCCCAAATCTCATTCAATGTTGGTGACCATTCCTAATACTCCATTTCTCATTCAGTGTAGTTTTTCATTACTTTCACCCAAAAAAATAAATATTGGATAACAATTGGGGATGAATGCCATGTCCATGTTCCAACTTTTAATTAGTCTCGAACAACATATATAGAATCACAAAAATCTCAACTGTTTACTCATTCTTTAATTCAAAATAATTTGCCACATCATTCCATTAATAATCCATTGATTAGATAAACGATTCATTGACCCTTAGTTTACAAAACAATTAACTAAGAACATAAAAATTTGCTTAATTCATCAATTAACTAGTCAATCAACACAATTCTCATTCCATAATTAATTCTTCACAACTAGTTATCCATATAAAATCTCATCTTGTCATAATTAATTATCATAATTAATTATCTTTGATAAGAATCATGGAACATAATTTATTCTTAAAATTAATTATCTTACATATCCAAACAACAATTCATAACTAATTTCCCCAAATTAATTATTTTGACACAATAAACTCAATATCTCAATTACAATATCTCAACCCATAACCAGTCTCCAAAACAAATATCTTTTTGGGAAACCCTCCTTCGTTTCTTCCATGATTCAATTATTAATTAACCATTAATGAAAACAAAATTCAATTCAACATTCCTAATTACTCCAATTTAGGAAATCAATTATCAAGGGAATCTAGAAAATCCATAAAATCACATTCATATATCAAATCCACGACTATGGGAGTTTTATTTAGACCACCTACATCAATTTATTAACAGATGTCATCCAAATGGAAATCCCAAAAATTCAAGTGGCACGAGTTTATCTATCCATCTCTAGATATAAATATCGGGAAGAGATACGATCTTCAATATAGGATTTTGATCCATATGATCGATGTTTAAATCACATTGGAATCCCTCTAGAAGGTTATAGGATCACCTAGATTTTGTCAAGCATGATCCAAGTTCGAAATATGGGATTCATGGTGGTTTGAGTGGTGTTTAAAAATATATTTTCAGATAATTAATCCCTCATGCATGGTTTCCTGTGAAAGGGAAATAGTTAGGCCAAAAAGTGTTTTTACCATGTGCACCACTTTGTCTATGTTATCACGGTTGGCACATTTTAGTTGCACAGTTTGTCAAACTATGTGAAAACCCATAAAAACTCACATTCCATTATTTTTTTCATAAAAAGTCACCAAAACAAATCCTAAAACACTAACCCAAAAAAGGTATTTAAAGACTATAAAATTATCTGAAAACACACCACAGATGAATCTAGAAAAGGTCTAGATCTTACAATCTCCCCACCTGAACAAATCATCCTCAAGATGCACTCCCAAACATCTCTAAGATTCCAAGGCAAAAATATTGGGCCATTGAGTCCTCCTATCAAATTACCATTCCTCTATTTCCTCTTGAACACATCCATGTTTCTATAACACAAAAACAAGTGGAATGATAATTCCACATAACACTTATTAACTACAACCCAACTCACATATTAGATGCTCCTCAAAGGACGCATTTATCTCGAGGTCAACCTCTTCAACATCAATCACATGAGAAGGGTCGAGTGATACCTACATAGTTTTGGCACATGGAAAACAACATGCACAATGGTGAATTTCGGTGGAAGGGATAATATATACGCCACTAGACCAATTCTCTCCAGAACCCCCAATGGTCCTACAATCCTATGCACCAACTTTCCTTGCCTTTGTATCTTATGGTGACCTAATCTCAAGAATCACCGGGTGGAATACACAATCTCCCTCAGTAAACTCTCAGGGACATCATCATCTATCATCATACAACTTCTACCTACCTTGAGCCATATCCATACATTTCTAAATCAACTACACCTGCTCTGATGTCTGCTGAAATAGACTCAGTCCCAATAGCTCTGACTCACCCACCTCCAACCAATAAGGTAGTGACATGAATTTTCTACCATAATGTTCCTCATATAGTTCAATATTAATAGTTTCATGATAACTATTGTTATAAGAAAACTCCACTAAAGGCAGGTGCTTCTCCCAAGAACCGCTAAATTTAAGTACACATGCTTGCAACTTATCCTCTAACACCTATATGGTATGCTCTGATTTCCCATTTGTCAGTGGGATGAAGGTTATTCACAACAAAACCTGTGTACTAAGAACCTCTTGTAAGCCCTATCAGATGCATGAAGTAATGTAAAAATCACGATATGAAAATATAGTTTATGTAACCCTATAAAAAAGTACTATCTCTTGTATATACAGTTCTCCAAACTGTTCTACTGTAATGGTTTCCATAATTGGAATGAAATGTGATACCTTCTCTATTCAACCCAAAATGTCCCAACTATCATCATTCTTCCTAAGTGTATTTGGATGTCCTACCACAAAATCCATAGTCACATCATATCACTTCCATTCCGGAATAGGAAATGGATGCAATAGGCCTCTGGGTCATTGATGCTCTACCATAACCTACAGAATGATGAAAAATCTTGTTATGAACACTACTATCACCCTTTTCATTCATGGACACCAAAACTATCATCATAGGGCACTGTACATTTTTGTCACCCCATGATTTACCGTCCACTTTGAGGAATGAAATTCGTCAATGAGTTCCCCTGGAATACTCATATGAAAAAAACCTAATTTTCCCAAAGATGATCTCATCATCGTTTATTTTCCAATATAATGGTGTCTCCAAAACATAAAGGTTTTTCTATAAGGATAAAAACTACGGGTCCTCATGCCCCATATCCATGACCCATCTCATGAGTTTTGAAACAACTGTTACAGAAATGAGAGTCATCCAATCATGAATCTCCTGAAACACCACATGAATTTCTGATTGCAAAGACATCATATTCAACTCTTCACTCAACTAATATATCAATTGTGAATATTTTTTCCCTCTCCCAGAATTAGTAATTATGGAATCTCACATTTTGTTACATATCTTTTCTTTTCATTTTACAAACAGAGGATCTTTATAGTCTAGTCTCTTTGAAATCAAGAACAATATACATGAAAACATTAAACATTATTCTAATACACTTGTACGAATTAATCAAATATTCATTCAAGGCTAAATTACTACATATAATAACATGAAGACATATATCATACGATAAGGTGAGTCGAAGGCCCAATAAGGAAAACTAGAGAATCAATTTACTTGTGATATTAATAAGAACTTGATAAAAAACATAAAGACATGAGAAATAAAAGTAGAGGCATATCATAATGAAAATAACATGAATAATAACATGAATATATGGATACAACATTTAATTTATACATTCATGAAAATATCACCCAGGTTCATCCCCATGGTGTCATAAATATTACCATGGTTATTCACCTAGGTATTGTGAAACTTGTCATTTCTACATATTAAATTCATCACTCAATGCATTATAATTATACCAGGTCTCTACCTTAATATGTATTTATTTTCAGGTGATCCACAAATATAATAGTCAAATATTTCATAAATAACGAATATATAATAATCAAAATGGGTTTCATTTCAAAATTGTGATATTCTAAAAGTGCTAAAAACATGATATTTATGTCATTTATAACCCATGGAAAATGAATGATGGATTAATGTATGTAAATTACATGATAAAATATATCATTATATTGTTTTAATTAATACCCATATAATCTAAATTTTTTGGAATTAAAATAAATAAAATTGTTGAATTTCTTGTGAAAAGGAGAGAGATATTTTGAGATGAAAATTCTGCAGCATAACAGCTATAAAACACCGTTTTAGAAAACATTGAAAATAGAGAGGAAATTGGTCATCCACTCATAAGAAACTCATAATACAGTATGGGTATAGAATAAAAAGGAAATAATATAATGTTTTGGATATTATAATGGCGTACAACATGGAAAGGAAACATGAAAGAAAAGTGATGATGTAGTTTCTTTTATGAAAATTTGGAAACCTAAGAACATCATTTAAAAATTCAGAAAATCCATTGATGAGAGAGGAAAGGGTGTCACATAAATTTTTCATTAAATTTGTAGTAATAAGGATATATAAAAACATACCCCAATATAAGAATATGGAAACTAGAATACATAACATAAAGGAATTCAAGACTTAAAAGAGGAGGGTGAAAGGTTCCCTTAACTTGTAGAATAACTTCAAAAGCGTGATGATTGGGACATTGGGGGCGTGAGTCCACCATGGGATGACTCCTTGGGAGGTAAAAATACCAGAGCTTCATTGGTTATGAACTTTTAAGGAAACTAATGATGGAATGCATTGGTATTTTTAGAAAAAGTGAGGGAATATTTTATTAATTTCTTATAGACACCTCATCTGTGGTATTTGCAAAAACATGGGCATGTCCATGGTATTTGCCCATGGTATTGGCCACATGAGAGACCTCATAACAAATATTACTATTCACATATCGATCTGAATTATTACATCATTATTAAATAATTATAAAATCCTTAATGATGTCATTAATCACACTGATACCCAATACTGTATTTTTACTTTTCACTAAAAAAACATTTTGAAAAAAGCTAATAAATTTAATATATCCTAATATTTATGATCAAAATATGAAAAATGAACTCAATTTTATGAAAATAATTTTCTAATTATGAGATAATCAATTTTTATGTAAAAACACTATTTACCCAAAAAATCTATTACTTAATGAATAATTTCTAAAATAGTTATTTAATTATTCTATTATATCAAATAACCATTCAATATGCCTAAAATATAATTATACTTTCTAAAGTGAGGTTACTATTCTAGTGGTCACATTACAATTCATAAGGATAATATTACTATGAATAATTTACTATTCAATAAATGTTATGTTGATTTTATTAGATTCTAAAATTTCTTACAGATCATAAATGTAGCAGAACATTTTTGGAAAATAATTTTTCATTATTAATTATTTAATGTATAAAAAATATATATTCAAATACCCCTCTCCAGAATTTCATCAATTCAATGGAACTTCTATAAATTTATCCTATATTTATCTAGACATGTGAAATACGCTAATTTTACAGTAAGAATAAATATCAATTTTATTTATACAAATGGATTACACAAAGCAACTAAGACCTTGTTACATATCCCCTTATAACATCTGCAAAGGACCTAAGTGTAAGGTGTGATATGGTGATATAATCTTGGGGTGGATCAGACAACATTGCCCAATTTGTGATTTCTAATAGCTTTAACTTCTCCCTTAGGTTATTCTGTTCAATCTTCACATTTTTAAGCTAATCTTGGTCTTGGTCGAGAGAAACGCCTAGTGATAAATCTTCCTTCCTACGATCTGAAAGATGGGCTTCGTATGGCCCGAGTCTACTAGATGAGGCCATAAACTCTTCTTCGTGTATTAGTTAACCAAGATCACTTGTATTTATAAACAATAATAACAACATTATAAATTTAGTTTCCAAAGGTCATATTGACCAATAGTCATATAACAGTCAAAATATAGTGGTATTATTTTAATTATAACCACATTATTAATTAAAGGATATATTTTTTGAGTATAAAATAAAATAATACATAAATTCATGAAACAAATATTATTCAAATGTTTGGGTCATTACATTCTTCCCCCCTTAATAAATTTCATCCTCAAAATTTCAACTCATACCCTCAGAAGTGAAAAGTTGTTGGTACATCAGGCTCATAGAGTCCTCTGGTTCCCACTTGGATTTTTTATATTTTTGGTTCATCCACAACACCTTAATAAGGTGTGTAGTCTTGTTTCATAGAACCTTGTCTCTATGATTCCAGATATCCACTGGCTTCTCCTCATAAGAGAGGACATGTTCCAGTTTTAACACCTCTATATTTATTTCATGTGAATGGTTAGGTATGTACTTCCTCGAGAGGGATATGTGGAAGACATCATGAACTTCTGCTAGATTTGGAGAAAGTGAAAGCAAATAGGCCACTACTACTATGCGATGAAGGGTTTCATAGGATAAAATGTATATAGGAATGATCTTCCCTTTTATCCCAACCCTCATAAATCTCTTCCAAGTTAAAATTATAAGAAAGACATTGTCACCCGCATCAAACTCCATGTCCCTTTTATGGTTGTCAGAATAGCTCTTTTGGCGACTCTGAGCAGCCTTAATGCATTGATGGATGGGATAGACCTTTTATTTCATCTCTTGCATTAGTTTAATCCCAATAGTATTTCTATCACCAACTTCATCACCAAAATTATTATTTCTACATTTTTTCCCATATAGATCTTCATAGGGTGACCTTTGAATGATCGAGCATAGTATGTTGTTGTAAGAGAACTCAACTAATGGGAGATGTTGATCTCATACACCTTTAAATTCCATTGAGCATGTTTTGAGCATGTCCTCGAGTGTTTGAATAGTAATTTTAGATTTGACATCAATTTGGGGCTGATAGGCCATACTGAAATTCAATTCAATACTCAGAGGGTGCTGAATAATTCTCTAAAATTTTGATATGATCATTGGATCATGATCAGAAAAGATAGAATGTGGAACTCCATGAAGCCTAAAAACTTCCTTTATGTAAATCCTAGAAAGTTGATCATTAGAAAAATCTTTCCGAATAGATATAAAATGGGTAATCTTGGTGAGACAGTCCACAATAACCCATATCACATTATTTCCATTGTATGATTTCGGGATACCAGTGATAAAGTCCATTGTGATATTATCCCGCTTCCACACTAGTATTGGTAGTGTTTGAAATATCCCTTTAGTTAGTTGTTGCTCTGCCTTCACTTATTGACATCTTGGGCACCTTGAAGTGTAGTCATAAATCTCACTTTTCATATTATCCCACCAATATTGATTACGAAGGTCTCTATAAATTTTCATGCTCCTTGGATGTATAGAAAAATTAGACCAATGATCATCACCAATTAACGCCTTTATTTCCAAAATAGATGGAACACATAGTCTTTTATTTACTGTCAGTACACCTTCTTGATCAATATTGAACTCAGGAAACATTCCATCCTTCAAAGCCTCATGCTTATTTTGTTACAAAGGATCATCTTTCTGAGCATTCTTGATCTTCTCTAGTAACGATGGTTAATAAATCATTAGTGTTTGGGTTCATGATGACCCTTAACTTATAATTCCCATGCCCAGCTTTACTATGTCATTGATCAAAGGATCTCTTTGAATCCTTATCACGGAAATAACAACTAGGTCTTTCCTGTTTAATCCATCAGTGACTTTGTTTTCTCTTCTAGGATGATAATGAATTAAACCGTCATGGTCTTTAAGAATATCCAAACATATACATTGTCTGATGTTCTATTAATTTTTTGGGAAAATATACTTCAAACATTGATTGTATGTGTATATATCACATTTCTCCCCAAAAAGATAGTTCTTCTATACATTCAGATAAAAAATGATAGTTTCCAGCTCCAGATCATGTGTAGGACTGTTCTTCTCATGAGTCTTCAACTGTCGAGATGCATAATCAATTATTTTTTCATTATGCATAAGGACGCACCCAAGACCTTTCAGATATTTGTCACTAAAAATAATGAATCCTTATCCACATCATGAAAAAGTAAAAACAATTTTAGTGACTAGTCCCTTCTTCATATCTTGGAAACATTCCTCACACTCCTTTGTCCAGATGAATTTTACCCATTTTAGAGTTAACTTCGTTAATGGATTAGATCGTTCAGAAAAGTTTCCCAAAAACTTTCTATAATATCCCACTAATAAAAGGAATCTATGAATCATTGTTATTTTTATAGGCTGAGTCCACTCCTCTACAACATTTGTCTTTGTAGGGTCAACTATGATTACATCATTGGTTACAATGTTCCCCAAGAAAGAAACTTGTTGTAACCAAAATTCAAAATTTCTGAACATTCAAAAATGTCTCTCCTAATCCGTAGAGTTTGAAAAATAACCCTAATATTATTTTCATGATCCTCGCATCTTCTGGAATATATCACAACATCATCAATAAAAACTACCACAATGTTATCAAGGTAGTCCTTAAAGACTCTATTCATCAAATCCATCCAAATAGTAGGCACATTATTCTATCCGAAGGGCATTGCAACAAACTCATAATGCATATATCTTGATCAAAAGGCAGTTTTTGGAATATCTTCTTTCTCCACTGTCAATTGATGATAACCATATCGAAGATCAATCTTAGGGATTAATTGAGCCCCATGTTGTTGGTCATATATGTAATCAAAATTTGGAAGAGGGAATTTTTTATTCATTGTGATAGTGTTTAGTTATCTATAATCAATGCATAGCCACATTGATCCTTCCTTCTTATTCAGAAAGAGAACATGTACTCCCCAAGGAGACAACGTTGAACGAATATACCCCATCTCCAAATGAACTTGAAGTTTCTTCTTTAATTCCTCTAGCTCCACATTTTCCATTCTATATGAGGTCTTAGATGTCAGATTAGATCCAGGTACGAGTTAAATGTTGAACTCTACCTCTCATTTCAGGGGAGGCCTATGTATCTCCTCAGGAAATACCTCAATGTATTCCTGGATGATGGGGAAATTTTCTATACTTTTACTCTTATTTACTACTTCTTCTTCACTGATCAACTCCTTAAATAATGATATAGGATGTTATTCTAGACAAAATCAGGTTGAGATATATCTCCTTGGAAAATATCTGTATTTTTTCATTTTAAGACTACCATGATTTCCTTACATCTGCATATGATATTAGCATTATACAATGAGAGCATGTCCATCCCTAGTATAATGTTGAATTCCGGCATGGGAATTACTACTAGATTTGTGATAATATTGTGCACACTAAAGTAACTATTATAGTTTCTAAACACTGATGATGAATGGATAATTCCACCAGGAGTTTTGACTAATAACTATACTTTCAGCAATTTAGAGGTTGAATCTAAATTCATTGCAAACTTGGAGGAAATAAAAGAATGCATAGAAATAGAATCAGATAAACTACATGCTTGTTTTGAGAGAACAAAAATAGTACCTACCACCACATAATTCGGAGAATCAACATCAGCTGTCATGATAGAAAAATCACAACTATTCCCCTGGTCCTTTGTGGAGGCTGATGGTGGTTTCCCTATACTACCATAGAATTTGTATAGTGATTGGAAAATTGCCGACATTTTCCATACATATAGAATTGGACATCTGGTAGGCCTTACACCATCTTCCCATTGTTGTTAGTGTTTGGAAGTAGCGGTTTCACATCAATAAGACAATTCCTTGCAATATTGCCATATTTTTCACATTAATATCACTTATCTCTTCTGAGCGGGTAGTACCTTAAATGATTCATCCCACATTTATTACACGTGGAATGTTGCAATTGATTGCCTCATCTTCCTTGATCGAAACTCATCCCTAGGTTTGCCTCCATTGATCTTGTCTTGTAATTGTATTTATGAGATGACTATGTCTAACAAAACTCCAATGAAAACTTCATTTCATTCCGTACAACCTCATCATACCTTTCATAATCTCGGTGGGATAGTTTCTTCGTAGATTAGGTCTCGGTACACCAAAGAATCTATACACCTTCCCATTAGGAACCCTAAAAAATCTAGAGGTGTAACGTGAATTTCTGGTGAAGTTAATCTCATAGCTTCCAACTGATTTATTCTCTTTGTCCTTCAGTTTGATAAACTCCTTCTCCATTTTTGTTCTCATCGAACAAGGGAAATACTTATTAATTAAGATCCATCTGAACTCTTCCCATGACATAGCTTCAACCTCCACTATTGGCCTCATGTTTTTTATCAGCTCCCACCACTGATCAACTTCTCCCTCTAAGTAGTAAATAACCAGGGTAGCCTTCTCTTGATATGAATAGTGGAACATAGAAAAGATATTCTTAATAGTGTAGATCTACATTTTAGAAATCAATGTGTCGGTATATCCACTAAAGGCTTGTGGTCGTTGATACATAAAGGGTTGAACTGAATTTTGTTCCCTTCTCGGTGAGATCAGTCTCTCATATTGATTCAAGTTATTTCCCAAAACATGAGATAATTTGTTCATAATTCTCATAAAAGTTTCCATTCTAGCTTCCATCGGAGGGCCTTCAGCACAAAGTCCATTACAGTCTCCATTTTCACAGGTCCTTCTATTTCACAGCATTTTCTAAACGAATATAACCTTAGATAGAATCTAATTTTATTTACAATTCTTTTAAATATAAAGTATTTTATGTCTTAAAACTTCATTCTTAACCAATTACGTTTCTCTATAAATTCTTCATAATGATTCCTAAAAAGTTTGTGATTAACCAAACATATCCCCTGGGAGTGTCAAAACAGGAGTGCAGCAAGGCCCGTTTTAATATTCCATGATACCCCAGGTCATGCCCAAAACTCTTTGTCCGAGTTTTCACTTTTATGTACATCTGTCCTTGAGCCACATCATGTTGTTCAAATCTAGAAAAGGGTTGATTTGTTCAGAAACCACTTATTTAATATTTCACAAAAATACTAAGATGTTTTACTATATTTAAACCTTAATATAGGGTTATTCTTAAAATTTTGATAGCATAATTTCCATAAATAATTGAACTATCCATTAATACCAATTATGGAATCCCACCTTTTATTTTGTAACTTTTTGTTACATTTTACAAATAGAGGATCTTTAATGTCTAGTTTCTTGGAAATCAAGAAAAATATAAATTAAAACATTAAAAATTATTCTAATACACTTGTAAGGCCTCATAAAAGGTTCATCATAAGTAACAGTACTCCATCTCTTAACCTGAAGACATACATCAATGGAAAGGTTGAGTAGAAGGCCTAGTAAGGAAAGCAAGGGAATCCGTTTACTTGTCATATCAATAAGAACTTGATGAAAGACATAAAGATATGAAAATTGGAAGTAGAGGAATGACATGATGAAAAGAACTTGAACCAAAACTTGAATATGTGGCTAAAAAATTTAATTTATACATTCATGAACATATCACCAAGGTTCATTTCCAATGTGTCATAAAAATTACCCAGGTTATTTACCAACATATCGGGAAACTTGTCATCTCTAGATATTAAATTATTTACCCAATGTATTGGAAAGATATCATGGAATAACCTTTATATGTATTTGTTTTCATGTAATATACTTATATCATAATAAAAAATTTCATTAATAATGCACATAGAATAATATGAATCTGTTTCATTTCAAAATCGTGACGTTTTAGAAGTGCTTGAAAACATGACCATTATGTCAATTATAACAAATGGAAAAGAAATGAGGAATTCATGTATGTCAATTCCAGAATAAGATATATCATTATTTTGTGTTTATTAATACCCATAGAAACGAAATTGTACTAGGAATTCATATAAATAAAATAAGATAATTTCTTGAGAAAAAAAGAGAGATAGCTTTTGAGACAAAAATTCTACAACACAACGGCATTACAACTTGGTTTTAGAAAACATTGAAAATAGAGGGGACAAGGGTAACCCACTCATAAATAACTCATAATATAGTATGGGTACCAAATAAAAAATAAATAACATCATGGGATGGATATTTAAATGACCTACCACAAGAAAATAAAACTTCAAATAAAAGAGATGATGCAGTTTCTTTTACGAAATTTCGGCAGCCTAAAAAATTTAATTAAAAATACAGAAATTTATTTGATGGGAGTGGAAAGGGTCTCTTATAAATTGGACATGAAATGGAATATAATAAAGATATAGAATAACATAAACCTATACAATAATATAGAAACTAGAAGACATAACATAAAGGAAGTCATGACTTAAAAGAGCAGGGTGAAAGGTTCCCTTACCATGAAGAGTATCTTCAAAAGCTTGAATGTTGTCACCTTTGGGTGCCTGAAGGCACCTTGGGAGGACTCCGTGGGAGGTAAAAATAAAATATATTCATTGAGGATAAATTTTTAATAAAAATAAAAGAATGAATGCGTTTTTATTTATAGAAAAGTGTGGGAATATTATATTAATTTCCATGGGACACCTCATTGGTGGAATTTGCAAAACCATGGGCTTTCCCATGGTATTTGCCCATGGTATATTCCACATGGGAAACCAAATAAAATATATTACTATTAACAAGTCTACCAGAATTATTACATCATTGATACATCATTAATGATGTCATTAATCACACCAAAACTCGAAACTATATTTTTACTATTCACCGAAAAACAAAACATTTTATAAAAATCACATAAATTCACCCTAACCTAATATCGATTCTCGGAATTCAAATATGAACTCCATTTTATGAAAGTAATTTTCTAATTATGATATATTTAATTTATATATAAAAACACTATTTACTTGAAGGAACTAAAACATATATAATAATTTATAAAACAATTATTTACTAATGCTATTATATCACTTCTCCATTAAAGATGCCAAAATTATGTTAATAAAAAATTAAGTGAGGTTATTATTCCATTGATCACATTACAATTCATATGGGTAAAATTAATATTCATATTTTACTATTCACTAAATGTTATGTTGATCTTATTAGATTCTAAATTTTATAGTGGTCACAACTATAGAAGGCCATTTTTATTAAAATAATTTTACATTATTAATTATTTTATGTATATAAATGATATTTTAAAATACACTTTTTTCAAAAATTTCTTCAATAATAATGAACTTCTATAAATTCATCCTATATTTATTCAGACATTTTAACGAAAAAAATATCATAAGAATAAATAATAATTTTATTTATACAAATGGATTACACAAAGTAACTAAGACCTTGAAACAAATCCCCTTATAACACCTGCATAGGACTAAAGTGTAAGGTATGATATGGGGATAGAATCATGGGGTGGATCTAACAACATTTCCCGAGTGGCAATTTTAATTAGCTTGAACTTCTATCATAGGCGATTTCAATCAATCTTCTCATGTTGAAGATCACCTTCTGCTTGGTCTAGTAAAATGCCCCGTGATGCAACCTCTTTCCCAAGCTCTAACAGATGCGCTTCGTATGTCCTGAGTCTACTAGATGAATCCATCGACTCTTCTTTCAATATTAATTATCCAAGATTACTTGTATTTATAAAAAATAATCATAACGTTAGGAATTTAGTTTCTAATGGTCATATTGACCAAAAATCATATAATAATCCAAACCCAGTGGTATTATTTTAATTATAATCATTTCATTAATTACTCGATATAGTTTTGTTGAGTATAAAATAAAATAATACCAAAATTCAGGAAACATGTATAATTCAAACGTTCTGGTCATTATAGCCATACTCTTCCCCTATATAGGAGTATATTGCAATTAAAAATAAATGAACATTATATAATCTACCAATATTCGATGCCAAAGATTCAAGTCACGCTGTGAAAATATATACTTCAAGCATTTTGGATCAATAAACTATAAACATTTCTCCCAAAAGATAGTTTCCCCGACACTTATGAATATAAAACAATATTGCCAACTAGAAGTCATGTGTAGGGTACTTATATTCATGTTTCCTCAATTGCCGATTCCCATAACCAATGACTCGATCCCATTGCATCACCACAACTCTATGTTCAATCATAGAAGCTACACAATAAACTGTTTACACCTCACCCAACTAAGGTAAGATCAAAATTGGTTTTGAGTTGAAGCGCTTCTTCAAATTCTAGAAAGAACTCTCACATGATTCTATCCAATCAAACATTATCTATTTATTTCTAAAACATGAATGTGGGGATTCCAATATGTAAAAGTCTTCGATGAACCTCCTGTAATAACTAGCTAATCCCAACAATCCTTATATATCAAAAAAAAATTGGGATGCTCCTTCGAAATAAATAACTACACTTTTTCTAGGTTTACTACCACACTTTCTTGCATGGTGGTATGCCCCAAAAAGTGCCCCATATCAATCCAAGACTAACATTTAGATATCTTGACACATATTTGATGCTCTATCAGTGTACCCAGGATTATGTCAATATGTAGGTATTGGTCGTAATGATGCTTAGAGTACACCAATATGTCTTCGACAAACACCACCATAAAATGATCAATATATGGATGAAATATGTTGTTCATCAAGGACATTAATACAGATGGATCTTTTTTTAACCCAAATGACATTTAGACAAACTCATTAAGGCCATACCTACTTCTTAAATTAGTTCTTAGTATACCAAAGGTCTGAACTCTAACCGGGTGACACCCTGATCTCAGTTTGATATTTGAGACCACACAATCCCCCTTCAGCTAGACCGACATATCATCGATATGTGGAACATGATATAGATTCTTCATGATCATTTTATTCTATTTCTTGTAATTGATAGACAAGAATATACTCTTATGGTCATTCATTGAAAACAATAACGGTGATCCCCATGGAGACGTACTTGGATGGATAAACCCTTTATCCACTAATGCCTCCAACTACATTTTGAGCTCACGATGATCAGTCAGTACCATTATATAAGGTGCAATAAATATCTGATCATCCCCCATCATGAGATCAATAGTGAATTACACATCTCTCTCAGGTGAAAACCCAGAAAAGTATTAAGAACAATATCCTGAAATATTTGTACAACTTGGGGAAGGTCATGTTTCCAACCATTCCCATTTTCCACAAAATGACTAGAAACAAGGGATGTGATCTCTCCCAATTGCTAAGTAATGGGACCAACACGACCTTCATTAATATCCCATTTTCCACAATTAACAATTTGGTCACCCTAAAGAGTTAAACATGTCACACTCCTAATGTAACAATAAATGTGTTCATGGAATGCAACTAGCCTGTCCATACCCATAATTATGTCGAATCCTGTTATATGAAGGACATAGATATCCAAAATTAAACAATACTCTCCAATAATTAGCAAACATTACTTGCATTAATAGATATCCCTAGACTATGTTCCCAACAGTGTATCAATATTCAAAACCCCACTTATGGACCCCACCTATATGCGCAAACAATTAACATGATTAGAAGCTATAAAGGAATGAGAGGCACGAATATAAAACAAGGAAGTAGCTAAATTAGAAGAAACTAGAAAAGTAGCTCTCACTATCAATGGACCAGCCTCCCTCTCCATTAGTGTAGGCTGCACAACATGAAACTGTCCTGCCCCCCTTCCCTATTGTTCCATTTGACCCCCTTGAGTAGTACCACTCTGATGAAATGGGAACTCATAACCTCAAGCACCACGTCCACTACCTCTACCACCTCTAACCATAGATTTTCAGCTTCCAAACATTTATAGTGCAGAAGACCCACTTCCCACACTCAAACTCTGAGAAGCAACTCCCTCAACAACAACATGACACTTATTCCTACATAACGTCTATAGTTGCCCCATCTTTCCAGAAAAATGGCACTCCACTAGTGGTTGAGGAAAATGTGTACAATAGTGTCCCTGCCTACTTCACTGGTGGATAAGCCCATGTGTAAGATCCAGTTCAACTGTTCCTCTGTGTTGTCCACCTTGACTGAAACTATCCTAACTAAGGTTCTCTTAATTATGCTTCCTGATCATGAATGGAAAACTATGTGATTATTTGGTGATAGATACATGTCTAGTACTTGTAGACTCCTTCAGGTTTCCCTCTGAAATGAGATACTGATTAAACACTTCTATGGATTTGTTCACCCTAAAGATATTTACCTGGGACTTAATTTCACAGCTAAGTCCATCCTGAAGTAGTTTTTCTAAATAATCATCATTTATCACCAATGATGGAGAAATACAAAGTAAATCTGTGAAAATTTTAGAGTAATCCATTACAGACATGCTTCTATGGGTCAGATGAATATGCTATAAATCCTTCTATAGTCTCATCGTTGTTTGATAAAAGGGATCCATGAACTTTTATAGAATATCCATCTTTAACATATCATCATTATATCCAGATCATACCTGAATTTCCCACCAAAACTTTTCTGACCCCCATAGAATATATGTATCCAACTTGACCATACTCCTAGACATATTCTCTAAATGGTCAAGTATCATCTCTAGGGATTAAATCCAAAATTAAACTCCCTCAATTCCACCCCCTCTTGTAAAAGTAGAAGGGTTATACTGTTCAAACTCCCTTATCAACAAAGAAATTCTTTTCAGATATTTCCCAGGTTCTCTCTCCATAAATTTCATGAAATTAGAAATGTTCTCTCAGAACAGTTTCCCTTCCTCCTCGTCTTGAACCAATGGTGCCTCATGAACCCTATCCAGATCTTTGTTCTATTAAACAACCCATGGTCTCTCCCTCAAACTGAAACTTACATCATTTACATAAGAGGATAATCTGACACATTAAGTTTCAACAATTCCATTCCCCCTTTTATCACCATTATTTCCACACTGATGCCTTATTATTACCTTTAACCATCCTACTCCATGTACATGATTAAAAAGGGTACATAAAATCTTATTAATTAATTCATCCATTAATTGATCACATTATACCAATTTAAGAAATTCAACAATTAATTAATTAGTCATACTCATTTACTCAATAAAGCCTTCAATTTGACACTGATATATTCCCTTTTTGATTCATTTTATCAATCTCATAATAAGGAAAAATTATTCAAGTTAAATAACTTACCCATAAGCTGTTTTCCCATGAGTTCCTGTAATGATTCATGTCACAACAACCCTGAGTTCATATATTGATGCATACAGACTCAAGTGTCATGCCTCCGTAGAATACGAATCAAAATTCAATAGCAGTCAAAAAAATATCACATCAAACAACAAGGGAATCACCCATGTTGAAAAGATTTCCAACTATAACAACAAACATCAAAAAAACAATCCCACTCAGAGTACTCAGATTTTACCATGTATAGGGGTTTGCAAGCTCTATGCATGAGCTCATTAAGAAGCCCCAACTCTTCCCAGTCTCTTTTCTACCATTCTCAAAATAGTATAAAAAATAATAAGAATGAAATGAAAACTCCTTTGATACCACTTTGTGATGTCCGGACCCGAGGGCCACTAAACGGCACACTGAGCCAGTTGGCCACATGCCCTCATGGATTCCTCCCCATATGACAGTGGGTGCCGAATAGTAGCGAGGGTATTGTAAGTTAGTCTCGGGGAGACTATACCCTATTTTATCAGAATAATATACCAAAAACTCGAGCAATAATAACCAAGTGTAGAAGTGTATAAATGACCAGAAAAATACCATGTCATATGTTATTCAAAACACAAAAATACAATACTCAATTGAAAGGTAAACCATGATATGACAATGTGAATTTCAAGTGTCTACAATGAAACTAAATGTAAAGATACAATGACACCCAAGTGGGTCTCAGACCATGTCCGGTTCCCTCTCCCATGCTCCAATTCCAAGCAACAATCTATACCAAGGCATTGACCTAATCATGTCAAACAACAAAAAATTCTACCCAGGTGCTGATTAGGCGGCCCATGTAGGGTGCGAGTACAACTCAGTAGACCACCAACAATGCTGTCTAAAACAAGTCCTATCAAAAGATAGCGTATGAAGTTGTATGAAGTAATAAATACAATGCATAATTAAATAGATATCACATTATCATTTAATATTTATTCATAACAATACTCCAAGTTTGAATTTTTTATTTATCATTTGAATCTTCATTAATTATTATCATTCATTTTGTATTTAATGTCATGTCATGCACCAAAAATCTTATTCAGTGTAGGTCTACATGCCTAACACTCCATATATCATTATGTATAGGTCTCCATTCCTAGAAACCCAATATATCATTCTTGGATAACTATTGGGGAGGAATTCCATGTCCATGTCGAAAATTTTAATCATTTTAGAACACCATATCTAGCACACCAAAAATGTTATCCATTTAATCATTCATTAATTCACAATAATTATACACATCATTCCATCACTAGTCCACTGATTAGTTAAACATTTCAAAGGCCATTAGTTAACACTACAATTATCTTATCACAAAACCAATTAATTAATTCATCAATTAATTAAACAATCAACATAATTATCATTCAATAATTAATTTTTCACAATTAATTATCCATGTCAAATATCAAGTTGTGATAATTAATTCTCAAAATTCTTTATATTTTATCAACACCATGGAACAAAATTATTTTTGAAAATTATTTTTCTTACATAGGGAAACGTCATTTCATAATTAATTTCCCTTAAATAATTATCTTTACACGATGAATTCAATATCTCAATTACAATATCTCATCCCATAAAAAATCTTCAAAACTAATATCTTTTTGCTAAACCCCCCTTTAATTTGTTCATTGATTCAATTATAAATTAACAACCAAAGTAATAAAAGTCAATTCCACATTCCTAATGACTCCATTTTAGGAAAAAAATAATCATGGGATGTTATAAAATCCATAATTTCACATTCACATATCTAATAAACTACTATTTCAGTTTGATTTAGACCACCTACCTCAGTTTATTGAAGGTTGTTGGCCTAACAAAAATCTCCAAAATTTGAGCCTCACAACGTCATCAATCAATCCCCAGACCAAAATCTGAGAATGATATCATATATTTATTCTTGGATTTTGGCCTCAAAGAATGATGTCGAATCACCTTGGAATCCCATCGAAAGGCTCTGGGAGAACCTATAATTATTCACGCCCGAGCCAAATTAAAAATATAATGTTTTGGGGGTTTTCATGGTCTTGAAAATAGATTTTCAAATAATTAATCTCACATGCATTGTTTTCTGGGTAGGGACACTCAATTATGGAAAATCGTGCCCCAACTATGCAGACCTCACTATAATGGTTTCCACAGTTCATTTGTTTAGTTTTTTAAACTATTCATAGCCCACTGTCAATTGGTTTTTCATAAAACTTCACTCAAACGATCCTTAAGCCACCACTCCAAAACAAAGGTACATAACAACCCCAAATAATACATGAAAATGATCCCGTGTTGGTTAAAAAAAGTGATCTTACAATGATAAATAACTATTGTATATAATTTATGATGACCTTTATTTTTCTTGTAATGTATGTCATAGAGAAGATTAATTTTCCATTGAAAAAAATATCTCACATTGTCATATGTTGTTACACTCTACCCCAATAAAAATGAATTTTCCTTCATAATTCATAAATTTGGTACCATTAATTAAGGATACTTATGCTACATTACATCCTCAAGTTCCTGTGTAGCTTCGGGAAGCTGTGGTTTTTTCCACAAAATATTGACTAGGTGAGTGGTCTTATTTCATATAAGATTCTATTTATGATCTAGAATTTCTGTTGAATTTTTGTTGTAATATTGATCATACGCAATTGTTATGACCTCTATGTTCAGTACATGTGATGGACTAGGTATAAAATTTTTCAAAAGAAATACATAAAACACATTACAAACATGTGAGTGATTCAATGGAGGCTCTAGTATATTATCTACCATCCTAATAAAATTAATAATTTCAATGTGATCGATGCATCTATGGATTAGCGTTCTATTATATTATAGGAAAAATATCGTCCTTCTGTTTTGATTTGGTCAATTTCCACTTTATCTCTAACTCCATTTAATAAAGTTGAACTTTATTATTACTAAATCACTAACAGATTATAACATCCATAATAGAATGATATGACATCCCTCCTATATCTTGTTATGGTAAAAATGGTTAGCACTGGTAATCCAATGTGCATAAATCTTAAAGTGTTGATGTAATGAGATCGACATATACCATTCCAATAATTATTATCCTTATCAACCATACAAATTTTTTTTAATAAAGGTCATTAAATTTCATAAAATACATATAATATTAATCCCCAAAATATTATAAGGTATATATTAGTTATAAAATAAAAAATATGTGAATAAATTGGTCATATATTTTCCTAAGACATGGTAATAACTAGAGTTACCATAAAATATTAATAAAAAAATATCTATATATTCATTCATGCAATAAAACTATAGATTATTGAATATATTCCCTCAACCCAATAATGTAGTAAAATACATCAATGATAACGTAAAAAACATTTACAAGAATTAATTAATGAGTTCCATGGTCATCTATACTATCCAATTTACAATATTCATATCCATAATATATTTATCTAAACATCATTATTCAACATTGAGAACATTTTAATATATTAATTACCATAATCATTTGTTTTACATAAAATATTATCAATACATTAAATCAATTTTCTAGTTTATTAGTACCATGGAACATTTTCTTTCAAATACGTAATGAAAAAATTCAACATAGTAATTTTATATATTTCAAAATTAATATAACATAATTCACGACTTCTATGACATCATCAATTTAATCATTACACCTCATTATTAATCAATTATCAATGATTAATTATACTATTTCTTAATACCACATTCCAAAAATATGAAATATGAATAATTTATTAACTTTAATAATCCTAAATTTAATCAGTCATCTCACATTTAACATAAATAACACTGTCAGAATATCCCATACCTTTCATATGTCATTCATGGTCTCTTAATTATCATTAGTGTAACCATTTATTATACCACCATGATGATTCTCCTAACGATAATTCCTCTTTGACATTTATTTTCATAATTCCTTAACTTCTCACATTTATAACATTCAACCAATGATGATTCCTTAAGGAAAATATTATTATCATACATTGAATTAATAAAAATTTTCATTTTTCCTTAGTAATTACCTTATCTATGTCCTCATTTACACAGTAAAAACATAATTTTATTCATGTTGGACAATCCATTGTGTTTTTCTTCTCACATTACGGAAATATATGAAATATATTCCCTTTTCTTCCGTGGTCTCCTCAACATGAGCTCTTTTATAAATCTATCGATCCCTTAATCAGGGAGTCTAAGAGTTGGTTGATGTGAATATTAGTAATCATATATAATGATAACTCATTAAGAGTAATTAAAATATAATTAACACCCTTCATCGTCCCATTAAGTTTCTCATCAACATATTTTTTTCACATTCAATGTGAACCCATTTCGATGTTGTTCTTCCCATTGTCTAAAACCAAAAAGTATTTTATTAAAAAAAATAATCATATTTGTAAGACACATAATCATGAAAATTTATTTTTAAGATGTATGTATCATATAACCTAGTCTTTAATCCAGGACACCTTCATCTCATCCCAGGCCATTTAATTTCGTTATTTAAATCCCTTATAATAGTTCTTAGAGAGGTTGTAAATTTTTAATGTATATCCCATTATACTTCCAACATGGTATGAAAAAGACCCATTTTCATGAACTATGGTGATTATTGAGTCTCGATAAATACACCATTATTTGAGTTATTATACCTATGTACCTCTATGGTATAGCCACATCCAACCGCAATGTCTAGACATGGATGTATTTTCTAGGAAACAACTAACTACATCCATTACGAAAATTGTAGGACATTTTTCTATAATTTGAATCACTATATACATAGAATAATACATATCCATATATATATCAATAATGTTTTCTCATCCAAGTTTCAAATGTTTATTTAAACCATTAAATTGAAATCAATTGTAAAGACCAAAAATTCTCAGACATAGATATTACATATTTTTAGATGAATATTCCTCACATTAAGAAAACACATGACTGAGTATTGAAAATATATAGATCATTTGGAAATATATAAATATAAAAAATGGTATTTACAAGTTATACATCATCTATCACTTATTTACTCATAACTAGAACCCTTTTAGACATATCATACATAATACCTATCATTATTTCTCAAGGAAAAAAATAATAAGAAAGGATGTTATTAGATTCCATGTAAAGGTAAACATAAGAAATATAGAAATATTCATTGAGAATAAGCATACAAGTATGTGGTAATAACATATGAAAGCCATACCCTACACACCAAATATAGAAATCTAGAGTCACGGAATGAAGATTTATAGTTAATATGAAATAAAGAATAAGAAAATCCTCAACATGAGCATTGAGAGTATAAAATTTATATAATACATGGAATTGTGGCCTACACATGAGAATAAGAAATCATTTACTTCGTAGTCAAGGGTTATTTACAAAACCATCATAGTTAAATGGGTTCACTCCCACAACCATTATAGTAGACAAGGCCCACTCCCATGACTATATTGTTGAAAAGGTATCTTACTAAACTAGGTTTGCTCCCCCTTAAAGGCATATATACCTAATGAATTATAAGCCCCATTCATTATTGGTCATAACATAGTACTTGGTTAGAACGTATCTTTAAAAACATAATGAAAACAATATATGTGTGTGCTATAAGATCAAAAAATAATCATCATAATAGAATCCTTAAAATGAAATGTGTTTTATAAAAATTTCATCAGGTTTAACCTATGGGAATGAAGCAGGTTTCATAATCATTTTATTATGGCGTAACGTGTTTATGTAAAATGGGTTTCATAAACAATATTTCATTATAAAGATAATCAATATTGTGAATGAATAATAATGATATGCTTGGATTATATCCCCAGAGAATAATAAGTAACATAGATGGATGTCATCACAGATAGAAAATGAATTGGAAGATCACATAGAACATTTCTGGAAGAAATTGGCCACTCCACTTTTAAAATCACATTTTATAACATTAGTCCTTTTCAAAATCATTTTCTATTAATGAAAATTTGAAACATATAAAGGAATATTTAAAAGCCATTCCAAATTTCATGATAAAATATCCAATCAAATTTAAAAGATTATAAAATTAAACATTTAAAAATATATTTTTTTGATAATAAACATTGAATCTTATAAAAGAATATATAAAATAATGAGTCGTGATTATTGTGAAAAAACCATTCATGCCACACAGTTGTAAACAAACATTCATTTAATATTTATTATAAAATATAAAAGGGAATTATTTTCAAAATTACATGAATATTATTTTAAAAAAAGTTTAAAAAAATTAAGGCATGACTAAAAATGTTTTTAATAAATAATTTAATAAATGTAAAAAAATTAAAGCATATTTATAAATCATGGTCTTAGAAAAAAGTATTAGAATTAAGGGAGAATTAATTAAAATTTTTTATAAAAATGACAATCTAAACGATTGAGTTATTAATGAGAAGAAATTCAGGGTAAAACATTAATTATCTAAAAATAAACCAAGGATAATAACATACATGGGGTTTATGGTATGTATATTATAATATTTCATTGTTATAATCTTAATTAATATAAATATCGATAAACTATGATATTCTAATATAAAACCCATTCCATTTTGGTAGCATTAATTTTAATACCCATGAATGAATAGTGTTAAATAAGACTTAAAATATAATGAGAATTAAAAAATTCAAGATATTTCTTGTCAAATAGACTATATATACACAATATAAAATGAAAGTGCATAATATAATTTATGTATAAAAAAATGGAGACAAAAATCTCTTACCGCTATGGTATCTTTTAATTACAAGATCAATGAAAGAGATATCCTAAAGTTGATATATATAAATCACCAAAATTTTCATGAGAATCATTTTAAAATATATTTTTGGTTATTATATATAACACATCAAAGAAAGAGGATTTTAATTTGACATGTACCTAACAAATGTAAAATGTGAGATGAAAATACCATACTATATGTATAGACATCCATCATAAAAAATAAATGTTCTATTATAAATAATATATGTTTATTAAAAATATATTACATAAACATTATTATATATATCATATCATATATTATTTTCTTACAACTCATTATTATCTGTTTATTTACACATTCTTGATATAGTAATGTTTTGGGAAATAACTACATTATTTTATATGTATGCTTCGATTTGTAATTTTTTGGTTCCTCTTAAAATTATCATGGTTCCAAAAATCTATAACTATAATAATTATATAAATATCATATATATTTAATATATTTGTAAATAGAGTAGTGTTTAAAAGTAAGATGTTGAAATTGAAATAAACTATTAATGGAGACGGTAAGACATAAGAACGCATGTTCATTGTTTACATTTTCTCGATAGATTGAAATAAATACATTTAAATAGTGTATTTGTATTATAGAATAATTTTTATATTATATATATATCAACTTTTTTCAAATAAAAAATTCTATATTACCTTTCATTTACATCTTGAATGAATCACATCACCTCCAGAGGCTCTATTCTACCATACGCGCGACCGAAATTATCATATTGTGAATGAATAGAAATATAGATGCAATGTATGAAAAATTAATCAATGAAGTAAAATAATATTTTATGTAACATATATAAAAATGTAATGAATTATATCTATTCATGATAGGTGGTAATGGAAAAAAATAACATCGGTTGGCAAGACAGTAGTTCTCTATACACACGAATGATGAATTCATATACAATTAAATGGAATAAGAGAAGTATTTATGTTATGATATTAACATAATAAAATTATAATATATATAATATGATTATGATACTATATCACCCTAGTTTAATTATAATTAACTTTGGTGGAGGAAGAAATATTATAAAACTCTTTGTTAGAGACGTTATGTCTTCTTCAGAATACTTCATTTAGATTTTACAAAATGAATAAAATATTGGAATTTAGAAAAAATTAATCCTTCTAGAATGGGATTAGGGAATAATTTAATAGAATTGGGTAGTTTTTATTAAAAAAAATACTTTTTAATGTGTTATGATGAGAGGAGTGTGGGTGTAAATTTAAAAGTGAGGTGAGTGGAACACTTATAAATTTTGAATATAAATTAGTGTTACCTTGATTTTACCTTTCCTAAAGGATACATAATGGAAAATTATCTACCATTATTGGTTTTAAGGTCCAAATATGTCCATAAAATTAGTATTGTACAAGTTTCTATATCATTTTAACCCTTGTATTTTTAGACTAATCACATAGTAATCCTATCTTCATGTTAACTACGGTAAATAAAATTTCCTAATTTTAGAATTTATTTTCACAAAACATTAGGATGAAAATATTTGTTAATATAAATTATAATGACTTCAAAAAAAGGAATCAATTTTTTCAAATTTAATTCATATAATTGGAAGTTTTTAATTTAAAATTAAGCATACATCGATAACTAAAAAGTGGGTTTCCAAAGAGAAAATCGTGAAAACATTAAAATATTTTTATAATGAAATATATGTTTAAATTAATTTAAATTTTTTATATTTGATAAATATATATATTATTGATCTTATTAAACTTTAAAAAAAAATATTTGAATTTTTTTGACATTTTTAAATGCTTAAATAGAAATAAATATCTTTATAAAATAATGTATTTTAATTATAAATTGAATAAAATTTATTGAAAGAAAAATATAAAAACATCACCCTATGATATTTTCTACAAGTAGATTAAAAAAATTAAATTTATTTTGACACATATAATTCATGAGTAGAAAAAATTAATTATAAATTAGGAGTTGAAAAGGAAATAAGATATTTATTTAGAGAAAATATAGTCTTAATTTTAACATATGATTTATTTTTACCTTTTTTATAGAAATAAATTTGATGAATATTAAAAAATTTATTGATTATAAAATATATTTTACTAAAATAATTTAGAAAAAGTGACTTGTTAAATTTATTAAGGTAAAATGAAACAGCGTTTATAAAATTTTTTTTTAGAAAAATCTTTCCATTATTTTTATACAAATTTACTTTTCATTTCTTTTTAATTAGTCCCAAAAAATTCAGTTTATATAAATAAGGAAATCATATATATTCATTGTTTCACTAATCTAATTATTTCTCAATAATATAATAGTAAAGACATAAATATCAGGTCAATTAATAATATTTTAGAATAATTAATCATTTGTTTACACTAGGTGTTGCCTGTACACATGATAAACTCAATGTTGTTTGTAAGGAAAGATAAACTGGGTGATTATTTTTATTAAAAATATTTAAAATATCAAATTTAATGGAAGAGAAATATATTTAACAAAAATTAATGGTGTTATATTATTCCACCATTAAAATTGTTTTTCCCAAAACAATTCATCACATTGGTACCAAAAACTGAGAATACATCAACCTAATTACATCCTCATATTATATAAAAAATATATGGAAAAAATAAATTGGGGTATTTGTTGAGAAAAATTTCTTTTCATCCAAAATAACCTTTTGAAAATTAAAAATTAAAAAAAATATATAATACATTTTAAATGAAAATAAAATTGAAATCATATAAATGGATATTCAATGAAAATAATTTTAATGGAATCTAGAAATTTCAATTCATGTCACTCACTTTATAACAATGGTTCCATTAACATTTTCTGTAAATCCAATGAAGACTTATTTGGAAAATGATTAGAAGATTCCATTAATTTTTTTAATAATTAAATAATGGGTAAAAATTAATTTAATAATTAATTTTAATTTTTTTAATTTTTTTTGAATATTTATTCTTATAAACCAATGGTTGGGATGAAAAAGGGTATTTGATCAATGTGATAAACAAGTGATTTTTCAGAAAACAACATTTTGAACGCTTTAATACAAAAGGAAATGAAAATGATGGTAAAATATGAATTTAACATAAATAACTACACTATATGAAAACATAGTAGTTTTTTTATGTATATATTTTAACATTTCAAAATTTTAATCACAATCATGAGCAATCTAGGTAAATGATGAGATTGTATTATAAAATCCATACCACTTGGGTCACTTTAAATCATCATCCCAATTAAAGAATAAAATTAAAAAAGACTTATAATATAAATAAATTAAAAACTTAATTATATTACATGTCAAATGGGATTTATATACACTTCATAATCTATGTTAGGTGCAAAACATGACATATGTACCAATGACAGACAATTGATACAAAAATACCTTAAATCATTACTAAAATTTGAACCATAAATCCCATAAAAACGAGATCCTAAAATGGAAATTTAAATCCCAAAAATTATAATTATAATCATCATAATATACATATATAGCAATTATATACATTACATAAATGTAATATGCGATGAATATGGCATGTGTCTCATTGAAGTAAAGAGGGAGACGCAAATTCATTTCCATAAGTATCCTACCCCTTCATACAAGTTGGATCATCTGGTATAATAAATATATTTTTATTATACATCCACTAAATAACCATATGTATATATGTCATAACATATATGATTTCATTATTAACTCTTGTTACATTTTTATCAATAATTTATTCTTAAAATGATGTTTTGGGTAATAATTGCATTATTTTTCGGGTATGTTTTTTGTTTTTATTTTCAGTAGTATTAATTTTATCAAGATTCCACAATATCACTAATTTTAAAAAATATATAAATATAATATATATATTTTTTTAAGTTCATATAGATCAATCCATAAAAGTTATATATTGAAAATTGAATACACTCTTAATGAAGATGGATGATTATATATACGAAATAAAATTGATTCTATTTTTACAATGGATTAAAAAATATTATTAATATATTTCCATTGCAAAATGATTTTTCAATATTTATCACATATTTTAATTAAAATAAACTTAATTATATTTTATTTAAAACCTGAACAAATCACATCCCTTGGCGAGGTAATAACATTCTGTAAACATGAGCAACATTATCATATTCCAAAAAAATGGAATGAAATGAAGTATATGTTATATAATGATCAAAGAAGTATCATAACATCATAAAAATAATATATAAATATTTAATACAACATTATATAATGTCATGGGATGCGGTGATATAAAATGAATAGCATCAGTTTGCGAGGTGGTAGTCCTCCATACACACAAACTATGATTTCATATCCCATTCAATTGAAGTGATGAGGGTTGTAGGTCATTAAATTAACATAAAAAAATTATTTATATTGAATAAACATTTTTATCATATAATAATATTTCAACAATAATTTATTGAGGTGAAGTAAGAAATAAAATAAAAATGCTCGTTGAAGAATTTTACCTATTCTTTTGGTAACCTTTTTTGGATGACTCCAAAAACCATACCAAGTGGGATTTATGAATAAAATAAATATTAAAGGATTATATTTGGAAATTAAGGATTTTATTATTTCAGGTATATGATGAGCCACTTTTTTTTATGTGTGAATTGGAGAGGAAAGGGGTGGCCTTTTATGAGTGAGGTGAGTAACACACTTGTAATTATTGAAAAGAAAATTGTTTTCCAACATTCATCACAAGATATAAGGATAAAACTGAAATATTATAAACATTAAAAGGTTATATAGTGTATATTATTCCATATATTTGTATTAAGTCATTTTTGGGTCTTTTTATCACACATATTTTTAGTTTATCCCTTTGTAATCCTTTCTTACAGTAAATGTGGTAAATATATTTTACTATTTTTAAAATTTATTATTGTCCAAAAATATGTTCAACCTATTAGATTAAATAGACTATTATGAATTAAAATATTGAATAACTTTTTAAAAATTCAAATCAGAGGAGTGGAAATAATATAATTTAAAATTAAATCTATAGATGTAGTGAAAAATAGAACTTCCAAAGACAAAATCTTCAAAATTTTAAAATGTTTTACCTCAAAATTTAATATTAAATTGATTTCAAAAAATTGAATTGATTTAATAAATATATAATTTTAATAATTTTACTTTTAAATACCCATAATTTGTATGATAATCATTATAAAATACATTTACAAGAATTATATACATCATATAATGAAATAGGCGGTTAATATGACATGTGCTCACATTAATAAAAACTACAGAGCAAATACGTTACCTTTAGTCTTGAATTCTGTTAAAAATATTCTGAATGTCAATATAAAAAAAATAAATTTTTTATAAATCTATTAAAGAGACATACTTTTATATATCATAACATATATGATTTACTTATGTCCTTTTATTACATGTTTATGAAAACTTTTATGTTAAAGTTATGTTTTGGGAAATGACTAATTTGTTTTTCCAATATGATTTGATTTGTTAATTTTTTGGTCAACATAAATTGATCTAATATAAATAATAAAAATAGTTTTAAATAGTATATAGATATCAAATATATTTACAAAATATATATTTAGAGTAGTTTATAAAATATAGATATAGAAAATGAAATGCATTATTCTTGGAGATGATAGGTCATGTAAATGCATGAAGATTTTTCCATTATCTCAATGGATACAAATAAATAATTTTAAATAATATATTTTAAATATATAATCATTTTAGTTTTATATATATAAAATATTTTAATTAAACCGATCCTTATTACCTTCCATGTAAATCGTGAAAGAATCTTTTTACTTTGCGAGGGGGTAGTCCACTGTACACAGGAGCGATGTTATCATATTCCCAAATAATGGTAATAAATTTTTTAGGTGATATTATAATTAAAATATTATAATAATATCCTAGAAATCATATATAAATGTTTAATCAATCATTATATCGAACTATGATAGATCGTTATGGAAAAACGAATGACATTTGTCCTCGAGGTGGCAATCCGCTGTATACAGGATTGATGATTTTTTATCCCATGTGATGAAGTAGATATGTTTTGTGGTTATCAGATTAATATAATAAAATATAATTATATTAATTTTTCAAATATTTTTATATCACTATGGTTTAATAATAAATCATATAGGTGGAAGAAAAATTAAAATAAAATGCGCTATTAGGGATGTTACCTCTTTTTCAACAACTTCTTCACATTTGGACCAAAATAATTATGAGGTTGGATTTACGACAACAATAATGATTGGAAGATATTCTTATTTAATTATTTAATTTATTTTGATTTTATTTTTCAAAAAATAGGGGTTTGAAGGGAAAATAAGAGATGAGATAGGGTGTCCTTTTATAAGTGATGTGGGTGGTGCACTTGTATTTTTTGAAAAGAAAATGTCTTGAACATGTTTTCAAATGATAAAAGGAACCAAAATTGGACATTATTTAAAATTAGAGTTTATAATGTCAATATAAGTCCCTCAAAGGGGTGTTGGACACGTTTATAGGTCATTTATCACATTAATATTTAGTGTAACCCAAATTAATCCTATTTTCACTGTAAGCATGATAATTAAATTTAACTCGTTTTAATATTAATAATGGTAAAAAAAATAAGTTCAAAATATTGGAAAATAAATATTATTTTAAATTAAAAAATTGAATATATTTCTTATATTTATATGGACAACGGTTGAAAATTATAAATTAATATCAATTCAAAGGATAAGAATAAAAGGTCGTTTTCCAATGAGAAATTATTCAAAACCTTAGTATGGTTTTATTCAAATTTCAAAATTAAAGTGATTAAAATGACACATGTTTCATTATTATATACATAATTGTACTATGTTTACTTTTAAAAACAATATAAAAATTTTAGATGTTTTTAGACGCATTAAAATAAATTACAATTATAAATAAAAACCAATAATTTTCATTATAAACAAAAAAAAATTATCTATTCATTAAATTATAAAACAAAAAACATAGATAATTTTGATATAATAATTTCAAAAAGGAATTTAATTCTTTAAAATATATTTTATAAATTTATTAATAATAAAAATTATAATAAGTGACCAAAATGTGATAAAACATCCTTTAATAAAAATATAGATTCTATGTAACATATTATATGTATTATTATCACTTTTATAGAAAAAATATGTTTATTGTTAAAATTTTGAATGAATATATATGTTTTGAATTTAATCAGTATAATTCACCCAAATTTATTTTGTTTAATTTATTTCAGTAAGACATGTTTTTAATCAGATTTTTTTTAATAAAAATGTTTCATTTATTTCCAAAGGATTCGTATTTTACTTTCTAATTAATTTCTATCTAATTAGTTAATCATACACATATGTGTAAAAAATATATTTTCTTAAATTATTTAATCATATTCATACCTACCATTCCAATGGATAGAAAATTACTATAATATTAAATATTAATGTTTTAATAGTATTTCCTGTCATAATAACACATGGTGTTTCATATAACATAATCTAAACCCTGTGCTTAATTTAATTCAAGATGAAATATTTTGTTGCATGTGATGAAATCTATCAAAAATTAGAAATTTATTTTTTAAAAATATTTTACATAATCTCTAGTTTTTATATTCTACACCTATTTAAAATGATTTTCACCTTCAAAATTCATCACTTTTGTACCAAAAACAGACGACACTTCTAACTCATTACATCATCAGGTTTCTATATATTTTTCTCACGCTATTGGTATTTCCATAAATCATTGACTAATTGAGTAGTATGGTTTTGTATCACTATATTGGTGTGATCCATAATCCTTACTGGTTTTCCCATAGAAGAATGTTCATACTCCAATGGTATGACCCCTATGTTTAGTCCATGTGATGGATTATGTATATATATTTCCAAGATAGTTATTTGGTACATATCATGAACCTCAAAGAGTTTTAAATGAAAAATTTCATCCATCTATAGTGCATTGATGAATTCATACTCCATATCTTATTCCATCAAATTATGTTGATTTTTTATTCCTCATACACTAAGAGTTCATAAGATCTATAATAGAATGATAATTAATTATTTTATCCCTATTTTTTAAAAAAAATAATTAACACTAGTTATCAAACATACACAAATGTTCATCTGGTGAATTAATACATAAATATATAAAACCTCATCAAAATACAATCATAATCCACTCTATAAATAGTTAAATTTATTAACCTTAAAAAAGTTTAAATTTTTAAGTTGGTCACTATAATTATGAATATAATATTAAAATCCCCCTCCACAAAATCATAAGGTATATTTTAATTTTGACATACCCAATATATTAATACATTTGTCATATAATTTCATGAAACATGGTAGTGAGTCAGATTACTATATGACCTTAATTAAAAAATATGGAATTACATATTCCATGAGTAAAACCCAATATTATTTATTATATTATATAAAATAAACATTGTTTTTAACTCTATTAATGAAAAAATATACAACTTTTCCAAAAAATCATTAAATAGCTTCATCATCCTCAACACTATCAACTTTACATTTTTCGTATCCATAACCTCTTTATCCCAAAATCATTATCTAAACATCAATAAAATTGTAAGGGTTGTCATACAATAATAAATTTTTATATAAAACATTTTCATTAAACAAATTTTATAGGTTATCGATAATGTTATAAATTTTCTTTCAAATAATTGATTGAAAAATTATACAGAATAATCCTTATATATTTCAAAATTAATATAAGAGAATTCATGAATTCCAATAAATAATCACTTAAATTATAATAATTCATTCTTAAAAAATTTATTAGTATTCATCATCCTATTACATAATATTTCATCCCTATTATATGACATATGAATCCTATCATAACATTTTTGAAACACAGTTTAATATTATATATCACATTTAACATAAACAATACTATTATAATATATAATACCATTCATATTCCATTTTTAGTTTCAACATCATTTTCAATATAACCATTTATCATACCAAAACTCTAATATTATTCATTATATTCCCCCAAGGAAATTCATTTTAATTATTTACATACATTATGAATTTATAGCATTCACCAATTTATGGTTCCTTAGGGAAATCATTATTGTCATGTAGTAGACTTAACAAAATTTTCATTTATCCTCAAAAACAACTTACTTTTTCTCATTATCCAAACTGAAAACTTCTTATTGTTACTTTGAGACATTCATTGGTGTTATTATTCCCACATTCTAAACATATAGAAAAAGGAATATTCTTTCCTTAATGGTACCAAACACCCGATATCTCAATGAACTCTATCATACGATTCTTTAGTGAGTCTGAAATTTGGTTGAGGTGTATATTTTTGATTATATATCACATTAACTAATTAGGAATAATCACAATATTCATTATTCTAGTCATCAAACTATTTGGTTACTCATTAATACATTTTTTAGCACATTAATCTTTAAACTAGTTCTATATGGTTCACTCTATAAACTAGAAAAAGACTATAGTGTGAGTAACAATAATCATAGTGGGATGCCAGATGATCCTGAAACATTTATTTATTTGATGTTTGAGTCATGAAACCATATTTTCTATCAATGATACCTTTTTCTTAAAATAGTCCATTCAGGGTATTTATTTAAATTATTTGCTTTTTTCATTTATAGTTTTTGAATATCTAAAGCATAAACATTAGGAGTGTCAAACTAGTTGTGCAACAATACTTCTTTTTGGGCACTAGGTGACGACCAACGCCATCTCAATGCACCCAATTTTTGATACAAAAAGTGTATGTATATATTAAAAAAAGGTATTTTGGGGTAATAAGTATAAATATTGTTGATTTATCTAGAATATATCATTACCTAGTGTATAAAAATATTCCAATCTAAACACCTTGTTTGACAATCCCAATGGATGTGATTTTGAAATTTAAAAACTCTTTTAAAATTAAAATTATGGATATAAGGAATAAAGCTGAATGATAAAGGTTATGCCAATGGTGTCTGAAATTTAAAAGAAGGTGTCACAATTTTAAGATCCTATAAAATTTTCCTCATGATTATATAGATTCCCACAATTATTATTATTTCTAATACTATGCTTTTTTGATTCAGTGAATGGTCAAAAATCGATTGAACTATGTTAAAATTGATGTGATAGATATTGTGTTGATGTGAAACCAAATGGGATGTTTGTTATAGTGAAGTATATTTTGATTATTCTTAATAATTTATCCTGATATATGATTAAAAACATAAACTCAAACCAATTCATAGACTCACTAAAGAAGATATGCATATAGTTCACCAAGAGTTCGAGTTGTGGAGAACATAGAGGAAAAATTCTTATTTTCCTTTTATAACAGAATATTAGATGAATTTCTCTGGATAATTTCTCAAATGAATATGAAGACAATTTTTTTCATGGAAAACAAGGAAAAGAATAAAGTAGTTATTGAAGAAAAATTTAAACTTTTTGATAATGAAATAGGTCAGAATAATTATTTTCATAAAGAATCATCAACAGTTAGCTGTTAAAAATGTGGACTGAATTTTAATAATAAAAATATCGTTTAAATAGAGAAATGTTTTGGCAAGATTAATCATTGAGTTATTAGAAATGGTTATATTACTAACAATGAAGAGACAACACATGAAATTAGAAAGGTATAAGTTATTCTAATAGTATTGCTTATCTTAAATAATTGAAGCATGATTAAATATGGTCTGATAAATTTTAATACATTATCTATAATTTAAATTATATGAAATAGGTATTATGGAATAAGATTATGGATATTACATAATTATTTAACATCAAGTGTTTATGTATTGGATTTCTTGTATCATGTATTATGAATTGTGAAATATATGTGGAATGTTGTTTAAATTTTTTTATCTTAATGAATTTTATGAAAATTTTCAATTTTAATGGATGACCTAGAAATGTTATTTTATTTAAATATGATATTTTACATAAAAATGTTCAAGAAAATACAACCATAAATAATTTCTTGATGTTGGGATAGAGAGATGGTGAATATAAATAACTAAAATTTAATCGCGATGATGAACGTAGGAATGATTAATAATTTATGGAAAAAAATTATGTTTTCATTAATGGAGTTTATGAAATTATCGATTTATGGAACATATTGATTAATATAGGTTTTTATTCAATGAGTAATTATGTACACATTTTTTCATTATGGTGTTATGGTAATTCAACTAATTACCATTTTTCATGAGATTAGATGACCAATGTATTTTCATATTTGTTATGTGATAAATAGAAGTTACCTTATGATATTTTGGGGATTAATGTTATATTGATTTTACAATTTCAATTTCATTATTTATAAATTTATTATTTTATAAGGGTCATAAGTTTAACCATTTATTGAATGGTATATGTTGATATTAAGAAGTGGTTTTATATATTAATGTAGTGCTTCACCAAGTGAATATTTATTCATATTGGATAACCAAAGCTATCAAATTTTTTAGACAATAACATGAGAGAGAAGGAATAACTAGTCAGAATATTGTTGGTACCTTTGAAAAGTTTTATTGAATCGAGATGGTGGCCTAGATATTGGGGATTACATTGAACCCCTCTTCGAATTACGATGTGTCCTTTTTTTCTCATGATAATGTACATGCCTAATCCCTCACATGTATTAAAGTAATATGTCAAACCTTTTTATCATGATCATTCTTATGAGGAACAACATGTGGAGATTTCAGATCATATAGAGAAAGTACAATGAAATAAGACTAATCACATGGTAATAGTTATTTGAAAAAACCAACTACTTTATGATGAAATAATGGAACATGATAACACAATGAAGAAGATTTATCCTCTATTGTTTGTACCAATGTGATGAATTCTACAGAAAGATTTTATTTAATGGTTGGTAGAATTTAAGACTTTAATTTGTTTTGAAATTAATATTTTCAAATATGATTAATATTTTTGAGGAATTTCTTTAAATTAATCAGTGATTTCATTATGTGTTATAAGAAATATCGAGTTTATCTATAAATACATGCAACACCGAGTTTTAATGAAACGCAACATACTTTTTAGATAATATTATTTGATATTATAGTTATCATATAGACAAAGGAATGGTGGGTATGAATAAGATAAACTAATTGATAAAAATATATGTTCTAAAAATGTATATAAATTGAATTTTTAGTGAGAAATTAATTATTAATAAAAATATTTTCCATTTCTAAACAAATAAAAGATATTTTAGAAAAAAACATTAATGCTCAAACATGTGTTACCTAAATAAATTAATATTATAGACTTTGGTAAATTATTTTAATTAATTTCATTTGTTATATATTCAATAAATTTATTAACATTCATATAATGTTTTTTCTAAAGAGGTGATAAGAATAAATCATATTCTTTGTTTAAAAATTGTATATTTCTAAAAAATAATTTTGTCTTATTTTGTAGTCATATATTAAAAATATTTTATAAAACTATTATAAATTGTATATAAAATAATAAAATTAACTTTTTATTTCTATTTTTAAAAATTTACTTTTTGCAATGTATTGCGAATTTTTCAAGAAGGTATATTTTTTATTAATACTAAAAAATACAAGTTTTTATTAATAAATATAATTTTTTAAAGATTATAAAAACCACCATTGTAATTTTAGTTTTCTTTTAAATATTATTTTAATTATATATCATTTTTTTCCAAATTATGTAATTTTAATCAATATTATTTTAAATTTTGATATAATTTATTTATGATCTTTTTAAACATTTCTATATGGAAAACCACTTTATCGTCATGTATGAAGGATAAATTTTAAATTGAAATTTTCACTTATCTAAATTGAATTTAGAAGAATGATTTATTTATTTTAGTAAAAAAATTACATTATCTAATAATATAAACTTATCTTTTTACCATATTTAATAGTAAAATTATTAAAAAATATTTACCACTATTAAAGTGAAAATGAGTTTACTGGGGGGGGTTAAACTAACATGATGAGGGGTATAAAAAAATATTATATTTTTTAACACTCTTTATGTAGACATATATTAACCTTATCATCTCAAAAGAACGTTATTGGAACATTTTGGAGCATTTTTTAATGATTAAAGCATGGGTACACCTTTTTCATTTTAAAAATTACAAGTCTGCCACTCACCTCCCTTATAAAAGGCTACCATATCCTCTCCAATTCACACATAAAAAACTAATTGGTTAAGCCAGTACCAACCGAATTAAAGTCCTATCATACCTAACATAATCCAAAAAAAAATATTTTTTTATCAAATACAACCTTAGAATCTTTTTTGTGAAAAGAAAATGATGTTTCCGGAATAAGTGGTTACACCATAAACTGAGTGTTTTATTCTATTTATTTCACCACCTCATTCAATTTTAATTCAAATAAGTTTATATAATAAACATTTTAACATAAATGTATTAATATTTTTTATTTTAATTTAATAATATATATCAAAATCTTATTCCACCAAATGGGATTTAAAATAATGATTCTTCTGTAGGGTAGACTACAACCCAGTGAACCCATGTCATTCGTTTTTCCATTGACAACTATCATGACTAGACATAATGAAAAATTAATTTATTATATATGATATTTATTATATTATTATAATTTTTTAATTATTATATCATATATAACTTCTTACATTCTATTCCATGGGAATATGGTAACATCGATCATGTATATGGAGGGTTATATCCTCCCAAAGGTATCTCATTTGTTAGTGCTTTGAATTATTGGAAAGAAAGAGGGTTTTAATGGGAATATGGAATATAAATAACTTGTAATTTTTTTATTTTAATATATGATATATATTTCTTTATATCAATCCATTGAGAAAATTAAAACCACGTTCATGCCTACATACAACATACTTTCTACATAAACGATGTATTTCATTTTTTATATAGAACTTTTATGGATGACACTATATATATATATATTAAATATATATGATATTTATATCATGAATAATATTCAAAAATATTATTTAACCATGATAAATATATGAATAACCAACAAATAACTAATAAAAACATACACATAATATAATGCAGTTATTTCCCGTAATGTGACTTTTATATGGTAGTGTTAATAAACAGGTAGTAAATTTCATATGTAAATTAAATATGGGGTGATATATATAATTATGGATATTTAATATATGTATAATTTATATATATTTAATATAAATGAGTTTTAAATGTGTACGATGGAATTGAAGACATATGGTAAAGATTTTCTATCTCACATTATACATAGATGAGGAAAATTCCATATTAAGATACAATTTCTTTTTTGTGGTGTATAAAATATCCCATAGTTAATTTTAGGATTATTCAGATGATAATTATTGGGATTTACATAGAATATTAAGGGTATCTCTTTTATTGGGCTTACTATTCAAAAAATATCAATGGTGAATGTGTTTTTTGTCTCAATTTGCCTTCTTTGCGACATATGTTATGTTATGCAGTCATATTTTTCATTATGATATGTATATCCTATACATATTAATTTTTCAATAATTAATTTATTAATTATCATGAACCTTTATATTTCACATAATGTTATTATTTAATGGGCATTTCAATTCAATGTTTCCAAAGATGTAAGTCTTATATGATACAATTTCATCATTTTTCAAGATTGTTATTTTTCATGATTCCAATGATGAAATATTATGATTCATATCTCAAAAAACTCATTTATTTTATTGAACTATATTTATTTAAACAGAATACATATTTACATTCATTTCATATCTTTATATAACCTAGATTCAAAAAGATAATTTTTAAGAAAAATAATCATAATTTATCTCTTTCATAATAACTTTTCTTCATCTGAAACAATGATTTCTAAAAATGTTTTAAAAGGTTACTTAATATTCATTAAAATGATTTATTAATGAAAATTTTTCCTTGTTTTACTATTTTAATATATAATTTGAAAATTTTAATTAAATCATTTTTTAATTATGTTTATTTTTCTTTTAACAATAATTTGAAAGGAATATTTGTATTATGGTGTATGAAATGAACGGTATTTTACACTATCATTGCCACTAATTATTTCAATTTAGAAAAGAAATTTTCATCATGAAACATTTTAAAATATATTTAAATCTTCTTTTATATGTTTCAAATAATATTTTAAAAGAAACGTATTTCAACTATGCTTTTACATTTTAAAATATTTTACATAATGTGGAAATTCTATTTACCTCTATAAAATCATTTTATAAACAACATGATAAACATTGACGTTAATTATTATTTACTAGTGATAAGATCCATGAGATTATTTCTTATTCATTATTATGTTTATGATGAAAAAATCATAATAAAACCAATTTATATTGAAGTTGTTATACCATGATAAAATGATTATGAAACAGGTTTTTTTTCATGGGTTATTCTTCGTTATGTGACAATTAAGAGATAATTTAAATTTATTTGGGATCAAGAAAATGAACATTGTATAAATTTTGTCATATTATTTATAATTTTTTTTATTTTAATATTTTGGAAGATTTATATGGTTAACCATTTATGAAATGATTTAATTTTATTTTTTGAGGATGTATTATATATTAATGTATTAATTCATAAAATGATGATTTATCAATATTGTATAACACGTGAAAACTATTTTTTTATAATTAGGGATAGAAAGAATGACTTATCATTCTAATATGAATCTTTTCATCCATTTGTGGTTTAGGAAGAAAAAATATATCATCATTTTCGATATTAAGAGAATAAGAGGGAATTGAATGAATCAAAACCATTTGATGAAATTATTCATAAAATACAAAGGAACACTATTCTCTAGGCATAATGGACCCTATGAAATGCTCTACCATATTAAGAATGTATCTTATTGATTAGATCTCTCAAAAATACCATCTCTTGTTAAATTTTTTTATATATCAGTCCTAAGGAATTATATACCACATCCATGAAATTTACCAAACTCAATGGTCATACCACATGAGTCTGATATTTAATATGGGGATGCATTGGTAGGGATTCTATATCAAATAAAGAATGTTATATGAAATAATACTAACCATCTAACAAATATTTTGTGCTAATCAACCAAAATGTGGAAGATACATGAGATCATAAGGATGTAATAAGGGGAAAATTTCATCCGCTGTTAGTACTTAAGTAATAAATTTTAAGGGTGAAATTCATTTTAATGATGGTAGAATGTGACACCCTTATATTTTGAGAATTTATTTTACAAATAAATAAAATATCATTCATATTTTTAATTACACACAAAACTAATTTTTTCTTCATGACATGAAAATTGATTTTATCTTGCATTTCGTGGAACAACGAGTTTATCAATTCATAAAAAAACATCATGTTTAAATCAAATGTGACATAATATTAATATATTATTATATAATATAATAGTTATCATTTATCCATTTGAATATAGGGTATAAATAGAATTAATAAAATTATGAAAATATATGGTTTAAAAATTTATGTAAAAGTAATTCTTTAGTAACCAAATAATAATTATTTAACATTAATCAATATTTACATAATGGATTTTTTCCCAATATTTTTTTATGCCCAAGAATGCGTTATAGGAAAATTAATTAAAAAAAATTCAGGGAATTATTTTAAAAAAATTAATATTATATATTCATTAAAACATTTAACATTCATATTATTTTTTTAATGCAAGAGATAATAATAGTCCCAATTTTACACTTAAAATTTGTATTTTTTTTATAAAAAACCATTTTTGTTATATTTTAAACACCTATTTTAAAATAATTTCTTTATAATTGTATAAATTTATTCGAAAAAACAAACATAATTTTGGAAATATACATGTAATAATTATTAGAAGATATTTTTGTAATATTTTTATGAATTGATTTTTTTTGTATGAGTAGAGAAAAATACAAGTTTGTATTTAGTGTTTTAATTTATATCGATGCATTTTATAATATTAAAAATATTTTATGGTGGTTTTAAAATTATAATTAATTAAATTATATATATTTATCTTTATTTTATTTAATTAATTTGAATCAATTTTATGTTAAATATTTAAATAATATCTTTTGAAAATTTTAATGATTTTCTCATTAGAAAATTGCTTTCTCATAATGTGTAAATGTTTAATTCTAAAATATAATTTGGATAGTATGTGAGCTTAATTTGAAATAATGGAATAAATATTTATCAAATGAATAATATATATTATTACATAAGGTAAAATTAGTATTTATAAATGTGAATAGAAAAAGTAGAAAAAATTATTTAGCATAGTTAATGTAAAACTTGATTTACTGGGGACTTAAACTAAATATATTATATATATAAAAAATCCAATTCATATAGAAAGACAATTTTACTAACATATATATAACTTTTTACCACTAAGGATCAATAATGAACAATTTAGGATCCATTTGAAATGTGAAAATGTGGGTTCATTTTTTTCTTTTAAAACATCCCAAGTGTGCCACATACCTCACTTATAAAATTTTAACCCTTCTCATATCTTATTATCCCATAAATAACCATTTTATCTTTCCATTACCTACCCAAATAACATCCCCAACTCTCTAATCTCTTTTAGAACACTTACTCGTATCATAAATCCTTCTTAGTAAGGATATTGTTGAAACATCTAAGTGATTACCTAACGAATATATACCATTTTTTAAAGTGTGTTTTATTTTTATTTATTCCTCAACCTCCATAAATTCATATTAATACATGAAGATATAAAAAAATCTATATCATAAATATAATAATTTTGTATGTTATGTTCAGGACCTATAACCATCTCTGCAACCATTAAATGGGATACAAAATCCTCTTTCATGTTTATGGTGGTCTAATACCTTACAGAAAGATGTCATTCATTTTTAATATTCACCCCTCACAGATAGATATAATGATAGATAGGATTTTTATAATTTTTATATTTTTCATATTGGTATTCTTTTTTAATTATTATATCATATATAACTCCTTACATTATATTCTATGGGAATATAATAATGTTGATAGTGTGTACGACACACTACTGCCTCCCAAAGCAATGTGATTCCTTAAAATATTAAATGGAAGTTATTAAGAATAGTTTTAATTGAAATATATGATAAATATAAAATAAATATGATTCAATAATTTTAATTTAAAATTTAAATTTCATTATTTTAATCCATTGAGAAAATGGAGACAACGATCATGTATATTTAACACTAACTCTCTTCATCAATAATATTTATATCTTTCTGTCATTCAAATAAATGGATTACTATAATCACATATATAATGAATATATATATTATATATAAAATGGTTCAAATTCTTAAGATTGTGGATCCATGATCAATATAATAGTACTAAAAATAAAAAATCCCAACATATATGAAAAACAATGCAGTTATTACACAAAACATGATGTAAAGATGTAATTGTTGATAAATAGGTAATAAGATGTCACAATTAAATCAAATACAATATGATATATAAGTGTTGTTATTTAATATATTTATAGTAAAATATATATAATTCTATAAGTGGTTTTAACATGAATAAAGGATGGCGATACTTACAGTAACATATTTCGGTCTATCTTTTCTTACTTCTGTGAGACCCATAACATATTCACGACTTATTTATTTTATGAGGTGAATAAAATTTCAATGATTTTCAGTATAATTATTATCATAGAAATTGTTTTAATTTAAATATATATTTTTGAGACTCACTTTCACAGTATTTATGGTTCAAAATCTAATAATGATTTGAAGGATTTTTATCTCCATTTGATTTCATTGAGATATATGTTATGTTATAGAGAGGAAGGATGAGAGAGGTGAGTGCATCTCTCTCTCTACATATGGTGATTAGGGTTCACCGCCTTGGATCTTGCTAATGGTTCATCACCTCTCTATCCATTTTTTATTTCACATTTTAGATCTGTTGGGGTCTTCCTCCTATTCCAAATCTGCTCTTCGACACTTAATTGTGACCTCTAATTTTTCTTCACTAATGTTCTCTCCAGATCTGGTCCATATTGGTGCTAGTGTTTTCATATTAGCATGGGGAGCGTCTCGATCTATGTTTGACGCACTTTTTGGTCATGCATAAGGTTAAGGCCGGCTCCGTATTTTTTAATCCAGCATCGGGGTGTAAGAGGGCTCATGTGTTGAGAGGATGGCAATGGGAGAAACGCAAAAGCTAGGACCTCGTGATGTCCTAGAAGGTGATATCCTCTTCCCACGAGTAAGGATTGATTTATATTGATGTGCTAGTGGTGATATGAGTTGCCCAGATCATGGTTCATTAGTTTCTTATATGGTGGTGTGGAATCTTGTAGATGGAATGATTGGAATAGTTGAGGTTTCGACCTCTAATGTGGTTCATATGGACATAGAAGTTAATGGTGTTTCTTATAGAGTGGTGGTGGTGACTATAGATGAAGTTATTTCTATGGAATCAGTGACTTGTCCCTTGAATGTTTCTGGATTTAATGGTGTTAATAATCTAATTTTGGGTTCTATGAATGATGCCACGTACAAGAGAGGTGGATATTCTAGTGGTGCAGATGGTTTGTGGATTATGGGTGACGAGTGATTTTTTCATGTCCCTCATAGTGGTGAATATGCTACTAGTAACTTGATTTCCACGAATGGCGTGTGTGAAGATGTCAAGTTCAACCATTGGTTTTTTGAAGATGGAATTGAATACTTCAAGCATTCAATCATTGAAAGTATTAGCTCATATAATTATAACTCTGGGAAGCTTAAGGATCTCAGGATGCATAATGTACAAGTTTGGTGATTGAGCGAGTGGAACATCATGTCACATGGAATGAATTTATATAATATAAACTTCTACTCTATTGAATTGAAGCTGAGGTTATAGAGTAGTCAGTTTGTTAATATCAATCTAGGTTTCCTTCTGATTTATAACTGGGATCCCTGGATTGACCCTTTTCAAGCTATGAACACCATGGCACAATCCTAGATTAGTGTCAAAGGATTGAATTAGGTATTTTGGAACCCATGTATTCTTTTGGATGCGGTTGTGGCTATTGGTAGTCCAATTATGATTGAAAATGAGACTATAAAGGTTAGGTATAGTGACTTTTCTTTTATAATGGTCGAGTCTGATTTATCTTTTCCTCTAGTGTGACTATTTATATGATTGTGGAAGAGTTTAAATTTGATTATAAAATTAATTTGGATTATGTCCCCAATTTATGTATTAATTATTCCTCTATCGGGCATGATAAGGCCAATTGTCAACAAGGACTTCTATTTTACCTCTGTAAAAGTATGTACAATAGGTTGAAACATGCAAGCTCAAAATGCCTCTTATAATTGAACCCACTTCAGGGAGGAGGGAAAATGTTTTGAAAAGTAGAAAAAACTATTATATGCAAAAATCTAAATACAATCTGATGCATGGACTTAGTAATGTAGGAATGACATCCTTTCCTATGGTGGTGGTTTGGAAACATGTGTCTGTGAATCATGGTTCGGAGAATTCGGGTGTGCCAAAAAATGGATGGGTCTATGACACATTGCTTCGAGGGGAACCATCTATTTCCAAATGGGGTGATGTATGTTATGATTTTCCTGATAGTGATCTTATGATCTATCTTTCTTTCTTGATGGAGAAAAATTATTATCTAAAGGTAAATTGGATCATGGTTCCACAGAAATTGTTGGGAAGACTCTTCTTGGATGATCTCATTTTCTGGTTTAGCTATCATGGAAGCTGATAGTGTTGTTTCCAAGGATAACATGGATACGTAGATAGCTACTAGTGCACCTGGTCTTTCTAGATAAGGTGTGTTGGTTTCTACTACTCCAATGCATTTATAATCTACGCCTATCCTTGATTCTACGATTACGTGTGGTGTTGCTAGTTCAGGGAAGGCCTCTTCTCAGGAACATGTGTTGTCCACGAATGTCCCTACTTCTGACCTACAAATAAGTTTACATAATACGAGTGTTTTAAAGCAAATTTTTTACTAGGATTGAATCTATATGTTCTCCAATCATTGATTCTCTATACAAGGAGTGCCGGGTGATTTAATGCAAGCAGAGTGCATCATCTCTATTGACCAATGATTTTGTCTCCATGATGTTTGACTATGATGGGAACCACTCTTCTGGAAAATCATTGAGGGAGGGGCCAGCTGTTGAAGGTCCTATTGTGGATGCTGATGATCATGCTTTTCTGGGGGATAATCGGTTCACTGATCAACACATTAATATTATAGATCAAGTCGACATTGATGCTTATGGTGGGTGGAAGAACAAAAAACAATAGAGAAAGTGTAGGCTCCCATGGGGATGTGGTGTATTTCGTGGGAGAGGTGGTCAATGATGAGTGTTTCCTTCTGTAGTTTGTATTGTTGGTGTGTTTATCAACTTTACCTCGAACCTCATTTCTATAATGTACTTTTACTATATTTTTTAAAAAAAATTCCTGGGCAATGGAGTTAGACAATGGTTTGCGCTTTTCTGCTATATTATTCTAAAAGGTGTATATACATAGTCTTTCAAAATTAATATCATGACTATATAAATTATTATGAAATTATCTTTGTCATTTGAAATTTTTCTTTCATGAGGAATACAATTCAATGTTATGAAACTAATAAGGGTTTTATGTTACAATTCATCATTGATAATGATTACTCGTGATTATGAATCTAACGATAAAATATTATGATTTACCTCTCAAGAAACACATGTATTTTATTCTACTATATTTACTTCTATAGAAATAATTTTTTAACTTTCATTTTCCCCACATTATGTTCTCAATAGTTCGAAATAATATTTTTAATAAAAAGAATATATATTCCTCACTTTGGAAAAAGAAATTTCTCTTCAAAAATAAAATTTTATAAAAATATTTCCAATGAAATATTTTCAAACATATCCAAATGATTTATTAATGTATGTTTTTCAATTTTTTGACTTTTTTATAATATTTTTTAAATGAATATACTTTTTGTTTCCCCAATAATTCATATTTGTATTTTGATAAGAAAAATTTAATGATTGTTTTATTTTATCAAGTTAGACATGAATTTAAAAATCCTAATTCCATGAAAAATAACTTCTATTAAGTCATATTTTTAATTTTTCAAGGTTATCATAGAATAATTTGATTTCTTTAATATCCTTTTTTATAATTGATCCACCATCCTTGGTAATAATGTATCCATCATCACATAATGAAAGTGATACAAAAATGTGCCAGAAGTCCATAAAATTGTAACCACTTCAGAACACATGAAATGAAATGAGTTTCATAAACATTTACTTGTAGCATAAAATATGTAAAGGACATTATTTTCCTAATAAATTTATCATGGTATATCCTATGGAAGAGAAATGAGTTTGACAAAAATATTTTCACTACAAACACTATATTTTTATCGAAATAAATATAAATATATCTATGTATTTAATCCCTAGTAATAAAAAGTTAACAAAAAAGGATTCCATTTTATATTGAATCTGATCTTAAAATATATCTTGGAATATTTATCAAGGAAAATAGCATTTTAAATTTTAATACACTTTTAAATGTATTTTTTTTAAAATAAATTTATTAGAATATTATAATTAAAACATATAAAGGATGCTTGAAAATTCATTTTAAACCATTTTCAAAGAAAAATAGATTTCCACATTGAAAAGACATTAAAAAATAAAAATATTTTAAAATAATTTTCTTTGAAAATAAACTCTAAATTTTATAGAGAAATAATTAAGAAAATGTGAAATATTGATGTTGTAAAATAATATTCTTGTTGTTCCTTATAAAATAGTGATTTCATTAATTTGGTTTAGAAAAACATATATAGGTAATGTTTTTAAAACAACATTAAGATTTAAATTTTTTTTAAAAAAATAACTAAATAGGTAAAAAATTCATTAACAAATAATTTCAATAATTTTTTTTAAAAAAATGGGATTTTTTAGATAACATTATTTTGGATGAAAAAAAATTTCATTGACTGAAGAGAGAAAAAATGATATTTTTAAGAAAATCATTCTTTTGAAATCTTGAGTACATAATGAGAGGAAAATTAAAGGAAAACTTATATTCTGAGGACATAAACCAAAGTAGATTAATATTCAGGATTTTCTTGATAGAGGGATCATAATATTTCATCCATGGAATCCAATACCAGAACAATCCCAATAAATTAAGAGATTGTATAATAAAATAGATACCCCTTCGGTGACATTGATTTATAAAAACCATGAAAAATAACATAAAATGAAACATGAAATATCAAGAGAATAATAAAATTATTGATAATACATATCAATTGGAATGTATATAAACTTCATAAAAATGATATCTGAATAAAATAATGTATGACTCATAGAAGATAAATTGAGACCGAAATATCTTATTACATTTGTAACTTTTTAACCGTAAGACTAATGAAATTTTAATAAAATATTTGTTATTTATATCCCCACAATAATCATTCCAATCATCATGAAATTAATTAATGACTAGTATATACATATGATAAAATTAATAGGTGGTTAATATGGTATGTGTCATAGAGAAGTAAAAAGAGAAATAGAAATCCAAAACCATATATCTTGAACTATTTCATAAACATTTGGACATATAGAATAAAAATTATCTATTAATTATAAATATATTAAAAACCATACTTATATATATCATACTATATATGATTTACTTATCACTTCATTTTCTTTCATATTGAAAATTTATTGTTAAAATCATTTTTTAGAAAATTAATTATTTATTTTTTAGTTATGATTTGATTTTACATTTTTGGTACACAAAACTTTATAATGGATCCATAATATCCATACTTTTAACCATGATATAAATATCATATATATATATATATATATATTAAGTATATATTTATTAAGAGTAATCTAGACATGTAAGAAATGGAAAATGAAATTCATCATTCAGGGAGACGTTAGGTCGTACATACACAAGAATGTGGTTTCTGTTTAATCGATGGATTGAATTAACTATATGTCAATAATATATTATCATTAAATAATAAATGTTAAAAAATATATATTTTACATATTTTTATTTAAACATGTCCTTTTTACCTTCCTTGTAAAGCATGTGTAAATGACAAATCACACTATTTCACGATGCGGTAGTCCATCATACACAATAAAAATATTATCATATTCTTAATGAATGAAATTTAATAAGGAATATGTTAAATAATTATTCTATAATAATAATAATAATATCATAAATATCATATATAAAAAATAAATACATGATTATATACTACAATGATAGTTGGAGATGGAACATGAATAACATTGGTCTGTGGGGTGGCTGTCTTCCTTACACGTGAATGATCGTTTCGTTATCAATTTGTTTGAAGAATATAAGGATTTGGTTCATTACAATAACATAATAAAATTTTATTACATGGAATATTATCAAGTTACCATATCCAACTAGTTTATTAACAATTAACAGATTTTGAGAAAGAAATAAATTAAAAATCTCAATTAGTTATGTTACATCTTCTTTTGAAAAGTTATTTTAGTTTGGGAAAAAGTATTTTTGGGTGTCCTTATAAAAAAATAATGATTATAGGATCAGAGTACATATGTTTGGAATTTCTTTAGATACGTATTTTCAGAACAAATTTGATTTTTAGTTGTGATGATTAGAGGATAGAGGGAGTCCCTTTTTATGTTAGGTGAGTGGCACACATATAATTTTTGAAATGAAAAAGGCTTAAAATTTTATTCACATGAAAGAAGCATCCAAAATGTATCATTATCAGACATATATAATATAAAGTGTAATACAGTTATAAAATTTTTATATTATAATTTTTATTCATTTTGAACACTTCTCTCCTTATGTTAACCCCCAGTAAACCTATTTTTACCTTTATCCACGAAATTTATTTTTATTATTAATTAAGTTAAAAAAATAATTTGATCACATTATATAATAAAAATAAAAATTAATCCAAATATTTAATAAATTTTCTCAAATTCCATAGACATAATTGGATGAATTATATTTAAAATTAATCCCACGTATGCGATGAAAAATTAATTTTCCAAATAAAAAATGATCAAATGATTAAAAGGATTTGAAGAAAAAATTCAATATATAATTGATGACCATGTAATAAATTGGGTTAATATATATATAATTGAAACAATTTTAATTTTAAAGTGATGTTATTAATTATTTTATGTTTGGTAATGCTTTAAAGAAAAGTGATTTCTTAATAAAACCAGTATTTTTGATTATTCATGAAAACATTTATCTTTATAGAAAATTCCCAAAAAGTTACTCTAGGAAAAAATTTACATGATATTTTAAAAAATGAATTCAATTTTTTAAATAAATTTCTAAAAAACAAACAATAAATAAATTTTTAAATATGTATTCAGAATGTGATAAAAAAAATTCATAAAAATAAATTTTTAAGTATACAAATTATTTTTTCCATATCTATTATGTAGAGAACACATAATAATAAAGTTCAAATTTTTATTAAATATATAATATATTAATTAAATTTATAAAATTTACTAAAATTTATTTTTATAATTTATTGTTTTAAATCATGTTTGTGTGCATAAAATTATATTTTCAAAAAAAGAATAACTTTATTTTCAAATAGTTTTTTATTTATATTTATATTTAATTCGTCACCACAATAATTCATTTTATATACATTTATAAACCATATAATTTTATAAATTGGTTAATATTATTCATACCATCCATTAATAGGACCAGAATTATAATTTAATCAATGAATACGAACCATTAGCTCAAAACATTAACATAACTCATTTATTATTAGCATACACATAATCGTAGAAAATAATGTACATAATAATTAAAGGTCTATTTCCAAGACTATAATAGTATATTGGGTTCACTATCCAAACCAACTTAGTAGTAATTTTTTACTTCTAAAAATATCATAGTGTAAGGAGTCCCTTGCTGATCCAGGCTCACTACCCATTTCGGTTTAGTTTTTATAATGATATATCAATCATTTCCAAATTAAATAAAGTGAGATATAGGTACCAATATTCACATAATGAAAATAATACTTATATGTTTCACTATATCATAAAATATCCATAATATAAAAACACCAAACAAGAAATTTGTTTCATAACTATATATTTTGAACACAAATATTTGAAAATAAATATGATTCACCATTATTTCATAATTTTATAAAATAATAACTTGTGGAAAAGGAAGTGTTCTTGATAAAAGGTTATCATGGAATAAAATGTGGAAGGGAAACTTGTTTAATAAAAATATTTTTTTTATAAACATAAAACACTCATGTAAATAATAAGAAACATATCCTTGGATATTATACCAATTAAAGGATATATAGAATCAAATGGTTTCTAATTATAAATAAAATTAGTTTGAAAGAATAATCACATGTAATTTTTATTGGGGAAAATATATTTTCAAAAAAATCCATCCTATTAAAAAATAAAAATTCCTAAAATATTTTTGAAATGAATTTATTTTGAAATAACGTCAGTAAATTTTAAGGTAAAAATGTATAAAAATAATGGGCATTATGACTGGAAATTTAGATTCATGCATTACCGTTTAAAACAAATATTACATCAACATTTTCATTAATATATAAAAATTCTTGTTTGAAAAATGAAAGAAGAATCCACTATTTAATGATATATATAACATATGTAAAATTGTATAATAAATAGTTTTTATAATTTTTAAATCATGTTTTTTATAAAATATATTATTTTGTGAAAAATTGTTTTTAAATGGAGATAGAAATAATGAATATTTTTCATAAAATATCATTTTGAGCTATTAAGTACATAAAGAATGGATAATGAAATAAATATTATTTATTTTAGATAAATTACTAGAGGGGATTTAAATTATTTGTTTATTTATTGATATATTATAATATTTCATCATTGGAAGTATAATCATGAGGAATCCCAATAAATGATTATATTGTAACATAAAACCCTTACCAAATTGGTACCATTAAACTATAATCCTCATGAAAGAATAATGTTTAATAAAACATTAAATATCATGAGAATTAATAAATTTATGATTTTTAATGTCAAAAGGGATTTATATAAACCTCAAAAATATGATATGTTCATAACATAACATAATTTCTTTAAAGATAGAAAATTTAGAAAAAAGAATCACTGCTTTAGTAACTATTGAATCAGAAACCCCAAGAAAATATCTATAATACAATTTATATTTAAATACCAATAATATTATGGATAATAATTAAAATATAAATTTATAGTCAATATATACACCTCATATATGAAATATTTGTTGAATATAGAATGTGTCTCAATGAAGTAAAAAGTGAGACAAAAACACCTTACCTTATGTCTCAACATCCCTTGTACAAAATTTTACCTCCTATATAATAATTATAAGATTTATATAAACTTATTAAATAATCAATATTATATATAAAATACAATATATTATTTAATTATTACATCTTATAATCTATTTATCAATAATTCATTTTTAAAATCACAATTTAGGTAACAACTGCTCTATAATTCATGTATGTTTGGATTTATCAATTTTTGTACACTTACTTTGATCATGGTGTGATAATTTATATAATTATAAACATGATATAAATATAATATATATTCATTATTTATGTATTATAATAATTCATTATTGTTATAAATAGAATATGAATTACACTATTTATGGGGACACTAGCTCGTGCATACGCATGAACACTATTTTTCATTTTTATCAACAAATTTAATGAAATAAAGGTAAATAATATATTAAAATAGTAGAATAATTTTTATTTCATAAGTATCATATATTTTCATTAAACCCATATTTATTACCATCCATGTAAATATTTATTGAATCATAAGGCTTCGTGATGTGGTATTATACTGCTCACACGATGGACATTATTATATTCTCACCAAATGTATATTACAATGGTGTATTTGATAAAATTATTAAATATGTATTAAAAAAAAATTCATACATGTACATTTAATCCATCATTATATCATTCTGTGATAGGTGGTGATAGAAAATGAGCAACATCGGTTCATGACATTGTAGTCCACCGTTCACATGAACGGTGAATATGTATCCCATTTATTAGTAGTGGGGATGGTTTTAGTTCATGAATTTGAAAGAAAATAATATATATGATACAATTTTTTATTATATTTTAATTGATTAATAATAATTTATGCAGTCAGATAAAGAAATAATAGAGAAACTATTGTTGAAGAACATTACCAGTTTTGTGGGTATACTACATGGGTTTGCACTAAAATCAATCATTTTTTGTCATTATGAACAAAATAATGATTTTAGGATGATATCAGGCAATTAAATATGATCTATTTTTTGTTATTGGTATAAAAAATTGGTTTTTATGGTTAAATAGGGGACAATAATGGATATCCATTTATAAGTGAGGTGAGTGGCACACTTGTAATATTTGGAATGAAAAAGATTCAACATCATTTATCTCTTACTAAAATGACACAAAATGAACCATTATTAATCCATATACATAATGAGGTGTCAATATGGCTATAAAATGGGTTTTTAATATATTAGGTCATTTTTTAAAATATATTTTTTGTTTAACAACTGGTAACCCCATTTTGATCTAAATCGTGGTAAATAATTCTGACAATTTTTGAATTCATTATTTTAAATGATTAGTATGACCTTATTAAATAATAATTATTATTTTTTTTAAAATATAGAATCCTTTCTTTGAAATTAAATATATATAATTGTAAATTTTTTATATAAAATTAAACTGACTGATGCTACAGTAAAATAGTTTTCTAAATATTAATGTTTCAAAAGATAAAAAACATTATATAATATTTCATCATGAAATGATTCAAATGAACTAAATTGGAATAATTGATATATAATTTTACTAATTATACTTTATAACTGTTTATATTTTAAAAAATAAACCTTATAAATTTTTTTAATGGAAATATATCTTTCAATAATACCATTTTTTTAACTATTCATCAAAAAATTAATATTTTGAAAAGTAAATAAAACTAATCATAAGATAATTTTAAAATTATGAATCAAAAAATAAATTTTAATTTATAAAAAATTGTATTAAAGTGTCTAAAATTAATTTTATAATTTCCAAAAAAAATAAATAAAAAACCTTTTTGGAAAATTTTATTTTAGATACAAATAATGAAATTATAGAAAATGAATTAATTTTTTATCAATACACCTTATTTATATAAATCGATTATACGTAATATTTAAAATGAGTTTATTCAAATTAATTATTCCATATATAAATATTTTTTAGTAACAATATTGTTTAAATAATAATGTTAATAATTTGTCTTAGTTCGTGAAAACTAGTTGTTGTGTGTAATTTAAGGTAACAAATGAATTTAATTTATTCAAAAAAACTTATTTCAAAATATATAAAGGTATATAATTATACCCCAAGTAAAATTAATTTCACCCTAAAAATTATTTCAAAATTATATAATAAGATGTGGATACTTTTGCCTCATCATATCCTCAAGTTCTTACATAGCTTCCTTAATCTAGTGGTTTCATTACAGAAAGCTGACTAGACGACTGGACTTGTTTCAAAGAAACATGTATGTATGATTCAAAATCTCCACTACGTGTTCCATATATGAATAATCTTACTCCATAAGCATGACCTTTGAATTCAGTACATGGTGGATCTTGTATATTCATCCTCGGGAGAGACACTTGGAAGACATTATGTACATGAGAGTAGTTTGGATGAAGTTATAAATGATTGGATGTTATCCTAATAAAATAACAAATTTAAAATGGAATGATATACCTTGGGAATATTTTTACCATCTTTCAAAATCTTATTACCTTAATCCTTGGAGAAATTCATAAGAGCACAATAGAAGATGCTAGAAATTTTTGATAACGCCTATGATTATCAACAAATTTTTTTGTCATTTTTATTATGCTCTCATGATTTAATGAATGGATATAATATTCTCTATATATTTTTTTTATCAATATATCATCTTATTATATTTTTTCTCAAAATCCATTACATTACTTTGGATTTGTACAATTATTTTCCTAGATAGATTCATCAGGATCCATATGAATTCTAATGCAAAAAATATTGTTTTAGGAAAAATCATTTAAAGAAAGGTATTGATTCAAATGATAATTAAAATATAGATAATAAAATCTCAAAACATAATCTATTATTTGAAATTTTCTCTCAAACTAACCATCTATTTAAGGATGAAATATTGAGATAAAAATCAACATTTTATAAAGATCGTAATAAAGACTTACCAAAAAATTGAGGTAATCCTCTAATCTATAACAGACAAAATTGAAAGTGGTAATATATGGAACCCTATAAGTTCATTAATATAAATATAGAAACTGTGATCTAAATAGAAATATTATCTGATAGTGATGAAATTAACTAAAATTTTATGATGATTGACTATAAAACATATTGCATTATTTCTATTAGATATTTTGGGAGTTGAATGAAAATATCAATGGTGATGTTTTCCCATTTCCATCATGGTATAGCTAATAGATGTAGAATCACCTAATAATTTTTCCCCCACCATTAACATGATAATATTCAATGCACTATATTACAAACTATATGATATATCTCTTCATGCCATCCCAGTATAAATAATCATTCCAATCTATTTTCATATTCATACATATTAGCTGAATAGAGATTGAAGATTAATGGGATTCCACTAACAACAACTTCATAAAATTTGGTATTGACAGAACAAATACATGGTTTAAAAAACTCATCATTCATTTATGGTCTATGATTTAATTAATAATGTTTCAAACAATCTTTTGATGCTTTATATATTCCTTATGTAACTATTTTTTGTACTTTTGGTTTATCATGCAATTTTAGTGAAAATAATTCTCCCCCTCTTTCATGATTTCTAGATAAATTATTTGAAATTAAAGAAAGATTATATCTTTTATAATCTTCATCATGGAAAATCTAGTAGAATCATTTCAACATAAAGCATTATCCACCTTGTTTTCCTTCCCATGATAGAAATGTATTGAGAATCTATAATATTTAATCGGTTATAACTGTATTTTCTATAATATATTCAACTCCTTCCATGTTAATATATACTTAAATATTTGTGATTAGTATATATATCACACCTTCATCTGTATAGATAATGCCTATGTATCTTAAAATAAATAATCACCACATCTAACTCTTAATTTTAAGGTGTTTAATTTTTCTTATAAACCATTAAGTTTCATGTTGAATAAGATATATCCATATAATTATTCTTAATAATTCCTTCCAACCCATTTATGGATGCATCAGTATTGGTTAAGGCCTCTTCTCCTTTGCAAGGTAACATATGGATAGGTGAAATAAGTATTATTCACTTTAGTTCTATGAAAATTTCCTCACATTAACATGTATATAAGAACATATATCCTTTTGAAGTTAACATTGAGAGTTTATCTTATAGTCATGATAAATTCCCCCAAACTAGTAATAATATCCAATTAATCCTAGAAAACTACTGATATTTGTCAAAATGGTTGGTTTCGGTCAATATTCTATAGACACCATCATTGATTGATATATATATATATACTATCTCCTATGATTATATGACCTAAAAAATTAAACAATTGGCTACCAAGATTCACATTTTGTATATTTTGTATATATTTTCTCCTACTATAGGGTCATTAGTGCAATTCAATATTGATCTTTATGCTCTTACATTTCCTTGGCATAGATGAGAATATCAACTATAAATACTACCTCAAACTGATCAAGGTAATCTCCAAAGACTCTATTCATCAAATATATAATGATAGTTGGAGAATTAGTAAGACCTATTGAAAACAATATGTAATCACGAAGTCAAAAACATGTAAGAATGGATTCATGAAAATATCCTCTTTCATAACCCTCAAGTGACGATATCCAAAAAAATACAAATATTGGAAATGTAACGACCCAAAATTTTGAATAAATCTTGTTTCCTAATTTTGTGTGTTATTTTATTTCATTTGATAACATGAGTATAATTAAAATGAGACTATTGGGATTTAACTATTATATGACCATTGGTCAATATGACTGCAAGAACTAAACGTTTCTGTTATTGTCTCTAAATAAAAGTGCTTTTGGTTAGTTAATATAGAATGAAGATTCGATGGCCTCATCCAGTAGTCTTGGGATGATTGAAGCCCATCTAACAGAACTTGGGAAGGATGTAGCACCACTGGGATTTGCTCTGGACCAAACCCGAGCCGAACATCATCGTGTGAAGCTAGAATCGAATCGCCTTCACGAGAATTTCAAACTGATAGAAATTACTACTTGTGCGATGTTGGCCGAGCTGCCCTCAGATTCTCTCACCATAGCACACCTTAGAATTAGGTCATATGCTGGTGTTCTAAGGAGCCATGTGACGAGACTGTAGCTTCTTTGTGTAATCCTTTGGGATGAATAAATTGAGATTTGTTCCTTTAGTGAAGTTTGTGAAATTTCAAATGTCTGGATAATTTTATGATGTATTTTATTGATGAATTTTGAAAAAAAGGATATTTTAATATATTTATGTAAACCTTAAATAATTAATGATGTGTAATTATTTTCAAAAAATGGTCTTCTACAAAAGTGTTCAGTAAGAAATTTGGAGTCTAATAAGATCAATTTAATTATTGATGAATAGCAAATTATGAATAGTGATTTTATGCTTAGGATTAGTAATGTGACCAAATGGATTAGTAATCTCACTTAAAGAATGTTTTAATATAATCTAGGCACCTTGATTATGTAATGTGATTCAATAATATGGGTAAATAACAGTTTCATAAATTATTAGTCAACTATTAGTTTTTTCAAGTGAATAGTACTTTTTAATTAAAAATTAAATTAAAAATATTTAGAAAATTATTTTTTAAAAATGGACTTTAATTTTGAACTCAGAGCTTCAATATTATGTAATGGTAATTTTTGTGGATTTTTCTGAAAAAAATGAATTTTCGGCGAATAGTGTATTTATTTAAAAATTCAATTAAAAATATTTATAAAATTATTCTTATAAAATAGAGTTCAAATTTGTAATCAGAGAATTGATATTTGGTTAAGGTGAAATTTTGGGATTTTTCAGAGAAAGATGAATTTTCAATGAATAGTAAAAATGCAGTTTTAGGGTTTCGGTATGTTTAATAACGTCATAACTGTGTCATGATGATGACATGGGATATTTCGGTATGTTTAATAACGTCATAACTTTGTCATGATGATGACATGGGATATTGTAAGTGTTGGCCGACCAAAGGTGATGAATTATTTTATTGGGGTCTTCATGTGGCGAAACTGAATGGGAAAAACCATGGGAGAGCCCATGGTTTTGAGAAAACCACTTGTGAGGAGTCCCATGAAATTATTAAAGAATCACCTCACATTCCCTATAAATACCCACCCTTTCCTCCTTTAGTTTTCACTCCCAACTCTCCCCTAACGAAGCTCCGGTCTCATTACCTACCAAGGAGTCCTCCCAAGGTTCCCCAAGCCCTCAACATCCCATCCTTTGATTTTTAAGAGATACGTTTTAAGGTAAGGGATCCTACCTCTCTCTTTCTTTTCAAATAATCTCTTTTATGTAATTTATTTTATGCTCCATGATATTTTGTTGGAGGATGATATTTTATATTCCTCTTACTACTCTTTTCATGTTCATATGATGATAGACCCCCTCTTTCTCTCATAAATTCATTTTAAGAATTTTTAAGTGGCGCCATTAGGCTGCAGAATTTTTAAGGGATTCTTTCACCCTTCTCGTTTTAATGATCTATTTTCATGTCAAGTATTTATTGTTCTGTTTTATTATGTTGGGGTATGATCTATATATCTATCATACTGATATTTTATGTTCATATGATGGGATAGAACCTATTTTATCTCTTCAATTCAGTATTTTGACGTTTTGAGTGGCGTCGTTAGGCTGCCAAATTTTTAAGGGATTATTTCACCCTTCTCGTTTTCAAGATCTATTTTCATGTCAAGTATTTCATGTTCCTTTTTATTATGTTGGGGTATGATCTCTATATATATCATACTGATGTTTTATGTTCATATAATGAGAGACCCTATTTGACTTCATCAATAAATTTTTTTGATGTTCTATGTGACGCCGTTAGGCTTCCGAATTTTCATAAGAGAAATCTTATTTTTGTCTTCCTTCAATGTTTTTCAATTCATATGGTATGTCTTTCAAATTTCCATACCATGTTCTTATATACATTATATTTTACCCCTATATTGTGTTAATAATCATTTATGAGTTGGTGACTCATGTCCCCTCTCTTTTCAATGTTTTCCAAAACCCTGTAACATAGTTGTTATGCTGCAGAATTTTCGTCTCAAAATGTCTCTCTCTTTTTCTCAAATTCTTTTAATTTATTAAGTGAATACTCAAAGATATTTTTTTACAGGGTATTCACATATATATCAAAATGTTCTATTTTAATTCTGGGAATTACATACACAAAACCCAATTTCCTTTTTCGTGGGTTTAAAGTGACATAATGATCAGGTCTTTAAATCAGTTTTTAAAACGTTGTGACTATGAAAGGAAACCCATTTCTTTTATTCTATATCATTTTTTTATGAAATGTTTTATGATGATATATGTATCTCACATGATAATAAAGAAAAATTTAAGGGTGCACTCTGATAGCGCTTCAATGCATGGGGTAAAGACATAATCTCTAGAGATGACCATTTTTAATGACGCCTTGGTGAGTAACCTTGGTAAATTTTAATGACACCTTGGGGATGGACCTTGGTGAAATGGAAATGATTTTCAATGTAAAATGTTTTAGCCACTTCTTCAAGTTTTGAAATATGTTATTTTTATTATGATATACCTCATGATTTCTTACTCATTCCTTAAAGTTCTTTTTCATGACTTTATCGATGTGTCTCAAGTTCACATGTTAAATGTTTCGATTGTTTCCCTTACTGGGACTTCTGCTCACCCATTATTTTGATGTATGTCCCCAGGTTATGAGATGTAGTAATGAACCTAGGATGAACATAATTAGAATCATTTCAGGTGTTTAAGAAGGATGTTTTATTTTTTCATGTTTTAAGTTCCTGGTTTCCAAGACATTGAACCTTAAAGATCCTCGGTTTTGTAAAATGTATTGAAAATTTATGTTATAAAAAGGCGGGATTCCATAGTTGGTATCAAAGGATGGTTTAGTTATTTGTGGAAATCAAGATATGAATACTTTTGGAAGAATCTTATAGAATGTGTAAATATAGAAAATATTCCTGGTATTTTGGTGAGTATTGAGTAAGGGGTTGCCAAGAAAATACATACATTTCTGGATACTAGCAGGTAGAGGTGGCTCTGGTGCAGATGTACATAGTCGTAAAACCCAAAAACACCTCTTTGAGCTAGAGTCGAATGGAAATGGGTACACGACAATGGGCCTTTCTGCTCTCTTGGTTACGACACTTCTGGGGGATATTATTTGGTAAATTCACATGCTTAGTATGAACCATTATTAATGGAACAAAGATAAAATAAAATAAAGATTTACATATGAATATATGATCAAGGATAACCTAGATTGGATCCTAGGGGATCACGTGTTAGGGTATACTTTCCTTCTACAATTTTATCCATCTATGCTTAATGTTTCCTTTTAATGATTATTGGCTAAGTATTTAAGCCCCTAATTATACTTTCATTTGTTAGTTAATGGCAGGAAATGAAAGAACATGTCCCAACAACCAATGTGATAAGAAAAGTGACCATTTCCCTATTAATGTGACATAGATGATGAGAGATCAAGTTGAACATATTGTGATTATGCCAAACCAGCTATCAAAAATCACAATTTATAATTGGTGCCTAGATGAATGCCCAAATTCATCATGTAAGAAGAAGACAAAGTCTCAAGGATGTTCATCTGATCATGCTGATAAGGGAAAGATGCCCCAATTTCTTTTTGGAAAATAGTGTGGGAAGTTGCACCAAGGAGAATGTCACAATGGAACCGGGAGATGTTTTATGTGTTGGATGAAAGGGCATAAAGTATCCAATTGCTTTAAAAAAATTGATAATGTGATGAATATAGATAAGGTTCGGTCTGATGTACCTTATTCATTTCGATGTCATAAATGTGGAGAAGTTATACATTATCCAAGGCAATGCTCTCTTGGAATGGATTGGAAGCAAGATGAGCATAAACAATCTTCGAGGACAAGGGAACAATGCAATTCCTCTATTGAGATGAATAACGATGACTAAAGTACATGTAACTTCTTCGCAATAATTGTCTATGTCATGTTGTATTTTAGTTTGTTCTCTATGATCATATATTTTATGTTTTCTAAGATCATCGAGTCACAACCTAAGATGGTTTTATATCATTAAGGAAAAGATTTATTATTATGTACCAAATGTTGATGTTGTGAAGCTGTTCTTCTTGAAAAAAATGATGATTAGGTGATTAAAGGATGATTATTATTTTGGAAGACGTTCAATATTTTGGAAACCATATTTGACCGAGGTAAATAGATTACTACAATATTTTTGTTGGGGAGTAAAGGTTGACTTATATTTTTAATAATTGATGAATTTAAGGTAATCTTATGGTAATATAGGTTAGTTATGGAAATGATTAACCTATCATGGGGAAAATATGTTTAGGTTAGCTACTTTTGTTATAAGATGATAGGAGTGGTTGATGTTGTTTGGAGATGATCGATGAAGTTTATTTTAGAAGACTATGTTATCAAATCCTTCTCGCATTTGGGTTTCAATCTTAGATTGGTTTATTTTGTGGAATTTTAAGGATAGTTTTTTATGGAATTGTTTATGATTAACTTTGGGTAGTACCATGGAATTTTGAAGATTTAATTATTTTTCCCTTCCAATGGGATTGTTTATTTTTTAATATTTGTTTTATCTTACCCTTTCTCTTTTTGGGATAATAGAAGAAATAGATAGTAAATATTTGGTGGACTATGTAGAAGATGATTCTTATGCTTTGATGAGACTAAATAGTTTTGAATGCTCATCGTTTGGAGAAAAGATTAGTTTTGGTAGAAACTTATTAAATGATGAAACTCTACTTGAAGGTAGGTATATTTCCCTGTTTATTATTCTATGTAGTAAATGAATTCCTCAAAACAATGAAAAGGAATGTAAAACAAAAACATTGTCTGTTAACATTTCCTACTGGGAAATCAAATCCCGTTTAACCCATCAGAAGTTTGCGATTTTCTTATTGTTAACTTTCTCCTAATCATATTTTCTATCACTTTGCCTCAGAACATGACCCTTTATTTTCTCCTCCATGTCCATGTTTTCCTACATGGAATCGTAGTACGGGTTAAATTGGGTGACCTTTTTTTACTTCCCTTTCATTCTTTTAAAGTAATAGTGTTATTGACTGTTTTTTCGATGGGGGACTTTCAATTAAATTTCCAATCCCAATTTTAAAAATTAAGAGGACACAATTTCTTAAGGGGGGAAGATTGTAACGACCCAAAATTTTGAATAAATCTTGTTTCCTAATTTTGTGTGTTATTTTATTTCATTTGATAACAGGAGTATATTTAAAGTGAGACCATTGGGTTTTGACTGTTATATGACCATTGGTCAATATGACCATTAGAACTAAACGTTTCGATTATTGTCTCTTAATACAAGTGATCTTGGTTAATTAATATAGAAAGAAGATTTGGTGGCCTCATCCAGTAGTCCTGGGCCGATCGAATCCCATCTAACAGAACTTGGGAAAGAGGTAGCACCACTGGGCTTTACTCTAGACCAAACCCAAACAGAAATTCATCGTGTGAAGCTAGAATGGAATCGAATTTGCGAGAAGTTCAAAATGATAGAAATTACTACTCGTGCGATGTTGGCCGAGCCGCCCTCAGATTCTCTCACCATAGCACACCATACACTTAGCTCATATGCTGGTGTTATAAGGGGATATGTGACGAGACCATAGCTTCTTTGTGTAATCCTTTGGGATGAATAAATTGAGATTTCTTCCTTTAGTGAAGTTTGTGAAATTTCAAATGTCCGGATAATTTTAGGATGTATTTTATTGATGAATTTTGAAAAAAAGGATATTTTAAAATATTAATGTAAACCTTAAATAATTAATGATCTATAATGATTTTCAAGAAATGTTCTTCTGCAAAAGTGTTCTATAAGGAATTTGGAGTCTAATAAGATCAACGCAATTTTTGATGAATAGTAAATTATGAATAGTGATTTTACGCTTAAGATTACTAATGTGACCAAATGGATTAGTAATCTCACTTAAATAAAGTATTAATATAATCTAGACACCATGATTAAGTAATGTATTCAATAAAATGGGTAAATAAAGGTTTCATAAATTATTAGTCAAGTATTCGTTTTTTCTAGTGAATAGTGTTTTTTAATTAAAAATTTAATTAAAAATATTTAGAAAATTATTTTTATAAAATGGACTTTATTTTTGAACTCAGAGAATCGATATTATGTTATGGTAATTTTTGGTAATTTTTCTGAAAAAAATGAATTTTCGGTGAATAGTGTATTTATATAAAAATTAAATTAAAAATATTTAGAAAATTATTTTCATAAAATAGATTTCATATTTGTAATTAGATCATTGATATTTGGTTAAGGTGAAATTTTGGGTTTTTTCTGAGAAAGATGAATTTTTAGTGAATAGTAAAAATGTAGTTTTAGGGTTTCGGTATGTTTAATGACATCATAACTATGACATGATGATGTCATGAGATATTATAAGGGTTTTCCGACCTAAGGTGATGAATTATTGTATTGGGGGCCCCATGTGGCCTAACTCCATGGAAAATACCATGGGAGAGCCCATGGTTTTGAGAAAACCACTTGTGAGGTGTCCCTTGAAATTATTAAAGTATCACCTCACCATCCCTATAAATACCCACCCTTTCCACCTTTATTTTTAACCCCAACTCTCCCCAAAAGAAGCTCTGGTCTCATTACCTCCCAAGGAGTCCTCCCAAGGTTCCCCCAAGCCCTCAAGATCCCAACCTTTGAGTTTTAAGAGATACGTTTTAAGGTAAGGGATCCTACCTCTCTCTTTCTTTTCAAGTAATCTCTTTTATGTCATTTATTTTATGCTCCATGATCTTATGTTGGATGATGGTATTTTATATTCCTCTTACTGAAATTTTCATGTTCATATGATGAGAGACCCCCTCTTTCTCTCATAAATTCGTTTTATGAATGTTTTAGTGGCGTAGTTAGGCTACCTAATTTTTAAGGGATTCTTTCTCCCTTCTCATTTTCAAGATCTATTTTCATGTTAAGTCTTTCACATTCCTTTTTATAATTTTGTGGTATGAAATCTATATCTATAATACTGATATTTTATGGTAATATTATTAGAGACCCTATTTGATCTCTTCAATTTAGTATTTTGATGTTTTAAGTGGCGTTGTTAGGCTGCCGAATTTTTAAGGGATTGTTTCACACTTCTCATTTTCAAGATCTATTTTAATGTCATGTATTTCATGTTCTTTTTTATTATGTTGGGGTATGATCTATATATCTATAATACTGATATTTTATTTTCATATGATGAGATACCCTATTTGACCTCATCAATTCATTTTTTTGATGTTTTAAGTGACAACGTTAGGCTGCCGAATTTTCATAAGAGAAATTTTATTTTTGTCTTCCTTCAATGTTTTTCAATTAATATGGTATGTATTTCAAATTTCATTACCATGTTCTTATATCCATTATATTCTGTCCCTCTACAGTTTTATGAATCATTTATGAGTGGGTGACGCATGTCCCCACTCTTTTCAATGTTTTCAAAAACCCTGTAACATAGCAGTTATGATGCAGAATTTTCGTCTCAAAATGTCACTCTATTTTTCTCAAAATATTTTAATTTATTAAGTGAATACTCAATACTATTTTCCTATAGGGGTATTCAGATATATATCAAAATGTTATAATTTAATTCTGGGATTTACATACAAGAAACCCATTTTCCTTTTTCGTGGGTTAAAGTGACATAAAGATCATATCTTTAAAGAAGTTTTTAAAACATTATGATGATGAAAGGAAACCCATTTATTTTATGTTATATGGGTTTTTTATGAAATTTTTGATGATGATATATGTGGCTTACATGATAATAAAGACAAATTTTTGGGTGTGCCCTGATAGCGCTCCAATGCATTGAGTAAAGACATAATCTCTAGAGATAACCATTTTTAACGACACCAAGGTGAATAACATTGATAATTTTTAATGACACCTTAGGGATGGACCTTGGTGAAACAGAAATTATTGTCAATGTTAAATGTTGTATCCATATCTTCATGTTTTGAAATATGTTTTTTTTATTATGGTATGACTCATGATTTCTTTGTCATGCCTTAAAGTTCTTTTTCATGACTTTATTGATGTATCTCAAGTTCACATGTTAAATGTTTCCCTTGTCTCTGTTACTGGGCCTTCTGCTCACCCTTTCTTTTGATGTATGTCCCCAGGTTATGAGATGTAGTAATGAACCTAGGATGAACATAATGATAATCCTTTCAAGTGTTTAAGAAGGATGTTTTCTATTTTCATGTTTTAATTTCCTGGTTTCCAAGACACTAAACCTTAAAGATCCTCATTTTTGTAAATTGTAATGAAAAGTTATGTTATAAAAAGGTAGGATTCCATATGAAAAGTATTGTGATTATTGTCGTTGATAAAACATGTCATCAATATGGGTTAGAGGATACTTTTTATTATTTCTCATATTGTTTATCTTCATTTTATATAGTAATATATGAAGTAAAAATTGATACAAACATAATAAAAGTATAAGATTTATCTCAATAAATTAAATAAAATCAATTATACATATTACATGATGAAAATTTTCAACATTATGAAAAAAAATTTAATAAAAATTTATATGCTTAACAACTTCTCTTATGAATTACTGGTCTTTTCACAAATAAAAATCCATGTGTTTGTGGTGGTTAACTTTATAATGACCTTGTTCTCTATCATTTACTATCATTATTTGGGTTTTAGTTTTCACATCAATGTAAATTTTTTCACTTCCCTTATATGATATCCTATATGGGATCCATGATATGTTTTATTTTAGATTACCTTACTATATCCCTCGGTCTATGATTTAAATTTTTATTTACCATTTTTATGATTCGAGTTTCCGATAAAGGGATTTTCTAATATTAACCAATTGATTTTCAAGACCAAGATTATATTATGTGGATGAATTTTATTTAAGGGGGTATAATGTTACACCCTAAGATTTTATGAAGCATTTTTATAATAATGTTAATTTTTTAATAGGTTTTGTTACAATCCATATTGAGTTTTTTTTTAAAAAATGATATACTATTAAAATATTATTATATAAAAGGGTAGTAGTCAGAGAGACATTTAAATGGAGAGTATGAATGAGATTAACAAAATTTTTCAAAAACATGGTTTACACATGAATATATAATTAATTATTTGATTAAAATTTATTTGTAAATAAAAAATAACCATTTGGAAGAAAATGAAATATTTTTCTAAAAAACAACTTCTATTCATGAAATTTTTTCAAATCAATAAATTAAAAAAATCAGTTTGCGTGAATGAATTTAATAAAATTTATATTAAATATAATAAATTATACTTTTAACATTCATGTTATGTGTTATCTTTAAAATTTAATAATATAAATCCAATTTTATGCTTAAAAACTATATTTTTGTAATAAGCAGTTTTGTATCCTTTTGCACACATATTTTAAAAGCAATTTTTAAATTTTATGAAAAGTTTATTTGAAAAAATAAATTTAATATTTTAATTAATAATTTAAAAACTTGTGGGATTTAAATTTTAAAAATCTCTTAATTTTTTTCAAGTAATATATAAAAATACATTTGATTATAACGATTTGTCATTTCATTTAATAAATTTTAAAACGTTAATAAAATTTAATATTTTTTTAAAGTAAATTTAAACCCATTATATTTATATATTATAATTTATTTCATTGAATAAAATTTTATATTTAATTTTAATTTAAAATATCTATAAATTTTATTAAAATTTTCCTTTTTGAAACCACTTTATTCCATTATCTGTAGGATTCAATTTAAATCAATTTTTTTTACTTCTGTGAATTTATTTTGGAAAAAAATATCAATAATTTAAAATAAAGATATGAGAATTTGAGAATATCATATTTAAACCTTACCATATATATCACTAATTAAAATACTAAGTCATTATATAAATATTGGTAGTTCATATGACATGTATCATAATGAAATAATAGAACATGATCCATGTGAGGAAAACATTGACATAAGACATGGAATTGTGGCATAAAAATTCGTATATAAAATTGTTTCATTATTAATCAAGGAAAATTTACAATACTAATATCTTTTAGTGGGATCCCTACCACATCCATCATAGAAGTCCAGGTTCACTCTCAAGGCTATCACAGTGCAAAAATTCTCTTACTCAACTGGGTTCACTCCATCTTATAGTCTTATTTTATCTCTTGAGATATCAATATTAACATAGTGAATTTGAGGGAGATATATGTCCCACCCATATTTCGTTATAACATCCGAACCTTCAATTGTTATAATTTAACCACCATCAAAAAATTAAAACTATACATATGTGTTCCATAAGATTATAAAACATTCATCATATCAAAAACCATGAAAATAAATGGATTTCATGAACATTTCATCATAGAATAGCTCATAGGAATGTAGTGGGTTTAATAATAATCTTATCATTATTAATAAAAAATGATTCTGAGATATCATGTTGTAAATTTTATTTAGGAATATATCCTTTTCACATTGAAAAACAATTATTAAATGATAATAAAATTAAATTCTTTTATTTTAATTTATCATTTAAAACATATAATGGAAGCATTAAAAACCATTTAGAATATATATCGTGGAAAATATGTTTTCAAATGTCGAAATAAATAATTTGAAATAATTCTTTTGAATCATTTTACTTGAAAATAATTTGGGGAAATTATAAATTATGTGATAAAAAATGAGTGGTCAGCACTATGGAAAATAAAATTCATGATATACTTATTAAAATATTGTTTCATTTCACATTTTTGGTGAAATAAAAATTACCATTGTTTGGAAAATTACCTAAAAACTCATTTCAAAAAATTTTGTTAAAAAATTAATACATCAGTAAATATTTATTTAATAAATATATTTGAGAATGTTAAAATTTATTTTTGAAAAAATGTCTTTATAAGAAAGAGTGTTTTCGATCATAGAGATAAATAAGGTAGGTTTTTATTTAAAAAATAAAATTGAAATGTAGATTACATAATGAGAAAAAAATAAAGTTAAAAATTTTAATATCATTAAATAACAAGATTATAAGATCATACATGTGTTTTTTTATAGATACATAACAATATTTCATCATGGGATGCATAATCACGTGCACTCCCAATAAATGATGATATTGTAACATAAAACCCATACCACTTTGGTAACATTGAATCATATTGCCCATGAAATACTAAAATTTATTGGAAATTATAATTTAATAATAATATATAAATTCATAATATAACATGTAAAATGGGATTTATATACACTTCAAAAAATAATATAGGTTCATAACATTACATGTGTTTGAAAGAAAGAAGAATGACGTAAAAACCTCATACCTCTATGGTATCTTTTGATTCATAAGATTCATTAATGAGTGAAACTAAAATAGTTATGAAAATAAAAATAATATTCATTTGAATAATAATAAAATAAATTCCTGTTAAATATAAATAACCCAAAAAATAAATATGTGGTGAATATGTTAGTTGTCTTACAAAAGTTAAAGGTGGGTGTAAAAGAACATAAATTATGTCTCAACATCTTTTATACATGTTTAAACATCATATATATTAAATATAAGTTCATTTTACATCAACTAATGGATTTTAATTATATATATCATAAAAAATATAATTTAATTATGACCTTTTTTACATATTTATTATCATTTCCATGTTTATGCCATATTTTAGGCAATGACTACTTTGTTTTTCAAGTACGTATAGATTTGTTATTTTTCTGTTCTCTTACAATGATCATGGTTCCATAATATCCATATTGTTAAAACATATATCAATATCATATATTATATATATATATATATATATATATTAATATTTATAGTAGTCGTTAAAATTTTGCAATAGAAAACAAAATTCACAGTTCAAGGAGACGGTACGCCATACATACACAGGAAATATTTTCCATTTTATTGAAAAATAGGAATAAATAATGTTATATAATATATTATCATTATAAAATAAATTTTAGGTTATATATACGAAATAATTTCATTAAAACCAACCCTATTTACTACATTTTTTATAGTGAATGAATCAAATTGCTTTAAAAGGTGGTAGACCACTATATACACGGGCGGCATTATCATAGTCCAAAAGAATGAAGAGTAAGAATATATATGTGCTATAATAATTAAAAAATATTATTAATATAATAAATGTCATATAAAAAAATTTAATCTATAATTTTATCTTTCAGAGAGATGTGGGTTTGGATAAATAAATTTAATCAATTCATGAGATTGTAGTTTTCCATATACACGAATGATTATCTCACATACAATTTTATAGAAGAGGAGAAGTATTTAGGTTATTAAACTATCATGATAAAATCTTTTTATATATAATATAATTTTTACCTCATCTCATCATGTTTTAATAATAAATAAATAAGTATGAGGATGAACTAAAATAAATCACTGAATGGAAGATATTACCTCTTATTCAGGAAACATCATTTGGTTTGCACCAAAATAATTATGAAAAAATATTTATGAAAAAATATGAAATATATTACTATTGGAGTAAATTGAATATTTTATTTCAGTAGTTATTATCTTATCCAATTTGATTTGGTAGTGTGATGACGACACGATAGTGGTGGCCTTTTATAATTGAGGGGAGTTGTAGACTTGTAATTTTTGAAAAGAAAAATATGTAATCACAATTTTCACATGTAAAAAGGGTGAAAATAGGCCATTAATGATTATATAATATTTATGTTCTATATATTTTTCCAGAAATTGGATTTGGACATGTTTTTAATAATTTTAAACAATTATCTTTGTAGTTTAATCCCTGCAAACCCATTTGTACCATAATTGCAATTATTAATTTTAATGTTAATCCAGCCGATCTGACGAAAAAGTGGGGTTTCAAAGAAAAGATGATCAAATGTTTGAAAAGTTTTTATATCTAAATACAATATAAAGTTGATTAAAATGACATAAATTTAATTAATATATATATATTTGGACTAATTTATTTTTAATGTCATTTATTTAATGGTAAAAAATAGAGGATCATTCTTAATAAAAACCAGTACTTTTAACTTTTCATCGATAAATTTATTTCCAAAAAAAATTATTATAACAAAACCTGAAGATAATTTTGATTTTATTTTTTCAAAATTTAATTTCATTTATTCAGATAATTTTTCTAAAATAGAAAAATAATTAATTTTAAAATAAGTGCATACAATGAGATAAAACAATATTTTTATGAAAATATAGTTTTAAGTGTATAATTGGATATAGTCTTAAATTTCATAGAAAAAACATTATATGAATTTTAAACAATTGAGTTAATATATTATTTATAATATTCATAAAATTAATTAACCGAAAGTGATATATTTAATTTATGTAAGTAAAACACACATGTGTGTTTTTATAAAAAGAATTTCTTAGAAAAATATTTCCCATATTTTTAATTAGTTTCTATTTTTATTTCTAATTAATTGGTCACCAATAATTCATTTAATATACTTGTTGAAAACATATATCTTCATATGTTAGTTAATCCTTTTGATACCACCATTCAATTTTCTAGATTATAAAAACCAAATAAAATAAAAATAATAATAGCATGTCATGTTTCTTTTAAGATTGTTATTACATATAACACAAGGTAAACAAATTATTGTGCATAATGGAAAATGTCAACAATATTAATTTTATTTTATTAAAATATTTCATGAAATAATAGAGTGTTACATTATTTCCCACTTAAAATTAATTTTTCTCTAAAAATTTGTTCCTTTGTTACAAACAACTATTTATAATTTAAAATTAATATAATCCTAGGTTTGTACATACCTTCATATTTCCATTAGTTTTTCCAAAAAAAACATTTACTAGGTGAGTTTTCTTCTTCAATACCACTTTTTCTATAATATATACAATCCCCATTGTTTTTTCTTTATAATATTAATAATAATGTAGATGCACGACTACTGACTTCATTACATGTGATGAAATAGGTATGTACATTTCAAGAGAGATACATAGAAAACATGATGAACTTAAGAGAATTTCAGTGGAATCACCAATCGATAGGATACCATCCTGATAAGAACAATACTTTTGAAGGGATCAATATACATAGAGATTATTGTTTTTAATATCAAAAGATCATATTCATCCATTTGTTATGATTCGATAAATTTCATCAACCTCTATAATTTCAATAAATAAATATTATTTTTCTGTTTGAAGTACTAATGGATCACATGATACAAACAAGAAAGGTAATTCATTCTTTCTCTCTATAATTATCATCAATTTTTTATATATTTGGTTATATAATATGAACATAAATCATTTTATGGTGAGTTAATACATTTATCTCTAAAACATTATCAAAATATAAACTTAAACTATTTAATAAATGGTTAATATTATGAAACTTTAACATTGAAAATTTTTTAAATAAGATCACTAAAATTATGAAAATTGACTTATCAATAATCACAAAAATATCATAACGTAGCTATTAGTTATCACATACTAAATATATTAATATATTTTTCATATATTCTCTTAAAAGCTGGTACAAAATATATTTATCATTAAACCTTAATGAAAAAAAATGAAATTCATTATTCATTGAATAAAACCATACATTATTGAATATATTCATAAAAACTGTTTTTTTTTGTAAACACTATAAATTATAACAGTAATAAATTTTTCCAAATAAAATCATTCCCTTCAATGTCCATCAATACAATCCAATATACCAAATGAAACATAGGGAGATACAGGCCCCCCATTCATTGGATATAACGTATCTATTATCATTGGTTATAATGTAACCAACATCACATAAATAAATCTGAACATAAGTGTTCCAAAATATAAAACACATTCATTATGAAAAGACACATGAAAATAAATAAGTTTCATTTTCATTTACAAATAGAACAACCAATGGAAAAGGATCATGTTTTATAATCATTATACCATCGTTCAACACATGGAAATAAAGAGGGATTTATCTACTACTTTCCCTAAAAAAATAAACCATTTGTAGAATTAATAAGAATTTTATGTTTGAATCATATTCCTAATATATTGTAACTAACATAAAATGATGTCACTTTGGATGGAAAATTAATTTTATTGATCAATCAGACCATGTATAGAAGAAAATATTTTTTCTACATTAAAAAAATATTTTTAAAACATAATTTTTTTTTTCAAAAAATAATTCATTGAAAATATCCTTCATAAATTATAAAATATGAATTAAAAATAATTCAAAATGTCTATTCTGGAAAAACACCTCCAAATATGAAATAAAAATTCAGAGACAAAAATAATTTTCCAAATCATTTTCTTTAAAACAAATCATAGGAGCTTATAATGGAAGCATTAAAAAATAAGTTTTCATGATGATGAAAAATATGGTTCACTGTGTAAACATTAAATTAAAGATTCATTTCACATTGTTGCTAAAAGATAAAAGAGAATTGTTTGTAAACTTTCATGGATATATTTTTTCAAAAACATGAGTAAAAAATGAATACAATGGCTATATAATTATTCCAAAAATAAATTGTATAATGTTAAAATTATTTTTTATAATCATTTTAATAAATAATTGTTTTTGAGTAAAAAAGGTTTTTGACTAAAGAGAAAAATAAAGAACCATTCTGATAAAAACATAATTTTGATATATTGAGTACATAAAGTAGAAAAAATGAAGGTCAAGTAATTATTCTCTTGATATGAGATGTTGATAATTAAATACGTGTGTTACTTGATAGAAATATCATAATATTTCATCATTGGATGAAAAAACATTAACAATCCTGATAAACTGTGAGATTTTATCATAAAACCCTTACCACTTTTGTAACATTGAATCATAATTCACATGAAATCATAAAAAAATATTAATTTGAATTAAAATTATTATAAAATAATAAATTAAATGAAATTTAAAAGGGGTTTTACATTCACCTCATAAAATAATCTAGATGTATAACATAATTTATATTTCAATGATAAAATATTTTAGCAAAATAACTCAGCACATCAGTATAATTTGATTAGTAAGAATCATGAAAGATTGATACTCTAATTTATATGTAAATCCCCATAATTATATTTATAATAATAATTAAAGTCACACATTTGATGTATATAAACTATAAAAAATAAACAGGTGACGAATATGGCATGTGTCTCATACAGATAAAAAGATTGATGAAAATCCCTTACCTAAATTATCAAATTATTTTATATACATTTGATCAAAATGTATTATAAATATAATATTATTATAAAACTATTACTAAAATAAACATATATATATATATACCATACTATATATTATTGAATTTTGACCATTTTTTCATGGTTGTTTATAAATCCTTGTTAATATCACATTTCTGATAATAACCACATTGTTTTTCATGAATGTTTGGATTGGTAATTACCAATAATATAAATAATGTTAGCCATTATATAAATATCATATTTCTTGATTATATATGTATTTTTATTATTCAGTAAAATCTAATATTGAATATGAGACAAACTCTTCAGGGAGAAGATAAACATTACATATACATTAACGATATTTCCTTTTTCTCAACACATTGAATTAAATAAATTTTATTATTATATTCTCATGATAGGATAACTTTAATGTCATATATATATTTAATATTTTTATTTAATACTATACTAATTACCTTCCTTTTAAAGTGTGCGTGAGGAATTAATCACATCACTTTGCGAGGTGGTGTCTTGTCGCAAACCGGAACAATGTTATCATATTTTCATGGTATAGAAAGTAAAAAAAAGGAATATGTGAAATAATTACTCTAAAATAATAAAAATATCATAAATATCATTTAAAAATAATAAATTAATCAATATATATATCTTTGGTAGGTTGTTATGGGAAAAAATAAAATCGATTCATGAGGTTGTAGTCTGTCATAAAAAATTATGATTTTATGTGCCATTTTATTAAATATTATAAGTATTAACTTCATAAAATTAAAATTATTACATATTATAATATATAAGATAATTAAGTTATCATATAATCAGTTTTTAAGAATTATTTAATAATTTAGATGGGGAAATAAAATAAAATACTCGATTATGGACATTAACTCTTCTTCAGTGAACTTCTTTTGATTAATAGAAAAATTAAAATTAGGATGGATTTATAACCAAATTATGTATTATAGGTGGATATGAGGGAATTATGGAGTTTATTTATGTTTTTTTAGATTAACCAATGGGTTTTTTATGTGTGAGGAGGATAGATGAGTGGGTGTCCATTTATATGTTCGGAGAGTGAGAAACATCTAAATTTTGAAAAAAAAGGGGTGACCACATTTTTAACAATCTAAATGGATCCAAAATGAGAAACTATAAACCTTTGAGGATTTACAATATTAATATATATAGGAATTGTATTTTTAAAAGTTTTGGGTCATTTTTAATCATTATATTTTATGTTTTACCCCTAGTAAACCCATTTATAAATTAATCATGGTAATTATGTTTTACAGTTTTTACTATTTGTGATAGTATAAAAATTAATTTAACATTATTAGATAATATTATTATTAATATTACATATGTGGAATCAATTTTTTAAAATTAAATTCACATAAGAACCAAATTTTAATTATAAATTAATCCCATAGGCATGCTGAGAAAGTGATTTCTCAAAGAGAAAATGGTCAAAAGTTTAAAAAATTAATAAAAAATTAAACATTATATTGATTATAATGAAATTAATTTGACTAATCGATATATAATTGAACTAATTGTACTTTTAAGAGATAATTAAAATAAAATTTACGTTGTATGTTATTTGAATTAAAAATATAATTAAAATTTTCAAATAACTTTTTTATATTATCAATATTTTTTTAAAAGAGAGTTGAAAATGAGAGTAAGGAGCTTTTTATGAAAATAATTTTTTTAAGTATATAATTGGATTTATCATTAACGCCTATCTAGAAAATAGATAAGATGGATATTAAACTTATCATTGAATGTATAATATATAAATATCATTAAAAAGATTCAATAAATGTTAATTTTTATTAATTTATATATTTAATAATTGGGTCTAATATAAAATTATTTTATAAACCAATATTTTCACTATTTTCACATGGTTTATATTGCAATTTTTAATTTACTATTCACTAATGAATTCCTTTTATATAAATGTTGAAAATATATATTTTACAAAATTAGTTAATCTTATTCATATTCACTATTCAATGTCTAAAAGGTTACTATAATATTAAAAAAATAATATGTTATAATATGGCCCATTTTTATTAAACATAGTGTGGCATGTAATTCGAGAAAAAAAAACAGTTTTACGTGTAATTTGAAATATCTAAAATATTCAAATTATTTGAAAAAAATATATTTCAAAAAATATATCGATTTCCCATTAAAGGAAATACCCACATTAAAATTCCTCCCTTTTTATGATGAAAAGAGGACACATCGACCACATCACATTGTCTAATCCCACATATCTTTCTTAAACTGGTGGTTTCCCAAAAAAATAAAATTGACCAAGGGAGGGGTCTTGTTTCCAAAAAATTTATCTATTTTATCCATAATATTTTATAGTTATTACACATAATAATTATAGTAATGTAATATTATTACCATTGAGTTTAGTTTATGTGGGGGATCCAGTTTGTACTTCCTCTAGGGAGATACATGTAACACATCATTGACCAAATAGAGGATTTGTGGAATATTAACAAGATTAAATATTGTTCCAATGAAATGAATCATATCAATGTGATTTATATATTTAGGGATTATGTTTTTATTATATCATAAGAACTATTTAATCCTATTTTTTCATTTCTATAAATTTCTTCTTCTTATCTTTCTCCATGAAATTAAGATGAATTATTTTATGCCTAAAGCACTAACAGATCAAAATATCCAGAGCATGATTTTAAGTAATTCTTCATATCTCTATATATTTTTTTAAAAAATTAATTTTGGATATCAAATATTCATAAATCCTTACATGGTGAAGTAATACATTAATCACTAAAAATAATCCAAATATCTCCACAAACCATTTTAGTCATGGTTAATATTCCAACACTTCCAAAATTTAAAATTAATAGAAAAGGTTCCTAAAACTCCTAAAATCAATTTATCAATAATGACCAAAATAACATGAAGTATATATTAATTTCACATACGAAATATTTGAATACATTAATCATATATTTTAACGAAACAATGTAATCACCAAAATTACCATAAAACCTTAATGAAAACATATATGATTCATCAATTCTTGAATATAACCATTTTTATTAAATATAGTTCATAAATAAAATAATTATATAGAATCAACTTTAGAAAAGTATTTTTAAAATATAAAAAATTTTCCTATATGTTTCATCGAGAAAAAATTTTAATCATAAATTGAATATTTAAAATTCAATTAAAAGTAATCATTAGGAAAATATCCGTCCAAAAATTGATTTTTTTTAAAACACAAAACATTTTCAGAACCCCTTATTTTTTAAAAGAAATATTCTCATGTTATTAGGGAATATTTAATTCAATTAGTGCTCATGATGGTAGAAAATATAATTTATTCTCTAAAATTTTAATAATACATACCTTTTTCATTTTCAGTAAAAGACAAATATGCATTGATTGGATGATAACTTGAATATTACATTTAATTTTTGTGATCAATAGGTAAAACACGAATAAAAATTATTTAATTAATGATTTAATTAATTTAAATAAAATTATAATGAATTTATGAGAACATGGTTTTGGAAGAAAAAATGATTTTCTGTAAAAGAGGGAAACAAAGAAGATTTTTCATAAAAAAATTATTTTTAACTCTTCAATACATAAAAAGAGGAAAATGAATGAAATATTTTATTTTAATAATATATAAATATTATAATAATTGAAATTATTTTATTAATATATGGTTTTTAATGTTTCATCATTTTATATACAAACAAAAATAAGCTTGATAAATGATGATATTGTATCACAAAACACATATAACATCGTTAATATTGAGTTATAATAACCATGAATTAATAATGTTAAATGAGACATAAAATATCATGGGAATAAATAAATTAATGATATTAAATTTAAAAGGGGTTTTATATACACATCATAAAATAAAATATGTGCATAACAAAACACATGTCTTAAAGAAGACAAATTGTGACAAAAATGTCTTATCGCTTCAGTATCATTTGAATTATATAACCAATGAAATAGATATCATAAAATTGAAAATTAAATCCAAATTATTTTCATGATAATAATCATAAAATAAATTAATGGTCATTATATACACCACATAAAATAAATATTTGGTTAATAAGGTATGTATCTCACTATAGTCAAAATTGAGACGTAAATCTGATAACATATGTATTGAATTGCACTTTACAACTTTTAAACTCCTATATAATTAATATATTGTTAATATAAATATTTTAAATAACCAAAATTATATAAAAATCATTAGATATATGATTTACTTTTTACATACCATTAATTGTTTGTTGACACTTCTATATTGATGTCAACTTTATGTCAAGAACTGCTTTTTTCCTGTATGTTATTAATTTTTCGGACATATTACTTTTATCATGGATCAGTAATATCTAAAATTTTAATCATGACATAAATATTATATATATTCAATAGATATGTATTTTTTAGTCCATTAAATTTAATGATATAATATGAAATACACCATTCTTGTAGACACAGGTTTGTAGAGACATGTGATCACTTTATCAATTTTCTTGAATATTTAAAATAAATAAATGAAAATATTATATTATATTTATAATATATTTTTTTATTATATGTGCCACTTATTTTGTGTAAATACATCCTTATTAAATTTCATGTAAAGAATGAATGAATTGCATCACTTCATGAGGTGGTAGTCTGCCATATACACGAGTGAAATTATAGTATTTCTATAGAATGAAAACTAAGAAGGTATATGAGAATAATTAATCCATAATTATAATAATATCATAAATATAATATATAAAAATTTAATCCACCATTATATCTATCTGGGATATGTGTTAATGGAAAAAAGGCTGACTTGAGCTAGTAAGACGGTATCCCATTATACACATGAATGATGATTTTGTATCCCATTTTATGAAAGAGGAGAAGTATATAGGATATTAAACTAAAATAATAAAATCCATATAAATGAATGATACTTAAGCTTTTATTCAATCATTGTTTAATTATATTTTATGTATGAGGAGGACGAAATAAAATGTATCTCTTAGTTAGGTATGTTACCACTTACTCATAAAACTTCTTTTCATTTGCACCAAATAGATTTTAAGGTTTGATGTATTACTAAAAATGTATTATAAGATGAGTGTATAGATTTAAGTTGTTTCATTGGTTAGGTATTTTCTAAATCAATGTATTTTAATTGGTTAAAGGTAGATGAGAGGGGGTAGCCTTTTATAACTTAGGTGAGTGGCATACTTGTAGTTATTTAAAAGAAAAAGAATTCTAGACATTTTTCACATGCTAAAAGGATAAAACTTTGTTCATTATCAAAATATAGCAGTGATAAGGTTGAAATATGGACATTCAATGGGTTTTGAATAATTTTATTGGTTATTTAACCCCTTATCTATATTATTTAATACACTGTAAGTCCACTTTCTCATTAAACCTAATAAATAATTTTTATTATTTTTCTATTGGTAATGGTAAAAAGTTAGGTTGAAATTATTTGGAAAGAAAAATTATTATAAATATGGAATCCATTTTCATAAATTATATTTACATAAGTGAAAAATAATAATTAAAAATAAATCCTATAGACATGAAGAAAACATGGTATTTAAAAGAGAAATGTTTCAATGGTTAGAAAAGATTTTATATAAAAATTTAATATTAAATTGATTAAAATGAAATAAATTAGATTAATATTTATATATATTAGAAATAATTTTAAATCTAGAACAATATTGAAAAAATGTATGTTTTAAAAATTATTAAAAGAGGTTATAATTCATAAAAAAAGAGTATTTTTCAATATTTATAAAAATATATATTTTAAATAAAATCTCATAAAATAACATCAAGAAAAAATTAATATTACTATATCAAAATTTCATTTAATTTTTCATATTTTTAAAAAAAAATTAAAATGTAATTTTATAATAATTGTGGTAAACTTAAAAAATCTACCATTTAGAAATATATGATTTTTAAACATAATGATATCATAAGGGTATGCGAATGTGAGAATAACATATAAAAAAACAATCCCTACTTATGAAAATCAAAATATAGATTCATGGAATAAATATTTAGAGTTCATTCAACCTGAATCTTACATATATTAAATAACATTAACTATAAGAGCTTAACATTTACATACGACATGGAATTTGGAAATATATATAAGCATGGAAGATAATTTCCATAACAATTAATGGCTATTACAAAATTATCATAGTGGAATGGTTTCACTCCCTATGACATCTTAGTAGTGAAGGATCAATCAGAAGTCTATCATAGTGGGAAACCCCCCATACTGATCTAGGATGACTCCCTATTCTAGTGAAGTTTATATCTTGACATATGAATCATTACCTAATAAATTTTTAGGAGATATATGTCCCAAAAATCATCAGTTATATTGTAACCACCATACACTGTTATAATGTAACCAACATCAAATATTTAAAACCATATGTAAGTCTTCCACAAGATCATAAAACAACAATCATATCAGAAAAATTAAAATAAATAGGGGTCATAAACATTTTATCATACCATAAATCATTGAAAACAAAAGATTTTAATAAGATTTTTATCGAAGTATATCCCATGGAATCGAAACTTGTTTTATTAAAATAATTTCATAATAAGCACAAACCATTTAAAGAATTAATACGAATGCTATCCTTGGAAAAAATACCCAGTAATTAATAAGTAACATCAAAAGATGTCATCCTAGATAGAAAATGATATTGATAGATCACTAGGAATATTTCTATAGGAAACAAGCATTAACCCTATAAAATAATTTATCTTGAAATATTTTCCTTTTCATTGAATATAATCTTTTAAAATAATATAGGAAGGATAAAAATAATTTATAAAATTTTATGACGAAAATAAATTTCAATTTTATAAAAAACATTCTAAAAAAATTAAATATCACATTATTTAAAAAACATGGGAAATTATAATGGATAATTTAATATAATGAGTTGTGTAATAGTAGAAAATACAGTTTATGTTATAGACAAAAAAACAAATATTCCTATCACATTTTTCATAAAATCCAAACTAGCACAGTTTGGTAAATGACCTAATATTTATTTTCACACTATTTTAGAAATATAGAATCATGGGTAAAAATATAAATAATTAATAATTTAAGTAAGATTATTTTTTTAGAAAACCCGAGTTTGTGAAAAAATGGATTTCAACTAAAGAAAAAAATAAAATATGATTTTATTTGAAAAACATTTTATTAAACTCTTGAGTACAGAAAGATAATAAATTTATGGAAACGTGTAATATCATTATATAAATACAGTAGAATAAATGAAATGAGTTTATTATGAGATTGATCATAATATTTCATCATTACATGAATAAAAATAAATAATTAATTGAAATGAAGTGATTGTATAAAAAAATCCATAAAATTTTGGTAACATTGATCATAATATATGTGAAAGTATTACATTAAATGAACATAAGATATTATAAAAATAAATATATTCTTGATAACCCTATGACAACTCTAGGGGTCATTGTTGTCTATCAGCATACATGTTATACCTACTCAATGTTATAGCCTTAGGTTTCATAATCAAATGAACATGCTATGATGTCTCATGGATGTGAGTTTTTCCCAACAACTCAGACACACCTACATCCATCCAACATATAGGTTGTCTTTATGGATTACTATAAGGATCCTCATATGATTCCATCTATATATTTTTATCATAACTGTTTTTATAGGTTAACTCTATTAAATAATGGTGATTCTCCAATGATCCACAAATTTATAATAAATTCATATGAAGAATATCCTCATGCACCTATTTAGTACTCTACAACTACCCATTTTTCTAGGGTTAGATAGTCGTACTCAACAAAAATGTGTACAAAATACTGTATGCAATACCTTCTATAATAACAAATCAGAATGTGATTCATTATCTGAAAAATTCTCCATTCCACCCCATAAAAATGCAATATATCTTGAAAATATATCTCTCTAAACTAGTCCCCTAAGATAGTATCCTGTATATGTAAAAAATTCACCAAATTTGGCAGAAGATCCATAATCAGCCAAAATATCATCATTATTATGATGGATCCTTGGGTTACACTCAAAAACATTCATTAGTCAACTCATCCCACTTACATTATGTATTTGGAAAATATAATAGTTAATCTCTAGGTCATTGATACTCACCCTTAACCTTTTGATATGTGTAGCATCATGAAATGAACCCTGATGTCTCATTTTTTATGATTGACCACTATAACTATCATCATTGGTTATGGAGAATTTCAGTCACTCCTAGATTCACATCCCACCTTGATGCATAAAATTCCTGTATCAAAACCTACCACATTTTCATAGGTACAATAATCCAATTACTAACATTCACGATCTCATCTATATCTTTGGTTAATTCTAAAGGTCCCTTCCCACATTCAGCGGTTTCCCTCAATGTGAAACATTATGGAACCTCATACATCTTATCTAGAATTAGGTTAACAAGGTATAATATACTAATATTAATATGAGAATCATTAGTTCCTATCCCACATTATGTAAAACATGAATCTCACCCTGTAAATTCATTATCTCCCACTCAGCACAAGACTCTTCAAGTTCTCGTGTTTGAGTTTTCCTACATAAATCTTTAATGATGCATCATACCTTTAGGGGAATACATTCTAGAAAAATATTAAATGACTACATACACTCAACCCACCTACACTATTGGAGCTTCAAATATAATTTAGAAAATATATAATATAATCTATTTTTTCCACACACCTAGTGAACTATTCACCCAATAGATAATTAAACAAACACTCTAAATTCTTAAAAACTATATCTATCTAAATTTAGTACATAGAATATTTTAGATCAAGTGGCCTCAACTATGGAGACCCGTACACCACAAATAGATCTATATTCATCAACACTAATCTAAACCCGATGCCTAAAGCATTAAAAAATAACATATAATCTTATATATGATTAGGAAGGTTCAATATTGGTGTCATAGTGAACCACTTCATCAGGTCTAGGAAGGAATTATCACATGATTCAATCCATTAATATATTACACCTTACATTTTCAATCATGAATATGGTTAATCCAATTTGGAATATTTTAGGATGAACTACCGATAATATCCAAAAAACCCTATTGGGATATGGACATCAAAAAAATTCTTGGGTTGTCCCTAAGAAACCGCTTCATAATAAATTTCTAGGGCTACTAACACACCATCTTCTGAGATGATGTGACCCAAGAGGGGTACCTGACCGGTCCAAAATAGACTCTAAGATATGTTAGCATATGGCTGAAGCTCTCTCAGTGCACTCGCGAATATTTCATGATGATAGGCTTGATCCTCATGAGTCATGGACTATAGCATGATGATATCCAAAATCACAAACACATAATAATATACGAATGGATGGAAAATTCTATTTTTCAAAGCCATAAAAACTATAAGGGTGTTTTTCAATATCAACATCATTATAATGAATTCATATGGTCCATCCCTCCTTTTGTAGTCAGTCCCCAGTATATCAAGTTGATAGAATATGAATAGATGATACCCTAAACTCAGTCCGATATATGAGAAATCATAATATTCCCTCAATTAGTCAAATAGTCTATTGATACGTGGAAGATGATAATGGGTTTTCAAATTCATGTAGTTCTACATATAATAATAACAACATAATCATAGAGTCCCATAAAACATATATTCACACAATACTAGAGAACCCAACTACAATGATCAAAGATAGTTAAACTCATTATTTCCAAATCTTATATATAATTCTTGAGCTTTTGAAGCTTTGTTGGTTCAATTATATATGGTGGAATGGAAACTAGATCAACCTGTCGCATAGACTCAATCATAATATCTATATATCTCTCAGGTGAATGTCTTGATATGTCTTTAGGGAAAACATCTTGTAATTAGTGCAATATTGGGGGAAATACATAATGCATCACACCCCCATCATTTAGAAAATGACTATAAATATGTGTGGTGAGATCCCACAATTGCTGATGATCCAGGCCTATATGACCCTCCTGGAGATCCGACTCTCTAGAGTGAATATATTCATCACCCATATGAGACCTAAAAGTCACTCACCTATGGTGAAAATCTATATGGGATCAGTATGATACTAAATATTCCATACACATAATTGTGATTATTGTTAAAAATATGATGTACGTAAATATAAAATCTAAAATTATACTCCACACCCTTTAGTGAATTCCCTTTTCACAAATATATGTCTCTCAACCATACTATAAAATGACAATTTATCATCATCACCCCTACTCAAAAACTTCACTTCCAGGCTCTAACAGTTCAAAATGTTTCTACAAATAACATAATGAGAGGAACTGGTATCAAATAAGGCACTAGAAATTATAGAATGTATAAGAATCGTACCTCCATCTATTATCTATCCAACCACCCTATCCACCATTGTAGGATAAAATTCATGAATGTTTCCTCCCCCCTCTTACTTTGACAATGTATGAATCCCCTAATATACAATAATCTAGTGATATTGGTTCTCTTTCCTTAATTCTCCACTTTCACTTCCTATAAAACCACAACCAATAGGAATCTAACTACTAGAATGATATGAAGATGAATAAATCTATCCCATACTCTGGTTCTATCTAGCTTCCCCAACATTACCCATCCTTTATGGGATCTTAAAAATATATATTGATATCCTATCCTTTTAAGAGATCTACACTCTACTCATTGTCAAGGAATGTACCTACGATAATGGCCCGACCAACCACACTACTGGAAAATAACATTGGTAAGATCCTATGTAAACGATTCTTCACCCTGGGCACTCTTCCTATTATCTGATGGATAACATTCTTGTAGTGATAATTCAAGCCATGGAAATTCAAACATCCAGATCTTTCAGAAGCAACCGCTAATCCTCCACTATAATCAATCTTTAGGTTCCCCTTAACTATGAGATCTCGATCCACCAACTCTTCAAACTTCTATAACTAAAAGAGTTTAACCCGAGGATTAATGTAATATTTTATCTCTTCCTAGAAATTCCATTATATAGTTGTCATATTTACTAATATGATTGGATAAATGTGATGATAGTTTGTAAAGCCAGTAGCATAGTCCATGATGGACATACAACCATAAGTAAACGAGATGAACTCAACTAATATCACTTATCTCATCATCTATAGATAAATGTGTTCTGGGAAAATTATAAAAAATCTCTTCTATTCCGTCCCTTCATCTTTCCGTATTCTACACTAAAAGCCTACCAGTGCTTCACTGATTGTCGATAAATATAAGAATCCAACTTGACCCTCTTCTTAGTAAGAATCTGTAGATATTAAACTATTGTTTTGATTGACATAAACAAGAACTCTACTTCATGAATTCCAACTTCTCTGATTACATTTTGAGGGTGTTAAAACTGAATAATATCGAATAAATAAATTAATATTTATCAAATTTCAATTATTCATTAATTAAACCACATAAACCGCTAGGTTACTAAGGGATCCTAAACCCTCAACACCTACTTTGACCTATGATGGAGTCTGAAACACATCACAATACCATGTATATCACTAATTATATCATTAAATCATATCTCAACCACATGGAAATTTTTTGAAATTCCAAATTATGTGTGTAAAACGCTGTTTATAACACATCATGGGTATTTGATGGCTCAGTCCTAGTCTAACACATCATTTATCACTATGGGATTTTGGTGTAGAAAACTCTATCACACACACTTATATCGATAAATTCATCTTTAAGGTTTTTGATGTAGCATATCATGTCCCACTCTTGTCTAACAATCAATACATAGCAATGGTCTTCTAATGTAGCATATCATGTACAACAAAAATTTATTATTCAATTTTTCATTATAGGCTTCTTATGAAAAGACCATATCCCACACACATATATCACATATTTCATGATATTAGGCATATACCAATATCACATATATCAGACCAATAGTTATTAATAAAAAATAATCCACTTATCAAAATTAAAAAACATCCTGGTTTCACCAACCATGTTATAAGATTAATAATTATTTAATTAATATACAGAGTAATTGACCAATTAGACATTTTATTTATTAATTTAATAAATAATTAATTCAATTTCACAACCACAAAAGACCATTAATTAAATCATCAATTAATTTATTCAATTTTTCACTCACTCTAAGAAATTAATTAAATCTTAAATTAATTTATACAATATACAGTTACAACAATATATAAACTATTTATTTAATTATTTAATCCAATTTAACAATTACATTCTCCAAAAATTTCTATTAGTTAACTAACAGCTTAATTAATTCAATTTTATACAATATCACAATTCAAATATCCAATTAATTAATTCAATACCACCATTCAATTATGTTAATTAACTTAAATAGTTAACATATAGAAATTTAAAAAAAAATTAATTCATTTATCAATTAAATTTATAAATCATGGAAATTGAAATTATTATAATTACAAACATGTAACTAAATCAAGACTATGTGATTGGACTTTAAAACACTTTCCTCAAATCATTCATGAGTGATCCAGCAATGGAAAATCCCCAAATTGAAATGGACAGGTCAAACCAATGACCAATAATGAGATCTTATATCAAATCCTTGAAAATTATTAAATGGATAATGATACATCAAACCTAGATCTTTGTCTAGAACCAATAGGGAAAAACAACCCTTAAAATTAAGAGAGAATATTGAGTAAGAAGGTGGAAACATAAAAAGATAATAATCTCTTACTATGAGAGGTGTAGATCTTTGATCATAACCTAAAATCGTGAAGTATGATGGTTGGGAGCCCTAGGAACCTGTTAGGGAACATCCAAAATGAGAAGAATATGTTTTTCCTAAGTTGGGTCAAATTGTGGTGAACTATGAGGGGTTCAGGATTTTAGATCCTAATGTATGGGCTAAATAAAACCACACACAAAGATTCCTAGGCTAGGGAGCATGGGTTTTCAAAGTGTGTGTCTCTTGGGGGGTGCATTATTAATACATAGAGAGTGTACAGTTTGAAAAATTGAAATCCATATATGTAAATACCCTTAGTTTAGATGCACACGGTATTTTGGCTGGGCACACGGTTTGGGAGAACATTGTGCCAAACTATCATTGCTTCTCCTCCTTATAATTTGCAGAAATTTCAGCCAAAAACTCACCATGGTAACACCCAAAAAAAATAACTAAACATAAGGGAAAATTTTACCTTAAAACAGGAATAAAATATCTCCAAAAACAATTATGATATTACAACATCATTATTAGCTTCCATATAATGTATGAATCAATGACAATAATTCGTGAGGCAGTAGTCTTCTTGTACACACGAGAGACGTTATAATATTCTAAAAAATTGAAATTAAGAACGTATATGTGATATAATAAATAAATATTTATAATAATATAATTAATAACATATATAATCATTTAATATTTCATTATATTAATCATTGAGAGGTGGAAATGTAAAAATGAATGACATTGGTTTGTGATGAGGTAGTTCTTGACACACACGAACAATGATTTCATATCCAATTTGATAGAATGAGGAAATTATTTGGGCTATGAACTTAACATATTAATATATCAGTATATGGAATATATTATGATGATTATACTATAAAGGAATAAAAATAAACAAATAATGTGTAATAAGAAATAATATAAAATGCTCGGTTATAGCCATTACCTCTTTATCCGAAAACTTATTCTGTTTCACATGAAACGAATTAATATGATGATGTTTTGAAAAAAATATGTATTATAGAATTGGATTTATGAGTATAGATGATAGTGACTATCCTAACTAAAGGCTTTTGGAATTTTGAAAATGAGAAATGATATAGCAGCCTATTACAAGTGAGGTGAGTGGAAAATTTGTAATTTTTGAAATGAAAAATGTGTACCAATTTTTATAAAATTCCAAACGCCTCCAAAATAGGGCATTAGAAAAACATAGATGTGATACAATAAAAATAGGTCCATATTTTTGACTTTTATTGGATAATTTGTAACCCTTATCTATTTAGGTTTACCCCAGGTAAAACCTTTTGCATCTTAACCATGAAAATAACTTTTACATATTTTAATATTCATTCTGCTAAAAAGTTAAATAACTTGTTTGATAATATAAATTATTAAAATTTTGAACTTTCAATAAATTTTTAAGAAATCAAATAATTGAAGTACAAAATTTTTATTTGAAAATAAACAAATAGATAGGACAAAAAAATAGTTTTTTTATGTAAGAATATTCAAATGTTTAAAATGTTTTCCCAATATAAAATATGTATGAAATTGATTAAAATGATATATATTATCTTAATAGAAAAATATAGAAAGAAAAATTTAACTTGTAAATCTTATTTAAAATAAATTTTTCATATATATTATTTTAATGAAAATATAGTTTTAAATAAAGGCTAGTATATTTCAAATTAAATAATTTTAATTATATTTTCCAAAAATTTCATAGAATAATCTTGAAATATGTGTACAGAATTTGGAAAACTATTTTTAGAAAAACATTGTTTTTATCAGTAAAGTTGGATTTATTATTATCTCTTATATATAAAACACATAATTTGAATTTTAAAAATTTATTTAATATATAATATTAAATATCATTAAAATCATATGGGATTATTTATATATTAATATATTGAAAAATACACATTTTTTTCCTAAGAATAGTTTTTGCAAAAAATAAATTCCATTGTTCTTAAATGGTTATTATTTAAAATTATAATTATTTGGTCACAAAGAATTAATTATATGTATATTTATAAAAAATTTATTTTCATAATTTATTTCATCCATTTCATACATACCATTCCAATGGAGAGGTGATAACTATCAGATTAAATAATAGTATTTTAATAGTTTCCATATTTCATTTAAACATCAAATTGCATATAATGAAATCTATAGTTAGTGTTAATTATAATACATGATAAACCTAGTGATGTGTGTAACACAAGATAAACATTGCATTACATTTATTAAAAATAAAGGAAATGTTAAATTTATTTAAAATAAAATATTTCATAAAATATTAGGGTGATATATTATACCCACATAAGTAAATTTAGTCTTTGAAATTTAAAAATTTACATGGTAAAAATAGTAATAACATTAGAAAATACAGGAATGGGAAAACCACATCATAAAAAAGGGATAGTAAATATTATTCATTATAATATAGAAAAGGATGCGTGAAGGTCATCCGAAATAACACACACTAGGTTTTAAAATATTAGAGCATAGGTGTGATATAATGATTTCGATATGGAATAAAAGCATAATGTATGTGCAATGATATAGAGTGATATAGATCATTTACAATAACAAATTTATTATTCATGTGATAATCATAAATTATAAAAAAACCATTGATGTGTGAAACATTACATAGATATCATCAGAAATTATTGTTATAGGACAAAATTTTATTTAATGATCATTTTAATAAATATGGTAAATTTCTATGAGAATATCTAGAAGTACTATTTTATTAAATTTCATAAGAACAATCTCATCGTTTATTTATTCTCCAATAAATTTCCACTTCATCTCACCCACCCTAAAATGAAGATTAATTAATTAATTCTTGAAGCAAAAATGAATCATAAGATCTACAATTAATTGATATGTCATGCATTATATCTCTATTAATCATTAAAACAATAATTGAAAGCATTAGTTATCTTATACAAATAAATCACCATATGGGGAATTAATATATTAATCACTCAAACCAATAAAAAATTGAAAAGTAACTATTCTATAAATGGTTAACCTAAAAACCCTTCAAAAATTGAAATTTCATAAATAAAGATACAAAAATTATTAAAATACACTTAACATTTATTCCACAGACAACATTAATTACTCTATAATATCACATAATAAATAGGTGAATATTTTGGTAATATATTATTTTGAAACATGATTATAATAAAAAACAACTTAAAACGTAATGAAAAAAATCCATTCATCTATAATCCATGAATAAAAACATTGAATATTAAATATAATCCAGAAATCCAATAATATTATAAACTACATCAATCATAACATAATCCACTTTGTCCACAAATATTTAATTAGTTGTAAATACATCAATAATATCCAATTTACTTTATCAATATCCATATTATCATTATCCCAACATCATTATCTCAACATAATGATCATATTTATTGTTCTCTTACCATAATAAAATTTTATATAAAATATTATATTTCCATTAAATCACATTTCTAGTTTATCTGTTCCATTTTTTTTTGAAATTACAAATGAAAATATTTTAAACAGAAACTATTTTATACTTCAGTACAAGTATAACATAATTAATTAATACCCATACATAAAAACTCAAATCATTATATCTAATTCAAAAAAAACTAGGATTCATAATTTAATTTCATAATACCTCAATCTGAAAATATTATATATGAGTCTTGTATTAACATTCCTCAACATTGGTTTAATCACTATTCTAACATTTAATATAAAAAATGCTAAATCTAAGGATGTTATGTGATAGAAATGGAGTCTATTTTGGGTTTTTTGTCAATACACACTTAGAAGATGAGGCATTTATCAAGTAATGCAATCTTATAGTACATGATTAGTATAGTATTTTAGGTGGTAATATAACCAAGTGATTTCCAAATCATTGGGGTAAAAATCTGAAAGAATTGTCTTGCACCAGGAATAGTTTTTTTTCAAGAATCAAATCATCATAAATATGGCAAAGGCATAGGTTTTGAGAAGACAAGGTCTCAAGGATAATATTCGTGAATATGTGGATAAATATTAACAAACATTTTGAATGGTGTGATGTGTTGACGGTGATCTCTATGAATACAAGAAGTAAAGAATCACAAATGCATGAATGGTTGAAGGTAATCTCAGCGACTATAGGAAGCTTCATGAGCATGTTTAATTTCAATTAATCATCAAATGTGAAGGAGATTTATGAAACTTTTATCGGAATTTGATGAAAATACTATTAGATATGGGGAGCATCATGTAAGGAAGAGAGAGTAAATAGGCATCTACACGCACATAAAAAGACATGAAAAGTTTTGTGTGTGAAAAGGCTGAATAACTCTGAATTCATGAATTACAATAGATTCATAATTCATGCATTATATGTGATCATGAGCCTTGAAAATCGGTTTCTCCAATTTTGAAAAATACGTAGGTATCTGAAAAATGATTTTCGGGAATATGAGGTATTCTGTGTTGACTAAGTGAGATTATGAAGATAGTTTGTTTCCAAAATGTAGTTTCCTTTAAATTAGTAGTGTGATTCATAATGAAGCTTCATGAATGGATGTTTTGAAAATCTGGTTTAACTATAAAATCTTTTCACGTGTATCCAGAAAATAATTCATTGAATGAAGGGTATTATACTAGTTAGGTACACAAACCTAATTTAAAATCTACTGAAGTGAACTTCAATTTGGTGAACATAGTGAGAATTCTCTCATAGTAGTGAGTTTGGTGGAGTAAATGGATGATTTTATTGGGTGTAGGTGTGTAATCCTTAATATCATGAAATAGTAGTGTTCCTAGCATAGAGGGATTGTGTCTAAACTTCTGTATTCCCAAAATAGTATAAATATGTGGATTTATGTAAAATGGAAACATTGTGGCATATGCTACATGGAGTTTCTCTTATTGGTGAACTATAAAAACCTACCATGTTGTCTCTATATATGTGATTTTTTAAATTTACTATTCTAAAGGACAGGTTAACAAATTCTTAAAAATGTGGTAAAATGATTAGTTCCTCTAAAAGAAAAATATGACACCCTAATTCACCCCTCCCCTATATATGTTCTCTTAGGGTCCTAAGAAATAATATAATAATGACGCATACCATTCATATAGTGTTCAGGGAATATTCACCAACAGTAGAATAACCATTACTAATACAACATTTCATATTCTACTCTTGAGTTCTCAACCCCTTGGTTGTCAGTTTTTCTAATTCCCATACATTCTACAATTATAACATTAAAAAATTGATGTTTCCTTAGGGAAAAAAATATTCTTCGCTAATTTAGTGATTTTGTCATCTTTGTATTGAAATGTTATTTAGTTATGTCTTTATTTTCCACATTGAAAATATCCTCTTGTTCCATTTAGAAATTAACTTGGGTACTTCATCCCAAATTCTCATCATTTAGGAAACTGAATTTTCTTTTCTCAGTGGTATCCGATAATCGATAACTCAGTGAATTCTATAATTCTGTTATTCAACAAGTCTGAGAATTGGATTAATTGAAATTTTTTAACCATATATCATGAAAAATGGAATAGGCATAATCCCAATATCATTCACTCAAGTCAGCTTCCCTTTTTTTTTATCATAAAATCATTTTCAATCACATTCAAAGTTAACATAGTTCCATCGGGTTCCCTCTATCGTCTAAAACCAGAAAAACATAGTGTGAGAAAAAATAATCATTGTGGGATTCTAAATCATTATAAAAATTATTTGTTGGATATCAAAATCCTGACACAATTTTTTCAATAAATTATACCGTATTATTAACCTATGTCATTCTCAAAAATCTATTTAATACGTCATTATAAAGCCAATTTCTCTTCCTTGTGTCATACCATGCATGAATTATCATGAAACTGGATTCTTTTCCATGGGTTATGCTACAATAAAATATTTATGAAACCAATTTATTTTCATATATTTCGATATGATGATTTTTTTGATCTTTTCCAATGATTATGTATGGTTTTGATTATATGATAGTGGTTACATTATAACCATGTATGGGTGTTACATTATAACCAAATATGGGTGTCACCTATATCCCTCTCTAATTCTTTGAGTAATGATTGATATCACATGAGATAAAAAGGATGAATGTGGGGACTGAGCCATGTTCTATGAGGTACTTTTTACACTATGATAGTATTGGTAATTAAAAATGGCCATATTCATGGTTTTCAGAGTGAACTCATTCTACTATGATAATTTTTCAATGATTATATATATCTATATACATACTAAAGTAGGATTTTTTCCTAGACACGTGTCACCCTCTCCTTAATTCTCTTAAATATATTGTCTTAGGCCTCCATTGCATCTGCATCGTCCCTCTCCTGATAAAGATTTCCCTATCCCTATACTAGGGTTACATCTGAAAATCAATTCCTCTATCCTCTTTACCTGCCTCTTCCATAATCATCTCTATAAGATCCTCCACCTCTGGTAGTGACACATAGGACTACTCAACCTACATATCCTCCACATCCGACTGCTTCCCCTAGGGCTCCTCCATGTGTAACACCCTGCTCAAAGCACTGGATACTATGTCTAACACCACTATTTTTCTGGGTCCTATGCCTACAAATCCTTCGCCTACATATCCTCCTCCTCTGGCTCCTTCAGCTACAGATCCTCTACCTCTTTCTTCTCCAAATGCATCTCATCTACAACCAACTTTTCCATGCCCTACAACCCACTCCCCTCCCCTCTATGACTCCACCTCTACCTCTGCAATTTTTTCACATTTTCAATCCCTAATTTTTTTTCTTCCATTATAGAAGTTTTCATGAATACCTCTATCCAAAATCCTCTTTCCCAGCCTCTGCCATCTTCATCTCTAACGGCTACCCTACCTCTGATAGAGACACATATGACTCCACATATAAGAAACCATCCTTAAAAAATACATAATCCTGAATTAAATGAATAATTCACAATGTGGATCTTTTCAGGTTTAGAGTTTTAGATATTTAGGCCATAACTATTACATAACATCTCGAATATTGCATGTATACACTACTACTCAGTATCGATTTTCTTCATAAAATAAAAACTTTTAAATAGACACGTGTCTAGTTCCATGTTTTAGACAACATGACTTTTCCATGATCCCTTCCTTGAACCAATTCATCTTTAAGTCCTGTAGAAAAATTTCAAAAACATGGGATGAGCATAAAAACCTCAGTATGTGTTATAAAATATGGAAGGAAAACATTATCCCAACAATAAATACAAATCCATGATACCATACTTTTCAATCATAACAAACCTTATGAAATCATAAAATTTATGAATAACACACACAAATCATAACTTATAAAGTATACTTATGGAATCCTTATCAAACATACATTGTATCTATAATAGCTATGTAGGGTGTTACACTTGGAATACCCATCACAGTATATTCCCTAAATCTCTTAGGAGAAAAATCATGTTTACCTCCGTCACATTATCCAATGCATTAGAAAGCTATCTCGAGCTCACCCGCCCAAGGTTTATCACTGAACCACCCATATATGAAAACAATGCCCAATAACCATAACATAATCATAACATATATCACATGAATAAAGGAAAGATAAAATTTCTACATTCCAATATATCAAATAAAGATATTGAAATAAACAATGTTTTATCAAATCATTTTCAAATCCTTTTAAAAAGAGATATTTGAATTATAATGTCCCATAACACTTTAATGCTTTTAAATGATATATCAATGGAAAACATTAATGTCCATATAAACAAATACTAAAACAAATTTTGAATACATGGACATTAAAGAAAAATATTTAGAAGAATAAATATTTAAATCATTTAAAATGATATTTTAGTTAAAGTGTTTTTTTAACATAAAGAGAGACACATGAATACAAATAATTGAGGAATAACATTTTATCATAACATTATAGTATCATGAGAATAATGGTCTTTATGATATAATATTTCATAGTATATACACCATATAAGAGTGAATTGGTGCATAAAAACATTGAAGTCTCATTGGAAAAGTAAATTGGGAAGAAATCCCTTATAAAGATGGTATCCTTAAATTAAGGATAAATCAATCAAATAATTATGTGTGAAAAATATAAATACACCCAATATAAGTGGATATTATTTTTAATACAATTACAGGTCATTTAAACATATTAATTGGATGAAATATTCAATAAGTACAAGTTGAACCCAATGAATTGAAACTAGGTAAAGAAGTTCCCTTGTAAATATTTTACACCCTAACAACGTCACTTTAAAATTCAGAAAATGAGTTGATAAGATAAAAAAGGTATCTCATCACTTGGACATAAATTTTACATCAACGGGGATATAAAAGAACTTATCCCAACCTAATAATATGTAATTTTAAAGACATAATAAAAAGAAGTCTTTTAAATAGAGGATGGTGAAAGGTTCCCTTACCAATTTGGTAACGTACAAAACATATGCCACATGAAGAAGAATCATACAATGAAAATGTAAATACTAATAAATAAAAGTATATTACAAAAATATTAAAATCATGGGTAGTACATACACCACACAAAATGAAATAGTATAAAATATAGCATGAATCTCACAGGAATAAAAAGTGAGATGAAAAACTCTTACATCATTATAATTAATTCGAGTTGTATGACCACAAGTTAATGACCAAAAAATGAATCACATAATAACATGAATATAAATATAATCATAATAATATATATCAATGTAAGTACACATTACATCACATGCAATAAATAATTGGTGGACAATGGAAATCTTACCGAATTAAAAGTGAGTTAAAAAATCCCTTACCTCGTGTCCGACTTGAATCGATCGTTATTTAATCTCTGGAATAATAAACTAAAGTTAATTTATACATTATTAAAAAGCTTTTTCCAGTTTATTATTCTTTTTTATATCACTTAATAACATGTTATAAAAAATATGTAATCATTTAAGTTAATAATGTTGGTTTTGTCGATATTTGGTACTTGTGTCAAAAATGGACTTCTTATAATTACATGTTGTTCATGTGGTCAAAAGTTCATTATATACAGAATGATATTCATGATTTAGATATCATATATAACATATATATCCCACATATACATGTATTTACAATATTACATAACATTTATAGGTAAGAAATAAAATGCACCGTTCATGGAGACGGTAAGTCGTACGTACTCATGAACGCTACTTTCATTTCTATATCTTATTTTAATGGAAATTAAACATAATGATACACATTTATATTATAATTACAGTATTATATCATATATAATATCATTAACTCCATCCTTTATACATCGAACATAATGCACTAATGACCCACATCACTTCGAGGGGGTGGTGGTTCGCGGTCCCTCAAATGAGATTATCATATTTACCCACTATTGAAAACATAAAGACATGCTATAAATGGAAAATACAGAAGAATAAAGAAAACATAAACAAAATATATATCTTATATAAATATTGTTCCATCATAATGGCCACCATGAGAGGCGGTTGGAGAAATTTGAACAATCATCATTTCGCGAGGTGTTAGTTTGTCATCCACAGAAACATTAGGTTCTTCATCCATTAGATGGAGGTGTGTGTAAGTGTAGTTAGAATATTTCACATAAAAATATACTAGTATATTTACGACACATTTGTTGCTACAATATAAAGGAATAAAAATTGTTTATGGGATGGAGAAGTAAAATTAAAGAAAACAATTTAAGAGAAATGGTTACCTTTTATTTGGGTAACTCCCTTTGGTTTGAACCAAAGGACTTCTTGAAGTGTATTATACCTAAGGTAAGGCTTCTAGGAAGAGTATACAGATGTAGAGAGATTAATTGGGTAGATTTTGGAAGATCCAAATGTCTTGATAGGTGTGATTAATTGGATAATTGGTCTCCTTTTATAAGGGAGAGGAGCGGCTCTTTAGGAACGAGTGAAAATATTATTTTATTATATAATGATATTCAGTATCAAAAGGTCCAAAAATCATTAAGGTAGAAGATAAGGTGTATCATATTAGAAATAAAATTATCCTATCAGAATTGGACATGTTGTGGAAAATATTTTAATCATTATAATCTTATTTAGTTAAATGATTTATTAATGAGGTAAACACTGCATCATTATTCTGTCATAAATAATTTGAATTATTTCATGTCTAAAAATTATAAAAAAAACTACTATCATGTAGGAAATATTTTTATCTTTACAAATAATATTTATAGTCGAAAATATAACTTATATAACACTATATAAAAATTAATTTACTAAAATCTGTTTTCATTTTTAATTTTTGCCTTTACTTTATGTTAATTAATCAAAATTCTCATTATCACTCCCAAGAGGCTCAATGGCATCCCAAAATCGACCCAAAGATTCCTATGGTTGTAAATTTCTCAACAAAATGTTTTTAAAAGTGTTAATGTAATTTTGAATTATTATAATATTCTTTTTACCATGAATTACCTTATTTAACTTTAACCGCGGTAAATAAATGTCAAAAGTTACTATTCACCAAAAATTATTTTCATCTTCATTCACCACATTTTACTTATTGATAATAACCATGTATGTCGGATTTTTGAAATTCAATTCTCAGAAGTGGTAAAATTTCATTTAAGTGAAAAACTCAGTTTTTTAAACTACCACTAAGTGGTTTCACTATTCATCAAAAATTAGCGTTTTTCAGAAAAATACAAAAAATTCAGCCTAAGAATTATTTGATATTCCGAATTAAAAAATGATATCGATTTTTCCAAATTCAAGACATGGAAGTGGAATGAATAAATTTTAAAATTAATTCCCGTTATCAAAACAAATAGTTTGTTTTTAAGAAACAATAACTACAAAAGATTGATAGTTGTATATGTCCAATTACAAAGTGAAATTAATTCCAAAGAATGAAATTTGATTAAATGGTAAAAATATATTTTATTTTTACATTAAATAAAATTATAAAGGTTATCTAACCATATAAATAAATTAGATTAAAAGGAACTGTTGAATTAAAATACAATATTTTTCACTATTTATTAAAGAATGAACTTTATCGGAAAAATTCCAAAAAATTACACAAAGTAAATTTTTATGTCCCCATTCTAATGAAGGATTATATTTGGACATATCAAATGTATTAAAGTGAACAAAACAATATTTAAAAATGTTTTTCCATTAAAAGTTGATATATTGTCCTTTTAATGTAAATTATGGTTAAAATTAGAATCATTCACATTTTAAGCCTCTAAATTTTTATTGGTTAAATTGAAATACATATAACAATAAAGTATGATCATATTGTAGTTTCTTTTGTTCATTCTGACCAATAAAATGACATGGAGTTAACTACCATTTAAAATAATAATATTATACTATTTGTGGGCAACATAAGATTTTAAAAAAAACTCGTTGTTGCATATCAGGTACACAATCGAACATAGAAACCCCTTTAAAATAAAATTTATATTTAATTCACAAATATTAATAAATATGAAAATTTCATATTCTTCACTTATCCGGGATGTTACACCTCAATGTTTCGCACGGAATCCGGGGATGACCACCTGGATGGGAGATTCAAACATTCCGATCGGTTTCTAATGGGTTGTTCGTAGAACCGGAAACATCCAATGATTCCACATCCATTTGGACCTACTTTCCAAAGGCAGGCGCTCATTAGCTTGTGGACTAATGAGGCTTAGGAATTTTCATTGGTCGAGAGGATGGGAGGTCGGACTCATCACACCTTTTTTTAGGGGAATTATTGTCTACTCCGGGACTCTCTTTATAGATTTAAGTTATGTTCGTGAATACTTATTACATTACCAAGTATAAAATGTTCTTTCCTTTAGTTTTAACAATCAATGATTAAATATACAAGAAATTTAGAGAATCTTTTATATGTATTCGAGGTTCTTCATCAAATAGAGAATAATCTATATCTGTTTAGAGATTCTTGGTCAATGGTATCGTTCAAAACATTTATATAAAAGTCTCTTGGTCATTTATGATGACCGGGCTGGTTTTAAAGACACTCAGTGGGGCACTTGAAGTTTATCGTCATTCAGAAGGACAGAGATTATTTCAAAGTTGAGATCGAACCCATAAATGGGCTACCTACGTATCCTTTGTTTTATAAAAGGAATCAGAACCCACGTAGTTCGAGTTATGGAGTATGATGTTTATGATTGATGGCTCAAAGATGAATGTCATAATAACTTTTACACTCTAAGCTCACATGAGTCATGCTCGGTTTGAGAAACAAGAGGTATTGGTAAAAATTATACAATTGTGCCATGAAAGATGCAATCATAAGAATTTGTTTGGGGCTTATGTATGGATGATTGCCCAGATAGATGAAGGTTTAGGATTTACTTTTAGAAAGAAAATCCATGAACAGGGTCCATAAAGTTATATGTGCTTCATGGAGATTTGAATACTCTAATCTTGGGGCTTACTCCTAAGGAGGATGCCCAAGTTAGGAGGGGACTTATGATTGGGTTTTACTCCTGAAAGGGAAACCCAAATCAAAGGTAAATTATGACTGGTTAAGAGAAATTTAAGGGGACTTGGGGCTTATTCCTGAAAAGGAGACCCAAGGTTATGACTGAGTCTTATTCCTGAAAAGGAGACCCAGGTTAAGGGACTTGGGGCTTACTCCTGAAAAGGAAGCCCAAGATTATGACTGAGTCTTATTCCTGAAAAAGGAGACCCATGTTAGGATTTAAGGTTTGGGGCTTACACCTGAGGAGGATGCCCATATTTGAGGTTGGGGCTTATTCCTAAGAATGATACCAAAGATTAGAGGACTTGATTGGGGATTACTCCTGAGGAGGATGCCCAAGATTGGGAACTTTAAGAATTTGGGGCTTACTCCTGAGGAAGATGCCCCGATTAATGGTTTTATAACTGGGGATTATTCCTGAAAAGGAGACCCATGTTAGGATTCTATCATCTTAAAGGATGAGGTTGAATGAATAAACTCTCCGTATTTTAGTGACATAAGGATATTTAAATCACTATACTTTGAGAGAGATTCCACAGAATTCCTTTCAGATAAGAAAGTCAAATCAAGAAATCATGCCATAAATGGCTTTGAAGTGTGTCTTGAAGACTGAATCTTGAAAAGGAATGGTGTGATGGCTTAAGAGGGGTAAAAATGGGAAATATGGGCACCCAAAAAGATAGGGGCGCGCAAGTCTTGCAAGGCGCGCAAGTCTTCCGTGGGCGCGCAAGTATTGGTCGCGCAGGTATACCTGCATGGCACATGGTGTACTTGCGCAATTTTCAACCAGCATTGAAATACTTGAGCGACTCTTTTTAAAACCCATTAGAATTTTCTTGAGGTTCTTCCAGAATAGGGACACGCAAGTTATATTGAAGGAAATAAGTCGGCGCGCAAGTGTTTTATAAGTTTCAACACTTAGGGCTTCCTTCTTCTCTTTAAATATTCCGTTCTAGGTAAGAAATTACCATAGAAGTGTTCCGGAAGCTTTGAGAAGAGATTTGGGCGTTTGGAGCTTCAATCCGAGTTTTTGGAAAAAGATCCTTCCGAATGGGGGGCCCACAGGTTCTATTTATAGGCAAAAGAAGACCTCGGGCGGTTACCGGGCGGTTACCACTTAGGTCACGCAAGTCACTTGCGCGACAAAGGTAGCCCCGCAAGTACACTTGCGCGCCAGTTATATAACCTGCGCGGTGGAGTTGTTGTTTATCCTTTCTTCCTTCCTTTGTTGATTTTTGATATTTTCTTCAATGGCTGAATCACATTGAGCTCAGATATTCCCTTTTCCGATCTTTATATTCTGTGACGAAAGGAGCGTCAACAAAAGTCCCCCCTCAGAGTTGGATCCGGAGAGAAATGAGGATTTGACTCTGAGGAAATGGAATCCCTCCAAAGGAAAAGGGAGGCGCGCAAGACTGCAGTTCACAGAGGGCGGCGCGCAAGTTTGCGGCGCGCAGGCCTTAAGCGCTCTGGGTACGGCGCGCAGGTAGGCCTCGTGGCCTATAAATACATGGCCTCACCTCCGTACATGCATCTGGATTTCCGGATTTCTCGAGCTCTCGCCGCGCAAGTCTTCCTCGCCGCGCAAGACTCTTTTTTTCACTGTTTCCACGCTGCTGTGCTACTCTCAAGGTAATAGGGCTCGCGTGGTAATACTTGCGCGACAAAAACTTGCGCGGCAGATGCATCACTTGCGCGACATCTCCATACTTGCGCGCCTTAATGCCTTAGCCATTTTTTCCAAATTCTTTCACAAATTTTATGAAAAAAATAAACCCATTTAAGAGTTTAATTTATTCAACTCCTGTGCAGATTCAATGGCTCTTAGACCTGGATTAATTGATGAACTGGCTAGCAAGCGGATAGATGATATGATGGATATCATTGGCCCTGATTACTATACTGTCAAAGATAGTACTCTTCCAGATTTGGCTAAGTATCTGAAAAAATATCATCGCAACTTTCCTCACTGCACTTATCTACCTTTGTATGGTCATGGTCATCTGCAAGAAGTCATTACTCCAGAAGTAAAGAATTATCTTCCATTTTCGTGGTTTCATAATTATACCAATTTTGCTTCAGCAAATATCTCAGGTGGAGGAGTATTTCAAACTGCTGGAACAGTGGAGAAGGCTTATGTGATGCACCATAGCCCTTGCACACCAGATCTGAAAAAACATACACCTGAGCTTCAACCACATTGTCATCCTTAAATCTTCCTAAATGCTCAGATGGATCAATCCAAAGGCTGGAAGAAAAGTTGGGATTTCCGTCCTGGGGGAGGTGTGAAGCCAAATTGGATGTGGGCATACTGGGTGCGACAGACTTGCGCAGAGTTTATTGAGGATCTGAAGAGAGCTGCAATATATGAGGCTGTTTGGGTTGGGCAAACATATATTTACAGACATGATAACTTCGTTCCAGAGATACTCAGCCACTGGATCCCAGTGACTAATTCTTTCCATTTGACTCATGGAGAAGTAGGTATCAGTTTTTGGGATGTCCACAAGATTTCAGGAGCTCCAATCTTGGGCGATATGTATGATGAATTCATTCCTCCCAAGGTGACATGGAATGATCCAGAGAAGACACCTGCTTTGGCTCGAGAATTATTTAAAATCCTTCACAGGATCAAGAGTTCAGAGACCTCATTAACTCATTTTAGAAAAGATATCCATCCGGAAGAATGGATGAATATGTTTCTTACTGAGAAGAAAGGGATGGATCCAAAAGAAAAAGGATCCAAGAAAAAGAAATCCAAGGATACCCGGCCCAGACGTCCTACCACTTGTCCAAAACCTGAGAAGAGAGGAGCTCCTGGCACATTCTGGCCAACTCTAGAAGCAGGAGAGTTTGAAAAATGGGGATATGAAGTGAATCAAATAATTCCAAAGAAAACTCATCTGGCGGGTTTCTTGGCAATGTGGCTCAGTGTTTATCTCTTGCTGGTCAGGGATTCAAAGGGAGGCGTTAGGCCAGGGACCTTCGTCATTGCGGCCATGTTGGCTGAGGGAAAAATGGTTGGGTTAGCTACCCCCATTTTAGCAATGATTCACAGGAGTTTACTTCACATCTTCCAGGGTAAATCTCCTTTAAGAATAGTGGGACCATTCCAGGTTTTGTGGGGATGGATCACCACTCACTTCAGGACTTACAATGTACAGAATGGATTACAAATTCCTGGAAGCTCTTTCAGACCGTCAGTGCAAGCATTCTCTGGAATTGCTCCATTAGATGTTAATGGTTATGACATGAAAGTATGACTAAGCATGTATAAGGAATTCAACTTCTTTCCTTATGGAAGTCCGCCAACCAGGCAGTTTGTTGATGATGGGTCATCCCATTTGGATTTGAGGGCATACATGCTAGCTTGCAGGGATGGCGTGTAAGTAGCCAGGATTGATGGAAAAATCATATGTGAGGCCTATGCTCTATATAGATTTGCACGCCAATTCAAATGTTTGCAACAGATTTTTGTATCCCCTCCAGTACATGTCAGGTTAGAGAAACATCCGATGGTTGATCTACAACTATGGTTGCTGACATCAAGAGAGAAGACTGGGGCAGTATTTGATCTACCAGTTGAAAAAGCGGCACATAATCTGACTACATTTTATGCCGAACATTGGATAGCGTCATACCCTAAAGGGATATTGAATCACCCAGTATATCATGTGGGAAAGAGGAAGAGGACTGTAGAGAAAGAAACCCTTCCTCATGAAGGTGACGCTTCTCCACCTGAAATAGGTTCAACAGAATCCTCTTCTAGAACTGATTCATCGGATTATCACGATGGGGATGATGAGGCACAACCGGCAGCAAAGCGGTTTCGTGCCCGATATAATCCTCCGGCCAGAGTTAAAAGACCCACTCCATCAACTCCTGGTGAGTTATTTCATTGTATAAATTTCAATCACTGCTACTTTATAAAGTAATAAGTCTTACATTCTTATTCTCTATTTGTAGTTGCAGGAGTTGGGAAGAGATTAAAATCAAAAATTGTAGGACCTTCCTCACAGCCTTTATATCTATGACCAGAGGTTGTTCAGCTATGGCAGAGCTTATAATGTGATACTGAGACTGCCTGGCTGGATTTGTGTGAGGGCCTACAACTTCCTGGAATAGGAAATCTTGTAGCTTCTAAAAACCTTCAATACGGAGATAACCCCAATGAAGTGCGAGCTTACATCAGAGAGCTGTAAATGCTCATATATGCCACTGATAATTCGGTTCCTATCACCAGGGGGGTGAAGGAAATGACTGCTCGTGGCACCACTGAGGGGGCTGGTGGTTCTGGAGATGAGGAATGGCAAGAGTACGTGGCTCCTGAAGATGTAAGTTTTCTTTCCTTATTTTATTTGCAACTTGATTTCAGTTGAAGCTTTGTTACTTAAGGAAGTTATTTTATTCATCTTGCAGCTTGCAAAGAAAGGAACCGGGGTTCCTTCGCCACAATATAGCCCTGGTGGTACTGCTATCGGGGCTGCTGCTGATTCTCCTCGTGAACCAGGCGAGATATCTCCAGGCCAGCAGGCCATGAATGAGGCACTGGACATAGCCTTTCATTCGCCAATCCAAGTGCCAATAAGGGAGACTACTGATACTCCGAAAAAACAAAAGAAGCCAAGGCAACGAAGGAGGAAATCCATAGCTAAACGTTTCATTAGCAGTGGTAAGTCCTTCGAACAATCTTGAGTTTATACCCATAATCATATGGTTACTCATATTTCTGAGGATTGCATGGGCTTCTTCAATTTCCCCCTTGAGGGAAGGGACTGACCCTCCTTCAAAGGTCGTGGAAGGTGCTGTAGAACAATCACAGACCCAGGCTAACTTGGTTGCTCCTGGAAAAGAGCTACCATCCATTCCTAGTATCCCTCCTACTACTAAAGATGCTATCCAGGGTCAGGGGTTGCAGGACATAAGTCAGCAAGAAGACGTAGCAAATGCTCCCACTGGTGAGACTAACCAAGATTCTGAAGTATCATTGGATGAAATGATGAATCAAGGAATGAATTTTGAATAATTTTATGATCATGCTAAGTTTTCATATGATTTAGAAGACCTTGGGCGTTAGTTCTACCCTTCGACCAATTTTTTTTTTAAAATAAATACTTCTAACCATGATGGAAAATAATATGCATTTTCTTCCATAGAATCCGCTGAACTGCCAATGCCCGAAGAGGGTGTGGACACTGATGTCAACCCTATCATTGCAGAAACATTAGCTCAAGTAGATCTAAATCCAATAAACTCTCCTGAGACCCATCTTGAAAATCTTGTTGAAACCGGGAAAGATGGGGAGAATTCTTCTCAGGTTTCTGAACCACCATTGGGTAAGGGATAACAATATTTGTGATTGTACTTTATTCGCAAGACAATCTATTCTTTTGTTATCCTTTGAAGCTGACTAAACCTTTCAATTAATAATGCAGGAACATCAACTCCAATGACTAGATCCGAAGATGAGGCCTCAGCCTCTGCCCCAACGGGAATTGAAAGTGAAGAACCACAAGTCAGGGGGGAAAGATCAGGACAAAGCACTTCCCTAAGCGCGCTAATTCCAGATTACATACCCCCTTCTGATGATGATATTGAATCAGATCAAGATATTCATAAAGCATTCAGCTTTTCACGACGTAAGGCATGGAACAAAATATGGAACATCATATCTGGGGTGCCTTTAGAAGAGCTACCATCAAGAATTTCTCGATTGTCATCCCAATTTGTTATATTGGGACTTCGTGGTTTTGGGTATGAAAAGATCCATGCTGCGGTGAAACAGATCATTTTCAGGAGGGAGCAACTGCAGACAAGTCGCGAAGATTTGACCAGAGTGAAATTGTCAGTCAACAAAGGCGAATTTGAGGCTGCGATATCCCAAGCTGAAGCTGATTATGCTGCCAAGATGAAGGATCTGAAGCAAAAAATCAAAGAAAAGGTCATCCAGCAGGTGCAACTCCAGCAATAGTTAGATGCTGTTACTGGGGAACTTGATCAGCTTAATAAATCATTGGATAAAACTCATATGAATGGCATGAAAGCCATCACAGATGCTAAGAAGGCACTTCAGCAAGCTGAAAAGAGTGAAGCTGGTCAAGTGCACGAGCTTCAAGTAACTGCTGATAAGGCTCAGGATTCTATACATCAAATGAAGACTTATGTTGACAATCTTCTGTAATTCTTGAAAATGAGAAGAGACTCCAGTCTGTGGATGTCTTTCTATCTCTTGTGTATCAATGAAAAACACTTTCATCTTCAATCATTTGTACCTGAATTCTTTCATTACCTGCTTCAAATTTACTTAAGCCAATGGGCCTAGTAAGCGTACTTTGATATTTACTAGGATTATTACAAATAATCCTACAAACTTTGAACCTTTTAACTGCTCAATATTACCTAAATCATACAAAAAATGTATATTTAGTGAGCTGGAACTTGAATTTATTCAGAGTTCCTTTGACTTTTGTGTGGGCAGTTTAAAGTCATGCACGCCGGACATAAAGGGGCTATTGTTTAAGGTCGAAATATCATTGACCAAAATGGATTAAAAATGGATTCAATTCCTTGACAATTTATCTGAAAACATATTACCATACTCAAGTATGAGGGAAAAAATGTAAACTATGGCTTAAGAATATTTGAATCTGAGGAATGATATGAAAAAGAGCTAAAAAGGCATTAGAAGAAGTAGTTTCCAAGAATGAAGTTACTATTATTTAACAAAACCCGTTAGGGGGTTGAAATATGCAGGGCCACCTATGGGCATTGGCTGCATGGTCAAATAAATAGCATCTTTTGGCGGACAAGTCTGTTATGTGGACTGTTTATGCAAGGCCACCTATGGGCACGTGCTACATAGTCAGGAAAAAGAACTCTTAGAATTTTACTTTCCCAGTGCTAAAAGCCAGTGAAAGTTTATGGAGATTCAAATTTTCTAAAGTATAGAGTTTTTTGTATGGAAAGGGGTACTTGAATATGGAGAAGATATTTCCGAACAAGAATATTGAAGAACTGGATGAATATCACTCCTACGAAGGTCTGACCCAAACGTAGGGAAGAAGAATAAACCATAGACTTGAATACTTTCAGATCATGAAAAAGGATATGGGACAAATATGTTAAGGATGGATATTTTTGCGGATCCCTACATACTGTCATTTTAAGACAAATAAGGACAAAAGAGGCATTCTTCCCAAGAATGAAGTTACCATTATTTAACAAACCCGTTAGGGGGTTGAAACATGCAGGGCCACCTATGGGCATTGGCTGCATGGTCAAATAAATAACATCTTTTGGCTGACAAGTCTGTTATGTGGACTGTTTATTCAAAGCCACCTATGGGCACGTGCTGCATTGTCAGGAAAAAGAATTCACAGAAATTTGACATTTTTGTGACTAGAAGTCATGAAAAAGGTTATGAAGATCTGAAAATATTTAAGGTTAGGATTATAATACATAAAGATGGGTATTGTCTAATGTATATAGAGATACATAGGTCAATGAATACCATATTCATGTTGTGGCTGGGTCCTGAAATGAAATTTTGGACTTCACTACGTATCTCATAAGAATGAGAATCAAGCCATACGTATTTCTTGAAATACAGTTTAACGTCGTGCATGACGAAAGTATGAGTGATCTTAGTTTAGGGTCATAGAATTCGGACCATAATAATGAATACACAGTGTGTGTTTTCATGAGGACTTTTCAGCCAAGGGTCTGAAAGTGAAATTTTGGGTTAGGCCCAAAAGACTTGGGACTGGATTCGAGGGACACTCGAATGTTCCTACGTATCCCATAAGGATGGGAATCAAGTCCACGTAGTTCTAGAACTACCCTTTGTACAAATTTGGTTCGTACATGTGAAGGGTGAAAGGGGACTTTAGTGCAATGATGGTTTAACCTAAGATAAAAAGTTTAGGCATTACCCTGTATGCATGTAGTCTTTTGAAAATGAAAACCATGATTGAAAAAAAAAAATCAATGTCAATAATAGTTCTCTCTCAAATGAGGAAATCAAAGAATACTGTAGTTTATTGTCGTACCGGACAAAAAGTGTTGTATAGTTTAACGTCATATAACAAGGACGAAAGAGAATCAATGTAAAGATATTGATTCCAGGGGCGGTTTCACAAATCATCATCATATGAGATGGTGGTGAACCGATTGTGAAGAGATTATTTTTGGGCTTGAACCCTGGGAGGTTGCCTACATACCCAGCCTGGAGGGCAAGGATCAAAGTCCGTGTAGTTCAATTAAAGAATGAATTAATGATAAAGTTGTTCATGGGGACAATGATCTAATAAAAAATGTTGTTGGGACTTACACATTGTTAGTGGCCCAAAGGGAGTGTTATGGTTGATGTTCGCTCTAAGCTCACGTGAGTCATACTCGGTGTGAGAAACAAGAGGTAATAACAACCTTAACGATGCACAGTTTAATGTCATGTAGGGCATAAAAAAGGGACTATGCAGTTTAAAGTCTTGCAGTTAGGACTATTGGTGCTACATAGTTTTAATGTCATGTAGCAAGGACAGAATAATAGTTTAATGTCATATAGGACATATCAAGGACTTTCTGTACAGTTTAGCGTCATGTAGTTAGGACGATGGGGACAATACAGTTTAACGTCATATTGGACGAAAGGGGGATTGTGCAGTTTAATGTCATGCTGGACTTTTGATGATTATATAGTTTAACGTCTTTCCGGACGTGAGGGACTTTTATACAGTTTAGCGTCATGTAGTTAGGACGTCACAGTTTAACGTCTTGCTGGACATATTTGCAAATAGTTTATGGTCATATACATGGACCAGGGATGACGCAGTTTAAGGTCATGCTGGACGGTTCATGGAACTTTTTCACAGTTTAATGTCATGTGGGATGAAGTTGCAGTTTAAAGTCATACTGGACCATTGCTGTACAGTTTAAAGTCATGTAGCTAGGACTAAGGTGAATCAATATGAGGATATCAGTTCTGGGGACTTTTTATAGTTTATCGTCATGCTGGACGTTGGAAGTGCCACACAGTTTAATGTCATGTTACTAGGACACAATATAGTTTAATGTCATCTCGGATAAAATATAGGAACTTCTGTACAGTTTAATGTCATGTAGATAGGACATTATACAGTTTAGTGTCATGTAGGACAAAATACAGTTTAGTGTCATGTAGGACAAAATGAAAGTGCCACACAGTTTAATGTCATGTTGCTAGGACACAATATAGTTTAATGTCATCTCGGACAAAATGAATGTGACACACAGTTTAATGTCATGTTGCTAGGACACAATATAGTTTAATGTCATCTCGGACAATATATAGACCAATGTGATTGTTTTGGATCTGGGAACAATATTTTGTGTTTATACAAAATACTTCTTCAGAAATCTGGCATTAGTTGTAGTCGTGATGTGTTCTCCATCCATTGAGATTAGAGAATATGCTCCATTGGAGTAGAACTTATGTATTGAATAAGGTCCTTCCCATTTTGGTTCAAGCTTGGGAGGATTCTTTCCTGGTATCATTGGTGCTATGAGAACCAAAACCAATTCTCCCTGAATTAATGAACGAAGACGAACTTTTTTGTTAAAAGCTCGTGCTATTCAATTCTGATATATTTCCAAGTGGTGCAAAGTGCACAGTCTTTTCTCATCTAACTGTTCCAATTCATTCAACCGCTTTTGGGATTGCTCATCTATAGATAACTGATCACAAATGGCTATTCTGAGTGAGGGAAATTGAACTTCAATTGGAAAAACTGCTTCTGTTCCATATACCAATAAATATGGAGTAGACCGCATTGCATTGCGAGTGGTAGTCCGATAAGCCCATAAAGCATGAAAGAGTTTATCAGGCCATGATCTCTTATCTTTATCCACCATCTTTTGCAGTATATTTGAAAGAGTCTTGTTGAAGGCTTCTATCTGGCCATTAGCCGCTGCATGATATCGAGATGAATGGTTGGACTTAATGTTGTATTCTTGATACAAATTCATTACCTCAGAAGAACAGAAGTTGGTGTCGTTTTCCATCAATATGGTATGAGGGACACCAAATCTAGTAATGATGTTAGACTTGATGAAGCTAACAATGCATTTAGAACTGACTTCTTTGAGAGGTACTTCCCCTGCCCATTTGGAAAAGAAATCAGTAGCAGTAAGAATGTACTTAAACTGCTTGGCCGTAGCTGAAGGGTAAGGTCCCACCACATCCATTCCCCAAGTGGAAAATGGCCATGAGTATTTAGCTGTATGAAGCAACTATAGAGGTTTATGAATGAAGTTGTCATATACTTGGCATGAATGACACTTCTTTGTGAAATTAACACAATCTTGTATCATTGAAGGCCAAAAGTATCCAAGCCTTCGAATTTGATCAGACAGTCTATGTCCAGACTGGTAGGCACCACAGACTCCTGCATGCACTTCTTTTATGACAGCCATTGTCTCTTCACCATCAATACATCTGAAGAGAACTCCATCAAAACCATGTTTGCAGATAATTTTCTCGAGGTGCTTTGGGCTATCATAATGAGTAAAATTGACCACACGTCGCCGAATTTTTTCTTTCTCAGCTCTATCAGGTGGAAGTGTTCCATTTTGAAGGTATTCCCTGATAGGTGACATCCATCCTGTAGTATGACCATACGGTTCAGGAATGGGACTAATTTCATTAATTTCCTCTGTTCTGACTTGAACATAAGGTGAAATTTCACGACGGTGGGCAATACAGATGGTTGTTTCGTCCCGATTTGGATCTGCTAAAGCTATGGCTATATTAGCCAGTGCATCAGCTTGAGCATTTTGTGATCTTGGGACATAAGAAAATATCGGTTCTGAAGGGAATTCCGACATTAACTCTCTGACGTAATCATACAAATGGATTAATTCTTCTTTTCTGATGGCATAATCCTCATTGACTTGTTTTATTACCAGGTCTGAATCACCTTTCACCTTTTAGTGATTCACTTGTGCTTGAAGCCCTAACTCCAAGCCTGTAATGAGAGCTTGGTATTCAGCTTCATTATTGGTACCACCTTCCCACAACAAAAAGGAATAAGGTAACACTTCCTTATCTGGAGAAATGAGCACAATTCCTAAACCAACTTTGTTGAATTTAGGATTTTCCAATTTCTTCCTTGTTGGACTTCTAGAAGCACCATCAAAATACATTTCCCATGTTTGAGGACTCTCTTGAATAGAGAAAACTTCCTCATCAGGGAGTTCGATATCTGAATACGTGTCTTCCACTAAAGGATGTTTAGCCAGGAAATCAGCCAGAGCTTGGCCCTTAATTGCCTTTTGAGACACATACTGGATGTCGAACTGCTGTAGAATAACCGCCCACCTTGCCAGACGTCCTGTAAGCATTGGACGACTAAGGATGAATTTGAGTGGATTATTACGAGATACCAATTGGACCTCGTGATGTTGCAGGTAGTGTCTCAGCTTTTGAATTGCAAAGATTAATGCTAGACAGCACTTTTCAATACTTGAATACCGGGTTTCTGCTTCAAGCATAGTTCTACTGAGATAGTAGTGACTGTTTTCATTCCCAACATCATTCTTTTGAGCGAGAAAGGTACCCAATGATCGTTCTAAAGCTGTCACATGGAGGATTAGAGGTCTACCCTCAACAGGTGGCATGAGTACTGGTGGACTCAAGAGGTATTTCTTGTGAACATCAAATGCATCTTCACATTCTTCAGTCCACTGGTAAGTGACTCCTTTCTTCAATAATTTGGTAAAGGGTAAACTTTTGCCTGCCAAATTAGCGATGAAACGCCGAATGTAGGCTAAGTGTCCTTGAAGTCCTCTTAATTCTTTCAAATTCTAAGGAGGTGACATACCAAGGATTGATTTGGTCTTCTCAGGATCAACTTCAATACCACGATGGCGTACAACAAAGCCGAGGAATTTTCTTGAGGTTACCCCAAAAGCACATTTTAAGGGGTTCATCTTCAAATTATGTTGTCGAAGCTTGTGGAATATGAATTCCAAATCATCCAAGTGATCAAAACGTTGTTTGGATTTAACCACCAAATCATCTACATAGAATTCAATAAACTTCCCTAGAAAAGGTTTGAAGATACGATGCATGGCGCGTTGATATGTTGCACCTGCATTCTTTAAACCAAAGGGCATCACCCGGTAACAAAACACACCTTGAGGAGCTCTGAAGGCTGTATATTCCTCATCTTCTGGGGCCATTCGGATCTGATTATATCCAGAATATCCATCCATGAAAGAAAGTACTTCATAGCCAGCCGTCGCATCAATTAAGAGTTCTATAATCGGAACTGGGAAATCATCTTTAGGACAATACCGATTAAGATCTATGAAATCGATGCAAACCCTAATTTGTCCGTTCTTCTTCTTTACAAGGACAATATTAGCCAACCACTTGGGATATTGAACTTCTCTGACGAAGTTAGCTTTGATAAGCTTATCCACTTCAGCCTCGATTTTGGAAGCATAGGTTGGGTGTGTTCTTCTCGCGGCTTGCTTGAATCCTCGATGTTCTTTTGGAAAACCCAAATGATGGGTGGCAACATCAGGATCAAGACCAAGAATCTCTGTATAATTCCAAGAAAAAATATCTTTATTTTTCTTTAGAAAAGAAATATACATCTCTTGCTCTTCAAGGGTCATGGCCTCACTAATTAATGTGGGGCGTGAATCTTTCTTTGTACCCAGATTTACTTCTCTGAGTTCATCCACAGTGGTAGAGATACCCTCTTCAAATGCTGGAGGAGCATCTCTAAGATCTTCCTCTTCCTCTTCATCATGTGTTATTTCTTCCGTTTCTACTTTCAAAGTTGATGAAAAAATGAAATTTTCATGATCATAAGAGATGTCAAAATTTTCACATTTTGAAGAAGAAGCTTCCATTTCCGACCCTATTAATGATAAAGGGTCTTCTTTGGGAAATAAAGAGGAGATGATGGATTGAGAATCAACATCAATATTCACCTCTGATGTTGCTATAACTTCTTCTGGCCTGATTAGTGAAGTATAGACTTGTTGGATTTCAGCAGACGAAATGAAAACGTCACCACTTATGCTTTCATCACTGCTTGGTAAGTTACCAATTTCTCCCATGTTGTCTAGCTTGATTGCCGTAATTGACATTATGGATCATTCCATAAGAGTATTTTGATTTGGGCCTATTTTGTCAATTTGAATGATAGGTAACACATAATCTGTACTCACATGTGAAAATGGATTTATTGGAATTTTTCCAAACCATATGGTGCATTAACTTTGGTAATTTCCTTCATTTTAGATTTTTCTCTTCCCTTCATGTGATAAAATTCCGCCTCAATGTATTGAGACTCACATGTCTTGAATGGGGCCTTATCACCATACAATGTTCCAACTTGCCCATCAAAACAGTATTTGAGACATTGATGGTATGATGACGGAATAGCTGCATGCTGATGTAGCCAGGGTCTTCCAAGCAAGATATTGAAAGCTGAGTCTTGATCAACAATCATGAAATCCGAATTGGAAACAAGATCTCCAAACTGAGTTCTGAGCGTAACTTCTCCTAGTGGTTCTTGTTCGTTTTTATCATATCCTTGCAACATCATGGTAGAAGGAGATAAATCAGATTCCGTGAGGCCCAATCGACGAAGTGTACGAATGGGCATGAGGTAGACTCATGAACCATTGTCAATGAATGCTCTTCGAACATCTATACCATTGAATTTGCCAGATAAGTACAATGGTTTTATGTGCCCATGCACAACATCATATTCATCTTTATCAGTAAAAGATATCACTGCATGGCATTCTACAGGATTATTCTATATGTGATAGATTTTAGCTGCAGCAATTTCAGCTTCAAACTCCTGAGGACTTGACAAAGCTTCGATGAGTGCTTCCCGAACATCTTTTGACAGATTCAAAGCATCCAAAATTGATAACTTGGGTGGTACTTGGGCCAAGTGTTTCAATATATCATACTTTTGATCTAAAGGTTTGCGTTTCCCAATAGGAATATGCGGTTTAGCAGGTACCTTGGAAGAAGATGCTTTGGAAGCTAATGCATCTTGTATTGAAGTTGGAAACATCCTTGGTATTGGAAGATTAGACAGATTAGATCCATTTACTTGCTGAGATAAAGAAGATGGAACTTTTAATCGGTCTTCCAAAATAACTGTGCCGAAACTGAGTTGGCCATTGGCAGAAGAACTTGCTTGTTCTTTTTGAGCTCGTTGAAGGGCTCTACCACGAGTTTCTGCTGCATATACAGTGCTAGCAGGGGTAGAATTAGAGTAGTGGCTTCGGAAAGATCCACATCTTCCCCTATATCCTGAACCTCTAGAACTTCCTTGGGTTCCCTTATTTGATACAGGGAATTCAGGCTCATCAAGACTAGAATATGAATCTGTTAATTGAATCATATTAACAGAACCAAAGATTAACTCTTCGTCTGATAAAGACTCTGCCTGGTTAGCCTGTTTAGGTTGTGCCGTTTGGTGGGACGGTGCCCGTGGCTTTGAAGTAGATGGCATGAAATCTGCCAGAGTCAAAGACAATTTAGGCTTTGACACATACTCATATTCTCCTGATTCCTCTATCTTCTTTGAATTGCGCTGCCCTTTTGAGGATTTGTCTTTTGATGGAGGCTTTACTGCAGCTTTTGTAGGATACACAATTGGCTTCTTCAATTGTGTTCGCAAAATGGAATGGGTCCGATTGATTTTCTTTCTGACCATCCAATCATCATATTTTTTCGCAGTTTTGCTTTTGACTTCCTGCCACTCGCCTCCTTCCTCTGGATCTGTAGAGGTAATACACGATACATGAGCTAAAGAACCCTTTAATTTGACTTTTCCCAAGTCAAACATCTTTTGCATGAGGTCTTTAAAGACAAAACACTCCTGGATGGGATGCCCCAACATTTGATGAAAGGGACAATAATTGGGACGGTCTTCATCTCCTTCCTTGTTTGGCCTCTTGGGCCCTGGTAATTGAACCAAATTATTTTCCAGAGCTGAAATGAAGTAACCAGGAACTTGTTCACTTCGGAAAGAGTATGTTTTACTCTTCATATCCTCGAATTGTTTTCGTCGTTGATCTTTTTGATCATTTGGACGAAACAACCTTTGTTGTTGGCATTCAGGAGGTGGGGCCCTTTGAGAAGATGAAGGTTTTGAAGTAGAAATAGGTACAGGTGAGTGTTTAAGCATAACAGTAGCAGTTTCTGCTTTACCCATTCTTCTTCCTGGAGCTGATGGAATTACACGAGATTTAACCTTAGCCTGTATAAGGGAATCTTCAATCTGTTGAGCGATTGAAGTAAGGTCTCGAAACCCTCCTGTGTATTTCACAGGGATCAATGGTGTGCGTAATTCTTCATGCAAATTTTCCACACAGATTGGAAAAAATTCCTCCAGAGGGAGTGCTAAACTCAAGGAATATGTTAATCCCTTCCAACGAGCAATGAAATCAGAGACTCCTTCATTTTCCCTTTGCTTGCAGTTTGTAAGATCGAAAACAGTCGTTTTTGGAAAAGTTGAGCTAAACTGAAGAATGAATTTTTGACGAAGATCCTCCCATCCGATGACTGACCGGGATTGCAAGCTTGTATACCAGAAAAAAGCTGGTCCTTGCAAGGTTCGAACGAAGCATCTGAGTTTCACTGCTTCTTGCTGCTCTGGAGTTCCCATCATAGGATCACAACAATATACGTAATGCGTCAAATGTTGTTCAGGGTCGCCTGATCCATTGAAAGTAGGGAAAACAGGGTTTCCAAAACTGGATGGAGGAGAAATTGAATCTACCCATTCAGGGTAAACATTCTTTTCAGGTTGAACATGCGCCCATTTCCCTTCCATAGTTTCTAACCGAGCTGTTAATGACTCAATAGTAGTTATTAACTTTTGAGAAACGTCAGGTTGAACTTGGTTTTGGGTAGGTGCAATGAATGGAGCTTCGACAGACGTGGTCATTGGTGCTGCAACTGATGGTAGTGCTGCCAACCGTTGTTGCGTTTGACCCGTAGGATTAGACCTCTGAGGGTGTACTGAAAAAGGAGGATATTCCTGATCCATCTCAGTAGTTACAACAAATTCCTTTGGCTGTCGGGCTTTATCATTCTTAAGAAGAAGATTACTCTGAAGTAGTTCTGCATTCAACCTTCTCAATTCTTTCATTTCTTCCTCCTGTTGTGAAAACCTTTTCTCTAATGAGAGCGATTGATCTCCTTCAGAGGAAGGGTGAGAAGTAACCATATTCTTTCCTTTCCCCTTATTGGATCCTTTTCGGAGAGGGGGAAGTGGGTTACTTGAAGGAATACCCAGATTTTGGGTAAGCCTTTGATTACGTGTGCGCACACCTTCTTCGTTTAGGTCTGTGTGCGCAACTTCTTGAGCATGAACCTCTTCGTCTGATCCCTTTGATTGAGCCTCATCTGGTGAATCAGCAGCAACGGCATTGATGACATTAATGGATGCATATTGCATGGAATCCTTTCTATCAGCATTTCTGTGATATTGTCTTCTTCCATTTCCATGATGAGACATGGAATTCCGTTGACTTGATCCCTTAGGAACTTCTTGGAAAACCGTCACTTGGAGAGAATCTCCTGATAGCTTGGCTCTTCGTTCCTCTTGAGGCTTATTCCCTAATCGAGAGAATACTGACTTTCTCTGAAGGAGGGATTGAGGATTTGAAAAATTCCCCAGTCCGGTGGACTGGGGATGTTCCTGCTGCTTCCGCTCAACTCCTCGAATCCCATTTGTTGACTCTGAGGGTTGGGTTAGGGAAGTCCCCAGTCTGGCAAGCTGGGGTGTCTCTTGATATGCTATGTCTGAGATCTTCTTAAAATCTCTCTTGATCTTGCGAATTTTAGTTCGAAAATTAGCTGGATGCATTAACCTGTATCCACTTTTATCACCTGGTTCAACAGATCGTTGGATGAATTCCGAAACTTCTGTCATTTGATGACGTGTTTGCTCCAGACGAGAGGCTTGTGCAATATTCTCACCTGCTTGATGTAGGAGCAATTCAACAACTTGTTCTCTATATACTTGATTTTGAGAGGAACTAGTTGAAGCCTGTTCTTGAGAAAGCTTTTGATTATGAACAAAGCCCATTGACTGTGGATGGCCATGGGCAATAACATTGCATGAGACCATTTTCGGCGGTCTTTGCTGACCGGAAAGCACTGTGAAATGTAGTGCTCCGTGAACACCCCATCCTCTGATATGAACATCAGATGGAGCATTGGCAATTAACTCACGCAATTTTCTTAGTGCGCCAAGGCATGAACGTTGAAGGGTTCTCTGTTGCTTTTCAGCTTTTGGATACCGAGAGACTGATAGAGATGCCAAATCAATCTGGCATTGTAACACTTCTATTATCTTAATATGATTTTCATAATCACCATAAGATAATACTTTCTTCTTCAATTTACAAGGAGTTTTCCATATGTTGAGACGAATATCATGGATTCCATCATCCGTCAACATCTTTGGAATGTCGTACTGGGAGTCAGCCAAAGGCCAAAACATGACTGGTACTTCACCTTTTGCCAGTTTTTTCCTCATGTTCAGCATTTCCTCTTTATCATTGAATGACGATTCTTCTACCTGTTTGGACCAGAGTTGGTGTTTCCTTGTTTCTTCATCGGATTCAACATGATTGGTAGAGAAATCACTATTCATGCTGGAAGATGAATGACCCAGGGATGGTTCAGAGAATAACCTGAACCCTATGCTATCTTCTGATGGAGAAAGAGTTTCACCTGCCGATCGTAAAGCATCAGACATGACTGGTTTTACGTTTTCAAGTGCCTCGAGATAGGAGGGCTTTCTCGTCACTACATTTCCTTCTGAAGAATTTTCGAGACAACGTGAATCACTACTGCGGAGAGGACTTTCGCAGCGAAGTTCATCACCATGAGGAGGACCGTCATGATGGGTTACAGAAAAAGATGAAATCTCTTACTCCTTGGTCTTCTGACCACACAGAGGGTTCCTGTGGCTCTCATCTGAAGAAGAAACTTCAAGATTGACCGAATTTTGATGAAGCAAGTCTTCATGAGGAAGTGTCTGTTGAAGACCATCAGAATTAATGTTCTCGTTATTGGGAACTGAGGGAGTAGAATCTTGAATTCCGACAGATAAATGTCTGAGGGCTTCAAGAACTCCAGCATCGAGCAAGGCTTGGTTACAGATTGGCCTTTGATCTCCTGACTGTGCTGGGCGGATCTTTTTCTTAGATGCCTTCTTACTCGCTTTAGAAACCACTTGATGACGAAAGTGATTGCTCTGAGAAGGTGTATGTGCCTGATCAGGAAAGATGGTAAGGTTAGGCTGACGATCTCCACTCAAATCAGGTGTATGTGCCTGACTGGGTTGTCCGTATGATATGGGGGAGTATGCCCCATAACCCTCTTGGACTGGAACAGATGTGTGTGTCTGTTCTGGAGTGAATCGTTGATGTGTCACTCCACTGTTAGGGATAGATTTATGTGTCTGTCCCTGAGATGATGCTAAAGCTGTTATGATATCCTGGAAAGCATCCAGAATATGAGCAGGAATTTGCTTCTGCTTTTTCACCATTGACAAATTATGTTTGGTGACTTCAGCTGCCGGAACGGGGATATATGTCCATTCCGGGCTTGGAGTAGGTGTATGTGCCTGCTCCTGTCCTCCTTTTCCTGTCAGTGAATCCTGACAGTACTCAAGTGTGGAGGCAGAGAGTTGAGTCTGCCCCCTGTTTTTCGTCGGGACTTTCTGACTGACTTCTCCGTGCGCTACCAAGTGAGACTATTGGTAGGCTTCATTAGTATTAGCAGGTGTATGTGCCTGCTGATTACATTTCGCCAAACGCGGTTGACGAGATCCATCATATGTAGTCAGACGAGCCTACTGACTAACTAGTGATGTATAAGCAGGTGTATATTCCTGCCTATGGTACTCCGCCGGAATTGCCTGGTGGGATAGGCTTGATGCTTCCAGACGAGTCTGCTGGACAGCGGAATTAAAAAGAACATGGGTGTATGCCTGCTCGTTGTTTTCCACCAAGTTAGGTTGGTGGACTTCTTCGGAGATGGCAGGGATGACAACCTGCCTATTGTTAACCGGATTCCATCTCTGGCGGTTCATCTTGCCTGCTCGGGTTCGAGGAACCTGAGCTGAATGCCTGGAGTCGGTACCCTCATCGTGTTGAGGGCGCACTACCGCACGAGTCTGGCAGCGATTGTTGATGGGAGCCCTTGAGAAGGACTCCTGTCTTTTTGAAATAAGGTCCCGCGGGACCTTCTCATTCACTTCCTCAGAGTAAGGGAGTGAATGGAAATTGCGTTCCGGGGATAACGACCCGAAACGGTTAGAGACGGTAGTCAGCACCGCCTGCTTCTTGATCGCTGGCCGCCGTTGTCCGGAAGACCAGGTAGAGTTGTTAACTTGGAGGGCTGGACGAGTGGCCTCCAGAGTTGGGATAGTACCGTTGCGACGGTACTCCTTAACCAGTGCATTAGAAACCCAGCGTTGAAGACGCTGAGTTGGTGATGTCATCCTCAGAGTGGATGACATTCTAGCAGGAGTAGCAGCATTGGTTTTCACAGTAGCAGACCTCACAGTAGAGGTGTTCACAGCAGCAGTATTCACAAGGGTGAATTTAAGGAAAGCCATTTTGCAGAAGATCTTGAGAAAATAGTGCATGTTCCATGTAATAGACATAATCAAGATGAATCCGGCCACTGCATCTTTTGGATGAGCATATTTCAATGATTTCTTTGTTGGCCCAAGAGGCCTAACAAATAAGAAGGACATCACTTTAACATGGTTAAGGATTCACGTCGGGTTCACCATTTTTGTTTTGCATGGAATCCGGGGATGACCTCCTGGATGGGAGATTCAAACGATCCGATCGGTTTCTAACGGGTTTGTTCGTAGAACCAGAAACATCCAATGATTCCACATCCGTTTGGACCTACTTTCCAAAGGCAGGCGCTCATTAGCTTGTGGACTAATGAGGCTTAGGAATTTGCATTGGTCGAGAGGATGGTAGGTTGGAATCGTCACACCTTTTTTGAGGGGAATTATTGTCTACTCTGGGACTCTCTTTATAGATTTAAGTAATGTTTGTGAATCCTTATTACATTACCAAGTATAAAATGTGCTTTCCTTTAGTTAGAACAATCAATGATTAAATATGAAAGAAATTTAGAGAATATTTTATATGTATTCGAGGTTCTTCATCAAATAGAGAATCATCTATATCTGTTTAGAGATTCTTGGTCAATGGTATCCTTCAAAACATTTATATAAAAGTATCTTGGTCATTTATGATGACCAGGCTGGTTTTACAGCCACTCAGTGGGGCACTTGATGTTTATCGTCATTCAGAAGGACAGAGATTATTTCAAAGTTGGGATCGAACCCATAAATGGGCTACCTACGTATCCTTTGTTTTAGAAAATGAATCAGAACCCACGTAGTTCGAGTTATGGAGTATGATGTTTATGATTGATGGCTCAAAGATGAATGTCATAATTACTTTTACACTCTAAGCTCACGTGAGTCATGCTCGGTGTGAGAAACAAGAGGTATTGGTAAAAATTAGACAATTGTGCCATGAAATATGCAATCATAAGAATTTGTTTGGGGCTTATGTATGGATGATTGCCCAGATAGATGAAGGTTTAGGATTTACTTTTAGGGAGAAAATCCATGAACAAGGTCGATAAAGTTTTATGTGCTTCATGGATATTTGAATACTATAATCTTGGGCATCCTCCTCTGGAGTAAGCCTCAATCAAGTCCTCTAATCTTGGTCATCTTTCTTAGGAATAAGCCCCAACCTCAAATATGGGCATCCTCCTCAGGAGTAAGCCCCAAACCTTCAATCCTAACCTGGGTCTCCTTTTTCAGGAATAAGACTCAGTCATAATCTTAGGCTTCCTTTTCAGGAGTAAGCCCCAAGTCCCTTAACCTGGGTCTCCTTTTCAGGAATAAGACTCAGTCATAACCTTGGGTCTCCTTTTTAGGAATAAGCCCCAAGTCCCCTTAAATTTCTCTTAACCAGTCATAATTTTCCTTTGATTTGGGTTTCCTTTTCATGAGTAAAACCCAATCATAAGTCCCCTCCTAACTTGGGCATCCTCCTTAGGAGTAAGCCCCAAGATTAGAGTATTCAAATCTCCATGAAGCACATATAACTTTATGGACCCTGTTCATGGATTTTCTCCCTAAAAGTAAATCCTAAACCTTCATCTATCTGGGTAATCATCCATACATAAGCCCCAAACAAATTCTTATGATTGCATCTTTCATGGCACAATTGTCTAATTTTTACCAATACCTCTTGTTTCTCACACCGAGCATGAATCACGTGATCTTAGAGTGTAAAAGTAATTATGACATTCATCTTTGAGCCATCAATCATAAACATCATACTCCATAACTCGAACTACATGGGTTCGGATTCCTTTTCTAAAACAAAGGATAGGTAGGTAGCCCATTTATGGGTTCGATCCCAACTTTGAAATAATATCTGTCCTTCTGAATGACGATAAACTTCAAGTGCCCCACTCAGTGGCTTTAAAACCAGCCTGGTCATCATAAATGACCAAGAGACTTTTATATAAATGTTTTGAAGGATACCATTGACCAAGAATCTCTAAATAGATATAGATGATTCTCTATTTGATAAAGAACCTCGAATACATATAAAAGATTCTCTAAATTTCTTGCATATTTAATCATAGATTGTTAAAACTAAAGGAAAGCAAATTTTATACATGGTAATGTAATAAGGATTCACGAACATAACTTAAATCTATAAAGAGAGTCCCGGAGTAGACAATAATTCCCCTCAAAAAAGGTGTGATGAGTCTGACCTCCCATCCTCTCGACCAATGCAAATTCCTAAGCCTCATTAGTCCACAAGCTAATGAGCGCCTGCCTTTGGAAAGTACGTCCAAACGGATGTGGAATCATTGGATGATTCCGGTTCTACGAACAAACCCGTTAGAAACCGATCGGAATGATTGAATCTCCCGTCCAGGAGGTCATCCCCGGATTCCGTGCGAAACAAAAATCATTTTTGTTTCGCACGGAATCCGGGGATGACCTCCTGGACTGGAGATTCAAATGTTCCTATCGGTTTCTAACGGGTTTGTTCGTAGAACCAGAAACATCCAATGATTCCACATCCGTTTGGACCTACTTTCCAAAGGCAGGAGCTCATTAGCTTGTGGACTAATGAGGCTTAGGAATTTGCATTGGTCGAGAGGATGGGAGGTCGGACTCATCACACCTTTTTTGAGGGGAATTATTTTCTACTCCGGGACTCTCTTTATAGATTTAAGTTATGTTCGTGAATCCTTATTACATTACCAAGTATAAAATGTGCTTTCCTTTAGTTTTAACAATCAATGATTAAATATGAAAGAAATTTACAGAATCTTTTATATGTATTCGAGGTTCTTCATAAAATAGAGAATCATCTATATCTGTTTAGAGATTCTTGGTCAATGGTATCCTTCAAAACATTTATATAAAAGTCTCTTGGTCATTTATGATGACCAGGCTGGTTTTAAAGCCACTCAGTGGGGCACTTGAAGTTTAACATCATTCAGTAGGACAAAGATTATTTCAAAGTTGGGATCGAACCCATAAATGGGCTACCTACGTATCCTTTGTTTTAGAAAAGGAATCAGAACCCACGTAGTTCGAGTTATGGAGTATGATGTTTATGATTGATGGCTCAAAGATGAATTTCATAATTACTTTTACACTCTAAGCTCACGTGAGTCATGCTCGGTGTGAGAAACAAGAGGTATTGGTAAAAATTAGACAATTGTGCCATGAAAGATGCAATCATAAGAATTTGTTTGGGGCTTATGTATGGATGATTGCACAGATAGATTAAGGTTTATGATTTACTTTTAGGGAGAAAATCCATGAACAGGGTCTATAAAGTTATATGTGCTTCATTGATATTTGAATACTCTAATCATGGGGCTTACTCCTAAGGAGGATGCCCAAGTTAGGAGGGGACTTATGATTGGGTTTTACTCCTGAAAAGGAAACCCAAATCAAAGGTAAATTATGACTGGTTAAGAGAAATTTAAGGGGACTTGGGGCTTATTCCTGAAAAGGAGACCCAAGGTTATGACTGAGTCTTATTCCTGAAAAGGAGACCCAGGTTAAGGGACTTGGGACTTACTCCTGAAAAGGAAGCCCAAGATTATGACTGAGTCTTATTCCTGAAAAAGGAGACCCAGGTTAGGATTTAAGGTTTGGGGCTTACTCCTGAGGAGGATGCCCATATTTGAGGTTGGGGCTTATTTCTAAGAAAGATGCCAAAGATTAGAGGACTTGATTGGGGCTTACTTCTGAGGAGGATGCCCAAGATTGGGAACTTTAAGAATTTGGGGCTTACTCCTGAGGAAGATGCCCAGATTAAAGGTTTTATAACTGGGGATTATTCCTGAAAAGGAGACCAAGGTTAGGATTCTCTCATCTTAAAGGATGAGGTTCAATGAATGAACTCTCCGTATTTTAGTGACATAAGGATATTTAAATCACTAGACTTTGAGAGAGACTCCACAGAATTCCTTTCAGATAAGAAAGTCAAATCAAGAAATCATGCCATAAAAGGCTTTGAAGAGTGTCTTGAAGACTGAATCTTGAAAAGGAATGGTGTGATGGCTTAAGAGGGGTAAAAATGGGCAAGATGGGCACCCAAAAAGATAAGGGCGCGTAAGTCTTGCAAGGCGAGCAAGTCTTCCGTGGGCGCGCAAGTATTGGTCGCGCAGGTATACCTGTGCGGCACATGGTGTACTTGCGCGATTTTCAACCAGCATTGAAATACTTGAGCGACTCTTTTTAAAACCCTTTAGAATTTTCTTGAGGTTTTCCAGAACAGGGACGCGCAAGTTATATTGAAAGAAATAAGTCGGCGCGCAAGTGTTTGATAAGTTTCAACACTTAGGCCTTCCTTATTCTCTTTAAATCTTCCGTTCTAGGTAAGAAATTACCTTAGAAGTGTTCCGGAAGCTTTGAGAAGAGATTTGGGCGTCGGGAGCTTCAATCCGAGTTTCTGGAAAAATATCCTTCTGAATGGGGGGCCCACAGTGTCTATTTATAGGCAAAAGAAGACCCCGGGCGGTTACCGGGCGGTTACCACTTAGGTCGCGCAAGTCACTTGCGCGACAAAGGTTGCCGCGCAAGTACACTTGCGCGCCAGTTATATAACCTGCGCGGTGGAGTTGTTGTTGATCCTTTCTTCCTTCCTTTGTTGATTTTTGATGTTTTCTTCAAAGGATGAATCAATTTGAACTCAGATATTCCCTTTTCCGATCTTTAGATTCTGTGACGAAATGAGCGTCAACACTCAACCTCCATCTCCTCCACATCTGGCTGCTTCACCTTGGGCTCTTCTATGTGTAACACACTGCTCGCTGCACTGGATGCTGCATCTAACACCACTATTCGTCCATGTCCTCCACCTACAGATCCTCCGCCTATGGATCCTCCAGCTACAGAACCTCGGCCTCTGGCTTCTCCAAATTCATCTATTATACATCCGATTTTTTAATGGCCAATAACCCACTCACCTCCCCTCTATGGCTCCACCTATACCTCTACAATTTTTTTCACTTTTTCAATCCCTATTTTTTTCTTCCACTTTAGAAGAAATCCATGATTCTTTCTATTTCCCCTTCCTATATCATATGTGAAATTGACTCTAATATTTAATTTAAACTCCATTTTTAGATGTTTTTCAGGGATTTATGAATTACACCAACTTCATACATCTATGAACTATTCGGATGTGATGTTTTGGTGCCCTTCTTGACTTATCTAATGTAAATCAATCTATTTTATACATGATATTCTCCAAAAATGTTGGTTGATTATTTTAATGAATTTGAATCTCCAAAGTATGATTTTGATGCATATTATTATAATACATTCATCCATGTTTTCCAAAACATTTCATCTAGACCTTTTAATATGTTTGGATCTACAAATCTTATATCAGTGTAAATACCATACATTCAACCTAAAAATCTGGTATGAATTATTAATTATATATTATTATTTATAAGGATAAATATACATTATATATATTGTAATTTCTTCCATTTTTGTGTCATTGGAATACATTTTATAAGGTTTTATTTCACTTTCAACATTATGTGCTGTGAAATTTTAAAATTTTTGTCCTTTACCATATACATTACATTATTTTATTAATTTATTAGTATTATTTTCCATTCTTGAATCTGTTTTTAGTTGGTTTTTTGTTCTTCATTCTATTTTCATTTTTAAAACTATGCTTATAATGACAATCATGTTATATTCTAAATGCATTTCAATTCTATTTGCATACAAATCTGGCAAATCATTTTATGTACTAAAAATTAACTGTTCTCTACATAAAAATCATGCTAATCATTTAGTCTTCAACTGGTTAGCCATAAATGTTCATTTCAGGGAATTATTTACCAAATAATATTTTTATCCTTAGTTATTCCTGGTTTGAGGAATGATGATAATACTCTTACTAATTCATCCATAGAATTCTCCTCACATTAAGAACATCTCATTCCATTTCAGATTTTCTTTTCGGTTCAATTTTATTTCTTACACATTCCCCTTATTATAAATGATAATTATACAATTTTTTTCATACTCGTAAATTATTATTTATACACTTTTTATTCAAACATCTTATTATAGCATGTTTTTCTATTAAACATTAAATTAAAACAGCTTATTATAGTAATTATACGGTTATTTTTACCATGGTATCCATTCATTTTTTCAGAATGCGAATCTTTCAACATTTTCATTTTCTACGAATATAGAAAGTGTTCTACTTCACATCAAAGCCTATCACAATTTAGTTAATATTAAAATTCATTATCTATATACATAATAAAGAAGGCTTTTCTCCACTGACATGTCACCACCTCATCCCTCCACCTCGCCCATCCCCCACCCATTTTTTGGTTCCCTCCATCCATACTACCCCTCGCTCGGTATTTTCCTCCCATGCCTTTATGGTTTGAGATGATTTTCATACCCTTTTCCGCCTACAAAGTGCTCCACCTCTTCCTATTCATCCTTGGTCACCCTCTTCTTGCTCCGCCTATAGCTCCTCATATTTGGTTCGTAGGGTTCCCATCCATGAATCCCCTCCACTCTTCCTACAGATCCCACATAACACCTAAACCATCCTCCAGATATCGATCATCTCTAACTTCGGTTCCTCCTAGAGATTCCCCTCATCTCATCCTATGTTTCCTGTAAAGCAACACCGACATTTTTCTCTAGGTAACTCATTCACGGTAATACTTTATCCATTTCAAAACAATATAATCCCATTACATCGAACCCCCTACGTCTCGCAATATCTTTCGGCTATTCATATGGTACCCACTGAAATTATTCTATTGTATCCTCCACCCCCTACAACATGGTTACGAATTTCTTCATAGTCCACGTACTCCAGCATCTGTATTAGTCATCAATTTCTGTAAAAAGACATTCCGCTAACATGCTACTCACCCTACAAATATTTCTGGATTCACTTCAGCTTCTTGGGCACATCCAATGTTAGTCAACATAGTAAGATTCTATTCCTTTGTTGAAATTGTGATGTGAACAGACGGTATATTGTTCTCTTATACTTCTCTATAGATGGAATTTAATGAATTTGTTTTATCACTCCCAATTATTTTATATCTGTCTCATTTAATTTATTCTTCCATTCAACAGTAACTGTATTTTGAAGTAGTTATTTATGGTCTGTGTCTCGACAGTTAACTGTCTGGTGCTTTTACTATTTATGATAAAATTAAAGTTATGGAATATCCCCAGATGTTTATAGCTTCAACATTTTTATTAAAGGGATTTTCCAAAACTGAGATCTTGAGAAAGGTATGTTATTAATTTTAGATAATAGTTTTGAGTAGTGGGTCATTTTATTTTGATGCATGTTCTACATAATTTAATGTTATCCAAGATTTTTAATTTGGTTGTACATTTTATGATCATTGTAATGTTTCCCAAAATGCTTACATGTCTTCTTTGATTAAGGTGCATTTATCACCATCCCCAATTTTTTAATGCAATGGTATCACAGATTCAAGGTATATCTCCTAATAACTTTTTATATTAATTCAAATTTTAATTTTTGTCACTTACACTTCTTACTCAGATATGTGACATGAAATAATTTTGTTTTCAAGGAGGTGGGACATAAAAAATGAGTAAATATGGTGGCTAAATGATTCAATGTTATCTTTAAGGTATGGATAAATCCTTCTAAAATGTTTGATTGGAAAAAATTTATTATTATTTTCATTTCCATGATTGATTGCTTTTAGAAGGATATGAAAGATAATGTTTTCAAGAAATCTTTTTGTTTTTAAAACCTATTTAGAAATGGTCTTGAGCATGTTTTAAATCTATATTTAAATCTATTGTCAGCTTCAACTATTTTACATACACCATTTTATGATAAAATTTATTCATATCTAATGTATTTTTTTACATTATATTGTCCATTATTTATGATTTCAGAAGTAGTTCATTAGTTTTATCTTTTATTTCAGATCTTTTAGTCAATTATGTTCTTTGATTCAGAATATAACAAATAGTGATATCTGATTCTCAATTTTCATTATCCTTGTACTATTATTTCTATTTTGGTTACCACATATCATGAGAGATAAGTGTCTTGACAATAGACTGATTGATGTGATTGAGAAAAAGGCCAACACTTAAGCAAATACCTTTCCATTTCCATTTAATTTTTCATTTAAATTTTCCATCATGTTGTGAAACATAGATTTATTTGTTTATTAAATTATTATTCTAAATCATATTTCAATCTATTATGTAAGCTAACCCAACTCTTAACACCATCCTCTTTCCTTCACCACTGTTTCTGCATAGTACAGGTAAGCTGTAAACATTAAACAACCAAATCATTTTAATGTTTTATGTAGATTATCAATTAGTTATTTATATTAAATTTTTATTTAAAATATATTATTTTTAAAAATTTAATGTTTTTTATTCTTTTTATTATTTTTCATTTTTCATTTTATAACATACATTTTACTGTATTTTCATGTATTTTTGGATCATCGTTCACACCACATAATCGGTATGTTTGAGATTTTATTCCACAGCCATCATGATTGGAATGAATCCATTAGGTAGAGGGGATTCAATTTATTATTACAGTTTATTGTGGAACATGAAAAAGTTTAACCGGTTATTGGTGGAAATGTGTTTTATACTACTAATTATGTATACTTTCATATAATGAGTGTCTTGTGGGTTAATTTTCGACATGTATTCATATAATCATATTTTGTTATAATGTTTATATCTGTATTTATTTTATTAAACCTAACTCTGAATTACTAAATGATCTGACACTGTAAACTAATTAAATAAAAGAAAACTCTCATATCCTCTTTCTGAAACTGTATATCGAATTTCATATTTTCAATCTAGGAATAATGATTTCATGTCTTAGATGTTAATCATATGAATTGGTTAGTAATTTTTATTGGGAGATTATTTATATCATAGTGACTTTCCAGTACATATTTCTATGATTTAAATAGTCATTTTTTATTTGATGACAACAAATTTTTCTAAGCTATTCTCATTCACCTTGATACTAATACATCTTTCTTGATTGAAGGACATGAAAACCACATTAATAGTTGTTTTATGTTTTTATGAAACATTAGTAGGTTGTGGTATTTTAGGTAAATGTTATCTATTAGGAAGATGCAAGTATTCATTGAATTGACTATGAAACCTTTTGGAAAATTTGATGTACTTATGAATGCTGCAATGGGTAATTTTCTTATTTTACTGGAAGATTTGTCTCCAAATGGATTTGGAGAAGGTTATGAAATCATATAAATATGTTTGATGTTAAAATATCCACAATGAAATTTTTATAGGATGAACCAGTTGCAACTTCCAATAAAAAACTATGAAACATTAAAATGTTTGTAGTTTCTCCTTTGATAGTAAATTCTTTTTTTGATGTGGAATGATTCAATTAGCTTTGGAATTTAATAAAGATATTAGTTGCTACATGAATTTATTCTATTGTATTTCCCCCTAAAATAAATATTTTTAATTGTGCTTTTGTGGGGCTCCTAGATGTTATGATTTTTATAGTCATATTTCATCCCAGGATGGAGTTTCCGTTTTTGACTTAATATTAATTTCCTTGCATATTTGTCAACATTTTGAAACCAGTAGATTAGATCAGAATACAACGACATTGCATCATTTTTAAGACCGCCTCTTGATACTCAAATTTCCCAAAAGTCCAATGATGTTGAACCGGTGTTCAATAAACCAATCACGCCTTCCAAATCTTCAACTATATTAAGAAATAAAAGGGGTGCCACTAATCCAAGTTGCACTCCCCGTGTCCCATTCCCCTACATAGAGATGACAATTGAAGTTCCCAAGAACCTGGTAGCAACATAGGGACCGAAATTCAACTTACCATAGAAAGTTCCATTACATATTGTTCCATTCATATATGTATATATATATAAAATGTTGTATTACATTTCATTTTATGTTTCTGTATTTTATTTTATGTGTTTTTATCCAACATGTTCTACAAATATACCCATATACATGACTCTTCCTCTTTATTTTCATATCTCTAAGACGATATACATTTACGTGCAGAGCAAATTGAACATGCACTGAGCACATCCAGAATGAGGTGAGTTTTCCTTCAAAACGTTCTCTATTGATTTCCTCAACATTTAAGTATTCCATTAAACTCTCCTTATACAAAATCTCGACACTGTATTTCATACAGGTATGATGTAAACATTAATATACTAAATCAGTTTAATTGTATATGTTGATTATCAATTAGTTATGTATATTAAATTTTTATTTAAAATAGTTTAATTTGTAAATGTCATGTTTTTTTCTTGTCATTATTTTACATGTTTCATTTTATAACATATAGTTTACTATATTTTTAGTGATTATAGGATCATTGGTGCACACCTCATAATCGGTATGTTTGATATTTTCTTTTACTTTCATCATGATTTGAATGAATCTGTTATTTAGAGGGGATTCAAGTTATTGTTGTAGGTTATTGTGGCCTATTAAAAAGATGAACCAATTATTGGTGACTTTATTTTAGACTTGTAATTATCAATACATCCTTGAAATGAGTTCCTTGCATGTTAATTCTCGAAATGTATTCATACAGTCATATTTTAGTATACTATTTTTATTTGTATTTATTTTAGGAGACCATATAACAAATTACTAAAATCTCTATATATGTAAACTAACATTCAAATTTTAGTGTTATGTTCCTAATAAAGAAGATTCTAGGATTCATTGAATCATCTTTGAATCATTTTTCAATGATGTATATTCTTGTGAATGTGGTTTTTTGGAATTTTGTTATTTCACCAAAATATTTATCAGTGAATGTGTTTGGAGAAGGTTATGAAATCATAAAAATATGTTTGTGGTCAAAAAATAGACATTGAATTTTTTGTATAATGAACCAGTTGAACATCAAATACAAAATTGTGAAACATTCTGAAACATTTAGTTTCTCCTTTGAAACTAAATTCATAATTGTTTTGAAGCTGAATGATTCAATCCACTTCTGAATAATATATATATATATATATATATATCAGTTTGTACATGAAAGTATTCCATTGTAATTCTTCCTGAAATAAATATATTTAATTTTTTTGGGGATACTATATGTTATAATTTTTTTGAGTTATATTTTTTCCCAGATTGGTCTTGCTACTTTTGAATTCAGAATAGTTTCCATGCATATTTCCCAATATGATGAAACGAGCAGCACATATTAGAATGAAAAGGCATTGCTGCATTTTTATGATCGCATATGGTTTTTCAATTTTACCAAAGGTTCAAATATGTTGAGTTGGAGTTCAAGCAACCAGTCATGCAGGAAAAATCATCGACCACTCTAAGAAGTAAATTAACATTTGGATTTTGTTTTATGTAATTACACCTTTATTTCAATTTCTCAAATTGATCCATTCCTGTGTTCTTTTAAATATGCAGGCACCCACATATCCTAATTTTCAAGATCTGTTGCATGGACATAGAAAGCCATAGTTGGATGGAAAAGATGAGGCCCTAGGAAAAATCAAGCGATGTGTTGTGAAGGTGACATATTTGTTCACAAGGGGATGATTGATTTATTTGTGGTGATGAATTAACAAGCTACACCTACTAGATAGTTAGTGGGAAGACATTCTTATTATGGAGGTAGAGGATTTTATGTAGCTTTGGGAATTGATAAAAAATATTATAGAATATTTCAACAATCACAGGTTCAATGTTCATTGAAGACGCATAAATATTCCAGGAGAAGAACTCACGAGTTGTCCTAATTATTTATCTGTTCTACTGTATAGATTTGTTTTCATGGATGATACCTTGATGCCATTAACAACTAATAATCCTATAATTGGACTATTTTAGTATTCTTCTAGACATAACGAAATATATATATATATATATATTTATAGTGTTAAAAATTATTATGAAATTAAATCAAGGTTGTGTTATAATATTTGCATCATAAAGTGAAATTTATTTATGCTCATGATTGGTTAAAAATATGAACTCCAAAATATATTATCTTTCAAAGACACCAAACATAATTATATCACGATTCCTACTAATCCTCACCACAACATATTTTCAAGCATGTCAACTACGTTCCAAATCTAGAAACCTTGAAACTCTCTCTAGGATGCCATCCAACATTTATCGCAATATCGCATCTTTCCTCCAACATTTCCTTCACCTCCACCTTTGGGTTCATCTATGCCTTTTATCTCCAACTCTTCCATTCCATCGTGTTTTATCTCAATCAAAATTAGTCTTCACTTCATTTCCTCATTTCACGGGTACCCCATTCACATCATTATCATTATTTTAATCTAAACATTAATTTGAGTAAGACAATATTACAATTTTTTTGAATGACGTAGAACCATATGATATGAAGGAAAATTGAATAGTCCTGTCAATTTACATGGGTATGGTACTAGTTTACTACAAAGGAAGTTATTTTTTTTATTACATTTAGTATTCAATGATTTGGGTGAAGGTTATGATTCCTTCACTCATTTTTTTCGATTTCTTTATAATTCGTGTATTATGAATATGAAGTATTTATTCCATGACTCAAGATTATGGTATTTTATATGAAAGGCACATTTTTTATATGATATGACCATGTTCTCATAAGATTATATTGACGTTAGTTTTATGTATTTCCATTTTATAATTGTATGGAGCATTTGAAAAGACCATTTCTTGGTTTTTCCCAGGTTATGATGATAGGTAATATGTGTAATATGTATATTTATGGTTCTATTTATGAGTGACTATGTTAGAGATGATATAGAAATATTTTTTAAAAATTGTTTATGTTTTTATGATTTCAATGGTGATATATGTGTAATGTAATAAAATTTTTGTCTGTTGAATGTAAGTAATATTCATATAAAAATTTGTAATATCAATGTTGGAGAAGTTTGGAACTTTACCACTGGGTTCAATAAAAGAATTAATTATATTTTAGAAACTACAATCAATAATATTTTTTGATATACCACGGGCTTAGAGAAATGATATTTGTAATGCTCCGACCCTAGAAGCCCAGAGTCGGTGCATTATTACGTATCATTGGCATGATAAAAAAAGATCAAGTCTCGAAGGATCGATTAGTCTAGTAGCCTTGGAAGTACTAGACACATACATAAAGTTTACATTACATCATGAAATAGACAACTACCATAACATTGTTTCCATAGAAAACACTGAGATCCAATAGACTATCCCTGCAGGTCAATCATAATATATTTCTTCGGAGGATGGGAAAAATTAAACACGGAATGGGGTGAGCTCAGATGATCAGAAAGGATAACAATATAGCAGAAACTTTCATAAATAAGATTAAACATTTAAGGCAATGTATAGAACAAAAACAAAATCCTTTTCAACATAAAATTACATTAAATATGGAAAATATAAATCAAAATAATTCCATTTACATACTGACATGGAAATTCAACTATTCTAATAATCACATGCAATATTAATATCCACTTTCATAATGATGGAATACATAATTCCAGACTTTCATAACAACATAGTCAAGGACTTGTGCCAAAACAAAAAATAATATTTTGTCAAGGCCTTGTGCCAAGAAACTAGTTTTTCTCATGAGACATACAGATTCATCGAGGAGCTATATCGGGCTCCACCCATCACTTAATAAGTCCAATGCATTCCTCATATGAAAAGGTTTAAACATTACATAATCATTAATATTTAAATTAGAATAAGAAATGTCAATAATTTATCCAAAAACCATGACTGGTGTAGAAACAACACATCCACAGTAAAAAATATCACAAAACCTTGAATACAATATGGAACTTTTGTATCATAATAAAACAACTTCAAAAAAGCTTAATATCCAACAAAGGATTTTTACATAGATGAAATAAAAACCTTGATTAGAGAAATATCACTTTCTATTTTTAAATCATTTAAATAAGCATTTATTATGGAAATAATCTTATATGATTGTAAGGGAAGCTTCAACAATGTTATAAAGGCGTAAAATAGACACAATCACTATATATGTTAAAAAACGCATTCTTACCATAATTTTGTCGAAAAGGTTATAAATGACCTTTGTTGGAAAAAGACTGAAATATTCCTTTATAAACAACATATAAAATTAAAACAAGGGTATAAATAACTTTAAAACATAGTTTATAAAATAGTAAGAATGTATTGGAATACATTTGTAAGAAACATGGATGTGGATGGTAAAGAGGCCCCAGTAGATTATTATATATAAACAACCTGGGATAATGAAGAGATTGTAGAATTTAACCCTTATATTGTACTTTTACTTGGTCAAAGTTTGGTTTACCTCCTGTATAATGGTGAAACAATTGTTATTAAATTATACAATAATCATATACATTAATATGATATCATATATGATCTATTAACATTGCTTTATTAATAATATCATAGTATTATCATCATTTTGAGTGTTAACTGATTCGTTTTCCTTTATATGATTTGTTACATAAGTAATGTTTGTTATGGAGAGGATGTATCTTATTGATATTTATAATTATATTATGTCTTTAAACATTATTTTTAATCATCTAATGAAAATTAGTCTTGAATGGATACGATGGGGAATGAATCTTATCGTGTTCGTGGAGATGGTAATCCGTACGTACGCACGAGCGACAATATCATTATTTTGATATTAAAATAATATATAATTGGATGATATATCATAAATACAGAATCATTGTCATGTTATATTTATTATTTACATCAATTACACATCATTATTATACCCATCCAAATAATAATGTATTGAATAACAATTACACCACGACGTGGAGATGATAAGCCGTACGTACACACGTATGGTGAAATGTCATTCAATTGATGTATATAATAATGAATATGTCTGTACCATATTTTTAATAACATCACAGTATATAGAAGATACTGATTTTACTATTTTATAATTGAAACAACAAAGAATGAAGATGTTGAAGAAGAAAGGGACTTGAAAGAGGTGATGAAATATTTACCTCTTCCTCAGGTTCTTCCTTTTGATTTTATGAAAAGGGCTCCATAGGATTGCTATATTACTAATGTAAGGCCTCTAGGATAAAGGGAGTATAGTTGGTAGTATATTTGGGAAGGTTTTGGCATAGAAAATGGCTTTTATGGTGTGTATTTTAGAGAAGGGGACGTTCCCTTTTATAAGAGGGCTAAGGGGCACCTTTAGAAAAGATAGAAATATTATTTTATAATAAAATAATTTTCTATTTATAATAGCTAAAAATAAATTATTCGTAGGATAAGGTGGGTATGGGTTGAAAATAACTCAACCAATAGGTTTTAGATAAGTTTGATTCACTATATTAACTTTATCATTTTGATCCAACTCTTAGTTAAATATTTTGACATTTTCCATGTCTTTTTGTATTTTTATATTATATGGTTAATAAACATAATATAAACTTCCATGAGAACCTCAATATGTTCATTAATGAGATGTATAATATTATTTAAGTCCTTCAAATGAAACTGAGGTTTTTAAGAATAGAATATCATTTACTTATATAATATTTTTAAGAAACTCTTTTATCTCTATCTTGACACTATTTGGTATTTTGTTTCTTCTAAATTCATAACAGCATTATTACATCAAAAAAAATTCATCTAACCAATCCAATCATGTCCTATTACCCTAGATAATTAGTTGAATTCATAAAAATTTTCAAATTGGATTTATTTTTATATTTATAATATCAATTATGTTAATATTTCATTAATTAGATAATTACTGCATCATCATTGTGGCATAAATAAATTAAATTATTTAATGTCTAAGAATTATAAATAAAATATTATTATGTAGGAAATATTTTTAGATTTCTAATTAATATTTATTGTGAAATTTATCTTCTGTGTATCCCTATATTAAAAATGGTTTAGTTATTAAACTTTTCATTTACACTTTTAACTCTTCTCTGAATTAAATAATAATAAATGTCCAAAACTTTTCCAAGTGGACCTAAAGGATCATATTTTATTCCTAAGTTTGTTTTTGGTGAAATTACACTTATCCAATAGAATTAGGACTTGTTTCAAGGTAATAACAATATAATTTGTACTCTTAATTACCCTATTTATTTTTAAAAGTCATAAATAAAAGTTAAAAAGATACTATTCACCAAAAATTATTTTCATCTTATTGAACCAAATTTTTCTTACTGATATCAACCGTGTATCTCATATTTTTAAAATTCAACTCACAAAAGTGGTAGAAAGAAGTTTTATGTAAATTTGCAAATGCTCCTAGGAAGTGGGTAAGAGACGGTAAAAAGTTCAATAATATTTTTATTTATCTAAAATTACTATAAACTGAATCCAATGAATTAAATTTAATATATATAGCTATTATGTATCAATTCTGACCTAAAATAAATTTAAATAAAATAAATAATAATTTAGATAAAACTTCATTTTTAAACTATTACTCAGTGTTTTTCACTATTCCTCAAATATTGAAAGTTTTCAGAAAAGTACCAAAAATTTACCCTAGGATAATTTCGATATTATGAATCCAAAAATGATGTCCACTATGGCACATTAAATTTATAAAATTTTAAAAATTGGGAATTGCTATTCATTACGGCTAGTTTGATTGGTTGTGGTGTGTTAGAACTTGAAGTTGCATACAACACACTATATTGTATTATTCAACGAGAAGCGTACTTTGGAAGCTTGGGGTGTTACATTCTCCCCTCTATAAAATATTTTCATCCTCAAAATTTCTAAAGTATTACTGAGTCCAAAGAGTTGGGTGGTTCTTTATCATAAGTTCCTCGGGTTCCCACCTTACCTCTTGTATCTTATGTTTTCTCCATAGAACTTTTACCAGATGAGTTTTCTAGTTTGTCAACACTTGTCATCTTGAATCAAGACCTTTGACATGCACTTCGCAATAAGACATATTTGGTTCCTGTTTTTAATTCCTCATAGGTGAGTTCATGCATTGGGTCAGGCGTGTATTTTCTCAACAGTGATATGTGAAACACATCATGAACTTTGGAGAGACTTGGAAGCATTTCCAAATGGTAAGCTACATCTCTAATTAGTTGAATAATTTTGAAAGGTCTTATGTACCTGGGACTCCATTTACCCTTCTTACTGAAACGTATTACACCCATATATGGCGATATCTTTAGGAAAACATGAACTCCTACCTAAAATTACATATCCTTACTTCAGTTATCGGCTATCTATTCTGCCTAATTTGAGCTGCATTGATGTGGGTTTGTATTAACTTCACCTTTTCCATAGTTTCCTCCACAAGTTATGGGCCTACGAGTTTTATTTCACCAACATCATCCCAACAGGTTGGTGTGTGACATCTATTTCCATATAACATCTCATATGATTCCATCTGAATACTTGAATGGAACCTATTGTTATAGGAAAATTCTACCAGAGGTAAATATTGATCCCACATACCTTGAAATTCAAGTGAGAATGATCTGAACATGTCTTTTAAGGTTCGAATAGTCTATTATTATTGTACATCAGTTTGGGGGTGGTAGGAAATGCGAGAAAAAAGTTCAGTTTCAAGGAATTTCTGAATAATTTTCCAACATCTTGATGTAAAACATGGATCATGTTCAGAAACAATCGATAGTGGTACTCCATGAAGTCTTACAACTCCATTAATATATAGTCTTTCTAATCATTCAAGTGGTAAATCTATTCTTATAGAAAGAAAATGTGGTGACTTGGTAAAATGATCAACAATGACCCATATTTCATCATTCCATCGAGTAGTCTTTGGTAGTCCCATGAAAAAGTCCATCGTAATATTATCCCATTTCCACTCAGGTATGGGAAGATGTTGTATCACTCCTCTAGACTGTTGCCTTCAATCATTTACTTGTCGACAAACCATACATCCGAAAAAAAATTAGCAATCCCCCTCTTCATGTTGTCCCACCAAAAATGTTCCTTCAAATCTGTATACATTTTGGTGCTAAATGGGTGTATAGAGAAATTGGATCTATGAGCATAATCTAACAATTCCATTTCTAGGTCATGTATATTAGGAACACAAATTCTCTTCCCAAATATCAAAATCCCATCTTCATATACGAAGTCGATCAATCTCCCATCGTTCACATATTTAATCATATTTTGAAATTTCTCATCATCAACCTGAGATATTTTATCCTTTCTAATAAAGATGGTTTGGAAACAATTTGAAAAGGCATTGATGTTTCACCTTCCATGGTTATTACCATCTCCATCTCTACTAGATCCATGAAAATAGGATCCCTTTCAACACTTATCTTGTTCAAAACTACATGATATTTTCTGCTCAGAGCATCTTCCCCCTTATTTTCTTTCCATAGGTGGTGTGTATCGTGCAATTAGAATCCACGAGTAGTTGAAGCCTTCTTTTTTCCTCATGTTGTATTATTTTTGTGATAAAATATACGTCAAACTCTTGTGATCGATATATATCTCATATTTATCACCATAGAGATAGCGACTCCAAATTTTTAAAGAAAAGATTACAGCTGCTTACACAAGATCATGAGTAGGAATGTTTTTCTCATGAATTTATTTCTATCGTGATACATAAGCAATAACCCTATCATACTGCATAAGGACACAACTATGTCCTTTCATTGAATCATCACTATAAAAAACATACCCATCATTACCCAATGGTAGAGTCAATATAGGATAATTCACTTATCTCCTCTTAAATTATTCAAAAAATTCTTCACACACTTTTTTCCAAAGAAATTTAACCCCTTTACCTGTGAGCTTGGATAATGGGTTAGCTAATCAGGCAAATTTCTGGATGAAATGCCAATAATAACCTGCTAAACCAAAAAAATTGTGTACCTCAGTTATACTCATTCGTACAGGCCATTCATGGATTTCCATGGTATTATAAAAATCAATATAGATTCCATCCTTAGAGACAATATGGACAAGAAAACATATTTCATGAAACCAGAATTCACACTTGCTAAACATCATATATAATTCATGTATTATAAGAGTCATGAAGATAATGCGCATGTGATTTTCATGATTTCATAGCTTTTAGAGTATACCAAGATATCATCAATAAATAACAATAGAAATTAATCAAGATATTCATTGAAACATTTATTCATTAGATCCATGAATAAAGAGGGTGAATTAGTCAATCCAAAAATAATTACTGTAAACTCGTAATGCCCGTACATGGTTCGATATGCTGTTTTTAGAATGTCTTCTTTCTTCAAACACAACTAATTATATCCATATCGTAGGTCAATCTTTTAAAAGTATCGAGCTCTAGGATGTTGGTTAAATAAATCATCAATTCAAGGTAGGGGATACTTTTTATTTATTGTTATAGCATTGATCTCCTTGAAGTCAATGTAGAACCTCATAGATCCCGCTTTCTTCTATACAAAAAGGACATGGTATCCCCATAGAGAAACACTAGGGAGAATAAATACCTTATTACTAAATTCTTCTAGTTGTATATTTAGTTCCACTAATTCAATAGTGGCCATTATATAAGGGGTATTCGATATGGGCCTTGATCCAGGAATTATATCAATGGAAAACTCAATATCTCATTCTAGAGGATATCCAGGTAAATCTTTGAGAAACACGTCAAAATATTCTTTCAAAATAGGTACATCCCCTATTTGAACATTCATATCCTCACCTACAGTTATTTCATTCTCTTCCTCCCCAATAATTGGATTTAGGTGAGCAACTACTGGTGGATCTAGACAAGAATTAGGTGGTGACGTTTTTGCTATAAAGATATGGTACTCTTTATCATCATCAGAAACTGTAACCTCCTTCTTCTAATAATAAATTTTTGCATAATGGTATGAAATCCAATCCATATCGAGGATTATATCAAATTAAATCATGGGTATTACGATGAGATTAGTAGATAAAGAACATTTATTTGCCCTAATGGGGACTAATTCAGGAAAATTTGTTGCAATGATACTACCCTTAGCAGTTTTGACTGACAACTCCCTTTTTAATTAAAATTGGAAATGTCTAATTTTCTTATCAAACTGAGAAGATATGAAATAATTTGATGATCAAGAATCAAATAAAGAATTTTATAAACAGGAGCAAACCCTTAAATTACCTTCCACTACATCTTCCGAAGCTTCAACTTCAGCAGTAGTGATAAAAAAAGTTTGGCCTTGATCCCTTGGCCTTTTTTGAGGTAAGTTCACCTGACTATTAAGAAATTAATTTGCATAATTCCCCATTTCTCTACAATTGTTTCATTCAACATAAATAGCCTCTTTCAACTCCTTTCAATCACGAGCTTGGTAGCCTTTTTAAAGACATTTGTATCAGACTTCCATTCCATTCAGGAAAGTACCAGGGTGTTTCTTCCTACATTTATTGTAGGATGAATATTCAACCATTCCCTTCTTCCCCTTATTTTAATTTCCAGATTATTCAAAAGATCTCTTCTTCTCTTTCTTTTCTTTGATGTCGTAAGACTTAGAAAATTTTTTTTCTGTCTTGATTGCACATGAGACAATATCTTCGTATAACGAGAAGGATTGTGAGACTGATTCTAGATAGAGAAATTGTTTTAACCAATCAAAGAAATGATAAATCTTACTTCTTGGGTTAGGTATATAATCTGCAGCATGCCTCACTAACCATGTAAAGAAAATTTCATACATTACGACATTCTCATCCTCCTTTTGCATCAGACTCAGAAATTGTCTTTCCATATCTACATGATGGTCATGAGGAAAGTATTTTTTTAAGAAAATTTCTTTCCATTCCATATTTGATATTCCCTCATCTTCCTTTGTGTTTTGAATCAATTACCACCATTGATCAGAATCTCCAGTGAGGCAATAAATTGCCATAACATCTTTTTCCCTTTCACTAATCCACATGGTGTGTAATATTTTTTCTAAGGAATTTATCCATTGATCTACCACTAATGGATTTTTACTCTCATTGAATTTTGGTGGTTGTTGCCTCATGGAGCGATCTAACATTGATCCTCCACACTGTGGATCAGGGTGCTTCATACGAGTAAGGTTATTATTCATAACCCGAGTGAGTTGTCCCGTTATGGTGATTATCTAATAAGAACCAGTTGCATCACCAGCTCCACTATAATTGTCTTAAGTAGGATGAAAATCCCTAAATGGAGTGCATGCATTGATATGGTTTCCATTCCTTCTAGTAGGCTCCATTTCTAAACAATGGAATAAACTATATTAGTTAATGAATCGTAACAGATAAATCCATACTTGTAAAACACCTAACATAAATTAAACAGTTTATGGATATAATCCATACTCATAATTTTTTTTGAGGATCATATACTCATAAACCCTTAATTATGGTTTTTAAAGAAATTGATAATTATCCTATGCGTATCCCCCAGGAGTGTCGTAACAAAGAGTGCAGCAATGCCCATTGTCGTGCACCAGTTCCCGTTTGATTCTAGCTCAAAGCAGTGTTTTTAGGTTTTACCCATAGGTATATATGTTCTAGAACCACCTATACCTTCTCATATCTAGACAGGGATGTATTTTTTAAAAAACTATCAAAATATCTACAATACATAAAATCCTGGAAGTTCTTTTATACTAGTCCTCAATTTCTATCGTAGGGATATGTGCTCTAATCAGAGTTTACCTAAATCTAGTTTCCATGTTTTGTACTAAACATCCTCTCATACCAACTATAATGCCCAGATCCCAGAAGCACAAAGTTGGTGCATTATTACGTATCATTGGAATGATCACAAAAGATCATGTCATGAACAATCGATTAGTTTAGTAGCCTTGGAAGTACTAGATACATTCATAAGTTATACATTACCTCATTAAGTGGATAACTACAAAAACATTGTTTCCATAGAAAACATTGAGATCCCATAGAAAATCACTGTAGGTTTGTCATAATATACTTCTTCGCATCCTGTAAAAAATAAAATATAGCATGGGGTGAGCTCAGATACTCAGTAAGGATAACAATTTTGCGGAAATATTCATAAATAAGCATAAAAATTTAATGAAATGTATAGAACTAAAACAAAATCATTGTCAACATAATCTTCATCATAATATAGAAAATATAAATCAAAATAAATCCATTTACTTACTCACATGGATATTATACTAGTCGAATAATCACATGTAATATCATTAGCCAATTTCAGAATGATGTAATTCATAGTGCTAGAATTTCATAAGAACATAGTTAGGGCCTTGTACGAAGACTACAAATAAGATTTTTTCAAGGCCTTGTTCCAAGACACTATTTTGTCTCATGAGACCTACAGACGCATCAAGGAGCTATAGCAGGCTCCACCCATCACTTACTAAGACCAATGCATTACTCATATGAGATGTTTTAAACATAACATAATCATTTGTATTAAAACTAGAATAAGAAATGTCAATACTTAATCAATAAACCATTAATGGTGTAAAAATAACACATCCACAGTCAAACATATCACAAAACCATCAATACAATATGGAATTTTTGTATCTTAATGAATCAATATCAAATAAGCTTAAAATCAATCAAAGGATGTTGACATAGATGTAATCAAAACCTTTTTTAGAGAAATATCTCTTTATATTTGGAAAAAATTTCAGAAAAAATTTATTTTAGAAATATTATTATAGGCTTGTAAGGGAAGATTCGACGATGTTATAATGGCGGAAAATATCTACACCCACATTATATGTTAAAAAAAGACATTGATACCTTAATTGTTTTGAAAAGATTATAAAGGACCTTGTTTGGAAAACGACAAAAAGATTCCTTTATTAAAATCGTATAAAATTCAAACATGGTTATAAATGAATTTAAACCATAGTTTATAAAATAGTAAGAATTTTTTGAAATACATTTTTAAGAAACATAGATGTGGATGATAAAGAGGCCACAATAGATTATTACGTATAAATAACCTCGGATAATGAATAGATTGTAGAATTCAACCCTTACCATATACTTTTACTTGGTAGAGGGTTGGTTAAACTTATGTATAATGGTGAAATAATTGTATGTAAATTATACAAGAATCATATATATTAATATGATATAATATATGATCTTTTAACATTGCTTTGTTAATAATCTCTTAGTATTTTCATCGATTTGGGTGTTAACTGTTTCATTTTCAATAATTTTCTTTGTTAAGTATGTAATGTTTGTTATGGATAGGATGTTTCCTACTCATATTCAGAATGATATTAAGTCATTAAACATTATTTTAAATCATTTAATGAAAATTAGTCTTGAATGGATAGGACGGGGAATGAATCTCATCGCGTTCGTAGAGACGGTAATCCGTATGTACGCACGAGCGAAAATATCATTCTTTCGATATTAAAATAATATATATTCGGATGGTATAGACTATATACAGAATCATTGTCAGGTTATATTTATTATTTAAATCAATTACACATCATCATTATACCCATTCAAAAAATAATGTATTGGATTACAATTACACCACGACGTAAAGACGGTAAGCCATACATATGTATGTATGGTGACATGTCATTCAAAAGATGGATAGAATAATGGATATGGTTTTACCATATTTATAATAACATCATAGAATATATAAGATACATGAGTTATTATTTTAGAATGGAAACAACAAAGATAGAGGATGTGGAATAAGAAAGGAACTTGAAAGAGGTGATGAAATATTTAACTCTTCTTCGAGTTCTTCCTTTTGATTTGATCAAAAGGGATCCCCAAGTTGGCTTTCTAAATAAATTAGGGCCTATACGTTGAAGGGAGGACATTTTAAAGGGATTTTGGGCATGGTTTGGCCTAGCCAAAAGGCTTTTATGGTGTGAATTAGAGAGAAGGGGAAGTTTCCTTTTATTACAGGGGTGAGGGGCACCTTAGGAAAAGCTAGAAATATTATATTATAATAAAAATATATCCGGTTTATAATGGCGCAAAAATGAATTATATAAAGGCTAAGGTAGGTATAGGTCGAAAAATACTCGACTAATAGGTTTTATACAGGTTTGGGTCAATATATTAATTTATCATTTAGATTTAACTCTTAGTTAAATAGTTTGACATTTACCATGTTTCTATTTATTTTTATATTATATGTTTATGAAACATACTATAAACTTCCAAGAAAACCACTAGTGGTTCACTAATGCCATATATAATATTAATAAAGACCTTTGGATGAACCTTAGATTTTTATAAATTGAATATCAATTAATAATATTATATTTGTTTTAAAACCCATTTTATTTCAATTTTGACACTACTGGGTATTTTGATTTTTCTAAATTTATAATAGTATTCTTACTTAGAAAAAAAATTCATATATAAAGTCCTAACCTATCATATTAACCAATAAAATTAATGGAATTTACAAAAAGTCTAAAATCACATTTATTTGGATATTTATAATATCAATTATTTTAATATTTTATTAATAAGGTAATTACTGCATCATCATTGTGTCGTAAATAAATTACATTATATAATGTCTAAAAAATATAAATAAAATACCATTATGTTGGAATTCTTTTTATATTCATAATGAATATTTATAGTCAAATTTATCTTATGTTTAACCATATATTATAAAGGGTTTAGTTATTAAAATTTGAAGTTAACCTTTTTAACTGTTCTTTGAATTAAATAGTAATAAATGTCCTAATATAATAAAAGTGGACCTAAATGATCATATTTTATTGCTATGGTTTATTTTCACTAAATTACACTTATCCAATAGATTTAGGACATGTGTTAGGGTAATAATAATATCATTTTTACCCTTAGTTACCATATTTTCTTTTAATAGTGGTAAATAAATATAAAAAGTTACTATTCACAAAATCTATTTTTATCTTATTAAACCAAATTTTACTTAATTATATCAACCATGTCTCTCAAATTTTTTAAATCCAACTCACAGATGTTGTAAAATTTAGTTTTATGTAATTTTTCAAATGCTCTTAGGAGGTGGGTAAAAGACGGTAAAAAGATTAATAAATTATATATATATATATAATTATTATAAACTAACTCCAATGAATTACATTGACCATATATTGGTATTATGTATCTATTTTGACATAAAATAAATTTAAATAAAATAAATAAATATTTTAATAAAAATTCAGTTTTAAACTAAACTCAGTGTTTTTCACTATTCATAAAAAATTGAATGTTTTCAGAAAAATACAAAAAAGTTACCCTATACTAATTTCAATATACTAAATCCAAAAATGAGGTCCATTATGAAAGATAAAAAATTTATAAAATTTTATAAAGTGGGAATTATTATTCATAATGGCTACTTTGATTTGTTGTGCTGTGTTAGAACTCGAAGATGCGTACAACACACGCTATTGTATTAATCAAAGAGAGTCGTACTGTAGAAGTATGGGGTGTTACAATATATCAAAGGATAATATTAACTATGGGTAAAATTATAGGAAAATATACAACAATTTTGGTAATGTATAGGGTGATTTATTTCTAAGAAAAACTATCCTTGTGTGGATTCTACAAGTAGATTTGGATCTAGAATAGAAGAACCCAGTGGAGGAAAGTGGGCACTGATCTAGACTTGATTTTCACTTGGTGAATGATTGTTTTTTTAATACAAATATGGTTTCACAGACCCATGAAACATGATTTCAATATTCATAATAATTTCTCAAACTGTAAAGAAGGATTTAAATAAATTCCCCGAATTTCCCATGTTAATAATACAGTTTCATAGATTGAAAATAAGGTTTCATGATTTAGAAATATTATAAATAATTTCAACTGATTAGGTGTCTTACCACTATTATTAATGGTACTCACACTTTTTTGGTTTTATTCAATATTATGAACTAAAAGGATCTGGGTTCTTGATAAATGTTATTGAACACATGTAGATGAGAAATAAATTGGGATGATTAATATAGTGAATGATGTTTTGATTTTAACTAATAATTTTCCCTAATATATTATTATGAAATTTCACAGTATCAGACTATTTTACTCCAAAAAAATATAATGATAGTTTCCATTGAGGGTTTTGGTGGTGGAGACCATATTGAAACGAAAATTCATTTTCAGAAATGTCAGGAATATTGGATAAAAATCCTTGTGAATTTCTAATATGAATGGAAATATATATTAAAATGTGGAAAATAATGACACACAGTAAGTATGTAAATTAAATGATATGATCAATGATATCATAAAATTGGTATAATACATTTATTTTAATCTTTCCTATAATCATTGAATATCATTTCCATTGTATTAATGTATTATAGGAAAACTATCATAGTGGAATGGGTTCACTCCCCAAACCATCCCGGTACCCAAGGTTCACTCCCAGGACTATTTATTGGAAACCATCTAGTACTAATATTAGAATACTCCCCATTCTATTCATTTTTATCTATTGAGGTATCAATATTTACCGAATTGATTAAAGGTTTATAGAGGTCCCACCCATCATTAGATATAAAATAACCGATATCCTTGATTTTAACATAACCAGTATCACATATTGAAAATGATACATTTGTTGTCCACATGATTGTAAAAAATTATAATATTTTAACTCAGGAAAAATATGGGTTTAAAAAAATGATCATAGAATAACCAATTGAAAAAATTAGGCTTTATAATAATTTATCGCTGTATAAAAAATGGATGAGAAACCAGTAATATAAACATCTTAACATCACAAACCAAAATAATTCATAGAAGTAATAACAAAATTTATCCTTAGATCTTATCTATATTAAATCAGAAGTTAAATAAAAGGATGTCATATTATATGAGGAATCATTTTGAATGATAACATGTAAAATTTATGGAGTAAAATTTCATTTACACTTCAAATTTGTTTTTAAACATTAATTTATTTGAAATCCTTTTCATTGAAAATAACATTTGAATCTTAAAAATAATGATTTAAAAATCATTTAAAACATCTAGGGGGGGAATATAATTTAAAATTTGAAAAAATATTTCTAAAAGACAAATCATTTAAAAATATTATTTTAATGAAACGTGGATAAATATAATGTAATATTTAAAAAAATAGTGGTCATAGTTGTTGATAATAACATTCATTTGGTATGCAATAAAATGAATATTCCATAAATTTTTTTTGTAAATGATAGTGGGTATTTTATAAAAAAAATGAGGATTCATATATATTTTTGTAGAATGTAAGTGAATCATGGGTCAAAATGAAATTATAAAATCATTTTATTAATCTTATAAATTATTTTTGAAAACTTTTCTTGAAAAAATGGTTTTGGAATAAAATAATATTTTAAACTAAAGAGTGAAATCAAGAAAATATTATGAACAAACATTCAATTAAAATCATGAGTACCTAAAGAGGGAATAAAATAGAAAACATGTGTTCTCATGACATAACTATTGGAGATGAAAATGCACATGTTTATTGAGATATGTATCATTATATTTCATCTCTAGAAAATAAAAAATAAAAAAACCCAATAAATGGAAATATTGTATCATAAAACCCCTACCACTTTATTAACATTGAATCATAATCCCCCTGAAATAATAAAATTAAATAAAACAGAAAATAAAAATAATATAATGAGTTTCAAGATATAAAAATTTCAATGGGGAAGTATATACACCACATAAAAGTATATAGTTTTAAAACATAATGTGTATCCTGAAGAAGAAAAATTGAGAAAACAAATCCCCAACAAATTTCGTAATATTTTTAATCATCTTCCCTAAAAATGAATAACATCAAATGAATTGTTAAATATAATATCATTTTAAAATTTGAGAAGTGGGTCCACTTCTAGATCAGATGAATCTCAACATTCTTATCATGAAGACTCTGTCGATCCCATGGTTCACTTCTAGCATATGCATTACAAAAATTACTTCGACATATCATGGTTATGCAGAAGCATAAGTTGAATAGTTTTTAATGTCTATTGAAGTTCCCTATATTCCTTCATCTACTCTGACGATGGTATCATACCCTCCCACACCTAAAGCTCTGATGGTGTTGTCATTCCTCCTAGTCTTGCAACTAGTGTCTTCTATCTGTAGTTTGGAAGATGCAAAGCATCTAGTTTTTCAACAGAACACTCACTGGGAGTGGCCGAGTAGAGGTTTCACACTTGAGTCCATCAGTAAGAAGGTGTAGAGTGGCATGTGCACCCATTATCAGTAAGAATGTAGTTCTTTATGATCCCTGATGTCATCAATTCCCACTAGTGGACAGGATTCTGAGGCCAAAACTAGAGTTTTTTGAGTCAATGTTTATAGTTTTAATCTGTAACTCCTAGGGGATGGGGGCCTAGGTTAAGGCTGAATTTGTAGTTAACGAACTCTTCATGAAATCAGTTTATATGGTGGAACTTCTCAAACAAAAATTGGTGTATAGTAAAATAAAGGAGTATGTTCAGAGGCATAGGATTCTTTGATGTATGCATGGTAACCCACTCAACTCCCATATATTGTTATTTTGGAAGGACCATGTGTCGATCAAAATTCACAATGTGTTGAACCGGTACCTCTCCACAAAAATTTCACTAGGTGCTCATGATTTTTTATTCTCTTTATTCTACAGTAAATGCAATTCCAATGAAAGATATGTCTTGTGGAAAAACTTTCTAAGCCTTATCGATGCTAATAACCTTTATTTTGTAGGGGTATACTTTAATAATATATCATCTCCTAAGGAGAAACAAGGAGGAGATGTGTTTCCATGGGGTTAAAGGCAGTAAATTGTTTCCTTCATGGATAGAATAAGTCATATGGATGTGGGAGTTGAGGGTGATCGGTTCACCTAGTGTAATAATCAAAGGGGAGGAAGTTTCGCATGGTGTCATCTCAATCGGTGTTCAATGAACGAGGCCACTATTTCTCTCATCTCAGATGTAAAATTATCTCACATGGCGTGGTGCTTATCTAATAACTCTCTGATGCGGCTTGATCTGAACTCTATAACATTGAGAGATGATTGTAGTCTATTTATTAGGTTGTGGGTGGAAGAGTTTAGTTTCATTTAAGTGGTCAGGGAAGAATGGAATTTCACGCAGTCAAGAAACATGTGGATTTTTTTTACAAAATAAAATTAGGAGTCATAAACATCTATAAAAAAGGTAGAGGAAGACTCTTCCCATCTGTGATCATGATCTGCAAGTGATCTGTATGGAGGATGAATGTATGGAGGCTATCATAGGGAAACAATGGGATGAAATTTTATTTTATGAACTAAGGGTTAAAAAGGTTCAACTCACTAATATTATTTTAATACAAGAGGCTGTTTCTAGAGAGGTAGCTCAAGTTAGATGGCTTCGCTAGGGGGACTGGAACAATGGCTATTTCTATGCATGTATAAAATAGAGGCTAATATTTACAAGGATAAATATTCTCATGGAGGGTGGATCACACTCCAACGACTAGGATAACGTTGGGGAAATTGACGTTGCAATCTTCAATAGTTTACCGTAAAGAACAAATCCTATCATCGTGGACTGATATTTTTGTGAGGAAATATAGATGTGAGAGGAAATTCCAAGGAGTTTCATGGTGGAGACTGATGAGCACTTGAGAAGGATTTTAGATGACGATGAAGAGTGAGAGGTAGTGTAGAATTTGAACCCAGACTGGGCACTATGGCTGGATAACATACCCGGTTCTTTTTAATGGGATAAATCAGAGCTTTTGAAATGGGACCTGGTGGGACGAGAGACAGATTATTTCTCGATAGGGCATCTTCCATGAATATAGAGTGCAACCAAGATGGTTTTGATACAAAAAATTTGCGACCCCCAGTCCACTGAGTAGTACTAGCCTATAAGAAATAGAAACATTCCATACAATGTTCTACCTATCATCCTTAACAAATGGTTATCACCTCACTTAAACACATGGATGGTAATAGATAATCAATACATTATCAAAGGGAGATCAATATAGGGTAAAATTAGAGTGGTTCTAGAAATGATTAGAGGGATCATCAAAAAGACATTAGGAAAAAACATGGAAATTAAACATGACATGATAAAGGGTTATGATAGGATTGAATGAGTCATTATTTTAATGGTTTTGTCTTTCATTGGTCTCTCAAATTAGACCTGTGACATACTATTTCATTATTTCAACTCATCGTGGATATCCATTTCATTTATGGGTAATAATTTCAATTTCTTCAAGGCATATCGGGGCCTTCGGAAAGTGGATCCCCTATCTGCCACTCTATTTATTCTCACTCAAAATGTTTTTATCAACTATATTTCAATGGGTTTTGCACTTGGTAAAAGTAATTACATATCGGGAAACGCTTTCTACAAAGGGTATATCACACATGAAGTTTCGGGACGATATGATTCTATTTATTAATGGCAGTAGGAGTTATGTGAATTGAATAAATGGGATTTTAGGGGATTGTTGTAAATGGGATGGGTAAGTGGTGAATAGGGAGAAAATCCTCTATTATAATCATAACAAACACTCATATATGTGGGATAATATCTTAGATGACACCTTGAATATGTGGTGAGGTTCTACAACCATAGAGTATCTCGGACTACAGGTTAGTCCTAACTCCCATCACGTTCATCATTTTTATATGACTTGGGGAATGATTATGGGGAACATTTTTAAACTGAAAACATGTTCCTATATTTTGGAAGGGGAAATACTATGGTAAATATTGTTCTTGTTTCTATCCTCATTAATCTCTTATTCACCTTGGAGTCTCCAAAAAGTGTGATTCCTAACATTAAATGGATTATGGTGTCCTTCGTATGGGGTGGAAATAGGGAAGGTAGACAACACTGGTCCTAAGGGAAGTATTTATTAAGACTAATACCTGAAGGGGAATCAAAATGATGAGAGTCTCCTCGACCATTCAAGGTATGCATGAAAAACTATCACAAGAGGATATAGAAAGCTGAAATATGTGGGGAATTCTCATGAAAGATAAATATGGCTAGGATGTGGTGGGGAAGAGGTCTCGACCATCAAGGATATGGATGTTAGTCTCCCTCTATATGGAGGTTCCTCATCCTCACCCAATATGGATGTTGGGGTGAGGAGAGGTGAACTTCTATCATCAGGATGGGGGGAGAAGGCTGTAGTTTCCAGGTTTCCCCACACCAGATGTGTGTATTAGTGAGGTGTGTGAACATCCAGGTTTTCATCAGACCATATTTGAAGAAAATCAAAGCACCATCTTCAACAAGATCATTCATAGTAAGGATCTTGACAGACTTATCTTCAGGGGATCCTCATCTTGTGAATTCTCCATTAAGGCCAATGCTAGCATGATGAGGGACCCATTTACTGGTAACCCGTGGGTGGAAATGTTGTGGTGCAAGTCAATATCCCCCATGTTTAATCTCTTGATGTGGAAAGTGAGGAACAATGATTTTCGCAGTGATGATAACACCCTATGCATTGGCATGACCATGGCATCCATATGATGGTGTTACATTAATCCCAAACAAGAAACGGTGGAAAAGTTTTTCTTCAAGATTGAATGGGCTAGATGGACATGATGGGTGTGTGGATCTTTGGGGGGGGGAGTATGATCTAATAGTGTTACAGGAGAATGCTCGTAAATCATTATTTTTTGCCCTAGGCGAGCACGATCCAAGGAGGAAAGGGTAGGCTATCTTCTTAGTGGAGGGATGTTGGATAATTTTAAAATATAGGAATGATGCTCATCACAGTAATATCTTCGAATGTAGAACCAACAGCAGCTTCAAAATGAAGATACCCTTGATAGACATGGTTAGTTTTTGTACAGAATGTTACTCAGCTCTGCCTATAAGGCCTCTCAACATAGGTCTATCTAACAAAATTAAAAGGATGGGACATGGGAATTTGGTACGTTGGTACCCTATCATAATTGGGTTCAAACTCAACATGGATGGGTCTTTCCTGAGTGGATGACGAGAGGTTCTTGTGTTATTAGGGTCCATACAGGGTCTGTTATTACTGCATTCTTAGCCTTTTATAATAGAGGTGATGCTCTTTAGGCTGACAAAAAGTTTATGGTTACAGGGTTGGAGTAATGTTAAAAACGCATATCAACCTAGAGGAAGTGGAAACCAATTCATTGATCCTCTATGAATCTCTTCTAGAAAGTGTAATTTGTCGATGTAGCATAGAATATTATATCTGCATGTTTAAAAAGATCATGGGAACCCATATAGAGATAACTTACACATGGAGTGGGGGAAATTTTGTTGTGAACATCATGGAATCCCAGGATTCCTCAAACCAAAATCTATTCATCTTCCTTAACAAATAATCTTTTCTATATAATAGAATCAACTTTGTTATTAATGATTCCTTGGGTCTCCATTACATCAGACCTCAATAATGTACCTCTTATGTGTTGTGTTCTGTGTGTTTCCAAAGTCAATAAAAAGTTCAGTGTTAATTCAATAAATATAATAGATTATATTGATTAATGGTGTAAAATTTAAAAGGATTATTATACACACCACACAAATGAAATGAGTGGTGAATTTTCATATATCTTTCAAAAATAAAAGAGAACTTGAAATCCCTTACTTTATATCTCAACCGACTTCATGCACATTCAATCCTCATATATAATAAATAAAAGTATATTATTAATATATTTAAAACCATATATATATATATATATCATACTATATATTATTAAAATACTACCTTTTATTACCTATTTAATGAAAATTCTATGTTAAATTCAAAACATGTGAAATAACTAGTTTTTTGTATATATTTTGATTTGTGATATTGTTGGTATTATTACATTGATAAATGTTAAATCATATCTATAATGTTATCCATGATATGAATATCTATATATTTTTTAAAAATGTATTTATATCAATCAGCAAAATTTATATGTAAAGAATAAAATACACTATTTATGGAGAATGTAGGTCATACATACGCATAAACATTGATTCAATTTTTATTAAGGATTGAATGAAATAAAAGAAAAAATATATTAAAATTAAATAATAATTATATATTATATTTATCCCATATTTCATTAAAAACAATCCTTATTACCTTCAATTTAATGTGGTAATTAATCTTATTTCTTCACAAGTCAGTAGTCCACCGTACACATAACCGACATTATAGTATTCCAACATAATGGAAAGTAAATAGGTAATGAAAAAATCATAATTATAATTTTATAAATATGTTTCCAATATCATATATATTAATTTTTTCTATACATATTCTAATTTAAGTACAATAGAAATAAAAAACACATCAAATTGGTTCACATGACAGTTTTTAGCCGTACAGTGGATATAAGTTATTGTTTTCCAGTGAGATTAAAGTTATGAAGGTATATATGGTTTTATAATGAAAAATATATAATAATAATATCATATATAATTTATAAAGATTAATTCAATAATTATAGTATATTTGATATGTGGTGGTAAAAAAAATAACATTGGTTCATGAGGTAGTAGTCTTCCATACAGATAAATTAATATTTTATCTCCCATTTAATTGATGTAGGGATGGTTTAGGCCATTAACATCAAATAAAAACAACTATTTAGATATAATATTATTTTTTTTATTTATATAATAATGGTTAATTATAATTATTTGGACATGGGTGGAGAAATAAAATAAGAAACTTGATTTGCGATGTATCCTCTTCTTCGAACAACTACTTTTTGTTACACCAAAATGATTCATAGGTTGGATTTATAAACAAATTAAGTATTATATGATAAGATTAGAAAATTAAGTGAGTGTTATGGGAAATTATTTTCCTGCGAAATAGGTTTTATAATTGTGAGGATGAGATGATATTTTGTGACATTGTATATGTGAGGTCGGTGAAAAACATTTTATTTTTGAAAAGAAAAAGGTTTACCAACATTTTTCACATGAAAAAAGCATCCAAAATGGGCCATTATAGAACCATAAATGTTATAAAGTAGAAATGATTATTTTAAATTGTTCTATTACATTTTAGGGTCATTTTTAACTCTTATAGTTTCAGTCCCACCACTAGTAAACCCATATTAACCTTACATGCAGTAAGTAATTATTGGTAATTTTACAATTCATTTTGGTAAAAAATTATGTCATCCTTATTAGATATTCTAAATTATTATAAAGAAATATTGATGAATTTACTCCGAATTTTAATCACATGAGTTTAAAATTTTAATTGAAAATTAATCTTATAAATGTGATGTTAATGTGGTTTTATAAATAAAACATTTTCAAAATATTACAATTATTTATTTCAAAATGAAACCTAAAATTGATTGAAATAAACTAAATTTTATTAATATATATATATAATTAAACTAGTTTTACTTTTAAATATTTATTAATAAAATTTTTATATTTTTAATACTTCAAATAAATAATAAATAATAATTTAAATAAGTAATTCCAATATTAATTGAAAAATTTACCTTTCCCCAAAATTCTGAAAAATTCACAGTTAGATAATTTTAATAATTTAATTTTAAAAATTAATTTTTTTTCTTTCAATTTAATTTTATAAAATTGTATAAAACTAAAATTTTAAATATGTGTGAAAATATTAACAATGCTACTTTTTTGAAGAATATTTTTTAAGCATAAAATTGGGTTTATAAACATCCCGTGTCTATAAAACACATAACAAGAATGTTAAAAATTTTATAGAATATATAATATATAAATTTAATAAAATAAATTCCAAAAAAGTTACTTTGTAATTTATTTCAGTAAACACATTTTTGAGATGGAAATTCATTTTTATTAAATAAACGAATTCCTCTATTCTTAAATAGTATCTATTTTCATTTTTAATTTTTTTTTGCCAAATAATTTATCTTTTTTATAGGGGTAAATAATTTGTATTAATATAAATTATATTATGTTCATTTTAACCATTCCAATAGTTGAAAAATAACTACCATATTAAATAATAACTTTTTTATAGTTTGAAACATTTTAATTAAACTCTGTGTTTCATATAATTAAAAATATTTAAAAATTTAAATTTACTAATAAATAAATGCACACCAAAATATAGCAGTGTTACATGTATAAGAAAATATCTAAAAATATTATATGTGGAGTTATAATCTGTTATAAATACATACATTAGATACTAGTTGTCACCACCAAATTGTCTTACATTTATAATCTAAGTGTCACATCATGACGATATATAATGATTTCGATGGGAAAAACATAAAATGAAGGCTTAATAGGTGGTGAAATAGATAACAATATTAAATTCTCACTCAAAAAAAATAAAAGAGAGAACATTATGAGGATACATTAAAAAGAGCTTCTGGTTCATTGAGTAATGGATCGATCAACCTCTTTATCGATGTAATAGTATTTCAGAAAATATTGGTTCTCATTGTGAAGTCATCTACCAAATGAAAACATGTTCATACAAGAACCTTTTAATGTTAAATGTATTTGATAGTGAATAATATTTTTAATGGTCACAGAAATGGAAAAAATGTAATTGTAGAGTATTATCTCTTAGTATATGGTGCCCTTTGAATATGTATAGAACACCATTAAATACAAAATCAACTACAAAAAATAAATAAATTTTCATTTCATTTTTTATTCAATTAAAATTAACATAATTAAATAAGATACTTAGATATAGATATATATTAATATTCAATAATTATAATTTCAATAGTCAAATAATAAAGAATAATTCAAACCATTTTTATTTTAGTATTTAATATTTAAAAATAACTCGTTAAAATAGGTCAATGAAATCCCCTAATTATTGCATGAAATATCTCAAGGGAAATTATTAAAAATATAAAATAAAAATATCTTCCCAAAATACTTGAAGATATGAAAAAAATCATTAATTTTAAAAATTAGAACCTGGTTTGAATATGTTGATTAATATAAATAATTAATTTATAAACAAGAAAAAATAAGTCATTCAAAATATATAAATTTTAATCTTTTAACACGTGTTCTAAGTTGATTCGAGGATAAAATAACAATTTAAATCTCAGTTTCTATTTTTTAAGAACATTCCAAAAACAATTAATATAGTTTCAATAAAACATATATGGTTTTACAAAACAAAAAATTCAATAAAAAAATATATTATAAACTTATACACAGTAAAAATATTGAAATATGTGAAAAATAAAGCATCCTTCAGTTTGTAATATTTTTCAAATAATTGGATTGATCATGTTTATAGAATAATTTCAATATAATATATAATTATTTATAAAAAAATTAATCAATAAAATTATCCACTAAAAATTTATGTTGAGTGAAAAGATAAAAATACAAGAATAATATAGCATGAAGTTTTTAAAAATTATTGAATTATTGATTAAATCGTTTATAAAGAAAGACAATTATGAAAAACTATGAGGATCAATTTACCATGATGGCAGATCAACAATGTGGAAAATTCAATCAAATGTGAGATTTCCAATTGATTTAAAAAAATGACTGACCATGATATATCAATCAAATAAATAAATGATTGACTATAAGACCAGAAACATTCCATAGGAATAATTGTGAATTGACAGTAAAGAGAAAAATAAATCAACACTCTGAAGTAAATATAGATCAACTATAAGAATCAATATAATTTATCTATAATATCAATTGACTAATTGAATGAATAAACCAAGTGATCTAGAGGAAGCAACCATGACAGACTAGTGTGTGGTAAGTCAAGTAATTGTGAGACACATACTATGTTGTAGGTCATGTAATCATGAAACATATAAAATTCGGTGGGTCATGTTTCCATTACAGAAAAATTATAATGATATACGTAAATAATAAATTAATAATAAATTGTAAAAAACAATATAGGTAATTACAAATTATGTACATGATGTTGTTAGAAATTATAATTATCTATTTAAATATAAAATCATTTAAGGTATTTGTAATATTTAAAATACACATTATTAATTAACAAAAAAAATTCATAATCAATTGGAAGACATTAAAAATTAAAATTTTAAAGCAACCAACAATATAAAGGAAGTACAATGAAGTTAAACACAGTTATTGAGAAAAATAAAAGAAATTATCAAAAGGATTAAGAAGTGAATATACTCATAGATTTAAAGGAAAAGGTTGATGATTTTAAACAAACATATATTGATTATATAGATTATATAATCTATTTTCTATCTATTTAATTTCATTCTTTATATTTTTTATACCATATATATATATTTTTGAGAGATACTTAATAAAATATGAACTTTTATCTCTTATCCTCCCACAATGGAACAAACTCCCTCATCATAAGAATATGAAGTACCTAATATGTCATATTATTTAGGTTGGAATGATGTATTCATCATTTTGTTTATATTGATAATATTATTCATCTTGATCAATAATATAAATCTACCTCACTGTATTTTAATCCTCAAAAAATAAAAATTCATTAAGAAATTTAATATTCCTAGATATGATGATGATGGCATTTTCCATAAATTATTATTTAATAAACATCATCCAAAAATGAAAATGGTTAAAGGATTTATAATTTAACCTATCTAATTTATTATATGGATAATTTTTAGTTATATTCACTTACAATATCACCACGAGTTGAGGTTAAGATGTTACATAGTAATCAATGTTTCATTATTCCAATTTATGTTTTCTCTTAGATGGTCATGGATTGTCATGTGTACTTATGTTTTTTCTATCGACCAATATAGATCTACATAAGTAATTAATGGGGTGTAATCCCTTAAAACGTGTACATATTAATTAGTATAGGAAAGACTTATATAGGTTGTTTGTTTCATCATCTTAAACCAAGGATAGTTCATTTGGGAATGGAAGAGATTATAGGAAAAATAAAATTTTGATAATAACGATTTTTTAATGGGAGGGGGAGTTTATTTAAGATATGTTATGGAACCTCAAAATAATATTGCAATATCATTTTCTGGAAATCAATCTATATTCATATAAGAGACAATAATGGTAGTTCAATTTTTTCATAAACTTATGGATTAAATTATTGAAGATCAACACTTACTGAGGTTTAATGTTATCATCAAAATATTTTTGTCTCTGTATTTCATGATTGATAATTTTTTCCTATTTCCCATAATCAATTTTTATTTTCAAATGAATAATTTATAAAATTTCAATGGACTCCCTTTATTTTTTTGACAAAAACAATTTTGTATCTTATTTTCAGCTTACGTACATACACCATTGACCACGATATTTAATCCATGTTTATGTATATTTATATTAATTCATGATGTGAATAATTACTTTGAAATATCTATGAAAACATACGTGTGTGTGTGTTTGGGTGCGAGGTTTCCTTGGTATCACATGCAATTACATGAGGTCCATAGTTGATTTCTCTCTAGTTTCGACTCATCTGACGGTTTTGAAAAAGAACGATTAGGCATCGTGGGAGTTGATCTGTGTCTATCAGCTTTAGAGTATATGATGGAGAATTTGGTTAGTGATTAGATTCATTTTATTCTAGTAGATGGAGTTATATTTGTTGTCCTCTATTTTGTTTCACATTTGGGGTTGAGAAATATTCTGCTGTAGTTAAGACCATTCATTTCTTGTGGGTCTTAGAATTTATGTCCCCCTTAATGTAACTACTCCACTTATGATATTGAGTTGGTGGCAGTGGTGTTTTCTATGATGTTGTGGAGACAAGGCCACATTAATGAGCGATATGTGGTTTTGCCTGATCATAAGTGCATGAGGTATGTTTTCTATTACATGACTTGAAATTGTGACATTTTTGGTGGATGGAGTTCTTATAGGATTATGACATTAAAATCTTGTATACACCTAGTAAAGTTAATGTTGTATCTGACGTGCTGAGCAGGAATTCACATAGTGATACAGTGTGTGCATTAGGTGATTCCTAGAGGATGATGGAATATATTTCAACATTACATCAAGATATGGGAGAATTTGGGGGAAGATGTTTTCTATTTTAAAAATCAATGTTGTCATCCTTGGTGTAGTATGTGAAATATTCTCAGTTAGGGGCTTTTTTGGTGGAGGTCTTGAGAGACCGATTTGTCTGTGGGGAAGCCCTTGAAGGCTGGCTTGAGGATGAAGAACAATGAGTGTTGTTTCAAGGATGGATTTTCATTACTTAAGCGTCGAATGAGATGGTTCTTAGAGGGTTCCATAGTTTCCCCATAGCAGTACATCCTAGTGTGAAAAGATGTACTGTTCCTTGAAGTGTTTTTTTAGTGGCCTAGGATGAAGCGTGTAGTTGTAGAGTTTGTGCCTTGATGTTTGGTTTGCGAGAAGATAATGTCTGAGCACTATGTTCTTGGTTGTTTTATCAACCCATTATATGTTCCTCAATGAAAGTGGAAGGAAATATCGATGAAATTTGTTACTGGTTTACATAGAGCTCAAGGAGGCTATGATGCTATATGGGTGGTAGTGGATTGTTTGATGAAATCTTCAATCTTCATAGTGATCAAATAATCGAACATACTGTAGTTTTTATCATGTATGTTTCTATAAAAGGTGGTGAGACTCCACATAGACCTGATGATGATCATTTCTTATCAAGATTATTGTTTTAACTACTCGGTGTGGAGAGTTCACCCAAATGCTTTTAGTTCATTACTAGCCCTTAACACTGCTCTTCTTCCTCATATGGATGATCATATAGATTGGACCATCCATACTCTTGATGACATGTTTCTCTCTTGTGTCCTACATTTTTGAGGATTGTGTATGAGGACCCTTAACTTGGCTGAATTCACATTCAATAATAGTTTTCCCCACACTATTGGTATTTTATCATTTGAGGCCTTTTATAGATGGCCTTGTCATTCTCCGTTATGCAGCGCTGGGGTTGAAGAGTTATAAATTATTGGTCCAGAACTGGTATAAAATACAACAGAGACAGCTCAGGTGAGTCTTGAGAGGATGAAGGGAGTGTAGGATAGTTACAAGTCCTGTTCTTATAAAAGGAGGAGACCTCTATAGTTTGATGTTGGGGGAACATAAGTTTATAATGATGACTCCCTGCTGTGGGCAGTGAAGGTTTGGTCATGGGAGTAAGCTTTCTCCCTGGTTCGTTGAGCATTTCAAGGTGTTTCCTCATGTTGGAGCCATGGAATATTGGGTAGGACATCCCCCACATTTGATCTGGATACACGATGTCACTTATTTGTCTCAGCTTCATTGTGATATTTATGGAGACTCTAACATCATTGATTTAGGTGAGATTGACGTCAACGATGATGCAACCTTTTAATAGAGGCCTAAATAGATCGAATACTATAAGGATATTTTGTTACATGAGTTTGTTATTCTCATTGTTCATGTCTTGTAGAGGCACGATGACATAGAGGAGAGTACCTATTAATATGATTCATAGATCCGAACTCAGTACCCCGAGTTGTTTGATGTTTATCTTGATTCTTGTAATGTTGTTTATTTATGGTTATAGACCTTTCATGTTTATGATATGGCTATATTTTTTATCTTTCTTTTTCTTCAGTTTTGATAGGTATCTCCCAAAATAATATTTTGAGGTGCTCCTTGTTGTTTTTTGTGGGTTCACGTGTTTTGTTTTGAAATGGTTGAGTACCTTTGGTGGTGAGATTCCAAAGAGGAATATAGAAGGGTGGTGGCTCAGACTCCATTTTATATAATGGTTGGTTTTTAATTATCAAGTACGATAATGTATTGATAGGTATCTGATGTACCTTATCAGGCCTATTAGGTCTATTTCTTTCCTGAAACATGGATTTGGATGTGTTCTTGGTGGTAAAGGTGATTTATTCCCAGCACATTGACAAATTTTCAGTTCTATGAACTGTGTTTCCAAAATGGTGTCATTTCAATTACCAAATTTTCAGAACAAGTGAATCAAGTCTAGTGGGTTAAAACCGGTGATTCTGAACTAGTTAGTCAGAACCAATGAGTTAGAATAGTTGAGTTAGAACAGGTGATTCAGAACCACTGAGTCAGAACTGGTGAGTCAGAACCGGTGAGTCAGAACTGGTGAGTCATAACTTCTGGGTCAGAACCATTGAGTTAGAACCCATGAGTTTGAACTGGTGAGCTAGAATTGGTGATAAATCTAATGGAGTCATAAACTATGTTTCCAAAATAGTAAGTCATTATTAATTTTCGATATTTACATTATTCCATAGATTCCTAAAGTTTCACCCCTCTAACAGTTCTTTTGGTGTAAAATTTGTTCAAATAATTATATTAAGTGGTTTAGGGGAGATTCAAAGCCCAGAAATCATATCCTAATATTCCATAGGATCTTGGTTCCATTCCATGGTCAAAACTTGTAATCATTACTATATCATCCTTTAATGGAAAATTTAATACCATTTCTATGTAGATCTTCCGTTTAGATTTTAAAAAGGCAAAGATATCATCTTTCCTTATTATTCATTCTTCATTTCCATGATACGAGATGCCTAAACCATTATATCCCATATGATTCATGTGATCAATCTTCTATCAATTTAATTTTTCCCTTCAAGTTTGTTCCTTCTACATGAACACCCCTATTTTAGTGCAACGAAGAAGTGTCGATCATACAAGTTATGTTCTACCAATATTCTTCTGGGTTCCTCATTATGTTTCTTCATATTTCTCCTTCCATGTAATGGTCTATGATCTCCATGTTTCAAATGGATACTTCTTGGGTATTTGTTGATGCAACCATTCCCCATGGACCTTGGGTGAATGCAGTAGTTGCGGGAGAGGTGATCATGATATGTTGTGTTGGATCATTCTCATGAAAATAACATTGGAAACCTCTTGAAATAGGGGATTTAGGGATTATCTATTCATTTCATGTGAAACTATATATTAATTGGGATTTATCCACTCGATCACAATGGAATGGGCATCATAAATATATATATTATATTTAATGAATTTATATAAATTTTTTAACGATGTTATTGCCTCTTGATTTTATAGATAGTGTGTTATCTGGGATTTGTTTGTTTTGCATGCTGTTCTTCATGGAAATTGGTAAATAATGTAAAGGTGAAATTTATTATAAATTAATTATTCCTATATAAATAGGCATGTAAATGAATAGGGATGTGGTTTTAATTAGATGATAATAAATTGATGCAGTTATTATGTTTAATAAATTTATTCTAGCGATATTAGCTTGCTGGTTAAGTTTCCCAAAGATGGAATATACTAATAATGCATCGATTAATTTAATATGGATTAATGAATCAGTATTTGATAACGGATAATTCCTCATAGATTTTTGAGTTACCATCTTATATGTAAAGGCCAAGACATATATACTCTGGTTCCATGAGTGGTCGTTATTTTTGAGGGATGAATTCCTTTTTTGGGGCTAATATCCCAGTTAATGTTTTGTTTCCTACTACTTGTGATACTATGTGAGCCTCGATGGTTATTTTTATATGTGGGACAAGGATTCCCAGTGGTTTTGGTAACAGTTGTGGCATATTGAATTGATATGAATTGGTTTATGCATGTGGTTATTAGGGAGGACATTAGAGATAATGGAACGGGTTGAAATTGTGCTTACCTATTGATGTGAAAGTGGCTATTGTTAAATATTTTTTTATCTACTATAATTTTCATATTTCTTAAGGTAGTTTGTCTTGCTCACCATCCTTCCAAAATAGGGTAATAAGCATGAGGTATTCCATGTTCTTTATGTGTCTAGATTCTCGAGGATTGATGGGTATACACTCCATTTATACATAAAGAAGAGTTGAAAGGTAGTCCATCTGCCCACCGTGTTGAGCCCTTGTGTTTGGTAGCCTATAATTTTATTCTATAATGCCTTGAATTATGGTATGTTATAAAGTTATTACTAAATTATTTAAAAAATTATTTTTAACCAATGGGGTTGGATCCTGCTTACATAAAGTGATGATGATATCTTTATGAGAAGAGGTGGACTCAGTTTGGTTATGCTTCGAGGTCATGGAGGTTTTTTTTGATTCAAATGGAATGTAATGTGGAAATTAAAAATGGTTAATTAATTGTTAAAAATAAATTAAAATAAGGATAAATTGCTAAAACTGGAAAATATTTTCTCCTAAAGCTATTTAAATGGTTATGCGCTAATAGTATATCCACTATTAGTAATGGCATGTGAGAGTCTGAGAGACGGTAGCAGTAGTTGAGTCAATGTGTAGGTTTTTCCCATAGCGTGGTAGTGATCTATATTAAACTCTATAATTTATTTTCTTCTATACACTACTCCATATTTTTAGTAAGGGAAACTAAAACCCCAGAGATTCTAATCCATGGGGGAGTGTTTTACACAACATCCTAGGGGGATTGTAGATTGTTGACTACTCCCTTAGCCACACTCTCTTCTCTTGGTAGTTATTTCTGCTAGTAGGAATGACCATTAGTTTTCCCTATATATGTGTGTTGAGGGATGTAATGTCTTTTATTTATTCACACACATATATTCTGGATATAGTTTCATATGGAATACTCTAGGTGTAATGTGTATAGGTTTTTAAGGATTGATGATCTTTACCCAGTGTATGTGCAATAATGTATTGATGTGTAATACCCAACATATGATACATGTTATGAGAGTTATGGTGGCTACCCGAAACAACATAATTACATTTGGTTTTGAGCAAGGTTTGGTGCTTCACCTAGGTGACATCGGTCAAGCCTTGTGGTGCACATGGTGAAGGTTGTAGTTCTCTCCCAGGTGTCTTCAAGCATTCCTTTTTTGGAGAGAGATGGCACAAGGCCTGTGATGTTAAAATAATGTAGAAAAACTCTGGGGAAGTGGTATCAAGGTATCCTTGATATTATTTACTATATAATATAATTTTTCATTCAATACATGGTGACAATAGTCACAGTGAGGCTGGAAACATAGCAAACCCATTTAGGAAAGGAGTTAGTTTCACTTGTTGTTTACTTTTCTTTAGCATGATAGCATTACTTTTGCATGAGAGGCTCTATAGAGGATCCTAATGAGTATACTATTATAGTCACCCTACATGTAAAAAATATTTTTTAGGTCACATATTGTATGTTAGAGATAATGCGGGTTACAACTATCGTGGGTTTTAAAGGATCTCTTTGTGCTTTGTTGTTTCTGTTTTTTTACATTCAATTGGCTCTTGCAGTTTTCCCTTTGAGTTGTATTTGTTTTTTCGACAACATTATATAAATGTACTAGTAATTAATTTATATTCTTGTATTAGTTTTTTTTGAGTTTATGTCTATCATACCTATCCCTTTATAATGTGTTCTTTTTGAGGGCAATGCATGCATTTTGTGTGCTTACTATACCCTCAGTGTCAGTTGCCGACCCAGGGCGTACTTGAGACATGACTTAGTTTTCACTATCATCATTCTCATATTACTTGATATGAAGTGGCATACATTGTGGGGAGAGGTCATGAAACCATGAATCATAAAAATATAACAAATATAATATTTTAGAAATTAAAAGTCTTCTCAAGAATTGGATGTAGTTTAGTAATTAATTTCATTTCAGGGTATTCAGATAATTATCTAATACTCCAGATGTTATTTTTAACATTTCATATACTTTATGATTTCTATTTTTTTATAAATTTTATTAGACAATCCATATATTTCAATATAGTAATCTATATTATGTTAATATTTTATGATATGATATATTATAAATTGATCAAAAATTGTATTATCCAAACATTTTAACACTTGAGTAGGGTGAAATATTATAATTTATTTTTTAACTACAATTCACCCTCACACTTATTGTATGTTCCATGCATTATTTTTATCTAATTGGAAATAAAATTGGTATCAGATTCTACGTCTACGTTCTATTAATAGTAAACTTAGTATTAGATATTGAATTTTTATTATCTTTTTATCTTTTTTAAACTATATATTTATTAATTAAACGAAATTTATTATATAGGGAAGATATTTTTGTTTCATATGGAACATGTTATTCTTGTTGGTCTATTTCAAAATTGAAATTAAAATAGACCATTGATTTTAAATTGTGCATAATATATGAATTGGAGAGGAATCTTAGTGATATATGTTATTGATAATTATGTATAAAAATATCTGATGATCATTATAAATTAGGCAACTTTAGAGAAATAGTTAAACATATTTACATGAGATAAAAGAGAAGAGTTTTAACTTATCATTCAAGGGATGAAAAATTTTCCATATCTAATTTATTGAAATATATATAGTAATTTATCTAGTTGTTGAAAAAGTATTTGAATTTGAAATAATCTATAGGTCATCCATATTAATGTATCTAATGTTTTTAAGATTAAATTGTGTTATACTTTGTGATAATTTTGAATGCTCTAATTTCAACTAGGTGGAAATATTATTCATATACAATAGTGGTTAATAAAAAAATTGAATATTCGACACTCACTTGGATAAAATAAAATATTATATGATCAAATAGTTTATGTATTTATTTATATACCCAAAATAGAGTCTGAATCAAAGAGGATAAACATATATGGTACATGGCATAATATAAAGCATAGACTTGATGATTTAATTAGTACGTATTAAAAATATCAAAACCATCTGAAGAGTGATAATTATATGAAAAGAATAATAATGGTATAATATTTTTTGTAAATTTAGAATTCTTATTGTAAGAAGAAAATTATTTTCATACAAATACTAGTAAAATATAAACCCTTAAATATTTTTTGAAGGATAGGGGCCTAAAACATATTGAAATTGAATTTACAATGTTATCTTGAATAATTATTAGTCATAATTATAAAATATACATTAGAATGGATAAAATGGAAATAAATAAAATTAAATAATCAATATAAATAATATAATATGAGTGTAAGAATCCAGGGAATATTAGTTCATTCTATATTTATAAAGAAATATAAGGAATATGAATAATATTGTAGAAGAAATTAAAGGAATACTTATATAGTCAAAATTGATTCATTGAATATCAGTGAAGGTCTAAATTCAAATATTAATATGGATGATAGTTATGATAGAATAATTATTATTAAATTTAATGAAATATTTGGAAGATAATATTAGTTGTTTGATGATTTCGTTATATTGAAGATAATTTGTGACACTTTTTATGAATTCTACTTGTAGCCTATGATTGAATTTAAATCAAATAATTAATCTCAGTCTAATATTTAAGTGGAATAAGTTCCTCTATATAAATATGTAATGACAAAATTCAAATCCATAATTGAATATGAAAAGGAAATAATCTTCATGAAATGAACAATGTTTAATGAGGAAGTTTTTGAAAGGAATGAATACACTATGAAATGTATAGATAAATTAGCTTTATAGAAAATTTATTATAAATTCATTTTATATTTGGTTAAATTTAAAAAATATTGTTATGATAACTTATGATAAAAAATGGAAGGATCTATCTTATTTGTAAGATAATAATGAAGTGAGGAAGTAGAAAGAGAAAATTTTGAACCCCATCAAATTGTTGGAAAAATTAATTATGAGGTGAATGTGTTCTTATAAAATGTATTAAAATTTGAAACCTATGATGGTAACTTTTGAACTATGTTACAAATTTACAAGAAGTTATAATTTTTTTCAACAAATATTCCCCTTATTGTACACCATTTTAGTTGAAATTTCAAGGGTATTGATACTTAGAGAACCAATTCTCATTGAAAAAGGTTAAATCCATTGGAAAACAACACAATTATATTTCCCAAAATATTTCATCTTTTAGACCATAGAGATACTCGATGATTTTTGTACCGATGGTTCTCAAAATAAAAAGTTCAATACTAGAAAATTTATCAATTTCTATCCAAATATATTATCATGTAAAGTAACTATGTAATAGAAAATGAAATTTTAATAAGTAATTTACGGTATCTTTTCATTTTCATTAAAAATATCATAAAATACAATGCTTTTTAAATATTTTTAAGTAAATATTAATAGGTTTAATATTTTTTAAATAGAAACTATATTTTATAGGGGGATTATTTTATGTTATTATTCTTATATAATGGTCTTATATACCATCAAATTTAATAGTGTAGAGGAATTATACTTTTTAATATATTATAGATCCATCTAATGTCAAGGAAGATGATACTAAAGTGACGTGCATTATGATTTTTTATTATGGTATTATATCCTCAAGAAAATTATGACATCCTTATACATTAATTAGTGAGTCTTAAATTCTTGGATGAATATTATGTTCATATAAAAAGATAAACTAAACAAAAAATATCCATACATTCCATTGAATAGTATTTTCTAAAATTTATTTTTAGAATAATTCTTTCTCTATTTTAATTTATTTTTAAAAATGTAAAATGGAATATATTTCAGATGTATATGTTTTTTAGTTATATTAACATGTTTTTCATATAAATATGTTTTTCTAAAAGCATGATTATCAAGTTTATGATTTTTACAAGTGTTTAAAAAACTAAATATTATAATTTATAAGCCTATGGGGTTTCATGATAGCTTATATGATTTTTTATTTAATTATTTTTGTCACAAATTATATTCTTAAAGGTTTCATATTGTTATAGAAAAGAGAAATTTTATTGGCTTAATAACCACTTTTGTATCCAAAATTTTAAAATCTCAGTACATTTAATATGAGATTGATCAAACATTAATTATGTTTCTAAATCTTTTATTGGTTATACTGAATACTCTAATCATTAAAATCCTATGAATAAACATCCAATGGGCCTATAATATCTACTAATGCGTTGGTTCATTAAGATGATGAAATTATGTTCATTTAAGTGAAATTATTGTTTTTGATTAAAATTTGATGATAAACAGCTCAGATGATAGGAGGAGAGTTGTATATATCAGAATTTAGAGGATAACATCTGATTCTAATGAAACTAAACATGCAGATTTCAAAATTATACCCTTAAAGATTGTTAAATAGATGTTATGAAATTTAACTAGAGGCTTAATATAAAGGTAGATATTACATAATAAATATAATGAGCTGTTAATCATTTAAAATATATGTATCCGCTAATTTTCACTAATCACTTCCAATTGAATAAGTTTCATTTCGATTTTATTATTTCATTTGTGTGTGAGGATTTCATAGTAAATTATATAATTATTTCATGGTGTAGTAATTCATTTTTTCATCATTGTGATCCAAGTGATTTCAAGATAGAGGATAGATTTTTTAATTATTGTGATCAATGGATTTTGGGGATAAGAAGATAGTGACCTTATAATTGGGTGGGTGTCGAAAAATATCTGGGTTCTTGATCTTGTTGAATCTAACTAGTTTGATCATGGGAATCTAAGGAAAGGAAGAAAATTTTCATATATCAATTATTTATTTGAGTAAATACGATATACAGATGATGGATGTCTATGATTTGGTCTATATAACATCATGATTCTTTGGATAAAAGATATCACATCATAAAACTTTGATGTACATCGGTAAATTATAATGTACTTGAAAATTTATTTTGATATCTTATAATGTGTACATAATTTTTACATTAAATTAACTTATTAAATAACACCATTCTATTAAATTTATCAAATAGTGTATGTTATCTGATATAATTATTTCAAGTAAATTAATATTTATTACTTTGATATGTTATTACCTGATCTAAAAAGTTTTTTTTACGATGAATCAACCATTTGAGTGGAAAAATATTATATATGGGTTTTAACTATAACTCACACCACTATTATATCCTAACGTAAATTATTATGGAATTAATATTATAATAAAAAACTCATTTCAATGTATTTTTTTATGTTACAACATGAATAAATTAAATATTTCTTAATTTCATCTGATGATCGAAATCAATTCATATTTAAAGTGTTCATATGATCTGTAATTATAATATACATCTCATCGTAATATTATTTGGCCATAAGAAATTCCTCCCATGTTCTTCATAAATCATTATATCTTATTGAAAATAATTTTAAAGAATAAATATTCTTTTTGTATTCACATCTAACAAAAAATTCAAGGCATAATTCACAACCATTAAATTCTATTGCATGAATATTATTTTCTATCCTTTAATTGGGTTCCTCTTCCACCTGAACCACATTGAGAAATTGTTTCTCAAATTTGGGGAACCATTAATCTATATTAATATTCATAAAACATCTAGCCTTATATTTTTGGTGACATTTAAAAAAATCTAATCCTTCTTTTAAAGTGATTCATGTTTCATTTCTGATTCTTTTTTATGTTGGGAAATATTAATTTCATAATATTTAAAAGGGCCACAGATAAATGTAAATTATTCCTTAGAAAAATTTTATAAGGTTTTCATAAAAATAACAGATGAATGGAAAATTGATTCATTATGAACATGATATTCTCCACTTTTTTGATTCATCCATAGAATACTCCTATCATGAAATTTTAGAAACCTCAAATTTACCCTTTTGTGTAAAAGAGATAACTATCTTCTCAATAATTTTTTTTACACCAGGTCGTCACTAAATAAGTCAAATTTTGTATAAATATTATTTAAATGATTTAAATATGTGGTTACTTCATATTTTTCCATATTGGATGACTTATCATCATATCCTGAACCAGAATCTTCATGAGTAAAGTTGTAAATAGATATTACGATAAAATTCCATTTTGATTACATTAAATAATTAGTGAATACTATTTTTCTATTCATGTTGATTCTTCCATCCTTATTTTAATTGATTATAATGTCTTTGTATATATAAATGCATTGATAAATATTTCTTCTTTATTTTATTTGATAGGGAACTCATAGAAATTTTCAAATTCAAACTTCATGATCCCTTTTGAAAATGAACATAAAAAACTAATGTTAAAAACATTGAATTTCTATTGTTTAGCATAATTTAAAAGTTATACCCTTGAGATATGATAATAATTTTTATACTAATAGGATTTATGTAGATATATTTATTGACGGGGGAGGTGGTGAATCAATGTGAAAAAAAATTAATAATAATTTTTTATTTTACATTTAAACCTGTTAGACTGAATAAATTGCAATATCTCACCTAAAACTTGTTATAAATACATTTAATGACTACATATACAAGAAAAAGAAACACAAACATTTTTATGCTTCACTAATAATGTGTGATTTAGTACATAGTGTATAGTGTTTGTTATACCATCCCATAAAAAATATTTTATTATCATGAATTGTAATGATAATTAAAATGGTATCTAACCCTTATAATTATCACTAATTAGATTAAAATACACAAAACTAGTCATTTAAACATAAAAAACTAGTACCAACTAATTATATTAATGAAAACAACAATTGTGTGGTTCCTCTATGAGTAATGTTTAATGGTAAATCTTGATTCTACATAGAACTAAGCATGTTTTATCTTCTTCTATATTAGTAACAATCTATTTATATTTTCCTCTCTTATTTAACTTTTAAGACATAGCCATGTGAGACTTATTAATGTTAAAGTTACATATTATTAAAATTTTTATCTCACAATAAACTAATTTATAACAAGATGATATTAAATTTTTTCTCACATTTAATTCTTTCAAAACATTTCTATTATTCTAAACATTTTTATATTTAGAATCAACAAATTAATAGTTTCTCATCTCTATTACACATCTACATTGAATCATTTTTTTTCAAAATAGATTCATTAAGACCATGTATAAAATATTCTTTGATTAAAATACAAAATATCTGTTCAATTTTGAATCATGTTCTCCATAATAAAATTCCATTTTATTGTGTTGTTCATATATTATCTAAATATAAATATATAGTCATGATATTGAAGCATGTCATCTTATCCAAACCTTAGGAAATATCATTGAAGGATAACTCCAGTAAATATTTTAAAAGAGATATTTAATGATTTATGGGGAAATTTTATTTTATTCTCATCAAATATTAACACATTCATTATATCTATATACCACAAGAATCACTTATTCCTTTGGATGCATACATGATTACATACAAAAAAAAATATTACAATGAAAATATATATCTCACATACCAATCATGGTTCTTCTAATAAAAACACAAATCTGAGCTTGAATAATAACATAATCTATTTATAATAATGATATTTAAATACTAATGAACAATATAAAATCATAATATTCTAAAAATATGTTTCACCTTTTAATAAAACTAAATTTTACATAGTATAATGAATAATATTATATACTAATTGAAAAAACATATGTAACTCTTAAAAATAATTATTTTCAATCTTACATGACACAAATTTCTACTAACATATTCTCTAGAATCAAAATATTAATTTTCTGTATCCTAAAAAACTCATATGTATGATGTGAAAGTTTAGAGTTAATCATACTTACCAAAATTATAATATTTGATATTTATTGAGTTTTTTATATATATCTCATTGTAGAATTTCATTTGTCATAGATTTAATCTAATACATTTAAGTGTAAACTATCAGTGTAGTTTTTAATTTTTTACAATTTTAAATATTACACGTTTCCCTTTTCATTTTTCTACTAAAACTATGATATTATATATCAATGAAAACATTATATTAATTAATATTTTTGAACTTTAGTTAACTATATACTTTATTAAATAAACTATTAAATTCTTCACAAACACGTATACCCACATGTATTCATCTTAAAACAGATCATGTCTTCTTTAACTCATCTTTAACCACATCAAAAAGAACTAAAATATCTTATTGTACATAATAACCAATTTTGATTACATTATTGATCATACACTATCTTAAACACATCATATATAAATTAAAAATCATTATCCATTTATTATAGATTACTTTATAGATGATAACCCAAGGATGGATCTCAACAAAAATTTGAAGAAAAAAAATCTTTCTTCTAAATACATTAACATATGATCATATTAATATAGATATCTCATATTTAAAACTCTACAATATATAAAACTTTTCTCAGTTGCATATTTTATAAATCTCAGATATAAAATACTTTTTTAAACTAATTCTTCACAAAAATAATTAGAAAACCTTCAAAATATGAGAATAAACATATACAACCTTTAAAAGGATTTTCCAATCATAATTAGATGAATATACTTCCATGAGTAATGATTATTGATAATATCTCATATTCCCAATCTCTTATTACAACATAGAAATGGATCTATAGAAGTATATTAAATGATAGAAAAAAAATTCCCAACTATATCAAACACATGTTGACTTAATTTATAGGATTCGAAAATATTTATCAAACATAATCATCTTAATAGATATTGAAATCTCTCCTTACTAAAAACAAATACACCATATAATAATCCCTGTAATTAATATTTTCTGAAATCTAAACTCAATATTCAATCAATAATAGTAAAAATATTATTTTATTATATATAAATTAATTTATTTTGATCATATATGTTTTTTATAAATGATTAATCACCTCCTGATACCAATAAAAGAGATATCATAAAAATAACTAGTGATGTAATTGCTTCCACTAATGTTTTGGACTCATCTAATTTTAATGATTGTATGAAGATTTATTTAGAAAATAGAATAATATATTATTTAGTAGAAATTTATGATATATTAAGCATGGATTCATTCTCTTTATATAGAGATCATATCATCTTCTAAGAAAAAGAGTTAAACATTTATATCAAAAAACATCCCATGATACTATAATATTGAGTGGTTTTTTATAATCCTTTATAAAATCCATAAATATTATAGATATTGGTATACATTGAAGAAATATATCATGCTCAAATGGATAATACATAGTGAAATTTTAACCCTAAATACATTCCCATTATAAATGAAATTACAAATATATTTCCAAAAAAATATATTTATCATTCTTATGGATCATTTGGTAATATTATAAATTAATATTATACCATAAGTGACACCTATAAGTGAGTTCCCATATAAATTAAATAGATATAATTTGAGGAATTGAATAAAAAAATGTATGATCATTTTTATAAAGTGTTTATATATAATAGTGTATCAAATTTTATGTGCACATTTACTATTCATTGAAAATATGTATGGTTAATGATGTTATGCATTGATTATTTGGATCTAAGAAATATTTCCACAAAGAATAAATCTAAATAACCATAGATTAATTACTTGTGTAAAAAACATTATGGAGATCAATAATCCTCAAAAGAATATGTCAATTTTTATGTCACTCAATAAGGGTGAAAAGAAAATTTGTTAGAAACATTATCTTCAATAAAAGATATAGACACTAAAAATTCAATTTTATTTTTGTTGAGACTTGAAAATTCAGAAAAAATATTCATGTGCATAAAGAATATAGTCTTTATAGAGTACTTTAATAAATTATAAGTGGTTATTGATATTAATATTTTATTATGTTAAATGAATAAGTATGAAAATTGATATTATATAATTATTGAGTTAAATTAAATAGTAAAAATGATTTTATACTATATATTTAGAATGTCTGGCTATTGGAACCAAAAAATGTGGCATACACGATTCCAGGATGCCCATTCTATTATCTCACTCAAATGAAATAAGTTGAGTTAATGTTGGTGAAGTATCATTCACAATTATAAAAAAAACAAAATGTATTTAAATGTTACACATAACTTAAAACACACCCTAGGATATAGGTGCATCAATAGAAATTCTCAATCATGGGAAATTATGATATATACCTCCCACAAGAAAAGGAAATTGATTTCATCAGTAGTTTGAAAAAAAGTTTTTATTATATTACGGTCTATTCTTATAATATTTATAGATATATTATAGGATTACAAAGAACCAACTATATGTAAAACACATAAAGAGAGGTGTATCTCAATTCATATTATTCGATTTAACATCCTTCGGAGCTAAAATATTATATTTCAGATACCACAGTCATTTGAAGATGAAGTTTTTATGAATGTGTTTTTAAAAAGTCTAAATCAGATCCTTGATCGAGTCTGCACATGTGGCCTTTTGAGGTTCCCTTGATCATTCCACGTTCTATATTAACCCATGATGAAAACAATTACAAGTTGTTTCTGGCACAATATACTCGTATGTGTCCTTTCTTATGCACTATTCAATAAAATCCGTAACCCATGCCCTATCCTTTATTCCTCAATTGTTCATCCCGTTTGAAGGGACGTGATTCCCAAAGTATTTATCAATAGTTATATTGGATCCTCTCATCCCTTACATATATAAAGCACCAAAATATTGATTTATGAGGACTTTTTTATAGATAAGAAATCCTAATAATATATATGTTAACGAAGTGACTTGTGTTCACACAAAATCCTTCAAAACATCCAATTATATAATTTTTGGATCAAACCCTAGGTAAAAAATAAGATTATTAATGTTTAATTTTTCCATTTAATTTTTTATTGATATATGAGACAATTTATCCCATGTAATTAGTACAACTAATGTGTTGGGACTTACAAAAATGGGTAGATTCATAAACATTTGGCATGATGTCATGATGCCTAATTTATCCATCAATAGACCCAAAAATAGACCTCATTGGTTTCACCTAGGCATTTATTAGGTTAGGAATACTATGTATGATTATGTTTATAATATGATGTCTCTTAAATGTGGAATAAATATAATTTGAATTGGATTATCTCTTAGCTTATATAAATACAATTTAAATTCTACCAACTCACCCAGTTGGTATCCATTATCCATGTTCACTAAATTGGGTTCTATTTTACCTAGATTTCCTAGTACAAGTTTTTAACAGATACCATTATTAATCTATTATATTCTATAATGTTCATCTCAAATAAGTCTATACCAAATCATATGAAGCCTATATGTATTTCCCATTGACCTAGGTTATCCACTTAGGAAAAATTGGTTACTCAAAAGACCATGAAAACACACTTTTTCCATGTCCAATGCAGGAAGGAGATTCACACACATTTGCCTCCTCCAAAAAACCATGAATAGGATATGTATAGAAACATTATTCCTTAAAATCATTTATTACATTGATAATAGGAATTAATCATCTTATAGTACCTATCCCACTAGTTTTTCATTCTAACAAATAAGATCCTCAGTGTGCTAATTGTTTTCCCTTGATTAGAAGTTCTAATATCCATAAAAATTTAAAGGAATATATCATAGACTTATTCCATCATAATTACAAAAATTTACTAGATTCTATATATTATAATGAACTGTTTAACCTAATTTTTTCAATAAATGAGTCAGAATATTTAAAATTTAGTCTCAGTCATACTTGGTTATAGAACGTGGATATTCTAAATTTGAACCGTGTATAAACAGTAACTCAACTAATAATTTAACCAACCTCCTTTTTATCTAATTAATGATTTATAGATATAAAAGAGATTCTAGTGGTCTGTTAGATGAATCCAACATTCACCTGGACTACACGTAGTCTAATGTAGTAGGGTCTAGTCCTACCTATTATCTACAACAACTACTTGTATGCCCTTCTAGTATAATAGATTAGTATTCACAACCTCAAACCACATGAAATTTGGTTATAATGATATATAATTAAACAAAAAACACATAATGGTTCTCATCGCACAACCTCAAATAAAACATAATTGGTCTTATTTTCATGACCATAAAAGGTACATCAATATTCATTATTAAAATAACATAAAAGAAAAATCCTTGATCTTATTTTCAAGACCTTGAAGGACATATCATTTGTCATTGATTCAGGATATTATATGGATCATCATTATTCATGGTTTCATGTACATAAAATACACTATCACGGTCCATGACAAACAACCGTAACATGTATGATGTTACTTATTCCATTAAACCAAACTACATGTGTTTTAATTTTTGTTATAAGGATACAATGGTATATATTCACATTAGTGTTTTCCAAACTCCTCAACAAATACAAACACCCTAGATGGAGATAAATTCAAAAAAATCATTTAAGATTTTAAAATGAAGTATAACAAACCGAAGAGGTTGAATAGAGATAACCACTCATATAAAATTATGATAAACTATATGTTATTATAAAAATAAATTTTATATTTTATTAATACATTAGAAATGAATTTAAATTTATTAAATGAATATTTATTTTTTAAATTACTTCATGTCACTAGATTATATTATATAATAAATTATATACCATTTTTATGTTTAAAATGATTTTATATTCATAATGACAGATTTTTTTGTTAAAATTCTAAATTTATTTCCTAAAAATAATTTATTATTTTGATTATTTTAAATAATATTTTAATTATTATATATATTATACATTAATATTAAAGTTTTCTATATTAATTCATATTTACATTTATTGATATAATAGTGTAATAATTATGTTTATTTTTATATGAAACAAGAATATGTGTTTTTATTTAAAAAAACAATTTCAATTATTAAAATGATGTTTCTTTGTAAATACGCAGAAATTTCAAGGATATTTTTTTTCTTAAATTCTTTGGAATTTTACGAGTCTCCAGTTTCTGGCAGCGCCTGATTCCGAGGCCCGGTGTGGCCGGAATCAATTTCTGTAGTTTTGTTCGTGTGTGTTCAGTAAAATAGGGGCGGGCTTTTCTATCTTCTGAACCAGTGCTTGGAATTGAAATATGAGGACACCGACAAACTCGCAGCGCTAGTATTTGCTTATGGGGACCTTTACCGCAGTTGTGTTTTGTGCAGGTTGAAGGTTAATTTTTTGGGAATTTTTACTAAACAAAAAAAATTATATGTTATAAAAATTTTATATAGGTGTTGGTTTATTCAAACAAAGGGTAGATGGAGGTGGGGCCCACACCCCACATAGCCTCCCATGGAAGGATAATGTGTGGTGGGGCCCACACGACCACCTAATTCCCTTTTAACCCCTTAAACATTTGGTCTTCCCATCAATGTGCCAACATTCCATTAACATCCCTTTAATTAGTTTTGACATCTCTCCTCTTTTAATGGTGAACTCTCCACCTCCCACTTGTTTTCATTATTATGAAAACACCATTAATTAAATAATTGAACACCACAATTAATTAATTAATTAAGTGTTTGAATTTTTTTAAATCATGTGAGAATAAAATAGAAGCCTATGCTATTATTTTGGGTTGAACTTGTTGTGTTGGGAGAGCTTTGGGGAGAATTAGAAAGGGAGATTTCATCCATGAAGAACATCACAGTCCCTCAGTGAAGAACGCTCCATGACTTGATGTACGTGAAGCAACATCTCCTACCTTTTTCTTCCTCCACATCATGGGAGAAGACATCGCCTATGTGGAACGTCGCCAACTACAATGCCTCTTCTTCCAATGTTGATAGAGTGACACCATTTTCCATGACATTGATGAACGAACCTTGATTCGAAGTTTGGGGTTTGTATTATTTTAATTGATTAAATTGTACCTCATTCTTCATTTATTTCCTTCGTTTGTCTTCAACCATTTGTTATCGCCAAACGTGGAGGGTGCGAGGTGAATGAACATGCTCCAATGACCCTCTGTTGATCCTTGTTTTTATTTGTGATGGATGTAGTGATGGAAGAGGCGGCGACGACCGAAAGCGGCGGCGGTAATGGCGGTTGCACACTGGCCCGTTAGAGGACCACTACAGTGGGTGCCGCATGGGAGGAGGAGACTGCGGCCCACAACCGGGCCGCTCGGTCAATGAAAAATCGGCCGGCAAATGACTGCAAGGCTGGAGAACTGCGGCGCCCCTTTGGCGCTGTGCTGCAGAGAACCACGGCCCGTACTCCACGGAAGGCTTTGACGGTGAACCGGCTAGCCACTTGCCGACTGAGCTGAAGGGAGTCACGGAACCCACTGGTGCCACGTGCGGAGGAAAAGTGGACTGACCATGTGGGCCGCTCACACCGGGGGAGACCGGCCGGCTACAACCGACTGGGCAGAAGGGGCAGCACCGCTCAGCTCCGCCGTTTCACAAAACCGTGGGGTCGTGCCCCCCGCACCACTCGGCCATCTGGCCAAGCCATGGCCAGTCGCGTTCTGGGTTGTGCCCCGCAGGTCCGGGTCATCCCCTCATCCAGGTCAGACCCATCGATCCAGGACGGTCCGACTTGCCAGCCCATTGGTCTTGACGGGCCGGGCCCGTATCGTTTAAATGTGAATAACTTCTTGACTGTGCATCTGATCGACGCACCGTCTTTGGAATTGGGAACCTTTCGACAATGCAGTCCATTTGCGATACTCTTAGTAACTTTTGGAAGACTTTTAAAAACAACTGAGTTTGAAATGATCGTAATTCTAACCAGGCCTTTGGAAAGGAAAAACCTATAACTCTCAGACCGGGTATCAGATTGACGCGCCGTCTATCGCATTGGGTTTCTTTTTATGATATGGAACTTGGGATAGAAATAAATTGTAATTCGTGATAGTTTATGTATCCACCACCTTTGCTCGAGGAGTGGACACTCCTAAAATTGAGCATGTTGTGTGCGAGAACCCTAGAGTTAGCTGCAAATGCGATGACTACTGTACTAGAATCCTTCGTGGGTTCAAAAACGACGACTATTGTTCTTATATCCTGTTTGGGTCCGTCAGTTTACAACGATGACTACTTTTCTTGTATAATGTTTGGGTCAGGCAGTTTGACCTCTGTACTTGTATCCTGTGTGGGTCTGATAGAGTAGCTGGTCTTGTATCCTGTGTGGGACCGAAAACATAGCTAGTCTAGTATCCTATGTGGATCTGACAACTTAGTTGGATTAGTGACTACATCTGATCATCTCTATCGCTCTACGAATGATGTATACCTCTATGAGAAGAGTCTTCGCTTTCAATCATTATCATCTATTTGATTGTCTTACTTTCTTTTGTGGACTGGGTTGTGCTTGGGCTCGAGAGTTGGAGCCGAACTGACATTGATAACATAGGTATATGTATGGTCATATATATAAGTAGAGTTTCCTGATACTTTATGATCGTATGTTTCTTCTGTGGTTTATCCATCATGTATTCTGGGAGACCTATGGGGTCTCGGGGTCCCCACTGAGTATTGTATACTCACCCTACACTTGTTATGCATGGACTATGTTGTGCTGGATGTAGACGAAGGACAACACTGATCGAGGTAGAGACTTGTAGAGCTAGACAATACCCGGAGGTGGAAAACGTGGCGAGAAGTACACGGAGCATACAGACAGAACCAAGGTGGTGAGGAGGCCATCTATACCCACCATTCATGAGGGATTCGTGTAGGATGATTCAGTAGTTGCTGTTTTACTTTACTGTAGTTGTACTAGATTTTCAGTTGTACTGTACTTACTGTTTGGCTTGTATTTCTGGAACTTTTTCTTTCAGGACATACTTTTGTATAGATTATTGTGTAGTGTTTACTTCATGTTGTATACTATGTTGTGTTTTTATACTTTTATAAAGGAAATGCCTTCTCATCTAAGGGATTTACATCTTTTCTGCTAGTCTCCAGCCCCTAACCTATAGAAGGAGGGCATGGGGTAGTCAGGGCATGGGCCCTAAGGATGGGTCGTGACAAATTGGTATCTGAGAAGTCGGATCTACCGCAGAACTGAAGACTCTGGTCATTCTTTTCTGTGAGGAAATATTGTTAAGAGTATTGAGTGTGGTTTTCAGTCCAGGGAGTCCAGTGTTGGTACGGCGACCGACGTATCCATGCACTAGGACCCTAACCTCTGATTTCTGACTTATTGCACCAAAACACTGATTGCATGTTTGTTTCAAAAGTTTTTATTGTGATTACTTTGAGTCATCTCACCAGGTATAATGTTTTGACCATGGAACACCTATTTCTTTTCAGGATTTCCCCACGAAGGCAGCCAGCTAGGGTTCCGAGTTACGTATGAGATGGTAGCCCACCGAGCGACGAGGCCTCGGTGTAGGAACCCATCACAGTAATGGTACCAATGGCACCTCTACCCACTGGACCACCAATACAACCAGACCTAGCAGTAGAGAGTGCACGCCGCCTACGTGTATTGCATGAGTTCCAACGAAAGAGGCCACCCTGGTTCTATGGAGAGACGGACCCACAGGCAGCTGAGGACTAGCTGAAGGCTGTCGTCAAAGTTTTCAGATTGGTATGGACACCAGATGACCTTATGGTGATCCCTGTCGTGAGTCTCCTGCAAGCAGTGGCAGGTAGATGGTGGATAATGATGCTCCACAGGGATGATGAGGAATCTTTACTCTGGATGTACTTAGAGAGTCCCTTCCACTCGGAGTTTGTTCTAGCCACCCTTCCTGCGGTGCGGATTCAAGATTTACTTAATCTGCAGCATGACAGTAGCTCAGTACTCAGTGAGGTTCACTGACCTCTCACGGTACTCCATAGATATGGTACGTGACCCTTTCTTCAGGGCTCGAACCTTCGAGCAGGGACTCCGACATGAGATCTGGGCTTCGCCGATTACCCTCAGCATCCCGATGCAGGCGGGGGTGCGGAGCGAGCCCTTCTAGTGGAGTGTTTTCTCACTAAGTAGTCACCAGCATCAAGAACCACCACAGGGTGATGCACAATATAGTCTTCTACAGTCTGCAGTAGACAGATGTCACAGAGGTCCAAGTGGACTAGGCCATCAGATGGGTGACCTCATGATATAGGTTCAGTTGTTGGGGGCACACGAAACAAAGCCAACCTTACGAGGAGCTGGCAGTGCTATACATGCGGCGGTCAGGGCCACATGGATCGTGACTACCCGACCCGCCATCCAGATGAGGAGCCTACGATAGAGGGACCTCCCAAGCAGAGGCAGAGGTACGACTGTGGTGGTATATTGGGAGCAGACATACTATGAAGAGCAGATGGCCGAGAAGTGGGTGGTGGACGATGTATTGGGGCTCTACCACCACCACCACCAAGAGTTCCACCATGACCATAGGGAGTTGGTGGACAGAGGCAAGCTCAGCTCCAAGCAGTCGAGTCCTATGACCACAATGCACCTGAGATGATTCGAGGTACTATCTGTGTCTACACCACCCTTGCTGCAGTACTAATAGACACAACTGTGAGTCATTATTTTATTGTCGCTACCATTTTTCGGAGCTCAGAGATTCCGAAGGAGCTGTTGGATCGATCCTTACGGTTAGAGACTCCTACGAGAGTAGAATCGATGATTACGCCCTGGTTCTGGTAGTGTGAGCTTAGTGTAGGAGGCGAGAGCATCAGCTAGGATATTCTTGTCGCAGTGTTAAGGCCTTAACGTCATCATGGGTATGAAATGGTTATCTACATTCTAGGCTAATATTGACTGTATTAGGAACAATGTGCGGTGTGTCCGCATATATGGGACCAGGTTCACCTTAACCGGCGAGAAGGGAGCCTTTGTAGCGTAGTATGGACTTACGCAGAGGAGAGGGAAGCTGATCACACATCAGTTGGCCAGTCTCATCCTCAGAGCGGTTGATGTGCGGAGTCTGAGTTTTTCTGTTGTGGTAGTTCAGTATGCGGATTTTTATCCGGACGACATTCCAAGACTACCTCCACAAAAAGAGGTAGACTTCTACATATACATGTACCCTGGGACAACACCGATATCTACTCCGTCATATCGTATGGCTCCTGCTGAGCATCGTGAGCTGCAGGTACAACTGGATGACTTGCAGGGGAAGGGATTTATCTAACCCAGTGTTTCACCCTGGGCATCTCTGGTTTTGTTCAACAAGAATGTGGATGGGAGCTTGTGACTGTGTCTTGACTACCGTTGCCTGAATTAGGTTACCGTGAAGAAAAAGTTCGCACTTTTGCGGATTGACGACCTCATTGATCAGCTAAAGGGAGTACGATGGTTCTCGAAGATAGACCTCAAGTCAGGCAATCACCAGCTCATAGCTCGATACGAGGATGTGTAGAAGATGACCTTTAGGTGTTGGTATAGCCACTATGAGTTCTTGGTTATTCCATTCGATATATACAACAATCCAGCAGTGTTCTTGAGTCTCATGAACATGATCCTCCGACCTTACCTTGACCACTTTGTCATAGAGTTCATATACGACATATTGATATACTCGACTTATGAGGAGGATAACGCCTACCATTTTCGGGTAGTACTGGACACACTCCAAGAGAACCAGCTTTATGGTATTCTCTCGATGTTCCAGTTCTGGATTTGAGAGGTTAACATCTTGCAACACATTATCTCAGAGGGTGGGGTAGCAGTGGATCTCATGAAGATCGAGGCGGTTCATGCTGGGGAGCCACCCAGGAGTGTGACGAAGGTTTGGAGTCTCTTGGGCTTGGATGGATACTATTGAAGATTTGTGCTAGACATCTCCATAGTTGTAGCACCTCTTTCAGCTTTGACATAGAAGGGGAAACCCTTTATGTGGTCATACAGATGCCAGCAAAGATTTCATGAACTGAGGTAGAGATTGACCAGTGTGTCAATCTTGAGGCTACCGGTGGACGGGGTAGAGTACGTATTTTTTGCGATGCATGAGGGCCCGGAATCTGGTGCATCTTGATGCAGGAGCGAGTGGTGAACACACACGGTTTACGACCGTTGAGGAAGCATGAGAAGAACTATGCTACCCAAGACCTAGATTTTACAGCTGTGGAATTCACCTTGAAGATGTGGCGGCACTATCTGATGGCGAGCGTTTTATAGTCTACTATGATAATCATAGTCTCAGGAACATCTTCTCGTAGAAGGACGTGAACATGAGATAGCAAAGATGGATTGAGTTCCTCTATGACTATGACTTTGAGATAGTATATACTCTTAGTAAGGGTAACATTGTATCAGATGCTCTCAGTAGGATATCGGCCATTCAGCTGTTAGGAGAGGCAACATAGCAGCTGGCCGCATTGTAGATATCTTTTGTGGAGAGAGATGGAGCTACCATTCTTCAGTATGTCACAGTCACTCCTCCACTTCTTTAGCGAGTTAGAGAGGCACTGTGTGGAGATGTTCATTGTGAGGTGCGACGTGCTCAGATATCAACAGGATAGGCACCTGATGGATTTTCTGAAGGTGGAGAGCACGTCATCCTCTTCAAAGGACGTACCACGGTACTAGTATCACTACAAGAGGATGTCCAGAGGGAGTTACACACTTCCCCTCTAGAGGTATATTTAAGAGTGTCGTAGATGTAACAGAACCTCAGATGACAACACTGGTGGTCGGGTATGGAGAAGGCTGTAGAAGAGTTAGTTTCACGATGCCTCACTTGTCAGAAAGTGATTGCAGAACACCAGGAACCAGCAATCATGGTAAAACCCTTAGAGGTCCTAGAGTGAAAGTGGGATGAGATATCTATTTATTTCATGGTGGGGCTTCCACATACATCCAGAGTACACCACTATATCTGGGTGATCATAGACCGGATGACCATGTAGGACCACTTCCTACCGATCAGAGAGCAGGGCTCAGTAGAGAGCTTGGGACAACTCTACATTCAGAAGATCTTATGACTTCATGGTGTTCCATAGACTATCGTCTCTGGTCGAGATTCTCGTATCACTTCCCGACTTTGGAAGGGATTACATGAGGCTTTTGGGATGCATCTTTTCTTGAGCACCACCTTCAATCCTCAGATGGATGGCTAGACTGAGAGAACTATTCAGACTCTCGGGGACATGATTTGTGCTTGTTTCCTCGACTTTGGTTGCAACTGGGAGGATAAAATACCTTGGTGGAGTTTTCATACAACAATAACTATCACTCCACCATCAGTATGGCACCTTATGAGGAACTATACGGCCGACCATGCAAATCACCTCTGTGCTGGACTGACCTAGGGGAGTCCGTAGTTGTAGGACCAGAGATGGTTCATGCTATGATGGAGAAGGTGCAGATCATGTAGGAAGGTATGAATACTATAAAGAGCAGAGAGAAGTCCTATGCTGATAGAAGATGGAGACCACTGGAGTTCGAGGATGGTGACCACGTCTTCCAATGGGTCTCACCTCGATGATGTCTACGGAGATTTGGCTGGGGAGGTAAGTTATCTCTGTGCTTCATCGGACCTTTCCAGGTCCTCAGCAGAGTAGGCATGGTGGCTTACCGCCTTGCCCTTCAACCTCAGATGCATCAGGTACACGACGTCTTAAACGTATATCAGCTAAAGAGATATGAGCATGACCCAACCCACATCATCAACCACATGGAGTTGGACATCGATTACGGGGCGACATTCACAAAGGTCCCGATGGAGACCGAGGACCGACAACATCAGGTCCTACATTGACGGTTGATTCCTCTTATACACATTCGCTGGCAGTACAGGAACCTCCAAGAGAGCATATAGGATCGGGAGGCTCAGATGTGTGATCAGTACCCCCTTTTGTTTCCCAAGTGTGTGATGTAGCTTTATGGGGACGTAAATCCCTACGATGGGGGTAATTTAAAGACCCATAAATTTAAACGGAAATTATTTTCTTATATTTTTTTCGAATTTTATGAGTCTGCAGTTTCTGACGGAAACTTATTCCGAGGCCCGGTGTGCCCGGAATCAATTTCTGAAGTTTTGTTTGAGTACGTTCAGTAAACATATGTGCGGGCTTTTTTTTCCTTTAAACCGGTGCCATGAATTGAAATCTGAGGACATTGATGAACTCACAACACCCGTATTCTCTTAAGGGGACCTTTACCGTAGTTGCATTTTGTGCTAGTTGAAAGTTAATTTTTTGGGAATTTTTATTAAACTAAATAAAATTTATGTGTTATATAAATTTTTTAAATGTGGTTTTTAAATTCACCAAAGGGTGGTTGGAGGTGGATCCCACAACCCACATAACCTCCCATGGGAGGATAATGTGTGGTGGGGACCACACTATCACCTAACCCCCCTTAACCCCTTAAACATTTGGGCATCCCATTAATGTGCCAACATTCCATTAACTCCCCTTTAATTAATTTTGAAAACTCCCCTCCTTTAAGGTTGAACTATCCACCTCCCACTTGTTATCATTATTATGACAACACCATTAATTAATTAATTGAAGTCCATAATCAATTAATTAATTATGTGCATGAATTTTGAGAATCATGTGAGAATAAAATAATAGCCTATGCTATTATTTTGGTTTGAACTTTTTGTTTTGGGAGAGCATTGGGAAGAATTAGAAAGGGAGAATTATACCACGAAGAATGTCATACTCTCTTGGTAATGAATGCTCCACGACTCGAAGAATGTGGAGCAACTTATCATAGCTTCTTCTTCCTCCACGTCAAGGGAGAAGACATCTCCCATGAGGAACGTCGCCAACAACAATGATTCGTCCTTCGACGTTGAAGAAGTGACACCGTTTTCCTTGACTTTGACGAACAAACCTTGATTCGAGGTGGGTGTTTGTATTATTTTTAGTAATTAAATTGTACCTCGTTCGTTGTTGATTTACTTGGTTTGTCTTCGTCCATATGCTATCACCTAACGTGGAGGGCGTGGAGCGAACGAACACGGTCCGATGAACCTCCATTGATCATTGTTTTTATTCGCGATTGAGGTAGTGATGGAAGAGGTAGCGATAGGTGAAAGAAGATGCGACAACGGCGGCCGTACACCGGCCCATTAGAGGACCACTGCACCGATTTACGATCGGGTGAAGGAGACCGTGGCCCTCAACCAGGAAACTTGGTCAATGAAGAACCATCTGGCTTTAGCCGTCCCATATAGAGAACCGCGGCCCGTGCTCCGCGGGCAGCTTTGGCAGCGAACCGGCCCACCCCTTGTCGGCCGGGTTGAAGAGAGTCGCGGCACCCGCTGGTGCCATGTGTAGAGGAACATGGACTTGCCTGTGCATACCACTCGCACCGGAGGAGAGAAGCCGACTACAGCCAGCCATGCAGAAGGGGTGCTGCTGCTCGGTGCCACCATTTCACGACACTGCCCCCCCCCCTCCCCGCACCGCTCGACCAGCTGGCCGAGCCGTAGATGACCGCTGGCTGGGCCACACCACACTGCGAGTCTGATTGACAGGCCGTCTATCACGTTGGGTTTCTTTTGATGAGATGGAACTTCAGGATACATAAACTATGTACTTTGTGATAATTGATGTATCGAACCCCTTATATCGAGGAGTAGACACTCCCAGAATCAAGTGTGCTATGTGCAGGAACCCTAGAGCTTGCTGCGACTGCGATGACTACTGTATTGGAATCCTCCGTGGGTTCGACATCGATAAATGATGTTCTTGTATCCTCTGTGGGTCCGGAATTATACATCGATGACTACTGTTCTTGTATCCTATGTGGGACCACCAATTTGACCACTGTACTTGTATCCTATGTGGGTCCAATAGAGTAGTTGTTCTTGTATCCTGTGTGTGTCTGACAGCTTAGCTGGTCTTGTATCCTGTGTCGGTCCGATAGCTTAGATAAATCAGTGACTACATCTGATCATCTCTATCGCTATACAATATATGTATACATGTTTGAGATGAGTCTTTACATTCATTAATTATCATCGATGTGATTGGCTTACTTTCATGTGTGGACTGGTTTGTGCCTGGGCTCGAGAGTTGGAGGTGAAATGAGATTGATAACTTAGGTATATGTATGGGCATATAACTAAGTAGAGTTTATTGATAAATCGTGATCATATCATTCTTCTGTGGTTAATCCTCCGTGAATTATGGTAGACCTTCGAGGTCTACGGGTCCTTACAGAGTATCATATACTCACCCATGAATGGGCTATGCATGTGCTACATTGTGTTGGATGCAGATGGCGGAAAACACTGATCGAGGTAGAGACTTGTAGAGCTGGATGGATCTTGGAGGTGGACCACTTGGCGAGACGTACAAAGAATAGATGGATGGATCTGAGGTGCTCAGGAGGCCATCTGTACCCTCCCTTCAGGTGGGATAATTGGAGGACAATTCATTAGTTGATGTTTTACTTTTCTGTAGTTGTACTAGCTTTTTAATTGTACTATACTTACCGTTGGGCTTGTATTTCTGGCCACTTTCCATTCAGCACTTATTTCTGTATATAATATTACTTAGTGTTTACTTCCTGTTGTGTACTATGTTGTGTTTGTTTACTTTTATAAAGGCAATGCCATTCCAGCTTAGGGATTTACACCTTTGGTTCTAGTCACCAACCCCTAGCCTACGGAAGGCGGGTTTGGGGTAGTCACGACACAGGCACCGAGGCAGGTCATGACATTCATCCCTATTTATTATATAATTTTATTTTCATGATAATGCTATCATATTTTGAGAAATAATTTTAATTATATTTATTATATATATATATATATATTAATTATAATTCACGAATTGATTATCAATTGGCATTAAATAAAAATTAACTTTTAAATGTTTAAACAATTATTTTATCAAAGTATTTTTAATTCTATTTTTTATATTAAATTATTAAATTAACCACTTTTAAAGTATGATTATATTAAAAGTTGTTAATTTATAAAAAATCAATTACCTGTCATTGAATTTCCAATTTATAAGAAAATATATTCCAATCACGTCATGTTTAAAAGTATTTTTAAATTATAACAGATTTTAATTATATTATAGGATTTTATTTTGAAACAAAATCATAATTTTTTCATAAGAATATTAAGAAAATAAAATATATTATTTTATTTATCAGGTCAAAATTTTCTTAGGATTTATTTTTGGGATTTTAAAAAAAAGTTTGTTTTTATGTGAATTATAAAAAACACTGTATGATATAAGAATGGAATAAAAATTATTGATTACTTTTTATCAAATAAATATGTAAATAAATTTTAAAATTATGCCTTAAAAACAATAATTTTATTTTATAAATATACATTCGACCTATTGAAGAATATGGTTTTTTTATTTAAATAATAAATTAACTTTTTGTCCTTTTCTATTAATAAAGTACTCAATAGAGTCCAGTGAGTTTTAACAGGGTTCAAATTAACATATAAGACTATAAAATTGGAAAACAATAGCATTTTATTAGATATCATATTTTATAAGAAACAAAAATACTTAAAAACACAAACAATATATTTCTTAAAATTTAATATATTTTAAAGTTTGTTGAATATGTAACCTCGATTCTAAGTGTACCATAATATACTAGTCATTAAATTGGTGGGTTTGTCTAATAAGGAATTAAATTTTGAGAATTATAGTTATTTATTGATTATAAAAAATAAGAATCATTAAAAAGAAGAAGAAATGTGTTTGAAAAAATTATATATATATTTTTAAAGAATCCTTGGTGGCGTATTGTGTACATAATTTAAAACAAATTTTTAATAATTTTTTAAACTATATTTGAAAAAAGAGACTTTATTTTATTTGAAACTATATAATAAAAAATATCTTAGTTTGGATTTTTGGTATTTTGATGAAATATTTCATTTTCGAATTAATAAGTAAAAATACTGATTTTTAATTTAAAATTTCCTCCTCATTTTAATTATTTATTATGTTAAATAATATTTGAAATATGATTTGAATTATAATTTGTTAAATTTTGTATCAATTAGTCATATTTAGTTCATTTTTATAATCATCATATTGAATTTTGATATAATAACATTGTAATATTGAACATTTTCTCTTTCAAACCCTGATTTCTCATTACATCTATTGGATTAATTTTTAATTAAAATTTTTCAGTTATTAAAATCTAATATAGAAAAATGGATTACATATTAAGAATAATAAAAATTTATATTCTATAATAATGAAAATAATATTTTTTTCAAATATTAATTGTTAAAATAGTAAATATTATTTACCTCAGTTATGGTGAAAATGGATTTATCATGGGTGGGGAGGGGGGTTAAACATAACTATTAAGGGTTAAAAATTACAAACCAACTTGTTCTCCATCCATTGGATAAAATTATTTCCAAATAATATCTTCTAATTTCATTAATGGCCCTCCTTTAGCCAAGTGGAATGTTACTAATGTGGGTCTAACTGAATCATTTCAAAAATTACTAGTGAACCACTCACCTCACATATAAAAGGCTAGCCACTATCCAATATTATTTACACATTAAACCCATGTTGGTCTATAAATTACATCTCCAAATCAATTTGAAACCTTCATAACTCATCCTAGAAGCCTTATTTTGGGATGCATGCTACCTATAATGAGTTGTTTTCAATCCTATGGAGTATAGCTGAAAAACAAGAAACATTTTTCAATGATCGTGTTCATTTTATTTCTTCATCCACCCCCATAAATTGTAATTAAACCATTATTATATAATAAAAATAGGTTATTCCATATAATTAGATTTTTTTATTTTTATTTTAATTACCTTCATTCATCCCATATTCAATAAAAGCAGTTATGAAATCATTATTTGTGTATATGACTCACTACTAGATCATGAACTGCTATCGTTATTCGTTCCATTACCACATTTCTTTATTTGGTATGATGATAAATATAATGTGTATATATATTATATATAAAAACTAATTATACCTATAGATTAATTATATCATATATATATATTATTTATTTCCATAATGTGGGGTAAATGATAACATCACTTGTGTGTACGGTGGCATACCACCCTGTGATGCGTTTGGATTCAACTATGAATTAAGATTTACAATGAATATAATAATGATAAAGTTAATAAATGTATATTATATGCACTAAAGTATGATCATAATAATGGAATAATAAACAATCCTAAATTAATATATACATATTTATATAATTATCATCAATTAATTTTCACCCACTAATAGATGATATCATAGTTCATATGCTTTTGGACTACAACCTTCATCAAGAGATGTGACTCTATTTTCATAACCACACCACATGGATGATATATATAATTATATTTAAAGAAATAAATACATTATATAAGATATTATGATCATTTGGGAAATATTAAATATTACATACCTTCATTTATAATGATCATTGAAAAATGGAAATGTTACACATGCATATGTACATCCTATCATCGACATGATGATAACATACATGATTTCTCAAAATCATTATTCATGATTCATATGAAAATTGTAATTTATTTGTAAATTGGATAATTATTTTGGAATCATTATTCTAGAGATTATAAAACTATATTATTATCACATGATTATGAACCATAATAACAAACCATGAATGAGAAAATAAGGCATTTTACACCTGAAATAACGAAAATAATGAAATATTATTAACAAATAGCTCATAATATGTTATAAAATGATAAAATAATTAATTATAAATATCAGTATGGTTTTCTAATACTTTATTAATTTTTTAAAAACAATTATACATGAGGTTAAATCATATTGAACTAATATGATGAAGGAGGTAATGCGTTTATTAATTCATTTTATGTTGATTAGTTTAAACATATATTTCATTTGTTATGTCATCTTTGGATCATGCATATATTTATTTTTTATTTCCTTATTTAGTAATTAAACTTTTTATATATTTATTTATATTTTAAAAACATAATAGATTCATTGATTAATTCTCACATTGACAGTGTGATCATTATACTGGTTTATTTCACTATCTCATTTTAATCGAGATAATTTATTCTAGAATTTTAGAGGAAGGAAATTATTTGACCATTTTCTTATAAAACAATTTAATTTTATTCTCCACTATCTATTCCTGATATTTTCATGGTATTAATAATATTCACCATTATTTTTTATAGGAATAAAATAGATAAAATGTTTCTATGAAAATTGAACATCATTATTCTCTTCAGTCGAGAATCTATTTTCATCCAAAACAATACATTCTAAAATGATTTCAAAAATGTTTTTATGCTTAGGAAGTTATTTAATAAAATAAATTAACACATTTTTCACTTAATTAAAAATAAATTGAATTCCATTTTCTTGTAATTTTATGAACATGAAACTTTTATATCCTTTTAAACATACAAAAGTAATGTTATTTTTAACATGTATAACATATATAGAATTACCACCCCTCATAAATCTCATTTATATGAAGATTAATTTTAAATTTTATAAGGATATTTTTATGATAATGTTATTCTGAATATTCTTGAAATTAATTGTTTTTTAAAAATTGATTTTCAATGAAAAGTATCTTCAAAATATTTTATGTATTAAAATGTGATTTGAAAAAAGAAATGAATATTTTACTCAGGATTTTCATAAAAGAATTTACTAGGGTGTTTATACCCATCAATGTCAAAACCATATATTATTACTTCAACAGGTATATGTTTTATTGATACCATAGTTAATCATTATATAAATAGTTTATAATCATTTTGACCATTAAAAGTATTATTATTCAATTCATTGATTCATTTTTATAGTCATCAAATTTCCCATGAATTATTCATAATATTTTGGACATAAAATTTCTCCTAAATATCTATATTTTGTAGGAGGGATGTTTTTATTTCCTAAACCATATATCAATTTTACATATGATGTTCTATATTGAATGTTATTTTTTAATCGAGGGATATATCTTTAAATACTTGTTATTCACTCAATATAGATATTTCGGGATAATAAGAAAAGATCAAAAATTAAATATTACATTGTTATATGAGTAATGAGTTATAAATTCAAGAAATACGTAGAACTATATTTTATATATCTCTTTGATGCATCGATAGTCTCATGGAATGAATCAGTCGAATAACCTTAGTTACATGTTGTTTCCCTTTGGAATTGGGGATGACCACATTGATTTAAGGTTCAAACATTCCAAAAGGTTTCTAATGGGTTTGTTCGTAGAACCGGAAATATCCAATGATTCCATATCCATTTGAACAAAATTCTCAAAGGTAGGTGCTCATTAGTTTTGGACTAATGAGGCTTAGTAATTTTTATTGGTCGAGAGGATGGGAGGTTGGACTCATCAGAACTTTTTAAGGGGAATTATTGTCTACTCCAGGACTCACTTTATAGATTTAAGTTATTTTCATGAATCCTTATTACATTACCAAGTATAAAATGAGCCTTCCTTTAGATCTTAAAATCAATAATATAAATGTAAAAAATTTAGAGAATCTTTTATATGTATTCAAGGTTCTTAATCGACAGAGAATCATCTGTATTTGTTAGAGATTCTTAGTCAATGGTATCCTTTGATACATAAAAGTATCATGGTCATTATGATGACCATACTTATTTTAAAGCCACTCACTGGGGCACTTTAAGTTTATTGACATTCAGAAAGTCATTTATTAATTTAGAGTTGGGATCGTACCCACATATGGGCTACCAACGTATCAATTGTTTAGGAAAAGGAATCTGAACCCACGTAGTTCGAGTAAGGGAATATGATATTTTATGATTGATGGCTCAAAAAAAGATGTCATAATTACTTTTACACTCTAAGCTCACATGATTCATTCTCAGTGTGAGAAACAAGAGGTTTTGGTAAAACTAAACAATTGTACCATAAAATATTCAATCATAAGAAAGGATTTGGGGCTTATGTATGTATGATAGCCCAAATAGATGAAGATTAGATTTACATCAGGGAAGAAATCCAAGAACATGGTCTATAAAGGTATATGTACTTTATAGAGATTTGGATACTCTAACTTGGGGCTTACTCCTGAAAAGGAGGCCCAAATTAGGTGGGGACTTATGTTTGAGTTTTACTCCAGAGAAGGTGACCCAGATCAAAAGTAATTATGACTGGTCACGAGAAATTAAGATTGGGGATTACTTCTGGGAAGGAGTCCAAGGTTAAGGGACTTGAAAAATTAAGGGGCTTGAGGCTTACTCCTAAAGAGGTTGCACAAATTTGAGACTGTGGCTTATTCCTGAAAAGGAGGCCCTGGTTAATGAGGACATGTGACTTATTCCTGAGGAGGATGCCCAGTCTTGACAATTATTACTAGGGATTACTCCTAAAATGGAGGCCCAGGTTAAGATAATTATGGTTGGGGATTAATCCTAAGGGGGATTCCCATATTTGGGATTTTTAAGTTTGCGGCTTATACCTATGTAGGATGCCCAGATTGGGGGACTGGGGGCTTACTCCTAATGAGGATGCCCAAAATTAATGGGAGTTATGACTGGGACATACTCCTAAAATGGAATCCCAATTTAAGGGGATCTCTCATCTTTAAAGGATGTGGTTGAATGAATGAAATCTCAATCATTAGTGACAAAAAGTTGTAAAAATCACTAGGTTTTGAGAAATGTTCTACGGAGTTCCCTTCAGAGAAGGAAGAAAAATCATGAAATCATGCCATGAATGGCTTTGAAGAGTGTCTTGATGACTGAATCTTGAATAGGAGAGGTGGAACGACATAAGAGGGGTTTAATGGGCATGAAAGGCACCCAAAAAGGTAGGGGTGTGCAAGTCCTGACAGGCGTGCAAGTACTGCATAGGAGCGCAATTCTTGGTCGCGCAGGTATACCTGTGCAACACATGGGTACTTGTGTGTTTGTAAACAATCATGGTAATACTTGGGTGATCCATGACCAATGCCTTTAGAATTACCCTGAGGTACTTCCAGAAGTGTGGTGCACAAGTTTCGGTGAGGAAGTAGGGCGGCGTGCAAGTATGTTTATTTCCCATAAGTGTAAAACACCTTAGGCACGCAAGTGTTAGTGAATTTTAACACTTAGACCTTACTCCTCTTGTTTAGACCTTCCATTCTAGTTAAATAATTACTTTAGAAGTGTTCGGAAGTCCTGAAGAAGAGACTTGGGCTTTTAGAGCACTAAATCTGAATTCTGAAAAAAAATCCTCAGAAATGGGGGGCCCATTGGGTCTATTTATAGGCTGGAGAAGTTCCCGAGCGGTTATCACATAGGGTGCGCAAGTCACTTGCGTGACCATTTGGCATCACGCAAGTGGACTTGCGTGAAAGTGATGGAACTTGTGCAGTGTATGTGCTTTAGAAGCCTTATTCATGCCTTTGCCGATTTTTTATGTTTTCTTCAAAGGGTGAATCAATTTGGATTAAGTTATTTCCCTTAACATTCCTTTAGACTTTGTGATGAAAAGAAGTGTCAACAAAAGCCCCCCCCCCCTCGGAGTTGGATCCGAATGAAATGTGGTGGTGACTATAAGGAAAAGAATAAAACTCAAGGAAAGGCGGCGGCAGGTGTTCAGGGTGCCTTACATGGCGCACAGGATAGAGTCGTGCAAGGCTGGAGCATGCTGGATGGAGCGTGCTGGATGTAGGCATGCAGGTGGGCCTCCTGGTCTATAAACACGCTATCATTTTCTACGCATAGCATCTGATTCCGGATTTTTGAGGTCTCGCTGCGCAAGTTGCTCATTTTTCGTTGTTTCATCATTTTCGTTCTATTTTCAAGGTAATAGGACTTGGGTGGTGATACATGCATGTCAAAAACTTGTGTGGCACATTAACACTTGTGTGATAGATCAATACATGTGCACCAAGTTTTAGACATGCACACCTTAATGCCTTTGACTTTTTTTTGAAATTCCTTCACAAATTTTATGAGAAATCAACTTACTTAAAAGTTAATTTATTCAACTTTTGTACAGAATCAATGACTCTTAGAACTGGAATGGCTGATGTACTGGCTAGCAAGCGGATTGATGACAAGATGAACAATTTTGGACATAATTACTATGATATCTACGAAATCACTCTCCCAGATATGGCTATGTACTTTCAGAAATATCATCTTAATTTCCCATAGAGCATCTACCTGCCTCTATATGGTCATGGTCATCTACAAGGAGTCAATGTTCTAGATGCAAAGTACTATATGCCTGAGATGCATCTACACTGCTACTCCTCTATTTCGGTTATGTTGTGCATTATGAGCAACACCATTGGCATGATCTTTCAAATTTTTCCTGCATGCCATTTCCTTGCAGATATGAAAATGGAAAACCCATGGGCTGAAATGTTTTCCACTGCCTATTTATGGAGAGAAGTAAAATATTGTATTAGAACAATATATGAAAAGAATACTCTCTCCAAATAGATCTTTACTTCCAATGCATCATTCTCAAATCCATGTATCCATCTTCCAAGTCTCTTGGACAGAAACAGAGTAACTATTTGATCAACAGAAAACTTTCTCAAACCACACTCATGAACATTATTTTATAACTGTTCCAAGAGGATTTGGTATCACTGCATCTCTTATGGTATCCAGTTGAATTAATGAATTCCAGGTGGCTGCTAATGATGCTCGGGATGCCATAAATCAAATGAAGAGTTATGTTGAAAGTCTTTTGTAATTATTGAAAAAGAGAAGAGACTCAAGTATGTGGATGTCCTTCTAACTCTATTGCATCAATTAAAAACCCTTCCACCTTCAATCATTTGTACCTGCATTCTCATTTTATATCTACAATAAATTTACTTAATCCAATGGGCCTAGTGATCATAGATTTATTTTTACAATGAATAATATAAATAACCCTACAAACATTGAATCTCTTAATTGCTAAATATTACCTAAATCAAACAAAATATATGTTTACTGAGTTGGAACTTGACTTTTATACAGAGTTCCTTTATATTTTATGGGCAGTTTAAAGTCATGCATGTCAGACATAAAGAGGCTAATGTTTAAGGTCGAAATAGCTTTGACCGAATGAATTAGAATTGACACAATTCCTTGACAATTCATCTGAAAACATAGTACCATACTCAAGTATGAGGGGAAAAAATGTAAACTATGTCTTAAGAATATTTGAACTAGAGGAATGATATGAAAAAAAGCCAAAACGCATTAGAAGAAGTAGTTCCCAAGAATGAAGTTAGCATTATTTACCAAACTCGTTATGGGGTTGAATTATGCAAGGCCACCTAAGGGCATTGACTGCATAGTCAAATAAATAACATCTTTTCGCTGACAGGTCCGTTATGTAGACTACTTATGAAAGGCCACCTAAGGGAACGTGCTGCATAGTCAGGAAAAAGAACTCTCATAAATTTACTTTCCTAGTTCTAAACCTGTGAATGTTTATGGAGATTCAAAATTTCCAAAGTATAGAGTTTGATGTATGGAAATAGGTACTTGAATATGGAGAAGATATTTCAAAACAAGATTATCGAAGAACTGGATAAATATCACTCCTACGAAGGTCTGACACAAACATAGGGAAGGATAATATAAACCATAGACTTGAATACTTTTAGATCAAGAAAAAGGATATGGTACAAATATTTTAAGGATGACTACTTTTGAGGATCTCTACATACTGTCATTTAAGACCAACAAGGAAAAAAGAGGCTTTCTTCCCAAAAATGATGTTTCCAGTATTTAATAATCCCATTAGGGGGTTCAATTATGCAGGGCCACCTTAGGGCATTGTCTGCATAGTCAAATAATAGTTTCTTTTGGCTGAAACAACTGTTATGGAGACTGTTTATGCAAGGCCGCCTAAGGGCATGTACTGCATAGTCAGGCAAAAGAACTCTCAGATGTTTGTCATTTTAGTGACTAGAAGTCAATAAAAGGTTTATGAAGTTCTAAAAATATTTAAGGTTAGTATTATGACACATAAATATGGGTATTGTCAAATTTATACAGAGATACATAGATCAATGCTAACCATAATCATGTTGTCGCTGGGTCCTGAATGGAAATGTTGGACTTCACTACGTATCCCAAAAGGATGGGAATCAATCCATATATAGTTCTTGAACTATAGTGTAACATCGTGTGGGACAAAAGGATTAGAGATCTTAGTTTAGTGTCATAGATCATGGACCATTATAAGAAATACACAGTGTGTGTTTTCATGGGGACTTTTCAGCCAAGGTACTGAAAGTGGAATTTGGGGTTAGGCCCAAAGACTTGGGGATGGATTTGAGGGACACTCGAATGTTCCTATGTATCCCATAAGGATGGGAATCAAGCCCACGTAGTTATAGAAATAACCTCTGTATAGATTTGGTTCGTACATGTGAAGGGTGATATTGGACTTTTGTGCATTGATGGTTTAACCCAAGATAAAAGGTTTGGGCATTGCCATATATGCACGTAGTCTTTGGAATAAAACATTATTTAATGTCAATGTAAATAACGATTCCCTCTCAAGTGATGGTATCAAAGAATATTTTAGTTTATTGTCACACTGGAAAAAAGTGTTGTATAGTTTAACGTCTTATAGCAAGGATGAATGTGATCCAATGTAATGATATTGATTCTAGAGGCGGTTTCACGAATCAACATCATATGAGATGGAGGTAAACCGATGTGAATATATTGGTTTTGGGATTGAACCTTGGGAGGTTGCCTATGTACCCAGCCTAGAAGGCAAGGATAAAATTCCACGTACTTCAATTTAATGAAAGAATTAATGATCAAGTTGTTCTTGGGACAACAACCTAATAAAAAAGGAGTCGGGACTTACACATGGTTAATATCCCAGAGAGAGTGTTATGGTTGATGTTTATCTAAGCTCATGTGAGTCATACACGGTGTGAGAAACAAGAGGTAGTAACAACCCAAATGATGCACAGTTTAATGTCATGTAGGACATATAAAGGGACTATGCAGTTTAAAGTCTTGTAGTTAGGACTATTGGTGATGCACAGTTTAATGTAATGTAGTAGGGACAAAGTATAGTTTATTGTCATGTAGGATGTATTAAAGGAATTTCTGTACAATTTAGCATCATTTAGTTAGGAAGATGGGGACAATATAGTTTAATGTCATGTTGGAAAAAAGGGGGACTTTGCAGTTTTAATGTCATGTAGTGAAGACAAAAGAGTATACCATTCAATGCCATTTTGGACGTATTTGGGATTTTTTCACAGTTTAACGTCATATTGGACGAAAAAGGGACGATACATTTTAACGTCATGTTGGATGAAAGTGCCAATAATTTATGGTCGTATGCATGGACTGTTGGTTATGTAGTTTAACGTCTTACTGGACATAAGATACTTCTTTACAGTTTAGTGTCATGTAGTTAGGACGACAGAGTGTAACGTCGTGTGGGACGAAAGGATACAAATAGTTTAAGTTCATATGTATGGACCGTGGATGGTGCAGTTTAACGTCTTACTGGACGTAAGGGATATGCAAATAGTTTAGGGTCATATGCTAGACCGTGGTGTAGTTTAAGGTCATATTGGACCCCGGTGCAGTTAAAGGTCATACTGGACCATGGTTCAGTTTAATGTAATACTGGACCATGGTGATGCATTTTGTGTTTATACAAAATACTACTTCAAGAATCTGGCATTGGTTGGAGTAGTGATGAGTTCTCTATCCATTGAGATTAATGAATAAGCTCCATTGGAGTAGACCCTATGTATTGAGTAAGGTCCTTCCCATTTTGGATCAGGAATGGGAGGTTTCCTTCCATGTATCATTTGAGTTCTGAGAACTAATACCAATTCTCCCTAAGTGAATGAATGAAGACGAACTTTTTTGTTGAAATCTCATGCTATTCGATTCTGATAGACTTCCAAGTGGTGAAAAGTGCACAATCATTTCTCATATAACCATTCCAATTCATTCAATAACTTTTGAGATTGTTCATCTATAGATGACTGATTAGAAATGGCTACTCTGAGCGAGGGTAGATGAACTTCAATGGGAAAGACTACTTCTATTCCATATACCAATGAATATGGAGTTGACCGCATTGCAGTGCGGGTGGTAGTCCGATAAGCCCATAAAGCATGAAAGAGTTTATCAGGCCAAGACGTCTTATCTTTATCCACCATCTTTTGAAGTATATTGGAAAGAGTAATGTTGAAGGATTCTATCTGGACATTGGCCGTTGCATGATACCGAGATGAATGATTGGATTTGATGTTGCATTTTTTATACAACTTCTTTACCACGGATGAACAGAAGTTGGTGCCATTGTCCGTCAATATGGTATGAGGGACACCAAATCTGGTAATGATGTTATACTTGATAAAGCTAACAATGCATTTAGAATTGACTACTTTGAGAGGTATTTCCTCTTCCCGTTTGTAAAATAAATCTGTAGCAGTAAGAATATCCTTAAACTGCTTGGTCATAGCTGAAGAGTAAGGTCCCACCAAATTGATTCCCCATGTGGAAAATGTCAATGAGTATTTAGCTGTATGAAGCAAATATGGAGGTTGATGAATAAAGTTGCAATGTAATGGGAATGAATGAAACTTCTTTGTGAAATCAACACAATCTTGTATCATTAAAGGCCAATAGTATCCAAGCCTTCGAATCTAATCAGACAGTCTATGTCCAGACTGGTGGGCACCACAGATTCCTGGATGCACTTCTTTCATGACAACCATTGTCTCTTCCCCATCAATTCATCTGAATAAAACTACATCAAAAACACATTTATAAAGAATTATCTCTAAGTGATATGGGCTATCATAATGAGTAAAATTGAACACACATCGCTGGATTTATTCTTTCTTGGCTCTATCAAGTGGAAGTGTTCCATTTTGAAGATATGCCCTGATAGGTGACATATATCCTGTAGTATGACCATACGGTTCAAGAATGGGACTAATTTCATTAATTTCCTTTGTTCTTATTCGAACATAAGGTGAAATTTCACGACGGTGGGTAATACTGATGGTTGTCTCGTCCCGATTTGGATCTGCTAGAGTTGTGGCTACATTAGCCAGTGCATCAGCTTGAGCTTTTTGTGATCGCGGGACATAAAAAAATGTCGATTCTGAAGAGAATTCCACCATTAAATATCTAACGCCATCATAAAAAGGGATTAGTTCTTATTTTTAATGGAATAATCCCCATTATTGTTTGATTACCAGGTATGAATCACCTTTCACCATTTAATGATTCACTTGTGCTTGAAGCACCAATTCCAAACCTGCAATGAGAGATTGGTATTATGCATTATTATTGGTACCATCTTCCCATAATAAGAAGGAATAAGGTAACACTGCCTTTTCTAGAGAAATGATCACAATCCCTAAGCCAACTTTGTTGAATTTGGGATTTTCCGTTTTCCTCCCTGTTGGACTTCTGGAAGCACCATCAAAGTATATTTCCAATGTCTGAGGACTATCCTGAATAGAGAAGGCTTCCTCATCTAGGAGTTCAATATCTGATGATGTGTCTTCCACTGAAGGGTGTTCATCCAGGAAATCAGCCAGAGCATGTCCTTTTATTGCCTTTGGAGACACATATTGAATGTCGAATTGCTGCAAAATAACTGCCCACCTTTCCAGACGTCCTATAAGCATGGGACGACTAATGATGAATTTGAGCGGGTTATTGCGAGATACCAGTTGGACCTCATGATGTTTCAGGTAGTGTCTCAACATATGAACTGCAATGATTAATGCCAGGAAGCACTTCTCAATACTTGAATACTGGGTTTCTGCTTCAAGCATAGTTCGATTGAGGTAGTAGAGGCTATTTTCATTACCAGTATCATTCTTCTGAGCAAGAATGGCACCCAATGATCGCTCTAAGGCTGTCACATAAAGGATAAGTGGACTTCCTTCAACAGGTGGCATAAGTACCGGTGGACTCAAGAGATACTTCTTGAGAATATCGAATGCTTCTTGACATTCTTCAGTCTATTGGTAAGTGACTCCCTTCTTCATCAATTTGGTGAAGGGTAAACTTTTGACTGCTAAATTGGCAATGAAACGCTGAATATAGGCTATGTGTCCTTGATGTCCTCTTAATTATTTAAAATTTTGAGGAAGTGACATATAATTAATTGACTTTTTCTTCTTAGGATCGACTTCAATACCACGATGGCATACAACAATGCATAGAAATTTTCCTGAGGTTACCCCAAAAGCACATTTTAAGGGGTTCATCTTCAAATTATGTTGTCGAAGCTTGTGCAATATGACTTCCAAATCAGCCAAATTATTAGAACATTGTTTGGATTTGACCACCAAATCATTCACATAGAATTCAACAGACTTCTCTAAAAAGGGTTTGAATATACGATGCATGGCATGCAGATATGTTGCACCTGCATTCTTTAAGCCAAAGGGCATTACCCGATAGCAAAACACACCCTGAGAGGGCTCTGAAGGCTATGGATTACTTGTCTTTTGAGGCCATTCAGATTTTATTATATCCAAAATATCCATCCATAATGGAAAGTGCTTCATAGCCAGCTGTTGCATCAATTAAAAGTTATGTAATCGGAACTGGGAAATCATCCTAAGGACAATGCCGATTAAGATCTCTGAAATCGACGGAAACTCTAATTTGTCTGTTCTTCTTCTTCACAGGGACAATATTAGCCAACCAATTGGGATATTGAACTTCTATGATGAAGTTATCTTTGATAATCTTATCCACTTAAGCTTCAATTTTGGAATCATAAGTTGGCTGTGTTCTTCTCGCGGATTTCTTAAATAATCAATGTTGTGCGGGTAAAAGAAAATGATGAGTAGCCACATCAAGATCATGCCCGAGCATTTCTGTATAGTTCCAAGAAAATATATCTCTATTTTTCTTTACAAAAGAAATATAAATCTCTTGTTCTTCAAGAGTCATGGCCGCACTGATTAAAGTGGGGTGTGGATCTTCTTTTGTACCCAGATTTATTTCTTTGAGTTCATCCACGGTGGTAGAGATACCCTCTTCAAATGCTAGAGGAGAATCTCTAAGATCTTCCACTAATTCTTCATCATGTGTTATTTCTTCCGTTTCTATTTTCATAGTAGATGATGAAGCAAAATTTATATGATCAGAAAAGATGTTAAAATTCGAACATCTTGAAGAAGAGGCTTCCATTTCTGACCCAATTGATGTTGATGGGTCTTCATTGGGAAATAAAGAGTAGACTATGGATTTATAATCTTCATCATTGTTTACCTCCGATGTTGCTATAACTTCTTCTGGAATGGTTGGGGAAGTATAGACTTGCTGGAGTTTAGCAAATGAAATGAAGACATCTCCATTTGAGCTTTCATCATTGCCTGGTGGGTTACCAGTTTCTCCCATGTTGTCTTACTCGATTGCCATAATTGACATTATGGATCTTTCCATAAGATTATTTTGATTTGGGTTTACACTGTCAATTTGACTGATAGACAACACATAATCTCTACTCACATGCGTAAATGGATTTGATGGAATCTTTTCCAAACGATATGGAGCATTAACTTTGGTAATCTCCCTCGTTTTGGATTTATCCTTTCCCTTAATGTGATAGAATTCCGCCTCAATGTATTGAGACTCACATGTCTTGAACGGGGCCTTATCACCATACAATGTCCCAAATTGACCTTAGAAATAATATTTCAGACATTGATGGTATGATGAAGGGATAGCCGCATGTTGATATAGCCAGGGTCTTCCAAGCAAGATGTTGAAAGCTGAGTCTTGATCAACAACCATGAAATATAAATTGGATACAAGATCTCCAAACAGAGTTCTGAGTGTAACATCGCCCAGTGATTCTTGTTCATTTTTATCATATCCTTGTAACATCATGGTAGAAGGAGATAAATAATATTCCGTGAGGCCCAATCGACGAAGTGTACGAATAGGCATGAGGTTGACTCCTGAACCATTGTCAATGAATGTTCTTCGGATATCTACTCAATTGACTTTGACATATAAGTACAAAGGTCTAATATGTCCTTGGACAACATCATCTTAATCTTCATCAGTGAATGATATCACTGCATGGCATTCCGCATGATTATTCTCGACGTGATAGACTTCAGCTACAGAAATTTTAGTTTCAACCTCCATAAGACTTGACAAAGACTCAATGAGTGCCTTTCGAAGATCCTTTGACATATTCAAAGCATCTAGAAATGATAACATGGACGGTACTTGGGCCAGGTGTTTCAATACATCATACATTTGATCCAGAGGTCTGCGTTTCCCAACAGGAACATGTGGTTTAGCAGGTTCCTTAGAAGCAGATTATTTGGAAGTTGATGCATCTTGTATTGGGATAGGTGTTGGCAATATTCCTGGTTTAGGAAGATTAGACCGATTAGATCCATTTACTTTCTAAGAGGAAGAATATGGAACCTTCAACCGGTCTTCCAGAATAACTCTGCCAAGACTGAATTTTCTATTGGTGGAAGAACTTGCTTGTTCTTATTGAGCTCATTGAAGGGATCTTCCACGAGTTTCTGCTGCATACACAGTTCTAGCAGGGGAAGAATTGGAATAGTGGCTTCTGAAAGATCCACATCATCCCCTGTATCCTGAGCCTCTAGAACATTGACTGACTCCTCTATTTGATATAGGTAATTCAAGATCATTATAATCAAAACAGAAAATGGCATACAGATCTGTTAATTGAATCATATTAACAGAACCGAAAATCAATTCTTCATCTGATGAAGACTCTTCCCGACTAGCGAATTTTTTCTGTGCCGTTTGGTGGGACGATGCCTGTTTCTTCGAAGTATATGGCATGAAATCTGCTAAAGTCAAAGACAACTTAATCTTTGACACATACTCATCTTCATCTGATGCTTTCTCTTTCTTTGAATCATGCCGTTTCTTCAAGGATTTTCCCTCTGATGAAGAGGGTTTTGCAACAGCATTCATGGTAGAAGGCACAATTGGTTTCTTCAATTTCATTCACAAAATAGCATGAGTTAGGTTGATCATATTTCTAACCATCCACTCATCATATTTTTGTGCATTTTTGTTCTTAACTTCCTTTCATTCGACTTCCTCCTATGGAACTGCAGCAGTTACACATGCTCCCTGAGCTGAAGAACCTTTCAGTTTGACTTGTGCCGAGACGACTATCTTTTGGTGGAGGTATTTGAAGACAAAACACTCCAGGATGGGATGTACCAATATCTGATGAAATTGGAAATAATTGGGACGGTATTCATCTCATTCCATGTTTATCCTTTTGGGCCTTCGCAACTGAACCAAATTATTTTCCAGAGATAAAATAAAGTAACCAGGAACATCTTCATTTCAGAAAGAGTATGTTTTTTTCTTAGGATCCTCAAATTATTTTCATCTTTGATCTCTTTGATCGTCTTGACGAAACGTCCATTGTTGTTGGCACTCATGAGGTGTAACCCTTCGAGAAGATAAAGGTTTTGAAGTAGAAGAAGGTACAAGTTCATGTTTATGCATAACTGTAGCAGTCTCTGCTTTACCCATTTCTATTTCCTGGAGATGATGGAATTACACGAGATTTAGCCTTAATATGTATAATAGAATCATCAATATGTTGAGATATTGAAGTAAGGTCTCAAAACCCTCCTGTGTATTTCACAGGTATCAACGGTTTACGTAATTTTTCAAATAGATTTTCCACACATATTGCCAACAGTTCCTCTTGAGGGAGTACTAAGATTAGGTAATATCTTAACCCCTTCCAGCGAGCAATGAAATCAGAGACTCGTTCATTATCCCTTTTCTTACAGTTTGTAGGATCAAAAACTGTTGTCTTTGTAAAAGTTGAGCTGAATTAAAGAAGAAATCGTTAACGGAGATCTTCCCATCTAGTAATTGACCGAGATTTAAAGCTTGTATACCAGACAAAAGCTGGTCCTTGCAAGGTTCTCACGAAGCATCGGAGTTTCACCACTTCTTGCTACTCCAGATTTCCCATCATTGGATCGCAAAAATACATGTAATGTGTCAAATGTTGTTCAGGATCACCTGATCCATTGAAAATAAGGAATACGGGGTTCCAAAAATTTGATGGGAGAGAGATTGAATCTACCCATTCAGGGTAAGATTTCTTTTCCTGTTGAACCTGTGCACGCATTCCTTCTAGAGCTTCCAATCGAGCTGTTAATGACTCAATAGTATTTATTAAATTTTTAGAAACATCCAGTTGAGCTTGAATCTGAACATGTGCACTGACTGGACCTTAGAAAGGTATGGCAGCTGGTACTGAAACTGATGGCAGCACTGCCAATTGTTGTTTCACATGGCCAATATGATTAGACCTGTGAAGGTGTACTAATAAAAGAGGATATTCTTGATCCATCTCAGTAGCTACATCAAAATCCCTTGGTTGACTAACTGCATCACGATTAGGAGAAAGACTACCCTGATGTAGTTCTACGTTCATCCTCTTTAATTCCTTCATTTCTTCCTCCTGTTGTGCAAATATTTTCTCTAGTGAGAGCTATTGGCCCTCCCCATAGGGAGGATATGTAACATAATTCTTCCCCTTTCCCTTGTTTGATCCCTTTCAGAGAGGGTGATGTGGGTTATTTTAAGGAACACCTAGATTTTGGGTAAACCATTGATTTTTTGTGTGCACACCTTCTAAATTTGTGTCTATGCGTACAACTTCCTGAACAGGAACTTCGTCATCTGATCCCTCTGAGTGAGCCTCATCTGGTGGATCAGCAACAATGGCATTGATGATATTGATTGATGCATAATGCATCACATCCCTTCTATCATCATTTCAGTGATATTTTTTCCTTTCATGTTTTTGATGAGACATTGCCTTTTGTGGATTTGATCATTCAGTAACTTCTTGACGAACTGTAATTTGGAGTGAATCTCCTGGTAATTTTTCTCTTCATTCCTATTGGGGATTCTTCGCCAATCGATAAAAGACCGACTTTCTCTGAGGAGGGGGTTGATGATTTGAAAAATCCCCCAGTCTGGTGGACTGGGGATGTTCCTGTTGTCTCTTCTCAAATCCTAGAATACTATTTGTTGATTCCCATGGTTTTTTTAAAGTAGTCCCCTGTCTGCGAGCTGGGGTGGCTCTTGACATCTTATTTCTGGGACATTCTTAAAATCTCTCCTGATCTGGCGGACCTTGGTCTGCAAAATAGATGGATGCATCAATCGACAACCACTTTTATCACCCGTTTCAAAAGACCGTTGGACAATTTCTGACACTTCTATCACATGGTGATGTGCCTGCTCCAAATGAGAGGCCTGTTCAATATTCTCATTTTCTTGAAGCAGGAGTAATTCAAAAACTTTTTCTCTATATTCTTCATTTTGAGAGGAACAAGTTGAATCCTATTCTTGGGAATGCTTTTGATTACAAACAAAGCCAGGTATCTGTGGCCGGCCATGGGCAATAACATTGCATGATACCATTTTCGGTGGGATTTGCTGACTGTAGAGCACCGTCAAATGCAGTGCTCCATGAACACCCCATCCTCTAACATGAATACCAGATAGGGCATTGGAAATTAACTGGTGCAACTTTCTTATTGCGCCAAGGCATGAACGCTGAAGGGCTCTCTGTTGCTTTTCAACCTTCGGATATCGAGAGACTGATATAGATGAGAAGTCAATTTGGTGTTGTAACCCTTCTATTATCTTAACATGATTTTTATATTCATCCTAAGATAATACAATCTTTTTCAACTGACAAAGAGTTTTCCTTATGTTGAGATGAATGTCATGAATTCCATCTTCCATCAACATTTCTGGAATGTCATACCGAGAGTCAGCCAGAGGCCAAAACATGACTGGCACATCACCTTTCACCAGTTGTTTTCCCATGTTCAGCATTTCCTCTTTATCATTTGATGAAGATTCTTCTACCTGTTTTGACCAGAGCTCGTGCATCTTTGTTGCTTCATTGGATTCAATAGGATTGGTATAGAAATCACTGATTAAACTATAAAATTCATGACTTAGGGGTGGTTCGGAGAATGACCTACACCCTAGGCTGTCATCCGATTGAGAATGTATTTCACCTTCCAGCGATGAGACATCAGACATGACTGGATTCGTATTTGCAATTGCCTCAAGGTAAGAGGGATTTCTCGGCACTACATTGTCCACTAGAGCATTTTCTGTGAAATGTGTATCACTACTGTGGAGAGGTCTTTCGCAGCGAAATTCATTATCATGGGGATGAACACCATGGTGGGTTACAACAAAAGATGAGATCTCATGATCCTTGGTCATCTGGCCACACAGAGGTTTCCTGTGGCTTGCATATGAAGACGAAACATCGAGATCGAACTAATTGTCATGAAGCAAGCCTTCATAAGGAAGTGTCTATTGAAGACCTTCGGAATTAATGTTCCCACTCTTGGGAAATGAGGGAGTAGAATCTTTAATTCCAACATATAACTATCTAATGGCATCATGAACTCCAGCTTTGAGCAAGGCCTTGTTACAGATTGGCTCTTGATCTCTTGACTGGGGTGGGAAGGTCTTTTTCATAGACGCCTTCTTACTCGCCTTGGAATCCACTTGTTGATGAAATTGGTGGCTCTAAGCAGGTGTATGTGCCTGATCTGGAGAGATGGCCAGGTTAGGTTGATGATCTCCACTCAAATCAGGTGTATGTGCCTGACTTGGTTGTTCGTATGATATAGGGGAGAATGCCCCACAACCCTCGTGGACTGGAACAGATGTGTGTGTCTATTTTCGAGTGAACTATTGATGTGTCACACCACTGGTAAGGAAAAATTTATCTGTCTTTCCCTGAGATGCCGCTGAAGCTGTTATAATATCCTGACAGGAATCCTAGATATGAGCAGGAATTTTCTTCTGCCCTTTCACCATTTCTAGAATATTCATTGTGACTTAAGCTACCGGAACGAGGATATACATCCATTCTGTGCTTGGAGTAGGTGTATGTGCATTCTCCGGTCCGCCTTTTCCTATCAGTGAATCATGACAGTACTCAACTGTAGGGGCATAGAGTTGAGTCTACCTTTTGTTTGTCGCTGGAGCTTTCCGATTGACTTCTCCGAATGCTACCAAGGAAGACTGTTGGATTGCTTGATCAATACTAGAAGGTGTATGTGCATGCTGATTGCACTTCTCCAAATGTGGTTGACAAGATCCATCATATGTAGTCAAATGAGCCTGCTGACTAGCTGGTGATGTATAAAGGGGTGTATGTTTCTACCTATAGTACATGTAGGTGTGTGTGCCTGCTCGTTTCCTGCCACCATGTTAGGTTGGTGGACTTCTCCAGAGATGGCAGAGATGATAACCTACTCACTATTAACCGGATTTCTCCTCTGGAGATTCATATTTCCTACTCGGGTTCAAGGAACATGAGCCGAATGCCTGGAGTCGCTACCCTCGTCATGTTGAGGGTGCACTACTGCACGAGTCTGGAGGCGATTGTTGGTTGGAGCCCTCGTGAAGGACCCCTATCTAGTTGAATTAAGGCCCTGAGGGACCTACTCATTCACCTCCCCAGAATAAGGGAGTGAGTGGGGATTGCGTTCTGGGGATAACGACCCAAAATGGTTGGAGATGGCGGTTAGTAACGCCTGCTTCTTGATCACTGGTCATCATTTTCCAGATGACCAGGGTGAGTTTTTCACTTGGAGGGCTTGTCGGGCAGCCTCCAGAGTTGGAATGGTACCCTATTGACGGTACTACTTATCCAGCGCATTTGATACCCAGCATTGAAGATGCTGAGTAGGTGATATCTTTCTCAGAGCAGATGATGATGCAGTAGGAGTATTAGCAGTGGCATTTGCAGCAGCGGTATTTACAGGTGTGAACTTGTGAGCAGCCATTTCATAGAATGCATAAAATCTTGGAAAAGAGTGTGTGTTTGATATAACAGACGTAATCAAGATAAATTCATCCACTATATCTTTTGGATGAGCACATATGTCAATGATATTTTTTGTTGTCCCTATCGTTGAGTTTTAAATAGGGGCCTAACAAATAAGCAAAACACCATTTTAACATGGTTAAGGATTCACATCGGGTTCACCATTTTTTGTTTCCCTATGGAATTGGGTATGACCTCATTGATATAATGTTCAAACATTCCAAACAGTTTCTAACTAGATTGTTCGTAGAACCAGAAACATCCAATGATTCCATATTCATTTGAACCTACATTCCAAAGGTAGGAGCTCATTAGCTGTGGACTGATGAGGATTAAAAATTTGCATTGGTCGAGAGGACGGGAGGTCGGACTCATCACACCTTTTTAGGGGAATCATTGTCTACTCTGGGACTCTCTTTATAGATTTAAGTTATGTTTGTGAATCCTTATTACATTACCAAGTATAAAATGAGCTTTCCTTTAGATCTGACAATCAATAATTGATATGTAGTAAATTTAGAGAATCTTTTATATGTATTCGAGGTTATTCATCAACAGAGAATCATCTGTATTTTTTAGAGATTCTTAGTCAATGGTATCCTTTGATAAATAAAAGTCTCTTGGTCATTATAATGACCATACTGGTATTAAAGCCACTCAATGGGGGAACTTGAAGTTTATTATCATTCAAAAGGACATTGATTATTTTAAAGTTGGGATCTTAGCCGCAGATGGGATACCTATGTATCGTTTGTTTAGGAAAAGGAATCAGATCCCACGTAGTTCGAGTAAGGGAATATGATATTTTGTGATTGATTTCTCAAAGAAAGATGTCATAATTACTTTTACACTCTAAGTTCATGTGAGTCATGCTCGGTGTGAGAAATAAGAGGTATTGGTAAAACTAGACAACTGTGACATAATAGATGAAATCATAAGAAATGATGTTGGGATTATGTATGTATGAATTCCCAAATAGATGATGATTAGGATTTACATCAGGGAAGAAATCTACGAACATGTTCCATAAAGGTATATGTACTTTATGGAGATTTGGATACTCTAACATGGGTCTAACTCTGGAAAAGGAGACCCAAATTAGGAGGGGACTTATGATTGAGTTCTAATCCTGAGAAGGAGACCCAGAACAAAAGTAATTATGGCTGTTCAAGAGAAACTAAGACTGGGAATTACTCTTGAGAAGGAGGCCCAGGTTAAGGGACTTTAACAATTAAGAGACTTGGGGCATACTCCTTAAGAGAATGCCCAAATTTGAGAATGGGGCTTATTACTGAAAAGGAGGCCAGGTTAATGAGGACATGGGACTTATTCCTGAGGAGGATTCCCAGTCTTGAGAATTATTACTGTTTCTTACTCCTGAAAAGGAGGTCCAAGTTAAGAGAATTATGGTTGGGGCGTACTACTAAGGAGGATGCCCATATTTGGGAATTTTAAGATTGGGGCTTACTCCTAAGGAGGATACCCAGATTGGGGGACTGGGGGATTACTCCTAAAAAGGATGCCCAAAATTAATGGGAATTATGAATGGGACTTACTCTTGAAAAGGAAGCCCAGTTTAAGGGGTTCTCTCATATTTAAAGAATGAGGTTGAATGAAATAAATCTCAATCTTTAGTGAAAAAGGATGTGAAAATCACTAGGTTTTGAGAAATTTTCCACAAAGTTCCTTTAAGATAAGGAATCCAAATGAAGAAATCATGCCATAAATGTCTTTGAAGAGTTTCTTGAAGACTGAATCTTGAATAGGATAGGTGGAATGACATAAGAGGGGTTAAATGGGAAATAAAGACACCCAAAAAGGCAGGGGTGCGCATGTCCTGGCAGGCGCGCAAGTACTGTGTGGGCGCACAAGTCCTGGTCGGGCATGTATACCTACGCGACTCATGGGTACTCGCGCATTTGTAAACCATAATAGTAATACTTTGGAGATCCATGAACAATTCCTTTAGAATTATCCTGATGTACTTATAGGAGAGTGGCGTGCAAGTTTTGGTGAGGAAGTAGGGCGGCGTGCAAGTATGTTTATTTCCCTTAAGGGTAAAACACCATAGGTGCGCAAGTGAAAGTGAATTCTAACACATATACCTTACTCCCCTTGTTTAGACCTTCAATTCTAGGTAAATAATTACCTTAGAAGGGTTTGGAAGACCTGAAGAAGAGACTTGGGTGTTCAGAGCTCTAAATCTGAATTCTGAAAAGAAATCCTCCGAAATGGGGGGCCCACCAGGTCTATTTATAGGCCGAAGAAGAGCCCGAGCGGTTATCACTTAGGGCGCGCAAGTCACTTACATGACCATTAGGCATCACAGAAGTGTACTTGTGCAAAAGTGATATAACTTGTGCGTCGTATGTGCTTTTGAAGACTTATTCATGCCTTTGTCGATTTTTGAAGTTTTCTTCAAAGGCTGAATCAATTTTGGCTAAGTCATTTCCCTTTACATTCCTTTGGAATTTGTGACGAAAAGGAGTGTCAAAAAAGGGATTATACTAAATAGTTTTAATGATTCTTGAGTAAAGATCATGAATGTAGAAGTTCATGTTTTAATTGAAAATGAAGTCCAATAATTAAATATTCCATTCATTAAAAATTTAATATTTATTATCCACATTATTTTTCTATTTTATTATATCTAGATTCATTTGATTCACAATTATTTTATTAAATGTAATGTGTTTTCTCTTTTTTACAATGCTACATTGATTCTTACTTATCATGTTTATATGTTCAAGTTATTAGTAAAATGTAACTTATTTTATTTTAATTATCAAGAAGTATCAATTATTCTACTCAAATTATTTAAATTCAATTTGTTTTTAATTATTTTAATTTCCATGCAGATTATGCTAATTGATTCGTGATAGCTTCCACTATTCCTTACTGTCACAATGAATTTGAGCTCCCCATTATAGTTTTTTTGAATTCCTAGGAATCCAAGAAGAATATATTGTAGGATGTGATGGAATATTATAGAAATATTAATAACATCCTAAAAAAATGTTGTAATTTTTGTGTTTAAATGTAAAGTTGGAATCATGTATGTTTCTAGTTAACTAGGCATATAAAAAAATTTGGACCTTTCAGAAGAACATACATATATATTATCACAATATATTAATGTAATCATTGAATATGGGTTACAATGGTTGGGGTTTCTAAATTTGGTATTAGAAGAGGTTTAATAGAATCCTTGGGAACTAGATTTTAGAAAACATTGATTTGGGTGAGTAATAATATAATAGAACATGAGGATATGTTTATAAGAACATCCTAAAGTATTGGTAAGATAGTTTTTATGTGTTTTTTATAAATTCCTCCATGTCTGGATACTACGAGTGGAAATGGTTCTGGAAAATATTTACCTAGGGAATATAACTTTGATATGGGAACATTAGGCTTGACATGACAGTCACCTAGTGCATGAGAAAGATCCTTAATCTACACATTGATTGGAATTCTTAGGGGATATGATTATAATAATTCATCTTTAATTTATAAAAAACTTTGAATGATTGTAATATATTATGATGATGAATCACCTTGGATAAACCCAATTTAAATTTTATTGAAAATAATTTTTATTGCTTATGATATCCTATTGGTGATTAAATGGTTTTCCGACTACAATTATTTTTTCTCATTGTATACTTTTTAGTTTTTGTTAATGGCTAGAACCTGATGGAACCATGTAAACATTTCACATCAAGGAAAATGTGGTGACTATGAGAAAAAAATTGGATAAAAATTTTGGTGAAATATATCATGAATGCAACTAATTTTTATTCAACAAAAATATGATTATCAATATTTACCATAAACAACTCCCATACTCACCATAGGAGAGAGGGATGGAGTTATCAAAGAGATCGAGTGAGGAAGGTAAGGTGAAATGAAGGAACAATTTTCATCATGTAAGAATTGATGATAAAGATGCCAAGGAAAGTGTACTAATGGAATGATAAAATGATTTCTTTTTGTAATGGAAGGTCATACAGAAAATTATTATCAAGGAAAAATTATGAGGACATTGGATAGAAATAAATATCAACCTTACATGAATTTAATGTTCACTACATTAAATGTTGTAAAACTTGTTATTATTTGAGTTCAAAATATTTTTTCAATCAAAACAACTAAACCCAAGGCGTAGCTCTATTGAATTAAAAGTATTTTATTTTTCATTTATTATTATTCAAAAATTAATTTTTTTATTTATTTTTTCAAAAATATTTGGTTTATAAGAACCATGAAACATAGATGTATTTTGATAAATTTTAGAATCATAAATAACATCAATAAAATATGAGTTATTTATAACATCCTGTGTTTGTGTGGGTAAGATTATCCATATGTTCAAATTAATAAACACCCCTTTTTTAGTTTTATGTGATGAGAGTGTACCAGGATTTACTATATTTTGAGATAAATTTATCACAGTAAAACACATTAGTTTTACTATATATTTAGTAAAAGTATAAGGAACCTACCTTAAAACATTACATAATCATGAATTAAATGAATAATTCAAATTGATGATCATTTTAGGTTTATAGTTTTATAGAGTTAGACCGTAACTATTACATTTCAAAAGATTACAAATTAGACACATTTACCCAGTATCAATTTTTTACAAAACATGAACTCAGGAAAAAAAGAGTCATGTCTAGTTCCATGTTTAAGACAACATGAATTTTCCTTGATCCCATCCTTTAAACTATTCCATATTATTTCATGTGAAAAACATTTCAAAAACATGAGATGAGCATAAAAAGCTCAGTAAGGGATACACAAATAAGTAAAACCGTTAGTTTTTCAAAACAACAAGTAAACCATGAATACTTTAACATAAGTAATACTTTTAAACTTTATGAAGTAGTAAATACTATTCACTGAATAAAAAATCATTAGTTACCCTTTTTTAACCAAAATATTACCATAAAACCTATATAAAGAACTTATAACATATAAATGAAACTTGGGACACAAACAAACATAAATAGAATAACCATACAGTCGACTCCAACACATATCACTAAATGGAATAGCCATATAGCCTACTTCCATACCCAATGCATTAGAGGTTATAATGTAACAACCCGTCCTGGTATCCACGACACCACCAGTCATTTGGTTTATCACATAACCACCAATCAAATGTTAATGTACCAATATAAAATCATAACACATACAACAAATATAAAGGAAAGAAAACATTTCCATATTTCAATCATGATATATCACTTAAATATATTGCCATAACAAATCCATTATAAAACCCATTTTAAATACCAAAATACATTAAAGAGTATATGATATTTATTTTCTTTTAAAAACATTATGGCTTTTTGAGGAAGCCAAAGATCAAAAAATAATCACGGCGGCAGAAAAGGTCGTTGTCACCACATATATAAGAAAGAAACATACTTTTTGACTTTTAGTAAAACCCATCACAGAGAAAAGATTCCTGTTGTATTAAAATTTAAATTCAATGGGGTTTATACAACATATAAATGATTGTTGTGTATTAATGAAAATATTCCTCAATTAAAGGAGATGGAGACGATGTCCCTTACATTGTGTCCGACTTGACCCGTTCATTCTTTAATATCCTGAATAATAAAATAAAGTTAATCTATACTTTATTAATAACCCTTTTCAATTTTATTATTCCTTTAATATATATTATTACTGTGTTATAAATATTATGTAATCATTAATGTTAATAATGTTCGTTTTTTCAATATTTGACAATTGATTCAAAAATGGACTTATTATAATTACATGTTGTTCATGTGGTCAAAGGTTCATTATATCCAGAATGATATTCAGGATTTATATATAATATATATCATATATATCCCACATATACATGTATTTATAATTGTATATAATAGACGGAGGTAAGAAATGAAATGCACCGTTCATGGAGACAGTAAGTCGTACGTACGCATGAATGCTACATTGATTTGTATTTATTATTTTAATAGAATTTAAACATAATTATACATAGGTATATTATAATTACATTATAATATCACATATAATATCATTAACTCTATCCTTTATACATCTCACATAAGTCATTAATGAGTCACATCACTTTGAGGTTTCTGTAGTCCACACTTTCTCAAATGAGAATATCGTATTTACCCACTATGGAAACTATAAAGGCGTGACATAAAAAGAAATTACAGAATCAAAAAGAAAACATAAACATAATATATATAATATATAGATATAGTTTCACCATAATAGTCACCATGATAGGCGGTATGAGATAATCGAACAATCATCATTTCGTGAGGCGTTAGTTTCCCATCCACAGAAACATTATGTTATGCACCCATTAGATGGAGGTGTGTGTAAGTGTAGTTCACATACTTCTTATAAAAACATCCTATTATATTGAGGATATTGTTGTTGTTAGAAAATAAAGGAAAAAAAATAGTTTATGGGTTGGAGAATTAAAATAAAAGAAAACAATTTAAGAGAATAAGTTACCTTTAATTTGGGTAACTCCCTTTGGTTTGAACCAAAGGACTGATTGAAGTGCCTTATGACTAAGGTAAGGCTTTTATTAGGAATATAGAGATGTAGGTAGCTTAATTGAGTAGAGTTTGGATGATCCAAAAGGCTTGAGAGGTGTGAGGAATTGGTTAGAAGTGGTCTCCTTTTATAAGGGAGAGGTGGGGCGCTTTAGGAATGTTTGAAAACATAATTTTATTATAAACATATCTTCGGCTTCAAAAGGTCCAAAAATCATTATAGTTGAAGATAAGATGACTCATGGTGGAAATAAAATCATCCAATCAGAATTTAACATGTTTTAGTTAATGTTTTAATCATTATAATCTTATTTATTTAAATCATTTATTAATGAGGTTAATGTTGCATCACTATTGTGTCATAAATATTTTAATTTCTTTGATGTCTAAAAATTATAAAAAAACTACCATGATTTAGGGAATATTTTTATCTTCCTACTGAATATTTATTAGTCTAAAATATGACTTATATAACTCCATATAAAAATAAATTACTAAATAATTTTTCTTAAAGTCAATTATGTTATTACATTAATATAATTAATCTAAAGTGTCATTATATTTCATAAGTGGCTCCATGGGGTCCTAAAATCGACACAAGGATGACCATGGTCTGCCATTACTCATCCAATATGTTCAGGACAATTTTTAAAGTAATTTGGATTTATTATAATATTTGTTTTTACCTTGAATAACTTTATTTATCTTTAACCCTGGTAAATAAAAGTCAAAAGTTACAATTCACCAAAACTTATTTTCATCTCAATAGACCAAATATTACTTCTTCATAAAAAAAATGTATGTAGGATTTTTGAAATTCAATTAATAGAAGTGGTAAAATTTCATATAAATGAAAAAGTCAGTTTTTAACAACCACTATGTGGTTTTGCTATTCATCAAAAATTGAAGTTTTTCAGAAAAATACCAAAAATTCAGCCTAAACATTATTTGATATTCCAAATTCAAAATTGATGTCTATTTTTAGAAATTAAAAACCTTGAAGTTGAATTAATTAATTTTAAAATTAATTCTCTTTGTTAAAACAAATAGTGTGTCTTTAAAAAACTATAACTATCAAATGATTGATATTTGTTTATGTCCAATTTAAAACTGAAATTAATTCCAACGACCAACATTGGATTAAATCGTAAAAATATAATTTAATATCACTTTAAAACCAATTAAAAAAATTATCTATCAATATAAATATATTATATTAAAAAGCAGTTTTGAAATAAAATACCATATTTTTCTCTATTGATTAAAAAATGAACATTATTGGAAAAATTACAGAAATTAACACAAAGTAAATATTGATATCACCATTCTAAAAAAGGATTTTATTTCATCACATATAATGTATTAAAGTGAACAAAACTATATTTAAATAGGGTTAACCATTAAAATGCGGTAAATTGGCCTTTTAATTCAAATTATTCTTAAAATTAAATTCATTCATATTTTACGCCTTTAAATTTTTATGGGATAATGTAAATACATTTAACAAACATGTATAATCATATTGTAGTTAGGTTCATTAATTCTAGCCAATACAAAGGCAAGGAGTTAACTACCATTTAAAATAATAATATTATATTATTAGTGTCCAACATAAGATTCAAAAGAAACCCATTATAGCGTATCAGGTACGCTATCAAACATAGAAACCCTTTTAAAGTAAAATTAATATTTAAATCAAAAATATTAATAAGTATAATAATATCTTATTCTTCATTTACATGGGTTGTTCCATCCTTCCCCCCTTTTGGAAATTGTGTCCTTGCAATTTTAATTCACTTATCAAAATATGTGGTGGTATTTATCCCTCATAGAATTTTCAGATTCCCTCATTACCTCTTCAACCATATGGGTTTTCCACAAAACAATTACCTTTTGAATTACCTTATTCCGCAACACTTGCTCTCTACGGTCATGAATCTGTACTGGTTGTTCTTCATAAGAGAGATTCTATTCCAACTGAACTACCTCTGGGATCAAAAAATGAGATGGATCTGGTATATAATTTCTCAACATCGAAACATGAAAAAAAATGTGTACCTTGGATAAACATGGAGTTAATGCCACTCTATAATCAATTGATACACCTTTTAACAGAATTTCATAAGGTCCAATGATCCTCGAACTCAACATTCCCTTCTTACCAAAACGGATCACACTTTTCCATGGATAAACATTGAGAAAGACATGATCACCTACCTCAAAAGAAAGATCCTTACTCGGGTTATCTGCATAACATTTCTGTCTTCTATGAGATGTTCTAATGTCCTTCTGAATCAACTGAACTTTCTATACCATCTCTTCTACCAATTCTGGTCCCATCATCTTCATTTTACGTACTTCATCCCAAAATGATGTAGTTCGACAACACTTTCCATATAGTTCCTCAAATGGAGCCATCTGTATACTAGAATGAAATCTATTATTATATGAAAATTCAACCAAAGAAAGATGTTGGTCCCAACTTCCCTGATAATCCATCGAACAAGCACGCTACATATCTTCCAAGAGCTAAATTATTCGTTCTGACTGCCCATCTGACTGGGGATGAAAAGCTGTACTAAAATTTAATTCAGTACCCAATGACTTCTGAAGGACTTTCCTAAAGTTAGAATTGAACCTGGGCTCACGATAAATACAATCAAGAGGGGAACTCCATGATAACAAACTATCTCTTTAACATACAAATTCAAAAGTTGATCTAGAGTCAAAGTATCTCGAATAGGAAGGAAATGAGCAAATTTAGTCAATCGATCAGCAATAACCCAAATTAAATTATTTCCTCGATATGTCTTAGGAAATCCCACAACAAAGTACCTTGATATATTTTCCCATTTACACTCTAGCTCTGTTAAAGGTTGAAGTGTTCCTTTTGGTAACTGTCGCTCTCCTTTAACTGGTTGACAAGTCAAACACCTCACAGTAAAATAAGCAGTATCACTTTTCATTCCATCCCACCAGTAATACACCCAAATATCTATTTACATCTTAGTACTATCATGATGAACTGAAAATGGGGAACAATATGCTTCACATAACAACTCATTCTTAAAATGTGAATCACAAGGGACACATAATCTCTTTCCAAACATCAAAACACAATCATTATCATCATTAAAATCAGGCAACTTACCCTTCTGAACCAAAACAACCTTTTATGAAACTCACTATCTTCCTTCTCTGCTTTCTTAATTCTATCTGATAGAGATGATTTTACTAACACATGATACAAAACAGAAGAATTTCCTACACCAAAAACTTTTATGCCAAAGTTCATCAAATAAAAAACCAAAGGGACTCATTCCAAACGTAACATGGATAATGAAGCATTTTTTTGACTCAAATCATCATCCACTTTAATTTCCTTTCCCGAATGGTAAAGGATCGTGCAATCATAATCCTTGATTAATTCCAACCATCTCCTCTATCCCATGTTCAATTCCTTTTGAGTAAATAAATACTTCAATCTTTTGTGATCAGTATATATTTTACATTTTACTCCATAAAAATGATTCCTCCAAATTTTTTATGCAAAAACAACAACAGATAATTCCAAATTATGTGTAGGGTAATTTAACTCATTGGGTTTAATTGACATGAAGCATAAACAATTACCTGTTCATTCTACATTAGGACACAACCAAGTCCTTTCAATGAAGCATCACTATAGATAACAAACTCACCATTTCTGGATGGTAGTGCCAAAACTTGAGCATTCCCTAATCTTCTTTTCAATTACTGAAAACAATCACCACATTCTTTTGTCCAGATGATCTTAAAACCTTTTCGAGTTAACTTAGTCATCAGACTAGATAACCGTGAAAAATTTCATCAAACCTCCGATAATAACCTTCCAAACCAAGAGAACTACGAATCTCCGTTATATTTGTGAGTCTTGGTCGTTCATCAACAACTTTCATTATAACATGATCAAAAGTTATGCCATTTTTTGAAAAAATGTGGCCAAGGAATGAAATTTGTTGTAACTAAAACTCACAGTTGATGAATTTCCCAAATAGTTACATTTTTGATGTTTTGCAAGGCAACCCATAAAATAGAATTCATGTTCCTCATTATGTTTGGAATAAACCAAAATATCATCAATAAATACAACCACCAATTATCACCTGATTCAACTGAACTATCGTTGTAACAAACTGTTCAGTTCCGATTCCAACCATCTCAGGTTGCTGATTTGGATGGTTGTCTTCCTCCTGATGTCATCTGAACATAGCTGCCCTGTTTCCTCTGTGGAAAACCATTCTGAACATAGAAATATCTTATCTGAAAAAACATGGTAATCTGTAAATTCTATATCATTTCAATATCACCATAAATTAATTTAGGTACATTTATTTAATAATACCCTAACTCAAAATGTTATCTAAACTGACCTATGATACCAACTAAATGGACTTGGCCTTAAAAAAATACATAATATTGAATTAAATGAATAATTCACATTGAGGATCTTATCAGGTTTAGAATTTTATAGAGTTTGACCATAACTATTTCATTTCAAAAGATTACAAAGTAGACACTTCTACCCAGTATCCATTTTTTTTACAAAACATGAAATCTTGAAAAAAAGATTCATGTCTAGTTCCATGTTTAATACAGCATGAATTTTTCTTTGATCCCATCCTTGACCCTATTCGACACTATTTCATGTGAAAAACATTTCAAAAAACATTGGATGAGCATAAATATCTCAGTAAGGGATACAAAAAAAAGTAAAACTATAATTTTTTCCAGACAAGAAGTAAACCATGAATACTTTAACATATGTAATACTTTTCACCTTTATGAAGTATTAAATAATATTTATAGAATAAAATAGAATTACATTCCCTTTTTTAACCAAAATATTACCATAAAACCCATATAAAGAACACATAACTTATAAAGGAAACTTGGGACATAAACATACATAAATGGAATAACCATACGGTCAACTTCCACAGATATCACTAAATGGAATAGCCATACAGATGACTTCCATACCCAATGCATTGTAGGTTATAATGTAACCACCCATACTAGAATTCACGACACCACCCGTCATTAGTTTTATCACGTAAACACCCGTCAAATGTCAATATACCAATAGGAAATCATAACTCATACAACAAATAGAAAGGAAAGAAAACATTTCCACATTTCAATCACAATATATCACATAAATATATTGAACTAAAAAATCCATTATCAAAACCATTTTCAAAACCAAAATACATAAAAGATTATATGGTATTTTTTTCTTTTAAAAACATTATGGCTTTTTGAGGAAGCCAAAGATCCAAAAATACTCACAGCGGTAGAAAATGTCGTTTTCACCACTTACGGTAAAAAGAAACATAATTTTTGTCATTTAGTAAAACCCATCATAGAGAAAAGATTCTTTTTGAGTAAAATTAATATTCAAAGGGGTTTATACAACATATAAAAGAAAGTTGTGTATTAATGAAAATATGCCTCTATGAAAGGATATTGAGATGAAGTCCCTTACCTCATGTCTGATATGGCCCTTCATTCTTTAATATCCTGAATAATAATCTAATGTTAATTTTTACTTTATTAAGAACCTTTTTCAAGTTTATTATTCTTTTTATATCACTTATTAACATGTTATAAACATTATGTAATCATTTATGTTAATAATGTTTGTTTTGTCGATATTTGACACCTGAGTCAAAAATGAAATTCTTATAATTACGTGATGTTCATGTGGTCAAAGGGTCATTATATACATAATTATATTCATGATTTCTATATCATATATATCATATATATCCATCATATACATGTACTTATAACAGTACATAACATACATAGGTAAGAAATGAAATGCACTGTTCATGGAGACGGTAAGCCGTACGTACGCATGAACGCTACTTTCATTTCTATTTCTTATTTTAATGGAATTTAAACATAAGTATACATAGTTATATTATAAATATAGTATCATATAATATATAATATCATTAAATCCATCCTTTATACATACCACATAAGGCATTAACGAGTCTCATCACTTTGAGGTGGTGGTAGTCCACACTTCCTCAAATGAGATTATCATATTTACCCACTATGGAAACCATAAGGGCATGCTATAAATGGAAATTACAGAGTATAAAGAAAACATAAAAATAATATATATCATATATAGATATAGTTCCATCATAATGGCCACTATGAGAGGGGGTAAGAGATAATCGAACAATCATCATTTCGTGAGGCATTAGTTTGTCATCCACAGAAACATTATGTTCGTCACCCATTAGATGGAGGTGTGTGTAAGTGTAGTTAGAATCCTTATCATAAAAACATCCTAGTATATTGAGGATAATGGTTCTGTTACAAAATAAAGGACTAAAAAGAGTTTAGGGGTTGGAGAAGTAAAATAAAAGAAAACAATTTAAGAGAAACAGTTACCTTTAATTAGGATAACTCCCTTTGTTTTGAACCGATAGACTTATTTAAGTGCCTTATTCCTAAGGTAAGGCTTCTAAGAGGAGGCGAGGGATGTATGGAGATGAATTGGGCAGAGTTTGGATGAGCCCAAATTCTTGAGTGGTGTGATGAATTGGTTAGAAGTGGTCTCCTTTTATAAGGGAGAGGAGGGGCTCTTTAGGAAAGTTTGAAACCATTATTTTATTATAAACATATCTTCAGTTTCAAAAGGTCCAAAAATAATTATAGTCTACGATAAGATGACTCATGGTCGAAAAAAATCATCCAATCAGAAATGGACATGTTTCGTATAATATTTTAATCATTATAATCTTATTTATTTAAATCATTTATTAATGAGGTTAATACTACATCATTATTGTGTCATAAATAATTTACTTTATTTGATGTATAAAAATTATTAAACAAAAACCATGATGTAGGAAATCTTTTTATCTTTCTAATTAATATTTATAGTCAAAAATATGAATTATATAACACCATATAAAAATTAATTACTAAATGATTTTTCTTAATGTCAATTTTGTCTTTACATTAAATAAATTAATTTAAAGTGTCATTATATTTCATAAGTGGATCCATGGGGTCCCCAAATCGACCCAAGAATGCCCATGGTCGGACATTACTCATCCAATAAAATTAATACAAGTGTTAAGGTAATTTTGATTTATTATAATATTCTTTTTACCTTGAATTACCCTATTTACCTTTAACAGCGGTAAATAAAAGTCAAAAGATACTATTTACCAAAAATTATTTTAATCGTAATGTGCCACATTTTACTTCTTGGTAACCACCATGTTTTTAGGATTTTTGAAATTCAATTCACAGATTTGGTAAAATTACATTTAAATAAAAAAGTCAGTTTTTTTAACTACTACTAAGTGGTTTAACTATTCATCAAAAATTGAAGTTTTTCAGAAAAATACCAAAATATAAGCCTAAGAATTATTTGATATTACTAATTAAAAATTGGTGTATATTTTACCAAAATCAATACATATAAATGTCATTAATTAAATTTAATATTAATTCCTGTTGTTAAAATAAATATCGTGTTTTTAAGAAATAATATCTATCAAAAGATTGATAGTAGTTTAGGGCACATTTCAATTTAAAATTAATTTCAATGACCAAAATTGTATTAAATGTTAAAAATATATATTATTTTAACTTCAAAACCAATTAAAAATAAATCTATCCATTTAAATAAATTATATTAAAAGGCACTTTTGAAATAAAATACCATATTTTTCACAATTCATTAAAAACGAACTTTATCGGAAAAATTCAAAAATTTACACAAAGTAAATTTTGGTGTCCCCATTCTAAAGAAGAATTATATATGATCATATTGAATGTAATAATGTGACCTAAAATATATTTAATGAGGGTTCTCCATTAAAAGGCGGTAAATGGCCCTTTTTAATGTAAATTATGCTTAAAATTAGATTTATTCATATTTTAAGCCTCTAACTTTTTATTAGATAATGTAAATACATTTAACAAACATGTATAATCATTTTGTAGTTAGTTTAGTTCATTCATTCCAATACATGGTCTAGGAGTTATCGACCATTTAAAATAATAATATTATATTATTAATTTGCAACGTATGATTCCAAAGAAAACCCATTGTTTTGTATCGGGTACGCTATCGAACATAGCAACCATTTTAAAGAAAAATTAATATTTAATTCAAAAATATTAATATGTATAAATATATATTGTTCTTCATTTACATGGGATGTAACAAAAAGAGTTATTTTTATTACAATGAACTTACATTTTATAAAAATATGTTTAAATATATTTATGACTTTAGGGTTTAGAGGATCAATAATAATATTGTAACAATATTATATATTTTTAGACTTTGTAAAAAAGGTTCTTTGAAAACCTCAGTAAAGTGTTTATTTATGCAATAATTTTATTTCAATGATATCCATCATATTTTTATGGTAACATTACAAAAATTATATTAATATTTGTTTAGAAAGCAGACAACCCATATTTTGGTCCATAACCGATCACATTTGGAATTGCCATGGTGCAATAACCCTTTATCGAAGGATAATAAGGGTTTAGAACCTACCATTGGCCTATATTATATATTGGTTAATTTTCCATTTTGTGTACCTAAAATATTTGAAAATTTATTATTAATGACGAACCAGTGGTTTTTATTTTATGTTATAGAGAAGAATTTATTATATTGGATAAGTTTTTATGACTATATTTGTTTTGGAAAATAGTTAGAGATAGATGGGAAGTATTTTTACTCATTTATAGATATAAATTTTTTTATAAGTTATATTTATTACATAATGAATAAAAAATAAATTTTTGGATATTTATTTCATTTAATATGAAATTTATTGGAAGTTGAATGATGCATAAACAAAAGATGAAATAATAATTAGGAAATAGAATCATTTCAAATAAGTATATTTTCATATATTTTGGGATAATAAAATAATTCTCCAATATTAGGAAAAGGACATTGACCCAAAATTATATCCTTTAATAATCTTATGTGATAAATCAAAATTCATTTTAAAAGATCAAATATTTTTGGGTTTTTGATCCATTTCATTCCATTTATCATTCACTTTATCTTTTGATGAGTTCCCTCTATCATTCTCTATAATTATTTATGATGTTCTTCCAAGTATACATCAACACTTTCCTCGAATGAAATAACATATGAAAACATAGAATATGTTATTCCATATGATCTTTCTACTTCCATTTCTCTTTTATTAGTATAATATTTTATTAACTCTTTTAGGATGTGGGTCTTCCAATAATGTTATTTGAAAATGATAAACTCATGATTATCGAGATCCAGTTAAAATTGTAAGGAATAAATTTATTTAAATTGGGGTGATTGTAAAACACACAATTATAAAATAATAATGTTGAATTTGATTTCATATTTGATATGTGACATTATGGTTAAACAAGCAATAAAATATGTTTATTCAATTTTCATATCTTTGATAGCTAGCAGAACATGCAACCTTGAGTGAATGTTAATCATAATATAGTATAACCATTAATAAAATTTATAGGTATGAATAATTAATTAATTAATTAACTAATTATGGTTATTTATGTTTACAAATAAAAAATAATCAAATAAATAAAAAAATAAATGCTTTCTGAAAAAACATTATTTTTTCTAAAGGATGGATTAGTCATTAAATTTTTGAAAAAATAAAATTTAATTATTAACACCTATAAAAAATTATTTTATGAAATTGAAATATTTTTATTATATGATAATAGAAAAATTATGTTAAGGTGATTTTTTTGATTTTTCTGACAAAATTCATTTTTGGATGAAGAGTGAAAAAGACTAAATTTTATTTCAAAATTTTATTTTCATTTTAATTATTTAATATTTTAAACTATACTATATATTAGTTTTAAAGTAAAATTATTTTACTTTTATAGAATTTATTTTTTTTTTGGTCAATTAATAAATTTTAATATTTATTTTTTAAATATTTTGATTATTTTCCCATTAAAAACCGACATTCCCATCTCATTTATGTGGTTGAATTTAAAATAACATTTTCTGATTATAGGAAATTACTTTTTCAAAAATAATATTTATATTTGGATAAATAATAATTTATAATTCCAAATTAGGTCAACATATTTTTTGACCAATAAAAATAATGATAACAAAAAAATATTTGCTAAAGTTAATGTAAAAAATGGATTTATAAGGGGTTTAACAAAACCATATAATGGTTATAAATTTTAAAAAACACTTAAAAAACTAATTTTACGGACATATATCAATATTATATTTTATGGGCTCGATATTTATTAATTCACATGATTTGTGAAATGATAAAAATGTGGGCATAATTGAATCTTTTCAACAATTACAAGTCTATCACTCATCTCACAAACACCTTCACACCCTTTTGGTTCATCTAATACCATCTTCAATCACATCAAAAATTCTATAATACTATCCTAGAAGTGCTAATTTTTGAATAATGACACATTTGAAGGTGTTTTAATAAATCATATAGAATATAAGAGAAGAAGAGGTAATGTTCATCGATGAGATTTTTTTATTTCTTCATTAAACCCCATCAATAATAATTTTACCATCATTATATAATAAAATTAATATATTCCATATACTTGTATTTTTATATATTTAGGTATTTACATAAAAACATCCCCACTTTCACCAAATGGGTTACAAAATCACCATTTGTGAGTACAACAGACTACCACATCACTTACCCATGACAGTCTTGTATCAATTAAAACCCTTCATAATTTGGTACCTTGATTGATATCAGATATATATATATATACATATGATATTTAAAACATAATTATACATATTGTGTAATTATTTCGAATATATATATATATATATATATATGTATTGAATTCCCTTTCCTATTGGATAGGATAATATCTCTTGTGTGTACGGAAGACTACCACCTAATGAAGTGATGTTATTCATCATTCTATAAAGATTTTAATGGAATGTAATATGTATATTGGTAATATATAATTGTTATATTCATTAAATAACTATGATATTATTAAAATAGTAATCATTATAAAAATCCAATACACTCATAGATATACAAATTAATAAATAAATATTTATCATTTTAGTTCTTTCTATTTTACTCACTGAATGATGATAACATTATTCATGTACATGTGACCTACCTCCATCACAATGAAATGTGACTCTCTTTTCATCACCACACCACATGGATTGTATATATGTATATTTAAAGAAATAAAATTATGTATTTTATATTATGATCATTCTATAATGATAAAATAGTTCGTGCCACTTTTTTATAATGATAATTTAAAAATGAAAATGATACATATATATATGTGTGACCTACCATCTCCATCATCATAACATAATTAATTTTTCAAAACTATTATTCATAGTTATCCTTAAAAGTAAAATTGAGTTTAAAATATAATAATAACTTCATTTTATTATTCTATATATGATAGAACCAAATAATTTTCACCTGAATTTTAACTTTTAAAACAATGTAAGAAAAAGAAAATAATGAAATCAATACAAAAAAATAATTTAAATAATTCATTTTAATTGATTAACGAGTAATAAGATTTTATAAAAGGATTATATAAGATTATAAAAATAATTATATTATTTTCTAATAAATAAATAGAATGTTTAAAAACACTATATAACAGGTTAAATGATGTTCTACACAATGAAATCATAAGGATTTGGATTTCAAAAATCAATTTCCATTCATTAGTTTAAATATACACTTCATCGATTATGACATGGTACGGTTTTCGGTATGATTAATTTTTATTTCTTAATTTTGTATTTCGACTTGTGATATGTGGTTTTATATTTAAAATAAACTAGTAATTTATTTATTAACCTTGATTCCAACATTATAATCATTCTAGGGTATTTTTCCACAATCTCATTCTAATTGAGATTGCTTATCCATGAATTTCAATTGAAGGATAATATTTGAACATTTAAAATAAAAACCATTTAATAATATTTTCATATTTTTAATCTTTATATTTTCAGGTGATAATACCTTTTTTCCAATCTATGAAACATAAATTAATATAGAGAATGCTTTAATGAAAATATGACTTCATTTAGCTATTCAATTGGAAATCAACTTTTTACAAAAAGTTATTTTCTCAATATGATTTAATAATTTCATGAATGAATTATTAAACGAATCTTCACATACTTTTACTTTTTACAGAAACAATTAAAGGAATCTTCCTTTCTTTTTATAAACATGGAAAATTTCAATCATTCTTACTGGGAAAAATAATTGTTTATTTTAAGTTATATGACACACATGATAATTACCACCATCAAGACTGTAATTTATTTAAATAATCCTTTTCTAATTTAAAAGTATTTTTTAATGATTTTTGGCCCAAAATTCTGGAAATTTGTCATTTTTAAAATTTTATTTTCCCAAAAAAGGATTTTCAAAAATTATTATGTTTTAAAAAGCGATTTTCAAAATGAAAAGGAAATTTTCTTCATTATTTTTTACATATATGTTAATTTGTATCTATATTAATCAATGATAATAACTCTTTATTATTAATACAATGGGGATTTTTTCTATAAATAAAATTCTAATTCTTCCATGGGATGGTTTATTATCATTTTGACCAAAAATGTATTCACATTATCTTCTTTGATTCATTATAATAATCAGTAACATTCAATTTAATTATTCACATTCTTAGGTTAATTATTTTTAACTTAAATATCTATATTATCTATCACCGAAATGTTCATTCCTTAAACCTCATATCATTTCATCATAAGGCATTCCATATTTAATGTTATTTTTTTATATGAGGAAATATTGGTAAATACATTTTATTCAATCAATATGGTTATCTGATGATAAGGAACATTGTTTATGAATTAGAATAGTATTTGAAAAATTATTTGGGCATTCAATATATATGCGGGATCTAGTTATAGATATCCCCTTGATGAATAAATCGTATCATTGGTAGAATTAGTGGGATTTCGTTAGTAAGATTGGTTTCTACCCATTAATTTTAAACATTATTATGGATATATTTTGATGATAGAAGTATCATGATCCTAGAAATTTAGACATCTAATAATATAGAATTTCCATCATTATAAATTATGTAAATATTATCCATGATATTTCTACTATGATATTACCTCTAGATTCATTTCACTACAAGTTTGATGATTAATGGGATATTTTTTAGTTATTTACATATTCATTTGATTATGCCTTACCCAATTATGAAGGTCATGTTATTAAATAATGGCATGAAATTTATGTTATTTATCTTCCATAATGATTATTCTAGTAAAATTATTTATATGGAATGTGTTTTTAGTTATTTTACTTTCTATGTTGATTATGATCATTGATTTATAACTAATTCTGCTTTATATAACCATTACTATTTATGTGAGATCACCCTGATTTTATTTCTTTTCATAAGAATCAGGGAAGTGTTCTATGGAAGACATGAAAGAATATTAGTGTCAGAATAATAATATTATCTAAATAATTGTAGTGTAAATTATGTATTGAAATTTAATATAGGAGTCATGTATATATTCAATTTATGAAGAAAAATTAACTATAAATTCATTCAAGATACAATTCCATATATATTTTTTCTAATTAATTAATGAAGGAACAATCTCTGGGGTACTATGGACAAGAACACTACAAAACATAACACATTATTTTAAATCAGAAATCAATAAATTTCATTATTATAAATACTATTCATAACTTTCTTCTTATATAAGAATAAATTTATTTTTTACTTTTAAAAATACATTTTAATAAAATTGTTTTTATAGAATTATACACGGTTTTATTAAAATTAGTCTTTATCACTATTTAAATTGAATTAAATGAAATTTATTTACTATTTGGTTTCAAAATATTAAAATTAGGCCAAAAAAAATTATTTTTATCTATAAAAAAAGATACCTAGGTAATGGTTTGTCACAATAGTAAGGGCTAAAATGTGGTATAATTTTTAAATTAAGAGATAAACTAACAAAAATTAAAACAATTATCACTTAATGGGTGTATGAGGTGTTAATTGAACTTCCCAAATACAATCCTTGATAAATGCTATTTTGGATCCTTTTTCCATGATTTTTCCCTTTTATATTAACAAATTAGTATCTACAAAAACTCATCTCCTCTCACTTATCCATGAACCCCCTACAACCAATTAGATGACAGACCTGAAATTAAAATTAAGGCATATAATATGTCACACATCAATAAATAATAATGATAAAATAAATTGATTATGATTTAGTATTAGGAAATGTCTAAAGTTCTTTCATAATAATGAAGGCTTCCAAAAGAATATACAAATTCATATTTCATGTAATCAGTTGTTATCCCTCAATTTTGATTACCATATTCATATAAATGATACCAATTATGATATATTACATTATTAAAATATAAATAATATCATAAAATTTAAATATTAATAATATTTTTATAAAAACACATGATTATATTACTCAGTTGTGTATTATAGACTGTTCTTATTTAGGACAATTAACTTCCTACAATGTTGTTTCTATACAATTTTATCATGTATCCATAAGAATTATTAATTGAATGTAATATTTGGTATTAAAAACTTAATAATCTTATTTTTATTTTATAATAGTTATATTAATATTTAATTTATTTTCAATGTTCAACCACTTGATTCTTTCAAAATTACCGAATAATTAATGTTATGGGGTTGATCTTCATGAATCATACATGAAAATCCCATGGAATGAACGTAATGATTTATAAATGATTATGAATCTTATATTCCGGTAGTTTTAATTTTTTGGATATGATGAACTCATGATCATCGAACCGTGATAGAAACTATATTATCAGGACCTATGAGAAATAAGGGAAGCTACTAACAACTGATGATAAATATAAAATAATAATAATTTATTACTATGTAATAATAGTATATATGATTAATATTGAGGGTGACCAACATTAATAAGGTTACTAATGAGATTATTAATTAGATTTATTATATTATACTATAATATAAAGTATATCTATGAAATATATTATCTAAGGCAATAGTTCATTATCTCAATTTCAATTCCCTAGGACATGTATCAAATTATGAACCATGATTTCTTTTATATGGTTTAATTAATTACAATATTTATTACTGTAAAATTAATGTCTCTTATTTCACTATATTTTAATTTTAATTTCAGGACCCAATTTAAATTTACTTTGATTCATATATTTTCAAAGTAATAACAGTTTTCACTTCTCAATTTTATTTCATTAAGATATATTACATATTCAATTTTTTTTTTATTTTTTATGGTGTATATAATTATCATTAATTTTATATAAGAATAATTTTATTTTAGATCATTATATTTAGAAAATAATTCAAGGTTATATTTTTCAGGGGATTTTGTTTTGTTGGGTACCAAGACATAAATGTTTCATCTCTAATCTCTCATTTTATTAGAGATTATTTAGGTATAAATTTCAATTCGAATATAATTTATATCCATTCACTCTATAATTTCATATATTTTATTCTAATCTTTTTATTTCAAGGGTATCAATATCTTCTTCACATTTTACATGTATTTACATCATAAAACAACCAACAGAATGTTTATAAGTTGAACTAATCATATATATTTTTTATAGTCTAGAATATCTCATATACATGTAAATAATAATTAAATAATTTTATTAATATCTTTAGATATAATCTCATAATTTATTTAGTTAATTTTATAAAACCCATATGTTTTTATCAAGGGTATTGAAAGTAGTATTTTAAAACATTTATTATACATGAAATTTTCTACTAATTTGACACTATTTAGATAAGTGTAAAAATAAAATTCCATTATAACATTATCCAAATTAATTCCCTATTCTATCATCATAATTAAATTTATTTTCAAATATTAATTTTTATATTTTAATATTTTTGAAAATAAAATGATATTTTCTAATATTTTTAAAAGAAAATATCTAATGTTATTTTAAATTAATATTATTATATATCAAAAAAATTATTTTATTATAATTTATATGTAAAATAACATAATTATATCTTCCATTTTCATTTGGGGGATGGCTTATAATAATTATTTGGAAAACATTTTTGTAACACATTTCTTGGTCCATGGTTCTCCAAGATTTTATAAAGTTGTGAATATGTTACTATTTTTAAGATAAATACTTTTATATATAATGATATTATGGGTGGGACTAAAAGTATATAGCTACCCAAAACCCTTGGTAATGTTTTAATATCTTGATATATATTATGTTTTTCATTGGACGTATGATCAATACAATGACAATCCATATTATAATATACCTTACTTCATGACTTATGACATAAAGTTTTCAGATAATATTCTCCACGAACATCATGAGGCCTATTTTTTTTGGATATTTTGTCAGAACATAATGAAATGAATCATGGGAAAATGAAAATTATTTTAAAAATCCCTAAAAGGCTCTAAAATTTCCTTTTCTCTTTTAAAACTACATGAATAGAAAAGATTTGTACCTAATAAAGGTATATGTTATAATTTTTAATAGGTGATTTATCAAGGAAGGCTATAGGGTAATGTAGCACATGTGAGTCTTGATACTTATCATGGTGAAAAAATATGGGTGAGAATCATAAAATGAACACATTATCAAGATATATTATAATAACATGGTGGAAACATGGGAATGTTGAGACAAAATAAAAAATGATGTTATTAACATAATTCAAGGATAAGAAATATGAAATCATAAAATAATGTTCTTAGGATAAACTCACATATCCTATACATTATATCTCATGATATAGAAATATTACAAAATTTATTAGAGTGGTATATAATTCCATTCCCACTGATCACATTCATTTAATTTACATGTATAAGTTTGACCCATACATCATATAATATAATGAAATATTTAATAACTATAAATCTGAGGATTAAGGAGATTGGGATATATACATGGAAGTACAAAAATAATGAAAGAGATATAGATCTATGTGAATACCCTTAAGAATAAATGGAGATGCGTTTTAAACACATAAATTTCTGCATTGAAAATTATAGGATAATTTTGTCAGTATAATGAGGGTATATAATGTATCACCCAGATATTTTATTGTATGCCATATTTTTTTAATATATTATATATATAATTTTGAATTTAACAACCATCTTAAATGATATGTGAAATATTATTATAACCTCTCTATAAATATTATTATAACCTAGCCATTATAATGATGCGTATGTATATGATTTTCCAATTTTGAAATTTTTTGTTACACAAGTATATGAATATTAATTCTATATATATATATATTATTAAATATATTGTTTAACATCCATACTGGGTGATTTTTAGACATGATTTAAAAATAAATCCACTTTTACACATACAAAGCCATATTTTTCAAAAGGCAGGTTTTCTACCTAGTGATGGAGCCCTTCATTTAAAAATAAATTTTAAAAATTTATAATATTTTATATGAAAAAATAATGTTCATTTTTGAAATATTAATGTTTTTATTTTTATAGGCTTAATTGTTTGTATTTATCTCTTAATTTTTATTTTTTGATGAATAGTGAAAAGTATTGCATTTTAGTAGAAAAATTACATTTCATCCAAATAGTTTATACTGGTAAAGTATATTTTAATTTTTTTGAAGTAAAATAATATTAAATCTACATATATTAATCCAATTATGATCATTGGAATATTTTCATATTGAATTGGGATTTTAAAATATTGTAAACTTTTGAACACGTTCACTATAAAATCATGTTTTCTCTACCTTTATACGGGACTAATTTTAAATTAATTTGACATAATTCTATTTTTTTGTATTTTCAAAAAAGGATTTCATATTTCAATCATATGGTCCAAATTTAGAAAATTTCTCCGTTTTATCTGATGGATATATGAATAGTATAAAATTTGATAATAATGATAATTTATTGAATTAATATTTTATATAATTATTTAAAAATCATAAAAATCATAAATAATCTAAAGACTACAATATATCGTCTAAAATGGAATTCCATATTCATATATATCCCATTTTATGAATTTTCATTTAGAATTACATTAGTATATTTAAATATTTTGAGAAATTCTGAAAGTGCCCCTCACTACAATTATAAACAGAAACCTCCTATCTCACTTCTTTAAAACACTTTGATAAAGCTATATCAACATAACACTCCCTATTTTTCTTAAAAACATTTTTATCAATGATATATGGGATCTTTTTTCCCTCAAAAGGTGAACCCCAATGTCTATAAGTGGAGAACTAAAGAAAGATTATTTATAAAAAGATAATCATCTTTACTAACTCTTTCAAGTTAATTTCATCTTCTATAAACTCTTCATGTGTTTTTATCTTGGTAAAGTAATAACTATATTTTAATACATATGGTAGTATGTTATTATGGGACAACTATATTTCACTTTTTTATCCTGTGAAAAGAACACTTTGCATGCATATTTACGGATCACAATCTCCACACTATGGTGTATTTTTTTCATTACCACATTAAATGGATGGTAAAAATGATTAAAATTTTGGATATGTAGGACAATTATTAAATTATATATATTATTAACAATTATTTTGTCATCTAATTACCATTTTACTCAATAATGGAATGATATCATTGCTGTTGGGTATGTATGGCATACTTTCTTCAAGATGCGATGTGATTCATATTCCATGTTAAACATTAAATAATGGTAATAATAAAATATTAAATTATTATGTATGTTGTTTATACATTTAATATTATTTTTTTAAATGATGGATCAATATAAATTACAAAAGAACTAGGGTATTCAAGATAATATATGCAAGTAAAAACAAGGAACCTAACACCTGAAACAAGGGTAATTTCAATATATTATTGATTATTGGGTGATAATATGTTATAAAAGTATGATATAAGATATGAAAAATATTAATATTATTAAACAATAAATTAATACAAAAAAATTAATTTTTTTAAAAGAGTTCAATGTATAAAATGCAAAGTAGATGTGTGAGGTAAGGCTTTCTTGTCAGCCTTCAATTTTTTTGAGACAATCCTTATTCGACACTTATTTATTTTATTTTGTGTACTTACCATTTGATATATCATATCATGAACCTCTCTATATTCATTGTATTCAATTTTTCATATAATGTTTATTAATTTTATGGTTCATACAATTTGATTTATTATAATGCAGTAATGTATTTTGTAACACAATTTCATGTCATCGGGCTAAAATAATGTTCTTTGATTATGTCATGATAATATTATGTGAGAAATTAATTTTCATGACCTTGTGATGTATTTTAACATGAATTATGTGGATTTTTAGCATATACACATAATATATTCCTTTTATTAATTATGTCATAAATTATATTATCTTTATATGGGACTTCTTCTCAATTTTCATTTGTTGAGCAATATTTTGATGATAGGCACATAAATTCATTTATTATAGGTAAATGACTCCCTTTTTACATTTTATATGATATTTATTATTATCACGATATTTAGGTTTTCTTAAATTTAATTCAATAATAAGATAAATTAGTTATCAAAATTAAAAACGTTTCAACAAAAAGAATTAATTTGTCTTGAATAAACATCCTGATATAAACAATTTTGAGGAACGATCTTGATAGTTCTAGGGTTTCAACCCACATACCTAAATTTTTATGGATATTTATATTGAATTAATCTATCTTGAAGAAATATATGGATAGTTTAGACTTCCAAACTTATGAATTCCATCATTATTGCTATTTAATGTGATTAATCGATTACATAGGATATCCATGGTTATGATCCAAGATCATGTGCATATTTATAGAGAATTATTTGATCAAATTATATTTCTGTTATATTCTTTTAATGTTATTTGGGGAATGTGTGATCATTTATTTACCCTTTCATGTCAATTATAATTATTGATTAAATTTTTCTTCCCCTAAACATAACACTTACAGATTATTATAGATCACATTTTTTTCATTTCCATAGGTTATTATGATAAGATCGTTGAATGATCTTTAAAGATTGATTTTTTTTTGGTTTTGTTATTTTTTTCTTTTATTTTCTTTTCCTAATGTAAAATGGATTTCAAGTATGAATATAGAATTAAAAAACGTCTAAACTATTCAGAATTTTTGGATTTGAATTCTGTATCTATGCCAATATAATAAATTATGGAACCAAATCTGGGATACTATGGTTGGGCTATTTATAGTTTTTATCAGATAATTTTTAGTAAAACTCTTGGGAACTATATTTAATAAAACATAGATTATGAATCATAACCCAATAAATGAATTTGAGGATAAGTCTACGTATAGGAAAATATCCGATTGATTTGGTAAAGATAATATATAACCTATTTTATGCCAATTGATTCATTATTTGAGAATAATACAGAATAATTTAGACTTACTATAAGAAATTATTCCCAATTATGTGATTTTATAATATGATCAGTGTTTCTCACATGGTGATTTTTTGGTTTTAGTCAATGGATGAAACCAGAAAAAACCAGGTTGACATATTATGTGACCAAACATGTGTTGATGAGAAAACAAGTGGGATAATGACATGAGTAAAGAATTTTTTGATTAATAACAATAAATTATCATGATATATTATTAACAACTAAATCCTCAGAGAAACTCTCATACTCACCAATGAAAATAATGACAGAGTTCACAGAAATCCCAGATGGTGGAAACCATAGAAGAAGGAAGATCTAGTTTCTTATATATTAATAATATTATAAGAAATACCCAGGTGATTTTTTTAGAGGAACTAGGAAATTTTTTCAGAAAAGAAAAGAATGATATGATGTAATTATTTTATGAGGGTAAATGTAATATAGGGAATAATGGTCTTCCTAAGGTATTATCAATTGTATACAATTTTAAATGTGAATGGTATGGTAATTGAGAATAATTATGTCATAGGGAGAAATTTAATGGAGAGAATAAAAAATTTTATACATGTAATTGTGATACAATGGTTGATGAAGAGACAATGAATGATCAATGAAAGAATGGTGTAATTAAGAAATAATTTAATGAAGTGTAGTTATTGGTTTAATGATGATGTATACTGATTAATGTATATATGTATTTTGATTCAATTTTTTTTCAATGATAATTTATTTATAACAATCATGTGATATTAAATGATTTTACTATCTTACTTCTTCTTGAAGTTTTATTTAGTATATGGTGAATAGTATATATATCCAAGGAATTGATTTTGTGGAAATTTGATATTTTTCAAACACATGATTGAGGTACGATAATATTAATATGTGTTTAATATGGATATAATAAGAAATTTTATTTATGGGGTATAATTTGTTACCATGAAAGTGGTGATTTATTTTATGGTTTTTGTTACCTTAGTTGGATTTACTATTTGTTTGGATTTAAGAAATATATTCAATAAGATGAGATATTATTTTTGGAATCGTGCCTATTTTTATTAATGAATATATGTGATTAATGTATTAATATATTTAGTATGTGATAATAATAACTACATCATATTTCGATAGTCTTATATTAATTGTATTTTGGAAATGGAGTGACATTCGTTCTAAAATTTTTGACAGATTTATTTTGGATAATTGTTGTTGTTAACTACTTTTAGAATGGATTAAGGTAAAGTTTAGATATTTTTGTTTTTTATATATTAATTATCATATTGTATAATACTTTATACCCATTTTGTTTTTTTAATTTTTAGAGTACAAAGGGTTTTCTTTTTGTTTCTTATGAATCTAAATAAATCATAATGATTATCTATCTCCAAATGTAATATAAAAAATGGAAACAGATTAAAGAAAAATACAAGGATGAGATTGTTTTAATGAAATGGAAATAAATAAATAATGTTTATTTACTCAATATCTTATCTTCATTATCAATGAATCATTCAAATGTAGGAAATATATTTAAAAAAATTATCTATATACATTTTTAACTGGTAAATCAATGGCCTTTTAATCAATCATAGTCATATGGTTTTGTGATGGTTAATGTTTTAATGACTTTATTCTAGATCACTATGTATCCGAACATTATAGTTATATTTCTCTTCAATATACTTTTTTTCACTTCCCAGTGATGTTTACCTCTTTAAAATCATACTTTTTACAGACCCTATTTTCAATTAGGGTTTGACCATAAAATAATTTTCAAGTATCAATCTCTCATTTTTGAAGAGAAATTTCACATTATGAGGATGAAATTTAGTAATGGATAGATAAATTCATCACCCCATGATTTTATGGTATGTGTCATTTTAAATTTACTCTCTCATATTTATTACGTTGCATTAAACCCCTAGCTTAAATTAAAAATGAAATATTATTATAATCCACATGTAAATATAATTATATCCTCACTGTTATAATGGTAGGAATGAATTGTATTGACCAAATTATTAAAATATCTCCTACAAAAGTATATTTATATCAATTAAGATTATATATATGAAATAATATATATAATTTTTAACATTCATCCTTTGTGATTTCATTACATGGTATAGAAATAAATCTTAATTTATGCTATAAAAGATATATTTTTGTAATGAAATGTTTTCAACCTTTTAATGTTGGACATATTTTAAAACAAAATTTTAAAACATTTATGTAATTAATATGAAACAATAATCTTCATTTTTGAAATATTAACGTAAAAAATTTGTAGGATGAATTTTTTATATTTTTCTGGAAAATTATAATTTTTGATGGATTTTGAAAATACTGGATTTTAATTTAAAACGGTCTTTTCATCTACAAAATATTATATAGTTAAATGGAATTTTAATATTTAAATGTTAAGTTATTATAATTATACATCTATTAATCCAATAATTTTCATTGGAATCTCTTATATATATATTTTTGATATAACTATATTTCAAAATTTTGAACATTTTCACTTTAAAAATCAATTTCATCACACCCTATATGGGATTAATTTTTAATTAATTTTATCCACTTATGAATTTTTAATTTTTAAAAATCAATTCTATATTTGGAATCATAAGGGAAATTTTTTTAAAATAGTTCCCTTCTATACATAGATAATATGAGTATTTTCTAATTTGATAATAATCCTATTTTATGAAATTAATATTTTCTTAAATTATTTAAAAATTGTAATATCCTAAAATAACAACAAATTGGAAAATATATTAATCAATATTTAATCCCCTATTCATTTATAGGCTATTTGTATAAATATTAATCTAGAATATCATTATTATATATTATTATTATTACGAATTTAGAACGTGCCCCTAAAAAAAATATAAAATACAATATCCTCCCTCACATATTCACCGAACATTGACCCATATAGCACAAAGACTCTATTATATTTATCAAAAAAAATTATTATCTATGTTTTGGAGGTGATTATTTTCTCAAATTTCCAACCCTAATGTCTCTACAAGGAGATCCGGATGAGGATTCCTTTAAGGGGAGGTAATCATATTTACTGGATCTTTCATGTTTATTTCTTTTTATACTTTTTATTCATGTTTTTTTACATGATGAAATAATATCCAAAATGAAAGCACCACGTCTGTGTATGTATAACTTACTGGCTGCACATTGTGGTACTTTTTTTTCATCACTACATTAGCTGCATGGTTATAGTGACCAAAATGAGAGAAATATATTAAAAATAGGATATTAGATAAATTATAAAAAATTATTTTACAGTCCTATTCCTTACCAATTGACAAATTTGTGGAATGAAATTGTCAGTCATGTGAACATATATCCTACCATCTCCATGATGTGGAACTATTTATTTTCCAGGTTCAATATTCAAGAATGGTTCTTCAACTATATTAAATGATTAATTATGATATTTATAACATTAACATAATTCATTAACAGATATATCTATATTAAATTTAAAATTACTGTAACTTTCATGATAACATATGCTACATAATATAAGGAAAATAACACCTGAAATAAGGGCAATAATGAAATATTATAAATGAATGATAGATAAAATGTTATAAAAGGAAATTATAAGACATTATAAATATTAATTCGCTTCTATAATAAATTAATATATTTCTACAAACAATTATAAATAAGTTTAATGTATGAAACACTAAAGGTAAGAGTGAGGTAACAAATTTTTTTCTCAGATTTATTTCTGTGAGGTATTCCTTATTCACCACTTATTTATTTTGTATGTATTTATGGTCATTTGATATATTATACAATGAATCTTTTTATTTTCATATTCTTAAATGTTTCATTCCATTATTTTAAATTTTATGTGGCATAATATTCATCTTATTATAATGTGGTAAGATATTTAATAAGTAAATTTTCATTCATTGTGATGAAATTCTACTTCTATGATTATATCTTGATAAGATTATGAGAAAATGACTTTTTATTACCTGATGATGTAATACAATTTATTTATATGTATTTAAATAATATAATTTTAATGAACTCATTTGATTAATTATATCTTCAATTATACAATCATTGTAAGGGATTTTGTCTCAAAATTTATTCACTAAGTCATATTTTGATTTTAGGAATCTATATTCCATTTATGAGGTGTATATAATACCATTTTAACATTTAATATTATATGTTTATATATTATTGTGAAATATAATGTGTTTTTAAATTTTATTAATTTTTGGGATAAATTAGTTATCCAAATCAGATGGGTTTCTACCCAAAATTTTAAATTGGGTTGAGGATAGGTCTTAATAGTAAATATTGTATGGATAATTATGGATTATTTAGGGGTTGGTACCTATATAAGTAAAAATTATTTAGGAATGACCTTGAAATTAACTATATTTAGGAAGGATATTGACATTTTATACATCCAGACTTATACATTCCATAATTATTATTAGTCCATGGTATTAATTGATTACATAGAATATCCACGATCATTTTCCATGATCATGTGATTATATATATACATTTATGGAATTAAATAATATTATTTTATTATGAACATAATATGATAATGTTATTGATGGAATTTGAGAAAATTTGTTAACCTTTCCATGATTATTATCCTTAATTATTCAAGGTAGCATCCATTGTACATAACTAATTCTAAGCATTTGAGATCAGCCATATTCTTATTTCATTACACATATAATGAGGAGGTTATCATTAAATGTGTTATCAAGGATTAATTTTTTATTTTTGCTTAATATTTATGTTATATTTCATTTTACATAAGAGAAATTGGTTTCAGGTATGTATCATACTTTCTGAAAATGCAATGTTGTTTGGTCCTTTGGTATTTGAATCTTGTATATATTCAAATTTAAGAAAGTAAGGCTATGGACATAGGATACTAGTGTCAAGATATTTACACATAATGATGAATGGAATTTCCTAATGATATATAATATTGTCTCTCATAATTTTTAATATATATGTATTTTATAAGGTATTTTTAAGGAAATATCCCATTATGAAAAATTGGAAATAAGAAGGCATAATATAAATAAGGTTCTTGAAAAAATAGGGGAATGAAATGGTTCCTTATCTAGAGATGAAGCTACTAGATGATTGAGATGAATTTATTAAGTACAAAGGAACCTGTTTATAGAGATTTAGATAGAGATAATCACACTAATTGGGTTTTTAGTAATGGGGAGTTATTGGGTTTGTGGGAAATTATTGTGAAATAGAGGGGAATAGTTTTTTCTAATTTCGAAATAGAGGTTTTGGACACAATAATATTAAATTAAAATAACTACAAACCATCCAATAGTTTTTTTCAATGGCTTCTACCAATGTTTATTTTTTAAAAAAAAATTATAAGGATAAGAATATAAGTCCCTAATATAATACCATTGGTGATGTGGATGTGAGACATTTTGATAATGAAATAATTTTGTAATATGAAAATATAAGTATTGTATTGGAAGATTTATTAAGGGTTTCTAAAATTATTAAAATAAATTAAAAAATAGACTAATTTAAAAGTAAAATAAATATTTGTATATTGATCCCAATTATGGGGTATGATGATGTCCTAATATGAGACATATATTTTTTAGTATTTAATTTTGACCAACAGAAATTTGAATGTCTCTGAGAAAGAATAAAATTCACCATTTTCTAATATAAATTTCTCAATTTCAAAAATAATATTAATTATACTGAAATAACTTTATAAATATGATAATTTCCAGTTTAATTATAAATCCATATTTACTAAAAAATACTAGTTTCTAGGATATAAACCACATTATAACTCTTCTTAAAATTTCATTTTACTTCGTTGAATTGTATTATCATCAATAATTGAATATATTTCATTTAATAATAATTCTATATTAATATAACATTTATATAAAAAAAATTATTGAATGTGTCCATATATTGTCTTAATTAGGAGTATATATTTCAAAAAAATATAATTTTTATTTCTTAATATCAATATCCAATCTCTCAAAGAATCATTATATTTATTTTTCAAATAATAGTAAGAAATCATAAATATCATCATTATTAAAAAAATAGAAAATATAGGAATTAAAACTACTAGTTTCTGGACTCTAAATCCCTAATTATACCTATATACACCATATGTGTATGGTGTGGGATAATGACACTTTCTTAGTGTTGTTCGGAAAACAAGGATTGGACCTCAGTCTATACAATTGTCAATTTATCCAATAAATAATTTCTATCCTGCATTATTTTATTAATATAACCTACGTCATGCTCAAGTGAAAAATCTAGTGATTTTATCTCCTTTATAATCACCAATCAATGGGCTTCATAGAATATGATCCTTTTGTTCAACATCATCACTTATTTTTTTATGTCAATTATATTTCTCATAACCCTTAATATATACTAATCATAATGATCAATATACAATGAATATATTATCAATGTCTAGGATGTTAAAATTTCGTTTATATATGAGATGATAAATATTACAATGGTCTAAAATAAACCAAGTAATAAATATTTTTTTAATAATAATATTATTTTATAGGAAATTTATTCATCTAAAAGGCTACTTAATTTATAATAGTTATACTCATTAAATTATTCCCCCTTTAGAAATTTAATTTCACAAACTATAAAAGATGGGGGTACTTCTGTTTGACTTCCTCTTATGGTTCCTAGGTAAAATTCTCAATATTATGGTTCTTCTACAACAATTAGTCTAGTTGAGTTGTCTTGTTTCATAAAGCATTGTCTATATGATATAACATTTGCACTGACTATTCCATGATTGAAATGTCATTAACCAAAAGTCCACCTCTAGGTTTAGTTCATGTCACCAGTCTATTATGTATATTATGAAGATGGATACCTGGAACACCTCATGTATATAGAAAAGCTTATATGGGAGTTTTAGTGGAATTGAAATAGATCCGATGTGATCAATGATCTATAAGGATATTATATTTCTATATCAAGGATTTACCTTCATCCCAAAAAATAACAATTTTATTCCACGGATATATATAAATGAACACCATATATTTGACCTCATACTTATGGTCTCATTATTGATCATGTTCATAGATTTTATGATGACTATTTTTTATTTCATATAAAATTGAATTGTTTAAAAATTATCTAAAATCTGGTGGATAATATTTTTCCCTCAATATTTATTTATCAAACTTCATCTAAACATGTTTGCATCCACCAAATAATTTTATATAGAGCCTCATTAGGTTCCATTGAATGGATAAAATAGAAACACTCGTCTTCTAGGAATTTTCCTAGGGTAAATCATGAATACCAACATCCGTTTAAATCAACTAAACAATATCTCAACATATGGTATAGAGTTTGAATGCTTCTTTTAGACACACGATTACCTGGAGGGCGATAATAAGTATTGAATCTTAGGTATGTATCCATCACTTGTTAGAGGTTTTTCTAGATCATTGAGGTAAAACATGGAAATCAATTAGATATAACAGAGTGTTTCAATCCTTTTAGTATTACCACATACCTTATGTATGTCTTGGAGATATGATCAAGAGATAAATATTAAATAATAATAGTAATAATTAAATTCTCATAATGTTTACAGTGATCGAATACACCTTGATGGTTTTATATCTTTTATATGGTATTGGGAGTCCTAGGTTAAATATATGGTTATGATTTATTGTTTTCTTTATAGGTATGGGAAATGGGTGCATCTTACAATTACAATTATCTTTTTTTACCTTTAATTGGTAGCATATAGAGTGTTAATATATAAATTCAATAGTATCCACTTATTGTTATCAAACCTAATGTTTTTCTTTATATCTCTCTATATATAATTTCTTCACCAATGAATTTAGAATGATAATCTACATGTATAATATAGATGTCCCCTCTTCATTTTTTGTTTTTATGGGACACCTATTTTTTCCAAACATTATTACTCCGGCAATAGAAAAATGGACTTCTATAAAATTTGATAGATTTTTCTATAACACCCCATCATTTTCAGCTCCCTTATTCCTCTCAATATTGGATGGATTACTAGTTGTTTGAGGAATGTATAATAGATAACCCTTTATTATTTCCTTTTCTAAACATTATTTTTCCATGAATATTTAATCACTTTCATTCCTCATAATTAATAGGGTTTCAAATTAATTTTTAATCTTAGTATAATATTCATTGTCCCCATCAAAAGATGGTAATGGATTAAATAAATTATAATCAGTGATCAACTATGAACAAATTCAATTGATAATATTTAGGTCCTTAATGTGAATATATACTTGGGGATTTTTTAATCTGTTATCTACCAAAATTATCCTAAAAGAGATAATTTCAAAAAAGTTATAATTAAAAAATCACTGAATCCACATATTGATCATTTGTTGAATATTTCTTCTCATGGGTAAATAATTGATAGAAGTCATACACTATAAATCATATATTATTTATGAGTCAACACCCCAAAACAATTTATATGACTCACTGTAGAACACATATCCTTCACCATTGGTGGATAATCATAGCCTAGTTATAGTGGTTATCCTTTTCTTTAACTTTTTAAACCTCTCCCTATATTAATCTGTCAAAAAATATAACTCCCTTCGAATTATTATAGTGTATGGAACTAAAAACCATTATATTTTTTGAAAATAAATGGGAGAACTCTTTTAATCATGGTAAAACATGGTTTTACTTCAAACACATTGGTCAAATACACCCTTGAATTTCAGTTTTTTAAATGATTCATAATTATCCATTTGAGGATGGATTTTTTCCCTCTGAATAGTGATCCATCTGATCAAGATCCCCTCCATGGAGACTTCAAAACATTATGTTTCTCTGATAAAAAAAGTGGCCAATAATGAGAGAACCCCATTCCCAAACTATGATATGTGGTTTCATCGTAACTACATTTAAATCCCACCCTTAACTTGAAAGTATATCTAGTAATTTCATGTCATGATGATGAGGTTAATATTTATTATAACTATTTTCATCATCCTCTAGTTGGATCGAGGCCTAATAATCAGATTACTCTAACTATGATCCATAAATCAATTGGATTTATTGAATTTTATAGTTTTTCATTTTTTCTCATCGATGATCTCAATGTTACTGTTCAATTCAACATAGTCGATGAATTATTTCATTTATGTTATAACAAATCATTATTGATTACATGTAACAAAATTGATATCACCAAGTGATATCCTTTAATTGTTAAGAGCTATGAATCCACGATCCTCCCAGTTCAGTTTAGATTTGTTGGATTACCACTTCATCTATTTTTTATTCCCGTTCTACTACTGTGAATCTTATTAGAAAACCTAATAGGAATGACTATGCTACTTTGGTACCTTCTAAACCCTCGAATTCTCACCTATTTACATCAGATTATATTTATATAGAACTACCTATAAGTATATTAATTATTAATGGGTCATAATGATTCTTTAAGTATGTTTTCTTTGAGAATATCTCTTATTATTACTATCTTTTCATCATCTTGTTTTATTTTTGTATTTCAAACATCAATTTTGTTTTATTTTAATTCAATGATTTCTATAAATAATTGATAAATAATTTAAATTTGTGGGTGATTTTAAATTTTTATATTTTCTTGAAAGATATAAATCATCTTTTAAAAATAATAAAAAATGTATGAATTATCTAAATTTGATGAATCAAATGATCTATGAACCTATATAAAGGTATTTTCAAATTCTGTATTTGGTTACATGGTGTGAGTTTATCAAGAGGAGACACCACCAGAACATCAAATTTTTAAATATTTTATATTGTTGAAATCCATTCCACCACAAGTTCATGATACACATCTATAATGTTTTGAGATAAAATGGATAAAAAGAATTCACTACATAAAAAGATTACATGTCATGTAAAATTAAACATCATGAATTTATTGGGAAACTAAAACAAAAAAAATAAATGGTGGGTAATGGTTAGATGAAAACCATTATAAAACCACACTTTATTTGCACAGAATGGGAGATCTATGAGGGATCCTTGATTATGGGGAACTATCATGACATTGACCACCACAGAACTCAGATTTTCATCTCCTTAGTTTGTTTTTATTTTTATTTTTTTACCATATCACGAATACCTTTAGGGGTTTAGTTTATTGTTTCATGGAGTAAATGATGAAAACATAATCATTATATAATTTATTTTATTTTTAAACTCAATATTTTATGGGATTTTATATTTTTATTCATTTCTTCCTCTTCCCATATTGTTTTTTCTTTACCATTGTGAGTAGGGATAGGAAATGGGTTTAATTTATTCATTTATTTGAGAATGATCATTGGGTGATTTTATTTAATTATATTGTTTAATCTGATATCTATGGTTCATAACTCTATCATAACTATTGGGTTTATTCTTACCTTATGTTTAAATAATTTTTCTACTTTTCCATTCATTGCATTTTGAAGTGCACAACAATGAGAGGAGTGGATATTTAGATGGAGAGTGTTTAAAATTCCCATTGAACACTATATGACCCGATTCTATTAAATTCATGGAAAATAACTTATTATTTATTACCATTGAACCCATGTAAATATATTCCATTCTTCCCAAAATCTATTTTCTACTTTCCTAACCCACATTCTTCCCTAATCACATGATAAGTTGTTTGCATTAAATTTATATGGATTTTAATTTAGATAATTATTTTTTATTTAAAAAATATTTTCTCTAATATTGTCTCTCTATTATCAACCATAGACATTCATATACTATATTATCATGTAGATTAGTGCGTTGTCTAACTCGTGTAATATAAATATGATTTATGTAACCTACAATAATTAACAATTCCCCACATATTATTAGTGGTCATCTAGATTATAACATCATTCAATCTCATATGTCATGGATCTCAATACCACTTGTGAATTCCAATTGTATTAATCATTTAAGAGGGAATTGAGATTTAGGGGAACCGTTCATTTTTGGCTTTAAGGATGGTAAGACTATCAATATTATTATTCCTTATGATGACCTTTTAGTGTGTGAGGGTCCTTTTTTATCTGATATGGGTAAAGCTGGTTCTCTTTTTAAAAATGTTATTTTTCTAGTGTTTATCAAAACAATTGGATAAGAAAATATATAATGCGAGTAAATTTATCATCGATTATATCATATATAAGTGGAAATACATTGTTGAATGACCAGACTGAAAATCATGCTTGGGAAAAATTTCGCAATTCCTTCGTATTGGATAATTTTAAATCATCTGAGGCTATGAAAACATAATTAATCAAATATGGATCCCATTATGGTAAACAACTAGTTTTTGATTTGGAGGGGTTCAAATTTGTTATGGATAATTAATCTCAACTACAATGGAGATATTATAACACTCTTAACATTATTATTATGAGGTCAATTGTAACCCCTCAACCTTTGGCAATGGTTATATATGGTGAAAAATAAAATGAGATCCTCTTAGATAGATTCACTAGTAAGGAAGAAAAAAGAGGAAAAATAACCGGGTATTATTGTCAATTTTGGATGACATGTTGGAGGAGTACTTTGAGACCGAAGCTTCATATGATGATTTTAATAGGATGACTAGGAGGATAATTCGCATTTTTACTAATAAGGGAAATTTTTCTTGGATCGATTAGAAAGATCATATTTTTTATATGACGATTTGATCAAAGGTAGATAATTATAGATGATTATATTCATAAATTGGATACAATGTCCTAACATATTTAATATATTATCAAGGATGATTTGGATACAAAGGCCACCTATAATTTATAGAGATTATAAATTGGGAATGTATATAAAAAACTCAAACTATCATTAAATGAATTTGTGATTACTTATGATGTCTAATTGGGTTTTGGTATAAACAGGTGAGGATTCAAACTTTCTTCAGAGAATCTATTTTAAATTAAATTGTGGGTTTTTATTCAATCGTAGATATATATTGGATGCTGATAACATACTATTGGAATTATAAATTCTCTATACATAACAAGAATTTACAATATTTCACATATACACATTCCATTCCAAAAACATTCATTATATCATTAAAATGATCTTCATGTTATTATTTTAGTTTGGAGTAGATAAGGACATCATCTCATGATACTACCAAAATATTTTTTAAGAAATGCCTAAAAACTCAATTCATCATTTCCATTAAGATATCTAGTTACTTTTTAGTCCAAATGATTCAATTTTATCTCATCATGCCCATATTTTGAATAAAAATAAGTATTTGGGATAACCCTCGCATACACATTTACATGATAATATCATTACCAAATATCTTCCAAGGTGATGTACTCAGATCCACATAGCTAATCATTTAATGTATAAATACCTAGATGAAGAGACTTATTCTTCATTGTGATATTTGTGAGCTCATTATAATCAATGCAGAGGCACATTGACCCATCCTTCTTCATAATTAATTGGACTGATACAAAAAAATGAGGCACATGGGATTATAAACCCCTTATCTAGATTCTACTATAGTATCATTTTGAGCTTTTAATGGTAAACAACAAAAATTATATATGGATTATTGGATATAGAAAAATATTTGAGTATATGTTCAATTAGTAATTCAACCTCTATGAAAGTAGGATATCCAATAAATTCTTTGGAAAACACATCAGTGAAATCTCATATAGTGTGATTTTCATAAATGATGATCTTTCCCATAGCCTCTATCATTTTAGAAATAAACACTTAAAATGAAAGGAACTAATATCGATAATTAATATTATGATATGAAATGAGATCTATTATAAACCATGAACTAGTATATATTTAGTGGTTGATTAGATATATGGATGTTTGTTTCATTATTAATGAAATTTATATTTTCACTAATTATGGAATGTCAATCCATAGCAAAAATTTCATCAAATTATGAAAATGGGAATATCACAATTTTTATTTGGATTTTAAGGCTATAAATATTGGAAGGGGAAAAGTTATATAATTAGGTTGAGTAATTACCCCATTGAACATCTTTATTGATAACTATATTTCCATGTTTTGGGTATGTATTTGAATAGTCAACATAAACATTCATGATGCTAATGAAATTCCCTGAACGTCAAATATATAATTTTATGTTCATGATTGGATAATAAGACTAGATGGTGTAAATTTATAGTTATTTTAATAAACGAATGTGACCCTTAAAATCTTATTTATAATAATTATTAAATAATTAATCATATACAAAACAATGAGTATTGGTGGGATAACACATAAATGAAAAACATTCTTTAAACTATAAATTTAAAGGTCTCAATATGTGTTATCCATGATATATTTTCAAACATAAAATATTATAAGAATTTATATTCCCTTCAAAATAGTTCATATTGAGGTTTATAATTTTCGAATGTATTTCCCATGAATGCTTCAAAATAGTTGTGAAATAATTCATTATTCCCCCTAACTATGTGAAGATCAAATAGATTCCAAATCCAACAATTCTAGGGTTATTACCTCTCTATATAACTGTGTTAGAGCCACATCTACATATATTATCCATAAAAGTATTTTGTTTCATGGAAACCACTTACCCAATAATTTACCATATTTTTGGGATGTTTTCATACGTTTACCATTATCCATATACCTTTCACTATAGTTCTTTTATTAAAATTACCAAAAGTAATTCGTTATTCTTATGGTACCAACTATGATGAACCATATTTTAATACTCCTTAATTCATGATTTATTACATAAATGTACACATAATATTATAATAGAAGATCATAAATCCATGTGTATTTAAGAAATTTGCTTCAATGAATAATAACTTCAAACATCGGTAAAGTAATGTCATTTAAAAAATCAACCACCTACCCTTAAAATTCCACACCTCTTAAAAAATTAAAAATAATAACATGGGGACTTAAATAAGAATGTGGCAAGGTAGAAATCCCAATAGTGGAATTAAAAAAGGACAGACTAAGTAAAACTAGTACATGTGAGTCAAGTGGAAAATCAAGGTAACATAAGAGTGGTGAGAGTCATCTACCAAAACATTGAGTCATTAAACAAGATGATGACTTGAAAATAACATGGAAATATGACAACAACATAATAAAAAACATCATGAAAATTATTCAAGAAAATACATAAAGTAATCATAATAGATTATTCTTATGATAACCAATCATTTTTCATAAAAGTTATCTCATGAGATAAAAACATTACCCAATTAGTTGGAAGGACACATAATTTTTGTCCCATATTTCACATTCATTTAACATAAAACCATATGTTTCTCACATATGTCATACAACTCCAAGATGTTATTCATCAATTTAAATTCAATGATTAATGAGTGTTGATGACATACATGTATTTCCAAAATAAATTAATTATAGGTGAGTCTAGTTGAATAGCCTCTAGTGAAAATTGGTATGGGTGTTCAAAAAATAAATATATAGAATAACAAATTGAATGATAATTTCGGTAGAATAACAAGGGTACATATGGATTCAAATAATGTAATAATGATTGTTAAAGGGGTTTATCATTACATAAAAATTTTATTAAATGGTATATGGATATGTAAAAAATTCCCAATTTAAAAAAATTGATGTATAAATGAATAATATAAAAATATTTTTGAATAAAGCAGGGAAGGGGACAATCCCTTAACATTATATGGAACTTATAAATGATTAATAAGCAGTAATTATGATATTTGAAACACTATTTAATAAAATAACATCTGTATAAAGAATATAACACTATAATCTATGGGTTTTTAGTTAATTTGATTTAGATAATTGTTGGGTAATTATATAATAAGTGAGGGAAATTCATTAATAATTCCTAAACATAGGGTTTTGACTCTATAAGATGAAAAAAATTAAAATATTTCATATATTTCCTGTCGATTGTTTCAATTGAAGAAGAGTTATTTTAATTATTTTATTTGATTAATAACAAAAATCCTTAAAATAATTCTATTGGTGATGTGTAGGTTTCTGATCTCCATAAATAAATTATTTTAAAACATTAAAATACAATATATGTTTTGGAGGATTTATTAATGATTTATAAAATTAACATTACAACATAAAAAATACACTATTTTAATTAGAATCATATATTTGATCATGGAATACTTTTATGGAATTTATTATTTTATTTTTGGGAAAATATGATGTCTGAATAGAGGTTATAAATTCTTAACATTTTTAATTTTTAACAAAAAAACTAAAAATCTTTGAAAATTATGAAGCATTATGAAATAGATAATTTTGAGGTGCTAATTTTAAAAATAGTATTAATTTTATCAAATTTTTTTTTTGAAATATAATAAATTTAATTATTAAATATGACTTCTAATATCATTTAAAAACAACTTTTCTATGATATTTATAAGATTTTGACTCATAACAAATTACACTACGAATAATAAAAATAAATTATAATTTATTTGAAATCAAATATTTTTCATAAGAATTTTTTATTTAAATAAGACTTATTCCTGATATTTGGGAAATTTTCAAGAATGTCTTAATTTATATTTTATATTTCCATTTAATAAATTTTTGATTTCATCAAAGAAAAATATATCTTTTATCAAAATCATTTTATAATAATTTATAATGTGATAAGAAAATTGGTAAATATAATAATTATTTCATTACAAATAAAATATATCAAATCAAAAAATTAAAGTCTAGATTCATAGCCTATTATTATAGTAGAATACACTGAAAATGTAAGGTTTGTGATTGTGACACTTTATTTGGGGGGGGGGGGGTTGATAAAAATTGATTGGGTTATGATATCGATAATCAGAACTTCTCCCGTTAAAGATTTTAACTATGGTTTAATAATTGAATAAGAGATTTTTATTAGTCAAGGGGAATTACCATTGATGGAATATCACTTGAAATGTTTTATAAAGGGGATTCATAATATATGATCATACACGTCAAGTCCATCACTTTTATCTATTTTAATCAATTTATCATTAACCATAATATATAATAATCACCATGATCACCATTTAAAGGATATATTATTTAATGTTATGATTGGTGAGGGTCTTTTAAATCAGGGAATATATAATTTATAATAATTCAAAATAATAAATATAGTGTAAATGTTTTCTTAAGCATCATTACATAAGAGATAATTTTTTATTTTAAAAGGGTCTTTAATTAATTACAATTTTGGTTCAGAAAAACACAACATGTTATGTTTTATAGGAAGAGAGCCATGACATATGTTTATGATTTCATATTTTATATTTTTTCCACATTATTATCATATCATGATATGTTTACATGAATTTCTTTAAACCGAATAAAAAATGTTATTGTTTAAAACATATGATCATTTTATTTTTGGGTATAGTATCATTATGATGTGGTCCAGAATCTTGATTATGTTATCATATATACATGTCCATATTATATAGAATTGGGATCATTGATAGTTTTATATAATGTTTACCTTTACCTTGAATTTGAGATAATAGTTTTTTATATTTTAATTATCTAGATAAATATGATGATTATTTACTATGTAGTTTCTAGACGGGTATTATCAGTGGATAATTTTTTGGGGGTGATACTGTTTTTTTCTGTACCAACTGAAATGATTGTTCTAGTATAAATGTACTAGTTTTACTAGTTATGTTTTTTCCCTAATTAAATAAAACTCATAACCTAAATGATATTGGGTATGTTAGTAATGTAATATTATCTATATATCATATAATTATAGATGGATAAGTTCATATTATCCTAATTGGAATCTAGAATAGTTTTTAAAGAATATGTTTTTAGAACCACTTCCAAGAGTGTGGGTTCATACCATTATATATAGCATAATAAATATATTTACGTAACATTACAAGTTATAATATTAGGTTTTTAGTGTAATTTTAATTTTATGAATAAAAATATGGTATAATATGTTTTTTAAAAATAAATATTCTAAATACCCTTTTTGGAGGCCTCATATGTTAGGTTATTAAGGTGGAAATTGATATTTATTGGAAATTTGGAAGAAAACCAGATTGATGTATAGATAATATTTTGTGTCACTATGTGATTGTTTATTGATGTAATTCAAGTAATTAGGAATAATTATTAATTTAATTTAGGAAAATAAGTTAGTTAATATATATAACCCTAGGGATTGAAAATAAATTTTGGGATATGATAATTAATGTTGTTTTGGGAAAAATTTATCTTTTTTTTAAAGAAATGTATATGAATAATGTATATATTTTGACCATATTTATTTTATCTCAATATTCAAAATATTATTTTAGGAATAATAATTGAGTTAATTACTAGGGGTATATGTGGTAAAATTGTTCAATTTATCTATGATTGTAAATTTAGTGAGAAATATTTAATGATTATCAAGGATAATAAATATTAGATGGAATGTTATGATGATTATTTTGTTAATCTTGTTATCATGGTTTCCAAATTTAGTAGGATTTAATTTTTTTGAATTTATTATTTTAATGTATTATCAATTTAATTCATGTTTTATTCTTCATTCCCATGTCCATTTTATCCACAAATTCTTCCAATTTTTATTTTAATTGTTTAAAATATGTATAAATTTCCCTTCCAAACCGTTTATTTTTCAAATTATCACTTTTGAAAATGAAATATTATATTTACGTTATTAATGTGGATTTTATTAAAAAATTTACCAAGCCTAATTTTAATTTCTATACACCTTCATATTTTTATTTTATCATTCACTCAAAATTTATTCTTTCTAACTTTGCTTCTATTTCAATGTTTATTATTATTATTTTTTTATATTATGGTTTTTTATGTCATCATTAACACCTTGAAAAGGGTTTCAAATACATTTTCACATATTACTATAGAATATGAATCCTTTCCCATTATGATCTACAAAGAAATGGAAATTTGGGACCCTTGAAATTGGGTAAATTTATGTGGGTGACATTTATTTAGGATGAACAAATTTGATAACACATAAATATTTAATAAAAATATTTTTTATATATTTTATTTATATTATTTTTTTGAATTTATTTTGATTTAATAAATATTTTTTTATAAAATTATTTTATATTAGAAGAAGATATTATATATTCCATTATATAACAATGATATGATTAAAGGTATTTTAATTGCATAATGACCTAAAATATTTTTTTAAAAGGGTAAATTTATTTTATATACATGATTTCTTATATTGAAAATCTTAGTGAATTATTTAATTTTTAGATAAGTTATAAATCTATATTCATGTTATTTTTAGGAATGAGTATTGATATTTTTTTATATGATTATCACTAAAATAATTTAATCATGGAATGAAATAATAATATGGTTTTATACTAAAAGAAAATTGTTTTTTTAACAAACTAAGATCTTTCCAGGAAAGAAAAGATCCCTATATTAGCAGAAAAAATAGGTTACACAAGTCTAAAGGTAGAATATTTAAAAAATTCCCTCATATAGAATGGATGAATATCCTCAGGGATATTATCCTCCCAATAAAAGTCATTCCCATTGACTCCCTTGTTAGAAATCCCATCTTCCAACACATTTTCCTCTCTATACACATGAGTGATGTAGTGATTCTTTGAGTAAAGAGAGTCCACACATTTATTCCAATGATTGGTGAGCTTCCAGGATAGATGTAGGCCCCAATATGAATGGCCGAGACTATAACCATGGAATCACATTCAATCCAAATCTTGTTCAAACCCCTACTCTCTTCTTACTCAACCTCTATGATGACATCACACATTTCTGCTTCAAGGGATGATACCATACCACATGAGCCATAGATTAAGCCAAGAGCATTCCCCTGATGATCTCTATAGACATCACCAATGATAGAGGGCCCCAGATTACCCCTTGAAGCACCATCAGAGTTGATTTTGATTCATCCATGAAAGGGGGTCAGCCATATGACTTCCATTGATCCATGTGGAGGAAAAAATTACCTTTCATCCCAATCTGACTACGAACCGATAAGTCATGAATTGAATAAGAACAAAGCACACCTTTCGGAATATCTACCTCATGGAAAACATCAAGGATCCCTACCAACAAAACAGCAAACTAGATGTGATGTAACTCATGTCTGAACTTGTTTCATGAAAACAAGATTAAATGTACAGCCTCCACAACAGCAGCTAGAAAATGTAATTGAAGCTTTGGTGACAGCGACAAAGAGGGCCAACACTTAAAAAGTTCTTAAGTTGGGTTAAAGTGATGCAGAGGGACCTCAAAAATGTCATAAACTATTGTCCATATCGCCGAAGTCTCATCACATCTAAGGAATAGGTGATCCACATCATCCCTATAATAAAAGCACAAAACAAATATCGATGAAAGTGAGATACCACATTCCTGAAATAAATCATCCATCAGTATTTTTTTGTGATCCATCCCTTAAGCCATAATTGACAGAGAAGGCCTTATGAAATTTCACCACATATTACCAATCCCTTTTACATCATTTTAGCTTGCACTGGAATGATTATAAACCCCTTTAGAGGTGATAATAACACTGAAATCTGGTTCCCATGCCCAAAAATCACCTAATGAAGACTTGCAATAATCACCCACAATCAAGGTAATGTGAGCTAGAAGATTATCCTAGCACCCAAGATATTCCTTGATTGAAATATCATATTCCAGGTTAGACTCCCCCTCCATGGTCAAGTCAATAAATTGATTCCCACTCTAATTAGACATCCAAAAAAGTAGAAAGGATTCCTTGAAAACAAGACTACGAGAGTCATGATCACTTTTTGAAAAAATGTTCTAAAAAGCAAGCCACACTGAGATATTAACATCGTTAAAATTTCCTATTTTAAGCCTGTGAATGAACCTGGCCTGAAGAAAATTTTTAGCCGCAGATTGCATGTTTATAAGTCTCCATAAAAACTTGGACTACAATGAATCATTGAAACCCCTGAAATTTTTAATTCCCAAGACACCATCATCTTGAGATCTACAGACAGTATTCCATGGAACCGTTTCCAATCTTCTTTTCAATATGCTTCCACTCCAGATAAAATTGTTTATAGAAGTATTAATACTCTTTATTAAAGAAATCATCCAGTTATACACTATAATAGAATATTAAACTTTCGATATGATTATTGATTTCACCAAGAAAACCTTTCCAGACATTGATAAAGACTTTTCTTTCCATATAGAGATTTGTCTTTTTAATCATTCTCAATGTCCAATGATAGAATTTTGGTCTCCCCAAGAACATGGGAACTCCTAAATAAGTGAAGGGAAGATGTCCCTTATGAATACCCAATTATTTAATGATACTATTTTTTGTGGGAGTAGAAAATCCCCTACTAAAATAAAGAAATTATTTCTTCCAACTAACTATCTTCCCAAAATCCAATTAATAATAGAAAAGTGCTCTCTTTATATTCTTGATGTTACCCTTTCCCCCTTGGGTAAAGCGGATAATATCATCAACATATAGGAGATGGGATGGAGAAACAATACCCCTTCCAGCATAAATAGACTCCATCTAGCCATTATCATCCATGATATAAAGAATCATGCTAAGACAATCCTGAAAAATTGAAAAAAAGGATGGCTGATAGGGGATCACCCTATCATACACCTATCGATCATCCAAAATATCCTTCAAGGGAACCATTTATGAGGACATGAATATGTGAAGAACTTAATGTTTTTGACCCATTTAATAAAGACCTCATCAAACCCATACATGACCAGGATCCTTGCAAATAAAACCCCAGTCCAATGTGTCAAAAGCCTTCTTTAAATCACATTTGAGATCAATATTACCACCTAATATAGGTTTCTTAAGAAGATTAACACTCCTTGAGGTGGTGATAAGATAGTATTGAATTGATCTCCCCTTGATGAAGCCCAAATGTTTTGGAGAGACAATTTCTCAGGAAATAGTGGAATGATTGTTGGAAAGAATTTTGTAAATAACATTATAAATATTATTAACCAGAGAAACATGTCGGAAGAGATGAAATTGAATAGAATTATCCTCTTTTGGAATATGGGAAAGAAACCGAGAATTCAAACCTCTATGAAAAGATCCACCTCTGAAAAAATGAATGACTAACCTGCAAACATCCACACATATTAGATCAAAAAAAAATTGGAAAAAGAAGTTACCAAAGCCATCAGGACAAGGTGCACTCTTAGACTTTAGGCTAAAGACTGCATCCTTTTTCTCTGGATCAAGATGCACAACAGTGAGAATATTTTTTTCCCACATTATTCACCATTCTCAGAATCAAACTATCCAAAGGCTCATTGATAATATAAGTCTAATTAAAGCGATCCTTATTGTAAGATGTGACATGCATTGAGAGATCCACTCTATTATCAATGATACTGTCTCCATTTTTAATCAGAGAACGAGGCATAGAATCCCTCCTGATTCGTTGAAGAGAGTTGAAAAATTTTAAATTTATGACCTCGTCCGTTAACCACTTGGATATAAATGAGTCCCATTAAAAATCATCCTTCATGTTAAGAAGTTTATAAAAATTGAGGGACAACTCATATTCCACTAAAATTCCATCAGAGAGGTCACTATTACAATTAATATCTTGAACTCTTTGAAGAAAAATTTCCGATGCAGAAATATCAGAATAAATGGAACTAAAAGTATATATACTCCATGTTCTAAGATTCCTCTTTTGAATTTTGAATTTGGTAATGAGGAAAAAGCATCATCCCAGCAATGCACTGAATTCGAAGTGCTATGTACGATGACCTCGCATTATGGGTGAGAGACCCAAGCCTTATTGAACTAGAAATGGAGAGGTGGTTTGGATTCCTTTTCAATGAGATCCACCATGTTGTGATGATGATCAAAGTTGAGTTTATATAGGGATGAGCATGATATTGAACCCCATTTGTCCAAAGTGGCCACATTAACAAAGGATCTATCAATTTTTCTGGCCATGATGTTATTCAGGTGCTTCCTATACCAAGTATATTTGGAACCTACCAAGTTAATCTCAATCAGAGCATTCTAATCAATACATAATCTGAACTCCTTAGAGGATATTTAGCTGTTAACTTCCCCCATTTTCTCATCTGGAGTCAATATTGCATTAAAATCCACCAAAATTATCCAAGGATTAGTTGTGGTGGATTTGAGATATTCCAAATCGATCCATAGATTTCTGTGATCCTGATATGTTTTATGGGAAAAAATAATGGAACTTGTGATATGGGATCCAAGGTAGACAATGGAGTAAGTGACATGCTGATCAATTGATAAAACCATAATGATGTTGCCAATGGAGTCATGCACCATCACAAAAAGAATATTGACATCAGTTGAACACCAAGTGGTATCAGTTAGATGGAACCCTAAATTCTCTATGTTAGAAATATCATAGGAGAATATTGTTTTGCCTTAGACATACCTATATGCACTGGTTTGTGCTGATGAATGAAAAACCTTGTAGATCATCATGTTTCTTAATTACCCAAGCCCTAGATATTCCAGAACATAATATTCATTTAGAGGTGAATCCGGGGCTTGGTCCCCTCTTATTTGTGCCACCAGACGTTTTAGTTGGTCTTCCAACATTCTTTTTAGGAGCTAAATGATCAATTATATCAAAAATTTTGTTTGGAGAACCCTTCACCTTAGAATGCTTCATATTTTATTGATATGTCAGGATTGTTTGCTCTAAGGTGTTTCTGGAGGTAATGATGTTGTTCTTGTTACCCTCATCTTAAGAATTTCTCTCATTTAAACTGATGGCATCATTTTGTTCCATTGTAATGGGACACACAACTTCCTGGATTTTCCCGAGCTGAATTTCCTGAGTCATATAATGAACTTCCAGACTACTGTGATCCTGTGTCACTATTGTGATGGGAGGTTCTTCATAATTCTTCACCCCTGATGGGATATTAACAGTAGAATTAGAAACTGTTATTGCATGATTTTGAACAACAGAGGAAAGAAGACTAGAAACGGTAGGATCATCTTCCAGATTTGAGTTGATTCCCAGTGTATCCACAATTGGAGAATCAATATCCTGCATTGAACAGCTCATGTCCCTTATGTCATTAAATAACTCCATTGAAATGAATTCATACACCATTTTATGGTGTAGATCTAAGGCCAAATTGTATATATCATTTGTAATTAATAAACCCAAGTCTTCATCCATCAAACTTTCCTATTCAAGGAAGGTGTTTCAAATGGGAGAAACAACAACCTAAGCCTCTTCTTCCTCCTCCATTTCTACCCATGATTGATTCCCAGAATTGGATGTGCCAGGCTGATTCCTTGAAGTCTGGATTAGTTTAGGATCCAAACGAGTCTTCAAAGGGACTTGAGAAGGTCCTTCCTCCTCCCTTATGGTACCCTTTGTTCAGGCATTGCATGTTTGGATCTCTTTCTTTTGTTGACGTCAGTCTATTCCATGACCTTGGGTGCAGTAATCTATTTTTGGAGTACCCTGCAATTGGATACCGAGTGACCCCCCATCTTACAAAACTCACAAAAGTGTGGAACATTCTCATATTCCACTCTAACATATGATCTATTCCTATTGTAAATGAAAGAGATAATCTCAGTCCTCTTGATTTCCTGGTTAACATCAACAAGAATCCGAAAAAAGAAACCCAATTCCCCCTTGATAGACCTGTCATCCATTCTGATTGGTTCACTAATACAAGATGCAAGATTATTCATAATTTTAGCATGCTAATAGAACTAGTTAAACCCATGAAACCTTACCCATAACTCTGCAATCATTTTCTTTATTTTTAAGGGATTTAAATTAATATCCCATTTTAAGTGTAGAAGAAAACTACGCTTCAATGGTATATTTCCCATGTTCTAGACAATATTCAAGGAATCCTTTGATTGAAAAATGATGTGGAAGATGCCACGCCCAATTGGAATGATCCAGCAGTTAAGATTCCCCTAGTAATGGGAAATTTTATTCTTGATATCAGCATAAGACCAGGGCTTATCCCCCTTTGCATATATAACATGCTCAATGATCGAGAAAATATATAGATTGAGTCTTTGTTGAATTGATTCATGATTCGAGACCACAGAGAAACCCCCTTTTTCAAGTCGCGAGTTATTGGAGGGACTGACAAATGCATCCTTGGATAGATCAGCAACACCAAATAATGCTTCCACAAAATAAATACCCTTATTCTTCGAAGACGATGAATTATTCGAGTCAATTTTCTTTTTTAACTTTACTCAGGCTCCACAACCATCCTAGAAGGCTAATTCCGATTCAGGGTTGAATGATTCCATTGAAGAAATCAAGAACAAGGTTAAAGAAACCTTGATTCTCCATCAACAGATTCAAAGAGGAAAGCTCTCAAGTTCACCATCAAAAAACATCTCTGGATGAAATAAGTAATTATTATAAATTAAGTGGTTTTCCATGTATTATATGAATTTAATAAAAATATAAATTTCAATAAATTGGAGTAATATATTCAATGAATCATATTGTGTGTATATATTTGAATTAAATTTGATGTAATTACTATAAAACCATGAGAGTTTGGAAGAGGAATATCTTGTTATGTAGCGTATATGAAATGAAACACCAAGCTTAGATGATAATGTAATACTTGATACATTATGATTTATTTCATTTTAAATAAATTCAATAAATTCAATGGATTTTGATTAATGAAATTGTGGGTTTAAACATAGAACATTTTGCAATAAAAAAATAATTTTTGAAAGATGATCATTTAAACGTTGATGTTAATTTTGTGGATATGAATAGAACTAACTAAATTAAAAAACTTTTAATGTTTACGTAAGTATAAAATAAAATCCATTCAAATATAGTAATAATAAATAAAATATAAACTATTCGAAGGAAAAAGTAAAATATTAGAAAAAAATATACTTTTCTAAAATGTGACCTATTCATGCCTTGTTCAAATAATTAAAAAATAATTAATTATAGAAAACTTATTTGTAAAAATATAAATTAATTATTCAATGTACATTTCAAAATTACATTTTGATTAATTTTATGTAATTTTCTTAAAATATATACATTTGACGAATAATGAAAAATAATGAATTAATTAAAACATTTATTTTCTATTAAATTACATAAAAATATAAATTATATTCACAAATAATTATAGAGGAAAAAAATCTAATTATTTTAAAATTTTAATAAATTTTGTCCATTTTAATCAATTTCATTTTTAATTATGATTTAAATATGTTTTAAAAAAATTTAGATTATGTTTCAAAAAACATTTTATTCGATCCATCTTCCCGTTTAGATTAAAATTGGATTTCACAATTCTATGATTTGTATTTCTAAATTTTTATTCAATATTTGAAATCAGAATAAGTTATATTTTATAATATGTTTAAATTAATTTATGTTCATAATAATTACTGAAAATAATAACAAATAATTTAATGTTGTAATGTTTAAAAACAGTTTTTCCACATTAATGGGTTGGTATTAAAACTAATTTTGAACAAATATATAATTTTCAATTAATAATTTATATTTTATATTTAGAATCATTATTTCAGAATTATTTGTTAATTACCATTTTATTTAAGTATTATTGGAAGAATTATGAATGTTAAAATGACTAGTTATCATAGTGAAATATAAAATAGTAAAATAATGTAAATTTAATGGGTAAGGGATTACATTATAAAATATGTTTTTTCATGGTGGAGGTGTGGATCAACCTACAACCCCTAAAAACTGTTCTTTATAAATCTTGAAGGCACTTTGGATGATATGGACCTCCCTTTATGGAACCATTTTGGATATTTTACAAAATATGATGCCTCCTCAATTATAAATGAGCAAACACTCCCATCATTTTTTTCACATATAACGCCATTTTTATTGACAAAAAACTACAAAAATCCATTCCCAAAACCACATCCACATTCTACAGTACGTCTCATCCCAAAATAGCCACACATGGGTCTTTAAAAAGAGTTCTAAAGGAAAATTCTCAAACAGTAGGAAATTTTCCTCACTAAAATATTTCATTTTTTATTCTTCTTATAAAACAATTAAATATGTGGTAAAAAATAAAATATAATATAAAAAGATTAAAATATATAAAAATTTGTTATTCTAATGATTAAATAATTTTTATCCATCTCCCCATCTATAAAATGATTAACAAAATCAACATACGTGTGTTTGGAGGACTTCAACCACACGAACTAAGGTAAATATTTCTCCATAAACATGTCTCATGATTGGATATAATTATGTATGTAATATGTATATATAATATTTCTTAAATTACAATACTTATAGAGACATTGTATCTCATTAAAGTATTCAATTTTCATTTCGAGTAAAATATGATAACCACACTCATGCGTGTGGAAGACTACCTCCTCACGAATCGATCTAATTTTTTTCCCACTATCATAATACATGGAAAGTAACAGGGTTAAATTTAATTAATATATTAAATATATATTAAATTTTATATATTATATAATGTTTATATCTTATAAAATTATTAACCCTTTTTTTATTAAAGGAATTATATCATCGTTCATGCATACGTAAGACCTATAATCTACACGAAGTGATGGGATTCATTTGGTTTGTCCAATTTTAATGAATAGTTATATGTATTTATGTAGTGAAAAAAATCATATTAATAACATAAATCTTATTCAATAGATGATGGATCAATAATCTTTTTAATATAACTATAACATTCACGATCAAAAAATCACGAGAAACCTAGAAATTTACCCCCCAAACAATGAAAACAATGAAATAGTACTACAAATTGGTTATAAAATGTTATAATAGGATCATATATAGTATGATATATATATATATATTATTTTTTAAATTTATAATAAAAATATATTTATTATATAAGAGGATTGGAGACATACTAAGGACTTAGAACTAGATGTAATTGTTTCCCATCTCAATTTTACTTCTGTGAGACATATTCTATATACGCTTCATATTCCTTTTGGTTCTATATATAAATTCCTTATTGATATTTATGATCATGAATCTATTTCTATTAACAATATTTAATGTTTAATTTGATATTAATTATTTTATTGGGATTTTGTGTCCTTAGTTACCAATGTGGTAAGGGTGTATCTCACAATCTAATCATTATTAACAATTGTTTATGTTTATCTCTCCCATGGGGGAATTAATTCATTTTTCAATCATTAAATAAATAAAATTTTATCTAACCATGTAATTCATGAATATTTTCATGTTATAGTACCATTATTCCTATCTTTGGAAGTTAAAATTATAAAAAAATATTTCTTTTAGAAAATACGAATATATTTACCTCTTCAGTCAAAAATATTTTTTCATAAGAACCCATGATTTCTAAAAATAATTTAAATTTAATTATAGAATTATAATATATATTTTTTAGAGAAACATTTACACATATTTGAAAATTTTCAGAATTTATTGAAGGGAATCATTATTTTATTTTCAAAAAAGGCCAATTTTTATTTTTATTATAATATTAAAGGAATATCTATTTTAACATTTACTACATGAACATATTTTTTCACCATTTTTCAAACTCAATGATTTTTATGTATCCTTTAGCTGTTTAAAATATTATTTTAAATGAGATGAGTTTTCACAATTAATAGTGTATATTAGTTTTAAGAGTTTATTCTAAATAAAGAAATCTTATTTGACTAATAATTATTTTAAAGATCTCTGTATAGAATTTCTTTTAATCAACTAAAAATAACCTTATTCTACTTATAATCCACCTGGGATAATTGGTATTGGTATCATCTTAATTATATATATATATATATTATGATCAGTATTTCCTGGGATGTGCAGTTTTGATTCCATTCTATAAATGATTCAGGATGATTTATGATTATCTTTATTGATTGAGAAAATAATTATTATTTAAAATTATAGTTTCTCAATATGAATATTTATATCAATTGTGTTTATCCAAAATCATATGAGTAATTCCATAGACGTAGTATTTTATGGGGTTATCCTAGAATTATATATTTTTTCGATGCCTCAATAGGTATCATAACACAAATTAATTGTCCAAATCAGATGGAGTTTTTTCCCATAGTTTAAAAATTTATTGTTAATCGTCATGAAATTATTTACAATATGTCTATAATTTATTAATTCCATCATTATTATATGAAATATTTATTTTTATGTGATTATTGAACTAGTTAATATATCCACGGATATTTTTAAAACTCATGTGACTATTTATATGGCTTTATGTTCTCACATTTTATCCATAATATATTATAATGTTATTTTTTATATGTAAATAATTTTAGTTATTAAATTTCATACATTGACTATATAAGGAACCAAACTTAAACATAACATAATATTTATTATAATTCATGAATTCTTTTTCATTCACGTTGAGGATCCTTTTAGGTTTAGAGTTTTAGATAATTAGTTCAAAAAGTATACATATAATAATAAATAACAAAAAGTGGACACATTCTATTTGTTTCCATTATTATATAATAAAAACATTTAAAATTAATAAGGAATTATTTTATAGAAAATCATCATGAATTTTAACTAGACTTCTTCCATTCCCTTACCCATCATTAAAACTTAAAGAAAAATGTTAAAATTTAGGATGAGCACAAATCTCTCAGTAAGGTATATATAAGTAATAAAACCATTAGTTCATTGAAAAACAAAAATAACCCATAGAAATAATTTTTTAAAAAAGAATAACATTTTCTGAAAAGGTGTATCATTTGTTTCTTAAAAAATATCATTATATTTCATATTGAAATCAAACAATTTCAATGAAAAAACATTATGAATCCTTGAATATTCATTTAAGTGCATCATGAAATCATCTATTAGATTCTATATATAACCATTATAGAAAAAAGAAAAAAATGGAATAACTATACAACCTACTTCCAATATAATTCTCAGAATAAAATAATCATTACCCAATGGATTAGAGTGATATCTAGGTATACCCATAACATAATAAGTAAAGGGATAACTAGTGGCTTATAATGGGGTTCAACCTATCATAAAACAATTATGAGGAATATATGATGAATAAAAAAAATTATTCTTACAAATTTTCATCAAAATGTATGAAATAATCTTTTAAATTCTAATGGAAATCACATTTCGATATAAAAATAATATTTAAGGTAAAAACCATTTTCAATAACAAAATATGATATTCAATTAAAAACCCAAATTCAATACCAAACTACATAGAATGAGATATGAAAGGTTTTTATTTGATGAAAAAATAAATTTATGTAATGTTGGAGAATCTTCAAATAAGTATTTTGGTGGAAAGACAATTAGTTGTGACAATATTTATTAAAATATACTATCATGTTTATCATTTAAATATAAATCATAAATTTCCACTAAAAAATTATATTTTTAAAAATGTATAAATAAATAAATAATTTTATTTTTAAAAATTATTATTTTCGTAACACGATCAATTAAAAAATGTGCACATGGAACGATCATATATAAATAATAAAAAAATTCATAATTAATTTTTTTAATGAAACATATATTATCACATGATCAATTTATTGACACTATGCACTAAGAAATAATAACATTATAATTTATTTTAATACCATGAGTGAAGATAAATTCATTATATAAAATTTTAAAGGTGATGTATATACACATAATAAAAAATATATGTGCATGACATAAAAATATGCCTCAACAAAAGAGAATGGAGATGATGAACCATTCCTGTAGTTTTATTATTCTCAATTAGTCTTTATTGTAAGAACCCAGATATATATTTCAGGCATAGATATTTATTTTGAGTTGTTTTGATGGAAAATGAGTAATTAAAAAATTTCCATATACATGCCTTGTAAATATGAGTATACACCATGTACTCTGTTTCCATGTGTAGCCATGTACTGGCCATGTAATGACTGAGTACATGGTCATGTAGGTGACATGGAAGACCACCTAAAGTAGGGGTCAATTGAGGTTAGTACATGACGTGTAAATTAAATGAACACGCAATGTACATTTATTTTTAATTGATGAATCCGAGATGGGTCATGTATTATCTCTAGAACACACATCTTCCTTCCATTATTTTTAATGGAGAGTGACATGATATACGTGAATTTCAAACCCCTGCCAATTCACAGTTCGAGCTCCGATTAATACGCTGCTAGGTGCATTGGATTCCCACTGATGTGTTCTCTCCTTCAAGAGTGTCTTTCTTCTTGATTCCTCCTCTCTAATGAGTTATTCAAGGATAATAACTTTTATTATTTTATAGATTTACACCTTTTTAGACTAATTCAAGGGTCAACATTCAATAGTGGACATCATACACCATCAAGGTAGGTGTTACATGCCTTTCTTCAATTTCTTATGGATTTTATATGCTTAAGATGTCAAATACCGATATTAGGGGTATTGGGTTTTTGCAATTTAACCTTATTTAATAAATTCTAAAGGTAGTTTGATAGAGAAAGAGTTATTTATTATAAAAAAGGTTTTGTACTTTTATTAAGGTTGATTTTACCATATTTGATTGATTTTGGCCATTTGTTCTAAAATTCTTATTATGATTTTTTTGTTTTCCATGCCTCTTGTTGCTAATATGGGGTTATTGATTATTTGATATGCATGTGATTTTCATTGGGAATGTATGATTAAGGGGAATTGACTGTGGGAGCTTCCCATGGTATGGTAATTTATGTATAATTGTTGTAATGTTTACCTAAATGTATTGATTTTAAGAGCTATCAGGTGGTCCTAGACTAGAGGGGTTAGACAGTGAGAGCTACCAAGATGGTTATTATTAAATAAATGTTTGACCCTATGGTATTGACTATAATAGATTCCAGGTGGTCTTCATAATTTATTGTTTCTATGTAGACTATGGGGGTATTGACCATGAGAGCTACCTAGGTGGTCATTGGTAATTGAATAGTGCTAAGTTGGGAAAAGGGGTAAGACTGTGTGAGCATTCCCAAAGGTTCATTACTTTATTTATATAATTGATGTTATGTTAAACCAGAGGAGTTAAACAGTGACAACATTCCCATAGGGTTACTATTGAATGAATTAATGATTGTGACGAATCTGCCTAGCCAAAGGAAAATCTTGGACGTGGTCTTATTGTTTGTTGAGATGGTATTCTAGGACAGATATTTTGTTACCATTACATGGAGGGATACAAAGCATAGTATATATCTCGAGATTCATTATTCAATGGTTTTTAATATCTAATTATTTTAAATGAATGTAATTGGAAACCGTAAGATAGTTTACTTTTGGGTACTTCCTAGTTAATTGCTTCATTTCCGTATAGTACCTTCTATATATAATAAATTACTGTTAGGAAAACATATTTTAGATGTTTCCTACTAAGATTCCTATCACACCATGTTTGGGTCATTCTTCTGAACTGAAATTTATTATATGGTTGTAGGCCTAGATAAGGGAAAACACACATCTTTATCAATTAAATGATTGTTGTTGGAGCTAGATAGCATAGTACTAAGCTGAGTCTTGCGGTACTGTTGGCGTTTACATAGTTTTTAATACTTTGGTGTTTGTATTGTATTTCTAGTATTTTGACTCTATTGGATTCATTCCAAGATACAAGTGACATTAATCATATATATGCTCCAGTTGTTATTCTACTATCAGTCTTCTGCTAATTACATATGTTGTATAGTATTACTACATTCACTATTGTTTACTAATTTTTATTCTTTTGTGTATACTATTCCAATAAGGGAATATTTTTCCCAATTTCATACCTAGTCCCTTACATCAATTTGAAAAAATCTGGGATTTGGGTAAATGCGCTTTAGGTTATGTGTCCAATCTGTTTTAGGACACTTTTGGGCGCAATAAATAACTAGGTCATTAAAAAGTATCATCAAAGACATGTTTTTTATACTTTATATTACTATTTGGAGCATATGGAAAGGTTATGGAAGGAATAGGTAGTTGGTAATAATTATCCCCTGGGATTAGATATCTTTTTTATAGTGAAAATCCATGTTACCTTGAATTTTGGATTTTTTTTTTCAATTGATAAAGTTGATTTGTTTTGACCATTTGGTGACACACTTTTTCTATGTTGTTACAATCAATATCATTGAGGTTCTATTTCTATTGAAACCCATTTAGATGAGGGTATTATATCTCATTCTTCATATATGAACTTTCTAGAGATCACATTTCATGAATGCTTTTCATTCCATTTAGGAGGCATTACTGATTGCAAGATGTTGTGATAAATATTGTGTGACATATTCATGTTGTTGTGATAGATTCCATGATAGAATACCTGTTATTTTCATAATGTGTTGAAAAATTTAACGTTTTATTTGGAAGGATGACAGAATTTGATCCCTAAGGTGTTATGGTCCCTCTGGGATCAGAATTTGGTGGTTCATATTTGAACATTAATTAAATTTTTTTAAGTTATGATGCGAAATAGGATGCCAAACATTGATTCTTGGGGAGTATGGGCTCCCACAGTTATGAATTTTTCATGATATAGACAAAAGATTATGTTTTTTTACATTCAAAAAATGTTTCAAAGACCTACTGTCTGAAAACCCAGACAACATGATGTGTGTTGTTATGAAAATACACCATGGGATCTTCTATTCTATATGAAACCAATTTTCTTAACTAAACTCCCTGTAACATATGTATACTCTGTGTAGTCCTTCACCGGGTGATGGACCTTGCGAGCATAGACACGGTGTGGAAAAACTTTTGGTAGAACATGTCATGTCCATATTGTACATGCTATGTTAGATGAAACTGTGTATCTGAGCATGTGACGAGTGACACAGGTGGATGAAACATAGGTTGTACACGCTGTGTCTCTTTAATGAATGCAGTGTAGAGGCGAAAATGTATCCAGATGTGTGACTAATGACAGGAGTGGATAGAACTCATGTAGTAAACTCCATGTCAGGTGTCACCACAATTTTTAGTGTGACAGTGGGAGAGAATAGTGTAGTTCTAGTCATATAGAAGAACCTACGAAGGGGGAAAAATTCAAGTACATGCTCTGTCTCTTGATGAACTCTCTATTTATAGGGGTGTTACATGACCAGGTATAGAAGAGGTAAACTCCCACATATGCATAAAGGGAACATGTCATGTGGTGTTTATACACACCATGTAAGCCTGTTTAGTGAAACATGAATACTTTATTTTCATGTTCCTTTTATGCAATTCTATGTTGTTGTCCTTTATAATATTGAATAGAGTTGTGTACGTGACCATGTAGATTGATGCCGCCAACACTTCCTCCAGTTTTACGCTAGGTGTTGGGTGATGATCAGACACCAGAAACAGTATATCAGGGACTTACAATATATCTTCCCATTGGGCCTATCTTGGAAACAGCTACTATAACAGATGTAGGTTCTAATGCACAGTTTCGTGAGGGCATTTTAAGGATGTTGCAGAATTTTCAGTGGGCACCACTTCATGCCCCAACTATGGAAGAGTTATCAAGGGAGTTCTAATACCATCATCCTCACACTTTTTTATGGGATAGAGGATAGGTGGCCTCATAGTCATGGTTGGAGGCCATGGTTGAAATATTTAGGCATCTAGAGATGCTTCATAAGAAGAGGTTGAAGCTTGTAATGTAAATGTTACGTTATTCCATGAGGAGAAGATGGGAGGTTATCCATAGGTGGGACCTCATCGAGATATGTCGTAAGAATAATTTCATAGGACATTATATGGTTATTTGTATCCCGAGACACTAAGTACCAATCGAGCATGAGAGTTCATGCATTTTGAGCAGCATTCCCTTTCTGTGATGGACTACTATTCTCATTTCACAGAGCTTCATCACCTATCACCAGTTTTTGGAGGTGATGAGTTATATTTACCTATCCAATATGAGGGTTGTCTAAGGTATGAAATTTTATCATAGGTGAATGTTTTTAGGCTGACCCTGTTGACAGCTATAGTGAACCATGAACTGATTACCGAGCATAATCTAAGGGATTTGGGAACAATGAACACGGGTAGTTCCGCACCTAGGGATCGTACTCCTTCAATAGATATCCAGAAGATCCACTGGGAAATTTCACATAATGATTCATTAGGTAGTAGGTTGTATGATATATGTGCGGGATGAGTGGGAATATGAGACCACACTTTCCCAAAGATCCTGGTCGAGTACTAATCTTGTGGCAATATGGTCATCTTCATGGTTATTTCTAGTTTTTCTCAAAATAAACTTATGATAGGAGTTTTGTTAGGACACCACATTCAGGAGTAGAACCCCCATTTTCTCATCAGTCAATGAATTAGTGTTCTTTAGACTATTTAGGCCAAGGAGGGGGTCATTGCCTTAATAGTCAAGAAACAATTAATCAGTGACAACAGGGTGGACTTGCTCCGGGTTTTCAGGCAAGGTCACAGGGACATGGTACAAGTCATACATTTATAGTGGAGTAGACCCTGTATGGGAATGATCCCATACCCTCTACAGTTGTAGGTACTATTCTAGTTTCCCCAGTTTTAGTTCATGCTCTTTTTGATATAGGGGTTACCATAGTTTTACATCAATTTCTATTGTGGAGAGCTTGGGGATCTATATCATTACTTATAAGAATGTTATGATTCTAGACACTCTGTTGAGTATTAGTACGACTAGTGTACGTTAGTGAAAGGAGTTACCTATTCAGGTTGTTGGGTGTCATTGCTTATGGGACCTCTATGTCTTAGATATGATAATATTCTATTTCATTCATTGAATGGACTTGTTGGTCTCCTTGCCAACATTTTTCGACTGCTATCACCAAAAGGTGATTTTCATGTCACCAAAGGGCGGGTATTTTATACATTAGGGAGAATGGTATGTCTTTGAGAGTATAGTGGGACTCAAGAATCAAGGGTTTTTGGGAATTACATTTTAGATTTACGGTTTATATATGGATGACTAGGGGACTTCATAGATAGGATTTCCTCCAGTGGTGAATCATTTCAGATATGTCTTTACAAACAACGTTTCAGGTTAAAATATAGAGTGAGAGGTAGAATTTTCTATTGAGATTGTTCTAGGAGGGGCGGATGTGTCCATCAGTCCTTATAGGATGGCTATAATATATTCAAAAGACCTCGTGAAGAATTTAGTGGAGTTGCATGAAAATGGTTTCATTCGACCCAATACTTATCCTAGGGTTTCACCTTTCCTTTTTTGAAAAAGGCGGATGATACCCTTAGACATTGTGTGGATTATCAGACGTGGAACCAGTTGATGGTCAAGAACCGATATCCCTTGCTGAGGATTTATGATCTCTTTAATTATCTTCAAGGAGCCCGGGTGTTCTCAAAGACCGACTTGAGATCTGGTTAAGAACTGTTGTGCATTATACCATCAGATATAACTCTTACATCCATTCAAAGAAGGTATGTTCTATACTAGTATTTGTTTATGCCATTCAATCTTACAAAAATCGCAGACAGTTTTTATGGAATAGAAGAATCGAGTGTTCTGCCCTTTCTTCGATTCTTTTTTAGTAGTCTTCATGGATGATATCATGGTGTATGATCACACGTGACACTACCATGCCACCCACCATGAGATTGTATTGAGTACACTGAGAGAGAATTGATTATATTACAAGCTTTCCGAATTCCACTATTAGATGGACCATATCCACTTCTTGGGTCATGTAATATTAGAGAGATGAGTACCAGTATATCTAGAGAAAGTGAGTGTTGTATTTTCCTATGTAAATACAGAGAACTCCTTTTTGGTGTGGATTTTTCTGGAGATGTTTGGTCACTAAAACCACATTATACATGAATTTGTATTCTTAATATCACCAATGAATGGCCTAAATAAGAAGGGTGAAGAGTACTTGTTGTCATATTCCTATGATTTCAATTTTTAGGGTTAAAAAGGGTGATTAACTTCATAAACAATAATGATTTTTATAAAACTGGGAAAACATTAAACCATTTACTATGATGCATCGGGTATCAAGAAATGATCAGTGATTATGCAATGGGAAGTATTCATTTCATATGGGTCCCGATAGTTGAGGCCTCATGATAGGAATTACCCGTCAAACAACCTCGAGTTAGATGAATTTTTGCATGGTTTGTGCTATTGGAGGAATTTTCTTTTGGGAGATAATTTTGTGATGTATAGTGACCCAAAAAGACTCAAGTATATCTTTAATCAGCATGATCTGAATTTGAGATAGCGAAGGTGGGTTGAGTACCTTCATTCATTTGACATTGATCTTGCCTAAAGGCCTTGGAAAGAAAACATTCTGGGTGATGCATTGAGCAGGAGGACTCGGATAGAAGATGTTCACGAGGCCATCAATGAGTGGCAGCGTATGGATCTATTATATGAGATACATTTAGAGGTTCATGATAGACATGGAAATATGTTTCGGTCATCAATAACTGTAAAATATACACTTATTGACTGATTGCAGATGAGGAAACTATCAGATTCTGAAGGCCTTGTCCTATAGGAATGTGTGTTAGACGAGGACACTACACATTGGTGGACCATAGGTGAGGATGCGGTATTTCATTTTCATAGAAGTGTGTGGGTGTTAGAAGACATATGTGAGGAGATTTTTTGAGCTTCCCATGCCATAGCATGGGAATATCAACCTAGTTTCACCAAGATGTATCAATAAATACATCATTAGTATGGGTGTCCAGGCTTGAAGGGAGATGTGGTTGGTTTTGTTATGAGATGTTCAACCTATCTATAGGTGGAGGTGGATCATCATTGGCTAATTGATCTTTAATAAATGTTACCCTTTCCTGTTGAAAATTGAATGATGTCATGATGGATATTGTGACTGGTTTACCGAGGTTGCAATAAGGGACTGATGTAGTTTGGGTTGTTATCAATAGGCTCATGAAGGTTTCACACTTCCTACCCATTAAAGAATCCATCAGTGTTCCTGAGCTATGAAGGTTGTACATATGAGAGATTGGACATTTTTAGGGGGTTCTGAACACTATCATTTCATATAGGAACGCGCAGTTTTATTCTCATTTTTGGAAGGGATTTCAGAGGTATTTAGGAAAATAGGTACTTTTCAGTACAACATACCGTATATAGACAGAAGGACAGTTTGAGAGCACAATACAGGTTTTGGAGGACATGTTTTGAGCATGCATCCTAGATTTCAGTGGCTCTTGGTAGAGATACATAAACCTAGTGTATATTTCCTACAATAATAGTTTTCATGAACTATTCAAATGTAATAGTATGAGGCTTTGTATGGTAGACCATGCCAATCAACTCTATGTTGGCTGGAGTAAGGAGGTGCAGCAATGTTGTGACATATTCTTATCCAGGAGACCACTGAGAAGTTGGAGTTGATTTGGAAGTGGATGACTACTAAAAAAGTATCTAGAGAAATGTTACGCTGATCATCGAAGATGACCTCTAGAGTCTGAGGTCATAGGTCATGTTTTTTATGTGTCACAATGTGGTTGGGATGTAAGAGGATTATGAGAAAGGGGAAGCATTCATTGAGATACATCGAGCGATTTGAGGTTTTGGAGAGAGTCTATCTGGTTACAAATCAGTTTTAGATACCTCAGAGGTATCGGGCTATTCACGATGTCTTTCATGTTTCATATCTACAAAGATAATATTCTGACTAATCTCATTTTTTTAAACCCGAGGAGGTTGACTTATAGGTTGATGCATCCTTCTAGGAGCACCCAAATCCAATTGTGGATCACAGTAAAAAGGTTATCTAGGGATAGATTATTCCACTGTTATGGGTGAAATTTCAGCACAGGTGAGTACATGATGAGACTTAGGAGATAGAGGCTGACATACAATCACAGTGGCTAGAGTTGTTTGAACTTTCATGTTCACCTCCCTTTTCAGGGAACTTTTAGTACAAATTGCTTTAAGGGGGGGATGTTTTTATGATATCTTATCTTTATTTTAGGTATGAAACATTATTGTGGGTTTCATCTATCAAAAAGGATGGTTTTCAAATTTTCTAAGTACACGCAGTGTAATTTGAAGTACACGTCATCTACCTGGTTGCTACATTGTGCCATGTATAGGTCATGTAACGGCCGAGTACCTGGCCATGTAGGTGACCTTGAAAACAACAAAAATTTGGGACCTATTGTGGCTAGATAATTGTGTGTATATTAAATGAAAACATCGTGTACTTTTCTCTTTTTAATTAATTAATCTGAGTGGGGTCACATCTCATCTCCAGAACACAATTCTTCTTCCTGTGTTTTGTACAGGAGAGAAATGAGATGGCCATGATATTAGAACCCCTACCAATTCACCATTTGATCACTGATTGAGACATCATTCGGTGCATTAGATTCCCACTAGTGAGTTGCCTCTTTCCATAGAGCCTTTCTTCCTAATTCCTCCTCTCTCAAGAGTTATTCGAGGATGATCGTTTTTACCCTTTTATAGATCAACATTGTTCTAGGATGATTCAAGTTACAATTTTAAAGAGGGCTAATCATACAATATCAAGGAAGGTGGTTTGTGCCTTTCTTCTATTGTATTTGTATTATATATTCTTATGGTTCAAAAAACTAATGTTTGGTGTATATGTGTGTTTTGTAATTTGACCATGTTTAATACCTACTATGGTTTGTTTGATATAGGAAAGGTAATTGCTTATACATAAGGATTTATACCCTGATTGTGTGGGATCTTCCCTTGTCTGATTGATTATGGCTATTAGGTCTAAAATGCATTTTAGGAGTGCATTGTTTTTCATGGATTGTGTTGTTAGGATGGAGTTAATAATTATATGAGATTCATGTGATTCACATTGTGAAAGTATGACCAAGGGGAATTGATTGTGATAGGTTCTTGAGGTTTGGTCACTTACATATAATTCTTGTTATGTTGACCTAGAGGTATTGACTGCGAGATATATCGGGTGGTCATATGCTAGAGGGATTAAACCCTCAGAGCTACCCAAAGGGTCTTTATTAAATGATTATTTCACCCTATGGAATTTATTATAATAAATTCTATGTGGTCAATAGAAATTATTGTTGGTATATAAACCAAGGCGTATTGTCCGTCAGAGCTACCTAGGTGTTCTTCTGTAAATGATTAGTGCTAAGTGGGAGCAATGGGGTTAGATAATGTGAGATTTCCCAAAAGGACAATAATTTATTTACTGAATTGATGATATGATAAACTAGAGGGGTTAGACAATGAGAACATTTATAGGGAGTTTTTTGAATGATTGAATTATTGTGACGAATCTTCTAATCCAAAGCACAATGTTAGACTCAATCTTACTTGCTTGTTGAGATGGTATTTTGAGACATCTATTTTGATACAATTATATGGAGGAATAAAAATTTTAGATCCTGATATTCATTATTCAATGGTATGAATTGTTAATGAATTTAATTGAATATAATTGATAACTATATGACATTTTACTTTTGAGTAATATTTATTTTATCACTTCTTTTCTACATATTAGCTGTTATATATATTCCCTAGCTATTAGGAACATATCTTTTGCTGGTTGCCTACTAGAATTCTTTTCACACCCTGTTTGGGTCATTATTTTGGACCCAAATAGATTATATGGTTTTAGGTATAGATAATGGCATGCACCATTCTTTATCAGGTACATGATATCTATTGGAGTCGGAGAGCATGTGACTAAGATGAGGCTTGCGATGTTGTTGTAGTTTACTAAATTTTCATTAATTTGGTTTATTTATTGTCTTTCCCTAATTTTGACTTGTTTGGTAGATTTCCAAGATAGCAGTGACATACATCATATATTTTCCCATGTTTTTTTATTACAATCAGTCTTCTATTGTTTACATCTATTGCAATGTATTTCTACTTCCTCTATAATTTACTATTTATTGTTCCAGTGTGTATAATATTCCAATGAGGGCATAGTGTCCCCAATGTCTTACCTTTTCCCTCACTACTATTTATATTCATCTAGAGTATTGTGAAATGTGTTTGAGGTTATGTGACCAACTGAGTTCAGGGCACCTTTGGGCGGCCCCCAGAACCGGGATGTTACAAGTATCATCTTGATTAATAAAATAATGTAAATAATTTACCTTATTAAGAAAATTTTTCATGTTCATTATTTTTATTTTTTATTACCAAAATTTTACCCAAAAAAATTATAAATCAATTATTTTAACTTATTATGTTTTGAAAATATTTGGAATATGTGGGGAAATGTCTTCAGTAGGTTGAAAATTGGTACAGGAGGATATCATTTTAACTAATAATGAATAGAAATTATGAAGTAATTATCATTTTATAAAATATTTATCATATTTAAACAACAATTCTACATTTACTAAAAATAACTAGGAATGTTTATGAAAAATGAATTATGGTATGATCATGGAGACGACAAACCCTACACAACATGAGTAATGGTTCCATTTTTCAATGATCATTATTATAATGAGGGAATTAATATATTTAATTTATAGGATGATATTAATATAAAATATACCATATAAGTTCTTTTAAATTTATTATATGTATATTTTTTGTGATATTTAAATGAAAAAAATTCAAATTTCATTGTGGAGGTGGTAGTTCACAATATACGACCTACGTTATTAGTTTTTAGGTATGAATGAAAATGATGTATTATCTTTTAAAAATGACCCATATATCAATAATTAAATTATTGTTTTATTTATATCATATAAATAATTTTTCATTATTATGAATACCTTCAATTAAATTAATTATAGAAAAATGATTAACATTGCTTCGCGAGATGGTAGTCCACCATATAAAGGAGTGATATTATTATATCCACAACAAAAGGAAAATTAGAATGAATATGTGATTTTATAATTCATATTCAATAATTTATTATAGAAATAAATTATATATGTCTAATATATCATTAAAATAATCTGACACTGTTGATGACTGAAAAGGAATAACATTGTTTCTCGAGACACAATTCACTATAGACTTAAATGATGATTTCTCGTCCAATTTAATGTTAGAGGAGTGGGAGTTCAGTTATAAAAATAACATAATAAATTATAATTATATGAATGATAAATTATTATATTATAAGGGTAATTTATGAATATTTTTTAGTAGTGGTATATGAATTATTATAAATATGCTTTGTTAGTCATGATACCTCTTCTTTTGGAATCCTTTTTAGGTATGAACAGAAAGAATTCATAGTATGAATTTATGATTGATGTAAGAGATCTATGAAATGGGGAGGTAAGTTTGAAGAATAATTTTATTGGTATGTGTTGATAAAAATGGCTTTGAATGTGTGAGGACGCAATGAGAGAGTGTATCCTTTCATAAGTGAGGTCAGTGGCACCAAGGTAATTATTAAAAATAGAAAGTTGTACTAATATTTTTTCTCCTGTAGATAGGGAAAAATTTACCATTTAATAGCATTAAAACATTTGAGGATGAAATATTATATGAATATAAATTTTATACATTGTTTTATGATGTTTTAAGACTTATATGTATAGTTTTTTCCATGTAAATCCATTTTTACCTTGACAACGCTAATAAATTTTTACTCATTTCATAATTCATTATGTTAAAATTTCATTGTCCTTATTAGATAATATATATCATTATGATTGTAAATTTGGAATACATTAGATAGAATCCTATTCATAGAAAACATAAATTAAATTTGAAATAAAACCAACAGATGTGATAAAAAATTAGTTTATCAAGAATTATATTTCTCGAGAAGATGATGATTTTATATTAACTCTATATCGAATAATTATAAACATTGTATGAATATAATTTAATATTAATGGATATAGAATATTTAAATTTAATTTCATACATTATTCGTTATTTATTATTTTAGTTAATTGAAATGGATAATCATTATTCTCATTATAATAATTTGATGAAAAATACCTTTTTAAACCTATAAACAAACATACACTGAAATACAATATAATTTTAAATAAAAAACAATGTATTTGGATTATATATATAAAAATAATATTTATGCTACATTAAATCATATTCAAACCATAATGGTACTTTTAAATTATTTTAATTTATTTCAAATAATTGACCTTTTTCACAAAAGATCTATTATTTATGATTTTAATTGAAACCCGAATCTTTCAATAATATAAAAACATTTCTGCATATTTTAATTTAGATATGATGATTTAAAAAAAAATATTTACATTTTAGAATTAAATTTTAATAATTTATTGACTAATATTTTATTTTAAAAATTTTATAAAAAATATTTCAGTTAAAACAATATCCATTATGATGTAAAAAATAATTAATATTATTATAATGAATATAACTATATTAATAACAATGAAATTGATTTATTCTATCATTACCTTGGTTGTAATATTATTCATATCATTTAGGATATTTTTTCATCTCAACTTTATTTATTTATTAAACTCTTGGTGATATCTTGCTCCTATAGCATTTTCATATTCCTATGTGGCCTCTTTAACTAAATGGTTCTTTCAAAAATCCTTCACCTAGGTAATAACATTTTTCAAAAAAACATTATATCTATGGAAAAGAAGTCAAATTGTTAATTCCTCATAATAAGTGTTCTCATCACAATAAAACTGCATTCAATCTCAAAACATGAGATGAATCTATCACAAATATCCTTAACATCAAGAGATGAAAAACATTGGGTACTCGGGATAAACTCGGAGGAAAATAAAATAGGTTGGAAACTAATAAAATTTTCTCTTTGATTTTATATGGTATAATGAACTACTGATTTAACATTATGATGTTATCAACACTGATAATTGTTTTACACTGAGATACTTAGAGAAAAATATGATCACTTACTTTAAAAGAATGATATTCCGGCTAGTAATCTACATAACGTTTCATAATTTTTTGAGTCATCTTCAAATATTTCAGAATTCAAAATTACATTTAAGTATTTACCTCTAAAAAATCTAGTCACATTAACATTATTGGATTACATCATCATAAAATATGGTGTCCATAACCACATTCCAAATAATTTACATAATGGTTCCATCTATATATAGGAATGAAAACTATTATTATACAAAAACTAAAAAAATAAATTCATTGATCCAAAAATCCTTGGTAAAATGTATAAAAATAAAAAAGATTATATTCCATGGTATGAATCATCTAATCATATAGACGATTGTTTTGAGGTTAAAATTTCATTCTGAAATTTAATTTAGTACCCTCGATTTTTGAATTCCATTCCATATTTTACATGTGAAACAAAGATCATGGTCTGATACAGTGTAGAGGGGAACTCCATGTAACCTAACAATCTTATATAGATACATTCGATAATGTTGATCCAAAAACCTAGTATCTCAAACGAGAATTAAATTGACAAATTTTCTTAATTGGATAACCATAACATGAATTATATATTTTCCTTAAGAAGACGTTAGTAATCCCTGCAAAAAAATCAATTGATATATATTCTGATTTCCAATTCACCTCAAAAAATGATAAATAATTCCATTTAATAATTTTCATTATGATTTCACCTAATGACAAGTGAAAAACATCATGGAAATTTCATAAATATATCATTACTTTTTACCACACCAGTAATACTCTCGATGGTATCTGTAAATATTAGTACTACTCGAATGAATAGAAAATAAATAATTATGAGATTCTCTCAAAAATCAGTTCTTACACCCAAAATATCATGGGAAAATTAATATTTTTAAAAATCGTAAAACAAATTATTCATCAATATTAAAATAATGAAACATACCCTTCTTAACAAATTTTACCATTTAAATCAAAGCATGATCTTTTTTTAAGCATGATTTATTATTTGGGACAAAGTTAACTGATGTAAAACTATAAAAATAGAGGATGTATCTATATCCCTATATTCTAGGAAAAAATATCAAATCATTATAAAATTTTTCATGTTACATAAATAACATGGTTAAAGTTGAAATATTTTTTCATATATATTCATTGACCACTTTTATTGAATTTTTAGAATGGTAATTATACTTGAAATCATTATCCATGATTACATAAAACTATATTCTCTATCATATGTTCAATTAAGTTTTTTTAAATTAATACCTAATAATTTTGTGATCAGTATAAATTTCACACATTAATACATACAAATGATACCTCAGAAAAATAAAATGAAGAAACCATATAAATATATCTTGATCACATTATGGGAATTTTAACTCTTGAGTTTTCAACTGAAATGATACATAATAAATTACCCTATCATTATTCCTTAGGAAACAACTATGTCACTTCAAATAAGAATGTCCATAGGTGAACTTTTCACTATTTCTGAAAGAAAATTCTTAATATGCCGAATTCAATAATATTATTTTTAGTTCATAAATATAATAATCAAATTATTTTTTGAGATAAATTTAAATCTTGTTCTATTTAACATATTTAAAGGGATTTATGGCCAATAAAATTGTTCATAAAAATGAATTTAGAACCTATAATGTGATGAAATCAATGAATCATAATGATATTTGTGTGTTGGGGAATTGTTCAGTAAATTTTGTTTTAGTTGTGTCGAGATTAATCCTAACTTTAGAATGAATTTGTTCAAGGAATGATATTTTTCTCAAAATAAATTCACCATTTCTAAATTAGTGATATTTTTTATACATTTTAAAACAATCATATAGTGTCCCTTATGAACCTCTTAACATTTGGAATATACATAAATTTCATGAAAAAAATCCAACCAAACACTTATCAATGAACTCATGGAAAATTATATTCAAGAAGTTTATAAATGAATCTGGTATAATAGAAAAGAAAAATTGAATAACCAAAAACTCATAACATCCATATATAGTATAAAACACTATCTTCAGAATGTTATCCACTTTTACCTTTAGTTGAAGGTATCAAAGCCACATATCAACCTTTGATAAATATTGATCTCAAGGGAGTTGTCAACAAAATCATTGATGTGTGAGAAAATATACTTGTTATTAACATGTTTTAATTAATTGATCATTAATTAATGTTAATTCCCATTGGAACAACTTTTCATGAACAAAGAAACTATTTTCTCCCCATAGTGAATTTCTAGGTTAAAAGAAAACCTTATCGAGATACACTAACAATTTATTTTTCAATTTAAAGAGTTATACATGATCTATTTGATAAGGGGGTTTTAAATAGTCTTATCATTAGGAACTATGTTAAAAATAAAACCATCCTTTTGATCAGGAATATCATAAGGAAAATCATTAGTAAATACATCCATTTATTATTTCAGTATTGGTATATCATTGTTTTGAATTGTTCCTTACTTTTCAATATCATGATATAGATAACATTCTATTGCATATATAACAATGTTCTCATGTTATATAAATGATATCAAAGGTGTGAAATCATTAAATACAACATTATTATATTTTAGACCTATATTGGCATGATAAAATATTATAAAATCCATATCCAAAATTATATCAAAATACACAATATGAAATTCAACACTATTTATAAGAAATTCTAACTAACTAATTATAACATGATGGTTTATGTAAATTATGATATCTTTTATACTTCCAAGATGAGTTTTTACAAAAATATAATTATTAATTTAATGATTTGGAATTCCCAATTTAAATTAAAATATATCATAAATGAGATAATGTGAAGATCATGAGCGAAACAGGGTATCTACAAGGTTCCAATAACAATTTAAGGCCTAATTTACAACATCATTTTATGGGAAAACATAATTCAAGGTAGTAGAAAAACAAATTTCCACACCCATTTTCTCCATATCATGATGATTTCCATCATGAGTTACTAACTTCATCAAAAAATAACATAATACAACTATTTAATACAAATAAAACATCACATTATTATATTGATATATGTTAACACATACATAGATTAATTAATGTTTTTTCCTTCCAATCGTAGTTTTTATGTCCAATAATTTCACACTATTAATGTCTTCTTTTTCTTATTAACACATTCTCCTAGGTTTCTTTTACGACACAAACCTGATGATTGTAATTCTATTTTATTACATCTGTATATCTTTGTATTATGTTTCCCCATCACCTTTCATCCTAAATAATTTTTTATTTCATCTTCATAAGACACATAAGAGGAAGGAAACTACATATCAACAATCCGTAAAGATTATAAAATTTCTCATAGTGTTTTAATTCTTGTGTGGCCAATGCTCTTCATTGTTTTGGTTTTAGATTCTTGGTAAAATATATTAAATTTACATTTAATGTCTTGAAATAAATATGTTACCATCCTATCTCATACTGTAAAATTAGTTTCAAACATCGCCACAGAACAATATATGTTTTCTTCAATTCTCAGAATTATATTTCCATTGGGAGTTAAACAAAATTCGGAAATACTTACCTCTCGAAATATCCTAAAATTTTCACTATTATAGTGAATTAATATTATTATTTTATATGTTATTTGTAACCATATAACATAATATATCCTATACACCTTCAATAAAAAAATTGGTAATGTTTTCATTTTTACATTCCAAACCTCTCATGACGTCTAATATATTAAAATAGTAATTAATCTATCTTTCATCAACCATAGGGTCAAATGATCCACAAAATGTAAGAGGATGTGGTCTCATGAAATGATCCACTGCATAGAAGTTCAATAATGGTAAATCGTGTTTCTCTATATTTCTTATGACACTACAACTTATTTATATTTTTTAATTATCTATAATAGAACACAAATATTCTCTTCAAATTCCATTTATATAGGGATTCTTATTTGAAATTATATTTTCCTCTCTATGCCTTCCCACTACATCTTCTATGTTTCCTCTATGGAAAACCATTATGAATAGATATATTTTAGATGAAGCAACATGGTAATCATAAAATTATATATCATTTAAAATTTACCATAAATTAAATTCATCCATGGAAATAATATTAAAATTATCCCAACCAATAATGTAATTTAAATGATCCTATAATAATGTCTATTAAGACTCATTACTGAAAAAAAAACATAACCTTGAGTTTTAGACTAGAAATCACAACCTTTAAAATATATGACCATTATAGGATTAGTGTATTAGAAAATTAGTTCATTAATATTACATAACAAAACCCTATAATACAAAGTAGACCATTGAAATGAGTATCTATTATTCTGATAATATTAAAATTTAAAATAATAATTAATTTCATTTCATTGAAAATATTCATGATATTTAGCATGACTTCTTCCCTTCCCTTACTGATTATTATACCCAATGAAAAACATTTCTAGATGTAGGATGTGAAAAAACGTTACTGAGTGACAAAATAAAGAATAATATTTGTAGTATATTTAAAAACATGAATCCTATAGAAGATTACTCATAAAAATCATTCCACTTTCTGAAAAATATGATCATTTATAAATTAAAAAAATTCAATATCATTCCATTTGAAATTAATTTATTTTAATAAATAATCATTAGGAAACGTATATAATTTATATAGGTTTCTTTGGATGTTATCTCATATAAATGTTAACCAACCCCTTATATACACTTAAAAAAAGGAAGAACCGAACATCCATTTTCTAGTGTATTTTTGGCGTGAACATAATCATTACCAAATTCATTATAACACTATTAGGTAACACCCATCGCATATGTTATAAAGGACTCACCCTTGAGATATAATAGATATCATAAATTAATAAAAAATTTCCATAGACCCTATAATGAATGAACCAATTTATTCATTCTCTATATTATCATAAAACATTTTAAAATACTTTCAATCTTATATGAAAGTGAAATTAATATATCAAAATAGTTTTTTCATTATAAAAACCTTTTCAATATTGAAATACCATTTTATTTGTAAAAACAAATTTCTAATATTAAAATACTAAATAATAGAACAATCTGTTTTCATTGATGAAAATATGAATGATTGTAGTTGAATATTGGTGTCTAATAATGTTTATATTTGTGGGAAAAATCTTATCACCATATACATTATAATTGAAAAATAATTTTTTTTATTTGTAAAAAGAGTCCCCAATTATATATAAAGATACATTTTTCACCAAAACAATTTAAATAATTTAAAAAAATAATTTTATAAAACAATCATGTTAATAATAAAATAATTTTAAAAATGTGGACATGAAAGATATATATAGTTAGATGTAAAACAATAAATGTATTTTTTTAAATAGAAGTCCCTAATCATTTTAAAAATATTTGAATCAGAATCCCCCTAAAACAATAACATTTAAAACATGAATTTAGAGGGGAATATTTAAATTAATTATATAACATGGTAATAGGGATTTAAATGCACCGCATATTGAAAATAGGTTCATAACATCAAAATGTGCGTCAAAAAATAGAATTGATATGAGGTCCTATACCTAGAGTTTTATTATCCACACTCATTATTTATATTTTAGTATAATAAACATATATTAATTATAAACTTTTTTAAAAACCAATAATATTTCTATTCCTTTTATTTCAATTATTAGCGTTTCATATACAATTACATAATAAGTTAATTTTATGTCAAAAGTTTTGATGATATTGGTTTTATTTGACAAAAACAAATTCATTAGGTTGATACTTTTTAAAAGTGGTCATTTTATCAACATATATATAATAATAATAATGTTATTTTTATCATATTTAAATTTAAAATTTTATTTTAATACAACAAAAGAAATTTAATTTGGAAAAATTTCATATGTTATGATTTTGGAAGCAATATGTTATACATACATGTGAGTAACGTTTCCATTTTTCAATGATCATTATGTAATGAAGGTAAGTAATATTTTTCATTATATAATTATAATAATATCATGTATACCATATTATTTATTTAAATATTTTTAATCGAATCAATTTTATGATGCATTGATGAAAAAATAATAACATCTCATTGTAGAGGATATAGTCACCACATACAAGAAAGAGGTTATAAATCATCAGTGTATGATTTAAAATGATATATAATATTCTCTAAAATATAAGAACATAATCTATTTCATTATTATGTAATATATATCTCATATATAAATTATCATTATCCTTATTATCTTCTTTGTAATGTGTTCGTAATAAACAATTCACTTTGTTTTGTGAGGGGGTAGTCTTACATACACACTAGAAATGTTATTGTATCTAACATGAAATATAAATTGATATATTATAAGTGATCTAATAATTGAATAAGTATAATTTTTTTCAAATGTCATATATATACTTTAAATAATTCATTTGAGAAATCCATGAGAGGTGATGATAAAAAAGAAATGACATCAGTTTGTGAGGTGATAATTTTCTACAAACAAGAATGATTATTTCATATGCCATTTGATGGAAGAGTATATATAAATAGGTATATAAATTAAAATAATAATATATTTTTATTTGATATATTATTTATTTATAATAATAATTTATGAATGTCTTGGGTATTTGGTTAAATAAATAAATTTATGATGTTCTATTAATCACAATACCTCTTCTTTGGGAATCCTCCTTAGTTAAGTATCAAAATACATATTAATTTGGATTTCTGATCAGAACATTTTATCAAGGAAGTGGATAGGGAATTAAATAGGATAATTGTTTAGTTATTTCTTTAGCCAAATTTATTTTATCATGTGAGAAGTAAAGGTGAATGACAGGCCTTTTATAAGTGAGGTGAGTGGCACACTTGTAACATTTGAAATGGAAAAGGCTTAACGATGTTTTTAAAATTCCATGTGGATAAATATGGATGATTAACAATAAGAATACATTATATGGTCTAAATATTAACATAAAACAAAATCAATATATGTGTTTAGGTCATTTAAACCATTATATTTTTATATTAAGGTCCTAGTAAATCGGTTTTTACATTTACTCCAATAATTAATTTTTATTGTTTTAATTATTCATTATGGTAACCAAATTGTATTTTAATATAAATTATTATTTTTTCCATTATGTAATCCATTTTACTTAATTAAATTCTTATATGAGGTAAAATAAAATTTAAAACAAAACCCACTAATATGAAGACAAAATTATATTCCATTAAGTATATTTTTCAGGATAAAGATGATTTTAGATTAACTATATGTACAATAATAATAATTATATGAATATACATTAATATTTATTTATATATAATATATTAATTTCATTTATATGGATTAAAATAATGGAATATTTTAGTTCAATAAAATGGATAAATGGTATTGGATTTAATTTTTTTTAGAAAAGTCCAAATTTCAAACCCAAAAAAATATTTATACTAAAAAAATAAAATGTTTATTCAAAAGAAAATAAATTTATTAATTTAGTTAAAAAATAATTATTTTTTATAAAATAATTTTTACAACCGAATTTATCTTTTTATGAACATAAATCTATTGAAATAAAATTGTTTATTTAAATAAAATTGACATTTTTCACCATTCATAGAAAACAATGTTTTCTAAAATAATAAAAAAAATCCATTTTTATAATGAAATACTGATAAAGTACAAAGAAATTACATCACTATAACAAAAATACAAACAATATTATTGAAACCAACACACAATTATTGTATTAGTTTAGTACCTTCAGAAACATGGGAACAAAAACACTATTAAATAAGCAAGTTAAATTATTCCATGCTAGGTTCCCCATGAAAATCACCCTTCATTGAGGAATTATTCTTAAAATATATATTCATAACCCTGTGAATGAGTCATAAAAATTGGTGATATCATATCCGAATTAATGGTAAAAATGTAATATATGTACGAATAAACATTATCATAGGTTTATGGAAATGTGATAATAACATTTGAAGATTATACCATGCATATCAATGATCATGAAAATGAATAATGGGAAACATATTTGCATTTCATAAGACACGAATGATAAAATAAATAACATAAGTCATAAAATAATAACATATTTGGAAGACATGTAATTTTGGAATACATAATCATGTGATATAATTCCCTATATGTTAATACACATTGTTTGAACTTATCTTTTTTCTTTATGGGAATTGCACTACTTGGTGCCAAACACCACCATCCCCAGTCATAGCCTGTTCCTTATAATGTATTATTTTTCCCCATTTTCCCATTGATGTTTGGGTTTCCCCCTGTTACCATATTAGATCACATTTCACTATCTTCCATATTTATGGTGACTACACTAACTAGGCAGGGCACACCACTGTCCCCAGACGTTGTTCTTTCCTTTTAAGGTATCAATTTTCCCTATATTCCCATAATGGATTGAGCCCATCAACATTATTGATTTTATTATATAATGAGATATGAATATTTACCCAATTTATTTGATGGATATATAGGCCCCATTTATTAATAAAATCATTCATACATGTTCCGCGAGGTAATAAAACATTCATCACATTATGACCCTTGAAAAGAGATGGGTCTATAAACATCAAATAATAACCCATGAAATGAAATGGGTATTATGCAAATATCTGGACATAATATCCTATGAAATAGAAAAAGGTTTAATAATAATTTCATCAAGGAATAACCCTTGAAAATAAATTGGATTCATAATCATATAACCCATGGATGAGAAATTGGTGCCATAAGAAATATTCCATCAAAACAGAAACCATTCATGAAATAATATTAATTTAACCAGTGGGTCTTCTACAAGAAGGTATTGAGTAACATCCACCAATGTCATCTTATATGGAATATAATTTTTAAATCTATTTCAAAAGAAATCCATGAGGAAAATATACAATATTTTATAAAAAGGGTTCTTTAAAACACAAATCCTTTTGAAAACCATTTTTCTGAAAAATAATCATTAAATATCATAAAAAATTATTTAAATATATTCTAGAAAAAAAATTATTTCTAAACATATAATGTGATATCGAAAAACATTTTAAAAAAGATTTTAGATGAATACATATAAAAATATATTGGAAGAAATTTGAACACCATTTTAAATTAAATTTTATAAAAGGACCATAAAAATGTTATGAAAACTATTTTCATTGAAAACATATAAAATAAGATTGAAAAAAATTTGAAAATTTTTTTACATGAAAATTACAATCAGAAATAAATTTTCTTAAAAATATAAAATTTTAAAATTAAATGTATGATTCAATGAAATTAAAGAGGGTAAATCTATTTAATCCATATGAGGTAAAAAGAATCTTTATTTTTTATGGTAAAAAAGGTAAGAACCATTCCTTTTTCCTTAAGGGAATAGAATAATTCTTGGAAAGAATAGGTAAAATAAAATAATGTGTAAAAAATAATTTTAAATAATAGAGTATAATACAAGAAAATTATTTGAAACCCTTTTTTATAAAAAATTTTATTTAAGGAATGTAGTTTTACAAAAAAAGATGGAGGTAAAGCATGACTTCATTAAAAACAGTTTTGAGATCATTTTATAAACCCAAATTAGGAAAAATGGTACCAATAAATGAATATAATATGAAGAACTAGGGTTGAAGTAAAAGCACGAGTTTTATTGTAATATCGATAATAATATTTCATTAATGGAAGCACAATCATAAAGAATGATGAAAAATAAAGAGATAGTTCCAACAAAAATCTTATCACTTAGTCACTTTGAATCACAATCCATACAAAAAAATGAAATTAAATGAAGAATAAAATATCATGTAGGTAATTATATTCATGGTATCACATCACAAAGGTGGTATATACACCTCATGGAAAAATATAGGATCATAACATGTCATGTGTCTCAAAGAATTAATATTGAGAAACATTAAATTACCAATTTGGTTAACTTCGAAACATAACCAGCTTAAAATAAACATCATAAAATAGATATATGAATACCCATAAATTTAATTATTTTAATCATTTAATAAAATAATGGTTAGTATATACACCACACAAAATTAATGGGTTGTTAATAAATCATGTCTTTCATGAAAATAAAAAGTGTGATGAAATGACCTTACCTTCTATTCTGACTCTCATCATACTCATTAAAAAAATATTATCTAATAAATTTATTTTTATTATAAAAAATTTAAATAACCATAATATTATATATAATAAATTATATGTTCCTATTATGACTTTATATTACCTTATTGTTAACAATTTTATGATAAGGTTACGTTTCGGGCAATATTCACTTTATTTTCCAATTATGTCTTAATTATTTATGTATTTGTTCTGTAAACATATACAATGATTTATTGAATTTAAACCATGATATAAATATAATTTATATTCATTATATGTGTTTTATAAAAATATATAGAATATATTAGTATGAAATTTAATACACTGTTCAACAAGACTGTATGTCATATGTACTCATGAATGCTACTTTAGTTTTATTAATGTATAAAAATAAATAAATTTACTAAAATATATGTATATGTACGTAGGTATATAATATAATTACATTATAAGTATTTTTTCATATATATCATATAGATTCAGTAAAAATAAACTTAATACATTCTTTGTAATGTGTTTAAGACTCACATTGGTTTGTGGGGGCAATAGTCCACTCATCCTAAAATAAAATTATCATATTTACAAAAGATGAAAACTAGAAGAGAATGTTCAAAATGAAAATTACAGAAAAATAAATACATTATAAATATAATATATATATTATATAAATATATCACTCATCATAATTTCCCCCATGAGATGCGATAATGGAAAAATGAACAATCATTATTTTATGAGATGGTGGTTCACTTTACATGTAAACAATATTTCTTTTACCAATGAAATGGAATTATGTCTATCTGTAGGATGAAAACCTGTCATAAAAATGTATTAGTATATTTTTATTCTTGTTTATTTATAAAATAATCAAATAATAAGATCCTAAGGTATGAATAATGGAAATAAAATAAAGAAGCTATAAGTAGGGTGTTACCTCATAATCGTGTAACAAATTTTAGTTTGAACCAAAGGGATTATTTATAAGTATTTCGTCATTACAGGAGGATTAAATTAGGAATTAAGTGTCTTTGGGTTGGGTTTTGTAAATATATTGGCCGAATAAATGTTGGTTTATTTGTTTGTGGAAGTATGAGATGTGGTTAGAATTTATATGGAAGCGATGTGACACCCATGGAACATTTAAAAAAATATAGGTGTACCAACATTATTACCCTCATGAAGTCTTAAAACCCCACAGATTAATAAATAATGGAACGTTTATAGAAGTAATATGTCTAACTAATGGGTGTTGGACATGTGTATTGGTCGTTGCACCATTAAGGTTTGGGTTTATTTCACTATAATGAATAATTTTACGTTAATTACTATTTTAATTATAACTACATTCAGTGATATGTTTGAAAAAAAAACTAAGTTTAACTTATTAAAAATTAAAAATTATTCTTATTTAAAATATGGAATACTTTTTCCCAAATTACAATTACATAAGTGGTAGAAATTAATTCAAATTCCATCCTGGTAATAAGACAACACTCTATGGTTTTAAAATAAAAAAAATAAAATTTGTCTGTATATTTATACCCATTTTAAAATTTAAATTTTTCATAATTACATAAGTAATATTAATTAGTAATAATTTGATCAAATTAAACTTTAAAATATAAATAATCCTTAAAATACATTAGATTAAATATCAATTTTGAACAATAATTCAGTGTGCTTTATTTATTCATTAAAAATGAAACACTATCAAAAAAGAAAAAAAAATTTACCCAATACTTAGTATTATGTTATCCATTAAATTATTATGTCTATTTTGACATATTAAATATATAAAATTTCCTGAAATTGGTTTTAAAACATGTTCTCCTTTAAATGTTGGTAAAAATGACTTACAAATATAGGTTTTCAAGTATTAAATAGGTGGTGTTCTTCTCTTCTGTATACAAAATCATTTACATGAATATAAAAAATACTTTACTGACTATATTTAATATATATTAAATAAATATCACGAACTAATTAATATAAATTTCTGGGGTAAAAATGATTTATGACCATAATAATGATAATAATATATTCATTTACATTCAATCAGTTTTTACATATATTTCTAATGAATTAGTAACATATAAATTCATCTTATATTTGTGTAAACCATATATTTTCTTAAATAAGTTAATATTATTCATAAACTATATTTATAGTCTAGGTTATATCTTATTATATTAATTGATTACAATCTAACAACATATTATTGTTCTATAATAATTAGTATTGCGTCTTACATAAGCCATCAAGAAAAGTCAATCTTCTGTGTAATGTATGATAACCTTGATGTTCGGTGTAATGAAAACTAAAATTTATGTTGCGGGTAGTGGAAAATTAACATTTATATTCATATAATAAAAGATAAAAATAGTTATTTAAAATAATTTAAACTATTTTAGTGTTTCATGAAATATTAAATATCAAAAAAATTAAATTAATTTGAAAACAATATTTCAAAAAATATCAGGGTGTAATATTATACCCCCTTAAAATTAATTTCAACCTCAAAATTTGTGTGGGTTATTAATGTTTTAATACTTGAATGTTTCATTCAATAAAATCCATATAATAAAAATGAATACACAAAACTCCCTTAAGAAAGGAATATTGGAACCATAACAGTTACCCAAAGAGACATACAATTAGGTTTCCTAATATGAGAACATAGGTTAGAAGTGAAAACATCGACATAGAGGAGATATAAAATAATCTAGTTTCGATATAGATTATTAGAGAACATTGATCAGAATATGTGGGTGATCACAGAACCATAAATCTAGGATGTTCTAAGAGACTATATAATTCATCAAAAATAATGTTTCTATGATAAATAATTTTGAAAATATTTTAATATTTTTGATTATTTGTTTTACTATCTAGTAACACAATGAAATATACATACATGATTTCATTCATATTCACATGTACAATATCACCCTTTGGATTTTCATTGACCATTTCCCACTTCATCGCATACTCTATGGAATAATGTAAATTTGTTTATTCATAAATAACTAGCATATCCTTAGATCAATGAAAAAATATTCCATTTGACATGAGTTATAATTAACACAACGTTTTCTGACCAAGTTATTCAATAAGCATATATCCTGATGGGGTGATATATTACTTCAACCTCTCCAAAATTATCCAAATCATGAATTAAGCCCTTCTATAAATGGTTAACCTTGTAGCTCTTATAGAATATTGAAATCTATGAAATTTTAATGATGTTCATGAAACAAGCTTAACATTTATCCATAATATATCTTATGGTATATCATGGTTGTCACATTGAAAACATGTAAATACCCTCATCATATATTATCTTGAAAAATGATAATAAACTAAATTACTATAAATAATTCTTGAAAACATTCATGTTTCCCTATTCCAATGATTACTAATAATATTCCTTAATTCCAAGAAGTAATATACTACATCCTTGATTACATAAATCACTTTATAAATAATTATTACTTGGGTAATCTAAAATATCTAATTTTTTTATTCATATCAAACATATATTTATCCAAAAATCATTTTCTCAATATTATAAATTAATTAAGTGTTACCTTCCATTAATTAAAATACCCCCATCCCTTGAAATTAGTTTTCAATGTCTTTATAACAAATCAACATGTCATTTTATATCACCAATGAATACGTAATCTAAAAGTACACATATATTTAATAATTTATATAACATAATCTTTTGAATTACAAAACATAAATACTTCATTAATCCATCCTTATTGTTAAACCATTACACAGGATTCATCAACATATTCCACAATATACATTTCCTATAATATGAAATTGGAATCATGTCTTATGGTTCCTTAATCTCAATATATTCCTGATTTTTTTTGTTAAATTAAAACTATACTAGAATACCATTAAATACCTTTCACATGTCATGTTCAATATCTTTATCTTCGTATGTATAACAAATACTCATAACACAATACTAATTCTCTTTATTAAATTTCTACTTGGGAAAAAAATTCATTATACTCATAAATTACACATATGAATCATTCAATATTCACCATGTTTATTCATGTTCACATTGATGACTTAAACCTTAAATCATAGGGTGAGAAACAAATAACATCAAATAAGACCACATAATCATGAAAAATTGACTGTAGTATATCAAAATTATGACACCATAACTTATCGCTGACATGTATTGATTAACCTTGGTTATTCATAGAAAAATTGTATTTAAATAATTCATGATGGTTCATGAAGAGTTTGTGAATTACCAATGAATATATCGTAGGGAGGATCATACTAGGTGTGTTGCGAGCCCATTTGTCATGTACCATCTTACCCCAACTCAAGCTCAAAACATCCTGTTAGTGTAGTTAATCATAGGTATATCAATGATATATCCAAATACAATTATTGTATCCAAAAAAAGATGTATTGTTAGGAAGACACTTACATTGCACATAAAAAAACTCATTGTCCTTAGACATATCCCAAGCGATCTCTTTAGGGTTCTCAAAAAGGATTTATCATCCTAGCGTTAAAAGGTTAACTAAACCATTTATCTAAAACAAACTATAATGAACAAGTCATAACATATATCAAAATTACAACAGTTTAAATGAATACTTAAAAAATTATATAAAAATAAACCCAAAGACCGTATTAGTGTAGTTCCATTTGAAATAGGGAAACATAAAAACTAGTACAAAAGTGTTTTCCATTACCTCCGACTACGTTTTTCTAGACTATCACCCTTAATAGACATTTCATTATTAATAAATTTGTTAAAATATTTTGGAAGGAAACATAAAAAGGTGTGATATTAGATACCCAGTAAGGGAAAAAAATCCAGACATGTTCAAATAAACATAAGCATTTGGTAAGGGAACATGATCATAACATTAGAATATCGTATTCTACATATCAAATATCATAAAAATGAATAATGGAATACATTTTGAGAGGTTATAAGGCATGAATCATAAATAAAATAAATAAAATAATCCATAGAATAATAACATAGCAGGAATACATGGAATTGTGATATACATAATAATGTTACATGATTCCCTATAAGTCAAAATGAATTTATAAAACTTATCAAGGATATTTATGGGAACTGTACCTACTGGATGGAAAAACCACCATCCAATGTCATATAACTTTCTGTGTACTGGATCGAGTTTCCCCATCTTCCCTTAGAGGTTATGGATTCTCCATATTTTCATAATGGATCACATTTTCCCATCATCTATATTCATGGGGAGTACATCTTCTAGGAGAGAAACACCACCATCCACAATTGCAGTCTTTTCCCTACAAGGTAATGGGTTTCCCAATCTTCCTATATGGGATGATACCCATACACTTGATTCCCATCATTATCACATGATATATAAATAATTAAACAATGATTTCGATAGAGTTATAGGTCCCAACGATCTTATAATAAAATCTTTTATACATGTTCCACATTATAATAATACTTTTATCAAATCATGTCCCCTAAAAAGTGACGTGTTCTAAAAAAATCAAATCAAAATCCATAAAATTAAATGGGTATCATTAAAATTTACTCACATAATAACCTATGGATAAGATATCAGTTTCACAATCATTTAATCATTTCAACACCTTTTAAAATAAAAGAGTTTCCAAATCATATATCCCCTGGAATAGAAATGAGTTCTATAAGAACCATTCCATAAAAACAGAAATGGTCAAGAATTAATATGAATGGAACCCTTAAGTTACTTCTAAGAATGAATTTTGTAACATCAACCGATATCATCTTTGAGGAAAAATAATTTTTAAATATTTTTCTAAAGCATTTTATGGGTAAAATATCATTTATTTATCAAAAAATGATCTCAAAAACATAAAATCTTCTAAAAACCAATTTCATAAAAATAAAATTGAAGTATTATAAAAAAAATTGAAAACATTTTTGGATACATTTTTCTTTATATACATACAAATAGATATTGAATTTTTTTTTAAATCCACTTGACTTTTAATCTTAAACAAGGAGCTTAAAAATATTTTGAAAATCATATTATTAAAAAACATTTAAATGGTCATCAAAAATATTTTTGAACACATTTCATTGAAATTTATTTTTTTTAAGAATTTCTTAAAAATTAACCTCTTAAAAATGAAAATGAAACTTCAAATAAATGATGGCAGGTAAACCCATACGTAGCATACAAGGTAAAAAAGAATATTCATTTTTCAAGGTAAAATTGTAAGAAAAACAATTTTTTTGGAATTTAAAAACAAATTAATTTGAAAGAATTGATAAAATAAAAAAATGGTAAAAATCAAATAAATGTTTTATATTAGAATAATATAATATAATTGGAAAACCTTTTTAGAAGAAACATTTTTATAGGACACAAATTTCTGACTGAAGAGAGTGGTGAAGATGTGGTTTCATAAAAAAACTTTCTTGATCCTATCATATACCAAGGAGTTGAAATATTAAACCAATACATGAAAATATCCTGAATAAAAAATTCATGAGAAAATTCATGAGTTTTCTTGAAATTTGGATAATGCTATTTTATCAGTGGAAGCATAATCATATAAAATATTGATAAATGATGAGATTGTTTCAATAAATATATTTTCATATATTATCCTTGAATCACACTCCATATGTAAGAAAATTTAAATAAATTATGTTTATATTATATTTAATGTAAATAGATTCATTACATATAATTTCCAAGAAATTATAAAATCCTCATGGAAATATAGAGGTGCATAAAATGGACTATGTCTCAAAAAAGGAAAATTGAAAATAAAATACCATAAATATTGGGTAACATTTGACATATAAACACAATCAAATAAATATTATAAAATGGTTATGTCAATAAAAAAATATTTAAGTGTATTTATCATAGAATTCTTATATGGGAATTTCAAATACCACACAAAAAAATGTGTGTTGAATAAATCATGTTTCTTACAGAAATAAAAATTGAGATTATATTCCCTTACCATGTTACTTGACTATCTTTGTACTCATTCAAACATCTTGTATAATAAATCTAATTTGGTTATAAATCCTGTATATAACCATATTTTTATATTTAATACAATATAATATTTTCTTATAACATTATATAACCCGCAAATTATCAATTTCTTGTTAAGGTTACACTTTGGGTAATATTCATGTAGTTTTCAGTTATGTATTAATTTGTTATATATTTGGTCCTTATGATTATATCATGATGTCTAGTATGAAAAACATGATAAAAATATAATTTATATCAACTATATTTCTATTATAATAATCTATAGAATCTAGATGAATGAAATTGAATACACCAATCATGGAGACGGTAGACCGTATGTATGCTAGAACGTTGCTTCTATTTTATTGATGTATTAGAATAAATAATGTTAATGAAATATATGTATATATATTTCTTTATATTTAAATTGTATAATTATTGTATAATTATTGTTTCATAAAAACCATATAGTTTCAATAAAAATATCATTAAAAATTCCAAGGAGTGTGTGTACAAATCACATTGCTTTGAGGGGGTAGTAGTCTACACATCCTAAAAAATATGATATTTAAAATATTCCAAAAAATAATGATATGTTCTAAATAAAACATATCTAGTTATATGAATTAATGATATGATCCATATTATTTACCATTATGTATTAAAATATTTTTTGTGAAATATTTATAATATCAAATTCTTTCACATCTGTTAACTATGTTATGCTAAAATTATTAATGACTTCTTATAGTGAACACTTATGAATTTATAAATTTTTAAGTGAGTGGTGGGATCAAATTATATAGTTTCATATTAATTAAGAATTGAGTTAATCTCCATAGTTTCCAAGTATTAATTTTTTCAAATAATCCCGTCACACCTTGTTATGTTTTCATAGTAGTTATAATTGTATTATGCCAGTGATGTCATGTTTTATGATGTTTATATTTTCCAATGATTACATTATACATTTATATCTACATATTTAATCTCAAAACAATAATTTATTATTCAGTACATTTAAACCATGTTTTATTAGGAATTATTTACTTATCATGTGCCCTTGTACCTTGATTATGTTTACATACTTGCATGTTCACCTTCTCATAACATATGATCATTGATTTTTACCCTATGTTAAACATTATTTGGAGTTTGACATGACCCAATATTTCATTAACATTCTAAATAAATAAGTGTATAGTTTTTTATATTTATATAGGGGAATCTTGTGTGGTGAATTGGGGTTGGGGTGGTGTAAAATTTTTCATGTTAATCACGTGAAGGGTTTTGTTCGGAGGGAAGGGTTTGGGATTTACATTGTATGGTTTTTACTAAACGAATAAAACACTAAACCTAATAGAAAATGGTTTTGGTAGTGATATAAAATTCTATTCATATTTTTTAATTAATAATGGATATTTTTTGTATGTAATTGTTTTTATTAAATCCAGTGTGTAAACAATATATTTTGTCACTGAATCTGTTAGTATGGGTCTAGGATATTATCGTTTTTATTAGATTAGTGTTTAGATAGATTTAGAGGTTATGATTGGATGGGTAGTGTATAATTTTAAATTTATGGATATCATCATTAGATGATATATTTATTAAATACTATAAGTAATATATACCCTATGAGGTCTTAAATAACAGTAATTTTATGTTTTTAGTAATATTCTGTTTTGGTTTTCTGTGAATAAATAATTCAGATATAGAAAATCATTAGTGTCTTTATATTATTATTTATTGAGGTATTTCATATTATTTAAGATAAAATGTTATCTTATGTTCATAAAAATAATGTTGTATAAAAACCGTAGGAACTGAGGATTTTTTTGACCAGTTAATTAATGTTATTTTTTTGAAATGTTTGTTATTTTTTTCTACATTTGATGATTGATTAATATATTTTGGTAATGTGTGATTTTATTCAAAATGTTTAATATTTTTAACGTATAATTATTGATTTAATGAGTAGGTGTATATTTTATTGAATAAATAATGGTTTTTGTATTTCTAAAAAATTTAAAAAATATTTTTTGATTATTGGGATTTATTAATTTTTGGGAAAAATATTTAGATAATTTTTAGGAGGACTTCAGATAATGTTTTTCTTTATTTATTTGGTTTCTTCAATCTAATAACCTTTAATAGTATTTTACATTAACTTAATTATTTATTCATTATGTCTATGTTCCTTATTCCCATTAATGATTCCATTTATTATCATGAAAGATGAAAACATATTGTCATTTCCCTATATATTTTACATTATATTAGTTTAAGAAGAAATTTTGTATTTCATTTATTAAAATGGATTTATCACAACCATATTTGTTTCCAAAAAGATATTTATTTCATCTTAGGTATATTTATTTTCTCTTGTTACCAATATTACATTTCATTATATTGGATTCTTTTTATGGTCCTATAATTGGGGATTATTTTGTATTTATGTTTTTCTAAGACCTATCTCATCCAATGAAATTTATTTTTCTAATAGTGTAATGTATTTATATACTCCATAAACCATATGTTATTAGGGAATATAAAAAAATGATTTTTCGAAAATACATTGATGAATTTAGAATAATAGAAATGAAATTTAATTAAGATTTGTGAATCTAAAACCCATTTATTTTAAATAAAAATAATTTTATTTTGTTTTATCAAAAAAATTATTAATTATTATTTATTCAGTAAAAATTAAATTTTCCACGTATTTTCGATGTGTAAATGATATTTTATAATTAATTCGAGAGAAACTATGTGTTGAAAGTAATTAGGATTACATATTGATTCATTTTATTTTGTAAAAATGATAAATAAATTTGATAAATATAAATTCAGATGTTTAATATTATAATTTTTTTTAACTATTTTCTATTTTATAAAATTATATTCATGATATTTATAATAAATTATATTTATATTAGTTGTTATTATAGTTTTTGAAATAATTTGTCAAGGTATGTTCCATAAATATTGTTTTTTATTTGAAAACAAAATCGTATTCGTCTTAAATAAATTGTTTTCTTATATATTGGAGGATTTTATTTAAAATTTAAATTTCAATGATTTAGAGGAATAAATTATAGGAAATTTATAATCTATAAATTTTTAAAAATTAGTTAAAAATAATGTGTTGATAATTGATTGGATAGAAATAATAATAAAATAATTTAATGATCAAAATGGATATTTTTCATATATATATTTCATATAATCTACTGTATTATTATCTTCACAAATTTATTTATTATAATTTTAATATATAAATATAATAAATAATTTCATTATTTAAACGAATAAATTAACAGTAATTATTTTTTAATTAATTTGTAATAGAATTCAAGATGATTAATGTTTAAAAAGAATGCTATTATAAAAAATAGTTTTTATTATAATTTATTTTTTTACATTAAAAGATAAATTTTTAAATATTTTAATTATACATTGGTAAAATATAATTTATTTTTTGATTCTTCATATCAAAAAATATATGAATGATTTTTTTGGTATTTTTCTAGAAAATGTTATTTTTAGAAGAATAGTAAAAAATAGTGTCCTCACAAATAACATAATATTTTTTAAATCAACATGATATATAAACAAATTAATAAACATTGAAATAATTCTCTATCATTAATAGTAATTTAAGGAGTAAATTTATATATTTTGATATAAAATTTTTAATTTAAAAACATATGTTTTTCTTTTTTGAACCAATGTGGTATATTATAGTAATAAAAAATTACTTTTATCAATTATCCTTTAATTAATAATTCCCATGATCTAAGAAGAAAAAATCTTTTATTTAATTAGTCTCACTCCCTAATATAGACATGTATATCTACTTAGATATAAATATTTACCAAATGCATTGAAGGGACATATAGGTCCCACCCATATCATAATGAAATCATACATATCTGTTCAATAAGACTACAAACAATCATATCCTAACCTATTAAAAGAAATGTGTATGATGACAATCAAATAGTATCATATACAATAGAAGATCTATATGTTTAATAATAATTTTATGATATCGTAACCCATGAAAATAATCTTTTTTCATAAGTATATAACCCCGGAATGAGAAACAACTTTCATAAACATATATCTCTTGAAATAAAAATAGGTTTCCTGAAACTCATTCCATAAAAAACCACTCAAATATAAATGGAACCCACGGATAATATTCTCATAAAAGAAATATTGACAGAAATGGGTGTCATTTTAGATTTACAATATTATTAAATTGTTTTTTATAAATATTTATTAGGGGAAAATATGCTTTCTATTTTAAAAAACACATTTTAAATCTTCAACCATTTTGAAAAAACATTTTTTTGAAATTTATTTAAAAACATATAAATATTATTTTAGAATTATAAATAATTTTTTAAAATACTATGACTATTAAAATTATATTAAAACATCATTTTCATGAATAAATTTGTAGTTTTTATATAACATGGGTTTTGAAAAAAAAACTGATTTCCTACCGAAGACAAAAATACAGTCAACTATTCATGAAAATATTTCTTATTTATGTTTAATACCAAATATATAAAATAGTACCAATACATGAATATACAATTAATTACCATATGATAATTAAATTCATGACTTTTTTAGATATACATCAAAATATTTCACGATTGGAAGCATAATAATAAATAATCCGAATAAATGACGAGATTATAAAAATAAACTTTTACACATTTAGTCACATTGACTAATAATCCACATTAGAAAATAAAATTACTTAAAGCATGAAATATCATTAAATAAGGATATTCTTTATAAAACATGTCAATTTCCATTTAATAAACCTCATCAATTAATATAGGTTCTTATCATGACACTGATCTCACTAATGGAAAATTGGGACTAGAATTAAATTAGAATTTGGTGACTTTTGAAGCATAAAACCCACAAAATAGAGATAATAAAATAGATATTTAAATACAAATAAGTTTTATGATAACAAAAATAGAATATTTTAATTGATAATATATACACATCCCAAAATAAATGAGTTTCAAATAAGTTGTATGTTTTAAAAAAATAAAACATAGTCTAGAAATCCATTTCCCTTATGTATCGACTTTCATCATACAAGTTATAACCTCTTGTATAATAAATATAAATTTATTATACAAATATATATGAAAAATATTAAAATAAATTATTCCATATATGATTTATGTATGACTTTATAATAGTTTTTCATAATTCCTTGTTAATGTTATATTTGGGGTAATTACCACTTTATTTTTTGTAAATGTTTTGCATTGTAATTCTTTGTCTACATTCATAGATCATAATTTCCACATTTATTGAATTTATAATATTATATAAATATAATATATATTAATTATATAAATACATATCATAACATAAAAATACATTCATATGAAATGAATTGTGTTGCCCTTGGAGATGGTAGGTCATACAAACACATAAACACTCTTTTTCATTTTTTGTCAGATTTTTTGAAATAAATAACAGTAAATTATATATACATATATATATATATTTTAAAAAATCAGTAGAGATATTTTTTAACAAACATAAAAAATGAATATTAAAACCATTTATTATACATTCCTTGAATAGCATGAATGAATCACATTTCTTTAAAGAGGTGGTATTCCACACATATACAAACGAATTGATCATATTCTAAATTTTAACAAATTTGTATAGAATTTTTTCTTAATCACTGTAATTAATTTTAATTACATTCACTAATATTTTTGTTCATAAACTATGTTTAACTTACTGTACAATATAAATTATATAGATTAATATATGGAACTCTTTTTTTGCAAAAATTAACAAATACTTTTAGGAAATTAATTTAAAATTAATCTCGTAAACATGAAGAGACGTAATGTTTTTTATGTTAAATATTCAAAATATTGAGATGTTTTTATATTGATTTTTAATGTGAATTTTTTTTTAAATTATCAAAATTTGATTAATTTGTGTATACTTGTTCTGATAATACTTTAGAACCAAATTTAGATGTAATTCCACTATATAAATATATCTATATATTTACTAATGTTGTCATTTTTATGTGACATGTCACTCCCACATCAACTCCATCCACTATCCCGTAACCCACTTTCCTAATTATTCTTCCTTGACCTCTCTCCTCATTATAAATTTCCACTTTGATTTCTATAATTTCAAAACCTTTATAGGTCTACCTTCCTCTTCATCCAATGATTTCACTAAAATCGTCATCTCAAATAAATAGTTTATGTTTCATCTCACTAATCCATCTTCCCCTCTTCCTATATTCACCCCGTTGTGACTTAGTTAATTTATCTTTAGGTCATTCGATCACCTCCATATCCCAACTTCACTATACTGAATCAAATGTTTGAAAACCTCCAATGTATTTCCTTCCTCAATGTCCGACGATTTCAGCAAGATAATTTTGTCAATTATACGATCAATTCTAATTGTTGAGACTTTGTCTTCACCTCTTATGATACCTGTAATAAAATGTTTGGTAAGATACTCCATTAGATCTCCCATATATAAGTTATAAAGTCCATAGAGGTCAGTTACTAGGGCACCATCATCGTCAACTACCTTCAATTATGTTTTATACCACTAATAATTTAACTCTAAAATCATACACCACCATCTTGACCATAGATTTCCTCTAAAATCCACACTACACTACTCATCCTTTTTTACTTAGGGTCCTTTTGGTTAAGCTCTTATAATCCCTTCTACATATTCTATGCTAGCCTACTAGATTGGGATACCTATCCCTTTTGTTCTTCTTTTTATTAATTTCAGGTTCACATATATTAATGAATATTTTATAATGGTTTATCAGATTTCAATATTCCATGTATTATTATTCGTTCAGACATTACCTTAAAATGTAACTTGACAACCAACCAAAGCTGTGACCTCATGCACAATCAAAGTATAATTTTTCATTATCATTTACATAGTCTATACTATGATCACAACACTAATTCAATGTTAACATGTTTAATCTGATCAACCATTTCTCATTATCCATTTCATAATTGTAGGGAATATATTATACTGATCATAGAATATAACTGTTACTTGTACCATTGAGACATAATACCATTTGAATGTGGCAACATGCACATTCTAAAGATAATTTTTCATTATAAAATACATTTTATATAATATGATCACAATACTTCATTGCATGGTTTTATGGTTCTTTTCAATTCTTTTACAATCAAATTAAATGTTACAGCATAAAAATATTTAATCTCCATAGAGATATAGAGACGTACCATATTAAATAAGACTACTACTGCAATAATGTTAATTTGGTTGTCATATTTTTATTCTACAATCCTGATACTGTTACATTATTTATAAATCAAAAGCATACATGTTTACTAAAATTTCATTCCCATAGGTAGAATGTCTCTTGAAAAACTTAATTCAACTATACCTATCACACCAACAGGGAACACAGAAATATGAATAGACATGCCTTTATCACTAATACCAAGTAATGGTGTGTTCAATTTTAAAAATCCACTACATTTAATTTTGTTATCAACCTAAAAATAGAAATATTATACCTCTTTAATATATTACTTGTTTTCCTAACAATGTATACTCTAATAGTACTGTGAATTTTCTGATAACAATAACAAAGTGATAATTTTTTATAGCTGAAATACTTACACCAGCTAATAATAAAGAAATATATCGATGCATTCTATTATCACCAATATCCAGTAATGTAGATTTCCATTTATTATATATAATTTAATTACATTGATTTCATACTAATAAAAGGTAACTATATCTAGGAATACCAAACAGACATCAACGATACACATGATATCTCTTTTGTATTTCCATTTGTATTTTTTTTACAAATTTATTAATAAATATATTATCACATATTATGTTGTATCCATTATATATAGTACACATCAGATAGTCTTATTTTAGTAATATTATTTTCCCATAATCTACTTTTTATTACTGTGGTCCACATTGTATTTCATTTTTTATTTGTTATATATGAAGCATCATTACATGTTTATATGGGAGCACCATTAATGAGAGATGTTATGAAAATTATTGATTTGTACCACCAAATGATGGTTAGTTTTTTATTATTAATTTTCATTTTCTAATAATGATTCCTTTACATTATTGAGTTTATAATTTGTTTTATCATTTATCTGTTTTTCATTTTATATTAAAAATTTACTTATAAATACATATTCTCATAATATGAATGCATACACAAACTGATTATTTGTCACATAAAGTATTCATTAGTAAGAATAGAATTTAGGTAATAATACATATTATAAATTTTGTATTTTGGTATTTTTTTTCATATTTTAAATTTTTTTATTGTATCTCATAATCTTTTTTCAATAATGACAGACACCATCTCATTTAACCTGATTTTAGTTTTTCTAGTTGATTAAATTCCACATTATTAATATATTTTATACTTTTATTTATTCTTTCTGAATCATATTTTCATATGAATTTTCTATTTTCATTCAAGGAAATAAATTTTTTTCTATCAAATAGTGACTAGTATTTAATCAATATTAATCAATTAAATTTATCATTATTATGATTTTCAAAACTTATAATAATTATATTATTAATAATATTTTGAAAACCACATATTATTTTATTTTTTTATGTTATTGGTTTCAATTTTATTTCTTCATAATTACATGTAGAAACCTATTGCTCATACATGGTGATAGGGTAATTTCAATTCCATATACACTAAATAATATTTTCATTATTACTTGTATATTCCTTACCCCATTGTTCAGAGGTTACTTATTTCAGTTATATAATTATTCCTTTCTTTTAACTATGATTTCATAAACAAATTGAATAGTTTTTAATGTAATATTCCCAATGTGGTTGCAACTTCTACAATGATAGTGTCATGTATTTTTTGTTATATATCTATTTCAACTATTGTTTTTTATAAAATAATCTGAAATTATTATAATATCCTACATCATTTGAAGAAGTTATGTCATGTTTAGTGATACTAAAAATCTAAGGATGCCCACAACATAGAACAAAATTCATTTATTATTAGTGTCCTATGCCAGGAATAAATGGGATGAATCGATATGAGAACACAAATTCAATTTTTTTAAACACACCATGGTGGAATGGAATGATTTATAGTATAAAAAGTATTAAATACTATATCATGGATTTAGATTTCATAAAATGATAGAATCAAAAGTATTTTTCATGTGGGTTATATCCCGATACATTTTTTTATATAAGAAAATTTCATATTTTAAACTGAAAATTTTTATTAAAATCATGTACGAATGAAATAAAAATATTTGTCATTGATCAACGGTGCTGATAAAAAAAATATAGAGGTAAAAAAGGGAGAATTCAGCCCATGTAGAAGAATACTACAACATGGTAACTGCAAGAACACGGATGTTTCCCCATAAACCAATCAATGTTTATTTTTAGAGTATCCAATTTAAAATTGTTTTAATCTACTAAAATTGGGCCTTCAATATTTATAGTTTTGCTATTGGAAAATTTAAATGCATGTTTTTTCATTGTTATAATTTCCATCAACTATAAACCTTTTAATTTTTTTGTTAAAAAATTATTTTTTCCCCGCATTTTGTTTCATTTCCCCCTGTATATTATATTTTCTACTAGATTTCCCATTATTTTATTTTATTTGTTCCACTAAATTTCCCCCCTTGAATATAATTTCTATAATTTCATTTCCACTTACTTTTCCTTATATATATTTAATCTATTTTAATATCTTTATAATTTTTTAATGTTTTTCCTGTATTACGTTGTCATTAAGTGTGGGTGTTTGTTTTGTGTGAGTGTTTTTTAACAGAACAAATTCCACTTATCCTATGTCTGTTTGAGGTTAGTATGGAGTCATTCTATGTGAGTGTTTTCCCATCCCTTATTATGAAGGCCAACATACCTATTTTACAGAAGAATCTACCGCCTAGGTCATTCTAGATCAACAAAGATAGTTATGGGTAAAAGACATTAACCGAGATCTATTTTTATAGTTGAGACTAATTTAACAGATCCATCTTTGGATGAAATGAATCACTATTCTTGTAGGAATGGTGAATTAATGATTATTTCATGTAGTGTATTGTAATAAGTGTTAACATACCCATTTTCATGTAACATGCACATGAAATGTCATCACAAAATCCTTATAAAATCTTCGAATATTTTATTACTATTAAAAATATACACTTCGAGGTCCATAGGTCTGAAATTTTCTACAGCATGAAAGAAACTATTATTGGCTTGGTAATTAGCTATCATGATTTTTAATTGCCTTAGTGTTCAGGTCTTTAGATTTTAAGAGGTGTTGATGTGTCAAGGAAGCTACTTTATGTGATCACACCCATCCTTTGTGCCACTATGAAAAAGGATAGTCTCTTTCTTTAGTATTTCATTCAAATTACTTCATGTTTATTATATGCTCTAGTATTTACATCACCATAAATTTTTGTAGATTCCCACTCATTGAAAAATGCCGGGATTCTCATTAACTACACTGGGAGCATCTCTTAAAATTATGGGATTGTTAATTATCATTTTATTACTGAAATGGTGTTGTGTGATTATTTTTGGTTTCTATGTGATGTTTCTACAAATATTATTGAGAAAGATATATTTTTGTATCTTGTGAAACTATATTTTATTTCCAAATTATGATATAGCTATGGTGGTTCCAAGTGGTGATTTCACAGGGTGGATCAAGATGAATTTCATCATATTGTAGATTTCTGATGTTTAGTAACTATTGGGTGTTGTATTTTACATTCCATCATTATACCTTCTAGGTAGTTATGTAAATGATATCTGTTTTCAATTTTTTCTCCCCATGATTATCATGAATCATATGTGGATAGTATTGTGAAATTTTGGAATGATTTTTTTAGATTTATATGGAACCACAAGGTATGGTATATAAAAGATACAGAGTTATGAGTACCTTTAATTATAGTACAATTAGAAGGAAAAAATTTGGTTCTTAAAAAAAATTAATTTCATTATCTTTTTTAAATTATAAGATGTAAGGAAATGTGTTATCTTAAATAAATAAATGTTATTATGGAAGAATACAAGTATGTTAGGTGTAAAATATCTATAAATATATACTGTAATTAATATTATGTAACACATTGAATGATTTTATTTACCACATCAATTTAACTAACATTTATTTTAGTAGAATTATCATCATGTAACATAAAACAAAATTTTTTCATGTAATATGGATACAAGTAAAATTACTCTATAAGAAAAATACATTTAAATAATTTTATAAATACATTTATGGTCAACATGTGAGAATTAACTAAATCCTTCGTATATATATATCTGTGTGTTTGTGTGTCTTTAATTCCAAGAATTGTATCATAGGTATTGATATGTTGGGGATATCCTCTCGACCAAATTTACTCAAAATGTGTTAGATATTTATCTCGCCTTCTACATGAAATGTTCCAAAATTATTCCAAATTCCCTTATATATGGATTTTTTACCAAATATAATTTTCTCTGAAATGTAACCCTATTTGAACCTATTTTTAATATAGTATTCATTATAATTAATTTGAACTAATAATTACATAACTAATTATGCATAATTCATTTTTTTAGTGTCATGATTCATTTCATTTTGAATTATGAATTTGAATAATTTTTCTTTTATGAAATCTATTTCTCTAGCGTGAATTCTCAATATATATATCTATTCCATATTAATAAAACTAAATATTTACTACTGTATTTATGATGTCTAAGCAGTTATTCTACCTCATATTCCATTATTATTTTCCACTCATTTTTATATTTAATTATAATCAATATTAATATTAATTAATGAGTATTAAATCTGGACTTCTATTATTGAAAATAATAATTTTTATAGTGCCATTTGAATTCATGGGTAGATTTCAAGTTATATGAAAAATAATCATTCAATTTAAATAAAGTATTTTCACTATTCATATAAAAATGAATCATTTTTGGAAAAATCCCAAAAAATTTCCCTAGAATAATTTCTAAATTACCAATTAAAAAATGAAGATTATTTTATCAAATGAAATTTCTAAAATTATCTAAATTTAAATTTCTTATATTTCATTGAAGGACAAAAAAAAGTTATTCATTTTAGAAAATAGTATATTTTTAAAACATATATATATTAAAAAAAATTATATATTTCATTACCAATATGATTTGTTCATATGAAAGAATTATAAATAAAATTTATATAAATCCAAATAATATTTATATTACTCTATTTAATGGTTATTTCATAATTAATGTTGTTAAAAAATAATGTAAAAAATGATTTTTTAGAGAAACTCAATGTTTCATGTAACACAAACTAAGTTGATGTTGTGTGTAGAGTAATATTTACCATTTTCAGTGTATATTGAATTATTAACTTGGTGTACAGTAAAAAATAATAATTCAAATAAGTTAAATTTATTTTATAAAATGATCATAAAAACACGGTGAGTTACAAGTCCAATGAATTTTATTATTTTCCATTGATAGGACCTAATCACACTGGTTTCTAACAAACCTGGACAGTTTTCAAGGAATTTGAAAATTCGACACTAACAATCTCACTAATATAATGCTCGAATAAACCCATCAATGTATCAAAAATGCACCCACTCACAATTAAAGTCATTCTAGAGGAACTCCATTACCATTTTCAAACACTTACATAATTACAACACCTAAATTTTGTTAAAACTCCATATTTGAATAACCAGGTAAATGATTTTTTTTGTTTTTGTTAACCTGAGTATCGAAAATATTACCATAAAATCAACCTTCCAAGAAACCATATAATACCACAAGATTCTGTACAACGTTTAATTTTATCTTAGGCCACTCATGAATTTCCTAATTGAATTATCTATAGAATCCAAAAAAATAAAATCAGATAAATGGCCTTCTTCCCATAATAAAATATCAATATAGGGGTTGAACCTTCATTTATTGATATGATGATCCAGACCTATAATTTTCTTTACCATCTGAAATGGAATAAAATTCACAATCTACATGGACCAGTCCCATCCAATACCACAAAAATGCCCAGACAGGGATCCAAACTCTAACTAGAGCACCATAGTAGTTTCTATAATCAATTTACATATCCCTATTAATGAAAATATTCTCTAAAATTGACAAAAAAGTTATTAAAAATTTTAGGGTCACAAAAAAATAGTGTTTGGTTCACTCACCACCTCATGGATCTACCAACACTAAACTCATATGTGAATTTTGAAATAAAAAAACAGTAATGTGTCGGTTCCTTCAAGCCACAATTCCCAATATCATCTAACCCCAATACACCCATAAATAATATCCCTTATTAGTGAGGAAAGCACACATTAGTACCTTATGATTGATCCATCTCACCAATGGAATCATTTTTATTACATAATAGGAAATGGTTTGTCAAAAGATTAAGAAAATTCCCATCCTCCTCAACCAAAGAATTGATTTCATATCTTGACTTCTATGCATCATTGACTCTACATCAAGATGGAATGAACATGAAATCATCATTATAATAACATTGTCTCATTTTTTATGTTCTATAAAGACCTATACATTTTACCAAAACCCCATAAATGACTCGTTTCCCTAACCCAAAACCAAACAGAACATAAACCAAAATAATTAACACATTCTCAATCATAGGAAAAAAAATCAGTCATCACTCCTAATCCACCCAGACACATGAATAAATAATACCATACCCCTTAAAATGGACATTCTATATGACATACAATGTAACCCCTATGGGTTTTACATTTCTTAGTGACCATACCTAGCATAAAACACACAAATCTTTATATACGATAATTTCATAACCTGCAAACATGTGGGATCAAGAACATACCTATGCAACATCTCACCCCATGTCCATCCATCTCATTAGAATCATTCCATAACAGAGCATAAAACCACCTATACCACATACCAAATCACATAAAAATCTATATTATCAATAATGACACTCATACCCACCTCACATATAGAATAGTTAAGATGATCACTAGAAACCAAGATTCTCTTGATGCAAAAAGATTATTTAAGTTTCTAGAATTATCCAATCCATTCCAAGGGTACTCAAAAGGAACCACCTCACATAAACATAAAGAATCAAACTACTAAACATGAACTTGATCCATAATATATACTTCCATCAATCATTACCATTATTACACCCACCCATCAAGGATCACTTCAAATTACACCAACAAAATACCACTAGATGATTACCAATCGATCATCTAAAAGACCATGCATTTAAAAAATATCCTCAATACTTAGGGTGCTTAATTACAAGGTTATTTTGATACTAAGATCCATGCCAAATATAGTGGACAAACCCCACAATTTATTTCACCTCTCATGAATCTATATTTTAAGATGAATCTTTTTCTCAAGAATTACACATACTACATACCCCAAAATGGTCTACCCTCATGCTGATATCCCTCATTGATCACTAAATGTCGACTTACTAGAAACGAGGTTCACACCTATGGGTCCTTAGATCCTTCCAAATTTCCTATTAAATACGAAAATCTATACCAAATCCCTTAATTAACATCATCACTCATGCCTTAATCTCACACACCATCAAACATGATTAAAATAAACAATAGTATCAAGGATTACAGGAATAGAAACATTTACTATATACTGGTTTTAAAAAATAGGTATAAATATTTAAACAAAACATTATATAAAATTAATAAAAACCCATTAAAAGTGTCACATAATTTTTTTATCGTCAAACCCCATTCACTATATAGAGACAAGAAGCCATATATTATAAGATTTCCATTTTCAAAAACAGATCTCAAGAATATAATTATAAATTATTTATCATGGTTGGAGAAGTTTACATTAAAAATATATCAGGAGAACCACTTGATAGGTTTCATTCTGAAATATTATTTAACAACATGAATCAATTATCATGATCCAGGTCACATATACTCAAACACATTTAGGACATTATCAAATATCCATGTTCCTATAAATTATCAATGATCATTTCCAAGGAATCATTATATGAATGAAACATCATAATTTTTTTAATATAATATTCTTTATTATTTGATTATCACCCCATTTTACTAACACAATTCCACTCAATATAAAAATACACAAACCATTATTCCCAATTATTCATATTTCAATCCTTTCTTATTTTCATCAATATTCCACATTTTTAGAATTCAAAATTTTCTTAGATATCAAAAACATGGTTTTTGTTTGACATGATGAAATTAAAGAGTTTTAGTGAAAATTATTCATAAGGTTATTATAGGGTCCCTATTTAACAGAATATATCACTGTATGAACCCATTTGTATCATATTATTTAATATTATGGGTTTCTCAAGGAGCATGCACAATAGAAATCACCACACATTTATTTGGGAGAATGACTATATAAATGGTCAGATGCATAAAAAATATCCAACCCCTCTTAAAAATATAAATCAATATGGGTATATATAACCCTAATAGATATAATCAATAAATATTAAATCAAACAATAAAAGACAATAATACCAATCAAATATTTATCCCATGAAACATACATATCTCATATAAATCACATGTTCTATAAATGGTGACTGATTACAAACATGTCATCTTAAAATAAATTAAAATATAAAAATTCATGAATTAATAAAATCAAAACCACATGAACTACTCAAGGTATAAATCAGTCAACTATAAATAAGAAATTAAAAAAATCCATGTCACTGAAGACATTGTTTTCCCTCTACACATAGGGCTATAACACCCAAGAACCTTCACATTATGTAGACCATAGAACATATTATTCTAATGTATACCATACAAAATTATCAATGGAATACAAAAAAACCCATTAATAAAATTTTGTAACAACCTACTCAGGAAACCATAGAACCTGTGTCCTAGGCATGTATTCCACATGTCCTTAGGTGTGACTCCCCAAATACTAGAGGCTATAATATAGCTGTCAGGGTATGAGAATTTATTATGGGAATATTATACCATTGTTACCAATGTGAATATAACACATATAAAAAGACACAAATCATATAAAAATATAAATAATGTAAATGTAATTTATGTTTTAAAACACAAAATCACATCACATGATATAATATAATGATACATAATACATATATGTTGAAAAACATATTAAATAATGCAAATAAAACTCCCCCAATGATTAATCAAATACAATAGGCATATAACAAAACAACCTATATATGTTTTTGATCTTTGGCCGTGATCCCAAATCCCAATGTCCAATTAAGCCCTAAAACCACACATCCACCATCGGAAATGGCGAAATAATATACAATATAACCATTGATCATCATATTGGGAACCCAATTTATATGGAATCTGGACATTGGGGTGATTAAAACCAATTATTCCTCCATAAATAGTGTTAATGTAAATATAATCATTGAGAATGATGTATATAAAAAGTAATAAATATATGATATATTAATAATAACAATAAGTAGTAGAAATATTAATATACTAATTCAGACTCATGTCTCAGGAGGAGAACCTTAGAAAAAAATACCAACATCAAACTATAGAGACCCATAAATATCATAAATAAATATTACAACATAATAGTTGAATAATTTTTATATAACATAATGATGTACACTAGAATCATTTAGGTCCATTTTCGTTAGAAACATGGGCACATAAAAAACTAGTCCATAAGTAAGCTACAACATCTCCCATTATGTTTATAATATGAAGAGAACTTCTTAGAAAAGTACTAAAAAATATATTTAATCATTACCAGGGGAATGGAAATATAATAAAGGGTGATATCATATTCTTAGTAAGTGTAAACAAGATAAATATCAACATATCACTACCATAAGGGTTTGAGAAAACGGAAATAACATTTTAACAATATAACATGAATATCCCAGATAAAAAACATGTGTTATTGGATAAATCGTGGTAGTGTGTTAGACATTAATAAAAATAGAATCAAAGAACATGAGCCTTGATGACATAAAAATAGCATAAAAATTGATTATTTTCACACAAAAAAAAGAATTGAAAATCATTTCATTAGTAGTTATTGGATTGTTTCCAAGACTCTCATAGTAGAAGTGATTAACTCCCAAAAACCATGTAATTGGTAAAGGATAACAATAGAAACTATCATTGTAGATAAATACCCTTACTAAACTAGGATCACTACCCATTAAATCCCAATTTGTATCATGATATATCAATATTTACCCAATGAATTGGATTTATATAGAGGTCTCAACCACCACAAAATTAAAATACGACATATATGTTTGTCAAGATCATAATTTTTTATCATATTAGAACCCATGGAATGAAATTAGTATCATAAAATTTATTTATAACATAATCTGATGAAAAAAAGGGTTCTCATAATCATTCCATAATGTTAGTTAAGAATAACCCATGAATAAAATAAAGTTGCCAAAGAATCTTATCACAGTGTAAAACTTGGAACTGAAAAAGGTTTTATATATATCATCTCAATATAAAAATAAACCATTCAGAGAATGAATTGTACTGGTATTTGTGGACCATATCAATAGAAATTCAAAAGTAACATCAATCGATGTCATCTTAGATAGAAAATTATTTTGAAATATCACATTGAAAATTACTTAAGAAAAATACATTTTCATTGAAAATAAAGCATGGAAAAAATTACAAAAATATCATACTAATTAATTTCCTTGAAAAAAAACATGAGATATTTAAATGAACCATTGAAACATTGTGTGGTCATGATAGTGAGAAATTACATACATTTTAAAAAACATATTCCTTTTAAATTTTTGGAAAATCCAAACTGTAATTTTTTGGAAAATTATTTGATTATCACATAAAAAATGGTTTTATATACAGTAATTTATAATTAAAATTTCATCCACAATTAGAATGAATATTTTTTTAGAAAAATTTAGATAACATCATTTTTGATGAAAAATTATTTTTGACTGATGAGAGAAATACATTCAATTTTCATTAAAAAATCATTTGAACTCTTGAATACATAGTGAGCAACCAATGAATGGGAAAAATGTCTTCACATGAAATTACAACAGTATATGAAATTTCTGGTGTTTCTTGAGCAATGGAAAATATTATTTCATTATAGTAATCATAGACATAAAAAATATTATTAAACAATGAAATTGTATCATAAACCCATTAACTCTTTGGTAACATTGAAGAATAAAAAAATTGAAGAATAAAATAAAATTAAACTCAAAATATCATGATAATAGATAGATTAATGGGATAATATTTCAAATTTGATTATAAAAACATTATAAGAGAATATAGGTCCATAACATAACAAATGTCTCTAAGAATGAAAATTTGGACAAAAATCTCATACCAATTTCGAATCATTTGATAAATAAACCATGTGAAAAAGATATGATAAAATAGATATTTAAATCTAAATATTTTTTTGGATAATAATTATAAAATAAAAACACGAGAAGTATAAACACTATATAAAATATATATGATGTGAATATGGATTGTGTATCACTGAAGTAAAAAAGTTATAATGAAATCTCATTCATTTAGTCTCCACATTTTTCATACACATATGGACATCTTGTATAATAAATTTATATTTATTATAAAACTTTTACAAAAACATAAATTTATTTCTCAATCCATATATGATATCGTTTTTAATTTTTATTACCAATTAATTAAAAATCATTGTTAAATTCACATTTCATGTAATGACTTCGTTGTTTTTCATATAATATGTGTTCTATTTTTTTTGGTCCCCTACATTGATCGTGGATCCATCATCTAATGTATTATATCTATGATAAAAATAACTTATACATTTAGATATATGTGACTATTTCAATCAATAGAAAATTGAAATAGAAAATGAAATACAACGTTCAGAGAGATAGTATGTCATACATACACAAGAACCTTTTTTCCATTTTTTGAAAGAATTAAAGAAAGATGGGTGAATAGTATGAAAACCTTACATAAACATTTCAATGATATATATATATCATATTATTATATAACCATGCCTTCAGTACCTTCCATGTAAAGCATACTTATAAAATAAATTATATTGATTTAAGGGGTGGTATTCTTCTGTACACACGAACAATAATATCATATACCCCATGAAATGGAAACTAAAAAGATATTTGTGATATTATAATTTTGGAAGAATATTTATATTAAAATTTTATTTTTAATTAATTTAATCTATCCATGTTATAATAAAATTAAAAACTCATCACATCATTTCATGTTGTAGTTGTCTACAACACATATGAGCGACATTATTAGTTTCAAATGGGTAGAGAGGTAAGAAGTTATATGTGGTATTATAATAATAGAGGTATAATAATTTACCAAATATCTTAGTTAAATAATAAAAGCACCATTATATCCATAAATGATAGGTGTTCATTGAAAATGAATATAATCGTTTTGTGAGGAGATATCATTCCATTCACAGAAATGATGATTTTATATAACAATTAATGCAAGTGCAAATTAATAGAGGAAATGATATTAACATAATGTATATATATATATATAATACTCATTTAATATTTTTTTTCATAGTTGGAGTTGATTTTAAGGAGTCAGAAGAAGATGTAAAAAAAGAGGTATAATATGTACCTCCTCTTAGGATAACCACATTAGGTTTAACTTAAAGGAATCCAATAATGGATTTAAGATCTAAAAACGCAAAATAAGTCGTCGGGTGTGATTTGGGGAATTCTTCTGTGTTGGTATGTTTGGAAACAATGTTTTTTCTAAGTGAGAAGAAAAGTAGAGAGGTGGTTCCCTGTTATAATTGAGGTCAGTGGAATACATGTAATTTTTTGAAAAGAAAAATGTGTACCCACGTTTCTCACAAAACAAAGGTCTCTAAAATGATATATTCATGAACAATGGAGGATATAATGTTGAAAATTTATTTAAAATGGTTGTTTTAAATGTTTCTATTTTATTGTACCCCTTATCTTTTAGTTTAACCCCAGTTAAACCCATTTTCACCAAATTTGGAAAATTTACTTTTTAATGGGATTAATATTTATAATGGTAAAAAAAATTAAATGTATTAGAAGAAAAAAATTATACGGATTTTAAATTTCTATTCCATTTTAAAAGTTTATAAATTTTTTTAATGAAATTATTACTCTAATGAAAAATGATTATTTTTAAATATATCAAAGAATTTATCTTCTAACATAGTTCTCAAAAATTCATTATTATATAATTTTTATATGATGATTTCAAAAAATAAATTAATTTTTGAAAAATTATTTTAATTTTTAAAAATAAATATAAAAAATTCCCAATAATTAATGAAACATCTTTTTAGAAAAAATAGTGTTTTATTCGTAAAATTTGATTAATTATAATATATTGTATTGAAAAAAAAAATGAAAAATAAAAAATTTAATAATTATAATATATATATATATATATATAACACCCTAAGGTTTTGAAAATAAATATTTATTACATGACACACCGAGTCCATACAAAACAACACATTTAATAATCTATCAGTGAAACAAAAAATTTCCTCTACTATGTTTTCTATTTCGCAAAAACAGTCATCTAGAGTTGCGATCAATAAGTCAATTTCTATCTGAAAGAACCAACATGATATTTTGGTGAATAGTAAAGTAAGTGTATGAATATGAATTTGAATTGTAATATAACCTTTATTAATAGTAGATCCTATTATTATTTATTTTTCTTATGTCTATATGATAATGAAATCTTGATTAAATTTTCAAGGTGATATAAAATAATCTACATTTTTAAAATTGTTAACTTTTGAATAAAGTATTATTTTATATAATTATTTTTTTAATCATATTTTGAAAATATATTAATAAAATTGACTTCATTTTTGAATTCTACTCTTCAGAAAATGGTTAGGGTTATTTGTTGGGATATTTCTGAAATTTTTGAATTTTTGATGAATAGTGAAATAGGGTAAATTGTCGTTTATATAATTTATAATTTAAACACACTATTTATGACATCATGAGTGATGTAAGAAAAAATATTTTGAACTCCCATGAACTTATTACTATTATGGGTATCTTTAATCAACATTATCTATTTTCTTGGGGAATTAAAATAATAATGAATAAAATATTTAATATTCACTCCTCTCCACTAAAAACCCCCAACCCCAATCTCTCTTCCCTTCACTCTTGTTGGAGTTTAATATAATAAATATTCTTCCCAAATACCTTTCCCTAGTCACTATACACGTCCAAGGTATCTTGGTCTTTCCAAAAGTCAAAAAATTATCCCCTTAAGGTGGTTCTCAGGGAGGGGGATTCAAGAGGAAAATTCACATTCTGTTTCTTTCAATTCAATTTCATGTTCATTTATATTGTTATATTCTCCTCGCAAAATATATCCAAATTACCTTGAAAAATATATTACCATGTAAAAACCGTAATTATATCATGTCAATTTATGAACAATAATCAACACTCTTAGTCTAACTCTATGTTATTTTATAATCGAAATCATCATCCCCAAGGTGCCAACTTACAACCTTCATGGATGACGAAGTTTTATTCATCAATTTCTCCTTATTTACTGTTCGTGAATGAATTTTTTTGTTTATTTAAATGTTAATTTTGGTATTATAAAATAAATAAAATTAATTAACTAGTACATCTACAAAATATTAAATCATATTACCAATCTAGTTCTTAATAATAAAAATACCCCATAAATAATCTAGGTGATTGTCATTAATATTTCATCTAATGATTCACCCTCATTTCATAAAAAATGATATAACTGAACATTAAAACCTAATTATGTTCATAAATAAGGTTTAAAATCAATTATGGAGATTTACATCCATTCCACATGAACTCCATTACTGACAAAAAAGTGAAACGACTATGAAAACCAAGGAAATGGACACTTCGGATTGATGAAATTCAATCTTTTAACTTATCAATAAGGACATAATGACATTAATAAAATTATGATATACTAAATAAATCTATAATAGGATATTTATTAAATAATTAATATTTATAATATTATATTCCATGACCTTGATTTTATGAGTGGTTCACTTTCAGACATAAGGTAGTCGTTTTCAACCCAAACCTCTATTTTCATTCCGGTTATTTTTGTTGTCTAATTACCCCAATTAAATTCTTACGTATTATTATGTACACTAAATCAATTCTGTGTGATTGTCCTATTTATGTTTACTATCCAATATCCTTATATATTTTATGTGTATTTAAATGTTTTAAATTAAACATTCCAAATTATTTCCATAATACAAGCACGATTCAAAGGAATTTCTCAAATTCTTACCAATTTTATAAGGAACACTATAATTTGTTTTTAAAACCCATTACCTTTCCAAAATAACTCATTTTATTATGAAAATATAATCTTACATTATTTCTGGTTTTATACAAATCCATTTTCAAATGAACTCTTATTTTTATAATAAAAGAGTATTTATCTCAAGAATTACTCGATGGTTTTATAAGAGTATCATCGACTTTTTCAACACTCTTGTTGATTATTATGTATTATTTTGATTAATATTTTTTCATATAATCTAAAATATTAAATTTAATGGATTTTGATAATTTTTACTATGGATTTTCTATCATTAAAAACTTCAACAATTTACTCTAAATGGTTGGTGTTTATCCTTAATGTTTGAGGAAAGTTATTTACAATTCATATGGTATTTTGAAAATAAGTATATATACTATTTATGATTATACACAATCATATGTGAAATTATTTGGACTTATTTTGTAATGGGTGTGTCCCACTATAGCCCCTCAATTCATCACTAGTTTTCATGAGACAAAAATATGTGGTCTTAATTGAGTCCTTGCCCATTTTAAGATATGGTTTTGGTCGAGGCCTTAATAATTTTTAGATTTATTATCCAAGGAAATGAGGGTGTGTTTTAGATTTTCCAAAATGTGCATTTACTTCATTATGAAGTATATAATTAAAAGTTTATGTGGTTATTCGACTTGTAGAATATTTATGTTTATGATTTATTATGGCAATGTTTACTCAGCTCATTTTCCTAGAATATTATGTTCAGGATTATTTTTAAAGGAATGTGTTATCAATTATTCACCATGCCTAATTTTTATGTTTATGATATCATCTTTGGAATTGTTTACCCTTACTGAGAATATCTGATCACCCCTTCTTATGTTTCATTTTTCCCAAGACAACAATAGGTAAATTATAACTAACTTTCAAGGATTATATTTGAGTGGTTGATATTCCCAACAGAACATATATGTTGTTTTTCATTTCATATTGTGATGTTGAACTTATGTATGTATCTAGATTTTAAAATCTAAAAAATTATTCTTTCATTTAGGATACAACTTTCTTGTAAACATGCTAATGTAATGCAATAAGACACATGTTCCTTGAAACTAGGGTCGAGTCTTTACTATTGGTATCAGAGGATATTTAGTATAAAACATGGAAACTAGATTTAGAAAACATTGATTAGGGATCAAAATACTAAGATAGTTTTTTAGGATAAACATACAAAAACATCCTAGTATTAATTTAAGGAATAGATTATGTGGATCCTTATAGAAAATATACCCATGTCTAGATACTACAAGTGAACATGGTTCTAGCGTAGTTGTAGCTAGGAGTAATAACATTGACAAGGAACATCATGTTTGACCTAGGGTATCCTGGTACAAGAATACAAGCCTTACTCTGCACCTTTATTGACACTCCGATGGGATATACTTAGGATAATTCCCATTTTTGTTACAAACCATTATAAAGGATTTAAATGTAAATTATACCTCAATGAAACCATATTAGTGATTTTGGGATTAGCCATGCAAAGGATATAATTTTATGCAATTTATTTTTATAAGTTAATATTATACAATATGATTCATAACATAATATAGTGCATTCCATTATCTAGAAATAAGGCCTAGTGGAAGACATGGAAACCATATGAACACGTGTATCTCATGTAAGGATTGCCCTCCGATGCAAGATAAGGATGATGGATTTGGAGATACATATGGTACTAAACAACATATATCAATACTACAAAAATAGACTCAGGTTATGAATAATAACATTACCAGTATGGATAATCCTGATCCCCTCCATGGAGGAGTTATATTGCATTGCTTTGTGCAGTGACATCCTCCATAAGTCAGTGGGAATACATACCCATTTGTATCTGAACAATGGATAAGTTCCCTATTAAATAAATTTCATACTATCATATGTAATTAATGAGATAAGGTCATCATGGAAGGTTATCATCCATAGGGTGATGTAGATCAGCTGTGGTCTTTAATCCAAAAAACAAATGAGGAAGAAGAGATAGAAGAGATGTAATGACAGGACATTAAGAAAATCTTTCTAGAGAAATTATTTTCATATGATCAGCAAGAGGATATGAAAATGACGTTTCTAAATTTGAGGCAAAAGAATGATGAGAATGTTGCAAAGTATGAAGCTAACTTCACAAGGTTTTAAAGACATTTTTAGACTACATTCATAATCCAAATAAAAAAATTGATCGATTTTTGGATGGTATAAATCCATTCCTCCAACGGTCACTCATCTCCCAATTGTTTTCATCATATGAGGATATTGACTATTTTTCTCTAAAGATAAAAATGAATTATCTAATATTATTACATTAAGGGAAATAATGAGAAGAATAGGTTTTCTTAAAACATTGGAAAATGGAATAAAGAAATTTGGAAGAACAGAAGAGTTGAATTTTCAACATGTGGTAATAGTGGAGGGAAACACTATGGTGCCTAATTAAAAGGAAAATAAGTATGCAAAAAATGTGGACAGAAAGGACATTATGCTTGTAATTTTAAGGTTATGACATAACATACTAATGTTCAATTCTATAATTGTAAGGATATGGGACACTATGTTAATGATTTTCCAAAGCGTCACGAAAACATGCCACAGAAAAGGACAAGGGAGCCGGAACAAGATTATGTAATCACAACCACTGATATTCAACTTCCTAATGATGTGGTGGTAGGTACGTTTATCATTTCCCCATACTTAAACAATGTTTTAGTTTATTTTGGATCATCACAATATTTCATATCTTAACAGTTTGCCTAGAAAATTACATATTTCAAATTTGATTTAATATGGTAGTTTCTACTCAAAAATCATATAGGAAGTATCATTGCAACAATGATGGGTCAATATTATGGCATAAAAACGTGCTTTACCTACATATTTTATTATCATACCCATTATTGACCTTGATATAATCCTTTGTATTGATTGGCATTCGAACCATGAGGAAAAAAAATATTTCATGAAGAAGGAGGTTATAAATTTATAGGATGATGTGGAATACTTTATTGTTAGGGATGAAAAATTACCCTCTAATTCTTATCTAGATCCACCCCAAATAGCTCTATTGAATTAAATTACTGGGGGGGAGGGAATGTAATTACTATGGGTGGTAAAGGGAATGTTTAGATAGAGGGGATACAATTGGTGCGAGAATATATTGGTGTGTTTCTAGGGGACATACGTGGAAATCCTAGAGAGAGGGAAGTTGAGTTTTTCATTGACATAATTCATGAATCATGGTTCATATTGAAGGACCCTTATATAATGTATTCATTAGAGTTATTGTAACAGAAGAAACAACAAGTGGAATTGAGTGATAAAGGATTTATTTTCCCTAGTGTTTCTCCATGGAGAGCCCCTACTCTTTTCATTATGAAAAAAATATGGATCAATGATGTTGTGAATTCACTACAAGGATATAAATTCTATAAAAGAAAATAACATATACCCCTACCTCGCATTGATGATTTATCTAATCAACATCATTAATACCAATATTTTTTGAAGTTTGACATTCGATCTAGATATCATCTATTGTTTGTGAGGATGTATAACATTTCAAATACAATATTTCAATCCAGATATGTGCATTATGAGTTCATAGTAATGAATTGTTGATAATGCACCCTCTGTTTTCATGGATCTATTGTATAGAGCTTTCAAGAAATATCTAGATGAATTTTTTGTGGTTTTTATTAATGATATATTGGAATACTCTTAAATCTATGAAGATATTGGAAATTACTTGTGTAATATTTTGAATACACTTAGAATAAATGAATTATATGGGAAGTTTAGAAAGTTTTAATTTTGGCATCAATCAGTTTACATTATTTTCCACATTGTCTCTAAGGATGGAATGTATGTTCATCCTATAGAGATAAAGGTTTGGAAATAATGGAATCCTCCTACAAGCATAACTGAGGTGCGTAGTTTTATTGGTTTAACATGTTATTTACAGTGTTTCTTTCAAATCATCACGTGTTTAGCCAACCTGATGACCAAGCTTTCACGTAATGAAGTTAATTTCTTATGGAAAAATTAATTGTGAGGACTATTTTAAGTAATTTAAGATGAGATTAGTGAATTTACCAAACCTGACATTACAATCGGGGAATGATTAGTCTGTGATCTATATTGATGCATCAATGAAATGATGTGGTTGTGTCCTTAGGCCTAATGATAGAGTTATTTCTTATGCATCATGTTAGTTAAAAAATAATGAACAAAACAAGCATACTCATGATCTTGAGTTAGTAATAGCAATATTTCTTCTAATGATATGGATACATAATCTTTACGGAAAAAATGTTATATATAAAGATCATAAGATTCTAAAATATATATTCCCACATAAAGGAGTCAACATGATGAAATGTTGATGACTCAAACTAATCAAAGATTATGATTGTACTATGCACTACCACCCATGAAAGTCAAATATAGTAGCTGATTCATTAAGAAGGATGAATCATGGAGTTCTCAATAAAATGGGGATTATCAAGGATCCTTTATACATGTATATTTTTATGATGGATATGGGAATTATAAATGATGGTGAAATGTCACGACCTTTTCATTTTGTTTTTCAACAATCCTTTTTTGAAAGGATTAAATGTTCACTATCTAATGAAGAGAACCTTCGAAATAAAATCAATGCTTTGTAATATGGAAAGATGACTCACGTTGTGTGAAAAAGGTTGTGTTATGAAATTTTGGAAGAGGTATTGCGATTAATCTATAACTAACCTAAAAAGGGAGTTAATGTATTATTCCCATAGTTTAAATTTTTCCATACATCCTCGTAGAAATATTATGTATAGAGAATTGATAAAACTTCTATGGTGGGATAACATGATGAGGGAAATTCTCGATTATGTATCAAGATTTTTAGTCTCTCAACAAGTGAAGGCCAAATGACAACATCCCAGAAGAGTCATGCAAAATCTACATATTCCTACATTGATAAGGGATGATTTCACTGTGGATTCTTTTCACTGGATTACCCAAAACTCTCAGAAAGAATTATGCGATATGGAAAATTGTGGATCGGCTTACAAAATCTACACATTTTCTTGCTATAATGGAAGATTTTCCACTTGAGCAACTAGGAAGTCTCTATTTCAATGAATTTTTGAGACTTCATGGGGTGCTTCTATCAATTTTTTATAACCATGATCAACAATTTACATCGATATTATGGAAAATTATTCAAGTGTTTTTTGATACTGAGCATCGATTAAGTAATTCATATCACCCACAATCTAATGGCCAATCAGAAAGGATGATCCAAACCTTTAAGGATATGTTGGTATCATGTTCACATGACATTCAAGGTATGTGGGATCAATATTTTCCAATAGTGGAGTTTTCCAATAATAATAGTTTTCATTCATGTATTCAAACAGAACTATATAATGTATTTTATGGATAGATATTTTGTACACCTACTTTCTTGGATGAAGTTGGTGAAAGGTAGCATGTGGGTGAAGAGATTTTGGAGGAAACAACAGTATAAGTGAACAATATTGAAGGCCATATCAAATCATCTCAAGGAATACAAAAAAATATTATGATATGTGAAGGAAGGATTTCTAATTTCCAAAGGTAGATCATGTTTTATTAAAAGTGTCTCCCTAGAAGGGTGTTATAAGATTTGTGAAGAATGTGATATTGATCCCTAGGTATATAGGCCCTTTAAAAATTCTGAAGAGAAATAGAGCAATTTCATATTTCTTGGCTAAGACACCTAGATTTCCCAAAGTAAACAATGGGTTCCATGTCTCATTTCTGTGAAAGTATATGCCAGACCCAACACATGTCCTCACTTATAAAGGTATAGAGTTGGAAGCTGAAATATCTGACTGAAAATTGTTTTTTTTATGCAAACAATTTTTAGGGAAAGGAGAGAAACCATACATGACTTCACCATTTCACAACATCACAACTATACCACATCCCCACATACCCATATAAAACAATACAATCATTCATAGTTGGAGTCGAAATCATTAAGAGAATGCCAAGATACCACAAACCAGGGAAAATCAATACAACCATACCAAAAACCATTTTGACCAACAAATCCACAACCAGAACATGAAGATCATTGATCCAAAACTAGAACAACCATCCATCATTCCTCAAAAAACACCTCTACAACATCAAGGTATCTGTTACCATCGTGAGATCATCCCACTACAAACCATCACAAGAACATACTAAAAGAAAATCACAGGAGGTCAGAATCAAATCGATCTGGATGCCAAATCTGAAATCAAACAAGCCAGCAACCGAATCATCAAATATAGAATGATGAAAGAGAATTGAAAACAAATTCTCAAAACAATTCTAAGAAACTATGAGCATATTCAACCAAATCAGGCCACCAAAAAAATGTAGGAGGTGAAAATTGAAGCAGCATGAAAAACCAAAATTGAAAACGGAGCAAAGAGGACAAGATAGAGAACCCTTCACCATTCTAGGACGTCGTAGATCAACCAAACAGAACCCGTCACCACCAAAAGTCCGGTAATAGGAAACCACCACGAAACATTGAAGCATCGAATCTACCGCATAACATTACCAAAACCATTAGGCTCTGATAAACTAGGACGACGACGTGCCTCCATAGACCGTGATCCCACAAATGCTCTGAAGAGTGAGCCGGTGAAAAGAGCGACCTCATCGCAAACGGGAATTACGCTCGAGAATCGTGAACTGAAGTTCCACGAAGGCAATGGAATGAAATCACATCATTAGATAGATTCACAAAATGAAATGGAGAGTGTCAGAAGAGACCATAGCAGATCCACCATGGGGAACTGGAAGGCAATGACGAAAGAAACCCTAGTGTCATCGATGATGAAATATCTTAATGTGATAATCCTATCCATATTCAAGACATTAAATATTAATTTTTGAGGAATCAAAGAACTCATTCGGTACTTATACATTAGAAAAATCTAAAATCATAGAGGTTAAAGGGGAGCCCGAGAATATTATGATAAATACCTGCCCAAATATTTTTTAGGTAACATTCTGTAAATTTCGAGGATGTAATTTTTTAAGGAGGGGAGAATTTTACAACCCATGGTGTTGAAATTAAATATTTAATTCATGAAACATTGTGTCCCTATGATGCAACAAATTTTATATGTTACACCCCAAGATTTCTTAGTACATTATTTCTTCAAAGTAATTCAATAACATGCGCTACAAACAACACTGAGTTCAAGCGCACCACGACTTATCAAACCAGCCATTCAAAAGGTGTTATGAAAAGTGTTAATTGAATTTTGAATTTTATATACTTCTTATAATTTTAGAATCCATATTTTGTGTTTCTTAGACATAATATATGAACAAATTTATTTCTTTATATACAATTAGTATTTTTCAAAAAATGAAATTTTACCATATTTTAATAGTGAATCCATTTTAAAAATAATATTTGACACTTCTATATATTAAATTTAATGAAATTAAATTAATATTTAGAAGAAAGAAATTATAATTTTGTTTGGATAACATTTTGGTACTTTTCGGATAACTTTCATTTTTTGATGAATAGTGCAAAATACTAAGTTTTAATTGAAAACAACTTTTTTAATAGAAATATATTATATGTTAAATTATAAATTTGAGTGTTTTTAAAGTATAATTAGATTATATTTTTATGATTTAATCCAATGATGGCCATTAAAAATAATTTCACTTTGAAATTGAACATAAAAAAATTATCAATCTTTTGATAGTTATTATTCCTTAAAAACACACTTTTTGGTTTTGAAAATAGGAATTAATTTTAAATTAATAAATGAGAATTATATGTCTATAATTTGGTATAATATAATTAATTTTTTAATTCAAAATATCAAAATTATCTTAGGGGGAAATTTTGGTATTTTTCTAAAAACATTCAATTTTTAATGAATAGTGAAAAACATTGTGTTATTCGTTAAAACTGACTATTTATTTAAATAATTATTTATATTATTTAAATTTATTATATGTCAAAATATATACATAATACAAATATAATTTCAATTTAATTCATTGGAATCATTTTATAACAAGTTTAGATATATAAAAATTTTATTGAACTATTTATCGTCTTTCACCCACATTCTAGGAGCGTTTGAAAATTTGCATAAAACATAATTTTTCCACTTCTGTGAGTTTAATATCAAAAATCTAAGATACACGGTTAACCTCAATAAGTAAAATTTGGTTCATTAAGATGGAAATAATTTTTGGGTAATACTAACTGTTGACTTTTATTTACCGCGGTTAAAAGTTAATAGGGTAATTAAGGGTAGAAATGATATTATTAATACCCTTAAATATTTCCTAATTATAATAGAAAAGTGTAATTAGACAAAAAAACAACCTTAGGAATAAAATATTATCCTTTAGGTACACTAGGATTATATTAGGACATTTATTAGTATTTAAATTAAAGTAGAGTTAAAAGTGTTAAATTTAGATATTTATAATTAAATCATTTTTAATATCGGGTAATACAGAAGATATAATCGACTATAAATATTCATTAGAAATATAAAAACATTTCCAACATAATGGTATTTTATTTATAATTTTTATACATTAAAATTTTTAATTTATTTATGACACAATGATGATGTAGTAATTACCTTATTAATGAATGATTAAAATAACTAATAATATAAATATCCAACTAAATGTAATTTGAGACTTTTTGTGAATTAAAATAATTTTCAAAGTTAATATGACATCTTATGGTTGATTATATAATGTTATTTTGATGTGATAAGGTTTTTATGACTTTTAAAAAAATAAAATACCAAATAGTGTCAGAATTGACATAAATAAATTTTTAAAAAAAATACGATATTATTGTTTAATATAATATTCTTAAATATCTATGGTTTTCCAAAAGGGATTAAATAATATTATATATGTAATTAATGAAACAATTGAGGTTCTATTGGATATTTATTGTAATTTTATTAACCATATTGTGCAAGAATACAAGAAGTCACGGTAAAAGTTAAATTATTTAACTTAGAGTTAAATATGAAATATAAGGATCAATTTGTAACCTAAAATTGTCTAAAACCTATTGGTTGAGAGTATTTAGACCCATATCCACATTAGATTCTAAATAAATCAATTTGGAACCATTATAAACTGAATATGAATTTATTATAAAATAATATTCCAATATTTCCCTAAGGTACCCCTCACCCCTCTTATAATAGGGCACTCCCCCTTCTCTCAAATTAACACCTTCAAAGCCATTTGGCTCAGCCAACCCCTACCCAAATATTCTCCCAACATTTATCCCATCATCCTAAAGGTATTCCATTAATTATAAAGCTATCTTAAGGATCCCTTTTGATCAAATCGAAAGGAAGAACCCAAAGCAGAACACGTTAAACATACCCTCGTCTAATGGAATGTGCAACGTAAGGGGTTTCTTATCTCACTTTTAATTCCATTATATTCCCATGGTTCAACAATTATTTATTGCATGTGGTGAATTTTGTACTAGCATTTGATATTTTTTATCATGAATCACTTTATATTCATGAAATTTATTAATTCATTTTGTGGTTATTGACTACAGTTCATACGACTCGATTGATTACAACGAGGTGAGGGTAAATTTCACATTCTCTTTATTATCCGAGGGTGTTTTTACATAATTATATAATGGGAAATATTTATTATCCATGTCTATGTTTTATTAATGTGTTTTCAAAGGGATTATTTTAAAGGGAATCTATTAATAAAACCACACATGTTTTAAAGATTTATTATTATAAACCATTCTCATTAATGTCGATGTCTTTAAAATTGTTTATAAGGATTTATTTTTGTATACATGAATGTTTTTAAAATTTTAACTCCATTAAATAGTTTCAAAGTGTTATGTTACACTTTGATTGATGAATTTATTTAAATGTACACCTTTATAAATTGTGAATGTTTTCATGAAAAAGTGATATTTCTCTCAAAGATTTTTACAAATCATTTTCATCTATGTCAACATCCTTTAATAAATTTTACACTTGTATGAAGTTGATTCTTAAGGGTACAAATCTTCCATATTGTATTTATGTTTTTTTGATATGTTTGACTGTGGATGAGTTATTTTTATTTCATTCATGGTTTACAGTTAAAGTGCTTCTATTTCGTATGCTAGTTTAAATATGAATGTTTCTGTTATATTTCAACCATTTCTTAAAAGAAATGTGTTGGACTAGTATGTTCCGGGTTTGGGACTTGTAAAAGTATGCCCTCTAGGTTGGGGTCCGGTTACAGCAAACCATTCATGTTGCAGTCTAGTTATAGAGGCTCTCTGGGTTAGAGTCTGGTTATAGAGGCTCTGCAGGTTGGAGTCTGGTTAGAGAGGCTCTCCGGGTTGGAGTCCAGTTAGAGAGGCTCTCCAGGTTGGGGTCCGGTTATATTTATCCCCTAGGTCCTGGAACGAGTCCTTCACATAGAAATTAATGTCGGGAATTTTGAATTCCATCATTATAAAATTGGTTATTAATATTTCACATGATTATTCAATTAGTATAAAAACCATCTGAATAAGTAAATGGTATTATTTAATCTTTCATTGCCATATTATGATGAATTTTATGTTTAAAAGTATCACATTTTAGTCTTATACATTTCTTTAAATGTTTTTAATTATTTATAATAGTTTCCACTATATTTTTATCCTTAATGAGTATCTCAGGTCACCCCTTTCTTATGTTTTATTTCCCCATGATTCCATGAAGTGTTTTATGATTGATAAGAAGGGTTAAGCTAGGGGGTTAATGGAATTATCGAAGGAGCATTTATGTTGTGTATTATTTTTTAATATTTCATGTGACATTCATCTATGTATTCTATTTTCCAATATTTCTAAACTAATCGTTCATTCGAGACTTGATTCCTTGTAATTAAGACAATGTATTAAAAAAATTCATACACTCTAGGTAACTGGTGTTGAGGCATTACAGTTGGTATCAAAGAAAGTTTAGCAACATCATTGGAATAAGATTTAGATAAAATCTGTTTAGAGATCATTACCCAAGATATACTTTGAGGATTTGTATAGAATAACTTCCTATATTTTAGGAACTATGGATATTTTGTTAATTTTCCATGAAATGTATCTGCGTCTGGATACGAGCAAGTAGAGGCGGCTCTGGAACAGATATACCTAGGGGTAAAACAAAAAAACAACGCATTGATCTAGACTTGAACGGGAACTGGTGCACGAAAATGGGTATTGATGCACTCTTGGTTATGCCACTCCCGGGGGATATGCTTAGGATAAATCACATTATCATTACAAGCCATTATGAAGGATTTAGTAGTAAGTAATTCCTCAAAAAACATTTTTATGATTATGGATTATATCCATAAAATATTTAATATACATTAGGTATTTTACATGTTTGGAATTATGAATTGAGATTCATATACTGGCCTAATGTATTCTATTATTTATAAATGGCACCCAAAAGATTTAATGAGAAATATAGAAATACGTATGATCCAAAGAGTAAGAAGGATCATATCTTACAGGGTATTAACCAAAAATTTAGAAAGGAAATAGTCTCCCACGTATTATCATCAAATAAAGAAATAATATCATGTGTTAATAAGATAATTAAGGAATTCTTTGAGCACTATGGCTTTGATGGGATGCCAAAGATGAAAATGATGGTAGAAAGAAATATGGATAAAGGGAATATGGGAAATATGGATTTCCCAATATGGGATAACTGTTGAAAGAATCGCCTTTGTAAATGAATGAAGCGAATGGGAGTTTGTTATAAGTGTAGTAAAAAAGGATACCAAGTACGTAATTCCAAGGGTAAGCAAAAGGTTTCAAATGTACAATGCTTCATCTTTATGGAGTTAGGACAATACGTGAATCAATGTCCAAATCATCATAGTATACCCAAAATGCTGCTATTGGATAATAATATTTTATAATACTACTATATATGAAGAGGAATGATTGGAGTTCTTATGTTGTTATTAAATAATTATATCATTTTAGTGTTTTATCATTGATGTACTGATTATAATAATTATGGAGTATATAAGGATTGTACTGCAGTTCTATATAATTAAGGGCTTGAGATTTTGTGGAACTAAGAAATGTAAATCAATAGCAGGTCAAAGTTTTGGAAAATATATTGTTGAGAGAAAGATAAAACATAATATGGTTCTTATACTAAGGTATTTACTTTGTAATAATACCTAATTGATTAGGATAAATTACATTCAATATTCTTGAATACCTTGAAACTAATTAATGATTTTTATTTCCGATCATTGTTGGAGTTTTCTAAATTTTTTGATAGAAGGAGTATATCTAGTATTCAATACAGAATAAAGGATCATGAATGTAATCAATATGGTTTTATGTAATTCAGGATGTTGTAGTGTTTTAAAAGAATACATGATGAAGGTGTTCTCATGTTATTACATGGAAAGAAGGATCTTCATTGTGTTTAGTTTCCTTATAAACTTTGGACTGTTAGTTTGGACAAAAGTATTATCGATAAGTCTAAAGGTTGGAATCGATTATGTTTGAGATTATTTATGGATTTTCTTAAAAAGGACAACCCAGATGTCGGGCAGCAACCCTTCACATCTGGAAAGGCCGTGAGACATTAACCCGCAACTGAAGGGTGATAAGGATGAATCACCTAACACTGGCCTACATGATGTCCTGGATTGAACAATGTAGTTTTTTAAAGGTCTGGTAGATGAATTATAAAATCATTTTTTAACCCTACAAGAATTGGATAAATAGAATATTTTTAAGTTCTATTATCTTTTAGAGTGAATGATGAGTTTGTGGTAGAAAATAAATGATGGATAGAACACTACTTGTAAAGTATATATTATTTTTCTCTTATTATCTGAAGAAATTAATTCGTATACTTTAGGAAAGGGATCTTAAAACCAAATATATGTTATATTAATACCTTAGGATTTGTTGAATCAACAATATTTTAAATCATCATAGATTGATGGCATTGAGGCCCACAAATATACACTTATTTGTGATAAATGACCTCAATCACTCCCTATAAATATATACGTTTTTCTTCAAATTATGTGTCCATAATTGCCACTAATTTTCTCATAATCGAGATCTTAATTTGGTGTGATTTTTTTCATTTCCCTTTTCCCTCTTATTAAGTCTAAATTTTGTTAACCCAATTTCCGTTGTGGGTTTTACACAAAGGTATTTTTCTATTTTTAACCTGTTGTATTCGAAGAATAATTTCAAATTGTGAGGAAACACATTTCTGAATGAGGGTAGATTGTAACACCAAAAGATAACATAGTACATTATTTCATCAATGTAATTAAATAACTTGCACTACACGCAACACCGAGTTCAAGGGCACCATGACTTACCAAAATACCTGTTCAAAAGTAGTTATGAATAGTGTTAACTGAATTTTAAATTTTATACACTTCTTATAATTTTAGAATCCATATTTTGTGTTTCATAGACATAATATAGGAATAAATTCTTTTCTTTATATAAAAGACATATTTTTTTTTAAAATCCAATTTTACCGCCTTTTAATTGAGAACCCATTTTAAAAATAATATTTGACACTTTAATATATTCAATTTAATGAAATTAAATTCTTATTTAGAGAAAATATATAAAAATTTAGTATTGATAAAATTTTGGTAATTTTTCGATAACTTTCAATTTTTGATGAATAGTGAAAATTAATAAATTTTAATGGGAAAAACTTTTTTAACAGAAATATTTTAGAATGGTAAATTATAAATTTATTTGGTGTTGAATTATAATAAATTATATTTTTACCATTTAATCCAATTTTGGTCATTGGAAATAATTTCACTTTGAAATTTAACATAAACAAGTATCAATCTTTTGATAGATATTCTTTCTGAAAAACACACTTTTTGGTTTTGATAAGGGGAATTATTTTTAAATTAATAAATGAAAATTATATGTTTTGAATTTTGTAAAATATAATTCACTATCGATTACAGAATATCAAATTTATATTAGGATGAAATTTTATTATTTTTCTAAAAACATTCGATTTTTGATGAATAGTGAAAAACAATGCGTCATTGGTTAAAACCGACTTTTTATTTGAATAAATATTTATTTTGGTTAAATTTCTTTTAGGTAAAAATAAATACATAATACTTATATAAGTTCAATTTAATTCATAGGAGTCATTTTATAATATGTTTAGATATATAAAAACATTATTGAACTTTTTACACTCTTTTACCCACCATCTTGAAGATTTTGAAAATTTGCATAAATCATAATTTTACCACTTCTATGATTTCAATTTAAAATATCCAAGAAACACAGTTAAAATTAGTAAGTATAGTGTGGTTCTAATAAGATGAAAATAATTTTTGGTGAATAGTAACTTTTGGCTTTTATTTACCACAGTTAAAAGTAAATAGGGTAATTATGGGTAAAAATAATATTATAATTATTCTAAAACATTTCCTAATTCTATTGGATTGGTGTATTTTGACCCAAAAAAATCTTACGAATAAAATACAATCCTTTAGTTATACTTGGATTAGATCTGGACATTATTTACTATTTAAATTAAAGAATAGTTAAAAGTGTTAAATTCATGTTTTAATAACTAAAATACTTTTAATATAGGGCCATACATAAGATAAATTCAACTATAAATATTTATTAGAAAGATAAAAACATTTCCTAAATAATAGTGTTTTATATCTAATTTTTAGACATTAAAATAATAATTAATTTATGATACAATAATGAGTCACTACCTTATTAATGAATGATTAAAATAATTGATAATATAAATATCTATATAAATGTAATTTTAAGCTTTTGATGAATTTCACTAATTTTCTAGGTTAATATTTCATGTTAGGGTTGAATAGATAAATTTTTTTCCAACTGGTAAGTTATTTATGACTTTCAGAAAAACAAAATACCAAATAGTGTCAAAATTGAGATAAATGAATTTTTTTAAAAAATATTATATTATTGTTTGATATAATATTCCTCAAAACCAATGGTTCGAAAAAAGTGCTTAAATATTATTAAATATATCATTAATGAACCTCTTGAGGTTCTATGGGATGTTTATAGTAAGTTTATTGACCATATAGTGTATGAATACAAGAAGACACAGAAAAAGTTAAATTATTTAACTTAGAGTTAAATCTAAATGATAAGGTTAAAATGGTAACTAAAACAAGTATTAAAACTATTAGTTGAGAGTATATGTACCCATAACCAATTTAGATTCGAAATATATCAATTTTTATCCATTATATATAGAATAATATTTCATTATAAAATAATATTTCAATCTTTTCCTCAGGTGCCCCTCACCCCTCTTATAAAATGGAACTCCCCCTTCTCTCAAATTCACACCTTCAAATCCATTTGCCTTGGACAAAACCTTCCCAAATATTCTCCCAACTTTACTCCCATCATCCTAGAGGCATTTATTTGATCATAAAGCAAACTTAATGAGCCTTTCTGATCAAATCAAAAGGAAGAACCCAAAGAAGAGGAAGTTAAACGTACCCTCAACCAAAGGAAAGTGCAAGGTAAGGGGTTTCTTATCTCACTTTTAATTCTTTGATACTTCCATTGTTCACAACTTATTTATTATATATGGTGTATATTGTACTACCATATGATATATTTTATCATTATTATCATTATATTCATGATATTCTGTGACTGATTTGGTGGTTATTGAATATTGTTCATAGGACTCGATCAATTACAATGAGGTTAGGGTTAATTTCACAATATCTTTATTATACGAGGTTGTTTTGATGTAAGTATCTACTAGGAAATATTTATTATCCACATATATGTTTCATAAAATTGTTTTCAAAGGGATTATTTTTAATGGAATCTATTAATAAAACATCATTTTAAATGTTTTAATGACTTATTCTTCTAAACCATTCTCATTAATGTCATTGTTTTTAAAAAAAATTAAGGATTTATTTATATGGACATGATTGTTTTTAAAATGTTAAATCCATTAAAAATTTTCAAATTGGTATGGGAAACTTTGATTGAAAAATTTCTTTAAATGTATTCCTTTATAAATTGTGTATGTTTTTATGAAAATTTGATATTTCTGTCGAAGTGTTTGATAAATAATTTTCATCTATGTCAACATCCTTTCATAAATTTTACACTTTTTGAAGTTGATTTTTTATGGTACAAATCATTGATATTGTATTTGATGTTTTCTAATATGTTTGACAATGGATGAGTTCCTTTTATTACATTCATGGTTTATGGTTAATGTATTGACCTTTCATATGCTAGTTTCAATACGAATGTTTATGTTATATTTCAACCTCTTCATATGTTGAATGTGTTAGACTAGTATATCCCGGGTTGGGGACCGGTAGAGGCAAGCCCTCCAGTTTGGGGTCCAGTTAAAACAGACCCTCTGGGTTGGAGTCTGGTTATCGAGGCTCTCCGTGTTGGAGTCCGGTTACAAAGGCTATCCCGGTTGGAGTACGGTTACATCAGGCTCTCTGGGTTGTGGTCTAGTTTTAGAGGCTCTCTGAGTTGGAGTTCGGTTACAGAGGATCTCCCGATTTGAGTCCCATTACAAAGGATCTCTGGGTTGGGGTCCAAATATAGTTAGCCCTATGTCCTGGCATGAGGTGTTGACCCTGAAATTAAAGTTTGGCATTATGCATTCCATCATTATAAAATTTTCTATTGATATTTCACAGGATTATTTGATTAATATAATATCCATATGAAAAAGTAAATGGAATTATTTGATCTCTCCTTTCCATATTATGCTGATGTTTATTATTAAAAGGCTTATGTTCTAGTCTTATACATTGCCTTAAATGTTTATGCTTAATTATGAATGTTTCCTCTATATTGTTATCCATACTGAGCTTCTGAGCTCACCCCTTTCTTATGTATTATACTCCTAGGATTCCAATGAGTTTTTTATGATTGATAAGAAGGGTTAAGATATGCGATTAGTGGTGGCCTCCAAGGATAATTTATGCTGGTGCTGCAACTGATGGCAGCACTGCCAATTGTTGTTGCACTTGACCTGTAGGATTAGACCTATGAGCGTGTACTGATATAGGAGGATACTCTTGATCCATCTCAGTAGCTACAACAAATTCCCTTGGCTGACGGACTCCATCACGTATAGGAAGAAGACTTCCCTGAAGTAGTTCTGCATTCAACCTCCTCCATTCCTTCATCTCTTCCTCATGTTGTGCAAACCATTTCTCAAGTGAGAGTGATTGGCCTTCTCCATAGAAAGGATATGTAACCTTATTCTTTCCATTACCATTGTTTTATCCCTTTCAGAGAGGGGGAAGTGGGTTACATGAAGGATTACGTAGGTTCTGAGTAATCCTTTGATTTCATGTACGCACACCTTCGTCATTTGTTTCTGTCCGTACATCTTCTTGAGCAAGAACCTCTTCACCAGAATCCCCTGGGTGAATCTCATTTGGTGGATCAAAACAATGGAATTGATGACATTGATTGATGCATAATGCATTGAATCCCTCCAATCGGCATTTCTGCGATATTGTCTCCTTCCATGTCTTTGATGAGACATTGCCTTTTGTTGATTTGATCCCTCGGGAACTTCTTGATGAACCGTAATTTGGAGATAATCTCATGATAATTTGGCTATTCGTTCCTCTTGAGGCTTCTTCCCTAATCGAGAAAAGACCGAATTTCATTGAGGAGGGGATTGATGATTTGAAAAAGTCCCCAGTCTGGTGGACTGGGGCGGTTCCTGCTGTCATTGCTCAACTCCTTGAATCCTATTTGTTGATTCTGAGGGTTGGATTAAAAGAGTCACCAGTATGGCGAGCTTGGGTGGCTCATGACATGCTATTTCTGAGACTTTCCTAAACGTTATCTTGACCTTGCCGACCATGGTCTGGAAATTAGCTGGATGCATCAATCGGCATCCACTTTTATCACCTGGTTCAAATGACTGTTGGATGATTTCTGACACTTCTGTCACATGATGATGTGCTTTCGCCATATGAGAGGCTTGTTTGATATTCTCATTTTCTTGATGCAGGATTAATTCAACAACCTGTTCTTTGTATTCTTGATTTTGAGAGGAACTAGTTGAAGCTTATTCTAGGGAAATCTTTTGATTACAAACCAAACCCATTGACTGTGGCCAACCATGGGCAATAACATTGCATGAGACCATTTTCGGCGGGCATTGCTGACTGGAGATCGCAGTGAAATGTAGTGCTCCATGAACACCCCATCCTATTACATGAATACCAGATGGGGCATTGGCAATTAACTGGCGCAATCTTCAACGTGCGCCAAGGCATGAATGGTGAAGGGATCTATGATTCTTTTCAACCTTCAGATATCGAGAGACTAATAGATATACCAAGTTAATTTGGTGTTGTAACCCTTCTATTATCATAACAAGATTTTCATATTCTTCATAAGATAATACTTTACTTTTCAACTGACAAAGAGTTTTACATATGTTGAGATAGATATCATGAATTACATCTTCCTTCAACATCTCTAGAATGTCATACTGAGAGTCATCTAGAGGACAAAACATGACTGGCACTTCAACATTCACCAGTTGTTTTCTCATATTCAGCATTTCCTCTTTATCATTTAATGAATATTCTTCTACCAGATTTGACCAGAGATAGTGCTTCCTTGTTGCTTCATCAAATTCAACAAGGTCGGTAGAGAAACCACTAATCAAGCTAGAAGATTCATGACTTGGGTTTGGTTCAGAGAATGACATACACCCTGGGCTATCTTTTGATTGAGAAAGTATTTCACGTACTAGCGATAAAGCATCATACATGATTGGTTTGAATTTGAATGTGCCTCAAGATAAGAGGGCTTTCTCGTCACTACATTGTCCACTGGAGAATTTTCCGTGAAATGTGCATCACTACTGCAGAGAGGACTTTCGCATCAAAATTCATCATCATGGGGAGGACCACCATGGTGGGTTACAGCAAAAGATGATATCTCTTGATCCTTGGTCTTCTGACCCCACAGAGGGTTCCTGTGGCTCTCATCAAAAGATGAAACTTCAAGATCAACTGAATTTTCTTGATGAAAGCCTTCATGAGGAAGTGTCTGTTGAAGACCATCGGAATTAATGTTCCCACTATTGGGAAATGACGGATTAGAATCGCACATTACAAAAGATAATTGTCTGAGGGCTTCAAGCACTCCAGCATTGAGCAAGGCCTTGGTACAGATTGGCTCTTGATTTCTTGACTGTGCTGGGTGGGTCTTTTTCCTAGAAGCCTTCTTACCCACCATAGAAACCACTTGTTAACGAATGTGGATGCTCTGAGCAGGTGTATGTGCATGATCAGGTGAGATGGCCAGGTTAGGCTGACGATCCCCACTCAAATCAGGTGTATGTTCCTGACTTGGTTGTCCTTATGATATGGGGGAGTACACCCCACACCCATCATGGACTGAAACAGATCTGTGTGTCTGTTCTGGATTGAACTGTAGATGTGTCACTCCACTGGTAGGGATATATTTATGTGTCTTTCCCTGAGATGTTGCTGAAGCTGTTATACTATCCTAAAAATCATCCAGAATATGAGAAGGTATTTTGTTTTTCTATTTCACCATTGATAGAATATCCCTGGAGACATCAGCTGTCGGAATGGGGATATATGTCCATTATATGCTTAGAGTAGGTGTATGTGCCTACTCTTATCCACCTTTTCCTGTCAGTGAATCCTGACAGTACTCAAGTGTAGGGGCAGATAGCTGAGTCTGCCACCTGTTTGTCGCTAGAGCTTTCTGAAAGACTTCTCCGAATGCTATCAAGCAAGACTGTTGGTAGTCTTGATCAGTACTAGCTGGTGTATGTGCATGATGATTGCACTTCGCCGAACGTGGTTGATCAGATCCATCATATGTAGTCAGACAAGCCTGCTGACTAGATGATGATGTATAAACATGCGTATGTTCCTGTCTATAATACACCACAGTAATTTCCTTGCAGGATTGGTGTAATGAGGCCAGACGAGTCTGCTGGATAGAGGAATTAAAACGGGCAGGTGTGTGTGTCCGCTCGTTGCTTGCCACCAAGTTAGGTTGGTGGACTTCTCCGGAGATGGCAGATATGAGAACCTGCTCACGGTTATCCGGACTTCGCCTTTGGTGATTCGTCTTACCTGCTCGAGTTTGAGGTACCTGAGCCGAATGCCTGGAGTCAGTACCCTCATCATGTTGAGGGTGCACTACCACATGAGTCTGATGACGATTGTTAATGGGAGACCTCCGGAAGGACTCATGTCTCCTTGAATTAAGGCCCTGAGGGACTTGCTCATTCACCTCCTCAGAATATGGGAGTGAATGGTGATTGTGTTTCCAGGGATAACGACCCGAAACGGTTGGAGACATTAGTTAGCCATGTCTGATTCTTGATCACTGGTTGTCATTGTCCGGATGACCGGTGTGAGTTGTTTACTTGGAGGGCTTGTCGGGCAGCCTCTAGAGATGGAATAATACCGTATTGACAGTACTCCTTAACCAGTACCTTTAATACCCAGCATTAAAGATGCCGAGTAAGTGATATCATCCTCGGAGCGGATGATGATCCAGAAGGATTAGCAGTAGTGGCATTTGTAGCAGAAGTTTTCAAAGCAGACATATTCATGGATGTGAACTTAAGAGAAGCCATTCTGGAAATGTAGAAGATCATGGAAATGAGTTCCTGTTTGATATAACAGACGTAATCAAGATAAATTCATCCACAAATCTTTTAGATGATAACATATGTCAATGACTGTTTTTGTTGGCCCTCTCATTGAGTTTTAAATAGTGGCCTAACAAATAAGTAAAACATCAATTTATCTTGGTTAAGGATTCACGTCAGGTTCACCATTTGTTGTTTCCCTCTGGAATTGGGTATGATCTCATTGATTTAAGATTCAAACAATCCAATAAGTTTCTAACGGTTTTTTTTGTAGAACCGGAAACATCCAATGATTCCATATCCATTTGAACCTACTTTCCAATGGTTGGCGCTCATTAGTTGTAGATTAATGAGGCTTAGGAATTTTCATTGGTCAAGAGGATGGGAGGTCAGAATCATCACACATTTTTGAGGGGAATTATTGTCTACTCAGGGACTCTCTTTATATATTTATGTTATGTTCATGAATCCTTATTACATTACCATATATAAAATGAGTTTTCCTTTAGATCTGACAATCAATGATTGATATGTAGGAAATTTAGAGAATCATTTATATGTATTCGAGGTTATTCATTGATAGATAATCATCTTTATTTTTTAGAGATTCATAGGAAATGGTATCCTTTGATACATAACAGTCTCTTGGTCATTATGACAACCATACTGGTTTTAAATCCACTCAATGGGGCACATGAAGTTTACTGTCATTCATAAGGACATGGATTATTTCAAAGTTGGGATCATACTCGTAGATGGGCTGCCTACGTATACTTTATTTTGGTAAAAGGAATGTAATGACCCATAAAATTCAAGGGAAACTATTTCTTAATTTTCTTTGGAATTTTACAAGAGCGCGGTTTCTGACGGCACCTGATTCCGAGGCCTGGTCTGCCCGGAATCAATTTCCGAAGTTTGGCTCGGGTACGTTCAGTGCACGAACGAGCGGGAATTTCTATCTTTTGATCCGGTGCTCGGAATTGAAATCCGAGGACACCGATGAACAAGCAGCGCCGATATTCGCTTAAGGAGACCTTTTCCGAAGATGCGTTTATTGCGGGATGAATGTTAGTTTTTGGGAGAATTGTAAAAAGTTAAATAAAAATGTGGAACACTTTTTATTTTTCTTACTTGTTGGTTAACTCCTCTCAAATGAAGTTAAAGGTGGGACCCACATCCACTTAACCTCCCTTGGGAGGATTATGTGTGGTGGGGCCCACATGAAACCCAACTTTCCATCTCCTCTCAAAACTCCCTTAACTCCCCTTTTAATTGATCTTGTCAACTTAGCTTATTAATTAGGTTGAGTTGTTTAATCTTTTTCAAACCTTTGAAATTCAAAAGGTTTGGTTAAGTAAATAAAATAAGCTCTTAGCTTATTTTATTTGGTTAGAATTCTCTAGCCTCTTGAGGGATTTGAAGCCTTCTCCTTCTTCTTCTCAAAGCATGACGAAGAACGCGAAGAACCTTCAAACTCCGACGAAGAACGCTGCTCTTCTCTTCTTCGTAGCCGATTGAATCCGAAGATCGACGACGCCTTCCATGTCAATGAAATGGAACACCGCTTCCTCCTCGGACTTCTTTCATCGGCTTACGAAGATTCGGCAACGACGTATCTCTTCGGACGTACCTCTTCGTCATCGGATTTGACGAACGATTACCGTGACGCCCGACCTCCGCGACGTTGTCTTCTGCGGGTCGTTGACGATCTTCGAACTTGAAACCATGGTAGGGGTTTGTTGTGTTTTATTTCTTTACTCTCTTTCTTGGTTCTAGAATGTTAATCTTGTGATTAAATATTTAAGAGTTATCATCTAACGAGAGGGGGGTCGGACCGCACAAACACGACCGAATTCCCCCTCTTTTGTTCTTGGTTATTTATATAATCTTGTGATGAACGAGAAGGCGTGGTGTCGTCGCACCACGCGGGAATCACCCGGCTTATTTACGCGACGCCGTCGCGTCGCGCCATGGATGGATTATCATGAACGCGATGTCGTCTCACCGCGTCGAAGGGAACCGAAGGCGCCGCGGCCGGAGCGGGGCCGCGGCGGAGGGGCGCGGTGCCGTCGCACCGCACCGGACGATGAACACCGCGGCCGGTTCCGGGCCGCGGCGGGATGAGAGGACCGGCGTCTCGCTGGGCCGCTGGCGTCATAAACCGGAAGGGGACCGGCTTTTCCGGTCCCATTGAAGAAAAACCGGCCAGCCAGGTGGGCCGGCCGGAAGGTCAAAGACCGGGGGAATTTATTTCCCCCGGTCAACTCAAATGCCCCCCATTTATGAGGGGGGGGGTGGTTTCTTTGAGGGGGGAAGGCGGCCCCTCGGTTTCCCTCAAAGCAGGCCCCCACGAGGGGGGGCCGGTTCTCCAAAGGCGCGGCTAAAAGCCACGCCGCCTTATTAAAAAAAAGGGGGCCTTGCCCCCCGTGCATGGCACCCAGCGGCGCCAGGCCGTGCCGCCGCCGGCCGGGCCGCGCCGCCGTGCCGGGTCGGGTCGGGTCGCCCGGTTCGGGCCGACCCAGGGGGTCAGGCCGGGTCGGCCCGGACCCGGACCCCCCGTTTTCGAATCGCCTTCGGTCATTTGGCCATAACTTGAGCCAAGGACCTCCGATTGACGAACCGTCAGCGGCTACCCGATACTTGGATCGAGAGGGTCGATTCAGTTTATCGCACTCAATGTTTCGGAATACTTTGAGTTCGGCCGGGTTGGTTCGTTCACGAAACCAACCGGGCCTACGGAGCGGAAACACTCATATCTTAAGCTACAGACGTCTGATTGACGTGCCGTCAGCTTTGTTGTGTTCCTCTTAGTGAGACGGATCTATTGGCATACTCCGCTCGAGGTTTGGACGTAGGTGGAGTATGGTCGGGTTGGTTTTGCCTTAAAAACCAACCGGGCCCCTGAGACGAAAAAGTCAATAACTCTCAGACCGGGCGTCCGATCGACGCACCGTCTGTTGCGTTGAGTTCCTGGGGACGATACGGAACATTTGGATACATCAACTCTGGACTTTGTGACAGTTGATGTATCAGCCTCTCGGCTTGTGGAGCAGACCCTCCTGTACGAGCTTGCTATGTGCGGGAACCCTAGTGCTGGCTGCGACTGCGACTGCGACTGTGACTACAACTGCTACTACTACTAATACTGTGACTGCGACGACGACAGTACAAAGATCCTGTGTGGATTCGACGACGAAGACTACAGCACTCAGCGATCCTATGTGGATCAGTGCTACAGGTCATGTGTGGGCCCGATCCTGTGTGGGTCCGATCCTGTGTGGGTCTGATCCTGTGTGGGTCTTTGCGCTCAGCGGTCCTGTGTGAACCAACGCCTACAGGTCCTGTGTGGGCCCGATCCTATGTGGGTCTTGCGGGGGTTAGTTACCTATCGATCCTTCGTGGGTCCAACGACTTAGATGGATCAGAGATCATCTTTATCGTCTTTCCAAGATGTATACATGTGTGAGATGAATCGTTTTGCTTTCCTGTGTGGATTGAGTTGTGCTATCCTGTGTGGATTTCGTTTTGCTTTCCTGTGTGTAATACGTTTACTTTCCTGTGTGGACTGAGTTGTACTCGGGCTCGGAGGATGGAGCGTATTGGAATTGTTGACTTAGGTATATGTATGGGCAAATACCTAAGCAGTGTCAGTTGTTACTTCGCGATTGTACCTTTCTTTGTGATTTATCCTTTGTGGATTTTGAGAGACCTTCAGGGGTCTCGGGGTCCCTACTTAGTAGCTTATACTCACCCCTGCACGGGCTATGCCCGCACTACGTTGTGTTGGTTGTAGACGACGGACAACTTTGATCTTGGTTGAGGCTTGCAGAGCAGGACGGTACCTGGAGGTGGACCACTAGGCGGGACGTGTTCGGAGCGGACGACGGGACCCGTGGAGCAGTGGAGCTATCTGTATCCATCCTTCATGTGGGATCTCCAGTGGACAGCTCGGTGTAGCGGCTTTTACTTACAGTTTAGGTTTTCCGTTTCGAGTTGTACTTTACTTTCAGTTTGGGTTTGTATACTGGCCCATTTACTTTTCCGCACTTTCAGTTGTACTCTGTTTTTACTTAGTGTTTACTTTCCTCTTGCTTACACTGTGGTGTTTGTTTACTTTACAAAGGCAATGCCTTCCTTTTTTACCGGGATTTACGCCTTGGTGCTAGTCGCCAGCCCCAGGCCTATGGAAGGTGGGCTTGGGGTAGTCACGGCACAGACCCCGAGGGCGGGTCGTGACAAATTGGTATCAAAGGAGTTCGGTTCTACCGCGAACTCTGATATTTTCTATGAGAAGCAATAATGTTTAGCATATTGAGTGTGGTTCTCAGTCCAGGGAGTCCATTGTTGGTGCGGCGGTCGACGTATCCGTACACCAGGACCCTGACTTCTGATTTCCGACTTAATACACGAAAACTTTGATTGCATGTGTGTTTCAACGTTTTCTTTGTGATTACTTTGTGCCAGCTCACCAGGTATACTGTTTGACCATGGAGCACCTATTTCTTTTTCAGGATGTCCCCACGACGGCAGCCAGCTAGGGTTCCGAGAGTCGAGTGTGACGACAGCCCACCGAGCGACGAGGCTTCGGTGCATGGCCCTTTGTTAGCAGTGGCACCGGCGGTAGATCTACCCGTCGAGCCACCGATACATCCAGCACCAGCCGCTGACGATGCACATCGCCTCAGCACACTGCATGAGTTTCAGCGCCAGCAACCACCTAGGATTCGCGGGGAGACGGATCCCCAGGCAGTAGAGGACTGACTGGAGGCAGTGGTACGTGTGTTTAGGTTAGTGAGAACACCAGCAGACCTCATGGTGATCCTCGCTGCGAGCCTACTACACGCAGCAGCATGACGATGGTGGAGCTTGATGCTCCAGGTGCACGATGAGGCATCTCTTCTATGGACGGACTTTGAGAGCCTCTTCCGCTCGGAGTTCGTCCCAGCCACCCTTCGTGCGGTGCGTATCCAGGAGCTTCTTCAGCTGCGGCAGGGCAGTATGACGGTCGCTCAGTACTCGGTGAGATTTACTGATCTCTCGCGCTACTCGACCGACATGGTACGGGACCCATTCTTCCGGGCCCGGACCTTCGAGCCGGGTCTGAGACATGAGATCAGGGCATCGCTGATCTCCCTCAGCATACCAACTCAGATAGGAGTACTAGAGCGGGCCCTTTTGATAGAGAGCTTCCTTGCTGAGTCTACACCAGCACCGAGACCCACCGCAGGGCGGTACGTGGCAGAGTCATCTGCAGCAGGTAGTCGACGGATGACGTAGGGGTCCAGGCAGACCAGACCTTCAGGCAGACGACCTCAAGACACTGGATTAGCAGTGCGGGGCACACAGCGCGAAGCCAGTCTTTCGAGTGGAAGACAGTGCTATGCATGCGGCGGGCAGGGCCACATGTCTCGTGACTGCCTGACCCGCTGTGCCGAGGAGCAGCAGACGGTTGAGGAACCACCAAGGCAGAGGCAGAGGTTCGACCGTGGCGGTCCGCAGGGAGGAGGCGGAAGAGGCAGAGGAGATGGCCGAGCAGTAGGTGTTGGGCGACGCTTTGAGGCTCTGTCACCACCACCACCAGGAGGTCCACCCCGACCTGAGGGGAGAGCACAGCTTCAGGCAGCTAAAGCTTATGATCATGAAGCTCCTGAAGCGGGTGGACTAGTGCGGGACTAGCTCCAGGCATAGAGGCTTTTTCCCATAATGCCTCTAGCTTTGTAGATTGTGTTGCCTTGTGTCCTTGTAATTTAAGTTGAAGTAATAAAAGATACTTGCCTTGGTGACTTCTGTTTTCTTGTCTTTTGTTTGTTTTTACTAAGAGATGCCGGTTAAAAACTGTTGAATTGACCCTCACTTGCGTGATTCTTACTGGAGGAAACCCAGTGACCACACACTGATGCCGACAGTGTGACTCAAACCTTAGAGGTGAGAGTAACAGTTGGATCTCTTGGTAGCAGCGTCGAGGACTTACGATGTCATCCATGCCATGAATTAACTAATCATGACGGGATTGACTGTATTAGGCAAGGAACGTGGTTCATCCAGGGGATGATACCAGATTTCAATTTTCGGCAAAGGAGAAATCTTTGCAGCTTTTTTGTACGTTAATGAGAAAGGGGAACGTAGTAGCCGATGCCCTCAGCAGGAGGACGGGAATTCAGCTACTTGAGGAGGTGATAGAGCAGCTAGTCTCTTTGCAGATATCCTTCATGGATAGAGATGGATCAGCCTTCCTCCAGTCTCTCACAGTCACCCCTCCACTACTACAGCGGGTCAGAGAGGCACAGCGTGAGGACGCTGACTGTGTGACACCGCGTGTACTGATATCCTCGGGACTGGCACCTGATGGTTTCTCCCTTGGAGCAGAGCTTGGCATCCTTTTCAGAGGAAGTACCATGGTACCAGTTGCTTTGCGAGAGGAAGTGCTGAGAGAGTTTCACACTTCTCCTTTGGAGGTACATCCTGGAGTGGCGAAGATGTACCAGGACCTCAGACGACAGCACTGGTGGCCAGGCATGAAGAAGGCAGTAGCAGAGTTCGTTTCTCGATGCCTCACCTTCCAGCAGGTGAAGGCAGAGCATCAGGTACCAGCAGGCTTGGTACATCCCTTGGAGGTCCCAGAGTTGAAGTGGGACGACATATCTTTGGACTTCGTGACTGGACTTCCACGCACTTCCAGAGGTCACGACTCCATCTGGGTGATTGTTGACCGACTCACCAAGTCGGCACACTTCTTACCCATCAGAGAGCAGGGCTCAGTGGAGAGCTTGGGACGTCTCTACATTCAGAAGATTGTGCGGCTCCACGGCGTGCCATCATCTATCATCTCCGATCGAGATGCTCGCTTTACTTCCCGGCTTTGGAAGGGGTTACATGAGGCGTTCGGGACGCAGCTACGTCTGAGCATAGCCTTTCACCCTCAGACGGTTGGTCAGATGGAGAGGACCATTCAGACTCTTGAGGACATGCTCCGCGCATGTGTCCTCGACTTTGGTCGTAGCTGGGAGGACCACCTACCCTTGGTGGAGTTTGCGTACAACAACAGCTACCACTCCACCATCGGGATGGCACCGTATGAGGCATTGTACGACCGACCTTGTAGATCTCCTTTGTGCTGAACAGACCTTGGGGAGTCAACACTGGTGGGACCGGAGATGGTCCAGGCTACGACAGAGAAGGTCCAGGTCATCTAGGAGCAGATGAGGACAGCTCAGAGCCAGCAGAAGTCATATGCTGACAGGAGGCGGAGGCCACTAGAGTTCGAGGATGCGACCACGTCTTCTTGCGGGTCTCACCTCGACGTGGTTTGAGGAGATTTGGCCGAGGCGTCAAGTTGTCTCCGCACTTCATCGGACCCTTCCAGGTCCTCAGCAAGGCTGGCGAGGGGGCTTATCGCCTGGCTCTACCACCTCAGTTGCACCGGGTGCACAACGTCTTCCACGTATCCCAGCTGAGGAGATACGTGCATGACCTGACGCACATCATTGACCATGGGGAGCTTGACATCGACGATGGGGCGACTTTTACAGAGGTCCCGGTGGAGATAGAGGATCGACAGGAGAGAGTCCTACGTGGGTGATCGATTCCTCTTGTGCGCATCAGATGACAACACGGGAACCTCCAGGAGAGCACATGGGAGCGGGAGGCTCAGATGCGTGCTCAGTACCCTCATTTGTTTCCCTAGTTTTTGATGTATATTTACGGGGACGTAAAGCCCTGAGGTGGGAGTAATGTAAAGACTCGTAAAAATCAAGGGAAATTTTTTCTTAATTTTCTTTGGAATTTTAAAAGAGCGCAGTTTCTAACGGAACCTGATTCTGAGGCCCGGTGTGCCCGGAATCAATTTCCAAAGTTTGGCTCGGGTACGTTCAGTGAACGAACGAGTGGGAATTTCTAACTTTTGATCCGGTGCTCGGAATTGAAATCCAAGGACACCGATGAACTCACAGCGTCGATATTCTCTTAAGGAGAACTTTTCCGAAGTTGAGTTTATTGCGGGACGAAAGTTAGTTTTTGGGACAATTGTAAAATGTTAAATAAAAATGTGGAATAATTTTTATTTTTCTTACATGTTGGTTAACTCCTCTCAAAGGAAGTTAAAGGTGGGACCCACATCCACTTAACCTCCCTTGGGAGGATTAAGTGTGGTGGGGCCCACATGAAACCCAACTTTCCATCCCCTATCAAAACTCCCTTAACTCCCCTTTTAATTGATCTTGACAACTTAGCTTATTAATTAGGTTTAGTTGTTTAATCTTTTCAAACCATTGAAATTCAAAAGGTTTGGTAAAATAAATAAAATAAGCTCTTAGCTTATTTTATTTGGTTAGAATTCTCTAGCCTCTTGAGAGATTTGAAGCCTTCTCCTTTTTCTTCTCAAAGCTTGACGAAGAACGCGAAGAACCTTCGAACTTCGATGAAGAACGCCTCTCTTCTCTTCTTCGTAGCCGATTGAATCCGAAGATCGATGACGCCTTCCGTTTCAACGAAAGGGAACGCCGCTTCCTCCTCGGACTTCCTTCGTCGGCTTACGAAGATTCGCCAACGACTTATCTCTTCGGATGTACCTCTTCGTAATCGGATTTGACGAACGATTACCGTGACGCCCGACCTCCGCGACGTTGTCTTCCGTGGGTCGTTGACGATCTTCGAACTTGAAACCAAGGTAGGGGATTTTTGTGGTTTATTTATTTACTCTCGTTCTTGGTTCTAGAATGTTAATCTTATGATTAAATATTTAAGAGTTATCATCTAACGAAAGGGGGGTCGGACCGCACAAACACGGCCGAATTCCCCCTCCTTTGTTCTTGGTTATACATATAATCTTGTGATGAACGAGAAGGCGTGGTGCCGTCGCACCACGCGGGAATCACCCGGCTTATTTACGCGACGCCGTCGCATCGCGCCGTGGATGGATTATCATGAACGCGACGCCGTCACACCGCGTCAAAGGGAACCGAAGGCGCCGCGGCCGGAGCGGGGCCGCGGCGGAGGGGCGTGGTGCCATCGCACCGTGCCGGACGAAGAACACCGCGGCCGGTTCCAGGCCGCGGCGGGACGAGAGGACTGGCGGCTCGCCGGGCCGCCGACATCCGAAACCGGAAGGGGACCGGCTTTGCCGGTCCCGTTGAAGAAAAACCGGTCGGCCAGGTGGGCCGGCCGAAAGGTCAAAGACCAGGGGAATTTAATTCCCCCGGTCAACTCAAATTCCCCCGCATTTATGAGGGGGGGGGGGTTTCATTGAGGGGGCAGGCGGCCCCCCGGTTTCCCTCAAAGCAGGCCCCCACGAGGGGGGGGGGGGGGCGGTTCTCCAATGGTGCGGCTAAAAGCCGCGCCGCCTTATTTAAAAAAAAAAACGGGGGCCTTGCCCCCCCTCGCGGGGCACCCAGCGGTGCCAGGCCGCGCCGCCGCCGGCCGGGCCGCACCACCGCGCCGGACCGCGCCACCGCCGACCGGGTTGGCCCGGACCCGGACCCCCCGTTTTCGAATCGCCTTCTGTCATTTGGCCATAACTTGAGCCACGAACCTCCGATTTAAGAACCGTCAACGGCTACGCGATCCTTGGATCGAGACGGTCGATTCGATTTATCGTACTCAAAGTTTCGGAATACTTTGAGTTTGGCCGGGTTGGTTCTTTCACGAAACCAACCGGGCCTTCGGAGTGGAAATTCTCATATCTTGAGCTACGGACGTCCGATTGACGTGCCGTTAGCTTTGTTGTGTTCCTCATAGTGAGACGGATCTTTTGGCATACTCCGCCCGAAGTCTGGATGCAGGTGGAGTACGGTCGGGTTGGTTTTTCCTTAAAAACCAACCGGGACCCTGGGACGAAAAAGACAATAACTCTCAGACCGGGCGTCCGATCGACGCGCCGTCTGTTGCGTTGAGTTCCTTTTGACGATACGGAACTTTTGGATACATCAACTCTGGACTTTGTGATAGTTGATGTATCAGCCTCTCGGCTCGTGGAGCGGACCCTCCTGTACGAGCTTGCTGTGTGCGGGAACCCTAGTGCTGGCTGCGACTGCGACTGCGACTGTGACTACTACTGCTACTGCTACTGATACTGTGACTGCGATGATGAAAGTACAGAGATCTTGTGTGGATTCGACGACGATGACTACAGCACTCAGCGATCCAACGTGGATCAGTGCTACAGGTCCTGCGTGGGCCCGATCCTGTGTGGGTCTGATCCTGTGTGGGTCTTTACGCTCAGCGTTCATGTGTGAACCAGCGTCTACAGGTACTGTGTGGGCCCGATCCTGTGTGGGTCATTGCGGGGGTTAGTTACCTATCGATCCTTCGTGGGTCTGACGAGTTAGATGGATCAGAGATCATCTTTATCGTCTTTCGAAGAAGTATACCTGTGTGAGCTGAATCGTTTTTCTTTCTTGTGTGGATTGAGTTGTGCTATCCTGTGTGGATTTCGTTTTGCTTTCCTGTGTGGAATACGTTTACTTTCCTGTGTGGACCGAGTTGTACTCGGGCTCGGAGTTTGGAGCGTATTGGAATTGATGACTTAGGTATATGTATGGGCATATACCTAAGAAGTGTCAGTTGTTACTTCGTGATTGTACCTTTCTTGGTGATTTATCCTTTGTGGATTTTGAGAGACCTTCAGGGGTCTCGGGGTCCCTACTGAGTAGCTTATACTCACCCCTGCACGGGCTATGCCCGCACTACGTTGTGTTGGTTGCAGACGACGGACAACATTGATCTTGGATGAGGCTTGCAGAGTAGGATGGTACCTGGAGGTGGACCACTAGGCGGGACGTGTTCGGAGCGGACGACGGGACCCGTGGAGCAGTGGAGCTATCTATACCCATCCTTCAGGTGGGATCTCCAGTGGACAGCTCGGTGTAGCGGCTTTTACTTACAGTTGTTGTTTTCCCTTTCGAGTTGTACTTTACGTTCAGTTTGGGTTTGTATACTGGCCCATTTACTTTTCCGCACTTACAGTTGTACTCTGTTTTTACTTAGTGTTTACTTTCCGCTTGCTTACACTATGGTGTTTGTTTACTTTACAAAGGAAATGCCTTCCCTTTTTACCGGGATTTACGCCTTGGTGCTAGTCGCCATCCCCTGGGCTATGGAATGCGGGCTTGGGGTAGTCACGGCACGGACCCCGAGGGCGGGTCGTGACAAGGAATTAGAAACCACGTACTTCAAGTAAGGAAATATGATGTTTATGATTGATGGATCAATAAAAGATGTCATAATTACTTTACACTCTATGCTCACGTGAGTCATTCTCGGTGTGTGAAACAAGTGGTATTGGTAAAACCAGACAATTGTCCCATAAAATATGCAATCATAAAAAACGATGTGGGGATTATGTTTGTATGACTGCCCAAATAGATGAAGATTATGATTTACTTCAGGGATGAAATCCAAGAACATGGTCCATAAAGGTATATTTACTTTTTGGATATTTGGATACTCTAATTTGGGGATTACTCCTGAAAAGGATACCCAAGTTAGGAGGGGACTTATGATTGGGTTTTACTCCTGAGAAGGAGACCTAGATCAGAAGTAAATTAGGACTGGTTAAGAGAAATTAATATTGGGGCTTACTACTGAGATTGAGGCCTAGGTTAGGGGAATTGAAAAAATTTAGGGACTTGGGGCATACTCTTAAGGAGGATGCCCATATTTTAGAATGGGACTTACTTTTGAAAAGGAAACCAAGATACGAGAAATATGGTTGGTGCTTACTCCTAAGGGGGATGCCCATATTTGGGAATTTTAAGATTGGGGCTTACTCCTAAGGAGGATGCCCAGATTAAGGGAATTGGGGATTACTCTTGAAAAGGATGCCCAGAAATAATGGAAATTATGACTAGGACTTACTCTTGAAAAGGAGGCCTAGGTTAAGGAGGAATTGGGGCTTACTCCTAAGAAGGATGCCCAGATTTGAGAATTATGACTGGGACTTATTCCTGAAAAGGATGCCCCAATTAATTATTCTCTCATCATAAAGGATGATGTTGAATGAATGAACACTCTGACATTAGTGACATATTGATGTGTAAATCACTATGTTTTGAGTGATATTCCACGGACTTCCTTTCAGATGAGGAATTCAAATCAATAAATCATGCCACAAATGCCTTTGAAAAGTGTCTTGAAGACCGAATCATGAATAGAAGATGTGTAACGGCATAAGAGGTGTGAAATGGGAAAGAAGGGCACCCAAAAGGCAGGGGTGTGCAAGTCCTAGCAGGCGCGCATGTACAGCTTGGGAGCGCAAGTCCTGGACGCGCAGGTATACTTGCGTGACACATTGGTACTTGCACAATTGTTAACCAGGAGGGTAACACTTGGGTGATCCATGACCAAAGCCTTTTTAATTATCCTGAGGTACCTCCAGAAGATATGCGTGCATGTTTTGGTGAAGAAGTAGGGTGGCGCGCAAGTATATTCATTTCCCTTACGGGTAAAACACCTTAGGCACGCAAGTGTTAGTGAATTCTAACACATAGACCTTACTCCTCCTGTTTAGACCTTCCATTGTAGGTAAATAATTACCTTAGAAGTGTTCAGAAGACCTGAAGAAGAGACATGGACGTTCAGAGCTCTATATCTGAATTCTGGAAAAATTCCTCCTTAAATGGGGGGCCCACAGGGTCTATTTATAGGCAGGAGAAGACCACGGGCGGTAATCATTTAGGGCGCACAAGTCACTTGCATGACCATTAGGTGTCGCGCAAGTGGACTAGTGCGACAGTGATGGAACTTGCGCGACGCATGTGCATTTGAAGCCTTGTTCATGCCTTTGTCGATTTTTGAGGTTTTCATCAAAGGAAGAATAAATTTTTGCTATGTCATTTCACTTTCCATTCTTTTAGACAATGTGACGAAAAGGAGAGTCAACACACTTTTCTTGAATTTGGGCTATCATGGTATACTGTTAAATGGTTTTCACCTTGTCCACCATTTATTTGATCAGTTGTGGTCCTAGAAGGTTATGCTCGTCGACATCATCCCAACACACTAGTGTTCAACACCTTTTCCTATAAATGGAATCATTTGGTGCCGTTTAGATTATCAAGTGGAAAATGTTGTTGTATGAGAATAAAACCAGTGTAAGATGTTGGTACCATCCTCATATTAAGTCCATAGTACATGCTATCAATATATCTTCTAGTGTTAGAATAGTTCTCTCATATTTTCTATTAGTTTGAGGATAATAGGACGTAGTGAGGTTCAATTCATATCTTAAAGAAAGTTGAAGACTTTTCCAGATCATCAAGGTGAATCTCGAATCACAATCAGATACAATAGATAGTAATACTCCATGAATTCTTAACATTTCTTGGATGTATATCCATGAATGTAGATCCAATGAGAATTCCTCTCAAATTGTGATAAAGTAATCTATCATTATAAGACGGTCCACAACGACCCATATAGCATTTTTTCCTTTGGATTTCCTTGGAATTCTAGTGACAATGTCCATGATAATATTCTACCCCTTCCATTATAGTATTGGTAGTGATATCTTCATCCCGTTATATTTTTTCCTCTCAGCCTTCACTTGTTGACATACTAGTCACATTGATATATATTCAGCAGTCTCCCTTTTCATATTTTCCAACCAAAAGTTTTCTTAGAGTTCTCGATATATCATTGTCCTCTCTAGGTAAATAGATATGGTCATGATATGTGCATAATTAAAAATCTCCTTCCTTATCTCTGGATGAGATGGTACACATAATCATGATACAAATATTAGAAATATTTCCTCATCAATCATGAACTTTTAGGATTTCCCATTTCTAATAGCTTCCACTCATTCATAATTTCCATATTTTTTTCTTTGAGAATCATTTATTTTATCCATGAGATATGGTTATGAAAACATTTGAGAAATAATTGATGATGTATGTACATTAATTATTCCCATGTACCTCCTTAGAAAATCTAAGAAGATCCGATCCTTTTCAATTCTCATCATTGAAAATGATTCATGATCCTTTCTATATAAAGCATCTTCCACCTTATTTTTCTTATCGAGATGATGGTGGATTGATCAGTCATAATCCATGATGAACTCTATCCATCTTTGCTGGTGCACATTAAACTATTTTTATTTGAATATATATTTTTGACTCTTTTGGTCAGTATATATTCCACTCTCCACCTGTCGAGATATTCCATCATATTTTCAACAAATAGATCAGAGTTTCCCACTCCAGATCCTGTGTTGAACAGATTTTCTCATGGATTTTCAGTTAACATGAAATGTAGGATATCACTTTATCATTTTCCACCAGCACACATCCTATTCCCTTCTTTGGAGCATCACTGTACACCTCAAAGAGTTCTCAACTTAATTGGAGTTTGAGAACCAGCACAATGATAATCCTATTTTTCAACTCCTTAAAACTATCTTTACATTCCAGAGCCAAGAAAAACATTACTCTTTTCCATGTTAGCTTGGCCATTGGGTTTCAAAATTGTGAAAAATTCTTCACAAATCATCAACAAAACCCTTCTAGACCTAGAATGCTAGAAATATCCCAAACAGAAGTTGGCATGGGCCACCCTCCAATTACCTTTGTCTTTGAAGGGTCCATATATATCTTTTTGCTGGTGATAAAATACCCCATGAATGATACTTCCTCCTTCCAGAACTCACATTTACAATAATTTTCATAAATCTTGTCCATTCAAAAAGTAATTAACACTTTATAAAAATGCTCTTCATGTTCTTCCTTGCTCATAGAGTACATCATAATATCATCAATAAAGACTACCACAAATTGTCGAGGTAATATATAAAGACTCTACTCATTAAATCTATGAAATTGTTTGGGGAAATAGTGAGTCTGAAGGGCATCTCTATGAACCCATAGTGTCCATAACTCGTTCAAAAGGTAATCATGGGAATATATTCTATAATTACCCGGCCTTTAAAGTTAAATAATATTGAATTTAGTAAATAATTCACATTGATGATCTTTTTTGGTTTAGAGCATTAGAGAATTAGGTCCTATCTTATTCATAACAACTTGACTATTACAAGTAGACACTTATACTCACTATCCGTTTTTTCCTAATAAAACATTTAAAAAACAAAACATGACTACTTCCATGTTTTAGAAATCATAACTTTTCCATATCCCATCCTTGAATCTATTCATCTTTATGTCCTATGAGAAAAATTTCAAAACATGGGATGATCATAAAAATCCCAATAAGGGATACATAAATTACAAAAGCTGTTAGTATTTAAAAATAACATGTAAACAATGAATTCTTTATCATAAAGTAATAATTTTATCCTTAATAAAGTAGAAAAAAAAACTTCTTAGAATATAAGCTCATTTCATACCATTTTTGTAACCAAATATTTAAATAATACCCATAGAAAGCAACTTATATTATATAATGTTATCTTTGGACATAACATATTGAAATGGAATAACCATACGATCATCTTCCACACATATCACAAAATTTAATAGCCATAAAACAAACATATATACCCAATGCATTAGAGGATATAACGTACCCACTCGTCCTTGGATTATCACGGAACCACCCATCATTTGGCTTATCACGTAACCACCCTTCAAATGTTCACGTACCATTATATAATCATAACACAAAAAATATTGAAAATATCAAAATTTCACTTATAAAATATCATTTCAAAAAAACGAATAAAAATTTCAAGATATTGAAATTATCAGTCTTTTTCAAAATCCATTTTGAAGACCAAAACACCCAAAATTGAAAAAAGGCTTTCTTTTACGTGTTAAAAATATTAAGACTTATAGCGGATGCTAAATAACTATTACATCATTAGAGAGGTCAATGTCACCGCAAACATTAAAAACATTCTTTTTGTTGTTTAGTAAAATTCTATGTATAAAAATGATTTCCGTTGAATGAAAGTAAAATTCAATGATTTTTATTATACCTCATATAAAATAAGGATGTATATATTATCTAAAATATGCCTCAATGAATGGATATTGAGACGATGTATGTTTCCTCATGTCCGACATGACTCGTTCGTTCATTAATATCATGAATAATAAAATTATGTTAATTTTTACCCATATCAAAACTATATTAACGTTAATTATTACTTCTATATCATTTATTACATTTCTATAACAATTAGTTAATTTTTTTGGTTTATGTGGGTCATTTTGTCGATGTTCGGAACGTGAGTAAAAAATGAAAATGTTTTAATTATTAATTGTCAAGGTGGTTGAAATTCTATTATCTTCAGAATGATATTATTGATTTAGATAACATATATAATATATATATCCATTATATATTTATTCATTATAGTTAATATCATTTGGATTTAATAAATTAAACGCACCGTTCATGGAGATGACAAGCCGTACATGTGCATGAACACTACTTTCATTTATTTTTCATATTTAATGTAATGAAAATTAAATGATACATAGATATATTATAATTCCAGTATTGTATCATTGTTATATATGTCACCTTTTTTCATTAATTATATCTTTTATATGTTTTGTTTATATCATTAATGTGTCATATCACTTTAAGGGGGTGGTTGTCTTTACGTCCTCAAATGAAATTAACGTATTTTACAAACTGAAAAAAACTAAAGGAATGCTCAAAATGTGAATTACAAAAGCATAAAGATAAAATTATTATCATAAATGTTATATATAAATAATGTTTAATTATAATGGCCACCATAAGAGGTGGTAAGAAAAGATTTATCAATCATCATTTTGTGAGGTAGTAGTTCATTGCCCAAACAATAGTATGTTCTATACCAATTAGACGGAGGTTTGTGTAAGTGATGTTAGAATCATTATCATTAAAAAACCCTAGTTTATTGAGGATACTGGTTTTATTATGTAAACAAATAATAAGAAGATCTTGGGGAGTAGATAAGGAAAAATAAAGGAAATAAACATGATAGAATATGTTTCCTAAAATCAGCTTACTTCTTTTGATTTGAGTGAAATGGGATCTCTCAAATTAACATAATCCTAGGGGAGGGCTTATATGAGGAAACTAGTGATGTTGGTAGCCTATTTGGGATGAGTTTGGACGAGACAAGTGGTTTTAGAGGAGCGAGAAATGGGTTAGAGGTGGTACTATTTTATAATGAGGAGAAGGGGCTCTTTAGGAATGTTTGAAAGAATTATTTTATTATATAACGATTTTCGGTTATAAAATGTCCAAAACTCATCAAAATAAAATATATTATGAATATATATTTAAATAAAATATTCCAATAATATGTATACTAGTTTTGGATATTTTTTAATTATTATCTTTTTATTTAACCCTTTTTACTCTTACAATTTTTTTAAAAAAATTACACTTTGAGAAACCAAATAGTTACCAAAACTTGAAAAATATCCAATTAAGGAGTTAATAATAAAATTTTAGACTTATTGAATTTATTTGGATGAATATTAGAATTTTCTAAATTTTATATCATTTAATAAAATATTTTACGTTTTAAAATATGAATTATGGAAATTTCGAAACTATTCATATAATGACATTTTCTATAATCCATAAAAACATGGTTTATTCGAAAATACATCATTAATATAAATATAACATGTATTTAGCATCCAAAAAATCTTGTCTGATATCAAAATAACCAAGTTACATTTATTTTAACATTAATAATAGCATTTATTTGAATCGTTTATTAATGAATAAATCATTGTATTATCATTGTGTCATACTTAAATTTATTTATATAATGTCTAAAAATTATAAATAAAATACTAAGATTTAGGAAATAGTTTTATATTTTTAATGACTATTTATAGTCGAATCTATATCATAATTAACCCCATATTAAAATTGTTTTTCAAAAAATAAATATGTTTATGTTACATTTTTTTAACTTTAAATTAATTTTTACAAAATGCCATTTTCACTTAAAAGTGGCTCCATGGTGTCCACAAATTGACCTAAATATTCCCATTGATATAAATTTTTTAGAAAATAGGGTTAGGACACCGATTAGGGTAATTTGAAATTATTATGATAAAATTTTTAACATTATTTACCAGATTCACCCTTTAACCATAGTAAATAAAATATTTAATGAAGTTGTTATTCATAATGTATAAAAATAAAAGTTAATTTTTTACAAAATTTGGACCTCCTAATTCAAAATATAGAACCCATTTTTCTAAATTAAAAAAACAGAAGTTACAAAAATAAATTTGAAATTAATTCTCGTTGTCAAAATCAAAAAGCGTGTTTTTATTAAATAACAACTATCAAAAGATTGACATGTATTTATGTCCAATTTTAGAATGAAATTACATCAAATGAACAAAATTGGATTAAATTTTTAAATAAATAATATGTATATAAATATAAAATATAAAAATGGTAATATAACTATATAAATAAATCAGATGAGAAGACAATTTTGACTTAAAATGCTGAATTTTTAACTATTCAATAAATATGAACTTCATCAGAGAAATACAAAAAAATTTCCCAAAGTAAATATGTACTTACCACATCTAAATAGGAATTTTGTTTTTTTAAATGGAATATATAAAAGTGAAAAAAATAATATTTAAAGGGGATTCACCATCAATAGGCAGTGAAACTACATTTTAAAAATATTACAGTATTTTTTCTTAAAATTGGATTCATTCTCATTTTAAGCCCTTAAATTAAATTTGATAAATGTAAAAACATTTAACATACATGTTTAATCATAATATGGTTAGTTTTTTTCCTTTCCGTCAATATAACTGCTTGGTGTTAACTACAATTTTTGAAACATAACATTATTATATTATTTTTCTGTAACGCCCCGACCCCAGTTACCCAGAGTCGGTGCATTATTACATAACATTGGCATGATCACAAGAAAGATAAAATCTTGAAAGACCGATTGGTTTAGTATCCTTGGAAACACTAGATATATTCATAAGTTTTACATTACATCATAAAATGAAAAACTACTACAACAACATAATGTTTCCACATTCCATAATATAATCCCCTCATAATATCCCTGAAGGTCATTCATAACTTACATCTTCACATCCTGGGAAAAATAAAACATAGAAAAGGGGTGAGCTCAAATGCCCAGTAAGGATAACAATATAGCGGAACATTAAAAAATAAGCATAAACATTTAAGGCAATGAATTACTAAAACAAAAGCCTTTTAAACTTGAACTTCAACATAGTATGGTAAAAGTAAAATGAAATAATGCCATTTACTTATTCACATGGATATTCTACTAATCGAATAATGACATGAAAAAATCAATAACCACTTTCATAATGATGGAATGCATAATTCTGAACTTTAATTTCTTTGTCAAGGCCTCATCCCAAGACCTTGGGGCTAACTGTAACCGGAACCCAACCCGGAGTGCCTCTAATAACCGGACACCAACCCGGAGTGCCTCTAATAACCGGACACCAACCCGGAGTGCCTCTAATAACCGGAGACCAAACTGGAGGGATTACTTTTACCAGTCCCTAACCTGGAGGGCTTACTTTTACCAGTCCCCAACCTGGAGGGCTAACTTTAACCAGTCCCCAACCTGGAGGGCTTACTTTAACCAGTCCCCAACCTGGAACATACTTGTCCAACACATTCATATGAAGTAAAGGTTGAAATATAACATAAACATTCTTATTGGAACTAGCATACGAAATGTCAATACTTTCACCATAAACTATGAATGGTATAAAAATAGAACATCCACAGTCAAACATATCACAAAACCTTCAAAACAATATAGAAGTTTTGTATCATAATAAATCAACTTCAAATAATCTTAAAATCCATCAAAGGATGTTGACATAGATGAAATCAAAATTCTTTTTAAAGAAATATCTCCTTTTATTTTGAAATCATTTAAGATCCATATAAAATAAATCATTTTCTTTGAAAATAATCTTATAAGCTTGTAAGGGAAGCTTTGAAGATTTTATAACAGCAGAAAATAGCCACACCCGCCGTATAAGTTAAAAAAAACATTCTTACCTTAATTCTGTCGAAAAGGTTAAAAAGGACCTTGTTTTGAAAACGACGGAAAGATTCCTTTATAAACCACTTATAAAAGTCAAAAAGGGTATAAATGACTTTAACTCATATTCTAGTAAATAGTAAAAAAATTTTGAAATACATTTTTAAGAAACGTGGATGTGGATGATAAAGAGATCCCAGTAGATTATTACGTATAAACAACCTTGGATAATGAAGAGGTTGTGAAATAACCCTTACCTTGTACTTTTCCTTGGTTGGGGTAGGTTAACCTCCTGTATAATGGTGAAATAATTGTTATTAAATTATACAATAATCATATACATTAATATGATATCATATATGATCTTTTAATATTCATTTGATACTAATATCTTAGTATTATCGTTGTTTCGGGTTTTAAATTACTTGTATTCTTTTATATATTTTGTTACGTAAGACATGTTTGTAAAGGATAGGATTTATATTATTCATATCCAGAATGTTATCAAGTCCTTAAACATCTTTTTTTTAAATCAAATGATAATTATACTTGAATGGATACGATGGAGAATGAATCTCATCGCGTTCGTGGAGACGGTAGTCCGTACGTACGCATGAGCCACAATATCATTCTTTTGATATTAAAATAATATATAATGGACGGTATATCATATATACAGAATCCTTAATATGTTATATTTATTATATACATGAGTTACACATCATTATTATACCCATCCAAATAATATTATATTGAATAACAATTACACCACGACGTGGAGACTGTATGCCGTACGTACGCACGTATGGTGACATGTTATTCAAAGGGCGGATAGAATAATGAATATGGTTGTACCATATTTATAATAACATCACAGTATATATATGATACTGGATTTATTATTTTATAATGGTACCAACAAAGGAAGAAGAAGTGGAAGAAGAAATGAACTTAGAAAAGGGTGGTGAAATCATTACCTCTTCTTCGGGTTCTTCCTTTTGATTTGATCAAAAGGGCTCCTTAGGTTGGCTTTCTGACCAAACTAAGGCCTCTAGGTTGTATTGAGGGATGTTGGGAGAGTATTTGGGAAGAGTTTGGACGAACCAAAAGGCTTTGAAGGTGTGAATAAATGAGAAGGAGGAGTGCCTTTTTATAATAGGGGTGAGGGACACCTTTGGAAAAGCTAGAGATATTAGTTTATAATAAATTCATATTCGGTTTAAAATGGCTCCAAAGTTGACTATTCAAAAGTTAAGGTGGGGATGGGTCGAAAACAACTCAACCAATAGAATTTAGACAGGTTTGGGTACTTATATTAACTTTATCTTTAAGTATTAACTCTAAGTTAATTAGTTTCACTTTTACAATGTCTCTTTGTATTTTTATATAATATGGTTAATAAACTTACTATATACATCCAAGCGACCTCCAAGGGGTCCATTAATGATGAACATATCATGATATGAGTCTCTTGGCAGAACCTTAGATTTTTAGGAATTTAATATCAATTAATAATATAATATTTGTTTTAAGAACTCTTTTATGTCAATTTTGACACTATTCAATAGTTGATTTTTTTTGAAACTCATAACAGATTGATTACTTCGAACAAAGTCAATTAAATCAATCCTAATATATCATAATATCCTAGAAAATTAGTTTAATTCATTAAAAGTTTCATATTATATTTATTTGGGTATTTATAATATCAATTATTTTAATTTTTCACTATTATAGTAATTACTACATCATCATTGTGTCATAAATAAAATAAATTATTTAATGTCTAAAAATTATAAATAAAATATAATTATGTAGGAAATATTTTTATCTTTATAATGAATATTTATAATCTAAAATCAAACATATATAACCCTATGTAACAATTGTTTTCTAAAAGATATATTCTTGTGTCATTTTTGTATTCATTTTAACTTGATTAAAATAAAGTGTCATTATCACTTACAAGTGGATCCATGGGGTCCCAAAATAGACCCAAAGATTCCCATGGTCGACCAGGTATCACCCAATAGGGTTAAGACACGTTTTAGGGTAATTTAGTATTATTATAATATTATTTTTTTAACCATTATTTACCGGATTTACCCTTAACCATGGTAAATAAAATATTTACCGCAGTAATTATTCAAAATGTCTAAAAATAAAAGTTACCTATTTACACAATTTGAACATCCTGATTCCAAATATGGAATCCATTTTCCTAAATTCAAAACACATAAGTGGAAGAAATTAATTTAAAATTAATTCCCGCTGTCAAAACAAAAAGCGTGTTTTTAAGAGATAATAACTATCAAAAGATTGACACTTGTTTATGTTCGGTTTAATTGTAAAATTATGTCCAATGACCAACATTATATTAAATGGTAAAAATATATTCTAAATATACTTTAAAACTACTAAAATTCATAATTTATCACTATTAATTATTTTGATTAAAAAAGTTGTTTTTAATTAAAATTTAGTAATTTTCACTATTCATCAAAATATGAAAGTTATCCGAAAAGTACCAAAATTTCACCTTAGGATAAATTAGATATTCCGAATCCAAAAATGAAGACCATTTTGAAATATAAAATATATATAATTTTAAAAAGTAGGTATTACTATTCATAACGGCTAGTTTGATTGGTTGTTAGAACTCGGTGTTGCGTACAACACACGCTATCACATTAATCAAAGAGAAGCGTACCGTAGAAGCTTGAGATGTTTCATTTTAAATTTTTTGATGTCTCCATTTAGTCAAAAAGTTTAAAATATTGTATTTAAAAATGTTTCACTATTAAAAGCTGATAAAAATTCAATACTAAAAATGAATCTATTCTTGCATTATGGCTAAGAAACTCATAATATGGATTCTAAAATTATAAGGATTATATAAAGTTTAAAATTTATTTAATACTATTCATGACCTCTTTTAATGGAATTTTTTTGTAAGTCAAGGTGCGATTGAACTCGGTGTTGCGTTTAGTGCAAGTTATTGAATTATTTTGAAGAAATAACACACTACGAAATCTTGGGGTGTTACATTCTCCCCTCCTTCAATAAATTGCATCCTCGCAATTTGAAATTGTTCTTCAAAAATAAAATGTTGAAAATAGAAAATATATTTTTGGGAAAACCCACATTGGAAATTGGGTTACTAAAATTTAGTCTTAATATGAGGAAAAGAGAAATGAAATGGTCACCACCAAATTATGATCTCGATTAGGAGAACATTGGTGGTAATTAGAAACATAATATTGGAGGAAAAACGTAAATATTTATAGGTAGTGATTGAGGTCATCAATCACAAACAAGTATAAAATTGAGGTCCTTAAACTCTTCAATCTATTATTATTTGAAATACCATCGGTTCAACAAAACATAGGGTATTGGGATAACACATTTTTGACGTTTCAAAATATCTTAGTTGAAATCCCACATCGAAAAATGAATTAATGAGGCCTCTATTTTAAATAAAGAGTGGAAAGTATGAAGATTACCGAAAATAACACATACCAGGGTTCCATGTAGGAAAATATGGATATGGAAGAAAAATATAACCATCAGTTATCTGATGGAGAGTGGTAGAGAACATGGCTATAAAAAGGCCAACAATCCCAAAGCCATAAATTAGTGATTATTTAAGGTACCACCTAGGACAACATTTTTGTTCTAAGTTCCTTTTCTTAATGATGAGAAATTTATTTATGAGATTGGCTAAGATCATAAGGAGATATACTTACTTTATAATTATAGTTTTATCCATTAATAAATTTCAACCAAAAACTCATCATTCACTCGTAAAAAAAATTCTATTTATACTATTCATAGAGGGTTCCAAAATCAACGAATTTATAATTTATCTACCAGATCTTTTAAAAAACTACTTTATTTAATCCAGGACATCTCATGGGATAGTGGTAGGTGATACACCCTTGTCGCCCTTCGGTTGCGGGTTCAAGTCTTGCGGCCTTGCCGGTCGCGACGGGTTTCCGCCCGACCTCTGGGTTGTCCTTTTATGGCAATCCAAAATATTCCAAACTAGAACGATCCAAAATACTTCTGTCCAAACTCACAGTCCAACATTTATAAGGAAGGTAAACATAATATAGATTCTTTTTACCCCGTAATAGCATATGAATACCTTCATCATGTATTACCATATTCCTTATTGATTACATTAATGATCCCTTATTCCATATAGAATGCTGGATATACTTCATTAATCCAAAAATGTTTTAAACCCCAATAATGATGGAATATACAAATCATTAATCAGCTTCAAGGTAGTCAAGAATATCCAATATAATTTATCCAAATCAATCATGTATTATTCTAAAATCACTACCTCGGTATCAGAACCATATTATGGTTTATCTTTCTCTCAACCATATATTTTCCAAAAATTTAACCTCCTTTTGAGTCACTTTTCTTTGTTCCACAAAATCTCAAGTCCTTAATAAAAAAGTACTGCAGTACAATCCTTATATACTCCATAATTATTATAACAAGTACATTGTTGATACAACACTCAAATGACATAATCAACATAAGAACTCTAATCATTCCTCTTCATCTGTGGTAGTATCATAAATTGATTATTATCCAATAGCATCATTTGCGGCATAGTCTGATGACTGGGACATAGGTTTGCGTAGTGTCCAAACTCCTTGCAAATGAAGCATTGTACATTTGAAACCATTTTCTTACCCTTGAATTCACGTACTTTGTGCCCTTTTCCTCCACACTTATAACAAACTCTCATTCCTTTCAGACAAGTTCCAGGGTGTTTCTTCCCACAGTTATCACATATGGGAAAATTCTTATTTTCCCTATTCCCTTTATCCATCGTTATCTCTTCCATCCTTTTCTTCTCTTGCTTCCCTTCAAAGCCATAGGACTTAGTAAAATCTTTATTTATCTTATCAACACATGATATTATTTCTTCATATGATGATAATACATGGGAGACTATTTCTCTTATAAATTCTGGCTTAAGACCATGAAAGATATGATCCTTCTTTCTCTTTGGATCATGTGCATTATTGTAGTTCTCATTCCTTCTATTGGGCGCCATTTCTAAACAATGGCATACACTAGATTAGTTTATGAATAACAATACCTAATCCCAAACTTATAAAACACATAACATAAATTAAATAGTTTATGGATATAATCCATAATCATAAAAATGTTTTCTTTGAGGACGTATATACTCATAAACCCTTCATAATGATTTGTAAATAAAATGAGAGTTATCCTAAGCATATCCCCCGGGAGTGTCGTAACCAAGAGTGCAGTAAGGCCCGTTGTCGTGCACCAGTTCCCGTTCGAGTCTAGCTCAAAGCGGTGTTTTCGGGTTTTACCCCTAGGTACATCTGTGCCAGAGCCGCCTCTACCTGCTCGTATCCAGACAGGGATGTATTTCCCGGAAAACTCACAAAATCTCTACAATACCAAAATTCTAGGAATTTCTTCTATACTAATCCTCAAAGTTCTTCTTAGGTCTACGTGCTCTAATCAGAGTTTATCTAAATCTAGCTTCCAAGGTTTGTACTAAACTTCCTCTGATACCAACTGTAACGCCCCGACCCCAGTTACCCAGAGTCGGTGCATTATTACATAACATTGGCATGATCACATGAAAGATCAAATCTCGAAAGACCGATTTGTTTTGTAGCCTTGGAAACACTAGATATATTCATAAGTTTTACATTACATCATAAAATGAAAAACTACTACAACAACATAATGTTTCCACAGTCCACACTATAATCCCCTCATAATATCCCTGAAGGTCATTCATAACATACATCTTCACATCATGGGAAAAATAAAACATAGAAAAGGGGTGAGCTCAAATTCCCAGTAAGGATAACAATATAGCGGAACATTCAAAAATAAGCATAAACATTTAAGGCAATGAATTACTAAAACAAAAGCCTTTTAAACTTGAACTTCAACATAGTATGGCAATAGTAAAATGAAATAATGCCATTTACTTATTCACATGGATATTCTACTAATCTAATAATCACATGCAAAAATCAATAACCACTTTCATAATGATGGAATGCATAATGCTGAACTTTAATTTCTTTGTCAAGGCCTCATCCCAAGGCCTTGGGGCTAACTGTAACCGGAACCCAGCCCGGAGTGCCTCTAATAACCGGACACTAACCCGGTGTGCCTCTAATAACCGGACACCAACCCGGAGTGCCTCTAATAACCGGAGACCAAACCGGAGGGCTTACTTTTACCAGTCCCTAACCTGGAGGGCTTACTTTTACCATTCTCCAACCTGGAGGGCTAAATTTAACCAGTCCCCAACCTAGAGGGCTTACTTTAACCATTCCCCAACCTGGAACATACTTGTCCAACACATTCATATGAAGTAAAGGTTGAAATATAACATAAACATTCTTATTGGAACTAGCATACGAAATGTCAATACTTTCACCATAAACTATGAATGGTATAAAAATAGCACATCCACAGTCAAACATATCACAAAACGTTCAAAACAATATAGAAGTTTTGTATCATAATAAATCAACTTCAAATAATCTTAAAATCTATCAAAGGATGTTGACATAGATGAAATCAAAATTCTTTTTAAAGAAATATCTCCTTTTATTTTGAAATCATTTAAGATCCATATAAAATAAAACATTTTCTTTGAAAATAATCTTATAATCTTGTAAGGGGAGCTTTGAAGATTTTATAGCAGCGGAAAATATCCGCACCCGCCGTATAAGTTAAAAAAACATTCTTACCTTAATTCTGTCGAAATGGTTAAAAAGGCCCTTGTTTGGAAAACGACGGAAAGATTCCTTTATAAACCACTTATAAAAGTAAAAAAGGGTATAAATGACTTTAACTCATATTCTAGTAAATAGTAAAAATGTTTTGAAATACATTTATAAGAAACATGGATGTGGATGATAAAGAGATCCCAGTAGATTATTACGTATAAACAACCTTGGATAATGAAAAGGTTGTGAAATAACCCTTACCTTGTACTTTTACTTGGTTGGGGTAGGTTAACCTCCTGTATAATGGTGAAATAATTGTAATTAAATTATACAATAATCATATACATTAATATGATATCATATATGATCTTTTAATATTGATTTGATAATAATATCTTAGTATTATCGTTGTTTCGGGTGTTAACTTACTTGTTTTCTTTTAGATATTTTGTTACGTAAGACATGTTTGTAAAGGATAGGTTTTATATTATTCATATCCAGAATGTTATCAAGTCCTTAAACATCTTTTTTTTAAAATCAAATGATAATTATACTTGAATGGATACGATGGAGAATGAATCTCATCGCGTTCGTGGAGACGGTAGTCTGTACGTACGCACGAGCGACAATATCATTCTTTTGATATTAAAATAATATATAATGGATGGTATATCATATATACAGAATCCTTAACATGTTATATTTATTATTTACATGAGTTACACATCATTATTATACCCATCCAAATAATATTATATTGAATAACAATTACACCACGACGTGGAGACTGTAAGCCGTACGTACGCACGTATGGTGACATGTTATTCAAAGGGTGGATAGAATACTTAATATGGTTGTACCATATTCATAATAACATCACAGTATATATATGATACTGGATTTATTATTTTATAATTGTAACAACAAAGGAAGAAGAAGTGGAAGAAGAAATGAACTTAGAAAAGGGTGGTGAAATCATTACCTCTTCTTCGGGTTCTTCCTTTTGATTTGATCAAAAGGGCTCCTTAGGTAGGCTTTCTGATCAAACTAAGGCCTCTAGGTTGAATTGAGGGATGTTTGGAGAGTATTTGGGTAGAGTTTGGACGAACCAAAAGGCTTTGAAGGTGTGATGAAATGAGGAGGAGTGCCCTTTTATAATAGGGGTGAGGGGCACCTTTGGAAAAGCTAGAGATATTAGTTTATAATAAATTCATATTCGGTTTAAAATGGATCCAAAGTTTATTATTCAAAGTTTAAGGTGGGGATGGGTAGAAAAAAACTCAACCAATAGAATTTAGACAGGTTTGGGTACTTATATTAACCTTATCTTTAAGTATTAACTCTAAGTTAATTAGTTTCACTTTTACAATGTCTCTTTGTATTTTTATATAATATGGATAATAAACTTACTATATACATCCAAGAGACCTCTAAGTGGTCCATTAATGATGAAAATATCATTATATATGTCTCTTGGCAGAACCTTAGTTTTTTAGGAATTTAATATCAATTAATAATATAATATTTGTTTTAAGAACTCTTTTATGTCAATTTTGACACTATTCAATAGTTGATTTTTGTGAAACTCATAAAAGATTTATTACTTCCAAAAAAGTCAATTAAATCAATCCTAATATATCATATTATCCTAGAAAATTAGTTTAATTCTATAAAAGTCTCATATTATATTTATTTCGGTATTTATAATATCAATTATTTTAATTTTTCACTATTATAGTAATTACTGCATCATCATTGTATCATAAATAAAATAAATTATTTAATGTCTAAAAATTATAAATAAAATATAATTATGTAGGAAATCTTTTTATCTTTCTAATTAATATTTATAATCTAAAATCCAACATATATAACCCTATGTAACAATTGTTTTTCTAAAAGATATATGCTTGTGTCATTTTTGTATTCATTTTAACTTGATTAAAATAAAGTGTCATTATCACTTACAAGTGGATCCATGGGGTCCCAAAATAGACCCAAAGAGGCCCATGGTCGACCCTGTATCAAAAAATAGGGTTAAGACACGTTTTAGGGTAATTTAGTATTATTATAATATTATTTTTTTAACCCTTATTTACCGGATTTACCCTTAACCATGGTAAATAAAATATTTACCGCAGTAATTATTCAAAATGTATAAAAATAAAAGTTACCTATTTACACAATTTGAACATACTGATTCCAAATATGGAATCCATTTTCCTAAATTCAAAATACAGAAGTGGAAAAAATTAATTTAAAATTAATTCCCGCTGTCAAAACAAAAAGCGTGTTTTTAAGAGATAATAACTATCAAAAGATTGACACTTGTTTATGTTCGGTTTAATTGTAAAATTATGTCCAATGACCAACATTAAATTAAATGGAAAAAAATATTCTAAATATACTTTAAAACTACTAAAATTCATAATTTATCACTATTAATTATTTTGATTAAAAAAGTTGTTTTTAATTAAAATTTAGTAATTTTCACTATTCATCAAAATATGAAAGTTATCCGAAAAGTACCAAAATTTCACCTTAGGCTAAATTAGATATTCCGAATCCAAAAATGAAGTCCATTTTGAAATATAAAATATATATAATTTTAAAAAGTAGGTATTACTATTCATAACGGCTAGTTTGATTGGTTGTTAGAACTCGGTGTTGCGTACAACACACGCTATCACATTAATCAAAGAGAAGCGTACCGTAGAAGCTTGAGATGTTTCATTTTAAATTTTTTGATGTCTCCATTTAGTCAAAAAGTTTAAAATATTGTATTTAAAAAGGTTTCACTATTAAAATCTGATAAAAGTGCTATACTAAAAATGAATCTATTCTTGCATTATGACTAAGAAACTCATAATATGGATTCTAAAATTATAAGGATTATATAAAGTTTAAAATTTAGTTAATACTATTCATGACCTCTTTTAATGGATTTTTTTTTGTATGTCAAGGTGTGATTGAAGTTGGTGTTGCGTGTAGTGCAAGTTATTGAATTATTTTGAAGAAATAACACACTACGAAATCTTGGGGTGTTACATTTTCTGTACAACTCAACATTGTGTGCAACGTAAGATTTCAACGAAATCCATTGTTGTCTGTTCAGTACAGTATTGGAAAAAAATTTCATATTTAACATAAAATTAATATCTTATTAATTAATATTAAAAGATATGAAAATGTATTCTTCTAAAAATTTCTGGCTCGTTACATCATTCTCCCCTTTTGAAAATTTCATCTATGAAATTTAAAAATTGGGCTAAAGAAACTTCATTGAAAGTCCCACAATGGAAAAAGAGTAACTAAAACAGTCACACTAAAATAAAAAAATAGAATTATAAAGTTCACCTGAGATAACCTATACTAGGATTCCATATAGAAAAACATGGACATGAAAGGGAAACTAACAATCAAGTTTTGATGGGGAGTGATATAAAACATGATTAGAAGAAGGTTAACAACCAGAAAACCCAAAAATTGTGACAGGTTAAATAGATATTAGTTTCCTTATAAGAAAAGTAAAAAAAATATTTTTGTTTTATGTTACCTTTCATAATGTTATTGAAATTATTTATGACATTGACTTATAACATAAGGAAATAAACTTAATATTCATGTAGAGTTACATCCTTTAATAATTTCTTACCAAAAACTCATCTTTTATCCAAACAATGAGTATTAAAAATGAATTTTTCACACCTGAAGTGCTAGAATCATCTTTTAAATAATCACATAATCAAAAAAAGATAAAAAAATATATCACCCCTATCTTTAGACATTAACCAAAAAAATGGAAAGTACAAGATCAGATAATCCCTCAAAAGGATAATACTTTATAAAAAGAAAAAATACTCTTAATCTCCAAAATTAAACAAACAATACCCAAAGTTCATCAAAGTATATTCAATAAATAGTTGTCCTTAATATTCTTCAAAGCAAACCAAAATAAGATTGAAGTGTAAAACTCAGAATGATTTAATCACATAGTCTTTTGTAGTAAATCTTAACATTTTTCTCCAAATAACATCAACAACTCTTAATGTATCATACTAAAGTGTAATTAACCAAATCACACATTCTCTATGATGGGTTAATCATTTCAATAAATCACCAAAATCCCTATATTTTCACAATAAATACCAAGATTCTTCTAAAATAAAATTCCAACATTACTCCTCAAATAAAATTCCATATTATTCTATTTTCTTTAGGAATATAGTTATACTAAAAGAGAGAACATATTTAAAAATAACAATTATCACGTAATCAACAAATCACTTTCTTATACTAAAGATATACATGTGATAAATAACAAGTTTCAAAAATCAAAATATTCATGATCCATAAAATCATTAAACTAAAATGAATTAGTCATACTAACCGGGGACTTCATATAGGCCAGTGGTAGGAGATGTGCCCTTGTCTCCATTTAGTTGTGGGGTTGATTCCCACGGCCTCATAATGTGTGACATCTTGTCACCTGTCATGGGGTTTGTCCATTTTCTAAAACCATATCTATATTATAACATTTTAAAAAATTAGATAATTTACTAAAAAATAATCATAACCTATTTTATTCGCAAATGTTATCTAATACCTTTCATTTTACATCACAATATGTAAAAACCATTTATCCCCTCAAAAACAAAAGATCATCTAAGCCCTTATAGATATCCATTATATCAACATAATAAAAGATTATTCTTTATTGAATAACAATTTTAAATGTCAAACTTTATAGATACAAATACTAGAAAATTATTCTAAAGTAAACCTATCATCAAAAGATCCTTAAAACTTTTAATCATTTCCTTATCCAAAAATATATTATAACTCTTGAATCCCCAATAGGTAGACTTATTACTCGTTTTATTTTCTTCTTGATCCTTTAACCATTCTTTTCCAGCTTATTTTATAATACTTATATCCTACAAAAAATCATGAATCATATCCTAATATTCAATAATGTTAAAACACTAGCTAAGAAATAATACATACAATTCATTAGTCATTGTAAGTTTCCTCATCCTCACTTGTAATAGAATTAGGTATTGGTAAACATATATTATTATGGTCCTTCTGTTTCTATTACCAAACCTTCTTCATAGGCCTTCTATTTTTATAATGACCATGCACGCCACATTTAAAACTTTCAATTGATCCCTCAGAAAGAACTTATTTACCTTTCCTGGAATCAACATGATGCTTCCCTATTCCATGGAAGGTTAAAGCTTTATAAACATCATTACCACATCTAAAGAACCTTTCTTTCCCTCTAAATCATTTTCTTAGGTGATTCTTTCCACATCCATGACACTTAGGTTTTTTAATATACTTCCCTTTATGATTATTACCTGAACTTCTGATGGGATTTTTTCTCGCATATATTATGCATAAAAAAATCACCAAGGTTCAAGTGGTCAATCATGACTTCAGATAGTTGGTAGAGAATGACAACAAGATTTAGAATTGCATCTCCCATTTCATTTGATTTCTTATTCAAAACACCACCATAGTTTTTATCACATCCTTAGATACTTCAGTGCCTACTAGATCCATCCATTTACTAATACTATAAAAGTTAGTGTTAGTATCTCAGTAAAATAATCATATAATATCTTATGAGGAGGTTAAACACTAAGATATACTTATTAATGTTATCTTAAACTCATTAAATATATCTAAAATAACCATTAATATTTCTAATATACTAACAATTATGGATATGCCAAGTAGTCTTAAATAAATCCCTAACCTCTAAAGATATCTAAACCGACCTCTAATACCAACTGTAAGGCCCCATACTTAAGAATTACATAATATTGAATTAAGTTAATACTTCACCTTGACTAACTTTCCCGATTTATATCTTTATATAATTTGGTCAGAATATATACATATCAAATTGAATATTACCAACAGATATTTCTACTCACTATCAATTTTTGTCCCAAAAAAAAATTTAAAAATGAAACATGTCTAGTTCCATGTTTTAGAGAGCTTGACATTTCTGTTATCCCATCCTCGACCCTATTCATCATTTAGGCCAATTAAATACATTTAAAACCTTGGGATAGGAATAAAAAGCTTAGTAAGAGATGAATAATGAAGGAAAACAATAAGTTTTTCAGAACAACCTATCACTTGTTAATAATTTTAAATAATGTAATATGTTTCACTTTTAAGATGTAGAAAAAACACATCACTGAATATAACCTCATTGATTACCCCTTATTGTACCCAACATATTACCATAAAACCCATATAAATTAATATATAGTATAAAAGTTATCTTGGAACATTACATTCTGAAATGGAATAACCATATGGTCAACTTCCACACATATCACTAAATCGAATATCCATACGACTAGATTCCATACCCAATGCATTAGAGGTTATTACATAACCAACCATCATTGGTTTATCATTGAACCACTAGTCAGTTGGATTATCACGTAACCACCCATCAAATTTATAAGTAGCATTATTTAGTCATAAGACATACAATATTGAAAATATCAACATTTCACTACTAACATATCCTTTCTAATCAAAGTAAATAATTTCAAGATATTGAAAAAATAAATCCATCTCAAAAAACATTTTCAATACCAAATCACCCAAAAACTAAATAAGGGATTTCTTTTTCCATTTAAAAACATTAAGGCTTATAGAGGAAGATAAATAACGATTACGACAACGGAGAGGTCATTGCCGCCAAAGATGTTATAAAAATTTAATTAGTCATTAAGTAAAATGATTAGTAGATAAAATATTCCCAATAAATGAATTTGAAAGTTGAATGGTTTTATTATACATCATATAAATTCAGTAGGTATATATGATCGAAATATTCTTCAATTAAAGGTGGTTGAGATGAAGTCCCTTACCTCATGTCAGACATGACTAATTCATTCATTAATTTATAGAATAATAAAATTAAGTTAACTTATAATTTCTTTATACCCTTTTTCATGTTAATTATTACATTTATATCAATTATTACTTTTCTATAAAAATTACTTAATTATTTGTGTTCATATCGGACATTTTTTTGATATTCGGAACTTGAGTTAAAAATAAACTTTTAATAATTATAAATAGTTCATGTGGTAAAAAGTAAATTATCTCTAGATCAATATTCATGATTTATATTTCATATATATCATATATATCTATTATATAATAATTTTAAATATTCTAGGGCATTTGAATATAAGAAATGACATGCACCATTCATGGAGACGGTATGTCGTACATATAAAGTAATGCTGCATTCATTTTATTTACATATTAAATAGAATGAAAAAAATGATAAAAAGGTATATTATAATTCCTGTATAATATATTTATTATATATGTTACACATGTACATTAATTACATCCTTTGTACATTCCATGTATATCATGAACAAGTCACATCATTTTTAGGGGGGATAGTCCGCAATTCTAAAATGATGTTTTAATATTTATACAACATGAAAAACATAGAAGTATGTTATAAAATATAATTACAGAAGAATAAAGATAGAATATATATCATTAATGACAAATATAAATACAGTTCTACCATAATGGACACCATAAGAGGTTGTAGGAGAAGATTGAACTATCATTGTTTCCTGAGGCATTTATTCACCATCCATAGAAACAATATGTTATTTACCAATTAGATAGAGGTGTGTGTAAGTTTAGATTGAATTTTTCTCATAAAAAATAGTATATTGAGTATACTAGTTTTATTATGTAAATAAATAATAATAAGAGCATAGAGAGTAGAGAAGGAAAAATAATTAAAAATATGGAAGAGAATACATTACCACAAATCGAGAAATATATTTTTATTTGAGCCAAAAGGGCTCTCTTGAATTGCCTTCTTCCTAGGGAAATGCATCTAGGAGAAAGTGAGGGGTTTTAGGAGTTTATTAGTTCATAGGATGGATGAGCCAAGTGGCTTGAGAGATGTGATTAATGGGTTAGATGTTGTGCACTATTATAAGGGGAGGAGGGGCTCTTCAAGAGTGTGTGAAAGTATTATTTTTTTATAAAAATAATTTCAGTTTCAAAATGTCCATAACTAATTAAATATGAATATAATAATAATAGTAAAAATAAAATCAAACAATAAGAATAAGGTAGGGTTTTGATATTTTTAATCCTTATTTTTTTATTTAACCCTTTTTTACACTTACCATTTTATCAAGCATCGAACACTTTGAGAAAAACAAAATAGTTACCAAAAATATAAGAAATATCCAATTAAAGATTCTGTAATACAATTTACAAATTATGATAACTATTTTCTTAATATTAGTTTCTTTTGTATTTTATAATATTTAATAATATATTTTATATTTTAAAAAATGAATTATGTCAATTTTGACATTATTCATATCAAGACATTTTTGAAAAAACATAATAGCTTGATTGATTCGAACAAACTTCATTAATAAAAATATAACATGTAAATATAATCCAGAAAATTCATGTATGATATCAAAATAAAAAAATTACATTTATCCTATCATTTATAATATCGTTTATTTGAATCCTTTATTATTAAAGCAATCATTTCATCACCATTGTGTCATACATAATGTCATTTATTTAATCTATAAACATATAAATAAAATAACCTGATGTAAGAAATATTTTTATCATTCTAATGAGTATTTCTAGTAAACATTAAAACTTATATAACACCATAAATGAAGTTTTTATACATAAAGATATATATGTTATTATTATATTTTCATTAACATTTAATTAATTTTAATAAATTGTCATTTTAACTTAAAAATGTCTACATGGGGTCCCTAAATCGATCCATGGATGCCCATGGTCAGACATATATCATCCAATAGGGTTAGGACATGTGTTAGGGTAATTTTATATTTTTATAATATTATTTTTTTACCCTTATTTACCAGAATTACCCTTTAACCATGCTAAATAAAGTATTTACTAAAGTTACTATTCATAATATCTTAAAATAAAAGTTTTCTATTTACACAATTTTGACTTCTTGATTTCAAATAAGGTATCCATTATTTCAAATTCGAAACACAGATGTTTCATAAATCAATTTAAAATTAATTCATGTGTCAAAACTGAAAAATGTGTGTTAAAAAATAATAACTATTAATATATTAACATGTGTCTATATCCAATTTATGAATAAAATTTCCTAAAATGACTAAAATTAAATTAAATGGTAAAAAATCATTTAATTACACTTTAAGACAAAATAAAAATATAATATAACTATATAAATAAATCAGACGAAAATATATTTTTTACTTAAAACGCAGTATTTTTCACTATTCATTAAAAATGAACATTATTAGAAAAATACCTAAAATTTTTTTAAACTAAATTTTGATGTCTCACTTCAAAATAAGAAGTTTATTATGTCAAATGGAACATATAAAAGTGAAAAATAGATTTAAAAGGGTTTCCCATCAAAAGGCCGTAAACATAACCTTTTAAAAATATTTGAGTATTTATTCTAAAAATTAGATTCATTTTAATTTTATGCCTCTAAATTTTATTTTATATGTACAATAACATGTAAAAAAATGTAATCAAAATATCGAATGTTCTATTCATTCCTACCAATACAATGGCTTGGCATTAACTACCATTTTGAATAAAATTATTATAATATTTTTCGGTAAAACTCAGTATTGTGTGAAATATAAGATTTCAGAGAAATCCGTTGTCGCATATTGAGTATTATATAATAAAAAATCAAAATTAAACATAAAATTAATATATTATTTATATATATTAAAAAATATGATAAAAATTTATTCTATAAATATCTGGGTCATTACATCTTCCTTCTTCACCTATAATTGGTGATATATCTACTGAAGGTCCACCATAGAGAAATAACTGACCCCACAATGATGGTTGAACAATAAATCTAACCAATGAAGGGGATACATATTCTTTATTTTGATTTGATTGATCTATTGATAATAAATGAAGAGGTCAATTGATCCATTCTTCTTCTTGATAAAGAGGTCCAACTCACCACATGGTTAAAGACTTGGGTGTATAAATCCATTCTCCATATTCACCTATAACTTCTTCATCATATCTTATAGTTCTATGGTGGCCATTGTATAAGGTGATTTTTATAAAATAATATATACATTAATATGTTCATTTGTTATCTCAACTTCACGATGAGGAGGAATACCAGTCAACTCTTTAGGGAACACATTAGTGTAATCCCTCACGATGGGCATGTCTTCAAGAATGATTCTCTCATTTGTACAAATAATTTGATATAGATACTCATGATCATAAGGAAGAAATATCCACACTTGAAATAATTAATCTAAAAGAGATTCATCTTTCTCCTTAAAATTATATTTAATTGGATGATTCTTCCGGATGTGAAGAATGATCTCCCTTTCCCGACAATTGACGTTGGATTTGAATAAATATTTCCAATCCATGCATAATATAGCATAGAACATCACTAAAAGAAGTATAAAGATATTTTATTGGAGGTTCAGTCCCAAAACATCAATGAATGTTGAGTTATAACCCATGGATGAAATAATTTCACCATTTATTGTTCTCATAGATAACTTAACCACCAAATTTTGAGGTGGTGTTTTAATAGTTCTACAAAACATGCAAGATAACAAAATATTGTATAGAACCAGAATCAATCAATACAATTTCTAATATTGAAGGAATAAATGGTGTACCTATAACCACATCTTTTCCCAACTCCACCTCAACAACATTGAAATCATAAGACCTTCCATGTAACCTTGGAGGTTGTTTTTGATTTCCTTCGACAGCCCTTGGATTATGAAACTTTTCTACATAATGCCCACACTCCTTATAGTTGTAACACTACACCATTAGCTGAGCATTTAACTGAACCATTATTTATTCTTCAACATTAGTAGGAATTTTAATATCCCTTCAGAAGTTTATGGCCAGATGACCAAATATTTTACAAAGAAGCAATCCTGGTTTCCCTTCAAACATTTCCCAAGATGCTTCTTCAAACAAATTGTAAAAGGGGAAAATCCACACATAGTTTCATCATGGGATTTGTTTTCCTAACTGACCATGTTGTTCTCAATTTTCCACTTCTTGTAACTAGGCCCACGAGACCACTAAGTGTCTCCAATCTCTATTTTGACCTTGAGGGCACAACAACCAATCTCATCATAACTGTCAGAGTCTCGGAATGTCATCACCTTCCGTATACTCGACTATAGCCTGTTAAAGAAGCAATCTACTTTGATTTTGGTGTTCATGATGATGCCAGAGGCATACCATGAATTCCCAGTAAAGTTTGCTTCATAAGCCCCTGTGGACGCATCTTCGTTCTTCTTGAGTCTAAGGAACTCCCTTTAAATCTTGAGATGGTGGGTTCAAGGACAAAATTTATTGAAAACCCTCCTCTTGAATTCCTCCCTATCCATGGAATCAATTTCCTCTTGGGACGTTATATTATTGATCACCTTCCACCACCTATCAACATCCCCATCAAAATTATAGAATACCAGTAAAAAAATTTCTTCTTCTAAACCTTTTAGAACTGTGAATATCATTTCATGGGAGTTAATAAACTATTATTCAAGGAGAGGATCATAAGATACACTAAATATAAGGAACCAGCATTAAAACATGACATAATATTGAATTAAATGAATAATTCAAATTGAGGTTTTTTTAGGTTTAGTGTTTTAGATAATTACCACATAACTATGACATCTCAAAATATTATAAAGTAGACACTTATACTCAGTTTCCATTTTTTTTCACAAAATAAAAACTCTTAAAAAAGAAACATGACTTGTTCCTTGATATAGACAACATGTCTTTCCTTGATCCCATCCTTGACCCAATTCATCTTGGAGTACTATGGAAAACATTTCAAAAAAATGGGATGAGCATGAAAATCTATGTTAGGGATATAAAAATATGTAAAGAAAACATTAGTCCATGTATACATAAGAATCAACGAAATCTTACTTTACTCATAAAACATAAGAACTTTAACATACCTCATGAAATCATTAGATTTGTTAATAGATCATAGAAATTGTAAGTCATAAAGGTAACTTGATGCATTCATGACATTCTTATGTTGGGAGTAACCCTCATGGTTACGTTTGGAATACCCATCACAATATATTCCATAAATACATTCGGAGAAACCTTAGAATTTAACGCATTCATGTTACCCAATTAATTGGAGAGCTATCTTGGGCTCACCCATACTTAGTTTATCATGAAACCACTTGACATCATAAATAATTCCAAAGAACCATATAATAATTGTATCACATATAACATTCTTAATGGAAACAAAAAATTTCTAAATTTCTATCATAAGATATCAATACATCACACTGATATAATCAAAAAAAATTTAGACCCATTTTCAATACCAAAATATAAGAAAAGTAAATCATGGTATTTATTTTCCATTTAAAAAAAAATTATGGCTTGTAGAGGAAGCTGAAACTCAAATAATGGTCATGGCGGCAGAGAATTCGTTGTCACCGCATACATAAGACAATAAAATTCTTTTTATCATTTAGTAAAACTCTTCATGTAAGAATATTACTTTTGAATGAATTAAAAGTTAAAAGGGTTTTATACACCATATGTAATAAAGTCATGTAGAAATCAATATATACCTCAATGAAAGGAGGTTGAGAAGAAGTCCCATACAAAGACGGTATCCTTAGATTAAGGATAATTCAATTACATAATTATGTGTCAGAAATATAAATAAAATCAATATAAGTAGATATTAAGTGTAAAAAAATCAGAGGTCATCCACACATATTCATAACATGACATAATCAAGAATAAGAGGTTTATCCCAATGAATGGAAATTAGGTTAAGAAGTTCCCTTATAGAAATTCGACAGCCTAACGACGCCACTTTAAACATAAAAAAACAGTTGATGAGGGATAAAAAGGGTATCTCATCACATGTACATAAAATTTAATACAATAAGGATATATATTAACATATGCCAATATAATAATATGCAAATTAAAAGATTTAACAAAAAAAGAAGTCTTTTAAAAAGAAGAGGGTGAACGGTTCCCTTACCAATTTGGGTATCTTTCAAAACGTACACCCCATGAAAGAAGGGTCATACAATGAAGATGTAAATATAAATAAATTAATGTATATTACACAAAGAATACAATCATGGGCAGTAAATACACCACACAAAATAAAATATTGGAAATGTAGCGTGTATCACACGGGAATAAAAAGTGAGATTAAAACCTCGTACCTCGTTGTAATCAATCGAGTCATATGACCAAAAGATAATAAACTCCAAATTAATCACATAATACCATGAATATAATTAGAATCATGATAATAAAAATGAAATGGAAGTAAAAAATACTCCACATGCGACAAATAAGTGGCGAACAATGGAAATCTCATGGAATTAAAAGTGAGATAAGAAATCCCCTTACCTCAAGTCCGACTTGTCTTGTTCTTTTCTTTATATTACTGAATAATAAACTTTGGTCAATTTATAATTTCTTAAGGACATACATTAAAGTTTATTATTCAATTCATATAACATATTATCATGTTATAATAATTTGTTAATTATGTCAGTTCATATCATACGTTTTGTCGATGTTCAGTACATGAGTCAACAATGAACTTGTTTGAAGAGAATTGTCCATGTAGTTATAAGTACATCATCTCCATAATGTTGTTAATGATTTAAATATCATATATATTTAGTATATATGAATTTAATAATATTCCATAATTTTTGAGGATATGAAAATGAAATTTACTGTTCATGGAGATGGTAAGCCGTACGTACGCATAAATGCTACTTTCATTTTTTTGTCATATTAATGGACTTTAAAACTAAATTAGAAATAGATATATTATAATTCCAGTATAATATATATGTTATATACATAACATAAGATCATTAATTACATTATTTATAAATTCCATGTTTTTCATGAATGTGTCCCATTAATAGAGGGGGCGGTTGTCCACACTTCCTCATATAAAATTATCGCATTTGCACAACATGCAAAGCATAATGGTCTATTATAAATATAAAATACAGAAGCATTGAGAGAACATAAATATAATAAATATAATATATAAATATAGTTCCATCATAATGTCCACCATGAGAGGAGTTAAAATAAGATTAAACAATCATCGTTTTGTGAGGTAGTAATTTGCCACCCACAACAACAGTATGTTCTTTAACCATTAGACAGGGGTGTGTGTAAGTGTAGGTAGAATAATTATCATAAAAAAATCAAAGTATATTTTGGATAATGGTATTATTATGTGATAAAATGATAATAATATATTGGTGAGTGAAGAGAGAAAATAAAATAATGAAACTCGAGAGAAGACATTATCTCTAAATCGGGTAAATCTTTTTTATTTTAGCCAAAGGATTCCTTGGAAAGACTTCTGGCCAAATTGAGGCTTATAGGAGTGAGATAGGGATGTGTAGAGATAATATTAGTAAGGTTAGTCCAGAAATGCGCTTGAGAGGTGGGGGTAAGGGAGTAGAGGTGGGGGCCTTTTATAAGAGAGAGGAGGGTCATTTTCGGAAAATCATGAAATGTTACATTATTATAAAATGGTTTTCAAATTTTAAAGGTCCCACAATAATTTATTTCAAGGATAAGGTGATAAGGGATCGAAATCGACCCATCTAATAGGTTTTTGAAAAGTGTAAGTCTTTGCTTTTATGATATCTTTTCCTTTTATTTAAATCTTTCATGAATGAGGTAATCACTCCATCGTCATGGTGTCATAAATAAATTTATTTATTTAATGTATAAAAATTATAAAACAAAGACCATTATTTAGGAAATATTTTTATCTTCCCAATTAATATTTATAGTCTAACAGATAATTTATGTAAACAATATTAAAATAGTTTTACGTAGGGTATACAATTCACTGTTATATTTCTCTTCTTTTTTAAAAATAAAGTCACAAATGTCACTATCACACCCATGTGACTCCATGGGACCTCATGTTTGGTAAAAAGCTTCCCATGGTCGGCCATGATTAAATAAAGAATATTTTGACACATTTTGGGGTCATTTTATATTATTATGATATTATTTTATTACCCTTAACTACCCGATTACTAATTAATCGTGATAATTAAAGATAATTATGGTCGTTACTATTCATAATGTCAAAAAACAAAAGATTATTATTTAAATAATTTGAAAATTATGATTCCAAATAATGAATATATTTTAACAAATTCCAAACACAAAAATTACTATAATTAATTTAAAAATAATTCTTGTTGTCAAAACCAAAGACGGGTTTTTAAGAAGTATAATTTATAAACAAAAATGACTTGTTTTTACATCCAATTGAAAATTGAGGTTAATTCCAATGAAAAATATTGTATTAAGTGAAGAAAATATAATTCAATTACACATTAAAAAAAATTAAAAGGATAATATAACTATATAATTACATTAGATGAAAAAGAAGTTTTGAAGTAAAATGTAGTATTTTTTAGTATTCATTAAAAATGAACATTTGTCTGAAAAATAAAAAAAATTATCTAAAGTAAATTTTATATTCCAAATTCAAAAATGATGTCCATTTTACCAAATTAAAGTAATAGAAGATTCATTAATTAATATTATAATTAATTCCCCCTATCAAAACAAATAGCATGTCTTTAAGAAATAATATCTATCAAAATATTGACACTTGTTTATGTCCAATTTCAAAGTGAAATTTATTCCAATGGCCACCATTAGATTAAATGGTAAAATAATATTTTAACTAAATTTTAAAACCAATTATAAATATAATATAACAATATAAATAAATTGAATTAAAATGATGTTTTGATTTAAAATACAGCATTTTCACTATTCATTAAAAATGAAATATATTTGAAAAATAAAACAAATTACACAAAGTAAATTTTGATTTCATGATTCTAAAGAAGGATTTTATTTTGTCAAATATAATATATAAAATTGAAAAAAATTATATTTAAAAAGGTTTCTCCATCAAAAGGCTGTTAATTGACCTTTTAAAGAATATTTGAATATTTATACTTAAAATTGGATTCATTCGTATTTTAAGCCCCTATCATATATTGAGTAATTGTTAAAATATTTAACAAACATATATAAAATATTTTTAGTTATTTCTATTCATTCCATCCATTACATTGGCTAGGCATTAAATACCATTTTAAATAATATTATTATATTATTATTGTGCAACGTAAGATTTCGAAAAAACTCGTTGTTGCGTATTGGGTACACCATGGAACATAGCATCCACTATAAAGTATTATTAATATTTAATCCACAAAAATTAATATATATGAACATTTCATATTCATTATTTACCTGGGATGTTACATCCTTCCCCCCTTTTGGGAATTGTGTCCTCGCTATTTTAAAATTGGGCTCAGAAAGTTTACTGAAATTCCCACATCAGAAAAAAAGTTAATAGAATTATCACTTTAAAATAAAGAAAAAGAAGTACAATGGTCACCTGAAATAACACATACTAGGATTCCATGAAAACATGGATATGTAGGAGAAAGCAGACCATCATGTTCTGATGGATAGTGATATAAAAAAAATTTAGGAGACAGTTAACTTCCAGAATATCCCAAACTTGTGATGGGTTAAACGATATATGATTCCCCAGTAGGAAAAGATAATAGAAAACATTATTGTTTTAAGTTACTTTTCATTAAGAAATTTATTCATGAGATTAACTAAATCATATGGAAACATACTTACTTGTCATGTATACTTTCTTATTTTACTAGATTTCTAACAGAAACACATATTTTCTCCAAACGATTAGCATTCAGGATGTCTTGTTCACATTAAGAGCGCTATAATCAACTTTTAGAGATTCACCTAATCCAAAAAAAATGAACATTATATTTCCAATATCATTATAATTTTCCATAACAAAAATGGTTCGTACAAGATTAGATAATCCCCAAAAAGGATAATCTTTTACAAAAAGAAAAGCTACTCTTAATCTACAAATTTTTTCCAACAATACCCAAAGTTCAACAATGTTCATTTAATAAACACTTATCCATAAAATTCATCAACCTAATAAAAACTATGATTGAAACCCAAATCAATAAAGTATTTAATCACATAGTCTTCCTAGGTAAATCTTAACATTTATCTCCAAATAATATCATTTACTCGTAATGTATCATATTGAAAAGTAAATAACCTAATCACATATCCTCCATGATAAGCTAATAATTTGTATATATAAACCAAAATCATCTAATTTTGGATTCATAATATCATCTAATTAAAAGGAATTAGTCATACTAACCAGGGACGTCACGTAGTACTATGGTAGGTGATAAATATCAGTCGCACTTTGGTTGTGGGTTCTATTCCCGCAGCTTCATCCAACGCGATAGGTTGTCACACAGTTTGCGTGTTGTCCCTTTTCAAAAACTACATAATTTTATTACATTCCCAAAAAGAGATAAATGCATCAAAAGTAACTATAATGGTTTTTGATAACAAATGTTGACTAATAATTTTGTTTATAAAACTAAAATGTATTAATCGGTAATTTCCTCAAATTCAAGGATCATATAAACCCAAATGGTTCTCTATAACTATCTCCACAAAAGAAAAGATAATTATTCCTTGAATAAAATTTTCATACATAAAAAACCAGGGTTACACAAACTATAAAAAGTCTTCTAATGTAATCCCATCATGAAAAGAGCCTTAATACTTTTAAGAATTTCACCATCATAAAATCTACCATAACTCATGAATCCATTATATGTTGACTTCTTACTCATTCAAAATTCTTCATGATCCACTAACCATTCCTTTCCAACTTATTCTGAAGAACTTCGTTCCTACAAAGAAAATCATGAATCATATCCTATGATTCAATAATAGTAAAACATATGTTAAGAAATAATCCATACCTTTCATTAATCATTGTCAGTTTCTTCATCCTCAATCAGAATGGCATTAGGTATTGGTAAACAAATATTTGTACGATCTTGGTGATCCCATTCCCTACACTTATTCATAGGAAATTTGTTTTCATAATGACCATGCAGACCACATTTGAAACATTTAATTGATCCCATGGAAAGGACTTCTTTCCCTTTCCTAGAGTCAACAAGATGTTTCCTTCTTCTATGCCAGGTTCATTCTTTATGACCTTCATTTCCACATATATATCATCCTTATGTCCCTTTAAAACATTTTCCAAGGTGTATCTTTCCACATCTTTGACACATATGTTTTTGAACACACTTAGCATTATGATTATTACCTGAACATTTGTAGGGATGTTTTTCTCTCATATATGATGCCTTATAATAATCACTAAAGGTAAGGTGGTCAATCATGACTCCAGATAGTTGGTTGAGAATAACCATAAGAGTTCTCATTGCAGCTCCCATATCATTTTGTTTCTCCTTCAAAAAAAACCACGTTTTTCTTCACATCCATTGTTACTTTAGTGCCTGCTAGATCCACCCATTTACTAAAACCAAAATGTTCTATGAGACTATATCAGTAAAATCATCATATAATACTATGATATAATTATTCTTGTATTCTTAAAATCATTCAATTTATAAAAAAAACTACGACTCTTTCTGAAATCCTAATCATTATGGTAATGTCATTTATGCTTAAAGAATACCCTAACCAATAAAGTTATCTAAACCGACCATTGATAACAACTATAAATACCTAGCCTTAAAACATTACATAATATTGAATTAAATTAATAATTCATATTAAGGATCTTTTCAGGTTTAGTGTTTTAGAGAATTAGGACATAACTATTACATCTCGAAATATTATAAAGTAGACACTTCTACTATGTTTCCATTTTTTTCACAAAATAAAAAATCTTAAAAAAGAAGCATGACTAGTTCCATGTTTTAGACAACATGTCATTCAATGATCCCATCCTTACCCTATTCATCTTTATGTCCTGGGGAAAACATATCAAAAACATGGTATTAGCATAAAAAGATAAGTAGGGGATATAAAAATACGGAAAGAAAACATTATCCCTTGTATACATAAGAGTCAATAAAATAATCCATTAATCTTAAACCATAAGCACTTTAACATTCCTCATTAAATCATATGATTTATGAATAAATCATACAAATTATAAGTCATAAAGGTAACTTGAGGAATTCATAATATTTTTACGTAGGGAGTAACCCTCATGGTTATGTTTGGAATAACCATCGAAGTATATTCCCTAAATCTCATCGGAGAAACCTTAGCATTTAACTCCTTCGCATTACCCAATGAATTGGAGAGCTATCTCGAGCTCACCTGCTCTTAGTTTATCCTGTAATTACTCGACTTCATAAATAACTCCCAAGAACCATAGCATAATCGTATCTCATAAATCATGCATAAAGGAACCATACCATTTCCACATTTCAATCATAAGATATAAATACAACACATTGATATAATCAAATCATTATCAGAACCATCTTCAATAACAAAATAGATGAAATGTAAAACATGGTATTTACTTTTCATTTGAAAAATGTTATGGCTTGTAGAGGAGTAAGAAATTCAAATAATGGTCACTGTGGAGGAGTAGTCGTTGTCGCATCATACGTATGACAAAAACATTCCTTTTGTCATTTAGTAAAACACATCCTATAAAAAGATTACTTTTGAATGAAATTAAAATTAAAAAGGGTCCTATACACTGTATAAAATAAATTCATGTATAAATCAAAAGATTCATCAATGAAATGTGATTGAGATGAAGTCCCATACAAAGACGATATTGTTAGATTAAGGATAAATAAATTACACAATTATGTGTGACTAATATAAATACAAACAATATAAGTGGATATTAAGATTTAAAAATTCATATTTCATCCATACATATTCATAGCACGACATAATCAAGAAGTAGAGGTTTAACCCAAAGAGTTGAATTTGGGTTAAGAAGTTCCCTTACAGAAATTCGACAGCCTAACCACATCACTTTAAAATTCCGAAAATGATTTGATGAGGGATAAAAAGTGTATATCATCACATGGATGTAATATTTACAGCAATAAGGATATATAACCACATATCCCAACCATATAATATTTAAATTAAAAGACCTAACAAAAAGAAGTCTTTTAAAAAGAGGAGGGTGAATAGTTCCCTTTCCGATTTGGGTATCATTCGAAACGTACAACCCATGAAAGAAGGGTCATACAATGAATATTTAAATAACCATAAATTAAATTATATTACACAAAGAATACAAAAATGGGCATTACATACACCATAAAAATGTAAATAGTGGAAAATGTAGCATTAATCTCACGGGAATAAAAAATGAGATAAAAACTCCTTACCTCGTTGTAATCAATCAAGTCGTATGACCAAAAGATAATAAACACCAAATTAATCACATAATACCATGAATATAAATATAATTATGATAATATATATGAAATTTCAGTACAAAATACACCGCATTCAAAAAATAAGTGGCGAACAATGGAAATCTCATGAAATTAAAAGTGAGATTAGAAATCCCTTACCTCAAGTCTGACTTGTCTTGTTCGTTTCTTTATATTCATGAATAATTAACTTTTTTAAATTTATAATTTCTTAAAGAATTAATCTAAATATTATTATACAATTCAGATCACATATTATCATGTGATAATAATTAGATAATTATGTGAGTTTATATCATATGTTTTCTCGATGTTTGGTACATGAGTCAACAATGAACTTGTTTAAAGAGAATTGTCCAGGTAGTTATAAGTAAATCATCTCCGGAATGGTGTTCATTATTTAAATATCAATTATATCCATTATATATGTATTTAATAATATTCCATAATGTTTGCAGATAAGAAATGAAATGTATCGTTCATGGAGACGGTAAGCCTTACCTACGCATGAACGCTGTTTTCATTTTTTGGTCATATTAATGGTCTTTAAAAATAAATTAGACATAGATATATTATAATTCTAGTATAATATATATGTTATATAGTTAAAATAAGTTCATTTATTACATTATTTATAAACACCATGTTTGGCATGAACGAGTCACATCACTTGAGGGGGCGGTTGTCCACACATCCACATATGAAATTATCCCATATGCACAACATGAAATGCATAAAGGTATGTTTAAAATATAAAATAAAGAAGAATTGATATGACATAAATATAATATTTATCATATATAAATATAGTACCATCATAATGGGCACCATGAGAGGTGTTAAAATAAGATTTAACAATCATAGTTTCGCGAGACAGTAATTCACCACCCACCGAAACAATATGTTCTTTAACCCTTAGATGGGTTGTGTGTGTAAGTGTATGTAGAATACTTAACCTAACAACATCCTAGTATATTTAGGATAATTCTGTAATTATGGGATCAAATAATAATAATGATAGTGGTGAGTTAAGAAATAAAAAAAAAGAAACGCGAGAGAATACATTACCTCTAAATCGGGTAACTCTTTTTGATTTTAGCCAAACACTTCCTTGGAAGTACTTATGCCCAAATTGAGTCTTTTAGGAGTTATATAGGGATGTGGAGAGATAATATGATCATATTTTAGACGAGTCAAGGGCTTGAGAGGTATGGTAAGGGGGTAGAGGTGGGGGCCTTTTATAAGAGGGAAGAGGGTCACTTTTGGAATGTCTTCAAATGTTAATTTATTATATAATGGTATTCGGATTTTAATGGTCACACAATGATATATTTTGAGGATAAGGAGATAGGGGTTCTACATCCACCCATCCAATAAGATTTTGACAAGTTTATGTCTAATATTTTACTTTATATTTTCATTTTATTTAAATCGTTCATTAATGAGGTAATCACTGTATCATCATGGTGCCATAAATAAATTTATTCATTTATTTTCTAAAAATTATAAAAAATACCATAATGTAGGAAATATTTTTAGATTTCCAATGAAAATTTATATTCTATGAGATAATTTTTGTAAACAAAATTAAAATTGTTTTATTACGGATATACAAACCTTTGATATATTTCTCTTCTTTTTTAAAAATAATGTCATAAATGTCACTATCACACCCATGTGACTCCATGGTACCTCATGTTTGTTAAAAAGATTCAGGTTGTCGGCCATGAATCAAAAAAGTTGAGTTTTACACATTTTGGGGTAATTTTATATTATTTTGATATTATTTTTTACCCTTAACTACCAGATTACAAATTAATCACGATAATTAAATATAATTACCATCATTACTGTTCATAATTCCCAAAAACAAAAGAGTCTTAATTACATAATTTGAAACTTATGATTCTAAATGTCGAACCCATTTTACTAAATTCCAAACACATAAATTGTAGTAATTAATTTAAAAATAATTCTCGTTGTCCCAACCATAGACATGTTTTTAAAAAGTAAAATGTATCACAAGATTGACTTGTTTTTACATCCAATTGAAAAGTGAAATTACTTCCAATGAAAAAAATTGTATTAATTGATAAAAATAAAACCAAATTACACTTTAAAACCAATTAAAAAGACAATCTAACTATATAATTAAAATATATGAAAATGAACTTTTGAAATAAAATGCAGTATTTTTCACTATTCATAAAAAATTAACATTTGTCAGAAAAATACCAAAATTTATCCAAAGTAAATTTGAGATTCAAAATAAAAAATGATTTCCATTTTACCAAATTCAAAATAGAAAAGTTTCATTAATTAATTTTATAATTAATTCCAACTATCAAAACAAATAGAGTGTTGTTAAGAAACAATGTCTTTCAAAATATTGACACTTGTTTATTTCCTATTTCAAATTGAAATTAATTCCAATAACCACCATTAGATTAAATGGTAAAAATATATTTTAACTAAATTTTAAACCTAATTAAAAATATAATATCTGCATATTAATAAATTATATTAAAATGAGGTTTTGAATTAAAATACAACATTTTCACTATTCATTTAAAAACAAACTTTATCGAAAAAATAAAAATATGTACACAAAGTAAATTTTGATGTCTTGGTTCTAAAGAAGGATTGTATTTTGTCAAATATAACATATAAAATTTTCAAAATGTAGATTTATAAAGGGTTCTCAAACATAAGGTAATTAACAGACCTTTTAAAGAATATTAGAATATTTATGCTAAAAATTTGATTCATTCGCATTTTAAGCCTCTATAATTTATTTGGTAATTGTTAAAATATTTAAAAAACATATATAACCATTTTTTAGTCCATTCTGTTCATTCCCCCCGTTACAACGGCTAGGAATTAAGTACCATTGAAAATAATATTATTATATTATTTATGTGCAATGTAGGATTTCAATGAAACTTGTGGTTGTGTATTGGGTGCGTCCTCAAACATAGCATCCCCATTAAAGTAATATAAATATTTTATTCAAAATTATTAATATATATGAACATTTCATATTCATTATTTACCTGGGATGTTACACTAAACATGGGATGCAGTTTCTGCATGATGGATTCTACGTCAACATCATCTTTCTATGGAGGAGGATGGTGGTACACATGATTGAATTTATTATTCATATCATGAGCTAGCTGAGCAAGTACTATAATGATGTTTTGAGCACCCATTTTCATCATATCAGGCATATCATTAGCAAAATCTTCTCATTGCCTATCACGTTGACTTTTGGCATGTGTTCTTTTATTTCCCTCCATTAAGTAAGAAAATAATGTTTAATTATAGGGCTTTAATACTTAGATATTGAGCATAAAAATTAAAACATTGAAAATAAAAGGATTAATTTTTAAAGGGGAAGTACATACAAACTCGTGACTCTTTAGGATTATGTCTATTTTATCCTTGATCTATTTCATAACATATATTCTTATTGTATTTTTTGTTCCCTTAATAATGTTTTGTACTATTCTCATGAATATACAAAAGAATATCCACCAGGAGTGTCAAACCAATAGTGTAGCAAGGCCCATTGTCATGTTCTAGGTTACCCTGGGTCAATTCTGAAACTCCTTTTCAGAGTTTCACTCCTTGGTACTTCTGTGCCAGAGCTGCATCTACCTATTTTTATCCAGATAGGGATATATTTTTATTATACACTACATACTCTATTCTTACCAAAATTGAGGGATGTTTTCTTATACTTCATATAATCCTTAATGTTCTCACGATATATATTTATTCATAATCTCTAAAAATAATTAGGCCTACCTATTATACAAAAAAAAAGAGACCATATCTTTTTATATATAACATTACATGATTTAATGGATAATTATGCATTAGAGTACAATCCAAAGATCATGAATTCTAGTTTATTCGAAGACTAGATACATAAACTAAAATCATCGGACCAAAAAAACATCATTAATTATTTTCCATGAAGATCTTTGAACTTCCATTGATTCATTACATCTGCATAGGGTATCATGGGGTACACATGAACAAAGGTATGATCTAAAAACACCAGTAACAGAATGAACATATGAATAAAGCATAAGCCCATGAGTATGAAGGCATACCATAATGATATAAAATGCATGGAACATATATAATAAATACATATAAACATGGGATTATAGAAACATGGGATCATATAAATGATGCAAAAACATAACACATGACTCTAGTACAATTCAAGACAATTCACCAAGATTGTTTCCAATAGTAGCATAAGCTACGACTAACAACCATGATGGTTTCACATAACAAATCTTGAGACATCACATTACCCATTTAATTGGAGAACTATCAAGGCACACCCATCTTAAAATTTTCATGAATATGCTTTCCATATAAATTATCATACATAATCAACTGTACATAAACATAAGGGTTCCCATGAAATTAAATGGGTATCACAATTATGTCATAAAACATAATAAATGGGAATATCATAAAATTGTCCATGAATGAAAGGAATTAAGTTATAAATGGACATTAATAAGGTGGTAAGGATTATATCATCATAATTGATGTCAAATTGACGTGAAAACATGTAAAAAAACTATTTAAGAATCATTAGAGTTAAAACATTTTAGTGTGCTATTAAGGAGAACACTATAGAGCCTTTAAAATAGAAAAAGTGAAAATATTTTATATAAAAAAGAATTCGACCAATGAGGTTTTCATAATAAAAATATTGATTATATAATGACATTGGTGGCTTAAAACAATAGATATAGTGAACTAGAAATTGGGTAAGAATACAATAAGTTCCCTTAAAACAAATTTTATTATCGAAATATATTTAGAAGGGAATATTTTAAAAACATATATATCCCCAAAAGAGATTAATGAAAGTGTTTTGATAAATGAATTTTTTTACATATAAAATTCGTTTAAAATAATCGAATAAATAGATAAGATAACTCCATTTTGATATAATGTAATATAAGGCAACCTAAAAAAACTATGGAGGTTTAGGTATAATTCGTTACAAATTATCGGCATGGTATCCAATGTACCTAAGAAGGCATTATGATATAGAAAAGTGGTTTCTAATCACTTATAGATCATTATGGTAGTATGAGGTGGTGATAAATGATATCTCATCAATTGGTATTACACATAAAAAGGGATAGAATATAGGAAAATCTTGATTAAGAGTGAAATGAAGAGGACCCCTTACGATAAGTCTGGTTGTGATCTCAACTTTTTATTAATGACATGAATAAACAAATTAGGTTTATTAATTAATAATTCTAAAAACTAGTTTATATGTATAATATTTATTATAAACTTTTATGTTCATTTATAACCATTTTTATTGGTTATGAGGTTAAATTCCATTGTTTAGGTCTGTTGGCTTGCTTAGTATTAATAATCGGTTCATGTGTGGATAAACATGTAAGATGAAAGAGGTTGTCCAGCATTGAAGATTATTGTTATTAGAGGAAATCCCTGAGATTAAATGGTTATATAAATTCTTATGCTTATTGGTAGAGAATAAGAATTATTATATAATACCTTAGTGAAAACTGATTTTGTTAATCAGTGGGTTTTGATTTCAAAAACCACGTTTTCCATTATAACTTAGTACCATTTTTACAAAAGGAATACATAACCATAACTAAGATATATTACGTATATAATAATCTGGTTCAACCACAATACAAATGGTTTCATTACTATAATTCAAGATGATAATATAAATTGATAAACAATTGTCCTTGAATGTGCTAAATTAACACATCTGAAATGATGTTTTCATTTCTTTAGAATAAATAGTGGGGAAATGTATGATGATAAAGAAATACCCCTTTAGAATAAAACAATTCTTGTACATGTATGGTACTGTATTTTCCATAACATTTGGATGATTAGTGTTTATTAAAGAAAATATAACAAAGGAACATTAAAATGAATGAAAAGAAAAGTGGAAATATATCTCTTGAATCAACCTTCAATGAGATCATCTTATGGGGAGAGGTTTTGGCCTTTTTCTGAGACCAAAAGCTATTGGACGTGGGGAGGGAGCTTGGGAAGGGATTTTGGAAGAATATAAATAAGGCACAAGGGTTTAGAGGTGTGAATAATAGATGGAGTGAGGGGGGGGGGTATAGTGGAGGAGAGGAGGGTTTTCATAATTGTTTAAAAATTAGTTTATTAATTTCCCTCAAGAACAACAATAATGATGATACAATGAAAAAAATATTAAATTGGTCATGGTAATTTGAACCATGGTTGGCGACATCATCCATGATTCAAGGAATAGTATATTTATCTTTTAATGTCTATATATAGTAAATTAATGTATTTTATTATTCATTAATAATTAATGTATTTCAAAAAATCCCAAAATTTATAACTATCCATTTTTTGACATGTTGAATACAAAAATATAATAACTTTTTAAAAAATATTTTTCTTAATATTATTAGTTTACTATTTAATTAAAATCATAATTTATTATAAAAAATTATTAAAACATTTATTTACGTATTCCAAATAATAGGTACATCATACTTTAACTTAAATATTATTTATATACTACCATAGGTAAAGTTACTATTAATTATGGTATGTCACTATTCACAAGGGTAACATTAATATTCATAAGGGTATGTTACTATTCACCAGAAATTTAGTTGCTCAAATTAGACTCCAAATAACATACTAATTGCAACCGTGAATGTCACATTTTTGAAATTCAATTCCTATATGTGAAAAAACTTATGTTTAGAGGTCACATAGCACATAGTAGTTCATTATGTTTGGATTTCACATGATTATAAAATATTTATAATAATATAACTTCCAATGAAGCACATTGGATCGTTCCATATCCCCAAGGAGTGTCGAACTAAGAGTGCATCTATGCCCATTTTCATGCACCAGATCCTATTTGAGTCTAGCTCAAAGTAGTGCTTTTGGGTTTCACCCCTAGATACATCTGGGCTGGAACCACCAATACCTTTTTGTATCTAGACATGGATTTATTTTAACGATAAACCACTTAATATATAGATACAAAAAATTAGGTTTGTTTTCTTATAACTAGTTTCATCCTAAAGGATCTTGGTATATAGATCTATTCTTAATCTCCAAAAACAACTAGAACATCCTATGACACCAAATAAAGTTACTCTATACTTTTACAAAGAAAATAACATAATTTTATGCATAATTAAACATTAGAGTACATTCCATGGTTCGTTAGGTCTAATTTTAGTGAATAATTGGTACATAAAACATAAAATAGGGGACTAAAACTCGTATTTGTTTTATAATAATAAAAAGATGCTAACATATTTTGAGGCCTTATATCCACATAAGGTACCTTGGGATCAATTGATCAATGAGATGAGCAAAAATCCTAGTAAGTGATTAAATATAATAATAAGGATTTATCACAAGGTATTTTGATCCTGACATAATCATATAAAATGGTATATAGAATCCGAACATATAAAAAAATTGATAATATAAAAAAATTCATAGAAATGTGGAAGAAACATAAATCACACCATTATCATGATTCAAGGATCATTGCACATAGTGGAGAACATGTTAAGGTTATCCACCAAGACCATTGCTCATGGTAGCACGAGTCATGGCTAACCGCCAAGACCGTTGCACATAACATTTCATTAGACATAAATTTACCTAATTCATTAGAGCACTATCTGGTGCACCTATAATAATATTTTCATTATTATTCCTTCAACATAAATAATCATACATAATTAATCACATATAAACATAAGGGAACCCTTGGAGAGAAATGGCTATCACATTCTTATCATAAAGCATAATGAATGGGGGTAACATATAAGTGTCCATTAGAGAAAGGAATTAAGACATATATGGACATTAATAAGGTAAAAAGGCCTAGAGAATGGTAGATTATGTCAAATAGAAGTGACTACATGTAAGAATATTATTTATGAAATTCCTAGAATCAAAATTGTTTAGTGTGGTTTTAAGGAAAATACTATAGAGAATTTAAAATTGAAAAGGAGATTATATTTTATATAAAATAATAATTTAAAAAAGAAGGATTTTATAATATAAATATTTATTTTATAAAAACCATTTCATCTTAAAACAAATAGAAGAGTGCACATAAAGATTTTTTAAAATTTGAGAAGTTCCCTTAAAACGAATTTTCTTATTGGAAAGTATCAAGGAGGGAATCACTTAAAATCAGGTATATCCCCAAAAGAGAAAAAATGGATGGATCTGGAAACATGATTTTGGAGGATATAAATAGTATATATAATTTATACATAAAAAATTCATTTGGGTAAAAAAATAAGGATAGATTAACCAGAAGGAATAAAGGCAGTCTGAGTAGAATCCCCTATGGAATGTCAGCATAGTATCAGGTATAAATAAGAGGTCTTAATGAGAGAGAAATGGATTTATCATCTTTTATAAATTATTAGGGATGCTTGGGGAAGGTAATAAAAAATAACTCATCATAAGAAACTATATGTAAAACAGAAGAACATCGAGGAAATTCTTGAATATATGTGAGAAAGAGGTGATCCCTTACCTTATGTCTGATGGTGTTCTTCCCTAGATATGAATGATATTAATAAAAAAAATTATAATCATTATTTAACAATTGTATAACATATTTAACATTTAAATGATTTAGTATAACATTTTTGAGTTCATTAATAACTTTTTCTGTTGGTTATGAAGACCAATTACTTTGTTCGGGTCCTTTTGTTTCATGTTCGGTTTTATTATTTATATGAAAGGATAAAACTATTTGGTGAGAGTGGTAGTCCCTAATGGATTTTTTATGAAATTAGTGAACATTAATAATATTAAATAGTTTTAAATGAATTTTTTTTTCTCAGAGTGAAGGTGAATCATTTTATAAATCATTTATGATAAACTCTGGGATTAATGTAAAGATTTTTCTCCCAATAAACTTATTTTGTAATATTATATTACATAATGAATTTATATATATTCCCGAATAATAAATAAGATAAAATAAATATATAATGATCTGGTTGAACCATTGAAATGGTTTCCTATCCAATCTAGAAGATGGTAAAGAAAATAAAAAACCTGTCATCGTTGAATGTGATAAATAAATACATCTCGGACAGTATTTTCAATTATAAATAAAAGGAGGGAGATGGAGAAATTATGATAAACTATCCCATTAGCATAATAAAATTAAATAAAATTTATCTTAATGTATTTATAATGAAATCATTGTGAATGGAGGTGATTAAGGAAAAAATATAAGAAAATAACTTGAAAGAAAATAGAAGAATCATAATGATGAATTTTTCACTTGAGTTTATCAAAATTGAGAGCCTCTTAATGGGAGAGTATTTTGTATTTTGAGGAGACCAAGTGTTTTTGGACGTGGGGGAGGAGCTTTGTGAGTGGTTTGTAAATAACATAGGCCAAGCGCATGGCGTGAGAGTTGTGAAGAGAAGAGGGGAGTGTTTGTGCTTTTTATAGTAGAGGAGAGGAGTGAATATTGAAAATTTAATTCATTATTTAATTATTTGGATCATGACAAGAAATATTGTTTGATGATTGTGAATAAAAATAGAAATAAGTGAATTTTATTTTGAACCCAGGGCCAATATATCATCCATGAATAATGTATGATGCCAGAATTCAGTTTTTAGCATTTATTCTGAATTATCCTATTTTAATATTGATAAAAAACATGTATTTTAGAAAAATCTGAAAAAATCATATTTTCCATTTCCTAATGTGTAGAATCTAAAAATGAACTCCATTTTTCAAAAATATTTTTTTAAATATTTTTATTTTATTTATTATAAAAAATAATAATTTATTTGAAAAAAAACATCATTAAAACTATATCTTTTTTATAACACATTGAAAAAAAATCAACGTCCCATAAAATTAAATTTTTACCATAAGACAATATAATAACATTGTATGATTAAATATTATGAAAATAAATTAGAATTTTCTGTTATAAAAATAATCATAAAATTTAAATCAAAATAATTATGACAATCAAAATTATAAATAGTTATTTTACCATCGTTTTCACATATATGATGTGTAAATTTTAGTTGTACTTTCATGGGAAAAGTTTAAATTTTTTTGGATAAATTACTATTACCTAGTGTATGTTACTATTCACAATGGTATGTTACTATTCATCAAAAAAATGTTGATTTTATCAGACTCTAAATACCTTAATGAACGCAACAATTTATGTTAGATTTTTGAAATTCATAACACATAGTGAAAATATTATGTTTAATGGTCACATAGTACTTATTAATTCATTGTGTTGGGATTTCATGTGATTATAAGTTATAATTATAAGAAAAAAAATTTTATTGATAAAACATTGTGTCATTACATTGACCTTTTTTATTGATTTGATGGTGTTGGGGCTATGTCCTATCGACTGAAACATCCACTGACCATGTCCAATGTAAATAATGTCTTTCATGTATTCCTTTTAAGAAATTACATACCAGAACCTTCAAAAGTACTCTGTTTAGAGGTGGTACAGTTGCAGAATGATATTTCTTATGAGGAGGATCTAGTGAAGATCATGGATGTTAGAGATAAATTTATACTAACAATACTACTCACTGGGTCAAAATTCTGTGTTCGAACCATATGTATGAATAGTAAACATAGGAACTGGATGAGGAAATGTAGGAATAGTACCCAAACCTATTAATGCCTTAGAATGTAAAAAAAAATAAGTTCCGGGGGTAAAATTTCATAAAGATGAATAATGTAAAGACCCAATGTTTTATCAATAGAAAATCCCTTCCTATAAATATTTCACATAATCACATAAAATCATAACAAAATAAACTTATATGTACCATATGACAATTAAACATAATATTTTTACTTCTATGTTCTAAATTTTGAAAATATTACATAAATTGTTGTGATCTGTATGATATTAAGAGTATAACTGAACCAGCTATGTTTTCAATTAATATTAACATAACATTGTGAATTGTAACATACCCTTATGTATAGTAATGAATATAAATGAATATTAAGTTGGCAAAAATAAATATAAACTTCACCCATGAATGTACAAATACAATTCACACATCTTATAAGTGCAAAAAAATATCAGAGTATAAGTATTGGTATTTTTGTAGGTCATTAATATTTTAATTACAATTTTGTGATTAATTTAAAAATTATAAATGGAAATTTATTTTAAAGTAATTGAATCCAAAATTGATATTTTGTTGTCTTACTGTTATAATATTATTTTGTAGGATGTCGTTTAATTTTTCAATGTGTTATTAAATGAGTTACAGTTTTAATGTTGTTTCTTTTTAATAAATTGTGAATTTATTTAAAAAATAAATTACTCATATTTAAAAATTTATTTTTGAAAATTGGTGTTATTATTTGGATTTCACACATCGATGAATGTTTAGGGTTGATTTTAAGGATTTTTCTAAAATTCATGAATTTTGATGAATAGTAGAATACGATTATTAACAATAAATGCAAAAACCTGAATATCCACATCGTTCATGAGTCATGGATGATGTAAATGGAAATTAGTTCAAACTCACATAAACATATTACTATTTTTGAACACAATCATCAAACACTATTTATTTTCTTGAGAAAAATAATTATTTAATGAATTAAATATTCAAAATTTACTCCTCTCCTCCACTATAAAAACCACCCACATTCCCCTATTCTCATCACTCCTATCAAGCCTTGTTCCTTTCCCATGTTATTATAAAATCACCCCAAGATCCACTACCACGTTCAACAGACCTTGGTCTCCTCAAAAGGCCAAATCCCATCCCCTGAAGAGCCTCTCAAAGGAGATAAATTCAAGAGGTAAATTCCTCTTCTCGATTATTTTATTTTCATTCAAGTTCTTTTTTTATTCTTGTATTTTTCCTCACCTCCATTCACCCAGATGGTATGAAAACTCTTGTAAAAAAAATTAATAGAATTCTATTATAATAATTTTATAGGTTTTCCTAATCTCTCCCACGACCTCCTTTTATTCTATAAATGAAAATATGATCCAAGATGTCTTGATTTATCACATTCAAGGCCGATGGGATTTAAATATTATTCACCATATTCTAGACTAGACATGAAACCATTTTAATGGTTGAACCAGATTATAATATAATTATTTTATGTTATTTAATATTCTGTATTCCTTAAAATTTCAAGATGATATATAATTATACAAAATAAGTTAATTGTGAGAAAAACCGCCACATTAAACCAAGAGTTTATCATTAATGTTTTATATAATGATTCACCTTCACTCCATGTATGGAAATTAATTATACAACCATTTATTCTTATTTATGTTCACTAATTTTATATATCTTCAATTTTAGACATCCACTATCAATATACATTTTTATCCGTTCATGTATATAATTAAACAGAACAAGAAACAAACGGACCCGAACAATGAAATTGAACCTCATAACAAATAAAAAAGGTTATGAATGAACACAACAATCTTATACTAAATAATTTAAATGTAAAAAAGGTTCTTTAATTATAATATAATGAACCTACAATTTTTTATTCAGGTCCTTAATATCAAGGGGATAACAACATTTGACTTAAGGTAAGGGATCTTATCTTTCTCACATTTATTAAAGAATTTCCTCAATGTTCAACCTTTTTACATATAATTCTTAATGACGGGGGTATAATTTCACACATTACCAATATTAAATTCATGATTAATAAAAGATTATAAATCCATTTCTCTATCATTATTTCCTCCTAAGTACACCTGATACCATGTTGATAATTTGTAATGGGTTCTACCAAAACCGCCTTTTTTCCTTCTTGTTACTCGATCATTATTTTTTCCAAATGAAGTTATATTTTATTTTTATATAAATCTTATAAATACAATTTATATGATATAATAATATGTTTCAATATCCATACCTCATTCTCTTTTGAGGATACACATTCTTTTAAGTGATTCCCCCCTCGATACATCCCAATAAGGAAACTCGTATTAAGGGGACCTCCAAACTTTTTACCCAATTTCAAGCACACTCCACAATTTTTATGATCCACCATTGTTTTTGTAAAATGATTTTTTTTATTATGGAAAATTTCTTGTTTCTATATTGGTATAATATGATAAATTATTAACCATTCAATTTTAAATTATCTTTCGTATTTTCCTTAAAACCGCACAAAAATGTTATTCTACTAAGATATTCTATAATACTATTATTAAATGTTGTCAATTATGCTTGAAATATCATACTATGATATATGAATGTTTTACCTTATTAATTTTAATATATGTTTTAATTCATTTCTCTCATGTACACTTATATTAAATGACCATTCATTATGATTTATGACAAGAATGTGATACCCATTTCTCTCCATGGGTTCCCTAATATTTATGTATGATTGATTATGTATGATTATTTATATGCAAAGAATATTCAAGAAAATGTTAATATGGGTGCGCCCGGATAGAATTCTAATGCATTTTTTAAAGTGTAGCCTTAGGAGACGTTACGTGCAATGGTCTTGGTGGTTAGCCTTGACCCATGATGCCATGTGCAACGGTCTTGGTGGTGAACCTTGACTTGTTCTCCTCTATGTGAAAAGAGCATGACTCATGCAATAGTCATGATTTATGTGTCTTCCACATTACTATGAATTCATGTATATATGATCCCATGTTTATTTTTTATGATTATATATCCAATTTATTATCATTAGGTCATGATCTCAATGGCTTGTGCTAAATCCTTACTCTTATGTTCAATCCCAAACTACGATTTTAGCTAATCCCATTGTTCATATGATCCCCAGGGTACCCTATGTATATATAAGGGATCAATTAAAGTCGGGAAATCTTTATAAAGATTATTTAAAGAAGTGTTTTTTTGTCCAATGTTTTATGTTTTATGTTCCAATTCATCAAAGACACTAGAGATCACGATCCTTCATTTGTACTCTGATGATTAATTATGCTTAAAATAACATAATGTTTTGATTAAACGCCTAAGGTCTCCATAGTTGGCATCAATTGATGGTCTAGTTATTTTTAGAGATTGAGAATATAGAAATTTAATTATTTAGAACCTTAAGGATGAGACTAAGTATAAGAAAACACATCTAAATTTTTCTATGTATAGAGTAAGTGTTTTTTCAAAAATCTACATACTTGTATGGATAAAAATAAGTAGAGGTGGATCGGGCATAGATGTATCTAGGGGTAACACCTAAAAAACATTAATCTAGAATCAAATTGGAACTGCTTTATGAAAATGGGCCTTGTTTCACTCTTGGTTTTACACTACCGGATATTCTTTGGTAAATTCCTGAGCTTAGTACAAGCCATTATTCTTGGAATAAAAAAGATATCCTAAGAAAATATGATAATATATACATTGATGATATCCTAGATTAAAACACAGGGAATCAAATTTTAATATACACTTATCCTTTACAAGTTTATACTCTTATGTTCAATGATTCATTAATTTATGCTCAATATCCATGTATTCAAGCCCCTCTAATTGTATGTTCTTTTTCATATTTAATATAGGTAAATAGAATAACACGTGACAACAGTTAATGTGATATGGAATGTGATTATTTACCTAATAAATTTAATAATATGATTGGAATGGGCTCTCAAAACATCATGATATTAGTTGATTAGTTCACTCATCTTGTGAATAATAACATGAACTTTGGGGAACACACACCTCCTCCATGTTAAGATAAAGATTATATTTAATCCTTCATGGGGAAAGGAATCGATTTTTTAGTGGAACATCTAATCCCCTTCAAGTCTAATATTGGATTAACTCTATTGAAAAGATATTATATGTCATGTAGTGCACTGAAGAAGAGAGAATTGTACTCGCAGTCTATCATTTTTATGGGGAACCTGATTAAGGGTGGACACTGATCAATAATACGAATCCCCATGCAGTAATTGATTCCATGGTTTGGGAGGAAGTCAAGATAATATTTTTCAATAATAATATTCCCCAAAGCCTCCGTATTTAGATGGAAGGAGTGATCCTTGGACTCAAAAAGAAGAAATATGAGTCCATTGGGGAATATGAAGAAACATTTATAGGGACCCCACGATACACCTCTATCTTTATCATGAACAATGAAATGAATGTTGATTAATTCTTTAGTGAACTAATTCCAGGTATATGAAAATTTCTGGCGATTTGAGTGTTGGAAAGCTATTAGGTGATTATCCATTGTGCCCTCATGGTTGAAATGAAAATCTGAGACTCTCAGTTGTATAATGGTCCCAAAGAAAATAAGTGGAAAATGTAATCTCATGTGGGAGGTCCTAAAAATAAATTCTATGATAGGAAGAAGTGGGAGATTACCATGTGTAAGAATTGTAGGAAGAAGCATCCTACAACCATTCTAAAGGGAACCACGAATCGCTTAAAATATGGAAACATGGGACGTCTAGCTAAAAACATCTGATGAGAAATGAACAATCTCACTAATGTGTAATAATAAAGGAAGGTTCATATCAACACTAGGCATATAGTTTAAAGTTACAAATGAAAGGAGTTGGGTCATTTTGTGAACAATATCCCTAAGCCAAGGGTTGTCGGGCGCAATAAACAACAACCTCCAATACAAAAAGGAAGAGCGTATGTTGTCACTACTGCTGAGGTGGATATATGAAATGATTAGGTAACATGTATTCATTTTATTAATTCAATAATATAGAATATACTACTGGATTCATGTTCTACGTATTCTTTTGTATCTTTAAAATTTAGTAGAACTATTCCCAAACCACCTCAAAATTTAGAGAATAATTTATTTTTGAGAACCATGAATTGGTCAATTTAAGCATCCATGGTATATAACTCCTCTTTCGTTGAAATTTGTGGAATGAAAATCCTAGAAAACTCATCATACTTCCTTTTTTGGAGTTTGATTTTATCTTGGGCATGGATTGTCTATCTTTATACAAATCCAACATCAACTGTTAGGAAAGGTAGATCACTCTACAAATCCCAAATCATCCTCCAATTCATTAGATGTGTAAGAAGGATGAGGAATATCTTTTAATGTTATTGTCTCCAGTGTTGATAATAATTCATTTTGAGCAGGCTTGTATTTCTCCAATAATGGAGGCAAATGAGAAAACCATGACTGATGAAATTCCCATTGTGAGGGATTACACTAATGTATTAACTGAAGAGTTTCATAGTCTTCCTCCTAATTGAGAGGTTGAGTTATTAATTGAACATATTCATGGATCTATTCCTATATCAATGAATCATTACTGAAATTCCTAAATAGTGGTAGAAGAGCAGAAGAAGCAGTTACAGGAGAATCTTATAAAATTTTCATACACTTGAGTGCTTCACTGTGGGGTGTTCCAGTCTTGTTCATCAAGAAGAAGGATGAATCAATTCCTATAAGCAATGATTATCATGAGATCAATAAAATTATGATAATGAACATGTTCACCCTTCCATATATAGATGACATTTTTGATCTACTACGGGGGCCAGTTATTTCCCTTAGGTGGACCTTCGGTCAAGAAATCACTAATTAAAGGTGAGGAATGATGTTATTCCCAATATTTCCTTTGAATGAGGTAGGGGAATTATGAGATCATAGTGATTCCATTAAAACTCACTAGTGCAATAGAAATTTTCATTGATTTAATGAATAGAGGCTTTAGATATTACGTCGACAAATTTTTAGTAGTCATTACCACAAATATTATAATATAGTTCAAGAGAAATGAGGAACCTAGGGATATTTTTAATACTATGTTAAAGACATTGTGAAGGGATAAACTGTTTGAAAAATATTTTATACGTGAGTTCTGGATAGAGGAAGTATAATTCATAGGGAATGTTTTAACCAGAAAAGGGCTATCTATAGACCCTTCCATGAAAGTTGAGACTAAAAAGTGTCATAGGAAATCAACTCTAACAGAGATCCACATATTTTTAGGTCTAGTTGGGTAATATCGATGATTTTTGAAGAATATTTCATGATTGGAAAACCCAGTGACCAAGATGACATGGAAGGGATTATTGTTTTTCTGGACATAGGAATGTGAACACTGTTTTAAGGAGTTGAAAAAGAGGCTAATCACTATAGCAACACTCACACTCCCAACATGCGGTGAACTCTTTGTGGTGTACAGTGATCTTTATAATAATGGATTAGGCTATGTGCTGATGAAAAATGATATATTTATAGCCAAGGCCTCATTGTAGCTAAAATTTCATGAGAACAAATATCTTATGTATGATCTGGAGTTGTCAGTTGTGCTCTTTTCATTAAAACTCTTGCGGCTTTATCTCTATGGGGAGAAGTGTGAAATATAAACTGATCAAAAGAGTCTCAAATATATATTATAACAACCAAACCCTACTACAACGACCCATACTTTACATACATTGTTAATACTTCAAAATTGAAGCACACTTATTACAACATATGACAAAACCAAAAAGGACCATATAGGTATAGTGTCTTTAGAAACTGGGAAACATAAACAACTAGTTCATCAATCTTCTACAGTGTCTCCGATTTATTTCATCATATCTAGGGTCCCTTTTAGCATATTATACTTAATATCCATCTTCCTGACCTGGGGAAAAGAAATCATAAAAGGGTGAGCTCAAATGCTCAGCAAGGGAAAATAAAGGAAATAAAAATCATATCATATATTTTTGAAAATCATAACCTGCAAAAGAGATCATAATATCTTAACATGGAATAAATCATAGAAGTGAAAATGAGATCCCCATAATCATAACATAAAACTTGAAACCTTGTGGCATGTACACATAATCCTGGAAAATCATTTCTTGTTAGTCATGACTCATTGCCAAGAATATCTTAGCGGACAAAGTCCATTTCTGAACCGAGTTCACTCCTCGTTTCAGTCCTGTATCACTGAACCAAAATAACCTTCCGTTCCAGCCATGTCTATCTCATGAGATATAAATCTTTACCCAATGCATTGGAGGGAGATATAGGTCCCACCCATCTTATAATGAATCCTTTCTTATGTGTGCCACATAATCATAAATCATACATCATCGCATAACACATGTAACAAAAATGGGAATCTTGAAACATCATGACATCATAAAAAACCATATAATGTAAATGACTTGATAAAAATAATTCCCCCACAACATAATAAAATCAATGTAATAATAGGGTTAAAAATAGAACTCTATATTATCTTAGATGGAAAATAATTTTGATAAAACATTTGAACTCCATTCTTGAGGAAAATATCCTTTATACTTCAAAAACAGTTTTCCTTTCTTAAAATGTCATAAAATTCAAAACTAAAAGAAGTTGATTAAAAATAAACTTGAAAACATGTAATGGAAGATTCTTGGAAATAATGTTTTAAAAATCCATTCATGCCGTATAATTTAAGAAAACATTCTTCGTACTTTTGTCGGAAAAGTCAAAAGGTACCTCGTACAAAAAAAACGTCAAAAGATTCCTTTCATATTATTTAATAAAAACTCACTGAAGGGTAAAATTGTATTTAAAATATTGTAAGTGGATGGAAGCAACATTACATATTGAGGGAACATGGATGTGGATGATAAAATACACCCCAGTAAATGCCAAAGTAAAAACAATCTCAGATAAAAATGAGATTGTGATATTTTCCCTTACCTTAGGTCCGATTTGCATTGTACGTGTCCGAAGCTCCTGTATAATGGTTTAAATATTTTTATTGACTTATTCCAGAATCATACATATTGATATGATATCATATATGGTCATATTCTTAGCTTCTTGTTAGTAATATTTCATCGTTACTTGTTACTCGGGTCTTTATTGCCTTTTGTTCTTATGCGTGTTTTGCTGAATAAATTCTTATTCTTATTTTAAGGTTATAGATACCTTATATCCAGAATGGTATTAGTGTAACATATATTATATTTTTACATTCAATTTATTTATATAATTACTATGTAATGATGATCATGTAGAACGAGTCGCATCACATCGTGGAGACGGTATTCCGTACGTACGCACGAGTGATGATATCGTTCCTATGATCGTGGAATTGTATTGGAGTATATATATATATTATTTCAGTATCAATATTACTTTATAATAATCATAAATAGTTACTCATTACACCATTATACCCATCCATGTAAGGTGATGGTGTAAAATAGATTACACCACGGCGTGGAGACGGTATTCCGTACGTACGCACGCGCGGTGATTTAATTTTTCCGTAGGATGGATAGAAGGTGAATTAGGGTTGTTTCATATTTATAATAACATATCAGTATGTAAGTAATACTGATGTTATTACTTTATCATGAAACAACTAAAGAAGAAGAAGTTGAATAAGAAAGAAATTGAAAAGATCGGTAATGGATATTACCTCTTCTTTGAAACGCTTCTTTGAATCCTCCACTTAGGGAACTAAGATTGGTCTTTGAAGAAGACCAGGACCTCTAGGATTATTCTAGGTAAGTGGAGAGGAGAAAATGGCAGGGGTTTGCCGAGCTTGAGTGCTCAAATTGGTGTGAGGAGGAGGGGGAGGAGGTGCCCTTTTATAAGGGAGGAGAGGGGCACCTTAGGAATATCTCAAAATATTATTTTATATTAAAGTCAAAATCGGTTTATAATGGTTCCAAAGGGTCTTATTTCGAATCTAAAGTGGGGAAGGGTCGAAATAATATCAACCAATAGGATTTAGACATGTTTAGGGTATTATTTTAACCTTATCAATTAGATTTTACTCTAAGTTAAATAATTTAACTTTTACCTTGTCTTTTTGTTTTCTTTCACTATATGGTTAATACACTTACTATAACATGCCAAACTAACCCCAAATTATTTATTATTAATATATATATCATTATCTAAGTCATTTGGCAGAACCTTAGTTTTTTAGGAATAAAATAACAATTAATAATATAATATTTTATTTAAAAACTATTTTGTGTCAATTTTGACACTATTTGATATATGATTTTTGTGAAAGTCATAACAGAATTCTATGTTTTAAACAAGTTGATTATATCAACACTAATATATCATAGTAACCTAGAAAAGTAGTGTAATTCATAAAAAGTCTCAAATTTCATTTATTTTGGTGTTTATAATATCAATTATGTCAATATTTCATAAATAAGATAATTACTGCATCATAATTGTGTCATAAATAAATTAAATTGTATAATGTCTAAAATTTATAAATAAAATACCATTATGTAGGAAATCTTCTTATATTTCTAATGAATATTTATAGTCGAATTTATCTTATGTATAACCCCATATTAAAAATTATTTACTTATTAAACTTTGATTTAAACTATTTTAACCCTTCTTTAAATAAATTAATAATAAATGTCCTAATCTAACCCAAGTGGGCCTAAATGGTCATATGTTATTCATAAGGTTGTTTTTGGTCGAATTACACTTATACAATACAATTAGGACATGTGTTAGGGTAATAGTAATATTATATTTACCCCTATTTACTATTAACCGCGGTAAAAAAAGTAAAAAGTCACTATTCACCAAAAAATTATTTTTATCTCATTGAACCACATTTTACTTACTGATATCAACCGTTTCTGTCAGATTTTCGAAATTTCTTTCACAGAAGCGGTAAAATTAAGTTTTATGCAAAATTCAGTTTTTAACCTACCACTTAGTGGTTTCACTATTCATCAAAAATTGAAAGTTTTCAGAAAAATACCAAAATTTCACCCTAGGCTAATTTCGGTATTCCGAATCCAAAAATGAAGTCCATTTTGAAAAATAAAATTTATAAAATTTCAAAAAGTGGTTATTACTATTCATAACGGCTAGTTTTAATAATATTTTAATAGCATATCGTTGTTTAGTGAAACTCGGTATTGCGTACGATGAAAGCTATTGAGGAAGGTCGCGATTGCGTGTAAAGTAAGCCAAGCTAGTATGTAGTGAAAGATTCCTTTGATGATATATAAAAACAAAATATTACTCATAAAAATCTCGTGTGTTACATTCTACCCCCCTTAAAAAGAATTTCGCCCTCAAAATTCGTCACTTTGTAACAAACAGATGAGGATACTTCTCCCTCATCATATCCTCAAGCTCCCATGTAGCTTCTTCAAATTGGTGGTTCCTCCATAAAACTTTCACCAATCGAGTGGTCCTGTTTCATATGACTTTTTCGCTACGATCCAGAATCTCTATCGGTTGTTCTTCATAAGAAAGATCTTGCTCCAGTGGTACAACTTCTGAGCTGAGTACATGTGAAGGATCAGGTATGTACTTTCTCAGGAGAGATACATGGAACACATCGTGAACTTGAGAGAGATTCGGTGGAAGCGCCAATCGGTAAGCTACCTTTCCAACACGATCCAGTATTTCGAAAGGACCGATATATCTAGGGCTCAACTTCCCCTTCTTTCCAAATCTCATAACCCTCTTCCAGGGAGATTTTCGTAAGAACACTTTATCACCCACTTCAAACTCTAGGTCTTTTCTTCAGTTGTCGGCATAACTTTTCTGTCAACTCTGAGCTGCTATTATGTGTTGTTGAATAGATCTGACCTTTTCTTCCATTTCATCAACGAGATCAGGTCCTAATAGCTTTCTTTCCCCAACTTCATCCCAGCAAGTTGGAGTCCTTCATTTCTTTCCATAGAGAGCTTCATAAGGAGCCATCTGAATACTGGAGTGAAAGCTATTATTATAAGAAAATTCCACCAAAGGTAGGTGTTGATCCCAACCTCCTTTGGAATCTATAGAGCAAGCTCTCAACATGTCTTCTAGGGTTTGAATTGTTCTCTCAGACTGACCGTCTATCTAGGGATGATAAGCAGTGCTGAAACTCAACTCTGTATCCAGAGTATGCTGAAGACTTCGCCAGAACTTCGAGGTAAATCTTGGATCCCGATCAGATATAATAGAAAGTGGTACTCCATGCAATCTTACCACTTCCTTTATATATATCCTGGCAAGCTGATCTAGAGAGAAATCCTCTCTAATAGCAATGAAGTGTGCAGACTTTGTAAGACGATCAACTATGACCCAGATAGCATTATTGCCTTTGGATGTTTTAGGACGTCCTATGACAAAGTCCATAGTGATGTTTTCCCATTTCCATTCGGGTATGGGTAATGGTTGTAACATCCCCTTAGACATCTGTCTCTCATCTTTAACTTGTTGACAAACCAAGCATCGAGAGACATATTCAGCAACATCTCTTTTCATGACATCCCACCAGAAGTACTCTTTCAGGTCCCTATACATCTTCATGCTTCCAGGATGAATAGAGAATGAAGAACTATGAGCCTCATCCAGCAGCTCCTTCTTTAATTCGGGGATGGGAGGAACACAAACCCGATTTCTGAACTTTATTATCCCAACACAATCAAGTTTGAATTCAGGAACATTTCTCACCATCTTTTGTAACTCTACATCTTCTTTCTATGCCTCTTTAATCTTCACATGTATAGATGGTTGAACATTCATTTGAGAAAGATAATATTTTTCCCCTTCCATTATAATTCCAAGATCCATCCATTGTAAATCCATAAATATTGGATCTTTTTTTATCCTCATCATGGATAAACTAGCATGTTCTTGTCGACTTAATGCATCTGCCACCTTGTTTGCTTTCCCAGGGTGGTAATGGATTGAGAAGTCATAATCCTTAATCAGCTCCAACCATCTTCTTTGACGCATATTCAACTCCTTTTGTGTGAAAATATACTTTAAACTTTTATGATCAGTATAAATATCACACCTTTCACCATAAAGGTAATGCCTCCAAATCTTTAATGCAAAGATTACCACAGCCAACTCCAAATCATGTGTTGGGTAATTTTTCTCATGGATTATTAACTGTCGTGAGTAATCAACTATCACCATATCATTTTTCATAATAACACACCCCAATCGCTTCTTGGATGCATCACTGTAGATCACAAACCTTTCTCCACTATAAGGCAATGTGAGCACAGGTGCACTGGATAACTTTCTTTTCAACTCCTTGAAATTCTCTTCACATTCCTCTGTACAAACAAAATTAACTCCTTTCCGAGTCAACTTGGTGAGTGGATTAGATAATCGTGAAAAATCTTTTACAAAACGTCGATAATATCCAGCCAAACCAAGAAAACTTCGGATCTCAGTTACTGTTGTTGGTCTTGACCATCTTTCGATAACCTCTGTTTTTGCTGGATCCACAGATATCCCCTCTTTTGAGATTATGTGACCCAAAAATGCATCTTTTTGAAGCCAAAATTCACACTTGGTAAATTTGGCATAAAGCATCTCCTTTCTCAGGGTCTTCAATATAATTCTCAAGTGATCTTCATGCTCTTCCTTGCTCTTTGAATAGAAAAGAATATCATCTATAAAGACTACCACAAATTGATCAAGATAGTCTCTAAAGACTCTATTCATTAGATCTATGAAGATAGTAGGGGCATTAGTAAGACCAAATGGCATCACTATAAATTCATAGTGTCCATACCTTGTACGGAAATCCGTCTTTGGTATATCCTCCCTTTTGACCCTTAATTGATGATACCATGAACGAAGATCAATCTTGGAAAAGTATTGAGCTCCGCGTAGTTGGTCAAATAAGTCATCAATGCGTGGGAGAGGATATTTGTTCTTGATAGTGATCTTGTTATGTTCTTGATAATCAATGCAGAGTCTCATTGATCTATCTTTCTTCTTAACAAATAGAACAGGTGCTCCCCAAGGTGACGCACTAGGGCATATGAATCCCTTATCAATATTCTATTGGAGTTGCTTCTTCAATTCCTGCAACTCAATTGGGGCCATTATATAAGGTGTCTTTGAAATAGGCAAAGCACCCGGTACGAGTTCTATTGAAAACTCAACATCACGATTTGGTGGAAGACCCGGTAATTCCTCCGGAAAGACATTATCAAAATCTTGTACGATGGGAATATTCTTAATCGTAAGTTTCTCACCAACCATTTGAGATAAATAACCTTCATTTAGTGGAATCAAGACCCATAAGATGGAAGGAATTTCCACTGGAAGTTTATATTCATCCTTGCATCGAGAGAAGATCGTAGATTTATCTGGAATATGAAATGTGACTTTTCTTCTTTGGAAATTTATATGAGCTCCATGTAGAGAAAGCCAATCCATGCCAAGAATCACATCAAATTCCACTAAAGGAAGGATCACAATATTTGCAGGAAGCAATTTCCCACAAACTTCGATCGGAGAAGAATTATAAACTTTTGATGCGACTGTTGTGCCATTAGGTGTTGTCACAGCTAACTCAACATCTAATTGTTGAGGTAATACGGTGATACCCTTAGAAAAATTTTCAGAAATAAAAGAGTGGGTGGATCCAGAATCAAATAAAACATTTTCTACTTTAGAGTGGATGGTATGTGTACCTTTCACCACATCATTATCGTACTCCACATCGCTGATAGAAATTTCATGTGTCTTTCCTTTGTCTTTAGCCTTAAGATTTTGTTGACGTCGACCATCATCATCAACCCTTGGATTTGGGCATTGATTGGCATAATGCCCCATCTCCTTGCACTTGAAACATTGAAGTGTAGTAGGTTCATTCTGTGTATCCCTTCCTTTGTTTGCATCATTAGACATCTTCTTCCCATTATCGCGGCATTCAAATGCCCGATGACCTTCCTTTCCACATTTGAAACATTTACTTGTCCCTTTAAGACAACTCCCTCCATGTTTATTTCCACACTTTGAGCATAAGGTAAAGCTCATCTTCTTTTAAGTGTGCTCTTTAGATTTTCCTTTGAATTCCATCTTCCTCTTCTTATCAAACCCATGTGACTGATGGGTTACTCCAATCTCCATCTCGACTTTGAGAGCACATCGAACGATTTCCTCGTAGCTATTGAAGTCCCTTATGGATAACGCCCTTCGAAGACTTGGTTTTAAGCCACTAAATAATCGATCGATCTTACTCTCAGGTTGGATAATAATACCAGAAGTGTACCTTTCAAGTCTTTTAAAATTTTCTTCATTAGTACCAACAGATTCATCATCCCTTAGCTTCAGTTCAAGAAACTCTTTCTCCATCTTTGTTCGGAGAATACGAGGGAAGTACTTATTGAAAAATAAGTTCTTGAACTCTTCCCATTCCATATACTCAATTTCATCCCGTTTCCTCGTATTCTTAATAAGATTCCACCATTGTTCAGCATCTCCTTCCAAACGATACACTGCTAGGATGACTTTATCATGTTCAGAACATTGAAGAAATGAAAATATCTTTTCAGTAGTACTAATCCATTGTTCAGAAACTAATGGATCAGTAGACCCGCTGAAAGAAGGTGGACGCTGCCTCATGAAGGATTCAACAGAATGTTGCTCCTTCCTTTGCTCGTTTGGAAGTCCTGTATGATTCATATCTTGAGAAAGTTGTGTGAGCATGGCTACAATATTTTTCATTCCAGCTCCCATATCGTTTGGTTTCTCTGGGGGACAATCATTGCATTTCCCATCGCATTCCGCATTAACACGGTTCCTTCGGGTTCCATCCATTGACTAAAACCAAGAAGAATAGTGTGAGAAACACTAATTATAATAGGAAAACCACATAATCAAGGATAAAATTTCACACTTAAGGTCTTATCCTAGGGTATTCATGGCCATTTCTAAAACACTAAGATTGTGTTCTATGCTTAGACATATCCTTAGGATTCTTACTAAGACTTTCACATCCTAGTTTCCAAAGGTTGACTATACCTTTCCTCTGATACCAACTATAACGACCCATACTTTACATACATTGGTAATACTTCAAAGTTGAATCACACTTATTACGACATATGAAAAAACCACAAAGGACCGTATAGGTATAGTGTCTTTAGAAACTGGGAAACATAAACAACTGGTTCATAAATCTTCTACAGTGTCAACCATTTATTTCATCATATCAAGGGTCCCTTTTAGCATATTCTACTTAATATCCATCTTCCTGACCTGGGGAAAAGAAAACATAAAAGGGTGAGCTCAAATGCTCAGCAAGGGGAAATAAAGGAAATAAAAATCATATCATATCTTTTTGAAAATCATAACCTGCAAAAGAGATCATAATATCTTAACATGGAATAAATCATAGAAGTGAAAATGAGATCCCCATAATCGTAACATAAAACTTGAAACCTTGTGGCATGCACACATAATCATGGAAAATCATTTCTTGTTAGTCATGACTCATTGCCAAGACTATCTTAGCGGACAAAGTCTATTTATGAACCGAGTTCACTCCTCGTTTCAGTCCTGTATCACAGAAATGAAATAACCATCCGTTCCAGCCATGTCTATCTCATGAGATATAAATATTTACCCAATGAATTGGAGGGAGATATAGGTCCCACCCATCTTATAATGAATCCTTTATTATGTGTGCCACATAATCATAAATCATACATCATCGCATAACACGTGTAACAAAAATGGGATTCTTGAAACATCATGACATCATAAAAAAAACCATATAAGGTAAATGACTTCATAAAAATAATTCCCTCACAAAATAATCATATCAATGTAATAATAGGGATAAAAACAGAACTCTATATTATCTTAGATGGAAAATAATTTCGATAAAACATTTTAACTCCATTCTTGAGGAAAATATCATTTCTACTTCAAAAACACTTTTCCTTTCTTAAAATGTCATAAAATTCTAAACTAAAAGAAGGTGACTAAAAATAAACTTGAAAACTTGTAAAGGAAGCTTCTTGGAAATAATGTTTTAAAAATCCATTCATGCCGTATAAGTTAAAAAAACATTTTTCGTACTTTTGTCGGAAAAGTCAAAAAGTACCTCGTACAAAAAAACGACAGAAGATTCCTTTCATATTTGTAATGCCCCGACCCTAGTTACCTAGAGTCTGTGCATTATTACATAACATTGGCATGATCACAAGAAAGATCAAATCTCGAAAGACCAATTGGTTTAGTATCCTTGGAAACACTAGATATATTAATACGTTTTACATTACATCATAAAATGAAAAACTACAACAACAACCTAATGTCTCCATAAATCCACACTCATATCCCCACATAATATCCCTACAGGTCATTCATAATTTACTTCTTCACTTCCTGGGAAAAATAAAACATAGAAAAGGGGTGAGTTCAAATGCCCAGTAAGGATAACAATATAGTTGAAACTTTCATAAATAAGAATAAACATTTAAGGCAATGTATAACTAAAAAAAAGCCTTTCAAACTTGAACTTTCAACATTGTATGGCATAAATAAAATGAAATAATTCTATTTACTCATTCACATGGATATTCTACTAATCGAATAATCACATGAAAAATCACTAACCACTTTCATAATGATGGAATGCATAATGCCAGACTATCATAACCACATAGCCAAGGCCTCGTGCTAAGACTACAAATAAGATTTTGTCAAGGCCTTGTGAAAAGACACTAGTTTGTCTCATGAGACCTACCGATGCATCGAGGAGCTATAGCGGGATCCACCCGTCACATATTAAGTCCAATCCATTCCCATATGAAAAGGTTTAAACATAACATAAACATTTGTATTAAAACTAGCATACAAAATGTCAATAATTTCACCATAAACTATGAATGGTATAAAAATAGCACATCCATAGTCAAACATATCACAAAACCTTCAATACAATATAGAAGTTTTGTGTCATAATAAATCAACTTCAAATAAGCGTAAAATCCATCAAAGGATGTTGACATGGATGAAATCAAAACACTTTTAAGAGAAATATCGCTTTCTATTTTTGAAATCATTTAAGAGACACATAAAATAAAACATTTCCTTGAAAATATTCTTATAATCTTGTAAGGAGAGCTTTGAATATTTTATAATGGCAGAAAATAACTGCACCCGCCGTATAAGTTAAAAAAACATTCTTACCTTAATTCTGTCGAAAAGGTTAAAAAGGACCATGTTTTGAAAACGACGGAAAGATTCCTTTTATAAAAAGTAAAATAAGGGTATAAATAACTTTAACCCATATTATTGTAAAAATGTTTTGAAATACATTTTGAAGAAACACGGATGTGGATGATAACGAGATCCTAGTAAATTATTACGTATAAACAACCTCGAATAATGAAGAAATTGTGAAATAACCCTTACCAATTTGTAACATATGAAATATAAAACCCATGAAAGAGGTATCATACAATGAATATGTAAATACACATAAATAAGAGTGTATTACACAAATAATATAATTATGGGAAGTACATACACCACACAAAAGGTGATGGTGGCAATATGGCATGAATCTCACGGGAATAAGTAGTGAGATGAAAACCCCTTACCTTGTACTTTTCCTTGGTTGGGGTAGGTTAAACTCCAGTATAATGGTGAAATAATTGTTATTAAATTATACAAGAATCATATACATTAATATGATATCATATATGATCTTTTAATATTGATTTGATAATAATATCTTAGTATTATCGTTGTTTCGGGTGTTAACTTACTTGTTTTCTTTTATATGTTTTGTTACGTAAGCCATGTTTGTGATGGATAGGTTTTATATTATTCATATACATAATGATATCAATTCCTTAAACATCATTTTTAAATTATCAAATGATAATTATACTTGAATGGATACGATGGAGAATGAATCTTATCGCGTTCGTGGAGACGGTAGTCCGTACGTACGCACGAGCGAAAATATCATTCTTTTGATATTAAAATAATATATAAATGGATGGTATATCATATATACAGAATAATTAACATGTTATATTTATTATTTACATGAGTTACATATCATTATTATACCCATCCAAATAATAATATATTGAATAACAATTACCCCACGACGTGGAGACGGTAAGCCGTACGTACGCTCGTATGGTGACATGTTATTCAAAGGGTGGATAGAATACTGAATATGGTTGCACAATATTTATAATAACATCACAGTATATATATGATACTGGAGTTATTATTTTATAATGGTAATAACAATGGAAGAAGAAGTGGAAGAAGAAAGGAACTTGGAAAAGGGTGGTGAAATCATTACCTCTTCTTCAGGTTCTTCCTTTTGATTTGATCAAAAGGGCTCCTTAGGTTGGCTTTATGATCAAACTAAGGCCTCTAGGTTGTAGTTAGGGAAGTTGTGAGAGTATTTGGGAAGAGTTTTGCCGAACCAAAAGGTTTTGAAGGTGTGAAGAAATGAGAAGGAGGAGTGCCCTTTTATAAGAGGGGTGAGGGGCACCTTTGGAAAAGCTAGAAATATTAGTTTATAATAAATTCATATTCGGTTTATAAAGGCTACAAAGTTGATTATTTAAATGTTAAGGTGGAGATGGGTCCAAAAAAACTCAACCAATAGAATTTAGACATGTTTGGGTACTTATATTAACCTTATCTTTAAGTATTAACTCTAAGTTAATTAGTTTCACTTTTACAATGTCTCTTTGTATTTTTATATAATATGGTTAATAAACATACTATATACATCCAAGAGACCCCCAAGTGGTCCATTAATGATGAACCTATTATGATATAAGTCTCTTGGCCGAAACATAGATTTTTATGAATTTAATATCAATTAATAATATAATATTTATTTTAAGAACTCTTTTATGTCAATTTTGACACTATTCAATAGTTGATTTTTTTGAAACTCATAACAGATTGATTACTTCGAAAAAAGTCAATTAAATCAATCCTAATATATCATATTATCCTATAAAATTAGTTTAATTCATTAAAAGTTTCATATTATATTTATTTGGGTATTTATAATATCAATTATTTTAATTTTTCTCTATTATAGTAATTAATTCATCATCATTCTGTCATAAATAAATTAAATTATTTAATGTCTAAAAATTATAAATAAAATATCATTATTTAGGAAATCTTTTTCTTTATTTCTAATGAATTATTATTATCTAAAATCCAACATATATAACCCTATGTAAAAATTGTTTTTCGAAAAGATATATGCTTGTGTAATTTTTGTATTCATTTTAAATTAATTAAAAAAAATGTCCCTATCAACTACAAGTGGCACCATGGGGTCCCAAAATCGACCCAAAGATGCCTATGGTCGAACATGTATCAACCAATAATTCTAGGACACGTTTTAGGGTAATTTAGTATTATTATAATATTATTGTTTAACCTTTATTTACCGGATTTACCCTTAACCATGGTAAATAAAATATTTACCGCAGTAATTATTCAAAATGTCTAAAAATAAAAGTTACCTATTTACACAATTTGAACATCCTGATTCCAAATATGGAATCCATTTTTCTGAATTCAAATCACAGAAGTGGCAGAAATTAATTTAAAATTAATTCCCGCTGTCAAAACAAAAAGCGTGTTTTTAAGAGATAATAACTATCAAAAGATTGACACTTGTTTATGTTCGGTTTAACTGTAAAATTATGTCAAATGACCAACATTATATTAAATGGTAAAAATATATTCTAAATATACTTTAAAACCACTCAAATTCATAATTTATCACTATTAATTATTTTGATTAAAAATGTTGTTTTTAATTAAAATTTAGTAATTTTCACTATTCATCAAAATATGAAAGTTATCCGAAAAGTACCAAAATTTCACCTTAGGATAAATTCGATATTCCGAATCCAAAAATGAAGTCCATTTTGAAATATAAAATATATACAATTTCACAAATTAGTTATTACTATTCATAACGGCTAGTTTGATTGGTTATGGTGTGTTAGAACTCGGTGTTGCGTACAACACATGCTATCACATTATTCAAAGAGAAGCGTACCGTAGAAGCTTGGGTTGTTATATTATACCCTCCTTCAAATAATTTCGTCCTTGAAATTTCTAGAATACTACCGCATGAAATGACTCGGGTGGTTCTTCATCATAAGTTCCTCGGGTTCCCACGTTGCCTCTTCCATCTTATGGTTTCTCCACAAAACTTTTACCAGACGCGTCGTCCGATTTCTCAGTACTTGTTCTCTCTTATCAAGAATCCTGACGGGCTCTTCACAATAGGAAAGATCGGGTTCCAGTTCTAATTCTTCATAGGTGAGTACATGCGTTGGGTCAGGCATGTATTTCCTCAACAGAGATATGTGGAACACATCGCGAACTTTGGAGAGACTTGGCGGCATTGCCAATCGGTAAGCTACAGCCCCACTTCATTCTAGAATTTCGAAAGGTCCAATGTACCTGGGACTAAATTTACCTTTCTTACCAAAACGTATGACTCCCTTCCATGGAGATACCTTCAGGAAAACATGATCACCGACTTGAAATTCCAAATCCTTCCTTCGATTATCGGCATAGCTCTTCTGCCTACTTTGAGCTGCTTTGATGTGATTTTGGATTACCTTCACCTTTTCCACCGTTTCCTCCACCAGTTCTGGGCCTACAAGTTTTCTTTCACCAACGTCATCCCAACAGGTTGGTGTACGACATCTCTTTCCATATAACGCTTCATATGGTGCCATCTAAATACTCGAATGGAATCTATTGTTATAGGAAAATTCTACCAGTGGTAAATATTGATCCCACATACCCTGAAAGTCATGTGAGAAAGATCTCAACATGTCTTCTAAGTTCTGAATGGTCCGTTTTGATTGTCCGTCTGTCTGAGGGTGGTAAGCAGTGCTCAAATGAAGTTCAGTATCCAGGGATTTCTGAAGACTTTTCCAAAATCTTGAAGTAAAACGGGGATCATGATCAGAAACAATCGATAGGGGTACTCCATGAAGTCTCACAAATTCATTAATATATAGTCTTGCTAGACGTTCCAGGGGTAGATCTTCTCTTATAGAAAGAAAATGTGCTGACTTGGTACGACGATCAATAATAACCCATATTGCATCATTCCTTCTAGGAGTCATTGGTATCCCCATGACAAAGTCCATCGTAATATTGTCCCATTTCCACTCCGGTATGGGAAAAGGTTGCATGACTCCTCCAGGCTGTTGCCTTCCAGCTTTCACTTGTTGACAAACCATACATCTTGACACAAAATCAGCAATCTCCCTCTTCATGTTGTCCCACAAAAAATGTTCCTTCAAATCTCTATACATTTTGGTGCTCCCAGGGTGTATATAAATATTGGAACTATGAGCATCAACCAACAATTCCCTTTTTAGATCAGGTATATTGGGAACACAAAGTCTCTTCCCGAATTTTAAAATTCCATCTTCATACACAAAGTCTCTCAATCTCCCATCATTCACAGCCTTAATCTTCTTTTGAAATTCTTCATCATCAGTCTGAGAACTCTTAATCCTTTCTAGTAAAGATGGTTTGGCAACCATTTGAAAAATCATTGATGTTTCACCTTCCCTGGTTATTCCCATGTCCATGAAAATTGGATCCCTTTCAACTCTCATATTGTTCAAAACTCCATGGTCTTTTCTACTCAAATCATCTTCCACCTTGTTTGCATTCCCCGGGTGGTAGTGTATCGTGCAATCATAATCCTTGAGTAATTCAAGTCATCTCCTTTGCCTCATGTTGAGTTCTTTTTGTGAGAAAATATACTTCAAACTCTTGTGATCAGTATAAATCTCACATTTTTCACCATAGAGGTAGTGCCTCCATATCTTCAAAGCAAAGATCATAGCTGCTAACTCGAGATCATGAGTAGGATAGTTTTGTTCGTGAATTTTCAACTGTCGTGATGCATAGGCAATAACTCTATCATTCTGCATAAGGACACAACAAAGTCCATTCTTTGATGCATCACTATAAATAACGAACCCATCATTCCCCGATGGTAGAGTCAATATAGGAGCATTGACTAATCTTCTCTTCAGTTCATCAAAACATTCTTCACACTCTTTTGTACAAACAAATTTACCCCCTTTACGTGTGAGCTTCGTTTATGGGTTAGCCAATCGGCCAAAATTCTGGACGAAACGTCGATAATAACCTGCCAAACCAATAAAACTGCGTACCTCAGTTATACTCGTAGGTGCTGGCCATTCTTGGATTGTCTTGGTCTTAGAAGGGTCAACAAAGATTCCATCTTTAGAGACAATATGGCCAAGAAAAGAAATATCATGAATCCAGAATTCACACTTGCTAAACATCCCATATAATTCATGCCTCCTCAGAGTCTTCAAGATAATGAGCAAGTGATTTTCATGATCTTCGTAGGTTTTGGAGTATACCAAGATATCATCAATAAATACCACCACAAATTCATCGAGATACTCCTTGAAAACTCTATTCATCAGATCCATGAATATAGAGGGTGCATTAGTCAATCCAAACGGCATTACAGTAAACTTGTAATGCCCATACCTAGTTCAAAATGCTGTCTTCGGAATGTCTTCCTTCTTCACACACAACTGATGGTATCCAGATCGAAGGTCAATCTTTGAAAAGTATTGAGCTCCATGCAGTTGGTCAAATAAATCATCAATGCGTGGTAGGGGATACTTGTTATTTATTGTTATTGCATTGATCTCCCTGTAGTCGATACATAACCTCATAGATCCATCTTTCTTTTTAACAAAAAGAACAGGGGCTCCCCATGGAGAAACACTAGGGCGAATAAATCCCTTATTACTCAATTCCTCTAGTTGTTTCTTTAGTTCAACTAATTCTACAGTGGACATTCTATAAGGGGTCTTCGATATAGGCCTTGATCCAGGAATCAAATCAATGGAAAACTCGACTTCTCGTTCTAGAGGATGTCCAGGTAAATCTTCCGGAAATACAACTACAAATTATTTCACAACAGGTACATACTCTATTTGAACATTCCTTTCCTCACCGACAGTTATTTCATTCACTTCCTCCCCAATAATTGAATTAAGTTGAGATACTGGGGGTGGATCTAAATAAGAAATATGTGGTGACGATTCTGCTCTAAAAATAAGGTTTTCCTTATCATTATCATCAAGAATCGTAACCTCTTTCTTCTTACAATAAATCTTCGCATCGTAGTCCGAAAGCCAGTCCATACCGAGGATTATATCAAACTCAATCATAGGTATGACGATGAGATCAGCAAATAAAGAACATTTATGTGCCCTAATGGGGACTGATTCAGAAAACTTTGTTGCAATGATACTTCCCTTAGGAGTTTTAACTGAAAACTCCCTTATTAAATCAAATTGGAAATATCTAATTTTCTTAGAAAACTGGGAAGATATGAAACAATGTGATGATCCAGAATCAAATAATGCATTTTATAAACTTGAGGAAACCATTAAATTACCTGCCACCACGTCTTTCGGAGCTTCTACCTCAGCAGTAGTGATAGCTTAAGCCTGACCTTGATCCCTTGGCCTTTTCTGAGGTAAGTTCTCCTGACGCTTAGGACATGAATTTGCATAATGCCCCATCTCCCTGCAATTATAACTCTGAACATTTGTAGCTTCCTTCTTCCCTTTGAAATCACAAGCTTGGTGGCCTTTTTCACCACATTTGTAACAGACGCACATTCCCTTCAAGCAAGTACCAGGGTGTTTCTTCCCGCATTTACCAAAAGATGGATATTCAACCTTTCCCTTCTTCCCCTTATTCCCATTCCCAGATTGATCAGAAGGTCTCTTCTTCTCTTGCTTTGCTTTAAAGTCATAAGACTTAGAGAATTCCTTTTCGGTCTTGATAGCACATGAGACAGTGTCTTCGTATGACGAAAAGGATTGTGAGACTAATGCTCGATGAAGAAATGGTTTTAACCCATCAAAGAGACGATAAATCTTACTTCTTGGGTTACGTATGTAATCTCCAGCATACCTTGCTAACCTTGTAAAGTTAGCCTCATACTTTGTGACATTCTCATCCACCTTTTGTCTCAGACTTAGAAATTGCCTTTCCATATCTGCTTGATGGTCACGAGGAAAGTATTTTTCTAAAAACGGATCTTTGAACTCCCTCCATTCCGTATTTGATATTCATAATCTTCCTTCATGTTTTGAATCAATGACCACCATTGATCAGCATCTCCAGTGAGGCGGTAAACTGCCATGATAACTTTTTCCCTTTCACTACTCCCCAAAGCCTGAAATATTTTCTCTAGGGAATTTATCCATTGCTCAGCTACTAAGGGATTTGTACTCCCATTGAAATTTGGTGTTTGTTGCCTCATGAATCGATCTAACATTGATCCTCCACGCTGTGGATCAGGGTGCTCCATACAGGTAAGGTTATTATTTATAACCTGAGTAAGTTGTCCCAGTATGGTGATTAGCTGATCGGCACCAGTTGCATCACCAGCCCCACTACAATTATTTTGAGCAGGAGGGCAATCCCTACATGGAGTGCGTGCATTGATACAGTTTCCATTTCTACCACTAGGCACCATTTCTAAACAATGGCATAAACTAGATCAGTTTATGAATCAAAATACATAATCCCATACTTATAAAACACATAACATAAATTGAATTATTTATGTATATAATCCATAATCATAAAAATTTTTTCTTTGAGGAAGTATATACTCATAAACCCTTCATAATTATTTGTAAAGAAAATGAGAGTTATCCTAAGCATATCCCCCGGGAGTGTCGTAACCAAGAGTGCAGCAAGGCCCGTTGTCGTGCACCAGTTCCCGTTCGAGTCTAGCTCAAAGCGGTGTTTTCGGGTTTTACCCCTAGGTACATCTGTGCCAGAGCCGCCTCTACCTGCTCGTATCCAGACAGAGATGTATTGCTTGGAAAACTCACAAAATCTCTACAATACCAAAATTCTAGGAAGTTCTTCTATACTAATCCTCAAAGTTCTTCTTAGGTCTACGTGCTCTAATCAGAGTTTATCTAAATCTAGCTTCCAAGGTTTGTACTAAACTTCCTCTGATACCAACTGTAACGCCCCGACCCTAGTTACCCAGAGTCGGTTCATTATTACATAACATTGGCATGATCACAAGAAAGATCAAATCTCGAAATACCGATTGGTTTAGTAGCCTTGGAAACACTAGATATATTCATAAGTTTTACATTACATCATAAAATGAAAAACTACTACAACAACATAATGTCTCCATAAATCCACACACATATCCCCACATAATATCCCTGCAGGTCATTCATAATTTACTTTTTCACTTCCTGGGAAAAATAAAACATAGAAAAGGGGTGAGCTCAAATTCCCAGTAAGGATAACAATATAGCGGAAACTTTCATAAATAAGAATAAACATTTAAGGCAATGTATAACTAAAACAAAAGCCTTTCAAACATGAACATTCAACATTGTATGGCATAAATAAAATGAAATAATTCCATTTACTCATTCACATGGATATTCTACTAATCGAATAATCACATGCAAAATCACTAACCACTTTCATAATGTTGGAATGCATAATGCCAGACTATCATAACCACATATCCAAGGCCTCGTGCCAAGACTAAAAATAAGATTTTGTCAAGGCCTTGTGCCAAGACACTAGTTTGTCTCATGGGACCTACCGATGCATCGAGGAGCTATAGCGGGCTCCACCCGTCACATTTGATGTCCAATGCATTCCCGTATGAAAAGGTTTAAACATAACATAAACATTCGTATTAAAACTAGCTTACGAAATGTCTATAATTTCACCATAAACTATGAATGGTATAAAAATAGCACATCCACAGTCAAAAATATCACAAAACCTTCAATACAAAATAGAAGTTTTGTATCATAATAAACCAACTTCAAATAAGCGTAAAATCCATCAAAGGATGTTGACATAGATGAAATCAAAACACTTTTTAGAGAAATATCTCTTTCTATTTTTGAAATCATTTAAGAGACATATAAAATAAAACATTTCCTTGAAAATATTATTATAATATTGTAAGGAAAGCTTTGAATATTTTATAATGGCAGAAAATAACCGCACCCGCCGTATAAGTTAAAAAAAACATTCTTACCTTAATTCTGTCGAAAAGGTTAAAAAGGACCTTGTTTTTAAAAGGACGGAATGATTTCTTTTATAAAACGTAAAACAAGGGTATAAATGACTTTAACCTATATTATTGTAAAAATATTTTGAAATACATTTTGAAGAAACATGGATGTGGATGATAACGAGATCCCAATAGATTATTAAGTATAAACAACCTCGAATAATGAAGAGATTGTGAAATAACCCTTACCAATTTGTAACTTATGAAACATACAACCCATGAAAGAGGTATCATACAATGAATATGTAAATACACAAAAATAAGAGTGTATTACACAAAGAATATAATTATGGGCAGTACATACACCACACAAAAGGTGATGGTGGCAATATGGCATGAATCTCACGGGAATAAGTAGTGAGATGAAAACCTCTTACCTTGTACTTTTCCTTGGTTGGGGTAGGTTAACCTCCTTTATAATGGTGAAATAATTGTTATTAAATTATACATGAATCATATACATTAATATGATATCATATATGATCTTTTAATATTGATTTGATAATAATATCTTAGTATTATCGTTGTTTCGGGTGTTAACTTACTTGTTTTCTTTTATATGTTTTGTTACATAAGCCATGTTTGTAATGGATAGGTTGTATATTATTCATATACATAATGATATCAAGTCCTTAAACATCATTTTTAAATTATCAAATGATAATTATACTTGAATGGATACGATGGAGAATGAATCTTATCGCGTTCGTGGAGACGGTAGTCCGTACGTACACACGAGCGAAAATATCATTCTGTTGATATTAAAATAATATATAAATGGATCTTATATCATATATAGAGAATAATTAACATGTTATATTTATTATTTACATGAGTTACATATCATTATTATACCCATCCAAATAATAATATATTGAATAACAATTACACCACAACGTGTAGATGGTAAGCCGTACGTACGCACGTAAGGTGACATGTTATTCAATGGGTGGATAGAATACTGAATATGGTTGTAACATATTTTTAATAACATCACAGTATATATATGACACTGGATTTATTATTTTAGAATGGTAATAACAAAGGAAGAAGAAGTGGAAGAAGAAAGGAACTTGGAAAAGGGTGGTGAAATCATTACCTCTTCTTCGGGTTCTTCCTTTTGATTTGATCAAAAGGGCTCTTTAGGTTGTCTTTCTGATCAAACTAAGGCCTATAGGTTGTAGTGAGGGAATTTGGGAGAGTATTGGGGCAGATTTTTGCCGAACCAAAAGGTTTTAAAGGTGTGAAGAAATGAGGAGGAGTGCCCTTTTATAAGAGGGGTGAGGGGCACCTTTGGAAAATCTAGAAATATTAGTTTATAATAAATTCATATTCGGTTTCTAATGGCTCTAAAGTTGATTATTTAAATTTTAAGGTGGATATGGGTCGAAAAAACCTCAACCAATAGAATTTAGACAGGTTTGGGTACTTATATTAACCTTATCTTTAAGTATTAACTATAAGTTAATTAGTTTTACTTTTACAATGTCTCTTTGAAATTTTATATAATATGGTTAATAAAATTACTATATACATCTAAGAGACCCCCAAGTGGTCCATTAATGATGAACCTATCATGATATAAGTCTCTTGGCCGAGCCGTATATTTTTAGGAATTTAATATAAATTAATAATATAATATTTGTTTTAAGAACTCTTTTATGTCAATTTTGACACTATTCAATAGTTGATTTTTTTAAAACTCATAACAGATTGATTACTTCGAAAAAAGTCAATTAAATAAATCCTAATATATCATATTATCCTATAAAATTAGTTGAATTCATTATAAGTTTCATATTATATTTATTTGGGTATTTATAATATCAATTATTTTAATTTTTCTCTATTATAGTAATTAATTTATCATCATTCTGTCATAAATAAATAAATTTATTTAATGTCTAAAAATTATAAATAAAATATAATTATGTAAGAAATATGTTTATCTTTCTAATGAATATTTATAATCTAAAATCCAACATATATAACCCAATGTAAAAATTGTTTTTCTAAAAGATATATGCTTGTGTCATTTTTGTATTCATTTTAACTTAATTAAAAAAAATGTCCCTATCTCCTACAAGTGTCACCATGGGGTCCCAAAATCGACCCAAAGATGCCTATGGGCGAAAATGTATCAACCAATAAGACTAGGACACGTTTTAGGGTAATTTAGTATTATTATAATATTATTTTTTAACCCTTATTTACCGGATTTACCCTTAACCATGGTAAATAAAATATTTACCGCAGTAATTATTCAAAATTTCTAAAAATAAAAGTTACATATTTACACAATTTGAACACCCTGATTCCAAATATGGAATCCATTTTTCTAAATTCAAAACATAGAAGTGGCAGAAATTAATTTAAAATTAATTCCCGATGTCAAAACAAAAAAGCGTGTTTTTAAGAGGTAATAACTATCAAAAGATTGACACTTGTTTATGTTCGTTTTAATTGTAAAATTATGTCCAATGACCAACATTATATTAAATGGTAAAAATATATTCTAAATATACTTTAAAACCACTCAAATTCATAATTTATCACTATTAATTATTTTGATTAAAAAAGTTGTTTTTAATTAAAATTTAGTAATTTTCACTATTCATCAAAATATGAAAGTTATCCGAAAAGTACCAAAATTTCACCTTAGGATAAATTCGGTATTCCGAATCCAAAAATGAAGTCAATTTTGAAATATAAAATATATATAATTTCAAAATTTAGGTATTACTATTCATAACGGCTAGTTTGATTGGTTATGGTGTGTTAGAACTCGATGTTGCGTACAACACACGCTATCACATTATTCAAAGAAAAGCGTACCGTAAAAGCTTGGGGTGTTACATTCTCCCCTCCTTCAAATAATTTCGTCCTCGAAATTTCTAGAATACTACCACATGAAAAGACTCGGGTGGTTCTTCATCATAAGTTCCTCGGGTTCCCACGTTGCCTCTTCCATCTTATGGTTTCTCCACAAAACTTTTACCAGACGCGTCGTCCGGTTTCTCAGTACTTGTTCTCTCGTATCAAGAATCCTGACGGGATCTTCACAATAGGAAAGATCGGGTTCCAGTTCTAATTCCTCATAGGTGAGTACATGCGTTGGGTCAGGCATGTATTTCCTCAACATAGATACGTGGAACACATCGTGAACTTTGGAGAGACTTGGCGGCATTGCCAATCGGTAAGCTACAGCCCCAATTCGTTCTAGAATTTCGAAAGGTCTGATGTACCTGGGACTCAATTTACCTTTCATACCAAAACGTATGACTCCCTTCCATGGAGATACCTTCAGGAAAACATGATCACCGACATGAAATTCCAAATCATTCTTTCGATTATCGGCATAGCTCTTCTACCTACTTTGAGCTGCTTTGATGTGATTTTGGATTACCTTCACCTTTTCCACCGTTTCCACCACCAGTTCTGGGCCTACAAGTTTTCCTTCACCAACGTCATCCCAACAGGTGAGTGTACGACATCTCTTTCCATATAACTCTTCATATGGTGCCATCTGAATACTCGAATGAAAGCTATTGTTATAGGAAAATTCTACCAGTGGTAAATATTGATCCCACATACCCTGAAAGTCACGTGAGCAAGATCTCAACATGTCTTCTAAGGTCTGAATGGTCTATTCGGATTGTCCGTCTATCTGAGGGTGGTAAGCAGTGCTCAAATGAAGTTCAGTATCCAGGGATTTCTGAAGACTTTTCCAAAATCTTGAAGTAAAACAGGGATCACGATCAGAAACAATCGATAGGGGTACTCGATGAAGTCTCACAACTTCATTAATATAAAGTCTTGCTAGACGTTCTAGGGGTAGATCTTCTCTTATAGCAAGAAAATGTGCTGACTTAGTAAGACGATCAACAATAACCCATATTGCATCGTTCCTTCTAGGAGTCTTTGGTAGCCCCATGACAAAGTCCATCGTAATATTGTCCCATTTCCACTCCGGTATGGGAAAAGGTTGCATGACTCCTCCAGGCTGTTGCCTTCCAGCTTTCACTTGTTGACAAACCATACATCTTGACACAAAATCAGTAATCTCCCTCTTCATTTTGTCCCGCCAAAAATGTTCCTTCAAATCTCTATACATTTTGGTGCTCCCATGGTGTATAGAGAAATTGTAACTATGAGCATCATCCAACAATTCCCTTTTTAGATCAGGTATATTGGGAACACAAAGTCTCTTCCCGAATTTTAAAATTCCATCTTCATACACAATGTCTCTCAATCTCCCATCATTTACAACTTTAATCTTCTTTTGAAATTCTTCATCATCAGTTTGAGAACTCTTAATCCTTTCTAGTAAAGATGGTTTGGCTACCATTTGAAAAAGAATTGATGTTTTACCTTCCCTGGTTATTCCCATGTCCATCTTCACTAGATCCATGAAAATTGGATCCCTTTCAACTCTCATATTGTTCAAAACTCCATGGTATTTTCTACTCAAAGCATCTTTCACCTTGTTTGCTTTCCCCAGGTGGTAGTGTATCGTGCAATCATAATCCTTGAGTAATTCAAGCCATCTCCTTTGCCTCATGTTGAGTTCTTTTTGTGAGAAAATATACTTCAAACTCTTGAGATCAGTATAAATCTCACATTTGTCACCATGGAGGTATGCCTCCATATCTTCAAAGCAAAGATCACAACTGCTAACTCGAGATCATGACTAGGATAGTTTTGTTCGTGAATTTTCAACTGCCGTGATGCGTAGGCAATAACTCTATCATTCTGCATAAGCACACAACCAAGTCCTTTCTTTGATGCATCACTATAAATAACGAACCCATCATTCCCCGATGGTAGAGTCAATATAGAAGAATTGAATAATCTTCTCTTTAGTTATTCAAAACATTCTTCACACTCTTTTGTCCAAACAAATTTAACCCCTTTACGTGTGAGCTTCGTTAATGGGTTAGCCAATCGGGCAAAATTCTGGACGAAACGTCGATAATAACCTACCAAACCAATAAAACTGCGTACCTCAGTTATACTCGTAGGTGCTGGCCATTCTTGGATTGCCTTGGTCTTAGAAGGATCAACAGAGATTCCATCTTTAGAGACAATATGGCCAAGAAAAGAAATCTCATGAAGCCAGAATTCACACTTGCTAAAATTCCCATATAATTCATGCCTCCTTAGAGTCTTCAAGATAATGCGCAAGTGATTTTCATGATCTTCGTAGGTTTTGGAGTATACCAAGATATCATCAATAAATACCACCACAAATTCATCGAGATACTCCTTGAAAACTCTATTCATCAGATCCATGAATACATAGGGTGCATTAGTCAATCCAAACGGCATTACAGTAAACTCGTAATGCCCGTACCTAGTTCGAAATGCTGTCTTCGGAATGTCTTCCTTATTCACACACAACTGATGGTATCCAGATTGAAGGTCAATCTTTTAAAAGTATTGAGCTCCATGCAGTTGGTCAAATAAATCATCAATGCGTGGTAGGGGATACTTGTTCATTATTGTTATTGCATTGATCTCTCTATAGTCGATACATAACCTCATAGATCCATCTTTCTTTTTATCAAAAAGAACAGGGGATCCCCATGGAGAAACACTAGGGCGAATAAATCCCTTATTACTCAATTCCTCTAGTTGTTTCTTTAGTTCAACTAATTCTACAGTGGCCATTCTATAAGGGGTCTTCGATATAGGCCTTGATCCAGGAATCAAATCAATGGAAAACTCAACTTCTCGTTCTGGAGGATGTCCAGGTAAATCTTCCGGAAATACATCTACAAATTCTTTCACAACAGGTACATCCTCTATTTGAACATTCCTTTCCTCACTGATAGTTATTTCATTCTCTTCCTCCCCAATAATTGAATTAAGTTGACCTACTGGGGGTGGATCTAAATAAGAATTAGGTGGTGACGATTCTGCTCTAAAAATAAGGTGTTCCTTATCATTATCATCAAGAATCGTAACCTCTTTCTTCTTACAATAAATCTTCGCATCGTAGTCCGAAAGCCAGTCCATACCGAGGACTATATCAAACTCAATCATAGGTATGACGATGAGATCAGCAGATAATGAACATTTATGTGCTCTAATGGGGACGGATTCACAAAACTTTGTTGCAATGATACTTCCCTTAGGAGTTTTAACTGACAACTCCCTTATTAAATCAAATTAGAAATATCTAATTTTCTTAGGAAACTAGGAAGATATGAAACAATGTGATGATCCAGAATCAAATAATGCATTTTCTAAACATGAGGAAACCATTAAATTACCTACCACCAGGTCTTTCGGAGCTTCTACCTCAGCAGTAGTGATAGCATAAGCCTGGCCTTGATCCATTGGCCTTTTCTGAGGTAAGTTCTCCTGACGCTTAGGACATGCATTTGCATAATGCCCCATCTCCCTGCAATTATAGCACTGAACATTGGTATCTTCCTTCTTCCCTTTGCAATCACGAGCTTGGTGGCCTTTTTCACCACATTTGTAACAGACGCCCATTCCCTTCAAGCAAGTACTTGGGTGTTTCTTCCCGCATTTACCACAAGATGGATATTCAACCTTCCCCTTCTTCCCCTTATTCCCATTCCCAGATTGATCAGAAGGTCTCGTCTTCTCTTGCTTTGCTTTAAAGTCATAAGACTTAGAGAATTCTTTTTCAGTCTTGATAGCACATGAGACAATGTCTTCGTACGACGAAAAGGTTTGTGAGACTAATGCTCGACGAAGAAATGGCTTTAACCCATCAAAGAAACGATCAATCTTACTTCTTGGGTTACGTATGTAATCTCCAGCATACCTTTCTAACCTTGTAAAGTTAGCTTGATACTTTGTGGCATTCTCATCCTCCTTTTTTCTAAGACTTAGAAATTTCCTTTCCATATCTGCTCGATGGTCGCGAGGAAAATATTTTTCTAAAAACAGATCTTTGAACTCCCTCCATTCCATATTTGATACTTCATCATCTTCCTTCATGTTTTGAATCAATGAACACCATTGATCAGCATCTCCAGTGAGGCGGTAAACTGCCATGATAACTTTTTCCCTTTCACAGCTCTCCAAAGCCTGAAATATTTTCTCTAGGGAATTTATCCATTGCTCATCTACTAAGGGATTTGTACTCCCATTGAACGTTGGTGGTTGTTGCCTCATCAATCGATCTAACATTGATCCTCCACGCTATGGATCAGGGTGCTCCATACGGGTAAGGATATTATTCATAACCTGAGTAAGTTGTCCCAGTATGGTGATTAGCTGATCGGCACCAGTTGCATCACCAGCCCCACTATAATTATCTTGAGCAGGAGGGAAATCCCTACATGGAGTGCGTGCATTGATACAGTTTCCATTTCTTCCACTAGGCACCATTTCTAAACAATGGCATAAACTAGATCAGTTTATGAATCAAAATACATAATCCCATACTTATAAAACACTTAACATAAATTGAACTATTTATGGATATAATCCATAATCATAAAAATGTTTTCTTTGAGGAAGTATATACTCATAAACCCTTCATAATGATTTGTAAAGAAAATGAGAGTTATCCTAAGCATATCCCTCAGGAGTGTCGTAACCCAGAGTGCAGCAAGGCCCGTTGTCGTGCACCAGTTCCCGTTCGAGTCTAGCTAAAGCGGTTTTTTTCGGGTTTTACCCCTAGGTACATTTGTGCCAGAGCTGCCTCTACCTGCTCGTATCCAGACATGGATGTATTGCTTGGAAAACTCACAAAATCTCAACAATACCAAAATTCTAGGAAGTTCTTCTATACTAATCCTCAAAGTTCATCTTAGGTCTACGTGCTCTAATCAGAGTTTATCTAAATCTAGCTTCCAAGGTTTGTACTAAACTTCCTCTGATACCAACTGTAACGCCCCGAACCTAGTTACCCAGAGTCGGTGCATTATTACATAACATTGGCATGATCACAAGAAAGATCAAATCTCGAAAGACCGATTGGTTTAGTAGCCTTGGAAACAGTAGATATATTCATAAGTTTTACATTACCTCATAAAATGAAAAACTACTACAACAACATAATGTCTCCATAAATACACACTGATATCCCCACATAATATCCCTACAGGTCATTCATAATTTACTTCTTCACTTCCTGGGAAAAATAAAACATAGAAAAGGGGTGAGCTCAAATGCCCATTAAGGATAACAATATAGCGGAAACTTTCATAAATAAGAATAAACATTTAAGGAAATGTATAACTATAACAAAATCCTTTAAAACTTGAACTTTAAACATTGTATGGAATAAATAAAATGAAATAATGCCATTTACTCATTCACATGGATATTCTACTAATCGAATAATCACATGCAAAATCACTAACCACTTTCATAATGTTGGAATGCATAATGCCAGAATATCATAACCACATAGACAAGGCCTCGTGCCAAGACTACAAATAAGATTTTGTCAAGGCCTTGTGCCAAGACACTAGTTTGTCTCATGAGACCTACCTATGCATCGAGGAGCAATAGCGGGCTCCACCTGTCACATATTAAGTCCAATGAATTCCCATATGAAAAGGTTTAAGCATAACATAAACATTCGTATTAAAACTAGCATACGAAATGTCAATAATTTCACCATAAACTATGAATGGTTTAAAAATTGCACATCCACAGTCAAACATATCACAAAACCTTCAATACAATATAGAAGTTTTTTATCATAATAAATCAACTTCAAATAAGCGTAAAATCCATCAAAGGATGTTGACATAGATGAAATCAAAAAACTTTTTAGAGAAATATCTCTTTCTATTTTTGAAATCATATAAGAGCCATATAAAATAAAAAATTTCCTTGAAAATATTCTTATAAGATTTTAAGGAAAGCTTTGAATATTTTATAACGGCAGAAAATAACCGCACCTGCCGTATAAGTTAAAAAAAACATTCTTACCTTAATTCTGTCGAAAAGGTTAAAAAGGACCTTGTTTTGAAAACGATGGAAAGATTCCTTTTATAAAAAGTAAAACAAGGGTATAAATGACTTTAACCCATATTATTGTAAAAATGTTTTGAAATACATTTTGATGAAACATGGATGTGGATGATAATGAGATCCCAGTAGATTATTACGTATAAACAACCTCGAATAATGAAGAGATTGTGAAATAACCCAAACCAATTTGTAACTTATGAAACATACAACCCATGAAAGAGGTATCGTACAATGAATATGTAAATACACATACATAAGAGTGTATTACACAAAGAATATAATTATGGGCAGTACATACACCACACAAAAGGTGATGGTGGCAATATGGCATGAATCTCACGGGAATAAGTAGTGAGATGAAAACCCCTTGCCTTGTACTTTTTCTTGGTTGGGGTAGGTTAACCTTCTATATAATGGTGAAATAATTGTTATTAAATTATACAAGAATCATATACATTAATATGATATCATATATGATCTTTTAATATTGATTTGATAATAATATCTTAGTATTATCGTTGTTTCGGGTGTTAACTTACTTGTTTTCTTTTATATGTTTTGTTACGTAAGCCATGTTTGTAATGGATAGGTTGTATATTATTTATATACAGAATGATATCAAGTCCTTAAACATCATTTTTAAATTATCAAATGATAATTATACTTGAATGGATACGATGGAGAATGAATCTTATCGCGTTCGTGGAGACGGTAGTCCGTACGTACGCACGAGCGAAAATATCATTCTTTTGATATTAAAATAATATATATATGGAAGCTATATCATATATATAGAATAATTAACATTTTATATTTATTATTTACATGAGTTACATATCATTATTATACCCATCCAAATAATAATATATTGAATAACAATTACACCACAACGTGGAGACGGTAAGCCGTACGTATGCACGTATGGTGACATGTTATTCAAAGGGTGGATAGAATACTGAATATGGTTGTACAATATTTATAATAACATCACAGTATATATATGATACTGGAGTTATTATTTTAGAATTTTAATAACAAAGGAAGAAGAAGTGGAAGAAGAAAGGAACTTGGAAAAGGGTGGTGAAATCATTACCTCTTCTTCTGGTTCTTCCTTTTGATTTGATCAAAAGGGCTCCTTAGGATGGCTTTCTGATAAAACTAAGGCCTCTAGGTTGTAGTGAGGGAAGTTGGGAGAGTATTTGGGCAGAGTTTTGGCCGAAACAAATGGTTTTGAAGGTGTGATGAAATGAGAAGGAGGAGTGCCCTTTTATAAGAGGGGTGAGGGGCACCTCTGGAAAAGCTAGAAATATTAGTTTATAATAAATTCATATTCGGTTTCTAATGGCTCCAAAGTTAGTTATTTTACTTTTAAGGTGGATATGGGTCGAAATAAACTCAACCAATAGAATTTAGACATGTTTGGGTACTTTTATTAACCTTATCTTTAAGTATTAACGATAAGTTAATTAGTTTCACTTTTACAATGTCTCTTTGTATTTTTATATAATATGGTTAATAAACTTACTATATACATCCAAGAGACACCCAAGTGGTCCATTAATGATGAACCTATCATGATATATGTCTCTTGGCCAAACCTTAGATTTTTAGAAATTTAATATCTATTAATAATATAATATTTGTTTTAAGAACTATTTTATGTCAATTTTGACACTATTCAATAGTTGATTTTTGTGAAACTCATAACAGATTGATTACTTAGAAAAAATTCAATTAAATCAATCCTAATATATCATATTATCCTATTAAATTAGTTTAATTCATTAAAAGTTTCATATTATATTTATTTGGGTATTTATAATATCAATTATTTTAATTTTTCTCTATTATAGTAATTAATTCATCATCATTCTATCATAAATAAATTAAATTATTTAATGTCTAAAAATTATAAATAAAATATCATTATGTAGGAAATTATTTTATATTTCTAATTAATATTTATAATCTAAAATCCAACATATATTACCCTATGTAAAAATTGATTTTCTGAAATATATATGCTTGTGTCATTTTTGTATTCATTTTAACATAATTAAAAAAATGTCCCTATCACCTACAAGTGGCACCATGGGGTCCCAAAATTGACCCAAAGATTCCTATGGTCGAAAATGTATCAACCAAAAAGGCTAGTACACGTTTTAGGGTAATTTAGTATTATTATAATATTATTTTGTAACCCTTATTTACGGGATTTACCCTTAACCATGGTAAATAAAATATTTACCGCAGTAATTATTCAAAATGTCTAAAAATAAAAGTTACCTATTTACACAATTTGAATGCCCTGATTCCAAATATTGAATCCATTTATCTAAATTCAAAACACAAAAGTGGAAGAAATTAATTTAAAATTAATTCCCGCTGTCAAAACAAAAAGCGTGTTTTTAAGAGATAATAACTATCAAAAGATTGACACTTGTTTATGTTCGGTTTAATTGTAAAATTATGTCCAATGACCAACATTATATTAAATGGTAAAAATATATTCTAAATATACTTTAATACCACTCATATTCATAATTTATCACAATTAATTGTTTTGATTAAAAAATTTGTTTTTAATTAAAATTTAGTAATTTTCACTTTTCATCAAAATATGAATATTATCCGAAAAGTACCAAAATTTCACCTTAGGATAAATTCGATATTCCGAATCCAAAAATGTAGTCCATTTTTAAATATAAAATATATATAATTTCAAAAATTAAGTATTACTATTCATAACGACTAGTTTGATTGGTTATGGTGTGTTAGAACTCGATGTTGCGTACAACACACGCAATCACATTATTCAAAGAGAAGCGTACCGTAGAAGCTTGGGGTGTTACAATATTCTTTAATAAAAACTCACCGAAGGGTAAAATTGGATTTAAACTATTGTAAGTGTATGGAAACAATATTACATATTGCGGGAACATGGATGTGGATGATAAAATACACCCCAGTAAATGCCAAAGTAAAAACAATCTCGGATAAAAATGAGATTGTGATATTTTCCCTTACCTTAGGTCCGATTTGATTTATACGTGTCTGAAACTCCTGTATAATGGTTTAAATAATGTTATTGACTTATTCCAGAATCATACATATTTATATGATATCATATATGGTCATATTCTTAGCTTCTTGTTAGTAATATTTCATCGTTACTTGTTACTCAGGTCTTTATTGCCTTTTGTTCTTATGCGTGTTTTGCCGAATAAATTCTTATTCTTTTTTTAAGGTTATATATAGCTTATATCCAGAATGGTATTAGTGTAACATATATCATATTTATTCATTCATTTCATTTATATAATTACTATGTAGTGATGATCATGTAGAACGAGTCGCATCACATCGTGGAGACGATATTCCATACGTACGCACGAGTGATGATATCGTTCCTATGATCGTGGAATTGTATTGGAGTATATATATATATTATTTCAGTATCAATATTACTTTATAATAATCATAAATAGTTACTCATTACACCATTATACCCATCATTGTAAGGTGATGGTGGAAAATAGATTACACCACGGCGTGGAGACGGTATTCCGTACGTACGCACGAGCGGTGATTTCATTTTTCCGTAGGATAGATAGAAGGTGAATTAGGGTGGTTTCATATTTATAATAACATATTAGTATGTAAGTAATACTGATGCTATTACTTTATCATGAAACAACTAAAGATGAATAAGTTGAAGAAGAAAGAAATTGAAAAGATCAGTAATGGATATTACCTCTTCTTTGGAACGCTTCTTTGAATCCTCCTCTTAGGGAACTAAGATTGGTCTTTGAAGAAGACCAGGACCTCTAGGATTATTCTAGGGAAGTGGATAGGAGAAAATGGCAGGGGTTGGCCGAGCTTGAGTGCTCAAATTGGTGTGAGGAGGAGGGGGAGGACGTGCCCTTTTATAAGGGAGGAGAGGGGTACCTTAGGAATATCTCAAAATATTATTTTATATTAAAGTCAAAATCGGTTTATAATGGTTCCAAAGGGTCTTATTTCGAAGCTAAAGTGTGGAAGGGTCGAAATACTATCAACCAATAGGATTTAGACAAGTTTAGGGTATTATTTTAACCTTATCAATTATATTTAACTCTAAGTTAAATAATTTAACTTTTACCGTGTCTTTTTGTTTTCTTTCACTATATGGTTAATCCACTTACTATAACATGCCAAACGAACCCCAAATTATTTATTATTAATATATATATCCTTATACAAGTCATTTGGCCGAACCTTAGATTTTTATGAATAAAATAACAATTAATAATATAATATTTCATTTAAAAACTATTTTGTGTCAATTTTGACACTATTTGATATATGATTTTTGTGAAAGTCATAACAAAATTATATGTTCGAACCAAGTTGATTAAATCAACAATAATATATCATAGTAACCTAGAAAATTAGTGTAATTCATAAAAAGTCTCAAATTACATTTATTTTGGTGTTTATAATATCAATTATATCAATATTTCATAAATAAGATAATTACTAGATCATAATTGTGTCATAAATAAATTAAATTATTTAATGTCTAAAAATTATAAATAAAATAGAATTATATAGGAAATCGTATTAGCTTTCTAATGAATATTTATAGTCGAATTTATCTTATGTATAATCCCATATTAAAAATGATTTACTTATTAAACGTTGATTTTAACTATTTTAACCCTTCTTTAAATAAATTAATAATAAAAGTCCTAATCTATCCCAAGTGGGCCTAAATGGTCATATGTTATTAATAAGGTTGTTTTTGGTCGAATTACACTTATCCAATAGAATTAGGACATGTGTTAGGGTAATATTAATATCATATTTACCCCTATTTACTATAAACCGCGGTAAATAAAGTAAAAAGTTACTATTCACCAAAAAAATTATTTTTATCTCATTGAATCACATTTTACATACTGATATCAACCATGTCTATCGGATTTTCCAAATTCCATTCACAGAAGCGGTAAAATTAAGTTTTATGCAAAATTCAGTTTTTAACCTACCACTTAGTGGTTTCACTATTCATCAAAAATTGAAAGTTTTCAGAAAAATACCAAAATTTCACCGTAGGCTAATTTCGGTATTCTGAATCCAAAAATGAAGTCCATTTTGAAAAATAAAATTTATAAAATTTCAAAAAGTGGTTATTACTATTCATAACGGCTGGTTTTAATAATATTTTAATAGCATATCGTTGTTTAGCGAAACTCGGTATTGCGTACGACGCAAGCTATCGAGGAAGGTCGCGATTGCGTGTAAAGTAAGACAAGCTAGTATGTAGTGAATGATTCCTTGGATGATATATAAAAACAAAATATTACTTATAAAAATCTCGGGTGTTACACCTACAACCCCGGAGCTAGTGAATTATTTTAATATATTTTCATGATTATAAGTAATAAAATCCCGAAGGACTGAGTAGTTTAGTAGTTTTGGAATGGCAGATACATACATGTGTTCAATATTACAATATGAAAGGAATACAACAATGAAGGTTTATTGGGAATATCCACCACACTATGATTATCCATATCGTTCAATCATAAAAAACATATTCATATCCTATTGAAATGAAACATAAGAAAGGGTTGAGATCAACCGCTTAGTAAGGGTAAAAAATACAATAGAATACATCATAACATAAACATTAGGCTTGTTGAATCAATAAAAACATATTCCTTTAACAAGAAATGAACACATTATGTAAGGACTATGAGCTGAATAAATATTTCCATAATCATGGGTATTCTACTAGTCGAATAATCTAATTCACCATCAATAATATTTTCATAATTTGGGAATGCATAATGTGGGACATCATAACCATAACGTCAAGGCCTCTTAAAAACACCACAAGTAATCATTTTTTCAAGGCCTTACTCCTATACCATAGTTTGTCTCATCAGAACTACCGATGCACAGATGGGATATATTGGGGACCACCCAACACTTAATATGTCAATGGATTCCTCTTATGAATTAGGATAAATATAAACAACATACACATCAATATTGAAACAAACATATGAAATATAAATAACTTTCCCCAATCATTAATCATAAATAATAACAATTCAGAGTATTATCGGGAATGGTTTCAAGATAGAACATCGACAGTCAAACTAATCATAAACTAGTCAATAAAAAATGATGATAATATCATATGAGATAATCCTAAATGATGTAAAAGATTCAACAACGTATTTTGAAAAATATGAGGATACTATTAAATAAGGCCATTGAAAAATCCTTGAGGAAAATATCATTAAACATTCCAAAGTGTCACATACAACCGTGAAACATTGAAAACACAATATCGTAGAATATCATGAGAAAAAAGATACTCTAGATATTATATTCGAAATTGTATTACATACAATAAAAGAAATAACTATGTTGTGAACAAGGTAAATATCTCATAAAAGTATATGTGAGATGAGAATATTCCTTTTTAATATTGAAAGAAGTCTTCATTTGGAAAATAATTTATATTATCCAGAAAATCTGTTTTAAAAATAAATACCCTATAATATAAATGACTAGGACACTAAAATTATATTTTAGGCATTAATGATGCCCCAATAAAGTGAAATAATTTAAAAAGAGTTCTTAAGATTCAATAGAAATAGATCATTTTAGTGCATTTTAAGTAAAGTATTACTGATAATTTTAATGTGGAGAAATGTTTGTTAACTTAAATACAGAAATGATCCAAGTTAATTTTTCATGATAAAATGTGTTTTTTTATAAAAATAATGGTGGGTTAAAATAGATTCTGGTGTACACTTGAAAACGAGTACTAATTGGAAACAACCCTTGAATTGGGTTTGTATTTTAGAAATAATTTTAATTGTTACTCATAAAATGTGTAACACCCCATAAATTAAAGAAGGATTATGGTTTGTAAACATATATATAACACTCAAGAAGAATTTATGAGGAGTTCATAATAATACATAAGAATTTCTTTGAAGTAATTAGACAATAAAAAAACCAAAATGAAAATGGAGGTTCGGGTGGAAAACAAGCATCACTTCGTAATCAATCTATTTGAATGACCTGGAATTAATAAATTTACAATGACACAATGAATACCATGACAATAAAGATTTTAGTGATATGAAACATCAATGTCCAGTATACATACACCATACACAAGAAATATTAGTGAATACTTAAGATCTCACAAAGATGGAAGTGGAATGAAGAAACCTTTACCATATGTCTGATGGTGTTCTTCACTTGATCATAGTGTCCTAGATAAAAAAAATTAAATTCATTAATTAATGTTTCCAAAACCAAATATTTATTTAATTTATTTGGTATAGACTTATTAACTTTATTCATGGCCTTCATCATGGGTTTCAGATGATCGATTTTATTGTTTGGGAGCATTTTCTTCATGATTGGTATACTTATACAAATGAACGAAGAATCTTGTAAAATAAGGATGGTTATCCAAAATTGAAGTCATATTCTATTTATTGAATATATATAAGGTTAAATGGTTGTAAATTTCATATGGATACTTGGAGTGAAGATGAAACATTATGTAAATCATTAAATGAATACTGGTTGGGTTAATTGGTGGTTTTGAACACAACGAACTCATTTTGATTTATAAATCGAAACCATTTGTAAAAAAAGATTATAGAACTATATATGGGACATAATGAATACATTATTGTCTTGTTCAATGATAATAATGATTTAATGACCATAATTGAAGATGCTAATAAAAATTGAAACCCCTCCATCCCTGAATGTGGTAGATTACTACATCTTCAGTGTTGTCTTTAATTTCAATATAAAAGAATGGGAAAGGAGAGAAAATGAAAATTTTAAAATTAATCATGAAAAAAATATATAACATTTAAGATAATTGATTCATCCTAAAATATGGAATAAATGAGTGTAGGAATGAAAAATAAAAGAACAAAAAATAAAATAAAAGTTGAGAAATCCCTTACGAAAATCAGATAGCCTAACGGCATCCCTTAAAAATTCATAAAATATATTAATTAAAGAAAAATGGAATATAATAATTATTACATAATATATAATTTAAGGGGGATATCTAATTACATATTCCATCGTAATACAATCCAAATTGAATGATAATAACATAAAAAAAGTGCTTTAAAAAGATAGATATTTTGAGACAAAAATTCTACAACATAACAACTATGAAACATGGTTTCAGAAAACATTAAAAATCAAGGGGAAAGAGTCCCCCATTCATATAATACAAATAAAATAGTATTTGGACTGATTAAAATGCAAATAAGAACATGGTACCAAATCTTGAAATCCATACCACATAAAGGAGAAATTGAAATAAATGAAAAGAAAAGAGGAATTTACCTCTTGAATCAACCTCCTTGAGAATATTTTTAACGGAATGGGTTTTAGTTTGTTGGAAAGGCCAATATATTATTGGATGTGGTGTGTGAATAATGGATGTTATTTGGGCTGCAAATTTTAGAGCATCAAGGCTTATAGAAGTGAGGATAAGAGTGAGTGAGGGGGGTTTTATAGTGGAGAAGAGGAGTAAATTTTGAATATTTTATTCATTATTTTATTAATTCCTACAAAACCACCTATACAATTGTTTCATGTGACCTATAATAGTAATAAGTGAGTTTGATAATGAACCATTGGCCATACATACTCATGATATCAAAAAGTGTGCATTTAATTAGTAATTTGTATATACAGTGTTTTATAATATTTCACTATTCATATAAAATTAGAGTATTTTAGAAACTTTTCCAAAATTCTCCCTAACAAATTTTCGACGTGTAGAATTCAAAAATGAACTTCAATTTTTAAAAGAAAATTTCTAAATATTTTTAATTTAATTCTTAATTAAAATTATAATTTACTCCAAAAAACAACTTTAATACAATAACTCATTTATATGACCTTGAAAATTAATCAATGTCCCGAAAATTTATCTTATAATCATAAGAAAATAAATTTACAATTGGTGATTTTATTTTTTAAAAATAAATTACTCTTTTAAATAGTTAAATTAATCTGAAAATATAAATTTAAATATTTATGTCATGCAAAAATAGAAATACTTATATAATGATAATTTTTACCTTTTATGATTTTAAATTGTATTTATACATTCATGGGTGATGTTTCTTTTTTTATATGATTAAATATTAATTACTATTCATTACCTTTCATAATGTTATGTTACTACTCACCAAAAATTAATTTTGTCTTATCAAACTCTAAATATCATACTGAACATAACCATGTGTGTCAGTTTTTCAAAATTCAAATCACATTAGGGGAGAAATTATGTTTAATTGACTTGGTTTGATCATAGTGGTGTTTTTAGAGACTTAGTAATTTTATTCATTCTATAATAAATCTATTTATAAATTCATGGGGTGATACATTATCCTATCTTTAAAATAATTACGTCAATGAAATTTGAAATTGATCCTCTAAAGTGAATGGTTGATACTTGAAAATTTCATTATGGGAAACCGACATCAAGAATATGGACAAAATATCCTATTAATAAGATGAATGGTAATTGCCTATGTTGCTACAAAACCACACATTCTAATTGATCAACATGGTCATCGATGAATAATCCAACTATCATGTAGTGACATTAAACTCTAAAACCACATACAATGATCAACTTGAACCATTTCTAAAATTCTTAAAATTCCAAAATATAATGATTCCAAAAATTATAATATAGGTCTCTAAATTTCTATGATGGATATATCATTATCCCTTAATCAACAAGAAGAAGCTCCGAAATTAATATTCCAAACATGTGAATAACTTCATCGCGTATCCTCTTGAAATATGGTAATAAAATAAATTGTCATAAATACTATATTTGAAATATCCATTCATCTGTATTCCTTAAGTAAGATATGTGTTATTTAATATATTCTTAAAATCCAAAAGTGTTGTAAACTCAATCTATGATAGCATAGACCACTTCTCGACAAGTCAACAATCACTTCTAACGTAGTCAGTAATTCTTTGAATCAATCATTTCATCATCATTATCTCTACAACACACACACACACACATATATATATATTAATGTCTTTCTTTCCCATAATCATATTTTCTGTCTACAAAGTTTATCTTTCTTTTGAAACACGTTTCTTTTGTACCATTCAACATATAACCACAAATTCTTAATAAAAGAGTACTACAGTACAATCCTTATATATCTCATAATTGATACAATAAGTTAATTACTGACAAAATATTCAAATTGAATGATTCTTCATTAGGCATTGTAATCATTCTACTTCATCAACAGTAGAATCATAACATTATCATTATCCAAAATAATCATTTTGGGTATATTCCATTGACTCTTGGGACATTGATTCGCACAATATCCCATCTCCTTACAGTTGAAGTATTGAATATAGGAAAATTCTTTCCTTTTCTTACAATTATGATCCTGGGGGACTTTTTCTACACTCTTATAAAACACATATTCCTCTCAAGCATATACCAATATATTTACTTCAAAAAATATCACATGTGGGAAGATACATCATTCTCTTATTCCATTAATCCCTATTTTCATAATCCATCATATGTTTTTTCTTCCCTCCAAATCCATTGCAGTCAAAGAAGTCTTTAAATACCTTGTCAACACAAGATACCATTTCCTCATATGATGAGGATGCATGGGAGACAATCTTACTTTGAATTGATTTATGTATACCATTAGGGATATGATCCTTATTACTCTTCACATCATGTGAATTGGTGTATCTCTAATTAATTCAGTTTGGAACCATTTCTAATAAATTCCATATTATATATTAACTGGTAACATTATGAACACTCTATGACTCCAAACATGGTATAACAGATTTCATAAATTAATGAATAATAAATCATTGAACCATATAATTTTTTTACATTGGGGGAATAAATCCTTCATAATGGTGGGTAAATCAAATGTGAATTATCTGAAGCATATCCCCGAGGAGTATCAAAAAAAGTGTGTAGCATGGTCTATTTCCATATACCAGGATACCCTTGGTCAAACCCGAAACTCCTAGATGTATTTTTCACTCATAGGTACATATATAACATAACCACATCAATATGTAGTATCCAGATAGGGATATATTATCAAGGATTATCCACGTAATCTTTCACTTAACAATATTCCATGATTTTGGTGAATATTTATCCTTATAGACTATCTTAGGGTTTTTTCAAAATCTATGTTTTCTAAATCTAGTTTCCATGTTTTCTGCAAAACATAATTTGATACCAATTGTAAGACCTTAATCCATGAATCCTAGAGCCGATGAATTATTTAAATACATTTGAATTAATATAAGGAATCAAATAATATAGGAACAAGTAGTTTAGTGGTTCTAGAGATCCAGATACACACATAATTTCATCATTAAAATAAGAAAATAAATACATCATATATGTTGTATTGGTAAAATAAAACACTATAAAATTATTCTTATAGGTCATTCATAAAAAAACATCTTCATTTCTTGAAAAAATAAAACATAAGGAATAGGTGAACTCAAATGCTTATTAAGGGTATAAATTATAGCAGAAGATGACATAACATAAAAATTAGGCATTTTGAATAAATAAAGACAGATTCCATTAACAAAAACATGAACACATTATGGTAGGAATATTAGCTAAATAAATAATTTAATAGTCATGGTTATTATACAAGTCGAATAACCCCATGAAAAAGCAATACTATTTTAATAATGGGGAAATAAAATTTTTTGACATAATAAACATAACATCAAGGCCCCATTCGAAGACCATAAGTATTAAGTTTTTAAGGGACATGTGCCAAGACTGTAGTTTGTCTCATGAGACCTACCAATGCAACAAGGGGATATAGCGGTCCCCACCCAACACATACTATATCAGATGAATTCTTTTAATGAACTGTGATAAACATAAAAAACATACACATTCATATTAAAACTAACATATGAAATGTAAGTAACATTCCATAATCATTAATCATGAACATTAACCATTCAGAGTAATATGGTGAGTAGTTTAAAGATAGCGCATCCACAGTCAAACTAATCATAAATCATTCAATAAAAAAATGTGGATGATATAATTTGAGATAAACCTCCATGAATTAAAATATTCAATAATTTATTTTAACATTGATGAGGATACTTTTAAATGAGACCATTGAAAAATCCTTGAAAAAATAATCATTAAACATTGAAAAGTGTCCCATACCACCTTGAACCATTCAAATAATAATAAATAATAATATCATGAGAAAACAGAGACTCTAGATATGATATTATGAAGGATATTAAAAACACCACAAAAAAGTAATAAGTGGTTAACAAGGCATATATATCATAAAAGATAATATGAGATGAGAAAATTTCATTTTACTTTTCAAAGAAGTGTTCTTTAAGATAATCATTTATATTTTCCCGGAAATCAGTTTTTAAAAATGAATATCTCATAAAATAAAATAATTTTACATTGAAATTATATTTTAGTCGTAAATTATATCCCACTGAAGTGAAATCATGTAAAAATTGTTCTTCATTTTATTTTGAAATAAATCATTTTATAGCATTTTAAGGAAAGTATTAAAGGAAATTTTAAAGTTGAATGACGCACTTGTTATCATAAATCTAGAAATGATCCTTGATAATTTTTCATTAAAAATGAGTGTTTTTATAAAAATGTTGATGCTTTTGAATGGATTTTTGTGTACACTTGAAAACAGGTACGAATTTGAAAAGATTCCTTGAATCAGGTTTGTATTTCATAAATAATTTAGAATGTTTTTTTTAAAATGTGTAAATACCAATAAAATAAATAAGGATTTTGGTTGTTAAAAATATATATAACATTAAAAAATAATTTACGAGTAGTTTATTATAATAACTAAGAATTTATTTGAGTTAATTATAAATTAAATGTAACCCTAATGAAAATGGAGGTTCGGGTGGAAAACCCACAACACATTGTAATCTCTCGATTATATTGCGCAGAATTAGTAATCATAATATGATAAATTAAATACCATGATAATTAAAATATTAATTATATGAAACATCAATGAGCAGTATACATACACCATACACAAGTAATGGTAGTGAATACAGAATATCTCACAAAGAAGGATGTGGGATGAAGAAACCCTTTTACTATGTCTGATGGCGTTTTTCACATGATCATATTGTCCTGGATAACAAAATTAAATTCATTAATTAATATTTCCAGAACCAATTCATTATGTTATTGGTTTATTATAGACATATTATGTTCATTCATGGCCTTCTTGATGGTTTTAAGAGGATCAATTTTATTGTTTTCGAGCGTTTTCTCCATGATAAGTATACTTATATACTTGAATGATCAATCATGTAAAACGAGGATAATTATATAGAACTGAAGTTATATGTTATTTATTGAATATATGGAAGGTTAGATGGTTGAAAATATCATTTGGTTACTTAGAGAGAAGATGAATCATTATTAAAATCATCTAATGAAAATAGGTTGGGTTAATCGACGGTTTTTTAACACACCAAACTCTTTTTCCTTTATCAATCAAAAGCACTTGTAAAAAAGGATTATAGAACCATATATGACACATAATAAATATATTATATTCTTTTTCAACCATAATAATAGTTTCAGGACCATAATTGAAGATGGTAATAGAAATTGAAAAACCATCATCCTTGAATGTGGTAGATTAGCATATCTCTGGTGTTGTTTTTAATTTTAGTATTAAAGAATGGGAATGGGGAGATGATGAAAAAAATTTCCTTTATCATGAAAACATTATAGTACAAGTAAGATAAAATATTCATCACATCATTTTAACGAAATTATTAGAGGAATGAAAAATAATGGAATTCAAAATGAAATAAATGTTTTTATAAATCTCTTAGGAACATTCGACAACCTAACAGTGTCACCTAAAAATTAATAAAATATATTGATGTTTGAAAAATGGTATCTCATTATTATAACATAATATATAATGTTATAGGGATGTGTAATTACATATATCCACATAATCCAATTTAAATTAAAATATAATAACATAATAATAGTTCTTCAAAAAGAGGGTGATTTTGAGACAAAAATTCTGCAACATAACGACAATGCAACATGGTTTTAGAAAACAATAAAAAGATAAGGGGAATGGGTCAAAAATTCATAAAATAATCCTAAAATAGTATTAGGAGAGAATAAAATGGAAATAATAACTTAGTATAAAACCATGAAATACATACCTCACAAAATAGAACTTGAAATAAAATTACTGAAATGATGTATTTTGCTCTTGAATCCACCTCCTTGATAATCTCTTTAACGGATAGGATTTTAGTCTTTTGGAAATACCAAGAGCTTCTTGGATCTAGGTAGTGACTAAGGGAGGGTATTTGTGAAGAACATTCAGGATCTTGAAGGATTAGTGGACTGAGGAATTGAGGGAGTGAGGGGGGTTTCATAGTGGAGGAGAGGAGTTAATATTGAATATTTTATTCATTATTTTATTAATCCCAACAAGAAAACCATTAGTGTAGTTTCATGTCACCCAGAATACAAATAAGTGCATGTGATTTCGAACCAAGTTTCCTGAAATCACTCATGAGGTCATAAATAGTGACTTTAGATGATAATTGGTATATACAATATTTTACAGTATTTCACTATTGATAAAAAATTTGAGTATTTCAGAAAAATCCCAAAAATCTACCCTAACCATTTTTTGAAAATTTACAATTAAAAAAACACCAATTTATGAAAAAATATCCTATATATTATTTATTTAAATTTTAAATAAAATCCTAATTTATTCCCAAAAACAAAATTAAAAATACAACTTGTTTTATAAGACCATGATAAATCAACCATGGTCCCATAAAATTATCATATATTCAATAGTATATAATGTAACAATTTGTTATTAAATTTTATGAAAATAAATTTCCAATTTAAATTATTAAACATACCTTAAAATTGTTATATAAATATTTATGTAATTCAAAATACCAATACTTATTTTATGATCATTTTTTAAACTTATAAGATGTCCAAATATTATTTATACATTCATTAGTGATGTTTATAATTTATTTATTTACTATTCATTGCAATTCATTAAATTTCACAAGGGTATGTTACTATTCACCAAAAATTATGTTTGTCTTATCAGACACTAAATATCTTACTGAACAAAACTGTGTATGTCAGTTTTTCGAAATTCAAATCATAGAGGTGGAGAAATTATGTTTACCGGAGTAGATTATAACAATTTTGTGTTTTTAGCAACTCATTGTAGCATTCATTATATAATAATTATATTTTTAAATTATCGGGGTGTTACATTATCCCCTTACAAAAATTTCATCCTTGAAATTTGAAATTGAACATTGAAAGTGAATTGTTGATACTTTCAAATTACCTTCCTCGATACACACATATAGAATATGGTTATGATTTCAAATTAAAAAGAGTAAATTTAAATGCATAAATTACTACAAAAAAACACATTTTAATTATACAATATGTTTACGGAAGAATAATCAAACCATCATGTAGTTATATTACACTCTAAAAACCCAAACAATTTTCAACATAAACCATTTCTTAAATGATTAAAATTACAAAATATAATGATTCAAAACATTATAATAATGTTCTATAAATTTCTATGGTGAACATATCATTAACCCTTAATCAACAAGAAGCAGCACTAAAATTAAGATTCCAAACATTTGAATAACATCATCATGTATCCTTTGTAAATATAGTAATAAATTGTGTTACCCTGAAAACCAAATTGCAAGCATTCATTATTCCATATCTTTTATGTAAGATACATGTTCTTGGATATATTACTAAAATAAAAAAGTTATCTAAACTCCAATGATGATATCATAGATCACTTCTCGACAAGTCAACAATCAGTTCAAAGGTAGTTAGTATATATTACAATCAATCATTTCATTATCATTATCTCAACATCATATATGTATATATATATTAAGGGTGTTTTCACCTCATTAATATTTTTTTTCAATAAATTTTACCATTCTTCTGAATCACATATCCTTTGTATATTCTTGATACCAGTCAACTTGAAGTTTTCAGATCTATTGTTGCTAATTATGAGGCTGACTAGTTGGTTTTCACTGCCTCTTCGTTTGGTGCCTTCTCCATCAAGGATTTCGATCATGTGACGAGGAATGTTGCGAATGTAGATTCATGGGGGCAGCCCTTGTGGTGAAAATATATCCCCTCAAAATTCAATTTTCTGGTGTGGTGTGTGCGGAACAAGGCCCTGCCTACATATGATAACCTGCAGAAAATGGGTGTGAACATGGCATCAAGGTGTTGGTGTTGCAGGGCTTTCAACAAAGATACGTAGGGAATATTTTCTATGTTTGTGAATGGGCCAGAGGGATTTATCAAACCAATTGGGACCTCTTTGATTGGAATGGGTATTGAGGATATTCTTTTAATTTTCTGCAGGGGTGGTTTTGTGGAGCAGGAAACCAAGGGGTGGAGAGGAAGGCTAGATTGATCATCCTATGTGCTAGGTGATAGACAATTTGGAAGGACTAGAGTGATAGTAGGCACAACAAAACATCTGAATCCATGGCCTGAAATCTACTCAAAATGAATAACAATGTTTGGGATATACTTCGGGTATCTCCATATTGTCACTCAGTGCCTTCGGTAAGTGCTCTAGTACTGAATATACCTTTATAACATCGATTTATTGGTGTAGGGAAGTGTTGGCGGGTTCGGTGGAGTCCTCCAAATGAAGGGCTAAAATTAAACTCAGACGGGTCGCTGTGCGGGGGGGGGGGGGGATGCATGGGGGCGGCGTCGTGAGAGACAAAACTGGGTCAGTGTGGGTGGTTTTCACTGCTTCCTTCTGGGAGGGTGATTCTCTTTATGTGGAGGCCCTGGCTTTGGCCAAGGGTTTGGATATGTGCTCCACCAGGCAGATTCGAGTGTCCTCAATAGAGGCTGATTCACTTCATCTATATCGAGTGTTTCTGGATATGGGAAGAATTCCTTGGAATATTGTTTATGATTTAAAGAGATGAAAAGCGCTAATGGAGTCTCACACACTGATATTGCATACACGTCGAGAGGGTAATACAGTTGCAGATTTTCTGGCGTCAATAGATACATCTAATCGCGGTATGGTTTCCTCTTTTAATTTGGGAACATTTCCTAGAAAGGGTATGAAGTTTGTTGTTAATGATTCGTTGGGGTTGCATTACTTTAGACCTCCTTGATGCTGTTATTTCTCAGTGTATTGTGATCTTCCAAAAATAAAAATGTTAACTTTCAGTCATACAACCATTATACTAAATAAAAAAGTTTCAAATGAAATGATTCCTGACTAGGAATATTAATCTTTCTACTTTATCTAAAGTATCCTCATAACATAATCATTATCAATAATCATCATTTTGGTTATATTCTTTTGAATCTTGGGATATTGATTCACACAGTGTCACATTACATTGCAGTTGAAACATTGAATATATGAAAATTAATTCCTTGTCTTCGAATTATGAGCATGGTGGCCTTTTCTTCACACTTGAAGTAAACTCTGTTTCCTCTCAATCATATACCAAGGTGTTTCATTCAACAATTATCACATGTGGGAAGATACATCTTTCCCTTCATCCATTTATCCATATTTTCTCTACCATAATATTCATATTTTTTTGATTCCCATCCAAGACATAGGACATCGAGAAGTATTTAAATACATTGTCAACACATTATATTATTTCCTCATATGATGAGGATACTTGAGAGTCAATCTTCCATTGAAGTGATGGATTGAGACCATTAAAGATATTCTCCTTCTTACTCTTCATATCACATGATCTGGTGAACCACTCATAGTATCCATTTCTACGAAATTCCATATTATTTATTAGCTGGTAACATTATGACCTCCTTATGACTCTAAACATGGTATAACACATATCATAAATTTATGCATCATATATCATAGAACCATATAATTTGCTTACATTGGGGTATAAATCCTTCATAATGGGGGGTAAATAAATGTTAATTATCATTATAATATCTCTTAGGAGTGTCCAACTAGGTGTGTAGTAAGTTCCATTGTTGTGTACCAAGATACCCTGAATCAAGCCCGAAACTCATTGTCAGAGTTTTCAATCCTAGGTAAAACAATTCCATAACAAAATCTACTTGTCGTATCTATCCAGGGAAGTATTTTACAGGAAGATCCACATAATCTATTCCTTACCAAGATTCCATGATGATCTTGTATGTTTATCCTCATAGACTATATTAGGGGTTTCATCTCTAATCTAAATTTTCTAAATCTAGTTTCCATGTTTTCTAATAAACTTTCCTTGAAACCAATTGTAATACCCCAACCCCAAAATTATATAGATTATGCATTATTTAAATAAATTGGAATGATTATAAAGAATCAAATCATAAACGACTGAGTATATTAGTAGTTTTTTTTATCCAGATATATACATATTTTCAACATCACCAATTAAAAATAAATATAGCATATAATTTTTATTGTGAATATCCACCACTATAAGACTATCATTGTAGGTCATTCATAAAAAACATTTTCATGTACATAGAAAATTAAACATTATAAAGGGGTGTTCTCAGACGATCAGTATGGGTAAAAAACACAATAGATGATGTCACAACATCAAAATTAGGCACATTGAATAAATAAAAACACATGCCTTTAACAAAAACACGATCACATTATGGTATGAATAAGAGTTGAATAAAGAATGGTATAATCATGGGTATTATACTATTTGAATAACCCCATGATCCATCAATACTATTTTAATAATTAAGGAATTCATAATGTGGGACATCATAACCATACCATCAAGGCCTCATGCCAAGACCATAAGAAATCATTTTGTTAAGGCCTGGTGTTAAGACAATAGTTTGTATCATGAGACTGATTGATGCACTGAGGAGATATAGCAGGCCTCACCTGAGACATAATATGTCCAATTCATTCCTCCTATGAATGGGGATAAACATAAAAAACATACACATTCATATTGATACTAACATATGAAATGTAAATAACTTTCACCAGTCATTAATCATAAACACTAACCATTCAGAGTAATATGGTGAATAGTTTCAAGATAGCATATCCATAGTCAAACAAATCATAAATCAATCAATAATAACATGAGGATGATATCATAGTATATAAACCTCAATGAATTAAACAATTCAAGAAATAATGTTGAAATATATGAGGATCCATTTAAATGAGACCATTGTAAAATCCTTTAGGAAATAATCCTTAAACATTCCAATATGTCCCATACCACCTTAAAACATTCAAATAAAAATCCATTAGAATATCAATTGAAAAAGGAGACTCTATATATGATATAACAAAAAAAATTACATACAGCAAAAGAATTAAATAAATGGTGAACAAGTCGTATATCTCATATAAGTAAACGTGAGATGAGAAAAACCCATTTTAATTATGAAAGAGGTATTCTTTTGGATAATAATTTATATTACCCATGAAATATGTTTGTAAAAATGAATATCTATAAAAATATAAAACTATGAAATGGAAATATTATTTTAGGCATAAATTATGTCCCAATTTAGTGAAATAATTTAAAAATACTTCTTAATATTCTGTAAACACAAATAGTTTTAGATCATTTTACGGAATGTAATAAAGATACTTTTAAAGTGGAAAGACATGTTTATTCTCGTAAATCCAAAAATGATCCCACCTATATTTACATGATTAAATGAGTGTTTTTATGAAAATATTTGTGGATTAGATCATATTCTGGTGTACTCATGAAAACTGGTAAAAATTCGAAATGGTCCCTAGAATCGGGTTTGTATTTCAGAAATAATTTGGAAAGATCCTTTTAAAACTTGTAAATCCCCATAAATTAAGAAAGTATTATTGTGGGTAAACATAGAAATAACAGTCACATAGAATTTATAAGGAGTTTATAATAATACATAATAATATAATATAATTAATTAGACAATAGATGTAACTTGAATGAAAATGGATGTTCGGGTGGAAAACCCTCATCACATTATAATCAATCAATTCAAATGCCCCAAAAGTAATAATCATCAAATGATAAATTAAATAACATGATAATAAATATATTCATGATATGAAACATGAATGGGATGTATACATACCCCAAACACAAGTAATAGTAGTGAATATAGAATATCTCACAAAGATGGATGTGGGATAAAGAACATGTTTCCTTAAGTCATATGGTGTTCTTCACATGATATTAGTGTCCTAGATAACCAAATTAAATACATTAATTAATATTTCCAGAAACAATTATTTATGTTATTAATTTATTATAGACTTATTAAGATCATTCATGGCCTTCTTGATGGGATTAAGATGATCACTTTTATAGTTTGGGAATGTTATCTTCATTTTTGGCATACTAATATACAGGAACAAAGAACCATGTAAAATAAATATTGTTATCCAGAGTTGAATTTATATGATATTTACTGAATATAAACTAGTTTAAATGGTTGTAAATTTAATTTGGTTACTTGGAGTGAAGTAAAATCATTTTATAAATCATTTAATGAAAACTTTTTGGGTTAATTGGCGGTTTTGAGCACAACGAACTCATTTTTCTTTATAAATCAAAACCATGTATACAAACATATTAAAGAATAAAATATGATATATAATAAATATATTATATTCTTTTTCAACCATAATAAATTTTTAATGACCATAATTGAATATGGTAACATAAATTGAAAACCCATCATCCTTTATTGTGGTAGATTAGCACATCTCAGGTGCTGTTTTTAATTTACATATAAAAGAATGGGAAAAGGGATATGATGAATAATTATTCCTTTATCCTGAAAAAATATCAGTACATATAAGATAAGGGATTCATCACAAAATTTTAAATAAATGACGAATGGAAAGAGAAAGAATGGAACTCAAAATAAATGAAAATTTGAGAAATCTCTTACCAAAATCCGGCAGCCTAACGGTGACACATAAACACTCATAAAATATATTGATCAGAGAAAAAGTGTATATAATAATTATTAAATAATATAGAAAGTAAGGGGATATTTAATTAAAAATTTCAATATAATACAACTAAAATTATAAAATAATTACATAATATTTCACGACCCCATCCCCATAAAGTGTACCCCTCCTGGGCCGGCAATGTGAGATGAGAGAAAATAACCCCCGAGTCCCGCCTCCAGTAGGCCCCGGGTTAGCAACTAGCAACGAGGGTATAATAAACACACAAATGGGAGGCATTACCCTATAAGAGAACACATGCAGAAGAGAGAGATAGAATAGACCCCAATCAACTCCAACTCAGAACTGAAATATAAAATAAATCCAAGTACATATATGAAATGTCATGCAAACGTAATACAAAGGAAAATGGAAATTAAAAGTACCCAAAAGAAAGTAAAACGACAGTGGCCACAAGCCCGAACAGCTCCTCCTCCAACCCCAAGCTAGTGGTAACCAGCTTCATCTCCAACCTGCTCCAAGTGACCTGAAAAATAGTTTATATATACACAGGGTGAGTATAACAGTATACTCAGTAGGATCCTCCCCAAGCCTCTCGTACAAAAGTAATGAAAGCATGCTAAAACCCAGTGAACAACAAGTGAAACTAACTCATCACCTAAATAGGTATAATAAGTTCCCAACCTCACCATGGATACTCTCACTAAGTAACACAAACAAGAATATAGAATATAATAAAGAATATCTAGGGTACCCCACTATTAATTCCCCACTGGTTTGCCGCTTTTCCCGAACGACATACGTCCTGTGCATCTCTCTCCAATACTTTCCTAGAGACACCTGAGCTAAGCTCCACAATCTGCACCTCGTGCACCTCAAAGTATTGCCCACAGACACCTGGGAGAAGCACCACACCATCCTTCCAACCAAAAGTAACCAGGTAAGTTCCGAGAGCCACCACATCCCGCACAACATGTATCATACATCGGTTATTATACCTCAAGCCATTATAGCCCATATGCCAAGTATGGATCCTCAAGCCACCACAGCCTATACATGTTACACCTATAGTAGTCCATAGGATACTATATCCAGAATACATGCGTGTGAAATAACCACAATCCATTAAATCCCTCAACAAACATATATGGGGAAGCTAACTGGTGTTCCTGTTGGCATATGTATCTACCAAGAGAAGAGTGCGGGGCCAAAGGGGGTAGTCATCCATTCGACCTCCCATCAGAATGTTGGGGAAAACACCCCCCAGGGATCAGAATCCCCGGGGTGTCAGTTGCCATTAATGAATGGGTGGATTAGTGTATAGAAAAACAAAAATTACAGAATATATATATAAATCACATCCACACTATGGGCATTACCTAGTCTTAGACACAACTGCAGCTAACGTCTCTCAGACTCTAGGCTGCTACTTCTAAGACTAAGTGTCCTATAAGCACACAAACATTTGAAGAGATTTATTAGATTACTCCATTCTCATTTTATCAGTTCCACTATACGTTAATTAATTTTTTAAACATTAATTAACCATGAACACTTCCACATTAAACTGAATTGGCATCACATTCAAAATCAACTGTTCCATTTAAGATTCACATCACCATTAAATTCCAGTATCTCCATCCCCGTGGATTTTCACCATTTAATCAAAAATTTATTACAAAATTACTTTTCCATATTCCCAGGCATTCTAGAAAATCATCTTATGCCTCTAAACATAAAGGAGGCTCAACACGGTGAGTAGATATACTACCCGTCGAGTCTTTGATTCCTATAGAGAAAGCATAGACCCATTATCCCTCGAGAGGCTAAACACGGAAATCACGTGGCTTACCCCACGTGTCATCGCCTCCTATGGAAGGAGGGTAAGCGAGACCAGCTGCCTGAGCAGTGGGGAAAATTAAAAAATATAAACAACCATACAGAACCACCAACATCAATCCATTCCATCTCCCTTGGTGTCCTCCCCAACACCCACATGAATAAATTGTTGCATCTCTCCACCCTAGGTGTCATCCGCTGCAACAACCACAAGGCCTTCCCACCTCCACATATCACAACACCCCTCCAGGGTCACATCACAACCCAAGCAGCAATAAAACAACAATCACAACCATGGGCTCTGAGCCCTTTAACAAACAAGAGGCTAACTCAGAACCCTTTTATTATTTATCAAACAAGTGATTCATTAATACCTATTTAATTTTCATATTCAATCCGTAGGTTCTAATTTTGAAAAAACTAATCAGTATGTTATCAAAAAGATTTAACATGCTTACTATTCCAATTAGATTATCATCAAATTAGATCAACTACAACAACGGAAACAACCAAATTCATTTACATGCCTCTTTATCATTATCCAATTAATTAACAATTATTTCCAGCTTTACGTTCTTTATCAATTTCCATCAATAACAAACAACTAATCAAAGTAAGCATAGATATCACTCTATCTAGGAAAACATGAGGCAAACTGTTATCATGGTACAAAGCAACAATACGCGATTAAACCAATTCTTTTAATCTGGTTCAAGTATTTAATTAGGTCAATTTCATTGTGATCCAAAGGACTAAATCATGCTAATTCTATGATTGCACATATAAATTAGAGAAGCCATGAATCCCCTACCTGGAAGAGTTCTTGATGTCCTTTATCCACACAACGGGTCAAAATCCTCCTCTCACGACAACTGCATCCACCAGAGGATGCCACGGTACGACAGTACCAACCAACCCCAAGAAAAACCCATTAGAATCTTGGAAATTATATGGTATAATATGGAAGGGAGAAATAAGAGAATTTTATCCCCAAAAGAACGATGATAAAACATCCCTTATTGGGAAGATTGACCGACACATCTCGGTTGCATCCAAAACAGAGCAGAACCTATCCTAGGAGTAAACATTGATTATGAAACTCCTACAGGAATGATTGAAAGCTTATAGTGTCTCATTGCTAAGAAAAAAGGGAATGAACAAGGGAGAATGATATCTCGTCCCTTTTTGAAGATTTAATGGGGTGACGGTTTAAGATCTGGTAAATTCTCCATTAAAAATGGATCGCATTAACCCACACGGTTTGACGAAGTAAATACATCCTGGCCTTAGGAATAATTAATATATGATTTATGGCATTTGAATCGGCCTTAAGAGTCCTTAAAAAAAGGCTTTAAATTTATTTCACATCAAAGGAAACGTCAAATGGGGCAAAACTGTGGGAAGCTGGAAACACTATTCACATACTCAAAATTTGGCCAAGGAAAGAAAAGGTCACCGTTAGACCTCACCGTTCTGGAAACACTGTTCAAGGCTACCGTTAGAAGGTCACCGTTAGAAGGTTACCATTCTGGAAACACTATTCAAGTTCACCATTAGAAGGACACCGTTAGAAGGTCACCGTTAGAAGGTTACCGTTCTGGAAACACTATTCAAGGCTACTGTTAGAAGGTCACCGTTAGAAGGTTACCGTTCTGGAAACACTATTCAATCCTACCTATAAAAGGTCACAGTTAGATGGTTACAGTTCTGGAAATACTGTTTAAGCCTACTTATAGAAGGCCACTGTTAGAAGGTTACAGTTCTTGAAACACTGTTCAAGGCTACCGTTAGAAGGTTACCGTTACTATTCAAGCCTACCGTTAGAAGGTTACTGATACTGTTCATAAAACTAGAAACACTGTTCACAGAACTGGAAAATTGGCAATGTGTTGGAGATAAGTCACCTTGACCTCCCGGACCTCCTCCAACACCTCATTATCACAAAGTAATGCAGCAGAGAGGTCCGGGCCATTACATTAGATACCTCTAAAAACATTCTCATCCTCGATAATTAAAAACCAACCTAGAAGAAATGAGGGGTCCGAACAACCACCCCACAAGATACCTCTCATGGGAAAACCACCATGTGTTGTTCGAAAGATGGAACAAAACTATGACATCCGAGAGTATGGGAATAACCAATCCATATCCAAACAATTCAATCATAACATCACATAAAAGGTCCATAAATAAAACATGAAAGGTCTAACCACAAAGGAAACATCATTATATGAAAGGAGTTAAACATTAGACAATTTTGGGTACTGAGCACGTATCTGTGACTCACGCTCGCAGGTACTCTCCTCCATGCCACCGTGTCACCACAAGACACGAACTAAGGGGATAGAATGCCTATGCAACACCTTCTCCTTGTGGTCCTGGATCTCCACAGGTCGCTCCTCGAAGGTTGCATCATCATCAATATAAATATCTTCCCAATCGATAACATGAGACTCATCATGAAGATAACGACGGAGCTGTGATACATGGAAAACATCATGTAATCGACTCATCTGAGGGGGAAGTGCTACTCGATACGCCACAGCTCCAACACGAGCTAACACCTCAAAAGGCCCAACAAACCAGGGAGAAAGCTTACTTCCACGACCAAACCTTCACTGTCCACGATGGGGAGTCACCTTTAGAAACACATGTTCCCCAACATTAAACTCTAATGGTATCCTTCTTTGATCAGCATATGATTTCTGATGATCTTGCGCTGCCTTCATCCTCTCACGAATCACCTGAACTATCTCGGTTGTATTCTGCACTAGTTCTGGCCCAGGAATTGTTGACTCTCCGACCCCAGTCCAGCACAATGGAGAATAGCATGGCCGACCATTCAAGGATTCAAACGGCGCCATACCAGTGGTAGAGTGAAAACTATTATTGTAAGCGAACTCTACCAAGGGTAATTGCTTCATCCATGAACCTCCAAAATCAAGAACACAAGATTGCATCAAGTCTTCAAGAGTCTGGATGGTTCGCTCTGTCTGACCATCCATTTAAAGATGAAAAGCAGTGCTAAGGCACAATTGAGAGCCAAAAGCATGATGGAGACTTCTCCACACCCTAGAGGTAAAACGTGGATCTCAATCAAAAATGATCGTCCTAGGTACTCCATGAAGCCTCACTAGGTCCTCTAGATACTACCTTGACAAAACTTCCACTCAGCTCGACTCCTTGATTGCTATGAAGTGGGCCGACATTGTTAAACGATCCACTACCACCCATATAGCATCATGTACTCCCAAAGATCGAGGTAAACCTGTAACAAATTCCATTGAGATTTACTCCCACTTCTACTGAGGAATCTCTAATTGCTGGAGAAGACCACCAGGAACACGATGTTCAACCTTCACCTTCTGGATGACTAAACATCGAGACACACACTCTGCAACCGCACGCTTCAGTCCAGGCCACCAAAACTGACTCTTCAAGGATCGGTACATCATTTTCACACCAGGATATACTTCCAAGGGCGAACTATGGAAATCTCGGAGAACTGTCTCACGCATCTCCAAGGGAACAAAATTCCTTCCACGATACAACACTCGATGTTGTTCATCCTCCGACCAGTCATCAGGGGCCTCACCACAAACAACTCTGTCTCTCCAAACATCCACTTCTAGATCACCCAAATGGGACTCTTCCACATTCTGCATCAGGGATGACTGCACCGTCATCTGGAAAATACAACCTCTACCCCCAACTTCTCCCATATCAAGATGAAAAGATGATATCTCTTCCATCACTCTCCAGGAATCACCAGATTCACGCACAACATCATTACGTGACTTTCGGCTTAGTTCATCAGATACAACATTCCATTTTCCAGGTGTATACGATATTTCGAAGTCGTATTCCTACAAGGACTCCATCCACTGATGATGCCTCAAGTTCAAGTCACGTTGGGAGAAAACATACCTCAAACTCTTATGATCGGTGAAAACCACAAAGTGCTCACCAATGAGGTAATGTCTCTACAACTTCAAAGAAAACACGATGGATTCCAAATCAAGATAATGGGTGGCATAGTTGCGTTCATGGGGATGCAACTGTCAAGACCCATAAGAAACAACTGACCTCTGCTGCATGAGAACAAAACCTAGCCCCAGATGTAAATCATCACAGAAAACATCAAATTGGACTCCCTCTACCGGATGACAAAGGACTGGAGCACTTACCAACTTCTATTTTAGATAATAGAACAGTCTCTAACACTGATCAGTCCATATGAAAGTTTGATCCTTCCTGGTCAAAGCTTTCAGAGGAGTCGCAACTCGGGAGAAATTGGCTACAAACCTCCTATAATAGCATGCAAGACCAAGGAAAGTTCGCACCTCTGACACGGTCTTGGGGGATGCCCAAGACACCACTGCATCTATCTTCGATGGATCCACATCTACTCCATGTTGGGACACAACATGACCCCTGAAACGAACTTCTGGAGCCCAAAACTCACACATCGACAACTTCCCAAACAACTGATGTTGGTAAAGAACTCCCAAAACGACTCGTAGATTCTCTACATACTCCTCATCAGATGTGGAGTACACAAGGATGTCGTCAATGAAAACTACCACAAACCTGTCCAGGAATTCATGGAACACAACATTAATCAACCCCATGAAAATATCTTGAGTATTCAGCAAGATGAATGGAATTACAACAAACTCATAATGCCCATGACGACAATGGAAAGCAGTCTTCGGGATATCATCATCCTTTACATGCATCTGATGATATCCTGACCACAACTCGATCTTTTAGAACCAACTTGCACCCTTCAGTTGATCGAATAAGTCATCAATATACGGGAGAGGATAGCAGTTATTTATTTTCACTTTGTTTAATCGATGACAATCGACGCACAACCGCAAACTGCCATCAGCCTTTTTCACAAACAAACTGGTGCACCCCACAGTTACAGACTTGGCAAAAAAAACCACACTACAACAGACCATCAAGCTATATACGTAGCTCTCGTAACTCAAAATGGGCCATTACATACGGATACATAAAGATAAGAGACGCTCCTGGCTGTAGCTCGATCCCAAACTCGATCTCTCGTCGAGGGGGTAACGCTACAACCTCTTCTGGAAAGACATCAGGGTACTCCTCTACGACTCTAGGAAGTGCCAACTGCTGAACATCTGAATAACTCAGCATCATCTCAGCCGTCATGGATGATAAGGATTGAACTCGACTATGACTCATTCTAGGATCTCACTCACCCACAAACACCACTTTCTCTCCATCTTCATCAAAGAAAACGACCTTCTTCTTGTAGCAATCCACAATATCCTGCACTGAATACAACCAATCCATGACGAGGATGACATCATATGGTTGTATTCGTAAACATAGGAAATCTACACAAGAGAGGTGTTTCCCCAACACTATCTCACAGTCTATACATACTTCAATCAAGTCGGCTCGACCTCCAACTGGCGTAGTCAACACCAAGGGCACTGGAAGCCTCTCTACCTCAAGTCCCATAGCATGGACAAGAGTAGGTGATATGAATGAGTGTGTTGCTCCAGAATCAAACAAGGCATACACCATGGTATAGAACAAACAAAGGGTACCTCGAACGACATCTGGCTCACCTGGGGCTGGCAATGCTAGAGCGTGAAGCTGACCACGACCTCCTCCACAGCATCTCTAACCCAGATGACGACCACCACCACGGCCGCGCTCTGCTCTTTGAGGATGGGGAGCATTATGGGGCTGTCCTCTGCCAGCTCCATCTACCCTCCTGTGATCTAAAATTGGTGCAACCTGCTGCTGCTGCCTCGACTGGAACTGCCTCAACGGAGGAACCTGGAGCGGATTGCCCATTGCACGATGACTGCTCTGAAAAGTCGGGCACTCCCACAGCTGATGACCATGACCACCACAAGGAAAACAAGCTCCGGATCCCTTGGCATAGGCATAAGAGTTGCTGACTCCGGAGAAACGAGATGGAAAGGGCTAGGACCTACCCGGAGGAACCTGGAGCGGATTTCCCATTGCACGATGACTGCTCTGAAAAGTCGGGCACTCCCACAGCTGATGACCATGACCACCACAAGGAAAACAAGCGTCGGATCCCTTGGCATAGGCATAAGAGTTGCTGACTCCGGAGAAACGAGATGGAAAGGGCTAGGACCTACCCCCAGGTGAACGGAATCTCTTCTGCCCTGAAAATTGGGAACCCCAGACCACAGCTCTGCTTCGTGAGGAATCATGACGATTCCCCTCTCGTGACGATCCGGTCCTGGCCAAAGACCTCTCAACAAACTCTTCCCTCGCCAGCACCTCGAGATATGTCTTCCGCATAAATGGGGTGACCTGGCGCTAGATCTCTGGATGCAAAGAATCCTCGAAATTCCTCGCATTGGCCTCCTCATCTGGTAACAGGTCTGAAGAATATCGTAGAAGGTTCCTGAAACAGATTCCAAACTCTTGAACACTGGAGGCAGTTCCAGAGCAGTCATCGTGCAATGGGAAATCCGCTCTAGGTTCCTCCGTTGAGGCAGTTCCAGTCGAGGCAGCAACAGCAGGTTGCACCAATTTTAGATCACAGGAGGGTAGATGGAGCTGGCAGAGGACAGCCCCATAATGCTCCCCATCCTCAAAGAGTAGAGCGCGGCCGTGGTGGTGGTCGTCATCTGGGTTAGAGATGCTGTGGAGGAGGTCGTGGTCAGCTTCATGCTCTAGCATTGCCAGCCCCAGGTGAACGGAATCTCTGCTGCCCTGAAAACCGGGAACCCCAGACCACAGCTCTGCTTCGTGAGGAATCATGACGATTCCCCTCTCGTGACGATCCGGTCCTGGCCAAAGACCTCTCACCAACCTCTTCCCTCGCCAGCACCTCGAGATATGTCTTCCGCATAAATGGGGTGACCTGGCGCTAGATCTCTGGATGCAAAGAATCCTCGAAATTCCTCGCATTGGCCTCCTCATCTGGTAACAGGTCTGAAGAATATCGTAGAAGGTTCCTGAAACAGATTCCAAACTCTTGAACACTGGAGGTCCGCTGTCGAAGGGTAAGAAGCTCCTGGCGACTGGACACCTTCGAATTTGATGAATGAAACTCAACTCTAAACCTGTCTCGAAACTCATCCCATGAGATCGTTGACTCCTCACGATCCCCAAGGAACAAGAACCACCATTGCCTTGCTACTCCATGCAGCATCGTCAGAACCAAGGACACCCAGTGTTCTTTCTGAGCACGAATCTAACTGAAGCCTATCGTGACCTCCTCCAACCAGTCTTCTGTGACTACATCTGAAACAGAGCCTTTATACTTCTGTGGAATCTGGCGTTGAAACACTCGGAGTGTCTTCCTCCATGTGTCATCGTCATCAACCCTTACTCGGCGAAGATACCTTGGAACAGATTGCTGGACATCTTCTAAGCAAACCTGACGAGGATGTCGACCTGGAGCCATACTTGTAAAAAAACAACTGTTATAGCTCCTAATCCTGGAATATGGAAGACTCAACATTAATGAATTAATTGTTTTCTTTTATTAATTTAGGGTTAACCTATCCCAAGGACTACCCATTCAAACATAGGCACAAATAATAATAATGCATGATCCATACATAGGTCTCCACCCTGCAACTAGTATAACTTTGTTTAGTAGCCATCATAAACTTAATGGTCCATGCAAGAGATCATAGGGGGCCCTAAACGCCTATGTCTCTACTGGTCTACAGTGTTTACCCCACTTTATAAATATGAATGACACTATTTCCCTACCATCCCATGCATCCTCACCTGCGCCTAACTCCAAACTCCATCCTATCCCTCAACCAGACCTCTGATACCACTCTGTCACAATCCCCTCCCCACAAAGTGTACCCCTCCTGGGCCGACAATGTGAGAAGTGTGAGAATGAGCCCTGAGTCCCACCTCCTATAGGCCCCAGGTTGGAGACTAGCACCGAGGGTATAATAAACACACAAGTGGGAGGCATTACCCTCTACTAGAACACATGCAGAAGAGAGAGATAGAATAGGCTCCTATCAAATCCAACTAGGAACTAAAATATAAAAGAAATACAAGTACATATATGAAATGTCATGAAAAAGTACTACAACAGAAAGGGGAAACTAAAATCACTAAAAAGAAAGTAAAACGGAAGCGACCACAAGCCCGAACAGCTCCTCCTCCAACCAAAAGCTAGTAGTAACCAGCTTGATCTTGAACCTGATCCAAGTGACCTAAAAACAGTTTATATATACATATGGTGAGTATAACAGTATACTTAGTAGGATCCTCCCCATGCCTCTCGTTCAAATGTAATGAAAGCATGATAAAGCCCAGTGAACAAGAAGTGAAATTAACTCGCCACCTAAACAGGTATACTAAGTTCCCAACCTCACCAAGGCTACTCTCACCAAGTAATGCATACAAGAATATAGCATATAATAACGAATATCAAGGGTACCCCGCTACTACTTCCCCACTATTTTTCCACTTTTCCCCAATGACATACGTACTGTGCATCTCTCTCCAATGCTTTCCCACAGACACCTGGGCTATACTCCACAATATGTACCTCGTGCCCCACAAAGGCTTGCCCGCAGAAACCTGGGCGAAGCACCACACCATCCTCCCAATCAAAAGTAACCAGTTAAGTTCCGAGAGCCACCACAGTCTGCACAATGGGTATAATACATCGGGTATTATACCTCAAGACATTATAGCCCATACGCCAAGTATGGATCCTCAACCATCACAACCTATACCCGTTACACCTATAGTAGTCCATAGGATACTATATCCAGAATATATGTGTGTGAAATAACCACAAGCCATTATATCCCTCTATACACATATATGGGGAAACTAACTACTGTTCTTGTTGGCACATGTATCTACCATGAGAGGAGAGTGGGGCCAAAGGGGGTAGTTAGGCATTCGACCTCCCATCAGAATGTTGGGGAAAACACCCCCCAGGGCTCAGAATCCACGGGGTGTCTATTTCCCTTACCGACTGGAAGGAGTTGTGTATAGAAACACAAAAAGTATAGAATATATATATAACTCACATCCACACTATGGGCATTACCTAGTACTAGATACAAATACAGCTAACGTCTCTCAGACTCCAGGCTGCTACATCTAAGACTAGGTGTCCTATAAGCACACAAACATTTGAAGAGATTTATTAGATTACTCCATTCTCATTTTGTCAGTTCCACTGTAAGTTAATTAATTCGTTAAACATTAATTAACGATGAACAATTCCACATTAAACTGAATTGGCATCAAATTCAAAGTCAACTGTTCCTTTTAAGAATCACATCACCTTTAAATTCCACTATATCAATCCCTGTGGATTTTCACCATTTAATAAAACATTCATTATAGAATTACTTTTCCATATTCCTAGGCATTCTAGAAAATCATCATATGCTTCTAAACATAAAGGAGGCTCAACACGGTGAGTAGATATACTACCCGTCGAGTCTTTTCTGCCTATAGCAAGAGCATAGACCCATTCTCCCTCGAGAGGCTAAACACGGAAAGCATGTGGCATACCCCACATGTTTTCTCCTCTTTTGGAAGGAGGGTAAGCGAGACCAGCTGCCTTAGCAGTGTGGAAAAGTGAAACAGATAAACAACCATACAAAACCACCAACATCCAGCCATTCCATCACCCCTGGTGTCCTCTCCGACACCCAAATGCATAAACTGATGCATCTCACCACTCTAGGCGTCATCCGGTGCCACAACCACAAGGCCTCCCAGCCTCCACATATCAAAACACCCCTCCAGGGTCACATCACAGCACAAGCAACAGGAAAACAACAATCACCACCATGGGCTCTTGGCCCTTTAACAAACAAGAGGGTAACTCAGAACCCTTTTAGAAATTATCAAACAAGCGAGTCTTTAATCCATATTTAATTATCAGATTCAATCCGTAGGTTCCAATTTCAAAAAAAACTAATCAGTAAGCTATCACAAATATTTAACATGCTTACTCTACCAAATCGATTATCATCAAATTAGATAAACTACAAAAACGGAAACAACCAGATTCATTTACATTCCTCTTTATCTTTATCCAATTAATTAGCAATTATTTCCGGTTTTACGTTCTTTATCAATTTTAATCAAGAAAAAACAAATAATCAAAGTACCCATAGATATCACTCTATCTCGCAAAACATGAGGCAAACCATTATCATGGTACAAAGAAACAATTAGCGATCAAACCAATTCATTTAATCCGGTTCAAGTATTTAATTAGTTCAATTTCATTGTGATCCAAAGGACTAAATCATGCTAATTCTACCATTGCACATACAAATTTACAGAAGCCATGAATCCCCTACCTGGAATAGTACTTGACGTCCTTTTTCCACACAATGGGTCAAAATCCTCTTCTCACGACAACTACATCCCCCAGAGGATGGCACGGTATGAAAGTACCAACCAACAACAAGAAAAAACCATTAGAATCTTGGAAATTACATGGTGTAATATGGAATGGAGAAACAAGAGAAGATGATCCCCAAAATAATGACGATAAAACATACCTTATTGGGAAGATTGACCGAAACAACTCGATTGCATCCAAAAGAGAGCAGAACCAATTCTAAGAGTAAAGATTTATTGTGCAGCTCCTACGGGAATGATTGAAAGGTTCTAGCGTCTCTTAGCTGAGAAAAAAGGGGAAAACAAGGGAGAATGATATCTCGTCCCTTTTTGAAGATTCAATGGGGTGATGGTTTAAGATATAGTTAATTCTTCATTAAAAACGGATCGCATTAACCCATGAGGTTTGACCAAGTAAATACATCCCGACCTTAGGAATAATTAATATAGGATTTATGGCATTTGAATCAGCACTAAGAGTCGTTACAAAAGGATTTAAATGTATTTTACGTCAAAGGAAATGTCAAATGGGGAAAAACTGTTGGAAGCTGGAAACACTATTCACATACTCAAAATTAGGCAAAGGAAAGAAAAGGTCACCGTTAGACCTCACCGTTTGGGAAACACTGTTCAAGGCTATCGTTATAAGGTCACCGTTAGAAGGTTTCCGTTCTGGAAACACTGTTCAAGGCTACCATTAGAAGGTCACCGTTAGAAGTTTACCATTCTGTAAACACTACTCATGTCCACTGTTAGAAGGTCATCGTTAGAAGGTTACCGTTTTGGAAACACTGTTCAAGGCTACCATTAGAAAGTCACTGTTAGAAGGTTATCATTCTAGAAACACTGTTCAATCCTACTGATAGAATGTCACCGTTAGAAGGTTACCATTCTGGAAACACTTTTCAAGCCTACCGATAGAAGGTCACCATTAGAAGGTTACCATTCTTGAAACACTGTTCAAGGCTACCATTATAAGGCTACCATTAGAAGGTTAACGTTACTGTTCAAGCCTGCCGTTATAAGGCTACCGTTAGAAGGTTACTGTTACTGTTCATAAAACTGGAAATACTATTCACAGAATTGGAAAATTGGAAAAGTGTTGGGGATAAGTCTCCTTGACCTACCGGACCACCTCCAGCACCTCATTTTCAGAAAGTAATGGACCGGAGAGGTCCGGGCCATTACATAATAAGAGTGCTTTAAAAAGGGAGATATTTTGAGATGAAAATTCTACAGCATAACCGCTATGCATCATCATTATAGAAAACATTGAAAATAGAAGATAAAGGTGCTACCATTCATAGAATACTCATAAAAGATTATTTAGTCGGAATAAAATAAAAATAATTACTTTTTATGAAAACATGAATTACATACCACATAAAATAGAACTTGAAATAAATAGAATGAAGAGGAATTTACCTCTTGAATCCACCTCCTTGAGAATATCATTAAGGGAAGGGGTTTTATAATTTTTGAAAGACCAAGAGATTCATGGATGTGGGGAGGTATAAGGGTAGGGTATTTGGATAGAACTTTGGGGATCTTCTTGGCTTGTACATGTGAGGAGAATACGGAGTGAGGGGGTTTATAGTGGAGGAGTAGAGATAATTTTTATTATATTATTCACTATTTTATTCGTTTCCTTATGAAAACCAATTTTGTTGTTTCATGGGACCCCTAATAGTAATATGTGCATGTTTGTTCGAACCAGCTGGCCTTACATCATCCATGATGTCATAAATAGTGCATTTATATGATACTTTGTATATATGGTATTTTACAGTATATCTCTATTTATAAAAAATTTGGGTATTTTAGATAAAACTAAAAAATTCTCCCTAAACATTTATCAATGTGTAGAATTATAAAATTAATTCCATTTTTTGGAAATCATTTTCAACCTATTTTAATTTAATTTAAAAAAAACAAAATATATTCAAAAATACATCTTTAGAACTGTAGCCTATTTTATAAGTCCCTAAGAAATAAATTAAGGTCCCTTGAAATTATAACATAACAATAAGACAATAATGTAACAATTTGTGATTACATTTTATAAAAATAATTTTTTATTTTAAATTAATAAATTAATATGAAAATTTTAATTTACATATTTATGTCATAAAACATTCCAATTAATATATAATGATTATTTTCAAACTTTTAAGATGTCTAACTTGTATTTATACATTCATGGGTGATGTTTATATTTTTTGTATGGTTTATTATTCATTAATGTTAAATAATTTTCATAAGGGTGTGTACCTATTCATCAAGAATTATTTTTGTCTTAAGAGACTCTATATATCTTACTAAACACAGTCGTGTATGTCAGATTTTCGATTTCAAACCTCAAATGTGGAGAAATTATATTTACTTGAATAGATTATAACCAAGTGGTTTTTTATAGAAACTGAGTGTTTTATCCATTACATAATAAATCTATTTGTAAATTCCTTGTGTGTTACATATATTCACAAAAAATAGCTTAATATTCATGAGGGATTATGGATTTAGGTTTTCAAGGATTATGGCTTCTCAATCAACTACCATCTCGGTATGGAAAACAAGTTAGAGGATGGTATAAGTAGATAGGATATTGCATTTTAATCAATGGTTAGAATCAACAAGGTTCCAATATTTTATGTTTTTTAGAGGAAGAACATGTGAATCATTAATGGAAAACATCATCAATCCTTTCTCAAATTACAGCTCAACCATACCTCATGGATAAAATAAATAATGCTCATGGAAAAGATGTGGAAATTATAAAAAGGGAGGAAGCTATTAGAAATTGAAAATCCTTAGATTTCATTATTGATGAAGAAGGTGTTGTAATATTTGGATCAGGATAATGTATACAATATAATCTATAAATAAATAAGGGTCATATGAATGACGCATATATCTCAACATTCTATATCAACCTTAGGAGCAAAAATGTGTATTGAGATATCTAGGAGGTCTTTTGGTGGGATTATATGAACATAGAGATTACATAGTATACATTAATGTGCTGTGTATATCAACAAGTGAATTCTGAAGGAAAAAAGTCTAAGGGGATGATGAAAACACTACCCATACCAATATGGATGTGGTAGAACATCACCATGAACCTTTTCACTAGACTTCTAAAGAGATCTAGAGGAAAAAATGTAATATGGGTCATTGTGGATTGTCTTACAAAGACAACTCACTTTATCGTGATTTGAGATGGCTTCTCACTAAATCAACTTGCATGGATATATATCAAAGTGGTGTTTTGGTTTCATTTATTAACATTATCTATTATATCAGAGCGATATTTGAGGTTCTCATCGGTGTTATGGAATAATATCCAACATGCTCTAAGAACTAAACTGAACTTCCGAATGACCTATCATCCTCAAATTGATGGCCAATATGAGCGAACTATTCAGTCACTGGAAGATATGTTGAAAGCATGTTCAATGGTCTTAAAAGGATGATGAGACCAACATCTTCCACTGGTTATAATCTTTTAAAAAAACAGTTTCCAATTGAGCATCCAAATGGCTACATACGAAGCCATTTACAGGAAAAAGAACGGAACACTAGTGTATTGGGACGAATTTAGTGAGCATAAGCTACTAGGACCTGAAATGTTTAATGAAATTGTGGAGAATGTGAAAACCATTCTATTTCACATCATGTCTTCCCAATGTTGAAAAAAAAGATATACAGAAAATTGTAAATGAGACATTGATTTCAATGTTGGAGACATTTTATTTATATGAATATATCCGTGAAATAAGGTCACGTGGTTTCGGAAAAAATAAATGTTAAGTCCCAACTACATCAGCCCTTTCGATATTCTTGATCTTGTCAGGGTTTTTTCTTATCAACATTCACTTACACCTACCATGTCCAAAGTACACTATGTCATTCATGTTTCCCTCTTAATGATGTACAAACTAGACCCTTCCCGTATACTCTCTTCAGAAGTGGTACAATTGGAGAATGAACATTCTTGTGAGGAATAACCATTAAAGATCTTGTATCACAAGGATAATGTTCTAATGAATAAGACAACTCACCAAGTCGAAGTACTGTTGTGGAACCATATGTACAAAGTGTGAAAATAGGAATTGGGGGAGGAAATGAATGAAAAGTACTCACACCTATTTATGGATTATAATGTAATAAAATAAATTTCATGGGTGAAATTTCATAAGGGTGGATTAATGTAACGACCCAATGTAATATCTGTAGAAAATCTATTATTATAATTATGTCATATAATCAAATTAAATCACAACACAATGGACTACTAAGTACTATTTTACCTTTGAACACAATATTTTCACTTCTGTGTTTTGAATTTTGATAATCGGATATCCATCATTGCATTCAATAAGATATTTACAGTCTGATAAAATCAACATTGTTTTTTATGTATAGAAACATACCCTTGTGAATCATAGCATAAACTTGTGAATAATAACATACCCATATGAATAGTAAAAAATAGTATGTCGGGAAATAAAGAAATTGTAACTTCACTCATGACGGTAAAAATACAATTTAGACATCTCATAAGTGAAAAAATTATCATATTATAAGTATTGATATTTTTTTATGTCATAAATATTTTAAGTACTATTTTATGATTAATTTAATTATTCAAAATGGAATTTTATTTTGATAAAATTTAATAATATTTTTTTTTAAATTTATTATTGTTAAAATATATTTTTATGGGACCTTGATTAATTTTTCATGTTGTTATAAAATGAGTTAACGTTTTAAAGTTGAATTTTCTTGAGTAAATTATGATTTTATTTAAAAATTAAATCAATAATAGTTTGAAAATTATTTCTAAAAAATGGAGTTATTTTTTGATTCTACACATAGAAAAATTGTTAGGGTGAAATTTTTGTATTTTTCTAAAATACATGAATTTTTTACTAATGGTAAAATACGATAATTCACAATTAATACTAAAACCTGAATTTCTGCATCATGTTTGACTCATGGATGATGTAAATGGAAATTGGTTAGAACTCACATGAAATTTTTACTCCTTTTTGTTTAAATAATAGGAAACTATTCTTTGTCTTGATCAAAATGTTTATTTAATTAATTAAATATTCAAAATTTAGTCCTCTCCTCCACTATAAACACCGCCCACACTCCTCTATTTACTTCACTCCTCTAAATCATTGTTCCTTGTCTATGTTCTACCCAAATAACTTCCCAACCTCCTAACCCATGTCCAAAATCCCTTTCCCCATCAGAAGATTAAACCCTCTCCCCTTAAGATGCTCTCAATGGAGATAAACTCAAGAGGTAAAATTATATTTCTTATTATTTTGTTTTATTTCACGTACTTTTCTTTTCTTGTTTATTTCATCACCTCCATTCACCAAAATTGGATTATAACTCGAGTAACATAAATTTAATATAATTGTATAATTATAATGGAATATTTTAAAAGAATCACTCCCTCTCATAATTTTTTTCAATAAACGAACATATTATTTGAGATGTGCTGATTTTTCATATTCATGGGCAACATGTTTGGAATTTCCATTACCTTCTTATATACTGGTCATGATCCCATTTTAATGGTTGAAACGGATCCTAATACATTTTTTTTATCATATATAATTTTTTAATTATTTTAAATAAATGATATAAAATAATAATAGAAAACATGTTTATTGGGATAAAAATCGCCATATTAATCCAAGAGTTTCTCATTAATGATTTATATAATGATTCACCTTCACTCCAATTATGAAAATTATTTTTACAACCATGTAATATTTTTTATGTTCAATAATATTATATTACTTCAATTCTAGAAAACTACTCTCCCCATTCATGTTTATTCGTTCATGTATATAAGTAAACTAAACATGAAACAAATGGACCCAAAGAGTGAAATTAAACCACATAACCGACAGAGAAGGTTATGAATGAACACAAAATGGTCATACTAAATAATTTAAATGTAATATACCTTCTAGAATTATTAAATAATGAAATTATTTTTTTTGTTCAGTTCATTAATATCAATGGGAGAACACCATCAGACAGAAGGTAAGGGATCCTCTATTTCTCCCATCTATTAAAGATTATCTTCTATGTTATGATCTTTTTGCATATAATTATAATGATGGGATATGATTTCACACCATCCCCATACTTCCCTAATGATGTAAGAAAGATGATAAATCCATTTATATTTCATTAAGACCTCTTAAGTACACCTAATACCATGGGAATATTCTATAAGGGATTCTTCTCGAACCGCTTTTATTCATTTGGGTTTCTTTTCTTTATTTTTACCTGAATGTATTTGTAATTTTTTTATGTAAAATTTATAAATACTATTTATATTATCCAATATAATTTTTTAGGATCCATCCATTATTCTTTTTTTGGGATATTTATTCTTCTATGTGATTCCCTCCTTGATACTTCCCAATTAGCGAACTCGTTTTACGGAAACTTCCAAACATTTTAAAAAATTTCATGTGAAATCAAACATTTGTTTTAATCCCTAATTGTTTTTATAAAATCATTAATTTTATTATGAAACCATTATTTTTCTACTTCTGGTATTATATAGATTATTATTCCATTTTCTATTTTAATTGTTCTTTTGTATTTTCATTTAAACCCCACTAAAATGTTTTAATGCTAGTAATTTTATAAACACTCTTCTTACATGTTGTCACATATGTTTTAAGTCACCTAACATGATATATTATTTCTTTAACTTATTAATTTCCAGGTATTTGGTAATTATTTTCTCTCATGGAAACTTTTATGACACAACCAATTATTGTGCTTTTTGACATTAAGGTGATTGCTATTTATCTCTATGGGTTCCCTTATGTTCATGAATGATTGATTATATATTATTATATATATGGAAATCATATTCCTTAACATGTTATGATGGATGTGATTATATAGGGCTCTAATGAATTGGGCAACCTTTATTGTCCTGAAACGTTATGTGAAACGGTCATGGCCATTATCCTTGACTTGTGGTACCATGTGCAACAGTTTTTGTGGTTAACCATGACTTGTAATCCAATATATGAAAAAAGACCTGGCTCATGCTGAAGTCATGATTTATGTTGTTTCCACGTTACTATGAATTCATGTCTATATGATCCGATATTTATATGTTAGGATTCTATATGCCATTTTACATCATTGTGTCATGATCTCTAACCCATTAGTTTAATACTTATTCATTTGTTTAATCCCTTACTAGGATTTTAGCTCATTCAATTGTTCATGTGATCCCCAGGGTACCCTATGTAGATATAAGGGCTCAAATTAAGTTAAGATATCTTTATTAAGATTAAATAATGAAGTGTTTTTTAGTTCCTTGGTTTATGTTTTATGTAACTAGTCTAGAAACACTAGTCTTCGTGATCCTAGGATTGTAATCTAATGTTTAATTTTTCATAAAATAATTTTATGTTATCTGTAAAAGGCTATGGTCACTATATTGGGTATCAAAGGATGGTCTAATTACATTTAGAGATTATTAATAGAGATTTGTGTTGAGAACCTTAAGGATGATACTATGTATACGAAATCACCCCATAAATTTGTTTAGTATATATTAAGTAGTTTATCAATATAATGAAACCCTGTATGGATACAAATAGGTTGAGGTGGCTTAGGAACAATGGTATTTAGGGGTAAAACCTGAAAGAACCACATTGTGCTAGACTCAAATGAGAACTGGTGTACGAAAACAGTCCTTGCGGCACTCTTGGTTTGACACTAACAAGGGATCTACTTTGATAATTTCGTGAGTGTAGAACAAACCGTTATTAAGTTAATAAAAAAAAGGGCCCATAAGAATATAAGCTAGAAATTAGATCAAGGATAATCAATATTGAATCTAAGGGAATCACAATTATGGATATACATCTCTATTACAAGTTTATTCTCTAATGTTCATGGATTATTTTTTATGATAAATTTGTAATTATTCAAGACCTATAATTGTAAATTAATTTTCATAATTAATAATAGGAAATAAAAGAACATTTTACAATAATTTAAGTGATTAGAAATGTGAATATTTCAGTAATGATATTCCTGATATGATTGGGTGGGTGCGTAAAACATCATGACATTACTTTCTCAACTGGCTCATGTTATGAATAATAAATTAAATAATTTGGAACACCCTCATATTCCAAGGAAAGAACAAGTTGATATTAAATCCTATATGTAGAAAAGGCCTCCCATGTTTAGTGGATCATCTAATCCCCTCATCAGTGAATATTGGATTAAATCCATTTAAAAGATATTATATGTCCTCAATTGGTCAGAAGAAGAGAAATTTTTACTACGGTCTATCATTTTTTGGGGAAGATGATCATTGGTGGACATTATTCAAGAATACGAATCCCAAGAAGTAAATTGATTCAATGTTTTTGGAGGAATTGAAGATAATTTTTTATCAATAAATATTTTCCCCAAACCCACTATCTCATGATAGAAATGGAGTTCCCCATACTCATGAAGATGGAAGATGATTCAATCGGGGCACATGAAGAAGACATTACAAGGCTTTTAAAGTTGTCCTATGGATTTTTCATGACCACTGAAATCATGTTGTATAGATTCTTTATTAGAATAATGCTGATTCGATGAAATGTTTTTGAGATTATATACATCAAGAGACATGAGGAGATTTTATGATATTCCCCCAAGGTTGAAATAGAGATCGAAGACTCTCAGTGGTATCATGGGCCCAACAACAAGAAGTGGAAAATTAAATCTCATGTGGGTGGTCTCACAATTAAATTCCTTGATGGGAAGAAGCACGATCATCCCACATGTATGTATTGTGGGAAGAACCCTCATAGGAGAATTCTAAAGAGAACCAGGTATTAATTCAAATGTGGCAAGTTGGGACATCAGGATAATAAATGATGATAAATTATAAAGAATCCTGCTAATGTGGAGGAGGAAAGGTCTAGAATTCCACGTTTTTGAAATGGTTTTTTAATCTTTTTAATTTGATAGACATGCTTGATTTAGAACTATGAATTTATTCGTAATTTTGAGTGTTGGAAAACATATACCTATTGTTTTTGGACATAGGTGAAGGACCCAAACGTCTCTTGAGTGTATCGAGTTGTTTTTGAAGTTCCATAACTGAAAACATAATGTTTTAAAATTCAACAAAGATTGCATTGTTTTCGCACGGTCTGCGAAACTGTGAGACCCACTATATTTAACCATGTGGTAATGTTTTAAAATGGGAAGTGGCATGACACATGGGATAAACATGGTATAATGAACCATGCACCTAGCCAATGAGGGGTGTTTCTAGGAGGCATTAGACACTGCACGATTTGGAAAACATTACAGGTCAAACCGTATAGTCGAGTTATTTTAAAGAATTTAATTATTTTAAATTGATATAAAATAAAATTAATACCTAAAAATTAAACAACTCACATCCCCTCTCTCCCATAGAACACACAATTCCCCCTACATGGTCTCTCTCTCAACCTCGCATGGAACCCCCCTTGGTCGATCATCCACCCACAACAATATCCACATGATGTTTATCCAATTTCTCGCACGAACCATCATGGTAAAGACATCTAAAAATAATCCTCCACATTTATGATTGGACTTCAGTCTATTCAACATGTCTAGATGTTCAGTAGAACCCTTGGATGAGGATAATCCATTTTACATTACTTTCCTCAAGGCTAGGTCAGACTAAGGATTCATCATGTGTGGTTCTTGCATGTTTCGGAAACCGCTGTCGATGGAGAGGTGGTTCTGGTGATTTGTTTCCACTGACAACATTTCAGGGTATGGTTTATACTTTCACCATTGATTTGAACCTCTTAAATTAAGATACTTATGTGTAATTGACTCCCTATTTATTAATTAATACGTTTCTGAGTTGTTCCAAGTCGTTTCACATCGATTTGTTTCGTTGTCGACACCCGAGGCAAGGGTTTTCCTCTATTGCTTGGTATGCACTATTTAAATTGCATTATTTAATTATATTAAGGTTCATAGTGTTAAATGTATAGTTTGTGGTCCTAGGTTGTGGCTTTGGAGTCTCAATGTCAAGGGTTAGTTTCCAATGTATGCATAGGTAAGTATATATATGTTTGTGGGTTCCCCTGTTACATGTTTAAATATCTATTGCGGTGATAACAAATATATGGGGCTAGGTTTTCACATGAATATATATTAAAATTCATGCATACGTGAGTGGAAATAGGTATATTCTTATAAGCATATGTTTAAGGATCTTCATGTTCATGCTCATGGCCATGAGGGTGTGGGAAAAGTGGCAAGATGTCCTTTCATGTGTGTTGAAGTGCATATACTCAGTGGGGGAGTATATGATTTTAGTTAGAAACCACCAAGAGCCGAAGTGGATAGCTTGGTTCCACCATGAGGTAGGGTCCCTTTCTATGTCCTGAATTTTAATAATTCTTTAATAAATTTTTTACTAGAGTTTTATTAGAAATTAAATCCATGATGTGATGTATTTATATTGAATTCTATTAAATCCAATTTAGCATGTTTCAAATTTAAAATGATAAAGGTGATAAATTATTTGTATGATACTTAATATCATGATTTTATAATAAATACACTCCAACAGAGATGCACATACTTCAAGATAAAATGTAGTGGTTAGACCATTCTTGCATGACTTGTAGTGTTCATAATTCTTATGCCTTGATGTTATGTTTAGATATGGAATGTTTTGGACATGGACCTGAAGACATTAGAAATGTGGAGTTTCCATTTATAAATGATTAAAGGACCAAGTCATTGTCTAAATGTTTGGTGTTGTTTTTATATTTGGATTACCCATATAGGCAATTTCCCATTTCCAAGGATACACGGAGCCTTATTTATTAAATTGACATGTTTTGGTAAATGGAATGAGTTTAGTAAGATTAATGGGTAAATTATTAATGATGGACCATCAAAACTAATTAAAAAGTAGTTTCCAAATGTTTTGAATGATAATAAAACCTTGGGTAACACTTGGGTTCCCACGTAGGAATTTCATAGAGGGACTAAATGTGTTTTCATACTCATACCTCGGGAGATACATAGATTCCCATGTTGGAATTCCTTGGATGGACCTAGGTTTTTGAGAGATTAATTGGTTTTATGTTTGTGGCAACCCTTTCCATGTTATGGGAATGTAGCAGCGTGAAACTTGACTTTTTAAAATTCCTTGATGGATTCTACTAAATGGTTGCATATAATTTCTCCTTTCCAAACTAATGAATGATTAGTCTTGGAAAGAAGAACATAATGATCAACTCAGACATGATTGGATGGTTGTAATGCTACTTGGCCTTTCCACACTAATGGAAGACAAGTCTTGGCACAATAAATAAATGGTTGCAACTCTACTTAACCAATCCACACTAATGGAAGGAAATACATTTCCGAATTGAATTACGACATGATTACCATATTAAAAGGAATGGGTTGACCTGAGATAACCTTGGATTACAATAGGAGAATACCTTGGGTACTCATGAACCCCATTACGATTCAAGGATGTGATTGGCTTACGGGGATAAACACATAGACTCTGATTCATTTCTTTTCATACATTATTACATGATCCCTTGGATATAATCATTTTTTCCAACATTGGCATGTAGGTTCCATGGTTACATCCCATCGAGCCCTATCATTGCTTAGCCCCATTTAACTTTAGTCAATCAACATGGACTCGGTAGGAGCCTTATTGTGGAATTTCTTATATTATGTACCTTGGATTACACCTTATCTCATATCTAGAATCAGATACTTATAAGTAAGCGCTTCGTGAGATCTATATCACATTAGTTATTCCCCTAGAACTCACTCACCATATTTCATTTTTAGGTTTCCTTATTACATTGTGGAAACTTCACTATTAATAATATCACGAGGTGAAGTTAGCACGAGTAATGCCTCAATTTACCTATTAACATAAAATTGAAATTACATAATTAATGAACTGGTTGTATGTTTAGACACCGTAAAGGGCTGAAGAAGGTAACTTAATTGGTAGTACTTGTTACTTATTACATTATTTATGAATATCGGCCCAAAATTTAATTTATATTAAACTCTCAGGTTTGTGCTGGACACTGGTGGGGTCAGCCTACTGAGATTTATATCTCACACCCTACTCAAGCCACCATTGCACTGGGGTACCCATGTAGTGCTTTCTTATTCAAATGACTATGGACCCTGATTTATTGTTATATTTCTAGTACAGAGAGTAGGTGAAAAGGACCAAGCTAGATCTTGTGATTCTCATAGAGATCACCCATGGGGATTTTCTATCCCTTCCATATTTTTTTATAATTTATTGAAAAGAATTTTGTAGTGTTTAATATTTCAAATGTGAATCAATACCATGTCAAGTATTCATTATCTTTATAAACAAGAATTTTCTACTGTTGTTTATATATATATATATAGTTTCATGAAATCTGTCTTCCACTCCTTTGTCAATTATATATTATTGCTTCCACTACTGATTGTTATTTAATCTATAATACCACTACACAACATTGATAAGAGGGTACATTCTCCCCACTGATTATCCTTACACCCTCCTAGCTAGTTGGTATCTTCTGGTGTATGGGGAGGCATTCTTGAGGTCTTGTGGTGACCGGTCCATCAATTGTCTTAGTGGTGATCTGGGTAGGGACGTTATAATGTGGCATCGAGGTGTTTTTTCTATTTTTCTTACAATATTTTGTAGGCATTTAGGAGGCAAGAAATGTGTCAGTTATGTGTTAATAACCTTGCTTGGGATTGATCACCCCACTTATGGGGAATGACCTAGTGGCCAAGGTTGGGATTGCTTATTTGGTACTCGCTATTACAATTGATACAATATCATCTAGAAATATTGGTGTACAATCCACTTCATATGATTTATGGAATTATTAATATAACCCTTGTCCTGTTATAGTAATGATGAAACATTCTTGCATCATATTAGGCACATATAAATTCACATTCCAGGCATATATGCCATGCCATTTAGTTGAATTAATTGGTTGCCTACTATGTATGATTTGTTTTTTTATATGGAATGCTTAGATTTATAACTATTTGGGTAAATAATTTTCATGCCTTTTATGATTAATTCTTTTTATAGCCTACTCCTATGAGTAAATTTCCATGCTTCTGTGATTTGAGCTTGTTTCTCTATGTTAGCTACTTCTAGTGACATGTTAGCTTACATTATTATATGTAAATAGTTTCATGGGGTATGTTATTTGATACAGTTATAATGGGTGATTGTTCCTAGTTTTATGGTTCATGGTTACCTTATAGAGAGGAAAAATAAACTTGTGTAATTGAATAATTGTAAAAGGATGCTAAAATCAACTGTTAAGTGAAGTTGGTTTTGACTAACAGGCGACAAAAAACAAAATGTAATGTGTAAGGGTGCTTTCCGGTTTTGTATATGGCCACCCATATAATATGGAAAATTATTTTTGATCAAGATAAATTTTGAATTGACAATGGTATCAATTAATATGAGCCAATTTACCATCCATGAAGTGTATGGGTGCTTCGTAAATTGAGAAATGGAAACCCATTTGAAATGTGTTGACATGATGATTTGTGAAATTCTTATAAATGTGAAATATGTTTAGTTTTGATCTTAAATCAAATGGTTAAATCAAAAAAAATGCAACGGGACCCATGTTAGTCAGTTGATGAATGTTTTTATGAGTTGACCCATTTGAGTACATTAATTTTAATGATTTTAGGAAACTGCTATTGGGTTGCATAATAATGAACCTAGATTGGCATAGTGGGACCCTTTTAGGTCCCTTATTCATTAATAATAATTTAGATGCTAAATTTCATATTATGATGTAATTTTGATAAATGTAAATGTTTTAAATGGATGTTTTATAAAAATGCGTATTTTACTTTTTGGGGTCTTGGTTAAAATCAACTTCCTCGTGATTGTTATGAAAAGAATGGTTCCTTGAGGTTTTAATAAAATCTTTTGATTATTAAAAATTAAATGTGATTATATATAAGAGGCATGGAAATGAAACCTATAGTTATGTCTGTTGTTTAAAACCCTAGCATAATGGGATGTTTTGAATTCTCTTAGGGTGCCTTGGAACAGATGTGTGAGTATATTCCATAGGCATTCCATTTATTTTAAATGGATTTATGATATGATTTTGAGATATGTGACTTTTTTTTGATATGACCCGATTTTGGTTTTGAAACATTTTCACTTTAATGGGTTAACATGTGGTAGGTAGTGTCGTTATTACTTAAAAACCTTTCTAGCATTGTAACTTTTCTCACATTTGGTGATTTTTGGGTGACGTTTTCCCAAGTAGGTATTTCAGTTTTACAATGACACCCTTGTTCAGATGGGTGGACATGTTTTTCATAACCTTCTTATGGGATTGAGAATCGGGTAGCACATGTCGGCAGTTGGTTATACAAGCCTTGGGAATGGTTGACTTCTTTTTGTTTGTTTTACCCCCTATTTTTCTTAGTAATGGATGATAGGTTATGGAATCGACTAAGATGATAGTCGTATGAGGCAACACAACTCCAAAAAAATCTTATTTTAATATTTGATATGGTATTGTGTCTTATCCATGTAGAGTTACTAGAGTGTTAATGAATTAGTTTCATCCAAATACTTGGGATGGTTTTAAAAAGAGTCTGGTGTTTTTAGATTCTAGTCTTATTGTTATAAATCAAGCTTGCTTGTGAGAAGTTAGTTCTCCTTCCATTTAGGGCTAATACACTCTTATGTTGGGTAGTGTTGTGTTGAAACTGGTAAATTTATCCTTCCATATAGATGGGGAACAACCTAAGTGGACCATTGGGAAATGGTGAGCTTATCTTGAATGACTTTGAGTCTTTTTTGTGTTGTTTTATGTCAGTGATTGATCTTAAGCATGGCTTTGATCTATTAAGACAACCTTACCTTCCATTTTCTAGGTGGGTTTTATTGGAAACCCCATATTAAATCCTCTTAGTGTACTCTTCTTAAGAGATGAACATGCCCCCAAAGTTGACGTCATCTTAAATGAACTAAGAGTGAATCTATCTTAAGATATGATAATATATTTTAAAGTTGTTGAGCTTGTTGGATGAACTTTGTCCATGTTACATGATAATGTGTGGTTCTTAAAGAGGGTATGTTTGTGCTGAAGAATTCCAAGGTTCCAACATAAGAACTCTTTTGTCAGACTCACAGACTCTAATGTTTTCTTTTGTGTTCCAATAGCCACATAATCCAGTGATCTTCGAGATACGCCTACCAAGTGGCTTGACTCATCTTCTTACCCTTTTCAGGTTAACATTTGGTGATGAAATTATTTTAAATTATAATTCTTATTGAAGGAATGTGGGGTTTTAAGGACATTAGTGTCTTCTGAAAAAGCTTTCTTGACCTGTTCGGTTAGTTCAACTGTAATTAGACCATCTATTTTTAACAAAATCATGCCAGGGGTGTCATAATAACACCCAACATTATGAATTTTACAATAATTCTAATGGTGGAGGTATCGTGGATTTGATTTTCCCATCCCTTATATTAATACATATGGTGGGAATCAATATCTGTCATGTGTTTAACAGGACTTTGAACTGATCATGTCTCTACCTAAATAGGCTCATGTGAGATATGTCTTTGTATTTATGCTGATCATTGAGCATTGTCTCAGGTATAAATGCTGAAGTGTAAAATGAATAGGAAATTCTTAATGTGCATTTGGTGTTGGGAACACAATTCAACCATCTAAACAAAACTTCACCTCCCTAGTAGATCATGTATTGATTACATTATTCCCAAAGGCTTCTTTGGGATAAGATATTTTTAAGGTGGTCCGATAGTAGAATCTCGTGATTTTGAATTGGACAAAAATTTGAAGGTTTTTGATCTTTTCCATCTATTGTATGGGTTAGATTTAAAACTGATCTCTCATTCTTCATTATGAGAGATGGAAATCTAATATGTTTTATTATTTGGATTTGGTCAATGCTCAAGAAGTCTCTTTAGTGGATTGAGAAGTTTTATTGTTTCAGTTCCAAAAAACATAAATTGTTAGAATACAATAGAGGGTGCAATTTTTTCACACGGTCAGCAAAATCGCGCAGCCCCATGCAGTTAAACTTTCTTCGATGTATTAAAAGGGATAGTGGATTTGCCTATAGGTTTCACACAGTTTCCTAAAACATGTACCTAGACTTTTCGGGGTGTGTCTTGAAGGCTGTAGACTCCACCCAGTTTGCACAAAATTTGGAAAATCGTGTGGGTTAAACAGTGTTGTTGGGTTCATTTAAAAAATTTAATTATTGTAAATTAATATAAAATAATATTAATACCAAAAAAATAATGCACTCACCTCCCCCTCTCTTACAGACCATGTTACCCACCCCCGCTGCGCTCTCCCTCGACCTCATGCAAAACCCCCCATGGTTGACAAACCATCCACAGTGAAATCCACGATTTCATCCATCTTCTTGCATAAAAATTCAAAATAACGAATTATGTATTATATCTTCCATTTTTAAGATCCTATTTTCCCTTATTCGTCACTAAATTTGGTTTGGTCAACCCCTAGGTTAAGGATAATCCATTTTTCAATTCACCCCATTGATATTAGGTCATACAAAGGCTTCATTGTATGTGGTAATTGCGTGTTCTATAAACTGCTTCCGAACATGAGGCATTTAGGGTGATTTTGGTCTACCGAAAATATTTTGGGGTCTGTTTAATACATTTTTCATTGTCCAAAACATCATGAATTAAGATCCTTAGGTGTCTTTGACTCCCTATTAATTAATCAACTGGGTGTTGGGCTATTCCAGGTGGTTTTTCTTCGATTATTTTCCTCGTCGACACATGAGGTGAGGGTTTTTATTTTTTTCTTGGTCCCAAACTATTGGAATTTAATTCATTATTTATTTTAAGGTTTGTTGTGTTAAATATGTAGTGCATTGGTCCATACTAGTTGGTATTGACTCACCAAGTCATGGTTGACTCGCCGACGTACTCATATGAATGTAAATATATGTATGTGGGTTCTACAATTCTATTTGTAAATATCCATGGAAGTGAATACAAAAATATGGGGAATTGTGTGCCCACGTATATATATAATAATGCCTGTTTTGGTGAGTTATGACTAGTATATTCATAAAATCAGATGTGTACGGATCCTCTAGATCATTCCCATGGCCATGCGGGTGTGTGCATAGATGGTAGCTTTCCTTGAACATGTGTGGAAGTGCATATACCTAGTTGGAGAGTAGTTGATTTTAGTTAGAACGCTCCAAGAGCTGAAGTGGATTAATTGGTTCCACCCTGAGGTAGGTTCCCCTTCCACGTACTAAATTTTATAAATGCATTAATTAATTACTTACTTGATTTTTATAAGAAATTAAATACATGTAGTGAATTATTTATATTTATTTCTCTTAAATGATATTTATCATGTTTAATATTTAACATTTTAAAGGTGATAAATTAATTTTGTGATAATTAATTTTGTGATAATTAATATCATGCCCTGTCATTACATAGCCCCGTTTTACCTTGGTCAATCAATATAGACTTAGTTGGTGCCTTATTGTGGAATTCCTTGGATTTCTTTCATTGGATTACACCATTATACCTCATCTAGACTCAAATACTTCTATGTTAGCATTCTGTGATATTTATGTTACAATGATTATTACCGTGGAAATGCCTCACTAGATATCATTTTTAGTTTTCCTTGTTACATCATCGAACCTTCGTTATTTTTACTATCACGAGGTGATTTAGGTGATTTATTTTCCTCACATGGCCTATTAACATAAAATTGTAATTAATTAATTAATGAACTAGTTACATGTTCAGACACCAGCTAATGGATAATGTAGGTTCTTTATTTTGTAGTTACTTTGTACAGCTTAAATTATTTATGTATGTCTGCAAACTGTTTAATTTATATTACACCATTGGGTAGGGGATAGACACTAGTGGTGCCGGCCTACTGAGATGTATATCTCAGACCCCACCCAAGCCACCATTACACTAGGGAACCTAAGTAGATCTTTCGTTTTTCATAGGACCGTGGATCGTGATTGATTTCTCTATTGCTTATACATGGAGAAGGAGAAAAAGACTGAGCTGGATATTGGGATGCTGAAGGAGTTCACCCTTGGGGATTTTATGTCCATTCCTTATTTTTAACTATATTTAATATAATTTTGTAGTTTTTACTATTTCAAATGTGTATCAATACCATGCAATGCATTCATTTGTTGTATAAACGGGAGTTGGCCACTATTGTTCCGTTATATATATAGTTACATGAAATCGGTCTTCCGCTGCTTTGCCAATTATAAATTACTGCGTCCATTGTTGATTGTTATTTACTTTGTAATACAACTATGCTAGACAATGCTTGTGGTCATGTGGTGATCTTTCCATCCACCATCTTTCTGGTGAGACGAGTCAGGACATTACAAAGTGTTATCAGAGGTTGTTTTTCCTTATATCAAACTATTTGGGTTTGGTAGGTAGGAGACTAGGAATGTCTCGGTACTTGGTTATTAGTTGTGCTTGGGACTGATCACCCCATGTATGGGGAATGAACAAGTGGCCAGAGAGGGGATTGCTGATTATGTTGTTTGTTGTTTCAATTGAAACGATTTCACCAAGAGTGATTGGTGTACATTTTTCCGCTTATTAATAACAGAATTATGAATATTTCCTTTGGCCTATTATGGTATAGATGAAACATAAATGCATCATATTAGGCACTTGAAATTCACATGTAATTCATATATTCTATTCCATGTAGTTGCATTAGTAGGAATCCTGTTAAGTATGATTCATTGACTTATTGGTACACCATTCTTTGATTTAAACCTATTTATGTAATACATTTGCATTCCTTTTAGGAATACATCTTGTTATAGCATTCTCATGTGATTAAATGTCCATTCTTTTGTGATTTCAACTTATTTCTCTATTTTATCTACTTGTAGTGACATATTAGCCTACATTTTTATATATAAATAGTTTCAAGGGATATTTTAATGGTTATGGTTATAACTGAAGATGGTTTTGAATTGTATGTAATATAGGTTCCTTATGGCTATGAGAAGGAAAACTGTTTAATTGAAACCTTATAAAAGGCTGCTATATTAAATTGTTATGTTATGTTGGATTTGACTAAACAGATCCAATTTCTAAACTATAAAGTGTACGGGTGCTTTTCAGGTTACTCTATGGACACCAATATAATTTTGACCATTATGATAGATCATGTTAAATTCATAATTGACATTCGTATCGATTAAGGAGATATAATTTTCAATCCAGGGAGTGTATGGGTGCATCATAAATTGGGAATTGGAAACCCATGTTAAATGTGAATACATGATGATTTGTAAAATTTTTATAAATGTGAAATATATTTAGTTTTGATCTGAAATCAAATGGTTAGCTCTTAAAAATTCATCCTGACCCATGTAGGTCAATTGAATAATGTTTTTATGAGATGGCCTATTATAGTGCATTAATTTTAATGACCTTTGGAATCTTCTATTTGGTTACATAACAATGAACCCATGTTGGATTAGTGGGACCCTTATAGAACACCTTATTTATTAAAAGGAATTTAGATGATAAATTTTTTATTATAAAGTAATGTTAATAAATGTAAATGTTTTAGAAATATGTTTTATAAACATTCATGTTTTTCATTTTGTGTGTTGGTTAAAATAATGTACCATGTGATTGTCTTGAAAAAAATGATACCTTGAGGTTTTAATAAAATAATTTAATGATTAATGATTAAATTTGATTAAATATAAGATGAATGGAAATGGTACATGCAGTGGTGAAAACTATTTAGAACCCTCTTATAAAGGGTAGTTCAGACCTATCTTTGGTTTTCTTGGAATAGATGTGTGAGTAATTTCCGTATGAATTTTTTCCCATTGAAATGGCTATATGATTTTCTTTTAGGCCTTGTGACTTTTGTTCGATGTGGATGAATTTTAGGGTTGCAGGTTTTTCTCCTTAAGGGGATACATTGTTTTAGGTACCACCCGTAGAACATAAATGACTTGCTGATGTTGTGATTGTTCTCAGTTTTGGTGCATGTATGGTGCCTTTGTCTGAAGTAGGAATTTTAGTTTTACATTGAAACCCTTATCCAGATGGGTGGATATGCTTTTACAGAAAATTGTATGGCCTCGGTCATCGGGTAGTGCATGTTTGTAGCTTGATAGACATGCCTCAGTCATGGTTGACTTAATGTTGGTTGTTTGACCATCTCATTTTATTTGTAATGGATGATTGGTTATGGTATCATCTATGATGATAGGCATATGAGGCATTACGACTCCAAAATAAATAATCATGTATTCTTACGTATGGTCATGGGTTATCTCCATGTAGAGTGACAAGGGAATTGAAGAATTATTTTCATCTTATTACTCATAATGGTTTTTGAATGACTCGAGTGTTTTGACATGTAAGTCTCAACGTTATAAATTTAGATAACTTATTAGCAGTTAGTTCTCCTTCATTTTGCAGCAAGGACACTCTTATGATGTGTAGTGTCATGTTGAACCTGGTAAATGTATTCTTCCATGTATATGGGTCACAACCAAAAGAGACCATTGGGAAATGGTCAGGTTATGTTGAAGGCCTTTGAGGATTGCTTGTTGTTTTTTATGTTGGTGCTTTCTCTACAACACAACTTTGATATTGTTTGAATATTTTACCTTCTAGTTTCTAGGGGTGTTGGACTATAAACCCCATATTAAGTCCTCTTAGTGTACTATTTATAAGAGATGAGCATGACCCCTATCTTGACGTCATCCTAAATGCACTAAGACGGAATTGGTCTTACACCATAGTAAATATTTAAAATATGTAGATATTTTTGGGTGATCGTTATCTATGTTACAAGCTAAAGATTTGTTCATATCATGGATTGGTACGTCTTGAGTAATTTTGGGGATCCCACTTAGGAATGCCTTGGTTAGACTCAAGTACTCCAATTGTTTCTTTTGAGTTGCGCATGATTCCTGAGCTGGAAAACATCAATATCTGTCGGCGAAGATGCTTGAGTAATCTACTTTCTCTTTTTCATGTTTACAATTGGTGATGAAGCCATTTTAAATCACATTTTTGGGTGAAGGACTATGGGGTTTTAAGGTTGGTATTGTATTACAAGAAAGCTATCTTGGCTAGTTCGGTTACACTGATTATAATTCGACTATCACCATTTTACAAAATCATGCCAAGGGTGTTGTAATGACACCCAGAGTTGTGCCTTGTACATTAATCCCAACGGAGGAGGAACCATGTCTTTGAGATCCACCCTTCCGTAAATTATGACCTATGATGGGAAGCACTATTGTTCAAGTGTTTATCATGAATTTTACATTATCGTTTCTATAAATAAATGGGCTAATGTAATCTATTTTTTTGAATATAAGATGAACTTTGAGCATTTTCTTGGGTTGTAATGGATGATGTGTATAATGAATATGCAATGCTTAAGGTATATAGGGTGTTGGAAACCCAATGAATCCATCTAAACAATATGTCACGACCATAGTAGTTCGGGTAGTGTTTATGTTATCCACAAAGGAATCACAGGGATGAGAAGTTTTTATGGTGGGTAGATTGTTGAATCTCTTGTTTTTGAAATAGACTAAATTACGATGGATTTGGATCCTTTTCAATTACAGGATGGGTCAGATTTAAAACTGAGATTTGATTCTTAATTATGTGTGTTGGAACACTTATATGTGTTTTTTGTACTTGGGTGAAGGTCTGAGAAGTCTCCTGAGTGACTTGGGATGTCTCGGACATGCTGAAATATAAAAACATCACGTTTTAAATGACTGTAGAGGGGGCACAGTTTGTGCATGGTCCCCTAAACCGTGTGCCCCACAGCAGGTAACCATGTGTCCATTTTTAAAAAGGTGATCTGGTTTTTCACATGGGCTGCATAGAGTTTCCTAAACTGTGCACCTAGCATGCGCATGTTATGTCTTGGAGGAAAAAGACTCTACACGGTTTTCGTAGAGTTTGGTAAATCATGTGGGTCAAACCACGATATTAGGTTCTTTAAATGAATTTAATTATTTTATATTAAAATAAAATAAAATAAATATTTAAAAAATAAACCACTTGCCTCCTCTGTCTCTCGTAAACTACCTGATACCCCCCACTTGGGACCCCCCTTGACCTCACGTGCAACACCCCTCAGTCAACCATCCACCCGCAAGAAAATTCATACAAATTTCTTCAGAATCCTCACAAAAACCATCATGGAAAAGTCTTCTACATAATATCCTCCTATTTTCTGGTTGGATTTTTGGTCATTCATCATGACTTGAGGTTCGGTCGAACCTTAGGTTGAGGCTTATCCGTTTTTTGGTTATTCTCTTTGTGGCTAGGTCATGAAAAAAATTCATCAAGTTTTGTTCATGCGTGTTCCAGCAACCGCTGCTGAAGGCAAGGAAGTTCCGGTGATTTTGGCCCATCGGAAACATTTCATGGTAAGGTTTATACCTTCTTCTTTTTTTCTCACAACATGAATTAAGGTCCTTAGGTTTTTTTGACAATCTATAGATTAATTGGTAGGGAGTTGAGCTGTTCTGGGTAGTTTCACTTTTATTTTCTTTTTCTTTGACCCCTACGGTAAGGGTTTTCATATTTTTATTGGTTTTACACTATTTTAATTTTTGTGTTTAATTATTTTAAGGTTATAGTGTTATGTGTGTACTGTGTTGGTCCATAATAGATGGGTTTGAGTCGCCCATTCAAGGGAGACTCTACTGCGTATGCATAGGTAAGTATATATATATGTGTGAGTTCCCCCTTTACATGTTTAAATATCCATGGCAATGATTACCCTCATATGGGGTATGTGTGCCAATTTATATATATATATAATGCAATTATAGGTTATTGGTGACTGGTATATGCTTATTAGCACATCTACAAGGATCCTCTTGATAATTACCATGGCCGTGATGGTGTGTGCATAAAGGCTAGGTGTCTTTGCACGTGTGTGGAAGTGAATATACATAGTACGGGAGTAGCTTGTATTTGTATGAAATCTCCTAGAGCCGAAGTGGATGTCTAGGTTCCACCATGAGGCAGCTCCTCGTTCCATGTCCTCAATTTTATAAATGCATTAATAAATTTCTTACTGTAGTTTTATTAAAAATTAAATCCATGTTGTGACATACTTATATTGAATATTCTTAAATGTGATTTAGCATGTTTCATATTTATAATTATAAAGTTGATAAATGATTTATGTGATAAGTAATATCATGATTTTAGAGTAAAACAACTCCAATAGAGGTGAGCTTACTTCAAGCTAAAAAGTTGTGGTTAGACCTTTCTTTCTTGACTTTTTGTGTTTATAATTCTTATAACATGATGTTATGTTGAGATACATAATGTATTGGATGTGGCCTTAATGGAATTAGAATCACCGAGTTTCCCTTTCTAAATGATTATAGGAACAAGACACCGTCTATGTGTTTGGTCTAGATTTTAGATTTGAATTACCCATTCAGGTAATATAACATTTCCATAGATACTTGGATTTTTATAAATGCAATTGAAATGCTTTGGAAAATGGATTGTGTTGAGTTATATGAATGGTTAATTCTTAATTAATGGCCCTAAAAACAAAATACAAAATAGTTTTAAGCTATTTTTAATGCTAATAACACTATGAGTGACATGTGGGAACCCATGTAGGAATGAAATATATGGACCCAATTTTTTTTCATACTCATACCCTAGGAGATAAATTGAATACCATGTAATAATTACATGGATGGACCCAGGATCATGGGTGAATAATTGGATCCATTATGGTGGAAATACTTACAATGTTATGGGAAGGTAGCGATGTTGACATTTACTTTTGAAAATGCCTTAATGTATTTTATCCAATGGTTTCATGCTACTTGGCCTTCTCAAACTAATATTAATCTCGGATTTGACCAAATGAACTTAATGATTAAATCAAACATGATTAAATGGTTGTAATGCTAGTTGTCCTATCCTCGTTAATTCAAGAATAGTCTTAAACCAATAAATAAACGGTTGCAAATATACTTGACCTATCCATACTAATGGAATGAAATACATGGACCAAATGAATTACTATATGATTTCCATATTAAAAGGAATGTGTTGACCTATAGTTTCCTTGGATTCTGATAGGAGAATAACTTGGGTACTTGGGAACCCCATTCCGATTCAAGGATGCTGTTTTATTAGGTTGATACGGACGTAGACACTAGTCCATGTATATTGTTACATTATTACAGGATTCCTTGGATATACTCCTTGGTTACATCATTGACATGTTGTTTCCATGGTTATATCTCACCGGGCCCCATCATTTCTTATCCCATATTTACCTTGGTCAATCACCTTGGACTCAGCAGGTGACTTATTGTGGAATACCATGGATTATTCTCGCTGGATTACTCCCTTATCCCTTATCTAGACATAGATACTTCTGAGTTATCATTCTGTGAGATCTATGTTACCATTTTTATTACCCTAGAACTCTCTTGCCAGATATCAATTTCAGGATTCCTTTTTATGTCCTGAAACAATCAATATATTTACTATCACAATGTTATGTCTTTTCTTGATATGCCACACATGACCTGTAATCATAAAATGGAAATTACATAATTAATGAATTGTTACCATGTTCAGACACTACATGAGGGATGAAGAACACACATGTGTTTTTAGTTACTTTGTACTTTGTACCTTATTTTTTCATGTCTCCACATTGTTTGATTAATATTACATTGTTGGGTATGGTCTTGAAACTGGTGGTGTTGGCCTAATGAGATTTATATATCACACTCTACTTAGGCTACCATTTCACTAGGGTACCAGAGTAAACCTTTCTTGTTCGCAGGATTGTGGGCCATGATAAATTGTTGTATTTCTTATACATAGAGTATAAGAAAAAGACTAAGTTGGAACTCAAGATGCTTAAGGAGATCACATGCGGGGCTTTGCTGTCCTTTCTGTATTTTTTATTGTATTGAAAATAATATTATAGTGTTTACGGTTTCAGATGTTTATCAATACCATTTCAGGCATTAATTTATTTTATAAATTGGTTTTGCCCATTTTTGTTCAGTAATATATATTTATATAGTACATGAAATCTTTCATTCGCAACATTATCCATTGTGTAATAATGCTTCTATTGTTGATTGTTATTTTTTTTATAATACGATTTCTCAAGTCAGATAAGAGGGAATCGTTTCCCCACTAACTATCCATAGACCCCTATTACTAGATGGAAAGCTATGGCGTATGAGGAGGCTCACTTGAGGTCATGTGAAGACTGGCATATCCACCATCTTAGCAGTAAGCCGAGTCAAGAAGATACAAATGGATGTTTAGATTAACACTTGTACAGTAGTGTATTGTTGCAACTGCAAGGAGCTAGGGCATTATGCAAACAATTTCCGTAATATGAGGGTTTATGGAGGCACTCAACAACAAAATCCATGGAAAAAAAGGTATTAACCTATCACTACTACTAAGGTGGAGCTGGAAAACAATGTGGTGGCAGTTACACTTGTTATTAATTAAAATATAACGAACATTCTATTTTATTTTAGTTCTATGAATTATTTCATATCTTGATTTTTTACTTTAACTATTCAAACACCACCTCAAACATTTGAGGATATGTTATATGTGAGAAAAAATAATGGGTAAATTATTGCGTCCATGGTTTATAACTCCTCTCTAGTAAACATTTGTGGAATGATCCACCTGAAAAATAACTTCATAATTCCTTTAGTTGAGTTAGATGTCATCTTAGCCATATATTGGAAATCTTTATACAAAGTCAAAATCAACATTCAAGAAAGGGAGATCACTCTTCATGTGCCAAAGAATCCTCCGATTCCTTTCATGTTGATGGAGGAAGATGAATCGCTTTTAAAAACAGTTTCATGAGGGTGGATATTAATTCTTTATTAGAAATCATGTTTAGCTCTAATGATTGAGACAAAGGAGAGAATCATTCTTGAATAAATTACCATCAAGAGGGATAAAACTAATGTATTCCTCGAATATTTTCTTGGTCTTCCTTCTAACTGAGATGTTGAGATATCAATTGAACTTATTCCTTGATCTCTTCCTATATCAAAGACAACTTATAGAATGGCCATTGTAGAGATGGAAGAGCTAAAGAAGTATTTACAAGAGAATATGGAGAATGGTTTTATATGCCCATGTGATTCGTTGTGGGGTGCACTAGTCGTATTTTTCATGAAGAAGGATGGATAAATGCGCCTATGTAGTGATTATCGTGAGCTCAATAAAATCACAATAATGAAAATGTATCCCCTTCCATGGATAGATGAGTTATTCCATCAACATTGTGGGGCCGGTTATTTCTCTAAGGTGGACCTTTAGTCGGGATATCACCAATTAAAGGTGAGGATGGAAGGTATTCCCTAGACTTCCTTTCATAAGAGGTATGAAAAATATGAGTTCATAGTGATGCCTTTCATATTCACTAATTCTCCAAAACTATTCATGGATTTATTGAATAGAGTCTCTATAAATTACCTAGAAAAATTTGTACTACTATTTATCAACAATATTTTGATATACTCCAAGTTCTTGGAGGAACATGAGGATCATTTGAATACTATGTTAAAGACTATTAAAAGTGAGAATATGTATGAATAGTATAGTAAATGTTGTTTTTAGATAGAGAAAGTATCATTCTTTTGGCATGTTATCGCCGACAAAGGGTTATTTGTAGACCCTTACAAGAAAAAGGGGATTGAAGAGTGGCCCATGTCAACCCCTATAATGAAGAGCGTTATATTTATGGGTCTAACTGGGTATTATAGAATATTTTTTATGAAATATTCATGATTTTAAAACCTACTGAATATGATAAAATAGATTGTATTAATTTTTTTCTAAACTCAAGAATGAGAATACTATTTTAAGGAACTCAAAAACTGGCTAATCACTGTGCCAATACTCAGAGTCCCAACAAGTAGAGAACTATTTATGGTGTAATGTGATGCTTCAAATAAGGTCACAAGCTATGTGCTAACTCAAAATGATAAATTGATAGTGTATGCCTCAAGGTAGCTGAAAGTACATTAGAAAACTATCCGTTACATGATCTGGAGTTGGAAGTTGTCATCATTACATAAATCATATGGCGACACTATCTCTATGGGGAGAAATGTGAGATATATACTAATCAAAAGAACCTCAAATATAAATTCACACCAAAAGAACGTAATATTTTTTAGTGATGGTTGATATATGTCATCATGTGTTATGAATAGTCAATCCTCTACCTTCTTGGTAATGGAAACAAAGTGGAAGATGCTCTAATTAGACAGGATCACACATATTTATCAATAATCAGAATTGAATAGGATACTATATTCGTAGATTTATTGATGATGGTAAAGGGAATCATTAAGGGTAAATGTCATCGATCCTTTGTAAAATGATTGATCAACCACCCCTCATTGAGAAAATAAATGATGATCAATGAAATGATGTGGTAATTCTGAAAAGGATAGACGAATTCAAAAATGGGAAATCCTATAAGTTCATAATTGATGATGATGGATTTGTAAGATTTGGATCATAATTTTGTGTACCATACGATCTGATTATAAAGAAGGATCTTCTCAGTGATGCACATATCTCAACCTTCCATATCCACTAAGGGAGCATAATGATCTTTTGAGATATCTGAGAGAAGTTTTGGTGGGATTATATGAATAAAAATATTACTGAGTATACATCAGAGTGCCTGGTATATCAACAAGTTATTGATGAAAGACATATGTATAAGGGTATGATGCAACAACTACCCATACCAACATGGAAGTGGTAGAACATCACCATGGACTTTGTAAATGGAATTCCAGGCACATCCAGAGGAAACAATGCTATATGGGTCATTGTGATTTTTCTAATAAAGAAAACTCACTTTATCATGATTTGAGAGCACTTATCATTGGATAAAATTGAATGGATATATATGAAAGAGGTGGTAAGGATGCATAGAGTACCTCTACCTATTGTGTCTGATCAAGATCTGAGATTCATCTTGATGTTCTGGAAAATTCTCCAACATTATCTAAGCACTGATATGAACTTCTGTACGTCCTATCATCCTCAAACATACGGCCAATCTAATTGAACTATTCAGATAATAATAGATATTATTAGGATATATTCTATGGACTTCAAAATAGGATGATACCAACATCTTCCACATGCTAAATTATTCTACGACGTCAGTTTCCACTTAGGTATCCAAATGACACCATACAAACCCCTTTATGGGAAATGGTGTAGAACACCGGCATGTTGGGATGAAGTCCATGAGTGTATGTCCTGATATGGTTTACAAAATGGTAGAGAATTTTAAAACCATTAAACATCACATAAAGGAATCCCAAGTCAACAAAAGAGTTACATATACAATCATCAATGTGACCTTGAGTTTAATGATGGAGACATGGTGTTTCTATGCATATCTCAATGGAATAATGATATGATTTTTTGGAAGAAAGGAATGTTATGTCCCATGTACATCATCCCCTTTAATATTATAGATCATGTAGGGGATGTGGCCAATTTACTATCACTTCCACTTACCATGTCCAATGTACATGATGTCTATAATTTATCCCTCTTAAGGATGGGCATACCAGACTCTTCACATGTATTATCTTCAAAGGTGGTATTGATAAAGAATTATATTTCATATGAGGAGTAGCCAGTGAAGATCTTGGATCATAAAGATAATGTTCAGCAAAATAAGACTACTCACCTGGACAAAATATTGTGGTGGAATAATAAGCGTGAAGAGGAATCATGGGAAATATGAAAGGTAATGAAAGAAAAGTACCTGCAATTGTTTATGGTATAGAATATTAATAATGATTTTTCAAGCGAGAAATTTCTGAAGGGGGAGAAATTTAATGACCCAATGTTTTATTAAGGAAAAATAAAGTCTTATAATTATTTCATTTGATCACATAAAATCAATACAAAATTAAATAATAAGTACTATTTGACCATTAATCATAATATTTTCACTTATGTGATTTGAATTTCAAAAATCTGACATAAACAATTGTGTTCAGTGCGATATTTAGAGTTTGATAGAATAAAACTTGATTTTGATGAATAGTAACATAACCATGTGAATAGTAACATTACATTATGAATAGTAATGAATAGTAATACAGATTAAGTTAGACAAAAAATAAAAATGTCACCCTTAGATGTACAAATACATTTTAGACATCTTATAACTGAAAAAACAAAAATAGTGTAAGTATTAGTGTTTTTGTATGTCATAAATATTTTAATTTAAACTTATATGATTAATTTAACAATTTAAAATAGAAATTTATTTCATAAAATGTAATCATAAATTGATATTTTTTTCTTATGGATATAATATAATTTTATGGGACTATGATTAAATTTTCATGGTGTTATAAAATGAGTTATAGTTTTAATGTTGTTTTTTCTAAATAAATAGTTATATTATATTAAAAATTAAATTAATAATATTTCTAAAGTTATTTTGGATTTATTTAGTTTATTTTTGGATTGTACACATCAAAAAATGGATTGGGTGAATTTTTTGAATTTTTCTAAAATTCATGAATATTTTATGAATAGTAAAATATGATAATTCACAATAAATGCTAAAAACCGAATTTATACATCATGATTGAGTCATGGATGATGAAAATGTACATTGTTTTGAAATCACATGAACTTATTACTATTTATGGTCATAGGAATCAAGCACTACTGCTTGTCTTGAGCAGAATAATTAAATAATGAATTAAATATTCACAATTCACTCCTCTCCTCCACAATAAAAACCACCCACACTCCCCTCTTCTCTACACAAAACTAAAGACTAGTTTCGGGACTAGGATCATCCCAAATCACTACCCATGATCCTCCCCCATGTCCAAAAACCTTTGGAATCCTTAAAATACCAAATCCTCTTCCCTTGTGAGGCTCTCAAAGGAGAAAATCTCTGAAGTGGTAAATTTCGCTTTCTGTTTATTTTATTTTACTTCAAGTAATTTTCATTTATGGGTTCTTTCCTTACCTCCCATCACCCAAATGGTATTATAAAATTAGTAACATACATGTAATGGAATGATATTAATCTAATGTGATAGTTTATTATAATCTCTCCCTCACTATCCTTTTATTCTATAAATGAAAATGAAGCCCAAGATGTGTTGATTTATCCAATTGAAGAACAACGAGATTTTAGATTGCTTTACCATATTGTAGACTATTCACGAAAATATTTTAATGGTTGGAATAGATCATAAGATATATATATATATATTATTTAGTGTTCTATAAACCATATAAATTCATGATGTAATATAATAATACAGAACATGTTAATTGGGAGAAAAATCACCACATTAGTCCAAGAGTTTGTCATTAATGTTTCATATAACGATTCACCTTCACCCCAAGTAAAAAAGAATTAAATTTACAACCATTTTATCATCTAGAAGTTCACTATTGTCATATAACTTCAATTCTAGACAACCACTCTCACTATACATGTTTATTCGTTTGTGTATATATGTAAACCGAGCAATGAATTAAACACCCCGAATAATGAAATGGGACATCACATCAAATCAAAAAGATAATTAATAAACACAAGATGGTTATACTAAATCATTTACATATAAAAGAGGTTCTATAATTATTAATTAGTGAAACTAATTTTATTATTCATGTCATTAAAATCAATGGGAGAACATAACCATACTTAAGGTAAGGGATCCTCTCTTTCTCACATTTATTCAAGAATCTCTTCTATGTTATGAACTTTTATGTATAATTCATAATGATGGTGTATGAATTATCACCATCCATATACTTCCTTCCTGATGTATGAAATATGATAAATCCCTTTCTCCCCCATTATGTACTCTTAAGTACACACAATACCTTGCCTATATTCCTTAAGCGATTCTACCTCAACTACCTTTATTCCTTTGGATTTTTCTATTTCCTTTTTACCCAAATGATGTTTAATTATATTTTGTGTATAAATTATATGTACTGTTTATATGCTCCAAACCCATAACTCAATATCCATCCCTCATTCTCTTTTGTGGATATACATTCTTTTAATTGATTCCCTCCTTGATACTTCCTAATAAAAAAACTAGTTTTAAGCGAACTTACCAAAAAATTATCCAATTTTAAGTGCACACAATAAATTGTTTAAATAAACAATAATTTGAATAAAATAAGACTTTTTATTTTTAAAACCATCTTATTTCAATTCTGGTTTTTATAAAATATTATTCAAATTGCCATTTAAAATGAGAATTAGTATTTTTCTCAAAACCACACTAAAATGTATTAGTGCTAAGAACATTCTAAATACACTTCTTATATGTTGTCACTTCTGTTTGACACAACCTACCAAGATATATGACTATATTAAATTATTAATTTCTATTCATGTTTTAAATATTTTCTTTCATTGACACTTTTGTGATACACCCATTCGTTATGACTTACGACATGAATCTGATACCCATTTCTCTCCATTGGTTCTCTGATGTTAATGTATGATTAATTATGTATGATTATTTATGTGTAAAGCATAATAATAAACATGTCAAGATGGATTCCCCCAGGAAGTGAACCAATGGATTAGGTAATGTTTAGTGTCATGACATGTTATATGTAACAGTCTTGGAGGTTATCCTTTACTCGTGCTACCATGTGCAACAGTCATGGTGGTTAACCTTGACTTGTGCTCCTCTATGTGTAATGATCTTCGACTCGTGCTAAAGTCATCATTTTTGTTGCTGCCACATTACCATGAATAAATGTTTATATGATCCCATGTTTATATTTTACAACTCTATATCCATTTTATATCACAATTTCATGATCTCTAAACCTTGTGAAAATATATTATTCTTTTGTTTAATGCCTTACTAGGATTTAAGCTCATAACATTTTTCATGTGGTCCCCATAGTACCCAATGCCGATGTAAGGGCCAATGGAATTTAGGAGATATTTATGAAGATTAAATAATGATGTTTTTTATTCCAATGATTTATGTTTAATGTACCCAGTCTTCAAAGACACTAGACATCACGATCCTTTCCTTGTACTCTGATGTTTAATTATACATAATATCATGTAAGGTTATGTCTAACAGGCTCGGGTTGCTATAGTTGAATGTGACAACATGGGTCTAGTGATATAATAGAAACCACACCATTAAAATGGTTTTCAAGTTGAGGTACAATGAGTTTACCCGTAGATACATAGTCCCCACCCTAGGGACCACCCATATGCCTGACAATGTCATATGACTAATGCAATTCCCCACCTGAAAACACATGACATTTCTAGTGTTCGTTGTCCTCACTCACACAAACCCATAGATACTTCTCAATAAGTCACCCATCTTGATCACTACTCTAGGCCAAGAATTATTAACTATGGAGTTATAATTTGGCAGGTTCCTAAAAAGGAAGGTGCACCTTGTTTACATGAGTCATGCCATCTTGTCATTTAGCCCTTTTATCATTCTGGGGTGTTACATTGACCCCCCCTAAAATAACGTCACCATGATAGGGGTGTGTCCTATCAACTGGAACATCCACCTACCATTCTTAATGTACATGATGTCTTTCATGTATCCCTATTAAGTAACTGCATACCATACCCTTCACATATACTCTCTTTAAAGGTGGTATAGTTGGAGAATGATCTTTCTTATGAGGAGCAAACTTTGAAGATCAAGAATGGTAGAGATAAATTTCTATGTAACAAGACTACTCAACTTGTCAATGTACTATGGTGTTAGCATAAGTACGAAGATGCAATAAGGGAACTAGAGGAGGAAATGAAGGAAAAGCACCATAACTTTTTTATGGCTTAGAATGTAAAAAAATTAAATTTTTAGGGAAAAATTTCATAATGGGGGAATAATGTAATGACCCAATGTTTTATCAATGGGAAATTATTTCTTATAATCATGTCATGTAATCTCAATAAATCACAACACAATGAAATATTTAGTACAATGGGACAATTAAACATAATATTATAACGTTTGTGTATTGAATTCCTGAAATATAACATACACAGTTTTATTCAAGAAGATATTTAGAGTCTAATAGAATCAAATTAGTATTTGAAGAATAATAACATTCCCTTGTGAATAGTAAAATACCCTTTATGAGTAGTAATGAATATTAATAAATAACAAGTTGGGGAAAAATAGAAACATCACCCTTGAATGTGGAAAAACAATTTAGACGCCTTATATGCAAGAGAATAGTCATAGTTTAAGTATTAGTATTTTTGAATGTCATTAATATTTTTAAAACAATTTTATGATTAGTTTAATGATTTAAAATTTAAAATTATTTTCATAAAGTGTAATAATAAATTGTTAATTAATTATCTTATTCTTATAATATTATTTTATGGGACCGTGATTAAATTTTCAAGGTGTTATAAGACAAGTTATAGTTTTAATGTTTCTTTTTTGGAGAAATTATGATTTTAATTAAAATTGAAATTAATCATATTTGGAAAATTATTTTTTAATGAGTTTATTTTTGGATTCTATACATCTGAAAAAAATTTGGGAGAATTTTTCGGATTTTTCTAAAATAAATGAATTTTTCATGAATAGTGAAATACAATAATTTACAATAAATTGTAAAAAATAAATTACCGAATCATGCTAGACTAATGGATGATGTAAATGGAAATTGGTTCAAAATCACATTCAATGATTACTTGTTTTGGTCACATGCATCATACACTATTTCTTGTCTTGTGAAAAATAATTAAATATTGAATTAAATATTGAATAATCTCTCATCTCCTCCACTATAACAACCACCCACACTCCCTTATTCTCTTAACTACTCTCAAGCCTTGTGACATTCACATGTTCTGCCCATATAACTGCCTAAGCTCATCCCCCATATCCCAAATCCCTTGGTATCCACAAAATACAAAATCCACTCCCAATTAGAGGCTCTAAAAGGATATAAACTCAAGAGGTAAATTGTTTTTTCTGATTTTATTTTCATTAATGTTCTTTTTTTATTATTTCATTACACACCTCCCATCACCCGAATGGTTTGATAACTCCAATAACATACATGTACACGAATTCTATTTTGATAATTTTAATGGTTATCATATTCTCTCATTCTCCTCCTTTTATTCTATAAATGAAAATACCATCCATGATTTATTGATTTCACACATGCAAGGATGAAGAGTTTTCTATTATCATTACCATCTTCTAGACTAATCATGAAACCATATTAATGGTTGATCCAAATCATAAAATTTTTATTTTATCTTATTTAATGATCTGGAATACTTATGAATTGAGGATGTAAAATAATAATAATAAAAAAGTTATTTTTGAGAAAAATCACCAATTTAATCCAAGAGTTTATCATTAATGTTTTATATAATTATTCAACTTCACTCCAAGTAATAAAATAAAATTTAAAATCATGAAATTATATGGAAGTTCACTTATGTAATATAACGTCAATTTTGGATAACCACTCTCACCATACTTGTTTATCTGTTCATGTATATTTATAAACTGAACATAAAATAAATGGACCCAAACAATGAAATTGATCCTCAAAACCAATTGAAAAGGTTATAAATTAACTAAAAATGGTTATAATAAAACAATTACATGTAATAGAGTTTATGAAATTATTAATTAATGAACCTAATTTTATTATTCAATTCATTAATATCAAGGGGAGAACAACACCGGACATAAGGTAAGGGATCCTCTCTTTCTCACATTTATTCAAGAAACTCTTCTATGTTATGCCTTTTTACGTATACTTCCTAATGAAGGGTTATGATTTCTTATGTTCTCCATACTACCCTCATTTTGTATAAACTATGATAACTCTCTATATATCTCATTATGACCTCCAACATAAACCTGATACCATGTCGATATTCCATAAGGGATTCTACCCAAACCGCCTTTATTCCATCAGGCTTCTAAATATTACTTTTTACCCAAATGAAGATATATTTAATTTATATTTAAAACTTCAAAATACTATGTATATTCTCCATACTAATGTTTCAAGATCCATCCCTCATTCTCTTTTGGGTATATATATGCTATTAAGTGATTCATTGTTAGGTCAGAAGGGCTAAACTGATGACACAGTGGGGTGAATTGTGTCGATTTAAAAATTTTATGATTCTGTTGATTCACACAAAATAAGATAATAACTAGAATCATTTATGTAACCATTTTTAGGTAGGGGATATTAAAAGACAAAAATCCAAACAATTTATAGTGGTTCGTGATACAAAAATCCCCTATTCTAGTCCACCAATTACACTCTCTACAGGCTTGGTGAATTTCACTAGTAAGGTCCTCGTATCATATGATCGATCCACAACTGACATCCGGAAGTTGTCAGACATAAAAACAATGGATTATAAAATAGAGCCTTCTGGTTATTCTACAAGGAACCGATAAAAATACAATGTATTGCATGAAGATAGCATTCCACCATAATTGAAATGGGCAGCTGAAACTCAAGATATATAAAATGTAGTTTGATTAGAAATACATATATCTTGCAGTTTCAACAACACTCAATTGATAAAAAAGGATCATAGACATTATAAGAAAATAAACTTTGAAAAATATTTTATTTGATCAAATTTCTATAGATATCATAGATTTTAAGAACAACAACAAAAATAGAGCTTCATGTTTCTAGATTTGAACATGTATATCTACAAAATGTTGTCTTTTTTTGAGATGCTTGATCATTGTAGCATTATAAATTAATTTACACAGGAGAACCTGAAGAATAAAAAGTATCAACATAACTGATTGAGATATATGTATGATTTAACAATGGATATAGAATAGATATATATATTAATATATCTTGCAGCAAGATTTCAAATCCGCAAAAGACGCCTGATAAATCGAGTGAATTCAAATTCATAACTACAGATCAGATTAGTCATAACATACCTTAATAATATGAGGGAAAATATTCTCTATAAATGGATCATTAAATCATTTATGACAAGATTTTAATTAGTCTAAATGGAGCTTCAAATTGCCCTAATATTCTGCAAAGACTATTGCAAAAATTCCCAATAATGGAGTAAATTTCAAATCTTCGGTGTTGAAAAGTCAAACGTAATGTTCCATTATAAAATGAAAAAATTAACAAAATTAGTGTTTAAATTCATAACATAGGGTTGATGATCTATACATTAATCCACCTCAACATATATCTATGAATGTATCTTTGATTATCAATACGTTCACTTTACCCAAACATAAGGATTACAATGTAAGGTTGATTACAAAAGTAACACTGATGATCCATATATTTGTAATATTAAATACATACGTAGGGTTCTATAAAGATACATATTATTTCTAAAAAACGTAAGGTTCTTATTCCATTGAAATGTGAATTAACCATTCGTTTCATCGAACATAAGGTTGAATAACCATATGCATCGATCCTTCAATATAAACGTAACGTTTGTTCCTTAAATTACTATCATTGATGAATAGAATGAATAATATTTCCAGTAAATGACATAATGTGAATAGTATTTCCAAAATATGCTTGAGAGCTTTTCTAAAACTATAACGAATATTTCTCACAAATCAGTATTAAAATATTATTTCAAGATAAAAATTATAAATAATATTAATGTTCTGAAATACACTAAAAATAAAATAATTAGTAAACAAACAAAGGTATTTATGAGCATCAAAATAAATAATATTTATAGAGTATTGTTGAGAAAATACACGCCGAAACATATCCCCCATTTTGATGATCAAAAAACCCCTAAATTAAAACTATTATCTTAGCAATATAATTTATAGTTTTGTAAACATTAAGTGATTTTTTTTGATTTGATAGAATTATTTGGATAAAGATGATATATGAAAATTTATCTCAAAAAGGTAAATGTTAAAGATATATTTATGCTGATCCAATTATCTCAAATAAAAAATATTGTTCTGTCAAAATTTTCCCACATTTTTGTGATATTAAAAATAAAATATAGAAATAGATTAAAACACAATTAGTATTGAACAGAATGATAATTGAATGGTATATGTAACTGTAGTGAATAAATGGATTCGGATTTTGGAAATTGGGTAAAAAATAAACAAGCGGATAAAATAATGAAATGTAACATATAGACACCAAACAAGTTCATTGATCAATAAAGACATCAATACAATAAAGTTTGTTACTATGAAACAAATATAGTCATTATATTGGTTCAAGGTTGGAAAAAGGATAAGGATTGGCCGGGTTTGAATTTTTAATGGCTTCAAACATCTCCTTCAGCACATCCCTCTACAATCCTAGATTCTTCATCAAACTGTCTCCTAGCGGAAAAACCAATAGCCTAGATTCATTGTTGACATGAATATTCTCAACTATGTTGACCATCATAAAATAATGAAGACTCTTATATTGCTTCTTGAAAAACTCCAACATAAATGAAAACTGATTTAATATTAATCTAATGCTAATCTCTCCTTGAGTTAAATGATCAACAATAAATTTATGATTCTCTAGAAGAACTCATAGAAGTTCCCATTACACTACAGATCTTCAAGACGAATTTTCACGTTTTTCAACACCGATGTAATGGCCTGAAATATTCTACAAAAATCACGACATGTAGTAAGTGTAGGAAAATTTGTACTGGATTGACCCACACTACTCTTTACTAATTCAAACGGACTGCTTGGATACCTCTTCAAATTTGTAAAATCTGTCTCTGAAACTGATTCATACATGAGTTTTCCAAACTCATCCAGCATTTCCCTTCTAAATTCATCAAAATCCTTTTTAGAAACTATACTCTCATTGAGTTTTTGTCTCTTTATACAAATCGCTTTCCTTTTTTCACTTATGAAGATACGAAAATAAAAGGATTTCAGATTCTAGTGTTCGGAAGGACAATCAAAATTATCGGTAAGGTGAAATGATTTTTTGGTAAATGACCTGTTAGGTAGACGAAGGGATTTTGACAGATGGCACATGTCTTTGTTTCTCATGACGCATATTAATTATGAATAAAATGTTATAATTACATTACATAAATATGTTTATGATAATATAGATTTACTGAAATACCATATTATATAAATATGAAAATAAAATTAGATGTATACAAATACATTTGTTGTAAATTAAATTAATATAAAATAAAAGTGAATAGAATAAAATAAATATAAAAAGTATTAAATTAAAAATTAAATAATCCTAACTCCACCTTATTAAAATAAAAAGAAGCTGGGGTAAGTGGTCACTACCAGAAAATTAGGCTATACCAATGGTTTATAACCATTGTAATAGGCTGGAAAACCATTGGTATAGGGTATACCAACAGTTTTCCAAACCGTTGGCCAGTAAGGCGTCGGGAAATCCCTTTACCAACGGTTTCATTTAAAACATTGGTATAGGTCCTCGAGAAATCTGGAAAACAATTTACCAACGGTTGAGAACCGTTGGTATAAGTTTTTCCAGATTTCTTGAAAAAGATTTACCAATGGTTCAATATCGTTGGTAAACAGTTTCCCACAACTGCTACACAGTAGCACCCAGAAGCACCCCTAGAAGCTACACCTGCATAAAAAAACAGTGCACAACAGCCCTCAGTATACCCTCCACTATACACCTACATAAAAAATATCACAAAAGCCACATACAGACTTCCAACAGTATAAAAAACACCTAAAATATCCCAAAAAACACATGACAACAATCATCCGGTGGTAATTCACCTCACCCATCAAGTTCTAATAGGAATAATAGTTTGATAAATATCTATTAGAGTTGAATAATATATTCAAATTGACTCAAATCCTTTTTTTTGTGATACTTGGTTTGGGTATGTAATGATTTGTGATGAATTTTGCATTGAACTTGAATTGTTTATAATATATGGTGAAAAGATATTTTCTTAGGAGTCTCGTCACTTATGACCCCATGAGTGAAAGTACCAAACTCATGAAAACGAGTCGTTGATGAGTGTAAATTTCAGTTGTATTCACTTAAAATGATTTCCTTTTGAAATAAAAGAGAGACATTGAGTGGTGGCATCCACACCGCACCTCAGATTGAGGCGGAGTTGACTCGTACACATCACAAATGTCCCATGGATACATGTACTAAAGTATCAATAGTATCTGAATTCCTTTGGTCTATTTTCCGTATGTCAGTTGTTGTTTTAACTTAAACTGTTTTCCATTTCAATGAAAAGTGAAACACTTTGAGTGGTGCAGGCCACACCGTGCCACGGATTGAGGCGGGGTTGACTCGTACATGTCACAAATGTCCCATGGATCATTTTCCTAAAGTTTTAATAGAATCCGAAAGCGTTTGGTCAGTTTTCCGTATGTCGTTTTTTTACTTAAAAGAGCATCCATTTTAAAGAAAAGAAAGACACTTTGAGTGGTGTCGGCCACACCGCACCTCGGATTGAGGCGGGGTTGACTCGTACACATCACAAATGAACAATGGATACATGTCCTAAAGTATCAACAGTATCCGGATGTGTTTGGTCTATTTTCCGTATGTGGTTTTTTTACTTAAAATCGCATCCATTTTAAACAAAAGAAAGACACTTTGAGTGGTCTCGGCCACACCGGCCCTCGGATTGAGGCGGGGTTGAATCGTACACGTCACATATGACCCATGGATACATGTCCTAGAGTAACAGTAGTATCTGAATGCCTTTGGTCTGTTTTCCGTATGTCAGTTGTTGTTTTAACTTAAACCGTTGTGCATTTCAAAGAAATGTGACAAACTTTGGGTGGTCCCGGACACAGCAGCCCTCAGATTGAGGTGGGGTTGACTCGTACCCGTCACATCTGACCCATGGATACATGTCCTAAAGTATCAATAGTATCTGAATGCCTTTGGTCTGTTTTCCGTATTTTAGTTATTGTTTTAACATAAACGGTTGTCCATTTCAAAGAAAAGTGAAAAACTTTGAGCGGTCCCGGCCACACTGGCCCTCGGATTGAGGCGTGGTTGACTCGTACACGTCACATATGACCCATATATCTTTCTACTAATGATTCAAAATAATCCGAATGCGTTTGGTCGGTTTTCCATATGCAAGTTGTTGTTTTCACTTAAAATCCTGTCCATTTCAAATAAAAGTTAGACACTTTAAGTGGTGTCGGCCACACCGCGCCTTGGATTGAGGTGGGGTTGACTCGTACATGTCACAAATGACCCATAAATCATTTTCATAAAGTTTCAACAGAATCCGAAAGTGTTTGGTTGGTTTTCTGTATGTCGTTTATTTTACTTAAAAGCACATCCATTTTAAACAAAAGAAAGACACTTTGAGTGGTACCGGCCACAACGGCCCTCGGATTGAGACGGGGTTGACTCGTACATGTCACATATGACCCATGAATCGTTGTCTTACTGTTTCAACAGAATATGAATGCGTTTGGTTGGTTTTTGTTATGTCAGTTGTTGTTTTAACTTAAACTGGTGTTCATTTCAAAGAAAAGATAGACACTTTGATTGGTACCAGTCACACTGCGCCTAGGATTGAGGCGGGTTTGACTTGTACACGTCACATATGACCCATGGATCGTTTTCCTAAAGTTTCAATAGAATCTGAATGCGTTTGGTCAGTTTTCTGTATGTCAGTTGTTATTTTAACTTAAATTGTTGTCCATTTCAAAGAAAAGTTAAACACTTTGAGTGGTTCTGGCCACACCACGACTCGGATTGAAGCGGGGTTGACTCGTACACGTCACAAATTACCCATGGATCGTTTTCCTGAAGTTTCAACAGAATCCGAATGCGTTTGGTCGGTTTTTCATATGTGGTTTTTTTTACATAAAAGCGCATCCATTTTAAACAAAAGAAATAGACTTTGAGTGGTACCGGCCACACCGGCACTCAGATTGAGGAGGGGTTGACTTCTAAATGTCTCAAATGACCCATGGATACATTTCCTAAAGTATCAACAGTATCTGAATGCCTTTGGTCTGTTTACCGTATGTTAGTTGTTGTTTTAACTTAAACAGTTGTCCATTTCAAAGAAAAGTGACACACTTTGAGTGGTCCCGGCCACACCGGCCCTCGTATTGAGAAGGTGTTGACTCTTAAACGTCACATATGACCCATGGATACATTTCCTAATGTATAAACAGTATCCGAATGCCTTTGGGCCATTTTCCGTATGTCAGTTGTTGTTTTAACATGAACAGTTGTCCATTTCAAAGAAAAGTAACACACATTGAGTGGTCCCGACTACACCGGCCCTCATATTGAGGCGGGGTTGACTCGTACACATCAAAAATGACCCATGGATCGTTGTCCTAAAGTTTCAATAGATTCCGAATGCGTTTGGTTTGATTTCCATATGTCAGTTGTTGTTTTAACTTAAACTGTTGTCCATTTCAATGAAAAGTGACAAACTCTGAGTGGTCCTGGCCACACCGGCCCTCGGATTGAGGTGGGGTTGACTCGTACACGCCACAAATGACCCATGGATCGTTTTCCTACAGTTTCAACAGAATCAGAATGCGTTTGGTCGGTTTTCCGTATGTCAGTTGATGTTTTAACTTAAACAGTTGTCCATGTTAAAGAAAAGTTATACACTTTGAGTGGTGTCGGCCACACCGCGCCTCAGATTGAGTCGGGGTTGACTCGTACACGTCACAAATGACCTATGGATACATTTCCTAAAGTATTAACAATATCCGAGTGCATTTGGTTGGTTTTCCATATGTCAGTTGTTGTTTTCACTTAAAATCATGTCCATTTCAAATAAATGTTAGCGGTGCCGACCACTACTTCAATGCACATTTTCCATATCATATTCCACATGCATAAACATGAAATACATGGATAACTAAGAAGGATGAGTAAAAAAATAGAAAAATGAGCATCACAGTACAAAGGAATACTAAAGGTCTATGTAGTAGACTAATCATACAATAAGAATCAAGTGCAAAAAACAGAATCTGAATGCAACGTCCCTATGAAGCAGAGGAAAACCCCAAAGTGGAAAACCATGTTAAAAAATAAAGAGTTATACAGAATTCAAAAATGTAATGGATCAATCTGCCTATGATCGCCATCACCATCACTACTATCATCATCAGCCTCATCCTCACCGCCATCCTTGTCCTCGGCATCGTTCTCATCCTCGGCATCATCCTCGCCCTCGGCCCCATCCTCGCCCTCGGCCCCATCCTCACCCTCTTCCACATCCTCATCCTCGCCCTCTTCCTCTTCAGCATCCTCGTCATCACCAGGAACGTCATCATCTCGATCGCCACTAGAGCTGCCACCTGGGGCATTGGATGATGCACCCATCGACGACATAAATGTCTGACAAGCCGCACTGGCCTCTGTTGGAAGTGATGAAGATAAATCTCTCATCAGTTTCATAAATTCTCTATCTCTTGTTTGAAGTTGTACATCCAACTCTGTGACCCTTTTATCAGACTGTCTTGCATGCTCCTTGATCTGTTCCAACTCGTTGGTACTAGAATGGATACCTGGAGACGACCAATACCTCGTCAGGACTATATTCTTACCAGGTCGACAGTGTACTCAACCAGAGTGCTCATCTCCCAAAACCTGATATAAATGATCGTGTGGCCCCAAATTGTCAGGCTCCTTGGAATCAAGAGCCTCTAAAGCATCCTGTAAAAAATTTTAATAGATTATTATATTTCAAATTAGATATTAAACTTTGAAATAAACACATTAAAACTTACAATCTTCTCTTGGGTCGGTTCATTTACCGCAGTTCCATATTTTTTTCTTCTAGTCAAGCAAAACAATTTTGCTCAAGGGATACATCCTTCAATATTCATTTTGTGCTTCTATAATGACATTGAAACAATATAAAGTTAAAGTATAATCATATATTCATTATTCAATAAATCACATAATTTATGTAGGATCCAATAAAAAGGGAATGTCCTAAAGGAAAATTATAAACAACTATATCGTACCTGCTGCCTCTCATGATCTGACATTATTGTGCGCCCCAAAGTGTGGAGGTATTTCTTTGAATCAATGTTTTTTTTGTTTTTTTCATAATATTCCTAAATAATGATTAATAATTAATAATATTATATTAATTAAAAATATGAAAACCCTCATTTAAATAACTCAAATGAGATTAATACCTTAAATTTGGCAGTCTCCCAATGGGTAATCATTTGGCGATATTGTTCTATCGGGCAGTCATCCACGATAGGTAATGTATCAAACTCCATGCCCACTCTATCACACCAGCCAACATACAGCTCATTCTTATTAGCTCTCCAAAGCTCTCCAAAGCTCTCCAATCTCTTTTAAACGCACTGGTCGTGCACCTTCGCCATCAGGGAAATTAAACCGAAGATGAAACCAAATTGATTAGTTCATTTAAATACAAAAATATACTACATTAAATCCAATAGATTTTTTACCCATATTTGTGCCCACGCGTTATCCTTGACTTCGGGTGGCAGATGACTCCGAGAGAGAGGGCTGACCGAAATGATATCGGAGTATTTGGCTAGCGTCGCCAAAAAACCGCGACATTACTGCCCAGATTTCTCAATCATTTGTCCATCAACATTGTATTCTACCATCAACTGTGTCTGGCTGTTCCATACAGCATGCAAGCGAGTACGCCCCCTCCCCCGCCACCTATCTGTAAATGAATATGTTATTGAAGACAAATAATATCAATACAAGTTATAATAAAAATAAATTTTGGTATAAAAATTTGATAGAGTTATATAAATATACCTGTGGTAGTCGGATCAATGGGTGAAGAAGCTGAAAGAATATCCTGTACAGGTGGAGTGTCCCTCAGTGTATGCTCCTCAGCCACATACTATGTCGCAACAGGAGTTGAAGAAGGTGGAATATAATAACATGGAGAAAATGAACCAGAAGCACAAGATGATGGCATAGACGTCTGGCCAGGTGGTAGTGTAAACATCGGAGGTCTAAATATCTCATATGTCCCTGATGACACGCCAGGATCAAAGTAGGGCATAGAAGATACGTCTGTGGTAGTGGATCGTCTAACTCTCGCCCCATGAGCCCTCGTACCACCAACCTCTCTACTGGGAGCAATATGAGGCTCCTCGTCAGTTATCTGTCGTCTAGGGTGTGGATCCTGAAAAGAAGTTTGATAGAAAAGTAAACACATGATATTATAAGTTATTGAAATATTTATATTTGAAATAAAATACTCACAATAGGGATGAAGGGAGGAACACCCATATGTACCATGCGACGATTATTATCTGTCATCTTTTTTCGCCGCCTCTCTTCAATGGGTGTCATTTCCTTCAATGAAAACAAATATTGAAGTAATTAGAAACAGATAACTAATGTGTAACCCAAAAAAAATATAGAAAAACCATTATGATAAAAAGAACATAATGAAACAGAAGATTTATGGTGTTATGAAGGTAAGTACTAGGATACACTCTCTGAATGATATAGGTGAAACATGTAGGTGTGAACACGACTGTATGATTCTATATATTTCCCACCATAACTTCGGGTTTACAATCAACTCTGACAATTGAGCTGTTGGGGTCATCATAAGTAATAAACGAATTTCTTCCAATTGCTGTAGGGATAGTGTCAACTTCATCATCACCATCATCAAAAACATATCTGGGATTTACTTCAATAATTACACCAAATTTAGGATGACGATGATCTTTGACATAAAAAACTTGTTCCACCATTGATGCCAATTCATATGGTTCATCAGTTCCAAGAGTGCGAGTCATGTCAATAACTCGAAATCCACAATCATCAATAAAGGTTCCTTTCCTCGTCATTGAATCAAACCATTGACATTACATCATCGTGACTCGACCATGCGAGTAATAATCCAAAATTATTATTTTCTCCACGACACCATAATAAGCAACATTTTTAGAACGAGCTCTAGTGTTCGATGAACTGGCATAACAGTCTGTTGTGGCAGTTAGCATAACACCATTATGCTGTGTTATCATGTTTCTTTCTCATTCAGTGATAAAAAATTTGTATCTATTGATCACAAGTGATTTACAAGCACGAACCATGGTATTAGGACCAAAAGCCAAAGCTCTTATTTCCTCAGAAATAGAGTCTGTAGGCAAACTCGATACCTGAAATATAAACAAATAGTAAACTTAATTAAATATTATTTTTATTTAGTTATTACAGAAATATTTTTACCTTCAATTTCAACCAAGCAGAAAACCCTTTGCTATGAAAAGTCCCCTTCTTTCTCAAAGATAAAGAATGATGCTTTCTATATATTAATTATTTATGTTCCCTTTAGATAAAAATTATAATAGTTTAAAAAATATTTAAAATTACAAGAGATAAGATAAGAGATACATGTACAATTAACTTACTTTATATACTCATCGAACAAATCACAATTGAACAACACTGTGCGATGTGCCATCTCTCGCTCTTCAAGGCTTAATGTTGTCGATGTATATGATCCCGGAATTCCTCCTGTCTGAGGAAGTGATGGAAAACTGGGTTCAATTTTCCCATATTGTTCTTCTTCATTTCTCATTGGTATTTTTATTCTCGTAGTATGATCATACAAATACATTGAGCAGAAATCTATACATTCTTGAGCCAAGTAACCGTTCACAATAGAACCTTTAGGATAATTCTTGTTCTGAACATATGATTTCAATGTGCACATGTTTCTTTCAGTTGGATACATCCAACGGAAAGCAATGGGTCCTCCAAGAAGTATTTCGGTCGGAAGATGAACAGTCAGATGCAACATGCATGTAATAAATGATGGAGGTAATAATTTCTCTAACTCACACAAAATTAATGGTGTCTCTGCCAACAGTTTTTGCACGAGGGATTTGGACAGCCTCTTAGCACAAAGATCTCTAAACAAATAGCACAACCGAATAACTGAGACTCTAACATTATTGGAGAAGAGATGACAAATTGCTATTTGAATCAACTCATGCAAAAGGGCGTGATAATCATGAGTCCTCAAAGATTTCAACTTCAACTCTTTTCTGTTGACCCGTTTTGAAATATTTCTTGAATAGCCATCAGGAACATTAATAGTCTCTCGCACTTCCAGAAATTAATTTTTTTTCAGCAGGAGTCATCACATAAGAAGCACATGGAACTTGCCATTTATTTTCACTGATACATACATGATGCAATTCTGGTCTGATCCCCCAATCTACCAAGTCGCACCAAGATCATAAATCATCTTTTGTCTTCCCCTTGACATTTAGAAGAATTGAAAGCAATATTTCACATATATTTTTTCAAAGTGCATTACGTCTAAGAAATGACGTAACAAGTTGGTTGACCAATATGACAACTCAAAGAATATACTCTTCTTCTTCCAATTGTAACAGGTATCATTGGAAACGTTATTCCTCTTTCTAGATTTCATTAAACTCGTCCCAAATGAATAACTGAAATCTTTCAATTCATTAAGCACATCAGTTCAAGACATACGTTGAGGTGGATCTTCATTCTCCATGGTATTTTCAAATCTTCGACGATTGTTTCTATATAGATGGTTCATTGGAAAGGATCGTTGATGTCCCATAAAACTAAAACTACGACGATATTTCAGTATTCTCTATCAAGTATTCTTCATACAAATAGGACATGACAATTTTCCTTTTGTGCTCCATCCAGACATCATTGCATAAGCAGGAAAATCATTGATAGTCCACATAAGTGCAGCACACATCTGAAATATGTCTTTCGAACATGCATCGTATGTGATCACACCCACATCCCGATGAAGTTTCAACTCTTTTATTAAAGGTTGCATGTATACATCTATATCATTGTCGGGATCAGAAGGGCAAGATATCAGTATACTCAAGAAAGTGTAAGGCTTTTTCATGCACAACCAAGGGGGAAGGTTATAAATGTGTATGAAAACCGGCCATGTGCTGTGCGAAGTAAGCATCTTCCCAAATGGATTAAAACCGTCACATGAAAGACCCAGTCTCACATTACGCACATCGGCTGCAAATTCAGGATATCGAGCATCAAATCTCTGCCATGCAAATCCATCTGTAGGGTGAACCAACTCTTCATTATTCTTTTTTCTCTCGATGTCATGCCATCGCATTTTTAAGGATATTTCATCAGACATGAAAAGTTTATGTAATCTGAGGATCAATGGAAAGTGCCACATTACTTTTTGTGGCACACAAGATGGTGTTCCATCATCTTTTGGCTTCCATCGGGAGGTTCCACATTTTATACAATCATTTCTTTCAGTAGTTTCCTCCCAAAATAAGCTGCAATCATTCGGGCAAGCATGAATTTTTTTTTGAGAATCCAAGTTCATCAACCAACTTCTATGCCATATAGTGGTTTGAGGGAATATCTGCTTCATCTGGAATTAATTCCTTCATGAAGGTAAGAATATAATCAATTGTAGTATTTGAAATCCCATACATAGTTTTCCCATGAAACAATCGGATTAAAAATTCTAAATTTTTCATTTTATCACATTGCCGATATACTGGAGTTGTCGCAACATCATTCAATTTTTTCACCCTATCAACATCATCATTTTCATTGGACGCATCATGTCTGCTTATATTGAAATCTTGTTGGCTGGAAATCCTTTCCTTCTCATGATGTCGAATAAATGGAAACCGGTCATATATCAAACTCTCCAATTCAGTCCTATCATTTGGATCATCAACATTTTGAGATTCTATTTTCTCTCCATTGTGATTGCACACATAATAGTCTGTTTGGAACCCATATTTGGTTATATGATAGCTAACTGCTTCACGGATCAACCAAGGTCTTCCAACACAATTAAAACATGGGCAGTGTATGCGACCACTATCTGAAGCCTTGTCAAATCCGAAATCTAGAAAGCTGTTCAAATTATTTAGAAAATCGGTTGAAATCTGATTATTTTTGTACATCCAACTTCTATCCATTCTGTAAAAAAATCGAAATAAGTCATTTCAAATCAATTCAATAATATTAAAGTTTAATCAAAAAAATATTTACGTAAATGACAATTGTTTACTCTATATAAAAGCATAACTGACACATCACTCTATATGAGAATCATATTAAGAAATACAACAAAATACATTGTATATAAGAAAATAAGATACAAAATTTCTAATACCTATATTCACGGATTGACCAGTAAGATATTGGATGTGGATCAAGGAATACATAATCCTTAAGGGTCCGGTTGGGAGTATATGAGTTTTATACTTTAACTTCTCCAAGTAGATCAGGATGAGGAGTAGGATGAGGATCATGGGAGTGGCAGGACTATCCATGGGGGGTGTGGCATGTCTAGGGGGTGAGGGGTGTCTAGGGGGTGGTGGGGCCGTCCGGGGGGTCGGAGGTGTCCAGGGGGTGGGGGGCTGTCTAGGGGGGTCGGGGTGTCTAGGTGGGCGGGCTGTCCGTGGGGGTGGACAGGTTGTCCAAGCGGGGCGGGGTGTATAGGTATATTTATATGAAAAGAATACCCCCACAATAATCATGTATCCCTGTCATTAGTCTAAACCCTTAAAACACATAAATGAAGATAGTATGAACATTTACTAAAATATTTAACACCATACGATTGAAAATACAATCTAAATATTGTTTGAGAGGATATAATGGTGTGTGTGAAAAAAATGATATTAAATCTATTTAAATGAATATGGAACAAATGATGGTTTATAATACACTAAGAGTACCTCAAACAATCCAAAACCACTATAGCACCACCCCCTTGGATAGCCCGCCCACCCCCCTCGACACCCCTTCTACGTATGGACATCCCCCACCCCCTTGGATAGCCCGCCCACCCCCTAGACACCCCTACCCCCCATGGCCAGCCCACCCACCCCCCCTGGACAGCCCGCCCACCCCTCCTTGATAGCCTGACCACCCCCGTGGACAGCCCGTCCACCCTTGTGGACAGCCCGCCCACCCACGTACCCCCCTGGGATAGCCCCGCCCACCCTCCCAAACAGACCACACCCCCTCCCCTGCAACCCCACCACCTCCACCTAGACATACCAACCCCCCTGGACACCCCACACACCCCTCACCCACCAGGACACCCCACCCAGACACCCAGGACAGCCCACACCCCCTGGACAACCCCACCCACCCCCATGGACAGCCTTTCCCACCCTCGTGGACAGCCCCACCCACCCCCGTGGATAACCCACCCACCACTGTGGACACCCCTACCCATTAGACAGCCCAACCACCCCCTTGGACAGCCCACCCACCCCCCTCGACACCCCTTCTCCCTATGGACAGCCCCCACCCCCTTGGATAGCCCGCCCACCCCCCTGGACACCCCTACCCCCTGTGGCCAGCCCACTCACCCCCCTGGACAGCCCGCCCACCCCTCTTTGACAGCCTGGCCACCCCCGTGGACAGCCCGTCCACCCTTGTGGACAGCCCGCCCGCCCCCGTACCCCCCTGGAGACACCGTACCCCCCCGGGATAGCCCCGCCCACCCTCCCAAACAGCCCACACCCCCTCCCCTGCAACCCCACCACCCCCACCGAGACATACCAACCCCTCTGGACACCCCACACACCCCTCCCCCACCAGGACACCCCACCCAGACCCCCAGGACAGCCCACACCCCCTGGACAACCCCGCCCACCCCCATGGACAGCCTTTCCCACCCCCGTGGACAGCCCCACCCACCCCCGTGGACAGCCCACCCACCCCCGTGGATGCCCCCTACCCCTAGACTGCCCAACCACCCCTGTGGACATCCCACCCACCCCCTCGACACCCCTTCTCCCTATGGACAGCCCCCACCCCCTTGGATAGCCCGCCCACCCCTGGACACCCCTACCCCCTGTGGCCAGCCCACCCACCCCCCCTGGATAGCCCGCCCACCCCTCCTTGACAGCCTGACCACCCCCATGGACAACCCTTCCACCCTTGTGGACAGCCCGCCCACCCCCGTACCCCCCTGGACACCCCGTACTCCCCCTGGATAGCCCATCCCACCCTCCCAAACAGCCCCCACCCCCTTCCCCACAACCCCACCACCACCACCTAGACATACCACCCCACCTGGACACCCCCACCCACCCCTCCCCCACCAGGACACCCCACCCAGTCCCCCAGGACAGGCCACACCCCCTGGACAACCCCGCCCACCCCCGTGGACACCCCTACCCCCTAGACAGCCCAACCACCCCCGTGGAAAGCCCACCCACCCCCCTCGACACCCCTTCTCCCTATGGACAGCCCCCCACCACATTGGATAGCCCACCCACCCCCCTGGACACCACTACCCCCCGTGGCCAGCCCACCCACCCCCCTGGACAGCCCGCCCACCCCTCCTTGACAGCCCGGCCACCCCCGTGGACAGCCCGGCCACCCTTGTGGACAGCCCGCCCACCCCTTACCCCCCTGGACACCCCGTACCCCCCTGGATAGCCCCGCCCACCCTCCAAAACAGCCCACACCCCCCTCCCCTGCAACCCCGCCACCACCACCTAGACATACCACCCCCCTGGACACCCCACACACCCCTCCCCCACCAGGACACCCCACTCAGACCCCCAGGACAGCCCACACCCCCTAGACAGCCCCGCCCACCCCCGTGGAAAGCCTTTCCCAGCCCTGTGGACAGCCCCACCCACCCCCGTGGACAACCAACCCACCCCCGTGGACACCCCCTACCCCCATAATCAATTATCCAAAACATATCAAATTGGTTTGAACAAAATCCATAATTCCCACAATCCATTATCCAAAACATGTAAACATTCACGATAGCCTCCCCCAAGTCTGATTTACATGTTTTTAACAATCTCCTTCCAAACATAGAATATAAAAACATTAAAGAAGTCTTCACAAACACAAACAATATCCTATTTAGATATTAATTTCAATAATAAATTAAACCACCAACACCTGGAAAAAATATATTCATTAAAATAACTACAACAATATGGTTGAGATCCAATTTTACCTATTCGTATGGGGGGTGTACCTGTTGGGATGGGGGGTGCTGGTGTTCGAATTCGCGAGAGAAGTGGAGTCGTATGGGGTTCGTGAGAGCAGTGGAGCGAATAGATTAGGGCTCTGTCCGAATGGGGAGAGGAGATCACGATTTGGAATTTGGGGAAAACCATTGCCAACGGTTTATAAAAACCGCTGGCAAAGGAACACCTTTCCCAACGGTTCCAGTGAACCGTTGGGAAAGGGTCCACCGAAATTCCCTTTTCCAATGGTTTAAAAAAACCATTGGTAAAGGCTCACTATACCAACGGTTTAAGTAAACCATTGGTATACTATCGTTGGGAAAAGACCAAATTCCAGTAGTGGTTTTAGCAAAAATATCAGCTAATTGATATTTACATTTAAAAAATTCTAATGATATTTCGTTTTTAAGAACATGATCTCTTAGAAAATGATTTCTAATATCAATAATCATAGCTCTAGAATGACTTATTGGATATTTTTGAAATATTTATTTCACTTCTATTATCACATAAAATAGGTGTTTTATAAAAATTAAGTCCAAATTCCATTAGAGTGTTTTTCATCCACAAGACTTGTGCATAGAAACTACCTTAATATACATACTCTACTTCTACTGTTGACAGTACAACCACATGATTCTTATTACATTACCATGACACTAACAATATTCCTAAAAACTGACAGGTTCTTGAAGTGCTTTTTCTATATAATCTACAACCTCCAAAACCTGCATCTAAATATGATAATAAATTAATATCATAACTTTTTGGATAATGGAGAGATTGAACAACTGTTCTGTTTAAATATCTAGAAATAAAAGTTACAACGTCAAAATTGGATTATTTTGGATTTGATTGAAATCTAGCACAAAGACATAATAGAAAAATAATATAATGTCTGCTAGTAATAATATATAGTAAAACTCCAATCATACCTCTATATAACTTGTTGTCAACTGTTTTTCTAGCTCCATCCATGTCATGATGAATACTAGTACACACGGGAGTTGAATATGTGTTGGTCATCGCAACACCATACATTTTCAATAAATCATTAATGTATTTACTTTGATTTCATAGATTTCAATAAACTTTTAGATAAATTTGATGTCCTAAAATGAAATTTAACTCTCCTATCATGCTCATTTCAAATTTTTTTCATTAGTTCTAAAAAATTATTACAAGGTATTTTATTAATCGACCCAAAAATAACATCATCAAAATAGAATTTAAATAATAATAAATCAAAACAAACTGTTTTCCTAAAGAGGGTTGGATCTACCAAACCAACATTAAAACTATTTTCCAATAATAAATTAACTTAATCATTTATAACAATCTCACGGTTCATGTTTATGTCTACAGAGAAATTTAGTATGTTTGAAAATAAAATATTGTATTGAGAATTTTCAAAACTAGAATGTTTGTCAACATAATCATCCTCCACTAAATATCTATTTAAATCAATTCTTTTACATCAATTTATTATAATTTAAATTTATATTAGATGCATAGGCCAAAAAAATTATAATTTCTTCTATTCTAGCTACGGGATTAAAGGAATCATCATAATCTATACACTCTTCTGTATTTTACCCTTTGGCTACAAGTCTAGAATTGATTCAAGTTATAATACCTAGATCATATTGTTTATTCATAATGACCCATTTAGTTCCTATAGTTGGAAAATTCAATTGACTTTCCACTAATTTCCATAACTTGTTTCATTTAAACTGATTTATCCCTTCTTGCATTTCTAACATAGAACTTACATCTTCAATGTCTTCTTCAAAAGACTTAGGATATAGCTCATATAGAAAATAAGAAAATTCCACTTGTTTTGTTACACTTCTTCTAGTTTTTATTTCTATGTATAGATCTCCTATAACTGTATCTAATGGGTGATTCATTAGTAATCTAGACTATCTATGCAAGTCACTTTTAGGTTTATCAATATCATATTCTTCTGAACTGGAATGAATTTTATTTAAATTTTCAAACACATTTCTCGTGTTATCATGTCCCATGTGTTTAGAAGAATCAAATGATTCACCTATTTGATATTACTCTTTTTTAAAAGGATCAGTTTCATAAAAATCACATGAACCAATTCTTTAATAATCCATGACTTTTTATTAAATACTCTATAATCATTAGATTTTTCAGAATATTCTAATAATATTCCTTCATCATCTTTTAAACCAACCATTACAATATTATCATTGGATTTCAAGATATATACCTTATATCCAAAAACCTTAAAGTAATTTTCTGTAGGAATTACATTATTCCAATGATTATAAGGAGACTTTTTAAAAATAGTTAAAATTAAAATTCTATTTATAATATATCATTATTTTCTTATACGTTCTTCCCAAAAGTAGGGTGGAAGACTGTATTCATTTAGCCTATTCCTAGAGATTTCATGAATAGTTTTGTTTCTTCCATCATAAATTCCATTTTGTTGTGGTGTTATTGGTGCAGAGATGGTGTGTTTAATACCCATATATGAGATGAAATAATTAGATTTTTTATTCAAAAAATCTCCACCATGATCACTTTTTAATTAAATAATCTTAAAACATTTTTTATTTTCTACTATTTTACAAATACATTCAAAAATTGAAAAAGATTCATTTTTGAGTTTTAGAAAATATACAAAATTAATTCTAGAATAATCATCCCCTAAAAGATATACATATATTTTACCAGATTAAAATAATATTATAGAGGGTCGAATCAAATCTATATGGATAAGTTCTAAGGGATTTGATGTAACAATTTTGTTAACAGATTTGTAGGATGATTTTTGTTTCTTGCCAATCTGAAATGCATCACAGAATCAGTAACTCTCAAATTCAAGACCTGGTAAATTTGAAACAAATTTTTTCTTCGATAAATTATGTAAAGAAAAATTATTACAATGGTCAAGTATTCTATGCCAAATCAATGAATCATTTATATTAGAATTTAAAGAGTTCACTTTATATTTACACAAGGAATTAAAATCAAATGTGTAGATATTATCCATTATAGGTGTTCTAAATTTTATAAAATAATATTTAAAATCAGAACATGATTTATTAAGAAAATCAGTATAGTATCCATCATCACAATGTTGAGAGATACTTATTATATTATTATTCAATCATTGTTTATAGAGTACATTATTAATTGAGATAGTATATGGATCTTCAAATAATATGAGTCCAATAATTTTTCCTTTGCAATTGTCACTGAAGGTGAATAGGCCTCCATCTATTATAGTTAGAGTACAAAAATTGGATGAGTTTCCACTCATATGTCATGAACATCCATTGTCCATATACCATATACCCTTTACTCTTTTGTAGCCTCTTACCTTCTCTTCTTCAGCCATAATTCACATATTAGCCTTCAAATTTGACTATTATTTGTCTGAATCTGAATTAGATGAGCTACTCAAGTCTTCATAGACACTCCGAGTATCCATCATTTCTCATTGGTCCTTTTACTCATAATCATAATTCTTCTGATATCTCTTTTAGGTATTTCTCTTATCTTTGTTCAACTGGGTACAATCAGGTGGAATATGACCCAAGGTTTTTTATTCATAACATCTTACTACCATTTAGTATTCCACATCCATTTTTAGTGATTTTATGAATACTTTATTATTCCTATAAAATTTACGAAATCTTCTTACTAACTGAGGGATATCAATTTTTGAATTAGATGAGTCTGAATTTCTTTTATCTTGTTTCATTTTTATGTTCTACTTTTGGGATGTAACATTTAAAGAATTGTTATACTTTTTCACTAAGACATTGTGATCTTCACCATCATCATTCATTCCAGCATCAGACATCATTAATGTTTCAATCAATTGTCTCATTTTATGATCCTTGATAGGTGCAGATTGGAAGATTGTATCAAGAAATTCAATTACACTTTGTAGGCAGTACTCTTAAAACATTCAAATATTGATCTAGTTGGATGATAAGATCACCTAATGAAGTTATATTATTAAATTTTTTTACCATCCATATATTCATCTATGTGATGTTCCCTCCAAAAAAAAATTTAAAGTATCAAACTATAATTTCATTGTAGTATATTTCATTTCTCTATTAATTTCAGTACCATCATAGGCTACTTCAATTGTCTGCATCATTTCATAGGTTGTTGGTCATTGGGATACACGGTTGAATTCATCTGGTCCAAAACTATAAATAATAGCATTGATTGCTTTGGAGTTCATATCATACTCATCCTCTATAGTAGTATACCAATTTTTTATGTTTTTCAAGAATTTTTTGAGAAGTGACATTCATTGAGTATACTCTCAATCCATTATTTTTATGTATATTATCATTCGTGTCTTCCATAATCCATAATTCTCACCATTGGAATATGGATCATGAACCAGTGAAATTACTTCATTGTGATTCTCCATTACCACCACTAATATAGATCTTATTCCTTTTTCTTTTTATATCATTGTTGAAAAGCACAACCTTTGATACCAAATGTAATTTCGGAATAGAAATAGTGATTACACATGAGGGGGTTGAATTGTGTCATTTTCAAAATTTTATTGTTCTGTTGATTCAAAAAAATAGAAGACACTAAGTGACAACATTTCGGTAATAGAGTATATGCACCAGATATGAATAATGAACAATGCACAATAATTTATAGTGGTTCGAGTCACCAAGATCCCCTAGTCCACTCCACCAATTTCCCTCTCTCCAGTATTGGCAAATTTCACTAGTAAGGTCCTTATATAATAAGATCGATCCATAACTAAGTATAGAAAATTGTCTCCCTTACAGACAAAGGCATATAATACAGAGCCTTCTGGTTTCTTTACATGGAACTGGTAAAATCACTACATAGTGGGAGAAACTGACACTCCTCCATGAATAAATACTTACAGAAGAAACTCAAGATAGATAAGATGAAGTTTGATAAGGAAAATGATAGATTACTGATGCAGCAATTAATAATTGATAAATAAAGGATATTTGACTTCAGAAGAAAATAAACTTTGAAATATAATTGAAGAGATCTGGTTGCATAATAGTTCTTTGATTTTTTGAACAGAAAAAGAAATAGAGCATTGTGTTTCCAGATTTGAACATGTATATCTCCAAAATGTGGTCTTTTTTCATAGACGCTGGATCATTTTAGCACTATAGATTAATTTTCACAATAAAACATGAAGAATAAAAACAATCAACATAGTCGAGGGAGATATATATGATATAACATCCAACACAGAATATATATATATATGTGTATATATATATATAACTATATATCTAGAAACCAAATTTTATATTTGAAAATATGCCTGGTAAATTTAGTGAATTCAAATTCAAAAAATACAGTTTAGAGTACTCTTAACATCCCATAAGAATAGGAGAAAAATTCTCCTGTGTAAACAACTCTTTATATCATTTATGACGAACATTGAGTAAGTCTAAATCATGCTATAAATCGCCCTGATATTCTTCATTGAAAGTTGCAAAAAGCTCCAATAAAGATATAAATTTCAAATCTCCGACATTGAAAAGTAAAACATAATGTGCCTTTACAACTAAAAAAATATCAAATATAGGGTTCAACTTCATAACGTAGGGTTGATGATCTATTCATTTATCCATGTCAATATAGATCTCTGAATGTAACATCGATTATCTATACATTCACTTTACCCAAATGTATGGTTGACATCGTATGGTTTCTTATAAGAGTATGTTTTATGATCCATACATTTTTAATGTTCCATACTTATGCAAGGTTCTTTAACTGTACACTTTCATTATAACAAATATAAGTTCATTCGAAAACATAATGTTCCTTAACCCTAAATGTCTTCAAACTTATGGTTGATTAACCATACGCATTGATCCTTCAATATAAATATCTGGTTTTTTTATATACATTACTTTCATCATCAAATTGAATGAATAATATTTATAGTAAACAAAAAATAGTGAACAATGTTCCCTGAATATTCTTAAGTGAATTCTGAAAACTTTAACAAATATTTCTAAAAATTAAATAGTTGAATATTATTTCATGATAAGAATTATAAAGAATATAAATTTCCTAAGATACACTCACAATAAAATCAATAGTAAAACAAAAAAGGGTATTTTTGATCATCAATATCAATAATATTTATAGATTATTGTTGAGACAATATAAGCCCAATAATTCACTCCTTAATACTTCCCAATAAGAAAACTCATTTTAAGGGAACTTCCAGAATTTTTACCAAATTTTAAGTTCACTCTAGAATTTGTTTTAAGCGACCATTGTTATTATAAAATAATACATTTTATTATGAAAACCATCTTTTCCCACAATTGGTTTTATATAAAATATTATTCCCTTTTTTATTTTAAATACTCTTTTGTATATTCATTAAAACCTCACTAAAATGTTTTAATGCAATAAATATCCTAAATACAGTTCTTACATGTTTTCTCTTATATTTGACATAATGTTACATGTTATATGACTATTTTACCTTATTAATGTCCATTTATGTTTTAATTCTTTTCTCTCATGGACAACAGTATGATACACCCATTCATTATGCATTACGACATGAATGTGATACCCATTACTATCCACGGTTTCCCTTATGTTTATGTATTATTGATTATGTATGATTATTTATGTAGAATGAAAATTAATAAACATTTTAAGATGGGTGTGCCCAGATAGCACTCAAATTAATTGGTTAATGTTTAGTCTAATGAGATGGTATGTACAACGGCCTTGACGTTCAACCTCGAATTGTGCTACCAAGTGCAATGGTCTTGGTGGTTAACCTTGACCTTTGCTCCTCTATATGAAATGTGCCTTAACACGTGCTAAAGTCATGATTTATGTTTCTACCACATTACTATGAATTCATTTTTATATGATCCCATGTTTATAGGTTATGATTCTATATGGCATTTTATATCATTATGTTATGATCTCTAACCCCTGTACTAAATCCTTATTCTTATGTTAAATCCCTTACATGGCTTTTAGCTCATCCCATTGTTCAGGTGATCCCCAGGGCACCCTATGATGATGTAATGTCTCAAAAGAAGTTAGGATATATTTATGAAGATTAAATAAAGAAGTGTTTTTAGACCCTTGTTCTTGGTTTTATGTACATATAATTCAAATACACTAGATATAAAATCCTTATTGTGTAATATTATGTTTAATTATGATTCAACTCATGTAATGTTTTGTTTAAAAGTATAGGGTCATTATAAATGGTATCAGAGGATGGTCTGTTTATTTTTTTCGATTATAAATTGATCACTTTAGTAAGAACCTTAATGATGATACTAAGGATAAGAAAACACCCATAAATTTTGGTAAGTGTAGAGTAATACATTTATCAAGAATGTATATCCATGTCTATATACAAATAGGTAGTGGCGGCTCTATCATAGATGTATGTAGGGGTAAAACCCAAAACACCCCTTTGAGCAAGGATCAAACGTGAACAAGTTTATGACAACCCACCTTGCTTTACTCTTGGTTTGACACTCCATTGGGATATTCTTTGGTAAATTCATGAGCTTCATAGAAACAATTATTATGGGAATAAAAAATGATCCCATAAGAATATTATCTAGTAAATAGATCAACGATAACCTCAATTGAGACATATAGAATAACATGTTATGATATACTTCTCCATTACATGTTTTTCCTCTTATGTTCAGTGTTTCCTTTTTAGTGCTCAATAGCCTAGTATTCAAGGCCACTAATTTTAAGTTCTTTTTCTTAGATAATGGAGGTAAATATAATATCACCTTCAAACAATCATTGTGATCGGGAATGTAAAGATTCCCATAATCATATTCTTGATATGATGGGATAGGGTGATCATAACATCATCATAGTACTTTCTCAGATGGATCAGGTTATGAACAATAACTAGTATCATATAGAACAACCTCCTCATACAGGGAAAGAGAACAGTTTTGATGAAACGTTCATGTGACAAAGGTCGCCCATGTTTAGTGGATCATCTGATCCCATCCCCATGGAAAAGTGGATTAACTCAATTGAAATGATATTCTATATCCTCTAGTTCTCAGATGAAAAGAGAGTCATTCTAGAGGTATATCATTTTGAATGGGAAGCTGATCATTGGTAGGCACTGATCAAGAATATGAATCCCAATGAGGAAATTGAGTCTATAATTTGGGAGAAATTAAAGTGATTGTTTTTCATTAAATATTTTCCCAGAACCCACAGTCTCAATATGGAAAGAGAGTTCCTTGGACTCATGAAAAAGGAATATGAAAAATTTGGGGCATATGAAGAGAACATTATAAGGATTTCAAGGTATGCCTCTAATTTTTTTGTGAACACCAAAAGAATGGTGGATCACTTCTTTAGTGGACTAATGCTGAGTCCACAAAAATTTCATGAAATTTGATACTTCGACAGCTATGAAGAGATTTTTTGTGGGGCCCTCAATGTTTAAATGGAGATCAGAGACACATAGTGTTATTGTGGTACCAATGACAAGAGGAGTAAAATGGAATCTCATGTGGGTGGTACACAAAAAAATTCCATGATGGGGAGAATCTAGATCATACCACGTCTAATAATTGTGTGAAAAGCATCTTGGGAACTGTCTAATGTTAACCAAAAGTTGATTCAAATTTAGAAAGTTGGGGCATCTTGCTAAAAATTCCTAATGGGACATGATGAATCCCACTTGATTGGAAGAATAAAGGAAGGTTAGTTAAAGAATCATCCTTTAGTGTAGTGTTACAAATATAAGGAGGAAGGGCATTATGCAAACAATTTCCCTAAGACAAGTGTTGTTAGAGGAAATCAACACCAACCTCCAAGGAAACAAGGAAGGGATAACACTATCACAACTGCTGAGGTGGATCCAAAAAACTATGTGGGTACAGGTAGTATAGTTATTCATTCAAGAATAGAGATCACACTATTTGATTCAGGTTCTACACATTCTTTCTTATATTTAATTTTTAGTAGAACTATTCAAACACCACCTCAAAATTATGAGGATATGTAATATATGAGAATAGAAAATTGGGAAATTATTTAATCCATGGTTTATAAGTCCTCTCCAGTTAATATTTGTGCACTGAACCACTTGTAAAATCTCGGCATACATCATTTATTAGAGTTTGATGCTATCTTGGGCATCGATTAGCTATCTTTAGAAAAAGCCAACATCAAATTTTAGAAAAGGGATATCTGTCTTCACATACCGATGCATCATCCAATTCATTATACATGTATGGAGGAAGATTAACCACCATTGGAATATGTGTCTAATGTGTTGATATTATTTTCCTTATGAGAAATGATTACTATCTCAAATGATTGAGGAAAAGAATATAATCATTCTTGATGAAATTCCCATCATGATGGATTGCACTGATGTATTACCTAAAGAGTGGGATGGTCTTCTTTTTGACAGAGAGGTTGAGTTCTCAATTGAACTTATTCATGGATCTTTGTCTATCAAAGACACTATATAGAATTTCAACTGTAGAGCAGGATGAGCTGAAGAAGCAGTTACTAGAGAATCTGGAGAAACGTTTTATATGCCCGTGTTCTTCACTATGGGATGAAATCGATCTCTTTGTCATGAATAAGGATGGATCAATTCACCTATGCATTGATTATTGTGATATTAATAAAATCACAATAAATAACAAGTATCCTCTACCACGAATTGATGACATGCTCGATCTGCTTCTTGGGGCCAGTTAGTTTTCAATGGTGGACATTCGGTCGGGATATCACAAATTATAGGTGAGGAAGGTATATATTCCTATGAATAACATTTGAATGAGTTAAAGAAACTATGATTTCATAGTGATACCCTTTGGAATCAGTAATGCACCAAAAATTTTTGTGGATTTAATTAATAGAGTCCTTAGAGATTACGTCAAAAAATTTGTGGTAGTCTTTATAGATGATTTTTTGATATTCTCTCAGATAAATGAGGAACATGAGTAGCATTTTAATACTGTGTTAATGAAATTGCGAAGGGGAAAGTTTCTTGTAATGTACAGTAAATGTGAGTTATGGATTAATTATGTATTATTACTGGGGAATGTTATCACTGGGGAAGTGATATCTGTAAACCCTTTCGAGACAAAGGCGATTTAGGAGTGGACCAAGCCAACATCTGTTATGGGGATCCACATATTTCTAGGTCTAGCCGGATATTATTAATGATTTGTGAAGAATATTTCATGATTTTCATACACAATGACCAAGATAAAATGAATGTTACTAATGTTTCTCTAGACTCTATAATGTGAAGACTATTTAAGGAGTTAAAAAAGGATAATCACTACACCAGTACTCACAATCTCAACTATTACAAAATGCTTTGTGGTGTACAATGAGTCTTCAATGAATGGATTAGGCATTGTGCTGACACAAAATGATATATTTATAGGCTATGCCTCATGGAATCTGAAAATACATAAGAAAAAATATCCTACGCATGATTTGGAGTTAGAGGCTATAATCATTGTGTTAAAAATAATGCTGAATTATCTCTATCGAGAGAAGTATGAGATATATATTGATCACAAGAGACTCAAATAAATATTCACACAAAAATATCATAATATGCTAAATAGAAGATGGATCGATCTCCTCATGTATTATGACTGCTCAATCCACTACCATACCGGTAAAAAAAATAAGGTGTAATATTCTCTAAGTAAAAAGGATCTTGAATCTTTATCAATGATGATAATTTAAAAGGACCAGGTCTTCCTATATTTTCAAGGGATGGACATGTGAATCATTATGGGAGGGGCATCATAAATCATTTATCATATCATTTCTCAACAATAACTCATGGTGAAAATTAAGGATTCTAAAAAAAGATGTGGAAATGATGAAAAGGGTGGAATCTATCAGAAAACAGAAATCCTCAGAGTTCATGATTGATGAGGAATGAGTTGTAATATTGAGATCCTGATTTTGTGTAACATAAGATCCAGAGATAAAGAATAATCTTTTGAATGACACACATATCTTCACACTCTCTATCCACTCAGGTAGTACAAATATATATTGAGATATATGAGAGAACTCTGGCAGTTGATAATACAGAGAAGGAGATTGGTGAGTATACATCAATGTGCCTGGTATGTCAACAAGTGAAGGATAAAAGACAGAAGTCTAAAGGGATGAATAAACTGCTAATCATAGATTCATGGAAGTGGAATAACATCACCATTGACTTTATCACTGGACATCCAAGGACATCTAGAGGAAAAAATGCTATCTGAGTCATTATGGAAATCTTACAATGAGAAATTACAGTATTTTGATTCGAGAGGACTTCTCATTGGATCAACATGAATAGAAAAATATCAAATAAGTGGTATGGATTCATGGTGTAGCACTATCAATTGTATCCGATCAATATCAATGATTCACATTGATGTTATGGAAAGGTTTCTGACATTCTCTAAGCACTGAACTGAACATCAATACAACCCATCATTGTCAAACTGATGGCCAATCTGAGTGAACTATTAGGAAACTAGAAGAAATATTGATTGAATGTTATATGGGCTTCATAAGAGGATGAGAGCAACATCTTCATCTAGTTGAATTCTCCAACAACAACAGTTTCCACTTTAGAATCCAAATAGAACCATACAAAGCCCATTATGTAAAAAGGTGTAAAACACTGGCATGTTGGGATGAAGTCACATAGTGTAAGCTACTAGGACCTGAAATGGTTGAATAAATGGTGGAGAAGGTGAAAACCATTCAACAACACATTAAGGCAGCCAAAGATGAAAAAAGTGTTATGAAAACTATGGTTTATGTGACCATGAGATCAATGTTATAGATATGGTATTTCTACACATTTCTCCATGGAATTAGGTCATGAGGTTTTAAAAGAAATGAATGTTATGTCCTAGGTACATTGCCCCCTTAGAGATTCTTGATCCTGTCAAGGTTGTGGCCTATCGGCTGGAACATCCATCTACCATGTCCAAAGCACATGATTTATTTCATATAACCCTCTTAAGGAAGTAAATACTAGATGCTTTGCATGTACTCTCTCCAGAGGAGGTATTGTTGGATAATGATCTTTTTTAAGAGGAGAATCCAGTGATGATATTGGATTGTAGAGATAAAGTTCTACGTATCAAGACTACACACCTGGTCATACTACTATAGAGAAACCATAAGTACTATGATGAAACATGGGAAACCAAGGATACAATAATGGAAAAGTTCCCAAACTTGATTAAGGCTTAGAATGTAAAAAATGAAATTTATATTGAGAAATTTTATAAAGGGTGAATAATGTAAGGATTGAAAGTTTTATCAATGGAAATCCCTTATTATAATTATGCCATATAATAACACGAAATCACATCATAATGAACTACTATGTACAATGTGACCGTTGAACATAATATTATCATTTTTTGTTTAGAATTATGAAAATATGACATACACGTTTGTGTTCAGCAAGATATTTTGAGTCCGATAGAATCAATGTATTTTTTTATTAATAGTAACATACCATTGTGAACAGTAACATACCCTTATGAGTTGTAATGAATAGTGCATTGTCCAAAAAATAGAAACATCACCTATGGATGTACAAATACAATTTATAAATATTATAAGTGAAAACATGATCATATTATATGTATTGGTATTTTTTTATGTCCTAAATATTTGAATAACAATTTTATGATTAATTTAATAATTTAAAATGGAAATTATTTTTATAAAATTAAATCTTGAATTATTATATTTTTCTTTATGGTTATAATATAATTTTATGGTACCTTGATTAATATTTCACAGTGTTATAAACTGAGTTATTTTTTAATGATGTTTTTCAAATAAATTATATTTTTATATAAAAAATTAAATTAATCATATCAAAAAAATATTTTTGAAATAAGAAGTTTGTTTTTGGATTATACACATCGAGAAATGGTTAGGGTTATTTTTTAAATTTTTCTAAGACAAATTAATTTATGATGAATACTAAAATATAATATTTCACAATAAATACTAAAATATAAATTTGGGCATCATGATTGAGTCATGAATGAGGTAAATGGTCTTGGGATCGAACTCACACATACACATTAATTTATTTTGTCAAATGCCTCAATCAATATTTCATTTATTTTGAAAAATAATTAAATAATGAATGAAATATTCAATGATCAATCCTCTCCTCCACTATAAATACCTCCCACACTCCCCTCTTATATTCACTCCCCCAAATCCTTGTTCCTTTCCTAAGCTATGTATCAATTACTCTTAAGTATCCTCCCCTATGTCTAAGATCCCTTTGTCTATTCAAAAGACAAAGTCATCTCCCCTCAAGAGGCTCTCAATGGAGATAAACTCAAGAGGTAAATTTCTCTTTCTGATTTTGTTATTTTCTTTCAGGTTCTTTTCTTTTCTTATTTCTTCCATTACCCCCATAAATAAACTATTATGATAACTACAATAATATATGTTTACTAGAATTATTTTATGGTAATGGGATATTTTACAATATTTTCTCCCTCTCCCTCCATTTATTCTATAAATGAAAATATCGTCAGAGATGTGTTAATTTATCACATATTAGGATGGTGGGTTTTCAATTTGATATACCATCTTCTAGACTGGTCATGAAACAATTTTACATGTTGATCTAGATCATAACATATTTATTTTTTTATTTAAAATTATGTAATCCATATAATTTTATCATGTATAATAATAATAATAAACATGTTATTTGTGAGGGAAATATAAACATTAATCCAAGATTTTATCATTAATTATTTATATAATGATTAACCTTCCCTCAAATTAATAAATTTAAATTTATGACCATGTAATCTTCTATATGTTCACTAATATAATATAACAAAAATTCGGGAACACCACTCTCACCATACAAGTTTATCTGTTCATGTATATTAGTAAACCTCACATAGAACAAATGAATTCAAATAATGAAAATGAACCCCATAACCAATCAAAAATGTTATGAATGAACCCAAAAGTTTATACTATATCCTTTAAATATAAAAAATATTCTTTAATTATTAATTAATGATCCTAATTTTATTAATCAGTTCATTACTATCAATGGGAGAACACCATTGGACTTAAGGTATGGTATCCTCTCTTTCTCACATTTATACAAGAATCTCATCTATATTATGCCTGTTTATGTATAATTTCCAATGATGGGATATTATTTCAAACCTTCCACATAATTCTCTCTTAATTTATAAAGGATTAAAAATCCATTTATCTTTCATTAAGACCACCTATGTACACCTGATTCCATGCTGATATTTTTTAAGGGATTATACCTGAACCGCTTTTATTACTTCAGACTACTCTATAATTTTTTACCCAGATAAAGTTATATTTTATTTTTATTTAAAAAAATATAAATACTATTTTTATCCCCAAAAATTATTTTTCATGATCCATACTTTATTCTCTTCTGGGGATGAAAATTATTTTAAGTGATCTCCTCCTTGATAATTCCCAATAAGCAAACTCATTTCAAGGAAACTTCCCAAATGTTGACCATATATAAAGTGATCTCTACCATTTGTTTTAAGACACTATTGTTTTTATAGAATTATTCATTTTTATTATGAAAATATTTCGCTTTCACTTTTTATTTTATATAAAATATTATTCCATTTTCGATTTTAAATTCTTTATAGTATTTTCATTAAAATCTCACTAAAATGTTTTAATGCTATGAATTTCTTAAATACTCTTCTTACATGTTCTCACTTCTGTTTGACACGAACTACCATGATATATTACTATTTAAGTTATTAATTTCCATTTATGTTTTAATTCTTTTCTCTCATTAACACTTTTATGGTACTCCCATTCATTTTGTATTTATAACAAGAATCATATACACATTTCTCTCCACAGGTTCTCATATTCTCATGTATGATTGATTATGTATGATTATTTATATGGAATGAATATTCATGAACATGTTATGATGGGTTCATCATGATAGTGCTCCAATTCATTGGGTAATGTATAGTATCGTGAGATGTTATTTGAAATGTTCTTGGAAGTTATCCTTTACTTATGCTACCATGTGCAATAGTCTTGGTGGTTTAACATTAAAAATCGGATCACATAAACAAACCAATTCAATTTTATATTTTTATAATGATGAATATTTGTGTTTTAAATGATGGCCTTTATTTATCAATTTCAAAGGGATAATCATAAATCGTTTTCGATGTGAAAAACCCATATATACACTTTGTGTATATACCGGTATATGTATATATATATATATATATATATATAGATTTCAATATGAATTAGGCTTTCATATAATTGATTTTAAGTGATGTAATAATGTTTTTTATTTGTAAGATACTTATAAGGATTTATCAAAACTTGTTTTGGTTATTCAAATCTACGTATAAAATTCATATTTATAACGTATTATATAATTTTCAAAACCTAATCTATTTTGGGATTTTAGAGTGATAATTATAAGAAATTAAATGATATTTTATGCATGTATTACTTATAAAAGTGTTTACTAAGAGTGTTTTTATGTTGAATAACTAATTCATATATTCATATATATATATATATATATATGATATTTTAATTCTAATATGATTATGTTTCATTTCATATGTAGTCATTTTTAAAGGTGATCCATGTCCATATACTTATTCATTTAATTCTGATTTTCAAACCCACATGTATTTATATAAGTATCCCCGATACAAATTGATATTGGGAAATAATAACAAAAAATTATTTTTTTATTTTCTTCCTCAAAATTTTAAAATGGGTTTTTACCTTGTTATTTAAATTGATATTACATGCCTCTCAATTTATAATTTTTGGATAAATATTTTTAATTATCTTTTATTTAGTACATATACATATACAAGCCTAATCACATATAGTAAAGTGTCATGAATTGAGTATGTTTCAATATATCACCTAAAATTAATTTTATAAATTTAAAAAATTTATATTTTAATACACAAGGAAACTACCCCAATGAATACTATTAGTTATTTATGATTATGATTTAATCTATTAGACACTTCCATATATTATTGTATGGTTTGAACATGATTGATTACTATATTAATTTCAAAAACATGTATTTTTGTATATAAATTGTTTAATTTCATGAAAAATGGCCATTTAATTTAAATCACATGCACATATTACTATTTTTGGTCACAACATCCGAAAGTATTTCCTGTATTGAGAAAGATAATTAAATAATGAATAGATATTCAAAATTCACTCCTCTCCTCCACTATATAAACCACCACACTACCCTCTTATATTCACACCTCTAAAGACGTGTTCCATGCATATGTTTAGTCCAAATCACTCCCCTAGATTCTTCCCCATGTCCAATATCACTTTTTCTCCTCAAAAGATAAAATCCTATCCTCTTAAGAGGCTCTCAAAGGAGATAAACTTAGAGGAAAATTCTGATTTCTGATTCTTTTATTTTCTTTCACGTTATTTTCTTTTTTTGATTATTTCCTCACATAGCTTCTCCAAAATGGTATAATAACTCCAATAAAAAACATTTAATGGAGTTTTATTTTTCTAATAAGATATTATTTCTTAACCTCTCCCTATACTCCTTTTATTCTATAAATGAATGAACTATTCGAGATGGGTTGATTTGTCACATTCAAGCATGACAAGATTTCTATTTTATTTACAATCTTCAAGACTAGACATGAAACCATTTTACTGGTTGAACTAGATCAAATTTTTTTTATTTTATCTTATTTAATGTTATGAAATCCAAATATATTCATTATGTAATATAATATTATAAAACATGTTAATTGTGATAGAAATTTCCACATTAATCAAAGTGTTTTTCATTAATGTTTTATATAATGATTCACTTTAACTCCAAGTAATAAAATTAAATTTACAGCCATGTAATTCTATTTATGTTCAACAATTTCATATAACATAAATTATTGATAACCACTCTCCCTATACAAGATTATCTGTTCATGTATATAAGTAAAATGAAAATGAAACAAACAGACCAGAATAATGAGATTGAACCACATAACCAATCCAAAAGGTTATTAATGAACACAAAAAGGTTATAATAATTAACTTAAATGTAAAATAGGTTATTTATTTATTAATCAATGAACCTTATTTTATTTTTATGGTTAGTAATATCAAGGGGGTAACACCACCAGACTTAAGGTAAGGGATTCTCTCTTTCTCACACTTATTCAAGAATCTCCTATAAGTTATTCCATTTTATGTATAATTAATAATGATAGGGTATGATTTCAAAATTTACCCATACATCCATAATGATTTATAAAATATGGGAAATCCATTTATCTTTCATTACGACCTCCTAAGTACACATGATATTATGCCAATATTCTGTAAGGGATTCAACCCGAACCGCCTTTATTCTTTCAGGATTCTCTACATTTAGTTTTACCAAAATAAAGTTGTATTTTGTTTTTATGTGCAACCACTAAATAATATTTATTTTCTCAAATATCATGTTTCAAGATCCATAAAATATTCTCTTTCAATGATATAGATGTTTTTAAGTGATCTGCCCTTGAAACCTCCCAATAAATAACTCGTTTTCAGGGAACATCCAATGTTTTTACCAAATAAAAAATTAACTATACCAATTTCTTTAATCCACCATTATTCATGTAACACCATTATTTTTATTATGAAACCTTATAATTTCATGTATGATTTTATATGTAATATTATTCCCTTTTCAAATTTAAATGCTCATTATTATTTTCATTAAAACTGTACTAAAATGTTTTAATGCTAAGAATTTCCAAAACATTCTTCTTACATGTTTTAAATTCCAATTGACATAACCAACAATGATATATGTCTATTTTACCACATTAAATTCCTTGTATGGTTAAATTTTTGTCTCTCATGGGATCTTTTTGGAAACACTCATTCATTATGGTTAATTACATGAATTTGATACCATGTTTTATCGATGGATTCCCTTATGTTCATGTATGATTGATTATATATGATTATTTTTGTGACCAGGATAGTAATGAACATGTTAAGATGGGTTCTCCAAGATAGTGATCCAATGCATTGGGTAATGTTTAGTCTCATGAGACGTTATGTGAAATGGTCTTGGTGGTTATCCTTCACTCATGTTATCATGCACAATGATATTTGTGGTTGACTTTAACTTGTGCTCCTCTATGTGAAATGATCATTGACTCATTATAAAGTCAGGATTTATGTATCTTCCACATTACTATGAATTTATGTTTATAGAATCCCATGCTTATATGTTATTATTATATATTCCATTTTGTATCATTATTTCAGGATCTCCTACCATTTTTCTAAATCCTTATTTTTTTATTTAATAAATTACAAGGATTTTAGCTCATCCCATTATTCATGTGATCCTTAGGGAACCCTTGGCAGATGTAAGGTCATAACAGGAGTCATGATATTTCTATGAATATTAAATAATGAAGTGTTTTTTCGCCCCATGTTATAAGTTATATGTATCTTATCTTCAAAGACACTTGATTTCACAATCCTTTTCTTGTAATGTAATGTTTAATTATTATTAAAATAAATTAATGTTATGGGTAGAAGGATTGGATCACTATATTTATGAGTGAACGTGAAATTGGGTAAAATTTTTGGAAGTTCCCTTAAAACATGTTTGTTTATTGGGAAGTATCACGGAGGGAATCACTTTAAATCATGTATCTCTCTGAAAGATAATGAGGGATGAATTATGAAACATTTGGTTGGAACATATACCTAATATGTATAAGTTTTATGTAATAGTAATATACAACTTCATTTTGGTAAAATGAAAGAAATAGATAGTCGATGGAATGAATACTATTCGCGTATAATCCTTTATGGAATATCAGCATGGTATTAGGTGTACTTAAGAAGAATCAATGGTTGATAAAGGGATTTATAATCTTTTATAATTCATTAGGGTAGTATGGGTATTGTTCAAAATCATACCCCATCATTAGTAATTATACGCAAAAGGTCATATCATAGAGAATATTTTTAAATAAATGCGAGAAAGAGAGGATCCCTTACCTTTAGTCTGATGGTGTTCCCCCTGGATATTAATGAAGTGAATAATCAAATCAGGTTCATTAATTAATAATTAATGAACCAATTTTAAAATTAAATTATTTAGTATAAACTTTTTGAGTTCATTCACAACATTTTTTTATTTGTTATGGTGTTCAATTTTATTGTCCGGTTCATTTTTTTCAAGTTCAGTTTACTTATATACATGAATAGATAAACATATATGGTGAGAGTGGTTATCCAGAATTTATTTTATATGGAATTAGTGAAAATAAAAAAATATTACTTGTTTATAAATTTAGTTTTCTCACTCGAAGTGAAGGGGAATCATTATATAAAACATTAATGATAAACTTTTGGATTAATGTGTATATTTTTCTAACAATTAATTTATTTTGTATTATTTTTTTACATAATTAATTTATAAGGATTATAGAACATTAAATAAGATAAAATACATATATTATGATATGGTTCCGCCAATAAAATGGTTTCATGAAAAATCTAGAAGATGGTAATGAAAATTGAAAACCTCTCATCCTTGAATGTGATAAATCAACATATCTCATAATATATTTTCATTTATATAATAAAATGAGGGGGAGGGAACGATTTTGATAAACTATCCCATATTCATAATATCATTATATTACATATATGTTACTATAGTTATCATAACATTATTTTGTAGGGAGTTGGGGAAAGAAACAAAAAAATAAAAGAACGTGAATGAATATAAATGTATTGGATAGAGGAATTTACCTTGTGAGTTTAGCTCCATTGAGAGCATCTTAGTGGGAGATGATTTTTTTTTGTGGAGAAAAAGGGATGTTCGACATGGGTGAGGATCGTGGGTAGTGATTTGGGCAGAACATAGGCAACATAAATGGTTTTAGAAGAGTGAAGTGAAGAGGAGAGTGTGGGTGGTTTTTTTAGTAGAAGAGATTAGTGAATTTTGAATAGTTAATTCATTATTTAAATATTGTTTCTCAATAAAATAAATAGTTTTTGATGATTGTGAACAAAAACAGTAATAAGTGCATGTGATTTTGATAAAATGGACATTTACATCATCCATTACTCAATCCTAATAAAGAAATTCATGTTTCAAAAATTATTGTGAATTATCAAATTTTAATATTCATAAACAATTCGTTTATTTTAGAAAAATCCCAAAAATCAATCCTTACCATTTATGATTTGTAGAATCTAAAATTGAACTCCATTTTCAAAAATAATTTTAAAAATATGATTAATTTAATATTTAAATAAAATTTTAATTTACTCTGAAAAAACAACATTAAAACTATAAATCCTTTTATAACACCTTGAAAAAATAATCAAGGACCTGTAATATTTTATTATAACCATAAAAGAATAAGACAACAATTTATGATATAATTTTATGAAAATTTATTTCCATTTTAGATTATTAAATTTAATATATATTGTTAATTAAAATATGTATGACATACAAAAATACCCATACTTAAACAATGATCATTTTTTAACTTACAAGATGTCTAAATTTAATTTGTACATTCATGGGTGAAGTGAATATATTTTTTGCTTACTTACTATTCATTACTATTCATAAGTGAATTTTACTATTCAAAAGGGTATGTTACTATTCATCAAAAACTATGATGATTCTACCAGTCTCTAAATATCTTATTGAACACAATTGTGGATATCAGACTTTCAAAATTCAAAACACAAAAGTGACAATATTATGTTTAATGGCCACATAGTAATTATCATTTCATTGTGTAGTTATTTTATTTTAATATATTACATAATTATAAGAAGAAATTTTACATTGATAAAACATTGGGTCATTATATTATTCCCCAACTATAAATTTCACCCTCAAAATTTAGTTTTTTACCTTCTATGCCATAAACTTGCCTTTCTACTTTCCCTTCGCTTCCTCCCCCATTTCCCATGTTCCTTCTTCGTACTTAAAGTTTCACCATATTAATTTGACCATGTGAGTAGCCTTGTTACATAGAACTTCATCTATATTATCCAATATCTTCACTTGTTGTTCCTCTTATGAAAGATCATTCTCCAACTGTACCACCTCAAAAGATGTTACATTTGGAGGGCCTGGTATGTACTTTCTGAGTAGAGGGACAAGAAAGACCTCATGTACTTTGGACATGGTAGGTGGTTGTTATAGTCAATAGGCCACAACCCCAACATGATTAATAATCTCAAAGGGGCTAATGTACATGGTACTTAACATTACATTTTCCCAAACCTCAAGACCTTATTCCATGGAGATATGTGTTGAATTACCATTTCTCCAACTTTGAACTCATGGTCACATCGACGATAGTCTTTATAATTCTTTTTTCGACTTTGGGGTTCCTTGATGTGTGCTTCAAAAATTTCCAACTTTACCACCATATCAAATACCATTTCAGGTCCTAGAGGCTTATGGTCACTGACTTCATCCCATCACGCCATTGTTCCTAGACTTTTCCCATAAAGGGATTCTTATGGTGCCATTTAGAAGGTCAAGTGGAAAATGTTATTGTAAAATAATTAAACTAGTGGAAGATATTGGTTATATACTATTTAGATGTTAATAGAACATGCCCTCAAATTATCTTCCACTATCAAAATAGTTTTCTCAAATTTGAAATCATATTGAGGATGATATGCCATACTGGAGATTAGTTTAGTGCTTAGAAAACGTTTTATATATTTTCAGAACATTGATGTTAATGTCACATCTCAATCGGATACAATATATAGTGGTACTCCATTCAAACTTACCACTGTATTGATTTATATTTCATGATGTCGATCGAATGAGATTTCCTTTCAAATCACGATAAAGTGAGTAGTCTTTATATGAAGACCCACAATGACCCATATAGTAATTTTTCATCTCAATGTCCTTAGAAGTCCAGTGACAAAGTCCATGGTGATGTTCTCCCACATACTTGTTGGTATGGGTAGTGGTATCATCATCCATCTATACTTTTATCACTGAGCCTTCACTTGTTGACATACCAGACACTCATTATATACATAGCAATCTCATTCTACATATTATCCCACCGAATGTTCTCTCAGAAATATTGATATATATTTGTGCTCCCTAGGTGGATAGAGAAGGCTGATCTATGTGTGTCATTCAGAAGGTGCTTATTTATCTCTGGACTAGATGTTATACATAATTCTAATCCAAAACTAACTTTTCTATACTCATCAATAAGGAACACTATGGATTTTCCATTTTTGATTGCTTCCACCCAATTTACAATATCCACATCTTTACTTGGATAATTATCTATTTTTTCCATGAGGAATAGTTGTGTTATAATTTGAGAAATGTCTAATTTTTACCTCCTTTAATGATTCCCATGTTCACCCTTTTCTAATCAATGAATATAAGATCCTTTTCAATTCACATTATTGATAAAGATGAAAGATCCTTTCTACATTGATAATCTACCTCCTTATGTTCCTTACTAGAATGATAGTGGATAGAGTAATCAAGATCCTTGAGGAGTTGTATCCATCTTCTCTATTTCATATTAATATCTTTTTCTATGAATATATATTTTATACTCTTGTGATTAGTACATTTCTCAAACTTCTCCCCATAGAGATAATGTTGCATGATTTTTAATGTAAAGGTCACTAACGCCAACTCCAGATCTTACGTAGAAAGGTTTTTCAACTGGATTTTCATCTACCTTGATGCTTGTAATATCACTTTGTCATTTTTTACAATCACACATTATTATACATTCTTTGGAGAATCAATGTAAACTATAAAGAGTTCTCCACTTGTTGGGAGTGTGAGTTCTGGCACGCTGATTATCCTTTTTTCAACTCCTTAAAAAAATCTTGAAATTCCTAATTCCAATCAAACATTACTCATGTCTGTGTCAGCTAGTTCCTTGGGTTTGTAAATAATGAATTGTTCTTAACAAATCATCAATAATACCTGGATAGTCCTAGAATGATGTGGATATCCCTTACCGATGTTTTTATGGGCCACTCTTCAATAGTCGTTTTCTTGGATGGGTCTATAGATACCCTTTTTGAAGATAAAATTCCCTAGGAATGATAATTCCCCCATCCATAAATCACATTTTTTATACTATGCTTATAAATTCTCCCTTCTCTATGATTTTTACATAGTATTATAATTTTCCTCATGTTCCTCCTTTCCCATGGAGTATATCAGAATATCATCGATAAAGACTACCACAAACTTGTTGAGGTAATATCTAATTAATATATTCATTAAATAAGTTAAAATTGGTGGAGAATTAGTGAGACCTATGGGAAAAAATGAACTCCTACTGTCTACACCTTGTTCAAAAGGCAGACGTGAGAATATCATCCTTCTTCACCTTTAATTAATGATATCCTGACCGAACGTCCACCATAGGGACAGAACTGGCCCCATGTAGATGATCAAACAAGTCATTTATCAATTGTAGGGGATAATTTTTCTTTATCATGGTTTTATTGAGCTCACGATAATAAATCCAAAGTTTCACTAATCTATCTTTATTCTAGTTCAAGAGAATTAGTACTTCCCATGGTGAAGTAGTTGGGAGTATAAAACTGTTCTCCTGATTCTCATGTAAATTCTTCTTCAGGTCTTCCAGCTCTGAGGTGGCCATTCTATGAGGTGTCATTGATATAGGTATAGATCTAGGAATAAGATCAATTGAGAACTAAACCACTTAATAATGAGTAATACGAAAAAATTATTTATGGAATAAATCAGTATAATCCCTCACAATGGGCATGTATTCATGAATGATTATATCATTTTTCTCAATAATTTGAGATAGACATGCTTTCTCACATGGAATTAATTTCCATAGTTGAGACACTGATTCTAAAAAAGTTTCATCTTCCAAAATACAATTTTAATGAATTCGAGGATGATTCGAGATGTCAATAGTGATCTCACATTCTCAGCAGTTGTTGTTGGATTTGAACATAGATAGCCAATACAAGACCAATATAGCTTCGAAGTCGCCTAAATAAATAATGATGTGATTTTTAGGGTGGTCCAATCAACAAACGTTAACTGGAGTGGAGTTATAATCCATGGATGCAATAATTTCTGCATTCACTATTCTAACAGATAACTTATCCTCTAAATTATTAGGTGGTTTTTCAATAGTTATACTATTTTTGCAAAATATGAAAGAATGCATAGAAAGAAAATCAAATTTCATGTTCTCTATTATTGAATGAATAACTTGCTTACCTATCACCAAATAGTTTTATGCCTCCACCTAAGCAGTTGTGATCGTATAATCCCTTCCTTGTTTCCTTGGAGGATGTTGTTGATTACCTCTGACAACCATCAGCTTATAGAAATTGTTTGCATAATGTCACTACTCCTTGTAGATGTAACACTAAACTGCATGCTAAGTTTTTATTTGAACCATCCTCTCTTATTCCACATTAGTAGGATTCTTCATACACTATCGACATTTTTTACCAGATGTCCCAACTTTCTACATTTGAAAAAATTAATGGTTCCATTTAGACAGTTCCTAGGATTCTTTTCCCACAATTCTTACATGTGTGATGATCGAGATTCTTCAATTCATGGAATTTATTTTTGGGACCACCCACACGAGATTCCATTTTCCCCGTCATGTTGTCGGGCTCATGATACCACTGTGAGTCTCTAATATCCATTTCAACCTTGAGGGAACAACTATTAATCTCCTCATTATTGTCATAGTCTTGATTCACCATCACTTTTAGTAGAATTAGATTTAGTTCGCTATAGATGTGATCCAACTTTCATTCAATGTTCATGAAAAATCCAGAGTCATACATTACACGCCTTGTAATGTTCGCTTCATATACCCTGATTGACTCTTCTTCCATATTCTTGAGTTTGAGATACTTATTTCTATCTTGAGATGGTGGGTTCAATGAAATTATTTACTGAAAAACATAATAATTATTTCCTCCCAAACCATGGAATTTTTTTCTTCTTCAAGATTCATATTCTTGATCAGTGTCGACGACTGGTCAGATTCCCTATCCAAATAATAGACCACCAGTATTACTTTCTCTTCTTCTGAGCGCTAGAGGACATCGAATATCTTTTCAATTGATTTAATCCATTATTCCATGAGGATGGGATAATATGATCTAATAATAATGGGATTCCTTTTCCATTTGAAGGATTCAATAACAAAAAACTATTTCCATGGATGAGGAGGGTGTTACAGTTGATTCATGTTATTATGCATAACTTGAGCTAGATAACAATGTTCTGTCATGAGGTTTTGATAACCTATTCCCATTATATAATGCATATCATTAGGGAAATACTGACATTCCTTATCACATTGATTGTTGATAGATGTTCTTCTATTTATAACTATTAACTATGAAAATTAACCTACAATTAAAGGTATTGAATAATTAGCTATTGAGCATAAAAAAGAAAATATTGACATAAGAGTATTAACATGTAAATGAGATGTATATAAAAATTTGGATTCCCTATGTTTCAATATTCATTATCCTTGATCAATGTTCCTCCACATTGATTATCATAATCTCAATAAAATCCTGATAAAGAACATGTATCACATTCCATGGATATATGACTTGTTTGATTAGCTTTGTTGGGACACTTATTTCTCTATGGTGGACTTTTAGTCGGGATAGCACCAATTAATGGTGAGGAATGAAGATATTTCCCAGAAAACCATTCAAAAAAGGTTTGGAAACTATGATTTCATAGTGATTCCCTTCAGACTCACTAATGCTCTAATAAATTTTTGATAACAACTCTCACTATATAAGTTTATCTATTCATGTATATAAGTAAACTGAAAATGAAACAAACATACCCGAATATTGAATTTGAACAACATTACCAATCAAAAAGGTTATTACTGAACTCAAAAAGGATATAATAAATTATTTAAATGTAAAAGTGGATGTTTAATTATTAATTAATGAACCTTATTTTATTCTTCAAGTTAATAATATCAAGGGGATAACACCATCCGACTTAAGTCAAGGGATCCTCTCTTTCTCACACTTATTCAAGAATCTCTTCTATGTTATTCCATTTTATGTATAATTAATAATGATGGGGTATTATTTATCAATTTACCCATACTTCCATAATGATTTATAAAATATTATAAATCCATTTATCTCTCATTAAGACCTCCTAAGTACACATGATATAATGCCAATATTCTGTAAGGGATTCAACCCAAACTGCCTTTATTCTTATAGGTTTGTCTACATTTATTTTTACCAAAATGAAGCTGTATTTCATTTTTATGTACAACCACTAAATAAGATTTATTTTCTCAAATATCATGTTTTAAGATCCATCATATATTCTCTTTCAATGATATAGAAGTTTTTATGTGATCCACCCTTGAAACTTCCCAATAAACAACTCATTTTAAGGGAACACCCAAAGTTTTTTCCAAATTTAAAATTAACTCTTCCATTTTCTTTAAACCACCATTATTCATATAAAACCAGTATTTTTATTATGAAAAAATTATAATTTCACTTATGGTTTTATATGAAAGATTATTCTCTTTTCAAATTTAAATGCTCTCTATTATTTTCCTTAAAACCGTGCTGAAATGTTTTAATGCTAAGAATTTCTTAACCACTCTTCTTACATGTTTTAAATTCTATTTGACATCACCTACCATGATATATGTCTATTTTACCATATTACTTTACATGTATGGTTAAATTCCTATCTTTCATGGGAACGTTTATGAAACGCCCATTCATTATGATTTGTGACATGAATTTGATACCATGTTATCTCCATTGATTACCTTATGTTTATGTATGATTGATTATATATGATTATTTTTGTGACCAAGATATTAATGAATGTGTTAAGATGGGTTCTCCAAGATAGTGATCCAATGCATTGGGTGATGTTTAGTCTCATGATACATTATGAGAAATGGTGTTGGTGGTTATCCTTCACTCATGTTATCATGTGCAACGATATTTGTTCTTGACCTTCACTAGTGCTCCTCTATGTGAAATTATCAATGACTCATTATAAAGTATTTATTTATTTAGCTTCCACATTACTATGAATTCATGTTTATAAAATCCCATGTTTATATGTTATTATTATATATTTCATTTTGTATCATTATGTTAGGATCTATAACCCTAGTGCTAAATCCTTATTCTTATGTTTAATAAATTACTGGGATTTTAGCTAATCCCATTATTCATGTGATCCATATGGTACCCTTGGCAGATGTAAGGTCTTAACAGGAGTAAGGATATTTTTATGAAGATTAACTAATGATGTTTTTTGGCCCCATCTTATAAGTTTTAGGTATCTAGTCTTCAAAGACACTTGATTTCACGATCCTTGTCTTGTAATGTAATGATTAATTATGGTTAAAATAAATTAAAGTTATGGGTCGAAGGCTTGGATCACTATATTTATGAGTGAACTTGAAATTGGGGGAAAAATAGGGAAGTTCCCTAAAAACATGTTTGTTTATTGGGTAGTATCAAGGATGGAATCACTTTAAAGAATGTATATCTCTGAAATAAAATGAGGTATAAATTATGAAACATTATTTTGGAACATATACCTAGTATGTATATGTTTTAAGTAATAGTAATATACAACTTCATTTGGGTAAAATGAATGAAAGAGAAAGTCGAATGAACGATAATTGTTTAGGTATAATCCTTTATGGAATATCAGCATGGTATCAGGCTTACATAGGAGGACTCAATGAGAAATAAAGGGATTTATAATATTTTATACATCATGAAGGTAGTATGGGTTGTGTTCAAAATCATACCCCATCATTAGTAATTATACGTAAAAGGTCATATCATAGAGAATATTTTTGAATAAATGCGATAAAGAGAGGATCCCTTACCTTTAGTATGATGGTGTTCCCCCGGGATATTAATGAAGTGATTAATCAAATCAGGTTCATTAATTAATAAGAAATGAACCAATTTTAAAATTAAATTATGTATTATAAACTTTTTTACTTCTTTCATAACCTTTCGGATTGGTTATGATGTTCAATTTTGATGTTCAGGTTCGTTTTTTTCATGTTTGGTTTACTTATATACATGAATATGTAAACATGTATGTTGAGAGTGGTTATCCAGAATTTTTGTTATATGGAATTAGTGAAAATAAAATAATATTAATTGGTTATAAATTTAATTTTCTTACCGGAAGTGAAGTTGAATCATTAAATAAAACATTAATGATAAAATTTTCGATTAATTTGTATATTTTTCTAACAATTAATTTGTTTTGTATTATTATTTTACATAATAATTTACAAGGATTATAGAACATTAAATAAGATAAAATACATATATTATGATATGGTTCGGGTAATAAAATGGTTTCATGACAAATCTAAAAGATGGTAATGAAAATTGAAAACCCGTCATCCTTGAATGTGATAAATCAACATATCTCACACAATATTTTCATTTATATAATAAAATGAGGGGGATAGAATGATTTTGATAAACTATCCCATATTCATAATATCATTCTAGTACATGTATGTTACTAGAGTTATCATACCATTATTGTTTAGGGATTTTGGGAAAGAAACAATAAAATAAAAGAACGTGAATGTATATAAATGTATGAGATAAAGGAATTTTCCTCTTGAGTTTATCTCTACTGAGTGCCTCTTAATAGGAGAGGAATTTTCCTTTTGAGAAAAAAGGGATGTTGGATGTGGGTGAGGTTCTTAGTTAGTGATTTGGGGAGAACATATTCAAGGTACATTGTTTTAGAAGTGTAAAGAGAAGAGGGGAGTGTGGGTGGTTTTTATAGTGGATGAGATAAGTGAATTTTTAATATTTAATTCATTATATAATAATTTTTTCTCATGAAAAGAAATATTTTTTGATTATTGTGATCAAAAATAGTTATAAGTGCATGTGATGTCGATCAAATGGCCATTTACATCATCCATGACTCAAACCTAATAAAGAAATTTATGTTTCAACAATTATTGTGATTTATCAAATATTAATATTCATAAAAAATTAATGTATTTTAGAAAAATCCCAAAAATCAATCCTTACCTTTTATGATTTGTAGAATCAAAAAATGAACTCCATTTAATAAAAAATTTAAATACGATTAAATTAATAATTAAATAAAATTTAATTTACTCTGAAAAAACAACATTAAAACAATAACTCCTTTTATAAAACATTGAAAAAATAATCAAGGACTCACAAAATATTTTTATAACCATAAAAAATTAAAACCAAAATTTTTGATATAATTTTATGAAAATTTATTTCCATTTTATATTAGTAAAATTTAATATATATTTGTAATTAAAATATGTATGACATACAAAAATATGAATACTTATACAATGATCATATTTTAACTTATAAGATGTATAAATTGTATTTGTACATTCATGGGTGAAGTGAATATATTTTTGGCTTACTTGCTATTCATTAATATTCAAAAGGGCATATTACTATTAACAAGGGTATGTTACTATTCATCAATAACTATGATGATTCTACCAGTCTCTAAATATCTTATTGATCACAAGTGTGGATGTGAGAGTTTCAATATTCAAAACACAAATGTGACTATATTATGTTTAATGGCCACATAATACATATTATTTTATTGTGTAGTGATGTTATTTGCATATATTATATAATTATAAGAAGATATTCTATATTGATAAAACATTGGGTCATTACATTATTCCCAAATTTTAAATTTCACCCTCAAAATTATGTTTTTTACCTTCTATGCCATAAACTTGTCTGGCTACTTTACTTTCGCTTCCTCCCCTATTTCCCATGTTCCCTCTTCGTACTAATAGTTTCACCATAGTAATTTGACCAGGTGAGTAACATTATTTCACAGACCTTCATCTCTATAATCCAAGATCTTCACTAGATGTTCCTCTTATGAAATACCATTATCCAACTGTACCACCTCTAAAGATGTTATATGTGAAGGGTCTGGTATGTACTTTCATAATAGAGAGACAAGAAAGACCTCATGTAATTTGGACATGGTAGGTTGATGTTGCAGTCGATAGGCCACAACCCCAACATGATTAAGAATCTTGAAGGGGATAATGTACATGGTACTGAACATTACATTTTCCAAAACCTCAAGACCTTCTTCCATGGAGATATGTGTTGAAATACCATATCTCCAAGTTTTAACTCAATGTCACATCGACGATAGTCTTTATAATTCTTTTTTCAACTTTGGGGTTCCTTGATGTGTGGTTGAATAATTTCCACCTTCCCCACCATTTCAAACACCTTTTTGGGTCCTAGAAGCTTATGATCACATACTTCATCCCATCAAAACAATTTTCCTTGACCTCTCCCATAAATGGATTTGTATTGTTCCATTTAGAAGGTCAAGTGGAAAATGTTATTGTAAAATAATTAAACTAGTGGAAGATGTTGGTTATATCCTATTTTGAAGTCGATAGAACATGCTCTCAAATTATCTTCCACTATCCGAGTAGTTTTCTTAAATTGGAAACCACTTTGATGATGATATGCCATATTAAAATTTAGTTCAGTGCATAGAGAATGTTTTATACATTTTCAAAACATTGAAGTGAATGTCAGATCTCAATCAGATATAATAGATAGTGGTACTCCATTAAAACTTTCCACTTCTTTGATATATATTTCTTGAATTTGTGAGAATGAGAAGTCCTCTCAAATCACGATAAAGTGAGTAGTCTTTTTAAGAAGACCCACAATGACCCATATAGTAATGTTTCCTATCAAAGTCCTTAGAAGTCCAATGACAAAGTCCATGGTGATGTACTCCCACATCCTTGTTTGTATGGGTAGTGGTCTCATCATGCCCTTAGAATTTTATCACTCAACCTTCACATTTTGACATAACAGACACTCAATATATACATAGCAATCTCATTCTACATATTACCCCACCATAAGTTCTCTTGTAAATCTTGATACATATTTGTGCTCCCTAGGTGGATAGAGAAGTTTGATCTATGAGTGTCATTCCGAAGGTGCTTATTTATCTCTGGACTAGATGGTACACATAATTCTGATTAAAAACTAACTTTTATATCCTCATCAATAAGGAACACAGTGGATTATCCAATTTTTATAGCTTCCACCCAATTTAGAATATCCACATATTTTCTTGGAGAATCCATTATTTTTTCCATGAGGAACAGTTGTGAAATCATTTGAGAAAAGTCTAATTTTGTACCTCCTCTAATGATTCCCATTTCCACCCTTTTCAAATAAATGATGGTCATATCCTTTTCAATTCTCATTATTGATAACGATGCAAGATCCTTCCTATATTGAGAATCTCCCTCCTTATTTTCCATACTAGGATGATAGTGGATAGAGTAATCAAGATCTTCGATGAGTTGTATCCATATTCTCTATTAGATATTAATATATTTTTCTAAGAATATATATTTTATACTATTGTGATTAGTACATATCTCACACTTCTCCCCATATAGATAATGATGCATGATTTTTAATGTAAAGGTCACTAACGCCACCTCCAGATCTTGAAGATAATGATTTTTCTACTAGATTTTCATCTACCGTGATGCTTATAATATAACATTATCATTTTTTACCATCACACAAGCTAATACCTTCTTTGGGGAATCACAGTAAACCATAAAGTTTTCTTCACTTGTTGGGAGTGTGAGTTCTGGAACAATGATTAGCCTTTTTTCAACGCCTTAAAACAGTCTTAAAATTCCTAAGTCCAACCAAATATTACTCATATCTGTTTCATATTCGTCCTTGGTTTTGAAAATAATGAATAGTACTTAACAAATAATCAATAATACCTGGCTAGTCCCCGAATGATGTGGATATCCATTTCCGATGTTGTCATGGGCCACTCTTCAATAGTCGTTTTCTTGGAAGGGTCTATAGATATCCCTTTTTTGGTGATATCATGCCCTATGAATGATAATTCCACCATCTATAAATCACATTTACTATTCTATGCTTACAACTTCTCCCTTATCCATGTATTTAGAATAGTATTAAAATTCTCATCATGTTCCTCCTTTCCCATGGTGTATATCAGAATATCATCGATAAAGACTACCACAAACTTGTTGAGGTAATATCTAATGAATATATTCATTAAATAAGCGAAAATTCTAGGAGAATTAGCGAGACCTATGGGATTAAATATGAACATATAGTGTCTATACCTTTCTCAAAAGGAAGACGTGAGAATATCATCCTTCTTCACCTTTAATTAATGACATCTCAACCGAACGTCCAACATAGTGAAAGAACTGGCCCCATGAAGCTGATCAAACAAGTCATTTATCAATTGTAGCAGATAATTTTTCTATATAATGATTTTATTGAGCTCACGATAATAAATCCAGAGGTGAATTGATCCATCTTTATTCTGGTTCAAGGGAACTAATACACCCCATGGTGAAGTAGTTGAGAGTATAAAACTGTTCCCCAGATTATAGTGTAAATTCTTCTTCAGCTCTTCTAGCTCTATAGTGGCCATTCTATGAGGTTTCAATGATATAGGTAGAGATTTACGAATAAGTTCAATTGAGAAATAAACCACATAATAATGAGGAATACCGATAAACTCTTTAGGGAATACATCAGTATAATCCCTCATAATGGGCATGTATTCAAGAGTGATTCTCTCATTTTTCTCAATAATTTGAGATAGACATGCTTGCTCACAAGGAATTAATATCCACAGTTGAGACACTAATTCAAAATAAGTTTCAATAAACTACATAAAATTGTAATGAATTGGATGATGATTCGTGATGTGAAAAGTGATCTCACGTTCATGGCAGTTGTTGTTGGATTTTAATATAGATATCCAATCCATGACCAATATAGCCTCGAAGTCCCCTAAATAAATAATGACGTGATTTTATGGGTGTTTCAATATTCAAACGTTAATTGGAGTGGAGTTATAAACCATGGATGCAATAATTACTGCATTTACTATTCTAATAGATAACATATCCTCCAAATTATTTTGTGGTTTTTCGATAGGTCTTCTATTGTTGAAAGATATGAAAGAATGCCTAGAAACAAAATCAAATAGCATGTTCTCTATTATTGAATGAATAACATGTGCACCTATCACCAAATAGTTTTTTGACTCCACCTTAGCTGTTGTGATAGTATAACCCCTACCTTGTTTCCTTAGAGGTTATTGTTGATTACCTCTGACAACCATCAGCTTATAGAAATTGTTCGCATAATGTCCTTGCTCCTTATAGATGTAACACTAAACTGCATGCTACGTTTTTATTTTAACCTTCATTTCTACTTCCACATTAGTAGGATTCTTCATATAATATCGGAATTTTTTACCAGATGTCCCAACTTTCTACATTTGAAACAATTCATGGTTCCCTTTAGACAGTTCCCAGGATTCTTTTCCCACAATTCTTACATATGGGATGATCGAGCTTTTCAATTCATGGAATTTATTTTTGGGACCAGCCACACGAGATTCCATTTTCACCTTCATGTTGTCGGGGCCATGATTCAACTGTGAGTCTCTGATATCTATTTTAACCTTGAGAGAACAACTGATAATCTCATCATTGTTGTCAGAGTCTTGAATCACCATCACTTTTAGTAGAATTAGATTTTGTTCGCTAAATATGTGATCCACCTTTCATTCAGTGTTCATGAATAATCTAGAGTCTTACAATCCAATCATTGTAAAGCTCACTTCATATTCCCCGATTGACTCTTCTTACATATGATTGATTTTGATGTACTTATTTCTATCTTGATATGGAGGGTTCAATGAAATTATTTATTAAAAAACATGATATTTAATTCCTCCAAAACCAGGGAATCTATGTCTTCTTCGGGATTCATATTCTTGATCAGTGTCCACCACTGGTCATCTTCCCTATCCAATCAATAGAACACCATTTTGACATTCTCTTCTTCTGAGCACTAGAGGACAGCGAATGTCTTTTCAATTGAGTTAATCCATTGTTCCACAAGGATGGGATAATATAATCTAATAAACATGGGATTCCTTTTCCATTTTAAGGATTCAATTACTAAAATATCTTTCCATGGATAAAGAGGGTGTTACACTTGATTCATGTCATTATTCATAATGTCAGCTAGCTGAAAATGTTTTGTCATGAGGTTTTGAGATTCTATTCCCATCATATAATGCATATCATTAGGTAAATACTCATATTCCTTATCACATTGATTGTTGGCAGATGTTCTTCTATTTATAACCAATAACTATTAAAATTAACCTACAATTAGAGGTATTGAATAATTAGCTATAGAGCATAAAAAAGAAAATATTGATCATAAGAGTATACACATGTAAATGAGATGAATATAAAATTTTTGATTCCCTATGTTTCAATATATATTATCCTTGATCAATGCGCCTCTACATTGACTATCATAATGTCAAAAAAATCATGATAATGAAAATGTATCACATTTTATTGATATATGACTTGTTCGATTAGCTTTTTTGGGACATTTATTTCTCTATGGTGGACTTTTAGTCGGGATATCACCAATTAATGGTGTGGAAGGAAGATATTTCCATGATTACCTTTCAAACGAGGTATGGAAACTATGAGTTCATAGTGATTCCCTTCAGAATCACTAATTCTCTAATAATATTCATGGATTTAATGTATAGTGTCATTAGAGATTACCTCAACAAATTTGCAGTGGTCTTTATCGATGATATTGTGATATAATCCAAGAGAAAGTATGAACATGAGGAGAAATTGAATAATGTGTTGATGACTTTTTGAGGGGAGAAGTTTTATGAAAAATACAATCAATGTGATTTCTTGATAGAAGATGTATCATTCATAGGGAATGTTATCACCATCAAATGGATATCTATAGACCCTTCCAAGTCAAAGGTGAAAGATGAGTGACCCTTGAAAACATCTGTAATATAAATCCGCAAATTTTTAGTCCTAGATGGGTATTATCATCAATTTGTGAAGAACATTTCAGGATTGTCAAATCAAATGACCAAGATATCATGTAAGGGAGTAAATATTGTCTTGAAAAAATAATCGGTAGGTCAGTTTAAGGAGTTAAGAATGAAGTTAATCATATCTCTTGTACTCACACTCCCAACAAGTGGAGAAATATTTGTGGTGTACAGTGATGCTTCAAAGAAGAGCTTAAGTTTAGTACTATTTAAAAATGATAATGTGATAGCATGTGCCTCAATGAATCTAAAAATCGATGAGCCAAACTATCATATGCATTATCTTGAGTTAGCGGATGTGATCTTTGCATTACGTATCTGGAAACATTATCTCTATAGGGGAAGTGCGAGATATATATTGATCAAAAGAGTCTCAAATATATATATATTCACACAAAAATATCTTAATATGTACTTGTTAAAATGGATAGAGCTCATTAAGTATTATGACTTATCAATCCACTACCATCTCGATAAGCCAAACAAGGTGGACGATGATCTATGTAGTAATGATCCATCATATTTATAATTTCACAGAATTGAAATGGATATAATCTTATTAGATGTAAATAGGATGGAAATGGGAATACATAAGGGAGGAATATCATCAATCCTTTCTCAAATGAGTTCTCAACCTTCCCTCATGGAAAAAATAAATGATGCTCAAAGAAAAAATGTGTCAATTCTGAAAAGGGTGGACGCTATCAAAAATCGGAAATCCTTAGAGTTCATGATTGATGAGGAATGCGTTGTAAGATTAGGTTCACAATTATCTGTACCATCAATTCTAGAGATAATTAAAGAGCTTCTAAATGATGCATATAGATCAACATTCTCTATCAACCCAAAGAGAAAAAATATGTATAGATATATCTTAGAGAACCTTTTTTGGGATAATATGAAGAAGGAGATTCCTGAGTATACATCAATGTGCCAGGTATGAAAACACATGATGTATTAAAAACATAAGTCTAATGGGATGATGAAACTACTAAACATACCAATATGGATGTGGGAGAACATCACCATGGACTTTATCACCCGATTTCAAAGGTCATCCATAAGTAACAATGATGTATATGTAACTTTGGATCATCTTACAAAGAAAACTCACATTTTCAAGATTTGAGAGGACATCTCATTTGATCAACATGCACATGTATATATGAAAGTGGTGGTAATGATATATTGATTTCCATTATCTATTTTATCCAATCAATATCTGAGATTCACCTTGATGTTCTCGAATAGTCTCCAACATTCTCTAAGCAGTGAACTAAATTTTAGTACATCCAATCATTCTTCAAAAAATTGCCAATCTGAGGGAAGTATTCTAAAACTAGAAGATATGTTGAGAGCATGTTATATGTACTTAAAAGGAGAATGGGACCAAAATATTCCCCTGGTTGAGTTCTCCTTCAGCAACAGTTTCAAATCAATCATTCACATAGCACCATGTGAATCCCTTTATGGGAAAAGGTACAGAACACCTGCTTGTTGGGATGAATTCAATGAGTGTAAGATACTATGATAAGAAATGGATGAATAAAGGTTATAGAAGGTTGAACCCATTCAACAACACATCAAGGATTCTCAAATTAGACAAAAGAGTTATGCATACCATCATCGTCGAGACCTTTAGTACATAGATGGAGACAAGGTGTTTCTACACATATCTCCATGGAATAATGTCATAATTTTTGGGAAGAAAGGAAAGTTAAACCCCAAGTACATTGACCCCTTTGAGATTATTGATCCTATTATGGCTATGGCTTATCAACCGGCACTTCCACCTACCCTGTCCAATGTATATGACATCGTTTATATATCCTTCTTAAGGATGTACATACCATACCCTTCACATGCACCCTCTTCAGAGGTGGTACAATTGAAGAATGATATTTCTTATGTGGAGCAACCTATGAAGATATTTGATTTTAGAGATAATGATCTATATAACAAGACTACTCACCTAGTCAATGTAATGAGGCAGGACCATAAGTATGAAGAGGCAACATGGGAAATTGTAGTAGGAGATGAAGGGAAAGTATATATACCTCATTATGTCATAGAATTTAAAAAATGAAATGTTGAGGGTCAAATTTCATGTGCGAGGAATTATTTAACAACCCTATATTTTATCAATGAAAAATAACTTCTTATAATTATATCATATAATCCCATAAAATCAAGATACAATGAACTACTAAGTACTGTGTTACCATTAAACATCATATGTTAACTTTTATTTTTTGAATATCAAAAATATGAAATACATGGCTGCATTTAGTAAGATATTTAGAGTCTGATAGAATCAATATTATTTTTATTGAATATCAACATACCCTTGAGAATAGAAACATACCCTTATGAATAGTAATTAATTGTAATTTGAAAAAAAATTAAAATTCACCCATGAATATATAAATATAATTTAGAGATATTATAATTGGAAAAACATTCATAGTATAAGTATTGGTATTTTTGAATGTCATAAATATATTAATTAAAAATTAATGATTAAATTTGTTTTATAAAATGGTATTTTATTTTCACTAAATTTAATCTTATATTTTTATTTTATTATATTACAATTATAATATAATTTTATGGGACATTGATTAATTTTTCAATGTGTTGTAAAATGAGTTATAGATTTGAGGTTGTTTTTTCGAATTAATTGTGATTTTATTTAAAAATTAAATTAATCTTATTTAGAAACATATTATTGAAAAATGGAGTTCATTTTTGGATTCTAAACCTCGAAAAATGGTTAGGGTGAATTAATGGAATTTTCTAAAATACATGAATGTTTTATGAATAGTAAAATACGATAAATCACAATAAATGATAAAACCTAAATTTTTGCAACATGCTTGAATCATAAAAGATGAAAATGTCCACTACATCAAGCTCACATGCACTTATTACTATTTTTATTCATAATAATCAAATATTATTTCTTTTATTGAGGAAAATAATTAAATAATGAATTAAATATTCAAAATTACTCCTCTACTCCACTATAAAAACATCCCACACCCCCTCTTCTCACCAATCCTATAAAGCCTTATGCCTAGCCTATGTTCTACCAAAATCACTCCCCAAGATCCTCCCCCACATAAAAAAATCACATTGCCTCCTCAAAATACCAAATCATCTCCCCTTAATAGGCTCTCAAAAGAGACAAACTCAATACATAAATTCGTTATTCTGATAATTTTATTTTCTTTCACATTTTTTTTAATTTATTGATTATTTCATCACATCCATTCACATAAATGGTATGAAACTATAGTAACATACACGAACTGGAATGATATTGTTATAATCGGATATTTGATCATATTTTCTCCCTCACCCTCCTTTTATTCTATAAATTAAAATACTATCCGATATGTGTTGATTTATCAGATTTATATATGACAAGTTTTCAATTTAATTTTCTATCTTCCAGAATGGTCCTGAAACTATTTTAATGGTATTACCAGATCAGAATATAATTATCTTATATTATTTAATGTTCATTGAACCTTATAAATTAATGATGTAAAATAATAATATAAGAAAAGTTAGTTGTGAGAACATTCACCACATTAATACAAGGGTTTACCGTTAATGATTTATATAATGATTTTCCTTCACTCTATGTAATAAAATTAAATTTAAAACCATGTCATCCCCATTATGTTCACTAATTTCATATAACATAAATTCTGGGAAACCACTCTTACCATAAATGATTATCCATTCATATATATAAGTGACATGAACACGAAACAAACGAACCCAAACATTGGAATTGAACCTCATAACAAATCTAAAAGGTTATGAATGAACTAAAAAAGGTAATACTAAAAACATTACATGATAAATAGGTTATATAATTATTAATTAATCTAATCTAATTTGACTATTCAGGTCATTAATATCATGTGAAGAACACTATCAGACTTAAGGTAAGGGATCCTCCCTTACTCACATTAATTCAAGTATCTCCTCTATGTTATGATCATTGATGTATGATTACTAATTATTGGGTAATATTTCTCTACTTCCCCATATATCCCGGATGATGTATAAAAATTTTGAAATCTATTTATCTATTTTTAAGTCCTTTTAAGTACAGTAGATACCATGTCGATATTCCCTAAGGGATTCTACCCAATCCACCTTTATTCATTTGGGTTTCTATATCATTATTTTTACCCAAATGATGTTGTATTTTAATTTTATGTACAACTTGTTAGAGTTGGTGTCTTGAGAAACAACTATTTATACTTTTATAACATGCAAGTATACTTACTATATATTGTTCATTTTTATGCATGAAAATAATATAATAATGTCCTGGAATATTTGTTGCATTAATAAGGTCATGGAAGATCCACTCTATGATGAGAACATTGAAATGGTATAACTATATTATTAAATTTTGTTCTATGGTTGGATGAAATACTATGATAGAACACATAGTGTAGAGATCGTCATGTTTGAGTACTCGTAAGAAGACGAGGCTCTCTCTCATGGAGTTCGCACATGGAAATATCCAAGATGGGAGATTATGAGAACAGACCCACCAGAAGTAATTCCACATGTCTAGGTGACATTGGACATTTCTATCTACGAGCTGGTGTAATGGTCCTTAGAATGGAAGATTATCATTAACTCATGTCATGACTTGTGCACTTAGATTTTCTGACGAAAACCATCATGAAGACAGTTGTTGGGAAGTAGGGTACATTGGGTGGGTCACGAATGACATGTGGTTAATGGATTAATCGAGTATGGATTTTACCCTTCCATATTTATGGAAGTTTATATCTCTGGACCTTTGAGTTAAATAGAACTATCGTGAAAATTCTAGGGTCATGGTGTCACGACGTTTTTTTTCTAGAAGTCAAAGAATGGCAGATCAAGCATATAGGTTTATGACACTACCATGAAACCTGCTTGATGAGATATTGAGACAAAGGGATTAAATTACTTGGTAATAATTCGTATGAGGTGATACGTAAATGTGATATAAACATCTTTCTCTTGGGTGCCTTGACCCGTTAATAGACAGTAATCATGGACTTTAGGCAAGTCCGCATAATCCCAATGAGAAAGAGGCTTAGATGGTCATGCACTACATGTATCCAAGTATCTCAAGCAGAATAATGATTATTCTCGTATGTGGTTTAATAACTATTCATGGAATACTAAATCATTTTAATGTTGCAGGAAGAATAAAATGAAAACATGATATACACGCCATGTACATTTAATGTACACGCCCTGTAGTATTCATTTTGGGATGGAAATAGAAAATGAGGACACACCATGTATTAATGATTACACAACCTGTAGTTTTTCTAGTTGGTATTTGGAGGAAATAATATAGTTATATTAAATGATATTTATTATAATTAGTTTTGGCGCATGTCAAGGAATTAATGATTCGACACGGGGGTTTTCAATAATAGTTAATGAGCTAAATGAAATTAGTAACACATTTATTTATTGACAAAACTCTATAACCTCAAACCCAATTATAAATATCCTCAAAACCACAAAAATCTCCCCCAAAAGTTGTGCACACCAATTCTGGAGAATTTTATGAAGGCTGAAAAAACTCCTTCCTCCATGAATGGTATCAATACCGAGAGAGATCTTCCTCTATCAGATCAAGGTGATCTAATGCGGACAATACAAGAAAAGGATTCTCCAAACTAGCACATAGAGAATACTTTAGCGACATCTATAGATACGTGGTTCATGTGTGGATACATGCTATAGGAAGTCTACACATGGCTTCTACGATGCAATGATAAATCACATCAGAATGTGATCAGAAATATCAAAGAAGAAAAAACGCCATAAAAGGTACATCATTTTAATTAATGAAATTAATTATAATCAACCTGTAATGGTACTCCTTTGTTGTTCTGGTACTATTCTTCTTCTTTGTCTATTTATGTGATTCGATCCATGGATTTTTGGAGTTTATTGTCCTATTAGTTCTGGATTGATCATTGATAATGACAAAAGGTCAAGTTGGTACACCCACCCACCATCTTCCGCTGCACCTAGGACCTTCAAGTGGTATCAGAGCGGTCACAATGATTATTATAATTATTTAATTTTCACTGATAATTTACACATTTATATTTGATTCAATTAAAGATAAATCATTCTATAAAACATAATGAAAGAGATCTATTCTTCCTCCTTAGTTTCTATATTCACATCATAGAAACTTCCTTTTAATTTTATTATTTATTAAATTAAAAATTAGGAACTCATCTGGAGGATCCGCTCATTCTGCCTTTACAAAAAAGGAGTCCACGACGTTTAGTGAAATCTACAGATCGTGTACTTAGGTTCAATGAACTGGCACTCATCCGCCAAACCATGTTGTGTGAATTGAGAATACCTATGTTTTTTATACACGGTGTTGAAAATAACTGAACGATGTGTGGAATCTAGACTACATGGAGTGTATGTTGATTCAACACGCCATTTAGTCTAATCTGGCCTAGGTGAAACCATGTATAAGGAGAATCCGTGTAATAGTGTACACGGTATTTCTAGGCTAGTTACAATATAATAAAGAAGTACATGCCATGTTATATTATTATACACACCGTGTACACCAAAATTTATAATGTATAGAAATCACACCAAATAACCCGGTGTGTACTTTGGATAATGGGTGTAAACAAATACATGCCACGTAATATAGCCTACATGACATGTACATTCCAGAAATGGAATTTCACCAGGTTTCCTCCAAATTACAATGATATGTACAAGAAATATGGATGAGATGAATCTAATGGATATTAAGAACGGAATTTCTAATTAATAATTTATTAATTATAAGATCATAATTAATTTAAATCAAGCGCCTCTTTCCTTGAATAAATGAACGATTAAAAGAATTTGAATACTAAATATGCGTAAATGGCGTTGCATACTATGGATGATCATGAGCTATACCAAATACCATTTATATGTGTATGGTTTCATTAAAATTTATTTAATTTAAATTCATTGGGCTATGAGCCTTCTTCCAATAAAATTAAGGGCTTGTGTGTCCATGGTTTCTTTAATGTAAACCCCATGTAATAGAGGATCTCCCAAGCCAGAGAAGACTGTAAAAAATTCGAAGATGAGGTGAATCCAAACTAAGAAGATACAAAGGTGGGCAGGTGGGATCTGCAAAACATGAACCATCGAGTTCAAGGTGTTTTTCCGTAGGTCAGGGTTAGCTTATGAAATCCTCTAGATAGGCTAACCAATAGAATCTCAGGATCATGCCATATTATTTTATTTATGTCTGATTTCATGGTTTAAATATTATGTATGTTTTTTCATGATCACATAGTAAATGAAATAAGAAATCTTGCAATGATGGAATAAAATAAAAATTGGACTATTCATAAACATTATCAGAACATGGTTTATCACTTAAGAAAGAATCACTTAATATTAACAAGCATGTGGTAATGATAATCTACACATAAAAGATTTAAATCCACCAAATACCATATTAATTCAAACAAAGCCTTTCATTACTTGAATAAGGGAAAGATGTAAAAAAACTATGTGTTTAACAAACCCTTTTTGGGACACTAACATTTATAAAGGAAGCTCTTATGAATGTTTCGGGTTGAATTAAACATTCTACAATAAGAAGAGTCTCCATTTCTAGGCTTGTTGTAAAATGAACGCAAGTGTTGTGGAAATCCAAGTTAGGATTTCAGGACCGGGGAGTCCACTCAACAGATGAAGGAACTAGAAGCTCATAGTTGGCAATGACCTTCCAACATAAATACCTTTAAATAGCTTGACCAACCCTTGTTGGGGTTTTGCGAAGGGGATTATGGATCCTTTTCCACTAAAATGTTATAGTAACAAGGAAATACAAGTTCAATGGTGGGGGACATTGGGACATGAAAAAATAGTTTGAGAATTAATAAATTCATTTATTATTTTTCATAAAATGTAATCAAAAGGAATTGGTAAAACTGTAATTTTAATTAGTAGAATCAATATGAAAAACTCTTAAACCACATTTTCTCTATGATCAATTCTGGATGAAGATAATATCCTCACTAGTAGTAACATTAAGGAATGGTTTAGGGGCATCCGAGTTATCCTATTCCATGAACCAATGTTTTATGTACTGGCGTCCTCACTTCCCAATTTGCCTGCCCAAGAGGCGAGTGATGAATATTTCTTGGTCTATGATCAACATTTGAAAAATGCACTCGACGTTCAATGTTTGATGTTGTCATCAATGTGTAGTGATCTCATTAAGTCTCATGAATACATGGATGCATATATCATGCTCGAGCACCTCTATGGTCTATACCTAGAGAGAGAAAGACATGAAAGCTTTTATATCTCCAAGGCTCTATTTCAGAGGTAGCTTGGAGAGGGTACCCTAGCTGGGCCTCATGTAGTCAAGATTATTGGCTACATTGAGCACTTGGAGGCTCTAGGGTTTAAAATGCCCGAAGAACTGGGTATCGATCTAATTCTTTCATCACTCCCCCAAAGCTTTTATAACTTTGTTGTAAATTTCAACATGAAAAACATTGAGAAATCTCTATCTAATATTCTTATCCTCATTCCCCAAGTGGACAAGGATATGAAGTGTGAAAAGCATTCTGTGATTATGGTGAATAAAAGGAAAGGGAAGGTGATGAGCATTAAGCCCAAAGATTCTTCAAGGACTTTTGGGAAAAGAAAGATTAAAGGGGAGGCAAGAGAATATGAGGCTGTTTGTTTCACATTTGGTAAGAAGAGCCATTAAAAGAAAACTACACCCAGCCAAGGAAGCAATGGGAAGCTTCATGTGATTTTGTTATAAAATTTAGTATATCTATTTCTACAAATTGGGTAATAGATACTGCTTGTGGGTCTAACATCTGAATCCAAATACAGGAACCAAGTAGATTCTGAATGATTGACTGAGGTGAGGTGGATTTGTGAGCAGCCAACGGAGCCAGACTCACTGTTGTAGCTATTGGAGACTACCACCTCACATTGCTTACTGGGTTGTTCTTGGTATTAAAAGGATGTTATTATGTACCCGCTGTAACCAAAAAAATTATTTCAGTGTCCAGATTAGGTATCGATGGATTCATCTTCATGTATGGAAATGAATGTTTCTTCTTTTATAAAGGTAGTAGTTGTTTTTGTAGGGTACATTTATGTAACGACCTTTAGAAGTTAGAATAATCAAATCATGTAAATGAAATCGATGACAAAGTTGATTTACATGACTCATACCACACCCAACTTTGGCATCACCAGTAATGTCAGGTCAATGAGAAATGTTTAAGAAAATTACATCAAGATGGGTATTTAGATTCATTCAAACTAAAACCACTTGGTGTGTGACATGCATGTATACAAGGAAAAATGTCCAAAGCCCCATTTAGTGGGAATGGTGGAAGGGATAAAGAACTTCAAGAATTAGTTCACACAGATGTGTGTGGACCATTTCTAGTTGATGCAAGGGGTGGGTTCTTGTATTTCATAACTTTTACTGATGATTTTAGTAGATATGGATATATTTACTTAATGAGGTATAAATTATATTATTTTTATCAGTTCAATGAATACAATAATGGAGTTAAGAACCATCTTGGTAAGAAATATACTAAACTTCACCCAGGTAGAGGAGGAGAATATATTAACCATGACTTCATCGATTTATTACTAGAGTTTGGGATTCTATTTCAACTCACTTTTCCTTACACACCTCTGTGGAATGGTGTAAGTGAAAGGAGGAACTACGCCCTATTGGACATGGTGAGATCAATGTTGAGTCATGCGAGCCTTTTGGGGATATGCATTATAATCATTAGCACACATACTAAACCAAGTACCAACATAATTAATAAATTGTATTCCATATGAGTTATGGAGTGGACGAAAAACCATGTTATCAAATTTACATGTGTGGGGGTAGTGAATCATATGTTAAGGCCTCTTCATATAATAAACATTCACCTCGACGAACATAGTGTACCTTTATAGGATATCCCATGGAAACAATGGGATATTACTGATACAACCCATCAGATAAAAAGGATATAGTGAAAAGACACACCATATTCTTTGAGAGGGAGAATATCTCCAAAAGATATAGTGGGAGTGAGATAGAATTAGATGAAGTTGAGGCTCAAGATACATAGGAGTTGGTACAAGAATATATTTCACAATGCCCCGTGGAAGAACAATCTGTACCAAAGGCACAAGAACGGAATATGAGAATGAGAGAGGAGAGAGAAGCAGAAAGATATGATTTTCTTATCACTGAGTATAGTGAATCATTAATGGATGACAATGATGATCCCCTTACCTATAATGAATATGTTTAAGGCACATACATTACTAAGTTTCTAGAAACATTGTATTCTGAAATGGATTCCTTGTACCAAAACCATGTTTGGATATTGGTAGTTCCACCAATAGATGTAAATCATGTTGGTAATAATTCGGTATTAAAGATGAAACTGGACAAGGAGGGACAAGTACGCACCTATAATCCACGATTTATTGCCAATGGTTTTAGAAAGAATCAAGGAATTAACTATGTTGAATCCTTTTCACTGGTTGCGGTGCTAAAATCCATCAGAATCCTATTGGACATTTTCGCTTAGCATGACTATGAAATTTTTCAAATGGATGTAAAAATTGCATTCCTTAATTGGAACCTCCAGGAAGATGTCTACCTCACACAACCTGAAGGGTATCTTACTCCAAATGATGCCAACAAGGTATGACAGTTGGAGAAATCCATTTTTGGATTAAAGAAAGAATCAAGGTCTTGGAAAATTCATTTTGATGATGCTGTAATTGAATACGTTTTTTTAAGAATGAATGTGATACTTGTGTCTACAAAAGGATTAGAGAAAGTGTAATTGTCTTCCTAATAGTATATGTTGATGAAATATTACTAATTTTAAATGAAGAACTTGTCTTACAGTGACGTAAGGCATGGTTGGATAAATTCTTCTCTATGAATGACTTGGGTGAGGCAGCATATATTATTGGGATCAAGATCCATCATGATAAATCCAAGATAATGTTAGACCTGAGTGAAAGTACATACATTGAAATGATACTGAACAGATTCAGTATGGAATGGTCCAAGTGGGGATTGTTTCCAGTGTCACATTGTATTAATCATTCCAAGAAAATGTTTCCTTAAACACATGAGGAAAGAATAAAAATGGAAAGGATCCCCTAAACATACGCGATTGGGTTAATCGTTTATGATATGATATGTACAAGGATATATGTTTCTTACACATTATGTGTGGTAGGATTATTTCAAGTTAATCCAAGAGAACGCCATTGGATGTTAGTCAAGACTATCCTTAAGTATCTGAGGCGTTCTAAGGATATGTTCCTAGTTTATGGAGGGGATGAGGAAATAGTACTCAAGGGACATATAAATTCTAGTTTTCAGACTGATCATGATGACATGAAGCCGTAGATTGTATACATATTCAAATTGAATGGATGTGCAGTGAGCTGGAAGAGCTCGAAGAAAGGTGTCGTCATAGATTTTATAGCAGAGTCCGAGTATATCGTAGCTTCTGAGGTAGATATAGAATCAGTATGGATGCGAAGCTTCGCCCAATAGTAAGATGTAGTACCAAGTATTAAAGATACTATCACACTCTATAGTGATAATACTGTAGCGGTGAGACTTGCAAAACATCCAAGGTCACGTCAGTGGACAAAGCACATACTTTAGAAGTATCATCTCTTAAGGGATTTTTCATAGAGAGGTGAAGTTGTAGTGAGCTCTATTTCCACATAAGACAATGTGGAGGACCCCTTGACTAATGTATTGGCTCTGCAGAAACAAGATCCTCATGTGACGTATAGCTAACTAAAAGTCATAGGAAGTTTGATCTATTACAAGTGGAAGTTTGTTAGAGTTGGTGTACTAAGAACCAACTATTTATACTTTGATTACATGAATGTATACTTTTTATATATTGTTCATTGTTCTGCATGACTACAATATATAAATGTCCTGGAATATTTGTTTCATTAATATAGTCATGGAAGATCACCGCTATGATGAGAACATTGAAATGATTAATCAATATTCTTAAATAAAGTTATAGGATTAGATGACATACTATTATAGGACACATAGTGTAGAGACTATCATGTTTGAGTACTCAAAAGAAGAAGAGAAACTCTCTCATGGAGTTTGCACTTGGTAATCTCTAAGATGGGAGATTATGAAAACAAACCAGCCAATAGTAATTTCGCATGTCTTGGTGTCATCGGACATTGCTATCTATGAGCATGTGTAATGGTCCTTAGACTGTAATATAATCATTAACTCATGTCATGACTCGTGTACATATATTTTCAAATGAAAACCTTCATGAAGATAGTTGGTGGGATGTAGGGTTTGTTGGGAGCATCGGGAATCACATGTTGTTAATGGATAAGTCGAGGAAGGATCTCTACCTTTCATATTTATGTAAGTAGATATCTCGGGCCCTTTGATTGAAACAGAATTGTCTCCAAAATTCCATGGCCATGGTGTCACGATGAGTTTATTTCTAGAATTCAAAGAATGGAGGATCAAGAATATAGGTTTTATGACACTACTATGAAACCTGATTGATGAGATATTGAGACAAAAGGATTAAATTTCACGATAAGCATTCGTATGAGGTGACACATCAATGAAACTCCAACTTCTTTCTCTTGGGTGCATTGAACCATTTCTAGACAGTATTCATGGACTTTAAGCAAGCCCACATAATTCAAATGAAAAAGAGTCCTAGAGGGTCACACAATATTTGTATCCAAGTATATCAAGTAGAATAATTATTATTCCCGTATGTGGTTTAATAATTATTCAATGAAGCCTAAATCATTTTAACGTTGGAGGAAGAATAAAATGAAAAAAAGATATACACACTGTGTACATTGAATGTACACGCCGAGTAGTTTTCATTTTGGAAAGGAAATTAATAATGAGTACACGCTGTGTATTAATGATTACAGGCCATGTACTTTTTCCAGTTGGTATTTTGAGGAAATAATATCATTTTATTAAATTATAATTATTATAATCAGCATGGGCGCATGTCATGGAATTAATGATTTGACATCAGGGGTTTTAATAAGAGTTAATGAAATAAATAAAACATATAACGCATTTATTTATTGTTATAACTCTATAACCTCAAACCCAATTTTAAATGACATCACAACCCCAACACTTTTCTATAATCAATTTTCAAAACAATTCTGTAGAATTCACTCATGGCCGAAAGAACTCCTCCTTCCAAGAAAGATATCAAGATCGAGATAAATCCTCCTTAATCAGATCAAGGAGTACTAAGGTGGATAATGAAAGTAAAGGCTTCTCAATGGAATCAACTGGATATTCCATTGGCTGCATCGAGAGATACGTGGTGCATGTGTGAATCACCACTAGAGGAAGTCTACACTTGGCATCTGCGACACAAAGGCAAATCATATTGGAAAAAGAACATAAATATCAACCAAGAAAGAACACCAAAAATGGTAGTTCTTTTCAAATAATTATATTAATTATAATCAAGCTGTGATGATCCTCCTTTTTTGTTCCGAGACTGTTCTTATTCATTGTCTATTTTTCTGATTCTATCCAAGGAGTCTGGCATTTATCCTCATATTGATTCCAGATTGATCATTTATAATGAAAAAAAGTCAAGTAGGAACATCCACCCACCATCTTCTGATGTGCCCGAGATCTTCAAGTGGTAATAGAGCGGTCACAACCATGATTATATATATATATGATTTTCATCGATAATTTACACATTTATATTTGATTAAATTCATGATAAATCATTCTATAAAAATGAATGAATGAGATCTATTCTTCATCCTTCATTTCTCGATTCACATCATAGAAATAACATTTTAATTTTAATTTTGATTAAAATAAAAATGAGGAAGTCATCCGGAGGAGCTTCTCATTCTGTCTGTACAACACCGGAATACAAGGCGTGTAGTGAAATATAGATGTCGTGTACATAGGTTCAACAAACTGGTACTGTTCTGCCAGACCACCCATTTGAATTGAGAATACATAATTTTTTTGATACACAGTGTTGACCAGAACTGAACGACGCGTGGAAACCATAATACACGATGTGTAAGTTGAATCAACACGCTGTGTAGTATGATCTGGCCCAGTGGAAACTGTGTACAAGGAGAAGCTGTGTAACCATGTACATGGGATGGCCAGGCTAGTAACCGCGTTACAAGGAAGTACATTCCATGTAAGATTAATATACTCGTCATGTACTCCAAAATTTACAAAGTACAGAAAACACACCAAATCCCCCGGTGTGTACTTAGGATAAAGGGTGAAAACAAATACACGTCGTGTAATATAGCCTACACCCCATGTATCTTCCAAAAATGGAATTTCACTAGGTTTCCTCCAATGTAAAAAGAACCGTATAAAAAATATGGATGAGAAGAATCACGTGGAAATTCAGAAAGGAATTTAAGATAAATAATTGATTAAGTATAAGATCATAATTAATTTAATTCAAGTGTGAGTTATCTTGAATAAAAGAACTATTAAAAGAATTTGAATATTTAATATGTGTAAATGTCGTTTCATGCAATGGATGATCATGAGCTAAACCAAAGACTCTTTATATGTGTATGGTTTTATTTAAATTTATTTAATTTAAATTCTTTTTCCTATGAGTCTTGTTCCAATAAAATTGAGTTCATGCGTGCCCATGGATTCATTAATGTAAACCCCATGTAATGGAGGATCTCCAAAGCCAGAGGAGATAGTTGAAAAATTGAAGCTAAGGTGAAACCAACCCAAGAAGATACAAAGGTGGAAAGGTGGGAGATGAAAAACATGAACCATCGGGTTCAAGGTGTTTTTCCCTAGGTCAGGGTTTACTTATCAAAACATCTAGATAATCTAACCAACAGAATCTCATGATCATGCCATATTATTTTATTTATGTCTGAATGCATGGTTTATATATTATGTATGTGTAGTCACGATCACAATGTTAATTAAATAAACAAGAATGAAAATATGGAATAAAATAAAAACAGGACTATGCATAAAACATTATCAGAACTTGGTTAATCACTTAAGTAAGAATCACTTAATATTAACAAGCATGTGATAATAAGAAACTACACATAAAGTATTAAAATCCCTCAAATACCTTATTAAGTCAGACCAAGCCTTTCATTACATTAATAAGGGAAAGAATCAATAAAACTATGTGTTTGACCAACTCTTGTTGGGAAACTTACATTTATAAAGGAATCTCTTATAAAATTTTAGGGTTGAATTAAACATTTTACATCAAGAATAGTATCCCTTGCTAGAATTGTTGTAAAATGGAGGCATGTGTTGAGGAAATCCAGGTCAGGATTTCAGGATTGGGGAGTCCACTCAACAGATCAAGGAACATTATGATCAGAGTTAGAAAAGACATGCCTACCTAAATACCTTTAAATAGATTGACCAACCATTATTGGGGTTATTCGAAGGGGAATATGGATCTTTTCCAATACAATGTCGTAGCAACTAGGAATTCCATATTCATTGGTGGGGACCATTGGGACATGAAAAAATAGTGGGAGAATTAATAAATTATTTTATAATTTTTTATAAAATGTTATCAAAAGGCAATGATAAAATGGCTATTTTAATTTATATAATCAATATGGAAAACTCGTCAACCACATTTTCTCTGCGATAAATTCTAGATAAAGATAATATCTTCACCAGTAGTAACTTTCAGGAATCGTTGAGGCACCTTTGAGTTATCCTATGCCATGAACCAATGTTTTATGTGATGGAGTCCTTATTTCCTGAGTCGCCTTCCCAAGGGTCGAGTAATGAATATTTCCCCGTTTATGATCAACATTTGAACGATGCACTTGACATTCAGTGTTTGATGTTGTCATCAATGTCTAGTGATCTCATGATGTCTCATGAAGACATGGATGCATATAGCATGATCGAGAACCTCTGTGATCTATACTAGGATAGAGAGAGAAATGAAAGGTTTTAGATCTCAAAGGCTCTATTTCAATGAATGCTTGTTGAGGGTTCCTTAGTTGGGCCTGATATAGTCAATCTCATTGAAAACATTGAGCGGTTGGTGGTTCTAGGGTCTAAATCCCTGAAGAACTGGGTACGGATCTCATTCTTTCATCACTCCCCCAGTGATTCTCTATCTATGTTGGAAATTTCAACATGTACAACATTGAGAATTCTCTACCTGATATTCTTATCCTCGTTCACCATGTGGACAATGATATAAAGTGTGAAAATCCTTTTGTCATTATATTGAATAATAGGAAAGGGAAGGAGAAGATATTTAAGACCAAAGCTTCTTCAAGGCCTTCCAAGAAATGGAAGATCAAAGGGGAGGCCAGAGAACAAGAGGTTGTTTGATTCCCATGTGGTAAGAAATGCCACTAGTAGAAAAACTGCTCCGAGCCAAGGAAGCAAGGGGAAGCTTTAGGTGCGTTTGTTATCGAATTCAATCTATCAATTTCTACCTATTGGGTATTAGATACTGCTTGTGGTTCTAAAATCTATATCTAAATACCAGAAACAAGTAGATTCAGAATGATTGACCGAGGTGAGGTGGATTTGTGAGCTGCCCACGGAGCCAGACTCACTGTTTTAGCTGTCAGAGACTACCACCTCACATTGACAACTGTGATGGTCTTGGTATTAAAATGATTTCATTATGTACCCTCTGTAACCAAAAACATTATTTCAGTGTCCATATTAGATACTGATGGATTCATATTCATGTTTGGAAATGAATGTTTCTACTTTTATAAAGGTATAATTTGTTTTGGTAGGGCACATTTATATAATGGCCTTTTGTGTAAGAGTACGCATATCATGTAAATGGAATCGATGACAATGTTAATTCACATGACTCATACCACACCCAAATTTGGAATCACCGACTATGTCATGTCAATGATAAACGTTCGAAAAATTACATCAAGAGGGGTATTTAGATTCTTTTTAACTAAATCCACTTTGTATATGTCATGCATGTCTACAAGGAAAAATGAACAAATCCCCATATAGTGGGAAAGGTGAAAGGGCTAAGGAGATTCTAGAATTTGTTCACACATATGTGTGTGGACCATTTCTAGTTGAATCAATGGGTGGGTTCTTGTACTTCATAAATTTTTCTGATGATTTTAGTAGATATAGATATATTTACTTAATGAGGTAAAAGTCAGATTCTTTAGATTGGTTCAAATATTACAAGAATGGTGTTGTGAACCATATTGGAATGAATATTAAGAAACTCCACTCAGATAGAGGAGGAGAATATCATAATCAGGACTTTGTTGATTTCTTACAAGAGTTTGGGATTCTTTCTCAACTCACTCTTCCTTACAAACCTTAGTGGAATGGAGTAAGTGAAAGGAGGAACCACACCATGTAGGACATGGTGAGATCAATGATGAGTCATGCAAGTCTTCCATTATCCTTCAGGGGATATACATTACAAATAACAGCATACATACTAAACCAAGAACCATATAAATCGAAAAACAGTATTCCTTATGAGTTATGGAGTGGACACAAATCCATGTAATCAATTTTACATGTGTGGTGTTGCGAAGCATTTGTTAAGGCCTCTTCAAGTAACAAAATTTCACCCCGAGGCACAATGTGTACCTTTATTGGATATCCCAAGGAGACGAGGGGATATTACCTATACAACCCCTTATATAAAACAGTTATAGTGGCAAGACCCACCGTATCCCATGAGAGGGAGAACATCTCCAAAAGAGATAGTGGGAGCGAGATATACATTTAAGAAGTCGAGGCTCAAGATACACATGATTGGTACATGAACAGATTCCACAAATCCCTGTGGAAGAAAAATCTTTTCCAGAGGAACAAAAACTATATAGAAGCATGAGAGAGGTGATAAAACCAGAAACATATTGTTTTTTTGTCATCGAGGATAGTGACTCATTATTGGTTGAAAATGTTGATCCTCTTACACACACAGAATAATTTTAAGGCACAGACGTTGCCCTGTGACAAGAAGCCAAGAATTCTGAAATGGATTCCATGTACCAAAACAAAGTCTAGATTTAGGTAGATCATCTAGTTGATGTAATGTAAGTTGGTAATAAATGGGTATTCAATATGAAACTAGACGTGGATGGACAAGTTATCACCTATAAGGTATGATTCGTTGAAAAAGGTTATAGACATCATAAAGTAATTGACTATGATGAAACATTTTCACCGGTTGTGATACTGAAATCCATCCATATCCTATTGGCCATTTCCACTTACCATGAATATGAAATTTGGAAAATGGATGTCAAAACAGCATTCCCTAACGGGAGCCTCCAGGAAGATTTCTACATGACACAACCTTAAGGGTTTGTGACTCCAAAGGATGACAACAATGCATGAAAGTTGCAGAAATCCATTTATGGACTAAAGAAAGCGTCAAGGTCATGGATCATTGTTTTTGATGTAGCCGTAATAGAATTTGGCTTTGTTAAGAATGAATATATGTCTTTTGTATACTAATGGTTTAGCAGAAGTGCAGTTGTTTTCCTAATAGTATATGTTGATGATATATTACTAATTAGAAATGAAGTACCTGTCTTACAGTCACATAAAGCATGGTTGGATAAATTCTTCTCTATGAAATACTTGGGTGAGGGATCATATAATCTTGGGATCAATATCCATCGTGACAGATCAAAGAGAATGCTGGGCATGAGTCAAAGTACATACATTTACCAGATACTGAAGAGATTCAGTATGGAATAGTCCAAGAGGGGATTGTTGCCAATGTCACATGGTATTCATCTTTCTGAGAAAATGTTTCCTCAGACACATGAGGAATGAAGAAAATGGAAAGGATCCCTTATGCATCTACAATTGGGTCTATATTGTATTATATGCTATGTACAAGGCTAGATGTTTCATACACATTAAGTATGGTAGGAAGATATCAAACTGATACAGGAGACCGCTATTGGATGCAAATCAAGACTATCCAAAAGAATCTTAGGCTTACTGAGGATATGTTCCTGGTTTATGGAGGAGATGAGGAACTAGACATTAGAGGACATGTGGATTCTAGTTTACAGACTGATAAAGATGACATGAAGTCTTAGACTGGATACATATTCAGTTTGAATGGAGGTGCAGTGAGCTGGATGAGCTCAATGAAAGGTGTGGTTTCATATTCTACAGCAGATTCAAGTATTTCGCAGCTTCTGAGGTAGCAAAAGAAGCAGTATGGATGTGATGCTTCGTCCAAGATCTAGATGTAGTACCTAGGAGTAATGATCCAATCACACTCTATAGTGATAATACTGCAGTGGTGACACTTGCAAAAAATCCATGGTCACATCAATGGACAAATAACACACATCATAAGTATCTTCTATTGAGGGATTTTTCTCAGAGAGGTGAAGTTGCAGTGAGCACTATTTCCACAGAAGACAAGGTGGTAGACCCCTTGACTAAAGATTTGACTCAGCCGAAACATGATCGTCATGTGAGGTCTAGCGGACTAAAATTCATAGGTAGATGGATCTATTAAAAGTGAGAGTTTGTTTTAGTTAGTGTCTTATGAACCAACAATTTATACATTGATTACATGAATGTGAACTTATTATATATTTTTCATTGTTCTGCTTGACTATAATAAAATAATGTCCTTGAATATTTGTTGCGTTAATAAGGTCATAGAAGATCCCTACTATGATGAGAACCTTGAAATTCTATAACAATATTCCTAAATAAATCTCCATGGTTGGATGACATATAATGATCAGACACATAGTATAGAGACCATCATTTGCGAGGACTCATAATAAGATTATACTCTCTCTCATGGATTTTTCACTTCGTAATCTCCAAGATGGGAGATTATGAGAACAGACCTCCTAGTAGTAATTCTTCATGTCTTGGTGTCATCATACATTTCTCTCTTCGAGCGTGTGTCATGGTCTTTAAACTAGAAGATTATCACTAACTCATGTCCTGACTCACGCACTAAGATTTGCTACCAAAAACTTTTACGAAGACAGTTGGTGGGAAGTAGGGTACAATGGGTGAGTCATGAATGACATCTTGCTAATAGATATGTTGAGGATGGATTTGTACCTTCCATATATATGGAAGTCGATATCTTGGGGCCTTTTATTGAAATAGAAATATCTGCCAAATTCCATGGCCATAGTGTCATGACGAGTTTATTTTGAGAACTCAAATAATGAAGGAAGAAACATATTGGTTCATGACACTTCCATGAAACCTTCTTTATGAGATATTGAGAAAAATGGATTAAATTAAACTTTAAGCGTTCGTATGAGTTGACACGTAAATGTGAAAAAAAATTCATTTTCTTGGGTTCCTCAACCCATTGCTAGACAGTAATCTTGGACTTTAGGCAAGCCTGCCTAATGCCAATGAGAAAGAGGCCTAGTGGGTCACACACTAAGTGTATCCAGGTATCTCAAAGAAGAATAATGATTATTCCCGTATGTGTTTTAATAATTATTCATGGAAGCCTAAATAGTTTTACTATTGGAGTACGAATAATATTAAAACATGATATAAACGTCTTGTACATTGAATGTACACTTCGTGTAGTTTTCATTTAGGAAAGGAAATGAAAAACGAGTACACATCGTGTAGTTTTTCCAGTCAAAATTTTGACAAAATAATATTGTTTTATTAAATGATATTTATTATAATTAGTGTGGGCACATGTCATGGAATTAATTATTCGAATGGAGGTTTTCAAAAATTGTTAAGGAAATAAATAAAATGCGTAATGCATTTATTTGTAGTTATAACTCTATAACCTCAAACCTGATTATAAATATTCTCACAACCTCAAAAATTTTAGCTAATTGTTATGCACAAAAATTCTGGAAAAATCTCTCAAGGACGAATGAAATCCTTCATCCATAACGCTCTCATGACCGAGATAGATCCTCCTCCATTGGATCATGGTGATCAAAGGCGGAGAATGCAGGAAAAGGATTCTCCCTTCTACCACCTGAAGATTCCTTTGGCAACATCCATAGTTACGTGGTGCACGTGTGGATCATCGCTAGAGGAAGTCTACACTTGGATTCTATGATGCAACGACGAATCACATTAGAACATGATTATAAATATCAATGAAGAAAGAACACCATAAAAGGTAGTTCTTGTCAATCAATTAAATTAATTATAATCAACAAGTGGTGATCCTACTTTGTGGTTTCGGGATATTTGTTCATCATTTTCTATTACTGGGATTCGATCTATGGAGTCTGGCATTTATCGTCATATTGACCTCGGATTTATAATTGATAATGACAAAAATTCAAGTGGGCACATCCACCCACCAGCTTCTGTTGCGCCCAGGATCTTCACAACTTATAAATACGGTATAAATTCTCCAAACATATGTTTCCAAGTCCACCCCTATATTTCTTTCGATGATAAACATTCTTTTACGTGATTCCCTCCTCAACAATTCCCTATAAGCAAACTTGTTTTAAGGGAACTTACCAATTTTTTTCCCAATTTAATGTTCACTCACCCATTTTTTAAGCCATCAATTTTTTATAAAATATGGCTTTTTATTATGACCACCTTCTTGTTTCAATTTTGGATTATATACAATATTATTTCATTTTCAATTTTAAACAACCTATAGTATTTTCCTTAAAAGTGTCATGAAATGTTTTAATGATAAGAATATAATAAATACACTTCTCAAAAGTTTTCATGTCTATTTCACATCGCCTACAATAATATATTCCTATTTTACTATATTAATTTCCATATATTTTTACTCTCCATATCTAATGGACACTTTTATGATACCCCCTTTCATTATTCATTGTGACATTAATGTGATACCCATTTTTCTCCATTGGTTCTCTTATGTTAATGTTTTATTGATTATGTATCATTATTTATGCCAAAAGAATATTAATGAACATGATAATATGGGTGTGCCCAAATAGTTATCCAACAGATTGGGTAATATTTAGTCTCATGAGATGTTATGTGAAACTGTTTTGGCGGTTAGCCATGACTCCTGGAACCATGTGCAATGGTGTTAGTGGTTAACCTTGACTTGTGGTCCTTGGTGTGAAATGATCCATATAACTTGCAGAAGTTAGGATTTATGATTCTTCCAAGTTACTATGAATTCTTGTTTATATGATCCATTTTTTATATTCTATGATTATATATTCCATTTTATATCATTATGTCATGATCTCTAACCCTTGTGATAAACCCTTATTCTTATATTTAATCTATTACTGGGATTTTAGATCATCCATTGGTCAATGTGATCCCCAAGATACCCTATGAACATGTACAAGATCAATGGAAGATATGATATCATAATGATGTTTAAACAAAGTAGTGTTTTTTAGTCCTGTTTTATAAGTTTTATGCACATTGTATTCAAAGACACTAGTCTTCACAATTCTTGTCCTGTAATCTGATGTTCAATTTTGATTAAAATCATGTTATGTTATGTTTAATAGGTTTGGGTATCTAATAATAAATTTTTAATTTTTCTATCTTATTGATATAATATAATTTCATGGGACCTCAATATATTTTTCAACATGTTAAAAAATGAGTTATAGTTTTAATTTTGTTTTTTCGAATAAATTATGATTTTATTTAAAAATTTAATTAAACATATTTAGACAATTAATTTTGAAAAATGGAGTGAAATTTTTCTATTTTATACTTTTAAAAATGGTTATGGTTATTTTTTGGAATTTTTCTAAAATACATGAATTTTTTAACATTATTAAATTACAATAATTCACAATTAATGCTAAAACCTAACTTATTGCATCAAGCGTGAATCATGGATGATGTAAATTGAAATTGGTCAAACTAAAATGAACATATTACTAGTATTTTTTCAAATCATCATGCTTTATTCCGTGACTTGAGAAAAATAATTAAATAAAGAATTAAATATTTAAAATTCACTCATTTCCACCACTATAAAAACCACCCACACTACCCAATTATATTCACTCCTCTCAAGCATTGTTACATGCCGAGGTTCTACCAAAATAACTTTCCAAGATCCTCCCCAATGTCTAACATCCCTTAGTCTTTTCAAAATACCAAATCATCTCCCCTTAAGAGGCCCTCAAAGCAGATAAACTCAAGAGGAAAATTCCACTTTTCGATTATCTTATTTTCATTCATGTTATTTTCTTTTCTTGTTTCATTCCTCAAATCCCTTCACCAAAATGGTAGGATTTATCCAGTAACATAAAATTAAATGATTTATATTATTCTAATAGGATATTTTATCCTAATCCCTCCATCTACCTCTTTGTATTCTCTTAATAAACATATTGTCCGGGAAGTGTTGATTTGTCACATTTTAGGATGACATGTTTTCAATTTTGTTTCCCATCATCTGGACTAGTGATGAAAACATTTTATTGGTTGATCCGGATCAAATTTGATGTATTTTATTGTATTTAATGTTATTTAATCCTTATAAATTCATGATGTAAAATAATAATAAAAAATAAGTAAATTGTTAACAAAATCAACACATTAATCCAAGAGTTTATCATTAATGTTTTATATAATGACACATCTTCGCTTCAAGTAATAAAATTAAATTTATAACAATGTAATCATATCAATGTTCACTACTTTAATATTAAATAAATTTTGTAAAACCAATCTCATAATATATTTTTATTCATTTGTGTATATAAGTAAACTGAACATGAAATAAACGAACCTGAACAAAAAATATTAAACTCATTACCAATAAAAAATGGTTATGAATGAAATAAAAAAGGCAAAAAAATATAAATTTAAAATATGTTCTATAATTATTTATTTAATTAACCTAATTTTATTATTCAGTTCATTAATATCATGGGGATAACACCATCAGACTTAAGACAAGGGATCCGCTCTTTCTCAATTTTATTGAAGAATCTATTCTATATTATTCCATTTTATATATAGTTACTAATGATCATGTATGATTTATCAACATCCGCATAATACGCTCATGATTTATAAAATACGAGAAATCCATTCCTCTATCATTATGACCTCCAATGTACACCTGATACCCTGCCGACATTCCGTAAGGGAATTTACCCGAACCACCTTTATTCCATCGGATTACACAATCATTATTTTTACCCAAATAAAGTTGTTTTTTGTTTTCATGTGAAAAATATACACAATGATTAGATTTTCCAAAATCATTACTTGAGATCCATCCCTCATTATTTTTCTAGTATATACATGCTTTTAAGTGATTCCTTCCCCAATACTTCCCAACAAGAAATCTCATTTTTTGTGATCTTCCCAAATTTTTACCCAATTGCATTGCACAATACCATTTTTATTATCAACCATTGTTTTTCTAAAATCCATCATCTTATTATGAAAAAATAATTGTTTCACTTTTAATTTTAGATAGAAAATTATTCAGATTTCGATTTTATATTCTCTTTATTTCCTTAAAACCACACTAAAATGTTATAATGCTAGGAATTTCATAAATACACTTCTTACATGTTGTCACATATGTTTGATATCACCTACCATTATATATTCCTATTTTATCTTATTAATTTCCATTTATGTTTTCATTCCTCTATATAAAGGAAACTTTTATGAGACACACTATCAATGTGATATATAACATGATTGTGATACCCATTTCTGTCTATGGGTTCCCTTTTGTTTATGTATGGTTTACTATGTATGATTATTTATTTGACAATAATATTCATCCAAAAGATAATATCGGTGTTATCAGATATTGCAAAAATTAAATGTGTAAATTTTAGTCTCATGAGACGTTATGTTAAATGTTTTTGGCATTTATCATTGTCGTATGCTACTATGTGCAATAGTGCGGGAAGTTATCCTTGACTTGTGCCTCTCTATGTGAAAAGCACCTTCACTCATGATAAATTCATGATTTATGTTTGTATTACATTACAATGAATTCATTTTTATATGATCACATGTTTATATTTTATTATTATATAGGCTATATTATATCATTATTTAATTATCTCTAACCCCTGTGCTAAATCCTTATTCGAGTGTTCAACCCTTTACTATGATTTTAGCTCATCTCATTGTTCAGGTGATCCCTAGGGTACTCAATTCATATGTAAGGGCTCGAAGGATGTTAGGATATCATTATGAATATTAAATAATGAAGTGTTTTTTAGACCCATGTTTTATGTTTTATGTATGTAGTATTCAAAGACAATAGACTTTATGATCCTTATCTTGTACCTTGATGTTTTATTATGCTTAAAATCATGTAATGGTATGTGTTAAAGGCTACGGTCTCTATTATTAGTATGAAATGTTTTTTAAACTCTTTTTTTCATGTAATGATTGATAACATTATGTTTTCGTATAATGAAATATAATCTTGGTGTTTTTTATTTTTTGAAATTTTTTAAAAGAATAATTTTTTTTGTGAAAATATATTTCCCAAAGTCTTTGGGTATTACATAGATAATTCATATAACACTAATATTAGTGGACCAATCATATCCTAATTTTTTATTAGGATAATCATTAGGCAAACAATTATAAAGTGACTCAATAAGAATCCATGTTGGTAAAATGGGATTTATATCAATGAAAAATTCAAGATGAGTCATCATTCTTGTATGAAATCAAGGGATTACCCTTGATATTTAGTTTAGTTGCCCAATTGTAATCCCAACTCACATCAAAGGAATTCAATAAAAATAATAATCAAGATGAATTTTTGTAGATCATTCTAGGACATTCAATACGAGAAACCCGCATGAATCCATGTAATTAATCAATTGATATAAATAATATAGATAGTACCTAGATCTAGGAGAGTGACCCCATGGAATTCATGGTAATGAATCTATAAAGAATCTAATGAAAATATATTATAATTTCATAAAACTAAATTGAATTAAATCCATGAAATTATTAAATCTCGTTAATCAGACGAATCCTTATTAGAATCCAAGGTTTTTCCTTTTCATTCCAAACCAATAAATATATCTAGGAACCTTTGGAATCTCACTTAGGAATTCCATATAAGTCCCCATATTTAAACATTACTCAGTAATGATATATTTAAATAATTTGACATTAATTCAAATTTTTGATCTTTTCAAGTTTATAACATTAGATAATTAAGTCATAAATCATACATAACGGCTTAAATATTGTAAGTAAAAAATTCTTATCACTATCCTTTTTTCATAAAACAATAACTTTTCAAAAAAACATAGTATTGTTTCCCCTTTTAACAACATATCTTTTTCTTTATCCCATACATGACACTATTTCTCTTTATGTCATTCGGGTTGAGTATAAAAAAACTCATTAAGGGATACACAAATAAATAAACTATTAGTATTGGGAAAACATAAAAACCATGAATACTTTAACATAAAATAATAATTTTCACAATTACAATGTAGTAAATGCTATTCACTAAAAAGAAGCGCATTTCATACAATTTTATAAACCAAAAGGTTACCATAAACCCATATAAAGAAGCATATATCATATACTGGTAACTTGGTATGTAAAAACACATTTATAGAATTTCCATATGGTCGACTTCCACAGATATTACTAAATTGAATAGCCATTAAACTGACTTCTATACCCAATGAAATGAAGGATATAATTTAAACACCCACTGATTATTTAACACAGAAACGCCAATCTTAGGATTATCATGTAACCACTCGTCATTGGTTTATCATGTAACCACCAATCAAATTATTATGTACCAATATATAATCTTAACACATAAAAAATTAAAATTTATCAACATTTCACTCATAAAATATAATTTTCAATCACAAAGTTCATTTCAAGATATTGAAATTGTAAATATACTTTCAATACCATTTTCAATAACAAAACACTGAAAACGATTAATAAGGCATTCATTTAATTTTAAATAAATTATGGCTTATAGAGGAATTAAAATATCAAATATTAGTTACAACGGTGGAGGAGTCATTATCACCACAAACGTTAAGAAATTCATTATTTTATATAGAATAATGCTTCATAGAAAAAAAATTTAATTGGAGTGAAATTAAGAAAGGTTTGATTATACACCTTATAAAATAAGGAGATATATTTTATCAAAATAATCCTAAATGAATTGAGATTGAGATAAAGTAACTTACGTTGAGTCAGACTCGTCACGAACAATTATTTTGTTCCTAATTAATAAACATAGGTTAATTTATACTTTCTGGAGAACCATTTTCTAGTTTATTTTTCCATTTATATGACTTATATAAATGTTATAAAAATTAAATAATTATTTATGTTCATATTAGATGTTTTGTTGATATTCGGTACTTGAGTCGAAAGTGAACTTGTTTTTTTGTAAATTGTCCAAGTAGTCAAAAGTCCATCATCTCTAGAATATTACTCATGATATATATATCATATATATCTAGTATATATGTATTTAAAATATACATTATATTTTGTTATAAGAAAATAAATTCACAGTTAACGGAGACGGTAGGTCATACGTATGAATGAACACTACTTTCATTTACTCATCATATTAAAATAGTAAAAAACAAATGATATAAATGTATATTATAATACCAGTATTATTTAAATGTAATTTATTTCTCATAGGTTTAATAAATCCATCCTTAATACATTCCATGTATAGTGAGAACGAGTCACTTCGCTTTGAGAGGCGGTAGTCCGCACTTCCTCAAATGAAATTATAATATTAACAAAACCTGGAATGAAAATTGTATTGTTATAAATATAGTATACAGAAAAACATGGAAAATATAAATAAACCATATATCATAAATAAATACAGTTCAATCATAATGACCACCATTATAGGTGGTAGGATAAATTGAGCAATCATTGTTTTGTAACCTAGTAGTTCACCTTACACAGAAAAATTATGTTCTATATTCATCAGAAGGAGGTGTGTGTAAGTGTAAGAATAACCCTTACAATACAAAAAAATTGGTATATTGATGGTACTATTTTTTTTATAAAGTAATGTTATAAATAGCGGTTAGGGGTCTTAGAAATAAAATAAATGGAGGGAGTTTGAGAGAAGATGTTACCTATAAATTAGGAAACACCTTTTGATTTGAGCAAAAAGGCTTCCTTGAGTTGCCTTCTTTACCAGTTAAGGATTATGGAAGGAAGGAAGGAATGTTGGGAGCTAATTTGATTAGAATTTGGATAAACCAAGGGTCTTTATAAGTGTGAGTATGTTGGTATATATGGTGGCCTATTATAATAGAGAGGAGGGTACTTTTAGGATAGTTTTGAAATATTATTTTATTATAATTTAATTTTTAAAAGCAAATAGTTCCAATGTAATATATTTCCAGGAAAGGATTATGATGGGTCGACATACTCTCAAACCATAGGATTTCTACATGTTTAGGGCACAAATTTAACAATATATTTTGGCTTTAACATTTTCCTAAATAAAATTAATTTTTCCATGTCCTCGTGTAATTTAACACTATAGGGTCAATATTGTTACTATAAAATGACAATAGAAGATAAAGTGGATCATTAATGACATTTTTAACATTATCTATGTCATTTTGGATGATATTATATTTTTAATAATATTATATCACTTAACAAAATACTAATTGTTTTAAAGTCTCTGTTATTTTAATTTTGACAAAATTTAGTATTTGAGTTTTGTTAAAGTCAAAAAAAACATGATTCATTAAAAAAAAACTACATTAAATCGAATATAAAAAGTAATAATAATCTAATTATTTGGATGGAATCCAAATGTTAAAATTAAATTTATTTTAATATTTATAATATCCATTATTGGAATCATTTATTAATAAGTTAATCGTTTCATAAATATTGTTTCATATATAAATTTATTTAATGTCTAAATTTTATAAATAGATGATGTATGAAATATTTTTAACCTTATAGTCACGATTTATAGTCAAATATATCAATTATTTAACCCCACCATAAAATTGTTTATTAAAGAAGTTAAATATTTATGTTATATTTTTCTGTATTATATAGTAATTATTATAACATCTCTTTATCACACCCATATGGCACCATGGGGTCTTGAAATTGACTAATGGATTATAATGGTTGGCCATATATCATTCAATAAGAGTAAGACACATGTTTTATTAGTTTTATATTTTTAAAATATTATTATTTTACCATCATTTACATTATTTACCCATTAACGAAGGTATATAAAAATAATTACTGATGTTAATATACATAATATCCAATAATAAAAGAGACATATTTACATAATTTTGACCATCTAATTAAAAATATGGAATAAATTTTTCAAAATTTAAAATAATGAATTGGTTAAAAATAATTGAAAATTAATTACTATTGTCAAAATGAGAAAAGGGGTTTTCTAAAAGTAAAACCCATCAAAATATTGACATGTGATTATCTAAAATTTAAATGTGAAACTATATATAATGATAAAAATTGGATTAAATGGTAAAAACATAATCCTATTTAACTTTGAAACTAATTTTAATCACAATTTAACTATATAAATAAATTAGATGAAAAGACAGTTTTGAGATAAAATGTAGTATTTTACATTGTTCATTAAAAAATGAATTTTATCAAAAAAATAAAAAAAATCATCCAATGTAATTATTGATGTTCCTCTTTCAAAGAATATTATTATTTTTTCAAATATAGTATATAAATGTGACAAAAACTTGATTTAAAAATGGTTCTCCATCAATAGACTATAAAACATGCTTTTAAAAAATATAAGAGTATTTTCTACAAAACATGGATTCATTATGATTTTAAGCCTGTAATATTTTTTGGAACAATGAAAAATCTATTAAAAAACATTTGTAAGATTATTGTAGTTTGTTCTGTTCATTCCCATAAATAGAACAACTATGTGTTAACCAGAATATTAAATAATATTATTATTATCATATTATATTTCTATATAAGTCAAAGCTCTGTGAACGTAATATTTCAGAGAAACATGTTATGTATGTTGAGTACTCTATTGGAAAAAGTTTCCCCATTGGCATAAAATTAATATCTTATTCCTAAATATTTTTAGATATTAAAATGTTTAATTCTTCAAATACCTTGGATGTTACATCCTTCTCCCCTTTTGGAAATTGTGTCCTTGATATTTTATTTAACTATCAAATAAGTTGGGTCATTTCTCCCTCATATAATTTCAAGATTCCCACATTGATTCTTCAACCATATGGGTTTTCTAGAAAACCCTTATATAATAAATAATCTTATACGCCAACAATTTCTCTTTATGCTTAAGAATATGTACTGTTTATTCCTCATAAGAAACAATCTTTTTCAACTGAACAACCTTCCAACTGAAAATATGATATGGATCTAGAATATAATATCTCAAAATTTAAACATCAAAAACATTGTGTACTGGGCATAAACAAGTAGGAGAAGACACCCTATAGGAAACTAATGCATCTTTCACTCATATTTCATAGGGTCTAATGAACCATAGACGCAACATTGCCTTATTTACAAAAATAAATCACACTTTTTCATATATAAACCGTGAGAAATACATGATCACCAACCTCGAAAGAAATATCCTTCCCATGTTATCCGCATAACCTTTCTTCCTGCTTTGAGATATCCTAATGTGATTATGAAGAAACTAAATATTTTTGACCATCTCTTCTACCAATTTTAGTCCCATAAACTTCCATTCACCCACTTCATCACAGAAAGCTATAGTTAGATAATTCTTTCTATATAATAATTCAAATGGTTCCATCTATATACTAAAATAAAAACTGTTATTATAAGAAAACTCAACCCAAGAATTATTTTGATCACAACTGTATTTGTAATCCATTGAACAAGCATGTGGAATGTCCTCCATGGTCTGAATTTTTTGTTTTTACTTCCCATCTCATTACATATCAAAAGTTTTACTAAAATTTAATTCATTTCCCAATGATTTCAAGAGGACTTTCCCAAAGTTAGAAGACAACATGGGATTACAAGATGATACAATAGAGAGGGGAACTCCACATAACATAACTATATTTTTAATATAATATCAAGAAAGATGATCTTGAGACATAGTATCTCATATAAGAATAAAATGTATAGATTTAATAAATCTATCACTAATAACCCACATTTAAATGTTACCTTGAGATGTCTCTGGAAATCCCACTACAAAATACGTAGAAACATTTTCCCAATTACACATTGGAACTAGAAAAGGCTGAATCATCCCATTTGGAAACTTCTACTCTTCTTTAAAATATTGAAAAATAAAACATATCAATGTAATGTCAGTAATATATCTTTACCTTCCATAGAATCAGTAATACTCTCGAAGAACTCTATACATCTTATTAAAACAAAGATGAAATAAAAACGTAGAACTACGAGCTTCACATAACAACTCTTTCTTCAACTGTGAATCAAAAGTGACACATAATATTTTTCCAAACCATAAAACAAAGTCTTTGCCCATGATAAATTCTAGTAACATACTCATCTAAACATGTTCTACATTTTTTTAAACTCACTATCTACTTTTTGTTCATTCTTGATTCTATCTCATAGAAATGATTTCACTTCCACGAAATTAAAAAAGATAAATTCCCAATAATAACAAATTACAATACAAAATTAATCAAACTAATAATCGTGGGATCTCGTTCGAAATATACCATGGTTAATGTAACACTACTCTTTCATATAAAAGCGTCAACCACTTTATTATCCATTACTATATGGTAATAAATCATTAAATAATAATCCTTGATAAATTCTATTCATCTCTTATGTGTCAGGTTTAATTCCATTTGAGTGAATATATACTCCCAATTTATGTGATCAGTATATATTTCACACATTACACCATACAAACGATGCCTTGTAATTTTAAATTAATAAACAATGTCATTATATTCCAAATAACGTGTAGGGTAATATAACTTATGTGGTTTCAACTAGCATAAAGCATAAAAAATTACCTAGTCATTCTATATTGGGACAGAACCAATTTTTCTTAATGTTGTATCACTTTAGATTACAAATTCACCATTCCTAGAAGGTAGGTCCAAAATTGTGTCATATAAAAATCATGTTTTCAATTTCTAAAAAAATCATCACATTATTTTGTAAAAAATAAATATAATTCCCTTATGTTCTAGCTTAGTTAGTGGGGTACATAACTGAGAAATTTCTTCAACAATCAATCAGTAATAACCCACTAATCCAAGTAAATTACGAATATCAATTATATTGGTAGGTCTTGGAAACTCTTCATCATCTTTTGTAATAATATGGTTAATGGTTGTTGCAATTTTAGAAACCAAATGTCCAAGGAATGAAATTTTTTTCAACCAAAATTCACTCTTACTAAACATTCAATATAATATTTAAATTTTATGGGTTTTTAAAAAATCCTTAAGTGACTTTTATTTTCCACCATAATTTAGAATATACAAAAATATCATCAATAATCACAACCATAAACTGATCCAAAAACTAATGAAAGACCCCATTAATGAGTTTCATAAATATAGTAAGTGCACTTGATAAAAAAATGACATAACTAAATTCTAATAAATCCAATATATCATTGGGAAAGCTGTCTTTGGAATTTCATCTTTCTTCCCCTTCACTTGATGGTACCCAGACCACAAATCAATCATCATAAAATACTATACTCCAGAGTGCTAATTAAAAAATCATTAATATGAGGAAAAAATTAAATTTTCTTCATAGTGATTCAATTAATGTATCTGTAATCAATACGTAGTCTCATAGAACCATCCTTATTTTTCACAAATAAAACTAGAGCACCCAATGGAGAAGTGCTAGGCTGAATGAAATAATTATCAAGTGATTGATGGATCATTTTAATTTCCAATAGTTCTACATCAGAGATTAAACAAGGGGGTTTAGAAATATTCTTTGAATCATTCACTAAATCAATAGTAAATTTAACATCCCAATTGGAAATAATACGAGAAAATTCATCAGGAAAAGCATATATGAATTCATTCCCTACTAGAATGTAACTAATAAAAACTATTGCATTCTTTTCAATAACATGTGCAAGATTACATTCATGGACATCTGAAATAGATATTTCAAATTCCTGGTATGTTATAAGAGGTATGAAATCATTGAATAAAACGTTATTGGTTTTACAATCTATTTTAGTAAGATAAACTGAAATCCAATACATACACAAAATTATATCAACTTCCACTATAGGAAGTTCGAAATGATTTTTAGGAAATAATATCCAAATAATGATAATAGGAAGATTCCAATAAATATTGGTTTCTTTATTATATCCACACAGAGTGTATTCTAGAAGTTTTATATCACATTCATGAGGTGTTATTTTAAATTTATATAAAAAGTACTCCAAAATAAAATAATATGAACATCCAGAGTCAAATTGAGTATTAGCATATTTTGAAAAAACATGTAACATATCTTTCACCACTTCATTAATCGTAGTAGACGAAAATAGGTTTTACATGCACTTATGCTTTTGATCATTCAGGTTTCCACCCTATGTAATCTAATTTGGACACAAATTTGTATAATGTCATATATCATTGCATCTAAAACCTCTTACCACTGGTTTTTAATAGCCTTCCTGATCATATACATCATAGTTATGAGCAATATGAAAATTTTTCCCATATCAAAATAACTTCTCAGACATAGAGAGGCATTATATAGGATTATTTTTACCACAATTCTCCCAATATGCATATTTGGTTCTCTTAAGTCTAGAATTCATTGATGAATTATTTATAATTTCCTATCAACTATATAACTTATTTTGATTCAACTCATGAATCATATTCTCATTAGAAAACTCAATTTTTACCTTCTCACCAAATCAGAAATGTTTCTCAAATATTTTGAAATCACATGATTCTAAACCATTGAATATGTCGTCTTTAATCTTGAGTAAAATATATTTTACTAAATATCAATATCCAAGATAAAATTTTGGGGGAACCTGGACAAATGGGTGAAATTTTATTCATATTATGCCACAAAACCATCCTCCTTTCATCTCAATTCCAAAAATAATTCATCCTAAGTCAATCAAACATTGAAAAATATTTCTCACAGAATATATAATTAAATACAACCAATTCATTTACATCAATATTTTGATTTCCTATGATATTTTTAATCATTGACCACCACTGATCGGATTCACCTTCAAAAAAATAAATAAAAATAATACACATTTCTTTTTCTAGACACCCCATTACATTAAATATATTTTCCTGTTCTTTAATCCACCCTTCAGCTTGCACAAGGTCAGATAGTCCACTGAAAGATGGTGGACATTGCTTCATGAAATGATCCACAATCGAAATATTCCATGGCGTGGGTCTAGTTGATCTTGTACATAGACTCCACCCCCATTTATCACCTAAGTCAACTAAGTCGTCACATCAAAAATATGTTCTGTTCCAATTCCAAACATCTCTGGATTTTTATTTGGAATGTTATTTCCATCTGTATTTCTTCCTAGTATAGCTACCCTATTTAAAAAATGGAAAACAATTCTGAACAAAATATATTAGTTGAAGAAACATTGTAATCATAAAACAAAATATCATTTCAATTTGACCATAAATTAAAAATCTTTTATGGATATTCTATTAACAATATTCTAACTCCTAATGTAATCTAAATTGTCCTCTAATACTATCTATAAGGCCCCCACCTTAAACATTAAATAATCATTAAGTAAGTCAATAATTTGAAATTAATTAAAATTGAGGATCTTTTTAGGTTTATAGATTTATTAAATTAGGATACATATAATACATAACCACTTAAATATTACATAAAGACACTTATACTCACTATCAATGTTTTCATATAACAGAAACTCTTTTAAAATAAATACGGTATTGTTTCACGTTTTAACCCCATAAATTTTCCTTGATCCCATCCTTGACTCCTTCCCTCTTTATGACGTGTGAATTTTTTTTAAAACAAGAGATTAGAAAATACTCTTAGTAATGGATACACAAATAAGGAAACAATTAGTGTTGTGAAAATATTAAAATTGTGAATACTTTATCCTAATGTAATAATTTTCACCATTATGAATTAGTAAATAATCCTAACTAAATAAAATATATTTTATTAACATTTTGTTTTCCAAAACATTACCATAAACCCATAGAATAACAATATATTATATATAGGTAAATTGTTATATAAGCATACATAAATGAAATAACTATATGGACAACTTCCACACATATCCCAAAATGGAATAGCCGTACGACTGGCTTTCATACCTAATGCATTAGAGGTTATAACATAAACATCAATACATAGATTATATTTGAATTATCCATCTTTTTTTTATCATGTAACCACCCATAATTGTTTAATCATTTAACCACCAGTCAAATTCACTAGTACCATTATTTTTTCATAACACATAAAATATTTCAATTATCAATATTTCACTCATAAAATTTCATTGGAAATCACATGTGATCTTTTCACGATATAAAAATAGTAATCCACATTAAAACCCGTTTTTAATTCCAAAACATCAAAATATAAAATATTGTTTTTCTTTTCCATTTAAACCATTAAGGCATATAAAGGAAGAAAATATTAAGTAACATTTATAGTGTTGGAGGAGTCATTGTCCCCGCAAACATTAAAAGCATTCATTTTTTTCCTTTAGTGGAACTCTTAATAAAAAAATATTCCATTTGAATAAAATTAAAAGTAAAAGGGTTTATTATACTTTATATAAAAGAATTTGGTGTATATTATTCAAATATGCCTCAATAAATGGAGATTAAGAAGAATTCCCTCACATTGACTCTAAATCATCACACACAATCAGCATGTTACTGAATAATAATCTTAGGTAAATTTATACTTTCATGAGAAATTTTTTCATGTTTATTATTAATTTTATGTCACTTATTACCAAGTTATATAAATTAAATAATTATTTATGTTCTTATCATACGTTTTGTTGATATTCAGTACTCGAGTCAAAAATGAACTTGTTTTGATGTAAATTGTCTATGTAAAGAATTTATCATCATCTCCAAAATATAATTCATAATATATATATCTTATATATCTGGTATACCTGTATTTATAATATCGATAATATTTTGAGATAATAAATGAAATTGACTATTCATGGAAATGGTAGGTCGTACGTATGCATAAATGCTGATTTCATTTCTTCGTCATATTAAAAGAATAATAATATAAATATATAAATATATATTATAATACTATTATTATATTTATATCATATGTTTATCATATGTTTTATAAAATAATCCATTATTTTTTCCACGTATAGATAGGCGAGTCAGATCGCTTTGACAGAGCGGTAGTCCACACTTCCTGAAATGAAATTATCGTATTTACTTAACATGGAAAGAATAAAGGTATGCTATAAATAAGAATTACAGAAGAATAGGTACAATATAAAAATAATTTTATCAAATATAAATATATTTCCATCATAATGTCCACCCTGAGAGGTGGTAGGAGAAAATTGAACAATCATCATTTCGTGAAGCAGTAGTTCACCGTACATAGAAACAATATGTTAGATATCAATTAGTTGGAGGTTTGTGTATGTGTAGATGAATATTTAGAATAAAAATATCATATTATATTATAGACCCTAGTATTTTTTATGAAATAATGAAATAATGGATGGTTATAGGGGTTAGGAAAATAAAATAAATGAATGGTGCTTGAGAGAAAATGTTGCCTCTAAATCAGGTAACTCAATTTGATTTAATCCAAAAGGGTTCCTTGCATTTTATTACTCTCAAGGTAATGATTATAGAAGGTATTTGTGGATTTTTGGATCTTATTTTACTATAATTTGGATATGCCAACTGGTTTGAGAGTTGTGAGTACATTGGTAGAGGTGGTGGCCTTTTATAAGAGTAAGGAGGGGCACTTTAGTAATTTAATGAAATATAATTTTATTATGAATTGATTTTAGAATTATAATAGTAACAATGTGATATATTTCTAGGATAATATTAGGATGGTTATAAATACTCTCAAACAATTGGGTTAAAATAAGATTAGGTTCCAAATTTAACCTTATCATTTGGCTTTAACCTCTATGTAAATAAATTCTTACCATGTATTCTTGTATTTTTACCCTATATGCCTGATGTAGTTAATATAAAATCAAAATATTACCTCAAATAGATCATTAATGTAATTTATAACATTATATAAGTTGGTTATCCTAATATTTTATTTTTATATCATTTGAAAAATACTATTTGTTTAAGGAACTCATTTATGTCAAGTTTGACACTAATTAGTAATTAAGGTTTATTCAAGCCATAACAACATGATTCATTAGAAAAAACAATATTCAGTCAAAGATAACATGTCATAAAAATCCATAAACTTCTTGTATGGCTTCAAAATATTCACATTACATTTATATTAATATTTAAAATATCATTTATTTTAATCTTTCATTAACAAGGTAATCAATGCATCATCATTGTGTCATAAATAAATTTATTTATATAATGTATTAAATTTATAAATAATATTCCATTATTTAGTGAATAATATTATATTCCTATGGAATATTTTTAGTCAAATAAATAATATATATAACACTGCCTAAAATCATTTTAGTAAAAAGATACTTGTTTATGTTATATTTCTCTTTACAGTAAATTAATTATTAGATCATGTCATTATCCCACTCATGTGGCTCCAATGGATCGTAAAAGAATCCCAAAGATGATCATGGTCACCTGTTTCTCATCCAATAAGGATAGGTAACATGTTATGGTAGTTTTTAATTATTATAATATTAATTTTTAATCATTTTACCTGATTTACCATTTAATCAAAGTTAAAAAAATAATTACTAAAGTTACCATTCATAATTTCGAAAACTGAAAGGGGCCTTTTTAAATAATTTGGACCTTTTATTTCAAATTATGGTATCAAATTTTCAGTATTCAAAATACAATATTTCTAGAGACTAATTTAAAATTAATTCTCTTGGTCAAAATGAGAAAACGAGTTTTTAAAAGTACAAACCATTAAAAGACTGACATGTGATTATATCAAATTTTAACGTGAAATTAATTCCAATGATAAAAATTGGATTAAATGATAAAATAATAATCTAATTGAACATTAAGAAAATGAAAAAGAAAATCAATCAATATAAGTAAATTAAATGAGAAGATAGTTTTGAGTTAAAATGCCGTACTTTTTACTATTCACTTAAATATGAATTTTAATAGAAAATTAGAAAGATTTCAACTAAAGTAAAATTTGGTGTTCGTATTTAAAATAAGAAGTTTATTTTTTTTTCAAATAGAACATATAAAACAGAAAAAAAGTAGATTTAAAAATGGATTTCCACTGAATGGTGTTAAAATGGTATTTTTAAAAACATTAGTGTATTTTATGCTTAAAATTTGATTCATTCTGATTTTAAGACACTAAAATTTATTGGATAAATGTAAATAAATTTACAAAATAAGTGTAATAAAATTTTAGTAAGTTATGTTCATTCCATTAAATACAATGGAATGGTTTTCACTACCATTTAAAATAATAATAATAATATTTTACTGTTTTTTGGTATAACTCAATGTTGTGTACAACATAAGATTTTAGGAAAACCAATTTTTGTGTGTCGAGTATGCTATCAGACAAAGTGTACGCATTAACATAAAATTAACATCTTATTCATATATATTATTATATATGAAAATGTATTATTCTATAAATATCTGGGTTATTACATTCCACAACAATATTTTTCATAAGGAATTTGAGGGACATTCCAATGAAATCTAACTATTACATAAAATTGAAATAATATCTAATAATTCAAAATATTCAATTTAAACAAATAAAATTATATGATTGAAGCCACACCCACAACATTAATTAAATTCATATAATATCTAATTTAGTACCGAAATTATAGTATCAAAAATTCTTCACTTCAGAAATCCAATTATGAATTTATTGACACTTGATGATGACATAAATTCTCATTTTTAATACCTTTTATAAAATACATGGATGTAAACACAACTATTACCTATGGTTATTCATAATATGCTGTCATTCCTAATCAAATCCATAACTACCAAAGGATTCCCCAACCTATCCCATGTTGGTTCACCCAATACGGTGATATAAGTATATCTCTCTACATGGATTTCGTTAATGAATGTCCATCCCAAGAGATCATGTTTTATTAAATAGAAAGGGGTTCTAAAAAAGGAAGAAAAACTTAAAAAATAATTAATTTATTTATCCAAATTATTTGTAATGAAACACTAAACTAATACATGAAATATATAAAAAAATATTTTATTATTGGAAAATAAAGTAAACCCGCATCCTTAAACATGGAGATACCCACTTATTTTATATTACCCTTTCGTTAAAGTATAAATAAGAGATATAAATGAACCAACAATATACATTACAAATAATGATTAAATCATAAAAGTTATATAACAGATTTAGAATGGACGAGAAAATAATAAAAGTGTCTAGATGATTTTTATACACAAAACTAATATTTCAACTCTTAAAATAGATTTCAAAATATCTAATTATCATTGGAGATATAGTATTACCATGGGGAGGGGAGGAGTTCACTGAGACAATAAAATATTCCCACAAACCTATTAATAATCCAGTTGAGAGGGAAATATATGAGTGGTAAATGTCTATTTCTACAATGAATAAATAAATTATCCTCGGGCCCACCAACTAGGTGGTTTTGGGAGAACTATCCAAAGAGTTGGATAAAGAAGAACACACATCCCACCTTGAATTCCACCTAGAATCTGGTTGCACTAAAACTAGCATAATTCGTTCCTTGTCAATATCATAATCCTTCAAAACTCACTTAATATTTTCAAATCCCAGAGATAGCTCCATTATATTTCCATGAAAGGATATTTGGATGTTTTAAAACCATATAAACCCTAATAATAATCATGTTACAAAATAAAATCCTTCCACCAAATTAAAAACTCAAATGTTTCTAAAAACATAGTACCAATAAAGGGATGATATTTTATTCCAACCAATATATATTCTATATCAATAAACACATTGAGTAAAAATCATAGAATGGAGTTGTAATGACACCGACACCATAGGTTGATCCATTTCTATAAGTTTATATTGATCAATCATCAGGGAAAAATTTGATCCATCTAATCTACTCATGGAAAAAAATTGATTAATATCACCCTGACATTAGGAGATTACCATGATATTTTTTTTGAAAATGTTGAGTGATTTTAAATAAACCATAATAGGTCAAATAATTCAATTAATTGGACATATTTGTTGATAGTATAACTATATGAGGGGTCACTGACCATTTTCAATGAAATACTAGCTATAGAAGGAATAACATAATATCTCCTTGAATCCCACAAATATACTATTACATGAATGTAAACAAGGGAAGTTAAATGATCACCCACAATACTATAATGAAATCCATGTCCCACGTGTCTAGATTTTACTATTCTTGTTCCCACATTTTAGATTTATTTTTTCATGATATTTAATGAAATGGGAAAATTGGGCAAGAATCTTACACACATTATATCTTGATGTAGTCCCATATTAGAAATATTGGGAAAAAATAACTTGTATAGATCATGAGTATCATCTAGTATTTGGAAGGAAATTCTTTTTTTCAGGTACTATAATTTGAAATTAAGATCTTATACTGATTTAGATGTTTAGTTGAATATACAATATTAGTTATATAAAATTTCCTGGAGGATGACTATCTTGAATATATCAAATTGTAAAAAGGTTGAATCTATTCATTTTTACTCATAAAGTGGAATATTTTACCAATTCCCTAAACATTATAACCCCACAACACTATTATTTAAAATCCTATATCGATAATCTATGAAATTATTTTTAAACATCTTTTATCTCATTGATGTATCCAAGATGATTTTGAGAATTTTCTATAGTAGGTAGACATTTGGAATAAGATCATAATTCCAAATAAAATTTCAGTTCAAAATCATCAATACAATAAATAAAATATAGAATGGTATAATCATAGATTATTAGTCCTAAATTGGCTCTAAGGCTAGCTATATCACTTTCTGTATCTTCTAATGAAGTGAATTATCATGTTGCTCCATCTCTTATTTAGTAACAACATTACCCATATTGTGGTATAATTATGTTGTAGAAAAGATGAATCTCTAGAGATATAATGAAAAATAATATTCTGTTTGAAAAGAAAAGATATTGTAATATTTCATTATTATCTTAGTAAATAAATTACTTATAATTCTAGATGAAAAAGTTTCAAATTTAGTTGTCATAGATTATCAACCAGATAACATCCCATTTGATTTTATGTTCGTAGAAAGAAAAAAATCCAAAATCGCATCCAATATAAATACTTTCAATAAAAATTGATAGAATAAAGTAATGTGAAGGGAAAATATCCACCATATTATATTATCAATAGGAATACTATAATACAAAAAATCGGAAGAATAGTTCCTTATAGAGATACCCTATAATTGATTTAATTTTTATTATTTGTTGACAATAAAAAATCAATCATGAATACTATATCATCAGGTCATGAATTAATTATCTTTCATTTAATCTAATTTCCTCCACAAAAAAGAGTATTTCTTCATATTTACCATATTTTAAAACATGATATTGTAGATATTGAAAATAAAATAATCAATAGGAGGAATAGTACCCAAGGGTGTCCATGATGGTTGGGACAATACTGGATTTCCTTACATCACCTTTAGGTTGATATGGAGGACCCTAGTAAATTGTATTTTCATTTAAAGAGGATATGTAATATGACTCTATCATGGATATCCATTTAATGGATCCATTCACTAATGAATATATTTATAAGCTATAGTGATCTCCATCAACAATTTTTGACATGGTATTAAGGGGATGGGGAATTTGAGCCCATGGAGGACCATTAAATTAATTATCTATTCCCACTATGATTATGCATCCTTATAAAATCTGGAGATAGTCACCCAAAAATTTCCAATGAACGTATCAATATGATTCTATGTTTTTAAATCTCATTTTGATCTAATTATATTAGAGTTATTATTTGTTGGAAAATATCTAGTTGTTTAACCTCATGGCTTCGGGATGATTACCTAGATTAGCCAGGAAAATACTATAACACCCACTAATTTTTAACAAATGAGGGTGATATAATAATAATAAACATATCTCCTTTATCCCTATGATCAAGAGCAACCGTATATAAAAAAACATTCCCTATGGATTAACATATTAATTGGTGAAACAAATCTCTGTCTTCCCATCAAAACATTAAATTTATAATTCCCATTATATTTCAAGAAACAAATGGATTATTATAATAACATATTAAATTTGGTCCATAGTTCATGAATTCGGTGGGTTTAACTAAGGAATATCAAAATGAAATGAGTTCATCAAATTATCATAATGTCATTTTGTTTACTAAGAATGGATGAGGAACTGTGATACAAAGACACACATGACCATTATATGCTTTTCGTAATCATAATGATTTCGATATTTCCAGATAATTTGTTAGTAACAACTATAGAATAAATTTACTCATAGTCCATATCCAATATCATTTACTATATAGTAAAATTGAATGGTCTCTTTTTAATTTATATAACCATGGATATGACCAGAATGAATAGAGGTCACTATGGATGATCAAGTTGAATACCTTATTTTTAGATCTCATCACTAACATAAAATGCATGGTGTTGTACTCAAATATGAATTTCCATTCTTTACTAGGATGGTTATGGCTATATTTTCACTCAATAGTTCCATCGGTATATCATCAATTTCAGAAATATTCAATTGATGGGCATGATAGGGAACTCTAGAGTGACATTACCCTTATAGGATCCTATGACTCTCTATACATTTACACTTTATAACAAAAGTGGGAGAGGGATACTTAATTATTTAATGACAACACATAAATTTAAACCATTAATGTCTTGTACTATATTATAATCAATAAATAAATAAGATTCAGTAAGGATACTCCCTGAGTCTTAAATTGATGTTTTAGCAAGTTATCGGGTAATATTTTATAATAATTGTGTACCTCTGATCACATTCCCTACATTTTATGGCATGAATGAAACATACATTGTATAACCACCATCAATTGTGGATTAACCCCCCTGTAGTCAATCCAAATCAATCATTACCATGGGAATCATTACATCCAAAAATTATTGGCTGACACATTCTCATTACAACCATGGTTCTTCAACTAGATATATATAAACACATAATGCATGAAATGACTTTTAAATAACTATTTTATTCCAATATTTAGTAATATATAACCATGAACGACCACCCCACACCTCTAATATTAGTGAAATTATTGGAAAATTTTACACACACAATAATAAAATAGTGTATGAGATCCAGTACACACCACCAACTTTTAGAGAATTAATTTTTATTCCCATCTATATAATCATACATTTATATTTTTATTACTAACCATCTCTAATGTAGATCATTGTAGGCCAAAACCGAAATGTAATTGAAGAATACATTTGTTTCCTTAAGATATAATTGATCGTCTATTCATGAAACAATATAGAGATTAATTGATTTTTCCTCCAATTATGCTCACATAATTTAGTTTTCTAGATGACTATAACATCTTAAAACATAATGTCAATATAATTTATCTCACTCATTCAATTATAGTAAAATTATAACAACCATTCTCGTTATTTCATTTTTAAACCGGATTTATTAGATAAAATTTTACTTAATAAAACTCAATAGATCCAAAGGACTAGTGTCTTTATAGATTAAGAACATTACATAATAACATAAAACATGAAATAAACATCATTATTCAAAACATATTTGGAATGAACATAACATTCATTCATACATAGCATTTCATGGAATTACCTGAGGACATAAATAAGAAAATCTCCAAATATAAAGCATCGTAAGAGAGTAAACAAGTCATAACATGAAGAATACAATAAATTTTATTATATAGGAACATAAATGGAGAATAAGAGAAATAAGAACATAAATTCCTGATATAAAATGTTTATCATAACATGTAAATTTTGAAATAACCTAAAACACTACAGCATTAACCTTAAGGAATCAGGTAAAACCCTACCCCGACAATGTGGAAAAATTACTATAAAGGAATAAGGTAATAACCTATCCCAACATGACATGTTATGATATTAAAAATTATCCAATCCATTTGAGTACTATCAGGGCTCACCCTTCATAATCATTTCAATATCATGCTTATGTGTGATAGATAGATCAAATATCATGGATTCATTCAACATCATAATTTATTAAATGATCAAGGAATGTGGAATACATACATTTATGTTTTTGATAAATATGTGTAAGTTCATAAAGTTGAATACACATTGTAGAGTAATGGGTATGGTATTCACTACACAATTGTTTTGGCCTGAAAAACTGTAGTGCAATTTTGCCAGCATAACATCATCATATGAAAATTCATAAATTGGGTTGATGAACGAGAAAGGGGTATCTAATAATTTATATATGGGATGAAAAGGAATGGGATCATGGAAAATAATATCCAGATATGTGAAATGTAATTTAGATGCATAAAATAAATGAAATTCTTGAATCGAAATGAGAAGAGAGAAATCCATTATCGAATTTCGTTATAGTAATGGGTGGGTTTAAAGGAACATATATAGGGGTGGGGGTTAATTGGAGTTAAAGGAAGATAATATAATTTTTAAATTAAATTTATTGTAAATAGGTATTGAATAACCTATACCAAATCATGAATATGTAAATCAGAAGGTATGACATATAAAATGTTCTTGAAGAAAAAGAAAAGTGGAAGATCCCTTACTTGGATATGTGATCCCAAAGGATTGGGGGAGGCTTATTGGGTTCTTCGGTGTACATTGGGAGAACTATAGGGAGTAGTGTCTAATGGGTGGTTGAGCTTCAATGAAATTTAGTGAACTGAAATGGTTAATCATATGGGTTTATATAAGAAAGTTGGGAAATGTTTTTGTTATTTTTGTTTTTGGACACTAAACAGTATAATATTAAAAACCAAAAACCATCACATGGATTTCCCATGGTTTCTAGATAACAGGATTGGTATACATTAATTTATAAGTTTAAGGAAAAAAATATTAAAATATTTCCTTTTCTTTGGTGGTGGTGAGTTACACTTTCCAGGAAATGATTTTAAAATTTCAAAATATTTTATATTTCATTGTGTTTTCAGTAAGGCTTTATAATGTAACTTAAATGAACATGGAATTATATTATTTTAAATAAAAAATATATATTTGGTCAATGATAACTTTTATAGTTTTTAATACATCACAACTGTGTCATTGTTATGTCATAAACCACATTATATATTTATACGATATCTGATTTTTACCCAAAAAATATAATATATAAAAAGATTATGAAAAATTCACCATCAGGTAATTTCTAAGTCCTGATTCCAAAAATATAAATCATTTTACAGAAATAATTTTTTAAATGTGTGAATTTTTAACTTTTAAAATAAAAACTGATATATATTTAAAATTGATGGGGTTTGACAAAAACTGTTTTCAATCCATAATAAAAATTACATTTGACTTTATAAAAATTATACAATAATTTATATTTAATAATAATTTTATAAGAAAAATATAATATAAAAATATTATTTATTTCAATAAATTCAATAATTCATCAATATAAAATTTTTAACTGAAATTAAAAATACAGTTTATGTTTTATTTACAAATATATAATTCTTATCAAACTTATTAATTAATCATTTATAGAAAAAAATAATGAATAGATATAATATTTTTTAATTATAATAAATTTTTTAATAAAATCATAGTTTAATATATTACTTTATTTATTTATGAAAAGTACCATTTTACCCAAAAAATAAATTCATCATAAACATCATATTTTAATGAATGTCTATTCTCAGAATGGAATAGATGTAATAAGTCTTTTATTTATAAAATGGTATTACATAATAAGAAACTAATACCTTGGTACATAACCACTTATAACACTAGCATATGACCCAATGGAATGTTTTTTGAAGGTGATATACTCTTGGGGTAGCTCTAATAATATCACCCAAGTGGTGATTTGGACCAACGTGAAATTATCTCATAGGTGGTTTTGTTCAAGCTTAACATTTTGATGATTGGCTTAGGCTACCTCCTAATTGAGCTCTTTTAAAAGGGATTTGAATTGAAAAAATCTATGAGGAGAGACTTTTCCTACTAAAACAATTTTCCATTGTAATTTATATTTATAAACATTAATAATAATATACAAATTTTTATTGTTTCCAATGATCATATTTATATTCGGTCATAATTGACAAGTGGTAATATAACGGTCAAATATTTATAGCTAAATTTCATTTTATACTTATATAGTATCTATTAATGCTACTAAATGAAACATACATATTCAAGATACAGAATAGTATTCAAATTTTTGGGTCATTACATACACACACCCTTACTAAATTTTATCCCAAAAAGTTCATTTTACATATTAAAGTGAAAACAGGTGAGGTTACTTATCCTTCATCTTTTCAATGAGGTCTTTAGTCTTACCTACTAGCATTTCCTTTATTTATAAATGTTTTATGCATAAAAATGCTACATCATGATATCTACAAAATAATCTACATCGTTTACACAAAAAATACAGAGTCTTGGATTGTATTGATGGTAGCACCGATGATTCATTAAAAAGGTATTTCTAATATAAAATTTTGAAATATTTTCTTGAAATATTTTATAAAAAATATTATTAATTCATATATAAATATTTATAAACAAAGTATTTGTCTTTCCGCAAAAACGGAAAACTATAATTTGGTTCATATAGACTACAATGATGTCTCCCTCTTTTGTAGCATCTAGGAAATCATTTTGTGATTCATTTTTCAAAAATAAAGTGAAGAATTTTAAAAGTCCCTTATGGTACCTCCCATTCTTAGCATGGTAAGAAATATGAGAGCATAATTTTATCCAATAGTTTGACATTAATCGTTTAAATAATCATAAAATTTTAGGGGTATTGGATGCCTTATAATGTTACATTAATGATATATGGATATTTGAAAAACATTCACAGTTTTCTGAGCATGAATTCAGGATATTCATTCCAAGTAGATCTTTAAGAAGAGATAGATGATTTTTCTATAGTCTTCATCTAGACATATTTTAAATAAAAAAATGAAAATAAATTAAGGGTGTTTGAATAATTATGTAATAAGATTTTCGAACGAGAACATTGAACATATAAAAGGATAAACTTTTATATGAATAGTATATCTTAACTTGTGATAGACTAATTTTAAATCAAGGTTAACCATAATATATTTCATATCATATATTTCTATGGGATTTTTTTATTCTATTAATATTGAATCATATTATGCTTATAAATTTAAAAAATAATATCCCCCAAGAGTGTCGAATCAAGAGTGCAGTATGGCCCTTATTCATGCAATAGTTTCTATTCAAATCTAGCTCAGTGTAGTGTTTTTTTATTTTACCCCTACAATACATATGTGTTACTTCCACCTATACATGTTCGTTTCTAGATAGGGATGTATTATTTTGATAAACCACTTTGTAACACCCCGATATTTTTTGAAAAATATTCTTTTTAATTTTATTAATGTCTTGTGTTGTCCGCTACACCAACAAGAGCTTTCACAACACGCATCCTTGACTTTCCTTGCATTACACGCAATCGCGACCATTCTCGATTGCGTGTGTAGTATACAATACTGAGTTTCACTAAACAACGATATGCAATTAAAATATTATTAAAACTAGCCGTTATGAATAGTAATAACCAATTTTTGAAATTTTGTAAATTTTGTTTTTCAAAATGGACTTCATTTTTGAATTCGGAATATCGAAATTAGCTTAGGGTGAAATTTTTGTACTTTTCGGATAACTTTGATTTTCTAATGAGTAGTGAAAATTACTAAATTTTAATTAAAAACAACCTTTTTAATCAAAATAATTAATAGGGATAAATTTTTAATTTGAGTGGTTTTAAAGTATATTTATTATATATTCTTAAAATTTAATACAATGATGGTCATTGGATGTAATTTCAAATTTAAACCAGACATAAACAAGTGTCAATCTTTTGATAGTTATTATCTCTTAAGAACACACTATTTGTTTTGAAGACGAGAATTAATTTTTAAATTAAGTAATGAAACTAATATGTTTTGAATTTGGTAAAATATACATCATTTTTCAGTTCATAATATCAAATATAGCATAGGCCTAATTTTTGGAATTTTTCTGGAAACTTTCATTTTTTGATGAATTGTGAAACCACTATGTGGTAGTTAAAAAAAATAAATGAAATTTTCATAAAACATCATTTTACCACTTCTGTGAGTGGAATTTCAAAATTACGAGAGACATGGTTGATGTCAGTAAGTAAAATGTGTTTCAATGAGATGAAAATAATTTTTTGGGAATAGTAACTTTTTACTTTTTTTACCACGGTTAAAAGTAAATAGGGTAATTAAGGGTAAAAATGATATTATTATTACCCTAAAACATGACATAATTATATTGGATAAGTGTAATTCGACCAAAAACAACCTTAGGAATAAAATATGACCATTCATGCCCACTTGGATTAGATTAGGACATTTATTATTAATTTATTTAAAGAAGGGTTAAAATAGTTAAAATCAACATTTAATAAGTATATCATTTTTAATATAGGGTTATACATAAGATAAATTCGACTATAAATATTAATTAGAAATCTAAATAGATTTCCTACATAATGGTATTTTATATGTAGTGTTTAGATATTAAATAATTGAATTTATTTATGACACAAAAATGATGTAGTAATTATCTTATTAATGAATTATTGAGATAATTGATTTTATAAATACCAAAATAAATGTAATTTGAGATGTTATATAAATTCCACTAATTTTATTGATTAATATGACATGTTAGTATTTATTTAATTGAATTATTTTGAACAAATCATTCTGTTAAGATTGTCACAAAAATCAATTACAAAATAGTGTCAAAATTGACATAAAATAGTTTTTAAAACCAATATTATATTATTAATTGTTATTTTATTCATAAAAATCTAAGGTTCTGCCAAATGACTTAGATAAGGTTATATATATTAATAATAAACTAATTTGGGTTCTTTTGGCTACTTATGGTATGTTTATTAACCTTAAAGTTAAAGAACACAAGAAGACACGGTAAATGTAAAATTATTTAACATAATGTTAAATCTTAACGATAAGTTTAAAATAGGAACCTAAACTTGTCTAAATTATATTGGATGAGATAATGTCGACCCATCCCCACCTTATCTTTGAAATAAATCAATTTGGTGCTATTTAGAAACGAATTTGGTTTATAATAAAATAATATTTTTATTTTTTCCAAAGAAGCCCCTCTCCTCCCTTACAAAAGGGCACCTCCTCCCCCTCTTCCTCACACCACATTGAGCCTTCAAGATCGGCCAAACCCTGCCAATTTCTCCTCTCCACTTCCATAGAAACATCTTAGAGGTTCTAGACTTCTTCAAAGACAAATTTTATTGCACTAAAAGGAGATCTCTAAGAGGCGCTTCAAAGAAGAGGTAATGTCCGTTACCAATTCTTTCAACATTATTTCTTCTTCCACTTCTTTTTCTTTATTTGTTTCATTATTAAGAAATAACATCTGTATCAATCATATATTTATATGTTATTATTAGTATGAAACAACCCTATTTCACCATCTATCCATCCTACGGAAAATGAAATCACCGCACGTGCGTACGTACGGAATACCGTCTCCACGCCATTGTGTAATCTATTTTCCACCACCACTTTACTTGGATGGATATAATTGTGTAAAAAATAACTATACATAGTTATTATAACATCATACAGATTCTGCTATATTGTATCATCCACTCCAATTCAATTCAATAATTATGAAAATGATATCATCGCTCGTGCGTACGTACGGACTACCGTCTCAACGACACGATGAGATTCATTCTCCATGTTAACCATTTAAGAATGATTATAATGTATATATAAGAAATAATAATAAAATATAAGACATTATAAAGCTATTGGATTAATTTTTATATATGTCATATACTTAATTCCATTCAACTCAATTAGGATATGAAAACAACGTTCATGCGTACGTACGGCCTACCGTCTCCATGAACGGTCTATTTCATTCCATTTACTGATCTATTATATATATGTATATTCTGAATATATATTATATATAAATGATGTTTTATATTCTCGAATTATTTAATAATGATCTAAGTAATCATATGAATAATTACAAGCCAAAACACGGACGACAAATGAAATGATTTTACCCAAAACACTCTTTAACATGGAATTTACAAAAGAATAGGTAAAATAAAGTCATAAGTGAACTATATATGAAATCATAACAATGATTATGATTCTGGAATAAGTCAATAACATTATTTAAATAATTATATAGGAGGTTCAGACACATACGAAGCAAATCAGACCAAAGGTAAGGGAAATATCACAATCTCGTTTTTATCCGAGATTGTTTATACTTTGGTATTTACTGGGGGTGTATTTTGTCATCCACATCCATGTTTCCACAATATGTAATATTATTTCCATAAAACTATAATTTTTTGAATCCAATTTTACCCTTAGGTGAGTTTTTAGTAAAATATATGAAAGAAATATTTTTTCGTTTTTCATACGAGGTACTTTTTGACTTTTCCGACAAAAGTACGAGAAGAATGTTTTTTTAACTTATACGGAATGAATAGATTTTTAAAACATTATTTCCAAGAAGATTCCTTTACAAGTTTTCAATTTTATTTTTAATCAACATCTTTTAGTTTAAAATTTTATGACATGTCAAGAAAGGAAAATGTTTTAGAAGTAGAAAATATATATTCCTCAAGAATGGAGTTAAAGAGTTTTATAAAAATATTTTTACATCTAAGATAATATAGGGTTATGTTTCTATCCCTATTATTACATGTATTTTATTATGTTGTGATGGGATTATTTTTATGAATTCCTTTATCTTATATGAATTGTTTTATGATGTCCTGATGTTTATGATTCCCATTTTTATTACATGGGTTATGCTATGATGTATGGTTTATGATTTTGTGGAACACATAAGAATGGTATCATTATGAGATGGGTGGGACCTATATCTCCCTACAATGAATTGAGTAAAGATATTATATCTCATGAGATAGACATGGCTCGAACATCATGTTAAAATGGTTTAGTGAAACAGGATTGAAACGAGGAGTTAACTCGATTCAGAAATGGACATTGTCCACTAAGATAGTCTTGGCAATGAGTCTTGAATAATAAAAAAATGATTCTCTAAGATTATGTGTGTATGCCACAAAGTTTCATGTTTTAAATTATGATTATTGGGATTACATTTCACTACTATTATTTATCCCATGTTATGTTATTATGATCTCTTTTACAGGTTAAGATTTCCAAAATGTTATGTTCTTATGAATATGATGTGATTGATATTTCTTTTGTTTAACCTTACTGAGCATTTGAGCTCACCCTTTTATGTTTTCTTTTCCCCAGGATATAAAGAACAGTTTTAGGTAAAAAAAAGAAGATCTTTATGGGAGATGTTGAAGATCTTTCACCACGATTAGAAGATTGTATTCTAAGATTCCAAATACACTAAACTATTACGGTCCTTGTGTGTGTGTTTTTGTTATGTACTAAGTATTCCGCAAAAGTAATGTAATTTCCATGTACGTTAAGCTTCGGGTTGTTACAGTTGGTATCAGAGGGAGGTTTAGTCAACCTTTGGAAACTAGGATGAGAAAATGTTAGTGAGATCCCTAGAGATATTTCTAAGGTATATCGTGGGATGTCCCTAAGGATAAGTATACATATAGGATATAGTCCTAGAACTACGGTAATGATATTAGAATTTAACCTAAGATGTTAGATATTGAGGGTTCTCCCCCTTTACTATGTTGTTTTCCCTAGCATGATATTTTCCTCTCACAATATTCTTTTTTGGGTTTTAGAAAATGGCTGGAAACAGGAAGATTCATGATAATGGAGGATATGGCGGACAATGGAATGATATTCTTCCTGAGAAACCAAATGAAACGGGATTTGGAAGTCTAAACATCGTGATTATTCCTAATAAGCAATCTCATAATATGATCAATAATCTCAACATTGGTATGTTTCCCGACTCAGATAATTAGAGAAAGATGGAGTTTCATGATGATTATAGAGGAAAGAAAGTTCAATTTCCCTCATGTAAATCATGTGGGAAGGGGCATCGAGGAGATTGTTTCAAGGGAACTGGAAGATGCTTTGGGTGAAGAAAAGGACACAAAGCCAGTAAGTGAAAAGGAAAAGGTTCAGTTAACACCATGGATGAGGATCATGGTATTGCTACGACATCAACAATGGTTAAATGTTTTAAATTTGGAATGTACGGGCATTATGCAAATCAATGCCCTAAGGGAAAGTCTCATGAAGAGAATCAGTATGGCCGTATGGGTAGTATTTATGTTGATGATGATGAAGAGACTACAAATGATATGTGAGATGAAAGAATTGATGATGTTTGGTCAATGGTTTAAGAAGGTAGTGTAATGATTACATGTTGATCAAGTGTAATGTTGTATAAGAAATCTCATGGAATTGTTGAATAAAGAGACATCTAAGGATTGTTACACTGTTGTCATTCCTTGAGTTTTGAAAGTGTATGATTAATGGTACCAGCATCCATTAATGGTAATTCAGATATATTTTGAATATAGACGATATGCGCATAATGAAGGGATAAAGATAAAATTAAATGTTTGATAGTATTCATGAGCTCATGACTGATATAAGGTGAAGGTTATATCATGGTTTGAGTATATAGAATTTTTGGATTTTGGTATGTGGAAAGAGTTAAATTTTGACAGCATTCATGTTTTCACTAAGGTTTAATGGGTATTCAATTTTCAAGAGAATACATGATTAAGGTATTCACATGACTGGAATGTGACCAACAACATATATGGGGGATAAATGATGGTATTCACATGCTTGGTTGATGACATTTCAAGTAATCGTTTTCTTTATACTATGAGCATGGACCGATGTATTTTATATAAGCCTAAAGATTGGAATGAATTATTTTGTAAAAAAGTTAGTATTTTTTAAGGATAGAATTTTTTTTTTGATATTATTTATGTGATGTTATAGTAATGTAGTTTTAGAAAAAGGACAACCTGCAGGACGGGCGACAACCCATCGCGTCGAACAAGGCTGTGGGAATCAAACCCACAACAGAAGTGCGACTGGTCTTTATCGCCTACCACTAGCCTACATGAAGTCCTTTTTTAGTATAAAGAAATTTTATTATATTTAGAAGTTCGATATATGAAGTATAAGTACATTTTAGGAACCATATATGATTAAACTCACTATATATGGACTTCTATATTATTATATAACTTTTCTAACCTTTTGTTTGAGACAGATGGAATGACCCATGATTCTATCACATGATCTGCTAACACATCACGAATGACAAATTCAACTTCATTTATTTAAGAGATGAAGTGGAAATTGTCCAAATAATGACCAATGGTGAGACTATACCAAAATCGCAAAAGTATTTCTTCTAATTCCAATTTCATCAACTTTAGGGAAATGATCTTGAATACCAAATATGTTGTCCTAGTGCTCTTATATCTGATGAATCAGATGGTACCCTAAATCGTCAGAAATTTATGTCTTTGTGATTGCTGGATTTTCCATAGCCATGTTCTCTACCACTCTCCATCATAACATGATGGTTAGATTTCTCTTCCATATCCATATTTTCACCTATGTGGAAACCCAGTGATTACTTTATTTGGGTAACTATTATTTTTCATACTTTTGTTTATTATTTTTTTGGTATTCCTTTTTACGATGTGGGTTTCTATTAAAGAAACTTTTGAGTAGTAAAACATTTATAACCCCGACTAATTTCGAGGGAGAAATTCATTTTATGGGAGGTAGAATGTAACACCCCGAGATTTTATGAAAAATATTCTTTTTAATTTAATTAATGTATTTTGTTTTCCGCTACACCAAAAGGAGCTTGCACAACACACATCGTTAACTTTCCTTTCATTACACGCAATCGCGACCTTCATCGATAGTGTGTGTAGTACGCAATACCGAGTTTCACTAAACAAAGATATGCTATTAAAATATTATTAAAACTAGCCGTTATGAATAGTAATAACCACTTTTTGAAATTTTGTAAATTTTATTTTTCAAAATGGACTTCATTTTTGGATTCGGAATATCGAAATTAGCTTAGGGTGAAATTTTGGTACTTTTCGGATAACTTTCAATTTCTGATGAATTGTGAAAATTACTAAATTTTAATTAAAAACAACCTTTTTAATTGAAATAATTAATAGTGATAAATTATTAATTTGAGTGGTTTTAAAGTGTATTTAGAATATATTATTACAATTTAATACAATTTTGGTTATTGGATGTAATTTCAAATTTAAACCAGACATAAACAAGTGTCAATATTTTGTTAGTTATTATCCCTTAAGAACACGGTATTTGTTTTGACGACGGGAATTAATTTTTAAATTAAGTAATGCAACTGATATGTTTTGAATTTGGTAAAATATATATCATTTTTCAGTTCATAATATCAAATATATCTTAGGCCTAATTTTTGGTATTTTTCTGGAAACATTCATTTTTTGATGAATAGTGAAACGACTAAGTTGTAGTTAAAAATAAGAAATTTTCATAAAACATAATTTTACCGCTTCTGTGAGTGGAATTTCAAAAATCCGAGATACACGGTTGATATCAATAAGTAAAATGTGGTTCAATGAGATGAAATTTGTTTATGGTGAATAGTATCTTATTACTTTTTTTTACCACAGTTAAAATAAAATTGGGTAATTAAGGGTAAAAATGATATTATTATTACCCTAACACATGTCAAAATTCTATTGGATAAGTGTAATTCGACCAAAAACAACCTTATGAATAAAATATGGAAATTTAGGCCCACTTGGATTAGATTAGGACATTTATTTATAATTTGTTTAAAGAAGGGTTAAAATAGTTAAAATCAAAGTTTAATAAGTATATAATTTTTAATGTAGGGATATACATAAGATAAATTCGACTCTAAATATTCATTAGAAAGATAACAAGATTTACTACATAATTGTAGTTTATTTGTAATTTTTGGACATTGAATAATTTAATTTATTTATGACACAAAGATGATGCAGTAATTATCTTATTAATGAAATATTGACATAATTGATGTTATAAATACCAAAATAAATGTAATTTGAGACTTTTTATGAATTCCACTAATTTTATAGGTTAATATGAAATGTTATTATTGATTTAATTAACTGTTTTTTAACTAGTCATTATGTTAAGAGTTTCAAAAAAATCAATTACAAAATTGTGTCTAAATTGACACAAAATAGTTTCTAAAACAAATATTATATTATTAATTGTTATTTTATTCCTAAAAATATACGGTTCGTCCACATGACATAGATATGGTTATATATATTAATAATAAACAATTTGGGGTTCGTTTGGCTTCTTATAGTAAGGTTATTAACCTTATAGTATAAGAATACAAGAAGACACAATAAAAGTAAAAAATTATAACTTAATGTTAAATCTAAATGATAAGGTTACAATAGGAACCAAAACTTGTCTAAATTCTATTGGATGAGAGTATTTCGACCCATCCCAACATTAGCTTTGAAATATATCAATTTGGATCTATTAAAAACCGAATTTGTCTTTATAAAAAAATAATATTTTTTGTTTTTCCAAAGAAGCCCCTATCCTCCCTTATAAAAGGGAACCTCCTCCCCCTATTCCTGACACCACTTTGAGCCTTAAAGCTCATCCAACCCATGCCAATTTCTCCTCGCCACTTCCCTATAAAAATCTTAGAGGTCATGGTCTTCTTCAAAGACAAATTTTAGTGCCCTAAAAGGATATCTCAAAGAGGCACTTCAAAGAAGAGGTAATGCCTGTTACCAATTATTTCAACTTTATTTATTCTTCCACTTCTTCTTCTTTAGTTGTTTAATTATGAAGTAATAACATCAGTATAAATATTATACAGATATGTTATTATAAGTATGAAACAAACCTATTTCACCATCTATCCATCCTACGGAAAATGAAATCACCGTTCGTGCGTACGTATGGAATACCGTCTCTACTCCGTGGTGTAATCTATTTTCCACCACCACCTTTCTTGGATGGATATAATGGTGTAAATAATAACTATAAATAGTTATTATAACTTCATACTGATTCTTATATATTTTATTATCCACTCCAATTCAATTCAATAATTATGGAAATGATATCATCGCTCGTGCGTACGTACGGACTACCGTCTCCACGACGCGATGAGATTCATTTTCCATGTTAACCATTTAAGAATGATTATAAAGTATATATAACAAATAATAATAAAATATATGACATTATAAAACTACTAGATTTATGTTTATGTATGTCATCTACTTAATTCAATTCAACTCAATAAGGAAACGAAAACAGCGTTCATGCGTACGTACGGCCTACCGTGTCCATGAACGATGTATTTATTTCCATTTACTGATCTATTATATATATGTATATTCTGAATATATATTATACAAAAATCATGTTTTATATTCCGGAATTATGTAATCATGATCTAAGTAATCATATTAATAATTATAAGTTAAAACACAGATGACAAATAAAACGATTTTACCCAAAACGCTCTTTAACATGGAATTTACAAAAGAACGGGTAAAATAAAGTCATAAGTGAACAATATATGATATCATAACAATAATTATGATTCTAGAATAATTAAATGACATTATTTAAATCATTATACCTGAGGTTCGGACACTTACAAAGCAAATCGGACCTAAGGTAAGGGAAATATCACAATCTCATTTTTATCCGAGATTGTTTATACTTTGGTATTTACTAGGATGTATTTTATCATCCACATCCATGTTTCCTCAATATGTAATATTATTTCCATCCACCTACAATTTTTTCAATCAAATTTTACCCTTTGGTGAGTTTTTATTAAAAGATATGAATGAAATATTTTGCCGTCTTTCGTAGGAGGTACTTTTTGACTTTTCTGACAAAAGTACGAGAAGAATGTTTTTTTAACTTATACGGCATGAATAGATTTTTAAAACATTATTTCCAAGAAGCATCCTTTAAATGTTTTCAAGTTTGTTTTTAATCAAATTATTTCAGATTAAAATTGTATGAAATGTCAATAAAGGAAAATGTTTTTGAAGTAGAAAGGGTATTTTCCTCAAGAATGGAATTCAAGAGTTTTATCAAAATTATTTTCCATCTAAGATAATATAGTGGTCTATTTCTATCACTATTATTACATGGATTTGATTATGTTTTCATAGAAATATTTTTATGAATTCCTTTATCTTATATGATTTGTTTTATGATGTCACGATATTTACGATTTCCATTTTTATTACATAGGTTATGCTATGATGTATGGTTTATGATTTTGTGGCACACATAAGAATGTTATAATTATGAGATGGGTGGGACCTATATCTCACTACAATGAATTGGGTAAATATTTTATATCTCATGAGATAGACATGGCTGGAATGGCAAGCTAAACCGGTTCAGTGAAATAGGACTCAAACGAGGAGTGAACTCGGTTTAGAAATGGACATTTTCCACTAAGAGAGTCTTGGCAATGAGTCTTCACAAATAAGAAATGATTCTCTATGATTATGTGTGTATGGATAAAATTTTCATGTTTTATGTTATGATTATTGGGATTACATTTCACTACTATGATTTATCCCATGTTATGATATTATGATCTCTTTTACAGGTTAAGATTTCCAAAATGTTATGTTCTTATGAATATGATATGATTGATATTTATTTTGTTTACCCTTACTGAGCATTTGAGCTCACCATTTTTTGTTTTCTTTTCCCCAGGATATAAAGAAAGGTTTTAGGTAAAATAATAATATCTTTATGGGAGATGTTGAAGATCTTTCACCACGATTAGAAGATTATATTCCGAGTTTCCAAAGACACTAAACTATTACGGTCCGTGGGTGTGTGTTTTTGTTATGTACTAAGTATTCCGCAAATGTAATGTAATGTCCATGTACGTTAAGTTTCGGGCGTTACACACTTACTCTAAATAAATAAGACTTATGGATTCTTTTCATTATCTTAGTCTTATCCCAATGGATTTCGTTGAGTTTTCTAATGCTAATGACAAAAATAATTAAACATATCCACAAATACCAACTATAATAACCCTATAATTTAATTCATATTTAAACATGATTTATTACATAAATATTTACATAATAAAACCTATATGTTTAATAGGTATACATAATTTGGGTCTTAGAATCATTACATAAAATCCTAAAACATGTAATACATATCATTATTGAATACTTATTTTACTTTACCACAACATTCTTTCGTACTTAGAATTACATGGGGTAACCTAAGGGAAAACATAATAAATGAATAAGATATAAAGACTAGTATGGGAGTAAAAAAGGAATTACATGAAGAATAAAATACATGTTAGGAAGTAGGAATATCAATAGATCATAAAAGAAACATGAACATAAAGGTATGATATAACATTAATATCATAATATGGTAATGTGGAAACAACATAAAACACTGCATCATAAACATAAATGAATCAGGTAAACACATATCCCAATATGTTGGAAAATAATTCTATAAAGGAATCATGTAAACACCTATTACAACATCATGTATCCAGATACTAAACAATACCCAATGAATTGGAGTGCTATCCATGCACACTTCATATTCATTTCAATATCATACTTAAGTGTGCCACATATATTATATATCATGGATTCATTAAATGTCTTAATTTATTTCCACAATTAAGGAATGAGAAATATATAAATGCAATTAATCAATAAATAAGTATATGTTCATAATGGTGAATACCCTTTATGGAGTAATGGTTATTTTTTTCACTACATGATTATTTTGGCATGAAAAATTGCGATGCAATTTTGGCAACATAACGACCTCATATGGACATTCACAAATTGGGTTTATAACAGAAAAGGGGAATCTCATCATTTATATATTTGATGTAATGTAATGGGATCATGGAAAATAATATACCAACATATGAATATAATTTAGATGAATAATATAAAAGCAATGCATTAATAGTAATGAGAAGAGAGGGACCCCTTACGAAATTTCAGCATAGACACAGGTGGTTTAAATGGATCATAGGGGGGATAAATGGGAGATAAAGGAGGATCCTATCATCTATAAATAATATGGACAATAATTGGGAATGGATTAAAATATAACAAATCATTAAAATTGTGAACAATTCATCTATATTTAATTTCAACATATTTATTCTAAAAATAATATTTATTTTATTTAAATAATTTTCTAAATTTGAGAATTTTTACTTTAAAAAAATATATATTTATTTAAAATTGATGGGTTTTGAAAAAAATTGTTTTGAAACATTAAAAAATTACATTTGACTTCGTAATACTGATATGATCAATTATATTTAATTAAATGTATTTAATAATTATATTTTATTAAAATATTCTTTATTTCAAATGTAACACCCAAAAATTCCATTGTACGCTTCTCTTTGAATAATACAGTAGCGTGTGTTGTACACAAATTCCAGTTCTAACACACACCACAAAAAATCAAAATAGTAATTATGAATATTAATACCCACATTATAATGTTTAATAAATATTATCAATAAAAATGGTCTTCATATTTGGTTTCGGAATATCGAAATTAGCCTAGGATGAAGTTTTTTGTATTTTTCTGAAAACTTTCAATTTTGGATGAATAATGAAAAACACTAAGTTGTAGTGTAAAACTGAATTTTAATTCAAATAATTATTTATTTTATTTAAATATATTTTAGGTCAAAATTGATACATAATACCAATATATGTTCAATGGAGTCAGTTCATAATAATTTTAGATATATGAAAATTTTATTGAACTTTTCACTATCTTTTACCCATCATCTAAAAGAATTTTCAATTTCACATAAAACATAATTTTAATTCTTTTGTGAGTGGAATTTATAAAATCCAAAAAACATGTTTAATATCAAAGAGTAAAATTTGGTTCAATAAGATAAAAATAATTTTTGGTAAATAGTAACTTTTTATTTTTATTTACCACGGTCAAAAGTAACAAGGGTAATTAATGGGTGAAAATGATATTATTATTACCCTAACAAATGTCCTAATTCTATTGTCTATGTATAATTCGACCAAAAAATACTTAGGAATAAAATATCAACCTCTTTGGTCCACTTGGATTAGATTATAACATTTATTATTATTTAATTCAAAGAAGAGTTAAAAGTGTTAAAATCAAAGTTTAATATCTAAAACATTTTTAATATAGAGTTATACATAAGATAAATTCGATTATAAATATTCATTAGAAACGTAAAAATATTTCTACATAATACTTTTTAATTTAAAATTTATAGAAATTATATAATTTAATTTATTTATGACACAATGGTGATGAAGTAATTACTTAATTAATGAAATTTTAAAATAGTTGAAATTATAAATATCCAGATAAATGTAATTTGATACTTTTTATGAATTCCAATTATTTTCTAGGTTAATATGACATGTTAGTATTGATTAAATAAATTTATTTCGGATTAATAAAGTTTTTAGAACAACAAAAAAACCAATAATTAAATAGTGTCAAAATTGACATAAAAGATTATTTAAAACAAATATTATATTATTAATTGATATTCTATTCATTAAAATCTACGGTTTGGCCAAAGGACTTATGAAATAATAGGTGTATCATTAATGAAACACATGGGGTTCGATTGAATATATATAGTATGTTTATTAACCATATAATATTAAAATAAAAGAGACATGGTAAATGTCAAACTATTTAACTAAGAGTTAAATATAAATGATAATGTTAATATAGTGAAGAAAACCTATCTAAAATCTATTATTTGAATGGATTTCGACCCATCCCCACTATAACACCCTTATATTTTAAGAGAAATATTTTTTTAAGTCTTATGTTATACACAACACCGAAGTAATCTTTCACAACACACAATACTGACTTGGCTTTCATTACACGCAATCACAACCTTCCTCGATAGCGTGTGTAGTACGCAATACCGATTTTCACTAAACAATGATATACTATTATGAACTAGCTGTTATGAATAGTATTAACTAAATTATGAATTTTATAACATTATTATTCATCTTACACATTTTCTAGAACATGGTAAGAGAACAAAATAATTTTTTCAAGTAAAATAAGTATTTTTCAAAAAATGTTGTTTTACCGCCTTTTGATGGTGCACTATTTTTAAATATAGTTTTTGAAAGGTTTATAAGTTCAATATGACAAAATAATATTCTTATTTGGAATCATGACATAAAAATTTACTTTGGATAAATTTTTCAAACTTTTCTGACAACTTTCATATTTTGATGAATAGTACAAATATGCTAATTTTTAATTAAAAACTACTTTTTTCATTGAGATAATTTATATGGATAAATTATAATATATAATGATTTTAAAACATAAATAAAATATATTTTTACCATTTAATATAATTTATGTCATTAGCATTAATTTCACATTGAATTCATATGTAAAAACATTTCAATCTTTGGCAATGTTTTAACTTCTAAAACCTGTTTTCTTTACCACAGGATTAATTTTAAATTAATTACCGAAACTTATGTGTTTTGAATTTTAAAAAATTGATTCCATATTTGGAATCAGTGGGTCCATATTATGTTAATAGACTACTTTTTATTTTTAGGAATTATGAATAGTAACTACGGTAAATTTTATTTACCATAGTTAAAGGTAAATCGGGTAATAAAGGGTAAATATAAGATTTTAAAATTACTCTAACACCTGCCAAAATCCTATCGGATGAATACAAGTCGATCCATATCACTAAAGGGCTGGACTATATTTATTTCATGGACTTTTGACCATGAAATAATATGATTATTATTAAAACCAAGGGAAGTGATGATATTTCACTCTCTTAAATCTTATAAGTATAATAATTTTAATTTAGTGATAAACATCATGAATCTTCGGATATAAATATACTACAGAAATATAATAAAGTTATATACATCATATGAATTTATTTTTAATTTTTAGGGATTAAATAATTATAATTAATTATGACACAATAGTGATGCTGATATTATTTTATTAATAAAAATATCAAATAAATTGTTTTAAAAATATTAAAATAAATATTATATGAACTATTTAATGGGCTCCACTAATTTTATAGATACATATGACATTTTATGAATATATTAAGTTTTTTAGTTCCAACATATCTTCTGAATATATTTTATTTAAATTGAAATAAATGAATAGTGTCCAAATTGACACTATTGTAGTTTTATAAAAATAACATATTATAAAATTGTTTACAAATCACAAAAATATTTAAAAATTATAAATTAAATTTTATATGGTCTATAATGTCATAAAGGGTCATATTATGGGAAAATCTCAACACATATGTAATTATTTATAATATTTTAAATTTAGAATATTATTCCCACAAATAAAATTAAATTGATACATAAGGATAAATCAGGTTGATAATGTTTAAAATAAATTCCTAACATGTATAAATTTTATTGTTTGATGATATTACAACCCTATAGCTTGTAATCTTCAGATATGAGTCATTTTAGAAGTTTTTAATTGGGGTTGGATTTAAAAATATAAACTAATATTTCTTATATTTTCAAAGGTTCCCCTCTCCACCCTTATAAAAGGGCACCTCCTCCCTCTCCTCCTCACACCAGTTTGAACCTTCAAGCTCGGCCAAACCCTACCCATTTCACTTCCCCACTTCCTTATAAACCTACTAGAGGTACTGGTCTTCTCAAAAGACCAACTTTAGTGCCCTAAGTGAAATTTTAAAGGAGGCACTTTGAGAAAGAGGTAATACCTTCTAACATTTTATTCAAGTTCCATTCTCATTCTACTCCCTCTTCATTAGTTGTTTCATTATGAAGTAATAACATCAGTATCCCTCATATACTAATATATTATTATAAATATGAAAGAAACATATTTGACCTCTTATCCATCCTACCGTAAACAAAATCACCGCACGTGCGTACGTACGGAATACCATCTCCACGACGTGGTGTAATATTTTTACCACCGCCACCTTACTTGGATGGGTATAATGGTGAAAATAAATAACTATATATGATTATTTTAAAGTGTTATTGATTCTGTAATATTATACCTACAGTTCAATAAAATTCCACGATCATGGGAACGATATCATCACTCGTGTGTACGTACGGCCTACCGTCTCTACGATGTGATGCTACTCATTTTATATGATATTCATTGAATACTGATTATAAAAATGAACTGAATGAATGAATATGATATATATTACACTAATACGATTCTATAAATGATATATCTATATCCTATAATGAGTAATAAGATTTTATTCGACAAAACATGCATAAGAACATAAAGCAATAAACACCCGAATAACAAGTAGCAATTAAATATTACTACTAAGAAGATACAAATATGACCATATATGATATCATAAAAATGAATATGATTCCATAATAAGTCAATTTAAATTATTTATACCATGTTACAGGAGTTTCAGACTCATAAGAAGCATATCAGACCTAATGTAAGGGAAAATCTCACAATCTCATTTTTATCCGAGATTGTTTATACATCAGAATTTACTGGGGAAAATTTATCATCCACATCCATGTTTCCTCAATATGTAATATTATTTCCATACACCTACAATTTTTTAAATCCAATTTTACTCATTGGTGAGTTTTTAGTAAAAGATATGAAAGGAATCTTTTGTCGTATTTAGTATGAGGTACTTCTTATCTTTTCCGAACAAGGTACGAGAAGAATGTTTTTTAACTTATACAGAATGAATGGATTCATAGAACATTATTTGCATGAATTTTCCATTACATTTTTTCAAGTTATTTTTAATCAAATTCTTTTAGATTAAAATTGTATGACATGTTATGAAATTAAAAATGTTTTTGAAGTAGAAATGATATTTTCCTCAAGAATGGAGTTCAAGTGTTTTATCAAAAATATTTTCCATCTATGATAATATAGAGTTCTGTATCTATCCATATTTTTACATTGATTTGATTATGTTATGATGGAATTATTTTTATAATGTCCTTTTATCTTATATGGATTATGTTATGATGGCATGATGTTTAAGATTCTGATTTTTATTGCTTGGGTTATGCTATGATGTATGATTTATGATTTTTTGGCACGCATAAAAATGGTTTCATTATGAGATGGGTGAGACCTATATCTCCCTCCAATGAATTGGGTAAAGATTTATATCTCATGAGATAGACGTGGCTGGAACGGAAGGTTAAACCGGTTCATTGAAACAGGATTGAAACGAGGAGTGAACTCGGTTCAAAAATTGACTTTGTCCGCTAAGATAGTCTTGAAATGAGTCTTGAAAACTAAGAAATTATTTTCTATTATTATGTGTGTATGCCACAAAAAATCTTGTTTTAAGTTATGATTATTGGGATTAAATTTCACTTCAATGATTTATCCCATGTTATGATCTCTTTTGCAGGATAAGATTTTCAAAATGTTACGTTATTATGAATATGATATGTTTGATATTTCTTTTGTTTACCCTTACTGAGAATTTGTGCTCACCCTTTTGTATGTTTTCTTTTCCCCAGGTCAGGAAGAAGGATATTACGTAGGATATGCCAAAAAGGGACTCTAGATATGATGAAATAAATGGGAGACAACGTAGATGATTTATGAACCAGTTGTTTATGTTCCAGAGTTTCTAAAGACACTATAACTATACGGTCCTTTCATGGTTTTGTTATATATTTTAATAATTATGCTTCAATTTTTAATTAATAACCTTGTATGTAAAGTATGGGTCGTTATATTTTGTATCATAGGAAAGGTATAGTCAACCATAAGAAACTAGGATGCGAATGCCTTTGTAAGAAACCTAAGGATATGTCTAAGCATAGAACACAGTCTCACTGTTTTATAAATGGCCATGAAAAACCTATGATAAGACCTTATGTGTGAAATTTTATTCTTGATTAGGTTGTTTTCCTATTATAATTTGTGTTGGTCACACTACTCTTCTTGGTTTTAGTCAATGGCTGGAACCAGAAGGAACCGTGTTAATGTGGAATGTGACGGGCCATGCAATGATTGTCCCCCTGAGCAACCAAACGTTATGGGTGCTGGAATGAAAAATAATGTATCCATGCTCACACAACTTTCTCAAGCTATGAATCATGCAGGGCATCCAAACGAGCAATGGAAGGAGCAATGTTCTGTTGAATCCTTCATAAGGTAGCGTCCACCTTCATTCAGCAGGTCTTCTGATCTATTAGTGGTTGAACAATGAATCAGTACCACTGAAAAGATATTTTCACTTCCTCAATATTCTGAACATTATAAATTCACATAGTAGTATATTGTTTGTAAGGTGATGTTGATCAATAGTGGAATATTATTAGGAATACGAGGCAAAGGGTTGAAATTGAGTCCATGGAATGGGATGAGTTCAATAACTTATTTTTCACTAAGTATTTCCCTCGTATTCTTCGAACAATGATGGAGAAGGAGTTTCTTGAACTGAAGCAAAAGGATGATGAATTCGTTGGTACCTACGAAGAAAATTTTACAAGATTGCACGGTATGCTTCTCGAATTAGTATCCAACCTAAGAGTAATATTGATCGATTCTTTAGTGGATTAAAACCCAATTCTTCAAAGGGAGTTAGTCATAAAGGACTTCAATAGCTACGATGAAATTGTTCAATGTGCTCTCAAGGTTGATATGGAGATTGGTGTAACCCATCAGTCACATGGGTTGGATAAGAAGAGACAATTGGAATTCAATGGAAAATCTAAAACCCACACTAAAATGAAGATGTGTTTTCCCTTATTCTAAATGTGGTGAAAGAAACATGGAGGAAATTTCCTTAAGGGGACAAGAAAATGTTATAAATGTAGAAAAGTAGCTCATCGGGCAATTGAATGTCGAAATAATGGGAAGAAGATGTATAATGATGCAGACAAAGGAAGGGATACACAAAATGCACCTACTACACTCCAATGTTTCAAGTTCAAGTAGATGGGTCATTATTCCAATCAATGACCATATCCAAGGGTTGATGATGATGATCGACGTCAACAAACTCTTAAGACCAAAGACAAAGGAATGTCACATGCAATTACTATCATCGATGTGGAGTACGACAATGAAGTGGTGAGAGGTACACTTACCATCCACTCTATAGTTTCAAATGTAACATTTGATTCTGGATCCACCCAATCTTTTATTTCAGAAGAATTTTCTATGGGTATCATCGTATTACCTCAACAATTTAATATTGAGTTGGGTGTGACAACTCCTAATGGCACAACAGTTGCATCAAAAGTTTACAATTCTTCTCCGATTGAATTTTGTGGGAAAGTGATTCATGCAAATCTTGTGATCCATCCTATAGTGTAATGTGATGTGATTCTTAGCATGGATTGTATTTTTTTATATGAAGCTCATATAAATTTCCAAAGAAGGGAAGTCACATTTCATATTCAAAATCAATCTATGATCGTTTATCGATGTAAGGATGAACATAACCTTCCAGTTGAAATTTATTCCATCTTATGGGTCTTGATTCTACTAAATGAAGGATATTTATCTCAAATGGTTGGAGAGAAACTCATGATTAATAATATTCCCATTGTACGAGATTTTCATTATGTCTTTCTAGAGGAATTTTCAGGTCTTCCACCAAATCGTGAAGTTTAGTTTTCAATAAAACTCGTACCAAGTGCTTTTCCTATTTTGAAGACACGTTATACAATGGCCCCAATTGAGTTGCAGGAATTGAACAAGCAACTCCATGTGAATCTTGATAAAGGATTCATACACCCCAGTGCGTCACCTTGGGGAGCACATATTCTGTTTGTCAAGAAGAAAGATGGATAAATGAGACTCTGCATTGATTATCGAGAACATAACAAGATCACTATCAAGAAAAAATATCCTCTCCCATGCATTGATGACCTATTTGACCGACTATGTGGAGCTCAATACTTTTCCAAGATTTATCATCGTTCATGGTATCATTAATTAAGGGTCAAAAGGGAGGATATACCAAAGATGGGTTTCCGTACAATGTATGGACACTATAAATTTATTGTGATTCCATTTGGTTTTACTAATGCCCCCGCTATCATCATGGATCTGATGAATAGAGTCTTTAGAGACTATAATGATCAGTTCGTGGAAGTCTTTATAGATAATATTCTTGTCTATTCTAAGAGAAAAGAAGAACATGAAGATCACTTGAGAACTGTATTAAAGACCCTAAGAAAGGAGAAGTTTTATGCCAAATTTACCAAGTGTGAATTTTGGCATCAAGAAGTTCCATTTTTGGGTCACATAATCTCAAAAGAGGGGATATATATGGATCCAGCAAAAATAGAGGTTATCGAAATATGGTCGAGACCAACAACAGTAACTGAGATCCCAAGTATTCATTGTTTGGTTGGATATTACCGACGTTTTGTGAAAGATTTTTCATGGTTATCTAACCCACTCACCAAGTTGACTCAAAAAGGAGTTAAGTTTGTTTGGACGGAGGAATGTGAAGAGAATTTCAAAGAGCTAAAAATAAGGTTAGCCAGTGCACCTGTGCCTACACTACCTTGCAGGGGAGAAAGGTTTGTGATATATAGTGATGCATCCAGGAAGGGACTAGGGTGTGTTCTTATGGAAAATGATATGGTGATAGCTTATGCCTCATGATAGTTGAAAATCCATGAGCAAAATTACCCAACATGTGATTTGGATTTACCTGCAGTAATCATTGCATTAAAGATTTGGAGGCATTATCTTTATGGTGAATGGTGTGATATTTATACTGATCATAAAAGTTTAAATTATATTTTCACACAAAAATATCTGAATATGCGTCAAAGAAGATGGTTGGAGCTGATTAAGGATTACGACTTCCCAATTCATTATCACTGTGGGAAAGCAAACAACGTGGCAGATGCATTAATCAACAAGACCGTGCTAGCTTATCCATGATGAGGATCCCAAAAGATCCAATATTTATGGATTTATAAAGGATGGATCTTGGAATTATAATGGAAGGGGCAAATCATATATTTCTCAAATGAATGTTCAACAATCTATACACATGAAGATTAAAGGGGCACAGAAAGAAGATATAGAGTTACAAAAGATTGTGAGAAATGTTCCTGAATTCAAAATTGTTTGTAATGGGATAATAAGGTTTAGGAATTGGGTTTGTGTTCCTCCCATCCCAAAATTACAGAAGGAGCTACTAGATGAGGCTCATAGTTCTCCATTCTCTATTCATCCTGGAAGAATGAAGACGTATAGGGACCTGAAAGAGTACTTCTGGTGGGATGGCATGAAAAGAGATGTTGCTAAATATGTCTCTTGATGCATGTTTTGACAACAAGTTAAAGCTGAGAGACAAAATACTAAGGGAATGATACAACCATTACCCATACCAGAATGGAAATTGGAAAACATCACTATGGAATTTGTAACCAGATTTCCTAAAACACCCAAAGGCAATAATACTATCTGGGTTATAATTGATCTTCTTATGATGTCAGCACACTTCATTGCTATTAGAGAATATTTTACTCTTGATAAGATTGCCAGGATATATGTAAAGGAAGTGGTAAGACTTCATGGAGTACCACCTTCCATTATATCTGATCGGAATCCGTGGTTTACCTCAAAATTCTGGTGAAGTCTTCAGCATGCTCTAAATACAAAGTTGAGTTTCATCACTACTTACCATCCTCAGACATATGGTCAGTCTGAGAGGACAATTAAAACTCTAGAAGACATGTTGAGATCTTGCTCTATGAATTTAAAAGGTGGTTTGGATCAACACCTATATTTGGTGGAATTTTCTTATAATAATAGCTTTCACTCCAGTATTTAGATGGTTCCTTATGAAGCCCTCTATGGAAAGAAATTCATAACTCCAACTTGTTGGGATCAAGTTTTGGAAATAAAGCTATTAGGACCTGATCTTGTTGATGAGATGGAAGAAAAGGTCTGATCTATTCAACAACACATAAGAGAGGCTCAAAGTCGACAAAAATCTATGCTGATAACCGAAGAAAAGACCTAGAGTTTGAAGTGGGTGATAAAGTGTTCTTACGAATATCTCCCTAGAAGAGGGTAATGAGATTTGGAAAGAAGGGAATGTTGAGCCCTAGATATATCGGTCCTTTCAAAATACTGGATCGTGTTGGGAAGGTAGATTACCGATTGGCACTTCCACCAAATCTCTCTCAAGTTCACGGTGTGTTCCATGTATCTCTCCTGAGAAAGTACATACTTGAACCTTCACATATACTAACTTGGCTTTCATTACACGCAATCACAACCATCCTCGATAGCGTGTGTACTACGCAATACTGATTTTCACTAAACAAAGATATACTATTATGAACTAGCTTTTATGAATAGTATTAACTAAATTTTGAATTTTATAACATTATTATTCATCTTACACATTTTCTAGAACATGGTAAGAGAACAAAATAATTTTTTAAAGTAAAATAAGTATTTTTCAAAAAATGCTATTTTTCCGCCTTTTGATGGTGCACCCTTTTTAAATATAGTTTTTGAAATGTTTATAAGTTCAATATGACAAAATAATATTCTTATTTGGAATCATGACATAAAAAATTACTTTGGATAAATTTTTGAATCTTTTCTGACAACTTTCATATTTTGATGAATAGTACAAATATGCTAATTTTTAATTAAAAACAACTTTTTTCATTGAGATAATTTATATGGATAAATTATAATATATAATGGTTTTAAAACATAAATAGAATATATTTTTACCATTTAATATAATTTATGTCATTAGCATTAATTTCACATTGAATTCATATGTAACAACACTTCAATCTTTGGCAATGTTTTAACTTCTAAAACCCGTTTTGTTTACCACAAGATTAATTTTAAATTAATTACCGAAACTTATGTGTTTTGACTTTTAAAAAATTGATTCTATATTTGGAATCAGTGGGTCCATATTATGTTAATAGACTACTTTTTATTTTTGGGAATTATGAATAGTAACTACGGTAAATTTTATTTACCATAGTTAAAGGTACATCGGGTAATAAAGGGTAAATATAAGATTATAAAATTACCCTAAAACCTGCCAAAATCCTATTGGATGAATAAAAGTCGATCCATATCACTAAAGGGCTGGAATATATTTATTTCATGGACTTTTGACCATGAAATAATATGATTATTATTAAAACCAAGGAAAGTGTTGATATGTCACTCTCTTAAATCTTATAAGTATAATAATTTTAATTTAGTGATAAACATCATGAAACTTCATATATAAATATACTCCAGAAATATAATAAAGTTATATACATCATATGAATTTAATTTTAATTTTTAGTGATTAAATAATTATAATTAATTATGACACAATAGTGATGCTGAAATTATTTTATTAATTAAAATATCAAATAAATTGTTTTAAAAATATTAAAATAAATATTATATGAACTATTTAATGTGATCCACTAATTTTCTAGATACATATGACATTTTATGAATATATTAAATTTTTTAGTTCCAACATATCTTCTGAATATATTTTCTTTAAATTCAAATAAATGAATAGTGTCCAAATTGACACTATTGTAGTTTTATAAAAATAATATATTATAAAATTGTTTAAAAATCAAAAAAATATTTAAAAATTATAAATTAAATCTTATATGGTCTAAAATGTCATAAAGGGTCATATTATGGGAAAATCTCAACACATATGTAATTATTTATAATATTTTAAATTTAGAATATTATTACCACAAATAAAATTAAATTGATAAATAAGGATAAATCAGGTTGATAATGTTTAAAATAAATTCCTAACATGTCTAAATTTTATTGTTTGATGATATTACAACCCTATAGCATCTAATCTTCAGATATGAGTCATTTTATAATTTTTTAATTGGGGTTGGATTTTAAAATATAAACTAATATTTCTTATATTTTCAAAGGTTCCCCTCTCCTCCCTTATAAAAGAGCACCTCCTCCCTCTCCTCCTCACACCAATTTGAACCTTCAAGCTCGCCCAAACCCTGACCATTTCACTTCCCCATTTCCTTATAAACCTACCAGAGGTACTGGTCTTCTCAAAAGTCCAACTTTAGTGCCCTATGTGAAATTTTAAAGGTGGCACTTCAAGAAAGAGGTAATACCTTCTAACATTTTATTCAAGTTCCAATATCATTCTACTCCCTCTTCATTAGTTGTTTCATTATGAAGTAATAACATCAGTATCCCTCATATACTAATATATTATTATAAATATGAAACAAACCTATTTTACCTCTTATCCATCCTACCGTAAACAAAATCACTGCACGTGCGTACGTACGGAATACCGTCTCCACGACGTGGTGTAATATTTTTTCCACCGCCACCTTACTTGGATGGGTATAATGGTGAAAATAAATAACTATATATGATTATTTTAAAGTGTTATTGATTCTGAAATATTATACATACAGTTCAATAAAATTCCATGATCATGGGAACGATATCATCACTCGTGTGTACGTACGGCCTACCGTCTCTACGATGTGATGCTACTCATATTATATGATATTCATTGAATACTGATTATAAAAATGAATTGAATGAATGAATATGATATATATTACACTAACATGATTCTATAAATGATAAATCTATATCCTATAATGAGTAATAAGATTTTATTCGACAAAACATGCATAAGAACATAAAGCAATAAACACCAGAATAACAAGTAGCAATTAAATATTACTACTAAGAAGATACAAATATGACCATATATGATATCATAAAAATGAATATGATTCCATAATAAGTCAATTTAAATTATTTATACCATGTTACAAGAGTTTCAGACTCATAAGAAGCATATCAGACCTAATGTAAGGGAAAATCTCACAATCTCATTTTTATCCGAGATTGTTTATACATCAAAATTTACTGGGGAAAATTTATCATCCACATCAATGTTTCCTCAATATGTAATATTATTTCCATACACCTACAATTTTTTAAATCCAATTTTACCCACTGGTGAGTTTTTAGTAAAACATATAAAAGGAATCTTTTGTCGTATTTAGTATGAGGTACTTCTTATCTTTTCCGAACAAAGTACGTGAAGAATGTTTTTTAACTTATACGGCATGAATGGATTCATAGAACATTATTTGCATTAACTTTCCTTTACATTTTCTCAAGTTATTTTTAATAAAATTCTTTTAGATTAAAATTGTATGACATGTTATGAAATGAAAAATGTTTTTGAAGTAGAAATGATATTTTCCTCAAGAATGGAGTTCAAGTGTTTTATCAAAATTATTTTCCATCTATGATAATATAGAGTTCTGTATCTATCCATATTTTTACATTGATTTGATTATGTTATGATGGAATTATTTTTATAATGTCCTTTTTTCTTATATGGATTATGTTATGATGACATGATGTTTAAGATTCTGATTTTTATTACTTGGGTTATGCTATGATGTATGATTTATGATTTTTTGGCACACATAAAAATGGTTTCATAATGATATGGGTGAGAACTATATCTCCCTCCGATGAATTGGGTAAAGATTTATATCTCATGAGATAGACGTGGTTGGAACGGAAGGTTAAATCGGTTCATTGAAACCAGACTGAAATGAGGAGTGAACTCGGTTCAGAAATTGACTTTGTCCGCTAAGATAGTCTTGAAATGAGTCTTGACAACTAAGAAATTATTTTCTACTATTATGTTTGTATGCCACAAAGATTCTTGTTTTAAGTTATGATTATTGGGATTAAATTTCACTTCTACGATTTATCCCATGTTATGATCTCTTTTGCAGGATAAGATTTTCAAAATGTTACGTTATTATGAATATGATATGTTTGATATTTCTTTTGTTTACCCTTACTGAGAATTTGTGCTCACCCTTTTGTATGTTTTCTTTTCCCCAGGTCAGGAAGAAGGATATTACGTAGGATATGCCAAAAAGGGACTGTAGATATGATAAAATAAATGGGAGACAACGTTGATGATTTATGAACCAGTTGTTTATGTTTCTGAGTTTCTAAAGACACTATAAATATACGGTCCTTTCATGGTTTTGTTATATATTGTAATAATTATGCTTCAATTTTTAATTAATAACCATGTATGTAAAGTATGGGTCACTATATTTTGTATCAGAGGAAAGGTATAGTCAACCATAAGAAACTAGGATGCGAATGCCTTTGTAAGAAACCTAAGGATATGTCTAAGCATAGAACACAATCTCACTGTTTTATAAATTCCCATGAACAACCTATGATAAGACCTTATGTGTGAAATTTTATTCTTGATTATGTGGTTTTCCTATTACAATTAGTGTTGTTCACACTATTCTTCTTGGTTTTAGTCAATGGCTGGAACCAGAAGGAACCGTGTTAATGTGGAATGTGGCGGGCCATGCAATGATTGTCCCCCTGAGCAACCAAACGTTATGGGAGCTGGAATGAAAAATAATGTAGCCATGCTCACACATCTTTCTCAAGCTCTGAATCATGTAGGGCATCCAAATGAGCAATGGAAGGAGCAACATTCTGTTGAATCCTTCATAAGGCAGCGTCCACCTTCATTCAGCGGGTCTTCTGATCTATTAGTGGCTGAACAATGGATCAGAACCACTGAAAAGATATTTTCACTTCCTCAATGTTCTGAACATTATAAATTCACATAGTAGTATATTGTTTGGAAGGTGATGTTGATCAATGGTGGAATCTTATTAGGAATATGAGGCAAAGGGATGAAATTGAGTCCATGGAATGGGATGAATTCAAGAACTTATTTTTCACTAAGTATTTCCCTCGTATTCTTCGAACAATGATAGAGAAGGAGTTTCTTGAACTAAAGCAAAAGGATGATGAATTCGTTTGTACCTACGAAGAAAATTTTGCAAGATTTCAAGGTATGCTTCTGGAATTATTATCCAACCTAAGAGTAAGATTGATCGATTCTTTAGTGGATTAAAACCAATTCTTCATAGGGAGTTAGTCATAAGGGACTTCAATAGCTACGATGAAATTGTTCAATGTGCTCTCACGGTTGATATGGAGATTGGTGTAACCCATCAATCACATGGGTTTGATAAGAAGAGGAAAATGGAATTTAATGGAAAATCTAAAACCCACACTAAAATGAAGATGTGTTTTCCCTTATGCTAAATGTGTGGAAAGAAACATGGAGGAAATTTCCTTAAGGGGACAAGAAAATGTTATAAGTGTAGAAAAGTAGGTCATCAGGCAATTGAATGTCGAAATAATTGGAAGAAGATGTATAATGATACAGACAAAGGAAGGGATACACAAAATGCACCTACTACACTCCAATGTTTCAAGTGCAAGGAGATGTGGCATTATGCCAATCATTGACCAAATCCAAGGGTTTATGATGATGATCGACGTCAACAAACTCTTAAGACCAAAGACAAAGGAATGTCACATGCAATTACTATCGTCGATGTGGAGTACGCAATGAAGTGGTGAGAGGTACAATTACCATCCACTCTATAGTTTCAAATGTAATATTTGATTCTGGATCCACCCAATATTTTATTTCTGAAGAATGTTCTATGGGTATCATCGTATTACCTCAACAATTTAATATTGAGTTGGGTGTGAAAACTCCTAATGGCATAACGGTTGCATCAAAAGTTTACAATTCTTCCCCGATTGAATTATTTGGGAAAGTGATTCATGCAAATATTGTGATCCATCCTATAGTGTAATGTGATGTGATTCTCAGTATGGATTGTATTTCTTTATATGAAGCTCATATAAATTTCCAAAGAAGGGAAGTCACATTTCATATTCCAGATCAATATATGATCATTTATCGATGTAAGGATGAACATAACCTTCCAGTGGAAACTTCTTCCATCTTATGGGTCTTGATTATACTAAATGAAGGTTATTTATCTCAAATGGTTGGAGAGAAACTCATGATTAATAATATTCCCATTGTACGAGAGTTTCATTATGTCTTTCTGGAGGAATTTTTAGGTCTTCCTCCAAATCGTGAAGTTTAGTTTTCAATAAAACTCGTACCAAGTGCTTTTCCTATTTTGAAGACATGTTATACAATGGCCCCAATTGAGTTGAAGGAATTGAACAAGAAACTCCATGTGAATCTTGATAAAGGATTCATACACCCCAGTGCGTCACCTTGGGGAGCACATATTCTGTTTGTCAAGAAGAAAGATGGATAAATGAGACTCTGCATTGATTATCGAGAACATAACAAGATCACTATCACGAAAAAATATCCTCTCCCATGCATTGATGACCTATTTGACTGACTACGTGGAGCTCAATACTTTTCCAAGATTTATCATCGTTCATGGTATCATTAATTAAGGGTCAAAAGGGAGGATATACCAAAGATGGGTTTCCGTACAATGTATGGACACTATAAATTTGTTGTGATTCCATTTGGTTTTACTAATGCCCCCGCTATCATCATGGATCTGATGAATAGAGTCTTTAGAGACATTATTGATCAGTTCATGGAAGTCCTTATAGATAATATTCTTGTCTATTCTAAGAGCAAGGAAGAACATGAAGATCACTTGAGAACTGTATTAAAGACCCTAAGAAAGGAGAAGTTTTATGCCAAATTTACCAAGTGTGAATTTTGGCTTCAAAAAGATTCATTTTTGGGTCACATAATCTCAAAAGAGGGGATATATATGGATCCAGCAAAAATAGAGGTTATTGAAATATGGTCGAGACCAACAACAGTAACTGAGATCCCAAGTTTTCATGGTTTGGTTGGATATTACCGACGTTTTGTGAAATATTTTTCATGGTTATCTAACCCACTCACCGAGTTGACTCAAAAAGGAGTTAAGTTTGTTTGTACGGAGGAATGTGAAGAGAATTTCAAAGAGCTAAAAATAAGGTTAGCCAGTGCACCTGTGCCTACACTACCTTGCAGGGGAGAAAGGTTTGTGATATATAGTGATGCATCCAAGAAGGGACTAGGGTGTGTTCTTATGGAAAATGATATGGTGATAGCTTTTGCCTCACGATAGTTGAAAATCCATGAGTAAAATTACCCAACTCGTGATTTGGATTTACCAGCGGTAATCTTTGCATTAAAGATTTGGAGGCATTATCTTTATGGTGAATGGTGTGATATTTATACTGATCATAAAAGTTTAAATTATATTTTCACACAAAAATATCTGAATATGCGTCAAAGAAGATGGTTGGAGCTGATTAAGGATTACGACTGCTCAATTCATTATCACCGTGGGAAAGCAAACAATGTGGCAGATGCATTAATCAACAAGACCATGCTAGCTTATCCATGATGAGGATCCAAAAAGATCCAATATTTATGGATTTACAAGGGATGGATCTTGTAATTATAATGGAAGGGTAAAAATCATATCTTTCTCAAATGAATGTTCAATAATCTATACACATGAAGATTAAAGGGGCACAGAAAGAAGATATAGAGTTACAAAAGAAGGTGAGAAATGTTCCTGAATTCAAACTTGTTTGTAATGGGATAATAAGGTTTAGGAATTGGGTTTTTGTTCCTCCCATCCCAAAATTAAATAAGGAGCTACTAGATGAGGCTCATAGTTCTCCATTCTCTATTCATCCTGGAGGAATGAAGACGTATAGGGACCTGAAAGAGTACTTCTGGTGGGATGGCATGAAAAGAGATGTTGATAAATATGTCTCTCGATGCATGGTTTGACAACAAGATAAAGCTGAGAGACAAAATCCTAAGGGAATGATACAACCATTACCCATACCAGAATGGAAATTGGAAAACATCACTATGGAATTTGTCACCAGATTTCCTAAAACACCCAAAGGCAATAATGCTATCTGGGTTATAATTGATCGTCTTATGAAGTCGGCACACCTCATTGCTATTAGAGAAGATTTTTCTCTTGATAAGATTGCCAGGATATATGTAAAAGAAGTGGTAAGACTTCATGGAGTACCACCTTCCATTATATCTGATCGGGATCTGTGGTTTACCTCAAAATTCTGGTGAAGTCTTCAGCATGCTCTAGATACAAAGTTGAGTTTCATCTCTACTTACCATCCTCAGACAGATGGTCAGTCTGAGAGGACAATTAAAACTCTAGAAGACATGTTGAGATCTTGATCTATGGATTTAAAAGGTGGTTTGGATCAACACCTATATTTGGTGGAATTTTCTTATAATAATAGCTTTCACTACAGTATTCATATGGCTCCTTATGAAGCCCTCTATAGAAAGAAATTCATAACTCCAACTTGCTGGGATAAAGTTTTGGAAATAAAGCTATTAGGACCTGATATTGTTGATGAGATGGAAGAAAAGGTCTAATCTATTCAACAACACATAAGAGAGGCTCAAAGTCGACAAAAATCTATGCTGATAACCGAAGAAAAGACCTAGAGTTTGAAGTGGGTGATAAAGTGTTCTTACGAATATCTCCCTGGAAGAGGGTAATGAGATTTGGAAAGAAGGGAATGTTGAGCCCTATATATATCGGTCCTTTCAAAATACTGGATCGTTTTGGGAAGGTAGATTACCGATTGGCACTTCCACCAAATCTCTCTCAAGTTCACGGTGTGTTCCATGTATCTCTCCTGAGAAAGTACATACCCGAACCTTCACATGTACTCAGCTCAGAAGTTGCACCACTGGAGCAAGATCTTTCTTATGAAGAACGACCGGTAGAGATTCTGAGGATATGATGAGGGAGAGGTATCCTCATCTGTTTGTAATGAAATGAAGAATTTCGATCGTGAAATTCATTTTATGGGGGGTAGAATACAACAACCTGATATTTTATGAGAAATATTTTTTTATGTCTTATGTTATACACAACACCAAAATAATGTTTCACAACACATAATACTGACTTGGCTTGCATTACACGCAAATAGAATATATTTTTACCATTTAATATAATTTATGTCATTAGCATTAATTTCACATTGAATTCATATGTAAAAACATTTCAATCTTTGGAAATGTTTTACCTTCTAAAACTCGTTTTCTTTACCACATGATTAATTTTAAATTAATTACCAAAACTTATGTGTTTTGAATTTTAAAAAATTGATTCCATATTTGGAATCAGTTGGACCAAATTATGTTAATAGGCTAATTTTTATTTTTGGGCATTATGAATAGTAACTACGGTAAATTTTATTTACCATAGTTAAAGGTAAATCGGGTAATTAAGGGTAAATATAAGATTATAAAATTACCCTAACACCTTCAAAAATTTTATTGGATGGATAAAAGTCGAGCCATATCACCTAAGGGCCAGACTCTATTTATTTCATGGACTTTTGACCATGAAATAATATAATTATTATTTAAACCAAGGAATGTGACAATATGTCACTCTCTTAAATCTTATAAGTATAATAATTTTAATTTAGTGATAAACTTCATGAAATTTCGAATATAAATAGTCTCCAGAAAGATAATAAAATTATCTACATCATATAAATTTATTTATAATTTTTGGGATTAAATATTTATCATTAATTATGACACAATAGTGATGTTGAAATTATTTTATTAATTAAAATATCAAATAAATTGGAATAAATATAATAAAATAAATATTATATGAACTATTTAATGTGTTCCACTTCTTTTTTAGATACATATGACATATTATAAATATATTAAATCTTTTAGTTCGAACATATATTCTAAATATATTTTATTTAAATTCAAATAAATGAATAGTGTCAAAATTGGCACTATTGTTATTTTATAAAAATAACATATTATAAAATTGTTTAAATATTCCAAAAATATTTAAAAATTACAAATTAAAATTTATATGGTCTAAAATTTCATAAAGTGTCAAATAATGGAAAATTACCAACCCATATGTAATTATTTATAATAATTTATAATTTAGAATATTATTACCACAAATAAAATTAAATTGATAAATAAGAATAAATCAAGTTGATAATGTTTAAAATAAATTCCTGACATGTCTAAATTTTATTGTTTGAATAGATTACAACCCTATCTCATCTACTCTTTGGATATGATTCATTTTAGAAGTTTTTATGTGGGGTTGGGATTTAATATAACCAAATATTTCTTATATTTCCAAAGGTGCCCCTCTCCTCCCTTATAAAAGGGCACCTCCTCCCTCTCCTCCTCACACCATTTTGAGTCTTCATTCTCAGAAAACCCCTACTAATTTCACTTCCCCATTTCCTTATAAACCAACTAGAGGTTCTTTTCTTCTCAAAATACCAACTCTAGTTCCCTAAGAGAAATTTTAATGGAGGCACTTCGAGAAAGAGGTAATACCTTCTACCGTTTTCTTCAAGTTCCATTCTTCTTCTACATCTCTTCATTAGTTGTTTCATAATGAAGTAATAACATAAGTATCCCTCATATACTTATATGCAATTATAAATATAAAACAACCATATTTCACTTTTTATCCATCCTATGGTAAACAAAATCACCGCACATGCGTACGTATGGAATACCGTCCCCACGCCGTGGTGTAATGTGTTTTCCACCACCACCTTAATTGGATAGGTATAATAGTGAAAATAAATAACTATATATTATTATTTTAAATTGGGATTGATTCTGAAATATTATACACACACATCAATTCAATTCCACGATCATGAGAACAATATCATCGCTCGTTCATACCTACGACCTACTATCTCCATGATGTGATGCGACTCGTTTTATATGATCTTCTTTGAATAATGATTTTAAAAATGAATGGAATGAATGTATATGATATAAATTACACTAATACCATTATGTAAATGTTATATCTATATCCTATAAAGAGTAAAAAGTATTTATTCGACAAAACACGCATAAGAACATAAAGAAATAAACACCCTAATAACAAGTAGCAATGAAATATTACTACTAAGAAGATACAAATATGACCATATATGATATCATAAAAATTAATATGATTCTGTAATAAGTCAATTGACATTATTTAAACCATATTACAAGAGTTTTGGATTCATAATAAGCATATCAGACCTAAGGTACGGGAAAATCTCACAATCTCATTTTTATCCGAGATTGTTTATACTTCAGAATTTACTGGGGGAATATTTATCATCAGCATCCATGTTTACTCAATATGTAATATTATCTCCATCCACCTAAAATTGTTTAAATCCAATTTTACCCATTGGTGAGTTTTTAGTGAAATTCTTGAAAGTAATCTTTTGCAGTATTTAGTATGAGGTACTTTTTGACTTTTCCGACCAAGTTACTAGAGGAATGTTTTTTAACTTATACGGCATGAATGGATTCATAGAACATTATTTCCATGAATCTTCATTTACATGTTTTCATGTTATTTTTAATCAACTTCTTTTATCATAAAATTCTATGACATGTTAAGAAAGGAAAAAAATTGAAGTAGAAAGGATATTTTCCTCAAGAACGGAGTTCAAGTGTTTAATCAAAATTATTTTCCATCTAAGATAATATAGGGTCCAGTCTCTATCATTATTTTTACATTGATTTGATTATGTTATGATGGAATTATTTTTATGATGTCCTTTTATCTTATCTGGATTATGTTTTGATGGCATGATGTTTAAGATTCCCATTTTTATTACATGAGTTATGATATGATGTATGATTTATGATTTTGTGTCACACATAAGAATGGTTTCATTATGAGATGGTTGGTACCTATATATCCCACCAATTCATTGGGTAAATATTTATATCTCATGAGATAGACATGGCTAGAATGGCAGGTTAAACCGGTTCAGTGAAACAGGACTGAAACGAGGTGTGAACTCGATTCAGAAATGGACTTTGTCTGCTAAGATCGTCTTGGCAATGAGTCTTGACTAATAAGAAATGATTTTCTATGATTATGTGTGTATGCCACAAAGCTTCATGTTTTATGTTATGATTATTGGGATTACATTTCATTTCTTTTATTTATCCCATGTTATGGTCTCTTTTGTAGGATAATATTTTCAAAATGTTATGTTCTTATGAATATGATATGTTTGATATTTCTTTTGTTTACCCTTACTGAGCATTTGAGCTCAAAATTTTGTATGTTTTCTTTTCCCCAGGTCAGGAAAAAGGATATTAAGTAGGATATAGAAAAAAGGGACTCTAGATATGATGAAATGAATGGGAGACAACGTAGATGATTTATGAACCGGTTGTTTATGTTTCCCAGTTTCTAAAGACACTATACCTATACGGTCCTTTCATGGTTTTGTTATATGTTGTAATAAGTATGCTTCAATTTTGATCTAATAACCATGTATGTAAAGTATGGGTCGTTATAACCACCTTAGTGTCGAAATAAGTAACTTTGGAGCCATTATAAACCAAATATGAATTTATTATACAATAATATTTTAAGTTTTTCCTAAGGTTCCCCTCACCCCTCTATTAAATGGGCACTCCCCCATCTCTAAAATTAAATCTTTTAAAGCCTTTTGGTTCACCCAAACCTTGCCCAAATATCCTCTAAACTTCCCTAAATTTATCCTAGAGGCCATACTTTAGTCAAAAATCCAACTTAAGGACCCTATTTGATCAAATCAAAAGGAAGAACCCGAAGAAGAGGTAATGTTTTCACCACCCTCTTTCAATTTCCTTTCTTCTTCCACTTCTTCTTTCTTTGTTATTTCCATTATTAAATAATAACTCTATTATCTACTATATACTGTGATGTTATTATAAATATGGTACAACCATATTCAGTATTATGAACATCCTTTGAATGACATGTCACCATATGTGCCTATGTACGACTTACTGTCTCCACGTCGTGGTGTAATTGTTATTCAATACATTATTATATTGATGGGTATAATAATGATGTGTAATTCATTTAAATAAAAAATATAACAGGATAATTATTATGTATATATGATACACCATCCAATTATATATTATTTTAATATCAAAATAATGATATTGTCGCTCGTGCGTATGTACAGACTACAGTCACCACGAACGTGATACGATTCATTCCCCATCATATCCATTCAAGACTAAATATCATTTGATGGTTAAAAATAATGTTTAAGGGCTTGATATCATACTATATATGAATAAGATACAACTTATGGATAATAAACATGGCTTATGTAACAAAACATATAAAAGCAAATGAGTAAGTGAACACCCGAAATCATGGTAATACTAAAATATTATTAACAAAGCAGTATTAAAAGAACATATATGATATCATATTTAGGTATATGATTCATGTATAATTTAATAACAATTATTTAACGATTATATATAAGGTTAATTTATCCTCTATCAAGGAAGAGTTTAAGGTAAGTGTTTATTTCACAATCTCTTCATTATACGAGGTTGTTTATACGTAATTATTTACTGGGACCTCTTTATCATCCACATACTGGTTTCTTAATAATGTATTTCATATCATTCTTTATTTTTTACAGAATATGGGTTAAAGTATTTTATACTCTTTTTTTACTTTTCATAATAAGTATTTAAAGGAATCTTTCTATAATATTCCAAACAATGTCATATTTAACATTTTCGACAAAATTAAGGTAAAAATGTTTTTTTAACATATACGGTGGGTGTTGCTATTTCCACCATTATAAAATCTTTGAGGCGTCCCATACAAGATTATAAGGATATTTTCAATGTAAATGCTTTATTTCATAATTATGTGACTTTTAAATGATTAAAAAATAGATATTTCACTCAAATAGTTTTGATTTCATCAATGTCAACATCCTTTGATGGATTTTATGTTTACACAGAGTTGATTTGTTATGATACAAAACATCCATATTATATTGAAGGTTTTGTGATATGTTTGACTATGGATGTGCTATTTTTATACCATTCATTGTTTATGATTAAACTATTGACATTTCATATGCAAGTTTTAATAAGAATGTTTATTATATATTTAAACCTTTTCATATGAGGAATGTATTGGACTTAGTAAGTGACATGTGGAGCCCGCTACAGCTCCTCGATGCATAGGTAGGTCTAATGGGACAACTATATGTGGAATTGGCCAATGCCCTTTCCCAATTTGATATATGGTTTCGGCCGAGGCCTTAATCATTTTTAGACGCCTTGGCCGAGGCCTTGAAAAAATGTTTTAGAATTTCTGGCATTATACATTTACTCATTATGAAAATAATATTGATGGTTCATGTGGTCATTCGACTTGTAGAATACCAATAATTATGTTTTACTATGGCATTATTTCCTCAGCTCATATTATTTCCATAAAAGTATACATGTTTATTATTTGTAAAGGCATGTGGTTTAAATTATTCAACATGCTTAATATTTATGTTATCTTGTTCTTTATTGCATACCATTACTGAGCATTTGAACTCACCCCTTTATTATGTATTATTTTCCCAGGATATGAAGAAGTTACTTATGGGTGACTTTCAGGTAGTATTTAGGAGGCTTGGATGTTTCCAATGGAATAAATTCATGATGTATTTATTTTCAAGTTTTAATGATAAACATATGTATAAATCTTGTTTCCAATAATAATAAACTGATCAGTCTTTCGAGACATGATTTCCTTTTGATAAGGACAATGTTATGTAATAATGCACCAACTATGGGTAACTGGGGTCGAGGCATTACAGTTGGTATCAGAGAATTTTTATTACAAACCTTTGAAGCTATATTTAGATAAACAATGATTAGATCACATAGACCTAAGATAGACATTGAGGCTTAGTGTATATGAACTTTGTAGAATTTTGGTATTGTAGAGATTTTGTGAGTTTTCCGAAAAATGCATCCCTGTATGGATATGAGAAGGTAGAGGCAGCTCTGGCACAGATGAACCTAGGGGTAAAACCTGAAAACACTGCTTTGATCTAGACTCGAACAGGAACTGGTGCATGAGAACGGGCCTTGCTGCACTCTTGGTTACGACAATCCCAGGGGATATACATAGGATAATTATCATTTTCTTCGAAAACCATTATGAAGGGTTTATGAGTACATACTTCATCAATGAAAATATTTTTATGATTATGGATTATATCCAGAAATTGTTTAATTTATGTGATATTTTGTCCAAGTTTGGATTTATGTAGTGTGATTCATAAACTAATCTTGTGTATACCATTGTTTGGAAATAGAGCCTAGTGGATGGAATGGAAACTGTATCAATGAACACACTCCATGTAAGGATTTCCCTCCTACTCAAGATAATTATAGTGGAGCAGTTGATGAAACTGGTGCTGATTAGTAAGTCACCATACTAGGACAACTCACTTAGGTTATGAATAATAACCTTACCCATATAGAGCACCCTTATCCACATCATGGAGGATCAATGTTAGATCACTTCATGAGGAAACATCCACAAAAATTCAATGGGGTTACAAATCCACTAGAAGCTGAGAAATTAATAAATTCCTTAGAGAAGATATTCCACGCCTTGGGGAGTAGAGAAAGAGAAAAAGTTGCCATGGCAGTTTACCACCTCACTGGATATGTTGATCAGTGGTGGTCATTGATTCAAAACACAAAGGAAGATTATGAAGTGTCAAATATGGAATGGAGGGAGTTTAAAGAATTTTTAATAGAAAAATAATTTCCTAATGACCATCGAGCGGATATGGAAATAGATTTTCTATGTTTGAGGAAACAGGAGGATGAGAACATCGCATAGTATGAAGCTAACATTACAAGGTTAGAAAGGCATGAAACAGATTATATACATAACCCAAGAAGTAATATTTACTGTTTCTTTATTGGGTTTAAACCATTTCTCTATCGAGCATTAGTATCCCAATCCTTATCATCATACGAAGATATTTTCTCGTGTGCTATCAAGAGAGAAAAGGAATTTTATAAGTCTTATGACTTTAAATCAATGAAAGGGAAGAAGAGATCTACTGAACACTATGGGAAAGGAAATAAGGAAACAAGGAAGAAGGGAAGAATAGAATTTCCTCCCTGTGATAATGATAGAAGGAATCACCCTGGTGACTGTCTAAAAGGAAAAGGAGTATGCTACAAATATGGACTAAAAGGCCATCTAGCTGGTGATTTTAAGGGAAATAAAGATGCTACCAATGTTAAATGCTACAATTTCAGGGAGATGGGATATTATTCAAATGAATGTCCTATGCGTCAAGGAAATATACCATAGAAAAGGACAAGGGATCAAGGACAATCTTATGTTATCACTACTGCTGAGTTCGAAGCTCCGAAAGACATGGTGGCAGGTAATTTAATGGTTTCCTCGAGTTTAGACAATGCTTTATTTGATCCTGGATCATCACATTGTTTCATATCTTCCCAGTTTGCTAAGAAAATTAGATATTTCCAATTTTATTTAACAAGGGAGTTGTCAGTCAAAACTCCTAAGGGAAGTATCATTGCAATAATGTTTTGTGAATAAGTCCCTATTAGAGCACATAAATGTTCTTCATCTACTGATCTCATCATCATACCCATGTTTGAATTTGATATAATCCTCGGTATTGATTGCCTTTCAGACCATGATGCGAAGATTTATTTTAAGAAGAATGATGTTACAAATTTTGATGATGATGATAAATGACAGCTTATCTTTAGAGAAAAATCATCACCACCTGATTCTTCTCTAGTACCAACTCCACTAGCTCAACTAAATTCAATTACTGGGGAAAAAGATAGTGTAATAACAATGGGTGAGGAAAGGAATGTTCCAATAAGAGATGTACCTATTATGAAATATTATGTAGATGTGTTTCTTGAAGATTTACTTGTACATCCTCCTGAACGAGAAACTGAGTTTTCCATTGATTTAATTCTTGGTTCAAGGCCTATATGGAAGAACCCTTATAGAATGGCCACTGTGGAATTATTTGAACTAAAGAAACAATTAGAGGAATTGAGTAATAAGGGATTTAATCGCCCTACTTTTTCTCCAGGGGGATCCCCTATCCTTTTTGTTAATAAGAAATATGGATCTATGAGGATATGTATTGATTAAAGGGAAATGAATTATATAGCAATAAACTACAAGTATCCCCTACCACACTTTGATGATTTATTTGAACAACTACATGGAGATCAATTAATTTCAAAGATTGAAATTGGATATGGATACCATTAGTTGTGTGTAAAGAAGGAATACATTCTGAAGAAAGCTTTTCGAACCAAGTACGAGCATTACAAGTTTAAAGTAATGCCTTTCGGAGGACAAATACACCATCTATTTTCATGGATCTAATGAATAGAGTTTTCAATGAATATCTTGATAACTTTATTGTGTAGTTTATTGATGATATCTTTGTATAATCCAAAATATACAATGATATTGAAAATCACATGTGCATTATATTGAAGACTATGAGAAGACATGAATTATATGGTAATTTTAGCAAGTGTGAATTCTGGCATCAGGAGATTTTATTTCTTGGCCATATTGTCTCTAAGGATGGATTCTATGTTAATCTTTCTAAGACAAGAGCATTCCAATAATGTCCAGCACCAACGAGTATAACTGAGGTATGCAGTTTTATTGGTTTAGCAGGTTATTATCGACGTTTCTTCCAGAATTTTACCCGCTTGGCTAACCCATTAACCAAGCCCACATATAATGGGGTTAAATTTGTTTGGACAAAAGTGTGTAAAGAATGTTTTGAAGAACTGATTAAAATATTAGTTAATGATCTTATATTGACTCTACCATCTAGGAATGATGGATTTTTTATTCATAGTTATTCTTGAAAGAAAGCACATGGTTTTGTCCTTATGCAGAATGATAGGGTTATTTCTTATGCATCACGACAACTGAAAATTCATGAGAAAACAATCCTAATCATGATATTGAGTTAGAAGCTGTAATATTTTCTTTGATGATTTGGATACACTATCTCTATGGTGAAAAGTGTGAGATTTATACTGATCACAATAGTTTGAAGTATATTATCTCACAGAAATAACTTAACATGGTGAAAAATGTGATGGCTTGAACTACTAAAGGATAATGATTTCACGATACACTACTAACCGGGGAAGGAAAATAAGGTGAATGTTGCTTTGATCAGAAAGGATCATGGACTTTTGAACAAGATGTGAATTGAAAGGGATCCTATTTTCATGGATCTAGTGAAGATGGACATGAGAATAACCATGGAAGGTGAAACGTCAATGCTTTTTCCAATGGTTTCAAAACCATCTTTACTAGGAAAGATTAACAGTTCTCAAACCGATGATGAAGAGTTTCAAAAAAAAAGATTAATTCCGTGAATGATGGGATATTGAGTGAATTTGTGTTTGAAGATGGAATTTTGAAATTTAGGAAGAGACTTTGTGTTCCCAAATACATAATCTAAAAAGAGAGTTTTTGGATGATAATAATAGTTCCAATTTTTTTATACACCCTGGTAGCACCAAAATGTATAGAGATTTGAAAGAACATACTTAGTGGGACAACATGAAGAGGGAGATTTCTGATTTTGTGTCAAGATGTATGGTTTTTCAATAAGTGAAAGCTAGAAGGAAACAGCCTGGAGGAGTATTGCAACTTTTTCCCATACCTGAGTGGAAATGAGATAATATTATGATGGACTTTGTAAGGGGACTAACAAATGTCTCATAGAATGAACGATGCAATATGGGTCATTGTTGATCGTCTTTCCAATTCAGAAAATTTTCTTGCGATAAGGGAGGATTTACCACTTGAACTTCTAGCAAGACTATATATTAATGAAGTTGTGAGACTTAATTGACTACCCCTATCAATTGTTTCTGATTTTGATCCATGTTTTACATAAAGATTTTGGAAAAGTCTTCACAAAGCCCTAGATACTGAGCTTCATTTGAGCACTGCCTACCAAACCCAAAATGATGGACAATCAGAACAAACTATTAAAACCGTAGAAGACATGTTGAGATCCGTCTCACTTGTCTTTCAGGGTATGTGGGATCAATATTTACAAATGGTATAATTTTCCTATAACAATAGCTTCCATTAGAGTATTCAGATGGAACCATATTAAGAGTTATAAGGAAAGAGATGTCGCACACCAACATGTTGGGATGACGTTGGTGAATGAAAACATGTTGGCCCATAACTAGTGGAGGAAACGATTGAAGAGGTGAAGGTAATCCAAAACCACATCAAAGAAGCTCAAAGTAGAAAAAAGAGCTATTCCGATAACCGAAGGAATTATTTGGAATTTTATTTAGGAGATTATGTTTTCTGAAAGGTATCACCATGGAAGGGTGTTATAAGTTTCAGTAAGAAGGGAATATTGAGTGTCGGGTACATCAGACCATTCGAAATTTTAGAACGAATTGGGGATGTAACTTATCATTTGGAAATGCCGCCAAATCACTCCCAAGTTCATGATGTGTTCCACGTATCACTGTTGAGAAAATACATGTCTGACCCAACACATGTACTCACCTATGAGGAATTACAACTAGAACCTGGTTTGTCTAATTGTGAAGAACCTGTTAAGATTCTTGATACAAGAGAACAAGTGCTAAGAAACTAGATGAATCTTCTGGTAAATGTTCTATGGAGAAACCATAAGATGGAAGAGGAAACGTGGGAACCCGAGGAACATAGGATGAAGAACCACCCGGGACATTTCATGCATTGGTATTCTAGAAATTTGAAGGACGAAATTATTTGAAAGATGGGATAATTTAACACCCCATGCTTCCACAGTACGATTCCCATTGAATAATACAGGAGCGTATGTTGTACGAAACGTTGAGTTTTAACACACACCACAACCAATCAAACTAGCCGATATGAATAGTAATACACACTTTATGAAATTTTATAAATTTTATCTTTCTAAATAGTCTTCGTATTTGGATTCGGAATATCGAAACTAGCTTAGGGTGAATTTTTGGTATTTTTCTGAAAACATTCAATTTTTGATAAATAGTAAAAAACAATGAGTTATAGTTTAAAACCGATGTTTTTAAATAATTATTTATTTTATTTAAATTTAATTTAGGTCAAAATAGATACATAATACCTATATAAGTTCAATGGTGTCAGTTTATAATAATTTTAGATGTATAAAAATTTTATTGAACTTTTCACCGTCTTTTACCCATCTTCTAGGAGAATTTTCAAATTAACATAAAACATAATTATATCGCTTCTATGAGTTGAATTTCAAAAATCAAAGAGACATGGTTAATATCAAGGACTATAATGTGGTTCAATAAGATAAAAATAATTTTTCTTGATTAGTAACTTTTTATTTTTATTTACCACGATTAAAAGTAAATAGGGTAATTAAGGGTGACAATGATAATATTATTACCATAACACATGTCTTAATTATATTGAACAAGTATAATTTGACCAAAAAAACCATAGGAATAAAATATCCATCTCTTTTTTCCACTTGGATTAGATTCGGAAATTTATTATTATTTAATTCAAAGAAGAGTTAAAAGAGTTAATATCAAAGTTTAATAACTAAAATATTTTTAATATAAAGTGATACATAATATAAAATTGATTATAAATATTAATTAGAAAGATAAAAATATTTCCTATATAATTGTATTTTATTTAAAATTTTTATACATTAAATAATTTAATTTATTTATGACACAATGGTGATGCTGTAATTACCTAATAATTTAAATATTAAATTATTTGATATTATAAATATGTAAATAAATGTAATTTTAGACTTTTTATGAATTACAATAATTTTATAGGTTAATATGACATGTTATTATTGATTAAATGAATTTATTTCTAATTAATAATGTTTTTATGACAAAAAAAATCAATTATTAAATAGTGTCAAAATCGACATAAAAGAGTATTTATAACAAATATTATATTATTAATTGATATTCTATTACTAAAAATATAAGGTTTGCCCAAAGGACATATGTAATTATATATGTATCATTAATGACCCACTTGGGGTTCTCTTGGATGTATAGTATATTTATTAACTACATAATATAAAAATACAAAGAGACATGGTAAATGTCAAACTATTTAACTAAGAGTTAAATGTAAGTGATTAGGTAAATAGAGTGACCCAAACCAGTCTAAAATCTATTGGTTGAAATGATTTCGCCCCATCCCAGCCATATCCTCGAAATAAGTCACTTTGGATCCATTATATAGGGAAAATGAATTTATTATAAAATAATATTTTATGTTTTTCCTAAGGTGCCCCTCACCCCACTTATAAAATGGCACTCACACTTCTCTCATATTCATAACTTCAAATCCTTTTGGTTTTTCCAAACCCTACCCAAATATCCCTTGAACTTACCTAACTTCATCCTAGAGGACTTTATGTAGTTAGAAAGCAAACATAATGAGCCCTTTTGATCAAATCAAATGGATGAAACCGAAGAATTGGTAATGTTTTCACCACCCTCTTTAAAGTTCCTTTCATCTTCCACTTCTTTTTTATTTGTTATTTCCATTCTAAAATAATTAATACAGTATCTACTATATACTGTGATGTTATTATAAATATGGTATAACCATATTCAGAATTATATCCATCCTTTGAATGACATGTCACCATAGGTGCGTACGTACAACTTACCGTCTCCACGTCGCGGTGTAATTGTAATTCAACAAATTATCATTTGAATGGGTATAATAATGACGTGTAATTCATGTAAATAATAAATATAACAAGAAAATAATTCTGTATATATGATCCACCATCCAATTATATATTATATTAATATCAAAAAAATTATATTGTCGCTCGTGCATACGTACGGACTACCGTCTCCACGAACGCGATAAGATTCATTCTCCATCGTATCCATTCAAGAATAATTTTCATTTGATGATTAAAAATATTTTTTAAGGACTTGATATATTTATTGACATGAATAATATACAATATATGTATAACAAACATGGCTTATGTAACAAAATATATAAAAGAAAATGAGTAAGTGAACACCCGAAACGATGATAATACTAAAATATCATTAACAAAGAAATATTAAAAGATCATATATGATATCATATTTAGGTATATTATTCTTATATAATTTAATAACATTTATTTAACTATTATACATGAGTTTAACCTACCCTATGCCACAAAAAATCACAAGTTAATGGTTTATTTCACAATATCTTAATTATACGAGGCTGTTTGTACGTAATTATCTACTAGGACCTCTTTATCATCCACATCCATGTTTCTTAAAAATGTATTTAAAATCATTATTAATATTTTAACGACGATGGGTTAAAGTAATTTATACCCTTGTTTCACTTTTTATATGATTTTTATAAATTAATCTTTCTATCATTTTCCAAAAAAGGTCATTTTTATCCTTTTTGACAGAATTAAGGTAAGAATATTGTTTTTAACTTATACGGCGGGTGTGGCTATTTTCCGCCATTAGAAAATCTTTGAAGCATACCTTACAATTTATAAGGATATTTTCAAAGTAAATGTCTTATTTAATAATTATGTGACTTATAAATGATTTCAAATGAAATAGATATTTCTCTCAAATAGATTAGATTTCATCTGTGTCAACATCATTTGATGGATTTTAAGTTTATTCGAAGTTGTTTTATTATTATAAAAAACGTCCATATTGTACTGAAGGTTTTTTGATATATTTGACTATGGATATTACATTTTTATACAATTCATGGTTTAGGATTAATTTATTGGCGTTTCATATTCTAGTTTTAATATGAATTTTTATGATATGTTTAAAACTTTTCATATGAGAAATCTATTGGACTTAGTGAGTGATGGGTGGAGCCCACTACAGCTCCTCGATGCATAGGTAGGTCTCATTAGACAACTATAAATGGAATTGGATGAGGCCCTTTCCCACTTTGATATATGGTTTGGGTCGAGGCCTTAATCATTTTTAGACGTCTTGGTCGAGGCCTTGACAAATTGTTTCAGAATGTCCGGGATTATAAATTTTCTCATAATGAAAATAATATTGATGGTTCATGTGGTCAGTAGACCAGTACAATACCAATGATTATGTTTTATTATGGAAGTTTTTACTCATCTCATATTCCTGCCATAAATGTATTCATGTTTAATATTGGTAAAGTCATGTGGTTTTAGTTATTCACCATGCTTAATATTTATGTTATCTTCCACTCTATTGCTTTACCATACTAAGTATTTGAGGTCACCCCTTTCTTATGTTTCATTTTACAAGGATATGAAGCAGTTAGTTATGAGTGACTTACAGACATTATTTAAGAGGCTTGGATGTTTCCAACAGAATAAATTTGTGTTGTATTTCTTTTCAAGTTGTAAAGTTGTTCGTATGTATTAATCTTGCTTCCAATAATAAAAAATTGATCGGCCTTTCGAGACATGATTTAATTGTGATAATTACAATTTTATGTAAAAATTCACCGACTTTGGGTAACCGGGGTCAGGGCGTTACATCAAAAATTCAATAATTAATCAAAATAAATAATTTAATTGAAATTAAAAATACAATTTTTGTTTTACAGTTTGAACATAATTTTTAATCAGAATAAATACATAATAATTTATAGGAAAAAATTTAAGTAATAGATATAATATTATTTAATTATAATAAATTTATTAATAAAATATTAATTTAATAAAATAATTTATATATTTATAAAATTTAACATTCTACCCAAAAAATCAATTCATCATTTTTTTATGAATGAAAATTATCATAATGAAATTGATGGAATATAACTTTTATTTATATAAATGGATTACACAATATGTAACAAATTCATTATTACATAACCCCTTTTCACACCTGCATATAACCTACGAGTATGATGTATGATGGTGATGGACTCTTACGGTGGATCAGATAACATCACCTAAGTGGTGATTACCACTAACTTGAACTTCTCCCATATGTGATCTTGTTCAATCATAACATGTTGAATCATGGCATGGAATTTTTCAATAAAGAGCCACAGTGGTGGTGCTTCCATCTTGAGATCCAAAAAATTGGATTTTTATGAAAAAAGTCTATTAGTAGAGGCCATCAAATCTTCTTTCTGAATGAATTTTTCTATTGTGATTCCTATTTATGAACAATAATTATAACATCAAAACTAATACTCTTACCCATGGTAATATTTATCTTCGATCATTATTGACTAATGGTAATATAATAATTTAAAAATAATAGTTACAATTCAATTTATTCTTATATAGTCTTAACTAATGTTCCACAATAATACATAATTTTTCAGGAAAAAAATATAATTCAGAAGTTCGAGTGATTACAAAAATGGGGGTTGATATACAGATCAATTACTATATTATATTTGATATTAAATTTATGAAATTTTTCTCAAAAATTTTCCCCATGAAGAAAATAAAGAGATATTTTAGATCCTTTTATTCAGTAAAGTGATTTTTACAATCTCTATCAAAAGGAAGTGTTTTTTGTCTAAAATTTGATGATATCGGAGTCCCAAAAACTTTATTAGGCCCTTCAACATATGAATTGGAATTATAGTTTTATTAATAGATGAATGTCCTCTTAGAATGAACAAACGTCTCCCTTTAGGTCAAATCATTTGATATATTTCTTCTCTAAGATTCCAATCATCTTGAACAACAAAGGAGCCACATGAAACAATTCCCAGAAATATATTTCAATTTCCCTTTTGAGAGACAAAGTGGAATTATATTATCATTAATTAGTATTCATGTTTCACTTGTGAAATTATCATCTTTTTTATATTGAGGCATTACTAAATAAATTTGATAACATATCATGAAGATGAAAATACTAAAATATTCAATTAAGATTACATTAGGGAGTACCTCGATATTGTGGTGCACATAAATACATAAAATATATTGGAAGGAATATCATGTAAATATTATGTAACCCTTGGTAATAATTTATTTCATGAATTTATTTCTAGAGAAATAATAAAATAATACACAATGCATTATTCATGAATGAGATGAAAACCTAAATTAAATAAATTAATGAATCAAATTTCATTATATGATTTTATTTTTTCAATTAAATAGTTAAAAAATAGTATTGTTATAATTGTTGAAAATTTTCATAAGTTGTTGATAATTATGTGCATATATAAATATACATGTTTTACAAAAACAATAACTTTTATGAATTTTTAATATTTGAATGACATGGATTTTTTGAAACATTTTTTCTAGAACATATTTATAATTATGAGTAAATATAATTCGTAGAAAATATTAATTTTTTAAAAATATATTCTTAAAATTTTATTAATCTAATAAATTTTTAATATAAATATTTTTAAATTATTTTCTCTAAATCATGTATATATAAGGTTCTTTTTGGGTTTTTAGTTTAAAATAAAAATAAAAATTATTTTAAATAAAACAATACAATTAATTATACTAGATTTAAAATAAATCATTATATTTTTATCTAAAATAATAATTATACATAAAATAGACTTATAATTGAAAAATATTTTTCTGGGTGTTATTCACAATTATGTTAAAATTAAAATATAAATACACCTACACTAGTAATCTAAATTTAATGATTAATTTATCACATTGTCACTAGATACATGGAAATTAATCCAATAGGGACAAATATTTTAGATTTATTCCAAAAATTGATACAAAGATGACTCTAATATTAATATTGAAAAAATATAATATTGAATTTTCAATGAGGACACCATATAAACATTTATCATATCCAGTTATATTAATCATAATATAGATCCTAGAATCCTGGGTCAAGTATAAATACTAATGGTGTGAAATATAATACAATTTAAGGGTATGATTATTGAAAAATATTTAAGGATTAAATAATTCATAATCAATATAATAAGGGAAATTACTGAAACACGTTACATTCTATAAATTATTCTAGAATAATTTGTAAGGAGGTAATAATGGTAAATTAATTCAATATAAATAATCATAAAAGAATGAAACATATTTATGGATATTATAACTAATCATATAGTCTTCTGGAAAATAAACAACAAATCTCAAAAGGAAGTAATGGATAAGGTTGTGCATCATAACTATACAATCATGGACTTGTGCAAGGAAATCGTATATTAATAGGTAAGGCCTCATCATAATATCAATGTCATTTTGTCTATTGGGATATATTGATTAATAGATAATTTATAGAGATCCCAACCAATCCCATAGTAATTTCATTGGATTCAAAATATATAAGGGGGAAATTTAATCAATATAATCATTAATATTGAAAAAATAACATAATAAATGTTCATACATTCCACAATCTATCAGCATTATCATAAACCATTCTGAGTAATATGAGAAATGGTATCATAATATTACTTCCCCTATCAAATGGATCATAAACCAAACAAAGAAATATTTACGATGGTATTATTAAAATATATTATCAATTTAGAATAAGAATAACAATGGTTGTTTTGTTGAATAATATAAATACTATAAAAATACCATTAAAACATTTTGGAGAAAAATATCATTTTCTTCTCTAAAATTACTATAGAAAAGTAATTTTATTATAATTATTGGAAAACCATATTCTTTAAAAAGATATCAATAAATATTTAAATTAATATTCAAAAAATGAGTGGTATTGATGGCGGGAAATTATATACATGTTTTATAAGTTAAAATAACAACTCATTAAAATTAGAATAAAAATTGTTAAAAAGTTCTTAATTTAGAAAATAAAAAGAATATTAAATTCAATATTATTTTATAAAATGTAAAACATGGGAAAAAATATTTAATAATTAATATTTTTAATGTAAAAAAATTGGTAAACATTATTAGAAAACCTGCATGTAGAGGGAATATTTTTTTACCTAAGAGGAGGATAAAGTCATCTTTTCTAAACAACAATTTCTAAATCATTTTATGTAATTAATAGAGTAAAGTTGTACTATTACCTAAAAAATAATTAACAAAAATAGTATAATAAAATACATTGGGTTTAATATATAAACATCAAAAAATCTATACATAAACAATCACAATCCCGAATAATGATGATGTTATGAAATAAACAATTACCAATTTAGTAACTTTGGGATCGTAAGCCATGTAAATTGAAATAAATTAAAAATAAAATTTAAATACAATTAATATAAATATATTCATTATATAACATATGAAAATTGAATTATATTAAAAAAATAGTAGTGAACATAACATATATGTCATAGAAGTAAAAGTGAGATAAGATACCCTTACATGGATTAGAATATTTTAATTAGAAAACACCATAAAATAATAACATTAAAAGAAAAACAATATATCTTGATAAAAAGTAAATTAGTGATATAAATTATAAATTAGGCTTAATATATACCTCTTTTAATATGATAGGTGTAAAACATAGCCAATGTCCCAAAAAGGCAATTTTAGAAAAAAAACCCTTAACACCAGTTTGATTTCCTTAGTTAGTGTTCAAAAATTAATTATAATAAATATATAATCATTATAAATATAATATTTACCCATTATAATATATATAACCTTATATTATATAATTATGACTTATCATTACCCCTTTATTGACAATTAATTATTTAAACCACTATTCTAGGTGATAACTACTTCCTTTTTCATGTATGTTTTTGTTCCGCATTTTCATTCTTTATATTTTGATTATATTTCCATTATCTCAATAATTTTATCCGTGATATAAATATCATATATAAAAAATATTTATGTATTTCTAGTAGTCCATAATTTTCAAATATGGGAAAATGAGTTATATACTCCATGGAGATCGTAGACTGTGTGTACACATGAACACTGTTACTATTTTTCGATCATATGGAACATAAAAATAAAATATAATTCTAAAATATTACTTAACCACTTTTATATTAATTATTTCATTTTATTGATTAAATATTTCCTTTTTTACCATCCATGTCAATGTAAAATAAAAATGTTATTAAAATGTTATGTGGAGGTGATAGTTCCAAGGTACACATGAGCCATATTTTTTCCCATATATTTTGAATGTAAGAAGGTATATGTGATATCAAAATTTCATAATTATATTAATTGAAGATTTATCTTATAGATATGTCAATTAGATCATTATATCCCTCTTTTATAGTTGGTGATGGAAACAAAATTACATCGGTTATGATGTGGTGGTTAGTCATACACATGATTGAATGTTTTTTCCCATTTGATTGAAGGGGAGAATGATATATGTTATTAAATTAACATAATGGAATATCAGTATATATTTGATACTATTTATTTTATTTTAACAATTTCTATGAAGATTTAAGTGATTAAGAATAATGTCTAAAATAAAAATGCATGGTTTGGAACGGTTGCTGCCAAAATGAGTGCGTAGAAAAGAATATTCAAAGGGAAAACTATGAAAAAAGGACTTCTTTGAAAATAACCTTCGCGAATCCCTTTAGCACTGGGGATAGTTTAAATCCCCTCAACACCATTATAGACTCATATTCATGGTCCCCTTTACGATAGTTTCAAAGGAAAGAGGTGGAAGGCTCTACAGTAATGATGAAATTGGCGAAATGCTTCGCACTGCGGAGGGAACCAGATCACCTCTGCAGTCCCTTGTAAATTGAAGAAAGCGTATGGAAGTTCCACTGAGGGAATTATGGATGCCTCTGTGCTAAGGATGGGATGGAGGTCGACTCCTTGGTTATGAAAAACTTTACACAATCCGCTTCAAATGGAAAATCATTAGGGGATTAACAATGTGCTTTCAGAGCATCGAGCCACCTCTCTCCATTATATACCAAGCTTCCTATGGACTCGAAGGATTGATACCCCCCACCAATTCTCCTTCTCAGATATTAAATCACGAAACACCATCTCCTTTGTGATTCATTAGAAAAAATGAGTTCTTCAAGGTACTTGTGCATTAAAAAATACATATCCCATAGCAGAAATACAACACCTCTTCTAACAGAGAGGCCTTTCGCATAGCCCATAAGCCATCATAAAGGGAGGAACTTCCTAATGGTACTTGGGTATTATCAAATCACTCATTCTTCATTGAGAACCTTCCATACACAAGTGTACCCCATTCTATGGTAGGATGATTATGCTTCACTATGTACATTGCTTCACAGTGCCACACTATGCAAGGCACCCATGCCCCATGAAATCTTACTCCGTGAAAGCACATGAACATTGTGATGCAACCTTCATATGCATGTATACACAATACATATGATAGTCCAAACAATATCTAGAATCATACCCCTTCATAGAGTCTCTCTACTTAATGGAGAACCAATTATTAACAAGTTCACTTCATGTATAACATTTTTCATCACAAACCCCTCTCTCATGAAATCCTCTATATTTTTATGAAGTGATTCCATGGTCCCTTTGGCGGTGATTCATATTGTCTTTCATCTCCTCATCCTTCTTCACATAGTCATGCTAACGCCTATTTCTTCTTCGAATAGCCAAGATAATGTGACCCCCCTAATAGATCCCTCCACATGCCTGTTTCAACAAAGAATTACATGTTCCTTCCTTCTACTAATGGTTAAAGTGTTCTTGTTATGTATGCCATAGAAGTTAAGAGTGAATCCTCATCATTCGAGCTACATGATGTTAAACTAGGAAGAACCATCATCCTTAACAAATGATGTTAAACTATGTCCTCACCCCATGCAATATACACAGGGAGCCCCGCCTCGGACATTTTCCACACCCACGACACTCCATGGGAGTGATATCATTCCTCACATAGAATGATATCCTCCTTATATGGATTAAAATCTATCCATGTGTAAGGGAAACCATCATGGTGTAAGCCACTAACAATTCTTGATGGAGGTATCATCCTTTCTCCTCCACTCTTTTTCCATTCACAAAGTCTAGAGTAGATATGGTAACATGTAACTTTATTACCTCCTCACTCAATATTTGGGATTTATCTCCATCGGGCCTCTATACTATAGTAATACCTAATCTCAATATCCATAGACCACCAACAACACATAATTAGTTCTCTATTACTCACAGTCTCACCTTTCATGACCTGATCGTCAGGTCTTTTCTACCTCTTATTTCTATCACAGAGCCTGATAGTTGTGGGTTTATAGTAAGAATCGACCATGAAATGATCCTCAGGTAACCTTAGTGTGTATTCCCCACCCCTTTTCCACCGAACTATGTTGACTTTGATATTCACCTCTCTAGGCAGGGTATGTAGGTATCCTCACTGATGTTCAAGCCCATCATCTATCGGTCCTGACCACTTCATTTCAGTTCACCCTCACCCTGCATGATAATAATCTATATGACCCTTTCACCCCACGTGACAATTAACTATATGTAATCAAAATATGTGGGGCTTGATCCCTGTCTCCTAGATAGGATAATAAAGGATCATCCTTGAGGTTCAACCCCAATCTATGATAAGTCATTGTATTCCCATTTATTGGGATAAAACCCTTTTGTATGTCTCCCCAGGTGTTATATCATCCTCAGGCTACTATCCATGTGTAATACCTAACATCATCTTCATGTAGTTTTCCTCCCTGAAAACACAGATATTATACCTCATCATGATCTATGTGGGTTTTGATCCCTATCTCCATTGTAAGGTACATAGGAATCCTTCCTAAGGTTCAACCCCAAATAGTGGTATACATCAGTGTCCCCTTTATTAGTAACCACATCATTGGCCCGTTATTTAAAGGAATTAGACAAAATCTCAGGCTTAAAACCACATGTATGCCCCATCATATCTCCATGTTTCTTGCCATTTGTGTACACCCCAGTTTTAATCATCACCCATTCAATCTACATGGTTTTTGATCCCTGTCTCTTAGATAAGGTACATCAAAAACCTCTACAAGGTTCAATCCTAGCCAATGGGAAACCATGGAATACCCATGTAAGGGACCCACGCACCCTCGAATAATTCTCCAGTAGAAATTTTTGATCCCCTCCTCCAGTAATCTCTTTAGGGGATCCCTCTTGGGGAGGGACCCATCTGATCTAATCCCCTCTGTGTTCTCACCAATCATATCTGTCTCCTCTAGATGTTAAACTTGTGGCATACCCTATGTTAATAATGTGAATATGAGGAAAGTCATAGGGAAATGCATTTGGTATACAATTCCCTGCACATGACGTGGGATGCATCGGGATTTTTCACCCTTAATAATCCCTAACATAAGGAGAAGAACTATAGATGAATCAGTGTTTTAGCATCAAGTCATTCCAACGATGTCCAACATGACTACTCCCCTGATCGAAAGTTTCTACCTGACATGACCCCTTAGAATTTATTGATAGAAGCATTATAATTAATCGGTGTCGATGAAGATATGTCACCAGCAAAGTGATTCACAAACACCATCATAATATTTAATAGAAACACGTACTAGGTGACAAATTCGGAGGAGGAATCCACGGAAGGAGGAATCCACATACACTCATACCATTTCGATCAATGAGAAAATTTCCCTGATTAAGAAAGGGATACTGCCATCATCTGGAAAGCGGAAATGTGAGGTAAGATATAGAATATTTTTGACCGATGAGTCCACACCATGGTACACATCATGTAATAAATACATGACATGTCTTTGACAATGTAGATTCAGTAGTTCGACGTGCTCTAGAAGGGCATGTTGGGTGGTCAAAACCCGCCGAACGACCTCGGAATTCCATGAAATCATACGAAAACAACTGTGGGGTGAATTGTGAAATGGTAGGGTTGGCGGCACGTCAATCGGGGTTGTCTTTTGACCGTAGAGACTAGAAATGGATTTTTGTAGTCAGAAAACATTGAAACGGAGTCTAACAGTTGAATTAAGAGAAAATATGATCATAATGACTTCAAGTCACACAATAACATTATTAATCTAATTCGTGACATATAGGAGGAGACGACACGCCCATCAGACATGCGGTGTGCACGGTACAATAGAATATATCATTTTCAGCAGTTTGGCACGCTCTAAAATGGCGTGTTGGGTGGTTGAAATGAGCCGAATGACCGCGGAATGCCATGAAATCTTGCAACAAAAACCGCATTATGAATTGTAAAATTTTCAGGTAGACGGCACATCAATCAGGGGTGTCGTTTGATCGCAGTGACAAGAAACACATTTTTGGAGGCATAAAACACCGAAACAACGTCTAACGGTTGAATTCAGAGCAAACTTGCTCAGAATTACTTGAAATAACACTAAGATAGTAGGAACACTATTCGTGAAATGTAAGATGATACAGAAATCCCATCGGACGTGCGACATGCATGGTACAACCGAATTTGTCATTTTCAGCAATTTAGTGCACTCTAAAAGGGTGCATTGGGTGGTCCAAACTATTCAAATTACATTGTAATGCCATTAAATCATGAAAAAACAACCATGATGTGAATTTTGAAATGGCCGGGCAGAGGGCACATCAATCAGGATTGTCCTTTGACCGTAGTGACCAGAAAAGCATTTCCGGAGGCATAAAACACTGAATCGGCATCTAATGGTCGAATTCAAAGAAAACATGCCCATAATGACATGAAATTACAAAAAAAATAGAAATTTTATTCGTGAAATGTTGTAGGAGACGACATCCCCATCGGACGTGCGGTGTGCATGGAAGACCAAATATGTCGTTTTCAGATGTTCGATGCACTATAAAAGGGCATGTTGGGTGGTCAAAACCTGTCAAACGACCTTGGAATGCCATGAAATAATATGAAAACTAATGTGGTGTGAATTTTGAAATTTATCGAGTAGAAGACATGTCAATCAGAGGTGACGTTTGACCGTAGTGACTAGAAACACATTTCTGGAGTCATAAAACACTTAAAAGACATCTAACAGTTCAATTCCAAGAAAAAATGCTCAGATTGATTTGAAATCACAGGAAAAAAATATGAATATTATTTTTGAAATGTAGGAGGAGATGAAACGCCCATCGAACGTGCAGTGTGTGCAATACGACTGAATATGTCATTTTCAGCAGTTCGACACACTCTAAAAGGGCGCGTTGGGTTGTCAAAACCAAAACAATGACCTAGGAATGCCATCAAATCATACAACAACAACAGTGGTGTGAATTGTAAAATGTTCGGGTAGATGTCACCTCAATAGTGTGGGGGGTCATTTGACCGTAGTTACCAGAAATGCATTTCCATAGTCATAAAACACATAAAAGGCATCTAATTGTCAAATTCAGAGCAAACATGCTCATAATGACTTGAAATCACATGAAAACAATAGGAATATTATTTGTTACATAGAGGTGGAGACGTCACACCCATGAGACATGCAGTGTGCGTGGTATAACCAAATATGTCATTTTCCGTAGTTCGTTGCACTCTAAAAGGGCGAGTTGGGAGGTCAAAATCAGTAGAACGACCTCAAAATGCTATGAAATAATACTTCAACAACCCTGGTGTGAATTTAAATATGGTCAGGTAGAAGGCATGTCAATCGGGGGTGTTGTTTGAATAAGGTGTTCAGAAACACATTTTCGGAGGCATAAAACACCGAAACGGCGTCTAATGGTCGAATTCAGAGAAAACGTTCTCAGAATAACATGAAAACACACGAAAATAGTAAGAATATTATTCGTGACATGTAGGAGGAGAAGGCATGCCCATCAGACGTGCGGTGTGCGCGGTACGACCGAATATATTGTTTTCAGTAGTTTGGTGCGCTCTAAAAGGGTGTGTTGGGTGGTCAAAACTAGATGAACGATTGCTGAATGCCATGAAATCATATTACAACAGTAAATGTGAGAATTGTGAAATGGTCAGTGAGACATCATGTCAATAAGGGGTGTCGTTTGACCATGGTGACCAGAAACGCAATTCCAGAGGCATAAAACACTGAAACACCGTTGAATGGTCGAATTCAAGGGAAACCTTCTCAGAATGACTTGGAATCACACGAAAAAATAGGAATATTTTTTGTGACATGTAGTGGGTGACAACACGCCCATCAGACATGAGTTGTACACGGTACGACCGAATATGTCGTTTTCAGCAGTTCGACGCACTCTAAAAGGGCGTGTTGGGTGGTCAAAACCCGCCAAACAACCTCGAAATTTCATGAAATCAAACGACAACAACCATGATGTAAATTTTGAAATTTCCAGGCTGACGGCATGTCAATCGGGGGTGTCAGTTGACCGTGTTGACCGAAAACGCATTTTTTAAGGCATAAAACACTAAAACGACATCTAACAGTCGAATTTAGAGCAAACGTTCTCAGAATGACTTGAAATCACATGAAAACAATAGGAATATTATTCATTACATTTTATAGGAGACAGATCACCAATCGTATTTGCGATGAGCGTGGTACGACTGAATATGTCATTTTTAGCAGTTTAGTGTGCTCAAAAAGGACGCATGTGGTGGTCAAAACCAGCCGAACGACCTTATAATTCCATGAAATCAAATGACCACAACCGTGGTGTGAATTTTGAAATGGTCGGGCAGATGGAATATGTCATTTTAAACTTTTTACGTATTCAGATCCTCTATCAAAAATACAAACCCCTTTTGTGGTCCCCTATAATATGGAATACATTGTCTACCTTCGGACCGACATGAAGGGATTGTGATATCCTAATGAAAGGGTTATCATTGATTGAATTTTCATCTGGCTCAACAATTGTATAGTTTATAGTAGGAAAATAATCCAATTCTAGTTTTTTGGATTAGAGGCATAAAATAAATTCACTAATAGTGATTACACTATGAATGGATCGTATTTATTCCCATCTACACTAATTTTCACCTTCACAATTTCCATTTCATCAACTTCATCTCCATCGATATTGTCAACCCATTTAAAACGTAAAATAAGCACTTGAAATGATGAATAACACATCTCGTTTATCTATTTGATGATGCCAAACTATGACATATTTTCATAAATTGGTTTTCTATCTTTGGAAGCAGATCTGTTCATCGCTTCAGTCACAAGTTTAACACCACTTTTTTTAATCAAAAAATATTAATCATGTTCTTTTTTATATAACACACAACCATTGATCAAAATACTAGTTTCATATATATCAATTACATTCATTCCTCTATCTAGAAATTGATGTCGTTTGATAATTAGATTCATATTTTCGTATAACGCTTTATAAGTTTGATCTATTAAACATCATATAAAAAATTGATTATGTGTACATGATATCCTTCAATCAACACTTGATGTATTCAAATATACCATAATTTATTTTTTGGATTCAATTTATGGATCAAAAACTTCACAATTATGTAATATGTAAAGATTTTTCTTTCTCACACTCTATAATAGTAATTATAACAACATAACTTCTTGAAATCCCTTATCTTATTAGGAGTTCTCAATGATGATACATTTTGAGACTTAATCCTTAAACATCTGATAGGTAATCAGTACAGAATTCATTAATTTTTTCAACAATATATCATTATATAATATAAACATCTGACCAACATCGATTCTTGACATACCTTTTCAAAATCATTATATACCATTCACTGGGGTACAACCAACTATAATTGATAGGACCACATCGTTGACCCTCAATGACCAAGTTAACCATCAGTTGAAGCATTATATCAGCTAATGATAGTGGGAATAACATCACTATTTATCATAATATTACTTCAATATCAATATTCATGATGGGAAAATTCATTGGGTCTACAACATTACTGCATTTGTACTTACAAAAGAAGCATATAATGGTTAATATATGTCAAACATTTTGAGATAGAATGCAATGGAAAGTGACAAGAATTAAATCTTGATTTTAAACCTGACAGTCGTGTGATTTTAGTCTTTGTTACTTCAAATTAGTCATTGAAACGACATTCATGATATTTTAAGAATACCCGTGTGATACTTTTAAACTATCATGGAAAATGAAAAATTTCAATTTTTTAATTTGGATAGACTGTTGGATACTGGATGAAGAGAGCTAGGCCTTTTACCTTTCACTAGGGCTAAATATTCCCTTATCCCCATTTCAATAATGCGTAATCATTCTTTAAATTCATTTTTAAATTTTTGAGGAAAATTTAGTAATATAAAAACAATAGTATCAAATACATTTTTTCAACAATAATGACATCAAGAAAATTCCTAAGATATAAAAAATTCCAATATAGAAATTCATTGAAAATTTTGCTATTCTTCTAACCTAATATAGTAATGTTTTTTGAAATTGGGGTACCAAATATTATTTCAATATTTATTACTTTTTTGTATATTTGATTTCAGGCTGTTAGAGATAGTGTTATACCTTGTTCGATATTACCATCAAATAATGTCATCAATGATTTTTATATATGTCAATGATAGATTTTCTAAGAACATAGTCTCCGAGGAATGTTTCAACTGAAATATGCATGTGTATTTTCCACTAATGGGACACCCCTACATTCCATTAATTCCATAGCCTAATAAATTCACTTTAGCCAGGAAGTCATTTATAAATCCATAATACGTGGCCATGAATGTGAATTCTTCACTTCTATGAGAATAATACATTTTAATACATGTATCCCCTATCAATTTCATATCTTCTATAAATGATTCCAAATAGAAAACAATATCATTACGACGATTCTTTAGTCTATATAGAAGAAGAGAAATAATAATGTATTTGTGTATCAGGCATAAACATAGAGACATGTTATAATTTACCAATATATTGGGCCATGTATTAGGAGTATAATCCATACACGAAAAGTATTTAGCCCATATGTAGATATCTCAAGCCAAAAAATATTCTTGGATCATCTCCATATTTAGGAAACAGGCACACAATTTTCAAACACTATTAATAATGTTCTAGAGGGTGTAGGTTCCTATATTCAATTATTGTATCTAGATTCCATCTTAATATTCTCAATGTTTCCTAACATTCGTACTTTTTTTATACCACAGAATTATAGGAATTTACTATATATATTTTTAGGGAAACGATTCATTTTATTGTATTGATCTATGCCACACTTAAGGGAATTCTATCATTAATTATGGGACCTTGAAAAACAATATTAAATAATGTAGACAAGCATGTATTTTTTTAGAGATCATTCCAATTTAGAATAACATTAGTTTAGTTCCATATGTTCTGCATGGTAGTTCATTTTATTCTAGTAGTATATATTTCAAAAGACCATGTAATTCTGTAAGGATGGTATCCCTATATTTTCTTCCATCATTAAAATTATATAACACCATTATAACTGAAAATATTTAGTATTTAGTACAAAATGTTTTCAATGGTATCTTGTAACAACTATTTAACTCCTAAAACAACATTTCGAAATAATGAAGGTCATCTTCAATTTCAATTTTCATTTATACCATGATATATCAATCATATTTTATAATGATATTCATATCATAGGATTCATAAATAGTAGTATCATCCTAATCAATGAACACAATTAATTTTTCCCTTGTTTAGTCAATCATTTATAGCATTTATCTATTTCTTGAAAAATAAAATGTTCTTCTTACTATTCTGGACAAATTTTCCATGAATAACCAAAATGTATACATATAAAAAGTATTTTAGAAAGGTCGTCTTCATGATCTCTTGAAAAAAAAGATGTTCTCTTTAACTCTATATTCACATTAGATTTTCAAACTATTAGCATGCATCCATTTTTTGTTTCATATCCATCCTACTAGGTTTATAAAATATTTATTTTATACAATATATAATAAAAGACACATAATGTATTCATTATCAAGAGTGAATGTTATAGACAATTCTTTTAATGGAAACTCCCCATTTGATTTTTTCAAATAATTTCGAGTATGTTAAAGAAAATGGGTAATTGATTTTATGAAAATAATTAATGGATATAAAATCATTCATAAATCCACTAAAAATGTGAATATAATGTTTGAAATTAAGAAGTAATAATAAACTCAAATATTATAAACAAGAATAAAAAACATTCATTCAATCAACTAGATGATATAAAACTGTATAAAAAAGTGATGTAGCATCCTGAAGAATTATTTTATTTTAAATTATAGGTTTATCAATATTTAAAAACATCTCATGAATCTTGTGATATAATATCACCACACCGACCCCATCCCAAAGAAATTTCAGGTACTCCAACTGGATGAAAAATTAGAATTTACTAATGGAGTAATAAAATAGGATGTTTACATCAATCAAACAAATAGTTTTAAAATTCTTTTAAATGAGAATAATGTTTGTAAATTGAAAATGGTTATGTATGAATTGAAACAAGAACTAAGAGTTTTCAATTGAAGGTTAGGTATATTATAAAATAAATGTTAATTAAAAAAAATTCAGGAATTGATTAGAATCATTATATAAAAAACAATTCTATGGATTGATTAAAATTGTTTATCAATGTGGATCACATAATAATTATAGGTCCATGAGAAGAATGATAATAATAATTTTCAACATTAACAGCGACCAATGTATAAATGTTATTGATTTTGGAGTTGAAATTTTCATTAGTTTATAAAGAAAACCATGGAATTAATGGGATATTTATTTCCAAATCCATGTATTTGAGGGAAGAATTTTTTAGATTTCAGAAGGAATATTTAATACCAATGTTCACACCCATTAACAATTAATAAAAAATTCAAATGTTTTAGATGTAATTTCAATCTATATCATATTGTGTGAGATATTTTTTATATTCCATATTTCCTAAAAATAAATGTTTTGGCATTCTATTTTTATACATGTCATATAGCTTGGTATCAATGTGATTCTATGTAAATACACTTGTTATTATTTAAAAAATAACATAACAGGGGGTGAAATTCTTGAAAATCAACATTTCTAAGAAAGAAATTATAATATCCTACAGTGCTATATTGGTGTAAAAAAATTTGTATAACTTGAAAGGAGTAATCTCAAAATGAAATTTCGTTATAAATTCTTAATAAAGGGGGAGTTGGATAATGATAAAAAATTATAATTTAGTTGGAATATAGTACATGACATCAACATATAATTTTTCATATATTATTCTTAGACATATTTACAAAAAATGTTGGATAAATATAAATTGGGAGAAATATAAAATAGATTTTTTTTAATAGTGTAGAGACATAAGAAGATGGATTATTGAGAAAAGGTAAAACACATTTTAATATAGGTATAGTTTATTGTATAAACCCAATAAAACCATATATGAAATAGTATACGATGTCCATGATAGTTTCCAAGGGATATTCTCAATCCCACATGGGATGACAACAAGAACAGGGGCCTAGAAAATAACACACTCGAACTGATTTTCCCAAAAAAAACTAAACTAGTTGAAAGAAAATTTAAATAAATATTATCATGATTCATACATTAATTAGAACCCCACATAAACCTAGATAAGTAGAAAAAGAAGATATTAATGGGTATAATATAAAATAAATACCTAAACCAACATTCATTTCCCACACAGAAAAATTCCATACTATGAATTTACCAAATTTCACATAAATGGAAAACCATTTATAAAATAACGAATTAAAAATATTTTCGATAGCTTTCGGTGATCAATTCAAGAAATGTGAACAAAATAAAAAATCCAACGAAACATCATGTGATTCAATTTGTCACAATTGAGTCCAGACACAATAAATTCTCCATGGGAAATCAAGAGTTGAATCCAAATTGGAAAATTATAAAATCAAATGGCCTACCTCACTTGTATAAACCCTCTTCAAAAAACCTAACGTCAATCCCACACATGATATCGAATGAGATGTTTGATCTGTACTCATGTTGTATGATTTGAGGTATGATTCAATAAGGAGGAGCACCAACAGTGGGTGGCTTTGGAAGAGAGCTTCTGATATCACAGCAATTCACAGATGCCTATGGTTTTTTAATCAAATTGGGCCACTTTTATCTGCACTTACAAATAAGCACTGATAAAAGGACTCATTATCAACACTTTTTTAGTGCTAAAAAAGGTAGGTCCTTATCAGTGATTAAAACATGTTTACTAAATCAATCTTTATGAGAGCTAAATTTATACAGCTAATAAATGATAATTTTATTAGCATAATAAAGTGCTGATAATGATTATTTTATCAGTGGTTTTTTACATAAGTACTGATAAATAATTTATAAATATCTTTATAAATAAAAAATTGTAAATATTTATATATTCTTAAAACATATAATTTTAGTAAATATATTCCTTTTTTATTATATTTACAATAATTTTATTTTAAATTCATTATAATTATGGAAATATTTTTTAAAAATATTTTTATATCATTATATATATTTATAACATTATATATATTTAATTAATAAAAAAATATAGTAAATATAATAATAATATATTTGAATTTCTTATAAGATTAATAATTACTTAAATATATATTATTATTTATTTATAATTATATTGGTACCATTTAAAAAATATTTATTTATGTTTAAATATAAATATAAAATATATTAATATAGTGAATGTACATTTATGTATATATTTATTTAAAATTTTTTAAAAAATATATTTGTAACAATATTAATAAATATCCAATTTTAGGTGCATGGGTATATTTTAAAAATGGGTGAAATTTATTGAATTAAGAATAAGAACACATTAACAATACTCAAAAATGGATAAGTTTTATGTGTGTGAATTTTATATAATAAATAACTAATTACATATATGTGAAATCAATATATCAGAGATACGATATATATATTTCAAATTGGAAAATCAAACGACATTAAAATATGTGTCCACTTATATGTGCCACCAGGTGTGTAGCATAGTGGTTACATCTTTGAGGGGTCTTGTGGGACGACCCGGGATCATGTCTCCCCGAGTACTTGTAAGGGAAATAGTTTTTTTGTTTATTTGAAATCCCCCTGCCTGACTACTGTAATATGTCGAGTACTATGAAATTATAAAATATATTTAATTCATAATAATTTTTAATTCATACTAATTTTTATTTATAATCCATTATTCAAAAAATATAAGACTTTTTAATAAAAATCATATAAATATTTATATATATATAAATCAGATTTGTATACATTAATATATATCTATATATTTAATATATGAAATTTAATAACATTAATTTTCATAATTATCTAATTCATAAAATAATTAATATTTAATAATTTATAATCAATTTATTCGTTATAATCATTAATTTTTTAAATAAAAACAATTATTAATTATTTTTATTAAACTCATTTTTTAATTTTCATTAATTAATTTATTTCATTTTATTTATTCAGTCCTTTATCAGCTCTAAAAAGTTGATGATTGAAGACATCTTTTTTTGTGCCTAAAATATAGTGGTGATAAAAGTCACCTTTATCGGTGCTAAAAATAAAGCACGAATAAAGGATACCATTTATCAGTGCTAAAAAGAAAGCATTGATAAAGGTTCCCTTTATAAGAAAAAAAATCACAGATAAAAGGTTAAATTTATCACCACTAATAAATAAAAAATTTATCAGTGTTTTGATTCATACACTGATAAATACGAGGTTTGATAAATGTAGGTTTGGTAGTAGTGTTAGTTTGGATTTCCTTTATATGGAATTTATCCTCATGTAAAATAATTAAAAATTTATTATTAATATATTAAATTACTTTAATAACATATATAATACCATATATTCTAACTCATTTTTTTATTTCAAGGCACTTTTACGGAAATTTGGGAAACCATCAAGGCAACAGGTACTTATGAATAAAACCTCATATGAAATCATCACTCCATTCAAAATAAATTTAAAGTAGTTTGAGTTATTTACCTTGAAAACTTGCCATTCAATAGAGGTTACCATCATGTCTTGGTTGTCCTTAATGTGATCCTCAATGAAAAGTGTTATCTTATCCCATGTTTTCACATGTTCCTCCAGATAGGTTTTACCCTCTTTGGATCCTCAGATCAAAATCTGATTCTATTTATCAATCCAAGAGCCCTGTTCCTCAGTCATATCAACCTGCACCAGTGTTTCATATATTCTGTGGGCATACTACAATAATATGTTGATAAAGAAATAATCTTCAAGAATTTCTTCATTAAAGTGCATGAGGATATCCACATCCTCCATATTAGTAATTTCTAGGTCAATTACAAGAGATCCCGCAATTTGAGATTCAATAGGCTTCTCAAAACGGGAGGCTTCCATCACATGCGTTGTAGGACCCTTGGACTTGCTGTTAGGAGAGTCTGTTATAGCAGACAACCCCTTTTTATGGGTCTGACTTTACTTGATGATCATGTAACCATAGGACTAGGTGAATTAGAGTAATCCTTCTATCTATGTGGCTTCCTCTCTTGCTGGATAAAACCATCAGCATCTATAATAGTATTCTTACCTTTGTTTGAAGAGAACAAGAGATATTCCTCCATTAGTTTTGTTTCCGTAGACATAGAGGACCTTGTTTTAGAAGAAGAGTCTTCATTCAATCCATCAAACCAGTTCCCAGTTTCAATGGTGGAAACTCTTTCTAAAGAACAATGACTACTCATTGGATTCATTACATCCCCCTGGGTAAAATCCTACACATGCAGCCCTTGAGTACATGTAGATGGGATACCCTCAGATGGCTGATGGGATTGAGCAGCTACACCATCAGAATGAAATGCTTCTGCATAAGAGGGGGGGGGTCTACTACTATCAGTCTCTAACCACTTCTTAATCATGTTTCCACCCTTCCTACCACTCCCCAACACTGTTGGTGAAGGCTGTGTATTCTGAACCAACATCCCTTCACCATCTCCTAAACCAAGTGGGGTTTTCTCCTCTAATTTACTCCCTGCCATATCACATTGCAGTCTGTAAAAAACATCCGAAACTGACGGGTTCAATGTTAGAAGAAAACTCATTCTTCAAGATTTAACACATCTAGGTAGAGCAGGAACCTCCAAGGGTGTAGAATGTGGAACCCTAATACAGTGGTCTCTCAAGTCATACACCAAGAAATGATCCTTTGTGACATCATATGTAGACACACCAGGGCCTGATTCCAGGACCACAACCCTCATCTGATCGGAACCTCGGTGATATAGTGTTAGAAGATGATGCAAACTCATACATTTAGAACAGAAATCAACACACCCATTAAACACAATTGGCTATTTATAACGAAACTCTTCTCATACTTCAATCCAAACGAAATCAACGGGCTTCCTTGAAACATTGACTTCGACACAAATGCGAGAAAAAACAAGACAAAAAATTTTACGGGTTCTTTCATCTGACCAAAGAAAACATTCAATTAAATTACCTAAAATCTATATTATTGATAGATTATGAAATGGAAGGGGAAGCTCCAGTATATGATCCCAAATCACCATAGAAGTAGAATCACGCTTCAAATGGAAATCATATGACCACTGGAAGAGGAAGAAATGAAATCTGTTGTAGGCTTGGGGAGCTTTGGACCATGTAGTGATCAAATAAATCTCCAATAAAAAACAAACGATAATATTCCTATTATCTAGGAGCCCGAATGTAGCTCGGTTTTGAAGATTCCAACCATCAAAAACGAATCTGTCAAACTGATCCAGCGAAGGATGCCAGAATTTGAAGTGAGCAATAAGCATCAGATCAAGTAGTGATGATGCCTATGTGAACATGGAATATGAAATCGAGAGTGGCAGGTATCCATGGAAAAAAATCGGGACTTTAGTCAAGTGGGTTATTGGAGGAAAAGGCAGAAAAGACGCATGTTTTATATACGCTTGAACATTGATCCTATTTTTTCAAACAAGGGAACAGAAAAAGATAAATAATTTTTCACCATTATAGAGCCATTATATTATAAAATATTTTATTAATATTCATTAAATATATCCTTCATAGAATACACATATATATTTAATGTAAAACATTTCACATAGCTATATAGAGGTAGTACTCCACATGTACTGAAGAGTGACATTATAGATTTCCAAAAGATTGGATGACAAGAATGTAAAGGGGATATTATAATTCCAAAAGTATTTCAATTTCCTAAATATAATGTAGAAATATTAAAGCCATCCGTATATCTAATTGAAAATGATGGTGAAGGAAAATGAATTAAATTTGTTCATGAGGAAGTAGTCATATATACAAATAATCAACAATTATATTTCCCATTTGATGGAAGTAAATATGGATATATGTTTTGAAATTAAAATAATAGCCGGAAAATCAAGAATCATGGTTATAAAATTTAACTTTTATTTGGAGAACAACAACATCATTTTACCTGATGGATTATTTAAATCAATTTCTCATCAATACGATGTTTCAATTAAATATTTTCAGATTTTGGTAAGATATTTGGGTTGGTATTTTTTGAGGAAAATTCATTTTTCGATTTGACGGGGATAGGATATGTGGTGGCCATTTATATGTGTGGGTAGTACACACATGTAATACTTTCATTGGAAATGTGTAACCCATATTTCCTAAATGAAAAGTTTATAAAAAATTTTGAAACATGGAATATATTTGTTTTATATATGGTTAACAAATATTAACATTTCATGTTTATGGTGAAATACTGGAACCCACACTTCTGGATTCAGTAATAAAAAATATTTGAATTTTTATTAGAGGTAACAAAAAAATACATAGTACATTATACCATCAAGTAAATATTTTCCATGTTTTACTAGATTATAAATACCATAAATAAAATCATAGTTTACAAAAATGATAAAAAAAAATAACCAATTAGATTCTTCTGCATTAGCACCTTAATTATCGTTTTGAACATATTAGGAATCATCTAATTTTCTTCAAAAACAGGGATGAGAAAAATTAACTTAGTGATGGATATAAAAAAGAATTAATGTAACCATTAGTCCATTAATACTTATCAGTATATGTAATCACTTGCACTAGGATATATTTCTAACCCATAAGGTATCGTATACATACTTTTGAAAAATACATGATTTTTGAAAAACACAAAAAACATATATAATACCAAAAGGTCACTAAGGGAATTACGTACAGAACTTTTGTATCATCCAGGATACCTTGTGAATTTTAACCCTCATGGATACCACACAATGTGACCCTCATTTCTACATTATGGTGTAAACATCATAGTTACACTTGTAGTAACCATACGACCAACCAACAACATAAACATACCCATTCATTGGAAGAAGATATAGGTCCCACCCTTCATCATAAAAAATTACAAATAACCATAACATAATGACACAATAATAACACCTTCTTATATATACATATATATACCCATTGAATTTTATAAAAATAGAAGTTTAAAAGATGATTTTAAATAGAAAGTTTCTTAGAAACACCTTATAATAGAAGTGATAATTAATAGAATGAATGAAATATAAGTATAAACTATAAATCCACATAATAAAACCTAAATAATACAAAATTCATGACACAAATAAACAATGTACCACATAATTAATGAAGAATAAGTCTAATCTAAGGAATGGAAATTATGTTATGAATTCCCTTACCTCAGGTTCATTTTACAGAAAACATGTTCTAACCTTCTATATAATGTTTTAATGATTATTATTAATATATTACCAATCAATGTTAAATTTTTTTAATTATTTATATGTTATTACTATAATATATTTCTACCCATTTATTAATATTATTTAGTTATTTTCATTTTTTGAGTTGCATGTATTTCATGGTTTCCAGAGTTGGTTTGTTATGGATTTTCTTGACTGAAGGGAGGAAATTATAGAAATGAAATTACATGATATTTCAGGAATTCCATAATATTTAATGTTTACATGTATCATTCTGGTTATATGGTATGATTATTAATCATTATAAAAATCATTTGTTTGGATATTTATTTTATATTGTTGAATTTTGATCATTGCAGGCCACTTTTGGTTTATTAATTGTTATTTTTCATAAAAACTGGATACATGACATGATATAACATATAATATGTTTAATAAAATATTATTTATCTATATTAATGGTTTTATGACCATCTATGATGTAGTAATGGACATTTAAAACACATCATCCATGATGTTGGTATCTAGACACATCACGGATGATGTTTTTATTTTAAAAATAAAAGGGAGAGGAGTAGAAGTATGAGGATGGAGTTTTTCATAAAGAAGATAAAATTAATGTAACACACCGTCGCCACTAGACCGAAGCTGGTGCATTATTAAGTACATTAGGATATTTAGACGAAATGAAAACCTGATTAAATGATCAATATAGTTGTTTTGAAGAAACTTGATACATAGATGTAACTAAAAATACATAAGAATGTTAATAGAATACAACAGATAACAAAAAAATAAAAAATGCATCCACATAATCTCAATATGTGATCTTCACTTCGTAACATAACGAAGGTAAACAAATGAAAGGGGTGAGCACGTATGCTCAATAAGGATTACAAATTGTAGAAGCATGAATCAATATTAACTGAATCATAAACAACTGGGCATAGTCATTATGACATGCTGAATAAAGGAGAAACACATGCCATTAATATACATAGAATAAACTGGCATCCATATATTGTTTCCTAGTGGAAACATCATGGATATTAATAAATGATTATTAATAAGTAGAATTATTATTAACTAGATTCCATGAATCTAGAACATGATACCATAGAACCATTAAAACAGTTTAGTTCTGTGAGTAGAAACCCGTCTGATATTTTGGACACAAACTCAAAGGGTTTGTCACAAAACTGATTATCTCGATAGACATATCGATGCATCAAGAATCTATAGCCATCCCCACCCATCACTGCATGTACAAATAATTTATTAAACATAGATTCAATTAATGAGAAATATTCATTTACATTATCCATATATAATAGAGGATACAGATTCATCAACACTTCCCAAGTTAAAACAACATTCAAAATAAATACAATATATAAAATTCTATATGGCTTAGACAATAATCATATCCATGATATGAGAATATAGATATTTAATATATTTATAATTTAAAATTAAATGTGTTCTCAAATGGGAAGTAGGTACACAACATAAGAATAATTAGGTGCACAATACAATGTAAGTCACAACGAAATAGAAAATTGAGACAAATTCACTTAACATAGTGTAATCAGTCGAATCATATGACTAAAACAAAATAAAAACCAATTGAATCATTTAATACCATGAATATAAAGAGAATATAGATATTATATGACAAATGGTCATACACCTACACCACATTCAAAAAATAAGTGGCGAACATTTGAAATCTCATAGAAATGATGGTGTGATTCGAAAACCCCATACAACCTTTTTGGCATGGTAACAGGTGTTCTTGTAGGGGATTATTGAGAGGTAAAGGGGTGTCCAATTATTTATATATCAGAAGGGGTGTATGGGGGAGGGGAAAGTCAAACAAAATCATTATAAATTAAAAATTAAAGAGCACAACATAGGGGAAATTCTTGAAGAAAATTGAGAGAGAGGATCTCGTAAAAATAACGTATCTTTAGACGAAAGAAAAATAAATGAAATAATTATGTGGGACAAGAATTAACCCACAAAAAAAGTGTATATAAAAAATTACCATAGGTCATTCAGACATATCTTTGGAAAAAACATAACCAATAACAATGATGTTTAACTCAATGAATGAAAATTGAGTTAAGATATTCCTTTAGAAGATTGTATCATTATAGTGGGGATATATTAACTAAATATTTTTTTTGACAAATACATATAAAAAAAATACAAGTGGTTATATAGTATAAAACAATAATTTTATCTCACACGTATTTTTGGAAAAATGTAACCACTAAAATAGACATTTAACTCAAATAATGAAAATAGAGTTAAGCAATCCCTTGCATTATGCTGGAAGGTGATCTTGATTGTTATTAACTACCTGAATAACAACATTTAGCTTCATTAATTAATAATTCCAACCCTCATAAACATGTAATTGATATGGTATAACCTTATTAGGTTCATAAATTGAATTTTTAGGGGATTTAGAGATTCAATTTTATTATTGGATAAATTGTTTTCCTTGGTTTTCAAGATCCATTTACTTGTATTCATGAATGGAAGTTCATTTTTAATGTGGCTAAACATCCAAAATTGTTAATATATAATATTAGTTTATTCAAAGAGATAAAAATTATCTAATAATGATTTTTCTTATATACTATGAGGATAACCCTTTCGATGAGTTAATGATAAACGATGGGATTTGGCATGCTGGTTTTGTGTACAATGAACTTGTTTTGTATTATTACTCCATATTATGAGTGTATAAAGATCCAAAACATTAAATAAGATAAAATAAATATATTAAGATCTGATTCAACCATTGAAAAGTTTTCATGACTGGTATTTAATATTGTAATGAAAATAGGAAACTCGTCTTCCTTGAGTGTGGTAAATTAAAAAATATTGGATGGTGTTTTCATTTATAGTATAAAAGGAAAGGAAAAAGGAGATATTATGATGAAATATTCCATTAGCATAATGAAACTCTATTATATGTATGGTACTATAATTACTAGGACAATTGGATGATGTGAGGTGAGAAGAGAGAACAAAATAATTGAACTTGTAAAATGAATTGAAAGAAAAAGGAAGAGAGGTTCACCTCTTGAGTACTCCTTTTTGAGAAACTCTTTAAGGCCTTTGTTTTTGAATTATTGGTGAGATAAAAAGGGAATTGACATGGGGATGGGAGGTAATGGAGATATTAGAGATGAATTTAGGAAAGGCTCGAAGTTTGTGTGGTGTGGGAGGAATAGGGGGTCAGGGTTGTTTAAATAGTGGAGGGGAGAGGGGATTTCTCTATATTATATTCATTAATTTATTATTTCTCCACAGGACAAAGAATAGTGAGTCTTCCATGACGAATAATAGTAATTGTATCATTTGAATCTGAATCAATTGGGCTTACATCAGCATCACATCACACATTACTCTATAATTACTGTATTTAACTTATTTTGTAAATTATGGTATTGAATTATTCATAAAAAATTCAAGTATTTTAGAAAAATACCAAAATTTCACCATAACCATTTCTCGACCCGTAGAATCAAAAATTGAAGTCCATTTTTGAAAAATAATTTTATAAATATGAATAATTTAATATTTATTTAAAATCATTATTTAATAGAAAAATATAAACACATTAAATATTCACCTTTATTTTTAAGGAGGATAAATTTATTTATGCATTCATGGGTATGGATAGCATTCATAAGAGTCATATTACTATTCATAAGGGTATGTTACTATTCCTAAGGGTAGGTTACTATTCATAATGGTAGGTTACTATTCACTGAAAATAAGTTAATGTTGGGACCACTTTGTATATGAAGATTGTATTTGTTGTCAACTGTTGTCAATGCTGGTCAAAATGAAGAAGGACTCCAAAGTTAATGGAGATCGACTGAAGTGAGGATGCCTGTAGCATTGTTATGTAATCATAGCATTGAATGTCAGGCTTGGGCAACACTTCATGAAGCGAAATCAGACGATGCTTTGCTGCTATGTATTTCACACAAATCATGAGTTAGGAGAACTTGTGATGCAAGCCTTATGAAGGAAAGGGGGAGAAATGATGATGCCAGTCATATAATGTTTTGATTGGAAGGAATGATGCTGCTGGAAGATATGAAAGATTCAGTTCCCATTGCAACTCTGACGATGCTTAAGATGATCTATCAAAGGGTAAATATCACGATAGTGGGATTCGTGATAAGAGAAGATGAATGGTTATGGGAAGCAGTAAAGAGATAAAATGGAAAAGCAATAGACAATCTGGGGATGGCAGAAAAGCACAGATTAAGGTGGTGCCGTTTTCCAGTGTTTGCCAAATTTTAGGGCCCGAAAATCGGAAGATGAAGAAATGTTCTTGGCAATGGATGTTGCGCATAAGATTGAAGATGGTTTATACGTGCAAAGGAGTTATTCAAGGTCAGAATGTTGAAAAATGACAAAGGAATGGAGTGCGCGGAAATTTAGGCATGTTTCGCGCAAAAATAAAGTGGTGTGCGCAATATCTGCGGGATGCGCGAAATAGTAGCGGGTTGCGCGAAAAATCTGCGGGATGCGTGAAATATTGGCATGGTGCGCGAAATTGAGGAATGAAGTTTTCGCGCAAATGATGGTTCGAGATCAGAAGATCAAAAATTGGCAAAGGCATAAAATGCGTGAAATATTGGAGCAGTGCGCGAAATCTGATGTTGCAGGAAAGATTGGGTTTGCGCGCAATATAGAATGTGGTGCGGAATTTTGCGCGCAATTGGTGCTTCATGCTTAGAAGGATGAAAAATGGAAAAGGCATGAGGTGCGCGAAATATTGAATCATGGCGCGAAATATGAAGTTTCAGAAAAGATTTTTTACGTGCATGGAGGAGGTTTTACGCGCAGGAAGAGGTTTTTATGAGCAAGGTCAAAACTGCCTATAAATATGGGGTGAACCCCTATCATTATTAGAGACTTGACACTTAGACAAATCCCGAGCTCTGGCGCGCGGAAAAATTGTAGTATAGAGCATTGCGCGAAAAGAAGAAGTGTTGCGCGGAAAAAGAATTGTTGCGCGAAATAGGATGTTCTGTGCGAAAAAATAAGAGTTGTGCGCGAAAAGGGTTTTTCGCGCCAAAAGGTGTTTTTACGCGCAAGGCTTGAATTTTATGAGCAAGCCACCTAGAAGGTTGTGCGAAAAATTTGAGGGTACCGCAGGCCTTTGATAGGTACAGAGCACTCTCAAAGCAGCCTTGTGGAGGAAAAAGAACTGTGAACCATTCGGTTTCACAAAGAGAAGTTGAACCGCACTCACACGACTGGTGTTTAACACTCTCGTTGTGCTTTGCGATGTGAAGAAGAACTAGACGTGCAATTGAACTCATATCTGCACAAAGAAAGAATTCAGTATACCAATACACTTAGGTGTTGGTATTGAGAAGAGAAGGAAGAGAAGAAGAAGAACAGAGTATGCCCTACTAAAGGCTGACAATTATTCAGGGTAGTTTAATTCAGATGATGCTTTGTGAGCAGATCTTCAGTGATTGAATAATCACATTGGTGTATGTGATTCTAGCTAAAGAAAGAAGGTGATCAGTGCAGTCAGTTGTTGCACCAAGAGGAAGAAGGAAGAAGAACTAGTGCAGTTTGTTTTTGCACTAGAGAAGAAGAGAAAGAAAGAAGAGAATTGCTTGCCTACTGCTTTGCAAGTAATCAAGTGAAGAGCACTACAATAGATCAAGAGAAGAACCAACCTTTTGAAGAAGGAAGAAGACTGTCTCGATAGGCAGTATAAAGAACCAGCTAGAGGCTGCAAGTGGGACTTGGCATTCACCAGTCCAGGGAAGAGGATTGTTTTCTATCCCCCTCCAAAGTGTAGGGACTCACAATGGCTAGAGGATTGTTTTCCTAGCCACTCCATTGTAACAACATTATACTTTATAGTGGAGAATCCATGTAGTGGTCATACCCATGCATGGCAAGGACGTAGCTACTCTTATTGAGTGGTGAACCTTGTAAAAATATCGTGTGCACATTTTTACTGCTTTCTATTATTGCATGCGACAGGGAAAAGAGAATAAGAGAATCATGATCCTAATAGGTCTAGAGGTACAGGGATAAAAGTTGGAATTGGTTTAAAAAGTCCCCAACACTGATTCACCCCCCCTCTCAGTGTTAGGTATATCCCAAACTGGTCCTTTCAATTGGTATCAGAGGGACAGGTTCACCTCTATTGGATTCTCTATAGTGAAGTTATTCTCTTTTGAAGACCTGAGATTCTTTCTTGTGATATCAATGAAGAGCAGTGTTTGTAAAGATTTAGCTATCTCTGAGCAGAAAGATATATCTACAAAGACCATGATGAACAGGAAAAAGAAAGAGAAGAGAAAGTTGAAGAAGAATTCCCTCGTATCTAAACAGGAGGAAGCATCTGGTTCTCCATATTTGGCTGATGTTGACGACACACCAGACTTGAAAAGTTATGAGAAGGTGGATCAAGTTCCCACCAAGAAGATGGAAAACCTTCCTACAACAACTGATCAAGAGGTATGTATTAGTACATTTGGAAATTACCCTCATGATGAAAATGCTAGCACATGTGGTGATGAACAATCTACAACATCTCAAGAAATATCAGTTGATAGATTAAGAATTATTCTACATGGTATTTCTGAAAAGAGTGCATCCCTGGTTTGCGGGGTATTTCAATGCATGCAAGAAAATATCACTCAGTTGGAAGAAGAAACTGATGTTTTGGAGAAAGGATTACAAGAAAAAATTGTCGAATGTTTAAAGCTCTCCAGACTGGTTGGAGCCTTTGAAGCAACAAAGAGGGGATTTGAAGAAAATTCTTCAAAGTGGCTCAAAGATGTTGAAGAAAAGGAGGGAGTCAACAAGACACTGGAAGATAAGATCCATGCACTAGAAGATGAGCTAAAAAGGGGCAATGAAGTCAAGAAGTTATATTTGGAAGATAACTCCAGGAAGATCAATGAACTTGACTCTTTGTTACAAAACAAATTAATGATGCATGAATATGAAGTTGAAAGATTAAAGAAGGCTTGTGAAGAGAAGATGACTATGATTGAAAACCAGGAAGTCATCCTCAATATGAGATGTCTAGAATTGGAAGCTGAACTAACCAATCTTGAGAAGACACATATTGAGTCTCCACAAAAGAAGGAAATTGTAGCTGTTGGAACTCAATGTTCTCTGGAAGATTCTACTGTCAAAAGACCTCCAACATGTGATAAGAAGATCATGGCTTCACACATTGATCTATCACAATCAGTTGATAAGAAGGTACTATCAATACCAACTTGTTCTAATGTTTCGAAAATTGTTTCTACAAAAAGTGAAGGTTGGAAGAAAATTTCTAAACAAGTATGGATGAAGAAAAGTGATAAGAAACCTACCACCATGGCTAGGGTGGTTAGGGGAAAGAGTGTGGAAGATATGTCCCCACAGAAATCACAACATACCAAGAAGAAGATTCAGCAACCTTATCAAGAAGATGACAAGAAGTCAAGGTTTGTTGGTCAATGTTGGTGCTGGAATAGATTTGGGCATTGTGCACTGGATTGTTGGTACAATCCCTTAAATGTAAAAGTATAGAAAAAGTACATTTCAATGGGGAGAAAGCCAGAAGAAAAGAAGCAACATCCATAGGTTCAGAGACATATGTTTACTACAAATAGATTTGGATTACTTGACAACATCTGGGATGATTGCAAAAGTGGTCAAAAAGATACATGTCAATATCCAACTGTATACAGAGCTAAAAAGAAGAGAAGATCACTGAACCTGGCTAAAATGGAATCCTTGGGAAGCAAAAAGAAAGATGAAGATGCTCCCAAGAAGGTTTTGAAAAAGGAAAAGAAGTCCTTGGAGTCTAAATCCAAGAAGGGTGATTCATCCAGAAGGACCACCAAGAAAACATGCTTCTAATGTGGAAAGAAAGGACACACCATGGATCTTTGTGAACAAGCCATGGAACTGAATAGAAGCATACTGGACTCAAATAGACAATCAATCCAGATGAAGCAGAAGGGATTGACTGAAAACAAGTTGCCTAAGAAAGGTATCTTGAAAGCATCGAAGGAACCATGTGGAATATCCAGAACTGAGGCCACACTTCCAAGTGACTTACTAGTCATATGGCCAAATCAGTTGCAACTTGCCAAATATCTGCAAAGAGATGAAGATGAAGCACTGGCAATTGCTAAGGAAAAAAGGAAACAAAATATTTCACATGAAGATGTGTTGAGATCCACACCAACACAATCATCATTGAAGATCCGATGTGCAAGTGTGAAGAATTGTGAAAATGGGACATCTTGGTTGAGAGAATCTTCTCAACCTTGTTGTTCACATTGATGAACCAAGGAGGTTCCATCTTATTCCCTTATACTTCTCGTATTTACATGTGCTAACATTGCAGGGAATGAGATGATGATCATTCTCATCTGGAGAGTGGTTTGGACAGAATGGAGTGCACCCCTTGAGGTGGAGCCAATCTGTAGAAGATGGGATTCTGATATTTAATACCATCTTGATAAAAGTGAAGGTATTCGAATCATACTTCCATCCCTTGTTTCTTAATTGTATTTATCTTGTCAATTAAGGGGGAGTATAGATTGAAGACAAATGGATGAAAGGGGAAGCTTTATCTTTGCACCTGAACTTTCTAATGAGTTTTGTGAAGTTGTGCAGGATTTAGCAATTCATTGTTATATCTGAAAAAATTTCAAACCCCTGAAGCATGATCTCACATGTACAGTGAATGATGGATAGCATTGAGTTCCTTGGTTATGTCACTCTTGTTTTCTACACCGGGTTAGCCCAAGTAGACTTAGAGTTGATTTACTAAAGATTCTTTGCTAAAGAGAACATGTGACATCATCCCTCTCTCAGTGTTTTTCAAGAAAATACTTTTCAAAGGGAGGAAGAGATTTTTTTAAGAGAACCACACCACACCTTTGCATTTGATTTCCAATAAGGGGGATAAATATTGGCACACATATTGACTCATTCATATGTGCTCTAGTGTATTGCCAACAAATATAAAGGGGGAGTAACAAAGATAATCAATGACATAAGAAGAGTGAATGTTCCCCAAGGCCACTTATCCTGCCAATTGAACAAGAATGTTTTTGATCCATTTGTTGAAGTGAGTGAAGGAATTTCAGATTGATTATTTCTTTCACACTCAATATCTTCGGCCTGGAATGAAAGTGGAAAACCCTTGAAGACAAGTGTATGAGTTTTCATCTCATGAGGTGTCATATTATGTGGGTAATGGACAGCTTTGTTGTCTAAATCAAATCCTCTTGTTTTCTACACCAAGCATTGCTCAAGTAGACTTAGAGTGAAATGATTGATGGCACATTGCTTAAGTACGGAATGATACCCTCTCTACCATGATCTTTGTATTTCTTGTCAATAAGGTGGAGAGAAATGAAATGAATGTCTAGGAGAGAAAATGAAGTAAAGGGAGAGAGATTAGATTCTCATTTTGACATTGACACATTCATTTGAGGAGACTTTAATGTATTGACAACAAAATACAATGGGGGAGATTGTTGGGACCACATTGTATATGAAGATTGTATTTGTTGTCAACTGTTGTCAATGCTGGTCAAAATGAAGAAGGAGATGAAGAAGGACTTCAAAGTTAATGGATATCGACTAAAGTGAGGATGCCTGTAGCATTGTTATGTAATCATAGCACTGAATGTCAGGCTTGGGCAACACTTCATGAAGTGAAATCAGACGATGCTTTTCTGGTATGTATTTCACACAAATCATGAGTTAGGAGAACTTGTGATGCAAACCTTATGAAGGAAAGGGGGAGAAATGTTGATGCCAGTCATATAATGTTTTGATTGGAAGGAATGATGCTGCTGGAAGATAGGAAAGATTCAGTTCCCAATGAAACTCTGACGATGCTTAAGATGATCTATCAAAGGATAAATATCACAATAGTGGGATTCGTGATAAGAGAAGGAGAATGGTTATGGGAAGCAGTAAAGACATAAAATGGCAAAGCAATAGACAATCTGGGGATGGCAGAAAAGCACAGTTTAAGGTGGCGCCGTTTTCCAGTGTTTGCCAAATTTTAGGGCCTGAAAATCGGAAGATGAAGAAATGTTCTTGGCAATGGATGTTGCGCATAAGATTGAAGATGGTTTATACGTGAAAAGGAGTTATTCAAGGTCAGAATGTTGAAAAATGACAAAGGAATGGAGTGCGCGGAAATTTAGGCATGTTTCGCGCAAAAATAAAGTGGTGTGCGCAATATCTGCGGGATGCGCGAAATAGTAGCGGGTTGCGCGAAAAATCTGCGGGATGCGCGAAATATTGGCATGGTGTGCGAAATTAAGGAATGAAGTTTTCGCAAAAATGATGGTTCGAGATCAGAAGATCAAAAATTGGCAAAGGCATAAAATGCGCGAAATATTGGAGCAGTGCGCGAAATCTGATGTTGCAGGAAAGATTGGGTTTGCGCGCAATATAAAATGTGGTGCGGAATTTTGCGCGCAATTGGTGCTTCATGCTTAGAAGGATGAAAAATGGGAAAGTCATGAGGTGCGCGAAATATTGAATCATGGCGCGAAATATGAAGTTTCATAAAAGATTTTTTACGTGCATGGAGGAGGTTTTACGCGCAGAAAGAGGTTTTTATGCGCAAGCTCAAAACTGCCTATAAATATGAGGTGAACCCCTATCATTATTAGAGACTCGACACTTAGACAAATCCCGAGCTCTGGCGCGCGGAAAAATTGTAGTATAGAGCATTGCGCAAAAAGAAGAAGTGTTGCACGGAAAAAGAATTATTGCGCGAAATAGGATGTTCTGCGCGAAAAAGAAGAGTTGTGCGCGAAAAGGGTTTTTCGCGCCAAAAGGTGTTTTTACGCGCAAGGCTTGAATTTTATGCGCAAGCCACCTAGAAGGTTTCACGAAAAATTTGAGGGTACCACATGCCTTTGATAGGTACAGAGCACTCTCGAAGCAGCCTTGTGGAGGAAAAAGAACTGTGAACCATTCGGTTTCACAAAGAGAAGTTGAACCGCACTCACATGACTGGTGTTTAACACTCTCATTGTGCTTTGCGAAGTGAAGAAGAACTAGACGTGCAATTGAACTCATATCTGCACAAATGAAGAATTCAGTATACCAATACACTCAGGTGTTGGTATTGAGAAGAGAAGGAAGAGAAGAAGAAGAACAGAGTATGCCCAACTGAAGGCTGACAATTATTTAGGGTAGTTTAATTCAGATGATGCTTTGTGAGCAGATCTTCAGTGATTGAATAATCACATTGGTGTATGTGATTCTAGCTAAAGAAAGAAGGTGATTAGGGCAGTCAGTTGATGCACTAAGAGGAAGAAGGAAGAAGAACTAGTGCAGTTTGTTTTTGCACTAGAGAAGAAGAGAAAGAAAGAAGAGAATTTCTTGCCTACTGCTTTGCAAGTAATCAAGTGAAGAGAACTACAATAGATCAAGTGCAGAACCATCCTTTTGAAGAAGGAAGAAGACTTTCTCGATAGGCAGTATAAAGAACCAGCTAGAGGATGCAAGTTGGACTTGGCATTCACCAGTCCAGGGAAGAGGATTGTTTTCCAACCCCCTCCAAAGTGTAGGGACTCACACTGGCTAGATGATTGTTTTCCTAGCCACTCCATTGTAACAACATTTTACTTTTTAGTGGAGAATCCATGCAGTGGTCATACCCATGCATGGCAAGGACGTAGCTACTCTTATTGAGTGCTGAACCTTGTAAAAATATCGTGTGCACATTTTTACTGCTTTCTATTATTACATGCGACAGGGAAAAGAGAATAAGAGAATCAAGATCCTAACAGGTCTATAGGTACAGGGATAAAAGTTGGAATTGGTTTAAAAAGTCCCCAACACTGATTCACCCCCCCCTCTCAGTGTTAGGTATATCCCAAACTGGTCCTTTCAGTTAATTCTATCATACTCTAATTATCATTCGGAACACAACTGTGTATGTAATATTGCAAATTTCAAAACACACAACGGGAAAAATTAAACTCAATGGATATGTTATGACTATATCCTAAATAACTAAGTGTTGATTCAAAGAAACATACTACATTATAAAATGTAGGATATGAATAGAATGTATTAATGAAATAATACCACAAAATTTTTGGGCTACTAAAATTGATGTATATAAAAGATAATTTAGTTTTGAAGCCTCTTGGATATGAGTATGTTAAGAGGGTATAAGAAAATAAAAATAATTGGAAAGAAACTAAAAGAAAATGAATCCTGATTTTTTCCCTCTTGATCACTTCTCATTGAGATCCCCCTTAAGCCCTAGGATTTAGAAAATAAGTGAGACCAACAAGTGTTTTATACCAGGAAGAAACTGGTAAATCTTTTGTGTATAATTTGGATAATTATAAAATCATGAGAGTTTTGAGGAGAAGAGGGGGTGTGGTGTGGTATTTATATTGGAGGAGGGGAGGATTTTTAATTATTTTATTCATTATTGTTTTTCATGAATATTAATTGTAATGACACGGACCTCTTCAGTCAATTACTTTGTGAGAATGTGGTTCAAGAGGTGTTCTGAGAAATCAAGGTGACTTGGGGTGTGTTCAGTCCAACTTTTAACGGAGACTAAAGGAAAATAGCATTCACATGGGCGGAGCATGGTTTGTCCAAACCGTGCGGCCAAACCGTGTGAGGTGGGTGTTGGAGGCAGTGGGTAACGCACGGTTAGCGCATGGTTTGTCTAACCGTGTGGCCTAACCGAGCGAGGAGTGTTTTACAAGGTAGAAGCTAATGCACGATTAGCGCACAGTTTGTCAAACAATGTGGACTAACCATGTGGGCACTTGAATTAGATCCTAAAATTCTGGATCTAACTCGTTTTTTCTCTAAATTGATCGATTAATCCCCTAAGTGGCCATAACTCAGGATTACCCTCCCTTGATGCATGGAGAACCACTCCTAAGAATTTTGGAGACAATATGAAGGTTTCTCTTGGTGAATAGGATCCAGTTTCTTGAGTTATGTGATCATTCTTGTTTGGTTTCATAGATCTACTTATATCTACTTCTCCTCTTCTCTAGGATTCTTAGATATATTCCCGTTAAGGGTAGATATAAGTGTGTGGATGCCAAATATGATGATATTTTATCTTGGTTGTGTTAGTAGAAGAGATATAAGGAGGGTTTTTGGTGAATCAGCCCAGTTTTATTGGGCGTTCATCGACCGTTGTGGTTTTCATTGAAAACCACTAAGGTAGGGGATTCACTACTTTTCTTTCTTTTATGTGCAATGGTATTGTTATCATGTATAATCTCGCTGGACGAAAATTGAATTAACCTAATAAATTCTTTGTACCAGAGATAGAAATTGAATCGATCGTATGATATTGCCTCATGTTTTTCAAGATCGTTTGATATCTATGCTTGCTTTTCCTAGCTGTTGTTCATGAAGGAAATTGGTAATGAATGTAAAACAGAACTAAATGATATTTGTTTGGCTAAAGATAAAAAGGCATGTGAACGAATCTGGTTCTTGTTGAAATTTGATGTTAATGAAATTAGAATAGTAAGCATGTATAATCATTTGTGATAAATTACTGGTTGGTTTCCCGATTTTGGAACCAACAGATTATGAATCTGTTAATTCACGATGGTTTAAATAATTTGATTGTTGGATAATTCCATGAAGGGTTATGAGTTACCCTCTTGTTTGTTAAAGGTATTTAGCCCAATTGATGTGATCTTTCCTTTCCTACTGCTTTTTCTGTGATGTGACCCTGGAGGGGTGTTGAGATATGTGGGGGCATAGAGGCCTTTTGGTTGTGGCAGCGGATGACACCTAGATTGGTGAGATGCATTGGTTTATTCGTGTGGGTGTCAGGGAGGACACCAGGGATGATGGATTGTGATGGATGTGTTGGATGCTTGCGGTTTCTTGTGGTTGTTTATCTGCTTTTCTTTTCCCCACTGCTCAAAGAAGCTGGTCTTTCTTACCCTTCTTCTAAAATAGCTGAATATGCGCGGGGTATGCCACGTGATTTCTGTGTTTAGCTTCTTAAGGGATAATGGGTCTACGCTCTTTCTTTTGGCGGAAAAGACTCGATAGGAAGTACATCTACTCAGCGTGTTGATCCCCGTTTTGTTAGTAGCATATAATGCTTTTCTAGAATTCCTGGGAATATGGAAATGTGTTTTGTAATGAAGTTTTGAATATATGGTGTTAACCCATGGGGTGGAGTTGCTGGAAAATAAGGATGAGGTTGTAATATTTTAAAGGGACAATTGACTTTGGGTGTGATGCTAGTGAAATTTAATGTGGAATTGTTTATAGTTAATTAATGATTAAATAATTAATTAATGTACGGTAGAATTGATAAAAAGGGAATGAAGTTGTCTTGTAATGCTCTATAAATGGTTGTGTGCTTATATTATACCTATTCTTAGAAGTGGAAGCCCGAAATCCAAGAGACATTAGGTATAGTGTGTCTAACACTAGGTTATGCCCATAGTGTGCTTGTGAGATATAATATATTCTATACTTTTTGTGTTACTATAATATACTCCACCTTGTCAGTAAGGGAAACTGACACCCTAGGGATTCTGAGCTCTGGGGGGGGGGTTCCCCAATAATCCTGTGGGAGAATGAATGGCTGACTACCCCCTTTGGCCCCAATCTCTTCTCTTGTTATATATTTTGTGTCGTTAGGCACATCGGTTAGTTTTCCCCATATATGTTTGTAGAGGGATGTAATGGATGGTGGTTATTCCCACACATATATTCTTGATATAGTAGCCTATTGTATACTGTAAGTGTAACATGTATAGGCGGTGATGGATTGAGTAACCTTACTCGGTGTATGGGATTCAATGGCTTGAGTTATAATACCCGGTGTATGATACACGTTATGCAGGCTGTGGTGGATATCAGAAACTACCTTGTTACTTTTGGTTGTGAGGAAGGGGTGGTGCTTCACCCAGGTGTCTGTGGGCAAGCCTTTGTGGAGCACAAGGTGCAAATTTTGGTTCTTTGCCCAGGTGTCTGTGGGAAAGCCTTTTTGGAGAGAGATGCTTAGGGCGTGCGAAGTTGGGGCAATGCGGCAAACTAGTGGGGAAGTAGTAGTGGGGTACCCTTGATATTCGTTATTATATGAGATATTGGTGTATATGTTACTTGGTAAGAGTTTCCATGGTGAGTTTTGGAACTTAGTATACATATTTTGGTGAGGAGATAGATTCACTTGTTGTTCAATTTGCTTTAGCATGATTTCTTTACTTTTTCACGAGAGGCATCATGGAGGATCCTACTTAGTATACTTTTATACTCAACCTATGTCTATGTAAAATGTTTTTCAGGTCACTTGGAGTAGGTTTGAGATCAGGTTGGTTACTATTAGCTTGTGGTTGGAGGAGTTGTTAGGGCTTGTGGTTTCTACTATCTTTACATTATGTTGGGTACTTGTTGTTTTTTTCCAATTTTAGTTGTAGTAATTTTGCATGACATTCCATTTGTGAACTTGGGTTTCTTTTTATATTTCTAGTTCTGATTTGGAGTTGATTGGTTTCTATCTTACCTCTCTCTTCTGCATGTTTTCCCTTAGAGGGTAATGCCTCCCATTTGTGTGTTAATTATACACTTGGTGCTAGTCGCCTACCCGGGGCCTACTGTAAGCGGTACTCGGGGGTCATTATCTCCCTTCTCACATTACCGGCCTAGGAAGGGCACACTTTGTGGGGAGGGGGTCTTGAAAAAGTGGTATCAGAGGGAGGATTAGGGATATGATGGAGTTTGGAGTTAGGCACAGGTGAGGTTTAATGGGATAGTAGGGCAACAGTGTGAATCATGATTAGAAAGTGAGGTAAACACTAGATACGGGCTAAGACATAGGCGTTTAGGGCACCCTATGATCAGATGTACGAACCTTTAAATTTATAATGGATACTAAACAAGTTGATCCTTGTTGCAGGTTAGAGACGTAGAAAATGATCATGCATCATTATTCTTTGTGCCTGTGTTTGAATGGGTATACCATTGGATAGGATAACCAAAAATCAATGAAAGAAAAAATTAATTAATTAATGTTGAGTCTTCCATATTCTAGGTTTAGTAGCTCTAATGGTTTGTTATTTTATAGGTATGGATCGAGGTCGACGTCCTTGTTAGTTTTTCACTAAAAATGTCCAACATGTTGTTCCAGTATATCACCATAGGGTAGAGGCTGACAACGATGACACTTGGAGGAAGACACTCCTAGAGTTTCAGCACCAGAGTCTGCAGAAGTTTGAGGGCTCTGTTCTAGATGCAGTCATGGAAGACTGGTTGGAGGGAGTCGATATAGGCTTTAGCTCGATCTGTGCTCGGAAAGAGAACCGGGTGTCCTTAACTGTGATGATGTTGTGTGGAGCAGCGAGGCAGTGGTGGTTCTTGTTCCTTGGGTATCGTGAGGATTCATCGATCTCATGGCAGGAGTTCTGAGACAGGTTTAGAGTTGAGTTTCTTTCTTCGACTATAAAGGCGTCTAGTTGGTTGGAGATTTTTACCCTTCAACAGGGTATCTCCAGTGTTTGAGAGTTTGGTATCCATTTCAAGAACGTTTTCGATATGCTTTAGACATGTTATCAGATGAGGCGGTCAGGGCTAGGCATTTCGAGGAGGCTTTGCGTCCAGATATCCAGTGCCAGGTCACCCTATTTATGCTGAAAACAAATTTTGAGGTACTGGAAAGGGCATAGGATGTCGGGAAGATTTTTCCCAGGACGAGATCATCATGAGAGGGGAATCAACAAGATTACTCATGATGTAGAGATGTGGTTTGGGGTTTCTGATTTTCAGGGATGAAGAGTTTCCGTTCATCCGGGTGTGGGTCCCGACCCTTCACATCTTGTATCCCCAGAGGAAGAAACACGCAGGACTATAAAAAGGGATCAGGCACTTGTTTTTCTGATGGTGGTCGTGTCCATCAGTAGCAGGAGTGCCCGACCATTCAGAGCGGTCATCTTGCACTGGGCACTACGCTTCAAGTTCTGCCATTGAAGTAGTTCCAGCCGAGGCAACAGCATCTAGTTGAACCAGATTTAGATCAGCAGTGGGTAGATGGAGCAGGTAGAGGACATCCCCATGACTCTCTTCGTCCTCAGAGTGCAGAGCGTGGCCATGGTGGTGGTCGTCATCATGGTCAATGAGGCCATGGAGAAGGTCATGGTCAGCTTCATACTCTAGCTTTTCCAGCTCCAGGTGAGCCATACGTCATTCGAGGTACCCTTTTCTTGTTTTCTACCTTGGTGTATGCCTTGATTAATTCAGCAGTGCCACACTCCTTTATATCACCTACCCTTGTCCATTCTTTGGGAGTTGACGTATAAAGGCTTCCAGTGCCCTTGTCGTTGACTATGCCAGTTGGAGGTTGAGAAGACTTGTTTGAATTATGTAAAGACTGTGATCTAGTGTTGGGGAAACACCACTCTTGGGGAGATTCCCTATGATTACGAATACAACCAAACGACGTCATCCTTAGCATGGATTGGTTGTATTCGGTGGAGGATATTTTGGATTTCTTCAGGAAAGATGTCATTTTCTATGGTGTGGATGGATAAAAAGTTTTATTTTTTTGTGAGAGAGATCCTCTGATGTGTCATAGGCGTGTTCCATCCTTATCGTCCATGATGGCTGAGATGATGTTGAGTTCATCAGAGGTTCGGAAATTGGCATTTCCAAGGGTCGCAGAGGAGTACCCTGATGTCTTTCTAGAAGAGGTTGTATCATTACCACCTCGACGAGAGATCAATTTTGGGATCGAGCTACAACCAGGAGCTTCTCCTATCTCAATGTCTCCATATAAGATGGACCCTTCTAATTTGCGAGATCTTCGTATACAACTCTATGGTCTGTTATAGTGCGTTTTTGTTGGACCAAGTGTGTCACCATGGGGTGCACCAGTTTTGTTCATGATGAAGGCCGATGGAATTTTGTTGTTGTGTGTCGATTATCGTCGCTTAAATAAAGTGAAAACAAATAATCTCTACCCTCTTCTGCGGATTCATGACATATTTGATCGACTAAAGGGTGAAATTTTGTTCTCATAGATCGACTTGCGGTCATGATATCATCAGATGCATGTGAAGGATGAGGATATTCCGAAGACTTCTTTCTGTTGTCTTCATGGGAATTATGAGTTCATTATAATTCCATTTGGCATGAAAACTTCTCTAGCTATATTCATGGGGTTGATGAATACTGTGTTCCGTGAGTTCCTGTACTAGTTCGTGGATGTTTTCATCAACAACATCCTTGTGTACTCCACATCTGAAGTGGAGCATGCAGAGCATCTAGGAGTTGTTTTGGGAGTTCTTCGCCAACATCAGTTGTACGAGAAGTTGTCAAAGTGTGATATTTTGGCTCAGGAAGTCCATTTCTTGGGGTATGTTGTGTCCAGAAAGGGAGTAGTTGTGGATCCATCGAAGCATGAAGAATTTGTGTCTTGGAAAACCCCCACGAAAGTGCCAGAGGTGTGATGTTTCCTTGGCCTCGCAGGCTACTATAGGAGGTTCGTAGCCAATTTCTCACGAGTTGCAACACCTCTAAAAGCATTGATGAAGAAGAATTAGGCATTTATATGATCTGATCTTTTCCAGTCAAATTTTTAGTATCTAAAGGAGATGTTAGTAAGTGCTCCCGTAGTTTGTCTTCTAGTTGAAGGAGTCCAGTTTGATGTCTTCTGCAATGCTTCACATCTAGGGTTAGGCTATGTTCTCATTCAGTAGAGGTAGTTTGTTTATTATGGGTCTCGACAGTTACATCACCATAAACTCAAGTATTCCACTCTTGATCTTGAGTTGGAAACTCTGGTTTTTTCTCTGATGTTGTGGATACGTTACCTTATTGCTGAGCGCTATGTGGTTTTCACCGATCATAAGAGTTTGAGGTATGTTTTCTCCCAGTGTGACTTGAACTTACAACAACATCGGTGGATGGAGTTCATATAGGAATTCAACATCGAAATATAATATACACTTGGAATAGGGAACGTTTTAGCTGATGCGCTAAGTCAAAAGTCACATAGTGATGTTGTGCATGAATATGGTGATTCCTGAAGAGTAATGGATGAACTGTCAGTCTTACATCTTGATATCGGAGAATTTGGGGGTAGAGGTTTTCTTTTTCAGATGACGGTACCGTCATCCCTGATGCAGAACGTGGAAGAGTCCCAGTTGGGGGATCTAGAGGTGGAAGTCTGTAGAGACCGAGTTGTTTGTGGTGAGGCCCCTAATGGTTGGTCTGAAGATGAAAAATACCAATTTTTGTATCATGCAACTATTTTTTTCCTTTGTCAATGCACGATACGGTCCTCAAGGAGTTCCATAGTTCCCCTTTAGCAGTGCATCCTGGCATGAAATAGATTTACCGATCCTTGAGGTGTCAGTTTTGTTGGTCTGGGCTGAACCCTGTGGTTGTGGAGTTTGTGTCTCGATGTTTACTCTACCATAAGGGGAAGGCCGAAAACCGTGTTCTAGTTGGTCTTCTTCAACCATTAGAGATTCATTAGTGGAAGTGGGAGGACATCTCAATGAACTTTGTTACAGGTTTACCTCATGCTCCAGGAGGACATGATGCTATTTGGGTTGTAGTGGATCATTTAAGAAAATCGGCCCACTTCATAGCGATCAAGGAGTCGAGATCAGTGGAAGTTTTTTTGAGGTACAATCTAGAGGAGGTGGTGAGACTTCATGGAGTGCCTAGGACGATCATTTTTTATTGAGATGCTCATTTTACCTCTAGAGTGTGGAGAAGTCTCCAAAATGCTTTTGGTTCTCAACAATTCCTTAGCCCTACTTTTCAGCCTCAAACGGATGGTCAGATAGAGTGAACTATCCAGAATCATGAAGACATGTTATGGTCTTGTGTTCTTGATTTCAGAGGTTCATGGATGAGTCACTTACCCTTGGTGTAGTTCGCGTAAAATAATAGTTTTCACACCACCATTAGTATGACTCTATTTGAAGCCTTGTATGGAAATCCTTTCTGTTCTCCATTGAGCTATACTGGGGTCGGAGAGTTACCAATTCTTGGACTGAAACTAGTGCAGAATACAACAGATATGGTTCAGGTGATTTGTGAGAGGATGAAGACGGCACAAGATCATCAGAAATCATATGCCGATAAAATTTGGAGACCCATAGAGTTTAATGTTGGGGATCATGTATTTTTTAAGGTGGATCCCAATCGTGGGCAGTGAACATTTGGTTGTGGAAGTAATCTTCCTCCCTGGTTCATTGGGCCTTTCGAGGTGTTAGCTCGTTTTGGAGCTGTGGCGTATCGAATAGAACTTCCCCCTCAGATGAGTCGAATACATGATGTTTTCCATGTATCATAGCTCCGTCGTTATCTTCATGATGACTCTCACATCATCGATTGGGGAGAGATCGATGTTGATGATAATGAAACCTTTGAGGAGTGACGTGTGGAGATCCAAGACCGCAAAGAGAAGGTGCTACTCTGGCGTTCTATTCCATTAGTTCGTGTCTTGTGGTGACATGGTGGAATAGAGGAGAGTACCTGGGAACGTGAGTCACAGATACGTGCTCAGTACCCAGAGTTGTTTGTTGTTTACCTCTTTTCATGTATCGGTGTGACTTTTGTGGTTATGAAACTTTCATGTTTATGATATGGATCCATTTTATGTTTTTGTGTCTTGCTCTCTTTTGAGAGGTATCTCGATGGGTAGTTGTTTAGACCCTGTTTCATTTTCTCTTTAGGTGGGTTTTGGATTCTCGAGGATGAGAATGTTTTGAGAGGTATCTGTTGTAATGACCCAAACCTCTCCAGTCCATTACATTGTGAAAATGTGGTGCTAGAGGTGTTCTAGAAAATCAAGGTGACATGGGGTGAGTTTGGGCCAACTTTTAAGGGAGACTAATGGGAAATAGCTTTCGCACAGGCAGCGCAAGGTTTGTCCAACCCATGCGGCCAAACCATGTGAGATTGGTGTTGGAGGTAGTGGATAACACATGGTTAGTGCATGGTTTGTCTAATAGTACGGCCTAACCATGCGAGGAGTGTTTGACATGGTAGAAGCTAACTCACGGTTAGCGCATGGTTTGTGAAACCGTGTGAACTAACCTTGCATGTAGTTAAATTAGATCCTAAATTTGTGGATCTAAGTTGTTTTACCTATAAATGGTTTGTTTAAGCCCCTAAGCAGCCATAACTCATGAATACCCTCCCTTGAAGGTAGTATAACCTCTCCCAAGCATTTCGGAGTCGATCTGAAGGCTTCTCTTGGTGGACCGGAGTCGGTTTCTTGAGGTATGTGACCGTTCTTGTTCGGTTTCTTAGATCCACTTAGATCTACTTATCCCTTTTTCTAGGTTTCTTAGATATATGCCCATTAAGGGTAGATCAAAGTGTGTGGATTCCAAATATGATGGTATTTGGTCTTGGTTGTGTTAGGAGAAGAGATCTAAGTTGGATCCATGGTGAATTGGCCCGGTATTCATGGGCGTTATTTGACCTTTGTGGTTTTAGCCAAAAAACATTGAGGTTGGGGATTCACTAATTCTCTTTATTTTACGTGAAATGGTACTGTTAGCATGTATAATCCCGCTGGATGACAACGGAATTGACCTAATAAATACATTGAACCAGATAAATAAATTGTATTGATTGTTTGATATTGCCTCATGTTTTGTTAGATTATGTGATATATATGCTTGCTTTACTTAGATGTTGTTCATGATGTAAATTGGTAAAGAACGTTAACTGGGACTAATTGGTATTTGTTTGGATAAGGACAAATAGGTATGAGAATGAATCTAGTTCTTGTTGAAATTTGAGGTTAATCAAATTGTCATAGTAAGCATGTGAAATCATTTGTGATATCTTACTAGTTGGGTTCCTGATTTTGGAACCAACGGATTATGAATCTATTAATTTAAGATTGTTAAATGAATTTTATTGTTTGATAATTCTTTGAAGGGTTTTGAGTTACCCTCTTCTTTGTTAAAGGTCCTTAGCCCAATTGATGCGCTGTTTTCTTTCGTGGTGCTTGTGATGTTATGTGACCCTAGAGGGGTGTTGAGATGTGTGGGGGCATAGAGGAATTTTGTTTTTGGCAGCGGATGATGCCTAGAGTGGAAATATGCATCGGATTATGCATATGGGTGTTGGGGAGGACACCAAGGATGATGGATTCAGATGGATGTGATGGATTCTTGCTGTTTCTTGTGGTTATTTATCTGCTTTACTTTTCCCAAATGCTCAAGACAGTTGGTCTTTAGTACCCTTATCCGAAAGAGGTGAAGACACATGGGATATGCCACGTGTTTTCCATCTTTAGATTCTCAAGGGATAATGGGTATACACTCATCCTTTAGGCAGAAAAGAATCGACGGGTAGTACATCTACACACCGTGTTGACCCGCTTTGTGTTAGTAGCATAGAATGCTTTTCAATAATGCTTAGGAATATGGGAAAGTGTTCTGTAATGAAGGTTTGAATAAATGGTGTTAACCCCTGGGGTTGGAGTTGCTGGAACATAATTATGAGGTTGTAATATTTTAAAGGGACAATTGCCTTTGGATGTGATTCTAATGAAATTTAATCTGTAATTGGTCATGGTTAATTAATATCTAAATAATCAATTAACGTATAATGGAAATGATAACAAGGAAATGATGTAATCTAATAAATGTCTTTAAATGTTTTTGTTCTTATAGGATACATAGACATAGAATTGGCTGCCCGGAATCCGAGAGATGTTAGTTGTAGTGTGTCTAAGAGTAGGTTATGCCCATTAGTGTGGTTGTGAGATATAATATATTCTATAACATTTGTGTTTCTCTGTGCTACTCCACCCTGTCAGTAAGGGAAACTGACACCCCGGGGGTTCTGAGCCCTAGGGGCATGGGTGGGGGGGGGGGGGGTTTCCCCATCATTCTGGTGGGATGATGAATGGCTAACTACCCCCTTTGGCCCCATTGTCTTCCCTTGGTCGATATTTTGTGCCATTAGGCACATCCATTAGTTTTCCCCATATATATGTGTAGAGGGCTATAATGGCTTGCAATTATTCCCACACATATATTCTGGATATAGTATCCTATGGTCTACTATTGGTGTAACATGTATAGGATGTGATTGCATTAGGATCCTTACTCGGTGTATGGGCTGTAATGGATTGAGGTATAATATCTGGCATATGATTCATGTTATGTGAGCTGTGGTGGATTCTGGAAACCAACTGGTTACTTTTGGTTGTGAGGATGGTTTGGTGCTTTGCCCAGGTGTCTACAGGCAAGCCTTTGTGGTGCACAAGGTGCAGATTGTGGTGCTTCGCCTGGGTGTCTGCGGGCAAGCCTTTTTGGAGAGAAATTCTAAGGATGTGCGACGTTGGGGAAAAACGGAAAACCCTTGGGGAAGTAGTAGCAGGGTACCCTTGATATTCTTTATTATATGATATATTCTTGTATGCATTACTTGTTTAGAGTAGCCATGGTGAGGTTGGGATCTTAGTATACATGTTTAGGTGACGAGTTAGTTTCAGTTGTTGTCCACTATTCTTTAGCATGCTTTCTTTAATTTTTCATGAGATGATTCAGGGAGGATCCTACTGAGTATACTGTTATACCCACCCTATGTCTATGTGAACTATTTTTCAGGTCACCTGGAGAAGGTTGGTGATCATGCTGGTTACTATTAGCTTGTGGTTGGAGGAGTTGTTCAGGCTTGTGGTTGCTGATGTGTTTACTTTATTTTGGGTACTTGTTGTTTTTTCTCTTTTTAGTTGTAGTACATTTGCATGAAATTCCATTTGTGAACTTGGGTTTCTTTTATATTTCCCTTTCTGAGTTGGAGTTGATTGGTGTCTATCTTATCTCTCTTATTCTCATGTCTTCTCTTAGAGGGTAATGCCTCCCATTTGTGTTTTTATTATACCCTCAGTGCGAGTCGCCAACCCGGGGCCTACAAGAGGCGGGTCTCGGTGGTCATTATCTCCCTTGTCATATTTTCGGCCCAGGAGGGGTACACATTTTGGGGAGGGGGTTGTGACTTTAATTTTTAGAAAATTATCAATAAATATTTTAATATAATTATGTTTAGTTATAGTTTATTATTCATACATCATTCTATATGTTAGTAATTGTGTATTTATCCAAAAAATATTATATAACTTAAATTACGGAATTTTAATATTCAACAAAAAATATTGTATTTCAATAAAATCCCAAATATTCACCGAAACTATTCCTCAATGTCTAAAATTCAAAAATAAATTCAATTTTTTCAAATAATTTTCAAAATATGTTAAATTTAATTTTAAATTAAAATAAAAATTTACACTAAAAATAGAAACATTAAAATTATATATAATTTTATATCACTTTGGAAAATTAATTAATGCCTAATTTTTTTATTATATTCATAAGAAAAAATAACAAATTATGAATCCATTTTATGAAAATAAATAAACATTTAAAACACTAAATTAATTATAAATATTAATTTAAATATTTATGACTTATGAAAATATGATTATATAATTAATAAATTTTTATATATTTAATTTATTATACTGTGACATAATTTTATCAGATGTCACTTATAAGATGGATAAATTTTATTTATACATTCCTTGGTGAAGTTACTATTTATTTGGCTAATTTTCTATTCATAAGGGTCATATTACAATTCCTATGGGTTACTATAATATTTCAAATGGTTAATTTACCACTCACAAAAAATTATGTTGATTATATAAGACATTGAATATCTTAATGATCAATGCCGTGTATATCAATTTTTCAATATTCAATTCATAGAAGTGGAAAAAATAAGTTCAATGGCTAGAATATAATAGTCACACATTAGAATTTAGTTATTCATTTAAACATGTGGTGGAATTGTATTTGTATTTAAAATATCACGATGTTACATTCTCTCACCCTCAAAAAGAATTTCCCCCATAAATATTCATTCATTGTAATTATAATTCAAAATTTACATCTTGATAATTTATAAAAACTATTTTCTTATGTGATCATAGTTATCTAAAAGTACAAAAGTAAAAACAATCACTAAAATTTTCCTAAAAACGATAATGGAGAATCTGGAAAGTTGTCAAGACTCTTTCTCTCACACCAACTATAAAACCCTAAACCCACACATCAAAACTTAATAATAAAATATGTTTTCTATTTTTTATTAGATATAAAATATATATACGTTGTTCTTTATAAAATCAAGAAACATTTATGATCTATATTTTTTAGGATTAGATATATCATACATTAACTGATTGATTAAACAAATAATTTCAATAGAACTAAAATGATTCATAATCATTTGAACCTTAACTGCCCATTGAACTTCTAAGGAATCCTATGGAAAACATTTTAAAAACATTGGATGGGAAAAAAATATCTTAGTATGTGATATAAAAATTGGGAATGAAAACATTAGTCCATTAATACATATATGTGTATGAAATGATTTCCAAAAATGCATACTTCTCACCCATAAAGTATTGTATACGAACATTTGTAAAACATGATATCTAGAAAAAACATATAAAACATAAATAAAAAAAGAAAATAAAACATGGATAATTAATTACATAATATTTTAACCCTCTCATCTATATTTTTATTTTTAACCCTAACTTCTACCTTATAATTTTACCCTAATGGATACTATATGATGTAACCATCTCATTAACGCTTTGAGTAACCATACTGCTAAAATACAACATAAACATACCCAATGAATTGGGGGTAGATATATGCCCCAACCATATAGATAAAAAATTCCAAGTAACCATAATATAATCCCAAAAGAATAACACATGCAGAAAAACCTCCCATTTTAATTTTAAAAAATAGATGTTTAAATGAGGAATTTAAAATAAAAGTTGTTTACAAACACCATATAATCGATGTGAGATTTAATAGAATTAAATGATTATGTATTTACCCTAAACCTAAACTAAATAATACATAATATAAACAAATAAAAATAAAAACATAATCATAGTACCACATAATTAATGATGTATAAGGCCAACCCAAGGAATGGATATTCTATTAGTAATTCCATTAGCATGGGTTCATCTTATTACACACATGTTCGAAATTTACGTATAGTGTATGAAAGAGTGTTATTAATATATTAAATAACCATATTAATATTAATATTTATTATATTATATTCTCATTATATATTTAATCCCTTTTATTAATATATATTTTTAATTGTTTATATTTTCAGGTTTGTTAATGTTATGGTTTCCATGGTTGGTTTAATGTGGATATTCTTATCGGAAGGCAGAAAACTCTATAATTAAAATTACATGATATTTATGGAAATACAGAAAATTAAATTATTATATATATAATTTTTGTTATATGGTTTGATAATGAATCATTAGATAAATCATGTATGTTGATCGTTAGTTTATTTCGATGAATTTTGATCTTTACGAACCACTTTTGTTTTATTAGTTAATATTACGCATAAACCCTGGTTAAAAAAATATATAATATAACATTTATAATAAAATATTATATAACCATATTAATTGTTTTATGATCACCCATGAAGGAATTAATGGAAATTGAAAACACAACATCCAAGCTGTCAGAAAATCGACACCTCACGGATGATGTTTTTATTTTTAAAATAAAAGGGATATGAGAATAAGTATGAGGATTAATTTTTACATAAGAAATATAACATTAAAAAATATATAATATATTTGAGATTTCATGAATTTTTTATATGGGAATGTGAATATATTAAAATAAAAGAAAATGAATTTAAATGAAAATAAAAGAAAATGAAATAGAATTTTTACATCCAGTTCTCTTATCCTTGAGATCCACCTTATGGCCCATGTTTTTGTGATTTTTTTGAGACCAGAAGGTATTGAATTTGGGAATAGGTTTAGGAATAATAAGTGGAATAATTTGATAAATTATCAAAAATTGAGAGTGGCTTGGAGATGAGGGGGTGTTGGGTTAGATTTTAAGTTGGGGAGGTGAGGTTATTTATGAATATTTTAACGATTAGTTTATTTTTTTGGATCAAGAATATGAATATTTTAATCATGATAAATAAATATATATAAATTATCAATGGAAGTTAAAGATTATGGTTATTACAACATTCATGATTATAGGAACTGTGGATTTATCTTATAATGATTATATACTATAAATTACTCTATTTTAATATTCTCAATAAATTCATGTATTTCAAATAAATCATAAAATTTAACTTCAACAAACTTTTGGCATATAGAATTAATAATTTAAGTCATTTTTTGAAAATAATTTTATAAATATGAGAAAATCAATTTTTAATTAAAATCATAATTTAAAAAAAAACAATTTCATAATTATAACTAATCTTATGACACTACGGATAATTAAATAAAGTCACATAAAATTTTATTATATTCATAAGACAACAAAATAATAATTTTTGAATCTATTTCATGTAAATAAATTTTCCTTTAACTCATTTAAATAATTAAAAAAATTTAATTAAATATTTATTCCTTACAGAAATACCAACACTTATTTAATATTTTTTAATATATTTATTTACTTATAATATGATATAGTTATATCATTTTTCATTTATAAGATGGATAAATTCTCATTATACTTTCATTGGTGAGGTTACTATTTATATTCTCAGTTTAATATTCATAGTAGTCATAATACTATTTATAAGCATAACATTACTATTTCAAATGGTAATGTTACTATTCAGGTTTTTGATATTATCAGACTCTAAATATCTTCATTGTCGTAATCGTGTATGCATATTTTTAAAATTTTAATTAACCGAAGTGGAATTTTTTTTGGAGGCTAGGATATAAAGGGAACATTATAGTATTTAGTTTTTTATTTAAGGATGATGTGGAATCATGTTTTCATTAAATACATTGGGACATTACATAAAATGTCATTTTAACTATTAATGTTTTAGTTTAACCCAAGATAATCACAATTTAACCTTAACTGTATTAATAAATTACTTGTAGTTATTATTATTAATAACGGCCAAAATTTATATTGAACATAATATATAATATTAATTATTATTATTCCAAAAATGTTATAAATTTTTATGTATTCTATTCATATAAGTGAAAACTTTTTATTTAAAATTATACCCAGAGAAGTGATGACAATAGAGTTTTATAAATTGAAATATCTCATGTGTATTGAAACATTTATATTAAAAATAAAATTTTATTTAATTCAAATGGAAAATATTTTATATAATATAATATAACTGATCTAATGTAACTTAAAAATTTAACATAATAAATTTTAATTTTAATTTCATTTTTATGAAAGTTAAGATTCAATAAAAAACAATTTTTTTTCACTATTGAGTGAAAAAAATTACATTTTTCAAAAATTTACACAATATTCTCTTAATGATAATATTGACAGGAAGATTTAAAAAAATAACTTTTCTTTTCTGAAATAATTAATCTAAATGTGGGGAAAATTAATTTTATTTTTTTTGTGTAATGTGAAAAGGGAACACTTTTTCTGAAAGTGAAAAAAAATTTAGAAAACAACTTCTTTTCAATGAAATGGTGATTATTATATTACTAATGAATATATAATAATTTAATTTATTATATAAATGTGTAAAACATATAATTTACAAAAGTTTGTTTGTACTACTTAAAACTTATAATTTACCAAAATTTTGTTGGTACACTATATTATTATTCTTTTAGACTCAGGGTTTCATGTATCACAATATATCAAATATAATAAATTTAATGAAATATATTATGTGGGATATTTAATATCGGTGTTGTCTGTCATATTATATATCAAAAACAATGTTCATCTTTTAATGTCACCAAGTGTTACATTATTTCTATAAACGTTACAAAATAAATATTTTAAAGTGGATTAGATATTTTAAATCCATAATATTTATATAGTTAATAATATTATATGGTTTTTTCCATAATAAATAGTAACCAGGTAAAATATTTATAACCATTTATAAGGGTAGAGTGGGTTAATAGGGTTAAATGTGAAAGGATAATGATAAAATAAATGCGATTTTTATTATACCTTTAACTTATAATATTCAATTAAATGATAATTTGGAGACACATTTACATGAAAAAATAATTTTAATATTTATTGTAGATAATTTCAAGTTCTTCCACTACCTCATATATAAAGGGGAACAAGCTATCATCTACTAATCACATACCGTGAGCCACTAATCACAACTAGTACCAAACGAAATACCTTACCAACCATTCTCCTTATGATAGATAGTCTTTGAAGTATTCAAATATCCATTCTAGACTGGATAATATGTAACGTATAGATTATTATATGAGGAATAAATGTAAGCCTTAACCCGTTGATTTAATTTTAATTCATATTATAAATATTAAAAATAATATATAAATATGATCATGTAAAAATATAATTATAATTAATAAACTATAATTTTAAAATTACAAAGGATAATCCCTTACTCATCCCTTTTCCATGAAATTGAGAAAACAAAAACATCGCTCATATGTATGTTGGATCGACCATATACACATATTTTTATAATTAATTATTCATCACCATTGCACATGGATGATAATAAAGAAATAAATAATACATATATATGATATTTATGATATAAATATGATTAATTAAATACAATATATCTTTTAACTTCTTACCCTTTTACTCATTAAAAAATGATAATTTCGCTCATTCACATGTGTGGACTACCACTTCCATGAACCGATGTGATTCATTTTTAGTTTTTGAAAATTATAGAAGATTATAAATACATATTTAATGAATAAATAAGATATTAATATCATCATTAAAATTCTAGATATTATGGAATCATTAGAATTATTCATGGACTAAAATTAAAACACCTAAACATATATGAAAATTAAAATAATTAACACACAAAAATTATGATGTTAACAATGAATTAATAAGAAAGATTTATTAAAATAAAATAAGTGTATAATATATGATATAATAATATATATATATATATATATATTCTTTAGGTGAATATTTATAATATTTGAAATTTCATATATATGATTTTAAAAGAACCTATGAAGCAATCCATGCTTGAGGTAATTATTTTTTTTCATAACTTCATCCTCATTTGAGATTATTTATTATTATATTTAAATTATGTGAATAATATGATGTTTATATAATAAAAAATACATTTTTGTAAATATATATTTATTTATATAAAATTCATGTTTTCCTTTCAATTTTTACCCATCATCTACTCAAATTTCGGAAAAAAGGTTTTTTTGGAAGACATTTTTTTTCCAATTTGGTAGAAAATGTTTTTATTTAGTGGATATATTTTCATTAAAATGAATTAATGAATATTATCTACTATTATACATGGAATACGTAATATATTTTTATCCCACATATTTTTTTATATAAATTTGATTAAATGGAATATTCATTATATTTTCAAAATGAGGGACTTTAAGAGAAGGTGTAAATGATATCATTATTTTAATTCAATCCAAATTAAAATATATTCAAACCATAATGGATATTCTTTGACAACATTCATCATTACATGTTTTCATTTATTTTTATGATATTATTTTCCCAAGTATTTTTTTTAAATTATATTTTAAATAATTTATTTCAAAATAAGACTGGTATTTTTTTCAAGAAATGTTCCAGTGATATTTTAAAAATAGTTTCATATATATCGAAATCATTTTAATATTATTATTCATCATAGTTGATGTAATATAATAATAAAATCCAACATATGTAGGTTGGTGAATTGTTAACATTTTTACTAGGGATGTTATTAACAATAGGTACGCTATTTTTTTTCCAATTCAACTATTTTTTTATTTTTTTGAGAAATGTGGAATAAATTTTATTTGTTATTAATATGATGAGATAATACAAATTATTATATGATAAGTGGGGAAACAATTTACATTTCCAAATTATTCAATATTGGGTATAATGAAAAAATGCCTATTTGTAATATACCTTACCTATTTATGTAATTATTCATGGCCTATGGAATCTGTGGTATGTTTGTGATATTTGATATTATTAATTACATCATTAGAAAACTAGTTATATTTTCCATAAAATTATTTCAATGTTTATAATATCTATTGATATATTTAAATCTCATGAAATTATATATATGGAATTATTTGATCATAATTTATTCTTTCTATTTCATTCATTATTTATATATTCCTTGATAAATTCAACTACACACATTCCCTAATAGTGAATATGATCACTGATATGTATATATTTGCAGTCCCCATAATTCACATAACAATGATGAAACTAATATGAGTAATTTTAAAAATATAAATACCAAACAAAATAAAGGTATTTTTTTAATGAGGTGGTCTATGAAGATAATGAATATGTTATATGAGGTGATAGGATCATTATTATATTATAAAAAATGGATGTGGTTATAAAAAATAACCCAATCTATATCGAGTTTCCTACTGATCTACAATGTATTCTTACAATGTTAGAACATTTATATGACTACACCCTCCGTCATTATATAAAATAAATAATAAATTAGTTATTGAAAAATAGATAACTTCCTTAGAAAATATATTAATTTCCCTGGGAATTAATTAAAGGGATAATGTTTTTATCATAGTTTTTCTTCTCACATGGAATGTTTATCAATAATTTTTGTTGATTCAAAACAGCAATATTATGGAGGAAATAATATGAAAAGAGTGTAAGCATTTTATGGTATATTACATTAAAGAATAGTTTCTTTATGATAAATGAGTTGAAAAGAGAATAGAATTCATGAACATGAGATAAATGGAAGAGGAAAATATTAATAAGTATGAAGATAAATTTAAAAGGTTATCAAGGAATTTATGAGACTATATGATTAATCGAAATAGATATGTTAGATTTTTCATTGGTGGGATGATGATAATCCCATGAAGGGATCCATTATACAGAAATTCTCTTTAAATAATTATATATTATGATTTATTTTCAACCTAGATAAATAATTCTCCATGTATTATGACTTAAAAGTAAATTACGAATATTTTAGTGTGACTAAGAACCAAATAATATAAAAAAATGTTTACGAGGGAAGAGAAGGGGTTAATTTTCAATATATGTTTCTTTTTCAAAGAAACAGGCTAATAAATTTTATGTTTGGAACATTCATTTTCATTTATTTTTGAGATAATGAACATATTAACCGAGAATTAAATGGTATGTGAGAATCCAACAAATTAATGTTCATTAATTTTATGGTGGTGTGGAACTATTATTACAATTACCCCAAACATTAAAGAATATTACTATGTAAGTTCCCAAGGGGGAAGTCATATATTTTTTAATTACTAAAAAATAATATTTCATGGAATATATTGGAAAATAAATTTAAAATATATTATTATATAGAAAATTCATTATTTTATTCTGAAACCTCTCAATCATTATTATAAACTATGATTTCAACGAAAAAAATTTGTTTATGAAGAAAAGTGATAATTGAGTTTTCAGCATTGGAACCTAGACTTGTTAATATTATAAAAAATATATGTATGTCAGTACCCCATATGATTCATGAACATACCTTATTTATAAGTTTTATTATAATTTCTATTGTAAATAATGTAATATCATTGATATGTACTAGTTTTTAAACTATCATAAAAATATTTATTTTCTATAGAATTAGATCCCAATTTTTGATGAAGATGTGGAATATAATTTCATTAGAATAGTGAATAAGTCATCTGAATAATTTCAAAATAAAATCCAATAGCTCTAATAATTGGTATTCTAGGAGTGGAATAGATGAAACATCCTTTATATGGAAATGTTAACTCTAGGATAGAATATATTCATATTTGTAAAGGATGTATTTATATGTTTTCTGAAAAACCTCTTATACGTCTACCTAAGGGAGTCGTTAAATTTAATATTAAACTCATTCATGAAATGAAACCTATATCTAGGACACAATACAATGTGGCCACTGTGGAGTAAGTACAATTAATAGAACTACTAAAATAGTTGTATGATAATAAATTCACCCAAGAAATGGTGACAACTTGGAGAGATAATGTTCTATCTACTAAAGATAAGGATTGTATTGTGAGGCCATATATTGATTATAGGGAAATAAATGTCATTGTTAAGAAATGTTTTTCCTATATGTCATGTTGTTGGCTTGTTTGATCTTATTTAAAGATATCAACATTGCGAAAATATTTATCTTTATTTTGGGGATCATTAATTTTGTGTAGGGAAGGAATATATTCCAATGGTAGCACTATGTATGAGGTATATATATTATGTAATTATAGTAATACCATTTTCATTGATTAAAAACCCTTTTTTTGGAGTCCTATGAATAGAGTGTTAAAGGAATATATTAATAATTCCATTTTAGAATTTATTGATGATCTCATTGAAAACATTAAATGTTATAAATAGAATAATAGTTATTTATGAACCATTTTTGAGACTCGTATACAAAAGGTGTTATATGGTAATTTAAGAGAGTGAGAATTTTGCCATCTATAATTTCATTTTCTTACCCATATTGTCTGTATAGATGTAAAATTAGTCCAATAGTGGATTATACAGAAAATAAAATTTGTAGAATATTGTTTCATTGGATTAGTTGGTAATGATATGGGATTTTTAAAAAATATTAAAATAGTTTTAAACCCATCAACCATTTTTTAAAAATCAATGGGTTATTATAGAATTAAATATATAATATAAATAATATTTTTAAGATTATATGGTTTTTTTAAAAAAAATGAACTTCTATTAGAATTACCATCATGAGGGGATGAAATTTTGATTTATAGTGACGTTTTAATAAAATTAGTTGCATGTTACCATATGATGAATAATAATTTTATTTCTTATTAATAAATGTATGTTAATAATCCATGAGATTAACCAACCAAACCATTGTCTTAATTTGGTATTCATAATGTTTTCCATTATATATGGATTCATTATTCGTATAATGTAAACTATGAGATATGTACACATCACAAGAAATTAAAAAATATATTTTCAAAGAAATATATCTTCCTAATGAAAAGGATATAGATATATATATTCAAGAAGTATTATTGGATGATACACTGCCACCTAGTAATTCAAATAAGGTGCCTAATAAATTAATTAGGAATGATCATGGAATTTTGAATAAGACGTGGATTGATAGGAATTGTACATTTAATGATACTGGAATGCTTGATATATAAACTAATAGGGAATGGAAAACATCACTCCTTTTCCATTGGATGTTTATTAAATCGTTATTGTAAAAGAAAAAAAATCTAAAATCTATATGATAAATTTTTAAAAAATACAAGAAAATTTGTTATTAGTGTAAAACTAGAAAAATCAAATTCTAGAGATGTTATACTGCTATAATTTTGGAAAATGAATTCTGTAAAATCTAAAATTTAGTTGAACAGAAAATATCTAATGAAATTCATAGCTCTAATTTCTCTAGACACATTCAATATACAAAAAAAATTATTTTGTATTTAAAGAATCATTTTTTGTGGGATAATATAAAATGTGAAATTATAGACTATTTATCAAGATGATTGCTTTTTCATATGTAATGGTTAAGAGATAACATTATAAAGGATTCATTAAACCTATCCCTATCCCACTGTGGAAATGGTATGACATTACTAAGGACATTATTATGATGATAAAATAATTATCCATAATGAAGTAATGTAATATGGGTGATATTTGATAACCATACCATTTTAGTAAATTTTATTCTTATAAGGAACAATCTATATCATTAGATCCTTTGAAGACTCTATGTAAAATATGTTTTAAAAATTATGTTTGAAAACATTAATTATATCTAATCATGATCAATTATTTACTTACTAATTTTGTAAGATTTATAATTGATATCTTTATACTGAAACCTATAATTCAACATATTATCATTTCTAGTTTAAGGGACAACCAAAAATATATATTAAAACATTATATTTTATGATGTGGTCATGTTTAATTGACTATCGAGGAACGTGGAAACAATAATTACCATTTGTGAAATTTTTGTCGAATAAAATAATCCAATCAAGAATTCCAATGGAACTGTGTGAAGCACATTATGGCCTGATTTTTTTTACTACATAAATTATGTTTAAATTTGGTTAATGGATTTAAATATAATGTTATCTAGTTGTGGATAAAACTAAAAATTGATGGATATTCAGAATCATATTAGTGTGGATTGTACTAGAAACAAAATATAAGACAATAACTAAAGGAAGTATTTTTAAATTTATGTGAGGGGTCATGTTTTCATCAAATTATATCCATGGAAGTGTTTTATAAGGATTGGTGAGATGGTAAATAATTTTTTTCTTATATCATATATTTTTAAATTATTTAAAAAATTTAATCCATGGCATACCATTTTTCAATAAAATGTTATATCTCTAATTTCCATTATTTATTCCATATCTATTTATTGAAAATGGAAATTTTTTTCCAAACACATGTGATTACCAATGAAGAAATATAATTCGAACCATATTTATATTACTCTGAAGAACAAATATATATTCTTTTCACTAGAGAATACGCATTGAGGAATCAAAAAAATGACATGGTAATGGTATGTTGGTGAAATCATTAGATATAATAAGAAAAGTCAGAACCAAAATAAGTCAGGAAGAATAGATACAAAAATTTAGTCATGAGGTGACACTTTAGAAATTTATAGGAATAATTTTTTGGATAGGGAAGAAGAATTATAGTAGTATGTTCAATCTAGAGACACAATAGAATAATAAACATACATTTATTAAAAAATTACACTAAAACCTAAATTACTAATATTTATATATTTTAGTATATGAATAAAATTTTATTTCTTAAATAAAAACATTAAAATTTTATTATGGTGAGTTATTGATATTTTTCAAAAATAGTTGATTGTTGTGGGAATATTGACAAATTTAGATTTTACAAAAAACCAGTCAATTTTAAGACATTATAATATTATAATAACATGAATCAATCTAAAAAAATCAACGAACAAATATATAATTATTATTTCATATAATTCATTTAAAAATTTAATGTTTCACTTGGAAATATTTGCATAAAATTTCAGAAAACGAAGTAATGATTTTGTTCAAATTAAAATTGTTTCTTGTTATTTTCTCTTAATAATGCATATAAAACTATACCTTATGATATATTTTTTTTCAAAAAAAAAACAATTATCCATTTGATTTACATAACACATTAAATTCCATTGGAATCAATATTAAACTTTTTTTCATTAAAATCAATTTTATACTTCTAACAACCATTTTTCTAAAAACTGTTTTCTTTGGGTCTCTGTAGATTTATATAATTATTTTTTTCAATTGTTGAAATGGAATATTTTAAAATTCTTTCAATAATTTTAATAATCCCAACTAATATTAGGTTATAATGTCATGTTGATTTTTGGTGATAATGAATAATAATAATATCCAATATTTATCTAATTACTTAAGGGTACAATGTGTTAAATATGGTAATAATAATGGGATAAGGAATACATATAACACAAAAAACATTATTCAGCCTCAGTCATAGTTTTATTTAAATATTAAAATTATCATAATATATTCTTGGAATAACCGGTACAACTTCAGCAGTGATATATTTTAAAATTATTAAAATATTTTAACAAATTTCAAGTGTGTTCTTACCATCTCTTTTAAAAGGAAACCACTTCTCCTATAATTTTAAAAACTATTGAACCACTTTTCACTACCAATAATAATCAATATCCATTAAAAAACACAACCAGTATAACCAATAGTATTTTATATATTAAAATAAAAAACCTATAAAGTTTATGGTGTAAGATAGATTTGGGATTCTATAGAATAATTATAACTATTAACATAGTGTTTTCATTTTATTTCATCTTCCACCTGCTAAAAACATCAAATAAACCATTTCAGGAGATAAAATAACTATCTTCCATACACTGAAATGTTTTTATTATCATTTTATAACACTTATTCATCACCATTTCATTATATATAAGACAATAACATCAGTCATGTTTATATATGACCTACCATTACCATATAAAAATTTAATTTTAACATATGTGTTTTAAAAAAAATAACTAATTAATATATATCATATTTTTGAAATTATTATAATTAATTTTTTAAAATATAAAATTTACCCTTTTACCCTTCCACTGATTAGAAAATGACAATGTCACTCATTTGTACATGCTGACTAGCACATCTATAGAGAGATATGATTTATTTTTCATGTCCACATTTAAATTATGATTATAAATATGTATAAAATGAATATATATGATATTTATTTTATGATTAACATTCATGAGATAATGGAACTATGACCAATATCCATGGAATATAACTACAAAACTAAATCCAATATGAAAAATGAAATTAGTGACACTCCATAATGACTATTATTATTAATGAATTATTATAATGTAGGGTTTGATATGTTTTTATATTATCATATATTTTATTGTTAGAATTTATATTTTTTACAAATGTTTCATAATTTTAAATTTTTTATATAAGAGGTCAAAATCAATTTTTTTAAAAGTCAGACCTTAGGTAAGAGTTCATTTCACTATATTATATTTATTCAATATAGGTTATGTTTTTGTTTTAGTTGGGGTAATTATTTTTTATATGTATCTTAAACCTCATATATTTTCTTATTATCTATTTATTTATATAAAATTTTAGTTTTCCTATCATTTTATATTCTATATTTCTAAATATCCTAGAAGATCTTTTCCAGTCAAATTGAATTTTATTATTTTTGACCAAGAATATTTTCCTAAAATGTCAACATTTTCATTAAAATGACTAATTTTTTTTCAAAACAATATAAATATTTATTATATTAATTTTTACAATTTTTAATATTTAAAAATTTAATTAAAAGGAATATTCCTCACATTTTCTGAAAGAGGAAATTTTTACCAATGATTTGTAAACTTACATTATTCTAATTCTTACCACGAAAATAAAATTTCACAACATGTGGACTATTCATTACCTTGAAAATTAACTCACCAATTTCCATAGTTTATGTCATGGAAATTTATTTTCATATAATTTTTATGTATTTTATATTTTAAATAAGTGATTTCCAAATGAAAATGGTACTTTTCTCATGTAATTTTCATAAGATATATTAAACATACTTCCGTCTATTCTAACCTTAATTTACTAATATTACGAATCACTATAGATATAATATAATGATATTGTAAACCAAACTTATGTATATGTCGTGTAATATATAACAACAACTTTTATGTACTACAAAATACTTTTTATTTGATTACATTTTCTTCGCTGTACTCTAGTGTATTATGTTGTTTTATATGAATTAATGGAATCATGCAAGGGGGATGCATTGTGGAGGTGAGGGGTTGTTCCATAGATTATTTATGGATATAGTGTGGGTTATCTACTGTAGTGTAGAACCATTTTAAGGAGGTTTTTATACCCATTCTAATTCTATATTGGTTGTGAAATAGACCATGAGGCTATGGCGTGGTGGGTTATTTAGCCAATTTCCATTTTTGGTTGGGATAAAACATAGAAGCGAGGTGGGGTGTGTTGGTTGTTCATGGAACCACTACCATATTCAGGGTAGTTTCTATGTGTTTATTAGGATTGTTTTTGGACTTACACCATGTGAAATATAAATAGATAAGTATACATATTTTTTTAGGTGGCCAATTATCTAAGAAGGGATATGGAATGACCATGGGTGGAAATACTATTGTCTGGGGTATTTTAACCCTTCTATAAAGTTGAAAAGTGGGGATGTGGTATATTATTTATTTTTTTGAATTTAAATTCTATAAATCAATTTATTATCCCATTAAACTCTTATTCGATCTGTATTTGACCTTTTGTCTTTTAATGGCTCATAAGAAAAGTTTTAGCTCTTATATCCTTCATTATCCTCTATCGATGCACTAGAGGATGCATCTGATCTGTCTCTATGAATAGTTATTGATAATATATGCCATAGAATCTCTATTATAATTTAATTTTAGATTACTTTTCATTTGATATTGCGGATAGATACATGTGATTACTTAATTATTTTCCTCTAATAAAAACCATTATTACATTATTTAATTGCAATATATTTTCAATGAAAATCCATAAATTAATTTAATTTAAGGATTGATTTTAAGCAAAATGTATTTTTGAAATTAAAATAATTTTTTAAATGTTTTGAGTTATTTATTATATTATGAAAAATATTTCTGGAATTGTCAAAATGATTTGATGAAATTATTTTATAACAAATCCTTGAGAAATTGAAATTAAATGAAAGGTGATTATGAATGTAAATGATTTTATGGAAACATATTATTTGAAGTTGAAATATAAATTTCATGTTTAATCATTAAAATAATAAGTCAATGTTTTTTTGATGAATTTTATTGAAATGAATGTTTCTCCAATGATTGATTAATAGAAAGAACATGTGAGTTTGGGTAGTTAGTGTTTCATTAAGACATATCAGCTAGGAATATTTCAACACATATATTTATTGATGAAGATAACCTTATATAAACCATGTTCAATATGATTTCCTTAAATGGGGTGTTACTTTATTATAATGATGGACTAATCTAAAGATGTACAAACAGAGACACAACTAGATCTATGAAGATAGACCAAGATGTGTGTGGATTCTATATCCAAGAAACTATCTTACAATATGTAAAATGTTTATGGTTTGTGGTATTTATTTTATAATGTAATTCCATTTATTATATAGATACATTTAAACATTCCATTTATTTATTAAAATTTCCATTAAATATTGTTTTTTATATATTTATTATCTAATGTCTTTGAATCCTGTTTGATTAAGATTTAAAAACTGAGATTCTAAAACATTTTATCATTTAAATTAAATAATAAAAAGTTTATTTTAATTATAATTACTTATAAAATTATTGGTGTTTCCATACTGCCCTATTTGTGTCATAACTATCCATTTCCTTTGGGTGTTATTACAATTTTTTATACCGGGTTAAGGAAAAATGAATGTGTTACTCAGATATGGAAGGTGTTCTAGAACATGATACCTAGAGTTTAGAAGATGATTATTGGGGTCACTAATACCTCCCTCCAATCATTCCACAATGAATAAACTAATACAATGCCCCCCCAAGTTTCACCTCCAATGGGCCCCATGTTGGACACTAGCACTGAGGTAAAAGAAATCCAATATTATGTGAGGATTTACATTTAATAAATGAAATAATGTCAGGATATAGGATATAAAACCACCAAAAGATCTCCATAAATTAATATAAATTAGTAAACAACACATCCTAACATTTTTGAATAAGTAAAATAATCCCATATAAGAGAATCCAATATACACAAAAAGATAATTCTTTAGTAGAAACTCAACAACAGCTCCAAAATGACTAGTAATGTCCACCTCTGTCCCAAAAGTCATCCATGAATACTAAAAACAAGTTTATATATGTTTTTTTAGAATAAAATTTATACATAGATGGGACACACCCCTCATAAATGTTGAACATTTGAAAAGATCATGCTAATCCTCCAATCAAAATTCCATTGAACCAAAAAGTACGAAAACTTGTCAACTAACTGCCCTCTCCCTCACCATAGATCAATCACCAAATCATTCATCCATTGTAATAACATATCATCGAGATTATAATAGCCAATTATGCCCTAATTTTACTTCCCCATTTATATTATTCATTCTGTACCCAATGTCATATTTCTTATAATCCCATCCCGTCCAAGAAAATAACATGATATCTCGCTCAAAGACACTAGAATGATATTTGATAATGGCCATGATGCATCCCTAACTTCCCCTTTATCAAAAGGTCTAGTATCTCATTCTACCATAAGGCAGCACCATATCATGTCAAACTAGATAACTAGATAAGTTAATTATCATAAAATTGAAGGACATCATTGTCATTCCCTCTACCTACAACACATGAACCCCAACATATATGACATATTATCAAAACCCCATTACATCTCATATCATCCAAAAACACTTGGGATTTCACTTTACATCACACTAACTGATACATAGGTTATCATAATATAACAAATATCACGGAAGAGATGGTATCCATCCCTTTGTATGACCACTAACTTGGATGCTGTGTAAAAAACCCAAAACCAAAACCTGTAAGTGTTGTTGTGATTTTACAAATAATGTGTAGGGTATATAGATATAAAATTAACAAAAATAGTACATAGATCATTCAAAATAAAGAAAAATTGGGTTCACACAAACTGAAATAATACACACTACATCAAAACCACCATACTAAATAATAAACCACCACAAACGCTACCACCACATTATACAATACCACACAAACGCCATGCAATCGACACAACATTTCACAATTCCATTAAATGTTTTACCATATTCTAGATATGTAAATTTACACCAAATTTCTTCGATTGATATACATCATTCTTATTTTGATACCCCAATAATTTATTAATTTATTTCATTTAGCACCTAAATTAGATCCACCATATCAAATTCATTTCATTTATTACCATCACTTTTTCCCTAGCTAATAGGGACACTATGAAACAAATTCCACATAAAAACTATTCCAACTCACATCAACAATCAATATATCACATCACATACAACATAATTGTCATGCCACACCAACTAATCCAACATAACATGACCACCACACATAGAACATCAAAACTATATATCCCAACAATATCTCTATAAAAAACCTTATATCATCCCTACAGGTCCACACCACACATCATCTCCCCTGCACACCACATCTCACAATATCCCACATCTTATCAACTGCACCCCACATCCTATAAAATCCCATGTCTCATCCATTCCAACCAACCAGGTTGTATCACAACCGTTCACACTAAAAAAATCCAATAGGCCATCACCCCTATCTCATAATAGTCCAAACCATGAAATAAAGCCTAATAAGCACAAATACAAACATCTGAACACTTCCTGACATAGAAAATTTATTCTAGGATATTAATTTCATTAATTATTTGTATATTGTGGGTATTATAATTAAATAAATATTTCTATTGGAAAAATATTTATTACAAAAATATATTTTTATCAAACTTTTATTTAGGCTATGATCACACAACGTCCTAGTGTGTGTCTTAAAGAATATCATCTATAGTATACATATGACTCATAATAAATTTTATTTTCCTAAATCCATTATCATGGAATGACCATATCATTTATAAAAAATGTAGTTAAACATTAACTACATTTCCATACCCATAAATTTTCATTTTTAAAATAAATATAATAATTATTATAACACATAATATAAACCCAAAGCTATTAAAAATCATGAATATCCCACACATAGCATGTAAACACCTCAAAATAAGAATCCCTTACCTTGAAAAGCATTTTGTTCTCACTGAACACAACATGAAAAAGAAATGACATCCCACAAACACCATGAAAACTATAATAACAATGTTCAACCAATAATACACCAAGTGGTTTTAAAAAACCCAAACCAAAATATTTAAAAAAACAAAAAAACACAACAGTGAATCTCAGTGTGTAGAAAAGTGTAAAAAATAGAATAATTTTTCAGAACTCAACACATGTTTTCAAAGAACAACCATTAGAACCCATAAATTATTGAAGGAGTAAAGGAGACATAAAATAATCATAATACATTATTTTCCCCAAATTTGAAGAGTAAATGTAGGTGAAGGAATTGAAAATCTAGGAAATAAGAATTATAAAAAACATCTATCATGTCCTATTTTGGGTGTAAACCACAATTTTATTCCCTAGTTACCATTTCCCTAAATAAATACATTATAAATCAAAGAGTTATGACATAGAACCATAGAAACATACACATTTTCTGAAAACCATTGTGCATATCACTTAATTATATGTATAACATAAACCACCTTCTTAAAAAATAAATATATCTTATGCGGTATACCCTCACCACATGAAAAACAAAATTAATTATATTTATAATCCGTAAAACACATACATATGCTATAAACTCGTATTTTATGACATAAAAGTCTATATTTAGTTTTATTATAGTTGCATTCCCATATAAAATCCTATATCCTCTTACGATTAAACTCTAACCATAAAACCAATAATATAAGGGGCTTATAGGGCATAAAAAATTACATTAGATACCGCTAAAATGATTCTCACTCTCAAGAATAAAATACTCATCCAATGTAAAGTAATGGAATCCTAAGAAACATAGTGAGATACCTACAATTTAAATCATTACATCTCGCCACTACCCCCATCTACACAAGACAAGCCAAAATTACTATAAAAAACTCTCAAAAAAATATCCATCCAAAACTACATCCCTACATCAAATTTGCAACAAAACCATTTCATCCAATAGAATCAAAAACTACATTTTTTCAAAAAAAAACCTTTAATATCAACATATCAATCCCCACACATCCAATTAAAACCTCTTCCAAAACCAACACACAAAAATTCCATGTTCACATAAATATACAAATTCCATCTTTCAGGTCAAGGTATTATCTACATTGGGAAACAATGATTCGCCCAGAAAAATTCACCATGTAATGGTATAAAATATATTGATTTGTTTTATGGTTATAATATTTTCATATGTTGAAATATATATCAAACATCAACCATAATATATCAACAGAAATAAATTCTACCTTAAAATAAAGAAATCCATGCATCAACACATGAAATGAGAATAGAGAAATGAGAAAATAACAAAACCCTGGGTACTGGTACAAAATATCTATTTCTTACTCCAAATTACCATCCTATAGGGAAACATACCACCCAAGAATATGAACCAAGAGAATGTTTCTTCAACAAATAACAATATTTTCATGATCTGAGATCTCTATTAGCCGCTCTATAAATATCACCTCATATACAATATCTAACTCTTCGCAATTAATTGTGTGTGTGTTATATTGAAGATACTAATGATGTTGGGACCCATGGATGATACCATTAATCCTATCAAACCATAGTAGGAATTAAAGATGATATACCACCACTCCAATACATTCCAATACCTCAAAAATCTGAAAAAACTAGTGAGAAATATTACCCTCCTACAAAAACACTACTAATGATGTTTAGATGTTAAATTCATGGACTTATTGCATCCAAAATGAATGTATAGGGATCTAAACCTATGATCATCATAGACCATATGATGTTCCATCAATTACCACATCATCTTTTAAACTAACTGGATCTTCCTGGTTATTCTCTACATCACATCCGGACCGATACCAGCTATTAAAAAAACATATATCAAACACAATGGAAAGTGACCTGAAATTCCATGTAATATATATAATTGATCCATTATATTGTTAGAGTGGTAGATGTTATAACATGGAATATTGAAAAAATAACATTTATATACCAACATTCCACCAATGTCCAAGATGCAAGCTTGCAACATATTCTCTATCATCTGGATGTTCAAATCCTTCTTCCCATCTTTCTCAGGGTTAAAATTTGTATTATGGTGCCTCACAAATCCAAATTCACCATAAAACACACTCAATACTATAATGATAAAATTAGGATCCTATATAATCATGGTACTTCACAAAACATCGACAACAATCAACTCATGGGCCACCCAAATTATATTTGATTTCATCAGCAAGTCCTTTAGTAAAAAAAACCTCATCACATCCATCCTTGTCAAGGGGTAAACTTGTGACAAATTTGATTGATATTTCTTCCCAATTGTAACGATGAAAATAATGTAAAGAAACTATCCTTAATGAATATGGTGGTCCACATTAACATTCTGGGAAACTATGCCCCTCACCACAAAACATTTCACTAAACATTTCATTCCATGTCTCTAAATCTATCTAATCAATCCATGATATATATTTTTGACACAAGGATGTACCACTAATGATGATCTTTGAAACTCGTATAAAACAAACTCATGCATCACATGTAAAATAAGAAACCTCCCAGAAAACAAATTTTAGTTTTAACCCATCTTTGACCACCCCTCTAGAGAATATAACTTACCAAGACTCTCACACATCACCTATGCCTCTATGCCTCCCACTAAGAATCCCCTAACTTATGTATCATGGAAAAATCATCTTCACAGATTATGGATAGCGATGAAAAATTATCTCTTTAATATTAAGATATATCAATATATTCAACTACATCTTTTTCCACACATATCCATCTTATAAATGCACATCTCCTCAAAAATACAAACTTAATGCATCGATAACCACATTTCTCTTTCCCATGGTGCAAGTGATCTAAAAATATAAATACTGAATAAAATAAATCTTCCTCTATTGAATTTATTTATAATATCACGCAGATTAAATATATCTCATACTCATACTATAGAAACCCTTACACTAGTATCCTCGATCGAGTGGATGATTTATTAATGTGGCATAAGATTCAAGGAATACTATATTGAAGGACCAAAAGGTTTTGTAGACCTATTTAATAAGAAGGATACACAATTCATATATTACAACTCAATACAAGTATTAAAAAATATATTTTTATAATAACATTATTCCCTATAGATTATCCTAACTTATCAATCATATTACACTTCATAGTTTCATAGGAATTGCATTAATTTATGGGAGAAATAAAATTATTAGTAATAATTTTGTATAATGGAATCTATCATGAATAAATGAGCATAATAACCAATGAAAGGTAAATAAAAAACATACACATCCTATTCTAATAATTTGACAGGAATAATCAATATGTTATGGTAAATAACTAAATAACATTCCATTTAATCAATATGTTGATAATCATTATTGGATAAGCAATAATCAATATAAGAATGTAGATAACTGAAAAAACAAACCATTTAATGAATGTACTATTAATGAAACACATCAAGAGACAATATCATTGAAAATATATCTTGCTTAATATTAAAAGAATTATTAATGAAATAAGTGACTAAATATTGGATGTCATGTTTCCTAGGAACATGACACATCTACTCTTCAGATATGTCCTTAAGGAAACATAAAATCAAGGGTTATAAACACATTTAACAATGTATAGCCAAATGATTAGTCTCATGAGACTACTAATGCATCATTGGTATATCTATAACTAGAACCCACCCGTTTCTTATATAACCAAAGCATTCCCCATATAACAAATAATTAATTTAATTCATAATCAATGTTCCTTATAATAAAATATATTTATTGAGTATTGAATATGAATTTATCTATACTTTCCCAGATAAAAAAATTACATTCACAGTAGATCGTCATATATATAAATGATTTATAGTTTTACAAATAAACATTTCCATGATAAATATTATTTACCTTTAGGGGTTATTTAATTTACAATGATCACCAGGAAGTGACCATTTCATGGGAATGTTGTTAACATAAATAATGATTTAAGGAAGTTATTGTCCACACTAACTTTCCTAAAATTATCAGAAATCATCCAAATAGAGAATAAGGATGGAATTAATAAAATATATCCCCTGTGTACTATATGTAAAATTTAGTGTTGTTATCAATGACGAATTTAAATAACAAAAATAGTGGTTTATAAAATTCTTTATAGAAATATCATTTTTATATTGAAAATCACTTTTGGAGACATAAAACATTTTGAAAATCTACTTCCCTGAAAATAAATTCTAAATAAAATGAATTTATATAAAATTTAATAAATATTTCCTTAAAAATATCCATGTATACAAGAAACAATGATTGAGAGGAATAATTTTCATCAAAGATGGTTATCCCTTACATGTTTTACTAGTTAAAAAGAAATCCTTCTTCTCTCCCAATTTTTAGAGAAGTTGTTTTTTAGGAAACAAAAAAATATTTCAGTACAAATATATAAAAAATAAACATGTGTACATAATTAATAATAAACCATTTCATAAACGATAAATTAAATTCTCAATGAATTTTTATGAAAAATATTTTTGTATGAAAACGTATTCCTTACTAATGATAGAAGTGAAGTTGGATTTTATCTAAAATATATTTTCAATTTATTTTTGTACCCAAGAGTGAAAAAGGTAAAATTATGTGATTGTATCATGTAGAAACATTGGATTATGAAAAATGGTTTTAAATACAATTATTAATTAATTTATTTTAAGTGAAATTCATGAATAAAAAATATTGATAATAATTAAATTTTGATATAAACTCTAACATTGATCACAATGATGATGTGATGATTAATCAATGAAAAAAATAATGTGTATCAAATTTAAATATAAATAAAAAAGTTGAAATACAACATATTATCATATAAAATAATTAGATATTTAATCTTATACTAACATTAATTATTGAAGAAGAAGTTAACCCTATGAATCAAAATTTAGTTAATAAAGCCCTTATGTCACATATACTTTTTTGAATGTGTCTTATAATCATGTATAATGGTTTAAAACATGTTTTTTAATTATTTAATAACCATGTTAATATTTATAATACCATATATGACCCCTGTATAATATCTAAAAACGCATTCATCAATTATTATTCATTATTCTCATTTTTTTCTTTTAAAAATTTCCATGTTTTCATATTAATGATTTGTTATGAAAGTTCCATTTTTTTATATTATATAGTTCCATCATCCCAATATAAACATAATGAAATAATCTAATTATTTATACCATTATTAAACTTTTATGACTAAAAATGGAATATTTTTTCTAGAAATAAATTACATTACATTCTTATAGATGGTATGTCATACATACGCATCAATAACATTTCCATTTTTCAATAACAATTATGGAAAATGAGGTATGTAATATTTCTTCTTTCAATATTGATAAAAATTTCATATATATAATATTTTTTTTTGTAAATATACATATATTAATTATCCATTTTGGGTGATTATGAAAATATAGTCACATCACAACATGATGGTGGTAGTCCACACATATTCGAATGATGTTAAAATCATTAATTAAGTTAAAATATAAGAATGAAAATGATATATATATATATATATATAATTTTATTAATGATTTATATATCAGTAATATCATTACTATTTAATTTATATAAAATATAATTATTATAATTATCCTTATTAAATTCCATGTAATGTTTTAGTGAATGAAGAATCACATATTTTTGCAAGACGATACTCTATTGTACACACGATCAACTTTTTCTATCCCCAATAGTATGTAATGTAAAAATATATATATGATATAGTTACACTATAGGAATTATTATTTGAAAAAAATCACACACACAGAAACAGACACCCAGATATATATATATATTCTAATTTGATCACCATAAGTGGTGGTTTGTGGGGGTAATGGAAAAATGAATGACATATGTTTGCGAGGTGGTAGTCCACTACACAAATGAATGATGATTTCATAAGCCATTTTATAAAATATGGGAAGGTTATAAAACATTCAATTAACCTATTTACATATATATATGGAATATAATGTTTTATTCTATATTTACGGTCGAATAAAAATTTAAATGGGGATGTAGAAAAAAAATGAACCTTGATGAATATTAACTCTTATTCAGTTATCCTCCATAGGATTTCACCGAAAGACATCAAAAGAGGATTTATTTCCAAAATAAGGAATATATGATGAGAGTATGGATGTTCTTATGTGATTTGTGTATTTATTTTATAAAGAAAAACGGTTTTAATGAGTGAAGAAGCGTGGAAATGGGGTGGGATTTTATAATTGATGTGACTTCGACACTTGTAATTTTACAAAATAATAAATTTATTGCAAATTTTATCTTGTAAAAATGATGGAAAATAAATTATTATTTAATCTATAATATATATTTTGTAAATATGGACATATAATTTGTGTTGGAATAGTTGGTGGGCCATTTATAAAACTTATCTTTTTTATTTTAACCCCTCATAAATCTATTTTTACCTTATGCTCGGTAAATATTTTTGACCGTTCTCGCTATTAATTTTGGTAAAAAATTAATTTTATATTATTATAAATCATAATTTATGATATTTTTAAAATTTTGAATCCAATTTTATAAATTCAATTCACATTATTGAAAAAATTTAATTTAAAAATTATCCCACTAGTATGACTAGAAAATAGGGTTTCAAAGAAGAATTTTGAAAGGTTAACAAAGTGAATCGATAAAATATCATTATGAAAAATATCCTAATGAACTAATTTTTATTAATTGAAGGAAAATGTAAAAAAAAATATTTAAATCCAATTTCAAATAAATATTTACATAATAAATATTTTGAATGATTTTTTTGTCATTTAAATTCAGTATTTTTCATTATTCATCAAATAATGGATCATTTCAGAAAAATAAAAACAATTAACAATACAATAACTTTTATTTTAGATTTTAGAAAATAATGTTTAATATTTCAAATATTTTTTCTAATAGTTTAGAAGACAATTTTAAATGATTTGGGAAAAGCACAACTAACAGTCCTTTAAAACAAATTTTAAAAAATTTGATTTTCAATTGAATGATTTTTATTATATGTATAATCAATATATATAAACACTGCATAAAATAATTATACATGTTCATAAAATCCAATTTAATGGCCGGATATACAATATTATGGTTCATGTTTACATAGTTTTATATGTTATATTATTTATTAATGATAATAAATTTAAAAAATATATTTCACGGGTTGTTTTTGATCGGTGTTTTGTGTTAGATACACTGTGGAGTAAAATTTATTTTCATTAGAATTATATTTTGTTACATCCTCCCCGCCTTAAATAAATTTTATCCTGGAAAGTAAAAATTTATCTCATAATTCAAGGGTTTAACATTTGAAAATACCATTCTCAGTAAACATAGAATATAGATGCATAAATAAAATACCCAATTAATAAAATATAAAGGTAAGTAGAAACGTTTTATAGAATAACACATACTTGTGTACTGATTATTTAAAAATTTATAGAATGTAATTATATGGACATGGAATAAAATCATAGATAAATATATAGTAATTGAGGTCATTGATCACAAATAAAATAATAATCAATTAGAAGTTAACAACATCAAATGTAAAATAAAAATAATTGAGAAAAAGGAAGTTCATATCATTAGAAATGATGGAAATAGGATAAAATTTTATTTCTATATCCTTTTTAAATTATTTGTTGAAATATTTTGTTATCTATTAATATAAGGAAATATAATTATGTTATATGTTTGTATTTACTAATTACCATTTCTTCCATAGGTTTTAATTCAATAAATTTCTAATTCATCCCTTACTCTTTGAATTAATTTCAAATAACTTATATGATATTACTGAAGCACTAAAATTAAATTTTAACATATATTAATCCATACGTTGTAGATGAATTTTTTACCATCTATCTAAAAATATTTTACAAACTCAATATTGTTAGAAAAACTATTAAATATAATTCATTAGTTTCTAAATAAAAAAGTAAACACCAATATTTCATAATTAATATTTATATTTCAATTTTTTTAAATATAAAAAATTACCTATAAACCTAGAAATATTGTTGGAAAATGTGAGGTAATAAATTCATTCTGTATTATTGTAATGGGATCAATCCCTAGGACCTTTCTGGATGTGATGAATTGTCCCCGACATGTGAGTTGTTCGTTTTCAGAAAATATGTAAATATAACGCTTTAATTTATCCCAAAACAATTTTACAGATATCCATGAAATAAAATTAATCATTAAATATGTTTTTTACTATGAATTTAAATTCAATAAATTTTTTGATTCTCTAATAATATTATTTGACTATTATTAAAATTCCACTAATGATATTATTTACCCAAAAGGCTATCAATACCATTATACTAATGTCTAAAAAATGTTGAGGTATTATACCTTAAATATATTTTACACTAAATCACATTCTTTCAAAAAAATTCTCTAAAATGTCTCTAATATTTATACAATCCAATAATATAAAACCTAAAAATGTTTTTTAATAAATTAAACATATGATAATTCTAAAAAATAAATACAACAATTGTATCCATAACTATCAGGTTAATAAATACAAATATGCTTATAAGATTCCACACAATCCTTATACAATTCATGGTTTTAGTAATCAAACTACCATTGGTAAAACTACTTTTAATTTTTTTTAATACTATTTGTTTCATTTGTGGTTTATGGATTAACATTCAGAAGAATAAATTGAATTGGATAATTACTAGGTTCCCCACATTTATGACAATGACTATATATGGATCCATTTGATGGGATTTATTTCATTAAATTATGCTCTTCATTTTCCCATGGAATTTCCTTTCATTATGAACATAATTTAAACATATTAAAAAATACATTCCATTAAGACACTTTTCTGGTTGTCTCCTACCATATTTCATACATGGTTTAAATTCATCCTTTATTCCTCCATGGGTTCCAACACTGGAGCTCTTAGAAAATTATATTTATCATTACCATGTATAGTCTTGGATTTAGTTAAGGTATATTTTGTTTTTCAAATAATAGTAAAATAGTGTAGGAATAATCATGATATCTATAAATCCATCTATCAACCCTTTAGGATTCTCATTTTCTGTAACACCCCATGATTTCATAATAATGTATGTTCTTAAAATTCAATAGCTTGTGCTACACGCAACACCGAGTTTGAGCGCACCGCAACTTACCAAACTAGCCGTTCAAAAGTGGTTATTAATAGTATTAATTGGATTTTGAATTTTATATACTCCATATAATTTTAACTTATATATTATGTGTTTCATAGACATATTATAACAAAAAATTCAATTTTTTAGATAAAGAATATATTTTTCAAAAAAATCACTTTTACCACCTTTAAATGGTGAACCCCTTTTAAATCCAATATTTGACTCTTTTACATATTAATTTTGACTAAATAAAATTCTTCCTTAGAATTGGGACATCAAAATCTACTTTGGATGAAATTTTGGTATTTTTATAATAATATTCATATTTCGAGAATAGTGAGAAATAATGTATTTTAATTCAGAACTTCCTTTTAATATAATTTATTTATATGGTTAGATAATATTTTAAATTTGTTTTTAAGTGTAATTAGATTATATTTTAACCCTTTAATCCAATTTTAGCCATTGGAATTAATGTCACTTTGAAATTATATATAAACAGGTGTCAATATTTTGATAGTTATTATTTCTTAAAACACACTATTTGTTTTGACAACATGAATAAATTTTAAATTAATTTATCCAACATATATGTTAGGAATTTGGTAAAATAGACATCATTTTTGACTTTGTAATATCAAATATAATATAGGCTTATTTTTTTGATGATTTATGAAAAACATCAATTTTCATGAATAGTGAAACCACTAAATAGTAGTTAAAAATATGACTTTTTAATTTACATGACATTTCACCGCTTATGTGATTTTAATTTCGAAAATGAATGATACATGGTTTTTGTTAATAAGTGAAACATGGTTCATTAAGATGAAAATAATTTTTGGTGAATAGTAACTTTTGACTATTATTTACCACGGTTAAAGGTAAATAGGGTAATTCAAGGTTAAAAGAATATTATAATAAGACCAAATTATATTAACACATGTCCTAATATTATTGGATGTATCATGGCCAACTATGGGGTTCACTGGGACGATTTTGGTCCCCCATGGAGCCACTTAAGAATTATAATGAAACATTATTTTAATTAACATAAAGTAAAGACAAAAATGACACTAACAAATAACTTTTAGAATATAAATTATTACATGGGGTTATATAAGTCATATTTTTCGACTATAAATAATCAATGGAAAGATAATAAAATTTAGTATATTATGGTAAATTTTTTATAATTTTTAGACATCAAATAAATTAAATTATTTATGACACAACTATGATGTAGTATTTACCTCATTAATAAATGATTAAAACAAATATGATGATTAATATTAAAATAATATCCAAAACCTGTCCAATTCTTATTTGATGATTTTATTTAGACAACGAGTCATCTTATCTTTGACTGTTATTTGTTTGGAAATTTAGAAACCAAATATCACTATATAATAAAATAATATTTTCACACTTTCATTAAGAGCCCCTCCTCCCCCTAATAAAAGGACACGACTTATAACCCATTCCACACACCTATCAAGCTCCTTGGCTCGTCCAACACTAGAAAGAATAATCTCTCAAGATCACCCTCTTCCTCCAAGAAGCCTTACCTTAGGCAGAAGGCACATCACGAAGTCCTTCTAATTCAAATCAAAGGAAGTTACCCAAATTAAAGGTAACACATTCTCTTCAATTATTTTATTTTATTTTGTTATATTTTACATATCCAAATTACCCCAAACACATTTATTAATTTATATTATAACAACACCAGTATCATCAATACAATAGGATGTTTTTATGAGAATTATTTTAACTACAATTACAAACACCTCTTTCTAGTGGGTGAAGAACACACTGTTTCTATGGATGGCTAACTTACACCTCACGAAACGATGATTGTTCGATTATCTCCTACCACCTCTCGTGGTGACCATTAATATGGGAATGTATTTATATATTATATAAATATTATTTTTAATGTTTTCTTTATGCTTTTGTATTTTCCATTAATATCATTATCTTATCGTTTTCATTATGGGTAAAATGTGATATTTGCATTTGAGATAGTGTGGACTCCCGCCCCCTCAAAAAGATATGACTCATTAATTCCTTATGTGGAATGTATAAAGGATGGAATTACAGATATTATATATGATACTATGTTGGAATTATAATATACCTATTATTCATTATGTTTTAATTCCATTAAAATACAAAATATAAATGAAATTAGCATTCATGAGTACATACGGCTTACCATCTCCATGAACGGTACATTTCATTTCTCATATCCAAATGTTATGTACTATTATAAATAGATATATATACCAGATATAATATATATATATATATTATATCTTAATCATGTATATCATTATGGTGATAATGGACTTTTGACCACATGGAAAAATTGTAATTATAACAAGTTCATTTTTTAACTCAAGTTCTGAACATTGATAAATATCCAAAATGTACTCAAATAATTAACTAATTGTTATAGAAAGATAAATAGTGATATAAAAGGATTAAAATATTTGAAAAATGTCCTTAATCTAGTTGAAATTAACTTATCTTTATTATTCAGGAAGAACAAGGAACATACAAGACAACTCGGACTTGAGGTGATGGGTTTCTTATCTCACATTTAATTCTGTGAGATCTCCATTGTTTTCCACTTTTTTATTTCATGTGGTTTATTGTGTACTGCCATTTATTATATATTATCATGATTCCCTTTATATTTATGGTATTTTATAAATCATTTGTTGGTTATTAACTTTTGGTCATACGACTCAATTGATTACAATGAAGTAAGGGTTTTTCATCTCACTTTTTATTCCCGTTAGATTCATGCTATATTTGACACTATTTACATTTGTGTAGTGTATGTACTATCCATGATTGTATTCTTGGTTTAATGTAATTTAATTTATTAGTATTTACATATTCATCGTATGATCCTTTTTTCATGGGTTGTATGATTAATATGTTACCAAATCGTAAGGGGAATTTCAAATTTCAATTTCCACTCAATGGGAATTCACATGCTTCATTGATTATTTTACTCCCTGATTATGTGTGGAATAACTATTTATTATTTATTTCCACTCCCATTTATGTGGTTATACATTTTATACATATAATTACTAAATTTATAATTTCACAAGGCATTAATATAATCTTGTTGTTAACTCAATTTCCATTCACTGAGTTAATCATTCAAGTCATTGGTGTTGTCTTTACAAGAATATGTTTGAACATCCTCTGATTTATTTACACTGAATATCCAATCATATTGAGTGTATTTATATTTGTCACAGATAATTATATCATTGATTTATCTTTTACCTGTGGATATTATCTTTATAAGGGGTTTCATCGCAATTTACATTCCTTCGAGACTTCTTTGTTGTTATGCACCAATTTGCTTTTATATGGTGTATATATTGTCATTTTACATAGTATATAATTCCCATGGTTTTATATAGTTATGATTACCTAAATTATTTGTATTCATGAATCTCTCATTTGGACAGTAACTCTAACTAAAATACCATTTTAAATGTTTTAAAATTTTATTCTTCTGAATCTTTCTCATAAATGTCCACATTTGAAAAATGGTTTTAAGGTTTTATTTATATAAACATTAACATTTTAAAAATAAAATTCCTTTTAAAAGTTCAATGTTTTTTGGGACACATTGATTTGAAAATCTATTTTTAAACGGCTTCTTGTCAAATAGTGTGACCTTTAAATGTTTTCAAGAAAACGAAGATATTTCTATCAAATAGTTTTGATGATTATATTCTTCTATGTCAATATACTTCATTATTATCGATTGTGCTTTTTATGTTACAATACAATCTTCCATATTGTATTGAATGAGTTATGTTTTACTGTGGATGAGATACTTTTATACCATTATTGGTTTGTGGATAAAGTATTGACATTTCGTATGCTAGTTTTAAGACAATGTTTTATGTTATTTTTCAAATTTTTCCAATGAGGAATGCATTGGACATAGTAAGGGATAGGTGGGGCCCACTATCGCTCCTCGATGAATTTGTTGGTCGCTTGAGACAAAATAGTATCTTGGCACTAGGACTTGACAAAATCTTATTTGTAGTCTTGGCAGAAGGCCTAGACTATATTGTTATTAAGTCTGGCATTATGCACTCCATCATTATCAAAGTGGATATTGATATTTCATGTGGTTATTCGATGAGTAGAATACCAATGACTTTGTTTTATTATGTAATTATTTACTCAGATCATATTTCTACCATAATGTGTTCATGTTTATTATTTATAAAGTCGTGTGTTTTCAATTATTCACCATGCCTAATTTTTATGTTATATTCCACTGTATAGCTTACTCTTACATAGCATTTGAGATCACCCCTCTCTCATGTTTAATTTTCCTGGGATATAAAAAAGTTATTTATAAGGGACTTGCAGGAATAATAATGGAGGCTTGTATGTTTCTAATGGAATGTGTTAGTGTCATTTTTCTTTCCATGTTGTAGTGTTTAATTTCTATATGTATCTTATTACCAAAACTACTAAACTGATTGGTCATTCGGGACTTGATTCCTTGTAATCATGCCAATGTATTAAAATAATGCACCGACTCCTAGAGTATGGGGTCGAGGAGTTACAGTTTCTATCAGAGGAAGTTTAGTACAAACCATGGAAACTAGATTTTGATAAACTCGGTTTAGATCACATTAACCTAAGATAGAATTCGAGGATTAGTATGGAAGAAATTCCAAGGATATTGGTAATATAGAGATTTTTGTATTTCTTAAGAATTACATCCTTGTCTGGATACAAGCATGTAGAAGCGGCTCTGGCACAGATGTACCTAGTAGTGAAAACGTCGACATGGAGTTTTGGGCATGACCTGAGGTATCTGGGTACACGACAATGGAACATGTTGCATTATTGGTTATGACACTCCCAGGGGATATGCTTAGGATAATTTTCTTTCTCTTTAAAAACTGATTTGAAATATTTTAATATAAGATGAGAATAAATGACCTTGGTTGTTCATAAGGGTTTTTAGATTTAAAATAACATGTCATGATATTCTATAAATGATTTTATGACTATTAATAATCACAAAATGCTTTCTGGTTTTAGTCGATGGCTTAATTCCAAGGAAGTCATAGTATGTTTGAGCTTGATGTACATGGTTCGAATGGTGGTGTAAATGAGCAAAAAAATAGAGTGTTGATAAGCATAAATGATATCGTGTTCATGAAGAATTAGTTTTCAAAAACTATGATCAGCAATATATATAGTAACCCACTCCCGGACACAAAAAGGAAGGGAAACTTAGTGAATGATAATAACACCCCCAGTGAAGACCATAGAGAAATGAAAGCTAATTTTCCATCATGCAGGAAATGTGGATGGAGACACCTTGGAAGGTGTCTTAATGGATCAATGAAATGATTTATGTGTGGGAAAGAAGGACATAAAGTAAATAATTGCTGAGGAAAAATGAAGAGTACTGTAGAGGAAAATAAAAATTGTCATAAGAATCCATTTACAGTCATTTTTCATAAATATAGGGGACCTGGCTACTACCCGAGTGAATTCCCTATTCTATAGGATATCCTCTTGGTCAAGGAAGAAGCTATGTTGAAATAAATGGGTGGAGATATGTTTAAAATTTATTTGTGTTGGGATTACTTTGGAAGTCTTTTCTATTGTACTTCTGACCCTGTAGTTTGTCACGTGAAAATGATATTTGATGAATAATTATATTTTATCTTGTGGATATAGTTATAAATAAACATTTGGTTTTATTTGATAATTGATTTTGAGGAAATTACAAGTTATTAAATTTTGGAATAAAAATGCGAGGTATGAGATAACATGTGTGATGAAATTATGTTATAGCTATTTTGAGGAATCTATCTCATTTTTGGGAATATTATAAAATTATATAGTTTTTGAGAATGGACAACATGTAGACCGTGTGAGAACCCATCTCTTCAGAGAACACTATAGGAATCAAACCAACAACCATAGTGCGATTCGGATTTATTGCCTACCACTGGACTACGTGACGTCCATGGTTAGTGTGACTAATTCATTTTAGTTAAATGATTTTATTGATCAATAATAAGTAGATTTTGAATCTTATGTATTATCAAATGGATATCCTTAGTATAGGCAAATGATTTGGGGATTAAGTAATAAATGTTATTTTGGAAGATGTTAACTCTATTGGGAATACTATAAGCAAAATGAAAAATTGAATACTAAGGGATTTCATTTAAATATTAAAGGTTTTTTACCGACATTATTATTGTGTATTTATATAGATTTGGGTAATTTATTGAAATAATTAAACTATCCTAGAGAATATTTGGTTCGGTTAATTACTTTTAATTATGTGAATTTATGAGTAGTCGTTATTATTTGGAGATACAATTTAACGTGGAAAACTATCTAGGAAAATTCTTCTTAGTTTTGGGTTTCAATATTAGTTTGGATTATATTAAAATATTTTATGGACAATAATTTGTTGAATGGTATCTATTGAACTTTGGGTATTGTTGGTTTAATTTTTGAAATTATAAATAATATTTCTTTCTCTAATGTATAATCCATTTTTTAGATCATCTGATCTTTTACTAATAATTTTGTTTTTAGTTAATCTATAAAGAAAATGGAAAAATATAGTTCATCCATTGTGGATTATGTGATTCTCTATAAAAGTAAATTATACCGCTTTAGGTGTGACCAATTCATCATTAATACTCATCATTTGGAGTGAAATATGACTTTGTGATAAGAATTAGATAAAGGATGAAACTCTACTTTTCAAGTGTATTGTTGTTTTCTTATACTTTGAATAAATTAATTATTAAATTTTAGGTAAGGGATCTTAAAACCAAAAATGTGTTATCTTAATGCTTTATGTTTTGTTGAACTGATGATCTTTTATATCGTCATAGGTTGATGGCTTTGAGGCCCTCAATTTTACACTTGTTTATGATTGATGACCTCAAACACTCCCTATATATAATTAAATTATTCCTCCAATTATTTTTCTCTAATTTCCACTAATGTTATATTAATCGATATCATAATTTAGTGGTGACTTTTTGAGATCTTTTTCCCTCTTATTGAGACTAAATTTTATTAACCCATTTTTCTATTTGGGTTTTCCACAAAGGTATTTTACTATTTTAACCTCTTATTTTTGAAGAGTAATTTCAAATTGTGAGCACACAATTTATTGATGGATGTGAGAATGTAACACCCCATGATTTCATAGTAAGTTATTTTCTTTAAATTCAATAGCTTACGCTACACGAAACACTGAGTTCGAGCACACCACGACTTAATATACCAGCCATTCAAAAGCGGTTATGCATAGTATTAACTGAATTTTGAATTTTATATAATCCATATAATTTTAACTTATGTATTATGTGTTTCTTAGATATATTATATGACCAAAATCAATTTTTTAGATAAAAAATGCATTTTAAAAAAAATATCTATTTGACCACCTTTTAATAGAGAACCCTTTTTAATTCCAATATTTGACCCTTTTACATATTAATTTGGGAAAAATAAATTTCTACCTTATAATCGGGACATCAAAATTTACTTTGGATGAAATTTTGGTAAATTTCTAATAATATAAATTTTTTTGAATAGTGAGAAATAATATATTTTAATTAACAATTCCTTTTAACAAAATTTATTTATATGGTTAGATTATATTATTAACTGATTTTGAAGTGTAATTAGAATATATTTTTACCATTTAATCATGTGTTGGACATTGGAATTAATTTCACTTTTGAAATTAAATATAAACAAGTTCCAATCTTTTGATAGTTAATGTTTCTTAAAAACACGCTATTTGTTTTGACAATAAGAATTATTTTTAAAATAATTAATCCAACTTTTATTTTTTTAATTTGGTAAAATATAAATCTTTTTTAAATTTGTAATATTAAATATATCTTAGGCTGAATTTATGGTATTTTTCTTGAAAACTTCAATTTTGATGAATAGTGAAACCACTTAGTAGTAGTTAAAAATACGACTTATTCATTTAAATGATATTTTACTGATTTTGTGATATGAATATCAAAATTACAAGATAAATGGTAGTTGTCAGTATGTAAAATATGGTTAAATAAGATGAAAATAATTTTGGTGAATAGTAACTTTTGACTCTTATTTCTCACTGTTAAATATAAATACAGTAATTCAAGGTAAAAATAAAATTATAATAATACAAAGATACCCTAACAATTGTCCTAACCTTATTGGATGAGTCATGTCCGACAATGGACATTCTTTGGTCGATTTTGGGACCCCATAGAGCCACTTAAGAATGATAATGACACTATTTTAATTAACATAATTTAAAGACAAAAATGATACTAAAAAATATCTTCTAGTATATCAATTATTACATTGGGTAATATAAGTCATATTTTAGACTACAAATAATCATTGGAAATATAAAACTATTTCCTACATTATGGTAATTTTTTAATAATTTTTAGACATCAAATAAATTAAATTATTTATGACAGAATAATGATGTAGTAGTTACCACATTAATAAACGATTTAAATAAATATGATTATTAATATTAAAATATTATCCAAAAACTGTCCAATTTTTATTTGATGATTTTATTTGAATCATTAATCATCTTATAATCGACTTTAATTAGTTTTTACCATTAGAGAATTTTATCACTATATAATAAAATATTATTTTCACACTTTCATAAAGAGTCCCACCTCCCCCTTATAAAAGGACATCACTTATAACTCATTCCACACACCTCTCAAGCCCATTGGAACGTCCAAACCCTACCTAAATATTCACTTAAGATCCCTATATTCCTCTAATAACCCTTACCTTAGGCTGAAGTCACTTTAAGAAGTCCTTTTGGTTCAATTCAAAGGAAGTTACCCAAATTAAAGGTAACACTTTCTCTTAAATTCTTTTGTTTTATTTTGTTTTATTTTACTTATCCAACCACAAAAAACAATTTTATTAATTTGTTTTATAACCAAAAAAGTATCTTAAATAATCTAGGATGTTGTTATTAGAAGGATTCGAACTACACTTACACACACCTCGATCTAATGGGTGAAGAACATATTGTTTTTGTGGATGGTGATCTAACACCTCACGAAATGATGATTGTTCGATAATCTCCTATCGTATCTCATGGAGACCATTAAGATGGCAATATATATATAAATATGATATATATATTATGTTTATGTTCACTTTTTCTTCTTCTTTATTTTCCATATATATCATTATTTTATGGTTTCCATTATGGGTAAAACACGATAATTTCATTTGAGGATGTGCGGACTACCACCCCTTCCAAATGATATGACTCGTTAATGCCTTATGTGGAACATATAATGGATGGAATTAATGATATTATATATGATATAATACTGTAATTATAATATATCTTTATATAATTATGTTATAATTCCATTAAAAAACAAAATAGAAATAAAAGCAGCATTCATGTGTATGTACGGTTTACCGTATCCATGAATGATACATTTCATTTATTAGCTCAAAATGTTATGTCCTAACATAAATAGATATATATAATAGATATATATTATATCTATTATATCTATTTCATGTATATAATTCTAGAGATAATGGACGTTTGACAACATGAAAAAATTCTAATTATAACAAGTTCATTTTTACTCATGTTCTCAACATCGATAAAATATCAAAAATGTACTCAAAAAATTGACTAATTTTTATAGCAAGGTAATATGTGATATTAAAGTAATAATAAAATTTAAAAATTTCTCTAATCAAGTAGAAATTAACTTATGTTTATTATTTAGGAAGAACAGGGAACATACAAGACAATTCGTACTTGAGGTAAGGGGTTTCTTTTATCACATTTAATTCTGTGAGATTTCCATTGTTCTCCACTTATTTATTTCTTGTAGTGTATTTTGTACTGACAATTGATATATATTATCATGATTCTCTTTATATTAATGAAATTTTGTGATTCATTTGGTGGTTATTAACATTTGGTCATACGAATCAATTAATTACTACGAAGTCAGGGTTTTTCATCTCACTTTTTATTCCCGGGAGATTCATGATATATTGGCCACTATTTCCATTTTTGTTGAATATATACTATCCATGATTGTATTAATGGTGTAATATAAATTAATTTATGAATGGTTACATCATTATTGTATGATCCTTCTTTCATGGGTTGTATGTTTCATAAGATACCAAATCGGTTAAGGAATTTCAAATTTTAATTTCCACTCATGGGGCTTTACGCATACTTAATTGATTATTGTACACCATTATTATGTGTAGAATCACTATTTATTATTTATTTACACTCCTATTTGTGTGGATATACTTTTTAGAAACATAATCACTCAATTGATAATTTCTCAAGTCATTGATATAAACCTGATCTTAACTCAATTTACATTTATTGAGTTAAACATCCATGTCATTGGTGTTATTTTTACAAGAATTTATGTGAATGTCCTCAGATTGATTTAAACTTAATATCCAATCATAGTGACTGTATTTATATTTTTCACACATTATTATGTCTTTAATTTACCCCTTACCTAAGGATACTGTATTTATAAGGGATTCCATCTCAATTTACATTCCTTTGAGACGTGTTTGTTGTTATGCACTAATTCACATTTATATTGTGTATATACTATTCTATGACATAGTATTCAATTCTCATGGTATTATAATGTTTTTATTATCTCAATTATTTCTATTCAAGGGTCTCTCATTTGGATAGTAACTCTAAATAAAATACCACTTTAAATGATTTAAAAATTTATTCTTCAAAATCATTTTCATTAATGTCCATGTTTTGAAAATGGTTTTAAGGTTTTATTTATATAGAAATTAATGTTTTAAAATTAAAATTCCTCTTAAAAGTTTCAAATTGTTATCAAACACTTTGATTCAAAAATATATTTTTAAGCAGCTTCTTCATATATTGTGTGACTTTTTATTGTTTTCCAGAAATAGGGGATATTTTTCTCAAATTGTTTTGATGATTATTTTAATCTATTTTAATATCAATAATTATTCTCTAATGAGGTTAATCTGTTATAATACAATATTCCATATTGTATTTCATGAGTTAGGATTGATTGTTTATGTGTTGTTTTCATACCATTCATGGTTTGTCGATAAATTATTTCCATTTTGTATGCTAGTTTTAATATGAATGTTTATGTTATGTTTCAAACTTTTTATATGATGAATGCATTGGACTTAGTAAGTGTTGAGTGTAGCCCACTATAGCTCCTCAATGCATTAGTAGGTATACTGAGACAAACTAGTGTCTTGGCACATGGCCTTGACAAAATCTTATTTGTAGTCTTGGCAGAAGGCCTTGATTATGTGGTTATGAAGTCTAGGATTATGCATTCCATCATTATGAAAGTGGATATTGATATTGCATGTGGTTATTCAACTAGTAGAATACCCATGACTATGTTTTATTATGGAATTATTTACTCACCTCATATTCCTTCAATAAAGTGTTCATGTTTAATATTTGTGAAGTCATCTGTTTTCAATTATTCACCAAGCCTAATGTTTATGTTATCTTCTGCTATATTTCTTACTCATACTAATAATTCGATCTCACCCCTCTCTCATATTTCATTTTCCCAGGATACAAAGAAGTTACATATAAGTGACTTTGTAAGAACCAAATTTTTTCTATAAAAGACTTTGGAATATTCTTGATGTTTTCCAGAGTAGCGCCTTCAAATGGCATGCGATTCTGAGCCCCTGTGTGGCCGGAATTAAATTTTTGGTTCATTCACACTGGGCACACCAAATAAATGGGATAGATCCTAAATGGTAATTCGAATATAACATCTGAGAGTACAGATGGGTCCGAAATGGGGTGTTTACACTTGGAGCGACATAAAGCATGTCGGCGTGGGACGTTGGGCCCCTCACCCGTTAACGAAACGTTAAACGGATAAATAAAATAACTAGTTTATTCATTTAATGGTTAAAATAAATTTTCTATTAAATAGTTTCTTGGATAGGAAAACTGAGGGCATCGTTGAGTCTGGAACTTGTTGTTTACCCTAGGAAGGGTGTAATTTTCGTGGGTGAGGCCCTTTGGTGCAAAATGCCTCCAGGGGTGTTTTTGTAATTTAGCAGCTTCAATCGTTAAATTCTATATCTCTTGAATGGAGGCTCTGATGAAAATTCTGAGACCGCCGTTGTGCATGGGAGGTGGTTTATAACATAGGGGAGGCTTAACCTTGAATCCGTCGAGAGTTTCGAATGCGGGTTAATTTGAGGGTTTAAATTATTTAATTTTTTAATTAATTTTTTCTTAATTTTAACTAAAACCCACCCCCTTATTCCCCATTTCTCATCCTCTGGTGAATCCCTCTCAATGTAACTCCTCCATAAATCCCTCCTCCATCCTCTTCCTTGGATCAGGACGAGGGCGATAATAGTGAGGTGTGTATCGACTGTGATGCGTCGGGCTGCGCCCTAGCAGGTAGGAGTTTTCATTTTGCGTTTTAATATCTAAACCTTTATTTAAAGTTCAATTTTATTTTCTAACTATCGTCATTTTGTCGAGAGAGGGATAGTTTTGAGTATATATCAATCCTGACTTTCGAAAGAATCTTTCGAATCAAATATTTGAGTCCCGATGAGCCCGGGGTGGCCCTGAGAATTTTTCCGGTGAAGGATGGGGTTTTCCGATGAGGATCCAGCTTTCCGGGAGGCGGCGGTCCATAGTGGTGGTGGTCCTTGGCAGCTCAGTAGTAGGGAGGCATGGTGGTTGGCAGTAGGATGGTATGCCAGGAGCAGGTGAGGCGGCATCACGGCGAGCAGGCATCCCGCGGGGCGGTCAATGCGCGAATGGAGGACAGGGGTTGCGGCGCGCGACCCCGCGGGGGAACCAAGACCTGTGTTAATCAGTTCTCCACGTGGGACAACCTTTCCTTGGCCGGTCTTAAGGTGCACCGCAGGTCCATTGCCGGCCCGTGCGGCTGAGCCGCAGGCTGGCACTGCGAACCGGGCCGGCCCATACCAGGCGGACTGGCCGAACCAGGCCGGTCCAGCCCAAGGGGTTCGTCCCCTCTGATTTTGGACACCTGTATCTTCCACTACAAGAGTCCATTTTTCATGCCATCTATGACAGTGCAAACCCTAGCTCGAGGCAGATAATATGAGTTGGTTTTTGGGGTTTTGACTCTTGAGATGGGGGCCTCGGAGGAGCGAAACATACCTTATACGGATTAACATTTTTACAGGGTACTTTTTTTGAGCGGCGCAGACACAGACAATGTCTGTTTTGAGCGCCGTTAGTGGCATTGTGACCCTTGATCCAAGACAATGATTTCCAAGTGATTTCAGGGTGTTGAAGCTGGATTTGATGTGTGGTCCCCACAACCCATCTTTTAAGCTGTGAGCAACGTTTTGTAAATTATTCATCGGATGTTTGTTCAGGGTGTGCGAGCAGTCGATTCTGGTTGTTTTTCTGAGGGAATTGTAATGGCACAATCCACCCGCTTTATTTCTGAACGATTTTGTGGGCCCCATGAGGGTATTTTTGGGAGTTGGTGGTGATTTCTATCTTTATCACCAGGTTTTTGTTTCGGGCGAATGGATAGTCAATGTTGTGTACTATTTTGAGAGAATCGTAAGGGTGTGATCTGTTCGTAGCACTTCGGGACCGGGATGCGGGTCCCCCGTAGCACCGCTCATGTGCGGTAGGGAAATATGCATCTTTTTCTCTGGATATCTGTTGCACTCAATTGAGAAGTCAATTTAACCTGTTTTCCTGAGGGGATCGCAATGGTGCCATGCACCTGATTGTTTTTGGGGCTGAGTCTCGGGACCACGGGACATCGTTCGGGCAAAAAGTAGTGTGGAAGGACTTTTACATAATATGTCTGTTGTAGGTGATTAAATATATTTTCTCTCATGTTTTTCGGTGAGGATTACAATGGTGCAATCCGTTTGGATGTGCGGAGCCTCTTTCAAGATCTCATTAAATGTGGAAGAATGAAAGGTGTACCAGTGGTGGTTCTTCCTGTGGTGTTTGTAGGGAACCCTAGGCATGTGATCTCGTTCACACCTGTGTGAGTGAAGTTAGTGTTTAAAGAGATGTGGTTGGTCGTGCTAGGGCTGTGGAGGAAGCAGTTTGGCAATGTTTTTTTTATGCCTTTTTGCATTGACAATGGGTGTCATGTCCACGATTGCCTTGGGATGGCAATGTGGTATACTCTGGTATTATACGAGAATTCTTGGAGGTACATGTTGTAGTTTTTACCTGAGAACGTTTGTTCTTGGTTTGGAGATGAGCTGGGGCCACATGTCGTGTGGGCCCCATGGGCGTGTTCTATTCTACATTACATAACTTTGACCTCTCATGACGTAGAGGTACCTCCTGTTCTCGATGGTTTCGACCAGTGGGGTTGAGTGGGTTCCCCCTTTTTCTATTCTTGATGGGTTGGCCGGAAGAGTTGTTTGGGTTCCCCTATTTCTTTAGCTATGAGGGGTTTTAGTATCGTGTCCCTTTCACCAGACTGCAGCATCATTTATGACTATGTGCGTTCGTATAGTGTGGGTGTTTATCCACTTTCTGAAGTGACTTGTCTCAGTCCACTTGGACGGTTACTTAGCAGATTGAAGCATGATCTCTTTGACGGGCCCGAGGAGTTACTCGCGTCCCTTCGTGTACCCTGGTAGAGTTTTTTGGGTATAGGGGTGACCAAAACATTACACGGGCCCCGATCCTCTACCCAGAATGTTTCTTCCATTATGGTAAGGAGCCCCCAGTGAGCCCTGGGCACATAAACCCTTGCTGTGTATCGAGATCAAATCTTCCTTCCATGATCTATCGTGATGTGTTTCCCACTACGTGTTCCGGTTACCAGTGCGGTACCATCCAACAGTGACGACTAGTGAGGTACCATCCAGTAGGGATGGCCAGTGGTTTCCCATCCATCAGGGATGGCCTGTGGGATACCATCTAGTAGGGATGGATATAGTGGTTCTGGGTCTCCCTCCAGCATATTAACCATTTGCGGGGATAGGCAGTGGGAACTCGTCGACATTGAGAAGACCTTTCGACTATGTGACAATGACAAGGTGTGGCTTGAATCTCCCCTATAACTCTCAATTAAGAGGGGAACTTTCTCTACCGAGACACATCCTTGTGGTGGGACCTAAAACTGTGCGGGCGAGTTAGTTCCACCAAAAGCAGATAGTGTCAAGGTGTGGTTATTGGAGCCCCAGGACTTGCAAGTTGGGGTAGGCGTATAGATACAGGGCATCGATGGTGTTTACATCTGGGACTGTTGGTTACTCACTTTCATGGACTGATCTACAGGAAGAAGATCCCCTTACGATCTTGTTTGGGTTTCTTGAGCGAGCATATTTATGTGTATACCTTATTCTAGTACCCACTCCCTGGGTTTTGGTTACTCTCCTTCCAGGAGTGGCGAAGACGTGCGGGGTATGCCATGTGGTTTCCGTGTCTAGCTTCTTGTGGTTGGACGAGTCTACTCTCATGCTATAGGTAGTGAAGACTCAATGAGAAGTTTAACTTCTCACCGCATCTATCTCCTTATGTTTGGATGAGTCTACATCCTTCCTCTTATTGGGTTGATTTGTACTCTTTACTTCACTCTCAGTTGTTGTCCTTTACAATTCCCTATTCGATCTACTGCTCATATCTTCAGTACCTCCTTTGTTTCTTCCTCAAGACTTCGGGACAACCTACATAGTATTTTTATACTCGCCCATGGTCGGGAATTTCCCACACTTGGTGTGCCCTTGCAGATGACGAACAGGTTGGTTGTGACATTAGTAGAGATTAAGAGTACAGGATCTTGGACCTCGTGTGGTGGTCGTATTCAGGTTCTAATTGTGGGACTCTCCCAGCTGTTTACTTTATTTACCTCATTCCGGGCTATGGCACTTTTCTGGTTGGGTGCATGTATTTTCCTTTTCTTTTCAGTTTACCTTCAGCTTCTACCTTGTACACTTTAGAGGTCGATACACTTTTGTTGTTGTTTATAGCATTTAGTACATTACTTTTCTTTTTTACTCTACACTTCTATATTGAGTGGGTTGCGTGTGTGTGTACAGGTACTCAGGAAAAGGCCTTTCCAAGTTGTTTAGCATTCAGCACTTGTCGCCAGCCCCTGGCCTATGGAGGCGGGTTTGGGGTAGTTGTGGCTCAAGCCCAGGTAGGGTCGGATTATGATAAAGTGGTATCAAAGGTGGTGCATTCATTAGGACGTTGTTCAGACTTCCCTAATAAGGAATTGGTTGGGATTTAGGGAAACAATGTCAATGTGTCTCGAGAGTGGATCTCAGGCCAGAGAGTCTAGTGATGGTGCAGTGATTGAGGTATCTATTCACTGGGACCCTGATAACCTGCATGTTGACTCAGCTTGCTGAGACACCAGTTGTAGGGAAGATTGATTTTTTGCATCACATAGGATTTAGTCTTGACTATCCTTCTTACGTCAGCTCCACATTGTTGTTAATGTTATATATATATATATATATATTATCATCTTATCATGACACTCCTTGATATCATTTAGGATTTCTCTACAATGACATCCAGCCAGGATACCATCTTTTGGTCGTGACGACGACCCTGTGAGCTACAAGGCCTCAGTTCAAGACCCATCATGTGAGTCCCTTTCTCCAGGTGGGCCGGTAGGAACACCCCTAACTGGTGAGCTGCAGACAGCTTCAGCAATGCAAACGAAGCATGAGCGCAGGTTGAGCGTGCTCTATGAGTTCCAGCGGCAGAGACCACTGAGGTTCAGTGGTGAGCCAAACCCTGAGGCTGAAGTGGTTTGTCTAGAGATAGTGGTTCGCCACTTCAGGATTGTGCAGATGCTGATAGATCTAATGGTGTATTTGGCCACCGGCCATTTCCGTGGATTAGCTGAGCGTTGGTGGAGTCTAGTGATTCAGTTTCTTGATGAGTTGTCACTTTCGCGGGGCGACATTTAGCTGTTGTTTCATGAGGAGTTTTACCCTTCCTTCTTATGCTCCATCCAGATCAAGGAGATCCTTAGGTTTCAGTAGGGAGGGATGATGGTGACTGAGTACGCAACTAGGTTCCCAAACCATACACGTTGTTACTCAGACTTGGTCCATGATGGCAACATCTGAGCGCGGATGTTCGAGCAGGGTTTCCGCAGGGAGATCCGTGCTGTCATAGTACCCTTGGAAATTTTCACATATGTCGGGGTACTAGAGCAGGCACTGGTGATAGAGATATTTTGGTCATGCTCTATAGATTCTGGTGGTAGTAGGCTCGATGGAGCCGAGATGTCTGCCATAGCTCATGGGCGTCAGCAGACAGAACCTCGATGCAGGCAGCCTTCCACCCGCAGGTTTCGGAGACGTGGTCGTGCAACAATGGAGCAGCAAAGTTCAAGGCCTCAGCCGAGAAGACCCTTCTATGATTGGACTCCGGGCCATGGTCGTACACCACAGGGGTGCTGAAGGACACCAGTGCATCCCGGAGAGAGTCAGTGTTATGCTTGCAATAGGTGAGGTCACCTGGCTGGAGACTGCCCGACCAGGCAGACTAAAAATATTGGGCAGGAAGCGGGTGCACCACCACGTCAGAGGCATCATCGTGATCAGAGTAGTGCCCAAAGAGGCGGTGCTTGTAGAGGGGTGGGAGGAGATAGAAGTGGAGTAAGACCTTACGAGATCTTCCTAGAACCACTAGGTGGTCCACGTCAGGCTCCAAGAGCGGACATTTGGGACCACCGACAACCGCGGGTTTTGGATTTCTCTGATCCTGCATAGAATGAGTTGATAAGATATATGCTCCACAGATCTTATACTTTTTGAAATATAATTGTTAGACTCTTTGTGTGAAATTATTTTCTCCATATTCCTTTCTTGAGGTGTTACCAGGGTGATGCGGGGCATCGGTGTAACCTGGTGTCAGTAGAGTAGAAGACGTGGAACCATTTAATTAGTCAATGGTGTCGACTTCTTCGTTCTCTGAGCATGTGAGAGAGTCTAGGTCGTGGGACATCAACTGTGAAATCATGTGTGACCAGGTATCCTTGGGTGTTTCACCATATGGATATTATGAAGTAGGGAATCCTATTGTATTGTCCCAGGTCCAAATGGTGATTCCAGTCACTACATGCGACGTCTGGGTTCGGTCGGGGAGGTGAGCTACCCCTGGGAGCCTTCGGGCCATTTGAAACCATGAAAAGGGATGGCAAGGTTCCCTACCTCATTTCCTTAAACCCGAGGTCAGGTGTGGTTGCATGAAATCTCCCACGTGGATCACCTAAGAAGAAGTGTGCGTGCTCTAATGCACGTCATCGGCAAGGGAAGACCTCGCATGAACAGATCAAATCCTTTGGTCTGTGTGCGGTGGCGTATGACTGTGAAAGAGTTCTTCGGGGTACGTGAGAGCTAGTTTTGGGCATAGTACCCGAAGTTATTCCATGGTTTTTCTTTTCGAGGATGAAAATATTGAAGGAGGGAATGATGTAAGAACTTGGTTTCTGCTATAAAAGACTTTGGTATATTCTTGATGTTATTCCTGAGCAGCACCTTCAGACAACGTGCAATTCTGAGCCCCGGTGTGGCAAAAATTAAATTTTCTGTGTGTTCATTCGGGGCATGACAAATAAATGGGATAGCTCCTAAACCGTAATTTGGATCTGAAATATGAGAGTACGGATGGGTCCGAAATGGGGTGTTTACCCTAGGACTGACATGAAGCATGTCAGCATGGGATGTTGGGACACCTCGCCCATTAACGGAACGTTAAACTGATATAATAAAATAAAATATTTTTTCGTTTAATTTTTAAAATCAAGTATCTCTTAAATGGTTGCTCGGATAAGAAAATCGAGGGCAATGTTGAGTCCGGAACGTGCTGTTTACCCCCAGAAGGGTGTAGTTTTTGCGGGCACAACCATTCTGCGAAAAATGCCTCCATGGGTGTTTTCTTAATTTAGAAGCTTCATACGTTAAATTTTATAACTCTTGAACAGATGATCATATTAAATTTCAGAGAGTGTTGTTGTGCTCCGAAGGTGTTGTTTACCCATTGGGAGGCTTATCTTCGACTTAGTCGAGAGTTTCAGATGCGGGTTAATTTGAGGGTTTAAAATAATTAATTTTTTAATTAATTTTTTCTTTATTTAAACCTAAACCCACACACTTCTTCCCCATTTCACCTCCTCTAGAGAAACCCTCTCATGGTAGCTCCTACAATAAGCCCTCATCCATCCTCTTCCTCCAATCAATATGGTGGAGACAACGATGAGGTACATATAGACCGTGAAGCGTCGGGCTACACCCCTGCAGGTAAGAGTTTTCATTTTGCATTTTAATTTTGAACCATTATTTCATGTTCAATGTTAGCATATAATTTACACTATTTTGTCAAGATAGGGCTAGTTTTGTGTAGATCTCGATCCAGGCTTTCGAAAGAATATTTCGAATAAAAAATCCGAGTCTCGGGGTGGCCTTGGGAATTTTCCGGCCAAGGATGGGGTTTTCAAGCGAGGATCCGGCTTTATGGGAGGCGACGATCCTCAATGGTGGCGGTCCTTGGCAGCTCGGAAATTGGGTGGCGCGGCAGTCGGTAGAGGGGTGGTCAGCCGGGAGTGGGCGAGACTGAATTGTGGTGAGCGGGCAGCCTGCAGGGTGGTTGGCGCGCGAACGGAGGATCGGGGTCACGACGCGCGACCCTGCGGTAGAACCAAGACCCGCGTCTAGCGGGTCTTCACGCGGGACAACCGACCCTCGGCTGGTTTGAAGGTGGACTGTAGGTCCTATTCTTCCCCGCGTGGTTGAACCACGAGCTGGCACTACGAACCGGGCTGGCCGGCGCGGGGCGACCCAGACCAGGCGGACCGGTCGGACCTGGCCGGTCCAGCCCAATGGGTTTGTCCCCTCTGATTTTGGAAACCCATATCTTCCACTACAGGTGTCTGTTTTGCATGTCATCTATAGCAGTGAAAACCCCGGCTCAAGGTGGATAATATGAGATGGTTTTTGGGTTTTTATCTCGGGATATTGGGGCCTCGGTGGATTGTCACGTACTTTAAGCGGATTGGCGTTTTTTCAGAGGTTCTGGTTTTGAGCGACGCGGACACATCCGATGTCCGTTTTGAGCATTTTCAGCAGGGTTGGGACCCTGGTGTCAAGACAAATATTTCCTAGTAGTTTTCGAGAATTCATGCCGGAGTTGAGTCATGGGCCCCACGACTTGTCTTTTAAACTATAAGAATCTTTTTGTGACTTGTTCATCGGACATCCGTTCAGGGCGTGCGAGCAGTCGATTATGGGTGTTTTTATGAGGGAATTGCAATGGTGAAATCCTCCCACGTTAATTCATCACGATGGTGTGGGCCCCATGAGGGTCATTTTGGGAGTTGGCTGTGATTTCTATGTTTACCACCGGGTGTTCATTTCGGGTGAATGAATGGTCAATGTTGTGTACTTTTTCGAGAGGTTCACAAAGGTGTGATTCGATCATAGTGCTTCAGGACCGGGATGCAGGTCCCACATAGCACCACTCGTGTGTGGTATGGAAATATGCTTCTTTTTCTCCGGATATGCATTTAACTCAAGTGAGTTTTCAATTTGACTTTTTTTCTTGAGGGGATCATAATGGTGCGTTGCACATGACTATTTTTGGGGATGAGGCTCGGTATCATGGGATGTGGTTTGGGAGTAAAGTAGTGTTGACCAACTTTTATGTTAGATGTCTATTGGAGGTGAGTAAGTAGCTGTTATCACATGCTTTCCACGAGGATTACAACAGTGCGATCCATTTGGATGTGCAATGTCTCTTTTGAGATTTCATTAAATGTTAAAGAATGAAAGGTGTAACGGTGGTGGTTCTTCCTAGAGTGTTTGTAGGGAAACGTTGGCGTGTGATTGATTTCACTATTGTGAGAGTGATGATAGTGTTTAATGAGATGTGGTTAGCCGTGCTAGGGCCGTAGAGGATGCAGGTTTGTGAATTTATGTTTATGCGTTTTCGTATTGACATTGGGTGTCGTGTGCACGATAGCCATGGGCTGGAAATGTGGTATACTCTGGGAGTATATGGAAATGCTTGGAGGTACATGTTGTAGTTTGTACCTGAGAACGTTTGTTTTTGGTTTGGATATGAGCTGGGGCCACACATCATGTGGGCCCCATGTGCGCTCTATTTTTTACTTTACGTACCCTTGACCTATCACGATGTAACAGGTCCTTCTGTTCTCGATGGTTTCGACTAGCGGGGATGAGTGGGTTCCCCCAGGTTCTATTCTGGATGGTTTGGCCGGTAGGGTTGTTTGGTTTCCCCTCATTCTTCAGCTGTGAGGGGTTTCAGTATCATGTCCCTTTCACCAGACTACAGAATCATTTACGACTACCTGACCTCATATAGTGTGGGTGGATTCCCACATTCTGGAGTGAGTTGCCTCGGTCAGCTTCGACGGTGACTGAACGGAGTGGAGCATGATCACCCTGAGAGGCCCGAGGAGATCCAAACATCCATTCATATACCCCGGTAGAGTTATTTAAGTATACGGGTGACCAACACATTATGCGGGCCCCGATCCTCTACCTAGGATTTTGTTTCCAGTAGGGTAAAGATCCCCTAGTGAGCCCTAGTGTAGACTCTCTAGCTGTGTATCGAGATCATATCTTCCTTCCATGATCTATTATGATTTGTTTCCCACAACGTGTTTCAGTTACCAGTGTCGTACCATCCATCAAGGATGGACATTGAGGTACCATCCAGTAGGGATGGCCAGTGGTGTACCATCCAGCAGGGATGGCCAGTGGCGTACCATCCAGCAGGGATGGCCAGAGTGGTTCCAGGTCTCCATCCAGTGTATTACCCTTTTATGGGGCTCGGCATTGGGAACCTATCGACTTTGAGAAGACCTCTCAACTGTGTGACAGTGACGAGGTGTGGCTTGACGCTCACCCAGAACTCTCAAGTACGAGGGGAACTTTCCCCCACCGAGACGCGTCCTTGTGATGTGACCTAAAAACGTGCGGGCAAGTCGGTGCCATCCAAAACGGATATTGTCAAGGTGCGGTGATTTTGTCCCATTGACATGTAGTTTGGGGTAGGTTTATGGATATTGGGCAACGATGGTGTTTATTTCTGGGACTATTGGCTACTCACTTTCTTGGGCTAAGCTAATGGGACAAAGATCCCCTTACGATCTTGTTCGGGTTTCTTAACAGAGCATATTTATGTGTATTCGTTATTCCAGTACCCACTCCTTGGGTTTTGGTTACTCTCCTTCTAATATAAGGGAAGATGCACAGGGTATTCCACTTTCTTTCTGTGTCAAGCTTCTCTTGGTTGTACAAGTCTACTCTCCTTCTATAGGTAGCGAAGACTTGACGAGAAGTTTATCCTCTCACCGCTTCTTGCTCCTTGTGTTTGGATGAGTTTACATCCTTCCTCTTGTTGGGTTGAGCTGTACTCTTTACTACACTCTCATTTTTTACTCCTTTACTTTTCCTTGTTAGATCTACTTCTCACCTATTCAGTACTTCCTTTGTTGCTCCATAGAGCCTTTGGGGCATCTTACTAATTATTTTTATACTCACCCCTGGTTGGGATTTACCCACACTTGGTGTGCCTATGCAGACAATGGAGAGGTAGGTCATGACTTCAATGGAGTAGGGGTCATGATATTTAGTCAATAACATGATTATCACTTCTAGAAATCTTATAAAAGAAAACAATAAAGGTGATCTAAAATATTCAGTAAGGGTCATGTAAAAGAGAACCTATCATGAATCAATAATTAGAAATAACATGGAATGGTAATTATCTGAAGAAACATTCTATTTAAATAAATTTATTATAATAATCTATATAGTATGTAAATAACTGAAAACATGATATTTATTCAATAACATGATTATCAATTCTATATAATGAATAACAAGTTTTGAAATGTAAATAATTTAAAACACATTCCATATAATCAATTATAAGAGTATGAAATACATCCAATGATAATATCATATAGAAAATTTCATGGATATAAATAAATTTATTCTTAAGGATGATATTCTTTATTTGTGTCTGTAATGATTCCTAAGGACATGATAACTCTATCATCATGATATATCCTCTAGATACTTCGAAACATTGGTTATAAAATAATTCAACTATGTCTAGGCCACTAATTCATCCCATAAGACTACCAATTCTTTGAGGGGGTATTTATAACCATGACCCAACCATTTCAAGAATATAAAAATATTTAATCATATATTTAGTAAATAATTTATTTCATAAGAAATGAACTTTATTAGAAAATATCTTCATTGAGTAAATAATATATATCTATCAAAATTTAACCCAATTAAAAATCACATTAAATGTTTAACATCAAATGTCTTAATCATTTATTATTTAAGAATAAAAAATATGAAGGATAAATAATAGGAATATTTATGGAAATTTAATTTCTATTGATCATAATAAAGTGAATGTTTCTAGGTATACTTATTAACATAAAAATGAATCAAGGAAGTATTGGTAAAAATATTCATCAACTATCCAAATGGTGAAAAGGGATGGTTTCAAAAAAATCCCTAAGGTAGAATAGGTTAAATTATTGATTTTTTTTATAGAATATAAATATGATAAACATATATTCAAAACAATTCTTGAGAAAAATAATTATTTCATAGTTAAAATAAATTTTGAAAACATAAAACATTTTAAAAATAAATTTCCATAAAAATATCATTTAAAATTTTGGAATTTTTATAAAATTAAAGATATATATTTCTTTCAAAATACCCTTATAAAATTGAAATGGATGCATCAAGGAAATATTCATCATGAGGGTGATTATTTCCATAAATTTCATATGAGTTAAAACCCATCTTTTATTATTATTATAATATTTTTAATAGAGAATTCTTTGGAAAATTAAAAAAATATGTCTTCCAAATCATTTTATAGAATTTAAAAATGGGTAAAAATTACTTTTGTGAGTCATTCGGAAAAATTGGAAAAATAATTTTAAAAACATCACTAGAAACCTATTTTTTAGAGGAAATCAAATTTTTGACATAAGAGTGAAATGAAGACAGATTTTTTGAAAAACATTTCTATGTAAATTTATGTACTAATGAGTTGAAAATTGTAATCATGCACAACAATATCATTAATAGATTGAAAATATGAAAATATAATTGATTTATTATTCAATTATCAAATAATTCTTTCAAATGAAATTTAGTATTAATTATTAATGATATAATGATATTTTGAAATAAACCATCACAATGATCACAATGATGAAGTTATAATTAATTAATGAATAAATTATGTGTATAAATTATGAAAACACTTAAAAAGTGGGAAAAATATATATTTTATTGAAAATTAATTGTACACATAATAATATAATAACATTATCAATGATATACAAGGTTAATCTAGTGAACCTAAATTTATTTAAGATATCCATTACACCACACTTCCTATTTATTGGACATTATTTAACCACACGTATACTAGTTTTGAAATTTTAATTGAATTATTTTAGAAAAATATTAATATTTAATATATCATAAATGAACATTTAACAAAATCATATAACCTGTTCAATAATAATATATTATTATTTTCATTGTTTTGGGTTCTAATTGAATTGTTTTCTCATTCATGGTTTGTTATTAACGTTCCAGTTCATGATAATATTTTAGAGTTCCATCAACTCTAGAATAGTAATATTTAAATAATTATAATATTAATAACTAAGTTATTTTTCTCAAAAAAATTATGAGTTATGGTTTTAAGAAATTAATTATGATACTATCATGGAGATGGTTTGTCATACACATGCATGACTAATATTTCCATTTTTTAATGATCATTTTTGAATGGAGGTAACTGATATTTCATATTTATAAAATGATCATTAAATCATATATATCATTTATTTTCACTCAATATATATATATATATATATCATCAATGTAGTGTGCTGATTAAAATAGAGTCACATCATTTCGTGAAGGCGATAGTCCACTTGTACTTGAGGGTTGTTATGATATTTCTAAGAGTTCAAAAAAAGTATGAAAATTATATATATATATATATATACATATATTAGATTTTAATAATGATAAATATTTCATGAATATAATAATTTTTCCTACATTTAATATATATTTATTAATAATATCGTAATTTCATTCCCTGTAAAAGTGTTAATGGAAGATAAATCACATTGCTTGGTGAGACGGAAGTCCGCCGCACGAACCCATGATTTTATCATATCCCCAATGGAAAACACAAAATATGTATTTTATTTAATGAATACATAGGTATAATTATATTATAAATATCATATTTATAATTCATATCCATCATCATACCCACCTATGAATGGTTGTAATGGAATAATGATTGATATTGGTTAATGAGGTGGTAGTCTTCTGTACATACGAATGATGATTAATTAACCAATTTAATAGAAGTGGGGATTATTGTAGGTAATTATATTAATATATGAAATATCAGTATAAGGAATATATTAGGATGATTATGTATTCCAGTTATGAAAAATAATTTTATGGGGGGTGATGAAATAAAAAAAACTCTCGTTGAAAAGTTTTACCTCTTATTTTGATATCCTCCATCAGATTTCACCAAAAATAAGTACATGGTGCCTTTATTCCCAAATATTGATTATATGATGAGAATAGGGATGTTGGGATGTGATTTGGGTGTGTTTTTTATTCCTAAATGGTATGAATATGTGAAATAGAGAGGATAATGGACTATATTTTATAAGTGTGATGAGTGGCACACTTTCAAATTATGAAAATATTAAATGAAACCAATGTTTTTATTATAAAAAATATATTCATAATGAGATATTAAACAACATTGAAGATATTAAATAGACATATGACTAGAAAATTGGTGTTGGGAAAGTATTCGTTTCATTTTTAACAAATACACTAGTAAAAATATATTTTTCATGTTATACGATTTTTGATTTGTTATGCTACTTATTAGTCATCCTTAATAAATGATACATTGCAAATATTGTAGTAAACATCGGTTAAAAGAAATAGACATTGTAAATCTATAATGGATTTTATTATGTACATCTATTATTAAACAACTGATGTATACCATGTCTATTTTTATATGAACTAATTGATGAAAAATGATGCCAAAGCCTTTTTTTATTTTGGTTAATTATTAACCATTGTCAGAAAATCAATTCCTCGTTGTCTATTTTGAATCTGACATGAAAAGAATTCACAGTAAAGGTTTTTACATCAGTTATATTCTAACCGACATAAAAATCATATAGAACATCTATTTTATTAAAATTTAGATAAAACCCCAACAATGGTTTTTTTATGTCAGTTATAAAATAAGCAATAAATGTTTTTAATGAATATTTCATGTTACCCATCCTCTCCACTACTGAGAAAAAAAAAGAAAAATAAAGAAACCAACAAAAAATGTAGAAACTAAAATAGGTAGAAAATTACATATTCATAATTAAAACCTTAAAAAATTACAATATTAACTAATTAATGTTAAATCCATCCAAAATAACTAATAAATAAACATATACATTTATAAAAATCATTAAAAATAAAATAAAATCCAATAAGACCTCCAAAATGATATTCCAATTACACCTATAGGTGTTTGAGATCTTCTACACTATAATTGTAAGGGTCATCAAAAAGCTAAAAATTAAAAAGAAAGTAGTTAGCATGTGTAATAAAGAAATAAAATGAAATATTAAGAAATTGATTATAATAAAATATAACCTTTTTGAACAGCATAACTATTCCTATTATAATTATTTCTTATAATAATCATATCACATAATATCCACATTTTTTGATTTCGTAATGTTTATGAAAATTATATTTAATTGAGTTTTTATATTCAAAATTTTATTTTTATGTAATTTTTCTAAAATTTTCATATTCTAAATAGAAATTCACAATTACATTTACATATTTGGTCTTGGTGTTATTTTTCATTATGGTTTTAGAAATAAATACCATCACCTCTTAGAAAATAATATGAATGAAATAATTTTAAAACTTATTATAATATTAATAGCTATAAAAAATTAATATTATCCTTTCCAACATGTTCTAAATTTTTTTTCATGCATCGTTGTTGATATATTATATCGAGTTAAGTATCTTCTCCCATGGATACAAAACAACTAACATCAAATGGTCACAAATATAAAAAAAATCAATGTAAGTGGTTATTATGTCAAAATATATATATAACTTTATGAGATATATAATTCATACCTCTCGACATAAGTAAACGTCCATCACATGGTATTTATCTTATGTTCAAATATTTTAGAAATATTAACTATTATTTTTTCTTCAGTTAATGATTTCGCTTTATGTGAAATTAATTATACATACATAAATCCATAAACATATGTCTTTCCATTCTCATCAAAAAATTTATAAAGATACCTAATACAAATTAGACATAAGTATAAAATTTCAATAAATTTAACACAATTTATGAATTATGTTAAGACATACATGATAATACATGCATCATGTTGATTCCCTACTTATCACTAGTTACAAGCTCCATAATATAATTTTTATAAATCCCAACATTTATTGTACACCCACATACATGAGAATCCATTGAAAATGAACAAACTCTATCCAAAAAATTTGAATATTTTGAAAATCTCTCAAGACAACTAGAATCTATATCTGAAGTCATATCCCATTGACTTTATTGTTGGTTATACAATATTTACTTACATTTAACGTATTCCTATAAATAAATAAATATATTAACATTAGAATGTTAAAAAAAAGTTATACAAAAATAAAATAAAAGATAAAATATACACATATATCTATGCTAATATATTATAGAAGTCTATATTTCCAAACTATAAAGTGGAATTTTTTTTTCGAACTTTCAACATCTCATCTATAGGTTACAGTACTCCAGCTAGTATACCTATAATATATTTGTATAATGACCCAACGTTTCTCTATCTCTATTTTCTTAGGATGAATGGTATCTCTTATATAATATATCATCAAATATGTAACTATAAGAAAATAAGGATTATCAACATATAACTCATAGTAACTAAGAAGTTGTAGAGGAGGGGTGTAAGAGTTGGATAAAAATTGGGTCTATAGGTAGATATGCAAGATAAATAATGGGGTCAACAAGTGGAAGTAGGAGAGTTGGAGCTGTTACCAGTGGCGGAGGAGTGGGATATGCAGTATGAAATTGTCTATACATATCTCCAAACATGGGCAATACCGATTCATTGATATTTTCCTCCATCATAAAATTAATATATTAACATCATACACCAATGATTGTGTTTTTTTATAAAAACCATCCATTAATGATACTAGAAAACATGGTAACACCTTTCATATAGATAGACATGTCGTGTATGCTCATATATAAATTGGGTATTCATGATTTCATAATGTTGTGGACACAATATCATCCATCCATTCAGCTAGAAATATCCACTATGTTATCTACTCCACAAGATAATCATTTATGAATTATTTGAAAAAATATGTAATGATTTAAAATATATAAATAATTGAATTGACATAAAGAAATAAGTAAAATATACATCTTACAATCCTCTCAGGTACAACCCTCGATTCTTCGGTAAGATATTGCCCCTTTTTTCATCAGAGCCCTCTTCCATTTCTCATGTCTAACCAAGGGTGGAGGGGACACCTATTCAGATTGGGACGACTCATCTCTTAGTATTTTTAAAATTCGATCAATAATTTTTTCTTCAAATAATTTGTACCCCTCCCTAAGATAATGTTTGAGGGTATACAATTCTATATTGTATATCATTAGGATATGCCCTCAATTGTGGTAAATTAAGAAAAATAATACACTATGAAATATTTAATAAGACCGATAATATAAGAAATCATCATAATGTTTACATTTCACTTACCCAAAATGATTCTTATCATATACATTCAAGAAATTTTCACTATGTGTCTTCATCATTAAAAGGATATATATAAAATGAATTTCCATGTTTACTGTTCCCAAAAATGAAATCATATGTGAGGGATGATTTGAAATCCCTCCTTCCCCAAGAAGACATTGATAAACATTTCCTCTTGACTCCCCTGGTGTTAGGTATATCAAATTTACGCTGATATTAAGAGGTAAAACATATTATTAGTTAAAAATTTCAAGATTTATAAAACCATAAGAAACTATCTTACCAAAATGGTCTCCCACAATGGTGATAGTGTTTCTTTGTCAACAATTATCTATTTATTAAAAAAAAATAACATTGATTTTACCTAGATTTGATATAAAACCCATGTTTTTTTGTGAATTAGGACTTCTTAGAATATCATTACCATTAATGTCTGCCACTATAATATAATCCTTGCTACTAGTAACTGATAATTTTGGTAAATGTGTAGTGCCATGTTTACCAACCCTCTAACTATTATTTGGATTTGTGGGAGTATATTTATGTTAGTTATCATTAAGAGAGGCATGTACATGTTTTTATATAGAGGTATAATTAAGACCCTTATCTACAGAAGTATGTGTCTGATCTGATTGATATTTCATTATCCTCCAAATAAAAATAAAAAGAAGTTATTACAAAAATATACAAATTCAACTATTACAATGATAGTGAAAATAAAAAATGAAAAAAATTTGTAACACAAAAATAAACATAAACATAACAAATTGTTATTAATATTTAAAATACTTAACTAATATTTTAATAGTAATTATATATGAAATTTCATGTAAGTGAATGAAAAAAAAAATCCAAAATTGTTTTAGGAAGATTAAAAATGTTCCAACATAAAAAACATTTTCTATATCATAAAATATTTTCTCAATATAGTATTATATTTTTTTATTAAAAATGTCATATTTAGAAGAATTATAATTCATAAAAATCAATAAATATATAACTAACATAATGGAAAATATAGTAAACTTAAGAAAACTAAAAAAATATAAAGAAAAACTTTTATATATTAGTTTTAATACTTGTTTTGAAAAAGTAAAAAATTACAATTTCTTACATTTTATGAATTTAGTAAAACTAAATGAGAAAAAATATGACACCTATATTAATAGGAATGTTTTATTGGTTTGATTTCCCAAATTCCATCATTATGATATCTCAATATAGAAAAAAAACATTTCAATAACACACTCACCATAATTATTTGTTAATCTCTCAATAGAAGTAGGGTTCTCACAAAACTCAACATCATAATCATGTTGATCATCCCCAATATATTTTTTCCTTGTAAAAAAATTGACAACAACATATTGTATTGATAAAGAACATAGAAAATATGTTTTGGAAGTGTTTTCATTATAAAATAATCTATTTTGTCTTCCCATCTATTCATATTAACAAGTGTCTCTCCAAATTCATCATGTCTGACATTGGTTTTACCAATAAACCATATTAAATTAAATATAGTAACATTAAATTAAATGTTATCATACACCCATATTTAATCAATGTCTCTAGAATATGAACATGATGCATAAATTGGGTTTGTGTCTTTAGAACTCAAAAAATGTATTGCTTCTACAAACACTAATACAACATTATTCTGAACTGCGCTTTTATTGTCCTCATTATTGTATGAATTATGTATCCATTAATGTCATACCTGGACCAAGTTATCACATTGAAACTTTTAACTCCCATTTACCATATTAATGTATCTAATGCATCAGATCTCCCAAGCATGTTCTTTTAAAACAATTGATATTTTTTTGTATGTTCATTAAAAATCATCATTTGTTTCTTATTTGGATGACAGTGATTCATAACATTAATATGAAATGTTATATATGATTGAGCATCATATATGCTATTAAATAGGTATAAATTTAACTTCATATTATTTACGTGAAAAATATTTTCCATTCAAGCCATGAATCCATATTCCCCCATAATTTACTCATTCGTGGAGAGATGGAGGCAAACCAATGTGCTCCTCCACACACAAGTAGCTTGTACAAAAATCAACAACCACCTCATAAATATACTTTTCAAAAATTGATGCTTCATTTCAAAATGAATTATTAACATACCCCTTCAATATCTTTATATAGTATTCAAAAGGATACATCAGACGTAGATATACAAGTCCACAATGATTAATTTCTTGAACCATTAAATGCATCATTATATCAAAAAAATATTGGGGAAAATACATTTCCAAATGTCAATATTTTGAAGTTTCCCCATTTTCTAAATTGATCAAAGCATCCATATTAATCCCCCTTTTAAAATTAAATTGAATAAATAACTGACCTTCATGATATAATTTCTCAAAAAACATTAAATATTACACACAATTAAAATGGTCGAAGTTATTTCATCATAATGTAAACATTATGAGATTTTATACCTATCAACTTCAAATCCTTCAAAGAGTCAAAAAAAATTTACATTTTGAGAATAACCTTGAAGCACTTTGATATCTTGAATACACATAAAAATATAAGTTCCTCCCAATTGAAAAATGTAGGAAAATTCAAGGGAAGAAATTAATGTATATATTCTATCAAGAGTGGGAGATAAATCCAAACATATTTCCATTTAACGTAGATATAATCATTCAGTCAAACCATATTTACTCTTTCCTTTAATATCTAACAATGTTACAATTGTGGTGTCACAAATATTTTTCTCCGCATGAATAATACCAATGTTATGTTTCACTCAACTATGTATCCTATATGGTAGCTCAAAAAATATTTTCTCGGTCATCCAAATATTCCCTCCATTACAATATTTATGAGTCATTTGAAATGTTGCATCAAGGATTTTCAACCTCTAAAAATACTCCAATGTGGATAATGGTTTTCTAAAAATATTGAGTTATTAAGATCCAATGAATGCCTTGTTTAATATTATATAAGAGTGATGAATATGATATAGTTATTAATGACCCATGTATACTATTTCATACTATGATGAAATTGAAAATATGATGTCTTTTGTTCACAAATTGGACACAATTTGTTCCCCTTAACACGGTATTGAGCAAAATTTTGATATTTTGGGAAGAAATTTACAGTGAAACTAATAATTGCATGCAGTTAAAAATACTCCATATTATAATAATAAGAAACTGTAATACCATCCTACCATAAGTGAATCAATTAATAAATTAATCCTTTCTTGAAAACAACAATATTATTTCTTGGTTTCTTTTATCTGAAGATCATTATACTCATAATGGAATATTTTTTTCATTATAAAAAATTCAAAAGATATGTTCAAAACTACCAATAAGACCTTCCATTAACTATGTGTGCTACTAAGGCTTCAATATGGATTCATTACATCTATGTACAAACCTTGTCTATGATTTGAAACTTGTTTTCCAAATGTAGGAAATGGGTGAAAATTTTTCATCCACTATGGAAAATCAGGTGAATGACGTATTTTTTCATCACATATCTTCTCACCAGCATTCCATATTATCCTTTTTTCATAATTTGAATTGGAAAATAATTATTCCCAAACAGAAAATATAGGAAAATACCAAAATACCATGGCAGGGGTCTCTCTAACGCTTAAATCAGCATCTAATTTTTATTTCAACTTATACCATGATGTCCCACATTTAGAAAACTATGATAGAAATTCATATTACTTTTTATATATGACACTGGTATTCATGAATGCATGTATTTCATTATATCACAATCCCATATGGAATAATATTTTCTATGACTTGTAATGTGAATCTAGATGATCATTTTCTTAAGGATGAATTTCATTCAAAGATTATAGTATCCCTATAAAACTCTTGTCGCTCCATCCATGTCTCACATTTAGTTTAAATAATATTAACACTGATGATACAACTATAAAATATTTACTACAAGGATACAAGTGTTTTTTGTCACCAACATATAGACACTCATTTGTCAGTTCCTTCTCATTTTGGTCTTCATTAATATCAGGAATAAGTTCTTCAATTTCATCAGAGTTATCATCTAGTAATGAATCATCTTCAGTAGATCTGAAATTTTTCCTAGTTTCACCATTTAAAATCCAAGGGTTATAGGTCAGATTAATACTCTGAAAAAATAAATGATCTTTCATCTCACTAATTATCATCTTCTTTATATTTAAAAATTTCAATAATGGAAAGAAAAACATGTTATTGTTTAGAACATTTACTTAAGAAAATTCCAAAAAATCATCAACGCCTTCCCCAAATTCATCACTCATTCGATGTTCCATAATCCATGATCGAATAATTTTTACCTATATAAATTATTAAAATAATATACCTTGTTAAGATACCATAATTTTATATTTATATGAAATATGACATAATTTGAATGTAACGCGTTATCAAAATATAAAACAAATCTATGCATATTAGAAAAAATATAATTACAAATTATACAAAATAATTGATGATAAGATTAAATATAATGATAAATCACAAAAATATATCTACGAAGATTATTTAAATATATATATATTTAGATAATAAAATTTTATATTTATATAAAATATGTAATTTTTTGAATGTAACACAATTTTGAAATATAAAACAAATATATGGGCATTGGAAAATTTTGATGATATTTTCTTTAGGAATAATATTTAAAACCACTATATAACAATAAATCACAGTCCACCAGTGTGATATATTATTAACCCATCACAAATGATTTCTTTTAACATTACTCGTGGGAAAATAAATACATAATTATGAAATGCTTGAATTTAAATAATAATTAAATATCATTTTATGTCAACCAATTGTTTAACATATTTCTATGTGATGTGGTATATGAATAATTTATAAGGGTTACATAATGTTTTTTTAGGGTTTATATTGTAAAAATACTATTTAGGGAATTCTCCCAGCCATAGAAATAAACTATTATATAGTGGTTCTATTTTTGGGAATGGAAACATTGATACAATACTTCTACCTATGAAATGCCGTCCTTGTATAGATATGTGTGTCCCCTAAATGAGGAAAAAATAATCTCATATCATTTGAGGGATTTTTATTAAGTTTCACAATAATCACACAATTTACCATACATATAAAACAATGTTCTAGGTATTGCATTTTGTGTAAAAAGTGTATCCAATTAGCAACCTCATACAAGCTCACTTTGTAAGATAAAAAGAATCTATTTGTTCTAAAAATAAGGAATGCATAAATAAAAAATATAAATTTTATTATATTCATGAAACACGGACTTATAGTGAATACATCGTGTGTAATTAAAATAGAATCCATGTCCCACATAAATTGTCACAAGAATTGGATATTTACTTCCTTGCTAGCTATAGATACAACACAATAACATGATGAAATTAAACATGATATTGCGATATTTTAGTAACTAAAATAGAAAAATGTATATTTAGGGAATCTATGAAATAAAACGACCAATATTGAGGTGTGTGATGCTTATATGAAAGTTGTGAGTCATTGAGATAGATGAGGAACTGAAAAATATGATTAATGTTGTTGTAAAAATTAGTTTGGTGGACACAATATCAAGCAATCGATTATTGGGTTTTCGTGTGAGAGAGAACTGAGTCTCTGTCGCCTAAACCAAAAACGTTGTAATTACTCAAAATGAGGATTCATAAATTTTTTAAATGATATATGTTGTAGGTCAAGCAAAAACCAACATGAAGAATAGTTGTTTTGTTACATTTATAATGTATGTTATTCTATAATAGTAAAAAAAATTGGATTCGTCACATTGTTTATAGATTAACTTATTTGATAAGGTGAGATACTTGATTTATCACATCGGTTATTTAAAATATGGGATGAAAAATCCACATAATTCAATTTTAACAATTGTTATAATATAATCGTCATGATAAATTAATTTACATGGAATTGAACATTGATTATAAATAATGAAATTGAAAGGCCGATGTGATAAATACTTTTTGTAATTGTGGTATATATTTAGATTAAATGTCGGTAAATCAATTTTTATATTGAAAATTATAAATATTTGGCGTTGTTTTATATTTTAATTTTGATAAAAAAAATTATGTAAAATTATATGAAATCATAAAACATTCTTATTCCAAATATGGAATCCATTTCTCCACATTATATTCACGTAATTGTTCAAATATATTTTAAAATTAATCTTATAGATATGATAAGAATTCATGTTTTGGAAGAGAACTTTTTAAATGGTTTAAAAAGTATCTGAATAAAAAATAGATCTGAAAATTATTCCAAAGACAAAAATTGGTCAAATGGATATAAAATTGAATATATTTTTCTTTAAAACAAATTTAAAATGATCTCAAAAATAAATATGATTTAAACAAAAATACTTTTATTGAATTAAATGTTGGTATACTTCCGAATTCATAAAAAAGAAACATTTCAAAAAAATCTAAAAAACCGCCCTGATATTATTATGATATTTGCATTTAAACATATAATTCAATTTTATCAAATATATTTTATAAAATCGTTATAAATTAATTTTATATAATGAGTGGAAGCATGATTAAACCATTATTTTGAAAAAAATACATTTTTCCAAAATATCTCTTTTTATTTTAAATTGTTCACATTTTATTTATAATCAATATATTACAAAATTTCTAATAAATTGGTTATTACATATTTATACCCAATAATTTAATGAATTTCATATTCTATATTATTTTTTTCATTGTCTTGGGGTGGAATGTTTTGCAAACTATAAAATATATTATATTTAAAGAAAAATATTTCAAGGGTTTTATATACATGGAATTGCATCTCACAAACACTCTCGAATACAATATTATTGTTTTATAATTTTTGGGTGTGACAATTATATTTTATAGAAACCATTAATCAATTTCCAATGAGGTAATGATGCTAAACCATTAGTGCAAAGACAACCACCTCCACAGATGGATCATTGGTTTAATAATTATGCTGATGAAGACATTAATGACTAGAACCATAAGAGATCACTAACCTATGCTACATAAATATTCATACCATACCCATATAGAATTCATAATAGAAAAACCCAATAACCACACTCTCATCATTTAAATTAATTAGTGGTGCACTAACTAACTTCTTGTTTTGGTTACTGAATGATTCATGGTTTTGATAACTCCACAAAAAAATCATTGTCCTTCCCAATCAATGCTTTTACTAAGGATAAAACTCAATGAGATTGGGAAAAAATACTTATACTATAAAGGGAGACCTAATAATCTTAAAAAAACTTCCATGATCATGGGAGATTTCCATGAAACAACTACATCCATCATTGATGTGTCTACTACCACACCCGTCCAGAATGCCACATTTCTTCGAATGTGAAACTATTTTATAAACAAAAAACACATTGACACAATTCCACAAAAATAATTATGTTCATTGAATAAAAAAATATATCTATAGTTCCTGATATTATTCTCCTATGATTTCAAGTATATCAATATATCCTCAATAAATCCAATGAAAATCTAGTTTTGGAACTTATAGGACACAAATTTTATAAGCCCCATGAACATGTATATTGTGTTTGTAACAATCAATGACGTGAACAAAAAACTAAACATGCCCATACCTGATACTAATAGTGTTCTACGAAATATCCATATTCTTCACCCTCAAATGGTTATATCCTGACCATATATCTATATTCAAAAACCACTATCTCCACCCAACACGTAAAAAATATTTACTATTACTAGAATAAGGTAATGGTTCTTCAACGTCACCTAATTTTACATCCTGTAATCTAAAAAAACCAAATATTAATATTAATTTTCTTAGAAAACAACACTGTATCACCCACAATAACACACTTGGTTAGATAAGAACCCTATAAATCATATCAACCACATACAACTTAAACTCAAGTATATATGTATTCTTCATCCCATATAAATCCATTGAAATCGAAGACACGCATAAAAAACCCAATTCTGAACATGGCATCATGTTGAGGTAGTAGTGTCCTTACCAATGGGGAAATGTGAAATAACTCTTCCACAACTCCTAGAAACTCTATCAACAATGTTTTCATAGAAATATTTTCCAAATATGATTAAATAGGATCTAATGGCATACCACCCATCTTACAACCTCACTAAACAATGAACACCACTATCTGGATGTCCTCTTTAAAAAGAAAACCCTACTCTACAAGTAGTCAATGAATATAGGAACATAATATATCGAATATGTGTTTATGATCACATAATAAGGATTTATCTACAATAAGAGTAAATATATCATGGAATTGTGCTTCCCCATTACTAGTCTAGATCCCTAGAACACATCAAACAAAATGACCAAACCTCCAACCAGTGAAGATAACACTTAGGAAATTGGAATCCTCTCTATATTTAATCACAAATAATTGACCAAATAATGAGTAAAAATTATCTATCTGGCTGATGTATTAGTCCTATAATATTCAAGGGTAAAAAATAAATTTATCATACATTGAAAAACTCACAAATCTACTAGAACTAACACATCTAACACGTGTTTCAGTACATTATCATCTATTTTTCTTCTATTATATTGGCCTCCAATACTGTGATCTATACTAGGTAATTATATATTGGTACCATTATGTGGATTACCTCTGATAACTCCACATACACCAATTAACTAATAAAATTGAAGTCATGATAGTTAAACTATATTAGGGAGAACTATTATTACTGCCAAAAGGGTCTAAATATCAACCTCATACTAGATTCCTTTGGTGGCCCAACAATGATATTGATTATTCTAATTTCATATGTAGACATATTATGAGAATATAAATCCCAAATTGGTCGATAAAATCCACCAATCCTTGAAGAATGAGGGTAGATCTTCAGTAACTAGATCTTTATTAGCTGGAACTCTAAATTCCTAAATTCCTATGACCATATACATGAATATTTCATTATAAAAACCTCATATTAGCCTCGCTCTTTATGATCAACTCCACGACACATAATCGACTTGATAATGTATGCATTTTCTAGACCCATAGATATGTTTGGATTACAGGTAGTGAGACTGCATGGATAATCACATGGAACAATGCATGTTCCTGACACCATGCTCTAGAATAATAATATGGAAAATTGATTTGATTAAAGTGATGTATGTATATAAACCTGATACCAATATTCTAAAAACTAAATCTCCACTGATGACAGGAGAGAAGCTCTTACCTCTTAGTTTCCATGTTGTTAGAAACCTGAACTTTTCCCTAAAGTGACTCTGAATATCTAGACATAACACATCTATCAACATATATTATCTATGAAGCAATATGCACCTCTCACATGTAGATCCCCATACTGAACTAACTCACAGTGACACCCCTAACTCATCCCATGATCTTATTAGACAATAATTGATTTAAAAACCCTCCATCTAATTTTTGGTATCTAGATATTATATAATTCCCTATTACATTCCCAATACTTTCATTTATATTGAATACAAATACTATTACAAAACCTTATACTCATATATCAATTCAACCCTTATATATCAACCAGATTATCCCTCAAAATTTCAAATTCTTAAGCCACTCACTAATGATGAAAACGAGTCATTCCAAAAATTAAAGGAGAACATCTTATCCCTAGAAGCATATATTTTTTTGATTGATTTTTTAATTCATATTATTTTCTAAAACCTAATAATTTAAACAGAAAAATAGTCAATACTAATTCATGTATCTCACAATATCCTCCACCCAATGAAAAAATCCACCACACATGTTAATTCCATACGATCATTGTACATGAAACAGATCACTGGGGTACCTAAAATATAGAATCCAAGATGGTCTCCATTACTTATGTCATTCTCCAATATAAACTATAACTACCACCATACAATTGAATGAGACATCACAATGAATATATCCAAACTCCAACCAATATATCAACAAAAACAAATATTACCACTCAATCCTAACTCCCTCCTTCTAACAATTCCACTATTAATGAATGTTGATGATGACCCATGAGTCCTTCCTCCAATAGGTCTTAACATTGGATACAAGATTTCTGTGTATAAAACACTCATATTATGGGAGTAATTACACACTATAAATGATATTGGATGTAGATATATTATAACATCCTCCAATAATATCCCATATATAATATAAATTAAACAAAAAACCCACCCATAATGATTGAACAAGTAAAACTACAATATATAAAACTATATAGTATATACCAAATTATATGATTATAGATGTGACCTGAAAATATCTCATATGCGCCTAGTAATTTACATACCTTCCCCAATATTCCTCCTAGAAACATGAAAACAACTAATATATATTTTGTGAGCATACCTTTTACACTCAATAGAAGAATAAAAAATATATGAAGTGGATAGGGAAAAATGGAATTCAAATTATCTGGTGAAAAAATAGTTGAACCAACAAGAAATTAAAAAATTTATCTTTTGAACCTCATCCCCTCAATGGATTTCATACAAAATCCTACATCCAATGTAATCACATGGTATTGGGACCATAAAGAATCAGGGCTCCGAACTGCAACTTCCTCACTGATTTCATATTCTCTCAACCCATCCTTAAAAATCCTATTATACCATCACTTCCCTACACATAAAATCAAATAACAGTAGATCACATATCACTTGTAGACACATGTTTAATATCTAATGTGTTTTAGGACACATTCCTACCTACCGAACAACTCTATGTCTAACTTCATGTGGTAGAATAAAAAATATATACTCCATGACTCATTACATAACTAGATATGTAATTTATCATGAAGGTGATGGACATCAACTCACACTTACCTAATCTCTCTCAGGACCACCATTAAAAAATTATATATCATTACAAACTCATCACTTCAAATCTCAATAGAAATCACATAGGCCATTACTACACTTATCTCTAATGGATACAAAGACTATCTATGATGAAGGAAGATACATGAAATTGGGGTATTAAGACTTATATACCACCAACAACTTAGTTTTTGGGTAAAACACTAGGATCTAGAACCACTAATTCATGGTATGTTTATCCAATATTGTTGGGGTACATTTATAAATAAAATAAACATAAATTATATAAAAATAGATCACAAAAAACCAACCTATGGGTTCCTATCAATTCCACTAGCACACGTCACATCACCAATGTTATACCAAATATCTACCTTATCAAACACTACCATTACTATATGAAACACCACAAAATCACCTGAAAATCCACACAACATTCAACATTTCCATATACAAATTTCAAAAAATTCTAGACATATCTTCTTCTACTACCATTCATTTAACAATATACTCCACATACATTTTCAAAACACCTTCATTATTTTATATATTTCATTTACCACAATCATTAGTTACACCCATTCATATTAAATAAAAGATTAATCGCCATTAATCCCATGGTTAACTAGAAAACTAACACAACCATGCCATAAAAAACTATCCCAACTCACATAAACCATAACCAAATCACCTTTCATCTACCATAGTTATCACGCCACACCGGCCAACCCAACTCACCACAACAACCACACATCGATCATCAAAACAAAACCTCACAACAGAAAAACATCACACACATACAAGACATCACTATCACTACACACGACAACCTCTATTCACCACATCTCACAACTTCCAGAATCATATCCACTTCAAAACACATAAATACACAACCCATAAAAACCCTAGAATGACATGATCCAATAAAAAGGGTGGTAAAAAATTAATCCCAGAATATCATAAAAAATCAAAAAAACTATATAAAATTCATGGGAGAATATTAAGGGAGAATGGAATTAGGTAGAGTAACTCACTAAAAATCTCCAATAACCAATAAATAGAACCCATGATCAGAGAAGGAGGAAATGGTTTGGAAATTAATTTAAAAGACACAAAGGGTTCTCCCAAAATAATATGATGATAAGAAGTTGAATGAAATTAAATTTAACCAATCAAAACATATAAATAACCTAGTACATTACCAATTTTCCCTGTAAAACCAAAATTTATGTAAAAAATTTTTCATGCACTAACAAATTAAACCATAAAACCCCATTATTCCATAGATACCTAAAAAAATTAAATTTAAGACATGGAGTTTGGGGAATAGTTAAACATAGAGTGTAAACCCAATACATATAGTGTAGTCCCATCTCATATGAAATACCTTGACTATATACATATTTGTGGATTTTTTTATCGAAATGTTGAAAAACATTAACTTACTTTATAAAATCCCCTTTATGGTGTAAATGGTATTCTTTAGTTCTTATGTAGATCTATATCCATCGATTTTCATCTATCCCCCACTATGAACTCTCAAAACACACAACAAGAAATGTAATCTTTTTTGAAGGAATGAAACATTACATTTGGAGCTATTGTCCTCTAGTAGTGCATGGATTCAAAGACCGTGTATTAATAACATGGAATTTTCGGTTAATTAATATATTATGTGTTTAATATGTAATTTGATTGTAATTTATCCTCAAGGAGTTATCTGTATACCCATTGTATCAATTTTTTCTACTTTTTTATTATACCTTTATGAATACAATCATTCACATTGATCATTTGTTAATTCATGGATATAGTACCCAATCATTAGGGATCCGGAATTCCCTATAGGATATATCATAGATTGACTGGGTATAATTATTCAATGTTTTCTAGGGTTGTCCATGAAGTATATGCCTATGAACAGGTTTTTAATCTTTCATTGAAGTTAGTTTGTAGTTTTATAGTTTCCGGGTATACAAGAGGAATTTTTATGACATAAGGGTTAGTTTAGAGAGATTTATTGTATATCACTCATTTTGATGAGCCTTGTGTCATAATGGATGCTTGGGAAAAGTTTCTGTAATGAATATTTGTACGTTATTATATAATTTTTCAAAACATTAATCTAGTTTTTGAAATCCCAATAGCCTAAATCATATTAAGTGGAATTGATTTACATATATACCTTGACTGATCTGACGAAAAAAGTATCCCGACAGTTTTTTTTCATTTTTATATTGATAGTGTATAGTACCATGCCCCTTTGAATGTGTTTATATAGACCATAGGTTGGAGCTTCTAATGAAATGGGGCATGAATACCATCTAGTTGATCAGTGTATTATTGAGATAGTGGTGTGTACCATGAATTCTATAGGACAAGTATCTACCACCATTTCTATTTAGTCTAAAACTATAGAACCCTAAAGGGATTAATATGGTGATCATTCATAGGAATATCATTTCTAGAAACAACCAACATTTCTAGTCTCGAATAGTAATCAAGATGATAATGATTTGAAAAAAGGATTGAATTTATTTTTGAGTTCATGGAATGTTCCTATGTTATAATGTTGAAGTGTTCTTCTATTAATGTTAAAATACATAGTATTTGGTGGATGGATGCAATGGCTATATTCAAGAGTCATGAAGGATTGGAGTATAATGTATTTTCAGTCTACATTACAGGGTTTCTCTATCTATAGTTGACAGTTTTTAAAATGTATCTATAGTCACTTCAATTATAATTGGTTATTAAGACCATGACTCAATAAGAACACTATTTTTATCAACTAGTTTAGTTTTACAATATAATTTAAAAAATTGACTACATGTTGTCATGAATATTAATTATGGGTCTACGACTAAATATTCTATCTATAGTTTTCATGAATAATATATCTAATTATGCTACTATAATGGATATCCCATTGATGGTTAGATTCAAATGACTAGTATGTTAGGGTTGATAGGGGTTCTAAATAATAATAACAATAATTTTATTGGTATCATTAAGGGAAATAGGATGTGTAATGATTCACATGGTGGATCCTGATAATATCCATCATATTGACATTTTGTATTATCTAGAAGAGGCCTATGAACATGACTTCATTGTGGAATGGTCGGGCATTCTAGATGGTTTTTTACTGAGGCACTAAATATTTTTGGTTCATGTAGTCACTCCGAAAACCTAATGTGGTTCTCCCATATATTTTCCTCCATACATAGTTGCATGGGCTCATTATTAAAAAAAGTATTATTTTGGATGAAAATTATTCTCTAACTTAAGTGTTCATTATATTTGTGTCCATATTGAAGATTCATAATGTAGTGTAAGAGTATATCAATGAAACATATGTGGGTCCAATGATAGTGGTTGGTACTATATCTATAGATTTATCATTATTGATATATTTATTTGATACTGGTTTATATTATTAATTCACTTCGACTCATATAATGAACTTATTGAATCTTCCTCTAGAGATTATGTATTATGTGATGGAAATTTCATCACACCTTGTAATAATGGGTGAAAATGGACTCTCATTCCCTTATTACTCTTAATCAGTTATCATGATCACATAATATTTTCTAGTTCTCAACAAAAAAATCCATGAATTCATTCCAAATATAGTTTAGTTAGTGACCTATAAATCTCAAATTGATTGTTATATTTGGTAGGTCTCCTATACTACCCCAACGGGGTGCATTGTGTATTACATGTAAAATGGAACCAGATATTGAGTATAGATAGACCCACATTTTCCAATCTATGCCCAGGTGATATTGGTGTTATTATTTTATCTATATCAATAATCTCACAATGGTGATCTTAGATAAGGCCCCAGCCTTTAGCATTTCATATGTTCACATTATGTAAAGAATTCACATTAAGGATATTTTCATATTTAGAGTTTCATACATTTATGGGATTAATATTTCACAATAACTCAAATATTACAAAAGAGACACATCAACTCACAGACCAATTTGTTCAAAAAATAAAACTCTTTAAAAAAATCAGGATTTCATTTATTGATAAAAGTATTTTTTACTTCTTCCATTTTCATACCAATCCTTATTACAAGTGAAAAATGTGTACAAAACATGGGATGAGAACAAAAATCTCAGTAAGGGATATAAAATAAGTAATTAAAGCATTAGTCCATGAATATTTTAAACTCTGAATTTTTTTCGAAAAATCTTACATTCCACCCATAAGACACAAACTCTTTAACATACCTCATGAAATTATAAGATTCATAAAAAAATTATTGAAATCATAAATCATAATACCTAACTTGTGGAATTAATATCATACATATACTGTATCATTCATAGCTATATAGGTATTAACATTCATGGTTATTTTTGGAATAACCATCATAGTATATCCCCAAAATCTCATAGGAGATACCTTATTATTAAACTCTATATCATTACTCAATGCATTAGAGAAAAATCATGAGCTCACCCACCCTTATTTTTTCAGGAAACCACCCATATACATAAATAAATTCCATGATCCTTAACATAATAATATCACAATAAACAAGCATAAATGAAAAAAGTGATTTCCACATTGTAATCAAAATATATCATTACAATATATTTACATAATCAATCCCTACTCAAAACCATTTTCAATACGGAAATACATGAAAATGGTATATAGTATTTATTTTTTCTTTTAAAAACATTAAGATTTATACAAGTAGCCAAATATCAAATAACTATAATAGTGGTAGGAATTTCATTGCTGCCACTTGCATTAAAAACATTCAATTTTTCAATCAGTAAAATGATTCTTATAAAAAAACAGTTATTTAAAAACCGGTTGAATGAAATTAAATGACAAAGGGTTTTATTATAAACCATATAATAGAATTTGGTGTATATTATAGAAATATAACTCAATTAATGAAGATTGGGACAATGTAATGACCCAATGTTTTATCAATGGAATGCCCTTATTAAAAGTTTGCCATAATGTATAATCACATTAGGAAACAAAATAAAATATCAGGATACTAAATACTATGTGACCATTATATATAAATTTTCCACTTTTATGCTTGGAATTTCAAAAATCTGACACATAGGGTTGCATTCAAGATTATTTTTAGAGTCTAATAGAAGAAACATAATTTTTAGGTGAATAGTAACATATCCTTATGAATAGAAACAGTACCCATATAAATAGTAAGACGTCCAAAATAATAGTAACCTCACTCGTGGAATATTAAATAAAATTTAGGTAACTTTTAAGTGATAATATTAACATCGTAAAAGTATTTGTATTTTTGTATGTCATAATTAATTAATTATTTAATTTAAAAGAAATTTTATTTTCCAAAAATGTGTTAATAAATTAATAATTCAATGTATTATTGTTTTGATACAATTTTATAAGACCTTATTTAATTTTTGAAAGCGTTATAAAATCAATTTAACTTATAAAATCTCAAAATTTGATGTAAAATGTGATTTTAATTACAAATTTTTTTAATCATATTTATAAAATTATTTTCATAAAATTTAGTTCTATTTGGTATTCCACACATCGATAAATGGTTATGGTGAATGTTTTTTTATTTTTCTAAAATACATGAATTTTATTTGAATAGTAAAATACATTAAGTACCATATAAATACATTATAATTTAAAACCACTATTCATGACATCATGAGTGATTTAAGCACCCAAATATAGAAATAACATCCCCCTTTACTATGTTTGGTCATAGAAGCATTAATATTGTTGGTCATAACGGAAATTAATAAACTAATGTATTAAATATTATCAATACCCTCTTCCCATCCACTATAAATACCAACGCTCAAAACCACATTTCCTCACACCTATCAAGTCTCAATAAATGCCAAATTTATGCTCAAATATAGTCCCTAGATCATCCCCCAAGACCACGAGCTCTTTCCCTCATCAAAATACCAATCCTGGCTCCCTTAAGGAGGATCTTAGGTGGAGGATTCAAATGGTATTTTCACTCACACTTTTCTTTCTATTTCCTTTCAAATATTATTCCTTTTCTTCTATTATCTTCAACTCATCTTATCAAAATATTATGATAACTCCATTATGATCAATATACTGTTATGATATCATGTTAATGTAAGATAATTCATTATAATACTCCCTCCCTCTATTTGTTAATAAAAATGAATGTGTTCCCTGGGATGTGTTAATTTACGTACATCATAGGGGATACACTTCCATTTTACATCAATACCTTCAAATCTGTGAATAAAACCAAAAAATTGTTCAAAAAATATTTTAATGTGTATGTTTGATCCAATTTTATGTTCATCAACTGACTTATTTACATGATAGTAATTGATAAAATAAAACAAGTTTATTGTGGTCGAAAAACCAACCAAATTAACATAAAATGATCATCCATAAATTTTTTCTAATGATTCATCCGCATGGTACACAAACAAATTAATTAAAAGATCATGTATATTTATATAATGTCAATAATATTATATATTAACCTATATCTATGTTCAACCACATTTCAAATGAACATCCATTTATGAATACTACTGAAACTTTCATAAAAGCTAAGGAAATTAACACTCTCAAACAAAGAATTTAAACTCTATAACTTATCTGAAGACCCATAAAAGACAATAATGAAAACATAATGAACCTGATTCATGTATAATAGGTTCTATAATTTCTAATTAATTAATATAATTTCATTTTACTGAACATTTATGTGAAGAAAGCATTCAGATACAATATAAGCGGAAACTCTCAAACCCAACTCTCTTGCTTTGGGGTTTCCCTCTTCAACCCATTTTTAGTATGGATATTCCATAAATTTAATTTATTCATAATTATATTATACTTTTTTAGAATATAAATTACCATTAATTGATATTATTAAAACAAAAATGTTTTAAAAAATAACTTTTCATTCAAATAAACACATCATTTTCAATTCTCGATGATTTTCTCACTATTCACTCATGGTTAATAGTTATATGTCAAGAATGATATTCCCACATTACATTTCTAACCAACTATTTATGAATGTATTCTTGATGATTTGAAACCCATTTCATTAAATGGGTTATTTTATGTTCATGTTTGACATATTTTTGATGTGGCATGCATGGTAATGTCTGTTATGAGGTGATGGGTGCTGTTGGAATTATATAGTGCAATATGAATGTTAGAATGTGACGGGTCCACCCAAAATTATACAGAACTCCAATGCATTGGGTAAAATGATGAATATCATGAGTTATTTTGATGATATGTTTGAAAATGATGCTATATTTGTTCACAACAATTTTTTTAGATAAAAAATAAGACCAGATGTTTCATTTTTATGATTTGACACATTCGGCAGCTTTACCTTATGATTCCTCCCATTTTGTTAATGATAATTTTATGATTATTCCAACCCCATGATATATTGTTATTCTCTACCCTCTTACTGGGATTTTATATCACCCCTTTTTTATGTTTATCCTCAATTTATTATATGTACTATGGAGTTTTCGAAGGAAAATACAAATATAGAGAAGAATGAATGAAATAATTTTTTTCATTGATGTGGTAAATGTTGTGTTTGGTCATAATAATCTAAAGACACAAAACCATTGTATCATCGTCGTGTAATACTATTATGATGTTTATCATTATAATGATGAAATAGTAATTTAAGAAATAGCAGTGTAACTATAGTTGGTATCAGAGGGAAACATTAGTTAATTTGTGAATTAGGATTAGTGAACCCTAGAGAAAACCATTTTGTATAGACTATGATAGAATTTGAACACAAAAATATTTTCTAAATCTGGAGATCCCATGAATATTTATTTTAGTGTTAATTTTATAAATGAATATGTAATTTATTCATGACTTATTCACTTATGTTTTGTTCTAACCAATTCTATTTTTGAAAATGGAGGGAACATGGACAATCCAAGCCAACAAATTGTTCAATGTCTAATACAACAAATTCCCAAAAGATATCCCCAATTATTTAGTTGGTGGAGTTCAAGAATCCATGTAAATTATTACCAAACTATCTCATGTGATGAATGAAAACATAAATAATGAGAAACATCTTATTTCACCAATGAGGGAGCAGTTGCCTATTGTGTGTTTTATGCAGCAACGACCAACGACATTTAGATGATCCTCTAATCCACTAGTTGTGGAATCATGGGTCAACTCCATGGAGAAGATCTATTTTGTGCTTCACTATTTTGAGATAGAGAATGTGACATTAGACAAGTATCTTCTAGATGGATATGGAAATAAATGGTAGTATTTTATTATGAAAACCAACCTATGTGATGGAATAAAAGATATGGAATTGGAAGACTTTAGGATCATGTTTCTTAACAAGTATTTACCACAAACTCTTTGTTAATATATAGTGATAGAATTCATAAGGATCAAGAAAATGGAAGGATAAATTTTCACAATATATGAAGAGAATTTCACAAAGCTTGAAAGGTATGCTTTGGTTTTTCTTATCAACAATGAAAGAAAAACTGATAGATTATTTAATGGATTAAACCCACACCTTCTAAATGTTCATGAAATTCTATAATTTGGGAGTTATGAATAAGTTATTTGGTGTGCCCTCACTATACAAATGGAGTTTTGAGAATGGTCCCATGGATATGGTGATTTGAAACCAAATTTGGAGTTTCATGTAGGAGGATCTAATTATAATGGTGGAAATAAAAATGAATGACCCACATTCCAAAAATGTTGGAATTTTCATCATTCGAACTACCTCAATGGGATAGGGAAATGCTTCATGTGTGTGAAATATGGTCATCATGCTCAAGAGTGATGAAAATAAATGAGAAGGAAGGAGAATGTAGTAGAAGAAATAGGATCCCACCCATGGTTCAATTCTACAAATGTAGGGGGCTAGGGAAATATGCAGGCCCATGCACTAATCCTTGTGTCACAGAGGGTAATCATCATCAGTAGACACCAATGATAAAGGAGAAATGGAAGGATTATTCCATCAATACATTCGATGAAGAGTAAGACAATGAATTCTTACAAGGTATACCTCATATTCACTCATGAATGGGAATGTCTTAATTGATTCTTGTTCTATGCATTCCATTATATAATGACATATTTTTAGTAATATACAGTTGAATCCCCAAAACCTTGAAGTGGATATATCTATAGAGAAACCATGATGTAAAATCATTGAAATCCAAGTGTTTTACTCTTCTCTTGTTGGTGTATGTGGGATTATTCTTCCATCAAATCTCAAAATATTTTCCATGGTTGGAGTTGACACTATAATGAAAATGGATTGTCTCTGGTTATATAGAGCAGTTAACAACCCTCAGGAAGTGAAAATATCTTTTCATATTGTAAACCATACCATGGTTCTCTATAAATGTAAGGATGATTGTGAATATCTGTAGAAAAATCCTTCAATGGTGTGGATGCTGATAATCGATGAAGAAGAATACCTCGCACCAAAGTATGAGTCAAAAGAATGTTCCAACAATGCAAAAATTTCCATCATGAAAGAATAACGTGATGTATTTCCCAAATAGTTACCCAAAAATCCCTTGGATTGGGAGGTTGAGATCTCAATAGCACTCATACATGGAGGTACTCTTATCTCAAAGTGTTTCTATATGATTGACCCTATCAAAATAGAGGAGTTAATAATGAAGCTACAAGAGAATTTAGAAAAAGGGTTCATACACCCTAGTGCATAACCTTGGGGTGCACCAGTGCTCCTTGTGAAGATGAAGTATGGATAAATGCATCTCTGTATCGATTATCGGTAACTAAACAACATCACCAAAATGAACAACTATCATCTTTAAAGGATTGATGACTAGTTTCATTAGTTAAGAGGAGACCAATACTTATTAAAGGTGGATCTTAATTCTGGATATCAACAGCTAATGTTGAAAAAGGAAGATATTCCAATGACTGCCTTATGTACATGGTATGGGAACTATGAGTTTCTACTAATTCCCTTCGGACATACTTTTTCCCCTGAAATATTCATTGAATTGATGATTAGAGTAATTATACATTACTCAAAATATTTTTTTGTAGTGTTTATTGATGATATAATCATTTAATCCAAGAGAAAGGAAGAATATAAAGAACATCAAAGACATTTCATAGTGACATTAATAAATGAGAAGTTGTGCACCAGGTTTATAACTTGTGACATTTGGATGAAGAAAGTCATGTTTTTGGGACATGTGATCATAAGAGAGCTAATTTATGTGGACCCTTCAAAAACAAATGTGACTGAGGAATGGTCTAGGTGATCTTATGTCGCAGAAATCCATAGTATTCTTGGATTAGCAGGGTACTACAAGTGTTTTGTCAGAAATTTCTCACGTCCCTCAAGACCACTAATTGTACTAACAATGAAAGGGGTAATGTATGTCTTGACAGATGAATGTGAGGGAAAATTGAAAGAGCTAAATAGATGTCTGATCACTGCACATGTACACAAAAAACTGAAAATTAGAGACAGATTTGTGATATATAGTGATTCTTAAAAGAATGTGTGGTATCAAACTTAAGAAAAATGATAATGTGATAAACTACACCTCACAAATATTGAAGATCCACATGAAGAACTACTGTACACATGATATTGATATGGTATTCATGATTGTTGCCCATAAAATATGGTTGTACTGCCTTTATAGTGATAAGTGTGATATATACACTGACCACAAGAGCCTAATGCATATATTCATTCAGAAGGAGAACAACATGCATCAAAGGACATGGTTAGAGAAAGTCAAGGACTATGATTTCTCTGTTCAATACCATCCTCAAAAGGAAAACAATGTAGTCGATGCTCTAACCAAAATATAAACTCTTACAATATCCATGTTACGGATTGCGAAAGAACCTATCTTATTGGATATTCAAAGGTTGTATTTCAAAATCATAAGGGAAGGGGATACATCCTCCCCTAAACAAATGATATTGCAACCATCTATATAATGTAATATTATGGAGTCTCAAAGGGATGATTTGGAGTTACAATAGTGGTAAAATGCAGTAAAGGGCAGGAAGCAGCAAGAGCTCAATATCGACGATGATGGTGTGATTCGATTTGGAACATGACATTTTGTTCCTTCATAACCTGAGATAAAGAATTAGCTACTAGAAAATGCACATATATCAATATTCTCTATCCATATTTGTATCACCATGATTTACAAAAATCTTCTAGAACACTTCTTGTAGGATAACATGAAGAATGATATTGCAGAATATATCTCAAGGTGCATGGTATGTCAGCAAGTAAAACTGGAGAGACAATAGTCAAAAGGGATGTTGAAACCATTTTCAATACCCATGATTAAATTGGAGAATGTCTCTATATACGTTGTCACGGGTCTCCCCAAGACGTCCAACACAAATTATTTGATATGGGTTGTCGTTGACCGACTCACAAAGACTACCCATTTTATATCTATTTGGGAAGATTTATCACTTTAAAAACAAGAAAAGTTATATGTCAAGGATGTGGTGAGGCTGTATGGTGTTCCAACAATGATTACCTCTAACTGTGATACATGTTTCACATCAATATTATTGGGGAGTCTTCAACAAGCAATGAGAACTGAATTAAATTTCAGTAGGACTTATCACCCAAAAAATGATGTCCAATATAAAAGTACTATCTTGATGCTTGAATCTATTCTTAGAACATTCTATTTAGAATTCAAGGGTGTATGATATCATCATATCCCATTGGATGAATTCTCATACAATAGTAGCTTTTACATGAGTATTTAGATGACTCCAAATGAATCTTTGTCTGGAAAGCGATGTAGAACTCCAACCTTTTGGAATAAAGATGGAGAAAGAAAGCTTCTTGGACCTGTTATTTTGAAAGAGATGACTGAGATGCTTCAAATCATCTAAAAAATATTGAATCTTCTAAGAGTCATAAAAATATCAATGCTAACAACTTTTTAAGGGACATGGTGTTCGACAGTGGAGATAAATTCATCTTTCGAACATAACTATGGAAGTGATTTATGTGGTTTGGAAAGAAATGGATGCTAAGCCCATGGTACATTAACCCCGTTGAGATATTCGACCACATAGGATTCCTGGCCTATCGTCTTGAACTTCCAATAACTATGGCTCATGTTCATTATGTGTGTTGTGTATCACTCCTGAGGAAGTACGTACCAGATCCCTCACGTGTACGGAACATAGAGGTGTTATGACAATAAAATGATATCTCTTATGTAGAACATCCAGTACAGATTTCTGATGAGATTGATAAGGTGATACTAAAAAATACAACCCATATTATTAATGTGCTATGGTGGAACCGTATGTTTGAAGAAGAAACATGGGAACTAGAGGAGGCGACGAAGGAGATGTACCCTAACCTGTAAGTGTAAAACAAAATTCCAAGGGTGAAATTTTAAAGGGGAGAAGAATGTAATGACCCAATGTTTTATCAATGGAATCCCCTTTTAATAAGTATGGAATAATGTGTAATAACGTTTGGAAATACAATGAAATATCATGATAGTAAACACTATGTGATTATTAAAAATAATTTTTAAACTTCAATGTTTTGAATATAAAAAATCATAAATAAAATATTCCATCCAGTGTGATTTTTGGTGTCTAATAGAACATCCATAATTTTTTCGGCATAGTAACACACCCTTATGAATAGTTATATGACCCTTATGAATAGTAAATCATCGAATATAATAGTAACCTCACCCATGAATGTTGAAATAAAGTTTAGGCATCTTATAATTGATAATATAACAGTAATAAAAGTATTAATATTTTGGTATATCATAAATAAATAATTTATTAATTTAAAAGAAAATTTATATTCCAAAATTTTTTCCATAAATAAATAAATCTATGTCTTAGAATTTTATGATAATTTTATAAGAACATATTTAATTTTAGAAAGTATTATAAAATCAGTTTTAATTTTAAAATCTATATTTTTCATGTAAATTATAATTTTATTTCAAAATAAAAGTATTCATATTTAGAAATTTATATTCATAAAATGGTGTTCATTTTTATATTATTCACATCAAAAAATGGTTTTAGAGAATTTTTGTGATTTTTTTGAAATGCTTGATTTATTTGTTAATAGTAAAATACATTAATTTACCGTATAAATAAATTACAATTTAAATACATTATTCATGAAATCATGAAAGATTTAGGTACCAAAATATTAATCTCACTTACAATATTTACTATTATTGGTCCTTATATCATTACTATTTCTAGTCTTGATGGAAATTAATAATCTAATGAATTAAATATTATGAAAACCCTCCTCCCATCCACTATAAATATCATCCCACAAAACCACAATTTTTCAAACCTATAAATATTCAAGCCTTGAATGAATTATACTGCATGCACTTCACTATCCCCTCCCCCATTTTCTGGAGTTCTTAACCTAATCAAAAGTCCAAGCCTTGGTTCATTAATGATGGTATTTAGAGGAGGATTCATGAGGTAATTCCTCTCTCTGTTTTCCTTCAATTTCCTTTCAAATTTCATTTCATTTCTATTATTATCCTAAAATTATCTTATACAAATATCTAGATAACTATATTACTATTGAAATACTGGTATGATATGATATTAATGTCATGTTTTTCACTAAACTCCTCTATCCAACTCTTTGTTAATGAAAATAAATTTTTTTCCCACGGTGGGTAAATTTACCTACATCATGTGCAATTCCCTTCATGATTCCTTCAATGCATTCAAGGATTTAAATAAAAAAATAAATCTATTGAAAAAAATATTTCAAACCGTATTATTTATCCAATATAATATTATGGAAGTAATTTGATATCATTAATCTATTTGATAATATAAAACAAGTTCGTTGCGATCGAAAAACCACACAAATTAACCAAAAATGATCATCATTAATTTTTTTTAATGATTCACCCTCATGGTATTATAAAAATTAATTATAAGATCATTAATATCTCCATAAATCTGCTAATATTATATATAATGAAATCTATATGTTCAACCATATTTCAAATGAAAATCCGTTCATAAATTCAATTGAAACATTCGTAAAAAATAAGGAAATTAACACTCCTGAACAAGGAATTTTAACTTTATAACTCATCCAATGGCCCATAAAAGAACATGATGAAACCATAATGAACAATATTCATGTATAATTGGTTATGTAATTGCTAAATAATGAATTTAATGCCATTAAAAAGGACATTAAAATCAAGAATGTGTTTAGATACTAGGTAAGGGGAAACTCTCGAACCCAACTATTTTTTCATTAGGTTTCTCCTCTACAACCATTTTGTAGTACAGTAATGCATTAAAAATAATTTATTCATCTATATAATAAATATTATGGGATATAAATTTCCACAAATTTCTTTTATTAAAAAATAAATGATTTCCAAAATAACTCGTCTTTCAAATAAACACACCATTTTCACTACTCGAAGAATGTTTCACTCATCACTCTAGGATAATAGTTCTATACCAAGAATGATATTACCCCTTTATTTCTTGAATCAAATGTTTATGAATGTATGATTATTGATGTGAAACCCATTTATTTCTATGGGTTAGTTTTTTTTTGAAGTTTGGGATATTTTCAATGTGGCATGCATGAGAATGTAAATGTTCTGATGCAATGAGAGCACACAGAATTATTTAGTCCAATATGAATGTTGGAATCTTATGGGTGTGATTAATTGGGTAATGTAATGAATGTAATTATTTAATTTGAATATATATCTAAATATGATGATATATTTGTTCAAAACAATGCATGTTAGAGGACCACTAAGACATGATATTTATTTTTTCTGAATTTCCAAATTCTATGACTTTATCTAATGATTCCTCTCATGATTTTGATGAAAATGTTATCATTTATATCACCCCCTTTTATATTTTTCTTATCTGTCCCCTTACTGAGATTTTATCTCACCCCTTTTTGATGTGCATCCTCTGGTGATTATGTATACTAATGAGTTTTCAAGGTACAATAAGAATCTGTAGAAGAATGAATTAAATAAATTTTACTATTTGTTGTTGTAAATGATATTTTGATCATGGTTTTCCGATGAAACTAAGCCTATATATCCTCATGTATTACGAATTTTTACTATAATTATAATGAATTAATATTAATATAAGCAAAGGTAGTGTAACAATAGAAATAATCCTTTATATAACACCATAAAAACATTCCTTTTGAAAAAAAATTAATGAAATATGAAATAGACTTTAAATTTTAATTATAATCCTTTATAAAAATATAAATAAATATGTATGATAACAATGAGAATATTGAAATGGAGAAAGGATTAATTTTTTAAACAATCAAATCATCCCATACCACATTGAACACTAAAAAATCACAATATATTCAATGGAATATTTAAATACCATGAAGATAATTCAAGTCATGTTATCAAATATAATTTGATATGTACATACATCTTAGATAAGAAATATGAGGTGTACATGTCCTATATCTCCCAAAAATTGAAAGTCAGGCGGGATTCATGTACCTTGAGTCCAACTCATCAGGTACAATCGTTATATTCCAAAAAAAATAAACATTGGTTAATTTATAATATCATGAGAAACATTTTAATATTTATTATTCCTTTTATATCACTTAATATCATGTTAGAGAAATTATATAATTATTAATGTTTATATCGTATTTTTTGTCGATATTTGGTGCTTGAGTCGAAAATGTACATGTTATTATGAAAATTTCCCTACTGTTCAAAATTCCACCATCTTGAATATAATATTCATGAAATAGTAATAAAATTTATACATAAGTTATAATTTTTAAATGAAATAATTTTTTATTGTATGAAAAATAAACAACGTCATAATTATAGAGATGTTAGGTTGTACATACGCATGACTAATGTTTCCTTTTTCATTGATCAGTATGAAAATACGGAATTTTTTTATTATTTTCTTTGTGTGATTATATATCATAAAAACAAAATGATCATTCAAATATACTTATATAAATATATCATGATTGTTATCTAGTAAATAAAAATGATTCACATCTCTTCTGGGAGGTGATAGTTAACACATACACACAAACACTGTTACCATTTTTATGTTTATGGAAAGTAAAAACATAATTGATATATTATTAAATTATAATGGTAAATATTTACTTAACATCATAATGAACATTAATTATATTATTATGACTATAAATTAGAGAAGTTTATGGAAAAAATAATTATATCAGTTCGTGGTGGAGATGGTACACAAGTATGCTTGAACGATTATGTCCATTCCCATTTAATGGAAGTGGAGATGGATTTTCATTAAGATATTAACAAAATAAAATCAAATTATATTGAGTAAATTATATTTTTGGTTATATCATTTGTGAAGAATATTTAATGGTACTGGAAGAATAAATAAAATAGAAACACTTAAAGAAAACAATACCACTTCCACGATTGATCACCTTTGATGAACACGTTAACACCTATATGAAGGGTGTTATGCGTAAAAATAGGACCTTGAGAATGTGGTTTGGGAATCATGGAATGGGTTATGATATATCGTAGATGAACTAAAAGATATTTGATGTGTGTGAAAAAGAGAGGAATGAGATCCATTTTATAAGAGATGAGTGGGGCACTCTAGGAAATATTAAAATTATTAAATTAATTAAAAGTCAATATCGATTCCAAGTGGTACCAGAAATATTTATTTCTAATAAAGGATGATATTTGGTCGAATAAGTATCATACAATTAAAATTAGACATGTTTTGTATATTTTTTAATCCTCATCTTTTTGTTTTAACAACTTTTAACTCTTAATATTTTATCAAGTAATTTACACTATGAGAGTTAAAATAATTAACAAATCATACTAAATGTCCAATGAATGAGTTATGAAATGTTTTTATAGTTATATCAAAATTTTAGTCAAATATTTTATTTTTATAAATTTTATTTCATTTAATAAAATAAGTTGTATTTTATGTTATAAATTATGTGAAATTTGACATAATTCATTACTTGACATTATAAAAAATAATAAAAAATTGATTCTTAAAAAAACTACATTAAATCAATACTAACATATCATATAATTCCATATAATTCGTGGATTACGTCAAATATTTGAAATTATATTTGTTTTAATATTATTAACATCATTTATTTGATTCTTTATTTAATAAATATATTAATGCATCATATTTGTGTCACAATTAAATTTAATTATATAATTTCCATATATTATAAATAAATTACTATGATATAGGTAATAATTTTTTATGTATAATTAATATTTATAGTTTATGATATCCTTGATATAACTGCATATTAGATTAATATTCTTTTAAAAAACAAAAGTGTGGTAAAAAGGAAAAATCATTGAATATAATGTTATAAATGCATTAAAGTCATCCAAGGTACTCAAAGTTGACCTAAAATTGAACCAAGGTTTATCATGGTCGGAATAACCTCTGAAAGTTATATTTGGACAAGTGGTAGTGTATTTTAATATTATTATAATATTATTTTTATCTTTAATTACTCGCCTTACAGTTAGCCATGACAATTAAGATAATTTCTAATGTTTCAATTAATAACTTACAAAAAACAAAGGGAAAATATTTAAATTTTTTTGAAAATGGGATATCAAATATAGGAACAATTTTTCTCCATTCAAAACATATAATTGGGAGAAATAAATTAAAAATTAAACTAATTTATGGAATTAGTAAACAAGGTTATTAAGTATAACATTCTAATGTTTACATAGTTATTATATTCAATTTCAATGTAAAATTTATTGTAATGAAAAAAATGGATTAATGGAAAAAAATAATGAATTTATAATTTAAACCCTATAAAAATGACAATATAACTATATAAATAACTTACACTAAAAATTTCTTTTGAAATAAGAGGTAGTAGTTTTCACTATTCATTAAAAAAAAATTCTTAGAAAAATACCAAAAAATTTCAAAAGTTAAATATTATGTCCCTATATGAAGAATATGTTTATTTTTTCAAAAATAATTGATAAATGTTTCCAAACTATATTTAAAAAGGGCTCTCGATCAAAAGGTGGTAAAACTGTATTTTTTGACAGAAACATCTTTTATGCAAAAAATTTATTTTCTTCTAATATCATGTCTAGAAAATATATATTATGAATTGTAAACATTACACTGAATATATTCAATATATATTTCCTTAATAAAATCCATCAAGAGTGTATTTATTGTTTTACAAACTCTCTTATTTTCATTGAAATAGTTTTTTAGAAAAAAATTTCCCTTTATTTAAAAAGGGTTTTATGTTAATTTATAATTAATTGTTCACAAAATAATTAGTAATATACATGTGTTACACAGGTTTTCATAAATAAATTAATCCTATTAATTCCCGTCATTTTAATAGTTAGGTTATAAAGTATAATAATAATATTTATTTTTTCTCTTATAATTGATGTTGTGTATTATGTACGTTATTGATCATAGTGTCTTTTTTTTAAAATAAGGATTTAAAATGCCCCATAGAAATTAAATCCTTAGAATATTAATTTTTGATTGGTAATTAATGTGTGAATTTCTAAACATCTTTATTATAATACCGCATCAGAAAAATGATTTACAAAACTACCACTTTAAAATATACAAATGAAAGTATGAAGGTCACATTAGATAACACATATTATGATTCCACATAAGAAGAAAAGTCATTAAATTAAAAAACAAACCATCATATTATGATTTAGATTGATAGAAAACACGATCAGGAGAAATTTAACGATCTCAAAACCATAAATTTGTGATTGGTTGAATGTTAGTTGATTTCCTAGAAGAAAAAGTAAATGGAAAATGTTTTTCTTTAATGATCCTTATCATAAAGCTGTGAAATTCTTTCACTACTTGGAAATAGAACATAAGGAATAATAATTACCTAAAATTTAGTTATTCGTCATTTAATTGAGTTCTACAATAGACTCTTCTATTTCCTTAATGAATAGTATTCAATATGAATCACCTTATATAGAATCAAATAATCCAAAAAAAATTAACTATCTATTTATCATATCTTCGAACATTATCCAAAATCAAAAATGATAAGTGAAGATTCAATATTCCCCAAAAATTGTAATCAATTGTATGATAAAAGAAAGTTTTAATATTTTAAATTGGATATTATCAACCAAAGTCCACTATAGACCATTTGGTAAATTGATGTTCTCAAAATTTATTAAAAGAATCTAAACATTGTTGTTAACCAAAAAACATATAAAAATTTAATCACATTATTATCCAAGATAATTTTTAATATTTGTAACTTTATAATGTCAAAAATTTATAGTGTCTCACCATAAAAAGTATTTAACATAATCACATATTATCCAAGATAGTTTAATGTTATGAACCAACCTTGTTCAACCATGAACTGGCCACCCGATCTGGTCTGAATGATGGCCTAGGGGAAATTCTCAACCCCCCAAGGATGGTAACGATATTCAGGAATCAAAACATACAATAGGGAATTATTTAGCCCAAAATAAAAAAACACAGACCAAATAGTTCAAAAAACCAAACAAGTTACAAGAACAAAAAGCTGAACATATATAAATGTATTATTGGCCCATATACATAATAAAAAAACAAGTGAAAAAATACTACATTTTAAATGAAGCCACGCTACCAGGATCCCCATGTGAACACTTAGTCCCCTAAATCAACTAAACTAAACCAACTCCAACACTAAGATGTTAAACCTAAAAAATCAGAATAGAAACAGGACCTACACCTAAAAATATAATATAGGCAGGAGAACTGGCATGATTAGTATGAAATCCATTGATAAACAAATATATCCACACATTCAATTTCCCAAAAAAACATCAATGACATTAGTATAAAATATATTTACAAAAATAGGGTTTCCCCTAATTTAGAAAATAAAAAAAAACAAATTTCATTTCTAAAACAAAAATCCACTTTATAATCAAATGTGAAATAAGTAATGTCAATACAATGCTAAGAATAAATAGATAAACATTGTAGGCATAGAAACTAGTATTATATAAAGTAAACAAGAAAAATAAATAATTAATATGGAAAATCCTATACATCCGGAGAACACAGATGGACGTACTCAGTTCAAAACTAGCTATTGGTTTATGGTGAAGCTCCAATGTCTATAACCCAATGGTCACCCTCCACTGATCAATACAGTGGAACACACCAAATGAACTGATAGAAAGACTGGTGGGTACCAACATGTCTAACACATGTTGATTAGTAATAATAAATAGACCCTCTAAAAAATCATATGAACCCATGGGGGTAATATTAATGCAGTGTAAGTTGGAGGCCCTCTTACACGTGACTCACCTGACACATCATCATCGCACTTGGCTACCCCAAACATGAAACTCTATACGATAACCCATAAATGTTTATTCCTCCTATATAGGTTCCCAATATATATATATAATCAATTATACATTATATAATCCATGTTTCTGACCAGAATATCACATCTTATTTATTTCAAATCATTTAACAAATCACTATAAGTTGTCATTCGAGAACACACACTCTCAATGTGACTGAAGGTTCCATCTAGGTTTTTATAACATATAACCATTTAAAATGTTTCACAAGACATTAATGTTTCCAAACAAGAACAAAATTTTCAAAACAAAATCCATTCAATAAGTCAAAACAATCATTACACTATATCTTGAAGTTCCAAACAAGTTATTAAGTCGATATGTCGATTGCATTTACCCAAAAAATCTTGTAAGAACCAATTTTATATTCACCAATCGAAACATGCCCTTATATTAAAAAAAAGGAACCAAACAGTACTCAATATTAAAACAGTCCTTTCAGATTTTTTCCTCACACTAAAAGAATCATCAAGGCAATACATGATGAACATTGAGGGGCTCCTTTTATGTCATATTTTCAAAAATCATTGATGAAATTCTTTACTATTTGAAAAGGGACGAACGGTTTCATGAAAAAGTATAGGTAAAATGAAATGTTCTAGAAACCAATGTTTAATGAAAAAAACTCATAAACAACCTTAATTTGAGGGAACACAAATGTGTGCACCTAGTGAACCCATGGATGTTCCAACATCCAATGGAATAGTTAAATCCTAGGAGAACAATTTATTCAATATGATTACTAACATTATTTAAAAAAACACAACAACCCCTTTTCAGTACGACCAAAATCAATTTTAAATGTACTTTAAGACACACAACAACTCATATCATTTCCCAAACCAAATAAACCAACCAATAATTACCATCTCAATATCAATAATGAATTGATATTTCATGAATGTCTCATTTTAAATTTGAAATAGAAAATTCAATTCGAACAATCATCATATCTTCCTCGAACCTCTGCAATTCACATTATCCACTATATAATTTTATTTTTTTTACAAATTCTACCAATAGAAAACCATCATTTTAACTATTCTTTTGAAATATTAGAGTTTTTAATAACATTTATAAATTAATTGAAAATCATTCATGTGCCTATAGAATGCTATGAAAAGATAATGGATGGAACTTCTTACCAAAAATAATTGGTCGAACCAATGTTTTGAAACTCAAAATTCCACCTTCTCACATACACGTAGTGCCAAAAAATAACACACACTTGGAATTTATCAACACAATATAAGAATAAAATTTAGAACCCATAATTAGTGCGGTGAAGACCAACACACATCCAATTAAAAACTAGGTACTCACATAGCACAATAGAACCTATATTAGATGGTGCAAAACCCATCAAAGAGTTTAGAAGCTTACCCGAACCAATAGATTCGAAGATAATCGAGTCCATCTGCCTCTCTATTGGTGGATAATGATGGAAAATGGACCAACTCTCCACGAGAAGACATTCATGTATCCTATTGGAGGAACAAAAACAAAACAAGGTATTTTTATCCAATGCGTGGTTCGACCAAAACCATATCTATTACCAAAATGGAATCAAATCACCAATGGGATGAAGGTGGACATCAGATATGGTCTTAACTCAAAAAATCAGACCCAATTCATGAATCATCAGGATGTAGTCGACTGAGGAAATAGGGGTCGGGTGCTATTTGGTATCATACATGGTTCGTACACACTAGCTATAGGACGTGGCCATGTTCCGACCAAGGGAAAAAGAGCTCTCCCCATGGGAGAGGGAGCTGGGCTGAGGCAATCACAGCTAGGTTTTTTAGGATGGCTATGTGCATCACACCTCGTGGAGATGAGTGGTGAGTTTTGCGCTTCACTAGGTAGAGAGGAAGTGGCCCCCCTTTTAGTTCCGCCCAAAACAAATTAAATCTGAAAAACATGTTTTGGGAATTAATATAAGAATAATAACAAAAATAACAATAATATTAGATAATTATAATTCCAATAATAATAATAACATTAAAATTAATAAAAATCATAATTATTATTGTATTCATTTGATTATAAATTTTAACAGCATTAATAATAATATTATCATAAATAATATTAAAAACTCTTTTAATGTGCATTTTATAATCAAAATACTAATTAATATTTGAAATATTTATAATAATAATAATAATAATAATAATTTTTTGATTTTTATTTTAAAACATAATTATATTAACAATGAGTTAATAATTATTATATTTAAAAAAAACTTAATGAAAATAATATTTTTAAAAATTATTTCAAGAATATTAATATTATTGTATACAAAATAATATTATTATTATTATGTTTTAAAAATTTATTTATTTTTTATTCTAATAAAATTTAATTATTTTAAGTATATGGCAATCTTCGGGTCAATTAGGTTGACTGAATAGTCACCACTAACCATTGAGTTTCTGTGCACCGGGCCAAAACCCATCAAAATTATTAAACATCAAAAAAAATTACCGTTGCTCAACCCTCGTCTTGATGAGGTTAACTGAAGAAAAAATAATAATTCTAATGGATGAGGTGTGAAAATTATACCAACCACAAAACATTCTACCCAAGAATTTCACCAATCGAACAGTTAGCAGAACTTGAGTCCATGCCTCGAAAAAACCAAGGGAAATCGAGAGCCTCGAGGTGAACATTCCCAACACACGTCACACTAGAAAAATTCTTGAAAAACCACCACCTGAGGTTAGAGTGGAGAACATGGGGGGGGGGGTGGTTCTCCCCACCACATGAATTCATTAACATGGAATCCTTGACACACGAACACACCACCCCTAAGGGGGCCAACGTGGGAACTCCCAAACTGAAGACATTCATATTTTCCACATGGAATGAACAACACCCGAGAGACTTAAACATAATTCTTTCTTTGAAAAAAACCCACAAACATGAGGATGAGATTTTTACTCAATGCCTCCGACACTGACCAAATAAAAGCCTCACCACAATCATTAGACTATGGAATTCCTATCCTGAACTCAACCTATATTCTCAAGACTAAGAGAACTACTCCATTAGTAGGATTAAAACCATTACGTGACAAATCGGCACACCGAGACACTTTGACAGAGGCATACCGTATAAAATCAAAACCTAATTGGAGAAAACCCATTGAGAGTTACTCTCACAAAAAAGTTCCCTAAAATGCCTATTAATTTAAAGAAAGAAAATATCCACTTAATGGACACAACTGAAAACAAAATGAAAAAAATAGGTCCATTTATTCAGGGATCCAAAACCCTTAATGGAATCTAAACAATTTATAAACCACACTATGAATAGATAAGGCCACATGGATTTTGGTGGAACAAGTTCATATCACCACCACATCAATGACGATATTTCCACAGTGACAAGAATAGAAAAAAAGAAACATTGTATATTTCTATCCCAGAAATGAAAACATGATCTGGAAATAGGTTCCACACACCCTTGACATCTCAATGCTACACACGAGCTTTCCCATGGGACTTGTGGCTGGGGCCTGGACTGCTGATGCATGTCCCGCCTCACAATCATAAATTTTAATCCTCTTGTCCACAAATCCTCTTTTATATCACAGATTCAAATGACCAAAATGGTGGTAAATTTTGAATGGGATGACACTTGATAACATTGAATTCCCGAACTGGCTATTCTAGTGGCATAAAATAATACCATCCAACAAAATGCCATCCGCACCAATAAAGATTACTTATTGGAGACATGTTCCTCTGGCATGCACTTCATTATATATTGGGAAACATCGTGAGATCAGACCACCATTAACCTCACACAAAAAATCAATGATGGTGGGACATCCACCCTCTAGAATATCCAAAACTGAACCCTCAAACAAACCGAGATGACCTGAAACTTAACGACCCTGGGAGTTTCCATAAACCCAAATCCATACTATATATCCACGAACCACATAACATCCACTAATGGATTTCAATTACTTCGATAAATAGGGAACCCATTAAATGAACATGAAACAAGGCATGACTCATTGTATACCATGCGGGACGTTCTAGGCAGAACAACCTGAACAACACGGAAAATAGAACATGAAACTAAAATCAATCCCATAACATTATAGAAATGAACATCACGAGCTCAAAAAAACTGGTTAACAACCCAAAATAACATTAGAACAACTAAAAATATCTTTTCAAAAATCCCATTCAATATAAATTTTAAAAATTTACACATTTCTATGAGAAAGTCAAAACACTAAAACCCTATTTTTATACCAAATTAATTTTCCAAAATTTCATTTACCATTAAATTTTCAAAACTCGCATATGGTATCTTATGAATCATCACATGTTCATTCATCCAACCCCACATTCATCATCCATGGAATAGTTCCCCACTAAATGTCCATAAATAACCATGCACATGTGACCCTCTATTAAGAAAGTCAACATCCAGACATCTCTTTTCCTTATCAAATCCATACACATACAAAATTTTCAAAATAAAAAAACATCCCCATTAAAATCCCACATCTTTTATTTTAGATCATTTTGAAAGAAATACAACTCAACATTCAACACACACTCATATTAAACTAAATAAAAACAAACAAAACCAATATGAATCTATTTAAAAGGAAGACTGCTTCCAATTCCTAAATTAAGGATATGGTGGTGAGCCATGAACCATGTAAGGAATAACACATAGAGGAACTTGAACTAGGAAATTTTAATCCACATTGGTCTCCACCCAATGTTAGGCTACAATATTACCCAATCCACATCCATCATCATCCCTCAATATAAAACAACCCAAGAGTTAATACTCAAATCATGGACAAACCCTAATAAATTGATTATCAGTGTGAGTAAGAGTTTTTTACTCTCTTTCCACACTTACCACTAGAGTCCCAATAGTCATAATCTCCATTTACTAGACACCCCAAATATCTAGGGCCTCATATGATACCATTTTATCTCAAACCATCCTAGGTTGACCTTGAACCGGTCACCCTAGTAGGTCTGCTATATTTCAAAAGGGGTGTTCCCGATCCACTCTAGATGAAAACTATAATTGGGTTTGAAAACTTACAATAGGAAATGATTTAGCCCGAAATAAATAAACTAGGACCAAATTGATAAATTAACCAATCAAGTAAAAATAACCCACAACTTTACATAAATAAACAAAAAATTGGACTAGATACATAATAAACTAAACAAGAGGAAACAAAATAAAAAAATATGAAAATGAAACCATGCTACCATGACATTTATATAACATCCCAGTCACGTCCAACTTCAAAACTGACCATGAATTAGCAATGAGCAGTCAATTCTAGAATAAACTAAATAGAAAGTAGACCTGCACCTAAAAATTTTAGATAGGTGTGATCACTGAGATGATCTGTAAGAAAGCCAAAGATAAACCACTAAATTGAAAAATTCTCTTTTCCAAAACAATCCAATGAAACTACTTTGAAATACAGTTACAAAAATGGGGGTTTCCTTATTTAAAAAAAATAGACAACACATTTCATTTCTTTGACCAATATACATTTGATATTCAAAATAAAAATAAGGAATGTTTGGATAATTCTATGAATAAACAGATAAACAGTTCATGCATAGAGACTAGTATAACATAATGTAAATAAGGAAAATTAAATAATTACCATGGGTGATCCTAAAAATCCCTAGAAGTCCCAATGACATACTTGGTTTGGATTCACCTACTAGTGCATGGTGAAGCTCATAAACCTATAACCAATTAGGCACCCTCAACATACCAATCCAACATCACAACCCACCATGCATAATAAAAACTTCAGGATGTACTAACCCTTATAATCAGGGTTAATCAATAACCATCACAAGCCCCTCTAAAACTTGCTAATGAACACTAGGTGGTAACAGTAGTGATGTGTAAGTATGATGCCCTTGCACACGTGACTCTCCTTGCCTTCTGTCACCACACTTCCCTTCCCCATACACGGACACCCTATATTATAATCAAAAAATTGATATTCCCCTAAGGAGGTTCCTACAAGATATATATATATATATATTAACATGTATATTTCATATAATCCTGGGTTCCAAATAAGTTTTCACGTCACATGTAATTTAAAACCATTTCACAAACCACTTTATATTGTCAACCAGGCACCAACACTCTCAATGTAACATAGGGTTCAAACCGGACCTTTAGAAAATATCTAAATTTAAAACTTTTCACATAACATTATGGTTTCTAAACTAGCACACAGTTTCCAAAACACTGTCCCTTAAAATATTCCACACAAACATTACACTAGAGCTGGTAGTCCCAAATGAGCCATTAAATAGATATGTCGAATGCATTTTCCCCAAAAATATTTCAAACACCTCTTTTATATTCACCTATACAAATGGTCCCTTATCTTCCAAAACACACACCAAACATTACATAATTACCAAACACCTTTACCATTTTTAACTCACACCAAAAGAATATTCAAGGCTAAACGACCAAAAACATGAGGGACACCATAATTGTGATGTTTTATAAAGCCTTCTATGTAATTCATGACCATTTCAAAAGGGATCAAACATTTCATGAAAATGTGAGAGGGAGAAGAACCGTTTTGGAAAACAAAGATAAAATAAACACTAATTCAAGAAACATATTAATTTTGGGAACACTAATGTGTGTACCTTGTGCAGCCATGGATTTGAAAACATCCAATGACACATATAAAGGATAGGAAAACCCTTTCTTCAAAATCAAAACTCACATTCTATTAAAAAACACAACAACCCCTTTTTTGAACCACTAAAACACCTTTTCAAAGCACTTTAACACACACAACAAGCCATAACATTACCCAAACCAAATTCCCCAACCAACAACTACCATCATAATATCACAAAATTCTATATATTTAATAAAATTCTTAATTAAAATTAAAAATATCAAATTAATTTCAAAAAAAAACATCATAGTTTCCTTGAACATGAGAAATTCACATAAAGCATGTAAGAAATATTTTTTTTAAAAATTTTACCAAAAAGAAACCATCATTTTCATATAGCTATAGTCTTATTACTGGTTTGGATTACATTTATAAATTAATTAAAATCATGCATGTGACTATGTAATGCTCTTTAAAGAGAATGTATAGATATATCTACCCCAATGAATTTGACGTACCAATTATATCAAACTCAACCCACCACATGCTCACGTACACACACTTCCAAAAAAGAAAACACACTTATAATGTATCACCACACCTTAAAAAAACATTCAGCATGCATAGATTGTACAAAAAATAAAAACACACATCCAATTATATACTAGGGACTCACTTATCAAAATAAACCAAAAATTAGATGGTGTTAAACCCAATAGTGGGGTGTGAAGCATACCTGAACCAACAACTTCAAAGAAAGTCAAGTCCATCTGACTCACTCTTGGAGGAGTTTTTTTGAACATGGACCAATGCATCCTAATAAAACATTATATTTTCATGTTGATGAAAAATATACAAAACCATCTACTATCTTCGAACCCTAGGTTTGGCCAAAACCATATCATTATCCAAATGTCAATAAAATAGCCAATGAGATGAAAAATGAAATTTAAGAATGACTTACTTTTGAGAATGAGAACTCATTCATAATTTATCTAGAAGGAATAGACCACGGTATGAAGGGACATAACCAATGGGTCTTGGCAAAGGTTTGTTCACATTCACTAACAGTCGCGTCCATGATCTGGCTTAGGGATGGTGAGCTTTTGCCCTGGGCGATGGAGTCGGGGGGATGCCATTAGGATTAGGGATTTTAGGAAGGTTTGTGAACATGACACCTCATAAAGGGGGTGATTTTTGTCACTATTCACCATGTAGGTAGGAAGGAACCTCTTTCATATTTTATCCCATGAAAATAAAACATTACAATAAGTTATGAGAATTAATATAAGAACAAGAAAAAGAATAATAGTTGAATAATTCTAATTCTAACAATACTAATAATAAGAAAACTAAATATAATAACAATAATCATATATTTATTCATTTAATTTTAAATATTAACAATATTAATTGTAATTTAATTATAAAAAATAATAATAATGATTTTAATGACTATTTAATAAAAATTTATTGAAAATTTTGAAGAATAATAATAATAATAATAATAATAACATTATGAATTTAATTTTAAACCAAAATTATATTAAATACAATTTAATAATAATTATATTAATATCAATTTTAATTATAATAATATTATTAACATTTGTATTAAAAATATTAATATTATTTTTAATACATTATTATTATTATTATTATTATTATTATTTAAACATTAAACATAATTTTTTCTAATGAATTTTTTTTATTTAATGTTTATGGAAACATTAGGGACACTTGGGCAAAGTAAACGATCACCGTTAATTATGCGATTTCGATGCATCGACATGAAACCCATTAAAATTATTCAACGTTAAATATTTTCAGACAAGCACTCAAATTGTACCTTGATGAGGATAACCAAATCCAAGAATCAATAAAATAAAATAATTCAAATGGTCAAGGTGTTATGGTTAATCATTTCCATAAATAACTAGATTCTTTATAACAAAAAAAGAAAATCATATATTATTCAAAAAAATAAATATTCCTTAACTCCTAAAATAAAATTCCATAAATATCTTATTTAAATTGATCATATAAAGTACCAAAAATTAAAAGGTCTTCCAGAATAATTTTTTTACATAAGACCTAAATCATTATATAATACCAAGGATATTCATTTGATAAAACATAAGTTCCCAAAATCAACTTATTCATATTCATCAAACATGTTTAGCTTTAAGTAAAGAGTAATACTAACTAGGGATATCATGTAGGCCAGTGGTAGTTGATTCACCCTTATCCCCCATAAATTGTGGGTTTTATCCCCATAGACTTGCCAAATGTGATGGGTTATTTTCCATCATATGGGTTTTCCATTTTCAATGACAATAAAATTCCCAAAATATGAAAATAACTTTAAGAATAACCATAAATTTTTTACCTCGAAGGTTAATTCATACCTTTAAATTTTAATCCCAAAAAGTAATAACCCATAATTTCCTCAAATGTTAATGTCTCAAAAAATAAAGTTATTCACTTTTAAAGTTCATAACATATAACCTCATAGGGGGTATTTAAGACATTAAAAATTGATCAACCATAAAATTATAAACCCTTTATTACTTCCCTAACTCTTAAAAAAATAACATAATCTCTAGTGAATCCTAAATCATCCTTAGATACCGAATATAAGGTCTTGACCATAAACATTATATATTCATGAATTATTTCTGGAATTTACATTGTGGATCATTTCAGGTTTATGTTATTATATAATTATGACAAAACTATTACATAAGAACTCAAATATTACAAAGTATACACTACTACTCACTATCATTTTCTTTACAAAATAAAAACATGTAAAATAAGACATGATTTATTTTCTTGATAAAATTATTCTTGACTTATTCCTTTCTTGTACCAATCCTTTTATATTGTCAAAAAATAAAAAAAACAAGTAAAGAGCACATAAATCTTATTAAATGATTTAATATAATGAATGAAATTATCAGTCCATGAATTATTATAACTACTAATTTGTTTTCACAAAATCATAACTTCCACTTATAAGACATAAACTCCTTAACAAACCACATGAAATCTTATGATTCAAGAAAATATTTTTTTCTAAAAGAAATCATATCGGTTTCTTGAGGAATCTATATCATAATTACCTTGTAGCTTTCACATCTACAAAAGGAGTAACCTTCATGGTATTGTTTAAAAAACCCTTAAGTATATATCTCTTAAATATCTAAGGATAAACCTTATTGTTTAAATGTGTCTCATTAAAAAATTCATTTGGGATCTATCCTAGCCTCACCTAACATATGTTTGTCAGAGAACCACCCATATCCTTAAACAATTCCCAAGAACCATAATTTAATTAAATTAAATTAAACAAGCATAAAATAAAAAAATAACATTCCTGCATTGCAATCACAATATATCGTTTGATGATATTAACACAATAAATCTCTTATTAAATCAATTTTAAATACCAAAATACATTAAAAGGTAATATGGTATTTATTTTTCGTTTACAGACATTGCAGAATGTAGGGGAAGAAAAATATCAAGTAATGGTCATGGAGGTAGATATTTAATTATCCCCACTTACATTAAAAAATATTCATATTTTATTTAGTAAAATGATTCATATAAAAAAGATTTCTTTTTATCGATATTGAATTAAATTAACTTCAAAAGGGGTCTGTTATGCACCATATAAAAGAAGGTGGAATATGTTATCTTAATATGCCTCAATGAAAGAATTATGAGGCATAGACCCAAACAACAAACCATAAAACAAGTTATTTGGTTATTTTTTGAATGAAATTAAAAATAAACAAAAAAAATATTTTTATAATAATTTTTATACATATAAATAAATATGAATGATAATATCAAGGGTATTGAGATTGATGAAGGATTAATTATTTTAACATTCAATGAATCGTATTCCAATTTGAAAATTTAAAAAATAATCTCAATATATTCAAATTAATCTTTAAATACCATAAATATAAATGTATTTTTGATTTCAAATATAATAGGGGTATTAAATACACAACACATAGGAAATAGGCAGTGAACGTGGATTATATCTCATAAAAATTTAATGTGAGATGGAATTACCTTACCTTGAGTCAGACACATCATGTATAATCATTATATTATTGTATATTAATATTTGGTTAATTAATACATTATTGAGAACATATTTCAACTTTTTTATACCTTTTCTATCTGTAATTATCATGTTATAAAAAATACATAAATATTTATGTTCATATCATATGTTTCGTCGAGATTTGATACTTTAGTAAAAAATAGATTTTTAGGATTTATATTTTCCATGTGTTTATATGTACATTATATAGAGAATAATATTCATGAAATAATAATTAATTTTATTCAAAAATCATAGTTTTTTAATCAAACAATTTTTTTATGGTATGAAAAAATAACTACGTAATAATCATGGAGATGATAGGTTGTACTTACAGATGAATAACATTTCCATTATTCATTGATCAATTTGGAAATAAGGTAATTGTTATTTTATTCATCTGGAATTTTCCGAACATCATTAATATCATATTAATAATTTAAATATTCTTATACACATCATACATGTTATGTGATGAATAATAATGTTTCACTTCGCTTTGTGGATCTGATACTTTACACTTACGCACGTACAAAATAATCATTTTTGTGTGCATTGAAATTTAGATCGCAATTGATATATTATACTATTATAATGATTAATATGTCATGAAAATCATATAAAAACATTAATTCCATCTTTAGGACTATTCTCGAGAGATATTTAAGAAAAAAAAATATATCGTTTTCTTGAGGTGATAGTTAACTTGTACATAAGAACAATTAATTATTTTCCCATTTACTGGAATTGGAGATAGATTTAGGTGAGAATATTAACATAAAAACATATAAGTATATTGATGATACTGGAGTTTTTATTTCATCATGGGTGAATTATATTTGAAGGTAGTAGATGAAGAAATAAAATATAATCTTTTAAAGAAAACGATACCTCTTCATTGGTTGATAATCATCAAAAAAACATTAACACTGCAACTAATGTTTTTGTTACTAAAATAAGGCATGAATAATATATTTAGGTATTCTAGGATGTTTTTGGTAAGATTTGTTTTCAACCAAATAGTTTTGGATGTGATAGTGATAGAGAGTAATGTGTGCCCATTAATAAGAGAGGGGGGCACTATAGGATTTATTAATAGTATTAAATTAATATAAATTAAAAATAGATTTATAACGTTACCCAAATGATTTATCTCTAATACATGATTATTTTGGATCAAATAATCATCATCATATTAAAATTTTAAAACAATATAATTTTTAATACTTATCTATTTAATTTAGACCCTTTTAACTCTTACTGTTTTATCAAGTAATTTACATTTTGAGAGTTAAAAAAATTACCAAATCATGCCAAATGACATATTAATGAGTGATTAATAATTTTTTTTTACTTATATCATATTTTTATATAAATATTTTTTCATAAATTATATTTCATATAAGTAAAAAATTTATTTTTTGTTATTAGTTATGCCAATGTTGATACTGTTCATCACATGACTTTTTATTAAATCATAAAATCTTGATGAATTCAAAAAAAATATATAAATTTTATGAAGTCATATTCTTCCAAATAATTCGTTTATTATTTCAAATATATAAAATTATATTTTTTTAACATTATTAATATCCTTTATTTGAAAATTTATTTAATAAATCTATTTCTACATCATCATCGTGTCATAATTAAATTTAATTATTTAATTCCTTAAACATATAAAAAATTACCAATATAACTCTAAATTAAAATACATTACTTTTTTAAAACAATAGCGTAAAATATATGAGAATTCATTGAATATAATATTATAAATGCATTAATGTCATACATGTTGCTCCATTTGGTCCTCAAATTTAACAAAGAATTATAATAGTTAGAGTATACACATAAAATTAATTTAAAAAAAAGTGTTAGGATTGTTTTATATTATTATAATATTATTTTTATCCTTAATTACCTAATTTACCCTTTACCATGACAACTAAATGAATTAGTAATGTTACAATTCATAATGTCCAAAAATAAAAGGAACCTATTTACATATTTTTTAAATTATAATCCCAAATATGGAATCTATTTTTTCAAATTAAATACACATAATAGGGAAAAATGAATTAAAAATTAGTCTCATTGATGGAATAAGAAAGCAGGTTTTTTATGTAAAATGTTAAAAAGCCCACGAAGTTTTTATATCCAATTTCATTGTGAAATTGATTCCAATGAGAAAATTTTGATTAAATGATAAAATAATAATTAAAATAATATTTAAAAACATATTTATACGACAATATAACAATAAAAATAACTTATATTAAAAGGTATTTTTGAATTAAGAGGCATTATTGTTCATTAATAATTAAAAAAATAATATTATCAGAAAAATACAAAGAATTTATCAAAAGCTAGTGAAACTTCATTTTTTTTAGAAAACATCAATTATTCAAAAAATAGAATTTGTTATTAAATCATTTATTTAGAAAATATAAGTTTAATTTTGATAAAAATTTAATATAATAAATATATATTTTTTTTAAAAATCTACCAAGAGTGAATTTATTGTTTTATAAAGTCTCTTATTTGAATTTATATAGTTCTTCATAAATACATTTCTGTTTATATAAAATGGTTTTATTTAAATATATAATTAATTGTACACAAAATAATTAATTATATACAGGTGTAACCCACATTAATAAATTAATACTATTCATTTCCTCCAATTTAATATCTAGGTTATAAGTTAACATAATATAATTTAGTAGTTCAGTTATGTATGATGGGGCATATTATATACACTATCGAAGATTGTGTCTATTTTTTAAAAACTCAGGTTGTCATATTCCCCACCACTTTTAGAAATTTTGTCATCAAAATTAGAATTTGGGGTTAGTACTTAATGTATTGATTTTTAAAATACCTTTATTGTATAACCAAATTAGAAAAAGGATTAATAAAACTACCACTTTAAAATAAGTAAATGATAGTATGATGGTCACATTCGATAACACATACTATGATTACATGAAGGAAAAAAGGATCTGGAATAAAAACTAGCTATAATGTTTTGATGGAGAGTGATAAAAATATTATTAGTAGAAATTTAACTATTAAAAAACAATACATTTGTGATTGTTTTAAAGATTATTGATTTCATAGTAGGTAAATTATATGGAAAATATTTTTTTAAGATCATTTTCATAAAGCTGTGGAATTATTTTTCAACATTGAATATTAACATAAGGAAATATACTTATATAACAATTATAGATTCATCCGTTAAATTAATTATATGATAAACTCATCTTTTTCACTAATTATGAGTATTCAAAATGAATCAACTACTATATAATCACAAAATTTAGAAAAAAATAACCATCTTTTTATCTTGTCATGAAACATTACCCAAAAATCCAAAGGGTAGGATAAGATCTGATAATTACCCAAAAATAATAAACCACTGTATAATGAAAAACTAATTTAATCTCGAAAACTCAAATGTAATAACCAAATTTAATCATAGACCATTTGATAAATTTTTGTCATCAAAATTTATCAAAATTATCAAAACTATGTTTGAAACAAATAACATTGAATAATTTTATCACATAAGCTCATAAGATAAATTTTATCCATTATATCCAAATTAAATTAACAACACTTAATAGAAAACAAATGAAAGTGTTTAACGTAATCACATATTCCCTATGATAAGATAATTATTTCCAAAAATAACTTGATTCTCTAAAATTCTAGAATGGAAATCTTATATTGTTCCAAAATAAAAATAATACATAACACTTAAACTTTCTATATTATTCTACTTATCTTGATCATATAAAGTTGGAAAAATATTAAACATCTTCCAAAATTACATTTATTACATAATCGCCAATTCATTTTCAAATACCTAGATTGTCAATTTGATAGAACCTAAATTCCCAATATCAACTAATTCTTATTCAACAAACATTGTTTACTAAAATAAAAATCCATACTAACTAGGGACATCATGTGGGCCAGTGGTAGGTGATGCACCCATCTCCCCATTTGGTTGTGGGTTTGATCCTCCCAAGCTCTACGGACATGATGTGTTGTAACCAACCCCGGGGGCTGTCACCCGTCATTCGAGTTGTCTATTTTAAAAATCTATGTATTTCCTAAAATATGATAATATCCTAATAAATAACCATAAATGTTTTTTAACCTCAAATTTTATCTCATACGTTTCTTTTTTCATATTAAAAACTCACTACCCATAATTTAGTCAAAGGTAAATGTCACCAAGAATACAATTAGTCACATTGAATGTTAAAAATATAAAGCCACAATGGTGGTTTCTAAGACATTGAATATATTATCAACCTTAAAATTATAAACCATTTATGATATACTTATAACTTATGAAAACACCATAATCTCAAAAGTTGTCTAAACATCCTCTAATAACAACTATAAGGCCACAACCATAAACATTACATATTATTGAGTTATGAAATAAATTAACATTGAGGATATCTTAAGGTAAATAGTTTTAGAGAATTAAGAAATAACTAAAACATAACAAATAAAATACAACATATTCGACACTTCTACTCACGATCTAATTTTTTAAAAATAAAACTCTTTAAAAAAATATGGAATGAAGGCAAAAATTCAATTAAGGGATATAAAATAAGGATTTAAACTGTTAGTCTATGAGTATTTTAAACTGAAGAAATTTTTTTTCAAAAAATCAAACATTTCACCCATAATACAAAAAATATTTAACATACATCATGAAATTGTAAGATTCATGAAAAAATATTTATCAATAATAAATCATAAAGGTAAATTGAGGAGTCTATAACATACTAATATTATAGATTTCATAGTTTTATATGGAGTAACCATCATTGATATGTTTGGAATACCGATCATAATATATTTCCTAAATATCATAGGAGGAACCATATTGTTTAACTCTGTATTACTACCCAATTCATTTGAGATGTATCATAGGCTCAACTTCTCTCGATTTATTATAGAACCAAGAGTATTCATAAATAATTACCATGATTCATAGTAAAATCATAACACAAACAAAAAGAATAATGGAAAAATATAATTTCCACATTGCAATCGAAAGGTAACATTTCAAGATATTGACATAATAAATCCCTTCTAAATCCCATTTTCAATACAAAAATACATGAAAACAGAATATGGAATTTATTATTCTTTTAAAAACATTACGATGTAAAAATGATGCCAAATATCAAATAATGATCAAGGTGGCTGAAATTTAATTGTCACTACTAAAATTAGAAAAATTAATTCTAAATTTAGTAAAATGATTCATATAAAAAATATTCCTCTAAATTTTTTTGAATTTAATTATAATTCATAAAGGTTAATTATATATCGAAAAAAAGAAGGCGGGGTATATTACTAAAATATGACCCAATAAAAGATGATTTAGAAATAGTCTCTTAAATTATATCTAAAAAACATTCCTTTTTAAAAAATTTGAATAAAATTCAAATTATTTTTAAAATTTTCTTTTTAATCATTTGTATATTTATAAATAAATATGAATTATAATATTAAAAAAATTTAAATGGACAATGGATTAATTAATTAAACATGCAATGTTTCCCATGCCACTTTGAACATTTAAGAAATAAGACCAATATCATCAAATGAATCATTAAATAAAATGAAGATAAATTTATTCATTATATCAAATAAATAGGTGCAATAAATACACTACACAAAATATATAGGTGCATACATGGACTATATCTCACAAAAATTAATGGTGAGACAGAATTCCCTTACCATTGGTCGGACTCATCACATACGATTATTAAATTCATGAATTTTAAAATTTGGTTAATTTCAAATTTCATGACTCTTTTTTAATAGATTATTATTCCTTTTATGTCACTTATTATGATGTTATAGAATTTACATAATTATTTATGTTCATATTGAAGGTTTTATCGATATTCTGTACTTAAGTCCAAAATGGTCTTGTTATGTTTTAAATTTTCCATGTGTTCAAAAGTCCATATTATCTAAAATAATATTCATGAAATAATAATCACATTTATATATAAATAATACTTTTTAATCAAACCCTATATTTATGTAATGAAAAATGATCATCTTTATATTCATGGAGATGGTAGGTCGTACGCACGCATGAGTATCATTTACATTTTTCTATCATTATAAAAATAAGTTATTTTTTATTTCATTTTCCGTAATGATAATAATATCATTAAAATAACAATAATAATCATTTAAATATACCTATATATATCATAAAAAATAATTGGTGAATAAAAAAAATTCACATCAATTCATGGAGGTGATAAATCATATGTACGCATGAAAAATGTTCTCAATTTTATGTGCATGGAAAGTAACAACATAATTGATATACTATTCTATTATAATGATAAATATGTAAAGAAAATTATATAAAAACATTAATTCCATCATTATGTCTTGTATCAAGAGATCGTTATGGAAAATCCTATACATCGGTTCGTGGAGGTGGTAGTTGATACGTATACATGAAAAATTAATTCCTCTAACACTTTATGGTAGTGGAGATATATTCCGGTGATGATTTTAATATAATAACATCTATTTATATTTAGGATATAGGAGTTATTATTTCATCATGGGTAAAAAATATTTTAATTTTGTGGAAGAAGAAAAAATGTTGACACACTTAATGAAAATGATACAACTCTTTCAGTTGATCACATTATATGGACACTTTAACACCTATAAAAAGGTTTTATACCTAAAATAATTCCTTGTTAATGTGACGAGGGATTATTAGAAGGTGTTTGGGAAGATAATGGACATTCCAAAAGGTTTTGGAAGTGTGATTAATAGAGAGGAATGCGTGCCCATTTATATGAGAGGGGAGGGGCACACTTGGAATTATAAAAAGTATTAAATTAATATAAATTAATTTTCGATTCCAAATGATCCCAAACATATTTATTTATTATATAAGATGATTTTGGGTAGAATACTTATCATCCAATTAATATTATTCATGTTTTATAAATTTTTTAATTCTTGCCATTTTGTTTTAACCTGTTTCAACACTAACCATTTTATCATGTAATTTGCACGTTGAGAGATATAATAATTAGAAAATTATACTAAATGACATATTAAAGAGTCATTAATGGAATTTTAAGAGTTATATAATCTTTTTGGTTGATTCATAGTTTTTATGAATTCTAGTTCATTTAATTAAATATTTAATATTTAATGTTATTAATTATGTAAATTTTGACTCTATTCATCACTTTCAAATTTAAAATTCGTAAGAACTATATTCATTAAAAAAATAAATAATAACTAAATCCTAAAATTTCATATTCATCCATTAAATTCGTGTATTGAATCAAATATATCAAATAATATTTGTTTTAATATTATTAATATTTTTTATTTGGTTCATAATTTATTAAAGGTATTGTTGCATCATATTTCTGTCATAAATAAATTTTGTTATATAATTCTTCAAAATTATAAATAAATTACCATGACAAAGGTAGTATCTCTATATTTATAAATAATATTTTTATTCTAAGAGATCTCGTATATGACTTCATATTAGAATACTTTACTTTTCCAAGAATAAAATTTAACAAAAAAGTCTATTAACTGAATATAATATTATAAAATCTTTAAATTCATTCCTATTGCTCAATGTGGTCCTAAAATCATTCCAATGATGCTCCTAGTCATAATACACTAATCAAATTAAATTATGAAAAGTGTTAGTGTAGTTGAATATTATGTGAATTTATTTTTCGACCTTTAATTACTCAATTTACTCTTAACCATTGTAATTAAAATAATTACTAAAGTTACTATTCATAATGTCTAGAAATAAAATGGTCTTATTTAAAATGGTTTCTCCATAAAAATTTGGTAAAAATTTATTTTTTTATTAATACATCTTTTAGCTGAAAATTTCAATTTAGACTTATATCATGTTTAGAAAACATATTAGATTAATATTAATGCATATATTGAATATATTACACAAATATTTCATTAATAAAATTCATCAAGAGTGATTTTATAAATTTTATAAACTCACTAATTATCCTTTAAATATTATTTTAGAAAAAAAAATCATTTAATTAAAAGGATATTTTTTCATTTATAATTAATTGATCACAAGGGAATTAATTATATACATGTGTAACCTATATTTTCATAAATTAATTAATATTATTCAATACCTCCATGTCAAAAGCTCGGTAATAAGATAAAATAATAATATTTAGTTTTACCATTATTTTTGATTTGGAATATTATGTACACTATCAAACAAAGAGTCTCTTTCCCAAAAATTCAGGATATTAAATTTTACCATTATAATCATAGAGGTTGATGATATGTTTCCATATGACTCTTAGGAGTTTCTAATGTCAAGGGAGGTATATTTGTCTAATTATTTGGTATATGTTACAAATCCCATATCTATTTCTTGTTAATCTATGACAAAAGATGAATTATAATAGTTGAAAACCAAGATGGATAATCTATTGGAAAGATGCTTTATACACCCAAACATGTCACCTTTGGTTGAGCAGGTTTTTTGGAAAGAATTTTGATGGGTCACTTGTCCATTATATTGATTAACAAAAACTATATCAAGTTATGGTAATGAACAAATATCGATTTCCTCATATTTTTTACTATTTAGATAAGTTGAAAAGGGTGATGCATTTCTTTAAGGTTGAGCTTCGATATTGTTTTCATAAATTAATAATTAATGAATATAAAATCCCAAATAGTTTACTTTAGACTCGATAAGGAAATTATGAGTACCTTTAAAAAATTTGTTCTAACAAATAGTCCTGAATTTTTATTTATATTAATGAAATCAAAATTCTATTAGTACATTTCCTGGGTCATTGTGTTATTTGTTATTGAAATCATGTATTACAATAATACCAAGGAAGAGAATTTGAATCATATGAGAGAATTAATGTAAATATTTTTTGGTCTCCAAATTAATGCTAGTATATTAATATACAATTTTTGGTTTATGGAAGTTTTGTTATTGGAAAAAGTGGTCACTGAACACTGTAATTTTGTTTATCATAGTAAGGTGATGGATATTATGACATGGGAAAAACTATGAAATGATTTTCATATATGGAGGTTCTAGGTAATAGTAGGGTATTATCTCTTATTTAATAATTATTTTTTCCAATATGGATTATCTGATATATCTTCTCACAAGGATTTATGAAAACATCACAAGGGATAGAAAATTTGAAAAATATTTTGATGAGTTGAAGTGTATATCGACTAATATAATATTGTTTCATCTAATAAAGGCTATTTCAGGCTATTTGGTATTTTGAGAGGCCACCGATTCAGGTTTGGAATGTATTCTCATGAATAATGATTAGGATTCGGCCAATGGTTCCTAAAAACATAGGACACATGTGAGGAGTTATCCTATCAATGATTTAAAACCTTTATCCATGACGGATTCTCTCACATTTTGGTAGAATTTCTTTTCAGATAATGGTTTATCATATATTTTAATCACAATATTCTGATTTATTTATTCCCAAAAAAATATTTAAATATATAAAAAACTAATTATGTAGAGTAATAATAGTCCTTTAATATTGAATCTTCTTATACACATGACTTAGTGAATTTCATTGCAGATTCATCTAGAAAAACATTCAAACCTAGATAGTTAAAGACCACTATTTGTTTAGAATTGGATGGATATATTTGCTCACATGAACATGGGAGTTAAGAATGATGAATATATGAATATTTTGAGAAAGAATTTAGATAAACTCCACCATTATAGAGAATATTCTCATAAGAGATATAACATGATGATGAATATTGTAGTTGTAGTGAGTCTCTCTATGGTGGATAGACCATCATCCTTTGATTTTTTTCTTTTGAGGGTATTCTATGAATTCAAAACAGGTATATAATACCTTTCCCCATGATAAAATTTATTATTGGGGATTTATATAATTATCAAGGGGTAGTTGGACCAAGAACCAAAAAAATTTCTATGACATGTAGTTGTTATTTTTATGGCTAGATATAAGGAGATATATTTCTGATTTGTTTATCATTTTTTATAGATTTCCTAAGGCCTTGGAAGAGAAAAATAATACTTTTTTTATTACTTCAACCACTCATTATACTTACATGTAATAAATATAAAATATTGGTGTTTTTTGATGGATTTTTGTGTAACCCTAAAAAATACTATATGGCTTAAGATCGATCAGCTCATCAAATTGGATCACCTTATACCCATTTGTGATTCACTAATATTTGAGGGTTTGGGGACCATGTGTATATATTATATTATAATATTTCATGTATTTCCATGTATTATAGTTTTTTAAAGATCAACATGTTTTATTTAATTTCTTTGGAGAATCCATTAGTATGTTTTTTTATCCAAAGTGAATTTGATCATGACATATCATCAGAAAAATAATGGATTGAGGAATGATGTATAAATATCAATTATGGCATTATTTTATATTTTGTTCTTCAATTTGGTGGTGCATGAGATCGAAAATTGGGCCTCTTTATTTTTTCATACATTAATAACTACCATTCATACATCCATATAGATTCTATTGAGTCTATATATATCATGCCATGTTAATATCTATTATTTTTTTATATATCAGTCAAAAATCATGGAGTATACCTTATTTGGTCTAAATATTTTGGAGAATCTATCTAATTCATCCAATAAAGATGATGACACAATGCAAGTATATATCTTATAATGATAATCATATATTCCCCTATGAGTTTTCAGTTTTAGACAAGTTGTTTTTGAGAGTTTGAATTTTGTTCGGTCACCATAGGCTTGGGAAATATGTAATTATTAAACCATGATATTTGGGAACATGTGATACTCTTATGAATTTAGGGATTATGTCTTATTGATTTTTATTTTCACCTTATTTGATATTTCTCCACATTGTTTTTTATGGACACCAATTCAAAAGTATTTATTTGACACATATCAGGTTTTGATCTAGGAGATACATGATGTTAAACATGATTTATCAATGACTCATAATCTAGGCATGGTTATTGATTTCATGAGAAAGGTACTTCACAAGAAAATAATGCATTTTAATCAATTTATATCACAAAACTATTCTAATTATCATGTTACATGGGAGTGTAAGGAATTGATGAATGCGCATTGGCCTCATCTCTTTGACATGGAGATTTCTTGATATGCATTATTGGGGCCAATTGGTTTTATACAAGTGAGGTTGTAACAAATCGATAATTATTTATGGTAAAATATATTATGTTTTCATTTATTACCTTTTTGTGTAATTTTTATTTATCTATAGTTTTATAGGAAGTTATTCAGTCATTCAATTGAGGATTCACCATGGATGTGAGCGACCGCAATATTTAGTGTGAATATATACACAATAAGGAATATATTATTTCATAGAGTCATATACATGGGGTTTTGATTCCAATTAAAAGAAAAGAATTATTGCAGCGTGGACCACCAGGCTATGGAGAAGTCAGTTTTTGAGATTCATCCAATTCATGATGGGATACAGTGTAGAGGAGGGATATAGTGTAGAGTTTTTATATGATTCTTTTTAATTTTATGTGGATATTTGGCTTGGTACTTTGGATATTTCATGTATTTACCCAATTATAAGATGACATGGAATATGCTATATAATTGTTTCCAGATTCTAGTTGATCGATAGGTTTTGCAACGTGGTTGTGGGTGGTTGGGTCATGGTCTAGGGAATTTTCACCCTTCCCTTCCATAGATATATAAGTTCGTGTAATAGAAAACTTTTTACAAACATTAAATTATATAACCTCATTTATTATCTTTTTTGATTTGAATACAATCATTATTGTACATTTTGACTTTTGATGTCACCAAAGATACATTTTACCCCCTCTAACTAACATTAATCTTTTATCAAATCCCCAAAGTATGTGTTAAATCACACTCTTGTATTCTGTGTTGATATATATTTCCTTTTAATCTTTACTAGGATCTCCATTTTTTAAATTCATTTTTTGATCTTGTGATTAATGGTAGCTGGTTATATATGGACTTTCACCAAATTAAATATTTAATTTAATTTTTTAATTGAAATTTATATTCAATTAAAATAAATGAAGAAATTATATTTTAATTTCATTTTAAAAAGCCAGTGACTTATGAAATGAAAACCCATATATCCATGGTGTTGAAGAATAGATTGGATTTTGAGAAATATGGATTGAATTTAAAAATGATTTTGTGATTAATCCTTAAAAATATGGATTTTTTTGATTCGTGATTTTTAAATTCATTAATATGATGAAACCTTGTGATTTGGATTTGAAATTGAAATGGAATTTTGAAAAATGAAATTAGAGATTCTCACTATGATTTATGAATAAAATTGAAATATGTTATTTCCATGATTAATTGATTTAAATAACATGTGATCATAGGTATTTTCATAGTTAATTTGATATGAATTCTCTAACTTTGAATCCTAATCACTTGATTAGTGATGAAAATATAACTGAACGATTTGGTAATTATATCCCTAGATATGGTGTTAATTGATTATCATCATGGAATGAGCCTATGGATATCCACAAACATTATGATGTGATTATTGAATGAGATGTGTGATTATTAATGTTCTTGGAAATAACTAACAAACATATTATGCAATTATTTATTGGTTATTATTTGATTATTAAATGAAATTTCTTATTGATTTCCATTTAAACATATCCTTGATTTATGAAATTGTTCATTAAACAGTACATTTGTTGTATTTTTAATATTTTTTCAATTTTAAGTAAGATTGATTTAAATTAAAAAAATTATTTTACATGAATTTTTTAAATTTAAATTGATTCATAAAATGTTTATTTATATTATAAATTCTTATTAATTTCTTTGAGTGACCATACTTGGTTTCATAGCTCACACCATACCTATACCTTATAGAATTTATAGATTTTTTTTATTCTATGTATTGGAAAGGGAAATCATAACTTTGTCGTAGTCGGTGTTATTGAGAATGGTACCTTGAGAGATAGTGTTGGTAAATGAAGCTATTTTCTACATTTGGAATAGATATTATGATATCCCATCAGGATGATTCAGCTATGTTTTTTAGATGATATATTATTCATGAAATATATTAATTAACATTAATTATCCATTTGGATATTTTGGAATATTGATAATGTATTGAATTATTTTTTCTCTATTTTATAATAACTTTTTCACAAAAATTAATCCCTTTGATCTATTATTGATACTAGATACTATTCTACTACCCAGGATTATTGAGAATTCAATTTAGGTTATGCCAACATCCATTTGGGTACCTGTGTGTCAGGGTTAATATGCTTCTTTCTGACATGGGATATATATATTTGGTTTGGGTTTAGTATAAACATTTTTTATACTAGTTCTTAAAATATAAATAATTTTTGTTTATAAACGCATGTTTGTTTATATGAATTCTCTATTCTATTTATGAATTTATTATTATTTTAATGTGACATGTGGGTCTTCAAATTACATAGCCCCTTCATGAATAGATAATCCCACGAGAAAAAATAGGTTTGGTATTTGGCATTTTATTTTTCTATTTTAGTATAATGTCAGAGAATGAGGAATTTTTGGTTTGTTTATCATGACTATAATTAGGTATTCATTAATTATGAAATCATTTATTGATGTAGATGTTATTATTCATATATTTATAATTTTATTGGATAAGTTTCAACTTACTGAGATAATTTATATGGAATTATTTTATCTTTATTTATTCAGTCAATTTTATTAACACCTTATTTTTTCTAAGATAATATTTTTCTATGAATTCCCATACTATGTATTTGAAGTCACCATTTTATTTTTATCCCTTTCCCTAGGATTCTAGGAATTGTATATTGATTGATATTAAAGGATATGATAGGGGTAATAAATTATTTCAATGAAAATATTATGTTGTATTTCAATTTTCAAATTTAATGTGAGATTCATGCATGTATCATGTTGTAAGTGTCTACAAAACTATTCATTCTCATATGATGTGATTACTTATAACTAGTGGAAATATAATAATGTCACTTCTATATCTGGGATATAATGGTTGGGGCAGTTTCTAATATGATATTCCACCTCATTGAATCCTAAATGTATTGAGAGGACTCCATGTATAATTAAAATATATATTGAACATAATTGGAAAACTTATTGACAAATTATTACTATAAAAGAAAGAAAATAAGAAATCAGTGTCATATCAGTGGGATGATGACTTCCAAAAATCCATCAAAGAAATTAAATAGTATCTTATACATCCTCAAGAATTGACAAGAGCAATTGAAGGGAACCCCTTTATTATATATATTTTAACAAGTAAGTTGTCACTATATTCCCTACATGTATACATAATTTATAGATGAAAATGGAATACTATTTTCTACTATAGAGAACCCATTCTCAAAACAGAGACTCAATATATTGAGATCTAAAAAAATTTATTGCGTTAATATTTATTATATAAAAACGTTGAAATTATCTAAAACAACACATTCCACATGATTTCTCAGGTAGAAGCACTAAAATATTTTCAATTTTTTCCTATATTACCATGAAGGTTCACAAGATAGAGTCGCATCCAATAGTTTATTAAAAATTGACATTTTACCTCAAAATGTGATCAAGGGATAGGTTTTTAAAAACATTTCCTAAGGCATTTACCACCCTAGATGAGAGAACATATAAAATTAAACACCTTGATGAAAATTTCTTCTCAATTTGTGATACTTTCTTATTAATAGAAATATTAAATTATGAGTATTTTAAATCTCCAAATATGAGTGTAATGGAAAATAGAAAAATTAACTTTGTTAGCCTAGGGATTATTTTTATTTCCTTAAAAAGGAAATGGTTCCCTATTCTCTCCCATATAGATAATGGTGTTCAAACAATAGTGAAAAATTAAAGGTCATATTCAAAGGAATGAATATTTATTTAAATATTCTAATTTCCAAGAAAAATATTTAGTTTTATTCATAGATATTTATCGGATAAAGAAAATCAAATTATGCATCAGGAAAGAAGAAATAATACCCCTCCATTAATATATATATGGGTTGACCTCAGAGTTTTCTTCTGAATCTATGTTGTCTCACTATTACGGTAATGACCCAAACATTTATTAAATGAAATTCATATTGATCAAACTAAATGTATTATTATGTGAAATAGTTATATAACATATGCACTTATTTGGATTTATGATTTGGGATTTTTTAAAAATATCTTTAAGAATGGTGATCATTTCTAATATTGTATCTGAACATTTATAACATGATTATAATAAATAATGGGCTTTAACATATCCAATTTACTCAAACAAAGGAAGTAATTCCCTGATCCAGAAGACATGCCCCATTTGAATCCCAGTTGTCGGAGATCGACAAGGAGTTGGCATATTTGCACCTTACTCTTGACCAAGCCCAAGATGAGCATCAAAATGTTAAGCATGAACTGAACTGCCTATGGGAGAAGTGGAAGTATATAGAGATTACCACCTGCGTGATGTTATCCAATCGACCCCAAGAGTCTATCACTATCACACACCATGCCCTAAGGTCTTATGAATGTTTTAAATGGGTTATGTAGCAAGACCATAGCACTATTATTATGTGCATTATTTTTATACTTAATAAGGAATATACATTCATATTATAATTTTAACATTTATATAATTAATAAATCACAAATAATTTTTTACTAAATATTATACAAGGAAATACAATTTGATAAATTAATGTATTTTTTAAATAAATAAATTTTTTATAACATATAATTTTTATTAAATTTCTTCTTATTAAGTATAAATGATTGTTTAATTTTTATGAATACCATTGTATTTTTTGTTAATGATTGAAAGATGTTTTTGTAGAAACCCATGATTTTTATATAAATGTCAATTTATATTTTTAGAGTTCAAAATTCACCTATTTATAAAATTATTTATAAAAAATGAATATCATATATCCTTTTTCCTCATCTCTCTTGAATCCTCCCAAGTCACCCCAAGCTCCCAATAATTCTCTCTCACGTCTCTCCGAAGCCTTTTAAATCACACATCCAAGTAAGAGATTCCTTCCTTTATCATTCTATCGAAGTTTAATAATATTTTTATTCCATTTTGTTTTCAATTATAAATTTTGGGATATGATTTTTCACCTCCCCTATAATATCTTATTTATTTTTGATTAATGAGAAACCCCTCTAGCTCTCATTGATTCCTACCAGGTAAACCTGTTACCATTCCATAATTTCATAAGTGATTTCTCTCTCCTCAGTTACATTCAAGAAATTATTTTGTATTATAAATCTATATGTTGGGAAATGTATTTATATGACCCCATTACATTCCATTTCATGTACTTATTATGTGACACTCCTTTATCTCTCATCAACCATTTTTATGAATTCTAATGTGACACCGTTATGCTGCCGAAGTTGCACCATGTTTTTCCAATACAAAGTCATTTTGTAGTGAATACCATGCCCATTTGTTTATTTATTATATATATCCTTGTATTAATTCAAAATTCATTACTAGGGAATAAATGATCATGTTTAATGAATCATTATTATATGATCCATTTGTCAACCCTCTGCATTAAATGAAATGATTGAGAAGGGTTAACCCTGATAGGGCTTCAATGCTTTGGGAAAAGACTAGTATCATGATTCATAATGTGAAGTGAGTATTTACTCATGATAATTCAATTGTAATGACGATTTGGTCATGTTAATTCAAGTGCACTGAGTGTTTACTCATTCTCTATGTACAATGATCCTTGGATCCTACTAATTCCATGCTATGTGTTGTTCCCACATTTCCATGTTATGATAATCATGTTATAGCATTCCTCACTTTCCATGTTATTTTATGATCTATTGATATAACTATTGTATAACTGGTATTTTATTGTACATGTTATTATTTTTTACCCTCGTACTGGGCTTTATTGTTCATCCTTCTCACTTGTATGTCCTCAGGTTATCCAATTCAATGCAAAGTACAAGGGAATGATGTGGTTATATCAAGGATGATATCAACAAATATGTTGTATGTTTTATTTTTTTATCTTTTTATGTAATGTTCCTAAGACTAAAATACACTAGTCTACTTGATCTGCCATGTCAAATCAAGTGATGAGTTTATTTAATAAAATTTTTTTAAGTGTGTTATAAAACGAAGGGTTGTTATAGTTGTTATCATAGGATATGATTTGTTATTATTGGGATTAGGATAAGATAACCCTAGGGAAAGACTTTGGGATTATAATATGTTTAATAAGAATATCCCTAAATTTTGGTGAGTATTGTGTAATTTTTTTATCAAGAAAATACATCAATGTCTGGATACGAGCAGGTAAAGGCGACAATAGAGGAGATTTACCTAGGATTGAAAACTCCAACAAGGATTTTAGGGATTGACTAGGGTATCCTAGTACATGACAGCGTGTCTTTCATCACTCTTGGTTATGACACTACTGGGGGATATTCATTGGTAAATTCTCAAGAATAGTTTGGACCATTACTAATGGAATTAAAAAAAATGACCCTAAGAATATATGTTAGAAATTAGATCATTGATCACATATATTGAAGCCTATAGATGGATATGTTAAGTAACTGAATTATATATATATGTGAGTGTTATATATTTTTCCTTGTATTACCAATTATGTGTTATCCCTAACAATAATTTTATTCAAGACAATAGACAGTAATAGGAGGACTCAGGCTAACAACCAATGCGAAGACAAATGTTATGACTGTTCTAATGAGATACCCAATCCGATGGGGGCAGGAATCACTAACTTTGTCACAATACACTCTAAAATAACTCATGATTTGAATAGAAACATGGGTCAAGAGTTAAATTCCACCCCCCCCCCCCCCCCCGAAGAATGATCTCGTCTGTATCAAGAGCTTCATGAGACGAAGGCCTCCAATATTGAATGGATCATTTGATCCCACAATCACTGAAAAATGTATCAACTCCATTGAAAATATCTTCTCCATCATTCAATGATCCAAACAAGAAAAGGTTATTCTAGATACTTATCATATAGAGGGTGAATCCAATCAATGTTGGAAACTAATCGAAAATTCGAAGCCTTAGGGGGAGATCGAGGCATTGGAATTGATGGATTTCAGGAACATATTTTTTGATAAATATTTTACTCACACCCTCTAGCTTATGATGGAAATGGTCTTTATTTAACTAATGAAAAAAGTCAATGAATCCATCGGTGTGTATGAGAAATAATTCACAAGGATTGCATGACACACCTTTGGCTTGTTCGTTACCTCTGAATGCAAGGTTGGATGCTTTTTTGGTGGGCTGAATCCCAGCCTGTTGAAAGCACGAGAAATTCATGACTTCAACAACTATGATAAAATTGTCTGATGTTCCCTCATAGTGGAAAAAGAGATCATAGAATCTAAGGGATATCATGTGGAGAAGAAGAATAAGCTTGACTCCAATTCTAGTAGTTGGCTAGATAAATCCTATAGTGCTACGAAATTACAGCACCCATCTTGCCAAAGGTGTGGAAAAAAGAACCCTGAAAATTTTCTAAAGTAGACGAGGAAATGATTTAGGTGTGGTAGAGAATGGCACAAAGACGTTAAATACTGTCCTGAAAAACCCATGGCTACAAAAGATGAAAGAACACTCTATTCGAGCCTTGAGGTGATGTAAATTGCTTCAACTTCCAAGAATAAGGGCACCTGGAAAATCAGTTCCCTAAGGCATGGGATTTGTAAGGCAACCAACAAACTCCAAGTTAGAAAGGGAGAGATTTTTCCAAAACAACAATATAATTGAACAATGAAAATGATATGGTGAAATGTACTCTAGTTATTCATTAAATAATAGCAAAAATAATTTTTGATTCTAGTTCAACACATTATTTTTTATCCCAAAACATTAGTAGAAAATCCAAGCACCACCACAAATCATGGAAGTAAATATGTCAGTGAGTACGGAAAATGGGGAAATAATTGAATCCCCTGGATATATCTCCCCCCCCCTTTCATAATCGTTATATTAAAGATCTCCACAAACCTCATCAAACTCCCTCTTGTTGTATTTTATGATATTCACAGTATGGATTGACATTCATTATATAGATCCAACATAAATTGCTCTGAGAGGTAAATCAATCTCCATATAGAGAATCAAACCCCCCAATTCGATACAAGTGTTAGGAGGAACATGAATCTTCTTTAACACCGTCATCTCAAGCGTGGATATTACAACCATATGAGAATGTGTATCTGGACTAGATGATTGAGCCCATGGAGGCAATGATCTTTGAAGATATTCCTATTATGATGGAGCTCACTAAAGTGTTCCCCAAGGAATTTCCATGTGTTCTTCCTAAAAGAGATGTTGAATTTTCAATTGAACTTTTACCTTTGATGTTGCCAATATCCAAGACTCTATATAGAATTGGTGTTGTGGAGCATGAGTAGATGAAGAAACAATTATAGGAGAATCTGGATAAAGGGTTTATATTCCAAACTGATTCACTCTGGGGTTCTACAGTATTCTTAATCAAGAAGAAGGATGGGTAAATGCACCTTTACCTTGATTATTGTGAGCTCAAAAAAATCAAAATAAATAACAAGTATCCTATACCTCAATGTGATGACTTGTTTGATCAACTATGTGGAGAAAAATACTTCTCCAAGGTGGATCTACAGTCTGGATATTACCATCCAAGGGTGAAGAAGGAGGATATTCACAATACTACTTTTCGTACAAGATACGGGCACTCTAAATTCATAGTAATGCCTTCATACTCTACAATGTTCCAACAAACATCATGTAGTTGATAAATAGAGTCTTTAGAGATCACCTTAGAAAATTTGAGGTATTCTTTATTGACGATATTATTATATAATCCAAAACATAGGAATACAATGAAGAGAATCTATGAACTATACTAGAGACATTGAGAAAGGAGAAGCTATATGAAAAGTATGGATAGTGAGATTTCCAGTTGAAGGAGGTATCAGTCATGGGTCATATCGTCACAAGAGATATGATATATATGGATCCCTCCAAGAAAGTTTCAATTGAGGTTTGGTCGAGTCCAACATCAATAAGAGATATCTATAAGTTCTTGGTGTTAACTTGATATTATTGGCGATTTGTGGGAAATTTCTCACGATTGTCCAGCACTCTTATCAAGCTATCTTATAAGGTAGTAAAGAATTCCTGGAATGATGAATGTGAAGAGGGTTTCATGGAGTTAAAAATGAATCTTATCACTACGCCCATGTTCACATTACCTAGAAGTAGAGAACTTTTTATGGCATTTAATGTTGCTTCAATGAAGGGCATGGGTTGTGTGTTGATTCAGAATGAAAAATTCATATCCTACGCTTCAAGGAATATAGAAATCAATGGGAAATACTATCCCACACATGATCTGGAGTTGGAATTTGTGATCAGTGCGTTGATAAACTATTGACATTATCTATATATGGATGGATTTACATATATACTGATCACGAAAGCATAAAATATATATTCACACCAAAATATCCTAATATTCTCCAAAAAATATGGATAAAACTCATAAAGGAGTACAATTTCTCAATCCACTACCATCCCGGTAAGGTAATCAAGGTGGTTGATGCTCTAATTAAAAAAGATCTTCCATCATTATTAATTATGTGAAATGAAAAAGATCCAATCTTATTTTATTTTTAGAGGATGTAAATGGGAATCATTAAGGAAGGAAAAACATAAATCCTTAATCGAACAATTGATCAAACATCCTTCATGTAGAAAATAAAGGATGATCAATGAATGTATGTGGAAATTATTAAAAGGTTGGACGATATCAGAACTGGGAAATCCTAAGAGTTTATAGTTGACAAGGATGAAATTGTGTGATTTGGGTCTTGATTATGTGTACCATATGATCCAATGATAATGAAAGAGATACTAGTTGAAATACATATATCAACCATCTCTATTCACCTAGCAAGAACAAAGATGTATCGAGATCTCTGAGAAAACATTTTGTGGGACAATATGATAAGGGTTATTTCTGAATATACATCATTGTGCCTGGTATTTTAGTATGTGAAGGTAGAGAGGAAAAAGTCTAATGGGGTGATACAACCACTACTCATACCAACATGGATGTTAGACATCATTACCAGGGATGTTTTCACTAGACATGCAAAGAAATCTAGAGGAAAGAATGCTATAAGGGTCATTATGGATCATCTAACGAAGAAAACTCTCATTATCACGATATGAGAGGAATTCTCATTAGAACAACATGCACAGATTTACATAAAATAAGTGTAATGTGGCATGGAGTACTAATATCTATTTTATCAGATTTTGATCCAAGATATACCACGAATACCTAGAAAAGACTCCACCATGTTCTATGAACTGAATTGAACTTCAGTACGACTTATCATCATTAAACTAATGGAAAATCTGAGAGACATATTTAGAAATAAGAAGATATGTAAAGATAATGTTCTATGGACCTAACATGAGGATGGGACCAACATCTTCCACTGGTTGAATTCTATAATAATAATAGTTTCCACTAGAGTATACGAATGGCACCATATGAAGCCCTTTATGGGTAAAGGTGTAGAACACTGGCATATTGGGATGAAGCTAGTGAGAATAATATACTTGGACATGAAATTGTCGATGAAATGGTGGAGAAGGTGAAAACAATTTAGTAGCATATCAAGGAAGCCCAAAGTCTACAGAAGAGTTATGAAGATATCTTTTGATGATACCTTGAGTTCATAGTAAGATACATGGTATATTTATGCATATCTCTATGGAATAAGGTCATGTGGTTTTTATATAAAGGGATGTTATGTTCTAGGTATATTGGCCCCTTTGATATTTCGGATCGTTTCAGGGTTGTGACCTATCTACTAGTACTTTCACCCACTATAGCCAAAGTACATGATGTTATTCATCCATCCCTCTTAAGGAAGTACATAAAATAACCTTCACAAATACTATGTTCCTAAGTAGTATAGTTAGTGATGATCTTTCTTAATTGGAGAAACCATGGATGATCTTAGATCATAGAGAAAAAGTTGTACTAAATAATAAAATTTCTCTTTGTCATGGTGTTAGGGCACAACCACACATTTAAAGATGCAACATGGGAATCAAATGAAGTGATGATGAAGAGTTACCATTATCTTTTTAGTGTGGGAAATAGAAATTTTGAGGGGGAAAATTCTTTAGGGGGGAAGATTTTAATGACCGAAACTTTTAATAATGTAAATTCATCTTGATATAATTAAATGTATTATTATGTGAAATGGTTATATAACATATGGAATTATTTGTTTAATGATTTTGAATTTTTATAAATATTAAAAAGAATTTGACTGTTGATAATATAGACCTTGAAAAGTGATCACATGATATATAAAAATACGTGTCTTTAACAATTCCAATTATCTCTGACAAAGGTAGCGATGGCCTCATCCAGGAGACTTGCCTCGTACGAAGCCCATTTTTCATAGCTCAGAAAGCAGGTGGTTCCATTGTTCATCGATCTTGACTAAGACCAAGCCGCGTTTCAACATGTTAAGGACTAACGGAACCAACTACTAGAGAAGTGGAAGTTGATAGAGATTACCACCCAAGCGATGTTATCCGAGCCACCCCAAGAATTTTTCACGATCACACACCCTATCATTGGGTCTAAATCAAGTGGTATAAGTGGTAATATAACATGACCTTATCACTATTATTTTTTGCACTATTTTATTTATATAATAATGATTATACGATCAATTTATTATTGTTACTTTGTAAATAGTTTTTTTAAAAATATAGTATTTGTATTTAATATTAAACAAAGAAATCTATTTTTGATAAATTAATGGATTTATGGATTAAATAATATTTTAATAAAAAATTATTATTATAAAAATAATCTTTCTGTATGTATAAATGATCATCTAATATTTATAAATACAATTTTAATATTTATTATGGTTTGAATGCTATTTTTTTCAAAAACCCATCAATCATTGATAAATATCGATTTATATTTTAAATGTAAAAATTCAATTATTTAGAAAAAAATTTAGATAAAATGAATATTATTTTTCGAATTAGGATGTTGAAATTATCCAATGGTGATTGTTTCATATTTTTCTTAGATAGTCCAATTTTTGGCTAAAAAATAAATACCGTTAAAATATATAATGCTTTTTATGACATCATAATGACTCTATAGTGATGAAATAAATTACTATAAACATTATTTTCATAAAATATATTTTTTTAATTAAAATAATGTTATTTTAGTGTTGTATGATTAATTTTACAATTCCTTAGTGGACCCTCCATGACTTATAACACATTTTGGCCTTTTAAATTGATTTCATTGAGAGTGTTCCTAACCTCCACATAAGATATCGTATTATTATTAGATTTATGTCCATTTGGATATTAATATATTGTTTTCCACTCCCCCTTTTAAAAATCCAAGGACTAAAACCATGTGATGGTTTGTGGTTTGGATTAGATTCACGTGTGGTGTCCCAAACCTAAATAATAAATAATTCTCACATCATTCTTACATAAACCACCCATGTTCCCACTTCCTCTTCACTCAATGGCTTTTATGTTCATCCAAAATATACCCTAATCTCTATGAAATCCTTCCAAGGCACCCAAATCTCTTATTAACCCTCTCTCATCCTCTCCGAATTCTTTGGGATCACACTTCCACGTAAAGGATTCCTTCCTTTGTCTTTTTATCCAAGTCCCTTAATATTGTTATTCTATTTTATATTCAATTTTAAATGTTGGGGTATGATATTTAACCTCTCCTATACTGTACTATTTATGTTTTTATGTTGAGATTCCCCTTTCTCTGTCATCGATGCCTTTTTTGTATACCTGTTACCATGACAAAATTCTATAATGGGTTTCTCTCTCCTCATTTACATTCAAGAAATTCTATTGTATTATGAATCCAAATTCAATTAATTATGTTTGTAAATGTATATATATTCCCCCCTTACTGTAAATATAATTAGAATATGAAAACAAACTCCTTTCTCTCTCATAAACCATTTTTATGATATCTTATGTCAGACCATTATGTTGCCGAAATTACTCCGTGTTTTTCCATGCCAAAGACATTGTATATTGAATACCATTACCTTTTCTCTATCAATGGTATTCAACATTATAAGCATTTACATATTTTAATATATTATCATGTATGAATTACAAATTCTTTTATCACTAAATAAATGATGATGTCTAATGAATCCATGTTATATGATCCATGTGGCACAATTATGCATGAAATTAAATGATTAAGAAGGGTGCACCCTGATAGCACTCCAATGCATTGGGTAAAGAGTAGAATCATAATAAGTCATGTTCCATAAGGATTTACTCATGCTAATTAAAATAAAATTAGGATTTAATCATGATAATTCAAGTGAAATGAGGGTTTACTCGAGCTCCATGTGCAATTAGACTTGGCTCATGCTAATTCCAGGTTAAGGGTTGTTGTCGCATTTGCATGTTATGATAATAATTCTATATCAATCCTTTATGTTCATGTTTTTATGCTCCCTTTATATTCTTTTTTCTTAACATGTATTATATTCTATACGTTATTCTTTGTTTACCCCTTTACTAGGACTTATAGCTCACCCTTTTTACATTTATCTCTTCAGGTTATCCATAAAATGCTATGTAGGAGGGAATGTTGTGGTTATGTAAAGGAAGTTTTCATTAATTATGTTATGTGTTTAATGTTTTATGTTGTTATGCAATGGTCCTAATCCCTAAAGATAGTAGACCTCTTTCTTCTATGTTGTATCAATTGAATAGCTTATATAATAATTCATGTTTATGTGTGTAGTAAAAAGTGGGGTTTTCATAATTAATTCATAAAAAATTATCATGTTGAGTTATCTAAAAATATGGCTACCACCATAGGATATATAGATCAAGACAATATAATGATTCAAAATAAAAACAACAAGGTGGTCCCCACATTCATCAACAATGATATGGAGGAGGGTTATGAAATTAGTTTTACCCTAGATAAATATGAAAATTCACCTTCAAATAATTTCTCACTAACTTATAATAATCATACCATAATAGCGTATCTCTAATATAGTACCCTCCTATTAAATCAATCTGATTAGTTCAAAATACATCAATATAAATAAAATCATTATTTATAATGACCTATATTCATAGAAAAGGTACTAAAATTTAGGGTTTAATGAGGGTCACCCATAGGTGAATAATTTTTGTAGAAACCCTAACCATTATATAGGAATTATATGATAGTTCATGTAGTTCTCATATATTAGGGACCAATCTCTTCCTCTATATTCGAGGACATTGATATTTCTATCCATTAATGATATAAGATTTTCTAGAATCAATGAAGAAGTATCATTCAGGTCAATCCATTATCATTTTCATTCACCAAGATATGAAGTTATTACAAAATATTAAATACTCTTAGTTATTCACTATAGAGGGTATAGATGTTTTGGGTCAATAACCACTTTCTATTGAATAGAAATTTAGGCAGATCCATACTACAACCAATTTATTTCCAAATTGGTTCAATTCCTTACCCTTGACTGTCCTAAAAATAATGGTTTTCATCCACATTATGAAATCTAACATTATAATAATATTTGGATTTTAGTACATGATTATGAAATATAATACAACAAATTTGGTAATTTATTCATAATCTCACGAGATAGATATTGATACCCATATGAACAATCTGGAATCTGGAAAAACAATCATCTTTTTTAATCAACCTTCCCCCAATGTTTTGTAGAGAATCTTCAGTTCATGAGGTTATTCTCAATTATAGATTGATAAAAGACCTCTCTGATTACCTATAGTCAATAATTCACTTAACTAAATCACATATGACAAACCAACAACATGTTTTTATCTTACCAGAATATAATATCTAACCCCATATATCATCAAATAAAATTAATTGTAACCTTCCACTTCTATATGTATATATATTTCCCCAATATGCTTATTAAATGTGATGGTAATGGATAAACAAAATTATAATATGGTGATGTATTTCTCTAGCATATCCATTTTCATTAAACAATTTTAGGACTAAAGAATCTGAAGTTATAATTGATGTAACTTTATCTACTAAATATAATGTTATTTGAATATTAATATATCATACACCGACTATTTGGACTATTTTATTCCCCAATTTTTCTAAAATATATAAATTTAAATCATTTGAATCACTCTTTGATTCTATCTATACTGATACTATTCTACCATTCACACCGAGATTACATAAACATTATTGTTATATTGATTTCCACATCAATGGGTCAATGTTATATAACATTAAACAATATCCTTGTTTCCTTGAAACAAATATTATATTAATCACCAACCTCATTGGTCTAGTATAAAATTATTTAATGTGTATTTTAAAAGAGAAATAATACACAATTTATGAAAAACTAGCAAGATAGAAACCAGAGAAAAAATAAAATCTCCTTTTCGAAGAGGATACTTTGTATATCCATGAATCAATTTAAAGATAATAGAATATAAAATATATAAATTAAATTACATAGGAAAACAAAAATATTATTTACATGTAACATTCAGGTTCTAAACCAATATTCGGTTACCTCCCTTGGATTATTAAAGAGGGATTACAAAAATAAAAAGATAAAGAATAATCGGGGTAAAAATCATGCCCTATATGAATTCAAAAAAAATTCCCTCGAACTATAAATATGGATATAAATAGATAAGCCTTGTATTATTTACTCATATTGGTTCATATAATCTATAAAAAATAAAAATAAGATGAAATTTATCATATTTGAAACCACATTAGCATTTATTTTCTCATTAAACCTCGCTCATGTTTTAAACAATGCTAGGTCATTCATTACATTATATTTCAGTGTACTAGCTTTAGATTATGGGGATGGTGAAAGTGTTTTGCATCCATATCACCTATATTATTGTGTGAGTTTAACCCTTAATGGTGTCAATTGACTTCCACCTTCATTATCATTCAAATATTTCATTTTAATATTATGATTTCTAAAACCATCCCCATCCAATGATAATATGTTTTTGAGTAGATTTATATTTATTGATTTTTAGTTATATTATTTATTATAATCCAATAAATGTTCTCTGTAACAGAGAATATATATTTCTACAAATAAGTTTTATGGAAAATTTATCACATGGTTCACACTCTTATGAAAGATCTCAACCATGGTCAACACGTGCATGTGGGTAATGATTAAAATATCTAAGTTGATATTATTCTGTTTGAAGGTATCTTCTTTTAAATTCAGCCAAAGGAATATACGTACTGTTAAATGGATATGTTGAAGAATATTTTTACCATATAAATGGATTTTTTCCATTCTGAGTGAATCCAAATAAAATACAGGGCATGTGTTGGTGCCAAAAAAATTCTCTCACACATTGCCTTCATGATTGAGATATGAGCCTCACTCGTAAGACATGTGTTGAGTTGAAGATGGAGGAGTATCGCAATTGATGATGAAGAACCAAAAGGTATGTATGTGTTTAAGTGTACTTTTCTCACATATAGGTATAAAGATTCTTAAAAATATTACCATTGTTGTGACATAGTGTTGTATACCTCTTGGTGGAATGAGGAGATGTATTTCCACTATTTACATGGATAATGCGACTAAAATATTTATATTCATTTATAAATACTATATATATACATTTTCACCATAAAGAATACCTATCATGATCCCAATATGATTCTAGGGGAATATTTAGATTCTTAGATTTTTAATTTATAGATCATGTAGTGGAAATGGACTTACATATCAAAAAAGATAACCATTTTGAGTTTAAAATTTTCTGAGATATATTATATCGAATCCAATCATGCACCCTGATGGAGTATACACATATACTTTATTGAGGGACCCAATATCATACCCATTAAAAGAAAAAAACATCACACATATTGTTCTAAATGAATTAGATTAATAATTTATCTAGGTGGGATTTAAAATTCCTTATCCATCAAAAACCTTCCTCATTCAATGATCCCTTTTGTGTCCCATGTCCTATTCACTTGTTATCATGTCTCATGCACCATATTCCAATTTTAAAACCCAATGAAATTAATAATGTATTAGAAATCTTAAGGAAGATACCAATGGTTTTCTAGATTCCTATTAATCATTGAGTTTTTAAGGATACCGAGACTCAAATTTTGAGGACCAAGTAAAAGTGGCGGAATCACAAAAATACATAATAACATAGAGTAAAATATTTTTAATTACAACAAACAAAAAAATTATTTATTGGATTTTTTTGATGAAAACATAGGAAATTTATGGTTAATAATGCTTATTTATTCTTGTTGATGAAAAATTTCATTGAAATATAAACATATCTTATTTCCCCACAGAGATTATGCCAAAGGGACTTCCTCAAAAGGGGTGTTCAAGAAAACAAACTATGTCCCCATGATAACCAATTTTTTTCTTTAATATTCCTACTCCCAACACAAATAGGTTATAAATGGAGCCTATTATCTTATAATCCTATCATGGATTACTCTTAACCTTCTAGGAAACGTTATCATCGTGATCATATATTATCAAATAAAGATGAACCCAATTCATCTAAGGAGGCACTCATGTTCTTTGTACACGTGATTTTTAATATATTAACAATGATGGGAATTACATCACCTTAATTATAAAATATGATATTTACCATATTCTAATTTTCACCCATCACTGTCCCAAATTTTTCCTCCCCATGAAAGCTACTTCAACACACTATAAATAAGAATATGGACCTCACAATCCCCAATTCTAAACATGGGCCAAATTGTTTGGTCAAAAGATCTAACAAATACCACATCTAAAAGGAAAAACCATCAAAAATCCATACTATGTTATACCTCCACAAAAACATATCAAAAATTCTAGTTGTATTGTGAACATCAAATTAATATCTATGTCTTAGTTGTTCTTTTTACAATTGGAATCATGAATCATATATATACTATCCCAATAGTTATTCTATAACAACCCTACTATTTTTTACAAACATAAACATGATTTAATACATAAAAACATCACATTATACAACATGGAAGATTGAGAGGTGTAATGTGTTTATGTATTAGGAACATTACATAACAACTTAAAACATGAAACACACCATCTCTTTTGAAAACATACATTATATGACCACTATATTCCTTCATACATAGCATTGCATGGGCTAACCTGAGGACATGCATAAGAAAAGCGTGATCTAGAAAGCCTAGTACGGGAGTAAAGAAGGCATAACATGAAAAATAGAATACATTTTTGGAAATAGGAATATCAATGGAGCATAAAAACATGATCATATAGGCATGATATAGTATGATTATCATAACATGGAAATTTGGAGACCAGATTTAACAAGGTATTATCATGATCCAAGGATCATTTCACATGCAAAATGTGTAAACCCCCATTGCAATTTTATAATCACAAGTAAACTATCATTTCAATTAATGTATCAGGATAATAATATTTACCCAATACATTGTAGCGGTCTTAGGGCGCACCCTTCTTAATCATTAAATTTCATGCATAAATATGCCACATGGAACATACAACATGGATTAATAAAAAACTATAAATTATTACATGAATAATAGGTATAAAATAAATAAATGAATCTATATAATCAATAAGTAAATGTGTATAATGTTGAATACCCTTGATTGAAAAATGTGAATACTATTCACTACACAATGACTCTGGCTTGGAAAATTGTAGTACAATTTCAGTAGCATACCGGTGAGGCATATAAATTCATTAAAACGGTTGATGAGAGATAAATTTGTGTCTAATAATATCTAAATAAAATGGAAAGTAATTGTGTAATATAGATATATTTCCCAACCTATGTAATGTAATTTAGATTCAAAATAGAAAATGATTTCTTGAATGTAAATGAGAAGAGAGGAATTCCTTGTGAAATTTCGGCATGGTAACAGTTGTCCATATGTGGCACTAATGAGAGAGGAAGAGGACTATCATAAATTAAATCCTAACATGAGATGTATGGGAGAGGATATAAATCATACCCCAACAGTTTTAATTGAAATAAAAATTGCATAACAACTAAAAGAAATGTCGAAAAAATGAGAAATGAAGAAATCCCTTATGAAATGTCAGCTTGGTGACAGGTGTTCATGGGAGGAATTAATTAGAGAGAAAGGAGTATCTAATCATTCAAACATAATTTGGTCTGTATGAGGGATGTGTGATATCATAACCCATCATTTATAATTGATGAAAAAGGTCATAACAATATTATGAAACTTGGGAAAAATAAGACAGAAAGGAATCCCTTACTTTGAAATGTGATCCCAATGGATTGGGAGGGGATTTGGGAGAAGATTCTTGATAGCTCAAGTTTCCTTGGGAGGATTTTTGAGAAATTAGGGTAGGGGTTGGATGAACTAAAAAGTATTTTAGTGAAGAGGAATTTGGATCTTTGGTGGGTTTATATAGGAAATTAAAGTGAATTCGTTATTATTTAGGTTTGGGACACCACACATTAAGCTAATCAAAACCAAAAACCATAACATGTAGTTTTCCCATTTTTTTCTCCATAGAAAACTGTAAAAAAAATATTTTATAAGTCTAATGGATGAACTTATTAAAATAATTTGGTTGCTTATGTAGTGGTGATTCACAAATTGAAGGAAATCAATTTAAAAAGGTAAAATGATTTATATATCTTGGAGGGTACACTAATGCTTTTTAAAATAAATAAAAAAAACTTAAAATAACATTATTTCTATTGAAAACATATATTTTTCAGACATTTTGTTTATAGTATTTTATTACACCACAATTGGTTCATTACGATGTCATAAAACACATTATATATTTTAACGGTATTTATTTTTTCCCAGAATTTTGACTATCTCAAAAAATGATGCAAAATTCACCATTGGATAATTTAGACATCCTAATTTCAAAAATAATATTATTTTTATATAAATATTTTTATAAATATTTTTATTTTTTCACTGAAATAAAAACATACATTTCACGAAAATTCATTGGTTTTGACAAAAACACATTTCAAAAAATAATAAAAATCACTATTGTGTTTTGGATAATTATAAGGTCATTTATATTTAATAAAAAGTAATTTAGTAATAATATTTAATAAAATTATTATTTAATCTGAAAATCCATTAATTCATCATAATAGATTTCTTAATTAACTAAAAATGCTATTTTTCATTAAAAACCCATTACAAAGTAACAATAATAAAATGAATGTATATTATCGATGAAAAAATAATATACATAATCATAATACTAGGGTCTCATTACATAACAACATTTAACACTCACGTAGGACTGAAGGGTCAGGTTTGTGATAGTAACAAACTCATGGGGTGGTTCGTATTACTCCGCATGAGCGATAATCTCTATTAACTTCCACATATCCCATAGGAGGTTTTTCTAGAGCATAACGTGTTGAAACTTGTCTTAAGATTGGTAAAGAAAAAATACCAATGATGCCACATCGTTTCCAAGCTCCGGAAAATGGGTTTCATATGAAGAAATTCTACTGGATGAGGACATCACTTCCTTTGTCTGAGTGAATTTGATTTGTTAAATCCCTATATTTATATTAATATTCAGATCACTATTTAACAGCTTTATTAGAAATTTTCACAATGCATAATGGTATTTTAAAATAATAAAAAATAAAACCAACGAAGTGAAAATTTTATATAACTAATGTATATAATATGAAATTTAATTAAATCTATAGGAATTTACATTAATAAATGTTTGGGTCGTTACAATATTCCCCCCATAAGAATTTTCACCTTTAAAATATCTGTTTCCCACAAGAAAATTGATATTGGTAAATCTTAATCATCACATCCTCTAATTCCGATGCCACTTCATCAACCTTGTGGTTTCTCCACAACACCTTGATGTTGAGAATTGTCAAATTTCATATAATGTTTTCTCTATGATCTAAGACCTTCACCAACTTATCTTCATAGGAGAGATCATTCTCCAATGGTATGACCTCTATATGGAGTACATGTTATGGTTATGGTAGGTACTTCAGTCAGAGTGATACATGGAATACGTCTTGTACTTGTGAAATGTTTGGTGGGAGTGCTATTCTATAGGCCACTACTCAATGTGATCAAGGATCTCAAAAAGGCCGATGCACCTTGGTCTAAGAATTTCCTTTTTCCCAAATCTAATAACCCTCTTCCATGGTGATATACGGACGAATAATTTGAATCTGTTATCAAACTCTATTTCTCATCGATGATTATCAACATAGATCTTTTGTTGACTTTGATCAGCTTTAATGTTCCATTGGATAGTCTTAACATTTTCCACCATTCCATCGACCATTTATAGACCTAGGAGTTTTCTCTCCCCATCTTCATCCCAAAATGTTGGTGTTTTGCACCTCTTCCCTTACAGGGTTTCATAAAGTGGCATTTGGATTCTTGAGTGGAAACTGTTGTTGTATGAGAAGTCCACATGAGGGAGATTTTGATCCTGTCCTCCTTTGAAATCCATTGAGCATGCTCTCAACATGTCCTCATGATTTTGGATAGTCTTCTTAGATTGGACATCGGTTTGAGGATGGTAAGAAATACAAATGTTCAACATAGTATCCAGAATATTTTGAAGACTCTTCCAAAAAAAGTGGTGAATCTTGGATCTTGATCAGATACAATCGATAGTGGTACTCCATGTAGACATACCACATCTCTAAATTATATCTTTTTCAATTTATCTAGTTATCAATCATCCCTAATTTCAATGAAATGTGTAGTCTTCATAAGACGATCAACCATAACCAAGATAGCATTATTTTCGTAGGATATGTTTCGAAGTCTAGTGAAAATGTCAATGGTGATGTTCCCACATTTTCATGTTGTTTTGGGTAATGGTTGCACCTGCCCCTTATACTTCTGTCTCTCATCCTTCACTTGCTGACACACAAGGCACATTGATGTTTTTTCAACAATCTTATTCATTATTTATCCCACCAAAAATGCCCATGGAGATCACAATACATCATTGTATTTCATTAGTGAATCGAGAAATTTTTACAATGTGAATCATCTAAATGTTTTTTCAAAAGCTCCAGGCTGGTTGTAACATAGAGTCTTTTCTAAAATCCCACAATTCCATCTTCATTAATATTGAACTCATATGATTTCCATTTTATGATAATTTCCACTTTCTTTTAAATTCCCACATCATCCTTTTGACGATCCTTTAACCATTCTATAAGAGATGATTGAGAAATTATTTGTTAAAGGATTGATGATGTTCCCATTTATATGAATCCCATGTCAATATTCATGAAATCTAAGAATAATTTACCCTTTTTGAATTCTCATTAATGATATAATTAGTGGGTCCTTTCTACTTAGAGAATATTCTACCTTGTTCATTTTCCTAGGGTGGTATTGGATTGGGTAGTCATAGACATTAATCATCTCTAACCATCTTCATTGGCACATATTCCACTCAGTCTGTGGGAATATATATGTGAGGATTTTTTGAATCATGTATATTTCACACTTCTCTCAAAAGAGATTATTCTGAAAACATTTCCATGCTACGATCATTGTAGCCAACTCCATGCCTTGTGTTGGATAGTTTTTCTCATGATCTTTCAATTTCCTTTAAGCATAGTCAATGAATTTGTCATTCTTCATCAACACACAACCCATTACTTTCTTTGAAACATCACTAAATACCACAAAATTTTCTCGACTTGTGGGTAATATGAGCACAAGCGCAGTGATAATCCTTATTTTCAACTCCTTGAAGCTCTCTTCACATTAATCATGATAATAAAACATTCCTACCTTCTACATTAGCTTGGTAAGTGGGTTAGACAGTCATTAAAATGTTGTCACTAATTGGAGACAACATCCAACTAAACCCAAGAACTAAATTATATCCGTAAAATATGTTGGCCTTGACCATCCCTCAATTGTTGTTGTCTTCTAATGATCCATAGATATTATTTTTCATGTGATGATATGACCCAAAAATGGGACTTCCTTTAACCAGGACTCACACTTGATATACTTTTCATAGAGCTTCTCCTTTCACAAGGTCTCTTGTATAGTTCCTAGATTCTCCTCATGATCCTCCATGGTATTGAAGTATATTTGAATGTGATCTATAAAGAATACCACATATTTTTCAAGGTCATATCTATGAACTCTATTCAACATTTCCATGTTGATTTTTGGGAAATTAGTGAGTCTGAAAGGAATTACTATGAATTCATAGTTCCCTTACCTTTTATGAAAATAAGTCATGGGGATATCCAACGTCATCACCCATACTTGTTAATATCCAGACCACAAATCTACCTTGGATTAGTATTGTGATCCATGTAGGTGATCGAACAATTCATCATTTCGAGGTAGGGGATACTTGTTCTTTATCATGATTTTGTGGAGCTCACGACAATCAATTCAAAGGAACATTGACCCATCATTAATCATGACGAAGAGGACTAGTGCACCACATGGTGAAGCACTTGGTCATATAAACCCTTTATCCAGATTCTCTTTTAGATGTTTCTTCAGTTCATTACTCTCCACAAAATCAATTCTATATGTAATATTGGATAATGGAAATTCCTTAGATATAAGTTCAATTGAGAATTCAACATCTATTCTAGGAGGAAGACTAAGAAATTCCTTAGGAAACACTTCAACGAATTCCATCATAATATGAATCTATTCAAGGTTGGTTGCTTCCTTTGAATCAGTCATATGAGCCAGTTATGCATGCTCATAGGGAAATAATATTCATGCTTGAGATAATGGTGTTAAATAAAATTCATTATCCTCCTTGCACTTGTACAAAATCGGGGTTTGATTCGCCATATGGAGAGTGATTTCCCTCTCACGGAAATTTATGTTGGCTTTATATAAGGAATGAAAATTCATGCCAAGAGTTTCATCATATTCCACTAGAGGGAGAATTATGTGGTTCTCCAGGATTCTCAATCCAAAAATTATGATAGGGGAGGAGTTATATTCATGGGACACAATGATCTCTATATTTTAGGTTCTCACTGAAATCATTACTTCCATGATTTGAGGTGGATTTTGGATTGTTATACTAAACAATCGGGATGTAAATGAATGTGTAGTACTATAATCAAAAAATATTTTTTCTATTTGATAATGAATAATTATCATACCTTTCACCACCTTGTGGTCAGGGTTCACTTTGGAAGTAGTGATGGAAAAAACTCTCCATTACTTTGTTGGAGGTTTTTGATTGTCTCCAAAAAACCCTAGCTTAGGGAACTAATTTAAAGGTTCCATAGTTATTTTTAGTTGAATAAATTAACAATTCATTGAGATTAAAATTGACAATTTCTCTCCTCTATCGTATATGCGAGTCTTTATTGTCAATAGTGAATTGCTATGCGCCCTTCCCTTCCACTCCTAAATCATTTGTTCATCCCCTTTAGGAAATTTCTAGGGTGATTCTTTCTGCACATTTGCAAGTGGGTGCTGGATTTTATTAGCACCATTGGATTTATCCATAAGACCACTAGAACTGAAGTCAAACATGCACCTCTTATCCTAATGATACCCCTGAGATTCTACGATCTCTATTTAGATCATGAGGAAAAAATATAAAATTTCTTCAAATCTATCAATATAACGAATCACCAGGGCTTCATGTAGGCTAGGTTTAGGCCCACAAAAGAAGTGATCAACCATGTATTTGGGGGAAACGACAAAGCCAGGGACGTTTCATGTAATCCATGTAATGTTTTCCTCATACACTCTTATGGATTAATCATCTTTTTTCTTGATGGAAAGAAAAGACCTTTCCATCTTATGTCGGAGGGTGTGAAGAAAATATTTGTCGAAATCATTTTCCGTAAATCCTTATATTCTAATACCTAGATCTCCTCCATAGGCTTCATATTTTTTATTGATTCCCACCATTTTTTGACTTAACCCTAAATATTATTAGGATCCACTTGAACCATAAATTATTTGGACATGAAGGATGGAGAATATCTTTTCAATGGAGTTGATACATTGTTCGACGATTCAGTGATAATATGATCCATTAATAGTATGAGGCATTGGTCTCGTGAATCCCTAGATAGTGAATTGTTCTTTCTTGGGGGGGGTTGAACATTCCACTTGACATATGTTTCTATATGAATTATGAGTTAACTAGGAGAGTATCGTGACAAATTTTGCGATTACCCATCCCATTGGATTGGGATTCTCATTAAAAAATTCATCACATTGATCATTGCATTAGTTGTTAGATTGAGTACATATATTACAGTCCAACGGAAAGACTAAAATTAATGTTTGGGGTAACACATAAAAGGTAATACAAGGATAATAATTGATGATTTATAAATTAATTTTATTTCCACAATTTATGAATCTATAGGCTTTAATATATGTTATATATGATCTAATTTCTAAAATTTATTCAAAGTGGCATTTTTACCCTTCATAAGGGTTCATACAATGCATGTGAATTTACCAATTCATATCCCCTACAAGTGATATAAATAATAGTACAGGTAGGTCCATTTTTGTGTACTAGGATACCCTGGGTCAAGCCCAAAACTCCTTGTCGGAGTTTTCACTCCTAGGTACATATGTTCCAAATCCAACTCTACCTGCTCGTATCCAGAGAGAGATGTATTTCCATGATAAACTAATTAATTAATACTAACCAAAACATAGGGAATCTTTTATTAAATTTATTCATATCCCTAATGATTTCATATGGGTTTTCTAATCCTAATCCCAAAAATAACAAATCCTATCCTCTGATACTAACTATTACAACCATTTACATTATTTAACACTTAAAATGATTTATTATATAAACTCATCACTTAATTAAACATGTAATATCAAGAGGTCTAGTATCATAGGGGCTTAGTAAAATTAAATAAATATATAAAACCTGAAACCCAACAACTTTATTGAAAACATCCTTCACATGAACACTACATTCCCTCATACTTAGCATTTCAAGGGACAACCTAAGGACATGACTAAGAAAAGGGTGACGTATAAAGCCCAGTATGGGAGTAAATAAGGAATAACATGTAAAATAAAATACATATTAGGAAATGGGAATATCAATGGAGAATAAAAGAAAAATGATAAAAATGTCATGATATTACCTGATCATCATAACATGGAAATGTGGAAACAACACTTAACATTGAATTAGCATGATGCAAGGATAATTGACCATGGAGAATCAGTAAACCCTAATTTCAACTGAATTATAATGAGTAAACACTTATTTCAGTTGATGTATTATGATACTAATCATTTCCTAATGCATTGGAGTGCTATCAGGGCACACCCTTCTTTGTCATTACATTTCACAAGAAAATATTCCACATGGATCCTACAATAATAAGTCATTAAACAACATAATTTATTCCAATAATAATGGATATGGAATAAATACACGAATCAATATAATAAATATGTAAATGTGCACAAATGTGAATCTCCTTGACAAGGAAATGGGCATGGTATTCACTTCACAATGACTATGTCTTGGAAATCGTGGGGCAATTTCAGTGCCATACTGATGTCACCTAAGATTTCATAAAAATGGATGATGAGATATAAAAGAGTGTCTCATCATATATAAATGAAATAGACATTAAGGGGTAATATGGGTACTTTTCTCGACATATGTAATGTAATATAGATTTATAATACAAAATGTTTTCTTGAATATAAATGAGAAGAGAGAAATTCATTACAAAATTTCGGCAAGATAACAGCTGTGAATGAGAGGCACTAAATAGAGAGAAATAGGTCTATAATAAATTCAAATATTAAGAGGGTTGTATGAGGGAGGATTGAATTCATACCCCAATAATTTTAATTGAAATAAAAAGGGAATAATAACTTAAATAAATTTGGACAAAAATGAGAAAGGATGAAATCACTTATAGAGTGTCAGCATGGTAATATATGTTCATGGGAGGCATTAATGAGAGAGAATTGGGTATCTCATAATTCAAAAATAAGGAGGGAAGCCTGGGGGAGGTGTGAAATCATACCCCAAAATTTAAAATTAAATATAAAATGAATAACTATATAAAAAATCATTGATAAAACAAGAAAGGAAGAAATCCCTTACATGGAAGTGTGATCCCAAAGGCTTGGGAGGGGCTTGTGAGAGGATTCATGAGAGCCTGGGGCACAATGGGAGGATTATAGAGGGAGGATTTAAGGGAATGATGAACATAAAAGGAATTTAGTGAAGAAGAAGGGGAACTTGTGTAGGTTTAAACAGGAAATGAGAGGGAATTCTGTATTATTTAGGTTTGGGACACCAGACAATAATCTACTCAAATTCACAAACCAGACCAAGGTTTTCCTATAGGGATTTCCACATGTTAATTTACAATGTAGTTTGTAAAAACATATTTTATAACCCCAATTTCTGAACTTCTTTAAATAATGGGTTTGATTATGTCGAGGCTTGTCACACTCTCAATGAAATCAATTTAAAAAGATAAAATGTTTTATAAGCCTTTGAGGGTCGAGTAATGATTTTTTAAAGAAATAAAAAACCTAAATTCACATTATTTTAAAGATAAAACATATATTTTCTGATCATAAGGTTTAAAGTATTATATTAAATCATAATTGTGTCATTATGACGTAATAAAACACATTATATATTTAAACGATAATTAATTTTCATCCAAAAATCCGATTGTCCCAGAAAATTATGAAAAATTCACCACTGGATAATTAAGACATCCTAATTAAAAAAATATTAATCATTTTAGCTGTATAATTTCTTAAATATGTGAATTTTTACTTTTTTAATAAAAACTGATATTTATCAAAAATTCATGGGTTTTGGAAAAATCAACTTTAAAACAATCATAAAAATCAGAATTGTATTCATAATAATTATACAATAATTTATATTTATTAAAAATTGATTTTGTAATAATATTTAATTAAAATATTATTTATATCAAAAATCCATTAATTCATAAAAAAGATATTAAATCAAATAAAGATGCTATTTTTTATTTAAAAACTACTTACAATGTAACAATAATAAAATGAAATTATATTATCCATAAAAAGATAATGTAATAAATCCAAGTACTATGGTATAATTACATAACCCCTTATCACACTCTCATATGACCAAAGGGTAAGGTGTTCTATGTTAATAGATACTTGGGGTGGGTCGAATAAATCGCTTGAGTGGTACTCTCTATTAACTTTAACTTCTCATGTAGGTAGTTCCGCTCAAGCTTAATGTGTTGAAGATCAGCTTGGGCATGATCATGAGTGATGTCCAATGATGCCACCCCCATTCCGAGCAATAACAAATGATATTTTTACGGGGAAATTCTATTGGATGGGGGCATCACTTCCTTTATTGGTGTAAAATGGATATGTTAAAGCCCTGTATTTATACTAATCAAGTTATTACTGTTTAATGGATATACTAGCAACGGTCAAAATGCATAATTGTAACACCCGAGACTTTTATGTGAAATATTTTGTTTTTATGTAATATAAATCATCAAATGAATCTTTCACTACAGACAACACTATCTTGGCTTGCTTAACACCCAACCGCGGCCTTCCTTGATAGCTTGCATCGTACGCAATACCGAGTTTCACTAAACAATGAAATGCAATTAAAATATTAGTAAAACTAGCCGTTATGAATAGTAATAACCACTTTTTGAAATTTTATAAATTTTATTTTTCAAAATGGACTTCATTTTTGGATTCGGAATATCGAAATTATCCTGGGGTGAATTTTTGGTATTTTTCTTAAAACTTTCAATTTTTGATGAATAGTGAAACCACTATGTGGTAGTTAAAAAACTGAATTTTTCATAAAACATAATTTTACCGCTTATGTGAGTGGAATTTCAAAAATCTGAGAGACACGGTTGGTGTCAGTAAAAAAATGTGGTTCAATGAGATGAAAATAATTTTTTTGTGAATAGTAACTTTTTACTTTTATTTACCACGGTTAATAATAATTAGGGTAATTAAGAGTAAAAATGATATTATTATTACCCTAACACATGTCCTAATTCGATTGGACAAGTGTAATTCGACCAAAAACAACCTTAGGAATAAAATATGGCCATTTAGGCCCACTTGGATAAGATTAGGACATTTATTATTAATTTATTTAAAGAAGGGTTAAAATAGTTAAAATCAAAGATTAATTAGAAAATCATTTTTAATTTAAGGTTATACATAAGATAAAATCGACTATAAAAATTCTTTAGAACGATAAAAATATTTCCTACATAATTATATTTTATTTGTAATTTTTAGAAGTTATATAATTTAATATATTTATGACACAAATATGATGCAGTAATTATCTTATTAATAAAATATTGACATAATTGATGTTATAAATACCCAAATAAATTTAATTTGAGTCTTTTTATGAATTCCAATAATTTTCCAGGTTAATATGACATTTTAGTATTGATGTAATTATCTTATTTCGAACTAATCATTCAGTTATGAGTTTCACAAAAAGCAATTACTAAATAGTATCAAAATTGACATAAAATCGTTTTTAAAACAAATATTATATTAGTAATTGTTATTTTATTCCTAAAAAACTATGGTTCGGCCAAATTACTTAGATAAAGTTATATATATTAATAATAAACAACTTGGGGTTATTTGGACTGCTTCTAGTAAGTTTATTAACTTTATAGTATAAGAACACAAGAAGACACGGTAAAAGTAAAATTATTTAACTTAATGTTAAAACTAAATGATAAGGTTAAAATAGGAACATAAACTTGTCTAAATTCTATTGTATGAGACACATTCGACCCATCCACACCTTAGTTTATAAATAAATAAATTTGGAGCTATTTAAAACCGAATTGGACTTTATAATAAAATAATAATTTTAGTTATTCCAAAGGTGCCCCTCTCCTCCCTTATAAAAGGGCACCTCCTCCCCCTCTTCCTCACACCACGTTGAGCCTTCAAGATCGGCCAAACCCTGCCAATTTCTCCTCTCCACTTCCCTAGAAACATCCTAGAGGTTCTGGTCTTTTTCAAAGACCTATTTAGTGCCCTAAAAGGAGGTCTCAAAGAAGCACTTCAAAGAAGAGGTAATGTCTGTTACCGATTCTTTCATCTTTATTTCTTCTTCCACTTGTTCTTATTTAGTTGTTTCATTATGATGTAATAACATCAGTATCAATAATATACTGATATGTTATTATATGTATTAAACAACCCTATTTCACCATCTGTCCATCCTGTGGAAAAAGAAATCACCGCGCGTGCGTATGTATGGAATACCGTCTCCACGCCGTGGTGTAATCTATTTTCCACCACCACCATACTTGAATGGGTATAATGGTGTAAATAATGACTATATATGAATATTATAAAGTTATACTGATTCTGAAATATTATACATACACTCCAATACAATTCCACGATCATAGTAATGATATCATCACTCGTGCGTATGTACGGAATACCGTCTCCACGATGTGATGTGACTCATTCTACATGATCTTCATTTCATAATGATTATATAGATGAATTTAATTAATGAATATGATATATATTACACTTATACCATTCTGGAAATGAGGTATCTATAATCTAAAGATAAGAATAAGAATTTATTCGACAAAACACGCATAAGAACAAAAAGTAATAAACACCAGAATAACAAGTAATAATGAAATATTACTAATAAGAAGCTAGGAATATGACCATATATGATATCATAACAGTACGTATGATTATAGAATAAGTAAATAACATTATTTAAATCAGTATACAAGAGTTTCGGACACTTACGAAGCAATCAGACCTAAGGTTAGAGAAATATCACAATCTCATTTTTATCTGAGATTGTTTATACTTTAGTATTTATTGGGGTGTATTTTATCATACACATCCATGTTTCCTCAATATGTAATATTATTTCCATCCACCTACAATTGTTTAAATCCAATTTTAACTTTTGGTGAGTTTTATTAAAGGATATGAAATGAATATTTTGTCGTTTTTCGTACGAGCTACTTTTTGACCTTTCTGACAAAAGTACGAATAATGTTTTTTTAACTTATATGAAATGAATGGATTTTTAAAACATTATTTCCAAGAAGCTTCCTTTAAAAGTTTCATGTTTATTTTTAATCAACTTCTTTTAGTTTATAATTGTACGACATGTTAAAAAAGGAAAAGGTTTTTTGAAGTAGAAAGAATATTTTCCTCAATAATGGTGTTCAAGAGTTTTATCAAAATTATTTTCCATATAAGATAATAATGGGTTTTGTTTCTATCCCTATTATTACAATAATTTGATTCTGTTGAGATGGATTTATATTTTTATGAATTCCTTTATCTTATATGAATTGTTTTATGATATCACGATATTTAAGATTCCAATTTTTATTACAGGGGTTATGCAATGATGTATGGTTTATGATTTTGTGGAACACATAAGAATGGTATCATTATGAGATGGGTGGGACCTATATCTCCCTCCAATGAATTGGGTAAAGATTTTATATCTCATGAGATAGACATGGCTGGAATGGCGGGTTAAACCAGTTCAGTGAAACAGGACTGAAACGAGGAGTGAACTCAGTTCAGAAATGGACTTTGTCCACTAAGATATTCTTGGAAATGAGTCTTGAATCACAATAAATGATTCTCAATGATTATGTGTGTATGACACAAAGTTTCATGTTTTATGTTATGATTATTGGCATTACATTTCACTACTATGATTTATCCCATGTTATGAAATTATGATCTCTTTTGTAGGTTAAGATTTCCAGAAGTTATGTGCTTATGTATATGATGTGATTGATATATTTTTTGTTTACTCTCACTGAGCATTTGAGCTCACCCTTTTGTATGTTTTATTTCCCCAGGTCAGGAAGAAGGTTATTAAGTAGAATATGCCAAAAAGGGACTCTAGATATGATGAAATAAATGGGAGGCAAAGTAGATGCTTTATGAACCAGTTGTTTATGATTTCCAGTTTCTAAGACATTATACCTATACGGTCCTCTCTTGGTTTTGTTATATGTTGTAATAAGTGTGCTTCAATTTTGAAGTAATTACAATGTATGTAAAGTATGGGTCGTTATAGTTGTTATCAGAGGAAAGGTATAGTCAACCTTTGGAAACTAGGATGTGAAAGACTTAGTAAGAACCCTAAGGATAAGTCTAAGCATAGAACACAATCTTAGTGTTTTAGAAATGTCCATGAAAAACCTAGGATAAGACCTTAAGTGTGAAATTTTATTCTTGATTATGTGGTTTTCCTGTTATAATTAGTGTTTCCCACACTATTCTTCTTGGTTTTAGTCAATGGCTGGAACCCGAAGGAAACGTGTTAATGAGGAATGCGATGGGCAAAGCAATGATTGTCCCCCTGAGCAACCAAACGTTATGGGAGCAGGAATAAAAAATCTTGTAGCCATGCTCACACAACATTCTCAAGCTATGAATCATGCAGGACTTCCAAACGAGCAAAGGAAGGAGCAACATTCTATTGATTCCTTCATGACACAGTGTCCACCTTCATTCAGCGGGTCTAATGATCCATTAGTTACTGAAGAATGGATTAGTACTACTGAAAAGATATTTTCAGTTCTTCAATGTTCTGAGCATGATAAAGTCATCTTAGCTGTGTATCATTTGGAAGGTGATGATGATCAATTGTGGAATCTTATTAAGAATACAAGGAAAATGGATGAAATTGATTACATGGAATGGGACGAGTTCAAGAACTTATTTTTCAATAAGTATTTCCCTCGTATTCTCTGAACAATGATGGAGAAAGAGTTTCTTGAATTGAAGCAAAAGGATGATGAATCTGTTGGTACCTATGAAGCAAATTTTACAAGACTTGCATGGTATGCTTTTGGTATTATTATCCAACCTAAGTGTAAGATTGATTGATTCTTTAGTGGATTAAAATCAAGTCTTCGAAGGGAGTTATCCATAAGGGACTTTAATAGCTACGAGGAAATCGTTCGATGTGCTCTCAAAGTTGAGATGGAGGTTGGAGTTACCCATCAGTCATATGGGTTTGATAAATAAGAGGAAAATGTAATTCAAAATAAAAATCTAAAGAGCACACTGAAAAGAAGATGAGATTTCCCTTATTCTCAAAGTGTGGAATGAAACATGGAGGGAGTTTCCTTAAAGGGACAAGTAAATGTTTCAAATGTGGAAAGGAATGTCATCGGGAATTTGAATGTCGCAATGATGGGAAGAAGATGTCTAATGATGCAAACAAAGGAAGGGATACACAAAATGAACCTACTACACTTCAATGTTTCTAGTCAAGGAGATGGGGCATTATGCCAATAAATGCCCAAATTCAAAGGTTGATTATGATGGTCGGCGTCAACAAAATCTTAAGGCTAAAGATAATGGAATTTCACATGCAATTTCTATCAGTGATGTGGAGTACGATAACGATGTGGTGAAAGGTACACTTACCATCCACTCTAAAGTAGCAAATGTTATATTTGATTCTGGATCCACCCACTTTTTTATTTCTTAATAATTGTCTAAGGATATCACCTTATTACATCAACAATTAGATGTTGAGTTAGCTGTGACAACCCCTAATGGCACAACAGTCGCATCAAAAGTTTATAATTATTCTCCGATTGAAGTTTGTGGGAGAGTACTTCCTGAAAATCTTTTGATCCTTCCTATAGTGGAATTTGATGTGATTCTTGGCATGGATTGGCTTTCACTACATGGAGCTCATATCAATTTGCAAATAAGGGAAGTCACATTTCATATTCCAGAACAATCTATGATCGTTTATCGATGAAAGGATGAATATAACCTTCCAGTGGATGTTTCTTCAATTTTATGGGTATTGATCCCACTAAATGAAGGTTATTTATCTCAAATGGTTGGTGAGAAACTCACGATTAATAATATGTCCATTGTACGGTAGTTTGATGATGTCTTTCCAGAGGAAATACCAGGTCTTCCACTAAATCATGAAGTTGAGTTTTCAATAGAACTCGTATTGGATGCTTTACCTATTTCAAAGACACCTTATAGAATGGCCCCAATTGAGTTGCAGAAATTGAAGAAGCAACTCCAAGAGAATCTTGATAACTAATTCATATGCCCTAGTGCGTCACCTTGGGGAGGACCTGTTCTGTTTGTTAAGAAGAAAGATGGATCAATGAGACTCTGCATTGATTATCGAGAACTTAACAAGATCACTATCAAGAATAAATATCCTCTCCCACGCATTGATGCCTTATTTTACCAACTACGAGGAGCTCAATACTTTTCCAAGATTGATCTTCGTTCTGGGTATCATAAATTAAGGTTAAAAAGAGAGGATATACCATAGACGGCTTTCTATACAAGGTATAGACACTATGAAATTATAGTGATGCCGTTTGGTCTTACTAATGCCCCTGCTATCTTCATGGATCTAATGAATAGTCTTTAGAGACTATCTGGATCAGTTTGTGGTAGTCTTTATAGACGATATTCTTGCCTATTCAATGATCAAGGAAGAACATGAAGATCACTTGAGAATTAAATTGAAGACCCTGAGAAAGGATAATCCTTATGCCAAATTTACCAAGTGTGAATTTTGGCTTCAAAAAGTTTCATTTTTGGGTCACATAATCTCAAAAGAGGGGATATCTGTGGATCCAGCAAAAATAGAGGTTATCGAAAGATGGACGATACCAACAACAGTAACTGAGATCCAAAGTTTTCTTGGTTTGGATGGATATTATCGACGTTTTGTTAATGATTTTTCACGATTATCTAATCCACTTACCAAGTGGACATGAAAAGGAGTTATGTTTGTTTGGACGGAGGAATGTGAAGAGAATTTCAAGGAGTTGAAAAGAAGGTTATCCAGTGCACCTGTGCTCACACTGCTTTGTAGTGGAGAAAGGTTAGTGATCTACAGTGATGCATCCAAGAAGGGATTGGGGTGTGTTCTTATGAAAAATGATATGGTGATAGATTATGCCTCACGACAGTTGAAAATACATGAGAAAAATTTCCCAACTCATGATTTGGAGTTAGCTACGGTAATCATTGCATTAAATATTTGGAGGCATTACCTTTATGGTGAAAGGTGTGATATTTATACTAATCATAAAAGTTTAAAGTATATTTTCACACAAAAGGAGCTGAATATGCGCCAAAGAAGATGGTTGGAGCTGATTAAGGATTACGACTGCTCAATTCATTACCACCCTAGGAAAGAAAACAAGGTGCCAGATGCATTATGTCGACAAGACCATGCTAGTTTATCCATGATGAGGATCACAAAAGATCCAATATTTATGGATTTACAATGGATGGATCTTGGAATTATAATGAAAGGGGAAAAATCATATCTTTCTCAAATGAATGTTCAACCATCTATACATGTGAAGATCAAAGAGGCACAGAAAGAAGATGTCGAGTTACAAAAGAAGGTGACAAATGTTCCTGAATTCAACATTGATTGTGATGGGATAATAAAGTTTAGGAATCGGGTTTGTGTTACTCCCATCCCTGAATTAAATAAGGAGCTACTGTATGAGGCTCAAAGTTCTTCATTCTCTATTCGTCCTGGAAGCATGAAGTTGTATAGGGACCTGAAAGAGTACTTCTGGTGGGATGGCATGAAAAGAGATATTGCTGAATATATCTCTCGATGCTTGGATTTTCAACAAGTTAAAGCTGAGAGACAGAAGTCATAGGGGAAGTTACAACCATTACCCATACCTGAATGGAAATGGAAAAAACATCACTATGGACTTTGTCACTGGACATCCTAAAACATCCAAAGGAAATAATGCTATCTGGGTCATAGTTGATCGTCTTACAAAGTCTACACACTTCATTACTATTAAAGAGGATTTCTCTATGGATCAGCTTGCCAGGATATATGTGAAGGAAGTGGTAAGATTGCATGGAGTACCACTTTATATTATATCTGATCGGGATCCGAGGTTTACCTCAATGTTCTGGCGAAGTCTTCAGCATACTATGGATACAGAGTTGAGTTTCAGCACTACTTATCATCCTCAGATATACGGTCAGTCTGAGAGAACAATTCAAACTCTAGATTATATGTTGAGAGTTTTCTCTATGGATTTGAAATGTTGTTGGAATCAACACCTACCTTTGGTGTAATTTTATTATAATAATAGCTTTCACTCCAGTATTCAGATGGCTCCTTATGAAGATCTCTATGGAATGAAATGCAGGACTCCAACTTACTGGGATAAAGTTTGGGAAAGAAAGCTATTAGGACCTGATCTCGTTGATGAAATGGAAGAAAAGGTCAGATCTATTCAACAACACATAAGAGCAGCTCAGAGTCGATCAAAAAGTTATGCCGACAACCGAAGAAAAGTCCTAGAGTTTGATGTGGGTGATAAATTGTTCTTACGAATATCTCCCTGGAAGAGGGTCATGAGATTTGGAAAGAAGGGGAAGTTTAGCCCTAGATATATCGGTCCTTTTGAAATATTGGATCGTGTTGGGAAGGTAGCTTACCGATTGTCGATTCCACCGAATCTCTCTCAAGTTCACAATGTGTTCCATGTATCTCTCCTAAGAAAGTATATACCTGATCCTTCACATGTACTTAGTTCAGAAGTTATACCGCTGGAGCAAGATCATTCTTATGAAAAACAGCCGATAGTGATTCTGGATCGTAGTGAAATAGTCCTACGAAACAAGACCACTCTATTGGTGAATGTTTTATGGAGGAACCACCAATTAGAAGACGCTACATGGGAGCTTGAGGATTTGATGAGGGAGAGCTATCCTCATCTGTTTGTTACAAAGTGACGAATTTCGAGGGTGAAATTCATTTTAAGGGGGGTAGAATGTAACACCTGAGACTCTTCTGTGAAATATTATTTTTATATTATATAAATCATCAAAGAAATATTTCACTACACAAAACACTAGCTTGGAATTCTTTACACGCAACAGTGGCCTTCCTCGATAGCATGCGTCGTACGCAATACCGAGTTTCACTAAACAATGATATGCTATTAAAATATTATTAAAACTAGCCGTTATGAATAGTAATAATCACTTTTTGAAATTTAATAAATTTTATTTTTCAAAATGGAATTCATTTTTGGATTTGGAATATCGAAATCATCCTAGGGTGAAATTTTGGTATTTTTCTGAAAACTTTCAATTTTTGATGAATAGTGAAACCACTAAGTGGTAGTTAAAAAACTGAATATTTCATAAAACATAATTTTATTGCTTCTGTGAGTGGAATTTCGAAAATCTGAGAGACACGGTTGGTGTCAGTAAGTAAAATGTTGTTCAATGAGATGAAATAATTTTTTGGTGAATAGTATCTTTTTACTTTTATTTACCACGGTTAAATGTAAATAGAGTAATTAAGGGTAAAAATGATATTATTATTACCCTAACACATGTCCTAATTCTATTGGACAAGTGTAATTCGACCAAAAACAACCTTAGGAATAAAATATGACCATTTAGGCCCACTTGGATAAGATTAGGACATTTATTATTAATTTATTTAAAGAAGGGTCAAAATAGTTAAAATAAAAGTTTAATAAGAAAACCATTTTAAAAATAGGGTTATACATACGATAAAATGGACTATAAATATTCATTAGAAATCTAAAAATATTTCCTACATAATGATATTTTATTTGTAATTTTTAGACGTTATATAATTTAATTTATTTATGACACAAATATGATGGAGTAATTATCTTATTAATAAAATATTGAAATAATTGATGTTATAAATACCCAAATAAATGTAATTTGATACTTTTAATGAATTAAAATAATTTTATAGGTTAATATTACATGTTAGTATTTATTTCATTAACTTTTTTTGTACTAATAATTCTGTTATAATTTTCACAAAAATCAATTACTAAATAGTGTCAAAATTGAAATAAAATAGTTTTTAAAACAACTATTATATTAGTAATTGTTATTTTATTCCTAAAAATCTAAGCTTCCTCCAAATGACTTAGATAAGGTTATATATATTAATAATATACAACTTGGGGTTCTTTTGGCTGCTTATAGTCTGTTTATTAACCTTATATTATAAGAACACAAGAAGACACGGTAAAAGTAAAATTATTTAACGTAATGTTAAAACTAAATGATACGGTTATAATAGGAACCTAAACTTGTATAAATTCTATTTTAAGAGAGGATTTAGACCCATCCCCACCTTATCTCCTAAATTAATTAATTTGGAGCTATTTAAAACCGAATTGGACTTTATAGTAAAATAATAGTTTTAGTTATTCCAAAGGTGCCCCTCTCCTCCCTTATAAAAGGGAACCTTCTCCCCCTCTTCCTCACACCACATTGAGCCTTCATTCTCAGCCAACCCCTACCAATTTCTCCTCTCCACTTCCCCAAAAACATCCTAGAGGTTCAGGTCTTTTTGAAAGACTTATTTTAGTGCCGTAAACGGAGGACTCAAAGAAGCCCTTCAAAGAAGAGGTAATGTCTGTTACCGATTCTTTCATTTTATTTCTTCTTCAACTTCTTCTTCTTTAGTTGTCTCATTATGAAGTAATAAAATAAGTATCACTCATATAGGGATATGTTATTATAAGTATGAAACAACCCTATTTAACCATCTATCCATCCTGTGGAAAAAGAAATCATTGCGCGTGCGTACGTACGAAATACCGTCTTCACGCCATGGTGTAATATATTTTCCACCACCACCTTGCTTGGATGGGTATAATGGTGTACATAATGACTATATATGGACTATTATAAAGTGATATTGATTCTGAAATAGTATACATACACTCCAATACAATTCCACAATCATAGGAATGATATCATTACTCGTGCGTACATACGGAATACCGTCTCCACAATGTGATGCCCCTCATTCTACATGATCTTCATTGCATAATGACTATATAAATGAATTGAATGAATGAATATGATATATATTAAACTAATACCATTCTATAAATGAGGAATCTATAACCTAAAGAGAAGAATAAGAATTTATTCAACAAAACACGCATAAGAACAAAAAGTAATTAACACCTGAATAACAAGTAGTAATGAAATATTACTAATAAAAAGCTAATAATATGACCATATATGATATCATAACAATAATTATGATTCTTGAATAAGTCAATAACATTATTCAAATCATTATAAAGGAGGTTCGGACACTTACGAAGCAAATCAGACCTAAGGTAAGGGAAATATCACAATCTCATTTTTATCCGAGATTGTTTATACTTTATTATTTATTAGGGTGTATTTTATCATCCACATACATGTTTCCTCAATATGTAATATTATTTCCATCCACCTGCAATTTTTTAAATCCAATTTTACCCTTCGGTGAGTTTTTTGTAAAATATATGAAAGGAATCTTTTTTCATTTTTCGTAAGAGGTACTTTTTGACCTTTCCGACAAAAGTACGAAGAATGTTTTTTTAACTTATACGACATGAAAGGATTTTTAAAACATGATTTCAAAGAAGCTACCTTTAAAAGTTTTCAAGTTTATTTTTAATCATCTTCTTTTAGTTTATAATTGTATAACATGTTAAGAAAGGAAAAGTTTTTTTGAAGCAGAAAGGATATTTTCCTCAAGAATGGAGTTCAACTGTTTTATCAAAATTATTTTCCACATAAGATAATAAAGGGTTCTATTTTGATCCCTATTATTACAATGATTTGATTATGTTGTGATGGAATTATATTTTTATGAATTCCTTTATCTTATATGAATTGTTTTATGATGTCATGATGTTTAAGATTCCCATTTTTATTACATGGGTTATGCTATGATGTATGGTTTCTGATTTTATGGCACACATAAAAATGGTATCATTATGAGATGGGTGGGACCTATATCTCCCTTCAATTAATTGGGTAAATAGATTATATCTCATGAGATAGACATGGCTGGAACGGCGGGTTAAACCGTTTCAGTGAAACAGGACTGAAACGAGTAGTGAACTCGGTTCAGAAATGGACTTTGTCCACTAAGATATTATTGGTGTTGAGTCTTGACTAACAAGAAATGATTCTCAATGATTATGTGTGTATGCCAAAAAGTTTCATGTTTTATGTTATGATTATTGAGATTACATTTCACTACTATGATTTATCCCATGTTATGAAATTATGATCTCTTTTGTAGGTTAAGATTTCCATAAGTTATGTGCTTATGTATATGATGTGATTGATATTTATTTTGTTTACCCTCACTGAGCATTTGAGCTCACCATTTTGTATGTTTTATTTCCCCAGGTCAGGAAGAAGGTTATTCAGTAGAATATGCCAAAAAGGGACTCTAGATATGATAAAATAAATGGGAGGCAAAGTAGATTCTTTATGAACCAGTGTTTAATGCTTTCCAGTTTCTAAAGACACTATACCTATACAGTCCTTTCATGGTTTTGTTATATGTTGTAATAAGTGTGCTTCAATTTTGAAGTAATAACAATGTATGTAAAATATGGGTCGTTATAATAATGGTATTTTAAAATCCAAAAACATAAAACCAAAGAATTGAATATGTTATATAACAATTCCATATAATAATACACATAATTAGATCAAGGGGAATTTCCATTAATAAATAATAGAATGTTACATATTAATCCTCTCATATAGGGTTATTGGGGTAATGAAAATATAGAATTATAATGACAATGGGGACACATCCCTTAAAAAATAGTGAATTCTTCCCTTCCTATAAAATGCATCATAATCAATGGTACGAGACTACATATATTTAATGAATATAGTTAGCATATTTTTTTGATCAAGGACCCCAAAAAAACATGATTTGGAATAACACTCTAGCATAAACTGACACGATTATTCTGAACTGGAGAAATGACCATCGTTTTCCAAAACAATCTTTTAAATTTCCCTTATTTTGTGAAATTAATGAGAAGGATATATAAAAAATATACAATCTGATTTAATCCCTAAGAAAACTTCAATGAACGAAATTTGATATCATAATTGAAATGGATATTCATTCAACAGTCTCACACCAACCATTTTTAGGTCCGTGTCACCTTGTACTCGACTCAGAATGACTTCAAACAACAATCATTATTATATTTTCACCTGGACAAAAAATACAAGGCAATATGGTTTGGTTTCTTAGATGTAAATGTCAAATCACCTTTCTGGATTGCATGACCTTAATATGTCGATTGACAGTCTTTGTTGCATAAGCTCTAAAAAACCTAATTTTTCCTTGTTGAATGATCATAGAATAAATATCATATCATTGGTTATAGTTTCACAATCACTAATTAACATAATTTTTCATCGTTACATTACCATAAAATAAGACATAAGGATCATTATCACATGACATTAAAATGTATGACATATCCTGTTTAAAATAATCTAATAGTTTGGGTTTTGAATCTACTAATTGGGATATATTAGTATCACTTATAAATTATTCAATAAAAACTCATTAAATTCTAACACCTCCTATGATGAAAAAAATTCTATAGTGTATTTCTATATAGATTTCAATTACACGGTGAAACACCAATAAGGGTAATGATTGAGAACAACTCATACATAAAAATGATACATCAATGTATAATTTTAGTCAATCACCATTATGAAAATGTTAACAACTAATATTAATGAAAATTATTTCATTAATACTTACAAAATATATAATAAAGTCCCAAACAAGATATTTGTACCCTTTCAGGGAATGGTCTAACCAACCATCTTCTCTACCATGATTCACAATTGGCAGCATGAGTAATTCAATTTAATGAACAGCTACTTTTGGAATGTGTGTATACTGTAGAACTAAAAATAATGAAATAATGTATGGGGGAACATTCACAAAAAAATATTTCTTAAATTATTTTCTCCTGAAATTGATATAATAATATTGATATTTTTAATTTCCTGCGACACTAAATATAATTGCTTTTTAAAAAAATCACTAATATTGGATTGCCTTATAGGAAAAAAATAGTTAATATTTCACACAACATGAATTTAGGATAGCTTGTGTTACATGCAACACTTTTTTTTGTGTTTTTTTACTAATATTACGAAGTCCCTTTGATAGATTTCATTACACGGACAACAATGTTATACTGAACTACATTATTAGATTAACATGATTATTAAAATATCATTAGAGCCATAACCTAACCATTGGAAATGATGTTACGAATAATATAAACTATATTTTAAAAATATGATTTACACATGTATCAAAATAATCCAATGGTTATTAATTAGTCTAAATGAATGTAAGAGCTATTTCATAATAATAAAAAAACATTTCAAAGAAAACCACTTTTTTATGAATAAATAAAAATTTATCTCAACAAAAAAATTCCAATTTTGAATAATTATTTCAATAATATTTATATAATATAGACTCAATAAATATATTTTTTATAATTATACAACATATTTTTTAGATATAAGATACATATAAATCCAATTTGATGACTAAAAATATGTATTTTTCTCAACTTTAATTTTTAAACCTTTTAATGGATAACCCACAATAAATCTTATTTTTAACACATTTATATATTTTATTTTATAAAATAAACATAATATTTGGAATAAAAAAAATAAAATTTTCTGTTGGTTGAATTTTTTGGTAAATTTATTAGAAATGACTTTTTTAGGAATAGTGAAAATCACGTGATTTTAATTTAAAACATCATATTCATAAATTATTTTTTATTTAAATTAATTTTATTTTTATTTATAATGTTTAATTTTATTTCTTTCCTATAAATGAATCCAATTTAGGTCATTGGAATCAAAATTGGTTCTAAATTATTTATAAAAACTTTGGAATCTTTTTGAAAAGTTTTCCGTAAAAAACTACTTGGTTGTCACTTCTCTAGGATTATATATAAATTAATTTTGGGAAATTATGATTTTGGAATTTGAAAAAATGGATGCAATATTTTTAGTTAGTATAATTTATAATTTCTAATAATTTCAACATTGATTTTTCCAACAATATTAGAGAATTTTATTAAAATTAATTACAATGATTAAGATAAAATTTAGCTTAACATAGGATTGAACCTTAATCATAATGCCAAATATGACCTATATAGTTCTACAAAGTCTATTATTTGTTCATATTTTGATTGTATACTTCTTTAGAATGAATATATATAATTATTTGAACTACATAAAAGGTTGGTAGAATTCTAATTTTAAACATTTAAAAGATTCATACACCTCTTTATCAATAAAATTCACTCAATCCTCTAACTTATTGACACCCCTAAAGACCATTATATAACAAAAAACTAATCTAATAATAACCCAAAATCATTTCCTTCCACTTAGAATCCCCTGTTTTTATAATAAATACTACCATGGAAACCCTTTGGGGTAATCCAAAGATAGTTACAGAGAGAAGAGGTGATATTTGTCCTCATGCGCCTTTGTCTTATTTTCCTTCTCCATAACAATTTTTTTTATTCCAAGCATATATAATAATGTCAATATCCTCAATTTAATGGTATTTTTTATTCTATGTGTATGTCCTACACTTACACTATAGTGCCACCGGTTTCATGTATTTGACCGTTATTTTATGTAATTTTAGTATATTATTGTTTGGGGATAGTTTAGAAGAATAAAGGAAAATTTAATGGGAATTTATAAGGGTTAATGGTTGGTGTGTAGATAATTAAAACAACTATACATCCCCAAGAAACCGTGAACATGGAGACTGAGGGATCTAGGTAGGCACACAGTTAAGGAGCACAAATTGGGAGAATCAAGTGGTCAACTAGTAGAATATGTGAATATATGGAAATGGGATTTTGAAATGTTGCCACACAGTTTGGAAAAATTCATGCTAAATATTTATGGACCCCTTATGGTTATCGATTGAACACCTTTTTCCTAATTGGGCAACATACCATGTACAGTTAAAAAACAAGTTCAAAAAAGTGTATCTTTATAAATATCATATTTTAACCATTGTTTTCCAAACCAACCCTAACCTATGATTTATTCAAATAAATGGATATTTAGGCTTCTCCCAATGATCACGATGTGATATGATGGCTTATATTCATGCATTGAAGCTATATTGTTATGATAAGTCTTCATTTTTGGTAGGTTTTCATGGTTTTCCTTAGATATACTTCTCCCCCATCTTGGTTTCTTATATCAAATTCTATTATTGATAGATATAAGGTTTTTGACGAAAAAAATGATTCTAATTGAATTTTTTAATGTTAGGAAACATTATCTTAGATGGTTTTTGGGATATTCGACTCAGATTTGTGGATGTTTTTAATTCCATTTATCATTTTTTCAATTTTCTATTGTATGTGGATTTACTCTTGACAAGTCATAGAAAAACATGAAGGATTGATTACAAAATGGTTGTTTTACTAACTTTTTTTAATGTTTTCTGAAAATCATGGTATAAAAACTCTGTAGTGATGATTTGTAGGTTTTGGTGAAATTGTGGAATTGTTGTGAAAATTAATTGTCGTTGTATTTTAAAATGATGATTTTAAAATCCGTTTTTTGGTTTAAATTATGAAAATTATTTCATTTAATAGTTTTGAATAAAAATGTGGTTTTATTTAAATAGATTTGGCACACCTGAAATTGGGATGGTTATTGTAGGGTTGAGTGGAATAAGTTCATGTTAATTGGGATGAATAAGGGTGTGAATTATACCCATCAAAATGTTGAGACCAATGTGGGTTTGAAGTACCCCCATCAAAATCGTCCTCGAAGTGATATCTTAAGGGAAGTATGACTAACCACTCATAAGTACATGGAGGTCCAGGTTTCATGCATGGTTGGATGTGTGGATATGGGTAAGGGAATAGATTATGGAATATTGAAATTCAGGAAATGATTTTAGAGAACTATACTTAAAACATGATATTGGTTTATGAAATTTGAATGGTTATATAACTTGTTTATAATTTTATATAAACTTTTTAGAGGTTTTTTCTAATATAATATGTTATATAAAATTTAAAACATGTTCTATAAAAGTGGTGTGAGTAGTGAAGTCATTTTGTTAGCCTACTGGGTTTCCTTACTAAGACCTTCATTGACTGTTTTGTTAAATTTTAGATATCATATATCGTAAAATAGGAAATTGTAATGTCTTAAACTTATCTACTGATGCAAAGTGATACGTGGGACCTTTTCTACAGTGGACCATGGAGCGGGTTGGAGCATTGGAGCCATGGTTGTCTTGCTATTTTTTTGGATTTATAGTTTTTTGTTGTGTACTTGGTAGTTTTCTAGACTTTCACTGTGGTAATCCTAGGCATTTTTTTGATATAAAATTTATTTAATAGAGTGGCCATTTTTTATATAATGCATCATGTAGTGGAAGATTTTTTTGGGAATTTTTGGTTGGTTATTTTATTTTCACAGGGAAAATCATCCCCCATCGTTTAATGAAGCCCTTAGAATTTATTTCTAGCCCTTGACATCTCGGGGATTTCCCGTATAGGAAATTAACATCGTACTGACTTTGTATCATCCCAGCCATAGTTCCACAAAACAATTCCTCAATCCAGTCATCCACACAACCTCAATCGCAACTCCCCATACGCTAGACGATTTGAACTCGTAGTGAGGGTCTGATAAGTTGATTATGGGGAGAGAATACAGTCTTTTATCAGATAAATACACCAAAAAAATAAATAAACAAATGGGGAATATTATTTTACATCAAAAAATAAAAAACCCATCAGTTAATCAAAACAGGTGGAAAAATATCCAAACTAATGACGAAAACAATACATAATAATGTATGTTTCAAATTTCTAAAATGAAAATAAGAGAAGATACTAATTACTCCCAATAGATTGGGAACCACATATGATTCCCTCAACCATGAAACATCTTCAAATCAACCATCTATCATGTGGCCATTCAATTAACCTATCCTTCTACAAAAAGGTATTCTTAAATACAAATCTGGAAGCCTGATTAGGGTTTATGTAAAATTTAGTAGGCCAAAACCAATGACGTATAAAACAAATCCAGTCAACAAAAAATTTGTGCAGTTGTATAATGAAATAATTCCAATCCATAAGTAAATAGTTATGACATTATCTATTAATCATTACTAAACCACATATACCACTACGTTCTTGAGGACACTTATACCTCAATAACTTATATCTCCCACAATGGGTTTGAACAATGAAACATATTAAATTCAAAATTCATTTAAACAAATGGGAATTTAATATCCATTTTATTTCACTTTCATTTTTATGGCCACCTGTATCCGTAGTCCAATTCCATTTATTTTGGTATATAACTCCATGTCTAGAACCTAGATTATTAATCATGCATATATACCATGGTTTTAGAACATATTGTCTAACACACCATTTCTTAATCATGCATATAAATCCTGGTCAAATAACAACTTTTTTACCACCCCAATTCTCAATCATGCACATATCTCATTGATGTTGATCGCATTTTCTAGCACCGCATTTATCAACCATAAAGATAGATATATCATTTTCATAGATCATCGTGATGAGCACACCATTTTATACTATGCATGTATATCAATTACATAGATCTTCATGTTTATCACCCCATTTTAAACTATTTAGATATATCATTATATATCTCAACCTCACATATATCACATTATCACATATTTTCACATTGTCATGTCAACTATGATTAAATCCATTAATCATCAAATCATAACTACCAATCCCAAAATAAATTCATTAACTAAAAAATTAATTAATCTAAGTACATTAATTAATTAAAAAAATAATTAATCATTTCCACATATCATCATCAAAAAATTAATTAAACCATTAATTAATTAGACAAAATTTTTCAAAAACTCATTATTAATTCATCAATTAATTATTCATTTTATGGAATCAATATACTATAATCAATTCCCCATTTTTTATCTCAAATAATGATAATAATATACCGTAATTAATTTCAATATTAATTATACCCAAATCATTATATCAATATCCCATAACTAATTCCAAAAATAATTAATTCAAAACTAATAATTAATTATATTAAGAAATATAGATTCTAAATAGATACAATGATTCTAACGTAAATATATGTAATCAAAATCATAAATATGGTATTTAGAGAATAAAAATTTTACCCTAATTCATTGATAATGATCACCTGAGAGAAATCCCCAAAACGGAGAAGCACAATGATGTAGATTTAGATATGTATCAAAAAATCCAAAATCTAGATTAAGGAAATCAATATTTTTGACACTTGATCTAGATCCAAAATTATATATCAATATTCAAAAATTATAGATCTTGATATATCAAACCAAAAGATAACTTCCACCTAAATAATAAGATAATGAAAGAGAATGAATGTGAAGGCCATGTGATAGGATCCACATACTTGGAGAGGTTAAGTTATTTGAATAGGGGTTTGAATCATGATGAATTTACATAATAACACCATATAATCCCCCTAAAATTCTATGATATCATTTAATAACATAAGTTCCAATGTTTAAGTTGAATGAGGGATATTTCAAGGGTTATGGTGGATTTAAAACAAATTTTCTTGAAAAATTAAAATTACAGAGCATGATTTCCTCGGTAGGGGTCCATGGTTTTCCCTATCCACGTGACTATTGTTCTCATATTATTTAATGGTTTCAAAGTTTCCCTTTTTATGGTGAATGATATTGAAAATTGTGCGCCAACCATGTGAACCACCACTATCTAGGGGTTAATAATTTTATGGGATAGGGTCAATGATTCTCTCTAGACATGCACCAACTGTGCAAGGACCCATTTTCTTCAATTTTTTATAATTTTCACCCAAGAACCACTTGAAGAACAACCTAAATTAAAATTATCTCAAATAATGAAAATAATGAGCCTGAATAAAAGCTTATGTCAATTCTAGAAAAATTTCATGATCTAAAATTATCTCCACCTTATAATAGCTCTTCCTTGGGCTACATTCCTAAGATTACCTATGATTCTTAGTGAAAATGATCATGCTAGTAATCCAACATAAATTATTTTAATTAATATTTTTCCTCGGATGGAAAACCATGTTGACACAAAACATGAACTATCAACAATGTGTGTCCATGAAAATAATTATTTTGCGATCTGATACAAATATCTGATGCTCTTAAAAGGATTCATCTATCACAAGTTCATCGTCATCCAAATAAATCACATGAGAAGATTCAAGTTCATTCCATCATAGTTGGGATACAGAGAAAACATCATTCATAACACATTATTTATGTGGAAGAAGAAAATGGTATTACACTAGCCCGATTCTGTCCAAAATCTCACATGATTTGAAAAACTTGGGAACAAACTTACGTATTCTCTATATCATACTATGACCCAAACAAGGTGACACCCGACGGAATACATGATCACCAACTATAAACTCTAGGGATCATCTACGTTAATCAAACATTTGAATATTGTCTACCCGTAGACATACTGATATGTTTTTGAATCAACAATACCTAATCTAACATATCATGCCTGAGACTCAGATCCAAAAATTCTAACTCACATTCCTCTAACCAACATTATGGCTATCAACACATCCTACCATAAATATCAACATATAGTTCAATATGTGTCATTTCATGATAAATGTTGTTATAGGAGATCTCCACCAATGTTGGGTGTTTCTCCCATGACCCCTATAATTCAAGAACACATGTCGAAAACTTATCTTCAAAAAACATATGTTATACACTCTCACTGACCTTATTTCTATGGGATAAAATCTTTCTTTAGTAAAACATGTGTAACAAATGCTTTCTAGAACCCCTTCTAAGAGCATCATTTAAAATGAGAGTAACATTATGAAATTATAGTGTATGGAAACCCATGGATATGGAATATCTCGTCAACATAAAATTATCCCAACTTCTCCACTTATATAGTCTCTCGTATATGAAAAAATTAATATACATTAATCATCATATCCCCAAAAACCAAAATATTTTTATTATTCCATGGTATATCCAATAGTCTCACCCCAATTTCCTTTATCAGTTCATCCCACTTTCATTCTATAAAGCAAAATGACTGCAAAAAAATTCTAGGTCATTGAGTCTTTACATTCACATGATTTCATGTGTGGCATTATATCATTAACCCTACTTTATATTTAATCATTACCATCCACAAAAACTATCTTCATAGGTTATTGTACATTTTGGTCATAGCTGGATATAGATACTACTTCAAGGAATGAATTTCTAAATTATATACTCTCATATTCTCATAGGAACAACAAACCAATTCCAATCATGGTTGATCTAATCAAAATATATTCTCTAATCTAATGGTTATTCAAAAAATTTTAGGATTTACCTCATGCTAAAACACATCAGATCCTCCTACTATTGATCCAAGATCCACCTCAAAAGTGTAGAATATACTAAAATTTATACCATAGTCATATTTTCCTTACTCTTCTGATCCACCACATGCATTTCATCCAGTAACACCACCATATTCCACTAATTCTATACTTCTATTAGATATGGGTATTAGTTTTTTTACCTCAAAGATTCAGCAACACTGTTTCATTTCCCTAGCATATAAACCATATCAAAATCAAATTTCATCATATAATCAACAAATCCTAACTACCAAAGATTAAAATTTTCCAACGTGAAGATTCACATTAATCTATTGTGATAAGTAATCACCATAAAATTCTCCTGGAAAGATTCTTTCAAAAACACATTATGGGATAAAACACTATTATCAACACTAGGTAGTGTGTAGGGTTGTTCTTTTCGAGAGGCCTCAACAATAGAGACTCATATACCACAACTCAATCTCCCAACCTCAACATAGCACTGATTCATATCCCAAAACCTTCACAATATACCATATAAACCTCCATAGACTCAGCTAAGATCAATATTGGTTCTAATTTCAAATTATTATTCAACTCTTGGAAGGCCTCCTCACATGGTTTTGACCAATCAATCTTTGGCCTCTTTATTCAATCCAAAAAGGGGAATTTTAAAATTAAAATTATCCTAGATAAATCTCTGATAATATCCAGCTAATCCCATAAATATATGGATATCGAATACCTTCATGGGGTTACCCTAGGATAATAGTGCATGAACCTTCTCTATTTCCATTATCATACTATCCTATGAGATTATGTGACCTAATACGTTCACCTCATCAACCCCGAAATGACAATTTGATAACATTTCATATAGTTGATGATCTATTTGTGTACTCATGATGATGTCAAAATGTTGGGTATAATATTCACAAGTCTTTGACTATACCATGATGTAATCCATAAAAACCACCAAAAACTAACCAATGTATGGATGGAATATTTTTTTCACTAATTCCATAAACATTGGGGGTGTACTAGTCAACCAAAACAGCATTACAAATAACATGTAAAGGTAATACATTCTTTTGAAAATGGTCATCAGTATATCTGAAATCTAAGCACTAAGATGATGATAACCCGATCTCAATTAGATTATTGAAAACACAAAATATCCCACCAACTGAATTAAGAGAACATCCATTATCATAAGAGGAAGTATATTATTAACAATATTTTTTCCAACTTCCATTGTTCCACATGGAAGCATAATCTCACAACATCCTTCTTTTCAAACAATAATGCAGACTAATCCCCTAGGTTGGCCACTTTTCTTCCCACATCTTGGGAAAAATATCTCATAATAATGATATATTATCTCAAAATATTTTCTACTAAATAGCCATAAATATGTCACCAACCTAATATATGAATCCTCCATTAGGTCACCTTTTCAGATGAGAGCCTGATTCACCACATCAAAAAATTATTTAGCCTAATGATATTCACCTTGGACATAATTTCACAATTAATTCCATCATGAAATCACAATTTTAAATTATCCTAATCTACCACCAATACTAAATAAAATCCGTTCAAATCAATAAAGGATCATGTATTGTCCATCACAAACATGCTCCCACAATTCAGCCACATGAACTCTTTTGTTCTCTCCTAGAATAGTGTCTATAGATTGAGGTGATGAAAGAAAAATCCCAAGAACTACTTCCAAAAATACCATAATTTTGTGTTGTCTGATGCTCTATGTAACACCGATTATTTTCTAATCCACATTTTATATAAGCATCCATCATGAATCTCTTCTCTACAAGATTCTCCAAATGCTCATGTATTGTCTCAATCAACTCAACCCAAAACTCACCTCCCTCATGTATACCCTATCTATTAATGGTCAACAGGTAATACAACTAAATATCAATCATTGGGATAGAAATTCTATTCAAAACCCACCCCATGCATCTTTCCATGAATTACATGAATTGAGCGATGTTGTCTCAAAACCTCTCCCCCGATTCCTCACCCATTACTCGCAATGCCTCAGGTTCCACTGATGGTAGTGAATCTCGAACCATCCCATCCTGTGGTCCCCACAATTAGAATCATCAAAGATGAATAACTATATAAGGAAAAACACAGCTCTTATTACTCATAATTTTATTCAAGTATATGTTATAGGAAATTACCACAATAAGTCTCATCCACAATTGTCACCACTTGGTCAAAACCAGTTCCCTATTACTTCCCTTAACTATATTATTACCTCAATAAGTCTCATCCATTTATTGATGTTATTGTATCAATTTTACCATTTCCAATGTCATATTATGATCATTTTTTAATTCAATTTCAGAATATTGGATTACAGTTTGCCTTTTACAACTTACCCCAAACCTTCATTCCCAAGCATGCATAAGATGATACATGTCACAATATAATCATGAGGGATTAGAATTATGCAAGAAGACACTACTAACATTACCTAAAAAACCACATTCCAATTATAAACAAATATTTTGAATCAATAGTCACATCACACTATATGTTCATCCCCAAGTTGAAATAATATTAAACTGTAACAGCAAACAAAAATCACATCAATTCCACCTTTGGGGCATGGGATCTTCCCCATACATGGTGTTGCTACTCCGTTGAATGATCTCAGAAAAAGTCCCCAACTCCTCTTAGACTCCAATCTATCATTAACAAAGAATATTAAAAAATAGGAAGAAAAGAAAACTAGCCTTTGATACCAGGTTATAATGTCTCGACTGGGGTACCACACACTGGTGCCCTAATGCGGTTAGTCGCATGACCTCAAGAGAGTATCCCAATAAAGTAGAGGTTATCAAATAGTATTGAGAGATTGATATGTCAATCATGGGTACACTATACCTTCTTTTCCCTGAGTAACAAAAAAGTGGATATAAATAAACAAAGGCATAAACATATATTATAGTAAAAAACCCTAATATCTCTGGACAATCAAATCATGAGACACAATATCTAAACTAATGTTTAAAATTTTGTAGGATAATTTTTGTTCCATGTTTTTGAAATGAATCACAAGAAAATACAATGATGACTCCCAACTAGTCTTGAACCACATCTAAATCCCTCAACCATGCTACATCCCCGAGTCATCTATCTTACATGATGTATTTTCCATTATAATATACTACAAAAATAATTTATTATTTAGTATCAATCAGGAAGCCTGAGTAAGGTGTGAGTAAAATGTTGTTGGACACCACCAACAGTGTTCAAAACCAATCCAGTCAATAAAATGTGTATGCAGTTGTAGAAATAAATAACTACCATGCATATTTAAATAGTTATAACATTATCAATAAAAAGTTTTTAAAACACATTGTCCAGGGGGTACCCAAGGACACCCATAACTCAATACCTACTCTAGAACACGTTAGGTCTGAACCATGATACATATTCAATTCAAAATTGACTTAAAAAGGGGGATTTCATTATCCATATAATTTCAAATTAATTATTACGACCACTTATAACTATATTATACTTCCAATTCTTTGGATATAGAAATCCATGTCTAACACCCCATTTTTCAATCATGCATATATATGATGGGTATTGAACGTCGTATCTCACACGCCAATTATCAATCCTGAACATACAACATGGGAATAGAACGTAATGAATATCACCTGATTTCTCAGTCATTCACATATCTCATTGATTTATATCATCATTTCTAACACTCAATTTTTAATCATAAAAATAAATATATTATTTCGATAGACTATCATTTCTTGAACCCCATTTAACAACTATGCATATATATCATTCTTTATCCTAACCTCCCATGAATCTCATTATCATTTGTCTTTACATTTTCATGTCAACCAAGATTAAATTCATTAATATTATTATCACAATTACCAAATAAAAAATCCATTACATAATTCATATATTAATTGATCTATATCCATTAATTAATTAGAAAATTAATTAATATTTAAAATATAACCACATCAAATAATTAATTCTACAATTAATTATTCAAACATGCTACTTCAAAATCTCATAATTAAATGACCAATTACTTATTAATTACATGGAATCTATAGCTCACAATTAATTCCCAAATTAATTATACCCAATGCATGATATCAATATCCCATAATTAATTACATAATTAAATATTTCAAAAAATTAATTATTTATATTTTGGAACATAAATTGTCATAAAAATGTATAAATAATATAACATGAATATAAATAATATAAATCATAACAATGGGATATATATTTTAAACCAGCTAACTTGATTCATTGATAAATGACATCGAATGGAAATCACCACAATTTTGTAGCTCAGCGACGTAGATTTTGACCCGTATCCCAAAACCCAAGTGATGATTAAAGAAATCATGATATTTTCAATATATATCTACATCCAAAATCCTAGATTTATATTCACAAAATATATATGTTTATAATAAAAAAGTAGATAAATTATAAAAAATTTAAAAAGAAGTAACTAGGATTAACATGAAAGAATTGTGACGGGAACCACATACTAGGAGAGTAAAAAGATCTTCAATTTTGGCATTAAATCTCAGATAAAAGAGGTTATACAACTTTATAATCCATTTAGGAAGCTCTAAACGCATCCAAAATCATGAGGGTCTGAGCTTGGGTTGAATGGGGGATGTTTAGATGTTTTGGGTGGATTTTAATGCAACTTTAAGGCAATTAAAATTACCTCGCATTGTTACCTTGGTAGGGGTGAACTATGTTCCCTAACCATGGAACATCATCAAAACAACTATTTTAGGGTTTCATGTTTTGACATACTATTCTCTAGCCATGTTTTAACACCCCAAGCTTCTACGGTACACTTCTCTTTGAATAATGCGATACCGGGTGTCGTACGCAACACCGAGTTCTAACAACCAATCAAACTAGCCATTATGAATAGTAATACCTACTTTTTAAAATTATATATTTTTTATATTTCAAAATGGACTTCATTTTTGGATTCGGAATATCTAATTTAGCCTAAGGTGAAATTTTGGTACTTTTCGGATAACTTTCATATTTTGATGAATAGTGAAAATTACTAAATTTTAATTAAAAACAACCTTTTTAATCAAAATAATTAATAGTGATAAATTATGAATTTTAGTAGTTTTAATTTATATTTAGAATATATTTTTACCATTTAATATAATGTTGGTCATTGGACATAATGTTACAATTAAACCGAACATAAACAAGTGTCAATCTTTTGATAGTTATTATCTCTTAAAAACACGCTTTTTGTTTTGACAGCGGGAATTAATTTTAAATTAAGTTCTGCCACTTCTGTGTTTTGAATTTAGGAAAATGGATTCCATATTTGTAATTAGGATGTTCAAATTGTGTAAATAGGTAACTTTTATTTTTTGACATTTTGAATAATTACTGCGGTAAATATTTTATTTACCATGGTTAAGGGTAAATCCGGTAAATAAGGGTTAAAAAATAATATTATAATAATACTAAATTATCCTAAAACGTGTCTTAACCCTATTTTTTGATACAAGGTCGACCATGGGCATATTTGGGTCGATTTTGGGACCCCATGGATCCACTTGTAAGTGATAATGACACTTTATTTTAATTAAGTTAAAATGAATACAAAAATGACACAAGCCTATATCTTTTAGCAAAACAATTGTTACATAGGGTTATATATGTTGGATTTTAGATTATAAATATTAATTAGAAATATAAAACTATTTCCTACATAATTATAGTTTATTTATAATTTGTAGACATTAAATAATTTATTTTATTTATGACACAATGATGATGCAGTAATTACTATAATAGTGAAAAATTAAAATAATTGATATTATAAATACCCAAATAAATATAATATGAAACTTTTAATGAATTAAACTAATTTTATAGTATAATATGATATATTAGGATTGATGTAATTGACTTTGTTCGAAGTAATCAATCTGTTATGAGTTTCAAAAAAATCTACTATTGAATAGTGTTAAAATTGACATAAAAGAGTTCTTAAAACAAATATTATATTATTAATTGATATTAAATTCCTAAAAATATAAGGTTCGGACAAGAGACTTATATCATGATATTTTCATCATTAATGGACCACATGGGGGTCTCTTGTATGTATATAGTAAGTTTATTAACCAAATTATATAAAAATACAAAGAGACATTGTAAAAGTGAAACTAATTAACTTAGAGTTAATACTTAACGATAAGGTTAATATAAGTACCCAAACCTGACTAAATTCTATTGGTTGAGTGGTTTTCGACCTATCCCCACCTTAACCTTGGAATAATCAAATTTGGAGCCATTATGAACTGAATATGAATTTATTATAAATTAATATTTCTATCTTTTCCAAAGGTGCCCCTCACCCCTCTTATAAAAGGGCACTCCTCCTTCTCATTTCATCACACCTTCAAAGCATTTTGGTTCGGACAAACTCTGCCCAAATACTCTCCCAACATCCCTCACTACAACCTGGAGGCCTTAGTTTGATCAGAAAGCCATCCTATGGAGCCCTTTTGATCAAATCAAAAGGAAGAACCCGAAGAAGAGGTAATGTTTTCACCACCCCTTTTCAAGTTCCTTTCTTCTTCCACTTCTTCTTTCTTTGTTCTTACCATTCTAAAATAATAACTCCAGTATCTTACATATACTGTGATGTTTTTATAAATATGGTAGAACCATATTCAGTATTCTATCCACCCTTTGAATAAAATGTCACCATATGTGCGTACGTACGGCTTACCGTCTCCACGTCGTGGTGTAATTGTTATTCAATATATTATTATTTGGATGGGTATAATAATGATTTGTAACTCATGTAAATAATAAATATAACATGTTAATTATTCTGTATATATGATATACCATCCATTTATATATTATTTTAATATCAAAAGAATGATATTGTCGCTCGTGCGTACGTATGGACTACCGTCTCCACGAACGCGATGAGATTCATTCTCCATCGTATCCATTCAAGTATAATTTTCATTTGATGATTTTAAAATGATGTTTAAGGACTTTATATCATTCTGGATATGAATAAGATACATCAAACATGGCTTATGTAACAAAACATATAAAAGAAAATGAGTAAGTTAACACCCGAAATGACGACAATTCTAAGATATTATTAACAAATCAATGTTAAAAGATCATATATGATAACATATTAATATATATGATTCTTGTATAATTTAATAACAATTATTTCAACATTATACAGGAGGTTAACCTACCCCAACCAAGGAAAAGTACAAGGTAAGGGTTATTTCACAATCTCTTCATTATCCAAGGTTGTTTGTACGTAATAATCTACTGGGATTTCTTTATCATCCACATCCATGTTTCTTCGAAATGTATTTCAAAACATATTTATTATTTACAAGAATATGGGTTAAAGTCATTTATACCCTTGTTTGACTTTTTATAAGAGGTTTATAAAGGAATCATTCCGTTGTTTTCAAAACAAGGTCCTTTTTAACCTTTTCGACAGAATTAAGGTAAGAATGTTTTTTTAACTTATACGGCGGGTGCTGCTATTTTCCACCGTTATAAAATCTTCAAAGCTTCCCTTACAAGCTTATAAGAATATTTTCAAAGAAAATGTTTTATTTTATATGGATCTTAAATGATTTCAAAATAAAAGGAAATATTTCTTTAAAAACAATTTTGATTTCATCTATGTCAACATCCTTTGATGGATTTTAAGATTATTTGAAGTTGATTTATTATGATTCAAAACTTCTATATTGTATTGAAGGTTTTTTGATATGTTTGACTGTGGATGAGCTATTTTTATACCATTCATAGTTTATGGTGAAAGTATTGACATTTCGTATGCTAGTTTTAATACGATTGTTTATGTTATGTTTAAACCTTTTCATATGGGAATGCATTGGACTTAATATGTGACGGGTGGAGCCCGCTATAGCTCCTCGATGCATCGGTAGGTCTCATGAGACAAACTAGTGTCTTGGCACAAGGCCTTGACAAAATCTTATTTGTAGTCTTGGCACGAGGCCTTGGCTATGTGGTTATAATAGTCTGGCATTATGCATTCCATCATTACGAAGGTGGTTATTGATTTTGCATGTGATTATTTGATTAGTAGAATAACCATGTGAATAAGTAAATGGCATTATCTCATTTTATTTATGCCATACTATGTTAAAAGTTCAAGTTTAAAAGGCTTTTGTTTTAGTTATACATTTCCTTAAATGTTTATTCTTATCTATGAAAGTTTCCTCTGTATTGTTATCCTTACTGGGAATTTGAGCTCACCCCTTTTCTATGTTTTATTTTTCCCTGGAAGTGAAGAAGTAAATTATGAATGACCTGGAGGGATATTATGTGGGGATATGAGTGTGGATTATAGAGACATTATGTTGTTGTAGTATTTTTTCATTTTATGATGTAATGTAAAACTTATGAATATATCTAGTGTTTCCAAGGCTACTAAACCAATCGGTCTTTTGAGATTTGATCTTTCTGCTGATCAATGCCAATGTTATGTAATAATGCACCGAATCTGGGTAACTAGGGTCGGGGCGTTACAGTTGGTATCAGAGGAAGTTTAGTACAAACCTTGGAAGCTAGATTTAGATAAACTCTGATTAGAGAACGTAGACCTAAGATGAACTTTGAAGATTAGTATATAAGAACTTCCTATAATTTTGGTATTGTAGAGATTTTGTGAGTTTTACGAGCAATACATCCCTGTCTGGATAAGAGCAGGTAGAGGCGGCACTGGCACAGATGTACCTAGGGGTAAAACATGAAAACACCGCTTTGAGCTAGACTCTAACGGGAACTGGTGCACGACAACGGGCCTTGCTGCACTCTTGGTTACGACACTCCCAGGGGATATTCTTAAGATAACTCTCATTTTTCTTTACAAATCATTTTGAAGGGATTATGAGTATATACTTCTTCAAAGAAAACATTCTTATGATTATGGATTATATCCATAAATAGTTCAATTTATGTTAAGTGTTTTATATGTATGGGATTATGTATTTTGATTCATAAACTGATCTAGTTTATTCCATTGTTTAGAAATGGCGCCTAGTGGAAGAAATGGAAACCGTATCAATGCACGCTCTCCATGTAGGTATTTCCCTCCTGCTCAAGATAATTATATTGGGGCTGGTGATGCAACTGGTGCCAATCAGCTAATCACCATACAGGGACAACTTACTCAGGTTATGAATAATAACCTTACCCGTATGGAGCACCCTGATCCATAGTGTGGAGGATCAATGTTAGATCGATTCATGAGGCAACAACCACCAACGTTCAATGGGAGTACAAATCCCTTAGTAGCTGAGCAATGGATAAATACCCTAGAGGAAATATTTCAGGCTTTGGGGAGCAGTGAAAGGGAAAAAGTTATCATGGCAGTTTACCGCCTCACTGGAGATGCTGATCAATGGTGGTCATTGATTCAAAACATGAAGGAAGATGATGAAGTATCAAATATGGAATAGAGGGAGTTCAAAAATCTGTTTTTAGAAATAAACTTTCCTCTTGACCATCGAGCAGATATGGAAAGGCAATTTCTGAGTCTGAGACAAAAGAAGGATGACAATGTCACAAAGTATGAGGCTAACTTTACAATGTTAGCGAGGTATGCTGGAGATTATATTCGCAACCCAAGAAGTAAGATTGATCATTTCTTTGATGGGTTAAAACCATTTCTCCATCGAGCATTAGTCTCACAATCCTTTTCATCGTACGAAGACATTGTCTCATGTGTTATCAAGACCGAAAAGGAATTCTCTAAGTCTTATGACTTTAAAGAAAAGCAAGAGAAGAAGAGACCTGCTGATCAAACTGGGAATGGAAATAAGGGGAAGAAGTGAAATGTTGAATATCCATCTTGTGGTAAATGCGGGAAAAAACATCCTGGTACTTGCTTGAAGGGAATGGGAGTCTGTTACAAGTGTGGTGAAAAAGGCCGCCAAGCTCGTGATTGCAAGGGGAAGAAGGAAGCTACCAATGTTCAGTGCTACAATTGTAGGGAGATGGGGCATTATGCAAATTCATTTCCTAAGTGTCAGGAGAACTTACCTCAGAAAAGGCCAAGGGATCAAGGCCAGGATTATGCTATCACTACTGCAGAGGTAGAAGCTCCAAAAGACGTGGTGGCAGGTAATTTAATGGTTTCCTCAAGTTTAGCAAATGCCTTATTTGACTCTTGATCGTCGCATTGTTTCATATCATCCCAGTTTGCTAAGAAAATTAGATATTTCCAAATTGATTTAATAAGGGAGTTGTTAGATAAAACTCCTAAGGGAAGTATCATTGCAACAAAGTTTTGTGAATCAGTCCCCATTAGAGCACATAAATTTTCTTTATCTTCTGATCTCATCATCATACCTATGATTGAGTTTGATATAATCCTCAGTATGGACTGGCTTTCAGACTATGATGCGAAGATTTATTGTAAGAAGAAGTTACGATTCTTGATGATAATGATAAGGAACACGTTATCTTTAGAGCAGAATCGTCACAACCTAATTCTTATTTAGATCCACCCCCAGTAGCTCAACTAAATTCAATTATTGGGGAGGAAGAGAATGAAATAACTGTCGGTGAGGAAAGGAATGTTCAAATAGAGGATGTACCTGTTGTGAAAGAATTTGTAGATGTATTTCCGGAAGATTTACCTGGACATCCTCCAGAACAAGAAGTTGAGTTTTCCATGGATTTGATTCCTGGATCAAGGCCTATATCGAAAACCCCTTATAGAATGGCCACTGTAGAATTAGTCGAACTAAAGAAACAACTAGAGGAATTGAGTAATAAGGGATTTATTCGCCCTAGTGTTTCTCCATGGGGAGCCCCTGTTCTTTTTGTTAAAAAGAAAGATGGATCTATGGGGTTATGTATCGACTACAGGGAGATCAATGCTATAACGATAAAGAACAAGTATCCCCTACCTCATATTGATGATTTATTTTACCAACTTCATGGAGCTCAATACTTTTCAAAGATTGACCTTCGATCTGGATACCATCAGTTGTGTCTGAAGAAGGAAGACATTCCGAAGACAGCATTTCGAACCAGGTACGGGCATTACGAGTTTACTATAATGCCATTTGGATTGACTAATGCACCATCTGTATTCATGGATCTGATGAATAGAGTTTTCAAGGAGTATCTCGATGAATTTGTGGTGGTATTTATTGATGATATCTTGGTATACTCCAAAACCTACAAAGATCATGAAAATCACATGCGCATTATCTTCATGACTCTGAGGAGGCAAGAATTATATGGGAAGTTTAGCAAGTGTGAATTTTGGCTTCAGGAGATTTCTTTTCTTGGAGATATTGTCTCTAAAGATGTAATCTTTGTTGATCCTTCTAAGACCAAGGCAATCCAAGAATGGCCAGCACCTACGAGTATAACTGAGGTACGCAGTTTTATTGGTTTGGCAGGTTATTATCGACGTTTCGTCCAGAATTTTGCCCGATTGGCTAACCCATTAACGAAGCTCACACGTAAAGGGGTTAAATTTGTTGGGACAAAAGAGTGTGAAGAATGTTTTGATGAACTGAAGAAAAGATTAGTCAATGATCCTATATTTACTCTACCATCGGGGAATGATGGGTTCGTTATTTATAGTGATGCATCAAAGAAAGGACTTGGTTGTGTCCTTATGCCGAATTATAGAGTTATTTCCTATGCATCACGACAGTTGAAAATTCATGAACAAAACTATCCTACTAATGATATCGAGTTAGTAGCTGTGATCTTTGCTTTGAAGATATTGAGGCACTACCTCTATGGTGAAAAATGTGAGATTTATACTGATCACAAGAGTTTGAAGTATATTTTCTCATAAAAAGAACTCAACATGAGGCAAAGGAGATGGCTTGAATTACTCAAGGATTAAGGTTGTACGATACACTACCACCCAGGGAAGGAAAACAAGGTGGCATATGCTTTGAGTAGAAATGACCATGGAGTTTTGAACAATATGAGAATTGAAAGGGATCCAATTTTCATGGATCTAGTGAAGATGGGCATGGGAATAACCAGGGAAGGTGAAACATCAATGCTTTTTAAAATGGTTGCCAAACCATCTTTAATAGAAAGGATTAAGAGTACTCAGACTGATGATGAAGAATTTCAAAAGAAGATTAAAGCTGTGAATGATGGGAGATTGAGAGACTTTGTGTATGAAGATGGAATTTTGAAATTTGGGAAGAGACTTTGTGTTCCCGATATACCTGATCTAAAAAGGGAATTGCTGGATGATGCTCATAGTTCCAATTTCTCTATACACCCTGGGAGCACCAAAATGTATAGAGATTTGAAGGAACATTTTTGGTGGGACAACATGAAGAGGGAGATTGCTGATTTTGTGTCAAGATGTATGGTTTGTCAACAAGTGAAAGCTGGAAGGCAACAGCCTGGAGGAGTCATGCAACCTCTTCCCATACCGTAGTGGAAATGGGACAATATTACGATGGACTTTGTCATGGGGCTACCAAAGACTCCTATAAGGAATGATGAAATATGGGTTATCGTTGATCGTTTTACCAAGTCAGCACATTTTCTTGCTATAAGAGAAGATCTACCCCTGGAACGTCTAGAAAGACTATATATTAATGAAGTTGTGAGACTTCATGGAGTACCCTTATCAATTGTTTCTGATCGTGATCCCCGTTTTACTTCAAGATTTTTGAAAAGTCTTCAGAAATCCCTGGATACTGAACTTCATTTGAGCACTGCTTACCAGCCTCAGACAGATGGACAATCAGAACGGACTATTCAAACCTTAGAAGACATGTTGAGATCTTGCTCACTTGACTTTTAGGGTATGTGGGATCAATATTTACCACTGGTAGAATTTTCCTATAACAATAGCTTCCATTCGAGTATTCAGATGGCACCATATGAAGCGTTATACGGAAAGAGATGTCGTACACCAACCTGTTGGGATGACATTGGTGAAAGAAAACTTGTAGGCCCAGAACTGGTAGAGAAAACAGTGGAAAAGGTGAAAGTAATCCAAAATCACATCAAAGCAGCTCAAAGTAGGCAGAAGAGCTATGCCGATAATCGAAAGAAGGATTTGGAATTTCAAGTCGGTGATCATGTTTTCCTGAAGGTATCTCCATGGAAGGGAGTCATACGTTTTGGTAAGAAAGGTAAATTGAGTCCCAGGTACATCGGACCCTTCGAAATTCTAGAACGAATTGGGGTTGTAGCTTACTGATTGGCAATGCCTCCAAGTCTCTCTAAAGTTCACGATGTGTTCCACGTATATCTGTTGAGGAAATACATGCCTGATCTAATGCATGTACTCACCTATGATGAATTAGAACTAGAACCCGATCTTTCCTATTGTGAAGAGCCCGTCAGGATTCTTGATATGAGAGAACAAGTACTGAGAAACCGGACGATGCGTCTGGTAAAAGTTTTGTGGAGAAACCATAAGATGGAAGAGGCAACGTGGGAACCCGAGGAACTTATGATGAAGAACCACCCGAGTCTTTTCATGCGATAGTATTCTATAAATTTCGAGGACGAAATTATTTGAAGGAGGGGAGAATGTAACACCCCATGCTTCTACGGTACGCTTCTCTTGGAAAAATGCGATAGCGTGTGTCGTACGCAACACCGAGTTCTAACAACCAATCAAACTAGCAATTATGAATAGTAATACCTACTTTTTAAAATTATTTATATTTTGTATTTCAAAATGGACTTCATTTTTGGATTCGGAATATCTAATTTATCCTAAGGTGAAATTTTGGTACTTTTCGGAGAACTTTAATATTTTGATGAATAGTGAAAATTACTAAATTTTAATTAAAAACAACTTTTTTAATCAAAATAATTAATAGTGATAAATTATGAATTTTAGTAGTTTTAAAGTATATTTAGAATATATTTTTACCATTTAACATAATGTTGGTCATTGGACATAATTTTACAATTAAACCGAACATAAACAAGTGTCAATCTTTTGATAGTTATTATCTCTTAAAAACACGCTTTTTGTTTTGACAACGGGAATTAATTTTAAATTAATTTCTGCCACTTCTGTGTTTTGAATTTAGGAAAATGGATTCCATATTTAGAATCATGATTTTCAAATTGTGTAAATAGGTAACTTTAATTTTTAGACATTTTGAATAATTACTGCGGTAAATATTTTATTTACCATGGTTAAGGGTAAATTCGGTAAATAAGGGTTACAAAATAATATTATAATAATACTAATTTACCCTAAAACGTGTCTTAATCCTATTGGTTGATACATGGTTGACCCTGGGCATCTTTGGGTCGATTTTGGGACCCCATGGATCCACTTGTAAGTGATAATGACACTTTATTTTAATTAAGTTAAAATAAATACAAAAATGACACAAGCATATATCTTTTAGCAAAACAATTGTTACATAGGTTTATATATGTTGTATTTTAGATTATAAATATTCATTAGAAAGAAAAAACGATTTCCGACATAATGATATTTTATTTATAATTTTTAGACATTAAATAATTTATTTTATTTATGACACAATGATGATGTAGTAATTACTATAATAGTGAAAAATTAAAATAATTGATATTATAAATACCCAAATAAATATAATATGAAACTTTTAATGAATTAAACTAATTTTATAGGATAATATGATATATTAGGATTGATTTAATTGACTTTGTTTGAAGTAATCAATCTGTTATGAGTTTCACAAAAATCAACTATTGAATAGTGTCAAAATTGACATAAAAGAGTTCTTAAAAACAATATTATATTATTAATTGATATTAAATTCTTAAAAATCTAAGGTTCGGAAAAGAGACTTATATCATGATAGGTTCATCATTGATGGACCACTTGGGGGTCGCTTGGATGTATATAGTAAGTTTATTAACCATATTATATAAAAATACAAAGAGACATTGTAAAAGTGAAACTAATTAACTTAGAGTTAATACTTAAAGATAAGGTTAATATAAGTAGCCAAACCTGTCTAAATTCTATTGGTTGAGTGGTTTTCGACCTATCACCACCTTAACCTTTTAATAATCAACTTTGGATCCATTAGAAACCGAATATGAATTTATTATAAATTAATATTTCTAGCATTTCCAAAGGTTCCCCTCACCCCTCTTATAAAAGGGCACTCCTCCATCTCAATTCATCAAACCTTCAAAGCCTTTTGGTTTGGCCAAACTCTGCCCAAATACTCTCCCAACATCCCTCACTACAACATAGAGGCCTTAGTTTGATCATAAATCCAACCTAAGGAGCCCTTTTGATCAAATCAAAAGGAAGAACTCGAAGAAGAGGTAATGTTTTCACCACCCCTTTTCAAGTTCCTTTCTTCTTCCACTTCTTCTTTCTTTGTTCTTACCATTCTAAAATAAGAACTACAGTATCTTACATATATTGTGATGTTATTATAAATATGGTACAACCATATTCAGTATTCTATCCACCCTTTGAATAACATGTCACCATACGTGCGTACGTACGGCTTACCGTCTCCACGTCGTGGTGTAATTGTTATTCAATATATTATTATTTGGATGGGTATAATAATGATGTGTAACTCATGTAAATAATAAATATAACATGTTAATTATTCTGTATATATGATATACCATCCATTTATATATTATTTTAATATCAAAAGAATGATATTGTCGCTCGTGCGTACGTACGGACTACCGTCTCCACGAACGCGATGAGATTCATTCTCCATCGAATCCATTCAAGTATAATTATCATTTGATGATTTAAAAATGATGTTTAAGGACTTGATATCATTCAGGATATGAATAAGATACAACAATCATGGCTTATGTAGCAAAACATATAAAAGAAAATGAGTAAGTTATCACCCGAACCGACGATAATTCTAAGATATTATTAACAAATCAATGTTAAAAGATCATATATGATATCATATTAATATATATGATTCTTGTATAATTTAATAACAATTATTTCACCATTATACAGGAGGTTAACCTACCCCAACCAAGGAAAAGTACAAGGTAAGGGTTATTTCACAGTCTCTTCATTATCCGAGGTTGTTTATACGTAATAATCTACTGGGATTTCTTTATCATCCACATCCATGTTACTTCAAAATGTATTTCAAAACATATTTATTATTTACAAGAATATGGGTTAAAGTAATTTATACCCTTGTTTGACTTTTTATAAGAGGTTTATAAAGGAATCTTTCCGTCGTTTTCAAAACAAGGTCCTTTTTAACCTTTTCGACAGAATTAAGGTAAGAATGTTTTTTTAACTTATACGGCGGGTGCGGCTATTTTCCGCCATTATAAAATCTTCAAAGCTTCCCTTACAAGCTTATAAGAATATTTTCAAAGAAAATGTTTTATTTTATATGGATCTTAAATGATTTCAAAATAAAAGGAGATATTTCTTTAAAAATAATTTTGATTTCATCTATGTCAACATCCTTTGATGGATTTTAAGATTATTTGAAGTTGATTTATTATGATACAAAACTTCTATATTGTATTGATGGTTTTGTGATATGTTTGACTGTGGATGAGCTATTTTTATACCATTCATAGTTTATGGTGAATGTATTGACATTTCGTATGCTAGTTTTAATACGAATGTTTATGTTATGTTTAAACCTTTTCATATGGGAATGCATTGGACTTAATATGTGACGGGTGGAGCCCGCTATAGCTCCTCGATGCATCGGTAGGTCTCATGAGACAAACTAGTGTCTTGGAATAAGGCCTTGACAAAATCGTATTTGTAGTCTTGGCACGAGGCCTTGGCTATGTGGTTATGATAGTCTGGCATTATGCATTCCATCATTATGAAAGTGGTTATTGATTTTGCATGTGATTATTCGATTAGTAGAATAACCATGTTAATAAGTAAATGGAATTATCTCATTTTATTTATTCCATACTATGTTAAAAGTTCAAGTTTAAAAGGCTTTTGTTTTAGTCGTACATTTCCTTAAATGTTTATTCTTATTTATGAAAGTTTCCGCTATATTGTTATCCTTACTGGGCATTTGAGCTCACCCCTTTTCTATGTTTTATTTTTCCCAGGAAGTGAAGAAGTAAATAACGAATGACCTGCAGGGATATTATGTGGGGATATGAGTGTGGATTATGGAGACATTATGTTGTTGTAGTAGTTTTTCATTTTATGATGTAATGTAAAACTTATGAATATATCTAGTGTTTCCAAGGCTACGAAACCAATTGGTCTTTTGAGATTTGATCTTTCTTGTGATCATGCCAATGTTATGTAATAATGCACCGACTCAGGGTAACTAGGGTCGGGGCGTTACACATGTAAACCCCCAAAGTATAGGGTTTCATAGTTTTCTAGGTTGGTAAATACAGTTTTATTTAACCGTATGATTGTCATGTGGAACCCCTTTTTCATCCATTATTATTAAATTTCTCCCACACACAAATGAATGTTTAAACCAAATAAAAAGACCTAAAATTTGGTAAAAATATCATTTGAATTCAATACCAGTTCAACTCTAGAGAATGACCAAGATCATACAGCCTTCTCAAGACAACGAGGAAGGGTTGAATGATACAACTGTTATTAACTTGTTCAGAACATCCCTTACAAGTGGTCTATATTTATCTCAGTCATAGAGTTGATATTATTTCTTATATACTAGATGTGTTTGGTTATTATAAAGGATTTGTATTTCCCTAAAAAGAAATGTAGATCATAAAAAGTCATATCTATCCATTTTATAAGGAAATTCAAATTACTTTGGAGTAGTGTATATAAGTCTTTTACAGACACATATCTGATTTGGAACTCATTGTCATAGGTTTATCCAATGAGATGAGAATGAAATGCCTTTATGGAATAAATTCCCACTATGAGTGAATCATTTATTTTGAGTAATGATATATTATTTGGTACAGATGGTTTTATTTGATAATTTCTAAAGGTGTTTTCAAGTGAAATATTTTTTTAAAGAGTATGATAGTTTTATTTTAGAAGTGGTTTCAATTTCAATATCAAGTGAATTTTTTTAGAAATATGATTGAATATAAAAATAATGATTTTGTAAATAATTTTTTTATATTGTGATGTGCTAAAATTTAAAATTAAAGGCCTTTAGTTGATAGAGATGGAGTCTTATAATGTTTTATATTTGGTTTGAAAATTGCACCTAGAAGGCGTTGTAGAAACCAACTGGACAAAGCTACGGAGAATGTGGTTTCACAGTATCCATAGGTGAACCAACCTCTCGATTAAGGTGTTAATCAAGAATTTATAGATATGGACAATGGGAATATGGGGGAATAGCTTAGGTAAGTGGATCATTACATCTAATTATAAAAATAAGATCCACCAATCCTTCGGGGTGAATATGAACCAAAAAAGTTAGTGGTATTGCTAAATAAGATGAATCATATTTTTGATTTCATCGGCACACTAGTAGAGTTCAATGTGAATCTAAAAACTTATACGATAGAAGATATCTCATGGTAGTGTTTGGATTTAGATCTATATGAGGAAGTATATCAATATTTGATTTGGGATGATATTGAGGAATTCTTCAATAAAATCTATCCTCACACAATCATATTTTAAAGAATAAAAAAATTAATCTAGAGGAAGGAAAATATTTTAGTCATTGTGTATTCAGAGAAATTTTGGAATTTAGAATGCTTTGCACAAGAAGTTTCTTCTAGTGCATTCGTGAAAGGCACACATTTTTTGAATCGATGCTGAGGAATGATATTTGACCAATGATTTTTGTGCTTTGTGTTATGGATTATATAGATATAGTCAATATAGAAATATTGTAAAAAATGATATCTCTAGAGATACATGTACATGAATTATGTTGATATTTATGGGAAATGGAGGGAAATAAAATGATGGGATAAAATAGAAGAAGGAATCCAATTTCCATGGTGGTAGAATGAATCAAAATTAGATTGCAGGATCAGTGAACCTAACTCCATGAACCAAGAGAAAAACAAGAAATTTCCAATGTGGTGAGTGTTACCAAATAAAGAGATAATGTACGAAGCAACCTAGATCATGCCACAACATGAATCAGTGAGTTATTATTTATTTCTATTATCCCAATCCTCCATGCTAGGGAATTTTGGACACTTTATAGGGGTCACAAACATCATATGCTTTGACAGTTTAGGGGATTGAGAACACCATTAATCTATAGAATAAATATAGCTATGTTGATTCCAAGAATACCATTACACATTAGGTAGTTCAATCTCATTATGTCTATAGAGAAAAAGGTGAGGTTAATTAGAAATTAAATGAAGGTGAGCAAGTAATTATGGATGATCAGTTTGGACTGTCAACTATGAGAGGTATGATTCTTTTGAATTATAAACTTATTAATGACTTTTATATGGGTGGATAATACTCCTCAATTTCATATTGTTTTGTAGAAATGTTGGTTTTAAAAGATGAGATGTTTCCTTTTGTGTTAAAACATCAAACCCCTCAAGGTCAATATGAATGTGGAGCTTTTTAGTGTGGTGTGTGTTCTATTACATTTAATGGAGAAGGGTTGAATTGGGATTTATCTATGATAGATATGGATGTCTATAATATAATCCTGGTAATATATTGGCAGATAGTGTTCAATGATCATATTAATCATTATACTAGAAATATTAGTTTGACAGACGAAGATGGTGTCGAGCATCACTTTCAAAAAGACCAAATCATAAAGGCATGTGCAACAGGATTGTTGGGACCTATAGATGGATCACATCTCGAGGGGCTAGTCCTATTTCACATCCATCTTATTTAAGGGAACTATAAGAATTAAGTTAATTAATAGAGTAGTTATACTGTTAGGAAAGTAAATGGTTCATTCATTATTGCACTGCCAGTCATGTTTATCCAAAAGGATGATGGAAATATTTATTCTTGTGCATGTTACTATAAGATTTTCCATCTCATGATAAAGGAAATATATCAAATTATATGCATTCAGGATATGTTCGATCATTTTAGGGATGCCTAATGGTTCTCCAAAACTAACATGAGGTCTGGATATCATCAACTGTAATTTTTGAAAACGGATAATCTGAAGATTGATTTATGGTGTATATATTTTCATTATAAACATTTGGTAATTCCTTTCAGTCTTAAGAATGCACTATGGTATTCATGTAATTGATGAATCAAATATTTAAAAGGTATCAGGATTATTTTCTTATTGTGTTTTTGGATGAAACATTGGTGGATTCATGGACATTGGATGATCATGAGAAACACTTGGAGCCATTTTTGGGAATCTTGAGGGATAATCATATGTATTCCAAATTATAAATGTTTTATTATTGGATACATGGGGTTTGATTTCTTATCTATGTAATTTATAAATGCGGTGTTTCTTTGGATCCAAAAATGATTGAGGCTATTATCTCATGGAAACTACTAATGATTTCTGCTGAGGAACAATATTTTTATGGTCTAGCTAGTTATTACCGAAGCTTCATTCATGATTTCTCATGACTGACAAGACCAATAATAGCTTTGACAATGAATAATGTTCCATTCCAATGGAACGATGAATTTTGGATGCCTTTTTGGTTGATTAAATTTCACCTTATATAAATAAAAATCATAATTTTTTTAGAATAAGTACAAGGGTACGTGGTGTATTGTGATTTATTGAGATCTAGTTTGGGCTATGTTCTCATGCATGGAGACCATGTTTTTTCTTATGTCTCAAGGCAGTTATGTGTTCATTGGAATAACTACACAAAAAATGATTTGGAGTTGGTAGTTTTAGCCCATGTTTTTATGAAATGTCTTCATTGTCACTTTGGTGAAAAATTTAATGTGTTTAAAAATCATAAGGGCATGCAACACATTTTTACACAATGGTATTTTAAGGTGAGATAAGGAAGATGGATAGAGTATCTAAAATTTTTAATTTTGAAATGATGTTTTTCAGAATATAAATGGAATTCAGTGGTAGATACATTATGAAGAATTTGATATTCTCAAATGTCAAAATAAACTTATGATGAGTTGTAGTTGATCTTCGTCCAAAATACCATGCACTTGGAGTGTGAAGACCGAGGAGAAGTGTTTTCCTTCATTCCATTATTTTTTGTTCCTAATACAAATTAAATATATAAAGAAGCCAATACATAGGATTCATAATGTCTTTCCATGAGGTCAAAACTCAATGACATGGAGATCATTTATGGATAGAAGCTGAATTATAGTTCAATATTGTAGTTATAAAATTGAAAGGTCATTCTTATTGATTTCCATGAAAAAATTCTTCATGATTACCACCATTCATGATGGGATGTTCATCATGGAGAAAAAATTATATATATGTTTTTGAAACCATAGGTTTTTGGGGTCCGTATGAAGAGAATGGTGGATGAGTTTGTTTATAAATTATTAAATTGTCAACAAGATATGGTAGTGCATCAGGGAAAAGAATGTTTGTTTCTGTCTTTACCAATTCCAGTTTTGAAATTGAAGCTGAAATATATAGATTTTATAATTGTATTTCCAATAATGGTTCAAAAACAAGAATCCATAGTGGTGAAAGTAGATCTGCGCAATAAGTCAGATAATTTTATCCCAAATAGTTAATCTCATATGATGGATGACTTTTAAAAAATCTATATCCTTGATGTGGTAAAGAGGGATGGTTTACAAATTTCAATAGTTATAAATAGTGATATAAGTCTTATGTATGAATTATGGAAATCCTTATAAAAATACCTTGGATCTATGTTGACAATGATAATGGCATATCATCCTTCGATGGACTGGAAAACCAAAAGGATAGAAAAACATTAGAATACATGTTGTGGGATGGTGTAATAGATTATGGTCAGTCGGGGAGGGTCAAAATTTCGTTAGTGGAGTTATCGTATATAAAAAGCTTTCAATACATGTCATATCTGCATTCTTTTGAAGAACTGTATCAGCGTCCTTATAATTCTCCACTATGTTGTGTGGAAACATGTGATACGTCACTAGATGGTCCGAACCTTGTCCTTGAAACTATGGAGAAGATTTATTTGATCCGGAAATTAATTGAGGTTACACATAGTAGTTAGAAATAGTATGAGGATCATCTTCGAGGGAAGTATTCATTTTATGAGAGTGATCATGTGTTATTTTGGATCTCTCCAAGGGTTAGACATCAAAAAATTTTGGAATAAGGGAATGTTTCCTTTTTGATACATATGATATTTTGTGATACTTGAATGTCATGGTGAGGTGTAATATTGTTTTTTATCTCCATCATGGTTTAGTGTTGTGCATAATTTATTTCATGTATCTCAGTTGAAAAAGTATCATCATGACCCTTACCATGTGATCATATGGGATCACATTGACAAAAAGACGAATGCTTTGTTAGTGTGAATAGAAGTGGAGAATATGGATCGGTGGGTGAGTGTATTGCATGGAAAAAGCATTGGAATACTATGGGTTTTGAGAAATATTTCAAGATTATGGATGAGACATGGGAATTAGAGAAGTAAATGAATGGTTAATAACCATAATGTTTTCAATGAAATGATGATTTCCTACAATTTTGGGATGGAATGGCCAATGGTGAGATGAGTGTAGCACCCCGATTTCAAGTATGTAACACTTATTTTATGTATTTTATATATGTAAAGGTGTTTTAGAATGTTTTAAATAAGTTTGGAATGTTTATAAGGATTTATTATATGTGAATGTTGTTTCATAGTAAGTGAAATCCATTCCACTTCCTACGAAAGGATGCATATTTAGATAGATGTATCTGGGTAGGCTCATGGTTAAGGAGCATAGTTTGGACCAATCGTAAAGGTCAACTAGTAGAAATCGTGCAAATATAGACAGTGGGTTTTGGTAAAATTGGTGTGTGGCTTGGAATCCAAGTAATCCAACCATGTGAGTCCCCCTTAAGGTAGTGGGTGGTGTAAGGTTAGCAGAATGATTTCATAATTGTGTGACTATCCATGCACGGTTTGAAAATAGAGATAAAAAACGTGTATCTAGGTTGGTATTATTTTTTGACCCCTAAATATCTGCCCAAACTAACCCTATATTGCTATTTCTTCATCTAAAATGATAAGAAGGCTTCTCACATTAATCTAGAAGTGATTTTAATGATTTTCATTGTGTGTTGAAGTTGGATTTTCATGGTATTTCATTGTATGTGGTAGTTTCTCTGGGTTTTCATTAGATATACATCTCCCTATCTATATTTTTATTTGATATTGTTCTATTATGGATGTATATTGGTTTTTTGTTTCAAAATATTTTTACATTTGGTTTCTTTATGTTTGGGGATAAGATATAAGGTTGGGTTTTGGAGATTCGACCTGTTTTTCAGGATGTTTTTCATTCTTTTTTCTTTTTTACAAAATTTCCAAGTTATGTGGTTTTACTCTTGACTCCTCTTTATAGAATTGGATGGATTGATTAAAAATTTGTTGTTTTAATTTAAATTAATTGTTATGTTTGTGTGAAAATCAGTGTAGAATAAATATTTAGTGATGGTTTGTAGTTTTTGTTGAAATTATTGAATTTTTGAGCAAAATAAATATGGATTGATATTAAAATGATGAATTTAGAATTGTTTTATTGGTTTGACTTATGAAAAATTATACATGGAATTGTATTATATAAATCATTGGTTTAAATAAAATTGAATTGGTAATAGGTTTGGAGTTGTTGTGTTGTGTGAGTTAATTTGTATTGGGATGGATAAGGCCGTGACGTATCCCTATCAAATGGTTGGGATGGATATGGTAATGAAACACCACTATAAAAATGATCCATTTAGTGACATCATATTGGATAGAAGAATCTCCACTTTTGAATATATGGAATTCCAAGTTTCATACATGGTGGGATGTGTGGATATATAAATTGGAATGGATTATTCCAAATTGATAATCCTGAAATAGTTTTAGAGCATTGTTTAGTCGATTGACTTAGAACATGATATTGTTTTTTGAAAAAGAATGGTTATGTAACTTTTTTATATATTTATATAAACTAATTAGTTATTTTTTCATATAAAATATTTTTTAAAAATGTTCAAACATGTTATATCCTAGTAGAGTTACTAGGGATATAATTTAGTGATACCCTACTATGTTTCAGTACTCACCCCTTCACTAGAACATTGGTGTTTTTTCAGATGTTGTATAATATGAAAAGGGAAAAGGTAATGTCTCAAAATGTTCTAGTAGTTCATAGTGATTCTCAGGATATTTAGTGGAGTGGAGCATGGAGCAAGAAGGAGCTTATGAGTAGTGGTTGTCTATAAGTCTCGTTGGCTTTATAGTCTTCCACTATATACTTGGTTGTTTTGTAATCTTCTATCTTAGTACATATGTAGAGTTTAGTTATGATATAAATTTTATTTCATTGAGTTTTCATTATTTCATATCATGCATCATATAGTGTTTTATTTAGTTATGTTATGTTTGGTTGGTTGTTTTATTTTCAAAGGGAGAATAATCCACCATCAGTTAATGTATCCCTTGACATTTATTTCCATCCTTTGGAATCTTGGGGACATTTCCTAAGGAAAATAAATTTCATAAATAATTATCAATCCTATTAGGAGGGTTTGGATGTTACAAACACACACTTTTATCTAATGGTTAATTAATTGCCAGTTTTGGTTTGTCAATCTACCACCTTAAGGCATGATGTTATTCACTTTTACTTTTCATCCTTTCATGGTTGGTAATGATGATGGAAATTATATTTTTATATGATATACATGACATATCTGTGGAAATTTTGTATCTAAAATTTTTATATAAAACAAACCATCATGTTTCTCATTTGGTGTAAATATGATAACTTCATTTGTGGACATGTGGAATACCTCACACTCAATGCGATGTGATTTTTTGAAACATTACATGGAATATATAGAAGATGTGTTTAGTGAATATATATGGTATATGTGAAAAAATAAATTTTATTGGATGATATATATATATATATATGATTTACATTTTTTCATTCAATATGAAAATAATACAGAAATAACGATCATGTGTACGTAAGGACTATTGGCTCTTTGAACACTATATTCCATTTCCAATTTTTATATTTTATATATTATTATATATAAATATTAAATGAATATATAATATATTAATAATAAAATAACATTTATAAAATTATAAAATCATGATCTATGTAAGAGGATCATGAATAACAAGCCAAAATGTATATGAAAAAAATTAGATACACAAAATGTAACATTAGCATAGAGTTATTCACAAACTGGTAATATAAAGTAATAAAAAATCATATATTCTCTTTTATAAATTAATATGGTCATTTGGTATATTTTTAATATAATATAATTTATTATATAAGAGTTTCTAATGTGTATAATGAAATTGAAGACTCAAGAAAATGCCTTTCTCATCTCACTTTTACTTCTCATTAGACACAAGCCACATTCACCAATTGTTTATTATATATGGGGTTTATACTCCAAATTTATATATTTTACTATTAATTTTCTTATATTTAGTTTTATTTACATATCTATTTGTTGATATTTATTTCATGTGTCATCTATTTCAAAATTTACAAAATTGGTAATGTAATTTTGTCTCAATTTTCTTCTTTGACAGACATGCCTTGTCATGAACCTATTTTTTATATGAGATGTATATACATAGATTTACATGTTATATCATAAATATTATTCTTTTCATTATTTTTACGATTCATGTAGTGTTATTATTTCCATTTTATTTTGATATAAATGTACCAATGTTATTTTGGTTTATTATTACTGTATCATCATTTATTGAGATTGATTATGATTATGCTTCCAATAATTAAATCCTATGATCCATATCTCATGAAAAATTATTAATTTTAATTCCATATTGTTATTCATGTCATATACATGTAATGTTACAAAATTTCCACAATTCTTTACTTATGATAATAAAAAAGTTTTTTATGAAAACAAAACATTATTTACCATTTCAGTCAAAAGATTACGTTCTTTCAAAATAGTGTTTTCGAAAAACAATTTAAAATTTTTTAATATTATCATTTGATTCTTAAAATTTATATTTTCCATTATTATATCATTTAAAAAAAATTAAAGGATTCTTCTTATAATTTTTCAATGAAGGAACTTTTTAATCATGTAAGATGTAAAATGAATGTTTGGAATCTACTTACATACCCACCATCAAAATTGTAATTTCCTATATGATTCCTAAGTAATTTTTCAATTTTATTATTTAATGAATAAATAATAATTCTTATAAATTTTTTTCTATTTTAAAATATTATTCATAAAAATTAGAGGTTTAAAACAAATTAAGTTTAAAAAGTGTATTAAATGATTTTCAATGATTCCATTATATGTTTTCCGAAGGTTGATTTCAAAGAAATGTATTTAAATAATATGAATGATTCTTTTCTATTATTTTAATTTATTTTAAAATAAATAAATTTGTTAAAAATTATTTCATGAACCTATTATATGTATTCATGTAATAATATTTTCAATATGTTTTCAATATTTTTTATATGTTTTAATTTAATTTTCATTGAAAATGGTCTTGAAAATATTTAATTTTATAGAAATAATTTTTCAAAGAATAAATTATATTTTCCCAAGGATATGTTTTAAATGACTTTTCATTGTCCCATTATATTTTTTCAATGTGGTTTCAAGGAAAATTATGTTAAAAACATTATATGTTTTAAAAAGTTCTATTCAATGAATTTTTATGTTCAAAGTGATCATTAAAAATTATTATCCATATTTAATGACATACATGGTTATAGTTAATTATATAATACAAATAAATTCTATGAATACCATTAATAATATTTCTATGAGTGGTTAATGTTTTTATGGATTGATGTTTTTGAAACCCATTTCTCTTCAATGACTTATACCATGGTAAATGCATATGAAACCCACTTCCATTCACGTGTTGTTTTTTGATGAAATTACTCTAAAAACTATATACTTTTTAAAGGTTATGATTTGAGTAAATTTATTTTATCTCTATTCCATTTCTAGGGAAATAGTACGACATTTATAAAATACATAAGACTAATGTTTTATTGAATACATATGTACATCATCATTATTAGATTGGTGTGACCAATATCCCCCTCTAATGAATCGGGTTATGATTTATATATATTGAGATAATTATGTGAAAAAGGTAAAATGGATTTATAAAAATGGGAAATACGTATCTAGTGATCCACAATTGGGAAAATGTGTGTTGTTATCCACTATTGGAAATAGGTGTGTCCTGATCCACTATGGCATACTGCTGTGTTTGGATTCACTACATTGATGGTATTGGTACTTATCCTTCAAACGTGGAATTATTTGTAACATATATGATGGTTCTATAGTTGTATTGAAATATATTAGGGTTCATTGTATTTTGATGATTATTTATCATCCTTGTGATTAATGACTTATCAAATACCTATCTTTATGACATTATTTATATATATGATATTTGATATGCATGATATATCTTCTAATTTCATGAAAACATTATAAAACTTGTATTCTGATGTTTGTTCTTACATTTCTCACTTATATACCTTTATAATGTGTCTGATCTCACCTTGTTCATAGGTTTTACTTCCAATGTTTTTTATGAACGTTTTTAAGTACAATTATTAATGGTTGAGATCTTTGTTTGAAACATAGTAGATCTTTCACAAAGTTAGAATAATTTTTTCCATGATTCCATAGTCACTGAACTATTATAATCCTTGGAATATATTTTTATAATTTTATGAATATTCATCCAAAATGATATAATATCCATGTACTGTCGGCATAAGTTACTATAAGAGGTATTAAAAGAACCGTTTGGTCAACCACAAGAAAATCGGAAGTGCCAACATTAGTGAGACCCATAGTGATATTTATAAGGAAATATTAGTGTATCTATTTAAGGATTTGTATATGGTGATATAAATTAAAAAATATGTGTTATTATTTAGACATCATATATGAAATTTATCATGATTATGTAGATTTCTTTTAATATATGTGATACTCACAAAATGATTTCATATGTTAGTTGATGGATAAAACCCTTAGAAATTGTGGAAATGATGAATGAAATAAATAATAAAATAATTATCATCATGAGAAATGAAATGATATTGGAGATCGAATGAAAAATCATGTGGATGTGATCCATAAACATTCCCAGGATATGAATCATGTTGAACCTTAAAATTATAAAATGAGGCCACATTATTCTATTGAGTCTTTCACGATGAATCATCCACCATCTTTTAATGGTTCTATTGATCCATTAGTAGATGTGCAAAAGTTAAGTACCAATTAAATTACATTTTCCATTATTCAGTCATCATATCATGAGAAAATTCATTTTTCATATGTTTTTATTGTGAATCAAATCAGTGGTAGAATCTTATTAAAAATATAAAGGGTCGAGATAAAATTAATTGATTAAATGAGAAGAGTTTAAGGGGATATCTATGATTAATTACTTACCTTATTTTATATAAGGAAATTTGATAAAGTAATTAATTATGTCAAATTAGAATGATGTTGAATATATTTAAATATACGAATATTATTTTATAAGACTTAAAAGGTATGGTTGTTGTTAGATCATAAACACTTTAAGAAAAATTGATTATTTTTTGTGGCATGAAACCAAGTCTTCGAAAGGCCACAGCTATAATATACATTAGTCTTTATGAATAATTTATTCAAAGTTCAGTGCATGTTGAAATGGAAATTAGATATTCCAACAATTCCTCTGGTTTTGTAATGATATGGGAGAAAAATACTCATGAAATCTCTTTTGTAGTAATGAAATTATAGACATTTGTGTGTCAGGAATGTTTCACGAAGCATGAAGGGAATTGATTGATTAGAATTAGGAGGTGATTTAAATGTCTAAAGGTATCTAATAAAATATATAAATAAAGAAATATGATTAATGGATGGTAAATGTAATTTAAGAGATGATAGTTCCAACTAATACACTACCAACACTTTTGTGTTTCAACTCCATGGAGTTTGGGAATTATTAAAATCAATGCCTTAATCCAATGGAAAATATAAATTATGAGGCCCAATAACCTCAAAGGGAAAAAGAAAAATGTAAATCCTATGAAATCACAATATATTAATTAAATTATGATAATTAGGGAACCCTTGTCCTCCCGCCTTAGTTGGGAAGTTCATGTTGGATTTTTTTTGAATAAGACATATGAAAATCTTATTGTTCATCATTCAGTGATGTTTGAAATAATTATCTCCCCTTACATGGATTTTGGAATAATAACAAAATATTAAAAAAATTATTGGTATAAGTATGAACATTATATTTTATAAAATGGGTTTTGGTATAAGATCGTAGCTTTTTTAAGGAGGAAAGAGTGAATAATAATTTGGAAGGGTTATAATGATAATATTTTATGTAATGGTTTGATTTAATCTTCATATTTGAATTAATATAATAATGTATTATATTTCTATATGAGGATTTATGAATATTTTATAACATGTAATAAATGTTTTTATGATACAAATAGATATAATTACATATCATTATTTTAATGCATCAAGAATGAAAAATTAACTACAATTCGTGGAATTAGAGAAAAAATGGCAGTTCATCAAGGAACAAAAATGGGTAAGGTTGTGTTAAAATAATGTAAGTTTATCTTTTCATAGAAATTCATCAATATTAAGAATATGGTCTTGAAATAAAATTCTGTCAAGTTATCATCATTTTTATGATATCAATTACCTTTTCAAGCCTCTTTGAGTCATGAATTTCGAATTCTTAACATTATAGTAAGAATGTTCTCTATCACTATCAATAAAAAATTTATATTTATAGTTCTCTTCAAGTCCATGTTTTCACATTCCATCTATTTTAACTTAAATGAAACTTAGTTATGTCTTTCTCAAGGTAAACATTTTGTTTTAATATTTTCTTTTTAAAACTATGTTTTAGTTTTCATTTTTCTAGTGAGGGAATGTAACATCCCAGGTAAATAAAGAATACTAAATTTTCATATTTATTAATATTTTCGAATTAAATATTAATTTTACTTTAAAGGGGTTTCTATGTTTGATAGCATACCCGATACACAACAAAGATTTCTTTGAAATCGTACATTGCACACTAGTAATAAAATAATATTATTTTAAATGTTAGTTAACACGTAGCCGTTGTACTTGCGGGAATGGATAGAAATAACTAAAATATGATTATATATGTTTGTTAAATGTTTTTTAATTTATCTAATAAAGGATAAAGTCTTAAAATATGAAAAGAATTCAATTTTAGGCTTATATACTCTATTTTTCACGAAAGGTTCACTTATCAACATTTAATGGATAAACATCATTAAATATAGTTTTGGTCACTCTTATACATTCTATTGGACCAAATAAAACTCTTCTTCAGAATCGGGACATCAAATATTACTTTGTGTAATTTTTTGGTATTTTTCCGATAAAGTTCATTTTTAATGAATAGTGTAAAATGTTGTATTTTAATTCAAAATATCTTTTTAATCTAATTTATTAAGATGATTATATAATCATTTCAATTGGTTTTTAAGTTCAATTAGAATATATTTTTACCATTTAATACAATTTTGGTCGTTGGAATTAATTTTACTTTAAAATTGGACTTAAACTGGTGTCAATCTTTTGATACTTATTGATTCATAAAAACACGGTATTTGTTTTGACAGCAGTAATTAATTATTAAATAAATTAATGCAACTTATATGTTTTGAATTTTGTAAAATGTACTTCATTTTTGAATTTGGAATATCAAAAATAGCTTAGGGTGAAGTTTTGGTTTTTTCCTGAAAAACTTCAATGTTTGATGAATAGTGAAACTGCAATGTGGTGGTTACAAAATGTGATTTTTTGTTTAAATGGGACTTTACCATATCTGTGTTTTGAATCTCAAAAATCCAATTTAAATGATTTTCATTATTATTTAAAATGTTGTTCAATGGGATAAAAATATTTTTTTGGGTGAATAGTAACTTTTATGTTTTATTAATCGCGATTAAAGGTAATTAGTGTAATTTTAGGTAAAACTGATATTATAATAAAATTAAAATATATTGACAATTGTCCAAACCCTATTGGATGAGTTATTGACGACCAAGAAAACCCATGGGTCGATGTTTGTTACCCCATGGAGCCACTTGGGTTTGATAATGACATTTATGCATTTTTTTTTAATGTTAATGTAAAAATGACACAAAAATGAGATGTTTTACTAAAAGAATTTTTACATGTGGTTATACAAGTCATATTTTTGACTATAAATAACTATTTGAAATTTAAGAAGATTTTATACATCATAGTATTTTTTTAATAATTTTTAGACATTAAATAAATTAAATTATTCATGACACCGTGATGATGCAACGATTACCTCATTATTTAATGATTTATATAAAATGGAAAGATAATGTAAACTCTAATACCTACACATGTCAAAAACCTATTGGATGGGTGGATTTAGAACCCTTATCACCTTACCCTAGAAACAAATCAATGTGGGACCATTAAAATCCTAAAACCATTTGAAAATAATGTATCATTTCCTTAGTTTCCAAGAGTGCCCCTCCTCTCCTCTTATAAAAGGCCCCCACCTCTACCACCTTACCCACACCTCTCAAGCCTTTGGTTCGGCCAATCTCTGATCATTTTGTCTCTCCAAATCCCTATCTTACTCCATTAATCCTCACATTGGGCAGAAGTCTTCCCAAGGAAGCCTTTGAGCTCAAACCAATGGGAGTTACCCGATTTTAAGGTAATGTCATCACTTGAGTCATTTTGTTTTATTTTGCTTCTCCAACCCCCTAAACACTTTTTATTCAATTATTTCGTAACAACTAAAGTATATTAAATATAATAGGATGTTTTTATAAGAATATTTCTAACTACACTCACACACACCATCATCTAATGGTTAGAGAACATACTATTTCCGTGGATGGTGAATTTCTGCCTCCCGAAACGATGATTGTTCAACATTATTTTAACAGCTTCAAGGTGGCCATTAAGATGACACTATATTTATATATGATATATAATATATTTATGATTTCATTAAGCTTATTTATTTTTCATTTTGGGAATACCTTTATGGTTTCCATTGTGGGTAAACACGATAATTCCATTTTAGGAAGAGCGGACTACCGCCCCCTCAAAGTGATATGATTCGTTAATGCAATATGTTGGATGTAAAAAGGATGGATTTAAAGTTATTATATATGATGTTATACTGGAATTATAAAATACCTCTATATCATTATTATTTCTTTCCATTAAAGTATGAGATAGAAATGAAAGTAGCGTTCATGCGTACGTATGGATTACCGTCTCCATGAACGCTGCATTTCATTTCTTATCCCCAAATGTAATGTACTATTAAAATTACATGTATATAATATATATATATGATGAATTATACATATAAATGATGAATAAAATTCGGGAATTAAAATATACATACCTCTCATTTAGTTTTAATTCCATTAATATGGAAAATAAATGAATGTAGCGTTCATGTGTACGTACGGCTTACCGTCTCCAAGAACGGTGCATTTAATTTCTTACCTCTAAAAGATTATGTAATATTATAAATACATGTATATTCTGGATATATATGATATATATAAAATCCAAATCAGGAATGTCATTCTGGATATAAGGAACCATTGACCACATGAACAACATGTAATTGTAAGAAGTCCACATTCGACTTAAGAACCAAATATCGACAAAACAAACATTATTAACATAAATTATTACATAATGTTTATAACATGGAAATAGGTGATATAAAAGGAATAATGAACTTGAAAATGGTTCTTATGAAAATAGAAATTAACTCAAGCTTATTATTCAGGATGTTAAAGAACGATCGAGTCAAGTCGGACCCGAGGAAAGGGACTTCGTCTCAATCTTCTTTCATTGAGGCATATTTCGTTTTATACACAACTTTCTTTTATATGGTGTATAAACCCCTTTGACTTTTACTTTTATACAAAAAGAATCTTTTTCTATGAAGTGTTTTACTAAACAACAAAATGAATTGTTTCTTTTAACGTACGCGGTGACAACGACCTTTTCTGCCACCGTGAATATTATTTGGTCTTTGGCTTCCTCAACAAGCTGTAATGTTTTTAAGATAAAATAAATACCATATACTCTTTTATGTATTTTGGTATTGAAAATGGTTTTGATAAAGGATTCTATTATGTCAATATATTTAAAGAATATATTTTGATTGAAATGTGGAAATTTTATCATTCCATTATATTGTTTTTATGTTTTATGATTTTATATTGGTACTTGGCCATTTGACGGGTAGTTACGTGAGAGACCATATGTCGGGTGGATCCGTGAATACCAGGATAGGTGGTTACATTATGACCTCCAATGCATTGGGTATGGAAGTCGTCCGTATGGCTATTCCATTATGTATGTATGGTAGTTGGCCGTATGGCTATTCCATTAAGAGATATGTATAGAAGTCGACCGTATGGTTATTCCACATAAGTATGTTTATGTCCCAAGTTACCTTTATATGTTATGTGTTCTTTATATGGGTTTTATGGTAATCCTTTGGTTACAAAAGGGTAAGTAATGATATTTTATTCAGTGAAGAGTTTTTTACTACATCATGAAGGTGAAGGTATTACATTGATAATGTATACAAGGTTTAAATGATGTTTGAAAAACTAACAGTTTTCATTCTTTTTGTATCCATTACTGAGCTTTTTATGCTCACCCCAATTTTTTTTGAAATGTTTTTTCACAGGACTTAATATGGAATATGTCAAGGATGGGATCAAGGGAATGTCATGCTATATAAAACATGGAACTAGACATGTTTCTTTTTAAGTGTTTTTTTTATTTCTATGGAAACTTCGTAGAAGTGTCTACTTTGTAACCTTTTGAGATGTAACAGTTATGCCGTAATTCTATAAAACTCGAAACCTGAAAAGATCCTCAATGTGAATTATTCATTTTATTCAATACTAAGTAATGTTTAAGGTCGGGGCCTTATAGGGAATCTGTTAATAGAATTTCAATTATTGAAGCCTTGATAACCAATATTAAATTTGATGGAGAAAATAATTTTATGGGGGATGAATGTAACAGTCCATGATTTTTTGAATTATTATTTTTGAAATTAATTTATTCATTTTTATATTTTTCATATCAATATAAACTGTATTTTAGGTTTTTAAAAATGTACTATGTTTGGATTGCGTCATTGACAACAACAAGTTAATTATTTTACACACAATGCATTATTTTTCTTGTGGAACACCAACTGAAATGTATTTTTCATATATAACGAAAAATTAAATATCCCTTTGGAATGTTTCATGACATGCATGAAGTTTTTTTGAACTATTACATATTAATAAAATTATTATTAAATTACTAATATTTATGCACCAAGACATTGGGAAAAAAGTTAAAATATGATTAACTATATTTTGTAAATATAATTTAGAGATGTATATAAAATAAATCCTTAGGTTATTAATAAGGAGAAGTTAATGTAAGAACAATTTGAAAAATATGGAATTATATTTCTAAGAGAACAACTTTTCACTGTAAAAATATAATATTATCTCAATAAAATTATGAAACCACATTAAATAATTAATTCAATAATATTTTAATAAAATATATTAACTCTATATTTTTAACATTAATAAAATATAGTTTACAGGAATAACATAATGATAAATCAATTTTTATGAATAAAAAGTTATAATTTTCTAAAAATAATGTCACCACTTTTTATTGATGAATTGAATTTTAATCAAATTTTTTAATGTTTTATAATATATATTTTATAAAAATATTTTTTGAAGTGGAATATAAAAAATAAATTCACATGAATTAATTTATATTTTATAAAAAAAAAAATTTTTTATGAATAGTTAAAAACACTGAATTTTAAATTAAAATATCATTTTACGATTAATTATTTATAAGTAGAAGTAGAATTTTTATTTCTTTTTAGTGTATAGTTATATCCATTTTATATAAAAAATCCAATTTATTCCATGATAATCAATTTGACTTAGAATAACGATATAAAAACACTATAATCTTTTGAAAATTTATACATTAAAATACCTCATTGTTTTCCTGTCTATAGTATTTATTTTAATTTAATTTTTTCCAATTATATAATTGGAATTTGAAAAAATGGATTCCATATTTGGAAACATAATTTTTTATAATGTCCAATATTGTCAAATTAGTTTTTTACCAAAAATAATAGTGAAGGTGATTAAAAATAATTACTACAATTAATAGAAATTTTATCTTAACAAAGGACTAAACCATAAACCTAATTCCCATAAAAATCTATACACTTGTAAAAATGAATTGAATGTTAATATTTAGAACATATAATCATCGTCGCCATTTCAATTTTTTTAAAGAAAATGGGTACAAACAATCCCCTCAACCCCTCAACCCCTAATGAAAGGGGCCTAATGAAGTTTATAATAGTGCATGCTGAGGGAATCCCCCATGATAATGTTCACCCCTTTAGGTTTGCGAGTATGGATTTTATATACACAAACCAGGACCAGTCTGATTTCATCTAATGATGCAAGATAGTCCATAACCTGGTTTCCTTCCACCCAAGAGTGCATCCCTTTATCACATTTAAATCATTATATGATCCATGTGACATGTGAAAAATATGGGTGGAATTCCATTTTCAAATCCTCACAAGAATTCTAGTCCTCATCCTATATAAAGTAATCACCCACCCCTCCCAACACATCACCCCACTCAATACTTTTTGATAACCCATACTATGATAAATTAATCTACCAAAATCCCTTGTAGGATCGAAATAATGATGTAGATGCTCAATATACAAGAGGGGGGGGGGTGAATTGTATACTTTAAAAATTCCTTTGGAACCTTTAAAGTTAGTTATGAATAACTATGTTTTCCTTAAGAGAAGGAAAGGGCTAAGTTTAACAATGTTAAACTAAGTAGATTCACAACACCTCTTAATTCCAAATGCAAACTTGAAAAGAGATTCCAAACGTAGGTTCCAGAAATATGGTTTCGGCAATCGAAACTTAACAAAAGATTACAAAGTGAGATTCTACCTTAAAGCGTATAGAATCTAAATGAATCAGAGTACAAGTAAGGAAGTATAAGAATGTTATACTTTCCTTATAACACAAAATGCTGCGGAATATAAACTAGTAGTTAAACTACAAGTAACAAGATATAAGTCTTTTAACCCAAAGAGAAGGGTATCCAAAAACCTTGGATAAAGGTCCCTTGATTTATACTTTCAAGCAAGTCTATCTTACCCACACCAGGGTAAGCCCTCGATACGAAGTTCGGAGTCTCTGTCTTGCTATCCCCACAAGCCCTCAACTTCAAGGTAGTTGGCAACCTCTGTCTTCCTCAGCAAGGAAGCCGTCGAACTTCAAGGTAGTCGGCAACCTCGGTCTTCCTATCTCCGGAATCCCTCGAATGTAATAACCAACATTCGGAGTCGCACGAAGTTTTGAAAGTTAATAAGAGACTCTCTCTCTAGAAATCACTTCAAGCATGTAATCACATGAGTAGATGATCTGTCAGCCTTTCAGCACTTGCAAGAGCTTGTATGCACAAAACCAAATTGTTCATCTGTCATCAGTATCGAGCTCTTTTAAATGAGCTCCTATTTATAGGTAAGGTCGGCTCCTTCTCCAACGGTCATATTTTCCTTAAAGATCTGAGGGACTTGTACACATGTCACTTAGACAACGGTTAATAAGAAACAGAATAGACGACATCGTTTTATAACAAAACAAGTGTAATAGAATGTACGACCTCGTTTTAAACTCTAACATAAAAGTTCAGAATGAAAACTTCGGAGTGAAGGTTCGGAGTGTAAGGAACAATAATAAAGAGTAGACAAATTATTGAAATGTAAGCAATATAGAAGTTCGGAGACTAACCAAAATATTTTTCGGTGTCTGAATTAATTCAGAGTGTATAAAACAAAGATGATTAGTTTCTATTTAATAGGTGAATTCAGAATGGGAATTCGTATTGAGAATTCATCATCAGAATTCGTAATGAGAATTCTTCATCAGAATTCGTAATGAAATTCTTCTTTAGAATTCGTAATGAAAATTCCTCATCAGAATTCAGAATGAGAATTCATCAACAGAATTTGTAATGAGAATTAATCATTCGAATTCGTATTGAGAATTCGTTATCGAACTTCAAAAGAATTCGTATCCTGAATCTGGAATAGAACTTAGTCAGAGATCATATCCGAAATTCGGAATGAAAACTTCCTTATAGTTCTTATCCAGAAATCGGATCCTAAAACAGAATGCTTCATATAAAAGTTTCAACGATTCCGTGAAAATGAATCTGAATCTCATACTTAAGAAAAATATGAATGAAAATATGATAAGGATAATTTTTGTTATAAAATCTATTTTCCTTAAGAAAGAAATTTTCCTTATAAAAGCGATTTTCCTTAAGAAAGCAAATTTCCGTATAAAAGCGATTTTCCTTAAGAAAGCAATTTTCCTTTTAAAAGTGATTTTCCTTAAGAAAGAAATTTTCCTTATAAAAGTGATTTTCCTTAAGATAAGGTGTTTCTGATTTTCAAAAAAAGAAGGAATGGAAAAGTCATAAAGAAAAACCTTATTTACTCAACAATCTCCCCCTTTTTGGAAAGCACAAACATCCTTACGAAAGAAATTCTTAGAAGAAAGAAAAAAACATTAAGGCTTATCTCCCTTTGTTGGGTCGGAAGAAAAAGCGAGGATGATGGCAAGAGGGGGTGAATTGCCTTTTAAAAAAGATTGACAAATTAAAATCAAAGTATGTGCAGTGGAAAATAAAAGAGGCAAAACACACAAGAAATTGATAACGGAGTTCGGCCAAAACCCGGCCTACGTCTCCGCTCCCAACTCAACCGTTGAGAGATTCCTACCGCTTGCTTTTCAATGGTTTTAGCAAGAAACCCACTAGGCTTTGAGGTAGCACTAGGACCTATTACAGCTTGCTTTTATTGGTTTAGCAAGAACCCACTTGCTTTTAATGGAATAGCAAGAACCCACTAGCCTTTTTAACGGGTGAAGGCTAGCTCACCGAAAACTCAAGCCTTTTAAAAGGAAAGGCTTGAAGAAACCTCTTCACACCTTAGTGGTGATGTGAAACCCAAAATAAAGAGGGATGAGAGAAGAGTTTGGGGTTTGTAGGCACAAACCCAATTTTAAAGCTCAAAATAATTAAAACAATAAAACCCGATATGAGGAGAAGCCTTGGGCACCTTTGAATGGTTGGAGATGTTGAAGGCCGCTTCCAAGCTTCTTGAGGTGCTCCTTGGATTGGAAATTGGTTGGAGCACTTTGGGCTCCTTGAGGAAATCCGCCGGAGGTTCGCCAAAATGATCAACAATGTGTCCGGTGGCTTGGGTAAGGTTCCGGGGCTTCCTAGGCCTTTATTTATAGGCTAGGAACCTTCAAGTATCCGTTGGAGGGCTTTGGAGCCGTTGGAAAAGGCCTCGGAGCCGTTGGAGGCCAAAAGAGGGTTGACTGGTCAAAGCCAACGGCTAGTTTGACTGGTCTACCGGCTGGCCGGTGCAGGGCCACTGGCTGGCCGGTGCCTTGGATGTTGAGAAGTCCTTCTGCCCAGGCAGCACCGGCCGACCGGTGCCAGAGCCACCGGCTGGCCGGTGGGCAGACAGTAGCCATCACTGTTGGGGCTGGGTGCCACCGGTTGGCCGGTGCTGAGGCCACCGGTTGGCCGGTGGGGAGGCAGTAGCTACCCCTTGAGTCTGGGTGCCACCGGCTGGCCGGTGGTGAGGCCACCGTCTGACCGGTGGAACCTGGCAGTGGGCAATGCCTCTGCCAGGTCCACCGGCTGGCCGGTGCTATCACACCGGTTGGCCGGTGGACTGAATTTCAGTCCACTTTTGGCTTCTTCTTGGCCTAAGTCCTTGACAAACTTTTGCCTATCAACGCAAACACTTAAAACAAGATTAGTGAAACAATAAGGTGATTGTGATCATGAAAATCAAACAACGAGGGGAACGAGATGTACAACAATCTCCCCCTATTTTGATGATCACAATCACCAAAACAATTAAAGTAAAAACATAAATGAAAGGCATGCTTTTAAATGATAAATTGAAAATAAATACTAAGCATGAGAGAAAAGATTCTCCCCCAATCAATCAAGAAATTTCTCCCCCTTTGTGATTATCAAAATAGAATTGGGCATAAAAATTTGATTGAGGGAATATTGAAAATCAAGATTTTAAATCAATTTGAAAAAGATATCAATTGTTGAAAATTTTGAAATGAAAATTGAATAACAGTTTGAATTGAATGTTTTGAATAAAAAAAATGATACCAACTGTTGGAAATTTAGAAATGAAAATTTAAAAGAAAAATTTGAATTGAAAGAATTGAAACCAAGAGTTGAGTTTGAAATGAAAAATTTTGAATACACAGAAAAGCTTAAAAGATCCTAACTCCCCCTAAATAAAAACAATGAATCACCGGGGAGAGGGATTTGAAACGGAAATAAATTTTGGGCCGGAGAGACTCGCAAGAAGGAATTTTTCAATCCAAACTTGTTTCATGGCGGGTCTTCTCCTATAAAATTCGTCGGAATAGAAAAAAGACTTGGGTTGGCCGTACTGGGCATTTTTACAATTGCACTCATAATTGAGGTGCCCGGTTTTCTTGCAATAATTACAAAATTTAAAACTAGAGCTCCCCCTTACAAAAACAGTGGGAGCATGGGAGGTGGATGCTTGGTTGGTGTAGCCAAGTCCATTGGCGGTTCTAGAAACACGTTGAGAACCAAGGAGTTTTGAAAGTTTTTGTTCTCCGTTGGTGAATTTGGCTAGGGTCTCCCTTAGGTCTTTGATGGTTGATTCCATGGAATCAACATTTGGAAAATTTTGGATTTTAAGGGTCAACTCTTCCTTCTCTTTGAGAAGTTGTTCTTTTTTGGAAGAGAGTTTTTTGAAATTCTTTTTTAAAGCAACGAATTTTGAAGATAGTTCATGAAAACCATTTTCAAGTTGGTCTCTAGCGTATTGGAGATCCTCATAGGATAAATGATTTAAAGAATTGGAATTTGAAGAACAAGAGGAGGAGTCGGAAGATGTTACCTCATGACATGCCATTAGGCATTTCGTACCGTTGTCGCTTGAGGAGGAGGAGGAGGATGAGGAGGAGGTGTCACTCCATGTCGCCTTGAGGACCTTTTTCTTTCCTTTTTCCTTTTGCGTGGCCCGTTTTTTGTTGAGTGGGCAATCAGGCTTGTAATGGCCCTTTTCGCCGCACCCGTAGCATTTTACCTTGGGCTCGGTTCTTGCGGTGGGTTCTTGCTTTCGCGCCTTGCGGGATTTCTTCTTCTTGTGCTTCTTCATAAACTTGTGCATTTGGCGGGCGAGATTCTCCATTTCCGAGTCGCCGCTTGAAGATGAAGTAGATGAAGATGATGTTGAGGAGGAGGAGCTTACTTCTTTTTGTACCTTGAGGGCGATGTTCTTTGGTGTCTTCATTGGTGTGCCCTCCTTTTGAGCTTGCCTCCTCATCGTGATCTCATAAGTCATGAGAGATCCGATGAGCTCCTCTACCGGCATATTTTTGACGTCCTTAGCTTCTTGGATCGCCGTCACCTTAGGTGCCCATGAGCTCGGAAGGACCCATAAGATCTTCTTGACCATCGTCTCGGCTGAAACATCATCACCAAGAGATTTCCTTCCATTGCACACGTCAGTAAAGCGAGTAAACATATCGGAAATAGACTCATGTGGATGCATTGAAAATGACTCAAAATCTTGCCTATACATATCCTATCTAGTGTCTTTGACTTTGTTAGTGCCCTCATGAGTTACTTCTAAAAGTTTCCAAATTTCATGTGAGGAGGTGCAAGTAGACACTCGATTGAATTCATTTCGGTCAAGGCCGCAATGAAGAGCATTCATGGCTTTGCCATCAAGCTCAAAATTTCTAATGTCAGCTTGGGTCCATTTGGATTCATCGGGGGAAGACAAAGAATAACCTTGCATGACAATTTTGTAAATAGGATATCCTATGCTTCTTAAAAAAGTGGTCATGCGGGTTTTCCAATAATTATAGTCGGTCCCATCAAAAAATGGAGCCCGACCCAATGAGAGGCCCTCGGGGGCGAAAGAGGTTGATGCCATCTTAATGGATCTTAAATTTGAAACCGGGTTAGGGTATTACTCAAACTATCCCTCTGATACCAATTGTTGGGTCGGAAGAAAAAGCGAGGATGATGGCAAGAGGGGGTGAATTGCCTTTTAAAAAAGATTGACAAATTAAAATCAAAGTATGTGCAGCGGAAAATAAAAGAGGCAAAACACACAAGAAATTGATAACGGAGTTCGGCCAAAACCCGGCCTACGTCTCCGCTCCCAACTCAACCGTTGAGATATTCCTACCGCTTGCTTTTCAATGGTTTTAGCAAGAAACCCACTAGGCTTTGAGGTAGCACTAGGACCTATTACAGCTTGCTTTTATTGGTTTAGCAAGAACCCACTTGCTTTCAATGGAATAGCAAGAACCCACTAGCCTTTTTAACGGGTGAAGGCTAGCTCACCAAAAACTCAAGCCTTTTAAAAGGAAAGGCTTGAAGAAACCTCTTCACACCTTAGTGGTGATGTGAAACCCAAAAGAAAGAGGGATGAGAGAAGAGTTTGGGGTTTGTAGGCACAAACCCAATTTTAAATCTCAAAATAATTAAAACAATAAAACCCTATATGAGGAGAAGCCTTGGGCGCCTTTGAATGATTGGAGATGTTGAAGGCCGCTTCCAAGCTTCTTGAGGTGCTCCTTGGATTGGAAATTGGTTGGAGCACTTTGGGCTCCTTGAGGAAATCCGCCGGAGGTTCGCCAAAATGATCAACAATGTGTCCGGTGGCTTGGGTAAGGTTCCGGGGCTTCCTAGGCCTTTATTTATAGGCTAGGAACCTTCAAGTATCCGTTGGAGGGCTTTGGAGCCGTTGGAAAAGGCCTCGGAGCCATTGGAGGCCAAAACAGGGTTGACTGGTCAAAGCCAACGGCTAGTTTGACTGGTCTACCGCCTGGCCGGTGCAGGGCCACTGGCTGGCCGGTGCCTTGGATGTTGAGAAGTCCTTCTGCCCAGGCAGCACCGGCCGACCGGTTCCAGAGCCACCGGCTGGCCGGTGGGCAGACAGTAGCCATCACTGTTGGGGCTGGGTGCCACCGGCTGGCCGGTGCTGAGGCCACCGGTTGGCCGGTGGGGAGGCAGTAGCTACCCCTTGAGTCTGGGTGCCACCGGCTGGCCGGTGGTCCGGCCACCGGCTGACCGGTGGAACCTGGCAGTGGGCAATGCCTCTGCCAGGTCCACCGGCTGGCCGGTGCTATCACACCGGTTGGCCGGTGGACTGAATTTCAGTCCACTTTTGGCTTCTTCTTGGCCTAAGTCCTTGACAAACTTTTGCCTATCAACGCAAACACTTAAAACAAGATTAGTGAAACAATAAGGTGATTGTGATCATGAAAATCAAACAACGAGGGGAACGAGATGTACAACAATCTCCCCCTATTTTGATGATCACAATCACCAAAACAATTAAAGTAAAAACATAAATGAAAGGCATGCTTTTAAATGATAAATTGAAAATAAATACTAAGCATGAGAGAAAAGATTCTCCCCCAATCAATCAAGAAATTTCTCCCCCTTTGTGATTATCAAAATAGAATGGGGAATAAAAATTTGATTGAGGGAATATTGAAAATCAAGATTTTAAATCAATTTGAAAAAGATATCAATTGTTGAAAATTTTGAAATGAAAATTGAATAACAGTTTGAATTGAAAGTTTTGAATAAAAAAAATGATACCAACTGTTGGAAATTTAGAAATGAAAATTTAAAAGAAAAATTTGAATTGAAAGAATTGAAACCAAGAGTTGAGTTTGAAATGAAAAATTTTGAATACACAAAAAAGCTTAAAAGATCCTAACTCCCCCTAAATAAAAACAATGAATCACCGGGGAGAGGGATTTGAAACGGAAATAAATTTTGGGCCGGAGAGACTCGCAAGAAGGGATTTTTCAATCCAAACTTGTTTCATGGCGGGTCTTCTCCTATAAAATTCGTCGGAATAGAAAAAAGACTTGGGTTGGCCGTACTGGGCATTTTTACAATTGCACTCATAATTGAGGTGCCCGGTTTTCTTGCAATAATTACAAAATTTAAAACTAGAGCTCCCCCTTACAAAAACAGTGGGAGCATGGGAGGTGGAAGCTTGGTTGGTGTAGCCAAGTCCATTGGCGGTTCTAGAAACACGTTGAGAACCAAGGAGTTTTGAAAGGTTTTGTTCTCCGTTGGTGAATTTGGCTAGGGTCTCCCTTAGGTCTTTGATGGTTGATTCCATGGAATCAACATTTGGAAAATTTTGGATTTTAAGGGTCAACTCTTCCTTCTCTTTGAGAAGTTGTTCTTTTTTGGAAGAGAGTTTTTTGAAATTCTTTTTTAAAGCAACGAATTTTGAAGATAGTTCATGAAAACCATTTTCAAGTTGGTCTCTAGCGTATTGGAGATCCTCATAGGATAAATGATTTAAAGAATTGGAATTTGAAGAACAAGAGGAGGAGTCGGAAGATGTTACCTCATGACATGCCATTAGGCATTTCGTACCGTTGTCGCTTGAGGAGGAGGAGGAGGATGAGGAGGAGGTGTCACTCCATGTCGCCTTGAGGACCTTTTTCTTTCCTTTTTCCTTTTGCGTGGCCCGTTTTTTGTTGAGTGGGCAATCGGTCTTGTAATGGCCCTTTTCGCCGCACCCGTAGCATTTTACCTTGGGCTCGGTTCTTGCGGTGGGTTCTTGCTTTCGCGCCTTGCGGGATTTCTTCTTCTTGTGCTTCTTCATAAACTTGTGCATTTGGCGGGCGAGATTCTCCATTTCCGAGTCGCCGCTTGAAGATGAAGTAGATGAAGATGATGATGAGGAGGAGGAGCTTACTTCTTTTTGTACCTTGAGGGCGATGTTCTTTGGTGTCTTCATTGGTGTTCCCTCCTTTTGAGCTTGCCTCCTCATCGTGATCTCATAAGTCATGAGAGATCCGATGAGCTCCTCTACCGGCATATTTTTGACGTCCTTAGCTTCTTGGATCGCCGTCACCTTAGGTGCCCATGAGCTCGGAAGGACCCATAAGATCTTCTTGACCATCGTCTCGGCTGAAACATCATCACCAAGATATTTCCTTCCATTGCACACGTCAGTAAAGCGAGTAAACATATCGGAAATAGACTCATTTGGATGCATTGAAAATGACTCAAAATCTTGCCTATACATATCCAATCTAGTGTCTTTGACTTTGTTAGTGCCCTCATGAGTTACTTCTAAAAGTTTCCAAATTTCATGTGAGGAGGTGCAAGTAGACACTCGATTGAATTCATTTCGGTCAAGGCCGCAATGAAGAGCATTCATGGCTTTGCCATCAAGCTCAAAATTTCTAATGTCAGCTTTGGTCCATTTGGATTCGTCGGGGGAAGACAAAGAATAACCTTGCATGACAATTTTGTAAATAGGATATCCTATGCTTCTTAAAAAAGTGGTCATGCGGGTTTTCCAATAATTATAGTCGGTCCCATCAAAAAATGGAGCCCGACCCAATGAGAGGCCCTCGGGGGCGAAAGAGGTTGATGCCATCTTAATGGATCTTAAATTTGAAACCGGGTTAGGGTATTACTCAAACTATCCCTCTGATACCAATTGTTGGGTCGGAAGAAAAAGCGAGGATGATGGCAAGAGGGGGTGAATTGCCTTTTAAAAAAGATTGACAAATTAAAATCAAAGTATGTGCAGCGGAAAATAAAAGAGGCAAAACACACAAGAAATTGATAACGGAGTTCGGCCAAAACCCGGCCTACGTCTCCGCTCCCAACTCAACCGTTGAGAGATTCCTACCGCTTGCTTTTCAATGGTTTTAGCAAGAAACCCACTAGGCTTTGAGGTAGCACTAGGACCTATTACAGCTTGCTTTTATTGGTTTAGCAAGAACCCACTTGCTTTCAATGGAATAGCAAGAACCCACTAGCCTTTTTAACGGGTGAAGGCTAGCTCACCGAAAACTCAAGCCTTTTAAAAGGAAAGGCTTGAAGAAACCTCTTCACACCTTAGTGGTGATGTGAAACCCAAAAGAAAGAGGGATGAGAGAAGAGTTTGGGGTTTGTAGGCACAAACCCAATTTTAAAGCTCAAAATAATTAAAACAATAAAACCCGATATGAGGAGAAGCCTTGGGCGCCTTTGAATGATTGGAGATGTTGAAGGCCGCTTCCAAGCTTCTTGAGGTGCTCCTTGGATTGGAAATTGGTTGGAGCACTTTGGGCTCCTTGAGGAAATCCGCCGGAGGTTCGCCAAAATGATCAACAATGTGTCCGGTGGCTTGGGTAAGGTTCCGGGGCTTCCTAGGCCTTTATTTATAGGCTAGGAACCTTCAAGTATCCGTTGGAGGGCTTTGGAGCCGTTGGAAAAGGCCTCGGAGCCGTTGGAGGCCAAAACAGGGTTGACTGGTCAAAGCCAACGGCTAGTTTGACTGGTCTACCGGCTGGCCGGTGCAGGGCCACTGGCTGGCCGGTGCCTTGGATGTTGAGAAGTCCTTCTGCCCAGGCAGCACCGGCCGACCGGTTCCAGAGCCACCGGCTGGCCGGTGGGCAGACAGTAGCCATCACTATTGGGGCTGGGTGCCACCGGCTGGCCGGTGCTGAGGCCACCGGTTGGCCGGTGGGGAGGCAGTAGCTACCCCTTGAGTCTGGGTGCCACCGGCTGGCCGGTGGTCAGGCCACCGGCTGACCGGTGGAACCTGGCAGTGGGCAATGCCTCTGCCAGGTCCACCGGCTGGTCGGTGCTATCACACCGGTTGGCCGGTGGACTGAATTTCAGTCCACTTTTGGCTTCTTCTTGGCCTAAGTCCTTGACAAACTTTTTCCTATCAACGCAAACACTTAAAACAAGATTAGTGAAACAATAAGGTGATTGTGATCATGAAAATCAAACAACGAGGGGAACGAGATGTACAACACCCTTTGCATTAAGGATATTGATTAATACGACTAACTCCCCCTTAGGCTTTGAAACTCTAAGGATCGTATTCAGATTCCCATAGTGATAGATAAGAATGTCTTCTTTAATGAAAAAGCTCCCCCTTAAACAAACTCTTTTTAGAGGTTTTCATTTTCTTAAGGATATTTTTCTTCCCCCCCTTTGATAAACTCTTATTAGAGTTCTTCTTTTTCTTAAGGATCTTTTCCTTCTCCCCCTTTGTGATTTTCAAAAAGAATTGGAGGGAATGAAAAAAAACAAAGTACCTGAAAAATTAGTAATCACAACAATAGAAATGACAAGAACAAATTTCATTAAATTTGAAATCTCAGCAACAAAAAATACAACAAAAAGATCAGATTTGGTTATTTCAGATCTTTTTCCTTCGACATGAGCCCATTTAGAATAGTCTTGATCTTCTTCAGGTCTTTATGATCTTCTTCAGCTTGCTTCTCTAAGAAAACTATTCTTGCGGATTGAGCTTTAATTTTTTCTTCCAGGGCTTTCATCTTTTCTTCCTGAGCTTTGATCTTCTCTTCCTAAGCCTTCATCCATTCTTCAAAATCGATCCGATGATCCCTTTCAAACATCCAGTTTTGAGAAACGGAATTCAGCTTCCCATTCAGATCTCTCACTTCTTGAATCCAGAAGTTCTTTTCTTCTGTCAACTTCACTTCAAAGGATGCAGTTAACTCATTTATTTTCTCGTCCTCGGTCTCAAAAGCTTCTTTAACATTGTCTTGTAACTCATCGAACAACATCATCTCTTCCACAGTCTTCATCGACCAATTTGTCATCCTCTTTCGAGATCTTCTATGAGCTTCGTAACCAACAAAAAACATTTTGAACTGAGCCTCAATCTCAACACACTTGTCCATAACCATAGATACGGAGTCAGTTTTATGATTCAAATCATGTTGGAGCATCTGGCATCTTGAGTCAATACTAGAGAAGGTCGGAATGGTTCCCACCAACTTCTTTAAGGACTGAACAACAAAGTCATGCCCCAACGAGGATGACTCCTAATCTGATATTTTTCATGGAGATTTTTCTTCCTCAATAAGCTACAACTTCCTTTTCGACGAATCACCATATTCTCTCTTCTTGCTAGCCACTGATTTTAGAGTTTCAACAAGGATTTGCTTTCCCTTGTCTTTTTTCGGAATCGATTATTGATCAGGAGTTTTCTTCTCGCAAGTAGACACTTGAACAATCTCCTCACCAACTTTTTGAACAAAATCTTCCTCATTCTTATCCTTCTCTGGAGTTACTAACTTAGAGGATTCGGCCTCTGAAGTTCGGAGTGATAGATGTTCCGAAGGTGATCCTTTATAATCATCCACTTGTTTCAAAAGATATCCTATTTCACCACTACCTTCAGAAACTTCTTCTTCCTCTCCCACTTTCTGAATCTGATCGATTTGCTCATAATGCTCAGCTGTAGTCTCTTCCGGAAAATCAAGGTTTCTTCCTGAAGTCTCGGGTAGAGATTTTAAGGAGAAAGATCTCGGAAGTGGAATGCTTCCGGATACCATCTCATTAAATTTCAACAAAACATGAACTGCCTCGGCTTCTGACATCTTCTTCATAAGCTTCTTTTCCTTTACTTGTTTTTGATGATCATCTGTAGTTTTCTCCTTCAGGGCCTTAGCTTCCGCAGGGTCCAATCCGAACTTCAGATCCCCTTATTTCCTTTTCTCTTTATCTGCTCTCCACTTCGCAACAACCTCATCAGGATAGGTCTTCTTCTTCTTTGGTTTGGGAGGTGCGGTTTGAGCTTCCTTAGACTTAGGATCTTCAACTTCAGCTGCAACTTCCTTCAACATTCTTTTCTTTACTGGTTTGGATGATTCCGGTTCAGCAGCCTTCGGAACCGTTTCTTCTTGATTAGGCAAATCAACGAACTCACCAATCTACTTGTTGAAAGCCACATCCATCCACTTAAGGGTGTCATCACTAACCAAAAAAATTTTACAAACCCTTGGCTTTGATCTGCAAGCTTCCTTGAAAGATTCAAGGCACCGAACTATCAACTTTGATAATATTACTGGGTACATTACGATTTGTGCTCAGATATTTCCCTTCTTAGGATTCTCAATGGTTATAAGAATGTGCCTCATGAAGTTAAAATTCCATAGATTTATCAGGAAATCTAAGATATAGATCTCACTCTTCTTCAAGCTGTCGTTATCACCTTTCCTCGGTATGATAAGCCCTTTCACCCATAACTCTAGAATCTGGAAGTTTGTGGATAGACTTTCAATCTTTGGAGCCTTGTTATCAGCCAGTCCGAGAGCTTCTAAGGCTTTTTCTTTGTCGAAGCTACCCATAGTGTCTGGCAATACATGAGAAATAAATTCAACTTCTCATTCATAGGATAGCCCTACCAAGCTTGCTGCCTTGGTATAAGTCAACTTATAAGTCTTACCATAAGACTTGAAAGAAAATTTTTCCTTATTATCTTCCTGGAAGAAGGAAACTATTTCATAGAACTCAACAAGTAACTCTGTAAAAAAATCATATTGAGTCCCCGGTTTGGATACAACAACATCTTCCCAGCCATTCAACTTAATGTTCTTTGAAATAAGAGAATCATAGTTGTTGAAAAAATCCGGATGGACTAACCTTTCTCTGTAAACTAACCATTGCGAAATAGGCTTAGTGGATGACTTTTTTTTGAGATGCTAACTCCGCAGACATTCGGATCTGTAATCCTCTGAGAAGTTCGGAACGGAGAAATCTGAGGTTCGGAAAGGCCTTAAAACAGAGGGGTAGAGCTTCGGGACGCGAGAGCTTGAAATCGATGTGGGATGAGTATTTGGGTCCCCTTTATATAGGCAATGAAACGACGGTTCAACTTCCTTGGTTGATCTAACGGTTGGAATGAGCTGAGATCAGATCTGATGGTTGAAAACTTGAATCCGATCTTTTTGAGGTTTTTATTAAATAAAATAATTAAGAAAACTATAATCCAAAAACATAATACAAGAAAATGCCAGCAAGTAAAGTATGACTACGAAAACATGAGTAAGGAAATCATACCTTTCGGATTGGCTGTGGAGGATTATTCATAATGGATAATATAAATAGATGATTATAAAAAAAACATTATTATGAAAAGACAAATTTCTCAAAAATTTACTACGGAAAATAATCTCAGTATGAAAAACTCAGTACGAAAAAGTCATTATGAAAAACACATTTCGAAAAAAAATCGGTACAAAAATCTGGTTATGAAACTGTCACTACGTAATTTTCCATTCCGGAAATTTTTAATACGAACACTTCCATTACAGAAGTATTCTGTACGAGAATGTCCATTTTGGAAAATTTTAGTTCCGGAAGTTCCAATCCAAAAATATTCATTCCGAAAAGTTTGAAAACAAATTTTGAAAAACTTTGTTAAAAAAACAATCAAATGTACTCCCCCTATGAAATGGAGTTTATTACTGAAAGGAGACTTTTTTTTCAACAGAAATTTAATTAAGAAATATTACCTTACGGTTATCATTCCTAACTTATGTTTAATATATTCAAATCTATCAGAAGGCAAAGATTTTGTGAAAATATCAGCAAGTTGATCTTACGTTCTGATAAACTGAAGAATAATATCTCCTTTAAGTGTGTGATCCCTAAGAAAGTGATTCCTAATATCTATGTGTTTTGCATGGGAGTGATGTGCAGGGTTTTTACTGAGGGCAATGGCACTTGTGTTATCACACAAAATTTGAGTTTTAGTAAAACTCAGGTCATAGTCTGTGAGTGTGTGTTGCATCCACCCCACTTGAGCACAACAATTTCCAGCTGCTATATATTCAGCTTCAGCAGTGGAAAGTGCTACAGAATGTTGCTTCTTACAGGACCAAGAAACTAAAGAATCTCCTAAGAAATGACAAGTTCCGGATGTACTTTTTCTATCCATTCTACATCCACCAAAGTCAGCATCAGAAAAGCATTTTAGAACAAAATCATTTCTGGAAGTATAAAAAAATCCTAGATCCATGGTTCCCTTAAGGTAGCGAAAAATTATTTTTACTGCCTTTAAGTGAGATTTCTTAGGATTAGATTGATATCTTGCACATAAGCATACTGAAAACATTATGTCTTTTTGACTAGCTGTTAAGTAAAGTAGACTTCCAATCATACCTCTAACAGATGTTTGATGTACTAGTTTCCCAGCTTCGTCAAGATCTAAAGAGTTTGAGGTACTAATGGGAGTACTTATACTCATAGTGTTGTCATAACCATACATTTTAAGAAGATATTTAATATACTTATGTTGAGATATGTAGGTTCCTTCTAGTTTTTGAGATATTTGAAAACCAAGGAAAAATGTTAACTCACCCATCATACTCATTTCAAACTCAGATTTCATTAGATTTGCAAAATAATCAGTCAAAGATTGCTGAGTTGAACCAAATATAATATCATCAACATAAATTTGAACAATCAAAACATTTTTCTTATCTTTCTTTATAAAAAGGGTTGGATCTTCCTTTCACTTAACATAGTTATTTTGAAGCAAAAATCCAGTGAGTCTATCGTACCATGCTCGTGGGGCTTGTTTAAGGCCATACAAAGCTTTGGTAAGTCTAAAAACATGTTCAGGATGTTTTGTATCTTCAACGCCAGGAGGTTGTTCAACAAAAACTTAATCTTGAACATAACTGTTAAGAAAAGCACATTTCACATCCATTTGGAAAAGTTTGAAATTAAAGAATGCTGCAAAGGCAAGTAGAATACGGATAGATTCAAGTCTAGCTACTGGAGCATAGGTTTCTTCATAGTCTATTCCTTCTTGCTGATTATAGCCTTTAGCAACAATTCTAGCTTTATTTCTTACTATGACTCCATTTTCATCACATTTATTTCTGAAAATCCATTTTACTCCAATAACAGTAGTTTCCTTAGGTCTTTCAACCAAGGTCCAGACTTTATTCCTTTTGAATTCATTTAGTTCATCTTGCATGGCTTTGATCCAATCATCATCACCTAAAGCTTCATTAGTGCTTTTAGGTTCTAATTGGGAAAGAAATGCTAGATGTTCTACTTCATTTCTTAAGGAAATTCTAGTCCTTACAGGTGGATTTACATCACCAATGATACTATCACTGGGATGATTCTTAAGAAACACATGATTTGGGTTTTGTAAAACTTATTCATCAACATAGTTTAGAAAATCTTCTGGGGTAAATGTTTCAGAAGTATCTTCTTGAATAATTTCCTTATCAGAAGGTTCTTCTATCAAAGGTTGATAATCAGTTTTTGAAAACACATCCGAGGAAGAAGGCTGGGATGGTTTAAAAACAAAAGGATCTGATTCATCAAACATTACATGAACTGTTTCTTCAACAAAGCAAGTATTTTTATTAAAAACTCTATAAGCCTTAGAGGTTGTGGAATATCCTAAGAAAATCCCTTCATCAGATTTTGGTGTGAATTTATGTAAATTATCTTTAGTATTCAAAATGAATACTTTGCAACCAAAAACCTTGAAGTAGGATAGTCTAGGTTTTCTACCATTCGATAACTCATAAAGAGTTTTATTAAGAAAAGGTCTAATTAAAACTCGATTTATAGTATAACAAGCAGTACCTACTGCTTCAGCCCAGAAATGTCTATCAAAAGAATATTCACTCAACATGGTTCTAGTTATCTCTTGAAGAATTATATTTCTTCTTTCAACAACACCATTCTGTTGAGGAGTTCTAGGTGCTGAAAAATTGTGAGTAATACCTTTCTTACTACAAAAAGTTTCAAAATCAGAATTTTGAAATTCTCCTCCATGATCACTATGAATAGTTTTCAATGGATGGTTTTTTTCATTTTTAACTTGAGCTCTAAAAATTTTGAAATATGAAAATGCTTCAGACTTCTTTGCTAGAAAATAAGCCCAAGTAAATCTAGTGTAATCATCAACTAGAACAAACACATAGTATTTGCCTCCAATACTTACAGTTTGTGTTGGACCAAAAAGATCCATCTGTACTAACTATAATGCATCAGTTGTTGAGACTTCACCGATTGACTTAAAACTAGATTTATGTTTCTTGCCATATTGGCAAGGATCACAAACTTTAGAAGAATCAAATCTAAGCTCCGGTAGATCCTTAACTAGTTTCTTCTTAGAGAGTTTACATAGGTTTCTAATATTACAGTGTCCTAATCTTCTATGCCATAACTAGGAATGATCTTCCATTACACTTAAGCAAGGTAAATCTTGGCTTCTAAGATCATCTAAGTTCATAGTGTAAACATTCTCTTGCCTGTTGGCTGAGAGAATAAATTCTTCCTTTGAATTGTGAACTAAACACTTATCATTCCTAAAATTAACAAGGTAACCTTCATCACATAATTGACTTATGCTAATGAGGTTGTTCTTAAGACCCTTATCAAAAAGAACATTTGAAATCAAGGTTTTACCAAGAAAAACAATATTACCAATACCAACAATCTCTCCCTTAGCATTATCTCCGAAAGATACCTTTCCTCCTTTCGTTTTGATAATCTTTTCAAAAATTATTTTGTTACCAGTCATGTGTCGGGAACATCTACTATCCATGTACCACGTATTGTAGCTGATACTCTCTTTGTTTTCCTGAAATTAATAAGAAAATTAGATTTTCGGAATCCAAACTTGTTTGGATCTGAGATTTCCAGACAATAAAATTTTTGGTATCCACATCTTCTTAGAAAAGTAAGCTTTGTGAAATCCTAGAGATTGGATTTTGTTTAAGGAACAATTCTTTGCCCAGTGACCACCACATTGACACTTGGTACAAAATGGGGCACTTTGAGGAACAAAATAATTGTTACTGAAAATAGGTTTTGCATGGGTATAACAAAATCCGGATTTATTTCTTAAAGGTTGTATTTGGGAATACATCTTATCACAATTTTCATTACCATGGGTAAAGTTTGATAAACATTTCTTTAAGGAAAAAATTTCGGACCTGAGTTTTACAACCAAGTTTTTATCCTCGAATTCCTTAGTTTTAAAACTAGAGTTATGCTCGAAAACATTTTTCTTAGAAATTACTTTTTCTAACTCATTAGAAAGTTTATTCTTCTCAGAAAATACTTCCTCAAGATTTTTTGAAATATTTTCAAAACTAGCATTTTTCTTATCAAGATCTTTAGAAAGATCTGATATCTCTTTTGTATGAATAGATTTCCTAGAATTTGCCTTATCAAGTTTCTTATTGAGTTTGGAATTCTCAATTTCAAGAAGTTCAGCAAACCTAGAGACTTCTTCATAAGTAGGTAAAGTATTTTCTTCATCAGAAGATGATTCTTCATCAGAAGAGTTATAATACTTACTATCATTAGAATTTAACGAAACATTGGTCAATGATTCAGCATTTCGCACCTTATCCATAAAACAATGATTATCAATAGGTAATCTGTCTATAAGACCAAGATTCTTCTGTCCTGAAGATTCATAATCAGAAGATTCATCTGAAGAGTCACCACCACTGGCACTCCAGGTATCGTTTGCTTTCAGAACATTCTTAGCATTGGATTTATAATACTTCTTTCTGTTCCTGTCTAAATGTCTTTCCTTCCATTCTTTCTTTTTGAGCATAGGGCAATCTGGTCTAATATGTCCAGCTATTTTACATTTATAACAAGTAACTTCTCCATCTTTCTTATATTTTCTTTCATTTTTCTTATACTTGGATTGGAAATTTCTTTGTCCAGGTATCTTGTTTATCCTTCGAGCAAGATTGGATAATTAATTTTCAGAGACTTCACTCTCACTTGATTCAGATTGGAAAATAACTTTCTTAGACTTGGATCTGGTTACTCTCTTAGGAGTCTTGGCTTTCATCTGATTTGAAGTTGTTGTAAAAGCAACAGTACCATTTCCATTCTTTTTCTTGATATTTTCTGCATCTCTCTTCATTCTGGTTTCATGTTGTAGAAGAGTTCCAAAAAGATCATCAAGAGTAATTTGAGTAACCTTCCTGTTTTCATCTATAGCTATTCTCTTGGATTCCCACACATTGGGCATAATATCAAAAATCTTATCCACAAGAGCTTCATCATCTAGACCATTCTCTCCCATAGATTGTAGACTATTGACGATAGTCTTAAATCTCTATTCAACTTTACAGATAGGTTCTCCATAAGGAAAATTGAATCCATGATATTCATCTCTAAGCATAGCTCTTCTAGTCTCAATCACTTTTGAAGTCCCAAAGTGTGTAACCTCTAACTTCTTCCATATACAATTAGATGCTTCACAAGAAGAAATTTGGCTATATATATTTCTAGTCATTGAACAAATTAAAGTATTGCGTACCTTATAGTTGAGTTGATATTCTTGCTTTTCCTGGTTAGTAAAGGTTCTAACTTCCTTGTCAGGAATTTTATAATCACCAGTAAGCATAACAAAGTTGTCTACTCCAGTATTAATAACAAAAGTCTTCATTCGATCTCTCCAGTATTCATAATCATTAACATCAAAGATCGGTGGTCTTGTCGGATTTAGATTGTCAATTGAACCAACATTGACTCCAGCCATACTTAAAATAAGTTTGCACACACAAACTTGTTAGTAGAAAAGATTCGTAATAACAAAGTTCGGAATGAGAAAAGTTCGGAATTAGAAAAGTATAGAATGGTAAAGTGAGCAAGAAAATTTTATATATGAGTACAAGTATTTTAGAGACCTGCTCTGATACCAAATGTAAGATTGGTATAGAGTATGAGGTTTCCAACCTATGATACCAATTGTAGGATCGAAATAATGATGTAGATGCTCAATATACAAGAGGGGGGTGAATTGTATACTTTAAAAATTACTTTGGAACCTTTAAAGTTAGTTAAGAATAACTATGTTTTCTTTAAGAGAAGGAAAGGGCTAAGCTTAACAAAGTTAAACTAAGTAGATTCACAACACCTCTTAATTCCAAATGCAAACTTGAAAAGAGATTCCGAACGTAGGTTCCGAAAATATGGTTCCGGCAATCGAAACTTAACAAAAGATTACAAAGTGATATTCTACCTTAAAGCGTATAGAATCTAAATGAATCAGAGTACAAGTAAGGATGTATAAGAATGCTATACTTTCCTTATAACACAAAATGCAGCGGAATATAAAGTAGTAGTTAAACTACAAGTAACAAGATATAAGTCTTTTAACCCAAAGAGAAGGGTATCCAACAACCTTGGATAAAGGTCCCTTGATTTATACTTTCAAGCAAGTCTGTCTTACCCACACCAGGGTAAGCCCTCGATACGAAGATCAGAGTCTCTGTCTTGCTATCCACGCAAGCCCTCAACTTCAAGGTAGTTGGCAACTTCTGTATTCCTCAGCAAGGAAGCCCTCGAACTTCATGGTAGTCGGCAACCTCTGTCTTCCTATCCCCGGAAGCCCTCGAATGTAATCACCGTCATTTGGAGTCGCACGAAGCTTTGATAGTTAATAAGAGCCTCTCTCTCTAGAAATCACTTCAAGCATGTAATCACATGAGTAGAAGATCTTTCAGCCTTTCAGCACTTGCAACATCTTGTATGCACAAAACAAAATTTTTCATCTGTCATCAGTATCGAGCTCTTTCAAATGAGCTCCTATTTATAGGTAAGGTCGGCTCCTTCTCCAAGGGTCATATTTTCCTTAAAGATCGGAGGGACCTGTACACATGTCACTTAGACAACGGTTAATAAGAAATAGAATAGACGACATCGTTTTATAACAAAACAAGTGTAACAGAATGTACGACATCGTTTTAAACTCTAACATAAAAGTTCCGAATGAAAACTTCGGAGTGAAGGTTCGGAGTGTAAGGAACAATAATAAAGAGTAGACAAATTATAGAAATGTAAGCAATATAGATGTTCGGAGTCTAACCAAAATATTTTTCGGAGTCTGAATTAATTCAGAGTGTATAAAACAAAGATGATCAGTTTCTATTTAATAGGTGAATTTGGAATGGGAATTTGGAATGAGAATTTGTCATCAGAATTCGTAATGAGAATTCTTCATCAGAATTCGTAATGAGAATTCTTCTTTAGAATTCGTAATGAAAATTCCTCATCGGAATTCAGAATGAGAATTCATCAACAGAATTCGTAATGAGAATTAATCATTAGAATTTTTATTGAGAATTTGTTATCGAACTTCATAATAATTTGTATCCTGAATCTGGAATAGAACTTAGTTAGAGTTCATATCCTGAATTCGGAATGAAAACATCCTTATAGTTCTTATCCAGAAATCGGATCTTAAAACAGAATGCTTCATATCAATGATTCAACGATTCCGTGAAAATGAATCTGAATCTCATACTTAAGAAAAATATGAATGAAAATATGATAAGGATAATTTTTCTTATAAAAGCGGTTTTCCTTAAGAAAGCAATTTTCCTTATATAAGCGATTTTCCTTAAGAAAGCAATTTTCCTTATAAAAGCGATTTTCCTTAAGAAAGCAATTTTCCTTATAAAAGTGATTTTCCTTAAGATAAGGTGTTTTTGATTTTCAAAACAAGAAGGAATGGAAAAGTCATAAGGAAAACCTTATTGAATCAACATCCCTAACTTATTCCTAGAATTATTTCTTTGGGGATTAATAAAACCAAGAAAGCCTTTTTGTGCAAACATAAGGATTGGCCCAAATTTGAGGTAACATCCATCCTAAAGATTATTTGTTTTTATTTTCTTTATCCACCATATAAATATTCTAATTACATGATTATATTATGATAAATATTTCATCAATATTAATATTTGTTTTTGTTTTAGTTTTTTTACATTAACTTACAAACACTTTGATCGAATTGGTAATAAACATACATTTCATGTGTATAGAGAACCACCACCTCACGAAATGATGTTGCTCATTTTTTACAATCCATCAAGGATTGGAATTATGATGGAAAATATATTTTTTATCATATATATAATACTTATGATGTCTTTATGATTATATAATTTTTATATAAAACAAACCACCATTGTTTCATTTTTTAGTAAATACTATTACTTCGTTTAAGGGAATGTGGATTACCGCATCCTCAAAGTGATGTGATTCTCTCCCACAATACATGGAATGCATTATGGGTGTGTTTAGTGAACATATATGATATATTATATAATAATGATGTGGGAATGATATTATAAATTTATACATATATTTCATTTACTATCTTTCTTTTAATATGATAATAAATCAGTAATAACATGCATGCATATATATCGCCTTTGGTTTCCATGAATGGTGTTTTCCATTTCTAATTAATATAGTTTATATAATATTAAAAAAATATACTGAATATATATTATATGTATATCATTTTTTACATTCTAGAAATAAAAAAATCATGATCAATGTAATAGGATCCTGAATAATAAGAAAAATCATATAAAAAAACAAGGCGGATATGACAAAAAACAGAACATTAACATTGATACTTAAATAAATAAGAAATATAAAATCAAAAAAAATTATATATGTTATTAGATATAATAATATTGTTCTCTAATAGATGAATGATAATATTATATTAATTGTACAATACGTCTGAATGTGAATGAATAAATTCAAGACTTAAGGTATTGGTTTTCTCATATCACTTTTACTTATCATGACACCCAATCCATATTCACTAATTATTTATTATTTGGGTTGTGTATTCCCCAAATGTATTTTTTATATGATATATAAAGTTATTGTTTTTGGGAAATTTACCTTATTTGAGACACATTCCATTTTATGAACCTATATCTTTTTATGTGGCGTATATACTACCTTGTGCATGTTATATCATGAATATCATTTTTATAATGATATTTTAAGCTGCATGTATATTTATTATTTAAATTTTATTATGATTCAATGATACCAACATGGTAATAATTAAATCCTATGATATCATCATTAATCGATATAGTTTATAAATATGTTTCCATTGATGATATCTTATGACCCATATATCAAAACGTTTCATGAATTTTACTAAACTTTAGTTAATCATGCTATATCCTTGTAATGGTATCATTTTATCACTCTTTGTTAATTTATATTATTAAAAAAATGTTTTTGTTAATAAAATATTTTTTTCTTTTCGATTAGAAATCTCTTCTGTTTCAAAATAATGTTTTCTAAAAGTGTTTTGTAAAATGTTTTAATATTATCCTATAATGAATAAAAGAAATCTATACCCATGTATTATATTTTTAATAGTATTTTTCAAATTATTATTATTTTCTTTTAATGATGATGGAACATTTTTAAACTTTTATGGTTAAAATGGAATGTTTGGTATATATGTACATAATTCTCTGGATGAAATTCATTTCAAAGAAAATTCCACTTTAATTTTACAAGGATATTTTTTTAAAATAAATTTTTTCATAATATTCTGAATTTTTTTTGATTTTAAAAAAAAAAAAAAGAAAAAGGGGCTTCATAAATTCATTTATGCTAAAAAATTATTTTAAATTATTTTCAAAGACTCCCTTATATGTTTGAAAAAGTTTCATGAAAACATTTTTTTTCTAATGATCTGAAAGCTTATAATCTGCGTTTTCAATGTATTTTCAATGTAAATTATATGTAAAATTTATTCAAGAATGTTTTAAAAATTTTCAAGGAAAACGGTTTTCAGAACATGTTCAAGATTCTGTATATGTTAACATGGTTCTTTTTAATGGAAAGTAGCCTTAAAATGTTTTTATTTTTTAAAAATAATTTTTAATGTGTAAACAATATTATCCTCAAGAAATTTTTTAAGCTATTTTTCATGATTCATTTTTTTTCAAAGTGGTCTAAAGAAAAATGATTTCTCAAAATGTTATGTGGTTTAGAAAAATAATTTCAACAAAAAATTCTTTTCCATGTTTTCATTCCAATTTTTTATCCATATATGATGAAATCCTTGGTTCTATTTTAAGATTTACAATGTTATTGATACAATGATAGTATTCATATTATTGTATAAAAGGGTCTTTGTTTGGATGGATTCATATTTTTGAATCCCAGTTCTCTTCAATAGGTTATTTCAAGATAAATGGTTTTGATACCTAATTTCCTTTACTATTTACTCATGGATGAAATGACTATGAAAAGTAAAAATTTTCCATAGGTTATGATATGAATAAATGTTTATGATACTCATTTCATTTCAGGGGTTATGATATGATGTTCATGTAACCTATGTCATTTTTTGGGCCAGGATAAAATTAATGTAATATTGTACATGTATGTATAAATTAGTTATGAGATAGTTGGGACCTATATATACATTCAATTAATTGGGTAATGAATTATATCTCATTAGTTGATGGCATGATACAAGTGGACAACCTTCATCCATAATGGGAAAAAGGTGTTTCCGTATCCACAATGGGGAACTAATGTTTCCTGATCCACTATAGGAAAGTGGTGCATCCTGATCCACTATGGGATATATGTGTGTCTTTATCCACTATGTTTACGGTATTGGAAGTTTATCTTGACTCATGAAACCCTTTTATATATGTATGATGTTGCCCCAAATATATGAAATTATGTTATAGTCCATGATAGATTTATGCTCACTTATCACCCCTATAACTATGGTCTTTTCAACTCCCAATATTTATGCTATGAAACTTGTTTTTGATCTTTGATATGCATGTTCTGATATTCTAATGTCATGGTCACATCATCAAACCCTTATTCTCATGTTTATGCTAACTTATCTCCATGTTTACACTTTCTCAGCATATCATATCACCCCTTTCTTATGTTTCCTTTCTCCTGCATATAAATAATGGTTTTAATTTGAATTAATAAAGGGAGATATCTTGGTCTAAATCATTGAATATCATACACCATGATAAAAACATTGTTCTATTTTTGCAAGTACAAAAAATATTATTGTCCTCACGCATTTATTTTTGAAATGGATTTAATATTCAACTCTAATGAAGTAATATACATGAATTTTATGCCTGTGATTCTATAAGAACAATGATATTTTTGTTTAGTAAGTCACATTCTTCAATTATGTGACCACGAGTGAGGGAATATACTTGAATTGTGAAAAAGAAAATAAAATTAACGAATGACCTAGATAAACATTTTTCATAGAGATCATTAGTTTTTTAAAATTCAATTACACTAGTAATTCCATATCATAATTTTTACATGATTTCATCGAGTTAGGTTTTTAGGAAAATGTGTACAGTATATATGGGTGGAATAATGCGAATATATGTTAAAATATATCTTGAAAATGCTAGTCACTACCCCTATATTCACACTACACAAGAGCGGAGAATTTATATTTGAGTACGATGCCCCTTTGATGAAGGTATTTTATTATGGATGAATGAAAATGAATATATTTATATCCTTTTCCCCATAATAATTGATGTTTCATGAAATTAACATCATACTACAAGATACACAATAAAAAAATATGTTGTTTTCATTATGTATTGTGATCCATTATTTCCATGAAAGTAATAATGAATAATTTTCAAATTAGTAGTTTTTAAATAACTTAACCTTATGAATGAGTTCATCAATAATCAATGAAGATAATTGGAGTCAATCAAGGACTAATACCATATGAATATTGGATATCGAATAATTTACCAGATTCACATAGCATTAAAGTAATTGCTACTACATCCATAATGATGAAAAAGAAATGCCTAATATTTTTGAATATAAAATGGACTAATATAAAAAAATTAAATTATGAAATTAATATTTCTTTTCTAAAGGCACAAAAAACAATAAATCTAATAGTTATTTATCGTGTCATAAGAGGATTATTTAAATATTCAAATTCTTGTCACAATAACTAAGGAAGTAAACCATCATACACTCAACATCGACAATAATGGATTATTTTGCTTTGGAAATAGCCTTTTTATTCCATTAATACAGGAGATAATGATACATGAATTTGATGATATCTAAGCCTATCCACGTCTATCCTCCCAAGATATACCATGATGTATTAAGATTTGAGAAAAAATTCTATAGGCCAATTTAAATAAGAATATCACATGTTAAACCACAGTATTCATGGAATATAATAAATCTAAGGTATATTTTCAAAAATACATGGGGATGGTGAAACTATTACCCCTGACAATACTAAAATAGTAGAATATTACAATTGACGTGACGACTAGTTTAATAATAATAATAATTGAAAAAATGAAATAAGTGTTGGTGTAGATTTACTCATCAGGACATCATAATTAACAAAAATTAGAATAGATAACTTACTTGTCAACATGAAATGATATATGTCAATGAATTTATGAGGCCCTATTAAGAACTACATTAAATTTTATTAGATCAAGATCAATTATTCACAACTAAATTTCAGTGGGTTCTTCATCATGCCCTGATTACCAATATAATCATTAATTGTTTTCCCTATAGACTATTTTATAATATGAAATAAAAATTCATATACATAAAAGACACAGTAATATCCTTCTCAACGTACCTCAATGAGGACTAAGAAAAATATATTCCATTTTTTACTATTAATAAAACAATAGTTCCCATTCATGTATTTTGATGGACTCGGATAAGTCATTATATTATAAGAGATTGCAGAATATATTAAGATGGGGTGATGTTGGTGTACCAAATATGTGAGGGACTGAAATTGTGTTAGAGTTTATAGAGAAGGTTGAAGGGGTATATTAAAAAGTCAATTCTTTCGAATGCGGATATATGTTTTATGATTAAATTAATATAGGAAACATGGAATTAGATGTAGGAGGTAACATGTTCCTTTATATACCTCCTTTGAAATACTACATGTGATTTGTAAAAAAGAGACTTCATACTATATCAATATTAGATCCTCTAGGTTCCTTGATCATATAGAATATATTTCAAACTTCCACTATATATGGCTCATGTACGTTATTTAATCCATGTATCTCTACTGGGAAACTATATACCTGATCAATTATTTGTACCGAATCTAGAAGTGGTACAACTTGAAAAAACCTCTATTATATGGATAAATCCATTACTATAAAAACAAATTTGTATGTAATAGAATAACACTCCTTGTCAATTTACAGTGGAAACACCTTATATTCGGATAGACAGTATGTGAATCTAGGGATTCAATGATATATAAGTAACCACATCTATTGTCAACTGATGATATGGGTAAAAATATAAAAGGGAAATTTTCAACAAGGAGGTGTGATGTAATAACCTGATCATTTTAAAATCATTTCTAAATTAATCAGCTTTTTATATTTTGGAATATAGAATAAAATTAAATGTGTGCACCAAATAATGAATTCCAAAACTATTTTATTTCATCAATATAAAAATATTAAAATTAATTATATAAATACTTTAAAATATAAAAATTAATATATTTTGATAATAAAAAATTAATAACATAATAATAATTATAATAAAATACATTGGGACATGGAAGCCATAATTTTAACATAAACAGGAAAAATTTTAATAAAATATTAAAAATATAATTGAATGAATACTAAAACAGGTGGTAAATATAAAAATTGATGTACTAAAATGTTGAATGATGTAAAATATTTGAATATATTGACACTACAAATACATTATGATCATTTTATAATAACTCAAATACTAGAATAGTAATTGAATATTTTATTAGAAACATTGTTATTTGAATTCTAAATTATGTATTGTAATAATAAAATTATTTGAAATTAACATTTAAAATGAATATTATATTTACAAATTAAAATTATTATTTCCTAAAATTAATTTTCAATTAATGTAACTGAAATTAAACATATGTGCATATTTTTAAAAAGTTGTGATTTAACAAATTTTATATAATCATTATTTTTTAATTTCAAATCTTTAAATCAAATTATCTGATCTACAAATAATTTTTTATTAAAATTAATATAATGTTTTTAGAATTATCTTGTCAAATTTATCCAAGAATGTTTTATAGAAATTTTATGATGAAATTAAATTCTTAATCGTATAGTGAAAATCATATTTTTTAAAAATTGATTGATTAAAGAAGATATATTGATGTAACAATGATATAATTAATTATTTAATGGAATTATCTACACAAAATAATCCTAATACGATGAATAATGGATTTAATTACAATAATAATAATTATTAAACTAAATCTGTGATTTTTAATGTATTGACATATAAACTATTCTATTGAAAATCTATATTATGTTTTATCCTATTATTTTTTGTATAAATGAATAAATTTTGTGGAAGAAGGGTTTGAAATCTAGTAAATTGTTTTTAAGAAAATAATATAAATTGATTAAATTTAATTCAATATTTCTAGTCATGGTATTGGTATTAAATTTTATCCCATATATTAATTACAAATACACATCCCCTTCATATATAAATACCCAATCTCACCTCCATGAACTGTCACTTCCAAAATCCATTAAATTGGATTTTCCCCATTTTATTTTTTGGGCCTTATTATGTATTTATTTCCCTTTTATTATCACCCCACATCAAGCTATAAAATAATTCTTATCTTTATAATAGAGGAATCCAAATATATAAGGAAAATATCTTTTTTTATTTCAATACTCCTCTTCAATATTTTTATTCACTTATTCCCCTCTAAAAAATAAAAATAAAATAAAGACAATTTTATATTAAATTTATATTAGTGATATTATCCTACAATAAAATTATAAAGATAATATATATATATATATATATATTCTCTCCCACTTTACTCCAAACGATTATTTTATGGTCGGTATTATTAGCCATGGATAATGTTTTCAATTCACTAGGAATCATTAGCCATAAAACGATTAGATTAATAAGACTATTTATATATATATAAGCTTTATTAAATAATATAAAATTATTATAAATTATTTATAAAATATATATATATCTCTCCCTATTATTGAAAAAGTCTCATTAATGGATGTTCATGTTGCCTACAGGGACATTGTTAATTATTCAATTACAATCATCATCATTATTTTCTAGTATTTCCAATATATGATATATATGATATATATATATTTTATGATTCAATAGGCATCATTACTGGTTTTTAAATAAAAATGATATCAAAATAATGAACTAAAAATCTTCAGAGGACAATTAAAAAATGTTTTCTAAATATTTTATCTTGAATGTAAATTTAATAAATAAATTCTAGAGACTAATATTTATAAGTATTTACAAAATTTAATTTAATATAATTACAAACTAATTATTTAATAAAAATTACATGATTATAATAAAATATGATTATAGTTATATAAGAAAAAACAATTGGTAAGGGAACGTTGAAACACATTCTTCTTCTCCTGGGATAATCTTAAACATATCTCTCTTTTCCACAACATTCATCCAAATCCTCACTAAATATATTCAAATTTTATTTTAGTTAATTTTATCTCTTTTTTTATTTCTTGTTGAATCCTTTTTTCTATTTATATGGGATGAATTACTAGTCATCTCCCATTATATTAATAATTTATTGTTACATAGCAAAAATTGAATAATATTATATAGTTTATCCTGTTCTTCATGACCCATCTTCTTTTACATGATGAATCCAATCAATATATAAAATAATTTATCCTCATATTATATTTGAAACCTCTATGTATTCTTATCAAAAAGATTACTAATTAAATAATCAGGGATTATATTTTTTTCTCATGGGTCTATTCCGTTTTAATTCACTGTATAAAACAATTTTATATATAAAATGATTGATTATGAGGATAATGTTATTTAACACTTGGGAAAATAATTTTATATTCCTATAATTGATTGTGTAAGTGACTATATATCAGGATATATTTATGAGTACTCTTGATTTAATTATTTATTACTACAATATTATTCATGTACAAGACAAAATAGTTGTGTCCAAAATATTATGATGTCATAGAATTAATCCATAGATTATTTCTATGATGATTCCTTTGTATTCGTATAACATATTTAATGTTTTTTTTAAAATAAATTACAAATTATTTGGATTATAATCCAATGATATTTAATTGATAATTATTATTATTCTCACTCATTTACTCATGACGATTGAGGTCTCATGTTTCTTCCCATTATTTCTCATCTTAGTTGGTTTTTTATATCACCCATTCGTGAAAGTCTGTCCCTATGTAGTCATATGGTTTAAAAAACTTATTAAATAATATATGATTATTATGTATATGTATTTACATAACCATTAATGTATTATGTTATTATTAATATTTAATGAGAAAATTTTCCCAAGAGACAAAAACTATCAATTTGGTGAATTGTAATATTTTTTATGATTATTAAGGCACCACACACCTTAACTGCCTATTATAGTGTTGAAAACACTTTCCTTAAACACTATAAATGATAAAAATATATATTATCTTTATTTTTAAACATTCACACACTATTAACCTAGAAACTCAATAATCATATCACTTGTCCAATATGTTAATTTTTTCAACCTATTCGGATAATATATTCAGGGGCAGATATTACAATTTTTTTCAGAATTAAATATATCTACAACCACTTATATACATCTAATTGGATATAATCATCTATATATCCAAGGCATATAAATAATAAGAAATAGTTAATCTCAAATACCGAGTTAGTCAAATGATTCATCATCCTGTCATAAAATGGATAGACCATAAGCATATTTAAAAAACATCAACATATAATAAATAATCTACTAAAAGAACTTGAAATAATAATTTTTATCCAAAAATCATGATTTAATTACATTAAATCTAAAATTAAAACACATGTCCCATTGAATAAGTGTGCGAGATAATATACATAAACCATAGAGAATAAAAATAAAAATATGACACATAAATTTTTAATAAGTATAGTTAATAATGACACTCAAAAGAAATAAAATTGAGATTATATACATAAAAATTATTTTGGTCAATAATATATGTGATCTTGTATACTCACCATAATATTTATAAATACATATGATATTATTTCAATGCACAATCAAGTGAGAAAAGTTATATGTTGTTATCTCTCCTCACAATCCTATGAAAAATGTTACACAAAATCATATACTTTCATAATCATGAAACAAAATTACAAAAAAACGTATTGATAAAAAAACATGTGAATAATTCTACAAATTAAGATTTACCCACAAAATCATGTGAAAAAATCTATATGATATCATTTCCACACATAATCATGTGAAAAATGTTATGTGTTATCATGTCCACACATAATATTTTTATCTCAAGAGATATAAAAATATAAATTTTATATTTTAGGACTCTATATGACACCACTCATAAATCATCCCTAAATATGTTATCCACCAGAAAGTAATAAGTAACAATATCATAAAGATCCCAAAAAATGAAAAATGATCTTCATTACATTTTCAGATGGTATGAAGAAATTTTTCCACAAGAATGAAATTGGTTGACACTAAAAATTAATTTACTAAAGAATAGTTATTAACAATAACATTTACATAATAGTTCATGACGAATAAACTCAATATAAATATTTACTTTAAAAATAATGAAGAAATATATAGTGAAATAAAAAATGTGTTTTTTAGAAAAAAAATTTTAGTTTATGTAGTGATGTAATGGGTTGAATATAAAATTAATTTTAACAATGGTCACATTTGAAAAACAAAAAAGTATTCATTTTCAAAATTAGTATATGGAAATAAATAATTTTATTTTATAAATTAAAAATTATAAAACTTTTAAAAATTATAAGTTTAAAGTATTTTCAAACTATTATTTTAAAAATCATACTTAATAATCAAGCATTAATTAATACATAATTTTATACTAAAGGTGAATCAAAATAATTTTGAATACCATTATTTTTAAAAAAATATTAAAAATCATTTTAAATTTCAATATACAAAACGGTTATAAAAAATTAATCTATTGTGTATAATATAAAAATTTATTTTTCTAGAAGGAAATCCTTTTGAATATTTAGAATAACTTTATTGAACACCCACATCCTAAAAAGATGTAGTAAAATTTAAATTCAAAAAGTGGCAATGAAAAAGAATAAGGTCCCATGATTAAATAAATATTTCGATTTCAAAATAATAAATCAAATTTTTTTAATAATATTAAACATGGAAATTGATGAAAATATTTCATTAATGGAGATGACAATTTTTTTAAATTATTAAACTTTTATGAGATGGAAATATTATCTTTATAGTATATGGGAGTTGAAAAAATATTTATACCAATAAATAAAAGAGGAAATATATAATGTAATAATAAATATATTGTTATGTATCGATTAAGGCCAAATCATAATGTCACACTAATTGGATTATGATAAGTCCTACATTGTGTTCCCGATCACCGTAGGCTATATACAAAGACTGATGTATCATATAATGAAATGTGTAAATGATTTCATCCTCAATAGACATATGATATGATAGAAATAAATAGATTTTCACAATAGATATACATAATAAAATATTTGTTAAAACTACCAAACCAATATGATATAATCATAAAATCGGATAATAGGGTATGTCGAACAAAATAAAAGCACCAAAAATATCCTGAGACAACCCATCTGTCAATATCCTTATAAACATAAGTCACCACCATCCCAACCCACCCAAATTTAATAAAAACTATGATATACATCATCTATGTGACACTATTTAGTTTACATGTTTTTAAAAAATCTAATGATATAAAAAAACAAATTATAAAAGAATTGTGTGGGTACTAAATCCATGATGGTTACCACATGAGAATTTTTACAATGTTTATCCACATTCATCCAAGCGTTATTTTTAAAACATTATTTCAATTGATTTTAAAATAAAAAAAATTCCAATTAAAAATAATTTTAATTTTTTTTCTCAAAAACATTATAATTCAATAAAAATCATTCCATAATAAAATATATTTTCCAGTATGTAAAATATAATATAAATTGGGAAAAAATAAAATAAATAGTATTGAGGAATAAAATTGTACATACTGATCATATGGGGTAATTATAGTATCAAAATAAAAGAGCACAATGTATAAAATACAACCAAAAGAAATATTGGACATGAGGGTGTACACAACCAAGATAAACCTGAGGTAATAGGTGGATTAAGTGAGTTCTATTGTTTAGGAACTTCATTCCCTTATAACAGATACCTCTATCAGTAATGGATTTATGGGAACCCACCCTAGTGATAGATAACTCTAAAAGGACTTGTTTATGTCTAGTTTTCCAACATTAATCAATATCACCCAATGTGATATTACATTTTAATTATTAAAATGTATAACCAAATCATGATTTACAAAAACAAATAGAAGAAAAAATTCACTTCACGGAAAAATTTTCATAAAATATTTTCTATATTCATTTCATACCACTGTAATTTACTTATCCAACGCTTTTAAAATATTTTTGTATGTTTTTAATAAAAAAATACATTAATTAGAACTCAATTATTGTGAATACTAGTGTTCTTGGAAGACTAGGTTCATAATACGTCATAATGATAATAAAATGAAACATCATATTCTTATCTTCCATAATGAGATCCTAAATTTTTTTTATATCCTGAAACATCATGGGATAAATTATGGAATATATAATCAAGGGTCATTCTAGAAATCACATTATAAGAATAAACATTTCATGGAAACTAAAAATTTGAGTCAATGGTATAATATTATATCATAAATGAGAGGAATCGTGGGTAATCACATATGATTATAACATAAAGAAGATGATATCATAAGATTATAGAATAATATGAAATGTATATCAACCATATAGTGTAACCTAAAAATTATTTAAGGATAACATCCCAGAAAATATAACACGATCGATAATATATCTTAATATATTTGGATAAATATCTATTCTCGTACAAGGAAGCCTAAAAAGATAAAGCTTTACCTAGTGAATTGATTCACAATCTAGGACACCCATAATAACTTGTTAATTATTTATTTTTTACACATAAAGTAAATCAATCATAAATAATACCATAAGAGTTATACATAAATTGAAAATGATTTTCACAATCAATCCTTATATAATACCAAAATGTAATTTAATTGTGAATCCATTTGATAAATGAAAAAAACGACTGTATTTCCCCATAAATGTAATAAATAATAAGTTAGGTATATAAGTTAGATAAATTTGTATAAAATTTAGAAGTAATATGTAACATTACTAGTCATCATCATTGATTGAAGTTTCATTATTTTTTTAATGGAATATTTGATAAGGATAAGACACTTTTAACTATTAAATAAATTCCTCAAAATCTATAAATTAAAAAAATATTATAGAACAAATATTAGTGGAAATTGAACCACAGAATCATATAATGGTATAATCTAATAAATATTCTTCATGATAATGTGTAATAAATTACATGTATTATATATTAAATATCATTCCTTTAACACTATTGTAAATAGGAAAAAAAGTACCTCATTTCGAAAATGATAAAAAGATTAAATTAAAATTATTTTTAATAATTTAAAACAAGGTTAAAATTTTAATTAATATATCATTTAGTGAAATTTGAAAATATTATAAATTTTTTTAAACTTGGATGATGGATAAAAAATATTACTCACTAAAGAGAGTAGTAAAGTTTATGTATCTTAAAAAATATTAATGATATTTTTAATTAACAAAGAGATAATTTTTTTTCTTTTGAAAGTAATTTTAATGGATAAAAATTTTAAAATAAAATACAACAGATTTTTATACAATTATCATATAATTCAACTAATGTAAATTCAAGTATAAACAATCCCAATTAAAATGAGACTGTCACAAAAACTCTTACCACATTGGTAGATTTTGAATCATAACATCAATGAATTTATTAAATTTATTATGAATAATAACATCACAGAGATTGTATGATTCATTAGATAATATTTATTGGGGAATTATATACATAATTTATAATAAATAAGGTTCCTAAAATTATAATTGTCTCAAAGATTCATGTTTTGAGACCAAATCCATTATTTGAATGCATAAATTATTGTGTCTATATTTTTACCCCTATATAATAAAATTACATTAGTTTTTTATTTCATAATATTAATTTAAGGGTTTAATAACTTATACATATACCATTTACCTCATTTTTTATATATTTTATTATTTAGTCATTTATGTCCACATACGTTTCATTTAGGATGCTAAATTCATAAATTCTTAATGGAATTATTTTGTTAAATGTGGTAATTTGTGAAAATGTTCCATAATATCTATATCAATAATCAGGTACTAATTATCATTTTTGTACATAAACTATAATATAAAAAATTATTGTGAATTACGGTTATGAAATATGAATTACATTAATATCTTGAAGATAAAAGGTCACATATATGATTGTTTGAGGATTTAATTTTCAATAATCATGATGGAAATATTTTAAGTTATATTTTAAAATTAATAAATAATCATAAAATAATATATATCACATTAATTATATTAATAATCATACTTACACCATACCTATTATGCAGTAATAAAAAAATGAATCACATCACTTATTTAAGTTGAAGTCTTTGGTACACACGAAAAATGTTATAATTATAAAATAGATGTTTATGCATGAAATTAAATGATAAATAATTTTTTGAAATTATTAGTATTTCATGAATATATTTTATAAACATTAAATGAATCGTCATGAATAATAATGAGAGGTGATCAAGTAAAACGAATTACATCAGTTGGTAATGTGGTAGTGCACCTTACATATACAAATTAGTTTCCATTGATATTTGATTGCTGATTTGATGGATTTAAGCTCTTACATTAATGTAATAACATATTAGTAATTTTGTAAAAACTAATTTTACTATATCATCATGATTTATTATTCAAATTGGGTGGAAGAAATAAATTAAAACAGTGATGCACGGTTAACAAGAATACAACTTCTTTATGCCACCACATTACGAGTATACCTAAAGCATCAGTATATTAGATTTATGATTGTAACACCGACTCTATGACCTGGGGTTGGAATTGAGGGTGGTATTATTATATTTACTCTTTGAAGAAAATAGGTGTAATTTAGAGAGTAGAGGGTGTTCACGTTTACAAGGGTGGGGGATACATATGTGATTTTCAAAAATATAATGTTGTACCAACAATAAACGCATTAAAAATACCAAAAAATGAACCATTATATGACATTAAATTAAACATGGTAAACATTATTCTATATAATGTGATTTGGGAAGGTTTTAAATTCATTTTAACACATATCATAGTAGTTTAATCCTTATGTATGCCAATTTTAACCTTAATAATGGTAATTAATTTTTGTTATTTTTTTTTTCCATTATGACCAAACAATAAGATGTAATTATTTTATAGTATTAATAATTATAATTCCAAATATTGAATATTTTTATATAATTACATTCATATATGTCAACAAATTTATTATAAAATTAAACCCTATAACATGGTGAAAAAATATATATTCTAAATTAATTTTTTTATACATTTTAAATACATTTTATATCAAAATTCAAGAGGAAATCTATTAAAATGATCAAAATAAGATTAATAATAATATAATTTAATTAATGATACATTAAAAAAAATTAAAACATAATATATAATTGAAAAATATTTAATTGAAAATGGAGTTTGTAATAAAAAAGTAGTTTTTATAATTATTCATAAAAAATGCCATCTTTTTAGAAAAGTCAAAAACAATAAAAGGGAAGATATTTTTACAACATTATTAAAAATATTTTGCTCATTTTTAATATAAAATTTAAAATATTTGATCAAATTAATTTTATTATATTTATATAAAAATACATAATTGTTTTGAGGAAAATGTTTTTCCAAAGTCAATGAAAAATTAAAATATAAATAAATTATTATTTATCCACATATTTTAATCATACTTTTTACTTAATTTTAAATATTTTATTATTCCTATTAAAAAATCCAAATTTAATATCATAGATATTACATTGACATTTAAATAGTAATATATTAAATGCATTTCATGGTTTCTATATACTTAGTGTCTCATGGTGTATACAATATTAACGAACGTGTTTTTTAAAATCTCAAATTATTTATTTCTACACAACATAATTAAATTGATTCCTAAAAATTTGAAATTGTGATCAATAATTAAGTGTTTTAATTTGAAGAATAAAAATATGGGAAACCCACGTCATAAAAAGTAAAAATAAGACATACTTTCTAAAATGAGGGTAGGGGAAATTTTAAGGTCATTATATAACCATGTATGCAAATAGAATACAATTAGCAGAAAGGGAGAACATATATTTTGAATGAAGCTACATTTTAGATATAACATTATAATTTTTTAAGGTAGAAGTGAATATGTATTTATTCTTAATTAAAAACTATTTATGTCAATGTGTTTTTCATAATATTTTGGGATACATTTTCAATATTTACTAATTGAATTTGGAAAAACACCGTATTTAAAAGTATAATTTAATCCTTCTTTCATTATTGACACAATATTAAATTTTCTCCAATTTAATTGTTATAAAGATGAATTTTTCTTTCAATGAGAACTAAAAATAACTACTAATGTACCACATGATTCCATAAAAGGAAATCATGGAATTTATTTCGTATTTTTCATGTTAGCTAAAAATATAAATGGATAATAAAAGATAAGTCATTTTCCAGAATGAATTAACCTACATATTAATCTCTTATACTAATGATCAAAATAAATCCTTCCCTAACTAAATATTTCTACACCTCTAATAACATCAAATTTCATTGATTTAATAGTATTATTCCTAAATAATAATTCATTTTAAATAAATCAAAGAAAGGGTTATAAATAATTATCTCAAAATACTATTTTTTAATCTGATGATTTTATCCTAAAATATCGTCCCAAAATAAACATAATACTTATCTATCAAATTTATTATGAAAAAATAATTTCATTATAACAAGTACATCATGTAGGATTGTGCTAGGTGCTCTATCCTTTTAACCATTCGTTTTTAGGTTCAAACCTTGCAACATTTTTGGATGTGATGGGTTATCACTCAGTCTGCTAATTGTTATTTTTCAAACCATATTTATGTAATCCCCAAATCATTCAAAAATTATAATGAACATCATCAAATAAAATTATAAGTAAAATGAATTTTTTAACCAATAAAATATTCTTTATAAATTATCTTCTTCCAATAAATAAAGTAATCATAATTGATTACATATTCCTCACCGTTAAGTACTAATTTAATATTATGATTTCATCAATAATATTTTGTTTCATAAAATATCCCTATAAAATTAAATCAACTATTTATTTCATTATTACCATGGAACATATTCATTCAAATCCTTGATGAAATACTACTACAGAACAATCCTTACATATTTCACAATTGTTAAAACTAGCTGACCAATGATTAAAAAATATATCAATGACATGATTATTCAGTTCTAACACCTAAACAAATTAATAATTACACTTTACTTTTTCCACTTAAATGAATATCATATCATTATCCACCATGAATTTGTCATTAGATTAGGGTGTTGACTTAGATAATTACAAAATTCCACATATAATTGATATTGAACTACTAATTGATCCTTTAACTGAAATGTACTTCCCCACATCATAATAAATGGAAACTACATTTTTCAACAACAACAAGCTTCATTGTGTCCACCTATTATACAAATAATGAGTCTTTTGGTTCCATTAATAAATTTTCCTTGGTACCTCTTCCCATTATATAAACATGAATAAAATAAAATTTTCTTTTCAAGATCATCTTTAACATATTGATATCTTAGAGAAAAAATCTTTCTCATAATTGATTTGTTTTTAAATTAATCTCTTTTATAGTGGATAATCAAAATTTCTGATAGCTAATTTGGAATTAACACATGATTTATATACATTGTTCCTAACAGTTTTTCCATCTTATTAGGTACATAACTATATTTTACAAAACATTTGTGGTTGGAAAGATTTTTCCAATTTCAAATTATTAATTAAAAATAATAAAGGAAATAATATTATATTTAATTATCTTACAAAATGGGAAACTTATAAACTGTGAATGAATAACATATAAATGATATGAATTTAAAAACATAGGAGACTTTTGCTTTCAATTGTGGTTAATCGTGGTATAATTTCCTATAAGGTTTTATATCCTAAAATATTTTTCATGTCTATTTTATAGGTTCAAAAATATTTAGATAATTTCCCAATCATATCTCATAAGAGTCTTGGACTATGTGTGTAGCATTAATAATTACAGTTCTCTAGATCACGATCAAATTTTGACATTTTTATAAAATTTTATATAAGCTTCTCACTAATTTGTTATAGTCCAAATGTCCAAATATAACTAAACCATTATATATACAGAATATAGCTACCCAATCCTTTTAATATTATAATAAAATTTTTTTAATATAAAAAATCATTAATTAGAACCACATATAATCATGGTTAGTGTATCTGAATGAAATGGTTCATAAAAAAAATAAAGTGTGACTATTGTAAAAAATAATTTTTTTATTATATATATTGAGATCAAAAATCTTTTTGATAACATAAATATGTATGGTTTAACCTGGGAAATAAATAGAAACATTTGATGAGGTAAAAATAATGGGAAGGAAATAATCATTACAAGGAAACATAACATTATGGTCAAAATTTAATCATTATATCATAAAAAATAAGGCACATTCATAATCACAATTGTTAATAACATATTGAACATGTTATCATAAGATATTTTCGTCATAGTTTATTAGGTAATAATATGTAAAATTACATAAACATGAGTCAAAGGTAATTTTATAGACACTATTACATGGTAGATAAAGTAATATAATAGATTTGATTTACACATTAATCCCATTTATGGCACCTCTTGAGATTAAAGAATTACCTCATTAGTTAGATCACAATACGGGTTCACACATAATGACATGATATTATTTCAATTGTACCAAATAAAAGAAATCAATAACAAGGCAAAAACAATTTATTGCACATGGAATGAAAATGGGTTGCATAGTATAGCCTCATATCACAATCCATGGAAATTTCAAAATGAATGAATTTTATAAATGAATAAAATAGAGGTATTTCCCAATAAATGTATGGGAGAATAATATATTATTATATTTGAGAGAAATATATACATAGTTTAACAAAAATCCAAAATTTATAGGTTTCTATCATTGATAAAACATTCTTTAATAGACTACATAAAATATATCTTTGGGAAATTAAATTTTTGAATATGAAATAAAGCATTAAAAATTTAATATTTTAAACATATTTAATAGAAAAATCATAAAAAATGTTAGAAATCAAACTTATTAATTAATATTCAAATAATTGTGTGTTGATGGCATTGGAATATTTTTTACATGTTGTAAAAGATTAAATAACATTCCTTTCATGCCATTATAAAAAGGATAAGATTACCTCAATTAGATAATGAAAAGAAGATTCATTTACAAAAATTACATATGATGTAAATATTTTATAAAATTTATGTTATATATTTTTTTGGATAATATTTTAAAAAAATTAATTTTTTAGAATACCAAGATATAGATCAATAAGGATTTTCATCTCAAGATAGAAAAGAAAATCAGATTTTCTTAATAGAATTTTCATAATAATTTCAATATGAAATAAAGAAAAGTTTACTATTATAAGAAAATTTCCTGAATAACCTGAGGAGAATAAAATTAATTTGCTTTATTAGTGAATGATTAGGTAATTTCAAATAATAAAAATTAATGTATAAAGAATACTGGTAAAAATGATATTTAAATCTAAACCCTTACCTATTTGGTACCATTGTAACAATAAATCCCATGAATTAATTAAATGGATTATAAATTTAATTATTATGGAATATAAAAATTATACGTTAACATTTATTATATAATGAATTTAAAAATATTGGTATATTAAAGGACATGTGTCACCATGAAGTATGTTCTGAGAGGAAACCCTTAACATTGATGTTGAATTTGCATTATAATACTGTTATGTCTCGAATTATAAACTAATATTTATATTTTTATTTTGAATCATTTCTAGGTTGATTTCTTTATTCATCAACAATATAATTAATTTATTGTAATTATGTATTCAACTACTTTATTAGTTATGTCCATGTACGTTTTTTCAGGAAACTCAAATCCAAATTTCAATATGGGATTCGTTCGTTGACCATGGTAATAGTTGAAATTATTCCATAATCTCCATAATAATCCTGAAATAATTAATTTTTATACATATATTATACATTAAGAACTTTTAATAATTGATATGTAAAATGAAATACGTTCCAATCAAGGATATTGTTGTTCATATATACTAATGTATAATGTTTCCATTTTTCAATGATAATAATGGGAATAAGGGTTGTTTTAAATTATATATACATAATGATTAAAATATATTAAATTTCATATAGTTTCTCAACATTACCATATGTATACCATCCATTTGATGCTTTTTAAGAAACATCACTTCATGAGTACGTAGCCCTTAATACATATGAATGAAGTTTTACTTAATTAATAGATGGAAAGGTCTGACAATATATAATATATTAAATTTCTAAAATGATTAATATATCCTAAATAAAATATATCAATATTAAATACATAGTATTGAATAGTTGTGAGAGGTGATTACATAAAATAAATTACATCGGCGTTAGAGGCGATAGTCTACAGTACACACAGAAAACAGTTTTGTTTCCCATTTGATGGAGGAGAAGATGTATTTATGTTATTCAATTAAAATAGTTACATTTTTATATATATGAATGAATAAGGCACTATAATAATATGATTTTACAATATTTTGAGGAGGTATAATAATATATAAAACAACGATTATATATTATGAATGATACCTCATCTTTTGACCACCTCTTTTGGATAATAGTTATTATCTCCCTAGATTAGATTTATGTTCAAACCAATAACCCTATGAAATATTTACTGAAGTAAGGAAGGGATTTTTGGTTGGATTGATTGAATAAAAATTCTTCATAAGTGCATAGTAAAGAAGATATGAGGGTCCCTTTTAGAAGTGGGGGAGACGACAGACTTATATTTTTTTAGAAGAAACCATTATACAAATTTTTTAGGTAAAACATTGATATTTTTTGAAAATTATTTTTCAAGTAAATGTAATATTTTTGATAAATTTCTTTATATGAAACACCATGATCATCTTGAATTACAAAAAATACAATGTTTTGCACAAAATAAGATATATTAATAAAATATAATTATATAATATTATAGTTATCTCACACCCATCAGAATGGAGGGTATCAATAGTAGTAACAAATATATTTATATATATGGTTTATATATGAAAATAAAATGAATTATTTGGTGACCAATGAATTAGAAATGACAATATTAACAATTTCACGATACATAATTTTTTTTGAAAAACTTTATGTCTACGCATAAGCTTGTATTATCTCACTAAATTTAATAAAATAACATTTAGGGAACGAATTTAATGAAATTTATATAATATAAATTCATTAATTTTTTTATGTTCATCTTATATATTTTATAGGCATGAGATAATAATAAATTTAATTTTTGACATAATAAATTGTATATTTCAAACCAGAAGGTTCTTCGAATTTGTCAGTGATTTTTTAAACCAATTTACCCTTTTAGAAAATAAATTTTAAATAAATATATAAATTTTTACATAATAAGTTTAAAATTATCTGAGAGTGAATTTTTGAGTATTTTATCAGAAGATAATTTTCGTGACGAATCATAAAAATACTAGTTTTTGTTAAGGAATGTAATTTAATTGAAATATTTTTTTAAAATAAAATTTGTTTATATTGGTTTAAAAGATAAATTTCTTAAATTAAATATCTATTAATAAATTTTATTTTGTGGGAATAATTTTATATTTAGTTGTTTCTTAAAAAATTGTAAAATATATGATTCTTATCGCTTTGAAAAACTACTTTCTCCTCAAATCTGTAGGTTTTATTTGAAATTTAAATTTTTTATTTATTTTGAATGGAATAAAAAAAATATTCCACGTTTTGAATAATAATAATTCATTTTTAATAATTTTCTCATCATAATTTTTTTAAAATAATAGTAAAATCAATAAAAATTATATAGTTTAGTCAATGTTGAAAATGGGTTTACATGGGAGATAAACTAAAATGTTAGGGATTAAAAATGTCCCAAAAAATGTTAATCACCCATTTATGGAAATCTGTAGACCTTATATTGTATAATCATCTACAATAGTTCATTTTGGAGAATTTGGGAATGTTTAATTCTTCGGTACAACTTTTTCATTCCAAATCATACAAGCAAGCCGCTCACGTCACTCATAAAAGAACACCCCTTGTACTCCCCTCTTCATAATTCCTAAATAATTTTCATTTCCAATAACTGAAAAAAATATAACTTAATTATCTATTATCATTAAATAAGGATAATTTTGGTCATAAATCCATCATAGAGAGGCTTTTGGTGTAAACCTAATTTTGTTACTCAAAGAATAGGTAATGTTCTTTACCAAGCATTTTTATTTTATTTCATTCTCAACCTAATTAAATACATATTAAACCACAATAATATATTATAAAATATAATATATATAATTATAGATTTTAATGTTAATTTAATAACCTAAAACTATCTTCACATATACAAAATGAGATACGAAATTATCATTCATGTGTACGGTGGTCTACCATCACACAAATTAATGTTATTTGTTTTCCCTAAAAAACTCACACATCTCGATATAATGAAATAATATATATGTATATATTATATTCATTATATTGTTTTTTAATTAATTTTTATAACATATATAAATCGTGACATTTTTTAAATGGGAATATGGTAATGTCCCTCATGTGTACAATGGGAAACAACCTCTGAAAGTCATGTGATTAATTCATGCTTTACATGTATGTAAAAAGACAATTTTAATGAATTTATCTAATTCATATGACATGAAAATTAATATGAAAATGTAATATTATTTTTTGTCATTATTAATTTCAGTTTATTATGAAAATGGAATCATCATTCATGTATTCGTATGACACATCATTTCCATGAATGATGTATTTCATTTTTTTTATAAATTTTATGGAATACTATAAATATATATAAAATTAATATATATTAAATTTTTATAAGGGACATAATTATATACATGATGGATGTATGTTAAAATTAAGAGAAAAAAATCAAAACATATTGGAGAAACAAAGTAGTTTTTGAACAAAATATGACATTAACATGGAAGTGATGTTTAATGGATAAAAAAGTCCACAAGTAAATAAAATATTGTATAATACATATAAGTAATTTTCTATAATAGATTAAAAACAAAAATATATTTTTTATATAAGTTATCTTAATAGGTAAAAATGAAGTTTATGCTTAAGGTTAGGAGTTTAATTCATAGTTATTACTTAACTAAGACACATTCCGTGTTCACAACGTATTTTTTTATGTGGATTACATAATTCCATTAAATTTATTTTATGTATCATATAATGAAAATTAAAATTATTTGAATATCCATTTATTTATATCCATTTAATGGGATTTAAGATTCAAATGATACCATATTGGTTAGAGATTCATGTCTCCATTTATATTTTTGAATTATGTGCACATGTATTCTAGTATTAGGTTTATGTAAAACCACTATGACAAAGAATTATTTTTTTAATTTATTCCCATGAAATTTTATATTTCATTTAATGTTATGCATTCAAGGAGATTAAACTTTAATGTTACCTATGTGGTAAGGGAAAATTAGAGAATCTCATTATTTATGAGGATTTTGATATGTTTTTTCTTTAAATGATGAAATTATGTAATACAACTCTTAGGAAACTAATTTATTTTATTCTCCTCTTGATATGTTTTAATAAAACATTTTTATATTCACATTCCTCGATACATTTACAAAATATCTTGAATGAATGTTTTTAATAAATGTCATCATAACTTCACTATTTAGTCTAAAGACTTTTTTTCATCAATAATCATGTGGAATATTTTTTTATAATTTTTAAAAATATTAAAATGATTTATAAATGAAATTTTTACCAATGTTTGCCATATTTTAATTTTTATTGATACCAATATTCATGCCATTTTCCAAACAATTACTATTTGGTATTTGTTGACAATGTGAAAGGAATCACTTTCTTAATGTTAATGACTTTTATAGTATTTTCTACAATTATGGACACTCATTATTTTAAATATTCTTTTGTATGTATCATTTTTTTTAATTGAAATGGTTTTTGAAGATGTTTTTTTCATTGCTTTTTTTTCAAATTTTATGTGATATTTTACTCAATAATTATTTTAAATTATATGTAATGAGTAATTTATATGTTTCAATATTTATTTTCAATTAAATTGATTTAAACTATGTTTTATGTTTTAAAAAGTAATTTAAAATACAGAAATGAAATCTTTAAAGAGAAATGATTCATGTCACCTTTCAAATTAATTTTACATGTAATCTGAAATCCATTGGTTTCAGTTATTATTTATTTTGTTGATGATCCATGAATACCATTTTTATTCATTCTTGGAATAGTTAATTTTTATGATGAAATGATGTTAAGAAACCCTATTTCTATTCCCAGAGTTGTATAATAATAATATTATTATAAAACCAATTTCTATTAAAATAATTTATTCTTTGATTAAATGATGAAATTTTTATATAACTACTTTCTTTTCTCATAAGATATTTTACGATTAAATGTTTGTAAAACACATTTAATTTAATGGGATTTGATGCGTTAAATGTTTTATGATCTTGTGGAACACATATGTTTAATTTTCATTATTTTACGGGTGGTTCATATATATCCATCCACTCTATTGCAAAAATATTGATATACTATGATATAAAAATTTCTAGAATGGGGAGTGAAACCAGTTCAGAAATGGACATTGTCCCAAATGATAGCCATGTGAGTGAACCTCTATAAAAGTGATGGTTTTTAGTGTGAACCCATTCCAATATGATAGTTTTGGAAATAATCCTTGAGTACTATGGGATTGATTTTATATTATAATTTTTATTCCAAAATTCCATGTAATATGTTATTTCTATACTCTCATGGACCATGTTATTGAGTTTTTTATGATTCATGTCTTTTGAACTACCATTATTTTTCCATCAATCTTTATTTTGATCTTTGATATATAGGGTATTGTTTTTATAAAATATTATCACACTCCCAAACCCTTATTTTAACATAATATTTTCATATTTACACTTTTACCCATATTGACCATCTTACCTCACCCTTTATTATGTTTTTACACAGGTTACATTAATTGATATTATTTTTTATATGTCGGTAAAGTGTTCAAGTTATGAGTAACTATAAATAGGATGTCATAGATCTCTTTCCAACATTTTTTTTGGTTTCAATGATTCCAATAGCATTATACCTTTATGATCCATATACATATATCTATGTAATTTAAAGAATATTCGTCTTAATATATATAATATCTATGTATGAGATGTCTGGGACAATACAGATTGTAATAATGGGAAGGATTAGCTATCCTTTGGAAACAAGGATGTGAAACGTTTTGTGAGATCACAAGGGATGTGTATAAAGATATTTCTCTATCCATGGTTGAGTAAAAGTATAGGAAAATTTCGTAGATTTTTCTAAATGGTAGAGTGAGTGGTTTCCATGAATATACATAACAGTTTGTATACTACAAGTCAATGTTGCTCTAGAAAAGCGGTACAAATGTGTAATTACTCTAAAAATAGTGCTTTGATCTGGACTCAATCATTACATGGTGTATGAAATTATGATATATCTCACATAATGTTTGAGACACCCATAAGATATTTTTTGGAAATTCAAATAACTTTTTATGAATGATAATGAAATACATAAATAATGCCAGTGAATGATCTTGTTTATTCATATAATGTAAAAAAATAAAAATAATGTATCTTGATTTAGGCATCCTATAAATAATCTTTAATGATTACGTGGCCTCTAATTATGATTATTATTTTTTAGACTATGTTTTTTTCAGTTAATGGGGGGAACTAAAATGAACTCGATTAAAATTAAATGTGATAGGCAACTTTTTAATGGCCAACCAAATGACATGATGTTTATAATGTGATATTTTTATATAACATAATTATTTTTTATAATATATGATTAAAAACATTTACCATAACATTCCCTCAGACTCACTAAATAAATAAAAGATAGGGATTGTTGATATTTTGTGTGGTGAAGGCCATGGAAGAAATATTACGTTTTCTATATATCAAGATTATGGAAAGAAGTACCCAATTGAATGTGTTAAATGAACCAGACGACGTTTCGAGTATGTTAAATATGGAATCAAAGAATGTAATTGTTGAGGGAAAATGACAACTTATGTTTATTCAATAGAAAATACTAATGTTATCCCTATTTTATCATTCAGGGATTGAGCTTTTAAATGTGTATATATTTTGATTTATGGAAATAAATGTCCTTTGAGAAAATATCATGAAGATAATTGATAAGTAGGTATATGTAAATGTAATATTGTTAATGACAATGAGACTACACATGATATATACATGTTCTGTAATTTTTGTATGGTATTTTTTTATGTTAATGATAATATTAATCATTAAATCAATGTTGATAAATTCTATAAAATGATTCAAATTTATTATTATTTGAAATTGTATTAATGTATAAGATAATGAATCCTTATTAATTATTAATGATAAATTAGTATTATTGATGTGTTTATGCATTTAAATTTATGAATTACATTATATTAATAATGAAAATAAAAATACTTCTGTTTTAATGTTTCTTATTAATGATTTTTAAGAAAATGTTCAATCGTACTGATAAAATAGAATATTTGTTTAATGGAAAAGTGATATTTTATGAAAATCAAATTATTAAGGGAGGATAACCGTTGATTTTCTTCTAATGTTGATATAACGATGATAGGATATTTATAAGATGGTTATGAATAAATTAAATTAGATAGTATTGCTGAAAAAGAAAACAATTATGGATTTATGGACAATGTTGTTTACATTATCATTAATGATGTTTATAGTATTATTAGATTTATGGTTTATATTTAATAAACTATGTGTTTATTCAAGGAATATTGTAGTACACATATTTTCATTGTGGTTTGATGGATATTATTTTTATTATGTTGTTTCTTTAAATTATATGAATAATGTATTCACTTATTTTTATAGTGATAATAAGTAGATGACGTAAGATATTTGTAGGATGAACATTTTGTTCATTTTCCTAAGTCTTAGTTTCCATATTTCTAAATTATAAAATTTTAACATTCATAATGATTCCAATTTTAGTATTCGATTATTTTTATCAATGTATTATGTTTTAATTAATAATTTATTGCATCACAATATGAAGATTAATGATTATTGGAAGACCAATTATAACAATTATTATATGGATGATAATTAGAGAAAGAAGAAATTTCATAACACTATATAGTGGATTATATGATTAGTTTGTGATTTAAGAATAATAAAATAAATAAATAAATTATATTGTAACACACGATGTAGATATTTATCAAAGCACAAAAAATGTTTTAAATTTTTATTTCATTATAAATTAAAATCTTGGCCCTTGGTATATTAGACTCATTGAAATTAATAATTATATCAGGATGGTATCCACTTGACATTCACTTCCACTGAACCTATATCCGGTTCATGATATGTTCCATGTTTCTCTTATGATAAATTACATACCTAATCCATCATATGTATTGAAATCAGTTTTTATATTGCAAGGGCATGATCATTCTTAGGAGGAATAACTAATGGATATTTTGGGTTACATAGAGAATGTAATACAACACAAGAAGAAAAACCAAGTCAATATCTTTTAAAAAAATAACAACTTAATGAATTCATATGGTAACATGAGGTAGTAACAAAATAGATGTATCCATTATTTTTATACAAAAGTGATGAATTTTAATGCATAAATTCAATTTTAATGTTGGAAAAATTTAACACCATGATATTTTATGAATAATTTTTTAAAAATAAATTTCATATTTTTGATAACTTGCCTTACGAGAAACATCACACTCCTCTTTCCTTACACACAAACCTGTGTTTAGCACAAAAAAATGAGTTAATATTTAAATATTATTATATAATATTATAGTTATCCCCTTAGTATTGGAACAAAGTATAAAATTAGGATTATCTAATTTTGGAAAAACTAATTTTTTGAGCACAAACATGTCTTGCCTAAATTAATTAATAAAACAAACATTAGTGAATTATTTTGATGAAGCATTTATATTATATTTTCAATAATTTTTTTAACATTAATATTTTGTCTTTTATGGATAGGGGAAAAGAATAATTGTAATTATACATTTAAAAACATTGTTTTTCTAAAAATATTCTTTATAATATTTTGCACATTTATGTTAAAATTTAAATATGATAAATTTAGAAAAAAAATTAAAAAATGATATTATTTGTTAAACTGCAAAATTCAATGTTATCAAGGGATAATTTTTTTGGAAATTTCAATGACAATAATTTATTTGATGAATACTAAAAAATAATCATTTTTATTAAGATTTATAATTTACTATCTAGTTTTAGAAACATAAAAATTTATTTATGATGGCTTAAAAAGTAAAATTAGTTCAATTATATATATATTTTCATAATTTATTCCATTAGAATAATTTTCATAATGAATTATTATATAAAAATATATACTTTTGAACATTTCCTCTTTGAAGGAAATGTTATGTCCTCAAATTTTGGGTTTAATTTAAAATTATCAATTATCAATTATTTGTATTTAATTTAATAAATTGATTCAATATATTTAATCACAATAATTTATAATATCTAATATATCGAAATAAATGTTTCACCATAATAAATAGAAAAAGTATATTTACTATGGTTAAGATAAAAATGGGATTAATATGGTGATAATTAAGAATATAATGGTTTTAAATTACCCAAAAATATTTCCAATACACGATTTATGGCCATATTTCATCATAGACATGTATATTTTTTAATAATGGAAAATTTTAGAGACTTGTGTCAATTTTAAAAAGTGGGTATTCATTTTCCATTCCAAAAATATTTCAACTCCGCCACTCACTCCACGTTTAAAAGGACACACCTTCTCTTCTCCACATCACAAAACCAAAACCATTCTAATCCATGATGTAAATCCAAAATAAATTCCTTATTTTCATCATATCATTCAATATATATTATTTATTCCAAAAAGGCATCATAGAATGGATTTTTTGGAAAACATAATGATGTTACCTGAATAAGAGTTAACAATAATCAATATATGTTTTTATTTTACTCATCCCCCTACTCCTTAATATTTTATCCAAACATATTGTTATAATAAGAATAATATCTTAAATAAATTTTTTTATTATAATTTAATATCATAAAACCCTGTCCACATCCACGCAATCAGATACATCATCATGAATTGTTTTTTTGCAGACTATCCCCTCATGAAATGATGTTATGCATTTTCCATAACCACCACCAAAGGATTTATATAATTAAAAATTAAATGTTTATATATTATATTTATAATTAAAATATACATATATAATTATTATATCACATATACCTCCTTAAATTTCATTCTGGGATAATTTTATAATGTCACTCCTGTGTGCCTCAGAAAACCGCCACATGATGTGATGTGATCTATTTACACATTAAATAGATGTTAATAAGGATGGGTTTAATGAAAAAAGTGATCGATATTTATTTAAAATAATTTAATAATGTTAATAAATTATATAAATTTCATTAATTCAATCCATCATGAAAATTGAAATAGTCTCCATGCATACATACAACCTATAATATCCATTAATGATTTATTTTATTTTCTATTTAAAAAATTTAATACATAATATATAAATATATAAAATAATTATATATGATATTTTTATCATGTTCTAAATTATTGGGATACTATAATTATTATTAATGTGATATGAACAAGAAAATAAAAAATGAAAATGTATAAAAAACTATGTTTTTATCACCAGAAACGTGACATCAACAATGAAGTGTTAATAAAACAATTAAAAAAGATAATAAGTAAAACATATATTTTATGATATATATTATTATTATTTTTAATATATTTATAATAAAAAATATTTAATAAACATATGTGTTAAACCTGTATAAATGATGTCAAGACTTAAGGTAATGTATTTTTATCTCAATTTTTTTACTTACGGGGACACATGTCATATTCATCAAAATTTATATTACATAGTGTATATAATAACAATTATTTATGATTTTGATGAATCTAATGAAATATATGTTGACTTAAAAAGCAAATATTTTATCCCACTTTCATGGGGTTTACAATGCAAATGATACAAAATCGATGAATGCTTTGTGTTTCAACTTTCCTTTTAAGAGACTTATATTATGTTAGGAACCTATATTGTTCAATAAAGTATATAAACATCCCATTGGACATTAAATAACATTAATTAATTTATTATTACTAAATTCTTATAATTTATTAATGTAATTATTTCGTGGTGAATATAATTCAATATTATCAAATTGGTAAGGGTATTATGATACAGTCTCCTTGATTATTTAAATTTTTATGTTTAGTCATACAATGATGAAATATTATGATAAATTTATCCCAAAAAGTATCATATTTCTTATAATACCTAAATTTCAATGGAATTTCTTTTTTCCATTCATTTTACCTATTTATTTACATTGTAGTTAATAGAATGCCATTATAAAGAATCATCCCTATTTTCTCTCTTCAGACCAAGAACATGATTCTATTAAAAAACAATGTTATCTTAAAATACATTCCCAAAATGTCTTAAACATTCATTAAATTATTAAATCTGGATATTATTACCCACTTTTTACACTTTATTTTGTAAAATATAATCATCTTGTTTATTTCAAAGAATTGCAATTTGGTTTTTACAAAAAATGTGAAATGATTAATCATTTTAATGTGTATGATAAAAATAAAATTTTCAATTATCCTCGCCACCTATATTTTAAATCATCTTTTATATGATCACAATTTTATTTCTAAAGAAAGTAAATTTTTATAATATTTTCAGTTTAAATGTTTTTAAAACCAAAAAGGATATAACCGTCATTACTTTTTAATTTTTTTTATGATTCCATTATAATTTTGAAAATATATCCAATGTAAAGGGTTTAGAAAATATTCTAGGGTTTAATAAGGAGTTTTTGTGGAATAAAGATTAATTTCTCTAAAAAATGTACCGTGTAACCATTCAAAACAACAATCAATACATGATTACCTTAATTTGATGTTATTTATGGTTTAATTGGGATATCATCCAATGATAACATTAATATTATATCTCTTAATGTCTTATGATTATGATCAGGTGTTTTTTATGAAACATATTAATCCTCAAGGGGTTATACAATGTAATAAAATATGAAACATTCATTTTTTCCTATTTTTTATGATTAGATGAAATGATGAAAAGTTTATGAAACCCGTTTCTTTTATGGACGTTATGTTATGATTAAATTTTTATGTAACCAATTTAATTTCATGGATTCTTATATGATTACTGTTTTATTAAATTTGGGATCCCAAATATATGTTTTCCATAATTGGATAGGTGGGTACTATATATCAATCTATTTAATTGGTTAAATATTTATATATATATGATTAAAAGGATAGTAATGGGGACTGAAATCGGATTTGTATTAGAATTTTTCTATAATGAAGGTCTTTGGAATGATTCTTGACTATTACAATGTCTTAAAGAGTGAAACCATTTCAATATATTAGATTTTTAAATAATCTTTTACTACTAAGGGAATGATTTTGTATTCTATTGAGTATGAAACAATTCCATGTATTATATCAATGTTATATTATCATAGAACATGTTATTTGATTTCATTATGATTAAAGCCTTATGAAGTATGAATAATTATACTATGGCTTAAGATTTTGATCTTTTATTTTTAGGTTATGGTTTTAATATGTTATTAACCTATTCTTATAAACTTATAATCTTGTTATTTGGGTATTTCCCTCTATTTACCTTTACTAAGCATCACATATCACTATTTATTTTGTTTATTTTCCCCATGTTATGATGATAGTTACTATGGATAATATGAATTATAAGGTTGAGAGTTGTGAGGAACTAAGTGGTAGATGATGTAGATCATTATTGGACTATTGTTTTATTTCCATGATTTTAATGGAACTAAACCATTACGATCCTTAGGAACCAGTTTATATAATATAACAAATATTCATCTAAAAATATTTAATTCTTATGTATGTTAATATTGGGTCATTAAATTTTACACAATATAAAAGGCTCCAAAGTTGATCAATCATAAACATTGAAAGATATATTTTCAAAATGTATCCATATAAAAAGAGTTTGTGATGTTTTTGGGTAATTTTATGCATTATATTTTTTCTTTATCCCTAGAAACCCATTTAGTCATTAAATATTATAAATATATGTTTATTTTTTTAAATATTTATGATAGAAAATTATTTTTTAAATATTATATATTATTAATATTTTTTTAAAAATATAGAATATATTTCTATAATTTCAATTCACATATGTCATATAATTTAATTTAAAATTAAACATGTTAATGCGATAGATAACAGTTTTCCAATGAAAATGTTTTTTATGTTTGAATAGATTTTATATCAATATTCAACATGAAAATGATTCCAATAAAAAATAGGATTATTAAAAATAATTATTGAGAAGAATTAATTTTTATACAATTTAAAAAAAGGCATTTTTTTAAATGATATAATTGAAATTGTAATTTTATATAAAAAAAATATTTTCACTATTAATTGTAAGATTAATTATTTAAAGAAAAATAAAAACATTCATCCAAAGAAAGTTTTAAAATTTTAATTAAAAAATTAAATTATTCTACAAAAATAAACTTTATAATAATGTTAAAAATTAATTTCCTATTTGTTATGAAATATAAAAATTACCATTTTATAAGAATGTAGAATTTTTTAAGCCTACGAAGACATTATCTAGAATTAAATTTTTATTTATCAAAATATTATATTTATACATGATACGTAGTTATCAAATTTTTTATTCACATTCATACCATATCATTTAATTGCTAGTTTATCATGGTCACATATAAATAAAAATATTTTAATAGTACATTGTGGTTTTTTCCAACATATGGTTATGTGTTGTATAAATTATTGAACATAGTTTGGTCCTAAAATATCAAAGTGTTGGATAGTAAAAAAATATAAAAAATTAATACCTCACAATTTGATCTTTTTTCAGTATTCGAACGATTTAAATTAAAAAAAAATCGAAAAAAACATAAAAAAAATTCTTAATAAGAAAAACACTTTAAGAGGTGGAAAAATTAATATATGGTTCCCCATGTAATTTCTAAATAGGAGAACATTGGTAAAAATTGACAAAAATGATTATAATGAAAATAAATTTATGAGGCGACGTTATTTTTTTATTAATATATACGATAATGTCAATTTTATATTGATCAACCATTTTCATATATGAAAATTACATCAATTTTAAGATAAACAACATAATAGTGATAAAAATATAGGATCAAAATGTCTAGGTTCATTGTTAAATTAATATTATAAATCAATTATAAATAATGAAACATAAATTAGATTTATATTTTTATTATTTATCATCAAAAATATCTCAATGTAGCCATTGTACAAGTATTCCCATGATGATATAAATAAAAAATGGGCTGGCGAAAATCCCATTAAGGGGAGGAATAAAGGGCATTAATCAAATAACATGTGGGAGAATAATTTATATCATAATATAATAATACTAAAAATATCAAAAAAATATTTTGGGAATAATTTTTTAAAGGAATTATACTGGTCATATGAATAATAGTGGAATAACATAACATAGTGGTCAGAGAACACACATAGTTGTGAACAATGATATAATCATTTTTTGTGCAAAACATATAGGCATAAATCACAACACCATAAATGTGTAAAAAACATCATGTTCAAACATAATACACATAATATCATAAAATATGTCAAATTTCAAAATGAATTTGAGGGATATAAAAATTTGGCCCCATCTTTCATATCAAAATATTCTCATAATCTTGCATTGAACATGAATGTATGAAATTCTTATTCGTCATATAACATAGGGAACTGAATGGGTTTTGTAGATTTTTCACAAGTAAATATTCATGAATATAACTTTTGGATTATAAAATTAACAAAAAAATTTATATATTGCAATAGAATATCATTTTATAATTTTAAATCAGAAATAACTCAATATGGCCCATGATATTTAGTGAAAATTGTGGACTGTTTGAAAAAGTAATCTAAATGGAATATAATTTTTTTTAGAAGTGTTTAAGAAAGTATATCTTCGAAAGGTAAGAGAATAAATATTGAAATTACATATTTTTTATATTATAATAACATTAATATAGAAATACCTTTGAAATAGTTCATTACCTAAAAAATAGAGCTATCATTTAAAAATTTCCATACCTTAATTACTGCTTGATTTTTTCACTTTTACACCCCATGAATAATTAAACTAGGTTCATTAAAATATTATAACATATATTAACTTTGTTAATTTATGATAATAATTATCCATTATGATAATTAAATTATCCATCTCAATATTAAATTTTTTAAATAAGAAGCATTTAGATATCATGTTTTTTTTAAAATATGATTGATTAATTATATTTTACTATTTTTCATCAAGGTCATTTATATAAAAGAATGTTTACTTTTATAAGATTAAAATTTAAATATTTATACATTTATATGTTCAAAATAATTCAGTATAACCTTCCATAATAGTGGTGATATAGAAGGACATTTTATGTCCTCATTTTCTATTAACAAACTTTTATCTAGTACATTATCCAATGTATGAGAAAATGTGGAATAAAATATAAATACATTAATCTTTTAATTTATACATTAGATTACCCAAAAAAAATATAATGTTAAAAAATCATATTTAAATATATTTTTTTTGAAAAAAAATTTGAAATAAGAGGAAATAGGAGGATAATGGCAGAGGCTTTGATAAACAATACTTTATAATCGAGGTTTCTTCTCATGTGAGATATTTGAATTAAATGATGAATAAAGATATTTTAAAAATAAATTCCATATTGATTCTAAGGAACTATGAGAAATAATGTGTTAGTCCATTGGTATTTGATAAGTGAGGCTTGAGTGGTTTTCCAAAGGGAGTGAGCGAGGGTATAATTATTTTTGAGGAGTGGGCTATTATTAAAATAAAATGTTAAATAAAATAAAATATCTATGTGAAACATTTTAATAGTGATATTTACAAGATAATTAATCAAATATAAATATAATAGAATTGTATTATGAACTTAAAAACCAATATAATTTTAAATGGCTAGTACTCTTTAATGGAATTTTGAAAAAGGAAAAAAAATTTATTTTAATGAAATACTTTGGAGACACAACACCACATAAAGAAATAATTCTGACTTCTAACATCATAAAATATTATTTATGTTTATAAATCTTGTTTATTATATATTAATAAATATTTTATCAAATTAGTTTTTTGGGCAGTGCCTCAGGTTCTGTTAAATATTGGATCATTATTGCAGTATGGACGATGAAATTGAAGATACATTAGTTTCAAAAAGAACTATATTTTTACAGTTAACCGGAAATTTTATTTATTTTATAAAATTGAAAATACTAACCATTGGAAAAATTCAATTTGAATACTTAAAAATTAAAATTCATTATATGAAAATTATTTTTTGTCATATGAAATTAGAATTTTTATTATAGAATATAATTTTTTAGAAATATATTAAAATTTAATTTTTTTTTTAAAAAATATTATATAAAATATGAATTTTAAATATTGATATTTAATTTAGGTTATTGTATAATTTATATTTTATTAAATTACTCATGATAAATATTTATTAAATTAGTTTTTATTATTTTTTTATCAAATTAATATTCCAATGGATGGATTATTATTCCCAATGATCATGTTACTATCCCCATGAGTCAAATTACTATTACCATCATCTCATTAATATTAAAATGGTACCATTATTATTAATATTATCATATTAACTACTATAAATAGGTTTAAATTCAGTCATTCCTCACTCAATATTATTTCTACCGAGGTTTTTTTTCTAAAATATTTATGGGTTTACTAATATTCTATTTTATCTCCATAGTTTTGTTCATGGGAGGGATAATTATATTCAGTTAGCGTGATCCAAATTTACCCATTATTGTATTTTAATTTTATATAATTTATCCCAGTATAATATTTTTAGTTTTAATGGTTTCAATCATGGGATAATGTAATGATTTTCATTAATGAAAAAAATGTTGTTGTTTTCACTTTATAAATTATGTCTATAATACATATATACTTTAATGCATATTTATTTAAAATAGTATTTATAAATTGGTGGTTTTAACATTCATCCACATTATAATTTTTTTCCTTGAAATTTCAAATCATATTGTTTGTTGATAATATGGGAGGGTACTTATTTTCCATTATTTCATATATTTCATAAATCATCCCTTCATACATATGATTCTTCCAAAACACATTGACATGGTGAGTAGTCTTTTATAATAGAACATTGTATCTATGATATAATATCTCTATCATATAATTATTTTATCAGGGATTATTCTCTATTCATACGACCATCAAATTTAGTGCAAGTGAGGAGTTGGGTATGAACTTCCTCAGGAAACATATATAGAACACATCATGAATATGAAACTTATTTAGTTAATGTGAATTGTGATAGGAAACTACTCTTATGAGATCGAGGTTTTAAATGGCTCAATATACATTGGTATATACCTTAATTTTTCCAAAATGTATGACTCTATTACATGGAGATATTTGAAGGATAACATTTTTTCCAACAACATACTCCAACTACATTCAATAGTTTCACAGAAGACATTCTACCAGAAATAAGAATTTTTATGTTATTAAGGATGAGGTGAAACTTATCTATAATTTATTTCACATGATTAGGGACATATACCATTAATTCCACATCATCACCGCAATATGTGTGTGTTCTATATTTTTTTGATAAATATCTTCATACAGAACCATTTGAATTATCAGGTAGAATGTTTTGTGGAATTAGGAATCCAATAATTGGAGATCATGATCCCATCCTCTATTAAATTCCATTATGAAATATCTAATCATGCCCTTGTGTTTCTGAATAGTTATTATTATTGGCTTTTAGTTTGGTGTGATAGGGTATAATGAAATTCAATTTAGTATTCAGATTATGTTGAAGACTTATTTGGAACATAGAAATAAAAATTCTACCATGATTAGAGATGATCAAAAGTTGTTTCACATATAGCCTAACAATATCATTTATTTATATCAAGTAATATTTATCAATTGATAAATAATACTGAATAGTGATGAAGTGAGATTTCATTTTAAAATAATCAACCACTACAACAAAAAATAGTTTATTTATATTTGATGAAATGAACAAAGAACAAATACATTATGGGGGCTAAAATATGGTGTCTGAGATAATTTCCAATAACCACATCAAAACCCTGTGGGAGAAGCGAGCCAACAGAATATATGACCCTCAAAGGGACCTCCTGTGTGGCCTTAAAATCCATGAAATTAGGCAAAGAGTAGCCTTCCCACCGCAAGTGAGAGATCCTAATTCCATTATGGGGAATCTTCTTTCACCTGAATATGTGATAAGTAATATTACATGTGAAGTAGTAAATACCTTTTAAGGAGTTCCAAATGGTATAATATTAGTTTTAAAATTAGCTAAGGAGATTCCCCCAGGCATGGAAAATTGCACGACTATTTATCATAGCTTTTTCTTCAACCATGATGGATGTGCAAAATCTATTGTAGGAGATGAAGTCATTTACCAATAAAACACTTTAGTTGTTGACCAAACCACCACCCAAAATATAGCCATAGATACATGAACCGCCAATATTCAGTTTGATACCACAAATAGGGGGTCCACCTCACCCACATACCCAAAATATGGGGGTTAGAGGAAACATGTAAATAATATTTGGGCACAAAACAGCTATGGGAGAGAGAATAATCCCCCTACATTATAAGACCATTATAGTTGGAAACCAAGCATCTGGTTCTAGCAGTAACTTCCATCTCATATTGGGGAGTCTTGTGGATCTCATGGTTCCTCAACTCCCATAGAATCAAACATATGAGCGCAATAAGAAGGGATTGATCCCTTAGGTCATTATTGATATTAATTTTGATCAACCATATCTAGAGTAAGACATCCATAGGTGCCAAAAAAGGTGTAAAACTGAATAAAAACTCCATCATACTCCATATTTCTATTCCCCCTCTCTATAGAGGAAAAGATGAGGCATAGAATTCTCCTTTAGAGAATTACAACACGAGCATTTATAGGATAGAAATATATTTTTCCACTACAATACCATGTAAGAAGGAATGAAATCATTCTAAACCATCTAAATGAGAATTTAATATTTTTGGGGAATGTATTTATGCTAGAGAGACTAACTAAAATGATCACAAAAATATTTCAAAGCTAATAGTTTATTGTAATCCTTTTATGAAAAATAACTGGAGGAATTAAGTATCCGAATACACATATATAGAATTTCTTCACAGATTATGTCATCAATGAACATTTTATGAAGGATATCTAGAATAAAATTAATGAATGTAAGAAAATAATTGGACTTCTTGATCATGATTTCAATAGTGGGGCATCTTGGATTCAGAAGTACCTCACCATCCCAATTGTAGTTCCAAAAGATAATACCGCCTCATCCAAGTAACCAATGGGAGTGGAGATGAAGCTTGATAATATGACTATATTGTGACATACATAAAATATAATATTTCCTTATTATTGGTCAATGAATGTTCCTTATCACGAACTTAATGGATTTACTCCAATATTAATATCGTTAAATTGATTCGTAGAAAAGGTTCTGTTTAATTAAATGCATCGAATCAATCATGTTTCTCACACAAATTACACGATTATGCATAGGTTTAGAAAGGTTATTTTATAAATCACACAAATACTTTCCTTCGTCATGTGCATCCCATGTTAAATAATATAAAATCATGTACATCGCAATAATGATCGAGTTAGGAACCTTAAACACCAACAATATGTGAAAGGAAATGGAAGAGAACAAATAGTTGATGAGGATAATTCATCTTAAAAAATAAACAAACAAGGTTTTCCATTTTGTGATTCTATTAGTAATCTTAGAAATTATGACCTCTAAGTATCAGATCCGTATTTTTCCTATACTAATACGTGTCCCCAAAAACATCAAATGAAATGCCTTTCTTAAAATGACTAGCAGAGATTCAATATTACTCCACTAAATTTCATGGCATAGGTAGGGAAAGAAAACATATATTTTTTCCTTATTGATAATTTTACCACTCCACTTGGTGTACTCCTCCATGATTTTTTATGATCTTCATGATGGGGGTACCACAACCATATACGGAAAATATCATATTATCTGTAATGGAAGGATGAAAAACCCTTGTGAAATGAGTACTACTATGATAGGGTATGATGGACCCACATTGAATGATGGAGCTGATGTGTCTGCTGAGAGAGTCCTTATATATAATGAAAAAGTAGGGGGACGGGTTAACATTTCATAATGTCCCTAATCAGCTTCATGAAGCAACATTTTATCCATATGAAAGTAATATTAATCCTTTTAGAGATATAACAGTGGAAAACAAGTCAATAACCCAATAAAAAAAATACCATACTTTTTATTACTCTAAGGCTGAAATTCTATTCGATGTAATAATAATCTTTATCCATATCGAGAATAATAGCATCGTTAGAGCCTATGAAATTTCAGTTAATTCCATTGACCATTTTCTAAGAAATACACATAGGGTAACATCTATAGATTATTTTAATTGTAAATTTCATTTTAATTTTGTTCATTCATTGTTTTGGGGGTTTCCCAATAATTTTTTTGGAGGAAATACTGAGTTTCCATGTATTGTGAAAACTGAGTTTTTTTCTTTTGCGAGGGAGTTTGTGATGACATTGGGGAAAAAAGATTAGTGTCTCAGGTGCCTGTTATGGGCACTTTCCGTGTTAGGGGTTGAGATTGAGTGGGACGTCTTGGTCTTAGACATAGAACTGTTTGACATATTACAAGACATGGCTGGGATATTACACTCCTAGGCACAATTTGATTATTATAGATGGCATGTGAGCTTCACTACACCAGGTGTGATTCATCATGTTTCTCGTGGAGAATGGGATCCTCGATCAGGTCATGCATGACCTCCACTCCCAGAGTTAGAAAGTCTTATATTCTAGTTTTCATCACCCCCATAAGAGTAATATGGTACTTTCCCTAAAGGAGAACTACGTCATGTAATGAATGAGTTTCCATAGGTATTTCCAGATTATTTTTTAGGTTTTCCCCTTGAGCGAGATCTGTAGTTCTCGATTGAACAGCCACCGAGAACACATATGTTATCTATTAAATTATATCACATGGCCCCTACTGAGCTAAAGAAAATATAGATAATGTTGGATGACTTATAATCCTAAGTATAAATTCACCAGATTGTCACTCCTGGGACCGCTTCTATATTGTTCGAAAAGAAGGCTAACAAATCCCTTTAGAAATTCATTGAATACTAGAAGATGGATAATGTAAGAATTATGAGAAAATACCCTTTCCCCATGAAATATGATTTTTTTTGATCATTTTAAGGGGGAAACATGGTTCTCAAATATAGACTTTTTATTTGGATACCATCAACTCAGGGTGATAGAGGTAGATATCTTAAAGAGAGCCTTCTGAAGAAGGTACAAACACTTTAAGTATTGGTCATGACCTTCAGATTGACCAATCCTCTAGTGGTCTTTATGGAACTCATGAATAGAGTGTTCCACTTTTATCTCGATTCCTTTATTATGGTGTTTTTATTTGACATTATAGTATACTCTGACTCTAATGAGGAACATGAAAATCACTTGAGGATCGTTCTAGGCACATTACGAGGTCCCTGCCTCTATTCATTTTTTTAAGTGAACTTTATGGATCAGGGATGTGAAATTTCAAGTGCATGTGATCTTTGAGAATGTGGTTTAGTGGGACCATAGAAGATCATTATGATCATGTCATGGGAGCAACTGATGGACGTTTTCATGATCAAGAGTATCATTGTCCTGGAAAGTAATTATAGGTGATTCAATCATGATTACTCTCGGGTTGCTTCATAGACGACCACACTCACCTGGAAAGGGGTGAAGTTTATATGGGGCCCAGAATGTTAGGCATCCTTTGAGGAGCTAAAGTTGTAGTTGACTAATGCACCCATTTTGACTATTCCTGGGGCTAGGAAGGGGTATTTGGTTTATTGTGATGCTTGAGGTATAGGTCTTAGGGGCGTTCTTATGCCGGATGATCATGTGGTGGAGTATGTCTCTCACCCACTCCAACCATAAGAAATGTACTACCATGACCCATGACATGGATTTGGAAGTGGTGACGCATGCTTTTAAGAATTCGCGCCACTACCTATTTGGGTATAATTTTGTGTTCTACTATGATCACAAAAGCTTGGCTTATATCTTCTCACAGAAAGGCCTCACCTTGAGACAACTTAATTGGATCGAGCACTTTTAGGTGTTGGACATTGAAATTTTCTCTAACCCAGAAAAGGGTAATGTGGTTACATATGCCTTGAGTAGAAGAGTTATAATGCAGGATTTGAGGTAGTACAGTGATGAGTGGGCTATTATGGGACACATTGCTCAGATGCATGTGGAGACCAGGGAGAACAGTGGAGGTGCGCTCATAGAGAGCATCTGGTTGACTTCTTCTCTGTTGGATTTGATTCAGTAGAAAAACCTAGTGATGAGATTTTTTAGCTGTTGATGCTATTTATTCATGATAGGGAGAAGTCATATTATTGGTCATAATCTTTTATGGGAATCTTGTGCATCAAGGGCCACCCGGTAGTGTCATCGTGTTTACAGAATGTGGTGATTTAGGATAGCCACCAGTCATATTGGGTTGTCCATTCAAATGCAACCAAGATGTATTATGAAGTACAAAGATAGTTCTGGTGTCCATGTATGTGACAAGACATAGCAGACTTTGTGATGAGGTTCTACACATGCCAACAGTTGAATGTTGAGCATCAAATGCCCTCCAGTATTCTCTATCCATTACCCATTCATATATGGAAGTGGGACGAGGTTTCCATGGAATTTATTGTTGGATTCCTCGTACACCTCGGGGTAATAATTCAATTTGGGTGGTGATTGATCGTCTAACTAAATCATCCCAAATCAAACTAATAAATGATAAAACTAATGTGGATGAGTTGGGATATTTGTATCTTCAGGATGTAGTGAGACTCTACGGTGTTCCATAACAAGTTGACTCAGATAGATACCCTTGTTTGATTTCTTGGTTTTGGGATGGCCTTCAAAAGGCCTTAGTGTCTTAGATTAAGATAAGCATGACATACCATCCTCAAAAGGATAGTCAGATAGAGCAGACAGATCATATTTTTTGAGTAAATTCTTTGTGCATGTGTGTTTCGCACGGATTTCGGGGATGACCTCGTTGATTTGAGATTCAAACGTTCCGAACGGTTTCTAGCGGGTTTGTTGGTAGAACCAGAAACATCCAATGATTCCACATCCGTTTGGACCTACTTTCCAATGGTAGGCGCTCATTAGCTTGTGGACTGATGAGTCTTAGGAATTTGCATTGGACGAGAGGATGGGAGGTCAGACTCATCACACCTTTTTGAGGGGAATTATTGTCTACTCCGGGACTCTATTTATAGATTTAAGTTATGTTCGTGAATCCTTATTACATTACAAAGTATAAAATGAGCTTTCCTTTAGTTTTAACAATCAATGATTAAATATGCAAGAAATTTAGAGAATCTTTTATATGTATTTGAGGTTCTTCATCAATAGAGAATCATCTATATCTGTTTAGAGATTCTTGGTCAATGGTATACTTAAAAACATTTATAAAAAAGTCTCTTGGTCATTATGATGACCAGGCTGGTTTTAAATCCACTCAGTGGGACACTTGAAGTTTATCGTCATTCAGAAGGACAGGGATTATTTCAATGTTGGGATCGAACCCACAAATGGGCTACCAACGTATCCTTTGTTTTGGAAAAGGAATCAGAACCCACGTAGTTTGAGTAATGGAGTATGATGTTTATGATTGATGGCTCAAAGAAGAATGTCATAATTACTTTTACACTCTAATCTCACGTGAGTCATGCTCGGTGTGAGAAACAAGAGGTATTGGTAAAAATTAGACAATTGTTCCATGAAAGATCCAATCATAAGAAATTGTTTGGGGCTTATGTATGTATGCCTGCCCAGATAAATGAAGGTTTAGGATTTACTTTTAGGGAGAAAATCCAGGAACAGGGTCCATAAAGGTATATGTGCTTTATGGAGATTTGAATACTCTAACTTGGGACTTATTCCTGAGAAGGAAACCCAAATTAGGAGATGATTGATAATTGGGTTTTACTCTTGAGAAGGAATCCCATATCAAAAGTAATTTAGGACTGGTTAAGAGAAATTAAGGGACTTGGGGTTCACTCCTGAAGAGGATGCCCAAGATTATGACTGGGACTTGCTCCTAAAAAGGAGGCCCAGGTTAGGGGACTTGGGGCTTACTCCTGAAAAGGAAACCCAAGATTATGACTGGGACTTTCTCTTAACAAAGGAGGCCCAGGTTAGGGGACTTGGGGCCTACTCCTGAAAAGGAAGCCCAAGATTATGACTGGGACTTGCTCCTAAAAAAGGAGGCCCAGGTTAGGGGACTTGGGGCTTACTCCTGAAAAGAAAGCCCAAGATTATAACTGAGTCTTATTCCTGAAAAGGAGACCCAAGTTAGGGATTATGGTTTGGGGCTTACTCCTAAAAAGGATGCCCATATTTGAGATTGGGGCTTACTCCTGTGGAGGATGCCCAAGTTAAAGGATTATGATTGGGGCTTACTCCTGAGGAGGATGCCCAAGTTTAAGGAATTAAGGTTTGGGGCTTAATCCTGAGGAGGATGCCCATGTTTGGGATCTTTAAGAATTTGGGGCTTACTCCTAAAGAAGGATGCCCAGATTAAAAGATTTATAACTGGGGATTATTCCTAAAAAAGGAGACCCAAGTTAAGGATTCTCTCATCTTAAAGGATGATGTTGAATGAATGAACTCTCCATATTTAGTGACATAATGATATTTAAATCACTAGGTTTTGAGAGATATTCCACAGAATTCCTTTCAGATAAGGAAGTCGAATCAAGAAATCATTCCATAAATGGATTTGAAGAGTGTCTTGAAGACTGAATATTGAAAAGAAAAGGTGTAATGGCTTAAGAGGGGTAAATGGGCAATATGGGCACCCAAAAAGGTAGGGGCGCGCAAGTCATCCGTGGGCGCACAAGTATTGGTCGCGCAGGTATACCTGCGCGACATGTGGGGTATTTGCGCGATTTTCAAACCAGCATTAGCATACTTGAGAGAGTCTTTATTAATCACTTTAGAATCCTCTTGAGGTTCTTCCAGAAGAGGGACGCGCAAGTTATATTGAAGGAAATAAGTTAGCGCGCAAGTGTTGATATGTTTCAACACTTAGGCCTTCCTTCTTCTCTTTAGATCGTCCGTTGTAGGTATGAAATTACCTTAGAAGTGTTCCGGAAGCTTTGATAAGAGACTTGGGCATCGGGAGCTTCAATCCGAGTAACTGGAAAAAGATCCTCCCGAATGGGGGGCCCACAGGGTCTATTTATAGGCAAAAGAAGACCCCGGGCGGTTACCGGGCGGTTACCACTTAGTTCGCGCAAGTCACTTGCACGACCATAAGGCATCGTGCAAGTAGACTTGCATGACCACTAGGCAGCGCGCATGTACTTGCCCGACCACTAGGAGGCACGCAAGTGTACTTGCACGACCATGAGGGAACTTGCGCGACCATGAGGGAACTTGCGCGACCTATAGGAAATGTTCTCCTTGTTCATCCCTTTGTCGATTTTTGATGTTTCTTCAAAGGATGAATCACTTTGTTCTTTTGATATTTACCTTATCCGATCTTTAGATTCTGTGATGAAAGGAGCGTCAAAAAAAGTCCCCCCTCAGAGTTGGATCTGAAGAGAAATGAGGATTTGACTCTGAGGAAATCAAAGACATCCAAAGGAAAAGGTGGTGTGCAAGTCTTCAGTGCGCAGAAGGCAGCGCGCAAGTGTGCTGGAAGTTGACTTTTATTCAGAGTTCCTTTGTCTTTTGTGGGCAGTTTAAAGTCATGCACGCCATACATAAAGGGGCTAATGTTTAAGGTCGAAATAGCATTGACCAAAATGGATTAGAATTGACACAATTCCTTGAAAGTTCATCTGAAAACATACTACCATTCTCAAGTATGAGGGAAAATATGTAAACTATGGCTTAAGAATATTTGAATCTGAGGAATTATATGAAAAAGAGCTAAAAGGCATTAGAAGAAGTAGTTTCCAAGAATTAAGTTACTATTATTTAACAAAACCCGTTAGGGGGTTGAAATATGCAGGGCCACCTAAGGGCATTGGTTGCATGGTTAAATAAATAGCATCGTTCGGCTGACAAGTCTGTTATGTGGACTGTTTATGCAAGGCCACCTATGGGCACGTGCTGCATAGTCAGGCAAAAGAACTCCCAGAAATTTACTTTCTTAGTGCTAAAAGCCAGTGAAAGTTTATGGAGATTCAAATTTTCTAAATTATAGAGTTTGTTTTATGGAAAGAGGTACTTGAATATGGAGAAGATATTTCCGAACAAGAATATCGAAGAACTGGATGAATATCACTCCTACGAAGGTCTGACCCAAACGTAGGGAATAAGAATAAACCATAGACTTGAATATTTTCAGATCATGAAAAAGGATATGGGAAAAATATGTTAAGGATGGCTATTTTTTTTCGGATCCCTACATACTGTCGTTTAAGACAAATAAGGACAAAAGAGGCATTATTCTCAAGAATGAAGTTACTATTATTTAACAAAACCCGTTAGGGGGTTGAAATATGCAGGGCCACCTAAGGGCATTGGTTGCATGGTCAAATAAATAGCATCTTTCAGCTGACAAGTCTGTTATGTGGACTGTTTATGCAAGGCCACCTATGGGCACGTGCTGCATAGTAAGGCAAAAGAATTATCAGACGTTTGACATTTTTGTGACTAGAAGTCGTGAAAAGGGTTATGAAGATCTGAACATATTTACGGTTGGGATTATAACACATAAAGATGGGTGTTGTCCATTGTATATGGAGATACATTGGTCAATTAAAACCATAATCATGTTGTGGCTGGTTCCAGAATTGAAATTTTGGACTTCACTACGTATCTCATAAGAATGAGAATCAAGCCATATGTAGTTCTTGAAATGCAGTTTAACGTCGTGCAGGACGAAAGTATGAGTGATCTTAGTTTAGGGTCATAGAATTCGGACCATAATAATGAATACTCAGTGTGTGTTTTCATAAGTTCTTTTCAGCCAAGGGACTGAAAGTGAAATTTGGGGTTAGGCCCAAAAGACTTGGGGCTGGATTCGAGGGATACTCGAACATTCCTACGTATCCCATAACGACGGGAATCAAGCCCACGTAGTTCTAGAACTACCCTTTGTACAAATTTGGTTCGTACATGTGAATGGTGAAAGGGGATTTTAGTGCAATGATGGTTTAACCCGAGAAAAAATGTTTAGGAATTACCATGTATGCACGTAGTCTTTTGAAATGAAACATGATTGAAAAAATCAATGTCAATAATGTTTCCTTCTCAAATGAGGAAATCAAAGAATATTGTAGTTTATTGTCGTACCGGACAAAAGTGTTGTATAGTTTAATGTCATATAACAAGGACGAAAGCGAATCAATGTAAAGATATTTATTCCAGTGGCGGTTTCACAAATCAACATCATATGAGATGGTGGTGAACCGATGTGAAGAGATTGTTTTTGGGCTTGAACCCTGGGAGGTTGCCTACATACCCAGCCTGGAGGGCAATTATCAAAGTCCGTGTAGTTCAATTAAAGAATGAATTTATGATCATGTTGTTCTTGGGGACAATGATCTAATAAAAAATGTTGTTGGGACTTACACATGGTTAGTGGCACAAAGGGAGTGTTATGGTTGATGTTCGCTCTATGCTCATGTGAGTCATACTCGGTGTGAGAAATAAGAGGTAATAACAACCTTAACGATGCATAGTTTAATGTCATGTAGGACATAAAAAAGGGACTATGCAGTTTAAAGTCTTGCAGTTAGGACTATTGGTGCTGCACAGTTTAGTGTCATGTAGCAGGGACAAAATAACAGTTTAATGTCATGTAGGACATATCAAGGACTTTCTGTACAGCTTAGCGTCATGTAGTTAGGACGATGGGGACAATACAGTTTAATGTCATATTGGATGAAAGGGGGATTGTGCAGTTAATTGTCATGCAATAAGGACAAAAGAGTGTACCATTTTAACGTCATGTCGGACGAAAGTGCAAATAGATTAAGGTCATATGCATAGACCGTGAATGGTGCTGTTTAATGTCATACTGGACCTTTGACATTATATAGTTTAACGTCTTTCCGGACGTAAGGGACTTTTATACAGTTTATGGTTATATGCATGGACCAGGGATGATGCAGTTTAAGGTCATGCTGGACGGTTTAGGGATCTTTTTCACAGTTTAATGTCGTGTGGGACGAAGTTGCATTTTAAAGTCATACTGGACCATTGCTGTATAGTTTAACGTCATATAGCAAGGATGAACTGGTGCTGCACAGTTTAATGTCATGTTGCAGGGACATCTTCTTTTCTACAGTTTAATGTCATGTTGGACGAAAAAAAGTAACTGTTACAGTTTAACGTCAGGTTGGACAATAGAACATTTATACAGTTTAACGTCATGTTGGACGATAGAACATTGCTGTTCAGTTTAAAGTCATGTAGCTTGGACTAAGGTGAACCAATATGAGGATATCAGTTCTGGGGACTTTTTATAGTTTATCGTCATGCTGGACGATGAAAGTGCCACATAGTTTAATGTCATGTTTCTAGGACACAATATAGTTTAATGTCATCTCGGACAAAATATAGTTTAATGTCATCTCAGACAAAATATAGGAACTTCTATACAGTTTAACATCATGTAGATAGGACATAATACAGATTAGTGTCATGTAGGACAAAATATAGTTTAATGTCATCTCGGACCAAATATAGGAACTTCTGTACAGTTTAACGTCATGTAGATAGGACATAATATAGTTTAATGTCATCTCAGAAAAAAAAATAGTTTAATGTCATCTCGGACAAAATATAGTTTAATGTCATCTCAGACCAAATATAGTTTAATGTCATCTCGGAAAAAATATAGTTTAATGTCATCTCGGACCAAATATAGGAACTTTTGTACAGTTTAACATCATGTAGATAGGACATAATATAGTTTAATGTCATCTCGGACAAAATATATTTTAATGTCATCTCGGACAAAATATAGTTTAATGTCATCTCGGAAAAAATATAGTTTAATGTCATCTTGGACAAAATATAGTTTAATGTCATCTCGGACAAAATATAGGAACTTCTGTACAGTTTAACGTCATGTAGATAGGACATAATATAGTTTAATGTCATCTCGGACAAAATATAGTTTAATGTCATCTCAGACAAAATATAAACCAATGTTACTGTTTTGGCTCTCGGAACAATATTTTCTGTTTATACAAAATAGTTCTTCAGAAATCTAGCATTAGTTGGAGTCGTGATGTGTTCTCCATCCATTGAGATTAGAGAATACGCTCCATTGGAGTAGACCTTATGTATTGAATAAGGTCCTTCCCATATTTGTTCAAGCTTGGGAGGCTTCTTTCCTGGTATAATTGGTTCTTTGAGAACCAATACCAATTCTCCCCGAATGAATGAACGAAGACGAACTTTTTTGTTAAATGCTCGTGCTATTCGATTCTGATAGATTTCCAAGTGGTGCAAAGTGCACAATCTTTTCTCATCTAATTGTTCCAATTCATTCAACTGCTTTTGGGATTGCTCATCTGTAGATAACTGATCACAAATGGCTATTCTGAGTGAGGTCAATTGAACTTCAATTGGAAAGACTGCTTCTGTTCCATATACCAATGAATATGGAGTTGACCGCGTTGCATTGTGAGTGGTAGTCTGATAATCCCATAAAGCATGAAAGAGTTTATCAGGACATGACCTCTTATCTTTATCCACCATCTTTTGCAGTATATTTGAAAGAGTCTTGTTGAAGGCTTCTAATCTGGCCATTAGCCGCTTAATGATATCAAGAGGAATGGTTGGACTTAATGTTGTATTCCTGATACAATTTCATTACCTCAGAAGAACAGAAGTTGGTGTCGTTGTCCGTCAATATTGTATGAGGGACACCAAATCTAGTAATGATGTTAGAAATGATGAAGGTAACAATGCATTTAGAATTGACTTCTTTGAGAGGTACTGCCTCTACCCATTTGGAAAAGAAATCAGTAGCAGTAAGAATGTACCTAAACTGCTTGGCCGTAGCTGAAGGGTAAGGTCCCACACCATCCATTCCCCATGTGGAAAATGGCCATGAGTATTTAGCTGTATGAAGCAACTCTGGAGTTTTATGAATGAAGTTGGCATATACTTGGCATGAATGACACTTCTTTGTAAAATTAACACAATCTTGTATCATTGAAGGCCAAAAGTATCCAAGCCTTCGAATTTGATCAGACAGTCTATGTCCAGACTGGTGGGCACCACAGACTCCTGCATGCACTTCTTTTATGACAGCCATTGTCTCTTCACCATCAATACATCTGAAGAGAACTCCATCATAACCACGTTTGTAGAGAATTTTCTCGAGGTGGTTTGGGCTATCATAAAGAGTAAAATTGACCACACATCGCCGAATTTGTTCTTTCTCGGCTCTATCAGGTGGAAGTGTTCCATTTTGAAGGTATTCCCTGATAGGTGACATCCATCCTGTAGAATGACCATACGGTTCAGGAATGGGACTAATTTCATTAATTTCCTCTGTTTTGACATGAACATAAGGTGAAATTGCACGACGGTGGGCAATAGAGATGGTTGTCTCGTCCCGATTTGGATCTGCTAAAGTTGTGGCTATATTAGCCAGTGCATCAGCTTGAGAATTTTGTGATCATGGGACATAAGAAAATGTCGGTTCTGAAGGGAATTCCGACATTAACTCTCTGACGTAATCATACAAAGGGATAAATTCTTCTTTTCTGATGTCATAATCCCCATTGACTTGTTTGATTACCAGGTCTGAATCACCTTTCACCTTTAAGTGATTCACTTGTGCTTGAAGCGCCAATTCCAAGCCTGTAATGAGAGCTTGGTATTCCGCTTCATTATTGTTACCACCTTCCCACAACAAAAAGGAATAAGGTAACACTGCCTTATCTGGAGAAATGAGCACAATTCCTAAACCAACTTTGTTGAATTTAGGATTTTCCATTTTCTTCCCTGTTGGACTTCTAGAAGCACCATCAAAATACATTTCCCATGTTTGAGGACTCTCTTGAATAGAGAAAACTTCTTCATCAGGGAGTTCGATATCTGAATACGTGTCTTCCACTGAAAGATGTTCAGCCAGGAAATCAGCCAGAGCTTGGCCCTTAATTGCCTTTTGAGACTCATACTGAATGTCGAACTACTGTAGAATAACTGCCCACCATTCCAGACGTCCTGTAAGAATTGGACGACTAAGGATGAATTTGAGCAGATTATTACGAGATACCAATTGGACCTCATGATGTTGCAGGTAGTGTCTCAGTTTCTGAACTGCAAAGATTAATGCTAGGAAGCAATTTTCAATACTTGAATACCAGGTTTCTGCTTCAAGCATAGTTATACTGAGATAGTAGAGACTATTTTCATTCCCAGCATCATTATTTTGAGCGAGAAAGGCACCCAATGATCGCTCTAAAGCTGTCACATAGAGGATAAGCGGTCTACCCACAACAAGTGGCATGTGTACTGGTGGACTCAAGAGGTATTTCTTGAGAACATCAAATGCTTCTTGACATTCTTCAGTCCACTGGTAAGTGACTCCTTTCTTCAATAATTTGGTAAAGGGTAAACTTTTGCCTGCCAAATTGGCGATGAAACGCCGAATATTGGGTAAGTGTCCTTGAAGTCCTCTTAATTATTTCAAATTCTGAGGAGGTGACATACCAAGGATTGATTTGGTCTTCTCAGGATCGACATCAATACCACGATGGCGTACAACAAAGCCAAGGAATTTTCCTGAGGTTACCCCAAAAGCACATTTTAAGGGGTTCATCTTCAAATTATGTTGTCGAAGCTTGTGGAATGTGACTTCCACATCAGCCAAGTGATTAGAATGTTGTTTGGATTTAACCACCAAATCATCTACATAGCATTAAACAAACTTCCCTAAAAGAGGTTTGAAGATACGATGCATGGTGCGTTGATATGTTGCACCTGCATTCTTTAAACCAAAGGGCATCACCCGGTAACAAAACACACCTTGAGGAGCTCTGAAGGCTGTTTATTCCTCATCTTCTGGGGCCATTCGGATCAGATTATATCCAGAATATCCATCCATGAATGAAAGTACTTCATAGCCAGCCGTCGCATCAATATAGAGTTCTGTAATCGGAACTGGGAAATCATCTTTAGGAAAATACCGATTAAGATCTCTGAAATTGATGCAAACCCTAATTTGTACGTTCTTCTTCTTTATAGGGACAATATTAGCCAACCACTTGGGATATTGAACTTCTCTGACGAAGTTGGCTTTGATCAGCTTATCCACATCAGCTTCAATTTTGGAAGCATAGGTTGGGTGTGTTCTTCTCGCAGCTTGTTTAAAACCTCGATGTTCTTTTGGTAAACCCAAATGATGATTAGCAACGTCAGGATCAAGCCCAGGAATTTCTGTATAATTCCAAGCAAAAATATCTTTATTTTTCTTTAGAAAAGAAATATACATCTCTTGCTCTTCAAGGGTCATGGCCGCACTAATTAAAGTGGGGCGTGGATCTTTCTCTGTACCCAGATTTACTTCTCTGAGTTCATCCACAGTGGTAGAGATACCCTCTTCAAATGCTGGAGGAGCATCTCTAAGATCTTCCTCTTCCCCTTCATCATGTGTTATTTCTTCCGTTTCTACATGCAAAGTAGATGAAAAAACGAAATTCTCATGATCATAAGAGATGTCAAAATTTTCACATTTTGAAGAAGAAACTTCCATTTCCGACCCTATTGATGATAAAGGGTCTTCTTTGGGAAATGAAGAGGAGATGATGGATTGAGAATCGACATCATTATTCACCTCTGGTGTTGCTATAACTTCTTCTGGCCTGATTAGCGAAGTATAGACTTGTTGGACTTCAGCAGATGAAATGAAAACTTCACCACTTATGCTTTCATCACTACTTGGTAGGTTACCAATTTCTCCCATGTTGTCTGGCTCGATCGCCGTAATTGACATTATGGATCTTTCCATAAGAGTATTTTGATTTGGGCCTATTTTGTCAATTTGACTGGTAGGTAACACATAATCTATACTCACATGTGAAAATGGATTTATTGGAATTTTCTCCAAACCATATGGAGCATTAACTTTGGTAATTTCCTTCATTGTAGATTTTTCTCTTCCCTTCATGTGATAAAATTCCGCCTCAATGTATTGAGACTCACATGTCTTGAACGGGGCCTTATCACCATACAATGTTCCAACTTGACCATCAAAACAGTATTTGGGACACTAATGGTATGATGAAGGAATAGCTGCATGCTGATGTAGCCAGGGTCTTCCAAGCAAGATATTGAAAGCTGAGTCTTGATCAACAATCATGAAATCTGAATTGGATACAAGATCTCCAAACTGAGTTCTGAGTGTAACTTCTCCCAGTGGTTCTTGTTCATTTTTATCATATCCTTGTAACATCATGGTAGAAGGAGATAAATCAGATTTCGTGAGGCCCAATCGACAAAGTGTATGAATGGGCATGAGGTTGACTCCTGAACCATTGTCAATGAAAGCTCTTCGAACATCCACACCATTGAATTTTCCAGATTAGTACAAAGGTTTAATGTGCCCATGCACAAAATCATCTTCATATTTATCAATAAAAGATATCAATGCATGGCATTCTGCATGATTATTCTCTATGTGATAGATTTCAGCTGCAGCAATTACAGCTTCAAACTCCTGAGGACATGACAAAGCTTCGATGAGTGCTTCCCGAAGATCTTTTGACAGATTCAAAGCATCCAAAATTGATAACTTGGCTGGTACTTGGGCCAAGTGTTTCAATATATCATACTTTTGATCTAGAGGACTGCGTTTCCCAAAAGGAATATGCGATTTAGCAGGTACCTTGGAAGAAGATGCTTTGGAAGCTGATGAATCTTGTATTGAAGTTGGAAACATCCTTGGTTTTGGAAGATTAGACTGATTAGATCCATTATTTGCTAAGATAAAGAAGATGGAACCTTTAATCGGTCTTCCAAAATAACTGTGCCAAAACTAAGTTGGCCATTGGCAGAAGAACTTGCTTGTTCCTTTTGAGCTCGCTGAAGGGCTCTACCACGAGTTTCTTCTGCATATACAGTGCTAGCAGGGGTAAAATTAGAGTAGTGGCTTCGGAAAGATCCACGTCTTCCCCTGTATCCTGAACCTATAGAACCTCCTCGGATTCCCTTATTTGATACAGGGAATTCAGGCTCATCAGGACTGGAATATGGATCTGTTAATTGAATCATATTAACAGAACCAAAGATTAACTCTTCGTCTGATAAAGACACTGCCTGGTTAGCCTGTTTAGGCTGTGCCGTTTGGTGGGACGGTGCCCGTGGCTTTGAAGTAGATGGAATGAAATCTGCCAGAGTCAAAGACAATTTAGGCTTTGATACATACACATCTTCTCCTGATTCATCTTTCTTCTTTGAATTGCGCTGCCCTTTTCAGGATTTGTCTTTTGATGGAGTCTTTACTGCAGCTTTTGTAGGAGACGCAATTGGATTTTTCAATTGTGTTCGAAAAATGGAATGGGGCCGATTGATTGTCTTTCTGACCATCCAATCATCATATTTTTTCACAGTTTTGCTTTTGACTTCCTGCCACTCGCCTCCTTCCTCTGGATCTGTAGCGGTAATACATGCTACATGAGCTGAAGAACCCTTCAATTTGACTTGTCCCAAGTCGACCATCTTTTGCAGGAGGTCTTTAAAGGCAAAACACTCCTGGATGGGATGCCCTAACATTTGATGAAAGGGAAAATATTTGGGACGGTCTTCATCTCCTTCCTTGTTTGGCCTCTTGGGCACTGGTAATTGAACCAAATTATTTTCTAGAGCTGAAATGAAGTAACCAGGAACATGCTCACTCCAGAAAGAGTATGTTTTACTCTTCAAATCCTCAAATTGTTTTCTTCGTTGATCTCTTTGATCATTTGGACGAAACAACCTTTGTTGTTGGCGTTCAGGAGGTGGAGTCCTTCGAGAAGATGAAGGTTTTGAAGTAGAAATAGGTACAGGTGCTTGTTTAAGCATAACTGTAGCAGTTTCCGCTTTACCCATTCTCCTTCCTGGAGCTGATGGAATTATACGAGATTTATCCTTAGCCTGTATAAGGGAATCTTCAATATGTTGAGCGATTGAAGTAAGGTCTCGAAACCCTCCTATGTATTTCACAGGGATCAATGGCGTGCGTAATTCGTCACACAAATTTGCCACATAGATTGGCAACAGTTCCTCCTGAGGGAGTGCTAAACTCAGGGAAGACGTTAATCCCTTCCAACGAGCAATGAAATCAGAGACTCTTTCATTCTCTCTTTTCTTGCAGTTTGTAAGATCGAAAACTGTCGTTTTTGGAAAAGTTGAGCTAAACTGAAGAAGGAATTTTTGGCGAAGATCCTCCCATCCGATGACTGACCGGGATTGCAAGCTTGTATACCAGACAAAAGCTGGTCCTTGCAAGGTTCGCACGAAGCATCTGAGTTTCACTGCTTCTTGCTACTCTGGATTTCCCATCATAGGATCACAACAAGACACATAATGCATCAAATGTTGTTGACGGTCGCCTGATCCATTGAAAGTAGGGAAAACAGGGTTTCCAAAACTGGATGGAGGAGAAATTGAATCTACCCATTCAGGGTAAACTTTCTTTTCCGGTTGAACTTATGCTCGTTTCCCTTCCATAGTTTCTAACCGAGCTATTAATGACTCAATAGTAGTTATAAACTTTTGAGAAACATCAGGTTGAACTTGGTTTTGGGTAGGTGCAATTAATGGAGCTTGGACAGACGCAGTGGTTGGTGCTACAACTGATGGTGGTGCTGCCAACCGTTGTTACGTTTGACCCATAGGATTAGACCTCTGAGGGTGTACTGATAAAGGAGGATATTCCTAATCCATATCAGTAGTTACAACAAATTCCTTCGGCTGTCGGACTTCAGCATTTCTTAAGAAGAATACTACTCTGAATTAGTTCTGCATTCAACCTTCTTAATTCTTTCATTTCTTCCTCCTGTTGTGCAATCCTTTGCTCTAATGAGAGCGATTGACCTCCTTCAGAGAAAGGGTGAGAAGTAACCTGATTCTTTCCTTTCCCCTTATTGGATCCTTTTCAGAGAGGGGAAAGTGGGTTACTTGAAGGAATACCCAGATTTTGGGTAAGCCTTTGATTATGTGTGCACACACCTTCTTCATTTAGGTCTGTGTGCGCAACTTCTTGAGCAGGACCTCTTCGTCTGATCCCTCTGATTGAGCCTCATCTGGTGAATCAGCAGCAACGACATTGATGACATTAATGGATGCATATTTCATGGAATCCTTTCTATCAGCATTTCTGGGATATTGTCTTCTTCCATGTCCATGATGAGACATGGCATTCCGTTGACTTGATCCCTCAGGAACATCTTGGAGAACCGTCAAGTGGATAGAATCTCCTGATAGCTTGGCTCTTCATTCCTCTTGAGGATTATTCCCAAATCGAGAGAATACTGAATTTCTCTGAGGGAGGGATTGAGGATTTGAAAAAGTCCCCAGTCCGGTGGACTGGGGATGTTCCTACTGCTTCCACTCAACTCCTCGAATCCCATTTGTTGACTCTGAGGGTTGGTTTAGAGAAGTCCCCAGTCTGACAAGCTGGGGTGTCTCTTGACATGTTATGTCTGAGATATTCTTAAAATCTCTCTTGATCTTGAGAATCTTAGTTCGGAAATTAGCTGGATGCATTATCCTGTATCCACTTTTATCACATGGTTCAATAGACCGTTGGATGATTTCCTAAACTTCTATCATTTGATGACGTGTTTTCTCCAAACGAGAGGCTTGTGCAATATTCTCGTCTGCTTGATGTAGGAGCAATTCAACAACTTGTTCTCTATATACTTTATTTTGAGAGGAACTAGTTGAAGCATCTTCTTGAGAAAGCTTTTGATTATGAACAAAGACCATTGACTGTGGCCGGCCATGAGCAATAACATTGCATGAGACCATTTTCGGCGGGCTTTGCTAACTGGAAAGCACTGTGAAATGTAGTGCTCCATGAACACCCCATCCTCTGATATGAACATCAGATGGAGCATTGGCAATTAACTGACGCAATTTTCTTAGTGTGCCAAGGCATGAACGTTGAAGGGTTCTCTGTTGCTTTTCAGCCTTCAGGTACCGAGAGACTGATAGAGATGCCAAATCAATCTGGTGTTGTAACCCTTCTATTATCTTAATATGATTTTTATAATCACCGTAAGATAATACTTTCTTCTTCAATTGACAAAGAGTCTTCCATATGTTGAGACGAATATCATGGATTCCATCATCCGTCAACATCTTTGGAATGTCGTACTGGGAGTCAGCCAAAGGCCAAAACATGACTGGTACTTCACCTTTTGCCAGTTTTTTCCTCATGTTCAGCATTTCCTCTTTATCATTAAGTGAATATTCTTCTACCTGTTTGGACCAGAGCTGGTGCTTCCTTGTTGCTTCATTAGGTTCGACAGGGTTGGTAGAGAGTCCGCTATTCATGCTGGAAGATGAATGACCTGGGGATGGTTCGGAGAATAACCTGAACCCCGGGATATCCTCTGATAGAGAAAGAGTTTCACCTTCCAATAGTAAAGCATCATACATGACTGGCTTTACGTTTTCAAGTGCCTCGAGATAGGAGGGCTTTCTCGTCACTACATTGCCTTCTGAAGAATTTTCGAGACAACGTGAATCACTACTGCGGAGAGGACTTTCGCAGCGAAGTTCATCACCATGAGAAGGACCGTCATGATGGGTTACAGCAAAAGATGAAATCTCTTGCTCCTTGGTCTTCTGACCACACAGAGAGTTCCTGTGGCTCTCATCTGAAGAAGAAACTTCAAGATTGACCGAACATTCATGAAGCAAGCCTTCATGAAGAAGTGTCTGTTGAAGACCTTCAAAATTAATGTTCCCGTTATTGGGAACTGAGGGAGTAGAATCTTGAATTCCGACAGATAAATGTATGAGGGCTTCAAGAACTACAGCATAGAGCAAGGCCTTGTTGCAGATTGGCCTTTGATCTCCTCACTGTGCTGGGCGGATCTTTTTCATAGATTCATTCTTACTCACTTTAGAAACCACTTTTTGACGAAATTGGTTACTCTGAGTAGGTGTATGTGCCTGATCAGGAAAGATGGTCAGGTTAGGCTGACGATCTCCACTCAAATCAGGTGTATGTTCCTGACTTGGTTGTCCGTATGATATGGGGGAGTATGCCCCATAACCCTCTTGGACTGGAACCGATGTGTGTGTCTATTCCGGAGTGAATCGTTGATGTGTCACTCCACTGATAGGGATAGATTTATGTGTCTGATCCTGTGATGATGCTGAAGATGATATGATATCCTGGCTAGCATCCAAAATATGAGCAGGAATTTGCTTCTGCTCTTTCACCATTGACAAAATATGTTTGGTGACTTCAGCCACCGGAATAGGGATATACGTCCATTCCGGGCTTGGAGTAGGTGTATGTGCCTGCTCTTGTCCTCCTTTTCCTGTCAGTGAATCCTGACAGTACTCAAGTGTGGAGGTAGAGAGTTGAGTCTGCCTCCTGTTTGTCGTCGGGGCGTTCCGACTGACTTCTCCGTGCGCTACCAAGCGAGACTGTTGGTAGGCTTGATTAGTATTAGCAGGTGTATGTGCCTGCTGATTACACTTCGCCAAACGCAGTTGATGAGATCCATCATATGTAGTTAGACGAGCCTGCTGACTAATTGGTGATGTATAAATAGGTGCATGTTCCTGCCTATGGTACTCCGCCAGAATTGCTTGGCGGGATTGGCGTGATGCTGCCAGACGAGTCTGCTGGACAACGAAATTAAAACGGACAGGTGATTGTGCCTGCTCGTTGTTTGCCACCAAGTTAGGTTAGTGGACTTCTCTGGAGATGGCAGGGTTGACAACCTGCCCATTGTTCACCAGATTCGGTCTCTGGCGGTTCATCTTGCCTGCTCGGGTTCGTGGAACCGGAGCTGAATGCCTGGAGTCGGTACCCTCATCATGTTGAGGGCGCACTACCGCACGAGTCTGGCGGCGATTGTTGATGGAAGCCCTTGACAAGGACTCCTGTATTTTGAATTAAGGTCCTGCGGGACCTGCCCATTAACTTCCTCAGAGTAAGGGAGTGAATGGAAATTGTGTTTCGGGGATAACGACCCGAAACGGTTGGAGACGGCAGTTAGCACCGCCTGCTTCTTGATCGCTGGCCACCATTGTCTGGATGACCAGGTAGAGTTGTTAACTTGGAGGGCTTGACAAGCGGCCTCCAGAGTTGGGATAGTACCGTTGCGACGGTACTCCTTAACCAGTGCATTAGAAACCCAGCGTTGAAGACGCTGAGTTGGTGATGTCATCCTCAGAGCAGACGACGTTCCAGCAGGAGTAGCAGCATTGGTTTTCACAGTAGTAGACCTCACAGTAGAGGTGTTCACAGCAGCAATATTCACATGGGTGAATTTAAAGAAAGCCATTTTGCAGAAGATCTTGAGAAAAGAGTGCATGTTCCATAAAACAGACATAATCAAGATGAATCCGGCCACTGCATCTTTTGGATGATCACATGTCAATGATTGCTTTGTTGGCCCAAGGGGCCTAACAAATAAGAAGAACATCACATTAACTTGGTTAAGGATTCACGTCGGGTTCACCATTTTTTGTTTCGCACAGATTTTGGGGATGACCTCGTTGATTTGAGATTCAAACGTTCTGATCGGTTTCTAGCGGGTTTGTTCGTAGAACCGGAAACATCCAATGATTCCACATCCGTTTGGACCTACTTTCCAAAGGTAGGCGCTCATTAGCTTGTGGACTGATGAGGCTTAGGAATTTTCATTGGTCGAGAGGATGGGAGGTCGGACTCATCACACCTTTTTGAGGGGAATTATTGTCTACTCCGGGACTCTCTTTATAGATTTAAGTTATGTTCGTGAATCCTTATTACATTACCAAGTATAAAATGAGCTTTCCATTAGTTTTAACAATCAATGATTAAATATGCAAGAAATTTAGAGAATCTTTTAAATGTATTTGAGGTTCTTCATCAATAGAGAATCATCTATATCTGTTTAGAGATTCTTGGTCAATGGTATCCTTCAAAACATTTATACAAAAGTCTCTTGGTCATTATGATGACCAGGGTGGTTTTAAAGCCACTCAGTGGGGCACATGAAGTTTATCGTCATTCAGAAGGACAGGGATTATTTCAATGTTGGGATCAAACCCACAAATGGGCTACCTACGTATCCTTTGTTTTTGAAAAGGAATCAGAACCCACGTAGTTCGAGTAATGGAGTATGATGTTTATGATTGATGGCTCAAAGAAGAATGTCATAATAACTTTTACACTCTAATCTCACGTGATTCATGCTCGGTGTGAGAAACAAGAGGTATTGGTAAAAATTAAACAATTGTTCCATGAAAGATGCAATCATAAGAAATTGTTTGGGGCTTATGTATGTATGACTGCCTAGATAAATTAAGGTTTAGGATTTACTTTTAGGGAGAAAATCTAGGAATAGGGTCCATAAAGGTATATGTACTTTATGGAGATTTGAATACTCTAACTTGGGACTTATTCCTGAGAAGGAAACCCAAATTAGGAGAGGATTTATAATTGGGTTTTACTCCTGATAAGGAATCCCATATCAAACGTAATTTAGGACTAGTTAAGAGAAATTAAGGGACTTGGGGTTCACTCCTGAAGAGGATTCCCAAGATTATGACTGGGACTTTCTCCTAAAAAGTAGGCCCAGGTTAGGGGACTTGGGGCTTACTCCTGAAAAGGAAACCCAAGATTATGACTGGGACTTGATCCTAAAAAAGGAGGCCCAGGTTAGGGGACTTGGGGCTTACTCCTGCAAGGGAAGCCCAAGATTATGACTGGGACTTTCTCCTAAAAAAGGAGGCCCAGGTTAGGGGACTTGGGGCTTACTCTTGAAAAGGAAGCCCAAGATTATAACTGAGTCTTATTCCTAAAAAGGAGACCCAAGTTAGGGATTAAGGTTTGGGGCTTACTCCAAAAAAGGATTCCCATATTTGTGATTGGGGCTTACTCCTGAGAAGGATGCCCAAGTAAAAGGATTATGATTGGGGCTTACTCCTGAGGAGGATGCCCAAGTTTAAGGAATTAAGGTTTGGGGCTTACTCCTGAGGAGGATGCCCATGTTTGGGAACTTTAAGAATTTGGGGCTTACTCCTAAAGAAGGATGCCCAGATTAAAGGATTTATAACTGGGGATTATTCCTAAAAAAGGAGACCCAGGTTAAGGATTCTCTCATCTTAAAGGATGAGGTTGAATGAATGAACTCTCCATATTTAGTGACATAAGGATATTTAAATCACTAGGTTTTGAGAAATATTCCACAGAATCCCTTTCAGATAAGGAAGTCGAATCAAGAAATCATGCCATAAATGGCTTTGAAGAGTGTCTTGAAGACTGAATCTTGAAAAGAAAAGGTGTAATGGCTTAAGAGGGGTAAAATGGGCATGATGGGAACCCAAAAAGGTAGGGGCGCGCAAGTCTTGAAAGGTGTGCAAGTCTTCCGTGGGCGCGCAAGTATTGGTCGCGCAGGTATACCTGCGCGACATGTTGGGTATTTGCACGATTTTCAATCCAGCATTAGCATACTTGAGCGACACTTTATTAATCACTTTAGAATCCTCTTGAGGTTCTTCCAGAAAAGGGACGCGCAAGTTATATTGAAGGAAATAAGTCGGCGTGCAAGTGTTGATAAGATTCAACACTTAGGCCTTCCTTCTTCTCTTTAGATCTTCCGTTCTAGGTAAGAAATTACCTTAGAAGTGTTCCGGAAGCTTTGAGAAGAGACTTGGGCGTCGGGAGCTTCAATCCGAGTTTCTGGAAAAAGATCCTCCCGAATGGGGGGCCCACAGGGTCTATTTATAAGAAAAAGAAGACCACGGGTGGTTACCGGGCAGTTACCACTTAGGTCATGCAAGTCACTTGCACGACCATAAGGCATCACACAAGTAGACTTGCACGACCACTAGGCAGCGCGCAAGAACTTGCACGACCACTAGGAGGCGCACAAGTGTACTTGCGCGACCATGAGGGAACTTGCGCGACCTATAGGCAATGTTCTCCTTGTTCATCACTTTGTTGATTTTTGATGTTTCTTCAAAGGATGAATCACTTTGTGCTTTTGATATTCCCCTTTTCTGATCATTAGATTCTGTGACGAAAGGAGGGTCAACAAAAGTCCCCCCTCAGAGTTGGATCCGGAGAGAAATGAGGATTTGACTCTGAGGAAATCAAAGACATCCAAAGGAAAAGGTGGTGTGCAAGACTTCAGTGTGCAGAAGGCAGCGCGCAAGTGTGCTAGAAGTTGACTTTTATTCAGAGTTCTTTTGTCTTTTGTGGGCAGTTTAAAGTCATGCACGCCAGACATAAAGGGGCTAATGTTTAAGTTCGAAATAGCTTTGACCGAAATGGATTAGAATTGACACAATTCCTTGAAAGTTCATCTGAAAACATACTACCATACTCAAGTATGAGGGAAAATATGTAAACTAGGGCTTAAGAATATTTGAATCTGAGGAATGAAATGAAAAAGAGCTAAAAGGCATTAGAAGAAGTAGTTTCCAAGAATGAAGTTACTATTATTTAACAAAACCCGTTAGGGGGTTGAAATATGCAGGGCCACCTAAGGGCATTGGCTGCATGGTTAAATAAATAGCATCTTTCAGCTGACAAGTCTATTCTGTGGACTGTTTATGCAAGGCCACCTATGGGCACGTGTTGCATAGTCAGGCAAAAGAACTCCCAGAAATTTACATTCCTAGTGCTAAAAGCCAGTGAAAGTTTATGGAGATTCAAATTTTCTAAAGTATAGAGTGTGTTGTATGGAAAGAGGTACTTGAATATGGAGAAGATATTTCCAAACAAGAATATCGAAGAACTGGATGAATATCACTCCTACGAAGGTCTGACCCAAACGTAGGGAAGAAGAATAAACCATAGAATTGAATATTTTCAGATCATGAAAAAGGATATGGGACAAATATGTTAAGGATGGCTATTTTTTGCGGATCCCTACATACCGTCGTTTAAAACAAATAAGGACAAAAGAGGCATTCTTCTCAAGAATGAATTTATTGTTATTTAACAAAACCCGTCAGGGGGTTGAAATATGCAGGGCCACCTAAGGGCATTGGCTGAATGGTCAAATAAATAGTATCTTTCAGCTGACAAGTCTGTTATGTGGATTGTTTATGCAAGGCCACCTATGGGCACGTGCTGCATAGTTAGGCAAAAGAATTCTCAGAAGTTTGACATTTTTTGGACTAGAAGTCATGAAAAGGGTTATGAAGATCTGAAAATATTTAAGGTTAGGATTATAACACATAAAGGTGGGTATTGTCCAATGTATATAGAGATACATAGGTCAATGAAAACCATAATCATGTTGTGGATGGGTCCTGAAATGAAATTTTGGACTTCACTACGTATCTCATAAGAATGAGAATCAAGCCATATGTAGTTCTTGAAATGCAGTTTAACGTCGTGCAGGACGAAAGTATGAGTTATCTTAGTTTAGGGCCATAGAATTCGGACCATAATAATGAATACACAATGTGTGTTTTCATAAGGACTTTTCAGCCAAGGGACTGAAATTGAAATTTGGGGTTAGGCCCAAAAGACTTGGGGCTGGATTCGAGGGATAATAGAACGTTCCTATGTATCCCATAAGGATGGGAATCAAGCCCACGTAGTTCTAGAACTACCCTTTGTACAAATTTGGTTCGTACATGTGAAGGGTGAAAGGGGATTTTAGTGCAATGATGGTTTAACCCGAGAAACAAAGTTTAGGAATTACCATGTATGCACGTAGTCTTTTGAAATGAAACATGACTAAAAAAATCAATGTCAATAATGGTTCCTTCTCAAATGAGGAAATCAAAGAATATTGTAGTTTATTGTCGTACTGAACAAAAGTGTTCTATAGTTTAACGTCATATAACAAGGACGAAAGTGAATCAATGTAAAGATATTGATTCCAGGGGCGGTTTCACAAATCCACATCATATGAGATGGTGGTGAACCGATGTGAAGAGATTGTTTTTGGGCTTGAACCCTGGGAGGTTGCCTACATACCCAGCCTGGAGGGAAAGGATCAAAGTCCGTGTAGTTCAATTAAATAATGAAATAATGATCAAGTTGTTCTTGGGGACAATGATCTAATAAAAAATGTTGTTGGGACATACACATGGTTAGTGGACCAAAGGGAGTGTTATGGTTGATGTTTGATCTAAGCTCACGTGAGTCATACTCGGTGTGAGAAACAAGAGGTAATAACAACCTTAGCGATGCACAGTTTAATGTCAGGTAGGACATAAAAAATGGACTATGCAGTTTAAAGTCTTGCAGTTAGGACTATTGGTACTGCACAGTTTAGTGTCATGTAGCAGGGAAAAAATAACAGTTTAATGTCATGTAGGACATATCAAGGACTTTCTGTACAGTTTAGCGTCATGTAGTTAGGACGATGGGGAAAATACAGTTTAACGTCATATTGGACGAAAGGGGGATTGTGCAGTTTATTGTCATGCAGTAAGGACAAAAGAGTGTACCATTTTAACGTCATGTCGGATGAAAGTGTGAATAGTTTAAGGTCATATGCATGGACCGTGAATGGTTCAGTTTAATGTCATACTGGACCTTTGAGATTATATAGTTTAACGTCTTTCCGGACGTAAGGGACTTTTATACAGTTTATGGTTATATGCATGGACCAGGGATGATGCAGTTTAAGGTCATGCTGGACGGTTTAGGGAACATGTTCACAGTTTAATGTCGTGTGGGACGATGTTGCAGTTTAAAGTGATACTGGACCATTTATGTATAGTTTAACGTCATATAGCAAGGATGAACTGGTGCTGCACAGTTTAGTGTCATGTTGTAGGGACATCTTCTTTTCTACAGTTTAATGTCATGTTGGACGAAAAAAAGTAACTGTTACAGTTTAACGTCATGTTGGACAATAGAAAATTTATACATTTTAACGTCATGTTGGACGATAGAACATTGTTGTTCAGTTTAAAGTCATGTAGCTAGGACTATGGTGAACCAATATGAGGATATCAGTTCTAGGAACTTTTTACAGTTTATCGTCATGCTGGACGATGAAAGTTTGTAACGCCCCGACCCCAGCTACCCAGAGCCGGTGCATTACTTCGTAACATTGGCATGATCACAAAAGATCAAGTCTCGAAAGACCGATTAGTTTAGTAGCCTTGTAAACACTAGATACATTCATTCATAATGTCACGAAACATTTAGAGGTAAGAAATGAAATGCACCGTTCATGGAGACGGTAAGCCGTACGTACGCAAGAACACTACTTTCATTTCTATTTCATATTTAATGGAACAGAATCATAATGATATAAATTTATAATATAATTACAGTATAATATAGTATATAATACCATTTAATCCAACCTTTATACATCCCACATATGGCATTAACGATTCAAATCACTTTGAGGGGGCGGTAGTCTGCACTTCCTAAAATAAAATTATCGCGTTTTACCCATAATGGAAATCATAAAGTATGCCATAAATGAAAAATACAGAAGCATAAGTAAAAAATAAACACATTATATATCATATATAAATATAGTGACATCTTAATGGACACCTTTGAAGGTGTTATATGAGTGTTGAACAATCATCGTTTCGTGAGGCATAAATTCGCCATCCATAGAAACTGTATGTTCTTTAACCATTAGATGTAGGTGTGTGTAAGTGTAGCTCGAATACTTCTTATAACAACATCCTAGTATATTTAGAATATTTTTTTTGTTACAAAAGAAATGAATAAAAATAGTTTAGGGGGTTTTATAAGAAAAAAAACAAAACAACATTAGAGAAGACATTACCTCAAAATCGGGTAACTCTTTTTGATTTGGGCCAAAGGCTTCCTTGGGAAGAGTTCTGCCCAAAGTGAGGCTTCTAGGAGTAAGAGGGGGATGTTGGGAGAGTATTTGGGCAGAGGTTGGCCGAGCCAAATGGCTTGATGGTGTGAATATGGTGGGAGAGGTGGGGGCCTTTTATAAGTGGAGAGGAGCGGCTCTTTTGGAAAGATTGAAATGTTACATTATTACACAATTCTTTTCGGATTCTAATGGTCCCACACTTATATAATTCGTGGATATGGTGATAAGGGTTCGAAATCTACCCATACAATAGTCTTTGGACAAGTGTAAGCCTTGGATTTTACATTATCTTTTCATTTTATTAAAATCATTAAATAATGAGGTCATCGCTGCATCATAATGATGTCATAAATAATTTAATTTATTTAATGACTAAAAATTATAAAAAAAATACTATGATGTAGGAAATCTTTTTATCTTTCTAATGAATATTAATAGTCAAAATTTGGACTTGTGTAACCCCACTTAAAAACAGTTTTAGTAAAATAACTCATGTTTGTGTAAATTTTATTTTAACATTAAATAAATATATATTAATGTCATTTTCCAACTAAAGTGGTTCCATGGGGTCCCCAAGTTGGCCCATGGGTTTTCTAGGTCGGCCATGACTCATCCAATAGGAGTAGGACAAGTTTCATGCTCATATCATATTATTAAAACATTATTTGTACCTTAAACTACACTAATTACCTCTAATCGCGATTAAGAACTTAAAAGTTACTATTCACCAAATAAATTATTTTAATCTCATTGAACCACATTTTACTTATTAATGACAACCATGTATGTCGGATTTTTTAAAATCAAATCACAGAAGTGGAAATATTTCATTTAAACGAAAAATAAGTTATTTAACTACCACTTAGTGGTTTCACTATTCATCAAAAATTGAAGTTTTTCAGAACAAGGCCAAAATTTCACCCTAAGCTATAATTGATATTCCGAATTCAAAAATGATGTATATTTTAAAAAAATCCAAGAATATAAGTTTCATTAATTAATTTTATAATTAATTCCCGTTGTTACGACAAATAGCGTGTTTTTAAGAAACAATTTATATCAAAAGATTGGCAATTGTTTATGTCAAATTTCAATGTTAAATTAATTCTAATGACCACCATTGGATAAAATGGTAAAAATATATTCTAATTATACCTTAAAACCACTAAATAGTATAATTTATCACAATAAATTATTTTGATTAAAAAGTTGTTATAAGTATTTTTCACTATTCATAAAAAATTAGAAGTTCTCAGAAAAATACCAAAAATTCAACATAGGCTAATTTCGATATTCCGAATCCAAAAATGAAGTCCATTTTGAAATATAAAATTTCTACAATTTTAAAAAGTGGTTATTACTATTCATAACGACTACTTTGATTAGTCGCGGTGTTTTAGAACTCGAAGTTGCGTACAATGCAAGCTGTTGCACTATTGAATGAGAAGCGTATCGTGGAAGCTCGGGGTGTTACATTCTCCCCTCCTTCAATAAATTGCGTCCTCGCAATTTGAAATTTTTCTTTGAAATTAAAAGTTTTAAAAGAGAAAATACCTTTGAGGAAAATCCACATTTGAAATAAGGTTAATAAATATATAACATTAAAAGAAAGGAAGATAAGTATAAAGGTCACCTGATATAGCCCATTCTAGGATTCTATGAAAATATGGATATGGAGGAGAAACAACCCATCAAGGTCTGATGGAGAGTTATAGAAAACAGGATTAGGAGAAAGTTTAACCTCAATAAAATCAAAAACTTGTGATTGGTTAAACGGTCATTGAATCCCCAGTTGGAAAAGTTAACCGACAACATTTTTGTTTTAAGTTACCTTTTATAATGTTGAGGAATTTATTTAGGAGATTTACTAAAAACGTAAGGGAATATACATACTTGTTATGTATACTTTCATTCGTTAATAAATTTTTACCACAAACCCAACTTTTACTCCAAATGGTAACGGAACTCAAAAATATTCTATTTATCCTAATTGTATAAGGTTCCAAATGTTAACACATACCATTTAGATTAGTAAAACTATTTTGTAATAACCAGGGACTTCCTGTAGGCTAGTGGTAGGAAATAAAGGCTTGTCGCACTATGGTTGTGGGTTCGATTCCTGCAGCTTTGTCCAACGCGACGGGTTATTCCCCACCCTGCAGGTTGTCCTTTTCCTAAAACTATAGTATTATAATATTCCAATAATAATCTTCAGAAATGATTTAAACTTAAACAATACTATCCATTGTTCAACTTAATCCATTCCAACCTTAATAGTTATCCAAAATACCTCCGTCGAGACTTTCTCTAAAAGGTCTCTAAATTCCAAAATCAATTGTAACATCAGATTCCCCAAACAAAGAAAAGTTTCTCTTATTATCACATACTAAAAATATGATTACCTTAATCATATTAAAACCTTACTGAAATCAAAAAGTACTGCAGTACAATATTTATATATATCACATTATTCTTATAACCAGAATATAATCCTTGAGTCCAAAAGCACCAATACATTAATTATTATTCTTCAACTGTAGTCACAGCATAAGATTGGCCTTGATCCCTTGGCCTTTTCTGAGGTATGTTTCCTTGACGCATAGGAAATTCATTTGCATAATGCCCCATTTCCCAAAAATTGTAGCATTCAACTTTGACAACCTCTTTCTTTCCCTTGCAATCACGAGCCTGGTGACCCTTTTCTCCACATTTATAACAAACTCCCATTCCTTTTAGGCACGTACCAGGGTGATTCTTCCCACAATTATCACATAATGGAAAATCCTTCTTTCCCTTTTTCCCTTTATCTGTCTCTTGTTCCACCGTTCTCTTCTTCTCTTGCTTTACTTTGTTGTCACAAGACTTAGAGAATTCCTTTTCTGTCTTGATAGCAGATGAGACAATATCTTCGTATGATGATAAGGATTGTGATACTAAAGATCGATGGAGAAATGGTTTTAACCCGTCAAAGAAATGATCAATCTTACTCCTTGGGTTACATATATAATCGGCAGCACGCCTCACTAACCTTGTAAAGTTAGCCTCATACTTTGCGACATTCTCATCCTCATTCTGCCTCAGACTCAGAAATTGCCTTTCCATATCTGCTCGATGGTCACGAGGAAAGTATTTTTCTAAGAAAAGATCTTTGAACTCCCTCCATTCCATATTCAATACGTCATAATCTTCCTTTGTGTTTTGAATCAGCGACCACCACTGATCGGCATCTCCAGTGAGGCGGTAAACTGCCATGACAACCTTCTCCCTTTCATTACTCCCCAAGGCATGGAATATTTTCTCAAAGGAATTTAACCATTGCTCAGCTACTATAGGATTTGTACTCCCATTGAAGGTTGGTGGTTTTTGCCTCATGAAACGGTCTAGCATTGATCGTCCACGTTGCGGATCATGGTGATCCATACGAGTAAGGTTGTTATTCATAACCTGCGTGAGTTGTCCCAGTACGGTGAGAATCTGATCAGCACCAGTTGTATCACTAGCTCCACCATAATTATCTTGAGCAGCAAGGAAATCCCTACACGGAGTGCGTGCATTGATACGGTTTCCATTCCTTCCACTAGGCGCCATTTCTAAATAATGGCATAAACTAGATTAGTTCATGAATCAAAATACATAATTCCATACTTGTAAAACACTTAACATAAATTGAACTAATTATGGATATAATCCATAATTATAAAAATGTTTTCCTTGAGGAAGTATATACTCGTAACCCTTCATAGTGGTTTATAAAGAAAATGATAATTATCCAATGCATATCCCTCGGGAGTGTCGTAACCAAGAGTGCAGCAAGGCCCGTTGTCATGCACCAGTTCCCATTTGAGTCTATCTCAAAGCAGCGTTTTCGGGTTTTACCCCTAGGTACATCTGTGCCAAAGCCGCCTCTACCTGCTCGTATCCAGACAGGGATGTATTGCTCGGAAAACTCAAAAAATCTCTACAATACCAAAATTCCAGGAAGTTCATCTATACTAATCCTCAAAGTTCATCTTAGGTCTACGTGCTCTAATCAGATTTTATCTAAATCTAGCTTCCAAGGTTTGTACTAAACTTCCTCTGATACCAACTGTAACGCCCCGACCCCAGCTACCCAGAGCCGGTGCATTACTTCGTAACATTGGAATGATCACAAAAGATCAAGTCTCGAAAGACCGATTAGTTTAGTATCCTTGTAAACACTAGATACATTCATTCATAATGTCACGTAACATTTTGAGGTAAGAAATGAAATGCACCGTTCATGGAGACGGTAAGCCGTACGTACGCATGAACGCTACTTTCATTTCTATTTCAAATTTAATGGAACGGTATCATAATGATATAAATTTATAATATAATTACAGTATAATATAGTGTATAATACCATTTAATCCATCCTTTATACATCCCACATATGGCATTAACGATTCAAATCACTTTGAGGGGGCGGTAGTCCGCACTTCCTTAAATGAAATTATCGCGTTTTACCCATAATGGAAGTCATAAAGTATGCCATAAATGAGAAATACAGAAGAATAAGTAAAACATAAACACATTATATATCATATATAAATATAGTGACATCTTAATGACCACCTTTGAAGGTGTTATATGAGTGTTGAACAATCATCGTTTCGTGAGGCAGAAATTCGCCATCCACAGAAACCGTATGTTCTTTAACCATTAGATGTATGTGTGTGTAAGTGTAGCTCGAATCCTTCTTATAAAAACATCCAAGTATATTTATAATACTGTTTTTGTTACAAAATAAATGAATAAAAAGAGTTTAGGGGGTTGGAAAAGAAAAATAAAACAAAACAACATTAGAGAAGACATTACCTCAAAATCTGGTAACTCTTTTTGATTTGAGCCAAAGGCTTCCTTGGGAAGAGTTGTGCCCAAAGTGAGGCATCTAGGAGTAAGAGGGGGATGTTGGGAGAGTATTTGGGGAGAGTTTGGCCGAGCCAAATGGCTTGAAGGTGTGAATAAGGTGGGAGACTTGGGGGCCTTATATAAGTGGAGAGGAGGGTCTCTTTTGGAAAGATTGAAATGTTACCTTATTACACAATGCTTTTCGGATTCTAAAGGTCCCAAACTTATATAAGTCTTGGCTATGGTGATAAGGGTTCGAAAACTACCCATCCAATAGTCTTTGGACAAGTGTAAGCCTTAGATTTTACATTATCTGTTCATTTTATTAAAATCGTTAAATAATGAGGTCATCGCTGCATCATGATGATGTCATAACTAATTTAATTTATTTAATGTTTAAAAATTATAAAAAAAATACTATGATGTAGTAAATATTTTTAGATTTCTAATGAATATTTACAGGCAAACTTTGGACTTGTGTAACCCCACTTAAAAACTGTTTTAGTAAAATAACTCATGTTTGTGTCAATTTAATTTTAACATTAAATAAATATATATTAATGACATTTTCCAACTAAAGTGGTTCCATGGGGTCCCAAAGTTGACCCATGGGTTGTCTTGGTCGGCCATGACTCATCCAATAGGAGTAGGACAAGTTTCATTCTCATCTCATATTATTAAAACATTATTTGTACCTTAAACTACACTAATTACCTCTAATCGCGATTAAGAACTTAAAAGTTACTATTCACCAAAAAATTATTTTAATCTCATTGAACCACATTTTACTTCTTAATGAAAACCATGTATGTTATATTTTTTAAAATAAAATCACAGAAGTGGTAATATTTCATTTAAACGAAAAATCAGTTATTTAACTACCACTTAGTGGATTCACTATTCATCAAAAATTGAAGTTTTTCAGAACAAGACCAAAATTTCACCCTAAGCTATAATTGATATTCCGAATTCAAAAATTATGTCTATTTTACAAAATTCCAAACATATATGTTTCATTAATTAATTTTATAATTAATTCCCGCTGTTACGACAAATAGCGGTATTTTAAGAAACAATTTATATCAAAAGATTGGCAATTGTTTATGTCCAATTTCAATGTTAAATTAATTCTAATGACCAACATTGGATAAAATGGTAAAAATATATTCTAATTATACCTTAAAACCACTAAATAGTATAATTTATCACAATAAATTATTTTTATTAAAAAGTTGTTTTAAGTATTTTTCACAATTCATAAAAAATTAGAAGTTCTTAGAAAAATACCAAAAATTCAACATAGGCTAATTTCGATATTCCAAATCCAAAAATGAAGTCCATTTTGAAATATAAAATTTCTATAATTTTAAAAAGTGGTTATTACTATTCATAACGGCTACTTTGATTAGTCGCGGTGTTTTAGAAGTCGAAGTTGCGTACAATGCAAGCTATTGCATTATTGAATTAGAAGCGTATCGTGGAAGCTCGGGGTGTTACATAGTGCCACATAGCTTAATGTCATGTTTCTAGGACACAATATAGTTTAATGTCATCTCAGACAAAATATAGTTTAATGTCATCTCGGACAAAATATAGGAACTTCTGTACAGTTTAACGTCATGTAGATAGGACATAATACAGTTTAGTGTCATGTAGGACAAAATATAGTTTAATGTCATCTCGGACAAAATATAGTTTAATGTCATCTCGGACCAAATATAGGAACTTCTGTATAGTTTAACGTCATGTAGATAGGACATAATATAGTTTAATGTCATCTCGGACAAAATATAGATTAATGTCATCTCAGACAAAATATAGTTTAATGTCATCTCGGACAAAATAATGTTTAGTGTCATCTCGGACAAAATATAGTTTAATGTCATCTCGGACCAAATATAGGAACATCTGTACAGTTTAACGTCATGTAGATAGGACATAATATAGTTTAATGTCATCTCAGACAAAATATAGTTTAATGTCATCTCGGAAAAAATATAGTTTAATGTCATCTCGGACAAAATATAGTTTAATGTCATCTCGGACAAAATATAGTTTAATGTCATCTCGGACAAAATATAGGAACTTCTGTACAGTTTAACGTCATGTAGATAGGACATAATATAGTTTAATGTCATCTCAGACAAAATATAGTTTAATGTCATCTCGGACAAAATATAAACCAATGTGACTGTTTTGGCTCTAGGAACAATATTTTGTGTCTATACAAAATACTTCTTTAGAAATCTGGCAATAGTTGGAGTCGTGATGTGTTCTCAATCCATTGATATTAGAGAATACGCTCCATTGGAGTAGACCTTATGTATTGAATAAGGTGCTTCCCATTTTGGTTCAAGCTTGGGAGGCTTCTTTCCTGGTATCATTGGTGCTCGGAGAACCAATACCAATTCTCCCTGAATGAATGAACGAAGACGAACTTTTTTGTTAAAATCTCATGCTATTCGATTTTGATAGATTTCCAAGTGGTGAAAAGTGCACAATCTTTTATCATCTAACTGTTCCAATTCATTCAACCGCTTTTGGGATTGCTCAACTGTAGATAACTGATCACAAATGGCTATTCTGAGTGAGGGCAATTGAACTTCAATTGGCAAGACTACTTCTGTTCAATATACCAATGAATATGGAGTTGACCGCATTGCATTGCGATTGGTAGTCCGATAAGCCCATAAAGCATGAAAGAGTTTATCAAGCCATGACCTCTTATCTTTATCCACCATCTTTTGCAGTATATTTGAAAGAGTCTTGTTGAAGGCTTCTATCTGGCCATTAGCTGATACATGATATCGAGATTAATGGTTGGACTTAATGTTGTATTCTTGATACAATTTCTTTACCTCAGAAGAACAGAAGTTGGTGCCGTTGTCCGTCAATATGGTATGAGGGACACCAAATCTAGTAATGATGTTAGACTTGATGAAGCTAACAATGAATTTAGAACTTACTTCTTTGAGAGGTACTGCCTCTGCCCATTTGGAAAAGAAATCAGTACCAGTAAGAATGTACTTAAACTACTTGGCCGTAGCTGAAGGGTAAGGTCCCACCACTTCCATTCCCCATGTGGAAAATGGCCATGAGTATTTAGCTATATGAAGCAACTCTGGAGGTTTATGAATGAAGTTGGCATATACTTGGCATGAATGACACTTCTTTGTAAAATTAACACAATCTTGAATCATTGAAGGATAAAAGTATCCAAGCATTCGAATTTGATCAGACAGTCTATGTCCAGACTAGTGGGCACCACAGACTCCTGCATGCACTTCTTTTATGACAGCCATTGTCTCTTCACCATCAATACATATGAAGAGAACTCCATCAAAACCACCTTTGTAGAGAATTTTCTCGAGGTGGTTTGGGGTATCATAAAGAGTAAAATTGACCACACGTCGCCGAATTTGTTCTTTCTCGGCTCTATCAGGTGGAAGTGTTCCATTTTGAAGGTATTCTCTGATAGGTGACATCCATCCTGTAGTATGACCATACGGTTCCGGAATGGGACTAATTTCATTAATTTCCTCTGTTCTGACTTGAACATAAGGTGAAATTTCACGACGGTGGGCAATACAGATGGTTGTCTCGTCCCGATTTGGATCTACTAAAGTTGTGGCTATATTAGCCAGTGCATCATCTTGAGCATTTTGTGATCTTGGGACATAAGAAAATGTCGGCTCTGAAGGGAATTCCGACATTAACTCTCTGACGTAATCATACAAAGGGATTAATTCTTCTTTTCTGATGGCATAATCCACATTGACTTGTTTGATTACCAGGTATGAATCACCTTTCACCTTTAAGTGATTCACTTGTGCTTGAAGCGCTAATTCCAAGCCTGTAATGAGAGCTTGGTATTCAGCTTCATTATTGGTACCACCTTCCCACAACAAAAAGGAATAAGGTAACACTTCCTTATCTGGAGAAATGAGCACAATTCCTAAACCAACTTTGTTGAATTTAGGATTTTCCATTTTCTTCTCTATTGGACTTCTAGAAGCACCATCAAAATACATTTCCCATGTTTGAGGACTCTCTTGAATAGAGAAAACTTCCTCATCAGGGAGTTCGATATCGGAATACGTGTCTTCCACTAAAGGATGTTCAGCCAGGAAATCAGCCAGAGATTGGCCCTTAATTTCCTTTTGAGACACATACTGAATGTCAAACTGATGTAGAATTACCGCCCACCTTGCCAGACGTCCTGTAAGCATTGGATGACTAAGGATGAATTTGAGCAGATTATTACGAGATACCAATTGGACCTCATGATGTTGCAGGTAGTGTCTCGGTTTCTGAACTGCAAAGATTAATGCTAGGCAGCACTTTTCCATACTTGAATACTGGGTTTCTGCTTCAAGCATAGTTCTACTGAGATAGTAGAGACTATTTTCATTCCCAGCATCATTCTTTTGAGCGAGAAAGGAACCCAATGATCACTCTAAAGCTGTCACATAGAGGATAAGCGGTCTACCCTCAACAGGTGGCATGAGTACTGGTGGAATCAAGAGGTATTTCTTGAGAACATCAAATGCTTCTTGACAATCTTCAGTCCACTGGTAAGTGACTCCATTCTTCAATAATTTGGTAAAGGGTAAACTTTTGCCTGCCAAATTGGCGATGAAACGCAAAATATAGGCTAAGTGTCCTTAAAGTCCTCTTAATTCTTTCAAATTCTGAGGAGGTGACATACCAAGGATTGATTTGGTCTTCTCTGGATCGACTTCAATACCACGATGGCGTAAAACAAAGACAAGGAATTTTCCTGAGGTTACCCCAAAAGCACATTTTAAGGGGTTCATCTTCAAATTATGTTGTCGAAGCTTGTGGAATATGACTTCCAAATCAGCCAAGTGATTAGAATGTTGTTTGGATTTAACCACCAAATTATCTACATAGCATTCAACAAACTTCCATAAAAGAGGTTTGAAGATACGATGCATGGAGCATTGATTTGTTGCACCTGCATTCTTTAAACCAAAGGGCATCACCCGGTAACAAAACACACCTTGAGGAGATCTGAAGGCTGTATATTCCCCATCTTCTGGGGCCATTCGGATCTGATTATATTCGGAATATCCATCCATGAAAGAAAGTACTTCATAGCGAGCCGTTGCATCAATTAAGAGTTCTGTAATCGGAACTGGGAAATCATCTTTAGGACAATACCGATTAAGATCTCTGAAATCGATGCAAACCCTAATTTGTCTATTCTTCTTCTTTACAGGTACAATATTAGCCAACCACTTGGGATATTGAAATTCTCTGACAAAGTTGGCTTTGATCAGCTTATCCACTTCAGCTTCAATTTTGGAAGCATAGGTTGGGTGTGTTCTTCTCGCGGCATGTTTAAAACCTCGATGTTCTTTTGGTAAACCCAAATGATGAGTAGCAACATCAGGATCAAGCCCAGGCATTTTTGTATAATTCCAAGCAAAAATATCTTTATTTTTCTTTAGAAAAGAAATATACATCTCCTTCTCTTCAAGGGTCATGGCCGCACTAATTAAAGTGGGGCGTGGATCTTTCTCGGTACCCAGATTTACTTCTATGAGTTCATCCACAGTGGTAGAGATACCCTCTTCAAATGCTGGAGGAGCATCTCTAAGATCTTCCTCTTCCTCTTCATCATGTGTTATTTCTTCCGTTTCTACTTGCAAAGTAGATGAAAAAACGAAATTCTCATGATCATAAGAGATGTCAAAATTTTCACATTTTGAAGAAGAAGCTTCCATTTCCGACCCTATTGATGATAAAGGGTCTTATTTGGGAAATAAAGAGGAGATGATGGATTGAGAATCGACATCATTATTCTCCTCTGGTGTTGCTATAACTTCTTCTGGCCTGATTAGCGAAGTATAGACTTTTTGGACTTCAGTAGATGAAATGAAAACGTCACCACTTATGCTTTCATCACTGCTTGGTAGGTTACCAATTTCTCCCATGTTGTCTGGCTCGGTCGCCGTAATTGACATTATGGATATTTCCATAAGAGTATTTTGATTTGGGCCTATTTTGTCAATTTGACTGATAGGTAACACATAATCTGTACTCACATGTGAAAATGGATTTATTGGAATTTTCTCCAAACCATATGGAGCATTAACTTTGGTAATTTCCTTCATTGTAGATTTTTCTCTTCCCTTCATGTGATAAAATTCCGCCTCAATGTATTGAGACACACATGTCTTGAACGGGGCCTTATCACCATACAATGTTCCAACTTGACCATCGAAACAGTATTTGAGACATTGATGGTATGATGAAGGAATAGCTGCATGCTGATGTAGCCAGGGTCTTCCAAGCAAGATATTGAAAGCTGAGTCTTGATAAACAATCATGAAATCCGAATTGGATACAAGATCTCCAAACTGAGTTCTGAGTGTAACTTCTCCCAGTGGTTCTTGTTCATTTTTATCATATCCTTGTAACATCATGGTAGAAGGAGATAAATCAGATTCCGTGAGGCCCAATTGACGAAGTGTACGAATGGGCATGAGGTTGACTCCTGAACCATTGTCAATGAAAGCTCTTCGAACATCTACACCATTGACTTTTCCAGATAAGTAAAAAGGTTTTATGTGCCCATGCACAACATCATCTTCATCTTTATCAGTAAAAGATATCACTGCATGGCATTCTGCAGGATTATTCTCTATGTGATAGATTTCAGCTGCAGCAATTTCAGCTTCAAACTCCTGAGGACTTGACAAAGCTTCGATGAGTGCTTCCCGAAGATCTTTTGACCGATTCGAAGCATCCAAAATAGATAACGTGGTTGGTACTTGGGCCAAGTGTTTCAATATATCATACTTTTGATCTAGAGGTCTGTGTTTCCCAATAGGAATATGCGATTTAGCAGGTACCTTGGAAGCAGATGCTTTGGAAGCTGATGCATCTTGTATTGAAGTTGGCAACATCCTTGGTTTTTGAAGATTAGACTGATTAGATCCATTTACTTGTTGAGATAAAGAAGGTGGAACCTTTAATCGGTCTTCCAAAATAACTGTGCCAAAACTGAGTTGGCCATTGGCAGAAGAACTTTCTTGTTCTTTTTGAGCTCGCTGAAGGGCTCTACCACGAGTTTCTGCTGCATATACAGTGCTATTAGGGGTAAAATTAGAGTAGTGGCTTCAGAAATATCCATGTCTTCCCCTGTATCCTGAACCTCTAGAACCTCCTCAGATTCTCTTATTTGATATAGGGAAATCAGGCTCATCAAGACTAGAATATGGATCTGTTAATTGAATCATATTAACAGAACCAAAGATTAACTCTTCGTCTGATGAAGACTCTTCCTGGTTAGCCTGTTTAGGCTGTGCCGTTTGGTGGGACGGTGCCCGTGGCTTTGAAGTAGATGGCATTAAATCTGCTAGAGTCAAAGACAATTTAGGCTTTGATACATACTCATCTTCTCCTGATTCCTCTTTCTTCTTTGAATTGCGCTTCCCTTTTGAGGATTTGTCTTTTGATAGAGGCTTTACTACAGCTTTTGTAGGAGACACAATTGGCTTCTTCAATTGTGTTCGCAAAATGGAATGGGTCTGATTGATTGTCTTTCTGACCATCCAATCATCATATTTTTTCGCAGTTTTGCTTTTGACTTCCTGCCACTCGCCTCCTTCTTCTGGATCTGTAGCGGTAATACATGCTACATGAGCTGAAGAACACTTCAATTTGACTTGTCCCAAGTCATCCATCTTTTACAGGAGGTCATTAAAGACAAAACACTCCTGGATGGGATGCCCTAACATTTGATGAAAGGGAAAATAATTGGGATGGTCTTCATATCCTTCCTTGTTTGGCCTCTTGGGCACTGGTAATTGAACCAAATTATTTTCAAGAGCTGAAATGAAGTAACCAGGAACTTGCTCACTCGGGAAAGAGTATGTTTTACTCTTAAAATCCTCAAATTGTTTTTGTCGTTGATCTCTTTGATCATTTGGACGAAACAGCCTTTGTTGTTGGCGTTCAAGAGGTGGAGCCCTTCGAGAATATGAAGGTTTTGAAGTAGAAATATGTACAGGTGCTTGTTTAAGCATAACTGTAGCAGTTTCTGCTTTACCAATTCTACTTCCTGGAGCTGATGGAATTATACGAGATTTAACCTTAGCCTGTATAAGGGAATCTTCAATCTGTTGAGCGATTGAAGTAAGGTCTCGAAACCCTCCTGTGTATTTCACATGGATCAATGGCATGCGTAATTCGTCACGCAAATTTTCCACACAGATTGGCAACAGTTCCTCCTGGGGGAGTGCTAAACTCAGGGAATACGTTAATCCCTTCCAACGAGCAATGAAATCAGAGACTCTTTCATTCTCCCTTTGCTTGCAGTTTGTACGATCGAAAACTTTCATTTTTGGAAAAGTTGAGCTAAACTGAAGAAGGAATTTTTTATGATGATCCTCCCATCCGATGACTGACCGGGATTGCAAGCTTGTATACCAGACAAAAGCTGGTCCTTGCAAGGTTCGCACGAAGCATCTGAGTTTCACTGCTTCTTGCTGCTCTGGAGTTCCCATCATAGGATCACAACAAGACACGTAATGCGTCAAATGTTGTTCAGGGTTGCCTGATCCATTGAAATTAGGGAAAACAGGGTTTCCAAAACTAGATGGAGGAGAAATTGAATCTACCCATTCAGGGTAAACATTCTTTTCAGGTTGAAATTACGCCCGTTTCCCTTCCATAGTTTCTAATCGAGCTGTTAATGACTCAATAGTAGTTATTAACTTTTGAGAAATATCAGGTTGAACTTGGTTTTGGGTAGGTGCAATGAATGGAGCTTGGACAGACGTGGTGGTTGGTGCTGCAACTGATGGTGGTGCTGCCAGCCGTTGTTGCGTTTGACCCGTAGGATTAGACCTCTGAGGGTGTACTGATAAAGGAGGATATTCCTGATCCATCTCAGTAGTTACAACAAATTCCTTCGGCTGTCGGACTTCAGCATTTCTTAAGAAGAAGACTACTCTGAAGTAGTTCTGCATTCAACCTTCTTAATTCTTTCATTTCTTCCTCCTGTTGTGCAAACCTTTACTCAAATGAGAGCGATTGACATCTTTCAGAGGAAGGGTGAGAAGTAACCTGATTCTTTCCTTTCCCCTTATTAGATCCTTTTTGGAGAGGGGGAAGTGGGTTACTTGAAGGAATACCCATATTTTGGGTAATCCTTTGATTACGTGTGCGCACACCTTCTTCATTTAGGTCTGTGTGCGCAACTTCATGAGCAGGAACCTCTTCATCTGATCCCTCTGATTGAGCCTCGTCTGGTAAATCAGTAGCAACGACATTGATGACATTAATGGATGCATATTGCATGGAATCCTTTCTATCAGCATTTCTTGTGATATTGTCTTCTTCCATGTCCATGATGAGATATGGAATTCCGTTGACTTGATCCCTCAGGAACTTCTTGGAGAACCGTCACTTGGAGAGAATATCCTGATAGCTTGGCTCTTCGTTCCTCTTGAGGCTTATTCCCTAATCAAGAGAATACTGACTTTCTCTGAGGTAGGGATTGAGGATTTGAAAAAGTCCCCAGTTCGGTGGACTGGGGATGTTCCTGCTGCTTCCGCTCAACTCCTCGAATCCCATTTGTTGACTCTGCGGGTTGGTTTAGAGAAGTCCCCAGTCTGACAAGCTGGGGTGTCTCTTGACATGTTATGTCTGATATCTTCTTAAAATCTCTCTTGATCTTGCGAATCATAGTTCGGAAATTAGCGGGATGCATTAACCTGTATCCACTTTTATCACCTGGTTCAACAGACCGTTGGATGATTTCCGAAACTTCTATCATTTGATGACGTGTTTGCTCCAGATGAGAGGCTTGTGCAATATTCTCGTCTGCTTGATATAGGATCAATTCAACAACTTGTTCTCTATATACGTGATTTTGAGAGGAACTAGTTGAAGCCTGTTCTTGAGCAAGCTTTTGATTATGAACAAAGCCCATTGACTGTGGCCGACCATGGGTAATAACATTGCATGAGAACATTTTCGGCGAGCTTTGCTGAATGGAAAGCACTGTGAATTGTAGTGCTCCGTGAAAACCCCATCCTCTGATATGAACATCAGATGGAGCATTGGCTATTAACTGACGCAATTTTCTTAGTGCGCCAAGGCATGAACGTTGAAGGGTTCTCTTTTTCTTTTCAGCCTTCAGATACCGAGAGACTGATAGAGATGCCAAATCAATCTGGCGTTGTAACCCTTCTATTATCTTAATATGATTTTTATAATCACCGTAAAATAATACTTTCTTCTTCAATTGAAAAAGAGTCTTCCATATGTTGAGACGAATATCATGGATTCCATCATCCGTCAATATCTTTGGAATGTCGTACTGGGAGTCAGCCAAAGGCCAAAACATTCCTGGTACTTCACCTTTTGCCAGTTTTTTCCTCATGTTCAGCATTTCCTCTTTATCATTAAATGAAGATTCTTCTACCTGTTTGGACCAGAGCTGGTGCTTCCTTGTTGCTTCATTATGTTCGACAAGGTTGGTAGAGAGTCCGCTATTCATGCTGGAAGATGAATGACCTGGGGATGGTTCAGAGAATAACCTGAACCCCAGGCTATCCTCTGATGGAGAAAGAGTTTCACCTGCCGATGGTAAAGCATCAGACATGACTGGCTTTACGTTTGCAAGTGCCTCGAGATAGGAGGGCTTTCTCGTCACTACATTGCCTTCTGAAGAATTTTTGAGACAACGTGAATCACTACTACAGAGAGGACTTTCGCAGCGAAGTTCATCACCATGAGAAGGACCGCCATGATGGGTTACAGCAAAAGATGAAATCTCTTGCTCCTTGGTCTTCTGACCACACAGCGGGTTCCTGTGGCTCTCATCAGAAGAAGAAGCTTCAAGATTGACCAAACATTCATGAAGCAAGCCTTCATGAGGAAGTGTCTGTTGAATACCTTCAAAATTAATGTACCCGTTATTGGGAACTGAGGGAGAAGAATCTTGAATTCCAACAGATAAATGTCTAAGGGCTTCAAGAACTCCAGCATCGAGCAAGGCCTTGTTGCAGATTGGCCTTTGATCTCCTAACTGTTCTGGGCGGATCTTTTTCTTAGATGCCTTCTTACTCACTTTAGAAACCACTTGTTGACGAAAGTGGTTACTCTGAGCAGTTGTATGTTCCTGATCAGGAAAGATGGTCAAGTTAGGCTGACGATATCCACTCAAATTAGGTGTATGTTCCTGACTTGGTTGTCCGTATGATATGGCGGAGTATGCCCCATAACCCTCTTGGACTCGAACAGATGTGTGTGTCTGTTCCGGAGTGAATCGTTGATGTGTCACTCCACTTATAGGGATAGATTTATGAGTCTGTCCCTGTGATGATGCTGAAGCTGTTATGATATCCTGGAAAGCATCCAGAATATGAGCATTAATTTGATTCAGCTCTTTCACCATTGAAAAAATATGTTTGGTGACTTCAGCCACTGGAACGGGGATATACGTCCATTCTGGGCTGGGAGCAGGTGTATGTGCCTACTCCTGTCCTCCTTTTCCTATCAGTGAATCCTGACAGTACTCAAGTGTGGAGGTAGAGAGTTGAGTCTGCCTCCTGTTTGTCGTCGGGGCTTTCTGACTGAATTCTCCGTGCGCTACCATGCGAGACTATTGGTAGGCTTGATTAGTATTAGCAGGTGTATGTGCCTGCTGATTACACTTCGCCAAACGCGGTTGACGAGATCCATCATATGTAGTCAGACGAGCCTGCTGACTAATTGGTGATGTATAAGCAGGTGCATGTTCCTGCCTATGGTACTCCGCCAGAATTTCTTGGCGGGGTTGGCGTGATGCTGCCAGATGAGTCTGCTGGACAGCGGAATTAAAACGGAGAGGTGATTGTTCCTGCTCGTTGTTTTCCACCATGTTAGGTTGGTGGACTTCTCCGGAGATGGCAGGGATGACAACCTGCCCATTGTTCACCAGATTCCGTCACTGGCGGTTCATCTTGCCTGCTCGGGTTCGAGGAACCTGAGCTGAATGCCTGGAGTCGGTACCCTCATCATGTTGAGGGCGCTCTACCGCACGAGTCTGACGGTTATTGTTGATGGGATCCCTTTAGAAGGACTCCTATCTATTTGAATTAAGGTCCTGCGGGACCTGCTCATTCACTTCCTCAGAGTAAGGGAGTGAATGGAAATTGCATTCCGTGGATAACGACCCGAAATGGTTGGAGACGGTAGTCAGCACCACCTGCTTCTTGATCGCTGGCCGCCGTTGTCCGGACGACCAGGTAGAGTTGTTAACTTGGAGGGCTTGAAGAGCGGCCTCCAGAGTTGGGATAGTACCGTTGCGACGGTACTCCTTAACCAGTGCATTAGAAACCCAGTGTTGAAGATGCTGAGTTGGTGATGTCATCCTCAGAGCGGACGACGTTCCAGCAGGAGTAGCATCATTGGTTTTCACAGCAGCAGATCTCACAGTAGAGGTGTTCACAGCAGCAGTATTCACAGGGGTGAATTTAAGGAAAGCCATTTTGCAGAAGATCTTGAGAAAAGAGTGCCTGTTCCATATAACAGACATAATCAAGATGAATCCGGCCACTGCATCTTTTGGATGAGCACATATCAATGATTGCTTTGTTGGCCCAAGGGGCCTAACAAATAAGAAGGACATCACTTTAAATTGGTTAAGGATTCACGTCGGGTTCACCATTTTTTGTTTCGCACGGATTTTGGGGATGACCTCGTTGATTGAGATTCAAACGTTCCGATCGGTTTCTAGCGGGTTTGTTCGTAGAACCGGAAACATCCAATGATTCCACATCCATTTGGACCTACTTTCCAAAGGTAGGCGCTCATTAGCTTGTGGACTGATGAGGCTTAGGAATTTGCATTGGTCGAGAGGATGGGAGGTCGGACTCATCACACCTTTTTGAGGGAAATTATTGTCTACTCCGGGACTCTCTTTATAGATTTAAGTTATGTTCATGAATCCTTATTACATTACCAAGTATAAAATGAGCTTTCCTTTAGTTGTAACAATCAATGATTAAATATGCAAGAAATTTTGAGAATATTTTATATGTATTTTAGGTTCTTCATCAACAGAGAATCATCTATATCTGTTTAGAGATTCTTGGTCAATGGTATCCTTCAAAACATTTATACAAAAGTCTCTTGGTCATTATGATGACCAGGCTAGTTTTAAAGCCACTCAGTGGGGCACTTGAAGTTTATCATCATTCATAAGGACATGGATTATTTCAAATTTGGGATCGAACACACAAATGGGCTACCTACGTATCCTTTGTTTTGGAAAAGGAATCAGAACCCACGTAGTTCGAGTAATGGAGTATGATGTTTATGATTGATGGCTCAAAGAAGAATGTCATAATTACTTTTACACTCTAAGCTCAGGTGAGTCATGCTCGGTGTTAGAAACAAGAGGTATTTGTAAAAATTAGACAATTGTTTCATGAAAGATGCAATCATAAGAAATTGTTTGGGGATTATGTATGTATGACTGCCCAGATAAATGAAGGTTTAGGATTGACTTTTAGGGAGAAAATCCAGGAACAAGGTCGATAAAGGTATATGTGCTTTATGGAGATTTGAATACTCTAACTTGGGACTTATTCCTGAGAAGGAAACCCAAATAAGGTGAGGATTGATAATTGGGTTTTACTCCTTAGAAGGAATCCCATATCAAACATAATTTAGGACTAGTTAAGAGAAATTAAGGGACTTGGGGTTCACTCCTGAAGAGGATGCCCAAGATTATGACTGGGACTTGCTCCTAAAAAGGAGGCCCAGGTTAGGGGACTTGGGGCTTACTCCTGAAAAGGAAACCCAAGATTATGACTGGGACTTGCTCCTAAAAAAGGAGGCCCAGGTTAGGGGACTTGGGGCTTACTCCTGGAAAGGAAGCCCAAGATTATGACTGGGACTTTCTCCTAAAAAAGGAGGCCCAGGTAGGGGACTTGGGGCTTACTCCTAAAAAGGAAGCCCAAGATTATAACTGAGTCTTATTCCTGAAAAGGAGACCCAAGTTAGGGATTATGGTTTGGGACATACTCCTAAAAAGGATGCCCATATTTGAGATTGGGGCTTACTCCTGAGGAGGATGCCCATGTTAAAGGATTATGATTGGGGCTTACTCCTGTGGAGGATGCCCAAGTTTAAGGAATTAAGGCTTGGGGCTTACTCTTGAGGAGGATGCCCAAGTTTGGGAACTTTAAGAATTTGGGGCTTACTCCTAATGAAGGATGCCCAGATTAAAGGATTTATAACTGGGGATTATTCCTAAAAAAGGAAACCCAGGTTAATGATTCTCTCATCTTAAAGGATGAGGTTGAATGAATGAACTCTCCATATTTAGTGACATAAGGATATTTAAATCACTAGGTTTTGAGAGATATTCCACAGAATTCCTTTCAGATAAGGAAGTCTAATCAAGAAATCATGCCATAAATGGCCTTGAAGAGTGTCTTGAAGACTGAATCTTGAAAAGAAAAGGTTTAATGGCTTAAGAGGGGTAAAATGGGAAAGATGGGAACCCAAAAAGGTAGGGCGCGCAAGTCTTGAAAGGCGCGCAAGTCTTCCGTGGGCGTGCAAGTATTGGTCGCGCAGGTATACCTGCGCGACATGTGGGGTATTTGCGCGATTTTCAAACTAGCATTAGCATACTTGAGCGACTCTTTATTAATCACATTAGAATCCTCTTGAGATTCTTCCAGAAAAGGGACACGCATGTTATATTGAAGGAAATAAGTCGGAGCGCAAGTGTTGATAAGTTTCAACATTTAGGCCTTCCTTCTTCTCTTTAGATCTTCTGTTCTAGGAAAGAAATTACCTCAGAAGTGTTCCGGAAGCTTTGAGAAGAGACTTGGGCGTCGGGAGCTTCAATCCGAGTTTCTGGAAAAAGATTCTCTCGAATGGGGGGCCCAAATGGTCTATTTATAGGCAAAAGAAGACCCCGGGCGGTTTCCACTTAGGTCGCGGAAGTCACTTGCACGACCATAAGGCATCGCACAAGTAGACTTGAACGACCACTAGGCAGCGCGCAAGTACTTGCACGACCACTAGGAGGCGCGCAAGCGTACTTGCGCGACCATGAGGGAACTTGCGCGACCTATAGGCAATGTTCTCCTTGTTTATCCCTTTGTCGATTTTTGATGTTTCATCAAAGGATGAATCACTTTGTGCTTTTGATATTCCCCTTTTCTGATCTTTAGATTCTGTGACGAATGGAGTGTCAAAAATGTGTCCTTTACTTTGGAGGGTCCTGGTATAACTATTTGGTATTGATTGAGTTCTCATATCAAAAAATTACTAATACTCTATTTGAATGTATCATTTTGAAGTGCTTTATGGTTAACCTTTTCGGTCCCACCTGTGTTGGGGGGATGTAGGTGAGACCTCACTACTGGGGCTGAGTCTGTTGTAGGAGATGTCTGAGATGTTCAAGTTGATCATGTTTCATTTATTGATAGCTCATAGTCTCCTTAAATCATATGATGACCAGTGGCATTTAGACTTGGTGTATTTGAAGGGTGATAGGGTATTCTTGAATGTGGACCCTCTTCTGGGCCATCATCGATTGGGAAAGAAAGTGAAACTTTTGTTGCGGTATGAAAGTGACTTTGAGATAACTAATCATATTAGGAAGGTGGAATATTGGTTGGATTTACCTTCTTGGTTAACATCCATCCACAATGTCGTTCAAGTCTCAGAGTTGAAGAAATACAACCCATATACATCCCATGTTCTGAGTTAGGAAGAACTGGAGATAGATCTGGAGTTGTCAGTTTTTGGGAATCTAGTGCCAATATTGGACTTCCAAGAGTTGGTTTTCCAAGGAAATTCTATTCCACAAGTCCAGGTTCATTGGCATCATGGAAGTGATACAAATGAGACATGGGAGATAAATTCATGGGTTGAGGATGAGTAATCTTTCTTATTTTCCGATTAATCACTAGGTTGACTTTTGGGTAGAAAATACCTTCATGGTGGTGTGATTTATCACATCCATGAATTAGTTTAAAGAAAAATTTCATCTAATTTCCATTAATGATTTGTTTTGGGGGTTTCCCATGCATTTTTGGAGGAAAGTGTGAGTTTTCATGATATGGACCAAATTGTGATCCCATTTATAGATTTAAAAACCAATTTTTCTTCTTTTATAACTAATTAATTTTTTAAAAAAATTTCACCCATTTGACTTCCAAAATGGGATCCCCTGAACTATTAACACCACCATTGAAATTTGGACCCTTTTGGAATCCATAATAATGGTGGATTTGCTTATTTATTTAAGGAATTGGGCCAACCTAAAATCCAATTTAAATTTTCAAAAAAAATTGTTTATTTAATATCTTATTCAATATCAATGATTATTCGGTGATTCCCAGTCTCAAATGATCCCACTGAACCCAGGAGCACCCTCATTACCATTCCACTATCTTTGGATCTCGTATTCATTGTGAATTAGGGTAGGACATAATAATGTTTCTTAAATAAAACATATTGGAAGAGGTAATTTCATTCATCTTATTTTCACCATTATTCTGAGATTTCTCCTTGAACTCCATCTTTCGTTTCTTGTCAAAACCATGAGATGGATATGTAACACCAACTTCAATTTCTACCTTGATAGCACAAAGCACAATTTCTTCATAGCTACTGAAGTCTCTTATAGCTAATTCCCTTAGAAGACTTGGTTTTAATCCACTGAAAAATCGATCAACATTACTTTCAGGTTGGATGACAATGCCAGATGCATACCTTGAAAGTCTTGTAAAATTTGCTTCGTATATACCAACAGATTCATCATCCTTCTGCTTTAGCTCAAGAATCTCCTTTTCCATCTTTTTTCGAAGAATACGAGGGAAGTACTTACTAAAAAACAAGTTCTTGAACTCGTCCCATTCCATGGACTCAATTTCATCTATTGGCATCGTATTCTTGATAAGATTCCACCATTGATCAGATTCACCTTCCAAACGTTATACTGCTAAGATGAATTTATCATGTTCAGAACATTGAAGAACTGAAAATATCTTTTCAGTGGTACTGATCCATTGTTCAGCAACAGGTGGATCAGAAGTCCCACTGAAAGAAGGTGGACGTTGCCTCATGAAGGACTCAATAGAATATTGTTCCCTTCTCTGCTTATTTGGAAGTCCAGAATGATTCATAGCTTGTGTAAGGATAGCAATAAGATTTTGAACTCCATCTCCCATAACATTTGTTTGTTCAGGAGGACAATCATTGCATTGTCCATTGCATTGATCAACACAGTTCCTTCGGGTTCCAGCCATCGTCTAAAACCCAAAAAGAATAGTGTGAGAGGCAAAAATCATGCTAGGGAAAACAACATAATAAAGGGGGAGTACCTTCAATATCTAACATCTTAGGTTTAATTCTATGATCGTTAGCGTAGTTATAGTACTATAACCTATACATATACTTAACCTTAGGGACATCCCTAGACATTATTTAGAAATATCTCCAGGGATCTCACTAATGTTTTTGCATCCTAGTTTCCAAAGTTTGACTAAACCTTTCCTCTGATACCAACTGTAGAGACCCGAAGCTTGACGTACATGGAAATTAAATTACTTTTTCGGAATACATAGTACATAACAAAAAACACACACACAAGGATCGTAATAGTTTAGTGTCTTTGGAAACTCGGAACCTAATCTTCTAATCGTGGTGAATGATCTTCAATATCTCCCATAAATATCTTCCCTTTTTTTTTACCTAAAACCATTCATTATATCCTGGGGAAAACAAAACATAAAAGGGTGATCTCAAATGCTCAGTAAGGGTAAACAAAAGAAAACTCAATCACATCATATTCATAAGAACATAACTTTTTGAAATCTTGACCTGAAAAAGAGAGCATAATTTCATAACATGGGATAAATCATAGTAGTAAATTGAAATCCCGATAATCATAACTTAAAACATGAAACTTTGTGGCATACAAACATAATCATAGAGAATCATTTCTTGTTAGTCAAGACTCATTGCCAATACTATCTTAGTGGACAAAGTCCCTTTCTGAACCGAGTCACCCTCGTTCCAGTCCTGTTTCACTGAACCGGTATAACCTACCGTTACAGCAATGTCTATCTCATGAGATATAAAATATTTACCCAATGCATTATAGGGAGATATAGGTCCCACCCATCTCATAATGACACCATTCTTATGTGTGCCACAAAATCATAAATCATACATCATTGTATAACCCATGTTATAAAAATGGGATTCATGAACATCATGACGTCATACAACAATTCATATAAGATAAAGGAATTCATTAAAATAATTCCATCACAACATAATCAAATCAATGTAATAATAGCGATAAAAACAGAACCCTTTTATTATCTTAGATGTAAAATAATTTTGATAAAACACTTGAACTCCATTCTTGAGGAAAATATCCTTTATACTTCAAAAATACTTTTCCTTTCTTAACTTGTCATACCGTTTTAAACTAAAAGAAGTTGATTAAAAATAAACTTGAAAACTTTTAAAGGAAGATTCATGGAAATAATTTTTTAAAAATCCATTCATGCCGTATAAGTTAAAAAAACATTCTTCTCGTACTTTTGTCGGAAAAGTCAAAAAGTACCTCGTACGAAAAACGACAAAAGATTCCTTTCATATATTTTACTAAAAACTCACCTAAGGGTAAAATTGGATTTAAAAAATTGTAGGTGTATGGAAATAAAATTACATATAGAGAAAACATGGATGTGGATGATAAAATACACCCCAGGAAATACCAAAGTATAAACAATCTCGGATAAAAATGAGATTGTGATATTTTCCCTTACCTTAGGTCTAACTTGCTTTGTATGTGTCCGAACCTCCTGTATAATGACTTAAATCATGTTATTGACTTATTCCATAATCATATTCATTGTTATTATATGATATATGGTCCACTTATTACTTTAAATTACCCGTTCTTTTGTAAATTCATGTTAAAGTAGCGTTTTGGGGAAAATAGTCTCATTTGTCATTCGTGTTTTGAACTTGTAATTATTCATATGATTACTTAGATCATGATTACATAATTCCAGAATAAAAAACATGATTTATATATATATTCAGAACATACATATATAATAAATCAGTAAATGGAAGGAAATACACCGTTCATGGAGACGGTAGTCCGTACGTACGCATGAACGCTGTTTTCGTTTCCTTATTGAATTGAATGGAATTAAGTAAATGACATACATATAAATATAAATAATTCCAGTATCATTATTAGGTCATATATTTCATTAGTAATTATTATATATACTCTATAATCATTCATGAATGGTTAATCATTGAGAATGAATCTCATCGCGTCGTGGAGACGGTAGTCCGTACGTACGCACGAGTGATGATATCGTTCCCATGGTTGTGGAATTGTGTTGAAGTGTATGTATACTATTTCAGTATCAATGTCACTTTATAATAATCATATATAGTTACTCATTACACCAATTTACCCATCCAGTTAATGTGGTGACAGAAAATAGATTACACCACGGCGTGGAGACGGTATTCCGTACGTACGCACGCACGGTGATTTCCTTTTTCCGTAGGATGGGTAGAAGGTTAATTAGAGTTGTTTCATATTTATAATAACATATCAGTATATAATAAATACTTATGTTATTACTTTATCATGAAACAACTAAAGAAGAAGACGTTTAAGAAGAATGAAATCGAAAAAGATCGGTAATGGATATTACCTCTTTTTGACGTGCCTTCACTTATCCTCCACTTAAAAAACTAAGGATGGTATTTTAAGAAGACCAGGACCTCTATGATGATACTAGGGAGGTGGAGAAGGGATATTTTCAGGGTTTGTCCGAGCTTGAATGCTCAAATTTGTGTGAGGAGGAGAGGGAGGAGGTTCCCTTTTATAAGGGAGGAGAGGGGCATCTTAGGAAAATCTCAAAATATTATTTTATATTAAGGTCAAATTCGGTTTATAATGGTTCCAAATAGTCTTATTTTGAAGCTAAAGTGGGGATGGGTCGAAATACTCTCATCAAATAGGATTTAGACATGTTTAGGTTATTATTTTAACCATATCAATTAGATTTAACTCTAAGTTAAATAATTTAACTTTTACCGTGTCTTTTTGTTTTCTTACACTATATGGTTACTAAACATACTATATCAAGCCAAACGAACCCCAAGTATTTTATTATTAATATATCTATCCTTATATAAGTCATTTGGACGAACCATAGAGTTTTAGGATTTTAAATAACAATTAATAATATAATATTTGTTTGAAAAACTAATTTATGTCAATTTTGACACTATTTGGTACATGATTTTTATGAAATTTCTAACAGAATGATAAGTTCGAACCAGGTTACTTAAATCAACAATAACATGTCATAGTAACCTATAAAATTAGTTTAAGTCATAAAAAGTCTCAAATTTAATTTATTTGGGAATTTATAACATCAATTATGTGAATATTTTCTTAAAAAGGCAATTATTGCATCATCGCTGTGTCATAAATAAATTAAATTATTTAAAGTATAAAAATTAAAAATAAATTACCATTATTTAGGAAATCTTTTTTATCTTTCTAATGAACATTTATATTCGAAAGTATATTATGTATAACCCTATATTAAAAATGTTTTATAAATAAACATTGATTTTAACTCTTTTAACTCTTCTTTGATTTAAATAATAATAAATGTCCTAATCTAATCCAAGTGGGCCTAAATGATAATATTTCACACTTAAAGTTGTTTATGGTTGAGATACACTTGTCCAATAGTATTAGGACATGTGTTAGGGTAATAATAATATCAATTGTACCCTTAATTACCCTATTTACCTTTAACCGTGGTAAATAAAAGTAAAAAGTTACTATTCACCAAAAATTATTTTCATCTCATTGAACCACATTTTAGTTACTGAAATCAACCGTGTCTCTAAGATTTTTGAAATTCCATTCACAGAAGCGGTAAAATTATGATTTATGAAAAAATTAAATTTTTTTAACTACCACTTAGTAGTTTCACTATTCATCAAAAATTGTAGTTGTTCAGAAAAAAGCCAATATTTCACCATAAGCTATAATTGATATTCCATGTTCAAAAAATATTTCTATTTTACATTATTCCCAACATATAAGTTGCATTAATTAATTTTATAATTAATTTCCGTTGTCACAACAAATAGTGTGTTTTTAAGAGATAATAACTATCAAAAGATTAACATTTGATTATGTCTGGTGTAAATGTGAAATTACATCCAATGACCAACATTGTATTGAATTGTAAAAATATATTCTAGATATAATTTAAAACCACTCAAATTAATAACTAATCACTATTAATTATTTCGATTAAAAAAGTTGTTTTTAATTAAAATTTAGTAATTTTCACTATTCATCAGAAAATGAAAGTTATCCGAAAAGTACCAAAATTTCACCCTAAGCTAATTTCGATATTATGAATCCAAAAATGAATTCCATTTTGAAAAATAAAATATAAAAAATTTCAAAAAGTGTTTATTACTATTCATAACGGGTAGTTTTAAAAATATTTTAATAGCATATTGTTGTTTAGTGAAACTCGTTATTGGGTACTACACACGCTATCGAGGAAGGTAACAATTGCATGTAATGGAAGTCAAGTCAAGGATGCGTGTTGTGAAAGCTTCTTTTAGTGTAGCGTACAACACAAGACATTAATTAAAAAGAATATTTTTAATAAAATTTCGGGGTGTTACATATTTAATGAATATATAACAAAATTAAGTCACTGTTTACATTACTTTGATAATGAAACCATGATATAATTAATTTTAACATCAAATATCATGTCAAAATAGATATTAGAGAACATGAAAATTCACACCGTTTATAGAATCAATAATGAAATATTGTTATCAAATAGGAAATAAAATATTTTAAGTAATTAATATATGATATTATAAACACATTTATGGTTCTATTATTATTTAAAAAAAATTTAAACAAATACATTGGAGTATAAAGGTCATATAATAAAAGGTAGTTTAATTTAAGGGATTTCGTCTCAACGAACATAACATTGAGACCTATGTTTGTTATACACCAATTCACTTTTATTTGGTGTATATACTACACTAGGACATGTTATATCAGGAATATACTTATTTTCGTGATATTATAGGATTCTTTTAATTCATGGGGAATTATAATTTAAATCTTTCAAGGTTTAATAAGACACATCCAAATGTTTTATTATTATTAATCCTCAAGATTGTTTTAATGTCAACTACTCTTACTATTAATTACATTTTGTTGATGTATTATTGATAAATCCATATTGTTTTTTAATTATGTATATTTGATAACAATAATAATTAATTTGATATATGAGGAATTCCTTGTACTTGTATGATAAAAGTTGGGGACTGTTGAATGAATTCCCCTCGATTCATCATTTTCTCAGGAGATTAAATAGTTGTACAAAATGGTGGGGGTTTACCTGATAACTAAACCTTATTTAGAACAGTATTGATGGTATTGGTTCAATGTTCATAAGAAACATAGTGTCAAATAATTAATCATTTTTCTCATTTAGACATAATTATTACATATCCATGAGATTTTTCATCGAAATATCTAGGGATTTATTTATTTTTTATTTTATTGATTAATGGTATATGTCTTGGTTTCGTACCATCCCATATTGATTATGAATTATCCAGTTTTTTAAATTTAAATTTTTTTCAATTTTTTACCTTTACATATATATTTATTCATTATTACCTCTATTTTATTACCCTTAAAGATCATTTTACCCCACCCATATTATGTTTATTTCGCAATTTTATTAAGAAAATAACATTGAATAAGATTTCAAGGATATTGTTTATTTAAGTTTATTTTGAATCAGATATTATTTTGTTTTCACAATGTATTATGGGTATTATGTATTTAATCTATATTTCCAAGATTTTAAAATAGATCAGTCCTTTGGGATTTGATTCCTTGTAAATCATGCCAATGTAATGTAATAATGCACAGTCACTCGACTGTATGGGGTCCCGGAGTTAAGGTTATTACACCTAGGTATGACTATTCATAACCTAAAATACCATGTAAAATCTAGTCATGGATGTATTTTTTATAACCCACTCACTCTGTAACGAAAAAAAATTTAGAATAATTTACTATAAATATGTTTGTCCCCATAATTACCATTAATGTATACTATTCCTAAAATCCAATATTAACAAGACTATTATATGATACAAACTATAGTTACCCAAAAATTTTACACATATTATAACATGGTTTTAATAATATTCTTCTAATAATTATAATATATAGATCATGGGGAATAGTTTGTTAGGAGGAGAAGATTATTTATATATCCGAGGGTGAATAATAATAATCTTATTTATTTTATTCTCTATAATGAGATCATAAATCCTTTCAACCACCTAGACAGAATTATACAACCATGGAATTTCATAGACAAATTTTCCAAGATTATACTCTCTATGAAGGAATAAAAATGATAACGAAACATAGTGTGAGGGTCAAATATGTAAAATCATAAAATAAAATAGAAGTGTGGTGAGAAATTACATTATAGAGTAATATAAAGTAAAAGATATAAAAATATAATAAAATAATAGTAAATATTTTAGTAACATATAATGTGACATAAACATGATCCAAGGATAATTTCTTAGAAAAAATCACATGGTGTAAAAATTTCTATAATGTATTATGTTTAGTTCCTAATACCATACATGCCTCATACAATAATCAAATGATGTTTTTTAAGGAAGTAATTTGATAAATGATAAAAAATGTATTAACCCATCAATTTATGTGTGAATAAGATATTAATATATGTGATAGAAAAATATAAATAATCTATAAGAAATATGTTACATCAAATATATTCCTTATATATGAAAATTTCATACATAGATTACATAGAATATTTTTTGAGGAATATAACCATTTAAATAAAAAAATGAATCTTTAAAATATTAAAGAATACAAATTATTATAGAGATTTTTTATTTAATAAAAATAACTATGTGACCATAAAATTAAAGAACCAAATAACTACGTTGTCATGAAATAATATTATTTAGTATATGACATATAAGTTAAAAAAATTATTTTTATGCAATTATAAGAAGGATAAAACGATCTTTAATTATAAAAAATATAATAATTCTTTTTTAAGGAATATTACAAATTAAAATGGGTAAATTTTTTATTAATTCATAATTATAGAATGTAAGAAATATTACTAATAATATTATTATAAATCATGGATATGGATGAAAAAGGATTTTCGACTGATGAGAGAAATTACAAAATTTTTTATTAAAAACTATTTTTCATTCATTATAATTACCCAAGAGATGAAAATGGTATTATTAAATGAAATATTCATAAATAAATAGAGGAGATAATGTTTAAATTATTTTATTAAAATGTAGTCAAATAAGTTCATACAATGTAAATTCAGGACTAAACAACCCCAATTAAGATTATATTTAAATAAAAACCCTTACCACATTGGTGACCTTTAAATAATAAATCTTATGAAAGAATTTAATTAATGCTAAAATAAAATAGAATAAATGGATAATTCATGATAAATATTTATATTGTAATTACATACACCATTTAAATGAAAATAGGTTCTTGAAAAACATTTGTCTCAATGAAAGATGTATTGAGTCAAAACCCTTACCTTGAGTCCAAACATTGACATGTTTGTATTGTATCTTTTATATAAAATTGAAAAAAAGAAATCATATTATTTAATCAAATATTTATCTTTCTAATTTTTCTAAAAGTTAAAAAATAAATCATATTATTTAATCAAATAAGGGAAAAAAATTCAGGAAATGTTTTTTGAATATTATAAGGACATTAAAAAGAATTAAGTTCTTATTTATATATATATCATAATTATCTAGTATACATAATATTCATAATTTTGTTTTTTAATTCATAACTCTAAATATGATGGCGTGGTTATAGTGGTCATGATTAAATAATAATATTACATTAATACAACACAATAATTTTTAATCTTATTGTTGTGTGTTGTATGTTCTATCATACACAGTGTCTTATAATATATTGAGGTGTTTCATCCCAGGGTTGAATATCCAAAATCAATAAGTAATGATATCAGATCCAAGAGAACCATATTACAGTCAATAGAGAACAACAGGACCGACCAAAATAATGATTTTCCCCATAATAATGGATAAGAGACAATAATTTCACCAAAGAGCCTCTAAAAAATGAAAACTAAAAGTTAGGATAAAGGTTTTTAATTATGGGAGTTATGAAAGAATTTTGGGATAAAATGTAATATTCCCCATACTATGTTGCATACCCAGAGGAGACACCAATATAATATTGGGATCGCATGTTATTTTAGAGGTAATAACAAAATCTTAATGACCTCTAATAGTAGGCTGATTCCACATTCACACATACATGTATTCTTCTATCAAGCACCAACCAGGTGGTTCCCACTATAAGATATTTGGTAGCCTCATACTACTACCAAAAATAAAAAAAACATTTGATTTTCTCTATAAGGCTAAAAATAGAAAATAAAATATGAAATACGAGATTATTACCATTTTCAACATACTATGGTGTGACAATAATCACAACCATAAAAGCATTATGTCTACAGAAATAATTAAGATCACAAACATGAGAAGTGATATGGTCATTATTGCATCATCAATGACACACACTCCCATGTATCATGGTTATCCCTATCACATGAGCATCTCATTCAAGCTAATGAGATAATCATAAAATTCATCAAATTATGCTATCATTCCACAATTTTAATATTTCATTCAACAACTATTGTGTCATATTTAATATCAACATCATCCCACGCAATGATTTGGTATATATTTGACTGATACTTCTTCAGTTGTGGGGTGTGGAACATGTCAATGATATAATTCAAACAATAATTTAAATCTAATAGATTATCCACCAACCTGATTTTCTCCACATCATCAAATATGATGACATAAGGAGTTAGTTAATTAACTTAATTTCCCCAAAAAATTATGTCCTGTATAATTTTATACATTGAGAAAAAAACAAATTACCCTCTTAATATCTAATAGATGTTGAATTTAATATTCATATGATTTCTAGAAAATATTTGATATCCCAAACTTCTTATAGGCTAAATGAAAAGAAATTCATCAACTAAATAATAATGAGTTTGAAAAAGAATAACTCGCCAAAAACAGCCAAAAACGAAAATATAAAAGGAATCCAATACAATTCCTTAAATGGAACAATCTAATTTATATCCTAATAGATAAAATTAAATTGACTCTATACTAATTATATACGTTTTCCCAATATCCACTTAAATCATAAATAAGTGAAGAGATTCTATGTTGACTAATATTTAAGGATCACTTAGTATTTCAATTTTTTATGGAGGATATGTCATTATCAACATCAAATTAGAACCTATAAGAGTCTTCAACTGACTCCAGATCTAGGATGTTACTAAAGGGTCCCTATGAGAGAATATTTCCAATGAAACTCCGTGAAATATGATAGTATCCCACAAATATTAAAACCCAATGTCTCTAACCCTAATTAACCCATTAATTCGTAATAATTTAACTAATATCATGTTTCAACCAATAATTACAAATATTTATTCCATGCCACTAATTGTATTAGTTATCCCATTCATGAATTCCATTAACATGTCATCCCATTTACTTAATAGAATGGGTATATTTTTCTGAGAAACTACAGGACACTGATGTTCGTCCTTAATTATAATATATTTGAGGCAGTGTAATACAAAACCTATGTTTGATATCCTTATCCTCAAGAATCAATAAGTATTTTTAAATTCCTGTTATATTTTTGTATCTCTATTATGACTGCAATAATTTAATCAATGTACACGATCCAATAACTCAAACATAAAGTATATCATAATAACAAACCCACCTAAAAATTAGAAAACTCAATCAAGAGTCCTGGACCATTATATGGTGGTCTCCAATCAATAAAAATTCTTTCTAAAATTTAAACACTCTACATACAAAGAATGTATATATATCATATGATCACATATAAATGATCATTATTGAGAAAAATCATGGAATATTTGGCCATTTACTCTCCCTTCATACAAGTTCATTTGAGAAAATAGTATCATCAAGAAACACTTATCCACTAATACCTTAAATACACATGTTTCTAAACTTCTTATCAAGTCATCTATAACAACACTAACTTTTATTGACTTCTAGGAAATATTAAAAATATGATTCATGGTATTCGACATAGTTTCATTATCTGAATTTTATATTTACCTAAATGAAAAAAAATATGAACAACTTATTGTTTAAATAAACTATAATCCACTCCACAAGGAGGTAGTAATGCCCGATATTAAGAGCATGAATTACTTCCACCATGACAAGATCATGAATTTGATAGTTCTTCTAATGAGGTTATATTAGAATAGCGACATATTCTACAACTTATCTCTCATACCTAAGAACATAAACCAAATTCATACATGTGGTGGCATATTAAATATCATAATTAACACTTAACTCATGGACAATAAATATTGAAGATTTACTTTGGTCTCATAAACAACTTTTCAAATTATTAAATTAACCAATTACCCTAAAAAAGCATCATAATATTTTTGGATAAATGCATCAGAGGTGATTCATGGATAGATAATTCATAATTTAATTTATTTTAATAACATGTTGAACCCAATAAAAATTGTATCTAAAACACATTTTTATTTTTCTCCCATGAAAAAACTATAGGAATTCATCCAAGATCAACTAAACATTGTTCTTAAAAATCATACGGAATAAAACTTTAACCTCTTGAATCCATTATTGACATTTATATAGCTTCTAATACAGATTGTGCTCTCTCAGTATTACATGGGTCATTTTTAGATGCTCAATATGATCTAATTTTAACAAGGAATAATTGAGGAAACCACCCAAAAAAACTAAAATGATTTAATATAAGGGCTGATGGATTATTAATGTTATAAAATCTAGAAACATAACATTATAATTATAAAATCAAAATTAAAATATCAAATACTCACGATGTATCTACATAGTGTTGAATCTTGTATTAAGAATATATTTTTCGCAGACCATAATTAGATTATAACTGGATCTCTAATTAAACTTTAAAAGCCACTAAGTTCTCTTAGCTTGTCAAAAAGGACTTTAATACTATTCATGAGATATGTTTTATTCTAGATTAGTTGGATGAGTTTTTGTATCCCCTAAAATTTCATAGACTCCAATATGAATTCTTTAGAAAGATTGCTTTTGATGACAAATTTGAAATGATTGAATAAAAAATGATATTATCTTTAAGATCCTTAAGTCAGACAATTAATTATTTTTACATAATGGGTTCCACTGGGTGTGATGGTTATGAATTGGCCTTCATCACCCAAAACGTCAACATTGATGTCAAGTTCCCTATAATTTAGTAACACAAAAAAAATATCTCAAGAGTATTTATTATACTCACTCACCATCCCATTAAGAGGGCCACATTTATATATCTTTCAAATCCTAAAAAAATTATGGAAACACTTATCAGATAAAATTATACTTTGGAGATAGGATATCTACTCTCCTAGACCAATGATATCACTAACCTTAAAAGAAATAATTTTCTGTATCATAATAGATAAATTGTACCCAATAACGATAACTATCAATTTGGTATTTATAGATAACCATTAAATACCGAAAATTATAAGACAAACGAGGTTAGTATGAAGAACTAAAATACCATATGTTTTCATTGTTATTTATGATCACCTTTAATTAGGTAAATTTAAATTCTTACTCTAAATTATTTCCAATGAGATTGGAAGTATTCATTAATAAGGATATGAGATTAGAAATCAAGACCAAAATATTTATCAACGTAGATGACATAAATTGACGAGTTTTACCCTTATAAATCACAACCATAACAATATATAATACAACCAACATCATACCTATCAATGTAGTTAAAATGTCATGTGATTTTTTTGTGAAAAATATACTACACACATAATTGTGTCCACATCATAGCCCTTATTGATCACCAAGGAATCACCCTTGGTATGGGGTTGATATCCCATCTCTGAAATTATGGCATGCCTAAACTGAGAGCCCATGGTGATTGTAGATATATATATACTAACATGGGATCCCCTATCATCTAAAAATTCATGAGGACTGGATTTCTCACATAGGTAAAATACATTGGGTGATACCTTACATTCTTGATTGTGGTGTACTTCTTCCCACATTAGTAATAGACCTCCAGATGCTTCCAAGATTACCATAGAAAATTCCTTCCACCACTATCTTTCTAATCATACCACTCCCCTTTAATACAAAAAATCAATCATTTCCTACATTCTGAATTAACTTTCCACACACTAATACTCAAAATTTGTATGTAGCCTCCCTTATGTATGAATATTTTACATTCATGTTGTTTTATATTTGGAGGTTTTTGGTTTTTTTTGTGCTAGCTAGAGGCTACTATATAGCTAGTGGATGATACTATATATCCAATTAAGGCAAGAAAAACACATGTATGGATACAATTTCTACCAAACAACTAGTGGGATTACCCAATACATCCATTGTATGGCATGTTGGTGCACCTATTCTGCCTTTACCCACCAGTTATCATGTGAGCTACCATTGATTATTTGTAGGGCCACCATCCAACATATTTGAACCCGTAGTCATCTAGGGGAATTTATTGGAATTCTAATTGTAAAGGGTTTATCCTTATATCCCAAAATAACCTATTTTATACCATAATCTAATCTCTTAAATCATTGTACGATTTTTATGGATTAAATGATCCTTGGTGACATTCATGGTTATGTTCCTCACCTTTGGGGAAAATATTTATACTGGTTCGAAGGATGGTTCTTTGATCGGAGAAATCAGATAAGTGGATCCATTTTAAATGGTGTTATTATCATTTTCTCAATCCATTTGCTGTTAAATAATAAAATATCAATGGATTTAGCATCGGTATTGAGAAATGGTTTTTTCGACAGATAAATGCTATCTATGAACCAATATTATTCCCTCTAGTCCCTAATTAAAGAGGAAAACCCATTTTCTTCATTCTTACGGAAGGTGTCTCTATCATATGGTTTATCCCTTTTTGATCATAGAGTTCCTATGGCTCGTTCATTTTTATTGATTTATGAAATTTAATATTGAAATAATAATTGATCATTGGTTACAATAGAAAGTTTATCAATATTATATTTCATTGAGAAATTGTTTTATGAAAATGTTGTGTCTATAAAGAATACCCTTAATGGGGAATTTGAACCAAATGTTGGTTTCAGATAATGGAAGAAAATTGAATCACTATAAAAGGTGTATTAGAATACATGGGAATGAATTTGAAGTGGATTTACCTTGAATTTTTTTTATAAAATATTATTTTCTTCACTTAGAATTTATTATGGATGTAATAACTCATTGAGAGACCATAGGGAATAGGGGTAATGATTAAGTGGGAAGACCTTGTTGAGTTAGCAATTACTAAGGGGGTTCCCTATAATAATATTTTCTAGTTTCATCCTTTAAGAGTCGTTGAGGTTCACAATGAATGGGAATCACTTATACTAGCTTGTGTCTCATGTTCTTCTTAGTTGTGTACACCTCATTTGATATATTTCTTCGTGTTCATTGTATTTATTTAATATAATATGGTCATGTATTTGTTTGATATTATTTAAAATCATTCATTTAACTCATCTATATTGAATTATACATTTGGTTTCATTAAATTATAATGTCATTAATGAGAAATCATTATACTTCTTTGGGGAAAAATATATAATAGATATATTTATTTATTGAGTTTCAAGTGATGATTGCTAACCATGAAACAATATAGAACATTTTTTCTCTTGATCATGACCACATTTATCTCATTATTAGACTATATTATATGATTGTCTATATGTACTAAATCAATTTTGATCTTTGTTGGGTGTATTTTCTTATACTGACAGAATGAGTCGTGTATTAGTGTTAGTGGGATCCAATACCTTGGAATGTATGTCAAATTAATTACAATTATGTGATGATCACATGCTATTTTCCAAATAAATTTACTCATTCTATTGATTAATGTCATAGTTTCCCTCATCTAGTGGAGGTGAGTTAGTATCCTTATATCTTTATTGATAATTCCTATTTTTTCATCATATATGGAATATTATTTCTCAAGATGAATTATGAGAGGAAAAACTGATTTTAGTACCTTTATATTAAATAGAATTTGTATAATTAAAATATTTAATGTTCTTGCTGGATGATCTTGAAAAAATAGGATTTACTTATCCTATAATTTCACCATGGGAGTATCTTATGTTCATTGTAATGAAGGTGGACAGAGGTCACCATATTTTACTTGGATAATATAAAATCATTTGGTGATTTTTTAGAGAAACTATCAGTTTTCTATGATTGAAGTCATGTCTGATCAGTATAAGTGGGCCCTGTAGATTTCATAACTTTATCTAATTTCATATGTAACATCAGATAATGGCTTTGGCCTATACATTCATAGATAGTAATTAGGATAATTCAGATACATTTGGGTTTTTTAAACCACGTGGACTTATTAATTCTCATGCAATTTATTTTTATTTGATGAATCAAATCTTATATTTTTTCCTGGTTTCCTTCATGGTAGTTTTTTTAAAATATCCTTATGTATTGAAAAGTGTAATAGTATCATAATAAGCATGGGAATATCATATTTTCAAATGAGGGAGGGAATCATCAACCCCAAAAGATATTAAATTTTAATTATGTATTCAAGAGGAGAAATTTTGGGTCCTTTTAATTTTATATAAATGTGTCTAAATGAATATAGAAAAGATTAAGGTAGTGATGTCATGGGATCATCCTTGATATGTGTTGAGAAATTCATTTAATTGGTTATGGATATTTATTACATGTAGTTTATTTGAGTTGTTTATAACATTTCATCTCCTATAAAAGAGTTAACCCATGATGGTGTGAAGTTTGTATGGATTTATTAGACATAGAGAACATTTGATGAATAAAATTGATAACCACTTCAAATTTGAGTTTTCATATAATGGTTGATGGTTATAGTATCTATTGTGATTTCCTGGGAATGGGTTTGGGTTATGACATAATATTTATAGATAATTAATATAATAATGCTCTATTTTGTTATTTATTCATGAGAATTACTTACCATTCATGATATTCAGTTTGTAGTAGTGATACAGAATCTTAAAACCTGATGTCACTTCCTATTTGGGTAGTTTTTATAGTGTATTTAGACCGTAAGATTAGGATTCATGTATTCACTTAGAGAGATATAAATATGACAAAAACATAATGGGTTTAATACCTTCATATATTTAAATTTTCAATTTCATACACCAACATAAAAGAAAATGTGATCCAAAAAATATTTCGTAGAATATTTTCAACATAGGTTGTAATGAAATCAGTGGAATAGTTTTGTTAGATGGGATTATTTCTTCAGTTGTTATTTGTTGATGTGAAGGCTGATAGAATGTTTTTCTGCGATTTATCTCAGGATATATCATTTACATATCCACTAATTTTTATTGCAGAATATGAGTATTTGGAGTGTTATCACTTTTGTAGTAACCTATATGCTAGGGAGAACACATGGGAGTGGTTTTGATCTTCTAATGAAGTAATATGCAGAAAAGTAATGATAATTGTTCCATAAACTTTGATAAAAATACAAATAGATGATGGAAAACGAAACAATTATATTGTAGACCCTGGAATACTCATGATAAATCAAGACACGAGGAATCATTACTAGTTGATCGAGTGATCTATATAGTTTCATGAATTATTTCTGTATATATTCATTCATGAAAAAAGTTGATCTTTAGATAAATGTATAACATTATTACTATATTCTAATAAAAAAATATCAATATTTAATCTATATGGATCATTTTTAGGTATTATATTTAAGTCATATATGATATCTTCTATTTTGGGATGATACTGGATAACAATCCTTGGTTAGATGGATCATCATTATGGAGATAACAAAGGTCATGAATTTATTAGGAAGTGGCTATAAAATCAAAAAATTCACATGAAATCCTATGTGGATTTTCTTCAAAGCCAATTTCACTTGGATGTAGTTGATCAGGTTTCATTTTAGAGCTTCTCTTCTATTGGGACATTGTTGTTTTGGAAAGTATGATAAATTGGATCCTCAATGAGGCATCCTATATGAGATTATGGATTTACTCACGAATGTGTCTTATCATTTAGAATTACCTTCTCATTTTACATATTTCTAAGACATGTTCCACATCACCAAGATATAGAAGTACAAACTAGAACCACCCAACATGATTGACTAAGAGGATATTGAGATTAAAACATATAGCATAGTTGTTAAAAACATTTAATTTTCGTGGATTAAAAATATAAGAATCTTAGTAGAAATGCGACACCATTTGTTTGAGTGAGATGGAAGTGTGGTTGGGTCAACAATGTGATATGGGATCATGATTCTTTGATTAAAATGCAATGTCCAAATATTTTCTTCATTTGATAATCATGAGTTCATTTATGGATAGAAATATTTTATAATTAGGAGTATTTTCATACCATAATAATTAGATAATGTAATAGTGCATCTCATTTGTTTGAATTTTCTATTTTTTGGACGGTTCTATTTTTGGTGGTTTGTTGTTACATTTTGGCTGTAGTTGGATGCCACCACCCAGATTTTTGGTGAACTGACATGATGAAGTGTGTTCATAGAAGATATAAATTTCTTTATAAACCACTAATAGGTTGGTTTTATTCCATAAACCAAATGGTTGATGTATTATATGTTTAGTTTTATTTCTTATACCCACAGACAATCTTGTGAAACCCTACAACTAGCAGGTTCCAACATGAGGCATTCTAATTACTCAGTTATAATTTATATATATATATATCTCAAAATAATCAATTATTTTCTTTAATCGTAACCCTTAACCCCAAATTTGAGTTTTTTATGTTTTGTGGATATATGGATGTTTGGTACTCTATTGTTTGAAATCTACTAAGTAGATCATTTACAAATTATTTTATTCATTTCTTCTCTAAAAATTTGATATAAACATAAACTATATCACTATATCTAGTATGTACATGAAAAAATGACTTTGATTTCTTTATATATTGGTTCTGTAGGATCTAATATCTTTCTACGGAATCTCCAATTATGGTGGAAAGATGAATTTAATCATTCTTATGTTCGGTATCTCAATATTGTGGTCTATGACATGGCGATATTAGAGTTACTGTGGGGATTTACCTTGAATTGTTTTATAAAATTTAATATTGAAACTTATTTTGATATTTTGGACGAAAAAGGTATTTACTAAGTCAGTTTCATTGAAAACATGATTTCTGCTCTTGGTGTGCCTAAAAAATGCATCAATGATAAATTTTTAATTAAATTGAGTTTCCAAGAATTTGATATTCTAAATATCAAAATAGAAATAGATTTTATAAAATGTGGAAATAAACATGATATTTAATTTCGTTAAAAAAATGTTATGTGAAATAAGAATTTTATTCCCTAACTATAATAGGGAAGTAATAGAACATTTTGATACCTTTGATATGTTAATAAACGTTATATAGAAATAAAATTGTGGAATTACCTATCTCAAGTGTAGGTGACCTTGATTTCATGGTTTCTAGGCATTACCCTTTCAATGGTATTTTGGATTCCCTATATTAATATTTTCTTTTTTTGGATGCATTCTTATTTTTTTAATTGTGTACACATTGCATCATGGATTTAATTTGTTTTTTTTTTTGGATAAATTATTTGAATATATATTGGCATTCGTATTATCTCACTTTATTTTGATTAATAAATTAATTCCTTGAAACAATTCAATTTATCTATTTATACCCTTAAATTTTTTATTTTTTATTTTTCACTACTTATTTGATATGGAATTACTTTGAAAAGAGTTGTGTGTTTTCATAAGAATTATAAAAATTATTTATGAGTGAAAATTTATTTATTTTAAAATTATTCTAGAAATATTTTTTAAATAATAAAATTTGGAAGCATATGAATAGACTTATTAATGATTCTCTGTGGGTATTGTAATGTGTATTAGTTCCCATACCATTTATTTTTCAGTAGGTATTTTTAGGATTATTTTTCTATGATTGGATTATATTTATATAGTGAAATACTCTTCTGGTGGTTTGGGTTAGTGGTGATGTTTTTTCATGTAGAGATGGACCCATGTGTTGCTTCTTGTTTCCCTGGTTATGGCCTTACTATTTTTTCATTCCATATTAACACATTAAAGGATTTTATCCTCTTGGTTTTATTTTCATGACATGTTATGTATTAGTGATATATAAAATGATAAAATTTTTGTTTTTATCTTATAAGTTATCTATTTATGATGAAATAATTCACGTGATTCAATGTATGTTACCATGGTTCTTGATCGAAGCCTGTGCTGATTGAGAACACACTTCAAGACACGTCGTGGGACAAATTTGGTGCTATTATGAGTTAACCGAGGATTGTCTATTATATCATAGCTTCATTGAAGATTCATTTCTTTCTTTCATTATCCACATTATCCATAGATGAAAGGTTCAAAAATTTTACCTAGTTGGGATTGCACATTAGAATACAAATTGATAGAACAACCACCCTTAATCCAATTTTGAACCACTATGTCAAAAGGTATCTTCTGAAAATAAAACTACATAGTTGATCCCTAATTTTTAAAAATAAGTATCATAATACTGGATAGAATGATCTCCATAATCTAAGGTAATGAACTCTCATGGAATCCAAACTATCAGTTTCACAAGATATAACTATTTATTAATGGAATTCTTGATGGAATTATAGGTGAGTTCTTAATTCAAATTATCTTCCATAATATATTCTCATAACATTATTCGTGGGCCATTAAGCATATATGTTGAAAACACAAACTTGTAACATTATAGATAATTTATAATGGGAAAACCCATCCCAATGCTCTCCAAAAATTCATTTATTACTCATAATCCCTTTTAATTATTAATGACTAATGTCAATTTTTAGTGATTTTGAAATCATTGTCCACATTTCATTCTATTTCAAAATTGGTTACATATCCAATCCACTCGATCATTCATATGATATTTTTTCACTAATAATATGTTAACAAAAGGAATATAATTCGGGGATTAATCCACACCCACCTATATATTATTCTATGAAGTTCATTATGGAGGATCCATGTTCTACAAAAAAGAGTACATAAATTACTTAAAACAAAATTTGATTCCATCATCATAAACCAAATTTAATGAACAAAATATAGTTTGTTAAAATTGTAAAACAAATTATGATAGAAAAAACCATATTTTCCTTGGAAACACAAGGCATTTCATTATATTGGGTTGGCTAGGTAGACAACCAAACAACCTCTCGAGATCCGAAATTCCAATTTACAGTCTATCAATAACCCCCTGGTACATGATAATGAAAAAAAGCATGAGTAAGGGTTTAAACATAAACCAGATCCTTGGATGATATTTTTTAATAGCAAACTCTAGGTCAACCCATATTATCACCCTAATTTTCCAAACAAAATGCCCAAATCATGTTACAGATGACCATGGACTAGCGAGAAGCATTATAGTGTCATATAATGAAATGTGAGAATGATATCACCCTTAGAATATATAAGAAAATGTAAAAAGACATAGAGTACCATAAAATATATCCATTACACATCATTTTTTAAAACATCCAAACCAAAATTCTAAAATAATATAATTGAATTAAATGGTCTGATAGATGAAACAATGACTTGATACATGGAACAAGATGTATCCCATGGGTCCATATCCTCATGGAATTATGCTTCCACCACCCTAACCCAAAAAAAGGAAACACAAACTAGGTGGTAATTCCATTATATGTCACTCATCAATTAATTTATATATCTAAAAACTAATGCTACAATTTCCCTAATGAAAAAAATATGGTGTGATCCTTAAGTATTAATATGATACCTTCAAATAATTGATACAATGTTTATCAAGAATTGTCTATTATTTGTTTTTTAAAATTTATTTCTAAAATAATTGAAGAAGAAAACATAGAAAATATTAGAATTAGTATACCATTTTATGTTAATAAACATGGTCTCCTTTTTCAAATCATTCCATATTCAAATAAATATACAGTTATGACACGCCACATATCAAATGGAATAAAAATTTAATTAATATAGATTTTAAGCATTAATTTCTATACCAAGATCAAATGGGAAAATATGTATATAAATATATAACTGTATAATATATCCACGAATTAGAAAATAAAATACATGAAATGAAGATGTAACTATAAAAACTAAGACACTAGACAACATTCATGAATTATAATGCTAGGTAATCTTGATTCATAGTAATGTATTCCCTTAAAAATGATGTCATCATGGGAAACTCAATAAGTGATATATAAAATTGTTATCCATTATTTATGTATAGTATTCCCTATACCTCAGGGTCTCCCAATGTTTTAATACCTCCTGATAATGTTCAAAGAATAAAATGTTTCATACAAATTATTACAAGGTAATTCTAGTTCATTGTTTTTCGCAATTTTAATTTTATTTTATCTACAGTGATGAAATTGTACCGTTTCATTGAAACAAAATCATTTAAATTTTTTTGAGGTATTTCATCAATCTCACCATGTTCATAAATCATTTCTATAATATAATCACATTTTTTGAAACTTTTTTTGCAACCGATGATGAAATAATAATCCAATATTCAATTTTATAATACAATTAATAGTAATTCATTAAAATAAATATAAAATCTATATGTGATGGACACTATGATGGAGAAACGATTATTAAAAATAATGAAAAATATATTTATTAACATTTAATAAGAGTGTATGAGATAAGATATAAGAGAATTTTATTTCACAAAATGGAGTCCAAATCATCTAACCTGAAAAAATATTTTCCACTAGGGGAGACATATATATTGCAATTAATGTAAAAAATTATCATATAAGCAATGAAAATATGGGAGTTGGTTGAAGGTTTTTATTAATTGGAGTTATTAAAACATTTTAGGATAGAATAATAATGTCTCTCGTACTAACTTACATTCCTAATGGAGTTACAAACTAAATGTTTGGCCATAACGGCAGACCAGTTGGTGTAAAAATATTACATGCAGCAACAAGTATTCCATAAATGTGTTGTTGTGTTCAAAATGAATTACAGCATGTTTATTTCCACATTCTATACTATTGTTGAAATATATTACCTACCGAGTGGCCTCTTGTTTGTATGAATATATATATAATAGTCTATGAATATATATAAAAATATGAAAAAAACTAACTTCATACTTTTTTCACAAACTAGTCTGTTAAAATGATAAATTTATAATAAATAGATAAATAATTATTTAGGGATAATATTTTGACCAAAATAAATGAAATTTTAATACAAAAATACTTAATGTTTTTAATTATTATTTAAGTAATGTATATTTAGAATGGTTGTTTTGTGGTAGAAATTTTAATCACTAAAAATTTAAAAAATGATACATAAAAATATAAAATAGTATAACATAACCAAACTATGATGAATAAGATCGTGTAGATCTATTACAACTCAATAAATGATAATTGATTTTCAAAAAACACTTTTGTTAATATTAAAATAATATTAATATGTTTAATATGATATTTAAATTAAAATATCCTCAAATTAAAGATATTAATTATAACTATAGGATATGTGGATTTAAATACTTGGTAAAATGATTATTCACAATATTAGACATGTCTATTGGCTTTTATGATTTGATAAGAGAAACGTTCCATTAAGTCTTTACATCCAATAAAAGACTTGAATAACATATAGAAAAAAATAATATCATAATCAACTATTTACAAGGAATGTGAATATGTATATCCTTTTATTAACATAGTTTATTATTATTTTTATACATGTTTAATAGTTTTTAATTGAATATTTTCAGTATGGGTTGCCAGTAATCTAGATATTTTGGAAAAAAACCCATAGTAGCATTAATTTTCTTAATTATTTTGATATTGTTAATCAATAGAGATTATATAAATTACATTATTTTATGCTTCATTTTTTTAATAATTTAATTATATAACACTATTTTTTTCTAATCTTTTTGAAAATAAAATTGACTATCCTCTTGTTCCATTGACAATTAGCCTACAAAAATTGGTATAACTATTAATGATATTAATGTTAATGTCAATGAACCATAATTAAAATTAAATAATTCATTAATTATTTATATACTATATTATCATTAATTAATATATTATATTCATCTAAGATGTTATTTTGTAGCGTTGATAAATTAGTTATTTAGACTGATCCAATCATGAAGATATTATAATTAATGGATGAGTATGGTTTTGAAGGTGTGTTTTGGTTTGAAAATATCATTATTATTGAATTATATTTATATAATTTAGATATTTGTAATATTTTCAGTCATATTTTAATATAAAATAGAGATATGATACTTTGGATAATGATGTCCCACTAAATAATTGTTATTATTTCCATTTATCATAATGGAAAACGGGAATGGTGGTTCATAGTTCTCCCATAGAAAAATAAAAATATTTAGACAAATAATACGAATTTCATTAAATAGTATTGAAAAAAATAATTTTTTATCTATTTTAAAAAATAATTGAATTTAGAAATTATTAATACTTGTGTTGTGGAATTTAGTTTTCCCTTGGAGACCTCATTGGAAATTTAAGGATTATGCACAATTCAAGTGTATATAAGATGAAGGATATGAAATAGGATTATATGGTAATGAAATAGTTTAGTGTTTCAAGATAAAACTGAATTTTAGAGGGTACATAATTTGATTGTGAGAGGCCCCTTTTATATGTGGTGAGAATAGAATTTTTATATATATTTTCACATTGTGAAAAAATGAGAACATGTAATAGTTTTCATCAATATACCAAAATTAAATACAATAATGTGGATATAATATTTTATATTTCCAAACATAAAAAACTCAGGTATACAATTATTTAATATTTTAGTCCTTTTAGTCTTTTGGATAGCCGTTGTTACACATTTTATGAATTTATCATAAAAACTATTTATTAAAATATTAATTCATTTTTTTTGAATAAAACGTAAAATCTACATTATTAAATAATTTTTAACAACTAATTATAATTGATAAATCAATTCTATAAAATAATATTTCATTGTGTATGAATGAATGTGTTTAACATTATCACATATAACGTATAAATCCCATTTTTAGAAAAACAGAATTTTTAATGATAAAATTTATACGTTTGTTAAAATTGTTAATGTTTTATTTTTTCTAAATTTAAATTTTTGTTATAAAATAAATAACAATTATGTGGCATTTATTTCTTTTAAAAAACAAGTTATTCAAAAATAAAATTTAATAAAAATAATATACGAAAACCATTTCATTTACTGAAAAATATTACTTATTTCATTAAACATAAGTTTTATAAATTAAAGATATAGTATTAAAATATTTTGGTTTTCTTCCTAAATAAATATATTTTCATCATTTTTTAAAAGTTTTTATGTTATACCGACTTCCTAATATAGGCATAATCACAACGATTTTAGTAAAAACATAATTTTCACTATTCACATAAAAATAAATTATTTATTTTTAATTCTAAAATTTAATTGGGAAATAATTTAAAATTTAAAATTATATTGAAAATAGGTTGATATATTTAATCATATTAATTATATATCCTCTAAATTTAAGTATTTTAATTAGTTAATAATTTTTTACTAATTTTTTTAATTATTATTATAATTTTATTAATAATAATTTTATAATATATTTCACCTCAGTTTTTATTGCATTTTTTTGATCAAGCAGCTATAAATACTATATTTAATTAACAAAATAATATATTGTAAAATCATAGGGTGTTATATTCTCACGATTAAATAAATTGAACTCTCATAAATTTCATTATAAAAAATTAATGAAAGTATATAATGGTATTTAAAATACAACCCTCAAGATTCAATTTTTATTGAGATATCGAAAATAAAAAAAAATTAAACTTACATGCCTATATATAATATTTTTATCCCAATCATTGAGTTTTTATCTAACCATTTATGAAATGAGTCAATCGTTATTCAAAATAAAGACTCATAATATATAATTTTCTTATAATTGGAGTTCATAGTAATACTTTCATTGATAGACTACATTATATCGATATGAAATGTTATTTTCATATTCAAAATATTATTTCCTTAATGCAATTAAATCAAAACAATTTCTAAAATCATATTAAATATATCTATTGTTAAGAAATTATTATTTTTATAAATAATGTTTTCATAAAAACCGACCTGAAATTAATTGTGATAAGAATATTGAAATAATAATTCAATAACTAAGGTAGAGATTTAACACTCTAAAAAAAATCCTAGATAACCTAGACATAAAATCAAAAACACATCCTTAATAACAGAGTACATGATAAATTATCAATAATTATTAATATCCACATTAATAAATGTGATTATGTTGTTTTTCTAATTTCTCTTGGTTTAAGTGGTTGTTAGTAGATATAATCCTTGTTATAACTTGAATCGGGGAATTTGTTTATTTAATTCAAAGAATCATTTTATTTGATGTTTTAATTGTGCATGGTGTGTTCGTTTGGACCCCAATACATCCCCTTGAATTCTATATCATCTTTACCTCTCTAGGAAAATATCTCGCTTGATTGAAATCCATACACAATTTAAATATTTTATTTTTCCATTGAGACACTCATTTTGTTTATTCTTCCTCCATTTTTATCATGAAGTTTGTTGAATATACTTTACTTCTTCATCTGCATTAACAGATCATTTATGAAACTTCATCATTTTCTTTGGTATGTTTTGATATTTTTAATGACACAATAGGTTAATCATATCATTTAAGAGTTTGGTGTCCATTACCATGAAAATTAAAAAATAATCTTCTATCAGTCTTTGTTTATTATTAAGAAAATTAATTTCTTTCATCACACAAACTATTATCTTGGTTAAAATTATATTTGACCATTTAAAAATCGAAAATAGTAACTCACGAGTATCCAATATTAAAATTGTATATTATAATCATAAATAACTACATTAAAAATCATCCATAAACTATTCAATATTGAAAACCATCAAATTATATTTCAGTTCAATCTATTCAATTACTAGTTTAATTTAGTAATAATTATGTTTGTTTCTCTGAAATTAGAGAACCCAATTATTTATCATAATACATCCATTAATTCTTAATGTAAGCATAATGTGGTTAAAAAAATAATTTCACTCAAGAGTGTCTAGTTATGTGTGTAGTATTAGGTCCACGCATCATGCACAAGAGTAAATATTGAGTTCATACTCAACTAATCCTTTATGGTCTATTACCCGTTAGTGTATAAGTATCAAAGAATTTTCTGCTAGAATTTTTTTAGGATGGGATGAAATTTCCCAGAGAAACACACATTTTTACTTCCCTAAAACATCGCCATATCTTTCTGTACATAGAATTATCCTTTAAAATTATTATAATTTTAATCTCTAACAATATGCTATTTTATATTAAAAAATCCAAGTATATAACTAATCTAGTCCTAAATAATATATAATACCTGATTTTCGGACAACATATATAACCCACACCTGCACCCACATTCCCAATTTTTAAAATACATAATTCAAACACTAGGATTGATATAATGTGTGTTGAAAAATTATTTTTATGACAAAATTTCTATAACATAAACACAAAAATTCATAAATAAACTCTAAAACCAATGAACAATAGCATTAGTTTGATAGATGATTGTCCACATGAACTACTTATTTAATGTTATTTCATGATAGTTAAAGTACACAATATAAACTTCAATATATCTTATTATAGATACCCTAATTTTTCTTAAATTACTATTAACTAATTATAAAGAATAGAAACAGAATAATATTACACCATTAGGATTCATAGGTTTAATATCTTTCGAAAACTCTGACCAAACATAATATTTACAATATAGAACATAAACATTTATTTAATTATTTTTTCTCCATCTTCTTATTGTCCCTTGAAAACTCCTTAGTACACATATTCACGTATAGATATACATAAAAATGGTATGATCTAAAACCACAATAAGAGGATAGATATGTACAATATAACAATCTATGAGCATAATCACAGTGCTGGATAAGGATCATGAACATGAGAGGAAGTGTAAATAAAATACTAGAAATGTGGCTATGCATAAAAATGAAACATCATGTCTTTACTATCAACTTCCACTCATAGTTGTAAACAATTAAATCATCATGTTCATCAATCATTTCACTTTAACTCATGAGATTCATCACATTATCCAATGAATTGGAGAACTGTATAATCTCAGGTACACTTGTCACATTCAAACATTAATATAGCTCTATATAATTCTGGCCACACCCGTCACATCATAATATTTACATTATTAGGAATGAGTCATTGAAAATATGTCAAACATTAATATAAAATATCACATTGTATTAAATTGGTTTCACATAATAATTAATACATTCATAAAAACATGGTACCCAAAATAAAGAGGGAATATCTTTCTTGAAATTGAACCATTAACCATGAGTGAAGAGTGAAACAATATTCAAGAAGTAAAAAGGGTAACTTTATTTGAAAGAAGTGTTCTTTTGGAAAGCATCAGATTTATCATAATATCAATTAAAGAAAATTTTTATCCTAAAAATGGTATGATAATGTTGAAAAAATTATTTTTATGACGAACAAAAACCAAAATTTAGTGAAAGAGGTAGAACCCAAAGAAAGAAAGTTGGGTATGAGAATTTCCCATTACTCTATATCTAAACACTTCCACACATTATTTTTTTGAATAATGACATTATATTCATTAATTAGTAGTTAAATAAGCTTTTTTAAATGAATATTTTTCACTATGTTTTCATTATGTCTTTTATGGGCCTTTGCATGGGTTATAAAGATTAAATTCATTGTTCCAGAGTGTTAATATCCACAACTTTTATGAACATTGCACTTGTATCCATGAATAGATGTTCATTTGAAATGTGGTTGAACATACATATGTGTTAATATATAATATTTGTGAAAATAAAAACATATAAATGATCTTATAATAAATTTTTTTATATACCATGAGGATGAATCATTAGATAAAATTTAATGATGATCCTTTTTGATTAATTTGGGTGGTGTTCCGATCACAACCCACTTGATTTATATTATCACATTGTGCCATGTAAATAATATAGTTCTAGAAAATAAAATGGGATAAAAAATTAAATTTGAATTTTTTTTAACCATTTTATGGGTTTATTTATGGCCTTAATGGAGTTGAAGGAAAATGGAAGTGAGACACCCATGATTTAGGTAAATTAACACATCATGGGAAACCATTTCATTTTATTAAGAAAGACATGGAGGTGAGGACTTTAATGAATAATCTTTCAATAACATGATATAATAACGGTATATAAATAATATGGGAGTTATCATGAATTTTGGTTAAGATAATTTGTACATTAGAGAAGAAAAGAAATGAAATTTGAAAGGAAAATGAAAGAAAAGGGATAGAGGAATTACCTCCCGAATCATCCTAATGAGATCATCCTTAAATAACATAGGCTTGGTATTTTGATGAGTCCAAGAGCTATTGGTCATGGGTTAGGGGATAAGGGAGAGGTTTGTTCAAAATTTGGATATGTATTGATGTGTGGGAGGTGTGAAGAAATGATAGTGTGAGGGTGGTATATATAATGTAGGGGAGAGGGGTTCTCTTAATATTTTAATAATTTGTTTGTTAATTTATACCAAGATAAGAAATAGTGATGATTCCATGACTATGAACAGTAAAGAGGGTATTTGAGTTTGATATTTGGATGCTTACATCACTTGTGATGTTAGGAATACTGGTCAAGACCCGTCCTCGGGGCACATGTCGTGACTACCCCAAGCCCGCCTTCCATAGGCCAGGGGCTGGGGACTAGCACCAAGGCGTAAATCCTGGAAAAAAGGAAGGCATTGCCTTTGTAAAGTAAACCACAACCACCACAGAGCATGTAGGCAAAATTAAAAACTAAGTAAAAACTGGTACAGTAGTAATTTTGGAAAAGTAAGTGGGCCAGTATACAAACCCAAACTGAAAGTAAAGTACAACTGGAAAGGGAAAACAACAACTGAAAAGTAATGCCACAACTTCGAGCTGTCCACTGGAAATCCCACCTGAAGTGTGGGTACAGAAAGCCTCCACTGCTCCTCGGGTCCAGCCGACTGCTCTGAGTACGTCCCGCACAGTGGTCCACCTCCAGGTACCGTCCTGCTCCGCAAGCCTCCACCATGATCAGCGCTTTCCATCGTCTGTACCCAACACAACGTAGTACGGGCATAGCCCGTGCAGGGGTGAGTATAAGCTACTCAGTAGGGACCCCGAGACCCCCGAAGGTCTCCCATAATCCACAAAGGATAATCCAAAAAGGAAACATACAATCACGAAGTAACATCCGACTCTGCTTAGGTATATGCCTATACATATACCTAAGTCATCATTTCTCACTCGGCTCCATCATCCGAGCTCATGTACAGCCCAGTCCACACAGGAAAGCAAAACGTAAATCCACACAGGATAGCACAACACAATCTATAAAAAAGATAAATAGGATTCAGCTCACACAGGAATACAACTTCGTAAGATGATAGAGATGATCAGATGTAGCCATTGATTCATCTAAGACATCGGGCCCATAAAGGATCTGTAGGTACTAACCCCCGCAATGACCCACACAGGATCGATCATGAAGTTGAACCAAAAGCTATGGGGAAACACTTTCTCCATCCAGTACAGTGGTTATGCCACTACAACCAAGCTCTTCCCTCTAACCTTGGACTTCTGTAGTACTCCACCTATCGAGTACAGTGGGCCTGCTGCTATAACCAAGAGCTTCCCACCATGGGTCTGCCGCTACAAACAAGTGCTCCCCCTCATATTCTCTAGAGGTGCTCCTTCTGTTGAGTACCACGGGTCAGCCGCTACAACCAAGCGGTCCTCCGTCGTGGGTCTACCGCTACAACCAAGCACTCCCTAGTGCTGCAACAACCAAGCGCTCCTCCGTCGTGGGTCTGCCGCTACAACCAAGCGCTCCCCCTCATAGCCTCCAGAGGTACTCCTTCTATTGAGTACCGCGGGTCTACCACTACAACCAAGCACTCCTCCGTGGTGGGTCTGCTGCTACAACCATGCGCTTCCCACTGGGCTATTCGTAACACACCGAGTCGTTCAATCAGCAGTCGTCAAGTCTCAACCTTCTCTAGGGTTTCCACACACAGCATGCTCATTCTGAGAGGGTCCACTCAACGAGCCAAGAGGTCGATGCATCAACTGACACATAGTCCGGAGATGATTTATCCCAAAAGTACTATACTAGTCAATACCGAACCCACGGAGGATTCCCGTATTGTCTTCATTGTCGTCGCAGACGCAGCCGGCTCTAGGGTTCCCGCACACAGGAAGCTCGTTCGGGAGGGTCCACTCCATGAGCCGAGTGGCTGATACATCAATTGACACATAGTACAGAGTTTATATATCCAAAAGTTCTGTATCGTCAACAGGAACTCAACTTCGCAGACGGCATGTCAATCGGACGCTCGGTCTGAGAGTTATTGGCTTTTTCGTCCCAAGGGCCCAGTTGGTTTTTAAGGCAAAACCAACCCAACCATACTTCACCTGCGTCCAAACCTCAGGAGGAGTAAGCCAAAATAACTGTCTCACTTAGAGGAATCCAAAAAAGTTGAAGGCACGTCAATCGGACGTCCGGATCTCAAGAAATAAGTGTTTCCGCTCCGAGGGCCCGGCTGGTTTTGTGTACGAACCAACCCGGCCAAAACCAAACTACTCCAAAATCTTGGGTTTGATATACCGAAATGACAGTCTCGATCCAAGGATCACATCTCTGCTGACGGTGCATTAATCAGAGGCTCGTAGCTCATGTTATGAGGAAAAGACCGAAAAGGTCTGAAAACAGGGGATCTGGGCCCGGACTGACCCGACCCAACCCCCCTGGGTCTGCCCGAACCGGGTCGACCGGACCCAGCTCCGACCCGACCGGCGCGGCCCGGCCCGGCGGTCTGGCCAGGTGGCCTGGCCGGCGCGCTGGCGCCGGCTAGGCGCCGCGCAAGGCCGCTGCGACCCCCGCGCGGGGGCCGCTCCGTGACACCCGGATGCGGCTTATGCCGCGTCCCTCCTCCGCTGTCCCGCGAGGCTGCGGGACCGGCCAGCTCCGCTGCGCCTGATGCCGTGGCGGGTCTTTCTGGCGGCGCGCTAGGCACCGCCGCATCCTGGCGGCCGGCCGCCTGCGCCGCCATGCCAGCGTGGCGTGCCTGAGGGGGCTTCCGGGGACCACCGGACACGCTTCGGTGGTCCGATTTGCGCTCAGTCTTCAGTAGTGCTCATCTCGGTACACGTTCTTCACTGCAAAGCCTTCAAAATTAACTTGCGGCCCCATTTTTCGTCGCCTGCCAATCTGTGCATAACAAACAAAAGTGCGGTGGTTTCGGACTTGTTCGTTGGTCCACACCCACAGCGTTAGCGGTTTTTAAAGTCTCACAGAAATCATATTTAACAACCGGGTATATAAATTACAATGATTGAAAAGGAACAACCTCGACCTTGTAGTTGTCGTCAGATGAAAGTTCTTCGCGGAATTGACCATCGTGGAAGAAGAGAATCGTCGCATCGCGGAAGGGCATCACGTCGTTGCGGAACACGACGTCGCGTCGACATTTCCGAGGGTTAAAGAAAACACACAGATTTAATTTCACGAATTAAATCAATTTTGAGGATAAAATACACAAAGGAAAAATTAAAAGATCTGCAATCTCCTACATCAAGCAGTTGATCAAATATTTGTTGTGGGAAGAGAATCGTTTCAGAAGAACGTCGGGGAAGGAGAATCATTGGCGTCGCGAAACACGACGTCGTGTCGTCGATCTCCGAGGGTTTGGTGTTCTTCGTCGCCTTTCGTCGAAGTTAGGTGTTCTTCGCGTTCTTCAAGTTCTTCGTGTTCTTCGTGAAGGAGGATGAAGATACAGTTCTCCAAATCCTCTCAACAAGCAACCCGTCAACAAAAAAGAGGTGTTGTTCTTATTTTATAATTATGCCAATAGTTTGAAAAACTAGTTATGAAACAAACCATTAATTTGGTGAATTAATGGTAACGACATAACATTCCATTTAATAGGAGCATTAAGAGTATTAGAAAACGCACCAGTTGACTTTCATTAATGAGGTGTTTTCACGGGTGCATTACTTAGAGGAAAAGAAACGGTGGGGCTCATGTTGGCCCCACCTCACAAATATCATACTAAGAGGGTAGGATATTTTGGGTTCCACCCTATCCTCTTCAACTCAGCTTAAGCAGATTTAAGTAGCTTTATGTTGCTTTAACTGAAATAAAATAATGTTGTCCCACCACTTTATTTTATTTTATTCACTTAACCCCAAAAAAATTAAATCCCACACCCGAGCAAACGCCACTCCGGAATAGGCGTTTCTAAGAAAATACCGGCACTGTGATTCCATCGGTGCCCTTAGAATTCGATTCCGAGAACCGGTTCAAAAGATAGAAAAACCCGCTCGTTCGTTCACTGAACGTACCTGAGCCAAACATCGGAAAATGTTTGTGGGCTCATCGGGCCTCGGAATCACATGCCGTCAGAAAATGTGTTCTTGTAAAACTTCTAAAAACTTATGAAAAAAAGTTCCTTGAAATTTATGGGTCTTTACATCACTCCCACCATAGGGCTTTACATACCCGTAAAGATACATCATAAACTAGGGAAACAAAAGCGGGTACTAATCACGCATCTGAGCCTCCCGCTCCAAAGTTCTCTTCTGGAGGTTCCCGTGCTACCATCTAATGCGCACAAGAGGAATCGACCGTATACGTAGGACCTTCTCCCGTCGATCCTCGATCTCCATTGGGACCTCCGTAAATGTCTCCCCATCATCAATGCCCAGCTCCCCATGGTCAATGATATGCGTCGGGTCGTGCATGTATATCCTCAGCTGAGATACATGGAAGAATTTATGCACCCAGTGAAATTGAGGTGGTAGAGCCAGGCGTTAATCCACCTCGCCAATCCTACTGAGGACCTGGAATGGTCTGATAAAGCGTGGACACAACTTGCTGCCTCGGCCAAATCTTCGTAACTCGCGTCGAGGTGTGACCCGTAAGGAATCGTGGTCGCCATCCTCGAACTCTAGTGGTCTCCGCCTCCTGTCAGCACAAGACTTTTTCCGGATCTAAGCTGTCCTCATCCGCTCTTGGATGACTTGGACCTTTCTAGTCCTACTCGAGCTGCTGATATTTCTTCTTTCCCGAGAAGAAAAATCCGGTCTCATCCCCTGGATGAACCACATTCTTCGCGTAATACAGTTAATCCCGTCATTGATGATACAATGTCATACCAAGGATGACGTCGTAAGGCCTCGACGCTACTACCAAGAGATCCAACCATTAATCTTGCCTCCAAGGGTTGAGTCACACTGTCGGCATCAGTGTGTGGTCATTGGGTCTCCTCTAGTAGGTATCTCAAAGTGAGGGTCAAGTCAACAGTTTTTTTAAACCGGAACCTCATAGTTACAAAACAAAGAGAGGACAGGAAGGTAAACGCCAAAAGAAGGGTGTCTTTTATTACTGCAGCTCAAAGTAAAAAGACACAATACATCTACAAAAAAACATCAACAATGCTAGAAGCAGCAAAAACAAAAGACTTCAGGTCTGGACCTAGTCCCGCTCCAGTCCATCTGCTCCCGGAGCTCCGTGATCGTAGGCCTCATCTGCCTGAAGCTAAGCTCTCCCATTTCCACCAGCTCCCTGCGGTCGGGGTGGACCACCTAGTGGTGGTGGTGGCAACACCTCGAAGCGTTTTCCACCTCCAGCTGCACGGCCAGCTCCTCTACCTCGCCCGCCTACCCCCTGCGGACCGCCATGGTCGACCCTCTGCCTCTGCCTGGGTGGCCCCTCAACCTTCGGTTTCTCCTCGTCAAGACGGGTCGGCAGTCACGAGCCATGTGACCAACCCCACCGCATGAGTAACACTTTCCGCTCACGGTAAGTCATTTTCCACCCCGGGTGCCTCTCACAAACGATCATGTGTCACGCGGTCGACCACCGGTAGGACTAGTCCTCTTGGACTCCCACGTCATCTGTCTAATGCCCACTACAGAAGACTCTGCCTCATGCCGGCTAGTGGTGGGTCCTTCTGCTCGAGACTGCTTGGCAAGGAAACTCTCCACTAAGAGGGCTCACTCCAACACCCTTGTCTCTGCCGTAATGCTGTTAGAAACAACTGAAGCTCTGATCTCTCGCCTGAGCCCCTGCTCGAACGTTCGGGCCCTGAAAAATGTGTCTCGTACCATGTTCGTGGAATAGCGCGAGAGATCGGTAAACCTCGCCGCATACTGGGCTACTGTCATGCTGCCCTGCCGCAGCTGTAGTAGCTCCTAGATGTGCACCGCTCAGAGGGTGGCTGGGACGAACTCTGTGCGAAAAAGGCTCTCAATGTCCGTGTAAAGGAGTGATTCCTTGTCGTGCACCTAGGGCATCAAGCTCCACCATCTGCCTGCTGCCGCATGCAGGAGGCTCACTGCAAGGACCACCATAAGGTCTGCTGGTGTCCTCACTAACCGGAAAACTCGTACAACCGCCTCCAGCCAGTCCTCGGCTACCTGGGGGTCCGTCTCCCCATGGAACCTGGGCGGTCGCTGGTGCTGGAACTCATGCAATGCACTAAGGCGACGCGCATCGTCAGCGGCTGGGGCTGGATGCATCGGTGGCTCGACGGGTAGAGGTACCGCCGGTGCCTCTGCTGTCAAAGGGCCCTGCACCGAGGCCCCGTCGCTCGGTGGGCTATCGTCACGCTCAACTCTTGGAACCCTAGCCGGCTTCCATCGTGGGGCCATATTGAAATGGAAACAGGTGTGTTGCGGTCAGAACAGTATACCTGGTGAGCTGACATAAAGTAATCACAATGAAAACATAAAACACACATGCAATCAATGTTTTCGTGAATTAAGTCGGAAATCAGAAGTCAGGGTCCTTGTGTACGAATACGTCGGCAGCCACACCAACACCGGGATCCCTGGACTGATAACCACAGTCAATACTCTTAACACTATTTCTTCACATAGAGGAAAGATTAGAGTCTACCGTAGAACCGAACTCCTCTGATACCAATTTTTCATGACCAGTCGTCGGGGCCCGTGCCGTGACTACCCCAAGACCGCCTTCCATAGTCCAGGGGCTGTCGACTAGCACCAAGGGATAAATCCTAGAAGAAAAATAATTCATTGCCTTTGTAAAGTAAACCACAAACACCACAGAGCAAGCAGGCAGAAGTAAACCCTAAGTAAAAACTGGTACAACAGTAAGTGCGGAAAAGTAAGTGGGCCAGTATAAAAAACCCAAACTGAAAGTAATGTACAACTGGAAAGGGAAAACAACAACTGAAAAGTAAAGCTTCTACGTCGAGATGTCCACTAGAAATACCACCTGAAGGGTGGGTACAAAAAGCCTTCACTACTCCTCAGGTCCAGCCGACCGCTCCGAGTACGTCCTTCCCAGTGGTCCACCTTCAGGTACCGTCCTACTCCGTAAGCCTCTACCACGATCAGCGATGTTCGTCATCTACAACTAACACAACGTAGTGCGGGCATAGCCCGTGCAGGGGTGAGTATAAGCTACTCAGTAGGGACCCTGAGACCCCCGAAGGTCTCCCAGAATCCAAAAAGGATAATCCACAAATGAAAGATACAATCACGAAGTAACATCCGACACTGCTTATGTATATGCCCATACATATACCTAAGTCATCAATTCTTGCTCGGCTCCAACATCTGAGCTCAAGTACAACCCATTCCACATAGGAAAGCAAAACATAAATCCCCACAGGATAGCATAACACAATCCACAAAGGAAAGCAAAACAGGATTAAGCTCACACAGGAATACTACTTTGTAAGACGATAGAGATGATCAGATGTAGCCACTGATTCATCTAAGTCATCGGACCCAAAAAGGATCTGTAGGTACTAACCCCCGCAATTACCCACACAGTGTCGATCATGAAGTTGAACCCATGGTATTGGGGAACTCCTTCTCCATCCAGTACAGTGGTTATGCCGCAACAACCAAGCACTTCCCTCATACCTTGGACTGCTGTGGTACTCCACCTATCGAGTACAGTGGGCCTGCGGCTACAACCAAGAGCTTCCCACCATGGGTCTGCCGCTACAACCACGCGCACCCCCTTATAGACTCTAGAGGTACTCCTTCTGTTGAGTACCACGGGTCAGCCGCTACAACCAAGCTCTCCTCCGTCGTGGGTCTGCCGCAACAACCAAGCGCTCCCCCATGCTGCTACAACCAAGCGTTCCTCCGTCGTGGGTCTGCCACTACAACCAAGTGTTCCCCCTCATAGCCTCCAGAGGTACTCCTTCTATTGAGTACCATGGGTATCCCGCTACAACCAAGCGCTCCTTCGCCGTGGGTCTGCTGCTACAACCAAGCGCTTCCCACTGGGCTATCCGTAACACACCGAGTCGTTCGATCAGAAGTCGTCAAGTCTCAACTGGCTCTAGGGTTTCTGCACACAGCATGCTCATTCTAGGACGGTACACTCCACGAGCCAAGAGATCAATGCATCAACTGACACATAGTCCAGAGTTGATGTATTCCAAAAGTACCATAGTGGTCACCACCGAACCCACGGAGGATTCCCGTACTATCTTCATTGTCGTCGCTCACGCAGCCAGCTCTAGGGTTCCCGCACACAGCAAGCTTGTTCGGGAGGGTCCGCTCCACGAGCTGAGTGGATGATACATCAACTGACACATAGTGCAGAGTTGATATATCCAAAAGTTCTGTATCATCAACAGGAACACAATGTCACAGACGGAGCGTCAATTGGACGCCCGGTCTGAGAGTTATTGGCCTTTTTGTCCCAGGGGCCCGGTTGGTTATTAAGGCAAAACCAACCCGACCGTACTCCACCTGCGTCCAAACCTCGGGCGAGTAAGCCAAAATATCCATCTCACTTAGAGGAATCCAACAAAGTTGACGGCAGGTCAATCGGACGTCCGGAGCTCAAGATATAAGTGTTTCTGCTCCGAGGGCCCAATTGGTTTCGTGTGCGAACCAACCCGGCCAAACACAATGTACTCCGAAACCTTGGGTGCGATATACCGAAACAACCATCTTGATCCACGGATCACATCGCCGCTGACGGTGTGTCGATCAGAGGCTCATAGCTCATGTTATGAGAAAATCACCAAAAAGGTCCGAAAACAGGGGGTCTGGGCCCGGAACGACCCGGCCCAACACCCCCCCCCCCCGGGTCGACCCGACTCGGGTCCGGTTCCGACCCGACGGGCATGGCCTGGCTCGGCAGGGCGCGGCCCGGCCGGGCGGCTCGGCCGGTGCGCTGGGGCTAGCCAAGCGCCGCGCAAGGCAGCCGCAGCCTTCCACGCGGGGGCTGCTCCCTGATACCCGGACGTGGCTTAAGCCGGGTCCCTCCTCCATGGTCCCGCGCGGCTGCGGGAGAGGCCAGCGCCGCCGTGGCGGGTCTTCCTGGTGGCGCGCCGGGCACCGCCGTGCCTGCGTGGCATGCCGGCGGGGGCTTCTGCGGACCATCGGATGCGCTCCAGTGGACCGATTTGCACGCGGTCTTTGCCAGTGCTCGTCTCGGGACACGTTCTTCACTTCAAATCCTTCAAAATTAACTTGCGGCCCTGTTTTTCGTTGCCCTCCAATCCGCGCATAACAAACAAAAGGGCGGTGGGTTCGGAATTTTTCGTTGGTCCGCACCCACCGCGTTAGCGGTTTTGAAAGTCTAACAACAATCATATTTAACAATGGGGATATAAATGACAATGATTTAAAAGGAACAACATCTACCTCATAGTTGTCGTCGAACGAGAGTTCTTCGTGGAATTGATTGTCGCAGAAGAAGAGGGTCGTCATGTCGCGGAAGGGCATCGCGTCGTCACGGAACACGGCGTCGCATCGACGATCTCCGAGGGTTAAAGAAAACACACATATTAAATTTCACAAAATAAATCCATGTTGAGGATAAAACCCACAAAGGAAAAATTAAAATATTTGCAATCTCCTACCTCAAACAGTTGATTGATGATATATAATGGGAGGAGAATCGTCGTAGAAGAACGTCGGGGAAGGAGAATCGTCGGCATCACGGTACATGGCGTCACGTCGTCGATCTCCAAGGGTTCAGCGTTCTTCGTCGCCTTTCGTCGAAGGCCGACGTTCTTCACGTTCTTCACGTTCTTAGCGTTCTTCGTGAAGGAGGATGAAGATACAGTTCTACAAATCCTCTCAACAAACAACCCGTCAAGAAAAAAAGGTGTTGGTCTTATTTTATTATTATGCCAACAGTTTGAAAAAAAGGTTAAGAAGCGAACCATTTATTTGGTGAATTAATGGTAATGACATAACAATCCATTTAATAGGAGCGTTAAGAGTTTTAGAAAACACACCAGTTGACTTTCATTAATGAGGAGTTTTCCCGGGTGCGTTACTTAGAGGAAAAGAAACGGTGGGGCTCGTGCGGGCCCCACCTCACAAATATCCTACCAAGAGGGTAGGATATTTTGGTTTCCACCCTATCCGCTTTAACTCAGCTTAAACAGCTTTAAGTGGCATTAAGTGGCTTTATGTGAAATAAAATAAAGTTGTCGCACCACTTTATTTTATTTTATTCACATAACACCAAAAAAATTAAAAACCACACCTGAGCAAACACAACTCTGGAAGAAGAATTTCGAAGTAAATTCCAGCGCTGCGATTCCATCGGTTCCCTTGAAATTCGATTCCATGCACCGGTTCAAAAGTTTGAAAAACCCCGCTCGTTCGTTCACTGAACGTACCCGAGCCAATCTTCGGAAAATGATTCCAGGCACACCGGGCCTCTGAATCACATGCCGTCAGAAACTGCGTTCTTGTAAAATTCCAAAGAAAATTAAGAAAAAACTTTCCTTGAAATTTACGGTTCTTTACAATACTAAATTTAAATTATAATGAAATTATATGAAAAGTAAATGTATTTTACTATTCACCAATTGTCATTTATTTCAAAAAAATAACAAAAATATAACATAGCCATTTTTCAATGTGAAGAATCCAAAAACAACTTCCATTTTTAAATAATTATTTCCTAGATATGATTAATTTAAAATTTAATTTAAATCATAATTTACATGAAAACATTGTTGTTAAAATAAAAATTGATTTTATAAAGGTTTTAAAAATTTCACAAGGTCTTATAATTTTATTTAAAACTAGAAGACATATAATTCATAATTTATGAACACCATTTTTGAAAATAAATTTTATTTTATATTAATTAAATAATTATAATTATTTATTTATGACTTTCAAAAATACCAATATTTTTACTATAGTAATATAATCAATTATGAGGTTCCAAAATTTTATTTATACATTCATGTGAGAGGATGCTATTTTTTTAGAAGGTTTAATATTCATTAATGTCATATTAATATTCATAAGGTTTGGTATATTTTCATAAAGATATGTTAAAATTCAATAAAAATTATTTTTGTCCTATCAGACTCCAAACATTTTACTGATCGCAACCAGGTATAATAGATTTTCAAAATTTATAACATAGAATTGGATAAATAATGTTTAATGGTCACATAATATTTAGTATCATTATATGTCACAGTGAGTCCTACTTTGATTACACTATGTGGAGTAATTATAAGAAGTTCATTCCATTGATAAAAAATTAGGTCATTACATTCTTTCCCCCTTAATAATTTTCCACTTCAAAATTTCATTTTACACATATATATGAGGGAACATATCCTCAATACCTCCTCTAGTCCCGAGATGAATATTCAATATTATGGTTCTTCCACATCACTTTGGCAAGGTGAGTTATCATTTTTCATATTGCCTTTTCTCTATCATTCAGAATTTTCCCTGGTTGCTCATAATAAAAGAGGTCATCTTCCAAACGTTCCACCTTTGATTTCAGTAGATGTGAGGGATCTATTATGGTATTACCCAAGAATGATACGTGAATAAAAACATGAACATGAACTATATTTTGTGGAAGTACAATCTGATTGGCCACCACTCTTATGTGGTCAAGGATCTCAATGTGGCTAATGTCCCATGGGCTTACATTACTTTTATTTCAAAACTGCATGACTCTCTTCCATGGTGATATTTGAAGGGATATTTTATCTCAAACATCAATCTCCATGTCCCATTAATGGTTATCAGAATAGCACTTTTTTCGACAATGAAAATATTTGATTTGTTTTGGCATGACTTGAATATAGAATCCATTCCTTTTCTTACATTACTATTACATCATTTTAAAGATAAAAAACATAATAGTATTACACATAGAGGATCCAAAGGTTTAGTGTCTGGGTAAAACTAGGACCATGCATAAAAAATACAACATCAAGCATAAAAATTCATTTAATTTCTTCTTCTATAGCTTCTTATTTGCACTTGTCCTCTCCTTAGTACATATAGCCACCTGAGGATATACATCAAAAGGGGTGATCTAAACCCCCAGTAAGAAGATATATAATAACAATATATCAAGGGGTGAGAATAATCATAACATAAGAAAAATATCATGAACCTGAGAGAAGCATAAATAATGGACTTGAAATGTGGCAATTCATAAAAATAAAACATCATGTCTTAGTGCTTAACTACCATAGATACATGTAAACCAAGCTAGAATATTTTTCACACATCATTTCACATTTAATCATGAGATTAATTACTTTACCAAATTTATTAGAGCACTGTATAATTCCGGGCGCACCTGTCACATTTAAACATTCATATTGCGCTATATAATTTTGGGCACACCTGTCACATCATAACATTAGCATTTATCATGCTTGCCACAATGAACATATAAAATTAATTAACCCATTAAAATGAATGGGTTTCATTTCATAATAACATATTCACAAGCATTGGGTTCCCAAAAGAAAGAGGGAATAACATACATGTTACAAGAACCATTCACTTTGAGTGTGAAATAAAAGGGGTGTTCGTAAAAGAAGAGTTTTTTTGGAAAACATTTTTTTGGACATAAAAACCAGTGAAAAACAGGTATATCTTAGAAAAGTAAAAAAAATTATGGACAAATGATCTTTGAGGAGTAACCATATCAAAAATGGAGTGAAAGAGGGAGAACCCGCAGGAAGAAAATTGGGTTCGAGATTTCCCTGTACCTTGTATCTGAATGCATCCTTCTATTTAATGTCCTGTATAATGAAATTTTATTCATTAATTAGAAATAAAGAACCATTTGTAAATTAATAGGGTTCATTCTGGTTTCATTATTTCCTATTATGTTCATTTGGATGACTTATAGTGTTTAAAAACATTGTTCGGGGATGTTCGTTTTTCTGGGTTTTCTTGGGTGGTTCACTTGTATTCTTAAATTGAAGTTTGGGTAGAACATGAGTAACTATCTAGAAATGATATTACATGTTATTAATGATATTAAATGAGATTTATTTATTTTATAATGAATTATATTAGATCCATGTGGATGAATCATTAGATCATAATCAAACGAAGATTGTGTGGGTTAATTTGAGCAGTTTTTCGATCACATTGAACTTGTTTTAATTTATCAATTAGTAATATGTTAATAAGTCAGTACCCGAAAATTAAATAGGACAAAATACATATAACATATTCTGGTTCAACCATAAAAATTGTGTAATGACCAGATCTAAAGGTAGAAATGGAAGAAGAGAGCTTGTCGGTTTTGAAGGTGATAAATTTAAACCTCGTGAACAACGTTCTCTTTAATAAAATAATAGGAAGAGGGAAAGGGGGTGTGGTGATATAATATCCCATTATAATAATAAAATTACATTATATGTATAATACTGTAGTTACAATACAATATAGATGAATATAGTTGAGGAGAGATCAAGGAAAGAACTTGAACATGAAAGGGAATTAAAGGAAAAGAGGGAAGGAAATTACCTCTTAAATCTTCCTCTTGAGATTCTCTTAAAGGAAGCTAGGATTGGACTTTTGATGAGACTAGAAGCTTTTAGACGTGGGAGAGGGGATATTGAAGGTTTTTGGGCAGAGTTTAGTGAAGACTTGGAGCTTGAGAGGTGTGAGGAAAAGTGGGGGTGAAGGGTGGCTTTTATAGTGGAGGGAAGAGGGGTTTTCTTTAAAATAAAATTCATTAGTTTATTAATTTCCCCTAAGACAAGGAATAGTGAGTCTTTGAATGAACAATAATAGTCATTTTATATTGTAATCCTGAACCAAGTGAGCTTACATCTGAATAGCATCATCGATGACTCAATTAATACATTATTTAGCATTTATTGTGAATTACCGGATTCAAATATTCATAAAAAATTCATGTATCTCAGAAAAATCCCAAAACTTTACCCCAACCATTTTTCGACACGTAGAATCCAAAAATGAAGTACATTTTTTCAAAAATAATTTTCTAAATATTATTAATTTAATATTTAATTAAAATCATAATTTACTTAAAAAACAGTTTTTATGGTTAAAACTGGTTTTATAGTGCTTTCAAAATTACTTATTGTATTAGAAAATTATCTAAAAACTATAAGACATTGATTAAATAATTGAAGAATACATTTTAGAAAATTAAATATACTTTTAATTTAATCAATTAATTATAATTATTTATTTATGAGTTACAAACTACCGAAATGTTTACTAAGGTCAAATTTTCACATTCTAAGATGTCTAAATTTTATTTTGTTACACATAGGTAATGTTACTCTTTTGATGGATGATTTACTATTCATAAGGTTCATATAACTATTCATAAGGTTATCTTACTATTCAGAAGGGTAGGTCACTATTCACCAAAAATTATTTCTGTTTCATTACACTCCAAAAATCATCTTGAACAGAACCATGTATGTCAGATTTTTGAAATTCAAAACATAGAAGTGACAAACTTATGTTTAAAGGTCACTTATCACATATTAGTTCATTATTTTTTGTTTTCATGTTATTTTATGACATAAATATAAGATGGGAATTTTTCGTTGAAAAACATTGGGTCGTTACATTATTCCCCCTTAAGTAATTTCGCCCCAGAAATTTCACTTTACACAAATAGGTGAGGGTACATCTCCTTCATTGCCGCTTTTGGTTCCCAAGTTGTTTCCTCAAACTTATGGTTCATCCACAACACTTTGACAAGATCAGTTGTCTTGTTGCGTAAAACCTTATCACTTTGGTCCAAAATCATTACCCGATGCTCCTCATAGGAGAGATCATCTTCTAGTTGTACCACCTGAGACTTTAGTTCATGTGAGAGGTCTGGTATGTACTTCCTCAATAGTGATACATAAAACACATCATGGACTTGAGCCATATTCGGTGGAAGTGCAAGCCGATAAGCCATGTCTCATATGCGGTCAATGGTCTCAAAGGGGCCAATATACCTTGGGCTTAACTTCCCTTTCTACCCGAATCGCATGACTCTCATCAATGGAGATATTCGAAGGAAGACTTTATCTCCAACATCGAACTACAATTACCTTCGACGGTTGTCATCATAGCTCTTTTGACAACTTTGAGATTCATTGATGTGTTTCTGGATGACGTGGACCATCTCTGTCATCTCTTGAATAAGATCAGGTCCATGTAGCTTTCTTTCTCCAACTTTATCCCAACAGGTTGGAGTTCTAAATCAATTTCCATACAGAGCTTCATAAGGAGCCATTTAATACTCGAGTGGAAGCTATTGTTGTATGAGAGATCAACCAATGGGATATGCTGATCCCATCCACATTTTAATTCTATAGAGCAAGATCTAAGCATATCTTCAAGAATTTGAATAGTCCTTTCAGATTGGCCATCAATTTGGGGTTGATAGGCCGTGCTGAAATTTAACTCAGTACTCAAAGCATGTTGAAGGCTCCTCCAGAATTTAGATGTCAACCTTGGATCACGGTCACAGACAATTGTGAGTAGAACACCGTTTAGTCCCAACACTTCCTTCACATATATCTTTGCAAGTTGATCAAGCGATAGATCTTCTCGAATAGTGATAAAATGGGCAGTCTTGGTGAGTCGGACAACCACAACCCATATCACATTATTTCCCTTTGACGTCCTCAGGAGACCCTTGACAAAGTCCATAGTAACATTTTCCCATTTCCACATGGGTATAGGCAAGGGGTGCATCATACCTTTGGACTTTTGTCGCTCATATTTAAGACATACCAAGCACTTTGATATATATTACGCAGCCTCCTTCTTCATGTTATCCCACCAAAAGTGTTCTTGGAGATCACGGTAAATCTTGGTACTCCTAGGATGGATAGAGAAAGTTGAGCTATGTGAATTATCCAAAAGCTCCTTCTTTATCCAAGGTGATAAATTCACACAATGCCACATTCCAAACCAAATCATACCATAATAGTCGATATAGAACTCTTGAAGCTTCCCTTCCTTTATTGTAATAACCCTCTTTTGTATCTCTACATCATCCCTTTGTTCTTCCTTAATCTTTTATTGGATGGATAGTTGTGCAATCATTTGGGTATGGTAGGATGTATCCCCTTGCATTATGATTTCCAAATCCATCCTTTGTATATCCAAGAAGATAAGTTTTTTCTCAATTTGCAACATGGAGAGAGTAGCAGGTTCTTTCCTTCTTAGAGAATCAGCTACCATGTTCGCCTTTCTAGGATGATAGTGAATAGAGCAATCATAATCCTAGATTAGCTCTAACAACATCCTTTGACGCATGTTTATCTCCTTTGGTGTAAATATATACTTTAGGCTTTTGTGGTCAGTGTATATGTCACACTTCACGCCATAAAGGTAGTGCCACCAGATTTTCAAGGAATAAATCATGGCTTCCAGCTCTAGATCATGTGTCAGGTAGTTCTGCTCATGGATATTCAACTGTCGTGAGGCGTAGGCCATCACATTATCATTTTGCATGATTACACAATAGAATCCTTTCTTTGAAGCATCACTGTATATCAAAAAACATTCTCCACTTTTCAGTACTGTGAGTACAGGTGCAGTGATCAGCCTTATCTTTATCTCCTTGAAGCTTCCCTCACATTATTTCATCCAGACACACTTTACCCCTTTCCTTGTTAACTTAGTTAGCGGGCTTGACAATCGTGAGACGTTTCTCATAAAACGTCTTTAGTACCCAGCTAATCCATGAAAACTACAGATATTTGTGACACTATAGGGCCTGGTCCATTGCTCAATCGCCTATGTCATTGATGGATCCATATAAATTCCCTCACTTATGATCACATGTCCCAAAAACGTGACATGATTAATCCAAAAGCCAGAATTGCTGAACATGGTGTACAACTTCTCCTTTATCAATATCGCCAACACAAGTCCTAGATGTTCATCATGCTCCTCCGTTCTCTTGGAGTAGATGAGAATATAATCGATAAACACTACCAAAAAATTTCAAGGTAATGCTTAAAGACTCTATTCATCAAATCCATGAAGATTTCAGGGGCATTAGTAAGTCCAAAGGGCATAACCAAAAACTCATAGTTCCCATTCCTTGTTTGGAAGGCAGTCTTCAAAATATCTTCCATCACCACCTTTACTTGATGATATCCTGAAAGAAGATCCACTTTGGAGAAGTATTGAGCACCTCTTAAATGTTCAAACAAGTCATCAATCCTTGGGAGTGGATACTTGTTCTTTGTGGTGATCTTGTTGATTTCCTGATAATCGATACACAACCAAATTGTTCCATCATTCTTCTTCACAAAGAGAAATGGCCCAGCCCAAGGCGATGCACTAGGAAATATGAACCCTTAGTTCAGATGCTCTTGCAGCTGCTTCTTTAAGTCCTCCAGTTCGATAGGAGCCATCCTATATGGGCACTTTGAGATAGGAGTAGCTTCGAGTATGAGTCCAATTGAGAAATCTACCTCACGATCTGGGGGAATTCTGGGTAACTCTTCCGGATATACATCGTCGTATTCCCTCATGATGGGCATTTCCTCAAGGTTTGAACAATCCTTCGACTCAACCAATTGGGCGAGGTATTCTTCTTCATAGGGAATCAACACCCACACCATTGAAGTATATTTGTAATGAGATTCATGATCTTACATGAATTTTTAGAGGAGCATGGGATGGTTTAGAATAAGAAAAGATATTTCCTTTTCCTGACAGTTGATATGTGCTCTATATAACGAGAGCCGATCCATTCCCATTATAGAGTCAAATTCCACCAAGGGATGTATTACATGATTTTTCAGAAGAATATTCCCACATATACCAATAGGAGAATAGTCCAACACTTGGGATGCAATGATTGCAACACTTGGTGTTTTTACAGATATCTCTACTTCAAGGTTTCGGGGGATTCAATTCTATAGTTCTAGAAAACTTGCATGATATAAAGGAATGCGTAGAACCAAAGTAAAATAATAATTTTTCCATTCTTGAGTGAATAGGAAGTGTACCTTGTATGACTTCATTTTCATGCTCCACCTCCGCAGTAGTGATTGAATAATCCTTCCCTTGTTCCTTTGGCATTGGTGGCTACTGGCGCTGATTACCCTCGAGAACTCGAGGTTTAGTGCACTGGTTTTCATAGTGCCCTAGCTCCCAACATTTGTAGAATTGAACCATTAGTGGTTCTCTCCTTTCATCGGCTACATTCTCTCTCATTTTAGTGTCTTTCCGAAAATCTTGAGCATGGTTTCCTTCTTCCCACACTTTAAGCATTTCCTGTCCCTTTGAGGCAGTTCCCATTGTGCAACTTCCCACATTTTTGGCATGTGGGTCGTTAATTATTCTTCCCACCATTATCACTAGATCCAACGGCTTGAAACTCAATCTTTCATTTCTTAACCACATATCCATGATACCATTATTCAAACTCCATCTCAACATTGTGAGCACACTGAACAACTTCTTCATCACTCCTAAAGTCTTGAAATAAAAGACCCTTTAGAAGGTGTGGTTTTGAACCACTAAAGAATCAATCAATTTAGATATAATTTTTTATAACAAAACCTGAAGCATAGCTTGAAAGCCTTGTGAAATTAGATTCATAGGTTGTGATAGATTCTCCTTCTTTTTGGTTGAGCTCTATGAATTATCTCTCCATATTTGTATGAATAGTTCGTGGGAAATACTTATTAAGAAACATTAACTTAAAGTCTTCCCATTCAATCTATTCAATTTCCTCCCTTGGCTTAGTGTTCTTAATCAAAGCCCACCATTGATCGGGTTCTCAATCTAGATAATAAATAGCTAGGGTCACCTTCCGTCTAAGAATATTGAAGCACATAAAAGATCTTCTCCATGGAGTTGTCCCACTATTCTGCAACTAGTGGATCGGAAGATCCACAAAACGGTTGTGGTCTTTTCCGCATAAAACATTCGATATCCAGTTTCTCCCTCTTTGGTGAAGGAGGACGTTCCCCATTATTATGGTTATTATTCATAACCTGAGAAAGTTTTGTAATCATGGACATGAAGTTTTGAACTCCACCTCCCAAATCATTTGGGGGTGTCATCTGGGCAATTGTTGCATTGGCCCTCACATGAGTTATTTGCCTGATTTATATTGGTTCCCACCATTTTATAAAACAGAAATGGTTAGAACAAAACATAAGTAAACAAGTCAAGAATAACATATTCATTTAAAAAAATTTGTACCAAAAACATAACATATGGGATCCCTATGTAAATATTCTTGTGTGCATATTTGTACTTAGTCTCATGCTATAGATTTCCTCTAGGGTTCGCTAATCCTAATTCCCAAATTAACTAAACCTGGACTCTGATACAAACTATAGCATCCTGACCTTTTCTTACATTACTATTACATCATTTCAAAGATAAACAACATAATAGTATTACACATATAGGATCCAAAGGTTTGGTGTATTGGGAAAACTAGGGCCATACATAACAAATACAACATCAAGCATAAACATTCATTTAATTTCTTCTTCTATAGCTTCTTATTGGCACTTGTCCTCTCATTAGTACATGTAGCCACCTGAGGATATACATGAAAAGAGGTAAGCTAAAAGCCCAGTAAGAGGATATATAAGAAAAATATATTAATGGGTGAGCATAATCATAACATAGGAAAAGGATCATGAACATGAGAGAAGCATAAATAATAGACTTGGAATGTGGCAATGCATAAAAATGAAACATCATGTCTTAGTGGTTAACTACCACACATACTTGTGAACCAAGCTAGCATCTTGTTCACACATCATTTGACATTTACTCATGAGATTCATCACTTTACCCAATGCATTGGTGCGCTGTATAATTCCGGGCACACCCGTCACATTTAAACATTCATATTGCACTATATAATTCCAGGTGCTCCTATCACATCATAACAATATCATTTATCATGCTTTCCACAATGAACATATAACATAAATGAACCCATGAAATGGAATGGGTTTCATCTCATAATAAAATATTAATAATCAATTGGTTCCCAAAATAAAGAGTGAATAACATACATGTTACAAGAACCATTCAATTTGAGTGAGAAGTAAAAGGGGTGTTCATAAAAGAAGAGTTCTTTTGGAAAATTTTATTTTGAACATAAAAACTAGTGAAAAACATGTATATCCCATAATAGTAAATCCAATTGTATAAAAATGATCTTTGAGGACTAACCATTTTAAAAATGGAGTGAAAAAGGGAGAACTCACCGGAAGAAAATCGGGTTCGAGATTTCCCCTTACCTTGTATCCGAATGCTTCCATCCCTTAAATGTCCTGTATAATGACATTATATTCATTAATTAGAATTACAGAACCATGTGTAAATTAATAGGGTTCATTATGGTTTATTATTTCATATTATGTTCTTTTGGATGACTTATAGAGCTTAAAATCATTGTTCGGGGATGTTCGTTTTGTGGGTTTTCTTGGGTGGTTCACTTGTATTCTTAAATTGAAGTTTGGGTAGAGCATGAGTAAACATCCAAAAATGATATGAAATTTTATTAATTATATTAAAGGAGATTTAATGATTTTATAATGAATTATAATATACCCATGTGGATGAATCATTAGATAAGAATCACGCGAAGATTGTCTTGGTTAATTTGAGCAGTTTTTCGATCACAATGAACTTGTTTTAACGTATCAATTAAAAATATGTTCATAAGTCAGTTCTAGAACATTATATAGGAAAAAATACATATAAAATATTCTGGTTCAATCATAAAAATTGTTTCATGACCAGATTTGAGGGTAGAAATGTAGGATTAGAGCATGTCGTTTTTTAAGGTGATAAATAAACACCTCATGAATAACGTTCTCTTTAATAAAACAATAGGATGGGGGAAAGAGGGTGGGGAGATATAATATCCCTTTAGAATCATAAAATTATATTATATGTATAATACTGGAGTTACACTAAAATATGGATGAATATAGGTGAGGAGAGATCAATAAATGAACTTGAACATGAAAGGAAATTAAAGGAGAAGAGGGAAGGAAATTACCTCTTAAATCTTCCACTTGAGATCCTCTTTATGGAAGCTAGGATTGGTATTTTGATGAGACCAGTAGCTTTGGACGTGGGGGAGGAGATAGGGAAGGTTTTTGGGAAGAGTTTAAAGAAGTCTTGGAGCTTGAGAGGTGTGAGGAAAAGAGGGGGTGACGGGTGGCTTTTAATGTGGAGGGGGGAGGGGTTTCCATAATATAAAATTCATTAGTTTATTAATTTACTCTAAGTCAAGGAATAGTGAGTCTTCGAATGACCAAGTACAGTAATTTTATAATGTAATCCCGAACCAAGTGGGATTACATCAGCAGAGCATCATCAATGACTCAATTAATACATTATTTAGAATTTATTGTGAATTATCGGATTCAACTATTTATCAAAAATTCAAGTATCTCAGTAAAATCCCAAAAATTTACCCCAACAGTTTTTTGACGTGTAGAATCCAAAAATGAAGTCCATTTTTCAAAAATAATTTTCAAATTATTATTAATTTTATATTTAATTAAAATCATAATTTACATAAAAAACAGTTTTTAAGATTAAAACTGATTTTATAGTGCTTTCAAAAATTACAGTGTCTTAGAAAATTATCTAAAAACTATAATTAATTGATTAAATAATTTAAGAATACATTTTAGTGAATTAAATATTCTTTTAAATTAATTAATTAATTATAATTATTTATTTATGACTTACAAAATACCAAAATGATTTCTAAGGTCAAATTGTCACTTTCTAAGATGTCTAAATTTTATTTTATTATACATTGGTAATGTCACACTTTTGTTGGATTATTTACTATTCATAAGGGACGTATTACTATTCATAAGGGTATGATACAATTCATAAGGGTAGGTCACTATTAACCAAAAATTATTTTTGTTTCATTAGACTCCAAAAATCATCTTGAACACAACCATGTATGTTGTATTTTCAAAAATCAAAACATATAAGTGACAAACTTATGTTTAAAGGTCACTTATCACTTATTAGTTCATTATTCTATGGTTTCATGTTATTTAATGACATAAATATAATAAGGGAATTTTCCATTGAAAAACATTAGGTCATTACATTGAACCATCTCTGTCGTCTCCTGCACAAGATCATGTCTAATTAGATTTATTTCTCCATCTACATCTGAATAGGCTGGTGTTCTACAACGCCTTCCATACAAAGCAATATATAGAGACATCTAAATACTCCAGTGGAAGATATTGTTTAATGTGAACTCACCCATTGGGAGATCATGATACCATCCACCTTTTATTTCTAAAGACAAGGATCATAGAATATTTTCAAGAATCAGAATAGTCCTTCCAAATTGGCCATCATTATAGGGGTGATAGGTCATGCTAGAATTTAATTTAGTACTCAAAAAATCTTTTTAAATCTCTTCCATAATTTATATTTGAACCTTGGGTCATGATTGGAGATAATAGAAATTGGAACACCAGACAGTCTCAACACTTCCTTCACAAAATATTGTTTCATTTTGTATAGGTGATATGTCTTCCCAAATAGCGATAAAATTGGATTTCTTGGTTAGTCAGTCAACCGAAACTCATATCATATTATTTTCCTTTGATTTCATAGAGATACTTGTGAAAAAGTCCATAATGAAATTCTTATATTTCAACAAGGGTATTTGAAAAGGTTTTATCATCCCTTTAGACTTTTGAAACTCTTATATAACTTGATGTCCTACCAAGCACCCTGAGATATATTTCACAATATTCGCCTTCATGTTATCTAACAAGATTTATTCTAGAAGATCTATGTACTTCTTAGTGCTACCTGGATGGAAATATAATGTTGATCTATGTGCATTGTCCAATATCTCTATATTTATCCAGGGTGATGAAGTCACTGAAAGACACAATACAAACTGAATCACACCATCATCGTCAATATGTTACTATTTAAGCTTCCCGTTACTACATTCACATTCTTTTGTAACTCAAGATCATCGTTTTGTACCTCCTTGACCATCGCATGGATAGATGGTTTGTAACACCAAGACCCATGCGACCCAGAATCGGTGCATTATTACATAACATTGGCATGATATAGGAAATAATGTCCAAAAAGACTAACTAGTTTAATAGCCGTGGAAGTACATGATACATATATAAGTTTTAATTTATAGAATGTGATAAAAACAACAGGAAATTTTTATCCCATTAGGAACATACTTATTTCCCTTAGCATATCCCTATAGGACAACCATAAAACACTTCTTCATATACTTGGAAAAATAAAACATAGAAAAGGGTGAGCACATATATAAGTCCCCATCCTTAAACATTACTTAATCTTGAGTTGTTTCAAGAATACACATTGAGGATCTTTTCAGGTTTAGAGTTTTAGAGAGTTAGATCATAAATCATGCATTAAATTCCATTTTTCAACACGATGGTTATATAAAAGACATTATTCATTTTTCCCATCAAAGGATACATATTTAAAATAAAGCACGGTTTTTTTCGTGACACTTCCTCAACATTATCATCACATCATGTACTTTTCCCTTGACCTGTGAAAAACATTTCAAAAAACATGGGATGAGCATAAATAGCTCAGTAAGGGATATAAAAATACGTCAAGAAATCCTTAGTCCATGTATACATAAGAATCAATGAAATCAAGCTTCACTCACAAAAACATAAGAACTTTAACATACCTCATGAAATCATAATATTTATGAATAAGTCATAGAAAGCATAAGACATAAAGGTAACTTGAGGAACTCATAACATTCTTACGTAGGGAGTAACCCTCATGGTTACGTTTGGAATACCCATCACAATATATTCCCAAAATCTCTTCGGAGAAATCTTAGAATTTAACTCCTTCATCATACCCAAGGCATGAGAGAGCTATATTGGTCTCACCCACCTTTTTTTTCATGGAACCACCCATCTTCATAAACAATGCCCATGAACAATAACATAATCGTATCACATAAAAATGAATAAAGAAAACATAACATTTACACATTTAAATTACAAGATATCAATACAACACATTGATATAATAAAAAAATTATCAAAACCATTTTAAAGACCAAAATTAAAGAAAATTAATACATGGTATTTATTTTTCATTTAAAAAAAGTTATGGCTTGTAGAGGAAGATGAAACTCAAATAATGGTCACGGTGGCAGAGAAGTCATTGTCGCGACATACGTACGAGAAAAACATTCCTTTATATTGTTTAGTAAAATTATTTGTATAAAAAAGATTCAATTTGATTAAAACTAAAATTAAAAGGGGTTAATGCACCATATAATATAATGTTGTGTATAAAACAAAATATTCCTCAATGAAAGGATATTGAGACGAAGTCCCATACCACGTGTCCGACTTGACTCTATCGTTCTTTAATATCATGAATAATAAACTAGAGTTAATTTATACTATCTTAAGAACATTTTTCATATTAATTATTCCTTATATATAACTTATTACCATGTTATGAACATTATGTAATTATTTAAGTTAATAACAGTCGTTTTGTCAATCTTTGGTACTTGAGCCAAAAATAGCGTTCTTATAATTACAAGTTGTTCATGTGGTAAAATATCCATTATATAAAGAATGTTATTCATGATGTAGATATCACATATATAATATATATCCAGTATATACATTCATTTATAATATTACATAACATTTAGAGGTAAGAAATGAAATGCACCGTTCATGGAGACAGTAAGCTTTACGTACGGATGAACGCTACTTTCATTTCTATTTCGTATTTAATGGAATTAAATCATAATGATATAAAGGTATATTATATTTCCAGTATTATATCATATATAATATCATTAACACCATCTTTTATACATCCCACATATGGCATTAATGATTCAAATCACTTTGAAGGGGTGGTAGTCCGCATTTCCTAAAATAAAGATAACACGTTTACCCGTAATGGAAACCATAAATGTATGCCATAAATGAAAAATAAAGAATCATAAGAAAAACATAAACATTATATATATAATATATAAATACAGTGACATGTTAATGGCCACCATGAAAGTTGTTAAAATAATATTGAATAGTCATTGTTTCATGAGGCAGAAATTCCCCATCCAGAGAAACCGTATGTTATTTAACCATTAGACGGAGGTGTGTGTATGTGTAGCTTGAATCCATATCATAAAAACAACCTAATATATTTATGATACTGTTTTTGTTACGAAATAAATGAATTAAAAGATTTTAGGGGGTTTAGGGGGTTGTAGAAGCAAAAAAAAAACAAAAGATCATTTGAGAAGACATTACCTTTAAATCGGGTAAGTCCCCCTGTTTGAACCAAAAGTGTTTCTTGAAGAGTTTTCTGCCTAAGATAAGGCTTCTATGATGAAGAGAGGGATATGGAGAGATAAAATGAGCAGAGAATGGAAGATCCAATGGCGTGAGAGGTGTGGGTCAGGTGGTTAAGGTGGAGGCCATTTATAAGAGGGAGGAGGGGAACTCTTGGAAATTCTTTCAATGTTACTTTATTATAAAGTGATTTTCATATTTTAAAGGTCCCAAAATGATATATTTATATGATAAGGTGATAATGGTTCTCAATAGACCCATAAACTATGTCTTTTACAAGTGTATGTCTTATATTTTACATTATCTTTTCATTTTATTTAAATAGTTCATTAATGAGGTAATCCCAGCATCATCATGGTGTCTTAAATAAATTAATTTATTTGATTTCTAAAAGTTATATAAAAAATATCACGATATAGGAAATATATTTATCATTCCAATGAATATTTATAATCTAAAATATCATTTACACATGCAAAATTAAAATTGTATTACTTGGGTGATACATACTTTGGTTATACATTCTTTTAAAAAAAATAATATAATAAAATGTCATTATCGCCCCAATTTGATTCCATGGGGTCCCAAAGCTGGAACAAGGCATACCATGGTCGTCCATGACACAAACAGAAGAATTAGGACACATTTTGGGGTCATTTTATATTATCACGATATTATTTTGTTACCCGTAACTACCTGATTACTAATTAATCACGATAGTTAAAGATAATTATCGTCGTTAGTATTCATAATGTCAAAAAACAAAAGAGTCTTCATTACATAATTTGGACCTTCGGATTCGAAATATGGAATCCATTTTACCAAATTTCAAACACAAAAATTTTAGTAATTAATTTAAATATAATTTCAGTAGTCAAAACTAATTGCGGGTTTTTTAGAAATAATATCTATCAAAAGTTTGACAATTGTTTATGCCCAATTTCAAAGTGAAATTAATTCCAATGAACAAAATTGGATTATACAGTAAAAATATATTCTATTTCCAATTTAAAACCAATTAAAAATATAATCTATCCATACAATTAAATTAGATGAAAAAACAGTTTTGATGTAAAATGCAGTATTTTTCACTATTCATTAAAAAATGAACATTGTCAGAAAAATACAAAACATTTATCCAAAGTAAATTTCAATGTCCCAATACTAAAGAATAAGTTTATTCTGACAAAAAGTGCTTATAAAATTGTCAAAATATAGATTTAAAAATGGTTCTCCATCAAAAGGTGGTAAAACAATCTTTTAGAAAAATATTAGAAAATTCAATGCTTAAGATTGGATTTATTCTCATTTTAAGCCTCTAAAACAACATATAATTTATAAATCGACATAGATATGAAAATACATAAATCTATACATACATGGGATGTTACATCCTTCTCCCATTTATAAAATTTCATCCCCGCAATTTAATTACATATCGAATAAGTGGGGGTATTTATCCCTCATTGCATTTTCAGATTCTCGTGTTCCCTCATCAATCAGGTCGTTTTCAACAAAAACTTTACTTTATGAATAACCTTATTTGGCAATACATGCTCCCTGTTGTCAAGAATATGGACCGTTTGTTCCTCATAAGATAGATTCTATTCCAGCTGAACTACCTCTGGACTCAAAACATGAGATGGATCTGGCATGTACTTCTCTAACATTGAAACATGAAAAACATTGTGTGCCTGAGATAAATTCCAAGGTAAATCCACTCAGTATGCAACTGATCATACTTTCTCCATAATTTCCTATAGTCCAATTAACCTTGTACTTAGCTTTACTTTCTTACCAAATCTAATCACACTTTTCCATGGTGAAACTTTGAGAAAAACATGATCACCTACCTCAAGAGAGAGATCCTTCCTCCTATTGTCTGCATAACTTTTCTTCCAGCTCTGAGCTGTTCTCATATGTTTCTGTATCAGCTGAACTTTTTCTACCATCACATTTACCAATTCTGGTCCCATCAACTTCCTTTCACCCACTTCTTCCCAAAAAGCTAGAGTTCGACACCACTTCCCATAAAATGCCTCAAATAGTGCCATCTGTATACTGGAATGAAAACTGTTATTATAAGAAAACCCATCCAAAGAAAGATGTTGATCCCAACATCCCTGATAATCCATTGAACAAGAACGTAGCATATCCTCCATAGTCTGAATTGTTCGTTCTGACTTCCCATCAGATTGAGGATGAAAATCCATACTAAAATTTATTTCAGTACCCAACAACTTCTGAAGGACGTTCCAAAAGATAGAAGTATACCTGGGATCACGATCAGATACAATAGAGAGGGGAACTCCATGTAACCTAACTATCTCTTTAAGATACAAATTAGAAAGTTGATCTAGGTAGAAGGTATCTCGTATATCAAGGAAATGAGCAGATTTTGTCAAGTGATCAACAATAACCCAAATCGCATTATTACCTCAGGGTGTCTTCGGAAATCCCACAACGATGTCCATGGATATATTCTCCCATTTCCACTCTGGCACTGGTAAAGGCTGAAGCATCCCTTTCAGTAACTGCCACTCTTCTATAACCTATTGACAAGTCAAACACTTCATAGTAAAATCAGAAATATCACTTTTCATTCCATCCCACAAGTAATACTCTCGAAGATCTCTATACATCTTAGTACTGCAAGGATGACCTGAAAACAGAGAACTAGGAGCTTCACATAACAACTCTCTCTAAAACCGTGAATCACAAGTCACACAAATCTCTTCTCAAATATCAAAACACAATCATTATCAATGTTGAATTCAGGAAACTTTCCATTCTAAACCAGCTCTAACGTTTTCTGCAACTCACTATCTTGCTTCAGAGCTTGCTTAATTATGTCTGATAGTGAAGATTTCACTGATACCTAAAACAAAACAGAAGAACATCCTATACCAACAACTTCTATGAAAATGTTCATCAAATCCTTTACCAAATGATCATGTTCCAAACGTAACATGGTTAATTAATCATTAATTTTATGACTCAAATAATCAGCCACTTTATTTTCTTTTCCCAGATGGTAATGAATTGTACAATCATAATCCTTGATTAATTCTAGCCATCTCCTCTATCTCATGTTCAATTATTTCTGAGTCAATATATACTTTAAACATTTCTGATCAATATATATTTCACACTTTACACCAAACAATTGATTCCTCCAAAAGTTTAAAGAGAAAACAACAACAGCTAATTCCAAACCAGGTGTAGGGTAATTTACCTCATGAGTCTTCAACAAACATGAAGCATAAGAAATTTCTTGATCATTCTACATTAAGACGCAACCAAGTCCTTTCAATGAAGCATCATAGTAGATATCAAACTCACCATTCTTGGAAGGTAGAGGCAAAACTAGAGCATTCACCAGTCTTCATTTCAATTCCTAAAAACAATCATCACATTATTTTGTCCAATTAAAATTAACACCCTTCCAAGTTATCTTAGTAATTGGACTAGATAATCGTGAAAATATTTTTAACCTACCTTCGGTAATAGCCTTCCAAACAAAGAAAACAAAGAATCTCAATTACACTTGTGGGTCTAGGACCTTCTTCAACAAACTTTGTTTTGGCAGGATCAACAGATATTCCATCATTAGAAACAATTTCACCAAGGAAACAAATTTGTTTCAACCAAAACTCACACTTTCTAAATTTCCCATACAATTTCTTCACTTTTAAGGTTTGAAAAATAACCCATAAATGACTTTCATTCTCCTCTTTACTTTTAGAAAATACCAAAATATCATCTTGAAAAAAACCACAATCTTATCTAAGAACTCATTGAAAATTCTATTCATAAGGTCCATGAATACAACAGGTGCATTGGTTAACCCAAAAGTCATTACTAAAAATTCATAATGGTCGTATCTTATTCGAAACGTATTCTTCAGAACATCTTCTTCCATTAGCTTCAACTGATGGTACCCCGACCTAGGTCAATCTTCGAAAAATACTGTGCTCCCCGGAGCTGATCAAACAAATCAACGATATGAGGCAAAGGATATTTGTTCTTAACAGTGATGTTATTCAAGGCTTTATAATCAATTCAAAGTATCATTGAACCATATTTCTTTTTAACAAATAAGACAGGAGAACCCCATTGTGATGTTCTAGGTCGAATGAAACCTTTCTCTAATAAATCATTAAATTTCTCCTTCAACTCTAGAAGTTGAATTTGGGTCATTCGATAAGGGGGTTTTGAAATTGGATTTATATCAGGAACTATGTCAACTATAAATTCAACTTCCCGGTCTGGTATTATTCCAAAAAACTCATCATGAAAAACCTCAGGATACTCATTTACCTCTAGAGCATCATTAATATGAATAGCCCCTTTGTTTTCAACAATATGTGAAAGGTGACATTCATTTCCATCTATTACAAGTTTTTCAACCTCTTGATATATTATCAATTGTAAGGGTTCATTCTTGTACACAAACTGAAAGTCTATCTGAAATGAAACTTCTTTATCTCTAAAATCAATATTATCATGGTAAACAGAGAGCCAATCCATACCTAGGATAACATCAATATCTACTAGAGGTAAAAAAATAAGGTTTTCTTGTAGGTACTTTCCACGGATAAGGATAGAAAGATTCTTATGAATTCTTTTCGCCTCGACATTTCCCCCGGGTGTTTTTACCACAAGTTCATGAGTCATTTCTTGAGATGGAATTCTCAATTTTATAGAAACTTTTTCAGAGATGAAAGAATGTGTAGACCCCTAATCAAACAACACATTGGCATAATCTGAAAAAAAAAAAGTACCTGATACCACTTCATTTGATGGCCCAACATCTGCTAAAGTAGTTGCAAAGGATTTTACCACACCATTCTGCTTGCATTCTGACTGCGTCCCATCATTTGAGCTCTATGTCGAACACTCATTTGCATAATGACCCATCTCATTGCACTTGAAACATTTCACTAACTGTAAATCCAATTTGGTCTTACCATCACCCTGATCTTTTTCAGCGCAATCACGAGCCTTATATCCTATATTGCCACATCGGTAGCACTTTCCATAATTCAGAAGACATTCCCTACCATGCCTTTTACCACATTTATCAAAAACCGAAAACATAATTTTCTTACCATTAGACCTCTTTGAAGGATTGTTCCATTTCTCCTTCCACCTCGGTCTCTTATTATATCGGTTGTTATAGAACACTTGATCATTGGAAAAATACATTTCCACCTTCTCATCACATCTAACAAGCTTTTCATAACTTTTGAACCCACGAGAAGCCAATTCCCTTCGATATTTTGGAATTAATCTTGAGTAAAAATGATTGATTTTACTATCAAGGTCTTGGATAAAATTTATATCACACATTGTCAATTGAGTTAACCTTTATTCATAAGCAGCAATTGAGTCATCCTATTGCCTCAATTTCAAGAATTTTTTTCCCATCCTAAGTCGAACAGTCTTAGGAAAATATTTATAAAGAAACATAACTTTGAATTTATCCCAATCAAGAGCATCAATCTCATCAGTGGCCCTGATATTTTTAACCATCGACCACCACTGATCTGCTTCACCCTCCAAATGGTAAATAGAATGACTAACCTTTTGATTGTCTGTACACCCCATGACATAGAAAATCTTTTCCAGTGCATTAATCCACCATTCAGATAGAATAGGGTATGATGATCCTCTGAATTATGGGGGATGTTTCCTCATAAAATGTTCCACCACTGACATGTTCCTTCGATGTTGATCTGGCTGATCTCATGCATGGATACCACCACCATTTATCGCTTGAGTCAATTGTGCCATTACTGCAACAAACTGCTTAGTTCCAATTCTGACCATCTCAGGATGCTGATTCGGAAGGTCATTTCATTCTGTATGCATTCCTAGCACTGCTTCCCTATTTCCTCTGCGGAAAAAATTCTGAACAAACATGCCTTAGATGAAGCAACATGGTAATATTTAAATGCTATATCATTTCAATTTGAGAAAAAAATATATTTTTGGATAATCATTCAATATAATTCTAACTCCTCATGTTATCTAAATTGACCTCTGATACCAACTATAAGGCCCCAAACTTAAACATTATATAATCTTGAGTTGTTTCAAGAATACACATTGAGGATATTTTCAGGTTTAGAGTTTTAGAGAGTTAGATCATAAATCATGCATTACATTCCACATTTTAACTAGGTGGTTACATAAAATACAATATTCATTTTTCCCATCCAAGGAGAAATATTTAAAATAAAACATGGATTCTTTCATGACACTTCTTCGACACTATCATCACATCATATACGTTTCCCTTGATCTGTGAAAAACATTTCAAAAACCTTGGGATGAGCATAAAAAGCTCAGTAAGGGACCAAAAAATACAGAAAGAAATCCTTAGTCCATGTATACATAAGAATCAATGAAATCATACTTCACTCATCAAAACGTAAGAAATTTAACATAACTCATGAAATCATATTATATATGAATAACTCAAAGAAAACATAATACATAAAGGTAACTTGTGGAATTCATAACATTCTTACGTAGGGAGTAACCCTCATGGTTACATTTGGAATACCCACCACAGTATATTCCCTAAATATCATCGGAGAAACCTTAGAATTTAACTACTTCACGTTAGCCAATTAATTGGAGAGCTATATCGGGCTCACCCACCATTAGTTTATCATGGAACCACCTGTCTTCATAAACAATTCCCAAGAGCCATAATATAATCGTATCACATAAAACATGCATAAAGGAAACATAACATTTCGACATTTCAATATCAAGATATCAATACGACACATTGATATTATAAAAGCATTATCAAAACCATTTTTAAAACCAACATAAAATAAAAGTAAAACATGTTATTTTTTTCATTTAAAAAAAATTATGGCTAGTAGAGGAAGCCGAAACTCAAATAATGGTCACAATGGAGGAGAAGTCGTTGTCGCCACATACGTACGAAAAAAACATTCCCTTTTGTCGTTTAGTATAATGCTTCGTATAAAAAATATTCCTTTTGAATAAAAGTAAAATTCAAAGGGGTTTTTGCACCATATAAAAGAAAGTTGTGTATAAAACAAAATATGCCTCAATGAAAGGAGATTGAGATGAAGTCCCATACCTCATGACCGACTTGACTCGGTCGTTCATTAATCTCTTGAATAATAAACTAGAGTTAATTTATACTTTCTTAAGAACCTTTTTCAAGTTAATTATTCCTTTTATATGAATTATTACCATGTTATGAACATTATGTAATTATTTATGTTAATAACAGCCATTTTGTCGATCATTGGTGCTTGAGCAAAAAATAGTCTTCTTATAATTACATGTTGTTCGTGTGGTAAAATATCCATTATATACAGAATTATATTCATGATGTAGATATCATATATATAATATATATCCATTATTTACATGAATTTATATTATTACATAACATTTAGAGTTAAGAAATGAAATGCACCGTTCATGGGGACAGTAAGCCGTACGTACACATGAACGCTACTTTCATTTCTATACCATATTTAATGGACTGAAATCATAATGATATAAAGGTATATTATATTTCTAGTATAATATCATATATAATATCATTAACTCCATCCTTTATATGTCCCACATATGGCATTACTGATTCAAATCACATTGAGGGGGCGGTAGTCCGCACTTCATAAAATGAAGATATCTCGTTTACCCATATTGGAAACCATAAATGTATGAAATAAATGAAAAATACATAATTATAAGTAAAACATAATAATAATATATATCATATGTAAATAGGGTTACATCTTAATTTCCACCATGAATGGTGTTAAAAAAAGATTGAACAATCATCGTTTCGTGAGGCAGAAATTCACCATCCACTGAAATAGTATGTTCTTAAAACATTAGACGGAGGTGTGTGTAAGTTTAGATAGAATTATTATAATAAAAAAGCCTAGTATATTTAAGATACTGGATTTGTTACAAAAGAATGGAATAAAAAGAGTTTATGGGGATGGAGAAGCAAAATAAAACAAAAGAACATTAGAGAAGACATTACCTTTAAATCGAGTAACTCCCCTTCATTTGAACCAAAAGGGTTTCTTGAAGAGATTTTTTCCAAATGTAAGGATTCTATGATGAAGATAGGGATGTGGAGAGTTAAAATGAGCAGATATTCTCTAAGCCAATGGCTTGAGAGGTGTGGTTAAGGTGGTAGAGTTGGGGGCCTTTTGTAAGAGGGAGGAGGGGCACTCTTGGAAATTCTTGAAATATTAATTTATAATAAAATGATTCTCTTATTTTAAAGGTCCCAAAATGATATATTTAGATTATAAGGTGATAAGGGTTCAAAATACACCCATACAATAGGTATTTGACAACTTTATGTCTTAGATTTGACATTATCTTTTCTTTTTATTTAAATTGTTAATTAATGAGGTAATCGCTGCATCATCATGGTGTCATAAATAAATAAATTTATTTAATGTCTAAAAATTATAAAAAAATATCATGATTTAGTAAATATTTTTATCTTTCTTATGAATATTTATAGATTAAGATATCATTTACATAGAGAAAACTAAAATTATTTTACTTGGGTGATACATACTTTGGTTATACATTCCTTTTAAAAACAATAATATAATAAAATGTCACTATCACCAAAAAGTGATTCCATGGGGTCCCAAAGTTGGCACAAGGAATACCATGGTCGTCCATGACACAACCAGTAGTATTAGGACACGTTTTGTGGGCATTTTATGTTATTATGATATTATTTTATTACCCTTAACTACCTGATTATGAATTAATCACAATAATAAAAGATACTTACCGTTGTTACAATTAATAAAGTCTAAAAACAAAAGAGTCTTAATTACATAATTTGGGCCTTATGATTCTAAATATGGAATCCATTTTACCAAATTACAAACACAGAAATTGTAGTAATTAATTTACAAATAATTCCCGTTGTCAAAACAAATAGCGGGTTTTTTAGAAACAATATTTATCAAAAGTTTGACAATTGTTTATGTACAATTTTAAAGTGAAATTAATTACAATGAACACCATTAAATTAAATTATAAAAATATATTCTATTTACAATTTCAATGAAATTAAAAAGATAATCTATCTATATAATTAAATTTGATTAAAAAGCAGTATTGAAGTAAAATGCAGTATTTTACACTATTCCTTAAAAATTTAACATTGTCAGAAAATTACCAAAAATTTATCCGAAGTAAATTTCAATGTCCCAATACAAAAGAATAAGTTTATTTTGAAAAATATATCTTATAATATTTTCAAAATAAAGATTTAAAAATGGTTCTCCATCAAAAGGCGGTAAAATAATATATTAAAAAATATTATAGAATTCAATGCTTAAGATTGGATTTATTCTCATTTTAAGCCTCTAAAACACTATCTAATTTATAAACAGATATATATATATATATATATTAAAAACCATAATTATATACTTACATGGGATGTTACAGCTGATGATCAGTAAGGATAAAAATATTGCGGAAACATCATAAATAAGTATAACCATTTAAGGAAATGTATAAAACTAAAACAAAAGCCTTTTAAAAATAATATTCAGAATAATATAGGAATGATAAATCAAATAATTCCATTTAATTATTCAAATAAATATTCTACTAGTCAAATAGTCACACGTAATATCAATAGCTAATTTCATAATAATGGAATGCAGAATGTCGGATATCATAACCACATAGTTAAGGCCTCGTGCCATGACTACAAATAAGATTTTTTTAATTCCCTATGCCAAGATACTAGTTTGTCTCATTATAAAAACCGATGCATCAAGGAGCTATAGTGGGACCAACCTATCAATTACAAAGTCCAATGAATTCCTCATATGAAAAGGATGAAACATAACATAAACATTCGTATTAAAACTAGCATACAAAATCTTAATACATTAACCATAAACCAAGAATGGTATAAAAATAACATATCCAAAATAAAACATATCTCAAAACATTAAACACAATATGGATGATTTGTATCATAATAAATTAACTTCAAACAAGTATAAAATCCGTTAAAGGGCGTTGACATAGATGAAATCAATACTATTTGAGAGAAATATCTCTTTTTATTTTGAAATCACTTAAAAGTCATGTAACAATAAAAGAAAATATTTTTTATTAAAATATTCTTATTATAATGTAAGGGTAGCTTCAAAGGTGTTATAATGGAGGAGAATAACCACACCTTCCATATAAGTTAAAAACCATTCTTACCTTAATTTGTCGAAAAGGCCATAAAGTACCTTGTTTGGAAAATAAAGGAATGATTCTATTCAAACCATTTTATAAAAAGTAAAAAAAGGTTATAACTACCGTTAACATATAGTATATTAAATAGTAAAATGGTTTTGAAATACATTCTTAAGAATCTAGGATTTGGATGATAAATAGGTCCTAGACGACATTTACCTAAAAACAACATCTGATAATAAAGAGATTGCAAAATTAACCCATAGCTTGAAATTTTTCTCTGTCTTGGGTATGTTAAGATCCTGTATAATAGTTAAATTATTGTAATTAAATTATACAATAATCACATACATAAATATGTTATCATATATGATCTTCTAATATTTCTTTGTTAATAATATTTTAGTAGTATCATTGTTTCAGGTGTAAACTAATTCATTTTCCTTTTTATGTTTTGATACATAAGTAATGTTTGTTATGATTGGATGTATTTGATTAATATCTAGAATGAGATAATGTTTTTAAATATTATTTTTAACAATCAAATGAAAATTATTATTGAATGGTTATGATGGTGAATTAATCTCATCTTGTTCATGGAGACGGTAATCCGTACGTACACACGAACGCCACTTCCATTTCATTTTTCTTATTTTAAAAGAAAAGAAGACCAAATGATAAATAGTTATATTATTATTATAGTATAATATAATATTTTATATATGTTATTTATGTTCATTAACATAATCCATTAAATTTTCCATGTATGGTATGAACGAGTCATATCAAATTGAGCGGGTGGTAGTAAACATTTCTTCAAATGAAATTATCGTATATATACAACATGAAAATAATGAAGGTATGATATAATAGAGAATTTAATAATATTATATATAAAATAAATATCATTAATAATATATATAATTATAGTGACATAATTATGGCCACCGTAAGAGGTGGTAGTAAATGATCGAACACTCGCTGTTTTGTGAGGAAGTAGTTCGCCATCCGTAGAAACATTATGTTCTATTCCGATTAGATTGAGGTGTGTGTATGTGTAGATAAAATAAATCTCATAAAAAAACCTAGTATATTCAGGATACCGGTTTTGATATAATATATATTAATAAATAGTGTTTAGGGGGTTGGTGTAGTAAAAAAATAAAAGAACTTAAGGTGAGATGTTATACTTAAATCGGGTAACTCACTTTGTTTGAGCCAAAAGGCTTCCATGAAGTGCCTTATGCTTAAGTTAAGGATTTTAGGTGGAATATAGGGATATAGTGAGCTTAATTGAGATGATTTTGGAAGAGACCTGTGGCATGAGAGGAGTGAGAAATGAGTTAGAGTTGAGGTAATTTAATAAGTGGGAGGAGGGGCTCTTTATGAATGATTGATAATATTATTTTATTGTATAATGATTTTCTATTTATAATTGTCAACAACTGATTAAAGTTGAATATACGATTACACATGTTATAAAGAAGATCATTCTATAATAATTGGATAGGTTTTGGATATTTTTATTTTATTTTTATAATCTCATTTATTAAAATCATTCTTTTATGATGTAAACACAACATCATTATTGTATCATTAAACATTATATTTATTTGATGTCTAAAAATTATAAAAAATTAGCATGATGTAGGAAAACGTTTAGTATTTAAAATTAATATTTATAGTAGAGAATATAAATTATATAATCCCTTGTAGGAATTATTTTTCTAAAAGATATATATTTATGTCATTTTTGTCATTACATTAAATTAATTAATATAAAGAGTCATTATTACTACTACGTGGCTCCATGGGGTCTCAAAGTTGACCCAAAGATGCCCATGGAGGAAATGTGTCAACAAATCAGAATAGAATACATGTTAATGTAACTTAATATTATTAAAACAATATTTTTTCACTTATTTAACGTATTTACTGTTTAACCTTTGTAAATAAAATATTTACTGAAGTAAATATTCATAATGTCTAAAAATTAAAGTTACATACTTACACAATTTGGAACTCCAGATTGAAAATATGGGATCCATTTTTTCAAATTCAGAATACAAAAGTGGCATAAATTAATTTAAAGATAATTACCATTGTCAACACAAAAAGCGTGTTTTTAGGAAATAATAACTATCATAAGACGGACATTTTTTTATGTCGAGATTAAATGTGAAATTATATTCAATGTCCTATATTATATCAAATGATAAATATATAATCTAATGATACATTAAAACCACTCAAATTTATAATTGAACATTATAAATTATTATGATTAAAAAGTAGTTTATAATTAAAATTTAGTATTTTTCAATATTCATCTAAAATTGAATGTTTTCAGAAGTGTACAAAAAATTCACCGTCAGCTAATTATGATATTTCAAATCCAAAAATGAAGTTTATTTTAAAAAATATAATTTATAAAATTTTAAAAAATTGGGTATTATTATTCATATCATCTTGTTTGATTGGTCATGCTCTATTAGAATCTTGAAGTTGAGTATAGCGCAAGCTATTACATTATTCAAAGGGAAACATATCGTGGAATCTTGGTGTGTTACATTCTTCCCTACATCTAATAATTTTGTCCTCGAAATATCTAGAATATTACTACATAAAAATATTTGGGTGGTTCTTTATCATTAAATCCTCATGTTCCCACACTGCATCTTCCATCTTATGATTTCTCCAATGAACTTTCACCAGACGAGTCATCTAGTTTCTCAATACTTGTTCTTTGGTATTATGAATTCTGATAGGATCTTCCCAATAAGATAGGTTGGGTTCCAGTTCTATTTCTTCATAATTGATTACATGTGTTGGGTCATTAATGAATTTTTCAATAGTGATACGTGGAACACATCATGATCTTTGGAGAGACTTGGAGGCATTACCAAATAGTAAGCTACAACCCCAATTCATTCTATAATTTTGAACGTTCCGATGTACATGAGACTTAATTTACCCTTTTTACTGAATCATATAACTACCTTCCTTAGAAATACCTCCAATAAAACCTAATCACATACCTGAAATTCCAAATCCTTCCTTTAGTAATCATTGTTTCTCCTTTTCTTAATTTGAGTAGCTTTTATGTGGGTTTGGATAATATTCAAATTTTCTATTGATTCCTCAACATGTTCTGGTTCTACATGTTTTTGTCTCCAAAATCATCCCAACAATTTTCGTGTGCTTCATCTCTTTCAATATAAATCTTTATATAGTGCCATATGAATACTTGAATATAAGATACTGTTATAGGAAAAATCTACCGGAGGTAAATATTGATCCCACATACCTTGAAAGTCAAGTGATGAAGATCTCAACAAGTAATCTAATGTTTGAATTGTCCATTTTGATTGTCCATCAGTTTGAGGGAGGTAGGAAGTGCTCAAAAAAAGTTCAGTATCCAATGAATTCAAAAAATTATTCCATAATTTTGAAGTAAAATGGTGATCACTATCATAAACAATCGATAGGGGAAATCCATGAAGCCTTACAACTTCATTAAATTAAAGTCTTTGTAGATGTTCAAGTGGTAAATCATTTCTTATAGGAAGAGAATAAGCTGACTTGGTAAGATGATCAACAATGAGACATATTGCATCATTCCTCTTAGGAGTCTTTAGTATCCCCGTGACAAAGTCCATGGTAATATCATCGAATATTCACTTAGGTATGGGAATATTTTTCATGAATCCTCTTGGATGTAGTCTTCCAACATTATCTTGTTGAAAAACCTTACATTATGACACATAATCAGCTATATCTCTGTTCAGGTTGTCCCACCAAAAATGTTCCTTTAAATATCTATATATCTTAGTTCAACCATGGTGTATAGATAAGTTGGAGCAATGAGCATCATCCAACAAATCCTTTTTTAAATCAGTTATGTCAAGAACACAATGTCTCTTCACAAATTTAAAAATCCCATATTCATATATGAATTCGATTTATGACTCATTATTCTCATCGTTAATTTTGTTTTTAAACTCATCACCATTTTGAGAAATTTTAATCCTTTTTAGTAAATATGGTTTGGAAAATTTTGAAAAAGTATTGATGTTTTACCTTCCATGGTTATTACCATGTACATCCTTACTATATCCATGTATATATGATCCTTTTCAAATCTCATATTATTTAGAACTCATTGATCATTTCAACTCAATGGATCTGCCACCTTATTTTCCTTCCTCCTGTGGTGGTGTAGTGTGAAATCCTAATCATTGAGTAGTTCGAGCTATTTATATTATATCATGTTGCGTTATTTTTGTGAGAAAATATACATCAAACTCTTGTTATCAGTATAAATCCCGCATTATTCACTATAGAGATATTGTCTCGATATCATCAGTGATAATAATAAAGTTATTATCACAACAACATGAGTGGGATATTTCTGTTTATGAATTTTTAGCTATCGAGATACATAGGCAATAACCCTATCATTATTAATAAGGACACAACCATGTCCTTTCATTGAAGCATCACTATAAATAACAAATAAATCATTCCTTGATTTTAGAGTCAGTATAAGATAATTTACTAATCTTCTCTCTAGATCTTAAAAACATTAATTACAATATTTTTTCTAAAAAAATGCAAATCCTTTATGTGTGATTTTTTTATTGGGTGAGCCAATTGAGAAAAATTCTTGAAGAAATGCCAATAATAACATGCTAAACCAATAAAACTATGTACCTTAGTTATAGTTGTCCATGTATTCAATTCTTGGATTTCCATGGTCATAGAAGGATCAATATAGATTCTGTCCTTATAGAAAATATGGAAATGAAATAGAATATCTTGAAGCAAGAATTCACACTTGCAGAACATCCAATAAAAATAAATTCTTCTATCTGTCTATAGAATGGAGAACAAGTTATTTTATTGATCTTTGTATATTTTGGATTATACCATGATATTATCAATAAATACCTTTAAAAACTCATGAATACATTCCGTGGAAACTCTATTAATTAGATCCTTGAAGATAGAGGGTGAATTAGTCAGTCTAAAAGGAATTACTGTAAACTCGTAATACCCTTACATGGTTCGAAATTCTATCTGTAGAATGTCTTCCTTCTTTATACAGAACTGATGATATCCAGATCATAGGTCAATCTATAAAAATTAATGAGCTCCATGAAGTTGATCAAATAAATAATCAATGTGAGGTAGTGGATACTTGTTCTTTACTATTATAGTATTGATCTCCCTGTAGTCAATGCACAACCTCATATATTTATATTTGTTCTTATCAAAATGAACATGGGCTCCCCATGGAGAAACACTAGGTCGAATAATTCCATTATTACTCAAATCCTCCAGTTGTTTATTTAGATCCACTAATTCCATAGTGGATATTATATAAGATGTTTTTAATATGGGTAGTGAACTTGGAATTAAATCATTGGAAAAATCAATTTCTTGTTTCGGAGGATGTTTAGGGAAATCCTCTATAAATACATCGATTTTTTTTGTAAAATTGGAACATACTCAATCTGAACATTCCGTTCCTCACCCATAGTTATTTCACTCTCTTCCTCCCCAATAATTGAATTTAGTAGAACTATAAGGGGTAGATCTAGATAAGAATCAAAGGTTGTCGTTTCATCTCTAACGATAAGGTAATCCTTACCATCATCCAAAAATTTATCCTCCATTTTCTTATAATAAATATTTGCATCATGATTCAAAATCCAATCCATACCGAGGATTATATCAAATTTAATCAAGGTTAAAATGATTATATCAGTAGATAATGAAAAACTATCTTCCATAATGGGAATTGATTCCCAAAAAATTGTAGTAATGATACATCCCTTAGTATGTTTGACTGATAACTCCCTAGTTAAATCAAATTGGAAATATCTAATTTTCTTAGCAAAATGGGATGATATGAGACAATGGAATGATCCAGAATCAAATAAATCATGGGAAAAACTAAAGGAAACCATTAAATTACCTACCACCATGTCATTCGGAGCTTCATCCTTAGCAGTAGTGCTTGCATGAGCGTGGAATTTCTCCCTTGGCCTTTTCTGAGGTAATATTCCTTGTCTCTTAGTACATTCAGTAGAAAAATTCTCCATTTTGATACAATTGTATCATCTACATTGAAAACCTCTTTATTTCCCTTGTAATCACGATCTTGTTGTCCTTTTTCACCACACTTGTAAGAGACTCTCCTTCCCATCAGGAAAGTACTGGGGTGTCTCTTCCCACATTTACTGTAGGATGGATATTTATTTTTTCCCTTCTTCATATTATTTCCATTTCTATAGTGTTCATAAGATATCTTCATATCTTGAATATCATTAAAGTCATAAGACATAGAGAATTCCTTTTCTGTCACAATATCACATGATACAACATCTTCATATGATGAGAAGGATTGTGAGACTAATGCTAGACAAATAAATGTTTTTAACCCATAAAATAATCGATAAATCTTACTACTTGGTTTATTTATATAATTGGCAGCATGCCTCGCAAACCTTGTAATGTTAGCCACAGACTTTGTGACATTTTCTTCTTCCTTTTTCCTCAGACTCAGAAATTGTCTTCCCATATCAGATCGATGGTCATGAGGAAAGTATTTTTCTAAGAAAAGATCTTCAAACTACCTCTATTATATATTTAAAAAATCTTTATCTTCCATTGTGTTTTTAATTAATAACCACAATTGATCTATATCACCTATGAGGCGATAAACTGCCATGACAACTTTTTCCCTTTTGCTACTCTCCAAAGCATGAAATATTTTCTCAATAGAACTCATCCATTTCTTAGCTACAAATGGATTTGTAGTCCCATTTAATATTTGTGGATGTTTCCTAATGATTCAGTATAACAATGATCCTCTACATTGTAGATCAGAGTGATCCATACAAGTAAGGCTATTATTCATAATTTGAGTGAATTGTCCAAGTATGGTGATAAGATGATAAGCACGAGTTGCATCACTGGCTCCAATATAATTATCTTGAGTATGAGGGAAATCCCTAAATGGATTACCTGCATTGATGTTATTCCCATTCATTCCAATTGTTGCCAGTTCTAAATAATTCCATAGAATAGATTAGTTTATTTATCGCAATACATAATTCCAATCTTGTTAAACACTTATCATAATTTGAACTATTTATTGATATAATCCATTATTATAAAAATGTTCTCTCTGAGGAGGTATATACTCATAAATCATTCATAATGGTTTATAATTAAAATCTGAATTATCCTATGCATACCCCCTAGGAGTGTCATAACCAAGAGTGCAGAAAGGCCCATTGTCATGTACCCGGATACCCTGGGTCATTCTCAAAACTCTTTGTCGAAGTTTTCACTCCTATGTACATATGTTCCAGATCTACCTCAATCTACTTCTTTCCAGACATAGATGTATTGATTAGAAAACTCACAAAATTTCATCATTACAAAAATTATAGGAAGTTATTCTATAAAAATCCTCAAAGTCAATCTTATGGTAATGTTCTCTAATCAGATTTTTTATAAATCTAGTTTCCAAGGTTTTTACTAAATTCCCTCTGATACCAACAGTAACACACCGACCCATTTTACCCAAAGTTGGTCCATTATTACCTAAAATTGGCATGATACAAGGAATCATGTCCTGAAAGACCGATTAGATAGTATCCTCGGAAGTACTAGATACATATATTAGTTTTACATTACATCATGAGATAAAAAAAATAACTTGTTTTCCCCTTTTCAACACTCTTATATCCCTTAGACTATCCCTACAGGTCAACCATAAAACAGTTCTTCATATCCTAGGAAAAATAAATCATAGAAAGGGGTGAGCCCATGTGATCAGAAAGGATAATAATATAGAAGAAACATTATAAATAAGTGTTAAAATTTAAGGCAATGTATAATACTAAAACCAAATCCTTTTAAAAATAAACATCACCATAATATGAAAAAGATAAATAAAATAATTCAATCTACTTATTCACGTGGATATTATACTAGTCGATTAATCACATGTAATATCGATAACTAATTTCATAATGATGGAATGCATAATTCCAGAAATCATAACAACAGAGTCAATGCCTTGTTCCAATACTACAAATAATATTTTTTCACGTCCTTGTGCCAAGACAATACATTGTATCATGAGACCTACCTATTCATCAAATAACCTATAGTGGGCTCCACCCATCACCTACTAAGTCCAATGCATTACTTATATAAAAAGTCTTCTACATAACGTAGACATTATTATTAAAACAAACATACAAAATTTTAATACATTACCAATAAACCATGAATGGTATAAAAAAACACGTCCACAATAAAACATAAAACAAAAAAATTAATATAATATGGATGATTTGTTTTATAATAAATCAACTTCAAACAAGTATAAAATCTGTTAATGGATGTTGACATAGATAAAAAATAAAATCTATTTGAGAGATATATCTCTTTTTTTTTTGAAATAATTTATATGTCATGTAATTATAAAAGAAAACATTTATTTTAAAAATATTCTTATAATATTGTAAGGGAAGCTTCAATGGTGTTATAATTGCATAGAATAATTGCACCCGATGTATAAGTTAAAAAACATTATTACCTTAATTTTTCGAAAAGGTTATAAAGTTCCTTGTTTGGACAATGACGGAATGATTACTTTCAAACCATTTTATAAAGTGTCAAACAAGGTTATAAATGAAATTTACCCATATTATAGTAAATTTTAATAATGATTTGAAATAAATTTTTATGAAACATGGATGTTGATTATAAAGAGGTCCCAGTAGACACTTCTGTAAAAACAATATTGGATAATTAAGAGATTGTGAAATTAAACCATACCGTGTACTTTTCCTTGGTCGAGGGTATGATAAAATTATTTATAATAGTTAAATTATTGTTATTAAAATTATAAATGAACCAAATAAATTTATATGATATCATATATGATCTTATAATATCTTCTTTTTAATAATATTTTAGTAGTCTCATGGTTTCACTTGTTAACGGATTCATTTTCCTTTATATGTTTTGTTACGTAAGTAATATTTGTTATGGATAGGGTATATTTGATTCAAATCCAGAATGATATAACATTGTTAAATATTATTTTTAATAATCAAATGAGAATTATTCTTAAATGGTTACGAGGGGTAATCAATCTCATTGCGTTTGTGGAGATGGTAATTCGTATGTACGCACGAACGATACTTCCATTTCATGTTTTTATTTTAAAAGGTTAGAAGAAAAAATGATTCATTGTAATCTAATTATTCTTGTATAATATAATATTTTATATATTTTATGTATGTTCATTAAAACTACTTTTTATACGTTCCTTGTATGGTACGAACGAGTCATACCACTTTTTGGGGGTGGTAGTCTGCACTTCCTCAAATGAAATTACCATATATATACAACATGAATAGAATGAAGCTATGATATAAAAGATAATTAAAGAATATTATATATAAAATAAATATAATAAATATGATATATAAATATATATCCATCATAATGGTCACCATAAGTGGGTTTAGTAGAAGATTGAACAATCATCCTTTCGTAAGGCAGTAGTTCTTCGTCCAAAGAAACATTATGGTTTATACACATTAAAAGGGTTTTTGTGTATGTGTAGTTAAAATAATTTTGATAACAAAAACCTAGTATATTTTGGATACAATTTTTTTTTAAAATAAAGGATTAAAGAAAGTTTATGGGGTGGTAGAAGTAAAATAAAATAAAATAACTTAATTGGAGATGATACCTTTAAATCGAGTAACTCCCTCTGGTTTGAACCAAAAGGCTTCCTTGAAGTGCCATATACCTATGTTAAGGCTTTTAATAGGAATATAGGATTGTATTGAGCTTAATTATGTAGATTTTTTGTTGATACAAGGGTCTTGGGAGGTGTGAGAAATGGGTTAGAGATGAGGGATTTTTATAATGGGGAGGAGGGGCTCTTTAGGAATGATTGAAAATATTATTTTATTATAAAATGATTTTCATTTTCTAAAGGACACAACTCATTGATATATAATATTATATGACTCATGTTTGAAATAAATTCATCTAATAAAAATTGCATTGGTTTAGGATATTGTTTTAATTTTTATATTCTCATTTTTAAATCATTTTTAATGATGTAACACTGCATCATTATTGTGTCAGAAATAATTTTATTTATTTGATGTGTAATTTTTTTTTAAAAATTACCATGATGTAGGAAAAATATTTGGATTTGATATTAATATTTATAGTTGAAAATATAACTTTTATAACCCATTGTAAAAATTATTTTCTAAAAACATATATGATTACGTCAATTTTTTCATTACTTTAAATTAATTAATATAAAGTGTCATTGTCACTCTCATGTGGATCCATAGGGTCCGAAAATAGATACTAGGATTCCCATGGTTGGTCATGTATCAACCAATAGGAATAAGACACATGTTATGGTAAATTAATATTATTATTATAATAATTGTTTACCCTTATTTAACATATTTACCCTTTAAACATGGTAAATAACATATTTTATGAAAAAAATGTTTATAATGTATAAAAATAAATGTTAACTATTCACAAAATTTGTTCCTTATGATTCCAAATATGGAATAAATTTTTCTCAATTCAAAACACATAATTAGAAAAAATTAATTTAAAATTAATAACCATTGTCAGAACAAAAAGAGTGCTTTTAATAAATAAGAACTATCAAAAGATTAACACATCATTATGTCCAGTTTATATGTGAAATTACATCCAATGACCAAAATTATATTAAATGATAAAAATATAATATAATTATACTTTAAAACCACTTAAATGTATAATTTAACACTATACATTATTTGGATTAAAAAATTTGTTTTTTATTAAAATTTAGTATTATTCACTATTCATCAAGAATTGAAAGATTTCAGAAGAGTACCAAAAAACCACCCTAAAATAATTTTTATATTCAGAATCCAAAAATTATGTCCATTTTGAAAATTATAATTTATAAAATTTTAAAAAGTGGGTATTACTATTCATAATGGCTAATTTAATTGGTCATGGTGTGTTAGAATCTCAAAGTTGTATACAGCACAAGCTAATGCATTATTCAAAAGGAAAAGTACCATGAAATCTTGGGGTGTTACATGGTTTTATAATAATTTAAATAATGAAGGATGTATCCCATGAACATATGATTTCAAAATCTAAACATTTCATATCCAAGTAGATAGTGTCTTTATCAATCCTTAGCATGGATAGAGTAGTAGGTTCTTTCTTGTTAAGAGAATAAGCTACCTTGTTCGCCATTCTAATATATTATTGAATAGCGCATTCATAATCCTTGATTAGATCTAACCATATACTTTGACACATGTTGAGCTCATTATTTATGAATATATACATTAGGCTCTTTTGATAAGTATATAAGTCACACATCTCACCATAAAGGTAGTGCTTCAAGATTTTCATGGAAAAAATACTAGATGCTATCTCCAGATCAAGCATTGGATAGTTCTTCTCATTGATCGTCAACTACTGTGAGACATAGACTATCACATTATCATTTTTCCTGAGTAAACAACCCATAACTTTCATTGAAGCATCACTTTATATCATGAAACATTCTCTACTTTTTGGTAATGTGATTATAGGTGCAGTGATCATCCTTCTCGTTAACCCCTTGAAGTGTTCCTCACATTCATCCGTCCAGAAACAATTTACCCCTTTCCTTGTTAAAATAGTTAGTGGGCTTTAAAACCATTAGAATGTTCTCCCTAAACATCGGTAGTACCAAACTAATCCAAGAAATCTATGAATTTCTGTGTCACAAGAGGGTTTATTCCATTCTTCAATCACCTATGTATTGGAAGGGTCCCTAGAAAGTCCCTCACTTTAGATCACATGTCCCAAGAACATTACTTTAATCATCATGAAGTCACACTTTCTGAACATAGAATACAAATCCCCCTTTATCAAAGTGTACAAAATAGGTCTTTGATTTTCTTCATCTTCCTCCTTGCACTTTGAGTATATGAAACAATCATCCATAAAAACTACCAGAAATATTTCGAGGTAATGTCTATAGGTACTATTAATCAAATACATGAATATTATTGGTAAATTTTTATGTATGAAGGAAATCACCAGAAACTCATAGTGCCCATACGTTGCACGAAAGTCAGTCTTCTAAATATCATCATTCTTCACCTTAATTTGATGAAATCTAGAACAATGATCCACCATTTAGAAGTATTGAGATCATCTTAACTGATCCAACCGGTCACTAATCCTTTGAAGAGGATACTTTTTCTTTTTGGTGATCTTGTTTTGTTTCTGATAATCGATACACAGCTGCATTTATCCATCTTTCTTTTTCACAAGGAGTACTGATTCACCGCAAGGTGATACACTAGGGAATATGAATCTTTTTTCCAAATTCCCTTGCATCTACTTCATTAACACCTCCAGTATGATAGGATCTATCCTATATGGACACATTGAGATATGAGAATCTTCAGGTATCAGTTATATTGAGAAATATTCCTCACGATTTGATGGAAGTTTGACTAACTCATTAGGAAATACATCACTGTATTCCCTCATTATTGGAATTTACACTATGTTGACACCTTACTATTACTAAACCATTTGGGGCAAGTAAACATCTTCAGAATGAATCGACATCCACACTGTTGAACGATTTTTCAAAGGATATTCATGATCTTCCTTGAATATTTATAGGATCATAGGCTGCTTTGGAATATGAAAATAAATTTCCTTTTCCATAAATTTGATATGTTATCTATATAACGAGATCCAATCAATTACCATTATAGTGTTGAATTCTACCATGGGAAGTATTTTGAGATTTTCTCGAAGGATCTTCCCACAAACACCAATATGAGAAGAGTCCAAAACATGGGTTGTAACAATTGACCCACGTTGTGTTTTTACAGATATATATACTTCATGGTTTTGGGTATTAAATTCTATTGTTCTAGAAAGAATTCAATATATAATGGAATTCATAGAACCTGAATCAAATAAGTCTTTTTCCAATATATAGTGAATAAGAAGTCTACCTTGTACAAATTCATTATCATGCTCTAGTTTCATAGTAGTAATGGAATACTACTTCCCCTATTCCATTTTCATTGATAAAAGTTAAAACTGATTACCCACAATGACTCGAGGTTAACTTTACTTTCTTTCATAGTTCCCTTTCTCCCTATAGTTGTAGCATTGGACCATGGGCAGTGCTCCACATTATTCAAAAATATTCTCCTTCCTTATGACGTATTTTTGACACTCGTGAGAATAGTGTTTTTATTTCCACCACTTGAAGCATTTCCCCACCCCTTTGAGGAAGTTCCCATAATGAATATTCCCACATTTTTGGCATTTGGGACGTTGAGTTTTCATCCCAGTTTTTTCATTAGATCCTCTATCTTGAAACTCAATTTTTTTTCTTATCCCCACTGCCATGGGACAATTCCTTGAACTCCATATCCACTTTGAGGGAACTACAAATTCCTTCTTCATAACTCCTAAAGTATCCAATTTTAAGAGCCTTTTCATGGTGTATTTTAATCCCAATACAGAATCTTTCAATTTTTCAATCGTTGTTGATAAAAAAACCCAAAGTATACCATGCAACCCTTATGTTATTTTCGTTGTAGGACATGAAAGATTCGACTTCCTTTTTCTTGATCTCTATAAATTCTCTCTCTATCTTCTAATAAATATTTTCTAGGAAATATATGTTATGAATCATGATGTTAAAGTATTCCCATTCCATATCTTCAATTTGTTCTATTGGGTTGGTGTTCTTAATCAATGTCCAACATTGATTGACCTATCCATCTAGACGATAAATGGATAATGTCACCATCTACAAATAGAAAAATGAATCAAAAAATATCATCTCCATGGAGTTGACCCACTATTTAAAAACAAGTTGATCGTACGATCCACAAATCATTGGTGGTCGTTGCAGCATAAAGCAACTGATATTCAGTTGATCCCTCTTTGGTGAAGGAGGATGTTTCCCATTATTCTGGGTTTTGTTCATAACCTAATATAGTTTGGTATGTAACCCCATGATGTTTTTAACTCCACATCACAATTCATTGGAGAAGTCATTCAGGAAATCGTTTCATCGGCCCTCACATCTGTTGTTGGCCTAGATTCTCCTAGTTTTCACCATTTTATAAAATAAAAAAATATTAAAACAAAAGATAAGTCCTCACGTCATGAATAAATAAAATATTAATTTTTAAAATTTAAAATAAAAAAAATATATTATCGGATCCCTATATTTTAAAAAACATCATGTGTGCTTATTGTACATAGTCTCATAGTAGATGTTTTCTCTAGGGTTCACTAATCCTAATTCCCAAATTAACTAAACCTTGTCTCTTATACCAACTATAGAGACCCTTCCTTCTCTACAATTAATATTATATCATTATAATGATAAACAAAATAATAGTATTATACAATTAGGATCCATAGATTTTGTTTATTGGGAGAAATCGGACCAAACATAACATTTACAACATCAAACATAAAGATATATTTAATTCATTCATCTCTATCTTCTTATTGTCCCTTGAAAAATCCTTAGTACATATATTCACCAATAGATATACATCCAAAAGGAGTAAGCTAAAACCCCAGTAAAAGTATAGATATGAAAAATATATTAATGGATGAGCACAATCAAAACATAGGAAAAGTATCATGAACATGATAGGAAGCATAAATTGAAGACTTGAAATGTGGCTACGTATTAAAATGAAACATCATGTCCTAGTTGTCAACTACAACACATATCAACGAAAAAAGATAGCATCATGTTATCACATCTTTTCATTTAATGTGATGATATTCATAATTTTTCCCAATTAGTTGGAGCATTGTATAATTCTGAACACACATGTGACATTCAAACATTCATATTGCGCAATAAAATTTTGGGTGCGCCCATCACATCATTACATTATCATGGATGCCAAATTTAAAATATGGAAAACTTGAACATAAAATAATCCATGGAAGGAAATCGTTTTATCATAATAAATAATATGTTATTAAACATTTGGTTCCCAAAAATAATAGGGAATATCATTATTGACATATAACCATTAACCATGGGTGAATATTGAAAGAATATTTAAGAAGAAAAAAGGGTGTGCCTATTTGAAAGAAGTGTTATATTTGAAAAGTTTGTGGTTTTCAGAAAATAAATTTGAAAACAAGTATATCCCAAAATATTAAGATAATTATTAATAAATTATTTTTATGGGGAATTCATTCCGAACATTGAGTGAAATAGGGAGAACCTGATGAAAGAATGTTGGATTTGAGAATTTCCCATTACTTTTTATCTAAACGATTCCTTCTCATTAATGTTTGGTATAATGAAATTATGTTCCTTAATTAGATATTAAATAAAAATTTATACATGAATATGGATTACTAAGAAGTCATTATGTTCTTTTATGGGCCTTTGGATAAGCTGTAAAGCTTAAATACATTGTTTGAGAGTGTTAATTTCTTTAGCTTTTATGAATGTTTCACTTTTATCCATGGGAAAAAGTTCATTTGAAATGAGATTGAACAAAAAAACTTGTTAATAAATAATATTATTGACATTAAATAGATAAATTTTATCTTGTAATGATCTTTTTTGTTTACCATGAGGATGAACCAATTAAAAAAAATTAACGATGATCATTTCTGGTTAACATGGGTGGTTTTTTGATCACAACTATCTTGTTTTATTTTATCACTTAGAGACATGTAATTAAGTTATTTCAAGAACATAAAAGGGGATAAAGCCCAAAATTTAAAATATTTTTTCAACCATTTGGTCATTTTTTATATCCTTGCACTAGTTTATAGAAAATGGCTCTGTGTCACACATAATTTCAGTAAATTAACATCTCACAGGCAATGAATTCATTTTTTTACTAAAGAAAGGGAGGGAGGAATATTATGAAAAACATTCCATAAACATGATATCATAATAGTATATTAATCATACTAGAGATATCATTATATGTGGATAAGAGAAGTTGACGATAATATAAGAAAAGAAAAAAAATTTGAATAGAAAACAAAAGAAACGAGAGAGAGAGAGGAAATACATCTTGAATCCCCTTCTTGAGATCATCCTTAAAAAACCCATGATTGGTATTATCATGTGTCCATGAGATCCTGGACCTAGGGGAGGGTCTTGGGAAGAGATTTGGGAATAATTTGGACATGGAGGGAATATTGATAGGCTTGAAGAAATGAGGGTGTTAAGGGAGGTATTTATAGGGGAGGGGAGAGGGGTTCTGTTAATATTTTAACCATTAGTTTATTACTTTTCAGCAAGATATGAAATAGTAAAGAATTTAATAACCATGAATTGTAAATAGGTAATTTCAGTTTGAGATTTGGGTTCTAGAATCACTTGGGATGTCATGAATAGTATATTTAAATTATAATGTTTTTATATGGTAAATTAATGTATTTTACAATTCACAAAAAAATTAATGTATTTCAGAATAATCCCAAAAAAACACCCTAACCATTTTCTGACGTGTAAAATCCATAAACTTTTTTCATTTTTAAAAAATAATTTCATAAATATGATTCATTTAATTTTTAATTAAATGATAATTTACTTGAGAAATACAGTTTTTAAAAATAAATCTGATTTTGTAATGATTTCAAAAATTATATAAGATCTTATAAAATTATCATAAAGCCAGAAGACATATAATTTTTAATTTATAAACATATTTTTGGAAAATAAATTTTATTTTAAATTAATTAGTTAATTATAATTATGTATCTAAGACAAACAAAAATACTAATACTTTTTGTATGTTTATATTATATCTTATAGGATTCCTAAATTATATTTATACATTATTTGGGGAGGTTAATATTTATTCAGAGGGTTTACAATTAATAATGTTTATATTAATATTCATAAGTTATTTTACTATTCATATGGATATGTTACTATTCACCTAAAATTATGTTTTTTCATATCAGACTCCAAAAATATTACCGACCACAACAGTGTATTTGAGATTTTTGAAATTCAAAACATAGAAATGGAAAATTTTTGTTTAATGGTCACATATTATTTAGTATCATTATATGTTATTGGGATTCCTAATATAATTATACTATAAGGAATAATAATATTATTATCATTACACAAATAAAACATTGGGTCATTACATTTATAGTTTGTACACAACGTTGTGGTAACTTCCAAGTATAGGAAACTCTGTTTCATACCTAAACTAGTTCACTGTATGACCTTGGACATGCCTCCCAAAAAAGAAAACATAACCAACTAGAACCATGGGTCTAATATTTTACATTAAATAGACTATACCTATATTTTCATAGTGATAAATACTAAATTTACTAAATTACAAATACCAAAATATTGTAGGTAGAAAAAAACAGGACAAAATAATAATTGAAATGTTGTAAAGGCCATAATATCCTAGCTATATATTAATTTGAATACCAAAATTGTTGAGTAATATTATTAAATTTTCATTAAAGTTGTTTTTTTCACAACCAAAATTATTATATCTTTAGTTTTATCCTCTATTCTCACTATATATACCCATCATGATCATCAAAATCATATCGTGTCATTTTCTACCAGATTGTTATTGCAATTGAGAGATGAATTCAGGTACACAACTACAATGGACGCCTGAGTATGGTGTGAGTACATAACTCATTAGGGAACCACCAATGTTGTCCCAAAGATAACTATTATATGTAGATTATGTGATTGTTAGATGATTAGATAAAATTAATGAATTATCTATAGAAAAGTAAATATCCATCAAACTACGTACCTTCCAAATGATGAGGTTTTTGTGATAACATCATGTCTTCTATGTCATCCAAAACCAGTGAGGGGGTGAATGTTCTAACATGGTACTAATAATCATTTTCATTCCAATGTAAAATGACCCCGATCAACCATACAAACATTAGCTCATTCCATGGTGTATCTCAACTAGTCACAATATTTTTCATCCATATAAATCATGGATCCAAGGGTTTAACCTGTACACCCATAGTACTCAATCGTAATGAACAAAACATCCCATAACTAATAGATCAAAATATATATCTCATCAATAAAATTAATCAATATAAAATCAATATATTTGGAATTTATCAGGGGTGATTCTGATGCATCATTTAATCTTGTGAATTACAGTACAAAACATATAACGTCAACTTGGAAGACTAGTTGGATCATACGGATTTAATTGGAATCACGTAAGAATACATTAATTATAAAAAAATACCCATGTATGAATAACTAGTTCCCTACAACAATATGCATCCTAGGGACCCAAGGAATCTAGGCCATCCCATATATACCTGAGGGAATATACTAATATACTACTCCTTCACACATGTCTAAATATCCAAATAATTTGATGTGTATCTAGGTATCCTTGAAACATCATCACATGTAATATATCCCATAGGTTGGGATCTTCATCATTTCTTAGTAATATAAACCATGTATGAAATAAGGATTAAAATATAAATTGAAGGATGATATTTTGGGAATCTCTAATAAAAATTCCTTATCTCATTAGGGAAAAAGGATAGGTCACATGAAAAAATTCTATGATTCTATAGCTATATTAAGATTGAATTAGTGGGAATTAAAACCCATTTTGTGGTCTTTCATAACACCAAAACCTCTTAACTCAATACATATCCCCTTGGCCTCATATCAATTTTTTAAGTTCTGCGGTGACACATAATACCATATATAACTATTTCCTTGTACATGTTATTTCTAGTGTTCAAATTCATAGGGAAACATACCAAATCCCTATTTAAGTATCATCGAGGCCTTCTCGGTCTCTTAGGAAGGTCTTATTAGAAATATGACCTTATGACCATACAAATTCCTTTGTATGATTATTTGGTGTATTCACATGTATTCTTTATCAATTTATGTCTATTCTAACCACCAAACTAGTCATGTAATATTAAAGGAGGAATTATCACCCCATAGTAATCATAATTATCCCACTAGTTCTAAGGTATCATTTATAGACATCTCATAGGGGTTTCATCCAAATACAACACCCCAAATTACCTTGTTTTCACAAACCCTCATCTCACTAGGCCACTACCCCTATATAATTCCCATTTTATCATCATACCTCAATATCCATGATGTACATCTAGTTATCAAGGTCCCATCAATGTTCTCAACACATTGTGAAATTCAATCGTAGGTGTTAATTTATATTATACAACATTTACTATTTTAAAAACACTCACTAAAAAGGAAGAGTGGGCATATTTTAAACCTTCCTATAACTATATTCAAAAGAAAATTTTTATAAGCAACTCCTACCATTTTTGAAGCATTGAAACTTTTATTCCATGGGATGGTAGTATAAGACAAACCATGTCCAAATCCATCCATCCACATCTATCCTGAGTCAATCTTTCCTTCACAAACCGAGTCCCTGACTCAATAAAAATAACACTAAATAATTATTTATTACATTTTTCAATTATTAATTGAAAAAAATTTCATTAATTATGATAACTCACTTATCCTTACTCTCTAGTATAAACCTCAATCCATAGGGTACAAAACACCAACAGTGCACCGCTATGTCCAAGATGAGCCAAACCCAACCCTCAGAATGAAAAAAATATTCAAATTAAGTAAATGTTTTTGGAAAATGACATTCTGAAATCCATATATAAATATAAATTACTAAAATTTTTATAGAAAAGTGTAGATGGAAAATTGGAATGCCATCTTCCCCGGATTCACAGAATCCCGTTGATGTTTGGATAATTACATTATGATTTTGTGGGATCATCTTCAAATAGCAATCTAGGTACATCCAAAATTATAGGATAATGGGTGATGCAAATAGAATAGATTACCAAAGTCAATTATGAAACATAAATATCTCAATAATAATATTAAAATATCCCATTGACAAATAGAGAATAGAAGGAGGATGTGAGCTTGGTTGGTTGGGGAGTACATGTTTCAGAAGGAATGAATATGTTGGTGGGCGATGTGAAATACCATAGGGGAAAATATTTCTTTTTGAAAATATAATGGGACATATGGTTTTCCAAAACATGTACCAACAGTGTAGATTGAGAATACAGAATCCCTTCATCACATAAGGTTTTGGAACATAGTGTTCTAAACTATTTTCAAAACCATGTTGGTGGTTCTATAACCACCCAGAGCTCTCAATAATTTTTATCTATAATCTCACATGATTGTTTTGAATCCATTAACGAAGTCATAATATGAAACTATGAATCATGTTTTTCCTATTAATTGAAATAAATTAATTAAATCCTATTTCTAACCATGAAAAAAATGATTCTATATAGAAGTTGAATTGAAAATACCATATTTATTGGGGTTCATCATAGTTTCCATTAAAACATGTGTCCAAAACCATGATTTTGTCCATAATAATCCTAATATTCAAAAACATAACCATAATATCTTAAGGGTCACCTAATAAATTGAGATACCATTTGGGCTCACATCACATATAAAATAATTTCAATTGTCAAATTATATTCAAAATCATTTATCAAAATTCAACATGTTTGGCAACAAAAAACTCAATTTCATTTTGGAATATTCTTTCCAAAATAAGAACAAGTTAATAAATTTAAAACATAGAGATTTTTAACATAATAATGTGGTGATTCAAAAGCCTAGTAATGCGAAAAATCATCAACTGGTCATCCAGGGGTAAGATCATGAGAATATAAAGAAAAAATTGAAGGGGTGGAATATCTTAGTATACGAAAAAGAAATAATAAGAGTTCTACATAAGTAATTGTAGAATGAATTGTAATATAATATATATTTATATATATATGACATTTAATATATGTTTGAGATAATAAACATGAGCCACAATGCATAATATAGTGTATATTACATAAAAAATAGAATATTTATAGTAAATAACAAACCATTAAACAATGAAAAATTGTATCATATACATGCACAATATTGTGTACAATGCTATATGTGATCATGTATACAACCCATCTTGTGAAAAAATCTATATGAAATCATGTCCATATACAATAATGTGAACCATTCGATAATGTTTATGAAAAATCATGTGAACAAATCTACTTGTGATCATGACTATGAAAAATAATCTAAAATTTATAAATACCAATTTCCATACAAAATCATGTGATCAAAAAGTAAATGATAATTTACACACATAATCAATTAAAAAGGATATAAATGATTATTAACATACATAATAATTTAAAACATACACAAGATCACGTCTAGAGAGAACATTATTTTATCATTAGATATGAATGAAAAACTAATGAATCAGGGGGTTATATAAGACCCCAATCATTTTCATAAATATATAAGATTGATAAATTAAAAAACCATTAACCATACCATAATGAATACATGGAATGAAATATAGTTTCATGAACATTTCTAAATAGTATCTCCAAAATTGACCTCATGAATGTAAATTATTCTTTCCAAAAAATATTCATCACACATAATGATTATTTCAAGAATATATGTAACTCATATTTTAATAAATAATGCATCAATTGAAATAATTACTTTAAAGAAAAATATTAGAATGGCAGAAAATTAATAAATTGGTTTTCTAGAAAAATGGATTATTTCATTGGTCTATGGAATTTAGTTAAAATAAAATTTTAAATGTTATTTTTAATAGGGATAATTTTGAGAAATTAAAAAGATGGAATTTTCAAAAACTATATTTTTTTTAAAAATATAAATAATTAAGTCATCATAAGAAATATTTTAAAAAAAGAGATGTAAGATACTTTGGAAACACTGAATATTAGAGATAATCATAAATAGTATTGCTTTGAATATGACATAAATTATTCAAAATGTTGAAGTGAATGAATTTTAAAAACATTTTTTTTCAAAAGGAATCTTCAGTAATAGGGTTTTTAGTTGAAATAAATGTTCCAAAAAAATAATATATAGTGGAAGATAATTTTTTTTTCAATGGAGTAAAAAAAATTATAACATTTTGAAATAAGTTTTGGAAAAGACACATCTTAAATATATGTAGTATAAATTACATTTAAATAGTGATAATAGATAATATTATGCTCACATGATTAGTAATATTCAAAACCAATAGAATTATTTTCACATATATATTCCAAAATCATATAATAATTTTCTTAACACTGATAATATCAACCATTTTGGATATTTCAAAATCAAAAAATATTATTCAGAATTAAACTGAACATTAATTCGGAAAATTAGAAGCCTTTTGGAAATTTACGAAAACAAAATATAGGAAACTATAAAATTAAAAAAAATTATTTTTATCCTAATAAATGTAACATAAAATAATATATTCAATCCAAAATTTTCATCATTCAATGCTCAATTGATACATTCTAAAATCTTTTAAATTCTAATAGTATAGTTAATATATTAGCAACATGTTTTTCACATGGAACAAACTCTAAAATGATATCTACATAATTCCCATGGTCCTTACGAAAAAGAAATATACTGAATTTTTTTAATAGAGTGTTGAAAACGATTTTTAGAAGGAGAAATAACATTACAAATATCACAAACTATTGAAATTTTACTTTAGGAAATATTAGAATCATATATAGAATTTTTAATACATATATATACATTGATAACAAATAATAGTATTCATATCAGAAATAGACTAAAATGTAGATAAGGATACTCCCAATGTTTTATAAGAATATGATTTATATAAATTCTAACAAAGAAATTAATACATCAAAATTTTATTTTTTAATCAATCCTATAACCTCCATAATTAGAGTCATAATATTATTACTAATTAAAACAATTATTGATTTTATTAAAAAAACTAAGAGAAATATTTCCCACAATATATATATTAACTATCATGAAATATTTATAATGACTTTTCATTGGATTTATATGAAATATAGCAAAGAAACCAACTAAAAATATTATATTTGACATAGATATTGTCAAATAATGATAACTAGTAATCATTCCGCTTTTATAATTGTCCTCAGCACACATTCAAAATACATCCAAATAAATTTATTCATTTTTATGCATTTTTCTTTTAATTGGATTTGATGACCTAATTACATATATTATAGTATCACCTTTAGAATATATAGATTGAGTTTCAGAAATATCATCTTTTATTAAATTAATTTGTTATCAAATAAAAAATTTCAATTGTTCTTTTAAGCTCATATCAAGATCGCTAGTAATTATTATAAAAATTCATTGCAAAATTTTTTTGTTACAACCAAATATTATATCATAGACATATATCTGTATTATCAAAATATCATTTGAAACATTATTTATAAACAAGTAAGGATACAAATTTTTTTTAAAAATAATATTCTAGTAAAACATACATTAGGATACCATACTAGGCTCTGATATCTTTCACAATAGCATATAATTCATAAAAAGGGTTAAAAACATGAATTTTATTTTTTTAATGGTGTTTCATAGCAGATAATTCTTTAGAAATTATTCTATTTAACAATCCATATTTTTTAACAATTTTTAATAGTTTGAAATTAAAAAAACAACTTAATATTCTAATAGATTATATCATAGAAATAAAAAAATGAATAATTAATTTCTACTCCATCTTTATGAGAAAGACATTAAGCTATTGGTATTTCATTATTATTAAAAAAAATTCAACATCATCTTGTTTGTTATGAAAAAATATATTATTTAAGATTATATTTTTATATTTTTTAGTTAAACTAAATTACAATAATTATTAAAATAAAATTGATTTAATTGATTATAAAAATAATTTATACAATTTGAAACAATTAAATCAGTATCAATATAAATGGGAATAACATTATCAAAAAATTCATAGTTAATACAGTAATTTGAAATAGATTTTTTAGGGTTTATTAAAATAAAACAAGTCGAATAAGTTTTAAAATATAATTATTTGTTTGAATTTTTCAATACAATGGATTAGATTGAGAAGATATATTCACAACCTAAATTAATATATTTTCATTATTATTATCATTATATTAACAAAAATTAATTCCTGAAATTCTTCATCATCATTATTTAAATCCATGTTCACCTTTTAAATCATAATTATTATTAAACACAATATGAAAAAAATTCTTCAATCACTAAATTAATATAATTTTAAACTATATTCCCTACCTTTATTTGAAGAAACTAAATATTTTCCTTCATCATAGTTAGTATCAAAATTAGTAAAATTTTCATTCTTATTTAAAATAATGATTTTTTTTATCGAAAACAAAAAATATATTCATTTTTATGCATAAACAAAATATGAAATTGTTGAAGGTGTTTACATAAAAATTACCAAGTATAAACTCAATATAATATATTATAATTTTATTTATAGATTCAGTCAAAAAATTGGTTACAATACACTCAATAGTCATTGATCTAGTAATTTTTAAAATTAACATATTATTTCATTCAACAACACTATATTTTTTTGGGGTCCTAGTGGTATAAAAATTGTTATATCCTTGGTATTCAAAACAAGTATCATATTATAAATTTAAACATTCACGACCTCTATCATAAATGATATATATTATTTAAAAAACTTTTTAAATTTTTATAGTTTTACTAAATTCAAATAACATGGTTCAAAATCCGTTTTCAATAGATTAAAAATAAATCTAGATGAATATGTTATAGTCATAAAATATTACAAAAATATATTTATTTCCAACAAAAATAGTACATCCTCTTGGACCAAATTGGTCATGATTTTTAAATTTAATTTATCTCCAACTAATTATAGCATTTATTTTAGAAAATCATACATTATGATACTTAACCACTAAACATAATTCACAAAGATGTACAAATTTTTTTGTACACTGAAAATTATATAACAAGTTCATGATTTGAAGAAATGTGATATTATTGGAGGTTTTAATGACTATGTCTCCTATTCCACAAAATTTCAACATCATTAAATGTATTTAAACACATATTTTTATTTTTAGTTATGTTAGAGAAATAAATATTATCAAAAATAACCTACGTATTTTATGAAAATAAAACACATTATTTTCAAAAATTAAAAAATATTTATTTTTGGAATCATCATATTTTTTATTTTGAAAAATTATATTTTATTCATCATAACATATTTATGATATAGCTATTAAATGTTATTTTTATTCATAAATAATTAATTATTTTGAATAATAAAAATTTTTAAAAACAAAATTCTCCAATACTGTTAATCTTACGATTATAATTGCTAACAAATGTAACTACTCCACCATCTCTGATATTAAAACATGGAAAATATTAAATATCATATGTCATGTGTTCAGAGCACCGAAATTATAAATTATTACAATATTTTCTATTTATAATGTAGGCATATGAAAATGAATCATCTGTTTAATATATTTTCGAAACCATGCTCTCTTCGTTCTAGTTAGATTAGTTATAAAAAAAAATTAAAACTAAATAAATTTAAAACATATATTGGTAGGATATATTAGAAAACCTAGATAAAAAATTTTATTCATAAATATGCTTTAAATATAAAAGAGGATTCATATCTATATTTCACTTAAATTATACATTTAAAACAAATTATATTTAAAATAAACTATTTTTAAATTTTATAAAATGTTTTCTTATTCATGATAGGTGGAATGGTGTTATAACCATAACATTTTTTATAATTTTATTTCAACATTGATATAAATTTATTATATTTATTTATTCCATGAACAAATGTACAAAATTTTTATATATGATTTACAATTATATTGTTCAAATCCACATTCCCTTTTGAATATATTCCTTATCAAAATAGAATTTATCAATTGAAATTGAAGTTATCTTTATAATTGTTTTCCTACATTGAGCTTCTTACAATCATTCTCAACATTATTTAAACACTCCATGACTTGGTTAATCATGCTTTCCAGATCATTATCTTTTATGACTAGTATATATTTAAATCTATCATTTTCGTCTTTTAATATCCATATCTTAAAATTCATTTTATTTTATATTCCTTATTCATATAAACACATGTATTATATTTTTTAAATTCCATTATCAAAATATCATTTAATATTACCATGTTATTATTTTTTATATTTAATGTCAGTGTATTTTATATTGATCGTAAGACTATCATTATTTAATTGATTATTCTATTTTTAACACTTTATTGATTTTATATTTTTTATAATTGTAATAAAAACTAGATTTATAATTTTTTGTTTTTCAACTGTATGGATTGTACTATGCCATACATTTTAATAAAAAATTAATATAATAAGAAATGAATATTGTACCTCATAATTTTTAGCCACCAAGTAAAGGATCCTTTTCAAATATTAACTTAATATGTCACTATTTGAATATAAACTATCTGAACAATCCCATCATCAATAAACATCATCTATTTAATTTCATCAATTATCATTTAATTTCGCTAAATTTTTTAGGCTGGGAAAATAATTCCTCTTGTGTCCTTCATTATTTCACTAAAAAAATTTGTGTCCAAAACAATATTATTATTTTATGAATTAGATTACATATAATAAATTTCCCTCCTTCTAAACTGATTCATGTCCCTTTTTTTTTATAAATTTGTATTATTTCACGGTAAAATGATCCATCTCTTTGAAATTTTCCTAGAACTCAATATTAGAAGTATAATAGGATTTACTAAAGTTTTATTTGAATAAATACATCCCATCAAAAAATTTATTCAATTGAAAACTATACAAGATAAATGAATGGATAAGTTTATATAATGCATAATCTTTAAAAATATCACAACCATTGATCAATACATTTCCTATATTCCATCATTTTCATAATTCTCTTAGTTTTCATTCAACATGAGTAGAATTTTATAGTATATCACTAGTTGTTCATATGACATGTGTGGTACTTTTGAACTGTTGAAAAATTAATTTCACCGACTCATCTCCTCCCAAATTGAAATAATAATAATTTTCACTAAGAATTCATAGTTTGTTTGTTTTAGGATTATCTGTTCTATAATGAGTAACCTCTATAATTAACTAAATAACATGGGGTTTCTTAACAGATGAAACATGTATATGTAATATTTTATTTATAAAATTGTAAAAAATTATTTTAACTATAATTTAAAAAATATATTACAATAACATTTCCAACCTGTTTTTATGGATTGGCATTGGGGTAGCTTATATGATTTCATTATGTTTATCCAATGACACGGTATTAGGTTCTTTCCCAATATTATTTCATTGGTCCATCATAATACCCAAAGTCACCTCCATACAAAAAAGGGGTTGTTTTGAGGTATTCGTCCATCATTTTCATTATTACAGGACATCTTCAAGAATAATTAATACTTCCTTAAATGGTTAGTTCTCGAATATTTTTGCTTCATGAAAAAATATAATCAATAGAACTTATATTTAGTGTAATGAACCTCTAATACAAATTGTCGAATAAATATTGATGGATATAATAGAAAATAGGGTGGTGAATAGTCTTTTATTTATATTTTGAATAAATTAATCATTTATAGTTTATTTTTATTGGATTCAATATTTAAGGGTAGTGTTTAGAATATAATAATGTTTAAATAGAATACATACATAATATTTTTATATCTTTTTAGATAACGAAGATCCTACTCTATTCTTCAATCTTATTTACCCCCTGAGAACATCAATACTTGTTATGAAAACTCACATGTAATAGTTTGAAAACCTTTTTTTTACTCACTTACTTTTATATTACCAGGAGGAACAACCAACAACTATCTTTTTATTGCATTTAAAACCAAAAAATACCTAAATTTTAATCATTTTTCACTATCTATTACGATTTTTTTGATAGAATAAAAAATAATAGACTTGATTTTGATTTGTAAAAGCCTAAAAACATTGTTACAATTACATACATATGATTAAAATATTTAATAAATAGACTACAAATAATTTAATATATATAAGAAAAGGGTTTGAATTATTATGTAATACAAATATCTCTAATCACAATCATTAGTAGAATGTAGGACATTGAACCAACCTTTTTATTTATCCAAAAGAATATTAGTGACAATATATCTTAATCGTGAATTAAAAAATTCATTAATCATTTTCCTAGAACCCATTATATTTATTCAATAAAAAATATCTAATATATCATCCAAAATAAATTTTGTAACATCTTTTTTAAAATTAAAATGTGTCAAAATAATCAATCATAGTACGCCAAAGATAGAAAATAACACAAATTAGTATAATAATTTCATCGTTTAATTTAAATTATCATTATCTATATAAAATAATTATATAACTCATTTCTTCATACATTGAAATTATTAAATGTGTTAATGATTATGTAATCAGTACATTTTATAATTTTTTAAATATATAAATCATTAAAAATTATTCTCATAGACGTTTAGAAAATGTTATATTAAAATAATAGAATATTTAATGATTTTATTCAGACCATTATGAAATATACTACATGATTTACATTGTATAAATAAATTTTTTTCTATGTTTGATAATAAAAAATGTGGTTTAAATTATAAATAAGCTATGTTTTCAAGAAAAAACTACATAGAATGTTAAAAATATCTATGTATCAAATTTATCTACATAATTTTGATACATTTTCAAGGAATTACATTATAGTAAGATCACGGAAAACAAGGAATGAAATTTTTCTATAATTATTCTTTATTTTATTATTTTTGAGTTGAATTATGATATCATTAGTGTATAATATATCTACAAAATTAATGACATGATACCACATGATGTAAAATACATCAATCGTAATATTTAGATAATTCTAACATCAGAATAATAAAACAACTCCTTCATGAAAAAAATGAGCTACTACCATTAGTTAAAACCATATGTGTTGTTGATTATGACAAAAAATAATACCATAAATAGTTACCAATAAAATTTTATGGAGTTTTCTGTAACATACAAATGGGTAGAATTAAATTTTTTTGAGTACATTAGCGTACCCGCTTTCATTTAAGTTGTAATCTAATGTTTCATATTCACAAATAAAGTTATGCTAGAGTGTTATATAAATGGATAATAGTAAAATTAATATGAAACTAGGTTAATAAGGGTAAAATTTTATATAAGGGCTTACATAAAGGTAAAAGGAATTTGTTATTTTTTAGATAAAGGTGATCCTCATTTACAATAGGTTTTTATGGGTAAGTACATACTATGTAAAGGTAGAGATATGTCTTATAATGGTGCATTAGAGTCTATGAAATGGTAAAAAGTGAATATTATGCAATATGTTACGGTATTCTAAACCCCATTTAAGGATATGAAAAATTTCTCTATTTTTTCATAAGGGTATCTCCTCTACCGCATAGGGATAAACAGTAAATCATAATACTCACATAAGGTAATTATTCAGTTTTAAAAACCTGTATATGTAAATGTTTATACTGGATCAATGGTAACAAAAGTGTTTTCTAATGGAAGGAACATACAAAGAAAATTTATATTTTAGAATTCCTAACAAATAATAAAATTAATAAAATTAAATTAAATTAAATATAAATATTGAGAGGAATAAAAAATAATTAATAAATATATATTCAGTAAAATTTTAACATTAGAAATATTGAGATTCTTTTGAATTATTGAAAACCTATAAAATAATAATCTTTTATGTATTCCAAATCATTCTAAAAATATCTCTACTCTGGAAAAATTTCAATTTTACATTTATGATTGCAATGGAGTCCAACTCCTACTACTTTAGTGTGTGTTGTTTATCTATTATTGGTTCTTATTTTATAATTTCATTTCCATTTTTGTGTCGAGATACCTTTGAGGTCTCTATAGTAATAATTCCAACTAACATTTATCTTGTAGGTATTGTAATATAATTGAAATATGAAATATATGGGGCATTATATTGATTAAATAAAAATTACTTAAAATGTCTAGATTATTTATACAGCCAAACCTGCGTATGGGTATATTTTATTTTTATCAATTGATGTACTCAGCAATATGATATGTGTGTAAATTTTATAAGGTGTTATGATATTCCATATGACATATAATCTATAGGTAAAACGTTATTAATTCCTTAAAACTAGAAAATGGAATAGATATTAGTTGATCAGTTGTCAAGGGAGATTCATCTAACATCGAAATCATTGATTTCATTTAGGGAGTAACCACACATATTGAATCCACCTATACATTTTCATATGGTGTGAGTAGTGCTGATAGTTGGGATAAAAAATCCCCCACTTCTTGGGAATTGATAGGTCCCAGATATTTTTTTCTCCTTATGTTTATATCCACGAAATTTTATAAGTTCCAAAAATAGAAACTAACCTGAGGGTGAGATTTGGTATGTACATTTAAAATGGCCCCGAACTGTGATATTTTTCAATGTTTTGAACGATCAGAGCTCTCTGTGATATTGAATGATTGAATTTATATATAAAATAATCTGAGTAAGATTAACTATTTAAGATGGTTTAAATATAAAAATATATAACAATATAGAATATATTGGTGATGTACATAAATACACAATTCCCTAAATTTGTTTCTTGTATGATATAATTTAAAAGTGGTTGTGTATAACATCTAGGATTAATACACTCACAAATTTGGAAACTAGTTTATATCTATTCATATTTAGGAACACACTACTCATATGTGTGATTAATTTAACAAAAATGAATATGAAAATTGATAACCCAAAAAATGGCATATATAGAAATTTATTATTCAACCCCTTGACGACTCTGCATGAAATTCCGTGATATATCTTAGACTTCATTCTCCAGACGTCTCGTTTTCATTCAAACATTTTTCTATAATTCCACATTAATATAATTCCAAATTTTTTAGTTCTACTATAGAAAAAATATTAGTCACTTAATATAATATATTCACCGTGTTGATCATGTTTTAGATCATTAATTTATCTTTAGAATGTGATAAATATTGTTACATAATATTTATAAAATATGAGTATACCCATAAGAAATAAAATCACATAAAATCCATAAAAATTATTAATTTTTAATTATATAAATTCTTTTTATACTATTCCATTCAAAAAATAGACTCTTGTATCCTCATTCAATTAATTTCACTATTCATAAAACACATAAAAATGCTTCTACCAATTTTTGAATTTCTAAAAAACGATGCAACATATTTCATCATAATGACCTTTACCACTATGAATCACAACATAAACTGTAAAATTCCCACTATGGTGACTTTTTAAAAAATATTATTGAACCAACCTAGACCAAAAAAATCTCATAATCACCAGATAATATCTATAATTATGCAGAACACTGTAATTTTTTAACCTTCATTTAATGGGGTAATAATCTTCTTTACAATTTTACAATGAATATTATAGTTTGGATGTCTGAGAAAATCAATAACAATATCATATAATGTAGAATATGATTTCCATGAGCGCAATATTGCAGAATGTCCCACTTACAAAGGTCTTAATTTCAACATACATATAAAATTTTCAAATATATTGCTTAATAGTGAAATAATTAATCGATTAACTCTATAAAACTGAAATCTTATAGTGTATATTCTAGAATAAAAAATATCATATCAATTTAAAATTTGTTCTAATGATATAATTTTCCAATATTCTTCTATAAATATCCCAATTTTTTTATTCCATTTTCCTATGATACCATAAAAATTAAAAACAATTATACATCACTTTTTTCAGTATACACAAGACAAAAATGCTCCATGAATATTTTTATTCTACTATTATCCCCCATTGTGGTTTTTTAAAACCATTCATCTGATCATTAATGAAATATATAACATCGCATACTAATTTACAAATGATTCTTGTATATTTAGATAATGTATCCTTGATTACCTAATCAATAATATGCTAACATGAGTTAATATATTAATGAGAACCAATAGATAAATAGAGTATTCCTAAATAAAAAACATCGCCTATAAAAATTCACTTTAACACGATTTACTATAAAAATATTCATATAACCATCCTCACTAAATTTCATGATATGTTATGAATATTATGGATTTCAGTCATTCTTGAAAAATCTCCCTTGGAATAACCATTCATTTAATGCCCCAAAATAAAATTTCAAAAAATATTATATACTATTTTATAATATGGTAAAAATACCATTATGTTTTTATTATATAAGAAACTCCATTGTTGTTAAAAATTTAAAGGTAACAACAACAAAAACATTACATAAGTATCCTACCCCTAAATTAGGGAAATTTATCCCTTTTGGATATGATCCAAATATAAATACATTAAATGTTCACAAAAGATAATTATAATCCCAAATATATATTCCCAGGGAAACATAATACATCTCTAGTGTCACTTCTATATGATGAATTTTGATGAATATATTATGGGGAAGAATAAATATTTGGGGAGTTAGGGTCCCTTCACCAAACCATTTATTAGGAAAGAGAAGGTTAGACTAAAAGAGTTATTTGGATATTAATTTATCACTCAATTAGGGTATTCATTTTTTATTCATCTTCTACATGTGTTTTGTGTAACCATATAATAAAAAATCAATAAATATTTTCATATTTCTTTGTATTAAGATTACATCACTTATTTTCAATGTGTTGGATGTACATCAATGTTATATAATACACATACCACATCTATTAGGGAGATTTATCTACACCCTAAAATAATAATTATATTTTTTATAGAAATATTTCAGTACAGTTCCCCCCAAAATCATTTCCGGTAATGAACTCTCGATGATCACCAAGAAAAAATATTTGTAATGATCCAATTTATGTTCTAAACAACACTATTGTTTTTGAATTCCATACCTCCAAAACGATTTTCAATATCACATACTTATTTTAGAAATCATTGTCTTAATTCGTGGTCAACATCAAGCTCTTATTTATTGATAATTCTATAATTTTTACTCCGTGCATATAGTCCATCAATATGTGATACATATAATTCCATTAACCAATTTGGACATTCTAGTGAACCCCATCATCCATTATTTATACTACAAAAATCAAGTAATAATTCACTATTCCTCTTCCCATAATTGATTTATGGTAATATTGGCCAGTAATCTTCAACACACATAAACATATGTAACCACTATGAATTATTCATCATAAGGCTATTAATATTAAGAATGATAATACTATTTTGAATTTTATAAAACATATGAGTACAATAAATTTAATGTCTTCAGACATCAAATAAATTTCAGTTTATACCTACTCTTATTAAAATATAATCTTAATAAGCCCATAATTTTTTCAAAAAATGTTTTTCTTCATTATATGTGGGCCATATTTCCTTTCCTCTGTTGATGAGGTAGAAGTTCCCCTTCACAATCAAACCTTTCATTAAAATAACTTCATATACACTTTTATAAATGATATTCTTCTAGGTAAAATTAATTATGTGACTCGAGTAACAAAAGTGGCTCAGACATAGAATATTTTTACAATGGCCATCAACTTCAATGAATTATATCCACCTGCTGTATATATTATAAACATTATATTTAAAAATACAGTTACATTTAATCATTGCAATTTTCTAACTATAATGACACAATATTTATAAAAAATGATTCCTATTACATGATAATTTTTCATATCATATGTAGAGTGCATTTTCAGAAAATCATTGAAAACCTGACTCCATAATATTTTTTTCTACATTATTAGATCTCCCGTGAAAGAAAACTAATCATTATAGATGACAAATATATTTTAGTTTATCTTTTCATTTAAAAAAATAGTCTTAAAAAATATATTGATTCAGAATAATGGATTAATTTTTTATATTTAATTTTCTCCATAAAGTAAAAAATTTATTGGGAAGAAAATATTGAATATGCCACATATTTTCAAAAAAATAATACATGTTTTTTAGTGTATGTTTATTTTTTTTTATGGTTGAATAAATATTTTGGTTGTTTGGGTTTTTTTTATTTGTAGTGATACAGAAATAAATATTTTTAGAGGAGTCGGTACTTGAGTATTAAAATTTAACATGATGATAATTTTTATGATCCATCCCCACAAAAGATTTTCAGTTATTATTGTAGAATATATTTTATTAAACATACCTATAATTATTGCCTTCATTTCCAATGTTATAAATCAACTCATTATCCCCCCACCATATCATTCACACCAATGTCATCATATGTTTTATGAGACATGGTTGAAATAAAATCATTTACAATAGATTGTTATTTTTTTATTTACCACCTTGATACTCCTACCTCAAAAACATATTATAAAAGTTATCTTAGCTATAATTATTTACTACTAAATAATTTTTAGTTTTAAATAATCCACATTATTTGAGTTCTATAGATTACTATACATGAGTCACTCAATTTCTGGATTCAACTTATATTTATATGTTTCTTAAATTACTATGTATATATTTTAAATAAAAAACATGGAATTGCAATTATTTATTTTTTATGTCCAAATATATGTATCATCAAGAGATGACTATAGCTACATATTATGTAATAACCATCCCTAAATTTAATGATCATTAGCAATTATTTTCTAATCGATTTTATTTATATATATGAAATTGAACTAGACTTCACCAATATGCTATTTCTAATTTAATATGTTTTCCACATCTATTTCATAAAATATATCATCATATATTGTGATAATGTAATTATTTTTAATTAATTTATAATGTAAAATAAACTTTCCAGTCACTTTTTTATATAACATCATGCCAACATCATCATTTTATCATAATGGAATTTACTTGGAAACATTACAATGAGTTAAAAAACATTTTCATAGATAAAGTAAGAGAGGGAAATATAACTTTTCATTTTAGGTTGAATAATTTTTGTATGAGGAACAAAGAGTAATAATTTCATTAACTTCATTGTCTTCGAGATAATTCTCTATTGAGAGCTTTTTCAATACATTAATACAAATTTCCAATATTTCTACACTTTCAAACATATTATCAGTTTTCATCATCTTGAATTCAATTGCCGTAAAATGGATAAAATCCACTATAACCCTCTTTAGACCCATTCTTTAATCCAGAGAGACGATTTTATTTGGCTGAGGTGGAAATCTTATTAGTAATCATTTAATGATATTTAAAACATCAAGGATTTAACCCGACATATTGATGTCATTTAGTATCACATTTACCCAATTGAATAACCCAAAAATAGGTTTCTTCAGGTGCATCATGATGATCACGTACACATTTCATAAATCATTTAATTTGACATCATATATATTGACCTTTAATTCATTCATACTGATCTATTATTACCAGAACGAATTATCAAATTTACTAAACATTTATATCTAGTATATTAGATTTTGTGAACCCCACACCAACAATGAATAGTTTATTTTAACATCGACATCTAGATCCATCATTCCCCCCTCCAAAAAAAATTTAATTCCATATATACTGAATATCCATATATATTAGAAAAATAACTATTTATACCATATAAATATATATATTATTTTATCTTAAAATTCCATTAAAATCATTATTTATAATTTATAATCATAATACTTTTTTGGTTGTAATCTATATTCATGGATTCTAAGAGAGAACAATACCAAATTTGATACCACCTCTATGATTTTACTTGTTGGTATAATATTATAAAAATACCCTAGGAGTATGAGGGTGTGAATATGGATTTGTTAATATCAAATTACCATCACTATGCCTCTATATCCCCAATTTTCATTGACACGTCTCACCTCATGATGGAATATATATGTGATATTGTTATTTAAAGAGATATAATTAATCATTGTATTGTTCACAACTATAGGGAAACATCCATGCTGCCTTTAATAAGGGGTTATATATATGATAAATTCACTATGTTAATTGATCATTTGATATATTTTAAGATGTATGTTCTAAACATCCATACATATTATGCTAATAAATTATAAAGTCCATTCCCCTCCATCAATTGCAATTAAATCATTTCTCTTATAATTCTCTCATTGATCTAAAACAAAAAAAATGAATATTTAAAAAACACGGGGTTTTCAATATACCATTTCTTCATCTATATGATGAATATATATGAAATTCAAGACCAAACATGTAATAATTTTATAAATTTTCCGTATTTCATGAATTAATACTATACATCAAATATAATATTTTAAACTGTTATATAATGAAATAGAACTATTTCATCATAACAGATTCCTAAGAAATCATATGTTTTAGATATTAAATTTACCTTCAGAATGATTAAGAAATGCACATACATTTTTCATCCAAATATATTTCAAAAACAATCATATTGAATCAAATAAAATCCTACAAATAGTGTAACTTTGACTTATAGAAAACATATTTGAGTATACCCCTTCCTAAAGTGGACTCTTGTATCATTTAATATTCATTTTTTATATATGAAAACACTAAATTATGAATATACCAATTTTAGAGTCACCTGTGAGTCATGAACTATTTTGAAACAGAATTTTAATCTATTTTATAAATCATGGATCAAACAAGAAAATCAAAACATAGTGATCTTTTTGGAATGAATCTTTTAAATAAACGTCTATTGAATAGTACTATTTTCAAGAATTAATTACTATATTTCATTTGAACAGTCAAATTTCATAGCCACCTATTCATGATAACATATTACCCCTCATAGCAAGGTCTCTAATATTTTAGTGTCAATTTATACATGTAGCACTTATTTCAATAATTTATGTAACACTGATTGTACCCCTAGTTAGTATTTTGTTATTCCCCTTTCCTATCATTCTCACTTTTATGGTACATTTATTGTTATTTTTGATTCCCCATTTTTAATAGTGAAAATATCGTATAAATATCTAAAAATTACATCATATAATACATATAGTGTTCCATGGAATATAGGGTTACACCATTATATTCATTGTATATTAAAAACATAACCATATTATTGGAATCGTTTCGAACCATCATAGCCCATGAAACTATGATCCTTTATAATGATTCTCTACCAATTTTTCAATAAATTGATCCCAAAATAGTCGATAGAGGCTAATTCTTAACTATTTTCTGAAATCAGTTGATCACATTCAGTAGTTCTAGAAAATGTGTTAATATTAATCTTCCATTAATATAGCCAATATCATGCTCCACTCCGAATAAGGGTACCACACCTAGGATGACAATGAATGGAGAAAGATAATAAACCCTAAGTATTTCTATAAATCAATCTTGGGTTGTAAACATGGACCATGGATCTAGAAATCACACATATGGAAGGAATTACTATGAAACTAGAATATAGGATTGAGATATGGGAAAAAAATACTACGAAACTCCTTCACATAATATAAAAATAACAAAATAATCTTCCCAAAATTCATGAATAATGTGATACATATAGATATAAAAATATATAATTAAACATAAAAAATAAACCCAGATCCAAAATATCAACAATGACTCAATACCAAAACTAGTAATTTACTGTTCTTATTAATAAGTCCCCTTATAATCTTAAAAACTTATTTCGATACATTGGGTGAAAAAAATGTATACTTAGTAGGCTCTTATAAGAGGCCTCTCATAAAAATGAGGAAAAATCGTACTAATAACCATGATAGCAATTAGAAGAACAAAAAATAACTAAAATATGGAAACTATCGAATTCCAACATAACTGTTGCATTCTTACTCCATAATGTTCTCATTATTTATCCCATTGATGTTCTACCTAGATTGGTGATGAGCTAAGAGTGAATCCCTAATATCACATCGATTAGTTCAGGGGATGTAGAATACATATTTGTATGGATATCATATAAATGGGAGGCCATATCCTAATATCTAGTACACTCACACACCTCCTACATTAAGATTAGTTATCATCAAGACAAGATTTTTTTTTCTTGAGTTGGTATGTTTTTCTAATTTTTATTGTCGTAACAATTTTTTGAGGAACATGTAGTTATATAGTTCTAATTTTATTCATTTAGATCATATGAGAATGGGTAATGGGGTTTGATATAATCTTCTATGCATGGGTCTTAAGAATGATTTTGATGGATCTTGCATTAGCAGAATTATCCAAGGTGGATCTGTTGTGAAGGATGGGTAAGGATGTTTACATATTTTGTTTACTTCTTATTATGGGATGCAATTTTCCATCCATTATGAAGTTGAGGCAATGTATATGGGAATCACATTGTGTGCTCAAAGGAACTTATATCTCCCCTGAATTGAAACTGACTCAAATATCATCTCTGATTTAATGATTGGAAAGATTTATCCTCCTTGTTTGATTATATATATTGTATGGAAAGGTAGAGGCAACCACGAAATCAAAAAAACACAGTTTTCCCATATGTGGAGTGAAGGTAACAATGTAGTAGACTACTTATATTCCTTTTATGTGGTAGATCAATTTACCAATATTCATTGTTTTTCTAGTTCTCTCCAAATAGAACCAGATGGGTTGGATTTAATCAATAGATACCAGCTTTGTCCACAATATTATTTACTGCCCTAAACTATTAGTGTTCCTTTCATGGATTTTTTGTTGTGGGTCATTGTAATTTATAATATAAAATTCAATTTTTATGAATAAAACAACACAATCACAAGAGGAAAAGTTGTTAGAAATATTTTATATGAATAAAAATATTTTGAAAATATAAATATATTAAAAATATGAAACGGAAAAAGATATTGAAATATTAAAAACAAGGGGATACTTGAAATAATTAATGTTGAAGATCATGAGTGCTGCTCACAAAAAAAATTCATATCCTTGGGCAAGAGATACCCATCACCAAACATCAATGGCCTTCAAAAACACTAGACCCACTAATGAATCCATATAACATTAGATCATCATTATATGAAAATAAACATACAAAAATAACCTATGAATGGGTTAGTTTATACATACCCAGTATGATACCTCAAAAACCAAAATGGGTAATGGAATAAAATAGTCAATTCATCCAAAATACATGGAGGAGAATGTAAATCTTATAGTAAATATACATATTAATAATAACCTATTGATGATAGAGAAATATCGATGTTTATTTGAAAGCTATTAATTATTAGTGCACATGTTTCCCATCAAGTAGTTAATATCCCAATACCTATATGTAAACCTAAACCTCACCAAATCAATTAGTTAACCACACCTCCTTGATGGAACATCATGATAAGGGTGATTCTAATCCTATCATAGTAGAGGAACCATGCCAAAATATTGCTCGATGATGAGGAGGTTCTATAACACTTATAGAAGAACCACATAATAAGGTAAGTAACCATGTTTATTTCAAAGGGACACAATATCTTGTCAACCTATGTCGTATGAGGGGTTTATGAACCTACTAGCAATTTGGAGACCACAGGTGATCTATAACATTTACTTATCATATTTGAAGATTGATCTGATCATACCAACTCACATATTATCACTTATATAGAAATGATAACACATAATATTTGAAATTTGTAATTCCACTGAGAAAGGAGTAATCATGTCCCCCAATATGAATCCTAATGAAATATATACAATAGGTTTGAAAATTATTGAAAATATTCAGAACTTGTTTATTGGTGTACATGAGCAGTACACCAAAGTCTATGCTTATCCATTCCATGCATCCTGACATGGATTATACAACATATATTCATAGGGCATGGAGTCATAACTAAAATTTGTGTGGGCCTAATTGGGGCCTCATGAGTTTAATTTATAAACATGGATTGACTGGTTGGGGTGGAGAATATTGTTTTCACAACAGGGGGATATGATGTATAGTAATAATATAGTTCATTTTCATGAAAACCATATAATTTGATTGATTACCCAAATAATGTCACTTAGAGTGTTGCCCTGAATCATGCCCTTGTGTTATCTAACATGGGTTGGAAGCCCTAGACAATAGAAACAAAAAACAACAGTGTGTGTGTTCTTACAAAATGCATTACACTTAGTCATATTATTCATATAATGTTATTCACCCTCCCAAATTGGCCCTAAAATGTTCAAATAATCAACTATTTATTTCCACAAAATCCACCAAACATGTTTACCGTGACTGAATCCTCAGTGGAAGTAATATTCAGCCCATATATAATTGAATGATCAATAATTTTTACTCTCTATGAACTCTTGTATCATCTCCTCATGTTCACCCAAAATCCATTCCTTAATCTTCTATCCATGATCTATCATTTAACATCACCACTATAAAAATCACAATATTCATCGTCAGGAAAACAATCAAATTCATTCTCGATGTTGGATTACACAAAGAACTAGACTGGTAATTTGATCACTTACTTACCACATGTAAATAATGAATAGAATGATTATGAGGGGAGAATGGAACTATAAAACATTAAATTCATTGATTTCCTCTGTAAAGTAATCCTTTGATTGAGTGAAATAAATATAAAAAAAATTAATGTATACTTATTTTTCAAGGTCCAAAGGATAAATAATTAATGGGATCATTCAAAAGGGGATGAAATTGGTTATTCAAATTATTAATCCTAATATATTCTTAAATTATAAAAATATCTGGAAAGTAATTCATAAATAAAAATAATGACATCAACATTGGATCTCTCATCAAAGAAGAAAAAATCATTAAACTTTTCATTTGTCATATCTAATAATTCTATATATAATTTTGATCCCTTGAAAACTCAAATGATGATCCTAAAGTATCCACATTAATAATACAATATTTCCCCACTAAAATCACACACTATCCTTTTGAAATACCTCAAGTATAATTAGATATACTAATATATTTTCTATAAATGGGGTTAAATAGGGTGGTTGATTCGATTAAAATTTGATGTATAAATAAATCAAAAGAAAAAAATATAATTTTTTTATTTCATCTAATAATAACAAAAGACTACACATAGGGATAAGGTTCGTTGCAGATGAACTTTGTATTGATCCAAGGGTTGACCCAAAATTCTGAAACTAACAAAAATCTCAATTTACCCATATAAGACTTTATTCAATTAGAATTATATTATTTCAATAAATATCCACTTGGATGATTTAATAGGATTAATATATTAATATTATTGTCTTATGTGACTCTTAATTCATCACAAGGGACAAGTGGTGATTTCACTATCATCTACTATAGATATGTTGCCTCCAATCATCTACATGACCAGCTTCAATGAGGCCAGCCTCTATAAATCCTCTTCTCAAAAGAAAAATGGTTTTTGCTATTAAATTATCCTACAACAGCATTGTTATATCCTATAATACATAATTTTATAATGTAATATTCTTCTAGTGCCTCTAAAAAATTAATCTATCCTAGGCTATTATCTATTGGGAAAATCTTGACTATAAAATCTGGTGGAATGCGTAAAAAATGATCCTATCATATAGAATATAATGCATCCATGTCTTCATGTAAATGATTATTGATGTTATCCTAAAGATACAATTATACTTAGAATATAATATTTTTTGGTTCCTAAGCTATCACTACCACTATCTTTTATAGGTATACAACATAACATTATTCTAGAACGACATTCCCCAAGATGATAATTTCTTTAATCCATAACTCACAAATTGAAATATTACTATATAATGGGGTATACCAGGATAATTATAAGATCACACCAAATTGATTTACATAAACCCCCTCTTATATAGAGTAATTTATAATTACATCAACAATGAAAACCATGAAATAGAATAAGGATGTATGGAAAATCTAGTTTATAATTATCTTAAAGACATTATTGGATTTGTTTGAACCAATGGGAATAACTAAGAACTCATAATTAATATAGTCTTATTATAATAACCTCTATAGAATATTCTCCTCAAAAACCTAAAATTTGATTTATATGGACATGATATTAGTCCTCATAAACCATTTCATTCCCTTTAGTTGGTCTATTTTGTTTTTTCCATTGGAAATGTTTACATGTTCTTAGTCATAAATTAGATTATCTTATAATAAGAAACATATATCTTTAAGATCCAATATTCACTCAGGGAGATTATAATTGGAGAGACCCAGTGGGATACATTATGCGTGATTAAATATTTCTCATTATGGTCATCCAAATACACCCTCAATAGGACTATCTGATATACCAAAGATCATATCATACTTTTCCAGTGATAAATGTAAAGATAGATGTTAATATCATGATGTGGAGGTAATCCCAGAACAAATCATGAAAAAAAATTCATGTACATTTATACTACTCTGGAGAGATAAGTACCTGAAGAGCTTGGTGAACCAACAGATACAATTGGAAAATCATGAGTGGTAGGTTGTAGTTTTCTAATCATCACCCCCAATCATTCCACCAGAAAATAATTCATTCTATTAATGTAAAATATCAACCCCTAGAATTATAAGAACATAATACATTGGGGTGATAGTTTATTTGTATATGCATCAAGGATATATAGTCTATTCCCATAGTAAGGACATCATGATTCATCATAATCACTAATTGCTCCCATAAAAGTTCTCCCTGTTATGGAAATGCTCACCCTATCGATACATTTGTGTGATAGTGGAATAAATTAATATGGGAATATCCAAAATCAAATGCTTGTAAAATTATTTATTATAATATCATACACACCTAAACTGATAGTTTAAAAAAATTCTAGCTTATGGGGCCATCTGCTGTAGAAACTCCATTATAATCTCAATCATGTGTATGCCACACATGCTTGTATCTTGATATATGATGGCCAAAATCATTTTCTCGTGGAAAAGAACATTAATTTCAATAAAATAATCCTATATCATAGATCTCCATTCCTAGAAAATTCCCCATCACACAAGAAATCTCAATAAGATTGTACAGCTACTCATCATTCTTGATATTGAGATTGAACTTTTTTATGGAGATCATTAATACTGTAGATAGAAGACTTTTCAATCATTATATAAATGGTTGAAAATAATCAAATAGAACATAATTGTTCTAATAAATAGATCAGATAATTGTATGTCCATCTAAAGGGGTGGTTTCTACATGACTGAGAAAATAGAAACTTAATTATCCATCCAATAATCATTAGCATTGGAGTCTATTACTCCATAGAGTCATGTATATCTTTGATCAATAAACTATAGATGTATTCTAAGTCTATACACATCAGTATCCAAATATATTAAAATTATAAAAAACTAAAAATACTATGGAACTTCTATAAGATCCACTGATGATGGTTTCCATTGCAATTCAATGGGTGGATGTTTTCTTCACCGTCCATCTAGAATAAATACCCCATGCACTCGACCCTAAAAATGGATCCTCACCACTAGCCTAGAAAGCATCGTGAAATTATTAGTAAATCCGTATTATCTTTTTATATGCTGACATCTTGAATAATATCAAGATATAATATAGGTAAATGATCATATCTTGGGATATATAACATACAGGATACAAAATACATTCACCCATTTCAATATGATATATGTACTTTTGGTTCCATTACAGTTGAATCCTCAACATACCTACTAAACATGATAGTCGTCTGAGTCTTAGTGTATGAATATTTCTTCCACCACACCATCATTGGATTACCTAGATTAATATTTCAAATCTAAACACCTTATGATATCTTTGGTATGCCCCAAATTGAAAATATTTTGAATCATTTATCTTCAAAAACATTCCCTAATATAAAGCACTCTAATTGAACTTATTCCCAATATAAACCACTAGATCCCATGTTGTATTATAGGTAATTTGATAGTGAAACATAAATACCTCCTATAATAATTCATTGGATAAAGAGTAATCCAAGAAGGATTATCACATATATGGGATGTCATAGCCTATGTAACTTAGCACAGAAATGCTTTAGTGTACAACACAACCATGTATGATTAATAAACCCAACAATACTTATGAGAAAAACTAAAAATAATAACCTCTAAAACATCAAAACTGATGAAATATGAATTTTAAAAAAATTAAAATTGGAAAAAATACATGTGTAACTGCAAAATATAGGGTGTCAATATATAAAAATAGATGAAGAGGTATATTACTAATAAAAAACACAATGTCTGACCACTAACTAATAACTCCACCACCAAGCACAACAATGATCCTACAACATTAGGACTACCATAGTCACTATAAATTTTTTTAATTTTTTTTATGTCGTGACCAATTATATAAAAACTCATATAGAGGTGATAACATACATAGATAATAGGATTCATTGAAATCCTAAAGGAATGTAATAAAAGCATATACTCTTGATCAAAAAACAAGGAGGTTTAATTATATAGAAAATATGACATCATAAAAGAGAATCCACAGTCCAAGATAGAGATATATCATTCATTATAGATATAAAATAATGACGTGACTTCTCATAACTCAAAAATTTGGGTTTTTCTTGTTGTCAATAGCCAAGTATAGTCCTCAAAAAATATTTAGGAGTCCACATCTCACTGATGGAACATCATTAATGTGTAATAGATGAAACAAAACTGTAATAGAAAAAAATAAAACATCAACACTAAATGAAATGTTTGATACAACTTACAAATAAATGAATGACACCTTGGACTGAGTACGTGGGCGGTTTAAATCCTACCTATATAGGAAATAAGGGAACCCATTCTGTTATCTATGAATTCTATTAGTCGGTTTCCCATCACACTATTTATCTAGATATCCCACAAATGTTTCAACATCATTTTATAATGAAAAATAAAAATATATCACCTTAACAATTCATGTACAATCTCTAATGGTAAAATAATGTAGAAAATCAGATAGTATATGGAATTATACGCATAATTAACCACCTATGGAAGAAAATTTTGGTCTTGAATATGGAGATACATGAGTTATAATATTAAATGAAAATGTACACACATGTCTCTTCGCATACAAAGGTTCAACTCCCTTGTCCACTCCCATTCATTCCCCACTATCTGACATGTCATGTAAAAAGGATTCATAAAAAAATGTTTTTTGGTATAAATGGAATGTGGGAAAACTTGAAGACCTATACATATACATATTTAATACTATTAATCTAGTTTGGTTAAATAAAAGGTATTTTCCATTTAGGGGAGGAACTATGTTGGATCACTCGGTGTTCTATGTGTGTACACCCTTTAAATGAATTGGATACCCCAATAGAGTCAAATATCTTGTGATGTTACCACATATCCATGTGATATTTAACTGTATTTTGAAACCCTAGTAATCTTGAAAAATGGAATACACGACATGTGTTATTCTAAAGAATATTATTTGTCATCATATATTTCAGAAACGGTTAATCTTCCTTCTGAATACTTAGTGTAATTCACTAATCTACCACCAATATTAAAACATAATTTTCATGATTCATTAAAAATGGTTTTGATAATATAGATCATAATCAAGATATCAAATCTTTTAATTTATGATTAATACAATAGTCATATTCATATGTTAATTCCTTGTGAGTTCATGATGGTTATGAGGATGTTCATGATTTTTTTGGATCTTGGAGCCCTCAATTTTTAAGGAATCAAATGCGACACATGGTTTGTATATTATGTGCTTCCCAGTCTAAAAATTTAGTAAAAATCGTGTGAGGTGATCTAGAGCACTATCACAGGTCACATAGAATGATGAAATTGGGTTTCCTAGTTTATATAGCCTTGTGATACCTACATGTTCAATTACAGAATTTTTCCCATGGGTTATTCATGGTTGGTATAACCATCAACCTAGCCCATGTGAGGAATTTATTAGGAAATATATTAGTGCTTGGATAGAGTATGGATTGAAAATCCAAGAAGAAAAATTGTATGACCATTAAATTTAATGTTAAATTACCTTTTTAACTAGAATTCCTTTAAACCACTGATCCTTCTTTCATTTACCCCAATCACATAGAATCCATACTAACTTGAAGCTCCTCTCATGGAAGCTAAAACATATAACATAGTATTTGAAGTCATTCCTCCATGCGATACTGTTTGGGATTGTAACACCCCGAGCCCAGTTACCCAGAGTCGGTGCATTATTTTAATACATTGGCATGATTACAAGGAATCAAGTCCCAAAAGACCGATTAGTTTAGCAGTCTTGGAAAATAGATTACATACATGAATGTTACATTACACTTCATAACATAAAAAACAACATAAATATTCCTTTATGAATGCCATTATTCCCTTGTCCTAACCCTTCTTATCAATCACAATACACTTCTTGGAATCCTGGAAAAAAAATAAAACATAGAAAATGGGTGAGCTCAAGTGCTCCGTAAGGGTAAGAAATACAGTGGAAACTTTCATAAATAAGTATAAACATTTAAGGAAATTTATAACTAAAACAAAATCCTTTTAAACTTGAACTTCAACATAGTATGAAAAAAATTAAATAATTCCATTTACATATTCATATGGATATTCTACTAATCGAATAATCACTTGCAATATCAATAACCACTTTCATAATGATAGAATGCATAATGCCAGACTATCATAACCACATAGCCAAGGCCTCGTGCCAAGACTACAAATAATATTTTTCCAAGGCCTTGTGCCAAGACACTAGTTTGTCTCATGAGACCTACCGATGCATCGAGGAGATATAGCGGGCTCCATCCATTACTTACTAAATCCAATTCATTCCCATATGAAAATTATTAAACATAACTTAAATATTCGTATTAAAAGTAGCATACGAAATGTCAATACATTCTCCATAAACTATGAATGGTATAAAAATAACACATCCATAGTAAAACATATCACAAAACCTTCAATACAATACAAAAGGTTTGTATCATAACAAATCAACTTCAAATAAGATTAAAATCCATCAAATTATGTTGATATAGATGAAATCAAAACTATTTGAGAGAAATATCTCTTTTCTCAAAATCATTGAAAAGTCACAAATTTATAACGAAAGTAATTTAAAAGAGATTTTTATATCAAAGTGTCCCATAGAACTTTGAAACTTTTGAAAAGGAATATCATTTCAAAGTCTTCATGTCCATATAAATAAATCCTTAAAATCATTTTCAAAACATGGACATTAATTAAAAATATTTATAAAGATAAATATTTAAAACATTTAAAATTATGATCTTGATAAAGAGTACATTTTACAAATTCTTAAAATATTCATTTTGAAATCATTTAAGAGTCAAATAATTATAAAATAAAACATTTACATTTAAAATATTCTTATAATCATGTAAGGGATACTTTAATGATTTTATAACGGCGGTAAATAGCCACACCCACCGTATATGTTAAAAAAACATTCTTACCTTAAATTTGTCGAAAGGATAAAAGTGCCTTGTTTGGAAAACGACGGAAAGATTCTTTTAAAAACACATAAGGGTATAAATGACTTTAACCCATATTCTTTGTAAATAGTAAGAATGTTTTGAAATACATTTCAACGAAACATGGATGTGGATGATAAAGAAATCCCAATAGATTATTACGTATAAACAACCTCGGATAATGAAGAGATTGCGAAATAAACCCTTACCTTGTACTTTTCCTTGGTTGGTGGTAGGTTAACCTCCTATATAATGGTGAAATAATTGTTATTAAATTTTTCAATAATCATATACATTAATATGATATCATATATGATCTTTTAACATTTCTTTGTAAATAATATCTTAGAATTATCGTCTTTTCGGGTGTTAACTTAATCGTTTTCTTTTATATGTTTTGTTACGTAAGCCATGTTTGTCATGGATAAGTTGTATATTATTCATATCCAGAAATATATCAAGTCCTTAAACATTATTTTTAAATCATCAAATGATAATTATACTTGAATAGATACGACAGAGAATGAATCTCATCGCGTTCGCGGAGACGGTAGTCCATACGTATGCACGAGCGACAATATCATTGTTTTGATATTAAAATAATATATAATTGGATGGTATATAATATATGCAGAATAATTATAATGTTATTTTAATTAGTTACATGAATTACACATCATTATTATACTCATCCAAATAATCATTTATTGAATAACAATTACACCACGATGTGGAGACGGTTAGCCGTAAGTACGCACGTATGGTGACATGTTATTCAAAGGGTGGATGAAATACTAAATATGTTTGTACCATATTTAAAATAATATTAATGTATATAGGAGTTACTAGATTCATTATTTTATAATGTTAAAAACAAAGAAATAAGATGTTGACGAAGAAATGAATTTGAGAACGTGTGGTGAAAACATTACCTCTTCTTCGGGTTCTTCCTTTTGATTTGATCAAAAGGGCTCCATAGGTTGGCTTTCTGATCAAACTAAGGCCTCTAGGTTGTAGTGAGGGAAGTTGATAGAGTATTTGGGCAGGTTTTAGCCGAACCAAAAGGCTATGAAGGTGTGAAGCAATGAGAATGGTGAGTGCCCTTTTATAAGAGGGGTGAGGGGAACCTTTTGAAAAGCTAGAAATATTAATTTATAATAAATTCATATTCGGTTTCTAACGGCTAAAAAGTTGATTATTCAAAGTTAAAGGGGGATATAGGTCGAATAAAATTCAACCAATAGAATTTAGACAGTATTGGGTTACTATATTAGCCTTATATTTTAGTTTAAACTCTTAGTTAATTAGTTTGACATTTACCATGTCACTTTGTATTTTTATATTATATAGTTAAAAAACATTCTATATACATCCAAGAGACCCCCAAGTGGTCCTTTAATGATACAACTATCATTATATAAGTCACTTGGCCGAACCGTAGATTTTTAAGAATTTAATATCAATTAATATTATAATATTTGTTTTAAAAACTCTTTTATGACAATTTTGACACTATTCAATAGTTGATTTTTGTGAAACTCATAACAGAATGATTACTTCTACCAAAGTTAATTAAATCAACCCTAACATGTCATATTAACCTATAAAATTAGTGTAATTCATAACAAGTCTCATATTATTTTTATTTGGGTATTTATAATATCAATTATTCCAATTTTTCATTAATTCGGAAATTACTACATCATCATTGTGTCATAAATAAATTGAATGTTTTAATGTATAAAAATTATAAATAAAATATCATTATGTAGGAAATAATTGTATATTTCTAATGAATATTTACAAAAGAATTTATCTTATGTATAACCCTATATTAAAAATGTTTTATTCAATAAACAATGATTTTAACTCTTTTAACTCTTCTTTGAATTAAATAATAATAAATGTCCTAATCTAATCCATGTGGACCTAAATGATAATATTTTATTTTTAAGGTTGTTTTTGGTCGAAATAAACTTGTCCAATAGAATTAGGACATGTGCTATGGTAATATTAATTTCATTTTTACCCTTAATTACCCTATTTACTTTTAACTGTGGTAAATAAAAGTAAAAGGTTACTATTCACCAAAAATTATTTTCATCTCATTGAACCAAATTTTACTTATTGATATTAACCATGTCTCTCGGATTTTCGAAATTCCATTCTCATAAACAGTATAATTATGTTTTATGAAAAATTCAGTTTTTTTAACTACCACTTAGTAGTTTCACTATTCATCAAAAAAATGAAGTTTTTCAGAACAATGCCAAAATTTCATCCTAAGCTATAATTGATATTCAAAATTCAAAAATTATATCTATTTTTCAAAATTCAAAACATATAAGTTGCATTAATTAATTTTATATTTAATTCTCGTTGTCACAACAAATAGCGTGTTTTTAAGAAATAATATATATCAAAAGATTGACAATTGTTTAGGTCCAATTTCGAAGTGAAATTAATTCTAATGAACACCATTGGATAAAATGGTAAAAATATATTCTAATTATACTTTAAAACCACTCAAATTCATAATTTATCACCATTAATTATTTTGATTAAAAAAAGTTGTTTTTAATTAAAATTTAGTAATTTTCAATATTCATCTAAATATTAAAATTATCCAAAAGTACCAAAATTTCACCCTAGACTAATTTTGGTATTCCGAATCCAATAATGAAGTCCATTTGGAGAGATAGAATTTATAAAGTTTTAAAAAGTAGGTATTACTATTCATAACGGCTAGTTTGGTAAGTCATGGTGCGCATTAACTCGGTGTTGCGTGTAGTGCAAGTTATTGAATTATTTTGAAGAAATAACAAACTATGTAATCTTGGGGTGTTACATTCTCCCATCCTTCAACAAATTGCGTCCTCATAATTTGAAAATGTTCTTTGAAAATATAAGGTTCAAAATAAAAAAACATCTTTGTGGGAAAACCCACATCAGAAATTGGGTTACTAAAATTTAGTCTTAATATTCGGAAAAGAGAAATGAAAGGGTTACCACCAAATTATGATCTTGATTAGGAGAAAATTGGTGGAAATTAGAGACATATAATAGGAGGAAAACGTAAATATTTATAGGTAGTGATCGAGGTCATCAATCACAAACAAGTTTAAAATTGAGGTCCTTAAATTCATCAATCTATGATGATTTAAAATACCATCGATTCAACAAAACATAAGGTATTAGGATAACACATTTTTGATGTTTCAAAATATCTTAGTTGAAATCCCACATCGATAAATGAATTAATTAGGCCTCTATTTAAAATAAAGAGTGGAAAGTATGAAGATTACCGATCGTTGGTTTGTTGAAGTTGAAGATGTTTCTCATCAATGAATTTCCAGAGGAAGAAGTCGGAGTCGAAGTCAACATTATTTGTTGGAGAGATTTCTCCCAAGACTCCTTCCTCCCAAACCAACCAAAACGAAGAGGTATCCCAAATAATAGAATATGTTATCTATTATGTTGTTGGCATAATTTTAAAATTGGTTTAATTAATTAATTGAGTTTGTAAAATTAATTAAAGGGGGTGGCACCATTAATGTGGGGAATCTCAAGAGGTTTTCCTCATTAAGAGGGGAGTTCAAAAGGTTTTAACTTTGGGGTGGTACCCGCCACAATAACCCATATGGGATGTTAGGCTCGGGTGGTCCCCACCACCATAACCAATGTTGAGAGGTTTTAGTTCAGGTGGTCCCCACCTCTCACATCCCCAAGGGAGTTCCAAACAAAAATAAAATAAAATGTTAACAATTTAATTTTATTTTATTCTTTCACGAAAAACAAAAAATATTAACTTTCTCCATCGAGTAACTATCATATAGGTGAAAGTCTTTTTAAAAGAATTCCAGCGCTACGAGTTCAACAGTTCCCTCAGATTTCAATTCCATGATCCGGTTCAAAAGCTACAGAGAACCCGCTCGTACATTTACTGAATTTACCTGAAAAAAGTTCAGAAATTTATTCTAGGCACACCATGCCTCATAATCATGCGCCGTCAATTTTGGCAGACTCGAAAAAATTCCATATATTAATAAAAATAAATGGATATTCTGGGTCTTTACATCATCCCCACCTCATTGATTTACATCCCCCTAATCCATAACTCAAACTAATGGAACATGTCGAGGTACTGAGCACAAATCTAAGTCTACCGCTCCCATGTGCTCTCCTGGAGGTTTTCGTGCTGCCAAAGAATCTACACCAGAGGTATCAAATGCCCTTGAAGGACCTATTCCTGTCAAACCTCAATCTCTACTGGAACCTCCATAAAAGTTATCCCATTATAGATGTCCAGCTCGCCGTGGTCAATTATGTGAGAAGGGTCATGCACGTATCTCCTCAGTAGGGATACGTAGAGGACTTCATGCACCTGGTGTAACTGAGGTGGAATAGTTAATTCATATGCCACCTCGCAATCTCTACTGAGGAATTAAAGGGTTCTGATGATTCTCAGAGATAAATTTCCACCTCGTCCAAATCTCTATAAACCATGTCGAGGTGAGACCCATTGAAACACATGGTCTCCATCCTCAAACTCTAGAGGTCTCTGTCTCTTGTCGGCATAGGTCTTCTACCTATTCTGTGCAGTCTTCATCCACTCCTAGATGATTTTCACCTTTTTTGTGGTAGCCTGTACCATCTCTGGTCCCACTAGTGTTGACTCCCATGGTTCAGTCTAGCTCAAAGCTGATCTGCATGGTCTCCCGTACAACTCCACTAAAGGTTCCATCTCAATGGTGGAGTGATAGTTTTTATTTTTTGAAAACGCCACTAAAGGCAAGTGATCATCTCGGCTGTGACCGAAGTCAAGGACGCAAGCACGGAACATGTCCTTGAGGGTCTAAATGGTCCACTGAGTCTGACTATTGGTCTGAGGATGGAAGGTGGTTCTCAAACAATGTTACATCCAAAATCCTCCTGCAACCCCCTCCATAGCCAGAATGTAAAACTTGTATTATGATTGGAGACAATCGTTGAGGGTAATCCATGTAACTGCACAATCTTCTGCACATAATGGCATCCCATGCTCCCCACTGATCCGTAATCTCTGATCGGTAGGAAGGTGGTCGACTTGGTGAGTTGGTCGAGGATCAACCAAATCGAGTCATGACCCCTGGATATACGAGGAAGTCCATTCATGAAGTACATGGATATCCCATCACACTTCCACTGTAGGACCTCTAAAGGATAAACCATGCCTATTGGTACCTGATGCTCCACCTTCACTTTCTGACAATTGAGGCACCTAGAGACAAACATTTCTACTGCTTTCATAATTCCCTACCACTCTGGCTATCTTCGGAGATCCTGGTACATCTTCGCCCCTCTTGGATGTATCGCTAGAGGGGATGTGTGGAACTCCCTCAAATCTTCCACCAGAAGTGACACTGGTACCAAGGTACGTCAACTGAAGAGGATGATGTGCTCACCACCTTCAAAAAATCCATCAGGTGCATGTCCTGTGGATATTTGAGCACTTTATGTCTTAGAGTCAACATCCCCATGTTTTACCTCCCTGAATCGATGAAGAAGTGCGGGAGTGACTATAAGAGATTAAAGGAAAACTGATCCATCACGTTCCACAAAGGATATCTAGAAATTGGCCAACTACTTTGTCACCCCACCTAGATGTTGTAAGGAAGACCTTTATGTGGGCGAATCTACTACAATGATCCCCTTCCTAGGTGTATATACTATCTCGAAGTCATATTCCATTGTAAATTCAAGCCAGCATACTTGTCTCAAGTTCATGTCCTTCTTTGTGAATATATACCTGTGACTCTTATGATTAGAGTACACAGTAAAACGGTCACCCATCAAATAATATCACCACATATTCAAGGTGAATACCACCACTTCTAACTTCTATTCATGGGTAGCGTAGTTATACTCATGATGTCTCATCTATCAAGAAACATAAGTGATCACTGCTCGCTCCTCCATCAGGACACATCTGAATCTGGTCCCTGATGTGTCACATTTGACTATGTACCATACGCCCTCCTCCGGTAGCCTCAAGATGGTTGCACTAGTCAGCCTCTACCTCAGCTCCAAAAAATTCTGCTGGCATCTATCAGACCACACGAAGGGTTTTACCTTCGTCTTCAATGCTAAATGGTTATACAAATTTGGATAAATCTAGCACAAATATTTGGTAGATTCTGGCCAAACCCAAGTAACTTTGTACCTATTTCACATTCCTGGGTGGCTCCCAAGAACGTACCACCTCATTCTTCCATGGATCCACTGCAACTCCAACCTCTGATATGAGGTGTCCTAGAAACTGAACCTCTCATATTCAAAATTGTCACTTTAATAGCTTACCATAAAGCTGGAACACTCGGAGTGTGTCCAGAACTATCTGTAAATGATAAGAATGATCCTCCTCAGTAGCCGAGTTGATCAGAATGTCGTCGATGAAGACTACTACAAAGCGATCAAGGTATGGATGAAATACCCTATTCATGAGTCCCATCAACACCGCTAGATCGTTTGTTTCTCCAAATGACACATTGAAGAATGTATAGTGGGTGTACCATCATTTGAAAACCATCTGCTGCTCATCCTCATCCCAATCTGAGATGGTGATAGACTGATTTGATGTCTATCTTTGAGAACTATCGTTATCCATTTAGCTGATCAATGAGGTAGTCAATTTTAATGAGTGGGTACTTATTCTTAAAGGTCACTTGGATTTGGCGTCGATAGTCAACAAAAATTCTCAATCTCACACCCACCATCTTGGAGAACATGATTGGGGATTCCCAAGGAGAAACATTGTGCCAAATAAATCCCTTCCCCTAAAATTCCTCTAACCTTAACCGCAGCTCACGAGGCTCTGTGGGAGCAATATGACACACTGGTGTAGATATCAGTGTTGTCCCAGGGTACAAGTCAATGTAAAAGTCCCCCTCTCTGTAAGGAGGTAGACCCATAACGTCATCAGGGAAGACATCCATGTTCTATTCCACCACTACAGGATAAATTAGACTCTCCATCTCAACTGCTCCGAGGCTAAGGCTAGCCAACTAATGAGTTATCATTTGCACTCTCCTCCGGGTAAGTTCATCATGTGCTACAAAGGATCTCTTACCACCGGTGAAGGTAACCCTAGTCCCATATGTGCGACACAACACACTTTTGTTCCTAATACAGTCAATATGAACATGGACTATAGATAACTAGTCAATACCCAAGATGAAGTTGTGAGGCCTTGTCACTGCTACTAGAAGATCCCAGATGAAGCTCTCACCTCCTAGAGTAAGCTTGCACTGCTGGAACCAGTGTGTAATATTTGAATCTTATCTCGTAAGAGCTCTAGATGTAATGATCTAACCAAAGACTCTATCAAAATCGTTGAGCACCAAACGAGGAAAGAGGAAAATGAAGAATGACTGGAAGCTATGTTTATATGTACTGAAGCTAAGGTGGAGTAGACACAGATCATACCTCATATCATCTCTAAAGCACCTTGATCATAGGCCTCAGCTGCCTAGAGCTGTGCTCGCCCTTTTCCTCCTACTTCCTTTGATTGGGGTGGACCACCTAGTGGTGGTAGTGGTAACACCTCGAATCATCGCCCACCGTCTGTTGCATGACTAGCTACTCTGCCAAATCTTCCTACTCCATGTGGACCTTCTCAGTCAAATATCTATCTCTACCTGGGCGGTCCATAGACCGTCTACTTATCATCCATATGGTAGTTCAGACAGTCAGAATCCAGGTGACCCTTCCCTCTGCATGTGTAACATTGCATGCTCCTAGCATGACCGACTCTGCCTCGAGTTCCCCACACAACGGACTCTGAATCATGCTGTCGTCCACCAATAGGGCTGGCCCTATTGGACCTATGTAACATCTTTTCGCTGCCACCAGAAAAAGACCCTTCTACGTAATGTCCGGTGGTGGGTCTCTCTGCTGGTGAGTACTCAACAAGATAACTCTCCAGCAAGAGGGCTCGCTCTAACACCCCTGCCTGCGTCGGGATGCTGAGTGAGATCATCGAAGCCCCGATCTCCTGCCTGAGTCCCTACTCAATGTTTTGGGCCCTGAATAATGGGTCCCGCACCATAACTATGGAGTAGCATGAGAGGTAAGTGATCCTCGCTAAGTACTGGGCCATAGTCATGTTTCCCTACTATAGATGAAGTAGCTCATGTATGCGCACTGTGCAAAGAGTCACTGGAAGAAACTCTGCCTGAAACAGGATCTAAAAGTTTGTGTAGAGAAGCGTCACCTTGTTGTGAACCTCGAACATCATGCTTGTCACAACCCATCCTCGGGGCCCATGCCGTGACTACCCCAAGACTATCTTCCATACGCCAGGGCCTGGCGACTCGCACCAAAGGCATTAATCCCGATAAAAAGGGATGACATTGCATTTAGGATAGTAAACAAACACAACAGAGTACGAAATATGAAGTAAGCAAAAAGTAATACTGAATACAAGGTAAGTGATAAAAGGTAAATGGTCCAGAATACAAACCCAACTGAAAAGTATGGTTCAACTAAAAGTCTAGTACAACAGCAGAAAAGTGAACCAGCAACCACTAGTCGTCCTCCGAGAATCTGACTTGAAGGGTGGGTACTAATGGTCTTCTTGGTACCCCAGGTCCATCTGTCCGCTCCATGTACATACCGCCGAGTGGTCCACCTCCAGGTACCATCTGGCTCCACAAGTCTCTATCATGATCAGTGTTGTCCATTTTCTACATCCAACAAAACGTAGTGAAGGCATAGCCCATGCAGGGGTGAGTATAACAATTCTCAGTAGGGAACCCGAGACCCTCGATGGTCTCCCAGAATCCAAAATGGATAAACCAAAAAGAAATGATACAATCAAGAAGTATCCACCAACTCTACTTTGGTATATTCCCATACATATTCCTATGTTATCTATCCCAGTTTGGATCCAACTCTCAAGCCCAAGAACAACCCAGTCCACACAAGAAAGAAGTCAATCACATCGATGATAATGATTGAATGTCAAGACTCAGTTCACATAGGTTTACATATTTCATAAAGTGATAAAGATGATTAGGTGCAGTCACTGCTTCATCTAAGTTGGAGGACCCACGTATGATACTTGTCCAGCTTAGCTATCGGACCCACCTAGGATACTAGACCAAATACATTGTCGGACCCACGTAGGATAATAGAACAAATGTCAAACTGTCATACCCACTAGGATTCAAGTACGGTAGTCATCAATGTCAATCCCACGAAGTATTATAGTACAATTTTCTTCATCGTCGAATCCACTGAGGATTGCAGTGTATTGTCCATCATCATAGAACCCACAAAGGATTCCAGTACGGTAGTCATTGCATTCGCAGCCAGCTTTAGGGTTCCCACACACAAAATGCTCAATTCCAGGATGGTCTGCTCCTCTTGAGAAAAGGGGTCGATACATCTACTCTCAAAAAGTCAGGTGTTGATGTATCCCCAAGTTCCATCATGTAAAAACAAAACCAACGCAATAGATTTCCCATCAATTAGACGCTCGGTCTGTGAGTTATTAGCATTTTTGCTTTGGGGGCCCAATTAGAAATACGCTCATTCCAAACCTAGACATTATCAAAAGATTTCCAAACCTTAGATAGAGTATTTCAAAAGGACCTCCACATCATGAGGGTCCCAGTGCCACAAATGGTGCATCAATCAGATGCACTGTGGTGAACATACTCGCATTTAAGCATACAGGCCCTGCCTGTTAGGCCCAGGGGGCTGGCGGGTCGGCCCGACCTGGTTCAGCGTGTCCGACCCTGCATGAGGTGTTGGACCGACCTAAATAAATGCAGCCAGGCCCAGTAGTAGGTGAGACCCAGCCCAAAGTGGCGCTTCCCGGCCTGAGAGGGCGCGACTTGGCTGGTCGCGGCTCGGCCCGAAGGGTCCGAGCGGTCCGTGCGGGGCGCGGCCCCCCGGTTACCCGAACCAACGGTACCATGCGACACTGACCTCCCAAACCGGCCGGCCAAAGCCGTCCGGCCTTCTCGGCACAAGAGGCCATCTCGAGAGGGTCACGGTTCATCCAGTAGGGTGCCCTCATGGCGACGCGGTTCTCTTCAGCCCGTTCGGCCACCTGTCGGCCGTTTTTCCCCCTGAGCAGCCCGCGGAACGTGTCCCGTGGTCTTCCGTTGTGCGGTGCCTTTTGTGGTGTCACGGTCCTCCTTCGGCCCAGGTGGCTTTAGCTGACAGGTTCTTCGTCGGCTGAGCTGCCTGCAGTTTTGGGACGTGGTTCTTCCGCACGCGGCTGGCACACAACCACCACTTCTGTTCATCGCCACCACCTCTTGTTTCTACCTCCAAAGAATCTAAGAACAATTCGGGGGTCGTCGGTCCGTGTTCGTTTGACCCACACCCTCTGCGTTAGGTGGTATCAAACGACCAATGGAAAACATGATTTCAACGTGGGACAAAGAACAATTTTATTCAATTATAATTGAAACAAACCCCTACCTCAGTTTCAAGAGAGGAGTCGTGGAAAGAGGATTTGTAGACGACATCGGGGTTTATTTGAGGAGGAAGCAGCATCTCCTCACTTGTTGTGTAGAAGAGAAATAAAGGCACATCACCGTTCATCGTGGAGTCGGAGTTCTTCATCAATGAATACGTCATTATTCGTTGAAGGTTAAAGCTATATTTTAATTCTCCAAGGATTTCGCAGAACAATATTCTCCATTCCAAAAATAAAATAAGGCTTTCCCTTATTTAAAAAAAATTTCCATGCGGTCAAATTTATTCAAGATCTTTAATTAATTAATTGCTGAGTTGTTTAATTAATTGAGATGTTTTGGGAAAAATTAAAGGGAGTTAGGGATTTGAAATGTGGAGAGGCTCCACCCAATTAAATGAAGGAGTTGTCAAGAATTAAACAAGCGTTTTAAGAGAGTTGAAAAGAGTTGCAGTGAGATGAACAGTTGGGGCTCATGTAGGCCCCACTCTAGAAATATCCACACATGGGATGCAATGTGGGTGTGGGACACAATAATAACATTACCATTGGAGGAAATAACCAACTCTCCAAATAAAATTGTGTACCACACAATTTTATTTAATTTAATATTAAACCCCAAAAATTAACATTCAGCCCGCATAAAAAAAACTGCGATAATGATCCCCTTATGCTTATATCGTTGATGCGAGTTCATCAGTGCCATCATATTTGAATTCCATGAACTGGTTCAGAAGATAATAAAACCTACATGTAAGTTTACTGAACATTCCCAAACAAAACATTAGAAATTGATTTCGGGCACACCGGTCCTTGGAATCAACTGCCTTCAGAAGCCACAGACTCGTAAAATTCCAAAGAATAAAAAATTTCTTTGAAAATTAATGTTTCTAAAATGCTCCACCATCTGCCTGCTACTGCCTGTAGATGTCTAGAATCAAGGATCACCATGAGATTGGCTAGTGTCCCTACTTATGGAAAGACTCTCACTACGGCCTCCAGCCAATCCTCAGCCGCCTGTCGGTCCGTCCCTCCCATGAAACAAGGTGGAATTTAGCGCTGGAACTCATGCAATGCGCTCAAGCGGTGTGCAATGTCTCCTGCTAGGGCTGGTGGCACTTGTGGCCTAATGGGTAATGGTACCACTGGTGCCTCCACCGGTGCCTCTACAGGATGAGGGCCATGTACTGAGGCAACGTTGCACAGTGGGATATTAGTGTGTAGCACTCTCGGAACCCTAGTTGGCTGTCTTCATGGAGGCATCTAGAAAAAAACAGGTGCACCACGGTAAAAAAAATTACCTAGTGAACTGAATCAAAGAAATCACAATGAGAACTATTAAAAACACACAGGAAATAAGTGTTTTCGTCCACTGAGTCAAAAATCAGAAGTCAAGGTCCTGGTTTATGGATATTTTGTCAACCACACCAACACTAGATTCTCTAAACTGATAACATCATTAACTACACATAACAGTATTTCTGTTAAAAAAATTAGAATCTTATGTTCAACGGTAGAACCATCTCCTCTGATACCAATTTTTCAGGACCCATCCCCCGAGGCCCTTGCCGTGACTACCCCAAGTCCGCATTCCATAGGCCAGGGGCTGGCGACTAGCACCGACAGGCGTATTCCCTAAAACTAGGAAGGAATTACCTTTATAACCTGTCAACAGACACAACCAAGCACACAACAAGATACGAAAAATAAGTAAACTGTATAAAAAAATAGTGCATACTGAATGGAAAAGGGTCAGAATACAAGCCCAACTGTAAAGTACAAGAAAATTCAAAAGAGCTCTTATAGACACCCACCAAGGGTCCAACCTGAAGGGTAGTCACATCACTTGATCCGGTCATATCTCCTGTACGCCTCGTCTAATGTCCACCTCAAAGCTACCTCCAGTCCTGGTACCATCATCCTTAGTCAGCGCTGTCCATCATCTACACCAAACTCAACAAGGTGAGGGCATAACCCATGCAGGGTTGAGTATAAAGAGTCTCAGTAGGGACCCCAGGACTCTCAAGTTCTCACCAAATCCACAAAGGATAAACTAGAAAGCATGATGTAAACTGACAAACCTACTTAGGTATATTCTTATACATACACCTATGTTATCAAGTATACCCATCTCAACCATGAGGAAACATTTGTTCCATCCCAAAAGACCCATGCTCAACTGTTTTGCAATGGAAGGAACACCATGAAGTTAAGTACCACAAAGGTACTCCACACAGAAAAATACCACCAAGGTATTACCACTAAAGAAAGTACCACACATGAACGAACTCATCTCACACCAGGTATAACATTAGTACAGTAGTAGAGACGATTAGATATAACTACTGAATCATTTTACTATGATAAGAGGCATACCCACACAGGATCGTTGGGTGAGGACCCACACAGGATCGATCGGTGCTGACCCACATAGGATCGCATGGTGCTGACCCATACATGATCGATAGATATTGATCCACACAGGATCGCTTGGTGCTGACCCACAGAGGATCGCTAGGTGCTGACCCACATAGGATCGCTTGGTGCGGTCCCACAAAGGATCTATTTTTTCTGCACCACACAGGATCCCTCTGTTCTAACCCATACAATATTGCTCTTCATTTCTCCATGTCATGGCCAGATACAGGGTTCCCGTGCAAAGCTCGATTGTCTTCGGCATGGTCCGCCCCACCAGCCACTAGTCGACACTCCAAATTCGAAGAAGTCTCACACAAAAGTATCCCAAAGAACCGCAAAATCATAGGGGTCTCAACGCAATAGACAGTGCGTCAATTGGATGGTCGGTCTGTGAGTTATTAGCATTTTAGTTTCTAGGGACTGGTTGAATTCATGCTTGATCCAACCCGACCATTCCACCAACTTTATCCAAAACACTAGTGGAGTATACCAAAGGGGCCGTATGCCTCCAAGGTTTCCGATGTTGGAGAAAATTCGTCAAACAGATGCCCGGTGACATAGATATGTCCGAAAATGGGTAAATGGGTCGAAGTGGGTCCGGGTCTGGTCCACCCCATCCCGACCTGCCCTAGGCCGACCCGGTTCGGGTCCACCTGGCCCACACTAGACGGCCCTTCCTGGTTGCGGCGCAGTGGCCATCAGGGGCCGTGGGGGGCCACGGAGGTCGCAGGGGTGCCGCGGAGGGCCGTCAGGAAGTGCGGGGGACCGCGGGGTGGCACTGCTCTTCCATCACCTTTGTCATGGACGGTAGGGGTTCCAGTCTCTGTTCTCCAGTTCCACTGGTGCCAAACGCCGGCACCGGTCTCCTTCACCATCACGAATAACACAAAAAAAAAGAATAATGATGGAGGTTTCGGGCCATGTTTGTTTGGCCCGCACCCTCTGCATTCGAATCGTAGCAACAACTCAATAGAAACCTTGAATCAAAAATTTCAAATTTAAAAATACCATATGAATCATGGATCAACATGTTTTGGTTGATCCACGTTCTCCATGATTTTGATGACCAAGGTTATTAATCAAGAAAATACAAGAATCCAATAACAAACACAGCCTCGTTCGTTTGATTGGTTAATGATTTTCCCTAGGGAAAGAGACAATTTCATTATGAATAGACAGACGTTGGTGTCATCAATGTTTCCTAGATCATTATTTTGATGACATTATAGACGTTCCTCATCAATTAATTCCCCAAGGAAGATGTCAGAGTCGAAGTGTGCATTCTTTTTTGGAGAGCTTTCTCCCTAGGATTCTTCCTCCCAAACCCACGAAAATGATGATGTATCCTAAATAATATATTATGTTATCTATAATTTTGTTTGCATAATTTTCAAATTGGTTTAATTTATTAATTTAGTCGATAAAATTAATTAAAGGGGGTGGAACCATTAATGTGTGGAATCTCAAGTGGTTTTTCCCCATTAAGAGGGGAGTTTAAGGTGGTTAAAGACTTGGGTGGTCCCACCACTATAACCCACATGGGAGGTTTTACTCGGGTGGTCTCCACCAACATAAACTATGTTGAGGGGTTTTAGTATAGGTGGACCCCACCTCTCAACATCCACATAGGAGTTCCAAAGAGAAATAAAATACAATGTTTCAAAATTTTATTTTATTTTATTTTTTCACGAAAAACCCAAAAAATAACTTTCACCCTCGACCAACTGCCATCGAGGAGAAAGTATTCTTAAAAGAATATTGGTGTTGTGAGTTCAACGGTGCCCTTAGATTTCAATTCCGAGCACTGGTTCAAATGTTACAAAAAACCCACTCACACGTTTACTGAACGTACCCAAACACATTTCAAAAATTTATTCCTGGCACACTGAGCCTCGAAATCACATGCCATAAATTATCATGGACTCATAAGAATCTCATATATTAAAAAAAATAAATGAAAATTATAGGAATTTACATATTTTAACAATTCATAATGTTTCGTTATCATTATATATGACCAAAAGTTATGATATGGATACCTAAAACTATATTTTCAGCTTCTGTTACATGGAATACTAAGTTTCTCTTTTGTTACAAACAATTCTGAGTTTATTTTGCGCTATACGTGACACTATGTCTAAACATAAGATAAAAAGGAAATTATTATTATAGTTTTAAAATATACATTATAATGGTGATTATAAATAAGAAAATATAAATTATCGAATTATCTTCTAAACAATTTTATACAATATACAATTTTGAGGAAAATTTATATGAAATAAACATAAATCCACATTCTAAATAATAGAAACTTTTTTCCTGAAAAACCGTTTTAATGTACAGAAGTGGGTTATATATAGTTAAAATAAAAAATAATTTTTAGTTAATTTTATTAATGATATATATATTATATTTAAAATACAATATGACATTAATGTGTTGTGTATTCTAGAAAATAGATAAGAATACTTCTAATTTTATTTATAAAATGATGAACTTCTCATGAAGGTACAATTACCACCTTTTAAAATCACTGTTTTAAAAAAACATTTCAAATTTTTATAAATTATATTTGAAATATTAAAATTTTGTTCTGAAATTGGGACCTAAATATTTTCATAGGGATATTACTTTTGGTATTTTTCTAAAAATACTCAATTTTTTATGAATAGTGAAAAAATTCAAAAAAATTTAATTTAAAACTTCCTCTTCATTTAATTTCATTATGTAGATAAATTATATTTTAATATTTAATACCAAATATTTTTACTTCCATTTTAAATATATTAATCAATTATATTCTTTATTAATTGATTTCAACATGAAATTGAATATAAAAAACATTTTAAACCTTTGATCCTTTTCCCTTTAAAAAACCTCATACCTGACATGTCTGTGGGATTAATTTTATATTAATTATATCCAATTATGTGAATTGAACTTCAAAAAACGGATTAAAACTTTGTAATTAATTTTATTGATATTTTATAATAATTAAAACATAATTTTTCACCAAATTTATTAGAAAAAAAAACAAAATTAATCATGGTTTTTAAGAGAAAAGATGAGTTCAGTAAGTGACTAAATATAAACATTTAGAGAAAAATGAAAAATATATTTTCCCAACAACCATTTTATGGATATTTATTGACTTTATCCCATAAATTACGAATTTTGGTCCATGTAGACGCCGGAAAAGTCCGTTGTTCCCAAACAAAGCTCCGGATGCGGAAAGCGAAGTGATATTTGGAGTCAGAAGCCTGTTCCGGAGGGCCCGGAGGGCTTGCGCGGAATTTTAGAGGTCCGCGCGCAAAGTTGAGTCGCGGCGCGCAATCTTCCCGGGATGCGCGCAATCCCCAGGGCCAGCGCGCAATTTTGCGCGCCCCGAGCTCCCGCGACTCCCTTGCGCGCCGGGTCCGGATTCTGCGCCCGCGAAATGAATTCCGCGCCAGCGAAGCGAATTTCGCGTCCGCTGCCGGGATTCCGCGCCCGGGGTTGCCTATAAATACAAGGCGACCCCCGACGTTTTGGAGGTTGCCAGAATTCGAAAGGTCTCTCGTGCGCGCAATCCAACCCCTTCCGCGCGCAATGCCGATCTTCAGGTAACCTCTTTTCTTTCGCGCAATAAGGCCTCGGGGTTCGCCTTCGCGCGCAATCCCTTGAGCTTCCTTCCTTTGAATATTTCTTCACCCTAAGGCCTTCGCGCGCAAAAGAACCCGCTTGCGCGCAATTGCCCCCGGGGTGCGCGCAATCCGGCCCGATTGCGCGCACCCCCCTTCTCAAAGTGGCCATTCGATTTAAGAATGAGCCGTTGCCCCCGAGCGCTATCCAAAGCCCGGTGTGCGCAATCTCGATCATCCGCGCGCAAAGGGCTGGCCCGATTGCGCGCCAGCCCGCCCTTTTGCGCGCCGACCCGCTGTTTTGCGCGCAAAGCTCCTTTTCGCGTGCAGCCCGCCGGGGTCGCCCCTTTTCACCCCCTGAGGTTACCCGCCCGCGTGGCGCCCGATGATCTTCATCCGGGGTGCCCGCATCGTGCGTTGTCTTCCCGTGCGGCCCTCCAGGCTCGCGCGAAGTGACACGGACCCATCGGCGGCAACCATCGTCCAAGCTATAAAGACGTTAAACTGTACATCATTTCGTCCAAGCTACAAAGACGTTAAACTGTACAGCATTTCATCCAAGCTATAAAGACGTTAAACTGTACAGCATTTCGTCCAAGCTACAAAGACGTTAAACTGTACAGCATTTCGTCCAAGCTACAAAGACGTTAAACTGTACAACATTCATCCCGCAAGACGTTAAACTGCACATTCGTCCTGCATGACGCTAAACTGCACCACGTCCGCGCTGCAAGACGTTAAACTGGCAAGCATCTTCATCCTCAACACACGACGTTAAACTGTACTTCGTCCGGCAAGACGTTAAACCGTCCGCAACCTGATCCCGTGCTCCGCACGCAGGGTCCTCCCGGTTTGGATGTGGCCCCCACCCGCTCGTCTCTGCAGGGATGTCGGGATTGGAGTGGCCTTCACCCACGGGGGTAGAGTGTTACAAACAGAACGAACTACGTGGACTTTGATCCCTGTCTTCTAAACAGGGTACGTAGGAAGCCTCTCCGAGGTTCAAGCCCGCCACCTGGTCGTCCCGGTCGTATTTACGTCGGTTCGTCCATCAGTGGACCCCTCCTGGGTTCACACTTGCGTCGATTAACCTATGAATCCGCTCTGTGGGGGACTGCACGTGTGTATCTCTATTGTGCTTCCCCACCGCCTCGACCTCCATGTGAGTCGGCTAGCCAACGTCCAGCATGACGTGAAACTGTGATTCACCCGGCCGTTCCATCCCCCTCTGTGCGAGGTGGTTCGGTTCAATCTTCCATCCGGCGGCCTCGATCTCTCTGTGAGTCGGCTTGCCAACGTCCAGCATGACGTGAAACTGTGATTCACCCGGCCGTTCCATCCCCCTCTGTGCGAGGTGGTTCGGTTCAATCCTCCGCCCGGCGGCCTCGATCTCTCTGTGAGTTGGCTTGCCGACGTCCAGCATGACGTTAAACTGTATATCCGAACTATGCTGACATTGATCCGCGCTAACGCGCGGTACGTAGGAAGCCCCTATGGGGTCCAAGCTCTTCACTCCATCATCCACCCTGATCCTTACCCAGGCCGCCACATCCCGGTAGGGTCATGCCATTTCATTCCACTCCACTTCACTCGGGAAGCCGCCCATGTGCTGGCCCCAGCGTCGGAGGTTCCCCGCAAGGGGTTCTGTCATCTGATCCGCTCCTCGTGTTGATCAGTCTGATGCCGTCCCCGCTGGACGTTAAACTCGCGGCATACCCCGTGTTAAACATGGGAAGCTGAGGAAAACCTCAGGTGACACAGTTCCCTGCACCCAGTGCGGGATGCCTCAGGCCATCACGCCTTCGAGAAGCCCTATTAGGGACGGAAGGCAGACATGCAGGGTCGCAGCGTCAAGACACGCCCCCGACACCCTGAGCCACCCGGTCTCCTCACCACAGGTTGCTGCCCCGACCGGACTCCTTGGATCGTCCGGGCGGATGCAGCGTAATTAACCGGTGTCCATGAAGATATGGCGCCAGGAACGAGATTCACGAGCATTCTTAAATCTATTAGGGAGACCCGGATTAGGCGACGAGTTCCGAGGAGACGTCCACGGGAGGAGGAGCCAACATCCCATCATCCCGGTTTCGATCAAGGAGCAGACGCCCCTGAATAAGGGACGGATGCCGCCCGCCCTTGGAAAGTGGGACTGCGGGACCACAAGCCGCGCGCCCATCCCCTCGGGTCGATGGGTGCACGCGCGAACGCGTCCTGGCGGAACAGCGTAACCCGACGCACATCCGCACCGAAACAGAAAAATGGGGAACCCGACGTGAATCTCTTCTCCTCGATACGAAGACCGATGGCTTTCAGAGGTGTTGGAAGACCGGCATGCTGCTCGACCGAGCATTCAGTTTTACCTGCCAGGGGCTGGGGAAGGGAACTCGGGCACTCCGTCTTGTGACGTCGTGGGCCTGGGTCCCCCCCACGGAAGGCGTCGTGGCACTAATGGTTGGTTGTCGATTCCTTTTCCTGTCAGTGTTAATGGGTTCTTCTCCCAGCTTTCAGAAATCAGGTCGCCCAATCCAGTGCCCGATCGCCACCCGCCCACTGGCGCAGGGGTAGGGGAAACACCGACGCGGCTACTCCGCGCGGTCCAGCCCGTTCCACAGTCGTCCCAGCAGCCGCAGATGCGGGGCAACCACGCCCTCTCTCCCCCTCGGAGGTCATCCAAAGAAGGGTGATCAACAGCTTGGTGTGGAGATACGAGGAAGAGGGAGTCGTCCCCACTAGGGACATGGCTCGCCTAGACCTCGAGGGAGCCGTGCCTCACCACCAACGCCGCCCCCGAGGGCCGCGCAGGGAGGCACCGCTGCCTACCTAGACGTCCAACCACTTTGGGAGCTTATCCCCGGAGCGCTCCGACAACTCCTTCCCCTATGCGGATGAAGTGGAAGATGCCCGGGACTACCCTATCCGAGGTCCGCTCCAGGGATCCACGATAAGGGCTCCCACCAGGCCACGGCGATACCGCCGCCAGGCCCCTCAGGTCGAGGAACAGGCTCTCCACTTGCCCGCGCCGCTCATCCCGACTCGTCTGTCTCGACGCCAACGTCGGGCACGAGCGGAAGAGGATGCCCACCTTGGGGCCCTAGCAACAGCGGCCGCGTTGGCTCAAGCCACTATTGGCTCCAGTCACCAGGCCCCTGCGCATCCTGAGCAGGGGCACTTCTATGCCCGACCCGGATCGAGGCCCCGACCGCCCCAAAGGCAGGTTGGGTTGACTCTCCCGGTTGCTGGCCCAGGCAATAGCCACCGCGGGCCACCTCGCGGTAGCGCTGTTCGCCAACAGGGGCTACTCCGTGTGGCCGATCCAAGAGGCATGGGTCATCCCACCTTCCGATCTCGGTCCGGAGGCCCGCCCGGAATCATCTCCCCCCGCGTCCCCTTTGATATCTGTCCCGGTGCTCCTCGCACCTTGGTTTCTAGTCCTATTGGCCCCAGCACCAGTGCGGCCGGAGGACGCCAGGATAGAGATCAGTCGTGCCCCGAAGAACCACCCAGGGGCAGGAGGGCGAGGCGTCGACGCCGAGGGAAGAATGTTACGGAATTCCGGACAGAGATCCGACCGGTTCGTTTCTCTGATACAGAGGCGGAGTATGATTCGGCGACAGAGCCCTCCCCCCAATCCCGCCAGTCAGGGGCAGGGGTAGGAATGTGGCACGTCAGCCTCGTACTTCCCGAGAGCGAGATCGACACGATCCCCGCTTCTCTCCGAAGGTATATCCAGAGTAGCGGGGGCCTGGTAGACCCCCAAGGATCAAACTTGCGGTTGGTACCGGCCCCTCCGGAAGCGCCTTCTGCCTCGATCGGAGAACCCGGAGACTTTTTCTGGGGACCGACAGTTGAACCACGATCTAGTGCACCCTCGGCGAGCACCGATGCTACGGCAGGATGTTCACTCGCCGGCCCGTCCTATCGTGATGTGGTAGCCAGTGCACCGCCACCCTCAGAGGGCGGCCCAGGATTTGGAGGCCAATCGGCCTGTTCGCCGTATTCACCGCTGGCCAGCCCGTCGGCCCGGCGGCCCGCCTCGGCACCACTGCAGGTTCCCCGTCCGTTCCCAGCCATTGAAGAGGACCAAGGAGGCCTGGGTCCCGAGTTTGAGTCGTGGAGCTTCTGGACCGTCCTTGCAGAGGGCCACTTCCCTGAGAAGTTTTGGCCAGTCGCAGGACCGGACTTTGATGCACCCGAATCGCTCATCCCGGATGAGTTCGAATGCTTCCGCCGAACTCTCCAGGAGACTCACTCTCGTCTTCACCGCCTACAAATGCCATATCCCGGGAGTCAAGTGCACCTGGGGGATATTGGTGAGCAGTGCCGTCAAATTGACCTGGCCACGCTGCCCGCGGTTCGGCACCCCGGGTCATTTGGGCACCACGAGGCCCTCCAACAACGATGCGTTGAGTGTTTTCAAGTACTCCGCAAGGTTATCGAGGAAGCCACTCCCCACGTGTATATCCGTGGATGGGGGAAGTAAGCTGCCCTACGCTTCAGTGCGATTCGCCGATAGCCCGATTCACTGGGTGGCCCTAAGGGTATATCCCCGGGAACGGAAACAGTCAATATGGCTGACCTGTCGGGGGAGGGGAACGGTTTGGAACTTCTCGACGGGGGCTCTCCCCCCGAAGACAAGCCGTCGTGGGATCCATCGGTGAGAGTTACTCGTCATCAGAGGAACCTCCTGGGGCTCCCCGCACCCACTGAAGCACTGACGTTGAGCTGAAACGTCAGCAAAGGTAAAGAGCACAGCGAGGCTATAAAGCCCGCCGACCCATCTGCCTCCACGCAGAGGGCAGAGGAGGATCCCGAGAAGGCTACGCTACGTCAGCAGCTCGCCGAACGGAAGAAGCTGGTCGACCAGCTCCTCGCCGAGCGCGCTGCAGAACGGCGGCCTGACTACGGTGATCCTAGGCCAGGATAGCAGGGACTGGAACAACCGCTCCTCGACGAGACTCTCCCGGGAAACCGTGATTACGCCGTGTTCGCCGACAGGAGAGAGGCCATTGCCTATGGCAAGAGGGCGCGGTATGTTTCGCCACACCCTCCCGAGCGGCATGACTACCTGAGAGACCCCGCTCGGATTCCTCCCGCTGCCCCAAGGGCCGCTCCGCCCGCCATCCCACGAGCTGCCGAGTTCGACGACCCGGTCGACGACCCGATTGAAGGGCCATGCAATGCGCTCGTGGTTAGAGATCCCCGCCAGGACTGGAACCCATGTCCGGACGATCCGATGGCAGCACTCATTGCCCGCATGGAAGCCTTGGAGACTCGACAAGTGGCAATCCCACCGGACGGCAAGCCATACCCAGCATGGGTGGATGACATGCCGGCGCCTCCGGGATTTGGGAATCCCACTTTCGCCCCCTTCAACGGGACTAGAGATCCGCCACAACATTTGGCCCATTTTAACTCGAGGTGCGGGCCTATGTTGCGGACTCCGGCGCAGCAAGAGGCCGCTAAGCTTCGCTGCTTTGTCCAGACACTGGAAGGGCCAGCATTTGTCTGGTACAGCCAGCTCCCCATCGGGTCGAAAACTAGCTGGGAGGATCTTCGTAGACAATTCCTCTACCAGTTCAGTTCCACGACCCGAAAGACGAGTATCGAAGACCACTTCAAGTGCAAGCAGAGGCCTGATGAGCGAGTCGCGGACTTCGTCGCCCGATGGAAGGGTCTCACGTATTCCCTCGACATGCCATTGACTTAGGAGCAGTTGCTGACAATGTGCGTTGGGAACGTCAAGACCGAGCTGGTCCCTTCCTTGATCACTCAGAATTACCCCGGAGGGTTCAGGGACTTCTCAGAAAAAGCTCAACGTCTTGAGGAAGCCCTGCAACAGGCCAGCCAGGCACACCCGCTGCCTCCTATGATTCCTGCAAGGAGAGCCAGCAGGGCTGAGCCCGCTGCTGTGGCCCAGATAGAGGCCCCCAGGCCATTGGAGCTGCTGCCGGCGAGACCAGCTCCACAGCCTCACAGGAATCCGCCTCCACGGGCTCAGTTCCCGGCCCAGCAGCGGCAGCCTCAGAACCGGCCGGCCCCTCCGCGTAATGTACCGCCACAACCCAGGCGAGATAATCAGGGTCCACCTCCTCGGCAGGCCCCTCCAGCCCCTCGTCAAGACCACGCTCCCAGGGGCCCGCGATACCTGACCTACTCATTTCACGAGGATCAGGTCCCCAGTTATTTCCGGAGCGCCCTGGAGCAGAGGATTGTGCGACTTCCTGAGTATTGGAGGCCAGAGGAGGCACATCTCACGGATAACCCCCGCTACTGCCCCTACCATCGGGCCCTGGGGCACACCATCCAGAAGTTCTATGTGTTTAAGGATTGGCTCCAAGACCAGATTAACAACAATGTAATCAGGTTGGGCCCAGCTCCAGCACAAGTGGCGGGCGTGTTCGTGGGATCAGATGACGATAGCGGCGATGAGGACGAATGGCAGCTGGTCTCCGACCGCGGGTCCCAGAAGTATAAAAACTGGATGGCCCGCAAGACGATCATTCGCGCCCATGGAATAATCCGTGCGCGCTTGAATCAGCCTGAGCCCCCAGAATCTGCGGGTGCTGCTTCGGCATCGTCGTCCCAGCCTGCCTCTTCCGGGAAGAGCAAACGGCGGCGGCGCAAGAAGGAAGAGCGCGCCCCGCCAGTTCCGCCACTATCCCGCACTCTCGGCGATTTCATGCCCCCGGAGATGGGGATCCCTCCTCGGATCCACCCCGTGGTGAATGATTCGTCCGATGACAGTATTGGGTACGCTTCGGTTAATACCGTCAAGCTGGTAAATCCCTTCTCGGTTCCCGACGTTGAAGAACACCAGGTGGACCTCCCTAGCGTCCCCGGTCGTCGCCACCGTCGGAGGAGCCACAACAACAGGAGTCGCCGGGGCACAACAGTTGGTACCTCCAGCCAGGCCGTGCACGCCACTGAGACTAGGCAGCAGGCTCAAGATCGAGCTCAGCGTGCGCAGGCCCCCCATCCGGGGATGACGGATTCGCCTCCGCCACTGTTTGTGGTGTGGGACCAGGCAGAACCGCCTCAGCCGCGTCGCAATCAGCTCCGCCCTGCCACGAGTCCATTCCGGCCTCCTAACCCTAGTACGGTGACCATTTCCCGGGCTTCAACCAATGAACGGCAGGATGCGCCAAGCACCAGTCGACCGCCGGCCCAACCGGCGAGGCCCGTCATGCCTCCAACCGCAGAGCAACTTCCTGCAACCAGGGGCTCGCGCTTGGCCAAAAAGTATGATGTCCTGAAGCACTTGGCCGACATCCCAGCGAGACTCTCCATCCTTGAGGCTCTGCGCATGTCATCTGAGATGCGCGAGGCACTCGATGAAGCCCTGAAGAGCCCCCTCCAGTTTGAGACAGAGGTTGCGGCTGCAGAGGCCTTTCACGCCGAAACGATTGAGGACGCCGAATGCCAGGCAGTTATCTCGTTCTCTGGAAAGGATGAAGACCCTCCTATACAGGGGCACATTCGTCCGCTGTACGTTACCGGCCGGTTCAATGGCCTTGAAGTCCGGCGCTGTCTTGTCGACACGGGGTCCGGGATTAACCTGATTCCAACTCGGACGCTCCGGAGATTGGGGTTGTCTGAGGGTGACTTGATCCCCTCCGACCTCAGGATCCAGGGGTACGACCACACCGAGCAAACTCCGGTCGGCAAGATACGTTTGAAGACCCAGTTCAGTGACTTGGTTGCCAACACCGAATTCATGGTGGTCTCTCAGGACACTGCGTATAACGCATTGATGGGCAGGCCATGGCTCCACCTTCATGCGGCGGTTCCCTCATCATACCACCAATGCCTCAAATACTCCCTTAACGTTCGAGTAGGCGTGCTTCAAGGAGATGCCTCTCCTTTTGCCTCATGTGAAGCCCGTTATCTGGACGGGGACTATTACAAGAGCAAGGATAAGCAAATCCTGGCAGGTGAGGTCGAGCCTGTCGCTGTTGCAAGTGATCCCTGGGCAAGTTTGGATGACGCTTACGTCCTCCCGATTCAACGGTTGGACGTAGCCATGGTCTCGACGGCTTGTGAGTCTCCTGATGAGATGACCGCGACCGCCCGTGCCAGCACCAGCGGCCCAGCAAGATCTTGTATCCCCAATGCAGTTGCCAACGCAGTCTCTCCCGTAGACAATCCCTCCCCGGGTGGAGAGGACGTGGAAGATGCACCCCCAGCCTTTGAGGAGGGCGTCCCTGCCACGGTCGATGAGTTAGTACAAGTGAACCTTGGAACCGAAGAAGATCCGAGACCCACATTGGTCAGTGCCGCCATGCCCTCTGAGGAGCGGCAGCAGTACGTGGATTTTCTCAGGCAGCACCGTGATGTGTTCGCTTGGGGCTATGATGAGATTCCGGGGCTGGATCCTCAGGTAGCCGTCCACCGACTTGGTCTCCCGGCGAACCATCGTGGGTTCAAGCAGCCTCCCAGGAAGATGCACCCATTTCACGGTGCCATGGTTGAGGCCGAAGTTGACAAGCTTATCAAAGCCAACTTCGTGAGGGAAGTCCAGTACCCCAAATGGCTGGCCAACATTATGCCGGTCAGGAAGAAGAACGGGCAGATCAGAGTCTGCATCGACTTCCGCGATCTCAACCGCCACTGTCCGAAGGATGATTTTCCCCTTCCAGTGACAGAGCTGTTGATTGACGCCACGGCAGGGTTTCAAGCCCTCTCCTTCATGGATGGATACTCCGGATACAACCAAATCCGGATGGCCCCTGAGGATGAGGAGTTCACTGCTTTTAGGGCCCCCCAAGGTACCTTCTGTTACCGGGTCATGCCTTTCGGCCTGAAGAATGCAGGTGCCACCTATCAACGGGCGATGCACCACATATTCAAACCAATCCTCGGCACACTGGTGGAATGCTACGTCGACGACTTGGTAGTCAAATCGCGCCAGCGTCAGGACCATCTCAAAGATCTTGAGAAAGTGTTCGGCTTCCTCCGGTCTCGCTGCCTGAAGATGAACCCATTGAAGTGTGACTTTGGGGTCACCTCCGGAAAGTTCCTTGGATTTGTGGTAAGATACCGGGGTATTGAGATCGACCCCGAGAAGATCAGGGCGATTAGCCAGATGCCTCCCCCAGGTAACATCCGGGAACTACAAGGGTTCCAAGGCCACTTAGCCTATATACGCCGATTCATCGCGAAACTGGCCGGCAAGTGTAAGCCCTTTTCTCGGCTCATGAAGAAAGGTGCCACCTATGTATGGGATAAAGAGTGTCAGACCGCTTTTGAGGAAATCAAGCAGTACCTGCTGCAACCTCCGGTTCTGATGCCGCCTGTATCCGGGAAGCCGCTGGTCCTCTATGTGACCGCCCTGGAACGGTCCCTTGGCGCCCTTCTCGCCTAGAAGAACAACGAGGGAACAGAGAATAGCCTCTATTACCTCAGTTGCATACTCCTCGATGCGGAAGTCAGATATTCCCCCGTCGAGAAGAGCTGCCTGGCGCTCGTATTTGCCGTACAGAAATTGCGGCACTACTTGCAGCACCATGAGGTACAGTTGGTTTCTCGGGTAGACCCGTTGAAATATATCCTGAGCCGGCCTATGTTGACTAGCCGTCTAGCGCGGTGGGCTGTGATTCTCCAGCAGTTCGACATCAGGTATGTGTCTCAGAAGGCCATCAAAGGGCAAGCATTGGCAGACTTTCTGGCTGCTCACCCAACCTCCGCGGATCAGCCGCTGGATCTAGGCTTTCCTGATGAGGCCATCCTCTCGGTCGATCGAGCCGGTCCATGCTGGCAGATGCACTTTGACGGTGCCTCCCGGAGCCCCACCGGTAGAAGGCTCGATAATCCTAAGCTCAACAGAGTGGGCTTGGGTATCGTCTTCATCACCCCGGAGCAAGACGTGCTGCCATACTCTTTCCTGTTGTCAGAGGGCTGTACCAACAATGAGGCGGAATACCATGCCCTCATCACTGGCCTCGAGTTAGCTCTCGAGATCGACGTGCCCCATCTGTGTGTGAAAGGGGACTCCGAGCTGGTTGTTAAGCAGATCAATGGCGACTATGTTGTCAGGAAGCCGGAACTTGTGTCGTTGCTGGAGTGCACCCTCCTTCTGATGGCCCGGTTCCCTTCTCGTCCAGAAATTGTCCATATTCCCCGGTCGCAGAACGGTCGAGCGGATGCTTTGGCCAGCCTGGCTGCGTCACTTGGAGAGCCTGAACAGGATAACCTGATCGTCCGCGTGACGCACCGCAGTCTCATCGCTCCTGTTATGCCGGAGGGAGATCACGGCTCGTCGGTAAGTAATCTCACCGCGGTTGCCCCTGTACCCGGAGCCCCGAGTACCCCAGATATGGCAGTCGAATCAGCCCCTGATTGGAGGACGCCTTTGGTTGAGTACCTCCAACATGGCATTCTCCCATCGGATCGAGCCGAGCGCGAGCGAGTTCGATGCCGCGCATCGCAGTTTGTCCTCCAGAGTGGTCCCGGCCTGGAGCAGATCCTCTATAGACGCGGATTTGATGGTGTTCTCCTCCGTTGCCTCCAGGGAGTTGAGATCCCACGAGTCATGCAAGAGGTTCATGCTGGTTCATGTGGTGCCCACCAGACTGGGCCGAAGCTGTCCCACCAGATTCGGAGGTTGGGATACTTCTGGCCCTCCATGATCCACGACTGCATCGAGTATGCCAGGAGGTGCCATGCGTGCCAGGTTCATGCGAACTTTGTGCATCGGCCGCCGGAGCCTCTCCATACCACCAGGTATTCTTGGCCCTTTGCAGTCTGGGGGATGGACGTTGTGGGACCCTACCCGCCGGCGACGGCTCGCCAGTGCCGGTTCATTCTGACCGCCACGGACTTCTTCTCCAAATGGGCAGAGGCGATTCCGCTCAGAGAGGTCAAATCTTGTTCGATCGCTGACTTCGTGACCTCCAACATCATTCATCGATTTGGGGTGCCTCACGCTATCCTCACGGATAACGGAGCCAATTTCCGAGCAGCCGAGTTGAAGAAGTTGTACGCCAAGTATAACATTCGCTCGAACCATACATCTCGCTATCATGCGCAGGCGAATGGACAGATCGAGGCGTTTAACAAAACCCTCTCTAACATTCTGCAAAATATGGTTGGTCAGAATAAGAAGAGTTGGCCGGACAAGCTCCCCAATGCCCTCTGGGCTTATCAGACGACGACTCGCAATTCCACCCAGATGACCCCTTATTCCCTGGTGTATGGAGCTGAGGCCGTCCTGCCCATCGAGATCCAGTTACCATACTTGCGCACTGCGGTCTACAACCAGCAAGCGCCGGACAGAGCTGCTGAAGCCCGTCTAGTCGAGTTGGAAGCACTGGATGAGAATAGACTTCGCGCCTTGCACAACTTGGAGAGGCATCAAAGCAGAATGGCTCGAGCTTTCAATAAGAAGGTTCGCCTCCGCTCCTTCCTGCAGGGTGACCTAGTGCTAGCCCTAAGAGCGCCAATGATCCCCGGTAGGAAGCCACCCAAGTTGGAGCCCAGGTGGGAGGGACCTCTTGTCGTCCACAAAGTTTATCCCAATGGCGCGTACTCCCTAGAGACTATGGATGGTGAGCGTGTCACTCCTCCCACCAATGCTAGATTCCTCAAGCAGTACTTTGCCTGAGTGTACATTCGTCCTGCATGACGCTAAACTGCACCACGTCCTGCACGACGTTAAACTGCATACGTCCAAGCTGCACGACGTTAAACTGCCTAGCATATCGTCCGCGCCGCAAGACGTTAAACTGCCAAGTGTTTCGTCCAACATGACGTTAAACTGTACTACGTCCGAGCTACAAGACGTTAAACTGTTCAGCGTTCGTCCCGCATGACGTTAAACTACCCCTCAAGAACTACGTGCGGCTTGATTCCCATCCTTATGGGATACGTAGGACCGCCTGAACATTCATGTTTTCAGGCCCAGCCCCATCCTTCGGGAATTTCCATCCCACCTCGGGCCCTTGGCCCAGTTGCCTCTGGATATGTGGCGTATGGTGTGGACGCGGGGCTACGCCCTCATTCACGTCGGTTTGCTCGCCACGCTGTACGCCCCCACGTTCGGGGATGCCTTCTGCTCCCCCCTTTTTCTTTCTCTTTTCGTCCTGCATGACGTTAAACTGCACTTCAATAACTACGTGCGGCTTGATTCCCATCCTTATGGGATACGTAGGACCGCCTGGACATTCATGTTTCAGGCCCAGCCCCATTTCCCGGGAATCTCTATCCCGCGTTGGGCCTCTGGCCCAAGTTCCCCTTCTTTTTGTGCGAGGCGTATCGCGTGAGCGGGGGATTATGTCCTCATTCACGTCGGTCTACTGGCCGCGCCGTACGCCTCCCCCGTGTGTGGGACTACCTCACACCTCGCATCGTCCTGCATGACGTTAAACTGCCTCTCAAGAACTACGTACGGCTTGATTCCCATCCTTATGGGATACGTAGGACCGCCTGGACGCTTGTGTCTCAGGTCCAGCCCCGTCCCTTGGTTGATCACGGTGATCTGCCGTCTTTTGGTTGCTCTCAGGTTGAGTCCTCCGACCCTTTCCGGTGATCTGTTAACATGTTTTGGGTACTTCGGTCTATGACTCATAGTGTCAGATTCAATCCCGACAAGTCCTGTGTTGCTTGTCAGGCCTCGCGCTTCCTCTTGTTCGAGCCTTCACTCAAAGGGATCCTCGTTAGCGGTTTGGGTATGATGCCTCAGTGCTCCCCTACCGCTCTGGGTCGATTTACCGGCGGGTCCTGGGCCGCAAATCGATATGAATCCTACGATTGAGCAGTTGATGCTCGTTTGCTTGCCCCGTCTTAAGCTGACGCGATCGAATGTTGTGTTGCGAATATGGCCAGCAACGTCCTTGATCGCCATGTCGGCTCTTTCAGGCTCTGAACATTGGTTGCGCAGTCCTCATCACACTCCGCCTTTGTGCGTCGTAGTGGAATCTCGACACTCTCTTCATACTGACCTTCAGTACACCTCTACATGTTTGGCAGACCAACCAGGGTAATGGTGTCGTTCGAGGCTCCCATGATCTGAGCACCAAGGATATATGCGGATGTCCTCCCTAAGGGCCATGCATAGCTGGACCCTCGTCCCCATAATGAGGAAGGAGTCGCCCGAACAATCGCGTTCTGGGCCCAGTATATCTGGAGGCTAGCATCTCTGCCCCTCGGGTGATGGACATACGCAGGCCCCTATCCCAAGACTCTTCCCCTGGAATCTTGCGCGACCGCAGGGCTGGGTATGTACCCACCTCCGCCGTGTCCGCCGTACCGCAATAAGAGGATTCCTCAATGGTCCGAACCACACGACCTTAAACTGTGTTTTCTGGTCCTACCACACGACCGTAAACTGTGATCGTCTTGGCCGCCCGATGAGAAACGGCACTGCATCGTGATGTTCTCCTCCGGGGACACTCACGTTGGGCGCTGGTTAATAACCACGCCATTCATCAATGCCTTTCATGGCTTGATTGTTGTGGCGACGCCAGTGATTCCTTAATCACAGGCATGTCGCTGCACAAAGAAAAACCATCCACCTTTAAGGACAAACAAGAAATATCAAATACCGCTTCTTCTGTGTGTGAGGGTCTGACCCGCACCCCTTCCCCGCGCTGGTGCCCGATTGTGTTGCGCCGCGCTTCAAGAACTACGTGTGGCTTGATTCTCATCCTTATGGGATACGTAGGAACGCCCGGATGTTTGAAACTCCGGGTCCAGCCCCCACCTCTTAGAGATTCCCCCTTCTCTGGGGAATCCGCCGCCTTCAGGCCACCCTCAAGGCGTGTCCCTCGACCCCTTGCAGTGGTCCACTGGTGTCAAGAGTACTCTGGTTTATTTCCAGGTGGGTCAGGTTCAGCTTGGTCAGGTTCCTTCCATTTTCAGGCTTCATGCTCCCTTTCATTCGGACCCATCGCCTACGCCCTGGGTGGAGCCCCCGTGAACGGTTTGGACACAATGCCTCAGTGCTCTCCCACCGACTCGGGCTGATGCCCCCAATGGCCTCGGGCAGCAAATCGATATGAATCCTGCGATTGAGCGGTCGATGCTCGTTTGCTGCCTCATTCCATCAACAGTTAGTGTGATATTGATGCTGCTTTTCCGCCACGGTCGGCAGTACTCCCATATCGTTACGCCGGTGCCCCCAGTCCTTGAGTGAATGGCCGCATGATTCACATTACGTTTTCCACCCCCCATTCTGACCAGGAAAAATCTCGACACTCTTGACACTATCCCTGAGTGCATCTTCGCATATCCAGGGGATAGGACCACGATGTGGCGTACTTTGAGGTTCTTATGGTCCGAGCTCTAAGACCTTAAACTAAGATCTAGCCCTATGGTCCGAGCTCTAAGACCTTAAACTAATATCTAGCCCTATGGTCTGAGCTCTAAGACCTTAAACTAAGATCTAGCCCTATGGTCCGAGCTCTAAGACCTTAAACTAAGATCTAGCCCCATGGTCCGAGCTCTAAGACCTTAAACTAAGATCTACCCTTATGGTCCGAGCTCTAAGACCTTAAACTAAGATCTACCCTTATGGTCCGAGCTCTATGACCTTAAACTAAGATCTCCCCAAATGGGATTCTACGTCCTGCATGACGTTAAACTGCACTTTCATAACTACGTGTGGCTTGATCTCCAGCCTGATGGAGTACGTAGGAACGCCCGGGCATTTCGACTCGGGTCCAGCCTCAGGGATCGCTAAGTCCCGCCCCTCCTCGTCGCCGGCCGTCTGGCCTGACTTCGGGTAGAGTGGTGCAGTTGTGATATTCTCCCCGATTCAGCTCGGGATGCCCCATCGCAATGATGGGAAGCGACAGTTTCCTCGTCAAAGAGGTTCTGTCTGAGAATTGGGGTGATTCACGGCTAGATTAGTGCATCCGCCTAATACGCTTTCCCCACGGTGGCGCAATTTTGAGAGCGTTGGATTCTGTCCGAACAAATCGTCACTTCGCCCCACGCTTTGCGTGCCCTGTTGATCTGGATTTCCACCCTTGTGTCTGAAGGAACCCCCAAAAGCGGTATTCATGATGACATGTGGTCTGCCTCCTGCAATATGAATGATGACCTTCGGTCGGTCTATTGCAGTTGTTATGGTCAATCCACTGTCCGCCTACCGTCTTGGGCATTTCCTGGAAGGCCGACCGTTGTGGATGTCTGGATTCGGGACACGCGATTCACCCTTTCTCATTTCCCTATGTTCGGAAAAAATCTCAACGCCCCTAGCATTGTCCCGCTCGTGTGTCGGAACAAGTTGGGGGGATGATACATTGATTAGGCTTGATGTCTCCTTTCTTAGGAATGACCTCCCTCTTTTCTCTAGAAATCCAGGCCCAATTGCGGATGCCTGAAGCTTGGTTAACGCTCCCGCGAGACAATTTGTGGTTGAGCATGTTAAGCCAAAAGATGCAGATAAATATGGTGATTCATACAAATGGATCGAAATATTGAGTAGCGGAAGCAAATGTTTTGGGAATGGAAAAACAAAGCCCCTAGGGATTAGCGTGCTGGATAAGTCTTTCTAACGCCGCTACCCTTTGGCTGGCGGCCTCCAGAGCTGCTTCTCGCTCTCTGCGTGCCCTCTCCTCGTCAGTGGTCGCAGCACGCAGTTCGTCGATTCTAGCCTGTGCACGCTCCCACTCGACTTGAATTGTGACCATTTGTTGGCCCGCCTCCGTCAGCTGTACTTGGGCGTCAACCAGCTAGGCTGCTAGTTGCTCCACAAGCTCGGTGCATGTTGCGACGAAGGCCTCCTTCTCTGCCGCCTGCCCTTCGAGACGCCGGACTTCCTGCTCCACCGCAAGGAGCGCCCGCGTGTTCTCCGACATGTCCCGACATTGTGCGATGTCGGCACGCTGGCGGCTCTCGCGCATCTTTTCGGCCATGACATCACGGACCGTCAGATGGAGGCGTTGAGCATCAGCTCCCCCGGCACACAGGAAGCGCAGCCAGGTTTGGAGTGACCCCATGCGCCCCAACCACTCCGATGGGTCTCGCTTGAGGAGGAAGCGCTGGATGCACTTCCACCCCCTTCGGCGCGCTATCCGGCTCTCCTCGACCACCTCCGCGTCCGAGTCATCCATCTCCTCGGGGTCGGCAGGCCGGTAGGCAGGGAAGGCAGCCAGCAGGTCTGCTGCAGGGTCCACCCCTGGGATGTCCTCACGGGGGATAGGTTCCCCAACATCTGGGCGACCTTCTTCTCCTGCCCCAGCGGCGTTGACACCCTCGTCAGCCCCCGACCTCTCTCCGACGGCAGCACCACCGACGTCCGTAGCCCCCTGATCAGCAGTTGGTGGGGCCGGCTCGGTTTGAAAAGTCTATTCCGGAGCAGGCGGCATGTCTTCCGCTGGTCCACTCGTGGATGGCCCGGGTTCGGTAGCCCGACGGGCCTCCAGTCCTGAGATCACTGCGCAGGGCATGCCGTGGTTAGTCACGGATCGTCAGCGGCAAGCACCAACAGTAAAGGAGACTTACGGGAGTTCGGAGCGTCATCTTCCGCTATCCCGGTCGCCGCAGGAGCAACTGCAGCAGGGGACCCCTCAGCGCTTGTCAGTTCAATGATGGGTGTTTGGCCCCCGCCTTGTCCTGCTGGCGCCTCTCTTACTCCCGCTGAGGACGCCTGACCAGCATCCGTGTGCTCCTGAGAAAGGTGGAGAAATGGGTTAGAAGCTGCATAAGAGAATGGATGAAGCAGGTTGAGTAGGGATAGAAGCGGACCTCTAGGAGCTCAGTGACATCAACATTGTCAGAGCCGACCACCTCGCCGCTCTCCCGCGGGCTCCCCCGATGGGACCTTCCCTCAGAGCCTTCATCCTCCCCCGTCTCCTCCTCTTCCTCGGAATCGTTACTGTCATCTTCTCCCGGCGGCATCTGTTCTGGAGCGGGTTCGAGACCGAGCATCACCTTCACCAGAAGGGATGTCTCCCCACGCTGACCACGTTGGCGCGCGTACTCGTCCATGGCCGTCAGATATGCATATTGCCGGTTGAAGTCCACCCTGTCGGAGATCTGGGGGCGCCCGACCTCTGGCAGATAGATTCCTTCTCTGAGTATCTTTCTCCAGATGACGTCGGTCCCCAGTGACTGCCGCAGGGTCATCCAGGCCGACCACAGCGCCGGGAAGACTGCATCATGGGAGGGTTCGAGCAGACGCCTTACCTGCTTCCCAGGCCGCTCTTCGACCACCACACGCGCCCCCTCTCTGGGCGCCGAGGTCGTAGCGGCAGCCTGCGATGTACCCGCCGCCGAAGCCCCTGCTCGCGCCGGCTCCGCCGCTGGGCGCGCCTCCGTTCTCCCCCGTGTGGTGGCGCCTCTCCTCCTTCCTTGACGCCCGGTCTCCGCACGGGTGACCTCGAGCCGCCGAACTGGCTTCCGTAGAAGCCCCTCGGGGTACGCGATGGCCCAGTGTTCGGCGTACTCGGTTGCCAAGCCTGCGTCGACTCCGGTAGGAGGGAGAGTGATGACGTCGCCAGAGCCGAAAGAGGCAAACATCAGCCACATCTGACGAAGGACGCCAGGGTTCGTCTCCTCCCGGACAGCCGTGAATACCCTCTTCGGCATCCGTTGAAGGCACCCGAACTGCCTGGCGAACCGGGTTGGCACGTAAGGCTCGCAGATCACCTTCCCGTCGATCCGAGCCACGAGCACCCCGCCCCGCATGTTCAGGAAGTACTCGTGCTGCTCCAGCGGACCCTGACCGTTGTCGATCATTTGGCCAACGGGAGTGGGGAACGGGCTGAAGTTGAAATTGGAATGATTGCCAATCCGAATCCTCACGCCCTCCTCACTTAGGGTCATTGAAGTGACCCCCTCAATGTTCAGCAGGGAGGGTCGCAGGCCGTTTCCCGGAGGAATGATGGCGTTCGGAAACGTGTACCCGCCAAGGTGAGCAGCCACCCAGCCGTGGAAGAATTGGAAGGGCCCACAGATCCTTCGTGGTGACCCCCCTCGTGAGATGCGTCCCAGGATGGTATACAGCTTCGCCAACACTGGGACCCCGAGGTTGTATCTCTTATTGGCGGCCATAGCGCCCACCATCGCCAGTGTCGCCGGGCGAACGCCCATTCTCGCGTCCCGCACTAGCAGGAGCCACCCACTCAGAAAGGCGGCCAGGAATGCCGCGTACCAGACATTTGGGTCCCAGGCCTCGATGACGCGGTACCCCCATGAGCGGTAGTCGCCCGTCTCCATGACCCGCCAGTACGACCCGTTCCGGCTCCTCTGAGCCGCGGTCGGGCACCGCTTCCCCCTGCCTGGCATCTTGACCGCCGGTTCATGCTCCAAGAACTGGCCGAACCACTCCTTGTAGGCTATGTCCTTCTGGATGTCCTTGATCCCGAGCCGCTGCGTAGCCAGGTCAAGCAGATGCCAGGTCAGAATGGGAGTCTATGACCTGTCCTCCCAGGTGTTCTTCGGTGGCAGGAACTCATCGTACTGGTAACCCTCCAGCGGGATACCTCCGATGCAGTGGATGTCCCAGAGACCGATACCGACCTCCCCATGGTGAAGGTGGAAGGTGTTGGTATCCGGGGACCAGCGGGTGAACAGCTCCGGCCCGAGCTCGGACTGCTGGTAGAAGTGGAACTGCGACGTCCGCGCCGCCTCAAACAGGCTGATGTACCGCAGCTCCTCCGCGAAGTGATCGCAGGTGTGGCGTACCCAGAATACCCAGGCCCACTCACTGGTGAAATTGCCCCCAGACCGCAAGTCCCAGTCCTTCTGCCAGCCCTTGGTGTCGTCCGTGACACTCTGGCGATATATGCTCGAGTAGAGGGCTGGAGAGTTCTCCGCAGTAGGCTCACTTCCGACGATGGTTCGCGTCCTCGGGTTCAGGACATAGACATCCAAGTGTCTGGTCTCCCTGGCAGGATGCCCATTGTTGGTGATGTTATAGTGGGGAAGCTCGTCCTCCCGAGTCACCCAGGTCCGTGGCGCATCAACCTCGAACCCTGGCACCGGAACCTCATCCAGGATGCCGAAGTTCCTGAGCGGCAGGTTGTCCGACAGTGGATATGTCTTCTGGGCCGGCGTCAGCAAGTCGAACAAGGATTGATTGTCGGAAACAATCTCCTTGGCTCCGTACACCTCCTCGTTCGTCGCCATCTCAGCTCTGCGAGTGGCGGCACCCCCCTCATTTCCTTGATTCGCGGCCATCTCAGAAGCTCCGGGAGTCGTGCGGGTTAAGGGATGAAGCGTGCGGAATCGGACGAGGCTGGTAGAGAAGTTTGAAGGTTGGCGCGCAATCCAAGTGGACGGCGCGCAATCGGGAAGAATGTCGCGCAAAGTTCCGGGTTTTCGCGTAAAGACAGGGCGAAATCCGGACGGTTTTGCGCGCCGATCGGGGCGAATTTCGCGCCGGAAAAGGCAATTTCGCGCACGAGAGCATTGAAGCTTATCGCGCGGAAGGCCTGTGTACGGAACGCGGGACCCTGGACCCCTATTTATAGACGAGGCCGGGGTCCGCGCTGCGCGGAAAGCGTTTTGCGCGACCGCAGCGGCGAATTGCGCACCCGACGCCCCGTTTTGCGCACCTAAGTCCCGCGCCGCCCGGGACTTCGGCATTCCGGCGTCTCCCTCGGAACCCGATCGTTGCGACCTCTCGCCGATCCGATTCCAAGGGGGGGCTTTTGTAGACGCCGGAAAAGTCCGTTGTTCCCAAACAAAGCTCCGGATGTGGAAAGCGAAGTGATATTTGGAGTCAGAAGCCTGTTCCGGAGGGCCCGGAGGGCTTGCGCAGAATTTTAGAGGTCCGCGAGCAAAGTTGAGTCGCGGTGCGCAATCTTCCCGGGATGCGCGCAATCCCCAGGGCCGGCGCGCAATTTTGCGCGCCCCGAGCTCCCGCGACTCCCTTGCGCGCCGGGTCCGGATTCTGCGCCCGCGAAGGGAATTCCGCGCCCGCGAAGCGAATTTCGCGTCCGCTGCTGGGATTCCGCGCCCGGGGTTGCCTATAAATACAAGGCGACCCCCGATGTTTTGGAGGTTGCCAGAATTCGAAAGGTCTCTCGTGCGCGCAATCCAACCCCTTCCACGCGCAATGTCGATCTTCAGGTAACCTCTTTTCTTTCGCGCAATAAGGCCTCGGGGTTCGCCTTCGCGCGCAATTCCTTGAGCTTCCTTCATTTGAATATTTCTTCACCCTAAGGCCTTCGCGCGCAAAAGAACCCGCTTGCGCGCAATTGCCCCCGGGGTGCGCGCAATCCGGCCCGATTGCGCGCACCCCCCTTCTCAAAGTGTCCATTAGATTTAAGAATGAGCCGTTGCCCCCGAGCGCTATCCAAAGCCCGGTGCGCGCAATCTCGATCATCCGCGCGCAAAGGGCTGGCCCGATTGCGCGCCAGCCCGCCCTTTTGCGCGCCGACCCGCTGTTTTGCGCGCAAAGCTCCTTTTCGCGCGCAGCCCGCCGGGGTCGCCCCTTTTCACCCCCTGAGGGTACCCGCCCGCGTGGCGCCCGATGATCTTCATCCGGGGTGCCCGCATCGTGCGTTGTCTTCCCGTGCGGCCCTCCAGGCTTGCGCGAAGTGACACGGACCCATCGGCGGCAACCATCGTCCAAGCTACATAGACGTTAAACTGTACATCATTTCGTCCAAGCTACAAAGACGTTAAACTGTAAAGCATTTCGTCCAAGCTACAAAGACGTTAAACTGTACAGCATTTCGTCCAAGCTACAAAGACGTTAAACTGTACAACATTTCGTCCAAGCTACAAAGACGTTAAACTGTACAGCATTCGTCCCGCAAGACGTTAAACTGCACATTCGTCCTGCATGACGCTAAACTGCACCACGTCCGCGCTGCAAGATGTTAAACCGCCAAGCATCTTCGTCCTCAACACACGACGTTAAACTGTACTTCGTCCGGCAAGACGTTAAACCGTCCGCAACCTGATCCCGTGCTCCGCACGCAGGGTCCTCCCGGTTTGGATGTGGCCCCCACCCGCTCGTCTCTGCAGGGATGTCAGGATTGGAGTGGCCTTCACCCACGGGGGTAGAGTGTTACAAACAGAACGAACTACGTGGACTTTGATCCCTGTCTTCTAAACAGGGTACGTAAGAAGCCTCTCCGAGGTTCAAGCCCGCCACCTGGTCGTCCCGGTCGTATTTACGTCGTTTCGTCCATCAGTGGACCCCTCCTGGGTTCACACTTGCGTCGATTCACCTATGAATCCGCTCTGTGGGGGACTGCACGTGTGTATCTCCATTGTGCTTCCCCACCGCCTCGACCTCCTTGTGAGTCGGCTAGCCAACGTGCAGCCTGACGTGAAACTGTGATTCACCCGGCCGTTCCATCCCCCTCTGTGCGAGGTGGTTCGGTTCAATCTTCCATCCGGCGGCCTCGATCTCTCTGTGAGTCGGCTTGCCAACGTCCAGCATGACGTGAAACTGTGATTCACCCGGCCGTTCCATCCCCCTCTGTGCGAGGTGGTTCGGTTCAATCCTCCGCCCGGCGGCCTCGATCTCTCTGTGAGTTGGCTTTCCGACGTCCAGCATGACGTTAAACTGTATATCTGAACTACGCTGACTTTGATCCGCGCTAACGCGCGGTACGTAGGAAGCCCCTACGAGGTCCAAGCTCTTCACTCCATCATCCACCCTGATCCTTACCTGGGCCGCCACATCCTGGTAGGGTCATGCCATTTCATTCCACTCCACTTCACTCGGGAAGCCACCCATGTGCTGGCCCCAGCGTCGGAGGTTCCCCGCAAGGGGTTCTGTCATCTGATCCGCTCCTCGTGTTGATCAGTCCGATGCCGTCCCCGCTGGACGTTAAACTCGCGGCATACCCCGTGTTATACATGGGAAGCTGAGGAAAACCTCAGGTGACACAGTTCCCCGCACCCAGTGCGGGATGCCTCAGGCCATCACGCCTTCGAGAAGCCCTATTAGGGACGGAAGGCAGACATGCAGGGTCGCAGCGTCAAGACACGCCCCCGACACCCAGAGCCACCCGGTCTCCTCACCGCAGGTTGCTGCCCCGACCGGACTCCTTGGAGCGTCCGGGCGGATGCAACGTAATTAACCGGTGTCCATGAAGATATGGCGCGAGGAACGAGACTCACGAGCATTCTTAAATCTATGAGGGAGACCCGGATTAGGCGACGAGTTCCGAGGAGACGTCCACGGGAGGAGGAGCCAACATCCCATCATCCCGGTTTCGATCAAGGAGCAGACGCCCCTGAATAAGGGACGGATGCCGCCCGCCCTTAGAAAGCGGGACTGCGGGACCACAAGCCGCGCGCCCATCCCCTCGGGTCGACGGGTGCATGCGCGAACGCGTCCTGGCGGAACAGCGTAACCCGACGCACATCCGCACCGAAACAGTCCATTTTTAGGCCTTTGGTTAAAAAATGGGGGTGCACGTAATTTCTTTTCAAGATTACCAACTGTGTTGTCTCAACCACTTAGAAAAGGCCACCAACACCTCCCCTCATTTTAAACCATAAAACCCAATTGGGTCAGAAAATAAAATCACAAATTACATCACAAAATCACTCTTCTGATTATTTAATTCTTACATTCTACATAAATCTATCAATTTTTTTCCATTTGTGGAAACCAAACAGTGAATTCAAAATAAAAGGCCACATCCATCATCGAACATTTTTTGATTTCCTTCTTATACCCCATTAATTAATTTTCAATAATTATTATATAATATCTAATGTATCTAAAATATAATAAGATTTTTAATGTTATTTACGTTTAACCACACACAAATTTTGTAAAATTTGTTACAAAATCATCATTCATGTCTACAGTGGACTACCACCTCATAAACCAATCTTGTATGTTTTTCTGTTAACAACTTTCATTGTTGGGAATAATGATGTAAATATAGATTATATATTATATATATTTTATTTATGATGATAATATGATTATTGATCATTTATACCACACATAATTTCATGCTTTCCATTTTTTTAGAATATGATAATGTCATTTTATTGAATAGTGAACTTCCACCTGACGAATCGATGTTATTCATTCACTATATACATGAAATGTATTAAGGATTACATTAATAAAAATATTTGAGATATTTATCACATAAAAATTAATCTTCAGTTCCAATATATAATTATCTTCCATTCAATCTGATAAAATAATTAAAACAACTCTCATGCGTACGTACAACCTACCATCTCCAGGATCTATGTATTTTATTTCCTATTTATATCATTCTATGATTATGTTAAATATATATATATATATATATTAAATATATATGGTATTAATTTAATTATTATCATTATTTATATTCTTAAATCATGATTAATTTCATAGAATAAAAAATATAACAATCCAATTCACATACAAAATTATATGTTATTACCTGAAACATTCCTTGAACAAGGTATTGCTAATAATTATGGTAAAAAAAATTATAAAAACCCATATATGGTACGGTATATACGAACATGGTTCTTTAAGAGATGAATAATAATCTTATGTTTTTTAATGGATGATATAATGTTAATAATTGAATTAATTATATAAGGTAAGGAAATTTCGTCCCACCATTTTCATTTGTGACACCCACAAAATAATCACAAAATATTTATTCTATGTGGTGTATATACATACTATTAAATAAATTTATTATTATTATCCACAATTCCTATGTATTTAATCATCTATTTCAGTATTGATACTTTATGGGACTATGGGTTCAAATTTTAAAAAGTGGTAAGACAATTTTAGCTCAATTTTCATTCTTTGAAACACATGTTATCCAATACACCTAATTTTTCACAACGTTCATATACATACAATTTGATATGTTATATAATGAATCTATTTATTTTAAAAATATTTAAATCATCATTTAATTTTATTATTTCTAGGGGTTTTTTATTGAATATTTACAATGTAGTATGAGTATAAGTTTATAATCTTATCATTAATCCTGATTATTTATCATTATGCTCCGCATGATGTAATATTATGATCCGTATCTCAAAAATTATTGTTAATTTTATTCTCATGTTATTTTTGATATCATTAAATAATGGTACAATTTATTCACTCTTTTTTACATAATATAATTAAGAAACTATTTTTATGAAAATCCGACCACATTTCTCTCTATATCCAAAAAAATGATTTAATCAATAATGATGTTTTTTTAAAATTATATAATTTTTTAGTTTAAATTATTATATAATCTCATTTATGGTAAATGAATTTAGAAATTTAATATTATTTTAAAATAATTTTTTATGTCAAAAAGTTATTTTCCTCAAAAAATGACTTATATTATTTTAAAATATCACTTTATTTGACATCAAGGAGGTGTTAAAAGACACTTATTGTGAAATTATTGTACTCATTAAAATTTATTTTCCAGGAAATGTTATTTTACATTATAAATTATTCAAATGAACTTCAAATATATTTTTCCAAATAAGATAAAATAATATTTTATAGTTTATTCTATACTAGGGATTTTATCCATCAAAACCATTCTTTTTTTTTCATTGAATGGTTTATGATTAATATGAAATTTTATTTATGAATATAATTTCCAATCTATATGTTATACAATTATGAAATACTTATGAATCCCAATTCCATTAATGGGTTATTCTATTACAAAATTATTATGAAGACTGTAGCTTTTTAGTAGGTAATATAATAATGAAATGATTTTTATATTCATATTACTTCTTCTATTATGATTTGTTGTTTATGAAATCCATCTCATTTATGGTTCATAATATTAAAAATTATTAACAATCATATGTAACATGTATGTATGATTTCATTATGTAACTTTTGTTACCTATATTTCACTCTATTGAATTTGTTAATCATATATATCTCATAAGATAAACATAATTGGAATGGGAAGTGAACCCAGTTCATTATGAAAAATTTTATACTATGATGGTACATGGAATGAACCATGACTACTAATATAGTTATGAGAGTGAATCCATTCCATAAAGATACCCTTAGTTGTGATCCTTGACTACAATGGAATTAATTTTATAAGTTTATATATTATAGTTAATTATGTGTCTTATAACATTTTTATGCTCACTTGGATTATTTTATTTGATTCTTTTATTTTTCATGTCTTATAATCCATAAATATTTATTCCATGGCTTATATATATGTTTTTTATATAAAATTAATGATAATAAAATTTTATTCACATGTTATCAAAACCTTATGGTCAATTTATTCATACATAACACTTTTATTTACCATTACATAGAATTCGAGCACACCTTATCTTATCTTTCATTTCCCTTGGCAATGACGAATGGTTTTACATATGTCTAGAAAAAGGGAAAGAAATTGTTGGAAAAATTGATGATAATTCTCCCAGATAAAATATTGTATTTCATGTTTCCTAAGGCACTAAACTATTAATATCATTGAGCATGTACTTTTCAATGTGTTGAATATTGAAATAAAAAGATGTGATTCCCATGTATGAGATGCATGTGACTTTATATATTGAATCAAATGAAATTTTTTGTTATAACATTGAATGTAGGATGCGAATTTATTTATGATATCCCTAGGGATACATATATGGATATATATATGCATGACTCTAAGGATAGGCATAAGGATGAGCCAATGATTATGAAAATGTATTGTAATTTTGTTAAAGGATTGATCGGGTGGAGTCCAAGACATAAATCTATTTATATATGCTTTAAGTGGAAGTATATTTTATTTAGATGTTCCTATGGGTAACAACACATAAAACACTATATTGATTTTGATATGATGGGGAATAGGTGAATAATAATGGGCCTTGTTGGAAACCTGGTTTGACACTCCTGAGTATATACATTGGAAATTCACAAATTCATTATCAATCATCATGATGGATTTAGAAAAATTATGACTAGGAATAACCCCTAATGAAAATAAGACATGATATATTAACAAGTATGTGTTATAATTTAAATAACGTGAAACAGATTTTTCATGATTATATGGTTATTTACAATAATTAGTTTTTCTCACACTATGCATTTGGTTTTAGATGTTGACTGGATGTAAAGGATACATGGTGACATTGAATTTGATGTTCGATTTAGGGATTATGATGAACCAAATTGGATGATTGATGGAGAGAAATATATTTTTATTATTCTATATGTAGTATCATGATATATGATTAACAAATTAAACTTTAGTGAGACTCCTATAAATAAAATATGTGGATGAAATATTTATAAGAAATTTCATGAGGTAATAAACATAGATGAATGAAGACATAGCTTCATAAATTTCATGAAGCTGGGATAAAAAATATAAATGAATAGCTTAATTTTAATTGAACAAATTATCTTTGTGATGAAAATCTTTATTGAGTGGAAATTCTTTTGAGAAGCTCAATGTATTATCTGTGGAGAATAAGGAAATTACACAAATAAATACATTTTCTAAAGAATTTACTTCTTGACCATGGAAGAACCTATTCCAAACGAGTAAAGGTAATTTAATAATTAATGTATTTATGTAATTGGATGCATGATTTATGAATTGTGAAATATATAATAATTTTTATCTTTACATTTTTAGTAAAGGATTTAAAATAATATATTTAAAGGAACTGATGTCCTGAAAATGTTATTTATTGAAAAGGTCATATTTAATTAAAAAATCATGATTAAGGGATGGTAACCCTATATATGTTCTGAATGTTGGGAAAATGCTATTTATTTTGGATAAACATATGATAACTAACAATAATATAAATTGGATAGTATTTATAACCACAAAACTGAAAATACATTTATTAATAATGTGGTTTATGTTATCCTTTATAATGTTTACATAATTTTTCTATTTGTTTAATATATCCAATAATCATATATTTTATAGGAATGAGGAATAATGTATAATTTCAGTACAATTTTATGGTAATTAGAGTTATTAAAATGTTTCAATATAATACTTGATGAAAATTTTCACATGTTTGTAATGGGAAATTTAAGATTCCCATTATGATTTATATTGGATCAATATTAATATTATTTAGTAACCTAGTTTATAATACGTTGTAATTTATTCTTTGAGAAGGGTTACAAGGTTAACAATTTATGGAAGGGATTAATTTAAAATTTAGATAATGTTTTAATGATTATTGTATCTTCTCACCATATAAGTGTTTATGCATAAGATATTACCTACGGTAACCTTTTTTTTTGATATTTACTAAATATATATGAAATGAATTATCAAACCATTTATAGATCTAATAATGCATTAGTGATTTAGAAATGAAATAATAACCATCATAATGTAGAGTAAGATGTTATATGGAAATTAGTCAAGGAATTACCAAAGTATTTTATTGTGCATTTGAAATGGAATGAAGTCAATCATGTGTATATTCTCTTGAAAATTATAAAAGTTTCAGAAAAATAACATGGAAAAATATGTCTCTTTATTATATTCATTTATATGGTATTAATTAAATCGTTAATTTGAATTTTTTTAATTTTTTTATTTTTATCAATATCCAGATCAAGCAAATTATTCATATCTATGATATTTATCACTCTCTATAATTCATTATCATTTTCATTCATGTCCTAATCATCACCTATGTTATCCAAAATGTAAACCAAGGTATGATTTAGTTTGGGTAACCATTGTGATTCCAAAATTTATATTTTGATGGATGTTTTGGTATTAATTATTAATATTTTGGTTTCTTTTAATGAAACACTCAACTATTAATCCTTTAATAACATAGAATAATTTTGATGGTGAAATTAATTTTTCTACGGGAAAATTGTAAAACACTAAATTTATATAAAATATATTTTTTGAATAAATTAGAATTGATTGATGGATATCATTACATGATAAAACATCTAATTATTTCTTTAAACTAAAAGTCATGTAAAACAGTTTCTACATGAAACAATATGTTTAGATTGATTATCCTAAAATTCTAATTTTAACTTTTGTTATACACAATTTGAAGTACATCTTATGCGACACACATCTCTGTGTTTAAAACAAATATGAAGTAATATTATTTTTATACTTGTAAAATAGTTCATGTAGTGGTTATTATGATTATCATCAATAAAATTATTAAAATATTTTCTACAAATGTTTATATTATGACTTATTTAGTGAAAATTTCATTATAAATGAAAATTAATCCCTATTGAAAATAATGGTATATATTTTCCCAAAAAAATATATACTTGTTCCCAAGTGGGTATGATATCAATAAATTAAAAAAAAATTATGAATTTTTTTAATGAAACATATATATTTATCTCTTAGATAAGTTATTTAATATATATATTATGTGTTTTACAGATAACATGTAATAAAAATCTAATCTTACATGTAAAAAGATGTATTTTTCTAAAAGGTAGATTTATTAGCTTTTAATGGCACAATTATTTTAAAACCAAATATTTCAATATTAATCAATTATATTTTTTCAAATTAATATTCTTTTTGAAATCAAAATGTTGAAATTATTTTAGGGTGATTTTTTCTAATTTTTCTGATTAGACTTATTTTTATTTATGAACATTGATAAATACTAAATTCTAATTGAAAACTGCCTTTCTGTTAAAATTAAAAATATAATACAATTATATATTAATTATGTTTTAAATTATATTTTGTAAAAATATATATCAATAAATATAATTTGGTGTCATTTAAACTAATGACATATTGAAAATGAATATAAAATCATAGTAATTTTTTATCTTTTCCCTTCGAAAACCAGATATCTTGATAAGAATATGATATTACATTTAAATTGTAGTCACATATAAAAATTTATTTTTTAATAATTGAATCCATTTTTGGATTAATCATAAATTATAATTTAAAAAATTTACAACTTAACCTCTGAGCACAATTATTGGTATTAATCATTAAAATTAATCATAATAATTTTGAGAAAACTGAGTTTATTAAGGGAAAAATAAAAAAATGTATAGTATAGTGACGTATAATCATTTAAAAAAATCCATTTTATAGACATATTATGACATTAACCATTCCTTGATCGAATTTGATGCATTATAGTGGCATTGAGTAATGTAAAAATGTTGGTACAATAAATATCATTTCAAAAATTAATAGCTCGAAATCTCTCCCCTTAATAAAGGTCACCCTCCCTCCATCTCATATAACATTAAACAATAATTGTTTTACCCAGTACCTACCAAAATAATATACCCTCTATATTCCAAAAGTAATAGAAATACTACTTTGGACATAAATCTAACCATTGATGTCCTCTAGAAAGGACAAAAAAGTGATATCTGAAAAAAAAAGGTAACATTTGTCAATGATCGTTTTTTATTTCATTATTCATTAAACATATTTATTTATTTTTATATCATATTAATATAAAAAATTCATTATCTCAAATATAACAAGATGTTTTTATTTTTTTTATTATAACCTAAAACCACACACACTTCAATAAAATAGGTTACTAAATCATTGTTCGTGTGTAAGATGGACTACCACATCTTGAAGAGATGATGTTTGATTATTACATTAACACCTTTCATGGTTGTGAATAATGAAGGGAACACTATTTATATATAATATATATTATTTTATTATTATTATTTAATTATTTTTCCACAAATTAAATCTTTCTATCCATTTTTTGGGAATACGATAATGTTGTTCGTGTGTACAACTGACTACCACCTTGTGAGGTAATGTGATTCATTCAAACAGTACATAGAGTGTATTAAGTATGAGTTTAATAAAAATATCAGTTATTTATAACACAAAAAACAAATTATGGAATGGAAATGTAAAAATTTATTTCATTCAATATAATATGAAAATGGAAACATCATTCTTTCATACAAACGCCTTCCATATCCAAGAACGATGTATTTCATTTCTTTATTCTCCCTTTTATAAATTATTATAAATACCAATGTAATTAATATATATATATATATATATATATATGGTAATTATTTTTATTTATAATTATCAATATTAATAGGTCACGATTAATCTAAGAGAAAAAATATTATAAATGAATGCTTATATGAATAACAACGAAGTTATTACCCAAAATGTGACTTTAACAAGTTATTATTAGTAAATGGGTAATAAATTATCACAATAAAACCATATATGATAATATATATATTATTTTGGCTCTATAATAGAGTTACAATAAACTTATAGTTGTTATACCAGTGGTTTTATCATGTAAAAAGGTATTGAATACATACATTAAGGGATTTACATCTAACTTTTTACTTTTGCAGGAAAAAGTATATATTTTCCATCTCTTTCTTGTACATGGTATATATACATTCGATTATAGTAAATTATTATGGTTAATAATATAATTTATGACATATAGACATCCATATGATGATACATTGTTCATGCGGTTGTGATATCAATGTTAACAAAGTTATAAGATATATTTTTCTCAAATTTCGTTCTTTTAGACACATGTTATGTTATTAACCTACATTATTTTACAAGGATTATATACTTCCCCCATTGAAAAGATATACAATTGATCTGAATATTATAATTATAATTTATTATTCATTTAATTTTATTAATAATTGTGTATTTGGATTAAATGATACTAATGTTTTAAGAGTTTTTTCTACAATTTCAACATTTACCAGGCTTGTTTTTCATAAATCTTCCATTAATAAAATCCTATGATCCATATCCCATTAATTATCATTAGTTTTAACATCCTTATGGTATTCATGATATCATCAATAAAATTACCTTTTTCCACTCGTTCGTATTTAAGATAATTATGAAATAATTTGAAAAACGGTCATTCCTTATTTCTCCAAATGATTGGAAATTAATTTTATTCGTAATAAATATTTTATAAAAATGTTTCAAAATATTTTTCCAATTATCATTTTACATCATATTCTTTGAAAAATATTTTAAAATATTTTATTATTAAAAAATTAATTTTTTTTCCATAGATCCTTTCTATGTTTTTAATATTATATTGGAAGAATATGTGTTTAAAACGTTTTATGATTAAAAAAAAATTCAAAGAGGAAAGGATACATTCAAATGAAATTTCTTTAATTATTTGTAACTATTAAATCCTAATTTTTCAAATTGGGTTTCAAATAATAGTATTTTGGAAATGATTTATGTCATAATAAATTATTTTCAAGGATAGTTATTTTTCCATAAAGAATACACCATGAGAACATTCAAATTACTCACCCACATAAGAGGGAATATTTTGATATATTTTATTATTTATTGGGGAATGATTGAAGGAAAGAATTAATATTCTTAAATTTAATGGGTTCTTTTTAAGATGAATACTTATTTATAAAACATGTTTACCTTCCCTAGGTTATTCAATGAAAACCCACTTATAAAAACTACATCTGTCAATGACTTATTCTTTGATTAAATGATTATGAAACAAGTATCATTTCCAAAAGTAGTGATTTGATTAAATGTTTATCATACTCATTTCATTAAATGGGATTTTATATTATGTTAATGAAATCCATATAATTTTATGGGTCATGATATTTTTATTGTTTAATTATATTGTGGAACATGTATATATGATATCATTATGTGACCAGTGGGACATATATCTCCATCCAATTCATCACATAAGGATTTATACATCATGTGATAAATATTGTTGGAATGGTGATGGATCCTACATCAGTAAGGTACTTTGGCTATTTAGATAGTGTTGGGTGTGAATATTTCCTACTAAGATGGTACTAAGAGTGAACCTTGGAAAATAATGTTATTTAGGAAGTGAATCCAATCCACTAAGATAGCCTTGGTAGTGATCCATAACTACTATGGAAGTCCTTTTTTATGATTATGTGTTTTTGAAAATTCCACATCTTATAAATATGTTATGATCACAAGGTTTTTTCTTTTGGATTCCATTATGATTCATGTATTATGATCATCTAATTATTTTTATTTGACATATGAGTATTATCTTTGATATGAATTGAATGATCTTCAAAATTTATAATCTTATTCTCACACACTTATGTGTATGTAAATATTATGTGTCACCATTATATACCCTTACAAGACATCTAATCTAAACCTTTCATATGTTTCTGTTTAATATGATAATAATAAAGTAGATATGTACGAGTATGAAATGGGATGATATTTTTGGGAATCATTGATGATCCTTCACCATTTTAGAAGATTTTTTTCATGATTCCAAATAAACAAAACTCTATGGTCCTTGGGAATATACTTTTCTAATTTGTTTAATATTCATATATCGAGATGTAATATCTATATATGAAAATAATGTGATTCAATATATAAAAAAATTAACAATGAAAATAATGAATAAAAAAGAGAATAATAAGAGAGTTGGAGAGAGGGAGAGTAACTCAAAACCTATGACATTGATCCAGATAAGTAATGGTTATTTTACAATCAAGTGGTGTGGCATGTACCACCCCAAGATTGAGGTTTTCCATAATTTCGTGTAGTTTGGTTTTTTACTGGGGTCTTTATTTAGTCTAATTGGAAGTGTGAACAGTTGTAAGGCTTCTAGAAAACCCATCATAATAAAAAAATGGGATTTAAATAGTACATGTCATTTAATTTGTTTTTCCTAAAAATAAATTTGAGGTGACGTGATTTCAAATATATGGGGTCATGAGAACATATATGAAATGTATATAAGTTAAAAATAATCTAAATTAAAATCTCTAGTTATTAAAAATACATAAAATATATATTTTGTTCTCACAAGTTATATTCTTATACCTCTTGGCTCATAGGGTTTTAATATATGAATCATATGTATTTTAAATGTCTGAACTCCAATGTCAACGAATAATTGTTTATTTATTGGAAAACACAAAGTTTAGGGTTTCTTCCTCTCTTTTAATGTTTTATAATATTTTGTTAACATGATTGGAACCATAGATCAATGTTGATATACCAATATATATGTGTCCAGATTTCTGTTCATGGTATCTTGTTGTATTTTTGTAAAGGAATAGGATACAAAAAGTGTGTAATCCAAAGATTCACCTTGGATAATTTGTGCTAATACTATTGAGGTAACTAGAATCTCTCCCCCTTTACCACTATATAGATTTTGGGTTTTATATTTTAAAAATAATATTTATTTTTTTGGAAATATCTTGTGAAATTAATTAAAAAACCCGTTGAGATTTCATTTCAATGGGGTGGGTTTTTTAAAGAAGGGATTTTATTAAATTATGGTTTTATTTGTATGTGTCTCATAAATATGTGGTGAGTGTTCAATTTTATATAGAAAGGGTATTAGTTTGACATACCACTATCAAATAAAAATAATTGGGGATGTGTAGTAGTTGAATGTATGACCATAAAATATTGAAAATTAGATATGGATCATGGTCGAAAGTTCCGCTAGAATGTTGGTTACCTGATGACGACATAGTGATATTGTGACCTACCAATCCTGAGTATTGGGGGTAGATATTTTATTGAATTGTGGGTGAATAATGGTGTAAAATTGATTAAATTAAACAACGTGAAATAAAATGGATTAAATATCTTTATCATGATGTTTTATTATATGAAAGATGATTATAATTTGGCCTCTATTTCATAAATTGTTTTCTCCTGTCATATTAAAATGTAATAAATTATTCTCATTATTATGGAATGTGTTAGGCTGAATTTTGGGATATCTAAATTACTATAAAAATTATACCATTCTTGGCTACCATTCTATATTTGAAGATTCAATCTGTCGAGATACAAGAAAGAGGCATGTGTCACACTTAACTAGTGGTGATCCTTGATATCATGGTTTTATTAATGATGTTGGATATTTTGATTATCCACATATTTGTATGGGATGCTAACACTTTGATACCGAGGTCATTATAATGGGATTCATAGTCCTACACAATCATTTCCCTTTACAACATACATTGATTTCTTCATTATTTTAATTATATTGACTTTTGTGGTTTATTTAAATTCATAATTTAGTTTATTCTAGGATTTACTATGTATCTTAACAGAATGTGTATTTTGTTTATATAAAATCATACCCCACTATTCTCTAATGACCTTTGAATTTATATATTTCCTTTAGTGTCTTTGGGATGTTCCCTAAGGCTAGTACCACTTCTATTCTTCTCAATCCAATGGGGGTGGGTGGGGTGCTACAAATAGTATCATACTTAGTCGGGCAAAGTATATTTTGATACAAATGTTGCTAATTGTGTCATTCCTTGAGTTTTTCATGGTATTACCATTGTTCAGCAACATAGTTGGGTCAGTAGAAAATAGATATGACTGTCAGATCATGAAAATTATGATATAAAAATATGTAGATAACCTTCTAACACTGAACATCATTTTAAAAGGGGGTTGTGGGTACAAAATTATTATAACACACTTATTAGAGTATTTTTATCTCATCATCCTTCGATTATCTGATTATTGTTTCATATAATGCATTATGATAAGACTCCCCATAAATTTTTTATGGTTCATATGATATTCTAATGAGATTTGAAAAAAAATTCATCTATTGAAATAGTAGTTTCACTAGTTATTAAATATGAATTTAATAATTTCTATAATGTTTGGGAATTTAGTCAAGCCTTTATTTCCTATAGAAATATAGTTGATATTGTGAATTACTATGCTTATATATAATCAAACTAAGAATTCATTGTAGAAACTAGGGGGAAGATGTTTCTAAAAAGTGGTTGACAATAAACCACATGCGAAATAAGGACTTTTAATGAGTATTGTGAAAGAGTTTCAAACTATTTACATTGGAAATATAAATGACGAACCAAGGAAAATTGACCATTCAATATAGTTTCAGAAGAATAATACACCATTGTTTCATGGGTATTTGTAACCTGATAAGGTTTAAATGTGGCTAAAATAAGTAAATTTCAATTTCAATTTTCATGGAGCAATAGGAGAGATAACAATTATTTTGTAAACCCATATAATTGAATATAATTAACAAAAATTGTGTAATTAATAAGGTATTTTTAATAATGATATAAGAGTTTTGATGGAAGACATTGAGAAAAAGTTCAATATCCCATTATATCCCCACACATTCAAAAAATGAGACATAAATTTATTCATCATAAAGCAATAAAAACTATCCATGATTTCTTATTAAATATATTTTATGACTCTTGTAAATTTATCTTTAGAGGTTGTTGTTGTTGTATCCTTAGATCCACACATCTTTTAGTTAGGATTACTACTAGATATTTGACCCATGATATATGTCTTTGTGTTACATATTATACAGATATGGTAAATATGTTAACATTGGACGGAATTGATATTTTTAGTAATTCTATAGAAGGTTGTCTATTTTACCCAAGGTGTTATGTTTCAACTCTAGTGATGGAAATAACAAATAAAGGATGCATATTCTCATGTACACACCACACACTATACATATACTACAAAAAACAATTTTTCTTCCTCCAAGACCTGATATCTTATTAGGTTTTGTTTAGAATGGGTCATTGAAACACAAGTGAAAGGAATGTAATGCACCACCAATGAATTTACACTATTACATGATGAACAGAAAATTCAATATGTATTGATAAAAACAACTGAGATTAGATGGTGGAGTATGATCATCACAACATCAACCCTCCTATGGTATGATTGAAAAGTCACACTAAATAAGTTCTCAATCATATACTTGAATAAACATGTATGATTTTATAAAAGCTTTAGTATTTTATTCAACACCTCCATAGGAAATCCAGAGAAATTTTTTTGAATATAGGATAAAAATATAGGATGTAGAGTATGATATTGTGAGCGAGAAACTAGGTCCCTATATGGCTAAAGGTATGATTCCTATAAACTCCACTGTCATTTATGTATTTTTTTAAACTGGGAAATCACATTAATTTGTCTACTCATCTGTGGTTAAAAAATAGGATTACACCTGAAAATGATGCCTCATATCATGAATATAAAGACAACCCTCAAAAAATGGAAGAGTAGATAATTCAATTACCACAAATATTCCATTACCATTGATGATGCATCTTTTATAGATGTTTACAGTCTTAGAGATTGATTTATTTTAATTTATATTTTGAAAAGACTACCTAGTAGGGTTTAATGTATATGCAGAATGATTTTCTTATCAAGTGAACTTTACATTCGAAGAATAATCTCATCATATATACACGGGAGATATGGATATTAATGTTGGTAGATAAGTACCACTACTAATAGTATATTAATAAATCATAGTCTTGATAGTGGGAATGACCATGACCGCTTCTGATGAAATATGGAATGAGAATCATCTTATCATAGTGGATTGATACACATATTCTTTTTGAATGATATATTGGGTTACCCCCTGATGAAGAAATGAAATTTAATTTCATCCTACATACAAGAAAAATTCATATTTTTTTACCATATAATAGAATGGATCCACTAGAAGTATGATATTTAATGGATTAACATGAATAGTTTGAAAGTTAAAGATTAATTACTCATAATATATCTCATCAATAGACACCTATTTTTGTAATCATAATGGAACGTGGTACTCTTCATTTATGTGTATATTATCATAAATTAATTCCGTACATGGTTAAAAATTGATATACAATTCCTCTTATTGAAAAACTATTTGAACAATGTATGGGAGAATGATGGTTCTATAAAATTATTCTATTCTCAGGATATCATCAAAATAGATTCAAAATATAGGATATCCCAAATAACCATTTTAATGTTTATATCGTAATAATGAGTATGTCATAATGCATTTTTGTATAATGAACTACCCAAATATTATCATAGATTTAAAGGAACTTATCTTCTATAAGTACCTTGATTTTATTACTATGGTGTTTTTATAATATGTTATGGTGTATATAGGAAGAAATAATTTCATTGATAAGAACATAGTAATTATACATAGTATTGTGTGAGAACATCTTTTATATTCAAGGTTATCATAATGTGACTTTGGAATACAAGATGTTCATTTCATCAAGAATGTAATTTTTGAGGTAGGAATACTTATTTATTATATAATGATAAAAGTAATAGTGTCATGGAAAAAAGGAATGAATGATTTTGATGTATGAATTTTTCTTGGATTATTTGGATACCATCACTTATTTGTTTTGTATTTTTCATGGATTTCATCTCATCTGGATATTATGACAAGGAATGGTGTTCCATTATTATGAAATGATGAATTTTAGAATAAATATTAGGAAAAAATACTCATCTAACCTCAGAATCCATTCTAATGTTTCCCGAACCAGGTAAAAACATTGTGTTAGATTGTTATGCTTCTGGATTTTATATTGGTTTTATCCTTATACACGGAGACCATGTAATGGAATTAGTTCAAGGTAGATACGAGTGCATAAGTAGAGTTATATTATGCATGACCAAGAGTTTGTTATAGTTGTACATGCCTTAATTTTTTTTATGTATTATCTCTTTAGAGAAAATTTAATAGTTTTCGTCGATCAAATGTATTTGAAAAACATATTTTTTAATGGAGACAATAACATTAGGTAATGAAGATGCTTGGAGTACCTCCTGAGGTTCAATTTTTACTTGATATACACATTTTTTAATTGTAAATCTATGGTTGATTCATTGAGTATTAAATCATAAAAAAATGGTATTATAATCTTCTGAACACTGGTAGTTGATGACCATTATTCTTGATATGAATTTTTATCATTCAATATATGGTGAAAAAATAGTTTTATTTCCAGTAATTCATGTTACAAACATGATATTTTTCTAAAATAATCCCATATAATTTATTTTTGCTACATCGCCATTTCATCAATCTTAAATAGTGTAGAGAGATTAGATAATTGGTCAATAGATATGAATTGATAGTTAGGTTGTCAGAAACAGATCATAATTCATCAGTATTGAAAAGGAAAACACATTTATTCATATGAAATTTAGAAATTTTCTATTCATCCACGTGTTAATAAATGTATAAGGAATTTAAAAAACATTCAAGCAGGAATCGATGAAAGGGGGGATCATAGAGTATGTGATGAAACTATTAACATTCCAACTAGAAAAGACCCAAAATTAAAGGATAGATGGTATGATCCATTATATGCCTACACATGTATAGAAGTGGGATATAATTGCAATATCTTTTTCATATAACTAACGAGAACATTATGAAATCATGATAAAATATGGTTATTACTGGATCAACATACTATGTCATCACACATTATCCCTATTAGAGAATACTATATAGTAGTGCACTTGGAATATTTATATATTTATGAAGTGTGGAGGATATATAGAGTTAAATTTATGATTAAATATGATAGAGAGCCCCATTCTACTTCTCAATTTTATAAATTGGTATAATAGTCTCATGAAATTCAGTTGAATTTAAGAACAACATATCATCCACAGATTGATGGATTGTCTGAACACACTATTCTGCCATGTGAAGATATGCATAGAGAATTTCTAATCGACATAGGTGGTTCATGGTATGATAATATACATTTGAATGAATTATATTATAACAATAGATATCATAGAATAATTCTGATGAAACTATTTGAGGATTTACATGGTCTAACATATCATTATAATTAATTTTGTATAAATATAGAATAATAATCCCTAATTGGACTCAGTATTATTCTTGAGACTATAGAGAATATCTAGATTATTCCAGAAAAATGTGATTAAAAAAATTAGAAATAAGTTGTATGAAGATAATAATCACCAACATTTATCAATTGATGGAAATGACCATGTTTTAGTTAATGTGTCTCTGAAACATGGTCATCATCTCTTGTCAAAACTATGGATGCTATCACTATGATACGTGGGACTGTTCTAGGATATATAACAAATTGAAATTATGAAATATCAGTTATCATTACTGAAATGATTTAGTGTTTTTCATATTTTATTCCATGTTTCTCAACTAAATATGTTCACTCGGATCCACTTAACATGTTCACCTATGATCATGTTACTCTTGAGCCAGATGTGAAATTTATCCACGAACTGATATGGTTTCTGAATAGGTTTGAAAATATCCTCTAAGGGTTACATGTTTATTTTATGTGTGCATTATTATAGAATGTTCATGTCTAGGATGAAACATGGGAAATCGAAGTTTTTATGTTAGTGAAATGGCATCAATGGTTCCTGTTTTCAAAGGATGGAAATCATAATGGAGGGGAGACTGTAGCACCATCAATTTGAGGTATTCTTCTATTTTTTTCTTTTTTCATTTTCATTGTAGTGTATTAATTTAATCTCAATTGACTTGTGAACATTATTTTATGAATTTGGAAAATCCCAGTAAAAAAAAATACATCACATGTATAAGTTACAATTTTGCAGTTTGTTTTTCCAAAAAACAAAATCGTGGTGACAGGATATTGGGCCTATGCATCCTAGGAAAAATACGCTATATTTTTATATGTTATAATAATTGTAAATTCATGAGCCTAAAATGCTTAAATATATAAATTTCATAAATTTTTCTCACACATTTTATACTTACCTCTCTCGAAACATAGTTTTTCCATTGGAAGATTATGGTGGCTTTCAATGTCTATCCTCTGATACTAAAGATTCTTTGAGAGGCCCTTAGTGGAATCAATTGGTAGGGTTTTTATTTCTCTTATCATAATTCAGTATATCATGTTAATTGGATTGGAATCATTGATTACTTTTGTAATACCTATATATTTGTGTTCATGACATATTCATAGATTTTGGTAATGTAATTTGAGACAAAAAGGGATTAATCTGTGGAATCATATTTGATCATTTGAGATTATATTATCATGGTTTGAGGATTATCTACAAAAATAATTTACTAGATATTGTGAGATTGATATTTTTGAAATCTAATTTATGCTGTGTTAAAAATATCTTGTGAAATGATTGGAAAAACATTGGTAGTATGTTTTCAATAAACTAGACTTTGAATGTTGGGATTCTGTTAAATAATTTTTTTAATTTCTGAATAATTTTTTTATGTTTTCTAATGTTTATGTGAGTATTTTAATGTTTGGATGTACCATCATAAAATGATAATATTTTTTTGGGTAACGGGATGATGTACCACCATAATATAATGATAGTTGGAGAATGATCATGGCTAAAATAACCTCTATCATGTTAGTTTCCAAAAGATATCATTGTGATAAGATGCATTATTGATCTCATGTATAGGGTGGAACATGGTATCATGAGTTATGTGTTTGTGGGTGTGAAATTTATTTAATTCATCAAATTAAAATAAAATGGTTCCGAGAACAATACGTTGATTGTTTATTATATGAATGATTTTTATAATTTGTCATGTGTTGGTTTCTTATTTTTTTCTAATATTTTATTAAAATGTGAAATATTGTTCTATTTATAGTGTTATTTTATGGGAAGTCTTTGAAGAAGTCCTAATAAGTGTTATACTCACCCCATACTTTGGAACATTTTTTTCATTTTGAGATTTTATATATCGAGATAAATGGATCAGTCATGTTACATAATACTCTATTGGTGATCATTGACATCATGGTTTGGTTTTCGAAGAAGGATCTTGTGAGATTCTATAACTATTTCTCACCCTTTCCCACATTGGATCTAATACATTTCTACATGGTTTCTCGGTCTGACACTTTCATTCCGTTTTCAACTACACTTTTGTGTTTCCTTTATCAATAATTTACTTAGATTTGTAGATTATTTACCTGAATCAATTTTTCTATTCTATGATGTTGTATATCAATTGACAAGTTGGGTTTTTTTAGGGAAACGAAACCCCTTCTATTCTCTAATTCCCTTGGAATTTATTGGAAGCCTTTGGTTTTCTTGGGGATCTCACCAGAGGATAGTTCATAAATTCCTCTTCTGAGGACATTGGGGAGTGGAATTATATTATATAGAAGGAGTCTGTGGGTATTCCTGTGTATATCTAGATATTGATGGTAGAATTAAAAACATACCATAGAATCCATGTACCTCCAATTAATATATGAGACTAGGAATGTAACACCCCAATCTTCCACGGTACTCTTCTCTTTGAATATTGCAGTAGCGTGTGTTGTATGAAACTTCGAGTTCTAACACACACCACAACAAATAAAACTAGCTGTTATGAATAGTAATACCCACTTTTTGAAAATTTATACATTTTATATTTCAAAATGGAATTAATTTTTTGATTCGTAATATCGAAATTAGCAAAGGGTGTATTTTTTTGTACTTTTCTGATAACTTTCATATTTTGATGAATAGTGAAAATTAATAAATTTTAATTAAAACAATTTTTTAATCGAAATAATTAATAGTGATATTTTATGAATTTGAGTGATTCTAAAGTATAATTAGATTATAATTTTACCATTTAATCCATTGTTGGTCATTGTACATAATTTCATATTTAAACTGGACATAAGAAAGTGTCAATCTTTTGAGAGTTATTATTTGTTAAAACATGTTTTTTGATTCGAGAATGGGAATTTATTTTAAATTAATTTCTGCCACTTTAGTGTTTTGAATTTTGAAAAATTTATTCCATATTTAGAATCAGGAGGTCCAAATTGTGAAAATACGTTACCATTATTTTTAGACCTAATAAATACATATTTTGGTAAATATTTTAGTTACCATGGTTAAAGGTTCAATCCGGAAAACAAGGGTAAAAAATAAAATTATAATAATATTAAATTACACTAAAACGTGTCTTAAACCTTTTTTTGATACCTGTCCGACCATGGGCATCTTGTGGTCAATTTGGGGACCCCATGGAGCCACTTGTAAGTGATAATGACAGTTTATATTAATTAAGTTAATGTAAATACAAAAATGACATAAGCATATATCTTCTAGAAAAACAATTTTTACATAGGGTTATATATGTTATATTTTCAACTATAAATATTCATTATAAATATATAAATATTACCTACATCGTGGTATTTTTTTTATCCTTTTTAGACATTTAATAAACTAAATTATTTATGACACAATAATGATGTAGTGTTTCCCTCATTAATAAATGATTTAAATAAATAAGATTATAAAGATAAAAATAATACCCAAAACATGTCCAATTATTATTGGATTATTTCATTTCTATCATGAGTCTTCTTATATTCAACATTAATGAGTTTTGGTCCTTTAGAACTTGAATATAATTATATAATAAAATAATATATTCAATCTTTCCTAAAGAGCCCCCTATAAAAGTACACCACTTTTATCCAATTCCTCACACCTCTAAAGCCTTTTGAATCATCCAACCTCTACACACTTAATCTCCATACATCCCTATACTCTTCCTAGAAGCATTAAATTTGGCAGAAGGCACTTCAAGGGTCCTTTTTGGTTCAAACCAAAGGGAGCTACCCAAATTAAAGGTAACAATTTCTCTTAACTTCATTTCGTTTATTTTACATCTCCTACCCCTAAACTCTTCTTCATCATTACTTTTGTAACAAAACCAGTATACTAAATATACTAGGATACTGTTATGAGAAGTATTTTAACTACACTTACACACACCTCCATCTAATGGGTGAAGAAAATAATGTTTTTTGTTGATGGTAACCAAAACCCTCACGAAACGATGATTGTTCAATTATATCCTACCTCCTCTCAAGGTGACAATTATGATGGAACTATAATTAAATATGATGTTAATGATACTTATTTTATATATAAGCTTCTTTAATCACATTTTATAGCGTACCATTGTTCGTTTCATGTTATATATATACTATAATTTCAATTGAGGAGGTGCAGACTACCGCCCCCTCAAAGTGATATGACTCGTTCATACCATACATGAAACATATGAAGGATTGTATTAATGATCATAAGTAACATATATAAGATATTATATTATAATTTAATAATAAAATACCTATGTATCATTTGGTTTCCGTTTCTCTTAAAATGAAAAATTAAAGGGAAGTAGCATTCGTGCGTACGTACGGACTACCATCTCGACGAACATGATAAGATTCATTCCCTAGTGTATCCATTCTTGAATAATTTCATTTTATGATTCAAAATAATATTTAAGGACTTTATATAATTCTTTATATGAAAAATATACAACCTATGGATAACAAATAGGGCTTATGTAACAAAACATATAAAAGAAAATGAGTACGTGAACACCCGAAACAACGATTACACTAAAATATTATTAACAAAGAAATATTAAAAGATCACATATAATATCAAATTTATATACATGATTCTTGTGTAATTTATAAAAATGATTTTACTATTATACAATAGGGTAACCTACCCTCTACCAAAGAAAAGTACAAGGTAAGGGGTTTTCATATCACTCTTTATTCCCATGAGATTCGTACAATATTGCGACTATTACCTTTTGTGTGGTGTATGTACTGCCCATAATTGTATTCTTTGTGTAATACACATTAATTTATTTGTATTTACATATTCATTGTATGATACCTCTTTCATGGGGTGTATTTTTCATTTGTTACCAAATTTTTAAGGGTTAATTATAAAATCTTTTCATTATCTGAGATTTTTTATACGTAATTATCTCCTGAGACCTCTTTATCATCCACATACATGTTTCTTAAAAATGTATTTCAAAAAAAATTTACTATTTTTTATAAAATGGGTTATTGTTATTTATACCCTTATGTTTTTTTGAAAAGAATCTTTACGTTGTTTTCTAAATGATGTACTTCTGAACCTTTTCGAGAAATTTATGGTAAGAATGTCTTTTTTATCTTATACGGCGGGTGCGGTTATTTTCCACCATTATAAAATCATCAAAGATTCCCTTACAAGCTTATAAGAATATTTTCAAAGTAAATGTTTTATTTTATAATTATGTTACTCTTAAATGATTTCAAAATAGAAAGAGGTATTATTCTAAAAAGGGTTTTGATTTCATCTATGTCAACATGCTTTTATGGATCTTAAGTTTATTTGAAGATGATTCATTATGATACAAAACATACATATTGTATTGAAGGTTTTGTGATATGTTTGACTATAGATGTTCTATTCATGGTTTATGGTTAAGGTGTTGAAATTTCGTATTCTAGTTTTAATACGATTGTTTATGATATGTTTCATTCATTTCATATGTGGAATGTATTGGAATTATTAAGTGATTTGTGGAGCCCGCTATATCTCCTTGATGCATCAGTAGGTCTCATTAGACAACTAGATGTGGAATTGGCTGAGGCCCTTTCCAAATTTGATATATGGTTTTGGCCGAGGCCTTAATCATTTTTAGACATCTTTTCCGACGCCTTAAAAATATGTTTCAGAATGTCCAGCATTATATACTAACTCATTATGAAAATAATATTGATTGCTCATGTGGTCATTCAACTGGTAGAATACCCATGATTATGTTTTATAATTGCATTATTTACTCACCTCGTATTCCTGCCATAAAAGTATTAATGTTTATTATTTCTAAATGCATGTGGTTTCAATTATTCACCATGCTTAGTATTTATGTTATCTTCTTCTGTATTTCTTACCCTTACTGAGCATTTGAGCTCACCCCTTTCGATGTTCTATATTTCCCAGGATATGAAGAAGTGTATTATGATTTATATGCAGAGTTATGATAAAGGGAATAATGGAGTTCTCAACTAACTATTTACAATATGTTTTATGTTTGAAATTTAAATGTAAGGTTAACTTATGTAATCTATTTTCCAAGACTTCTAAACCGATCGGTCCTTTGGGACTTGATTCTTGTAATCATGCCAATGTATTAAAATAATGCACCGACTATTGGTAACTAGGGTCAGAGCATTACAGTTCGTATTAGAGGAAGTTAGAAATTACCTTGGAAGCTAGATTTAGATAAACTATGATTAGAGCACACAGACCTAAGATAAACATTGATGATTATTATAGAAGAAATTTCTAGAATTTTGGTAATATAGAGAGTTTTTTAGTTTTACAAGAAAATACATCCCTGTCTAGATACGAGTAGGTAGAGGCTGTTGTGGCATAGATATACCTAGAGGTAAACCTGAAAACATCACTTTGAGCTAGACTCGAATGGTAACTGGTGCACGACAACGGGCCTTGCTGCACTCATGGTTACGAAACTCTTGGGGATATGCTTAGGATAATTCCCAATTTCATTACAAACCATTACGAAGGGTTTATGAGTATATACTTCCTCAAAAAAATGTTTTTATAATTATATATTATATCCATAAACATTTCAATCTAAGTTAGGTATTTTAGAAGTTTGGAATTATTCATTGCAATTCATAAACTGACCTAGTGTATGCCACTGTATAGAAATGGCGCCCAGTATAAGAAATGTGAACTCCTACAATACTTATGATCCAACAATTAAAAAGTATCATATCTTTCATAGTATTATGTCAAAATTTAGAATGGAAATTATCTCTCATGTATTCTCAACATATGATGAAATATTATCCTGTGTTAAAAAGATATGAAAAGAATTATCTGGGTCCAATGGATTTGATCGGAAGAAAGAGAAGAAAAATATGGAAGAGAGAAAGATGGATAAAGGGAAGAGGGAAAAGAAAAATGTTTCCCATATGTGATAACTGTGGGAAGAAATACCCTGGAACTTTCTTGAAGGGAAGGAGAGTTTTTTTATAATTGTAGAGAAAAAGGACACCATGAATGTGACTGCAAGGGTAAGAAAAAGGTTTCAAATGTACAGTTCTTCATCTACAAGGATTTGGGACACTACACGAACCAATTTCCAAATAATCAGAGTATGCCCCAAATGAAGATATTAGATAATAATAATGTTATGACACTAACACAGATGAGGAGGAATGATTAGAGTTATTATTTTGTTATTATAGAATTATGTCATTTGAGTGTTGTATCAAAAATGTACTGGTTATAATAATTATGGAGTATAAAAGGAGTGTACTGCAGTACTGTTTCATTAAAGACATGATATTGTGTGGAACCATGAAAAGTGAATCAATATCATGTTAAATTTTTGGACAATATATAGTGGAGATAAAGATAAACCATTATATGGTTCTGATACTGAAGTAGTGATTTTGGAATAATACATGTTTGATTTGGATAAATTATAATAGATATTGTTGACTACCTTGAAACTGATTAATGCTTTGTATATTCCATCATTGTTGGAGTTTAAAAAATTTCTGGATAGAAGGAGTATATCCAGTATTCTATAAGGAATAAGGGATCATGAATGTAACCAATAAGGTTTTATGGTAATTCAGGATGTTGTAGTGTTTTAAAAGAATACAAGATGAAGGTGTTCACATGTTATTACATGGAAAAAGGGATCTTAATTTTTTTACCTTCCTTATAAATTTTGGACTATGAGTTTGGACAAAAGTATTTTGGATAATTCTAGTTTGAGATTATTTTTTGATTTCCCTAAAAGGATAACCCATAGGTCAGGCGGCAACCCATCGCGTCCGGCAAGTCCGTGAGACTTGAACTCACAACCAAAGGGCGATAATGGTGTATCACCTACAACTAGCCCATGTTTTTTACTAGATTAAATAATGTAGGCTTTTTAAAAAAAAAATTCTAGTAGATGAATTATAAATTCATTTTTTAACCCTATACGAATAGTATAAATAGAATATTATTTTTAAGTTCTATTATCTTTTAGAGTGAAAGATGAGTTTATGGTAGAAATTAGTTAAAGGATGTGACTCTACTTGTAAAATATATATTTTTCTTCTTATCTCATTATATAAAGATATTAATGAAGATATCTTAAAAGCAAAAATGTGTTATCCTAATACAATATGTTTTGTTGAACCGATGGTATTTTCAATCATCATAGATTAATGAATTTTAGCCCCTCAATTTTACACTTGTTTGTGATTGATGACCTCAATCACTACATATAAATATTTACGTTTTCCCTCAAATTATATGTCATTAATTGACGCCAATGTTCTCCTAATATAGTTCATAATTTTTTGGGGACCCTTTCATTTCCCTTTTCCTCTTATTAAGACTAAATTTTATTAACCTAATTTTTGATGTGGGGTTTCCCAAAGGTATTTCTTATTTTCAACCATTTATTTTTCAAAAATAATTTCAAATTTCGTGGATGAAATTTAATGAAGGAGGGGAGAATGTAAAACCCTATGATTACATGGTACGCTTCTCTTTGAATAATGCAGTTGTGTGTGTTGTACGTAACTTCGAGTTCTAACACACACCTCAACCAATCAAACTAGCTGTTATGAATAGTAATATCCACTTTTTGAAATTTTATACATTTCAACTTTCAAAATGGAATTCATTTTTTGGATTCTAAATATCTAAATTAGCTTAGGGTGAAATTTTGTTACTTTTCTGATAACGTTCATATTTTGATGAATAGTGAAAGTTAGTAAATTTTAATTAAAAACAAATTTTTTAATCGAAAACATTAATAGTGATAAATAATGAATTTGAGTGATTTTAAAGTATAATTATATTATAATTTACGATTTAATATAATGTTGGTCATTGGACATAATTTCATATTTAAACTGTACATAAGAAAGTGTAAATCTTTTGATAGTTATTATTTGTCAAAAACACGCTTTTTGTTTCGACAACCGGAATTAATTTTAAATTATTTTCTTCCACTTAATTGTTTTGAATTTTGAAAAATTAATTCCGTATTGATAATCAGGAGGTCTCAATTGTGTAAATAGATAACTTTTATTTTTAGACATTTTGAATAATTACTTCGGTAAATATTTTATTTAACATGGTTAAAGGTTAAATCCGGTAAATAAGGGTAAACATATTTTATTATAATAACACTAAATTATACTAAAACGTGTCCTAACCCTATTGGATGATACATTTCCGACCATGGGCATCTTTAGGTTGATTTGTGGACCCCATGGAGCCACTTTTAAGTGATAATGACACTTTATATTAATTATGTTAATGTAAATACAAAAATAACATAAGCGTATATATTTTAGAAAAAAAATTACATAAAGTTATATATGTTATATTTTCAACTATAAATATTAATTAGAAATATAAGATGATTTCCTAAATCATGGAATTTTTTTTATAATTTTTGGACATCTGATAAACTATATTATTTATGACATAATAATGATGTAGTGTTTACCTCATTAATAAAATATTTAAATAAATAATATTATAAAGACTAAAATAATACACAAAACCTGTCCAATTCTTATTGGATGATTTAATTTCGATCATGAGTCATATTATCGTCAACTTTAATGAGATTTGGACCTTTATAAGCCGAATATCATTATATAATAAACTAATATTTTCAATCTTTCTTAAAGAGACCCTTGCCCCCTTATAAAAGTACACCACATCTAACCAATTCCTCACACCTCTCAAGCCTTTTTTATTGTCCAACCTCTACCCAATTAAGATCCCTATATCCTTATCCTTCTCCTAGAAGCCTTACTTTAGGCATAAGGCACTTCAAAATTCATTTTTGGTTCAAACCAAAGGGGGTTACCCAAATTTAAGGTAATAATTTTTCTTAGCTTCTTTTCTATTATTTTAGTTCTCCAACCCATAAACTCTTCTTATTCATTCCTTTTTTAACAGAACTAGTATAATCAATATATTAAGATATTTTTATGAGATGTATTTGAACTACACATTCACACACATCAATATAATGGGTGAAGAACATAATGTTTTTGTGGATGGCAACCAAACACCTCAAGAATTGATGATTGTAAAATAATATCATACCTCCTCTCATTGTGGACATTATGATGGATCTATAATTAAATATGATATTAATGATATTTATTTTATATATAAGATTATATAATTCCATTTAAAAGAATACCATTCTGCTTTTCATGCTGTATGTATATTCGATAATGTCATTTGAGGAGGGGCAGACTTCTGCCCCCTCAATGTGATATGACTCATTCATACCATACATGGAACATATAAAGGACGGTTTTAATGACCATAAGTAACATATATAAGATATTATATTATACTGGAATAATAATATCCCTTTTTTATTATTTGGTTTTTATTCTTTTAAAATGAAAAATGAAATGAAAGTAGCGTTCGTGCGTACGTACGGACTACCGTCTCCACGAACGCAATGAGATTCATTCCCATCGTATCCAATCAAGAATAAATTCATTTGATGAATAAAAATAGTGTTTAAGGACTTGATATAATTCTGGATATGAGTAAGATACAAACTATGGATAAAATACATGGCTTATGTAACAAAACATATTAATGAAAACAAGTAAGTGAACACTCGAACAACGAAAATACTAAAATATTATTAATAAACTAATATTAAAAGATCCTATATGATATCATATTTATGTATATGATTCTTTTGTAATTTAATAACAATGATTTAACTATTATACATGAGGTTAAGCTACCCTCTACCAAGTAAAAGTATATGGTATGGGGTTTTCATCTCACTCTTTATTCCCATGAGATTGGTACCATATTTCCACTATAACCTTTTGTGTTGTGTATGTACTGCCCATAATTTAATTCGTTGTGTAATACACTTTAATTTATGTGTACTTACATATTAATTGTAAAATTCCTCTTTATTGGGGTGTATGTTTCGTAAGTTACCTAATTGGTAACAGTTAATTCTACAATCTATTAATTATCCGTGGTTGTTTATACGTAATTATCTACTGGGACCTATTTATCATCCACATCCATATTTCTTAAAAATTTATTTCATAACATTTTTTTTATTTTCTATACAATGGGATAATGTCATTTATTCCCTTATGTTTTTTTAAAGGAATCATTACGCTGTTTTCCCGACAATGTACTTTTTAACCTTTTCGACAAATTTAAGGTAAGAATGTCTTTTTTAACTTCTACTTTAGGTGCGGTTTTTTTACACCATTGTAAAATCATCAAAGATTACCTTACAATATTATAATAATATTTTTAAAGTAAATGTTTTATTTTATAATTATGAGACTCTTAAATTATTTCAAAATAGAAAGAGTTATTTTTCTAAAAAGGGTTTTGATTTCATCTATGTCAACATCCTTTGATGGATCTTATGTTTATTTGAAGTTGAATTATTATGATACAAAACTTCCATATTATATTGAAGGTTTTGTGATATGTTTGTCTGTGGTTGTGCTATTCATGGTTTTTGGTTAAGGTATTTAAATTTTGAATTCTAGTTTTAATACGATTGTTTATGATTTATTTAAAACATTTCTTATGAGGAATGTATTGGACTTAGTAAGTGATGAGTGTAGCCTGCTATAGATCCTCGATGCATTGGGGGGTCTCATGAGAAAACAGGACGTGGAATTGGATGAGGCCTTTTCCCAATTTGATATATGGTTTTGGACGAGGCCTTAATCATTTTTAGACATCTTGGCTGAGGCCTTGACAAAATGTTTTAGAATGACTGGCATTATATATTCCCTCATTATGAAAATAATATAGATGGCTCTTGTGGTCATTATACTAGTTGAATACCCATGATTATGTTTTATTATGGCATTATTTACTTAGCTCATATTCTTTCCATAAAATTATTCATGTTTATCATTAGGAAAGGAATGTGGTTTCAATTATTCACCATTATTATTATTTATGTCATCTTCTGCCGTATTGCTTACCCTTACTGAGCATTTGAGCTCACCCCTTTCTATGTTTTATTTTTCCCAGGATTTGAAAAAGTGTATTATGATTGATATGCTGGGTTATGCTAAAGGGAATAATGGTGTTCTCAAAGAACTATTTATGTTGTGTTTTATTTTTGAAATTGTAATGTAATGGTAATTTATGTAATCAATTTTCTAAGACTGCTAAACTGATCGTTTCTTTGGGAATTGATTCCTTGTAGTCATTATAATGTATTAAAATAATGCACTGACTATGGGTAACTGGAGTCAGGGAATTACAAGAAAATCCTTCTCCATTGAATGGGATTCCACATTAAGTCGACAGTGATCGCTAAAGAAATGGATATCCAAAATGTAATGATTGAACCACTAATGATTAAATTTTATAAAACACAAATAAAAATTATTTTATTATCACCACATCATATACTGTGGTATATTCTAGGAAATTGTGGATGTAGATGATCACAATGAACAACGACCATATAATAACATTAAGCGCTTTTCCATTTTTACCTCACAAAGCCCAAGAATACAATGTGGTGACATCCAAATCATAATTTCCTCATCCCTTAGATATCATGACTTTACCACACAACATTATCACCACCATTCAACGAAAAAAATTAGTCTGCATATAACTTTTTTCACACTGGATGACCATCCACATTCCACCCCCAACAAAAAATATCACCAGGTAATTTATGTTATCACATTTTTAAATAGGATGACACCACATGAAAATATCCCTAAAAAATCGATCAATATTCTATTTTATTAAACCTTTGGGCTCCCCAAAACCAAATTATAAATTTCATATCCATCCTCTAAATTCATAAATCGAAAACACTTTTCCCCACACTCGTGATCCTAAGAAAACATGAAAATGTTCAACACAATATCCACCACCACAATGTAGTGGCACTATAATTGGAAAAAAATATCCCCTATATTCTGAAAAATATCCAAACTCTCTTTTGGATGATTTAAACCCTCATAAAAATGTAAATATATGGTTTAAGATATTTAAAACCTCACAATTGATACCATTTAAATTATTATCATCCAGAAAAATCAATATTAAAACTAAGAAGGATTTGGGAAATGGATAAGCCTAAAAAACCATCCCATGAGATACCATTAATTGATATCCTTATAGATTTATGGATACCACTAACCAAATACGATAAACAGTCGAAACAATCATATTTTATGAAAAATAATCTAACTATGGGTTACAAAAATCGTGCTAAAATAATCAGTAGTAAAACATAAAAAACATATGATACTAAGAACACGTCTATTTCTGATGTTCCTAGGTAACTCCTCAAGCCACCTATACACCTCAAAACATGATCCAAATGTATAAATAATCCATGAAATTAATTTTTTAGAAGGTATTAAGTCTAGAAATGAATCACCATGAATGTTTATTAATCATAGATATCTATCATTTTCCAATAAATTACATGAGAATCAACATGAAGAAACCAATAATGTTGATACATGGGAAATTTTTCATGGATCTAGTATAGATGGGGTTGAAGTGAAATTATATATTCTACATTATCAACAAGATCCATTTCCTTGAAAATCTTTTCAAAATGAATATAAATCATATATTGATGATGAAATATGTACACCCCTATCCAGGGTTAACCTTTAATAATACAAAGTTTCTAAAATCGTATTCTAGAAATAGCTAACTTGGATTAACATAAGATGTTTGAATTCACCAAATACATTCAATTTCTCTCAATACATTTAGATATTCTCTCTCAGGCTCTATACTAAATCATGACCACTGGCTACTAACTTCTCAAACATGGTCTAGTACAATGTATAAGGACATAACCAATAATAAAAAACATTATATTGAATCATTCAAATGTATTGTGGTTTCTAATTATTAATTGAAATATAAACCATTATTATGTGTTACACCCATAATATAACAATATATAATACATATACCTAAGAAATACCCTATAGCATCAATATTTTTCATTATATATTGTGATAAAATATAGTGATGTTATAAAATTTAGAGCCCAAATAATTTTTTATTTCTCTCAATGTAGAGGAGGTCAATTGAGGATCGAGAAAGGAAATGATAATCCTTTTCATCCTTTATAGAAAAAAACATCATCAAAATATATCTATTTTAGAACATCCATAACACTCATCAAATCAATTTATATGAATTGTGATGACATTTTATGACTATCCATGATAACACAAATGGAATTATATCCTTCTAAGTCATGGTGGAAATTTATTATTATATGTGTCAAAATTTCTTCAAATGTATAATCGGGGAAATCTAAAAGAGCAACATCAATCAAGAAAAATGGTTTCTATCTTTCAACATATAATAAAAAAACAATATTCTATAAACTCTACCAACAACCATATATCCCATTCCATAGAATATGTCTCATCATTACATGATACTTCTTAGACCCACCCATATGTATCATTGAGTGTGAGCTATGAAACATAGGGTGAACTAATTGATTCATCAATATTAGAACAAATATCTATCTGTGAAACAAAATATCTCTTGGACCATCCTCTAAACACCATTATGGGGTATAACTATATATTAAATGGATTAAAAAATATAAAACATATTCAACCCCATTGAATCTTCTCTATTGACTACATCAGATTTGTTTCCACTATTATATAATAAAGCTACAAACTACCTTAATCCAACTGTTCATTGATATCCAAGGACAGATATATCTCATATTTCATTAATCCTCTCTAGACCCTCAAATGATGTCCATTCATGATATCATGATCAGTGCATTATCATCAATATTTCATATCCGTGTGGTTTAGTTAATTTATAATAATAATCCTAGAGAAAATCATTCCATCACAACTATCATGGTTTCTAATACTATGAAGATAAAACATAATTCACAAACTTATAGTATATGATTTCTATAAAGTGATCACATATGAGGTAATATAACTAATGATATTGTGAAATAATTAATATTTCTATATCTCAGTTATTTTTGGTCTAGTTATAAATGTTGGGAAACAACTCTCTAGATCACTAAGAAATCAATACCCTTTTATTTGTCAATATTTATCACAAAACTATATGTGAAGTGTCAAAAAAATACTAGAAACACATCCCGATACTATTGAGATAAATAAACTAGGGAACTAATCAATATCATAATCTGAAATTAATAATTTTATCGACATTGATCAGTTGAGGGAAAGCATGGCCCTTCCTACCAAAGGAAATTAGTGGGGATGAAATTAAATTGGAATCAGACACAATCCCCAAAAATAACCCACCATATCAAATAATATTGAAACATATTCCAGTATATTGTGATGTAACCAAAAAAATATATTGCTCTATCATTGAAGGGTTTCCACCCACGCCCTTCACATAGACCACATTTCAATGAAAATTCAATTTACGAAACCAATACATTTACTTGAAAAAAAACCTATTGAATTTATGGTATACAAGAATCATTATGAAGACTCTATGATGATCAAAATATCCTCTATTAAAAATATGTAAATAAAAATTTTCAAGATGAACACAACAATGAAAATGTCATGAAACACATATCTCACTATGCTTATGAGAAATGATGGATTTTTGGTGACACCACATGACATGAACATGAAATAAATATTCCCATACTTTAAATTTAATGTGTTCATCATGATATCCTAATCATTCAGCCTCATCAAATTATTTCTAAATTGTAAATAATAGTAAAAAACCATGTAGTACCCATTAATTTGTGGAAACAAATCCACTCTTATTAGTAGGTTTGGTAGTTCTTGATCATTACCTGATTCATCTTAAAGTTGTACATGTACAACCTTATACTACCGTACATCATTAGGGTCCATTCCCTATAGAAACTGAAGGGGATATATTGGGTCATATGAATCCAATTTTAATTAGTTGATAAATTTGGAATCTTTGTTCCTATAACACCTTGAGTGCTATCCTATCATAATAAATTTATATCTTAGACACACTCAGTTGTAAATATATCTTTAAATTTACATTATATTGATTTTATAGTGTGGTAATATCACCCAATAATACATCTAGAATATTCTAAATAACCTATATAACATCTTATACCTATTTATCCACTGACAACTCTCCTAATTTAGATAAAGTATACTCCACACTCTTATGTCCAATTAGATGTATTCTCACTCCAAAAACAAAACTAATTGGAATTACATTTCACGAAAATAAAATATTCACCCCAATGTAATCAACAATACCATGTATTGAATAGGACATATATTTTCCAAGGAGGACATTATTTGGATATATCTACAATTTAATTAAATCCTCTAATAAATAGTTCTTCTACATAATCAATTGACATCCTAATCACCCTCAAATAAAATATCATGACTTACAACTAGCATGTATAACAATTGTGGAACATGAAGCCAATCCATATCTTGAATTAACACATGACCAAAATTAGGATCATTAAGTAGTGAATATCTATAATAAAACATAAATGAACAATGTTATATTATAATTTGATCATACCTAAAACATCCAGTAGACCATCTAGAACATACACATCAATATCATGAATCTTCCCATGTCAGAATCCCCAAACTCTCTATTAATATACTCCATTAGAATTCACTGGTATGGGTCACTGAGGATGTGGTCCAACCTAGGGATCACGTAAAATTGTTCCATATTACCTTTTATAAGAATAATATTACTTAACCACTTGATAAAAAATTTATTAGCACCTATTACTGAATAATCCTAAGTGAAACCTACTAATTCCACTAAAAAGATGAAACACCATCCATTCACGGGAAACCACCCTAGAATATTGGAAACTAATCTAGATCGTTTACTCATCCTCTAATGAAATTGCACAAAACAAAATATCCCAATAGAAACATTTGAGCTACTATTCCGTGACTGGAGGGATAAATAATTATGAGGTCAGCTACACATTCTTCAAAACAATATTTACTTTGAAATCTGAGATCTATTCCTTGATGCTAAACACCTCATGATTCTTTTTTTATTCCCTATATGGTGTCTCCTCCTTGATAAATATTCTTGTTGATCACATCAACTTTAATCTCAACCACCAAGTTGATAAGAATAGCAAATTTGGTGAATTTATAAATGAATTTTGGGTAAATAAATCCCCTATATTATTTGTTTTGGAATCCTCATCCACATAGAGGCCAAGAGAGAAACACAAAAGGACCCTAAAATTAGTCCCATGTTCTAAAATACCCAGGATCCCATATTTTAGGGACTGTTTATCCTAGAACATAACTACCACAAACATTGATGACAATAAATCTTGAAAGGGATCCATTTGTGAGTCATTATATAAAACATTTTACTAATTCCACTCTCCATGATGAAACATAGATCACTAGAAAAACCCCATGCATCGAGATAAAAACTAAATGAATCTATAATTCATATAATGCCAGAATTAGTCAGAATGTGACCTCTTCTGCCACCTTACAACACTCCATCAATAGGATTGACTCTATACTCTCATAATTTTCAAGGTTATGCCACACAAATCATAAAAATATCTCAAACGTTCATCATCCTTATAAATTAGATTGATCCTTTTTTGATAAAAAAAACATTAAACTATTGAACATAGACTACATAAACTCTTTGAAAACAAAAATACATCAACATTTACTTAAAAAACAAGGGATCCCTTATCATGGTAGAATGGAATCCCTCGTGATTAAATTACTTTAAATTTATGATAATAACCATAAAATCACTCCATTGAATGATGTGTGAAAATGTGAATGATTAATTTACCTCTATTAGAGCTCTACCCTATTGGAGAAAAAATTTAACATTGTCATATGATAAACTCGGATTCATTATATTGGATCACGGGGGCCCATAACATCCCATTGAAAAGTATGTCTTATTGGACTCGGTCATATACAAAGTATAAATGATATTATTTCTCTATCAAAAAATGCATTCATTACAATTAAAAAATCAGGTATTCATACTATCTATCTACCAAAATCAACTGATTCCACCTTGACATAACCCCTTCCATCCAATGTTACCCCTCCATGGAAAGCAATAGTGGGTGATATATAGTGAATTCCCAGGCCTGCCTTCAATAGACTCTGGGTTAGAGACAAGCAATGGGTGTTTATAAATCACACATAAGGATGTAATAACCCAATAAGAATTATGATTGTGATATGAGATAACAATAAAAAATAACTTCGATAATGTAATTTAAAAACTAAAACCATATCATCATAGAATTATTAATTAATTATTAAAAAAAACAAAAATAGTCTCATATAAAATACCAAATATAAAACCTATTACAGAAACAAAATAGTATCTCACACATTAAATCTGTTAATTTCATTATTTTCCCCCACAATCCTCTTAGAAAATTGACATATAGTTTGTATATATAGGGAGATAATAACATGCATACTCAATAATATTAAACCTATGGAATATCATTGAAATTATAAAATTATAAAAAAATTCATTAGAGAGAAAAAACCATCAAGAATCTATTTATGTCATCTACACAATCCCAAGCAAACCAATAAAGACTCACCCCAAAAAACAACCATGTATAGTAAAATATCATCAAATGCATATTAGTAAAGTCCCAGTGCAATTAATTTTCCATTGATTTTCAACTTACATTCCACTATCTCAAATAATATGTACACCCATAACTTATATATCATTAAATCAAAAATCCATCCATATCTGATGCTTAATGGGATTCATCTATAGTTATCCATATTAAAAGGTCTAGAATACTATTACGGAATCATTTAATATCCATATCAAAATCAAATATTGTAATTAGGGTGGTATGGTGTCTTGAATATTGTTAACATCACCCTAATTACCTTCTAATACCATTCATGACCCCACCATATATCCCTTACCAATCACCATTTGTAATATCTAAAACCAACTATCATCATTAGGAATTTCGAAAAACTAATCCATCCTCATCACATTCCACTATTGAAGGAGGAGTATGGAAGAGGTTATATACCACAATCTATTTCAACAATTACTAGAATGTTAGTGAAAAAAACAAAACCCGTAACAATAACATATTTTTAAGGATATCTTAAATGGGTAGAGGTATTATTAAAAAAAGATAAGTACAAAGAACACAATAATAACGAGGAAGGTTCACATCAAAATTTAGAAGTACATTCCGCATCATCTCCAAAACAGCTTATGGCATGAGATACCAAATGCTACCACCACTAATGCAACACAGAACACATCCATACACATACACTTGCCTAAATTTATCTTTTCATAAATGTAAATGAATTTCCTTAATTACTTGTTACCGAAAAAATAAACCTACTAATCCATTTAATTTTATATTTAATTTTATTAAATAAAATTAATTACCAAAATTAATTCCCATATTAATTTACATCAAATTCATTAATTAATTTTCTAATCATCCATTAAATATTGTAATAATAGAATAAAAAAACCATACCATTCTACTATCAAATTGAAAATATAATTGTAATGACATATTTCCAAAACCATGACTACAATACTCAATGTTCCATCCATTATTGTGAAGAAAATTTATCAAACTTTTATGGTGAAACAAGGACAATAGTCCACCAATCTGATGAAAAGATTAAGGTGATGGTTTTAATTAAAGGAAATAATCCATAGGATAATAATCAATAGATAAATAAATTAGTTTATATTGTAACTAGAAAATGGAAGAAGTTTCTGATGTCTATGGTACTGATATCAATCCATCAAACATGGTGGTTAACTGATCAATTAATGAATTTTTAATTTATTGGATGTTTTTGGGACCACTGAAGAATAAAATAAGATGTTGTTAGGATTGATGAAAACTGGGATCATAGATTAATTGAAAATATATTCCATTATTTACAGTAGGATAAATTTCTTGTTAATTGGGTCATGAATAAAATAATAACTATGAAATTTTTACAATTGTATCAGGGGATGAATATTAAATTTATTGACTATATTTTAATGTATTGAAAATATTGGATAGAATTGAAATGAAAATGATTATCAGAGTGAAGAATAGATCGTTCCATTAGGTTCATCCCAATATTGTTAAAAGTTATAGGATATTGGGATTCATCAGATAAAATGTCATTAGTCTTGGGAAAAGAACAAAAGGATAACTACTTAAATCAATTATTTTTTCTGTCAAGAGTTTCATTAACACTGGAGAGCTAATAGAATATTTTTTCTAATTATGTTTGATGATGATGGTGAACTGATGATGAGAAGTGTGGGATCCTAGTAAGTTCCAACTATGTTTAGTGAAAATTAAATCAACTATATGTCCAATAATGATGCAACAATGTTATTGGATGAATGGTTAAAATGGGTTATATCAATCAGTTAGTATGAATCCTCAAAATAACATGTTTTCACTATATATTCCATATTTCATAATGAGAAGGCATTTAATTTTCATCTATTGTAATTTTTTTATATCAACATAATAAAGAATAAACTATTATACATATATCTTCATTATATTGAGGAATTTTGAGTGGAAATTGGATTTGGAAAAAATAATGTTTTAAAAGTAAAAAGTAAAATAATTTTTCTGGGATGATTCCATATGGTTTGATAAGAAATCATAATAGTTTAAATTCATCTATGAAGTAAAATATATATTTGTGAATTAATGATAATTGAAGATTCATAATGTTTTTTTAACTAGGAAATTTTTTCACTTTTCTATCCAATGAAATTTTGGCACACCTATAAAATTAGGAGAGTAAATTTTATTTTATGACTCTAGTAATGTTTTTAGTTTAAGAGAGAAGGTGGAGTGTTAAATGTTTTTAGAGAGAAGAAGTTTTTACATTAAGAATTCATGATGATGTTGTCCAGACTATAGAATGATGATGAAGATAATATTCAATGTATTATTATATTAAAATGGATCATTGGAATGTGAAATCGTAATATGATTTCTGGAATGATATATAATAAGACCAGGATTATTTCGGTGGTATTTTGGTATATTTACATTATCATACTAAGAAATCAGAATTAAAATCGGATTAAATATCAGACAAAGTATCATAATGATATCTAGGTATGTTAAAACATATTATTGGGTAGGATAGTGTTTAATTGATTATAAGATCATATTTTTTTAATTTTGAAAAGACATTATGACCAATTTATTTAATGTAACTCGTGAATGTTTTATATAAAATAATAGAAAATTGTATTGCATCATTTCATTCAACTTAAAGCGCATTAAATGTTATATTGATCATAGTGTTATAAATGTTTACAGACATATCCACCTTGTTGTATCCACCCAAAATAATTTCTTTCTTATACATTTTATGTTATTGGATTCATTAAAAAACTTTCAATGGTGATGGATACTATTATTGATAATTTAACCTTTTAAATTTATCTATTTTTATGAATGTGGGATTTTTTTGTTCTCATCAAATTTGTAACACATTAATAGTAGGTGAATGTAGTTTCAAAAAGAAGTAATCATAAATGAAAAATATATCACTAGTTCACATCATCCCCTATCAATTATATTTAGATAATGTATATGTAATCTAAATTGGTATCATATGGATGGTTCACAACTTTTACTCTTTACGGATGTCTTGAATAGAATTTGTAAAGGAAATTATAAATCATGTGAACAGTAATGCGATTCCAGTATTCAATAGTGTAAACTAACAAATCTAAAAATATATGATGTTTTCCTATCTTATGTATCATATGTATTATGTTATTTAAGCTACAACTGAGTTATTTCCCACTATTCATGAAAATTTTTCTCTCACATCTATTAAATCGAAGCATCATGGGAATGATGGATGGAGTTTGAATTATTTAATCTCATCACTTATTGATTTTTTAATATTAACTAATGTATCAACTAATAATTTATGTGGGGTAATATGAAGAACATTAATGAATAAAATACAAAAACTAATAAAGAAAAGTTACAAATATGGATGCTGAAGTATAAAGATCCAGAAACTAGTGTGTATGAATCTGTTGGTTACTTCATTACGCGGTATAATTATATTGACAACACCATCCTATTTATTATTGAAAATAAAGAACATTAATCTATTTTTGAAAATATCAAGAGAATTATTCCTATCAAACATTATGATAATGGTTCCTCATTAGATGATATAGACCATGAAACTCATTCTCTGGATGATTTGAATAGTAATATCATTACATATGAAATGATAAGGGAGCTTGTTTTTGATGAGAAAACAAAACATTATCAAGAAGTATAATTCAAGGATTCTAGTAAAGTAAGCTATAATAAGGATTATGAAGAATAAGAAGATTCAAAATCTGATAAAAAAAACGAGGTATGTAAAAATCATGATGACTGTTTATCCCTATTTTCTAAAATTGTGAGAAAATGTATAAGAATTTATAAAGGTTAAATTCCAATAGAATATTTTGATTTTCAATGTATTATATAAATTTTAGCTAATTTTCCTCAAAGGAAAAATATAATTTAGTTTTGAAGATGAAATAAGGGTGAAAATATCAAGAAAAAATCAGGGTGATAAGTTTAAATATTATTCAAAAGGGAAATATAGATCATTAACAAGATCCAAATGGACAATAATTTTGTGTATATAAGATTAAGAAGAAGATATTGAATCTAAAAATAAAATTATACTAAAATTACTTGGGGTAATATTTTCATTTCAAGGATTAATGATAATGAATTTATAAGTAGTAGTTATAAATAAAATGAAACACAAATAGAATTTCAGCTAAAATCATAATTTTAATTAATTAATTTAAATATTTGATAGATTGGTAAATTAATATGAAAATTAAATAACTAAAATTCATAAAAAATATAATATTAATATTAATATGATTAAATAGTTTTCTAAATTCATGTAATATTTTTATAAAGAAAAGAATCAGAATAAATATCTAGAGGAATTATTGATGGAAACTGAATATGAGATGGATCATGTCAAAAAAATCATTCTTAATCTGAATATAGTTTTTGATGTTTCAATAATTCTATAGATGATGTTGGTTAATGCTTTAGAAATAGTTAACTTGAGAAGGATCAAAACATTCTTTCAAATATTCAAAAGATGTTCGAATTTATTTCTGAAAAGAAGAAATATGGGAATGCTATGTGTGAGGATATACCCAAAAAAGAGGAGAAGTTAAATGTATCTAAAAATTATGATTATGAAAATGTTATTTTATATTTTAATTATGATTTGTCTGAGAAGAATTCTGAGATTTAAAACATGATCTGGTAGATATCAAAAATGTTGTGGGTCAAAAAATATATAACTAGAAAGATAGAAATTTTGTTCAAAAACTAGTTCAAAACTCTATATATTTTATATGAATTATAGAAATATATTATTTATACGTATATTATAATGGTATGTTCCCTATTGGTCCATTAATGTTCTAGTTATTCTTGTTGGAGGTGTTTTGTGGAGGTTTTGGGAATTTTCCGTGGATGTTGGAGGTGTATTAGATATTCTATAGTAAATACACATCACGTAATTGTATTACGCGCCGTGAAAGTTGGTTTCAAGGATTTTTTAGTCATTTTTAACAATGTTCTGATATTGGGGGTTTATTAATAGAAATATTATGTGTTTTTAATTGAAACTAAAACCATATTATCTCATTATTGGAATGAGGATTACACATCATGTTACCACGTAATGTGGTATAGTGTCAATGGTATTTTATGTCCAAATATTCACCCATTAAGTCATGGAATCTTTTTCCTATAATTTTTGGAAAACCCTAGGAACCCGAAAGAGTTATTCAAGCTCCCTTCTCCCTAATTGACCATTTTCTATTGTTCTTATTTTGTGGGATATCTGTGGTAGATCCATTACAGGTTCGGACTTTATGGTATGTTATCTTCCATTCATTGCATGTGGGTTCATTACAATGATGATGTTTTTGTTTTTGGTTTTGTTGGGTTGTTTTCAACTGTTATTTAGTGGTTGTTAATTTGATTCACAGTTTCTCATGGGGTGTTTGTGGTTTTCAAGAATTTTTCTTTGGTCTGCGAAGCACAATATGTTTTCAATATTCATAAAGTGAGGGATTACCTCGTTTCTCTTTATATTTCGATCATGATAGAGGGTTTTACATATTTCATCTATGAATAATGGGTTTTTAAGAATAATCAAATATAAATAATTGGTTATTATAATTAAATGGGAGTAAATAAGCTTTTATTCACATGCCTTTACTTCATTGATGTTATTTTTGATATTATGTTTGATACGAGAATGATGCCTCTTTGAAAATTGTGGTATTTGGGGGATTTTTTATTTCTAGATATATGTATTTTGACTATTTTAATAGCTCCCTACCCCCAGATATCCTTGAGCTAGTGTCTGTAACCAAATAAAGTGGAAATATTACACGAAATCAAGCCTCAATGGATTTATTTTTTAGTAGTCCAGGCAAACAAGATTCATAAATGGTTTTTATATTAGAAGTTAATAAACGTATTAAAACATATTATTTTATTATTTCTCAATAAATGACATCTAAGTTAAATCTAAAATATCAAGAAAATCCATGAATATCATTCATATCATGCATCTTAGATTCTTAGAGAAATAAAGATATGAAGGATGATCTCAAATTCTTAGTTATTGAAAAATAAATTAGAAGCAATAAATAATCAATGAAAATGATCAATAAGGAAAGGTAAATAACATAACACAAGTACCCTGTATCAATTAATTGAATGGAATTCCATAAATGATATTTCAGTGTAATAACTAGAAACGCATTCCATTTAGTTAACTAGATAATGAAAAATAAATATTGGATGGTATGAAATTGAAACCCATACCATCTAAATAATTTAAAATGAAATGTATCCATAGATATATTGAAGGAAATTATCATTTATAAATAGTCACTTTAACTAATATGAAGGAAATTTTTTATTATTGGAAACCATGTTTCCTAGGTTCATGATATATTTACTATCAATAAATTTCCAAAGATGGTTTATAGAATATTGGGTCAAAAACATCTAAGGAGGATATATAAATCACACATCTTATGAGGATACTGATGGATTGAGGGGTAGTCCATAACTAGGCCCCACCCTTGTCGAACCATTCCGAACAATTCCTCATCTATTGAATAATCAATTTTACAATGTGCCTTATCAAATTTTATTTAGGAGTAAGAGAAGGGAATATAACTATATTTACCCAAATAATCATATACTATTAAAATTAGACACTATATAAAAAGGATGTATTGTATGAGAAATAAACATATCTATGATAAATGATATGATAAAACAGGGGAAATTCAATGATCACAGGGGATTGAATATTTCAAGGAGACAATAGAAATCCAAAATGTGATTTTTGAAAACTAACATTGGACAAATAACTCTTTAACCATACATAGGATGATTAAAGATGATATAAATAAAACATACCCAAATTGGTGTAAAACAAAGAGATTATGACATTGATGAATAAAAAACTTATAAAAAATATATTGAAAAAACATTCTTGAGGAAAATAATAATTTATTTCGAAAAACACTTTTAATATATATTTTTTAAATCAATTTTAAAAAAATCAATAAAAATTAAACTTTTAAACATGAAAATTATTATTCAAATAATTGAAATTAGGTAAATCTGAACAATCCGACTATGGTGAAAATAAAATTCGTTTTTCACATTTAAATTTAAAAAGATGAATTGTTCAGAATGGTACAAGAAGACACCATTAAAAACATAGGTTAAAGGTAAAATGGTAAAATATATTTACCAAATCATTTTAAAATAATTTATAAAATATCATAATAAAACATGGTATTTAGTGGAAAATGGTTCTCTAACTAAAGTGAGAAACAATGTTGTCTTTTCTTAAAAACATTTTCAAATACATTTTGAGTAATAAAGAGTGGGAAATTGTACTAATACTTGAGAGTGGTCATGAATAAGGAGAGAAAATAAAATTAAAGTTTTTACAAATCAACGGTATCAAAATATCCTCAAATGGAAATTCCATTAAAATATCATTTTTATTTTTCTAGAGGAAAACAATCATTAAACCTCTCATAGTGTAATACACCACATTAAAACATTTAAATTTATAAGGCTTGTGAAGGTTTAATTCTAAAAAAACATAAATGTATTGAGAATAAATGTATTCATGATATAATAGATCAAGGGTACTATATAAACCATATAAAATAAACTAGGTACATAACAATAATTGAGTCCCAATAGAAAATAAATCGAGATAAAAATATATTAAATTGAATATGATTATGGGTGAACATCCATTAACGTCATATATAATATACATACGTTAATTATATCCTTTCTTCATAAATGTTTTCATGTTTACCATTTCTTTTATTTCAATTATTACAATATTCTATACGTCTCCTTAAAAAAATAATTTTTCATCAGTTGTTTTGATCAATTTATTTTTATGTGTTGTAAATCATCTTTGGTTTGAAAACTACGATCAAACGGGTCATTATATGACATATCCTGAATTATAATAACGAAATAATTAACATATTTATTTGTAAATTATACTTTTAAAACCATTAATTAAATATGTTTGTAAAAAATTAACCAACATTACAATCTTGGAGATGGTAGGTCATACATACGCATGAGTAATGTACCCACTATTTAATGATAATTAATGAAAGAAGGTAATTATCACCATATCATTCCATAATTACCAATATTTACTAAATAAAATATTATTCTATCATATATACATATATATAGAATTCTTCTAGTAAAAAAGGAGTCACATCATGTTGAGGAAGAGAAAGTCCACACATGCATGAATATATTTTTCAATATTTATGTGTGTGAATGTATAATAAAGAAATGATATATATTTCCAGAAAGGTAATTATTTACTGAATATCATATATATATATATATAAGTATATTTTTTATGTCTCATATTTTTTTAATTATAACTCTAATTTATACATTCCATATGTTGTGTGAATGGATCACATCCTTTTTCGGGGGAGGTAGTCCACACTTACTCAAACGATGTTATCATATTAATGTAAAATGGTATCTAAAAAATGACTATGTTTTTAATAGTTAGATGAAATAAAAATGAATTGATAAATATAATATATTTAATATATAAAAATAGTTTCTATCATGATTTCAACTATCAGGTTTGTTCATAGAAAGAATAATCAATCGTCGTTTTTTGAAGCAGTTGTTCGTCATATACAGGAACAACATGTTCATTATACATTAGATAGTGGTTTGTTAATGTATAGGTAAAATAATTTATAGATAAAAATGGATGTTTATTTATGATAATATGTTGTTATATAATCGTGTAATAATAAGGTTTGATGGTTTAGATAATGATAATGAAACAAAAAATCTTGAGATAAGATGGTACTTCTTAATTGGGTGACCACTTTTGGTATGAACAAAAATATTCCATCGAACATTTTTATCTAATGGGTAGGATTATATTATTAGAATACAAATTTTTAGGATATATTTTGGTTGATCCAGGTCTATCAAAAAGTGATTTAGTGGTTTGAGGAAGTCATAGGAGAGGAGGTCATTTTATAGTGGAAGAGTAGTGGCTCTATTATAAAAAATTTACAAGGGAATTTCACGCATATTTTTCACGTTTAATATGGATCCAATAATGAAAGCACTTCGATAAAATAAATCATAGTGACAAAATAAGGCAATCCAATAGCTCTTTTTCAATTTTAATGGTCATTTTTAGTGTTATGGTTATTGTGTAAACCCTTGATAAATATAATTTAACCTTAATCGTTTTAGTTAATTTCAACCACCTCCATTACTCGTTTTGGTGAAAAAAGTTTTTATATATGGAAATTATTAATTATTCATATTCCAAATTTTTAATACATTTACTAAGAATAAAATAAAAAATATGGAATAAATTTATGTAAATTTATTCATGCAGGCAGGACAACAATATAGGGTTTTAATGTAAAACATCTGAAACGCTGAAGTGTTTTTATCATCAATTTCAAGGTTAAATTACATCCAAGGAACTAAATTGGATTAATTTATATAAATTTTATCTAATTATATTTTAAATCCTATTAAAAATAAAATTTATTATTTCTAATAAATTAGATGAAAATGTAGTTTTGAGGTAAAATTCGGTATTTTTGACTATTCATTAAAAAAGATATGCTTCCAAAAAATTTCAACAATTTAACATAACATATTTTTTATATTCATATTTCAAATATGAAGTTTATTGTTAGTTATTAGATCCATAAATGTTCATAAATTCTTATATTAAATGGGTTCTCCAATAAAATTTGATAAAAATGATTTTATTAAAATATAGGTTTTTTATGTGTAAAATTGGGTTTGTTCTTATATTTTCATTTAAAACATAATGGATGAATATAAAAAAATATTTTATTGAATAAATAATATATATATTCCATTCCAGTCATTAAATAATTGTAATTAATTAGGTTTATTAATAAAAACAACATTGGAATAATAAAAATAATAATAATTTTTTATATCAAATTGGTTCTTATTTTAGACTCTCATTAATTGGTAGCTAATGAATTTTTTTAATATGTACATAAAAAATAATCTTTCAAAAGTTAGATAATAATATTCATCACCTCAATCATACCATATATGTTATATAATATAATATTATATAATAATATTTTAATAATAAATTGTAATTTGGTGAAACATGGTCATGTGTGTAACAAAACCTAATGAGGAAGGACTCTCTTGTGTGTGATGAAAGATAACATAGTGTTCAATTAAATAAAAGCAATATTATGTATTGAATTTATTTAAAATAGTTAATATATAATAGAGTCTCTAGATATTATATTCCCTTACTCTCTAGGTGATGCACGTATTACATGTTATCGAATAAAAGTTTTTTACTTTGGATATACGGGGAATCATAATATCCTCACATTGTTTAAATTGTGTTCTATCTATTTAAACAATATTTCGGTGATAAATTGTTTGATTCTTCCCATGATTGAAATCTCACATCATTAAAAGATTTCATAATTTATCCATATAAAAAGTTAATGAAGAAGAGAATGTATAGGTCCTCAAAGCCATAATCATTGATGATTTATAAGTACATTGGTTCAAAATAAATTAAGGTATTAGGTCATCATTTTGTTTCAATGTCTTTTTTCTAATGTTTCATAATTATTTTACTGACTAAGAATATACGAAAATATTATTACATGATAGATTTAAAATTCATATGAATAATATTATAATTTGGATGTTCCTCGATTAGATTATAATTCTTGCCTTCACTCTAATAAATAAATTACAAATAATGTTTTTTTTCATTTCTAAAGTACTAAAAGACGTTTTTCAAGGATTATAAGGCTTATAAAAGTGTTCTAATTATAACTATTTTTCATTAAATGTCTTTTATAACCAATATGGTTAATATATTATTTTCTAATCCTACAAATTGATACTTCTGGATTATCATTAAAATTTAATCATCAAATTTTATATCCAAAACATTGAAAAATTATTTATGACATTTATTTGGTAGTATTTGGTTGAAACACTAATCATACTTCGTTTACTGGTTGATGACCAATGTCCTTTCCGGACTTGATAGGTTCTCACCCATAATACACGTTTTCCTTTACTAAAACCATAATAATATAATTTCAAAAATAAATATGATGGACATCCTTGTAATATTTTTAATCACTAAATACACATATAACAATTGATTTCAATATAGCCTAAATAAAAAAATAAATTTTTTTTATACATAGGTCCTTACATAATCTAATGTTTATCCATAAGATCATTTCTAGGATTTTTAATCTGAGACACCTTATTTTAAATCTAAAATAGCATATGTTTTATCATGATCATTCATTTCCATCTTCCATTCAAATTGATAATAATGTTGTATTAAGAGAACATGGATTATCCTATGAATATCCCACATGGTTTTCAATACATGTTCTAAAAAGGCCCATTTTTGTGTTCTAGTTTATCCTGAGTGAGGCCCCAACACCTTGTATGATTTATTAATCTTAGGCACATTTTTGAGAGAACCACATCCCCATTTAGTATCCAGAGATGGGTGCATTTCTAGGAAGTCCCACATAATATTTCCCCAATCAATATTGTTGAATGATCTTCAATACATATTATAAAATTATTTATAAGGATATGTTTTAGAATTTAGGTTTTCCTCAATCTGGTTTCCATGGTTTCTACTACATATCCTCTGATACGTACTGTAGCACCTTGAGACTATATGGCCTAGAGATATCTATGTGACTATTTATAATTGCATGATTACAAGGAATCCTATCTAGATGGATTGATCAGTTTAGTAGTACGGGTAATCCAAATACATAAATTTTTCTTGTATTAAATATGAATACACTAATTATAAAATAATTGTATTATTATTTTTAAATAAATAACCACAATGATTAATCTAATGCATCTTGTAAATACCTGTATATCATTCAGGTTATACTTATTGGATTCTAGGGGAATGAAACAAAAAAAGGTTAAGCTAAAATTCTCAGTAATTGAAAAATATAGTGGAATAAATAAAGTATTAATGAGAATAGTCAATATGTAATGGTAAATAACTGAACACACAAGCTATGTAATCAATAAATTTAATGAAATTATTTAAAAAATATATCCTTGTAATAAATGAAAACACATACCCTCCAAATAACTAAATATGACATATAAATTTTGCAAGGTGAGATAAAAAATCACATTCCATATAAATAAATGAAAATGAAATATTTTCTTATATTGTTTGATGGAAATACTCATGGATTAATAATAACTAAAAATAATATGAGGGAAATGTATTATTATTGGATTCCATGTTTCCTAAGTACATGGAGCCTTTACCATCAAGACATTTCACACGAGAATTTAAATAATATCGATTAAAACCCCATATATGGTGGCTAGACATGTTAGTTTTCTCATGAGAATATTGATGCATCGAGGGGTTGTCTATAATTGGTTCAACCAATGTTGTAATAGTATAAACCATTCCTCATATATCGAAGAATCGATTTAACAATGTGCCATATCAAATATCCTTATGTAGTAAGGGAGATAGATTTATCAATATTTACCCAAATAATAAAATAACATTCAAAGAAAACATTGTATAAAAATTATATATGGTTTTAACAAATAAATATATACATGATAAATGGTATGGTAAAATATGGAAAATTCAATGATCATAGGTGACTGAATATTTCTTGGGGACAAAAGGAATCAGGGAAATCAATTTGAATACAATAATCAGACAAATCATTTATAAACCATCTAGAGGGAGATTTAGGATGGTATAAACACAAAATACCCCATGGGAATTAAGATAATGGATTGTTGTTGTTGATTAATTGAACTCCACAAAAGATATTTTATGACATTTTCTGAGAAAATTGTCATTTGTTATAGGAAAACATAAAAATACAATTTTATTTGAAAATAAATTTTTACTACATTTTATTTAAAAATTACCCTTTTAAACATTATAAATAATAATTAAATAATTAATAATGGTGGTTAAATCCTTAAAATCCATAAAAGGAAAAAAACATTTCTTTTTCTTTGTTAATAGATAGAGACATGGAATGTTCTGAATGAGACAACAAAATTCCCAAGAAAAAAATCGAAAAAGAAAAAAAGGCTGAATAATTATTTAAAAAATAGTTTAAAAGAAATTTTGAAAATATTTTAACAAAACATGGTTTTTAAAATAAAATATGCTTTCTGGATAAATAGAGAAATAATGTATAGTTTTATTAAAAAATTTATCTAAATTATTTTGAGAAATAATGACTGGAATTTTTTAATAATACTACATAATGGTCATGGATAAAAAGATAAGTGAAAAAGAATTGTTTTCGTAAAATGGATATATAATTTCCTCTAATGAAAATTTCATTGAAGGTTCATTAGTATTAGTCATTATGAAATTATCAATAAATGTCCCAAAGTGTCACAACCCACATTAAAAAAAATTAAATTATAATCATTATGAAGGTGTAATATTAAACAAAATATATAATGCCATGATAATAATTGGATTCATTATATAACTTGTCAAAGGTAGTATATGCACCATAAAAAACATGGTGCATTAAAATAATAAAGTCTCAAGGGAATGTAAATTGAGACAAAAATCCCTTAACTTGTGTTTCTTTTTAGGTGAACGACCATTCATTACATGTATAATAAACGAATTTTTATTATATACTAGGATCAAAAACTTTTTAATTATTATCATCACTATTATTTTACTTATTACAATGTTGTCTATAACTACGTACATAATTATGTTTTCATCGCGTGTTTTGATAAAATTCGTTTTATTTGTCAAAAACAACATTGGTTGGCCAATTATGTTTAAAAGGGTCATTATATAAAATATCCAGATTAATAATCATGAAATAATAATCATATTTATATGTTAATTGTTTTTTTAAAACCAATAATTAAATATGGTTATGAAAAATGAACCATCGTTAAAATTATAGAGACAGTAGGCCATATGTATGCATGGGTAGCTTTCCCAATTTTAAATGATCATTATAGAATGAAGGTAAGTAACAAATATTATTATAGAATGATAATTATATATAAAATAATATATTACTTAATCCTAGATAATTATATATATAATTCTTGTGATGAAAATGGAATGGAATCGTGTCGAGGAGTCGGTAGTCCACACATCTATGAATAACATTATCACATTTTAAGTTTGCCAATGTGTAATAAATAAAAGGATATATATATATATATCCCAAAAGTAACGTATTTATTGAGTATCATATATATGTTTTATGTCTCATATGTTTAATTATAACCATCATGTTTTCATCATTGTATCGTTTGAATGAGTCACATCTCTTTCAGGGTGCGGCAGTCCACAGTTTTTCAAACAGTGTTGTCATATAATTGTAAAATAAATATTATATCTTTAATGTGTAATAAAATAATTAAATAAGTATAAATAAATAATAAATAATATATATATTTATATATAATATCTTAATATTGTATCCATAATAATTTCTACAATCATTTGTGGTAATAAGGAAAATAAACAATCATCATTTCATGATGTAGTAGTTCACCATACATAGAAAAATTAAGTTCGTTACCCATTTTATATAGGTGTGTGCATGTTTTGGTTGAAAATATTACATAATAACATCATATAATATTTTTATAATGTTTTGGATATATAAAAATAGAATAAAAATCATTTATGGATTGGATAATGGGAATGAAACTAAAAAACTAGATAGAAGATGTTACCTCTTAATTGGGTAACTTATTTTGGCATGAACCAAAAGCATACTTGGATTTCATTCTTCCCAATAGTTGGATCCCAGGATAAGCAGATGTATGGTGAGTAGTTATTTTTTCAGAGCATAGTAGATCCAAAGTGGCTTGATTTGTTTGTGATGTGGGAGGAGAGGTGGCCTTTTAAATTGGAGGAGTGGCACTCTTTTAATATTTTTACAAGGGAATTCCATTCTCATTTTTCATATCCAAAGTGGAACCAATAATCATTCATGTTAGATAAAAAAGATTATAGGGTTGAAATAAGGCCATTAAATATATCTTAGACAAGTATATATGAATTTATGATCATTATGGTGATGGTTTAGTCACTTAGTAAGATTGATTTAACCTTAATCATTGTAATTATTTTAAACCCCATTACATAATCATTTTGTTCAGAAAACTTTTTTTCATTAGACTACATAAACTATTATGATTCCAAATATGGGATCCATTTTTTCGAATTTGAATCATAGTTGTGGAAGAAATTTAATTAAATTATATTCTGTAGGTGGGATGACAATGCTGAGTTTTAATGTAAAAATGTTTGAATGGTTGTTATTTTTGCAATAAATTTCAAAGTAAAAATGATTATAACGAAATATTAGGATTAATGGATAAAAATATGATAAAATAATTCTTTAAAACTAATTAAAAATATTATTTATCTATATAAATAAATTTTATTAAAAATGAATTTTTGAACTAAAATTCAATATTTTTAACTGTTCATTAAAAATGATGTGTTTCTAGAAAATTTAAAAAAAATTCATAAAAAAATTATTATATTTAAAATTAAAATATTATTTTTATTTGGACATATTTAATCAATTAATGTGTCAAAATTTGGATTTAAAATTGGTTCACTATTTAAAGTCCGTAAAATCACCTTTATAAAAATATAGGTATTTTGTTCTGAAATTGGATTTGTTCTTGTCATATGCATAAAAAACATAGTGAATGAATATAATAATTATATTATTTAATCTATAACATATATATTTCGTTTAAATTTTTTACTATTAGTAATTAATTATGATTATTATGACAGAACTCCTTCAGTTGCATAAAAATAATAATATTTCATTTTATATCTAATTTGTTCTTTTTATCATTTCTTATTAATTACTAGCAAATGAATTCATTTTATATTTATAAAAACCATAATGTTTTAAAATTTTATTAATAATACTCATAACTAATGCAATTTCATCATGTTTATATCATATTATATTAAATAATATTGTTTTAATTATACATTGTTATTTAGTGAAAATCGGTCTTACTTGTAAAGTATGTGTTCGAGGAAGTTCACTATAGTATGTAGCAAATGATTACTTTGTGTTGTATACATTATAAGGTATATATGTTATTTAATTAATTTAATTTAGTTAATATATATAAGAGTCTTGGGATATTATATTCACTTATGATCTTGGTGATGCGTGGCATATACTCTATCGACTACGATGTTCTTACTTTAGATTTTTGGGGCATCATAGTTTTGACAGTATTTATTATTATGATATCACTCAAAATGGAAATTGGTTAATTACATATACATGGATAATTAAATTATTTCCACATGATTTTGGGTTATTTGATAACACCCCTAAAATAAACTATAATGTTATAAAAGCACCTTTGTAAAACAATAAAATTTATCATGATGTGTTGTGATTTGTGTGACTGATTGTGTGATATCGATGAGGGGTCAAAATAGTGTATGGGGATTTATTTGGAATATTTCGCCACATTTTATGGGGAAATAATGAGTTGTTTTGATTTTGCATTCATTTGTGTTGGCGATTATGTGGTTTTTTGACCTTGAATTTTGGGTGGCGATGTGGTGGTTTCTTTCTTCTAGATGCCAAAGTAGTCATGTAATGAATAATGAATTGTGTAATAATAATTAAAATGACATAGAATGATTTGGTTAATGTGATGAAAATCGTTAATTTATAATTAAATGGTTTGTTTTTTTGTTAAATAATAATGATTATAAATAATGAAAATAGTGATATGGTTTAATGTAATTGTTTAGAAATGTGAAATGTGCATTATGGATTGTTACATGGGGTATTAATTTAGTGGGGGAATCAAAAATAGGGTTTTTGAGTTTGTTGGTTTTTTTTAACACTTATGTTGGACTTCAGTATCTTACAACACACAGAGACACACACACACAATGATATCTATATATAGTTTTATATTATTTTGATTTCTTTATTCACCCAACCCACATCGAGAACTATGTTCTGACACCTACATAATTATGTACATGGTGTTTTTATCAACATCTTCTGAGGATTAGGGATGATTTGGTACCAACTATTCCTCGATCTCCCATCCAATATATTATTGTATTGCACATGATATGATGACCAAAAGGATGTGAGTGAGTTAAAAGGTGGTTGGAATGTCTCGATTGTTTATAGGTGAGGTGTTAGTGACAATGTGATTTTAGGTAAGACGTAACCATTCTAATTGGGAGGGGTCCCATGTGTTTTTTAGTGAGACGTCTTGTGTCTCTGATTTAGGGTTGGTGAGCCTATGTGTCTATAAGAGAGGTGTGTTGTTATTGTTCTTGTATGGTGGTGTGGTATATAGAAGAGATGGGAGTTCCATTATGTCAAATTCTTCGAGAGAGCATGGTGTACCTGTGGGAAAGTGGTGTAGGGTACCCTTATCGATGTGATTCCTATTATATTATATAAATTGGTTTTGGTTATTTTAAGTGTGTTATTTTGTGAGGTTTGGATAGTTAGTATTCCTTTATAGGTTATGACTAGTTTTTCTATTTTCTCATAAGTGATTTAGTATGATTCATTCACATGTGGAAAATACACATGAGATTTTTCTACTAAGTTAACTTGTTTTCTCACCCAACATATATATAACTATTTTCATGTTTTTTAGTGGAATACATGGAACATGATGGAAATTTCCATCACATAACATTTTTTAGATGATGTTACACTACTTTTTGTTTAGTTTTGTGTATTTACTTATGTAAATTATTGTATATGTATTATTTCTATTTATACATGCATGTTGTATGGTTTTTTATTTTCATTTGTATATTATGTCTTAGATATATTTTTTGGTGATTCATATTAAATCCATATCCTATATTATTATAGAGGGTAATTCCTCCCATATATGAGATTTTTATACCCTATGTGCTAGTCACAAAACCGGGGCCAATTGGAGGTGGGACTCAGGGGGGGGGGGGGTTGGGGTAATTATCTATTTCGGATTCTTCATGGATCTGATGTAACGAATATTATTATTATTATTGGTTGTAACTCACTATTATCATTAGTTAACTAGGACTGTTATGATCAAATAATTATGAATTAAAGGTGGAAATAAGTTATTCCTATCATATTATGGTTTGGTTGTCATGAAATAATTCACTGGAAGGATGGTATGTTACAATACTATTACATATTTTAAATTATTCCATTCTGATTGTAAATAATCTTATTGTCAAAAGGAAGTCATGATACATGTTTATCTTTGTAGGAAAATAATATTTGAGAAGTGACAGATTTTTACTCTTAGTTCATTAATGTGAGAACACTAGAGGACGAATTGTTTAGAGGATTAGTTTTTTAAAATGTTATAAGATAAATATGATAGTTTTTAGTCAGAACTATATTCCAAAAGATTCAAATCCGTAGAGAATGAAGTTGTCATATAATGTAAATAGAAAATGATAAAAGTTTCTAAATTTTAAGCTATAGATATTGGTCCATCAGACATGGTGTTCCAACTTTAAATCATAGATATAATCATGTGTTTAAAGAATTTTGGGTCAAACGAATATGAAAAAAATGAATTTTTTTATTTCGATGAAAAAAGGGATCAGATGTAAGTCAAAAATTTAGTCATCCTTTTACATCAGGATGAATAGATTTTCAATTGGTACATGAATGAATGAATATCTTTGATTTGTTTTTTGTTATCATGATATGAATATAAATTCTATTGATCATCTATATTAATCGATGATAGAGTCATCAGACTGTCACTAACATAGATTATCAATTTTATGAAGACACTGATCCATTAGGTGTTGGAAGGCACTGATAAAATTCATAAGATGTTGGATTTCACCATATATATGATTATTGGTCTAGGTAAAATAAGAAAAATATAATGTCATAATGAAAAAAAAATTATTTCCAATAGGATCATTAAGTTAAAAGGTTTTAGAGAAAATTTTATTCAATGAATTTTGATGCTGACGCTGAAGTGAAAAAGTGAAATTATGGAGTCATTAACAGTTGTCACTATGTTTATGGAAAAATAAATGTAACTGAACTCAAATTATGTTTAAAAAAATTATGGTAGAATGATTTTGATGTGATATATCTAATAGTTTTTATAAAGCATCAGAATGAGTTGTTTGTTTTAAATTTATTCTTTAAATTTAATTGACATGAAATTTATTTTTCAAATCCTAAAATTGGTTAAAATAACTATAAATGATGAACCACATTTTATTCATTTTATCTTTAAACTAATTATTAAATCAGAGTGAATATAATAATCTAACAAAAACTGTTTAAAATCATGATTTGAAGTGATTTTATGGTAAGATTCGTTATGGTTCGAGAAGAAATTAGAAGAGATTAGAATAATTGAAGAAGTCAAATATGGATCTCGTATTTATGGAAATTTGAATATTTGAGAAGAATTAGTAAGAGTGAAAACATATTATATTCCAATATAAACCACTTTGGGACACCTATTAATAGTGGAGAGTACATTGTACTTTCTTCTATGGGTATTGTTCATGAGTAAAGAGAGAAGGAATAACATTTAATGTTTTTATAGGGAATATGTTTTTGTATTGATAATTCCTAAGGAAGTTTTATATAATAAATAAATATAAATAATATCATATTAAGTGGATCATCTTATTGGTCTGGATCATTGGATTGGGAAATTATAATTAGATTTATGGATAGAGTCAGAGGTAGTTTAAAATTCTATTAGTGGTATTCATGGATACTTATTTTCCCAAAATAGATTTTGGACAGGGTATCAAAGTGAATATCATTATGATGTATAGATAAGATAATTCCAAGAGTTGGGTAGAAAAGTGTAGAATTTTTTTGTGTATTATTTTTTTATAATGTGATAAAGTAGCATAGAAAAATCTTTTTAAGAAACTGGTGATAGTTTTTAAACTTGTTACACAAAATTATGTTACACCATTTCGTTTCATGTAAAGGAGATGCAGTGTTTTATTTATCTAAGTCATATATACGTGCATGATAATATCTTACTAGTTTTATAAACACAAAAATATTATTTTTCTAGTGGATTTATTGTTATTCGATTGCTTATAGACTATTCAAAAATATTTATACTCTTATTGATTAGTTAACCTTGTAAATTATTATGTTCATGCAGATGTGTTATTGTTTTGTTTTAAAAAAATTCAAAACCTCATTAATATGAGTATAATGTTTTCTTAAAATGATGGGATATTAAAATTAAACAATATCACTAATTCAAAATCACCCCCTCTTATTCATAAATAGATCTTAACTGTGTAATATCACAAGATCCCCAAAAAAACTAAGTTAAACAAAATAGGAATAGTAACACCAAAAATATATATTCACCCTTTAATAATGAATTCAATTTTGTAGAGGTAATTAACAATATTACTTCTTTTCTACATGAAAAGTCTCACAAAAGGGATATTTATAAGATAAATTGATTATTTAATTGTACATATGGAGTAAAAGTGTTAATAATATGGTGTATAATCAATATGCAAAACATGTTTCTCATATTTTAAAAACTAAACAAAACGAAAAGATCCAAGAAAAAGATATTATAATACTGAAAACCATACATGTATGAACATATAGAAACATAATAGGTAAAAAAACAAGATTAATATAATTACCTTAAATTCATATTATAAAAATTAATTATCATCATTGGTACACCAATACCATCCACTTCAAGGGTGATAAAATAAAAAAATATTGACAAATTCACATAAATACTATAGATATTGAGGATCCCTAAACATAATCCAATATTTAATGTAATTCCTTAAGGAATTGATGATCACAGATTACCACCACCAAAGGAAACACATCCATGATTAATGAAATATCCACTATAACTAGACCACAGTGAGAAACCATAATGATTTTCATTATTGAAAACCCAAAAAAGTGGATATTAACCCATATAAAACACCAAAAATAAAGATTATCTATTAAAATAATGAATATTTGGGTATAAATAACATCATGATTTAGGAGACATCATTCTAGATGAAAATGAATTTTAAAATCCACAGATGTGAATCTCAAGGATGATTAATATTCAAAGGATCTAAATTGGATTGATAAAGAATTATTAATGAACTAAGGAATCTGAATCACTAATTTATATAGTGGAGGATTCAAAATACATGTCCATATTATGAAAATAATCAAAATTAATGTGGTGATCTATGTTATATGTTTTATTTGGATTTCAAGTGTTTAAATCCATAATTATAACTTGTTTTGAAATAAAAATTAAGATATTTTGAACATCCCCATAACCCCTAGAAGGATGTGGTCTAGGAAATTTTTACCATAATTTCATCCTTTACTAGTCACAATGGTGTAGTTCTATTCACGTGACCAATTTAACCCATTGACACCTATGACTATGGCATATAGTACTCCATCATTCTTCTTACCCTCCCTCAAACGGCTTGACTATGCCATACTCCTCACATTAAACAATTACTAACCCCCTGGAATTATGGTATCCAAACTATGTTTTTCTATTATAGTTCCCATCCAACTTCCACAACCGACAATATATTATCCATAGAGACTTTTATTCATCCCTTTTGAAAAATTGTGGACACCACATTTGAAATAACCTCTAAAAAGTCTGATAGGGCTTTTTCACACAATTTGATTCACCCCATCACCAAACGACTAAATACACATCCAAAAAAATTTCTAATTCATAAATGACATATCCCTTTCTAAATTAACAATAAATACATTAAAACAAACATCACCATACCCACCAACAAAGTGAGTTTACTCATTTAATATAAAGAAAAATCTTCTTAGCTTCCAAAAGAACTACAAAACACTCTCTATGCTCCACCAAAACCCAAAAAATTTATATATGATGGGTGTTTTATATTTCTTCCCTTGAAGCTAGCGCTGGTCTATTTGGAGTTATTATGGGGCGTGGAATACTACTAACTAATTTTTTACATATACAATTCATACCCTTCACAAACAGAACACATTCATAACTGATCATATTAATTACTCAAAGACATCAAAATCATACCATATAGGCCTTAGAATCAAGGAATAATGGGTGAAGTTGTAAATAATATCACTCCATGAGTAAAAATATACATATGAACAGGACAAAAAAGATATTTTTATATAGTGGTGGTGTCATGGATGTAGTTGGGACTCAGTTCTCTTATTTCCCTCATTATAAAAATTGATTGAAAAAATAATGGGTATTATACCTCCTCTATCCTCTAATAAATACATGGGGGGACCTTATCAATGAGCCAATTAATTGTTCTATGACAATCTACCCAAGAGTATTGAAGGAACACATGTATACTTTTGAACATAATGATTTTCATTTTTGATTATATAATGATTTTAACCTACCTACACTTACCTTTAATAATTTTTATATTTTCCAGACATATTTCATATGGTTTATGTCATCCCATTAAAGGATATTGTGCTATTTATAGGTTACATAATAATATATGAATGTTTTTCTATGGTTTTTATGTCAATCTAATATTAATAGGTGGAAAAGTTATAATACATTAATGGTATATTTTAATCATGTAGTTTCATCCATATGTCATCCAAATGGGTTTCATTTACCAATGTATATTAATATGATTATTTTTACAATACTAGTTATTTCCCAATATCATTATAAATCGAGATCATTTTTCTCAAGGAATTCTTTATCTCACCCAGGATTAGACCCCATAGTGTTGTGACAAATAATGATCACTAATTTAGTGTATGATTTAGAGTTACATCACATTAGTTCAATGATTAAACACATACTATGGGTAATTTATATCTCAATACGGTATCTTGGTATTATGATGGAATTGTAGTAACAATAACATATTCCAATTCATTTTAAATCAGTGTAACTAACTCCTCTAATATTGATTTTTTTTATAGAGAAACACTTTATTAACATAAAAATTAAAGAAAATGTTTATATATATTTATTTATATACTCAAGGGTGTGGTTTATGTCATTCTTTGGAATATAAAATCCCATGAAATGGTCATATGACTGAAAAGATAATGGATAAACCATATACTAAGTAACCTTACCATTATTTTGGGGAGTAATATAATGTTTATTGAAATTTTTATGAAGTGTAAGTACATGGGATGTTTTGTCATTATCAACTAATGAAATTCAAATTTTTATACCGAGATTCTAATTGTGGTGAAAATTATGGTTAATATGACTCTCTTACAAGAATGATATAATATTTTTGAGAAAAAAAAATATTACACATAAGTGAGGCTGTTGGATCTACTTATTCATCCTAGATATATTTTTTCATCTAGATACCATCTTAATATGAAAGAAATTCTCTAGGGGTTTTTATGGAAAATTGATGAAATGACCCCCCTTTAATATTTTTACCTGGCCATCAAAAGGAACACCATCTGGCTGTATTGGGTTTTATAACCACAAATATTGATACTTATATAATTATTTGTATTGATATGGTGGTTTATAAATTATTAATAAATCAAGAAAATAGATTCCCCTAATTTCTATAAATAATCAAATTGTGCCACCTCAATCAAACATCTAATATTCTTGGTAATCTCGATTTTTATGAGGATGGTATATCACATAGTAAGGTGATCATATGTTAATAAGAATATATAAAACCACATATCTATCAACCATACACCATAACCAATTTTAATATAATATACTTGTGAGACATGATAAATATAAAAGATAGTTTGATAAAGGAAGCACTATAATGTTTGGAAAATACAGTGTCCTGACATCTCTAAATAAATATAGACTACAAATCATAGAAAAATGGGAACTCAACATAAAATTAGGCACTATGATAAACTTAAAAAACATTTATCAATTACAATTATCATGAATCTCTATCATCACCATATCATTACATAAAATGACCTATATAATTATAGGTTGCTAAAATATCAGTTAAATTGAATCCATATGTCACGGTAAATGATAAATAGTATTTTTTATGAATTTTATTTGATTTTCATACATTTTGGGAGATGTAATTTGGTCAAATAATTCCTTGTGTATGTCATGGTGTGGTGGTAGCCAAATTGTATTGTAGGAATAGGTCAAACAAAATATTGCGTGGAACCACTTTGTTAGTAAATAGTAATGTGTAGGTCCTCATCCTAGGACTAGTCATTCCATAACTTAAATGGTCTACACAACCATGTGTTTTGATTAGTGCACCAAATATTTTTCTACAGGAAATCACACCATGACCCATATGGGTTACTTTGTGAATAGTTAATGTTATGGTTCATCCCAATTCATTTGGGTCGAGAATGATATGCCTTATAAATTTCTCACAATGACCATTTTTTTAAGATGTTTTCTATGGAAGGATTCACATTTGGGGATTGTAGTTAATTTTGAAATATTATTAGTAATAAAATATTCTGATCACATTAGAAATTATAGTTGAGATATATATCCATTATTCAACCCCCTTATATTTATTTAATAAAAATAATATAAATGGGTTCCGTCATGTGGTTTCAAGGTAGTTATTATCCCTTATCTCCCATTGGTCTCTCATATTATTCCATAATAAATTTTTTACCAATTTTTTTTCATATATATGATAAATAAATGAATGGTATTATAATTCCTATTAGTGGAGTTTTTTCATTATACATATAGAAGATGTCTCGAGAGGGTATTCTCATGTAACCATTTTCTTGTTTTACTAATGTATTTATTTTTACAGTTTTTTTGATTTTCTTGTTTTAGTATAAATTTTCCAATTATTTCGGTATATTATTTAGGTCATCAATGTGACCTGGGTTTATATGTGTGTGGAGTGGACCATACATAAATTTCCCAAGGTCTAGAACTATTAAGCAATATGAAGGGGTTTTAAATGTTTATTAAATCGAATGTATTTTTTCTGTGTTTTTTATTAGTATTGGGTTATTTATAATAAATTAAGGTTCACATAGATCATGTGCAGAAACTATGAGAAGGTATTTTTATCCTTATTTTAATTTAAGGATAATTTATTCTTTAATAAATATTTATATTTAAATACCTAATTACCAATCATTTACTTAAAAATTGATTAAATTTGATAAATTTTTTACAGGGTAACATTATTTACTCTTTCTTAAATGTATTAGTTTCCCATTAAATATTTATTTGGTGTGAGAATTGATTTCTATGGCTCTATTATCAATACCTATTTTCATTTAGATTAGTAATATAATTATTTTCGTCAAATTACTTAGAGGATATTTTAATGGAACAATATTATAAATAATAAGGGATTTTTTAATGATTGTGATTATAATAGTAATTGAACTAATTTTCTAGGAAAACATTTTATAAAATAACATTACGTATGATTTTATTCAGTATTCTAGTTCTTAATGTTGTATTTGGATAGATTTATTGATTTTTTTGGAATTATGTATGAATGTATTTTTAAGGAATTTAAAATATAAATCGGTGTCCAATATGGGGTTTAATGACTGATTTCATGGCTTGGTTATAAATAATGTGAAATAATAAAATAGTTTTAATCCAAAAAGTGCGTGATAAAATTATTCAATGAATATTTCTTTTTGATTGATTTATTCCATGATTATCAATTATGAGGATTATTATTTCTATAAATGTTATTTATTTTGCATTGATGGACTTGGGTGTGGATTGGTAACTCCAATGAGTTTTCGACAATAGACTTTTCAATGGAAACAAAATATTTTCTTAGTTAAGAGAACTATGGTAACTTGAGACACATTAACCCTAGTGATTCCATGAGTTCTCATAGAGTAGTATTGTTAAATAGAGATCACTAGTTCTCATATTTTTTTAATTACCTTATACCCTCAAGTTAGAACCCTATGTTTTATATGATTCATTTTTTGAGATGTGTCTTTTCATCAATACAATTATTTAGACATTTTAATATGGATTCTTCCATGGTATTATTTGTTATTTTGATGGCCTTATTAGTCATTTTATAAACAAATGTCTATGTAAAACTATTTCTAAATAAATTTCGTCAATTCTATTATTTATTAGGGTATTTTATTTCTTATTATCCCTTTTATAAAATATTTATTTACTCACAATTTTTTATAGTATTAATATATTTAATTTCCTAATATTACGTTTTCTTTTATCACCTTTAAGGATTTATCATTTATTTAAAATTTTTGTTTTTAAATTGGATTTAAATATTTAGAGATTTGAAAAATTGGATATGGAATGGTTAATGGTATGTGTTTATGTGTTGTTTTTTAGTGTCAGTTCAATAATTATGCTATATATTTATTCATCCCATGGATTAATTTTGTATTTGTTTTTTTATTTTATATGTTTGAACATTTTTTGTATAATGTTGTCATGATAGACTCTTGGGAGGAGGTTTGATGTTTCTCTATTTTTTTTCGGAGAAATCATTACCACTCATGTGTAGTTGATTCTCATGAACAAGTTTCATGCCCATATGGTTTCATAATTCCCATTGGGCCGTGTGATGATCCAACTTATATGTTTATATTGAGGTAACCTAGGTTTGTTAAGGGATAAAATATGTGATATCCAATATTTATTTTGTGTTATTTGGGTAATTGTGATATACAAGAAATTATACTGTTGAAACTCTAGATGTAGGATACAAGTAGGTATGTGATCAACAAATTTTCTAATAGACATTAAGATTTCATGGGCTGTTTTAAATGTGTTATTCTAGTTTTAATTTTTTTTATTCATATCTATTGATAAAATTACATCATTTATTAATAATTTAATCAGATCCATTGAGATAAATTGGAAGTGTGCATGTGTTGTATACTCTACAAATAAGATATGAATATCCAATGAGTATGGTTTAGTTTTTATTTTATATTTCCAATGTTTCCCTAATGAGTAATATTGGAATTGTGTATCTATTTTTCATGGTATTTATAGTGAAATTTTTATTTTATGTTAATTTTTTATGGGATCAATTTTATTTTTAGCGGAATTTAGCTTATTTATTTCTGTTTCTGTTATTGATTAATTATGTTTTTTAATAGTCTTTATATATGGACATATTATGCCTAATTTAAATAAAATTTAATTTTTTAATATAAAATGGGTTTTAATGTGATTGATAATAAAATTAGAATGTTTATATTTTTACGTTGGTTAATTTTAAAAATATTTTTCTATGGTCAAGTTAGGTAAAATATATTTCAACCATCACTTGGAAAATAGAATCAATTTTGATAAAATCAATTGATTTATTTTATATCATGTATTGGATTAAAAATTAATGATTTCTGTACAATTATTTTAATTAATGAGAAATAAATATTTTAACGATGATACTAAAATGTGAGAATGTTTTCAAATTTAAATAGAAATGGTTGTAGTGTTCTGGAAATGAAATGGTTTTATAGCGATTCAAATTGTTTTCGAAAATCGGTCAAAATCTATATATGAATGAGTTTTCATTTATAAATGGATATTAATTACAATCATTATCACTTAAGATGAAATATATTATGTGTTTTATTTGATAATTTTAATATTTATCATTTGATAAGAAATCATAAAAAATATCATGGAATGCATTAGTTGAATTATAAATATAGAATTTTCATTCCTAGATCAAAATGATTTGGATTTATAGAAACCCTGTTAGAAATGGATTACCAGTTCCTTATCATTGGAAAAACAATTTAATAATGGAGTAAGGATGTTTTTAAATTTCATATGTTTAATCATAAGACCATTCTTATAATAATTTATGTTTTCTTATAAATTGATTAATATGATTATATTAAATTATAATGTAAATTATAATGGTTTCCCTTGGATTTATTTTACATAATTAATTAAAATTTATTTAATAGTTGTTGTTTTATATCATTAGATGTGATGATATTATTATTTTAAGTTATATATTGAATATTGTGAATTTGAGGTTTTTTTTAGTTAGTCATTTCATGGTTTAAAAGTGATAAAATTTGTCCATTTAAAATAATATGATTTCAAAATTATGGAAATTTAGTTCTCATTTACATTGGGATTATTTTAAATATTCTGGATGTTTTATACATTCAAGATTATATTAATTTTATATAAAATTAAATTTTGTTCATGTTGATAATGATTGTGGGGTTTTTATTATGATGTTATAAATCCACAAACACAATATGTTTTAGGATCAGTAATATGTTTTTTGGTGAAATTATATATTTCATATGAAATTCTGTATTAATGTATTGGTGGTTTCCCTCAGATCAATAGTACATGTATTTTTAGTGATTCAATATATTTATTGTATGGAGAGTGTGATGACACATTTAGTTACATTTTGGTGAAGACATGGAAATTTTTTTTATGATTTTTGGGTAGATGAGTTAGAGAATATTCCATGTTTAATAATGTTTTTGGGAAATTTCAATAATTTTTTCTCGATTTATCCCCAATTTTTTCCCTGAGGTGTTACTAGCATAAATCATTATTAAGAAATTGTTGCCTTGAATCCTAGAGGGAAAACAAAATGACTATTCATGAATCGATGTAATCCCTCTTCATGTGATTATTCACGAAGGGACAAATTGGGGCCATTATACTTTACATGATTGCTAAGTCACTAGCCTTTCAAATTTTTTCAGTCATGTCGTAAACCAAATGTGTCACACAACAATGATTTTGTTCTATGATTTATAACAACATTACCCATATGTATCATTCAATAAACTAATGAATGTGATATGTTTTGGGGGAATCAATGTTTTTTGGTGGTATATATTTAGAAATACCCTTGTGGTTTACTTATTTGGGGTTCCTAAATAAGTGGATTTGATCTCATCATCCTCGTTTCCTCCTAAAATCAATCATCCCCTAATCCGATGCATTTTGAGGTGTTTTTTCTTCCATGTTTTAGGTATGCCTTCCTCCTTCACTCTCTTTGTTATCTCCTATTATTCCATCATAATTTTCATTTTCGATGTTAGGGTTTCAGTTTTCTAGTTCAAACATTTCATAGTGAAATCATTCCTCGTATTTGGGATTTCATGCATAAAATATAGATTATGTACCAAGAGGGTATGTTCAAGCATCCTATTGAATCTATTCTTGAGGTATGTTTCACAGTGGTTTTTAAAGTTTTCATTAATGGTTTTTTATGTAGTCATTAGATAATTTTTATTATTTTAGGGTATGAAATGGATTTGGTGTGAGTTTTTTGGGGTGGGCACCATAACTATTTTTTTGGAGGATTAGTGCTATTAATCCCTCTTGTTATATTTTTGATGATTATTCCATTGTGGGATTTTGTATTTTTGTTTATAGTGGATTAATTTAATATGGATTATGGTTGAGATTTTTTCATAGAGACTTTCCAGTTGTTTCTATCTGCATTGGATCATCTTACGAGTTTTTAGATGATGATTTTTTCACCATGCATAACTATTTAAATTTAATTCCTTAATTACTTCCAAAGTATTATGAAAATATATTAAATTTATGATTTTTTTGAATGGTGAAATTATTTAATTATTTCATTCCATAATAGTCTCCATGATGATTTTCAATTTTTATTAGAAGTTATTTCATGTGATGAATTCTAAAAACATAATTTTTTATAAATTATATGTATTTAATTCTTCATAAATTTACATAAAAGCTATTTTTAAAGAATATTTACTATAAAATAAAATGGGTTTCTAGCTATTTATTATTATAGAATGTACGAAATTCTTATTTTTATATAAAATTTTAATATTATATATATATAACAAAGGGATTAAATATATATTGTGCTTAAATGGATATCTGGCGTACTTTATCCATATTTGTTTGATAATAGTAATTTTATGCAGTTTGGTGGATTTTATAAAACAAGATTGTGTATTAGATGGGTTTTTTTGGTACTATTTCATAGGATGTATTTCAATGAAGTGAAATTATAGATTTTTTTTATTTATAAATTATATTATTCCCTAAATTGATTCTGATAAAATATTTATTTAATGGTTTTAGTCATGATTGATGTTTCCCATTATTTAAAATGATGGCCATTTAGTGTTTATTTTAATGGATTTCAAATTTACATTGGAGACCATGTGTGTATGTTGGTAACCTAGAAAACAACTCAAGGTGTAGATTGTACAAAAGTTTGGATGTTATGGCCTACCTAGACTAATTGAGATAATGAGATACATATATAAATTAGAGATAACAAGTGAGTTGATTTAATTATACTATTTATTTATATATGCAAGTGTTCCTATAATGATTTCTAATTACCTTATTCCCACTGGTTAGAGACCCATATTGTATATGACTCATATGTTTGAGATGTTTTATTTATTTTTTTCAACTTATTTATTTGAAAATGTTGATATGGTTTATTCCATGTTTAAGTAAGTAACTATTTATGGTTTTCATTCTCATTTAATATTGATACATTTTTGTGCTTCTAGTGTTTTTTACATTCATACATTTGAATTATTTTGTTTTAGTGGATGATATAGTGACTTATTACTATTTTCATGTAGTGATTTATAAATGCATATATGTATATTATGGTTTATGTTTATTAAAGATTATATTTTTTAGGTTCTTGACATTTATGAATTTCCATTAAATTTAATTATTAAATTCTATCTATAAAGTTTTTTTAAACATCTGATTTATTTACCTCGGGGAGCATTAATTTATGTAATTTATTTTTTTGACTTGTTTAATTAAAAAATTTATGCATAGAAATATAGTTGTGTTTTCAAACTACAACGAAATAGTAATAAATTAAATTTTATGAGTGTGGTGTGGTTAGGTTACCTAATTGAAATATTTTATCTTGATTATATACATATGATGGTCTACTTATGTTTTACATGGATAAAAAAAATTCATTAGGTTTACTATTTGGGAGATGGCGATGCTAAGGAAATGAATATTTGTTGTGGAATATAGGGATGACTGATCCCCATCTTTTAATTAGTTGATTATTTTTTTATTATAATTTATTATGTTATATCGATTATTATTTTACTAAATATCTTTATTTATATTTCTATTTTTTTTAATTGTTTCTTGTTTTATATTGATTTATTTTGATAAATCATTTCTTTTATAATTGGTTAATGATTTTTGTTTATTGTTTATTCCCCATTTGGATCTATTTATTATTAAATCCATTTTTGATACGTGATAAATTTATGCATGGAGTGGTAATTCCATACTCCCATGTGTATGTTTGATGTTACACTTCTTTCATGGGTTAAATTCAATCCCACTCTTTTATATATAGTGGTAAAGAACTGGTTTCCAAACTATTGGGATCGAGAATTTCATTTGGTTCATTTAATGGTCCATCATGGTTGTCTGGATTGGTACATCGCATGTTTTAACATGAACAAATGTTATTATATCCATGATATTTTTTTGTTCTTTTGTGAATATGATTAGATATAACATTGGAATGTTTGAGTTTAGGAAGTTTTTTAAAAAAATTTCTATAATAACCACCTTGTGTATTAAACCATGTGATTCTAAAAGAAGTTGGAAATATATTATTTGGGCTTCAATTTTTACTTATTCTTCTTAATATTTACAATCTATTCTTCAATGAAATCTTGATGTGGATCTAATGATCAGTCTTAGTTGGGGGAACAAGCTAAAAACAAGGCACACATGTCTTGTACCCTATAAATATATGGTTTTTGTTATTCTTATTTGATTAATTTGTTTTCATAATGTGTGCTATTAGTATTTTGGATGGATTTTATTTGGAATTAACCATGATTTGGGGATCATGTGTTGGATTTTTATTTGGTATACATTGATTTTGAGAGAAATTTAGGTTGTGTATATGATTTTGTGTTTTTAATTACTTTTTGGTGGTATCAATCCTTATATTACAAATCGTGGTGTTAACATTCCATTAATTAAACTGGTTGACCAAAAGTATTTTGAAAATTATTATTAGATTTATTTTTTGGCATACATTTTCACACATATAGATTTTGTACTTATTTTCCAATGGTGTATGTGGTTAAATGATATTTTGATGACATTATTGAATATTTTAAACAAATTTAGTGAAATAATATTTTTATCTCATTTTATGTATGGGTTTTAAATTTGATATTTTCTTTTATTTTAAGTGTATTAATGGGAAATAAATGTTTTAAATTGGTATTTTGATGGTAATAGTAAAATATTTGAAAAGGATAATATTTAAATTTTAATTGGGGTATTTTTTTCAAATTTGAATAGCTTTATTATTGTATAATTGTTTTTCTATAAACTTTGAAAAATATGAAAATGAATGATATTTAATTTATAAATTTTTTTGAAATAGAACATTTATCACATCCGATATATTCAATTATAATTTTTTCATTAATTAATTAGTTGTTCACTTTTTTAGGAAATCAGAAGGAGGGTATGAATGTTTGTGAATTTTATTATTTCTATATAAATATAATATAAAAAATAAAATTACTTATTTAAAAGAAATTAATATAATAAAGTTTTATCTATAATATTTTAAAGGTTAAAATATTTTAAATATTTATTTTCTATGGTTTTAAACATTCATGTCTTTAATTATAGACTTGGTAATTTCATAAATTTCATTTTTTAGAATATTATTTTGGTTATCTCAGAAAAAATAAATATGTAATAAAAAATGTTCTCTGTTTTTTGATTTCCTAAAAGAAATCAATGTTAAATTTTAAAGGTGATTTTTATTATGAGTTATATGGAGGTGTAAATTTCTACTACATAATAAAACACATGTTTTAATAATTTTATTCTATAATATATAGGTCTCCCCAAATTTTACATTATGTGATTTCACTACGGTATGTAGTTTTCTAACAATGTTAATTTATCCATTAAGAATTAATTGACATAAAAATAATTTGACAATTTTTCCCACTTATTTTTAATAAAATATCTATTTTATTAAATAGAAACCATTTTATGTGTGGATAATTTATTTCAACACAATCTCTCTTAACACAAAAAACATTAGATTAAAAATAATTTCAATAATAGGTTTTTTAATATTTTTTGGTAAATATATAACTTATAAAATAATAATTGGGCCATGAATTAAAATATTTTAAAATTATTAAAATTTAAAAATCACTTTTCAGAATATAGGATTTCATTATGTTAAATCATTTAACAAATTTTTTTATTCTAAAATAACATTATTTCCAAATTTTAAATGATTGTTTTATTATGAATTTAAAAATATCAGGACACTAATGTAATAAAAATATATTTTGATCAAACCAATGTATAATGATATATAAAACAAAATTTAATTTTACACAATAAATCACTCAATTTACTTCACTTTTAATAATTTTTGAAACATATATTTTAGTTAATTATTAATGTATCGGTGTTATAGAGTCATTTAATGTAATTTTTTATACTCTAAAAAAATAACTATATCATCTTGAAGAAAAAATGGTTTCCTTATAAATTATACATATAAGTGAACATATTTTAATTAATTCCTTATCCAAAATATTTATAGATATTAAAAGTGATTAATTTTTTTATTCTTTTTCATTAATTTACTTATTATATGGGACATATTAAAAGGATAGTGGAAAGGAATTTTCCTAATTCAAATTTTGTGTGTCCATTTTTCAATTAATATCATTGAATAGAATTATGATAAAATTTTATGTCATTTTCACTCTTATCATTGTACTTTATCCAAAGGTTAAATCCATTACTATAATATCCTGGGTAATTATGTTTTACAGGTATGAATATTTATTTAGGTAAAAATATATTTAGTCCTTCTTAAAATTTATAATGTATTATTATTTTTATTATAGAATACATTTTTACAAATTCAATTCGGAAAATTGGGGAAAAAATAATTTACAATTAATATATCATACTTGACAATAAAGCAGGTATTTAATGAAAAATGTTATAATGTTTACTATGTATACTATGTTTGTATATAAAAATTAAACATGAAATCAATTCCATTGACCTAACTTATATTAATATATATATATAATTTAATTAATATTATATTTAAACCAACTTAAAATATAATTTATCTCTATAACTAATGTAAAATTTAATGTCATATTTATTTAAAATATAGAGTTTTCAATATTCATCAAACATTTTACTGTTCCAAAAAATTATGAAAATATTCCCAAGGATAATTTTTACATTCTTAATTGTAAAAAGAATTTTGTATTGTGAAATTTTTTTCCCAATTATTATGAAATTAATTTTTTAATTATTCAATAGAATAAATAAATAAAATTGTTGAAAAATATGAACTTGAAATATCTAAAGATAATACAATAGATTGTATATTTTATTATCAATAGTATTATTTTATATAAACCCAATTTAGTCAATATTTTTAAATATTTTGTTATTATTCGTTTTACATTTTTTAATGGATATGTTATAACAAAAACGTTAATAATATATTACAGTTTTATTTAAGTCAGTGGTGCGTGGAAAATAAGCTAAACCAGTGTAACATGCAATAAAATATTAACATGGTGTTGCGTCTAATGATAGACATAAATGAAATATAATTTATTCAAAATAAAATATTTCCTTAAAAATCTAGGTGTCACATCAAATCATTTTCTTATAATTTCATGTGACTGTTGAGGTTTTATTATAGCATCTAAGAGAATTAACCCCTCTCATGGTATCAAGGTTTTATCCAATATTGACAAATTGATCAAATCCATCATTCATTAATAGATATAGTTACCAAAATTTAACGACAGAATTGACCACATAATGAATTGGAATTGGAAGATCAGTGGATTCATCAATCATAGGGACTATAATCAATAATGTCCAATTGATGATTTCCTAGTACCCAACATGAATCTATTCATTGATTCAACTACTCACTTCTATGATATTTCATGTATAGATAGGTATTCGATTTATTAAAAGACCAGGATAAAACCTAAATATAAGTAATCCTCTAATTGAAGGGAACCTCAATGGATAACTTTCTTCCACAACATGCCCTTTTCTATAAGTAACAATAGTGCCACCTAATAACTTGGAACACATCATATCTCTAAACCATTATTGGTATGATTTATGGAGTGTCACAATGATGTCGATGTGGTTATTTATAATTTTAATAGTGATCTTGTTAGTGATATTCAAACATTATTTGACAGATATAAAAAATAGTTTGGCTTTGAACCCTTAGAAATTTATTATTGGGGGGAACATTAGGACATTACTCAACGTTGTAGTACACAATTTACGAGGTTAGAATGACCTTGAAAAAAAAAATTGAATCCTATGAATTATACCCTATAAAATCATTATGAATTAATCTATTTCAAATAGATATACAAAAACATCAATTATTTTATATCCAAAATGTATAGAATATTTATACCCTCTACTAAGTTAATATAGATGGGGTCCTTAACCAATGGGATGAGGACTTCAAAGAATAAATCGATAACCAAAAGATGTACCTACTATATCCACCATTCATGAGGTAACTAATAGATTAAAATTCAATAATCGTATATATGGATTCCATGTAAATAAAAATAGCACACTCTTTACATTAATATATTATTCAAGGAATGAAAATAGTGTCTACTATCATGGCCGAAAATGGTAGATACTGAGGCTCAATATTCTGATGTTAAGAAGAGAAACCTCATAATCTACATCATAGTAAAAAAATATAAGGTAGTCATCATAGCATCATAAAGTCCATCAAGTTTCTCATATTGACTAGCTCATTTATATTCATGGAAATTATATATAATTTCATTACTATATGGGAGGTTATTTTGAATTGTATGTCATTCACTTCGTGTCATGGAAGGAAATAAAAGGGTGAATGTTGGATTATTTTAATGAGATATATCCATCCCAGGAAAATATGAAATTTGAAACCAATATTGCAGATGAATATTTTTTCAATTTCCATAAAACTCCATAAACCTAGGAGATGTACTTTGACGGTCCTCCCAATGTACAGTTGGGAAAAAGGAAACCAATAATCTTAATAAAGTCGGTCCAAGTATTCTATTTATCCCATTCCCAAGGAAATTATAACCTAATAATTTTCATTAGTTGTAAGGTCTACTAATAACTAGGAATAATAATAATGATTTGTCAAGGCAGTGAGCTCTCTCAATAAATGCATATAGATAACATGAATTTCGATGGTGATTTAGATCTTGTGATAAAATAGATAAATAAATAATGTTTCATTAAGAAAGATGAATTGGATTCATCCTCAGTAACGTTGGTGGATTAATAATGTAATTCACTTTTAAACTAAATCTGTATCACATTCATCGATCACCAAAGGCTCATTTTGATGTAATGGATAGTGAATCCATAACATTATATGATCAAAGTAATTATGAGGTACTCATCTTAATCACACACCAAATGGTAATCGTATTATTCAACATCTGTGACATGGAAGAAATTAATAAGATCAATATTCACCTTGATCGTGATGAGATTATATCCACCCATGGATATATGAATCCAATAATATATTACCTTAAAATGGCTATCTCTTGTTAAATTGAACAAAAAATGAATGATATTAGACAATGAGCTGTGAACTTCACCCTACAGGGTGAGAGGATTGAGAAATAATCCCTCAATATATGAGTATTTTATAGAGTATTCCTTATATACAATATAGTATGACATACCTTCTACAACATCTTGTAGGTCCCTGTTATCTCTAGTAGTATTCACCAGTTATGAACTAGGGTCTCCTAGAAAATAAAATGGTTTTGTTTCTTCTAGAATATGATGATGCATGACTATATAGAAAGAACTATAAAGTTTATCACCTATCAGATTTATGAATAATTAATCCATTAACACATGTAATTAAATACCATATATAAGTATTCATGGAAATTGTTCATATGGGTAATGGATTCAGTGAGTCTTTATTCAATAACTACAAGAAATTAGATATTTTTTATCCTCACTACTGTAAAATTATATTCCAAATTTGATGAAGAAACATCAATACATGAAGTCTGTAAAAAGATTTTCATACATATAAAAATTTCTAATATTATCACTAGAAAAATGGTGCTCGTATTATTATATTGATGGATAATGACAATAAAATTATGTTCATGTTATGTGTAGTGATTGTATTAGTTGAATAAACTTGAGACAATACATTTATACCACTATTATGAAACAAAAAATCAATGGATATATAAATTAGTTTCTTATATATCAGTAGTAATTAGGAAAATAGTTGAAAAATATAATATCTCTTTCCGGAGATATTTCATGAATGCTTTATGGGCCTATTGTTTTTCCACATGAACATCCATTCAAGAAATCCCATCTCTGATAGTTTATTTAACATAGGGGGGTTGGGGGTGGGGTTCCTATTGGTTATTTGTTTAATTAACTTTGAAAATATATCTGTAGAGAACTATCAGATGTTTAATAAACATATAATTAGTTGGATGTGTTACAATTAAATAATGAGAAATGGATGCTTACAAATTAAAAACATCAAGTCCATCAAAATTATATTTCATGGGCCTTCAATAAAAAATTCCCTCCTCAATTCATTAAAAACATAATTGGTTTTGGTTCTCAGAAACCAAATGATTGTATGGAATTAAAAACCCAATGATAGAACCTATGTTTGAAGAACATTACATAAAACAAAATGACTATTCTAATAGGATAAACTCAATGTTGATGAGGTATGGTGAATGCATTATTCCCAAAAAGAATGTGAGGTTTCATAAAAATTAATTTTCATAAGTCTTATTTATACATAAAACCCACTAAATATATGTTAATATATATAAAATATTTACATCATTAATCATTTTCATTATACGTTACAGAATTCCACCTAACCACATGGTGATGAAACTACATGGAACAAATCCTGGTCACATTATGTTAAACTATGAAACCCATAATTTCCAAGCAGTGGTACTTTAAACAATACGACATCAAATAGTCTACTCATAAGAACTTATACTAAAGAACATGTACTTACCATGGGGGCCTACCTACCGTCAAACACATAAGAAATATCTGTATAAAACTTTCCACGTGTATGGTTTTACTGGCTACCTATATGTCTATTCCCACAACCCCAAATGAGAACAAGGTAGTTTAACCATATCATGAAACTGAAATCCACACAATAGGTATTCTTATATTTTAGTATAGGACATCATTTCCCCACATCACTATGTGAGAGTCATATATGCTGAATGGATTATAGATTATAACTATTTTTGGTTTATCTCTGTCCCCGCAAGATATGTAGTGATGCCTAGTTCTCTAATCCTTGGCCAAAACAGAATAAAATAAAATTCATCTTCATATAGATTAGGTGTAGACATATGTAGTGGATTCCCATATAAGAACTTCGTATAGATTGATTCATATTTCTCCTAGATGTTTATTGATGCTCAAATCCAAAATTTCAGTCCAAAAAAATGTAAGGAGAAAAATATACGTGATTTTTTATAATGTATAGACTTCTGAAGGTTGTTTTCTCTTATAAGAAATCAGATTTGATTGATTTTTGTAAAAAAAGGATACATAGTGATCCCTATATCTGAAATCCAAGGCCCGTCACCATTAGAGTGTAGAAAATTCCCCTCACAATATTTGGGCTAGTCTTGGGTAGTGTGATTTCATTTATAATATTTATGTGTTTTTTATTCATGCTACTATAGGATATATAGTGAAACATGTATAATAAAATTTAGGAATATCCAAAAGTTCTTGGCATTCTCATTAATGAATCTCTTGGAAACTCAATTCATATAGAGGAACCATTCAACATAAAAATGTGAAAATCCCAACATATACTCAATGATACACTTTTAAATAGTTCATGTCTATTCATAATTTTAACTTGTTTCTCTCATTGAGAATGACTAATGTGAGTTTTGAGAACCAAGAAAGCCTTTCTGACTAGTATGATCATGTTGAATTATATTAATTATGGGGAACCATTTCCTAGTATCAAAATATCAAACTTTACTACAATTTCCATGTTAGATGACATAAAAATACACAACAATTTCGCAGTCATAAGATCAAAAATTTCACAACAATATCATATTCACATTATGTTAAAATTCAAGTTAATGTATAAGTATTTTGTCATTAATCCACCCAAATATATTCCTTTATTCTACGTGGATCACACGATGAGGACCGTTTACTCATGTGTTATGTGTTTTATTCCTTCACACGAAAAATTTATTTAATAAACAATTTTGAAGCCATTATGTTATTGAAGACCTTATATGTTCTAACATTACCTATGAACAATATTCATATCCTTGATATATAATTCAATAAAAATCAATTCCATTATTTTATTATCTTATCATAGAACAATATTGACATGGATTCCACACACAGTTTCGTACCCCTTTATAAAATTTGTAATAGGGATCGGTTGATCTAGAGGGATCCCACTAGGATTTACTAGTGAATAACATGATGCTTCAAAGACTGTGGATTGTAGATATTTTTCATCATTGATGAAATGATCCCCTTAAATACATGACTAATTTAACAAATTTTTAATGATATAGAATTCAAAAAATTATAATTGATGATTTTCACCCATAGGTATCCACATCCAGTTGAATCAAATGTTCTTGGGTCATTATATATAATTCACATAACCCACCTATTCATGATTATTTGTATTCCCTCATTTTTACCTATATATGTATTGTAATTATTTCCAATTTAATATTGTAACCTTGATTTAACGTCCCAGATCCGGGTGCCACACAAAGGGTACCCCAAACCCGATTGGTCACATGACCTCAAGCACATTTCCTCAAACGCGAGAGGCTACCGACTAGCAGATAGGGCCTATGAATGATAGTGGGGAAATTATACCCTCATTTGTCATAGTGTAGCATAGTGGAATAATTATAAAAACACAAAAGTGGATGCAGTAAAAAATATAATCCAGAAATGGACAACAGAAGGAAAAGATAATTGGAAATCATATAGATATCATGATGCAACATGTCACTAACTCTACGAAAGCATCCAAAGAAGGAAACATCAATATAATACAATGCATCATAAGGTACAATGTACAGTAAAATAAAACTAATGTAGTGCGATAGGAACACAACAGCATCGCAAGCCTAAGCCCGGTCCCATGCTCTACTAATCCTCTACATCAATCGTGTACCTGTGTAGGGACCATTTCCCTTATCGACACCTACATCAATATATATTTTATGGGCCCAAGACATGAACAAAATAGAGTGTGATAAATAAATCCCAGTAGGCAGCCACCAAAGGCCCATGTCCAACTGTTAGTGAAAATGGGCAACAAAAGTGTGCAATAACAAAATGCAGTAAAATAAGAAGTACTCAAAAGTAACTATCTCTATTAGTTACATTGCCATTTTAATAATTATTTATCAATACCAATATTGTTCTTTATCTTGGAAGGTATAACTTATGAAATCACCATAGTGAATATTCAATTTAACTGTTGTCCTCAGATATGCAAATCCTTACCTTCAGGGAAGAAGAATTGAAACCCATAGGCGACTGCCCACAGACATAACAAATATTGCCCTTAGGAATATGAGATATTTCCCGTAGGCACAAAAGTTACTTCCCTCAGTCCTAAGAAATGTTTCCCCTAGGCTAAACAAAACTCTACCATCAGGTATTCTATTGGAAATACAAGTAACTGGGAAGAGATCGACACACAAACAAGAAATTCAAATATGTTTCCTCTCAAGAAAGCTCAAAACATGTTACAATCACAACATACCAAGGGGTGTCCTAGAAAAACAACTATACAAGGGAAATGCACCCAAAAGGTGGCCCTGGATCAGTGAAATGATCTCAAACAACAGTTTATATTTATTCATTGGATCACTTATGCAATTTTAGGTATATTGACAGTCATGGTCTCAACCACACGACACCCCGAGCATGGTCCCGTGGCACAACAATACACAAAATCAACTAGGTAGTTGTAATTAAACACAAGACCACTTACCACGATCTCCTCTAATCAATATACATCGAAGGCACCACTCGAAATCACCCATGAATGAAGTAAATATTAGATAAACAAATACCCATTCAAAAATAAATAACGTTTCTTTGGGAAATAATTGGAATGAATTCTTGAAGTAGAGGGAAGCTCTTACCCGCGCGGTTCAAACAAGATCGATGACTGAATAATCCAAGTCCTGCTGTGTGATCGAGAGCTCTTCCACGTCCCAGCATCCTCTCATGCGGCTCCTAGTGAGTCCTCTACCATGTCTACCGAATGAGGAGGCTACTGCCTATTTTAACGAAAAAACATGACTACACGGAATGTGCTTTCATGTACATGGTGTGTACTTTCCTTTTTAATTGTTCATATGTGAGCTACTTCCACCGCCCCATTGTTCAAATGCTGACTAATTACACGGCCTGTATTACATAGTACATGGAATATAAATAGTTATTACTTACTGAACCGTCGACTAGTCTGCATGCCCTATATTCTCGTCCAACATGGCCAAAGTACACTATGTGTATATGAATGTACACCACATGTAGTTTGTTTTTTTCTGAAAAACCTATGTGCCCCATATTCTCATCCCACAAATCTGAAGTACACGACATGTGTACAAAAAGTACATGGAGTGTACCCATAATTTTGGGATTTTTCCCATATTTTCCTTGTTTTCTCAAAAAAGCTTAAGGAACAATGAATAGAAGAAACACGTACCTTACGAATAAGAACCGGGTTCTTACAAACTTACCACCTTAATGAAATTTGTCCCCTAATTTCCCATCCATGGGTGTTGAAGATAAAGCTGAGAACAACTATGGCCACAAAGCATATACATTTTTCTCCATACCCAAGCATTCATCTTGCACTCAGCCACACTGCTATAGAACCTGTGCGAGAGGAACTGACTGGCCTCAGAGAACCTTTGTGCACTTATACACAATACAAATCAAGAATCTCCTCAAAGGATACATCTACCTGATATTCATCCTCCTCATATTGAATGATGTGAGATGGGTCTGAGTGATAACAGTGCAGCTGAGATACATGGAAGACGTCGTGCATGGCCTGGTACCTCTGCGGCAACTACAACTGATAGGAAACCGACCTAACTCTCTCTAGAATCATAAATGGACCTGCATACCTCGGGGAATGTTTACCATGTCTCCTAATCTTCTTGTGTCCCAACCTCGGTGAAACACGCAAGAAAACAATATCCCCGACAACGAACTCCAAGGGACGTCTACGGAGATCAATATAAGATTTATGATGAGACGGTTCAGTATCCATATGCTTCTGAATCAATAAAACCTGCTCTGAAGTCTTTTTTACAAGACCTGGTCCTAGTAAAGCAGCCTCACCCACCTCGCACCAGCACAAGGGTGATCGGCATGGCCTACCATATAAATCCTCATAAGGTGCAATCTCAATAGTTTCCTAAAATCCATTATTGTAGGAAAACATGACCACAGGTATGTGCTTCTCCCATGATCCCCCAATGTCCAGGATGCATGCCACTGCATGACCTCTAGCACCTGTATTGGACACTCTGACTGGCCATCGGTTTGAGGGTGTTAAGCTATGCTCAGAAGCACCTGTGTTCCCATTGGCCTCTGAAAACACTACCAGAAACAGGACATAAAGTTGGTGTCCCTTTCAGAAATGATAGAATGATGGAACCCATGAGGACATACTATCTCTCAGATATAAAATATTCCAATATCGTCGACATAGAAGGTCTCCTTGATCGGAAAAAATTGAGCTACCTTTGTCAGTCTATCCAGAACAACCCATACAACATCATTGTCTTGAGGTGACCTCGGAAACCCGATCACGAAGTCCATTGTGACATCATCTCATTTACACTCCGGAATGGGTAACTACAGTATTAGTCTTGCTGGCCTATGATGCTCCGCCATCACCTGCTAATAGAAGGAACATCTATTAACAAAACCAGCTACCTCTCTTTTCATTCCCGGCCACCAATACTGACGTCTCAGGTCCTGGTACATTTTGGTAACTCCAGGATGTACTGCCCAAGCTGAAGAATGAAATTCCCAAAACAACTCCTCACATATAACCTTTGGAACCCACACAAATCCATGGATACATAGTACCTCATCATCGCCTATCATCCATCCAGGTGGATGGTCCTCACTTGCCACAGACTCCTGTATACCTAGGCCTTCTGAATCTGATAGATGTCTTATCCTCACAAAATTTAGATTGGTAGAATTCACAACTAAGGATGAAATATAGGTTCTCCCCTAACTATCTTGCACCTCTAAATGCATCTTAGAGGACAAACCATAACTTTCCACTCACCACTAGACTCATGCACTGCACATATCTAAGTCACCATACTCAGTGCATCAGCTTCTGCATTACCCTTACCTGGTGTATAGGCAAGCTCAAAGTCAAAGGGATAAAGGTATTCAACCCACCTTGGCTATCTCAAATTCAAGTCAAACTAGGTAAATATTTATTTATGAAATTTGTGGTCTATAAACACCACAAAGTGTTCTACCATGAGGTAATGTCTCCAACAGCATAACGCATGAACAACTGTAGCCAAATCGAGATCATATGTTGGGTAATTCCTCTCATGTGGACTCAAGTGCCGAGACTTGTATATAACAACTCGATCTCCCTACATCAACACTTCTCCCAGACTGACACAAGATGCATCACAGTAAAATGTATAGCTCTTCCCTTGCTCTGTAAGTATCAGGACTGGTGCAGATGTCAACCTTCACTTCAGCTCCTGAAAGGCTGTGTCGCATGCTTCTGAACAAATGAAGTTCATAATATTCATAGTAAAACCCATCAACAGTGCCATTAAGTGGGAGAAGTCCGGAATAAAGCACCTGAAGTAACCATCCATCCCCAAGAAACTCTATATTTCAAACACGTTCTTTTGATTCTCCCAAGAAACTACAATCTCACTTTCTATAGGTTTACTATATCTCCGAACGTTGAGATAATATGACCCAGGAAGTGAATATGGTCTATCCAAAAGTGGCACTATGAGAGCAGATCCTATAAATGATGCTCTCTTAGTGTATTCAGCATGATCTCATGATGGGTGGCATGGTCGTGTCAAGTGTGAGAGTACACCAAGATATCATCCACAAAAAATACCACAAAATAATCCAAATATGGATGGAACACTCGTTTCATCAGAGCCATGAAAACTACTGGGGCATTTGTATGTTTGAATAGAATGACCAAGTACTCTTATAGACCATATCTGCTCCAAAATGATATAAGCATTATGTCTGATGGTCTAAGGTGGAATTGATGATATATGGATCTTAAATCAATCTTCGAGAACACTCGTGATCCTCGAAGTTGATCAAAAAGATCATCAATACTCAGTATGGGATATCTGTTTTTAACTGTCAAATGCTTTAGTTTCCAATAATCCACCCAGAGTCTGATGGTACCATCCGACTTCTTCGCAAATAGGACAAGAAAACCCCAAGGAGATGTACTGAGTCGTATGAAATCCTTGGCCTTAAACTCCTGCAACTACTTCTTGATCTATTGTAATTCAATCATAGCCATACTGTAACGAGGAATGGACATTGGTACCACTCCTGGAACAAGCTCAGTAGATAAATACATCTCACACACTAGAGGTAGACTTGAAAAGTCACCTGGGAAGAAATCCTTAAAATAATTAACCACTGTAGATAAATTGTTCTAAAAATTCCCCCGGTCATCCAAATATAAACTTGCAATCTGGGCTGTCACTCCACCTCACCCACGATGCTCGGGTCCATCTTGGCTCACATGGACATCCCATTCTCCCTTGTATGGAAACTATTTTCCCTCTAGTGATGTGAAACATGCCCTATGACAATAGAAATCCACAAAGGCTCAAAAGGGTACCAACCAGTCCATCCAGAGATTGACATCATATGATGTTGTATCTATGATATAGATTTCCCATTGAATGTTACACCCACCAACCTCTGGGGGGACTCCTTCTACTGTATCAAACCTACCGTTATAATACCCAATGGATTTTATAGCTTCATGATATCCTAAGAAGATGAAACAAAGATCCTAGGGCTCTCCACAACGGGCACAAATATAAAGCTATGCCTAGCACAAATATCAAAAATTACAGTAGATAAAATAGAAGAAAATAGAATAGAACCTCTAATAGTGGAAGGTCTAGGATCCTGCTCTTGTTGGGTCTATTGCACTGTATATGTCTGCCTAGTGTCGCAGCCTTGTGACACAACTTGGCTACCCTAAGTTGACCCACCCTGATGTCTATGTGATCCTGGTGTCTGGATACCACGCCCACAACCACTACCTTGGCTTGAACATCCTGGCGTGTTCCAATTCACTGACTGGTAAGATGATGATGGCCCTTGTCTTGTACGTGGAGTCTGTACTGAACCCCTCTCCCTAGTCACTGGTGGTGATGCCCTGCAAAAACTTTGAAGATGACCCATTCAGTCGTAAGCTAGGTACTCCACTGGGTCATGTGGACACTAAGTTCTCTTGTTCCCCTCTTTACCACACTGTTAACACATGACTTGGCCACCGAAATAATTATCTTGGCTAGTAATGCCACTATGTGAGAAATCCATCTGTCTCTTCCACTTACCAGTAGAAATATTACAAGAGACTGGTGCTGAACTTACCTAGTTCGCAACACTAGATTCCCATATGTGTTCCTATGTAATCAATAAATGGTTCATTATAGAATGCACTGTAGGAATCTTGAAAACATTAACCAGTGCACAGTTGTCATATCAAAGACCATACAAAAAGCGTCTATCCCTCAACACCCATCACCCACCAGAACAGGTGACAAACATCGTAGCTCTGTGAAGTGGGAAGAACAATACATCACTAACATGGCGCCCTGCTGCAGATTCATGAACTCTCGATCTCGATATGCCCTAAGAGTCTCGAGAATGAAAAATTCATAGAATATTTCCGAAAAATCTTCCCATTCCATGTCTCGGTGGTGCTCAGTCAGGGTGGTAACATCCCACCATCTCTTGGTGGAATCACACAGCATATATGTAGTGAGCTTGACCCTCCTCACATGAGGTGTCTCGAGAGGATTGAATATTGTCTGCATAGAACCCATCCATGACACCGCAGCCTATGGTTTTCCATCCCCTGAAAAGTAAGGTGGACGCTGCTGCTGGAATATACATGTTAACTCTGACATAGATGTGCCAACTGGCGGTGCTCCCTGGAAGGTCTTCATGAACTGCATGAAGCCTTCACGGGACTACGCATCCATGCCAGCGTCTGGTATAATGGTCGGTGCTGCATCTGGCACTACTGGGGGATCCAATGGTAAACCATGGCCTACCATATCTGGAGTATAATCGTTTCCCCTATCTTGGTGAAAGAACTGTGGTCGTCTCAGCGACATGACTCTGCAAATCAAAAACACGCCTTAGTTTAATTTAATGACAAGAATTATTCTATCTGTTTAAGAGTGCCTACGAAAAGGGGAATGATCCAAAAGAGCTAGAAAAAAGAGGCTACACGACGTGTATAAAGTCTACATGGTGTGTTCCCTTAATCCCTTACATGGTCGTGTTCTGATACTGGCCTGGGCATGTCTCAACACCCATTACATAGCGTGTTTCACATGCACACGGCGTGTACACCACCACGTCTACCCAGCCACATGGCCAAGTACACACAATCTCTCATCAATCAAGACTACACGACATGTCCCATAGGTACATAGTGTGTACTAGATGTGCTTCGCCGACTAGTGTTGTATGTGACACAACCATCATTCCCAGGTTACACTACACGATGTGTTATAGACGGAAACGACATGTACTAAGAATACCCAACCTACCCATGTTGTTAGTTACACGGTTGGCTACATAGGTCAAACTACACGAGGTGTTCAAGGTAGACACACTGTGTATAACTTATGGTTTCTCTATCTGTGATGTCAGTCACATGGGCGGATACAAGGTCAACATTACATTGTGTGTTCAACCGGTACATGAACCAAATTGGGACCCTTTCCCTTATCGACACCTGTAACAATGTAATCTATTTTGTACCAAGACATGAACCAAATAGGGAGTGAGAAATAAATCACAGAATGCAACCACCAAAGGACCGTGCCCAACTATTAGTGAAAATGTGAAATAGTAGTGTGCAATAATAAAATGCAGTAAACTAGTCAGTACTCAAAAGTAACTATCTCTACGAGTTACATTTCCATTTTAGTAATTATTTATCCATTTCATGCTTGTGCCTTAGCATGGAAGGAACAATATACGAAATCACCATAGTGGATATTCAAAGTAACCGTTGTCATCTGACATGAAAATCCTTACCCTCAGGAAAGCAGAATCAAAACCCACATGTGTCTTCCCACAAGCATAACGAATATTTCCCACATGCATAAAAGATATTTCCTGCAGGCACAGAAGTTACTGCCCTAATATATAAGAAATGCTACCCTCAGGCTAAACAAAACAATTCCCTCTGAAATTATATAGGAAATACATGTTACAAGGTCGAGCCCAACACACAAAAAATAAATTCATTTACATTTCCTTTCATGAAAACTCAAAACATGCTATAATCATGGCATACCCATAGGTTTCTTGGCCAAACGGCTAAACAAGGGAAATGCACCCATGGAGTGTCCCTAGATAAAATCAACGATCCCAAAATGTAGTTTATATTTATTCATTAGATCACCTATGCAATTATAGGTATAACAACATTCATGGTCTCAACCACACATCCCCCTGAGCATGGGTGTATGGAACAACGATACATAAAATCAACACAACAGTTGTAATTAAACACAAGACCACCTACTTCGATCTCCTCTCATTGATTTACATTAATAGAACCTCCTGAAACAACCAAGAATGAAGTAAATGTAAGATAAAAAATAATCATTCAAACCTTAATAACTTCTCTTAGTTAATGAATTGTAAGGAACACTTCAAGAAGAGGGAATCTCTTACCCGCATGGTTTAAAGGAGATCGACTGTGGATGAATCAAAGTATGGATGTGTGATCGGGAGCTCCTACTAGTCCCAGACATCTCTCCCAAGGCTCCTGGTGAGTCCTCTGCATCCTCTGTCGAATGAGGAGGCTACATCCTTTTATAATGAAAAAAATGACTACACGTCGTGTACTTTCACGTACATGACATGCACTTTTTTTAACTATTCCTCTAGTGGCTACTTTCCACCACACCACTGTTCATCTGCCGACTGATTACAAAACATGTATTTCTTACTACAGGGTGTGTAGCTAGCTAATACTCCTTAAACAGCCAACATGTCTACACACCCTATGTTCTCATCCCACACAGCCAGTGTACAGAGGTTGTATATGAATGTACATGGTGTATAGTTTGTTTTTACCAACAAACCTATGCACCCTTTATTCTCATCCCACGTAGCATAAGTACACATCATGAGTATAAAAAGTAAAATGTGTGTACCCATAAATTTGGGATTGTTACCACATTTATCTTGTTTTCTCAAAAACACATAAGGAAAAAGGAAAATAAGAAACTCGTACCTCAAGTATAATAACCAAGTCCTTACACATGATTTCTCATACAAAATAATTTTTGGATTAGTTTCAAAAATGATTACCCAAACTACATGATTTTCTAAATCTCTTTTGTAAACCTCTTTCTCTAATAAAAACATCATGTCCCCATTTAATGTCAATATATCTAGATACATTTAGATTATCTTATATTATTGTTTCTAGAACATTATTGTTGGGTTCTCCTGGTACACAGTTGTTTAATATTGGTAATTGAGTTTGAACACTCTCAAATGGTATCTTATAGTTTTTGCAGCTGAATTACCCAAAGCCTAATATCATGTTCATTGTGGTTGTTTTGGATCATTAAGGATACATGTTATTATTCATGGATTAATAAACCAAATATTATAATATTTCTCCCAGACGACATTTTGGAACCCCAATTATCCCACCAGAATTCACTAGTGAATAACAAAATGCCTAATAGCATGTTCCTAGGGGATATTTAGATCACCATGGAAAGGTATCCAATACAGCCATGATCCATTTTTTTCTAATGATTTGATGTTAATACAACTTATTAGCAAGAAATAATACTTTTTATATTCATTTATAGAAAACATTTATAACACCCATTTTCCCTTGTCCAATATTGAGTACGAATTTTTAAGTGATTTATGCCTTCACACATGAGTATTGGTGGCACTAAATTAAACCACACGACATCTATATGTTTTAGATACATGACATCGGAGAGAACCACTTGACCATGTCCTAACCACATGATTTTAAAATGGATTGAACAGAAAATTGATTCCCATGTCTTGATACCTATCCAATGGTATCATACTGTGAATGATCAATATTTACACATAAAATTATATTCTCTCATCCTTATGTTAGATATTTATCCTATTAAGGGATAAAAATCTAGAACAATGTGTGGATTGATTGATATTTCCACTGGATATATAATTTTAACTATGTATACAAACTTATTCCAATCCATTACAAAAATTTAAAATTACCCCGTTAATACATATGAGTAAGACATACACAGTGAATTTTAACTATCGTAACGATCTGTGATTTGACTAGTATTACCACATGATAAGTTGATACTATTGATTATAAATTAATAGGACCAGCTGTAATATATATAATAAAATAAACCCTCCCTACATATTGGTTAGACTTGTGTTTTATATTTTCTTCAAAACTATGTGTGGTTTGATTCCCATCATCATTGGATATGTAGAAACACCTAGATAACATATTTTATTCACATACATGGATCATTATTACTTTAAACTCAATTACATAATAAGGGGAACCTTTTTTGGGTATCATACTCAAACTAATATGTAGATGATTCTACTTATTTCCTTTCATGAACACTTGCATTGCATAAAAAACTGCATTTTTAGTCATGTTTCTAATGATGATTGTGAATCGTGTGATCTTAAGTAATATGTAATGTTTCTTGGTGCATTTTGATATATTTGTTTTCTATTCAAACTCAACTAACCACCGACTTGTAGAATTCTTAAAACTATAAGACCAATTATTTACCACATGATGTTAAACTATAGGACTTTTTGTATTTATAAAGAGAAAATGAACCCAATATTGAAGGTTTACTGAGGAATCCATTGTTTTAAAACATTACACCGAAAATGAAGTCAATACACATTAGAATAAAGGTTATGTCAGTGAATAATTTATTTAATATTATGTTTTGATAGAAAAAAATCATATATGTTATATATAATTTAATAATTATAAATTACATTAGTTAATATACTTCTTCTAGAACCACATGGATAATGAATCCAAATACATATTTTTACCCCAATTGGATATTAGTGATATGGATTTGTTGATATGAGGATAAACCCCTAGTATTTTATAGTGAATAACACAAATACTTATATATTATTCATTGTGGATATTTTATACATAGAGGAAAATCCCCCTTGAAATCCAGGAGTAATTATCCTAACTACATGTGATATGGACTCCCAATATAATTAATGGTTGACCTGAGTATATAATTCTTCCCCTCCCATGGACACAAATATTTATGAATTATCATTTACACTTTACATAACCTATATGTTCAATAAATTTTGAATATCTTAGTTCTACACATATGTACATCATATTCATTATTGAATAATGATTATAAAATCTAATTATTATACACATTAATTTCAATGTATTATACTCGTATAGAGACCAAAATTCCTTATGGATCTCCATTTTCTTGGAAAACCTATCATTTCAATGATGTATAACCCTAATACATCAACCCACACTCATCCCGATCATGTGAAATTAAACTACATGAAAAATGTACAATTTGAATGACATAATAAATTAGATAGGTCAAGATATACTATAAATACATTAGTTAAACAGATGATCCTTTCAACTCAAAAATTGGATATGATACAATATTTACCCTTTACGTGTATGAGCTAGATTTTATCAGGGAGTCTCTATAATGAGAACTACACATGGATTGATGAATTTTTTCAATGTATATATCCTGACACCGATGTTACCTCATCCTTGTCTAGTTTCAATATTAAAAACAAATAATGAAACTTCCTTATGAATGTTCCTGATATTTATATGTATCCTTAACGTATAAGAAATTATGTTTCCAGATTCATATTCCAATATGATTCATGGAGCCAATAAAGTATATTTTCATTAGCCCAGTTAAAAATTCTCCATTATCACAACCTTAACAAATGAATAATTTTTGTTGAAACAATCAGAACTATTTTGACATGGGATCTAATGGTTATGGATCATTCAAAGAGGTTGTAGTGATAGTGTGATGTTTTAAGGGATACATGTCCCTCTTCCTAGTTTAGGAGTCAGATCTTTGAATGGGGACCGTTAAATTCTCCATATCTATATATGGACTGATTCATTTAGCTATAGGATATGTAGTGATTCCTAGACCACCTGTCAATAAGAATAGTTGTGAATTCCAAATTTCCCCACTATCTAATTGATCAAACCATTTATGTGATATCAAAATTCATAAATTGATCTAAAATAATGTAGAAATTAATGCTATTTTCATAGATGTGGGTGTAAACCATATAGAAGAGGCACCAATAATATTTCGTGTCACCTAAAAATAATATCTTATACCCCCACATGAGTTTGTCCTTTAGGGGGAGCTATATGAGAACTATATGAGGATTGATTCCAATAAATAAATGATATATAACTATGCATGGATATCTACTACTAGTCCAATATGATAAAAATCAGTCCCAATTTTTTGTGTACAATAATGACTTATGATGATGGATATGATTGGAATAAATTATACTGTCATTATTTCAAACCTTAGGAAATGAATAGGGAAAATAAAAGACGATTTCTATAGTAGTTGAAATTACACTCTAACCACCCCGAACCAATGAATGAGGTCTCTAGAGATTCACAATATAATTTCACATCAGTTTCAACATACATACCACATAACAGTAATCTATGAGTAAAGAGACCTTCTACTATGATGGTAAACTACCTTGAAAATGTCATTGTAACATGAAATCAAGTAAAAAAAGAATAACATTCTCATCACATGATGTTAGGTATCATGGTATGAGAATACCCTATAACGAAAATTAAACTGTGTAGACTATAATTGATCATAAATAATTATCAAATTTCCATATGATTTTGATCTCACTCAACCAATTTATGGGATGCTTCCTTCACCACTCTAAAAACCCCAATCCAGATATTACACTTCATGAATTGTTCATATTATGCTTTCCGAAACAATTTTTATCCCTTTAATTTGGGGAAATGTATCTATATTTCAACATGTAGTAGGTAGATCTGCATAAGGGCCTTAAAACTATCAATTGGAGTAATTGTGGCCCTATAATATGGTCCTTATGATCTATTTTACTCAAGGCCTCATTGAAGTGTAAATATTTACCATAGTGTAATTCAAAATTATCCCCAACATTGATCTCTCAAATCATTATTATTGATTCCAGAACTGTGATCTGTGATTTAAAAAAATCATCTCCTACTTAAATGGGTTTGGGAGTACTCTTGACCATGGTAATTTTAATTAAATATTTGGAAAAAACTACCCTGATACTATGCCATAATTCCTCATTAAACTAAACAGTATGAACTGTGATAAATGTTTTAAAAACATAAAAATTATCCCATAATGATCCAAATGACATGAAAAAAAATTGAAATAGATTCAAAACATTTGAGGCTAACAACTTGTAAATTGATGACTATAAAAAATTTAATTGTCATATCACTATGATAATAATATCTAATGATTATTCAAAATCCTGAGAATATAATTAAGTGGCATAAACATCATCTGGATCATTATATTAGAGTGTTAAAATGAAATTCATGTTTTCTAGACCCCTCTGGCAATGGTAAAATTTATAGTAAGGATTTTTCAGATTCAATGTTCAAGTAAAATGTTCATTATGAGGAGAAACAACTATAATTATTCATGAACCATATTTAAATAATAAATTTTTCATTAATAACCTATATTTTCACTGATTATTGAGCTAATACCCACTAGTTCATTGTGATTTCATAATTTTCAAAAAACCTTATCTACTTGAGATATTTCACTTCATTCATCTCTATAGTGTATTGGTAACACAAAATTTCTACAATAAAGTGATACCACTAGGATTCAATGGGGAATTACGTAATGCCATAGAGGCTATGTATAGTAGATATTTTGGTCTTATAGGTATGGTCCCCCAAAAATCCATGGGTAATAACCCATGATTTGTGACAGATTAGATTATCCAAATACCCACATGTTTCCATTCCCATTTGTCTCAAATATTCCAAGCCCATGAATTAAAAATCCTACTGATAGAATATTGATGTGGATTCTATATACTCAACTTTTTGTTACAGTGTATTTTACCGATTCCCAAAGAATGAATATTGTACTCCATTATCAAACCACTGGATGTCCGTTAGAACATCAACCAAAATCATGTGCTGTAGGGCCCTATCTACACACCCATAAGCCAAAATAACCCAAGGTTTCAAAAACAATCTCAGATAGTCTTCATATCATACCCAAATTCATTATATATGAGTTGGAAACATCACAAAAATCTGATACATAACATATAAAATAGTATAGAACACTATACTTATCCATGAAATTAGGCCTATTATGTCTCATTTATAAGGGCCCTAAATCCATTAACTAGAGATATATCCTCCTTGAATGCATTTTCATCCAATCCTCATGAGTCGGCAAACATCACAATGGAACTTGGAACCTTATATGAATTTTTTATCATCCATGACATGTCTTCCACAAGTCATCATATTTGGTAAATTCTCCCTGTAACATTAATTGATATACCCATTTACAAAATATACATTTGTATTTGACATCCCTAACAATATTACACCACATCGTAAGCCATTTCTATTGAAGGATGTATTGTGTATGAACTCTTCATGAATACTTATTTTCCATAATTCATGTAAGTATATAGTGTGTCAGAACAACTCACTAATAAACATCCTTCGTAACCCTTATAAATGAAGGTATGATCTATAAGTATTTGGATAAAATAGAAAACATGTACGAGCTAGAAATCCATGAACATAAAAATTTTATGGTTATAGATAGATGAACCTAAACTACTACAAAATAAGGTCCGACATGAAATTAACTAAACTAGCAAAAATAAATATTCCAAGATACATGGAACTAAAAGAGAATAATAAAAGGTCCATTATAGAAGATACATGAAAAATAAAAAACGTTTGTTAAAATTACCTAACTATAGTAATAATGGGTCTGAGAAATATATCACTTAATGATGAAAACAAAATGATCGATATATAGGCCCCTAACTACAACAAAATATGGTCTATGATATAATTCCATAATCTATAATATCATTAGATCATAGCTAGAATAAAAAAAATAAAGCAAAAATAGTTCTGATAATGGATACCCCAAAATATATCCCTATAATATATTATATAGAAGAAACAAAAATAACAAAATATTACTTCTGACATAAACGATCCAAAAACTATAACAATAGGAGGATTGAATTAGAAGACCCATGTAACACCCAAAGATTTTATGAGAATTATTCCTTTTAATTTCGTTGATTACTTTTGTTGTATGCTACACATATATTATATTGCGCTTTATGTGACACCGTATTAGCTTGTAGTATACGCAACACTATTCTTTACTTGTGTTACACTCAATTTCATGTTTGTTTTGTGGAAATTATTCTATACAACATTCAGTATGAATTTTGTTTAATGTATAAATGAAATAATTTTTTATTATGTTATATGCAACACCAAAGGAATATTTCACTACATGTAGCACTGACTTGGCATGCATTACACACAATCACAACCTACCTCGATAGCATGTGTAGTACGTAATACTGAGTTTCACTAAACAACGATACATTATTAAAATATTATATAAACTAGCCGTAATGAATATTAATACCCACTTTTTAAAATTTTATAAAATTTATCTTTAAAAATGGACTTCATTTTTGGATTTGGAATAATGAAATTATCCTAGGGTAAATTTTTTGTATTTTTCTAAAAACTTTCAACTTTTGATGAATAGTGAAAAACACTATGTTATAGTTTAAACCAGAATTTTAATTTAAATAATTACATATTTTATATAAATTTATTTTAGGTCAAAATAGATACATAATACCTATATAATTTCAATGTAATTCATTGGATTCATTTTATAATAATTTTAGATATATAAAATTTTTATTGAATTTTTTACCGTCTTTTACCCACCTCTTAGGAGAATTTAAAAATTTACATAAAACATAATTTTACCACTTCTGTGAGTATAATTTAGAAAATCTGAGAGACATAGTTAATATCATGGTGTAAAATGTGGTTCAATAAGATAAAAATAATTTTTGGTGAATAGTAACTTTTTACTTTTATTTACCACGGTTAAAAGTAATAGGGTAATTAAGGGTAAAAAAGATATTATTATTACCCTAACACATGTTATAATTCAATTTGATAAGTATAATTCGACCAAAAACAACCTTAGGAATGAAATATGAACCTCTTTGGTCCATATGGATTAGATTAGGACACTTATTATTATTTTATTTAAAAAAGAGTTAAATTTGTTAAAATCAAAGTTTAATAACTAAAATATTTTTAATATAGAGTTATGCATTAGATAAATTCGACTAAAAATATTAATTATACATCTACTATTATTTCCTACATAATTGTTTTTTATTTATAGTTTTTATACATTAAATAATTTAATTTATTTATGACACAATGTTTATGTATTAATTACCTTATTAATGAAATATTAACAAAATTGATATTATAAATACCCAAATAAATTTAATTGGAGATTATTTATGAAATAAACTAAATTTATAGGTTAATATAACATATTTTGAGTTGGTTAGATGAATGTTTTTCGAAGTCATAATGCTGTTATGAATTTAGATAAAACAAAATACCAAATAGTGTCAAAATTGACATAAAAGAGTTTTTAAAACAGATAATATTTTACTAATTGATATAATAGTCCTAAAAATATAAGGTTCAGCCTAAAGACTTATATAATAATATATATGAAATTAATGAACCAATTGGGGTTCTATTGGTAGATTATAGTATTTTTATTAACCATATATTTTAATAACACAAGAAGACACGGTAAAAGTTAAATTATTTATCATAGAGTTAAATATAAATGATATGGTTAAAATGGTAACCTAAACTTGTCTAAAACCTATTTATTGAGAGTATTTTGACCCATACCCACCGTAGACTCGAAATAAGTCACTAAAAATCCATTATTAACCAAATATAAATTTTAATAAAATAATAGTTTATGTTTTTCCTAAGTTGCCCCTCTCCTCCCTTATGAAAGGGCACCTCCTCCCTCTCCTCTTTACACAATATTGAGCCTTCAAGCTCAGTAAACCTCTGAAAAATTCTCTTCTCAACCTCTCTAGTTATATCATAGTGGTTCTGGTCTTCTCAAAAGACCATCACTAGTTCCCTAAGAATAATTTTAAAAGAGGCAGGTCGACGAAGAGGTAATCTCTTCTACAGATTCTTTCAAGTTTCTTCTTCCAATTCCTCCTTCATTGTTGTTTCCATTATAAAATAATAACTCCATTATATTATATATAATTTGATGTTATTATAAATATTTTACAACCATATTATTAATTTTATCCATCCTATGAATGAAAAAGTCACCACACATGCGTACGTACAGCTTACCATCTCTACGTCATGGTGTACATTGTTATTCAAACATTTGATCATTTGGAGGGGTATAATAATCAGTGTAAATGATATAAATAATAAATTTAACGTCATTATGATAGTTTATATTTGATATACCATCCAATTATATATTATTTTAATATTAATATAATGATATCATCGCTCCTGCGTACGTACAGACTACCATCTCCCCAAACACATTGAGATTCATTTTCCAGGATTAACCATTCAAGTATGATTATAGATTATATATAATATATAATCATGAATGATATTAAATAATAATGATGCTAGATTTATGTGAATATATTTTTAATTTACGTAATTCCATTCAATTTCATAAGGAAACGAAAATGGCGTTCATGCGTACGTACGACCTACCGTCTCCATGGATGGTGTATTTCATTCATTTTATCGATCTATGATATTTATTTATATGATGAATATATATTATATATAAATCATTTTTTACATTATGGAATTATGTATATCAGTATATTAGTAATAATATCATGAACAAAAAGTTGAAACACGTACAATAAAGGAAACAATTTTACCCAAAACGCTGCTTTAAAATGGAATTTTAAAAAGACCGGGTAATATAAAGTCATAAGTGTTCCATATATGATATCATAACTGTGAATATGATACTGTAATAAGTAAATGAAATTATTTAAATCATTATACAGGATGTTCAGATACGTACGAGGCATATCAGACCTAAGGTATGTGATAATTTTTCAATCACATTTTTATCCGAGATTTCTTATAGCTAAGTATTTACTGGGGTTATATTTTTCATCCATGTCCATAAAAATGTTTTTCATAATTTTTTTAATATTATATCATGTATTTTTAAATTCATGTTTACCCCTCTTTGACTTTGACTTTTTCATATAGAAGAAATCATTCTTTTTTATACCATATGTGGTACTTTTTGACTTTTCTATTAAATGTAGGTGGAGAATGTTTTCTTAACTTATATGGAATGAATGGATTTTTATGGTTTCATAACGCTTTATTTTCATGAATCATACTCTAAAATATTTCATTAATATTTTCAATGAAATGGTTTTCTCTTAAAATTAAATGGAATATTGTGAAAAGAAAATGATTTTGAAGAAGAAATGATATTTTACTCAAATATTCATTTCAAGTGTTTTATCAAAACCATTTACATCTAAGATGATGTTATTTCATATGTGTATGTTTCAAGTATAATATCTCCATGATTTAAAAGGATTAAATTTTCTTATGATTAAATGATATCCATTTGTTTCATATGGATTATGTTATGAAGGGATGATGTTTATGAAACCCATTTTATTCATTGGGTTATGATGAATGATTTATGATTATGTTGTGGCACACATAAGAATGATTTCATTATGATATTGGTGGGACCTATATCTCCCTCAAATGCATTGGGTAATGATTTATATCTCATGAGATAGACATGGCTGGAACGACAAGATAATCTGGTTCAGTGATACATGACTAGAAATGAGCAGTGAACTCGATTTAGTAAGGGACTTTGTCCACTACTATGGTCTTCGCAACAATGCCTTGGAATCTATGTAAATAATATCACATGATTAATGATTTTACACAATTACATGTTTTATTGCCATGATATTTTATCAGGGTTAATATAACGACCAATACGTTACATACATTTTTATTACTTTAGAATTGAAGCACACTTATTACAACAGATAACAAAACCAGGAAAGGACCGTATATGTATAGACTCTTTACAAACTGGGAAACATAAACTGCTGGTTCATAAAGCATCTACTTTGCCTCCCATTTATTTCATAATATCTAGAGTCCCTTTTGGCATATCCTACTTAATAAACTTCTTCCTGACCTGGGGAAAGAAAACATATAAAAAGGGTGAGCTCAAATGCTCAATTAAGGGTAAACAAAAGAAATATCAATCACATCATTTTCATAAGAACATAACTTTTGGAAATCTTTACCTGCAAAAGAGATCATAATTTCATAACATGGGATAAATCATAGTAGGGATATGTAATCCCAATTATCATAACTTAAAACATGAAACATTTTGGCATACACACATAATCATAGATAATCATTTGTTATTAGTCAAGACTACTTTAGCGGACAATGTCCATTTCTGAACCGAGTTCACTCCTCGTTTCAGTCCTGTTTCACTGAACCGGATTTACCTGTCGTTCCAGTCATGTCTATATCATGAAATCTAAAATCATTACCCAATTCATTGGAGGGAGATATATGTCCCACCCATCTCACAATGATATCATTCTTATGTGTGCCACAAAATCATAAACCATACATCATAGCATATCCAATGTAATAAAAATGGGATTCTTAAACATCGTGACATCATAAAAAAATTCATATAAGATAAAGGAAGTCATAAAAATAATTCCATCACAACATAATCAAATCAATGTAATAATAGGGATAGAAACAGAACCCTTTATTATCTTAGATGGAATATAATTTTGATAAAACACTTGAACTCCATTCTTGAGGAAAATATCCTTTCTACATAAAAAAAACACTTTTCATTTCTTAACATGTCATACAATTCTAAACTAAAAGATACTGATTAAAACTAAACATTAAAACTTGTAAAGGAAGCTTCTTGGAAATCATGTTTTAAAAATCTATTCATGCCGTATAAGTTAAAAAAATCATTCTTCTCGTACTTTTGTCGAAAAAGTCAAAAAGTACCTCGTACGAAAAACGGCAAAAGATTCCTTTCATATATATTACTAAATACTCACAAAAGGGTAAAATTGGATTTAAACAATTGTATGAGGATAGAAATAATATTACATATTGGGGAAACATGGATGTGGATGATAATATTCCCCAGTAAATTTTGAAGTATAAACAATCTCGGATAAAAGTGAGATTGTGAGATTTTCCCTTACCTTAGGTCAGATTTTCTTCGTAAGTGTCTGAACCTCCTGTATAATGATTTAAATAATTTCATTGACTTATTCTAGAATCATACTCATTGTTATGATACAATATATTGTCATATTCTTCGCTTATTATTAGTAATATTTCATTTCTACTTGTTATTCAGGCGTTTATTACTTTTTGTTCTTATGCGTGTTTTGTCGAATAAATTCTTATTCTAATCTTTAGGTTATAGATACCTCATTTACAGAATTTTATTAGTGTAATATATATCACATTAATTCATTCAATTCATTTACATAATCATTATGCAATGAAGATCATGTAGAACGAGTCACATCACATCGTGGAGACGGTATTCCGTACGTACGCGCGAGCGACGATATCATTCCCATGATCGTGAAATTGTAATGGATTGTATGTATACTATTTAATAATCAATATCAATTTACAATAATCATATATAGTCATTCTTTACACCATTATACCCATCCAAGTAAGGTGGTGGTGGAAAATAGATTACACCACGACGTGGAGACGGTATTTCGTACGTATGCACGCGCGATGAATTCGTTTTCCGTAGGATTGATAGATGGTGAAATAGGGTTGTTTCATAATTATAATAACATATCATTATATGAGTGATACTTATTTTATTAATTCATAATGAAACAACTAACGAAGAAGAAGTGGAAGTGGAAATAAAGTTGAAAGAATCGATAACGGACATTACCTCTTCTTTGAAACACTTCATTGAGACCTCCTTTTAGGGCACTAAAATTGGTCTTTGAAGAATACCAGGACCTCTAGGATGTTTCTAGGGAACTGGAGAGGAGAAATTGTCCGGGGTTGGCTGAGCATGAAGGATCATTGTGGTGTGAGGAAGAGAGGGAGGAGGTGCTCTTTTATAAGGAGGGAGAGGGGAACCGTTGGAAAAACTAAAAATATTATTTTCTAATAAAGCCATATTCGGTTTTAAGTCGCTCCAAATTGATTTATTTTTAAGCTAAGGTGGGGATGGGTTGATATCCTCTCGTCCAATAGAATTTGGACAAGTTTAGTATACTATTTTAACCTTATCATTTAGATTTAACTTTAAGTTAGATAATTTTACATTTACAGTGTCTTTTTGTGTTCTTACACTATAAGTTTAATAAATATACCATAACAAGAGAAACGAACCCCAAGTTGTTTATTATCAATATATATTACCATATCTAAGTCATTTGGCTGATACTTAGATTCTTAGGAATTAAAATAACAATTAATAATATAATATTTGTTTTAAAGCTATTTTATGTCAATTTTGACACTTTTTGGTAATTGATTTTTGTGAAAATCATAACAGAATTATTAGCTCGAAAAATGTTAATTAAATCAACACTAACATGTCATATTAACATAGAAAATTATTTTAATTCATTAAAAGTCTCAAATTACATTTTTTTTGAGTATTTATAACATCAATTATGTCAATATTTCTTTAATAACTTAATTATTGCATCATCATTGTGTCATAAATAAAAAAAATTATTTAAAGTCTAACAATTACAAATAAAATACCATTATTTAAGAAATATTTTTAGATTTATATTGAATATTTATAGTGGAATTTATCTTATGTATAACCCTATATGAAAAATTATTTATTTATTAAAAATTGATTTTAACCATTTTAACCCTTCTTTAAATAAATTAATAATAAATGTCCTAATCTAATCCAAGTGGGCCCAAATGGTCATATTTTATTCCTAAGGTTGTTTTTGGTCGAATTAAACTTATCCAATATAATTAGTACATGTGTTAGGGTAATAATAATAACACTTTTACCCTTAATTACCCTATTTACTTTTAACCGTGGTAAAAAAAGTAAAAAGTTACTATTTACCAAAATTATTTTTATCTCATTGAAACACATTATAGTCCTTAATATTAACCATGTCTCTTGGATTTTCGAAATTCCACTCACATAATTGGTAAAATTAAGTTTTATGTGAATTTGAGAATTCTCCTTGGAGGTGGGTAAAAGACGGTGAAAAGTTCAATAAAATTTTAATATATCTAAAATTAATATAAAATGACTCCAATGAATTGAATTAAACTTATATAGGTATTATGTATCAATTTTGACATAAAATAAATTTAAATAAAATAAATAATTATTTAAATAAAAAGTTGGTTTTAAAATAGTAACCCGGTGTTTTCACTATTCATCAAAAACTGAAAGTTTCATAAAAATACCAAAATTTCACCCTAGGCTAATTTTGATATTCCAAATTCAAAAATGAAGTCCATTTTGAAAAATTAAATTTACAATATTTCTAAAAGTGGTTATTACTATTCATAACAGCTAGTTTTAATAATAACATATCGTTGTTCAGTACTTCTCGGTATTGCGTACGACGCAAGCTATCAAGGAAGGTCGCGATTGCGTGTAAAGCAAGCCAAGCTAGTGTTGTGTATATTGAATGATTCCTTTGATGATTTATATAAAATAGAAACAAAATATTTCTTATAAAAGTCTTGGGTGTTACATTCTCCCCCCTAAAAATGAATTTCGCCCTCGAAATTCATCACTTGTAACAAACAGATGAGGATACCTCTCCATCATCATATCCTCAAGATCCCATGTAGCTTATTTTAATTGGTGGTTCCTCCATAAAACATTCACTAAGAGAGTGGTCTTGTTCTGTAGTACTTTTTCACTATAATCGAGAATCCCTATCAGCTGTTCTTTATAAGAAAGATCTTGTTTCAGTGGTACAACTTCTGAGCTGAGTACATGTGAAGGATCAGGTATGTACTTTCTCAGGAGAGATACATGGAACACATAGTGAATGTGAGAGAGATTCGGTGGAAGTGCCAATTTGTAAGCTACCTTCCCAACACGACCCAGAATTTCAAAAGGACCGATATATCTAGGGCTCAACTTTCCATTCTTTCCAAATCTCATGATCGTCTTCTAGGGAGATGTTCGTAAGAAAAAATTATCACCCACATAAAACTCTAGGTCTTTTCTTCAGTTTTTGGAATAAATATTTTGTTGACTATGAGCTGCTCTTATGTGTTGTTGAATAGATCTCACCTTTTCTGCCATTTCATCAACAAGATCAGGTCCTAATAGCTTTCTTTCCCCAACTTCATCCTAGCAAGTTGGAGTCCTGCATTTCCTTCCAGAGAGAGATTCATAAGTATCCATCTGAATACTGGAGTCAAAGCTATTATTATAAGAAAATTCCACCAAAGGTAGGTGTTGATCCCAACTACCTTTGATATCCATAGAGAAAGCTCTCAACATATCTTCTAAATTTTGAATTGTCCTCTCAGACTTACCATCTGTCTGAGGATGATAAGCAGTGCTGAAACTCAACTGTGTATCCAGATTTTGCTGAAGACGTCACCAGAACTTTGAGGTAAACCTTGGATCCTGGTTAGATAAAATAGAAAGTGGTACTCCATGCAATCTTACCACTTCCTTTACATATATCCTGGCAAGCTGATCCAGAGAGAAATCATCCCTAATAGCAATGAAGTGTGTGGACTTTGTAAGACGATCAAATATGACCCAGGTAACATTATTTCCTTTGGATGTTTTAGGATGTCCGGTGACAAAGTCCATAGTGATGTTTTCCCATTTCCATTCGGGTATGGGTAATGGTTGTAGCGTTCCCTTAGACTTCTGCCTCTCAACTTTAACATGCTGACAATCCAATCATCAAGAGACATATTCAACAACAACTCTTTTCATGCCATCCCACTAGAAGTAGTTTTTCAGATCCCTATACATCTTCATTCTTCCAGGATGAATAGAGAATGAAGAACTATGAGCCTCATCCAGTAGCTCTTTCTTTAATTCTGGGATGGGAGGTACACAAACTTGATTCCTGGACTTCATTATCCCATCATAATCAAGGTTGAATTCAGGAATATTTGTCACCTTCTTTTGTAACTCTACATCTTCTCTCTGCGCCTCATTAATCATCCCATGTATAGATGGTTGAACATTCATTTGATAAAGATATGATTTCCCCCCTTCCATTATAATTCCAAGATCTATCCTTTGTAAATCCATAAATATTGGATCTTTTGTGATCCTCATTATGGATAAACTAGCATGGTCTTGTCGACTTATTGCATCTGCTACCTTGTTTGCTTTCCCATGGTGGTAATGAATTGAGCAGTCGTAATCCTAAATCATCTCCAACCATCTTCTTTGGCGTATATTCAGCTCCTTTTGTGTGAAAATATACTTTAAAAATTTATGATCAGTATAAATATCACACCTTTCTCCATAAAGATAATGCCTCCAAATATTTAATGCAAAGATTACCACAGGTAACTCCAAATCATGAGTTGGGTAATTTTGCTCATGGATTTTCAACTGTCGTGAGGCACAAGCTATCACATTATCATTTTCATAAGAACAAACCCCATCCCCTTCTTGGATTCATCACTTTAGATCATAAAACATTCTCCACTACAAGGCAATGTGAGTACAGGTGCACTGGATAATATTCTTTTCAACTCCTTGAAATTATCTTCACATTCCTCTGTCCAAACAATCTTAACTCTTTTCCGAGTCAACTTGGTGAGTGTATTAGATAATAGTGAAAAATATTTCACAAAACATCGATAATATCCAGCTAAACCAAGAAAACTTTGGATCTCAATTACTGTTGTTGGTCTCGACCATCATTCGATAACCTCTGTTTTTGCTGGATCCACAGATATCCCCTCTTTTGAGATTATGTGACCCAAAAATGAACCTTTTTCAAGCCAAAATTCACACTTGGTAAATTTGGAATAAATCTTATCCTTCTCAGGGTCTTCAATATAATTCTAAAGTGATCTTCATGTTCTTCCTTGCTCTTTGAATAATCAAGAATATCATCTATAAAGACTACCACAAATTGATCAAGCTAGTTTCAAAAGACTCTATTCATTAGATCCATGAAGATATTAGGGGAATTTGTAAGACAAAATGGCATCACTATATATTAATAGTGTCTATACATTGTACAGAAAGCCGTCTTTGGAATATCCTCCCTTTTGACCCTTAATTGATGATACCTTGAACGGATATCAATCTTGGAAAAGTATTGAGCTCCTTGCAGTTGGTCAAATAAGTCATCAATGCGTGTGAGTGGATATTTTTTCTTGATAGTGATCTTGTTAAGTTCTCAGTAATCAATGTAGAGTCTCATTGATCCATCTTTCATCTTAACAAACAGAACATGTTCTCCCCAAGGTGACGCACTAGGGCATATGAATCCCTTATCAATATTATCTTGCAGTTTCTTCATCAATTCATGAAACTCAATTGGGGACATTCTATTATGTTTCTTTGAAATAGGTAATGGACCCAGTACTAGTTCTATTGAAAACTCAACTTCACGTTTTGGTGGAAGACCCGTTAATTCCTCTTGAAGGACATCGTCAATCTCCCTTACAATGGACATATTCTTAATCATGAGTTTCTCACCGACCATTTGAGATAAATAACCCTCATTTATTGGAATCAAGACCCATAAGATGGAAGAAATTTCCACTGGATGGTTATGTTCATCCTTGCATCGACAGACGATCATAGATTGATCTGGAATATGAAATGTGACTTCCCTTCTTTATCAATTGATATGAGATCCATATAGAGAAAGCCAATCCATGCCAAGAATCACATAAAATTCCACTATAGGAAGGATCACAAGATTTTCTGTAAGCACTTTCCCACAAACTTCAATCAGATAAGAATTATACACTTTTGATGAAACTGTTGTGCCATTAGGGGTTGTCACAGCTAACTCAACATCTAATTTTTTAGGTAATATGACGATACCCTTTGAAAATTCTTTAGAAATAAAATAGTGGGTGGATCCAGAATCAAATAATAAATTTTCTACATTATAGTGGATGATATGTGTATCTTTTACCACATTGTTATCATACTCCACATCGCTGATAAAAATTACATATGACTTTCCTTTGTCTTTAGCCTTAACAGTTTGTTGACATCGACCATCATCATCAACCCTTGGATTTGGGCATTGATTGGCATAATGCCCCATATCGTTGCACTTTAAAAATTGAAGTGTAGTGGGTTCTTTCTATGTATCCCTTATTTTGTTTTCATCATTAGATATCTTCTTCCCATTATTGTGGCATTCAAATTCCTGATGACCTTCCTTTCCACATTTTAAACATTTACTTGTCCTTTTAAGACAAATCCCACCATGTTTCGTTCTACACTTTGAGCATAAGAGAAAACTCATCTTCTTTTCAGTGTGATCTTTAGATTTTCCTTTGAATTCCATTTTCCTCTTCTTATAAAACCCATATGACTAATGGGTTACTCCACTCTCCATATCAACATTGAGAGCACATCGAATGATTTCCTTGTAGCTATTGAAGTCCTTTATGGCTAATGCCCTTCGAAGACTTGGTTTTAAGCCAATAAAGAATCGATTGATCATACTCTCAGGTTAGATAATAATACCAGAATCGTACCTTGAAAGTATTGTAAAATTTTCTTCATAGGTATCAAAAGATTCATCATCCTTTTGCTTCTATTCAAGAAACTCTTTCCCCATCTTTGTTTGGAGAATACGAGGGAAGTACTTATTGAAAAATAAGTTCTTGCACTCGTCACATTCCATGGACTCAATTTCAACCCTTTGCCAAGTATTATTAATAATATTCCACCATTGATCAGCATATATTTCCAAATGATACTCTACTAAGATTACTTTATCATGTTCAGAACATTGAGGAACTGAAAATATCTTTTCAGTAGTACTAATCCATTGTTCAGTAACTAATGGATCAGTAGACCCGTTGAATGAAGGTGGACGCTTCCTCATGAAGGATTCCACCGAATTATCTCCTTCATTTTCTTGTTTGGATGTCATGCATGATTCATAGCTTGAGAATGTTGTGTGAGCATGGATACAAGATTTTCCATTCCAGCTCCCATAACTTTTGGTTGCTCAGGGGGATACTAATTGCATTTCCAGTCGCATTCCGCATTAATACGGTTCCTTCGGGTTCTAGCCATTGACTAAAAACAAGAAGAATAGTGTGAGAAACACTATTTATAATAGTAAAACCACATAATCAAGAATAAAATCTCACACTTAAGGTCTTATCATAGGTTATTCATGGCCATTTCTAAAACACTAAGATTGTGTTCTATTCTTAGACTTATCCTTAGGGTTCTTACTAAGGCTTTCACATCAAAGTTTCCAAATGTTGACTATACCTTTCCTCTGATACCAACTATAATGACCCATACTTTACATACATTGTTATTAATTCAGAATTGAAGAACACTTATTACAATATATAACAAAACCAGGAAATGATCGTATAGGTATAGAGTCATTAGAAACTGGGAGACATAAACAACTGGTTCATAAAGCATCTACTTTTCCACCCATTTATTTCATCATATATAGATTGTCTTTTGGCATATCCTACTTAATAACCTTATTCATGACCTGGGGAATGAAAACATACAAAAAGGGTGAGCCTATATTCTTAGTAAGGGTAAACAAAAGAAATATCAATCACATCATATTCATAAGAACATAACTTTTGAAAATCTTTACCTGCAAAAGAGATCATAATTTCATAACATGGGATAAATCATAGTAGTGAAATGTAATCCCAATGATCATAACATAAAACATGAAACTTTTTGGCATACACACATAATCATAGATAATCATTTCTTATTAGTCAAGAATCATTTCCAAGACAATCATAGCGGACAAAGTCCATTTCTGAACCGAGTTCACTCCTCGTTTCAGTCCTATTTCACTGAACCAGATTGACCTGTTGTTCCAGCCATGTCTATATCATGATATATAAAATCATTACCCAATTAATTGGAGAGATATATAGGTCCCACCCATCTCATAATGATACCATTCTTATGTGGGCCACAAAATCATAAACCATAAATCATAGAAAAACCCATGTAATAAAAATGGGATTCTTAAACATCATGACATCATAAAACAATTCATATAAGATAAAGGAATTCATAAAAATAATTTCATCACAACATTATCAAATCAATGTAAAAATAGTGATAGAAACAGAACCCTTTATTATCTTATATGGAACATAATTTTGATAAAACAGTTGAAATCCATTCTTGAAGAAAATATCCTTTCTACTTCAAAAAAAAAATTTCCCTTTCTTAATATGTCATACAATTCTAAACAAAAAAAAAGTTGATTAAATATAAACTGGCAAACATGTAAAGAAATATTCTTGTAAATAATCTTTTAAAAATCCATTCATGCCCTATATGTTGAAAAACATTCTTCTCGTACTTTTGTCAGAAAAGTCAAAAATTACCTCGTACGAAAAATTACAAAAGATTCCTTTCATATCTTTTACTAAAAACTCACCATAGGGTAAAATTGGATTTAAAAAATTGTATGTGGATGTAAATAATATTAAATATTGAGGAAACATGGATGTGGATGATAATATTCCCTAGTAAATTCTGAAGTATAAACAATCTCGGATAAAAGTGACATTGTGAGATTTTCCCTTACCTTAGGTCCGATTTTCTTCGTAAGTGTCCGAACCTCCTGTATAATAATTTAAATAATGTACTTGACTTATTAAAGAATCATAATCATTGTTATTATATCATATATGTTCATATTTCTAGCTTATTATTAATAATATTTCATTGCTACTTGTTATTCTGGTGGTTATTATTTTTTGTTCTTATGCGTGTTTTGTCGAATAAATTCTTATTCATCTCTTTAGGTTATAGAATCCTAATTTACAGAATGGTATTAGTGTAATATATATCATATTAATTAATTCAATTTATTTATATAATCATTATGCAATTAAGATCATGTAGAACGAGTCACATCACATCGTGAAGATGGTATTACGTACGTACGCACGAGCGATGATATCGTTCCCATGACCGTGGAATTTTAATTGAGTGTATGTATAATATTTTAGAATCAATATCAATTTACAATAATCATATATATCCATTCTTTACACCATTATACCCATCTATGTAAGGTGGGGGTGGAAAATAGATTACACCACGGCGTGGAGACGATATTCTGTACGTACGCATGTCCGGTGATTTCATTTTCCGTAGGATGGATAGATGGTGAAATAGGGTTGTTTAATACTTATAATAACATATCAGTATATGAGTGATACTGATATTATTAATTCATAATGAGACAACTAAAGAAGAAGAAGTGGAAGAAGAAATAAAGTTGAATGAACCGGTAACAGACATTACCTCTTCTTTGAAGCGCTTCTTTGAGGCCTCCTTTTAGGGAACTAAAATTGGTCTATGAAGAAGACAAGGACCTATATAATGTTTCTTGGGAAGTGGAGAAGAAAAATTGGCAGGGTTTGGACGAGATTGAATGCTCAGTGTGGTGTGAGGATGAGAGGGAGGAGGTGCCCTTTTATAAGAGAGGAGAGGGGAACCTTTGGAAAAACTAAAAATATTATTTTTTAATAAAGCCATATTAGATTTTAAATAGCTTAAAATTGATTTATTTAGAAGCTAAGGTGGGGATGGGTCGAAAGCCTCTCATCCAATAGAATTTGGACAAGTTTAGTTTACTATTTTAACCTTATAATTTTGATTTAACTTTAAGTTAGATAATTTTACTTTTACCGTGTCTTTTTGTGTTCTTACACTATAAGGTTAATAAACATACCATAACAAGAGAAACAAGAACCCCAAGTTTTTTATTATTAATATATATAGCCTTATATAAGTCATTTGACCGATCCTCAGATTTTTAGGAATAATATAACAATTAATAATATAATATTTCTTTTAAAAACTATTTTATGTCAATTTTGAAACTATTTAGTAATTGATTTGTTTGAAACTCATAACAGAAATATTATTTCAAAAAAAGTTAATTAAATCAACACTAACATGTCATGTTAACATTTAAATTATTTTAATTAATAAAAAGTCTCAAATTACTTTTATTTGGGTATTTATAACATCAATTATGTCAGTATTTCTTTAATAAGATAATTACTGCATCATCATTGTGTCATAAATAAATTAAATTATTTAAAGTCTAAAAATTAAAAATAAAATACCATGATGTAAAAAATATATTTATCTTTCTATTAAATATTTATAGTTGAATATATCTTATGTATAACCCTATATTAGAAATTATTTTCTTATTAAACTTTGATTTTAACTATTTTAACCCTTCATTAAATAAATTAATAATACATGTCCTAATCGAACCCAAGTGTGCCTAAATGGAAATAATTTATTCCTAAGGTTGTTTTTGGTCTAATTACACTTATCCAAAAGAATTAGGACATGTTTTAGGCTAATAATAATAACACTTTTACCCATAATTACCCTATTTACTTTTAACAGTGGTAAAAAAAGTAAACAGTTACTATTCACCAAAAAAAATCATCTCATTGAACCACATTTTTTTCCTTGATATTAACTGCGTCTCTTGGATTTTTGAAATTCCACTCACAGAAGCGGTAAAATTATGTTTTTTTGTGAATTTCAAAATTCTCCTAGGAGGTGGGTAAAAGACAGTGAAAAATTCAATAAAATTTGTATATATCAAAAATAATTATAAAATGATTCCAATGAATTGAATAGAACATATATAGTTATTATGTATCAATTTTTACCTAAAATAAATTTAAATAGAATAAATAAATATTTAAATAAAAAGTCGGTTTTTAAATAGTAACCCGATGTTTTCACTATTCATCAAAAATTGAAAGTTTTCAGAAAAATACCAAAATTTTACCCTAGGATAATTTCGATATTCCAAATCCAAAAATGAATTTCATTTTGAAATATAAATTTTACAAAATTTCAAAAGGTCGTTATTACTATTCATAACGGGTAGTTTTAATAATAGCATATCGTTGTTTTGTGAAACTCGGTATTGCATACGACGCAAGCTATCAAGGAAGGCCGCGATTGCGTGTAAAGCAAGCCAAGCTAGTGTTGTGTGTAGTGAAAGATTCCTTTGATGATTTATATAAAATAAAAACAAAATATTTCTTATAAAATTCTAGGGTGTTACAGTTAATGTTCCTTTATGATTTATGCCTTATGGACTTCCACGATTTATATCATTACTCATGATTTTGATATTTTATGTTCATGTTCTTACATTCAAATGTTTAGGGTTTGTTTTGTGTTCTCCATGTTTACCCTTACTGAGCATTTGAAATCACCCTTTTTAAGTTTTCTTTTCCCTAGGATATAAAGAACGGTTTTAGGTAACAAAACAGAAGGGGAAGATCATTATGGGAGATGTTGAAGATCTTTATCCATGATTAGAAGATTATGTTCTCAGTTTCCAAAGACACTAAACTAATATAGTCATTGGGTGCTAGTTTTTGTTATGTGTTATGTATTCCGCAAAAGCAATGTAATGTCCTTGTATGTTATGATTTGGGACTCTACAGTTGGTATCATAGCAAAGGATTAGTTAACCTTTTCAAACTAGGATGCTAAAACATTAGTGAAATCCATAGATATATTTGTTAAATATTTCTAGGTATGTATCTATGGTTAAGTATATGTATATGTTATAGTCCTAGAATTATGGTAATGATCATAGAATAAAACCTAATATGTTATATATTGATGGTAATACCCCTTTATTATGTTGTTTTCCTAGAATGAATTGGGCCTCTTACATTATTCTTTTTTGGTTTTAGATGATGGCTGGAACCTGAAGGAACCGTGTTGATCAATATAAGGGGAAATGCAATGAATTTCCTCCTGAAAAAACCAATGTTATTGAATATGGAGTGAAAAATCTTATTACTATACTAACACAAGCTATGATTCATTCTGGACTTTTGAATGAGCAGAGAAGGGAACAATATTCTATTGATTCTTTCATGAGGCGACACCCAAATTCTTTCAGTGTGTCTTATGAGCCACTTGTTGCTGAACAATGGATCTGTACCATTTGAAAAGATATTTTCCATACTTCGATGTTAAGAAAATGTAAAAGTCATTCTGGCTGTTTACTATTTAGAAGGTAAAGCAGACTAGTGGTGGACTCTAATTAAGAATACAAGGCCCTAAGGTGAAATTGAATCCATGGAAGGGGATGAGTTCAATAAAATATTTTTCAATAAGTACTTCCCTCATATTCTTCGAAAAAATATGGAAAAGGAGTTCCTTGAGCATAAGAAAGAGGATGATAAATCTGTTGGTATATACGATGAGAATTTCACAAGGCATTCAACGTATGCATCTGGCATAATCATCCATCTTGAAAGTAAAGTTGATCGATTCTTCAGTGGATTAAAACCAAGTCTTCGAAGGGAATTAACTATAAGAGACTTCAGTAGCTAAGAAGAAATTGTGCGTTGTGCTATCAAGGTAGAACTAGAAGTTGGTGTTACATATCCATCTCATGGTTTTTACAGAAAACAAAAGATGAAGTTCAAGGAAAAATCTCAGCACAATGGTGAAAAGAAGGTGAATGATTATTTATGCTCCAAGTGTGGAATGAATCATGGTGGAGATTGTCTAAAAGTTACTAGAAAATGTTTCAAAGTGTGTTAAAGAAGGACATCGGGCAGGTGAGTGCCGATGTAATGGGAAAATGTTTCTCAATGATGTGAATAGAGAAAATACTACAGAGAACACTCCACCAACACTTCAATGCTTCAAGTTCAAGGAATTGGGGCATTAAGCTAATCAATGCCCTAATCCAAGGGTTAATGATGATCGACGTGAGCAACCTCTTAAGGTAAATGAAAAATAAAAGTCACATGCGATCATTATTTTTGATTTTGTGTATGAAAATGATGTTGTGGGATGATTAAGTGTTTTTGTAATGGGAATTCAAAATAGAATCATGGAATCTCAAATATAGTATCGTGGAATTTTGGAATATCGATGTTTTGGTTTTAAATAATTTTATAGTACCAGTAACCATGAAATGTGATTGAAATATTTTTGGAAATCAGATGGTATGTGCATAATGAAGGGATAATGAGAAAATGAAAAGTTTGATAGTATTCATGAGCTCATGACTGATATAAGGACAAAGTGATATCATGGTTTGATTAAATCGAAATTATGGGATTTTTGTATGTGGAAAGAGTTAACTTTTGACAGCATTCGTGTTTTCACTACGGTAATATAATAATTCATGTTATAAAAGAATACATGATTAAGGTATTCACATGTTTTGAATGTGACCAACAAGATATATCTTATGATATATTGAGGATAAATGATGGTATTCAAATGCTTTTTATGTGACATTTCAAGGAATCATTTTCTTTATACTATGATCTTGGACCGAAGTATTTTGTATAAGCCTAAATATTAGAATGAATTAAGTTATAAATAAGATAGTATTGTTTAAGGCTAGAAATTTTTTTGAAGGAATTTTATAATAATGTAGTTTTATAAAAAGGGACAACCAACAGGACGAGCGACAACCCGTCACGTCAGACAAGGATGTAGGAATAGAACCCACAACCGAAGTGAGACATGCCTTTATTACGTACCACTATCCTACAGGGAGTCCATAGTTAGTAGAAACTAGTTTTATTTTATTAATATGTATGATATAAGATGTATAAGTCCATTTAAGGAACCATATACGAATAATCTCACCACAGATGGACTTATATAGAAAACTTTTGCTAAAATTATGTTTGAGATAGATGGAATGACCTATCATTCTATCGAATGGTCTAATAACACTCCAAAAAAGACAAATTGAACTTCATTTCTTTAGGATATGAATTGGAAATTGTTCAAGTCACAAACAACAATGAGGTTGTACCAAAATCATGTAAGTATTACTTTTAATTTAAAAAGTCTTCAACATTAGGGAAATGATCTTAAAAAAAATGTTATCCTAGTACTCTCATATCAGATGAATAAGATGGAACCTTATACCATCAAAAACTTATGGCTTTGTTGTTGTTGGATTTTTCATAGCCATGTTCTCTACCACTCTCCTTCATAACAATATGGTTAGATTTCTTTTTCAGATCCATATTTTCACATATATTCTCTTATGTGGAAACCTAGTGATGAGTTACTTTTGGTATCCATTATGTTTCTAACATTCTTTTTATAATGATGATTTAATATTCATTTTTACAATGTGGGTTTCAATGAAAGAAACTTTCATATAGAAAACCATTTATAACCCTGCCGAATTTCAAGGGCAAAATTCATTTTAAGGGGGGTAGAATGTAACACCCCGATATTTTTTGAGAATTATTCATTTTAATTTCTTTTATGTCTTTTTTTATGCTAAAACAAGATTATCTTGCACTATACGCACCACCGTATTAGCCTGTAGTATACGCAACACTATTCTTGGATCGTGTTACACACAATTTCAAGATCGTTTTGTGGAAATTATTCTACACAACATTATGTATATATTTTTTTAAAGTATAAATGAAATATTTTTTGATTATGTTATATGCAACACCAAAGTGATCTTACACTAAACACAACCCTGACTTGGCTTATATTACAAACAATCGCCACCTACCTCGATAGCATGTGTAGTATACAATACCGAGTTTCACTAAACAACGATATCTTATTAAAATATTATATAAACTAGCCATTATGAATAGTAATACCCACCTTTTTGAAACAATATAAATTTTATATGTTAAAATGGAATTCATTTTTGGATTCAAAATATCAAAATTAGCCGAGGGTGAAGTTTTGGTATTTTTCTGAAAACATTCAATTTTTTATGAATAGTGAAAAACACTGAGTTATAGTTTAAAACCAAATTTTTATTTAAATAATTATTTATTGTTTTTAAATTTATTTTAGGTAAAAATATATAAATAATATATATATAAGTTAAATTTAATTCATTGGAGTTATTTTATAATAATTTTAGATATATAAAATTTTTATTGAACTTTTTACCCTATTATACCCACCTCCTAGGAGAATATGAAAATTTTCATAAAAGATAATTTTACCGCTTTTGTGAGTAGAATTTTGAAAAACCAAGTGACACAGTTAATATCAAGGAGTAATATGTGGTTAAATAAGATAAATATATTTTTTGTTGAATAGTAACTTTTTACTTTTATTTTCCACGGTTAATAGTAAATAGGGTAATTAAGGGTAAAAATGATATTATTATTACACTAACACATGTCCTAATTATATTTTATAAGTATAATTCGACCAAAAGAATGTTAGGAATAAAATATGAACCTCTTAGGTTCACTTGGATTATATTAGGACATTTATTATTATTTTTTTAAAGAAGAGTTAAAATAGTTAAAATCAAAGATTAATAACTAAAAAAAATTTAATATAGAGTTATATACAAGATAAAATCGACTATACATTTTCATTAGAAAGATAAAAATATTTTATACATAATTATATTTTATTTATATTTTTTATACATAAATTATTTAATTTATTTATGACACAACGATGATGTTGTAATTTCCTTATTAATGAAATATTAACATAATTGATAATATGAATACCTAAATAATTGGAATTTGACACTTTTAATGAATTTCTCTAATTTTATAGGTTAATATGTAATAATTTGGTTTTTAGAGAAATTTTGTTCAATGTAATAGTGCTCTTAAGAATTTAGAGAAAATAAAATACCAAATAGTGTCAAAATTGACATAAATGAGTTTTTAAAACAAATATTATATTACTAATTTATGTAATGGTCATAAAAATATATGGATTGGCCAAACTACATATATAAAAATATATATGAAATTATTGAACCAATTGGGTTTCGATCGGTTGTTTATAGTATGTTTATTAACAATATATTATAAGAATACATAAAGACATGGTAAAAGTTAACTTATTTAACTTAGAGTTAAATCTAACTGATAAGGTTAAAATAGTAACCAAAACATGTCTAAAACCTATTTATTGATATTATTTCAACCCATACCCACCCTAGCCTCGAAATAAGACACTTTTGAGCCATTATAAACAAAATATGAATTTATTATAAAATAATAATTTAAGTTTTTCCTAAGGTTCCCCCTCCACCCTTATAAGAGGGCACCTCCTCACTCTCCTCTTAACACAATTTTGATCCTTCATGTTCGGAAAACCCCTGATGATTTCTCTTCTCAAAATCTATAGTTATATCATAGATGTTCTGGTCTTCTCAAAATACAAACCCTAGTTCCCTAAGAGGATGTTTAAAAGAGGTACGTCGAAGAAGAGGTAATCTCTTCTACCGATTCATTGAAGTTCCTTTCTTCTTCCACTTCCACATTCTTTGTTGTTTAAATTATAAAATAATAAATCAAATATCTTCTATATACTTATATGTTATTATAATAATTTCACAACCATATTAGTTATTTTATCTATCCTAGGAATTAAAAAGTCCCCACATGTGCGTACGTACGGCTTACAGTATCCATGTCATGGTGTAGTTTGTTATTCAAACATTTCATCATTTGGATGAGTATAATAATGAGTATAAATGATATATATAATAAATATAACATTATTATGATTATTTATATATGATATACCATCCAATTATGTACGATTTTAATATCAAAATAATGATATCATCGCTCGCGCGTACGTACGGACTACCATCTCCACGAACGCGATGAGATTCATTTTTCCATTATTAACCATTCAAGTATGATTATAAAGATTATATAATTAACAATCATGAATGATATCACATTATTATGATACTAGATTTCTGTACATATATATTTAATTTAATTAATTCCATTCAATTCAATAAGGAAACAAAAACAACGTTCATGCGTATGTATGGCCTCCCGTCTCCATAAACGGTGCATTTCATTATATTTATCGATCTATGATATATATTTATATGATGAATATATTTTATATATAAATCATGTTCTAAATTCTGGAATTAATTAAATCATGATATATGTAACAATGTCAATATCAACAAGTCAAATCACGTACGATATATGAAATGATTTTACCCAAAACGCTGCTTTAAAATGGAATTTACAAAGGAACGGGTAATATAAAGACATAAGTGAACCATATATGATATCATAACAATGAATATGATTCATTAATAAGTCAATGACATTATTTAAATCATTATACAAGAGTTTAGGATATGTACGAAGCATATCATACCAAAGGTAAGGGATAATTTTTCAATCTCATTTTTATCTGTGTTTTCTTACACGTAAGTATTTACTAGGTTTATATTTTTCTTCCATGTGAATAAAAAGGTATTTCATAATGTGTTTAATATTCTTCGATGTATGTTTAAAGACTCTTTTACCCTTCTTTGACTTTTACTTTGTGTTATGGATGTAATCTTTCTTTTTTTACCATATGTGGTGCTTTTTGACTTTTCCGTTAAAATTACAAGGATAATGTTTTTTAACTTATACGGCATGAACAGATTTTTATAGTTTTATAGCTCCTTGTTTACATGAATCTTACTCAACAATATTTTATAACTATTTAAAAAAAATCAATTTCTTTTAAAATTGCATATCATTTTGTGAAAATAAAATTATTTGGAAGAAGAATGGATATTTTTCTCAAAAATTCATTTCAAGTGTTTTAATAAAACCATATTCCATCTAAGATGACATTATTTTATATGTGTATGTTTCAAGTACAATATCTCTATGATTTACATGGTTTCACTTTTCTTATGATGAAGTGATATCCATTTGTTTTATATGGATTATGTTATGATGGGATGATGTTTATGTTACCCATTATATTCATTTGGTTATGATGAATGATTTATGTTTATGTTGTGTCACACGTAAGAATGATTTCATTATGAGATGGGTGGGACCTATATCTACCTCCAATGTATTGGGTAACGAATTATATCTCATGATATAGACATGCCTAGAACGGCAATATAATTTTGTACAGTGATACAGGACTAGAATGTGGAGTGAACTCAATTCAGTAAGGGACTTTGTCCACAATGATGGTCTTGGAAGAAATGCCTTGGATAATATGGAAATAATATCATGTGCTTAAGGATTTCCCATAATTAAATGTTTTATTCCCATGCTATTTTATCATGTTTAATGTTGCTTTATGATCTATGCCTTACACACTTACAAGATTTATGTCATTACTCATGATTTTGATATTTTATGTTAATATTCTTACGTTTAAATGTTTAGGGTTTGTTTTATGTTCTCCATGTTTACCCTTACTAAGAATTTGAGCTCACCTTTTTTATGTTTTACTTTCCCCAGGATATAAAGAAATGTTTTAGGTATGAAAACAAAAGTGGATGATATTTATGGGATATTTTGGTGATCATTCACCATGAATAGAATATTATGTTCTGAGTTTTGAAAGACACTAAACTAATATAGTCTTTGGGCATCTGTTTTTGTCATGTAATAAGTATTCTGTGAAATTAATGTAATGTCCACGTATGTCAGGCTTTGGGTTTCTACATCCCTAATATATTGAACCCACACATCTGAGCTTGAAGACCATAAACTCTAGAAATAATAGTCCCATGATTGAATACCTTGAATAAAAGAAATAATAGATCCAATATATAATTCTATAAAATACAACTACCATAGTTGGGAGATTGAAAACTCAAAAGTACAAGAAAATAATGTAAAAAAAATGAAGAGCCTAAAATACAACAATAGATTATATAATCTATATCAAATTAAACTAAAACAATTCCCCTATTAATAAGACATTAAGTTTCTTATTTGAAGAATCAAAATGGTCACTAGGTAGGAAAAAAAATGTAATCCTAAAAAAATTAGTATATTGTCTCTAAATATAAATCATATGTGATCTAAGAATGCTGAGAAGTTATGAAATTGAAAATCAACATAACTAGTTTGGGTAAAAAAATCTATTAGTAATCCTGATATAAATACATGTTTATGAATGAAAATAATCTTATTTAATTTCATAAGACATTTTTTGGACTTGAAACAAGTGAAAAAACATATTTTACGGACAATTATATGGGCCTGTTAAAAATCATGAAATTACTTACAGTCCCCCAATATAGGAAATATTTTGAGAACATTCCATATTGTCCATATTTACCCCAATTATCATTTTCAACAAGAATTTATCAGAATAAAAATAAAAAATTTATCAATGAGGATACATATGATAAAAACCATTCATGGAAAATACTAATGAATGCTATTTCTTGAATAAAGGATTTGATATCATGTTTGGGTGCACATGGTATTATTAATTGAATGAGATATTAAAAAATATAGAAACTAATGAGATGTTGAAACTTCCTCCATATGATAAAATAGTTAACTCATGATAACATCATAATTTTTTTGGGATTATTCATTAATAACTCACAATTGGAGGGAGAAATATTCATAGCATTGATTCCCACCCAGGGTACATTGTAGGATATACACCAATATCATTGTCAAAAAATGGTTTGTTGAGGCTTCTAGATTAACTTCATTTTCAGGGGAGATATTAATCTGTTGATTTAATGTTTCCCACTCTATCTCATCTACCCTCGCTTGTGGGAGATGAGTCTAAATCATGGAGGATAATTATTGGTCATATTTTTGAGTTGTGTCCTATAAAGTGGATTCCCTAAAAAATAATTTACTTGAACTATGAAAGTTTACTATTCTATTACTATTACACGTAAACTCTTTATCTGATCACATAGCTCAAATTAAATATTATTTTTTGTCCCAATTTATCATAGAAAGCCATTATAGATTAAATAATGATTTTTTTTTGTTAGTATAATTAAGTTCCATATCATGGTTAGAAAAAGGTCTCAGTTCTAAAATAAATTTTATTATAGTCTTTTATAATCATTTAAAATGGAATCTTTATTCCCTATTCTATATAAAATCTTGAATAATCAGTACCCTTGACATTGATATTACCCTTGGGAGTTTTGAGAATAATTTTAGGAATTTTAATTTAATTTACTAATCTTGACATCCCACTCTTAGTGGTAATTTTAGAGGGTACATCATCATGACGAGGAAAGGTAAAAATATAATCATATATAAGGTAAATTTAAGGAAACCCAAAAAACATGTTGAAAAATATGTAAATAGTTGCTTTGATTTCTCCCTTGTCTCTAAAAACATGGTTTGGACCTCCTCTGATTAACACATTACCAACTATTTATATGGATGGGCTATATTTCCAAAACAAAATTTGACACTTCTATAGTGGACTCTATTTCATGGTGAGATAATTTATTCCATGTTATTATTAAATCATGAACTACTTCTATATATGATAGTGTCATGGTATTTTTAGGAATAATGTTGATGTGGCTCAGTTTTAATGCCCTTACCACATAATTTTTTATATATTTGCTTTTTTCTAATATCAAACCTTTGTATTTTGTGTAATATTTAGCAATTGTTGTATTTTTTAGAGTATATTATAAAAAATGTGTTTATTAATTAAAATTATGTTTTTGTTTTTATTTTTTATTGTTTTTCAATAATAAAATTATTATTATTTTATTTCATTTAATTAATTCTTGATATCATTAGTTTTCAATAATTTTTAATTTGTTATTTAAATTTATTAATTCTTTATTCTTAAACTGTAAATAAATAACACATGTTAGTCTTTTAATAAGTTAATTAGTTTTAAAAATTTAGTTTTATTGAATTTATATGTTTATTCTTTATGTTAATGAATTCATTAGTATATTGGTTACTTAGTTGGTTGGTTAATTTAAGCAGGTATCGTTAGTTTGTTTTAGAATAAGATTGTTTATAATTATTAATAAATTAATTCTTTTGAATAAAACACAATTAATTTTATTATTTAATTTTATTATATTTATTATGTTTTTATTTCAATTTAATTCGGTAATAAATTTTCAGTTTTAAATTTATTTAATATATTCTTTTAATTTTGCAGGTACTCATGGTGGCACACAGAATTCCAGCCACATGTCTCCCTTTCATTGTCTGACCATTTTACTCACTATGAGAAAATGAGACACACTCACGATGACCCCATCACCTGTCTCACCGTGAGTTCATGGTGCCTCCATTCCCTATCTCACCGTTTCCCCCCTCACGGAGACTCACACTCTACTCCATCCTCATCCGCACCTCTACGCAGAAAACCGACGCATTACAATAGCAGCATTACAGAAACTTTTCACATAAATTATCACAGTAGCAGCATCAATAAATTAATCGATGCACTTCAACACTGAAATTGTTTCACAAAGTTCAAGATCACAAATTAGTAATAACATATACTCAAATGAAGAACATCAAACTAAAACATCATTTTTTCAAACTTCAGAAACTAAAATCAAAAGTTCATCCGATTAGCACTGTGAGAAACCAAAGCCACCAGCGACCTCCTATGCTCAAGATCCACCTTGATTCCACTCGAATATCACTTGAACCATCATGAGCTCAGCTTACCCCTTGCTCCATCACAGCAACCCACCGCTGAAACACCCGATGCCCCCTCACCTCGCCTTCGTGCAACTCTTTAAATGCACTGTCGCACCCACTCTTCCATACCTCTACCGTATTTAGTGCGCATAAACCACAGCTCTCCCCGAAGACCCCCATGTTCACGGCGAGCCACCCGAACCCCATCCACAACCGCACTTCCTCCTCCGTGCACCAAATACACCACGTCCTGCCCCGATCGCATCTCCCAATTCACCACCCTCCTTAACCCCCAACTCGAACAGCTGCTGCACCAGGACCACACCTGCATCCTACCGAAACCCTCTCCGTTGAACCCCCTGACGCATTCCCTTTCTCCCCTTTTCCTCGCCGAAACTTTCCCCCATTTTCTCTATTCTCTTTTCATTTTTATGTTATTATTTTGTTTTATATAATATTCATAATATATATATTGCATTTTATAATATACATAACATATAATACTTATATATATATAATGTTAATCAATTTTGTTTTATAATAAATATATATTAATAAATTAATATAATAGTTACTAAAACATATATATTAATAATAATATTCGCTATTATATAAAAATATTGATCTATATTAATCAGTATTTTTATGTTGTGATTTTATATATGGTATATAATAATTTCATTTTATTTTTATTCAACTCACTTTTTTTCTGGTTTTTCGTGCAGGGGGAGATCCTCATTGAAGCGTTGATAAAATAAGTAGTACGTGGGAAATGCACAAGAATATTCGAAATTCTATTGTAGGGGAATGTTTTTCACTTACATGGTGTTCACTCGAGAGCTGGTGACATTCACATGAAACCGCGCCATGTGGATATGTTGCCTGTTAGTTTAGTTTTCTGTTTTCGTCTTCGAATAATAGGACTCTCAACCAGGCCATGAGAAGGGAAAGGTTGGGATCCAGGAGCAGAGTACATATGGGGGACCATTTAATATGGTGGAGGGCACTCCACCACCGTTCATACACCATTCCATACCACTTCATCGGACTTGAACTCGTCATCGACTGGGAGATGAGTCCCTGCTCCTCCATTCTATGCCTCTCCTCTACTGCTCTGTTTCTAGTGTTTTATGTTGAGTCTGTAAATATTCTCATTGTGTTTTATGTTTGGTTAATTTAATTTTGATGTTTGTTTCATTTGTTTTTGTGTCGTTCATTCGTCCTCGCTTCGGGTTGTGATCTTGAATCTCCAGAAATATAGATCTAACATGCGGGGCTAGGTACAGCTTATGAAACCCAACATGATCCGGAGATCCACACATTAATGAGATAAAATTATTTTTATTTTCCTTGTTAGATCGCATCTACCAATTAGATTAAGTGAGAAAGAGATCTTGCGTACGATGATTTTCCACTTTCTTGTTTAATTTCGTCTTCCCTTCATGTCTTGATTTCTCGAAATGAGAGTCAAGATTTGTTGTGTGATGTGACGATCTTGGAGTATGCATTCTGGATTATGAGAAATTATTCCCAAAAAGACTTTTTTGAGTGAATCACCTTGTAGATTGGAGGAACGCTTTTTATTGGAAGAAATTTTGTGTTTGAGTTTCTAATTTCTATGCGACCCTCGTGCATGATCCGAGACATCGATCATGCACTATGCGAATTTGAGAATTGTTCGTTTTGATCTAGGAAGGTGAGTAGGGTGTTGATTAACCTGGGTCTAGCCTTGTTCTCACTGTCTTTTGTCTTCTGCGTCTTGGTGTCTTTTGTTTGTTCTGTGTCTTGTGTTGTGTCTGCACCTGTTTTCATTTCTTTGTTTTGTCGTATGTCTCTTTGTTTTTTCACTTTTCCATCTCTTTTCTCCTCTGTTTGTCACTATTCCACAACCACTGTTATCTTTAGCACTAATTAGTGATTCCTTAGGAGTGTGTTTTTATGTTTTGAAAGTATTTAAAAATACAAAAATATTTTCAGAACATGACACTTAGGCTCTCAGCACTCCTTCCATGAGAGCGACCCTGAGGTTAGCCATTGTGCTATATCTTGAGTCTTTATAAATGTAATCTTCACTGTCCTTGCGACATGGATGCTCGTCATGTTTTGGTTCTATTTCCAGGGAAGCAACGAGTGTCTTAGTGTTTTTTCCAATTTTTTCTTTTAAAAAAAATAAAAAAGTTATATAGAAAAAAATGGCTATTATGTTCCCTTTTTCTGACAATGATTTTTTTTTGATTTCTTTGATGTGTAAGCATTATATGATGATGTGGAATTATTCAAATTTTGGCTATAAAGACAACTAGAAGGGGACCCCTCAGAAGTGAAAAAGGTTTTAACACATGAGACCAAACAATAATATGCATACCAATTCAATCAAATTGTTGGGGGTAAAGAGGAGAATCAACCCACCAAGAATGATTCACTGACTACAAAGAGGATCAAGTAATTCCTAGGACCTAATTAAATGACTTCAGATGATCTGAGCATGGAAGTTCCCCAAAAATCCACTAAATTTCCACCTTTATTAATGAAACTAAGAAGATAGGAAAGTGGACATAGAAGAAGTGACAAAAAGCTTGAGCTGCCTATTTTTCAGCCTAGATAACCTTCTAAAACACTGTTGGATTTTAATGAGCTGCATCCCAAATCTATTTTCAAGAGTCGGAAGGATTTGGGATGTGAAGACCTTGAAGAAGCTGGACATACATAGGGGGGGTCATTTTATATCCTGTACTTCTCTCGATGATATTTTTTGTACTGATGTGTCTAATGATTTTTCCTTGTTTTCACAGGATGACCCAGCACATGACATCATAACTATTTCCTTGGAAGACACCACATCAGAGATCATCTATTTCGAAGAATGGTTGGAGGAGGTTGACTAACTTGATCCTACCACAAACATTTTTCCAGGATCATGGCTTAACTAGGAGAAACAAACTACATCACTTCAGGTAGTTGACTTCACCATAGAATAACTTGTTTTTGATTTTTTTGAAACTAATTTACACTGTGATGCTCCCTATGAAGATATTGTAAATGAAATACACTATTGTGATTTCCAGGAGAGCAAGGATGTTTCGGTAGAATCTGATGAAGAGTTTATGGAACTCCCAATCCTGGAAAACACATCCGGTTTGGATGTTATTTTTGAAGATGAATTTTTGTAGTTGTTCACTAGAATATTAGTGGATGATGACATATTAATTTCTTTCCATGAGGAAATGTTTTACTGGAATGAACCAGAAGACAACTCACTTCCATGTTTTCTAACATTAAAACTTGTTCACACTCAGCCTCAAGCAGAAAATTTAGGGTAGTACCCCTACATTCATTAATCCCCTCCATCACTCAACATGAAGTACGTCACTTCCCCAGAGGTGAATTTGTTTGAAGCTGCACATAGGGTACTCCAAATATGGCAATGAAATGAAGTTGGAAGGAATCACACTTGGTGGTTCTGGAGAAAGAAGTTAAATCCCCCTTCGGACTGGGGTTGATCTGAGGACCGTCCAGCTATGGACAGTCAAACTATAGCACCCCTGGGGGGTTATCCCATGATTATCCCTTTTCATTTTCTGGATTTAGATTCTTTTTGCATGTTTTTTTTAATTTGAGTGTTTTTTTCCTAGGACAATAAACATGTAGTAGATTCCACGTTGCTATCATTAATGTCCCAGAAGAAGAGTACACCGGATTAATGCATGAAACTCCATAACTCATACTCTGCGGTTTCTTTTTTATTTGAGCATTAAATCTTGAACACTAATATTGAATTGTTTCATTATTTAGGTGACAAAATCGAGCTGCCATAATTCATGCACATTGAAATCAAAGCGAGAATTTTGTAAATATGGGAAGCTGCACATTCAGGGGAGTATTGTTTTATGTTACGATGTCTTACTATTCACATTTTTATTGCATGATAATGTGAACTAAGTGTGGGGTACTTACCACTGATTTATTAAACTCTTCGTCTATTTTTTATGTTGGGGTGTTAGCTTGCTAATATCTACTTAGTTGAAAAAGAATTTTGAGCTGATTTGTGAAACATGCTTGCACACACTTCTTTCAATTTCAATATGCTGCTGGTGCACATCATTGCTAATCATGCTACTATTTGAAGTAAATTTTTAAAATATGTTGTCTTCTCACAATGATTCAAAGCATGAACATTTTAGGAATATAAATTCACTTGATTGATGGTGATTGTTGGTGGGGTCGAGTTCTTCTGCTTTATTTGTTTCGATTTTTATTTTATTTTTCTTTTTTTTTGTGGCAAAGAAAATTTTTGATCTTCATTGATACCCCTCCATATCTTTTTTCAGCTTAAATGTCAATATTTGTCTTACTTCAATTATCTCCCACCTTGAGATTCAGAATTGGGGAAAATTTTGGTTATTAAGTGTGGGGGAGAGGGGTCATTCTAGTGTCATTTTGAATTCCCCCTTCTTGAATCCGAGTTTGTGGTTGTCTAAAAAAATGGTCAAATTATTTCAAAAAAATGGTTCAAAATTCCTTCGATTTTTTTCAAATTCATTCATCAATTTATAGTCATTTTAGGTTCAATGGTATTTCAATTATGTCCTGTTTAGTGGATAAGTGCTCACTATTTGTCGAGAGTGGAACTTTGTCAGAAACTGTTAAGTATGAATGATTGCTGAGTGAAATTGTTCACTGTCTCTATGGATATTCTTGTTTAGGAACTGAGGATAAGCGTATGACACTATAGGTTTTGTGGAATTATGATCATGGATTAGGGTAACATGTTGTTCTCTCTGGAACCCATGGGAATCAAATTTTTATAATATAATATACAATCACTTAGGAATTCAATCAAATGATAATTAATTATGTCCTTTGTATCTGGAGTAAAATGGGAAAATGGGATCCCATGGTGATTATCTAAGACAAGGTGCATTGGTTGCGTTTTTGTGAACAAATAATTCCAATTTCAATCTTAATAAGTATTATGAATAGTGCTCGGCACATGAAATATGGCTAGGAAAAAGTAAAATAAAGTTCCCTTGTCTAAAATGAACTCATTAATGTGAGGGGAATTTTGAACCCAGAAGAAGAAGGGAGAAATTGACTTGGTCAATATTCATTTGAGTTGAATCAGTAAAGTGATCAATTTAATGGACTTTAATTTTTTGAACTAGGGGAAGGTGAGAATGGAAGGTGCACTTAGTTAAGTTTTGAGTTCCATTTCATATAACCTATCAACACTCTTTGAATTATTACTTTAATTGGAATGTGAAGTAGGATAGTTAATGAGTACAAGTAGGAGGCATGACATACATGACAGTGTATGAATTTGTGATTCTCCTGATTTACTATGGATTTTTGAACCTAAGCAGGACATCATTTTTGAACACCTTTAAAAAACCTAACTCATTGTTTGGTTCTGCTCCTCTGGTTATTAATGTTTAATCATGCACCTTTTGAGCTGAAAATCACTAAAAAAATTTCTATTTTAAAATCAAGGGAATTAATTTGTTTGAGGAAAAACAAAGTTTTAAGTGTGGGGGAGTTTGATGGGGCTCAGCTTTAATGCTCTTTGCCACATACTTTTTTATATTTTTGTTTGTTTTTTTAATATCAATCCTTTGTATTTTGTGTAATATTTATCAATTGTTGTATTTTTTAGATTATATTATAAATAATTATGTCAATTTATTAAAAGTGTGTTTTTGTTTATATTGATTATTGTTTTTCAATTATAAAATTAAGTTGTTATTTTAATTTCATTTAATTAATTCTTGATGTTATTAGTTTTCAATAATTTTTATAATTTTATTTAAATTTAATAATTCTTTATTCTTAATGTGTAAATAAATAAAACATTTTAGTCTTTTAATAAGTTAATTAGTTTTAAAATTTTAATTTTATTCAATCAGTAAGTTTATTCTTTATGTTAATGAATTCTTTAGTTTATTGGTTACATAGTTGGTTGGGTAATTTAAGCAAGTATCATTACATTGTTTTAAATTAAGATTATTTATAATTTTTAATAAATAAATTATTTTAAATAAAACAAAATTAATTTTATGATTTAATTTTGTTATATTTATTATGTTTTTAAATTAATTTAATTCTTTAATCATTTTTTAGTTTATAAATTATTTAATATGTTCTTTTTATTTTGTAGGTACTCACGGTGGCACACCAAATTCCATCCACATGTCTCCCATTCACTGTCTCACCATTTCACTCACTGTGAGACCATGAGACACACTCACGGTGCCTCTATCCCCTATGTCACCATGGGGTCACAGTGCCTTCATTACCTGTCTCACCATTTGCACCCTCACGGTGACTCACACTCTGCTCCATCCTCTTCTGCACCTTCAGGCAGCAAACCAATGCATTACAGCAGCAGCATCACAGAAATTTTTACAGAAATTTTCACAGCAGCAGCATCAACAAATTAATCGATGCCCTACAACACTCAAAATGTTTCACCGTGTTAAATATCACAAATCAGAGATAAAACATACGCATATGAAGAACATCACAATGAAACATCATTTTTTCAAACCTCATAAACTCCAATCATAAGTTGAACCGATTAACATTGTGAGAAACCGAAGCCGCCAGTGACCTCCTCTGCTCAAGCTCCACCTTGATTCCACTCGAATCTCACTTATCCCATCAAGAGCCGAGCTTATCCCTTGCTCCATCGCTGCAAAACACCTCAGAAACACCCAAAGCTGCAGCACCTCTCCTCCGTGCGACGCCTTCCCTACACTTCCACACCCACTCTTCCACGCCGCTACCCTCTTATGTGTACAGAAACCGCACCTCTCCCCGAAGACCCCCCTGTTCGCGGCGAGCCACACGAACACCCTCCACACCCGCACTGCCTCCTCCGTGCGCCGAATCCACTACAGGTTACCCCAATTGCATCTCCAAGTGCGCCACCCTCCTTCTCCCCATGCTAGAACAACCACCACACTAGGACCCCACCCACATCCTGCACAATCCCACTCCGCTGAACCCCCTCCCGCACTCCCTTTCTCCCCTTTTCCACGCCGAAACCTTCCCCCCTTTTCTCTATTCTCTTTTAATTTTTTATGTTATTATTTTGTTTTATATAATAATCATAATATATATATTACATTATATAATATACATAACATATAATACTTATATATATATATATAATGTCAATCTCGTTTGTTTTATAATAAGTATATATTAATAAATGAATATAATAGTTATTATAACATATATATTAGTAATAATATTAGCTATTATATAAAAATATATTAATATATTAATAAGAATTTTTACGTTGTGATTTAATATATGGTATATAATAATTTCATTTTATTTTTATTCGACTCACATGCGTTTTGTTTAGTGTTCTGTGCAGGGGGAGCTACTCATTGAAGCGGTGATAAAAGAAGCAGTATGTGGTAAATGAAATAGAATATTCGCAAGTCCATTGAGGGGGTATGGTTTTCACATACATGGTGTTCACTCAAGAGCTCATGACTTGCACATGAAATTGTGCCACATGGATCTGCTACATGTTAGTTTAGTTTTCCATTTTTGTCTCTGAATAAGAGGACTCTCGACCAATACAAGAGAAGGGAAAGGCTGCGATCCAGAAAGAGAGTACCCGGGGAGCACCATTCCACAGGTAGGAGGACACTCCACCACCCTTCACACACCATTCCATACCACTTCATCGGACTAGAACTTTTCTTCGACTGGGAGACGAGTCCCTCCTCCTCCATTCTCCACCTCTCCACTAATACTCTATTTTTGTGTTTTATGTTGAGTCTGTAAATACTCTCATTGGGTTGCATGTTTGGTTAATTGAATTGTGATGTTTGTTTCATTTGTTTTTGTGTCGTTCATTCATCCTCGCTTCGTGTTGTGAACTCAAATATCCAGAAATGGAGATCAATCTTGCGGGGCTATGTCCAGTTTATAAAACCCAACACGATCTGGAGATCCACACATTAATGCGATCACATTCTTTTTATTCACCTTGGTAGATCGCATATGTGAATTAGATTAAATGACAGTGAGATCTCGTGTAGGACGATTTTCCACATTCTTGTTTAATTTATTCTCCCCCTCCTATCTTGATTTCTCGTAATGAGTGTAAAGATTGGTTGTGGGATGTGATGATATTGGAGAAATCATTCTTGATTTTGAGAAATTCTTTCCAGAATGAATTTGCTGAGTGAATCACCTTGATGATTTTAGGAACGCTTGGGAATGGAAGAAATTCTATGTTTGAGTGTTTAATTTCAAGGATAGACTGGTGCGTGATTAGAGATATCGACCATGCACTAAGATAATTTTAGAATTGTTTATGTTGATCTAGGAAGGTGAGTAGGGGTGGATTAACCTGGGTCTAGCCTTGTTCTCACTATATTTTTTCTTCTGTGTGTTGGTGTCTTTTTTTTGTTCTGTGTCTTGTGTTCTGTCTACACATGTTTTCTTTTCTTGGTTTTGACATGTGTCTCTTTGTTTTTGCACTTTTCCATCTCTATTTCTCCTCTGTTAATCTGTGTTCCACACACACTGTTCTCTTCAGCACTGATTAGTGATTCCTTAAGAATGTGTTTTTATGTTTTCAATGTATTTAAAAATAAAAAATGATTTTTGGAATGGACCACTTAGGCTCTCGACACTGCTTCCTTGAGAGTGACCCCGAGGTTAGCCACTGTGCTATATCTTGGTTCTTTATATATGTAAGCTTGACCGTCGTCGTGACAAGGAAACCCATCAAATGTGTATCTATAATTCAAACTGGTTTCCTTAGTTATCTTTTTTGTAAGATTCCATCCATAGATGTGAATATTCATATGTTAAATAATTATAATAATCCATTGGATGAAATGAAATCATATAATTAGTGTCCTTTCATATCAAAATTAACCATAATTGACATAACATCTAAACATGTTTCCACCAAACACACCAGAAATAAGGTGAGAATTCACACACTTAGATAAATAAAACTGACAAGAAAATCTATAATTTGGTGTATGAATCATAAGATTTTTTCTAATATATAAAATTTTAGAATCGATAGACCCATTAATTTGGTTAGGGGTACTACCATGTTGAATGTAAATGAAATGATAATAATAGTGAGAATGAGATTCAATAGTTATTTGGAGAGTATAACCTTCTCTAATTGAGATGCCTTTGTCAATATTATTTCCCTAATGTTATGATGTTCTTCATAGAGAGGAAAAATTCATACACAAAACATGAAAAAAATACTAACCAAAGACTTGTATATACCTCTATCCTTATTTTACAACCACATGAGGCATATAAAATGTCCACTAGAATAGGTTAATATAATTCCATATTGTCCTAATTTAGTTGAAAAGTTTATTGATAGGGACACATGATAGTTGGTCATTCAAAATCATATAAAGAATGATAATGATCAAATATATAAGATAAATTATTAAGTGTTGTATCAACTATTTCTACATATACTCCTTCATAATATTGATCATATACAGTTCCATATTTTAGAGTTTGTTTAGGGTTGTCCCAAACCACATTAACTTCTAGGAATTCATCATACTCATCCCTGATTGGATGTATTCACCCATGCTAATAGATATCGTTAAGGATTATTATTAATGTGACATTGGTCTGAAGAAATGATTTTGTTCTAGGATGAAAAAAACCGAAAAGCATTCTATTGAGTCCATGTTATTAGTACATAATGAATTGAGAAAATTACATCAACTTGTAGAGGTGGATCATGCATAACTGATAAGAAAATTATATGATACTCTATATGAATCTAAATGGTAATTAAAGATTATCTGAAATTTTTATATCATTGAGTTAATCCCATTTTTAACTCAAAGATCAATTTTTTCCATAGATGATACAATTAATTTTTACTAACTCTGGGAAATTATCTAATGAGTAAGATAATATTTATCGATTCATTGAGTTGTGTGATTTAGTTAGTAGCATAAAACTTGTAATACTTCTTGAATCTGATAGATATTCTCGAATATAATCACTAGGGTACAAACAATGTATGATGAAAACATGGAAGGTGTAATATTTTTGTTGGCTAAAGGAAAGATGACACAATCTCAAAGGGAAATGTTTTACAATAAAAATTTATGTGACAGTTGATATTTCTAAATAAAGGACGAATGTAGAATTTATAGAATACTATTTGTTCATATGAGACCAAATATCAGGGTTCATAATTTTCTTTCCCAATTATTATAGACCCCCGAGATGCCATATTGGATTTCATCTATGTGTTAAAATCCATCTGATCCATGAAATAATAAATTATACATTTGATTATGGTAGAATAATCACAAGGGTAAAATAAATGGGAAAAGTACATGAATTAAATATATCACAAGGAATAAATGATTTATTTTTTGTGTCACTATTACATGAACCATATAATGTATCAAGATATCATAATCTATTATTTAACTAGTGATAAATTGACCATGTTATTGTCATGTTACTCACAAAAAACATTATACATCCACATAACCTAAAGTAATATAATTCAAGGAAATACCATAGACAAAAACATGAAATGTGATATATGTAAATCACAAATTATCATTTAATAGCCAGGGGAACAAATTTCCCCAAAAATACATTATATGATGAGGTCACATAATGATATCAAATGAATGGTTTTCATGAAGGGGTTTCATAATGTAGTCTCACGATGCAATCATGTAGAAGAAATTTTTATGAGTATATCTAGTATACTGATTTTTAATTGATATTTATGGCTATATGCATTTTTATTTATTGGGAACATATTTGAACACCATATATATTTTAGAAGTCCAATAGATTATGGTAATATGAACAGGTAATTCCATGGATCTTAGGTTGGTATTTTCTTCCTTAGAGGTGAGTCCTCATTATTCATCCTATTGGATATCATTTATATTGGTGGAATTTGTTGAATACCACCAAATGATCATTAGAAAATTATATTTTAAAAATACTAAAATCATTTAATATATTTTCACATATTTGAATGAAGGATGAATAATTGGCACATGAATGTCAAGCACCTCGGTCCAAAGAGTTGCATAACCTTATGGAAGGATCCTCTTATAATAAACCCTAAGAAATCACAAGAGTGGGTAATTTGACTCAAATACCTTGTTCACTAATAAAATAAGACACCATTAAAAATTTCTCATAATCATGAAATTTTCGTCACGTGAGTCTTCTAAATCAAGTGAAAAAATCATAATATTCATTCTAATCCTGTGACATGTTAGTAGAAAAATTCATGATAATAACCAGGTTTTTCATGTGATAAAATATAAAAATTATTGAAAACCTATTTAAATTAACTGATTTTGTTTTTCATATAAATATAATACATGCTATTCATGATCGGTTTCTAGATCATGCGATGGACCTTCAAAATTACAACCAAGATATTGCAAAATCCGTCAAAATTTCCATCATAGAACATGTGTAGAACCTCAAAAATGATATATTCCACTCATTATGTTCATAAATTATGTTTCACTAATCTAAATTAGACCCTCACACATTTCATTCCTATCATATGTAGACGCTTACACATTTGTCCATAGATAAGACTATGGTACAATGGAAAAATTCTTAAAAATTTCAAAAGATATCATGTGATACAAATATAAATATGAATGTATACATATGATAAGTGATTAATGTTTAAAATATTATGAATATATTACAAACACTGCATGACCAGTTCATGTATCACATAAAGATCTTTCGACACGATAGACTGATCTTGGGAATGTACCTCAAAAGTATGGCTGGATCTCATGAAGGATTTAGACATGTTTTCAGATCATGTGGAATCTACTAGAGAATACATATGTTCCATAATTATTGTAATGGTGGAGTGATCATGTAGTAACTTTTTTTAATTTTATAGAAGTATAAAGTCCTTGATGATGTGAGACATGATAATGTAAAACACATGATACATTACTTACATACAAAAACGTTTACAACACTAAATCCAGAACATATATATTTGTTAATCACAATACAATGATGTATATATATTAAATGATGAGTGTTGCAACCCTTATAAAACATATACAGTCATATTAATCGATGAATTAAAGTATATATTAGGGCTTAGGACTATTTGATCTCAATAATATTCTACCTGAGTACGCTAGGTGAATAACTTATGGGATTATATAAGTGATTCATTCTATTTTCATGATCACATCCCTAATCATTATATGTAATTTTTGTGTGTTTTATTGATCACGTGATTCATTAATTGGAAAATTCTGGTAACCATTAATTCATCACAAGGTCATACAGAGTACCTTTGGCAAGATGGATTGATAACATGATGCTTGAATAAGAAAACCCACGGAAAACAAAAAAGACTTTATATAATTAAACATGGGAATGACATCGAGATTATGTGATGAAATCTAGAAATGTAAGATATAACATGTTATTAAACCTGGAGAAGACATACATGTCACTGAAATACATCCATACTTGTCTTCCGAATTATCTGAATACATACATCAATGTTTCTAAAATCATACAAATTAACACGGACATACTAGTAAGATTTTGTGAAGACACCCAAACAAGTCATCTAGATTATGATAATACAATGAGGCAAAATTTTCATCAAATTATATTCATACATATCATTATAATCACATGAATTACCCATAGACATGATTATAAGGTCACATTCCAACCATCATTCATTCCAAGATGATCATGTAATGCACATTGGGAATTTCCTCCAATATTACATGAGAGGCCTCAGCCATATGAACTTGAAATTTTTTTGATATAATGAAATGTTTACTGGATCATGAAATATCATTCCTAAAAAATAATATGAACAGATGATATATCCTTAGACATATCTCATGGATAGAATAAAATCCATTAGGTTAATCATTCAATATATGTGATTAGTTTTCTCTATGTCAACAAAGTTCATGTGATAACCCTCAAACATGTCATCTTGATTGGAGAAGATCCATGGAGACGACATGGCGATATTCTCATACATGTAAAAAAATTAGATAAAAATTCAAAGGATTTCTTGGAATTCATTATCACACATTCTATCCATAATTAAGAGACATTCTTCGAACCGTTAGGTAGACATCATCATACATGTTACTAATTTCTGTCAGGAACACTCGAACATGTTCCCATGAAACATATGGCCCCCTATATACAGGCCTTTGTGATGAGTTCCCCATTTTATGGGATTGTGTATATGATGGACTAGTTTATATTCCATCATGGATCCTAATACATTACATGGGACTATTATTCAATAAAAAAATAATCATTCAACATTTTATCATCCATCAATGTATAATGGAATGATATGTGGAATTAGAGTACACCACTATGTGAGTATCTTTATATTCCAATTATAGTGGATAAATGGAATAAACTACATTGTTTCTACATTCATTCATAATCCATCAGCTAGTAAGAAACCTTAGTCAACTAAGTTCACTCAAAATTCAATTATAAACATGATGTGTATGACATATTCCTAAGGCCTAAGATCTATATCAATCATAAATACCAAATCATCCCTTGTGGGGTCATTTGCATAAAATTGTTTCAAATAAATATTTAATTAAGGACTCTATAATGTGTAATTCTTGAACCTATATGTTATATATGAAATCCATCTCTATTTAATATTTCTCAACTCAAGCATGACACACTTGAGTATTGAATAAAAATTATCATTTTTATTGAAACCCTCAATGTATAATCCATTTATAAATCCACTTTTGTATACATTTCAAAAAATTTACTCTTATACTAGCTATTATTTATCACATCGTGGGTGAATGATATCATAGATATTTTTTGTGATCATGTCAATTGAATGATGAAAATTTAACAAAAAAATGTGTCCATGTTCATATACCCAACTGATCTACAAGTACTATGATTATGGTTTTATGTATTAAAAATATGATACCTTTTTAAGGATTGAGATCTATACCTCATGCGTAAATTACATAATTTACATCATTACAACATGAAGATTAGTAGAATTGTATAACGCTATCATATGACTCAAAAATATGTTGAATTAACTATGTGGGTTGTGATTTTTATTCTAATAGGATACATATTATGTCTCTTCAAAATTCCAAACCAATACCAAAACCACAAATGAATTATTATACAATTTTAAACTCTATGGTACATGGTTATACGACATTAAGGCACAAGAAATCAATTTTTTTTTGGGAATGATAAGAAACACATAGAGAAATATTGATACATATATATAGTATCGTTAATTGAATTCTGTAATTAATTTATTGGGATACCAAATTACATTATTTTGTAGTGTAATAATTATCATATAGAGATTTGGGAGGGATTCACAAAAATATCTTAAATATGTAAGTGAGTAACATAGTAAGAAATAATCCCCCCTAAAAGGGTAGGATGAGCATTAACTCCCATCCTCTCAAAAATATTGAGTTCCTTTTTTTCACTATGATTCAAAAGTAAAATTATAAATATCCAATTGAAATTAGACCTATAGAATAATAATGAAATGATAGTCATTGGGGGTTTCTGTCAAAAACATAAATTGGGTTCCTAATGTAAAACATTTAAACATTTAAATAACTTGTTGAATATAAACTAAAATTTTATGACTTCCTATTAGAAAATATTGATCCAATATTTTCCAAAAAAATAATGATAAATATAAAAATCATATAATGGAAACTAGTGGAGAATATAGAATATGTTTCATAGAGAATGAAGTGGGACCAGAATCACTTACCTTAATTTTCATCTTTCTTAATATTAATTTGAAATTCCAATATATCTAAATTTGATTAATTTTAAATTTACTTAAATTTCATACATTCCTATATGATAACATATATTATTTTCTTATTACATCTTATCACCAATTTTTTAATAATTATTTTTTAAATAACAATTCGAAATGATAACATCTTTTTAACCATGCACGATGATGATCGCCTATCCTGGTCATTAGAAATTTATCATGATAACATAATCTCATAAAAGTTTACCAAGATACTAAAATCATATATATATAAAAAAATATATATTTATCCATCAATGTTACATATAAAAAATGTATTAAAATGTTCATGTCGGTGTTAGGAAATACGTATAGATGAACATAATTTCAATTTTTTCATGGATGGAATGAAATAAAGGTAAATAATTGTTAACCATTATTGATAAATAAAAATATTATAATGAGTATATATACATATATATATATATATTATAAATCATTATAATTGTCCATGTAATGTGCTTATGTGAGATAAATTACACTAATACATAGAGATGCTGAATATTATATATGGAAAAGAGATGTTAATGTTCTTAGTAGGTTGAAATGATAGGAGAGATTGGATGTTTCGTCCCCTTAAGTAAATATAATTATATTTAATATACTCAATACCTTATTTTATAATGGATGAAATGGATTTATATGTGGTTGAAGATAAAATAATTTTAGAATTCTTAGTTTATAGTTATCCATCTTTGTGAGGAACCCACATTTAGATTAAACCACTATCCCTAAAGTGATGGAATTTTGAATGACATGATACTATAGAATGTGGTGAATGAATATATAATGTTTTTAATGAAGTTATTTGATAAGTTATAAGGCCTAATTTTTTTCATTATATAATATAAGTTGATTCATTTTATATGACTCCAGTGGAGAACTATTTGAATTAAATAATGATTAAAATATAATTGCTTCATTCTCAAGAAAAATGTTTCCAAATGGACACATAATTAATGAAAACGTAGATATACAAGAAATATCAAAATTCGATGATATTTAAATTATTTTTATTGTCATGTTACTCTATTTATTCTTTTAACCCCACTGTCATTGAATTTAGACATTATCCATGGTTACATTTTTTTCAATATTACAGGGTTAGAATTTTCTTTATAAGGATAAATTTGGCTCACAAATATCCAAGGGATTCCAAATTTGATCATATATTTCCACCATTTCCTATTTAGTTAGGTGAAATGTGGCTCACAAATATCCAAGGGATTCACATTTGATCATAAATTTTCCTCCATTTCCTATTTAGTAATTTTATCTTTTTCAAATAATTTAATAATATATTATTTTGATAATATATTATTATTATCATTTTATACAGTTTTCATTTATGATTAATTTTAAGAGAAAAATAAAATAATTGAATTCGAATATAAAAATTTCACTTAACAATAATACTTTTCATTTAAATTTATAATTCATATAATAAATTCATCCCATTATATTATTTGTTTATAATATTTTTAAAATAGTTAATTTTATTTTTCAATTAATTGGGAAAAAATTTATCATTATTGTATAAGAATTTAAGATATTTATTCAATTATTGTAAATTATAAATAATTAATTATGATAAAAAATAAATTCTATATTTCAAATAAATAGTTATAAAACAATAAACTATATATTTCCTTATGTAAAAAATATTGAGACTTTATTTTCAAGAGTGTGATAATTTTTATTTATTATACTATTAAATTAATCTAATGATCATAATAAATTGAATATTGGAAACATGGATCTTTATTAAATTATAGGGTAGATATTACAAAACTCTACTCATAAAATATTTTAATGGAATGTGTCTTGATTAATTAGAATAATTATCAAAATATATTTAATAGTAATGATTACATTATAAATTTACTAAGGAAAAATAATTTAATATGATTAGCCTTCATATTAACCAAAAATATAATAGACATATTTATCCAATTTTGGCACTACTAAATCTATATACTAAATCCAAATTTAATTTGAAATTTTTTGATGTTATAAATATATTTTAAGGAAATAATTTATAACTCAAAGGAAATATGATTTCTGAAATATTCATTTTATTTAAATAAATATGGTTGTAAAAAATTAATTCATTAAAATGATTAAAATTTACTTAATTCAAATATTCATTATATAAGTGAACATTTTTATTTTCAACCCCTTTTGATACAAAATTTATCATTGTAAATGTTTTGGGAAAATATATTTTTCAATTAAAATATTTATTTTATTATTTATTGTAAAATCAATCATTTATAAAGTATAAACATAATTTACTCTTGGATAATTTCTAATGTTCCACAAGATAATGAAATTAATTTACTAAAATATAATATATAAATGATTAATAAAATAAATATAATATTTTATATTATAAATAAGTTAATTATTTGATATAAATTTATTTGAAGAATAATATTACATGTAAAATTGAATGCTTATTAATGAAGAGGTAATAAAAAATTTTATTGAGTAATACATTTATATTTATTTCATAATATGTTTATCCTTTTCATACCAACAAATTCAATGAAATGGTTATGAAATTTATATAATATTTCTTATGGTTCATTTTTGCTCAGTTATGTCTGTGACATACAATATGAAATATAGTTTTTATCTTTCATAATGCAGTTTTGTTATATTTATCAAATGATGAAGAATAAGACGAATGTTATCGAATGAGAAAGAACTAAAAATGGGTTCTAGATGAATAAGTGTGGAATAAGATGATTAAGTCTCATATGAACATGTATCATACAGTGAGGTATTTGAGTTATATGTACCAAATTAATAAGTATAAAATATAGGTTTCATAAGAAGAAGTATAAAAAATGTTTTTCTAGATCGAGATGAGAACCAGTTCAATTTTTTCCACAATAATGACTAAATAAGGAAGAATATAGAGAATTACAACATAATGTATTTAATATCTATTTTATTATAATAATAAAATAATGGATCATCATTTCATTCTACTATAAGAAAATGATGAAGGATGTGAGATCTAATATCATTACAAGGGAATAATAATATAGGTTGGATACGTTCTAATATTAAATAAAATATGAAAAAAATAGAACATAATATAAGATCTACAATATTTAATGTAAGTCACATCAATTCGATGAAATTATAATTGTTTCAAAGAATATGAAGAAGTTTAAGAGTATCTAAAAACAAAGTATAAATATACAAGAAGGTATTTTAGATGGACATGGATATCTCCATTCCTAGGATTAAATTTCTTTTATCTTCACCTCCTAATGATTAGGGAACCACATGTAGGATCTTGATTATTTCTTGGTGAATCCACTATAATTAATACCCAATTATATTGGATAATCTATGAACAACTCCAAATTTTACTCATTAAGGATAATTTACTCTTATTATTTAGTGAAATATGTCAAACCATCATGTTCCATAAATTATGTTCATTAATTTATATTCATATGAATTAAATTTTACAATAGTAGAATAAATCTCAGTACATTTTTATGAGGAAATGGGGTAAATAATTTTAATTGGATTAAAAACATACAATAAAATTCAACACCCACTCAATTTTGGGGATATCATAATGTTGTATTAACAACTTGTATGATAGGAAGGTTCGCCTTTTAAATTATATCTATATATTAAATTTCTAACATTATAATATTTCAGTCTCATTTATGTTTTAAAATTAAAATAATATTGTGGTGATCATTCATTTATCTCATTTAAGAATTATATTTCTACCAGTATGATGACCCACATGAGAGATAATGTAAAATGGAAATTTAATAGGATTTCCATCATGAGAAAATTAGAATATGGTAAATCAATTTATTCATTCCTTGTCATTAAATAATAAATATTCTATTTCGAAATTAAAGGAAACATGGTCCAAATTACATCAAAGGATAATAATACCATTCCTACCTCAAGGGGATGTAGGTTAACTGTTCATGAGGTATATGAAATTTCATTCACAAACAATCCCATAGAATAATAAACATCAATAAGTGGGGATGGAGATCAATTTATAATAACTATGAAATATCATTTAGTAGATTAAAATATATAATTAATTTTAGTACCATATAAAAAATTTCAATTTTTTGTATTTTGTTTATAGAATGTTATAATATCACACCCAACATCTGTATGAGATGAATAATAAAGGGATGGATTGACAATAAATGTTAATATAATTCATAATGTTATCAAAATTGATTATAGGGGAATGGAAATAATTTTTGATCTTGAAGACATTTTCACTAAATTAGAAGAATAGTCGCTCAATGAGATATGTGAGATTTATTAGTTAACTAATGAAATTTAATAAATTATATATATGTTATAAGTTTACAAGATATTTTCCTATATTTTAATTATTTGTTAGAAAATGTGAAAAAGTTTCAAGGAATATGATATATTTCATGAAGAAGTAAATAAAATGTATAGAGTGTAAAATAAAAAATGTATATGTATCGTAAAGACAATATGATTTTGACAGATCATATGAATATCTCCATAAATATGAGGTGTATAAAATTATAAATTAAATTACTCAATTGTGAAAGGGAAATTATTAATCCATAAAAATATTAAGAATTTTTCAATTAATAAATATTAATAAATATTATATTTAAAAATTTAAACACCAATAAAATAAGACATCAATATCATTTTATTTATTAGTCATCTATCTCAAGTAGGTTTCATGAAATTTTTACCATCCATTTCATTTTATAATGGTTTATCTAAATAAAAAATCGTTAATATTGTATTATTAAATCAAATCATCACAGGATCAAGAAATGTGGGGGGGGGGGAATTCCACCTAGATATAGTGAATATGTGATGTATAATTTTATCTTATTACAAACAAATCCAAATAATAAAGGATATAAACAAAAAATATTCATGGCAATATTTTGTGAAATTATGGATTCCATGTAATATACAAAAGAATTGTAGGGTTTAGTGGCCATGGATGGAACTTTAAAACGATCAATTAGTGTGCCTTGTATTGTTTTATAATCCTTCAAAAGTAAAATTACAATTTGAGACCCATGTTCTTAAGGATAATTCAGGTGTTCGAGGTGTAAAATAAAAAAAAAAATATAAACCTCATGATGATTCGGATTTTATTAAAATATATTTTATATATTAGATAATGAATGTCATAGGATTTGTACATGCTCATCATGACAAGTGTCAAAAGAACATAGGATGTTAGGACCACATGACCTTGTTAAGGAATATAAATAATACAGGGAAAAAATAAAGAATGCTTGATTTATTTTGGAAACTACAGAAAATGTATCTAGGAAGATAATTATAATATTAATGGATACTAGATCCAAGATATGAAATATTAGTCAAATATCCAAAATAACTATTACTAAGAAAGGATCCTAGAAGAATACACAGGGATACTCCATGAAGGGTACAAATTATCCCAAATATATACTATTTAACTCACTAATATATTTGTAGAATGAAATAAATATCAAAGAGGGATAAGAAAATTTTAGTGTTGAGGGAGATTATCTAAATCCATATTATGATGTCCAAATTCATGAGTGATTCTAAAAAAATTCCATTCTTAATTTGAAAATATTTTATGTCTGACGAAAAATATCGATTGAAACACTCTTATATAATGGGCTACAAAAATTATAGTATAATAAGATATATTCATGAAGATTAATGTTTCAACCATTTTAATGTGTTTCATAATGACTCTTGATAAAAAGAATAATCACAAAAAAATAAGTCCAATATGATAATATTTTCCCAAATCATAATTAATTTTAGATGTTAAAATCATATATAGTGAAATAAATTGGTTAAAATGGTTGAGAAATAATCTAATCCCAATTGTTCACTTTGAGAATTATGGAAGACCCTCCTAATTACCTTAACATTTATTTCTCCTATTTTTACTTATATCTCTGAGAATTGAATGTGAATTGTGATGTTAGAGGGATAACCAAATGTATAATATGGGAAATCAAAATTGGAAAACATTCATTATAGAATTTACAATCATATAATGATTCATGAATTCATATACTAAAAAATATAAATAGTGGATAATCCTGGGTTAATTTAGGCAATTTTTTAGGCCTCGGCAGCCACATGAAGAAGGAATATTTTAATTTATCATCAAAATAGTGATATTGAATAATATCTTTTGAAGAGATTCATTATATTTAATGTCATGGTAATTATCCCATCGATGGGGTTATGAGTAGTATTTATAGAATAAGTGTCTAATATTATTATATCATATAAATCCAATTAATTTGGAATGTTCTTGAAAGAGTTTCATTAAAATGATATTCCATTCTTAGACTATTATCCTAGTTAAATAAAAATAAAAAAATGATTTTTTTCATATATTTACTAAATCAATGATATTAAAAATTCAATGAATAACTATAAAAATTCTCTTATTCATGCTTTCTGAATGTGAATGGTCCTAAAATGTTTTCGGTAATGTGAGTATGAGTTTCATGTTTAATTATTCTGTTACTATTTTATATAATAATGGGCATATTCAGAATACAATACATCTAGATAGTCCATGCATTTATTTATTTTTTATTATTCATATAAATTTGTATATATTTCAAATTGTATGGGAAGTCGATTTTTCCTAAATAAAATACATTTAATTTTTTAACAGTAATCATGGCTCACATAGAAATTGAGTGCGATGAATCATGGAGCATGCCATAATAATGAATTTAAAACTGTTTCCTCTAAATGTTATATTTCATTTAAGTAAGGTGGAGACTATGTGACATAGAATATTAAAAATAAATTAGAAGAGAAATAATACTAGATTCACATATTAACATATTTATTTAAGAGGTAGTGCGAACAAACACATAGGGGGAGATTATTTAGACCGTGTTGTCTATATTGTTTTTATTTTAAACAGAATTCAATAAATTTAATGAATGAAAATTTAATTCAATAATATAAAGAAGTCATTAAGAATATGTTTCTTTTTTTAGGTGTCTTCACCTATTAATAAATAATATGCAGCGTGGATGAGGAAGTTTCTCATTAATTTGGATAAAGTATTGAAGCCCATTACTGATGAATCTATTTGGATATTGAGTAGAAATGGTGATGATGAATAATTGATTATTAATGATAAATATTAAAATCTTATTTAATATTATAATATACACCATGTTTTTCTACCGTGAAATATGAAAAATTATGTTCTTGACTTTGGGAGATTTTAAATACGTGTAGTACATGACAAAATAAGATAATTAGATGACATTGAGTTATTTATAATGATTGGTGTGCATATATTAATCAGTACAACATGTAATATTATATTTGGGGAAGAATATTTCTATAAAACAAGATTATGGATAATATTTCATATGGTGTTTCTAAATTTACTACTGTAGATGGATATCTATAAGTAGGATGAACTATGGTGGTCTGACAAAGGGTGAAACCAATTGTTTTTTTGATTTTAATCATTCTTTCATTGAACATATATGTTCATAAAAAATTATTTTATTATTTGATATTATTAAAAGTATAAAAATCATGATTAGTATAGAGAATTAATTTTTATTAAAAAAATTTTATAATGATTTTTTTTGAGTGATCTGGATGAGTTTTTAAAATCATTGGATATTGGTTTTTGATCAAGATCAATTTAAAATTTTTTATAACAAAACCAATTAGATGATGGAATTGAAAAATTATATCAGTTAGATTTTTATTGGAATGATATTTGGATAAGGATCCAAGGAAAGTATTTTTGGTAGAATAGTTTGAATGATGTCCATATAAGGGGGTTTTTGAGTTATGTAATCATAAATAGGATTTTGAATTAAATCATTTTAATAATCATTCCATCAAGTGTCATCAAGTAGGGAACTCCAAGTGAATTATTTTTTTTATAATATTCGAAATGATGTTATAAAAAATTGATTAGTGGATATATTTTACTATAATGATTTTTTTATTTTTAATGAATGGGATAGTTTAAAAAGGCACCCAAATTATTTTTTTCTATATGAAAAGAAATATAATTTTAATTAGACAAAATTTATATTCCAATTTTATAGGGGAAACTTGTAAAATTATTTTAAGTTAATTAGATTATAGATTAATTGGGGTGGGGAAGTAGATAAAGGAAATCAAATTATGAAGAATTTGTTGAAGGGTTTATGTTATTTATGATTTCTCTGTAAATTATTACTTTTGATGAAACTAATTTTTGCATTCAATAACTATAAACATATTATTAGTTATGGGAATATTTTAAAATATGATTTATGAAATACATTGTTTATATTTATATGATTTTTTTACTAAAATTTATACAGATACATTATTGGTGGTCAACTGAAGAATTAATTGAGTGGTAATGTTGAATGTTATATAAGAAAAATGAGATGGGTGCTCACCCTCCTTCATATTTTCTCATATTAAATAAATGTATATAAATGGAGAGGTTGTTTATGGATTTAATTATTTTATTTGTGAATTTTTTGAAAAGGTGAGGTTTTAACCATGAATCTTATACAAATTATTATTTTGGTTCAAACCTTATAGAAAAAACACTAAATTATTTTCAATAAAACATAAAAATATCATATCCTACTGACTGTGAGGTCAAATGTATTTTCATAACTATTTTCATAATACATTAGAGTTAGACAAAAATAAAACATCTTTACATATATTTATATGGATCTACTAATTACTTTTGACCGCATAAATATACATTGGATAACCTAAAAAATACATTTAACAATGGGGTGATATAAAAATCCCACTATAAGAAAAAACATGACCAGGTAACAAGATTATTGTTTAAAAAGTATAACATTATATCATAAAATAAAACGCTTCCATGTAATAAAATTGAAAAATAACATAATGAAAAAATATTTATTCGATTTTTGAATTGTTATAAATGATTCAATAACATTTAACATGATATAATTATTATTCATGGCTATCTTCCTATCCAATATCACTTGGGGGTGGTTTCTTAATGGTTTGGTTTTCAAGTCTATTTCTATATATGATACCTCTAGAGACTAATGAATTACCAAGTTCATTGGAGAACTATTTGGGTAAAATAATTATAAAATGTTCATGATTTATGTCTTGATCATAAATAAAAATCAATCACAACACATCACATAATAATTACCAAGGGAAATAAAATTTCTTTCATACTCACGAATCATATCAAAATCTAGCTATATTTCATAATGAATGAATTTGAAAATTGGATAAAAATCATGTATTACATCATAAATATAAGAAATAATAATTTATATGTTGATGTGGTAGAAATATAATTTCTTTTAGAATTAATCTATGACATTAATTTTTTTAATTTTGGAAGAAAATTTATTTGAATGATTACATGGTAATTACTTAGGAAAAATACTTCTTTCACATTGAAATAACGTCTTAAAAATATAAAAATTTCAAAAATAATATAGAAAATTATCGGTTTAATAGGGATACATGGAATTTCATTTAGTAAATAATATTTATAATGATAAAAATAGTTTCAAAAATATTTTTAGAAAACATTTATATGTTATAAAAATAATTTTTAGTCAAAGAGAGAAATGATGTCAATATTTAATTAGAATACTTTCTCAATCATATTAAATATTTATGTGAGGATAATGGTATAACTACAAGAAAAATTAATAAATAAATATAATATAATAATATTAATGCGTTTTCTAATGAACGATTAAATAATTTCATATAATATAAATTTATATATAAACCATACCAATAAAAATGAGATGAAAACAAAGTCCCCTACATCATTGGTAAAATTTGAATCATAACACTCATGACTATAGTAAATAAATGATAAACTTAAATATATTTAATTTTTAATTATTAATCCTATTATATGTAATGGGGGATTATATGCACAATTTCATATAAATATGGTGGAGGAAGAACATGTGTCTCAATGAATTATATTTTTATACAAAACCCACACCTCGATTCGAGGATTATCCATGTATGTATTGTATCTATAATATAATATAAATATATGAACTATTTGTTTCCCTAGTAATATTTTCATGGTTTAATCCCATATAATGAAAAAAATGACTTCATTTATTCTAATGATTTATTTAATTACTTAATTTATTATGTATAAGTCATGTTTTTTTTGTGATCTCCAATTCATAATTTCAAATGGAACTCACTATATTGATCATGGGTAAAATTATTATTTTTATATAATACCATGAAATATAATCTTGAAATAACTATAATTTGTAATCATAAATTATACATTTTAAAATATCCATTTATTTCGGTTATGTCAATTTAACTATGTTACAATCAATGAGATTGCTGGTCACATGTACACATTATAAATTTTTATAAATTTTCTATGAAAAGTATGGAATAAATGTATGATTTATCTTATGTTTCATTAATTATGATAATATCATAAATATAATATGATTCATTTAAATACTCTTATTAATACTATCTATTGGATTTAATAATAAAAAATAAATCACATTCTTTAATGAGGTGGTAGTCCACCCTACAAATGAATGAAGTCACTATTAATCAATGGATGGTATGATAAGGAGGTTCATGATAATTAAATTTCAATAAATTTTAATATTTCATCAATATCTTGTATAAAAATTAAATCCATCACCATGAACATTCATGATTGGTGCTGATGGAAAATGAATTACAATAGTTCGTGAGGCGGTAGTTCATCATTCACATTATCGTCGGTTATGTAACCCATTTTATTGAAGAGATGACTGATTAGTGTTTATAAATTAAAATTAAAACATCATGGTATATTAAATATATTTATGTTATTATAGCATCATTATTTATTAAATATTTAAGAAATTAAACCATGTTTATCAATTAAGAATAACACCTCTTTATCATACCACGTCTTTGGGATTATACTTAATGACACGTTATATTAGATTAATGATAAAAAATTAACTATGGGATATGTGAAGGGTTTTATGGAATTTATTTTATAGAGGCTGGACAAAAAACAGTGATTTATAGTTATATAGGGGATATGAGTGGGGTTCTCCTTTAGAAGTGGGGATGAAAATATTCTTTGAATTTTTAAAAGCATAATGTGTACCCACGGTTCACACATGAAAATATATTAAAAAATAGTTTAATATTAAACATTATATTATTTATTGTACAAATAAGTCTAAAAAATTGGTCACTTAAATTTTTCAGTTTATTTTTTATATTCTCCATTCCGTTTATCTTTCAATAAACTTGTTTTATCCTTAACTGAAATAATTAATTTTCATTATTTTCATTTTTCATTATATAAAAAAAATTGGTGGAAATTATTATATTAAATTTATTATAATAATTCCAAATACAGAATCCATATTTAATAATTCCACTCCTCTTCGTTGGAGAATTTACTTTTAAATTTAACTCATAGATGCAATGAGAAACAATTTTCCAAATAAAATGTTTTCATATGTATAAAACATTTTGTACAAAAATTAAACAAGTAATTTATTATAATGACCAAAATATTATTAGTAATAACATTAATTACCTGATTTTTATTTTAAACTACATTAAACAAAAATATAACACTGTAAATGATTAAAATTAAAAGGAAAATTTTAATATAGTTTAGTTTTTTCACAATATTCATTAAAATAATAATATTTTCTGATAAATAAATTAAATGATTCATTAAATAATATTAAAATATGTTTTCCATAAATTTAAATAATTTTTTCCAAAAATTATATATTTGGGAAATAATAATTTTTTAAAATGTTCTTAAAAGACAAGAAAAATAATTTTTTCCCGAAAAAGTTATATCTAAAGCCTATATAGTATTTACCAAGATTTATGTGCTTATTTTTTAATATATTTTCTTTATCTATCATTATTAAAATTTAAAATGTATTTATTCTTCTTCATATCTCTTAATTTTATGTCTGTGTTATACTATAAAATTTAAATAATTATATTCCAAATGTATATTGCAGTTTGATTAAACATGGAGTTCTGTGTTGTATAAACTATGGAAAGGAATGTTTTTTTTAAATTATAGGTGATACATTCTAACATGATAAATAATTTTTTCCTCAAATTTAGAAATTTTTCTCATAAATCAATGTATTGCAATTCATAAAATTCATTATGGAAAACCCACATCATCAGTATTAATATATATTTCTTATAAAAAGAGTAAAATGATTTATTAATGATATAATAAAACTAATATTTCAAATAAAAGAAAATTGGTTGGAACTAAAAACAGTATTTTGGAATTAAGAACCATTTAAGAGATAATATTAAACAATTTTATGAATTAAGAGACCTTATATTTCTCATATATTTAAAAAAAAATTAATTTAATTTTTCCTAATTTCAGGGGACCCTTTTACTAGATAAACTAAGAATGTATGAAAATCTATACACATAACTAGTATAATTTCATAATTTTATCATTTTCTTCCATCAAGATCATATTTTCAAACAAATAATAATCTTTAAATATTAAATTTACATTCTCAAGGAACTATTATTAACATATAATGGATGAAATTATTCTATAAATTGATATCAATATATATATATTATCATTTAATAGAAAAACATGAAATAATTTGAAGGAGGCATGATAATTCAAAAAATATAATGAACATCATATTGATCCCTAAATCGAGAGGAAAAATTTTATCATTCCATAAAAATCTTAACCTATATAAAAAATAACATCAATACTATATGATATTAATGTGTTAATCCCATATAATATTTCTCATTAAATTGCATGTTACAACGATGGTTTATATATACCCCTATATTATGAATCATTTCCCTAAATATCATTATTGACCACAAATTATAAAAATTAACGAATATTTAATCCCAAAATTTGATTCCCAAAATCAATTAAATATTTATCCATAAAAATAATGGTGTACAAAATTTCGTAAATACGAGTTCAACACATAGACCAATGTTAGGAACTTCACCCAAATCACCATATGATTATAGTTTTATTCTGCAATTCCTTACTAGAATTGATAGTTTTCACTCAGCCAACATGTAGTCCTTTCACTAAAACAATATTTATATAATTCTTATAATATTCGTAAAAATTTCATGAACTCCCTCATTGTAAAAGAAATCATTAAATCATTTTTTAACAACTAAAAAATATTAAATGGGTTATGTTCCCAAGAAAATTAAATAATATTAACTAATTGTAATAACATTAATATTAATTACCTATCAAATATTATCACTATCAAAATTATTCATTTTACATAAAATAAAACCTCATTACTAAATATCTATTCATTGTTATTAGAACTATTCAAAATATTGGGGTTAATAATTAAATAAAAACTATTTAAGAACTATTGTTATACCGTTAATGATTCATATATATGTCATAAAATTTATAAAAAATAAATCAGAAATGTTATTCTTCTATTCAAAAACCTGAACAATTCAATAATTCCACGTAAATGATTTTTATATCCTATGACCTCAGGATTTATTCATCGGAATATGGAATTAACTAAGATAATGAAGAAGTTTCCTGTATCTATGTCATTGAACTGTAAGTTTTTTGTAGGTTGAACTCTTTTGTCCAATGTCTTGTTGACTGACCTATTTAATTTTCATTAGAAAATTATCTAATTTGTTCCCTTCCTTTCAACTAATAAAACAACTTCAAGTTGCATTAATTCATTTTTTATGGTTCCCTTTAACACTTTTTTAATATGTAGGAAATTGATTTCTATTTTCCTTATCACCTTAAACACTTGAACATCGAAGAGATGGCATCCCTGCATTCATTGATGTTATAATAAAATCTACTATGTAATATTTGTTAATTGTTATTCAAGATAGATAATTTGGAATTACCACCATATTTATTTCTTTTGTTCCATTCTGTTTAGGAGTCTATAATTTGGAAATCTTTATATTTCCAATCACAATAGTTATTGGTATGTTTTCTCATATTTTAAAAAATTCAATAAAAATAAAGAAATAGATAAGGTGATATATAATTAACACACCAAATGGGATACTTATAATGTTTTAAAGAATACCATAAAAATATAGGTATTTCTTGAATTATGAGTCTTTTAGATTTAATATACATTATCCATGGTAATTAATCCAATCATGTTTTAAATCTTATAATATTTTTTCATATACTGCATAATAGTTCATAATGTATTAAAAAAGGTCTAAAACATATCCATTATATGTTTCAAAAGTGGTGTACAACAAGGACTATTGTCCTTCACATGGTGATGTTCACAGGAATCATAATGTTCCATTTTTAGTGTTATTACCCCTAGGTAAAATTATTCCTGAGTTGCATCAACTCATTTTATCAAGACAATTATTAAATTTTATGGACACTACTAACTCTAAAATTATAAATAATTCTAAGATATATTCCTATACATATAATTATCCTTATACTAATCCCTAGTGGTCTAAAGGTTATTATAGTCCAAATCTAAAAAAATAACAAGACCATGATCTGATACCATAAACTGTTACCCAATACATTAACATATATTATTACTTGATATTTTACATAAACCCCCAAAATTACCAACCAATGATCTTGAGGCCAGATTCATTAAAAAAATTCATTAAAAATATATCAATGTGATTATATATTATAAATTCAATATTATATTCTCTAAAATGAACTCCAAAATAAATTATAACTCCAAATATTAAATGGGATATCCACCAAAATATCTAAGAAAAATGGTTGATCATAAAATCCAAGTACGGTAATAAACACTGAATGAAACATAACATGTGGGATAAATGTGTTACACTATATCATATAAGATAAGTCTCATGAGTAATTAGACGAATGAATAACATTATTAACATGGAATCATAAGATAATATAATCACAGAAAATGTGGAATAATCTATAAAAATGACGTACACATTAGTCGAGGGTAACATTCTATCTAATATCACAATATGGAAAATGTACCATGAAGGAATAGGTTTACTCTATAATCCCATACATGACAACCCATGATGTTAATTCCTTAAAAAAGAATTTTATAATTATTTGGGAAAATCCAGCATAACCTGTTCATGATTTATAAGTTCCATATAATGGAAACCAATCATAAATAATAACATATGAATTTCCCATTAAAAAATAGGGTTCATAATCATCCTTCATATCAAAATCAAAGAAAATTGATTAATGAAAAAAATTATTGAAACTAAAAAGGGAATTTAATAAACTGTGAATGTAATAGAGAATAATATTTGTATATATGAGGGATAAGTATAGACATAATATATAATCAATCAATAACATGAAATTAGTTCATTGTGTATGAAAATTTCATTAAATACTATATGTAACACTTCTAGAGGAAAATTATCTTTTAACATTGAAATCAACACTTGAAAACCAAAAAAAAAATAATTCAGAAATAATTTCATTAGAAATTATCCATGGAAATATTTAACTAAATCATCAAATAATCGAGTGTTCATCACAGTGTGTAAATCTATAAATGCTATATATGTTAGAAAACATTCATTTCGTAATGTTATAAAAAGCTTAAATCGAAATACAATTCAAAAATGACGTGAAAATTCATTCAATATAATTATATAAAAATTCCTTCCTTGTTAAATAATTTATTTAATAAATTATTTGGTAAAAGTAAATAATAATCTTTAAATATTTTAGAAATCATGGATATGCAAGAAAATGGATATTACACTAAGAAAAGAACTGATTTCATATTTTCATAAAAACTTATTCTCACCCATTTTATATACTGAGGAGAGGAAATTATATCTGTTATATGAAATGATCGTGTATAACTATAGGAAAAAATAATGGATTTTATTAAACACTGACAACTTAATATTCTAAAATACAAATTCTTACATAAACAATCTTGATGTAAATGATATTTACACCTACCACATCAATACTTTAGTAACTTTTGAATCCAAACTCCAATTTATGAATTACATAATGTTTTTCATTATGTATAATTATATATAAATTATTCGATTTATATAATATAAATTGGATGTATAAACACCATTATAATAAATTAGTTTAATAAAAAACATGTTTCCCAAATAAGGATGTTTTGAAATGAAAACATAACCTAAAGTCTACTGTTTGTCATGTATATATTTTATATCCTCTATAATGATCTTATATTAAATAATTTTTTCTTTATAAAAAATAATTTTTTAATTTCTTATACATAATACATTTACATGATTAATTATAATGACATATTTAATTAAAAAATTAGTTTAGTCTATGTTATATGTCGTGAGAATGGTTTGTTAAAAATTTCAAAATGGAATTTGTGATTTGAACATGGTCAAAGGGGACATTGTTCAATCATATAAATAATAATTATAATGAAATAATTATCTATTTTTATGATAAATTATACATTTTAAGATATAAACATTAGATTATGAATGATAAACTATTTTATAATCATTGTGATAATAGGTCATATATATGCATCTGTAATGTTTCAATTTTTTGACAATCACTGTAGAAAGAGGGTAAGGATTATTTTTTCATTATATAATGATAATTATATATTAAAAAATATTTTATTTATCTTAAATATACCATCCATGTGTTGTTGTAATATAAAATGAATCATGTCGCTTCGTGCAACTATTGTCTTCCGTGAAAATGAATGAGATTGTCATTCTTAAATGGATTGTTAGGAAATAAGTAATATAATATATTAATTTTCCTGAATATTCAATATATAATTAATATTATATAGAATAATTAAATCCATATACATGAATATAATTGAGTGGTGAATATAATAAACTATTTACATTATTTTGAGAGGTGGTAGTCCACCATACCTAAAAATGATGGTTTTGATTCCCATTTGATTGAAGAGGAGATAGATTAATGTTATGGAATTAAAATATATAATAATAGTATCTTTTATATACAGAATTGTTTATTTAGGACTTATTTATTCATATCATATTGAGATGTATGAATAAATTAATAAATATGCTTCGTTAAGAACGATACAACTTTTCATACCACCTCTTAATGATAACACCTAAATCATTTTAGATTGTCTTCATGATCAAACCAAGGAATCTAGTATGTGTTCAGGGAACTATAGAAGGTATTTCGATAGATATTAGATGAAAAATATCCTTATTGATGTAAAAAGATGAATAGATGGGCTTCCCTTTTATATATGGGAGAGAAAACATAAATAAAATTTTGGGATGGAAAACGTTTTACCCACCTTTAAAAAATGAAAAAAAGAAGAAAATGAATTATTAGAAATAAAATGATATATGGTCTAAATAAGGATTTCCAATAACATCAAGATATTTTTTTTTTGTCAGTTTAACCCTTATCTTATTAGTTTAACACAATTCAATCACATTTTAACTATAAACATTGTAATTATTTATTACTGTTTTATTCAGTTTATTATGAACAAAAAATAATTTTAACCTATTTTATAATAGTAATTATTATAGTTACAATTTAAGAATCCATTTTTCCAAATTTATTTCTCCCTATTAGATTAATTTAATTTAAAATTCTACTCTATGATGCAATGAGAAGCAATCTTCCAATGAAATTACTTCCATAAGTATGAAATGTTTTATATAAAATTTATCATTGAAATTGATTCAAAAAAACCAAATTGCATTGATAATATTTTTTGAAAAAATAATAGATTTTAACCATTTTAAAAAAAATTATATGATCAAAAATGATTTATATGAAGTTGATGTTTCCAATAAGTACAAGTATTTTCAATTTTCAATAAAAATTTAACATTTTAGAAAATACATAAAATTAATAATAAAATAATATTTTCATCTTGATTCCAAAATTTTGTTTATATTTTATGTAATTTTTATTAATTTGGATAAAATTAATTCTAGTAATTTTTCCTAGAAAAGATTAAAAATCATATTTTGAGAAAATTTATATTTGAGGACTATAATGATTTTAGCTAAAATTTAGTTCTTAATTTTTGAAAAATTTTATTTTTACATAATAATATATTCTTGAAAGGTGTTTTTTCCTATTCACACCACCCTATTTAATGTCTTATTAATAATTAACCAAACCAAATAATAATATTTTATAGTATCTCGTAGTACATATAAACTAAATAAATTGTGTTCTACACCCAATTGAACATGATACTATCTTTAAAATATATGGGTGATACAATTTTATATATTTATATATCAGCTAGAGTGAGTTATTAGAAAAATATGTCCCAAATATAGATGTACCAAATGATAAAGGTAGCTGACAAAGTGGTGAATAGTAATAAGACAAAGGAGTTCTGAATGATTCAATTTCGTATTAGTATGAAATAGACCAAGCGTATTAAATAAATAATAATCACACAACATATTATGAATTTATATGTGATGAACCAGAAATATGAATTTCTCGAAAGAGTTAAAATATAGGGATGTTTTAGATTAACGTGTATCAGATGAAGATGTATCGGGTAATGTTACATGACAGAGAAGTGTCAATGATAGTGTTCAGATAATGATTAAACAAGTGAAATTTTATCTTCATTGATGAATAGTGATAAAAATAAATAGAATAAATAAATTTTGTGTTTTTTAATACAAATTTCATAGGAAATAGTTAAGTAAGGATATACATTTACTTTCCATTTTTATATGGGAAGAAGGATGTGTAAACTACACTACACACATTGTATGAAAAAGATTGGATTTTGCTAATATGTTGTGTATGTAATAATATAATAGAATGAAAAACAATAACAATAAACAATTAGTACATTCAAAAAAATGAAACATCTAGAGGATACATTTCATTTTCTTTCAAAGAAACTAACGATTTTATACACTTTCTTTAAATTAAATGTAGATACACAATAAGGTGTTACAGATGATCTTGGAAATATCATTTATATGAAATAAGAATATATTTATATCTACATTATAAACAATAGGGAATAAATATTTTGTTAAAAAACATTCAATCTAAAAAAATAACAATATATACCAAAATATTTTAGATAATATATGTATTAGTTCCTACTACCAGCACTATGTTCTCGCTACTATTATAGGTTATTGAATAGTTTTAAAGAATTCTGTTACATACATAACGTAGATTCATATACCATAGTACAAAAACAATAATATATTAAGATAAATTCTAACATAATAGTTATAATATGTTAAAATATTTTTTAATACCAATTGGATAAAAAATTACACAACACTGAATCACCCCTATTAGTGTCGCGGATATCTCAATGATGTCCTAACACATACTTACAATCCTGACAACAGATACATTACTTGTACACTAGGAACACATAATATAAATCCAAAAAAACCTGATACATCAAATTGGTTATGACTAGTTCGACGGTGGGGCATGACAGGAATTGTAACCCACTACACAGTCTATTCAATTTTTCATCACATGAATCATGAAGCAGTTCTATATTAACATCTTGCATAGTGATCATACATGTTATGCAACCTTCTAATAGAAGTCATATAGAATTAATATTTCTATACTTGTCATATGTTCTGTCATAAGTACTAGTGTTTGATATATGAGAAGTCCATCCAAATGAATTTCCAAAATATTTTGTGAAATGGTATGTATATATTCATTTTATGGGTTTATTGATTGAGGTTTTTGGGAAAATAGGTTTTTATCACATAATTGAGAAAATGTTGTCTATCATAGGATGATTAAAAAAATAACTTGGTTAAAACCCACATGGATGTATCACGTCTTCAAGATGTAGGTTCAATATTTAATTTATTGAATATGTATCACTCTCAATTATGGAATTTCCCAATAGGGTGTAGGTCCTTCACTCTTGTAGTAGAAAAACATCACAAAAGTTTAATTTTATATATGGATGGTATCATGCCTAATTTAATGATCAGTTACCCATATAACGAAGGTATTTTATTTTGAGTTATAGGTCCCTCATTAATATTACACTAGCGGGGTGATGTGGATGTGATTATTATGAAATAATTTTGGTTGAGATGGTTTTCAGAATGATATTCATACTCCTAATTCTACTTTAGTGGTAGATATCTATTGATATGAGTTATAGTTATTGATATAAATTTACATTATATGTGAATCCTCTATCTATAGTATTATATTCGGGAATAGAGAATGTATTTTAATTTAATTGTTCAATAATTGGAATTCTACATTGATTCATGGTTAATTTTTTCTCACATGACCAGATAACCTAACCTCAATAGTTTGAGGATACTCATATTCACCCTTTATCACCACATATATGTTACCTGAGGTTAGAATATTTACCTCAGTCACACCATGAACATGATCAAAAGTATGACCTGATATTCTCATATTTTATGAATAATAAGAGAGCTACAATATAGTAATAGGAAACTCCATAACATCCAAATGTTTATTTCTTATAACAAATATGTATGATTTTTTTATACAATATATGATGGTAATATCTTAACTAGTTTATCATGATGAATAAATATTTAATTTTTCTTCTATTACATTTAGGATTCCATATGGGTATTTTTATACACACCCCTTTATATATTTTTTCCCACATGTGTTTTTTCACTGTAGATTACGCACAGTTCTGAGATAGATTCCATGATCATGTATACAGATCTATTTATGTCAAGAATATTCATATTAATTCATGATCAAACTCAATAGTCGCATTGTTATGGTAGTTCATTCCTAGGAGTTCTTGGAATTTGAGGGAGAATAGTTTATTTTCTTAGGTGATTTCCTTATGATGATATTGTTTTTCCATTGAACAAGCTTATTAATTATTTTTTGGTTCTCATGTGTATTGGTCATATATTTTAATTTTCATGAGGTATAGGATGGTATATTATCTATTCACGCATCAATTTTTATTACAATTTTGTTATTCATTTATATTTTTCTCTATTTATATATAAATATTTTATTTAATATTTCATATATATTATATATTTATATAGGCCAACACCTCCTATATATAATAATTCAATGTTAGTGATGTTCATCATCTAATGGACAATTAAAGACAAGCTTGGGGAAGAACACTCAACTTACAAAGGATTAGGTGGGGTCCCAATACGTTGGGATGTGTCATAACTGTATCAAAATAGTTCAAGTCATAGGGATAGTGTTTTATATTTAGTAATCATTTATTTTTTGTTTTAGGAAACCGGTATATAATACTACAGTGTTAGTCATTTAATTTGAAGGAAATGGATCCCTATATTAGTGTGTAGACCAATGTATCTATTAAGAAGGGATATGATAATATTTTGATCCTCTAAAATCCCTAATGAATCGATTACATAATACAAACCAGGATGCATATGAATGTAGTTACAAGTTATGAATCTAAATGTCCACTATATGTGTTCTCCCCAAGATATAAAATAATTTTTGTTGAATTATCTAACATAATGTGGGGTTTCACATACATATTTTGAAATTTTTATAGGGGTTTGTCTATGGGAGATTTTGCTAGAGCTCCACCACATCCAATTAATTAACTGGGAAGTGACATATGGATTCAGAGTCATTATTGAGACATATACATTCCCATATGAATATTACCACTCTCTTACCAATTTTTTATATTTCATAACAGTCACTAGAGTTGATAATAGACTGTACAATGTTAAAAATCCAAAATATATCTACTATATGATATGAAATTTTAATTATACAAGACTTCTCATAAAAAAAACTAATCCACTTATGGTAGAGGGTAGGTTGGAGTTAGTGAATTCTATAATCCATCATGTTTATAGATAACTGACTAGATGGTGATATTTATTGATTCGTTTATATTTTATAGTGATACATTTATTAATGATGTTTGTATCATATTCGTGATGGGATATCCCAACTATAGTTGATGTTTCATTCTTTTTTTGTACATTATTTCATCTAAAAATGATGATTATGATTTGAGATTAGATGTTCATAGTACCTTGAACTGGGAGAACAACCATTATCAATTAATTCATGAGAATGAAGTACATTAAATATTACATAATGGGCATGGTTAGTAGTGTATTTCGTGAATATTTATAGTTAAAAGGGGATTTTTGATAATGGAATTATACTATAATTGGGTTTCCATGTATCCACACATATAATAGTGTATTTTAGTGAGTGTCATTATATCAATTTCTCATAGTGGAGTTTCTTGAAATGTGGTTTTTATTATGTACATAATGGTGAAATAGGGGATAGTGTTTTAGGACACATCAATACACTCACACCACCACTGTAACATCTCAATACTACTAATTTTTTAGAAGTGATGGGGTATCTACTAATATTTAGATGAGAACCCCACGGAAACACCGTAAGGTAGTAAATTCTAAGTCATTTAATAATAATTTAGTGATAATTTGATATTTCAAATCAAATTAACAAAAATACATTAAAAATTACAAACCTAACATCTATATGATGCATGAGTAACAAATAAGACAAAAACATATCTAAACCAATATACCATATTTGTGTACAAGAGTTAATTATAATAAATACTCAATATGGACCAATAGTCCAAAAAATAGTCCAATGTTAAATAAACAAGAAACACCAAACTCCCTCCAATATCTAATTAAACATGGTATGTCCATGGTATCAAGACGCATCACTATATAATTGAGATACCTTGCATTTATTTGTGACTTATTAGATCAAATTTGTAAATTCAAAACATTTACCATGTATGGGTGAGTCAATACAAAGTATTATTTCTACATGTACATCCCAACATATTACAGAAGGATTTTTTTCAATATTTATATAAAAATTGTTTAAAATATTTTTAAATAATTTTTATCCTAAATATAATACATTTATAGGGAATAATTTTGATGTAGACAAGATTTTTATAATAATTTTTCATACTAATAACCATTATTCCACACAAACCAAAAATTCACAGGTGATAGTTCCATACTCACGAGAACTCTATCAAAAATCCACCATGTTATTAAAAGTTGTCTACTACGTTGTTTTCAAACTTAAAATGACCCTCACAAAGGGTAATTCCAAATGAAAATGAACCAATAATACACTTGTATACCAAAATTCATGTAAAAATATTTAACAATTTTTTTCTTGAACCAATTTCAACAATATGTTTCCATTCATAAAAAATATATCTATAAATTTAAATTCATCATTTTAAAATCGTAAAATATGGTGTTTTTTTGTAATTCTAATAATTTTGCCATATGTTTTCATATAAAATTTCTATTAATGATTTCTACAAAGAATCTAGTTACTATTTAACCATATATTCAATGAAATCATTTTACCAAATCACATCTTTTATGTTGTAATTAATTTTCCGATAAGAAAAATGACACCTACATCTCAAATGTTAGAAACATGATGAATGGAAATTACATATTCTAGATATAATCCAAAACCATGTTCCATTCAAAATATTCTCCATGTACTCAATAATAGTGGTATCCCATGTCATAGATATATCCATGATGGACTGAATTTCTGATTATTAGAGAGAGAATATGAAGACATCTATGATGAATGATGAATTTCAGGTATATAATGATCAATCTAGGCATCCAATGCTCCCTGATGTATAGAATAGTCGCATATATATCAAATTAGACGTCACCAAATCCCTGAGGGAAAATAAAAATAATGTTTTGGAGAGAATAGAGGATTTGAGGGTGTATAGTACTAATCTATATTAAATCCACAATTTATGGAAAACCAAATGTATGCCACATATTTTGGCCAAAAACATAGGAAACCCATTTACCAACCATGCGGTGAATCTGCCATTAGGATTCACCCTTAATGGATAGGAATCATGGATTTAAAAACTATTTTCCTCCCATGAATTATATCTATTTCAAGAAACACAATTTTACCTCAGCACATGCATAGTTTGGACTAACTATATTCTAACCATGCTTTTATAGGTTCTCAATATCTTCACCTTCATGGTTTCCTATAAACGGGGTATGATATCAAAAATCCTTATATGAACTATAAACCTCCATAACATCCTCAAAAATAATCCAAAACCCCTCAAAACCTAAAATACAAAACGAAAATATTATATTAAATCAATTTACCTGAACAAAATATCAGGTATATGAAACTAGGGGTGATATATTCTATACTCAATTGTCCTTTACATACAATAAAGTAGAAATAACCCATTTACATGGATGATTTTAGGACACTGGTCTAATATTTATTTCTCAGACCCTCATATTTATGTACATATATGCATGTGTTCTTATACAACCCATACAAAGCTGATAAATTTCCCATGCAAGATCTTGTCCTCCATATCCAAAATTTATGTGAACACATGAATAAATATATTATTTAGATCCCTATTAATGTTATCTCATCGAAAGACATGGTATTTATTAGGTTGATACCTATTTATATAAGAATCATGAACAACATTGTGAAATTAATTGTACATTGATGACTAAGCTAACCGATAGGACACCTCACTAGTCCATTCAGGTATCTCATAAAAACATATGTACTATTGATAAAACATTCCCTTATTAATAAAATGTTGATTTAAAGTCACTAATGTGATTCTGAAGAATAGATAATCATTCTTAATTGATTAAAATTATCACTATCGAGGATCCCCAAATGATTTATGATAACAATGTGATAATTTTTTCCACATTCTGATCAACTAGAAATTATTTATGGTATACTCCAAAAATATAGATACATTATGTGAAGAAGAAACAATTTTTCACAAAAAAGGAGACCTGCCAGAAGACTATATAATGATTCAAAAGGAGCCATATTTATTGAGTCCTTGTAACTATTATAGTATGAAAACTCTATTAATGATATATGATCATTTAATGAACAACCAAAATCAGATATGAATGAAATAAGAATATCCTAAAATATATTTATTATCAATTTATAATATCCATTCATTTGGAAACATTATGTAGTACCCATGGTCAATTGAGTTCCAAGGAGTTAATATAAGTATTCAAAAAAATTAGTTGAAAACTTATGGTCATTGTTAGTTAAAATAGTCGTTGTGATGTAGTTAATATTTATAATTTCCTGATTGTATATTTCTTAAATGTCATTCAATTTATTATTTTTATATAAAGTTACAAAATTAGCCAAATTTGTGAGATAATCAATAATAACTTATAAGGAAATGTGGTTCAAAACCATCCATGGAAGAATTGTTAAAACATTTAGGGTTATTTACTTGTATTTCTAAATAGTAATCAGTAATGAATGCAATATACTAGTTGTAAATTTACATTGATCCTTATCTGGATGATAAGTAAGGAATCTTGATTTATACTCCATTACATATATTTTATTACTAATCCTAAAAAATTATTCCTTCCACACTTTATAAAGATTATAAAACCCAGGGTTGACCTCCCATCATGAAAGGTGATATGGAATAAGAAGATGATATTGTATGCCAAAGCTACAACCATTCAATGGATAAACCAAAATACTGAATTCTTATCTAGATTCCAATGGTCAATGATCATCCAAGAATTTATTTTTTACCTCATATAAATACAATCAGTTATCGATGACGTAATATTTCTAACATGATCAACCAAATTATGAAGAAATGAAATTATAAAGAAACTAAAACATCAAAATGATATAAAGAATCGATATGCCTACACTTTATAAATGAATTTCATTTCCAATGGACCAAAAAAAATATATCCAACTATGCATATGTTTTTTTCAATGAATCCACCATAATGTTCCATTTACCTAGTGTATACATCATTTATAATTTAAACATCATGAGTTACTCCATTAATATGTCATTACTTAAATCAAACTTCTTTAAGATTAAATTTGTTATAAACTATTGTGATCTATAAATGTTGATAATTTATAAAAAAAGATGAAATGATGGAAATCAATCAAATTATAGACCAAACAATCTAATTTAATGTCATGTGATTAGTATTTCATATCACACAATAATAATTATTGGGAACCATTAGTAATAGAATTATTTTCTTATATTAGATAAAATCCCAACCAATTCCACAATTCATCACAATAGACTACATACCTAGTCTATTCATAGAAAACCTAAGGATAGCTGATTATGTATTTCTATCCAAATATTCATTAATGTATTTATGGATTTCATTTTTCCTTGGAGTGGATTGACCATCCTTATCAATTTTTACATCGATTATTTGAAATGTGAAAAGTCGCATAAATAACATCTGTATTCCTGATACCAAAATTCATAAAAACAAATTTTTATGGCCATATCTACATCTGAACAATTTCATTAGAATATCCTCCTTCCAAACTCAATATTTTTGATATCTCAAACATAACATAACTTTATATAACCAAAATAATTCCCTCAATGGATCCCAAAAATCATCAATGTATGAAAAGACATGCATATTCATTAATTTAATGTGGTTAAGCTTATGATAATCTATAAAAAGTACATGTGTTCTATTATCCATCTATGAAAATAGAACCAGTATTTTTCATATAGATGTTCATGGTTAAACAAACCCATATCATTCCAAATCATCGAACAAAATATTCAATACCCAAATTCCTTTATTTCAATCCACAAATATAAATGTTAGATATGACTAATCCCCTTTAAAAGATCAATCCTCAACTCGAAAAAAATTGGTTTAAAAGGGAATATTTTTTTGGAAAACCTTTGGAAATTGGGGAATAATAGTTTGAAAATCAAGATTCCCAATCACATCGAAAAATACCAAATTCTAAACATCCTTAAAATATATTATGGTACCATAAATTGATTATAAAATACATATTCTTGTTTCTTTTACGTACTAATATCCTCTAATGACATTCCCAATTCCATTAAGTGGGGTGAATTTAATATTTTAGGCCTTATAGTCGATATGGGGCCAAAATGATTTCAACCATTCCATACCCAAAAGTAATTCATTGACATATATCTCTTGCCTAATTATATTAAAAATTTAGTCAGGATAATTGAAAATTATAGAAAATACATAAACAAAATAGCACAGCTTACAATTTGTAAAATAATAGATTGATGATTCAAACCCAAAGGAAATAAATTTTCATTAAAAACCAAATTATCATCCAAATAAGAATAAATTAAATAGTTGGACACACTCATATCAAAAAATAATAATGGTAGAATTAAATTGAATCAAATTAAAAGACCATATTGATCATCCATGATCACATAATTATCTCTGAGAAGTTGCATACTCATTGCACTTTTCTATTCATTCAACAATTGATATTATTTTATATTGGGACTCATAGTGTTTCTAGATTCACCATTTCTCACACTATTCTAATTTAGAGATATATTATTCTGCACTTATCCCATCAGATGGTATGTTTACTAATAAACATGAGATGTGACTCTAGGACAAGACCATATGGAATTATGAAAATAGATCATTTGATGTCCCATATTTTTGAAATTTCGACATGATCAAGGTGTTTTCATACAATCCTATTTCACGTAGTCAAATGTACTCTATTAAAAAAATCCATACATGAATTTTTAATGAGGATGAAGGTTTAATAATATCATTATCTACTTCCTAAAAATCTTATGATATCCGGAATACGTCCAATTTAGAATGAACGAAATTTTCCAACCATTGGAATGGAAAATAATTAAACCAATATGTTCTTAACTATAATTTTTTTTCTACATGTGTATAATAGAATTCATTGAGTAAATTTAACCAATTCAATTATATTTATTGTTTTTTAGATTGGAATCCCCTCAAAATATTGGTGGATTTTCCTTTAATGATAAAAAAGAGTTCCTCCTTCCATGTCCCATAATTTATGTTAGCCTTTTTCATGGATTGAAATTCCTAAAAATTAATTTGGGCCGGCTTTTGGTTATCCTTTTGATTAGGTGCAACCACATTCTCACTATCCTCATTCGGTTGATTGTTATTTTCCCACCACAATATAAATGAATATAACTAGAACATAAATCCATTTATACTCACCCATTTAATATTGAAGGATGTGAAATTAACTCTTAAAATATCAACATATATAATAACATATCCTTCAATAATTAAATGATTGATATCATTTTAATGGATAATAAATACTAAATCCATGTTTTCTACAAAACCAAAATCAATATTTCCAAAAGTATTTATTTTTATCCATTTCATTCTGTATTAAATAAGAATAAATATTGAATTCATATTTTGATGTCTTACTCTAAATTTATATTTTTCAAATGTCATTTGATAACTGATGATGATCAGGTGACAACTCAATGAGTTGTTTTATAAAACACACATTTACCCAAACACACTGGTAATTTTAAGTTCATCATCAATAGGTTACATTTTTTTACTATGCATTTCATTTTTTTGAAATCATATATCCTTAATAACATCCCAAGAGGAGTCTTGATAACATTTCTAACTCCAAAACCAAAAAATTGATACTATTTACTAATAAATTTATTTGTACCAATCATGATGAATAACATTTTAAATCCCAGTTATTCAACAATATGACACGAATTTCTTTGAAAAAAATAAAAACTGGGCAATTATAAAACCATTTGTTACATCTCACCCATCCTCATTGGAATAAAGAGTGATTTTGAAGCTATTATTCCTTAGGTAACATCTCCAAGACTACAAAAATTTTCAATAAATTCAAAGGTCCATAGTAATATTGGAGGTATGATTTTCCCATAAAAACATAAAATATAAAAAAATATATAATCATCTTCTATCCAGACATCTATATGAATCATGAGTACAAAATAATACTTAAAAAATAAATAATCTAAAAATTAATATCATTGTACAAATGGAACCCAAAAAAACTCAAAGATGACCAAAATTGAACAATCTCAAAATTATAAAGTTGCTTCAACAATATACACCAAAATACCTTCATGATACAACTATACCTTCCAAGTCCACAATATCATGAAGCATTACTGAAGAATTATGATTCATTACATTATTTTATGTCTTAATAGATTTCAAATATAAACACAAAATAGTTCCCAAGAAGGGTTGACTCAAAACTCAGTAGGATATCCCCAATGGCTTCCCATATTATGACACAAAGACATAACTTTTTTCAAAATTAATAAAAAAATGTTTGTTAAAATTTTAATAATATAATATAAAAATTGTAAACAAATTATAATGAATAAATGTCATTAGATATCATTTTTCTCAATCATTTATCATAACCATGAACAAGTCTCCACATATACCATACATGCCATGGTGATCGTTCCATACTAATGAGCAGTCTCTCATAAATCCATCAAGTCATCACAAGGTGACCAAATTCTAGGTTCTCTAATGGAATAATCACATTCCGTAGGGTCACTAATATGAAAAATAAATTATCACCAACCATGTATGATAAAATAAATTTAAATCCATTCCACAATACTTTCATTATTTAATGAAATTCAAAAAACAATTATTGTACTTGAAAACCAAACTATAATTTTAAAATCAATATTTTAAACTCATAAAACAGTGTGTCATTACAAAATATCATCAATATTCACACAACATTACCTAGTCGATTAGAAAACATGATTTATCCAAGAATCACGCAATAATTGCAGCACAATTTCCATGAAAACATTAAATTAAACGTAATCATTCATGTTTCAAATAAAATGTAGTTAAGAGAGATTCCACATATATCTAAAAAATTGGTAAAGAAGAATAATGACACAAAGATCTTATATATACAATCACAACCCATGTTTCCATAACTAGATTACATAAGTTATCAATAATATTAATATCCCACATAATATATCTATCCATAACAAAATAGGACTATTATACTAAGAGAGAGGGGAAAAGGAGGATATATAATAATGATGATGAAGAATGGGAACTTTTTTAAAAATATGCTCCTCTAATTAATTTTTAATCACATGTGAGTCAATTATATATAGAATAAAAAACCACTCAAGATATGAGATGTAATAGTATAACAACCCTACTCTTTTTTACACACATAAACATAATTTATTACATAAAAAACATAAGGCTACTCTGATGATTGAGATGTCTAGTGTCATTGGTAATTAATAAAATTACATAACAACTTAAAACATATAATACATCCTATTTGATGAAAAATTATTTTATATGACCATATTATTCTTTTGAAAATAACATTCCGTGGGATAACCTGAGGACATACATAAGAAAAGGATGAGCTTTAAAGCCCCATAAGGGAGTAAAAAAAAGAATAACATGAATAATAAAATACATGTTAGAAAAAATGAATTTCAATAGAGCATACGAAAAACATGAATATAAGGTCATGATATAACTTGACTATCATATCATAGTTATGTGGAACAACATTTAATATGATATTAGTATATGCCAAGGCGCATTGCACAGAGAGCATGATTAAACCCTCATTGCACCAGATTTTTAAAAAGTAAACACTCATTTTACATGAATTATCATGAGTAAACCCTAATTCCCCATGGAATATAAGGATACTATTACTTACTTAATGCACTGGAGTGAATTTAGGGCACTATCATCTTAATCTTATCATTTTAGGCATATGTGTTCCTCATATATCAAAAAACATAAGTTCATTAAACATCATAAATTATTCAATCCATAGGAGATGTGGAATAAATAAATTCAATTCCTCAATAAATATGTATATGTGAATAAGGGTGAATACCCTTTATAGGGAAATGGGTATGGTATTCAACTACATGAGGATTTTGGAATTTGAAATTTCGGTGTAACATTGATGATATAACGATATCAAATAGAAATCATAAATTGATTTAATGAGATAGAAAGGGATATCTCATCATTTATAAATGAAATGGAGTGTAAGGGGGTCATGTAAATAAATATTCCAGAATGTTTATTGGTATTTAGATTTATAATATACATGATTTTATTTAATTTTAATGAGGAGAGAGAAATCCCTTATAGAATTTCGGCATGGTAACAGATGTACATTAGAGGAATTAATGAGAGAGAAATATGACTCTAGTAATTCAAATAATATGACTGAAGTATATAGTAGGTTCTAAATTATACCCCAACATTATTAATTAAAAATAAAATGGAATAATAATATAAAGAAACTTTGACATAATTAAGGATGGAATGAAAGTAAGGATCCCTTTACTTCAAGAGTGGGACTTAAAGAGATTATGAATGGGTTTATTGAGAGCCTGGGTCTTCTTTAGAAGATTTTAGAGAGAGGAGGGATGATTAGGGACATGATCCGAGGGTTTTTAGTGATGAAGAATGGGAAATTTAGTGGGTTTAAATATGAAAGGTGGAGGAATTAATTATTATTTTGGTTTTGGACACTACACATTAAACTAATCAAAACCACAAACAATCTCAATTTTTCTACCCATGTTTTTTTCCAAAGTGGAGTTGAAAATACTATTTTATATGTACAATGGCGGAAATTATTTAAATATTACGCATTTCTATGTGGAGGTGAGTCTCACTCTGAAGAAACTCATTTTCAAAACATAAAATATTTTATAAGTCTTTGAGGGTCCACTAAGGCTACATAAATTTAATCAATTAAAAATAATATATCATTTTATAAAAGGTAAAACATATATTGTTTGTTTATACCTTTTATAGTATTTTATTACATCACTTTTGGGTCATTATGATTTCATAAAACTCATTATCTTTTTAAATGGTATTTAATTTTTAGCAAAAAATTTGATTCTCTCAAAAAAATATAATAAATTCATTGTTAGATAATTTCAACATCCTGAATTCAAAAATAATATTAAATTTATCTAAATAATTGTATAAATATGATACTTCTCACTCATAAAATAAATACCAATATTTATCGAATATTCATGGGTTTTGACAAAAAAGCATTCAAACCATAATAAAAATCAAAATTGTATTCGTAAAATAATTTGAACATTTATATTATAAAAAAAATTAATATATTCATAATAGATTATTAAAATATTATTTAACTAAAAAATACATTAATTTTTCCAAATATATTTCTCAATTGAATATTATCTAAAAAATACTATTTTTGCTTTAAAAACAATTTACAAAATGAAAATAATAAAATGAATGGATATTAATTATTTTATACTAAAATAATGAACATAACCACAGTTCATGCTTTATGTTACAAAACCCCTTATAACACCTGCATAAGACCTAAGGGTTTGGTGTGTGATGGTGACAGACTCTTGGAGCAACTCAGATAACATCGCTCAGGTGGTAATCTCTGTTACCATCCACTTCTATCATAGGTGGTTCCGTGCAAGATTAACATTTTGAAGCTCAGATTGGGCTTGGTCAAGAGAAAATCCCAATGATGCTACCTCATTTAAATGCTCTGAAAAATGGGCTTTGTATGTAGCATCTACAAGATGAATCCATAGCTTCCATTGTCTTAATAATTGGATTTGTTATGTTCTAATATTTATACTAATCATGTAATCTCTTTTCAACAACCCTATTAGCAATGTTAATAGTTCATAATTATATCTAAAAATCAGGAAACATAAAAAAAGGAAGTTAATATTTTTTATATAACCTTTTTACAATATAAGTCATTCAATTAGATCAAGATGAATTTTTGTTAATAAAAGTTTGATGCAATAAAATTTTCCCCACTTAAAAAACATCCCCATTGAAATTTCATTTTCCCACAATAAATCTGATGAGGGTAACCTTTCTTTATCGCTTCCTCGGATTCAACCTTTTCTTCATAAATCTTATGGTCTCTATATAACCCCTAGATGAGGGGCATTGTCTTATTTTATATAACATTTTCCCTATAATATAATATCCTCACCGGCTTCTCCTCATAAGACATGTCATTCAATAGAGGTACCACCACTGGATTGAGTACATGTGATGGGTCAGATATGTACTTCTTCAATAGTGCTACATGGAATACATCATGTACTCGAGTTAGGTTTGGTGGGATTTTTTGTCGATAGGCCACTGCTACAATCTGATCAGGGATCTCAAAATGGCCGATGTACCTTAAAAATAATCATTCCATTTTTCCCAAATATCAGAACTCTATTCTATGGTGATATGCAGAGGAATATCATGTCTCTATCATCAATCTCTAGAGCTTGTTGAAAATTTACAGCATTGATATTTTGCCGGATCATAGAATCTTTAATGTGTTGGGGGCGGGGGTCTTAACCTTCTCCACCATTTCTTCCAGCATTTCTAGACCCAGTAAATTTTTCTCCCCAACTTCCTTCCAACATGATGGTGTTATTAACCTCCTCCTAGAAATGGCTTTACAAGGATCCATTTGGTTGCTTTAGTGGAAATTGTTATTGTAAAAGATCTCAATCAGAGGAAGATATTGATCCCATCATCCTTTGAAGTCCACTAAGCCTGATCTTGACATCTACTCAAGTGTCTGGATAGTCTACTTATATTGGCCATCAGTTTGAGGATGACAATCCATACTTTTATTTAGCTCAGCGTCGATAGCATGTTCAAGACTCTTCTAAAACGTAGTGGTGAATCATTGATCTCAATCAGACACAATATATAGTAGTACTATGTGAATCATTACCACTTCATTGATGTATATCAGTTCTAGTGGATCCAATGAGAAATATTCAAAAATTTCAAGGATTTGTGATGTATTTGTAAGATAATCCACAAAAACTCAGATAACATTGTTTTCATTTGATGTCTTCGGAAGTCTGGTGACAAAATCCATGGTGATGTTCTCCCATTTCCATATTGGTATGGGTAATGGTTTCATCATCCTTTTAGACTTTTGCCTATCATCCATCACTTTCATAACAACAAGGCTCATTTATGTATACTAAATAATATCCTTTATCATGTTATACCACCTATAATGCTCTAGGAGATCTCAATGCATCTTTGTTTTTCTTGGGTGTATAGAAAAATTTGATCTATGTGCATCATCCAGAAGTTCATTCTTTAACTCCAAATTTTATGGAACATATAGTCTTGACCAAAATATCAACATTATTTATTCATTGAAATTGATCTATGAGGATTTCACTTTTTTGATAGTTTGTACATTCTTCAAAATTCACATATCACCATTTTGAGCATCCTTTAACCTTTCCAAAAGAGACAGATGCGAAATAAAATTTAAATGGATTGACGATGTTATATTCATTATGATTTACATGTCCATCTTCATTAGATATAAGAAGATCAGAAAAATTTCAATTCTCATGAATGAATGAGTTGATAGGTCCTTTCTACCTAAAGAATATGAAACTTTTTTCTCTTTCATTGGGTGGTAATGGATTGAGAACTCATAGTATTTGATCAACTCTAACGATATTTTTGTAATATATTCATCTCTTTTTGTGTAAATATATAATTGACTCTTTTTTTATCTATATATATTTTACACATATACCCAATGTGGAAATGATGCCAAATTATTAAATTGAATATTACTGTAGGTAACTCGATATCATTGGTTGGATATATTTTCCCATGAACTTTCAATTTCCTTGAAGCATAGGCAATGAAATTGTCGTTTTTTATCAACATATAGTTCATTCCCTTCTACAAAACATCACTGAATACCATGAAAAGTTCTCCACTTATGGGTACTGTGGGCATGAACACAATGATAAGCCTATTTTTCAACTCCTTAAATCTGTCTTTTCATTAAGCAGTTCAGGAAATATTGAATCCCTTCCATGTTATCTTCTTAATCAAGCTTGATAATCATGAGAAATTTCCAACAAATCGGAAATAATATGCTGATAACCCAATGATTTTATGGATATTTGTCATTGATATTGGCCTCAACCATCCCTAACATTAATTTTTGTTATAGGTATTCATGGATATCCCATTTATTTACATGATATGACCCATGAAAGAGACATCCTAAAAACGAAAACCCACACTTTCAGTAGATTACATAGATCTTCTCCTTTTGTAATGTATCTAGAACAAAACTTAGATACTCCTCATGCTCCCCCTTGGTTTTCTATTATATTAGAATATTGTCTATAATTTCTACCAAAAATATGCTGAGGTAGTCTCTAATGACTCTATTAATCATGTATATTAATATTTTATGAGCATTAGTGAGTCTAAAAGGAATTAATATGAATTCACAGTGCATGTAACCTGTACAAATATAAGTATTCAAAATATCCACCTTCTTCATCCTTACAAGGTAATATCCCAACCACATAGCCACCATGAAAAAGTGTTGCACTCCACATAGTTTATTAAACAAGTCATCAATTCATGGAATAATATACTTGATTTTTATCATGATTTTTTGAGCTCACGGTAATAAATGCAAAGGCACATTAACCCTTCCTTCTTCTTGACGAAGAGGATAGGTGTATCCAATTTTGAATCACTTGTGGATATAAACCCATTATCTATATTCTCCAGAAGTCGTTTATTTTTCTCCTCAAGCTCTGCAATAGGCATTCTATATGGATTCTTGGATATTTTCACAGCCACAGGTATATGATCATTTGACAATTCAATATCTCTTCTAAGATTAATATTAGGAAATTCCTCAGGAAACACTTCAACGAATTCCCTAACAATAGGAATGTCCTCAACAATGGTTTATTCCTTATACTCAATCATCTAAGATAGATAAACATTCTCATAGGGAAGTAATATCCACGGTGGAGAGGATAATGTGAAGGAAGATTCATCCTCCTCCTTGCACTTGTACCAAATCGGGGAATGATTCTTTATATGGAGAGTGATTTCCCTCTCATGGAAATTTATAAAGGTCCTATATTGGGAAAGCATATCAATGACAAGAATTTCATTAACTTATACCATAGTGAGTATGATGAGGTTCACTAGGAAGTTCAATCAACAAATTGTGATAGAGTTGGAGTTATATTCATGGGATGAAATGATTTCCCCATTTTATATTCTCGCTGACATCTCTACATCCATAATATTTTGTGGTTTTGGTATTGTTCTACCAAATTTTTTTGGATATAAAAGAATGTGTAGAACTAGATTCAAAAAGTATGTTAGCTATTCATGAATTAATAACTAGCGTACCAATCACCATGTAGCTGTCAAGGATCGATTTGGATAGAGTGATTAAAAAGGCAATCCCTTTTTTCCTTGGAGGTTGTTGGATACCTTCAAAAAACTATGGCTTAGAGAACTAGTTTGAAAAGAGACCTAGTTCATTTTAGTTGAAGAAATGAATAATTCATTAAGGGTCAAACGGAGAATTCCTCTCTTCTATAATAGAAGTGGGATTTTCATTCTGACTGGGAACGTCTAGGTGCCCTTCCCTTCCATACCTAAAGCACTTCCTCACCCCAAGTAGGAAATTTACAGGGTTCTTCATTCGGAACCATTGGAATGTTGGGTGACGGAATTCTGTAACACAATTGTATTTATCCATCAAACATCCAGAATGAAAGTTCAATTACCTCTTCTTATCCCCATTATACCCCTGAAATTCTCAAATCTCCATTTTTTCATTGAGGGGATATCAGAAAATTTCAATAGATAAATCAATGTCACAGATCCCCAGGGATTTCCATTGACTTTGATTTATTCAAATAAAGAAGAGTTCAACCATGCCTTCAGGGGTAACGACAAAGCCTAAGGCATATTTTGCATGACTTGTAATGTATTCCTCATATGCTCCATTGGATTCTTCATCTTTTTTCATGAAGACAATTAATTACCATTCCATCTTATGTTATAGGGTGCACAAATAATATTTATTGAAAAACATTTTCAAAAAATTATTCCATTCCAAAACTTGATATATTTCACAGGATTCATATTTTTAATCAAAGTCCACCATTGATCATCTTCACTATCCATACAATAATAAGCCAGAAGACACATATCTTGTTTGAAACATTGATGGATGGATAAGATATTTACAATATAGTTGGTCCACTATTCGGTGATTGATGGATCAAATGATCCATTAAAAGGATGAGTCATTTTTACCATGAAGCTCTAAATTGCATCATGTTCATTCTTATATGTTGTTGGAAATTCAACATGAACCATGTTTCTATCCAAAAAAGTTGATAACTGAGAGAGTATCGTCAAAAGGATTGTGAATCACACTGCCATCAGATTGGGAATATTAATAGAACATTCATCACATTCATCTTCACATCAATTATTAGACCATTTTCTCCAATTACTGTCCATTGGATGGAATAATAGTAAATTTATGGGTAACACATAAAGGGGAATCCAATAAAAAAGGGATAACTTAATAATGACATTTATTTCCTTAACTTATGATTTTATAGGATTCAATCTTTGTTATCCATGATCTACTACCCAATATACATGCATATGGTATTTTTTTATTCCATTAACAATAGATCATAATATGATTGTGTATTTACCGAAGAATATCTCAAGGGAGTGATGTAACTAAGGGTGCAATAAGGCCCATTTTCATGAAATTGTTCACGTTTGAGTCTATTGTAAAGTTGTGTTTTCAAATTTAACCCCTTTGAAAAATTTGTGTAAAAGTGACAACTACACGTTAGTCATTAGACATGGATGTATTTTCTTGATAATCCATATACTCTATACTCACCGAAATTTCAGTATTTTTTGTTATACATAGTCTTATACCTATGAAACCAACTAGTTTTTTTCTAATCTTAATCTAAAATATAACTAAACATATATCCCAATACCAACAATAAAATACCCCTTATCTTTATTACACAAATAATCCTGGTATATTACATAAAATAGAACATAATACAACTCTAGGGATTGATATACCTTGTGTATGGGAAATTAATAACATTACATGACAATATAGAACATAGAATAAAACATCATTAATTAAAATTTCATTAACATGACTACAATATTCTTTTGTACTTAGAATTTCATGGGATAACCTATGGACATACATAAGAAAAGGGTGAGAAATAAATCCCATTAAGGCAGTAAAAAATGTATAAAATGATGAATACAATACATGATAGTAAGTTTACATATAAATGTATCATAAGATAAAAAAGAACATAAAGTCTTGATATATCATGACTATCATAACATGGATATGTGGAAACAACATTTTACATCGTATTAGCATGATCCAAGGCTCATTGCACACGGGGAATGAGTAAACCCTAATTCCACAAGATTTATCATGAGTAAACCCTAATTTCACATAGTGTATCATGATTCAATTCTATAACCAATGCATTGGAGCACTGTCAGGGCACACCCATCTTAATCGTCTCATTTCATGCATAAGTGTGCAACATAGATCAATCAACATGGATTCATTAAAAATCATAGTTTATTACAAGAAAAGGAGATGTGGAATAGATAAATGTATGTACTCAATTATAATGTACATATTTATAATGGATAATATCCTTGATAGGTAAATTTGTATGGTATGTACTTACATGATGATTCGAGCACGAGAAATTTTGGTGTAACTTCGGCTGCAAAATGATGTCAAATAGAAATCGTGAAATGGTTTTATGATAATGAAAGGGATATATAATAATCTATACATGAAATGGACAGTATGGGGGGATGTAACATAATATCCCAACATGTTTAATGGAATTTAGATGCATAATATACAATAATATCTTGAATGTAAATGGGGGGAGAGAAATTCCTTGTGAAATTTTGACATGGTAACTAGTGTAAATGGGATGAATTAATTAGAGGGAAAGGGGTATATTGTAATTAAACAATAAGGAGGTAATCATAAGGGATGTGATAAATCATACCCCATGATTTTAAATTGAAACTTAATGATTTTAACATTATATGGAAATGTGGACATAATTAAGGTAGGAAGGAATATGGGGATCTCATACTTAGATATGTGTTAGTTAAAGTGCTTGAGTTGGGGATTTTTGAGGGATATTCAAGCCATTGGAATTATAGAGAGAGTATGGTAGATTAGGGACGTGCTAAAATGGTTTTTAGTGAAGAGTAATGGGATATTTAGTGGGTTTATAAATGAATAGAGAGTGAATTCTTTATTATTTATGTTTTGGACAATACACATTAAAAAAATCAAAACCACAAAACGATTCATGGTTTATTCCCGTGGTATTTTCTAACCGGGAGTGGGAAAAAAAATTTATGAGGCCAATGGCCGAAATTATTAAAATACTAGGCTTGATTATGTGGAGGTTATTCACACTCTCAAAGAAACCATTTTAAAAACATAAAATCATTTATAAGTCTTGGAGGGTCCACTAAGGCACGATAAAATTTTCAAAAAAATATAAAATCACCCTATTTTAAATGTAAAACATATTTTTTCGTAATACCCATTTTATATTTTCATATTACTTTACTATTTAGTCATTATGATGTCATTAACAAATTATATATTTAAATGGTATTTAATTTTTACCAAAAAATTTCCACTATCTCAAAAAATTATAAAAAATTCACCGTTAGATAATTTCAACATCCTTAAATGAAAAATAATATTCATTTTATCTAAATAATATTCTAAATATTTGAATTTTTAACATTAAAATAAAAACTACCATTTATCGAAAATTCAGTTGTTTTGACAAAAAATAGTTTTCAAACATATGAAAAAATAACAACTTTATTTATTATATTATATGATTATTTATATTTAATAGAAATTAATTTAGTAATTATATTTTATTAAAATATTATTTATTTAGAGAATCTATTAATTCATAAAAATATATTTCATAATTGATTTTAACTAAAAATATTATTTCTACTATAAAAACTATTTACGAAGTTACAATAATAAAATGAATGTATATTCTTTATTTTATACCGAAATAAGTCACATTTTCACAGTGATATGGTATTGTTACAAAACCCCTTATAAAACCCACATAACACCTATGGGTAAGTAGTAAGATGGTGAAAAACTCGTGGATTAGCTTAGAAAACATCACTTGGGTGGCAATATCTATTAATATCTACTTCACCCATAGGCAGTCTTGTTCAAGCTTATCGTGTTGAAGGTCGAATTGGTCTTGGTTAAGAGAAAATTGTTTGATGCTACCACTTTTCAGAGATCTGAAAATTGGGATTCATATGGGGAAATTCTACTGGATGAGGACATATCTTCCTTTGCTTAAGTAAATTGGATATGTAAAATCCTTATATATATACTAAACATTTAATCACTATTCAAAAACAATATTAGCAATGGTTACAATTCAAAATGGTGAATGAAAATCCCTAAACATAAAACCAAGTGCATATGTTTTATATAACCATTTTATATTATAGTACTTTTAATTAGATCAAGTGGAATTTTCATTAATTAAAGTTTGTGTCATTACAAATAGGATTATGAATTATAGAAATAGTTGGAGATTTGAGACATAATTCATATTGTATCATGAGAAACAGTGGTCCAACTATAGAACACATAGTTAGGCCATGAATTTTGGAAATCTATGACTTAACCAAAAAGGTATACTATTATAAAGAAACAAATCACCTGGTTGGATTGTGTGGTTATATATTCCATTACCAACAATGAATTTCCCTTGGATTCAAAATGGATGGATTTACATGGGATCTCACATGGTTTAGAAAAAATATGATCTGAATATGTACCTATCGTGTTCCCATTGTCATCACATGCATAGTTTTCAATACTTGTTATGCTATTTTTAGTAACATTAATAATATTGTTCACCTTAGTGAAGGCATCCATGACATTAAATAATCCATCATGAGATCACAAGACATTACCTAAATAATGTGGAGACTCAACAAACACTAATAAATAGTCGTTTAACTAAAATATATTGACCCTCAATTTTCAAACATTAACATTACATTAATTTTATGAAATCCAAAAAAAAATTACACAAATAGACAAAAGATGAACATAATAGTATAGTGCCATTGGAAACAAGAAAACATAACCATTGTATATAAAAGATCTACATTGTCTCACACAAGGATCTTATTTACTAGTTCCATTCTTAGAAAGATCATACATAATACATGTCTTCATAACAAGTGGACGGAAACAAAAAAAAGGTGTGAGCTCATATGATCATTAAGGGTAAACAAGGTATAAATGTTAGAATAAACATGATCATAAAGGAATGAGAATGTGATCATGAAAATATAAATTCATACCCTGCATATCAAAGATAATTTAAAAGATCATGGAGTAAAAATTGATAGTTCAAAAGTCATGAATCATAATTAAATAGAGAAAATAATCTATGAAAATATAATGTAAGAATAATACTTGGAATTGTGGAACACATATATACATATAATTATTTACATAGTATCCAAGTCATCACTACCAAGATCATCTTAAATGTATGGGTTTACTACATATACCATGATTGTAGACATGGTTCACTCACACATCCATCATAGTAGCATGATTTCTGTCCTCTAACAATCATAGTGTTCATGGTTCACTCTAAAGACCATTATAATTTATCTAATGGGATATTAAAATTACCCAATTCATTGGAGGGAGATATTGGTCCCACTCATCACATAATGAAATCTTACATACATGTTCAACAAGATCATAAATAATAAAATCACCTCCCATGAAATTATATGTGTTTCATAATCATCTAGACATATCTTATCCCTATAAATAGATAGGTTTCATTATTATTTCATCATAAACATAACCTGTAAAAAGAAGTAGGTTTAAAAATCATATAACCCATGAAAGAGAAACATATTTAATAATAGCATCGCATCAAAATATATTCCATTCAAATAAAGAATATGAATGGAAACATTGAATAATTTCACCATAAAAAATTACTAACACTAATATATGTTTTCCTATTTGGGAAATAATTTTTTAAGATCTTTAAAAAACTTTTCATTAAAAAAATAAGATTTCTTCTTTGAAAAAATAATTTCATAACATAAAACCTTTTGAAAACATTTTTCGTCAAAAATAAAATTGAAAACATATAATGGAAACATTTAAAATAATAAAAAACATAAAATAATTTTTTCTTGATAATTGTCTTCAAGGATGATTTTAAATAATTCATTAAAACAATTTCAAAAGCATTGTTTTTTGAAAACAATAAATTTCTGACGAAAGAGAGAGACTGTTATATTTTACATAAACAATTATCATTAGTAACAAATAGAGTAAAATGGGTTCTAAATATATATTATATCATGAATACAAATATGTAATCTCGGGAATATTCTGGATAGATGGATTATATTGTTTCATCAAGGGAGGCATGATCATAAACAAAATCAAAAAAGCGATGATATTGTCCCTATAAACTCTATGAACTAGGTAATATGAGATCATATAATCCATGTAATAAAATGGAATTTCATGAAAAATAAAATATAATTAATTAAGAAATTTAATTATATATCATTTAAAATTCATGTATATACACCACTAAATAGAGTTTAGGTGTGTAACAAAACATGAGTCTCAACAAAGGAAATTTGGGACAAATCATTTTTACATTTTTGGTATGTTTTGAAATAGAATCCCCAAGAAAGTAGTATAATAAAATTGTCTTGTGAAAACACATAAATTTAAGTATGATATTATTAGAATAAAATAATGGATATTACATACACACCACCAATGGAATTAGTGGTGAACATAACTCTTATCTCAAGAAAATTATAAGTGACGTGAAGTTCCCCTTACCATGTTTCTTGACTCTCTCCATACTCATACAAGATTCCTGTATAATAAATATAATTTTATTATAAATATTTTAAATTATCATATTATTATATTTATTACCATATATTTTTTTTATTTTACCATATATTATCCACTTGTTAATGATAATATATGAATGTTTTATTTCAGGTAAAATTCACTTGGTTCGTAGAATGTGACCAAATTTGTTATATAATTGGACCTTATAATTATATCAGGATTCATGAATGTAGAATATGATATATATATATATATATATCTAGAATATGAATTATATTTACATTATAATAATTTATAGAATAATAGTGTACGAAATGGAATACACCATTCATGCGGACAGTAATTCCTACGTAGGCATGAACATTGTTTCTGTCATTAATATTATTTTGAAAGAATGTATGTAAATGCTACATGTTTGTATTTTATCTATATAAATATATCATTATTAAATTAGAATTAATCTTTGATGTATATCATATAAATTCACTATAAACATCTGTAATACATTCAATGTGGTGTATGAACGAATCACATCACATTGAGGGGTGGTAGTCCACACATTGTCTAATGAGATTATCATACTAACCACAAATGGAATGTAAAGAGATACACATTGTAAAAGGAATGAAAAAGATTAAAGAGATAATACATAAAATATTTGAAATATATAAACATAGTGTCCATCATAATGGCCAACATGATTAGTTGTAATTAAAAAATAAACAATCATTGTTTCAGGAGGCAATAATTCACCATACGCAGAAACAGTATGTTCGATATCAATTAGATAGAGGTGTGTGTATGTGTGGGTGGAAACATAAGAAATAAAAAATCAAAGAATATTTAGGATACATGTTTGTTCATACAATAATGTAAAAAATAGATGAGGGGTGGAGATAGAAAATAATGTAAAATTGCATGAGAGAAGACGTTACCTCTAAATCGGTTAACTCCTTTCAATTTGTGCCAACTGGATTCCTTGATAGGCCTTATTTCCTATTGTAGTATTGAGGGTATAAGGGAGGATTTTAGGGAGGCTACATGGGAATACATTTTTGGAACATAAATTGTTTTATTGAGTGAGGAATTGGTAAAGGTGGTCATCTTTTATATGGAACGAAAATTACTCACATGGAATTTTTGGAAACAAGTTAGGTGTGAAGATGTTTTAAAATAAATAAATTCACATAAAAAAATATTTCAATGTTTATTTATGAAATATAGATATAAATTGGGATTTGGATATGTTTCGATGTAGTTTGGGCCCTCAATGTTATGGTTTAATACCTAATTAAGAATAATTTTTCCATAACCACTGTGATTAATTTTAATACATTTTTGTAAACATTTTAGTCAAAAACAAAGTTGAACTTATTTGATATTATAAATTATTCTGACTCCAAATATTGAATCCAATTTTCCAAATTATAATAACATAAGTGTCAGAAAATAATTTAAAAATATTCTCAATGTTGGGAGGACATTGTGGGGTTTTATATTAAAAAGGATCAGAAGATTATTTATTGTTTATGTCCAATTTAAATAGGGAAATGGTTCTAATGAATATATTTTATTTATTGGTAAAAATTATTTTGTAATTAAACTTCGAAATCAAATTATAAAATACATTACTGTTATATATAAATTTTATTAAAAAGCAGTTTTTAATAAAAACCCTCAGTTATTCATTATTCATACAAAAATAAACTTTCTCAAAAAAAATCCCAAAAATTCACCATAAGATATATTTGAAATTATAAATTAAAAAATTAGGATTATATTTTCAAAATAAATTCCTAATGTTACATAAATGTTATTTTATTATGAGTTAATTAAAAATAGTATTAGTATATATATAAGGACTTTAATGAAACCCCATCCCTTTATTATTAATATGATTTATTTATATAAAAAAATATAAAAATATTCTAAAATGAGATAATATTAACCATATAACTTCCTTTAATATATAGGTTATAATTATGTTATTTAAATAATTAAAATTATGAAAAGAGATGTTTCTTAGAAACTCGGTGTTTTGTGTCACATACACCAACTTATTGTTGTGTGTATTATATGTCGTGTTAGTGTTGTGGGTAACATACAATGAGTAGGTGTTTCATGTAAAATATTACAAGTTGGTTTAGCATGAAATTAATCTTTGACATAGTGTTTTTCAATATGAATATTTTAATGTTAAAAAAAAGGTCCATGAAAACATGGCGTGTTGCATGATATCATGGGTTATATAATCCCCACTATCAGATAATTATTATAAATTGATGTGTACTACCATTTAGGAAAAAGTGATACATTTATTTGGTGGGATACTTTAAGAAAAAACTCAATTCATTTCATGGTATCATTTTATACCTCCCTTCAATCCCTTGTGTTTATCGATTTCAAAAATATCAATTCATCAAGAAAATGTTATTCCAAATTGGGAAATTTTAGAGTATATCATGGATAAATACATATTTGTTTGGGAATATACATTAATAGAAAAAATATATAACTAACAAATTTTTATATTGTTATATAAACTATTGTATAATAAGAGACACAACATTGGATTCGATCATGTTAATTAAGAGACCTAGTGATATCATTATTGGAAATGGTAGATTATCTGATGCTAGTAATTGATAGTGATGTGATGTTGAGAAGATGAATAAATTTCTTCCATATTTGAGATTCCCACACCATGACAATAGATATAATAGGTATGTCACAATATGTTCCATAAAAATGTCCAAAACTGTGTCTAAATACATTGGTTTTATAAAATATATACCATAGGATTCCTATCTTATGATTATGAAGTGGAACATGGATTCTTTCTGAAGGGGTTCCCATGGTTCACCCTCATTAGGTCCTAATACATATTTAAAATATTTAATTCTTAGGAAGTTAATTGGATAATAAAAATCAGGATTTTTTGACGGTTAATGTGGGTGAAATAATATCATCGTTTTTTTAACATCCACGGTAAATAAAGAATATTAAAATTTTCATATTTTTTAATATTTGTAAATAAAATATTAATTTTACTTTAAAGTGGATTTTATGTTTTATGACATATCAGATATTCAATAATGTTTTTCTTTGAAAACTGATGTTGCACAATATGTTGAGTTATAATCAAAAATAATATAATATTAATATTATTTAAAATGGTAGTTAACGTCGAGCTATTTTATTAGCATGAATGAATATAAATAACTAAATAATAAATATATATATATATATATATATTTAAATGTTTTTACATTTTTCCAATAAATTTTAGTCTCTTAAAATATGAATAAATTCAATTTTAAGAATAAATACTCCATTATTTTTTAAAAGGTCGATTTACTGCATTTTCATGGCGAACCGTTTTTAAATCATGTTTTTTCTATTTTTTTATATTTTGTAGGGAAAAATAAAATTCATCTATATAATAAGAACATAAAAATTTACTATGGGTTAATTTTTTCAATTTTTATGATAAAGTTCATTTATTTTGAATAGTGAAAAATATTGTATTTTAATACAATACTTCCATTTAATATAATTTATTTATATTTATATATTATCTATTTAAATAGTTTTAAAGTGTAACTAGATTATATTATTACCAATTAATCCAACTATAGTCATTTTTTGTAACTTCACTTTGAAATTGGACATAAAGTAGTATCAATCTTTTGATAGTAATTATTTTATAAAAACAAGCTTTTTGTTTTGACAAAGGAAATTAATTTTAAATTAATTACATCCACTTGAATGTTTTGAATTTAGAAAATTGGATTCAGTATTTAAAATTTGGAGTTCAAATTTTTTTAAATATGTAACTTTTATTTTTAAACATTATGAATATTTATTTCAGTAAATATTTTATTTACCATGGTTAACGGGTAAATCTATTAAATAAGGTTAAAAACATAATACTATAACAATAATAAATTTCACTAAAATTTTTCCTAATCCTATTGGTTGATAAATTTCCAACCCTGTGTATCCTTTGGGCGAGTTTGGGACCCCATGGAGCCACATAGAAGTGATAATGACAATTTATATTAATTGACTTAAAGTAGAGACAAAAATGACATAAACATACAACCTTTTGTAAATAAATTTGAACTTAGGGTTATATATTTTATTTATTCGACTATAAATATTAATTTAATTTATAAAATTATTTACTACATCATGGTAATTTTTAATAATTTTTAGACATCATATAAATAAAATTATTTATGATACAATAATGATGCAGTGTTTACCACATTAATGAATGATTTAAATAAATTAGAATATAAAAAATAAACAAATATCCAAAACCAGTACTATTATAATTGGATTATGTTATTTCAAACAAGATTCATCATATCTTATCTTATAATGTGTTTTTGACTTTTAGAAACTGAAAATAATTATATAATAAAATAATATTTTCAAACATTTTTAAAGATTCCATCATCCCCCTTATAAAAGCCCTCAATTCTAACATATTACTCACACTTATCAAGCCCCTTGTATTGACCAAAATCTTCCCAAATTATCTCTTTACTTGTCTCTATTCCTCCTATAAGCCTTACCCTTGGTATAAGAAACTTCAACTAATCCTTTTGATTCAAACCAGAGAGAGATTTCCAATTTTAAGGTAACATCTTCTCTTATGTTATTTTCTTTTATTTTACTTCTCCAACCCCTTAACTTTTTTTATTCATTTATTGTATAACAACACCAGTATAATAAATACATTAGGTGGTTTCTGTGATAAGTATTCAAACTACACTTACACTCACCTCCATCAAATGGGTAAATAACATACTGTTTCTATAGACGGTGATATACTGCCTCACAAAACGATGATCGTTCAATCTTCTCCTACCACCTCTTATTATGGAAATTATTATAGAACTGTATTTTTATGTGATATATATATATATATTGTAATTATATTATCACTATATTTCGGTATTTGTTATTTATATCATATCTTTTTTCTTTACATTACGCGTAAATCCGATAATTTCATTTGAGGAAGTACTGACCACCGACCCCTCAAAGTTATATGACTCATTCAGGATATACATGGAATGTATAATGGAAGGAATTTATGAACTTACATAACAAATATAACATATTGGAATAATAACACACCTATTTACCATTTTTTAATTCCTTTAAAATGATAAATAAATGAAATCAGTGTTCATGTGTACGTACAACTTACCATCTCTATGAACAGTGCATTTCACTTTTTATGTCCAAATGTTATAGACTATTCTAAATAAACATACACAGAATTTATATGATATATATGATATATTATTCTTGAATATAATTTTATATTTAATTTAATTTTTACGACATGGACAAATTTTAATTATAAAAAGTCTATTTTTTAAACTCAAATTACCAACATCGACAAAATTTCCGATAAGAAGTCAAATAATTATTAATTGTTATAGAAATGTAATTAGTGATTTTAATTGAATAATAAAATTTAAAATTTGTTCTAATACAAGTATACAGTGACATAAGTCTATTATTCAGGAAGAATAAGGAACATATGAATCAAGTCAAACACGATGTAAGGGGTTTCTTATCTCATTTTTAATTCCAGGAGATTTCCATTATTCGCCACTTATTTATTGCATGTGGTATATTGTATAATAACATTTGATATATATTATAGTTATTATATTAATATTCATGGTATTCTATTATTCATTGGGTGGTTATTATCTTTTTGTCATATGACTCGATTGATTATAGTGTGGTAAGGGGTTTTCATCTCACTGTTATTCTATTGAGATTCATGTTATATTTTCCACTATTACATTTTGTGCATTATATGTAATGCCCACTATTATATTAATTATTTAATATAAATTTAATTATGGGTATTTACATAATTATTTTATGATACTTCTTATTTGTGGGGCATATATCGTACGTTTCCAAATCGTTATGGGAATTTCAAATTTCAATTTCCTCTCATTGAGTTTCACGGAAACATCATTTATTATTTTACACTATGACTATTTGTAAAATCACCATTTATTTACTTATATATTAATTTACACTCCAATTTCAATGGATATACTTTTTATACACATAGTCCCTCCATTGATAAATTCTTATGTCATCGATCTGAACATGATAAGAGTAATTTTTACTCAATTTCTATTAATTGAGTTGAACATCCATGCCATTGGTGTTGTTTCTCCAAGAACATTTTTGAATTTCCTATAACTGATTTACACTGAATTTATATTCATATTGAGTTTATTTATATTTTTCCCACATAATTATGTCATTGATTTATCTTTAACTAAGGGATACATTCATTATAATTGATTTCATCTCAACTTACATTCCATTGAGACATCTTTTTTGTTATGCGCCAATTCACTTATTTATGATGTATATACTATACCTTGACCTAGTATATCATGATTCCCTTTATTATCAATATATTATATTTTTTCTATTACCTCAATTATTTGAATTCAATCATCTCTCATTTGGTTAAGATCTCTATCTAAAATATCATTTTAAATGTTTCAAAATTATTTTCTTCTAAATCTTTCACATTAATGTACATGTTTTAAAAATAGTTTTAAGGAATTATTTATATTTATATTAATATTTTAGAATTAAAAGGACTTTTAAAAGTTTCAAAGTGGTATGAGACACTTTGATTCAATAATATATTTTAAATAGCTACTTGATAAATAGTGAGACATTATAATGTTTTCTAGAAAAATGGGGATATTTCTATCAAATAGTTTTGATAGTTATTTTCATCTACATCAATATCCTTCATTATTATCTATTGAGGATAATTTATTATAATAAAATAATTTTTAATGTATTGAATGTTTAATGTTTGACTTTGGCTGTGAAATTTTTATACCATTCAAGTTTCTTGGTTAAAATATTGACATTTCATCTGCTAGTTTTAATAGGAATATTTAGATTATGTTTCAATCCTTTCATATGGGGAATGAATTGGACTTAGTAAGTAATGGGTAGATACAACTATATATCCTTGAAAAATAGGTATGTCTAATGAGACAAACGAGTGACTTGGCACAAGTACTTGAATAAATATTATTTGTAGTCTTTCTTGAGGCCTTGACTATGTGGTTATAAAGTCTGACATTATACATTACATCATTGTGAAATAGGCTATATATTTTACATGTGATTATTTTACTAGTATAATATCCATGGGAATAAGTAAATGGTATTGTTTGATTTATCATCTCTATATTATAGTGATTTTTATGTTTAAAATTCTTTTCATAATCTTATACATTTTGATAAATGTTTATACTTATTTATGTAAGTTTCTGCTATACTATTTTCTTTACTGAGCATCTGATCTCACCCCTTTCATATGATTTTTTCCCCTAGGATGTGAAGAAGTATATTATGATTACCATGAAGGGATTGTACAAAGGATATTATTGTGTTCAAATGGGACACAATATTTTTTTATTTCATGATTTAATGTTAAACTTATGTATGTATCTTGTACATCCAAGGCAACTAAACTGATCGGTCATTTAGGACATGATTCCTTGTATTGTGAAAAAAACTGGTAATAATGAACTGAATTTTGGTAACTATGGTCGGGGTATTGTATTTAGTATCATATGATGTTTAGTACAAACATTTGAAGTTAGATTTAGAACAAATAATCTTATTAGAGAACCTTAACCGAAGATAAGGATTTATGATTAGTAAATAATAACAACTTAGAATTTTGGTATTGTAGAGATTTTGTGTATTTTCTATGAAATACACCCATGTCTGGATACGAGAAGGTAGAGTTGGACCTGAAACAGTTGTACCTAACTGTGAAAACTAAGAGAAGAAGTTTCGGTCTAGACCCGAGGTTTCCTGGTATATGAGAACGGGCCTTGATTCACTCTTGGTTACAATACACATGTGGGATATGATTGTGTTAATTCACATTTTCTATTCAAAAATTTATGAAATATTTATGTGTATATTCCACCTTAATGAAAACATTTTTATGATTATGGATTATATCCATGAGCTGTTCAATCTATGTCCAGTGTTTTCCATGTTTGTAATTATGTATTGTGATTCATAAACTAATCTAATGTATGCCATTGTTTAGAAATGGAGCATATATAAAGGAATGGAATCCATATCAATGCATGTAATCAATGTAGTGATTTCCCTCCTTATCATTATAATTATAGTGGATATGGTGATTTAACTGGAGCTGATTAGTTTATCACCATACTTGGACAACTCACTCAGGTTATGAATAATCACCTTACCCGTATGGAGCACCCTATTCCACAATGTAGAGGATCAATGTTAGAATTATTCATGGAGAAAAAACCACCAACATTCATGGGGACTAGAAATCCATTAGCAGCTGAGAAATCAATATGTTCTTTTGAGAAAATATTTCATGCATCAGGGAGTAAAAAAATAGAAAAGGTTGTAATGGTTGTTTTCACAGGAGATATAGATCAATGGTGGTCATTAATTCAAAAAAAGGATGATACTGATGTATAAATTATGTAATAGTGGGAGATTAAATATATTTTCTTAGAAAAATACTATCATCATGACTATCGAGCAGATATGGAAAGAAAATTTGTGAGTCTGAGGCAAATGGATGATTAGAATGTTGCAAAGTATGAGGCTAAATTTACAAGGTTATCACGACATGAAACTGATTATATACGTAACCTAAGGAGTAATATTGATCGATTCTTTGAAGGGTTTATATAATTTCTCCATTGATCATTAGTATCACTATCCTTATTATCATAAGAAGATATTGTCTCATGTTTTATCAAGTCAAAAAACCAATTCTCTAAGTCTTATGACTTTAAAGAAAATAAAGAGATGAAGGGATCGATAGAACACTTCAGAAATGGAAATAAGTGGAGGAAAGGAAAATTTTAATTTCTATCCTACAGTAAATGTGGATGGAGACATCCAGAAATGTGTCTCAATGGAAAAAATAAATTCTTTATGTGTGGGAAAAAGGAAATAAGGTAAACAATTATAGAGGGAAAATGAAGAGTACTATGGATGAAAATAAAAATTATCCGATGAATCCATTTAATGTCACTTTCCATAAATTTTAGGGGACATGTGCATTACCTGAGTCAATTTCCTATTCTATAGGATAACTTCTAAGTCATGGAAGAACCTATGTGAAAATAAAGGAATGGTGAAATATGTAATATTATTAATAACATTTTTGATTGGATTACATTGGATGACTTTTCTCTGGTATGTATAACCCAATAGTTAGTTATGTGAGAATGATATTTGTGGAAAAAATATCTTTTTTTGGTGGATATATTTATGAAAAACTTTTTGGGTTTATATGATCCTGGAATTTGAGTCAATTACCAATTATTTCTTTTTGGTAAGAAAATTTATGGAAAGAGATAACATTTGTGGTTAAAATATGTTATGGTTATTTTGAAGAATTTATCACATTTTTGGGAATGTTATAAAATTGTATTGTTTTTGAGATAGGATAACATGAATAGTATGTGAAAACCAATCTCATTAGAAAAATCTTCGGGAATCAAACTGACAAATAAAGTGCGACTGGGATTTAACACCTACCACAAAACTATATGAATTCTCTGGTTTGTATAACAAATTATTTTTAGTTAAATGATTTTATGGATCGTGAATATTTTTATTTTGGAAACATATGATTTATCCATTTTATAAGTAAATGATTTGGTGATGAATTGATGAATGTTATTTTTTAGGATGTTCGATCATTTTAGAACACTATATGCTTAAGAAAAATTATATACCATGGGATTTCATTAGAGGTGTAATTAAGGATTTTTATTTTGTAAGAATGTATGATTTTATTGTGGAGTTATAATAGTTGTGGGTTATTTAAGGAAATTATTAACCTATAATAGATAACATGTGATTAGGTTAATTACTTTCCAGTATGAGACTTTAAGAGTAGTCTATGTTATTTGGAGATAAATTTTAATATTTGTTGTGGAGGCTATGTTATTAATTCCATGTGACTTTTGGGTTTCAATTAGATTTTAGATCATATTGAAGGATTTAAAGGAAACATGTATATTAAATGGTCTTCGATGAACATTGGGTATTGTTTGTTCAATGTTGGAGATTAATAGTAGTATTTCTTTTATAAATGGTTTTTCTTTTGGGGATTATCTGATCTGGTACATACCTTTTTGGTTTTGGATGATGTCTAAATACAGGGGAAAAATATTGTTCATATTTTGGGGTTTATGTGATACTTGTGAAGTAGATTCTATCTCGTCAGGTGTGGCTAACTAATTTGGAATACTCGTCATTGGGAGAATAGATGATTTGTGGAAGGAATTTAGATAACAAGTCAAGTATACATGTCATGTAAGTATGTTTCCTTATATTCTTAGTTAAGAACATAAATAAAATCATCAAATTTATGAAATGTAATATAAAACAACAAAATTATCCATTAACATTTCATACTAGGGAATCAAAGATGATTTAACCCATCACATGTTTGTGATTTTATAATGGGTAACTTTCTCCTAATCAAGTTGTATATCACTCTCCATCTGATCTTGACGCTTAGTTTCTCCTACATATCCATGTTTTTAAGTAATCATAGTACGGGTTATCTAGGGTGTGCTTTCTATAAATCTTTCATTATTTTAAATTTATAGTTTTATTTACACTTTTTATGATGTGGGAAATTCAATGATGTTTCAAATCATAGTTTTAAAATTGCGAGGACGCAATTTCCAAAATGGGGGAAGGATGCAACATCCCAGGTAAATAGAGAATATGAAATTTTTTATATTTATTAATATATTAAAATTAAATTTTTATTTTAATATAATTGGTATTCTATGTTTTATGGTGTACATGATACACATCAATGGGTTTTTTTCAAAACTTATGTTGTACATAATGTTGAGTTATACCGAAAAATAGAATAATAATACTATTAATTTAAATGGTAATTAATGAATAGTTGTTGTATTAGGGGAAATGAATAGAACTAACTAAATTAGAATTATATATTTTTCATAATTGTTTTTAAATTTTAAAATAAATTTAGAGACTTTAAATGTGAATGGATCCAATTTTAAGCATAAAATCTCTACTATTCTTCAAAAGGTCAATTTACCGACTTTTAATGGAAAACCTTTTTTAGATCTAGTTTTTATAACTTTAATATTTTATATTTGAAAAAATAAAATTATTCTTTAGATGTATAAAATCAAAATTTTCATTGGGTAAATTTTTGGTATTTTCGGATAATGTTCATTTTTCAATGAATAGTGAAGAATACTGTATTTTAAATCAAAAATGCATTTTAATATAATTTAATTAAATTTTTAGACTATATTTATAAATGGTTTTGATGTGTAATTATATTATATAACTACCATTTATTCTAATTTTTTTATTGGAAGTAATTTCACTTTAAAAATTGACATAAACCAGTGCCAATCTTTTGATAGTTATTATTTCACAAAAAAACACTTTTTGTTTTGACAACGAAAATTAAATTTTAATTAATTTCTGCCACTTTTATCATTGGAATTTTGAAAAAAATGATTCCATATTTAGAATCAGGAGTTCCATATTATACAAATACTTAAAATTTATTTTTTGACATTATGAATATTTACTTTAGTAAATATTTTATTTACCATGGTTAAAGGGTAAATCTGGTAAATAATGGAAAAATAATAATATAATAACAATTAATTACCCTAAAAAATGTCATAATACTATTGTTTGATACATTTCATTCAATGGGAATCCATGGGTCGATTTAGGGACCCCATGTAGCCACATGGGAGTGATAATGACACTTTTTATTAATGGTTTTAAATTAAAGACAAAATAACATAAACATATATCTTTTGGAAAATAAATTTTTACCTTGGGTTATATAAGTTATCTCTTAGAATATAAATATTAATTAATAAAATAATCTATTTCTTACACCATGTTATTTTTTTACAATTTTTAGTCATCAAATAAATATAATTATTTATGATATAATAATGATCCATTGTTTACCTCATTAATGAATGATTTAAATAAATAAGATTATTAAAATTAATACAATATTAATAACCTATATAAATTCTTATTGGATGATTTTATTTCATTAAAGAGTAATCATTTCTTAAATATTAATGATTTTTGGACCTAGAGAATCCAAACATCATTATATAATAAAATAATATTTTCAAACATTCATAATGAGCCCCTGCCACCCCCTATAAAATTTCCTCACATCTTACCCATTACTAACACATCTCCAGCACCTTGTCTCGTCCAAAATCAGCCCAAATAATCTCCTCATATCCCTCTCTTCTTCATAGAAGACTTAACTTTGTCAAAATACACATCAAGTAATCATTTTTGTTCAAACCAAAGAGAGATACCCAATTTAAATGTAATGTCTTCTCTAAAGTTATATTCCTATATTTTACTTCTCCAACACCTTAACCTTTTGTATTCCTTTATTTTATATCAACCCTAGTATCCTAAATATACTATAATGTTTTTATGATATTTATTCTAGAAACATTTACTCACGCCTCCATCTAATGGGTAAACAACATATTGTTTCTATTGACGGTGAAATACTACCTCACGAAACACTGATTGATCAATCTTCTCCTACCACCTATTATGGTGGCCATTATGATGGAAATTTATTTATATGTGATATATGTTATATTTATATTATCAATATACTTTGTTATTTTTCATTTACAGAATACCTTTATGCTTTCCATGATGTGTAAATATGATAATTTCATTTGATGATGTGCGGACTACCGCTCGCTCAAAGTGATATGACTCGTTTATGCTATACATAGAACATATAAAGGGTAAAATTTATGAAATTATTTAACACATATATAATAATGGAATTATAATATTCATATGTATCATTTAGTTTTATTCCATTGAAATTGATAATGAAATGAAAGTAGCGTTAATGCGTACGTATGACTGACCGTCTACAAGAACAGTGCATTTCATTTCTTATGTCCAAATGGTATGGACTATTCTAAATACACAAAGACAAAATATATATTATATATATGATATCTAAATCATATAAATCATTCTATAGATAATGTAATTTTTACTAGATGGACAAATTGTCTTCTTAACAAGTTCTTTTTTTAACTCAAATTCCAAACAAAGACAAAATGATTGATATAAACTCAAATAATTAATAATTGTTATAGAAATGTAATAATTAATATTAAATGTATAATAAAAGTTAAAAAATGTCTTTGAATTAAGTATAAATTGGCATATGTTTATTTTTCAGGAAGAATAAGGAACTAATGAGTCCAGTCGGAAACAAGGTAAAGGGTTTCTAATCTCATTTTTAATTCCATGAGATTTCTATTTCTCACCACGTATTTATTTCATGTAGTGTATTGTGTACTGAAATTTGATATATATTATCATGATTCTATTTATATTAGTGGTAGTTTGTGATTCATTTGGAGGATATTAACTTTTAGTCACAAGACTTGATTGATTACAATGTGGTATGGGGTTTCCATCTCACTTTTATTCCTGTGAGATTCATATTATATTTGCCACTATTACCCTTGGTAATGTGTATGTACTACGTATGATTGTATTATTTGTATAATATAATTTAATTTATGTATATTTACATCATAATTTTATTATCCTTCTATCATGGGGTGTATGATTCATAATTTACCAAATCAGTAAGTGAATTTCAAATTTCAATTTCTACTAATTGGGTTTAATGCAAACTTCATTGATTATATTACTCCAAGATTATGTCTGAAATAACTATGTATTTATATGTGTATTAGTTTATAATCCACATTATGTGGATATAATTTATATATTGATAATCACTCCATTGATAAATTCTCAATTCATCGATATGTACTTGATAAGAGTAATTGTAACTCAATTTCTATTCATTGAGTTAAACATCCAAGTCAATCGTATTGTTTCTACAAGAATATGTGTGAATATCCTATGATTTATTTAAACAAAATATCTATTCATATTTAGTGTATTTATATTGGTCGCATATAATTATGTCATTGATTTATTTTTAACCTAACGATACAGTCTTTATAAGGGATTTCATCTCAACATACATTTCATTAAGACTTCTTTGTTGTTATGCACAAATTCAATTTTATATGGTGAATATACTTGACTTTGACATAGAATATCATGAATCTCTTTATTCCCAGGATATTATAAAGAATTTATTACCTAAATTATTTATATTCATGTATCTATCATTTTCTTAGGAACTCTAACTATAATATCATTTTAAATATTTTGAAATTTTATTCTTCTAAATCGTTCTAAATAGTGTCCATGTTTTAAAAATGGTTTTATGGATTTACTTATATGAACATTATTTATTTATAAATAAAATTACATTTAATAGTTTCAAAGTTGTATGGGACACTTTTATTCGAAAATATATTGTAAACAGCTTCTTGATAAATAGTGTGACTTTTAAATGTTTTCAAGAAAAAGGGGTATATTTCTCTCAAATAGCTTTGATTATTATTTTCATATATGTCAATATCCTTCATTATTCTCAACTGTGGTTAATTTATTATAATACAATCATCTATATTTTATTGAAAGAGTTATTTTTTACAGTGGATGTTCAATTTTTATACCATTCATAGTTTGTTGTTTAAATATTGAAATTTCATATTCTAGTTTGAATACAAATGTTTTGATTATGTTTCAAAATTTTCTTATGAGGAATGAATTGAACATAGTAACTCACGAGTGGAGATTTCTATATCTCCTCGATTCATCGGTAGGTCTCATGAGACAATCTAGTGTCTTGGAACAAGTCCTTGACAAAATATTATTTGTAGTCATGGCACAAGGCATTGACTATGTGGTTATGATGTCCAGCATTTTGCATTCTATCATTGTGAAATAATCTATTGAAATTACATGTGATTATTTGACTAGAATAATAACCATCTGAATAATTAAATTCAATTATATGATTTATCTTTTCATATTATACAATATTTTGTGTTTAAAAGGATTTTGTTTTAATCTTATACATTTCCTTAAATGATAATGCTTATTTATGAATGTTTTTGCTCGATTTTTATCCTTACTAAGAATATGATCTCACCCCTTTCTTATGATTTCATTTTCCCATGATGTGGAGAAGTATATTAAGATTATCCAATAGAGGATTGGACAATGGATATTAGGGTTCGCAAAAGGGACACAATGTTTTTTATTTCATAATGTAATGTAAAAATTATGTATGTATCTAGTACTTCCAAGACTACTAATCTGATCTTTTTTTCGGAACATTTCTCCTTTTATCATCAAAAAGTTTGGTAATAATGAACTGACACTGGGTAACGAGAGTCTGGGCCTTACTGTTTAGTAAAGGATGGCCCCTTTTAAAGAATCCAATATTCACATTATTGACGTGATACCAAAAGATTTCTTTAATGTGAGATTGTTCCGTAGTGAGTTTTATTTTGAAGTGGTCCTTAATAACCATATATGTCATGAATATTGTATTAATGGTTCTCTAAAAATGGGAGAAATGTATTCTCCACCTCCACTACCTAGATAATTCATCCCCCTTAGTTTCCATTTTCTGTGTATTTATGGGAATTTTATCATGGATATAACCCATTAGAGTGTAGTCCTCGGTGTGGTAAATCTAGAGGAGTATTTGGGGTTTCATAATTTTTTTAAAATCATGAATGTAATATATAATATTTCAATTAAAATGTTTTGGTACTTTCCAAAAGATTTTTATAGGTCTTATCAAAGGGTCTGAAGTTAAAAAATAATGTGTATTTGAATGAATATAATTATCTTATTCAATCTATGGAGGGATTAGATACCAATGAGAGTTGTAATTTGGTTTCATATCATGAGATTTATTGTTTACATAATTAATGTATCCTTTAATATATTTCATATAGTAGTGAAAAAATAATATATTTTATCTGATTCGGATGTGATATTCTTATATATTAGAAACAACATGTGGAAGTGTTTTCATGATGTAAGTAAGAAGGCCCAATTTCTATTAAAGATGTAGGTGGATAAAATGGTTTATAATGCCTGTTTGATATATATATATATATATATAATTAAATGTTAATGAAAGTACTATAGAACATTCCACATAATTAATCTATGAGATAATGTTAAGAACCATCATAATGATATTCATAGATAAATATCAAGTACATAGTATATTCCAATGTAACATGCATCTTCAAATATCTTAAAGGAGGGAATAATAACCCCAACACATGAGTTTTTCATATTAGAGAACCATTTCCATTATAATATTGGTTTCAATGATTAAATCTATTCTATATAGATGGAATAACTTTAGGAATGGAAGTGCTAATTTGTGTTGTGTTTTTCAATACCCTTGTGAAACAGTTATATGATTTTATTTTATTGATGAATCGAGATGATCTTGAGTTGATGAAACATGTAATATTATAGAAGATCACCAGATAATTCTCTATTTTGTGTAGTCATAATTAATTTCTCATTCCCTATTTTTGTGTGTTTTGGGTATGATTATTCCAGGACCACCATAAAATATTTATGGGCTTTTGAGGATGTGTTTTATTCTACATGAAATAATGTGATAGTATTTTTATTTATATTCTTATAATGTTTTATTTTAGTTGTTGAAATATTTCCATGTTTGGGATAATACAGTGGCTATTTTTTCTAAATAAACACATGTATAATTTTTTTGATTCATGTATCGGGTCCCTAAAAGGGATAACATGGAAAATTCTGCATATTAAATTCCATAGAAAAAAATTATAAATATTTTATTTTACATTAATCATAGTATTTAACATTGATTTAGAAAAATTAATTCCCAACTGTATTTTAGATATGTGGAATTATAAATATTTCTTAAAAATTATGAAATTTATAAGTTTAAATACTAATATCACTTATGTAGAGTCTTTTATATAGATTTTGACACTACATTTTTGTATGAGTGGGGGTTTCATCATAAGAGTTGTATAGTTTTTAATATAAGTATTTGAACCATGGGCCATGAAATAGTTGTCAATATTTTTCTAAATTGTTGGTATATTCAGATAAGAATGTATTAATATTTTTATTATAGTTGTGATGTGGAATATTCCATTGCTCAATTATGACAGAAAATGAGATCCATAAAGTAGTAAATTAAATAATGAATTTATGAAGGAAGGAAAAAATTAGGGTTATATTGAATTACACCCATTTCATGAGAATCATTCCTTGGATTATATTAATGAAACCCTATTCTATGTTTTAACCATCCATGATACAACATTCATCTTCACAATCCACACATAAATTCATGCTTGGTCTACTATATAACACCATTGTGATCTCTGATCAGTTTAACATGCTGATCAATGTGGTTAGAATTGTTCATATTTTTACCCAATTTTTCTTATGTATATAGGGCTCTCGAACTCCAAAGAAATGTAATTAAATCACAAAGATGTATACTCATATAATGAACTTGTACAACCCTTCCAGGAATTCATTTAGGTGAATTTGAAAGAGAATTTTTATGTTACAAATATTGTAAAATGGAATTTATATCCATCAATGATTATAATAATATTTATATTGAACTTCACCATGTTCTTTGTTAAGCCTATGATGAATAACCCTTCAAGAGACATGTTCTTATGAATGTTTCACATGAAATTAAAATTCTCACATTTTTGAAAAGTGATCCACATATATTTTTTCCACATTAAATTATTCCCACTTATTCCATATAATACATTCACCATGTTTGTCCTTAAAACCCCAAAACATGTTTGAATCAGTTAATAATTGTCAAAGGATTCACCTAGTTCACGAAAATTGGGTTCTATTTGACAAAATCAATCCAAATATGTTGATCTTTACCAATCATACCAAATGGGGCATGACATTAACAAGGCCCTATGAAATGAGTTCTTCTTAGTTTTTAATACTTATGAAGCATGAAATAAACCATGGTACTTAAATTTAATAGCTTTTTCACATGCTCAACAAAATTTCCTAATAGACTATACCTAAACATTATAGTCTAAATAAACCCACTATAAACACCAATAAATTTATAATTCCTAAAAAACCTGCCAATTCTCTTCTCTTTGATCATTATTCCATTGATAATTGAATTTTTTAATGATACTAGTTATCTCTACATTTTTTCATAGTTGACCAATAATATCTTTTAGATATAGTTTATAATGTTTCCCCTTGATAATGATGACTCTTTAATTGAATGAACCTAGGTAATATTCTCCCACTAAACCATTTATGCTCCTTCTACATGCCTATTCTTCAACTACCACCATATAAATCTTGTTTCAGGTTGACCATTCTCCCATCCACCATTGTAAAATTGATTATAAATGAATATTAAAGGTACATTAACCTGGTAATATCCCTAACAAACACACCAGAAACTCAATTTTCAGGTCGATGTAAAATGGGATTCCCCTATGTGATTCCCATATAAAACATTATTGACACAATTTTATTTTGAATTGTATTATTTATGATTCTAAACATCTAAAAAATAAGTCTTATTCATAAAAAATTTAACTATAAATAATCAATTTTTATAGTTCTCTTGCATCTAAAGGAAAACAATTATTAATAAATTCATGAAATTTAATGGAGAATCAGTTCCCCTCATTGTGTAATGATAAAAAGAACATAATTTTCTAGAAACAGATGAAAATTAGATGAATTTTATCCTTTATGGTTTAAAAGCATTAAATATATTAAAAAAATACATTTCATAAAATAATAAAATGTATTTCATTTACTATTAAAATACACTTAATTATGTGTGTTTTAATTCACATCAAAGGAATATAAATGAAACCCTTTTCATGAGAATATACCCAACATAATAAATCCAAATTGATAATTATTTGGGGGTAAGTTAATTAGTTCACAATAGAAAGGATTTCAATTATATTATAAGCAATCATTAAGGGGGTAGATTGTGAATCTCTTATACACTTGAAAGTAATAAATATAATGTATTTATGTTCATGTTAATGAATAGTTTTGATTGAATTCCTTCTCAATATATGTAAAAATAAATTTTACTTATAAATATTTCATAATTAATTCATAAATCTATTATAGGGTCCTAGACGAGGTTATAATACCCATAATGAGATGAAATGACCTCTTATAATCTCATCAATAATAGAAAATAAAGAAAATAAATTTACAAAATACCAATTATCCAATGGATTAAAGTCATGAAATGAATCATACGTAGAAATTGGGTGTAAAATATGAATTTATACCCATTTATAATTTTAATGTGTCAAAATTGGATTCTTGAAGTAACAATCCATGTAATAATAGAATAATTATGTTTTCATATATTTTAAAATTTATGAGTTAAATATTAATTTTACCTTAAATGTGATCCTATGTACAATATCATACATGGTATGGAAAAAATGTATTTCTATGATGTCTATAATTTCATGAAAGTTTTAGTAATACTGAACAATAATATACGTTTAATATTATTATATAATATAGTAAATTTTCAACTTATAATAGAAAACCTATTTTAAAAATATTATGACCACTTTTAAAATTCTTATATGAAAAATTAATCTTAATTTTTGAAATTAAATTATAAAAATTCACAATGGGAGAATGTTTTGTATTTTTTTAAGTAATTTATTATTTTGATGAATATTGAATAATTGTGAGTTTTAGTTCAAAAATGATTGTTCATCGGATTTATTTAAAATTTAATTAAATTATTTTAATTTCAATATGTCTAAATGATATGAATTATTTATAATTTAAAAAAATTTATGTAATTAAAAAATAAAATAAAAAATATATATAAAATCATAGCCATTTTTTATCATTTTAATTTTTAATCACCTCATTCTCGCCCCATATACGGGATTAATTTTAAATTAATTTCCTTCACTTATATGAATGGAATATGGAAGTATGGATTCTGTATTAATAATAATAATAATTTTTTATTTATAATAAGGTAAACTTGGTTTCTGACAAAATTATTTAAGGAAATTATTTGAAATTAATTATAGTGATTAATGTTAAAATGTGGTCACTCGCTGGTTAATTATCATTCATAAGAGTCTAAATGACATATAAAATTATCAAAGATACTTATTCAAAAAATATTTATACCATATAACTTCTTTTCTCAGATTTTGGCCATTATTGGAGTCACATGATTGATGGGAGAACTCTCAATAGTGTTTACCTTTTTATATTTACAAGAATGTCACTCCCCCTCCACTATAGTATGTAATTCACCATACGAATTTATTACAACTTTTCATGAACCAATGGATCATACTAATACAGTAATAATAATCTCAAAACATCCATCCATTCATCACTGAGTCCTAAATAGATGATAAATTTTAACCGTGTAATTCCCGTAGTGAAAACCAAAAAATAGTTACCCAAAAAAAGAGGTAATATTATTTAGTGTTCCATTATTATTTATTACTTTATCCACCTCATAATGTATTATAATTACATTATTATGTAATAAAATTAGTATCCTAAATATTAAGATATTTTTTGTTAACTTTCCATCCTACACATAAACACACATCCATCAAATGGGTAAAAATCATTTCATTTGTGCGTACGGTGATCCGTTAGCTCACAAAATGATGTCATTAATTTTCCCTTCCCTCCTTTCATGGTTGATAATTTTTATGGAAATAGATATTTTTTTTGGTATATATGTTATTTATTGATTCGATATTCTTCAGTATGTTTTTTATGACACACACCTTTATGACTTCCATTTGGTGTAAATATGATAACATCATTTGAGAACGTGTGTTCTACGAACTCCTCAAGGTAATGAGATAAATTTAACCCTGTATATAATGAATTATATTTGGGTTCAATTAAAGAAAAATGTTTTAATGGTAAAACATATCTGATGTGAATAACATAATTTATTTGTTGGAAATATAATAATTCATTCTCATTATTTTCTTTTCACGCAATTAAAATATTATAAAGTCATTCAGGGACGTGTGGACTATCACCTCCTCGAAGCTATGTGATTCATCTAACATAAAAATAAATAAATATATATATATATATAATTATAAATTATTAAATAACATAGTATTTATGATATAATTATGATTAGGTAAATATAAATTTTATTTACATTTTTTTCTATATTGATCACTACAAAATAGGAATGTTACTAATGCATATGTACAACATGTTGTATGAATGATTGTAACATAGGTACATTTTTATAACCAAATTTCATGGATGGTTTTAAAAATATAATTTATTTATACTCATGATTTTTATGTCATTATTATTATTCTGTACAAGTTTATATTATAACCCCTTTGACCATTGTTGACATATCGAAGCTGTTTTTGACCCATATACTAAAAATGGTCAAAACAAAAAATGTAAACTAAATGGTTTAAGAATATATTTTCAAAATTATAAAACATAAAATAAGAGTAATGATAACGTTAAAAATTATTATCAAAATAGAAAAAATTAATATAAGTTTATTATTTTTGAACATAAATACAAAATTGACATGTCATACTCAAGGTAAGGGATTTTAATCTCAATATCTTATCATTGATACATTTAGTGATGAAATACACCTTTATCCATATATAAGGATTATATATTAATCCTAAGACATTCTATCTTGATATTTATCTATTTTTATTTTATTTAATGTGTTTTAAATATTATTATTTTATGGGGATTGTGACTCAAATTTTCAAAGGGGAATGAGACACTTTGAATGTTTGAATATTTAATTTTAAAATGTTTTTTTCATATCAAAATTCAGAACATTATTTTTTTTCTTAATTATTACAAAAGTGTTATAAATTAAATTTTATATTTTTGTCCAAGTTTTATTAAATTTTGATCAAAATGGAATTGTTTTACGTATTTTCTAGGAAAGTTATTAAAAAATGACAAAATTATTATTTTATTATTAAAAGACACGACGTTAAGGAATTTTATACTATCATGGACATTATTTTATTTTTATCTTACAATGCATGATTTCAGGATTTCATAAATTAACAAAAAAACTTAAATTTGTTTTTGGAAATTTTTGTATTAAAAATGGATTTAAAATATAATTATGTATTTTTTCTTATTGAAAATGGGATTTTGAAAAAAAAATTTATTTTAATAACTGAATGTTTTTTCCAACATGATTAAATGATATTTACAAATGATGAATTATTTTAATCTATGATCTCTTTTTTGGACATTATAAATTACAGATGAACCTATATAGAGTTGGGCAATCCCATTATATTATAAAATATTTTTTCCCCCATATAGGACTCCAATTAATTGGGTAATTATTATATTATACACATATTTATATTGAATACTTTCTATATGGTTATTCCAATCTATATGGGTTTTATGGGTTCTTTATCGGTTTAATGTGATGATGTCCCAATGTACGCACATGAATTTTTAATGTTTTTTAATGAGTTATCATATAAATATTATGTTTATAAAGATACAAAAATATTTATTTAAGAATGATATTTTAATTATTGAGTTAAATATTATGTATTAAGAAAGGTAATTTAATGTGTCTTACTATTTAACAATAATATAATGAGTACCTAATTTTTAAAACCCATACTAATATTTTTATGCACATCTATCTTCTTAAATTTTATTTTATAGGATTTAATGATGGGTAATGTTTTGTAAGAGTTCATGTAGAATTTCATGACTTCTTCTAATAAAAGAGATCATGTACTTTCTTAATGTCTTATAGTGTGGAAAAATGGATACTGATTGAAATTGTCCACATTGATTTTTTTTGTGTATGAGTTATGTAATGGTCCTCCAATTCTAAATAATTTAAAATATTTTCATATAAAAGAAAGTAATTTCTTTAACAAAACATAGGATTATATAATTTTTTAGACTAGTACCTTATAGTTGGTATTTGAGGATATTTTAGATAACAATAGAGGTTATGGTCACATTGATTACATCCACATGAAATATGTATCTTATTTTCAAGTTAAAATGTTATAGAGTATGAATATTACCATGTTGCTTCATCTAAAATTGTTCTATTCACTGTGGTTATTCATTACGAGAAAAATGGAAATCGTTTTGGAATGGAACAAAAAGAAATATATCCTTCCTATATAGATATTAAGAATAATAAAAAGTAGTTTTCAATAGTGATGGCTTAATGGAATCGAGTGATAAATGGTTTTGGTATCTATTCTTGATAGGAATCTGATCTACCATGAAGGTACATGCCTTTCTGAAACATTTCATGAAAAAAACCTCCCATTTTTCAGTAGATCATCTCACCCAGTGGTAGTCGACTGATGGATCAATACTTTGGAAATGATATTTTAGTTCATTGTTTGTTCGAAATTTCAAAAGTAAACCCTTTACGTTTTTGAGTTTGAAAGGGAATCTAATTGATATTGTTATTCTATTAAGAATACTAGAGATAAATATGATCATAAAGTACGAGATTGGTAAGAATTCATGAGAAATTTCCTTAAGAAACATTTCTCAATGATTGTTTGAATACCAATGAATTCCTATATTTAAGGGGAAAAGATGAAAATTCTATAGATTCATATGAAGGAAACCATGAAATATTGTATAGGTATGTGCTGGTTTTTATTCATGACACTGATTAAAAAATTAATCATTTTTAATCAATATATAATCAATGTAACAAAATAACATTGGTAATTTGGGAATTTTAAATATATAAGTAGATTTTTAATTATGTGGAATAGATATAGATGAAATATTTTAACTCATATGTTCCTTAGGATGATGAATGTATGTAGTGTTCTTAATGGAAAGGGATGGAAAAATAAGTTACAATGAAATTTGGTGGTTGTAAAATGATGTACCACTCTTGTATTATGTGTGGTAAAAATAAACCACTATAATTACTTGTGAATATAAGGAATTTTTATCCATGTGGAATGTTTGGCCTCATGGGTTGTTAATGGAAGGAAAATAATCCTAACCAATGAAATAATGTGGAAATTGATAGCCTAAAATGGTAAGTAGATTTTGGTCAAATCGGATTGGTTATTATTATAATTCATGTCTGGATATATTTTAACATGATTGGAATCTCCTTGATCAAAAACATAAATTTGTAGTGTGGTCATTTTCTACAACTAAATTTAATGTTTTCCCTTCAATAGAAGGGGACAGTGGTATGTTACTTTTGTGTTCAAATTATTCCAATACCATGTTTGGTTTTGGGATTTCACATTCCTTCCTTTTTGAGAAATATTACAGAGAAATGGGAATACCAACTAATGAAATTAATATAATTTTTTTTTAAAATTACATGTCAAACTATTAAAGAATCCAGGAGTTAGTGAAATATTCCTATTATATTAAATGGCATGGTCTTTCCTTCAAATATTATTTAATATTCTATTGTAGAGTTTTATACCATTCCTACTATGAAATGTATTTGAGTTTATCAAATTAAGATAGATTTAAATTCTAATAATGTTGTTTTCAATGATTTCATACCATTTATAACATACCATGATGTTGAGAAATTCATTAGATATGGAGATAAAATGTACCTACAACATATTGTTTCAAAAAAAAATTTAAAATCAGTGATGTTCTTATAATAAATTATTACATGGATGTTTTTTTCATGACATTCATAGTGATATTCCTAATCAAAAGGTCATGTTTACTGTTGACTTAGTACAAAATTATAAGCCTCTTTAGAAGCCACCATATCATGTGGATAAAGATGAACATTCAGTGATCAAAAATAAATTGTATGATATATTATATAATGGTTTCAATTGACCAATCACTTCACCATGGGGTGATCATATATTGTTTGTTAAATAGAAAGATGGATTAGTGAGACTTATCAATGGTTATAGAAACATGAAAAATCTCACAAATATAAAAAAATTATCATTTCACTCATATTGATGATTTGTTTGACCAAATTCATAAAGCTGGATATTGTTTGAAGGTTTACATCATTTCAATGTATATTTTTTTGAAAGTGGAGGAAGATGATATTTTAAAGTATATCTTTAGAACCACATATAGAAACTATGAATTTGATGTTATGTTTTTGGGTTATGTAAGGAAAATAATATATTCAAGGGTCTTATGAATTCGTTTTATTCATCATTACATGGATATATTTTTGGTTGTGTTTATTGATTTCATTTTAGTATTTTATAAAAGTGAAGAGTAACAATAAAGGGATCAAATTGTTATCTTCCATACATTAATATAAAACAAATAATATTGGATGTTTATCATGTGTGAATTTTGGTTGCAAAAAATTTCAAACATATGTCACATTGTTTATAAAGATGTCTTGATAGATAATCATGTTAAACAATTGTTGATGAATAAAAGAAAAGACCAAAAAATATCATCGAGAATTTTACTTATCCATTGTTTGGGGGTTATTACCAGTTTTTTTTAAAACAATTATGGGTTGTATAGCTCATAGAATTTGATAAATTTAAAAAGTGTCAGTTAATATGGATAAAAGAGTGTTATGATAATTTTCAGTAAATTAATATAGGATTGATGAAGTCATCTTCAATATCGTTTCCTTATAGAAATTGTAAATTCATCATTTGTAGTGATTCATTATTTAATGTAGTTTGTGTCCTAATGTAGAATGATTTGGTAATTGAATATGCTTCAACTAAATGAAAAAAATAATTACTTAAATTAAACTAAACATGATTATTAATTAGATTTTGATTATTATATTAAATAAATTTGTAAAATAATTGTCATGGAGAGAAGTTTGAAATATAGACTTATCATATATGTTTGTACAATTTATTCAATAAAAATTAACTGAAGATGAGAAAAACTCCATGGTTGTAATTATAATGTATATTGATTACACAATTATTCACCATAGAGTAAAAAAACCTAGTTGATGATGCATTGAGTTGATAAAATAATTCTAACATAACCACGTTACATTTAAGACATGGTCATTATTTAATGGATTGAAGAATTTTGGCCTAGATGTTGGGGATTTTGGTACATTATATTTTTACCGAATGACAGGAAGGACATAATTTAATATAATCATTTTTATAATCCCACATTCATGGGGTGAAGCGGAACCCTTATAGGTATTATGGGCTTAATGGAATACTTTATCTGAATGTCTTAGTGGAATTCATCCTAGACCTGACTGCTTGCAAATTCCCCTCCCTAGATTCTAGATCGTGGAGTCAGCATACCACCTTTTAATTTCTTGTTCAGGTAGAAATATCTATTATGATGTTCCCAAGATTAGTGCAAATGGTAATTTCCATACCCACCTATTCATACATATCTGGATAGCTTTGATCTGGTGAAAATATATGCTCTGATTCCTTATCTAGACCTAGATCCTTTGGTCTGTCTGGTTGCATCTACACTTCATGATCTGAATGAGGTGGACCAAAGGCCTTTAGTTTTCCAAATGGCCTTAAGGTTTCCCGAAAACATTAAAAGATCATACATTACTTGTGATCCCCATATTAGGAAAGTGTTCTTTACTTAAGGTCCTGGTTATGTTTTTTACATTAATTCGGGCATCACATTTATGTATAGATTCATTCATGATAATTACTAGTAGGATGGAATTAAAGGAGATATTTATGAATTTTCGCTGATGTGGTTAACACATAAATAGGTTAAATAATAATGACATTTATTGAAGGGGTGTTTCAGTCTTTTACAAAACATAAGTGTAAATGGGAAAATATATTAATGGGTTTTTGTCATTATTTCCAATGACTTCTCATAGTAATAATTTAATTTGGTATATTGTTGATCGAATGAATAAATCTAACAATTTTTCTTATTAGATATATAATGTCTTTAGATATTCTTTCTAGGCTATATATAAAAGAAACTATCACATTACTTGGAGTTCCTCTCTACATTATATAAGACTATGATCTTACGTTAACCTAAAATTTTTAAAATGGTTTTTAGATGTTTTGGGTACTTGCATCCACAATTTGATAAACTATATGAGCTGGAAATTCATATATAAGAGGATTTTATTTTTTCATGGTCAATGGATTACAATAACGTTGGGATCAACATCATTCATTCGTAGAGTTTTCTTAAAATAACTGTTCCCATTCTGGTATAAAAATTGAAAAAATTAAGGCATTATATTGAAAGAGATGTTAGACACAAGACTTTTTGGATGAGGTATCAGAAATTATGTAGATAGGACCTATGTCGGAAGAGGAAATATTAGATAAATAATAATTGATTTAGTGATACATGATGGAAGCATAGAGTAAGAAGAATATTTAAACCAATAACCGGAGTAAAATCATTATTTTGAGTTAGGTGATAATGTATTTTTAAAGGCTTTTCCGAAGAAGAGACTTTCGTGTTTTAGTAATATGGGGAAGATGAGTCCCAGATCCAATATACAATATGATATCCTATAAAATATTGGATTATTTTACTAAAAAATGACATTTCCTATGTATTTTACCTATGTAAACAACATATTTCATGTCTAAATGTTAAGGAATTGTGTTTTGGATACATCTCTTGTTATTATCCCTCAATTAGTTCATCATGAAGAGATTATTTCTTATCAGGAACAACTGGTATAGTTTATTAACTACAGTTATCATGGGTTGTGGAATAAGGTGACTCATCATGTTATAGTTCTATGGTAAAACCATATGGTTGAATAGTAAACATAATTATATGATTATTTTACAAATCTAATATATTCCCAATTATTAGATATGTTAATAAAATTTATAGGACAAAATTTCTAAAATGGTGGAACGATGTAATATCATGAATAATGATATAGTAAGTATTTTTTTCATATTTATTAATATTTAAGAATTAAAAATATAATATAACTTTATAAGTGATTCTATATGAAATATAATACGTGATAAAAAAATAGTTTCTCATAATTCATGACATGCATGCTAGACTTATTTATACAGTACAATTATGTTCACATACTATTTTATTTATTATTGTCCTTTTGAATAATTATAATAGAGCACAAATATTAAATACATTTTTGACGGTTTTATATAATTTATTTGAAAATATAAACTTATTTTATGAAATATAAATATCCAAATTTACATTGGGGGATTTTTTTATATATTCTCTGAGGAAATTTATATTGTGATGAATAGTGAATAATACAAAATTTTATTTCAAATCAACTTTTTGTCCAATTAATTTATATAAATAAATAATGTATTTATTTGTTTTTAAAATATTATTATATAAATTTTATATCATTTAAACACATTGATGTTGTTATAAACAATTTCACATTGAAGTAATATATAAAATCATAGAAAATGTTTGATTATTTGTACTTTAAAACCAACTTTTTCCTCCCATATGCTGGATTAATTTTAAATAAATTTATGGAATTTCAATTATTATAATTTTGAAAAATGGATTAATTATGTTCAATAATAATAATTTCCTACTTATAATTGACCAACATAGTTTTTAAATATAATGTTTACTGAACCTATTTAAAATTAATAATAAAATTTAAGGTAATAATGTGGTCACACAGTGCTTATAATTCAATCTTAAGAGTCTAAAAGTCATAGAAACTTGTCAAAAAACAATTCTATTAATAATATTAGACCATAGAACCTAATTTATCCAATTTTTATATTTATTGGAGTGACATTATTTATCGGAGCCCACTCAAATGTGTTTAATTTTTTATATTTAATTGAATGACACTCCCCAATATTATAAAATGGAATCCACCCTCACAATTACATCACTCATATGAAGCCCATTTTAATCATCGAAAACCCAAAAAATTATGCTAAAAACATCAATCCCATAAATTTAGATTCATCACTTTTCTAATAAATCCATCCAATTAATCTTTTTTTGAAAACCAAAAGGAGTTACATGAATTAAGTATAACATTTTTCAATGTGATTTTATGTTTCATTTATCCTCCACTGATTAATTTTTTATCATTAGTTTACTATAAAATAACATAATTACCTAAATATATTGATATTTCTTTATTTTAAGGGTTATACCTACTCCCACACACACTTCCATCAAATGGGTAAGAAACATATCATTCGTGCGTCCGGCAAACTACCACCTCAAGAAACTGTGTCGTTTTTTTCCTTTTCCACCTCTCATGGTTGATAATTATGATAGAAAAAATATTTTTATATTTTAGATTTGATATTTATATTCTATTAATATATCATTAAATTTTATATTCCACACACCTTAATTAATTCTATTTTTTTGAAAATATGATAACATAATTTGTGAACCTGTGTACTACAACCTACTCAAAAAGTTGTGATATGTTTACAATTACAAGGAATATATTAATGATTTATTTAATTAATAAAATGTGACATAAAAAATATGATATTAGGGACATAATTACATCTCTCAAAATAAAAAATATAATTTTATATATTACCCTTTCAGACACAAAAAAATTGATAACGTTATTCGTGTATAAGTGAACTACAACATCTTTGACATGTTGTGATTTCTTTTAAATTATAATAATTATATATATAGTTATATATGATTTAATAATATATTTTATAGGATTTAAAAATATTTTAGGAAATATTAATGTTACTTTCCTTCTTTCAGTAATTATTATTGAAAAATGGGAACTTTACTAATGCATATGTACAACATACCGTCTCCATGATTGGAACGTTGGTACAGTTTTCATAAACATATTTCATGTTTTATTTTATGAATATAATTTATTGATAAATATGACAATAATTTCATGATAATTATTCAACATATTTTTATATAATGACCCTTTGACCGTAGTTGACATAGAAAAGTCAATTTTTACATATAAATAAAACATGTTCAAAGCACCAAACATAAAAATAACAGTTTAAGTAGTTGTTTTCAAAATTATAATATTTAAAATCAATGTAATGATAACCACTAAAATATTATAAATTATTTTAATAATTAATATATTTTTATTTTCAGGTAGAAAAGGAAAGACAAGATAATTCAAACTAAAAATAATAGATTTTCCTCCCAATGACATTTCAGTGATGCATTTGTTTATGAACAATTATTATTTTATAAGATGTATATACAACCCCTGTGACATTATATGTCCATATTTTATCTCTACTCGTGTTATTTTATGTTTTGTTAAATGTTAATATTTCTTGTGGACTATGAATTAATTGTTCAATGTTGCATGTGAATAATTTTATGTTCAAGGATTTTGATTTAAAGTATTTTATCCTTGTAAATATTATTGATATTATTTTATATACTTATTTATATAAAAATAATTGAAAGGAAATTTTACATATTTTTTTTAATTTTATACAAATTTCTTCAAAAAGGAATCTTTTTTTTTGTTTTATATGAAACATTTTTTCCAACAACAAATGAATGTTTTTATTATTAATGTAAATGGAAATAATTAGTTTCTAACCACCTTGTTCATCACATGATTTTCATCTCACATTCCATGATGTTGTGTTTTCATAAATGAAAACCCTTCTTTCATTATTTGGTTATTTTCGTATTAAAAATGTTTTCAAATATAAATATGTATTTTTTTAATATGTTATTCTTGAATGAAATAGAAATAATAAAATCTAAAAGTGATTTTGAAATGGGTTTAAAATAATTTTTCATATAATGAATTAAATTATTTCATGTTGTGGTTCTTGGATACTATTAATGGTTAGTATGCCCAGATTGCACAAGTTGTGCCCATTATAGTTTAAATGAGGTTTTTACCCAGATACAACTCTAATGCATTGGGTAATTATTATATTAATTTTATAATTATATTGTAAATTAGCCTTATAGTTGTTCCAATCTACATGGGTTCTGCATGAGTTATGTAACGATTTATCGTGATGATGTCCCAATAAACCTAGATGAATTTCTATTAATTTTTAATGACATTTCTGGGAAATAATTATTTTCCAAAATATAAAATATATGATATTTATTAAATAATAATATCTCCCATTTAGGGAAAATGTTTGTATTTATGGGGGTTTTATGTCTTTTAAAGAAAATCAATAGACAAAGGGTATCCTTCTTCTATTATCCATTACTGATCATTTTATTCTCATCATGTTTTTTTATAATAATTTTGGTTGAATATAATTATGACATAGAGATTGGAAGTGGTATTGTTGAATTTCAGAAGATTTTTCATAAAGGAGATTTAGATTTTTATGATTTATATGTTGAAAAAAATGGAGACTGGTAAAAAGTGTATAATTTTATTTTATGGTTTTGTTAATTATGAGTTATGGAATAATTATCTAAAATTCTATACCTAAAAAGATACTTGGTGAGAAAGAATGAAATTTATTAATGAAAATTAAAGAATATGTATTGTTTATTATTAGGAATATATATTTTATTAACATAATTAACAGACAATACTTTTTCATTTAACAAATTTACCAAAATGTGATACCACTCACATAAATCACAAAATTTGTATCACATTCACCAATGTATTATAATATGTGTCATTCCAGGTTCTCTATAATAACATTTTATAAAATCCACATAGGTACACTATTTTCTCAATTCAATTACTTCAACAGGGATAATTTCACAAATGGCTAATATTATAATTTTTCTAACAAACTATCAAACATTTGGGACACATCAACATTTAATTCCTCCGTGTAAATATTATTTACATGGTCGTGTTACACATGACAGTGTGATACCCATTTACCATTCATTTATTTGACAATAATAATCATGAATCATATAAGAGATCGTATATATATTTACCCTCCAACAGATAAGATCTATAGGGTGTAGTCAATAATATAATCACATGATATTGTGTACCCTTTCTTCCAAGGTATCAATGGAATCTTCTTATTCATTACCATCTCAACTCATTAAAAATGTCTCTTTCGAAAAGGTTACATTTCAAAATTTTTCTCAATTGATATTTAGTCCTACCTCTATATTAAACTCACAGAAACATGAATATGTATGGATCTTTATCCATGTGTAAGCACCTACATATCATAACATTATTTATAATGATGAACAAAAAATGGATTCATGGATGTATTTACCATACCAAATGTTCCTATATATCATTTACCTTGTAGTCCACTAACCATGACAATAAAATGATCAAAATATTCCCTATTTATAATAATACAAAATAAATGACATCAATATACCTAGTTTCATAATATTAGTAAGAAAGTTAGCAGTATTTTTTATAAAATACTAAAATTGAATATCATCAGTCCAAGATGTAAGACCTTAAAATGAACCTCTTTAGTCATGTCTATGACCTAAAAAGTTACCACACTGCTCTATATATCATGAAACATAATGGAAGGATTTTTCTCCTTAAATGGAAGTTACCATTTTAGATTTTTATTCCACTTATAAGGATATATTATTACTCACCATCATTTTCATAATCCCAAATACATAACTTCTCTTGCCTCCCTAATTGATCATCAATTCTACATGGCCCTTATGTATATAAACAAAACATAGTGTAACTAATCAATAAAAGGGGTAATATAGATAAAATATTTTACATATACATTTTGAAAATTTTATATATATATATAAATAATATCGAATAGATACATTTTTATCGACCACTATAAAAATCCATATAATGAGTAATGTTATTGAGAAGTTTATGAATATATAATAAATCTATAAGAATGTATTAGAAAATTTAATAATAACCTTAATGGTATAATCCTACATCATATCCTATCAGCCTCAATACATAATTAATTGAATTTTTATGAGACTCAAAAGGCTTCAATCAATTTGGATGAAGGTGTGTAGAAAATCAAACAGAAATGTATGGGTGAAAATTAAAATGGTGAAAAAATGGTGAACCAAATTTGAAAACATATTATTAATTATAGAGATAAATTAAAAAAAAAATTAGTTTTAATTCTACACTAACATGTTCCTATTGAGAGTTTTACGAGTCTGGTAATGAACACATGAAAATAGAGTCAATGTATGCGCAATTACATATTTAGATTCCTATATTGGAATTTGGAATCCACATGACACCTCAGGTTGTTGTACCCCACTAGCCAATCCAATAAACATAAATATCCAGGACCATGACTGAATTATCCTCAAAAACCCAGTGTACCTTATCTTCGACCAATCAAATTATGTTTTTTGTGGCGAATTCATTGGTTTGGGAATACACGTTTACTGGTTTTAATTTAACTATGTTTGATGACCATTATATCCACAAGGAGATCAATCCAATATTACCATCCCTATAAATATATACTAGAGGGAATAATATTAAGTTTATAATCCCATCAATAAAACCTATATTTATTTTCACAAATTATTTAAGCACATATGAATCCAATCATGAACCAACAATTGTCAACACAAACAAAAACACTAGATCCAACTTTTATAACATCCTAAATGGTGTCCCCAAACCATATCATCTAGAAAATATTTTCAAACCATATAATAAAACAACAATGGAATGGTTTCAAATAGTAGAATCATCAAATTGTTCTAATAAAAAAAATGAAATTACATTTCTATCACATTGAATGGAAGGATAAAAAATTGTTTTAGACAATCAATAAAATACAATTTATTATTATATAAAAATCAAGAAGATAAATTCTATGAAAATAATAGAAAATAAAATTACTACCTTTAAATTTTACTAAGATAAGAATCATACAACATGAATAAAAATGGTGACAGATGGAATATAAATAGTATATACACTATACATGAATTCTTCAAGTAAGATAAACCAAAAATCTATCCATATTCATGGGTCATGGGTTCATGTTCTCAACATTTAACAATCACCTACAAAAAACCAAAAGTAAGAGTAATATATGCCTCTATAAAGGGCTTTATCATTACCTTGGTCTACCATAAAAAAATTCATACACTGGTTTTGTGTATGCAAGGGTTGAGTAATACTAGCATAATAAACACCAATAATTACACAAGTGAACTTAGTGAAGTAAAAACATGCATTATAATTTAAAAAAATTATATGAAAGAATGAATTTATCTTTTGAGGGAAATAATACCCCTTCCAATAATAAAAATTTGTAAAAGGAAACAAGTCAAATATAAATATATATTTTTAAAAAATAAAAATTAGGTATCACTATCTCATATTAGGTTATTATCAAACTATATACTTATATCAACAAGTGAATAAATTGATAAAATTTATGTGTACAATAAAACATTTAGGGGTATATGATTTTCTATATTTGTATGATATCACCCATCCCATGACACAACATCCAAAAAACTAATAGAGATTACATACCTTTTCATATGGTATGGTTTCTCATGTCTATAATATCACAATAATCATTCCAGTCTATTATTGTCAGTAATGTGGAATAATCCAAAGGAGAAACATTACAATAGTATTCACCACATGGGTTCTATGGTTCTATTATAAAAATTCCATTAAAACATATTACATTCCATTAAAATTCATCCCATAAATATACCTTATGACATATTATTTCTCTAATTCAATGTATCCCTTGGAAAGAAACTATGAAATAGTGATAACATTTAAATTAATAGTGAGGTATATAAATATCCCTAAAATCTTTTATAGAAGAAAATATATTAATTTAAATACACATTATAAAAAATATAAATCATGATTGAATCATATAAAAGAATTGATACATGAAACCAAAAAACATTTTCTATTGTGTACCATTAAAATTAAAATCAAACACATCACCTATAGTGGAAATCCACTTATAACCATAAGAGGGATCCTAATAGGGAAATGAAAAAAAAAGCACAAAAATAGAATACATAAGAATCATTAAACATAGATATTTGGTAAAAATTTTAGTTTCATATATATAAACCTAATAGAAGGGATTGTAAATTTATTGATGAAGGAAGTGTCGACACAAACGTGAGATTATCGTGAAGAATCCATTGAAATATCTCCAAAACATGGTGATAGTGAGGGATATAGAAAAGGGATCCTAGATGAGAAGATTTTTTGGTTTCACTAAGGGATGAAATAAGGTGATATATGTGAAAAGAAAATAGGGGAAATAATAAAATTTTCAATTTTAGTTATATTGGTAGGACACAAGGTCTACCCATATAGTTTTCTAAACTATAAGATATCTTTGAGTGTTCGCACTTCCACACATAGAAACTCACATGGTTAATTCATGTTATTTTATTACCATAACAAAACCATGTGGAATGGTTATACCACCATTATATTACTAATTTCATGTTTGTGGGACGATTACTCCCAAATTTATGTTAACCATACACCATCCAAATTTTTAAAAAATTTCATGATATCAAGGGAAAATCACACCAAAATATTGAATAATGAAAATTGAAATAAAATAAAGAATTCTATACCTAAAAATGACATCATGGCTGTGAAATTACCAATATAATGGATTTGGATGAGGATTTACTTTACACCACTACAATTACTCAAGAGATTCCTCGGTTTTCTCAAACCAACTACCATAATCTCAAATGTTTCTGAATACCAACAATTAGAGAACCATTAGTTATGATACAGAACCACGGGTTCCTAGTTGGCGCACCCAAGAGGACAAACCATATAGGAAAATATACCACTACAATCTAGGATCATGCTTATACCTATTTTACCACTTAATTTGTTATATATTATCTTTTTATGTTGAAAAAACTCAGAAAAGTTAATCGAGGTCACTTAGATATCATAGACCATGAGTATATCTACACCCCTAAAACAATTGGATTCCTTGAATCTCAGTAGAATAGCCATATAATAAATAATCCATGGTTCAATATGTCCATAAAAAATTACCACTAGTCTTAATCATTTGTTTGATATACCGCTCGCTATCTATGGAAGATGGAAATCATACTACAGGTCATCCCTATTCAACCATAATAGATAACTCGAGATGTTATCCTTAAAGAACCTATATCAAATTTATTCTCTTAGATGAATGAATAATCAACAATTTATGCCCTTTAATGAAAGAAACTATGAATGAAACTATCATAAGGGTCCTCATCCTTTTAAAAAATAAAAGACTATTAACCATAATGGTCCTCATTGTAATTGAAAAATTAAATTTATCACCCATTTCATTCTTCCCCATAGTCATATAAAGTCAAATGGTTCTAGAGGTCCTCCACATATCTCACATTATAGGATCCCTTAAGGATTGGGAGGCCCCCCTTTACCAAAAATGAACAAATGAAAACCATTGAGTCCCACTAAATGGTGGATGAATAGAAAATAGTTATCATGGAGGTCCACCCCATGATGAAAAATAATAAGAAGATAACTATGGATTTTCACTCGGGAGACCTCAGTAGAGAGGCCCCACCTAAGAAAACAAATCATATTTATATGGATTCTTATCCATGAATAGGAAGAAAATATTTAAATCAATGTATTTTAAATGAAAATAATTCATTTAGAAGGACCAACTAATACAGATTCATCTATTCGACAGAATTTCCAACCTCCCATGTCCACCATTTTAATGAATCTATTATATCAATAATCAAATTTAAATGTTATGTCCAAAACATGTATCCCACCAACAGTGATAAATTTATTTATCACGGTCTATGTAAAACCTTATGAAATAATGAACACCAGTACCACACACTGATCATGAACCATATATGTAACAAATTTCATTCAGAATGATCTCGATATCATTGATAAAATAGTTAGGAAATAATAAATATTATAATAATATATTGAAAACCCCTCCAAATGGGTGAATACATTTCTATTTTTATATAGAGATAACATGAATATTACATAATGATTGGCCATGTTATTGCCTATTTCGTCTTCTAATTATGACATTATAAATAGATTAAAATAGAATATAAATTATTATTTTCAGAACATGAAAAAAATTTCTTAATCAAGAAACCTAAAAATTATATATTGAGAGTATTTCAATCACATATATATATATGATAATGCATTCCACCCACTTTATTTCTACACACATTTCATGGATCAAAATCGTAAACCAAGATAATGATGCACCAAACATCTTCATGTATACTTCACTTGTAAAAAAGATGTCATTAAAATGTTGGATAATTTAGTTATCAATATAAATGTTTGAGTTTATGATGAATATGGTTTATTTCACATCAATCCTCATTTAGCGAAGATAAGTTCATCAGATAATGTGTATTCTATAGGTATCTCTCAATGATTTGTATTGGCATGGATCTAAAAATTGTAATTGAGTAGTCTATAAATATACCATCGTCCCAAAATATCAAAAATGGCCAACATGATGAGATGTTATTATTTATATGATCATTCATCAATATACTAAAAAAGTAAATTAGGCTTCCCATTATTGGAGATATGGTATAATCCAATATTGAAGTGTTTTCAATACATGGTACCACATTTCTAGGTAGGTAATAATATATATTTCACCAAACTTATTCAATTTTTTGATAAAAAAATTCACAAAGATATAAAATAAAAACGAATGGAGTATCATGGAGTGATCCATACAGTATAGGGATAAGGGAATTTCATTCCACCAGGATGTCGTCCAAAATTAATAAACTCACAATATTGAAATTATACGGCCGTGAACAATAATGTTCAACCCAATACAATAGGTTTTTATCAGTTTTACTACTATCTCATCCAAATATTTTTTTAAATTTCAAAATTGAAAATGTTAATACTGGAACAATTCCACAGTTCACTCTACCAATGATTAATGATTTATATACTCCACCATGATAATTAAAAGTGAAAATTTTGATATTTTATATTTTTATAACAATTGAAATATAGTTTACTGATCCCCTTAAACATGAGTTCGAAGGGAGTGAATTGATGAGTGGAATGGGATATAAGGATGAAGAATATTTCACAAGGGAAATTTTGATATATGATTATGATTTATACAATGATGGACATTAAAATTCCTAGGAGACTCCAAAGTACTCTTACATATATAAGGATTTGATTCTTGTTTCAAACATCACATCTACAGTCACTTCTTATAAAATCCCCACAAAGAATGTCGGACAAGATATTGACCCAAAAGGAAAAAAACAGAGTTTCCACTTTTTAAATTTTTTCTCAAATAAAAGTAGAAGAACTTTCTGTATTCAAATGAAATGAAAGTATATCTCATCATATGGGTGATCAAAAAAATTTCCTTCTAGAATCCACTCGACATTATTATAAAAGTATAAAGGTAAATGGGTTCATGTATTCACATCTCACACTTTATAATAAAATGTTTCACAACTCTTTGATGTGCAAAAAAATAATTGTTGCGAAGTATATTTTTTCGATGTTCAAGAAACTAAATGTAAAGTTAAATATATTTAATATAACTATTTCATAAATCCTTGATTCAAAATATTCCATTCCTTCCCCATCTTATCTTCTTCTAAAAGAGGAAACTATTTGGAAAAAATAATCTGAATCAATAAATCCAAACCACCTTGTGCCAAGGAAGAGACTGTAGAAAACACATATATAAGGAAATAATTATAATATTACCCTAATGGGAAAACAAAAAAACTATTTTAAATGAGTTACCATAACAATAACAATGATATTTTTCAATGACATGATATACAAGGATGAACATATATTTATCCACTAATATCTTTAGCATATTCATTATCTCATGTGATAGTGCCTCTAGATATTCCTGAATCAATCAAATCTCTTTCTAATTAGATAGAAACCAATGAGATATAATGTAAACCAGTGTACTAGAAGGGATTCCATATTCTGAGTTGGTGGATTTTAATCTACCTCCACCAAACCATAAAAGTAAAATTTCTCTAATATTCTATATAATAGGTGTTCCAAATAAGAAAATCACACGATTCATTTCTCAATGTGTTTTATTAATAAGAACTATGGAGAAATAATATGTGGTAATAATATGGTGATTTGTGAAAATATTAGAGTGATCCACATTTATCGGTTCATAAATGTAATGACCTGTACTTTTTGAATGATATTGGTTTCCTAAAAATGTCAGTAATATTATATTTTACACAATGATCCAAATATCATTAATAATGATGTGATTAAAAAATGATATGTGACCATTTTCATTCATCAATTATTTAAATGTTAGTAAAATATGGCTTTGGGGAACTATACACATGGAACTAAATTTAATTTCTTTATAAATTTAAATAATAAAGACTAATTGATGCAGAAAAGAGAAGCAATGGCCTCCACAAGTAGTTTCCTTCCGTATAAAGCCCAGTTTTTTAAAACATGGCAGTGGTTAGTGTAACTACAGTTCATCCATGACCATGCAGTATTTGAACATCGAAATTATAATCTTTTATGAGTTCACCTTTTAGAAATGATCACATTAGTGAAAATTACCTGTCAATCGATCTAAGTCGATCCACCCCATGAATCTATCACCATCAAACACATTACCCTTAGGTCACACCCAGGTGTAATATGAGGTTATTTTTTTCAACCATTGTTACATAATGGTAAATTTCATTTTATATATGAAATTATTATTCTATGAATCATAATTTATGAATAGTTTTTCTTAATAAGATATAGTTATAATTGAAATAGAATTTAATATATAAACTATTCTAGTATAATTATACTTTTATAAAAGATATAAAATCATTTAATAACATAAGGTATTATTAGTAAAATTTATTTTCATTAAATATTATGTTAAAAACCCTTTTATGGAAATATAAATTATAAAATATCTGTATTATGTCATTAAATTTTATTAAGTGTCAAAAATTGTACTATGCATTTTCCACATGCTATGTTTTTTAAAAAATTAGAATTTTTATGAATAAAAAAAAATATATAATATTTAGATAATTATTATGATGTATTGAAAATCATTCTTGTAATCAACATGTCAAAATTAGTTTAGATAGAAATTATCTTAGTTTTCCAAAAAAGAATTATTAATGAGTGAATAGTAAAAATACAGTTTGAGGTATGTGGTATTTTTAATGACATCATTATTATTTCATAATGATGTTTTAAATAATTTAACCTATTAAAAGTTCTAAAAAATTAATTTTTTAATGAAATTTATTTTAATATATTTTTTCTCTTTCCGAACCTATAAGTTACATTCCAATGTATAAAAGGGATACCTTTTATTTTAAAGCATTATATTAGAGATAATGTATTTTCCCATGAAAAAGTAGAAATTAAATATGATTTTACAATACTATGGATTAATATAACATGAAATGTGTCTAAAATGAGAAAAATCTACTGCAAAATCCATCTAAAATCCCATGGTACTTCTTTTTCCACAACCAAGATTTCTAATGCCTATATTTTGAATTTATTAAACAAATTCACCACTTTTCTAGAAATACCTGTATATATATCCTTTAACAATAACATAAAATACATTCCAAATGATACTATAGTATTTTTACCACCTATGGTGTCCCCCCAAGTATTCATTAATCTCCCAAGGTTCCATACCTCATGATCTAGATGTAACACTACAAGGAAAGGGAATTATCATTCATTTCTCTTTAATTCAATAACATGTTTTTGTATGTGTCTTAGAAATGTCTTTTTCAATCTATTATATTACAATTTTTATCATACCCTTTCTGGAAAATTGTTTTTCATCAATGGGATACCCTTTCCCCACACAGATTCAACAATTTTATAAAACTATATTTTATACCTGTTATACTGTCGAATTAACTTCTCATATTTTTATATTCTCCATAAATTTTTCTCCTTGAATTTATTATTTGGGATACCCTAAACCATTTCTATTATGAGGGTATTAAACTAGATTTAATGATTACTTATGTGATTCTAGGATTACCCAAAATAAACCCAAAACCCATTTTCATGCATTAAAAATAAAATAATGACAATTTATTTAAGACCTTTTATGCCGAGATTTTAATAGAAACACCATTATTCATTATCAATAGGTAATTAATGAAATGATTTTATATGATTTTTGTCCCTCCCTTGAAATATTAACAAGTGATTTTATTTCCTTGATATACATAATATATAGTGGGTAAATAATTAAATATATATATATGAATTGTTTTATGATGCCATAGTGGATAACCATGGTAAATTTCAATTAAAAAACATTGGTGATTAAACATGGTGATATGATTATGAATTTATTAATTAAATTTTTTAGACACATTTCCATGTAATTATTCAAGGTATTTTTATTATCATATTCATATTCTTCCAATTTTTTGGCAACATTGATATTCTTCGTGTTTTTATTGATATTCCTCATGAATATATATTTTCATTTATTGATATTCCTCATGAATATATGATGTGCTTAGTATGTAATGAGCACAATGTCCCAATTGTTGATAACCCTATAATGGAATCTAGAATGGAAAATTTCTTGAGAATAATGAATCCACTAACATGAGTTATAAGATATAACTTGATTGAAGCTGGGGTTTTGAATTTACCTCTATGGGGAAAAAATTAAATTGAGTATATCATCCATCAATTCCCACCTTCTTTCAGTATATATATCGTCCCATTATTTACAGAACATTATATAAACTCTATATAATAGCTATTTTTTAAAACCCATTTTTTGGATGATATTTTTACCCTAGATGTATACCTCATAGAGTGAGAAGCTGATCATTTATAGACACTGATTATAAACATTATTCCAAGAATGAACATTTATTCTATGGAGTGGGAAGTGTTTAGGGGAATATTTTTCAATAAATATTACCATTTTTTCGATGTGAATGAAAATACAATAGGATTTCATATAGAAGAAGAATATTGAAAATAATCCTATGAGAATTTCAGATATGAAGTTTATAATAATATATTGTTACCCCAGTATAATTTTTGTTAATCCAAATGTAATGGATGATAGATTTTTTTTGTGGGTTGAAACCCCATCTATTGAGGAATATATCCTATCTAGATTATAACTGTTATGAAGATATATTGTAGAGTTATATAAATGATGAACTAGAGTTAATATAGATAAAATTTTTACATATATCTAATGATAAGAATATATATTTTAGGCCCATATTTGGGAGGAAAATTGATCCGATAATGGGAGGAATGAAATTTAAACAACACAAATACAACGAATGTGGGATGAATAATTCAGGGAAGTACATGATCCGGGGTGGAAATGGAACATATGTGGAAGAAAACTCTATATAGATTAGAAATATTATAGTGACATGCAGCCTCAATATCTAAAAAAATGAAAACGGGAAGATGGTGATTTCCCATACAAAATTCCAATGCATTAAGTGTATATATCTTGGGAACTTATCTAATCGCAGTCTAAATCATATGGGAATGGATGAGAATCTCTATCATCCTTTATAGAGGCTGAGGGAGAATGGTCAGAAATTTACTACCACAACAGCTAAAGTAGAGGATCCAAATGATGTAGTAGAATATACTCTAATTTTTCTCCCAAAGATGTCAAGTACATTCATTGATTTTGGATCAAAGCATTGCACTATTTCATTAATGTTTTCAAAGAATATAGAATCAATACCTTAACATTTATATGTAGAGTTATAATTCAAGTCTCTAGGATGGATTATCCAAGAATCAAATGCGTATATAAATTCTTGAACACAATTCAGTGAGAGCAGTATCATAACAAATCATGTCTTCATTCCCATTCTAGAATTCAACATTATACATTGGATGTACTGACACATAAATTATAATGATAATATATTCTTCATAAGCATGTAAACATCAATATTTTTGACTGAACAACAGAATTTTTTCATAGTATATACATCTCGAACCGAGATATTTGTAGAATAATCTATTTTAGCCTTATCTATGGAGATGATTCGCGAAGAGGATGAAATAAATTAAATTATAGAAATAGAAAATATCCCTATAATTGGGTAATAAATTGATGTATTTTAGGATTAGTTCATGGATCTCTTCTTTAAATAGAGGTATATTTCTCATTTTAACTAATTCATGGATCCAAGAAAAAATCAATTATCACCTGTAGAATGGAAAATTTGGGGTCTGATGAATTTAATAAAAAATATAAAGTTATTTTGGATAAGTGGTTTTCTTGACTATGTGTGTCTATTTGTGTACATCATGTTCTCTTTGTGATGAATAATGGTGAATCAATGTGGCTATGAATTAAATATTGGGAATATAATGGGGTAACAGTAAAGAGCTAGTACCCTCTTACAAGGATGTCTGATTTATGTTACTAGCTTTGTGGGCTCAATTATACTCCAAGATAAACCTTTTATCTTGATATTATCTATTCAGTACAAAGATATGAAATATTATAAGGAACAATATCCATGTAAGATATGGGAATTATGAGTTTGTTGTTACACCCTTCATCTTGAAAGATGATCCAACTATATTTAGTTGTATTATGAATAGATTCTTTAGGGATTACATTGAAAAATAAGTGGTAGTTTTTATTAATTATTTTTTGACTTATTCAAAAAGTATCAGGGTGAATGATTCTAATCCAATGGTTTTATTCTAAACAAATAAAATGGAGAGACTATTTGTAAAATTATGAAAAAATATTAATTTTTATCACAATAAGTTCCATTCATGGGGAACATTTTATGAATTTAAAGAACCTATGTTGACCTCTCATAGAAAAATATTGTAGAGGAGTAGTCTCAACATACAACAATAACCGATATTCATATATTTCTCTAATTTAGATGGAGATTATAAGTAGTTTTTGAAAAACCTTTCATGACTTTATAATCCACTAAACATGTTTACTCAAAATTGGTTAACTTTATCTAGGTAATGGAATGTAAAGAATGTTTCCAAGAGTTGAAGAAGAGTTTTGTTAATACACCTATGTTAACTCTACCCTCTATCAAAAAATAATTCGTTAGATTTAGTGATACATATCTAAATGGGTTTAGGTGCATCCTCATGAAAAATGACAATGTTATTTCTTATGAATCTTGATAGTTAAATCTTCATGAGCATAATTATTCAAATCAGGACATGGAGCTCTCTACGATTATTTTTTCTTTGAAGAAATAGTGGCACTATATTTATGGGGATAAATGTGATATATTGATAGAACACAAATTATTGAAGTATATTTTCATTTAAATTGAATTAAAAATTTAACAATAGAGATGGTTGGAACTTCATAAATAGTGATATTTCAACCCATTATCATTGCAGAAGAGTAAGTAATATTGATTATGAATTATGTAAGAAATACCCTATAGTACTGGAGAAGTTGAGTATTCAATGTATATACATTAATCAAGGACTCAGTAAGATTGGACATGGGAATCATTAGGGAAGGGACATCAAAAATCCTATTACAAATGATTTCTCAACCATCATTACTTGATAAGATTGAGAATCCTCAAAGAGGTGATCCATTATTACAAAATATGATAGAGTCTATGAATTGTGGGTGGGTTTCGAATTTAAATATTTATCAATAAGGTATACACTAATTTCATACAAGGCTATCTTCCTAATATCATCTAAAAAATGAGCTGAATGATTTAGAAAATTTCTCTAAATTCACTATACATCCTAGAAGAACTAAAATTTATAGGTAACACTCTGATGATAATTGTTTGGATAACATAAAAAAGGAGATTCTAAATAAAATATTAGGTTTTTGGGGTTTCAATAAGTGAATTCAGAGTGAAAAATTCCTATAGGGATATTTTATCCACTAACCATACTGACCTAGAAGTTGAAAAATATCACTATGTACTTTATCACTCATCTAATATGTACATACAATGGATAGAATATGATATGGGTTTTAGTGGAATAACTCACCAAGTCATCCAATTTCATCATTATTCGGGAATATTATTATCTTGGACATCATTCGATGATATAGGTGATGGAATTTGCGAGGTAGCATGGAGTGGAATATTTTATCATTTCTCTTTATAATCCAAGGTTCATATCAAGACTATAGAGAATTATTCAACATGATCTATCTACAAAATTGAATATTAGTATTTCCAATCACCCACAATCTAATTGATAATCTATATGTATTATTTAAACACTCAAGGACAAGTTGAGAGCATTTTAAATTGAATTTAACTGTGGATTGGATCAATGTCTTCCGGTAGTTAAATTATTATACATAAAAAAGCTTCCTTATGAGTTTTAAATTGGAAGCATGTAATTCTCTATATGGGAACAAATTTTGGAGCACAAATTTTTGGGATGATGTTGGTGAGAAAAATTTTCTTAAGGTTGATCTTGTGCGGGATATGACCGAAACAGTTATTACTATCTAAAAATTCATAAATGCTTCTCAAACCCAGGTTAATAGCTATGCTGCAAATGGTTGAAGGGACATGGTGTTTCAAATTTGATACAATTATTTCCTTAAAATATAACTAGGGAATAGATTCATGTACTTTGGGATGAAAGGGAATATTATCCTCAGGTTCTCTAGCTACTATGAAATCATTGATCACGTGGGAGAATTGTCTTATCATCAAGAACATCAACCAACTATATATCAATTCCATGATATATTCCATGTACATATCATTAGATGTACATACCTTACACTTATCATATAAAAAGTCCATGAGTGGAACAGATGGAACATGACCTAATTTAAGAGGAGAAACTAGTGGAGATCTTGGACCATAAAGATAAGGTTCTACACAACAAGACAGCATACATCATCAATGTTTTCTAGAGGAACGATTAATGCGAAGAAGATATGAAGGAACTATATAAAATAGTTAAATAGATGTACCCACGCAATTTACCTTCACTGAGAAAGATATATATTTCTGGGAAAATTTCATAAGGGGTAGAATTTATAAACCATGATCTTTTGAGTGAAAATTGTTTCTTAAAAATACTATTATAATATAAGTTACATAAAATCTTATATCTATTTAATAATGAAGTGAGTATAAATATAAATGTGACAATAAGGATTCAATTTTTATATAGTCAATGGTCATATTTGGACATTGGTCAGTATGACCATTGTAAATTAGACACATGGTAATAAATTTAAGGTTTTCATAAGTAGAATTTAAAAAATAAAATTAATGTAGAAAGATGGATATATGGTATCAAACTATAGAATATATTCATATAAAGCCCATTTGTAGGAATAATAGAGGGAGTTAGTGTCACTTGGGTTCTACCTTGACTATTCCCCATCTGAACATCAACAAGTGTGTCTTGAATGATATCACATATGGGAAATGGAATGGTTAGTGGAAATTACCCATCAGATAATCTAGGAGAAACAAGCCCATGAATCTATCGCAATCGCTCACCTTCTTTGTAGTTTGTACATGGGTGTTATATGGGGATACGTGTTCCAGAAAATGTTTTCTAATGTTAAATTCATTTTTATAAATAAAATTTTTATACAATTATTTCTATTTTAAGAATTGTTTTTCTTAATTAAACATGAGTATAATTGATATGGAACTTGATAAGATTACTTTTTGAACCCATATTGTAATTTTTATAAAATATATAAATTTTTATTTTAATATAATGTTATATGAATGATATTTATATTAATGAATTTTTTTGATTAATTCACTTTTATATAAATATATATGAAAAAATAATTTTATGATGTCTCAAAATAAGATTAATTGTCAAAACATTTATTACATATTTTCAACGAGCAGTTATTTTAATAAATAAGGATATTATAGATAAAAGTTTAAATTATCATATTTATGATGTTTTTATGATAATATAAATTTTTTATAAGATAGAAAATCTAAATTATGTTATAGTTATTTGTTAATATTTTTCTAAAATAATTTATTTTTCATTGAATAGTCAAAATATTTTTTGTGGTTTTGGGTATGTTTAACGACTTCATAATTATCTTATATCCAAATAATACCTAAAAAACCTAATCCAGGTAATAAAATATGTTATATTATTTATATTAATGTTTTTATTATAATTTAATCAAATTCCAAATTCTATTAGTTATTTTCCAAATTCTAAAATGGAAACATTGTCTCTAAAAACATTATTTTGTTGAAACATATATTTATGATGATGAAAGAAGTAATAAAATTGACTCTGAGTCATTTTTGGATAAATAACATAAAATATGTACCAAATTTTCATAACCATGTTAAAAATCCTTGGGAAATCCCATGGTTTTTCTTTTTATACAACCCTGATTTCTATGCCCTTTATTTGAAAATTATTTTAAAAATCATCCACATTTCCTAAAAATACAAAACAAATACTCCATTTAAATTAATGAAAAATAATTCCATCATGAATATCTACTATTTTAACTTCTCATGGAGTCCCCCACAGTTTCCTTAATCCCCTAAGTATTCATTCCTGATGATATAGGATTATCTTTTCACGGAAAGGTAATTATCCTTTCTCTTCAATTCAAGAACCCATTTCCGTATATATCGTCTCAATGTTATGGTTAGTATATTATATTTCCCCTATTATTAAACCCATAATCAAAAATTATTTTTTATTATTGGGTGAACCTTTCCCACTATCATTTTTTCGTTTTCTAAAACCAGAATTTATGCTTGTTTTTCGGTTGAATTTACTTCTCATATTTCACACTTCTCCTAAGAAATTATCATTTATTATAATTTTATGTTTACCATAGAATAATTATTATCCACGTATATTATCCAACATTTACCAAAGATTTATTTTGTTTTGGTATTTATATATTAAACTCCACAATACATTTTTGTGGGTTAAAAATGACATAGTAATATGTGATTAAACACATTTACTCTACAATTTTGATTAAGAAACCTATTCATTATTATCAATGGTATATTAATGAAATGATTCATTATTATCTACTTGGATCAAATTAAATTATAAAATATTATGGGTGCACCATGATCGAGCTCTAATTAATTGTGTGAAGAATTTAATCTATTTATATGACAAGTCTTATGATACAATAGTGAATAACATTAATAATGATCAATTACAACACCTTATAGATTAACCATGGTAATATTCTTATTAATTAATAAATTGAAGGATTTAGAAATATTTTCATGCTATGATTCATGTATGTTTTATTATTATTTTCCTTCTTTTTAATTTCCAATTCAATAATGATATTCCTTATGTTTATATTGGTATTGCTCTTGAATATATGTAAATTGATTCCCTAACTGGGCCTTAGTCTCACTCCTTTCATTTGATTGATGCACCCGGATATGATACAAAGTAAATAAACATACGTTAATCCAATGATGTATCCTTTCTTGGGGATTAGAGAAAATATTCTATTTTCTTGTATTATGTCCCCATTTTCTATGAAAATAAACATTAAAAGAACCACATTTTTGTACCATGTAATGAAATGTTTTTGTTGTAAAATTTTGGATTCCCTAATAAACCTACTACTTTGATGCATTATAAATTGGTATACCTGTTAGTCATATGTTTCACTATAAATTCTCATAGAAAATAAGGACTTATAATTTTATTAACCACATGAACATTAAACAACATGAATATTAGAGAGTTTTAAATTTCATCTATAGGTAGAATAGTTATACTAATTTTTAAAACATGTAACATTGCCATAAAATGTTTATAAAGATATCAATAATTAATATACATGATGAGATTCAAATAATAATAATTAATTTGGCAAAATTTGGTGGTTTTGGGATTTTTCAATTGTATCCCAACAAAATCAAAGATACCATTCAACATTCCATTGAGAAATTATGGACATTACTAATGATATTATGGATAAATTTAGAATGATATGAATTTAAATTAATTAGAGTAAATCGCAATAAATTCCGAATGTTTTCATTGGTTCATTAAAAATACTTTGTGGTACCTTTTCATTAAAAAACATCATAAATGATAACATGAAAATGTTAACACACAAGACATGAAGAAAACAAATATTCATCAAAATATTATAAATATGAATAAGGTAGTTTATTCCTTACAAGAAAAATTGTGTTCAAGGATTTTTCAATAAATACATAGTGAAAATCATATTCATATTACAATTGATCAAGAGGAAAGATGGGGTTGGGGTAAATTTCAGAATATATAATTTCACATATCGTGGGGGTATTGAAGCACAATGTTTATGAATGATTCATCTTTCATGATTTAATACATAATCTGATAAACAATTACAATGTGAATTTCATAAACCCCCTAACTTGATTAACTTATATCGTTGTTACCTTACTTAAATTAAAATGAGGTTTTGATAAATTCCAAATGACATTTATATTTATATTTGATTATTAAATGGTACTAAAATCAGCATGGCGTGCACACACCATCATCATACCATGACGAAATTAGCCAATTGTGACCCAAACAACCAATATGATATCCAATCCCAATCCATCATTCTCACAATCCCATATGACCATGTTTTTTATAGTATTAAATATTTCTAGGAAATTCAAATTGAAATAGAAATTTAGAAAACTCATACATTGAATGGATGAATTGAAATGGGGATTCCATTTTATAATGGAAAATAGTTTCAATCAATATTGGATGTATATAGAATTATGGAAATAGAAAAAAAATTGTGATAAATGAACTAATTTATTTTTTCTTATTTATATATTCATCATTCATCATATTATTAATCACCTCATCCTATCTTGCCTCTCACAACTACTACCCAAACCATCATAATTTTCACATTCCCTATAAAAAACATTACAAAATGGATTACCTTTTCCTATTTAGACTTATCATCCCTAAAATCACCCCCACTAACTATCTCATCACATTCACCATATCTTCCAATTTTTAAACTACTCAATGATTTCATTATTTCTTTATACTAAACAATTAATATTTGTCATTAAGAACAATCAACAATGATTGATAATGTTTAGGGTGATCCCCTATCCTAGATAGGTTATAACAATACCATATAACCACATTAATGATACCATGTTACAAAGCCCAATAATTATTCACTAATTCCCATTTCAATGATTATTAATGATATTGGCCCCACCAATAGAAAAAAACATTTATAATCAAATCCTCAATGTCACAAATACTTTGGTAATCATCACCACCTACAATAACCCCCAAGACATGAAAATAATTATTTTTCTGAATTTGGACTTGTATGTTGGATAGATCCAAAATGGGTAATATAGCTATTTAATGTCATTTTTCATTGTTTTATTTATTCCACTTCTTTCCATATTACTAGTGATGATAAGATATTTTTTGAGAAAAGAAGAATTTCCTTTTTCACATTCCATTAAATATAAATATTCATCCAAAATAATTCCACTATGCCAAATTGGGATTAATGGTTGGTGGAACAAATATTGAGAGAGAGTATTTCATAAAGTGTGGATCCCATAATAACCCACTTAAATATAGAACCTTTTGAATTTCCATCACCTATCACTGAGAGGATGAGAATCAGTATAAGAAATGGAATTTTCAAATGAAGAGGAACCATAATATAAATTTTTCAACATCATCTATAAAACATACCCCTTTTATAATGAATACAGATCATATAATGCATAAATTGAAACTACAAGTAATGAACGTGTTCAGTACGGTTGAGGAATATGATTCTTGAATGACCCTCAGTGTTTAAGAATCATCCAATGTGAATTCATATATTATAATGTTGCATGAAGAAAATATTTTTAGAAGATTTAAAAGAGAATAAATATAATATTGATTTTCTTAGATCATACCCTGATATGATCACACTAATATCCTACATTGATAGAAACATTCATCTGGTTATCTTAAAATATCAATATCTTCAGTTAAATATAAACATTAAAAAAACCTACACAATTCATTAATAAAATGAGTTATTAGAAAAATGAAATTCATCCAATGTACCTCAATTCAGTAATGAACAACATGGTGTAATGAAAAAGAGACAATATCATAAATATTTTTTTGAAGTATCTCTCCATATCCTTATGTTTATTTCAATTTTAAATTTAATTTGACACTCTAAATAAATCATGGTTGAATTTATCAAGGATATTTGAAGAAATATAGAATTTGGTAATAAAAGTATTGCAACCAGTACCTCTATTGTGGATACCAAATCCAAAAAGTTTGACAAAATCATTTATTTTATGGATTAACAAAAAATAATTTCTATATAGGGACACATAAACCCTTTATATTATAAAACACAAATATTTAGTGAAATATTTTATTTTCAAATGAATTATATACTTTATACATTTTTATGTAACATGAAATAGTAAATTATCATGAATTACATGCATGTTCAATGAAATAATTCATGACACATAACACATAGATTATGTTTACTTGTAAGATCAAGTGTAAAAGAAGTGTCATGCAATTAAAATATAATTAATTTTTAAAAGTCATCAACTATTTTTTAGAATGATCTATATGAATTGTACATAATAAATCAAGAAAATATATTATTTACCCAAATATGAAATTGAATTATTTAGTGACTAATTGATTATAAATTAAAATCAAAATTATTTGGGAATAATGGAGAATGTTAATAAAACAATATGAAAAAAAGATCATCTTCTTAAATATATTAAACAAATAAATTATGTTTAATTATTATGAATATATTTATATATAATATTAACAATTAAATTTTTAGCATTCATATTAATATTTCCTTGAATTTATATAATAATACGTTCATTTTTAGGCTTCAAAGTGTATTTTCTTGAAATGTGGTTTTATCATATTTTGTACAATTCCTATAAAAATGATTTTTTGAAATTATATAGGATTAATATTATAAAATTAAATTATATTGGGTTTGAAAATGTTCAATATAATCACAATATGTATTTTGGTGTTTTTTCGGCTAATTTTTTGTTGAATTGTAAAAAATACTTCTTTCAATGAAAAAATCAATTTCCTTTCAAAATATTTATAATTTTATTTATTTGTGTTAAATTTGTTTGGAAATTATAATTAGTTTTATTATATATCTATTAACCTAATTTATGTCATATCAATCAATTTAATATTAAATTTTTATATAATTTTTTTATCATTTGCATAATTTATCTTTGGAGTCCAACTTTTCTGTTGAATCTTCAGAATTTATATTAAATTAAAATTTTCCAGTTCTGTGTGTGGATTCTGGATAATAATTTCAATATTTTAATCATAATAATTTATATTATAATGTAACATAAAATTAATTTTTTCCATATTGAACAATAAAATAGTATATAAAATTATCATGTATAATTAGAAAAATTGTTTATGGAGGAGTAAACTAAAAATATAATGGTTAAAATGAACTAAAATTTTAAAAATAGAAATTTTAAGGTTATATTTTTGAATTTAATATTATAGGATCAATAATTATCTATTTAGGAGTGTTTTGTTATCATAAATATGTGATTAGACTTTTTTCCATTCAAGAATGACTAGTGTGCCACTGACCTCACTTATAAAAGACCCCAAAATTACATCTCTTATTAACACATAAAATACCATTTAGATCATACTTTCCTTGAAAACATATCATCCTTACATAACCCTCTCTTTTTATATGTATTATTTTGTTCATAAATCCATCATATGAACAATGTTATGTAATGCAAGTGATGTTTTCTAAAGAATAGTTAATGGCCCTAACTGAGCATTTTTTCATCTCTTTATCCCCATATTGAAATTATTATTAAACCAAAATGATATATAAGTAACAAAATTTTATATATATTATATAATGTTATGATGAAGTAATTCTCATTAACAACCTCACCTTCAACCAAATTGGATACGAAATCATTTCCCATGTGTATGCCGGACTAGTGCCTCAAGAAACAATATTATTCATTCTCCATAGAAAACTGTCATGGATGGATATATTAATTGATTTAATGTTAATTTAAATTAATATATAAATAAAATTGAACATAATTATATCTTTTTAATTAATATATCATATTTAACATTATACATTCTATTCAGCAGGGGATAAGATAATGTCATTGGTGTATATGTTAGACTATCGACTCCGGAAGCAATGTGATTTTTTTTATCATTAATGATTTCAATGGAAGTTAATAAGGTTAAATTTAAGTGATATATGTTATATATAGGATATAAAAATGAATATAAACATTTAATTCATTTTTTACCGTTCTGTTTTTCAATCTTTCATGACAATAAAAACAATGATCACACGTAACTATGACATATCGTCTCTATGAATAATGCATTTCCTTTTCAATCGCTCAAATTTATTGATTACTCTAAATAAAAATATACTGAATATATATGATAGTTATATCATGTTTATAATTCTAGATATTATGGAACCCTGATTAGTATAAGTTTACTAAAAATAACGTACCCAAACATCCAAGAATATCAAAACAATAATTACCCAAAATTAGATTTTAACATGGATTTGTTAATAAACGGGTAACAAATGGTAATCAATAAATGATACATGTAATAATACATATGATTATGTTTCATTAATATTTATATAATAAACATATATATTTTAAAGTATTTTTGGAAGTGTATTATGGAAGTCAGGAGTTAATGTATATGATTTTTGTATCACTTTTATTTTCTATTTGACAAGTGCGACATCACAACGTGTTTCATTTATATAATGTATATAACAACCACGAATGTATTATATGATAATTACACATGAAATTATTAATATTTTAATATAAATTTCAGGATATCTATTTCATTGGTGTAATTGTTCAAAATATACCAACATAGTAATGGATTGTAGTTTCAATTTTCCTTTTTAGGGATATATGTTATGTTATGGAGATATATTATTTTATGTGAGATATATATTACCCATATGACTAGTAATATAATGAATATATTTATTCTCATGATATTATATTATTAATTTAACATTATTATTTATTAATTAATATGATTCAATGTTACTAATGTGCCATGTGTTTTATGTTATAATACCATTGTTTATCATGATTGCTCAAGATTATTCTTATAGTGAAGAAATATTAGTTATTTCACTAATGAAACTAATTTCATTTATTATAAAATGTTAATTATTTTTACAATTCATAGTTTTCCTTCTTTTTCCTCATTAATTTTTTTAATACTATAAAAGTTTTTCTATGAAAAATCATCTTTATTTCGCTCCTTCATTGAAATCCCATTTTCATCCCTATAAATATTTTCATTAATTTTTTCCTAATAAAATTAACATTCACCAATATATTTAATAATTTCTTTTCACTTGAAATTTAATCATTAAATTTAGTTTTAAAAGGATTATTAATGTACGTTTGAAAATAATTATCATTTTTCTTTTACCAAATGGTGTAAGGAATCATCTGTTTATTTAATATATGACTTTTCCCACTGTCATGAACCCTCATTGTTTTTAATCATCTATTGTCATATTAAATGGTTGTTTTCAAAGAAAATGATTTTGAAAATGGTGTAGGTCTCAAAAATATTCATTAACATATGAAAGGATAACTTCCCCTAGAAATAATTTATGTTATGTTTAATCAATCCTTTATATGTTTCAAATTTTACATTAATAGAAAATGATTTTGAGAATATTATATGTTTTTAAAAGGGTTTTCTCATAGAGTAATGGTTCAATTAATCAAGTTTTTTCAAAGTGATCTTTCGAAAAAAAATTACATAAATAATGACATCCTTTAATGTAACTTATTATTTATAGGTGATATGGTCCAAACAAACCATTCTAATTTTATATATTAACAGATTGAGTTTAAGATTACATGATGTTTATGAAATCTATTTCCCTTTCCATGATTATACCATGATTAAATTCTTATTAAACCCGCTTATTTTTCAATGTGATATAAATTTATAAAATGATGAAATTATTATGAAACATGTTTATTTCCCACAAGTTATTGTGTATTGAAAATATTATTAATCCCATTTCATTCTATGGGTTCTAATATGATGAATCTTGAATGGCCTTATAGAATACATATGATTTATGTTCATTTTCTATAAATTGAAACCTATATCACCATCCAATTAATTTGGTAATGATTGATATCTTATCCTATAATTAGGATTTTAATGGGGATGGAAACAAAATTAGTAGGGGATTATTTTTCACTATGATAGTTATGGGAGTGAACCTGGACTACTCTAATAGTTTACAGAGTGATGAAATTTCGCTATCATTGTTTTGCTAATGAACAACAACTACACTGGAAATAATTATTTATGAGTATGTGTATGTCACAAATCTGTCGTATGGCATTGTAATGCTCAAATTATTCGTTTTCTTTAACTCAATTGTGATTATTACATTATGAACTTCCATGATTAGTGCCATGAATCATATTTATGATCTATTATATAAATTGAATTTTTTTAAAATATCATTATATTATTCACATTCCAATTTAAACATAATACGTTGATATCTCCATTATTTTCATTTTTTGTATATTAGAGATCACTCAAATTTATTTTTAATATCACATGATTATAATGAAAGTTAATTTAAAATATATTTTGAATAATGGTTCTAAAAATGAATATAATAGATATTGTATATGTATATCACTTATGAAATAGTTTTATATGTTTCCATGTTTTTCATTGAACAACACATTTGTAACCCTTATCTATGTGTTTTCATAGTGTAATGAATATTCATCTAAAATATGTTATATAATCTTATGAAATTTTTTGTATGAAAAATATATGTTTGGGAAAATATTATCATATTTATATTCATTAGGAATTGATTAATAATGGCTCAAAAATCAACCACATCTCAGTCCAAATCACTCATAGATTGAGATAAAGATAATTTTCTGTATCAAGTCAGTTGATTTTGAGATCTTATAGTTGTTGGGTATGTAAACGTAAGAGAATCATATTGAAGACTCAATTCAATGATCTTATATTAGTATTAAAATCAATTCTTCTCTATTACGACACAATTGTAATTTGTTTGGGGTGAACTAGTCTATATATATACAGAATGTGTTTCCCTCAATATATCACTTAAACCTTAAAATAATCTAATTATGATATTTTATAGGATCTATACAATGGATACACCCATTTGGGATCTAATTAAAATAAATAAATTTACCAATTATTCAATAAAAGAAATTATATTTTTCCATAAATAATTAATATGACACAAATTGTTACCTATAATGTCTAAAAATTGATCCTAATTGTCCATAAAGTGGCCTTGTCAATTAATTCTTGTTTAATGTCAATTTATATGGATGATTATTTATGATTAAAAAATCCACCAGGTTATTCCAACCAATATCATGTGATCACCAATCACTCTTCTCTAATATGATGACCAAGAAAATGTTTTTTATGTAAATTCATTTTTTGGAAAAAATAATCCTACAAACATATATTGAACATAAATTTCACATATTAGAGCTTCTATCCGTGTATAGGTTTGACTGATATTTTTTTAACATATAAAATTACATTTTATTACTAAGAAATGACCCCTCAAAGAAAAAAATATGGTTTGGGTACCTTCTATTTAAATCATATTGGGTCAGGTCCCCTGAAAGATTCATTCCATTATTATGGTGGATGTGCTCCAAATTAACAATGGAAAATTCTATATCATTTCCCAAATCATTAATGTTGAGTCCTTATTCTATTCCCATAAAATTATAAGATTAAGTGGAAGATCGTGGGGACAACACTGGCATTTTATGTGGGAATTTCTGAAACTTTTATTGAACATAAAGATGGATGTATTGTTATATATGAATATTTATTTCCTGGATTAATCCATCCCATGTAAAACCCATGGAACTAAATCGGTTTTCAAAATGACAACCATTAATAAAAATATGCAGTTCAAAGAATTTATATGGTTCATGAAGACAAGTAGGAGGTTGAGATCAATATGTTTTTAATATATGACATCAATCAAGATAAATATTACCCAAATTTGTTACAAAATAGGCTCCCTAGAATTAGAAAAATGGTAAATACTAGTTATTATTAAATTTTTATATTTTAATCATTGTTGTTGATATGATTACTTTCTATTCTAGATTATAGTGTATGTTATTGATTAAATGACTAGTTTCAATCCCAATCAGTAATGGATTGTTATGTTCATTAAAACCAAAATTAAATTTCAACTTAATATGATGAATCCACCACCTTTATATTACCCATGTTATATAATTATATTTGGTGAATTCTTGTATCCTAATTTTTTTTTATCACAACCTATATATGTTCCATGAAGAACATTTTAATGTAACTTTTGTTGAAGAATAATGAATTATATATAGAATTTTTGGATGTAAAACACCTTAAATTTTAATATATTATAGTAGTATTAAATAATCTATTATGAATGAAATTGACAATGAACCAATAAATATTTGATACTATGGTGACATAGGGGATGTTTCGTTGTTTCAACTATACTTTTCCAATATCGAGGTAGACCCGAAAAACACAATGGAGATACAAAATATTCCACATGAAATTTTAATTAATTCATAGGATTTCTTGGGTGGATTTCATAAAATAAGTACTTTATAACCAACTTCACAATAATTTATTCTTCCTTTTCATGGTTATGGAAGGATTTGGTTACATTAAAATGGCATGAAAATTGTCTGGAATATTTAGACGATCTCAAACAATATCATTTAATCCCTCCAATGCTGATGTTGCCTCTATATTATAACCACCTTTTCCTATATATTGTGACACAATAATGATCTTAAATGTATATACCAACATTGGAAAAGGACATGAAAAATGAGAATAGACAACATTTTCAAAAAAAATGGTAGAATATGAGAATCCATATTCAAATATTAAAAAAACCTGAATTGGGTTAGTCTTTTTAATGAGGAATCATTTACATTATCTAAACCATCATAAGAACCACATGGTACCCTATATTGTTCCTCTCAAACATACCCTTATTTTACCAATACAAATTGGGTTTCATCATTAGGTGAATACATTATGGAATAGTTTTATAGTAATTTTTTGAAATCAATTTAAAATAAGGGACAATCCCAAACAATTTTTTTTTAATACACACCCTACCCCATAGGGGTCTCTATTTTTATTGTTTCTCCATAATTAATAAGTATTCTCGGTGGATAAAACTCTCGTGAATGATATATAAAATTTAAAATAGTTTATCATATTTAAAGAGGGATAATGGAGGAAGTCCCTGAACATGACATGTCCAATTTAGGGATTGTTTTTCCAACAAAAAGTGAAGTTATTCATTAAATATTTTATAGGATTTTTTTTAAATAATGATGTAAAATTCTTGGCTAACAACAATACCATAGAAATATATTTTTAAATAAAATATTACTGAAAATAATGTTTGATTTAGTGTTGGTATTCTAGAAAATATTTTTTTAAATTTCCTTCATGAAGAAAGTTACCATTCCATTTCTCTGTTATTTATATTTATTATTGGAAAAAATTTAATCTGATGTGATATTATCACGTATTATTCTTTCATATAATTCCCTTAAAACAAACATTTCAATGCTCTTATAGCCTTGGTAGACCGAGATCAAGATGAATTGGTCATTCATATCCCAAAAAATATAGTAGTATCTTTATTTGATACTAATTATTCCTTGAAAATCAATGAAATTAATAACACCTTTGAGACATGCAATTCCTCTAAAAGGTTAATTGATGATAATGCTAATTGGATATTCCTGTAGTTATATATCATCAAAATAGAATTCTTCTATATGATCAAAAAAATTAATAGATCACTTCTGTGGAGGAAAATTTCAACCATTATGATAATAAAAATTTAAAAAAAAATAATTTACAAGTTTATCCTTAATTGGGTCCTATATAAAGGTATTTATGGTTTGGAGACTCTATTCATTATACAAAAATTAAATGCTAGCACCAGAAATGATCGTTGGTTAGGAACCAATATCACCCCCAAAATTATGAGATATAAACACATCATTCGATAAAGGACGTAGGGTTTCATAAAATTGACAAAGATGATTAATGATAGTCAAAAAACATAAATATTAATTCATCAATCTCCAATTTTTTGATATACCGTCAAATTTTTTCACACAATCTCTATATTAGGGATATATCCAATGGTTCTATGATATCTATCCAAAATGAGTGCATTAATGGTTATGATCACTAATACTGACTAATTATCCAAATATGTTGAAGTTATATACTCAAAAAATTTCATAATAAGGTATTTTTGTCTAATTTGAAAATAATGATATCATATACCGATTCATATTCACTCATAACATACTGAAATATATATACACTACTTTTCATATCACTGTAATAAATAGGTTATATTAGTCTTAAGATATTGAACCGAACCACTAATAATGATATCATACATTAAGAAATTAAAATATATAGGGGTTCAATTCTAATATATCTATTAACATTGAATAAATTGTGGATTATGGGAAGAATAATTTTTTATATAAACTCATGAATGCTTTGTGATATTATCATACAATAAACTATATTGATTCATAGGATACTCCAAACCCAATCATTTATTAGAATGAAGTAATATTTCCAATTTTTCATATTTTCTATATTATTTTATTTATATTTGATAGCAATATAATGAAGTAGATTAGTCTTATATTTTGAAGGAAGGATTCAAGTGGCATGATTAAAAATAGGGTGAACATTGAATAATGATTTCTAAAATTCTTGTTACATGTGTATTTAATAAAATGTATAGAATACTAATTACTAGATGTATAATAGGTGATGGATATAAAAATATACATAAAAATAGGTAAAAATAAACCATATATAAAGATTAATTGAGAAGGGTCAGGTATTATACACAAATTCTTATATAGTAGATTTAACTCCTTGATTATATTTAATGGATAGTATATCAGACCTACTAACAATTCCCTATTAATCAATATATAAATTTTATAATCTAGCATAAAATTTCACCACCCCAATAATTTAAACTACACAAATATGTCATCAATTCATTACCGTAATCAATAAAGAAATTATTTCTTTATCTCAATACATTAAACACAACAACATATGGTCTACCCCACTTGGTCAATGAACTTCTTAGTGTAGTATATTCAAACCACCTAATTCTTTTTTTAGGAGTCAAATATGTGAATTATTCAACAGGTCATTATTTTTTCATCCACACAAACACAATAAGAATAACTAATTTGAAACCCATTATTCAGAAAATTGTGTATGTTGGTGCTGAATTTAGGTTAAGGATATAAATAGTAATATATTAATAAACCAAACGGCATATTTTGAATCAGAAAAAAAATCCAGAGATTCCCAAGGGAGGTGCATGAAAGTTCTGAGGTCGGTTCGCATGTTTTGAATGCGCGCATATGAAATTTTTCTCCCAATGCGATGTCAAATGTATACAGACACATCAATTTTAAAAAACATTTCCATGTAAGTAGAATGAATTAAATATTGTGGGAATTCAGGATTGGAAATTACACGCATGATCTTCAACACCTAATGCGCAGTAAAATGCCTCTTGAGACCAACACATCTTGAATGTCATTCCCAAATTTGTCAACTATAAATAGATTTGTAACCCTGCACTTTGGGGGACCATTACAAAAGATGAACCACCACTCTTCTATGAAATAGAGGACCCTTTAATGACCATGATAAAGAAAATACCTTAGGGTACTCGATCCTTCATGATAGGCCTCCTATTGGTCCACCATTAGGTGGGACCACTAGGGATTGACCCTCACTGATTTCCTTTTACTCCAAGGAGATGGAGAATAGAAGATTCATGTTGCACAGAGTTTATCCCTTATGTCATGAAAATATTGTAGGTAGGGTTCCCATAACATGTATTCACTCATTTTTCATGCAACCATCTAATCTCTAGGGTGGTCTCTCATCTTGTGCTCAACCTGTCGATCATTCATGTTACCATCCATGTGTGCTCCATCTGTCATCCTTTCACTAAGGCACTATTCTTGAGCCCCTATTATTTGAAAAAAACCTTGTCATTCACATACATCTCCGGTGTGGCCCTCCAGTCTTGTAAAAAGTGATTTTAATGTCTCTTTGGAAGTTCTTCTTGTTGTATTTCTTTTCCACATTCTTCATCTAATATGCATGATAATGGGTATATATTATTCACATTTCCAAGATACTGTGAACCCCTCAATAGAATATTCCACAACCCCATATCTATAATGAATTTTTGGTTCATTCCTTTCAACAATGGTTAAAGTTTTCAAGTTATGTAAGTCTTATGGGTGAGGGGTGAATCATCAAAATCTGTGATGAATGAACTTAAACTACCAAGAATCCAAATTCACGTCACATGAAATAAAACTATGATCACAACATAAGTGACATGTCCAGAGAGGACTGTGAAGGTTACAGACACCAACACCTTCTCACTCCCCTCTCACTCTGGGATTTGTCGCCATGTGCACCTTGGGAAGTCTTCATACAATCCCCATCCAAACATGACATTGTGTTCCTGGTATGACGTCCATATCCTCCTCATACATCTAGACACCTACTCAGGATTGCCCCTAGTAGTAAGCCCTTGTATCCTCTTCGGGATGCTATCCATTCATAAACCTCACTTAATTCCTCACAACCAAAATTTTCTTCCATGATTCTTAGGTCATTTTTTTCCTCTTGTTTCTCACACCGAGAAAAAACGATGTAAGGATTGAGTAATCACTTACCATGAAATCCTCTTTCGGCCGCCTTAGTGTGTATGCCCCATCCCACATCCTACCGAACTATGTGGACATTGATCTGTTCCCTTTTTGACAATGGTATGTAGGATGCCTCTATGAGGTTCAATCCTATCACCAATAGGTCATGACCATTTTACAGTGGCTTACCCTCATCTCGCATGATGTTAAAATGAATAAACAGTTTCATCCCACATGAAACAAAAATATAGGCTTTCAAAAAAAATGGGTTTTGATACATATCTTCTAGATAGGGTATGTAGGACGCCTCCCCGAGGTTCAACCCCAAAATAGGTAAACATTATTGTCTTCTTTGATGGAAACCACATCCTTTTTCAACCACTTAGTGGTGTTAGATTTGTTTAATAGAAACTAATATTGTGTAAGAAACACACTCAATACATACCCCTACAAGAAAGAGTGTCCCTCATGAAATGGGCCACAAACCACACGTAATCCACCATAATGTCTTCTGGTCATTGTACGTTGTGTACACCTTGATTCTATGTCCACATATCTAAGCTATAAGGACATTTCTCCATGCCCGTTTTGAGAAATAAACATAGGAAGCATCCTCAAGGTTCATGACCATCACTCATGATCCATTTTGGCTACTCCCTTGATCCTTTGAGTTTCAAGAAGTTCATAACCCAATTTTAAGGTTCAATGTCCATTGAGTCACATCCATGCATCCATTCTCACAAGTTTCCTCCTCATGAAACTCGTCGCCCCATTTATACAACTACATGGATTATTTTTCCATGCCACAAGGATAGCTAGTAAACCACCCGGATGTTCAATCCCAACACCATCACCTTCACACTGGTCCTTAGTTTAATCCATACCCATTCCATAATTCGATACATACTTCATATCATTCTTGATTCTAACTGGGCCACCATATCCCGGTGAAATAATGCCATCCATTTGGGCAGGTAACCATGTGTGATCCCAATTCATCTCATTTCTTCTTTGTCGAACTCGGAACACTAACCACACGTAATCCTCGACATGTCTATAAGCCTTTGTACATTGTGTACACCTCGATTACATGATTCAACCTCTAGAACATTGTTGGTTTTTAACCTTATATTCGTTATAGGGTACGTAGGAGGCCTCCATGAGGATCAATCTCAACTAGTGGTAGACCTTGTTGTCCAATTTTTCAGGACCCAACCATCCTCTGATATAGCCCTCGATGTGTCCATATTAGACTTCATGGAGTGATATATTTCCAATATTGGACACACCACTTTGGATCTGTCCTCATTGGGTGTCTTGATCCACCTATATAGTGGACCTCCCAGGTGGTCCATCCTTGAGATATACCCATCTGATCCACTCCTATCAATGTTCTCATTAGCCCGATCTATCTCCTATTGATGTTAAACTCGTGACATACCTCATGGTAAACATGGGAATTTGGGGGAAACCATGGAGACATGCATGTGGAATAAAATTTCCCTCACTCAATGTGGGATGCATCCAGAATCCTCACCATCGTGAAGTCATATCCTAATGGGAATTAATCCAGATATACCAGTGTTCCATTTCCCAGACATGCCAGCAATCCTAAATAGTTCATGATATCATCCTCATCCTGCAAGACATTAAATTGCTCATCCAGAATCCTCACCATTGTGGATGGTGAGGGTATTACTGCTCCCACCAATTCCAAATTCCACAATAAGTATTTTACATAAGGGAAAATTCATCCTATATGACATTAAACTTATCATCCTCATCCTGCAAGACATTAAATTGTAAATAGTTCAAGATATAGGAATCCATACTAAGATCCCTTTTTATCTAATCCTTGCTACATGACGTTAAATTGTATAGAATTTTCAGAAATACTAGTGTATTGATTCCCATCCTTATAGGATATGTAGGAACGTCCAAAAAGTACATCTTTGACTCTAACCTAGGTTCATATATTCTTTCTCTCAGCCCCTTGGCCTATGTACTCTCCTGTAATGGTGAATAGTGTGGCATATGTGGACTTAGGTCTCTATTCACGTCATGTTATTTTTTCACTCCATTCACATCCCTCTTTAATATACCCCATTTATCTCATCCTTACTGTAAGATGATAAACTGCATGGATACCACAATTCTTTGTGTGTCCCTTTGAATGGGTCTCCATCGTCTTTGTCATTTAAGAGGACCCCCTTAGCAGCCTAGTCTTACACCACCTTGGCTCACCTGCCGTTTTTGGACATCCACCTAGAGGATCGTGAACCAAATTTAACACAAGTCTCGTGTTGTGAATATGGTCAGAGGTCGATGCTTAATTATTTATGCTTATTCTAGGTCACTCATTAAGGATATTGTGTAGTGAACATGGTCAGATGTTATCCTAAAACACTATTTGCATACCCATGATCATTGAAATGACAGGCGTAGTGATTCACTTTATTCTTATATACTATCCCACACACATGAAATTAAAACATGCATATCTGGTCTGAGCACTACATATTTAAACTAAATATTATACATCCATTACACATGATGTTAAACTACATTTAATTTCATAACTACATATGGCATGATTCCCATCATTATGGGATACATAACAACATCTGGACCGTTCATTTGTGGCCCAGCATCACGTCCCATGAACATTCCAGCCATTTGGCCAAGTTTCTATCTTAGGATTGTGTGGTGAGGTACATACTCTTTTTCCTCATTCAAATTGTGATATTTTTCCATGCCGCAAAAGTACCTTTTTGACACTCCTTTCCACATCATTACCACATAATTTTAAAATTCATGGAATTTTCAAAACAACGTATGGTTTGATTTCCTTCATCAGGGGTTACATAAGAACCCCTGATCATTTTGTCTTCATGTCCTTCCCAAAAAATACCTTGTCCCTCAGATTTAGTTCATGATGAAGGTTTCATATGGTGTGGTGTGGACATATATATTCCCCATTCATGTCAGGATTACAATGGTTTAATCATGTTCTCCTCCTTCTAGAACTCCCTTCCTTACACATAAATACCAAATGACTATAAACTTCATGAAATTTTCATAACTACATATGGCTTGATTAACATCCTTATGGGATATGTAGGAAGGCTTGGAATTTTTTTCTCTCGAGTATATCCATGGTTTTTAGAAAAATTCTCTTCTTTCAGGCCCATTGACCTGTCCTCTCCCTGGGGTATGTGTTGTGGTTTTGTCTTATGTCCTCCTTCCCATCGGGTTTTCAACAACCATACCATGTACCGCTCTCGAGACCTCTCCATCCTTTTTCTACATCCTTATCATATGTCCTTAAAATACATAGAATTTATAAAACTATGTGTGGATTGATACCGATCCTTATGGGATATGTTAGAACACCAATAAATTTCATCTTCCTGTCCTTCCCTAGGTCCCTTGATCATTTCTGGCCACCTGACCTTGGGTTCCCCACCCCCTTTATAAATTGTGTGCGGAGTGGTATAGAATTATCTACAAATTCACGCCAGGTATCCATTATCACATCTTGCACATTCCATTTAGAATCTCATTCTTTTTTATGCGTCCAAACAATATGAAGTTAATCTATGCTACCTCATCCCACATGACATTAAACTATTGAGTCTTTTTCGAATGATGTTAATGTGTGTGGGCTGGTCCTGTCATACAACCGTAAAATGTGACACTATCGTCCTGGCCACATAATGAAAACAGGAACATCATTGTGGTTTCCTCTCTTGTGGAGACATCTTTTTTGGCATCTTTCATCCACTGTACTCTTTGTAGATTCCTACTAATGGATTTATTCTAACAGTGACACTCATATTCTTCATCATGTGTTTGTTACTCCAAAACAAACAAACCCACATTATAATACAAATAAGAACCATAAAAAATTATTCTTATAGTGCATGGACTAGACCTAAATGATAATATTTTCCCTATCAATGTAATCCTACCATGACATTTTCAAGAACTATGTTTGGATTCACTCCCATTCTCATGGTATACGAAGGAATGCCCAAATATATTAACTCTGAGTCCAACCTCATGTACCTTAAATTCTGCATTCTTTTTGGCACCTTGGACCGAATCCTATTGGAAGCACGTGATGTGTGGTGAGATTATTTGTTCCACACTCATGTCACATTTATAATAGTGATTCCATATACTTTCCTTATGGGATCTCCCATCCATATTCCTTATTCTCTCATCCTTACCACAGGAATCTCAACTACATGAATTTTTAAGAACTACATGTCGCTTGATTCCCATCCTGACGGGATACATAAGAACTCCCATAAAATTTATCTTTGGGTCCATCCTGATGATCATCAATACATGTTTTTTCTTTTCCTCCATTCACCTCTTTTAGTTTCCAGCTCTTAACTAGACCCCTCACCCCATTTCATTCCTCACCAACTTGCTCATTTTCACAATTTTTTAGGACATAGAGTGTTTAATTCTACATACAAATGAATTTATCTATTTTTATTTTTATATTTACATTTTTTGGGTTTCCATCATCATTCACTTCTGGAAGGACCCACAAAATGTATGGATTCCTGGCCTTAGGGATTAACTATAAGTTTAGGACAATGTCCTAGAGGATTTCAGTTACATTAACAAACATGCCCCATGTATATAATTTGGTCAATGGTCGAACCTCTTTTTCTTATTCCCATTTCACATCATAGGATATGGATGATGTGTTTCTAACATGTTCAATGGTTATCCACTATCATTTTCTCACCCCTATAATACCCTAAATATTGTCCTCGTGATTCATATCCCTTCCCACTCCGTCATGTTCTTGTGGAATTTCAACACCCTCGGTGTTATCCCCCCATGATGCTTTACACATTATAGTGGACGAATCAACATCATGGGGTCATCTGAGACTCCATACTATCTCCCTATAACTATGTATTACATGAGGTATATATATCATATCCACCCTTATTTCCCACACCGAGAATGGATCACATGGGCTTATGGACTTGGGTAAGGTTTTTTACTGAATTGAAGGAGAAAACAAAAATTTTGGTCCAAACTCAATGACCTTAAACTATGAGATAGGGTCCCCTAGTCCAAGCATCATGGATTTAAACTATGTGTATTCTCTTGGAAAAGTCTAATATGGTGCAAACAACCTATTCACTATCCACATCGGGTTGCTTTGTAGAACAGTGTCACATATTTTTACGTTAGTAATATCTCAATTTTTCTTATGCTCTAGGGCCATAATCTAAGATCCATATCATCCTAATAATATGATGCTAAACTCTATCTTCTGCACCCATGATGTGTAACAATACATTTCCTAGCCATATGATTTCGTCACTCGAGAAGGCATTGCCCTTTTTCAGTATTGGCTACATGTTTTACCAACTTCAAGATCTACTTGTGGCTAGATTAAAATATTGTGTGATAAATAGTGAATCCCAGACGTTTTTTACGTGGTCCATCTATATCACTATAAACCCTATTATTCAATTTCGGCCTAAGAGTCCTCTGAAGTATGTGGTGTAGTGTGGAATTATGTCTTAATTCGCAACTGTTTTTTCATACCAATGCCACATACATCTCCCAAGAGTACTCAATGTTTCATTCCTACCGCATGATGATAAACAGAATGGGGATTTACCAAGAATATGAAATTAAACTAGGAACCTTATGGTCAGAGGTCTACAACCATAATCTATTATTCATAGCATCAATTTCCGCAAAACATTAAAATGATTACCAATTATGATATTACACTATAAATGATGATACCACTCCCATTTTGTAATACCCTTATTCTGTACCACCTCCAAGAACAACATATGTCATGATTCTTACCCTTGCAGGATACATAGAGACATTTAGGAAACTAATCTTCATGTCCAACTGATGGAATTGCGAACTCTCTATCATGTACTTCTCAGCCCTGACTTTCATTTCAGGAATATGAGATGTTGTGAAGACCTCTTTGGTACCCATTCACATTAGGATATGTACTATCCAACACATTTATCTTTTTTGGGGGCACCCATTTCATCGACATGTGACATTTAATGGTATCCCCTACCATGATCAAGTTCATGATTCCCCACAATAATTATGGGATGTGTCAGCTTCCTTTGTAGAGAGGATTTCCCTCACCAGTGTAGGTCTCTGACCACACTACTCTCAATAACTACATTTATCTTGATTCTCATCATTATGGGATACGTAGAGATGACCGGTAATGTTCCCTCAGGCCCATCCCTAGGGTTTTTCACTTTCTTGAATCATTTTCCATAATTGTTGTCCAATATCTATGACTATAAACATGGAGTCCCCATTCCATGTAACATCAGTTTAAAATCCTTACTAGGGTCTATACCGCAGGACATTAAACTTGGTTTAATGTCCTAGTCATATGAAATTAACATGTTCCATGCATCTTCTTCATTTCCCTAACATAAGAATAAAGGTCGTCTTATTTACTCTCTAGAGAGGTCCCCCCCACTAAAGTAAGTCTGATATCGATTTATACTGATACACTAACCAAGTGTACTTCCATCATGGTTTCATAATTTCAAGAGTTTTGTAAATTATCCCATAAACCCATCATTCCATCATCACACTTTATATTCACTTTATTTGAGAACATCACACACTCTCACTTCTGAAGGAACCCCCAAATGATTATGATTCTTGTCCTTAAGGTCCACCTACCATTATGTGCCAATGTTCAAGAGGACATCGAACAACACTTTGAGTTTGGCCCCATGTTATTTTATTATGGTTAGAAGTTGGCCTCATTTTTTTATTTCCATTTTAGTATAACATGATTCGGATGCGGTGTCTTGATTTTGGCCATCAACTATCTGCCACAGTAATTCCACCTTCACAACGTGATGAATGTTGGGTATCGTAATTCATATTCATCATTCCCATTCGTTTGGATTTATTCTAGGACCCTTGTTTTTATCCCACTTATGAACTAGAGTATGTTGGGAAAAATGTTTTGGATGTTATGAGGACTGTATACTCTAGTATAGACCCCTCGTTTATTTAAGAATATCTTGTTTGTCAATCAGACCCCAAGTATTAGAATGCTTAGCTGGCACTCTCATACACAACATGAACAATTATGTAGTATTATTTTGGTTATCACACTGGGTATGACCCAAGTGATATTATGGATTTATTGTTAATTACATCACAATTATGGTCGAGGAGCATTAAAATAAGAATGGAAGAAAATAATAATTCCATGCATGTAGTTCCAGATATGAAAACAAATCAGGAGATATTTTTATTTGTTCTTTCAAACCAAGGCCCTTATAGATCAACCCCATCGAGGGATTGTTCTAATGATTCCACCTTCTAGCTAGTAGCCTCCAGGGCTTCTTCCCGCTTTATGACCTTCCTCTCATTGTCACCAGCTATAGAGAAGAGCTCATTAGCATGGGACTACATTCTCTCCTACTCATCTTGAATCACAATCATTTGACATCTTGCCTACACTACTTTCTCTTGGGAATATACTAGCATGGACTTCAACAGTTCAATGAGATCATAATGGCTCATGATAAATTACTCTCTTTTATTTTCTTTCCCTTTAATGTGTCAGACATCCTACTCAGCCTTAAGAAACATCTAGGTATTCTCTGATTCCATCCAACATCAAGCAATATAAAACCATTGGATACTCTCTCGTATATTCTTAGACATATAATATAGGTTTATTATATGAAGACAGTGAGAATCCACCCCTCTAGCATAGAGAAAGCATAGCCAAGTGGAAATTGACCCCATCTAGCTCAGCCATTATACTTGTGATTGACAGAGGAAAATTTTGATGCACTTACATGCCTTGAGTCACATCATATAACTCCCCTCACCTGAATAAGGATCAAATTCATCAATCTTCTTATGATGTGCAAGATTTTACTTGGGAAAAATATCATGTGTTCAGTGGCAGGGTCCTCTTCCGGAAGTCTTTATTCTTCAACGACCTCACTTCTACTTGCATGGAGGTCAAACCTAGTAGTATCATCACCCATGAGTGCATCTTTATTTTCACTAGGTACTTGGGTAGTACCATGTAAAATTGTGACTATATAAGAACAGGTGAAATAATTTTTAGAGCTCCCACAAATGTTCCAGACATTACACTTTTTCAAACCTCTAGCTTTTCAATCACTACATTGGGAATCAATATCTGGTTCATCCTTGATTCCCAAAAAAATATGGAAGCATACAAATATATAAATGTACAATATCCAAGCATTGTAGTGTCTATTTCCTGATACTTGGTAAGAAAATCCAAAAAAAGAGATCCCTCGATGCTTATTAATTAAATGTTCAATATCTCCTCTTAAATATATGGAATAGCTTGAGACTCTGAGGTTTCAATTCTAATCCCTATCCACTTCAATCCTAGCTAGTCCTTCAGCTGCTTCAATCATGGTCGGTCCTCCTCCATGCTTATTCCCAGAAGTAGATTCATGAAGAAGTTCTTCCACATACATGGGTACATTTTCATCCCCTATAGGGTAATATTCTTGTATATCTTCAATGATGTGTTTCTGAAGAGGGTAAATTTTGGTCAGTGTATTCGAGTAATGAAAATAGAAAGGCTAGTACAGATAAGTGTTGAGACACACCATGAGTTGTTCGACTATTTCTGCATCAGAGCCTATAATTTTTCCACTCTCACATGACCTTACCTAGTGGATGGATATTTAATGAGGTCTCTCACCACTACAAACTTCACCTCCAACCTCATCTTATCCCTCTTCCTATTCTCTCTCTTCTACTACTACTTCTTCTTCTTCCTCTTCCTCCTCTTACCCCCTTCTTTTTTTCCCTCATTGCCTTCATCCTTGATTGTCAGCCTTTTCAATTCATGCTCCTGGCCAAACATCACTTTCACTAGGAGATGAAGTTCTCCATAACGCCTCCAATGGAATTTATAAATATCCATGGATATCATCTAAAAATGTCAGTGATGAAATCTCACCAACTCAACTACCTGAATGCTCTCTACATCTGCTACGTCAAGCCTAGTGAAAACTAGTTTCATACACATATCTTTAGTGGGCATTGATTTTTGCATTATTCTTAGGTAATATCTAATATATAGGAAAATGGGGTCAACAATCAGCTTTATATGATTTATTAGTTTCTTTCTAAGGAGTTCCATAACTGGCCCATTTGTCTTCCCACATGACCACCCATTTTTTTATGGCGGAGGCACGTTCTCACCTTGTGACGCCCCTTCCAATAAGGTTTCATCCCTCTTCATTCCAACTTCTTGGATAATTCCTTGTCCCCAGCAGTACCTCTTATTCTTCCTCACTACCCCAAATCCATAATGGCCTCCATGATTTTGAAAATTCATTTTCATAGAATCGTCATTGGGTACGTTGTTATTCAATAGCCAGCATACTCCGTTGTTAGGACGACATTGACATCAGAAGTGGAAGGGGTGAATAATTCATTTAATCCTATAGTAGTGAACATGAGGCATAGTTAGAGAAGTATGAAAAGATTTATCTCTTATAGAAACACTATACATAATTGTTTTGGCATATTCTACATGTAAATAAATTTATTGGCAATCATTGTTAGCACATAGGGTTCAAAAACAATTTCATCGATTTGGAATAGTAGCACACCACCGAGGATTCCATTCAAGAATCTCCTCTTCTCAATTGGGCCTCTCCCATCATATACTATTTGAATATTTGGGGCCATAAATAGATGAATTTTAATATTTACATCGTTTACAATCATGAGTTTGATCCCTTCTTAATTAAGAATCAACTAGAAAATTCCTGCAACATTCAGTAGGGATGCTTGCAGACAGTCACCTAGAGGGAGGATGGCATTTGAGAAGTCATACCAACAGCAATGAGCTACAACCTATCCTTGACAAATCGGTAAAAGTCATCATATTCTCATATGAGTACTTCCCCTTGATATGCGTCCCAAAATATTGTATATCCTGGCCAATATGCCAACCCTGAGATTAACAATGTTCATGGATGCCATGATTCCATCCATCACAATAATCTCTTAAAGAACCACCATCCTTGTGTCCCTCACCTACAATAGCCATCCACTTAGAAATACAGCAAGGAAACCAGTATATCAAAAATTCTTCTCCAAAATTTCATTTATTTTGAATCTCCTTGATTGGTTCTCGCCTGTTTCTAGGACCAACCAGTATGATCCTACCATCCCACTACACAACGCATTTAGGAAGAATTTCCCTTGTCTTGGCATTTTCACTTCCTTTTATTGCATTATAAATAGACTAAACCATCCTTAATATGATATTTTCTTCATGATGTACTTTATTTTCATACTCCCATTATCCAGATCCAACAGATTCCATGTTAGAATGGGGTGCACGTCGTATCCCCCCAGTCATTATCTGTTGGGAGGAACTCAACATATTGGTACCCTTCTAGGTGAATTCCCCCAAGTCAATGGATATTCCACAGGAAGATGGCTACCTCTTTGTGGTTGAGGTAGAAGGTATTTGCCTCGGGAGACAACCGACTAAACAGAGTATGTATTGGATCTTTCTTATGGTAGAAATTAATCAACAATGTGCACACAGAATCAAAAATCCTGATAGGCCACAACTCTATCCCAAACTCCTCTAATGTCTGGAGAACCCAGTATGTTTCTTAGTATTCACTCGTAAAATTTCCCCCAGACCTGATTTCTAATTCCAACCAACCTTTGGTATAATTAGAAATACTCCTTTTGAATGTGCTCGCATAGTGAGTTGGATATTCTCGAGTAGATGGATTGTAACATCCCAAGTAAATGAAGAATATGATTTTTTTATACTTAGTAATATTTTTTAATTAAATATTAATTTTACTTTAAAGGGGATTCTATGTTCGATAGCGTACCCGATACGCAACAAAAAGTTTCTTTGGAATCTTAGGTTGCACAGTAATAATATAATAGTATTATTTTAAATGGTAGTTAACTCCTAGCCGTTGTGTTGGCGGGAATGAATGAAACTAACTACAATATGATTATACATGTTTGTTAAATGTATTTACATTATCCAAAAAAATGTTAGAGGCTTAAAATGTGAATGAATCTAAATTTAAGCATAAGTTACATTAAAAGGCCGATTTATCGCCTTTTAATGGAGAACCCTATTTAATAATAGTTTTGGTCACTTTAATACATTTTAATTGACCAAATAGAATCCTTCATTAGAATGGGGATATCAAAATTTACTTTGTGTAAATTTTTAGAATTAATCTAAAAAAGTTCATTTTTTAAATGAATAGTGAAAAATATGGAATTTTATTTCAAAAGTTCCTTTTAATCTATTTTATTTATATGGTTAGATTATCTTATTAATTGGTTTTAATGTGAAAATAAAATATATTTTTACCATTTAATCCAAATGTTGGTCATTGGAATTAGTTTTACTTTGAAATTGGACATAAAGAATTATAAATCTTTTGATAGTTATGGTTTCTTAAAAACACGCTAATTTTTTTAACAAAGGGAATTAATTTTAAAATTAATTAATTCCACTTATTGGTTTTAAATTTGGAAAAATAGACATCAATTTTGAATTTGGAATATCAAATATAGCTTAGGCTGTTTTTTTGGTTTTTTCTGAAAACATCAATTTTTTATGAATAATGAAACCACTTAGTGGTAGTTAAAAAACTGAATTTTTCATTTAAATAAAATTTTACGACTTATTTGAATTGAATTTTGAAAATCAGACTTACATTTTTTTTATCAAGAAGTAAAATGTTGTTCAATAAGATGAAAATAATTTTTGGTGAATAGTTACTTTTGAATTTTATTTACTGCGGTTAAAGGTAAATTTGATAATTCAAGGTTAAAAGAATATAATAATAATTAAAAATGTATTTAACACTTGTCCAAACCTTATTGTATGTGTCATTAAAGACCATGGTCATCTTTGGGTCGATTTTGGGACCCCATTGAGCAACTTGGGAAAGATAATGACAATTTAGATTAATTAACTTAAGGTAATGGAAAATATAACAAAAGAAAATATCTTTTAGTAAATTAATTTTTAGAAGGGGTTATATAAATTATCATTTAGGCTATAATTATTATTTGGAAAACTAAAAATATTTCATACATGATACTATTTTTTTATAAATTTTAGACATCGAATAAATTAAATTATTCATGACACAATAATGATGCAGTATTTACCTCATTAATAAATGATTTAAATAAATAAGATTATAATGACTAAAATATTATCCAAAACATGTCCAATTTTGATTGGATAGTTTTATTTCGACCATGAGTCATATTATCTTTGAATATAATGATTTTTGGACTTTTAGAAACCGAATATCATTATATATTAAGATAATGTTTTCATGCTTTCCTAAAGAGCCCCTCCTCACCCTTATAAAAGAACCCCACTTTAAACCAATTATATACACCTATCAAGCCATTTGGATCGTCCTAAAACATCCCAATTAATCTCCCAACATCCATCTCCTCTCCCTAGAAGCCTTACCTTAGACAGAAGGCACTTCAAGAAGTCCTTTGGTTCAAACCAAAGAGAGTTACCCAAATTAAAGGTACCTGTTTCCCTTAAATAGTTTTCTTTTATTTTACTTCTCCAACTCCTAAAATAGTTTTATTCATTTATTTTGTAACAACCCCAATATCCTGAATATACTAGTATGTTGTTATGAGATGTATTCGAACTACACTTACACACACATACATCTAATGGATGAATAACATAATGTTTATGTGGATAGGAAACTAAGGCCTCACGAAACGATGATTGTTCAATTACATCTTACTGCCTATCATGGTGGCCATTATGATGACATTATATTTATATATGATATATATTATGTTTATGATTTCCTTATTTTTCTGTACTTCCCATTTATAGCACGCCTTTATGGTTTCCATAGTGGGTAAATACGATAATCTCATATGAGGAAGTGCGGACTACCACCCCCTCAAAGTGATTTGATTCATTAATGCCTTCTGTGGGATGTATAAAGGATGGAGTTGATGATATTATATATAATATTATAATGGAATTATAATATACTTATTTATCATTATGTTTTATATCCATTAAATTAATAAATAGAAATGAAAGTAACGTTCATGCGTACGTACGGCTTACCATCTCCATGAACGGTGTATTTCATTTCATACCTCTAAATGTTATGTACTATTATAAAAACATGTATATACTGGATATATATTATATATATGATATCAAAATCATGAATATCATTATGTATATAATTAACCAATGACCACATGGACAACGTGTAAATATAAGGTGTTCATTTTTTACTCAAGTACCAAATATCGAAAAAATGAATGTTATTAACATAAAGGATTTCATAATGTTTATAAAGTGGTAATAAGTGATATAAAAGGAATTATAAACATGAAAAACGTTATTAATCAAGTAGAAAATTATCTTTAGTTTATTATTCAGTAGATTAAAGAAAGATCGAGTCAAGTTGGACATGAGGTGTGGGACTTCGTCTCAATCTCCATTAATTGAGGCATTTTTTGTTTTATACAAGACTTTACTTTATACGGTGTATAAATCCCTTTGAATTTTCATTTTATTAAAAACTAATATTTTTATATGAAGAGTTTTACTAAACGACCAAAAGGAATGTTTTATTAACGTAAGCGGTGACAATAACCTTTCCGTCGACGTGAGTATTATTTGATCTTTGGCTTCCTTAACAAGTCGGGATGTTATTAAAAGGAAAAATAAATACCATATAGTAGTTTTAGGTATTTTGGTATTGAAAATGATTTTGAGAATGGATTTATTATTTCAATATCTTGAAATGATATTTTATTATTGCAATGTGGAAATGTTATCTTGCCTTTATGCTTATGTTCTGTGTTATGATCATGTTATAGTTCTTGGGCATTATTTATGTATATTGGTGGTTCCATGATAAACCTAGGGTGGGTGAGCCCAAGATAGCTCTTCAATGCATTGGGTAACATGATGTAGGTAAAAATGAATGTTTCTCCTAATAGATTTTAGGAAATATACAGTGATGGGTATTCCAAAATAACTCCCTATGTAGCTATGATGGCTAAAATGTAAGTATGATATGGATGCCACAAGTTACCATTATTAGTTATGATATCTATGCATCTTTCATAAATATTATTATTTCATGAAGTATGTAAATGATTTCATGTTTTTTATATATTTATGAACAAATGTTTTCATTCTTTGTCTTATAAACCTTACTATGCTTTTTATGCTCATCCCATGTTTTTAAATATATTTCTTCATGACTTAAAGATGAATAGGGTCATGGATGGGATCATGGAAAAGTCATGCTATCTAAAATATAGAACTAGACATGACTCTTTTTAACAATAGTTTTTATTTTATGAAAAACAATGGAAACTGTGTAGATATGTATACATTGTAATCTTTTGAGATGTAATAGTTATGTCATAATTTTCTAAAAAACTAGACCCAAAAGATCCTCAAAGTGAATTATTCATTTAATTCAATATTATGTAAGGTTTAAGGATGTTTCCTTATAGTTGGTATCAAAGGCCAGTTTAGACAACATTAGGAGTTATGGTATTGTTAAATTAATATCCATAAAGAATTTTTTTTAAATATTGATATGATATAGCATTTACAGATTACCATGTTCCTTTGCCTATGTTATTTCTGTGTTCAGAATGGTTTTTCGTAAAGGAAACATGGATGCTCTATTGGGAAGGAATAAAATGGAAATGAACTTCTAAATATGATTCCTCATATGGTCAGAATCAGAATTGAATAGTTTGTTGTAGTGATGGATCAGTCGATTCGGGTGAAAAATGGTGGTTGTGTTTATTGATGATTTTTTTGTTTATTCTAAAAGTAAACTGGAGCATGAAATAAATTTAAGGGCTATATTGAAAACCTTAAAATAAAAAAACTATTTTCGAAATTCCGCAAGTGTAAGTTTTGGTTACAAAAAATTTCTTTCCTTGGTCACATTGTTTCAAAAAATGACATACCTGTTGATCCTGCTAAAACGAAAGTTTCTGATGAATGGCCAAAACCAACAAATATAACTGAGATTCATAGTTTTCATGGTTTGGCAGGTTATTAACAGATTTTTGTTAAATGTTTTTCAGGATTATCTAGTCCAATGACTAAGTTATCTCGAAAAGGTGTTAAGTTCTTCTGGACAAAAGAATGTGATGATTGTTTTCAGGAATTGAAAAGATGATTGGTGAATGATCTAGTTTTGGCACTTCCTTCTAGAAGTGGTGAGTTTCTGATGTATAGTGATGCTTTGTTGAATGGAATGGGTTGTTTCCTGATTAAAACTAATCAGGTAATTGATTATTCTTCATGTCAGTTGAAACCACATGAATTAAATTACCCTACACATGATTTGGAATTAGCTGTTGTTCTTTTTGTTTTAAAATTTTGGAGGCATCATTTGTATGTGGTGAAGTGTGAAATATATACTGATCACAAAATTTTTAATAATATATTCACTCATAATGAATTTAACATGAGACAGAGGAGATGGTTGGAATTAATAAAGGATTATGATTGCAAGATCCTATATCATCTGGGGATAGCAAATAAAATGGAAGATGATTTTAGTCGAAAAAGTAATACTTCATTAACAATGTTACGTTTGGAACACGATCCTTTGGATTTTAATTTGATGAACATTGGCATAGAATTTGTTTTTGTAGGAAATTATTCTGTTATGTTTCAGGTGTCAGTAAAATCATCTCTATCAAACAGAATTATGAAAGTGCAGAAGGAAGACAACGAGTTGCAGAAAAAGGTTGTGTTGGTTCAGAAGGGTAATTTTCCTGATTTTGACATTGATAATGAGTGTGTTTTGAGATTTGGAACGAGATTATGTGTGCCTTGTGATTCACAGTTGAATAATTAGTTCTTATGTGAAGCTCATAGTTCTCCATTTTCAGTTCATCCTGGCAGTAATAATATGTACATAGATCATCAAGAGTATTACTAGAGGGATGGAATGAAAAGAGATATTGCAGATTTTAATGTGATGTGTTGGACTTGTCAACAGGTTAATGTAGAGCAATAGTTACCGAAAGGAAAACTTCAGCCTTTATCGGTGCCAGAGTGGAAATGGGAAAATATTTCCGTGAACTTTGTTGTGAGATTACTAAAGACATCTCGAGGTAATAATGCAATCTGGATTATAGTTGACTGATTGTCTAAATATGCTCATTTCCTTCCTATCAGAGATACATTGACTCTAGATCATCTTGATCACTTGTATGTTAACGAGATTGCAAGGTTGCATGGAGTCCCCCTTTCCATTGTATCTTATCATGATCTCAGGTTTACTTCTAACTTTTGAAAAGGCCTTCAGAAGTCATTGGGTACTGAATTAAATTTTAGTACAGCTTTTCATCCTCAATCAGCTAGGAAGTCAGAATGAAACATTCAGACCTTGGAGGATATGTTACGTGCTTTCTCGATGGATTTCCCGGGATGTTGGGACCAACAACTTTCTTTGGTTGAATTTTCTTATAATAAAAGCTTTCATTCCAGTATACATATGGATCCATTTGAGGCATTATATGGAATGAATTGTCGAACATCAGCATTCTGGGATAAAGTAGGTGAAAGAATGCTGATTGGACCAGAATTGGTAGAAGAGATGGAAGAGAATGTTTAGTTTATTCAGAAGCACATGAGAACAACTCAATGTAGACAGAAAAGTTATGCAGCTAACTGGAGGAAGGATCATTCTTTTAAGGAAGGTGATCATGTCTTTATCAAAGTTTCTCCATTGAAATGTGTGATGCATTTTTGTAAAAAGGTAAAGATGACTCCGAGGTTCATTGGACCTTTTGAAATTCTAGATAAAGTTGGATCAGTTTCATACATAGTGGCTTTACCTCCATGTTTATCCCAGCTACACAATGATTTTCATGCTTCGATGAATGTATATACAAGATCCATCTCATGTTTTGAGCCCAGAGGTAGTTCAATTGGAAGAGAATCTCTCTTATGAAGAACACCAAGTCCATATTCTTGACCCTAGAGAGCAAGTGTTGTGGAATAATGTAATTCACCAGGTAAAGGTTTTGTGGAAAAACCATATGGTTGAAGAGGCAATGTGGTAATCTGAAAATTCTATGAGGGATAAATACCCCCACTTATTTTGATAAGTGAATAAAAATTTCGAGGACGCAATTTCTAAAAGGTGGAAGTATGTAACATCCCATGTAAAAAAAGAATAAGATATTTTTATACTTATTTATAGTTTTGAGTTAAATATTATTTTTACATTAAATGGGTTTCTATGTTCGATAGCGTGCCTGATACGCAAAAACGAGTTTCGTTGGAATCTTATGTCGCACACTAGTAATATAATATTATTTTTTTAAATGGTAGTTAACTACTAGCCATTTTATTGGAAGGAATTAATGAAACTAACTACAATATGATTATACATGTTTGTTAAATGTATTTACATTATCCAATAAAATTTTAGAGACCTAAAATGCGAATGAATATAATTATAAACATAATTTATATTTAAAGGCTGATTTACACCCTTTTAATGGTGAACCCACATTAAATATTGTTTTGTTCACTTTAATACATTCAAATTAACAAAATAAAATCTTTCTTTAAAATAGGTACATCAAAATTTACTTTGTGTAATTTTTTGGAATTTTTCCGATAAAGTTCATTTTTTAATGAATAGTCAAAATATGGCATTTTATTTCAAAAGAGCCTTTTAATTTAATTTATTCATATGGTTATATTATCTTATTAATCGTTTTTAAAGTTATATTAAAATATATTTTTACAATTGATTCTAATATTGGTCATTGGAATTTATTTCACTTGGAAATTGGATATAAACAAGTATGAATCTTTTGATAGTTTTTGTTTATTAAAAACATGATACTTGTTTTAACAATGAGAATTAATTTTACAATTATTTAATTCCACTTCTATGTTTATATGTTGGAAAAATAGACATAAATTTTCAATTCATAATATCAAATATATCTTAGTCTGAATTTTTTTTATTTTTCTGAAAAACTTCAATTTTTGATGAATAGTGAAACCACTTAGTGGTAGATGAAAAACTGACTTTTTCATTTAAATGAAATCTTACCACTTTTGTGAATTTAATTTTTAAAATCTGACATACATGGTTGTTATTAATAATTAAAATGTGGTTCAATAAGTTGAAAATAATTTTTGGTGTATAGTAACTTTTGACTTTTATTTACCGCAGTTAAAGGTAGATAGGGTAATTCAAGGTTAAAAGAATATTATAATATTTCCAAATTACATTAACACTTTTCCAAACCTTATTGGTTGAGTCATTAACGACCATGGGAATATTTGGGTTGATTTTGGGAACCCATTGAGCCACTTGGGAGTGATAATGACAATTTAGATTAATTAACTTAAGGTAAAGGAAAATATGACCAAAGAAACTTTCTTTTAGTAAATTAATTTTTATAAAGAGTTATAGAAATTATCTTTTTCACTATAAATATTCATTGGAAATCGGAAATTATTTCCTACATGATAGATTTTTTTTTATAATTTTTAGACATCTAATAAATTAAATTATTCATGACACAATAATGATGCAGTATTTAACTCATTAATAAATGATTTAAATAAATAAGATTATAATGATTAAAATATTATTCAAAACATGTCCAATTCTGATTGGATGATTTTTTTTCGACCATAAGTCATCTTATCTTCGACTATAATTATTTTAGGACCTTTATAAACTGAATATCATTATATAGTAAAATAACATTTTCACACTTTCCTAAAGAGCCCCTCCTCTCCCTTATAAAAGAGGACCACATCTAACCAATTCCACACACCTCTCAAGACATTTGGCTCGTGCAAACTCTTCCCAATTCAGCTCCCAACATCCCTCTTCTCCACCCATAATCCTTACATTAGGCAGAAGGCACTTCAAGAAGTACTTCGGTTCAAACCATATGGAGTTACCCAATTTAAATGTAACAGTTTCTATTAAATTGTTTTCTTTTATTTTACTTATCCAATACCTAAAATATTTTTATTCCTTTATTTTGTAAAAACACTAGTATCTTTAATATTCTAGTATGTTTTTATGATAATTATTTTAACTACAATTTCACACACCTCCATATAATGTATGAAGAACATAATGTTTCTGTTGATGGAAAACTAAGGCCTCACGAAGGGATGATGGTTCAATTACATCTTACCGCCCTCATGGTAGCCATTATGATGGAACTATATTTATATATGATATATATTATGTTTATGATTTCTTTATTCTTCGGTACTTCCCACTTACATCACGACTTTATGGTTTCCACAGTGGGTAAATACGATAATCTCATTTGAGAAAGTGCGAACTACTGCCCCCTCAAAGTGATTTATTTCTTTAATGCCTTATGTGGGATGTATAAATGATGAAGTTAATGATATTATATATGATATTATTATGTAATTATAATATACCTATGTATCATTATGTTTTATTTCCATTAAAATAATAAATAGAAATGAAAGTAGCATTCATGCGTACGTACGGCTTACCGTCTCCATGAACGGTGCATTTCATTTCACACGTATAAATGTTATGTACTATTATGAAAACATGTATATAATGGATATATATATGATATATATGATTTAAAAATCATGAATATCATTCTGGATATAATGAACCTTTGACCACTTGGACAACTTGTAAATATAAGGTGTTCATTTTTTACTCAAGTACCAAATATCGAAAAAATTAACGTTATTAACATAAATTATTCTATAATGTTTATAACTTGGTAATAAGTGATATAAAATGAATAATAAACTTGAAAGGGTTCTCAGTAAAGTAGAAAATTGAATTTAGTTTATTATTCAGGATATTAATGAACAACCGAGTCAAGTCGGACACGAGGTAAGGGACTTCATCTCAATCTCCTTTCATTGAGGCATTTTGAGTTTTATACACAACTTTATTTTATATTGTTTATAAAAAACTTTTACTTTTCATTTTATTCAAATAGAATCTTTTTATAAGAAGCATTTTACTAAATGACAAAAATGAATGTTTTTTAACGTAAGCAGTGATAATGACCTTTCCGCCGCCGCGATTATTATTTGATCTTTTGCTTCCTTAACAAGCCGGAATGTTTTTAAAAGGAAAAACAAATACCATATACTCTTTTTATATATTTTGGTTTTCAAAAAGATTTTTAGAATGGATTTATTATTTCAATATCTTGAAATGATATTTTATTATTTCAATGTGGAAATATTATCTTTCATTTATGCTTATGTTATGTGTTATGATCATGTTATGGTCCTTGGGAATTATTTACGTATATGGGTGGTTCTGTGAGAATCCTAGGGAGGGTGAGCCCGAGATAGCTCTCCAATGAATTGGGTAACATGATAGAGGTAAACGTGAATGTTTCTCCTAAGAGAATTTAGAGAATATACTGTGATGGGTATTCCAAAGTAACTCCATATGTAGCTGTGATGGCTACAATGTAAGTATGATATAGATTCCACAAGTTACCATTATGATTTATGATATCTATGTGTATTTAAAAAATATTATGATTTCAAGAGGTTATTAAATTATTTCATGTTTTGTATGTATTTATGAACAAATGTTTTCATTCTTTTTTTTATAACCCTTACTACAATTTTTATACTCATCCCATGTTCTGAAATGTTTTCACATGACTTAAAGATGAATAGGGTCAAGGATGGGATAAAGGTAAATTCAAGCTGTCTAAAACATGGAACTAGATATGACTCTTTTTTCAAGAGTTTTGATTTTAGGAAAAAAATGGAAACTGTGTAGATATGTCAACCATGTAATCTTTTGAGATGTAATAGTTATTTTCTAATTCTCTAAAACTATAAATCTGAAAAGATCCACAATGTGAATTATTCATTTAATTAAATATTATGTAAGGTTTAAGGTCAAGTCCTTATATGGATCACACCCTACAATGGTCGTGGTCTTCAGAGTTAGGACACAAATAGTCATGTTCGTGTTTCCTGGGTGGGGTGATTGCTTCTCGTGATGTTTTACTATAGAACACTATCCTCACTTGTTACACATGACCATGATGTATCAGTCTCAAATCATGGCATTAACACCTCTTTCAGAATACTATTGTTCCATATAGGTGAACTGTGACTCAAAATGTAATCCTTTTTATCTTGCATCAATATATCAAAAAGCATTTGAATATCAGACATGACCCTTCTTGCGTGAAGAATCTGAGGATTTTTTATCATCTGCATCCCCCGTGTAGAATCAGCCGCTTCCCAGCCATCATTAGTTTTCTAAGCACCCATCATCGTCAGGTCACAATATTTATAAGGGGGACTTCACAGAATAATGGTCATTCAACATTCATGATAGTTTTTTGTGCTCAATATGGTCTTATGAAGTAAAGAAAGGCCTGGCTATGTTCAGTGCAGGAAAAAAATGGCATCCACGTGAAAGAGCATGTAGTAATGTGCAATATGCATAACAAATAAATGACCTTTCACACTAAATGTAGGATCATTCACTCATTAGAGAAAATCACCTATCACATGGGAAAGTCAATGTATGGAGCCCCCCCCCCCTTAGTGTATTTATAGGGGCAGACCTGCCCTTTCGCATGTTTAGAAGTGTTTTTCATTCTGAATGGTCATTAATGCGTGAACCACCGTGTAGCATTATAATCTTCAACAATTCCATCAGAACCCATCATTTAGGACCCCATTCATCTTTGATTTTGAAGGGGGGATTTTTTTTCACTGAACATTAGTTGAGGACATGAATGGGTGTTTTTTTGAAAACCATATACATATTTTGAATATGGAAACAATCCTGAGATTTACACTAGAGGTGCACCTAAGACCTAAGCTCCGATCAAGAATTTGGAAAGTGGTAGCAAGATATTACATTCCCAATACGATGTTAAATGGGTTCATTCACATCAACTGGTTGAAAACATCAAAATAAATAGCATGAATAAAATTATATGGACACACAAGATTAGATTTTTCCTGATAGATCATACAATCCTAATGCACCGCCAAACACCACCTGTGCACCCTCACCTAGCGTGCCGCTACAAAAATTTTCATCTATAACTAGAATTTTACCCCCACACTTCGGGGATTGTTATGGAAGACAAAATTTCACTATACTACATAAATATGACCCTTCCACAACTACGTAAAAGACATGTTCTCAAGGTACTAGATCTTTCGTGATAGTTCTCTCATGGGTCCCCCTTCGAGTGGGCCCAATAGGGAATTTCCATCTCCCATCGCCATTTACTCCAAGGTAATTTCACCCAAAAGATTCCTCTTGAACACTTTTTTTCCCATCAATCATTCTAATCATTCACACAAGCTTCCCCCTTACGTGAAACCACTCGATTTGCGCACAACCTTCTAATATTGCGCACATTCCCACATCTTCCATGGAACCCTTAGATAAATTTTAGGACCAACCTTGTGAGTTCCATGTACCATCCTTAACATAAAGCATCATGTTTGATCCCTTTTTATGCACAACACCCTTGTCATATGAATAATTAATGTCTGTGTCCCTCTATTCTTGTATGATGTGATTTACAAGTCATATAGGGAGTTCTTTATGTTTAGTTTCTTTTTCCCATGATTCTATGCATATGAACGCTAATGGCTGTTGCTTATTCCCATAGCCATGATAATGTGATCCCCTAAATTGATCATTCCACAACCCCATCGCTATACATAAATTCTGGGGCCTTTATTCAACAAGGGTTAAAGTGAACCTGTTATGTATGTCATAGGGGTGAGAAGTGGATCCTCACCATCTAAGATGTAGGAAGTTCATCTTCCAAGAACCCGAATCCCTAACTCATGATGTTAAATTGTGATCACTGCAAAAGAAAAATTCCAAGAGAAGACTACGAGGGGGATGAGCACTAGCACCTTCACACTCCCCTCTCCCTATGAGCATTGTCATGATGAAACCCTCAGACAGTATTTTCATAATCACTAACCCAACATGACAGGGTGTTTCGGGTAACACATCCATATCCTCCTCAAAAATCTAGACCCCAGGGTGGGATTCCCTCTTAGAGTAAGCCCATGTATCCTCTTTGGCTTACTATCCATGTGTATGAACTTCTCAATTCGTCACAACCGCACCTTTCCACCACAATCGCCAGGCCCGTTGTTGACTCTTTTTTATCACACCAAGCATGACTCACAAGAGATTAGAGTATGAATTGAACATGTCATACTCTTTTGCCCAACATAGTGTTTAAGCCCCATCCCCCATCCTACCAATCTATGTGGAAATTAAATACTCCTATTTTTTATAAAGGTACATGGGAAGAGTTCATGAGGTTCAATACCATCATGCAATGATCAATACCACTTCACCTCAGTTTACCCTCATCCCGCATGATGTTAAACTTCATTCCCCCTTTTTTCATGCATGTCACTAACATTTATTCTTTCAAACTATGTGGGTATTGATCCTTCTCTCCAAGACATGGAAACTAGGAAGCCTCTCTGAGGTTAAACCCTAAATATAGGTAAACATAAAAAATAACCATTGATGGGACCCACGTCCTTTGACTTCGCCTTAGTGGTATCAGACTAGTTCCTAGGAATCTAGTCATGTGTAAGCCCCACACTCAATCTATACACCTCCAAACAAGAGTGTCCCTCTTACGATGCATTGATAACCACGCGTAAACACCAAACATGTCTTTGGGTCACTGTCTTTTGTGTACTCCCCAATAAAATGCCCACATATCTAAACTATGTGGACATTTATCCTTTACCCTTTTGATAATGGTATGTAGGAAGCCTCACTGATGTTCAATACCATTAGTCTTGTTTAATATTTGTATCTCCCTTGAGCCTTTGTGTTTTGGGAGGGTAATGCCCCCACCTGAAGGTTCTCTATCATTACAATCTCATCCATTTGTCAATTATCACTAGATTCCTTCTCATGTGACTCAACACCCCATTTGCAATACAAAATGGACTTTGATTCCTTTCATGTGGAAATGTCTGAAACCTCCCTAAGGTTCCTGCCAAACACTGTCAACTTTCCATTGGTCATCAGTTCCATCCCAACCCATTCCATCCTTAGACACTTCATCTATATCCATCTTGATTTTTCCTGTCCCTCCATATCCCAATGAAATCATGAAATTTATTCAAGAATCTAACCACGTGTATTCCAAATTCATCTCATTTATCCTTTAAATCTCTCAAGCAACTAACCACATGTAAGCCCCAACATGTCTCTGGCTTTTTGTACATTCCATACATCTCAATTACATGATTCACCCTATCAATATACATGGGTTTTCATCACCATCACTTATACAGGGTATGAAGGGTGCCTCCATGAGGTTCAATACCATCAAATTGTTAACCTTAGTATCCTAATTGTAGAGACCTAACAATCATATGATATGCCCCTTATAGTGTTCAGATCAGCCTTTATGGAGTGATATCTTCCTTCTATGTGACAGAACACCATAGATCTATCCTCATGTGAAATATAGATGCACCCATATACTAAACCTATTAGGTTCTCCCTCCTAGCGATGTACCCATATGATCTACTCCAATCAGTTTTACTATTAGTCGGATCCATCTATGCTAGACGTTAAACTCACAGCATAACCCATGTTTAACTGGGTAAGCTGTGGAAAACCATGGAGACAATACAATGGAATATAATTCCCCTTACTCAACATGGGATGCCTCACACTTCTGCTCCCTCAAGAATCCATATCATTAGGGGATGACATCCAGATGTACCAGTGTTCTAGGGCCAAGAAATGCCAATGATTCCCAACATGACTACTCCAACGACCTAAGGTTACTTCCATGACATGACCCCATGGAATGTCTTTAAAGAAGTAGTGTAATTAACAATCATACACATAGTTATTGAATTGGTTAGAATTTCATAAACAATGTCATAATAATTATGGGAGACCTGGACTAGGTGATGAGTTCTAATGAGGAATCCACAGATGAGGAGACTGAAATCCCATCATCTCATTTCAATCAAGGAGAAAACATTGCTGAATAAGAGATGGGTGATGCCTGACTTTGTAATATAGGAATGTAGGGAACCAACTAGCGCATCCCCATGGATAGATGTGCACCCTGAAAAATCATTGTAAATAGAGTATCTTGTTTTTTTATCAAAATGTATATAGTTATGTGAAAATCATCAATCATGGACATATAAAAAAAATTATCTCTACAAAAATACCACATTATCCAAGTTTTTATAACATCATCAATTCAAATTGGGATTCCATAAATGAATTCACAAAGGGTTTCAGAAATTTCATATCCCATTTCTTCATATTCTAGATATGCACAAATCCCCTTTTTCGATGGTCCACATCTTACAATATCATATTTCACAACACCTTTTTCATTGTCGCATGAGGTTAAATAGATTTAAGTACAGTCCATCCTATATGTCCTTTAAAATACATGAATTCACAGGTTATATACTATGTAATCTTCTTAAATCAGATTATAATACATTTATGAGTCTGAATATGGGGTTATATGAATCCAAAATGCAAATTTGGTTTAACAATCTTACTCATTTATCAGAACTTTCTTTTTATTTATTCTTATCATCACAATAAATATTGTCAATGAAAAATTTAATAACCCAATATTAGATGAAAATATAATAAATTTTAATAATTGTTTATGGGACTTTTTTAATTCACACAAATTATTTCTGTGACTTCCCTATAATTGTGTGGATTCAACTGATTTTCCATTTCCCCTATGTACGAGTCAGATATTTCTAATGATTTTTTAAGATTTTTTTGTGGCTTCATTCATTCTATCAAAATATGTTTCAATTTCTATAATTTTATTATCGGATATTGAAAGAAAAATTATCAATTATAAATCTAATTCCTTCCATCTGTATGGTTTTACCATTCACATCAGGCTTTTCACTAATGACTGAAATCTAGGTTGGATATTTTTTATTATATTTCACCTCCATATAAGTTATATATATGATGAATTATCTATTAGAAATATGTATTGGTTTATTCTAATTATAAATGGATATATAGTGTTGTTCATATCTTTTATATTTTAGCCAACCCTAAATCCCATTCTTATGATTCTACCTCTCATCGTAGATTCTCTTCCTTCATTTGGGTTGATTTTATATTTTAATTTACACTAATTTATGCATATTTTAAACATTTAAATACTTGTGGAATTAAAAATACTATTTTTATAAAATTAGTGACATTTAAAATTTATGTTCACGACCTATCCGAAAATATTCATCCACTTCCACTACCATCCTACCTTAAATAATTACCCAATCCTTCTTATTCCAAACTTGTACTATACTAACAACCTTCTTAATATTCCCTTTCCATATAAAATTCATTTTAAATTTGGTATTTGAGTTATCATATTTAACTATTTCATCTGGTCATGATTTTATTGAAACCCCCTATACATTCCATGATTGTGGTATTGTTTTTGTTTGGATATTGACAATATTTGAAAATGTATTTGGTCATTAGAGGTAACCAATTTTTTTTGAATTATACAAAAAGGACGAGATAAAATAATTGTATCCCATTATGTGATGATTTTGTTTTCCATGTATAATTGTCAATAATATATTTATGATATGTTTGTGAAATCCCGTATTATAATAATACCAATTATTTATTTAAAAAAACCTAGAAATTAAAACAATGAATCAAAATAAATGTCTTTATGTATTAGAGTTTGTGGGTCTTATTCAATGATATGTCTCATATCATTATAGTAATTTATTTGGTATATAATGGTATAGATCCAAACAAATGGGATATATATAGTTAATCATAATACAAGGAGGGGGTAATATTTATATTATTAATAATAATCTCTTGATTAGGGATGCATACATCTCCATATGAAGTGAATGAAATCTAATATCGATTTGGTCATTATAATTGTACCTTTGGAACCATTTATGTCCCACATAGAAAAACTAGTGTGGTTCCTTTTGTGTACATGTAAATGTGATCAAATAAGGCCACTCTTGGATTGTACATACACAACCAATGATGTGACAATTACGGTATATAGACAAAAACCAATGATATTCCAATCAAGATCTTGAAACAAGGACAAATGATGTCAAATTTATGGGCATATAACTAGGACCAATATTGTCATATAGTTTAATATCAGCCAAATATGACCATTTTTAAGAATACATGAGTCATACTATGTATTTTTCATAGTAAAAGAGTTCTAGGAATATTAGATTTCTTTGAATCCACTGTATATTTATCCTACCAGTAATAATAAAAATGCATATTATCAATTTTAAAATATTTTCATCTTACTATATATTCCACGAAACATATTTTTGAAGAACCTATCACTCAAATATGGTCATTGGTCATCATGTACATGTGTATTTAATTTCATTATTTTTATATTAAAGGGAGCCAATTTACAATTTACCTTATTCACATCCCTTGTTAAAATCAATTATAATTTAAAAGACCCACCCGAGTTGTTACCTCCAATGATCTACTAGAGAGAAGAATTATAATGTTTCTCTTTCACACCATAAACTACAATTGATAATATTTGTGTGATTTCATTATTGGTATCTTATAGAATAATGTTTAATATAAAATAGTGGTATATTTAAGTTAATAACTCATTTTTTACCATAAAAAATATAAAACCCATGTCAGTATAATTAATTTTAATTAAATTTTTTTTGAAAATGGAGTTAATTTCAATTAATGATTTAATGGGATGTTCAATTTGACACTCAATAATTATTTTATTTGATTAGTTGAAAATTTGTTCTAAAATTACCAAATACTTCTGTTCATGGATTATATTATCCCTTGGTCAATATAAATCACTATATCATAAATTGAAAAACCCTAAGAGATCTAAGAAAGTCATTAGAAGAAAGGAAATGTATGAGTTAAATGAAATTAAAAAATTCAGTTAATTTCCTTATGGATCCTCCAACTATAAGACACATTGTTAATAAAATTGAATCTAAATTGATAATTATACATATCAAAATAAATTCATAATAAAATTGACACTTACATGGATGAGATTATTAATAAATTTTATTCGCATCCTTCTTCTCTCAATTCCTCACCCATTAAGTGGATTTGTCACACATGGTGGAAAACCCCAATATAAGTCATACTTGAAATATCTAATAAAGTTTGTAAATTAAATAATGATCAAATTAAAATAATATTAAAATTATTAGAAAAATATTTATATTATTTGGAAAATGGAATGTTGAATGTAATGATATGATATTGATATCAATATAAATGTACATAAAAATAAGAAATTAAATATTAAAAACAAAAAAGGATGCATCAGATCATGAAAACCTACCCAATTTTTTTATATACACCAACAAAATCACAACACAATGAAATGTATCATGGAATATAATATTCATCGAATTTGAAAACATAAAATGCATTAAAATAATCATTTTACAATGAATGAAGTCAAAATTTGACATTTTAATCCAATTTTCATTTAATCTAACATTGGATGAAAAATTTCAATTTAAAAAACATCGTGTTATCCTTACATAACATCTATTCCATGGAAACTATTACATATTATCCATTAACCTTACACATTAACCTAAAATCTCTTACATATTATATTATAAAACCATATATATAGTACAGTGAATGTAATTTTGTAAATTTATAATTAATGTAAGAAATATACCAAATTTCATATTAAAAAATCCCACCACTTTAATAAGTAATAAATCTAATTTTAGAAAAATAAAATTAATTATATTCTTCATGTTAACATAAAATATATATATATATATAATAATGTCTTTAGAAATATTGTAAGCTGTCAAACACCCTATTTGGGTTGTCCAATTTCCCCAATGGTTTGAGAATTATGACCCTAAACATTATTATCTGCTCAAAGATAAACTCTATAATAGTATTGAGATGATATGTAATGTAACGACCCGACCCCAGTTACCCAGAGTCAGTGCATTATTACATAACATTGGCATGATCACAAGAAATATAAAATATCAAAAGGCCGATTGGTTTAATAGCCTTGGAAACACTATATATATTCATAACGTTTTTCATTACATCATAAAGTGAAAAACAAATACAACAACATATTGTCTCCATATTCCACACTATATCCCCACATACTATCCCAGTTGGTCATTCATAAATTACTTCTTCACATCCTGGAAAAAATAAATCATGTAAAAGGGGTGAGCTCAAATTCCCAGTAAGGATAACAATACAGCGGAAACATTCATAAATAAGAATAAACATTTAAGGAAATGTATAACTAAAACAAACGCCTTTTAAACTTGAACTTCAACATAGTATGGCAAAAATAATATGAAATAATGCCATTTACTTTCTCACATGGATATTCTACTAATCAAATAATCACATTAAATATCAATAACCACTTTCATAATGATGGAATGCATAATGCCAGACTATCATAACCACATAGCCAAGGACCCGTGCCAAGACTAGAAATAAGATTTTGTCAAGGCCTTATGCCAAGACACTAGTTTGTCTCATAAAACCTACCGATGCATCGAGGAGCTATAGCGAGCTCCACCCGTCACATATTAAGTCCAGTGCATTACCATATGAAAAGGTTTAAGCATAACATAAACATTCGAATTAAAAATAGCATACGAAATGTAAATACTTAATCCATAAACCATGAATGGTATAAAAATAACACATCCACAGTAAAAAATATCACAAAACCATCAATACAATATAGAATTTTTGTTTCATAATAAATAAACTTCAAATAAGCGTAAAATCTATCAAAGGATGTTGACATAGATGAAATCAAAACTCTTTTTAGAGAAATATCTCTTTCTATTTTGAAATCATTTAAGAGTCATATATTTATAAAATAAAACATTCTATTTGAAAATATTCCTATAAGCTTGTAAGGGAAGGTTCAGTGATTTTATAACAGCGGAAAATAGCTACACCCTCCGTATAAATTAAAAAAACATTCTTACCTTAATTTTGTCGAAAAGGTTAAAAAGCACCTTGTTTGGAAAACAACGGAAATATTCCTTTATAAAACTCTTATAAAAATTCAAACAAGGGTATAAATGAATTTAACCAATATTCTAGTAAATAGTAAAGAAGTTTTGAAATACATTTTTTAAGAAACATGGATGTGGATGATAAAGAGATCCCATTAGATTATTACGTATAAACAACCTCAGATAATGAAGAGATTGCGAAATAAACCCTTACCAATTTGGTAACTTATGAAACATACAACCCATGAAAGAGGTATCATACAATGAATATGTAAATACACATAAATTAAAGTGTATTACAAAAATAATACAATTATGGGAAGTACATACACCACACAAAAGGTAATAGTGGCAATATGGCATGAATCTCACAGGAATAACGAGTGAGATGAAAACCCCTTACCTTGTACTTTTCCTTGGTTGGGGTAGGTTAACCACTTTTATAATGGTGAAATAATTGTTTTTAAATTATACAAGAATCATATATTTTAATATGATATCATATATGATCTTTTAACATGGATTTGTTAATAATATCTTAGTATTACTGTTGTTTTGGGTGTTAACATACTCGTTTTATTTTATATGTTTTGTTATGTAAGCCATGTTTTTCCTAGATAGGTTGTTTTTTAATCATATCCAGAATTTTATCAAGACATTATATACTATTATTAATCATCAAATGAGAATTATACTTGAATGGATACGATGGAGAATGAATCATATCACGTTCGTGGAGACGGTAGTCCGTATGTACGCACGAGCGATAATATCATTCTTTTGATATTTAAATAATATATACATGAATTGTATAACATATATACAGAATAATTATCATGTTATATTTATTATTTATATGAGTTAAACATCATTATTATACCCATCCAAATAATAATTTATTAAATAAAAATTACACCATGACGTGGAGACGGTAAGTCGTACGTACGCACGTATGGTGACATGTTATTCAAAGGATGGATAGAATACTGAATATGGTTGTACCATATTTATAATAACATCACAGTATATATAAGATACTAGAGTTATAATTTTATAATGGTAATAAAAAAGAAGGAAGAAGTGGAAGAAGAAAGGAACTTGGAAAAGGGTGGTGAAATCATTACCTCTTCTTCGGGTTCTTCCTTTTGATTTGATCGAAAGGGCTCTTAGGTTGGCTTTCTGACTAATGTAAGGCCTCTAGGATGAAGTGAAGGAAGTTGAGAGAGTATTTGGGCAGAGTTTGGCCGAACCAAAAGGCTTTTAATGTGTGAATTTGTGAGAAGGGGGAGTGCCCTTTTATAAGAGGGGTGAGGGCACCTTTGGAAAAACTAGAAATATTATTTTATAATAAATTCATATTCGGTTTCTAAGGGCTCAAAAGTGAATTATTTAAAGATTAAGGTGGGGATACGTTGACAACCACTCATCCAATATAATTTAGACAGGTTTGTGTTATTATATTAACCTTATCATTAAGTATTAACTCTTAGTTAATTAGTTTTACTTTTACGATGTCTCTTTGTATTTTTATATTATATGGTTAATTAACTTATGATATACCTCCAAGATACCCCCCAAGTGGTCCATTAATGATACACCTATCATGATGTAAGTCTCTTGGCCGAACCTTAGTTTTTTAGGAATTTAATATCAATTAATAATATAATATTTATTTTCAAAACTCTTTTATGTCAATTTTGACACTATTTGGAAAATTGATTTTTGTGAAAATCATAACAGAATGATTATATCAAAAAAAGCCAATTTAATAAATCCTAATATTTCATATTATCCTAGAAAATTAGTGTATTTCATTAAAAGTCTCAAATTATATTTATTTGGTTATTTATAATATCAATTATTTTAATTTTTCAATATTATGGAAATTACTACATCATCATTGTGTCATAAATAAATTAAATTATTTAATGTCTAAAAATTATAAATAAAATATAAATATGTAGAAAAAGGTTTAAGCTTTTAAATTAATTTTTACAATCAAATTTATCTTATGTAGAACCCTATATTAAAAATGATTTAGTAAATAAACATTGATTTTAACTCTTTTAAATCTTCTTTGAATTAAATAATAATAAATGTCCTAATCTAATCCAAGTGGACCTAAATGATAATATTTTATTCCTAAGGTTGTTTTTGGTCGAGATACACTTGTATAATAGAATTAGGACATGTGTTAGGGTAATATTAATATCATTTTTACACTTAATTACCCTATTTACTTTTAACCGTGGTAAATAAAAGTAAAAAGTTACTATTCACCAAAAAAATATTTTCATCTCATTGAACCACATATTACTCCTTGATATTAACCGTGTCTCTCGGATTTTCGAAATTTCAATCACAGAAGCGGTAAAATTAAGTTTTATGAAAAAATTCATTTTTTTAACGACCACTTAGTAGTTTCACTATTCATCAAAAATTAAAGTTTTTCCGAAGAATGCCAAAATTTCACCCTAAGCTATAATTGATATTCCGAATTCAAAAATGATGTCTATTTTACAAAATTCAAAACATATAAGTTTCATTAATTAATTTTATAATTAATTCCCACTGTTACAACAAATAGCTTGTTTTTAAGAAACAATATATATCAAAAGATTGGCCATTGTTTATGTCCAATTTAAAGTGAAATTAATTCTAATGAACACCATTGGATAAAATGGTAAAAATATATTCTAATTATACATTAAAACCACTAAATAAAATAATTTATCACTATAAATTATTTTCATTAAAAAAGTTGTTTTTATGTATTTTTCAGTATTCATAAAAATTAGAAGTTCTCAGAAAAATATCAAAAATTAAACATAGGATAATTTCGATATTTTGAATCCAAAAATGAAGTCCATTTTGAAATATAAAATATATATAATTTCAAAAAGTAGGTATTACAATTCATAACGGCCAGTTTGATTGGTTGTGGTGTGTTAGAACTCGATGTTGCATGCAACACACGCTATCACATTATTCCAAGAGAAGTGTACCTTAGAAGCTTGGGGTGTTACATTCTTTCCTCCTTCAAATACTTTCATCCTCAAAATTTCTAGAATACTACCCCACGAAAAGACACGTGTGGTTCTTCATCATAAGTTCCTCGGGTTCCCATGTTGCCTCTTCCATCTTATGGTTTCTCCACTCGACTTTTACCAGACGAGTCGTCCGGTTTCTCAGTACTTGTTCTCTCGTATCAAGAATCTTGACGGGCTCTTCGAAATAAGATAGATCAGGTTCCAGTTCTAATTCCTCATAGGTGAGTACATGTGTTGGGTCAGAAATGTGTTCCCTTAATAGAGATACGTTGAACACATCGTGAACTTTGTACAGACTTGGCGGCATTTCCAAACAGTAAGCTACAGCCCCAATTCGTTCTAGAATTTTGAAAGGTCCGATGTACTTGGGACTCAATTTACCTTTCTTACCAAAATGTATGACTCCCTTCCATGGATATACCTTCAAGAAAACATGATCACCGACTTGAAATTCCAAATCCTTCCTTCGATTATCGGCATAGCTCTTTTTCCTACTTTGAGCTGCTTTGATATGGTTTTGGATTACCTTCACCTTTTCCATCGTTTCCTCCACCAGTTCTGGGACTACACGTTTTCTTTCACCAATGTTATCCCAACAGGTTGGTGTACGACATCTCTTTCCATATAACGCTTCATATGGTGCCATCTGAATACTCGAATTGAAGCTATTGTTATAGGAAAATTCTACCATAGGTAAATATTGATCCCACATACCTAGAAAGTCAAGTGAGAAGGATATCAACATGTCTTATAAGGTTTGAATAGTTCATTCTGATTGTCCATCTATTTGAGAGTGGTAGGTAGTGCTCAAATGAATTTCAGTATCCAAGGATTTTTGAAGACTTTTCCAGAATCTTGAAGTAAAACGGGGATCACGATCAGAAACAAATGATAGGGTTACTCCATGAAGTCTAACAACTTCATTAATATATAGTTTTCTAGATGTTCTAGTGGTATATCTTCTCTTATAGCATGAAAATATGGTGACTTGGTAAGACGATCAACAATGACCCATATTGCATCATTCCATCTAGGAGTCTTTGGTATCCCCATGATAAAGTCCATCGTAATATTGTCTCATTTCCACTTTGATATTGGAAGAGGTTGCATGACTCCTCTATGTTGTTGACTTCCAGCTTTCACTTGTTCACAAACCATACATCTTGACACAAAATCAGCAATCTCCCTCTTCATGTTGTCCCACCAAAAAGGTACCTTCAAATCTCTATACATTTTGGTGCTCCCAGGGTGTATAGAGAAATTGGAACTACAAGCATCATCCAGAAATTCCTTTTTTAGTTCAGGTATATTGGGAACACAAAGTCTCTTCCCGAATTTCAAAATTCCATCTTCATACACAAATTCCTTCAATCTCCCAACATTCACAGCTTTAATCATCTTTTGAAATTCTTCATCATCGGTCTAATAACACTTAATTATTTCTAGTAAAGATGGTTTGGCAACCATTTTAAAAAGCATTTATGTTTATCCTTCCTTGGTTATTCCCATGTCCCTCTTCACTAGATCCATGAAAATTGGATCCCTTTCAATTCTCATATTGTTCAAAAATCCATGGTCTTTTCATCTCAAAGCACCTGCCACCTTGTTTGCCTTCCCCGGGTGGTAGTGTATCGTGAAATCATAATCCTTGAGTAATTAAAGCCATCTCCTTTGCCTCATGTTGAGTTCTTTTTGTGAAAAAATATACTTCAAACTCTTGTGATCAGTATAAATCTCAAATTTTTCACCATAGAGGTAGTGCCTCCATATCTTCAAAGCAATGATCATAGCTGCTAACTCAAGATCATGTGTAGGATAGTTTTTCTCATGAATTTTCAACTGTCGTGATGCATAGGTAATAACCCTATCATTCTGCACAAGGACACAACCATGTCCTTTCTTCGATGAATCATTATAAATAACGAACCCAGCATTCCCCGATGGTAGAGTCAATATAGGAGCACTGACTAATCTTCTCTTCAGTTATTCAAAATATTATTCACACTCTTTTTTCCAAACAAATTTATCCCCTTTACGTTTGTGCTTTGTTAATGGGTTAGCCAACCGGACAAAATTCTGGACGAAACGTCGATAATAACCTGCTAAACCAATAAAACTGCACACCTCAGTTATACTCGTAGGTATGGGCCATTATTTGATTGCCTTGGTCTTAGAAGGATCAATATAGATTCCATCTTTAGAGACAATATGGCCAAGAAAAGAAATATCTTGAAGCCAGAATTCACACTTTCTAAACTTCCCATATAATTCATGTCTTCTCAGAGTCTTCAGAAAATGCGCAAGTGATTTTCATGATCTTCATAGCTTTTGGAGTATACCAAGATATCATCAATAAATACCACCACAAATTAATCATGATATTCCTTGAAAACTCTATTCCTGAGATCCACGAATACAAAGGGTGAATTAGTCAATCCAAAAGGCATTACAGTAAACTTGTAATGCCTGTACCTGGTTCAAAATGTTGTCTTCAGAATGTCATCCTTCTTTACTCACAACTGATGGTATCCAGATGAAAGTTCAATCTTTGAAAAGTATTTATCTCCATGAAGTTGGTCAAATAAATCATCAATGCGAGGTAGGGGATACTTGTTCTTTATTGTTATAGCATTGATCTCCATATAGTCGATACATAACCTCATAGATCCATCTTTATTTTTATCAAAAAGAACAGGGGCTCTCCATGGAGAAACACTAGGGCGAATAAATCTTTTATTACTCAATTCCTCTAGTTGTTTCTTTAGTTAAACTAATTCTACAGTGGCCATTCTATAAGGGGTCTTTGATATAGGCCTTGATCCAGGAAATAAATCAATGGAAAACTCAACTTCTCATTCTGGAGGATGTCCGGGTAAATCTTCCAAAAATACATTTACATATTCTTTCCCAATAGGAACATCCACTATTTGAACATTCATTTCCTCACCCATAGTCATTTCATTCTCTTCCTCCCCAATATTTGAATTTAGTTGAGATATTGGGGGTGGATCTAGATAATAATTAGGTGGTGACGATTCTTCTCTAAATATAATGTGTTCCTTATCATCATCATCAAAAATCGTATCCTCCTTCTTCTTACAATAAATCTTTGCATCATAGACCGAAATCCAATCCATACCGAGGATTATATCAAACATAATCATAGGGATGACGATGAGATCAGCAGATAAAGAACATTTATGTGCTCTAATGGGGACTGATTCACAAAATATTGTTGCAATGATACTTCCTTTAAGAGTTTTAACTGACAACTCCCATGTTAAATCAAATTGGAAATATCTAATTTTCATAGAAAATTGGAACGATATAAAGAAATGTGATGATCCAGAATCAAATAATGCATTTTCTAAACTTGAGGAAACCATTAAATTACCTGCCACCATATCTTTCGGAGCTTCTACCTCAGTAGTGGTGATAGCATAATCTTGGCCTTGATCCCTTGGCCTTTTATGAGGTAAGTTCCCCAGACAATTAGGATATTCAATTTCATAATGTGCCATCTCCCTACAATTTTAGCATTGAACATAGGTAGCTTCCTTCTTCCCATTGCATTCACGAGCTTGGTTGCATTTTTCACCACACTTGTAACAGACACTCATTCCCTTTAAGCAAGTACCGGGGTATTTCTTCCCACATTTACCACAGGATGGATATTCAACCTTAACCTTATTCCCCTTATTTCCTTTCCCAGATTTATCAGAAGATCTCTTCTTCTCTTTCATTTCTTTAAAGTCATAAGACTTAGGGAATTCCTTTTCGGTCCTGATAGCACATGAAACAATGTCTTCGTACGATGAGAAGGATTGTGAGTCTAATTCTCGATGGATAAATGGTTTTAACCCATCAAAGAAATGATCAATATTACTTCTTGGGTTACGTATATAATCTCCAGCATACCTTGCTAACCTTGTAATGTTAGCCTCATACTTTATGACAATCTCATCATCCTTTTTTATCAGACTCAGAAATTGCCTTTCCATATCTGCTCGATGGTCACGAGGAAAGTATTTTTCTAAAAACAGATCTTTTAACTCCCTCCATTCCATGTTTGATACTTCATAATCTTCCTTCGTGTTTTGAATCAATGACTACCATTGAACAACATCTCCAGTGAGGCGGTAAAATGCCATGATAACTTTTTCCCTTTCACTACTCCCCAAAGCCTGAAATATTTTCTCTAGGGAACTTATCCATTGCTCAGCTACTAATGGATTTGTAATCCCATTGAACGTTGGTGGTTGCTGCCTCATGAAGTGATCTAACATTGATCCTCCACGCTGCAGATCAGGGTGCTCCATACAGGTAAGGTTATTATTCATAACCTGAGAGAGTTGTTCCAGTATGTTGATTAGATGATTGGCACCAGTTGCATCACCAGCTCCACTATAATTATCTTCAGCAGGAGGGAAATCCTTACATGGAGTGCGTGCATTGATACTGTTTCCATTTCTTCCACTAGGCACCATTTCTAAACTATGTCAAAAACTAGATCAGTTTATGAATCAAAATATATAATTCCATACTTATAAAACACATAACATAAATTAACCAATTTATGGATATAATCCATAATCATAAAAAAAATGTTTTCTTTAAAGAAGCATATACTCATAAAACTTTCATAATTATTTGTAAAAAAAATGAGAGTTATCCTAAGAATATCCCCCGGGAGTGTCGTAACCAAGAGTGCAGCAAGGCCCGTTGTCCTGCACCAGTTCCCGTTCGAGTCTAGCTCAAAGAGGTGTTTTGGGGTTTTACCCCTAGGTACATTGTGCTAGAGCTTCCACTACCTGCTCATATCCAGACAGGGATGTATTGCTCGGAAAACTCACAAAATCTCTACAATACCAAAATTCTAGGAAGTTATTCTATACAAATCCTCAATGTTCGTCTTAGGTCTACGTGCTCTAATCAAAGTTTATCTAAATATAGATTCCAAGGATTGTACTAAACTTCATATGATACCAACTGTAATTCCCCGACCCCAGTTTCCCAGAGTCGGTGCATTATTACATAACATTGGCATGACCACAAGAAAGATCAAATCTATAAAGACCGATTGGTTTAGTATCCTTGGAAACACTAGATATATTCATAAGTTTTTACATTACATCATAAAGTGAAACACTACTACAACAACATATTGTCTCCATAGTCCACACTATATCCCCACATATTATCCTTGCAGGTCATTCATAAATTACTTCTTCACATCCTGGAAAAAATAATACATAGAAAAGGGGTGAGCTCAAATGCCCAGTAAGGATAACAATATAGAGGAAACTTTCATAAATAAGAATAAACATTTAAGGCAATGTATAACTACAAAAAGCCTTTTAAACTTGAACTTCAACATAGTATGGCAAAAAAAAATGAAATAATTCCATTTACTTATTCACATGGATATTCTACAAATTTAATAATCACATGCAATATCAATGACCACATTCATAATGATGGATTGCATAATGCCAGACTATCATAACCACATAGCCAAGTCCTCGTGCAAAGACTAGAAATAAGATTTTGTCAAGGACATGTGCCAAGATAGTAGTTTGTCTCATGAGACCTACCGATGCATCGAGGAGCTATAGCGGGCTCCACCCATCACATATTAAGTCCAATTCATTCCTATATGAAAAGGTTTAAGCATAACATAAACATACGTATTAAAACTAGCATACAAAATGTAAATACTTCATCCATAAACCATGAATGGTATAAAAATAACACATCCACAGTCAAGCATATCACAAAACCTTCAATACAATATAGAATTTTTGTTTCATAATAATTCAACTTCAAATAAGCGTAAAATCCATCAAAGGATGATGACATAGATCAAATCAAAATTCTTTTTAGAGAAATATCTCTTTCTAATTTGAAATCATTTAAGAGTCATATATTTATAAAATAAATCATTTTCTATGAAAATATTCTTATAAGCTTGTAAAGGAAGCTTCGACGATTTTATAACGGCGGAAAATAGCCGCACCCGCCGTATAAGTTAAAAAAACACTCTTACCTTAATTTTGTTGAAAAGGTTAAAAAGCACCTTGTTTGGAAAACGACGGAAAGATTCCTTTATAAAACTCTTATAAAAAGTCAAAAAAGGGTATAAATGACTTTAAACCATATTCTACTTAATTGTAAAAATGTTTTGAAAATCATTTTTTATGAAACATGGATTTGGATGATAAAGAGATCCCAGTAGATTATTACGTATAAACAACCTCAGATAATGAAGAGATTGCAAAATAAACCCTTACCAATTTGGTAACTTACGAAACATACAACCCATGAAAGAGGTATCATACAAGGAATATTTAAATACACATAAATTAAATTTTATTACATAAAGAATAAAATTATGGGAAGTACATACACCACACAAAAGGTAATAGTGGCAATATGGCATGAATCTCACGGGAATAAGTAGTGAGATAAAAACCCCTTACCTTGTAATTTTCCTTGGTTGGGGTAGGTTAACCTCATGTATAATGGTGAAATAATTGTTATTAAATTATACAAGAATCATATATATTAATATGATATCATATATGATCTTTTAACATTGATTTGATAATAATATCATAGTATTATCGTTGTTTCGGGTGTTAACTTACTCGTTTTATTTTATATGTTTTGTTATGTAAGCCATGTTTGTCATGGATAGTTTGTATCTTAATCATATACAGAATTATATCAAGTCCTTAGATACTATTATTAATCATAAAATGAGAATTATACTTGAATGTATACGATGGAGAATGAATCTTATCGCATTTGTGGAGACGGTAGTTCGTACGTACGCACGAGCGACAATATCATTATTTTGATATTAAATTAATATATAATTGAATGGTATAACATATATAAAGAATAATTATCATGTTATATTTATTATTTATATGAGTTACACATCCTTATTATAAACATCAAAATAATAATTTATTGAATAACAATTACACCACGACGTGGAGACGGTAAGCCATACGTACGCACGTATGGTCACATGTTATTCAAAGGATGGATAGAATTCTAAATATGGTTGTAAAATATTTATAATAACATCACAGTATATATAAGATACTGGAGTTATTATTTTATAATGGTAATAACAAAGAAGGAAGAAGTGGAAGAATAAAGGAAATTGGAAAAGGGTGGTGAAATCATTACCTCTTCTTCGGGTTCTTCCTATTGATTTGATCAAAAGGGCTCTTATGATGGCCTTCGGACTAAAGAAATGCCTCTAGGATGAAGTGAGGGAAGTTTAGAGAGTATTTGGGCAGAGTTTGGCAGATCCAAAAGTCTTTTAATGTGTGAATTTGTGAGAAGGGGGAGTGCCCTTTTATAAGAGGGGTGAGGAGAACCTTTGGAAAAGCTAGAAATATTATTTTATAATAAATTCATATTCGGATTCAAATGGCTCCAAAGTAGATTATTTAAAGGCTAAGGTGTGGATATGTCTATGAAAACTCAAAAAATAGAATATAGATAGGTTTGGGTTATTATATTAACCTTATCATTAAGTATTAACTCTTAGTTAATTAGTTTCACTTTTACAATGTCTCTTTATATTTTTATATTATATGGTTAATAAACTTACTATATAACTCTAAGAGACCCCAATGTGGTCCATTAATTATACACCTATCATGATATAAGTTTCATGGATTATCCTTAGATTTTTAGGAATTTAATATCAATTAATAATATAATATTTGTTTTAAAAACTCTTTTATGTCAATTTTGACACTATTTGAAAAATTGATTTATGTGAAAATCATAATAGAATGATTAGTTAAAAAAGTCAATTAAATGAATCCTGATATGTCATATTATCCTATAAAATAAGTGTAAATCATTAAAAGTCTCAAATTATATTTATTTGGGTATTTATAATATCAATTATTTTAATTTTTCACTATTATGGTAATTACTGCATCATCATTGTGTCGTAAATAAATTACATTATAAAATGTCTAAAAATTATAAATAAAATATCAATATGTAGGAAATATTTTTATCTTTATAATGAATATTTACAATCTAATTTATCTTATGTATAACCCTATATTAAAAATGTTTTAGTAAATACACTTTGATTTTAACTCTTTCAACTCTTCTTTGAATTAAATAATAATAAATGTCCTAATCTAATCCAAGTGAACATAAATGATAGTATTTTATTCCTAAGGTTTTTTTGGTCGAGATAAACTTTTTCCAATAGAATTTGGACTTGTGTTAGGGTAATATTAATATCATTTTTACCCTTAATTACCCTATTTACTTTTAACCGTGGTAAATAAAAGTTAAACGTTTCTATTCACCAAAAAATATTTTCATCTCATTGAACCACATTTTACTCCTTGATATTAATAGTGTCTCTTAGATTTTCAAAATTCCAATCACAGAAGTGGTAAAATTATGTTTTATGAAAAAAATTCAGTTTTTTATCTACCACTTAGTAGTTTCACTATTCATCAAAAATTGAAGTTTTTCAGAACAATGCCAAAATTTCTCATTAATCTATAATTGATATTACAAATTCAAAAATGATTTCTTTTTTACAAAATTCCAACAATATAAGTTGCATTAATTAATTTCATAATTAATTCCCGCTGTTACAACAAATTGCGTGTTTTTAAGAAACAATATATATCAAAATAAGGACAATTGTTTATGTCAAATTTCAAAGTGAAATTAATTCTAATGAACACCATTGGATAAAATGGTAAAAATATATTCTAATTATACTTTAAAACCACTAAATAATATAAGTTATCACTATAAATTATTTTTATTAAAAAAGTTGTTTTTAAGTATTTTTCACTATTCATTGAAATTGGAAGTTCTTAGAAAAATACCAAAAATTCAACTTAGGATAATTTCGATATTCTGAATCCAAAAATGATTTCCATTTTGAAATATAAAATATATATAACTTCAAATAATATGTATTACTATTCATAACAGCTAGTTTGATTGGTTGTGGTGTCACACCCGGACATCGCACCAAGGTATGTCTATTTATTATCATTATTATTTTTAATTTTTTTTTATTTTTATTACATGAGTTTAGTTGCCTTTTTATAATTTTCTTTTCGTTGGAAAGCATGGTGAGCACGAAACTGGTGGTGCGCACTTGCGCTGATAAATGGACGCGGGTTTGACGTTGCCCAACGCATAGGCATGGCACGGGTGAAGCCTTGTGTCCTGCCCGGTACGCGGGTGGTCTCACTTGGTATTATTAATATTAACGTCTTCAGCGGGTATTTATTTTATACTTATTTCCTTATGATTATAAATATTATTAGTATTTTTATCACTTTTCAATTTTTAATTTATATTATTAAATCCTTTAATCATTTTCAATTTAATAAAATTTTAATTACTATTATTGTGTATATACATATACATTTATATATATACATATGTGTATATATATATATACATGTATTTATATCTCTCCTTTTTTATTATCTTTATTATTTCTTTTCCTTTTTATTATTATTATTATTTTATTTAATTTTTTTACCCACCTAATCCTACCCTAGCCGCCACCCCCCTCCCTTCTCTTTTTCTTCCTTTCTTTTTATTTTTCTTCTTCCTTTCCTTCTTCCCCACGTCTTTCTTCTCTCCCTCTTTTCTCTCCTTCCGCCGCACCCTCTCCCCGGTTCACCCTCCCTCACCCGCAGCGCCTCCCTCCCTCTCCCTTCTTTCCCTTCTTCTCTTCTTCTCCTTCCTTTTTTTTCTTTTCCTTTCCTCCTCCTCTGTTTTGCTGGACTACGTTGCTGCGCCCCCCTCCCTGTTCGCCACGACTTCCCTTCGCAGTCCCTCCCCGCTCAGCCACCCTCCTCTCGCCAGAGATCGCACCGGATCCGCCCTACGCCCAGCCGGCGCCCCCTGCCGCACTCCTTTTTCCTCCTCCGACCTCGCCTCTCCCCTGCTGCACCCACGCCGGAACCGCATCGGCCACGCCATCTTCCTCCTTCGACCCCGCCTCTCCCCTGCTGCACCCACGCCGGATCCGCATCGGACCAGCCACCCCTCTCCGCCCCTGCTGCGCCCTGCTGCATCCACGCCAGACCCCCGCCCCCCTTCTTCTTCTTCTCTTTTTCTTATTCTCTTCTTCTTCTTCTCTCCTTCTTCTTCTCCTTCTCTTCTTCATCTTCTCTTCTTCTTTTTATCTCCTTCTTCTTCCTCTTCTCTTCTTCTTCTTCTTTTTATTTCTCCTTCCTCTGCTCCGCCACACAGGTTAGTTTTCTTTTTATTTATTTTAATTTATTCTGTTATTCTATTATATTTAATATGTTATTAACATTTTATTATAAAATTATAATTATGTGATTATTATTATTATTATAGCCTTGTTATTATTAATATGTTAATATTATTAATATATCATTAAAATAATTATTATTATGTTATTATTATTATTATGTCAATAACAATATTATTATTATTATATTATTATTGTTACGATTATTACATTATTATTATGTTATTTTTATTTTTATACTAATGTTATTATTGTTATTATTACCATGATAATATTATTATGTTATTATTTTTATTATTATGCTATTATCATTATTATTATGATTATGTTAGTATTATTATTATTATATCATTGTATTGTTATTATTATTATTAAAATATTATTATTAAGATTTCTATTATTATTATTATGTTATTATTATGTTATTGATATTACTATTATCATTTTCAAGTTATTATTATTGTTGTTATTATTATTATTATTATTATGTTAACATCATTATTGAGTCTGTATATCGATCTTCTGTTTTAGGACCTGTTTGACGGTGCAGTGTGGTGCGACCATTACGCAATGGGAGTTTTTGCGCCATGTCGTTTTCCCATTCCTATTTGAGGTAGGTGGTTCCAGGCCTTTGCATCATTTATATAATTTAATTTGTTTATTTAGTTTAATTTAATTTGTTCTATGATTTAGTTGCATGGGTGATCTATGTTTATAATGTGTTGGCGTGTTTGTTTGATGAAAATTGGGTTTCCGAAATAGTATGCATTTGATGACTACATGCGTGTTGTTGTATAAATGATTTGTTGAGTTTAATAGGTTGTGCAAAAGGCGTTTTTTTAAAATTTGTTTGACATGTGTGCGTAATCTTACTTTCTTTATAAATGATCATGTTTTTTTTATTGGGGTAAGTCCAACATTGTTTAATCAATTGTCTATATGGTGCAAATGTGGTTTTAGAATAATTGTGTGTGAAATTGATTTTAAAGTGGTCTTTGAACCTAAAAATATGTGTTGTTTTGGTGCAATATTTTCAATTTGGGTTCTAGGTGATGTTTAGTTGGTGTGAAACTAGTTTTAAGGACAAATTATTAAGTAGGTGTTTTGAACGACCCCCTTGTTGTAATTGGATGTGTCTATCTGTGACATCCCATGTTGTGTTATTAAAAATAATGCTTTCTAAGTTGTGTGAAATTGTTTATGTTCTTGTTTGAGTGTTTCCAAATGGGGTTTTTGCGAAATGATTAGGTAACGACAAATATATTTTTAGAAAGGTATTTTTGGTGTGAGTGAGTTTTCGAAATGTTGTTTGGGTGTGAAAATGGTGACTTTTGTGTGCAATATCTTGTTTGGCCTGCAACATGAGGAAGAAATATACTATGTGAATGTGAGACTTGTTTGAGCACATGGGAAAAACCCTGGGTATCTAGGTGGGCAGACTAGAACTAGTGCGCTAGTGAACCGGATGGGTGTCGTCCCTGTTTCACTTAGCTGGATTGACGATTGCAACACTAACTAAACATGATATCTGAGGGTCGTGGCCTTCTAAGCCACGTGTTCTGAGGGTCGTGGCCTTCTAAGCCACGTTTTCTGAGGGTCGTGGCCTTCTAAGCCACGTTTCACCGAGACACGATGTTATAGGGTCCCACTTGAGCTAGATGAACCTTAGGGGATTTACCCGTAGTGCTCTACCATCTTTGGCGTGGTGCCTTCCGTCGGCATATGGAAGACCACTTGAGTATGTGTGTGAGTGTGTGCGTGAGTGTGTGTGTGTGCGTGTGAGAGTATGTGTGTGTGTGTGTGAGTATGTGTGTGTGTGTGTGAGTATGGGTGTGTGTGTGTGTGTGAGTATGTGTGTGTGTTCCCATATTGAACATTTCTCTTCCCCTTTACAAATCGTGTTTGTTAAATGAGTTCTTTTTAATGTTTTTCTTTTATCATGTAGTTTGTAAATGTTTTCTTTAAAAGTTTTTTTTTTAAATTAAAATTTTGAATAAACACATTAAATTGTCTTTTTAATGTTGTGGCATGGAACTTATTCTCGGTGGAATCCTGCTGGGCTTTTATCTCACACCCTACATACACCCTTGGGTGTATGTAGATTCTTGTTTCTTGTGTATTCCAGGTTGTGCATCGTGCTCAGTGATGGTGGTTGGTCGTTGGCGGCCTTCTCGTGCAGGTTAACATTTGTAACGTGTGGATGACACACTTCTCCTGTTGCTTGGAGGTTTGAGTTTGAGTTGAATTTTTGTTGTTGTTGTTTTCTTTTGGATGTTGGCTCATGTTGTAATCCTTTAAAGTTGGTTTTAGTTAATGTTATGTTTGGTGGTCAGTTTATGGTTTTATTTTCTTCAACTTATCAGGGGTTTTCTGTTTGTTATTTCGGGTAAATCGTTCCCACGTGCTAGTTTTGATACCCGGGCACTTGTGCCAGCCCGTGGGGATCGGGAACGCCCTTCGAGCCTTGCCGCGGACCGGGTCAGGCGCCGGGTCGGATAGCGACCCGGCCTGGTTCTTGACAACATGGTATCAGAGGGCGGGTTTGCTCTCTTGGGTCGTTTTCTTTTGGGATAGAGTCACGGTAGACTTGAGTTAAATTTGTCGGGACTCGACGTTCTGGCTATGAGTAAGGTGCCTGGCCAGCACACCTCGTGGCGGGACTCGAGTTACCAAAGTATGTTGAGGTTTGTCTGAGTTTTTAGTTCTTGCTGATGATCATGTCTAAGGGGAAATGAAAAGGGAGTAAGTTCAGTGGTCTTAGTGAGCCCGCAGGGTCTGGCAAGCCTTGTAGAGCCGGGGACACTGTCCTAAAATACTCTCTATGGCCAGTGGCATGATTGGCGTATGGCCGCCAACCATACTTTCCAATCAACCACTGTACCTAGTTTCTTCCTGCTTTGGTTATCGTCTTTTTGTTCTGGATTCGTGGAAATTTGGTTTTTAAGTAAAAATGTGTTGGTCTTGGAAAATGTTTTCAAATGAAGCGCTTTGAAAATGAAATGATGTGCGAGGTTTGAAAAGTGTGGGTTGGATGTTTTGGTTTTGAAAAAAAAATGGAAAGGTTTGGTTTTGATCCTTGGCGCTCTCATGGGCAACCACATGCATGGGTGTATGCGAAAAGGGAAATGGTTAATGGCACGAGCGGATGAGTGCTTGGATGGACATAAGGTGCGTGCCAGTGCGGCATGAGAATATACATGTGCGAGGCTCATGGGACGCCATTGGTGTTTGTGCAACCCGCTGGGTTTTCTTATTTTCAAAATGTTTTGTTAAAGGAAAAAAATGGTGTTTTAGTAAATGGTGGTTGCGTGGCACGTCCTCGTGTTTTTGAGATGTGGTATGTGTGACGTTTTGAGCTGGGTATTCTTTCTAAATGGTTTGTGTCCCGAGTTTGAGATCTTATTTGTAAGTTGGTATGCAAGCGGGTAGTTATATTTTATTCCTTTGAAAAGTACATTGGGGAGCCCTTGCAGTGGTTTCCCTTGTACGTTTGGTGTTCGCTTGCAGTATGTGTTGATCATTGGACATGTTTGATTTGGGTCCATGTTTTTCTTTCTTGACTAGTCTACACCCCCCCATAAAGTGTTGACATGTGATTAAAGTGTGGCCACGGGCAATTCGTCATTGGCCGGCACTCCAGTTGATTGAAGGACTCTCTTTTTAAATTCTAGAATTGAACCCACCCCTCCTTTTTACAACTAAGTGGATCCTACCGCAGCGGGATGACATATGTGAGGGGAGTTGAACAGAGTTTTGGTTTCCTTATGTTGTCCGAGTCGTCGGGTATGAAATTTGACATCGTTGCGCTTGAAGGTTTCCCCCTGGAAATGGCGAAAGGAAATCCAGTGGGGAGGGTGAAGGCGGTTCGAAATTTTCAATGTTGACCAGTGTCTTGGAGGGCTTTGTAGTATCTACATCGGCTACAAGGGTCATGTTCGGTGACGTCTTGCAGCGGAAGATACCTTTGGTAGTCAACGCTGGTTTGGAAGTGGTAGAGGAGACTCCAGTGGGAAAAAGGTGGAAGAGAACCTAAGTTATTGGTGCGGTCTATCATTCTGAATAACCTCCAGTCTTGGTTTGTTTCATGTAAGAAAAAGTTTGTGTTAGGCTACTAGTTGGCATACCCAGTCGTATGAGGCTGCTATGGTTGTCTGCAGGAATCACGTATTGTTTAAGACTCAGTTTTAAGTCCCTCTCCATATAGTGTTCTTCTCCACAGAAATTATCATGTTCAGGTGACGATTCGTGGTGTCGTGTTCTCATCCAGTGTGACAAAGAGTGATGCGCATGCACCATTAAAGCTCTTGTGTTGGTAAATGTTCAGTGTGCGATCAGTTGGATGTCGTAATGTGTTGTGGTTACTGGTGTCCCCTTGGTTGTAGTGTGATTGCGTGTGACACCCAAAGGAGAAGCTCTATTCGGGAGTCTTCCATGCCTGACTACGAGGAAGAAGATGCTTCAAACATCAGGGCTCCAGCCATAGGCCTCAGAGTGAAGTTGGCGCGTGGTCAGGAACCCCGAGAGTGTATGAGACACCGAAATTATTTCTGTTATCGGTGTTGAAAGTGAAAGCAGCTTAAATGGTCTTCTATGGTTGTTCTTCTCCAAACGAACTGTCTGGTTGCATAAGGTTTTCGTGACCATGTAGAGGCGTGTTCGTCTCGTTGCCTTAATGTTTTTGGGGTTGCGTCCCACTGGATGCAATCACTTTTAGTGGTCCTTGAGAGTCTGTTGGGAAAAAATCGGTCCCAAAGTTTTATAATGCTCATCCTGGGATGTGGATGTGTTGGTCAGGTCTTAGGTCATGATTTTGATGCCCGGGTGGTTAGGCCCCTCCCTACCCACCCCTTGTGGTGGGGTGTTTGGTTACCATCGAGAATTTCCCAAAGTTCTGCATCCTCTGTTCGTTCTGATGGCGGCAAGACCGACGATGTGTCTCACACAAAGGTCTCTGGAATAAATCGGTGTTGGCCTTTCCATAATGGTGGGGAGTCTGCCCGGACCTCCCCATGTTGGTTTTCTATTCTCACCTTGGGCGTTGGTAGGTTCTTAATGGTGGGGAGACCCATATTGGGTCTCACACAGATGTCTCTAGAATGAATCAGTGCTGGAATTTTCATTAATGGTGGGGAGTCCGCTCGAACTTTTCTATGCCAGTTTTCCAGTCTCGTTTCGAGCATCAGTGAGTTCTTAATGGTTGGGAGCCCCTCGGGCCTCCCCATGTTGATCTTTTTCTTCTGTTTTTAAATATGGTTTGGTGATAAGTGGTAAGAACGTTACGTGGACGTGGGTTGACCTTATTTGTTCTTTCTATCCAGATGGTGTGGTTTCGATCTAATAGTGTTTGAGTTGTTTCATGTTGTGAAGTTGGTTCTCGTGAGTGCGAGAGTTCCTTTCCTTGATTAATCAACTCGAGTTGTTTCACCTCTTTGGGGCGGTCAATGCATTTGAGAAGGTCTTTTACGATTTTCTTGAGGCTGTCTTTTTAGTCACCTCCTCTGAGCACGATGTGTTTTCCTCCTTTATCTCGTTCTCATAGAGATCTTATTTAAACCTTAAGGGGATTTCGTTTCTTACTTTTGGTCTCAGCCTTAGTTGTGGCTTTCCGAGGACGGAAAGCTTTCTGGTGGGGAGAATTGTCACACCCAGACATCGCGCTGAGGTATATCTATTTATTATCATTATTATTATTATTATTATTTTTTTATTTTTATTACGTGAGTTTAGTTGCCTTTTTATAATTTTCTTTTCGTTGGAAAGCGGGGTGAGCAAGAAACTGGTGGTGCGCACTTGCGCTGATAAATGGACGCGGGCTTGACGTTGCCCAACGCATAGGCATGGCACGGGTGAAGCCTTGTGTCCTGCCCGGTATGCGGGTGGTCTCAGTTGGTATTATTAATATTAACGTCTCCAGCGTGTATTTCTTTTATACTTATTTCCTTATGATTATAAATATTATTAGTATTTTTATCACTTTTCAATTTTTAACTTATATTATTAAATCCTTTAATCATTTTCTATTTTAGAAAATTTTAATTACTATTATTGTGTATATACATATACATTTATATATATATACATATGTGTATATATATATATACATGTATTTATATCTCTCCTTTTTATTATCTTTATTATTTCTTTTCCTTTTTATTATTATTATTATTTTATTTAATTTTTTTTACCCACCTAATCCTACCCTAGCCGCCACCCCCCTCCCTTCTCTTTTTTTCCTGTCTTTTTATTTTTTTTCTTCCTTTCCTTCTTCCCCACGTCTTTCTTCTCTCCCTCTTTTCTCTCCTTCCGCCGCACCCTCTCCCCAGTTCACCCTCCCTCACCAGCCGCGCCTCCCTCCCTCTCCCTTCTTTCCCTTCTTCTCTTCTTCTCCTTCCTTTTTTTTTCTTTTCCTTTCCTCCTCCTCTGTTTTGCTGGACTATGCTGCTGCGCCCCCCTCCCTGTTCGCCACGCCTTCCCTTCGCAGTCCCTCCCCGCTCAGCCACCCTCCTCTCGCCAGAGATCACACCGGATCCGCCCTACGCCCAGCCGGCGCCCCCTGCCGCACTCCTTTTTCCTCTTCCGACCTCGCCGCTCCCCTGCTGTACCCACGCCGGAACCGCATCGGCCATGCCATCTTCCTTCTTCGACCCCGCCGCTCCCCTGCTGCACCCACGCCGGACCCGCGTCGGACCAGCCACCCCTCTTCGCCCCTGCTGCGCCCTGCTGCATCCACGCCAGACCCGCGCCCCCCCTTCTTCTTCTTCTCTTTTTCTTCTTCTCTTCTTCTTCTTCTCTTCTTCTTCTTCTTCTCCTTCTCTTCTTCTTCTTCTCTTCTTCTTCTTCTCTCCTTCTTATTCTTCTTCTCTTCCTCTTCTTCTTTTTATTTCTCCTTCCTCTGCTCCGCCACGCAGGTTAGTTTTCTTTTTATTTATTTTAATTTATTCTTTTATTCTAATATATTTAATATGTTATTATCATTTTATTATAAAATTTTAATTATGTGATTATTATTATTATTATATCCTTGTTAATATTAATATGTTAATATTATTAATATATCATTAATATAATTATTATTATGTTATTATTATTATTATGTCAATAACAATATTATTATTATTATATTATTATTGTTACGATTATTACATTATTATTATGTTATTTTTATTACTATACTAATGTTATTATTGTTATTATTACCATGATAATATTATTATGTTATTATTCTTATTATTATGCTATTATCATTATTATTATGATTATGTTAGTATTATTATTATTATATCATTGTATTGTTATTATTATTATTAAAATATTATTATTAAGATTGCTATGATTATTATTATGTTATTGATATTACTATTATCATTTTCAAGTTATTATTATTGTTATTATTATTATTATTATTATGTTAACATCATTATTGAGTCTGTATATCGATCTTCTGTTTTAGGACCTGTTTGACGGTGCAGTGTGGTGCGACCATTACACAATGGGAGTTTTTGCGCCATGTCGTTTTCCCATTCCTATTTGAGGTAGGTGGTTCCATGCCTTTGCATCATTTAGATAATTTAATTTGTTTATTTAGTTTAATTTAATTTGTTCTATGAATTAGTTGCATGGGTGATCTATGTTTATAATGTGTTGGCATGTTTGTTTGATGAAAATTGGGTTTCCGAAATAGTATGCATTTGATGACTACATGTGTGTTGTTGTATAAATGATTTGTTGGGTTTAATAGGTTGTGCGAAAGGTGTTTTTTAAAAATTTGTTTGACATGTGTGCGTAATCTAACTTTCATTATAAATGATCATGTTTTTTTATTGGGGTAAGTCCAACATTGTTTAATCAATTGTCTATATGGTGCAAATGTGGTTTTCGAATAATTGTGTGCGAAATTGATTTTAAAGTGGTCTTTGAACCTAAAAATATGTGTTGTTTTGGTGCAATGTTTTCAATTTGGGTTCTAGGTGATGTTTAGTTGGTGTGAAACTAGTTTTAAGGACAAATTATTAAGTAGGTGTTTTGAACGACCCCCTTGTTGTAATTGGATGTGTCTATTTGTGTCAGCCCTTGTTGTGTTATTAAGAATAATGCTTTCTAAGTTGTGTGAAATTGTTTATGTTCTTGTTTGAGTGTTTCCAAATGGGGTTTTTGCGAAATGATTAGGTAACGACAAATATATTTTTAGAAAGGTATTTTTGGTGTGTGTGAGTTTTCGAAATGTTGTTTGGGTGTGAAAATGGTGACTTTTGTGTGCAATATCTTGTTTGGCCTGCAACATGAGGAAGAAATATACTATGTGAATGTGAGACTTGTTTGAGAACATGGGAAAAACCCTGGGTATCTAGGTGGGCTGACTAGAACTAGTGCGCTAGTGAACCGGATGGGTGTCGTCCCAGTTTCACTTAGCTGGATTGACGATTGCAACACTAACTAAACATGATATCTGAGGGTCGTGGCCTTCTAAGCCACGTGTTCTGAGGGTCGTGGCCTTCTAAGCCACGTTTTCTGAGGGTCGTGGCCTTCTAAGCCACGTTTCACCGAGACACGAGGTTCTAGGGTCCCACTTGAGCTAGATGAACCTTAGGGGATTTACCCGTAGTGCTCTAACATCTTTGGCATGGTGCCTTCCGTCAGCATATGGAAGACCACTTGAGTATGTGTGTGTGTGTGTGCGTGTGCGTGTGAGAGTATGTGTGTGTGTGTGTGAGTATGTGTGTGTGTGTGTGTATGGGGGTGTGTGTGTGTGTGAGTATGTGTCTGTGTTCCCATATTGAACATTTCTCTTCCCCTTTACAAATCGTGTTTGTTAAATGAGTTCTTTTTAATGTTTTTATTTTAGCATTTAGTTTGTAAATGTTTTCTTTAAAAGTTTTTTTTTAAATTAAAATTTTGAATAAACACATTAAATTGTCTTTTTAATGTTGTGGCATGGAACTTATTCTCGGTGGCATCCTGCTGGGCTTTTAGCTCACACCCTACATACACCCTTGGGTGTATGTAGATTCTTGTTTCTTGTGTATTCCAGGTTGTGCATCGTCCTCAGTGATGGTGGTTGGTCGTTGGCGGCCTTCTCGTGCAGGTTAACGTTTGTAACGTGTGGATGACGCACTTCTCCTGTTGCTTGGAGGTTTGAGTTTGAGTTGAATTTCTTTTGTTGTTGTTTTCTTTTGGATGTTGGCTCATGTTGTAATCCTTTAAAGTTGGATTTAGTTAATGTTATGTTTGGTGGTCAGTTCATGGTTTTATTTTCTTCAACTTATCAGGGGTTTTCTGTTTGTTATTTCGGGTAAATCGTTCCCACATGCTAGTTTTGATACCCGGGCACTTGTGCCAGCCCGTGGGGATCGGGAACGCCCTTCGGGCCTTTCCGCGGACCAGGTCGGGCGCCGGGTCGGATAGCGACCCGGCCTGGTTCATGACATGTGGTGTGTTAGAACTCAATGTTGCGTACAACACACGCTATCGCATTATTCCAAGAGAAGCGTACTGTATAAGCTTTGGGTGTTACATGTAATGACCTGGAAATTCCATGGAAAATGTTTTCTTAAATTCATGGGATTTTTACGATTCCTTGAAAATTTACAGCGCTTGATTCCGAGGCCCAATTTGTCTGGATTCAATTTCTAATGTTTTTTTTGGGTACGTTCAGTAAACATGTGAGCGGGAATTTATAACTTTTTAACTGGTGCTCAGAACTGAAATCTGAGGGCACCATTGAACTCAAAGCATCAGTGATTGCTTAGTGAGAACTTCACTGCAGTTGCGTTCTAACGAGAATGGAAGTTGGATTTTGGGGGTTTTTAATTAAGTTTAATAAAAATAAGATTTATCTTATTTTTATTTCTTGGTGGTTAAACCCTCCAAGAGTAGGTTAGTGGTGAGGCCCACCCGCACATAACCTCCCTTTGGAGGATATTCTTGGTGGGTCCCACAAGGCCTTTATACCCCCTCTAACCCCCATTTATGAGGGATGAATCACTTCACTTTCCCCTTTTAATTTAATGTGTCAACCCTCACCATTAATTAATGAAACTCATTATTTTAATTAATTGGAACACATTTAATTCATTTGAATTCTTGACAACCATTATAATAATAGATAGTCTATTATTATTTTTGGTTGGCAGTCCTTTTAGTGGAAGCTTAGGAAGGAATTGGTGAACTCCATCCTTCCAAAGAAGAACACCACTTACCAATGAAGAACAAGGAACTCCTTTATCATTATTCAATAGTGCCAAAAGAGAAAGTGTCAACCTCAAATAACACCGACAATGATTCTTCCTCGGTCTCCTACCACAGACGTTTCCTGACGTCATCAAATTGACGTCCGCTATTTTTCTGACATCATCAACGAACAACAAATACGAGGTAGGGGGATTTGAATTTATTCCCAATATTCGTCATTCATTTTATGTTTTGAGAATGGAATGGTAACACTGTAACAAGGAGGTATTGGACCGCACGAACACCGCCCAACCCTCCCTCTTTGTTGATCTTGTTTGTTGACGACTACAGCAGTGCAATGGCACCACCGGAGGAAAGGACCGCGGTGAAGAAACGACGGTCGACAATGAACTGACCACGATGAAATAAGAATCGCAAGGCCACCTGGTCGCCAAGAGGGTGTGGAACTGTCATGCTGTGCGGAAGAAGATCTACGACCACGATATGCCGCTACGGAGGCGCAAAGCGTCGTCTCGTCGCGCAGAGGCTATTAGAGGTTCGCGGTGGAGGGGCGTAGCACTGTCGTGCGTCACCTGAGGAGATGGGAAGCCACAACCAGGGTGGGCCGCAGCGGAGGGGTGCAGTGCCATTGAGCCTGCCGGTGGCATGGAGTGGCTAACTGCTCGGGCAAGCCGGGAGGAGCGGGACCCAATCGGGTCCTGCGTGTGCTCGACCGACGCCACCTGGTGCCCGTTTCTGTTCCACCCGAACGGTTCAACAATTCGGGTGCTAAGAGGGAGCGTGACTTCACCCCTGGGCATAGATAGGGCTGGCCGCTGGGCCGCCCTCAGGCCGTGCCACCCCCTTCAGACTGGGTCGGACCCGCAGACTGTGTCGGACCCCAGTCTGAACCCGATAGGCCAGTTTACACCTTTTTGCCAACATCCTGGGCTACAGGTGTCTAATCTATGAACCGTCTACGGTGACAGAAATCATAGAATGAGATGGAACATCTGGAATACCCTACTTGAGTTATCGACATATATGTGGTATGGTCAGTTGGGTTTTAACCTAAAAAAGAACAGGGGCCCTGGAACGGAAATGCCAATAATTCACAGACCGAGTGTCCGATTGACGCACCGTATGTTGAGTTGAGTTCCTTATGATGAGTAGGAACTATGGGATACATAAACCGAGACTTCATGGTTTTTGATGTATCGACACTTTTCTTGAGGAGCATACCCTCTCGGAATCGAGCGTGCTGTGTGCGGGAACCATATGGCTGGCTGTGAGTGAGATGATAGTATCCTTCGTGGGTTAAAAAATGATGATATTGTACCAGGATCCTCTGTTGGTTTGAAGATGACAGTACTGGACCGGGATCCTCCGTGGGTTCGACAGTGAATACATCTGTACCGGGATCCTCCGTGGGTTCGACAACGCTGATACTGTTCCAGGATTCTACGTGGGTTCGACAGACGTGATGATTCAGTGGCTACATATATTCATTTCTACCACCCTACACGAGTATTATACCGATGTGAGTGGAGTCTTGCCTTTATATTGTTATCATTAAGATGATTAACTTTACTTCCTTTGTGTAATGGGTTGTTCTTGGGCTCGAGTGTTGGAGTCGGACTATGATTGATAACTTAGGTATATGTATGAGCATATACCTAAGTAGGGATGGTTGATTCTTCATGACTATATCTTACTGTTGTGGTTTACCCATAGTGTATTATGAGAGACCATTAGGGGTCTCAGGGTCCCCTATTGAGTATTTTAATACTCACCCCTGCACGGGCTTCGCCCACACCTTGTTGTATTCTGTGCAGACGACGATCAGCAGTGATTGAGGCCCAGGGTGATGGACGAGAGGCTACTCGGAGTTGGAATAGATGAGATGTACCTCAGGTATGAGTTGTACGGGATATGTACCTATACTTCATGTAGGATTCCCTGGTGGACAATCCAGGAGTTGTTTTCCCTCATTACTTGTTCTTATACATGTTGATCAATTGGGTTTGAATACTGTCCCACATACTTTTAACACACCGTTCTTTTCTATATTATTACTCGTTTCTTCTACCTTTTGTGTTCAGACTATGTGTGTTACAGGTTTAAATGCCATGCCTCCCCTTTTTATCAGGGATTTTCCTTTGGTGCTAGTCACAATCCCCTGGCCTATAGAAGACAGGCTTGGGGTAGTCATGGCAAGGGCCCCGAGGACGGGTCGTGACAAATTGGTATCAGAAGAGTTTGTTCGACCATAGAAATTGTACTCTGGTTCTTTTAATGGAAATAGTGTTAAGTTTTTAGGGTGTGTTTATCAGTTTAGTGAAACCGATGTTGGTGTGGAGGCCGACGTATTCATACACTAGGACTCTGACTTCTGATTTCTGACTTATTGAACGAAAAAACTGATTTTATGTGTGTTTCCTTTGAAAATATTTCTTCGTGATTATTTGTGTCAGCTCCCCAGGTATATTGTATTGACCATGGAACACCTATTACTTTTCAGGATGAACTCGCATAGGCAGGAAGCTAGGGATCCAATTTTCGTATGAGATGGTAGCCCACCGAGCGACGAGGCCTCAGTGCAGGGCCCCATCCCAGTGGAGGTATCGGCGATACCACTACCCGCTGGGCCACCGATACCACCAGCTCCATCAGTAGAGAGTGCACACCATCTATGTTCTTTTCATGAGTTCCAGCCCCAAAGGCCACCCAGGTTCAGGGGAGAGACGGACCCACAGGGAGCTGAGGATTGGATGGAGGCTATTGTGATAGTTTTCAGATTGGTAGGGACACTAGTCGACCTCATGGTGATCCTTGATGCGAGTCTTCTTCAGGCAGTAGTAGGAAGATGGCATAGCATGATTCTCCAGGTGCATGATGAGGCATCACTACTCTAGGCAGACTTCGGTAGTCTCTTCCAGTCAGAGTTTGTTCCAGCCACCCTTCGTTCGGTGCGGATTCAAGAGCTGATTCATCTGCAACAGGGCTGCATGACGATGGCACAACACTCAATGAGGTTCACCGACCTCTCATGCTACTCCACGGATAGGGTACGTGACCCATTCTTCAGGTCCCAGACCTTGGAGTAGGGACTCAAGCGTGAGATCAGGGCTTTGATGATCTCCCTCAGCATTCCAAAGTTGGTGAGAGTGCTGGAGAAAGCCCTTCTTGTGGAGAGTTTTCTTTTTGAGTGGTCACTAGCATCGAGACACACCATAGGGATACATGTAGAGGAGTCATCTACAGTCAGTAGAAGATCGATTTCATAGTGGTCCAAGAAGACCTGGCCATCAGGTGGGCGACCCCAGGATACAGGTTCGGTTGTGTGGGGAAAATGAGACAGAGCCATCCATACGAGGAGCATACAGTTCTATGCATGCAGTGGGCAAGGTCACATGGCTCGTGACTGTGAGACCCTCCATGAAGATGAGCAGCAGACAATATAGGGACCTCCCTGGAAGAGGAAGAGGTTTGACCATTGTGGTCTGCCGGGAGCAGGCTGACGAGGAAGGGGAGCTGGCCGAGAAACATGTGGTGGATGACATTTTGAGGTCCTACCACCACCACCAACAGGAGGTCCACCCCGACCATAGGGATCTGGTATTAGGTCGAGATCATCTCTAGGAAGTCGAGTCCTACGACCACGGTGCACCTAAGATGATTTAAGGAACTATCTGTGTCTACTCCACCCTTGCTGCAGTACTTATAGGCATATGTGTGAGTCATTATTTTATTACTGCTTCCATTGTTCGGAGCTCAGAGATTCCAACAGAGCCATTGGATTGATTCTTACAGCTAAAGACTCCTCCGAAAGCAGACTCAACGATTATGCAATGTTGCCAGAATTGTGAGATTACACTAGGAGGAGAGAGCTTTGGCTGAGATCTCCTCGTAGCGGCGTCGAGGCCTTACGACGTCATCATAGGTATGGGATGGTTATCCACAGTTCATGACAATATTGACTGAATTAGGTGGAATGTTCGTTGTTTCTCCGAGGTTAGGATGAGGTTTACCTTCACCGGCAAGAAGGGAGCCTTTGTAGTGCAGGATAGACTTACCCAGAGGAGGGGGCAGCCAATAACACATCTATTGGCTAGCATCATTCTCAATGTTGACGATGTGTGGAGTCCGAGTTTTCCTATTGTGGTGGATCAGTTCGTGGAAATCATCCTCATTGATGTTCCAGGACTACCTCCTTAGATAGAGGTAGACTTTTACATTGACTTGTAGCCCAGGACGACAACAATATCCACTACAGCTTATAATATGGCTCCCACATAGCTTCGTGAGCTGCGGGTACAGTTGGAGGATTTATAGTGTATGGGATTTATCCGACCCAGGTTTTCACCATGGACATCCCCAATTTTTTTCACCAAGAAGGAAGATGGGAGATTGCGTCTGTGTGTTGATTATCGGCACCTGAACCAGGTGATTGTGAAGAACATGTACCCACTCCCAAGTATTGATGACCTCTTCGATCAGCTGAAGGGAGTTTGTTGGTTCTCTAAGTGATATCTCTAGTCATTATATCACCAACTCAGTGTACGAGATCAGGATGTGTATAATATGGCCTTAAGATGCCGGTATGGCCACTATGAGTTCTTGGAAATTCCATTCAGCGTAACAAATGCACCAGCAGTGTTCATGGGACTCATTAACATGATCTTTCAGCCATACCTTGATTTCATTCTGGTAGTCTTCCTCAATGACATTCTGATCTACTCAACTACCGAGGAGGATCATGCCTTCCATTTGCGGGTAGTACTGGACACACTCCGAGAGAAACAACATTATGTTAAGCTCTTGAAGTGACAGTCTAGATCCGAGAGGTACACTTTCTTGGACAAGTGATCTCAGAGGCTTGAGTTGTAGTGGATCTAGCAAAGATCGAGGTAGTACTTTCTTGGGAGCCACCCAAAAGTGAGACAGAGTTATGGAGTTTTCTGGGGCTGGCTAGGTACTATTAGAGATTTGTGCCAGACTTCTCTATAGTTGAATCACCACTTTTAGAAATGACGAAGAAGGGGAAACCCTTCGTGTGGTCAGAGAGATTCATACAGGGTTTTCAAGAGCTGAGGTAGAGGTTGACAAGTGAGCCCATCTTGAGGCTACCAGAGGAGGGCATTGGGTACATAGTCTATTGTGATGCATCAGGAACCGGTCACGGACGTGTCCTAATGTAGGAGCAAGAAGTGATAGCTTATGGTTCTTGTAAGATAAGACAACATGAGAAGAACTATTCTACACATGACCTGGAGTTATAATTAGTGGTCTTCGCCTTGATGATGTGAAGGAACTATCTGATGGGTGATCATTTTACAGTCTAATATTTAATCCAGAGTCTCAGGTAAATCTTCTCGTAGAAGGACCTTAACCTGGGACATCAGCATTGTCTTGAGTTACTCCAGGACTTTGTCTTTGAGATAGTCTATACTCCTGGGAAGGGGAACATTGTAGTAGATGATCTCAATAGGATATCATGGAATTAGATACTAGGATAGGTGATGAAGCAGTTGGCCGCGTTGTAGTTATCCTTTGTTGATCAAGATAGAGAAGCCTTTCTACAGTCTCTTATAGTCACATCTCCAATTCATCAATGAGTCAGGGAGGCACAATGTGGAGACGCAAACTGTGAGACGCGAAGTGCACAGATATGCAAAGGGCAGGCACCAGATGGATTTCGTGAAGGTGGGGACAATTTTATCCTCTTCATAGGACGTACAATGGTACTAGTTTCACTTCAAGAGGAAGTGTTGAGTGAGTTCCGCACTTCCCCTATAGCGGTATATCCAAGATTGGGGAATTTTTACTCGAACCTTCGACGACAGCACCGGTGGCCAGGTATGAAGAAGGTGGTAGCAGATTTTGTCTCACGGTGCCTTACTTGTCAGCAAATAAAGGTGGAACACTAGGTTCCAAGTGGTTTAGTTCAGCCCTTAGAGGTCCCAGAGTGGAAGTGGGATGAGGTCTTCATGGATTTCGTGAAAGGAATTCCACGTACATCTAGAGGACATGACACTAAATGGGTGATCATTGACCGACTCACCATTTCGGCCCACTTCCTACTTATCAGAGATCGGGATTCAGTAGGGAGCTTGTGATGCCTCTAACTACGGGATATCATGCAACTTCATGGTGTGCCATCATTGATCGTCTCTGATCAAGATACTCGTTTCACTTCATGGATATGGTAGGGGTTATCGGAGGCTTTTGGGATACAGCTTCGCTTGAGAACCACCTTCCATCCTTATACAGATGGTCAGACTAAGAGGACCATTCAAACTCACGAAGACATGCTCTGTGCATGCATCCTCGACTTCAGTCGTAGATGAGAGGATCACTTACTAGTGGTAGATATTGCGTATAACAATAGCTACCACTCCACCATCAGATTGGAACCTTTCGAGGAACTTTACGATAGATATTATAGATCACCTCTATGATGGACTGACCTAGGGGAGTCAGCACATATGGGACAAGAGTTGGTGTAGTCTATGATGGAGAAGGAACAGATCTTCTAGGAGTGGATGAAGACTACACAAAGCAGACATAACTCTTATGCTAATAAGAGACAGAGACCTCTGCAGTTCGAAGATGGCGACCATGTCTTTCTATAGGTCTTACCTCGACGAAGTCTATGGAGATTTGGAAGAGGCGGCAAGTTGTCTTTGTGATTCATCAGACCATTCAAGGTCCTTAGCAGAGTAGGCGAGGAGGCTTACCGCTTAGATCTTCAACCTCAGTTGCACTAGGTGCACGACATCATATATATATATATCTCAGCTAAGGAAATACATGCATTACCCTTCCACCATCATCGACCATAGAGAGATGAACATTGATGAAGGGGAAACATGCACAGAGGTTCTAGTGGAGATTGAGGATCAACCGAAGCGGGTCCTCTGTGGATGGTTGATACCCTTGGTGCACAGTCATTGGTAGCATAGGAACCTCTAGGATAGCACATGGGAGCAAGAGGGTTATATGCATGCTCAGTACCCTCATTTGTTCCCTTAGTTAGAGTTGTAGATTACGGGGTCGTAAACACGGAGGTGGGCAGAATATAAAGACCTGAAAATTCAATAGAAAATTTTTCCTTAAATTCATGGGATTTTTATGAGTCCGGGATAATTTACGGCACTGGATTTTGAGGCCTGGTGTTCCCATAATCAGTTTCTAATGTTTTTTTCAGGTACGTTCAGTAAACGAGAAAGCGGGATTTTATTAAAATTAAACCTGTGATCGGAACTAAAATCTGAGGGCACCATTGAACTCGCAGCATCAGTGATTCCTTAGTAAGACCTACACTATAGTAGCGCTTTAACAAGAATTGATGTTGGATTTTGTTGGTTTTAATTAAGTTAAATAAAAATAAGAGTGAGATTAGTTTTATTTATTTCTGGTTAAAACTCCCAAGAGGAGATTTTTGGTGGGGCCCACCCTCACATAACCTCCTTTGGGAGGATATTCTTGGTGTGGCCCACATGGGCTATAAACCCCTTCTAACCCCCATTTATATGGGATGAATCTCTTCAACCCCCTTTAATTTAATGTCCCATCCCTCACCGCTAATTAATAAAACTCTTTATTTTAATTAATTGGCCCACATTTGATTTATTTTAATTCTTTCCAACCATTAAAATTATATATTGTCTATTATTTGTTTTGGTTGGCAAAACTTTTTGTGGAAGCTTAGGAAGTACTTTAAGAACTCCATCCTTCCAAGGAAGAATGCCACTCATCAACAAAGAACGTCGAACTCTTTACTCATTCATCAACCTTTCCAAAAGTGAAAGAGATGACCGCAAAGAACGCCGACAACGCTTCTTCCCCAATCCCCAACCACGGACATTTTCCAACATCAACGAATCGATGTCCGCTCGTTTTCTGACATCTTCAATGAACAAAAAATATGAGGTAGGGGGATTTGAATATATTACCAATCATTGTCATTCATTTTATGTTTTGATAACCGAATGATAACATCATAATGAGGAGGGCTCGGACAGAACAATCATGGTATGGCCATCCCTATTTATTGATCTTGTTTGTTGATGATGGCGTCGGCGTAACGGCACCGTTGGAGGAATGGATCGCGGAGAAGCAACAGCGGCCGACGACGGGCCGAACGCCAATAAATCGGTGGCACAAGGCTGTCTGGTCACCATGAGGGTGTGGCATCATCGTGCCGCACAGATGGAGAGTCGAGGAAATGGAGGTTCGCGGTGGAAGCACGCGGTGTCGTCATGCCGTGTAGAGGCTAGAAGAGGACCACGACCAGGGTGGGCCGCGAAAGAGGGGTGAGGCACCATCGCACCGTGCCGGTGGCATGGATCAGCGGGCTGCTTGGGCCATCTTGGAGGATCAAGACCACATCAGGTCTCTCACATACCAGACTGGCACCACCTATAAACGATTTTGGATCCACAAGAATGGTTGAACTATTCGGTTGACAGGGGCACGTTCCTCCCCCTAGGCGCGGCCAGGGCAGGGTCACCCTCATCCTGGCTACCCTTGGCCAGGCCGCCCTCAGGCCGGGCCGCCGTCGGCCAGGCCGCCCTCGGCCGGACCATCCTCAGGACGGGCTGCTGTCGGCCGGGATTCCACCTTCAGATCGAGTCAGACTTGTGGACGGGGTCGGACCCACAGACCGGGTCCGACCCCAGTCTGGACCCGATTGGCCAGTTCACCCCTTTTTGCCAATCTCCTGGGCTACATGTGTCTGATCGATGAAACCTCTACGATGACAAAAATCATAGAATGAGAAGAAAGTTTTGGAATACCCAAATTGTGGTATAGACACAGTTGGGGTACGTTCGGGTTGGTTTGAACCTAAAAAACCAACCAGGCCCCAAACAGAAATGCCAATAACTCACAGACCGGGGGTCCGATTGACGCGCCTTCTGTCGCATTGTGTTCCTTATGATGAGACGGAACTACAAGATACATCAACTTGAGACATCATGGTAGTTGATGTATCGTCACTTTTCTCGAGGAGAAGACCCTCTAGAAATCGGGCATGCTGTGTGCGGGAACCCTACGGTTGGATGCGACTGAGATGATAGGATCCTACATGGACCTACTAGTGTACCAAGATCCTTCGTGGGTACAAAAGTGATGATACTATACCAAGATCATCTATGGGTTCGACAGTGACGGTTCTAGACCGAGATCCTCCATGGGTTCGACAGTGATGACTTCGGTATCGGGATCCTCTGTGGTTTCGACAGCGCTAATACTGTTCCAGGATCCTACATGGGTTCGAAAGAGGAGATGATTTAGTGGCTAAATCTAATAATTTCCACCCCTCTACCTGAGTTGTATACCTATGTGAGATGAGTCTTTACTTTCAGTTTTTATCATTGAGATGATTGACTTTACTTCCTTTGTTGAATGAGTTGTGATTGGGCTCGAGTGTTGGAGCCGGACTGTGATTGGTAACGAAGGTATATGTATGGTCATATAGCTAAGTAGGGATGGTTGATACTTCGTGATTGTATCTTACTACTGTGGATTATCCTTATTGGATTTTGGGAGACCTTTTGGGTCTCAGGGTCCCCTACTAAGTATTGTTATACTCACCCATGCATGGGATTTGCCCGCACATTGTTGTGTTCTGTGTAGACGATATTCAGAAGTGATTGAGGTAGAGGGTGAAAGAAGAGAGGATGCTCAGAGTTGGACTAGACGGGACGTACCTCAGGGATGAGTTGTTCGAGATCTGTAACAATCCTTTTGGTAGGATACCCCGGTGGACGATCCAGGAGCTATTTTCCTTTTTTTACTTTTACTTGTACTTGTTGTTCAGTTGTGTTTGTATACTGACCCACTTACAATCAACACACCTTTATTTCCTATATTAGTACTTTTTGATTCTACTATTTGTGTTTAGACTGTGCGTGCTATATGTTTAAAGGAAATGGAATCAGTTTTTATCAGGGAGTTTCCATTGGTGCTAGTCGCCAGCCCCTGTCCTATGGAATGTGGGCTTAGGGTAGTCACGACACAAGCACCGAGGACAGGTCATAACCTGATACATCGCATTAGGTTCACCTTCCAAATGTTTCTATATTTTTTATCTAATATTTTTATCAAAGGAAAAAAGAAAGGAAAAAATTAACCACATTTTTAAAAGGTATATGATATTAAATATTATCCTTATAAAGAAGAATTGAAATACCTTAAATAATAAAAATTATATGACATGGTGCTCACTTGGTTAAAACCCACAATGGGAAACCTTGGAAAACCAAACCGTTTCATGGATGTCCAACACCATTCATAGACTATAAAAAAATTTCAGTCTGAAATAGAAAATGGGAAAAATCTAGTGATGTTGAAAACCCACAAAGAGTATCTTAACCAAAATCCTTGATCATTACTCTAAAACATATAAACATGGGGCTTATATGAAATTTATAGATAAAATAAAAATACACAAATCATATGAGTACCACCATTTGAACCAATTAGAATTAAATAGGAGATCAATACATATATGAATCAATGAAAAGGTTTTGAGAACCATAATATTCAATAAATACATATTAGAATAAATGAGTTATGAAAAAATTGGAATGTTATTATTTTAAAATAATGGAACCGTCTGGAGAATAGATGCATCCTTATAAAACCACATCATGATTTCAATTATACTCATTCATCCATCCCATTAAATCCAAATGAATTAGCATCTACTTATAATGAGTTGGAACTTAATATATTTTATACTTTCCTATATTTATCCATGAAATAATGTTTATGATGATATAGAAATTATAAATCTTCTACCTAAAATGTTTATCGTGGATTGTGGTAATGGTGGAAAGAGGCCACACATCCAGCTTGCCTATATTGGTCAGACTAAAGAGTCCCAAAGTATAATTACTAACCGACACTATAAATTATTTGATTGAAGTGTTTTATGATTATGATTTTCCATATCCGTCCCTATTTATAATTATTTTTGACTGAGGTATTGTGAGATTTTTTCTATTTTTTCTCCCAAATAACTCATAGTTATAATTCCAGATAACCAGTTTTACATGAATCTATAAATGTATCTATTTTTTTCATTAATTGTGACTTATAAATGTAGAGGATAATAAACAACTCAATGTCCCATTCAAATTAAAAATGGAGGAGTTATATTGTAATGTCGCGACCCTAGTTTCCTAGAGCTAGTGCAATATTTTGATACATTTGTATGATATAAACAATAATGTCTTGAAAAACATATTAGTTTAGCAGTCTTCGAAAATATATTACATATATGAACGTTACATTACACATTCAAACATAAAACACAACATAAATAATACATTATGAACACCATTATTCCCCAAGATTAAACTTGCATATCAAACATAATAAACTTCTTGGAATCCAAGGAAAAAGAAAACATAATAAATGGGTGATCTCAGATGATCAGTAAGGAAAAAAATTATCAGAATCAATCAAAAATAATCCTGAACTTTTATGGAAATTCACAAGACTAAAACATAACCCTTTTAAACATAAACATCAGCCTAATATGGTAAAGATAAATCATATAATTCCATTTACTTATTCACATAGATATTCTACTAGTCTAATAATCCCATGTAATATCAATAACTAATTTCGTAATGTTGTAATGCATAATGTCAGACCTCTTAACCCCATTGTCAAGGCCTCCTACCAAGACTACATATAATATTTTTTCAAGTCCTTTTTCCAAGACACATGTTTTTCTCGTGAGACCTATCAATGCATCGAGGAGCTATACTGGGCTGCACCCATCACTAACTATGTCCAATACATTCCTCATTTTAAAATGTGGAAACATAACATAAACATTCATTTTAAAAATACCTTAGGAAATGAAAATATATTAGAAAATAACCATAACTGGTATAAAAATATAACATCCATAGTCAAGAATATGATATCTCAATCAATACAATATAGAATATTTTATTATAATAAATCAACCTCAATCAATAATGATATCCAAGTAAAGGATGTTGAAATTTTACAAAATGATCAGTCAAATAGTTTTACAAAAATATTTTTTAGAAATCATTTAAAAGTTCCCAATTTATAAATTAAGTCATAAAAATAAATTTTTAAATCAATGTGTCTCATACCACTTTTCATATTTTGATAGTAATTAACCCTTTAAAACAATCATGTCCATATAAATAAATCCTTAAAACCACTTTAGTAAACATGGACATTAATGTTAAAGGATTAGAAGAATAAATATATAAAACAATCAAAATGATGTTTTCTTTAAAGATTTCCATAAAAATAATCCATTTCAAAAAAAAAATTATGATACAATTACATTGATGATAAACATGTCCCAGTAAATACTTAAATATAAACAATCTAGGATAATAATGAGGCTGAAAAATTATCCCTTAACTTTTACTTTTCCTTGGCCAAGAATTTGTTAACCTTGTGTATAATAGTTAAATAATAGTTATTAAATTAATCAAGAACGAAATACATAAATATGATAACATATATGATTTTCTAATATTTCTTTGTTATTAATATTTTAGTTGTATCACTAATTCGGGTGTTAACTGATTCGTTTTCCTTTACATGTTTTGTTACGTAAGTCTTATTTGTTAAGGATAGGATGTATTTGATTCATATATAGAATGATATAATGTTCTTAAATATTATTTTTAACAATAAAATGAAAATTATTCTTGAATGGTTGTGATGGGGAATGAATCTCATCACGTTTGTGGAGATGGTAATACGTACGCACGCACGAACACAACTTCCATTTAATTTTTTTATTTTAAAAGGAAAGAATACTAAATGATACGTATGTATGTTATTATTCCAGTATAATATAATATTTTATATACGTTATGTATGTTCATTAACACCATCATTTATACATTCCAGGTATGGCATGTATGATTCATATCATTTTGAGGGGGTGGTAGTCCACATTTCCAAAAATAAAATTATTGTTTATATAAAACATGAAAAAATAAAGGTATGATATAAATAAGTATTATATAAGATTATAGATAAAATAAATATCATAAATATCATATATAATTATAGTTATATCTTAATGGCCACCATACGAAGTTGTAGTATAAGATTGAACAATCATCGTTTCGTGAGGCAGTAGTTCACCATCCACTGAAACAATATGTACTGTACTCATTATATGGAGGTGTGTGTAAGTGTAGTTCAAATATTTGTCATAAAATAACCTAGTATATTTAGGATACTTTTTGTCATAAAATAATAGAATAATGATAGATTAGAGGGTAAGAAAAGTAAAATAAAACAAAAGAACTTAAGAGGAGATGTAACCTTTAAATCTGGTGACTCCATTTGTTTGAACCAAAAGGATTCCTTGAAGTGGATTATTCCTATGGTAATGATTTTAAGAGAAATATTGTGATTTATGGAGCTTAATTATGAAGACGATTGATGATAAATGGGGCTTGATGGGCGTGACAAATGGGTTACAGGTGAGAGATTTTTATAAGGGGTGGAAGGGATCTTTCAGAATTTTTGAAAATATCATTTTATTATATAATGTTTTTCAGGTTCTAAGGCTAAAAAACTAATTAATTTCGAAGATAATATGACTCATGTTCGTAATATAATCATACAATAAAAATTTTATAGGTTTTTCATTTTTTTTTCATTTTTTTAATCTCATTTATTTAAATCATTCTATAATGAGGTAAACAGAACATCATTATTGTGTCATAAATAATTTTATTTATTTAATATATAAAAATTATAAAAAATATACCATGTTGTAAGAATTTTTTATCTTTAATGTGAATATTTATATTCATAATTATAACTTATATAACCCCTTGTAAAAAGTATTTTACTAAAAGATATATGAATTTTTCAATTATTTTCTTTATTTTAAATTAATTAATATAAACTATCATTATCACTCTCAAGTGCCTCCATAGAGTCCAAAAATCGACCCAAGGATGGACATGATCAAAAATGTATCAACCAATAGTATTACGGCACATGTTAGGGTAATATAATATTATTATAATAATATTTTGTTATTGTTATTTACCAGATGATTATTTTACCAATGGTAAATTAAATATTTATTAATGTAAAATATTAATATTTTCTAAAAGTAAAAGTTATCTATTTACACAATTTGGATATCCTAATAAAAAATATGGAATCAATTTTTCCAAATTCATAACACGGAAGTGGATAAAATTAATTTAAAATTAATTCCCACTTTGAAAACAAAAAACATGTTTTTAGGAAATAATAACTATCAAAAGATTGACACTTGTTTATGTCCAGTTTAGATGTGAAATTAAATCCAATGACCTAAATTATATTAAATGATAAAAATTTAATCTACTTATACTTTAAAACCACTCAAATGTATAATTTAACTCTATGAATTATTTCGATTAAAAATATAATTTAAATTAAAATTAAGTATTTTTCACTTTTAATCTAAATATGAATGTTATCAGAAAAGTACTAAAACATTTATCAAATATAAATTTTTATATTATAATTTTAAATAATAATTTAATTTCAATTAATTTAATATATATATGTTTCAAATATTTGTTTTAAAAATGTCTTGCCATTAAAAGGCGGTAAAATTGCATTTTTTATAAAAATACTTATTTTATCTGTAAAAATGTATTAGTTCTTATATTTTATCTAATAAACAAATAATATGGATTCTAAAATAATATGGAGTATATAAAATTCCAAATTCAGTTAATAAAACTCATAACCACTTTTTGAACGGCTAGTTTGGTATGTCATGGGGCACTCGAACTCATTGGTGTGTGTAGTGCTTGTTATTGAATTACATTGAAGAGATAATGTACTAAGAAATCGTTTGGTGTTAAATTATCACCTCTATAAATAAATTTCTTCCTCGAAATATGAAATTTTTTCATGAAAATAAATGCTTAAAAATAGAAAAATACCTTCATGGAAAACCCACATTGGAAATTTGGTTAATTAAATTAAATTTTAATAAGAGGGAAAGAGAAATGAAAAAGTCACTAACAAATTATGATCTCGATTATGAGAACATTGGTTGAAATTAGATAAACATGATTGGAGGAAAAACATAAATATTTATCTAGAGTGATTGATGTCATCAATCCCAAAACAAGAGTAAAATTGAAGGCCTCAAAGCCATAAATCTATGATGATTTAAAATATCACGAGTTCAACAAAACATTAGGTATTAGGATATCACATTTTTTGTTTTAAGATCCTTTCCCCTAATGTTTGTGAATTAATTTTTACATATAATATGTTGAAACATATACTTGGTATGTAGAGTTTCATCCTTTAACTTATTCCTACCATAAATTCGTCATTCACTCCAAATGAAAATAGAATTCCCAAATATTCTATTTATACAAATTATATAGGTTTCCAAAAATAATGAATTTAAAATTACTTTTTCAGAATATTTAAAACTAACTACATAATACAATCTAGGACATCATGTAGGCCAGTGGTGGGTGATGTACCCTGGTCACCCTTCGATTGCACGTTCAAGTCTCACTGCCTTTCCAGACATGACAGGTTGCCGCCTAACCTATGGGTTGTCCTTTTTATAACAATACAAAATCAATCATAAGAAATTATTTAACTTTATAAATAGTATCAAATGTCAAAATTAATCTATTGCAACATTTATACATGTCCACAATACTTCGGTTTGATCTTACAGTCTAAAATTTATAAGAAGGTAACATAATATAAATGTGAATACCTTCATCATGTATACTCTTAAATTGTGGTAATAAAATGAATTTATAGAAAACCATATTTTAATAGATATTTAATTCATTATTCTATTTATAAATCATATAATAAGGAATATACTACTTAAATCCAAATTTTTTTTAATCACCAATAATGATGGAATGAAAAACCATTAATTAGATTTATGGTAGTCAATAATATCTCATATAATTAATCCAAATCAATCATCTCTTATTCCATAATCAATATCATAGTATCTGGACCATGTTAATGTTTATCATTCCTTCAACCAAGTATTTTGCAAAATTTTTAACTTGCTATTGAGTCACTTTTTTGGTACCACGCAATCTCAAATCATTAATGAAATTGTAATGCAGTACAATCCTTATATACTCCATAATTTTTATAACTAGTAAATCATTGATTCAACACTCAAACGAAATAATTTTTTAATATCAACATAATAACACTTGTCATTACTCATTATTTATTCTAATATCATTACTTTATTATTATCCAACAACATCATTTGTGGTATATTTTGATGATTGGGACATTAATTAACGCAGTGTCCCAACTCCTTTTAGATGAAGCATTGCACATTTGAAACCTTTTTCATACGTTTTCAATCACATACGTGGTGTCCTTTTTCTCTCCACATATAAAAAAACTCATTCCCTTCATGCATTTACCAAGTTTGTTCTGTCCACAGTTATCACATATAGGATAATCCATATTTCACATATTCCCTTTATCCATCTTTCTCTCTACCATTATTTTCTTCTCTGACTACCCCTCAAAGCCATAGGGCTCAAAGAATTTTTCTATTTATCTTATTAACACGTGGTAAAATTTCTTCATATGATGATAATACATGGGAGACTATTTAATTCCAAAATATTAGCTTAATACCATAAAAGATATGATCCTTCTTACTCTTTGTATCTTGCATATTGCTTGAGTTCTCATTCCATCTACTGGGTGCCATTTCTAAATAATGGCATACACTAGGTTAGTTGATGAATCACAATGCATAATTCCAAACCTGTCAAATACATAACAAAAATTGAAAATATTATCCATATAATATATAATCCTAAAAAAATGTTCACTTTGATAAATTATTTAATCCTAAATCCTTCATAATGGATTGAAAAGAAACTGTGAATTATCCTAATCACATCCCCCAAGTGTGTAGTAACCAAGAGTGCATCATGGCTCGTTGTCATGTAACATGATACCCCAAGTCAAGCACTAAACTGCTTGCCAGAGATTTATGTCCATGGTACATCTGTATCAAAGCCGCCTCTACCTGCTCGTATACAAACAGAGATATATTTTTCAGAAAATTCACAGAATATATACATTACCAAAATTCCAGGATGTTCTACTATACTAATCCTCTTAGTCTATCTTATGGTAATGTTATCTAATTAGAGTTTTTCTAAATCTACTTTCCAAAGTTATTTCTAAACATACTCTAATACCTATTGTAATGTCCTGACCCCATTTACCTAGAGTCGATTCATTTTTTAAAAACATTGGCATAATACAAGGAATCATGTCTCGAACGACCGATTTGATTAATAGTCTTGGAAAATAGATTTCAAACATGAATGTTACATTAAACATTAAAACATAAAACACAACATAAATAATACATTTTTAACAACATTTTTACATTATATTAACCCAGCATATCAATCATAATACACTTTATGGAATCCAAGGAAAATGAAAAGAAAAGATAGAGGTTAGCTCAGATGCTCGGTAAGGATAAAAATTAGTGGAAACTATCATAAATAAGTATAAACATTTATGGATATGTATAAGGATAAAACATAATCCCTTTAATCATAAACATCATCATAATACAGATAAGATAAATCAAATAATTCTATTTACTTATCACATAGATATTTTACTTATCGAATAATCACTTGTAATATCAATAGATAATTTCATAATGATGGAATGAATACTGTCGGACATCATAACCACATAGTCAAGTACTTATTCCAAGACTAAAAATAATATTTGTTCAAGGTCATGTTCCAAGATATTAGTAAGTCTGGTGAGACCTACCAATACACTGAGAGGCGAATGTGGGCTCCACTAATCACCTACTAAGTCCAAGTCATTCCTCAAATGAAAATATTGAAACATAACATAAACATTCTTATTAAAAGTAGCATACCAAATGACAATACATTAATTATAAACCATGAATGGTAGTAAAATAGAATATAAACTGTAAATAAGATCATTAATCATTCAATACAATATGGAGGAGATTATTATAATAAATCAACCTCAATCAAGAATAATATCCAGTAAAAGATGTTGACTTAGTTGAAAATGATCAGTTAAACTCTTTGAGAGAAATATACCTTTTTGTGAAATCATGTCAAGGTTACCAATTTATAAAGTAATAAATTTAAAAGATATTTTTGAATCATAGTGTCCCATACCACTTTAAATATTTTTAATGGAATTAACATTTTAAAAAATTCATGTTAATAAAAATAAAATCATAAAACCATTTTTGAAAACAATGACATTAATGGGAAAGGATTAAAAGAATAAATATTTAAAACATTTAAAATGATTTTTTAGTTAAACAAACCCTTAAAAAGAATCGTTTTGAAAATTATTTTATGAAACATTGACATGGATGATAAATTTGTCCAAGTAAATACTTACATATAATCAACCTCGGATAACAATGATATTGATAAATTAAATATTACCATATAATTTTCCATGGTCGAGGGTACATTCACATCCAATGCAATTGTTAAGTCATTTTTATTAAATAATACAAGAACAAAATACATTAATATGATATCATATATGATCTTCTAATATTGCTTTTTATATAATATTTTAGTAGTATCATTATTTCGAGTGTTAACGGATTTGTTTTCCTTTATATGTTTTGTTACGTAAGTCATGTTTGTTATCGATATGATGTATTTGATTAAAATATAGAACTATATAATGTTCTAAAATATTATTTTTATTGATTAAATGAAAATTTTTCATAAATGTTTACGTTGTGGAATGAATCTTGTCAGGTTCGTGGAGATGATAATTCTTAAGTATGAACGAATGCAACTTAAATTTCATTTTTTTATTTTAAAAGGAATGAAGTCCAAATTATACATAATTATATTATTATTCCACTAAAATATAATAAATTATATATGTTACATTATTTCATAAACACCATCCTTTATATGTTCTATATATTGTATGAACGAGTCATATCACTTTGAGGGGGTGGTATTCCGCACTTTCTCAAATAAAATTATCCTATATATACAACATGAAAAGAATAAAAATATTTTATAGAAGAGAATTGAAAAAGATTACAGATAAAATAAAAATCATAAAAATCATATATAATTACAGTGTTATTATAACATACACCATAAGATGTGGTAGTAGAAGATTGGACAATCATCATTTCATGAGGTAGTAGTTTTTCGTCCATAGAATCGTTATGTTATATATCCATTAGATGGAGGTGTGTACAAGTTTAGTTCAAATATGTCTCATAAAAACTACCTAGTAAATTGCGCATTCTGGTGATGATATAGATGAAAAGTAATAAACAAATTTTTGGGGGTTTGAGACCTAAAATAATAAAAAATAACTTAAGAGGAGATGTTACCTTTAAAACGGGTAACCACCTTTGGTTTGAAACAAATGGCTTCATTTATGTGCCTTATGCATAAGGTAAGGCTTATAAGATAAAAATAGAGATTTATGAAGCTTAATTAGGAAGAGTTTGGATGATCCAAGGGGGTTTAGAGGTGAGATAAATGGGTTAGAGGTGATGGATTTTTATAATGGGGAATAGGGGCTCTTTAGGAATGTTTGAAAATATTATTTTACTATATAATGATTTTCAGTTTATAAAGAGCCAAAACTGATTAATGTAGAAGATAGAATTACTCGTGTTTGAAATAAAAATATCTAATTAGAATTGGATAGGTTTTTAATATTGTTTTAAATTTTATAATCTCATTTATTTAAATCATTTTTTAATGAGGTAAACACAACATCATTATTTTGTCATAAATAATTGTTTTTATTTAATGACTAAAAATTATAGAAAAAAATACCTTGATATAGGAAATATTTTTATCTTTCAAATTAATATATATAGTTGAGAATATTACTTATATAACCCAATGTAAAAATTATTTTAATAAAATATATATATGTTTATGTCATTTTTTACTTTACTTTAAATTAATTAATATAAAGTGTCATTATCACTCTCAAGTGGCTCCATGGGGTCCAAAAATATACCCAAGGATTTCCAATGTTGGAAATGTATCAAAGAATACGAATAGGACACTTTTATGCTAATACAATATTATTATTATAAAATATATTTACCCCAATTTATCATATTTACCCTTTAACCATTCTAAATAAAATATTTATAGAAGTTAATATTCATAATGCCTATAAATAAAATTTACCTATTTACAAAATTTGAACTTCAAGATTCTAAATATGTAATAAATTTTACGCTTTAAAAACATAAAAGCTGAATAAATTAATTTAAAATTAATTCACATTGTCGAAACAAAAAAAGTGTTTTTACGAAATAATAACAATGAAAAGATAGACACTTGTTTATGTCCAGTTTAAATGTAAAATTATATCCAATGACCTAAATTATATTATATGGTAAAAATATAATCTAATTATACTTTAAAAACACTCAAATTTATAATTTAACAATATAAGTTATTTCGATTAGAAAAGTTGTTTTCAATTAAAATTTAGTATTTTTCACTATTCATCAAAATATGAAAGTAATCAGAAAAGTACCAAAGATTTATCCAGGAAAAAATTGTATGTCTGGATTCTAAATAATAATTTAATTTAATTAAATATAATATATAAAACATTCAAATATTTTTTTAAAAAAAGGTTCTCCATTAAAAGGCTGTAAAATTGCATTTTTTGAAAAATGTATCTTTCATCTAAAAAAATAATTTCTTTCTTATATTATGTATAAGAACCACATAATATGGATTCTAAAATATTATGGAGTATATGAAATTCCAAATTCAGTTAATACTACTCATAAACACTTTTTTAATTGTTAGTTTGGTAAGTCGTGGTGCACTCGAACTTGTTGTTGTGTGTAATGCATGTTATTGAATTAATTTGAAAAATTAACATACTATGAAATCATATGGTGTTACACATATGGTGTTAATTACAATAATTTAATTATAATTTTCATTCTATTAAATCTTAATATTGGATCACTAACTTATTTGAGTAAATAGTATCTTGATGAATTTCAATGATATTTTTGTGTCTACCTCTTCCTATAGTAATACAATGATGTATCAAATAATAGATATATATCCTCCATTATACCGGGTTTTTCTAGAATCAAATGTTCTCATTTAATTTTTATCATCATAAATTATCTATTGGATGAGATGGATTATAATAGATACTCATTTATTAACTAATTATCCCTACTAATATATTATCATAAAATTATGAGGTATCAATTAATGATTCTTTCCCAAAATTTCCTTAGGTTGAATCATAGTCTGAACTCTTAATGGACACATATAATACATGTATTCCCAAACCCTCTCATACATCATTTTCAAAATGAATACATGGTTGTATTTTTAGCCAAATTCAATAGAGTCCAAGGTAAGAAACATGTAATTAAAATGATTTTGTTGATGTCATGGTTCCCAAATGGGTTATCGTTGATTAACAGCTATATGTCTTCCCAAAGTTGTTTATTCATTGATAATAGAAGTTCCTAGGATGATGGGATTTTAAATAACCTAATTCGGATACAAACCCATAAAAAAAATTGAGAATATTAATGTGAACACAATATCATGATCTATAATAATGTATGATGTTTGAAATGTTTTGGATAATGGGGTATTGATATTTATATTTATTATGAAATGATTCTTATCAAAGATGTTCTATGTACCAGTCAGCAAGTGTGAATGTAATGGTGTTATTTTTGACCTCTACTCCCAGTATTATTTAATTCATTAGACATTATTTTTCTTTTAGATATTCTAATTATAATACATTATATAAATAATATAACCCATCAAGCTACCTCATTGGTTTGGTTGTGGATGTAATCACCTTCACTATTTCCAATTCATCATTTGGAATAATTACTACATCCTCTACATGTGGGGAACTATTAATATCATCAATCAACAATATATGAAGGTTTATGATTGTATTTATTATATCTTGTAAAACATATTAATTTCATTAATATATATACATAAACTATTTGTCGTATCAATATAATTTTTTTGTAAATGTGATGAATGATATATCGACGGGGTATGTATTCTACTAATTAAAGGTATTTTTTTATTTACCTATGATATCACCCCCAGATTAAATAGTATCAAAAAACGGGTCTCAGTTCATACAACAATCCTATCTTCTATTTCAATGATGATTGTAGAAAATATATAAATAATAACATTTTCATTAGTGGTTCGTAGTTTATATGATAAAAATGGGTTTTTATAATTTTCGATTAAGTCATCAATAACTATAACATATAGAGTTCCATCATGACAAAACTTGTCCCCTTAATCACATAATATATAATGCTCTAATAATATAATATATTGTTATCAATATCCCAATATAAATCAAATTGAATGATGATATTGGGGTTCATGATCCGATTCACGAGAGAAGGGTTTATTACAAAATGGGAAGCATTCATATACCCCATCATTAGGGGTTCCCACATAATATTCCTTCCTTAAGAACATAATTTTAATTTATTACATTAATATATTAGTATCTATATGATAAATTATTAGTCTATTTTGAATACTAACCTCTTACCATAACAAGAGTATGTGTAGATAATATATCATATCCACACAGACACATGAATAGAGACTGTGAGATATATTATCTTTTCTCTATTATGGGTAGTCCCAGAATGTAGAATCCTTAGAGTTGGCCTAAATATTAATAATCAATAACTTATCAATGATATATCCACATCAACTATTGTCATTGACTTCACTACAATTCCCATTGGGTTTCCAGATTCAGTATACTAAACATAATTTATTAGAACATTCTCTTCCACTATTTTATCTATGAATTACAGAGGAAAGAATACCAAATGATGTTTCAAATGAATATTTTAGACATAAAAACTCAATATTATACATCCTATGGGCCGTGGAAATCATTTTAACCATCATCAATTAATTAACTAATTATGCCATTGATCTTATTGTTTTTCAGTTTTTATTATATGCATCATGTTTCTAGACTATATCATCAACAAAATTCATATGTATCTATAGTTTCCCCATATACTGACCATCCTATGATAGGTTACATTAATTGTTTAAATTTTAAGGATATTTAAAATTGCCTATTAAGATAATACATACTTCTTTTTGATGAAAAATTAATATTTCCTAAACTCTCAAAATAAATGACCAACAAATACAATAATTTATGGCTTGGGTCTAATGGGTCTCACAGTCGGACGACATCGGCGATGCGGTTGAGATTCTTATCGGTGAATATCCCCTCCCTTTTGATGGAGTGATGATGCGGTAAACCGTTGATTTTATGGAGTTTAGTTCCCTATTGACAAACCCCTTTCTTTCGGTTTCCTAGGGAATTTTCTTTGTTTCGGTAGTTTGGTTTCGATGGGGTTGGTATGAGGTTGCAGTATCGTTTCCATTTTTCTAATGCGGATGGCAGATGCATGAATGTTTGGGCCGACTATGTATCTCCTCCACGGTTCACTCCACTGTTGTTCTAGTTGTGCGTGGTTGGCCTCAGTGGTTCCGGCGTGGTTCGTGGTGTTCTAGATTAGGGCATTGTTGTTTGTTTTCCAGTTTGTATGCAGATGCATATGGCAGATGCATGAATGCTCGGTTCTGTCGATGGCCACTCTTCCATAGTTCACTTTCGGTTTGCTTCAGGGTTGGATCAAGGCAAGGTTTGTGTCTTCTTCCCTGGTCTGTACGAGGTCGCAAAGGGCGCCCGCATGAATGCTCAGGGCAGAGAAATTACCTCACCTGATCTACCCTTTTCGATGTTTCCCACTTTGGGGTTATGTTTTTGTTTTCCAAAGTCTGGTTCCTTTGATTGACGATTCTCTTCTTCTCTTTTTCCCTTACCCATCACGCACATCCCAACTTTGGACTGGTTCGAGGGTTTCTTTGGAAAATTGGGATGGTGTTGGTAGATCTAATAATGGCATTTCTGATCATGAAGGCTTTTGGGTGTGGTTTTTTGAGGCTTTCTCAAGTGCGGCATTTCAGTTTGTAATTAGGGGTTCTCACTTAACCAAAAAGTGTTTTTTAAAAACAAGGAATTTTCAGCATGGCCTCAATATAAATTCATTTTAGAGATATAGTTTTTTTGGTATTATACACTCTAGATAGATTTTTAGGATTATTCATATTAATTTTATTACACAAAAAATGTCATTCTATCAAATATTCATGTCATCACCTTTGGTTTGTTCAACTCACATATCTCTCAAGATGTATAGGATTTATAATTATATGTTGTGTGGAAGTCTCCAGGATTTTTTACTCCAAATAATTTGATTATTTAGTTTCTAAAAACTTTTTTGTGACTTTATTATGTATAATTCCACATTCTATGCATCTATGTCATTTCTACAAAATGGACCTTTCAGTATTTTATGTCAAGGGGATACAATGTCTTCAACACTTCTATATAACCCAATTCGAACTCGATATATGAATTTTATAAGAGAAATTTTACATCAATATAGATGGCCTAAATTTTATATATTGAGAATATTTTTTTCCACCATAGGTTGTTATTTAATCCTTACATATGTTAGAAGGTCTGAATATTATCCTTAAATATATTTAAAATGTTTTTAAAACCATTATGGTTTATATATTTTATAAATTATGATATATTATACATGTGTTCCTAAGATACCAACCCTATAAGATAGTGTGTACGATCATTATCATCTCTATCATGATATAAATCCAAAAATTATCCAATTGAGACGTTCCATTAATAATGAAATTAAAAAATTTCAGAAACGTAAGATCCTTTATATACATATGATTTGTAATTTAATGTGTCTAGGTAAATTAAATTTTATTCAAGGATGGTATTAATCTGTTAAATTGTATTACAACCAGTTTGTGGAATTTTTATGTCAATAATTAAACAATACACTAGCCCCATTGAAATTGGAATAACTTGAAAAACTAATATTTAGTCATTTTCTAGGATTATGTACATATAATTTATGAATTATTAGAAGAATTTTGATAATTATGTAAATATTAATTACCTATGTAAACATATATTTTATAATGAATTCTATTTTTCTCACTATTGTGTGTGAGTCATGGACCTGGATTATTAACTATCCAAATATTAATATATGGTTGGTGGAAATGTGAGTCATGGGGTCTATATGTTGGTTAACAATTTAAATCCACTATCCATTTTGATCTATATTTGGATAGTAAATTATATTATTTTCCATGATCTTAATTATGGGTAATGCTATTAGGCATTTATCAGATGGACTTTCTCTGTGTTTTTCATTGAAAATATTCTTTTGAGGCATTAAAATTGATGTTTTTCATAAATATGGAACCTTCCCCCTGATATTTTTGACTTACATGAATTTTTTTTGTGAGATAATTCAAACATCAATGTTGATGTTTCCTTGATAGACATTAGGCTTAGAAAATCATCACACATATACATATAGATTAGTTCCCCATGTATCATGTATACCACTAGAACATATCCCTTATTCGCTAGGTGATTAGTGCAATTTAGTGTTCACGTAACATTATAATTTTAATAGATCATTGGTTGAATGAAAATTCTTATATTCTTATGTCAATAATACCATGATAACATCCTATATTAAATTCCATTCAATTGTTCCTCAAATTCACTGGAACACTATAGAATCTTGTACACTAAAATCTATTCAAATTATACCCTCAACTTCAGTTCATATCAATGTAATTATTCGATCTATGTAGTTGAGTCCATAACCAATAAAAGTTTATTTTCAGCCTATGGCCAATAAAACATTTATTAGACTCAATGCATCATCTACAATTTAATTGATATAAATTCCATTACTAAAGAAATATTTCAATATAAAATTATGAATTTTTCATCCCGTACTAATATATATGATCTTTTATGAGAACATATATTTAATTTATTACCCTATATAAATACTTCAATCTATATTTCCTTCTTCAAAATAGTTTTGGATAATTCTATGATAGTTCGGTTTCATTTTTGTTGAATTGACGAGGAAAAAATGTATGGACCCTCAGTGGTGATCATCACGAGCTCATTTAATGTCGAATGATTTCTAATGATGCTCTATGTGTGAGAATAGTGGTATTGACCATTTTATCTAACACCCTTGATCACAACCAAAACTAGTTCTTTATTTTATGTATCCTCTATTCATCTCTCCATCTTGAGGGAAGTGGAGGATGATAGGGTTTATCGATGTTGAGAAAAAACCCATATCGACAGCATTCATTTACAGGGACTCATATAGAGAGGAAGATGTTGTTTACCATGAACTGCATCTCAGAATTCATGTAGTTGTAAATTTATACAAATAGGCCCAGTGTTTGAAAAAAATTAATTACAGAATTTCTCTTTGTAATATGATCAACCAGAAAAGAACCTCAAGCCATGTAAAATTATATTATAATTTTTTATTCATTGGCCTGAATTAACTTGTGTAATGATTCTTATTATTAATTTTTTCGTAAATAAACAATTATCATAGGACACACAATTGGGTCCACTCATGATCCAAAAAACATAAATAATTTCAGAATAAAAATCATAAATCAATATAATATTCACTGTCAGGTTAATGACTTATTTATTTGAATATTCATGAAATTACATATGTTAATTTTTTAAAAAATTACAACCTAGATATTACCAAAAAATAAATATTATCTTGTCAATAAATAAATACATATTTTATTAATTCTCTAGTGATTAATTTTGTTATATTTTATTTTATAAATATTTATTATCTATAATGTAATTATTTATTACTATGAAAATAACAAGTGGTAAATAAATATTATATATTCATTAAATTAAACAATTCCATTCTCAGTAAACATTTATTTGATAGTTTCAATCATTTATTAAATTTGGAATAAAAAGTATATCTTATTATGTGGAATTAAATTTATTCCAAAAAATTGTTATTAAAATATATCATTTCACTAATAACAATTGATACACTATCATTGTGACCATCTAGGACTCCTCTACTATGGAATTTGAAAGTGTTTCATTATGTTCAAGGTTATTATCCAACAATGACATAAATAACCCATAGGGGAAGTCGATGTGTAGTAATGAAACCCAACAATACGAACACTCACTTTGAAATATAATAACATCATAACAATATCTAATATTTTAGTATAAACACCAATGTTATCAACCTATATTATTCATTTACATATCATTGAATATATCACATAAATTATTAATTACACCATTTATATTGAATATAAGGTAACATTTCTATTTTATACAGAAGGAAGAGATCTCAACATCCAAAAAAATGAAAGGTACAAATCATTCCTTGACTTATGAATTAATTTCACATTATTCATGATGAATCTAAAGTACAAAATATCTCCTTGCAATCTACCACCCTGGTTTACAAAAATAAATATAGAGACTAGAACCGCAAGATACTGGATTCTGTGTCTACTACTATTATAATAACATGAGTACCAGGAATCAAATACTGAAGGACCCATTAGTTTCATAGTCTTGGTAAACCAAATAAATACATGAAATTTTTATTACAAATTAATGCACTAATTACAAAATAAATCTTTTGAGGGTAACATTAATATATTTAGAATATCGTTTCATGTCCTTCTTATTATAATTATTTGATTTTTTGGAAGAGGAAACGAAATTATGATGAGATGAAATGCTTAATAAGGGAGTAGTATAGAGGATGAAATAATGAATCAATTTTAATAATTATTATGTAATGGTAAATAATAAAACACACATACCATGTAATAAAAAAAACTAAGAAGGAAGTCAATAAAAAATAAAATTGTAATTACATTAAAGACATTTCATTCAAATAACTAGATAAATAAAAAATCAATATAAAATGGTAAGAAACTGCAACACATCCCATTTAATCAATTACATGTAAATGAAATGTATCATTATATATGGAGAAAAAAAATATAAAGGATGAATAATAAGTGAAACTAAATGAGAGAAATTCTTAATGGAGGGATGCTAGGTTTCCTATGTCCATAGAACCATTTCCATCATGAATGCTCACTAGACAAAATTTAATATTGGTTAAACACCCATATAATATGGCTACTCAACTTACTCATCCCATGATACTACCAATGTATACAGGCGATATCTATATCTATGTCCCACCCATGTCTTACCTATCCAAAGGATTATTCATATATCAAATAATCTATTTAACAATATGCCTTATCCACTATTGGAATGGATTAAAAGATAAATATTTATCAATATTTTCCAAAATAAAAAAATATATTAAATGTAAATACCCTATGAAAAATGGTACACAGTTTAGGCAATGAACATATCCATGATAAATTATATGGATAATTAGGGGAAAATAAATTTTCAATGATCATGTGAAATTTAATATTTCAAGGAGACAAAAAATGGAATCAAGGAAGTGAATGTGAATAATATCCTTGCCCAAATAAATCATAAACCATTTAGAGGAAGAATAAGGATGGTATCAATAAAAAATAACCATTTTAGAGTAAAAATAGATGATTTTTTCATTAATTAAAATAAATAAATAATCATTTGAAAAAATTAATTTGGGAAATATTGTTTTCATTTTAAAAAAAAATATATTTGTTTGAAACTCAATTTTGAATTTTTTTGAAAACATAACCTTTTATAAATTAAGTGGTTGATTCATAGAAACCATGGTTGTAAAATAAGTTTTTGAAATATTTGGAATAAAACATTCCTTTTACACAATAAAAGGTTTTAAAAATTACTTTTTTGGAAATAGACAAGTATAATCTTCTAAAAAATTGTTAAATGTAAAAAAGATGAAAATTAATTTAATAAAACATTTTTTAATTGTTGTAAACAAAATATAGAAAATATTTTTAGAATATAAGTTTTGTAAAAGAAAATAGGTTCTTCAACTAAAGGGACAAATGGAGTAGGGTTTTCTTAAAATCATTTTATAAAAAATAATAAGTTCTAAATAGTTTAAAATTTGTACCATTACTTGGAAAATATCATGAATAAATAGAGGATAAGAAAATTAAATGGATTATTAGAAAATGATAAAATAATTTTCTCAGATAGAAATTCATGAGTAAACATTCCAGTATAAATTGTGATTGTGATGTAAATCTAAGAGAGGACCATAACATTGATGTGATAAAAAACCAATGAATTGATTGTGTGTATAAAGTATAAAACCATATAATATAAGTAGAAACAAGTCAATAGATTTTCAAATTACTTTATAAACATAATCATATAATATTAATAATAATGGAAAAATAATATAACAGTATTAAGAGAAATAGGGTTATAATATTTATTCCCACGTCGTTATTTTTAACTTGCATCTCCATAGGTAGTAGGAAATTTGGGGGAAATAAAATTTTTTAAAAATTAAAAAACACAGAATCACATTATTTATGGAAAAGGGGGAACCCAACCCAAAACGAACCTCAAAGGCATAAAGGCCTTAAAATACAATTACCTGAAGGCGTAATGGTAGAAAAACATTAAAAATATTCATGAGCCCAGATCCTAGGGAGACAAATCCCATTAAAAAACCAAATACAAAGTTAAATATCCTAATGACTCAACCCAAAACTAGTCAGGCCCGCTAAAATCCATCGACGCCACCCACGGTTGATCCATCGCCACTGCTAAGCCTGACGACACTACCTCCAAGAAGAATGAACATGCCACCAACCATATCATCAAAACTATTGTAAATACCGAAGCATCACCATTTCCTGGAATAGACTGAATTTTGACCGTAAAAACAATATATATGGCCTCATCTGAACCTATCTACTACCAACCAATGACCCCATCGCGAACCACCTATAAAAAGAAAGCGCTCTATCGACCCACGCTGCAGCTGATCCACCCACAAAGCCACATCCATTAAATTTCATCCTCCAATCCATCCATTGATGAGAAAAAATGTAGATATGGAGCTACCTCCCTTCCATTACCTCAACATCCATAGTACGCATGAATATCCAACCAGATCTGGTTTTATTCCTGATATGGAAACCACCGCAGGTCGAGTCCAAGCAGCAACGATATCTGAAACTCCAAGGCCACCACACATATATCAAATCCCTGACCAGTACACCATTATTGGGTTGTCTTCAACAACCCTACCGAAATTCCTTTCATGATCTCCATTCATGAACCCTAGGGAAGAAACCATAGTCACCGAGAGCTCTTAGCAGAAGGTTAGAGCCCCTATTTGTTGATATTTTAATAAAAAGTGGTAGTATGTACAACCAATATATTAAATTATGTGAAAAAATTATATTTATTGTTTGACGATATTGTTATAAGTCACAATACTAAGTGATATTATAATGTTAATCAATTAAAATGATCTTCAAGAGAATAATATTAAATCATTTCAAAGTGTCACGTAACAATTTGAAAATTTTGAATCATAATGTCCATGAAGTAATTACATTAAATTAATCTTATACTATCATGTGAATAATGATATTCATGATACAATATTTCAATGTGCATTATGTAATCCATATAAAAGAATATAGGTGCATAACAACAAATATTTCTCAATAGAGTATAAATATAGACGAAATGTCTTACCTAGCATTTACTTTTTAGGTGAACGTCCTATAACATACACTATAATGGTTTTAAAAACGCCTCTAACTAATAACATAACCATAAAAAGTATTATAATATCATATATAAATTATTATAACATCTCACATCCTGTTTGACAATAATATTTCATTATTTTCACTATTTTTTTTTTCCAATTGCATGGTTTTTTAGTATGTTTTAAAATTTTAGTTGTTGTTGACATCTTCATTTAATCATCTAAAAAATGTAAATAATTATTCAAATTAAATATATATTAAGTATATATTAGTTTATAATAATCTCTAATATGTTGATTTAAGAATTAGAATCCATCATTCATAGAGACAGTATGTCCTATATACGGATGAACGCTACATTCATGTATTTTCTTTATTAACAGAATAAAAAGTTAATTAAATATATATATATATATATGTGTATATTATTTGTAGTATAATATTAATTTAATAATTGTTAAATTTTTTATTAAAATATCCTTTATACATTTCTTGTATAGTTTGAACTAATCACATCACTTTAATGGGGAGATAGTCTAAACGTCCATAAACAATGTTATTTTATTCCTACAAAATTGAGTTCATAAAGGTATGTGTTGTAAAATTATTCTAGAAGAATAAATAATTAAATATATCATATATAAGAATATTTTCACCATAATTACCATCCATTAGAGTTTTTACAGAAAAAACAAACAACTTCATTTTGTGAGGTGATAGTTAATCACACTCAATAACTGTAAAATCATTACTTATTATATAAAAGTGTGTGTAAGTGTAGTTTATACCATAAAACTAAGAACATGTTATTATAATGAGGATAATGGTGTTATTATATAATAATAGAATATTGATAATTGAAAGAGTGGATGATGGAATTAAAACATATGAGCTTGGGGAAAGACATTACCTCTAAATTGGTAACTACTTTGGGTTTCCACAAAATGGATTCCATGGATGGGTTTCGGACAAAAGCGAGTATTTTAGATTTAAGTGAAAACTATTGGGGATATATTTGGTTACATAATGAGTGAGATAATGTTGCTTGAGATGTGTGAAGATGTGGGAGTCTTGAGTTCCTTTCTGTAGAGGAGGAGTATCACTCTTATACATTTTGGAAAAGGAAATTCGAACCCCATCTTTCCCAATGCTTGTGGATCCAATAATAAATTAATGTTAGTAAAATGGATTAAATGGTATAAATATGTATAGAACGTGGATTCTAAACAATTTAAAAAGTCATATTTTCCATTAAGTATAAGGATCAGTTCTTTGGTAAACATAATTTCACCTTAATCATTGCAATTAATTTTAAATATATTCACTAGTATTTTTTGTCAAAAAAAGAGTTTAAATTATTATATATTTTAAATAATGATGATTCCAAATATAAAATAAATTTCACTAAATTAAAATAATAAAATTAATGAATTTAATTTAAATTTAACCCCATAGAGGGGACGATAATGCATGTTTTTAAGGTAAAAACATCCAAAAGTTTTCCATGTTTTAATATCCAATATCAATATTAAATTGACTCTGATGATCTGTATTGGATTAAATGACACTAAATTTATATAATTATCCTTTATAATGAATTTAAAAAATAATTTATCTTTATGAATAAATTGTATTAAAATATATTATTGAATTAAAATTCAGTACCTTTCACTATTTATTAAAATTGAAATATTATAGAAAAAAATAAAAACAATCAACCGAATATAATTTTTCAGATTATATATAAAAGATGAAATTTATTTTTACATATACAATATATAAAATTTCTAAAAATTTATTTTCAATATTTTATCCATTAAAACATAGTAAAAGTTCCTTAATAAAAATATGGGTTTTTAGGCGTAATATTGGGTTTGTTCTTATTTTAAAACAATAATAAAATTTCGAGGAATATAAATAATATTTTTATTAAATATATATAATATATATTTTTTATTAATACATAATTATTGAAATTAATTTAATTTATCCCAATAAAACATCTTTTTGAGCCTAACAATAGTAGAAAAAAATTTCTTTATAGTAAATTTCTTCTTATATTCATTTCTAATTAATTTATATTTGATGAATTCATTTTATTTTTTTTGTAAAACATTTATTTTCATAAGTTAGTTATGAATATTACAACAAATAATTTAATGGAATGTTTATATCATAAAATAGAAATATAATAATATATTTTATTGTTCAATAAAACTTAGTCATGCATGTAATGCGAGTCATCAAAGATACTTGTTTTTTCATGCGACACATGATAAATTAGGGACACATTCATTGAAATCTATAAAATATATTTAATTCAATTAATATATTATGTATATTATCAATTATCATGATATTATATTCCCTTACGTTCTCATTTTTCAATGTCATAGATGTTGTCCAATACAATGTACCTATTTTAGATTTTTGAATCGTAACATTTTCATGACATTAATTAAATTGTATCCACATATTTTATAATTGACCTTGTTAGTAAATTGTTTAATATTTCTTTTGATGAAATTACACATTAGGATAAGGGATTATAGGAAATAATATATAAATGATATAATGAGAAGTAAAAAAGAACACATTGAATAGGGAAAATAGAGTCTCTAAGTAGGAGGACGTTAGTGGAATGTAGTGATATGTACTTGGAAGAAGGGAATAAATATGTATAGGATGTGATTGAGGTAATCAATAAAAAGAATTTTAATGATCCATTTATAGTTTAGGGAATCAAATCCATAAATATATAATGATTTTAAGAAAATAGGTTCAATATAAATCTAGCTATTAGGACAAAAAAAATTGAGGTCCTTTTCTTCATGATAAGAAATTCCATTACTACCCATGAATATAATGAAATTTACATACTTGATATGTTATGATTTCATAAAAATAATAAATCTTTTAGTTACTCTTAGACCGAATTCTATTTCTTTACTTAAATAAACAAATGAGTATCCATAAAATAACATTGACCCCAAAAATATTAAATAAAATTTAAAATTATTATAGGGAACATAAAAGAGTGAAATGTATTTAAAATTTTCATTGGGAATTCTCTAAAGAAAATATTATTAAACATTAATATATAATCATAAAAATATAGACTACTTATTCAACATTAATATTTATTATTCAAATATTTTAACTAAAAAACATATAAATTAGGACATTACATAGGTAAATGGTTGGCATGAAGCCTGTATCATCATTTGATAATTGGTTCATGTCCCATGACCTTGCCAGAATTGATGTTTTATCACCTAGAAAACATATTGTAATTTTGAAAAATCATATTTATATAAATTTAAAAATTAAATATGGTTGGAATCCTTGAAATAAGGATAATAACTAAATTGACCTTAAAAAGGTTTTCAATAGAACCCTAATATATAAATAATTTATTAATTTTATTTCTACATACGTCCTCAAAAGTTATGAGGTTCATCCTTGGTTACTCATTTTCATTATCTATTAAAATAAATCATAATGATATGTTACAAAAATGTGAATTAGCTTTATAATACCCCTATTAGTGTCAAAATATGATATTATTAAGGCTTTCTGTCATGTATGAGGTTATGTCGTGTCAGGCCCGACACACCTTGTCTGTTTTTTACACCTAGGATCATCTATTCTAGCAGCACGTCCACTTGTAGTATCCATAAATTGATTTATTTATAGGAATACTACCTAATATCTATCTGACCATAATATTGGGATGTTCATCTATAATTAACTGAAAATTCTTCCTTAGGTCTATATTCTCTCATCTATGTTTTCAAACATAATAGTTCCCATATTTCTACTAAACATATTTTGATACCAATTGGTGTAACACGACTATAGAAATAATGGACCTGGTGTCTACTAGAGTTACATTTGAGTTGTTATTAGGAATCAAATCATGGTGGACAGATCAGCATAGTATTATTTGTAAACTAGATACATACATGATGCTTGTATTACAAATGAATACATTAATTCCAATATAATTTTATTCTTAAAAATGATATCTTTACTCTATATAGATAATCATTTCATATATTTATTATTATACCACTCTAATTCTTGGGTAAAAGAACCCAAATATGTTTAATCTAAAATTCTTAATAATGGTAAAATATTTCAGAAGTAATAATTAATCAATGAGAATAATATTTATGGAATTGTACATAACTGGACACATGTATGATGTAATAATCTAACTGAGAAAGAAGTGAGTAAAATATATATAATGATAATAACATGAAACACATGATAATTGAATAACAAGATATGAAAAAATCTATATTTAAAGGTAATAAAATAAAACACATGTCATTTAATAAATGAACTAAAAATGAAATGTATCCAAATATACGTTGACAAAAACCACGTTGATGAATAATAAATGAAAATAAATGATGTAAATTCGTAATTATTGGATTACATTTCTTCTTGGGACATGGAACCATTACCGGTAAGTCCATTCATAATATAGTTTGTCAGATTAGGTAAAAACACATTTAAAGATACTATCCATCTAACTCATCCCATGAGACTACCGATTCATCGAGTGGATTTCTATAATCGAGCCCCACCCATGTCATACATATGCTATTCATTCCTTATATATCAAATAGTTCATTTATAAATGTGTCTTTTCAAATGTAAACATATATTATATGATATATATTTATCAATATTTTCCAAAATAATCAAATCACATTCAAAGAAAAAATAGTATAAAAAATGGTATATGGTTTACGCAATGAAAATTTCAATGATTAATGATGTGGATAAATAAGGGAATTAAATGTTCATTTATCCAATGAAATTTAATATTTATATGGTAATAACAAAGTAAACAAGTAAGTGAATGTGAATATTTTCCCATTCCAAATCAATCATAAACCATCTAGATGAAAAATAAATATTGTATTAATACAAAATATACCAAGGGTAGTAAAAATAGAGGGTTCTTAAAATTATTAAATATAAATAATGATATTATAAAAACATTCTTGTGGAAAATATCCTTTTTTAGTTTAAAAACACTTTTAAAATAATTTTAATTTAAACAAAATTTTCAAAAACATTTTCATTAAAATTAATATTTTAAACATTCAATGGAATTTTTAATGTTATCATAGCAGGTATATAGTGCATATCATACAATGTAAAAGGAATATTTCATTTTCATGTCAAATGGTTAGAAAAATTAATTCTTAATATAGTGACAAAATTTTTCTTTTGAATACATTGGTAAATGAAAAAAGGGTATAAATTTCATTAATTACTAATTTTTGAACTCATAAAAATATTTTTTAGAAAAATTTAGAAAACAATGTCTTTAGAAGAAAATACGTTCTCCGAATAATGGAATAAATGAATTTGGGTTATCTTAAAAATATTTAATAAAACAATTTAATTAAAAAAGTGTGTAAAAATGGTACTATTACTTTGAAATGGACATTAATAACCATAGGATAATAAAAGGAGTGTTTTTATTAGACAATGATAAAATAATTTCCAATGATGGAAATTCAATTGTAACCCATTCCAAGATGAATGATACTGTGATGTACACCATTAAAAATACCGTACCATTAATGTGATAATAAATCATTGAATTTATTATTTATATGAAACATAAACCCACATAAGAGATGTTGAAATACAAATATATAATTTTATATTTATTTATATACATAATCATAAAATGTTAATAACAACGAGTAACAAATATATCCAAATTTTAAAAATTGGGTTATGAAATTCTTTTTCACTTGGTAACTTTAAACATGAATCCCTTTTAATAATTCCAATCGTAACACAAAATATCAGGAAGAATGAATAAATCATGATATCTGAAAAATATGGTAGTATGTAAATCATATATATGAAATTTGGTTCCCAAAAAAATTTGATGCTTCAATATAAATTCAAAAATCTCAAAATGAAGTGAGATTTCAAATATAATTGTTAGAAATGCTCTTGATGAGAATAATATTTAATCATTTCAAAGTGTGTCATACCACTTTAGAACATTTGAATCACAATTTCCTTGATGTAATAACATTAAAATAAACTAATAAAATAATTCTAATAAGGAAATTCATAATATAACACATCAAAGGTTAGTATATAAACCATATAAAAGAATCTAGGTGCATACCAACAAATATGACTAAATGGAATGTAAACTGAGATGCAATTCCTTACCATACATTTCCTTTTTTTGGTGAAAGTCATTTAACATACATTATAATGCTCCTAAGAATGTAAATATCTAATAAAAATACCATTATCATGTTAATAATATAATATATTAACTTCTTATAATATCTTATTTCTCTTTAATAGAAATTTATCATTATTTTCTATATTTAAGGTGTTGATTAAGTAGTTTTTTTAGTATATTTTAAATTGTTATTTGTTGTTGATATCATTATATCATCATTTTCATAATTTAAACTAGTAATTATATATAATACATACTCCTTATATATTTATTTAGAAAATTCCACGATATTTGGGGATAATAAATGGAATGCACAAGTCATGGAGATGATAGGTCGTACATACACATGAATGATACATTCATTTCTTTTCCATATTAAAATAATGGAAATTATATTATATATGTGTAAATTATATTTTATGTATCAAATATATTTCATATTATTTTCATGGTTTTGATAAAATAATCATTTATGCACTCATTGTATAGTGTGTATATGTCAATTCGCTTTGAGGGGGATGTACCCCACACTTTCAGAAATAATGTTATCATTGTAATGGACCGAACCTCTCTAGTCCATTAATTTGTAAAAATGTGGTGCTAAAGGTGTTCTAGGAAATCAAGGTGACTTGGGGTGCATTTGGGCCGATTTTAAGGGATACTGAAGGGAAAATGCTTTCACATGGGCGTTACACGGTTTGTCCAAACTGTCTGGCCAAACCGTGCAAGCTTGGTGTTGGAGGCAGTGCCTAACAAACGTTTAGCATTTTATTTTTCTAGCTGTGCGGTCTAACCATCCGAGGAGTGTTTGACGAGGCAGAAGCTAACGTACGGTTAGTTCAGGGTTTGTCAAACCATGCAGACTAACCATGCATGCACTTAAATTAGATCCTAAAACTGTGGATCTAACTCGTTTTGCCTATAAATTGTTAGTTTAAGCCCCTATGTGGCCATTACTCTGGATTACCCTCCCTTGCAGGTAGGAGAACTTCTACCAAGCATTTTTAGGCGATCTGAAGGCTTCTCTTGTTGAATCGGAACTGGTTTCTTAAGGTATGTGATCGTTCTTGTTTGGTTTCATAGATCTACATAGATATACTTCTCCTCTTCTTTCTGTTTTTTATATCTATGCCCGTTAAGGATACATATATGTGTTTGGATGCCAAATATGATGAGATTTGGTCTTGGTTGTGTTAGGAGAAGAGATCTAAGGAGGATCATTGGTGAATCAGCCCAATTATTGTGGGCATTTTTCGACCGTTGTGGTTTTCGTCGAAAACCTTTGAAGTAGGGGATTCATTGAATCTCATTATTTTATGTTCAATGGTACTGTTAGCATGTATAATCCCACTCTATGACAATGAAATTGACCATATAAATACTTTAAACCAGATAAAGAAATTGTTTCGATCGTATAATATTGCCTAATGTTTTTCTCTATCGTGTGATATCTATGATTGCTTTTCTTATCAATTGTTCTTGATGTAAATTAGTAATGAACGTAAACATGGAATAATTGATATTGTTTTGGATAAAGATAAAGAGGCATTTGAACGAATCTGGTTATTGTTGAAATTTTATGTTAATCAAATTGGCATAGTAATCATGTATAATCATATGTGATAACTTACTGGTAGGGATCCCGATTTTGGAACCAACAGATTATGAATCTATTAATTCAATATGGTTCAAAGAATTTTATTTTTTAATAATTCCTTGAAGGGTTCTGGGTTACCCTCTTGTTTGTTAAAGGGACATAGCCCAATTGATGTGATGTTTTCTTTCATGTTGTTTGTGTTGTGATGTGACCATAGAGGGGTGTTGAGATATGTGGGGGGCATAGTGGCCTTTTGTTTGTGGCATCGGATGATTCCTAGAGTGGTGAGATGCATCAGTTTATGCTTATGGGTTTCAGGGAGGACACCAGGGTTGATGTATTGGGATGGATGTAATGGATTCTTTCTGTTTCTTGTGGTTGTTTATATCATTTACTTTTCCCCACTGCTTAAGGCAGCTAGTCTTGCTTACCCTTCTTCTGAAAGAGGTGAAGACACATGGGGTATTCCACGTGCTTTCCATCTTTATCTTCTTAAGGGAGAATGGGTCTATTTACTAGCTTTAGGCGGAAAAGACTCGACGAGTAGTATATCGACTCACCCTATTGATCCCCTTTGTTTTAGTAGCATATAATTCTTTTCTATAATGATTGGGAATATGGGAAAGTGTTTCTGTAATGAATGTTTTAAAAAATGGTGTTAACCCATGGATTTTGTGTTGCTGGAACATAATGATGAGGTTGTAATATTTTAAAGGGACAATTGACTTTGGGTGTGATGCTAATGAAATTTATGTGTAATTGTTCATGGTGAATTAATTTTTAATGAATTAATTAACATACAGTGGAATTGATATAAAGGGAATGAAGTAATCTAATAAAGCTCTTTAAATAGTTGTGTTCTTATAGGATACCTAGTCTTAGAAGTGGCAGCCCAGAATCCGAGAGAAGTTAGCTGTAGTGTTTCTAAGACTAGGTTATGCCCATAGTGTGGTTGTGAGATATAATATATTCTGTACACTTAGTGTTTCTATACGATACTCCACCTTGTCAGTAAGAGAAACTGACACCCCAGGGATTCTGAGCCCTGGGGGGTGTTTTCCACAGCATTCCTGTCAGAGGATGAATGAATGACTACACCCTTTGTCCCCAATCTCTTCTCTTGGTAGATATTTTGTGCCGTTAGGCACAACGTTCAGTTTTCCCCATATATGTGTGTAGAGGGTTGTAATGGCTTTCGGTTATTCCAAAACATATATTCTGGATATAGTATCCTATGGTCTACTATAGGTGTAATGTGTATAGGTTGTGATGGCTTGAGGATCCATACTCGGTGTATGGGTTGTAATGGCTTGAGGTATAACATCCTATATTAAATTCCTTTCAATTGTTCCTCAAATTTACTGGAACACTATAGAATCTTGTACACTAAAATCTATTCAAATTATACCCTCAACTTCAGTTCATATCAATGTAATTATTCGATCTATGTAGTTGAGTCCATAAACAATAAAAGTTTATTTTCAGCCTATGGCCAATAAAACATTTATTAGACTCAATGCATCATCTACAATTTAATTGATATAAATTCCATTACTAAAGAAATATTTCAATATAAAATTATGAATTTTTCATCCCGTACTAATATATATGATCTTTTATGAGAACATATATTTAATTTATTACCCTATATAAATACTTCAATCTAGATTTCCTTCTTCCAAATAGTTTTGGATAATTCTATGATTTTTCGGTTTCATTTTTGTTGAATTGACGAGGAAAAAAATGTATGGACCCTCAGTGGTGATCATCACGAGCTCATTTAATGTCGAATGATGTCTAACGATTCTCTATGTGTGAGAATAGTGGTATTGATCATCTTATCTAACACCCTTGATCACAACCAAAACTAGTTCTTTATTTTATGTATCCTCTATTCATCTCTCCATCTTGAGGGAAGTGGAGGATGATAGGGTTTATCGATGTTGAGATAAAACCCATATCGACAGCATTCCTTTACAGGGACTCATATAGAGAGGAAGATTTTGTTTACAATGAATTGCATCTCAGAATTCATTTAGTTGTAAATTTATACAAATAGGCCCAGTGTTTGAAAAAAATTAATTACAAAATTTCTCTTAGTAATATGATCAACCAGAAAAGAACCTCAAGCCATGTAAAATTATATTATAATTTTTTTTCCTTGGCCTGAATTAACTTGTGTAATGATTCTTATTATTAATTTTTTAGTAAATAAACAATTATCATAGGACACACAATTGGGTCCACTCATGATCCAAAAAACATAAATAATTTCAGAATAAATATCATAAATCAATATAATATTCACTGTCAGGTTAATGACTTATTTATTTGAATATTAAAGAAATTACATATGTTAATTTTTTAAAAAATTACAACCTAGATATTACCAAAAAATAAATAGTATCTCGTCAATAAATAAATACATATTTTATTAATTCTCTAGTGATTAATTTTGTTATATTTTATTTTATAAAAATTTATTATCTATAATGTAATTATTTATTACTATGAAAATAAAAATTGGTAAATAAATATTATATATTCATTAAATTAAACAATTCCCTTCTCATTAAATATTTATTTGATAGTTTCAATCATTTATTAAATTTGGAATAAAAATTATATCTTATTATGTGGAATTAAATTTATTCCAAAAAGTTGTTATTAAAATATATCATTTCACTAATAACAATTGATACACTATCATTGTGACCATCTAGGACTCATCTACTATGGAATTTGAAAGTGTTTCATTATGTTCAAGGTTATTATCCAACAATGACATAAATAACCCATAGGGGAAGTCGATGTGTAGTAATGAAACCCAACAATACGAACAGTCACTTTGAAAGATAATAACATCATAACAATATGTAATATTTTAGTATAAACACCAATGTTATCAACCTATATTATTCATTTACATATCATTGAATATATCACATAAATTATTAATTACACCATTTATATGGAATATAAGGTAACATTTCTATTTTACACAGAAGGAAGAGATCTCAACATCCAAAAAAATGAAAGGTACAAATCATTCCTTGACTTATGAATTAATTTCACATTAGTCATGATGAAACTAAAGTACAAAATATCTCCTTGCAATCTACCACCCTGGTTTAAAAAAATAAATATAGAGACTAGAACCCCAAGATAATGGAGTCTGTGTCTACTACTATTATAATAACATGAGTACCAGGAATCAAATACTGAAGGACCCATTAGTTTCATAGTCTTGGTAAACCAAATAAATACATTAATTTTTTATTACAAATTAATGCACTAATTACAAAATAAATCTTTTGAGGGTAACATTAATATATCTAGAATATCGTTTCATGTCCTTCTTATTATAATTATTTGATTTTTTTGAAGAGGAAACGAAATTATGATGAGATGAAATGCTTAATAAGGGAGAAGTATAGAGGATGAAATAATGAATCAATTTTAATAATTATTATGTAATGGTAAATAATAAAACACACATACCATGTAATCAAAAAAAACTAAGAAGGAAGTCAATAAAAAATAAAAATGTAATTACTTTAAAGACATTTCATTCAAATAACTAGATAAATTAAAAATCAATATACAATGGTAAGAAACTGCAACACATCCCATTTAATCAATTACATGTAAATGAAATGTATCATTATATATGGAGACAAAAAATATAAAGGATGAATAATAAGTGAAACTAAATGAGAGAAATTCTTAATTGAGGGATGCTAGGTTTCCTATGTCCATAGAACCATTTCCATCATGAAAGTTCACTAGACAAAATTTAATATTGGTTAAACACCCATATAATATGGCTACTCAACTTACTCATCCCATGATACTACCAATGTATACAGGGGATATCAATATCTATGTCCCACCCATGTCTTACCTATCCAAAGGATTATTCATATATCAAATAATCTATTTAACAATATGCCTTATCCACTATTGATATGGATCAAAAGATAAATATTTATCAATATTTTCCAAAATAAAAAAATATATTAAATGTAAATACCCTATAAAAAATGGTACACAGTTTAGGCAATGAACATATCCATGATAAATTATATGGATAATTAGGGGAAAATAAATTTTCAATGATCATGTGAAATTTAATATTTCAAGGAGACAAAAAATGGAATCAAGGAAGTGAATGTGAATAATATCCTTGCCCAAATAAATCATAAACCATTTAGAGGAATAATAAGGATGGTATCAATAACAAAATAACAATTTTAGAGTAAAAATAGATGATTTTATCATTAATTAAAATAAATAAATGATCATTTGAAAATATTAATTTGGGAAATATTGTTTTCCTTTTTTAAAAAAATATATTTGTTTGAAACTCAATTTTGAATTTTTTTCAAAACATAACCTTTTATAAATTATGTGGTTGATTCAAAGAAACCATGGTTGTAAAATAAGTTTTTGAAATATGTGGAATAAAACATTCCTTTTACACAATAAAAGGTTTTAAAAACTACTTTTTTTGGAAATAGACAAGAATAATCTTCTAAAAAATTGTTAAATGTAAAAAAGATGAAAATTAATTTAATAACACATTTTTTAATTGTTGTAAACAAAATATAGAAAATATTTTTAGAAAATAAGTTTTGTAAAAGAAAATAGGTTCTTCAACTAAAGGGACAAATGGAGTAGGGTTTTCTTAAAATCATTTTATAAAAAATAATAAGTTCTAAATAGTTGAAAATTTGTACCATTACTTGGAAAATATCATGAATAAATAGATGATATGAAAATTAAATGGATTATTAGAAAATGATAAAATAATTTTCTCAGATAGAAATTCATGAGTAAACATTCCAGTATAAATTGTGATTGTGATGTAAATCTAAGAGAGGACCATAACATTGATGAGATAATAAACCAATGAATTGATTGTGTGTATAAAGTATAAAACCATATAATAGAAGTAGAAACAAATCAATAGATTTTCAAATTTCTTTATAAACATAATCATATAATATTAATAATAATGGAAAAATAATATAACAGTATTAAGAGAAATAGGGTTATAATATTTATTCCCACGTCGTTATTTTTAACTTGCATCTCCATAGGTAGTAGGAAATTTGGGGGAAATAAATTTTTTTAAAAATTAAAAAACACAGAATCGTATTATTTATGGAAAAGGGGGAACCCAACCCAAAACGAACCTCAAAGGCATAAAGGCCTTAAAATACAATTACCTGAAGGCCTAATGGTTGAAAAACATTAAAAATATTCATGAGCCAAGATCCTAGGGAGACAAATCCCATTAAAAAACCAAATACAAAGATAAATATCCTAATGACTCAACCCAAAACTAGTCAGGCCCGCTAAAATCCATCGACGCCACCCACGGTTGATCCATCGCCACTGCTAAGCCTGACGACACTACCTCCAAGAAGAATGAACATGCCACCAACCATATCATCAAAACTATTGTAAATACCGAAGCATCACCATTTCCTGGAATAGACTGAATTTTGACCGTAAAAACAATATATATGGCCCCATCTGAACCTATCTACTACCAACCAATGACCCCATCGCGAACCACCTATAAAAAGAAAGCGCTCTATCGACCCACGCGGTAGCTGATCCACCCACAAAGCCACATCCATTAAATTTCATCCTCCAATCCATCCATTGATGAAAAAATATGTAGATATGGAGCTACCTCCATTCCATTACCTCAACATCCATAGAACACATGAATATCCAACCAGATCTGGTTTTATTTTTGATATGGAAACCACCGCAGGTCGAGTCCAAGCAGCAACGATATCTGAAACTCCAAGGCCACCACACAGATATCAAATCCCTGATCAGTACACCACTATTGGGTTGACTTCAACAACCCTACCGAAATTCCTTTCATGATCTCCATTCATGAACCCCAGGGAAGAAACCATAGTCACCTAGAGCTCTTAGCAGAAGGTGAGAGCCCCTATTTGTTGATATTTTAATAAAAAGTGGTAGTATGTACAACCAATATATTAAATTATGTGAAAAAATTATATTTATTGTTTGACGATATTGTTATAAGTCACAAAACTAAGTGATATTATAATGTTAATCAATTAAAATGATCTTCAAGAGAATAATATTAAATCATTTCAAAGTGTCACGTAACAATTTGAAAATTTTGAATCATAATGTCCATGAAGTAATTACATTAAATTAATCTTATAATATCATGTGAATAATGATATTCATGATACAATATTTCAATGTGCATTATGTAATCCATATAAAAGAATATAGGTGCATAACAACAAATATTTCTCAATAGAGTATAAATATAGACGAAATGTCTTACCTAGCATTTACTTTTTAGGTGAACGTCCTATAACATACACTATAATGGTTTTAAAAATACCTCTGACTAATAACATAACCATAAAAAGTATTATAATATCATATATAAATTATTATAACATCTCACTTCCTGTTTGACAATAATATTTCATTATTTTCACTATTTTTTTGTTCCAATTGCATGGTTTTTTAGTATGTTTTAAAATTTTAGTTGTTGTTGACATCTTCATGTAATCATCTAAAAAATGTAAATAATTATTCAAATTAAATATATATTAAGTATATATTAGTTTATAATAATCTCTAATATGTTGATTTTAGAATGAGAATCCATCATTCATAGAGACAATATGTCCTATATACGGATGAACGCTACATTCATGTATTTTCTTTATTAACAGAATTAAAAGTTAATTAAATAAATATATATATATGTATATATTATTTGTAGTATAATATTAATTTAATAATTGTTAAATTTTTTATTAAAATATCCTTTATACATTTCTTGTATAGTTTGAACTAATCACATCACTTTAATGGGGAGATAGTCTAAACGTCCATAAACAATGTTATTTTATTCCTATAAAATTGAGTTCATAAAGGTATGTGTTGTAAAATTATTCTAGAAGAATAAATAATTAAATATATAATATATAAGAATATTTTCACCATAATTACCACCCATTAGAGTTTGTACTGAAAAAACAAACAACTTCATTTTGTGAGGCGATAGTTAATCACACTCAATAACTATAAAATCATTACTTATTATATAAAAGTGTGTGTAAGTGTAGTTTATACCATAAAACTAAGAACATGTTATTATAATGAGGATAATGGTGTTATTATATAATAATAGAATAATGATAATTGAAAGAGAGGATGATGGAATTAAAACATATGAGCTTGGGGAAAGACATTACCTCTAAATTGGTAACTACTTTGGGTTTCCACAAAATGGATTCCATGGATGGATTTCGGACAAAAGCGAGTATTTTAGATTTAAGAGAAAACTATTGGGGATATATTTGGTTACATAATGAGTGAGATAATGTTGCTTGAGATGTGTGAAGATGTGGGAGTCTTGAGTTCCTTTCTGTAGAGGAGGAGTATCACTCTTATACATTTTGGAAAAGGAAATTCCAACCCCATCTTTCCCAATGCTTGTGGATCCAATAATAAATTAATGTTAGTAAAATGGATTAAATGGTATAAATATGTATAGAACGTGGATTCTAAACAATTTAAGAAGTCATATTTTCCATTAAGTATAAGGATCAGTTCTTTGATAAACATAATTTCACCTTAATCATTGCAATTAATTTTAATTATATTCACTAGTATTTTTGGTCAAAAAAAGAGTTTAAATTATTATATATTTTAAATAATGATGATTCCAAATATAAAATAAATTTCACTAAATTAAAATAATAAAATTAATGAATTTTATTTAAATTTAACCCCATAGAGGGGAGGATAATGCATGTTTTTAAGGTAAAAACATCCAAAAGTTTTCCATGTTTTAATATCAAATATCAATATTAAATTGACTCTGATGATCTGTATTGGATTAAATGACACTAAATTTATATAATTAACCTTTATAATGAATTTAAAAAATAATTTATCTTTATGAATAAATTATATTAAAATATATTATTGAATTAAAATTCAGTACCTTTCACTATTTATTAAAATTGAAATATTATAGAAAAAAATAAAAACAATCAACCGAATATAATTTTGCATATTATATATAAAAGATGAAATTTATTTTTACATATACAGTATATAAAATTTCTAAAAATTTATTTTCAATATTTTATCCATTAAAACATAGTAAATTTCCTTAATAAAAATATGGGTTTTTTGGCGTAATATTGGGTTTGTTCTTATTTTATAACTATAATAAAATTTCGATGAATATAAATAATATTTTTATTAAATATATATAATATATATTTTTTATTAATACGTAATTATTGAAATTAATTTAATTTATCCTAATAAAACATCTTTTTGAGCCTAAAAATAGTAAAAAAATTATTTTCGTTATAGTAAATTTCTTCTTATATTCATTTCTAATTAATTTATATTTGATGAATTAATTTTATTTTTTTTGTAAAACATTTATTTTCATAAGTTAGTTATTAATATTAAAACAAATAATTTAATGGAATGTTTATATCATAAAATAGAAATATAATAATATATTTTATTGTTCAATAAAACTTAGTCATGCATGTAATGCGAGTCATCAAAGAAACTTGTTTTTTCATGCGACACATGATAAATTAGGGACACATTCATTGAAATCTATAAAATATAGTTAATTCAATTAATATATTATGTATATTATCAATTATAAGGATATTATATTCCCTTACGTTCTCATTTTTGAATGTCATAGATGTTGTCCAATACAATGTACCTATTTTCGATTTTTGAATCGTAACATTTTCATGACATTAATTAAATTGTATCCACATATTTTATAATTGACCATGTTAGTAAATTGTTTAATATTTCTTTTGATGAAATTACACATTGGGATAGTGGATTATATGAAATAATATATAAATGATATAATGAGAAGTAAAAAAGGACACATTGAATAGGACAAATAGAGTCTCTATGTTGGAGGACAGTAGTGGAATGTAGTGATATGTACTTGGAAGAAGGGAATAAATATGTATAGGATGTGATTGAGGTAATCAATAAAAAGAATTTTAATGATCCATTTATAGTTTAGGGAATCAAATCCATAAATATATAATGATTTTAAGAAAATAGGTTCAATATAAATCTAGGTATTAGGAAAAAAAATCTAGGTCCTTTTCTTCATGATAAGAAATTCCATTACTACCCATGAATATAATGAAATTTACATACTTGATATGTTATGATTTCATAAAAATAATAAATAATTTAGTTACTCTTAGACCAAATTCTATTTCTTTACTTAAATAAACAAATGAGTATCCAAAAAATAACATTGACCCCATAAATATTAAATAAAATTTAAAATTATTATAGGGCACATAAAAGAGTGAAATGTATTTAAAAATGTCATTGGGAATTCTCTAAAGAAAATATTATTAAACATTAATATATAATCATAAAAATATAGACTACTTATTCATCATTAATATTTATTATTCAAATATTTTAACTAAAAAACATATAAATTAGCACATTACATAGGTAAATGGTTGGCATGAAGCCTGTATCATCATTTGATAATTGGTTCATGTCCCATGACCTTGCCAAAATTGATGTTTTATCACCTAGAAAACATTTTGTAATTTTCAAAAATCATATTTATATAAATTTAAAAATTAAATATGGTTGGAATCCTTGAAATAAGGATAATAACTAAATTGACCTTAAAAAGTTTTTCGATATAACCCTAATATATAAATAATTTATTAATTTTATTTCTACATACGTCCTCAAAAGTTATGAGGTTCATCCTTGGTTACTCATTTTCATTATCTATTAAAATAAATCATAAAGATATGTTACAAAAATGTGAATTAGCTTTATAATACCCCTATTAGTGTCACAATATGATATTATTAAGGCTTTCTGTCATGTATGAGGTTATGTCGTGTCAGGCCCGACACACCTTGTCTGTTTTTTACACCTAGGAACATCTATTCTAGCAGCACGTCCACTTGTAGTATCCATAAATTGATTTATTTATAGGAATACTACCTAATATCTATCTGACCATAATATTGGGATGTTCATCTATAATTAACTAAAAATTCTTCTTTAGGTCAATATTCTCTCATCTATGTTTTCAAACATAATAGTTCCCATATTTCTACTAAACATATTTTGATACCAATTGGTGTAACACGCCTATAGAAATAATGGACCTGGTGTCTAATAGAGTTACATTTGAGTTGTTATTAGGAATCAAATCATGATGGACTGATCAGCATAGTATTATTTGTAAACTAGATACATACATGATGCTTGTATTACAAATGAATATATTAATTCCAATATAATTTTATTCTTAAAAATGATATCTTTACTCTATATAGATAATCATTTCATATATTTATTATTATAACACTCTAATTCTTGGGTAAAAGAAACCAAATATGTTTAATCTAAAATTCTTAATAATGGTAAAATATTTCATAAGTAATAATTAATCAATGGGAATAATATTTATGGAATTGTACATAACTGGACACATGTATGATGTAATAATCTAACTGAGAAAGAAGTGAGTAAAATATATATAATGATAATAACATGAAACACATGATAATTGAATAACAAGATATGAAAAAATCTATATTTAAAGGTAATAAAATAAAACACATGTCATTTAATAAATGAACTAAAAATGAAATGTATCCATAAATAGGTTGACAAAAACCACGTTGATGAATAATAAATGAACATAAATGATGTAAATTCGTAATTATTGGATTACATTTCTTCTTGGGACATGGAACCATTACCGGTAAGTCCATTCATAGTATAGTTTGTCAGATTAGGTAAAAACACATTTAAAGATACTATCTATCTAACTCATCCCATGAGAATACCGATTCATCGAGTGGATTTCTATAATCGAGCTCCACCCATGTCATACATATGCTATTCATTCCTTATATATCAAATAGTTCATTTATAAATGTGTCTTTTCAAATATAAACATATATTATATGATATATATTTATCAATATTTTCCAAAATAATCAAATCACATTCAAAGAAAAAATAGTATAAAAAATGTTATATGGTTTACGCAATGAAAATTTCAATTATTAATGATGTGGATAAATAAGGGAATTAAATGTTCATTTATCCAATGAAATTTAATATTTATATGGTAATAACAAAGTAAACAAGTAAGTGAATGTGATTATTTTCCCATTCCAAATCAATCATAAACCATCTAGATGAAAAATAAATATTGTATTAATACAAAATATACCAAGGGGAGTAAAAATAGAGGGTTTTTAAAATTATTAAATATAAATAATGATATTATAAAAACATTCTTGCGGAAAATATCCTTTTTTAGTTTAAAAAACACTTTTAAAATAATTTTAATTTCAACAAAATTTTCAAAAACATTTTCTTTTAAAATTAATATTTTAATCATTCAATGGAATGTTTAATGTTATCATAGCAGGTATATAGTGCATATCATACAATGTAAAATGAATATTTCATTTTCATGTCAAACGGTTAGAAAAATTAATTCTTAATATAGTGACAAAATTTTTCTTTTGAATACATTGGTAAATGAAAAAAGGGTATAAATTTCATTAATTAGTAATTTTTGAACTCATAAAAATATTTTTTAGAAAAATTTAGAAAACAATGTTTTTAGAAGAAAATACGTTCTCCGAATAATGGAATAAATGAAGTTGGGTTATCTTAAAACTATTTAATAAAACAATTTAATTAAAAAAGTGTGTAAAAATGGTACTATTACTTTGAAATGGACATTAATAACCATAGGATAATAAAAGGAGTGTGTTTATTAGTCAATGATAAAATAATTTCCAATGATGGAAATTCAAGTGTAACCCATTCCAAGATGAATGATACTATGATGTACACCATTAAAAATATCGTACCATTAATGTGATAATAAATCATTGAATTTATTATTTATATGAAACATAAACCCACATAAGAGATGTTGAAATACAAAAATATAATTTTATATTTATTTATATACATAATCATAGAATGTTAATAACAACGAGTAACAAATATATCCAAATTGTAAAAATTGGGCTATGAAATTATTTATCACTTGGTAACTTTAAACATGAATCCCTTTTAATAATACCAATCGTAACACAAAATATCATAAAGAATGAATAAATCATGATATCTGAAAAATATGGTAGTATGTAAATCATATATATGAAATTAGGTTCCCAAAAAAATTTGATGCTTCAATATAAATTCAAAAATCTCAAAATGAAGTGATATTTCAAATATAATTGTTAGAAATGCTCTTGATGAGAATAATATTTAATCATTTCAAAGTGTGTCATACCACTTTAGAACATTTGAATCACAATTTCCTTGATGTAATAACATTAAAATAAACTAATAAAATAATTAGAATAAGGAAATTCATAATATAACACATCAAAGGTTAGTATATAAACCATATAAAAGAATCTAGGTGCATACCAACAAATATGTCTAAATGGAATGTAAACTGAGATGCAATTCCTTACCATACAATTCCTTTTTTGGTGAAAGTCATTTAACATACATTATAATGCTCCTAAGAATGTAAATATCTAATAAAAATACCATTATCATGTTAATAATATAATATATTAACTTCTTATAATATCTTATTTCTCTTTAATAGAAATTTATCATTATTTTCTATATTTAAGGAGTTGATTACGTAGTTTTTTGTATATTTTAAATTGTTATTTCTTGTTGATATCATTATATCATCATTTTCATAATTTAAACTAGTATTTATATATAATACATACTCCTTATATATTTATTTAGAATAATCCACGATATTTGGGGATAATAAATGGAATACACAAGTCATGGAGATGATAGGTCGTACATACACATGAATGATACATTCATTTCTTTTCCATATTAAAATAATGGAAATTATTTCATATATGTGTAAATTATATTTTATGTATCAAATATATTTCATATTATTTTCATGGTTTTGATAAAATAATCTTTTATGCACTCATTGTATAGTGTGTATATGTCAATTCGCTTTGAGGGGGATGTACCCCACACTTTCAGAAATGATGTTATCATTGTAATGGGCCGAACCTCTCTAGTCCATTAATTTGTGAAAATGTGGTGCTAGAGGTGTTCCAGGAAATCAAGGTGACTTGGGGTGCATTTGGGCCGATTTTAAGGGATACTTAAGGGAAAATGCTTTCACACGGGCGTTACATGGTTTGTCCAAACTGTCTGGCCAAACCTTGCAAGCTTGGTGTTGGAGGCAGTTCCTAACAAACGTTTAGCATTTTGTTTTTCTAGATGTGCGGTCTAACCATCAGAGGAGTGTTTGACGAGGCAGAAGCTAACGCACGGTTAGTTCAGGGTTTGTCAAACCATGCAGACTAACCATGCAGGCACTTAAATTAGATCCTAAAACTGTGGATCTAACTAGTTTTGCCTATAAATTGTTAGTTTAAGCCCCTAAGTGGCCATTACTCTGGATTACCCTCCCTTCCAGGTAGGAGAACTTCTACCAAGCATTTTTAGGCGATCTGAAGGCTTCTCTTGTTGAATCGGAACTGGTTTCTTAATGTATGTGATCGTTCTTGTTTGGTTTCTTAGATCTACATAGATATACTTCTCCTCTTCTTTCTGTTTTTTAGATCTATGCCCGTTAAGGATACATATATGTGTTTGGATGCCAAATATGATGAGATTTGGTCTTGGTTGTGTTAGGAGAAGAGATCTAAGGAGGATCATTGGTAAATCAGCCCAATTTTCGTGGGCATTCTTCGACCGTTGTGGTTTTCGTCGAAAACCTTTGAGGTAGGGGATTCATTGAATCTCATTATTTTATGTTCAATGGTACTGTTAACATGTATAATCCCACTCTTTGACAATGAAATTGACCATATAAATACTTTAAATCAGATAAAGAAATTGTTTCGATCGTATAATATTGCCTAATGTTTTTCTCTATCATGTGATATCTATGATTGCTTTTCTTATCAATTGTTCTTGATGTAAATTAGTAATGAACGTAAACATGGAATAATTGATATTGTTTTGGATAAAGATAAAGAGGCATTTGAACGAATCTGGATCTTGTTGAAATTTTATGTTAATCAAATTGGCATAGTAATCATGTATAATCATATGTGATAGCTTACTGGTTGGGATCCTGATTTTGGAACCAACAGATTATGAATCTATTAATTCAATATGGTTCAAAGAATTTTATTTTTTGATAATTTCTTGAAGGGTTCTGGGTTACCCTCCTGTTTGTTTAAGGGACTTAGCCCAATTGATGTGATGTTTTCTTTCATGTTGTTTGTGTTGTGATGTGACCATAGAGGGGTGTTGAGATATGTGGGGGGCATAGAGGCCTTTTGTTTGTGGCATCAGATGATGCCTAGAGTGGTGAGATGCATCGGGTTATACTTATGGTTTCAGGGAGGACACCAGGGTTGATATATTGGGATGTATGTGATGGATTCTTGTTGTTTCTTGTGGTTGTTTATATCCTTTACTTTTCCCCACTGCTTAAGGCAGCTAGTCTTGCTTACCCTTCTTCCGAAAGAGGTGAAGACACAGGGGGTATTCCACGTGCTTTCCATGTTTATCTTCTTAAGGGAGAATGGGTCTATTTACTTGCTTTAGGCGGAAAAGACTCGACGAGTAGTATATCGACTCACCCTGTTGATCCCCTTTGTTTTAGTAGCATTTAATTCTTTTCTATAATGATTGGGAATATGGGAAAGTGTTTCTGTAATGAATGTTTTAAAAAATGGTGTTAACCCATGGATTTTGAGTTGCTGGAGCATAATGATGAGGTTGTAATATTCTAAAGGGACAATTGACTTTGGGTGTGATGCTAATGAAATTTATGTGTAATTGTTCATGGTGAATTAATTTTTAATGAATTAATTAACATACAGTGGAATTGATATAAAGGGAATGAATTAATCTAATAAAGCTCTTTAAATAGATGTGTTCTTATAGGATACCTAGTCTTAGAAGTGGCATCCCAGAATCCGAGAGAAGTTAGCTGTAGTGTTTCTAAGACTAGGTTATGCCCATAGTGTGGTTGTGAGATATAATATATTCTGTACACTTAGTGTTTCTATACGATACTCCACCTTGTCAGTAAGGGAAACTGACACCCCAGGGATTCTGAGCCCTGGGGGGTGTTTTCCACAGCATTCCTGTCAGAGGATGAATGAATGACTACACCCTTTGTCCCCAATCTCTTCTCTTGGTAGGTATTTTGTGCCGTTAGGCACAACGTTTAGTTTTCCCCATATATGTGTGTAGAGGGTTGTAATGGCTTTCGGTTATTCCAACACATATATTCTGGATATAGTATCCTATGGTCTACTATAGGTGTAATGTGTATAGGTTGTGATGGCTTGAGGATCCATACTCGGAGTATGGGTTGTAATGGCTTGAGGTATAATACTCGACGTATGATACACATTATGCGAGCTATGGTGGCTCATGGAAACTACCTGGTTACTTTTTTTTCTGAGGATGGTCTGGTGCTTCGCCCAGGTGTCTGCGGGAAAGCCTTTTTGGAGAGAGATGCTCAGGACGTGCGACGTTGGGGAACAACAGAAAACTAGTGGGAAAGTAGTAGTTGGCTACCCATGATATTCATTATTATATGAGATATTCTTGTATGCGTTACATGGTGAGATTAGCCATGGTGAGGTTGTGAACTTTGTATACCCATTTAGTTGATGAGTTAGTATTACTTGTTGTTCATTGTGTTTTAGCATGCTTTCTTTACTTTTTCACGAGATGTTTTGGGGTAGATTCTACTGAGTATACTGTTATACTCACCCTATTTCAATGTAAAATGTTTTTCAGGTCACTTGGAGCAGGTTGGAGATCAGTTTGTTTACAATTAGCTAGTGGTTGGAGGAGATATTTGGGCTTGTGGTTGCTGTTGTCTTTACTTTCATTTGGGAACATGTTGTTTTTTCCCTTTTTAGTTGTAGTACTTTTGAATGACATTCCATTTGTGCACATGGGTTTCTTTTATATTTCCATTTCCGAGTTAGAGTTAATTGGTGTATATCATATCTCTCTCTTTCTCATGTGTTCTCTTAGAGCGTAATGCCTCCTATTTGTGTGTTTATTATACCCTTGGTGCTAGTCACCCACCCGGGGCCTACTGGACGTGGGACTCGGGGGGTCATTATCTCCCTTCTCACATTGCCAGCCCAAGAGGGGTACAATTTGTGGGGAGGGGGTCATGAAAGAGTGGTATCAGAGGTCTGGTTGAGGGATAGGATGGAGTTTGGAGTAAGGCATAGGTGAGGTTTCTTGGGTTGGTAGGCAAACAGTGTCAGTCAAGTCTATCAAGTGAGGTAAACACTGGAGACCGGCTAAGATAGAGGCGTTTAGGACCCCCTATGATCTGAAGTATGGATAATTATGTTTACAATAGATATGTAAAATGTGATCCTAGTTGCAAGGTAGAGACCTAGGATATGATCATGCATCATTCTTCTTTATGAATATGTTTGAATGGGTAGACCTTGGGATAAAATAACCTAAAATAAATGAAAGAAAACAATTAATTAATTAATGTTGAGTCTTCCATGTTCTAGGTTTAGTAGCTGTAATGGTTTGTTATTTTATAGGTCTGGCTTCAAGTCGACGTCCTCATCCGGTTTGCGCGGAAAATATCTAGCAGGATGTTCCAGCAGATCGCCGCCGGGTTGAGGATGATGACAAATACACTTGGAGTATGACACTCCAAGAATTTCTGCCCCAGAGTCTGTAGAAGTATGAGGGCTCCTTTTCAGATTCAGTCACAGAAGACTGGTTTTAGGAGGTTGAGATAGGCTTTAGTTCGATCTGTGATCGGATGGAGTGTTGGGTGTCCTTTGTTGCTCCAATGATATTTGGAGCAGCGAGTAAGTGGTGGTTCTTGTTCTTCGGTGATCGTGAGGAGTTAGTAATCTCATGGGAGGAGTTCAGATACTGGTTTAGGGTCGAGTTTCATTCTTCGACTGTGCAGGTATCTAGTTGCCCGAAGCTTCTTAAACATTGATTGGGGATCTCCAGTGTTCGAGATTTTGGAATCTGTTTCAGGAACCTTTTACGATATGCTTCAGACCTGTTACAAGATGAGGAGGCTAGGAGGAGGCATTTTTAAGAGGCTTTGCACCTGGAGATCCAGCACCAGGTCACCCCATTTATGCTGAAGACATATCTTGAGGTACTGGCGAGGGATAAGGTTTTTGAGAGGACTTTGTCCAGGACCGGATCATCACGAGAGGGGAATCAACATGATTCCTCACGAAGTAGAGCTGTGGTCTGGTGTTCCCGATTTTTAGGGCAGAAGAGTTTCTATTCCTCCAGGGGTAGGTGAAAGCCCTTCACATCTCGTTTCCCTAGAGGTAGTAACTCTGAGGCCTATGACAAGGGATAAGGTGGTTGTTTTTCTTATGTTGGTCATGGAAATCAGCAGTAGGAGTTCCCTACCTTTCCGCGCAGTCATCGGGCACCGGGCGCTACGCTCCATGTTCCTCCGTTGAGGTAGTTCCATCCAAGGAAACAGTATCCAACTGCACTATCTTAAGATTAGCAGAGGGTAGACGGGGTAGGAATAGGACATCCCCAGGATGCTCCTCATCCTCAGAGAGCATAGCACAGCTATGGTGGTGATCGTCATTAGGGTCAGAGAGGCCATGGAGGAGGTCGTGGTCAGCTTCATGCTCTAGCATTGTCAAATCCAGGTGATCCAGATGTCGTTTGAGGTACCCTATGCTTGTTTTATACCTTAGTGAATTCCTTGTTTAATTCAAGAGTGAAACACTCCTTCATATCACATACCCTTGTCCATGCTTTGGGACATGAGGTATAGAGGCTTCCAGTGCACTTGGCGTTGACTACCCCAATTGGAGGTCTAGTTGACTTGTTTTAATTATGTAATGATTGTGAGCTAATGTTGGGGAAACACCGCTCTATGGGAGATTTCATATATTTATTAATAAAACTATAGAACGTCATCCTCGGCATGGATTGGTTATATTAGGTGCAGGCTATCGTGGATTGCTTCAGGAAGGAGGTCGTTATATTTTGTGCGGATGGAGAACAAGTGGTGTTTATTGGTGAGTGAGATACACGGATAGGTTATATGCACCTTCCATCCTTATCGTCCATGATGGCTGAGATGATGCTGAGTTCGTCAGAGGTTCGGTAGTTGGTGTTTCCAAGGGTCATAGTGGAGTACCCTGATGTCTTTCCAGAAGAGGTTGTAGCATTACCTCCTCAACGAGATATCGAGTTTGGGATCGAGCTACAACCCAGAGCTTCTCCTATCTCAATGTATCTATATAGGATGGAAAATTATGAATTGCGAGAGATACGTATATAGATCTATGGTCTATGGTAGTGCGGTTTTGATCATCCATGTGCGTCACCATGGGGTGCACCAGTTTTGTTCATGAAGAAGGTCAACGACAGTTTGCGGTTGTGTGTCGATTATCGTCGCTTAAACAAACTGACAATAAAGAACCTCTACCCTCTTCCGTGGATTGATCACTTATTCGATCAACTAAATGGTGCAATTTGGTTCTCAAAGATCGACTTGCGGTCAGTATATCATTACATGCATGCAAAGGATGAGGATATTCAGAAGACTACTTTTCATTGTTGTCATGGGAATTATGAGTTTGTTGTAATGTCGTTTGCCATAAAAAATGCCCAAGATGTATTCATGGGAATGATGAATCTTCTGTTTATTGAGTTCCTGGATTGGTTCTTGGTAGTTTTCATCGATGACATCCTTGTGTACATTACATCTGAATAGGAGCATGCAGAGCATCTACGAGCCGTTTTGGGAGTTCTTCACCAACATAAGCTGTATAGGTAGTTGTCGAAGTGTGAGTTTTGGGCATGAGAAGTCCGTTTCATGGGGCATGTTGTGTCCCGACATGGAGTAGTTCTGGATCCATCGATGATTGAAGCATTTTTGTCTTGGGAAGCTCCCAAGACAGTGTCAGAGGTGCGAAGTCTACTTGGACTCACAGGCTACTACATGAGGTTCATAGCCAATCTCCCACGAGTTGTGACCCCTCTGACAGCTTTGACAAAGAAAAATTAGGAATTCATATGGCCTGATCAGCGTTTGGAAGGTTTCGAGTATCAAAATGAGAAGTTAGTAAGTTCTCTAGTACTTTTTCTTCCAGATGATGGAGTCCATATTGATGTCTTATGCGATGCTTCACATCTTGGGTTAGGTTGTGTTCTCATGTAGAAGAGGTTGGTTATTTCTTATGGGTGTCGGCAGTTATGTCCCCATGAACGTAACTATGCCACTCATGATCTTTAGATGGCAGCCGTGGTGTTTTCTCTGAAGTTTTAGAGACATTACCTCATTGGTGGGCGCATTGTGGGTTTCACCGATCATAAGTGTTTGAGGTATGTTTTCTCCCAGTGTGGCTTGAACTTATGACAACGTCGGTGCATGCTGTTTTTACTATAATAAGACATAGAAATATCATATACACATGGAAAAGGTAATTTTTTAGTTGATGTGCTGAGACGAAAGAAACGTACTGATGTTGTGCGTGAATGTGGTGATTCCTGGAGAGTAATGGAAGAACTGTTAGCCTTACATCTTGATATGGGAGAATTTGGGGGTAGATGTTTTAATTTTCAGAATATGGTACTGTCATCCCTGACGCTGATGGTGGAAGACTACTTGTTGGGGGATCTAGAGGTGGATGTCTGGAGAGACCGAGTTATTTTTGGTGAGGCCTCTGATGGTTGGTCTGAAGATGAAAAACAACGAGTGTTGTATCATGGAAGGATTTTTGATCCTTTGTCGATGTGTGATACAGTTCTAAGGGAGTTACATAGTTCACCTGTAGCAGTTCATCCTAGAATAAAAAAGATGTATTGATCCTCGAGGAGTTAGTTTTGGTGTCTTGGTCTGAAGCGAGCGGTTGTGAAGTTTGTGTCTCGATGATTAGTTTTCCAGAAGGTGAAGGCCAAACATAGTATTCAAGGTGGTCTTCTTCATCCATTAGAGATTACTTCGTGGATGTGGTAGGAAATCTCAATGTACTTTGTTACAGGTTTACCATGAGTTCTGGGAGGACAAGATTCTATTTCGGTGGTAGTGGACCGTTTAACAAAATCAAAGCACTTCATAGCGATCAGGGATTCGAGCTCTGTGGAAATTTTGTCGAGGTAGAATCTAGAGGAGGTGGTGAGAAATCATGGATTCACTACGATAGTCATTTCTGATCTAGACCCTCATTTTAGCTCCAGAGTTTGGAGAAGTCTCCAACATACTTTTGGTTATCAACTTTGTGTTGACAATACTTTTCACCCTCAAATGGATGGTCAGACTGAGAGAACTATCAAGACTCTTGACGACATGTTATGATCTTGTGTTCTTGATTTTAGAGGTTCATGGATGAGGAACATACCATTGGTGTAGTTCACTTACAATAATATTTTTCACCCCACCATCGGTATGGCACCATTTGAAGGCTTGTATGGCCGGTCTTTCTGTTCTCCGTTGTGATGGAATGGGGTCGGAGAGTTAGTAATTCTCAGACCAGAACTGGTGACAAATACAATAGGGATGGTTCAGGTGATTCGTGAGAGGATAAATACAGCGCAAGATCGTTAGAAATCATATGCCGATCAAAGAATGATACTCTTAGAGTTTAATTTTGGGGAACATGTGTTTCTAAAGGATACTCCCCATCGTGGGAAGTGAAGGTTTGGTCTTGTAAGTAAGATTTATCCCCGGTTCGTTGGGCCTTTCGAGGTGTTAGCTTGTCTTGGAGCTGTGGTGTATCGAGTAGCACATCCCCCACAGATTAGTTGAATACATGATGTTTTCCATGTATCGCAGCTTTTTCATTATCCTCATGAAGACTGTCACATAATCTATTGTGGAGAGATCGATGTTGATGACAATTCAACCTTTGAGGAGAGACCTGTATCGCAGCTTTGTCAATATATTCATGAATACTCTCACATAATCTATTGTGGAGAGATCGATGTTGATGACAATTCATCCTTTGAGGAGAGACCTGTAGATATCCAAGACCACAAGGAGGAGGTGTGGCACATGCGTTCTATTCCCTTAGATCGTGTCTTGTGGAAACCTGGTGGAATAGAGGAGAGTACCTGGGAACTTGATTCACAGATATGTGCTTAGTACCCAGAGATGTTTGATGTTTAAATCTTTTCATGAATCATTGTAACTTGTGTGATTATGAAAAATTCATGTTTATGAGATGGATCCCTTTTTTGTTTTTGTGGATTGCTCTCTATTGAGAGGTATCTCGATGGGTGGTTGTTCAAACCCTATTTCATTTTTTATTTAGGTGGGTTTAGGATTTTTAGGATGAGAATGTTTTGATAGGTATCTGATGTAATGGATCGGACCTCTCCAGTCCATTACTTTTTAAAAATGTGGTTCTCGATGTGTTCTGGTAAATGAAGGGTTTTGGGGGGCATTTGGGCTGACTTTTAAGGGAGACTAAAGGGAAATAGCTTTCACACGAGCGTCGCACGGTTTGTTTAAACCGTGTAGTCAAACCGTGCAAGGATGGTGTTGGAGACAATTGCTAATGCATTGTTAGTGCATGATTTATCTAACAGTGCAGCCTAACCGTGTGAGGAGTTTTTGACAAGGCAGATGCTAATGCATAGTTAGCACACAATTTTTCGAACCGTGCAGACTAACCATGTGTGCACTTAAATTAGATCCTAAAATTGTGGATTTAACTCGTTTGTCCTCTAAATGGTTCGTTTAAGCCCCTAATGAGGCTGTAACTCGGTAATAACCTCCCATGAATGTAGGAGAACCTCTCCCATGAATTTTGGAACCGATCTGAAGGCTTCTCTGGGCGAATCGGTGCCAGTTTCTTGAGGTTTGTGATCGTTCTTGTTTGGTTTCTTAGATCTACTTAGATCAACTTCTCCTCTTCTCTCGGTTTCTTATATCTATGCCCATTAAGGGATGATATATGTGTGTGGATTCCAAATATTATGATATTTGTTCTTGGATGTATAAGGAGAAGAGATATAAGGAGGATCCTTGGTGAATAGGCCCATTTTTCTTGGGCGTTCTTTGACCGTTGTGGTTTTTGTAGAAAACCTTTGAAGTAGGGGATTTGATTTTTCTCAATCTTTCACATGAAATGGTACTGTTAGCATGTATAATTTCGCTGGATGAGAATGTAATTGACCCAATAAATACTTTGAACCAAATAAAGAAATTTTATCGATTGTATGATATTGCCTCATGTTTTGCTAGATCGTGTGATATCTATGCTCTCTTTTCTTATCTGTTGTTCTTGATGGAAAGTGGTAAAGATAGTAAACTAGGACTAATTGATACTTGTTTGGATAATGATAAATTGGAATGTGAACGAATTTGGTTCTTTTTGAAATTTGATGTTAAAAAATTGGCTTAGTAAGCATGTATAATCGTTTTTTATTTCTTACTGGTTGGGTTTCCCAGTTTTGGAACCAACAGATTATGAATCTTTTATTTCAAGATAGCTTAAAAAAGTTGATTGTTTGATAATTACATGAAGGGTTCTGGGTTACCCTATTGTTTGTTAAAGGGCCTTTTCCTAATTGATGTGATGTTTTCTTTCCTACTGCTTATGTTTTGATGTGACCCTATAGGGGTGTAGAGATATGTGGGGGTATAGAGGCCTTTTGGTTGTTGCAGTAGAAGATTCCTAGAGTAGAGAGATGCATCAGTTTATGCATGTGGGAGTCAGGGAGGACACAAAGGATGGTGTATTAGGATGGATGTGATGGATGCTTGTTGTTTCTTTTTGTTGTTTATCTGCTTTAATTTTCCCCACTGCTCAAGGAAGCTGGTCTTGCTTACCCTTCTTCTGAAAGAGGTGAAAACACGCGGGGTATTCCACGGGCTTTCCGTGTTTAGATTCTCAAGGGAGAATGGGTCTACGCACTTTCTTTAAGCAGTAATGACTTGAAGGGTAGTACATATAATCACTATGTTGAGACCATTTGTGTTAGTAGCATAGAATGATTTTTTAGAAATCCTGGGAATATGGGAAAGTGATCTATAATGAAGGTTTGAATAAATGGTGTTAACCCATGGTGTTAGACTTGGTGAAACATAATGACGAGGCTGTAATCTTTTAAAGGGACAATTGACTTTGGGTGTGGTGCTAATGAAATTTTATGTGGAATTGTTCATGGTTAATTAATTTTTAAAGAATAAATTAACATACAGTGGAATTGATAAAAAGGGAATGAAGTAATCTAATAAATCTATTTAAATGGTTGTGTTCTTATATGATACCTAGTCTTAGAAGTGGAAACCCTGAATCCGAGAGACGTTATCTGCAGTGTGTCTAAGACTGGGTTATGCCCATAGTGTGGTTGTGAGATATAATATATTCTATACTTTGTGTGTTTCTATATGCTACTCTACCTTGCTTGTAAGTGCAACTGGCACCCTGGGGATTTTAAGCCCTAAGGAGGTGTTTTCCCCAACATTACTGTTGGAGGATGAATGGATGACTACCCCCTTTGGCCTCGCTCTCTTCTCTTGGTAGATATTTTGTACCATTAGGCACAATGGTTAGTTTTCCCTATATATGTGTGTAAAGGGCTGTAATGGCTTATGGTTATTCCCAACCATATATTACAGATATAGTATCCTATGGACAACTATAGGTGTAACATGTATAGGCTGTGATGGCTTGAGGATCCTTACTCGGTGTATGGGTTTTAATGGATTCAGATATAATACCCAATGTATGATACAAGTTATGTGAGTTGTGGTGGCTACCGAAAACTACCTGGTTACTTTTGGTTGTGAGGATGGTGTGGTGCTTCTCCCAGGTGTCAGTGGGAATCCTTTGTGATGAATGAGGTGCAAATTATGGTGATTCACCCAGGTGTCTGCGGGAAAGACTTTTTGGAGAGAGATTCTCAGGAGGTGGGACGTTGGGCAAAGCGGCAAACTGGTGTCACTGCAAAAAATGGATTATACCAACAGAAATTTATTGACAGATAATATATCTATTGGTAAAAATGAGTAATTTCAACTGATATTAAGTTATATTAGTATTAATTTTTAATACCAACACTTCTTGTCACCAACATATATATCTGTTGATATTTATAATTCAATACCCAAATATCATTTACCAACAATTGAATCTGTTGCTTTTTCATACTAATACCAACATTTTTTATTAACACATGAATATGTTATTAATAACGCTATTACCAAAAAATCATTTTCCGTAAATAAATTTTTTTACAAGAAACAAATAAAATTACAAAAAATATATATTTTATTAATAACTAATCAAGAGAAACAAAGTGTGTGTATATATATTATTTTTATAATCAATGTAAAAATTAATTTCATGGTGTTTAAAAACATCGCATTATTGATTTTAAATTTTCAATATTTGTGAAGTATTATATGTTTTTATATTTTTCAATATTTTTATTCAGTTTTCTTGAAATATTATCTATTTTAATATGTTTTAATATTATTTATTCATAAAATATTAAAATATGTTTAATTAAAAAAATCAACACCACTAAAATCCTATTTTTCCTCAAGGCATCGGTGCTATTTAGGTTTATTGTGGTGTTCCCTCATTATGTTTTCTTCCCTATAATTTCAGATAGAACCTCGAATAGATTTTATATTCCCTTTATCTATTTGGATTTGGGGTATTTTGAATTACACTTCAACCAGTCTCGATTTCCATGTTTCGTACTGTTTCGATTTCAAGATCGAGTAGACATATGTCATTAAGGGTGGATGATGTTGTTGTCTCTAGTGGACTGGCAAGGTCTTGAAGGTGATCCCCCCCTCTCATAGCAGGATTGGCCTATCAGTGAAGGGTGGCAAGTTCAGTCCCTGCTTTTGAATTTCTATTATTTTGTTTTTCATAATTCATTTAGCGGGGATATGTGATAGAGTTGCTGTTTGTTTGAGGTTCAATTGTTTATGTCTCAAATTTCTATTGAAGGAGAATATTCTGATTGATTGTATGACGGTGTACTTGTTCAATATTTTCCTAGTTTGGTTTTGATCCGTGTTAAATTTCATGGTTTCATTACATTGGATGGAATGTCTGATGTCGTATGACTTGTATTGTGATAGTTATAATACCTCTAGCAAAGAAAATCCATCCTCTACTATAGCCAAAGAAACATGGGACATACATCATCAAAAATCCATGTTCCACAAAAAACTCACTGAATCATCTTCTAATGCTGAGAAAGTGTATTGTGATCTTTATGTTCTCAAGTAAATATTTATAGAAGGATCATACATCATTTTTGAAAGGTCTGTATTTGATAAATAGAAATGGATTTTAATTGTTCTTTAGCCAAAAATTGTTGGATATCATGTTAGATATTAAGTACCCACTGTGCATTATTCTCAAGCTTTTTATCTGTGTTGTTTTTCAAATGGTGATCTACCATAGTGATGGAACTATAATGCACACAGACTCCAATAGTTCGAGGAAGGTCCATTCGTCGAATGGCTTATTTATCTTCTAGAGATTCCATGTTAAGAATGGGTTCATTGATGGCTATAGGTGACCAGGTGGCCCTACTTCACCCCCTCCCCACTTTCCAAAATTTCTTCTTCGGAATCGCTTATGTTGTTTTTTCATACAGAACTTCATGATATGATTGATTAGGTTGATTATTGATATAAATATATATATAGTAAATAGATATATTAATGTTACTGCATTGCAATTTTTTTATAAAATTTCATATTTTAATTATATTTCTTGATAGTCTAGTTGTTTTTAATGTATTCATTGTATGTTTATATGAAATAATGAGAAGGTGACATGTATAAATGATTCTTTTTAGGGAACATTCATGGAAATTACCTTGTTACACATTGATTCTGAGCTTGTTTTTCTAGTCTATATATATGTGGTATGATTTTTATAATACATATGTAATATTATGTATATATATTGTTAATATTAATGCTTTAAAATGTTGTTTTTGTCAGAAATTAGTTATATAGAGGATTTGAAGAATGAAACACATTCTAGATCATGTTCCCCTTTATGATAACACTCAAGGTTGAGCTATTATTTTGGGTATAGTGGGAAGCATATTGAAGTTGATTAGGTTAGAATGCATGAGTGCACTTTCTTTCTCTTTTGAATGATTTCTTTGACTAAATTTATATTTCTCTAGTAATCTTTTCTATGGTATATGATTAATTTATTATAATTGAATTTATTTGTGTTCTATTTGGGAAGACTAGATAAATTACTTATGATTATTTCATCATTTCATTTTGTCATATGTTCTTTTTCATATTGTTCACAGTAATCTGCTTGTACATAATATCAAATATGATGTTGTCTTTTTGTTATTATTAAAATTTTTCATGAATTACACTAATTTTTTATAAATGAATGGAAAAAATAATTGGAAAAAATAAGCTGATTGAATGTTGACTCTGTTCTTTTATTGGTATGTCATTGTGATGATCAACTCATGTGGACATAGGATTTTTAAATGTTTATCAAATATATAATGAGAATTTAGATTGATAATTGAATAGATCCTGTATAAGTTTCTTATTCTTTTTTCTTTGACAATTCTATCATGTGACTGTTCTACTATGTGAGCAGCAATATAGTAAGGGGAAAATCTTCATTGTCACCTGCATGGGAATAACCCTTACATAATTCTATAGTGTAGTGCTAGTAGTTGTATTGATCCTTTTGTAATAAGTAGTCATCTAAATTGTATCTTTTTATTACCATTCATGTCATGGAATGCAAATGGAGGTCTTATTGATATTCAGTGCTATGACAGGTATGTGAAAAATTGCTAAAGTGGGATGAAAGACTCATCTGATCGTGAAGATAACCCCAACTGGCCAGTTTCACAGGTATTCCATAACATTTTTTTCCAGATAAATCCTTAATTCCTAGGCTCTTTTATGATGTATGTCAACTCATATTTTTGGGTTCACTAATTTGGATTCTAGATTTGTTGCTACATCTATTGAGCATCTCTTCAAGATATGTTGGGCCACATGAGTAGGTAGTGTTATGAATTATTTCAATTATTATTTACCTTAAGGTCATGGTTGGGTCTTTTAAATTTTATTATGTTAAAGAATACCTTCTGTTATAAGATCAAACAAATTCTCAATTTAGTTCAAGATCCTTGATGTTTAAGAAAAACATATATGTAAAACCAGAGGTTAGTTTGTTAATTAAGATTTCTCATGGTAATATTTTTACTCATTCACTTATCATTCTTTTTTAATGGTTTTCATAAGTAAAAATTATTGTGTAATCCATTATTATTTTTTCCAGTAGAGTGGAAGCATGGTGATGGATGGAGCGTACAACCATTTCATTTTAACATTTCACATACTTTTTCTTTGATTTCTTATGCTCTGACTAGGAATGCTCTGATCATGATAATCCATTACTGATCTTGGGGAATGGATGGATGGGTGTATTGTGCACGTTGGCTCATAGTGTGGCCTATATGAGCTTCTGTTGGATGATTAGCGTAGATGAGTTTCTACTAGCTCACTGGTCATGGGGCATTGATGTGATTCTATTGCTTGTTGGTCCCTAGTGAGTCACAAATGGGCTGCTGGCATGGGGGCGAGGTGGGATGTGTGTTTTTGGGGTGTGTGATGGATCCTGTTTGGGAATGAATTTTTTATTGATTCATTTGGTCATAAATTCCATTATTAATATAATTAATTTTATTCTTTTTAATTTTAAAAATGTGTGAAATATTCATCTCCTTAATAATTTAAAAAGATGTGTTATAACTACTAAATTAAAAATATAGTATGATATATTATTAGTAATAAAAATATGTAATTTTTATTCAAATTTAATTCATAAACAGATATTATTTGTTGATAATATTATTACCAACAAAAAAAATTCATTAGTACATGTTTCTAAACATTTAAACCAACATATATATTATCTATTTGTATTAATTTAATTGTAACCGAATGATTTTATCTACCGTAAAAACATTTAGCTATAGAGTTTTTACTGACAGTTTAGTGACATAGAAATATATGTTGGTAAAACTTTTTACAAACATAAAATGCACTTTTACCAATACATACACCCCCATTGGAAAAAGTAAAATATTTTGTAGTGTGGGGAAGTAGTAGCGGGGTACCCTTAGTATTCATTATTATATGAGATATTCTTGTATTCGTTACTTGGTATTAGTAGCTATGGTGAGGTTGGGAACTAAGTATACCTGTTTAGGTGACGTGTTAGTTTCAATTGTTGTTAACTACGATTTAGCGTTCTTTCTTTACTTTTTCATGAGAGGCTTCGAGGAGGATCCTACTGAGTATACTGTTATACTCACCCTATATCTATGTAAACGTTTTTTTAGGTCACTTGGAGAAGGTTGGATATCAGACTGGTTTCTATTAGCTTGTTGTTGGAGGAGCTGTTCGGGCTTGTGGTTGATGATGTATTTACTTTTTTTGGGTACTTGTTGTTTTCTTCCATTTTTTGTTTTAGTATTTTTTCAGGACATTCCATTTGTGCACTTGGGTTTCTATTATATTTCAAGTTCTGAGTTGATGTTTATTATTGTCTATCTTATCTATCTCTTCTGCATGTGCTCTCTTAGATGGTAATACCTCCCATTTGTGTGTTTATTATACCCTCAGTGCTACTCTCCATCCCGGGGCCTACTGGAGGTGCGACTCAGGGATCATTATATCCCTTCTCACATTACCGGCCTAGGAGGGTTACAGTTTGTGGGGAGGGGGTCATGATAATCATATTCTCACAAATTGGAGTTAATAATGATATATATTATAAAATTATTACATAATTATAAAAACATTATATATAAAATATATAAAAATATTTTCCATCATAATTAGAAACCATGATAGGTGATAAATGTTAAATTAAGAACTTTGTTTCGTGAGGTGGTAGTTTGTTGTATACATAAACAGAAAGTATGTTACCTTTTAAATGGATGTGTGTGTGATATTAGGTAAAACCCATAACAGAAAAAATATAATTATATTTAAGATACTTTTTTATTATATAAGTATGGAATAGTGATAATTGATAGAATGGATAATGGAAATAAATCAAAAGAGATTGAGTAATGATGTTTTCTCTTAATCGGGTAACTTCATTTGGTATGCACCAAACAGATTAGATGGATTAATTTATGAAATAGATGAGGATTATAGATTGGGGGTGTATTTTTTAGACTGATTTGGGTTGTGATTTTCTGATTCAATTTTCCTTATGATGTGTAAGGAATTTGGAGAGTTGAGTGCCTTTTTATAGTGGAGGAGGAGTGCCACTCCTGTAAATTTTTTAAATTAGAATTCCAGAAATGTTAATTTCATTTAAATAGGATCATCTAATGTTACAATTTGAAAACATTTGATGAAAAGGATAATAAATTGCAATAAATTCTCTTTGGGCATGAGTATAGGTCATGTTTCTCCTTAAGAATGTGGTTTAGTCCCTTGTGAAGCTTATTTTCACCTTAATCATTGTAATTAATTTTGATCATGTTAACTACTAATTTTAGTCAAAAAATTTTATTATTCAAAATAAATTAAAATATTTGATGATTAAAAATAGTTAACTTATTTTTTCAAATTAAAATCACATAATGGGTAGATGTAAATTTTAATTTAATCCCAAAGATTTGATGAAAATGTGGTGTTTTAAGTTAAAAACATCAAATTGTTTTGTATGTTATTATATCCGATTTAAGAGTGAAATTTATTCTAATTTCCTAAATATAATTAATTTAAATATAATTTATCTATAACATATATAAATTTTTTTTAAAATATAATTTATCATTATAAAAAAATTATATGAAAAAGTAGTTTAGAAATAAAATTCAATATATTGCACTATTGATTAAAAATGAAATATTTCAGAAAAATATCTTATATTAATCCAAATGTAATTTTTATGTTTCAATTTCAAATGTGAAGTTTATTTTAGAAAATAAAATCAAAACAATATTTAAAAACTGGATATAATATGTGTTCTTCATTAAATGGAGGTAAAAGTGCCCTAATGAAAATTTCCGTGTTTTCATAATATTGGGATTATTCCAATATTAAAACAATGAAATAAATTTCATGAACAAAATAAATCATTTATTGAATATATTGTATATATAATTCATTAATATCACTCAATAATTGAAATTAATTTAATTCATTTGGACCAACAAACTTTTTGATAAAAAATATTGTTTTCTATAAAAATGTTTTTTATATTAAATTTCTTCCAATCTTCCCTTATAATTAATTTTCAATTAATGATTTAACTTTTCATTTATGTATGCCATATATTTTTATATGTATGTTAATACTATTTGTAACCACTAATTTAATGAAAAGGTTATTTCTTATAATAATATTTTATTAATACATTATTGCTCAGTAAATCTTATTCTTGCATGTAACACATGACATCAGAGAAAATCAATGTTTCATGTTAAGGACTCTAACTCACTCTCTCATGAATTATAAAATATAAAATAAATGGAATTTATTTAAAATATTATAAATAATTTTAATTAAGGGTATATTATATTCCCTTACACGTTTAGTGTTGTGTGGCCCACACGCTTTGGAATAAAATGATCCTACATTTGATTTTCAAGATGTCTAAATAAATATATGAGAAAGAGTCATTAAAAAAATATTGATTTACACAGAACATTTCACATGCTAGTTGATAATAATATATGATGATTAATAGACATATGTAATTCTTATGTGGATGTATTTTCTTATAATATCCTATATTAGAAATTATCATGTGGGAACATTAAGATATAAAGCTTCCTCTTATTGTGAGTACAGTCATATAATATTGTAAATATATATGCCCCATAATATAATATTATCCGAGCGTGGAAAATATTTAACAATATAATCCTAGGACATCAAGGTTATAATCATAATGGGGAATATTTCTAGCCTTTTCAAAATAAAATATATTCTGGGACATTTTAAAATTAATTTTTATTAATTTAATAACAAATAAGAGATAAAATATTAATATTAACAAACATGAATATTGGAGAAATATATAGTACCAATTAGTTGGTTATAGTGAAAAAAGCCTAAAATATTCTAACTTGAACTAGAGTGAATTTCTAAAAACATCATAGCTACATCAAGTTAAACATAATTATAATAAGTATGGGCACTACTACTGGTTCAATGGTTCTTCCATCAATAGGGTTGTAAATTACCATATTTGGGTTGAAAATATTTATACTAAAACATAAATACCTTAAAAAATATCTCAGGTTGTGATATTTCTAGGAAACCACCTATTGTTCCCACTTCTAAAAATGGTAACTAGTTTATGTAAATAATAAATGTTTATCTAATAACGATTAAACTTTTAATTTTTATATAACCCTATTAAGAATATTGTATTTCTAACCTATTTATAACAAACTATTAGAAGCCACAACATACTAGGATTTCAATGATATTAAATCCTTTTGTTATAAATTTTTTTGTGAATATGAAATTATTATAACAATGATACAATATAATATAGAACTAATTTTAAAAAAGTGGCAATTAAATTAATCTCCAATAATCCCACCCCCCAGACAATGAAAACTAACCGAATTCTACTTTATTGATTACTATATTAGGGTTCTAAATAAAATTCAATGTAGTTATGTGTCTTTATTTTGCATTAATCTTTTTACATAATGCATCATTGATAAAAAATTATAGATCATAACATTTATAATGTGAAAAATTCCTATAAAATAATATTGAGAATGTTTTTGAATCTCAATAATCTCTATATATACCCCTTCATGTTCTAAAAGAAATTATATATGCCCAAAAATGCAATCTTTAATTTTATATATTGTATTTTTAATACATTATATATATATACTATGATAAGATTCAAAAATCCCATGGAACTATTTTTATAAATCATGTTCTATATAACATGGCTATTACATTCTGTTATTTTTGGAGAAAATCATTCCTTTTTATATCAGACTCAGAATATATAACAATTTTTTTCTGTATGTGATTATTATATTAATCATGAATTCAAAGGAGGCTCCTAGTAACTCGTTAGAGAAAGTAGATTTCATTCATTTAAAAATTAAAATTCATACATAATTATGATCAGTTTATCCATATATGGATTTATGTAAAACATATATATATATATATTCTAAATAATTTATGTTATCTACCCATTCTAGTAATTTTATATAGATTTATACCATAGTGAATCCTTTTTTACTGATCGTATATATATAATTAATATGGATTCCTCCAATGGAGGTGTCCTGGATATTCAATAGCCTAATATGATGAATGAAGAAGTGTTCATTGACACGTATAATTCAAATATATTTCATTATAGATCATTGGATTATTAGTTTTCCAAAGACTAAAAAATTCAATACTAAATCAATATTAATTGGTAGTGTCTTCTTCTATCCAATTCTATTTTCTATTATAAAGACACGTGTTGTAATAAGTCATATAATTATTGAAAATTTTGAATCATAAAATCAATAAATATAAGCTCCATTTCATCTTTTTATTTACATGCCAATGTTATCTAGTTTCTATTAACTAGTTATTTAAATAACTATTTTTTATAAAATAGTAATATAAGTATCACCGATTATGGAAAATATAAAAAAACCTCTCATTTTGTTATATATTATGTTTTATGTATCAATAGAACTACTAATCTCACTAGGTTGAGTGGATTCCAGTATTCATATTCTAATTCATCTTCATTTAGTTCCTTAACCCATTCAAGTTCGGTCAACTCACACTATTGTTAAATATATAGGTTTTCTTTATTGAAACATATTCATCCTTGAGTAAAAATTAATATCCATAGTGGGTGTAGAATTATTAATTATATTGTACTACGTATTTTTAGTTAGTTATCTACTAATGTCATATTTCAAAAAAATTCCAAAATACACATATAGTTATATCTTATATGCTCATTTTCATATCACAATATAAATTATATAAATTGGTTAATGTGGTTATAAAATGGTTAGTTTTTGAAGTAATGTTTTCAAATCATGTCTTGGGTTAAATTATGTATGAATTGTAATATATATAACTCCCAGAATTAATATAGATTTTAATAATATAATTTTATTGATGTAAATAGTGAAATACAATTTTTATAATAACCAAATTCCACAATTCTAATTAATTATTACATGATTAAGAAGTAATTTGACAGGCCTGCTCATAGGTTAATCTATCACATTAATGTTCACTAATTTACATAACTTTTAATTTAATTTTTTTAATGTAATCACCAAATGTATAATAACATAACACTATATTTATAATATATCACGTGAAATTATTTATTGAAATAAACAATATTTGTGGGGTAAATTTACTTACAAAGGAAATTTTTATGTAACCAATTTTATGTAGTTTGGTAGTATTCCAATTATCTTTTAAAAAAACAAAATAAACCAATTTTTGGTGAAAACAATTCAAGTAATTTCAATTTTTTAGGACAAATATTTATCATAGTAAAATATTTTTAGAGTATTATATGTGATTTCTGTAATTCATTTAAATTGATATATGTGATTTAGGAGTTAATTAATCATTATAGTAGTATATAATAACATAAAAAGTTATTTCAATCATGAAATAATTCCTCATTATTTCAATCTAGACACGAAGATATGTTATTTTCATAACACAAATTATAAACATCACACAATACATTTTCTCAATATAGAAGTTGTGTCTTACAATCACCAGAATATGAATCTCCATTAATAAAACATACTAAGAATTAACCTTACCAATTATAATATTTTAAAAATATTTTATATTATAAATGATAATGTATATAAAAGATATTTTTTTTCTAATAATTCAAGTTGATTTATTAGATTCAATTTTTAGTAATATTGCTCATTATAACTGATTACACTTGAATTTATTTCAATTCATCCAATAAACATTAACGTCTTCCTGAGAAGTTAATATCTTCCTGGTCCTTTCTCTATCTCTAAATCATTTATTCTCTTTTAATGAATTTTTATTGAAAACATTATCATTGAATGTCTGTGTGATCTTCAACAATAACATTTATTATTTCACCAATAGATGGAAGGAATAAAAATCCACCAAATTTATTTTACAAGGTGATGTATAAACAAACAAATATATGAGTTATTTCTTCATATTATTCATTAAAACAAAGAATAATTATGTGATCACTAGTGGTAAGGATGATAACCACATGTTCATGAATAATATCTTCTCCAAATTAAATATTACTATTAAAAAATATATACAACGAAATTGAATTTATATATTTAAATTGTCAATTAGAATAGATATGTGTCATATAAGGTACAATATATTATAATAACTAATATCATATTATAATTCATCTATAACATATCATTTTTGTAATTATTTTCATTAGAATAAAAATCTATGTAACGGTACTGTAAAAATATATATAATTTTTTTAATTTTAAAATGAATTTTTAGTATATTTATTTTTTGAAATTGTTTATAAAACTAATATTTATCTCCAATATAAGATGAAAATGATATAGTTATTTTTATTTTTTATTCCTCATGTGTAATTGGGAATCAGTTTAATTTTCAGGTTTTCTTTTAAAATAATTGATATGTAGATGGATAAAAAAATTAATGTTTTCAGAATATTTTTTATTTATTAGTTAAAATAAATATATATATATATAGTTTCATATGACCTTTTAATTGATCAAATTCTATTTAATAAAAAACATTATTCATTTTATGTCACATTTATTTAATATATGTGATCTATTATTAAACTTGGGGAATCAAGGTAATATGATAATTATACTAAAAGTTGTTCTTGATAATTCTGTTATATTAGGAAATAATTTTTATAAATTATTTCTTTACTTGATTTGATATCCACTTAACATTTTATTTTCTTTTTGTTATAATTATTTATGTATGAAAAATAAATCAAACTGAAAATCTTATTTTTTGGTTAAATTTTTATTATAAAATTACATTTTTCTTAGAAATGAATTTCACATCCTAATTGAGATAATACATAAATTATTTTATCCAAATCATAAAAATATTATCTTATAAAATTATTTAGATATTTAATATTATATTTTTAAATTTTTTATAAAATTTCCAAAAAAAATACAAATATAAAAAAATTTGAAGAGTAAAAGTGGATTCACTATGATAATAATAAATTGGTGTAACTATGGTTTAACATTGTTCATTTATTTAATACTTATAGAAATAATTTTTAATTTTATTGGTTGATAGTGGATCACCCTTTTAAAATTACCGAAATGAAACTAGCACCACCCCATTTAAAAAAAATCTAATTCCTTGGTTTAACTAAATGTTTTCCAAACTCTCTACTAAATACCATCACCATGAATTTAAATCCTTGGTCCCACCAAAATTCCACACTAATGATTCATAATTATTTACCAAAGATAGAACATCCAAGGGAAACTAAATAATCTATATCAAAATTCATAGATCAGTTCATCTTCTAAAAACCTCAATCCACTTCAATCTATAATGGTATGACAACACAAGTATTGTTACTATGAAATAATTTTATAATACTTACAGAATATCCATTTTATTATTTCCTTCAATATCATTTTGAAAACCCAAAACATCATCATGAATGTAAGAACAATACCACTTATATTAATGAAATTTTTTCTTTTTCTTGAAAACATAACAGGGATGAATGTTATAATTTATTTAATAGGATTATTCTATTTTTATACTATTAATACTAATTGACTAAAATGTATGATAATATATATGTTATCAAAATAGTAAACATTTATACAAATTTAACAAAAATAAATAGACTTAACATGGTACCCTTATTAATTTGGTTCTTTATAGGATAACCACTGAAACTATATAATTATTTTGCTAAGGGAGTATTCAAAGACACAATCCTATACAATTCTAGATTTCATGAATTTCATTTATGAATCCACTGACCACTGTTGACAAACCAATGATGCTTTGAATAAATTAACCACATAACCTTGACTATCTAATTTAAGTGGAATTTATATTTTAAATATATAGAACAATCTATAACTATACCATAGTAAATTTAATATAGATGAATACTATTCACAGATATGTATATAATGATAATAAATTAATTATTCCATTAGTTATGTTCATTGGAAGAGTTCTTTTATATAGGAGGTTTGGGATCTCTAAACCACCCACATTACCTTTTATTTACCCATTAACCATATAATTAACCATTTAACATTGTAATATTGTATTTTATATTATTAATTATATATATATATGTTCTATATGAATATATAACATTTTAACATTACCCTTATTATATTAGGAATTTATATTTTATGTTCACTTGAAAATATTCTATTTTATGTGACCTAGATTTATGGAAACATTCTTATGCCTAATTTCATATCAAGGTATCCAAAAAAACATCCCATATCATGTATATGTCATAAAGTAACTATTTATAATATGAGAACCCTTTTTCTTAATATTATTGTTTCTTAAAGAAATCTATATGTCAACAATTATCATTTTTCTATTTAATAATAATTCAATAAAATTCTATGTTTTTTTCTTAGTACCCAATTTGGATATGAATTTTTATTCAATAGAACCACATTTTAAAAAAAAATTGTATTCCAAATTTATCTTATCAAAAAAATATTCCACTATTTTCATAATAATATAAATGATATTTATTTCGGTTATGTTTTAAGACAAGATTTTTACACACCTTTCTTATTCTGGTCCATACTGTTTTTATGATTTCCGTGAGCATTATTTTTCTCTAATGTCACAAAAATTATTTTCCATATAATCTATGATTGTTGGGGCTGTTATACAGCTCAATTTCATTATGTAATGTTAATGAGTCTGGATATTGCATTTAATGTGTATAAGTAGATAGCATATTCACACCATTTTATGATACAATATTAGACTGGGTATATGGGGATTATGATAATAATTAGAAAATATAATATTACCATTGAGTTTTACATTGAAATATTCTAATAATGTCATACTTTTTTATTTTTCCACACGCTTATGATTTTATGATCTTTTTATTTCATTACATTATCTCATATTTTAATGCTTATGATTATCCTCAATATCTTATCTAGTCATGCCTCCAAAAAAATAATTTCTTTATAATTTACATTGATTATTCCATTAATGTTGTTAATTTTTCCACATATTCCTAATATTAAATTTTCCATAACATATCCCATGTTGTATTAAAGGTGTTAAGAGAGTAGGGTTAATATTTTATGTTTCAAATTGACATCACACTTAAGATTAATACATTTTATATTTGGATTACATCATCAAGAAAGCATGAAGTATATATTATTTTATTATAATTGAGGATATGTGTATGTAAAATTATGAAATAAATAGAGTTTAAGGATTAGGTTACTATAATGTACTTCAATACATATATATATGATTTCAAGATAAGAATCTCATTATGGTTTCTAATAAAATAGTGTAAATACAAACTAATTTATCATTATTAAAATATTTATTCATCCAAAGCGATAGAAGAAAATATCTAATTGTGGAATAACATTCAATATATCATCCAAATTAATACATTTCTCCTCCTCTATGTTAGATGATGATCACATTTTGATAATTCCAACACACAATATAAATTCTCCAATAGTAAAACTGTTTATAACAAACACTCCACTTCATTAAATATGTGATTTTGAGTATGTGACAAGTTTATTGAATTATTAAAGAATATTATAGATCATTATTTCAATTAATTTATAATAATTAATATAAATTATTATTACTTTGCATTATTACACAGTATAACAGACAAGATGAATTAATTGATTTTCTTCAATCTCCCACAATCATATGTTGTCTAAATATACCTGACCGCTGAATTTAAATTGTATTGTCATATAATAAATGCATGTGAAATGAGAACATATTTTTCATTTTATAATCTATAATAATGAGAATTATAATTACAATATGGTTTTTAGGATGGTGATCATGCCAACTACGGGCATAGAGCATGTTGTTTCATAGACTAAACTCCCCAATATAGATATATTGAATAATAATTCATAAAAAATTACCAAAACATTTTGAATTTAATAGATTATAAAATGTAAATACAATTTATTTTTTGTTATATCGATCAAAAATTTTTTTTTTTGAATTTCTGAGAAATAAAATTTCCTCTAAATAATTACTAAAATGACACTTTATAGATTGATCCATCATAAAAAAATATAATTTAAGGAATATGAAATTGATATAAATTAAGAAATTTTTAAATGAATAAATTTATTATTTTTCCATTAACATGTCTAATTAATATTGATTAGATATTATATTAGGGATTACCTATGTAATGGTGCAATATTATCACATAGTCAATCTATTATAATTCAATATTTTCATATTAATTTATTTATTTATGTGATTGTTATGTTGATTCATCAAAATAAATCATTCATAAAAATTAAATAAAATAAATAAAACATATAAAAATAATGATATTTTGAGGTTGATTTTCTAAAGAGAGGAAATAAAAAACAATGTCCCTAGGTGGAAATAAACATGATCCAATTTGGGCTATAGTTTTTAGCATTTATCCCTTGTTATAATTATCTCAATTGTATGATTTCATGTTTACTCTGGATCAAACCAAATCTGTTTAACTTGCATCTGTACCCTTACAATGATTTTAAATCATTCATAGCTGAACGTAACTAGTGTAACACCCCAAGTTTCAACAATACGTTTCTCTTTGAATAAATACAATAGCTTTCGTTGTACGCAACATTGAGTTCTGGAACCACAAGACCAATCAAACTAGCCGTTATGAATACTAATTCCCAGTTTTTCAAATTTTTATAAAATTTTACTTTTCAACATTGACTTCATTTTTGGACTTGGAATATCAAAATTATCTTTGGGTAAATTTTGTGTATTTTTCTAAAAACATACAAGTTTTTATGAATAATGAAAAAACACTACATAATTTTTTAAAAACTACTTATTATTTAAATAAGTATTTAATTTTTTAATTTATTTTATGTCAAAATAGATACATAATACCTATATTAGTTTAATTTAATTCATTGGAGTAATTTTATAATAAGATTAGATGTGCAAAAGTTTATTGAACTATTGAACATCTTTTACCCCCCTTCTAGGCACATTAGAAATTTTGCATAAAATATAATTTTACCCCTTATGTGAATTGACTTTAAAAAATATGAGGGACATGGTTGACATTACAATTTAAAATTTTGTTCAATATGAAGTAAATAATTTTGGTGAATAGTAACATTTGAATTTTATTTACCATGCATTAATGTAAATATGGAAACTAAAATTAAAAATGATATTATTATTATCCAAAAACATGTCATATTTATATGGGATTATTATTTTTTGACCAAAATAAACATTAGGAATAAAATATAGTCTTCTTTGATTCAATTGGATTATATTTTGAAATTTATTATTATTATATTTGAAGAAGAGTTAAAAGTGTTAAATTAAAATTTTAATAATTAAAAAAAATTAATATAGGGTTATACCTAAGATAAATTCCACTGCAAAGATTCCTCAGAAATTTTAAAAATATTTTTCACAGATTGGTATTTAATTAACATTTTTTAGAACTTAAATAATTAAATTTATTTATGACTCAATCGTGATTCAGTAATTAACATATTAAATAATTTTTCTCTAAATGATAAATTTATTATGACATTCAAAAAAACAAAATACCAAATAGTGTCAAAATTGACATAAATTAGTTTTTCAATGAAATACTTTATTATTAAATGATATAATATTCCTAAAAATATACAGATAAACCAAAGGACTTAGATAAGGTTATATGTGTCAACAATGAACCAATTTAGGTTCTCTTGTCTTTTTATAGTATGTTTATAAACCATTTATTATAATAAAACAAGAATACACAGTAAAAGTTAAACTATTTTTCTAAGATTTATATATAAAATGAAGGTTAATATGGTGACCTAAACCATTATAAAACCATTTTGATCGGAGGTTTTCTACCCATTGCCACATTATCCTAGAAATAAATCCATTTAATGCCATTAAATATAGAATATGATTTCTATAATAAATTAATATTTTAAGCTTTTCCGAAAGTGACCCTCACCTCTCCTAAAAAAGGTTTCTTCCCCTTCTCTCACAATCACTCCTGATATTCCATTTTTCTCTTAAACAACTGATCAAATATCCTCCAAAATACCCTCACTTCATATTAAAGGTATGAATTTCATCAGAAGCCACCCTAAGGAGCCCTTTTTATCAAATCAAATTGAAGCACCCGAAGAAGAGGTAAATATTTCATCACCTCTTTCAATGTTATTTTCTTCTTCCACTACCTCTTTATTTGTTGTTTCCATACCAAATTAACAAATCTTGTACCTTATACATACTATGATGTTATTATAAATATTTTTCAACCATATTCATTATTATATCCATCCAATGAATGATAATTTCACCATAAGTGTGTACTTACAGCTTACCGTCTCCACATTGTGGTGTAGTTTGTTATTCAACACATAATTATTTGGATTGGTATAATAATGATTATAATTGATGTAAATAATATATATATAATTTTTATGATTCTATATACATTATATAACATCCAATGACATCCGATTTTATGATTAATTTAATGATATTTTTTTCGTGCGTATGTACGGAATACCATCCCCACGAACGAGATGGGATTCATTCCCATCGTAACCATTAATGAATAATTTTAAATTTTTTATTTGAAAAAATATTGAAAACATAATATAATTATGGATAGGAATAAAATACATCCAATCCATATCAGACATAACTTGTGTACCCAAACATATAAAGGGAAATGAATCAGTTAAGACATGAAACAATGGTACTACTGAAATATTATTAACAAATCAGTATTAAAATATCATATATGATATCATATTTATATTTGTGTTTATTTTATAATTTAATAACAATTATTTATATTTTATAAAAATTTTAATGTACCCTCATCCAACTAAAAGTACAAGGTAAGGGTTAATTTTTCAATCTCATTATTATCTGAGGTTGTTTATATGTGAGTATCTACTGATACAAATTATCATAAACATTTGTGTTTCATAAAAATGTATTTCAATAGATTTTTTATGATTTCCTAGAATATGAGTTAAATTAAATTATACCATTTTAGGACTATTTAAAAAATGTTTCTAAAAGAATCGTTTGTTCATATTCCAAACAATGGGATTTTATGAAATTTTGTATAAATTATTGTAAGAATTTTTTTAACTTATATGTCTGTTGCGGCTATATTCAATCATTATAAAATCATCAATGATTTGTTTACAATATTTTACGAATATTTTAAATATGAAAATTTTCATTTATAATTATATTACTTTTAAATTACTTCAAAATAGAAAAAGATATTTTTTCAAACAGTTGTGATTTCATCTATTTCAACATCCATTGATGGATTTGAAATTTGTTTGAAGATGATATATTATGATACAAAATTCCATATTGTTTTAAGGTTTTGTGATATTTTTTACTGTGGATGTGTTATTTTTATACCATTCATGGTTTATGGTTAAAGTATAAACATTTAATATTTTAATTTAACTACGATTGTTTATGTTATGTTTCAAACATTTCATATGTGGATTTCATTGGAAATATTATGTGATGGTTGGAGCCCGATATATCTTCTCGATTCATCGATAGGTCTCGTGCTAAGAACTAGTGTCTTGGCACAAGGCCTTCACAAAATCATATTGGTAGTCTTGGCATGAGGCCTACACTATGTGGCTATGATGTCCATCATTATTCATTCCATTATTATATAATTGGATATTGATATTACATGTGCTTATTCGACTAGAATAATATCCATGTGAATAAGTAAATGGAATTATTTTACTTATATTTTCCATATTATGATGATGTTTATGTTTAAAAGCCTTGTGTTTTAATCCTATACATTGCCTTATATTTTTATTCTTATTTGTGATAGTTTCCACTATATTGTTATGCTTCCTCATCATTTGAGCTCACCATTTTCTATGTATTATTCTTCCTATTATGTGGTGACATATATTACGATTAACCTGAAGGAATAGGATAAGGGATATGCTTGTGATCAAAGGGGACACAATGTTGATTTATTCCATTTCAGGATGTAATATAAAACTTATGTATGTATCTAGTACTAAGAAGGCTACAAATCTAATCAATATTACGAGACATGATCTCTTGTGATCATTCCAATGATATGTAATAATGCACCGAATCTTACTAAATAGGGTCGGGGTGTTACAGTTTGTATCAGAGGATGTTTATTACAAACTATAGAAACTACATTTAGAAAAACACCGATTAGATAACATTACCCTAAGAAACAAATTGAGGATTAGTTTAGAAGAAATTACTAGTGTATTGGAAATGTTGATATTTTGTTAGTCTTTCACAAAATACATGCATGTCTAGATATGAGATGGTAGTGGAAAATCTGGGGGAGATGTACCTATGAGTAAAAAAATCGACAAGGAGCTTCACGCATGACTCGAGGTATCCTGCTACACAACAATGGGCTTGGCTAAACTCATGATTATGACACTCTCATGGGATATGCTTAGGATAATTCACTTTTTATTTATAACCCATTATGAATTATTTAAGAGTAAATATGTCCGACAAGAAACTGTTTTTATGATTATGATACTAGATGACTGAAAATGTTTTATTAATGATGATAATTTTTCTAGATCTTTGATTATATAGTATGATATGATATAACATAGTGTATTTCATCATTTATAAATGGTGCCTAGTAAAATGTATGAGAAATAAAACAATATTCATGATCCAATGTGTTACATAGATCATATTATTCGTGGTCTTAAACTATTATTTAGAAGGGAAATAGTTTCACATGCATTCTCATCATATGAATAAATAATATCATTTTTTAAAAAGATAAGTAATTAATTATATGTGTCATATATATATGAAGGGAAAAAATCGAAGAATAGGGTGGTAGAGAAAAGGATAAATAAAAGGAATCTAGGAATGAATAATTTTACCACATCTGATATCTGTGGAAAGAATCACCTTGGTAAATTCCTGAAGGGAATGGGAGTTTGATAAAAGAGTGGTGAAAAAGGACACCATGTTCATGATTGAAAGGGAATGAAAGAGGGTTTCAATTTGGAATTCTATAATTTTATAAAAATGGGTCATTATGCAAATTAATTTCTTATGTGCCATGAAAAAACACCTTAGAAAAGTACAAGGGAGAAAGGCCAAGCTTCTGTGATCACTACTACAATGGTTGAAGCTTTAAATGGTGTGGTGGTAGGTAATTTAATGGTTTCCTCAAATTTTTTCTATGCTTTATTTGATTATGGATCATTTCATAGTTTCATATCATCCCAGTTTACAAAGAAAATAGGTTATTTCCAATTTTATTCAACAAGGGGTTGTTAGTCAAAACACCTAAGGGAAGTATCATTGCAACAATGTTTTCTGAATCAGTTCCCATTAGGGACTATAAATGTTATTTATTTTTAGATCCCATGGTCATACCCATGATTTAATTTGATATAATCATTGGCATGGATTGGCTTTCAAAACATGATGCAAACATTTATCATAAGAAGAAGCAGGATACAATTTACAATGATGATAAGGATTACTTTATATTTAAAGCTGAAATGTCACCATCTGATTCGTATCTAGATCCACCCCTAATAGATCTACTGTATTCAAATTTTGGGGAGTAATTGAATGAAATAACTATCATTGAGGAAAGGAATGTTCAAATATAACATGTACCTATTGTGAAATAATATGTTGATGTGTTTCAAGTGGATTTATATGTACATCCTCCAGAATATGAAATTGGGTTTTCCATTGTTTTAATTATTTATGTAAGTCCCATTTTGAATAACCCTTATAGAATGGATACTATGAAATTAGTAGAACTAAATAAACAACTAGAGTAATTGAGTATTAAATGATTTATTCTACCCAGTCATTTTTCATGGGGAGACCATGTTCTTTCTGTTATAATGAATGATTATTATATGAGGTTGAGCATTGATTATAAGGAAATAACTTCTATAACAATAATGTACAAGTATCTCATACCACAAATTGAGATTAATTAGATAAACATCATGGAAATTAATATTTTTTAAAGATTTAACTTCAATCTAGATATCATTAGTTATGTGTGAATAAGGAAGAAATTCTAAAGAAAACATTTCAGACCAGGTATGGGATTAATATTTCATAGTAATGCCTTTTGTACTGACTAATTCACCCTCCCTTTTCAGGGATCTAATGAATTGTGTTTCGATGGAAAATATTGTTCAATATTTAGTGTTATTTTTCGATGAAATCTTATTTTACTCCAAAAGATATGAAGATCATGAAAATCACATGCGCACTATTCTAATGAATCTTAGATGAAATGAATTATTTTTCTTGGTTAGCATGATTGAATTCTGGATTCAAGATATTTCTTTTCGTGCCCATATTTTCTCAAAATATTTAATCTTTGTTGATCATTTTATGATAAGAGCAATACAAGAATGGAAAACACCGAATCGTATAACTAAGGTACACAGTTTAATCGTTAATTCAATTTTTATTGGTTTTTTGTCTATGTTTTTTCCCAATTGGATATCCCATTAACCAATCCCACACGTAAAGGGGATAATGTTTTTGGACAAAATTGGTTGAAGAATGTTTTGAAGAACATAAGTGATGATCAGTCAATGCTTATATCTTGACGTAACCATCAATGAATGATGGGTTTGTTACTTATAGTGATGCTTTAAAGGAAGTACGTTGTTGTGTCATTATTCAAAATGATAGAGTCATTGCCTATGCATCATGATACTTTATAATTCATGAACAGAAATACCACACTCATGATATTGAGTTAGCATCTGTGATATTTTCATTGAAGATATGGAGACACTATCTCTATAGTGAAAATGTGAAATTTATAAATATCACAAGAGTTTGAAATATATTTTCTCATAGAAAGAAATCAACATGAGCCAAAGATGATGTCTTGAACTACTCATGTATTATCTTTTCACTATGAAATACCACCCAGGGAAGGTAAATATGGTGGAAAATTCTTTAAGTAGGAATGATGAAGGAATTTTGAACAAGATGATTGTTGAAAGGGATCCTATGTTCATGGATCTAGTAACTATTGATATGTGAATAATAATGGAAGTTGGAACATAAATAATTTTTCAAATGGTTTCTAAGTGATCAATACTAGAAAGGATTAAATGTTCTTAAAATGATGATGAGGATTTTTAGAAGAAAATTATTGCTCTGAATGATGAGAGATTGAAGGACTTCGTATATGATGATCTGATTTTGAATTTGGGGAGAGACATTATGTGGCAGACATATGTGATCTTAAAATGGAATTGTTGGATAATTCTCATAGCTCCAATTTCACTATACACCCTGGAAGCACTAATATGTATAGATATTTTAAGGAACATATTTTTTGGGACTACATAAAGAGGTAGATTGAAAATTATGTGTTAAGATGCATGGTTTTTCAACTGGTTAATGCTTGAAGACATCATCCTAGAGGAGTCACGAAATATCTTCTCATACCATAGTGGAAATGGGATGATATTACGATGGACTTTGTCATGGTGAAACCAATGAATCTTAGAAGGAATGGTGTAATATAGGTCATTGTTGATAGTCTTACCATGTTATCACATTTTCATACTATAAGAGAAGATTTACCACGTGAACATTTAGCATGACTATATATTATTGAAGTTGTAAAACTTCATGGAGTACCCCTATCAATTTTTTCATATTGTGATCCCCATTTTACGTTATGATTCATTAAAAGTATTCAGAAGGACCTAGATATTGAAAATTCGTTTGAGCACTGCTTAGAACACAAAAAAAGATGAACATCCAAAACATACTATTCAATCCTTATAGGACATGTTGAGATATCTCCCACTTGAAATTAAAGCTTTGTGGGATCAATATCTTTATATGGTAGAATTTTCCTATATCAATAGCTTCCATTTATGTATTCAGATGGCACCATATGATGCATTATGTGGAATGAAATTTCGGACACCAACTTGTTGGGATGATGTTGGTAAAAGAAAACTCATAGGCCTAGAACTTGGTGAGGAAACAATAGAAAAGATGACGATTATCCAAACCCACATAAAAAAAACTCTATTTAGGAAAAATATATATGTTGATAACTAAATAAAGGATTTGGAATTCCATGTAGGACATCATGTTTTCATGAAGGTATCTCCATTGAAGTGTGTTGTACGATTCGATAAGAATGGAAAATTATGTCACAAGTACATTGGAATGTTTGAAATTATATAATGAATTGGACTTATAGATTAAGGTTTGGAAATGCCTCCAGGTCTCCCCAAAGTTCATGTTGTGTTCCACATATCATTGTTGATAAGATAAATTCATGACCCAATGCATGTACTGACTTATTAAGAAATATAATGGGCACTCGATCTGTCATATCATGAAGAGCATGTTAAGATTTTTTATAGTAGAGAACAAGTGTTGAGAAACTATACAACTCATCTAGTAAATTATATATGGAGAAACCATTAGTTGGAAGAGGCAACATGAGAACCCGAGAAACATATGGTGAAGATCCAATCAAATCTTTTTATGTTTTAGTATTCTAGAAATTTCAAGGATGAAATTATTCTACTAGATAAGTATTTTTTTCATACAAAATCAGCCTTAGGAATAAAATATAATACTTTTTGATCCACGCGGATTATATTTGGACATTTATTATTATTTTATTTATAGAAGACTTAAATGTGTAAAAATAAAATTTTATTAACTACAAAATTTTTCATATATAGTTATACATAGAATAAATTTGACTATAAATGATTATTATAAATATAAAATTATTTCCTACATAATCATATTAAAATTTTAAATTTTAGGAATTAAATAATTAAATTTATTTATGACACAATGATTATGTCGTAAATACCTTATTAATGAAAGATTAAAATAATTCATATTACAAATTTCTGTATAACTGTAAATTGAGAATTTTGATGAATTTAACTAATTTTATATGATAATATGACATGTTAGGGTTAATTGAATAAATTTTTTCGAAGTGATAATGTTTATATGACTTTATGAAAAAAATACCAAATACTGTCTAAATAGTCATAAAAGAGTCATTAAAACAAATAATATTTTATTAGATGATATAATATTTCTAAAAATTTAAGGATCTTCAAAAGAACATAAAAAAGGTTATATTTGTCAAAAATTCTCCACTTCGGGTTCACATGTCTTTTTATAGAATTTTTATTATCCATTTATTATAATAATACATGAATACATGGTAAAAGATAATCGATTTAACAAAGAGTTAAATCTAAAACATAAGGTTAATATGGTGAAATAAACCAGTATAAAACCTACTGGCTGAATATTTTTTTCCCATCCCCACCTTATTCTATAAATAAATACTTTTTATCCATTTTAAACTGAATTTTATTTTATAATAAATAAATATTTTAATCTTTTTCAAAAGTGACCCTCACCTCTATTTAAAATGTGTACTTCCCCTTCCCTAAAAATCAAGTCTCCCAAACCATTTTTATTAGACATCCCCAGCTAAATTTCCACCCAACTACCCTCAATTAAACGTACGGTCCTTAATTTGATCATAATCTTACCTAATGATCCATTATGATCAAATGAATAGTAAGCATTCAATGAAGGAGTAATAATTTCATTACCTCTTTGAAAGTTCTTTTCTTCTTCCAATTCCTCTTTATTTGTTGTTTCCATAACAAAGTAATAACTCCAATACCATATAAAACTTTTTATGTTATTATAAACATTGTACAACCATATTCATTATTCTATCCATCCTATGAATGACCAAGTCAACATATGTGCATACATACAGCTTACTATATCCATATTGTGGTTATGTTTGTTGTTCAACACATCATTATATGGATGGATATAATAATTAGTATAATTGATGTAAGTATAAAATATTACATGTTAATTATTCTATATATATGATATAATGTTAAATTACATTTGATTTTACCATCAATATATTGATATTGTCACTCTTGCGTACGTACAGATTGTAGTCTCCACGAACGGGATTAGATTCATTCCCATCGTAACCATTCCAGAATAATTATCATATTTTGGTTTAATATAATGTTTAATAACATAATAAAAGTATGGATATGAATTAAATACATCATATCATTAACAAACATGACTTATGTACCAAATCATATAATCTAAAATGAATACGTGAACACCTGATACAATGATACTACTGAAATATTATTAACAAAGCAATAGTAAAGATCATATATGATATCATATTTATATATGTGGTTCGTTTATAGTATAATAAAAATGATTTATCTAATTTATAGGAGGATAACGTACCTTAGACCAAGGGAAAGTACAAGGAAATGGTTAATTTTATAATCTTTTCATTATCCAAGGTTGTTTATACAAGAGTATCTACTAGGACCAATTTATCATCCACGTTCGGGTTTCGTAAATATGTATTTAAAATCATTTTTACTATTTCTTAGAATATGGGTTAAAGTCATTTATACCCTTTTTTGACGTTTATAAAAAAATTAAAGGTATATTTCTGTCATTTTCCAAACTAGGTACTTTTATGACTTTTTCGAGAAATTAAGTTAAGAATGTTTTTTTTACTTATACGGTGGGTGTAGCTGTTTTTTGCTATTATAACATCTTCGAATCATCCCTTACTAGCTAATAAGAATATTTTCAAAATAAAGGTTCTCTTTTATAACTATGCCACTTTTAAATTATTTCATAATAGAATGAGATATTTCCCTCAAATAGTTTTGATTTTATCTATGTCAATATCCTTTAATGGATTCCACACTTGCCTGACTTTGATATATTATGATGCAATATTCATTATTGTATTGATGTTTTTGTGATATGATTGACTATGTATGTGTTATTTTTATAACATTCATGGTTTATGGTTAAATTATTACATTATTTATTTTAAATTAAATACTAATTAATATGTTATGTTTCAACCTTTTCCTATGAGTAATTCATTGTACATTGTACGTGATGGGTGGAACCCGCAATAGTTGCTCGATTAATCGGTAGGTCTCATTAGACAAACTAGGGTCTTACCACAATTCCTTGACAAAAACTTATTTATAGTCTTCGAATGAGGCCTTGACTATGTGGTTATGATGACCGACATTATGACTTCCATAATTATAAAATTGACTATTGATATTATATGTGATCATTATACTAGTAGAATATCCATGTGAAAAAGTAAATGGAATTATTTCACTTATCTTTTTCATATTATACTGATGTTTAAGTTTGAATGTCATGTGTTTTAATTTTATATTTTTCCTTAAATATTTATTCTTATTTATAATTGTTTCCGCTATATTGGTATCTTTACTAAGAATCTAAGATCACCCCTTTCTATGTTTTATTTTTTCCAAAATTCAAAGAAATATATTACAATTAACCTGTAGGAATAGGCTAAGGGATATGAGTGTGTTAAAAGGGGACCCAATGTTGTTGTTTTTTCATTACATAATGTAATATAAAACATATGTATGTATCTATTAATTCCATGACTACTAACTTAATCGGTATTTCGATACATGATCTATTGGGATCATGCCAATGTTATGTAATAATGCAATGACTTTTGGTAACTAGGGTCAGGGCGTTACTACCATAATGAGGTATTACATAGTCAAAACTGTTTTAATGGAAACATGTACAAAATAATAATGGTTTTATTACTAATATGAAATCAATTTAATTAAATAAAATATTATCAAAATCTTATTTAATAAATAAAATAAACTAAAAAAATGATCAATGTATGTTGTTATAATCTCATCCACTTAATGTTGTTTAATGAATGGATACATACAATAGCTGACTATATTTCATTTTGATCAGTTATTTTCTAAAGATATAACATGAATGAATTATTATATTTAATAATATAATTAAATAAATGATTTTTTATCTTAATCCCCTTGTAAAATAACCCATAGATATCCATATGTTGTTATTTTATAAAAAATGATTAAATAAAATTTATTTAAAATTAGTTAATTAATAAACTTATTCTTGGAAGAAACACAACATTTACACATCTAAACTATTAGACATGGTAAGTGTTATTTATATTCCACTCATACGACATATCAATCACCTGACATCTGATAAAATATCATGGTGTATACACCAAACAAATGACCCAAAAAACACATGAGAATCATGATTCCGATACCAATTTAATGTTTCAGAGTATACAATATGTAATGGCTAAAAAAGACCTATTGTTATTTCTTTCTAAACGAATTATTAATAAAATTATTATAAAATAAAACATGGAATTTGGGATTTGTTGTCATGTTAATTAGACAAAAAATCATATTGATGATATTAATTGTAGAATTAAATAATTTTCCCTTTTTCATAAATTAATTAATGCATTGAAAAACATGGATCCACATGTATTCCCAAAAAAACTAGTAAACAATAATTATTCTCTACTCTATTTCGTACATTGAATATCAGTGAATTACCAAGAATTTCAATTAGTTACAAGACATTTTAATTAATTACGTGGAAATTTATTAACTAAGCCTTGTGTAAAATAATTACATCACATTGTATTAATTTTACAACATCATCTGGGGAACAAGGAACGTTACAGAGATACATACCAGGTAAACCTCTAAAAATGAACAACCTCTAGATGGTTCATTAGACATTACTCATTTATTTTTTAATTGTATATATGTTTTATTTATTATAAATGAAGTGTGTACGAATAGATCATGTTGATTTTAGTTAAGAATGAATTTCCACGATATAAAATCTAACAATAAATGCATATTAAAATAAATAATATTTAAATTACAATAGACTTAATATTATCAATCTAATACAACTTGATGGTTATTGAGACTGATAAAGAACCAATTAGTCATATTGTGATCCAATATTTTATTTGAATTAACGGATCATTTGGATTGTACATGACAGGGATATAAGGAAAAATATGTTTATGAACAATATTGATTAATATTTTTATAGGATATACAAGGGAATATATTTTTCACTAATTAAAAATTAATTAAATATAATTAATAAATTCTTTGATCAACTATTCATTGTTCCATTTTAGTGGTTATGTTTTTATTTTTCTTTTATTGTATTTTTATTATATTGATGTTTAACCAAAGTAGATCCCCTCCAAATGGGATCCATAATTTCGCAGTTGGTCTTAGAATTTTTTTTGATGGTACACTAGTTGTAAGTTTGGTGATTCTAATAATATTTTATAGTTATGTAGATCAAATACATAATCCATTATTTCTAGAATGTTTCAACTATTAATCTCCCCTTTTTTACAATTTATATTAGATATAATCTCTCATATTTTAGAGAAACCCCAATAGATGTTCTTTATTGAGATATAATTATTTTGGGAGGAGAAAGTTGTTCATAATATCCAATATCACACAATACTAATAATTGCATATTTTCTGAACAAGAGTTTTGGTCTTATAATAAATAATTTATTAAATACACTAAATAATATGTTAAATTCAAAAATTACCCCCTAAAAAGTAAATTTATAGTAATACTAGTTTTCCATGGAATGTACTAGTTAATACAGTGATAAATATTATTTAAAATCTAGTGAATAAATATAATAAATTATAACATTACTGAAGCTATAATACACCTATAAATTTTCTGAATATTAATATTAATATTATTATTTTTTAATTGTTGGGATAAAAGCATCATTTTATTATTAATTCGATGCAAAGACCTATTTTGACTGGATAGAGGGAGATCCATTATATAGCCTGAATTCCCAAGGGAATGTAGCCCATTACATGGACGGTAGGCCAAATTTTTTAGTCCCAAGGTCTATTCTATGAATATTAAAATTATACTATCCACCTACTACTGTACCGTACAGTACCCACTCCAGCTATAGTGCCTTCCACTGCTACAATGCCTACCATTTCGATAATCCCTCTACTGCTATATTATATTTATTATACTACTATATTACCTAGGCCCAATGAGTTTTGAAGCCCCATTTTTCCTATACGATTACAATTTTCATAACACTAATCCAAACCACAACTAAATATAATATCATAAATAAATTTTATATTCACACTCTAATAGTTATAATTTTTATTTTAACAATCATATAATGAACCTAATTACTGATCACTAAATTCTATTTAATTATCTTAAAAATTAAAATTGATAAATATTTCTAAAAGGTAAGGGAATATCACTTTTATTGAAATTTAAAACCAATAAATTCGTTTTGGGTGGGATTAGAAATAGAAAAATGTCGATAATAAATTTTAAATAGCCAGAGAACTAACCATTAGATAATATCACATGCTATCAATAATTTTTTATTATGGAGAGAACCCAAATTATATTTCCATACCCACACCCATGAATTCATAGAAAATGAACTCTACATCAAGTTTTCACATGTTCCCATGTCCCATATAGATGATCTTAGTCTCCATAGACACTTCTAATGACATCAATGTGGTTCCTTTACCAAATACTTTTACCCTTATCAATTAGCGTTTGAACATCATCAGTGTCCACGATCATTGACTCGGCCCCAATACTCATAGTGGGGTACAATAGTGAGATACTATTTATGTCATTCCAAATTTATTACTGAACCTCATCATATTATGGTTCTTTCACTCTAGGGTGTATTTCAAGGAATCTAGTTTTATTTTTTATAACTAAGAAATTGATTTTCATATCTTCTTCTCTAAATATATGAAATCAATAACTCCAATGTAGTTTGATATAGTGAAATATTCCAGAACTATAAAATGAGTTAGTTGGTCAATATATATCACAATACCCATTATTTTTTCACGTATTCTGTCCTAGAGGACCCCATTTCATGAGTACTTTGAGAAGCCACTAATGGGATTGGATGACCGTTTTCATCAAATAAAATTTTCATGGAATTCAAAATTTCCCCCTCACTATAATTTCAAGGATAATAGATTTTTCTATTCTTCATAACTATAAATATAGAATCCATGTTCACTATTCATTTCCTAATTCTAGAATAATATTTTTATTCAATTAATAAGAATATGCTTGTAACTGAGCCTACAACTCCAAATCATATTCCCAGATACGGTCCTCATAGTGGGCATCAAAACATGTATCAAGGATATGATGATATCTGGAATCAAAAGATATATACTTCCATTTTTAAATTCTTCGAATGGTGGTATCCTTTTTTTAACTCACTTCTTACACTCCAATAGAATTGGATGTAGTCTATCATGGAGTTATTGGGACAAAAAATGAATTGAAACACATCCCATACATATGAGGTAAATTCTCGAAATGAGTTGTCACATCCCTTAGGGCATATTCACTTGAATGTTTAGCAATACAAGTCGAAGGTATTCCATGATATAGATAGTGGCTAGACTCTCATCAAAGCCACTTCTGTATCATGATTTTTTTCGTAAGAATAAATGCATATAGAGGTGGACTATGTCTAGAATTTTCAAAACTGCAATTAAGAATGAGTTTCAAGATAGAAGTGTTTTTTATTAGTGAATATTTATCATTCCTATGAATAAAGTAGACAACGTAGAAATTGTTTGCAAGAAATTCATAATTCCTTGAACTAGGATATTTTAGTCCATAATATGTCGATGTGTTTTTTCATATTTAATTATTTGAACAATTTTAAAATTGTTAGTATAGAGAAGTAATCAATTATAAAATTCTGAAGACAATGAAACATCCACTAAAAACTTGAATGATCCTCAAATATGTAATATTATATTTACTTTTACATTTTTAAATGTATACAAATGGCTATATAAAAATCGTGTATTATTTTTTATGACCAATGTTTTGAATTTATGATGTAAAATTTGACCAAGAATTGGACATATGAGTTTTTTATATCCATTGGAACGAAATTACGATCCAATTATATATTGCTCGTGAAACCTGAAATGATTTAAATTGATCAGATTCCCCACAAAGTCATCTTAATTTCTTCTATGATGAAAATAATTTAGAAAAAGAAACATCTCATTGAGATGAAATTCTAGATTAGAACCCCCAAATATATAACAAATAGGTGTACCTATTTATTCATTCTCTTAAACGTAGAGAACCCAAAAAATATGACATGTAATAAAATATTTATTACTAATTTTAATATTATCTAAGACCTCATAGATGTATGATTTTTTATTATAATGAATCTTACTTCGATGGATACCCCCAGTAGTGGAGCCCCTCAAGATTGAAATGGAATGATTTGATGCACTATCAGGACTTGAATGAACACATCAATCCCTCCCTGGGAGAACATTAAAATTCCTATTACAGTTGATGCATGATTATAATAATATTATTTATTATAAATATTAAATATAAATAATTTTTAACTAATATAAAATGAAAAAACATTTGTGGACATATAGGTCTTTTTATTAATGGAATTATGAATCTTATCCCAAAAACCATTATTACCATCTTGAAACAATTCATGGAGCACATGAAAAAAGTGGATATCTATAACTGATAAAAAAACACACATGAATTCTCACTAAGTATATAATATGATTATCGAATAATATCATGATGTCATTTTCAAACACAATTCGACAACATATATACATGATATATCTTTCTTGGACTATATAAAATAATCCTATTATTACACCAATACCAAGAAATTTAATTTATGGTATGAGATATCGACATCCCTAAATATAAAATAGGGGAATGATTCATTTATATATTCATTAATAGAACGCAATACATGACATAATGATGGTTCCCCACTATTACCTGATTATTATCATTATAGTTTATAACAAAATATCAAAGTGTGTGAGTGATGAGATGAATTAATAATAATCATTAAGTCAAATTACCATTAAAAATAATTGTAAATAATAACACATGAGGAAGTATAAAAAATATTTATTCAATTACACTGGAGTACTATCATAATATCTCATCATAACATTTAAAAATTTCAAATATAATAAGATAAAGTTTCATCTTATTATGCGTACTATTATTGTACATTATATATACAATGTGTCCCATTATTTAATATTATCACACCATAGAATAAAATATAATAATATTATCATGACATTTGATGGTTCTCATCATATATGTTAATTCATATGAACATTCCAATATGATAGATATTCTAAGACAATTTCACATTAATGTTAGTAAAAAACTATTAATATATAATTAGGTATTATTATTAATATCCTAGAATGTATAATAAATATAATTTACAATGAGGTTTGTTCTAATGAACAAAATCAACTGATAGTCCACTTCGTAATCAAGATATAATTCAAGAGTACAAATATCTGAAGATAGAAAAAAATAAAGGATGAGAAATACCCTTCTTAAAAACCAATGGAGTTTACCCAAATGAAGTCTTCAAAGCATCACAAGAAATCCAATCCATTATAGAATCCCTATGAGATCACTATAGTGTAAGATCAACGTGCACAACCACCTAGCATGGACCACATGAGTGAAAATAATATAATAAAAACACCCTTTTTCTAATTCCATTATTTTCCCTATATATAGGACCGTTTTAATCCTCATTTGAAACCCTTCATTGGCCTAAACATGAATTGAATCCGAACTATTGACCACATTTTCATGAAACATAAAATTGATTATGTTTTTAATGTATATTTATTTTCCAGGGAAGACCCTATGTTGTCTCTCATAGAAAGTTATGGGTTTAAAGTGTGTATTTTAAATAAAATTTAAATAAATAAGGATGTTTTTGAGAAAAATATTTATAAAAATAAAATGACATAATTAAAAGATTAATTCACGACAATGGATGTTGATTTTTATATAATTCTGAGAGAAGGATGTATTGTCATTTTCACTGCAAATATTGAAGAGTTCATTATACTAATACTTTCACATATTTTATTGGAATCATTTTGTTGAGGGTCCCAAATATCTCTACTCCCATATTGAATCTTAAATAAATGATCAAGAACCACCACATAGAATAAAATCATGTTTTCAATGTTTATACATCATGAATAGAGTAAATGCTACCAAATAATAATTATAACTTATTTTTGTGTGAGAGAATGAATATTCTTGTGTTTTCCATTGGGAAACCACAATATTTCCACATGATATCTCAAAATAATTTATGAGGAAATAAAAAAGTGTTTCACATAATTAATCAAATGAAATGATATTAAAAGGATAACAATGTTAAGGTAAAAATTAGTAAAATAATATACTCAAAAATACCATAATAATGCTAGAATAAGAAGTGTCGGAACTCCCTCAAAAGTATTTGTATCTCCCTCAAAATGACTGTCAACCATTTAGCTCACCAATTAGCAGTGGAGGAGGCCCAGGTGTAACTTCTCTTTTATGAATGACCCCCTATGATGAAATTAGACATTAGAACATAATTGTTAAAAGGTATAATATTTTTGGTAGCCGAAATGGAAGATATTCTCTCATTGTTCAAATGTAAAAATGTTGTTCCCAAGGTTCCATTTTGTAGGAAATGTGGAAGGAGGTTTTGACACCAAAATATTAAGAATCCACTACGCCCATGGTTTTTACTAGAAATGTTTGATTATATCCATTCTTAGAATTATAAAATGTTACTTTTTTACCTCACAAATATCTCCATTAAATCATTGGCACCATTTAAACAACTAAAACCCCAGATATGGAAGAAATATAATAAATATCTTTTGACTTCAATAAGATTTGGTTCATTGGAATGATCTATTATTTTGGGCCCCATAAGGGAATAATTGTGCCATTTTACCTTCATAATAATTGTATACTAATGAATTTTGGTTCATATCATGAATTTTCAGACCAATTTGGTGTACAGATCAGCTGAAGTGTCTGTTTCAGTCCACTGGTGTTCTTGGAATCTAGAACTGTTTGGAAAAGTTTTAGAAAACATCATCCTGGGCCTCAAAATCACCTCCTCTTACAATGATATCATCCAAAAATGTGAAATTATTTTTTCTAAATGTGATAAGAATAAAATAATTTCATCGAACATGAAGTATAAATATTTGTTAAATATATAATTAATGATACAAAATTAGTTTAAAAAAGAGATATAATGGTGTATGTTAATAGTAAAGCACAGGTCCATCACACTCCCACACCTAGTCTTTTTTACTGATAGGAAATGTGACAATTCCAAAATGATGAACATAGATATTCTGGGATTCATGATGATTTAATTAACCGACACCATTAATTATTGGTCAAACTAAAGTGTCCCAAAGTATAATTAATTAACCTAAACCATTAATTATTTGAAGGAAGTGTTTTATGATTTTGATTTTTCATATCCATCCCTATTTATTAATATAGCTGACTTAGGGAATGTGAAATGTTTTCCATTTCTTTCTCGCAAAGAACTCAGAGTTAGAATTCAAGACAACCAGTTTTCCATGAATCTATAAATGTCTCAAAATTTTTTATTAATTTTTACTTATAAATGTAGAGGATAATAAAAACTCAATGTCCCATTCCATTTAAAAATGGTGGAGTTATATTGTAATACCCCGACCCCAGTTACCTAATGTTGGTGCATTATTTTGATATATTGGTATGAAATAAACAATAATGTCTTGAATGAACGATTAGTTTTGTAGTCTTGGAAAATATATTACATACATGATTGTTAAATTACACATTCAAACATAAAATAAAACATAAACAATACATTGTGAACATCATTATTCCCTAAGATTAACCCTGCATATCAAACATAATAAACATCTTGGAATCCTAGGAGAAAGAAAACATAAGAAAGGGGAGAGCTCAGATGATCAGTAAGGATAAAAATTATCAGAATCTATCATAAATCAGAATATACCATTAAGGCAATGCATATGACTAAAAGATAAGGCTTTTAAACTTAAACATCATCATAATAAAGTAAAGATAAATAATATAATTCCATTTAATTTTTCACATAGATATTCTACTAGTCTAATAATCCCATGTAATATCAATAGCTAGTTTCATAATGATGTAATGCATAATGTCGGACCTCTTAAACACATTGTCAAGGCGTCATTCCAAGACTACATATAATATTTTTTCAAGGCCTTATTCCAAGAAACATGTTTTTCTCGTGAGACCTACCGATGCATCGAGGAGATATACTGGGCTCCACCCATCACTAACTATGTCCAATGCATTCCTTGTATAAAAATGTGGAAACATAACATAAACATTAATTTTAAAAATATCTTATGAAATGAAAATACATTAGCAACAAACCATAAATGGTATAAAAGTAGATCATCCACACTCAAGCATATAATAACTAAATAAATACAATATAGAATATATTATTATAATAAATCAACTTCAATAAAGAATTATATCCAAGTAAAGGATGTTGACATTTTACAAAATGATCAGTAAAATAGTTTTAGAGCAATATATTTTTTTTTGTGAAATCATTTAAAAGATTCCAATTTATAAAGTAAGTCATTAAAAATAAATTATTAAATCAAATTTTCTCATACCACTTTTCAAATTTTGAATATAATTAACATTTTAAAACAATCATTTCCATATAAATAAATCCTTAAAACCACTTTTGAAAACATGGACATTAATGTGAAATGCTTAGAAGAATAAATATTTAAAATAATCAAAATGATGTTATATTTAAAGAGTCCCATAAAAATAATTCATTTGATAATAATTTTATAAAACATGGACATTGATGTTGAATATGTCCCATTAAATACTTACATATATACAATATAGGATAATAATGAGGCTGAGAAATTAACCCTTACCAGTTACCTTTCCTTGGCCAACAATACGTTAACCATGTGAATAATAGTTAGAAAATGGTTATTAAATTATTCAAGAACCACATATATAAATATGATAACATATATGATATTCTAATATTTATTTTTTAATATTATTTTAGTAGTATCAATAATTCGGGTGTTAACTGATTCATTTTCCTTTATATATTTCATTACGTAAGTCTTGTTTGTTAAGGATAAGATGTATTTGATTCATATCCAGAATGATATAATATTCTTAAATATTATTTTCAACAATAAAATGAGAATTATTCTTGAATGGTTATGATGGGGAATGAATCTCATCGTGTTTTTGGAGACGGTAATCCATACGCACACACGAACGCTACTTCCATTCGATTAAAAATATAAATTTCATTTAAAATTAAGTACTTTTCACTTTGAATCAAAATATAAAAGTTATCAGAAAAGTACCAAAGAATTTATCAAATATAGATTTTTATATTCACCTTCTAAATAATAATTCAATTTCAATAAATTGAATATATATAACTACCAAATATTGGTTTTAAAAAAGGTTCTCCATTAAAAAGTGGTAAAATTGATTTTTTTTTAAAATAATTCTTTTATCTGTAAAAATAAATTAGTTCTTATATTTTGTCTAAGAAACATATAATATGGATTCTAAAATAATATGGAGTATACAAATTCAAAATTTAGTTAATATAACTCATAACCACTTTTTGAACGGCTTGTTTGGTATGTTGTGGTGAGCTCAAACTCGGTGTTGTGTATAGCGCTTGTTATTGAATTACATTGAAAAGATAACGTACTATGAAGTCGTGGGGTGTTAAATTATCACCTCCATAAATAAATTTCTTCCTAGAAATATAAAACTTTTCCATGAAAATAAAATATTAAAAATAGAAAAATACCTTTATGGAAAACCCACACCGGAAATTGGGTTAATTAAATTATATTTTTTTAAGAGGGAAAGAGAAATAAAAAAGTAACTACCAAATTATGATCTCGATTCAGAGAACATTGGAAGAAATTAGATACACATGATTGGAGGAAAATCATAAATATTTATCTAGATTGATTGAGGTCATCAATCCCAAAACAAGAGTAAAATTGAGGGACTAAAAGCCATCAATCTAAGATCAATTAAAAGATCATCAATTCAACATAACATAAGGTATTAGGATAACAAATTTTTTGTTTAAAGATCCCTTTCCAAATGCATGTGAATTAATTTATTCATAGAATAATATGAAATATATAATTGGCATGTATAGTTTCATCCTTCTACTTATTCCTACCATAAACTCATCTTTCATTCCAAATGAGAATAGAATTCCAAAATATTCTATTTATAAAAATTAATGAACATTCCAAAAATACGGAATTTACAATTAATTTGTTAGACTATTTAAAAATAACTTCATAATACAATCTAGGACATCATGAAGGCCAATGGTGTGTGATGTACCCTGGTCGCCCTTCGATTGCACGTTCAAGTTTCACTGCCTTGCCGAACATGATAGGTTGTCACCTAGCCTATGGTTTGTCCTTTTTATGAAAATCCAAAATCAATCATAATAAATTATTCTACTTTAAAAATAGTATCTAATTTCCAACGTAATCTATTCCAACCTTTATACTTGTCCACAATACTTCTTTCCGATCTCACAGTCAAAAATTTATAAGAATGTCACATAATTTAAATGTGAATTCCTTTATTGTGTATACTCTTAAAATGTGGTAATAAAATTAATTTCTAGAAAACCATATTATAATAGTTATACACTTCGTTATTCCTTTTATAAATCATAGAATAGGGAATACACTACTTAAATTCAAATGTGTTTTAATCACCAATAATGATGGAATGAAAAAACCAATAATTAGTTTTATGGTAGTCAATAATATCTCATATATTTTATCCAAATTAATCATCTCTTATTCCAAAATCCTTAGCACAGTATCTGGACCATATTAATGCTTATCATTCCATCAACAAAGTATTTTCAAAAAAATTTATCTTTCAATTGAGTCACTTTTCTTAGTACCACACAATATCAAATCATTAATGAAATTTTACTGCAGTACAATCCTTATATACTACGAAATTATTATAACCAGTACATAATTGATTCAAAATTCAAATGAAATAATTTTTTAATATCAACATAATAACACTTGTCATTAATCTTAATTTAAGGTAATATCAAAACTTTATTATTATCTAACAACATCATTTGTGCTATATTTTAATGATTGGGACATTAATTCGCATTGTGTCCCAACTCCTTTCAGATAAAGCATTATACATTTGAAACCTTTTTCATACCCTTTCAATCGTGTACGCGGTGTAAATTTTATCTACACATATAAAAAAACTCATTCCCTTCATGCATTTACTAAGTTTATTCTTTCCATAGTTATCATATATGGGATAATCCATCTTTCCCATATTCCCATTTTCCATCATTCTCTCTACCATTCTTTTCTTCTCTGGCTACCCTACAAAGACATAAGGCTCGTATAATTTTCCCTTTATATTATTAAAACATGGTAAAATTTATTCATATAATGATAATACATGGGATACTATTTAATTTCTAAATATTGGCTTAATACCATAAAATATATGATCCATCTTACTCTTTGGATCATGCATATTGCTGGAGTTCTCATTCCATACTGGGCGCCATTTCTAAACAATGGCATGCACTAGGTTAGTTGATGATTCATAATGCATAATTCAAAACTTTTCAAATACATAACATAAATTGAAAATATTATACATATAATCTATAATAATAATAAAAATGTTCTCATTGATAAATTATTAAACCCTAAATCCTTTATAATGTATTGAAAAGAAACTGTGAATTATCCTAATTGTATCCCCCAAGTTTGTTGTAACCAAGAGTGCAATGAGGCCCATTTTCATGTACCAGGCTACCCCGAGTCAATCCTGAAACTTCTTGTTAGTGATTTCACTCCAAGGTACATTTGTGCCAGAGCTGCCTCTACCTACTCGTATCCAGACAAAGATATATTTGTTGGAAAATTCGAAAAATATATACATTACCAAAATTCCAGGATGTTCTTCTATACTAATCCTCTTAGTCTATATTATGGTAATGTTCTCCAATTAGAGTTTTTCTATATCTAGTTTCTAATGTTATTTCTAAACTTTCTCTGATAACTATTGTAATGCCCTGACCCCAGTTACCCAGAGTCTGTGCATTTTTGTTAAACGTTGGCATAATACAAGGAATCATGTCTCGAACGACCGATTTGTTTAACAGTCTTGGAAAATAGATTTCAAACATGAATGTTATATTAGACATTAAAACATAAAACATAACATAAATAATCCATTTTAACACCATTATTACACTAGATTAACCCTACATAAAAACCATAATACAGTTCATGGAATCCAAGGAAAAAAGCAAACATAAGAAAGAGGTGAGCCCATATTCTTAGTAAGGATAACAATTAGTGGAAACTATCATAAATACGTATAAACATTTATAAAAATGTATAAGACTAAATCCTAATAATTTTAAACATAAACATCATCATAATATGGATAAGATAAATCAAGTAATTCCATTTACTTATCACATAGATATTTTACTTATCGAATAATCACATGTAATATCAATAGTTAATTTCATAATGATGGAATGAATGATGTCAGATATCCTAACCACATAGTTAAGGCCTCATGCCAAGACTACGAATAATATTTTGTCAAGGCCTTATTCCAAGATATTATTACGTCTCGTGAGACCTACCGATGCATCGAGGAGCGAAAGCGGGCTCCACTCGTCACTTACTAAGTCCAATTCATTCCTCATATGAAAATATTGAAACATAACCTAAACATTATTATTAAAACTTGAATACAAAATGATAATACATTAATGATAAACCATGAATGGTAATAAAATAGAACATAAACTGTCAAGAATATCATTACTCATTCAATAAAATATGGAGAATATTATTATAATAAATCAACCTCAGTCAAGAATAATATCTAGTAAAGGATATTGACTTAGTTAAAAATGAATAGTTAAATTCTTTGAGAGAAATATACCTTTTTTAAATCATTTAATGTTACCAATTTATAATGTAAATCATTTAAGATATATTTTTGAATCAAAGTGTTCCATAACACATTGAATATTTTTAATGGAATTATCAATTTAAAACAATCATGTACATAAAAATAAAATCTTAAAACCAGTTATGAAAACCTTGACATTAATGGGATAGGTTTAGATGAATTAATATTTAAAACATTTAAAATGATTTTTTAGTAAATGATTCCCTTAAAAAGAATCATTTTGAAAATTCTTTTATGAAACATTGACATGGATGATAAATTTTTCCCAGTAAATACTTACATATAAAAAACCTCATATAATAATGAGATTAAGAAATTAACCCTTACCTTGTACATTTCCTTGGTCGAGGGATCATTCACCTCCAATACAATAGATAAGTCATTTTTATTAAATAATAAAAGAACAAAATACATAAATATGATATCAAATATGAAATTATAATATTGTTTTTTATATAATATATTAGTAGTATAATTGTTTCGGGTGTTAACTGATTTGTTTTCCTTTTATGTTTTGTTACGTAAGTTATTTTTTATGGATAAGATGTATTGGATTAAAATATATAATTATATAATGTTCTTAAATATTATTTTTAGTAATCAATTGATTTTTTTTAAATGGTTACATTGGGGAATGAATCTTGATGCGTTCGTGGAGATGAGAGTCCTTGCATACGCACGAATGCAACTTCCTTTTCATTTTTTTAAAGGAATGAATTCCAAATTATACATAGGTATATTATTATTCCAGTAAAATATAATATTTTATATATTTTAAGTTATGTCATAAAAACCATCCTATATATGTTCCATGTATTTTATGAACGATTCATATCACTTTGAGGGGGTGGTAGTCCGCACTTTCTCAAATAAAATTATCCTATATATACAACATGAAAAGAATAAAAATATGCTATATGAGAGAATAAAAAATTATTATATTTAAAATAAATATAATAAAAATCATATATAATTATAGTGTTATCATAATATATAGCATAAGAGGTGGTAGTAGATGATTGGACGATCATCATTTCGTGAGGCTGTAGTTTGTCGTCCATAGAAACATTATGTTCTATATCCAATAGATGAAGGTGTGTGAAAGTATAGTTCAAATATGTCTCATAACAACAACCTTGTAAATTGGGTATACTGGGGTTGTTATAAAAGAAAGGTAATAAATATATTTTAGAGGGTTTAAGACGTAAAATAAAGAATATAACTAAAGAGGAGATGTTACCATTAAAATGGGTAACTCCCTTTGGTTTGATACATATGGATTAATTTATGTGCTTTATGCTTAAGGTAAGGATTATAAGACAAATATAGGGACTTAGGGAGCTTAATCAGGAAGAGTTTGGACGAGCCAAGGGGGTTTAGAGGTGTTAGAAATGGGTTAGAGGTGATGGATTTTAATAACGGGGATGAAGGGCTCTTTAGGAATGTTTGAAAATATTATTTTCTATATAATTATTTTCGATTTATAAAGGTACAAAACTCATTAATGTAGAATATAAAATGACTCATGTTCGAAATAAAAGCATCCAATAAGAATTGTATAGGTTTTGAATATTTTTTTAATTTTTATAATCTCATTTATTTAAATCATTCTTTAATGAGGTAAACACTGAATCATTATTGTGTCATAAATAATTGTACTTATTTGATGCCTAAATATTATAGAAAAAATTCCATTATATAGGAAATATTATTTTATTGAAAAATAATATATATAGTTGAGAAGATAACTTATATAACCCCATGTAAAAATTATTTTTCTAAAAGATATATGTTTTGACAATTTTCCCATTACTATAAATTAATTAATATAAAGTGTCATTATCACTCTAATGTGGATCCATGGGGTCCAAAAATATACCCATGGACATCCAATGTTGGAAATTTATCTAATAATAGGAATAAGGCACTTTTATTTTAATTAAGTATTATTATAATAATATATGTTTACCCCAATTTACCATATTTACCCTTTAACCATTGTGTATAAAATATTTATAGAAGTAAATATTCATAATGTCTATAAATAAAATTTACCTATTTACAAAATTTGAACCGCATTATTGAAAATATGGAATACATTTTACATATTCTAAACATATAAGTGGCATAAATAAATTTAAAATTAATTCACGTTGTCGAAACAAAAAAAGTTTTTTTACGAAATAATAACTATCAAAATATTGACACTTGTTTATGTCTAGTTTAAATGTGAAATTTTATCCAATGACCAAAATAATATTAAGTGATAAAAATATAATATAGTTATACTTTAAAACCACTCAAGTTTATAATTTAACACTCTAAATTATTTTAATTAAATTTTTTTAATTTTAATTTAGTATTTTTCAATATTCATCAAAATATGAATGTTATCCGAAAAGTTCCAAAATTTATCCAGGATAAATTTTTATATCTAGATTCTAAATAATAATTTATTTTAAATAAATTAAAAATATAAAAGTTTCAAATATTGGTTTTAAAAAAGGATCACCATTAAAAGGCTCTAAAATTGCATTTTTTTAAAAATACCTCTTTCATATGAAAAAAATGAATTTGCTCTTATATTATGTCTAAGAAACACATAATATGGATTATAAAATTTTATGGAGTATATGAATTTCAAAATTCAGTTAATACTACTAATAACCTCTTTTTGAATGGCTAGTTTGGTAATTCGTGGTGCACTCGAACTCGGTGTTGTGTGTAATGCAAGATATTGAATTACTTTGAAAAATTTACATACTATGAAATCTTAGGGCATTACATAGATGGACTTAACTACTATAATTAAATTAGAATTTTCATTCTATTAAATCATAATATTGGATCTCTAACTTATTTGACTAAATAATAGCTTGAAGAATTTCAATGATATTATTGTGTCTACCTCCAACTATAGTAGTACCATTATGTATCAAATAATAGATATATATCCTCCAATATACCCGATTTTTCTAGCATAAAATATTTCCATATAATTTTTATCAACATAAATTATCTATTTGAAGAGATGGATTGTAAGAGATACTCTTTTATTAACTAATTATCCCTACTAATATATAATCATAAAATTTTGAGTTATCATTTAATGATTCTTTCCCAAATTTTCCACAGGTTGAATCATAGTCTGACCTCTTAATGTCCATATATAATACATTTATTCCAAAACCCTCTCTTAAATCATTTTCAAAATGAATAAATGGTTGTACTTGTAGCCAAATTTAACAGAGTCCAAGGTAATAAAAATTTAATTAAAATGATTTTGTTGATGTCATGGTTCCCCAATGGGTTATCCTGGTTTAACAACTATATGTCTTTCAAAATTTGTTTATTCATTGACAATAGAAGTTCCTAGGATGATGGGAATTTAAATAACCTAATTCCAATACAAGAGCATAAATAAAAATTGAAAATATAAATGTGAACACAATATCATGATATATAATAATCAATGATTTATAAAATGTTTGGGATACTGGGGTATTAATATTTATATTTATTATGAAATGATTCTTATCAAAGATGTTTTATGTACTGGTCAACAAGTATGAATGTGATGGTATTATTTTTTACATCTAATCCCAGTATTATTTAATTCATTTTACATTATTTTTCTATTATATATTCTAATTGGAATACATTATATAAATAATATCACCCATCAAGCTACCTCAATGGTTTGGTTATGGATGTAATCACCTTCGCTATTTCCAATTCATCATTTGGGATAATTACTGCATCCTCTACATGTGGGGCCCTATTAATATCATCAATCAAAAATATATGAAGGTTTATTATAGTATTGATTATATCTTGAAAAACATATTAATTTCATTAATATATATACATAAACTATTTTTAGGATGAACATAATTTTTTTATAAATGTGATGAATTATATATTGACAGGGTATGTATTCTACTAATTATAGGTATTTTTTTTGTACCTATGATATCACCCCCACATTAAATAGTATCCCAAAATGGTTCTTAGTTAATACGACTATTCTATGTACTATTTCAATGATGAATGTATCAAATATATAAATAATAACATTTTCATTAGTGGTTCATAGTTCCTATGATAAAAATTGGTTTTTATTATTTTCGATTAAGTCATCAATAACTATACCATGTAGAGTTACAACATGACGAAACATGTACCCTTAATCACATAATATATAAGTCCCTAATGATATAATATATTGTTATCAAAATCCTAATATTAATCAAATTGAATGGTGATATTGGGGTTTGAGATCTGATTCATGGGAGAATGGTTTATAACCCCAAGGGATGCATTCATATACCTCATCATTAGGGGTTTCCTCAAAATATTCCATCCTTAAAAACATAATCTTTATTTATTATATTATTATATTGGTATCTATATGATAACTAATTAGTCGATTTTGAATACTAACCTCTATCCATAACATGAGTATGTGTAGTTAATATATCATATCCACACTAACACATGAATAGATACCATGGGATATATTTTCCTGTCTCTATTATGGGTAGTCCCAGAATTTAGAATCTATAGAGCTGGCCTCAATAGTAATCATAAATAACATATCAATGATATATCCACATCAACTATTGTCATTGACATCACTACAATTCCCATTGGTTTTCAACATTTAGTATACTAAACATAATTTATTAGAACATTCTCTACCGCTATTTTCACTATGAATACAAGATGGAAGAATAAAAAATGATTTTTAAAAACAATAATTTTCTCTTAAAAAATATTATACATACTATGGGCCATGGAAATCATTCTAACGATCATTAATTAATTAACTAATTATTCCTTCGGTCTTATTGTTTTTCAGTTTTTCTTATATGCATCGTGTTTCAAGACTCTATCACCAAAAAAATTCATATGTTTCTATTGTTCCCCCATATACTGACCAACCTATGACAGGTTACATTCATTTTTTAATGGGAAGGATATTGAAAATTTCTTATTAAGATAATACACACTTCATTTTTATGAAATATTCATATTTCCGAAACTCTAAAAATAAATGACCAACAAATCCAACAATTCATTGCTTGGGTCAGATGGGTCTCGCCGTCAGATGACATCAGTGATGCAGTCGAGATTCTTTTCGGTGAAGCTATCCTCCCCTTGGACGGAGTGACGATGTGGTCAACCATGGATTTTCTGGATTAGTTCCCTATTGAAGAACCCCTTTCTTCCGATTTCCTGGGGAATTTACTTCATTTCGTTTGTTTGGTTTTGATGGAGTCCGTATGAGGTTGAAGCATCATTGCCATTATTCTGATGTGGATGGAAGATGCATAAATGTTTGGGGCGACGATGTATCTCCTCAATGGTTCAATCCACTGTTGTTCTAGTTTTGCGTGGTTGGACTCGGTGGTTCTGATGTGGTTCGTGGTGGTCTGGATTAGGGCATTGTTGATTGTTTTCAAGAGTTTGTATGCAGATGCAGATGGAAGATGCATGAATGCTCAGTTCTGATGATGTCCTATTTTATATAGTTCACTTCCAGTTTGCTTCAGGGTCGGATCAGGGAAGGGTTTGTGTCTTCTCTCTGGGGCAGTACGAGGTCACAAAGGGCAACCCTAGGAATGCTCGAAGCTATGAAATTCCCTCAAATGATATCCCCTTTTCGATGTTTTCTACTTTGGGTTATGTTTTTGTTTTCCAGAGTCTGGTTCCTTCAATTGACGAATCTCCTCTACTCTTTTGGCCTTACCCTTCACACACATCCCCACTTTGGACTAGTTCGAAGGTTTATTTGGAAAATTGGGATGGTGTTTGGTGGATCTGATAATGGAATTTCTGATCTTGGTGGGTTTTGGTTGCAGTTTTATTGTGGATTTTTCCAGTGCAGCTTTTCAGTTTGTAATGTGGGGTTCTCACTTAACCAAAAAAGTGTTTTTCAAAAATCAACAAAAAAATGAATTTTCAGCATGGAATCAATATAAATTCATTTTATATATAGAGTTTTGGGTCATTATCAACATTAAATTGAGATTTATGATTATTCATCTTAATATTATTACACAAACAATGTCATTCTATCAGATATTCATGTCATCACCTATGGGTTGATCAACTCACATATGGATCAAGACATATAGGATTTATAATTATATTTTTTGTGGAAGTATCCATGAATTGTTTCTCCAAATAATTTTATTATATTGTTTTTAAGAACTTTTTTGTGAGTTTACTTGGAATAATTCCCCATTCTATGCATCTATGTAATTTCTACAAAATAAACATTTCAATATTTAATATCAAGGGGATACAATGTCTTCCACACTTCTATATACCCCAATTCCAACTCGATATATTAATTTTAGGAGGCAAATTTTACATCAATATAGATGGTCTCAAGTTTATTTATTGAGAATATTTTTTCCACCATTGGTTGTTATTTAATCCTGAAATGTGTTAGAAGGACTGTATATTATCCTTAAAGTCATTCAAAATGTTATTAAGACCATTATGGTTTATATATTTTATAAATGACGTTATATTATACATTTTATCATAAGATACCAACCCTATAATCTTGTGTGTACGATCTCTATCATCCCTATCAAGATATAAATCCAAAAATAGTCAAATTGAGACATCCAATTAATAATGAAATTAAATAATTCCAGAAACGTAAGATCCTTTATATACCTATGATTTGTAATTTATTGTAACTAGATAAATTATATTTTCTTCAAGGATTTTATTAATCTGTTCAGTTGTATTACAACCAGTTTGTGGTGTTTTTATATCAATAATTAAACAATACACTAGCCCCAGAGAAATTGGAATCACTAGAAAATATAATATGTAGTCATTTTCTAGGATTATATAGATTGAATTTTTGAATCATGTGTATAATTTTTTTAATTATGTAAATATTAATTCCGTATGTAAACATAGACTTTATAAAAAAAATTCATTTTCTCACTATTGTGTGTGAGTCATGGACCCAAATTATTAACTAGAAAAACAATAATATATAGATGGTGGAAATGTGAGTCATGGGGTCTATATGTTGGTTAACTCTTCAAATCCACTATCCATTTTGATCTATAGTAGGATAGTAAATTCTATTATTTTCGATGATCTTAATTTTTGTTAATGCTATTATGTATTTATCGGATGGACTTTCTCAGTGTGTTTTCATGTAAAATATTCACTTGAAGCATTAAAATTGATGTTTTTCGTAAATATGGAACCATTCACATAATATTTTGGACTTATATCATTTTTTTGTGAGATAATTCAAACATCCATGTTGAGGATTCCTTGATAGAAATTATGAGTATAAAATCATCAAACATATACATATCGATTAGTTCCCCATGTATCATGCATACCCCTAGAACATATCCTTTTATCTCTAAATGATTAGTGCAATTTGGTGTTCACATAACATTAGAATATTAATAGTTCATGGTTGAAATGAAAATTCTTATATTCATATGTCAATAATATCATGATATCATCCTATATTACATTCCTTTCCATTGTTCCTCAGATTTACTGGAACTTCATTGAATAATGTACACTAACATCTATTCAAATCATACCCACAACATGAGTTCATATTAATGTAATTATTCTATCTATGTAGTTGATGCCATTACCAATAAAAGATTATTTTCAGCCTATAGCCAACTAACATTTATAAGACTCAATGCATCATCTGTAATTTAATTGATATAAATTCCATGCCAAAGAAATGATTCAATATAAAATGATGAATTTTTCTTCCAGTACTAATATATGTGATCTTTTATAATAAAATATATTTAATTTATTACCCATAATAAATACTTCAATCTTGATTTCCTTCTTCAAAATAGTTTTGGATAATTCTATGGTAGTTTGGTTACATTTTTGTTTAATTGACGAGAAAAAAATGTATATGCCCTCAGTGGTGATCATCACATTCTCATTTGATGTCGAATGATTCTTAATGGATATCTAGGTGTGAAAATAGTGGTATTGATAATCTTTTCTATCACCCTTGATCACATCCACAACTATTTCTTTCTTGTAAGTATCATCTATTTATCTCTACATCTTGAGAGAAGTGGAGGATGATAGGGTTTGTCGATGTTGATAGAAAACCTATATTGAAAGCATTCATTGATAGGGATTCATATAGAGAGGAGGATATTGTTTAAAAAAACTACATCTCAAGAATTCATGTAATTGTAAATTTATACAAACCGGGCCAGTGTTTGAAAAAAATTAATTAAAAATTTCTCTTAGTATTATTTTCAACCAAAAAAAACTGCATGCCATGTAAAATTATATTATAATTAATTATTCCATGGCCTGAATTAACTTCTGTAATGATTCATATTATTAATGTTCTAGTAAATAAATATTTATCATAGGAAAAATAATTGGTTCCACTCATGATCCATAAAATTTAATTAATTTCAGATTAAATATCATTAATCAATATAATATTCACTGTCGGGTTAATGACATATCAATTTGAATATTCAAGCAGTTACATATGTTAATTTTTTAAAAAATTACAACCTTGATATTACCAAAACATAAATATTATCCCTTAAATAAATAAATAAATATTTTATTAAATCTCTAGTGATTAATTTTTTTTAATTTTTTATTTAATAAATATTTATTATTTATAATGTAATTATTTATTACTATGAAAATAACAAGTGGTAAATAAATATTATATATTCATTAAATTAAACAATTTCCTTCTCATCATACATTTATTTAATAGTTTCAATAATTTATTAAATCTGGAATAAAAATTACTTTTAATTATGTAGAATGATATTTATTCCAAAAAAATGTTATTAAAATATATCATTTCACTAATAAAAATTGATGCACTTTATTTGTAACCATCTAGGACTCCTCCACTGTGGAATTTGAAAGTGTTTCATTATGTTCAAAATTATTATCCTACAATGAAACAAGGAACCCATAGGGGAAGCAGATGTGTAGTAAGGAAAATCACCAAATACAAACACTCACTTTGTAATATAATAACGTCATAACCATATCTAATATTTTAGTATACACACCAATGTTTTCAACCATTATTCTTCATTTACATATCATTTAATATATCACATAAATTATTAATTACACCATTTATATGGAATATAGGTAAACATTTCTGTTTTATACAAAAGGAATAGATCACGACATCCAAAAAAATGGAAGGGACAAATAATTCCTTGACATATGCATTAATTTCACATTAGTCATGATGAGACTAAAGTAAAGAATATCTCCTTCGAATCTATCATCATGCTTTACAAATATAAATATAGATACTGGAACCCAAAGATACTGGAGTCTTTGTCTACTACTATTATAATAACATGAGTGCTAGGAATCAAATACTGAAGGACCCATCAGTTTCGTAGTCTTGGTAAAACAAATAAATACATGACACTTTTATTACAAACTAATGCACTAATTACAAAATAAATCTTTTGAGGGTAAATTCAATCTATCTAGAATATTGTTTCATGTCATTCTTATTATACTTATTTGATTTTTTGGGAGAGGATACCAAATTATGATGAGGTGAAATACTAAATAAGGATGAAGTATAGAGGAAAAAATAATAAATCAATTAGAATAATTATTATGTAATGGTAAATAATAAAACACACATACCATGTAATCAAAATAACTAAGATGGAAGTGAATAAAAAATGAAATTGTAATTTCTTTAAAGACATTTCATTCAAATCACTAGATAAATAAAAAATCAATATACAACAGTAAGAAACTGCAACACATCCTATTTAATAAATGACATGGAAATTATAATGTATCCTTATATATGGAGACACAAAATCTAAAGGATGAATAATAAGTTAAAATAAATGATAGAAATGCTTAATTGAGGGATGCTAGGTTTCCAATGTCCATAGAACCATTTCCATCTTTAATGTTCACTAGATAAATTTAAATATTGGTTAAACACCCATATAAGATGGCTTGTCAACTTACTCATCCCTTGATACAACCACTTTATAGAGGGGATATTTATATCTATATCCCATCCATGTCTTACCTATCCAAAGGATTCTTCATATATCAAATAATCTATTTAACAATGTGCATTATCCAATATTGGTATGGATTAGAAGATAAAGATTTATCAACAATTCCCTAAATAAAAAAAATATTAAATGTAAATACCATATGAAATATGGTACACAGTTTAGGAAATTAACATATCCATGTTGAATTATATGGATAATTATGGGAAATTATATTTTCAATGATCATATAAAATTTAATATTTCAAGGAGACAAAAAATCGAATCAAGGAAGTGAATGTGAATACAATCCTTTCCCAAATAAATCATAAACCATCGAGAGGAAGAATAAGGAATATATCAATAAAAAATAACCATTTTAGAGTAAAAATAGAATATTTTTTCATTAATTAAAATAAATAAATGATCATTTGAAAATATTACTTTAGAAATATCCATTTCATTTTTTAAAAATATATTTCTTTGAAACTCAATTTTGATTTGTTTTTAAAAACATGACCTTTTATACATTAAGTGGATGATTCAAAGAAACCATGGTTGTAAAATATGTATGTGCAATATGAGGAAAAAAAGAACATTCATTTTGCACAATAAAAGGTATAAAAAATTAATTTTTTGGAAATAGGTATGAATAATCTTCTAAAGAAATAGTTAAATTTAAAGATGATGAAAATTACGTTAACAAAACATTTTGGAATTGTTATAAAAAAATATTGAAAACATTTTTAGAAAATAGGTTTTGTAAAAGAAAGTAGGATCTTCAACTAAAGGGACAAATGAAGTCTGTTTTTCTTAAAATCATTTTATAAAAAATTATATGTTCCAAATAGTTGAAAATTTGTACAATTACTTGGAAAATATCATGAATAAATAGAGGATAAGAAAATTAAATGGATTATTAGACAATGATAAAATCATTTTCTCAGATGGAAATTCATGAGTAAATAATCCAGAAAAAATTGTGATTGTGATGTAAATCCAAGATAGTACCATAAAATTGATTTCAGAATCAACCAATGAATTGATTTTCTGTATCAACTATAAACCCATATAATAGAAGTAGAATCAAATCAATCGATAATCAAATTTCTATATAAACATAATCATATAATATTAATTACAATGGGGAAATAATATAATCATATTAAGAGAAATTGGGTTATAATAATTATTCCCACTTAGTTAATTTTAACTTGCATCACCATAGATAGTTGAAAATTTGGGGGAAATAAAATTTATTAAAAAATACAAAATACACAATCTCATTATTTGTGGAAAGGGGGAACCCAACACAAACCTAACCTCAAAGGCATAAAGGCCTTAAAATATAATTATCTGAAGGCCTAATGGAAAAAACCATTAAAAATACCCATGGACCAAGATCCTAGAGAGACTACTCCCATTAAAAAACCAAATACAAAGATAAATATCCTAGAGTCTCAACCCAAATCTAGTCAGGCCCACCAAAATCCATCGACGCCACCCATATTTGATCCATCGCCACTACTAAGCCCGATGAAACTACCTCCAGGAAGAAAGAACATGCCACCAACATATCATAAAAACTGTAGGAAATATCGAAGCCTCACCACTGCCTATAATAGACCGAACATTGACTGTATAAACCATAGATATGGCATCATCAGAACCTATCTGCTTCCAACCAATGACCCCATCGTGAACCACCTATAAAAAGAAAGCACTCTGCCAACCCGTGTTGTAGCTGATCCACCCGCGAAGACACATCCATGAAATTTAATCCTACAATCCATACATTGATGTCCAAGTATGTATATATGGAGCTACCTCCCTTCAATTACCTCAACATCCGTACAACACATGAATATCCAACCAGATCAGGTTTCATTCCTGATCTGGAAACCACCACAGGTCGACTCCAAGAAGAAATGATATTTGAAACTCCAAGGCCACCACACATATATCAAATCCCTTACTTGAACACCACTGTTGGTTTTTCTTCCAAAAAACCACTGCAATGCCTCCCACAATCTCTATTCATGAACCATAGGGCAGAAACCATTGTAACTGAGAACTCTCAGCAAAAACTGAGAGCACCCATTTGATGATATTTTAATAAAACGTGGTAGTATGTACAACCAATATAATTAATTAGGTGAAAAAAAGTATATTTATTTTTTCAAGATAACATTAAAAGTTACAAAATTATGTGATTTTGTAATGATAATCCATTAAAATGATCTTGAGGAGAATAATATTCAAACATTTCAAAGTGTCAAATAACAATTTAAAAATTTTGAATCATAATGTCCATGAAGGAATTACATTAAATGAATCTGATAATATCATGTGAATAATGATATTAATGATACAATATGTCAATGGGAATTATGTAATCCACATAAAAGAATACAGGTTCATAAAAACAAATATTTCTCAATGGAGTATAAATATAGATGAAATGTCTTACCTTGCATTAACTTTTTAGGTGAACGTCCTATAACATACACTATAATGGTTTTAAAAATGAATATAACTAATAAAATAACTATAAACATATTTATAATATCATATATAAATTCTTATAATATCTTACTTCATGTTTGACAATAATATTTCATTATTTTCACTATTCTTTGTGTCAACTGCCTCGTTTTTTAGTATGTTTTAATATTTTAGTTGTTGATTACATCTTTGTTTAATCATCTAAAAAATGTAAATAATGATTTAGATAATATATATATTAATTATATATTAATTTATAAAAATCTCAAATATTTTTATCTAAGAATTAGAATTCATCATTCATAGAGATAATAGGTCGTACGTACGGTTGAACGCTACATTCATGTATTTGTTTTATTAAAAGAATGAAAAATTAATGAAACATAAAAATAAATATGTATGTATATTATTTATAGTGTAATATTAAATTAATAATTGTTAAATTGTTTTATTAAAACCATCCTTTATACATTTCATGTATAGTTTGAACTAATCACATCACATTGATGGGGTGATAGTCCAAACTTCCATAAAAAATGTTATTATATTTCCAAAAATTTGAGTTCATAAATGTATGTGTTGTAAAATAATTAAAAAAGTATAAATAATTAAATATAACATATATAAGAACATTTTCACCATAATTACAATCCATTATAGGTTGTACAGAAAAAACAAACTACTTCATTTTGTGAGGCGATAGTTAATCACACACAATAACTGTAAAAACATTACTTATTATATAAATGTATGCGTAAGTGTAGGTTGAAACCTAAAATTAATAACATGTTATTATAATGAGGATAATGTTGTTATTATATAATAATATAATAATTATAATTGAAAGAGTGGATGATGAAATTAAAACTTATGAGCTCGGGGAAAGACATTACCTCTAAATTGGGTAACTACTTTTGGTTTCCACAAAATGGATACCATTGATGGATTTCTGACCAAAGTGAGTCTTTTAGATTTAGGATATAACTTTTGGGGATATATTTGGGTAGATAATGAGTGAGATAATGTTTCTTGAGATGTTTGAGGATGTGGGGGTCTTGAGTTTCTTTCTACAGAGGAGGAGTATCACTCTTAAAAATTTTGGAAAAGGAAATTCCAACCCCATTTTTCCCAATTCATGTGGATCCAATAATAAATCAATGTTAGTAAAATTGATTATATGGTATAAATATGGATAGAACATGGATTCTGAACAATTGTAAAAGTCATATTTTCCATTAAGTATAAGGTTTAGTTCTTTGGTAAACATAATTTCACCTTAATCATTGCAATTAATTTTAATTATATTCACTACTATTTTTGGTCAAAAAAGTTGAAATTTTTATATATTATAAATTATGATGATTCCAAATATAAAATAAATTTCACTAAATTAAAATAAAAAAAGTTAAATAATTTAATTTAAATTTAATCCCATAGAGGGGAAGATAATTTAAAGGTACAAACATCCAAATGTTTTTCTTGTTTTAATATCAAATATCAATATGAAATTGACTCTGATGATCTATATTGGATTAAATGATACTAAATATACATAAATAACCTCTATAATGAATTTAAAAAATAATTTGTCTTTATAAAATAATTATATTAAAATATAGTACTGAATTAAAATTCAGAACATTTCACTATTCATTAAAATTGAAATATTACAGAAAAATATCAAAAAAATCACCCGAATATAATATTGTTGACTATATATAAAAGATGAACTTTATTTTTACATATAAAAATATAAAATTTCTAAAAATTTATTTTCAATATTTTCATTATTAAAACATACTAAATGTTCCTTAATTAAAATATGGATTTTTAGGCGTAATACTGCGTTTGTTACTATTTTATAAGTAAAAAAATTATTAGATGACTATAAAAAATATTTTAATTAAATATATATAATATATATTTCATTATTAATACATACTTATTGAAATTAATTTAATTTATTGCAATAAAACTTCTGTATGACCATAACAATAGTTTCAAAAAATATTCTATTTATAGTAAATTGCCTCTTATATTCATTCCTAATTAATTTATATTTGATGAATTCATTTAATTTTTTTGTAAAACTTTTATTTTCTTATGTTAGTTAATAATATTACAAAAAGTAATTTACTGGATTGTTTATAACATATAATAAAAATTTAATAATATATTTTATTGTTCAATAAAACTCAATCATGCATGTAATGTGAGTCATCAAAGAAACTTGTTTTTGCATGCGACACATGATAAATCTGGGACACATTCATTGAAATATATAAAATATATGTAATTTAATTAAAATATTAAGTATATTATCAATTATTAGGATATTATAATCCCTTATGTTCTTAGTTTTGTAGGTCATAGATGTTTTCAAACACAATGTACACATTTTAGATTTTTGAATCGTTACATTCTCATGAAATTAATTAAATGGTATCCACATAATTTAAACTCGACATAGTTATTAAATTGTTTAATATTTCATTTGATGAAATTACACATTGGGAGAAGGGATTATATGAAATACTATATAAATGATATAATGAGAAGTAAAAAGGTCACATTGAATAAGTCAAATAGAGTCTCTAAGTAGGAGGACATTAGTAGAAAGTAGTGATACATACGTGGAAGAAGGGGATAAAAATTTCAATGATGTGATTGATGAAATCAATAACAAAAATTTTAATGTTCCATTTGTAGTTTAGGGATTCAAATCCAAAAATCTATAATTATTATTAAGAAAATAGTTTCAACAGAAATCTAGGTATTATGACAAAAAAATTGAGATCCTTTTCTTCATGATGAGAAATTCCATTACTACCACTAAATATAAGGAAATTTACATACTTGATATGTTTTGATTTCATATAAAAAATAAATATTTTAGATAAACTTAGAACATATTCTATTTCTTCCCTTACAAAAACAAATGAGTATCCAAAAAAATAACATTGACACCAAAAATATTAAAGAAAATTTAAAATTATTGTAGGGCACATAAAAGAGTGAAATGTAATTAAATTTTCCATTGGGAATTCTAAAAAGAAAATATTATTAAACATTAATATATAATCATAAAAATATAGACTACTTGTTCAATATTAATATTTATTAATTAAAATGTTTAACTGAAAAACAACATATTAATTAGGACATTACATAGGTAAATGGTTGGCATGAAGCCTGTATCATCCTTTGGTAATTGGTTCATATCCCATGTCCTTGTTGGAATTGATGTTTTATCACCTAGAAAACATATTGTAATTTTCAAAAATCATATTTATATAATTTTAGAAATAAATATGGTGGGAATCCTTGAAATATGGTTAATAAATAAATTGACATTAAAAAGGTTTTCAATACAACCCTAATATATAAATACTATATTAATTTTATTTCAACATAGGTCCTTACAAGGTGTGAGGTTCATCATTGGTTAATCATTTTCATTATATATTCAAATAAATCATAAGGTTATGTTATGAAAATGTGAATTAGCCTTAGAATACCCCTATTAGTGTCAGACAACATTATTATTAAGTCTTTTTGTCATGTATGAGGTTATGTCGTGTCAGGCCCGACAAAACTTGTCTATTTTTTACACCTTGGAACACCTATTCTAGAACCACGTCCACTTGTAGTATCCATACATGGATATATTTATAGGAATACTACCTAATCTCTATCTGACCAGAACATTGGGATGTTCATCTATAATTAACTGAAATTTCTACCTTAGGTCCATATTCTCTCATCTATGTTTTCAAACATAATATTCCCCATATTTCTACTAAACATATTTTTATACCAATTAGAGTGACATGACTATAGAAATAATGGATATGGTGTCTAATAGAGTTACATTTGAATTTTTATTAAGAATCAATTCATGATGGACTGATCAGTTTAGTAGTATTTTTAAACTAGATACGTACATGACGCTTGTATTACAAATGAATACACTAATTCTAATATAATTTTATTCTTCAGATGATGTCATTACTCCATCTAGATAATCCTTTCCTATATTTCTTAGTATACAACTCTAATTATTTGGGAAAAGAAACAAAATAAGGGTAATCTCAAATTCTTACTAAGGGTAAAGTATATCGGAAGTAATAATGAATCAATGAGGATAACAATTATGGAGTTAAACATAACTGAACAAACATATGATGTAATAATATAACTAAGAAATAAGTGAGTAAAATATATAGAAAGTTAATAACAATAAACACATGATAATTGAATAACAAGATAGGTAAAAATCCATATTGAATGGTAAGAAACTAAAACCTATGTCATTTAATAAATGAACTGAAAATGAAATATATCCACAAATATGCTGACAAAAAATAACCTTGATGAATAATAACTGAAAATAAATGATGTAAATTCTTGATTATTGGATTTCATGTCTCCTTCGTACATGGAACAATTAACGATAAGATCATTCACAATATAGTTTGGCATATTAGGTAAAAACACATTTAATGATACTAGCCATCTAACTCATCCCAGGAGAATACCGATTCATCGAGAGGATTTATATAATTGAGTCCCACCCATTTCATACATATCCAATTCATTCCTCATATATCAAATAGTTCTTTAATAGATGTGTCTTCTCAAATATCAACATATATTATAAGATATATATTTATCAATATTTTCCAAAATAATATAATCACATTCAAAGAAAACATAGTATAAAAAAGGTGTATGGTTTACGCAATGAACATGTCCAAGATTAATGATGTGGATAAATAGGAGAATTCAATGTTCATTTATCCTATGAAATTTAATATTTCTGGGGTAATAACAAAGTAATCAAGGAATTTAATGTGAATATTTTCCCTTTCCAAATCAATCATAAACCATCTAGAGGATAAGTAAATATGGTATCATTACAAAATATACCAAGGGGTGTAAAAATATAGGGTTTTTGAAATTATTGAACATAAAAAATGATATTTTAAAAAAATTATTGTGGAATATATCCCTTTTTATTTTGAAAAACACATTGAAAATAATTTTCATTTAAACTAAATTTTCAAAAATAATATCATTTAAAAATTTCTTTTTAAACAATCAATGTAATATCTAATGTTATCATTGAGTGTATATATGTGCATATCTTATAATGTAAAAATAATATTTCATTTTCATGTTAAAATCATATAAAATTTATTTCTTAATATAGTGAAAATTTTTTTTAATACATTGGTTAATGAAAAAAGGTTGTAAATTTCATTAATAACTAATTTTTGAACTCGTAAAAATATTTTTTAAAAAAATTCAGAAATCATGGTTTTCAGAAGAAAATATGTTCTATGAGTCAAGGAATAAATGATGTTGGGTTATCATAAAAATATTTTATAAAACATTTTAATTACAAAAGTGTGTAAAAATGGTACTATTACTTCGAAATGGACACTAATAACCATAGGATAATAAAAGGAGTTTATTTATTAGAGAATGATCAAATAATTTCCAATGATGGAAATTCATGTGTAACCAATACCAAGATTAATGATATTGTGATGTACAACATTAAAAATGCAATATCGTTAATGTGATAATAAATCATTTAATTAATTATTTGTATGATATATAAATCCACATAAGATTTTTTGAAATACATGAATAGATTTTTATATTTATTTATAAACATAATCATATAATGTTATTAACAACAAGTAAAAAATATATCATAATTATAAAAATTGGGTTTTGAAATTCTTTTTCACTTGGTAACTTATAACATGAATCCCTTTTAATAATTCAAATGGTAACAAAAAATATCATGAAGAATGAATGAATCATGATATCTTAAAAAAATTTCGGTATGTAAACCATATACATGAAATTAGGTTCCCAAAAAATTGGAAGTTTCAATATAAATCCAGAAATCACAAAATGAAGTGACGTTATAAATATAATTGTTAATAATGCTCTTGATTTAAATAATATTTAATCATTTCAAAGTGTATCATACCACTTTAGAACTTTTTAATCACAATTTCCTTGAAGTAATAACATTAAAATAAACTAATAAAATCATTAGAATAAAGTGATTCATAATATAACATATCAAAGGTTAGTATATATACCATATAAAAGAATCTAGGTGCATACAAATAAATGTGTCTAAATGGAATGTAAATTGAGATTAAATTCCTTACCATACATTTCTTTGTTTGGTTAAAGTCATTTAATATACATGATAATGCTTGTAAGAATGTAAATATCTAATACCAATACAGTTATAATGTTTATAATATGTTGTATTAACTTCTTATAATATTTTATTTCTCTTTGATAGCAATTTATCATTTTTTTATATACTCAAGGTGTTGATTATGTAGTTTTTTTAGTATATTTTAAATATTTATTTGTTCTTGATATCATTATAGCATGATTTTCAAAATTTAAACTACTATTTATAAATAATATATACTCCTTATATATTTATTAAGAATAATCCATGATATATGGGGATAATAAATAGAATGCAGAAGTCATGGAAATGATAGGTCGTACGTACACATGAGTGATACATTCATTTCATTTCCATATTAAAATAATGGAAATTAAATTATATATGTGTAAATTATATTTTATGTATCAAATATATGTCATATGTTTTTTATGATTTTGATAAAATAATCCATTATGCACACATTGTATAATTTTAGAAAGTCAATTTGCATTGAGGGGGATGTACCCCACAATATCACAAATGATGTTATCATTGTAATGGACCGGACCACTCTAGTCCATTACTTTGTGAATGTGTGGTTCTAGAGGTGTTCCGAGAAATCAAGGTGACATGGGTGCGTTTGGGTCGAATTTTAGGGGAAACTAAAGGGAAATAGCTTTTGTACGGGCGGCGCACGGTATGTCCAAACCATGCAAACAAACCGTGAAAGGTTGGTGTTAGAGGCAGTGTCTAATGCACGTTTAGCGCATGGTTTGTCTAACCATGTGGCCTAACCGTGCGAGGAGTGTTTGATGAGGCAGAAGCTAACACACGGTTACCGCACGGTTTGTCAAACCGTACGGTCTAACCGTGTGGGGACATAAATTAGACCCAAAAATTGTGGATCTAACTCTATTTGACTCTAAATGGTTCTTTTAATCACCTAAGTGTCCATAACATTGGATTACACTCCCTTGAAGGTAGGAGAACCTCTCCCAATCATTTTAGAGGTGATCTAAAGGCTTCTCTTGGTGAATCAGAGCCAGTTTCTTGAGGTATGGGATCGTTCTTGTTTGGTTTCTTAGATCTACTTAGAACTACTTCTCCTCATCTCTCAGTTTGTAAGATATATTCCCGTTAATAATACATCTCTGTTTTTGGATTCCAAATATGATGAGATTTGGTCTTGGATGTGTTGCGATATGATATCTAAGGAGGGTCCTTTGTAAATCGGCCTAGTTTTCTTGGGTGTTCTTCGACCGTTGTGGTTTTCGTCAAAAACCATTGTGGTAGGGGATTCATTTCTTCTCTTTATTTTACATTAAATGGTACTCTTAGAATGTATAATACCACTGGATGACAATGAAGTTGACCATATAAATACTTTGAACTAGATAATGAAATTTTATCGATCGTATGATATTGCCTCATGATTTTCTAGATCTTGTGATATCTATGATTTCATTACTTAGCTATTGTTCTTTATGGAAATTGTTAAAGAACGTGAATTGGGACTAATTTATATTGGTTTGGCTAAAGATAAAGAGGCATGTGAACGAATCTGGTTCTTGTTGAAATTTTATTTTAATCAAATTGGAAAAGTAATCATGTATAATCATATGTGATAGCTTACTAGTTGGGTTCCCGATTTTGGAACCAACAGATTATGAATCTGTTAATTCAATATGGTTTAAAGAATTTAATTGTTTGATAATTCCTTGAATGATTTTGGGTTACTATCCAGTTTATTAAAGGGACTTAGCCCAATAGATGATATGTTTTCTTTCCTGCTACATATGCTGTGATGTGACCCTGGAGGGGTGTTGAGATATGCGGGATCATGGAGGCCTTTCGGTTGTGGCAGCGGATGATGCCTAGAGTGGCCATATGCATCAGTTTATGCCTATGGGTGTCGGGGAGGAAACCAGGGATGATGGATTGGGATGGATGTGTTCGATACTTGCAGTTTCTTGTGGTTATTTATCTCCTTTATTTTTTCCCACTGCTCAAGGTAGATGGTCTCTCTTACCGTTCTTCTGAAAGAGGTGTAGACACACGGGGTATGCCAGGTGATTTCCGTTTTTATCTTCTTAATGGATAATTGGTCTACTCTCTTGCTTTAGGTGGAAAAGACTCGACATGTAGTATATCTACTTACTGTGTTGAGCCCCTTTGTGTCAGTAGCATAGAATGCTTTTCTAGAATTCCTGGGAATACGGGAAGGTGTTTCTATAATGAATTTTTTAATAAATGTTGTTAACCCATAGATTTGGAGTTGCTAGAACATAATTATGAGGTTGTAATATTTTAAAGGGACAATTGCCATTGGGTGTGATACTAATGAAATTTAATGTGGAATTGTTCATGGTTAATTTATTTTTAAAGAATTAATTAACATAAAGTGGAATTGATAAAAAAAGGGAATGAATAATTCTAATAAAGCTCTTTATATGGTTGTGTTCTTATAGGATGCCTGGATTTAGATGTTCCATCCCAGAATCTGAGAGACGTCAGCTGTAGTGTGTCTAAGGCTAGGTTATTCCATTAGTGTGGCTGTGAGATATAATATATTCTGTACATTTTGTGTTTCTATACGCGACTCCACCTTTTCATAATGGAAACTTACACCTTGTGGATTATGAGCTCTGGGGGGGGGGGGGGGGGTTTGTTTTCCCCAACATTCTACTGGGAGGATGGATGGATGAATACCCCCTTTGGGCCCGCTCTCTTCTCTTGGTATATATTTTGTGCCATTAGGCACCATGGTTAGTTTCCCCCATAATTTGTGTTGAGGGCTGTAATGGATTGTGTTTATTAACACACGTATATTATGGATATATTATCCTATGGTCTACTATAGGTGTAATGTGTATAGGCTGTGATGGCTTGAGGATCATTACTCAGTTTGTGGCATGTAATGGCTTGAGTTATAATACTTGATGTATGATACATGTTATGCAAGCTGTGGTGGATCTTGGAAACTACCTGGTTACTTTTTTTTGTGAGGATGGTCTGGTGCTTTACCCAGGTGTCTTCGGGCAAGCCTTTGTGGTGCATGAGGTGCAGGTAGTGGTGCTTTGACTATGTGTTTTTGGGAAAGCCTTTTTTGAGAGAGATGATCAGGACGTGCGATGTTGAGGAAAATATGAAAACTAGTGGGAAATTAGTAGCGGGATACCCTTTATATTATTTATTATATGAGATATTCTTGTATGCGTTACTTGGTGAGAGTATCCATGGTGATCTTGGTAACTTAGTATACCTATTTGGGTGATGAGTTAGTGTCACTTGTTGTTCACTGTGATTTAGCATGCTTTCCGTACTTTTGCACGAGAGGCTTCGGGTAGGATCCTTCTGAGTCTACTATTAAACACACCCTATTTCTATGTAAACTATTTTTCAGGTCACTTGGAGAAGGTTGGAGATCAGGCCAGTTACTATTAACTAGTGGTTGGAGGAGCTGTTCGGGCTTGTGGTTGCGGCAGTCATTAATTTCTTTTGGGAACTTGTTGTTTTTTCCCTTTTTAGTTGTTGTAATTTTTCATGACATTCCATTTGTTCACTTGGGTTTATTTTATATTTCCCATTATAAGTTGGAGTTGATTGGTGTCTATCTTATCTATCTCTTCTGTATGTGTTCTCTTAGAGGGTAATTCCTCCCATTTGTACGTTTATTATACCCTTGGTTCTATTCGCCAACCCAGGGCCTAATGGAGGCAGGACCTGGGGTTCATTATCTCCCTTCTCACATTTCCCACCTAGGTGGGGTACAATTTTTGGGGATGGGTTCATGAAAGAGTTGTATCAGAGGTCTAGTTGACGGATAGGATGGAGTTTGGAGTTAGGAACAGGTGAGGTTTCATGGGTTGATAGGGAAACTGTGTCATTCATGTCTTACAAGTGAGGTAAACACAGGAGACCGGCTAAGACATAGGTTTTTAGGTCCCCCTATGATCTAATGTATAGATCATTATGTTTACAATGGATACTAAACAAGGTGATCCTAGTTGTAGGGTAGATACCTAGGAAAGGATCATGAAACATTCTTCTTTGTGCCTGTGTTTCAATGGGTATACCTTGAGATATGATAACCTAAAATCAATGAAAGAAAAAGATCAATTAATTAATGTCGAGTCTTTTATATTCCAGGTTTAGTAGCTCTAATGGGTTTTTTACAGGTATGGCTCTAGGACGACGTCCTTGTCAGTTTTGCGCAAAAAAATGACTAGCAGGCTATTCCAGCAGATCGCCGCTAGGTAGAGGTTGAAGACAACAACAATTGGAGGAAGACACTCAGAGTGTTTCAGCACCAGAGTCTGCCAAAATATGAGGGATCTGTTTTAGATGCATTCATGGAAGACTGGTTAGAGGAGTTTGAGATAGGATTCAGTTCGATCCGTGCTCTGAAGGAGCACTGAGTGTCCTTGGTTGTGACAATGCTATGTGGAGCAGTGAGGTAGTGGTGGTTCTTGTTCCTCAAGGATCATGAGGAGTCAGCGATATCATGGGGGGAGTTTGGAGACAGGTTTAGAGTTGAGTTTCTTTCTTCGACTGTGAAGGCTTCTAGTCGCCTGAATCTTCTTACCCTTTGACAGGGGAGCTCCAGTGTTCGAGAGTTTGGAATCGTTTTCAGGAGCCTTTTACAATATGCTTCAGACCTGTTACCAGATGAGGAGACCAGGGTGAGGCATTATGAAGAGGCATTGCATCCGGAGATCCAACGCCAGGTCACCCCATTTATGCTGATGACATATCTTGAGGTACTGGCGAGGGAAAAGGTTGTTGAGATGACTTTATCCAGGACCGGATCATCACAAGAGGGGAATCGACATGATTCCTCACAAAGCAAAGCTATGGTATGGGGTTCCTAGTTTTTAGGGTAGAAAACTATTCGTTCAGCCGAGGGTAGGTCACATCCCTTCATATCTCGTTTCTCTAGAGGCATAAACTCTTAGGCCTTTGACAAGGGATAAGGCGCTTGTTTTTCTTGTGGTGGTCATGTTCATCAGCAGCGGGAGTGCCCGACCTTTCCGAGCGGTCATCGTCCACCAGGCGCTATGCTCCAGGTTCCTCTATTTAGGTAGTTCTAGCCGTGGAAATAGCAGAAAGTTTCACTATATTTATGTGTGAGTAGGGTAGATGGGGCAGGTAGAGGACATCCCCATGACGCTCCTCGTCCTTAGAGAGAAGAGCGCTGCCATGGTGGAGGTCTTCATCAGGGTCAGAGAGGCCATGGAGGAGGTCATGGTCAGCTTAATGTTCTATAGTTTCCAGCTCCAAGAGATCCAGACATTGTTCGAGGTACCCTTTTATTGTTTTCTACCTTGTTGTATGCGTTGTTTGACTCAAGAGTGAAACACTCCTTCATATCACCTACCCATTTCCATGCTTTGGGACTGGAGGTATAGAGGCTTCTAGTTCCCTTGGTGTTGGCTATTCCAGTTGCATGTCGAGCTGACATGTTGTAATTATGTAAAGACGATGAGATATTGTTGGGGAAACACTGCTATAGGGGAGATTTCCTATGTTTATGAATACAACCATACAACGTCATCCTCAGCATGTATTGGTTGTATTCGGTGAAGGCTATCATGGATTTATTTAGGACGGAGGTCGTTTTATTTGGTGCGGATGGAGAACAAGTGGTGTTTGTTGGTGAGCGAGATCCTAGGATGTGTTATAGGTGTGTTCCATCATTATCATCCGTGATGGTAGAGATGATGCTGTGTTATTAAGAGGTTCAAATATTGGCATTTCCATGGGTCATAGTAGAGTACCCTGATGTCTTTCCAGAATAGGTTGTAGCATTACCTCCTCATTGAGAGATCATGTCTGGGATTGAGCTATAGCCAGGAGCTTCTCCTATCTCAATTTCTCCATATAGGATGGACCCTTCTGAGTTGCGAGAGCTACGTATACAGCTCGATGGTAGGTTACAGTGCAGTTTTTTTTCATCCATGTGTGTCACCATTGGGTGCACAGGTTTTGTTCGTGAATAAGGCCGATGACATTTTTCTATTATATGTCGATTATCATCGCATACAAAAAGTGACAACAAAGAATATCTACCCTCATCCTTGGATTGAGGACTTATTCAATCAACTAAAGGGTGCAAATTGGTTCTCAATTATCGAATTGCGGTCAGGATATCATCAGATGCGTGTAAAGGATGAGGATATTCTGAAGACTGCATTCCGTTGTATTCAAGGGCATTATGAGTTCGTTGAAATGTCGTTTTCCGTGAAAAATGCTCAAGCTGTATTCATGGGATTGATGAATTCTTTGTTCTGTGAGTTCCTGGACATGTTCGTGGTCATTTTCATCGACGACAACCTTGTGTACTCCACATCTGAAGACGAGCATGTAGAGCATCTACGAGCTGTTTTCTTAGTTCTTCGCCAACATCATCTGTACGGGGAGTTGTCTATGTGTGAGTGTTGGGCTCGAGAAGTCCTCTTCTTGTGTAATGTTGTGTCCCTACTTGGAGTAGTTTTGGATCCATCGAAGATTGAAGCATTTTTGTCTTAGGAAGCTCCCAAGACAGTGTCAGAGGTGTGACGTTTCCTTGGTCTAACAGGCTACTACATGAGGTTCGTAGCCAATTTCTCAGGAGTTGCAACCCCTCTGATGGCTTTGACTAGGAATGATTAGGCATTCATATGGACTAATCAATGTCTGGAAGCTTTCGAGTATCTAAAGGAGAAGTTAGTAAGTTATCTAGTCCATTGTCTTCTACCTGAAGGAGTCCAGTTTGATGTCTTCTACGATGCTTCACATCTAGGGTTATGATGTGGTCTCATGCAGAAAATGTCGGTTATTTCTTATTGGTATTGGCAGTTATGTCCCCATGAACGCAATTATGCCACTCATGATCTTGAGTTGGTAGCCGTGGTAATTTCTCTGAAGTTGTGGGGACATTACATCATTGGTGGGCGCTTTATGGGTTTCGCTGATCATAAGTGTTTGAGGTATGTTTTCTCCCAGCATAACTTGAACTTACTACATCATCAGTGGATGGTATACTTACTGGAATAAGACTTCGAAATATCGTGTACACCTGGAATAGGGAATGTTGTAGCTGATGCGCTGAGACGAATGTAACATAGTGATGTTGTGCATGAATCCAATGATTCTGGGAGATTAATTGAATAACTATTATCCTTACATATTGATATGGGAGGAGTTGGGGGTAGAGGCTATAATTTTCAGATGACGGTACAGTCATCCCAGATGTATAAGGTGGAAGAGTCCCATTTCGAGGATCTAGAGGTGGAAGTCTGGAGAGAATATTTTGTTTGTGGGGAGGCCTCTAATGGTTGGTCTGAACATGAACAACACCGAGTGTTGTATCATGGAAGGCTTTTTGTTCCTTTTTCGATGTGTGATATGTTCCTCAGGGAGTTCCATTGTTCGCCTTTAGCGGTGCATCCTGGAATGAAAAAGATGTACCGATCCTTGAGGAGTCAGTTTTGGTGGATGGGTCGAAGCATGCGGTTGCGGAGTTAGTGTCTTCATGTTTAGTCTCCCAGAAGGTGAAGGCTGAACACAATGTTCTAGGTGGTCTTCTTCATCCATTAGAGATTCCTCAGTGGAAGTGGGAGGACATCTCAATGTACTTTGTTACAGGTTTACCTCGAATTCTTCGAGGAAATGATGCTATTTCGGTGGTAGTGGACCGTTTAAAAAAATTGGCCCACTTCATAGCGATCAAGGATTCAAGCTCAGTGGAGGTTTTTTTGAGGCATAATCAAGAGGAGGTGGTGAAATTTCATCAATTCCCTAGGACGATAATTTCTGATCGAGATCCCCATTTTACCTCCAGAGTGTGGAGAATTCTCCTACATGATATTGTTTCTCAACTATTCCTTAGCACTATTTTTCACCCTCAAATGGATGGTCAAACTGAGCAAAATATCCAATCTCTTGAATCCATGTTACACTCTTGTGTTCTTGATTTTAGAGGTTCATGGATGAGGCACTTATCCTTGGTGGTGTTCACTTACTATAATAGTTTTCACTCCACCATCAGTATGGAACCGTTTGAAGCCTTGTCTGGACGACCTTTCTATTCTATGCTATGTTGGACTGGGGTCAGAGAGTCAGCAATTCACAGACAAGAACTAGTGCAGAATATGATAGGGATGGTTCATGTGATTTGTGAGAGGATGAAGGCAACAAAAGATCGTCAGAAATCATATGCTGATCAAAGAAAGAGACCCTTAGATTTTAATGTTGGGGGTGATTTGTTTCTGAAGGTGACTCCCCGTCATGAGCAATGATGGTTTGGTCTTGGAAGTATGATTTCTCCCTGGTTCGTTAGGCATTTCGAGATGTTAGCTCATTTTGGATCTGTCGCGTATCAAGTAGCACTTCCCCCTCAGATGAGTCTAATACATGATGTTTTCCATGTATCATAGCTCTGTCATTATCTTCATGACGACTCTCACATATTCTATTGGGGAGATATCGATGTTGATGATAATGAAACCTTTGAGGAGCAACCTGTGGAGATCCAAGACCACAAGGAGAAGGTGTGGCGGAAAAGTTCTATTCCCTTAGTTCGTGTCTTGTGGAAACACGGTGGAATAGAGGAGAGTTTATAGGAATGTGAGTCACAGATATGTGCTCAGTACCCAAAGTTGTTTTATGTTTAACTCTTTTCATGTATCGTTGTAACTTGTGGGCTTATGAAACTTTCATGTTTATGAGAAGGATCCCTTTTTTGTGGCTTTCTCTCTTTGAGAGGTTTCACTATGGGTGGTTGTTCGGACCCTATTTCGTTTTCTCTTTAGGTGGGTTTTGGATTCTCGTGGACGAGAAAGTTTTGGGAGGTATGTGATGTAATGGACCAGACCCCTTCAGTCTATTAATTTGTCAAAATGTGGTGCTTGAGGTGTTCTGGTAAATAAAACTGACTTGGGGTGTGTTTGGGCCAACCTTTAAGGGAGACTAAAGGGAAATAGCTTTCGCACGGGTAGCGCATGGTTTGTCGTAACCGTGCGGAAAAACTGTGTGAGGTTGGTGTTGGAGGCAGTGGTTAACACATGGTTAGCGCATAGTTTTTCTTATAGTGCAGCATAACCGTGCGAGGAGTGTTTGATGAGGCAGAAGCTAACGCACAGTTAGCGCACAGTTTTTCAAACTGTGTGGACTAACCGTGCGAGCACATAAATTAGATCCTAAAATTGTGGATCCTAGAATTTTTTCCTCTGAATGGTTCTTTTAAGCTCCTAAGAGGCCATAACTCGGGATTACCCTATCTTGAAGGTTGGAGAACCTCTCCCAAGTGTTTTGGAGGCGATCGGAATGCTTCTCTTGGTGAATCGGAGCTGGTTTCATGAGGTATGTGATCATTCTTGTTTGGTTTCTTAGATCCACATAGATCTACTTCTCATCTTCTCTTGGTCTCGTAGATCTATGCATGTTAAAGGAAGATCTAAGTGTTTGGATGCTAAATTTGACGAGATTTGGTCTTGGATGTGTTAGGAGAAGAGATCTAAGGAGGATACTTGGTGAATCGGCCCAGTTTTCTTGGGCGTTCTTCGATAGTTGTGGATTTCGTCAAAAAACTTTTAGGTAGGGGGTTTTTTTCTTCTCTTTATTTTACATGCAATGGTACTATTAGCATGTATAATCCTACTGGATTACAATGGAATTGACCTAATAAAAACTCTCAACCAAATAAAGAAATATTATCGATCGTATGATATTGCCTCGTGTTTTTCTAGATCGTGTGATATCTATGCTCGTTTTTCTTAGCTGTTGATCTTGATGGAAAGTGGTAAAGTATGTATTCTGGGACTAATTGATATATTTTTGGCTAAAGATACAGAGGCATGTGATCAAATTTGGTTCTTGTTGAAATTTTATGTTAATAAAATTGGCATAGTAAGCATCTATAATCATTTGGATAGCCTACTGGTTGGGTTCCCTATTTTGGAACCAACGGATTATGAATCTGTTAATTCAATATGGTTTAAAGAATTTGATTGTTTGATAATTCCTTGAAGGGTTCTGGGTTACCCTCTTGTTTGATAATGTTCCTTAGCCTAATTGATGTGATGTTTGATTTCCTGCTGCTAGTGATGTGATGTGACCCTAGAGGGGTGTTGAAATATATGGGGGCATAGTGTCCTTTTGGTTGTCGTAGCAGAGGATGCATAGAGTGGATAGATGAATCAGTTTATGTATGTGGGTGTTGAGGAGGACACCAAGGATGATGGATTGGGATGGTTGTGATGGATTTTTGTTGTTTATTGTGGTTGTTTATCTTCTTTACTTTTCCCCACTACTCAAGGCAGATGGTCTTTCTTACCCTTCATCCAAAATAGGAGATGAAACGCGAGGTATGCAACATGCTTTCCGTGTATAGCTTCTCAAGGTATAATGGGTCTACGCTCTTTCATTAGGTGTCAAAGAATCGATGGGTAGTTTATATACTCACCTTGTTGAGCCCCTTTGTGTTAGTAACATAGAATGATTTTTTAGAATGCCTGTGAATATTGGAAAGTGTTTCTATAATGAAGGTTTGAATAAATGGTGTTAACTAAAGGTGTTGGAGTTGCTGGAACATAATGAGGAGGTTGTAATATTCTAAAGGGACAATTGACTTTGGGTGTGATTCTAATGATATTTAATGTGGAATTGTTCATGGATAATTAATGTTTTAAGAATTAATTAACATATAGTGGAATTGAAAAAAGGGAATGAAGTAATCTAATTAATCTCTTTAAATGGTTCTGTTCTTATAGGATACCTAGTCTTAGATGTGGCAGCCCAGAATCTGAGAGACGTTAGCTACAGTGTGTCTAAGACTAGGTTTTGCCCATAGTGTGGTTCTGAGATATAATATATTCTATTCTTTTTGGGTTTCTATACGCTACTCCACCTTGCAAGTAAGGGAAACTGACACATCGGGGATTCTGAGCCCTGGGGAGTGTTTTCCCCAAAATTCTGGTGGGACGATGAATAGATGACTGGCCCCTTTGGCCCCACTCTCTTCTCGTGGTAGATATTTTGTGCCATTAGGCACAATGGTCAGTTTTTCCCATATATGTGTGTAGAGGGATGTAATGGCTTGCAAATATTCCCACACATATATTCTGGATATGGTATCCTATGGAATTCTATAGGTGTAACGTGTATAGGATGTTATGGCTTGAGGATCCTTACTTGGTGTATGGGTTGTAATGGCTTGACGTATAATACCCGATGTATGATACACGTTATGCGAGCCGTGGTGGCTGCCAGAAACTACCTGGTTACTTTTTATTGTGAGGATGGTGTGGTGATTCACCCAGGTGTCAACGGGAAAGCCTTTATGGTGCACGAGGTGCAGATCGTGGTGCTTCACCCAGGTGTCTGCGGGAAAGGCTTTTTGGAGAGATATTCTCTGGATGTGTGATGTTGGGGCAAAGTGGAAAAATAGTTTCACTAAAAAAATGGCTTATACCAACAAAAATGTATTGAAAGATAATATATCTATTGGTAAAAATAGGTAATTACAACAGATATTATGTTCTATTAGTATTAATTTTTAATACCAACACTTATTTAAACCAATATATATATGTTGATATTTATAATGCAATACCCACATATCATTTACAAACAATTGAATCTATTTCTTTTTAATACTAAAACCAACATTTTTTTATTAACACAAGAATATGTTCTTAATAACGCTATTACCAAAATAATACTTTTCTATAAATAAAAAATTCTACATGAAACAATTAAATAAAAAATATATATTTTTTATCAATAAATAATCAAGAGAAACAAAGTGTGTGTATATATATTATTTTTATTATCAATGAAAAATTTAATTTCATAGTGTTTAAAAACATCGCACAATTGATTTTAATTTTTCAATATTTGTGATGTATTAAATGTTTTTTTAATTTTCAATATGTGTTATTCATTTTTCTTGAAATATTAACTATTTTAATATGTTTTAATATTATTTATTCAATAAATATTCAAATATGTTTTATAAAAAAATCAACACCACTAAAACCCTATTCTTCATCATGGTATCGTCCTCCCATGTTCCGTGTTCAGCCTCTCATCCTGCTGCCAAGCCTCACATCCTTCCAGCCACCTTTGGCCAGCTCCGGCCTACCGCCCATCATCCCATCTCACATCGCTTCTCCCATGTCTCTCCTTTCATCCTACTCCCTATTTATTTATCTCTTCAATCACATTCGATAACATGTTCTTCTTGCTCATGATGGTATGAGGGGTCGGTCCCGTAGAGTGATTCTGGTGCTATTTTGGTTTATTGTGGTGTTATCTCATTACGTAATCATCCCTATAATTTCAGATCGAACCTCGAATAGATTATATATTCTCTTTATCTATTTGGATTTGTGGTATTTTGATTTACACTTCAACCAGTTTCGATTTCCATGTTTCATACTCTTTCGATCACAAGATCGAAAAGATGGACGTCATTAAGGGTGAATGATATTGTCGTCTCTAGTTGCCTTGATAGGTCTTAAAGGCGATCCCCCCACCCTAGAGCTGGATTGGCCTATCAGTGAAGGGTGGTAAGTTCAGTCCCTACTTTTGAATTTCTATTCTTCTATTTTTCATAATGTATTTACCAGGGATATGTGATAGAGCTGGTGTTTGTTTGAGGATCAATTTTTTATCTCTCAAATGACTGTTGAAGGAGAAGATTTAGACAGACAGTATGACGGTGTACTTGTTCATGATTTTCCTAGTTTGGTTTCAATCCGTCTTAAATTTCAAGGTTTCCTTATATTGGCTGGAATACCTAATGTTGTATGACTAGTATTGTGATAGTTATAATACCTCAATCAAAAAAATACCACCTCTACTATAGCCAAAAAAACATGGGATATACGTCATCAAAATTCAATGTTCCACAAAAAACTCAATGAATCATCTTCAGATGCTGAGAATGAGTATTGTGATCTTGATGTTCTCGTGGAAATATTTATAGATGGATCTTCAATCATTTTTGAATGTTCTGTAATTTCTAACTATTAATGGATTGTAATAGTTTTTTAACCCAATATGGTTGGATTTCATGTTAGATATTATGTACCCACCATGCATTATTCTCATGATGTTTATCTGTGTTGTTTTTCATGTGGATATCTACCATGGTGATGGAACTATAATGCACACAGACTCCAATAGTTCTGGGAAGGTCCATTCTTCGAATAGTCTATTTATCTTCCCAAGATGCCATGTTAAGAAGGGGTTCGTGGGTGGATATTGGTGACTAGGTGGCCCTTATTCACCCCCTCGCCGCTTGCCAATATTTCTTCTTCAGCATCACTTATGTTGTTTTTTCATAGGAAACATCATGATATGATTGATTAGGTTGATTATTGATATAAATATGAATAAAGTAAATAGTTATATTAATGTTTCTGCATTGTAATGTTTTTAAGAAAATTTAAATATTAATTATATTTGGTGATATTCTAGTTGTTTTTAAATTATTCATTGTATGTTTATCTGAAATTATGAGAAGGAGAAATGTATAAATGATTCTTTTTTAGGGAACATTCATGGAAATTACCTTGTTACCCATTTATTCTGAGCTTGTTTTAATATTCTATATATTTTTCGTATGATTTTTTTAATAAATATTTATTATTATGTATGTATTTTGTTAATATTAAGGCTTTAAAATGTTTTTTTGTGTCAGAAAATAGTTATAGACCAGATTTTAAAAATTAATCACTTTCTAGATTAATTGCCCCTTTATGATCTCACTCAAGACTGAGCTATTCTTTGAGGCAATGTGGGAAGCTTGTTGAAGTTGATTAGGTTAGAATGTTTGAGTTCTCTTTCTTTCTCTTTACCATGATTCTTTGAATAAATTTATATTTCCCTAGTAATCTTTTCTGTGGTATATGATTAATTGTTTTTAATTCAATTTTTTTTTGTTTTATTTGTGAAAACTATATAATTTACTTTTGATTATTTCATTATTTTATTTTTCCATATGTTTCTTTTCATATTGTTCATAATGAGCTTCTTGTACAAAATATCAACGTTGATGTTGTATTTTTATTATTATTAAACTTTTTAAGAAATTACACTCATTTTTTATAAACGCTTAAAAAAATAATTGAAAAAAATATGCTTCTTGAATGCTGAGTCTTTAATTTTATTGGTATATCATTATGATGATCAAATCATGTGAACAGAGGATTTTAAAATGTTTATCAAATGTATACAGAGAATTTAAATGGATAATGGAATTGATCCTGTATAAGTTTCTTCTTCTTTCATCTTTGAGAATTATACTATGTGATTGTTCTACTATGTGAGCAGCAATATGGTTAGGGGGAAAGCTTCATCGTCACCAGCATTGGCAGAACCCTTACATAATTCTAGAGTTTACTTCTAACAGTTTTTTTAATACTTTTATAATAAGTAGTCTTCTAAATTGTATCATTTTATTTATTTTCATTTCATGGAATGAAAGTGGAGGACTGATTGATATTCAGTGCTATAACAGGTATGCACAAAATTGATAAAGTGGCTTGAATGACTCATCTAATAATGAAGATAAGCCCAACTGGCTAGTTTCATAGGTATTCCATAACATTTTTTTCTAGATAAATCCTTAATTCCCAGGATCTTTTATGTTGTATGTGTACTCATATTTTTGGGTTCACTATTTTTTATTCCAGATTTTTTTATGCATCTATAGAGCATCTCTTCAAGATATGTTGGGCCACATGAGTAGGTATTGTTATGACTTCTTTTCAGTAATTATTTAACTTAAGGTGAAGGTTGGGTCTTTTAAATTTTATTATGTTAAAGAATAATTTATGTTATAAGATTAAAAAAATTCTCATGTTAGTTCAAGATCCTTGAAGTTCAGAAAAAACATGTATGTAAAACCTAAGGTTAGTTTATTTGTTTGTATTTTTAATGGTTATCTTTTTACTCATTCACTTATCTTTCTTTTTTTAATGGTTTTCATAAGTCAAAAGGATTGTGTAATCCATTATTATTTTTTCAGTTAGAGTGGCAGTATGGTGATGGATGGAGTGTACAACCATTGCATTTTAAAATTTCACATACTTCTTCCTTGATTGCTTTTGCTTTGACTAGGAATGATCCAATGAGGATAATCCATTACTGGTCTTGGGGAATGGATGGATGGGTGTATTGTGCACGTTGGATCCTGGTGTGGCATCTATGAGCTTCTATTGGCTGATTGGCGTAGATGAGTATCTACTGGCTCACTTGTCATGGGGCATCGATGTGCTGCTACTACTCGCTGGTCCCTAGTGTGGCACAAATGGGCTGCTGGCCTGGGGGCGGGGTGGGATGTGTGTTGTTGGGGTGTGGGAGGGATCCTTTTCAGGAATTAATTTTGTATTGATTAATTTTGTATTAAATTCCATTATTAATATAAGTAATTTTATTCTTTTTAATTTTAAATATGTGTGAAAATATTCATCTCTTTAATAATTTAAAAATATTTCTTATAAATGAAAAATTAATAAATATAATATGATATTTTATTAGAAATAAAAATTTATAATTTTTATTCAAATGTTATTTATAAACAGATATTATATGTTGGAAATATTTCTACTAACAGAAAAAATTGTTATTAGTACATATTGTTAAACATTTAATCCAACATATATATTATCTGTTGGTATTATTATAATTGTAACAGAATGATTTTATCTGTCACAAAAAAATTTAATGACAGAGTTTTTACTGACAGTTTAGTGACTAAGACATATATGTTGGTAAAATTTTTTACCAACATAAAATAAGATTTTACCAATAGATACACCCCCTTTAGAAAAATTAAAATATTTTTTAGTGCGGGGAAGTAGTAGCGTATACACTTTATATTCATTATTATATGAGATATTCTTGTATGTGTTAATTGGTGAGAGTAGCCATGGTGTTGGTGGGAACTATGTATACTTGTTTAGGTGATGAGCTAGTTTCACTAGTTGTCCACTGTTCTTTACCATGCTTTAATTACATTTCCACGAGAGTCTTTGGGGAGGATCCTACTGAGTATACTGTTATAATCACCCTATGTCTATGTAAATGTTTATTTAGGTCACTTGGTGCATGTTGGAGATCAGGTCAGTTTCTATTAGCTTGTTGTTAGAGGAGCTATCATGGCTTGTGGTTCCTGCTGTCTTTACATTCTTTTGTGTACTTAATGTTTATTTACCTTTTTAGTTGTAGTACTTTTGCATGACATTCCATGTGTGCACTTGGGTTTCTATTATATTTCCTGTTCTGAGTTTGAGTTGATTGGTGTCTATCTCATCTCTCTCTTCCACATGTGTTCTCTTAGAGGGTAATGCCTCCCATTTGTGTGTTTATTATACCCTCGATGCTAGTCGCCAACACGGGGCCTACTGGAGGTGGGACATGGGGGTCATTATATCCCTTCTCACATTGCCGGCCCAGGATGGGTACACTTTGTGGGGAGGGGTCGTGGCAATCATATTCTCACAAATTGGAGTTAATAAAGGTATATATTATAAAATTATTACATAATTATAAAAAAATTATATATAAAATATACAAACATATTTTCCATCATAATTCAAAACCTTTATAGTTGTTAAATGTTAAATTAAGAACTTTGTTTCGTGAGGTGGTAGTTTTCTGTATACATAAATGGAAAGTCTATTACCCATTAGATGGAAGTCTGTGTGATATTAGGTAAAACCCATAACATAAAAAATTTAATTATATTTAAAATACTTATTTATTATATAAGTATGGAATAGTGATAATTGATATAGTGGATAATGGAAATAAAACAAAATATCTTGAGTAATGAAGTTTTCTCTTAATTGGGTAACTTATTTTGCAATGAACCAAAGGGATTACACTGATTGATTTATGAAATAGATAAGGATTATAGATTCAGGGTTTATTCTTTAGATTAATTTGGGTGGTGATTTTCTGATTCAATGTTCATTATGATGTGTGAGGAAGTTGGAGGGTTGAGTACTTTTTTATTGTGGATGAGGAGTGGCACTCCTGTAAATTGTATAAATTAGAATTCCAGCAATGTTAATTCCATTCAAAAAGTATCATTCAATGTTACTATTTTGAAAAAATGGAATAAGAGGACAATAAATGGCATTAAAATGAACTTTGGGAATGTTTATAGGTCATTTTTTTCCTTAAGAATGTGTGTTAGTCCCTTTTGAAGCCTATTTTTACCTTAATAATTGTAATTAATTTTAATTATGTTAACTACTAATTTTATTCCAAAAAAATTATTAATTACAATAAATTAAAAATTATGACGACAAAAAATTGTTATATTATATTTATAAATTCAAGTCACCTAATTGGTAGATGTTAATTTAAATTTAATCCAAATGATATGATGAAAATGTGGTGTTTTAAGGTAAAAACATCAAAATGTTTTCTATGTTATTATATCCGATTTAAGATTGAAATTTATTCCAATTTCTTAGATATAATTAATTTAAATGGAATTTATTTATTACAAATATAAAATTAGTTTAAATTTAATTTATCTCTATAAAAAATTGGATGAAAAATTAGTTTAGAAATAAACTTCAATATATTGCACTATTGATTAAAAATGAAATTTTTCAGAAAAATATTTTATATTAATCCAAATGTAATTTTTAGGATTCAATTTCAAATGTGAAGTTTATTTTATAAAATAAAATCAACCAAATATCTAAAACTCGGATATATTATGTTTTCTTCATTAAATGGAGGTAAAAGTGCCCTAATTAAAATTTGTGTGTTTTCATAATATATGGATTGTTCCTATATTATAAGAATAAAATATATTTAATGAATATAATAAATAATTTATGGAATATATAGTATATATAATTCATTAATATCACTCACTACTTGAAATTAATTTAATTTATTTGGACAAACCATCTTTTTGATCAAAAATATTGTTTTCTAAAAAAATATTTTGTTATATTAAATTTCATCCAATCATCCCTTATAATAAATTTTCAATTAAATGATTTAGTTTTTTATTTATGTCTACCATATATTTTTATAAGTATGTTAATAATATTTGTAACAACTAATTTAATGAAAAGTTTATTTCTTATAATAATATTTTAATAATACATTATTGCTCAGTAAATCTCAGTCTTCCATATAACACATTTCATCAAGGAAATCGATTTTTCATGTTAGGGACTCTAACTCTCTGTCTCATGAATTTTACATTGTAAAATACATGGAATTTTTTTTAAAATGTTATAAATATTTTTAATTAATGTTATATTACATTCCCTTACACGTTTGGTGTTGTGTGGCACACATGCTTTGGAATAAAATGATCCTACATTATATTTTAACGATGTTTCAATAAATCTATGAGAAAGAGACATTAAAAGAAAAATAATATTGAATAACACAGACCTTTTCACATGCTCGTAAATAAGAATATCTGTTGATTAATAGTCATATGTAATTCTTATAGGCATGTCTTTTCTTAAAATATCCCATATTTGAAATTATCATGTGGGAACATTATGATATAAAGCCGCCACTTATTTTGAGTACTCTCATATAATATTAAAAATCTATATGTACCATATTATAATGTTATCCGAGTGTGGAAAATATTTATGAATATAATCCTAGGACATCAACTTTATCTTCATAATGGGGAACATTTCTTGCCTTTCCAAAAATAAATATATTCTAGGACATTTTAAAATTAATGTTTATTATGTTAATAACCAATAAGAGATATGATATTAATATTAAAGAACATGAATATATAAGAAATATATAGTACCAATTAGTTGGTTATAGTGAAAAAAGTCTAAAATATTCAAACATGAACTAGAGATAATTTCTAATAACTTTATAGCTACATCAAGTTAAATATGATTATAATTTGTACGGGCACTACTACTGGTTCAATGGTTATTCAATGAATTGGGTTGTAAATTACCATATTTTTGATGAAAATATTTATACTAAAACATAACAACCTTAAAAAAATACATCATGTTTTGATATTTCTAGGAAACCCCCTATTGTTCCCACTTATAAAAATTGTAACTAGTTTAAGTACATTTTAAATTTTTATCTCATAATGATTAAACATTTAATTTTGGTATAACCCTAAATATGAATATTGTATTTCTAACCTATTTATTACAAACTTTTAGAAGCCACAACATACTAGGATTTCAATGATATGGCATCCTTTTGATATAATATTTTTTTTAATCTGAAATTATTATAACAAATGATACAAAATAATATAGAACTAATTTTAGGAAAAGGGTCAATTAAATTAATCTCTAATAATCCCACCACCCCAGACAATGAAAAATCACCAGGTTCAACATTATTGCTTACTATATTAGGGTTCTTAATAAAATTAAATGTAGTTATGTATCTTTATTTTCCATTAAATTTTTTTATATAATGCATCATTGATAAAAAATGTTAGAACATAAAATTTAATATGAGAAAAATTCCGATAAAATAATGTTGAGAATTTATTTGAATCTCAATAATCTCTATAAATACCCATGCATATTCTAAAAGAAATTATATATGCCCAAAAACTGCATTCTTTAATTTTATATAATGTAATTTTAATACAATATATATATATACTATGATATGATTAAAAAATATCATGGAATTATTTTTATCAATCATGTTCAATATAACATGGCTATTACTTTCTGTTATTATTGGAGAAATTCATTCGTTTTATATCCGACTCTAAATATATAACAATTTTTTCAGTATGTGATTATTATATCTATTAAGAATTCATAGGAGGATCCCAGTAACTCGTTAGAGAAAAGATATTTAATTCATTTAAAAATTAAAATTCATTGATAATTATTATCAATTTATCCATATATGGATTTATGTAATATATATATATATATTGTAAATAATTTATGTTATCTACCCTTTCTTGTAATTTTATATAGATTTATACCATAGTGAATCCTTTTCGACTGATCATATATATATATTTCATATGGATTCCTCCGATGGAGGTGTCCAAGATATTCAATAGCCCAATATGATGAATGAAAAAGTGTTCATTGACACGTATAATTCGAATATATTTTATTATAGATTATTGGATTTTTAGTTTTCCAAATACTAAAAAATTCAATACTAAATCATTTTTAATTGGTAGTGTCTTCATCTATCCATTTCTATTTACTATTGTAAACACACATGTTGTAATATTTCATAGAATTATTGAAAATTTAGAATCATCAAATCAATAAATATTGGCTCTATTTCATGTTTTTATATACATTTCAACCTTATCTTGTTTCCATTTACTAGTTCATTAAATAAATATTTTTTATAAAATAGTAATATATTTATCACCAATTATGGAAAATATAAAAAACCTCTCATTTTGTGATATATTATGTTTTATGTATCAATAGAACTACTCATCTCACTAAGTTGAGTGGATTCCAGTATTCATATTCTAATTCATCTTTATCTAGTTCCATAACACATTCATGTTAGGTCAACTCAAACTATTATAAAATATATATGTTTCCTTTATTGAAACATATTCATCCATGAGTAAAAATTAATATCCATAGTGGGTGTAGAATTATTAATTATAATGTACTACATATTTCTCGTTAGTTATCTACTAATGTCATATTTTTAAACATTTTTTCCAGAATACACATATAGTTATATCATATATGCTCATTTTTCATATCACAGTATATATGATATAAATTTGTTAAAGTGGTTATAAAATGGTTAGTTTTTGATGTATTGTTTTTAAATCATGTCTTGGATGAAATTATGTAAGGTTTGTAATATATATAACTCTCATAATTAATCTAGATTTTACTACTATAATTTTTTTGATGTAAATAATGAAATTCCTTTTTTATAATAACATTTTTATACAAGTCTAATTAATTATTACATGATTAGGAAGTAATGTTATAGGCCTACTCATAGGTCAATCTATCCCTTTCATGTTCCCTAATTTACATAACTTTTAATTTAATTTTTTAATGTAATAACCAAATGTATAATAAATTAACACTATCTTTATAATAAATCACATGAAATTATTTATTGAAATAAAGAATATTTTTAGGATAAATTTACTTCTAAAGAATTTTTTTATCTAACCCATGTTATGTAGTTTGTTAGTATTCCAATTATCTTTTAATGAAACTAAATAAACCATTTTTTGTGGATAAAAAATTAAACTAATTTAAATTTTTTTGGACAAATATTTATCATACTAAAATATTGTTATAGTATTATATGTGATTTCTATAATTCATTTAAATTGAAATATGTGATTTAGGAGTTAATTAATCATTATATTAGTATAGAATAAAATAAAAATGTTTATTGAAAACATGAAATAATTCCTCATTGTTTATATCTAGACATTAAGATATGTTATTTTCATAACAGAAATTATAAACATCACACAATACATTTTCTCAATATAGAAGTTGTGTCATACAATCACAAGAATATGAATCTCCATTAATCAAACCCACATGGAATTAACCTTTCCAATTATAATATTTTAAAAAGATTTTATATTATAAATGATAATATATATAAACATTATTTTCATAATTTTCTATGAATTCTAGATGATTTATTAGATTCAATTTTAAGTAATCTTGCTCATTATAACTGCTTACACAATAATTTATTTCAATTAATCCAATAAAAATTAACATCTACCCAAGAAGTTAAAATATTCCTGGTCCTTTCTATATCTCTAAATCATTTATTCTATTTTAATAAATTTTTATTGAAAACGTTAACATGGAATGTATGTGTGATATTCAACAATAACTTTTATTCTTTCACCAAAAGAGGGAAGGAATAAACATCCACCAAATGTATTTTACAAGGTGATGTATAAACAAAAGAATATATGTGTAATTTCTTCATATTATTCATTCAAACATAGGGGAATGATGTGATCACTAGTTGTAAGGATGATAACCACATGTTCATGAATAAAATCTTCTCCAAAATAAATATTACCATTAAAAAATATATACAACGAAATTGAATTTATATATTGAAATTTTCCATTGGAATATAAATGTGTCATATAAGGTACAATAGATGATAATAAATAATATCATATTATTATTAATCTATAACATATCATTTTTTAATTTTTTTCATTGGAATAAGAATCTTTGTAATGGTATTGTAATAATATATATAATTTTTTTAATTTTAAAATCATTTTTAGTATAATAATTTTTTGAAATTGTTTATAAAACTAATATTTATCTCCTATATATGTTGAAAATGATATGGTGATTTTCATTTTTTATTCATCATGTGAAATTTGGCATCAGTTTAATATTCATGTTTTCTTTTAAAATAATTGATATGTAGATGAATAGTGAAAATTAATATTTTTGGAAAATTTTGCATTTATTAGTAAGAAGAAATATTTATATATAGTTTCATAAAACCTTTTAGTTGATCAAATTTATATTTAATAAAAAACTTTATTCATCTTAAATCAAATTTATTGAATTTATGAGATATATTATTAACTTTGGGAAATCAAGGTAATATATTAATTATACTAAAAATAGTTCATGATTATTAGGTTATATTAGGAAATAATTTTTAAAAATTATTTCTTTAATTGATTTGATAACCACAGAAAACATTATTTTCATTTTAATATAATTATTGATGTCTACAAAATAGATCATATTGAAAATCATATTTGGTGTTTAAATTCTTATTATAAAATTACCTTTTTCTTAGAAATAAATTTTATATCATATTTGAGCTAATAATTAAATTATTTTATCCAAATCATAAAAATATTATTTTATAAAATTCTGTAGATATTTAAGATTAGATTTTCAATTTTTTCTTAAATTTACAAAAATAATTACAAATATAAATAAATTATTAGAGTAAAAGTGTAGTCACTATGATAATCCTAAATTGGGGTTACTATGGTTTAACATTGTGCATGTTTTTCAAATATGTAGAAATCATTCTTAATTTTATGGGTTGATAGTGGATCGCCCTTTTAAATTTACCCAAATGAAACTAGCAGCACTCTATTTAAAAAAAATCAATTTCCTTAGTTAAACTAAATGTTTTCCAAAGTCTCTACTAAATACCATCACCATGTATTTAAATCCTTGGTCCCACCAAAATTCCACACTAATGATTCATAATTATTTACCTAAGACAGAACATCCGTGGGAAAGGTAATACTCTAAATCATAACTCTATGATCATTTCCTTTTCTAAAGTCCTCAATCCACTTCAATCCATAATGGTATGATAACACAAGTATTGTTACTATGAAATAGTTTTATAGTACTTACAGAATATCCACATTATTATTTCCTTCAATGTCATTTAGAAAATCCAAAACATCATCATGAATGTAAGAACACCACCACCTATATGAATGGGAATTTTTATTTTCATTGAAAACATTAAATGGATGAATGTTAAAATTTATTTATTATTATTATTATATTTTGAAACTATTAATACTTATTGACAAAAATGTATGATAATATAAATGTTAACAAAATTGTAAACATTTATACAACTTTAAAAAAATAAATAGACATATCATGGTACCCTTATTAATTTCGTTCTTTCTAGGATTCCCTCTGAAACTGTATAATTATTTATCTAAGGGAGTATTCAAAGACACAATCCTCTACAATTCCAGATTTCATGAATTTCATTTATGGATCCATTGACCACTGTTGACAAACTAATGATTCTTTGAATAAATTAACCAAATAACCCTGACTAACTAATTTAAGTGGAATATATATGAAAAATATATAGAACATTATATAACTATACCATATTAAATTTAATATAGATGAATAATTTCTATAGGTATGTATATAATGAAAATAAATTAATTATTCCAGTAGTTATTTTCATCTATATATTTCTTTAAGATTGGAGGTTTGGGATCTCTAAACCACACACATTACCTTTTGGTTACCCATTAACCTTATAATTCTCCCTTTAACATTATAATATTGTAGTGTATATTATTAATTATATATATATATAATTAATGTTCTATTTACATATATAACATTTTAACATTACCCTTCTTATATTAGGAATATATATTTAATGTTCCCATAAACATATTCTATTTTATGTGACCTAGATTTAAGGAAACATTGTTATGTATAATTTCATATCATGTGTATCCAAAAAAAACATCCCTTATCATGTATATTCCATGAGGTACCTATTTATAATATGAGTACCTTTTTTAATATTAGATTTTCTTAAAGAAATATATATGTCATTAATAATCATTTCTCCATTTAATAATAATTTACTAAAATGGTAAGTTTTTTTTCTCAGTACCCATTTTGGATATGAATTTTTATTCAATAGAACCCAATATTCAAAACCAATTTTTATTCCAAATTTAACTTCTATAATAAAATATTCCACTATTTTAATAATAATATAAATGAAATTTAATTCGGTTATGTTTTAAGACAAGATTTTTAAACCCCTTCTTTATTGTGGTCCATATTTTTCTTCTGATTTATGTGAGCATTATTTTTCTCTAATGTCACAAAAATTATTTTCCATATAATCTTTGATTGTTGGGGCAGATATAGATCTCAATTTCATTATGTAATGTTAATGGGTCTTGATATTTCATTTAATGTGTATAAGTAGTTATCATATTCAAACCATTTTATGATACAAGTTTAGACAAGGTATATGGGGATTATGATAATGATTGGAAAATATAATATTATCATTGATTTTTACAATGAAATATTCTAATGATGTCATGATTTATGATGTTTCTACATGATTATGATTTTCTAATCTTTTTATTTCATTACATTATCTCATATTTTCATGCTTATGATTATTCGAAGTACAATATCTTGCTAGGCCTCCAAAAAATTCTGTCTTTATTATTTACATTGATTATTCCATTAATGTTCTTTTTTATAACACACATTCCTAATATTAAATTTTCCATAGGTTATCCCATGTTGTATTAGAGGCGTTAAGAGCATAGGGTTAGTTTTTTGTGTTTCAAATTGACATCACACTTAAGATTAATACGTTTTATATTTGGATTACATCATCAAGAAATCATGAAGTATAGACGCTTTTATTATAATTGAGAATATTTATATGTAAAATTATGAAATAAATTGAGTTTAAGGATTAGGTTACAATAATGTACTTCAATACACAGATATATGATTTAATGCTAAGAATCCAATTCAGGTTTATAATAAAATAGTGAAAATAGAAACTAATTTATCTTTATTAAAATATTAATTTATCCAAAGAGATATAAGAAAATATATAATTGTTTAATAACATTACATATATCTTCCAAATTAATACATTTATCCTCCTCTAGGTTAGACAATGATCACCTTTTGATAATTCCAACACACAACACAAATTCTCCAATAGTAAAACTCTGTAAAAAAAATACTCCACTTCATGAAATATGTGATTTTGAGTATGTGAAAAGTTTTATGGAATTATCAAAGCATATTATAGATCATTATTTAAATTAATCTATAATAATTAAAGTACATTTTTATTAGTTTACATTATTACAAAATCTATCAGACCAGATGCATCAATTTATTTTATTCAATCTCCCACAATATTATGTGGTCTAAATATACCTGAACGTTGAATATAAAATGTCTTCTCATATAATAAATGCATGTGTAATTAGAAAATATTTCCAATATTATAATCCATATTAATGAAAATTATAATTACAATATGGTTTTTACGATGGTGATCGTGCCAACTATGGGCATAGAGTATGTTGTTTCATAGACTAGACTCACCAATCTTGAAATATTGAATAATAGTTCTTAAAAAACTACCAAAATATTTTGAATTGAATAGAGTATAAAAGTTAAAAAAAATTAATTTTTTTATGTCGATAAAAAATATTTTTTTAGAATTTTTGATAATTAAAAGTTCCTCTAAAAAATGACTGAACTAACACTTTATAGAATGATCCATCATAAATCATTTAATTTAAGGAATATGAAATTGATATAAATTAAGATATTTTATATCTGCATTATTATTTTGTCATTAACATGTCCTATTAATATTGATTAGATATTACTTTAGTGATTACTTGTGTAATGGTGCAATATGATCACATAGTCAATCTATTTTAATTCAATATTTTGATATTAATTAATTTATTTATGTGGTTTTTATGTTGCTTCAACAAAATGAATCATTCATCAAAATAAAATAAAATAAAAAAACATATAAAATTAATGATTTTTTGAAATTGTTTTTCTAATGAGAGGAAATAGAAAACAATGTCCCTAGGTGTAAACAAACATTATCCAATTTGGTCTTTAGTTTTCAGCATTTGTCATTAGTCATAATTATCTCTATTGTATGATTTCACATCGACTCCATATCAAACCAAATCTGTATAACTTGCATCTATACCATTAAAATGATTTTAAACCATTCATAGCTGAAAGTAACTAGTGTAACACCCCAAGAATCCACAGTGCATTTCTCTTTGAATAAATAAAATAGCTTGTGTTGTACGCAACATTGTGTTCTGGAACCGCAAGACCAATCAAAATAGCCATTATTAATAGTAATTCCCAGTTTTTCAAATTTTATAAAGTTTTATTTTCCAATATTGGCTTCATTTTTGGATTTGGAATATCAAAATTAGCTTAGGGTGAATTTTGGGTATTTTTCTGAAAACATTCACTTTTTGGTGAATAGTGAAAAACAATACATAATTGTTTAAAACCTACTTATTATTTAATAAAGTATTTATTTTTTTAATTTATTTTATGTCAAAATAGATACATAAGACCTATATTAGTACAATGTAATTAATTGGAGTAGTTTTATAATAAGATTAACTGTGTAAACTTTTATTGAACTATTTAACATCTTTTACCCACCTTCTAGACACATTAGCAAATTTGCATAAAATGTATTTTTACCCCTTCTGTGAATTGAAATTCAATAATTTGAGTGACATGGTTGACATTACTAAGTTAAATTTTTTTCAATAGGAAGTAAATTATTTTTTTTGAATAGTAAAATTTGAATTTTATTTACCATGCATTAAAGTAAATATGGAAATTAAAATTAAAAATGATATTATGATTATCCAAAAACATGTCCTAATTCTATGGGATTATTTTTTTTCACCCAAATAAACCTTATGAACAAAATATATACTTCTATGATCCACTTGTATAACATTTTGAAATTTATTATTATTTTATTTGAAGAAGAGTTAACAGTGTTAAATTCAAATTTTAATAATTAAAAAAATTTAATATAGTGTTATACCAAAGATAAATTCCACTACATAAATTCATTAGAAATTTTAAAAATATTTTTCATAGAATAATATTTAATTTACATTTTTTAGACATTAAATAATTAAACTTATTTATAACACAATCATGATTCAGTAATTAACATATTAATGAATGATTAAAATAATTGATATTATAAATATTTAAATTAATGTAAATTGGGACTTTTGATGAATTACATTAATTTCATAGTTAAATATTACATGTTAGGGTTTATTAAATTATTTTTTTCTAAATGATAAATTTTTAATGACATTAAAAAAAAAACAAAATACCAAATAGTGTCAAAATTGACATAAATTTGTTTTTCAATGAAATACTTTATTATTAAATGATATAAGATTCCTAAAAATATATAGTTCATCCAAAGGACATATATAAAGTTATATGTGTCAACAATGAACCAATTTTGGTTCTATGGGCTATTTATAGTATGTTTATAAACCATTTATTATAATAATACAAGAATACATAGTAAAAGATAAACTATTTAACTAAGATATATATCTAAAAAAAGGTTAATATGGTGACCTAAAAAATTATAAAAACATTTTTATCAAAGGTTTTATACCCATTTCCACATTATAATCTAAATAAATCTATTTAATTCCATTAAAAACTGAATTTTAATTTTATAATAAATTAATATTTTAAGGTTTTCCGAAAGTGACCCTCACCTCTCCTAAAAAAAGGTTTCTTCTCCTTCTCGCACAATCACTCCTAATATTCCATTTGGCATGGAAAACCCAGATCAAATATCCTCTCAAATACCCTCAGTTCATCCTAGATGTCTTACTTTCATCAGAAGCCAAACTATGAAGACCTTTTGATCATATTAAATCAAAGCACCCGAAGAAGAGGTAAATATTTCGTCACCTCTTTCAATGTTATTTTCATCTTCCACTACCTCTTTCTTTTTTGTTTCCATACCAAATTAATATCTATAGTGCCTTATACATACTATGATGTTATTATAAATATTTTACAACCATATCCATTATTCTATCCATCCTATGAATGAAATTGACACCCTACGTGCGTACGTATAGCTTACCGTCTCCACGTTGTGGTGTAGTTTGTTATTCAACACATAATTATTTAGATTTGTATAATAATGAGTATAATTGATTTAAATAATGTATATATAATTTTTAGGATTCTATATACATAATATAACATCCTATAACATCCTATTTTATGATTAATATAATGTTATTGATGCTCCTGCATATGTACGGAATACTGTCCCCACGAACGCGATGGGATTCATTCCTATCGTAACCATTCATGAATAATTTTAATTTTTGGATTTAAAAATATTATAAAAACATAAAATAATTATGGATATTAATAAAATATATCCTATCCATAAGAAACATAACTTACGTACCAAAAAATATAAAGGGAAATGAATCAGTTAACACATGAAACAATGGAACTACTTAAATATTATTAACAAAGCAGTATTAAAAGATCATATATGATATCATATTTATTTTTGTGTTTATTGTATAATTTAATAACAATTATTTGTCTTTTATACATATTTTAATATACCCTAGACCATGTAAAAGTACAAGGTAAGGGTTAATTTTACAATGTTATTATTATGTGAGGTTGTTTATATGTGAGTATCTACTAAGAAAACATTATCAAAAACATTTGTGTATCATAAAAATGTATTTCAATAGATTTTTTTTGATTTCTTAGAATACGGGTTAAATTCAATTATACCATTTTTTAATATTTATAAAATGTTTTTAAAGGAATCATATCATCATTTTGGAAACAAGGGGATTTTATGACCTTTTCTTTAAATTATGGTAATAATGATTTTTAACTTATATGTCGGGTGCAGATATATTCAATCATTCTAAAATCTTTAATGATTTACTTACAATATTTTAATAATATTTTAAATATTAAAATTTTCTTTTATAATTATATTAATTTTAAATTACTTCAAAATAGAAAAAGATATTTCTATCAGATAGTTTTGATTTCATTTATTTCAACATCCTTTGATGGATTTCACATTTGTTTGGAGATGATTTATTATGATACAAAATTCCATATTGTTTTGAAGGTTTAGTGATATTTTTGACTCTGGATGTGTTATTTTTATACCATTCAGGGTATATGGTTAAAGTATTAACATTGGACAATATAATTTAACTACGATTGATTATGTTATGTTTCAACCTTTTCGTATGTGGAATTCATTGGACTTAGTATGTAATGGGTGGAGCCCGATATAGCTTCTCGATGCATCGATAGGCCTCGTGCGAAAAACTAGTGTCATGAAACAATTCCTTGACAAAATCATATTGGTAGTCTTGGCATGAGGCTTTGACTATGTGGTTATGTTTTCCAGTATTATGCATTCTGTTATTATAAATTTTCCTATTGATATTACATGTGATTATTCGACTAGATGAATATCCCCGTGAATTTGAAAATGGAATTATTTTACATGAATTTTTCATATTATGATGATTTTTATGTTTAAAAGCCTTGTGTTTTAATACTATACATTGCCTTATATTTTTATTCTTATTTATGATAGTTTCCTCTATATTTTTATGCTTGCTCACTATCTGAGTTCACCATTTTCTATGTATTATTTTTCCCATGTTGTGATGAAATATATTACGATTAACCTGTAGGAATAGTATACGGGATATGAGTGTGATCAAAGTGGACACAATGTGGATTTATTCCATTTTATGATGTAATGTAAAACTTATGTATGTATCTAGTACTATAAAGGATACAAATCTAATCAGTATTTCAAGACATGATCTCTTGTGATCATGCCAATGTTATGTAATAATGCACCGACTCTGGGCAAATAGGGTCGGGTTGTAACAATTTTTATCAGAGGATGTTTATTACAAACCATAAAAACTTGATTTAGAAAAAACCTGATTAGATAACATTACCCTCCGAAAAAATCATGGATTAGTATAGAGTAAATTCCTAGTATATTATAAATGATGAGATTTTGTTAGTATTTCATGAAATAAATCCATTTCTAGATATGAGAAGGTAGTGGAAACTCTAGTAGAGATGTACCTAGGAGTAAAAACATCGACAAGGAGTTTCAGGCATGACTTGGGGTATCCTGGTATATGAAAACGAGCTTTGCTGCACTCTTGTTTGTGACACTCCTAGGGGATAAACTTAGGATAATTCAAATTTTATATATAACCCATTATGAAGGATTTATGAGTAAATATTCCTGACATGAATCCATTTTTCTGATTATGATACTAGATGTCTGAAAATTTAATATTAATGTTGACAATTTTTCTAGTTCTTTGATTATATAGTATGATATGATCTAACCTAGTGGATTTCATCATTTAGAAATGGTACCCAGTAAAAGTAATGATTAATACAACAATATTCATGATCTAATGTGTTAGACGGATCATATAATTCATGGTCTTAAACTATTATTTAGAAAGGAAATAGTTTCCCATGAATTCTCATCATATGAAGAAATAATATCATTTTTTTAATAAGATAAGTAACAAATTATACGTGTCATATTAATATGAAGGGAAACAATAGAATAAGAGTGTTGTAGAGAAATAGATAAATAAAGGGAATATGGGAATGTAGAATTTTACCACATGTGATAACTATGGAAAAAATCACATTGGTAAATTCCTGAAGGGAATGGGAGTTTGTTGCAAGTGTGGTGAAAAGGGACAATATGGTCATGATTGAAAGGTAAATAAAGAGGGTTTCAATGTTGAATTCTATTATTTTATCTTAATGAGTCATTATGAAAATAAATTTCATATGTTCCATTAAAAAACACCTTAGAAAAGTCCCAGGGAGAAAGGCCAAGCTTCTGTGATCACTAATACTGTGGTTGAAACTCAAAATGACTTAGTGGTAGGTAATTTAATGGTTTTCTCAAATTTGGTCAATGATTTATATGATTCTGGATCATTTCATAGTTTTATATCATCCCAATTTTCTATGAAAATAAGATATTTTCAATTTGATTTTACATGGTGTTTTTAGTCAAAACACTTAAGGGAAGTAGCATTGCAAAAATGTTTTGTGAATCAGTACCCATTAGGGCCTATAAATGTTATTTATTTTCAGATCCCATGGTCATTCCCATGATTGAATTTGATATAATCATCGGTATGGATTGGCTTTTAGAACGTGATATGAACTTTTATAGTAAGAAGACAGAGGATACAATTTTCAATGATTATATAGAGTACATTATATTTAAAGAAGAAATGTCACAATTTGATTCTTATCAAGATCCACCCCTAATATATCTACTATATACAATTTTTGGGGAGTAATTGAATGAAATAACTATGGGTGAGGAAAGGAATGTTCAAATAGAGGATGTACCTATTGTGAAAGAATATGTTGATTTGTTTTAAGTGGATTTACCTGGGCATCCTCTATAATAAGAAATTGGGTTTCCATTATTTTAATTATTTATTCAAGTCCTATATTGAATATCCCTTATATAATGGACACTACTAAATTAGTATAACTAAAGAAACAAATAGAAGAATTGAGTTTTAAATGATGTATTCTACCTAGACTTTTTTCATGGGGAGACCATGTTCTATCTGTTATAATGAAAGATGGTTATATGAGGTTGAGCATTTATTTTAGTGAAATAAATGATCTAACAATAAATTACAAGTATCTCATACCACACATTGATATTAATTAGATAAAGATCATGGAAATTAATATTTTTTAAAGATTTACCTTCGATCTAGATATCCATAGTTGTGTGTGAATAAAAAACAATTCTGAAGAAAACATTTCATACCAGGTATGGGCATTATGATTTTATAGTAATTCCTTTTGGACTCACTAATTCACCCATTGTCTTCATGTATCTAATGAATTGAGTTTCTAATGAAATATTTGTTCAATTTTTAGTGGTATTTTTTGATTAAATCTTGATTTACTCCAAAATATACGAAGATCATTAAAATCACTTGCACACTATTCTAATGAATCTTATGTGAAATGAATTACTTTGGTTGTTTGGCATGGTGAATTCTTGCTTCAAGAGATTTCTTTTCATGGACATATTGTCTCTTAAGATTTAATCTTTGTTGATCTTTTTAAGACAAGAGCAATAAAAGAATGACTAGCACTGACAAGTATAACTAAGGTACACGGTTTTATTGTATAATTTAGTTTATATTGGTTTTTCATCTATGATTTCTCCCGATTGGATAACCCATTAACAAATATCACACATAAAAGGGATAATTTTTGTTTTACAGAATTGTTTGAAGAATTTTTTAAAGAACCTAAGTGATGATCAGTCATTGCTTATATCATGACTCAACCATCGAGGAATGATGGGTTTGTTACTTATAGTGATGCTTTAAAGGAATTACTTTGTTGTGTGACTATTGAAAATGATAGAGTCATTTCTTATTCATCATTATACTTAATAATTCATGAAAAGAAATATCCCACTCATGATATTGTGTTAGCAGCTGTAATATTTTCTTTGAAGATATGGAGACTCTATCTCTATGGTGAAAATGTGAAATTTATAATTATCAAATGAGTTTAAAATATATTTTCTCATAAAAAGAACTCAACATGAGCCAATGATGATGGCTTGAACTACTCATGGATTATCATTTCACTATACAATACCACCCATGAAAGGTAAATAAGGTGGCATATTCTTTAAGTAGAAATGATCAAGGAATTTTGAACAAGATGATAGTTGTAATGGATCCTATGTTCATGGATCTAGTAACAATTGATATGTGTATAATAATGGAAGTTAAAAGCTAAATAATTTTTCAAATGGGTTATAAACTATCAATAATAGAAAGGATAAAAGTTTCTTAAAATGATGACGAGGAGTTTCAGAAGAAAATAATAGCTCTTAACGATGAGATATTGAATGACTTCGTATATGATGATTAGATTTTGAAATATAGGGAGAGACCTTTTGTTGCAGACATATTTCATCTAAAAATGGAATTGTTGGATGATTCTCATAGCACTAATTTCTCTATACACCCTAGAAGCACAAAGATGTATAGAGATTTGAAGGAACATTTTTTAGGGAGAACATGAAGAGGGGGATTGCAGATTATGTGATAAGATTTATGGTATGTCAACAGGTTAAGGCTTGAAGACAACATCCTAGAGGAGTCACAAAACATCATCCCACACCTTAGTGGAAATGGGATGATATTACGATGGACTTTTTCATGGGGAAACCAATGACTCCCAGAAGGAATGGTGCAATATAGGTCATTGTTGATCATCTTACCATGTAAGCAAATTTTCATGCTACAAGAGAAGATTTACCACTTGAACGTTTAGCATGACTACATATTATTGAATTTGTAAGACTCCATGGAGTACCCCTACCAATTTTTTCTGATCATGATCCCCATTTTGCGTTAAGATTCATGAAAAGTCTTAAAAAGGTCTTAGATACTGATCTTCATTTGAGCACTGCATACAACCCTCAAACAGATGAACTATCAAAACAAACTATTCAATCCTTATTGGACATGTTGAGACTTTGCCAACATGACATTCATGGTATGTGGGATCAATATATTCATATGATAGAATTTTCCAATATCAATAGCTTCCATTTATGTATTTAGATGGACCCATATGAAGCATTATATGGAATGAAATTTCGAACACCGACTTTTTGTGATGATGTTGGTAAAAGAAAACTCATAGTCCTAGAACGTGTTGAGGAAACAATAGAAAATCTGACGATTATCCAAACCCACCTCAAAGAAGCTTGATGTAAGAAAAATATCTATGTTGATAACTGAAGGAAGGAATTGGAATTCCATGTAGTAGATCATGTTTTATTAAAGGTATCTCCATTGATGTGTGTTGTACGATTCCATAAGAATGGTAAATTAAGTCACTCGTACATTGGACTGTTCGAAATTATATAACGAATGGGATTTGTTGCTTCCCATTTGGAAATGCCTCCAAGTCTCCCCAAAGTTCATTTTGTGTTCCACATATCAGTGTTGAGAAGATTCATTCCTGACCCATTGCATGTAATGACTTATGAAGAAATAGAATTTGAAGTCGATCTGTATTATCATGAAGAGCATGTTAAGATTTTTTATACTAGATAACAAGTTTTGAGAAATTATTCAACTCATCTAGTAAATGATATATGGAGAAACCATAAGTAGGAAGAGGAAATGTGAAAACCCGAGAAACATATAATGAAGAAAAAATCAAATCTATTAATGTTTTCGTATTCTATAAATTTCTAGGATGAAATTATTTGAAGGAGGGAATAATTTAACACCCCAAGCTTCCAATTTATGTTCCTCTTTGAATAAATATAATATATTGTGTTGTAGGAAACTTTGTGTTCTATCACACCACGCCCAATGAAACTAGCCATTATGATTAGTAATACCCACTTTTTGAATATTTATAAATTTTAATTTTTAAAATGGACTTCATTTTTGTTTTTGAAATTTCAAAATTATCTTAGAGTAATTTTTTTTGTATTTTCTTGAAAACATTCCATTGTTTATGAATAGTAAAAACACTCAATTATTGTTTAAAACATATTTTTTATTTAAATAATTATATATTTTATTTAAATTTATTTTAATTCAAAATTGATAAATAATACTTATATTTTTTCAATGTAATTTATTGGATTCATTTTATAAAAGATTAGATGTATAAAATTTTATTGAACTTTATAAAGTCTTTTACCCACCTTCTAAGCACATTAGCAAATTTTCATAAAATGTAACTTTACAACCTTTTTGAATTGAATTTCAAAAATCTGAGAGGCACGATTGATATCATTAAGTAAAATATGGTTCAATTGGATGAAAATAATTTTTGGGGAATAGTATAATTTGTGTTTTATTAACCACGGTTAAAAGTAAATATGGTAGTTAAAGGTAAAAATGATATTATAATTACCCTAACACATATCAAAATTCTATTAGATAAGTTTTTTTCATTCTAAATAAGCCATAGGAATAAAATATAATCTACTTCGATCCACTTGGATTAGATTTGGACAGTTATTATTATTTTATTTAAAGAAGAGAGAAAAGTGTAAAATTAAAATTTTATTAACTAATTTTTTTTTAATATATGGTTATACATAGAATAAATTCGACTAAAAATATTCATTATAAATCTAAAATTATTTCCTACATAATGGAATTAAATTTATATATTTTAGGTATTAAATAATTAAATTCATTTATGACACAATGATGATGTCGTAAATACCATATTAATGAATGATTAAAATAATTCATCTTACAAATATCCATATAATTGTAAATTGAGAATTTTTATGAATTTAAAAAATTTTCTAAGACAATATGACATGTTAGGGTTGATTAAATAATTTTATTTGAAGTGATAATGTTTCTATGACATTATGAAAAAAATACCAAATACAGTCAAAATAGTCATAAAAGAGTCATTAAAACAAATACTATATTATTAAATGACATAATATTTCTAGAAATTTAAGGATCTTCAAAAGAACATAAATATGGTTATCTTTGTCAATAATTCTCCACTTCGGGTTCACATGTATTTTTATAGTATTTTTATTATCCATTTATTATAATAATATTTGAATACATGTTAAAACGTAACCGATTTATCAAAGAGTTAAATCTAAAACATAAGGTTTATATGGTGATATAAACTAGTATAAAACCTATTGGAGGAATATTTTTGTCCCATACCCACCTTATTCTACAAATAAATACTTTTTTATCTATTATAAACTGAATGTTATTTTATAATAAATTAATATTTTTAATCTTTTCCAAAAATTACCCTCACCTCTCTTAAAAAAGTGTACTTCCCCTTCCCTCAAAATCATACCTAGAAAGCCATTTTTCTGAGAAAACCCCAACTAAAATATCCTCCCAACTACACTCACATAAAACTAGAGGCCTTACATTGATCATAATCTTACGTAAGCATCCATTTTGATCAAATCAAAAGTAAGCATTCAATGAAGGAGTAATAATTTCATTACCTCTTGGAAATATCTTTTCTTCTTCCACTTCCTCTTTATTTGTTGTTTCCATGCCAAAGTAATAAATCCAGTACCATCTAAATTTTTTTATATAATTATAAACATGGTACAACCATATTCATTATTCTATCCATCCTATGAATGACCAAGTCACCATATGTGCGTACATACGGCTTACTGTCTCCACGTTGTGGTGAAGTTTGTTGTTCAACACATCATTATATGTATGGTTATATTAATGAGTATAATTGATGTAAATAAAAAAATATTACATGTTAATTATTCTTTATATATGATATAACATTAAATTAAATATGATTTTACCATCAACAGATTGATATTGTCACTCTTGCGTGGATTCAGATTATAGTCTCCACGAACGGGATGAGATTCATTCCAATCGTAACCATTCCAGAATAATTTTCAAATTTTTATTTAATATAATTTTTAATAACATAATAAAATTCTGGATATGAATTAAATACATATTATCCATTACAAACATGACTTGTGTACATTGAATATGAATCAATTAACACCCGAAACAATAATAGTAATGAAATATTATTAACAAAGCAATATTAGAAGATCATATATGATATCATATTTATGTATGTTGTTATTGTATAGTATAATAAAATTTATTTAACTAATACATATAAGTATAACGTACCCTAGACCAAGGAAAAGTACAAGGTAAGGGTTAATTTTACAATCTCCTTATTATCTGAGCTTGTTTATACAAGAGTATCTACTATGACCAATTTATCATCCACATTCCTATTTCTTAAATATATATTTAAAAACATTTTTACTATTTCCTAGAATTTGGGTTAAAGTCATTTATAACATTTTTTAAAATTTATAAAATTTTATGAATGGAATATTTCTGTCATTTTCCATCAAGGTACTTTTATGACATTTTTGACAAATTAAGTTAAGAATGTTTCTTTAACTTATACGGCGGGTGCGGCTATTTTTTCTATTATAACATCTTTGAAGCTTCCCTTACTAGCTTATAAGAATATTTAAAAAAACGGTTTCCTTTATAATTATGCCACTTTTAAATTATTTCAAAATAGAAAGAGATATTTCTCTCAAATAGTTTTGATTTCATCTATGTCAACATCCTTTAATGGATTTCACACTTGGTGACTTTGATTTATTATGATGCACTCTTCTTTATTGTATTGATGGTTTTGTGATATGTTTGACTATGTATGTGTTATTTTTATAACATTCAGGGTTTATGGTTAAATTATTACCTTTTTATGTTAAATTAAATAGGAATGAATATGTTATGTTTCAACCTTTTCATATGAGGAATGCATTGTACATAGTAAGTGATGGGTGGAACCCACAATAGCTCCTCGATTAATCGGTAGGTCTCCTTAGACAAAATAGTGTCTTAACACATGTCCTTGATAAAAACTTATTTGTAGTCTTTGAATGAGGCCATGAATATGTTGTTATGATGACCGGCATAATGACTTCCATAATTAGGCAATTTACTATTGATATTATATGTAATCATTATAATAGTAGAATATCCATGCGAAAATGTAAATGAAATTATTTCACTTATCTTTTTCATATTATACTATTGTTTAAGATTAAAATTCTTGTGTTTTAATTTTATACAATTCCTTAAATATTTATTCTTATTTATGATTGTTTCCGTTATATTGGTATCTTTACTAAGAATCTATGATCACACCTTTCTATGTTTTATTTTTTCCAGAATTCGATGAAATATATTACAATTAACCTGTAGGAATAGGCTAAGGGATATTAGTTTGTTCAAAGGGGACACAATGTTGGTGTTTTTCCATTACATGATGTAATGTAAAATTTGTGTATGTATCTAGTAATTCCATGACAAATAAACAAATCGGAATTTCGAGACTTGATCTATTGGGATCATGCCAAAGTTATGTAATAATTCAATGACTATGGGTAACTAGGGTCAGGTCATTACAAACATAATAATTTTTTACACAGGAGAAACCGTTTTAATGGAAAATTGTACAAAATAGTAATGGTGGTATTACTAATTTGAAATAAATTTAATTACATAAAATAATATCATAAATACATTTAATAATTAAATTAAACTAAAAAATGATCATTGTATGTTGTTATAATCTAATCCACATAAAGTTGTTTAAGGAATCAGTATTTAAAATAGCTGTCTATATTTCATTTTGATCAGTTATTTTCCAAAGATAAAACATGAATGAATTATTATATTAAATAATATAATTAAATAAATGATTTATTTTATCCTAAGCTCCATGTAAAATAACCTATATATATCCATATGTTGTTATTTTTGAAAAATTATTTAAATAAATTTTATTTAAAATTAATTATGTATTAAACTTTTTCTTGGAAGCAACACAACATTTACACATCTAAACTATCCGAAATGGTTCATGTTATATATATTCCACTCATACGACATATCACTCACCTGAAATGTGATAAAATATCATAGTGTATACATCAAATAAATGACACAAAAAACACTTGAGAATCATGATTCTGATAGCAATTTAATGTTTCAGAGTATACAGTATGTAATGACTATAAAAGAAATATTGTTATTTATTTCTAAAAGAATTAATAATAAAATTATTATAATATAAAACATGGAATTGGGGAATTGTTTTCATGTTAATGAGACACAAAATTATATTCATGATATTAGTTGTAGAAATAAATAATTTTCCTTTTCTTAAAAATTAATTAATGCATTGAAAAACATGGATCAACATGTATTCCCAAAAAAACTAGTAAACAATAATTATTATTACGTTATTCCTTATAGTGAATATCAGTGAATTACCATGAATTTAAATTAGTTACAAGACATTTTAATTAATTACATGGAAATATATTAAATAAACCATGTGTAAAGTAATTACCTCACACTGTATTAATTTTACCACATCATCTGGGGAACAAGGAATGTCAGAGACATACATACCAGGTAAACCTCTAAAAATGAACCACCTCTAAATGGTTCTTTAAACAATATTCATTTTTTTTATTTTTTTTATTTTTTTATTTTTTATAAATGATGTGTTTACGAATAGATCGTATTGATTTGAGTTAAGAAATAATTTCCATGATATAAAATGTAAAATTAAATGCATATTAAAATAAAAAATATTTAAATTATTATAGATTTAATATTATCAATCTAATACAACTTGATGGCTCTCGAAACCACTAAATAACCTATTAGTCATATATTGTCATTCAATATTTTATTTGAATTAACGGATCATCTAGATTGTACATGACAAGGATATAAATAAAATATGTTTATAAAGAATATTGATTAATATTTTTATTGGATATGAAAGGGAAAATATTTTTTCTATAATTTAAAATTAATTTAATATAATGAATAAAGTCCTTCATCAAATTTTCATTGCTCCATTTTAGGTTTTATGTTTTGATTTTTCTTTTATTGTATTTTTTTATATTGATGTTTAACCAAAGTAGATACCCTCCAAATGGGATCCATAATTTCACATTTCGTCTTAGAATTTTTTCGGTGGTACAGTAGTTGTTAGTTTGGTGATTCTAATCATATTGTATAATTCTGAAGATCAAATACATAATCCCCTAATTCTTGAAAGGTTCACCAATTAATCTCCCCATTTTTACAATTTATATGAGATTAATCTCTCATATTTTAGTGAAAAACCCAATAGATGTTCTTTATTGAGAGATAATTATTTTTGGTAGAGAAATTTGTTCATAATTTCCAATATCACACAATAATAAAAATTGTATATTTTTTGAACAGGTGTTTTGGTATTATAATAAAAAATTTAATAAATACACTAAATAATATGTTAAATTCAAAAATTACCCCCTAATAAGTAAATTTATAGTAATACTAGTTTTCCATGGAATGTGCTAGTTCAGACAATGATAAATATTATTTAAAATCTAGTGAAGCAATATTTTATATTAGAACATTACTGAAGCAATCATCATTCTATAAATTTTTTGTATATTAATGTGACTATTATTATTTTTTAAATTTTGGGATATACGCCTCATTTTATTTTTAATGATTTGAAATGACCTATTTTGACTTGATAGAGGGAGATCCATTACATAGCCCAAATGCTCAGGGCTCATCTAGCCCATTACATGGCCCGTAGGCCGAATTTTTTGGTCCCAAGGCCCACTATATGAATAGTAAAATTATATTACCCACCTACTTCCATATCGTACAGTACCCACTACAGCTATAGTTTCTTCCACCGCTACAGTGCCTACCGTTTTGATAATCCCTCTACTGATATATTACTTCTATAATACTACTATATTACCTACGCCCAATAGGTTTTGAACCCCCATTTTTCCTATAGGATTACAAGTTTCATAACAGTAATCCAAAACCCAACTAAATTTAATATCATAAATAAATATTATATTCACAGTCTAATGGTTATAATTTTTATTTTAACATTCATATAAAAAACCAAATTAGTAATTACTAAATTGTATTTTATTAACATAAAAATTAAAATAGATAAATATTATTTAAAGGTAGGGGAATATCAATTTTTTTAAAATTGGAATCCCATAAATTCTTTTTAGATGGGTTTAGAAATAGAAAAACTTTGATAATAAATTTTAAATAGCCATAGAACCATCCATTAGATAATATCATATGCTATCAATAATTTTTCATTATGGAGAGAACCAAAATTATATTTCCCTACCCACACCCATGAATTCATAGAAAATGACCTCTACATCAAGTTTTCACATGTTCCCATGTCGCATATAGATGATCTAAGTCTCCATAGACACTTCCAATGAAATTATTGTGGTTCTTTTCCCAAATACTTTTACCCTTATCTATTAGCATTTGAACATCATCAGTGTCCACGATCATTGACTCGGCCCCAAGACTCATAGTGGTGTCCAAAATTGACATACTATTAATGTCATTCAAAATTTATTTCTTAACCTCATCATATTATGGTTCTTCTACTCTAGGGAGTATTTCACGGTTTCTAGTTTTATTTTCTATATCCATGCAATCGATTTTGCTGTCTTTTTTTCTATAATACATGAAATCAATAACTCTAATGTATTTTGATATCGTGAAATATTCCAAATCTATACAATGAGTCAGTTGATCAATATATATCACAATACCCATTATTTTTTCACGTATTGGGTCCTAGAGGACTCCATTTCAAGAGTACATTGAGAAGCCACCAATGGGATTGGATGACCATTTACTTCTATTAAAATTTTCACATAATTCAAAATTTCCCCCTCACTATACTTGCAAAGATAATAGATTTTACTATTCTTCATAACCATGAAGACAGAATCCATGTTCACTATTCATTTCCACATTCTAGAATATATTTTTTAATCTATTAATGGGAATATTCATGTAACTAAGCCTACAATTCCAAATAATATTCGCAAATATGGTCCTCATAGTGGGCTTTAAAACATGTATCAAGGATATCATGATATCAAAAATCAAAAGATATATACTTCCATTTTTAAATTCTTTGGTTGGTGGTATCCTTTTTTTAACTCACTTCCTAAACTCCAATAGAATTGGATGTAGTCTATCCTGGAGTTACTGGGACAACAAATTAATTGAAACACTTCCCCTACATACGAGGTAAATTCTCGAAATCAGTTGTCTCATCACTAAGGGAATATTCACATTAATTTTTAGCAATACAAGTCGAATGGATTCCAAGATATAGATATTTTCTAGACTCTCATCCACTCCACTTCTATATCATGTTTGTTCTATTAAGAAAAAATCTTTATAGATGTGGACTATATCTAGAATTCTCAAAACTGATATTAAGAATGAGTTTCAAGAGACAAGTGATTTTTATTAATGAATATTTATCATTCCTATGAATAAAGTATAAAACATAAAAATAGTTCGCTTAAAATTCATAATTCCATGAACTAGGATATTTTAGTCCATAAAATGTAGATGTGTTTTTTCATATTTAATTATTATAAATTTTTTATCATTTTTAGTATAGAGAAGTAATCAATTAATAAATTTAGAGGAAAATGAAACATCCACTAAAAAATGAATGATCCTAAAATATGTAATTTTATATTTCCTTTTACATTTTAAATGGATACAAATGGCTATATAAAAATCGTGTATTATTTTTTAGGGCCAATGTTTTGAATTTGAGATGTATAATTTGACCCCGAATTCAATATATGAGTTTTTTATATCCATTGTAATAAAATTACGGTCCAATTGTATTTTTCATGTGATACCAGGCATGATTTAAATTGATCAATGACCCCACACACTCACCTCAATTTCATCTATGTTAAAGATAATTGAGAAGAAGCAACTTCACATTGAGAAGAAATTATAGATTAAAACCCCAAAATATATAACAAATACGTGTAAAAAGTTATTAATTATCTTAAACCTAGAGCACCATGAAAAATATATGACATGTAAAAACAAATTTATTACCAATTTGAACATTTTATATTTCCTCATTGATGTACGATTTTATATTATAAATACTATCATTTCAATGAAAACCCTTTGTAGTAGAGCCCCTCTAGATTGAAAAAGAATGATTTGATGCACTATCAAGACTTGAACGAACACATCAATCCCACCATGAGAGAACATTCGAATTCTTATTATAGTTGATGCACGATTATAATAATATTATTTATTATTACTATTAAATATAAATAATTTTTAACTAATATTAAATGAAAAAAAATTGTGTGGGCATATAGGACTTTTTATTAATTGTATTTTGAATCTTATCCCAAAACAATTATTAACATCTTGAAACAATTCATGGAGCCCATGAAAGAAGTGGATATGTAAAAATGACATAAAAACACACATGAATTCTCACTAAGTATATATTATGATTATCGAATAATATTTTGATGTCATTTTCACACACAATTCAACAACATATTTGCATGATACATCTTTCTTGGACTATCTAAAATAATCTAATTATTACACCAATACCATGGAATGTAATGTAAGGGTTGAGATATAGACATCCCTAAATATAAAATAGGGAAACGCTTCCTTTATATATTCATTAATAGAACGTAATTCAAGACAGAATGATGGTTCCCAACTATTACCATATTATTATCATTATAGTTTATAACAAAATATCAAAGTCTTTGAGTGATGATATGAATTAATAATAATAATTAAGTCAAAATAAAATTACAAATAATTGAAAATAATAACACATGAGGACATAAAAAAAATATGAATTCCTTTACACTGGACTACTCTCATAATATCTCATCATAACATTTAAAAATTTCAAATATTATAAGATAAAGTCGCATGTTATTATGAGTACTTATATTGTACATTTTACATACTATGTGCCCCATAATTTAATATTATCACACCATAGAATAAAATATAATAATATTATCATGACATTTTATAGTTCTTATCATATAAGTGAATTCATATGAACTTTCCTATATGATAGATATTCTAAGACAATTTCACATTAATGTTAGTAAACAACTATTAATATGTAATTAGGTATTAATATTAATATCCTAGAATGTATAATAAAAATAATATACAATGTGGTTTATTCTAGTGAACTAAATCAATTGATAGTCCACTTCGTAAACAAGATATTATTCAAGAGTACAAATATATGGAGACCGAAAAAAATGAAGGATGAGAAACACCCTTTATAAAAACCAATAGAGTTTACCCAAATGAAGTTTTCAATGCATCGCAAGAAATCCAATCCATTATAGAACCCTTATGATACCACTATAGTGTAAGATCATCATGCACAACCAAATAGAATGGGCCACATGTGTGAAAATAATATAATAGAAACACCCTTCTTCTAATGTCATTATTTTTCCTATAAATAGGAACCTTTTAATCTTCATTTAAAACCCTTACTTGGCCTAAACATTGAATGAATCAGAACTATTGACCACATTTTCTTGAAACATAATATTGATTATTTTTTAAAAGTAGATTTATTTTCTAGGAAACACTATGTGTTGTCTCTCATATAGAGTTATGGGTTTAAAGTGTGTATTTGAAATAAAATTGACATAAATAAAAGTGATTCTGAAAAAAAAATATTTATAAAAATAAAATTACATAATTAAATAGATTAATTCATGACAATGTATGTTGTTGTTTATATAATTCTGAGAAAAGGATTTATTGTTATGTTCACTAAAAACCTTGAATATTTCATTATTCTAATACATTCACATAGTTTATTGGAATCCTTTGTTTGAGGGTTACCAATATCTCTACTCCTATATTAACTCTTAAACCAATGATCAAGAACCACACCATAGAAAACAATCATGTTTTCAATGTTTATACATCATGAATAGAGTGAATGCTACCAAATAATACATATTTCTTATTTTTGCATGAGAGAATGAATATTCTTGTGTTTTCCAATGGGAAACCCTAATATTTCTACATGAAAACTCAACCTAATTTATAAGGAAATGAAAAATTGTTTCACATAATTAAACAAATTATATTATATTAATAGGATAATAATGTTAAGATAAATCATTAGTAAAATAATATACTATGAAATACCAAAATAATAGTCGAATAAAAAGTGTCAGAACTCCCTCAAAAGTATGGGTATCTCCCTCAAAATGATTTTCAACCATTTAGCTTTCCAATGAGCAGTGGAGGAGGATAATGTGTAACTTATCCTATATGAATGACACCCCTATGATGATAGTGGACATTAGAACATCATAGATACAGAGGATAATATTTTTGGTCACCTAAATGGAAGATCATTTCTAGTTGTTCAAACGTACATATGTTATTCCCAAGATTCCATTTTGTATGAAATGTGGAAGTAGGTTTTGACACGAAAATATTAAGCAACCAATATGACCATGGTTTTGAGTGGAAATGTAATATTATATTAATTTTTAGAATTCTAAAACGTTATTTTTTCACCTCGCGAATATCACCATTAAATCATTGGCACCATTTAAACATCTAAAACCCTAGATATGGATAAAATATAAAACACATATTTTGACTTCAATAGGATTCAGTTCATTGGACAGAGCAGTTATGTTGGTCCCCATAAGGGAAGAATTGATCTATTTTACCTTTATAATACTTGTATACTAATGAATTTTGATTCATCTGAGGATTTTTCAGACCAATTTGGTGTAAAGATCAGCTGATGTGTCTGTTTGAGTCCACTGGTGTTCTTGGAATCATGCACTGTTGGGACATTTTTTAGTAAAATTTATCATGGGCCTCAAAATCAACTCCTCTTACAATGATATCATCCAAAAAAGTTAAATTATTTTTTCTAAAAGTGATAAGAATAAAATAATTTAATCAAACAAGAAGTATAATTTTTATTAAATATATAATTAATGATACAAAATTAGTTTAACAATGTGATATATGGGTGTAAGTTAATAATAAATCACAAGGCCATCACACTCCCACACCTTATCTTTTTCACTCATAGGAAATGTGACATTTCCAAAATAATAAACATAGAGATTCTGGGATTCATGATGATTTAACATCAAATGAACATTAAATTTGTGATATCAATGTGATTAATGAAAATGTCACTCTAAGGTGTTATTCTAAATGATCATTCAAATGGATGGTTTATAAATTATATGAGAACCAAATTCAAGGAATTGAATGATAAAAATTAGAGAATATAATTTAAAAAAATTCAGTAACACTCTAAATGTGTGTGTGAATACCATTTCATGCTATAAATTCCACTTTCTAACTAGTATAAATAAACTAATTTAAAAAATCTGCTTAAATGATTCTACACACCTAAACCGTCGATAGATCCTTTGTAGTCAAATTTCATGACACAATAAATTAATAATTCCCAAAACTCAATCCTTAATCTCTTGAACTACATATCCCCATATGATATAAATTTCATCAAACCCATCATTTATTTCCTTGGGATTCATTATTCAAATGATAAAATTGAAACAAATCTCACAATCATCACTTTGGCCTTATTTGATCACATAATGACAATAATTCTAATAGTTATAATAGGGTAAAAGGTCAATAAATTATTTTTTACCTTCCCATTTTACCAACCATATTTTTGGGAAAATTATTAATTTTTTTCGAATTTCAGTTTTTTTAGGGTGTTCAATATTCGGATATAAGATACATATGCATAAGTCAGTCCAGTACAAGAATGAAAAAATATTATAAGGAAATAAAGAATGCGAAAATATTTTTTCTAATATCATTAATATTTACCTCATATATATGAGACATTTATTGATTAAAAATATTCATGATTGGGTGAAAAAATGTGCGGAGAAACTAAGTGGAACAATTTTCCCATAAACTACTCACACAAAGTGTAAAATTATTTTAAATGGTTTAAAACTGATAAAATAATTTATATCATAAATAAAACCCCAATTTTCAGGATAAATCCACGCCTTAATTTAATATTCATTCTAAAACACACATTCGAATAGAGAAAAGAAAAAATTTTGAGCAACCTGAAATAGGGAAATTTTAAATTCATTTTTATTAATTTTAATGATTTTGATGGCATCATTATTATTGAATAAGTGGGAAACATTTTCCATGATTATGTGGGAATCAATTTCCTTGATTAATTGGGCATCAAATATAAATATTACATCACAAAAGTAATGCAAAAAATAAATTGGGGAAATTAAAATAATATTTAATAAGTAAAAATGGGAAAAATAATAAAGATGAATAAAATTTATAACTAACTCATGATAAAACACGTCCCCCAAATCCTCGAGTATAATGTGTCTTCACTATAATAACTAATAATATTATAGGGAAGGATAATACCTAGTGGTTTTCACCAGTAGTATGATTCTTGAACACAGAGTTTCTCTATCAGGATCTTTAGAATGGCATCGTAAATGTGCTTCAACTAAATCCCATTAACAATAAAAATTTGTTTAGATTATTTATTTTGAACATTGAAAACAAAAAATGGATAAAAATTAGTAAATTTGTATGGTCCAAACTAGTGGGAATAAATTTTACAAAGGATCTACTTCATCCATTTATTGAAAACGAGGACCACCTTCCCAATATGGAATTTACGATGAAGGGTGATATAGTCATAAACAACCTTGGTTTGATCCTTATAGATTCATGAGTTATCATATGAATCCCTATGAATTTCTCCATGTCTTTAATCTACAACTTACATGGATTACGTCAACCAAAAATATTATATTTTCATTCTTTAATGGTCTAGTTGGCATGGTGCCCTATCTAAATAAGTAGGTGACCACTCTTTCACAAAAAATATTACATTGTGACATTCCAATGGGAGTTTTATAGGTAGTATGAAATTCCTATAGTGAATCATAATGTCTAATAATCCTTTATTTTTTTGATCTATTTTTCACAAAAATATGTATTAAATCACAATATGACACCACATATTGACCAAATGTTTTTGGGAAATATGTCATAGACACAAGATTCCCAACCCATACCGATGGAAAAGTGATTGCATTATTTGGTTCCTGAAATTAGATCACATTTCACTGGTGATGAATCCCGGTAATCCAATCCTACATAAGTGTTGGGTTCTCGAAAATTAAAAAACAATCATGGAATCATAATACATCAGGGAACATTACTCTACCCATTTTTAAATGTAATCAACCACCATAAGAATGTACAAGATGAAAAAGGAAATGGGAAATGATCCCATAAATTCAATGCCCAAAAAATTAAAATTTTATGAAATAGAATGGGCTGATGTGAAATTTAATTTATTTTAGAGGCATTCCCAATTCATTGATAGTAGGATAATATTTACAAAAAATAATGGGTATCCCAAAATAATGTTGTTCAAAGGAGACAAGAATCAAGGTCCTTACAAGGTGTCCATTAGGGACCAAAGTGTCCCCCATAAGCAAGAGTTTGCTACAACCTATGGATAGACTAAAAATCACTTTAGGGAATATAATTTAAGATGAATTGATCACAATATGTTGGCTAATGATAGGGGCTTTCCAAAATGTACTAACGAGAATCATCTTATTAGATGATCATCTTGAATTTTTGTGAAATAAACCAGAATTCATGATGATAACAAATTATTTAAAATTTCACGTTACAATAGAATATCATCAGGTACCTGGTATAATATCTCATATTGAAACATTTCATTTATGGGAATACGGGAGGAAGAGTCACTATACAAGGATGCGAGGACACTAACGATATGGCCATCCAACACATTATATACTTATTTTTATCGCTAATTTCTAGATTAAATTCATGAAGAGGGAGAATCCAACTAATGAGACACGATATGGATTCTAGTTTCTTAAGGATATATTAAAGGGTTTCATGGTCTAAGAACACAATTAGTTTCATATCAAAGAGTTATGACCTAGATTTATTAAAGGAAAACACATTGTAAAGGAATAATTTTTCATTTATGGTGTAGTTTTTTTGGGCATTGTCTAGTTTCTATGAGGTACATGCTATGACATGTAGAGCATGATCAACCCTTTGTGATATGACTCACCGAAATGCATAGTTAGAGGCACCACAATTGACCTCAAATATTAAATACCACCATGGTGCTTGGATTACTAGGGGTGATGTGAGACTCTATTTTCTGTTTTCAAAAGCATACTCACATTATGTATAATATAATTCTATTTTTTGGAGTAATCAGTTGAAGGGAAGTGAAATATTATATACGAATTGAATGAAACGATGATAAATTCTATTTTTACCAATGAAAGACTTCATGTACTTTAAATATTTCAAAAATAGTAGTGAATAAATGACTCCCACTTTTGATTTATCTACTTTTATAGCATCCCCTTAACTGACATGCTCGTGTATTATACCTTGTCATAACATGTAATGGAATTTATCATAATTTAATAAAAGAATAATTTCCAATATAGTGATGTAGGCCATTACCAATAGTAATTAAACATTACTAAAAATTGGATTTATAAATATTGTAATCATTCTTGAATACTTCTAATAAATTCTCCAGGTAATCTAAAAAAATACGTACCATGCATCGATGCAAAGTACGTACAGAATTTTACAAACAAAATAGAATACTCAAATATATAAATGTGATAAAGTAGAAAGTGAAGGTTTTATAATCCTAACCTTTAGGTGAAATTTGGATCTGTTAGTATCATGAATACCAAATTTGAAAATAGTAATAGATCGATCCTTTGTGCCTCTCTTTCGTATGGCCAATGAATTGTAATGGAAAATGGTCATTTATAGTGTTTTGGTTTATTCAGTGATAATCTATATAGGCAAACCGAATATTCTTCACACATGTTGGAAAACATTTATTTTTTTAATTATTAAATTCTAGTATCCATTTTTTATGAACTAAATACAAAAATAAATCCATTTTTTTTTAAATATTGGCGAAATGATTCTAGAATACACTAATTTTATAGCCTCATTTATTTTAGAATATTAGAAGATTGGGATTAGTTGACATTGTGACAACCTCGTTAGTTTTGAATCATCATCTCACAATATATTATGTGTTTATGTTGAGGGTATTAACTATGAATTTCATTGTGTGTGAAAACAAAATCATGTTTATACACCATCAAAATGTAATATAGTTTCAATTCATGCTCTTGAGAGTATGAACTAGCTACGATGAAGCAATTACTATTTTCTATTTCAAGATATAAATATTTCGGATATTGCAGTATAGGTTTAAGTTCAAATTTAGAGGGATTGTTGATTTATGGGAGTGAATGTGGAAGTGAGATTTCAATTATATCATCTAACTACTCAATGGTAATATCCACTCATGGTCAATTAACTTTTAAAAGAATGAAATTGTCATCGGTGGTCATGGAATCCTCAATTCATAATAAATCATAAATTAACAAACATGCCAGACATTTTACAATATCAATAAAAAATTCGATTTATGATTTGTTACACAGAATTTATTACAAGGATGAAAATATATAATGGTGTTCAGTGAAAAAAAATAATAGCTTTCAGCGGATGGGAGTACATAAATAAAATTAACTGAATGTGATGTGTGCTCTTATGAGGGGTTCTTCATGGAATCAAGGATGTTGAATTTGAAAATTTTTCCCCTAAATTCCATAGATAATGTACCATTGAGGAAATTAATTATTGTTTTCTTTTTTTACATTAAATTAATCACTAATATAATTGGGTAATGTTCATTCATCTTATCATATTCAATTATAAGAAAATAAAATTATTCATGAAAAAATTAAAAGTTTCACCCTCATTAGAATATCCTCTAATACACCAACAATGTGTTCTATACTATATTTTTCCTATTGGGAAAGAATTCATATGCACCTCAATTCACAAACCTACAATTAGGATAACATAGAGCGAAGAATCACATTTAGTAAGGCCCCTTGAATCAATCATAGCATATGAAATGAAATACCCCACAATGGAGCGTGGAGTTGAGAATGTTTTATGTTTCTTGTATTTGGTATAAAGGGATTACTCAATAAAAGTTGATATATTCATCCCTCAACTCAAATTTCCATCACCTAAAATTACCTATTGGTGTGTACACATATCCTTGAGAAACTTCTTGTATTATGGTATCTTTTTCACATCATCCATAAGGGTAATTTTAGCTTGTAGTATTTTTAAAATTCCCATGATTTTTTATCCAGTTTGGATTGTTTCTTATTTCCTTGGATGGGTGATAATTTTGGGAAATGGAAGAACAATTGTTAGTATTGAGGCTTCATCAAAATAAACACTCTTCACTTTTGTTGTTCTTCTCTTAGGTTAAGGTTTTCCCTTATTTGTACAATTTTTTGATGGGGATGGTGGTTTCGTCATTATGGGGATATTCTAATGGATAGGTTAGTCTGATTTTTTGTTTTTTTATACTCATAAGGGTTATAGAACTAACATTTCACTTATCCATTGTGTTTAATCTTGGTTGAGAGGGTATTTCACCCGACACATGACATTGGATTTCCCCAAAAAAAATCAAGATGGAAAAATTGGGTTTTTTGTATTGTATATAATATTTGGTGGTTTTTTGAAATATGATATTTTTTCATTGATTTGATTCACCATATATTCTTGGATAGTATTTAGTTTTGGAGGGGGTTGTTTGAAAGTCCTTCATTATAGTTGAGTATTTCTAGGTGAGGGATCACTAGTCTACCCTGGTTGGTTCCATGGTTGTTGAGTTTGGTTTGAAAACCCCCTTACATGTAAGATTGGTTTGGTTTACACCCAAGGTTTGATGAATATTATAGTTCATTCCTAATGGACTGTTTATAGGGTTAGCCAATAAATATTTCATCACATCTTTCATTTTCTCTCTCATTTTAGTGCAATGGTTAAAGTAGTTGGTGTGTAATGAATTGAAACAATAATGTATAGGAGGAGTTGATTGAGATTCTCGATTGGAAATATAATGTTCTCAAAGAATGGTACTAAAATATTCCAACATCATTTCCACCTTATTATTCAATTTATTACTCATCACCTCATGGACATGTCGAATGGGGACATTGGACCTTGAGCTGAATTGTTGAGAGTTTTTTCCATGTTCTCAATTATGGTCCTTACTATGATTGTGGTTTTATGAACTAGTTCACCACCTGTAGTATCATTAATCATGACTTGAAAATAACAATTTAAATATATCCAATAATTCATGAAATGTATCCCCTTTTAACTTTCTTGTCCCATAAATTTCATTCTATTGGGTTTATGTTTTAGGGGAATGAAAATAAATTTCCAGAAAATGGTATTTAATGTCATCCAAGCATCTAATTCGGAAATTACCATAATATAGCCAATATTTTTTGGAATCCTCGTATTAAATAGTGAATTCCATAATATTTACTTGTAATTCATAATCCTTAATGGGTTTTAATGTTTAACACACAATGTGGAATTTTTTAATTTCTTATGTACATATTCTCCGAAGAGACCATGAAACCATGGTAATATGAAACTAAACTAGATTTTAGATCCAAATTTGGTGCTTCACCATTAATTCGAATGTATGCTAGAGATTTCTCTAAATTAGGTGAGGTTATTTAATTCAATTTCAATATATTTGCTTCTATATTATGCATGTTTATTTTATTTTTAATATGGGTACTAGAAGAAGAAGTAGGAGGAGGATTGATAAGTATGTCAATGATTTGTGTTTCATCCTTCAATGGGTTCTCATGTGTTTCGTGGTGTCGCTAATATAGGACCCTATCCGGGTTGGGTTAGAAAGAAATAAAATCTCCCAAAGTATAATTTTTCATGCATATAAGAAACCCAAGTAAGAAATATGGAATCAAAAATATATGTAATGGTGGAAGATGAAAAAAATTATATTAAAAAAATTTATAAAATACAATATTTGTAGAGACCCGAAGCTTAACGTACATGGAAATTACATTAATTTTGCGGAATATATAGTACATAACCAAAACACACACACAAGGACCGTAATAGTTTACTGTCTACGGAAACTCAGAATATAATCTTCTAATCATGGTGAAAAATATTCAACATCTCCCATAAAGATCTTCCGTTTTTTTTACCTAAAATCATTCTTTATTTCCGGGGGAAAAGAAAACATCAAAGGGTGAGCTCAAATTCTCAGTAAGGGTAAACAAAATAAATATCAATCACATCATATTCATAAGAACATATCATTTTAGAAATCTTAAACTGCAAAAGAGATCATAATATCATAACATTGGATAAATCATAGTAGTGAAATGTAATACCAATAATCATAACATAAAACATGAAACATTGTGGCATACACACATAATCATAGAGAATCATTTCTAATTAGTCAAGACTTAATTCCAAGACTATCTTAGTGGACAAAGTCCATTTCAGAACCGAGTTCACTCCTCGTTTCAGTCCTGTTTCACTGAACCGGTTTAGCCTGCCGTTCCAGCCATGTTTATCTCATGGGATATAAAATCTTTACCCAATGAATTGGAGGGAGATATAGGTCCCACCCATCTCATAAGGATACCATTCTTATGTGTGCCAAAAAATCATAAACCATACATCCTAGCATAACCCATGTAAAAAAATGGGAATCTTAAACATCGTGACATCATAAAACAATTCATATATGATAAAAGGAATTCATAAAAATATTTCCATCACAACATAATCAAATCCATGTAATAATAGGTATAGAAACAAAACCCTATATTATCTTAGATGGAAAATAATTTTGATAAAACTCTTGAACTCTATTCTTAAGGAAAATATCCTTTCTACTTCAAAAACATTTTTTTTTCTTAACTTGACATACAATTTTAAACTAAAAGAAGTTGATTAAAAATAAAATTGAAAACGTGTAAAGGAATCTTCTTGAAAATAATTTTCCAAAAATCCATTCATTCTGTATAAGTTAAAAATAACATTCTCCTCGTCCTTTTGTCGGAAAAGTCAAAAAGTACCTCATACAAAAAACGATAAAAGATTCCTTTCATATCTTTTACGAAAAACTCACCAAAGGGTAAAATTGGATTTAAACAATTGTTGGTGGATGGAAATAATATTACATATTGAGGAAACATTTATGTGGATGATAAAATACACCCCATTAAATACCAAAGTATAAACAATCTCGGATAAAAATGAAATTGTGATATTTCCCTTACCTTAGGTCTGATTTGCTTCGTAAGTGTCTGAACCTCCTGTATAATGATTTAAATAATGTCATTGACTTATTCCAGAATCATAATAATTGTTATGATATCATATATGGTTCACTTATGACTTTATATTACCCGTTATTTTGTAAATTCCATGTTAAAGATCATTTTGGGTAAAATGGTTTCATTTGTCGTCCGTGTGTTGACTTGTAATTATTCATATGATTGCTTAGATCATGATTACATAATTCCAGAATATAAAACATAATTTATATATAATATATAATTATAATATACATATATATATTAGATCAGTAAATGGAAAGAAATACACCGTTCATGGAGACGGTAGGCCGTATGTACACATGAACGCTGTTTTCGTTTCCTTATTGAGTTGATTGAAATTAATTAGATGAAATACATATATATACACATATATCAAGTATAATTATTATTTCAGATATTTCATGATTACTTATTATATATACTTTATAATCATTCATGAATGGTTAACCTGGTGAATGAATCTCATCGCGTCGTGGAGACGGTAGTCCGTACGTACGCACGAGCGATGATACCATTCTCATGATCGAGGAATTGTATAGGAGTTTATGTATACTATTTCATAATAAGAATCACTTTACAATTATCATATATAGTTATTATGTACACCATTATACCCATCCAAGTAAGGTGGTGGTGGAAAATAGATTACACCACGACGTGGAGACGGTATTCCGTACGTATGCACGCGCGGTGGTTTCATTTTCCATAGGATGGTTAGATGGTGAAATAGGGTTGTTTCAAAATTATAATAATATATCATTATATGAGTTATACTGATTTTATTACTTCATAATTAAACAACCTAAGATGAAGAAGTGGAAGAAGAAATAATGTTGAAAGAATTGGTAATGGTCATTACCTCTTCTTTGAAGCGCCTCTTAGAGTCCTCCTCTTATGGAACTAACATTGGTCTTTGAAAAAGAACAGAAACTCTAGTATGTTTCTAGTGATGTTTAGAAGAGAATTTGGCAGGGTTTGGCTGAGCGTGAAGTCTCAAAGTGGCGTGACGAAGAGAGGGAGGAGGTGCCCTTTTATAAGGGAGCAGAGGGGCACCTTTGGAATAACAAAAAATATTATTTTATTATAAAGACAAATTCTGTTCTAAATAGATCCAAATTAATTTATTTCAAATATAAGGTGGGTATGGGTCGCAATCCTCTCATCCAATAGAATTTGGACAAGTTTAGTTTACTATTTCAACCTTATCCTTTAGTTTTAACTTTAGGTAAGATAATTTTACTTTTACCGTGTCTTTTTGTGTTCTTACACTATAAGGTCAATAAACTTACTATAACATGTAAAACGAACCCCAAGTTGTTTATTATTAGTATATATTACCTTATCTAACTTATTTGGCCAATCCTTAGATTTTTAGGAATAAAATAACAATTAATAATATAATATGTTTTTAAAAACTATTTTATGTCAATTTTGACACTATTTAGTAATTGATTTTTGTAAAACTCATAATAGAATTATTAGTTCGAAAAAGTTAATTAAATCATTAATAACATGTCTTATTAACCTATAAAATTAGTTTAATTCATAAAAAGTCTCAAATTACATTTATTTTGGTATTTATAACATCAATTATGTCAATATTTAATTAATAAGATAATTAATGCATCATCTTTGTGTCATAAAAAAATTAACTTATTTAAAGTCTAAAAATTACAAATAAAATCTCTTTATGTATGAAATCTCTTTATCATTCTAATGAATATTTGTAATCGAATTTTTCTTATGTATAACCCTATATTAAAACTGATTTTTTATTAAACTATGATTTTAACTATTTTAACCCTTCTTTAAATAAATTACTAATAAATGTCCTAATCTAATCCAAGTGGGCCTAAATGGTCATATATTATTTATAAGGTTTTTTTGGTATAATTACACTTATCTTGTAGAATTAGGACATGTGTTAGGATAATAATAATATCATTTTTACTCTTAATTACCCTATTTACTTTTAACCGTGGTTAAATAAAAGTTACTATTCACCAAAAATTATTTTCATCTCATTGAACCAAATTTTACTTACTGACATCAACCGTGTCTCTTGGAGTATTGAAATTCCACTCACAGAAGTGGTAAAATTATGTTTTATGAAAAATTCATTTTTTTGACTACCACTTAGTGGTTTCACAATTCATCAAAAATGAAAGTTTCCAGAAAGATACAAAAAATTAGGCCTAAGATATATATGATATTATGAACTCAAAAATGATGTCTATTTTACCAAATTTAAACTATATCAGTTGCATTAGTTAATTTAAAAATTAATTCCCGTCATCAAAACAAATAGCGTGTTCTTAAGAGATAGTAACTATCAAAAGATTGACACTTGTTTATGTCTTGTTCATATGTGAAATTACATCCAATGACCAAAATTTTATTAAATTATAAAAATATATTATAAATATAATTCAAAACCACTCAAATTAATAATATATCACTATTAATTATTTCAATTAAAAATGTTGTTTTTAATTAAAATTTAGTAATTTTAACTATTCATCAGAAAATGAAAGTTATCTGAAAAGTACCAAAATTTCACCCTAAGCTATTTTCGATATTTGAAATCCAAAAATAAAGTCCATTTTGAAAAATAAAATTTAAGAAATTTCAAAAAGTCATTATTACTATTCATAACGGCTAGTTTTAATAATATTTTAATAGCATATCGTTGTTTAGTGAAACTCGGTATTGCGTACTACACGCGCTATCAAGAAAGATCGTGATTGCGTATAATGCAAGGCAAGTCAAGGATGTTTGTTGTGCATGATCATTTTGGTGTAGCGTACAACACAAGATATTAATGAAATTAAAAAGAATATTTTTCATAAAATATTGGGGTGTTACATTCTACCCCCCTTAAAATGAATTACGCCCTCGAAATTCGTCGGGGTTATAAATGGTTTACTACTCGAAGGTTTCTTTAATAGAAACCCACAACGTAAAAAGTAATACCAAAACCAATCTTTAAAAACAAAAGTATGAAACGTAATGGTCACCCAAATAAACTAATCACTGTGTTTCCACATAGGTGAAAATATGGATATGGAAGAGAAATCTAACCATCATGTTCTGATGGAGAGTGGTAGAGAACATGGCTATAGAAAAGCCAGCAATCACAAAGCCATAAATTTGAGACGATCTAAGATACCATCTGATTCATCAGATATAAGAGCACTAGGAAAATTTTTTTTTGGTTTTCAATATCATATCCCTAAGGTTGATGAAATTGGAATTAGAAGAAATTGTTTCGTGAATTTGGTACAGTCTCACCGTTGGTCGTTCTTTGGACAATTTACACTTCATATCTTAAAGAAATGAAGTTGAATTTGTCATTCGTGATGTGTTAGCAGATCATGTGATAGAATGATGGGTCATTCCATCTCTCTCAAACAAAAGGTTAGAATAGTTATCAAAAAATACGTAAGTCCATCTATAGTGAGATTAATCATATATAGTTCCTAAAATGTTTTTATACTTCTTATATCATACTGCTTAATATAATAAAACTAGTTTCTACTAAACAAGGACTTCTTGTAGGCCAATGGATTTACTCTTAATTGCCCATTTTCTAAAGCTATATTACTATAACATACCATCAATAATATCGAAAAAAGTTTTATCCTAACTTATGTCCAACATAATCCATTCCAATCTTTAGGCATATCTAAAATACTTCTCTCCAAGATCATAGTATAAAGAAAATGATAACATGAAATGTCACATAAAAATCACCTGAATGCCATCATTTATCCCCCATATATCATAAGATATATCTTGTTGGTCAAATTAAAAACATGTGAATACCTTAATCATCTATTCTATTGATGAATGAATACCCATTGAACCTTAGTGAAAACATGAATGCAGTTAAAAGTTAACACTTTCCACAAACCAAAATCCTAAAAATTATTTATACTCAAACAATGATATCACTTAGTACTTATATCAATCATGAGACCATGAATACAATAAAACATCTCATTATCTTCTTATCCCTTCATTATGCGCATATCATCTGCTTACCAAAAATATCTCAATCACTTTCCATGGTTATCGGTACCATAAAATTATTGAAAACCACAATAGACCTGTACATAAATATTCCAATATTCCACGATACTATATACAACATTATTTTTGAATCCCATTACATAAACACTTAATCATTGCACCACATCATTGTCATATTCAACATCACCAATAGTGATCACATGTGACCTCCCTTTTTCCTTTTCCTTAAGTGGTTTCTCATGTTGTTCATCACTAACCATTGCATTAGGGAATTTATTAGCATAATGCCTCATTTCCTTGCACTTGAATCATTGATGTGTTGGTGGTGCGTTCACTGCAGTCTTTTCTTTATTTACATTATTATAAACCCTTTTTCCATTACTTATACACTTAGCTGCTCAATGACCTTCTTTTCCACACTTAAAACATTTTCTAGTCCCTTTAAGACAATCTCCACCATGCTTCTTTCCACACATTGAGCATAATGAAACATTCATCTTCTTTTCACCATTATTCTGATATTTCTCCTTGAACTCCATCTATCGTTTCTTGTCCAAACTATGAGATGGATAAGTAACACCAACTTCCATTTCTACCTTGATAGCACAATGCACAATTTCTTCATAGCTACTGTATTCTCTTATAGCTAATTCCCTTCGAAGATTTGGTTTTAAGGCACTGAAAAATCGATCAACTTTACATTCAGGTTGGATGATAAATCTAGATGCATACCTTGCAAGCCTTGTAAAATTCGCTTCGTATATACCAACAGATTCATCATACTTTTTCTTTAGTTCAAGAAACTTTTTCTCCATCTTTGTTCGAAGAATACGAGGGAAGTACTTATTGAAAAATAAGTTCTTGAACTCATCCCATTCCATGGAATCAATTTCATATCTTGGCCTCGTATTCTTGGTAAGATTTCACCATTGATCAACATCACCTTCCAAACAATATACTACTAAGATGACATTATCATGTTCATAACATTGAAGAACTGAAAATATCTTTTCAGTGGTACTGATACATTGTTCAACAACAAGTGGATCAGAAGACCCACTGAAAGAAGGTGGGCATTTCCTAATGAAGGACTCAATATAATATTGTTCCCTTATTTGCTCATTTGGAAGTCCAGAATGATTCATAGATTGTGTAAGTATAGCAATAAGATTTTTCACTCCATCTCCCATAACATTTGTTTGTTCAGGAGGACAATCATTGCATTGTCCATTACATTGATCAACACGGTTCCTTCGGGTTCCATCCATCATCTAAAACCCAAAAATAATAGTGTGAGAGGAAAAAATCACGCTTGGGAAAACAACATAATAAAGGGGGAGTACCTTCAATATCTAACATCTTAGGTTACCATAATTTTAGTACTATAACCTATACTTATACATAACATTAGGTACATCCCTATACATACCATAGAAATATCTATAGGGATCTCACTAAAGTTCTCGCATCCTAGTTTCCAAAGGGTGACTAAACCATTCCTCTGACACCAATTTTAGAGACCTGAAGCTTAACATACATGGACATTACATTAATTTTTTGGAATACTTAGTTCATAACAAAAACACACACACAAGGACCGTAATAGTTTAGTGTCTTTGGAAACATGGAATATAATCTTTTATTCATGGTGAAATATCTTCAACATCTCCCATAAAGATCTTCCCCTTTTTTACCTAAAATAATTCTTTATATCCTGGGGAAACGAAAACATAAAAGGGTGAGCTCAAATTCTAATTAAGGGTAAACAAAATAAATATCAATCACATCATATTCATAAGAACATAAGATTTTTGAAATCTTAACCTTCAAAAGAGATCATAATATCATAACATGGGATAAATCATAGTTGTGAAATGTAATCCCAATAATCATAACATAAAACATGAAACTTTGTGGCATACACACATAATCATAGAGAATCATTTCTTATTAGTCAAGATTCATTGCCATGACTATCTTAGTGGACAAAGTCCATTTCAGAACCGAGTTCACTCCTCGTTTCAGTCCTGTTTCACTGAACCGGTTTAACCTGCCGTTCCAGTCATGTATATCTCATGAGATATAAAATCTTTACCCATTGCATTGGAAGTAGATATAGGTCCCACCCATCTCAAAATTATACCATTCTTATGTGTGCCACAAAATGATAAACCATACATCATAGCATAACCCATGTAACAAAAATGGGAATCTTAAAAATCGTGACATCATAAAACAATTCATATAAGATAAAGGAATTAATAAAAATATTTCCATCACAACATAATCAAATATATGTAATAACAGTGATATAAACAGAACCCTATATTATCTTATATGGAAAATAATTTTGATTAAACTATTGAACTCCATTCTTGAGGAAAATATCCTTTCTACTTCAAAATTTTTTTTCCTTTCTTAACATGTCATACAATTTTAAAATAAAAGAAGTTGATTAAAAATAAACTTGAAAACTTGTAAAGGAAGCTTCTTGGAAATAATTTTTTAAAAATCAATTCATGCCGTATAAGTTAAAAATAACATTCTCCTCGTCCTTTTGTCGGAAAAGTCAAAAAGTACCTCGTATGAAAAACGAAAAAATATTCTTTTCATATCTTTTACTAAAAACTCACCGAAGGGTAAAATTGGATTTAAACAATTTTAGGTGTATGGAAATAATATTACATATTGATGAAACATGGATGTGGATGATAAAATACACCCAAGTAAATACCAAAGTATAAACAATCTCGGATAAAAATGAGATTGTGATATTTCCCTTACCTTAGTTCCGATTTTCTTCATACGTGTCTGAACCTCATGTATAATGATTTAAACAATGTCATTGACTTATTCCAGAATCATACCCATTGTTATTATATCATATACGGTTCACTTATGACTTTATATTACCCGTTATTTTGTAAATTCCATGTTAAAGGGATTTTTGGGTAAAATAGTTTCATTTGTCTTCCGTGATTTGGATTGTAATTATTCATATGATTACTTAGATCATGATAACATAATCCCAGAATATAAAACATGATTTATGTATGCTATATATTTAGAATATACATATATATAATAGATCAGTAAATTGAATGAAATACACCGTTCATGGAGACGATAGGTCGTACGTACGCATGAACGTTGTTTTCGTTTCCTTATTGAGATGAATGGAATTAAGTAGATGACATACATATATATACACATAAATACAGTATCATTATTATTTCATATATTTCATGATTAATTATTATATATACTTTATAATCATTCATGAATGGTTAACGTCGAGAATGAATCTCATCGCGTCGTTGAGATGGTAGTCTGTACGTACGCACGAGCGATGATATCGTTCTCATGATCGTGGAATTGTATTGGAGTGTATGTATACTATTTAAGAATCAATATCAATTTACAATAATCATATATAGTTTTTATGTACACCATTATACCCATCCATGTAAGGTGGTGGTGGAAAATAGATTACACCACGGCGTGGATACGGTATTCCGTATGTACGCACGGGCGGTGATTTCGTTTTTCGTAGGATGGTTAGATGGTGAAATAGGGTTGTCTCATACTTATAATAACATATTATTATATGAGTGATACTGATGTTTTTACTTCATAATGAAACAACCTATTAAGAAGATGTGGAAGAAGAAATAAAGTTGAAAGAATTGGTAACGGTCATTACCTCGTCTTTAAAGCGCCTCTTTGAGTCCTCCTCTTAGGGAACTAAAATTGGTCTTTGAAGAAGACCAGGACCTCTAGGATGTTGATAGAGAAGTGGATAAGAGACTTTGGCAGGGGTTGTCCGAGCTTGAAAGCTCAAAGTGGTGTGAGGAAGAGAGGGAGGAGGTGCCCTTTTATAAGGGAGGAGAGGGGCACCTTTGGAATAACTAAATATATTATTTTATTATAAAGCCATCTTCGAGTTTAAATAGCTCCAAATTGATTTATTTCGAAGATAAGGTGGGTATGGGTCAAAATCATATCATCTAATAGAATTTGGACAAGTTTAGTTAACTATTTCAACCTTATCATTTAGTTTTAACTTTAAGTTAGATAATTTTAATTTAACCGTGTCTTTTTGTATTCTTACACTATAAGGTTAATAAACTTACTATAACAAGCCAAAAAAACCCCAAGTTATTTATTATTAATATATTTAACCTTATATAAGTCATTTGTTCGATCCTTATATTTTTAGGAATAAAATAACAATTAATAATATAATATTTTTTTAAAAAACTATTTTATGTCAATTTTGACACTATTTAGTAATTGATTTTTTTTTAAAAAATCATAACAAAATTATTAGTTCAAAAAAAGTTAATTAACTCAATACTAACATGTCATATGAACCTATAAAATTTGTGGAATTCATAAAAAGTCTCAAATTACATTTAATTTTGTATTTATAACATCAATTATTTCAATATTTAATTAATAAGATAATTACTGCATCATCTTTGTGTCATAAATAAATTAACTTATTTAAAGTCTAAAAATTAAAAATAAAATATTATTATGTAGGAAATCGTTTTATATTTATAATGAATATTTATAGTCGAATTTATCGTATGTATAACCCTGGATTAAAAATGCATTTCATATTAAACTTTGATTTTCACTATTTTAACCCTCTTTAAATAAATTAATAATAAATGTCCTAATCTAATCTAAGTAGGCCTAAATGGTCATATTTTATTCCTAAGGTTGTTTTTAGTCTAATTACACTTGTCCAATAGAATTAGGACATGTGTTAGGGTAATAATAATATCACTTTTACCCTTAATTACCCTATTTACTTTTAACCGTCATTAAAAAGTAAAAAGTTACTATTCAGCAAAAATTATATTCATATCATTGAACCATATTTTACTTACTGACATCAACCGTGTCTTTCAGATTTTGGAAATTCCACTCACAGAAGTAGTAAATTTATTTTTTATGAAAAATTCATTTTTTTAACTACCACTTAGTAGTTTCACTATTAATCAAAAAATAAAATTTTCCAGAAAAATACCAAAAATTTGGCCTAAGCTATATCTGATATTATGAACTAAAAAATGAGTTATATTTTACCAAATTCAAAATATATCAGTTGCATTAATTAATTTAAAAATTAATTCCCGTCGTCAAAACAAATATCATGCTCTTAAGAGATAATAACTATCAAAAGATTGACACTTCTTTATGTTTTGATTAAATGTGAAATTACATCCAACGACCAACATTGTATTAAATTTTAAAAATATATTCTAAATATACTTTAAAACCAGTCAAATTAATAATTTATCACTATTAATTATTTTGATTAAAAATGTAGTTTTTAATTAAAATTTAGTAATTTTCACTATTAATCAGAAAATGAAAGTTATCCGAAAAGTTCCAAAATTTTACCCTAAGCTAATTTCGATATTCCGAATCCAAAAATGAAGTCAATATTGAAAAATAAAATTTACAAAATTTCAAAAAGTGGTTATTACTATTCATAACGGCTAGTTTTAATAATATTTTAATAGCATATCGTTGTTTAGTGAAACTCAGTATTGCGTACTACACGCGCTATCGAGGAAGGTCGTGATTGTGTATAATGAAAGGCAAGTCAAGGATGTGTGTTCTGCAAGATCCTTTTGGTGTAGCATAGAACACAAGAAATTAATGAAATTAATAATAATATTTTTCTTAAAATATCGTGGTGTTACAATATTAAAAATAAAACACAAAATCAATGAGCTCCCTAGTAATAGCGCTGAAATGTTACTATGATTCATGAAACATCATGTTTATTAGGTTTTTAAGGTTAATTTATAGTCATAGGAGGCCCTATTGTAGGACCTTGACATATTGGAAGCATGTTATGGGTGGTTCCCAATTTTTCATTTTCCCATAATCATTGATCAATTTGAGATCTATGTGACGATGAATGTCATGATCCACTGAATTGAATCAATGAAATATACAATAGAAAATAATGTCAGAAATTAGAGATTGTAGATCGACACATATTATTTATTATTAATTTAATTAGGTAAATAATTACATTTATGGAGTTAATTCCTCATTGGAGAATCCAGTGATAGATTTGTAGTGCACTATCATTGCGTTGTGGAAACCATGATTACATTTCGTCTAGTGGTGATCCGCACACGATTTAAGAATATGTCGATCTTGCCTATGGAGTCACTGTGATCTATCAAGGAATATCCTTGTGCTTGGGTCATCCCTCTCAATTTCCTCATGAATTTCTTCCAAATCATTCTCCTTGATCGAATAATATCTCACTGGTCATGGGAGCAATCTGGATGAAGTGAGCTCTCTAGGCTTGAGAGGATTCTACATGATTTTTCTGCACAACAAAATTGGATTATATGAAAAATTATATAATGGGTATTTATATATCTAGGGTTATAATTATATAAATGAACATGTTCTCTTAATTATTTTTATAATCCTATAAAATGCCGCCTGAAATAATAGTAGTAATACAATTGTTTCCCAACATGATTCTAACATGTTAATTGTAATTAAACTTTATTTAATTAAATAATATTCATTGTTTAACATTTCTCACCGAAACATTAAACATATTCATCCATTCCCCCACAATATTAATTAGGCCTTGAATAATGACTATTTATTTATTAAATAAAGATCACAACATTTTTCACCTATAAATGAATTTATATTTTATTTAATATATAAAAAATAAAGATTTATTAAATATTCAAATCACAATATACTCTCTCTAATAACTTATTAATGAATAAATTTTATCAGTAATACATGATTAATTATTAACCCACACATGGGAATAATATTTATTCAAACAATTTGATAATAAATACTAATATATTATTTAACTGAGATTGTTGAAACTCTAGTGTATGAATCTCTAGGACACTTTGTCAGTAACATTAGGGGAATTGGGATAATTTCAAATAATATAATCTAGAATCAGACCATGTCACCCATATAAAAATAAGTTAATCCCACAATTACATGTCACTAAATACAGATGCTTAACATGTGATATATTTCATTTATCAGAAAATCTCGAACCAAGAATGCTGAATGCCGGTTCCATCAACATATATCCTTGATTTATCATTCTATGGATTTTCGAAACCTGGTCATTCCTATTGAACACCATGTACATTTATTTTTTTAGGCATTAGGCTTTTTACCAAAGGGTATGAGATATAAACTTATATTAATGAACATATGGGATAAATCCTTTCTCCCATTATTTATTAAGACAATATTTCTCATGGAACACCCAATATATCCTACCTCACCGCAAATATTTTTCATCATAGCTTTCTTCAATATCAAAAATTAAATTACTTGTTATATTTAATGATAATATTATTAATAACTAATGACCAATACACACATCCGTAGATAATAACATCCAATGACACATATAAATCTAGATTTCTTACTGGTGGGTCCTCTTCTCATAATATACTACAGGCTATTACCAAAGATATACACAATGGGAAGATGGATGAATTTCAAAAGAGTCTCTACCCCTAATACCCTATATCATTTATTTATTTCAAATTATATCATCCGACTATAGAATATATATTCAGAGGTGTGTTGATGCACTACCAATTTCACAAACTAGTGGGGATCTACTATAAAATTTTCGTGTGACAGACAATCTTAAGACATTATCACAAACTATATTAAAAAAAATAATCATGATTTTAGAAGCAGATTATGAATATTAAAGAAAATTATTACATGTTATCATAAAATAAATATAATTTAGTTCTAGTGCAAAAACTACAATAGAATCAAACATTCACTAGATCCAACTACTAACAACCATCAGTACGCTATCTCTCATAAGATAATAATTCTTTTTGATATAGGAATTTAGTCAAGGGGTCCACCATGTTCTCTTCCCTGGGTACTGTACTGACTCCAACATCACCCCTTTGAAATAAATACCTCAATAGGTGATACTTCTGCAGTATTATCACAATACAATATGATTGGGACTTAACTATTAGGAACCACATCAAGCTCCGAGAAAAAGTTCTTAATCATAATAAATTCCTTTACCACACCGGAAGCCTATATATACTCATACTATGCAGTATAATTATCGAAAACTGTATAATTTGAACTCTTCCAGCTCACACCTCTTCTGTTGAGATAGAAATCATATCATTATTTTGAATTCCGATCATTCTAATCTACCTAAAAACTAGCATCAGTATATCCCATGATGACCTGCTACTCATCTACTGCATACACTAGAAACATATCCTTTATTATTCTTAGATACGTAAGGATAGCCTTCATTGTAGTTTGATTTTGTTCTATTGGATCTTTATGATATCTTCCTACCATGCTCAGTTCATCAAAAACTTAATGTCCAGTATATAACATGGAGTACATGATTGATCCTATCACAGAAGCTTATGGGATCTTACTCATAATATCATTCTCTTGTTGTTTATGAGGAAACATTTAATTATATAGATGTAAAATTTGGGACACTAGTACCAATCTATTTTTGGATTGTCCCATAGTTAATATCCTTAGTTACTAGTAAATATATTTACTTTGAATTATTATAATAATCCTCTTAGATCTATCACAATTGACCTTGATCCTAAGAGTATAGGCTGCTTCAACTGTGTACATTAATGAGAATAACTTTTTCAACCCATCCTTAACAAACTTGAAGATTGGTAGGTCATTTATATTAAGTAATAAGTCATCAAAATATATAACTAAGACAACAAAAACATTCCCATTAATTGTTTTGTAAACACATGACTCACATTTGTTCATTATGAAACAAAATTATTTTATCGAATCATCGAATTGAATGTTCCATGATCAATATCCATGCCGTAAACCATAAATGTATCACTATAACTTGAAATTATTTTTCGAATCCCATGGAGACACAAACCATTATTGTTTTTTTCACATAAACAAAAAAATTAAAATATAAAAAATGGGTAAATGAAATAAAAATTAACGAGACATATTGATAAGGTTAAATATTTTAAGGATTTCTTATTGTATTAATATTTTACATATGTTTAAAATGTATTTAGTTGGAATATGGCTTCCATACCATGGTTCCAAAAACATAATAGCAATAATTAATTTCTTATAAATAAATATAATTGTTAAAATACATTTTAAAATTATAAAAAATGATATGTTTGATAAAAATCTGTAAAAATTGATGTGATGTATGTAGTAGGAATTATCGGATAATCTGTCGGTGAGTTGATAACTGCTACTAAGATCATTTGAAAGTGATTTAAATTCCAATAACCCTCAATAAGAACCTATTAATCACTTGAAAAAACACATTACTAAGAAAACCAATTACCTAATCACCATAAATATACCTAGAAAGATCAGGACATCCAAAATGTAAAGAAATGTCACGTGATCAGTAATATAGATTATCTTAAACTCATCAACTCCAAAAACAATAGAATATTATGAAGTAATCAACCTTAAATTCAATACGATAAATATATGTACCCTAGATAAATATGAATCTCTATAACCTTCCATCAAAATGGCGATAGAAGAAGTGAAGAATGCACATATGAGCATTTTTGATATTAGAGAGGATAAATTCCTATGGATTATATTGAATTTTATCATCCCCCATTGGGTGTCTTTTCTAGATCCCAATTAAATTAGAAAGAAGTATGCAAAATAATATAAATTTCAATGTAGTTAAATAGATGTAGGATCTTAAAATATATTATACATAAAAATTATCACAGATATATTTTTCAAGATATAAGAGGGGAGCATAACGAATACCTAAGAGAGGTAAACTAATGATATTTTAGATTTCTTAGAAGTATGTTACAAAATTGAATTAAAATGGGAAAAAAATATATTGGTGAAATGTCTAAATGGAGCTCAATGATATTTATTTTTGGCGTAGGTCTAACAGTTACCCACCAAAGGGATATTAAGTATTCAGTGGTGATACATAGAACACTAACATATACATCTCTCACTAGTTATCTGATACTTCCCCACTAAGTAATTGGTAAATCATGAAACATATAACTATTAGTATTACCACATCTATACTACCCTAAAATCAAACCTGGACACTTTGATAATAATCAAAAATTAAATTGAAAGAAAAATAACATGAAAAATAATTTTCAAACACACAGTATAATCATAATATTTTGATTAAAATAATACACCCTCATTAAAAATCAAAAAATCCAACCTACCCATTTCTAAAATATTATAATCACATGCTTATGAAATTGATGAAATATATAACAAGTAAATATAGAAATTAATGCTAAATCCTCACCTCCACATGAATTATCCTCTATGAGAATACCCAAAAAAATTACATAATGATTCACTACCATGAATCTGTAAAATATATTTTTATTCAATAATTCAATTCATGCCATTTTTCACATTAATCATACTCAATTATGTCAAATAAACCAATTTCAGAAATCTAAATTTTTAAATTGTGATTTTTTTTAAATATTTGATGAAAAATAATCCTAAAATTTAATTTAAATTATATTATACTAGTACTGTATTATGGAATCCACATTCAACCCAAATCACGAAAAATATCCAGAATTAAGAATTTACTATTATAACACAAGTATAAAACCAAACTGAACACTGTTATTTCTATGAGTATATCCTAAATCCTAAAAAAACTAAAACTCTATGTAATATCAACACTAATGTATAAACCATCATCCCTATAATACTATATATTACATCAAACAATCCAAAAATATATCATTTATACTACCTATATAAGAATCCCTCAAATTTAACATTTTTGTATCTACCATTAATTTACTACTTATAAATGACATATATTAAAAAAGTAGGTTATATAAAAAACAATTTCCAGTTAAAAATATATAAATCAATTTAGTATTAAAAATAACAGACAGTACAGAACAATTAATTTTTAATATTCTTGGGTAGAAGAGTTATTTCCCAACACACCTCTTATAACCTCTTGTTCCTTGATGACGAATTAAAATATGATAATATAACAGGATTAATTTAATTTTAAATTTAAAAAAGAATTATATTTTAAAAACAAATTTCCATTCCATTTTTAAATTCACTGATTACGTTTATTAATATTCAACCCTTTATAAACCCCTTTAATAGTAAATGTTTCTTCTAATATGTTTAAAATTTTGAATAAAAATGATTAAACAAAACATTTTTCATAACACTGAGGGACATAAAAACTATTGTAAGAGAAAAAAATCCCTCATAAATAATATCTCTATTTATAATATATTAATATTATATTAATATCGTGACATTATTATTTTTTATATCAAATTTACATTACTCGATTATAATGATAAATTCAATATAATTACACATGTTGAATGTCATAGATTTTCCTTTGACATGACTCAAATGGAATGATTACCATGTTTTATTGAATTACATTGGAAAATAATTTAAAATAAGTTCAATTCATTGGTAAATAAAAATTTTAATAGTAAAAATATATCATCATTTTAGGAAATATACAATAATACAAAACCGACCAACAGGCTAATCAATTTATTAATTAGAATAAAGAAACATAACAACATTATTTATAATAAAATAATTTTAGTACACAAAATCTTTGTCAACAATTTTTTTTAAACAATGAGAAATAAAATTTCATTATTCATATAAATTACAATAAAAATGTAATTATCAAGCTATTTGATAATATTCAATCACAAAATACAGATTATTATAATTAGTCAAAATGTTATCATAAAACAATGGAATGCATTATACAATTTATTATTATTTTAAGAAGAATATATATCATAAAAATAATCATGACTATCTCAATAAAAGGATTCAATCTTTGGTTAATTTTGACATATTCTTCACTAGTATATGTACTTGCAAAAATAATATACATATTTATTATTAATATATTAGTAAATGAATAATTTATTTTCTCCCAAATAAATCTATTAAAAACAATAAAATATATAGTATGGAATGAAATTAATTATTTTCCTACCTATGAATATCTAAACCAAATCATGAACCCAAATAGTGGATCACTCCATGTCAATTATTCATTGAAAGTATCAATTTCTAGGATTACATGATAAATAATGTAAAATAAAATTATCACTTGTTCACATAATTCATGAAAAATACCGTGATATGATTTGATAACCAAATATATCACCATAAATAATATATTGATGACTTTTATTTAGTTATATATTACAGAATTATTTTCATTGTATCTATATACGAAAAAATGAAATCCCATTAATCCTAAAACACCATTTTTTGTAGTTTTTCTGATTATGTATCCTATTATAACATATGACACCTAAATAATATATCTTAATTATCATAAAACAATACATAAACTCTATTGGATAGTTAGTATTATTACGGTTGAATATATTTAATTTGTGAAGTATATTGCGGCTATTAATTGATTTATGTAATGAAAAGTTGTTACTACAGACATGGAATAACACATACATAACTGAAACATTCGGAATATTAATCTCTAAAAAAATTGGTCCAAATAAAAATTCCTAGGAATGTAATAAAACATATTAATTTCTATAAATTCATTACTAGAAGACTATGAACCATTTAAATTACTAATAAAACCCACTTTATGGTGAATGTGTGTTCTATTTATAGCATAAGGAAGGTGACTCCACAATGAGACTAGTTGATTAATCCACCAATAACTCCGATAAAATTTAATAGGTATATCTATAATTTAGTTATAAATATGAAATATGTTCTTAATATGAAGAATAATTTAAGAAGATCCAAAAATTACCAACATACTAATGTACACCTTAAATTCATCAAAATAATTTATTAATTTATATTGAATTTTTTATGTATAGAGTGCGAAAAAGATACTCAATTGTGACTCAGCAATGATTTCTCATTGCAATAGTGATATAATGGATGTATAAATAAAAAATAATACTTTTAATTTATATATAATAAAATAATATTTGTAATTAAAATCATATAATTTTAGAAAAACATCATTCCTTCAAACCATAAATATATAGAAGATGGCATCTTTAACTAAAAATACCTGGTGGTCCAATGAAATTAATACAATCTTGAAGACATGAATGAGATCTATGACTATAATTATGGAATTCCCAAATGGGTGATTTTATAAATAACTATATATTACATACACATTTATATATATTCACACAAATATATGAGTTAGGTGTGAAAAAAGTTTGCATCATATGGACCTCTTATAAGAATAATAAATTAAGCCCAAACATTATGGAAATTATCATGAACATACTCATCAGGGTGAAATTAACTTGTTGTAGTCTAAGAGTCACACCCTTGTCCCACCACCAATAGGATAGGGGCTAGAAACCAATGATGAGTAGGAATATCATACCCATACGGGGCCTTAGCCAAAACTACATGTACACATGTACACATCACCAAAATACTCTAATTTTTTAATCTTAAAATAAAAACGATACACAAATTCATTCATACATCTATATCATACTTCAATGTGTGAATAAATAATGATATTTCATAAAGGATGTATTTTAATCCCAAAAATGATGTAGAAACAGTACAGCCTATTCCAATTGAGGGAAATACGGTGAAATGAAACTCGTAGAACGAACAATGATCTTTGTATTGAAATATCTCTCTTACATATCTTAGTCCTCCGATAAAACTATCATAAATCAATTTGATTTAAAAAAAAGACATGTTAGGTTATATCATATGCATGTTTGAGTATAACAATGAAAATATGGACAACTAGAATTCACCAATCATAATGTATCAAGATAGTATTCAACTCATCATCAAAAGGAATTCCAATCAAAATATAATAAATAATAAAATAACCATGATATAAACATGATACACAATATGTATATTTGTAATTTCAAAATATTCATGCAAAAATAGTATTCATTATTTGGGGTATATGTTAATGCTCATCTGATATAACTCACTCATCGATTTAGATAACACTGATTATGCTCATCTGAGAGGTCATACTCATTAGTAATCACTATGATATAGTAAAAACTGAAAATTTTAAGATTTTCATATACATATTGGGGATCTAACCTAAGGAAAATAGGGGTTATTGATCCTAAATAGGACATCATGATATGATGGGGATCACATGACCTGGTAGTTCTTAATGTGATTCTTGAACCATCATAACAATGATGAAAACATGATAGAGTTTCACCCCTCATATATTCAGGGGGATTTATGATATCCATCTAAAACTAATCCCACAGATGGTATCACATCCAAATATACATATTTGATGCCTCACAATTCCCTCATATTTATAGACCCAGTGGATGAAACTAAAATATATTGGTCCCAACTATGAATTATAAGGGAATATAACAACCATAAAAAAAAGTACATGGAATATATTGAGGTATACTTGAAATGTTTTGGATACCCTAAGTATTCATAAATAATCGGAACCATGACTATAGACTATAGACCATAACAATTTAATGTATTCATTATAGGGTTACCTGCATATATTTGGGTACCCAAGATCTGTCTGAGTTAGGACTATTGTAATTTATTATATAGACGCGTGTGTACCATGTTAAGTCGATATATCATGGATATTCGCATATACATGTCTATTTATACATACCCTAACTATGTATTATTATATTAACCTGCCTATATATTCAGGTCATTAAGATATTTATAGCTGTGTAGATACATGTGTACCTCAAGGGTACATGCTCAATCACCTCGAATGGGTGACACAAAGATTGGTAGGAACCACATGGTGTTTGATATTTTATATTCCCAATACCATTGCCAGTGTAGCTTTGTGACTTCATGATGTGTGTTCTTCAGAGTACATGCCATTTATGATGGGTATTTCAATTACCCATTGGTTTTCCATGTAGTTTCCATAAAACCCCATCCACCTTGGATTTCATCCACAAATCCACTGATAAACATCAGTCTAGGATTAACTAATCATGTCTATCATTATTTTTAAGATTTGGGCCACCAATTCACTTTAGAAATGTATATTATCTCACTAAAATAGTAAATTTTCAAATCTACAAACTCTTCTACATTGATCCATCATTTGATCCTCCTTTATCATTATCTCACCTTGATCGTTCCCTAAACCCATACCTAAAAAATACACAAACCCTCCTTTTACACCAAATATTGAAAACATAATTTTTGGCCTCAGGGTATTTTTCATGTCACCACCAAAAAAAATTATAAAGCATAATATAAAAAGAAAATGGAAGGGAATCCAAGAAACCCAAAATTTGAAAAGGAACATTGGCCATTATTTTGGATTTTCTCCAGTTTATTTTCAATGGAAATAATAAATATATTTGAATAATTTGTGGATAATAAATAAATACTTGTTCATTATTATATGAGGATACAAATATCAACATTTTTTGTCCATAAATATTTGAATCAATAAATTATGGTTAGTTAATTCATGTATGACATGGTATAAAATAATAAGATTATGTTATAATAAAAAAATCATAGCTCATGTTTTCTATTTATCAATATAAATGAATGGTTTTGTGTAAATGTCGATTAATATAACCTTTAAATCCTTACCAAACAATCACTTCACAATGATCTATTGTCATTAATGAGAGGAATCCATTCCCAATGGATTTCCTCTAATCACTAAGGTAATGGGGATTGCCCTAGGTATTTTCCATATGTGGGATAAATGATAGGATATTATTTTTATCGCATTTAATATATATTGAATAAATAAATAATGTTATTTACTTATTAATTGATCCATGAAAAGAATTCAATTGTTTTGTCCTGGTAAGAGTAAAATCAAAATTCTATATTAAATTTTGGTTTATTATTTAAATAATGAGACTTTTTTTGGATTTATTCAGTTATTATATAATACCATATGCACATGGTAAAATTTATTTAATATATTAATTTTATCAATACCTATCCACCCCATGTCACAAAATATCATGCATAAGTAGAAATTAGATTCATTAGCATCCTTTGAAATATTCTATAGAATGAAATAGAAAAAATTAGAGTCATTACATTCTTAAAAAATTAGGGATTTTCAACCTAATAATTAAAATACAACATAAAAATGTAAGGGTACTAGGCTAATATATGGATCTCCTACTCTAAGGATATATTTCTATGTTACGTATACACCCACCTAACACATAATAATAGAATAAACTTAGTCTATATTATTAGTCATATTCAATAATCAATCTCCACTATGTGATGTATAATTGATTCTCAATAATCAATGTCCATCTCACAATAGTTGATAACACATGATGATTCAGGAACATTCCTCCTCATATGTGACATATAGAAGACATCATATACCCAGTTTAACATTGTTAGTAGGGCCAACCAGTATTCCACCATTCCAAACCTACACCATATCTAGAATGATATAATTAATCTTAGTGTTATCTTTTCTCCCAATCCAAATATCTTCCATCCTCATTGAGGTATGAAATTCTACAACAGGTGGTCTCACTATGAAAACTTTGAAGGACTCTTTCATTATTTTATAAATACTTATGAATTATATTTTTGATCCTCATCTTCTCCTAGATGATATCATCCATCTCGGGTTTCATTTACAAATACTCTAATCACATGATTGTAGACTCCCATGTTTCAATAAAACATATTTTCAGCTATAATTTTTCCAATACAAAGCCTCTAATGGTGTCTTATCGATGGAGGAGTGATTATTATTTATATAAAATTTTCGACCAAAGGAAGGTTATCATGAAAAATATCTGAAACTTCTAAATTGAAATCCTAATGAATAACCTCCATAAATTGAATGGTCCCCTCCGTTTTGTAATTTTTCTAGGAGTGAACATTTTTCTCAAAGAAATTTTAGTACCAAATTCCATGTCTGATCTGCTTCATAATCATGAATTAAACCAAGAATAAGAGTCTAAAATTATCATTATGGTAACTATTTAAGCTATAATATCTCTTAAATGTAAAAAAAATTACAAGATATATACTAAAAACATATCATTTATGTCTAATATGTGTGTCCAATAAGTGATTTGGGAGACAATAAAATAGATACCATTATGTATTCTAGATGATTGTGATATACTCTTCCCATATTACATAGTGATAAAACCAAAAACCCACTCCATAAACATAAGGGGTTGAGCTAATATTGATTGAAATTTGTTCTTATCCTTTTATTTATAAAAACAAGGTTTTTAAGAGAAACAAACACTACAAACATCTTCATCCCCAACATCCATAGCTGACATTGAAGGTCCTAATTATTATTCTATATTGTTGGATGTACTACTCTAGGGGTCTTTTGAATCTTCATCAAAAAAAAATTCATAGTTGTATTGGTACTATGGTCCTATATAAAAAATGAATATGTGATCTATCCTATAGAAAATCCATCATGAGAACATCATGTGGATATCTAAACATTTAAGGTATCATAGTTGGTATCCCCAAGCATAACCCCCCAAAAGAATTATATAACAAGAGGGATAAATTATCAATTAGAATCTATCTCTAAAATTCTAATAAACTAAGGGAACCTTCAACAAGTACATCTTCTCAGATTCCACACTCTATAATGTGGAATAAGATATCTTAATAAGAAAATATGATACCATATTCCCATTATTGGGAGTATAGACTACCTAGAAGTGATAATTAGGGATAATATATATCCAAAATTCCTACCTTATGTTGAGATGATTATGTAAAAATATATACTTATGATTCAAGTTGTCAGAATAGTTGATAAAATTATCACCCATAATATTGTGTAGACATATCTTTATAGAGAATACAATATATACAATCATAGGATCATGGGCCACGTATTGTTACTCACAAGATCTCAAATTACAGGACTCATAGGAAATAATTTCAATCATTTTAATCATAAAACATCATTTATATTTTTTGAAGGAATCATCTAATACTAAATATATATAACCCCCATTATTAGTCTTATTATGGGGGCACTCGCCTTCCTTATCCTTTTTCATGAAAATATTAATTGGAAATCTCACTAGACCAGAAATGTTTCCCTTTTTTTAAATGAAATCAATGGTGTCATAACAGTAGAGAAATTTTGTATGAATATCATTTTTTATCCTAGGTAACCAATGATGATTTACACATCATTCAAATTCGTTGTTATATTCTATTCTATAACTTCCCAAACTTCGATAATGTTTATTACAACTCCATCTTCTATGATGACATGATCAAATAATTGGACCTCTAAAATCATGAATTGACACTTTTTCATTGTGGTGGTATAGATGTATGTCCAAGATAATCGACAATTGTATTTTTTCCTCCTCGTTTGACAATGTGTATTATTGGATTTCATCGATCAAGGATACCATAAACTAATCTTAATAGGGAAAAAGTTTTGTGTTCATATGTCCCATGACCAAAGCTATGGTATTTTTAAAGCTGATGGGAATCATTAATTAAAAAAATTGATTGTACATATATTATATGGTCATCATCATTATACCCTTATCATAAAATTGAAGATACAAATAACCCAATAAAATTCTAATATTCTTGAACTACATGATGCCTCTCAACAGGATGAATTAGTCATATATTCTCAGTCCTCAATAAATATTCTTGATATTCACTAGATTTAAGAAATGATAATTCATACCTTCACTCTTTCTCCTATTCACTTTATTGGTTAAAAAACTGGTTAATTGGGAAACCAATTCATGTCACCACCTTAAAAAAACTGGTGATTCTATGGGGTAAACCCTAGTTATGAAAAATCCCTTCGTATGTAACTCTTCCAAATGAAACTATATCTCATAGAGATATAATGGAGACATCTAATATAATATAATAGATATCCATGTACTTAATTGGTACATGTCATCATTGTATTCAATTTCTTAGTGGAGAGGTATTTTTGGTACATTATTAGGGTAGACATCACCATATTCTCTCACCACTATAGGAAACTAGTTACTCATAAAAACTACTTCTTCTAGTGTAATGCTAGAAAAATAATGATTAATCAGTCGTATACTACTATACACAAGTGCATACTGCTCTTCCTTGAATTCATCATCCTTGATGAAGGAAAATATCATCCCGAAAGCAATAAAACACCACATTCGCCACCTAAAATTGTAATTTTATGAATGAAATATGGAGATCCAATTTATAAAAATAATTACATCACACATTGACATCAAAAAAGAACCTACCTACTAAAATATATAGGTATCACAAATGGATTATGTGTTTGATCACAGAATCACATATAACATGTGTCTCCGAGAGTAAGGGTATACTTAAAGGCTCAAATGGAATCTCTATATCATGAATTTTATTTTAAATGAATTCAATGTGTGGTCCTTTTGTCTACAAATACTGAATGTAAGGAAGTTAAAAATATATCAATCCTCTCATCCTCAATGTGTCATATAGGTTTTAAGACTTCATGGACTGTAGAGTCACATGTCCCTGCCTTAGGCTACTGTGCTTTATGAGGACATCATGGGTGTGCATGTGTTAATATATCATTCCTTAAACCACCTATTGCTAACATTCCATATCCATTACCATTTCATATACTTTACGCACATACCAACTATATAAAATACCCTTGCCTATTTTTTCTAACATCCATCCCTCTATCTGGTACATGATGAGATAAAAAACCCAGTATGAGATGTCTTTACCTGTCATAAGAGAAACACTACCTCTATCTCCGTAAAATGGAACTATACTGTAATCCATGAACAACAGACCCTCGGTCTAAGAAATTGCCTAGAATCCCCATGTATGGTTGTAACCATATGTTAGATATCAACATCTATCTTATAAAGTATCTAATCCATTGTATCTAGTCCAAGCACTGACCATCGCTGACTACACCATAAAAATCTCTAAATTTTCAACGCTCAATCAAGGACTCATTCGATAATTTAAATGAAAAAAGATATCAACCTAGAACATATATCTCTATATAGGGGAGTTTTATGTTATATTCATAAGCGATAGATTATTCAACCATATCCATCTAGTATCCTAATAGATTATATAACCTCATGAAATACTCTTTAATAGACATTCATCCCTAATGAAGATATAAATTATCATGTATTTATACTAATAGAAAAATGTATAGAGATAAATATTCACTGATAAGGTGTAAAAAATAATTCATAAGAGAGCTTCCATATCATTAATATAAGTCACTAAACTCCCCATTCACTTGATAGATCAATCAAAGAGACTAACCACCAGGACAACCGTCTGTAGTGAAGGGTATTGACTTGGAAGACTACTAATGTTACTTCCTAAGGAATGTCCTTATATCTTTAGGGGTCTATCTTTCCCCATGACATGAGAGGTAAATGTATCTAAAACACATTGTATGTTCCCATATTGTGGAATTTAGTTTCTAGTACTTCTAGATAAAAGTACTACTCAATGGGTATAAATAATTTTGTAAAACCACACAGAACTACCATCTCCATTATATGAACCTTGGATTAGTCCTCATCATTTGGTGGTTTTTCTTTACTACACTCTAATGGAATCATAGATAAATTTAATCACAGTGGAATAAAAAAATTACATGTTTCACCATTGTGAAAGTGTATATTTAGAGTGTTTAGTTTAACATAAAATATAAATTACCACCCATTAATATAATATCCATGATCCAATTATTCCTCTGTAATTAGTTCAAATATAGACTGTGACAATTACTTGGTTATCAGAGTTCTGGTGAATATATACATTGTCCACTGAACCCACACTATATTCACTGTCCTCATAGCCCAACTGAAAATAAATTCACACATTTGAAATGGTTTCATTCAAATATTCAAATATATATAAAATCTAAAACCGATTCCTAAGAAAAATACACCTTTTATACGAATCCACAATCACATGGATTAACAAGGGACATGGACAAGGTCAAATGATCCCTTTGGTCTGAAATTATACCTTGGATCCCTTCCATGAACACCATAAGTTATTACATCTATGGGCCACTTATCACACCAATGACTATCCCCATTGACAAACACTTGTTTTATTAGTGTTATATATCAAAAATTACATGGACTGTATAAAACCATACATGGTGTCACCCATACCAACACTACATTGTGAAAACCCTATTTAACAATGGATTTTAAATGGGTTGGATCCTAAAACTAAGGGTTATCCTTGTTGACGTGGTTTGGATCATTTAGAATTTATAATTTATTTCTTTTCCAATGGTATTATAGATATCATGATGCTTATCCTATGTAATAGAGAAATGGATACAAATATTTATGGAATCCTGTATACCATACAAATAAATAAGGATAATTTTAACAACCTATTATATTATAAATGAAATTACCAACTTTAATGACTAAATTATTTTTTATGTATTGTAGTTATAGAAAATAAATGAATAAATTTGTATGACTTGGACCCTTAGAAAATATAGTTTTTCATATTTAGAAAAAAGATTATGATTATTAACCATTGATTATATAAATATTGTACAATGATTGTTAAAATTATTTTTTATTAAGTGTTATGATAATTTCTAATAAAATAGAATAAATTAATGATATCCTTACCCATTAGAATCATACCATATTAATCCCAATTATTAGAGATTTTGAGGGTGATTGTGTAACTTGGCATTGTCCTTGATCAAGAAAATTTTAAATTAAATTAATCATATATAACTGTAACGATTTAAGGGAGATTTCCATACTTATCATGGATAATACAAAAACCTTATTCACAAAGATACCCCAACAAAAATCCACCATCACACATCTTATCCTTAGGATTATGATGATGTAATAAGGGTTTATCGATGTCGATCGAAATAGAATGATTTTTATGTTTTCATTGTAATAAAATAATTATTATTTTTATCCATCATCAATATTACTTCATATAAAAAAATTTATATGGTTTTATGACAATTAAAATATGAAATTCTTTGATAATATATTTTTCTAACCTTCTTTTGAAAATTTTTTAATTGTTAAAGAAATATTTATTTTATATAAACTTATTTAATAATATTAAGTTGTGTTAAAATAATAATAGATTTTAGTAAATTCTAATGAAATATGTATAAATGTTAGAAATATATTGTTGTTGTAAAAACAAGTATTTATTAGTAAATAAGTATGTGTATTTAAAATTAAAAGTTATCATATTTAAAAAATTATTTTTTAAAAATAAATTATTTTTTGAAATCATCATTTTGAATTATTTCATGTGTAAATGTACATAATTTTTGGAAAAAGCCTAATTTTTTAGAAAATTTTAAATATGGTATAAATATAATATTAGTTTTATGAAATTATAATAGACCAAAAGGGAGGTCATAAACTCTATTAAATTAATAAACTACCAAATATTTATTTCCAATATAATATAATGAGGTTTTCAAGTGATTTGATATGTTTTAAAAACACATTAATGAATACCTAAAATCATATATACTATTTAATGTTTGTAAAATCAATTCGTTATGAACCTAACTTACTTACCCATCAACAATAGTACCTGGATAAAAAAATTGATTTAAATAAAAATACACCACTTTGGTATATAACATTATAAATAAACATCATAATTATTTTGGTTATAAATATTGTATCATATAGAGTCCAAAACATATGATTAATAATTAAAAAACATATTTACCCACTCTTTTTCTATAAACAAAAACCTAAAATCCAACTCTTATTCACTAAAAAAATATTTATATTTACGATAATATCTCTCAACCTCTATAAAACCCACACATGTTAGTCCCATGATCTTATTAATCTCCTCACAAAATTTTATAGAGTCCCTCCCAAGGTAAGGGATCTCTCTCTATTTTTCCTTTCAAGAACCATCATTTTTTCAGAATTTGGAATATCAAATTATTATAATATAACACCTTCATAAATATCCCTTTAGTAATCAATTTATTTCAAAATAATGTAGAACCATTTTGTCACCTTCATTTTTACCTTTACATAATTCATAAAAATGATAATGTAAGGGGGTTATATCCACCACTATATAAATGAAATTCCTTTGTATTATTCAATTTGATATATAGTTATTGATATTGAAATATGTTTAAAAACATTAATTTTTTATCCTTATGACTTATGTATATAAATAGATGAAATTTAACAATTCGTACATCATTTTATGAAACATTATTTGAAAATTTTATAAAATAAAAACTATCTTTTGATTTTCTTTTAAAAACATTTATTTAGAGAATTCTGATCACCGTTTAAACTCAAATGTATTTTAAATATATAGTTATCCTTCATTTATTAGAGAATCTTATTTATGTTACTAACACTACTAAATAATGGGATTTAAATTTATTGAATACATTGGTATGCTTAATAATTGATGTGGAACCCAAATTTAGGTAAATGACATAAATGTGATTGGTTCACTTGAATTTATATATACCTCCATTGTGTCGAGTAGTGCTTTTATCTCATAAGATAGAATTAATGGTAAAGAGATGTTATCTTAATAACACTATGTTATGATGACTCTATGGTTATCCTTTACTTATACATATGTTACTATGTTTTATGTTAATCACTTTATTATTATGTGTCCTTGATGCTATCTTCCTAAATAATGCTTCAATATTAATCATTATTATTAGAATAACATTTATGTTAACCTAATATTTCAATTTACTCATATTTATAAAATATATTATGATATATTATGATAATTAACTTAGTGATATTTATAGATAACCCCTAACTTATGAATATCTTCAGGTTATCCCATGGATTATTACATGATCGATTGAAAATAAGGTAATGTGTTGGAGTTTTTAAATAATGTTATTATACCCATGATTCATTTAATTTTTATATGTATCAAAATACCAAAATTAGCATGTCCTCATGATATTTTGGAAATAAATAATGTGTTTACTTACTTAAAAATTAATTGAAATAATAGAATTAAAAATATGGGTAATCATAGTTGGTATTAGATAATGATCTAGTAATTTTTGTGGATTGTGATTAGAATTATTTTCAGAATGCCTTAAGGATAAGTATGAACCTATGAAAAAAACCATAAATAATTGAAAAAGATTATATTATGACATTTCTAATATAAAAAAATTATTCTTGGATACTACATGTTGTATTGGAACTAGCATAGTAGTACCTGGGGTTAATAACCACTAAAAGGGTCTATTTAGTATTAGCTCAGTCATCACATTATGAATGATAATGAGGAATTTTGGGAAACCTGGCTTGGAACTATCAAAGGATTTGATTTGGTATATTCACATGTTATTTATGATCCATATCAATGGGAACAAAAAATCCTTGAAAATATTATTCTATGTAATATATAATGTGTAAAATATATTGAAACTGTAAAATATACAAGTTAAGGTGTATTTTTCACTTATGTGTTATCACTTTATTATTTATAGTTTCCAATTTTTTTTAATGGATTACAAAATTCTAATACAATTTACCATTTTAGATAAATTAAATGATTTATACTCGAATAGAATATTGATATGAAGGATTATCATCCATTTTTCAACGATATGTTTCCAATTATTCTTCTATATTATAACTATTGAAACCCCATCGCAAATCGTGGATGTCAAGGTATCTATGTAAACTATAAATGAAACATTTTTTTATTTGAATTATATAACTTATCACATATGCATATATGTGAGATTAGTTTATGAACAAATAATTTAGTACCCCCTTTGGGGATATTCCATAAAATTATAGGTATTTATTGGCAATCCGTGTATAAGACCAACATTAACTTTCAGGAGAAAGTGATCAACCATTGTATCATGAAACATCATATTACCAAATTAATGTGAACATAGTTTAATTTATATTCACTTGAATCATAATCTCAATCTTTTATATATTTCCTTTATGAGAAAGTGAATTTATATAAAATTATTAGGACTATGTAAAATTTCATACATGATAAATTTAATGTTCTGTTATAATATATTCCTCAAAGAATTGTCTTGTATTCATCCTAAAGTAGAGTTTCAGTTATTAATCAGTTTTATTACTAAAATAAATAAATTTCATGGGATACGTATCACTAACCATGTGATATATTTAGATCCTTCAAAAAAATACATCTAAGGATATCCAAAAATAACATATTTAAAAATGATCAGTAGTTTCACTCGATTAGGCTTGCACAATAATAAATGTTTCAGAAACATATTATGAATTTCATTCCCACTAACCATGTTGAATTTAAAGGTTTTATTTTTTTATAGACCATTTAAGGAGAGTCGTTAATCAAAGAGTAACTAAAGTTTATAATAATGTCACTTATTATCATGTTAACCAAAAATGGGGGATGATTTTTTATCATCAATGATGAATCCAGAAATGGGTTGAGTTTTTTCATCAAGAAATATTTAAAAGTTATATCCAAGTCCAATATACAATTAATAATCCAAGAGAATAAATTCACAAAACATGATCTAGACTCAGGTTTAGTAATAACCTCATTAGAGGCTTTGTGACATTATCTATTCAAGGAGGGGTGTGAAATATATACAGATCATGAAATGTATGATATATATTCTAACAATGAGAGATCATTATGTACCTAAAATGGTGTTTATATATGGTAAATGAATATAAATTTTTAATCCATTACCTTCCCGATATAGATAAAAAATTTGATGATGCTTTGAGTTGAACAGATTACCAATCTCTATCCATGATGAGGAATCAAACTAATCTAATATTCACTAACATTCAATGGATATAAATTGGAATAATAAAAGGGAATTCATCATACCATTCTCATATAATATCATAATCCCAAAATCATTTCAGGTTTAAGTATGAAGAATGAGAATTTGATGAGCTAAATAGATTGGTATAAACTATTAGAGAGTTTAAATTTTCTAATAATAGAGTTATAGGGTTTGAAACCCATATATTTTAGGATAAAAATCAGTTATGAAGAAGGAAATTATATTTGAGGTTTACAGATCATAAATATATATTCAACAATGAAGAAATATTATTTATAGAGGTATAAAAAACATCTGGTAGGTTCAGATGAATAGGGAGATTAAAATTTTTCATCTCTATTCTTTATATGCTAACATGTTAAGGATGAAGTAATTAAGTTTAAGGGTATGGTGTAACTATTTTACATACATGTAAATAAATACGAAAACATAATCATGGATTTAATTATAGGACTACCGCAACATCCATATCCAGAATCATTATTTGTGTGGCAGTTAGTTGGCATACATGGGGATTAAATTTCATTTATATAACAGAAGATTTATCTCTTTAATAACTCGACAATATATTCATATTTGAATTGATTGGAATGTTTTGTGTGCTATTTGTCATTATATAAGATTAATATCCTTGTTTATCCTCGAGGTTGATTAAAAAACATCAACAATATTGGATATAGAGATTATTTTCAATACTTCTTATCAACCCTAAATGGTTTCTTAGATAAGAAGAACTATTCTATATCTAGATGATATATTGAGAACATGTTTAATAAATTTAAAATGATATTAACCTCACCACCTCCCCCAATTGTATGTCTCATATAATAATAGATTATGTTATATAATTTGAGTACTTTTTATTAGATAATTAATTAAAACTGGGTTTTTAATCTTACAAGCTATAACTATGTTGCACAATAGAATATTATGTGAAATGGTCTTATATAAGAGATGATGAAGAAGGTTAAAACCATTCGACATCATATGAAATCCACAAAATGTAAATATAATATCTTTTCATTAAATCATTAATGAGACATATAGTATGAGATTTATGATATTTTATTCCATTATATATTATCATGGAATAATGTAATGATGTTTTTGAAGAAGGTAAAACATATTCTTACATACATAGGGCCCTTTAGGAAACACCATTTCTTCATATATGTGTCATATCAACTATCACTCCAACATAACCTATACCTAGTACATGCTGTGGTATATATATTTATCTGGATGAATTATATATTGTACTCCAAACATATTCCTTATTTAATGGTAGTACCATTGAAGAATGATATTTCATATGATGAGTATGCGGTGAAGTTCTTAGATCTTAAAAAAAGTTATATAAAATGGGAAAAATCACCAAATGAAATCATTGAGCTGGAACAAAAAGTTTTTTTATTCAACATGGTATCATGAAGTGGTAATCAAAAATAATTACCCTCATCTAAATTAGTGAATGAAATTAAATTTAGAGGCAGTGATTTTTAAATGGGGTAAGAATGAAATGACTTGAACATTTATAAATGAAATTTCCTTTTTTCTTGAATGAGTAAATTCTTTACTAAATAAATAAATTATAGAGAAAAACCTAAAATACTATTTTTATCATGGTCCTTTAATAAATATAGTGGAACTAAATTTAGATACTATTAAAAAACATATCCATTAATAATATATCTTTTGTAAATTGACCATTATGATTAGTATTTATTAAGCCTTTTTATAAATTATAATTGACACCGATGAAATAAGTGAGAGCCTCAACCAATAGGATCATACCCTATAATGCCAAATTAAAAATCATATTGAGGGAGATGGTGCCATAGGTATTTTTCAATTATTTATACCAATTTAAAATTTCAAAAAATAACACACGAGTGAAACATTATACAAGCTATGTTCAATAATATTGATATCAAAACCTAAGATATGTTTTCTTAATGACTCAAAGAATGTATCACCATTGTAGACCATACCAATAGATGTATTTTCAGGTTAAATAAGGGTTTATTTATCTAAATCCTAGTACATTGAATTATGGTTTAACTAAATAATTTATATGATTATCCCATATAATTATTACTTTATAAATACAATTATTCATGATTTGATGAAAATTATATTTTGAAATTTATTGAATGTATATGTTTCTAAAATTATTTTCATATATTGAATAAGATAAAAATTAATATTGAATTCATATAATGTTATTAAAATATATTAAATTTATTTATATTCCATTGATAATTTAATTGGATGAATTCGAATGTAATATTTACTAATTATAAGAAAAATATAATTTTATCAAAAACAGATAAATACCAATATATATTAATTTTTATTTAGAATATTAAACTCTAATATATTGAGAATAATTATTATTGAATAAATTTATTTTTTTAATTAACATGTTAAAATTAACCAATGGTGAAATTTTCATAACATTAAGAGATAAGTGAATTTTTTAGTGAAGGATAAATATGGTGTAACATTATGGTCTATGTTATGAAATCATAATTGAACAAAAGTAATGAATAAAATTCTATAAAATGAATCCATTCCCAAATATATATTTTAAATCTCAGAGAATCTGTATTTGAGGTTATTTATTAATTTATCAAAATTTATTGAATCCTCTACAATAATTATTATAATTTTTGGTTTTATAATTTATTATTTTTGAACATGTCTTGCTTACACTTCACTAGTAGAATAATTTTAAGGAAACTATTTCTTTTCTGAATAAAAAATATCCAAATTTTTTTAGAAACTTTTGGAAAATTATGTCATGGTTTATGGTTTAGAATATATTCTCGTATATATTCCAAAACCTATGAATCAAAATAAAAAAAAATGCCTGATGTTGTTCATTAAATGAAAACCCAACCACTCACACCTATTCACCAAAAAACCATTATGAAAAAAATTTGTTATCACACTCTCTTTATATAAATCCGTATCAATGTGTTTATATGATCTTGATAGTATCTGTCAAATATTTTAGAATCTCCCTCTCAATGAATGGGATCTCCATCTCATTTTCCATTGAACCACCTTCTATGTATTTAGCCTTTTTAAATCACAAATTATATTGTTATAATAATTTCTACATTTAAATTCTTAATAGAATTTATGTTCCTAAAATGTGATATCATGTATCCCACCACGTTATTACCATTACATATGTCATTTTGAATTCAATTTTAGTGGAATATATCCTCCTCCCATTTATTCATGCACTTACATTTAATTATTATTATTAATTTCCAATATTCTAGATTAGAATATGTTTTCCCAAAAATATTTTAGATTCCACATTACTTCTTTCTAATAAGAGACCACCATTTATCCATATTAATCTCTTATAATAATTCTTATATACTCATATTATGCTATTGAAATTATCATTCAATTTTCCATGTGATACATTTGAGTAATCAGTAACCATTCACATTTTAACTAAAATTTATTAAAATTTATATAAATTTATTTCATATAAAATTTAATCACAAATATGTATCCCACACTCCATAATCTTGGTATTAAAATTGATTAAAAACATCCTTATGTTTTAATATCTATGTAGCACACAAATTCATTTATATGACATGAATATGATGGATAGAAACAGAATTATATATATGATATATTAATTTGGTAATGTTTTTGTCCTATCATATTCCATGTATAATTCAATGGAGGTTATCTTAATAACACCATTTTATGATTTCTCAGTGGTTAGACATGATTTATTAATTTTACTCTGTATTTTATATTTTTTCACATTCCAATGTTCGATTAATGTTATCATCCTATATCACGTTTTGATATTCATATATATGATTCACACATATTTTGTTTCACCTTGATATTCATTACAGATAAAATTTATATCATTCTTCATGATGTTCATTAATTGGTCCATTATCAGGGTTTATATAACACCCTATTCATATGTATATCCCCATGATATCATATATAGTAATAGAATATTGATTTAATATAAGGGCATGATCTGGAGTATATTAATAATATTGTAGGAACCATGATTCATGTTAGTAAGTTATATATCAATTTAGCTAAACTCCATAGGATTTATAATGTATTAATCCTTTCCCTGGGTAATACATTGTAAAATAAAGTGTATTAATGATATGGGTTGTCATAAGAATGGACTTTATGGTCCAGGAATTATTATGCATTCAAAGAAATTATCCTATTCAATGATATAGAATATTTTTCCATAAAAAATATAAAATAAAATATAATATTAATTCAATGCACATGTTATTTGATAAATAAATAATTATTCCATATATGAAATAATAATTTCAATGAAACATTATGAACTATATCAAACAACAAGGAACATTTCATTAAAAAACAACATCCATGAAATGATAAATCATAGTTATGCCCCATATATCCATCTAAATAATCATAAAAGATTAAATGTATCAATCATTGATTACAATCATATTATAGTTTGTCAAACTTTCCTCGAATATATTACAATATGTAAAAAAGTAAATCATGATTGGGATAAAAAATAGAACTACATGGTTATAACATACTGGACTTCCACGTCATAATATGATTATTGTAAATAATATATGAGATAGTTAATTTCAAAAACTCTAATGAGGACTACATAAGTAAAACATATTTCCGGAAAAAGGAATGATAATAATTGTTCTAGTAATCACATGTTCAAGGAAAAACACACACTCTAGGTCTAGGTTAGACGAATATTATTTAATATAAATGATAATGACTATGGGTCTATACCAAAAGAATCAAACTAACACAATACAAAATAATTGGTATAAAACAATTAAAGATTCAAACTATAGAAGGTGTCTATCAGCCTCTGATTATCTCAATAAAATATCATAAAATAAAAACATGATGTGTAGAATAACCACATGACAATAGTGATCTCATCAAAGTTGAATATTAATCTATTTAATGTTAATAAAAACCCAGGGATATGTTTTTCTATGTCTATACTGATCTAAAAAAATACGTTTAATGAAAACTCTTATCGCCTGTTTATCGATTATAATATATTATTATATAATTAATTAATTTAAGGTTGAGTTTAATATAAATATATCTTTTATCAACAATTGGTTATTACTTACCTACAAAAGGATCTCAATCGCATACTCCTAGAATAATTCCCATTGAACCATTTAGTTTAAAAGTGTAAGTTATGAAACAAAAAACATTGTCAACAATGTGAACATACAATTCAGAAACCCATCATTAGTTAAATATCATAAGGATCGACCAACATTACATAAAAAATACAACCATTATTAGCCATGATTGAAAAACCTAATAATAATGTGGGCCATTGTGGCCCCAAACAATATTACCATAATCCTACAGTGTTAAAGGAATCATGATAGAATAGTTCGAGCTGAGTCACATTGAATTGGTTGGATTACACACTACTTAGGACATGAAAACGGTTGAAACCATCATGAATGCAGAGAGTCCTTGTATTTAAAATTGTTTTATACATTCCATACTCACTTTTCTTCTAAATAAATCATACATGAATGAAAACATAAAATTATGAATATACGATCATTTTAGAGATTTTTTTTTGAAAATGATGAAGTATCAATTGAATAACTGAACAGAATAAGGGCTTACAATGGTTTCGTTGGTGATCTATTATGAGTGATTACACTGGAACCTAGAAATGAATTGAGGAGAATCATGGTTTATGGTCGAAGAAAATGGTACTAGTGAGTCATTAGTCAAGACACTATATCGAGAGAGAGAAACATTCATTAAATCAACTACCTATACTAATGATGGGATCCTCTTCTAAATGTGTCATTCATACAGCCCTCCATGTCGCCCCTCCAAATCCATTTTTTCATTCCCTCCATACATACGCTACCTAGACCAGGATTTACCTCGACTAAGATTAAGGTTCTATGTGAATTTCTATATCCTCCACCACCTATGCCTACTCTATCACTGCTTATTCATCCTTGGTCACCCTCAGCCTACTTCACCTATGGGTCCTCCACCTTTAGCTACTTTTCCTCCAGCTACGTATCCTAAATAAACTCTACCTCCAGCTATGCCACCCCCAACTCCTCCTCCTCCGGTTCATCCCCCAAAAACTTTTCTACATCCGGCTTGTTTTCTTTCATCTCCATCACCTCCGGTTCCTCCACTGCTGGATGCTCCATTCATGAAACCCTTCAATTTCCTCTAGCTACTATGCCACAATCTGCTACAATAATGACTGCTCCTCATCTATCTCCTCTGCGACCAACTCCTCCAAACCCTACAACCCACTAATTCCTCTTATCTATATCCTAACCATATACCCTAGGGTTTGCGAAATTTCATTCTTCTCACTTATATTTCATTCTTCTTGTAGGCTCCCTTCAGTAAATATTATTAAAATAATATTTTTTATTTCCATCATCTAAATTTGTTTTGTATCATTTTCTTTCCTTAATGTTTCTCAAATATCCTATATTTTAAAATTCTCTTTCACTACGATTTAATTTAATTTCCTTTTACAATGGCTTATTTGATTGAAGTTCCCAACCTGTTTTCCAAAAATTAGATTTCTAACTCTTGGAGTTATATTTTGGGTGATACAATTAGTCTTCTTGTATTCATGTTTTAATGTTTTAATTCATTTTATATATTTTAACACAATTATTTTACATTTTTGTTTATTTTTGGATGAATTTATATAATGTTCTATGTAACGTTTTCTATTATATAATTCTCTTTATCTACTTGTACTATTTTCTCATATTATTATCTTAAGTACATGTAATTATTTTCTAAATGTAAATTTTGAATTTAATATTATTTGTGTACTTATTTAAATTGAAATTCAAAATTGTTTATTTTGATTTTGTTTTTTACCAGTTTTAAAAAAATTAATATACTTATTTATGAGGTCGTCTTTACCTACAACAGATTCACATTTCTTCAACGTTATATATGTATTTTCCTTAAACCATGTTTTTAGAGGTTTTCAGAAGGTCATTCAAAATGTATCCTTAAAAGGTAGTAATAATTAAGGCCCAATAAATGTATGTTGATTAGATAACATTTTCTAGATATAGTATGACATAATTCAAGTTAACTATGGGATAATGAATTCACTAATATGGTTTTTTCAGTGACCATATATTTATAATAGAGCATCTAGATCATTGGAGTTTATACAGATCTATAACTAATGTAGGTTGGGGTACTACTTCATTCAACATAGGTTAAATTATCACATATCTTATTTCTTTTTTTCCGTTTGTTGTGTTCGTTTTCTCTCATTCATGATTTGTATCTCATCGTTGTTGTTTCATTATTTGATTCATGTTCTACCAAATTTTATGTTATTCATGATTTGTAACATGATTCAACATTTCATGGTCCTTGTAATAGTTCCCAATGTGATTACATGTCTTATTAAATTTAGGTTTCTTTATCACCATCTCTATTTTTTCAATGAAATTGTAGAAAAATTTCATGGTAAATTTTCATCATTGAATTTATTTAATTTCTAATTTTTTTTCAAAAATTGATTCGGTCACTTTTATATCCGTTTAGTTTCATTATTTGATTCTTGTTTTACAAAATTTGATGCAATTAATGATTCTTTGTGTTGTTTTTTTGTTTCCTGTTAATTGTAATGATCCCCAATATGCTCACATGTCTTCTTTAATTTGGTTTTATTTATCACGATCTATAGTTTTATAATGCAATTGTAACAAATATTAAAGATAATTTTTCATCAATGGAATTTTTTCATTTATATTTCTATTTTAAAAAATTTACGAGGACTCCTTCATCTCAGCGTGTTTTCATAATTTGATGCACTTTAGACCATTTTTAGTACATTTCAGGATCATTGTAATGGTTCTCAATGAGCTTACATGTATTCTTTAATTTCGGTTTCTTTATCACCATTTCATGTTTCATAATTTAATGGAAATAATGACTCAAGGTAATTTTTCATATATAAAATTATATCGTTTCTATTTTTATTTTCATAAATTGATGACATTTATTTTATAACAAAAATTATTAATATTTAAAACTACACTTTTCAAAGGGATCGTCATATAATTATTTTGTTCATAGATCCAAAGGAGAGAAAATCATTTTACCATTATATTCATTTCTTTAACAACTAGATCCATGTCTTATATTATTTGATATAAGTCTCGGTATCATTTACTATTAATTCATATTTAAAATTTTGTCACTTATGCTTCTTACTCAGGTATGTGACAGATAATAACTCAAATATCATGAAAAATATTCAATGTAATTTTTCATCTATAAAATCGTTTCATTTCTATTTTTTTCTTAATCCGATATGGATTCTTTTATCAAAAATATTCTTAATAAGTCAAACCATGGTTTTCACAGGAATCAACATACCATTTTTTTGTCATAGATATAAAGGTGACAAAATAATTTTACCATTCTCATAAATGTTTTGTATGCATACACCGTATATTATATTATTTGTTATATCTACTAACAAATTTTTTTATTAATTAAAATTTCAATTTATTTTTCTTACACAGGTATGTGAAACCACTCCATCAACTATCATGGTTTTATTCTAATAGATTTTTATATTTCTATATGTAATATTTCTCCCTGACACAAATTCCAATTTAACCATTATTTTTCATTTTTATGTTCATTCAATATATAATCCATATATAATTTCTAATTTCATATAGATTTTCTACATTTTTTGAACATCTATGCACCTATTCACTATATGAAAACTAGGCAAAAATATTTATTTTATTTAAAAATTACGTAAAAAATACACATAATGTTGTATATTATACCACTGTTTATAAATTGAGCTTCAACAAGATGAATACTTCTTATGATTTCATTTTGCAATATCCATTTTCCCATTTATGGTCCCTTTGTGTCTACAGGTTGTCACTAATTAATAAAAATTCCTCTATACTAATTTAAATACAACCCCATAAACGTCATAAATCTTGGAGGAATATATTACTAACATTGAGATTCATTTTGTAGATATTCTAGGTTTTTCATGAACTGAAATAAATTTTTGGTTTCAGGCTACATTATTCTTCCCTGAAAAACATTTCATAATGAAAACTTCTTATAGAATCTCCACATTCCCTAAAAATCTACTTTATCATCAACTAGAAATTTTACATCATATTGGATGATTAACCGAGTCTATTTGAGTTAAAATATTTTTTATTCTCTATAGGTACTTATATTTTGAAAACATAGGGAAAAAATACACCACCTTCTGTTAAAAAACATAAACTAAAAAACAAATATACACTCATGTCAATGTCGACCAATTTCCAATAGATGAGAAAATGAATTCCTGAATCAAAAATTTTTATAAGGAAATTTCATGAATTTTTTTGAAACTCATCCTTATATTAAATGATAGACCTTTATGTTAACAAACACTTTCTAAATAACACATCCTTCTGTAAAGTAGGACCTTAGGTTAGTAAACCCAATTTTATCTTCTTTTTGATTTAGATTATTTATACCATATAAACATTCAAGATTTTAATTATTTTCATTTATTATGCATAAATATATATTCTTATTTTTAAATATTATTACCTTTTAAGAATAACAAGAGGAAGGATGCTGAAGATAAAGATTCAGTGAAATGTGACATTATTATTGGTAAACATTTTACAACATGAAGTCACTATTCGTGAGTGACAAAGTTATATAATTACAAACATGAATAAATCTTTTTAAAAAAATAACCTATTATTTTTTAATATCTTTTGAAACTTCTCACTTTTTAGACATTTAAATCCATTGGCGTATACTATTTTTATCCTCAGTTTTATATCAATTAATAAAATCATTTTTTGTTATTATTACATGAAATATTGGTTCTTTTGTGATTTTTATTTTATAAAAAAATTTGTTTATTTATATAATTATAGTTATTATTTTATATTACTTGAATATAATGTGAACTTATAGAGGTAATCACACTTATATCAAATGAAAATATATTATATGTCCTTTATAAGTTGTTGTTCATATATTTAAATAATAATTATTCTTTTCATTGTACATTATATTTATTATTTTTTAAATATTTATTTAAAGATATTTTTGAATGTGTTGAAAGGCCTTGAAGACTATGATTGATAACCCTTGATTCCCCCTGGTGTGGGGGTTTCTATCGTCCCACTGAAACCCTAGCTTCCCATACACTGTTGTGAATCTCACAGTCCCACCGAACCCCACAATCATTGAGTAGACCATGGTCATCTATCCAGGATTAAGTCGATCTATGGGTTCCCATGTTTCAAGGGTGTCATTCTAGAGGTCACCTCTCCTTCTGGGTCACACATTATGTTGAAATGCCATAGCCCTCACTAGGGAGGGAAGCAGATGATTCGGTGTCATTCGAAATGTTAAGGGAGAGCCCTCTGAATGAGCTCATGGTTCTTGAAGGAACTTCATTTGATGACATACTTCACACGAATAACTCATTACTAGCTTGTAACAATGATGTACCAAGCACCATTTCTCATGTTCGTTACAAAAGCCTTATCTCTGTTAAACTCTAATGGCCTGGTGACCTACCTAATCCATTGATTCATTGATAATTCCCAACTATATTATTTTTACCATTTTACGTACCAGGAATCCTTCATATAGAAACATGGGTGTCTCTATTTATATTTTCCACCCAAAGTTAGTTAAGGTTAATTATGTGCACTATTTCTAATTATCTAATAAATGATACAGAAATTGTCATCCAACATTTAATTTTTTGTCTGCGATAACATTTCAAATCAAAGTATTCTTTTCAGAATGATTCTGCTAAATTAGTATGATTGAGACAAACATTATATTGATGACTTTTTTGTGGAAATGGTATGTTTTTTTGGATGAAGGAATCCTACATGGACCTCTATTTGAAATCTATATTTATTTTTTGGGATGGGGCATTGATTCCTAGAAGTTGGCTATGGCGTACATATAACATTTTATTTAGTTTCTAAAATGGATTTCATGAGAGAATGTTATGTTTTGATTTTTATCAACTTCCATAACATTCTAAAATCCTTAAGCTTTCATTCTTAAAAAACTCATGAAACATGTCATACTTTTTGGAGGTTTCACCCTTATAAAAAATAAAAAAATCAAAGTTGTCCTACATAAATTGTCATTATCTACGAGAATTACTATTTATTCTAATATTTATACATTATATTTATATTTTTTCTCATTTTTTTGTATTGATATTGATGACTATGTCCGAAGATCATGAGGTTTAATATTCAGTAGAAAGGTACAATGTGATTAAAATTTATATTTTCTACTATTTAAAATGTATTTATATTTATTCCACATTAATGGGAATATTTTTTTCCACTAATTTATGATATCAATATATTTAATGTAATGAATATTAATGAACGGATTTTATCCTAAATAAAAGTTGAAGGGGTGTATTAGAACAATATTTTGGAGATATTCAACATCGATGAATAGACTAAAGGCATATATTGGAGTAGTGGGTCATTTTTTTCAATTAATAGTTTCTTTTACATGTACAAAATATGTATTTCGATTCATTTTTTAGAGAATTGGATAATTTACTCTCTTTGAGAAATGTATGATGTATTCAATTTGAGTAATGGATATTTTAAAAGATCACTGGAATATTAATTTTTTTTGAGCAGTGGAACATGAATTTTTATTTAGTAGTGGATAATTTTTTATAGTATTTATTCAGATCGTTATGAAAACACATGGGTTAATGCTAGTATATTATATAGTTTCATGAATATTAAAATTAATTTTTTAAAAAATTATCCAGATGACCATTAGGTGTCCAGTTACTTGGCATCGAAAACCTGGTGCTCTACCTATACACATTACTTGGTCTCAAACCACCCAATGAAAAACACAAATCTACACCCTCGCATATAAACAGTCATTGATTGAATTGTGTTGTATCACTAACTACCTAGTGTCATCTATCATCAAAAAATATTTTCTGATATCATACCTCAATTCAGAACATATAAAAAATTTCCCCACAAACACCTCTGAAAAAAAAACCAAAAGATGAGATGTTATTTGGAATTGTTTAAAAAATATTCCTTGTAGTATGTGGGGAGGAATAAAAATTCTTATTCCTTAAGATGTCATCATTATTTGAAATAATAATTTTTGAATGGTGTATCCAAATCCAATGGATAAATTTTTTACAAATACAAGAGGCTCATACAATAAATAATTGTGTGGATGAAAGGATGAATAAAACTATAAATGAATATTTAATGAGAATATCTAAACACTTGGGGTAAAAAATGTTCTTGTAGGGAGATTATTTGAATATTGTATTATTTCTCATAAATAGTATTCTATCTATATCAATTAGAGAAAATCTACATAAGAATCTATAGTCATGAATGAAACACCCCATGATTTTATAGTAATTTATATATTTAATGTAAGTCAATATCTTATATTGCATGCAACACTGACTTTGCTTCATTTATACTCAATATTGAGTTTCTGCAAAACAACACAATAGAAATATAATTATTTCAATGATATATTTATTTATCAATTAATTTTTTTAATATGAATAGTAAATAATAAATTTTTTAGTTATTTATAATTTTTTCGCATAAAAAACATATTTATAATGAAATGTATATTTTTTGTTAAAATAGTTATATATTTAAAAAATATATTTCCATAGAATAATTACATTTTATTTCCTTATGTTAGAAATAATGAAAATAATATTGGAAATTACTAAAAATTTAATTTTGTAAATTAGGCTTCATTTTTGGATTCAGAATATCAAAATTGTCTTAGGGTTAATTTTTGGTATTTTTCTGAAAACTTTCAATTTTGGATGAATAGTGATAAATACTGTATAGTACACCAAAACTGACTTTTTATTTAAATAATAACAATAATTTAAATTTATTTTAATGTCAAAATAGATACATAATACCTATATTATTCCAATTCGTTTCATTGGAGTCATTTTATAACAATATTATATATATAAAAATATATTAGATTTCTTAACGTCTTTTACCCACCTTCTAGGAACATTTTCAAATTTCCATAAAACATAATTTTACCACATAAATGTATTTAATTTCCAAAATTTTACAGACACCTTTGAAATCAGTAATTAAAATGTGTTTCTTTAGGATAAAATAATTTTTGCTGAATATTAACTTTAAAAATTTATTTACCATGGTTAAAAGTGAATATGGTTATTAAAGGTAAAAATTATATAATAATTACCCTAACCCATATCCTAATTCTATTGGATAAATATTTTTCATCCAAAATATTCATTAGTATAAAATATTCTCTTCTTGGATCCAATTGAATTAGATTAGGACATTTATTATAATTTTATATACAGATGAGTTAAAAGTGTTGAATTCAAATTTTCAAAACTAAAATACTTTTAATATAGGGTTATACATATGATAAATTCCAACCTAAATATTTATTAGAAATATAAAATGATTTCTTACGTAATGGTATTTTATTTAAAAAATTTAGACTTTAAATAATAATATTTATTTATGACACAATAATGATGCAGTAATTAACTTAATAATGAATTATTAAAATAATTGATATTATAAATATATAAATAAATGTAAATTGTGTCTTATATTGCATTGCATTAATTTTCAAGATAATTATGACATTTGATAGTTGATTTAATATATTTTTTTGAAGTAATCATGTTTTTTTTGACAAAAACCAAATACAAAATAAAATCAAAATTAATTTTATTAATTTAATTAAAACAAATAGTATATTATAAAATGATATAATATTCATAAAAATATAAGGATTGACCAAAGGACTTAATTAATGATTGATATGTCATTAATGAACCACATTAGGTTCTCTTGTAATTTTTTTGTATGTTTATTAACCATATAAAATAAAAATACACGAAGACATTGTAAATGTTATACTATTTAACTACGAGTTAAATCTAAAAGATAAAGTTAATATGGTGACCTAAACCTGTATAAAACATATTGGTTGAGAGGGTTTAGACCCATACCCACCTTAAAATTTAAATAAATTATTTTGGATCCATTATACACCGAATATGATTTTATAATAAAATAGTATTTCCAGCTTTTCTTAAAGTGACCTTCACCTCTCTTATAAAAGGTTACTTCCCCTTCTCTCAAAATCACACCTCCAAATCCATTTGGATTGGTAAAACCACGATCAAATAACCTCCCAACTACCCTCACTTTAGCATAGTGTCCTTATATTGATCAAAAGTCCATCCTAAGGATCCCTTTTCATCAAATCAAAAGGATGCACCCGAAGAAGAGACAATTATTTCATCACCTCTTTCAAAGTTATATTTTTCATAAACTTCATATTTCATTGATGTTTCCATGCCGAAATAAGAACTATAGTACCTTCTACATATTTCGATATTATTATAAAAATGGCACAACCATATTCATTATTATATCTATCCTATGAATGAAAAAGTCACCATATGTGCGTAAGTATGGCTTACCGTCTCCACGTCGTGGTGTAGTTTGTTATTCAATACATCATTATTTTGATGGGTATACTAATGAGTATAAATAATTCAAAAAATAAATATATTTTGCTAATGATTCTTTATATATGTTATTCTATCAAATTACATATGATCTTTTCATCAACATAATGATAGTTTTTCTCATGTATACGTACGGATTATCATCTCCACGAACATGAAACAATTATTTTCCCCATCATAACCATTAGAGAATAATTTTCATATTATGGTTGGAAATAATGTTTAATAACTTAATATAATTATGGATATGAACAAACACATCCTATCGATAAAAAACATGACTTACGTAACAAGTTATGTAAAGGAAAATGAATCTGTTAACACCTGATGTAATGATACTAATAAAATATTATTAACAAAGCAATATTATAAGATCATATATGATATCATATTTATGTATTTGGTTATAGTATAACTTAGTAAAAATGATTTTAATATTATACAAGATGTTAATGTACACTCAACCGAGGAAAATTATAAGGTAAGGTTTAATTTAAAATTCTCTTTATTATCCGAGGTTATTTATATGTGACTATCTACTAGGACCTTTTTATCATCCCCATCTGTGTTTCATAAAAACATATTTCAAAAAAATTATTGTTTACTATAATATGGGTGAAAGCAATTTATACCCTTGGTGAATTTTTATTAAATGTTTTGAGATGAATATTTTCATTGTTTTCCAAACAATGTAATTAATGACCTTTCTGACAAGTTAAGGTTAGAATATTTTTTTAACAAATACGGCAGGTGTGGATGTTATCGGCCATTATAAATTCTTCGAAACATCTATTACAATCTTATTAGATTGATTCAAAAATAAATTTTTTCTGTTATAATTATGATAGTTTAAAATTACTTCAAAATTGAAATTGATATTTCTCTAATATAGATTGGATTTCATCTTTGTCAATATCATTTGATGGATTTTACACTAGATTGATGTTGATTTATTATGATACAATAATCCATATTGTATTAAGTGTTTTGTGATATGATTGAAGGTGGATGTGTTATTTTTATAACATTCGGGTTTAATGGTTAAAGTTTTAACATTTTTTATGCTAGTTTTAATATGAATGTTTATGGAATGTTTTAACCTTTTCATATGAAGAATGAACTGGACTTATTAAGTGATGGGTGGAGCCCGCTATAGCTCCCAAATTCATCGGTAGTTCTAATTATTCCAACTAGTTTTTTGGCATAAGGACTTCAAAAAATATTATTTTTAGTCTCGGCACAAGGCGTTGACTATGTGGTTATAATGTCTGGAATTAGGCATTCCATCATTATGAAATTAGCTATTGATATTACATGTGATTATTCGACTAGTAGAATATCTATGTGGATAAGGAAATGAAATTATATGTTCTATCTATTCCAGGTTTTTCAGATGATTAAGATTAGAAGGCCTGTGTTTTAGTCATATATGTTTCCTTAAATGTTTATACTTATTTATGATATTGTTTGCAATATTTTTATCCTTATTGTGTATCTAAGCTCACCATTTTCATATGCTATCTTTTTACTAAGATGTGTAAAATAATATTTATTATAAATGTGTAGGGATATACCAAAGGATATGAGTATGTTCAAAGGGGACATAACTTTAATTTCTTATTTCATGATATAATGTAAAAATTATGTATTTATCTAGTATTTACAAGGGTACTAAACTAATCGGTGTTTTGAGACGTGATCTCTTGTGATCACGCAAATGTTATATAATAATGCACTGAATCTGGGTACCTATGGTCGGGGAATGGCAGTTGGTATACAAGGATGTTTAATGAAATCCTTAGATACTAGATTTATAAAAACTCTGATTAGAAAAGTACCCTGAGAAATACTTTGATTATTAGTATACAAGATATTAATTGAATTTTTGTAGTGTAGTGATTTTTTGAGTTTTCCAAACAATAAATTCTTGTCTGGATACAAGCAGGTGGTGGTGCATCTGGCACAGATGTACCTACGAGTGAAAACTCTAATAAAAAGTTTCAGGCATGGCCCAAGGTATCTCGCTATACGACAATGGTTCTTGCTGCAATCATGGTAACAACACTACCAGGGGATATTCTTAAGTTATTCACATTTTCATTACATACCATTATGAAGGATGTATGAGTAAATATGTTAGTAAACTAACCAATTTTATTATTATGAGACTAGATGTTTTTAAACATTCAAATAATTATTTGTATTATAATAGTTTTTGGAATATACATTATGATATGATACAACCTGGTGTATGTATTCATTTAGAAATGGCTCCCTTTAGAAGGTATGCGAACTCCATCAATATTAATCATCCAAAGAGTAATAGGGATCAAATATTTAATGGCCTTAAGACAACATTTATAAGGGAAATAGACTCCAACGTATTATTATCATATATAGAAATATTGTCATGTGTTAATAAGAAAAATATAGATTTATCTGAGACATATGGATTTTAAGGGAAGGCAGAGAATAAGAGGATAGTAGAGAGAAATTTGGATAAATTGGAGAAGGAAAATAAGGATTTTACCATATTTTATAACTCTTGAAAGAATTTCCCCAAAAAGTGCGTGAATTGAATGGGTGTTTGTTTTATGCATAGATAAAAAGGCCACTATGTTCATGACTGTAAGGGTAAGAAATAGGATTGAAATATACAATGATTCGTTTTAAAGGAACGAGGACTCTACAAGAATCTATGTCCCAATCATCACAGTATACCCCTAATGATTCCATTGGATAATAATCAAGATATGATACTACCACATATGAAGAGGAATTATTAGAGTTCTTATAATTTAATTAATTAATTATGTCATTTGAGTGTTGTATCAGTGATTTATTGGTTATATTAATTATAGAAAAAATAAGGATTGTATTGTAGTACTATTAATTTAAGGATTTGAGATTGTATGGTACCATGTAAAGTGGCACAGTTTCATGTTAATCATTTTGTAAAATTTATTGTTGGGAGAAATAATAACCATAATATGTTTTTGGATCTGAGATAATGATTTCGAAATAAGATATGATTGATTTAGATAAATTATATTCTATATTCTTGACTTCCATTAATCTAATTAATTGTTTGTTTATTCTATCATTGTTGGAGTTTATAACATTTTTGGATATAAGAAGTATATATAGGATTCTATATGGAATAAGGGAGCATGATTGTCATTAATAAGGTTTTTTAGTAATTCAGTGTTTTACCATGATTTAAGACAATACATGATGAAGGTATTCACATTATATTAATTGGAAAAAGAGAAATTCATTATTTTTACCTTCCTTATAAATTTTGGACTGTGAGTATCGGCTAAAATATTTTAGATAAGTGTAAAATTTGGAATGTATTTATTCATAAATTTGATACTACTGTTTAAGGTTATAAAATTTCTTATTATTATTTTTTGATTGTAATAAAAAGGAAAACCCGTAGCTCGGGTGACAACCCGTCGCATGCAAAATGGTTGTGATACTTGAACCCACAATCGATGGGAGACAAGGGTGCATCACCTACCACTGGCCCACGTGATGTCATATTTCATATAATGTCATTATATTTTTTTATGGTCTAAAATATGAATTATAAATTCATTATTTTTTGAACCATATACTTTTAGATAAATAGATGTTTTTTGAATTATGTTATATTTTGGAGTAAAAGATGAGTTTGTGGTAGAAGTTAGTTGATGGATGGAAGTCTACATGTCATATCTTTTTTTTATTCTATGAATAAATTAATTCTTAAACTTTAGGAAAGGGATCATAAAACAAAAACTGTGTTATTCTAATACCTTAGGTTTTGTTGAACCAATTATATTTAAATTATAATAGATTTATGGCTTTGAGGCCATCAAATTTCTATATGTTGTTCACTTGTTTGTTATTGATGTCCTCAATCAATCCCTATAAATATTTATGTTTTTCCTCCAATTATGTGTCTCAAATTTCCAGAAATTTTCTCCTATTCAAAATCATAATTTGGTGGTGACTTTTTCATTTTCCTTCCCCTCTTACTAAGATTATATTTTTTTAACCCTATTTCTGTTATTAGTTTTCAATAAAGTTATTTTAAAATTTTATCCTTTTATTTCCAGTGAACAATTTTGAAATTTTGAGGATGAAAATTGTTGAATGAGGGTAGAATGTAACACCCAAATATTATACAGTATGTTATGTTATTTATGTATGTTAATATCTAATATTTCACAAAACACCTACATGGCTTGCGTTATATGCAAAATTGAGTTTCTATGAAACAATACATTAGTAATATAATTATTTAAACAATATATTAATTTATCAATTAAATATTATGATATGAATAGTAACAAATAAATTTTAATCTTTATCTATAATTTTTCAAACAATAAATTATTTATAATGAAATGTATATGTTTTGTTAAAATAGATATATATTTAAAAAACTATTTTATTAAAAAAACTACTTATTATTTCATTTTGTGAACAATAATAAAAATAATATTAGACCTCCAAATAATTTATTTTGGTAAAATATACTTCATTTTTTGTATTTGGATTATAAAAATTGTATAAAAATGAATTTTTGGTATTTTTCTGAAAACATTCAATTTTTGATGAATAAAGAAAATACTTCATTATAAATAAAAATTGAATTATTATTTAAATAAAAATTATTATTATTTAAATATATTTTAAACTCAAAATATATACAAAATAACTATTTTATTCTAATGTAATTCATTGGATTCATTTTATAATAAGACTTAATATATATAATATTTTTGAATTTTTAAACGTCTTCTACCCACCTTCTAGGCACATTTGTAAATTTGTATTAAATGTAAATTTACAGCATCTATTAATTTAATTTAAAAAATCATAGAGACACTATTTACATCAGTAAGGAAAAATTTGTTCAATATGATGAAAATAATTTTTGGTGATTAGTAACTTTTGAATTTTATTTACCATGGTTAAAATTAAATCGGGTAATTAAAGGTAAAAATGATATTATAATTATCCTAACACATTTCTTAATTATATTGGATAATAATTTATTGACAAAAATAAACATTAGGAATAAAATATTATCCTCTTGGATCCACTTGGAATAGATTGAGACATTTATTATTATTTTATTTAAAGTTTAGTAAAAAGTGATAAATTTAAATTTTCATAAGTAAAGGTTTTTTAATATAGGGTTATTCATAAGATAAACTAGACTATAAATATTCATTATAAATAGAAAATAGGTTTATTACTAAGTTTAATTTAATTTATATTTTTTATAAATTAAATAATTATATTTATTTATGACATAATGGAGAGCCAGTAATTACCTTATTAATGAATGATTAAAATAATTGATATTATAAATATCCAAATAAATGTAAATTGAGACTTATAATGCATTACATGAATTTTATAGTTTAATATGAAATTTTAGGGTTGATTAAATGTATATTTTTTATGTAATCATGTTTTTTTGACTTTCACAGAAAGCTAAAACTAAATAGTGTCAAAGTATAAATAAATGAGTTTTAAAAAAAATACTATATTATTAAACAATATAATATTCCGAAAAAAATAACATTCATCCAATGGACTTATATAATCATATATATTTCATTAAGGAACCACGTGAGGTTATCTTGAAATTTTAGAGTATTTTTATTAACCATGTAATATAAAAATACAAGAAAACATTGTAAAAGTTAAACTATTTAACTAAGAGTCAAATCTAAAAAATTAGATTGATATGTTGACCCAAACCTATTTAAAACCTATTGGTTGAGTGGTTATCGACCCTTAACCACCTTATCTACGAATGAAATCTTTTTCGAACCATTATAAATATAATATTATTGTATAATAAAATAATATTTCATGTTTTTCTTAAATTGACCCTCAGCTCTCTTATAAAAGGGTAGTTCACCTTCACTCAAAATAAAACCTCCAAAGCCATTGGGATTGGCAAAACCCTACTCAAATATCCTCAAAACTACCCTATGTTCACCATATAGGCCTTACCATGATCATAAAGCCATCCTAAGTATTCTTTTGGTCAAATAAAAATTAAGCACCTGAAGAAGGGGTAATTATTTCATCACCTCTTTCAATGTTCTTTTCTTCTTCCACTTCCACTTTATTTTTTTGTTTCCATAAAAAAATAACTATATTATCTTATAAATATTTTGATGTCATTATAAATATGGTACAACTATATTCATTATTCTATCCAACCTATGAATGACACGGTCACCATACATGCGTAAGTACGTCTTACCGTCTCCACGTCATGGTGTAGTTTGTTATCAAACACATCATTAGTTGGATGAGTACAATAATGTGTATAAATGATTAAAATAATAAATATAACATGTTATGTATTCTCTATATATGATATAACGTCCAATTATATACAATTATACCTTCAATTGAATGATATTGTAGCTCGTGTGTACGTACGAATTACCATCTCCACGAACGGGATACGATTAATTTCCCCATCGTAGCCATTCATGAATAATTATCATTTTATGATTATCAATAATTTTTAAGAAATTAATATCTATAAGGATATTAATAAAATACATCTAATATATAACAAAAATGTCTTACTTGTCAAAACATATAAAGGAAAATGATTCAGTTAAAAGCTGAAACAATTATACTACTAAAATATTATTAAATATGAAAAATTAGATGTTCATATATGATATCATATTTAGGTATGTGGTTCTTGTATATTTAAATAAAAATTATTTCACTATTATTTAGGAGTTTAATGTACCCTTAACCAAGGAAAATTACAATGTATGTGTTAATTTTACAATCTCTTTATTATCCATGTTATTTATAAGATAGTATCTATTGGAACCTCTTTATCATCCAAATAATTGTTTCCTAAAAATGTATTTCAAAGCATTTTAACTATTTCTTATAATATGGGTTCATTTCATTCATAACCTTGTTTAATTATTTTTTTAAAATTAAAATAATCTTTCTGTCGTTTACCAAACAATGTACTATTTGAACATTCCAAAAAATTAAGGTAAGAATGTTTTTTATCATAAATGGTGGGTGTGGTTATTTACCAACATTATAAAACCTCCAAATATTCCCTTACTGTCCTATAAGAAAATTTTAAAAATAAATATTTTTTTTAATTATTTGACATTCTAATGATTTAAAAATAGAATACGTTATTTCTCAAAAATAGTTTTGATTTCAACTATGTCAACATACATTGATGTATTTTACACTTATTTGAGGTTGATTTATTTTGATATAAGATCCCCTATTGTATTGAATGTTTTGTGATATGTTTCACATTAGATGTGTTATTTTTATACCATTAATGGGGTATGGTAATGTATTAACATTTTATTTGTAATTTTTAATACAAATGTTTATCTTATGTTTGAACCATTTCTTATGTACAATGCATTGGACGTTGTCTGTAACGGGTGGAGCACGCTATATCACCTCGATTCATTGGTAGGTCTCATGTGACAAACAAGTATCTTGGAAGAAGGCCCTGACAAAATTTTATTTTTAGTCTGGGCATGTGGCCTTGAAAATGTAGTTTTGATTTTCAGCATAATGCATTCCATAATTATAAAATTAGCTGTTTATATTACATGGCATTGTTTTACTTGTAGAATTTCCATCTGAATATATAAATGGAATTATTTGGTTTATCATTTCCATGTTATTTTGAAGTTTATGTTTAAAAGGGTTTTTAGTCTTATATATGGCCTTAAACTTTTATGGTAATTCATGATTGTTTCTGCTATATTGTTATCCTTACTAAGCATTTGAGCTCACCCCTTATGTTTTCTTTCTCACAGGATGTGAAGAAGTATATTATGATTAACCTATTGGGATATTTCAAAGGATTTGAGTATGTTCAAAGGGGATACAATGTTGTTTTTTTATTTCATGATGTAATGTTAAAATTATGTACGTATCAATTACTTACAGGGAAACTAAACTAATCGTTCATTAGAGACTAGATCTCTTTTGATCATGCCAGTGTTGTGTAATAATGCACCGTGTCTAGGTAATTAGGGTCAGGGAATTACAAATAATGGAGGTAAGAAACTCACTTTTATTAGTCATTGGTTTTTTATAAAATGTAAATACAGATTCAAATACAAGGGAAACAATTAATTAGATCTAGGTTAGAGAAAAGGGGTTAAACCATGGGGGTTTTCCAGAGGGTCATTATTTAATGAATTGGTGAACTATTAAACGAAAAGTGTTAGACAATTAGATATTTCCCAGAAGTAATTTTATGCATGATTGAATGGTTATGATGAGTCTACTAGGCCAAATCACAAGTGTGGACTTGGTATTACATGATTTCAATATGGTCTTCTGAGACATCTATTTAGATACTTTTAAACAAGGGGATATCGAGCTTATGTTATATCCCAATATCACATGATTCAAAGGGTGAATAATAATTTTAAATGAATATAATGTAAAACTATATGATTAGTTAATTTTGAGTACTTACTAGTTTATCACTTCACTTCTACAAATTTACTGTTATATATATTAACAAATAGTTAGGCACAGATCTTTTGGTGGTTTCCTACTAAAATTCGTCTCACACCCTATTTGGGTCATGTTTTAGAACAAAATATATTATACTGTTACAGGGATAGATAAGGGAAAGTACCCTTATTCATCGGGTACTTGATTGATGTATGTTGGAGCTGATGGAAGTGAGACTAAGATAAGTATTTCGAGTTTGTGGGAGTTTACTTTCTTTAACGGTTTTTGGATGGTATATTATTCTCAGCTTTGTGACCTTTTTTGGATTCTTTCCTAGACACATATGAAATGTGTTATTATATATACATGTGATATGCATTCATTTATTTTATTACTATCAGTATTTTATAGTTTACATATGGTGTATAGTATTACTTCTTCAACTATTGTTACTATTTTTTCTGATGTGTTTACTCTTCCAATTTGGTTATAGTTTCCCCAATATCACAACATATGCCCTCATTGCTAGTCACCAGCCTCTAGAATTTTGGTAAATGCGTTTGAGGCCATGTGGCCTAATGGTTATGGGGAACCGTTCGGTGGCACCTAGGTCCATGGAATTACAATTCTTCCTCTTCTCATCCTCTAATTCTAAAAAATGAATACATCATCTATGATGTGTCGATTTACCCACATCATGGATGATGTCTATTCAATTTCCTTTACTTCATTCAAAACAGGTTATAAAACTTTTTTAATGGTTGAAATAGATTGTAATGTGTATGAAATATCATATTTCATGTTATGGAGTAAATATATGCACATAATATTATATTATATAATGAAAATAGTTCATAATTACCTATGAACCACCAAAATGATCTAAATAGATATCAATAATTATTTATCTAATGTTTCATCCACATATCATACAACCAAAATGATTTATGAAATAATTAAATATTTTGGATACATGTAAAAACCATTTCATTAAACATCTATAATTTATTTTCAATATGAAGAGAAAATAATTTATAAACTTTCCATGGAAATCATGTAAAGAACACACCCGAAACAATGGGAGGAACAAAATAATAATAATTAAAGGGTGAAATGACGATATTAAATGATCATATAAGGTTTTATAAATATTAATATTTTCTTATAAGATATTAATAATAATATTTTAATCATTATACAAGAGTTTTAAACACTTTTTATGTAATATGAACCTGATATAAGGGGATTCATAACCCAATTTCTATTATTTTGGTTAACCTTCTACTTATTTACTTATGTGGAATTAAAATTGTTTGTGGAATCAATCTTATTTATATTAACTTGAATTGTGTGTATTTTAAGTTTATATACATATTAAATCCACTATATTAAGTCTCACATCAATTATATGATATTTGTAAGGGTATTTTCTTTTAAAATATTATTTTATATTTCTATATATAGAATTGAAATGAAATGTTTTTATGAAATTATTCAGGTATAATGATTATGTTCATGATTTTGGGTTTTTTTTATGTAGGGTAAAACCTATAAATCCCTCCAATGCATTGGGTATGTGTATGTTAGAGTTCATTGATAATGTTACTCAAAATGTATCTCTGATGGTTACACAATAAGGTAGTTTTGGGGGTTTCATTGTAAGGTAGTTGTGAGGGTTACAAATCATATGGTGGCTGAGATGGTTACCAGATTATGTAAGTAATTTCCCCTGATACCTTTATGGTTGTAATTCTGATCATTGTTTTTTTAGAAATATCTTGGTAAATATCATTTTTTATAAAGTATATGTGGGGGGCAATTATGACTTTTTTAAAATAATGTCACACGTTTACAAGTATTCTTAGACTAATGCTTTCTTTCCTTATATTCTTATCCGTTACTAATATTTTTGTGCATATACAAGTATTTTAAATTTTTTTCAAAGGTTATAAGTATGGGTAAGGCAAAAAAGGAAGCAATGATAAATGTTATGAATTTTTTCAGAGAAAACATGATTCATTTTAAAAGATTTATATTTTGGAAAAAATGGATACTGTTTTTGTGGTATCTGCTCTGTATAAATGTGGAATGTTATGTATGTATTATATCCCATTTGTCTAAAACTATAGACTTGGAACGATTTTATATGTGAATGTTTGTGTCTTCCTGAATAAAACTCAATATTGTGTAATATAATAAGGTCCAGTCTTTATAACAGTATAATCATTGTATATCTCATGATTCCTATTACTAGAACATTGTTTATAAAATACTCCAATAATACATTTCCTGAATCCATAAATTGGCATAATAAACAATATTAATATTCTTTGGTAGTACCATAAGCATTACTATGATATATTATCCTTTGAGGGGTATATTTTTTTGATGCATGAGGCATTATTTTTGGGAGGCCCCATCTCCCTATCGTCGGATAATAGGATGAATTTTCTCTTTCCTTTGAATTTTTTAGCTTGGTGGCCCATCTCTATATAGTTTTGGCTATCACACATTCATTAAAATTAATATCCCGGTTGTTTCCATCCACACTTATCACATGTAGTAACATCCTTATTTACCTTATTCCCATTATCTATCATTTTCTCTACCATTCTATTATTCTCTTACTTCATTTACAATTACTAAAAAAGGGTTAATATTTTATATATCTTGATATAAAATGTTTCTATATACTCATGTGATGATAATATTTGGGTCACATGTCCCCTTCTAAATATTTCCCCAATACCATAATGGATATGATTATTTCTACACATTAGATCATGTGAATTAGGGAGGTTCCCATTCATTGTGTGAGGTTAAATTTATAAACAATGGAATACATAACATTAGGTTATGAATCATAATGAATAATCTCAAACAAGAAAAACATGTAACAGAAATTGATAATATATTAATAGATAATCTCATTATCATAAACCTGGTTACTTCTTTGACATATTTACATTTAAATCCTTCATAAATATATATAAGGAAAATGTGAATTATCCTAAGAATATATAGTGGGAGTGTCAAACTAGGTTCTTAGTAGGAAAATTTTTCTGGACTAGGTTATGATGATTCAGTTCAAACACAACATGTCAAGGTTTTAAACCATATGTCAATTTGTGTAAGAACCACATCAAATTGTTATAACCAGGAAAAGATGTATTTCTTAGAAGACACACATAACTAGTACCTAAATAATATTATAAGATGTTCTTATATAGTTTCCATCATGTATATATTAGAGTTTTGTTCCTTAATATATGTTTTAGAAATATAGTTTCTAGGTATTCTACTAAACACCCTCTAATACACTCTATAAAAACCCTAACAATAGTTTATCATAGCCGATGCATTACTTTATTATATTGGTACTATAAACAAGCATTCACGTCACAAAGGACTGAATAGTTTAGTATATATGTTAAATAATATAAAACCAAAACTTTTACATTATAAAATTAATGAAAAAACTATAAGGTTTCCCAATTGGAAATACCAATAAAGTCAAAGATTATGCCTACATGTCTTTTTTAATATACATCTTCACATCTTAGGGGGGACATAAGTAAATAGTAAGATCAGTTGATCAGTACGGGTAAGAAATAAAGCTAAAGCTATCCTAAAAAATAAACAATGTAAGGTCAATGTGTAATAACACATGTCATTAAAACATATTCCTGAATATAATATGGTATGAATAAAAGTTAATAATTATAATAACATATAAATACTCACTTTAGAATAAAAAATAACCAAGGATATTCTTCTCGTCAAATAATCCCATGGATTATCATTTTCTAATATAAAATTGATGGAATCCATCAATTTAGACATTTTAATAATACCATAGAGGCATCATCTAAGATATCTAATAATAAATTGTTAAGGACAAAACAAAAACCATATCAAAAAATAAATGGTTAAGGAATCGCCCACGTCCATATTTGGTTTCTCTCATGATATTTTCCAATGAATTGAGGTGATATGACAGACCGTCACATCACTTATGAACTATAGTTAATTCATCATATAAATTTGGTAAAACCTAAAAAATATATACAAATTAAATTTAAATAACTATCCCAATTTAGTAAAAAAAATACTAACCATTATATATAAATATAGTGAATGATATCGAGATATCACATCAACCATCAAAATGATCATAATCTATTTAATAAAATATGATTGCTGGAATCATAAAATTTAATTACTAATAATGAAAAACCATCAAAAGAGGTTGTTGGAATAGATGAAAATACACAAATAATATTATCAATAAATAATTGAGTGAAACCCCATTTTTTACATTGCGACGAAAATTTGTTTTCCAAAAAATAATTTGTATTTGTCATAATATCATATTGCAAACATGAGTATCCCAAAAAATAATAGGGAAGGAAAATGAAATTCTGTTTGAAAAAATTTGATTAACAACTCAAGTGAAAACATTTAAATGGTTTTAGAACAATATAATTTTGCTACATTAATGTTTTATAAGATAGAATATAAAATATTATTTAAAATGCAGATATCCATAACTGTTTGTATAAAATCAAACATTAAAGAATAATGTCTTTCATGAAAAAAGTAGTATTTTTAGAAAAATATTGGCTTCTTAAAAAAATTATTGAGTGTAATTTAAAATTGGTATATAATTGGGAAGTAACCTTCAACATGCATTCTTTTCATGGAAAATTTAAAGTCACCCTTAAGAAACATGTATTATCCAATCAAGGAAAGATGAACTGGTATAGATAAATGATTTGGAACTTATAAACAAAATTTGGAATAATTATATAATTTTATTGAATAATTATGTTAAGATAATGAGAAATCAATCATAACATGAATGAAATGTCGATGATTGGGGAGACTGCCATTTTTTATAAAGGTTGGGGTTGAAGCCTCGTTTTATTATTAATGAAATAAAAATCCATCTTTTGACTGGGTAGAGGGAGACCCATTACATATCACGAAGGGCCATTAAAAATATAGCCTAATACATTTCCCATATGCCGAAGTTTTTGGCCCAATGCCCATTCTATGAATAGGATTTACACAGCATCGACTTCCTATAGTACACCACATTACCCAATGTTGCTACATTGTCTGCTACCGCTACATTCTCTTCCACTACTACACTGCTCAACATAGTTACAGTTGCTCTACTACTACAGTACCATTACAGTACAACTATAGTTCCTTTTACCATAGGGTTTTGAACCCCCATTTTTCATGTTTGATAATGAGCTGATAACCACTATGCCCAACCCAGACCACTCAGGGAGACTACCTAACATCTTTGAAAGTGGTCAAAATGTATTCCCCATAAAATTAATGAACATTAACTGATACATTTAATACCAAAAATGTAAATATGGTAATAAAACAAATCATAAAATTTAAGTATATATGCACCACACATGAAATAAAATAATGAATAAGGAATATCTAACATAAATTATATTGATATAAGAAAAGAATTACAATATGTCTGAAAGTGTTCTGCAATTGTACTTAATATCCTCCTAAACACCTCTATTTGAGTACATTTGTTAGGATAATTGAAAATCTATTTTCAATGAGACAATAAAAACAATAATATAGCAGAGATTATTGGGAGAGGAAGTGGAATGAATATAAGCATGCTTTAGGACTTTAGTGGTGTAGGGAGAAGGGGTGATTAGGGGTCATATTTAAAGTAGTAGAGAGGGGTGTTTTTGAATTAATTTATTCAATTGTTTATTTTTATCAGATGAATATTATTTCAAGGTTTGATTCCCATAAATAAATATGGTATATGAAAAAGGTGTGTATCAAATTATGGTGCATATATCAACAATGACTAATGAAATAGTATATTTAATAGAAAATGTTATATAGAATAATATACTATTCTTTTATATTCACCATAAATTAAAATATTTTATAAAATATCAATAATTTACCTCAAACATTTGTTTATGTGTAGAATAAAAAATTATAATCCATTTTTTAGAATAAGTTTATATGTTTTAGAACATTACTTATTTTATTAAAATCATTATTTATCCAAAAAATAATGATTTTGAAATTATAACTAATTTCATAACACATTGAAATAGTAATTAAGGTATCATAAAATATTATTATTATTATAATAAAAGAAACTAATAATTTTATAATACATTTTTTGGAAATAATTTTTTAAATAATTTTTTAATTATAAAATTTTAAATAAAAATTTAAGCTTTATAGAAATACCAACACTAAATTTCACATTTTTAAGGAATTTAGGTACCTATTAGACAATATAAATATATCTTATTTTAATTTATATGATATAAAAAATTTAGTTACACATTCAAAGTTGAGTTTACTAATCAAATCATAAATACACTACTAATATAATGGAAATGGAAATTTTATAAACATAGGGATTTTCAATAAACACCGTAAGATAAATATTTCCCATAAAAATAAAATAACTTCACCCTAGGAAATTTTTTTAATATTATTTAAAAAAACCGATTATCTTGTTCAATATTATTTATAAAATTTTCAAAATGTAGTTTTATCACATGTCCACTATTAAAATTTAGTAAAATAGAATTTTAGAAAATATATCTTTTTATTCATAAAATTGGATATAATCTTATCTTGAAATTATCAAACAAAATAATTTAATTTAAATATATTTTATTAAATATTTAATATATAAATATAATTAAAATCATTCAATTATATTAGATAATTGGAGATAAAACACCAATGTAGTGAAAAATATTGTTTTATAAAAAGACATCCTATAAGTTTATTTTTCTTTTATTTTCATTTATAATCAATTAGTAATCAGTGAGATCATTTTATATACATATGAAAACTATATTTCCATAAATTACATAATATATTTTATTTCATCCACTCTAAAGGCTAGGATAAAGTAATAATAATTAATCATTTATTTATAATCCATGTTCTGGGTAACGTTAGCATTCATGGAAGAAAATTTTTAAAGAGGGATATACCATAATATATTGGAGTGTCACAATGTCACTTATACATCTTATGCATTCACAATATTTGTAGTGATCAATTCAGTTTATTGCAAAAATTATTTTAAAATAAAAATTTTAAAACATGAATCGATAATATTGAACATAAATATTTCATCAAAACAACCCACAAAATGAAAGATTAAGTATGGTATCATTGGAGAATACCCAATGTAATATATGTGGGTGATTAAAAATTTAAAATTTCAATTAAAATATAAATTAAATATTTCCTGAATAAAATAAAATTTTCATTTTGAAATTATTTATTTTAAAAAGAAATAATCTGAGGAATATTAGAAAAACTAATTTCCATAAATGTTACCATAGATAAATGTAAATTAATCATGAATGTAATAATTAGAAATTATTAACAAAAAATTTGATTATTTTGTTTATGTAAAACCTATGATTCCTATTACACTATTAGTAAAAACAAACTCATTTGGAAAAAAATTAAAAATATTCTTTTAAAAAAAAGTTATCATAAAATGGGTAAAATGGAATTAAAAAATTAAATATATTAAAAATATATATTTTAATAATGACATGGCAATGAAATTAAAATATTCTAGAATAAAATGAAAATATTGTCTCCTTTTGATAAAAATTGATTCCTATTAATATAAAGTACCCAAGATAAAATAGTGATACTTTTATTTGAAAATATATTTAATAAACATAAAATATGAAAATAAATAATATTTTGTAGATAAATATCATAAAAAGTTTTCGTCATATTTTTCAGTATAATAGATCCCAATTTATAAGAGATTGTAAAGAAAAAATCATACAAATTTGGAATATTTTAAATAATGAAATCAATGAATGAAATTAAATCTACTAAAAATTAAATACAATGAATATGAATTGATTTTATTATATAATACCTAAAATGAGGTAGTATATGCAGTCCTAAAAAATGTGGGGAAAAGGGATTATTCCCCCATTATACAATACTATGATCACATATCATTATAATGATCATATCATTGAATTGAAAATTAATAAATTGAGAGAGTATGATTAAAAAATTTATTATAATTTTTAAATATAGTATAAATCTATCGATTTTAATTTCACAAATAATAATGGCATAATCAATGAAGACGCGATATAACACAACGAATGTAAATTGAGTTAATAAACCCCTTACCTTAGGGATGAATTACTTTTTATATGATTTTAACATGATATAAACTAAATTAAAATTTTATATAATTATTTAACATAAATTTATGCATACTTATATTATTATATATATATATGACTTATAATATTGAATGCTTGTTTTTTAATAATGATTTATTAAAAGTGTCATTTATAAGTGTTAACAATTTTGTTATTCCTATTTGTTTTAGTTTGGTTATTTCAATCCTATAATCATTCTCATGGTTCCATAATCTACATCATATTATTCATAATATATATATAATTCATATTCAATATAAACTTATTTTTTATCATCCAAAAATGAAATTTATGAAAAATAAATAACACTACTTTTTGTGGATAGTAGTCTACACGTACACATAATAACCATTATCAATTTTAATTATTATAATTGTAAGAAGTTAATGATATTATATATTTAATTAACCATAATTATATTATTAATATCATATTTTTTCATTTTTTTATCTTAATAACCATACAATTTATATGGAGATGAAAAATGAATTACACCACTACCTGGAGAGGGTGTGCCATACATATGAATGCAATATTTTTTTACATTCATAGAATAAATAGTTGTGGAAAATAATTATAACATAATGATTAAAACATATCAAAATATTAATGATATAAGATTAATTTATTTATGGGAATTTTTCATAGAAGATGTATATGAAGAAATAAAGGTCAAATTATTTGTAAAATCATTTACCAATTCAGCGGTAAACTCCTTTATATCCCATCATTATAATGCTGGAAAGGGAATTTAGAGAATAAATTAATCTATTATTTATGTTTATGTATGTTCATCATATAATTGGAATGTTTTGTTTAATATATGTTGCTCATGAAGGTGTAATGTATAGAGGGGAGAAGTGTCCTTTTATAAGAGGATGAAAATATAGACCTGAATTAATGAAAATACATTAATATTATTAATTCATTTACATGTTGAATTCGAAAAATATTTCGTTAATTTAAAATATAATATAGAATTTTGTTTTAATACCTTAAAATAATAAAATTTTATATGTTTTGGCGGTATTTGAATCTCTATCTCTTTTGTCCAATTATTATACACTTTTAACCATAACTATGATAAAAAATTTCTCAATACTAAAGGGTTATATTATTAATTATAATTTAAAATTGGTTTATAAATGTAAAAGGGATGAAATTTGTTCCATTTATAATCCTCTTTGACCTCTTGAAAAAATTTATGGTGTTTATATAAATTTTATAAATTAAATTTCTAAAAAATTAATTCTATTAAACCTTTTTTTAGAAATATAAAAATAAATTGAAATAAATGACATAAAAAATTAATTTCAATATAATAAAATTAAATAAAATATTATTAATTATAAAAATATTTGGGATCGATAATTATTCACATATACATTACTTTTATTGTTTTTTGAAATTATTTAATCTTATTTTATAACTTCAGGCACAATCATTGTGTCAATATTATATATGACTTAAATATAATTATATATAATATATATATATATTATAATTAAATTATTACCATTAAAATATTTTCAATTTTCAAAAAATACCCTTTAATAATGATTAATAATTTTTTAACAATGCAAACATATAAGAGATTTGAAATCAAAAGTGTGACATTTTTTAATTTTCACTATAAAAAATATAATTTAAGTCATTATCAAAATAAATGGATCCATACAGAAATAAATTAGAAACATAGATGATAATGGCCGAAATAAAATCATTAAAAAGGTAAAAGATAAGTGTTCTGTATATTTTTAATCATTTTCAGATTATTTTTAACCGTAATTTATACATTTTACCAATTTAACTATGTTATAAATATTACTACCATATAAACTATTTAAAATTAATGAAAAGTAAATTTCTGTTGATAATAAATTTATATATGATTCTTCCAAATATGGATTCTATTTTTCATGATAGTTTTATTTTTTAGTTTTCAAATAAATATTTCCTCTATGTATAAAAGTATTTTTACAAAACAATCATGTATAATATCATTCAAGATATTATATACTGAATTACATTAAAAATAAAAAAATAAAACCTAAAATTAATATAAATAAAATGGATCTTATAAATAACTATAAAATAAAGGATAGTTTTCTGAAAAAATTTATTCTTACTCGTCAATTGAAATTCCTCATTTTCAAAATATTTAAAAAACACCTAATAAAATTATTTATATATTTATTGAAAGAAAATTAATTTTTTTAATAGGTAATTAAATTAATAATAATTTCCAATCACTAATTATAATAAAAATAATTTTTGATGAATAAATTATTCATAAATCATAAATTAAATTCACTATAAATTAGGTTCTTATTTCTTCATCATTAGTTAATAAAAATTCTTTGAATATGAAAATTTCATATATATTTTTTTATTTTGTTACTTATATTTGTACCAATCAATTAAATGGATATATTATATTGTTTAAATTTGAATAATAATATTTATATATTATATAACAATTTAAATTTTTTCTATTGTAGTCTGCTAATAAACCTATTAAAAATAACATTATTTTATGCTATATATTGATGGTGTTACCTTATATCCCCCCAAAAATAAATTTCATCCCTAACATTTTATGCTATTAATAAAATTATAAAAAAAATATTTGTTCTATTTACAAACCAAAACATATATACGAATAATAAAAATTAGTATGAAAGTGTATGTGGGAAACAAAATAGATACATAAAATAACGAATAATAGGGTTTATATATTATGGAAAAATTTTCTTGTAGAAAAATATTAATAAGGAGGAGAAGGATATGTTTCATTTAATAATATACAATTATATAAATCATAATTAGCATAATGTTTATTACCACCAAACTAATAGCTGATGTGGGTTTAAAGGGGTAGAAATTCTTCAAATGTGAAATTAAATGAATAATTTTTTTGATTTTTGACTATTTTACAAATGATAAGGGATTATTTCTTTTTCATTATATGGAACAAGATATAATATACATATGTTATTTAATTTCATTTCATAAGGTTCGTTTTACCATTTTGTTATGCTTTAATCAATTTCCATGTCATATCTTACTCTAAGAAATGACAATTCATGTTTAATATTTCATACCCGATGTAGTAAAATAAAACATCAATGGATTATAAGATCCATAAAGTAATTAATTTTCATTCATTATGAATAATTATATTTACCAAAGATATAATGGTTATAATTTGTCCAATATAGATAAATATATAACATTAATCATGAAAACATCAACAATGACAATGAATGTTCAATTTAATCCATTCAAAATTTAGCCTACCTTAAGACTCCTAAAAAATATGTATTAAAAAATTTGAAACCTAATTATCTGAAATAATTTATAATATATGATTTCTCATGTTTATTAATATTTATCCCTATTACATTTAAGTATTTCATAATTTCACATACTAAACATATAAATAACATGATCCTTTATTCTCCTAAAAAAGATAATAATGTGAATCATCATTAAACCATAATGGAATCGTATATGCTAAAAAACACAATAAAATTTATTTTCCTCTTATGAAATCACATCGAATCAAATACATTATAGAAACAAAAAAGGGTAGTAAAATTTTTTGTAAATAAATTTTATACTTTATCATTACCATTGAACACAAAATTCAATATAGTTATGAAATACTATTTTAGTAAAATCACTAGTTGTTTTAAGATTCCTATATCCATAAAAAAATTGATATAATATTTATAACATAAAATTATTAAATCCATATTTATAAGCAATCCAATCCTTAAAATTCAATGATTAGAATAATATATATCCTTCCTCAGTCCATGAGTTTAACATTTTATTAGGTTATTGACTCAGATAATTCACATGTTCAATACACATTTCAAAATTTAATACATTTCAATTCAAAATTTAGTCCATTTATTTTCACATATAAAACATCTTCCCCTTCTTTTGATACATTACCATATTTTAGTCATCCAACATTCATTATACGAATGAAATTTAACATTCATTACACAAGGATAATAACCACAAGATATTTCATAAGCATTAATTTTTCTCATATTTTAGGTGTTAGGAAAATAATCTATGTTAATTAAATTAGTTATATATAATGACATTTGTTTAGGAATAATCACTATCTCGCTCCATCCAAATATTATATCATTAATTTTATAGAATAAAAGCACCACATTATTAATCACATTCATTATAAAAAGGATTACTTATAGTTATAACAACTGGCTTAAACCATAACTCATGGTGTTGGAAGACAAATTCATAATAAATTAACCATATAATATTGAAAAATAATTTATATGAATTCCAAATCCGGAAATATAATTTTAAATCTATGACAACAACAGATAATCATAAGTTATCTAAGGCCTTTATCAATTCAAATGCCTCTAAATAATTCATAATGAAATGTGAATGAACACATGTTTACACACTAAGAGTATATTTACATGTGTATGTCATTGGGCCCACTCATCTGGAATGGGTAACAATTAAGGTAATGCACAGTCATCCTCACTAAGAATTGTTACCCCATGGTGGATCTATTTAAATGTTTCATCAAGTTTCTAGTGTCAAGGAAAAGATTTATTTTTTTAGGATAATTATAGTCATTTACTAAAAGTCTATCATAGTATTTTTAATCTATTATATATTTTCAAAAAAAAGAACTCCCATGGTTTGTATTAAAATTAATATGATTAGAACTATAGTGACAGAGATTCAATATCCTAGAGATGGTTCCTACATTGGTTAATTGGATTAATAATCATGTGATCACATATACAAAGCTCAATATGGTATTTATTCTTGAAGAAACATATATATATACATGATTCTCATATTTAGTTGTAAATATAAAAATAACATTACATAAGAGACATTTTTCAACCTTGATATTATTCATAACATCCTTCATTATATCCTATTGAAATGGAAAAAAACATTTGATATCAAATTATTAGTAACAGTTAGGTTCAATAGAGGCTATGACATGTTAATAATGAATCACAAACCTTGTAGAGTGGTTAATCAAAACACGTGTCATTAAATCAAAAAGAAAATTAAAATGATAATAAATGTGTTATATAACCATAGAAGATACACGGATAATGGATATTGAATTACTAATAAAGTAAATTAATTATTAAAAAATTGTTATTAAGATGTTTCAATAAATATATCAAGAATATTATAATCGAGGCAACTCATACAATGCATTTTTATTAATAAATGGATATTAATCAACCAAATAACAATCCAAAACTTGAACATGTTTATTCTAATCAGAATTATTAATATATGGAGGGGATTTCTATAACTAGGATTCACCCATAACCTAAATATCCTACGAATTCCACATATTTTGAATGATAAATAAATTTCATTAGCAAAATTATTTTTAAGGAAAAAATTATCCATATTGAATCAAGAGAATATAACATAAAAATCAATCATTATAAACAATAATTATAATTAATAAGGATGGTATGAATATATCAAACCATAGGTATTATGAATGGGTGTTTTCATAGATGAATATATATTTAAAATATAGAAAAATATTTCAAGCAGAGAAAAAAAAATTATTTTATGAGAGAGATATATAAAATTTAAACAATTACATTAATATTATAAAAAATATTAACATTTCATATATCCATGGAAACATATCAAGGAACTTCTAATTAAAAGAGTAGTTATGAAGAGGGGAATACTATTTCAATTAATGTGTGTTAAAAAAATATTCATGTCACCCTTTCATTAAAAATTACATAATTCAGAAAAAAGAAATTCATTTTTAATTATTTTAATAAAAACATAAACTAGTATAAAAATGATCATAATAATATACTTGTAAAATTTTAAAATAAATATTGGAAAATTTTCACTAAATAAATAACATGGAAAAAAATATTCCCATCAAAAGGGAAAATAAGGTCCATTTTTTAAAATAATTCTCCAAAAAAGTTTATGTACAAAAAATGAAAATGGTTAAATTATTTTAATGTTACATTTATAACAATATTATAAGAAAATATATATCATTTTGTAAAGATATATCATATAATGTTTCTTATTTTTCTTTGTCACAGAAAATCTAGATAAAAATGAGATATTAATATAAAATTCTTATAGCTTCGGTAATAATTGAAATATAACCTACATAAATGAATGAATATAAAATGAAAAATTATCTACCATGAATATAATTATATTCATTTTATAATTTACCAAAATTGTTAGCATATACACCACAAGTATTAAAAAAGTTGTTAAAATAGAATATGCTTATAGAAAAATATTGTGATGAGAAATAGTTAAATAAATAGATCATAGAATTGAGAATTTATAAGTTGATAAATTATGTTTCAAAAATTAAAATATAGAGAAAAAATATTATGTAAAACAGAAATGAAAAAATATCAATTCAGACATAATATTTGAATAACACAATCGTTTTATTAGTGATATAACCCAATGAAATGATATGGATTTATGAAAACCCTTATCTTAGGTATGAAATGTTTTTTATGTGTTTTCATACTCCAATGTACTGAATTTAATTTTATAGTACTATTATTAATGAAAAATAATTGTAATTATAATTTCACATGTGATTGACTTATAACATTTCCACACACATTTATTGATTATTATTTATTAAAATCATAGTGTCTCTTTATTAACTATTTAATTATTCATGAGTATTTCATTTGGGTATTTTTAGAACTTTTATATTCTCCATTATTCCATTCCCCAACCATTATATTTATCATGAAATAAATATAATATACATTAATTTTATACGTTCTTATAATTAATCATTAATGAATAACATGGAAAGTGATTTATATCTCCTTTTGAGATGGATGTCCATATGTTGAGATAAGAGAGACTATCAATTTTATATGGTGGAAGTGTAAGATGGTATATAATGTCTTCTATTTTAACTAAATAATTACACAAAATATAGTCTATATATTCACTAGTTACATATTATTAATCATCAAGGTAAAATGGTTATACAAATCTAATTACATAGTTACACTTAGACAGTAACTGATACATATGCAAGAGTAATGATTTAATATCTTATATGATGGAAAAGAGATGGAAACTATTTTTCCTAGATAATAATCTCATATAAGTTTGTTTATGGTACATAATTCATTATTTTACTATGGGTAAAACAAATTTATTATATTTATAAGAAGAAATAAATTATGAATGAGTACTTAAAACGATTAGATCTTCTTTGTGACTCCTCCTTTATAAAACATCTTAAGGGCAATTGGAATGATCTATTAACTACAAGAGAACCTATAATTGTGGGATGGGGATGTAAACCATTTAATTATTTAGATTTATCCAGATTTGTTGGGCTCATGTTTGGGATAATAATTTACGGGAGGGTATTCCATTGATAATAGGAGGAAACAACACACATATAATTATTAAAACTATTTCATTATAATAAATTTAATTTCAAGTGAAAATGGATGAATTATTTTATTAATTCAATCCTAATATATAATATTATTTAGTGATATTCAAAAAATATAATTGTCACAGTGGTGTTTTAATCATTATCTTTTAGTTTTATCTCTTTATTACCATATTTTAATCGTCATTTTGGTAAGGGAGTATTTAATATTAGTGGGATATAAATTTACTTATATGCTACAAATTTATCCTAAATGGTGAATCAAGAATATCTTAGATCATTAATTAACCTTATTTTACTCTTGAAATATTTTAACGATCTTTAAATAATTTAATGAAATGTTATTTATCAGAAATTAATATTAAATTTTTTTAAGAACCATTTTCATAATTAGTCATTGAAGACATAAATTAAGATAGTGAATTATAATATAATATATTTATACAAAAAAAATTATAAGTATCTATAAAATTAGTTTGAATAAATAATTCTCCCCAAATATATTAAATTTAATATTTTTAGAAATATTTACTTTGATTTTTCAAAACCTTGAATGAGCTTGATGTTTGTGTCATATAAGAGACTAAGTAAATAAAATAATCACTAAAAATTATAAACCAATTTCCATCATGAAAATTTATTCAAAAATATCAATGTAAAATTTAATAACTTTTAAAACAATATTTTTATTCCCATGTAAAAATATTATAAATATTAAAATGTAAGGGAGTAAAATTTTGAATTTTTCGCTTCCTATAATATTTTATAGGTCATTACTAATGAAAAAAATAACCATTTTTACATAAATTAGAAACATGTATGGATATGGAAATTATAAAGTCATATATTAGGGTAAATTCATGTGTAGAGAAGTTATTAATGCGTTTTCACATTATTTATAATGTTAATTTACTCTTTTATCTTTTTTATTGAGGTAGTAATATCTTTACCATATTTACCATCAATGATTTCCAAAAATGAAAATATCCTCATAATAAAATTTGGACCATTTGATTCCAAATATGGTATATTTATTTTATTATTAAATATATATAAGGGATAGAAGATAAAATTATATGAAAACATAATTCTCAAAGAAATACTATTTTCTAAAAAATTCCATTCAATGTCTAAATGAATTATTTACCTTGATAACGTAATATATTGGTACAAAAGTTAAAAATTTATTTTTTAAAAAATTAATCAAATAAAGGAATTTTATTTTAAATCTATATAAAAAAGGGTCTCTTGAGAATTATATAATATAAAAGATAGCTTTCATCAAAATAATATGCAACTTCAATATTCATCCACATAACATGTTTTTTCAAAAATTCACAAAATATTTACCCAAATATGATCTCAGAAAGATGATTTTAAAAATGTTATTGATTTATAAAAATAAATATTTAAATATTTTGGTAATTAATAATATTATCCATGAAAAAAATTTAAAAAATAATAATGAAGATACATATATTTGAAGCATAAAAAGGCTCAATTATATTTGGGTTCTTATTTACTAATCATTAATAAATACATTTATATTCCATGAAATGATTATACATTTATTTAATAATGTGATTCCATTTATTAATACACACCTATTTAATGGAAATGTTATACTTTTACATTTTAAAAATGATAATTTTATTATATATCCTAAATTTAATAAATATTTTTGTATTATGTTAATCACAATATAAAGAATAATAATATATTTAACTAAGTTTTTTGTTAAATCTATTGTAAAGAGTATTTAGGAAATATCTTCCCAGAGGATGAATAAATAACATCGTTTGATGAAGAAATTTTATATTAAATAATTGCATCATGTATAAAGACAATCATTCGGTAGGAACAGATAGCTGAAACCAAGAATTAGGTTATCTTAAACAAATTGATATAGAAAGTGTCCCTCTACATGTCACATTTGAATTATTTTTATCCTAAAAATAATGTGGTTATGAAGAGATCATGAAGGATGAGATTAACTATCTATAGGTATTATTCATACATATAAAAATTATTATTAACTTTTTTTGAGGTTCCCAAATGATTTGAAGATATAGTAAAGTTGAGTTATCTAATAAACTAGGATTCTTCTATAAATGGGATAGTTTATTCCTTCATATTAGCTATATATTTTTAAAAAATTTGTTTTCCATAAGAATGATATTAATTTATGAACAAATTAATATATCTAATTAAAGATGAAAATGATTTTATAAAGAGATAAAATCCATGTCTAGTGGTGAATATTTTTCAATAAAAGGAAATCATGTAGTTCATAAACATTTTCTCACCTCTATGAAATCATACCACTATAATTTTTGTTCATAGTTTTTTTATATAGGTGGGGTTACAACTGGAGAATAATTATGTGGAGACATTGTTCCTTTATAAAATTTTTCAGGTGTAAATTTATATGGATCAACATGATAATTTTTTGAGTTTGGAAAAATGTATTGGTTTGAATACTAATAGAAATATTATTTTTTTTAAATTATGAACCCATGCAGTAGAAACTGGAATTTGATGAATTCAATAGTAATAATTCATAATAAAAAGTATTCAATGGATCAATAATTATATTTCATGTCTTTTTGTGATAGATAAAATATATTAATTCAATAGATGGATGGAATTCTCATTGAAATATTAAATATAAAGAAGATTGATGAGTTGAAACAGTAGTTAAATGAGGAGTTTTTTATGAAATATATTAGAAAATATTTATGTATTTTATGGACAAATATCAACCGAGATCATGCATCAAGATCATTTTAGTTAAAATTAGATTACTTTATATATACTATTTTAAATATTTTTTTATTTTGGATGAAACAAAAGATTTTAATCCTAGGAAAGAAATTTCAAATTGCTAAAGGATTAAGCACCAGATATAGAATCAGGGGCCGATTACATAGAAAATATTCCATATGCATCATCTGTTATAATCTTGACATATTTTATGGTGTCTTATAAAAATGATATTTATCATGTAGTGGTATTTATGATACATTATTTGGATAACTTTATAAATTACTATTTTGATGATGTGAATTTGATTCATAGGTATTTGAAAGGATTAAAGGAATTATATATATGATTTGGATAAAGAATTTCATAGTTAGGATATGTGACTGTTGGCTTTCAAGGAGGTATTGAAATATTTATAAGTACATTATTATATTTTTTTACCTATGGAGGAACTATACATTGATGGGTATATCAATTAAAGATTCAAGTCGTTCTATTTACAACATAGGTAGAGTACATTGATGTGTGAAAAGTTGAGAATGATTTGGTTTCAATGAATAATTATTAGAGTTTCCATAACGAAATTGATTAGAAAATTAATTTCACTATTACTATTATAGATATATACATATTGATAATAAATATGGTGTATACTTTCAAAATAACAAATAGTTAATTAAACTACCAATTCATTAGATTCTTAAAAAATTATGATATTTTAACATTGAATGTATTATATAAAACCAATATTATGAAATATAAGTTAAAAGGTATAATTATTGAGATGTTTAGGCACTATTTTCCCTCTATTGGTCTTCATCGGTGAATAAAGGATGAGAGGTAAAATTCGAATGAACAATATCGGATAATTAAATGGATTGTGGATGGAATTTCATGAATCCTCATTTTTAAATTGAGGATTTCATGTTCCAATTCCCATTAGGGAGGATATAATATAAATATCTCTGATTAATTATGTTGTATAATATAAGACAAATAGAAAGAGGAAAATTTTTTAAACAGGAACCAATAGGGAGATTATAGAAATGGTCATTATTAATTAATATAATGAAGGTCATAAACTTCTATTAAAATGTATTATACACTAGTTTAATAATTATCTGCTAAATGGATGTGTTCAATCATTAATATATCCCTATAGAATTATTGAAAATAATATGATAGTATAATAAACTTACTCTATCGATTTGGAACTATATAAACCCAATTTTCAATCTAGAAATATTTCTTTATTATCATACTTTGACATAGAAATCTTGTACTATAAAATCTATACATTATATATTGATCATGAATGTAGTTATTTTGCCCTCAATGTGGATGTAGAGATTATTAAAAAATCACATAAATCATATGCATTATGGTCTTATTCTTATTCATTTTTATCTTCTATATTTCACTATAATTATATAATAATTTTTTTCTTACATCTTCTTTTTTCATAATAATGAATACCATAATATCAAAAAATATATAGAATATATAGGGATTTATATCATTTGATCACATTGAATTTTATGCCCTAGGGGTGATTTTCAACAATAAAATGACATATTAGTAGAGTATAATGGGAGAAAACTAATTTAAAAAACTAACTCAAATTATCTTCTCTAGGATGGAGTTCCATATGTGCTCACATATAACTCCCATAATAAAAGTGGTTACTGACAATCATGGTGGGTTTGAAAAGTATAGTGTGAGGATTGAACCCTCATTATCAAATCCATACAGGAAAATCATATTAAGAAGGTAATAAAAACATAAGAATTCATATTTGGTGTGAGTAATAACAATGCTATAACACATGACATAGAAGTTATCTCAAGTCACAATTTTTAATAAACCATGGTCCCCATATGTAGAAGATCAAAACAGTGTATATAAAATGCAGAAAAACATATAAAAAAACTACATGTCACTGTATTTTATATCTAGTTGCCACCTATGAACACAAAGCTCTACCTCCTTATATCCATATCATGAGGACCCTTCAATTTCCAATAATCCTTATTATAAATTATATATGTTAATATATATAAGAATTATGGGAAGGAGTAAAAAAATATTTTAGTAAATTAGAAATAAATTCTTAAAAAAGTGAAAATATATAGAGGGTGTATTTTATGACATGAAATAAGGAACAAGTAAATAGTTAACTACACACGTTCCTTGACGTCATATGCCATCAAGGATTCCATGAATCCTGAAAAAAAATTCGGTGGTACAATTATATTAAAAAATAATTCTTTAGTATTCTAATGTCTCAGAATATTTCAGAAGGATCAAAAATCTTTTCAAAACCGTATGTTATTTGGTTTTATATCACCATCACACATTAAAGGAATATATAATGTCCCACTATATTATTTTCATCTATCCGTGGAAGACATCATGCCCCACCATAAGTTATTTTTCTATAGCTAATTGATGTAATTTCCATATGAGATGATTGAATAATTAGATCATAATAACCCCTTCAGGTTCATTATCATGTGTTTTCATTATGAATCATTTGACACTATTCACCAGTTTATATTCTACTCACTCATTGACTTATGGATTATGTGATATCTGAATAAAAAATCATGTATTTAAAAGACCATTTCCATTTTCACATCATTCATGATTTCCCATAAAGGGGATGTTTGTTCAATTATAGGAAACCTAACCATCTTGATATATGATGAATGTTTAATAGTTTATTAGAGTCCCTGAAGAAGGTCATATAATAGAAGGTCCATTAGTTAATATCAAAATAATTTATAATAAGGCTACACAAATATAATACAATATTAAAAAACTAATATGGAGTCTCAATGAACAAATGTACACACCATCATACAACACCAACAAACATATAAAAGGGAAATATGTTTGATGGAGCATCATAACTATGGTTTGTTACTACAAAACATTAATAGACACCATTAGTAATCAACCAAAACATTACAAAATTATAACAACCCAAAACCAATTAGCCCAGATTCGTTGTATTTTTATTATAATGGAATACAAAAATGAGATCACATTACTATATATTGATCAGAATAGTATTATAAAAGAACTAAATACATATATGGTTCCATTATTTCATTGGTAATTAAACATTGAACATAATAAAGGAAAATAAATTTCTTTATAAACATGTATTAAATGTTTTAATCATCATATCATCAGGAAGAAAAAGAAATAAAAATGTGAACTAAAATGTTGAGTAAGGTTTGTATGAAGCAATAATTGGTGAAACATAGTTGATAAGTCCAAATCAATCTATTAAGGTAAATGACTAAAAAACAAACTACATCAATAAAATTATTATTAAAATACTTCCATATTTTTTTTCATATTGAATGTATTATAGAAAATGAAATATGAATATGGAAAGAAGAGAAAGATTCATTATTTGATGTCATGTCTCTGGAAAAGAATAACTACCGATAATAAATTTTAAAAGATAGTTTAATTCGGTGGGTTGAAACCTAAATAATTCTTCATTCAAACAATGGTTAAGGGTTTGTCACCAAACTGTTGTGTCTCATGAGACCTATCGAGGCATCTAGGTGTTTTCTATAAATGTCGCCCCACATTTATAAATATCCATAAAATTATTCATAAATAGATATAATTTAAAAAAATAATAAATTATTAAATTTTATTTATTTAGTATTAAATTCAAATTTATCAATATTTCTTATGTTAAAACAACATTCAATGTAATCTTGAGGTTTAAAAATGGTGTATAACTTAAAAAATAATCAGATAAATGATAAAATAAATATGCATATTTAAGGAAAATATAATTTAAAATCAAAATTCATACCAAATAGTAGTTGATACAACACATGAAAATTATTATATGGTCATTAAAAAGTAATACTCAATGAAATGGATGTTGATACAAAGTCCCTGGAAATGTTTTATGAAATCTTTCCCTACATATACATTTTTTCAAGGATAATCAAAATAAATTCATTAATTACATAACGAAGAAGATTTTTAGAATATATATTATTTGTTATAATTTTTTTTATTTTCATTTATGGCCATTCAAATTATGTTGAATGTTTAAATTCATTATTCCCTGAGATTTGTGTAATTTTTTTATGGTCAGTACCCGCATGTATAATTATGGGAATTCATGTAAAAAATATGAAAAACACCAGATGGGAAATTATTTTGTATTAATGGAATTTTATAATTTTAAATATTCTTTTATATAAATTTATTATATGATATGAGGATGATTTATTTTATTAACTGATAATAAAAAATGATTAGTTTAATTCGATCATTTTCACGACCATAAGAGGATAGTATCTGTTCATTTAAAAGTATTCTTATATATTGGCTCCATAACATTAAATAAGTTTTAATACACCAATTAAAATCATGCTTAACAATAAAAATATTTTAATGGATAGACATAAAAGCTATATTGAAAAACAATTTTCATCGACGGAGGCAGTGAATTGACAACTCACAAATGATGTCTTCAATGTTCGAATTATAAGGAGAATAAAAAAGTCATGATGGTGTATATTTCATTAGAATAATAAATGTCCATTATATATAATATTTTGGATTTCTCATTCCCATTTTGATAAGGTTATGTTAGTACAGAAGAAGAGAAAAATAAAATAAATTGAAAGAGAGTGATTAATGGTTTTAACTCTTGACTTTCATCTCCTTGAGAAACTCTTTAAGGCCCTTGATTATGGAATTTTGTTCAGACCATATGATATTGTACATGGGAAATATTATTATGAGAGGAATTTTTAATAATATTATCACAATCCAAGACATGTAAGGATCAAGGAGAAGGGGTGGTGAGGGTTGGTAATGACAGTGGAGGGGAGGGGTGTTTTTTATTATTTTATTCTATAGTTTATTATTTAATCTCAAGACTATAAATAGTAATGATTAATGTTACTATGTACAATATAAATATAATGTGATCTCAAACTAAAGTATGTTTACATCATCCATACATCATATATAACTCAATAATTCATTTATTTACTTAATATTTTATGTAAGAAAAAAATAGGATATTCCAATATTCCCCAAAAAATCAACTATTTTTGAAAAATCTCAAAAAAATCATACTAATATTTTTTCATTGTGTAGATTAAAAAAGTTCACTTCATATTATTAAAATAGTTTTCTAACTGCGTTAAAATTAAAAACAATCATTTATTAAAAAAATCAATTTCAATTTTATAAATGATTTTTTTCACTTTGAATAATTAATTATAGTCTCTAAAACTTATCTTAGAATTATAATAAAATAATAAAAATTCCATAATAAATTTTAGTTAAATAATTTTTTTTAATTTTATTATCTTATTTAAGAAATTGAAACCAAACATTTACGTTTCACAAAAAATGTCAACACTTAATTTATCATTTTTAGAACATTTACATACCTATAAAAAGATATAAATATATAATATTTTAATTTAAGATACACCTAAATTTAATTTATACTTTCATAGGTGATGATATAATTTATATGATTACATTACTATTCCTAATGGTCACATGAATATTAATAATGGTCACATTACTATTTAAAAGGACATGTTAACATTTAACAGTATATCACTATTTTGTTATGCATAGTACTATGAGAAACATATCATACTGAATGAATTAAAATTTATTTTAGAATATACATAACATAAAATATGGTTTTGTAAAACAAATACCACCAATCCCTCGAAGAAATCTCAATTTTTCAGTAAATAGGATTCTAGAATATGATTCTATAAGTAAACAATGATGAAATATTTAATTTTATTAGTATTACCATAAAAACTATATCACCAATAGTGGATATAGATTTATTCAATAGAGATTAAGTGATTATCAACAGTTCAAGGCTCCAATCCTTTATCAATACATGAATTCTCTAATTAATCCCATGGGAATGTTTAGATTTGGATATAATATCCATGAATAATTATTATTCCAATGAGAAAGATTATGATATATATATAAAATTAATAACATCGAACAATATTTACAAAAAAATAAATTATAATGGACCAAGGAATTAATATTCATCATAAAATGATTATTAATGGATTAGAACAACCCAAAACCACAACTACAGTAACTAGGATCAAGAGAGAAAAACATAGAATGATGAATACATTTATTAAAGTGGTTTTTGGGGTAATATCTCAATTTTCAAGTTAAGTCAATCTCAATGTATTGTTCTCGGACATATTTTACAAAATTGTGCTCCAATCGTATGATATTATCTATCATTTCTATGAAGGCCCAAAACCTGGATGCAAGGATTGATAACTTATGTTTCATCCATGGTATTAATATTTTTCTTGATAAAAATGGTATTTTTTATATATCATAGAAAGAACTAAACAATTACTAACCATGATCAAACTAATGCATTTCAGTATATTGAATAGGTTCTTGGGAATAACTGTATGGTTTCCATTAATGTGATCCAAAAGATCTCAGACATTTTGGATTCATTTCCTTGTTTAAATATTTTTTTCAAAAACTATTTTGTGCCAAATAAATGTTTCACATGTGTATGAGGAGACTTAGGGGTGTTTTGGGGGTTCAAAAAATGAAAAGATGGAAAACCAGACCAATCTATGCAAGGCGTAGGGTTGTTTCGAGGTTATGTAAATCATGTGTCCTTTCAAGGAAAACTTTGTAGCCTTGGACGGTGGAAAATCTCATGGGGTTTCATGGTTTTTTAATCATTAGAATCTCCAAAGGTATCCATGTATCCTAATTTCACAATGAGAGTGCCTTTCACATGGTTTACAAATGGTTTGGAAAACTATGTGGACAAAATGTTTGGTCCGTTATATGAAAAATAAATTATAGTTTTTCCATTAAGTTATTTTAAGACTCTACCAAATGTTTTCTCACATTATCCTCCTATAAAACCAATTCATTAACTCAAGCCTCCAATTCTTCATAAGGGTGATTAATCTTCTATTCAAGGCCTTTTGGAGCACCGTTGGTTGCAAATAAAATATCTGAGTAAGTCTAATCCACTATTTTTTCCTCTATTCAAGATTATGTTTGTATCTTTGGTGATATTCTTCAAAATACATAAAACCCCAATTTTTGTTGGATTATTTTTTTTTCTTCATTGGTTTTTTTATCTGGATCTTGGTCTATGAATAAGTGTTTGTTAATCAATAGATTCTAAGTTGGTGGTCTAAACACTATATCCCATATTTTTAAAGTGGATTTGTGCATATTCGTATGATTTCATTATTACCACTTTTTGTGAATTGAATTCATTAAATGATATTTAGATAAAAATAAATATATAAATTATGATTTAAACCCTTCATTATTCCCATTGGATTTTTTTAGGATGATTTCACCAATTTGGGGCAACCCATGGGGGTGCACTGACATTTCAAACCTAGGAACTGGTATAGTCAAGTAAGGAATTGATACATGATAATATAGAGACCATTTTTAACATCTTAACATATTTTTATGAGTTAAAAATTGAATATTAATAGTCTTCATATATTCGGTAATGTCTTATGGTGTTGTTTGGAAAGACATAGTAATGGCTTAAAATGAGTTAATTAAGATAGGGTCAAAAGGGGTTATGCATTATGTTGAAATCCATAAAAGGGTTAGTTTATATGAAATGTTCAACATTTTGAAATTATAATGGATTGGTATTTTTTGAATATAATACATGGGATGCGGTATGAAAAAGGATTAATTGTAATAATGTAAATATGCCAATAGGAATCTAAATTTTACATAAAAAAGCATAATGGTGTCACTTCATGGAAATTAATGAATTTGATAAATGAGTTTACATATGGGAGTTGAGGAATATTTTAAACAGGTAAATTGATGTGATTTATTTAATATACCAATAAATCTATGTATTAAAAGAGGTAAATGGGATAAATGGTTATTTATTGTAAACTGAGATAGTGTTAATGGGTTGTGGAATTATATTTTTTCCCATATTGTTTGTTGTGTGTTATGAATATTAATTATACTGGTTATGGGATTGTATGTGAGGTGAAAGAATCTGTATAATCATTTCCATATGGATTTGTAAAGTAGGGTATTGAAATGAGTTATATGCCCACATGACAAGTTAGACTAAGTTTATAAACATCACCCCAAAATGTACAGATTTGCGAAGGGGAAAGAGTTAAACACCCCTAATGGATTCATTCTATGATACCACCTTTAGAAAGGCTCTCAGGTGAGTTTTATGTATATTTTATGATTTTATTATCCCTATAGATAGAGGGATATTTCTTTATTTCCCATATGTTTTGAAATTCATAACATGATGAAGGTGAACTATGTGATGAGGATTGTATAAGTACTGATATTTAAAAGAATGGTAGGAATGACTTATGTTAGTCTTGTTTACTTATGAGACCCAACTATCTTTAATTTTATTTTCATTCATTTAATCAATTTATACAGTATCTATTTTTTCTGCATATTTTGAAGCCACCATCATTTTTGGCCTACGTAGTTGTAATGAAACTCTATTTCGGCCTCCATTGGGTACCCAAGAATAATTCATGCTTATAGATTAGGAAAAGGGAAAGTGTCTTATTCTAGGGATTTGATTCAGGATTAAGATTTTTATGAATGAGATTCTGTACATGGAGTAAAGACCATTTAGGGATTCATCTGTTTGTTTTAGTTTTTTTATTTCACCACTTTTGATACAACTAATATGGTGTGGAATATTAATTTTTAGTATTGAGATTGTACACAATTTTTAAATTTTTTGTTTGTTTGGGTTCTTCGTTATTGGTTAATTTTTCCTCTATCTAAATTGATATCTGATGTGGATTACTCTAGTAAAAAGCGTATAGGCTCCCCCTTTGACTATTTTGGCCTCCTATGCAATTCAAAAACCATTACCATATGGGGAGCTGTGTCTGAGGTAATGTGGTCACTCATCTCGGAGTACCAATTTAGTGCCTCTTCAGTTGAGGACATTATAAAGTGGTATTAGGTTTTTTATTCTCTATTTCACACTATTTTGGAATAGTAAAAGGGATATTAGGCCACTTTTGGGATTTGGGGTTGAACTTCTACTTGGGAGTAACTAATCCATGAACGATGTATAACCCAAGTCACCCAAGTAGGAATTGTTTCTCTTGTTTTGTGTAATTATATTTGATGATATTTCACCATTAGGTGATTCACATATTGTATTATGAGACTGTTTTTTGATTTCCAGAATGGCATGAGGTTTCACATTCATATATCATTTTAGGAACCTAAGTACATAAGTGACATTCATCATGGTAGGGAGACTCATCGGATGGGTTTGTGGAGCATATAGGGTATAATTCATATGAATTTCATTAAATTTTTTGGAAATTGTGTCCAATAAAAAAAGACACAAATGGGTAAAATAGAAGGAATGTTGGAGAATGGTTAATGAATAATGTTTGATGAATGGTTTAAAATGAGATATAATGTTTGTTTATGTATGTTGTGAAATGGTAAATTTTCTTAGAGAAAGTATTTTCATCAAAAAAGTGGAGAAATATCATTAAAAAGGTGTCTGGTGAAAGACTGTGGCTATGTAAATTAGTTTATCATATTTTTACCATGTACTATAGTAAGAATGATTTAGGTTAGTATTAGAAATGTGGTCACATCTATTGGGATAGTGTGTGTGGAGTATGTTGATTATGGTATGTATTTTACATTCCATTGGGGTCGACTGCGATTATATTTTCTTTGGAATTTTTATTTTTGGATATGTTTTTAATTTTTAATCCTATTAGGTAGTGTTATTTTTGAAATATTGGGTATGCATAATGTTATAAATAATAATCCATATGTTTTTCTAATGGTGATGTAATTTATAAAAGATCATGTAATAATGGAACATTCAGTGAAGAAGGTTGTTGAGTATTCTTGGTGTTTCTTATCTAGTCAGTTTCATGGGTGGTTTTGGGTAGTGTGAGTGGCTTATGATGAGAACATGGTTATATTCCATGGACCTTGACTAGTATCAATGTGTTTATAGAGGGGTGTTCTTTTTTATTCTTTCATTGGGGCTGTGACAATATGGTTTTGAGGTATTTTCTTGTTTTGTGAATATGGCTATCCATGTTGGTTTAAACACTATGAGTAGTGTTTTGGACACTATAGTCAAAGATTAGGCTCATGGTGCTAATGTATGTGTGTGAAAATGTTCGGTGAGAAACCTATAGTTGATTTTCACTGAGGATCATTAGGAGTAGTGTTCTAGAATATGGATAGGAGAGCCCCCTGTGAGGGGAGACCTGTTAGAAGTGTGATGTATATTACAAAGAGATAGGGACTATTTTCTTGTTACCCTGAACCATAATTTAATATTTTGTGTTGTCTAATCCTTGAATGTGATCCGTGAGAGTGGTCAGTAGTTATATGAATGATCATTGTGGAATGAGGTGCATGTGGGTGTTTTGGATTTTTACAAGTGAGATATTGTAAGATACAGACAAATGGTATGGTCAGTGGTTTCAAAATACACGACTCAAAATGTCATAATGTGTTGAATGTAATTAGAAAAAATCAAGGGTGTCCTTGAGGGAGGTCAGCCCGGGTCGGTGGGTTACTTGGATTTTGAATTACGTTATATTCCTTGGAAGTGGTATTGATGCATAGTGAGTATCATCGGGTTCTATTACATGGTAAGGATGGGTCAAAATTCATATATAAGGTAATGTGATATATTTTTTTTGGTATTTAGATTAGTTTTGAAGGATTGTAATGTCAAGATTCCTGACTCCTCTGTTTGGATGAACATTAATGGAGACCCTGATGCTGGTTTTAGGTTTTAATGGAAATGGTAGTTGATGTATGGCTAGATTCTTTGTTATAATGGTGATGTCGAATGTTAGGGTGGTCATATTTTTCTTCTTTCTTGTAAAATTGGTCTGTTTGTTGGGTAAAATATTGAGAATGTCTTGAGGCTGATTAGACAGATGTTCTAGGAGGCATGGTAAGGCCAGGAAGTGGGCATTGGGATAGGTCGTGGTGTGGTTTGTCTTATAGGGTATAAGTATGGTTCTTGGTGTGTAGTCATGTGAAGTTTTAAAACCATGAGGGAGCTGAGGATATCAATTTGTGGTAGACATTGGTAAGGTGCGACTCTGATTAGGTTGGGAAAGATGTGTCTTGGGATGACTATGTGTCATTCTATATGAAACCAAAGTTGGATGTGTGGCTATATGAGAGACATTTTACATTAATTGATGTCTTGGACCTTTTTATTTAGTTATTAACTATCACGATCATTCCAGAAGAAACAATGTGGTGTGGTGGTTGTAGTTCCAGAGGGAATTTAGGATCATGAATGCATTAAGAAGGGTAGTTGAGTGGTAGTGGTTCTTATTTGGAATTGCTGCCCGAGAAGTAGTACTTATGTGATGATGGAATGTGTATGGGAAGGGAATACTAATATCCATGGAAGGAAATGTTTTCCCATAGTGGGAGGTAAGATTTGAGATAGATATGTTGGTGGTGGTTTTCATTGACAACATATTCTTATACATTAAGTTAGTGACGATCACAGACAACATATTAACATTGTCTGAGGTACGTTGAGAATGCTCTGGGATTACACCAAGTGATCTGATAGTGTTTTCTATGGTTGAGAAACATCATGGATTATACTCCACGTGGAGGTATATGGGGAGTTGGATGGTGGGATTTACACAAATGATATTTGACAGATGTTGTCATTGGGATGGATCGGGGGTCGACAAATTTTGTGGCTTCTATTCATGGGGCTCAAAAATGGGAATTGGCTGACTTCTATTCTATAAATTTGGGTATGGAAACAACCTTGATTCAATGTTAGTTTATGATCTAATTATGATCTGTGGCTATTGAGATTCCCTAAAAATGTGATGCTAAGGACACTTTTAAGGTGGGGAGTGAAAAGATAATCCATGATTTGTGGAGAAGATCACTGATTCGATGTGGTGACATCATGATGTTAAGTAAAAAACTACAAGGTGCACATTAGATTCATCAGAAAGGTCTAGGAGGGCCTTGGATGTGGTGGTCGAAAGATTGATGCATTGTCTCTATAATCGGGGTGGTTCCAAATGGAATATGAGATTCTTGTAATAATATCATTGTAGGGTTTTGTAAGAAATTACAAAAGTTTATTGTAGGAAAATTTGGGTTAGAGGACATCATTAAAATCATTCCATAGACATGGGGAGTTTTATTTGATTGAAATTGTAATTTCTTGAGGTTCAAATGAACCTTGTCAGTGTGACTCAGTGTCATTCCAAATATGAAGCTATGTGTTTTCAGGATGAATCTCTTTGTGACAACTCGACTCTGTTTGGGGAAAACAAATAATGTGGGGACTCATAGAGAGCCTTCGGTGGGTGTATGGAAAAAATGAATTTTTCAAATTTGGTATGATCTACTGTATGGAATTATTCATCTTCGGTTAGTTTATAGACAGTAGGGGTTCATGGGTTTGTAATGTTGATGGGTTTGGTGAAAAAACAATTATAGTTTGATCGGTTGTGGATACTTTGACGGTGGAGTCCTACTAGAAATCAAGGAGCAACTATGGTAGGTGCATGGGAAAATAGGGATAGGCATCTTGTTAGTAATCAATTTTATAAGATGAAAATAGGTGGAATTACAACAATGGAGGATGGATGTTTTGGGAATGTTCATTCAGGGGAAATCTGATGAGATGATGTAAAAGGAAAGGATGTGGTCAGTGAGACCCACCCCTAGTTTGAATTTTTTAGTGGAAATTAATTTTTTAAAATGATATCATACATCACAGAGATCATGTTTTTTAGTCAAAAAGGGAAATGTGTGGGAAATTCTCTCCCTAATGGTTTCCACAATGAGGCATAATTCCAATTCAGGGTGAAGTCCATATCAATGTTTGGGCATGGTGAATTGGGAAAACATCAGGTATGTTGTGAAATTTTAGTTGAGGTTATGATGACCATTATTCAATAGGGTGGTTTAAAATAATGAAATATGGTGATTGAGAACAAAAATGTAAATGTGGATTTTTTATTATGTTGTAGATGAATAGGGTTAGAGGGGAATTGAGTGATTACAATTAGGATGATTTGGCCCTAATTACGAGCATTGTCTGGGGTATGGATAGTTATGTTCCTAGCGTGTTTTTGTTGTGTCTTGGATGAATTATTATTAAATGTTAATGGTGGGACTCATTATTTTGAGAAATTTTTGATGGAGTATATGGATATAAATCACTATTTATTTCTCTGGGTGGTGTTAAGTAAGATCATTGTTAGAATTTTCATGAATAGGATAAAATATCCTCAAATTTGTTTGGTTGTGATTTGTGAAGAGGGTCAGACTGATAGGGTGATGATTAGATCTTAAAAAATTGTACATTGTAGTAATAAAACACTCATAATTTTTCTCATTAAGGAGTGTTTTATAGGGTTCCATTTTGAGTTTTTGTGGTTGATGTATGGTTTGATGTTGATGCATACTTTGAGGGGCATCTGGTTCATTTTGTAGACAGTACTGAGGAATTCTTGTAAATAATGATCATTCATTTCAATCATGTTGGGTTAAAACATGATAACATATTGGATGAACCATGGGAGAAGGAATAAAATATATTGTCCAATTGTACTGATCTCCTTACTTTGGTAGATTGGTGATGCTTTGGAATGTAGCTCATGGACAAGCAAATATAAGGTGATAAGGTAGTAAGATCCTGGACTTCATGGATGTATGTTAAAATTTAAATACTGCTTTCAATATCTTATTTTGGTCCAATGAAATGTTTCTAATTATTATTTGAGGACTCTAGGGTGTTTCAAGGGTTTAAAACATGAAAGGAAGGAAAACTAAGCCAATCTATGCAAGGTGCATAGTGGTTGAAAAATTATGTAAAATGTGTGGCCTTCTGAGGAAAGCTGTGCATATTTAGACAATTTCATATCAAAAGGATTTATAATTTTTTGTTAAAGGTTCAAAGATACCTAGGAATATTTTTGGCACCATTTCCCTTAGATAGTGTCCTATAGTCAGTTTTCACACGGTTTTCCAAACCAAGCTAAAAAAATTTGAGGCCCATTAAAAGTTGGATAAATTACATTTTTTCTATTAATGGATTTTAATACTCTACAAAATGTTTCCTACCATTCTTCTAAGGTGGTATTCACATGGTTTTCCAAACAAATATGAAAAAATGTGGGCCCATTAAAAGTAGGAGAAATTATAGTTTTTCAATTAATGGATTTTAAGACTCTCCCCAATGATTCCTACAATTATCCTCCTCTGAATAATAGTGTAAAAAATAATCCTCTAAAGTTACGCAAGGGTGATTACCCATTGATTCATAGTAGTTTTTGAGTGTTGTTTATTTGGAATCGATGATCCGGGTAAGTATAATCCTCTATTTTCTTCTCATTTCAGGATTAGTATTTGAATCTTGGGTTTCCTTCTTCTAAACCCATAATACCCACTTTCCAAGTTTAATTTTGGTGAAGTATTCAAAGGGTGTTTAGACATGAATATATGGCTACGAATAAAAGTTCATTCATATATGAATTTTAGGTAGGTAGTCAACACATTATATCTCATTGTTTTTAAGTGTGTTTGTGAAAGAGAGTTTGAATTATTTCTTCCAACATGTTGTGAATTGAATTAATTTGGATATTTTTGGTAATATTAAAAACCAAGTTCAGATTTAAGCCCCTCAAGATCCCAATGGTATGTTCTTTGGATGATTTTACCATTTTGGGGCCACCCATGGGGGTGTGCTAACATCCCGAACCTAGGAACTGGAAGAGTCATGTGGGGAATCGATGTGTGATATCATATAGCCGTTATTGAACAAGTTAATATGTCTAATTGAGTTAAAATTAGAATATGGATAGTGTTCCTAGATTTTGTAATAGATTAATTGGTGGTTTGGAATGACATAGTAATTAGTAAATTTGAGATAATTCAGATTGTGACAGAAGGGATTATTCATCATATTGAAATCCCTAAGAGGTATAGTTTATATAAAATGATGGCCATTATAAATTTATAATGATTTATGATTCTTCAAATATGTAAAATTTTATGGGGAATGAAAATGGTTATAGAGGAATTAATGTGAATATCCCAACTGGATTGTGAATTATACATGAAATGCATAAGGGGTTAATTCATAGGAGTTAATGAATATGATAAATTACATAACATATTGGAATTTATGAATGTGGAAATGGGGTTAATTGATGAGATTTATGTAACATTCAAATAATGATAGACATAAGATGATGGAAATGGGATAAATGTGTAATGTAATGTAAATTGAAATTTTATAATGGGTTATGTAATGATATTTATTCCCATGTTTGTTATTGTAGATTATGAATTTTAATTATATTTGTTGTGATTTGGAATGTGTGGTGAATAGATATGTATAATCTTGTGAACATGTATTCATAGTGTGGAAAAATTTCATGTGGTTCTATAACCATGGGTTGAGTTATACTGGGACTCTAAACTCTACCCTAAAATATACAGAAGAATAAATATTTCTACACCCCCAATGGTTGGAATCGATGAGACCACATTGACGGAGGATTCAAGGTGAGTGTGTTTTATATGTAATGATGTGATTATCCATATAAAGATAAGGAACTTTCATAATGTCCCATATTTTTCGATATTAATGAATTTTCTTAACCCATTGATAACATGATGAAATTGAACTATGTAATAGAAATGGTATAAGTATTAAATTGGTGAATAATAAAATGAATGAAATAAAGAGTGTATTGTTAACTAATGGTACTCAACTATCTTTTATTTACACGTAATTAATTTAATCATTTCATGGACTGTCTTTTTTTGACTGGATATTTTGTAGACACCATTATTGGGGCCTACTAAGTTGTACTGAAACTATTATTAGGCCATTATTGGGTACCCGAGTAGATTTTGTGCTTTCATGTTTAGATAAGGGAATGTGTCCTATACTGGGTAGTTTAGTCAGGCTTGTGATGTTCCAAGATTTGGTTCTAGAATTGGATTTATGACTATTATTGGATTATGCTGTTGTTTCTAGTTCATCAATTTCATCACATGTGACATGTCTAGTATGAAATGGAATGTTTATTTTCAATATGGGGTCTATACTAAATTTAGAGAAATTTTGGTTACACGTATTTTTCCTTATTGGTTATTTTCCCCACTATTTAAAATGTTATATTCTATCAATTACTCTGGTAATTATTTTATTGTCTTCTCATGTGACTTTATAGTCCCACACCACTTCTTAGAAACCTATGAAATATGGGGAGGCGCACTTGAGGTTATATAGTGACTTAGCATGGAGTATTGGTATAGTGGCTCACAGGTTAGGGAAGTTACATGATCAAAACCTATACTCTATAAAATTATCATAATACCATATATAACCATAAGTATTTTACCCAATAAATCACCCAACTAAGAAAAATATCAAGAAAATAAATAAATAGATGAAATAATGACATGTGTTTCATGAAAAAAATCAATCTCCCTATAATCTTGTCCTTTAAGGACATCACATCTATGAAAATTATATATAGAGTTCTTATGCAGAAAAATCAATCAATTATGCTTATAAAAGAGATTGTGACTCTAGTGTCACCTCTTGGATAATTCCATTCATCAGTGGAACTATAACTAGTATTATTATGTTCCTGCTCAACACTATCTCACTCCAGCCCACAGTCAACACATGTCTTTCCGAAAACATCCCATACACTTCAATCTATAAATCCTTACTTTCACCTGAATATGAATGATAATGATCATTAATTTGATGTAGAGATAGAAAAAAATCTTTATGTATTACTCTGTAATGTAGATGGAGGTCAAAATAGTTTTCCACTAATCAAATACAAGGAGTGATATCGTATTTTTATAAAAACGTTTTATTAAGAATCTAGTTCTTTGATAAATGATGATGGACCAACTGTGGTGACATGCAAAAGAAAACAAATTCACCAATAGAAAACACTAATGTCAAAATAATTTGGTTAACAGATAATAATTTTCTATTAATATTGGTAAACAATAACATCCTAATAAACTACCCCATCTTAGAGGACTCCTACACCATACTATTCCCAATAATACTAGCACCACCAACCTCATTCCATCAAAATTGTCAGAAAAAAACCGCATAATTATCTTCCCATGGGTCCAATTAAATAAAATCCTAAAAATGTTATTTTACATAAACTCGATAATGAAAAAATGATTGTCCCATAATCCAAAATAGTCTTTAATAAATTCCAAAACCATATCCTCCATGATGTGGATCATTCTCTCTATGTATCTATTTATTTTAAATTGAATCTTCATAGATAATTTTAACTAAGATCCAAAACTATTTTACCTTCCTTCATATAACCTTGAAGTAAAATGTGCATCCATTATTTAAATTACATTAGAAGTATATCTATCTAAACATATAATATCTAGGATATTTTTTTTAAAAATTCATTTACAATATAATTCTCTCAGATTGGATGGAAATATGCTACCTTCTTCAGCCGATGACCTATCACTCAAATAGACTATCAAATTATAGGGGTCCATGGAAAGACCATACCAATCCCTATCATCATTTTATCAAACATATAAATAGGCTAGATATTTTTATTATTTAACCCCCCCATAATCACTACTATACTACACTGATCATTTTATAAGGAATTCCATGAGAGATGATGACTACAATTTATATCTTCATCCCCTGAACACCAAAAGTGTTTCATGACATCCTAATATATCATTTTCAAAGCTGAATTTAGTTCCCACTATGTGATATCGGTTTCCCATATAATCTTTAACATCATGAAATAATAAACCATAACAGTCATACAGAAAATGATTATGTCTTCACTATCCATCTACCATCCTATAAGTAGTTCGCTTCTTATCAACCATTCATACATCATAAAGAATCCATGATCTCACTCCGATACTGTCATTAAATGGTCAAACCAAATAATTATGATAACCATGTGATCACATTTCCTCACCCATTGTTCCTCAAATACATCCAGCAATTATTCATCCAAAAAGATCATTTGCCACCATTCCTCCTATAAAGGCCTCTCTCTATGATCTTTCATTTTCATGTTGATAGTTCTAAAGCAAAATTCCATTGACCAGGAGAATGATCCTTCTTATTTTAAAAAATTGTAGATACTCCACAAAATTCTTCCATTTTAGATTCATTTACTATTAAGTTAAGTTATATTACAATATTATGTAGCCTTGGAACAAAAAAAATAATCTCACTAAAAAGATAAGGTTTCGAAATATTTATTGAATGGTCCAATTATGGAAATTCAAAGTCATGTTTTAAGTAGGTATCCTCAGGGGTCATAAATAATGTGATTCATAAGATAATACATAGTTCCAACTATATTTCAGAGCCCCAAACATAAAACAAAGGGTATCTTAGTATAAAACATATCTAATCACAAGATTAAGAAATTATAGAATTGAAGAAAATGTAAATCATTATTTCTGTTATGCTAAATCCTCTTTGAACTATTTTTTCCACTAAAATGTCTACATATTCTTATTATTCCCATCCATAGGTAATTCCAAATGTTATTATAATAAAACAACGATAAGATCCCACAAACTTATGTAAAGTGAGGATCTAAAATATATTGATTTTTTTTACCAGTATATCATACCCTCTAGAATATATGGGTCCCGTGAAATTCCCACACTAAAGATAAAATTCCCAAAAAAACATTTTTCATAGATATATCACAGAATGGGGAATAGTTATGATGTTATTAAAGATTGCTGAACACAAAATCATGGTGTTTAACATATGTCTATGAGGTTTGAGATTTTATGTGGATATTATAAATACACACCACAATGATATTGTTAATATATATATATGGATGATCATATTCACAAGATCTCAGAATACTACTATTAAAATGGATATCCTAAAATCCATGAATAAATAATAGAATATTTTGTTTCAACCACTAAATTATATTTTTGAATTATCATCCTCCATGAACTGAACATAGAGGTACATTGATCGTTATTAAATTAAATAATACTATCAGGCTCCGTAAAACTGATCAAATAAGTCATCGATTCATAAAAATGGGTATGTAGTCATCATTATAGCATTGTTCAGATTCATATAGTCTATAAAAATATATATAATACAATATATATTTTTAGTGAATAATATAATATATCACCATAGGGTGACATTATATTTTTGAAAAATCCATCCATATTCAAATAATTATGATCCACCTTATGTTTAATAAACTCATATAACATTGTATGATACAAGGGATCAATATAGGTTACAATACTGGAATAAGTGTAATCTCAATTTCATCTCCACTATTAGGAGGATTTCTAGAATAGTAATATGGGATTACATCCTAATATTGGTCAACTATTGGAGGAATCATATAGGAGACTAGTATTTGTTCTAATGCATGTTCTTTTTTCTATCAAAACTATAATAGATCCCATATTTCATATTTTTGGACCCACTTTTATAAATCCAACAAACCACTTAGTATCCATCAAAAATCTCTCTCATTTGGGAGTAGAAAAGGATACTCATTTATAATAATACTAAATTATTACTCGATTACTAGTCACCAAGTATTTGTCAATGATCACATCTAATGAACTAAATCAAGAATCACAAAAAATTATATATTTCCAGAGATTGTGAATACCATGTCATTTTATAGAAATATTTATATATAATCTAGGTTCATTATGAATGGTGTGTTAAGATATAATAAATCAAAAAATAAAATTGATTTATAGGTTATGTCTTGCAATAATATGAGTAGATATAAACTACTAGGGAGATCCTATTTAAATTAATATAGAAGATATCATACATATGATCAAGACCATATATTAGGTAGTCAATTGTCTTTCTGTAACACTAGTTGTAACCTGGTCTATAGTGTTTACCATTCTGATATTATGACTATAACATTTCCATTGAGGCACATAGGGTTTTTGATTCATCAATGGTTGAGATTTATATATCCGCTGTGTAGGTCATCAACCATATACCTATTTTGACCTCCCAAAACACATCTATGAGGCATTATAACATAAAATACAATAGGGGGATGAATTTTTATAATAGGTGGCACTCCATTAGTGGTTACCAATAATTATTTCATAGGATCCACCTTTTCACAAAATTGAAGCACATGATTGTTCGACCATCAATAAAGGTATTTAAAAAACAATTCTCTATTATATAATCCTTCAATAACCCTTTCTTGAATCCACTACATTCCTCTTACAAATAATATAATAGAAACCATTTATTTTGAATGTGGGTCCACCAATCATTTTTTGGAAATCTTATGATCAAATGTGCAACTTTCCTCTTCTAGAACCTTCTAAAAAACTATATTCCAATAAAATCACTTAAATAAACCTCATTAAAAGTGTTAAGTAGGGGTCAAAAAAAATATATACAGGAGAAAATAAAGTAAAAACATTTAAAATATTTTTTTAATACCCAAATCATAATTTTTAACTATTAGAGGTATTATTTACAATGATGATTTGCCAAAATTATGATTACATAGAAATTTTTAATATATGTGTATCCTAAAATATTGAAGATTAAATTAAACTCAAAGAGTTGAACATGTTCTAAATGTGTTTTTTGCATTTAATTAAATATTATCAAAAATAAATACATTACCACCCTATAAAGGTGATCAAAGACACTGATCCTCAGAGCTATAGGGGTTATTATATTTTATCCAATATGTGAATTTGAAGATATTTAATAATTATATAGTGGATGAATCTATAAATAATTATGAAAGGCTAATGATCCCCAATTTCTCATATAAAAGTTGAACTATCCCTTCAAATTAATGATTTAGGAAGCACAAAAAAGAAGATATGGGGATAAAAAAGGTATAGATTTTTTAGGAGTTCAACAGTGGTTACAATAGAATAATCAGATTTGATAGTACATTATACATCCTATCAATATTAGAATTAATGAAGGTTTTATTAGTGTAGGTTGATAGTTCATGATTCTATATTTATCTTGGATGTATAAAAATTTATAAATATCTCAAATAATATTTATTGCGGGGAATCATGAAAATTGATATTTCATTGTATGTATCTCAATTCATTATATTCCTAAAAATTAATGATGAGAGAAATATGTTTAAGGTAATGTTACAACAATTTTCAATACTATAATGTAATTTCTAAAACACCACCATATATTTAATCAGTTAACTCCACAAAACATCAGAATTACTGATTATTGTTTGGGTTGTATTCAATATACCTATGATGTCACAGAATTTGTTTTTATCAAATAATATTTTTATCTATATCTAATTTCTAGTATATAAATTAAATAAGTAGTAATGTTACATATATTACCACATTCTATTATATATAATATGGACCTAGTTTTTACTTTGAAATCTTTGATATGTATTTATCATGCATCAAATATGGCTTGAACAATATCATTTTATATCATCCTCATATATATGTTCAGTCAAAGTGGACCACTAAAACATTGGAATATATATTAGGACAATGTTATATAGATTTCAATGGTAGTTTGGACCAACACCATCTGTTCTTTAAATTATAATATAATAATATATTTCACTTGAGAATTTAGATGGCTACAAATGAATACCATAAGTTAATGATGTATATAACTCCAATATACTAGGATGAATGTCATGATATAAATATTAAGGGACTTAATCTAGCCAGGATAATGTGGAAGAGGTTTGGGTCACTCAGAAACACATGAGGATATCTAAGAATCAATATAAGAGTAATTTGAATAATCATCGGATAGGTATATAGATTGATGTTAGTGATAATGTATTCCATTGAATATCCCCATAGAATAATTTTATTATATTTTGAAGGATGGTAATGTCATGAACTCGCTATATAAGTAACTTTTATATTCATCCCTAAATCATGGATGTAACATATTATTATGCACTCCCATAGAACCAATATCTGATTTAGGATGTGATCAATGTATCTTTTTTAAATAAATAAAAACATTATCTGTTGCAATTACTACACTCAAGGGTTTTATAGATGGAGTATGATATTTAAAATAAATATTATTAGGTGTAAATTCTCGATCATAGTGAGAATATGCTATGGAAAAAGGCGACTCACTTTGAAGATGTTTTTTAAAAAAATTACAAATTTGAGAAAGTAAAATTGGATCTCAGGGATGAGATAAGACATAGAATCATCATATTCATTGGTTGGAGTAATATAATTTCAACTATCAAATTCTTATTATGTGAGTAAAATGTAACTCCCACATATTTTAGATTATAATTTCATCTTCATATATTATATGTATTCGATTACATGAATTACAAAAAAAATTGAAAATGTACCACAACTGAAATATTATATATGAACTATATTTTTTATTAGGATATTTTAATTATACATATAGAATTTTAAAACATTTGAATAAAATATTTCCATAATGAACGTTTATTTAACAATTCTATTGAAAATGAGTAATTAATTTGAAATGTTTAATGCTAAATGAACATTTTTAAGGATGTAGTTTTGTATATACATCAATTATCTTGATCACAAACTAATTTTTTTTATATGAAATATTTAAGTAGATAATTTTTAATCATTAATTAATTCAGTTTTATATTATATAAATATTTATAATATATTTTTATTGTAAAAGGGGTATATTAAAAAAATGGTTTTTGTGTGGAAAACATATTTCAATATTAAAACAATAAAAAAATAAATATTTTAGAATAATTATTTTATATTTTAATATCATATTAAAAATTATATATATTAATATTCAATTATTTTTTGTTGGTAGGAAAATAAATAGAATAAAACAATTTTATTATTTAAAATTTTATTTTCCTAAAAATTGTTTTCGTCATCTTTTACTAGTCTATTAAAAAGAAATTTCATCAATATTGAATAATTTTATTTTCTAAAATGGTATATATATTTTAAAACAAATAATAATTATTTTATAAATAATTTAATTTCATTTTTGGCCATAATATAGAGTAATCGAGTTGAAATTTCATTACTATTGTAATGGTTAAAAAGTTAATGGGGGATGAAAGAAAAATATATAAGAGTTACAATTTCCAAAAATAAATCTAAATACTATTGGATGGAATTATTTAAATCTTATATTATTTTATCATTAAAATTAATCCAATATGATTAAACTATCCCATTATTTCATCCATATTATATGTTAATATTCAAAACATTTACATGTTTTCCTACAATATAGCTTATAAAATTTAACCCCAACTCATGTTTTGATCAAACCTTATTAATAGTCTCAGATAATAGGAAAACTTCCAAAACCAATTTCAAACTACTATATCCAAGTTTAAGATGTGTTGGATTACTCAAAATACCAACCAATGGGTCCTTAATAAGGGACCCAATTGAGGTTCTCCAAAGAAGTGTGTTACTAGTTAACTGAGTGTTTTTATATGGATTTGAACTTCAACATCCATCTAAAAAATATAATCATTCTGATTTATATTAAATAACATATTCTATTTAATAATTATTTATATAATTTTAGAAAACACATTTTCATCTCTTATTCAATCTAATGGGAAATTAAAGGTTCACTTTTTCTTACATATAAATTACCATCTCTATATCGTGATGTAATTAATTTTTTAGCATTGTTTAAAAGATTTTTATGCTAATTAATTTAATTTCTATATATGGTGTTCATTATATTTTGTTTATTGTTTAATTGTAAAACAATTTCTACCTTAATTTCCTTCCATATATAGAAAATGATGACATCAATCATGTTTATATGTGGAATACAACCTCTAGAAAGCGATGTGGTATATTTTTTATTTAATTAATAATTTATTGTAACAAGAATAGATTTTATGATTATATATAAAATATTTATATAAATTATTCTATAATAGGTATCTTTTTAGTTGTATTTTGATTCATCAATTGAAAAGTGTATAAATCACTTGTGTGTATATATGCACTATCGTACCCATGAATTGATCCAATAAAATGGATTGATAATGGTAATAATTTTTGTATAACAAAAAAACACTATAAATATAAAATGATAAATATTTGGGCCACTATAAGGCCATCGGGCCACCTCATAGCCTTCGAGCCACATGATGTATAGACCCAATAAGATAGATTATACAAGGAATGATATCAAAAGGGGGATTAAAATTTGCACATTCACCAGAGAAGAGTTATCAGATTTAGAATAACGAAAGGGTATGGAATTCTCCACCAGTAATAGGCTTGTGAATCTTTTCATATCATAGCTATCCAAATATCCATGTAATGGTGGAGAACTGATCATGATGCATACGCTGGGGGGAGATTCATTTTGTCATAGTATGGGATGAATTCTTTTAATACCTCAGGGTCCTATAATGTCTCAAAGCCTACATTCCAAGTAAGGGTTCCCCATCAACCATAAAAAGAGGTATTATCAATAAATGAAAAAAATTGATGGACATCAGGCCATTCAGTCTTAAATATTCATAATGTGATGTAACCCTAAATAAGGTATGAGGAACAAAACCATTGAACCAAAAAATATGTGCAAAAAAGTCTAATTTTCACCTGAATAAGGATTTTAATGAAATTTGTTAATAAATATTAAATTGGAAATTTCAACATAATGTTATATTATATAATATATTTTTATATTTTTATATTATATATAGAATAGTTATGTATTTATTATATAGGATATTAAGAATGTTTATGATGAAATTTAGGACTAGTGGTATGGGTTCCTCACCTCATTTTTTATTTTTGTGAGACATATGCCATAATAAGTACTTATATATATTTTTTTGAGTATATATTACCCTTGAATTTAAATTTTAGTTATTTTTATAATAATTTTTTACATATAAAAATACATCATAGGTTCTCCCTTTCATTTTTATTTTGTTAATAGATTACCTAAACTGTAAGGGTTCTTTGTCTCAATAATTCTTTATTGAGAAATTATTCTTGTTAATCTCCTATTTGTGATTATATTTTATATATTCCAAACCTTTTCTATTATATATAATTAATCTATTTAATTTCACTATATTAAATGTCAAATATTTTGTAATTAAATTTCATTAGGATAATGATTCAGAAATTATCATTACTGTATCAGTTTGTGTTACATAGTCCTTCATTTTCAAGGATATCTATGTTAAATTTCGATTGAGGGATGTATTTTATTCCAAACTAATTAAACACAATATAATTTATTCACATTATTTCATTTCTATAATTTTTATGTAATAGTATAATTTTCATCACTTTGGTGACTAAAATGATAGAGAAATATATTTTTTTATAAGCATAACCTTATTTTATCTTTTTTGAGTTGGGAAAAATTTTTCTAGATGTTTATATGATTTCACAACATTTATGGATGTCTTATCAATAATGAGGCGTTGGATAAAATTATGTTTACAGTATGTAAAATTGATTAATAAATTTTAAACCATTTTATGTTCAACACTCTTTGTATAATTTACAAAAGTGTAAAAAGATGATTCTATTTTTATGTATACATCATGAATGTATTTTATAACTTCCTAGACCATTTCATTATTTTAATCATCATTTACATGTTTCTATTTTTATATAAATATTTAAAAAAATTTGCAATAATATTGGAAATTGTAGTATTTAATTATTAAAATAAATAGGTTATTTTTAAAATTTTTAAATAAAATATTCATATTCTCCTTTAATATTATTTCTCATCAATGTCAGCAACCATGGAGGGTTGTATTTAATCAATTTGGATATAATATTTTGATTATATGTATTTTATTCATATATAATCATTACCATGATGATGTTTTATAGATTACTCTACAAAACACATTACCATCCCATGTTTAAATTATGTTATGATTAAATAATTAATTATCAGTTATACAATGAACTTCCTTTAAATTGATTTTTAATAATTATGTGATGATGAAATTTTTAGGGAACTATAGGCCATCAAATGCGTTGTTCTCTAATGAAATGATATATTTCATTATAATCATGTGGAATATGTATATAAGGTGGTCATTATGTGATTTGTGGTCTTGAAATTATATAGATCCTTCATGAATTGGGAATGACTGTTATCACATTAGTTAATATAAATTGGAACGGAGAGTGAATCCACTTTAGTATAATACCTTTTACAATATCATAGACTCACCCATGAACCACAACAAATCAAATTTTGGGAAGAGGATTGAACCAATTCAACTATGGGACTTTTTCCACTATGATAGTTTTAGAAATGATACATGAATAAGAAAATGATTTTATATGCATTCATGTATAATTAAATGTTATATTTTATTATTAAGATATGTTATAAATGATCTATAATGAATACTGATGATTGTAAAAAAATATGAAATATTTTTCATGTTATGAAAATTTATTTTTCAATGATTCGGGATTAATTATATTTGAACAATTAAGTATGCCTTTATTATGTGATGAAACTTTTTTAATACACTGAGGATTATCACACTATCACATGTGATCATTTAATAATATATCCAATGTTTCCACAAATTGAAAAACTAATCCAGAATTTTCTTATGATTCTTATAATACTAGTTATACAGAAAGGTTTTATGATGTGTATATTAAATAAGGATACTATGTGAGATGAATATTATCAGAGATATTAATAATCATTCATTGAATAAATAAATTCTTTATCTAGTATGTAATGGATATAATGAATTAGGTTTTGGGGGAATGGATTTTTGAGATATGAATTTAATATTCATCAAATATTATTTGATATTTATCCATGTAATTATTGAATCACCTGATTTTTGGAATGAATGTGTTTAGAGTCTCAAAAGAATTTGATTTTTTGTATGTTTTAATTTAAGTATAATTATTATAAGAAAATTATAGGAACCTAAAAAATAATACTAATATATGAGTTTTATTCCATAAAATAATATTCATATGAGATAAATTTAATTTTCTCCAAATTTTCTAAATATCTATTAACCTAGAGAATATATCCCAATTTTTACGAAGTTATGATGATAAATTCATTTTTTGTTTATAATTAATTTTTCATATTTTTCATATAAAATATATTAGTTTTTTAAGAGGTATTGACATTACTATTTATGTATTTTTCTTTTTTGTTTTATAAACCTAAAATGTTCTTATGGAATTAGTATAATAGTAAATGAGTAAACGTCAAGTATTAGTTAATGATCTTTCCTATTATCTTTTCTTCTTACATTCATATATTACATTATTAATCAATAAAAAATAACCATCAATTTACATTATTATTAGTTTAATCTAATATTAATTTCACTATTCTAATTTTAAAATAATATATATATTTATATATACACTATATGCCTTATTTGTTATCTTCCCAGAAATGGTCAGTTTTCTCTAGTTATATGGAAATTTTCAATTGATTATAGATCACACCAATTATTTATGATTAGTTTAAATTATATATTTATATATAAATATAATTATAATGATCTCTAACTATTATATTATTGTATACACACACATATATGATGTTGGGAAAAAATATCTTAAGGTGACATTGCATAATTTTTGGGTTTGTCGTGTTTGTTGAAAATGATGGTTTACATGGTGAATTGTCGAGTTAACGAGATTTTGTTGACAATAAATGTTGACAAAGAACCCTAAAAAGGAATAGAATATCTAAAGGCAGTACCAAAGAACAGATACAAGGTGGTGTTGTTTTCAACTATTTTCCATATTTTTGGAGTCTAAAATTTTTGATTTGGTGAGCATCGCGAAATGTGGATTTCCTTGAACATATAATCAAAATATGGAAAAATAATGAGTTTTGAGATAAAGGGCTTATTGATGTAGATTTCATGAAGACATGAAGAATGTTGACGTTGTTCTTCGAGATTATGATGAGCTTCATGAATGGTAGAATATAATATCATTGCAATAGAAAATTACGATGGCATAAATCATAGAAAGTGGTGATTCGCAGTGAAGGTGAAAAGGAATTTACGGAACACTCTGTGATTACGATGACCTCCGCTATCTGAAAATTGTCATAGTGCTTCGAGATTTAGAGAGAATTTCTACCAAGATTTCAGTGATTTGTGATATGATCTTTCTGGCACTGTCTATGCATGGAAGGTTCGAGGGTTGGTAGAATCGACTATAAATATACCTCGACACCCTCACGATATGAAGATAGTTTTCAAGGAAAAATTAGTTTCTCTCAAATCGTGAAAGAGGTTCACATTGGTTGTTTTCTTGAGAAAGAAGGAGCTTCAAGGAAGGTATTATAACTCCATGAAAGAGGTTTGTTCCACGTTGGATCAGTGAGATTTGCAAAGGAAGTCACTTGACGATGGATTGAGCTTTACATCGTTTTAAGATTTATGAAGGCTTGTTCTTCATGAAGGGTTGTGCTCTACAATGAAGTGAGATCTGCGAATGTGTGCGCTTCATGAAGAGGTAGGGACATCAAAAAGGCTTGTTTGAGCTTTGTAAAATTGGGACCATAGTGAAGTATGGTGCTTTGTGATGGTACTTCAAAAGGTTGTTTCCTACTGATCACTAGAAAAGTGGTATTCATTAGTGAATGAAATTTAGACTTCAATAGAGCATCAATATATAATTGTGTATGTTTTCATTAGTGATAATGAAGAGACCTACATGTCTATAAACTATGACTGGATCTTCTGAAGAAGCAGTGAGCTCACTTCAGTTTAGAGATAAGTGAGTTCTCAAAATTGCAAGTGGTTTTAAAAATTGTGGGACAATGATTCCACTTTAAACTTGTATATAGTAGTTCTCTTATTTTGTTTTTGGTACCATGGAATGTCTTCGGTGTATGATCCTTGGACGTAGCCTAGTGTTGGTGAACCATGTATAATTGCAGTGTAATGTTAATGGTTTAATTTTTGTTCATACATTGCACCAGGAAAGTGAGAGAAGAGAGTTTTTTCCAACAACAAAACAAGATCAAAGGGGTAGTTGTTTTATTCTGTATTACCCTGATTCACCCCCCTCTCAGGGTATCTAGCCTACTTGACCAAACATTTGAAAATATCATGTTAATGGATAGTGTAACCACCTACATGAGAGTTTTCATTTAGCTATTTAAAATTACATTCATTGTCAGTTAGTATGACATATAAATTGTATATAAATACTTATTCTAAGTTTTATAAATATTCTTTCGGTAATTTGGACAATAGATAAATAAAAAGGATTAAAATTTTGGAAATCAAAGAAAAGGGGAAAATTAAAAAGTGTTTATTTCTAAAAAATTAATATATATTTTTTGTTGAATATAATTGATCATTAATTAAATAAATTAATTTAATATTCATTTTTATTAATGTTTTATTAAACATTTTTCCAAAATAAAATTTCTAGAAATGTAAAAAAACAAAACCCTTCCTATGGAAGGGGACTCCCATTATATTTTCAATATATTTTTAATCATAAATTTCTACATTATTTATTATTATTTTTTACCAATTAATATAAATCCATTTTATTTAAAATTAATATACTTTTAAATTTCAATTTTTTAATATATGAATTTTTTTATTTTTCTGATGAATTCATAGTCTCTTATGGTTGTGTTGAAAAAAATAACTAATTTTAAAATTATTAATTGATTTGTCTTATGTTGTTTTTCCATAACGTTTTTACAAATGTTCATTTATTATTTCCCATGAATCAACTTTAATTGATAAATAATTTATATTTTTAATATGATGGATAAATTAAATCTATATATGAATGGAATCCCTCATTATTATTATGTGGATATTTTTAAAACCAATATCTACCATTCTTATTTAAATCTATTCTCACAGTGATTATGGGTTCTATTTGTAGTTTTAGATAGCTAGACAACTGAATGTGGATTATAGAACAAAATATTCCTCCTTATCAATATTTATATATTTATTTGGATACAATTAATATTTATTTCATTAATTGTTTTTGTAACATTGAATGATTTTTTTTAAAAATATAGTATGATTTGAAAGTGATATATTATAACATTCCTAATTTTTTTGGAAACATTTATGGTGTTTGAATTTAGGGTTTGAGGAAAAATAATATTTACATTGAGAATTAGAAAGGGTATTTTTATATGAATAGTGGATATGAGCGCTATATGAATAAGACAAGGGTATTTTTAAGGGGGCTAGTTTTCCATCATATTTGATATGGGAACCCATAATTGATCAAAAAAGAAAATATATCGAGGAAGATCCTGTGATATTAATTAAGGAGTAAACTTTTTTTATTCAAATAGGAAGAATAATTATCAATAGTATTATGATGGTAGCTTATATATATTATATAGGGGTGTTGTTACCCTTTAGAGGTGACACTAATAAAGAGACTATATGTATGGTTACAAATAGTGATGAAGTTAAATTTGAGAACATTTTTTAGTATATTGATAGTGAGATTGGTTTTATTAGATTTCATATCGAGGGTATGATTACAATTCCAATTCATAATAATATACCCCTATTAATTAGTTATGATTCATAGGTTAATCATGGTTAATTATTTTTTGAGTGAAAACTATTTTAGTTGAATATTATACAAGTGTGTAACGACCCAAACAAATGTAAATTATATTCACTTTATAATAAATAAATTAATTTTTAAATATAATAGTCATAGAAAACACATAAAATATTTTTTAATTTTTATATGAATTATAAAATATAGAAAGATAAATTTAAAAATTCAATTGTATCATAAACGATGATAATTGTTTTATTATATAGTGAGTATTTAGATTAGTATACAAAAAGGATTTAGATAAAGACCAATTGTCACATATACAATAAGGGATGGCCTTGACTAATCAGATTTTACCCTATGAAGATGATTTATCAGATAATTCATGAGAATAAAATAATTGGGATTTTACATTGTTCAATCCCAATGAAATTCTCACAAGTTGATTCTTTCATGAAACAATTAATGGGGGAATTTTATGGTTATTGAGATCACGTCCAACATAATTATCTACATACCACCCGGAGAATTAGCCACAATTGCACACCGTACCCTTAAAGAGAAAACAGTTGAAAAATTTTCTTCTGTATATATAATATATTGATATATATTTTATTTTGTTTAATAAAATAATAATATATTTATATTTTTTTATTTTAATTCATAAATTAATAATAAATCATTTTTTTATAAATTAGATCTTCATATGAGGAAATCAAAATTATATTTTTGGAAATATATACTCCCAATCAAAAAAATATTTTCATAATTTCATGAATTTTTTAAATACATATTATTATATTATTATATAATTACTAAAAAATATTAATGTAAATATAAATGATAATGTAATTAAATAATGACCAATGTAATTTTTATAACTGTAAGGAAGATATTTGAATCATTTAAATAGTATTTTCTTTAGTAAATATGTATTTTTATTTAAAATTCAACATTATCATATTTATGAAAAATTTATTTTTTATGAAAATCAACATTATCAAATTTTCCAATAGTGATTTTTTCATCATTTTCTATGATTGTAAAATTAATGGGTAAAAATTTTAGATATTATAAATATTTGGTCTATATTACAACATGAAAAAATATCAAAATTCAAAAAATTAATTCTAAAGAAGTAATCCATGACCTAATATGAAACCTGATTTTAAAAAATAGTTGTGTTAATATTTTTTATTATTTTTTTAATAATTTAATCAATCTTTGAAAACAAATAATTTATTTTATTAAATTAAGATTTATTCTTTATGAAAAGTATGGACTTCCACACGATTAGTAGTATTATTTTATTATGATTATTTCATGGACATATGAAATATTTGAAACTAGTCCTGATTTGTAGAATTAATATAAAAATATATGGTTTGAGTCTTTAATCAATTTATAATATAGACTACCAAACCATGTTTAGAAATTAATAAATAACTCCTATATTTTTTCTATAAAAACCCTTGAATAAACACACTCCAATTCAATCTATATTGATTGATAATGACTCCCATATCCCGCTACCATTCCAAATCCATCCAAAGGTGTCCCCAATATCTTATAAAATCACCCAATTCATTAAAATAACCCTACCATTATAATGTATTATCATCTCATTCTAATAATTTTAGCACTCTCAGTGAGTAATGCAATTTGGATTTAATTTTTTATGTTATAATTTTATTTTAAAAAAACCCTTTTATAGTCTTTATAGTGTAAAAGAAATTACATACCCCAATTCACTCACATTAAACCCTTCCATGATTCTTGATGTACACCCGTTTTTCTACTGTAACAAACTGGTGGTTTTCTATAAAAATGATTTTTGAAGTGAATAACAATACACATATTCACTCATGTATATTAAACTAGATATAAAAATAAATTAACGATTAGTAAATTCCAATTATATTAACCCCACTCCAAAATCTTGGATTTAAATTTTATGGATGAGATTATAATTTTAATGATCTCATGGAAAATAAATGCATTTAGATGATATAAATGTGTTTGATGGGCCTAGAATTATATATTCCTCTAATGAAATATGTAATATTTTTATATCTTTAGAGACCTTTTATTGTTCACAATAGGTTGTCCTAACTAAACTATGTTTTTATTACTTGGATGTTAGCGTTGTGTTATTCATATTATGTCTTCTTATATGCTTTCACCACATCCCTATGTTTCATTAATTTTATCATATTATATCCTTCTTTTATATCCATGTTATTTATTCTCACCATTTAATGTCACATGGATATATCGCATTACTAACATATATTACAATTATCATGTTATTATTTGATTATTCAATTATTGAGATTTATTATTTAACCCATTCTTATGTATATCCCCTGGTTAACCTCTATAGTTTTAAAAGAACAATGGTATTTTAAGGAAATATAAAAGAGATATAAATGAGTTTGATTTATTCATATTTCTATTTATTTTTTGGTATATGAATTGCCGAGTGTAAAAATGAAATTTTATACAGAAGCATGGGAAGGAATACAAAAATTATGGTAATTTATATAGTATTTTGTTTCAGAAAAATTCCATGTCTAGATTCTGAAAGTAATTGTGGAACCAGAACATTTTACATATGGGCGATACTTCATAAATGGTGTTTTGGGAATTCATTCAATCATCACCTCATAAATGAGATAGAGGGCATTATGAATAGTTAGATTTACCCCTGAGTGATATGAGATTATAAAAATCACGAGCACATTATGAACCATTATAATGGGAAACAAATTCAACTTAATGTTTTTTATGAAATAGACAAGTGATAACTTATTTTGAAATAAATAAATTCATATATTTAGGAATGTGTGAAATTTATTTTTATCCCAACAATGGTTGTATTTTATTTTTTATTTTATTTTTATTTCAATAATTATCAATCCTAATTTTCATATTATTCAATTCAGTCGATGGAATGTTGATGAACTGATTCAATAGATAATGTGATAGAAATATCCCAAATGATATACCTAACCAATTGGGTGAAGGATTCATGAACAACATGAAAATATGTAATTTGATAACTATTATTCTAAATAGAAACATGACTTAGGGGCTAATATCACTTCCTTATAAGAAACAGACAGTTGACATTGAGACCTTTAAGTAGAAAAGGCGTCTAAAATTAAATGAATTATTCAATCACATAATCATTGAAAAAATGATGAATACTTTTTTTGTGGTCTTATCTATCCTTCAACACTCTAAATAAAATATTCATTTCATTTATATCTATCATATTATAGGAGAATTATATAAATGTGGGACATAGATTAAATAGACACAGCTCAAGGAGGATATCAAATTGATGGATTTTAAAGAATTATAGAAATTTTTTTCAATATATATTGTTCATAAACTATCCAACTAAAAGTTATAGATATATGTCTTCTGTATCAATAAAAAATATAATGATATGAGCATGGTGCATGATGGAAATTGAATAAACATGGGTAATACATGTCGAGAATTTTTATTGAGTATGAACGCAATGTCTAACAATTATTATGTTACCTAAATATTAATATATGAGGAGATTTATTGATTCAAATCAATCATAGATACAATTACACTATATGATATTTCCTCAATGTTGAAATGGTGGTCATTAAATTATAAGGGTTTTGAAGTTAGATGTGTAACAAAATTTCTATTCTGGTAGAGTGTTGGGTAATCTTCATTGGGGAAGGAAACCCAAACTTCCTACTTCAAAAATGTATGTTGAAAACATATATGAAACACCCTTAAGGGGATATGTAATGTCTTTATGTTTTCGAAGGAAGGGATACTATATTATGAATTCGAATGGGAAGAAACCGCCAATATAATGGATGAAAATAATGATCTAGACAACTCTCAGCCTCATGTTTATTGTTTCATATCAAATCCAACATAGTTAATTAGAGGGATCTAGAGAAAACATAGTTCATAGGTATACATGTTATTAATTCACAACTACTCAGTATACTACTTCATTTTTTAAATTATTTCTTAAATATAATAAAATTGAATGCATATCTATTCAAACACCACAAAACTCATGGATAAAGACCAATATGTAAAAATAAAAAATAGTGATTTTTTAATCCAATGAATATATATTTTACAATATATATATATTTATGGGATACATTTCTATATTAAAATTATTATACCCCCTTTACTAGAATTTTAGTTCAATCATGGGTTAAATTGACTTTCCTTATATAGATATATCATAAATTATCAAGGGAAAGAAATTATATATTATATCTTAGTTATATATATAATTCTATAAAAGGTCATGGAGGAAGATGAATCTTATTTGGTATTATCTTGTCTGGTTGGGATAATATTACCTTATGAATAAACATATCTATCTCAAATGATTAAGACATAAGAAATGATCATCCTTGATGATATAACCATGGTAAGGTAATCTGGTGATGGGTTTCCTAAAAAATGTCGTGGTCCTACTCCAAGCAATAAGGTAGATTTTTTAATCCATCTTATATGTAGATATTTTCCAATATTGAAGACAAAATATATAATGGTTACTATATAAAATAAAGTCCTAATGGAGAAACTATAGGATAATATAGATAATGGTTTTATTTTCCCACATTCCTCACCATGAGGCGTGTTGGTCCACCTAATCACGATGATGTATGGTATAATGCACCTAGAATTTATCATTATGATCTTTAAATCCTCAGGATTGAATTAAAGTATCATCTAGAAAGGATTGATTATATGTTATATCTTCTACATGGATCCTTGTACTCTGTTAAGGTGTATCATTACTAAGGATATTATTATTTAAGGCTGAATACAGAGAATATTGTAATGAATTCTTTTTATACAAGGTTCATAAACTATGTGTTTGTAGAGATTCCATATGGAATGACTAAATATAAAGTCGACTCATTGACATAATTATTTTTTTTGAATTACATTGAAATAATTCTTGTAGTCTTTATAGATGGTATTTGAATCTACACCAAATGTAGGGACGAAGAAGGTGAGTAATTAAATGTTGTATTGAATACCCAGGGAAAGGGAATTTTATATGAAATGCATAGTAGTGAAATTTTCTATTGGGATAATGTATCATTCATAGGGAATGTTATAACTAGAAAATGAATATTTTTTGTTACCTATGAAATATGTGAAATTAATGGTTTTACCTGATAATTATCTATTATGGAGATATGTAGTCTCCATGGATTAGATGGTACCATCAATAATTTGTGAGAAAACACTTATTATTGGAAAAAAATATCCATGAAATAATTTAATGGAGTGATGTTTTAATTGAATGATGACTACAATGAGAAATTTTTTAGTTAATAATATTTGTAATTACTGAAAATGTTGAAACATTACCCACTAGTGTAGAAGGATTATAATATACCATAATGAATCCAAATATTTTTGGGGTTCTGTACTCATGCATGAAGAAAATGGGATAATCTATTCCACCCACCAATTAATTTTCTGGGAGTGTAACTACCCACTACCAGACCTAGAATTGGTTTTAGTGATATTCACTTTGATGATTTAGAGATATTAACTCAATAGGGGGATGTTTTACATATATATGATTAGTAAAATACTAAAGTATATAATCAAACCAAATTATATTAATATGTGCTAATGAAGATGGTTATAGAAGATCTAGAAATATGACATTTCAGTACATTACCATCATACGAATAATAAAAATGTGGATGACGATTTGAGGTAAAATTATCAATCAAATATTTCCATTATATAACTATAAGGTATCCATTATTATTTCACATAGAAATTTAATATAGGGGAATAATAAAGATATCTTTATCATACCATTCCAAAATAGTTTATAATCAATCAAATATTGTGGGGATGGTGAATAACCAGTATGATTCGGATGATCTATAGGAAAATATAGAGAATATCATATGCTTCAACTATTATAAAGAGGGAGTAATAATGTTTGAAACCTATATATGTGTCCCATTAAAACAATAACTAAAAATAAATCATCAATAATGTGAAAATAGATCATATTTCTCAATTTGTCTAGGAATAATTTTGATACATCATTATATATATATAAAGCACCACTATTGGTAGGATATCATGCAGGTAGAGAGTTCAAAAAATATTCCTTGGTGCATGGTATTCCAACCATTATAGGGTGGATGATAAAAATCTAATGGTATTATAAAACCATTCCCCACATTAGTGTGCATGTGTGAAAACATATCAACATATTTTACCATATGACTACCCATGACATAGGAAAGAAATAATACCATCTAGGTGGTAGTAGATTGACTTATGAAGTTGATGCATTTAACTGTTTTCAATGATGATTTAACTCTCCATAATCTCTATAAGATAAACATAATAGAATTTATAAGGCTTATTAGGGTGCCACTCTCCATTTTGTATAGTCGTGATCAGATATTTAGCTCTAGGTTTTGGAAAAGTATTTAGTATGGACTAAATACTGAGCTGAGATAGAGTAAAGTTTATCACACCTAAATGGATGGTCAATTTGACAGATCCAATCAAAATCTATAGTATATTTATAGATCATAGGCAATCTATATCCATGGATATTGGAAAAAATAACTTTTCTTAATAGAGTTTTCATGTAAGAACATTTTCTAATCTAGCATTCAAATAGATAATTATTGGAGTATTTATGGGGATCAGTGTTTGAATCCAACATGTTGGGATGATATAGGAGAGAAGAAGCTCATGGGACATGATCTTATCAAATATATGGAAGAGGAGTTTCAAACAATTCAATTTCATATGATATTTAAAAAATGTTGACATAATGTTTATTAAAACTATCATCAACAATACCTGAATTATGAGGTTTGAGATATTATGTTCCACTAAAAATGACCATGGAGGAATTTCAGGATGCTTGGTAAGGTGGTAAAACATAGTCATAGATACATCGGATTCTTTGGTATCCTTGATCTCACTAGTGTAGTGGTTTCTCAACCACCACTCCCACCTAACTTATCTTATGTATGAGACATTTCCTATGCACCTCTATTGGAGAAGTTTAATTTATAACCCTCACATTAACTAAACATAGTGGATGTAAAATTGTATAATTATCATTCAAAAAATACAATAGAGGTGAAGATTTTATATGATAGAGAAAAATATCTTTGATATAAGAAAACTCAACTATTCAATGTACTATTTCGGAACCTCATGATTTGAAAAGGAACATGGGATCTAGAAGAAGAGATATACCCCCATTTGTTTTATCTAATAAAATTATATTTCAAGGGAGATATTTATTAAAGTTCAAATAATGAATCAAAAAAATAATTTATAAATGAAATTTCCTTATAAACAAATAAATTCAATAATAATATTAATTTTTTTACAAAACACATCTAATACATCTATTAGTTTAGGCTAATTAAATAATATTGACTTCTTGATCTTATAACATTCCATTAATTTATAGAAGGAAACATTTTCAAATATTTTAATATCTATGAATAATATATTAATTTTTTATTAAATGGATTTCTTTTTTTGATAATGTAATCGATAAGAAACAATCGTTTTTTTAATCATACAATTTATACAACACTATGTTATACTGAAAAATAATAAAATAATATTATTATTATATAAAATGGAAGTTAATACATTGTTATTTTATAGTAAGGAATTAATAAAACCAACTAAAATATCATTAAACATGTTTGTAATATGTTTTTACATTTATCCAATAATTTTTTTATGTCTAAAATGAAAATAAATCCAATTTAAAGCATTAAAACCTCAAATATTTTAAAAAAATTAATTTACAAATTTTGATGGATAATAATTTTTAATCTACTTTTTGATAAATTTATATGTTTTATTTGACTTAATAAACATATTCTATAAAATAAAGATATCAAAATTTATTTATGTTGAATTTATGGAATTTTTCTGATAAAATTCAAATTTTAATGAATAGTGAAAAATACAGCATTTTAATTAAAAAATATCTTTAAGTCTAATTTATTTATATAGATACGTTATAATTTAAATATTGCTTAAAGAAAAATTGGATCCTATTTTTTATTTAATCCAATGATGATCATTTAAAGTAATTTCATATTTAAATGGGACACAAACACATGTAAATATTTTAATACTTTTTACTTCATAAACCCTGTTTTTAGTTTTGAAAATGGGAATTAATTTTAAATTAACTAATGAAACATCTGTGTTTTGAATATGGAAAAATATATTCCATATTTGGATTTAGAAGGACCAAATTATGTATATATATACCTTTTATTTTCCTACATTAGGAATAGTAAGATTAGTAAGTATTTTTATTTACCTAACTTAATGGGTAAATTATGTAAATATGGGTAACAAAATATTATAATAATATAAAACTACACTAAAACATGTCATAATTATATTTTATGAGTCACGGGTGACCAAAAAAATCCATAGCATGAACATTTGGTATTTTGGAGCCACAAGGGTGTTATAATGACATGTTGTAATAATATATTTAACGTAAAGAAAAATTTAACATAAAGACGACTCTTTTTACTAAACAATTATAATATAGTGTTATATAAAAAAATTATTTTCATATAAATTGTAATTATAAAAATATTAAGATTTCCTAAATCATGGTATTTTATTTATAATTATTATACATTTAATACATTAATTTATTTATAATACAATAATGATGGAGTGAATAACATATTAATGAAGAATTTTAATAAATTATATTATGAATATTTGAATAAATTTAATTTAAAAATTGTGATTCCATACAAAAAATTTATTTATTTTTATGACATTTTATATTTAAGTTTATTTAGTTTTCATTAATGAATTATGGTGTTATAATATAAAAAACATCAATTACTAAATAGTGTCAAAATTGATATAAGTGAGTTATAAAACTAATTCTATTTTATTAAATGATATAATAGTCATAAGAAAATAAAATTTGGAAAGATTAAATATAATATGTTAAAAATAAATTTAATTATCCACTTTAGGTTATCTATGAATTTTATAGTAACAATATTAACCATATAGTGTAAAAATATTTGAAGACAGTGTAGGAGTTTATTTATTTAATTAAGGGTTAATGCCCAAAGATAAGGTAAAATTTGTGACCTAACATGTCTAAAATCAGTTGGATGAGAGGCTTTCAACCCATCCGCATATTATCCTAAAAATATATCACTTTGGAGCAAGTATAATTAAAAAATCAATTTATAATAAAATAATAATAAAAGACATTCCTAAAGTGCCCCTCCTCTCTATTATAAAAGGCCGCCACCTGTACCCTCATACTCACACCTCTCAAAACCCTTGGATCAGCCAAATTATCCTCAAATAAGATCCCAGAATCCCTTCATAACTCTTATAATCCATAACTTTGGATGAAGGCAATTCAATAATCCTTTTGGCTCAAATCCAAAGAAGATACACGATTTATAGGTAATGTCTTCTCTCAATGTCCTTTCATTTATTTTTTCCTTATCAAACACCCTATCCGCTTTTTATTCAATTTTTAATAATTTTTTTATCAATATTCTATGATGTTGTTATTATAAGGGTTTGACCTACACTTAGACACACCTCCATCTAATTGATATAGAACATATTATATCTACGTACAATGAACTACTACCTCGGGAAATGATGATTGTTCAATTTTCTTCGACCACATCTCATAGTGGCCATTATGATGGAACTGTATTTATATATTATAAATATAATATCTATATTTTCTTTATGATTTTTTAATTTTTTTTATAGCATAGTATTTTAATTTCCAAAATGTGTAAAAACAATAATATAATTTTAGGAAGTGTAAATTACCGACCCTTCAATGCTTTAGGACCCGTTCAGGTCATACATGGAATGTATAAAGGATGGAGTTAATGAACTAATGTAATATATATAACATAAATACTATACTAGAATTATAATATAACTATGTGTCAGGCATTTTTGATTCCTTTAATATAAAAATGAAATAAATGTTGTGCTCATGCGTACGTACAGCCTTCCATCTCCCTGAATAGGGAATATCAATTATTGCCTTAGAATATTATAGATAATTATAAATAAATATATAGTCAGTATTTATGATTTTTAATTCATTAATACTATTCTGGAGATAATATACTTTTGACCACAAGGATAATTTGTAATCATAACAAGTTCATTGTTGACTCATATACCGCAAATTGATAAAATGTCCAATAAGAACTCTAATAATTATCTAATTACAATTACATGGTAATAAGTAATATATGATGAATAAAAAACATGAAAAGTTTCTAAATAATGTATAAATTAACATATTTTTGTTATTCATGAATATAAATAATGAATGAGGCTAGTCTTACTCGAGGTAAGGGACTTCGTATCTGTCACTTTTAATTGAGGAATATTTTAATTTATAAACAACCTTTAATATACGTTGTATTATAAACCCCTTTTAATTTTGATTTAATTAAAATGATTATGTTTATACAAATATTTTTACTAATCAACAAAATGAATGTTTTAAATTTATGAGGCGACAATGACCTATCTGATGCCACCACCATTATTTGATATTTGGATTCTCTATAAGCCATAATATTTTTTTAAAATGAAATTAAATAAATTAATCCAATTATTTGGTTTTTCGGTATTAAAAAAGATTTTGATAAATAATTTACTATTTAAATATCTTGAAATTATTTGTTGTGATTGAAAATGAAATTTTATGAGTGAAATGTTGAATTTCAATCTTTTGTGTGTTGTGAATATATAATTATACTTGGACATTTGACTAGTGGTTACATTATAACTAAAATATGGGTGATTAAGTGGGAAAACCAATTATGGATGGTTCTTTGATAAACTAAGGGTGGGTGGTTACATTATAACCTCGCATTCATTGGGTATAGAAGTCTTTCGTATGACTATTCCATTTGTAAGAATGATATATGTGGAAATCAACCTTATGGTTTTTCCATTTAAGTATGATTATGTCCCAAGTAAACTTTTATATGTTATATGTGGTTTATATGGGTTTTATGGTTATATTTAGGTTAAAATATCATAATCAATGAGTTTATATTCATTGAATAATATTTACTACTTCATAACGGTAAAATGTATTACTTTATGATAATGCATTCATGGCATCCATTTTTTAGCTAGTCTAAAACATTTCTTCCTCTATGTATCCCTTACTGAGATTTTTATTCCCATACAATGTTCTTTAAATGTTTCCATATGTTATATGGATGATTAAGAGAATGGATGAATTGAAGAAGGTTTTTATCATGAAATAAAATCATGTCTTATTTATAAAAGGGTTTCCTTTTGTAGAAAAATGGATACTATTTTGATATCATCCTCTTGAATGATTTTGGGATGATATGTATTAATAATGTCCAAATTTTCTAAAACTCTAAACTAGAAGAGATCCTCTATGTGAATTAATGTCAAATTATTGACTTATCTATAAATTATGTAATGTTTTATGGTTAGTGCATTATAGATGATATTATAGGTCATTTTAGATATCTTTAGGAGCTAGAACATTATTAATAAAATATCCATAAATGTTTTTTATTTATGGTAAAATTGAAATGATATTGAATTTGATGATTACCATGCTGCATATTTTAAGATATGTTTGTTTAGAATGGTTTTCTGTTGAGGATACATGGAAACATTGATGGGAAGGAATGGAGAAGAAAATAACCTTCCAAATCAAAATCCTGAGAAGATTGGAATCCAAACTGAACTATTTTTTGTTGTGATGGTTAAGTAGAATCAAGAGATAAATAGTGGTGGTGGCCATGCATAATATCAACCAGACTAACTGTAGTGGTATATGTTTATAGTGGAGCACTTCATGAGGCATTGTCCCCCATCATTCATAGGATCATCTGATCCTGTGCATGCTAAAGGGTGGATTAAATCACTAGAAAATATTTTTTATGTAATGGGGTGTTCAAAAAATCAAAGGTTTTGTCCTTTTTTATTTTTAAAAGATGAAACTAATCTATAGTTCTCAATGTTTAAAAATATCATTTGAAATCAAGAGATTAATGCCATTGAATGGGATGAATTTATGAATATATTCCTTGAGAAATATTTTTGAAAATCTATTCAACTTATGATAGATAATCAATTCATGGAATTGAGGCAAAAGGAGAAAGATTATGTGGCTGTATATGAAAAAAATCTCACCCCTTTGTCAAGGTAAGACCCAAATTTTATCCGGGATATTGATAGTAATATAAATATGTCTTCCTCAGGATTGAAGCTTAAATATCAAAGGTAGTGGTTTGTTCCTCGCCTGACATATTTTCTGCCTAAGCCATGTTTGCGCAAGTTTCCATGCATGCACACCAAAAATTCAATCTTGTACGAAAACCATCCAATCTTGCACTCAAGAAATCAATCATGAACACAACAATTCATTCTTGTGCACAATATTCCCAAGGTGATGAATCTTGCATGCACCAATGCCACACAGTCCAATCTTGCATGAAACCCATCCGGTGTGTAGGCCATCTTACGTGCAACTGTGCCAAGGTTCTGAATCTTGTGTGCACCTATTCTACACAATCCAATACTTCACGCAGCCCATCTAGTGTGTAGTTCATCTTATGCAGGCATTTCATGTCGGGACGTCGACATTTTCCATTACTCCCTTATGCGCACCCACTTTCCACCTACGGAATACCATGATTCATGATACACATCCAAACACCAATAAAACACCTTGAGTCGAATTATACATCGTGGTTCATTTCCCATGTCATGAGTTGAGATTCTCATCATAAATTCCCCAAGTACATTTATTCAATCCATTCATCAAGAGACTCATCCAAACCATATCACCTAACTCTTATGCCAGGATGAACCAGAAAGAGACACTCTTGCATAAGTCCCAACTCCATCCATTGTAAGGCGCCTTATACCTAGTAGTCCTCTCTACATGACTATAAACTGTAGTACACCCTATGATCCAAACATAGGATGCCTATTGATCCAAACAAGTGATGCCTTATGTGCCAAGCGTGAGATGCCAACAGTCCTTTCTACATAACTATAAAATGTGTTACACCCTATGTTCCAAACATAGGATGTCTATTGATCCAAACAAGATATGCCTTATGCGCCAAGAAGAAGATGCCAATTTTTCTCTCTACATGGCTACAAACTATAGTACACCCTATGTTACAAATATTGGATACCCCTAGATCCTGACAAGGGATTCCTTATGCGGCAATCGTAAGATACCGAGAGTCGTCTCTATATTACTTTGAACTGTATTATGAAATATCATTCAATAATATGATGCATCTTCTTACAAAGAAGAGATGGGTTATGTGAACATCATCAGATAACTATTGACATGATTGTAGTGGCATAATTTCAAGAGTGTTGGAATTCGTTCAAACATTCCATCACTCCACCTCACTCTTTTCGTGTCCTTCATTTGGATCTTAATCCACTTCCATGTCTAAAGGGACCCCATAATGGCCTGGTCCAATGCCGTATCGAGTCACCTTCCATCCTGGTCCAATTCACCAGAAGACATTGGATGACACTTTGAGTCAGATCATGTGTTCCAAACATGGTCAACAGTGGACCCTCGTTTGTTTGTTCCCATTTCAGGCTATCGTGATATGGATTCTCTATTTCAAAAATGGTCAATAGTTATCCTCCATCTCCATGAAACCCTCATTGAATTACGAATATTGGGCATGTGATTCACACTTTTCATCCCCCTTTCCTCAGATTGATTCCAATTCCATTGGCATTATCCAACTTGTGCACTAGCACATAAGTGTAGACACCAATTTTCAGCCACAACGCACCAGCTAGTTGAGATTACCTCATGACCAGACATGAAAAAGAAACCTTGGCAGTTTCCTTGCAAAAGCCCCATTCACTATTTTTGCTTCATAGCAGCACCCATGCAGCTTCCTTGTATAAGCCCCCATTCACCGTTTCCCCCTATAGCGGCCCCTAGACAGATACCTTGTGAATTCCCCATTCACTGTTCCCGCACTATAGCGGCACTTGGGAAACATCCTTGCATAATCTCCATTCACCACCCTTCATGGATGCTCATTTGCGCATTGATCGTCAGGCCCTTGTTGCCTCTTGTTTCTCACACCGAGCGCAACTCATGTGGGATTAGAATAAGCATCAACCATGGAATCCTCTCTGGGAATCCTAGATTGTAAGAACGAACCTTCTTAACTACATGTTCTTTGATCCTTTCTAACCTAGGGAACGTAAGAAGCCTCTCTAATGTTCATGCTAAACCACCATTGGTCCCGACCATCATCGCGTTAGCTCACAAAACACCATCCTGAACTACATAGTCTTTGATCTTGGGCATGGTAAGGTGTGTATGAATCCTCCCTATGTTTCAAGCCCAATAAACATTGGTTATGACCCACCCCCCCCCCCCCACCATTACGTCAGTTTCCACTCCACCTGAACTATGTGTAATTTGATCCTTTCTAAGGAACGGTACGTAAGAAGCCTCTCTGAGGTTCAAACACACCATCCATTATTCAGACCATTTCATGTCAGTCCACTACACTTCTGAACTACGTGTTCTATGATCCCTACTGTGGAAAGGTACGTAGGAATCCTCCTTGAGGATCAATCCCACCATCCATTATCTCTATCCACCCTTTACATCAGTTCCCACTCCTTCTATACTATGTTGATGGTGATCCTTGCAAAGTAAATGTACATAGAAAACCTCCCTAAGGTTTAAGGACAACACCCATTGGTCCCGACCCCTTCAATTCAGTTCACCCAATCCTCGATGATGTTAAATTGTACACACCTTTTGTCCTGCGTTTCATGACACTAAACTATACTCTATCCAATAATAATCTATGTTCAATCCCATCCAGCATTAATCCGTTCTTGACCCCATTTAGATGTAAGTCGTTGTTAACCTCATTCGATAGTAATCCATTGAAATCCCAGATCAAAGGTAAGTAGTCATCAGATGAACTATGTGGACTTTGATTCCCAGACCATGAGGATACATATGAAGCCTCCATAAGGTTCAATACCATCACTCTTGTCTCATCCTGATATATCACTCTATCCTATGTGTCCAAGTATGTTCATGCCCCAACCTGGACATTCTACTTCTCCTAGATCCCATCCATTCATCCATTCTCATGGGTCACCTCCTAAGGTGTTTCATCGTCCCATGGAACGATGTGTACTTTGATTCCCTACCACAAGGAGACGTAGGAATTTTCTTCGAGTATCAATCCCAACATCATTATGTCTCCACAAGTCGTTAAACATGTGGAATTCCTCATATTAAATATGAGGTGCCTGCAGAAAACCTTAGAAGACACACATTTGGTGTAACCATCTCTGTAAGATGTTAAACTCGTGGCATACCCTGTGTTAAACATGGGAAGCAATGTAAAACCTCATAGAAATGCCTCAAGCATAAAATACACCATGACTAATGTGGGATTCCTCAGGTTATGTAGCCTTGAGATTAAATTTTATGAGAATGAAAATTTGTTCCCAAATTACCACGCATCCAGAGATGCCCTGAAATGACTGATGTTGTCATCTGCTCTAACTGAAGGTTGTTATCGTGTCATGACCCCATGGAATTTCCTGACATTAGTAGTGTAATTAATCATCATCAACAAAGATATGGCACTGGGAATGAGATTCATGAACAAAGACTTATTCTATAAGGGATTCTCGGACTAGTTAAGGAGTACTAATGAGGAATCCATGGAAAAAGGAACCCACATCCCATTATACTATTTTGATCAAGGAGAAAACATCCCAGAATAAGGAACGAATGTCGCCCGCCTATGGAAATTGGGAATGTGTGGAAATTTTTTACGTCCTGGGAAGACGGATGCGTGCGCCCCAACGAAAGCGTCGAAAACAATTATTTATAAAATATATAACACATAATCATAGACATAGAGTCTTGTTAGATAACCCCTTATAACTCCTTCTTAAGATCTAATAGTAAGGTGTGCGATGGTGACATACTATTGGGGTGTCTTGGATAACATCACTTAGATGGTAATCCCTATCAACATTTACTTCTCCCGTAGGAGGTTTTTCTCAAGCATAAAATTTTGAATTTTGGGTTGGGCTTGGTCAAGGGAGAAGCCTAGTGATGCTACCACCTATTCGAGCTCTGAAAAATGGGCATAGTATAAAAAAATTCTAATGGATGAGGTCATATCTTCCATTGTCTAAGTAAATTGGATTTTTTAAATCCATTATTTATACTAATCATGTGATCAATTTTAAATGGATATACTAGAAATGGTAACTATTCATAATGGTATTTTAAAATTCAGAAACATAAAACTAAGGATGTGAATATTTTTTATATAACCATTTTAAAAAATATGTCATTAAAATAGATTAAGATGAATTTTAATTAATAAATGATTGGTTCGTTACAATTTCCCCGCTTAGGAATTTTATCCCTCAAAATTTTGTTATGCCACATTAGAGAGATGTGGGTATCTCTACTTCATCACGACCTTTGATTAAATCATTGCTTATTTAATCATATACTTTCTCCAAAACACCTTAAAGAGGGGAATTGTTTAATTTTTATAAATTTTTCATTAGGATCTAAGATATACACTCTCTTCTCTTCATAGGAGCAGTCATTATCCACTGGTACCACCTCTGTATTGAGTACATGTGATGGGTAATTTATGTACCTCCTTAAGAGTGTTACATAGAATGCATCATGTACTTGAGATAGGTTTGTTGGGAGTGCTAGTCGATATTCCACTACATTAATGCCATCGAAGATCCCAAAAGGGCCAATGTACCTTGGACTGATCTTTCCCTTATTCCCAAATCTCATAAATCAATTCCACTATGATATGAAATGGAATACCATGTCTCTGAAATAAAACACTAGGTATCATCGATGATTATAAGAATATATCATTTTTTTACTCAAATAAACATCTAGGTTCTATTGGATGGCCTTAACCTTCTCTAAAAATTCTTCAACATTTTTTGGACCATAGAGTTTTTGATCCCGAATCCCATCTCAAAATTTTGGTGTTCTTCACCTTTTCCAATAAAGGGCTTCATAAACATACTTTTGGATTCTTGAGTGGAATCTTTTATTGTAAGAGAACTCAACCAGAATAATGTGTTGACCACATCCTCCTTTGAAATCCATTGAACATGCTCTCAACATGTCTTCATGTGTTTGAATACTCCACTCAGATTGGCCATCAGTTTGAGGATGATTAGTCGTTCGGATGTTTATATTAGTATTCATATCATGTCGCAGACTCTTCCAAAACATAGAGGTGAATCATGTATCTCGATCAGATACAATAGAGATTGGTACTCCATAAAACACTACCACTTACTTAATCAATATCCCTACCAGTTGATCCAATGAGAAATCCGCTCGAATTTAAATGAAGAGTTCAGTATTTTTAGGATGATCCACAACAACCCAGATAGCATTGTTTCCTTTGGATGTAATCGGAAGTCCTCTAACAATGTCCATAGTGATGTTCTCCCATTTTCATGCTAGTATGGGTATTGGTTTGATCATCCCATTTGACTTCTTCCTCTCATCCCTCAATTTCTAACAAACCAGACACATTGATGTATACTCAGTGATCTCCTTATTCATGTTATCATGTCAATAATGATATCAAAGATCTCAATACATCATTGAGTTTCCTAGTGAATGGAGAAATTCAAACAATGTGCATCATCCAAAGGTTCATTGTTTTACTCTAGATTTTATGGAACACATAGACTTTTCCCAAATCATACAATTTCATCTTCATTAACATTGACCTTCAAGGATTTACCTTTCCTGACAGTTTCCACATTCTTCTGAATTCCCACATCAACCTTTTGAGAATCCATAAACGTTTCCAAAAGAGACGGTTGAGCAATCATTTGTGAAAGGATTTATGATGTTCCCTTCTTTACGATTCCCATGTCTATCATTATCAAATCTATGAAGAATAGATGCGTTTAAATTCTAATAAATGATATAATTGTTAGGTCATTTCTACATAGAGAATCCCTCATATTGTTCTCATTCCCATGGTGGTAATTTATTGAGAATTCATAGTATTTGATCATCTCTAACCATCTTCATTGGGGCATGGTCAACTATTTATATGTGAATATATACATGATTCTTTTGTGGTCAGCATATATTTCACACTTCTGCCCAAAGAGGTAATGTCACCAAATTTTTAAAGAGATTATTACTGCAGCCTACTCTATATCATGTGTCAGATTGTCTTTCCCCTGATCATTCAATTGCTATGAAGCATAGGTAATGACATTGTCATTTTCCGTCAACCCAAATCTCATGACCTTCTTTGAAGCATTACTAAATACCAAAATATGTTTTCCACTTGTGGGATGTGTGAGCACGAGCGCACTGATAATCCTCTTTTTCAACTCTTTGATGATCCCTTCACATTCATCACTCAATGTAAACTTCACTCCCATGCATGTTATCTTGGTAATAGGGCTTGAAAATCATGAGAAATTTCTCACAAATATGCAATAATATCCAGCTAACCCCAGGAAGATACTAATATATGTTACCGATGTTGGCCTTAGCTCTCTCTCAATTGCAATTTTCATGGAGGGATACATATATATCAGATTTCTTTTGATGATATGACCCAAGAATGAGAATTATTTCAACTAGAACTCCCACTTGTTGTACTTTTCATAGATTTTCTCCATTCGTAAGGTCTCCAGTACATTTCAAGGATGCTTCTCATCCTCCTCCATGTTTTTGGAGTATATTAGAAAATAATCTATAAAGACTACCAAAAATTTGTCAAGGTAATATCTAAAGACACTATTCATCAAGTCTATGTAGATTCTTGGAGAATTAGTGAGTCTGAGAGGCATTACAATGAATTAATATTGTCTGTACCTTATTTGAAATGTAGTATTGAGGATATCCTCCTTATTCAAACTTACATGGTAATATCCTGACCACAAATCAACCATGGTGAAATATTTTGATCTATATATCTGATTGGATAAGTCATCAATTTGGTGTATAGGATACTTGTTCTTTATCGTGATTTTGATTAGTTTGAAATAATCGATGCCAAGGCACATTGACACATCCTTCTTCTTAGCAAAGAGGACCGGTGCACCCCATGGTGAAGCACATAGTCCTATAAACCCTTTATCCAGATTTTCCTATAGTTGTTTCTTCAACGACTCAACCTCCACAATATCCATTCTATATGGATTCATAGAAATTAGAAATTTCCCTGGTACACGATTAATATAGAATTCAACATCCCTTCTAGGAGTAATTCCATGAAATTCCTCGGGGAACACTTCATCGAATTCCCCATCAATTGGATTGTATTCAAGGATTTTTGCATCCTTAGACTCCATTATCTACGAATGATACACATTTTCATAGGGCAGTAAAATCACAACATGATATGATGGTGAAAAATAGGATTCATCCTCCTCCTTTCACTTATACAAAATCAGGGTTCGATTCTCCACATGGAGAGTTATTTCCCTCTCATGACAATTTTTTATGGATCTATATAATGAAATCCAATCCATGCCAAGAATTTCATCATATTCCACCAAAGGTAGTATGTCAGGGTTCTATAGGATGTTAAAATCACAAATTGTCATAGGGGAGGAGTTATATTCATGGGTTGTAATGATTACCACATTTCAGTTCTCATTTACATATTTACATCGATGTTTTTTCGTGGTGTTGGGGTTGATCTACTAACTATTCTGGATTTTAAAAATGCGTAGAAATAGAATCAAATGGTACACTAACTATTCATGAATGAATAACAAGTGTTCCTATCACCACATTGAATTCGGGGTTCATTTTGGATGTAGTAATGGAAAACACTCACCATTACTACGTTGGAGGTTGATGGTTGCCTCTGAAAACCCTTATCATAGGGAACTAGTTTGCAAAGTGTCCTAGTTCTTTATAGTTCAAGTAATGAAGAATGATTTCAGGGTCAAACGGAGCACTCCTCTCCTCTATCCTAGCTGCATGTTTTTGTAGTCTTTAGTTAATGGATAGGTTTCCATCTCTTCCACACCTAAACTATTTCTTCATCCCATTCATGCAATTTTGAGGTGCTTCTTTCTTTACCTTTGGCATGTGGGGTGCAAGATTTTCTTAACACTATAGGATTTTTCCATAAAATCAGCAAATATAAATTCCAAATTACACTTCTTATCCCTATGATACCCCTGATATTTGATAATATCCATTTCAACATTGAAGGAACATCATACAATTTCCTCATACCTCACGATGTCATGGATCACTAGGGCTTTTCGTAAGATAGGTTTTACCCAACTAGTGAAGAGTTCAACATTGCATTTGGGGATAACATCAAAGCATGGGGCATATTGTCCATGCCTTTTGATTTTTTCCCATACGATTCGATGGATTCATCATCTTTTTTCATGAGGTAAAGGAAGTCCATTTCCATATTAAGTCATGGAGTCTGATGAAAATATTTATCGGTAAACATTTTCCCAAAATCCATCCATTGAAATGACTTGATCTCCTCCTCAAGATTAATATTTTTGATCAATGTCCAATATTGATCAACTTCACCCTCCTTATAATAAACAGCCAGAAGTACATTCTCTTATTCAGAAAATTGAAGGAAGTATAATATATTATCAATAAATTTGATCCATTATTCAGTGATTGAGGGATCAGACGATCCATTAAAAGTGGGAGGACTTTGTCTCATACATCCCTCGATTAGGACATCATATTTCTTGGGGCGGTGAATGTTCCTCATGACCCATGTTTCTAATCAAAACATGGCCTAGCTAAGAGAGTATCATGACAAACATCACAATTTCCACTCCCATTGGATTGGGCATCACATTATAATAGTAATCCCATTGATCTTCATATCAGTTGTTAGACCGAGTCCCCATATTACCCATCATTTGATGGAATACAAGGAAATCTATAGGAAACACATAATGGTAAATCTAAAGACAATAACTGATGACTTATAGTTTTATTTTATTTCCGTAACTTATGAATTTAAAGGCTTTAATCTTTGTTATCCATGATATACTTCCCAAAATATTTTTTTAAGGGATTTTTTATTCCTTTAATTATGGTTCGTACTAGGCTTATGAATTTTACAAAGCATATCCATCGAGCATTTTGTAACTAAGAGTGCAGAAAGACCTATTGTCGTGCACCAGTTCCCATTCAAGTTTATCTCAAAGTAGGGTTTTCGGGTTTTACCCCTAGATACATCTATGGAAGAGCTGCCTCTACCTACTCGTATCCTAAAAGAGATGTATTTTCATGATAAACCACTTACTCAATACATTTCAAAATTTATGTATTTTTTTATTATATATAGTGTTATCCTTAAGGATTTCACTATGATTTTGTAATCCTAATCCAAAAAATAACAAAACCTATTCTTGGATACCAACTCTAACTACCCTGCTCATTACATCAAACTTAAACAAAACATATTAGATAAAATATTTCTTTGTTAAAACTTAGATGATTGAGAGGACTAGAATCTTTTGGGATTAGGAACATTAAATAACAACTTATAATATAAACACAACTTATTTATTGAAAACATCTTTTGCATGATCAAAACATTCATTCATACTTAGCATTGAATGGGATAACCTGAGGACATGCATAAGAAAATGGTGATATATAAATTTTAGTAACGGACTAAGACAGAAATAAAATGAATAATATAGTACATGTTAAGAAATATTCAGATCAATGAATGGAAAGAAAAACATGAACATTAAAGCATGATATAGCATGATAATCATAACATGGAAATGTGGCAAAAACATTTAACATGATATTAGCATGGGCCATGGCTCATTGCTCATGGAGGAAGAGTAAACCCACATTGAACATAAATTAGAATGAGTAAAACCTTGTTTCACTTGAAATATAATGATACTAATATTTATCTAATCCATTGGATCACTATCTTGGTGCACCATTATTAATCATTTCATTTCATGAATATGTGTACCACATAGATCATACAACATGGATTCATTAAACATCATCATGTATTACATGATAAAGCAATGTTGAATTCATACATTAGACTATATAATCAATAAGTAAGTTTCCATATAGGTGAATACAGTTGATAGTGAAATGGGCTTGGTATTCACTACATTTTGGCTTTGGCATCCAAAATTGTTGTGCAATTTTGGTAGCATAACAGTGTGGCATAAGAATTCCTAAAAACGGTTGATAAGAGAGAAATGGGTATCTCATCATATGTACATGAAATGGACAGTAAGGGTTCATATATATATTTCCCAACATATGTAATGGAATTTAGATGCATAATATAAAATATTTTTTTGAATGTAAATGAGGATAAAGAAATGCCTTAATGAATTTCGGCATGGTAATGGGTTTACATGGAAGGAATTAAAGATAGATAAAGGGGGATATCACCATTTAAACATAAAGAAGAATATATGGGGGAGGTTCTAAATCACAAAAAAAACATATTTAATTGAAAATAAAATGATACAACAACAAAAATAACTTTGGACAAAAATGATAAAAGAAGAAATACCGTACATGGAAGTGGTATCCAAAAGGCATGGGAGAGGCTTAAGAGCGCCTTATTTAGAGATTGGGGCATCATGGGAGGTTTTTAGAGAGATGAGGTAATGTTAGGGACGTGGTACAAGGGTTTTTAGTGAATATATGTGGGATCTTGGGTGGGTTTATATATGAAAAGAGGGGGAATTATTTATTATTTAGGTTTTGGAAACCACACATTAAACTAATCAAATCCAAAAACAAACCCATGTAACATTCCCATGTTTTTTTCTAAAGGGAGTAAGAAATATTATTTTATATATCCAATGGCCTAAATTATTAATATATTTTTCTTTATTATTTTGAGATGAGTCACACTCTTAAAAAAGTATTTTAAAAGGTAAAATGTTTTATAAGTCTTGGAGGGTCCACTAAGGCACTATGAAATTAATCAAAGTAATCTAAAATCACATTATTTTTAAGGTAAAACATATATTTTATGAAAAAAAATTCAGTAATTTATTACATCACAATTGGGTCATTATGTTGTCCTAAAAGAGCTTATATATTTAAATGGTATTTAATTTTTATCAAAATATACGACTATCTCGGAAAATTATGAAAAAATACCCCATTAGAAAATTTATATTTCCAAATTCAAAAAATAATATGAATTTTTTCTAAATAATTTTCAATGTATGTGCATTTTTAAATTTAAAATAATACCAAAAATTTATTGAAAATTAATGGGGTTTGGTAAAAATAGTTTTGAAGCCTAAATGAAAATTATAATTGTATTCATAAAAATTATATGACATTTTATATTTAATAAAAAGTAATTTAGTAATAATAATATTTTATTAAAATATTATTTAATTACAAAAACCCATTAATTCATATAAATAGATATATTAATTGAATGTTAACTAAAAATACTATTTATTCTTTAAAACCATTTACAATATAACTATAATGAAATGAATGTATAATATTGATAAAAAATCACATTATCGTAGTGAAAGAGTCATGTTACATAACCCCTTATAACACCCACATAAAACCTAAGGGTATGGTTTGCAATAGTGATAGAATTTTGGGGTGGCTTGAATAATATCGCTATAGTGGTAATCTCTATCAACTTCTACTTCACTTGTAAGCAATTCTATTCAAGCTTAACGTGTTAAAGATTGGCTTGGACTTGGTCAAGATTGAAGCCCAGTGATTCTACCTCCATTCTGATCTCTGAAAAATGGGCTTTTAAGGAGAAATTCTACAAGATGAGCCCATTGCATCCTTTTTCTGAGTAAATTGAATTTCTAAAAGTCCTATATTTATACTAATCATATGATCACTATTAAATGGTTATATTAGCAATGTTAACAATTCATAATAGTATTTTAAAATCCAAAAACATATAACTAAGGAAGTTAATCTGTTTTATATAAAAGTATTACATAATAATACATTTAAATAGATCTATAGGAATTTTTGTAAAAAAATAGGTTCGATATAATTTAAAATCCCATATATTTATAGAATAATAAATTTTCATATATTTTAATATTTATGACTAAGTTATTAATTTTACATTAAATGGTATTATTTTTCCATTAGCGCACTCTATATTCTGCAATATGTTTCTCCAAAATCCTCTGTTGCACGCAACACAGAATTATTCCGAAAATTAATACAATATTATTATTATTATTTTAAATGGTAGTTATCGTCGAGAAATTTTATTTCTTGGAATAAAAAAACTAAATAATTTTGATTAAATTTTTTTAATGATTTTACATTTAATAAATTAGTTTTAGTGGCTAAAAATGATAATAAATACAATTTTGGGTATTAAATACTCGAATATTTATAAAATGTAGTTTTACAACATTTTTAGGATGAACCCGTTTTAAATCTAGTTTTTGAAAATTTTAAAATCTATATTTGACAAAATATAATTCTTATTTAGGAGAGAAACATCTAATTTTATTTTGGTTGAATTATTAATATTTTTCTGATAAAATGCATATTTTAATGAATAGTTAAAAATATTGCATTTCAATCCAAAAGTGTTTTTTTGTCTAATTTATTTATAATGATACATTATATATTTAGTTGGGTTTAATGTTTAATTAGATTAACTATTTTTATTAATAAAATTTGGTCATTGGACGTAATTTTATATTTAATTTTGATATAAACACATGTCAATCTTTTGATAATTTTTACTTCTTAAAAACCCACTTTTTTTGTTTTGACAACAAGAATTAATTTTAAATTAAATAATTAAACCTCTGTGTTTTTAATTTTGAAAAATTTATTCCACATTTGGAAGATGATGTTCAAAATTATGTAAATAGTTACCTTTTTGTTTTAGAAATTATGAATTTTTACTTGAGTAATTATTTTTATTTACCACAGTTAAGAGGGTAAATTAGGTAAATAAGTGTAAAATAATATTATAATAAAATAAAAATAACCTAACACATGTCTTAATCATATTTAATGTGTTATGGTAGGCTAAAAAAATTCTTAGTCGTAACTCTTGGCATTTTTGATCCACATGGGTGTCATAATAAAATGTTGTAATAATAAATTTAATTTAAAGTGAAAAATAACATAAACATGTATCTTTTTACTAAAACTATATTAATATAGTGTCATAGAAATGACATATTTCTGTATAAATAGTTATTATAAAGTGGAAATGGTTTCCTACATCAGGTTATCTTATTTATCAATTTTATACCTCAAAAGAAATTATTTGTGAAACAATGATGATTCTCTGATTACCTGATAAATGAAAGATTCATATAAATAATATTATTGATATTACAATAAATTTAATTTGAACCTTTTTATGTTATATTTTTTTTGGATAACTATGACATTTTAGCTTTGTTTAAATGTAGTTTTTTTGAATTAATCATGTTTTTATGTCTATAAAAATAATTAATTACTGAATAGTTTTAAATTAGACATAAATGAGTTTTTAAAAAAATAGTATTTTTTAAATGAAATAATTGTCATAAAAATATAATATATGTAAAACTGATTATATAAGGTTAAAAACATCATTAATGATCCACTCGAGGTTCAATTGGCATTTTATAGTAAATATACATGTAACACCCCAGGATTTCATAGTATGTTATTTCTTAAAAATAATTCAATAACTTGCACTACACGCAACACCGAGTTCAATCACACCATGACGTACAAAAAAAGCCATTAAAAGAGGTCATGAATAATATTAACAACATTTTGAACTTTATATAATCCTTATAATTTTAGAATCCCTATTATGAGTTTCTTAGTCATAATGCAAGAACAGATTCATTTTCAGTATTGAACTTTTATCAACTTTTATAGTGAAACCTTCTTTTAAATAAAATATTTTAAACTATCTGAATAAATTGGGACATCAAAAAATTTAAAATGAAACATCCCAAGCTTCCACGGTACGCTTTCCTTTGAATAAAATAGTAGCGTGTGTTGTACGCAACCTTGAGTTTTAACACACGCCACAACCAATCAAACTAGCCGTTATGAATAGTAATACCTAAAATTTGAAATTATATATATTTTATATTTTAAAATGGACTTCATTTTTGGATTCGGAATATCGAATTTAGCCTAAGGTGAAATTTTGGTACTTTTCGGATAACTTTCATATTTTGATGAATAGTGAAAATTACTAAATTTTAATTAAAAACAACTTTTTTAATCAAAATAATTAATAGTGATAAATTATGAATTTTAGTAGTTTTAAAGTATATTTGAATATATTTTTACCATTTAATATAATGTTGGTCATTGGACATAATTTTACAATTAAACCGAACATAAACAAGTGTCAATCTTTTGATAGTTATTATCTCTTAAAAACACGCTTTTTGTTTTGACAGCAGGAATTAATTTTAAATTAATTTCTGCCACTTATTTGTTTTGAATTTAGGAAAATGGATTCAATATTTGGAATCAGGATGTTCAAATTGTGCAAATAGGTAACTTTTATTTTTAGACATTTTGAATAATTACTGCGGTAAATATTTTATTTACCCTGGTTAAGGGTAAATCCGGTAAATAAGGGTTAAAAAAATAATATTATAATAATACAAAATTACCCTAAAACGTGTCCTAACCTTATTGGTTGACACATACCCGACCATGAGCATCCTTGGGTCAATTTGGGGACCCCTTGGAGCCACTTGTATGTGGTAGGGACACTTTATATTAATAAAGTTAAAATAAAAATAAAAATCGCATAAGCTTACATCGTTTAGAAGAACAATTTTTACATAGGGTTATACATGAGGGATTTTCAATTATAAATATTCATTAGAAAGCTAAAAAGATTTCCTACATAATGATATTTTATTTATAATTTTTAGACATCAAATAATTTAAATTATTAATGACACAATAATGATGCAATGTTTACCTCATTAATAAATCATTTAAATAAATAAGATTGTAATGATTAAAATATTGTCTAAAACCTGTCCAATTCTTATTGGTTGATGTTATTTAGAATATGAGTCATCTTATCGTCGACCTCAATGATTTTTGGACCATTATAAACCGAATATAATTATATTATAACGTAATACTTTCACTCTTTCCTAAAGAGCCCCTCTTCTCCCTTATAAAAAGAGACCACTTCTACTCATTCCTCACACCTCTCAAGCCACTTGGCTCGTCCAAACTCTGCCCAAATAAGCTCCCCACATCCCTCTACTCCTCCTTGAAGCTTCCCCTTAGGAAGAAAGCATTTAAAGAAGTCCTTTGGGTCCAACCAAAGTGAGTTACCTAAATTAAAGGTAACGATTTCTCTTAAATTATTTTCATTTATTTTGCTTCTTCAACCCCCAAACTCTTTTTATTTCCTTTCTTTTGTAACAACACCAGTATCCTCAATATACTAGGATGTTTTTATAAGAAGGATTCAAACTACACATACACACAACTCCATCTAATGGATGATGAACATAATGTTTCTGTGGATGGCAAACTAACGCCTCACGAAACGATGATTGTTCAAATACATCTTACCGCCTCTCATGGTGGCCATTATGATGGCACTGTAATTAAATATGATATTAATGATATATATTTTATATATAAGCTTCTGTAATTCCATTTTATTTCATACCATTATTCGTTTCATGTTGTATATACATACGATAATTTCATTTGAGGAAGTGCGGACTACCGCCCCCTTAAAATTATATGACTCGTTCATACCACACATGGAACGTATAAAGGATGGTGTTAATGAACTTAAGTAACATGTATAAAATATTATATTATACTGGAATAGTAATATACCTATGTATCATTTGTATTCAATTCTTTTAAAATAAAAATTAAATGGAAGTAGCGTTCGTGCGTACGTACGGACTACCGTCTCCACGAACGCGATGAATTTCATTCTCCATCGTATCCATTCAAGTATAATTATCATTTGATGATTTAAAAATGATGTTTAAGGACTTGATACCATTCTGGATTTGAATAATATACAACTTTTCCTTTACAAACATGTCTTACGTAACAAAACATACAAAAGCAAACAAGTAAGTTCACACCCGAAACAGCGATAATACTAAGATATTATTATCAAATCAATATTAAAAGATCATATATGATATCATATTAATTTATATGATTCTTGTATAATTTAATAACAATTATTTCACCATTATACAGGAGGTTAACCTACCCCAACCAAGGAAAAGTACAAGGTAAGGGTTTATTTCACAACCTCTTCATTATCCGAGGTTGTTTATACGTAATAATCTAATGGGATATCTTTATCATCCACATCCATGTTTCTTAAAAATGTATTTCAAAACATTTTTACTATTTACAAGAATATGGGTTAAAGTCATTTATACCCTTGATTGACTATTTATAAGTGGTTTATAAAGGAATCTTTCCGTCGTTTTCAAAACAAGGTCCTTTTTAACCTTTTCGACAGAATTAAGGTAAGAATGTTTTTTTTATATTATACGGCGGGTGCGGTTATTTTACGCCGTTATAAAATCTTCAAAGCTTTCCCTACAAGCTTATAAGAATAATTTTCAAAGAAAATGTTTTATTTTATATGGATCTTAAATGATTTCAAAATAAAAGGAGATATTTCTTTAAAAAGAATTTTGATTTCATCTATGTCAACATCCTTTGATGGATTTTAAGATTATTTGAAGTTGATTTATTATGATACAAAACTTCTATATTGTATTGAAGGTTTTGTGATATGTTTGACTATGGATGTGCTATTTTTATACAATTCATAGTGTATGGTGAAATTATTGACATTTCGTATGCTAGTTTTAATACGAATGTTTATGTTATGTTTAAACCTTTTCATATGGGAATGCATTGGACTTAATAAGTGACGGGTGGAGCCCGCTATAGCTCCTCGATGCATCGGTAGGTCTCATGAGACAAACTAGTGTCTTGGCACAAGGCCTTGACAAAATCTTATTTGTAGTCTTGGCACGAGGCCTTGACTATGTGGTTATGATAGTCTGGCATTATGCATTTCAACATTATGAAAGTGGTTATTGATTTTTGCATGTTATTATTCGATTAGTAGAATATCCATGTGAATAAGTAAATGGCATTATTTCATTTTACTTTTTCCATACTATGTTGAAGTTAAAGTTTAAAAGGCTTTTGTTTTAGTAATGCATTGCCTTAAATGTTTATTCTTATTTATGAAATTTTCCGCTATATTGTTATCCTTACTGGGCATTTGAGCTCACCCCTTTTCTATGTTTTATTTTTCCTAGGATGTGAAGAAGTAAGTTATGAATGACCTGCAGGGATTTTATGAGGGGTTAATAGTGTGGATTGTGGAAACATTATGTTGTTGTATTAGTTTTTCATTTTATGATTTAATGTAAAACTTATGAATATATCTAGTGTTTCCAAGGCTACTAAACCAATCAGTCTTTCGAGATTTGATCTTTCTTGTGATCATGCCAATGTTATGTAATAATGCACCGACTCTGGGTAACTAGTGTCGGGGCGTTACAGTTGGTATCAGGGGATGTTTAGTACAAACCTTGGAAACTATATTTAGATAAACTCTGATTACAGCACGTAGACCTAAGATGAACTTTGAGGATAAGTATAGAAGAACTTCCTAGAATTTTGGTATTGTAGAGATTTTGTGAGTTTTCCGAGCAATACATCCCTGTCTGGATACGAGCAGGTAGTGGTGGCTCTGGCACAGATGTTCCTAGGGGTAAAACCCGAAAACACCGCTTTGAGCTAGACTCGAACGGGAACTGGTGCACGACAACGGGCCTTGCTGCACTCTTGGTTACGACACTCCCGGGGGATATGCTTAGGATAACTCTCATTTTCTTTACAAATCATTATGAAGGGTTTATGAGTATATACTTCCTCAAAGAAAACATTTTTATGATTATGGATTATATCCATAAATAGTTCAATTTATGTTATGTGTTTTATAAGTATGGGATTATGTATTTTGATTCATAAACTGATCTAGTTTATGGCATTGTTTAGAAATGGCGCCCAGTAGAAGGAATGAGAACTCCAGAAATGCACATGATCCAAAGAGAAGGAAGGATCATATCTTTCATGGTCTTAAGCTAGAATTTATAAGATAAATAGTCTCCCATGTATTATCATCATATGAAGAAATAATATCATGTGTTGATAAGATAAGTAAAGAGTTTACTGAGTCCTATGGCTTTGATGGGAAGAAAGAGAAGAAAAGGATGGAAGAGAGAAAGATGGATAAAGGGAAGAGGGAAAAGAAGAATTTTCTCATATGTGGTAACTGTGGAAAGAAACACCCTAGAACTTGCCTGAAAGGAATGGGAGTTTGTTATAAGTGTGGAGGGAAAGGGCACAAAGTACGTGACTGCAAGGGTAAGAAAATGGTTTCAAATGTACAATGCTTCATTTGCAAGGAGTTTGGACACTACGCGAACCTATGTCCCAGTCATCAGACTATGCCGCAAATGATGTTATTGGATAATAATCAAGTTATGATACTACCACAGATGAAGAGGAATTATTAGATTTCTTATGTTGATTATGTCAATTGAGTGTTGTATCAACAATGTACTTGTTATAATAATTATGGAGTATATAAGGATTGTACTGCAGTACTATTTCATTAAGGACTTGAGATTGTGTGGAACAAAGAAAAGTGACTCAATAGTAGGATAAATTTTTGGAAAATATATGGTTGAGAGAAAGATAAACCATAATATGGTTCTGATACCGAGTTAGTGATTTTAGAATAATACATGATTGATTTGGATAAATTATATTGGATATTCTTGACTACCTTGAAACTGATTAATGATTTGTATATTCCATCATTTTGTTGGGGTTTAAAACATTTTTGGATTGATGAAGTATATCTAGCATTCTATATGGAATAAGGGAGAATGAATGTAATCAATAAGGAATATGGTAATTCAGGATGTTTCAGTGTATTAAAAGAATACATGATGAAAGTATTCATATGCTATTACTGGTTAAAAAGGATCTACATTATTTTTACCTTCCTTATAAATGTTGGACTGTGAGTTTGGACAGAAGTATTTTGGATAGTTCTAGTTTGGATTATTTTGGATTACCATAAAAGGACAACCCGGAGGTCGGGCGGCAACCCGTCGCGTCCGGCAAGGCTGCGAGACTTGAACCCGCAACCGAAGGACGACAAGGGTGTATCACCTACCACAGGCCCACGAGATGTCCTGGATTAAATAATGTTGTTTTTTTTAAAGATCTAGTAGATGAATTATAAATTCATTTATTTTGGAACCCTGTACGAATAGTATAAATAAAAAAATTACATTCTATTATCTTTTAGAGTGAAAGATGAGTTTGTGGTAGAAATTTATTAATGGATAAAACTCTAATTATAAAGTAAGTATATCTCCTTATGATCTTAGCCAATCTCATAAATATATTCCTCAACATTAATAAAAGGAACTCAGAACAAAAATGTTGTCCTAGATGGTACCTTAAATCATCACTAATTCATGGCTTTGGGATTGTTGGCCTTTTCCTAGCCATGTTCTCTACCACTCTCCATCAGATAATTGATGGTTAGATTTCTCCTCCATATCCATATTTTCCTACATGGAACCCTAGTATGTGTTATGTTCGGTAATCATTCATACTTTCCACTCTTTGTTTTAAATAGAGGCCTCATTAATTCATTTTTCGATGTGGGATTTCAACTAAGATATTTTGAAACGTCAAAAATGTGTTATCCTAATACCCTATGTTTTGTTGAACTGATGGTATTTCAAATCATCATAGATTGATGAATTTAAGGACCTCAATTTTACACTTGTTTGTGATTGATGACCTCAATCACTACCTATAAATATTTACGTTTTTCCTCCAATTATATGTCTCTAATTGCCACCAATGTTCTCCTAATCGAGATCATAATTTGGTGGTGACCCTTTCATTTCTCTTTTCCTCATATTAAGACTAAATTTTAGTAACCCAATTTCCGATGTGGGTTTTCCCACAAATATATTTTTTATTTTCAACCATTTATTTTCGAAGAACAATTTCAAATTGCGAGGACGCAATTTATTGAAGGAGGGGAGAATGTAACACCCCAGGATTTCATAGTGTGTTATTTCTTAAAAATAATTCAATAACTTGCACTACACGCAACACCGAGTTCAATCACACCATGACGTACAAAAAAAATCCATTAAAAGAGGTCATGAATAATATTAACAACATTTTGAACTTTATATAATCCTTATAATTTTAGAATCCCTATTATGAGTTTCTTAGTCATAATGCAAGAACAGATTCATTTTCAGTATTGAACTTTTATCAACTTTAATAGTGAATCCTTTTTTTAAATAAAATATTTTAAACTATCTGAATAAATTGGGACATCAAAAAATTTAAAATGAAACATCCCAAGCTTCCACAGTACGCTTTCCTTTGAATAAAATAGTAGCGTGTGTTGTACGCAACCTTGAGTTTTAACACACGCCACAACCAATCAAACTAGCCGTTATGAATAGTAATACCTAAAATTTGAAATTATATATATTTTATATTTTAAAATGGACTTCATTTTTGGATTCGGAATATCGAATTTAGCCTAAGGTGAAATTTTGGTACTTTTCGGATAACTTTCATATTTTGATGAATAGTGAAAATTACTAAATTTTAATTAAAAACAACTTTTTTAATCAAAATAATTAATAGTGATAAATTATGAATTTTAGTAGTTTTAAAGTATATTTAGAATATATTTTTACCATTTAATATAATGTTGGTCATTGGACATAATTTTACAATTAAACCGAACATAAACAAGTGTCAATCTTTTGATAGTTATTATCTCTTAAAAACACGCTTTTTGTTTTGACAGCGGGAATTAATTTTAAATTAATTTCTGCCACTTCTGTGTTTTGAATTTAGGAAAATGGATTCAATATTTGGAATCAGGATTTTCAAATTGTGAAAATAGGTAACTTTTATTTTTAGACATTTTGAATAATTACTGCGGTAAATATTTTATTTACCATGGTTAAGGGTAAATCCGGTAAATAAGGGTTAAAAAAATAATATTATAATAATACAAAATTACCATAAAACATGTCCTAACCTTATTGGTGGACACATACCCGACCATGAGCATACTTGGGTCAATTTGGGGACCCCTTGGAGCCACTTTTATGTGGTAGGGACACTTTATATTAATAAAGTTAAAATGAAAATAAAAATCGCATAAGCTTACATCTTTTAGAAGAACAATTTTTACATTGGGTTATACATGATGGATTTTCGATTATAAATATTCATTAGAAAGCTAAAATGATTTCCTACATAATGATATTTTATTTATAATTTTTAGACATCAAATAATTTAAATTATTAATGACACAATAATGATGCAATGTTTACCTCATTAATAAATCATTTAAATAAATAAGATTATAATGATTAAAATATTATCTAAAACCTGTCCAATTCTTATTGGATGATGTTATTTAGAATATGAGTCATCTTATATTCGACCTCAATGATTTTTGGACCATTATAAACCGAATATAATTATATTATAAAGTAATACTTTCACTCTTTCCTAAAGAGCCCCTCTTCTCCCTTATAAAAGGAGACCACTTCTACTCATTCCTCACACCTCTCAAGCCACTTGGCTCGTCCAAACTCTGCCCAAATAATCTCCCCACATCCCTCTACTCCTCCTTGAAGCTTCCCCTTAGGAGGAAAGCATTTCAAGAAGTCCTTTGGTTCCAACCAAAGTGAGTTACCTAAATTAAAGGTAACGATTTATCTTAAATTATTTTCATTTATTTTGCTTCTTCAACCCCCAAACTCTTTTTATTTCCTTTCTTTTGTAACAACACCAGTATCCTCAATATACTAGGATGTTGTTATAAGAAGGATTCAAACAACACATACACACAACTCCATCTAATGGATGATGAACATAATGTTTCTGTGGATGGAAAACTAACGCCTCACGAAACGATGATTGTTCAAATACATCTTACCGCCTCTCATGGTGGCCATTATGATGGCACTGTAATTAAATAGGATATTAATGATATATATTTTATATATAAGCTTCTGTAATTCCATTTTATTTCATACCATTATTCATTTCATGTTGTATATACATACGATAATTTCATTTGAGGAAGTGCGGATTACCGCCCCCTTAAAATGATATGACTCGTTCATACCACACATGGAACGTATAAAGGATGGTGTTAATAAACATAAGTAACATGTATAAAATATTATATTATACTGGAATAGTAATATACCTATGTATCATTTGTATTCGATTCTTTTAAAATAAAAATTAAATGGAAGTAGTGTTCGTGCGTACGTACGGACTACCGTCTCCACGAACGCGATGAGATTCATTCTTCATCGTATCCATTCAAGTATAATTATCATTTGATGATTTAAAAATGATGTTTAAGGACTTGATACAATTCTGGATTTGAATAATATACAACTTATCCTTTACAAACATGTCTTACGTAACAAAACATACAAAAGCAAACAAGTAAGTTCACACCCGAAACAGCGATAATACTAAGATATTATTATCAAATCAATATTAAAAGATCATATATGATATCATATTAATGTATATGATTCTTGTATAATTTAATAACAATTATTTCACCATTATACAAGAGGTTAACCTACCCCAACCAAGGAAAAGTACAAGGTAAGGGTTTATTTCACAATCTCTTCATTATCCGAGGTTGTTTATACGTAATAATCTAATGGGATATCTTTATCATCCACATCCATGTTTCTTAAAAATGTATTTCAAAACATTTTTACTATTTACAAGAATATGGTTTAAAGTCATTTATACCCTTGTTTGACTTTTTATAAGAGGTTTATAAAGGAATCTTTCCGTCGTTTTCAAAACAAGGTCCTTTTTAACCTTTTCGACAGAATTGAGGTAAGAATGTTTTTTTAACTTATACGGCGGGTGTGGTTATTTTACGCCGTTATAAAATCTTCAAAGATTTACTTACAAGCTTATAAGAATAATTTTCAAAGAAAATGTTTTATTTTATATGGATCTTAAATGATTTCAAAATAAAAGGAGATATTTCTTTAAAAAGAATTTTGATTTCATCTATGTCAACATCCTTTGATGGATTTTAAGATTATTTGAAGTTGATTTATTATGATACAAAACTTCTATATTGTATTGAAGGTTTTGTGATATGTTTGACTATGGATGTGCTGTTTTTATACCATTCATAGATTATGGTGAAATTATTGACATTTCGTATGCTAGTTTTAATACGAATGTTTATGTTATGTTTAAACCTTTTCATATGGGAATGCATTGGACATAATAAGTGACGGGTGGAGCCCGCTATAGCTCCTCGATGCATCGGTAGGTCTCATGAGACAAACTACTGTCTTGGCACAAGGCCTTGACAAAATCTTATTTGTAGTCTTGGCACGAGGCCTTGACTATGTGGTTATGATAGTCTGGCATTATGCATTCCAACATTATGAAAGTGGTTATTGATTTTTGCATGTTATTATTCGATTAGTAGAATATCCATGTGAATAAGTAAATGGCATTATTTCATTTTACTTTTTCCATACTATGTTGAAGTTAAAGTTTAAAAGGCTTTTGTTTTAGTAATGCATTGCCTTAAATGTTTATTCTTATTTATGAAATTTTCTGCTATATTGTTATCCTTACTGGGCATTTGAGCTCACCCCTTTTCTATGTTTTATTTTTCCCAGGATGTGAAGAAGTAAGTTATGAATTACCTGCAGGGATTTTATGAGGGGTTAATAGTGTGGATTGTGGAAACATTATGTTGTTGTATTAGTTTTTCATTTTATGATTTAATGTAAAACTTATGAATATATCTAGTGTTTCCAAGGCTACTAAACCAATCGGTCTTTCGAGATTTGATCTTTCTTGTGATCATGCCAATGTTATGTAATAATGCACCGACTCTGGGTAACTAGGGTCGGGGCGTTACAATACATACCTTGTAGTGTCAAAATACAGGATGGCATTCTAAGAGTTAATTTTATTAATTAATGGTTAAAGCCAAAGGATAAGGTTAAATTTCTACCCTAAACATTTATAAAACCTATTGGTTGAGATAATTTAGTTTCATAATCAACCAATTATAGAAATATATAACGTTGGAGATATTAATATTCTAAAATAATTCTATAATAAAATAATATTTCAAAACATTCAAAAAGTTGCCCTCCCCCTCTTAAAAAAGGCCACACCTCTACCCACATTGACGCCTCTCAAGCTACTTGTCTCATCCAAATTAAACTCAAATAATCTCCCAACATCCCTAAATTAATTCTATAAGACATAACATTGTAATAATGTAGTAAAAGAAAGTTATTTGGCTCAAATAAAAATTAGTTAACCTATTTAGAGGGAACACCTTCTCTCATGCTCATTTTATTTATTTTTTCCCTTCTCCAATCCCTTAATCACTTTTTGTTTCATTATATTGTAATAAAACCAGTATCATAAATATAATAGTATGTTTTAATGCTTGGTTTTTGACATAAATTTACACACACCACCATCTATTTTAAATAGAACATGCAATTTCGGTGTACGAGGAACTACTTCTTCATGAAAATATGATTGTTCCATTTTTTCCATACACCTATCATGGTTAAAATTATTATCGAACTATATTTATATATGATATATATGATATTTCTAATTTCTCTATGTTTTTTTAATTTTTTTTATAAAATGCCTTGATGATTTATATAATATGTAAATACGATAATTAAATCTGAGGAAGTGTGAACTGTCGCCCCCTCAAAGCGATATGACTCATTCAGGACATACATGGAATGTATCAAATATGGTGTTAATGAACATATGTAACATATATGACATAGATTATATAATTTATTTATAATATTATTATGTATAATTTAGCTTCCATTCCCTTTATATAACAAAGAAATAAAAGTAGCATTCATGTATCCATACGGCCTACCAACTCCATGAACTGGACATTTCATTTCATATCTTCAAATATATTGGATTATTATTAATAGAAATATAATCAACATATATGTTATTTAAATAATTAATACTATTCTAGAGTTAATATAATTTTTACCCCATAGAGAATTTGTAATCGTAACATGTTCATTTTTTACTCATGTCCTGAACGATGACAAAACATCTTATAGGAACTAAAATAATTATCACCTTGCTATAAAATTTTTATAAGACATAAAAAAGAAAACAGTTCTAAAGAATGTTTAAATTAAACTACATTTCTTATTTAGGTATATAAATAATGAATGAGACAAGGCAGCCTCAGGTAAGGGACTTGGTCTCAATCTCCATTCATTGATGCATATTTTAATTTATAGAAAACTGTCATTATTTGGTAAATAATAAACCCCGGTGACTTTTGATTTAATTAAAAAGGTATTATTTTCTAAAAATAATTTTACAAAATTGAAAAATGAATTTTTTTAATGTATGCGATGACAACAAACTCTCGGTCACCATAACCGTTATTTGATATTTGTATTTCTATATAAGTCATAATGTTATTTTAAAAGGAAAAGAAACCACTTATTCCATATTTTGGGGTATTTTGGTATTCAAATTAGTTTTGAAAAAGGAATTACTATTTAAATATCATCAAATGATTTCTTTGGATTGAAAATAAAATTTTATGAGTGAAATGTTGATAACTGAAATATTTTTTTGTGTTGGGATTATATTATACTACTTAGACATTTGATAGGTGGTTAAATGGTAAACCCAATATGGGTGATTTCATGATAATCCAATGATGGGTGGTTCCATTATAAACCAAGGAAGTGTGGTTAGATTTTATCCTCCAATGCATTGGTTATGGAAGATGGCCATATGGTTATTCCTTTTTTAATATTGATATGTATGGAAATCGACCATATGGTTTTTCAATTTACGTATGATTATGTCTAAAGTTACCTTTTATATGTTATGTGTGCTTTTTATGGGGTTTATGGTTATATTTTGGTTAAAAAAGGGTATGAAACCAGATTATATTCAGTGGAGAATATTTACTACTTCATAAATGTGAAAAGTTATACTTTATGATAATATATTAATTGTTTTCATGTTTTATAATGTCTAATAGTTTTTTACATTTTTGTATCCCTTACTGAGCTTTTTATGCTAATCCCGTGTTTTAAAAAAAAATTCACATGTAATAAGGATAATTACGATAATGGAAAAAAGTAAAGAAGGTATTTAACAATAAAATAACTCATTTTTTATTTTTAAAAGGGTTTCCTTTGGTGAAAAAATGGTTTTGGTTTTGATAGTTTCATATTATATGATTATTGAATGATATATATTGATAATGGCTTAATTCTATAAAACTATAAACTTTAAAAGATACTCTATGTGAATTGATGTGAACTTATTGACTCGTCTCTAGTTTATGTAATTTTTTACGGCTGGGTAAGTATATATTTAAAATGATTTTATACGTTATAACCATTTATAATATAATCATGGTATAGTTACCATTAGAGTTTGTATATAATGTGAGTCATGATAATTTCCAATTGACATAGACAGATAGAGTGTTCTCCACAACCAGTATGATGCTACCCTATCAACCTAATTTATTATATCATCTCAGGGAGATGCAATCACAATTTTTTTCCACTTACCATATCCAATACAAGATTCAATGAAAAATGATTGTTTAATGTTGTTTATATAATACATTCATGTTTTTTGTAATAATGAACCAAACAATATTCTCTATCACATCCCAATAAATCACCACCATCACAAACCTTTCTTTTGGTGCATATAATGACAATATAATAAGATCTATAGCTAAACTATATTACTATGAAATTTTTAATATTTTTTTTAAATAAAGAATATATTAATTCCTTTTTATTATTACTTTAATAATTATTATATAATGAGTTTGACAAAAATTATATATACATATGAAGAAAAAATGTATTTTTGGAAAATATATACTACCTATTTAAAACAAATTCATTATAATTTCAGGAATTCTTGTAATATAATTTATTTAAATGAAAAATTATTGTTATATACTATTTATTTAATTAAATATTAAAATATAAATTAATAAAAACCAATGAAATTTTTTATAGTCATCAAGAAGATACTAGTATCTTAAAAAATATATTTTCCTGTAAATAGGTATTTTTAATTAAATGTGAAACTATCATATTTAAGAAACTATTTTGATAAACTAAACATCATTTTTAAGTTAACATTTTTGAATTTACCTATTGGGTATTTTTTCATAATTTTATGAAAAATTGGAATTTTTATTTAAAAGTTATATAGGATATAAATTATGGGTACGTAGCATAACAACATAGTAGAATAAAAGTTATCTAATAAATTCCAAAAAAATAATATGAGAAAAAAAAATTAATATTTAAAATTTTATATAATGATTTATAATAAAAATTTATTTTTAGTTTCCTCTAATGATTCCTCCTAAACAAATAGAATATTTTCTGGTATGAAATTCATATAATTTTTAACATGATTCACATTTACATTAATAATTATATTATTTAAACCCATTCATTTCCTGGAATTGTAATATATTTCAACTAAAATGAATTTTTTAGTAAATTGGTGAAAACATGGGATGGTTTGTCATTGTGATATTTAAATCATATAGTTTTAAAAACTAATATTCAGAAATTAGTAAAAATCCCCCACTCTATTGTCATAAAAACCCACCCTAAATCCAAAATGTATTCACTCAAAACCCATGTCACGCTAATTTAATCTCCATATCCCTCTATAAATTCATCAAATGTGTCTATATGTTCTTAATAATCTCTTACCATGAATTTATAAGTACCCCATCAGGGAAATATATTGTCTTCTCCTCGACAATATCTATGATCATTATTTTAGTTAATCCTTTGGATTTCAGGATTTTCATGAAGTAATATTTTATTACGTATCCCTTAACTTTATTATGATTTTACAGTAATGATATATCAAATTTTACACTAATTAAACAATCCCAAAAATCATTATATTCTTCTATTAAGATACTAAATTTATCCTATGTTTTTCCATTCCAATCATTTATGTAGTGAGTATTGATACATATTTCCACATAATGGTATTCAACAAATTATTCCTATCAATAATTAATTTTTGAATTTTATGTAAAACGAATTCCTCAATTACTTTAGTAAAAGTGATATATTACATCCTTATGTTATATCATCTATGTGGTATAATTGTCCATGTTCTCAATATGAATATGATGGTTGGGACCAAAATTATATTTCACTCCATTGAATTTGGTATTGTTTTTATCCTATGAGAACCCATTTATGGACAACGGTAGTTTATCATAAACACATTATGTTATAATAAATTGGTGTTTAGGGTAATCTTGTGACTTTGATGTCATATTTTATGTTATTTTGACATTCTTACACTACCTTGATGTAACAATCTTATATACTGATTCAATGTTTACTTTCATGACTATTTCCCTTTTATGTTATTTTGATATTACACATGACTGTCATATATGACTTTCATAATGTGATTCATTGATTTTTTCCTTATAGGGAATTACATCTAAACTATTTATAATGTACATTCCTATGTTATCTCAAAACATTTTTAATGAAAGGTGGAATTTTTAACTAATTTTAAGGAGTAATAAAAGATGTTGTTTTATCACTATTAAATTTTACTATGTTATCTATTTATCACCAAATTAAAATTGGGATTTTATTATTTTGGGATTTTAATATATGTTCCTTTATGTATTAAATCATGTATTATGTTGTATTACATATTTTTTTTAATAATGATAGTCTTTAATGATGAAAAAAATTATTTATGTAAAATTTCTAGAAAATCGAAATCATGATATTGATTTCATTATTTCTAACTCTCTAAAGACATTTCAGTCCGATACATTGTTTGATATTAAATATTCATTACAACACAAGGTCCTTTAATCAAATAGTGATGAGAAAATTCTTAATCAATAAGAGTATATACATAGTATAATAGAAACTCATTTGGATATGATTTTAAGAGGTAAGAACATCAACTTTTGTCTAGAAATACTGGTAGATTCTAGATTATTTGCAAAGGATTATTTTGAATTAGTCAACAAATACCTAGATGATGTTAAAATTATAAGTGATTCTTCTTTGAATTTTATTTGTGTTTAGGGTTTATTTTTTTTATATCTAGGGAATTTTTACTCCATTTTTTCCATCAAGAATTAGATTATAAATAATTGAGGGGTTTCATTATTTTGGGCCAGGAAAAAGGGATGATTTTTTTAATCAGGTTTATGGTCATTAATGTTATAAATAATTCCTTAATGGGATCTTATAAATCCATTAATTTTGGGAAAATTTCTATTAAGACTCAAATCATATAGAAAATTAATTAGTTGTATCTATTGATGATAAATTTTCTTCATATGTATAGTCTTTTAATGATGAGAACATTTATGGTTGTTATTTTTATTGATTTACTAGATCATTTTTATTTACAGATTTTCACATTTAAATTTGATGATTTTTTTTAAAAAAAAGTTATTAAAATATTAATAGGGATGTTTTTATTCGATTTTAGTTTCGTATAGTGTCCCCCACCCTCAGTCACTATTAATATTCTCAATATTTATCCAGATATAATATTTTTTCAAAATGAAAAAGTTTACATATATTTAATTGTTCTACAGAAGATATGGTATGATTTTGGGAATATAATTTTGGGTATTAAGAGGTTCAATTAATATTATGTTATATATTTTATGAATTAAGAAATTATAATCTGATTTTACCCAACATAAATTTTCTATTTTAAAAAAAATGTTGAGTACCCAGATGATATAATCCCACAACCAAAATGTATTGAAATACTATGAATATTTGAAAAATAAGTATAATTGTTTGGAAATGGGTTTTAAAAAACAAATTGGGTACTTTTCCATTTATCCCAAATTATAAAAAATAATTTTATCCATTTCAAACATAGAACCGCTCCACAAAAACATCTAATTGTACATTAGACTTTCATGTGATAGAAAAAACATTCATTTAATGGGTTTTTGATCTAATTATAGAAATGAAAATTAGTTGAATCCATAGAAAATGATATTTATCAGGCTAATTATTCCAATAAATTGACTTTTAATTTGGTTATGTACTATTCAATAAGATTAGATATTTAATTTTTGACATTGATGAGATATATGAATATAAAAATATGATTGAATATATACGGTGGAAAGAGTTCAACAAAATATTTCTTAAAATATATTCTCTATGAATAATTTAAACTAGTATAGAGTGATAAATTTTAGTACTTAATTCAAATGATAATTATTATGTTGTAATAGATAAGGTGAATCTCAAAAGGCTAGATATGTGAACATGGGTTTTTTTTCAACTATGATGAAAGATAAATGTTTTAGTGGATTGAAATGACATCGAATGAAATTATTATCTATTAAATACCTTAAGAGTTATATAAAATTTGTTTACTATTCTTTTAATGTAGTGACTAATTTATATAATGTTCCCATGTACATGGAGACATGAAATAATTTATAGAGATTCTTACTAGATGATTAATTGAAAAATGACTTGGAGGAATGATAATTTGACAACACACAGGTTAGTGATATACAAAAAAAAACCTACGAAATTTTTTCAAGGAAACCGATAAATGAATCATGTATAAGAATTTTATATATCAATATTAAGAGTAGAAAGGGGGAATGAAAATTATTCTTGATACAATGGTGTAAAATAAAGAATTATTTAATACAACACCCATTGTTCAATGATTTGATTGAATGAAATATGGGAACTATATAATACATTCATCAAAACAATGGTTCATTGTGTATAATTGTTGTTACAAACATCCATTGCAAAGGGGGAAAGGAAAACAATATTCTATCGCCACCACTAATGTGGTGAAATATAATGATGTGGTTAAATATACACACAACAATTATAAAATAACTATTAATGTATTTTTTGATTCTGGCTCAATGAATTCCCATATATCAGGAATGTTTTAATGAGAAATTGAATCACCACCCAATAGACTAATGTAGATATATCATTGAAAGCATCTAGTACTGAAATTATTTTATCCAAAATATTTGAAGCATCCTATATTAGTTTAAGTTAGATGATTCATACAAATAACTGAATAAGCCTTTTTGTATAATATTACAATATACTAAGTATATATTGGAATATCTATATAATTAGAGTATATAAACATTAATGAATATGATATATAATACAATTTTTTAAACCATTGATGATCCTATACATATACAAGGAGTATTATAAATTTCATTCAGAAAAATCAATCAAATAAATTGTTATTAACTCCCCAAAAAATAATATCATTAAAAAATTGAAAACAATTAATAGTTTAACCATTATGGAATAGCCAATAGAAGGGAACATAATTTACATATTTTCATAATAAATTTCATTCCTTCCCTTAAATTGTATGGTAGTGTACATAACGTAACTTATACCTGGTTTGGAACATAAAACAATGAGCCCTTATATAATGGAATAAATTGAACAACAATAATTAGAGATTAAAACACACAATCAATTAGATGTATGTTTTATTAACAATAACATATCACACTATGGTTCCCTGTTACAATTCGTTTAAATATAATAATGGGTCAATACATTATCTATATCAATGATATGGATCTTAATAATTCCCACAAAAAAATGTATCAAATTCAATATATTTATGATTTTATAGACAAACATCATGATGATCAGGACTTTTAAAAATAAGATCCTTATGATTGATATCAATAAATAATAGTGATGAGATAATATGTTTAAAATTGCATTTTGTAGATGCTATAAGCATTAAAAATTAAATTTAATTCCATTTAGTATTTCAAGAACCGTAATAATTGTCCTAGGAATTGCAAAATCATTATATAGATAATACGTTGATAAATTTACAATTGTGATTTTTTATGATAGTCAAATAAAAATCAGGACTGCATAAGAACAAGAGGAATATCTATGTATTGTGATGAAATAATTATGAAGGGTGATGTTATATTCCATATTTCAAAAGTTTGGAATTCTGATGATCACATTCTTAAATAATTTAATCATAGGATAATGAGTCAGAGTGAATCAATCAATCATGATGGAAACAATTTATATACCTATAAAAAAAATTTCGCATAGATCAATAATTTTTTGGTATTATTTGGGTATATTTTCTAAATTTTATGATATTTACCGTGATTCTCTATCCACAAAGTTAACATAGAAGTGATTAATTTATGTTTGGATAGAAGAATGAGATTATATCAATAAGGACCATAATAATAAGTTGTTATTGAACCTATACCCATAATACCCTCTAGTAGAGAAGGGGTATTACTATAAATAATTATATAAAATAAGGGTTTCAGTTATATAGAAGAGAATAATGAAAATGAAATATTATATATCTCTCGATAATTGAAAATTCATAAAATTAATTACCCATTTCATTATATGATGGTAGCTACTATTACCATTTGATTATAGACTTAAATGAATTATCTCAATGAAGATTGGTATGATATATAAATATTTGATGATTTTGAAGATTATGATAATAAAAAATGATTAAAACTAAAATCAACAAATAAATAAGGAATTAATCATGTTCCATGAATAGTAAATTCCATATTTTCTTAGAAAGAAAAATATTTTAGCTGATAAAAATAACAGAAAATATAGATTCATTCAGTTTGGAATTGGATTCTATGATCCATTGACACTCAAGATAAATTATGTTATATAGAATAATCCTCATAGATTATAATTCTCCATTTTATAATTAAATAAAAGGTGGAATTGAGATCTTAAGAATATCATTGTATGTTATAACATGAAGAAGATGATTTTAGAACAGAAAAAAAGTTCTTGGAATGTATTTAAGGTGTGATGGAGTATTCAAAATCAGAGGTGATCAGGAAACCCTCACCCATACCAATATATATATTTTAAACCACAACATAATCATTTCCATAGTAAATGTGGATTATTCTAAATTAAACAATATGATACGTATATTGGTGGGTCGATATACTAAGAAGCCTTGATTTATATTTATTTTAGATGATTTATCACATTTTCATCATGTAACGAAATATTTCTATTAAGTTATATGTTTCTACATGGATATAATTCTTGATCGTATATAATTGATACCCAAGGTTCACATCTATTTTATATATCATTTTTCAACATTCCCTAATTAAATAGTTGAACTTCATCTTGTATTATCCCCCCCCAAATGATGTACAATTTAAAATTTGTGTTCATATTCAAAATGGTATAATTGATTCATTATAAATGGATGCTAATTAAGGATTGTAGATTCATATTCTGTTGATTCTGTTATGAAATAATAATTTCTTCCACTCAATAATCTGATTTACCAATATGAAGCTATATATGGGAATAAATATAACAAAATTGGATGGGGAGAAGTTGGATGGTGGAAGTTACCACGACATGAACCTTTACATCAAATGATGGAGATTTTTTTTATATATAAACACATTAACATAATATATAGTTTATAAAATGATATTTTACAATAATCCTTGATGACATATGGAGTTTTATTTCAATGAAAAATTTTCCCTTTTAATATAATCATTTTTGACAGTCATGTGGTTTTTGAAAGGGTATTATCACATAAACAATATAACTAAAATACACATCATATGTATTAAATATGGAGATGGTATAACATCATATCAACTACTCTTATATGGAGTATCTATCCTAAATTATGGAAGATATAAACTAATATCAAAAAAATAAGAAAAATGTCCAAATAAATGTACTTTGGGGAATCATGAAGTATTTGTAGAATTTTTGGGAATATAATGTTGAAATGAAACAGAATCACCCCTCCGTTATTCTCAACTGGTGATGTCGTTTAGAATTTCAATATAAATATTTTTAAAGGGTGAATAATTTAATAACCTATCCTTTTAAAAATGAAATTTAGTATCCTAATTTATAAATATATATATATTCCATATTTATTCATATGGTACATAATAAATAATTTGATTAAATTAATAATCATATTTATTTCATTAATATATAAAATAACCCATTTATGAGTAATAAAATCCATTAAAAGAAATGTATAACAAATTAAAAAAGGAGAGAACGTTCGTATAATTTCACATATGAAAAGGTAATGGGTTCCAATAAATATATAAAAAAAGTATTTTATTTAAAAAATTAGAAATTCAATTATCCTTCTTTGAAGAATATAGATGAATTTAAAATAACTATGTTAATTATGAATTAATAAAATAAATGTTTTTAAATGTAACTGTAAATACAATATAACCACTGTAATAGTAACCTATAAATGGGAGTATTGGTATTCCCATTAGAGTAGTAACCATTATTTCTCTACTCAAATCCTTTTATATATATATCATAACATGGAATAGTTGATGCTAATGTGGGAACACATACACTCTATTTTGAGGAACCATACAACTTCCATGTTCATGTTTCTAAAAAACCAAATAAATAACCAAAGCTACATAAACTAAAATTAGATTGAGAGACAACGAGAAACCAATACCATGAATGTCACACATTTCATGATAGTAATTAATTATTCATCAATACCTATATTCACATTATAATTGTTCCACCTAAACCACTATAACACTAAATTAAAAACATCTCTCCATCATCACCACTGATTGCAGTAGGCCTATCTATTATTTTCATTAGATAATAAGTACAATTTTGTTAGAAGAATAAAATCTTTGCGGATAACAAAACATTATTCATTATCAAAAGGTGAAATTTAATATATGAATCACTATGATGAATTATCATAAAACGTTCCTCAAATTAGAAAATTAATTATCACCACAAAATAAAATATATTTTTTCTTGAAGAATCCGCCATGATATTGGTGATATCTTCTATAATAGAAAATGTACTCAAAAACTATAAATAAAACAACATAGGATGTATATCGTAGATAAAAATTTTGAAGAACCACATATTTGGAACATGGATACAAGAACAAAAGAAGCCACACCCAAAAACTAAAAAGCACTTGTGATAACACAAATAATTTAGAAAAACTATAAATTCTATAATAGGGGAATTGTATCAATGAATAATTGATAAAATAGAAAAAAAATACAATAAAACCTTTTATATACACCAAGTAAAACCTAGTTAACTACCTAGAAACCATCAATCAATGGGTTTGAGGCTCTTCAAGAAAAATATTATCATAAATACAGTGTACAAATATGATTCCAGTTTCATCCAATAGAATAACTCTTAACACCAACAACCATATATTAAAATGGAATATGAGATAACAATGTCAATGAAATTCAAATTTGGGTTGGGATCCACTAAATATAATACAATAGAGAATGAATGATGATAATGACTCAATAATGAGTAGACAAACCTACAAGGGGTAACCTCGAAAAAGGATAATAGATACCATAACATAAATTCCATGGTAGGATTGGTCTACAAAAATTAACACTAAAATCATTTCCAAATAACAATCCTAAATGAAGAATGGATCTATAGACTAAAAACATTAATTCGATGTGTATAATTAAAGACAAAAAATGTATTTTAAAGTGGTATTCATCACTATAATATACTAAAAACATGGATACCCATTTTACACCAATCAATGAGGAAACCATGAAAACATAGTGTAGTAACATGATTATTATAACATCAAAATGATAGGTAAATAAAATAACATGAATACAATATAATAATTACAATTGAATAAAATAAATATTCAAATCATGTAACTGTAATTAAATAAAATGTTACCTTTTAATAAGAAATGTTTTCACATATATTATAAAACTGTAAATTTTTAATAAATAAAAAAACATATCATTGATAATAAAATTTTAAAAATATAACTTCATTTTTGAATCACTAAATTGAGATTATTTATGATATTTTTTTCACTATAACATAAATTTCTTATAAAAACTAGAAAAACATTTTTTCAAGAAATTAATGAATATTACATAATGTTGATATAAAAATGAAATAATTCATTATTTGATTGTTTTATTTTCCTTAAATAATAATAATAATATAAATAATGTATTTAAAAAAAACAATTTCATTAAAAAATTGAAAATATGAAGGACTAAATAGTTAAAATATTCGATTATGGAAATAATTTGAATTTGTTTCTTCAATTATTATGTATAAATAAAATAAAATTTATCCTAGTACAGTGTAAAATTTTAAAAAATAATATTTCTGATTAAAAATTATTCTTAGTTAGTAAAACAACCATGATTATCTATCCTAGAATTTAAGGAATATTCAATTCAGTAATTTTTAATGAAATACCTCACCCGATTATTTATAAATATCTTCGCACACCCTACCTTAAAAATCAATTCCCACAACTCTATTTCCTAAATTTTTATCAAATATTAAATAATATGAATTATTAGGTTATTAATATCCTTCTAGTATCACAACACTATAATCACTCCAACCAATAGTACAATAACAATTGTGTAATCATCAAAGACAAGGAAATATTTCTTTTATTATTCCTATTCTCTTTTCTTCTTATAATAATAATTTTTATAAGTACCATGAAAACCAATCCTTATAAGATTAATTATGATTTAGTTTAACATTATTTAAATGTTATTATACTACTATGAAATTAAAAATATATATATATATTTTATACCCTATTTTAACACATCATGATTATATTGTGGCTTTCCTTCATACGGTACAATGGTTATAATCTATATATCATATACACATACCCACTCCCATTTTTTGGAAAAAATCATATTTTTAATATCATTAATTACAAATTATGATGTTGTCAATTCATAAATTTTCAACTTCTTCCTTACTAGATAGTGTTTGTTATTTTAAATATATATATATATATATATGTAATTTTTTAAAATTTTATGAATATGTAAATAATTTTACTAATATATATGTATTAGTTCATCAATATTGTGAAAAGAAAATTGAGTTATGATAATTAAAAGAAGAAATTCATCAATATATTTATCCTCTAATGAACTTTAATGAATAAAATCAAATGAGTATAAGTGAAATATTATTACCCAAATTAATGTTATATACAACAATTTTAATGTTTTAAAATGAAAACTTTTATTATATAAAGGGTAAACATATTAAAAAAAATTAGACCAAACGTAATATGGACTCTAAAATAGTTTCCTTTAATTTTGGGTTATTCCTATATATATCTAACTTTTAACCATGATTATTCAAAATAATCCCTTAATTCATTATAAATAATTTTTATTCAATTTTCTCTATGTTTCTATGTATATATGAAGGTTTTTACTTCTTTAGTATGAATTCTAAGTCATCATCATTGATTTCATGATGTATTTATTCTATGAATCTCTAAAAGAATATAATTAAAATCATTTTCCTTATATTAATTCACATTGATATTATAATTTATTCTAACCTTGAATCTATTAAATAATTTTATCCATTTATATTTTTCTAAAAATCATGTCTATCCATTGATATATTCATTATAACATTATTATGAAACAAATTCATTTCAAAAGTGTTATTTCATGTTTATACCTTTTATAGATTTCATTCCTCAATAGAATGAATTATTATGATCATTATATGAATTAAAAAGTGGGAAAACAACTTTTAATATGCCTAATTTAATGCGAAAAGGATAAAGCCTCATGAGATTATTCCCTTTTTACAAGACATTGTAGGAATTGTCTATAATGTTACGAATGAAAATGATGTTGTTATCTAAGTCTATAATGTTATATTTTCTTGGATGCATGATCAGAATTATATTTATGATGTTTAATTATTATTCATATATCCATGTATCATTCAATTGAATTTCATATTATTAATATTATATTTGTAATATACATATGATTTTAAAATGACTTCTATACTCACCCATGTACTCAAGTTTATCCATATCCCATGTTCTCTCAAATCATTCCTCCTCTTATGTTTCATTTATCTTAACCATTCGTTGATGTATTCACATATTTTATGAAGGTTTTTAATGACACTGTGAGATCTAGTTGGATTGGAAATTTTATGTACTCAAATAATGTCTCATAATTTATTTGTATTAAATTATTACGAGGTATAAAATTTCAATGATATTAACCACATCAATTTGACGGGATGGAATATTATATATTATTATCTTAAAAATGATATGATAATTATTTATTTAATTTATAAAACTATATAGTTTTTATTATGTGTAGGGTTCAATATGTTCAACCATGATTGTCTCTTAGTTTAAGGTAGTTGAGTATGGAACGGTTGTGGCATGCATTTTGTGCCCTTATTATATGGAGTTGTTTAAAAAATGGTATATAATAAAGTAGGTAGACTAAATATGATCTTATGTGATTAAATGAATGAGTTTGGGGAAATCATGAACAATATTTAGATGAAAATATCCTTATTTAAAGTGATAATTTCATCTCTTATACATATATATTATGACAACAACAGTAATTTTTAATTGGATAAGGGATTATCCCATGAGAATTACTTCCAAATTAATTCCTAGTCCGTTCTTATCCAAATATCATTTATGGAAATTAATTTTGAAGAAAATTACTTATATTTTTTCACAGGTCACTTTTTTTGAATTTTATCTTCATACAATTACAAATATTAATAATTTAAAGGGTTATTTCAATTATTGACATCTTATTTTTTATCTTTTTCATCATAGAACTTTTTCAAATTATGGTAGAGGTTTTAGGTTTGAAATCATTGATAAAACATCATTAAATAACCTGGTCATCAAAAATTGTCTATAAATGGAGGTCACACATTCATTTAACATATGATTATTAGCCTAATATGTTTGTTATACACGACACCCTCATAGTAATCATCAGTGAGTATAATGTTCATTCAATTATGGGTCAATCTTACTTAGGTCTGATGTGGTATTTCTTACCCTATCATGAATGATAACCTACTTATCATGCATGTTATAGGGGGATGGGTAGTTTCCTCAATTCAATTAATTATTTTGATTTTGATATTATAAAATTTCTTAAATTTTAATGTTGTAGAGATTAGAACATTATGTTATAATAAGTAAATCATGCGTATTTTTTGGATGTATTCATTTAAAATTTTGATGAAGGATAGTTCGTTAAAAGAAGGATTTTATCGTGTATGGTAATGTTTTAATTCAACTTTGGTGGACCATTCTATGATTGATTTTTTCCAGGATATGGAGTATGTGGTTTTTGATGGAGTTAGTAATGATGTTTATTCTATAATGAACCATACTTTACATACATTGTTGTTACATCAAAATTGGAGCACAATTATTACAACATATAACAAAACTAGTAAAGGACTGTATAGGTATAGAGTCTTTAGAAACTGAGAAACATAAACAACTGGTTCATAAAGCATATACTTTGTCTCCCATTTATTTCATCATATCTAGAGTCCCTTTTGGAATATCCTACTTAATAACCTTATTCCTGACCTGGGAAATGAAAACATACAAAAAGTGTGAGCTGAAATGCTCAGTAATGGTAAACAAAAGAAATATCAATCACATCATATTCATAAGAACATAACTTTTGGAAATCATAACCTGCAAAAGAGATCATAATTTCATAACATGGGATAAATCATAGTAGTGAAATGTAATCCCAATAATCATAACGTAAAACATGAAACTTTATGGCATAGACACATAATCTTAGATAATCATTTATTATTAGTCAAGACTCTTTTCCAAGACTATCTTAGTGGAAAAAGTCCATTTCTGAACTGAGTTCACTCCTCGTTTCAGTCCTGTTTCACTGAACCGGATTAACCTGCCATTTCATCCATGTCTATCTCATGAGATATAAAATCATTACCCAATGAATTGCAGGGAGATATAGGTCCCACCCATCTCATAATGATACCATTCTTATGTGTGCCACAAAATCAAAAACCATACATCATATCATAACCCATGTAATAAAAAATGGGATTCTTAAACATCGTGACATCATAAATCAATTCATATAAGATAAAGGAATTCATAAAAATAATTCCATCACAACATAATCAAATCAATGTAATAATAGGGATAGAAACATAACCCTTTTATTATCGTAGATGGAAAATAATTTTGATAAAACACTTGAACTCCATTCTTGAGGAAAATATCCTTTCTACTTCAAAAAAACACTTTTCCGTTCTTAACATGTCATTAAATTCTAAATGAAAAGAAGTGGATTAAAAATAAACATGAAAACTTTTAAAGTAAGCTTCTTGGAAATAATGTTTTAAAAATTCATTCATTCTGTATAAGTTAAAAAACATTCTTCTCGTACTTTTGTCGGAAAAGTAAAAAAGTACCTCGTATGAAAAATGACAAAAGATTCCTTTCATATCTTTTTCTAAAAACTCACTGAAGGGTAAAATTGGATTTAAAAAATTGTATGTGGATGGAAATAATATTAAATATTGAGGAAACATGGATGTGGATGATAATATTCCCCTGTAAATTCTGAAGTATAAACAATCTCGGATAAAAGTGAGATTGTGAGATTTTCCCTCATCTTAGGTCCGATTTGCTTCATATGTGTCTGAACCTCCTGTATAATGATTTACATAATGTCATTGAATTATTCCTGAATCGTACTCATTGTTATGATATCATATATGGACATATTCTTAGCTTATTATTTATAATATTTCATTGCTACTTGTTATTCGGGTGATTATTACTTTTTGTTCTTATGTGTGTTTTTTCAAATAAATTCTTATTCTTCTCTTTATGTTATAGATACCTCATTTACAGAATTTTATTAGTGTAATATATATCATATTAATTAATTCAATTCATTTATATAATCATTATGCAATGAATATCATGTAGAACGAGTCGCATCACATCGTGGAGAAAGTATTCTGTACCTACGCACGAGCGATGATATCGTTCCCATGATCGTGAAATTCTAATGGAGTGTATTTATACTATTTAAGTATCAATATCACTTTAAAATAATCATATATATTCATTATTTACACTATTATGCCCATCCAAGTAAGGTGGTGGTGGAAAATAGATTACACCATGTCGTGGAGATGGTATTCCGTACGTACGCACACGCGGTGATTTCATTTTCTGTAGGATGGATATATTGTGAGATAGGGTTGTTTCATAATTATAATAATATATCATTATATGAGTGATACTGATGTTATTAATTCATAATGAAACAACTAAAGAAGACTAAGTGGAAGAATAAATAAAGTTGAAAGAATCGGTAACGGACATTACCTCTTCTTTGAAGCGCTTCTTTGAGACCTACTTTTAGGGCACTAAAATTGGTCTTTGAAGAATACCAGGACCTCTATGATGTTTCTAGGGAAGTGGAGAGGAGAAATTGGCAGGGTTTGGCCAGGCTTGAAGGCTCAAAGTGGTGTGAGGAAGAGAGGGAGGAGGTGCCCTTTTATAAGGGAGGAGAGGGGCACCTTTGGAAAAACTAAAACTATTATTTTATTATAAAGCCATATTCAGTTTTAAATAGCTCCAAATTGATTTATATAGAAGATAAGGTGGGATGGATCGAAAGCCTCTCATCCAATATAATTTGGAAATGTTTAGTTAACTATTTTAACCTTATCATTTATATTTAACTTTATGTTAGATAATTTTACTTTTACCGTGTCTTTTTGTGTTCTTACACTATAAGCTTAATAAACATACAATTACAAGCCAAACGAACCCCAAGTTGTTTATTATTAATATATGTAACCATATATAAGTCATTTAGCCTAACCATAGATTTTTAGGAGTAGAATAACAATTAATAATATAATATTTATTTAAAAACTATTTTTTTCAATTTTGACATTATTTGGTAATTGATTTTTTGTGAAAATCATAAAAGAATGATTAGTTATAACAACGAAAATTAAATCAACACTAAAATGTCATATTAACATATAAAATTATTGTAATTCATAAAAAGTCTCAAATTACATTTATTTGGGTAGTTATAACATCAATTATGTCAATATTTCTTTAATAAGATAATTACTGCAGCATCATTGTTTCATAAATAAATTAAATTATTTAAAGTCTAAAAATTTAAAATAAAATACCATTATGTAGGAAATAATTTTAGCTTTCTATTTAATATTTAAAGTTGAATTTATCTTATGTATAACCCTATATTAAAAATGATTTACTTATTAAACTTTGATTTTAATTATTTTAACCCTTCTTTAAATAAATTAATAATAAATGTCCTAATCTATTCCATGTGGGCCTAAATTGACATATTTTATTCCTAAGGTTGATTTTGTTCCAATTACACTTATCCAATAGTATTAGGACATGTGTTAGGGTAATAATAATAACACTTTTACCCATAATTACCCAATTTACTTTTAACCGTGGTAAAAAGATTAAACAGTTACTATTCACCAAAAATTATTTTCATCTCATTGAACCAAATTTTAGTCTTTGATATTAACTGTGTCTCCCAAAATTTCAAAATTCCCCTCACAGAAGCGGTAAAATTAATTTTTATGTGAATTTGGAAATTCTCCTAGGATGTGTGTAAAAGATGGTGAAAAGTTCAATAAAATTTTTATATATCTAAAATTATTATAAAATGATTCCAATGAATTGGATTAAACTTATATAGGTATTATGGATAAATTTGGACCTAAAATAAATTTAAATAAAATAAATACTTATTTAAATAAAAATCTTGTTTTTAAATAGTAACCCGGTGTTTTCACTATTCCTCAAAAATTGAAATTTTTCAGAAAAATACCAAAATTTCACCCTAGGCTAATTTCGATATTCCAAATCCAAAAATGATGTCCATTTTGAAAAGAAAATTTAAAAAATTTCAAAAAGTGGTTATTACTATTCATAACGGCTATTTTAATAATATCATATCGTTGATTAGTGAAACTCGGTATTGCGTACGACGCAAGCTATCAAGGAATGTCGTGATTGCGTTTAAAGCCAACTAAGCTTGTGATGAGTGTAGTGACAGATTCCTTTGATGATTTATATAAAATAAAAATAAAATATTTCTTATAAAAGTCTCGGGTGTTACATTATACCCCCATTAAAATGAATTTCACCCTCGAAATTCGTCACTTGTAACAAACAGATAAGCATACCTCTCCCTCATCATATCCTCAAGCTCCCATGTAGCTTCTTCTAATTGGTGGTTCCTCCATAAAACATTCACCAAGCGAGTGGTCTTGTTCTCTAGGAATTTTTCACTACAATTGAGAATCTCTATTGGCTGTTCTTCATAAGAATGATCTTGTTCTAGCGGTACAACTTCTGAGCTGAGTACATGTGAAGGATCAGGTATGTACTTTCTCAGGAGAGATACATGGAACACATCGTTAACTTGAGAGAGATTCGGTCGAAGCGCCAATCGGTAAGATACCTTCCAAATACAATCCAGAATTTCAAAAGGACCAATATATCTAGGGATCAACATTCTCTTCTTTCCAAATCTCATGACCCTCTTCCTAGGAGATATTTGTAAGAACACATTATCACCCACTTCAAACTCTAATTCTTTTCTTCGGTTGTCGGCATAACTTTTTTGTCGACTATGATCTGCTCTTATGTGTTGTTGAACAGATCTAACCTTTTCTGCCATTTAATCAACAAGACCAGGTCCTAATAGCTTTCTTTCCCTAACTTCATCCCAGCAAGTTGGAGTCCTGCATTTCTTTCCATATAGAGCTTCATAAGGAGCCATCTGAATACTGGAGTGAAAGATATTATTATAAGAAAATTTCACCAAAGGTAGGTTTTGATCCCAACCACATTTTAAATCCATAGAGCAAGCTCTCAACATATCTTCTAGAGTGTGAATTGTCCTCTCAGACTGACCATCTGTCTGGGGATGATAAGAAGTGCTGAAACACAACTCTGTATCCAGAGTATGTGGAAGACTTCGCCAGAACTATGAGGTAAACCTCGGATCCCGATCAGATATAATAGAATGTGGTACTCCATGCAATCTTACCACTTCCTTTACATATATCCTTGCAAGATGATCCAGAGAGAAATCCTCTCTAATAGCAATGAAGTGTGCAGACTTTGTAAGACGATCAACTATGACCCAGAAAGCATTATTGCCTTTGGCTGTTTTAGGAAGTCTGGTGACAAAGTCCATAGGGATGTTTTCCCATTACAATTAGGGTATGGGTAATGGATGTATCATTCCCTTAGACTTTTGTCTCTCATCTTTAATATGCTGACAAACCAAGCATCGAGAGGCATATTCAACAACATCTCTTTTCATTCCATCCCACCAGAAGTACTCTTTCAGGTCCCTATACATCTTCGTGCTTCCAGGATGAATAGAGAATGAAGAACTATGAGCCTCATCCAGCAGCTCCTTATTTAATTCTGGGATGGGAGGTTGAAAAACCTGATTCCTGAACTTTATTATCCCATCACAATCAAGGTTGAATTCAGGAATATTTCTCACCATCTTTTGTAACTATACATCTTCTTTTTACGCCTCATTAATCTTCCCATGTATAGATGGTTGAACATTCATTTGAGAATGATATGATTTTCCCCCTTCCATTATAATTCAAAGATCCATCCTTTGTAAATCCATAAATATTGGATCTTTTGTGATCCTCATTATGGATAAGATAGCATGGTCTTGTCGACTTAATGCATCATCCACCTTGTTTCCTTTCCCAGGGTGGTAATGAATTGAGCAGTTGTAATCCTTAATCTACTCCAACTATCTTCTTTAGCGCATATTCTTCTCTTTTTGTGTGAAAATATACATTATTCATTTATGATCAGTATAAATATCACACCTTTCTCCAGAGAGATAATTCCGCCTAATAATTAATGAAAAGATTACCGCAGCTAACTCCAAATCATGTGTGGGTTAATTTTGCTCATGGATTTTCAACTGTCGTGAGGCATAAGCTATCACCTTATCATTTTGCATAAGAAAACACCCCAGACCCTTCTTGGATGCATCACTATAGATCACAAACCTTTATCCACTACAAGGTAGTGTGAGTACAGGTTCACTGGATAACCTTCTTTTAAACTCCTTGAAATTATCTTCACATTCCTCCATCCAAACAAACTTAACTCCTATCCAAGTCATCTTGGTGAGTGTATTTTGATAATAATGAAAAATCTTTCACAAAACATCGATAATATCCATCCAAACCAAGAAAACTTCAGATCTCGGTTACTTTTGTTGGTCTCGACCACATTCCGATAACCTCTGTTTTTGCTGGATCCACAGATATCCCCTCTTTTGAGATTATGTTACCCAAAAATGAATCTTTTCGAAGCCAAAATTCACACTTAGTAAATTTGGCATAAAGATTCTCCTTTCTTAGGGACTTCAATATAATTCTCATGCGATCTTCAAGTTCTTACTTGCCCTTTGAATAGACAAGAATATCGTCTATAAAGACTACCACAAATTGATCAAGATAGTCTCTAAAGACTCTATTCATTAGATCCATGAAGGTAGTAGGGGCATTAGTAAGACCAAATGGCATGACTATAAATTCATAGTCTCCATACCTTGTACGGAAATCCATCTTTGGTATATCCTCCCTTTTGACCATTAATTGATGATACCCTAAATAAAGATCAATCTTAGAAAAGTATTGAGCTCCTTGTAGTTGGTCAAATAAGTCATCAATGCGCGGGAGAGGATATTTGTTCTTGATAGTGATCTTGTTATGTTCTTGATAATCAATGTAGAGTCTCATTGATCCATTTTTCTTCGTAAAAAATAGAACAGGTGCTCCCCAAGGTGACGCACTAGGGTGTATGAATCCCTTATCAAGATTCTCTTGGAGTTGATTCTTCAATTCTTGCAACTCAATTAGGGCCATTCAATTGGGGCCATTCTATTTTCCTCTTCTTATCAAACCCATATGACTGATGGGTTACTCCAATCTCTATCTCAACTTTGAGATCACATAGAACGATTTCCTTATAGCTATTGAAGTCCTTATGGCTAACGCCCTTCGAAGACTTGGTTTTAAGCCACTAATGAATCGAACGATCTTACGCTTAGGTTGGACAGTAATACCAGAAGTGTACCTTGAATTTCTAGTAATATTTTCTTCATAGGTACAAATAGATTCATAGTCTTTTTTCATTAGTTCAAGAAACTCTTTCCCCATCTTTTTTCGTAGAATACTAGGGAAGTACTTATTGAAAAATAAGTTCTTGAACTCGTCCCATTCCATGGACTCAATTTCATCTCTTGGCCTTATATACTTGATAAGATTCTACCATTGATCAGCATCACCTTCCAAACGATAAAATACTAAGATGACTTTATCATGTTCAAAACATTGATGAACTGAAAATATCTTTTCAGTAGTACCGATCCATTGTTCAGGAATTAATGGATCAGTAGGCCCACTGAATGAAGGTGGACGCTGTCCCATGAAGGATTCAACAAAATTTTTCTCCTTCCTTTGCTCGTTTGGATGTCCTGCATGATTCATAGCTTGAGAAAGTTGTGTTAGCATGGATACAAGATTTTGCATTCCTGCTCCCATAACGTTTGGTTTCTCAGGGGGACAATCATTGCATTGCCTGTCGCATTCCGCATTAACATGTTTCCTTCGGGTTCCAGCAATTGATTAAACCAAGAAGAATAGTGTGAGCAACACTAATTATAATAGGAAAACCACATAATCAAGAATAAAATTTCACACTTAAGGTCTTATCCTAGGTTATTCGTGTCCATTTCTAAAACACTAAGATTGTGTCCTATTCTTAGACTTATCCTTAGTATTCTTACTAAGGCTTTCACATCCTAGTTTCCAAAGGTTGACTATAACGTTCCTCTGATACCAACTATAACGACCCATACTTTACATATATTGTTATTATGTTAGAATTGAATCACACTTATTACAACATATAACAAAACCAGGAAAGGATCGTATAGGTATAGAGTCTTTAGAAACAGAGAAACATAAACAACTGGTTCATAAAGCATCTACTTTGCCTTCTTTTTATTTCATCATATCTAGAGTCACTTTTGGAATATATTACTTAATAACCTTATTCCTGACCTGGGGAAAGAAAACATACAAAAGGGTGAGCTCAAATGCTCAGTAAGGGTAAACAAAAGAAATATCAATCACATCATATTCATAATAACATAACATTTTGGAAATATTACCATGAAAAAGATATCATAATTTCATAACATGGGATAAATCATGGTAGTGAAATGTAATCACAATAATCATAACATAAAACATGAAGATTTGTGTCATACACACATAATCATTGAGAATCATTTCTTATTAGTCAAGACTCATTGCCAAGACTATCTTAGTGGACAAAGTCCATTTCTGAACCGAGTTCATTCCTCGTTTCAGTCCTGTTTCACTGAACCGGTTTAACCTGCCATTCCAGCCATGTCTATCTCATGAGATATAAAAACTTTACTCAATGCATTGGAGGGATATATAGGTCGCACCCATCTCATAATGATATCATTCTTATGTGTGCCACAAAATCATAAACCATACATCATAGCATAACCCATTTAACAAAAATGGGATTCTTAAACATCGTGACATCATAAAACAATTAATATAAGATAAAATAATTCATAAAAATAATTCCATCACAAAATAATCAAATAAATGTAATAATAGGGATAGAAACATAACCCTTTATTATCTTAGATGGATAATAATTTTGATAAAACACATGAACTCCATTCTTGAAGAAAATATCCTTTCTACTTCAAAAACAGTTTTCCTTCCTTAACATGTCATACAATTCTAAACTAAAAGAAGTTGATTGAAAATAAATGTGACAACTTTTGAAGGAATCTCCTTGGAAATAATGTTTTAAAAATCCATTCATGCCGTATAGGTTAAAAAACATTCTTCTCGTACTTTTGTCAGAAAAGTCAAAAAGTACCTTGTACGAAAAACGACAAAAGATTCCTTTCATATATTTTACTAAAAACACACCAAAGGGTAAAATTGTATTTAAACAATTTTATGTGGATGTAAATAATATTACATGTTGAGGAATCATGGATGTGGATGATAAAATATGCCCCAGTAAATACCAAATTATAAACAATCTCAGATAAAAATGAGATTGTGATATTTCCCTTACCTTAGGTCCGATTTGATTTGTAAGTGTCCGAACCTCCTGTATAATGATTTAAATAATATCATTTACTTATTCCAGAATCATACTCATTGTTTTGATATCATATATGGTCATATTCTTATCTTATTATTAGTAATATTTCATTGCTACTTGTTATTCGGGTGTTTATTACTTTTTGTTCTTATGCGTGTTTTGTCGAATAAATTCTTATTCTTCTTTTTAGGTTATAGATACCTAATTTACAGAATGGTATTAGTGTAATATATATCATATTTATACAGTCAATTTATTTATGTAATCATTATGAAATGAAAATCATGCAGAATGAGTCGAATCACATCATGGAGACGGTATTCTGTACGTACGCACGAGCGATGATATCTTTCCCATGATCATGGAATTGTATAGGAGTGTATGTATACTACTTCAGAATCAATATCATTATAATTTAATCATATATATTAATTCTTTACACCATTATACCCATCCAAGTAAGGTGGTGGTGGAAAATAGATTACACCACGGCATGGAGATGGAATTCTGTACGTACGCATGCTCGGTGATTTCGTTTTCTATAGGATTGATAGATAGTGAAAAAGGGTTGTTTCATACATATAATAAAATATCAGTATATGATTTATACTGATGTTATTAATTCATAATAAAACAACTAAATAAGAAGAAGTGGAAGAAGAAATAAAGTTGAAAGAATCGGTAATGGACATTTCCTCTTCTTTGAAGTGCTTCTTTGAGACCCTCTTTTTAGGGCACTAAAATTTATCTTTGAAGAAGACTAGGACCTCTAGGATGTTTCTAGGGAATTGGATAGGATAAAGTTTCAGGGTTTGGCTGAGCTTGAAGGCTCAATGTGGTGTGAGAAAGAGAGGGAGGAGGTTCCCTTTTATAAGGGAGGAGAGGGGCACCTTTGGAAAAACAAAAAATATTATTTTATTATAAAGAAATATTCGGTTTTAAATAGATCCAATTTGATTTATTTTTAAGCTAAGGTGGGGATGTGTCGTAATCCTTTCATCAAATATTATTTTTACAAGTTTAGTTTACTATTTTAACCTTATCATTTAGATTTAACTTTAAGTTATATAATATTACTTTTATCATGTCTTTTTGTTTTCTTACACTATAAGGTTAATAAACATACCATAATAGGCCAAACGAACCCCAAGTTGTTTTTTATTAATATATATAACCTTTTCTACATCATTCGGATGAACCATAGATTTTTAGGAATAAAATAACAATTAATAATATAATATTTGTTTTAAGAATAATTTTATGTCAAATTTGACACTATTTAGTAATTGATTTTTTATAACTCTTAATAGAATGGTTAGTTCTAAAAAAGTTAATTAAATAAAAAATAACATGTCATATGAACCTAGTAAATTAGTTGAATTCATAAAACGTCTCAAATTACATTTATTTGGGTATTTATAACATCAATTATGTCAATATTTCATTAATACGATAATTAATGCATCATCTATGTGTCATAATTAAATTAACTTATTTAATGTCTAAAAATTAAAAATAAAATACCATTATGTATGAAATCGTTTTAGATTTCTAATGAATATTTGTAGTCGAATTTATATTATGTATAACCCTATATTTAAAATTATTTACTTATTATACATTGATTTTAACTATTTTAACCTTTCTTTAAAAAAATTAATAATAAGTGTAATAATCAATTCCAAGTGGGCATAAATGGTCATATTTTATTCCTAAGGTTGTTTTTGTTGAATTACGCTTATACAATAGAATTAGGACATGTGTTAGATTATTAATAATACATTTTTACCCTTAATTACCCTATTTACTTTTAACCATGGTAAAAAAAGTAAACATTTAGTATTCATCAAAAATTATTTTAATCTCATTGAACCACATTTTAGTCCTTGATATGAATTGTCTCTCTCAGATTTTCGAAATTCCACTCACAGAAGCGGTAAATTTATGTTTTATTTAAATTTGAAAATTCTCCTAGGAGGTGGGTAAAAGACGGTGAAAAGTTCAATAAAATTTTTATATATCTAAAATTATTATAAATTTACTCTAATGAATTACATTGAACTTATATAGGTATTATGTATCAATTTTGAACAAAAATAAATTTATATAAGATAAATAATTATTTAAATAAAATATCGGTTTTTAAATAGTAACCCAGTGTTTTCACTATTCATCAAAAATTAAATGTTTCCAGAAAAATACGAAAACTTCACCCTAGGCTAATTTCGAAATTTTGAATCCAAAAATGAAGTCCGTTTTGAAAAATAAAATTTACAGAATTTCAAAAAGTGGTTATTACTATTCATAACAGCTAGTTTTAATAATATTTTAATTGCACATTGTTGTTTAGTGAAACTCGATATTGCGTACGATGCAAGCTATCAAGGAAGGTCACGATTGCATATAAAGAAATGTTGTGTGTAGTGAATGATTCCTTTTATGATTTATATAAAATAAAAACAAAATATTTCTTATAAAACTCTCGGGTGTTACAATGTTTAATGCATAAAAACATATATCAAATTATTAATACCATTTAATTCATATATTTTTCTGTATAAACCTAATATAACCATAATAAAATATCAAAAAAATCATATATATTTTATAGGATCAATACTATAATATTGGTACAACAATTGTTTAATCTATTCCTTCAATTGTGAAATGTATGAATCATCTCTAGTGTTTGTTGGAAAATTTCCCCATCCACACTGTGAAAATATTGATTATTCGTCACAACCCTTCATGGAAAGTCATAATTATGATATTGATAAATAATTATTATATAAATATTTTTTTGGATGTTAAATTACAAATTACCATTCACCATCACCCTCTCATTCAATGAGTGGTGAAAAAGAAAATAATGTGTTTTGAGAACTACCGCCACCATGTTGATATTTTTATTTTTACTTCTAGTTTTTTATTTTTTATATAAAGATTAAAAATTATTAGCCCAAATGACTTAATTAAAAGACTATTATTTTGATTCTATTATATTTATATAATTTCATAAAAAACTCCTCCTTAACTATACTAAATAATTGAGTGAAATTTTGTTCAGGATTAGGCCAGTTTGACAAATTACGTTAACAATGATACGAAATTATGTGATGATTTATTGTGTAAACATATTTACTGGTATAATATGAGATAAAATTTTAAATTATTGTTTTACTCTATATTTTTTAAATTATAGAAAACTACTATAAATGGCCTAAAATATAAATAATTGATGATGGGAAAAAGGGAAAAATAACTAATGTAAATCTACAGAATTATTACTAAAATAGAATATAAATATTTTTAGTTATGAATATGGTTATAAAATTATTCATATATTTATATGTGGTTGTTAAACATGAAAATAAATTGGATTTTACTCTGTAGTGAAATCATGGAATGCTTTCACCTCAAAAATTCATTTATTGAGACACATTTTCATTTATTCACCTAAAAATCATCAAATAGTGTATATAATTTCAATTTAACATTTCATTTCAAGTATTAACGTTTTCATTATATTTTAACATTAGAATTATTCTCACATTTATTCAAAAGATTATTTATACTTGTGTTCCCAACTTTCTTCGTTGAGATATGTTTTAAATTATGAAATAATTTATTTTAATACAATGTATACGAATCCAAATTGTTATGTCATTATAAAATATTTTTTATTCATGGTATTTGGGGTTTGTTTTCATGAACTTTTATCATTCATGTTTTTTATCCAAATATTACCAATTCTTTAATTATTTCTCTACTTAAATCCTTTTTCTCAAGATTCAATAATTCCCATATTTATTCCAATTATCTAAGTAATTTTTTATTACCATTACCTTTTAAAAATTAATATTTCATTTTTGTATATGGATGTTACATATCATCATTAACATCTTCCCCTCTTATGAAATTGTTCTTCAAATAAATTTATTATTTTGATATGACTTTCCCCTCTACATTCAAATGGATAATGTTTTTTTAATATACATGTTTTAGATATCTAAAGTGTGATGTATAAGACAAATATTTATCAACTCTGGTGACCTCTGTTTTTACATTTACCTCTCTTCAAATGAAATATTTAGTAATCTTTTTGTTAAATGGGTTTTATAAAAGGATATTAATTTAAATTTAATGGTTCTCACATGGACTGTTTTCAACAAAAATTTACTATATAATAATGTCATAAATGTTTTGAAACGTCTTCCATGAAAATTCATTTAATTAATTTTGAAATAAATTTTATTTTTTAAAAATATTTTAATATAACATCATTTTAACATTTTTTAAATGGTTCATTCTCAATTTATTATTTCTTTTGACTCCATTCTGAGTGAATGAATAAATTTGATACCATTTTTATTCTCTTTGAATATTCCATTATACAGATTGAACTTTTCATAAAGGATATTATTTATCTCAATGCGTAATAAATATATCATTATAAAATAATATAAGGAAATGGAAAATTCCAAATTTAAATTCACTTTTCCTTATTCTTATAATATATTTCTTTATCTCTATCATATTATTCATCTAGAATATTATTAAAATGATATCATAATCATTCTTTATCTTAATATAATATGAAATTATATTTTAAATATATGGGATGATTTATTATTTCATTTTTCATGCCTAATCATCCACTAGTATAATTATGATTTACTTCAATTTCATTACCTCTATAAATTCATTACGATCCATTACATTATTGATCGGAGTTCACCTCAATGTACTAAACATTAATTGATCTAGGATATTTTTAATAATCTATATACCCGTATTCTATAATGTAAAAAAATAATATATGTAATCATAATTATTCAATGGTATTTTTCTAGAATGAATCTTAGTTTCATTGGATACCAATTTATTAATAATTTTTTTAACATTCCATGTTTATTCATGAAATAATGAATTATTACTTTGGGTACTAGTTGATATAATATAAAACTAATTTTATTTTTTTTGGATATTTTGATATATTGAATGATATCATGTAGAACAAAAAATTATTATTATTATTGTTAATTGAGATGGGTGTATCTATATAGTGCTATAATTTATTGTTAAATGTTAAGGTCCCTTGAGAATATATTTATATGATTTGGAAAAAAAATTAAATCATTTTTATTATATAGGGAGTAATTTTCATCATGTTATAATATCCAAACCATTACCGAGAACTTCTATTACCAATTTTAAGAAATATATTAGCCTTGAATAGATAATACATTGGTATGTATTTTACTATGGATTATTATTTTGTAGAATTTAGGTACCTCTATGGTATATACATGGTGGGAGAAAGATATTACAAAACTATGTGACCACCCCCTGTGTACCTCTGATTATAGTAAGATTTAATAGATTGAACATGCATTATAAATCTAAAATGTCACCTAGTAAAATTTATATACCACATGATAGTAAAAGCATATAATAAGGGTTTGTATTTTTTCAAACAATATATCATGTTTAGTAAACCATGAAAAAAGACATCAAAACCTGTGAAAACTAAATTAAAAGTCTCTCAACCCATGGTTTATATCCATCTATACACAAAAACATCTTAAAAGGATATCCTTGAATTTAGAAGTCTCAAGATACGATTCATTGTATTCTCAAACTCCCTTAATTAAGAATCCATGATCCAATGGATGAAATAAAATTCTCTTTAATATGTGAATGTACCATTTGATTATGTTAATATCTCACCCATAATTATGCACCTTTGTATAGGGATAAATTATTACATTATTGAGGGTATAGATATAGGTAATAATTGATATTTTTTATTTAGACTGCGATCCAAGGTTTTGATCACCTATCTTCTCCCACATTGTTATTTGATCCATTCTTACATCGAATTATGTGTTTTGAATGGGATAGTATTCATAAATAACCCTAATCTTTGTGGTTAATATAATCTCTCTAATATACATGCTAATGAGATATTGTTTTTAGTTGTATTGGTGAATTTATGTGTTTTCTGATTTCATTTAAATTATAAAATATAATTGAAAGCTTTGAATTTAAGAGATCCTTCTCGGATCCCATTGGTTCTGTTAGAGATTACATATTTTGGAATAATGGAAACCCATGGGGTGAGCCAACTACCTTGAAATAAAAATTATGGAATTAAATAAGAGAGGTAGAGGTTCTTTTAAAATAAGTCAATTTAATTTCTTTTTTATGTTAACATGTTATATTGATTGTTTTAATTAACATTGAAAGGCTAATCAGTTGTGAGATGATTTATGGTAGTTGGGTTTAACAACCAATGGATAATTTTTTATAATGGATTAGTTGAGATATAAAATGGTTTATCATGTTGATAATGGTTGATAAAAATGGTTAATAATTTTTATCCTATATATGTATATATAAACAATCATATTTTAGTTTTAGACTGACGGTCCCATATGTGGGTGTCCATAATGGTGCTATATTCCTCCGATTCAAGCATGTGAATTTGTGTGGGAATGATGCCTGTGTACCTGAGATTTTGGAGCTATAATAAAGATCAATGTACATTTGATATTGGTTCAATACTAAAAATCCATGAATCCATGATAATGATGCCTATAATTGTGCGTTAATATACCAAAATTTAAATGGAATTAATTTGAAAAATGAAATTTCATGAATGAATATTGTGTAAAATAGTTATATTTTATAGTTCAGACTATAACATGGTAGGAAGAAGGTATGATTGTTTTAATTTTTACCATGAACATGAAGGAAAAAATTTAACAACTAATTATTAATAAGGGTGATACCTATTTACTTTTTTCTATTTTATTTTATTCTATATATAACTTAATATAATGTTTTAGAATGTATATTTTCTTAGACACCATTAGTGGTAGACTAGTGATTTATACTCATTCCATAATTGGCCCCCATTAGTTATGGGGTAGAATTCATGTTTTTAGAACCTGATAAGTCCAGATCTCGGTGTTTAATGGTGGAATTTAATTTTGAGATAGAGCGTGTGTGAAGGAACTTGGCCTGATGTTGGGTCCTGCATCGGTTTATTCAGTGATTAAATGATTTGTGTTTTCATTCGAAACATGACACTTATATGAAATTAAATATATACATCATTAGTTTTGGTCATTTTATCTATTTTTGGATTATCATGTGATGTTTTGTAATCATTGGTTTTATTTAATACAATATTGGAAAATGATATATTTATTTCTTTAGTTTTATTTCTTTTAAAAAGAGGGTATAGTATCTAAAAATATCATATTGGGCCATCAATATTAGTCAGTATCCTCTAGAATATGGTGATATATGCTGGAGGTCTCATAATGAACTAACATGGTGAAATGTTCTGTGGAGGCATTTTATAGATATAACAATGAGTTATCATATGGTCATGTTTTCCTTTTATTCAAAATATTATTTAAGAAATGTATATAGGAGAATAGGATAATATGGGCCATGGTTATGTGATTTTTCATGGGAGTAGATAATGCATCTCTTTGAGAAATCCTTGGTACCCAATGTTGGATTCTGGTTCATTATGTTTGTTGGTACATTTAAAATAGTTTCTCCTTTTTGGATGCACTTAGGATGTCTTGTTTTTTTTTAAATTTTGAATCATGGATTTGTATAGAGTGGGGTTTTTATATGAATGCATCATTCAAGGAACATTGGTATTTAGGTTACATGAATCATATTAGGAACACACACAAAAATCAATTTATGAGTGGGTTATGGGAAATGAAATTATTTTTTAAAATATAATTTATATGAAATATTGTCTAATAATTAAATTATAATGGTTTTAATATTTTCAAAAGAGTAAATTTGATATGTATAGAAGGGTTTATAGTATAAATATTATAAAAATGAATAGTTTCTATCCTTTTATAACCATCGAATATGTTAGGAATGGATGAGGTTAGGGAGAGTGTAATGATTTATCACATGGGGAAGTGTATGAATTCTAACATATTGTGTAATTATGTGAGTCTATCTTTTGAAAATGTGTTGAAGATGTTTTATGTGACATAAGTAATGTGATTAGAATTCTATATAGACACCTCCTTTGTGATGATTGTTAGAATGATAACATGAGTATATAAGTAAAAATGTTCCTCTATCAGGGGTACAAGTGTCCCCCATTGATCTAGGTAAAGGGTCATTAGATCAGTTTCGTGACCACTTCACTTGATTCATGTAGTTAATGGAAAGAGACCTAGATCAGGTTGTGTGGAATAAGACTCACCTAACACAGGTGTTCCAGTTTTATCACCCTATGACATTCCCCCGAGTAGGTAGATCTAATGAAGTTGTGTTCTTGATTGATTTTATCAACATAAACCCTAATAATTTCAAAATTCTACTGAGGAAAATATTTGAATTTCAATCCAAAATATAATGAGGAAAAGAGAAGGGTTGGTGGGATATTCATTCTCATGAGGATCACCTATAGGGAATGATATTGAATAAATTTATTGAGATGTTCTAAAAACAATTTTTCTAGATACACAATGATATAAGTGGTAGGTAGAGTATATTTGTTTTAACTAGAGAATTATGTCAGTGATGAGCTATTCTAGTCGCATCACTGACTTGGAATATTTTTTCCTAATGGTGGTGGGAGATGAGGTAGCTATAGGGAGATATTTTCCCAAGAAAATATATATCAAATTAAGAACCGAGTTAATATTATAATATTGAATAATTTTTTTAAATTTGTGAATCATGATCTAATTTTTTACGGGAAACAGAATTTGCCTTTCTTTATGGGATTGGTGGTTTCTAATAGATTCCTAGGAGGAAAATCCTTCAATGATAAGAAGCATCATTAATAGGAAGATCACTAGAATAACTAAAAATATAGTATCTAGGGGGGTGATAATTTTTTTTAGGGTAGTAATTGAGTTTTTTTTTCTATGATTTTGGTAGGCATGGTAAAATTACTATCTAATGGTTCTTTAAGAACCCAGAACAGTTCGGTATTGATTGAGGAGATATTCTGATCTGGAGTACTATATTGAGGTATTATCACTCTTACGAGTCGGAAATTTAGAGTTCCACTATAAATAACTATTGGGGTGGCTAATGTGGTAAATTAGGTAAGGATCACCCATATTAACATAATATTTCACTCATAGGGGACTCTGAATGGATTGTAGGGAAAAGATACATGTATGTTGTATGCAGTTTAGCCAACACATGTGGATAGGGAGGTGGTTCCATCAATATATAGATATAAATTTCATGTATCTTTTATGTGTTCTAGATGTCTATTTGATATTAGAGCCTCAATATAATTTCTATATACTCAAACTATGAATTTTTTGTGTATGAAATTCATTTTTCAATGTAGGGTTATAACGATCAAAACACTACTATGAGTGCTGTAAAAGGAAATATGCATATGAAAAGGGTGTGTCCTTGAGGTTTGATATTATAATTAATTTTGGGATCTATATATAATTGAGTTTTCAATTATTTTCTTGATTTTTTGTATGTATCGGATGGTGTCATACCGATCCCATATCGACTACTAGTGCTGGAGAGTTACATTTACATCTTCTTAGGGTGACTGATATATTCATCATGGACTATGAGCTATAAAGGAATGTCATGTTGGTCGAGTTCATCAACAATATGGGAATCATACGACCATCATTTGAGTATTTGTTTTGATGTGGGTGTAATTATTTATGCCTCCCAAACCATAGTGGATCTTTTTTGGGAATGATTCTTATATGAAACTACGGGATGCCACATTAGAGAGTTTTGATGTTTATGATAGTGATATTGTCTTTAGATATTATAGTTTCCTTTACAATATATGGAATTGAAATAATATAGTTTATAGAGAGAAAATATTTACTGTTATATTTGATGGATGATGTATTTTTTCATTTGAGTACACAACCACGAGTTTCTCTTGTCTTGTTATTCAAGAAATCGGATTGAATTATCACTTGTGCATTAATTACTAGATGTTAAATAGGATGAAATTAATTAACATGTATCTACATAAAGATATCAATGATCATTATGACTAGTTGATTGGTTATTATATATTTTGCATTATTAAATTATGATTAAGGTATAAACATATGAGGGTGATACCTTCTGATATACCTCATTCTACTTTTCGATTTAGGTATGTCCTATAAGTGATCATTGAGATAATTTTTTGGTTTTTAATCATACCTAAGTGTTTCTGTATTTTATTAATTGAATCATCCACCCATTGTAAGCAATTTAATAGATTTGATATCATTAAAATATTTTTGTACTCCCTGACTCATGACTATCATTCCAATAATATTAAAATCATCATGAGATCACTCGAAGGGAATATATCATAAAACAATATATTTATGATAAAATTCTAAATCATCGAGGATTATTTCTTGGGAAACATCATCTTCTAGGAAGGTCTATTTGTAGAATCATATAATATTCATGTACATGATTCTTGGGAGAATCCTATGATTGTTTTAAATATCCAATTATTTTCGGGCCATGTAATCTACTATAAGAGATTCATCAAAGTATTATCTTTCATGGTATTGTATATTTCGACCCCGAACAAAATCAATATCATGTTTTAATGGTATGGAGATTTTTAGAATTCTTTCTTGGTGTTAATGAAGTATTTTACCACTATACAATTTTCTATTCACCCTAATTCGGTTGAAGATTGATGATTATTTTCATATATGTTTGGGATTGGACATGGGGAAGTGTTTCTGTGGGGTGATCGAGTCATGGAATGTGAAATATGATAGTAAATGTCTCATGAATGGAATTATCCTATACATGATCTCAAATTAGGAGTGGTGGACAATTCCAATATAGTGTAAATTTATATAGTTAATAGATTGTTCATTTTTGTGGGATTTTGTGATGTATTGATTCTTATATTTATCCACATTTGACTTCAAACTTCTATAAATTCTTGAAAATGGAAATGGGTTGTTAGGAATATCAAATTACATGTTTTAACTCACAAATAGATGGAAAATCAGAGAACCCTAATATGTTGTAGGAGTAAATATTAAGGTAATATGTACTTTATTTTCGGGGGAAATTAGAGAATCAGCTAGATTTGGTTTAAATATTCAACATTAATAGTTATCAAGAGCCTATTTAGATGGAACCATTCAAGGTTCACTGTGGTTGGTCTTTCATATCAATTTTATGTTGGATGGAACCAGGTCAGTTGGAGTTGTTGGGATACAATATTTAATATAAGACATTAGAATATGTCTATTTGATTTAGAAATGTATTTATACATTGAAATGTTAATATATGTCTTATATTGGTTGACATCATTAACATATTTAGTTTACGTTGAATGGCCATGAATTATTTTGTGTGTTTCCGAGATTGTGTCACTGTCAGATTGAATGAAATGGAATGTTGGTAGCTAGGTTTTTCAGATCATTTGGTATTGTGTGTTGGATCATAGAAATAACATATCTATTGTGTCTTCTACACAACCACATTTTCATACTTGTTATCTCTCTGGTGTCTTAGCATTAGTAATAACACCCATAAATATGTCATGTAATTGATGTTGATGAGGTTGATCTTGAAGATTATGTATTCTATATGGAGCATCTGATTCATGTTGTCGATCATAATGAGAATGTTTTAAATGTAATGATCATTCCTTTTATTCAGAGTTTTGTGGAAATATTTTCATGTTCTATTGGAAACATTTAGAGAGGTAAAAAATATATGTAGACATAGTGTCCTGATATTTTCAACATGGAAGCTTAGTGGGTCATGGGAGTCGTTATTTATGATGATATGTTATATGGGTGGAAGGTAGTATGATGAATAACATTCACGAGCCCAATTGTTACTTGTAATATGGTATTTTTTTATTTTTATTACACTTTTTATAAGTTTTTATTAGGGGTGGTTTCAGGTGTTTTGGATAATTTTGGATGCTTCTGGGAATGTAAAACATTTCATGCATGTTTTAACCCAATATTGCAGACACCCCACCTCCCAAACTATAAACCCTTAAATGGTGTGGTTTATCAAGGATGGTGAATTTTTTTGAAAGTGTTAATCCACCCAGTGAAAACATTACAACCCAAGACAATAAGTGTGCATGGTTTTTCTAACCATATGGCTCATCCTAGAAATTTGGTGCATAGATTATAAAACATCATAAAATCTAATTAAAAATTATCTAACCTAAGGTTTATATCCTTAATAACATGAAATATACATTATACAGTTCCCTTGCCTCTTTAATCCTCTATATAGGATTCCTAGACTCATCAAACTCCTTATTTTCTAATCGATGATCTGTTGAAGGAAATCCACCTCCCACAAGTATGTGATCTCTTCCTTTATTTGGCACTTATTTATTATATATTTTCCTCCATTCAATGAGGGATTAATTACATCATTGTTTATGGAATAGATATAGTATTCAATGGGTCTTTCTTTATTATATCAGTATCCCCTTTTTTTATACTAGATCATCTCTACTATTTTTATTTCATCCATTCTACATGTATTTATGAGAAAATTTTGGCTGAGAATTACACAACGACATTAAAATAAGTATTTTATATTCTATTTATATAGTCTTAATAATGATATTGGTGTTTTAATTTTATTTTTTATATCTAGGATTTACTATTTCATTTCAAATAGAAATATGAATTGAATCCCCTGGAATATAAGAGACACTTCACATATATCATTGGATCCATTAGAGATTATGAGATTGGGCAAAAATAAAAACCCATTTGTTGTGTTAATTTCCATTAAATGATAATAGTGGAATGAAAAAAAGAGAAATATAGGGTTAATGATATTAAAAAAATTATAATGTATTGGAACATTATCTTTTTCTTAATATTTCTTGGTGTAACCTCAAAATGATAGAAGTTAGGAGATTATTCAAGGAAATGTTTTGAAATGGTTAGGTGTTGAAAATTTGCCAATTGTTTTTATTGATAAACAAATGGTTCGCTGTGTTGATAACAGTTGATAAAAAAGGTTATTAATTTTGATCCATTATATTGATATGTTAACAATGAGATTTCGGTGTTGGATAGAATACTGTGATTTTTTTATGGTCGGAATAAAGTATTTGGCCCCTGATGCATGCATGTGAATTAGTGTTTCAATCATGTTCCAACTACCTATTTTTTGTGAAAGACTAATATTCTTTGTAAACATGATAATGATGTTGGACTTGTCCTCTACCTTTATGTGAATATGGTATCTATTTAATAATTCAAGGGAACCAAAATTGAAATCAAGTTAATTTAATAATGAAATACTATGAATAAATAAATTTTCAAATCCTTATGGTGAATGTTTCCTTCTCTGACATATTCCATAGTAGGTCGGATTCTATTTGGTATCACCTTGAACTCAAGGGCCAATGTCGTTAAATAAAGAATAATAAATGCCCTCCTTATTTAGTTTTATAATTTTGAGATTTATTTATTATACAAATTTATAATCTATTACATAATTATTTTTCATTGGACACTGTTGTTGGTGGACAATTGTCTTTCATTCCCTTGTCGGGCCTTCATTTGGTACCTCAATTAACTTCTTTTTTTCAAGATAGGATAATGGAAATATCTTTAGGAATATCGATGAGTTGGGATTCAGGATGGAGCATGGGTGAGAGAACTAGACACTATGTCTGGACCCACATGGGACTTCATAGAATTTCATTATTTTGGGTTTTCATTTGACAAGTGAATCTTATATGGCATTCCATATTTACCAAATTGGATCTAGTATTTTTATGTTGTTTTAATTGCCATATGATGTCTCGTTATTATCGGTTATTATTTATTATTGTCATGGATATTTAGATATTTGATTGAACTACATTCTTACATTGAAAAAGAGGTTATAGTATCTCTATAAATCATATTAAATTATTTTTTCTAGTCATAAGACTCAAGCATATAGAAAGACATTCTTAGGTTTAGGTGGAAAACAGAATCGAGGGTATAGATATGTGGGATCCCTGTTGGGATGCTATATATAATGCTGTATTGGGTATTAATACTTAGAATATGATAATGTCTTAGGGTGTAATCCCTAGATTATTCCTATAATATAATGCTTTTATTGTTTCAACATTAATATTATTTCATTATTATATGATATTATTATTTTTAACCATGAATTTATGACCTTGTGACTATGAACAATCCCATTATAATATCATATTATTCTGCATGTATCCATGTTAGGATTTATTTTTTTGTTTACCCATACAGATCATTTGGTTTCACCCCTTCTTATTTTTCCCTTTCCCAATGTTATAAACAAATGTATCAGGTTTTTAAAACCTAGAATAGAAGCTGGTTTGAAGAAATTAAAGGCAATGATGATGCCCCGTTACGGATTTTTTATATTCTTATAATGTCGAAAAAATGATCATTTAATGAGAAGACCTGCTATTTTAGATTTTATACAATATTGTATCTCTCTAAAGAACATAAAATAGTGGTATCTGGGTTATAAATGTGGCAATAATATTGTACTCATGGTTTTCTATCTAGAATAATGTTTTCAGTTACATGATTTCGATACTATATTTGATAGCTCAGGCATAGTGATGCTATTGTTTATATCATAGGAGTGTTTAGATAAATTTAGAGATTTGGGTGTTATTGGGTGAGGATGATATATGATTTTGGAAGGAAATAATATTATTTTATTTAATAATGATTTGGAGTTTCAATTGTATATATAAACGATTGGATTGAAGTGTTTAATTTTTTTATGATCTTCTTAGTATTATGATAAGAGGGCATAGTGAAAAATAGTAACTACAAGACTAATTAAATGAAAAATTCTAAAATATTAGTTCTTTGGAATTATGTAGTTTTACTAGAAATGCATCACCATTTTGATGCACAAATAGATGTGGATTTTATAGATATGCATATAGGATAATCATCATTAAATGAGATGATCAAGTATTTCATGACAATAATTTTTTCAATATATAATGAATCATTAATGAGAACCTAATTTTATTGCCCTGATGGATATTCCTATTTTAATACACATTCTCATTAACAACATTATAAACTATTTCGACATAATAATTAATAAAACAATCTTTATTAGAGAACATATCTATGAAATAATAATGTATAAACTATATTGAAAATAAAGACTGAATGAAAGTTCTCTTTTAATTTAATTTTAAACATCCTCTTATTGGATAAGTTGTAACCGAGCCTTGCATGAGTTTTGGAATAAAAAATAAAAAATTTGAACAAAATCCATCATCACTACATTGTTCCACAACCGCCTCTTTCACGTACTATCCCCCCACAACCATCATCACGATTTATGTTCCATTATCACATACCATAAGTTTAAAGCTTAATTTTTGAGAAAAACCTATTTTTCTACTACAATTTCCTCCAGTGTGAACCTACTGGACCTCATCCCACCGCCAATTCAAAATAAAAAAAACCTTTAAACAGACCGAACTGCTTCAAAATCCATTTCATAAAAGAAAAAACTATAACGAAAAATACAATATTCAATGAATGAGAATCAAACATCATAGAAAACCAAAAAAACCATCACGAATGGAATATATGAATCATCCAAATACAGGTCTCCAAATATACCACTTATATCATCCTCACTCAATCTCTATAGGACCCGAAATTCAGAACACAATAGGAAAGGGTTAGAGCCATTGAGGAGGAGTAGCCTTAAATCCCAATGACCACTTGAATATATCACTTAAGAGAATAATTCTAACCATACCTCTTGACCGACAGGGAGAGGTACGTTGTAATAATGAGTCTATAAAATTTTTGAAGAGTTTAAGACCTCAAAAATAATCCACAACAACAGCTGGAATCCAAATTAACCCATAAACATGAATCAAAACAATGATTCATCACACACAGCAAACAAAAAACACTAATACATCCCTAATTGAAGCTATCATTGGGCACACATCCATAAACATAATCATCTGATCGAATCGCACATACAAATGCCTCTATGAAAACACTACCAGAAATAAACTAATATTGAATCATGAGACCCAAAATCTAGAGCACTGAGAATCAGGATAGGGACACAATAGAGAAGGGCATCCAAAGATGATCTCCCAATCTTAGCCGACAAATCCACTTCCATAAGAAATAATTCACGAAACAACAATAGAGATGCAATACCACTAGTATAAAATCATCAATAGAGGACAACACTATAATGAATGAACAAAGGGGGAGGTGAAGCTGATGAAGTTGCATGCTGACCTCCACCCACCGAGGAACCACTGAGGAACCCAAAATGATAGTGTCAAGGGAGTGAGGGTGATAGGAGTCCCCTATATCCATTCATATATTTATGATTATGTCACATGTGTAATAATATGATAATAATTTGTAATTTATTTATTCTAAAATCATAGTTTTCAATTTATAAATTTTGAAATTTGAGTATTCTCATCCATAATCTATCATTTAATGTAATTTTTAGTGTAATGAGTCACCAAAATGAGTGTGGATGAAATTAACAATGTAGTTAGTTTCATGACCTACATTTTGTTGTTAGAATAATACAAATTATAAATATTGTGGTTCTTTTCAATCCTGTACCATGAATTATGATTTAAAAAATGTTTACCATTGAATTCTAAATGCCAAATAATAATAGAATGGTGGAGTAATGTGGTAATACAAATAAAAATGATGATGAAGAAAAAAGACACAAATTTATTCATGTCAATAATATGGGATGAAATTCACCACGAAATGTCTGAGAGGGACTAGAAAAAATTTTATGTGTGGAAATGAAGGACATAAAGCATCTTGATATCGATGGAAGGTGAAGAGTTTAGTAAACATAATAGAGGAATAAAATTTGGCATTTATTATTTCTTATAATATCATACCATGAAATTTCATTTTTACTTGAATATTACATCGTGTCTATCATTTTTTACATACTTAAAAAAATAAAAAAAATTAATGATTTAAGTTATCTTACGGTGATATATTTTAATATCATGATATTTCATTATATATATTTTTTGTTAAATAATATTATGTTTTATATGTGCCTAAACATGCACTAAAGTTAAGGTGGTCATACATTATTGAATAAAAAAATCATTAATAAAAAATCATTAATATAACATATAATATATATATATAAACAATATAAAATATTAAAATTATTCAAAAAATAAAATGGTACAAAAATAATATTACAAATAATTTATGTTTTAAAGTTTATTTTAAAAAAAATTAGTTGATTTTTATGTTTTATATATTATTATAATAGAATTTTAGATATTTTTTAGATATTTATCTAGATAAAATTAATATTTTTGAATTTAAAATATTATTTTTTAGTTCCTCTGTATTTTTTTCTTTTTCTGAAAAATTTCCATTTTTAATAAAAAATTGGCTTTTATGAAAAATTTAATTTTTGGGAATTTATCAATATATAATATGGATTTAGATGGTTATAAAACATTTTTGGTGCCTAAATAAGAAATTAATTAATAACACTATACATTATAAAGAATTTTTACAAATTGAACCTACGGGTCAAATTTTTTATGAATAAATTTAATGAATAAATTAATCGTTGAAATCGTTTTATGAATATTTATTAAATTAATAAATAATTTTTTTAAAATTAGTTATGGATTTATTTTAATGAATATTAACCATTAATATTTTACATCGAATCAATTACTATCAAAACTGTCTATAACCATGAAAATTATAACTTATACATAAGTTTAATGTTGAAAAAAAAATCTTTTATTTATGTAATATTTTTATATTATTTATTTGTTTAATTTAAAATAACCATTTCCATATTTATAAAATTAACTATGTTAACTATATAACTAATTATTAATCAAATTTTTTAAATTTTTTCATAATTCTCTACTTGTAATTTTTTTTTAAAATAATTCCAATGGATAATATTTACAAAAGAGTAATAAGTATTTAAATGACTAATATAATTATGAATATTTTTAAATAACTAACATAAATCTTATCTTGACTAGAAAAAATGGTTTTTATTACTTACCCAAATGTATTAAAAATATTTCAATAAATATTTCACCTATTATTCAATCCATTCAATACATACCCCTTATAATTATTTTCAATTTAAAAGTCATTATTCCTCACATTTAAGTAAAGCATAAAATTAACCATTTAAATACCACAATAATACCTTGTAATTTCCATAAAACCTACCTAATTTTCTCTACATCAACACATTTAAAAACCATAATTATCTTTGTTAACCAAACATATCCCATTTCCCTTAAATATAAGGAATTCATCAAGAGTATCTTTACGGTCTCAATATTTGAATCACATCATTCATAAAATTTCATTAATATTCATTCAATTTTCAAAACCCATTAACGTATTATAATAACAACCACAATATATTTTTCCATTTATTTGTTATTATAATAATGGTAAAACCATTACTTATTTCATTACAATATACAACGAAAACAATAATCATTATTAGTGAATGTGTGTGGATTACTGTCTACACGAAGTTACACTTTCACGCTTTCATCACAACCCCTCAAAAAAGGTATTAGTGATGTTAAAGATGAGTATATGTAATTTATAATATTTACATAATACTCATAAAATTAACTTAATATCCACCTTCACCACTCTCATTATTCATATAAAAGACTAGATAATCTTTTCATGTGTACACTACCACATCCATAAAGAATAGTTTTTTTATTTTTCTTAGGGGTTTTCATTTATTACACATAAATATAAACATATGGTTAACCATAATGAAAAGATAAAAAGGTATTATTATTATTAATTTATAACGTTAATAAAGTAAAATTGAAACCATGTTATCAAAACACACCAATCGAGGTAAACAATGTTCATGTTTTGGTCATTTTGACCACCTGTATGAAAAATTCTCTGAAATTATTTCATGGGTGATTATAAACACATAATTACTGGAATAATATTATTTAAATATATTAATAATTATTTTTTATTTATTCTTAAAAAAATACAACAATATTTATATAATAAATTAATCAAATACCATTAGTATGATAAAAATCACTGAAAATTAATCATGGTAGATTTCAAAATCTTTAATAACGATTAAAGTATATAGGGAAAGAAATTTAGGAATCATATAAAATTATATGTATTTTATTATACTATATTTCATTATCATTTAATGATAAACTTATGAAGAGAAAAACTATTTAATGTTACCTTAGTAAAATACTACCGACACTCTTAATTTTATACACATAATGTGGAAATATTAGAAACACTAAAAAATATTCTTGTTGACAGTGGTTATAAATTGAAATTATAAATATTTGTATAAATGAAAATTTTTATCATATTAATTCTCTAATATATTCATTTTTTTATATTGGATCATATGGTGAATAGGATTAATAAATAAAAAAATGAAAGGGGTGCATCTCAAAACATCCTTCAATGGACCCATATTCTTTTATGATCCTAAATTCAATTTAATGGTGTTTCTGATTCCAATTAGATACCTAATATAATTTATTATCCTTATTTATTGAATTTAAACATAAAATTTATGATCTCCATCAGCCAATCAGTTTTAAATTAAATCCCTGAAGCTATATTGAAATTTGGTCTTAAACACTTTATTTTGAGACACATTTTACATTATAAAACAATATAATTTAACTTGGTAATTATTATTCCCAATTTATATGTTATCATAAAATTTATTTTTTGTGGTAGTTTGGATTCATTTAAAATAAAACTATTCTTCAAAGGGTTTGATTAAAATGTAATTCTAATAGAATCTTTTTTTTGTTTATCATGTGTTTTTTCTCAGGGGTTGCGAAATATTTTCATAATGTTGATCTTCTGAGTCACTTTTTCATAACATTATATTTTCAAATTTTATATTTACTTTTTAACATAGGATATTAAATCTCTTCCTTAAAATAATTTCCTTTGATTATACACATCTTAAAATAAAATCTCAAAGTTAGGAAAAAAGCCCATCTACTTTAAAATCCAAACTTTTTATCTATGTCGATGATTTACATGTAAAATATATAACCCATACATGTTTCAACTCATGTTCCCTACTAGTTTTCCTTAATAAAATGTTCAAATTAATGTTTTAGTAATCATTTTTTGAGGTGGATTTCATAAAATGTTGTTAAATTAATTTTTAAGGTTATCCACATAGGAAATTATCAGAATGTTTTTTCATACAATTAATGTTATAGAAAAATAAAAAAAATTATTATAATAACTGTATTGTAATTATTTTAAATTAAATAAACATTCATTAAATTAAATTAAGTGATCATATTTTTAATATTTTCCACGTCGTCCAGTTTTGAAGGATGAAATAACTTTGTCATGTTTTTTTAAATGTATCTTTATACTACCCTTGTTATCTTCTATAATATATCCTCAATATTCTATAGTTTTTAAAAAACATAAATTAAAAATTTTGTCATGAAAAAATCATCTTTTTTAATATTTCTAATAGATAAGATAAATTCTTATTTTCAAAGTGATTCTCATAATGCTTCTAATAGTGTGCTTTATTTATGTTAATTCTTCATCAAGGGAAATCTAACAATGATACCACAAACATTAAATATCATGATAGATTTAAAAATTACATTTTTAAAAAATTGGATCATTAATATTTTATTTTTTTAATTTATAATCATCTAATTGTATAAGGATGACTTAGGAAAATGATTTTCCTCTTTGAATTTCGTATATTCCATTTCATGATTGAATTGTATTCACATATATGCCTATTACATATATTTTTATTGTAATTTTTTTTCAAATCAATATATACATTTACTATACGGTGTCAATATCATATGCATAATAATCATTTTTGAGTGTTATTTATCTACATTGAGTCTTACGGTCATTCCAAACCCATTTTTTCACAGGTGTAACATTTCATATTTACTAATGAAATTATTATTTACTCTATAAGAAACGACATGAAAAATAATAGAAAAAATATATTATTTATATTAGTTTTTATTATATGTTGAATTATACAATATAGAACTTAAATATATGATTGTTTATTTTGATGGGTTCACCCAGATTGTTCTCCAACATTTTTGGTGATGTTAATTCATATTGGGAAGCTAATTAAGAATTTGGGTGTAAACATAATCTTTTCTCCATGGTAGTATTCCTTAACATATATTGATCGCCTATGGAGTAATTCCAGTAATATGTTGATAGACAATTGAGTATTCATTGGAACATACTTATGATATATTTTAATATCAATTCCATAAACCATTAATTCTGTGCTTATATTATGATTAGTGTTTATTCCATGTAATTATTATCTCAATTATATTATCATTATATATAATTATATACATCAGGTCACTCATGTTATACTTTATTATTATATTTTCCATTACTAATCATTTGATCCCACCACTACATATGTTTCCACTTCGTCATGATATAGAATAAATTATTTATTTTTCTCAACCATTATGGCTATCTGGTGTGGAGAATTTATATGAAAATTTTAATATCCATTTGGGATTTAATTACATTCAATATAGTGAAAAAATATTTCCATTTTTTAATACATGATATTTAGTAGTTTATCACTTGTCCTAAATCTAAAAAACTCAAAAATCAAATATAGTTGAATGAATACTTTGAGAAATGTTTTCAAATGGGACTGTGTATTTCATAAAATGATTAATGTTTTGAGTTTTCATTCCCAGATTATGTATCATCAGTTTAGGGTTGAAACATATAGGGTTTATCCATTCTATATTTTTCGTATTCCTTATTTTAGAAAACATGAAACATTTCTCATATGTTTGTGAAAACTACCACCCCATGATAGAACATATTCTATCATTTAGACTATCATTTCTGGGATGGGTAAAAAAATTTAATGTAATATTAATAATAATATTTAATTATTATTATTCTAGAGATGATATTATAATTACCGAATTGTGCATGTGAAAACTAGAAATACTGTTTTGGGGTTATTAACATGAAATTCTCAAAACATCAAACTTAGACATAACTGAATTATTCACTATACAAAGAATGAGAATAAATGAAATGAAATTTAATGCACAATGTGAATAAAAGTTAAAATAAATCTTATTCAAATAAATATATAATATAGTTTTTTAAATCATTAACTATCACACATATGTAGTGAGTCATATTTGACATAAGAGATTTCTAATATTAATTTACATTATTTCTGAATAATAAAATTGTATGAACTCATTTTTTATAAATTAACATATAAATTTATTCATCATTAACTTAATTAATTCAAGTTATTTTATTTGAGTAATCTCCTAAAATTCTTATTTTTAATCAACTTTTATGAAATACATAAGTAACATTTCATAATTTGTTTAAATGATCTAAAATCACTTCAATCGATAGCCACGTCCTTCAAAATTTTATAAAATTTTCCTTTTTTTATAATTAATGTTCATATGTAAATTTTTTGACTGTCCTTGAATTTTTATTAAAATTGAGAAAAGAAATATTTAATTTTTTTCATAACTAGTCACGTTTGACTCGCTTTACCAAAGTGCATGAAATTATTTTTAAACATATATAGCATGAAATCATTTTTTCCATTACATAATTTATTCTTGATTAATTTTCCTCTACATGTTTCAATATTTTTCAATTAGTACTAAATTATTGTAATTTTATGAATTTTTAACTTTTTATTGTTCTCAATGAAAAAAAGATATATATATTCATGTTTATGTGGAAATGTATTGTGGTGTGATTATAGGTTCAAATAATTTTAAATGGTTTTCTATTAAAAATTTCCATGATATTAAATTTCCATTTTGTGATATAGTTCATGATCACTATAGATGATGAATGGTGAACTGGAAATAAAATATAGTTGTGGGTAAGCATGATATAGCTATCCAGTAAAATCTGTAGTGATTCTTTTTTTGATGGGAATAATGAGAGAGAAGACAATGGGATATTAATATATAATAAACTCATTCCCAGTTATTTTAAAATAGTTTATGAAAGTGTAAATATTTTTTATAAAAAAATTTATATGATTCATATTTTATTTTTATATTTTATTGGTATTGAAATGTAAATATATAGATTTCAAGAATAAAGTAACATATAATTTTAAATTATAGTGGTTTGTTTTCAAGAAATATATTTTTCATTTGTTTTAATTACTTCACAATATTTATTCATTTTAATTCCATTGCGGAAATGGGTTATGATTGTTTTATTTTTGAAAATGTTGTTGTCAAAATTTTATATTTAATAATTTTATATTTACTAATTTTATATGATTAATGTTTTTTGAAAATGGGTTAATATATTTTGGATATTTTATGTAATTATTTCAAAAATGGGTTTCCTTTTTTATCCCTTAATGAGACATATTTTGTTTATGCTACATTTTTAAATATTTTAGAAATCTAAATTAATTCCAATATTCATATATGAATTCAATCAGTGAATATGAGAATTTATACTTGAAGGAATAAAAATTTCATGCATATGAGAATTTTCCTACTATGGGGGAAAATTCAATTATGTTTAATTGATCTTTTGTTATTAAATGGGTTAACCTAATTATCCAACAAAAATAAAACATAATTATCGTAGATGTTTAATATATAAAATACCTTATTATAAACCATGTAATTAAATGTTTTTTTAACACTAAGAATTATACTATCTCTCTTAATTATTATGATTTTAGAAATGAAAATTTATAGAAAATATATAAAAAAAGGTACTGAAAAAGGGATTATTACTCACTATAGATAAAATATGTCAATTAAAAGTACATAAACCAATAGGATGAAACATACTAGATGTTATATAAATCTAAACATCTTGGAATTGATATGGATCATCATTAAAAAAATTATGATGAATAAAAAACAAAACAATAATTTGGAAGATCTACTTGAAATGAGAAAGCATTATAAAATAATGTAAAATGATATAAGAAATATTAGTTGGGAATTGAGAGTGGACTGAACAAATTATTTATTAAATCTATATACATTTGAAGGAAATATACTAATTACAATTATGGTTACGAAAATTATCAGCATTAAAGATATTTAACTTAAATATATGGTTGTTAGTTATATATCTGATTGGTATAATAATGTCATGTATTTTTAAGTACTAAATTTAAAAATGACATTTAAATAAGAATATGATAACAATATATTATTTATATATATATATTAAATTAATTATTTAATATTAATATTCATAAGTTTATTATTATAAAAAAATTAATATACATATAAAATTCAAATAAATATTTTAATATCAACAGTGTAGTAATTAAAAATATTAGAAGAAGAATAATTAATTTTATGGCAATTTGTGAAATCATATTTATATTAATTGAACATTTCCTTTATACTAAGAATTTTTTTAGTTATTTTTTATTTGTCATATTATATAAGATTTACCACATATATAATATTATTATATATAATCCATAATATTAACTTTTTCTAAAATAATTTTTGATATTGTATAGTATAAAGAGCACACGATGTTTATAAACATCATTCTTTCAATAATATACGATTTTCATTATATTTTATATTTTCATCGAAAAAATAAATATAAAAACATTAAAATATGAATTAGATTAAAACGAAATAACTATTTCTATTATAATATCTAAATTATTTGTTTTATTATTTTTTTATAAATGATTATTTTTAGTAAAATAATTGTTTTTATGAATCTTATAATTTTTATCGATATATAATTATGACTTATAGGATTAATAAAAAATTTCATTTATCAAAAATGAAATTGAGGAATAAAATTATTAATTATTTAATATTAATTATAACTATATAACCTATATCTATTTTTGGACTATATTATAATGTAATGTTAATTGAAAATATATGAAATCTTGTCATAGAATCAACCATTTTTATGTGGGATTTTATTTTGGAATTACTAAAATTATTTATAAATTTTAATTAATTTAAAATAAATTAATTTATGATCATAAATTTACAATTAATTATAATTGTAAATTATATTAAACATTAAATATGCATTTTTTTTAAAAAAGTTCCATTTGATTAACTGAGATTATTTAAGAAATAATATTTCTCAAATTTTTAGTTTTTTAATTAATCTAATTTCTAATTTTAATCCAAAAGGTTAAAATGATTTAAAATGTATAATATTAATTTTTATATTATATTAATTTATGATTATATTCAATTAACTACCAATGTAAAATTAAATTTTAATAAAACATAAAAATTTAAGAGAATAATCCATAAATACTCCAGTTTTAATCAAAAAAGTGTCTATAAAGAGAATTTCTACCCAATAACACTTCCCCAAAATGTCGATCATTTTAAAATACATCTAAAATAGAATAGTAACATAACATTATTTAAAATTTGATGGTTAATTCCAAAACTACACTATTATTTAAAAAAAATGTTTACACCTCCGCCAATTCAAGACTGACACCCGCTCAAAAATTTTTTATTGAAACTCTTCCAAAAATTCCCTCCTAAAACCCTATCCCATGTCTATAATAGCCACCCCTATTTTTAAAAAGGCCTTCATTTTGAATAAATTTTAAATGATAAAACCAAATCTTCCAACAAGGCTAGAGCATAGTTAGGTCAGAGGGAATTAAAGCTACAGAATTTGGGAAATAAATTGCACAATTTTTGAAATAGTTTTATTATAAACCTAATTTGTATTATGTGGTGTATATTATACCTATTATAGATGTTATTTCATTAAATAAACAGTATTTTTTATAATATAAATTCAATTTTAAACTCTCCCACATTCAATAAATTTTAATATAAATTCTACTAAAATTTTAAGTGGCATTTATAACTCCCTTCATTTCCATGAGTTATAATCACTCCTATTTGACTATTATATTTCAAGAAAAATTTATCATAACATGTTATTATGATATATTATATCTCTATATTATTTTATGGTTAGTTCATCTACCAAACCATACTCCAGATCCTCATTGATTCTATTTTTATTTTATGAAAATGAGTATTTTATAATAACAATTACAATTTCATTTATTGGATTTTTCTCTCAAATGCAGGTAGTTTCATCCCTCCAATATTCTCCATTACATACTGAAAACTAAAAACCTTTTAATTTCAAATTTTAATATTATTAATCTTTATTCATTTTAAAATGTATTTTTCATTATCTTTTTAATGATATAAGTTTCTGAAAAATACATGTTAACATATTTAAATGGGGTTTCTATTCTATGATATTATATTTTTCATTAATGCATTAAATTGTTTTCATATGTTTAATTTATTTACATGATGTCATTATTAATATATTTTTTTCATATGTTTTTTGTTTTTCCTTTTATATTCATAAAACATGATTTTTTAAAATCCACATGAAAATCCCATCATTTTAAGATGGTGTTAAGAAAAAAATTTAAGAGAAGTAAAATCTTTTTTACATATCTTACATTTTATAGGTATTCATTTCCAATAGTGTAATCGTTAATAAATCACCTTATATGTCTCTCTCTTCAATACCCATATTTTTATTTTATATTTTTCCCATCAAATATCATTTTTTCTTATATACCATTTTTAGGATTTTTGAAACCCATTTAATTATCAATTACTATTTATCACTGGATGAATTAATTAATTTTTACGTAGAAACCCAATGAATGAATTATTATGGCTGGGGTCATATATTTCACTCCCATGTCTTCATCTATGTTTATTTCTCTTCAAATGAAAAGGCCATATAGATTTATTAATCCCAATATAATTTCTGTAGGTTAGGATTCCTCCCATGCCAAAGTGTACATGGACGGATTTTTCAAAATCTAAAGGATACATATGTAATGACCCATAAAATTTATTAATGGGATTAAATTTTATAAGAATAAATTCCATATTATGAAATGTATTATTAGATAACCTGTTACCTAAATTGTTTTTGAGCATCATAATATATGAAAATAATTTTTCTATGATGAACATAAAATATTAAAGAATCGTAATGTTTGATAATACAAAATCTATATAGTGATTGTTAATAATTATATTTATTATTATTTTAGATATTGTATATTTCACATAGACAAAGGATGTAATGGCCTTGACTAGTATAATCAAACCACATGAATCCCATTTATCATATCTTATGAGGGAGATAGAATCAATGGATTTTATCCCTGACCAAGAAGATGAAAAAATTGCCTAACTACAACATAATCATAACAATTTATGGGAGATTTTGACATTTACTATGATAAAAAGCCCATGTTTTCAATACCACCCCAAAAAAAGTACGCATATCTCACACATTATCCTAAGGGGGTACACAAGTGTAATAAGAGGTTATATATCAATACCCTAGTACTATGATTTTAATATCAACTTTATAATAAAATATTTAAATTATTTATCCATTTTCACTAATTCTTAATTAACATTATTTCATAATGATTTTAAAAAAATATAATTTGATATGAAAAATAATACATTGTATTTTTTTGGGAAATATACAGTTTCAATTACATCACATTGTTTGTTAAATTAATTATTTTTTAAAATTAATTTTATTTTCATTAAATAATATTAGAAAATAATATTTATTTAATTTTATTATAATATACATTAAAATGTCAAATAAATATTATATAATGTTCAAAATTTTGATTGTTTTATTTAATCTTTTTTTTAATAAGTAAGGATTTTAATTTTGAAGTGGGAATTCTCATATTTTAAAACATATTCCTTGAATAGATATTATAATGGAAATCAATATATCAAAATTTTCCCAATGTGAATTGTTTATATATTTTAACGTGAATCGAATTATTGATTAAAAATTATATACAACAAAAATATATCAAATGTATTATGACATGAAAATCAACCAAAAAAGATATAATAAATAATATAAAATTTATACAGGATTGAAAACATATTTAACCATTAGATTAAATTTTTTGATGTTAGTTGATTAATTTTACACACATACAATTAATCTTAAAAGGCTGATATTTTATTTTGTGGATTATAATATTATTCATTATTATCATAATCCATTACACATCATGAATATCACTATTTTATTGAGTTTAGTTGTTATTCTAACATAATATTGTAATGCACTAATTATTGGTAGAATCCATGTTAAAACACATTATGAAGGTTTCTGTTTTTAATTATTTAAACACTTGTTGTCCAAACAACTATTTTATGAAATAAAAAATGAATACCCCTCCCTTTTTCTTATAAATACCAAACCAATAACCAATTTAACATTACTATAAATCAATTTTAAATGGGGTTCCTTTTCCAAACCCTCTATAAATCCTTCCCTTGATCTTTATAATATCATAATAAGCTCTAATCATGATTTTAGTAACATCCCCTCATGTTAAAGGATTATCTACTTGTCATATTTATTCAATTGTATTCTAAATAATAATAATTTATATTTCCAATTTTTCAGAATGTAATTAATATTTACCCATACCTTTAATGTCCCTATGATGAATATGTAGTGAGATACCACCTTCAAAAATCATTAATACTCTTTGTGAATCTTTTTATAAACCCGTAATTGTATGAAAATTATTCCATTTTTTTAATGCCAAAATTTCTTATTGTGGATACACAAAACCAATTCAACTCAAGAATATTCAAATAGATATACATATCAATAATTTATCTGGGAAATCAAAAAATATAACATGCAATCTTTAGTTATGTGATTAAAAGTTATAAAATATGTTCTTATATTGAATGAATAATGGTGGGAACATATTCATCTATATGAAATAAATGTGACAAGTGGGCCATCAATTATATAGTCATGCAGTATATTGGGTAAGGTTTTTATCTAATGAGAAATAACAAATTGTGAATGATCAGTTTGCCTATAAAATCTCTATTATGATGTCTCTATTTTTAGGTTTGATTTATATGTTTGATATCAGGTTTTGTGTTGTTTCTGAATTCCTAGGATTCTTTGTTATTATTGTTTTATATCTAGAATTTATGTTCATATTTTTTAGTTTATAAGAACCATATTATTAATTATTTAATATTTAATATTTTTACTAATAACCAAGGGATCCTAATGTATCGAGGGGGAATAATTTCAAACCACATAAGGGTGTCCTTTCTATTCAGATCAATACACCTTGGTGAAGATGGATGTTAATCTGGTACAATATGTGAAAAAATAATCTTACATGGATTTTTTTATATAGAATTATGATCTCTTATTTCATCATACCATTTGTAGAGATGTTATGTAAAATTCTCATGGAGGATTAATTGTATATTTATGTGATAAAAATTGGTTATGGGGTGGGGAAGTGATGTCGGAGTGAGCTGATAATAATTGAATATTCTATTTCAATCAATTCCATCTCAAAAACATTAGAATGACCCAAATTATGAACATTAAGCCTGGATCACGCTTCTACATGAATGGATTCACTAATAGTATATAATGAATGAAATGAAATAGTTAAAAAATGTTAGAATTATTGAAAATACTTCCACCTATATAAGACCAAGATATCATAGACCGTAAATATTGAGTGTGAGTCCCCTATTGGTTGGGTTCCAATTAATCAAACTACCATATAAGAGTGGACTATAAAATGATTTTAATATCACCTAATAAAAATTATCATTATCATTGAGATTGATTCCAATAATATTTTCCATAGAGTCATATGGTCCTACACCATGTTTTATGATTTTACATCAAGAGAAACCATGTTACTAGTGTTTCCTTTATGTATGGGCATATTCCTAATGATTTAGATACACCAACAACCAAATACAAAGTTGACTTAAAGCACATTATTCTCATGATTTGGGATTCATACACAATAGAATAAGAGATTAAAGAGGTCAATGTTGTAATCCTACTAGAATCCATATCCTATAACTATGGTTCTATGTATTTTTTCATATTCCAAAAGTTATTTCTTACTATTGCAACCCCACTAGAAAAGATGGATATAGATTCATCAATTAAAATGATTAATATGGAAATTAATGAATTCCATGTATATAATATATCAAATATCATTTTTTTGTGATGAATTTCACATTATTACCTATTATACTGACATTAATGGAATTTAATGCAATTCTAGGTATGGATTGGAATTATTTTTATAGATCAAAGAAAAATGTGAAGGAGAAGAAAATATCCCTCATTATCATGAATAATCCTTAGATTATTTATTAGTGTAATATAGATAATGGATCAATGATAGAATCATAATCTCAATAAAGTATATTGTTGCTATATGAGAATGAGTATCTAGATCAATTGATTGAGAATAATGAATATATCATCCTTGATGACATTAATTTTGAACGGGAATTTGGTAATTCATTTCTTGAATAATTTCATAGTCTTCTCTCTAATTATGATGATGAGCTCTCGAAAAAACAAATCTCTAGATCATTTCAAATATTAATGACACCATATAAAATGTCTATTTTCAAACATTAAAATACGAAGACGAAACTAAAAAATATATAAATGAAGGGTTTATACTCCTGTGTGACTCACCTTGAGGTGTTATGATCATTTTTTCAATAATTAGGATTGGCCAATACACATATAAATTGAATATAATGAGCCCAATATTCCATGTTAAAGAACATTTATCCTATATCTCATATTGATAGATTTTTTTAATAAGATAAAGGGATTTTATTACTTATCAAAGGATTATTTTGTGTTCATATATTGTCATGAGATTGTGATTATGCATAGTATCCCCAAGATAGGTTTTCGTACAAAGAAATCAAACTTCATGTTGATAATTATTTCATTTGGAGCCAATATTGTTTTATAAATATTCATGGACATGATTAATAGTGTTTTTATTGATTACCTACCCAATTAATTTATTGATATATCATATACATATGTACTCTACAATAATGGATCATAATGAATTGTATAGGAATAATTTAAATAAGACCATAACAAAGGAAAATTTCAATTTTAATTATAGTAAATTAGAATTTTTAGTGGAATATGTAACATTCATGTGGCATGTTATCCCAGGAAAATGGATATCTATAAATCCTTTGAAGAGAGTGTAAATTTAAGAATGACCTAGGAAAACATCAATGATGGAGATCCATAGTGTCCTGGGATTATCAAGGAAATATATTTGATCTTTGAGAGACTTCACATTATATTGATTCCTATTAAACAATGTAGCATATATGGGAGATATATTTCTATATAATTATGAATGTGATGGGGTAATTTACGAATTAATATTGTTGTAACACACTACACACATGATCACATTACCCACCAATATGGGATGATTTTTTATTTGTAATAATGCATTCAATTTTTTTTGGGATGTGTTCTCATGAAAAATGAAAAAAAGTATAACATATTCCTCTTTAAAACTAACTATCAAGGAGTAGAACTAGAAAACTCATGATATTATGTTTTCTTCATTGATCTTTTTGTTAAATATTTGGGTACATTATCTCTATGGGGTTAATTGTTACATATATACAATTTATAAAATCCTCTACTGTATATTAAAAAAATAATATCAATATGATATAACGATGGTGGTCAATACCTATAGTGACCTATATACTTCATAGACAAATATATAATCCAATTTTATAATTATTCTCTATATAGCATGATGATCCACAATAAAATCTTATTGTTCATGTTCCATCAAAAAAATTGACACATAATTTTTTTTAATAAGTTAACCACATTATATCCCTCCTATTTCTTCATAACTAGAACACATCATATAGATATCATACATAATATTGTTCCTCATCAGATGGGAAATAGAAACGTAATAAAGTGTGTCCCATAATTCTCATTATGGATTAATATGTGTGAAATCACTCATCACATAAGAATATCACAACCAAAGGGCACGGTGAAATGAGTAAAACATTTGAAATACATTCCCTTCATATCACATATCACAATTTTTTGTCAAGGATTAAAGGCTGGTAGTTGCTAAGACATTAAATATAAAGAAATAAAACAACATATTCCATGGGATCATAACATTGTCACAATACATGGAATTGTGGTATACACATTATCATTGAAAACCTTAAGATATGGCTACACAGAGTGACATTCATATCATGATATCCTTGAGGTAACAACTATTATAACTACTTTGGTCAAGGGATAACATCTTGTGTACCCTCTTTTGGGCTTGAGATGACCTCATGTGGGCCCTTTTTGGTCATAGAACATTAATCATTATCCAATTTATTAAAGAGATATAAAACTCCCCATTCATAGATAATTAAATTAATATTTACATTTACCCCAATATCACTGAAAATTCATCGTATCAGAACCCATGAAAAGTAATCAATTTCATAAAAATTTATTCATATTATAATCTATGGAAAAGGAATGAGTTTTATAACCATTTTATCATTTCATTATATCATAACCTATAAAAAAGGAATAGGTTTAATTAAAAGTTTTCATCATTAAATAAAACAACTTAGATAAATAATAACGATTATATTCATGTATCATATCCCCACTATATCATAAGTTAAATAATTAGTTTCTATATATGATGAATATAAAAACCAATATAATAAAATTAAATCATTCATAGGGAAAACATTCTGTCAATTTTTAAATTAATAATAAAAAATTATAAAAATTCAATAATATTATGGAAAAAAGAATTTGATAAAAATATCCATTGAAACATTAAAGTGAATTTGAAAACTATTGTGAAGTCCTGATGATAGGAAATTTTTTTCTTGAAGTATATGTTCAAAAAATTCCATTAATTCTTTTGTAAAAAAATTATAAATATCCTCATATGGAATATGAATAGATGATTCCTACGAAAAATATTTCATAAAAATTATATAATGGTAAAAAAATAATTAAAAAATACACCGAAAATATTAAAACCCATTTAATTTTTTTAAGAAGATAATGACATGAATGAAATATTATTTTTTAGATGAACGTAGAAATGATGTCAATTTTCCATAAAAATAGTCTTTCAGAATTTTGATCACTATTGTTGAGTAAAACAAAAAAAAATAATTTCTTTTCTAGGGAAAAAGTGGATAAATTTTTTAAATAGTCTCATTATATTTGGATCAATATATTTCTTCATCAAAAAAATAATCACAACCATTCTTGATAAACAATTAGATTAAAATGAACAAAATTAAAAAAGATGGTAACTTTTGAATCATAATCCCAATGAAATAAAAAAACTCTTGTACATGTATATATAATTTTTTAGTAATAAAAAAATTCATGTGTAGTATATAAAATACATAATATAAACAAGTGATGTGTGAGGATTGTGTCCCATAAAAATAAAAGTGATATGAAAATCACTTACCTTGAGTTTCACCATCGGCTAATTCATTTTAACATCCGATTTAAAAAATTTAAATTTACTATAAATACATAAAATAACAACATAAATGATTTTTATAACATATATACTAATTAAATATGTAAATATATAATAGTCCATTATGGTATAGATAGAAAATTATTTATAACATTCATGGCTATTATAGGCCATAAGTAGGTAAGAATACTACATCAACTATTCAATGGATTGTAAAAATAATAGAAAATAATAACTAATAATTATAGAATAAATATTATAGAATATAAATAAAACATAATTTATATATATATACTCCCTACAAACTAGGTAAAATAGAAATGGAAAAAAAACACTTCGCTTTGTGAATGTGGTAGACCACACATACGCAAGATAAATGTTATTATTTTCATCAGTTTGGAGGGTAAGGAGTTAGATATGAAATTATCATTTAATAAGAATAATTATTTCATTATTATAATATATATAATCTATATCCATCAAAATAATCTTCTATTAACCATGATGATGAAATGGTACCTTCATAGGGATACAATAAGTCGTATGTATGCCCATTTGTTATTTTTACTTCCCATTTGAATGAGTAATGGTGGATAATGGAAGATCCATAATAGTAATTAAATTTTTTCATATTTAGATTACTAATGCTATTATTTTATGATAAATATTACATATTAATATTATATAGAAAAACAAATAAATTAAATGAACATAGGTAAGAATTAAACATCTCTTTCAGAAGATATCCTTTACGATAATTTATTACAGAACATAATTATTGAATTTTGGGGAGATAAAACCTCCAAAAAATTTAGATTATTCATTGAAGATAATTATTTTGGGTATTTTCATGAAGGATGGCTCAAATTGGTGTGATGAATAGAAATAATGGGTGACATTTTATTATAGTGGGAGAAGACACACTTATAATTTCTTGAAAGATTAAATTATAAAAAATCCATTTACAATCTAAATTGTTCCAAATTAAAATTAATGAATAAGGTAATGACATTTAAAAAACCCAATTATCCCATTATTTTTCTTTTAAATTATTTATAAGTTGTTTTTAAATTTAAAAATAATAGTTTTGATAAAATTTCATTAATTTTGATTCTGACACAATTAACATAATTTTATATAAAAGGAATGAAGAAATAGTTTATATTATAATATAATTTACTAAAATATAAATATTATTTAATTTTTATCAATAAAATTATTGTAACAATTATCGTATTCAAATTATATAAATTATGTTATTTTTAAATTTAATTAATATATTTTTTTATTAATTTTAGGAATACTTTATCAATGTTGCATTTGATTTTTTGGATAGTATATAATTAAAAAAAATAAAAATAAATTTATATATTTAAAATAATGAAATTAATCAGAAAATAAATATTTGGATTCATTATTAAATATTTTTTCCTTTTGTGAATACAAAACTGATATTTACAACTAATAGTGTGAGACTTTGTAACATTCATTGATTAAAATATAATATATGTAATTTTCATGGACAAGTGTCCATTAAACCAAAAATATTTAATGTTAAGGTGATAAATATGTAATTAAATTTTTGTAGTAATAATTAATATGAAAAATTATGGCCATTTCACTATGGTTTAACTATGATTTTCTTGATATACACAATACTGAGGCAATAAATGTTATCATGGTTACTATTCAAATTTAGTAACAATTGAAAAATATACCAAATATGATCATCATTATCCTATGTATCAAATTAAAATTTTGAAGTTAATTACCTTTATATTGTATTAATTATTTAAAACATATGTGTGAAAAACACGATAGAACAAAATTTTTAGAAAAATAATGTTTTAAGCCCAAAAGATGATTAATTTTTACCACATGAAAAGTAATATAATATGCACATGTGTAAAAAAATTATTGAATATATTATATAAAAAACTGATTTAATCATTCATCAATAATTTTAGTATAAATTTATTAAAATACAATTCATGGAAAAATAGTTATTCATAAAAATATCTCATTTATTTTCCAATGATTATAATTTTCATTTATAATTAATTATCATCAAATTCAATAATTATATAAATATATAAACAATAAATTTGTATTTTTTACCCACTCTTATTAAAACACGCTAATCTTATGTATAGGTGATAACATGTAATGATAATATTATAATAATATATTGTTGTCTATTTAGACTTGGTTTTCCATGTTCCAAAAATATATTGAAGAAATAAATCTTGTCGAAAAAATCGAATGAAATATTCTGCTAAATTCTGACCCCACATAAATATGAATATCCCCGAAACAAATTATAGTTTGATACAAACTAATGTGGTTAACCCTGTTTTATTATACCATTAGTTTCCCACATAGCTTTATAAAAATTTTGGATTCGCAAAAAAACATTGATCGGGTGAGTTTTCTATTTTCCTAGAACATTATCTTTGTGATCATGATTATCCCCTAGATATTCCTCAAAATAGAGAACATTCTCTTGTTGTGTGACCTATAAATTCAATAAATGTGAAAAATAAACAATGTACTTCTTTAAGAGTTATACAAGTATCATGTTATGATCTTCAGAAAGATTTATTACAAGACCCAATTATATGATACCGTACTAACAATATCAATATTTTTAAATTGAATGATATATCTATGGCATAGTTTTTCATTAAATATGAATCTCATCACCCAATTAATAAAAGATATTTATAAATACCCATTTTTAAAAACATTCTATTCAAAATATTTCTGATTATTTCTATCATTGGACTTTTACCAACATTGAGGTACAATTATATGATATTGAAAGGCTCTATCCATTTATTTAATTTCCTTAACTTTATTAGATCCCAATATATTTCTTTCACATACTACATTATAGAACATTCATTTTTTTTACTTTCCCCCATAGAGGGACTCATTATGAAATATCTAAATGATTGTGTGAGAGTTATTGATTAATGAACATTCCACCAAAGGAAGGAGTTAATCCAAACATCCTTTGAATTCAATAAAAAATATCTCAATATGACTTCTATATTTTTAATATTTTTCTTAGAAAAACCATCTTCCATATGATTATACACCATAATGAAACAAAAAACATTCCATAGCCTACTGAATACTATTCTGGAAAGATAATGTAATATTAGGATCTTTGTACCGTACACTAGTATATAGAACTCCATAAAACCTTACAACATCGATAATATATATTTTGGAAAGCTATTTTATAGATAAATATTCTCTCTTGGGAATTAATTATCTTAATTTTTTTTGGGATCGACTACAACCCTTATAGATTTATTATTTTAAAATAGTTTGGGGAGACTAATGAAAACATCAATGGTGATATTTTTCCATTTCCAATTTTTTGTAGGTAAATATTGTAACATCACTATATAAAATTATATATTATTATAAACTTTCTGAGATTCCATGAATGAAGATAAAAATAAAATTATACATATATTTATAACATTCCACCATAAATACTCATTCAAATATATAGACATATCAAAACATCCCCGATGAATCGAGAATGAAAAACAATAAGATTAATCCAAGATATCCTACTTCAAATATGATATTAAGAGCATACAAATGTGGTTTTTTATTTTTGTCACTCAATCAAAATTAAGGCTGAAATAAGGTACATTTCATACATTCTTCTATATCTATAAAATTACCATCTACAAACTCTTTAATCCTAAAATGGATTGATATGTAAACAATCATTTGAGCTAGATCACATATCTTCCATTAAAATAATATTTCTATCTCTGTCATATTCAAAAATAATAATATTGGATCCTTTTTATCAATATCATATGTAATGTAGCTTGAACATATTAATATAAACCCATGTCCACCTTGTTTCCTTTCCTATGGTTTTAATGTATAGAGATGTAATACTATTTAATCATCTATAACCATCTTCTTTGGTTCATATTCCATCCATTTTGAGTCAATAAATTTCGTAATCATTTTTCTCAGTACATATATCCCCTTTCAATATTAATATAATTACATTACATCTTTAATGAAACTATTTATGAATCTAACACTACATCTTGATTTGCGTAATTTGTTTATCGAACCTTTAATTTTCAAGAGGCATAAGATATAAACATATCATTTTATAGAGTTAACATCTGTATACCTTCTTATTATAATCACTGTAGATTAAAACCCCTTCTCTACTATATACTAACTCAATCATAGGTGTGATGAATAGAATTATATCAAGGACTTGAAACATTCCACAAATTCATCTATCCAGTGGATGATATCTCTCTTTTCAGTTTTATAATGGAGTGGATTGGAAATCCTTGAAATATTATCCCCAAAAAGGTTATAATTTCCATCCAATCCAAGGGTTATATGGATCATAGTAACTATGGAAGGTATATTGTAAATTTTAAGACCTTCCATAATCTATATATCTATAGATAAACCCATGAATGATATAATATAATTCTAAAATGATATATTCAATAGCTAAAAATTATATTGTAAAGTTTGAGTGCATCTTCACCATATTTGGGGTCTTCAATAAAATACTCAAGAGATCTAATTAATATTACATATTATTAAAATATATCAAAATATAATCTATAATGACTAAAATAAACTAATTATAGAAATATATAAAGACTCTATTCAATAAATAAAAAATGGTTGAGGGGAATTAGTGAAACCAAAATGAATAAACTATTTTTCTTAATGTCCATACCATGATCAGAATGATCTACTGGGTACACCATTTTTATTGACCCTAAATTTATGATATCCATAATAAAGGATAATAAATTAAATTTATTGAACTCTGCATAAATGATTGAGAAATTTAACAATAATGGGTGTAAGATTCATTTTCTTGATTTTAATATTGTAATGTATCCAATAATCATTTTAGAGTCACAATGATCCATAATTCTTCATAAAAAAATAGGTACCCCCAAAGATGTAATGCATGACTAAATGGATCCGATGTCAATGCTCTCCATTTTAGAATTCCTAAAACTCAATATAATCAATTAGAGATAGAGTATTTGAAATTAATTTTAGACCCGGAATGAGTTCTATGGAAAAATAAACATCACAATTTAGTTGAATTCCTAGTAACACTTTTGAAAATTTATTGAAAAATTAATTCAGAATAGGTGTATCACTGATTTTTTGTTCTTATATAACCATATGAAAAAAAAATTGATTTTGAATTTTAATTAGTACACTTACATTGGATTCCAATTCCATAGGATAATCAAATTTATCATCATATTGATATAAAATCATATACAAGTTTATAATATCAAACATAACATCCCTTATTTGGAAATCGGTTTGGTTTTTCTACAGAAAGCCAATCTATTACCAAATTAACATTTAAATAAACCCAGAGAGTGATAAAAAGGTTTTCAAGAACCAAATTATCATATACATAATATAGAGATAAATCATAAACGTGGGATATGATAAATGTAATGATTGGGGGTTCAATATTAATTCAACTGCTATAAGTTTAGGTGGTACTATTATAACAATAGAAAATTATATAAAAATTATATAGTGAGAAAATCTAGAAATATATAATTTATTAGTAGTTCTATAGTGGAATATAAGAGTTCTTTTCAACACTTCATCATCACGCCATTCATCTAAAATTGAAAACACACAATATTTCTACATGATTATAAAAATGTGTGGTTGTTAATGATGATTAAATTCATTATCCATCAGATTATAGAACAATTTATAATAATTCCCATACTCCTGCAATTTGAAAGAGTGGTTTTTGTTTTCTTTATTCTATAATGATTTCTATTTATTCATAAATTAGAAAAAAATATTCACATCCTCTCATAATTCAGTCACCCAATGGCCATACATTCAAACCAAAAAAAATTTATTATTCCCCATAGGATAATTTTCTCAATTTTTCATTCCAACAATTTATAATAGAGGATATCTCATATTTATCTCTACAAATTTTATAGAGTATCCATTGAATTTTTTATCTCATTTCTTTTGAAAACCATGAGATTTGGGACTAAATCCAATATGTATTTCCACTTTCAAAGCCAATCAAATGATATTTTCCTAGAAATCAATGTCCTTTACACTAAATTTTTTTGGTGATTTGTTTTTATTGTATTGTTGAATCAGTTGACCTTAAATTTCAGGTATAGGATAATTATATAAGTTTACCTCACATGTCTGGTAAAATTTATCTCAATTATACCATTGGGTAAATCATTATCAAGATTTATCACAATTAATTATTCATCTATTATTGTTCAAGGAATATGAGGAATGATATCTTAAGAAAAATATCTCTTAATTTCATCTCACTCTATAGAGTCAATTATATAATGTTCTATCATGTACATAACAAGAGTTCACCGTTGATCTATTTGACATTCCAACTGATAAAAATAAAAATAAAATTTTCTTGATCTGAATACCGGAGAACATGAAATATAATTTTTATGTTTCTTATCATTTTTTCATAATTAGTTAGATTATAATACAAACTAAAAGATAGTTTAAATTTATTCATTAAGGAATAATATTAATGTTATTCCCAGTATTACTAATTAGGATTCTAAATGGGATTAAAATATTCAGAACCTTGTAGAGAATATAAATTATATTTTTTGTACCACCCCTAATTTTTTTACTCATGAGGGAAATAATTAAAGTGTTCATTTCCTTCAACATTAACATGAATACCTCAGGTTCTACCAATTAAAAAAACAAAAATCATATTGTGATCTGTATTAATTAGATAGGGAAACCCAATAATATTGTAAAATCATTTACAATATATATAAATCAAGAATAAATTTTTAACTATATAAAATGTTATTTCTAACCTTGTTAATTCATGAATATTACAAAAATTATGAATTTATCCTATGATTTTACATACCCCTAGGGTTGTCACTAATATTTCCCCATCCTATCTTCTAAAGGATAACTAGTACTTTCTATTATACCAACTATATCGACTGATAGTTTTCTAACATAAATATCACATAATAATATGTGACTATAATTTAAATAACATGATGATCCATTCTAGAATCATGTAGTTCCAGTACCATTCCAAAAAATTGATCAATAAACAATAGGTTTTAGGTGAAATACTTTGTGTCCCACTTAGTTCTTTATTAAAATGATTCTACTAAGAAATATCATATACAATACCATTATATATAACATAGGGAAATGAAGCATAAGAAAAGGTGAGATATAATTCTAAGTAATATTAAAAAATGTAGATATATATGGTCAAAAAAAATAACATGAGAAAACGTTTATCAAAACATGAACATGGTTTTTGAAATCAATGTTCATGAAAAAAAATATTATAATAAGGATTCATGTAATAATCTATGGATGTTCCGAAGACATGATTCATAATGGAATCAATAAAAATGATCCAAGAGAGCCTAACATTTGACTAATACATGGAAATTTTTCATAAACATATGAATATAAAACCTAATATAAATACTAAACAATAAGAAATTTATAACATGTTTTTCTGTGGGATAACCACACAGGTACCTATATTGGCCTTGTGATAAACATCAATGGGCCAAAATTGTTGTTTTTTATAACCGTTTGTGTACCCTTTTAGTTCAAATTACAAGTAATAATTTCACAATGTATTGGAAGAAGTTATAGGCCCCACCTGTCGCATGGACAAAATCATACAAATTTATACCATAAGATCATAAAAAATATTAATATTATAACCAATTAATCATAATAGGTTTCAGGAAAATTTTATGAAAACATAACAAAAGAAAACATAATGGGTTTGATTAAAATTTCCTCATTTTATCGAAACATAACATGTATAAAAGTAATGTGTTTAATAAAAATAATATCTTGATAATCATAATGTATAAAAATAAATAATATTGATCGAATCCATGTAAAATATACACAATAGATAACAATTAAAATAATCTTTTATTATCATTGACTAATATAAATATCATTAAAATGTCATTAAAATTTATTGATTAAAATATCCTTTCAATTTTGATCTCACGACATTAATTTCCCAAGAGAATCCAAAATATTATAGATAATAATTTCATTGATTGAAACCTTGAAATTTTTTAAGGTATTATTGTAAGGACTCGGCCCCCGAATGCCTGGAGTCGCTGCCCAAGAGGCATGATGTACTAAATTTTATTACAATAATTTACAAATAATACATCATGTACAATTATTATAGAGGATCGTGAGGTTTTGGTTCTGGGAAACCAGCTGCTTCGGAAAAACTTCTTTATTAAAAAAACCACACCTGAAAATTTTTTAAAACAAATACATAGTGTGAGAAAAGTACACCCAGTAAGTGGTTTTAAAACAACATGAAAATAATCATTATTTACTGAAAAGATAAAATAGTATTCTTGAAAATAAACATAATCATTGGTAAATTAATTTTCTTAAAAAACTATTAAAATAACATCTAGTCATGATCAGAGTACAAAGTTCCTATTGCGGAAATAAAATGATTGTATAATACATGACCATTAACCACATGTAGGTTAATGAATACTACTATCAAGATAGTTCTAAGTGCACAAATCATAATAAAAATGTTGTAATGGTGAACATAACTAGTGATCATATCATGATGTCCTTATCCATATCTTTTCACATGTAATAACATAATGCTGATCTTAAATGGATCAAGTCCAGAACTACTGTGACATATCGTGTCATTCCATTAATTCACTCTGTGCATACAAAATGCTCTGAACCAGGGATATCCTATTAGTTGGAAAATACAATGGTTAGTTAATTACTAAAACAATAAGAGGAGGGTATAATACCAGACTGTGTCAAGGCGTCGTGTCAAAACCATGATCATCTATATCCAGGAGTTTCACCTGAACTGTCTATGTCCAGGAATTTCACCTGAATTGTAACTGTTTTCAGGCCTTGTTCTATGACTCGGTTTTGTCTCATGAGACCTATTGATGCATCGAGGGGCTATTGCGGGCCCCACACATCACATAATTAGTCCAATATAATCCTCTTATGTATTATGGGGCTATGTATCCAAGGCGTCCCATACCGCATTGGATACCCATTTTAAAGTGATTTTATTTGGGGTGTCTCATACCACCCCAAATACTGGGTTCTTATATTCATTATTATTATTCGATGATTAATCAATCAAATAAAAATATGAAATGATATTTACAGAAGAAATATTTTCATTAAATATGACATTATAACATGAATCATTTCTAGGTTGATAAGAGCTAAGTTTCAAATATGTGAATTAATGCTATTAATTTCAGGTACACGATTCCATTAATTTAACTCATCAAAGCGCATAAAATGATGGATGATTAGGTTTTTTCACATGAGGTGATTAGTTATGACATCCTTAAAATTAGTATATCACAAAAATGAAATACTTAAGGAAATACATTTGCCATTAATTATTGCGATTAACATGTTATCGAACATACAAATAAATTAAACCATAACTTGATTAACTACTAACATTAACCGCAACAGGTTTATCATAAAAAATGAATACTTAGAACATGATAACAAGATCCCATAAACCCATAATCCTATAATATTTATTTTAATTCATAAAACACAACATGGGTTAAAGTGAATATAATTTCTTTAATTAGGAATGCTTATTAGGGAAGCATATATGTTGGCTTAAAATCCTACATGTATCATATTACAAACAAAGTCCTGATAATTATTAATTGAAATGAGGGTTTATGAAAATAAACCTAAAACATATATTTTACATAACTATATATACTCAATGTGTATATATGGGTTCGTACACAATTTAATCATGGTCCATTAAATTTCTTTAAGATTAGAATACCCCTGTCTAGTAACCATTAAATTGATTAAAACCAAAACTTATAATGTTTATTATCCATGAAACCAAATGCTCATAACTATATAAAAATGATGTTTTTATACTATAACATTGATTCACTTAGACCCTAAACCCTATTTTCCATTTAAATTATTATTTAAATATGAGTATTCATATATTAAAAACCATAATTAATTTGTATTAAAATAGATAGGCATATGAGTATTTATATATATATATATACATATAAAGTTTACATAAAGGATTTGTAGACTAAAGTAGATTCAAAATAACATATATAGGTACGTAAATCATATCATACAATAATAAAATATTTGAAAATATTAGGAATAGATTTGAATATAGCAATACATATATTTACATAAATACATAAACACCTGATTACACATATCATATAAAAATGATTTTCTTAAATGAAAATCCTTTCAAAATTAAACTTTATATAGATACATGAGTGCATACCTCATGAAAAATCTCCTTGTTAATAGATAGGATTTGAGCTATACATGCATGTTTTAAAATTACATATATATAATATCATGTGTAACACAGGTTGTGAAACAAAACTAAAAAAACCTTCAACCCATTTTAAGATCACTCCACGAGACCCAAACACCAAATTTTTATAAAAAAAGGAGAAGGTCAACTGAAATAAAGGAAAAAGTCTATATATATACATATATATATATATATCTGATTATACACCGTGTTTATATAATAGGGTCAGCTTTATAAAAATGAAAAAAAAAGATTAATCCCCTTACACAGAAACCAAAAACTTCTATGATCTTCATTAAGTACATTTAATACCAAGAGGATTGATACATACATATATATATATATATGAATTTACAAAACATTGCACACAGAACTACATATTATAGGTTTTATAAAACTGAATGATTAATTTAAACCCTTACATCTGGTATTAGAAAAGCTTGGAAGAGATGGGGTGACCTGTGGTGCTCTCGCAGTGCTTCAGGATGAAAAGACAAGGTGAAATCATCCTGTTTACCGAGGGAAAAGGAGAGGAGACTTAAAGAGATGGATGAAGAATAATGTGAGGTCGTCGAGGGAATCCATGTTCAAGCAGTAAAGGGTCGGTGCCAACACCGTGGAAAGAGGGGGTGAGAATGGGTCCACTATCGGCCTAAGCAAATAATAACGGAGAAATTGGTTACTAGTGCGTGGCATGCACGAGGAAGAAGAAAGAAAACATAGGGGAGAGATATGAAAATAAATGGATGGCCACAATCAACACTGGATGGATCTAATGGTCAAGTAAAAGGAAGAATATGATTTGAGTATTTAAAAATATTGGGCGGCTGAGATTAAGTCTAGATTTGATCGGACTGCTTGGGAACAAAGCGGCATTTAAAAAAAAGTGAACGGATGGGATTAGATCACAAAGGATCGAACGGTTCCCAAAACAAGGGGATATTTCGTGGTCGATTAAGGGTTGAACTTGGGATCGTTTTCGACGGTTGAGATTGTGCGATGATATATCCAACGCCCAAGATCTCGTTTTAGCTGTAAAATCTATTCCCACATCGAAACGAAACAATTTTTGGGCGCAGCTTATAAGCCTCAACGCTTCTGACCCACAACAATAACACACAAACACACACTCCACGAGGCCTTATATACCCCCCCCCCCCCATGGGCTTCGGCCCACCCATACACCCTGCGCATTGCAGGACTTATACACGGGCATGTGTGTGTGTGCTGGTACCTAGCACGAGCTATGCTCGGGCTCCGGCTCTCCTCCAAGCATACACTCGTGACACCCCAGGTCGCCACCATGGGTGTCCAGGGGACTGGCCTTGACCTTGAGGGCTCAGCCTCCAGGCTTCCCACATTTGGATGGTACCCTTATATTTTTTTTAAAAAAATGATCTCTTATATTTGAAAACAAAATGCACATTCATTTAATCATATATGTTATTTTTAAAAAAATAAGTATCTATTAACATAAGTTATAATAATTAATTAGAACATTAATAATTCCTATTAAACTATTCAAAAGTGTAAAGGTTTTATAAAACTAGGGTTCAAAGTTCATAAAATACTTCTATGTTGAAAACAAGGTTTAATTTAGTTACAAAATTACATTAGGGTTTGTGAAAGTAACTAGGTTCAAAAAAGTATTCTTTTATTTTCAAAACTATGACATTTAAAGACATAATTTCAAAATATAAAATGAAATTATAAAAGGGTTATAAAACCCATGTTTTTCATAAAGAAGATAAACTTCATTACTTTTAAAAATAAAAACCCTTTTAACCAATGGTCATGGAAATTCAAAGACCAAATGGCTACATAAAATGTAATAATCAAATTGGAGTCATATAAAACCTGGTCTTGGGGTGTCTTAAACATATGGTGATTGAAGGAGAAGGAGATGATGGTTCAAGTCATTACATTGGTGCTCAATGCGGATATAGTGGCCTTGGTCGTTCTTTTGTTTGTTTTGGCGGAAAGTAAAGACCACTATCGTTTACTCGGGGTTCTTGTTGTTTTGAGAGGTCTTCTTGTAATCATAATAGGATTTTTATTTGGTATCTATGGTTAGTTTAATTTCCCGTTTTACCTCAGTGTATTGTAGTTACTATGGTATTACTATTTGAATAAAGATTATTTTGTTCATTTTGTGTTTTATCTCTATTTCATTATTACTTTTTGTAAGTAACTAGTTTGTTCGATTAAAGGGTGACATAGCAATATAAAATTTTCTTCTACAAAAAACACAGATGTTTGGGATGATACATTATTCCCCCTTCAAATAATTCTATCCTCGTAATTCTATTCATAAAAAGAAAACCCCCCAGTCGATCAATATTACCAAAACAGATGATTTGGCTCGGTCAACGGAATACCCAAGTTGGTACACAGTTCTTCTGCTTCACTAGCTGAGATAAACCTTTATGACCCACCAGATAAAACGGATGATTTGGATTGTGCGGTAAAAATCTCTGAAGTGTCCGAATGGAAATGTTCCCTGATGACCCGCATGACTATATCACGATCAAGATATTCAAGGGGGATGATGCAGTTGACTAAACTATGATTTAAGATTTGGAACATAAAGGCTGCCTTGAGGTGGCCATCTTGGGAAACTATAAGGAAACATGATCTAGAAGAAATGTTTTCCGCCAGAGTAAAACACTGAAAAAGGCCTTCGTAGTATCTCCCCATTCGCCTATAGTAGGGGAGTTGGTTGGTTGTGATGAGATGGAAAAAATGGTCATTCCCCAAACATGAATGAAGGATTTCAGGGCTGATCGACACGTCAAGAAGGCGTTGACAAGATCCTCGCATCTTTAGGAAAGTTGGATCGTCTATAGTGCATGTTATGATTAAAATAACCTCTACTACCTCGTTAGGTAGAGACGAGATGTTTGTTTGACCATCCATCTGAAAAACAATGTTCATGATAATTCACTCAACAATATAGATAATGTAGAGACAGGAAAGGAAAACAGGTAATGTTTCAATAACACATAAGTTTATATATCAGTGCATGGGTTTCCTTAATGATTTACTACATGAATTCCACATAGATAAGCAAAACTCCCTAACTCCTCAAACCAAACACAAACTGAGCATTCATTGTAAAATTCATGGAGACACCTATGATGTCTCCTAAGTGTAGCATGACGGGTATGAAGTTGGGAAACATTGACATACACTTGTTGCATGTATGGTAGTTAGGTGGACTCATCTTCTAACATCCTGAAGTCCAACAATTGGACCTAGAAGCCGTAGTTTAAAATCTAAAAAAGGTAGCCGCTCGGAGGTCTCTAGCACCAGAAGCATCTTGAAAAGGGTTAAGGATCATAGTGAAAAATTCTTCACCAGTTCTAAATACCTAGAAAAGTCACTCATATTACCTTCCCCGAAGTGCATATGATGGGAATTAGGTCATCATCATAAGGAAGTAATCCATCCACAAACCCCAGTGTAGACTAAGCACATGAGGTGAGTTTGACACATCGTACAGGTGCTTGCATGACATGCGGATATGTGCCTAATTAAGAAAGTTCTATTTAATAGATATAGACACAATGGTCTCTAGGGCCTCAGTGGGAAGTGACAGAAGATTGGTGGATACGTTTCCATCTGGCATATAAAAGTTATAATATAATTACTTAGTTATGCTCAGTCATATATTTATACTACATGATTTCCAAAGCTATCTGAACCTATCATCTGATAACAAATATAAGGACCCGGCCTCGAATGCCCGGAGACGGTTCCCAAGAGGCATGAGGTACTAAAATTTATTACAAAAATTTATAAATAATATATCATGTCCCATTATTACAGAGGATCGTGAGGTCCAGGTTCTCGGAAACCAGTTGCTTCTAAAAAATTAATTTGGTAAAAAAACCATACTTGGAAATTTTCTAAAACAAAAACGTAGGTTGAGAAAAGTATGCCCAGTAAGGGGTTTTAAACCAACATGAAAATAATCTTTCTTTACCAAAATGAAAAAATAGTATTATTGAAAATTAACATAAACATTGAGAAATTAATTATCCTAAAAAAATAATAACATAACATCTAATCATGATCAGAGTACAAAATTCCTATTGGGGAAATTAAATTCTTGTATAATACATGAACATTAACCACATGTAGGGTAATGAATACTACTAGAATGGAAGTTCATAGTACACAAAACCTAATCAAATTGCTGTAATGATGAACATAACTAGTTCACATATCATGATGGCCATATCCTTATCTTTTCACATGTAATAACATAGAGATTCTGTTAAATGTATCATGTCCAGAACTGCTGTGACATATCACGTCATTCCATTAATTCATTTTTTGCATTCAAAAGGCTCTGAACTAGGGATATCGTACTAGTCGAAAAATCACATTTTGGTTAATTACTAAAACATTAAGAGGAGGGTATACATCTAGACTATGTCACGGCCTCGTGCCAAGACCATGATCATCTATGTCCTGGAATTTCACCTGAACGGTCTATGTCCAAGAATTTCACCTGAACTGTAACTATTATCAAGTCTTGTTCCATGACTCTGTTTTTCTCATTAGACCTATCGATGCATCAAGGAGATATTTCGGTCCCCACACAACACATAATCAGTCCAATAAAATCCTCTTATATCTTAGGGGACTAAGTATCCAAGGCGTTCCATTCCGCTTTGGATACCCATTTTAAAGTGATGTTAATTGGGGTGTCCCATACCAATCCAAATAACGGGTTCTTAGATTCATTATTATTATTTAATGATTTATCAAACAAATAAAAATATGAAATGACATTTATAGAAGAAATGATTTCATTAAATATGACATTATAACATGCATCATTTCTACATTGATAAGAGCTATGTTTCAAATATATGAATCTATGTTATTAATTCCAGGTACACAATTCCATTAATTTAACTCATAAAAAGCACATAAAATGATGGATGATTACGGTTTGTAAAATGAGGTGATAAATGATGACATCCTTACAATTATTATATCATGGAAATGAAATACATAAGGAAATACATTTTCCATTAATTATTGTGATTAACATGTCATCGAACTTGCAAATAAATTAAACCATAACTTGATAAACTACTAACATTCACTGCAGCTGGTTTATCATAAAACAATGAATACTTATAACATGATAACATGATCCCATAAACCCATAATCCTCTAATATATATTTAAATTCATAAAACACAACATGGGTAAAAGTCAATATAACTTCTTTAATTAAGCAATCTCATTAGGGAAACATACATGTTGGCTTAAAATCCTATGTGTATCAAAGTATAAACTAAGTCCTGATAATTATTAATCGAAATTAGGGTTTTGTAAAATAAACCTATAACATACATTTTTGATAACCATATATACGCCAAGTGTATATATGGGTTTGTACAAAATTTATTCATGGTCTATTAAATTTCATTAATATTAGAATACCCATGTCCAGTAACCGTTCATTTGATTAAAACCAAAACATATAAGGTTTATTATACATGAAATCAGATGCTCATAACTATATATAAAGGATGATTTTATACTAAAACATAAATTCACTTAGACACCAAAACCTAGTTTTCATTTAAATTATTATTTAAAGATTAGTATTCATCTCTTAAAATCCATTATTATTTTGTAATAAAATATATAGACATATGAGTATTTTGTTCTATATATATACATATAAGGTTTACATAGTATATTTGTAGACTAAAGTAGATTCAAAATAACCTATATAGGTACGTAAATCTTAGTATACAATAATGAAATATTGGGAAATCTTGGTAATAGATTTGATGATAGGAATATATATATATACATGAATACTTAAACACCTGATTACACATATCGTATAAAAATGATTTTCTTAAAATCCAACCCTTTCAAAATTAAACTTTACATAGATACTTGAGTGCATAACTCATGAACAATCCCCCTGGTAAAAAAGAGGATTTGAGCTATACATGCATGTTTTAAAATTATATATATATAACATCATGTATAACACATGTTGGGAAACAAAACTAAAAAAAATCAAACCTTCAACCCATTTTAAGATCACCCCACCAGACCCGAACACCAAATTTTTATTAAAAGATAGGATAAGGTAGAATTGAATATAGAAAAAGGTCAATATATATATACATATATATATCGATTATACACCATGTGTATATAATAGGTTCAGCTTCATAAAAAGGAAAAAAGATTAATCCCCTTACATAAAAACCAAAAACTTTTATGATCTTCATTTAGAACATTTAATACCAAACGGATTGATACATATATATATATATATATATATATATGAATTCACAAAACCATGTACATTGAACTACATATTAAAGGTTTTGTAAAACCGAAAGTTTAATGTAAACCCTTACTTCTGGTATTCGGAGAGCCTGGAGGAGGTGGGGAGACCTGTGGTGCTCTCGTATCACTTCAGGATGGAAAACCAAGGTGCAATTGTCCGGTTTACCGAGGGAAAAGGATATGAGACATAAGGAGAGTGATGAATAAGCAAGTGAGGTCATCGAGGGAATCCAAGGTCAAGAAGTAAATGGTCGGTGCTAACTCCATGGAAAGAGGGGGCAAGAATGGGTCCACTATCAGCCTAGGAAAAGAAAAACAATGGAATAGGTTTCTAGTGCGCGACATGCACGAGGAGGAAGAGGGAAAACCTCCTAGAGAGATTTGAAAATAAATGGATGGCCACAATCAACACTGGCTGGATCGAATGGTTGAGGATAGGGAGGAATATGATTCAAGTATTTAAAATGAACAGATGACTGAGATTATGTCTAGATTTGATCGGATGGCTCAGGAACAAAGCGGCATTTAAAAAAAAGTGAAGGGGTAAGATTAGATCGTAAAGGATCGAACGGTTCCAAAAATGGGGGGATATTATGTGGTTGATTGACGATTGAACCCGGGATTAGTTTTGACGATTGAGATCGCACGTTGAGAGATCCAATGGACAAGATCTCATTTAGGCTAAAAAATATGCTCCCACATCGAAAGGAACTGTTTTTTGGGCGTGGATTATAAGATTCAACGCTCTTACCTCACAGTAATAACACACGCACACACTCCATGGGGCCTTATACATGCCCCCCCCCCCCCCCCCCGTGGGCTTCGGCCCACCCATACACCCAACGTACCGCAGGCCTTATGCACGATCATGTGCATGCATGCTGGAACCTAGCGCGAGTTATGATCGTGCTCTGGATCTCCTCCTATCATGCACTAGAGACACCCCGAGTTGCCACCTTGGGTGTCTAGGGGACTAGACTTGACCGTGAGGGATCAGCCTCAAGGAAACCCTCAGTTGGCTGGTCCCATTATATTTTTTAAAAAAAATGATAACTTATTTTTGAAAACAAAATTCACTTTCATTTAATCATATATGTTATTTTTAAACAATATGTATCTATTAACATAAGTTAAAATAATTAATGAGAACATTAATAATTCATATTAAACAATTAAAAAATTTAATGGTTTTCTAAAACTAGGGTTTATAGTTCATAAAATACTTCTAAGTTGAAAACATGGCCTCATTTAGTTAAAATATTACATTAGGGTTTGTGAAAGCAACTAGGTTCATAAAAGTGTTCTTTTATTTTCAAAACAATGTGATTTAAAGACATAATTTCAAAACATAAAATAAAATTATAAAAGTGTAATAAACCCCATGTTTTTCATAAATAAGATAAACATCATTACATTTAAAAATAAAAACCCTTTTAACCAACGGTCATGGAAATTCAAAGACCCAACGACTACATAAAATGTAACGGTCAAATTGGTGTAATATAAAATCTGGTCTCGGGGTGACTTAAACTCAAGGTGATTAAAGTATAAGGAGAAGATGGTTCAAGTCATTACTTTGGTGTTCACTGTGGCTGCAGTGACCTTGGCTGTTCTTATATTTATTATGGCAAACGTTAAAGACCCTTATAGTTTACTCGGGGTTCTGGTTGTTTAGAGCGGTCTTCCTGTAATCTTAAAAGGGGTTTTAATTGGTATCTAAGGTTAGTTTAATTTATCATTTGACCTCAGTGTATTGTATTTACTATGTTGTTCCTATTTGAATAAAGTGTCTTTCCTTTATTTTGTGTGTTTGATCAATTTCATTATTACTTTTCTTAAGTAACCAGTTTGTTCGATTAAAGGGTGATATAGAAATATAAAATTTACCACTACATAAAACACAGATACTTGGGTTGTTACAATTATTAAATAAATCAACTGCATAAGATGGTTGGAATTTTTTTTCATGTCGTATAAATTTAAAATAAATAATTCATAAATTAGTAACAAAATAAAAAACCACATCATTTTTAAAATTACAAGGGAAATCTATTTAAGTAATTTTTCATATAGTCATAAATAGTGTTAATTGAATTTAAATGACCAAATAATAATATTAAATAACTTCCTTTTATCATTATTGGAAAACATATAAATGCAAGAAAAAATATTTTTTAACGAAGAGAAAAATAAGGTCCCTTTTCATTAACAACATATTTAGGAGCCATTGAGAACATTATGTGTGGAAGATTAAATGAATATTTTTCAAGAAATAACCATAGTTAATGAAATAAAAAATTATTCTTGTCATGTATATTATAATGTTTAATCATAATAAATCTAACAAAAACAATCATGATAAACAATGAGACTATGGCATAAAACCCTTACCAATATGGTTACATTGGAATCAGAAGACCCATAATAGAAATAAAAAAGGATGGATACTTATATCCCATATTTATCATGAGATGAATTATAAAATAAAATAAATACTATTATATAGACCATAGAAAGGAATCTTGTTTCATATAAGGCAGGTTTACCACAAAAATAATAGTTAGATGAAAAATCATTACCGCAAGTTCCAGCTACTTCAAAAGTATTCAAAAATCTTTTTTCATAAAATTATATTTTTATTAATTATATACAATAGTAAAATTCAGGTTTATTATATCAGATATATTCAATATAAATATATACTTTGGGTCATCCATAAATTTAGTGATATAAAATAAATTACACCCTTAATAGAGATAATATGTTTGTTCTAGGAATGAACGTGTTGTTATTTTTAAGTGGATGGAATAAAAGAGAGTTAAATAATAATTACAAATTATATAATAATTATTTTTATCATGTAGATAATATGTATTTATAAAATCCATCCACCATACAATAATTTTATAAATTAATCAAAATTTAAATATCATCCCATCATGGAGGTGGAATTCCACACGTACAAATGAGCGATGTAATCGTTTCCATCAATTTTGTTGGTAAAAAGGAAAAACATATATTTTGGTTATTGAAGCATAATTATGTCATAAATTTCATAAAAACATTTATCCTTTAATAATAAACATCCATGATTTTCGTTTATGGAAAGTTAACTATACAACAATATGGATACAGTAACCTGTATATATGCACAATTGATACTTTAAAAAAATTGATAAAAATATGTTTTATAAGGTCATTTTATTAATTATAATATATTTTAATCATATTTTGGACACCTGTTAATTATTTTATGAAACATACCATATATTTATTGGATGAAAAAGAAGAAATAAATTCAAAGAAATCGGGAAAAATAATTTCCTCTTTTTCGTAGACCTCATTTATATCCATTCATAAAGGACATATGGTAGGAGTTTTGGGGAGATCAAAACCTCTATAACATTTGTAAGGAAGTTTATTTTTCAAATTTTATGGATTATTGAGCCATATAGATCAAAGGGGTGTGATGAATAAAATTAAGGGATGTCATATGATAAGGGATAGAGAGTACACAATTGGAATTTCCTAAAATATTAAATCATTATAAATTCATTATCAATCAAATGGTTCCAAATGGAATATGAATGGAAATTGGATGAAATTGTTTACTATATATTATTCCATTTGTCTGATTATAAAAATATTATGATAATTATTTAACGTATTCAAAGATTATTTTTTATAAATATCATTAATTATAATTTTTGAATAATTGATTTAATTTAACTTAAAATATAAAAATCAATGATTTAATGCGAATATAACACTTTAAAATAACACTAGTATGTCATACTGATAAAAAAAATATTGTAACATGGTATAAAACTTTAATTATATTATATTTTATATTTTTAAAATCAGTTAATTTTTTCTATTAATTGTAGGAATAATGAATCGATGTTGCATTAATAATTAATGTAATTAAATAATTAAAAAAATTGTATATAAATTTATATGAGGAAAATAATATCATTAATATTAATGTTCCTATAATTGTTAATTCCTACAATGTTTTTTTCAATATGTGAATACACAAAATATATTTAAGACTATGAGATTGACAAAGTGTATCTTTTTTATCATAAATATTATAAACTTCATTTTCATGGAAATGTGTCCATTAAATAAATAAATTTAGTGAAAAAAATATGATAAGCCTAAAATTAAATTAATCCAAAAAATTAGGTTGAAAATTATGTTTTTATAAATTAGTTTTATCCAACATTAAACTTATTTACCCTTTATCATGGTTATAAATTTTACCACATTAATAATTCATATTGAAAACAAAGGGACATATTAACCATATTTTAACCTCATGATTATTCTGGTTGAATTAATTTTATCAATATTAATACCTTAATATAGAAGAAATTAATTTTAATTTATGTCTAAAAAACATGGTAGGAACAAATTCTTAGAAAAATATGATTTTTAACAATATTATAATATTTATGTTTATCAAGTGATTAGAAAAAAAATGAGATGACTTTTTAAAATTTTCGATACAATATATTTTATATATATTTAATTCATATAATTATTTAATATTTATAAATTTAATTAAGTTGGAGAAAAAGACATTGAATGAAAAACAATTTCTGAAAAACGTGTTGGGAAATTTAAAAAAAAAATTAATATTTAATTAATTTAAATCCAAATAAATAAATATATAAATTAGTAATAGATAAATTATCATTAGTTAGTTATTCGTATTAATACCCGTCAAATGAATAATATGAAGAAGACATAAATTAAAAATAGTTTAGTAGTATAACACGATTCATTTTGAATTCTCCTTGCATGTCACCCATACTATCGATGAAATAAATATATCTGTAAAAAATGTATTATAAAGTCTCTAGGTGTGACATTGTTGATTAATAATGAGGGTATCTAAATGATTTATCATCCCAATAAGGTGAATAAATTTTAAGATTCTCTATGTCAAATGGATATAATTACACTATCAATTATGATGATTAAATGGGATTATATGAATTTAAAAATGAATAGTTTTGACTTGGGAATAATTAATGAAACATAATACTCTAATTATAAAATAAAAAACACACTTTTGGGATTTAAATAGAATCCACGAGGCCTATAAATATGATAACAAACTATATAAATAGTAATTAAAGATTCTAGTGTTCAATATTTATAGATATAATGATATAATTATTGGAACTCAAATATGATTCACATAAAAAATAGAAAACATATTGAGAACATGGATAATTTGAATAGATAATCCTTAAATATTTATCTCGAAAACAAATAGATGTATAGAGATATAAAGAAAATTTTCTTTTGGGATAATTTAAAGATAGATATTTCAAAAAATAATTCTCAATTATTAGTAAGAAAACAAATCTATGATTAATGACCAGGGAGTAAGGGTATAATGAAATAAATTTCAGTCCATGAATTGAAATTGATAAACATAGCCATGGATTTCATTTTAGGACTCCCCAATACATCTTTTGTTTGAAAAAATGTTAGTGTTTTATTAATCTTCTTTAAAATTAAAGGCTTTTTTTTCTATCATGGAATATTTTTCTCATGGAAAATTTACCATGATATAAAAATGTTAAGTGTAATGACTTTATGGAGTCCAATAATATATTATAACAAGTCGATATCTAATGGTTATAAAATGGTGCTAGAGAATCCTACAAGTACTGCTGGATATAAGGAATATTTTTTATACTAATTATCACCATAATTTGAAGTTTAATCATAAAATAACCATTTATAATTATTTATTATATGATTAGATAATTTTTAATTCATTTAGAGTATATTGGGATTAACATCATCTGCTAGTATATTTCTCATATAAAAATAATTTCCTTTTCAAAATTAAAATGTAACCTAATTGTGCTCTATACTGGATGGGGTTTCGAACAATAATATTTTTTAATTAGTGTGGAGAGATAAATCTGATGTTGACTTATTTTATTTATTATATGACAAACACTATAACCAAATAGGGTAATAGCAGTGGTTTTAGAAAGTTATGGGAATTTTATTTTTTTTAAAATAGCAGCATTCTGTTAAAAACCATAGCAAAATATTTTAATTATTTAAAAAACACTTCCAACTTTCTATAAAAGCCACCTTTAAATCCTCCCTCTCTCCCACTATCCCCCTCAACCAGACACCAAGATGTTTCCCCCCTCACCACCACCTGTTGCACCTTATTGCAGCCAGTTTCACCACATTACATCCACTTATAGCACCACTCTTTTGCCTATTGCACCTCACCCCACCCATTATTGATCATCTTCACCACATTAACCCCTGTTCCCCTCTCCACTCCTCCCTATCTCCCATTATCCCCCCTATACTCGTGCCCAAGCCATATCCTAAGCCGCAACTGCACCTTTCCAACACAAACTATTTCACAATTCCTCTGCCACCGATTTTGTGGATCTTGATCTTTAATTTCATTATATTATAGTGTCTGAAATTTTATGTTTCAAGGAGTAATGGTATTAAAAAGTTTTTTTATTTAATTATGTGTGAATATTTATTTACCTCGGTTTTTATTTCATTGTGTTTATGATTGAATCGATCTAATTAAATATGATATACAATTTAATGAAATTAAAAGGGAATGGGGTGGTTTGCATATTATTTACTTGATTCCATGTTATTTTAAGTATATTTATTCTTCTAGGTTGATGTTTTTTATTTTAAAAACATTTATTCGTTCTATTAGGATGTTATGATCACCTTTTATAGTTAGCTAATAACTTAAAAAAATATGTTATTTATAAATATGGGATTGTGTGAAAATTATTTACTCCCATGAATAATGTTTAATATGTAATTAATAATTAATAGAGGTTTTTTATATTGTTTGTAAATGGATTAATAATTTTTATCATCATTAATACTTATATAACTACTGAAATTTTGAAGTTAGTTAGGATGTATTAAAATTTAGAACATTTGCCTTAATTGATTGATACTATTTAATAGTTCCATAAGCACCTAAAGAGTCATGTTATAGTTCTCATTTAATTCCATAGTTAATTGTGTTCAATAGTTGAATATATTCCAAAATTGGGTTTAAATTAAAAAGTTATTTTTCATAAGGTTGTTTTAAATAATTAAAAGGATATTGATTGTTACTTATAACGTTTTTATTATAAAGAATTTATTTTAATTTAAAAATTATAAATATGTTATTAATTTATTATGAAGATTATATTCTATAATAAAATCATTTTTCACAAAAGTTTGAAATTATTATATGAAAATAAAATATAATCACTCACTTAGGTATTTGAGAACTACCACGATGAATGATGTTTTAAATATTTAAAAAAATATGTATTTAATTTAATCGAATAATTATCTTAGAATAAAACAATTGTTTTATAATTTCATTTAGTGATAACATAAAATTTATAAATATAAAGAGGTGAATCTGAATAAAAACACATTTGTTTTAAATATATTTTTTTGAAAAGGTATTGGCTTTTTGAAATTTTATTGATGAGAGGGAATTCTTAATATCTCAAAAATAATAGAACTATTGGATGAGAAAATAGTGTAATTATAATAATTAAAATATATAATATATTATTAATATGAAATAATAACTAAATTGTTTTGAAATAATTGTTTCTTATAAGGAACCCTTATTATGACTCTCGAGACACCTCCAACGATAATCACATCGGATTTTGATTTTTTAATCATTTGTGTATTTTAGAGGAAAATTTTTGGATATTATTTCACATTGACATAGTTAATCTGAAATTATTGGTGTAGTTGTTTTATTTTTGATTAGTAAATATAATTATAATTTATTTAAATGGTCATTTATGTTTTCTAAAATTTATGCTTCTAAAAATTAAAAGGTGTATTTTTTTAAAACATAAATTTTTAGTAATTATTATATTATATTTCTTAATATATAATTTTGATATACTCTATAAGAATTATTATATGATTAGCATTATTAATTTCGACAACATTGGATGGATTAAATGTTGACTCATGATAAGTGTTATAATGTAAAATATTGACATGAAAAATAGAGAAATAATAAAATATTATATGTTTGGTTAAACTTTTAACATTAATAGTAAGATGTTTCATTTTCGAATTTATCATGGTGATAAAAAGAAAATTAAATTCATTATAATATAAATATATAAGTAAAATTATACATGTTCATTTTTGGATACTATATTTGTATCATAATATTAAAATATTTATCTCAACATTTCCATCTTTGTTAGTTTTTAGTTATAACTATTCTGATTAAAATTTCATGATTTTTTTTAAAATAATTTTAATGTTATATATTTAGTGTTAATTAATCTTGTTATTTTATACTTTTAATTAAATTATGAGGATTCTAAAATAAAAATAATATTGGTTTTAATAAATATGTTATGTTATTATATATGGGAAATTAAATGCTTTTTATTTTATGAATATTTTGATAGTTGTTTATTGAATTGTATAAGGGGAACCGTATATAGTGCATGAGATAAAAATAGATATTTAATTTTGAATCATGTCGAAATGTATAGTTTTTTTATTTCATTTAAAAAATGATATCCAATTTATAATACATAAAATTAATATTGGGTGTACATGTAAAAAATATCACTATTTCAATATGGTAGTTGTATTGATTGAATATAAATAATTCTCCAATTTTTGACCTTTTATCATCCATTTTAAATTTTTTATAATTGTGACAGAATAATGTGATGTGTTCTAAATTTTTTTAATAAATTTTAGTAACATTTTCATAGATTTTGATAAAAACTGGATCACATTACTGAAGAACACACTTTTGTATGCTAAGGGATTGGATGAATTTCTAGATTTTTCGATTTCTAATCGATCAGATGATGAGGGAATAATATTTATATGTACAAAATGTAAATATAGATGATGGTTGAAGAGATATGATTTTTTTGAAAACTTAATATTGATGAAATTCCATGCTCAATATTTGTGATAAATTTGGAATGGAGAATCAATAGTTACAAAATATTTGATCACTATTGTCAATCAATAGAATACACTTCGAACATCATAGGAAAAGGAAAATTAAATGAAAAACCTTATAAATAACGATTTCTAAATAGAATGAAAACAATATCAACATTAAAACATATGACAATAACAATTTGAGTGATATACAAATATCAACATGAAACAATATTTATTGTGACTTTAGGAAAACCTGATCAAGACAGTGACATATCATTAGATACTAATCTTCATTCTATGGAGACTAATGTAATAGATGAGATAAATGACGAAATAAATGCATTTAATGATTTAGATTATGATGGAAATAAAGATTTGTATGTTGGATGATTGAAATATTCAAAACATTCTTTTCTGCTGAGGTTTTGCCCTATCAAATTCTAAAGTGGAATTACAAATAAGGTGATGTAAATGATATTGGAATTGTTGTGTGATTCATTTTATGAAGCTAATATCCCTAAGTATTTTTAGGATATGAAAACTATTCTTAACAAGTTTAGTTTGAAATATAAACAAAATTCATCTCCCAATGATTTTATACCTTATTAGGGAGAGTATTCAAGTAGATAATATTGGAAAAAATGTTATTTTTATATATTGATGTTAATGAGTGTGGTTGGAAGTATGAATCAATATTCTACTATGAAGCAGACGAAAAGAAACACGCATGCAATGGTTTGGTGTTAGTTTCCATTAGAGGATTGATTGGAAAGATTATTCATGTCAACGAAAATTATTGATCACTTGTAGTGGAATTATATAGATAATAAAAATAAAGGGTTAATGTGAAAATCAAGAGATTCATAATCATGGATCACATATGATTCATTACATCTATATTTCTCATCTGGTCTAAGTAATGCAAGAATAAGATTTTATACATATGGATTCAAAACTTTTGGGAGATTGAGAACTAGGTACAACATTTGGTTGGTTGTTTTGACCCCTAAAAATCAGGCCTTATGGATGTGTATTCCAAAACAATTATCAATTGGAGAACTATTCCTAGAAAACAACTTCAGTGAAATGATATTAATGTATCCTTAAAACAAATAATTGAATAATTATAGGAGTAATGGAGTAATGATGTTAAGACATGTGTTGAGTCTTCTAGAAAAACTTTCTACTTGTAAGCTTAATTAATGTGGACCATTAGTATCTTCCCTGGACCGGAGAATTTAGATGGTTAGAATACTTACATAGTAATGGATTTCCATTTTTTAACATGTATTTTGAACCTGAACAACAACCTAGGAATAAAAAATGGTTCTTTTTTATGTCCTAAATTTTTTTTCTGACACATCTTATATATTTTGGTTGAACAAATCATAATTCAAAGGATATATTGATTTTAGACCACATATAAAGTAGTTGATAGGTTCGAAAATATTAAAACAAAATAGAAATGATGAAATGTAATTTGGCATGGTAAATAATTTGAATGATAGTGGGAAATGAGTTTTAGGTGAATCATCATGTTAAATTGGAATGTAACAGTGGAAAAAAATTATATTATTTAAACATTTGTAATGGGAATTTAATCATTTTTTATAAACCATGATTTTATGCATATTTAAAAAATTGATTGTGAAAATCTAATCTTCACTTTTATTACTGAGGATGGAAAATTGAGGGGAAATCTAAATGATTAGAAGGATATAAAACCAATGGATACAATGCATCATCACTTTATAGATGTGAATGGAATTTATGCTCTAGACATTTTTTCATTGAAAAATAAGTGTAATGATATATTCCTTAACATTTTCAAGCATTCAAAGTTATATTATGTGTACTAAAGTAATATCTCATTTTTTGTTGACTTAATGCATCGTAGGATACATGGATTGAAAGGTTATGAATCACATATATATTTTATAGTATTTAATCTTATTAGATTTGAGTACATGATTACCTGATAAGGTTACTATTTTTGTACTCCAAATTTTCATATTCATAAAAAAAATATGTGAGAAAACTCTACATCCATTTTACCTTAACAACCTCGAGGATAGATTTTTATTTTATCTTTTTTAAATGTATAGGCTCCTTACTCCATTTTTATTTACATTAGTGATACATTTTAACTCTGTGTTTTATTAAGGAATCCAAATTAGGATGTGTCTTATATTATCAATGGATGTATCAAATTAAGAGGTAATTTATTTAAAAAAATTCATCTTATGTAATAAATTCTTGTAACATAATTAAACACACAATTATGTTTTTTTAATTTTATATCACATATATCTTGTGCATTTTAAGTCATACATGAAAAATAAAGTCAACTTGAAGGCCCTATTTATGAAGTATATTTAGAAGATGAGGATCTTGCCTGGTGTTCTAGATACTTTTTTAATATTGAGAAAAGATTAAATTGATTTTGATGTGTTGATAAAACATTGAATAAATCTAAAATACATGGGAAATAAAAAATAATTCATGTTATTGGCCAATAAGTTATATGACCAGAAATGTTACACAAATATAAATGGGATTATTACATACAGAAAAAATTTTGGTGCTAAATAGTGAAAATGTAAATCCATGTATTGAAGAGATAATTATAAAAACAAAGGGAGAAATGAGAATCCTGACACAAAATGATAATGATATAACAAATTCTATTGATAATGAACTTGTATAATGGATTAAATGATCTTCATGTTCATAAATATTTCGATTAAAAAATTTATTATGATAAAAGATATATTCTGTAAATTAAATAATGTATATTATATTTTTTAGAACATGAATACAGATACTCTAGATGAGTTTTTTGATGAATTGATGTTTTTGGCTTGAGGTCCACTAAAATAGGCTAGAACGTTCAATTTTTACAATGTGAATGGCTATAAATTTCATAAATTTGATCCGAAATATGGTTTGAAAAAATAGAACAGTGGAATATTTAAATTTTCTGAAGTGGGATATTGTGTATATTTGATTAATATTATCGAATTAAATTTCCCTTGTATTTTTTAGATATTTTATTCAAATGATAGTAGGTTTATATTACAAGGGGTGTTAACAGAGATTCCAGGGAATTTTTTTGTGGACTTCTCTCACTTGATGGATGCTAGAGATCATGAATTTCCTGATCTGTATATCTTATAATTACTAGAAAAAGGTAATATTATATATATGGTGTCTTGTAAAAATGGTGGAGTTTAGTTATTCACGTAAAACAAAGAGTCTTGAATGACATGGGTGATGAAGTGGAAGATTGTTTCTGTGACATTGAATCCCATAAACAATAAGAAGTGACCTTATATGTCTATAATTATATTGAATTTTTTTTCATTTCAAGGGTGGATGAAGTTGATGAGGTAATGGAGGAGAAGTAAAATGACATGACTGAAAAAATTGATTGATTGTGAAGTCATCCAATAATTTATCAACCAATTAGGTTTTATTTTTAGTTTTTAATTATCATAGCTATGTATATTTTTTGGTTAGTTATATGAATATGTTATCATTCCTAATATTTTTATGCATTGAGTTTTTTGAAATATATGTTTTTCTATTATTTTAATTTTATTAAATGAAAGTTATATAGATAAATCATTTTACTGATTTAGTTAACACACAGTTGAAAATCCCTAAATCACATCGAGAGATGATGATACATCAATCCCAATCCCTACAACATCTGAGACACCCTCCACCTACCCCCTACACGATCTCTCACATCCTCTATTCTATCAGATTCCAGAACAACATTGGTTAGCATCCCCTCAACAAGTAAGAGAGCACCTCCCCATTTAGCAAAGTCAATAGAAAGGGAGAAGGTCATCACTCAAGTCTCATGACATGGATATTTTATTTTTAAAGTTATTTGGATAAATTGAAATATGAATGAAGTTATATCACATTTATACTAGTAACTATTTTATCAATTAATTTTGGAAAAAATGCTACCAATAATAGAAATATGAAGTGTTTAGATGTATGAAATATGAACAAATTAATAACTGTTATCCAATTTTATTGTTATGGGGTCTTGGTGGATGATGTCTCATGATTATTTTTCAATAGTGTTTGTTTCCATGAGAAGAACAATTCATTAATAGGGGGTCCATCGAAGATAAAAGATGAAAATTTTATCAATATATATAAATCATTGGTTGCGTTCTATTTGAAGAAGACTAGATCATCCCACAATGATATTACGTCGATTTCTAGTAGTGAGATGGTAAATCACAAGAATTCCAAACGATTTTGTAAACAAATATTTAGTGGTTTTATGATTAAATATAAATATTCAACAATCTTTAATTTTCGAGGTTATTTTCATTCAAGTGATGGTAAAATAAAAATGGAGACATAGGGGGATTGGGTGTTGTGAAATGGTTGTCCAGTATGTATTAGGGTTCACATTATATTTATAGATGTTGCGAAACTATAATTATAGAATTTTATGTATAATTAATTCAATGGTTTTGGTTAAACTATATTTATCCCCTTGATTATGTTTTTTTCTTCATCATATTAATTTTCATATTATTTGATATTGTATTGATTCTTATGTACATGAAAACGGAACTTTTCTAATGGGTGTTGGAGGTGGGATGTATAAATTTTATTATGGTGTATTGTATTTTTTTTTTGGAAATTATGATTTTGTTGCTACATTTGTTTCTAAAAAACAATATTTGGTTGCGACGTAATCCACAAATAAATATGCCTTTTGTGGTAGTTTAACTACCAATATATAATTTGGTTTTCTAATTGGAAGTTTAAACTACAACTATATCATGAGGATTTGTTTTGGGGGGAAACCCCCACCAAAAACAACAAAAAACTACTATGAAACAGATATTATATACAGTTGCTTGAAACCACTACTATATGGTAGGAAATGAATAAATTTGGATGCCGACTCCAACACTAGTGGCGGTTTTTAAAAACCATATTCGATACAGTCAGTAGTGGTTTAAACCACCTCCAAATTCAAAAAAGTCACCGCTAATATGTAATTTTGATTTTTTGAGATAAGGTTCAAACAATTCTGTATCATCTAAAATTTACACATTTTAAATATAAATGTTATATCATAGATCATTGATGAGACCTATAGATTATTCATAGAGATAAGGTGTTACTTCAGAAATCATAGTGGGAGAATAGGATGATGTTTCATAAGAAGTTAAATCCTAGTCCTGCATATATCAACATCTTTAAAATCACTGAATGCTTCAGATCAATGGACTATTGAATATGAATCACATATTATCTATCTCATATACCTAATGTGTTCTATGTATCCCACTTTAATAATTACTTAACTTATTTATAACAAGTTCAGAATCCAAAGGAGGAACCATTAGATTATATCACTTCAAATGAGGAGAATGTAACAATGTTATTGTACTGTAGGGAAACATATTTATGCTACTAGATAACTCATGTGGTCTATGTAATGTAGTGGAACCTCATGTTGGGGGAGGAAATATGGGACTACAAGAGGTAATGGAGCATAATGAAACCCATAATCTTTAGTATATGAATTTAATTTTTTATTGTAAAATTTATAAAATGGGTGACTGTAATTACCAAAAACAATCACAAATTAACTCCCTTCAGAATGATTAAATTCATTATAGAGAAAAAAAATTTAGAATACACATGTACTAAATTTCATTTTTTATTTGGGATGATTGTAAAATATGTATATAATTTTTATTTTTGGATCAGAATAATATTATAAATTTTAAATATTGATAATATTTTCATTCTATAATGACCAATATGATTTGTATTTATTAAAGGATTTGATAGTGTATATTTGACATAGTAATATTGTGTGATGGCATTGAGTAGTATAATCATTCCCAATAAATCTCATTTATTTGATCATCCATAGGTTATTGTATCACTAATCATTTCCATTCATGAAACCAGATCCCAAATCCAACAACAGAAACACTTTAATAACCATGTATGGTATACGTTCATCGAGATTACAACCAAAATTGTTTCCATTAGACAACATAAAGAATGAATCCAAATAAAAAACACTGTATATTATGTGTGTTTGGTTGCGTATTAAGGGGTTATGCACATTATAAAATTTATTATTTTTTTTATTTTTTAATAAAATTATTATTATTTTCATCACATTTCAATATTATTTAATACACATAATTATATAATAATTTTCTAAATAATTAGATTCTCATGAAAATAAATGAAATTTCAATTTTGGGACATATATAAATTTAATTAAAGAACACATTATAAAAATTAAACATTGTCTTAAAGAATATTTTTCACTAAAATAAACTTATTGAGTAATATCTTTTTTAATTTATATGAAAATAAAATTTAACTAAATATAATGTAATTTTTATATGTGTTAGAATGTGGTTAGTTTGATAAAAAATATTATTTTCTATTTAGTAAGTTTTTTATTTACAAGTTTAAATGAAATTTTTTATGAAATTTATTTCTAAAGATAAATATTATTTCTAGAACCGATTAATTTAAATTTTCCAATGACTAAATTTTCTTAATTTTCCTAGAGTGTTAAATTTTTTGTGAAAAAATTTAATTTCGTTAATTATTATGAAATCATAATATCCAAAAAGTGATTTATCAAATATAATAAAATTAATCCACGAACCAAAATATATTTACCCATTAAAATGACTTATATTTTTTGTTATTTGATTAATTTTATAGATCCATGATGATTCCATAAATACATATAAGGTATTTTAATGTTTTAAAAATAGTTATTTATGAACTGAAAAAACGAACACATCATTATTTTTATTATTTTGATGATCTTGGTTATTATAAAAATAAAATATTCAAATACACTCTTATTTATCATAAACAATTCTCCAAACCATGAAATTGTTGTTGGTTAAAATTATGTTTTCACATAGTGTCCAGAACCTATGTTTAGACATTAGTAAATATGTATCCAATCAATTTCTATAAATACTGTCACAAAATCCCATTAATATTCACTCATGAGTCATTTAAAATGAATTTCCACTCCCTATGTATCCTTAAATCCATACCATTGTGTTCCCATTATCATAAGAATCAACTCCAAATATTTTAGAAGAAAAAACTTAATGTATAATTCTATCAACATCTACATTATTATATTCAATTATCTATACTAACCGTTGTGATTTCAAATTTTTCATGGTGTAACAGGTTTTTACATTTCTATTTAATATTTTTATGAATTAACTTAATATAATATCACATTATCTCTAATTAAACCATACACCATTTCTCATTACACAACTGTTATAAGGGCACATTATTTTTTGATTTTCCAGGACAAACTATTGAGTAATTAATACCTATCCCAATTTATACTCAACAGTTGATGAATCATGCCATTATTGAATAGACAGTTTAGTGAATTAAACCTCCACTCTATAATCCATATACTACAATTTTTTAAATACTTTCATATTTATAGTGATCTAGGATCATGTGAATGAATCTAAAAGGTATTAATGAGATGTGTGGGCATAAAATTTCATATCCATCAAATGGATTGAGTACTAATTTTATCACTTTTTCACCATTAATGGTGCATTGGATGTTATCCTAGGAATAATTTTTTATATTTTCATGTAAATTATCATATATTTATGTTTATGATATCATGTTTTATTTTGTTGCAACATTCAAATTTTCATATGATTTTATCATGTTATATCACTCGTTGATGTTAATTTTTTTTATTTACAAATACTTTTGTCACCATGATATTCCTATTGAATCCAATTTATTTATTTAAAATGTTAATGATTTTATTTTTCTCATATTATAATTTATATCTCAACATAAGTTGATAGAAATTTTTAGGATATCCCGTAATATTTTAAAAGGATAATGGAATTTAATGGCTAGATGAAGAGTTTTTAAATAATATTTTTGTATCCATGTTTCATTTTTCATTGATTATATATATATATATATTACTAATTACTAAAATGAACATGGCCTATAGATATTATGTTATTCTTTTATATGTATCATTTTTTCATAAGTCATGAAATAATTTACATAAAAATATGGGTTGTTATAACACATGAGGATTTATCCAAGATAAAAGGGTATACATGAGGATTTATCATAGGAAAAATGTTACATTGTAGGATTTATCCTATGAAAATGGTTTCATAAGAAGTTTGACCCCAGAAAAAAATTTACATTGGAGTATTTATCTAAAGCCCATGAAGGTATACAGGTCTCTAGTCCTATACTACTATATGAATAATGGTGTAGTGGGTATCCATGAAATGTGGTTTCTATTATATTTTTAATGTGAAAATTATTTCATATTTATATGATTATTCTCCTTGAATGATTATTAATATTTTATGCTTCAATACATTTTTACATGGTGTATATATTTTCATCTTATATTGCACATCCTTCTATCTGGACTAATGGATAACACATATTTTTCGATTTTCTTTTTAATACTAAATTTCTCCCTGAAAAATTATTTATCATATTCTTATGATCTATCGCATGAATAATTATTCTGTAGAATTACCTTATAGAGAAATAGACCCCATCACATTGTAATGATTTCCACTCCCCATGTTATCAAGATATGTATAGATTTTTAAAATTCTAGAATAGATATAAAGGGTGTTTTATTATTGCGAAACGAGTACTGATTTAAATTTTTATAGTGGAAATCTAAAAGACACTGAACATCCAATACTATCTATTTTGAAACTCCTTATAAGTATAAATGATTATTCATGTAAAATATAATATTAAAATTGTATACTTATGTCATGTCAAAATATATGGTATCAAAGGTTGTTATATTTATTTTTGATTATTTTTTAATTATTATAGTTGAATGGGATAAGAAAACATTATTAAAATTCAAAGGGACAAGACTATTCTATAATTATATTTATTGGATAACATCAAAAAAAATTATATATATATTTTGTGTTTTTAAAAGAAATAAAATTCCTATATAGATTATATCTTTCAATATAGTCTCTAGCATATATGTTCCCCTGGGTAATATTCAAAAAAGTGAAGTGTTGGGTATTAACCCAATTGTAACCAGGTGTGCGAAAAAAATTCCAAATAACATACAAGGTTTGACACCCTTGAGGGAATTGTTTTTGTTAATCCTTATCTATTTTTAATCCAATCTGAAGGAATATAAGTGTTTACCATATTTACTAATTTTTCTATGCATTATTCTTCTTTATAAATCAAATCATGATTCGTCACTCTCTAATAAAATATTTATCTATTTTTCAGTAAGTGATATTAATATATATTATGATGAAATATAGTCATTAAAAATATTCTCATTAAATATATTATTGTTAAATTTATAGTACATTCATATACGGTCTTTCCTAATATATAAAATAGGTATACTAACGTCTTGTATTATTAAGTAGTAAATTTAAAATTAATAATGAAATAAAAATTTCATCTTAAATAAAAATATATATGTATATATGTATATATATCATTACGAGTCACATATAACTATTAGTAAAAATATTTTTAAATTATAATATGATGTATATATAAAATAAAATAAATTTGTTTTTAAAAAATACAGCTATAAAAATCTATTTTAGAATGTAAATAAATAGTACAAACATTTTTCGTCATATCATATTTAGTGTCAAAGTAGTCTTTTTTCGAAGAATGGTTTTGTTATATATTGTATACATTGTCCAAATATATAAAATTATAGGCATAATGAATATTATTTTACTTTAAATAAAATATTAACATAATATAAATTGGTATTTTATTTGAAACAATATTATGAAAATATAATGTTTAAAAACATTAATTTTTCACAAAAATAAAAGTTTCATTATATATTGTATTTTCAAATGAAATTTAATATATAAATTTTATAATAATTATTAGATATTCTTATCCTAATTTTTAGATTTATAATATCAAAATATAATAATTAATTATTTTTTACTTTTTTTAAATGTTGTGCATTAGTAGAAAAATACGATTTTCATGAATCATATAATTGTAGTTAATATAAAATTATGAAATAGAATATAAAATATTTAACCTTATAAAATAAGAAATTAGTGAATTAAATAATTCATTAAATAATGTTATTTACAAAGAGAAAACCTATATCTATCATTTTTACTATAAAATTACATCATCATTTTTAATAAAATGACTTTCAAGCTTTTTAGTGAATTAATAATTTCCAAGGACATATTTGGATTTTGGATGACATGGGATCCTCAAATGTACTAATTGATATATAAATTTGTATTTAGGTCAATAATATTAATAAAAATTATATTTCTTTTCAAATATATGAAAATAAATCTGAAATAATTATTATTCTAAAAAAACTATACGATAAATGTAAATATTTTAAAAATAACTACTCACACATTTAGAAATTTATATGAAAAAGATTATTAAAAATTTAAAATATGAATGTTTAAATTATATAAAACCTCAAATATTAATTCTTATCCTTACTATATATTAAAAATATTTTTAAATTAAATGCATTTCTAAAAATAAATTATAGTAAATGATTTAAACAACATGAAAAAACATAGAACCAATAATAGTTTTCACTAAAATGATTTTATGTGGGTTATCTAGACCAACACAATTCCCATTAACTTTTTTTATTTGGATCCATCAACCATTGAATAATAACATTAGACTTTTTATAATATAATGGTTACTTCCAAAACTACCATTCTCTTCACTTATAAAAATGAAACACATCAACTACCTCAAAAATCAACACTCCATAAAATTTACCTTTAAAACATGACCACTATTCTCATTCTAGAACCATCTCCTAGATTTATATGGTTATGATCACCAATATCATCATTTATGAAAATATTTTAATGAAGTTTTCCTTTTCAAATACAAACAATAAAATGTGGTTAGATCCCAGTCAGGTAAACAATAGTATAAGGTAAGGGGTTTTCATCTCAAATTAAATTTAGGGAGAAGTGATTTTAATAATGAATATATTTTCATTTGAAAATATTATATTGGTTATATCTAGTCATGTAAATTAGCCTGAGTGGGTGGTTGAATCTGGGTAACATTGATTTTATCCATAGAATTCCATTATTACTCAATAATGGGAATACTCTTTTTCTAACCATTACATTTGTCTAGAAAATAGATAAAAAATTAAATTTCTAACAAAGAAATTTACCTGGTTTATCTTGAAATGGATATCCCAAGGATAATTTAATCGATGATTTATCAATAAAGTATAAAAAGACGCATTTTTTACAAAAGTGGGTTCTCTCACTAACCCTCCATACTCACTATTCAAAAAAAAGGAGAAGGAAAAGTACCTTCAGAAAATGACATGAACTCCCTATTAACATTTTTGAAATCATATATATTCCACACATGATTTAGATTTAATAACCCAAATATTATTTGTCTCTTCCACACCCTCTATTAATGTTACAGTGAAATTATACTCCTTGAAATTATTCTATTATCCTTGTTGTGAATGTTTAAGAAAAATCACACCATGCTTTTCTAAAGCTCCATATCTCTATTTTGGACCCTCTCCTCTATTCTCATTTAAATCACATTATTACGATATAACCTATTCTATAATAGAATCTGCACAATTCCACCCCTAATTAATGGTATAATTATACACCATTAAAATTATAATAGATACTAAAAGATCTATGAAATATATCTATCTTTCACCTATTATCAAAAAATTATAGGGGATTGAAACATCTCATTTATGGCATGGCCAGATGGTCTATGGAAAATAATTCCACTTTAACATATATTATTGTTTTTTCACCATCACTATAGTGATTTTATTAATTTATAATGCTTCATATATGCTTTGATAAACATAATTTAACATTAGAATATATAGATGAATAAGTTAACAACATCCATTTTCCATTTAATTGTCATGTTATATTTGCATGTTCTCAATAATTCTTCTTAACTCAACGAAATACTAATTTTATTGTTTCTTCTACTATGGATTGGAAATAAAATTATAGAAATTATGGATTATGTTAAATGATGACCCTCCAAATTGCATAAAAAAATAGTTATGAATACATGTCTGATTTCCAAATGGAATATAGTGTATCTATATTTTTATAAAATGGAGACATTGAATTTTCCAATGGCATCGAGGAATGAAAATACAAATATTAAAGGGTCATATGTTTTATTTCATCATAAAATTTCATGGTAAAACATAATATACTCTCACATCCTAAATTATATTTATATTTTTATTATATATAATCTAGAATGTCTCTTAGAAGATAATCTGAGAAAGGATGGTGTTGGGGTTTGAATATCGTCTCTCATTTTAACTTATATATTGGAGAAAATAATCAAAATATCATGGTGTCTTATATATTATAGTATTTCTTAACATACACACATTCCTAAATTTATAGTTTCTCAAATTCAAACTATATCCAACCAACTCCACTATGTGGTATATAGGCCAGGCCACCACATTTTCTAGAGCATAAAATGGTGCTTACATCAAATGGGATTTTCTATATTTTTTAATCTTTTTAAACATCATTGTTGTGTAACCATGGTGAATAAAAAATGTATAAAATTTGAATTAATCATTTACATATTTCTATGATCTACTAAATGGTGTATTCGGCTGCACTATCATGTAGACTACCCAATGGAGGAAAATCTTATGATGTGTAACATTATCTCAAGTCGAAATATACTCTATCTTGGAAAAAAATTTCAAAAACATATCCTATATGAAATTTCACTTTATCTAAATTTTCTATGTATATATATTTTGATTTGGATTTTTCTAATGTTTCTAACATTAAATATGTCTTAAATAATTAGAATTAGAGATATCCCATCAATAGAAATTACATTATGATTATTTTGAATCCATATAAATTTTGCGGAAGCATTGGATGCCTCCACATATTTCAACTATATAGAAGATAAATATATACATTCAATATTCAAAATTTGATAAGATTTGAAATAGTTTCCATTGTACAACTAAGATTATAATGATGATTTTTAGTCAATTTCCAAACTAGTCAAATAGGAAACATTATAGAGAAAAAAATATTAATGAGAATTTATTTCACTATAGAGACCATCACTATAGGAAATTTATTTATTTGTGACATGTCATTTTTTATGGGATCTCGTCACAAAAGATCTTTTGCGATGAGGTCCAATCAGAAATAACCCATTACCAAAAATTCATGTGATAAATAGTTAAATCATGGAATTTAAAAAAACTATTTGTGATAGGTCTATCGCAAATAATTATTTTCCACAAGACCATCTCAAAAAATCATAAAAAAAATATAACATAATATAATTAAATTAAATTAAATAATTTTATTGAAATAAAAATAAATAACAATAATAATAATAATTTAATAATAATTTAATAATAATAATAATATTATTATTATTATTAAATAATAATTTCATTAATAACATAATATTAATATTAATAATTCTAATAATTTAAATAATAATAATAATAAAATAACATTCATAATTTTAATATTAATAAAAATAATAACAATAATAAAATAATGAAAACCATAATATTCACAAAAATATAAAATAACAATAATAATAAAATATTAAAAAATTTATATTAAATATAAATTTTATTAAAATAATAAATAAATAATAAAATAAGTAAAATAATAAAAAATTGAAATATATATTATAAGAAAATTATTAATAATAATAATATTAAAATAATGTGTATTAGATGATGATGACTATTTATGATCACCTCAACAGTTTCACACCAACATCTCAGTGGTCCCATAATAACTCTCAATCATCAAAAAAGAGTCGATACCAATAACTCAGCCTTTTTCGAAGGCATACTTAGTCGCCCGGAACTATACTGCATCCTCAAATCGGTGGGAACTGGTCTGATCTACAGTCTTGCACCGAATCTCAGTTTGTCTTTAAGACATCGTTGCCTCATATTACTCCATTAGTTACAATTTAAAATTTAAATAGTTAAAATTTTGTATTCAGTATATTTTAAAACTCAAAAAAAATTACCTATATAGGATATACCGATGGTGATCACCTCTAATATCTCTTGTGACCGCATCATTTTACATCCTTCTATAAACATTGAACTCCATCATATTTTGTTGTTTGACTGCCTATATTAATGTCAAATAAACATTTAACATTTAATGTTATATAAATTATTTAATAACGTACTTACCATATGTTCCTTATGCATATATAATGTACGACTAACGACTCGATGTGTCACCTCTTATCTTCCCATGGGGTTTTTGACCAACTGATAATCTCCTATGAAAAAGAACCCCCATAAAATATTAAAATAATCCATAAAAAATTTGAGATAAAATGTAATTAGGTCAGTGGGCATGACAAAACTCATCAATATATGTCAATTCAATATTAATCAATTCATTACTTATCAAATTGTATGAAAAATGACAGAAACGCTCATGCATAAACCCCTCACTTTCCTTCTATATAGTTTCAAAAATTCTCCCATAGATGGGATACCATAAATCCTACAATTAATTATTAATATCATGTTATTAATTACATAAATGCATAAATGGAAAATATTTATTTAGGTACCAGCCAATGATCGAACATGTGGTGCTGAACATATTTGGGAATCAAATCTCATATGACCCATGCATAAAACAATAGTAACATATAGTGCTCCCCTATCCAACAGCTATATGTGAATAGTTGTGAAAATATAAAAAAAAATCAAACAATTAGTATATAAATTAATTAATGAAAACTAATTAAAATAAAATCGTAAACACACCTCTGAATGCATGGATCAATGCCAAGATTTGGGTGTCGGTTGGGATATGTTTAGGAACTATCAATCACACAAGGCCTTACCCCCTCTTAGTCCCCCTTAAACTATCAGTAGTCTATGGGTTGGATGATCTAACAAGATTCTCATCAAAAGGACGATTAGCCTCCTACAACTGATGAAAAAGATCCTAATCAATCTAAAACATGAAATAACTATTGTTAAAAAATAATGGAGAACAACTATTATATGGATATATATATATATATATATATATATATATATTATAACATCCATTTAACTATGCCAATATACATCCTCATCCCCATATTCATATCCAATGATATCAGTATATTTATATTCCCCCTTAACAACATCAATTTATATATGAGTTTCTGTTTCATCAACACTTTTCATTTCAAATTCATTTGTAACACCATTAACATAATCACCACCATTTAACCAAAATTGTGGGGATTCATCATTGATATTCATTTCTATTCATGAAAAAGATGGATTTGGAGAAGCCTCTTGAAAATTTTCAAATCCTTTCACTTTATAGGAACCACTTTCACTTTGAGTGAGATGATTTTCTTGAGATTTCATTCTTATTCTGCTCCACCAATCACCAAATTGTCTTTATGTAGCACTATATTTTCATAATAAATTTTATGTTCCTAATGAACCAATAAAAATTGATCATTTATTGTAAGAATATTTTTATATTTTATATCAGTGATTCCTTGGATGGGATGAACATGAATGCCTCTTTCAAGTTATGAACCAACTTCTTGATCTCAAAGATATTTTTAGTCTACATATTTCTATCAGGTAAAAAAATGTAACAAAGAAATTGTCTGGTCAAAATAGATTTATGACATTAATTTATCTAATTTGATAGCATAAATTCTGTAACAGCTTCAAATTTTCATATCATGCAACCAGGAAATAAGGCATCCATAGTGGAACTCATCAACTCATTAAGTTGACGTGGTTACAAAATTGGAGTTAAATAAATAGCATCATGAGTTTTAATTTTTTGAAAATATGGAACTACCACATCATTTACTAAATTTTAAAACTGTGATAGTTTTGCCACCAAATTTTTATTATTTTCTTTGGGACTGCAATCACTATTTTGATAAAAAAACATTATCTATTGGAAACCTAAAACACAACAGATTACTCCCAATGACGTAAATTGTGTAAACCATTCTCAAACTACATTTTTTTATGGACACTTCATTATCCAATTTGAAAAAAACTAGTTTTGGTGATACAAATGATAAAAAAATTGTCCCCACCCTCAATATATATATAATTTATACAAAAAACTTTTGGGTTAATGTGATGATTTATCTAAGAATCATCATTTAATAATAACTATTTTCAGATTTCTTATTCCATATTTCTCTACAAAATATAAAATAATTGGTTTTTTTTATAATTTGATATTATAAAAACATGATCCAAAATAAATTTATATTTATTCCTATATAATCCAAATTAAAGATAATTACGGCTAATTATGATTAATTACAACTAATTAACACTAATTAATGCTAATTACTAAAATTTATTCTAATTTATTATAATTTATTTCTAATTATTGATATTTATTTGTAATTATTCCTAATTATTTGTATTTATTTCTTACTGTTACTATTTATTACAATTTATTACAAATTATAACTAAATATTACTAAATATTACAAATTATTACAAATTATTCAAAATTATTAAAATTTCTTACAAATTAATGAAAAATATTAAATAATATTTCATATTATTAAAAACTATTATTCATTATTAAAATTTAGTATTAATTGTTACTAATTGCTATTTATTATTAATAATTATTGCTAATTATTAGGAATTATTACAGATTATTACTGAATATTAATGATTATTACTGATTATTACTATATATTCCTAATTATCCCTATTTATTCCTATTTATTACTAATTATTTTTTTATTTATTCCAATATATTTCTATATATTAGTATTTATTACTATTTTTTACTATATATTACTACTTATTTCTAGTTATTCATAATTATTCCTAATTAATACTAATTATTACTAATTATTAACAAATATCAATAATTATTTCTAATTTATCCTAATTGTTCTTAATTATTACTATGTATTTCCAGTTATTACTAATTATTCATATTTATTAATAAGTATTCATCTTTATTTCTATTTATTATTAGATGTTACTAATTATAACTAATTATTGCTAATTATTACAATCTATTACAATTTATTAGTAATTATTACTAATTATTGCATTTTATTACTAATTATTAATTATGTTTACTAATTTTAACTAATTATTATTAATTATATCTCAGTATTACTAATTATTACAAATTATAAAATTTATTTTTTATTATTAAAATTTATTAAAATTTGTTATAATATATTTCAATTTATTACTATTTATTATAATTTATTACAATTTATTAATAATTATTACAATTGAGATCAATTTTTTACTAATTAATACAATTTTTTACTATTTATTGCTAATTTTTACCAATTATTACTAATTATCTCAATTAATTAGTATTTATTTAAATTTATTATTATTTATTAATAATTATTAATATTTTTTAAAATATATTTCTATTTATTACAATTTATTAAAATTTGTTACTAATTATTAAAATTTATTACTAATCATTACAAGTTGTTAGTAATTATTATATTTTTTGTCCATTTATTACTGGGTAAAATGTTCAAGACCAAGCAAGCCTGGGCCGCAAAACATAATAAAAAAAAAGAAATGTCGAAGCATAAAAAGAAAAGAAATGTTAAGCAAGTTCACAGCCATAAAAAGCTACATGCCATAGGGGTCAACATCACCACTATACCCACAATCATAAGCTTCACTAGCATCCATCGATTCCCATTAACATTGCGAATTATTTTGTTTCCTGAATATCAGTGAATGAATCCCACGATGCCTTTGTTGCTCCAAAAACATGTTCGGTCGCCCTCACTGTACAATTTATTAATAATTATTTCTAATTATTACTAATTGTTACAAATTATTACGAATTATTTCTAATTTTTAATAACCATTACAATTTATTAATATTTACTATAATTTATTACTAATTGATAATATTTATTTCTGTTTATTGCAATTTTTTACTGTTTATTCTTAATTATTACTAATTACTGCTAATTACCCCTAATTAGAACTAATTACTACTAATTATTACTAATTATTTCTTATTATTGCTGATTATTACTGATTATTACTGATTATTCTTAAATAAACTTAATTATTTCTGATTATTCATTATTATAACTATTTATTACTAATTATTACTATTTATTACTTTTGGTTACAATTTATTACTATTTATTACTATTTAATTCTTTTGGTTACTGTTTATTACTAACTATTACTAATTATTCCCAATTGTTCCTAATTATTTCTAATTAATACTAATTTGTAATAATTATTCCTAAATATTAAAAATTATTCATAATTTTTACTTATTATTTCTAATTATTCTAAATTATTAGTAATTATTACTAATTATTACTAATTCTTACTATTTATTCAAATTTGATACTAATTATTACGAATTATTACTAATTATTTCAAATTTTTAAAATTTATAACTAATTATTATAATTTATTTCTAGACATACTAATTAATTATAATTTTTACAATTAATTACTAATTAATAAAATTGGAACAATTTATTACTAATTATTACTAATTATAACAATTTATTACAGTTTGTTACTAATTATTTCTAATAATTACTAATTATTACAATTTATTAGAAATTATTATAATTTATTAATAATTATAACTATTTATTCGAAATTATTACTAATTATTATTGTTTATTAATATTTAAACAATTTATTTACAGTTTATTACTATTTATTACTATTTATTACAATTTATTACTAATTGTTACAATTTGTTACTAATTATTACAATTTATGACAAATTGTTACAGTTTATTTATATTTTTTTAATTTTTAACTAATTATTACAATTATTTCAATGTATTATAAATTATTACAATTAATGACTAATTATTACGAATTATTACTGATTATAAATAATTATTATTAATTATTACTAATTTTTACTAATTATTACTAATTACTACTAATTACTAGTAATTATAACTATGTATTGCTATGTATTAATATTTGCTCCTAATTATTACTAATTATTACTAATTATTCAAAATTGTTACTATAAGATCCCGACCTTTTCAGAAGTTATCTTAGACAAATGTTCATGTACTTTTCATGCTTATTTGAGTACATTTGTTTGATGTTATGAATTGGGGTGTGTTTGGGAGTAGTTTTTATAAAATATTATGAAAAAGGGTCGGTGCCTAGTTGTGCATGGTTAGGGTATACCATGCGCCCGATCCAACTAACCATGTGAACCTAGGCATAGATTTTCACATGTCTAGCGCATGGTTTGACAAAACGTGCGGCCAAACACATGTAATCATGCGCCCCTTCAATGAAACTCTTGGGCATTGTTTTTAAATCCCTAAAAAAATTTAAAAATCCCTCGAACCCCGAAAACAACTCCATTTTGTCCATATCATGGGAATAAATATTTATGAGCAATTTCTAGAGCTCTTCAGAGGGGTTCTAAGGCTGTTTGACCTATGTTTCTTAAGATTCAAAGCCTGAATCGAAGATCTGCTCTTCTCCCTATAAGTCGATCTCATCTCGATGTGTGTGTCATTCATTCTTCAATCTTCATTGATCTTATGGTGGAATTTGTCCTCTATTTTTTAGGATCTAATCCTTTTTTGAGGTCATCTAGATCTAGGATTGTAGATCTAGATCGCTTTAACTTGATTTATGTATTTAGACCCAAAATTCACATCTATATCTTTGTGTTGGTTTGATATTGGTAATTTCCATTGAACGAACATTTGTCAACAAATTGAGGATACTGGTAAAAAATCTAACTTCCATAGTAATGAATTTGGTGCGTTTATGAAAAATTGTATAATTTCTAACATTCTTTACCAATTGTGTTCCTAACTTGGTTTCATTAGTGTGACCAATTTCATTATTGAAGCATTGTTGAAATAGATGATTAAATGTGGAAATAATCCTGAGACTAAGGGGATTTTCTATTTAATGATAAATTTGGGGATATTGATTATGTGCGTTTGGGGTTGATATCTAGATAACTAATATGAGGATTAATTATGAAATATTGAATTTGATAGAGTGTGATAAATAATTGGGTATTACATATTGTGCTTGAAATTTTGATCGTGATAATTCATTGTCGGATTAATTATGAAGAGTTGAGATTTAGAAAAGATAATTAATTTGGAAAATTAATTATGAGGTATCAATTATGTTATAAACTAATTGATTGACGATGAAATTAATGGGATTGTCATACTTAATTCATGGAGAAGTTAATTAATAATATTGATGTACTTAGCTAATTGTTGAATTAGTAATTGAATTGATGTGGATAATTAACTATGAAATAATTATGTGGGTAAAGGAATGGGAACATGGTCATTCAAATGTGAAGTATAAATGGCTATATGGCCATTGCACTTATGAGTAAAAGAATTTGAACATTGTAATTTTAATGAGATGTAATAAATGTAACAGGGTCATCTTTCTTTTGAATTTGTTATTGGTGAATATGACATTTATGTGTGAATTTAAAGAATGGTAATAAAGGAACTCCGATATATGGCTTCACATGATAATACATTCAACATTGGCACGAGTCGAATTAGGTAATGATATATCATATCACCTTTGAATACTTCGAGATTCGTAATGAGTTGAATGAGCTATTAAGATATGGTATTACCTTAGGAACACTTCTGTCTATGGTACGAGATGATGTTAGTATTGAGGAACATGTATCCCCAGGAACCCTATAGTTTATAGGACTAAATAAAGAATTAATGATAATGTGATAACTGTTTATCAATGCACTGCCTTCTATAATTTATATAATTGTATACACTACCTTTTGGCTGAATTTTTCTATACACTATTTGTTGTGGTCTTCTGAGGTGTACTCACACCCTACAAAGCATTCAATATCGATACCTGAATAGACTTTATGTAACATCCCGCATTCTTAGACCACATAAAATAAGAGAATATTTAACATTTTCGTTTATCGACATGACAGTTTTAAAACCGCGCTTCAGAATGAGGTCTCGAGTGCGCGAATCGGTTCTACTGGTAACATCAGACTGTGCACGGGCAGTTAGACCGTGCGGGTCAAGTCGCGTGGTTGACTGGTCAAAACACGGTTTAACTCATTTGAATTAATGGATGTTTTAATAATAATAATAATAGTGGGAGATTATTATTATTAAATTTTGTGAAAACACGTTTAATAAAATGATGGTCAAATGAGATTAAATGTGGATGTTTTAATAATAATAATTTTGGGAGAATATTTTTATTAAATATTATGCAGACGCGTTTATTTAAGTGGTGGTTAAATACGATTAATTGTGACATTGCAGTTTGACAAAGATCGTCAATTTAAAATCAAGTGTTAGCCGATTTTAATTGATGTTGGATTTTACTTAAAGGTGCATTATTTTAATAATGCATTATATTAAATGCGGTGGCTTCGCAATGGATCATTTAATTATGCAAAGAGTAATATCTTGGTGACGCGTTGTTTTAATTGGTGGTTTTGGATTTTAATCAGGGATGAATAATAATAATGAGATTAATATTATTCTTTTGGGATAATTTTTTTAAAACAATTGAGGATTTTATAAATTAATTTGTCTATATATATATATGTGTGTATATATATATATGAAGTTATATATATATATAAGATATATGTTAGATAAAAAAAGAAACGGGGGAGCCCATTTGGGCACGGGGTAGGGTGTGACCTCCCTTTTTTGTCCCTTCCAATCGGGTCCCTCCCAGGGACAAACCCTAACAGGCGACGAACCCTCCTCCGCAAGGTCTTCATCCTCCTTCCAAGGAAGCGCACAGCCGACCTCCTTCCGGTCCTCCATAGGCGCATCGGCCTTCTTCCCCGAGCGAACCCCCATGCGCGACCTTCCCTTTCTCGGACAGATCTAAGGCACGACGAACCCCTGCAGCGCGCTACGTCACATGTGATCCCCCTCTCCCCCGCATGAGGCGCGACCTCCAATGGTCGACCTCCCCATCTCCTTGTAGTGAATTGCATCACGAGACATCTTGTAAAGCCTCTTCCGGGTAGTCCTATCCGTGACCCCCTTTCAATTCTTCCTCCCGTGTTGGTTCCACCTAATTGCTTCCTCAATTTTGATTGAATCATCGAGGTTGTGGGAGCGATGTGTCGGGACATTCTGGTCCACTCTCAGAAAACTACGGTTGAGCAAGATTACGATTCATCGCCAACGTTTGGTGAGAATATAAATATACACCGTTGTTGTATATTATACGTCAATTTAAATATTAAATTGAGTCTACGGAGTTTTTTTTATATTTATCCGGTCCTATGTCATTTACCAATGTGGATTTTGAGTCGCTGATATGTTGTTGTTATCACACAGACCATATTACACTGGGTATTAATGTAGAAATGTATTTGGTGTAACATTTCATGTTATATATATGCATTTTATATATGTGATATATATATATATATATAAACGCACGTCAAATTCGTGTGTGCACGACTACATGACTTGTGAAGTGGTTGCTGGTAATAAAACGTTCTCTATTTAAAATGGGCTGAGCGAGGTAGGGCCTCTTTCCATGACCCTTTAATTTATTAACTCAATTAATTATTTATTAGATGCACCATTATTAGTTTTTTTATTAATTTCTATTTAATTTGTGCAGTTAAGTCTTTACATTATCTTCAATTTAATAAATTTTATTAAAACTTTAAATTAAATATTGTTTAATTAATGCAGTCACGTATTAAAATTAATTTCTGTTTAAAAGTGAAAAATATAATAATTTATCGTTTGATAATAGAAGTCACGTGTTATAATAAAACCCCTTTGTTGGGTTGTGCTATCTTCAATCTAAAATAGTGAATAATTATTTTTATAATGTATGTTGTGAGAATTTCATTGACGTTTCTACTTTCACAAATTGATATGTACTTAGTTAGTGTTCTCCCTATTTGATATGAATTAATGTTTTGGAATAAATGATTGAATATACACAAATAAATTGTTTGACGTATAATAAATTATCTGGATATTTTAGCATGTTCGTTGTGACCCTCGCTTATGGAAAAACCTATTTTGGGTGTTCACTTTGCCTTATGGACAACCCTTTTGGTGTGATGACGTGTTTGGTACATTTTATATTAGACCAAGATGATAAGATTATTCAATTACATATGTTTTGTGGTCCCTTTAAACTGAGTTTTAATTAAATAAATTATTTAAGATAATTGTTTTGGGGATTGGTTATGGGTTGAGGTCTTTTAATTGAGTTTTTTTTTGATTTGATAAGATAAGTGATTGGGGGAAAATAATCAAGAACTGATGTAGGCTATGAATGCTATTTAATTATATGAATTAATTATGTGTCATAATGTTGATAAAAGATAACTAATTATAAAACTTTGACGACTGATTTGGATAATCAAATTTTAAGAATTAATTATGGAATGGGAACTATGTCAATTGATTAACTAATTGATAAATGATAATAAATGAATTAGATTTTGGGTCTTAGACATGGTGTTTTAGACCAATTTAAGAGTTGGGTTTGGACATGGAGTTCCTCCCCAATGGTTTTCCAAGCTTGTGATATTGGGTGTTAGACATGACGATCTACAACGAATAATTATCTAGGTGTTAGACATGGAGATCTACACTAAATGAGAATTTGGGGTGCTTAACATGACGTTCAACACCAAACGAATGATATTTATGAATAGAGTGAGATATGTGATTAAAAACTGAGGGAAATCTGTTCAAAAAAAGAAGGGTAAGAATGAATGGATTTCAAATGTGAGATGAAACATGTACTATGTTATGTGACTACCTAAGGCACAAGTAAACCATGGAATTGTTAAGTGAATACAAAGATTATAAATGATCAAAATGATAAAAAGTATTTTTATGCTTTAACCAATGTACTTGTGTTGTTTTGAGCAGTTTCTTATTCTGGATATGGGTCGAAGCAGGTATTAACGTTAGGTGTCCTTTTTGGAACCTGGACGGGTGTTGATTGTTTATATTGTACTATTATTATTTGGAAACACCTGCACACTATTTAATGAAATTTATTTGTATAGAGTGGTCAAGACACCACTGATTCCTGCATAGTGATATTTATATATCACACCCTACTAGGTCCGTCATTACACTAGGGTACCCAAGTAGATTCTATTTGGTTGCAGGACCTCATCATTGTTGTTTCTTGTACTTGGAGTTAGGAGAAAAGGACCGAGCTGAGGCTCAGCATGCTCCTAGAGATTTCCCTCAGGTCTTGAGTATTTTTTTATTTACTTATGCATGTATGTGTAAGCATGTTTGTTGTTAAATTATTCCATTGTAACATTAGCATGTCATGCATGCATCTGATACATAAACTGACGTTCACCAATTTTGTTCAAACTTCACGAATAAAAATGTTTTCTTCTGCTTTTTTTATTTAAACATCTTCCACTATTGTGGTATTTTGTCCACTGTTTTCACTATAATAAGAGGGTATAGTCTCCCCCCTGATCTACCTTACACCCTCGCCAGTAGTCGGAAACCTCTTGCGTAAGGGGAGACACGCTTGAGGTCATGTCATGGATCGGCTCGGGTGTCCAGTTCAGGGTCGACCTAGGTTAGTTCTTGACAAAATGGTATATGAGGACCCTCATTTTTCTTTGTCCCACTATTTTGGGGATTTGTACATAGGATACTTGGAATGTGTCAGCACTTGGGTTAATAGTTGTAGATGGGACTGATCACCCCACATACGGGAAATGACCAAGTTACCATCGTTGGGATTGTTGTTCATGCTTTTCGATATTACTGTTGATATGATTTTACCTCGACTGATTAGTGTAATTTCTGCTACTTATGGTTTATGAGAATTATATTATTTAACCCTTAACCTGTTATGGTAAAGACGAAGAATTTCATGCATTGTAATAAGCAATTATAGATTCACATGTCATGCATATATATCATGCCATGTAGTTGCATTAGTAGTATGCTTGCTGGTATGTATTTTTTCATTGAATATTCTATGTATTGAACGTGTTTACCATTCCCCTTTAGATAACATTTTTTAGTTGTAGATCTAACATTCTTTAGTGATAATATGTCATTATTATGTGCCATTCTTCTGTTCCATGCTTCTGTGTTATAGCATTTTTTTAATAGTTTCATCATGATACTCTGTGTTAACTTCTTGTAAGGACATGGTACCTTGTCTAAAAATGATTAATTGCTTTGATTGAATTTATTAGTTGCGATTATCACATAACCAATTTTCAAATTGTATGGTGTATGGGGTCTTTATATCTTGGGAAAAGGTTAAACCGTGTTATTAAACTTTCAACCCATTAAGTGTATGGGCGCTTCATGAGTTGGGAAATTGAAACCCATATTAAATGTTATGGTGATGCTATATGAAATTCATATAAATGTGAATGATGTTTGATTTTGATCTTTAATAAAAATGATTATCATTTAATATACAACTGGACCCAAGTAGGTTTGTTGGGGAAAGTGTTTATGAGATGAACTCTTGGGGTGTTTTAATTTTTATAATTTTTTTGCAATTGATATTGCATTGAATAATAATAAACCCATGTTTTCTTAGTGGTGCCCTTGTAATTTAGCTTAATTTTTTATAAAAAATTCTTGTTTTTCCTTTGGGGCATTAGTTAAAATCATGTACCTAGGGTTCTCTTTTGAAAAATGGAACATTAATGTTTTAATTAAATATTTTAATGATTAAGGATTAAATTTGATTAAATATAAAGGCCTTGGAAATAAACCTGTATTGACGTACCTTGCTTAAATTGAAACCCTTGTTCGGATGAGTGGTCAGGTTTTCCTTGACTTTTGTTTCAGGCTTAAGCCTCAGGTAGTTCTCTTTTCCAGAAGGCTAAACGATCCCGAGTAACTGTCTTCATGGTGTTTCGATTGTTAAATGACAATTGGATCATATCATAATGGCTTACGTGACGCATGCTTAACTAATGTTTGAAAGTGTGTTAGACGTTGGGAGATGCAACATGACTTTTTGTGCATGACTTCCTGAATCACGTAGGATGGGTGAGGGATAAATTATTCCCGAAGGCTTCTCGGGGATGAGAAGTTATAAGGTGGGATGGTTGTAACATCCCGCGTTCTCAGACCAGATAAAATAATAGAATTTTTAAAATTTTCATTTATTAGTTGACCAGTTTTAAAACCGCGCTTCAGAATGAAGTCCCGAGTGCACAAACTGATTCAACTGGTGACATCATACTGTGCATAGGCGGTTAGACCATGCGGGTCAAGTCGCGTGGTTGACTAGCCAAAACGTGGTTTAATTAATTTGAATTAATGGATGTTTTAATAATAATAATAATAGTGGGAGGTTATTATTATTAAATGTTGTGAAAACGCGTTTAATAAAATGATGGTCAAACGAGATTAGATGTCGGTGTTTTAATAATAATAATTTTGTGAGATTATTATTATTAAATATTATGCAGATGCGTTTATTTAAGTAGTGGTCAAACGCCATTAAATGTGACGTTGCAGTTTGACAAAGAACGTCAATTTAAAATCAAGTGTTAGCTGATTTTAATTGATATCAGATTTTAATTAAAGGCACTTTATTAAAATAACGCGTTATATTAACTACGGTGGCTTTGCAATGGATCATTTAATTATGAAAAGAGAATTATTTTGGAGACATGTTGTTTTAATTGGCGGTTTTGGATATTAATCAGGGTTGAATAATAATAATGAGATTATACTTATTCATTTGGGATAATTATTTTAATACAATTGAGGGTTTTATAAATTAATTTGACTATATATATATGTATATATATGAAGGTGTATATATATATAAGATATATGTTAGATAAAAAAAGAAAAGGGGGATCCCTTTAGGGTGCTGGGTAGGGCGTGACCCCACTTTTTTGTCCCTTCCATTTAGGTCTCTCCCATAGAGAAACCCTAAAAGGCTACGACCCCTCCTCCACAAGGTCTTCCTCCTCCTTCCAAGGTAGCACATGGTCAGCCTCCTACCGGTCCTCCCTAGGCACAGCGGCCTTCTTCCCCAGGCGAACCCCCAGGTGTGGCCTTCCCTTTCCCAGACATATCTATGGCACGACGAACCCCTGCAGTGCGCTATGGAACATGCAATCCCCCTCTCCTCCGCATGAGGCATGAACTCCAATGGTCGACCTCCCCATCTTCTTGTAGCAAATTATAGTGCGAGACAGCTTGTACAGCCCCTTCCGGACAGACCTATGCATGACCCCCTTGCGATTCTTCCTCCCGCGTTGGTTCCTCCTAATTGCTTTCTCTATTTGGGTTGAATAATCGATGTTGTGCGAGAAATGTGTCTGGGCACGCCGGTCCACTCTCCGACAACTACATTTGAGCAAGATTACGATTCTTCACTGACGTTTGGTGATAATATGAATATACACCGTTGTTGTATATTTTACATCAATTTAAATATTAAATTGAGTCTGCGGAGTTCTTTTTTATATTTATCTGGTCCTGTGTCATTTACCTGAGTTTCTTTTGAGTCGTTGATATGTGGTCATTATCACACGGACCATATTTCACTGGGTATTAATGTAGCAATGTCTTTGTTGTTACATTTCAGGTTATATATACACATGTTATATATGTGATATGTATATATATATATGCATGCCAAAGTTGTATGCACACGACTGGGTGACGTGTGAAGTGGTTTCTGCTTATAAAACGTTCTGTATTTAAAATGTGCTTACTAAGGTATGGTCTTTTTTCCTTTCCCCTTTAATTTATTAACTCAATTAATTAATTATTTTATGCACCATTATTATTTATTAAATTAATTTCTATTTAATTTGTCCAGTTAAGTCTTTAAATTAACTTCTATTTAATAAATGTTGTTAAGTCTTTAAATTATTTATTGTTTAATTAATGCAGTCAAGTATTTAAATTAATTGCAGTTTAGAAGTTAAAAGTATAATAAATGTTCGTTTGATAATAGAAGTCACGTGTTATAATAAAAACCCCTTTATTGGTTTGTGCTTTCATCAATCTAAAAGTAGTGAATAATTATTTTTATAATGTATGTTGTGCGAATTTCATTGATGTTTCTACTTGCACTAATTGATATGTACTAAGTTAGTGTTCAATCTATTTCATATGAATTAATGTTTTGGCATAAATGATTGAATATGTGAAAATAAATTTTTTGACTTATAATAAATAACATGGATATTTTAGCATGTTTGTTGTGACCCTCGCTTATGGAAAAACCCGTTTGGGGTGTTCGCTTTGACTTCTTGACATCCTTTAGGTGTGATGACATGTTTGGTTTATTTTATATTATCCCAAGATGATTGTATTATTCAATTACATGTGTTTCATGGTCCTTATATACTGAGTTTTAATTAAATAAATTATTTAAGATCATTGTTTTGGGGATTGGTTATGGGTTGAGGTCTTGTAATTGAGTTTTTTTTTGATTGGATAAGATAAGTGATTGGGAGAAACTAATCATGAACTGATGTAGGCTATGAAAGTTATTTAATTATATGAATTAATTATGTGTCAGAATGTTGATAATAGATAATTAATTATGATAATTAATTATGATAATTAATTATGAAACGTTGAGGACTGATTTGGATAATCAAATTTGATGAATTAATTATGAAATGTGAACTATGTCAATGGATTAATTAATTGATAAATGATAATAAATGAATGATATTTTGGGTCCTAGACATGTCTTTCTAGACCGATTTAAAATTTGGGTTTGGACATGGTGTTTCTCGTCAATGGTTATCCAAGCCTGTGATATTGAGTGTTAGACATGATGATACACACTGAATAATTATCTAGGTGTTAGACATGGCGATCTACACCAAATGTGATTTGGGGTGTTAGAAATGGGATCTACACTAAATAAGAATTTGGGGTGCTTGATATGACATTCAACACCAAATGAATGATATTTATGAAAGGAATGAGATATGTGATTAAAACCCGAGTGAAATGTGTTCAAATAATGAAGGGTAAGAATGAATGGATTTACAACGTGAGTTAAAACTTGTACTAGGTTATATGACTACCTAAGGGGCATGTAAACAATAGAATTTTTATGTTAATACATAGGGTATAAATGATCAATATGATAAAAATTATTTATTATTCTTGAACCAATGTACTTGTGTTGTTTTGAGCAGTTTGTTAATCAGGATATGGGCCGAAGCAGGTATTAACATCAGGTGTCCTTTTTGGAACCTGGACAGGTGTTGATTGTTTATATTGTACTGTTATTATTTAGAAACAAATGCACACTATTTAATGATATTTAATTTTCTAGAGTGGTCTAGACACTAGTGGTTCCGTCCTAATGGGGTTTATATCTCACACCCTACTCGGGCCACCATTGCACTGGGGTACCATAGTAGATTCTATTTGGTTTTAGGACCTCGTAGTTGCTGTTTCTTGTACTATGAGTTAGGAGCAAAGTACCGAGCTGAGGCTCGGGATGCTCATGGAGATCGCCCTCAGGGCTTGAGTATTTTGTTTATTTACTTCTTCATTGATGAGTAAGCACGTTTTTTGTTTAATGATTCCATTATAACATTAGCATGTCATGAATGTATCTGCTACATAAACTGACATTCACCAATTTTGTTCAAACATCACAAATGAAAATGTTTTCTGCTGCTTTCTTTTATTTATACTTATTCCACGGTTGTGGTGTTTTGTCCACTTTTTTCACTCTGATAACAGGCTATAGTCTCCCCCTGACTTACCTTACACCCTCGCCGCTAGTCGGCAACCTATGGCGTAAGGGGAGACACACTTGAGGTCATGTCGCTGATCGGCTCGGGTGACTGGTTTAGGGTCGACCCGGGTTGGTTCTTGACACTTTACTAATTCAAGACATGTTAAGGGAAAGGGCCCGATGATAGAATGAAAATTGGTTTTAGAGATTTTATGGGGTAATTAGATCTGGTTCAGGACCCATTTCAGAGTCAATAGTTTCATTATTTTCAGTTTCATGTTAGGTACATTGACACTTATATCAGCATAGCATGTTTTCCCTTTCAGTTGAACATTGTATTTGTTGTTTTGGTTGTTTTATGACGTTGGAATTATTCCGGAAATATATTTTCATCCACAATTTTTTATCAATTTTTTTTGGTTTTTTATTCTAATAAAAGAGCTTCTAATCTCCCCATGACTGACATACCATACCCTCACTAATTGTCAGCAGCCTTTAGCATATGCCAATGTATGCTTGTGGTCACGTGGCCTATCTGGCTCGAGGCACCATCATGTGCCCCTGGGTCGGAATGTAACAATGTTGTATCAGAGGATGTTTTTCTTTTTTTTCATACTATTTGGGTAAAGGTATAAAGTAGACTATGAAGAGTCTAGGATTGTTAATGAGCTCATGCATGGGAGTTTGAAAAACATGTATTGGGGAAAGCATGAGTACTCCTGTTGGGATTGTTGTTATCACAGTTTTTTGCTGCTATTGAATATTATTTCACCTTGGGAGATGCACTTGTGGTTCGATGTGATTATTGTTTTTTAGAATTTTTTAGTATTGATTTTTTTCCCAGAATGGAATGAGAATTTTCTTTTCATGCATTATTCTGGGAACTCAGGGTTATTGTGACATGCATAATTTTTTGCATGTGGAGAAAATTGTAAACTATTATCTTTCAAAAAAATAATTGTTTCTATCATGAACATGTTCTAAAAATGTATAAAAATGAGAATTAGTGGGTTTATATATGAGAAAATTTATTATGACAGTGTGTTTACCCATGTCATCCAAAACCTTAGAGTAGGATGTTTAAGTTTAGTGATAGCACCTCAGTTTGATCGTGTAACGAGATTTGTGGAAAAGACATGTTGTGAAATATTGTGATGATTTCCTTTTACATATATGTTATATGGTTTTGTTATGAGACCTCAGACGTGTGCACGGCATTGTAAAGAGTATTCCCTAGTGATGCTTGTCAAGGGGATGACATAGGGGTAGAGATTTGAATGGTCCTCCGTCAGGGAACATAAGGCACTGACAGTGCCTGGTGAAGTTGAAGAGGATTAGTTCCCAGAGAACATTTCTCATTTATTTCCATTCAATGAAAGAGACCTAGGGTGGGTTGTGATAAGAATTTCTGAGTTGAAAATGGATTTTTAATTACAACACCCTTGACTTTTTCAAGAGACGGTGGTCTTAAGGGAACTGAATTCCTAGTTGAGTCTATTGAGACAACACATGACCATTTGGAGTCTCTAGTAAAGAGGAGGTTTGATATGGATGCTTATATTCTATTAGAATCATCCAAGCATTGATTTGACATTCAGGTGAAAAATCGGTAAACAAATGGTATGTTATGGTATTAATTCTTAGATATGTTTTGGGTTCACTTTTATCTAGAAAAAATGTGACAATAGAAAGCTACATAATTCATGAATCTATCTCAAGGGACTAGTTCCATGATGGATTATGCAAGATGTTACATAGATCTAAAATGCATTTCATAATCATTAGTAGGATATGAATTAGCTATGGTGAAACAATTTCAATATATACATAAGTGAATGATTAAATACCAAGTAAATATTTTCCTATAAATTATGTTTTATTTCATTTTGTTTTAGGCTTTTAGATATGAAGTTAACCCAAGGGATGCATCCAGTACTCAATTGGTAGTAGTTACTTCAAAATTAGGAGGTGAAACATCTATGAGTAGGAAGGGAAATTATGAAAAATTTATCTAGTGTATTGGGAAGAAGATCACACAGACTAGAGGTTCATTTAACATGATCATACTAGGTTGACCTGGCATTAGTGTGGTAGACTAATAGAATATCATCGACACTCCCTGACCACTAGTAGAGTATCCAACCTGTGGAATGATGGGGCACCTACCAATGTTCTACAGGTCACTGTGAAAGAGTGGTATTGAGGGAGTAGGTCGGTATAGTCATAGTGTGGGTAGCAGTTATTATAAACCATATCGGTCTGGAAGCTGTTGTTTTAATTGACATGGAAGAAGATGTACTAAAAATGGTTCTACAAGCCTAGATCTCCCTTACTAATAGAGTTATTCTACTCAAGGAAGTTAGATAATATCACTAGTAAGTGAGGCAAGGTTTCTATATGCGGTGCATCCTTTACTTATGGAGATCGAGGGCGGTCCGTCGATAGTGATAGGAATTGTTAATGTAGAATTTACATTACTTTGTGTTTTATTTGATTTAGTTCCTCTAATTAATTAATATTTATAAAACTTGTTAATTTTTAGAGCTTAGCGGTGTATTTTTTAAGCGAGACAATGATAATTAATACATCATTGAGAGTACAGACTTATGATATATCGAGGATGGATTTTAGGAGTATGTATGGCCTTTATGAGTTCTTTGTAAATCATTTTGGGTTGAAAAATTCTCTAGCAGTGTTTATGTGTTTGATGAACATGTTCTATCACTCGTACCAAAATTAGTTTTTGTAGTATTCGCTGATGACATATTTGTGTGCTCCAAGACTCATAAAGATCATCCCCAAAATCGTGAAATCATCTTGATCACACTGATAAAACATTGGCTATATAATAATATATCTATGTTTTTGTTTTGGATTGATCTGTTACACTTAATAGGGCACATCATATTATAATGAGGTGTGGAGGTGGACACATATAAGGTTCGCGTAGTGGTTTCATGGGATAATCCCACGAATATTTTTAATATCTATTTTTTGGAGATTATCTGGATATTTCAGATATTTAAAAAATAATTTTCCCATTTGGAAATGCCTCTTTCCGTCATGAAGAGGACGGGGATAAAGTTTGAGTGGATAGAATCATGTGATAATTCTTTTCAGATGTTTAGTAATCATTTGATAGTGGAAATTTTTTTATCCTATCGGAGTCTGGTGAGGAGTACACAATATATTGTGATTCTTCTTGGATTGGACTCGAAGCTGTGCTGATGCCAAGATATCATGTTGGGGGTATGGGTCTTAGTAGTTGATGCCTCATGAATGGAACTACTCTATTCAAGGCATTGAGTTGGAATCTGTGGTTTATGCTCTTAATTGTTAGTGACACTTCCTTTTGGGAGAAATTTTTACTTTTTATAGAGATCACAAGTGCCTGATGTATATCTCTTCATAGTATGATTTGAATCTTCAATAGCATAAATGAGTGGTGTATATTAATTCAATTGATTTTTAATTGAAAAATATGATTGGGAAATGAAATTCAGTGGCTAATTCCTTCATTAGGAAAACTCAGACTCATATGTTTTTTGAGTTGATTATAGAGTGGAAGATGACGACCATGCTGGATGAGATCCATGTGGTGGTTTAGGATATTCCGGATAACATGACTCTGGTGTTTTTTTCATTGGAGTATGTACTTTTGAGATGGATCAGGCATATATTGTAGGTGGATCTAGAGTGCGAATAACAAAGTGAAAGCATTAAGTGTTGGGGGACACCTTCATAATAGTATATAGATGAGGAAGAGATCATCTATTTGAATAATTGAGTTTTTTTGCATACAAGTATATGGGAGGAGATCATGTTTTAATTTCATGCTTCGAAATTGGTGGTGCATCCAAGTGTGACCAAAATGTACCACAAACTACAATGGATGTTTTGGTGTATATACATGAAAAAAGAGATATCAAGGTTTGTGACAAGATACTTCACATATCAAAAGGTGAAGGTAGAGCATCATTGACCTAGATGATTACTATAGCCACTACGTATTCTTAAATGAAACATGGATACCATGAAAATAGATTTTTTGTGGTCCCTATAAAGATGATTATAATGAATGATTATATTTGGTTCATTATGGATTGACTAAAAAATGTAGATAATTTATTACATAAAAGAGAAACCTTTACTGTAGAGAAGATAAGTAAACTGTATGTTTTTGAAATAGTTCTCCTGCATGGGGTTCATTGGACTGTAGTTTCAGAAAATGATTCACACCTTAATCCATGTTTCTCATAGGGCCTGTGTAAAGCTCTTGGTACATGGGTCTTGTTGTTCATGGATTTCCACCCACAGATAGATTGGCAAGTGAAGTATACTATATAGGTTCTATAGGATAAGGTGTGGGAATGTGTGCATATCTTCAGTGGGTTATTGGAGAAGCAACTATCTATAGGGTAGTTCTCCTATACAAATAGAAGTTATGAAACAATATAAATGGGACCATATGAGGATATATATAGTATACTATACAGATCCCTATTATGCTAGATAGAAGAAGGTAAGTCAGAGTTTTTTGAACCGAGTCTCGTGTAGGAGACATTAGAGTAGTTGTTGTTGATTCAAAAACATATGGAAACGATTGAGAGTTGTTGGAAGCTGTATGTAAATAGATGAATACAACCCTTAGTGATTACTGAGGTTTTTCGTGTGTTCATTTTAGATTCACCTAGGTTGGATAACCACAATATATGGATACAGTGCATGTTGGCATCCTGGTTTTTTGGATCGTTTGAGGTAGTTGAGAGAATCAGGCCGGTGACATAACGATTGGATCTTCGACACACAAAAAATATAGGGTAATGCTTGATATCATCCATATTTCAAAACTATAGTGGTATCACCCTGTCCCAACTAAAATGATCGATGTGGAAGAGGTTGACCTTGAGATATAGGTGTCCTTTGAGAAGCATCTTATACATTTTCTAAATCATAAGGTAATAGTGTTGTAGGGAAATATCATGCTTATAGTTTGTGCATTATTGTAACATGAACATGTGAAAGTGGAAACATGGAAAATCTATGTAGATATGATGGCACAATAGTGTCATCTTTTGGCATGAAATCTTAGGAAGGACTTAAAGTGCAGTTCGAGGATGACCTGTTATAAGGTGGGGGATTATAAGATCCCAAAAATTTATTGTCATCTCTGAAGCATCATTTTAGGTACTTTTAATGATTATTTAAATAAATTTGTTTTTATTTATGAAATGGTGCGTGGTTGGGTGGCGTTTTTATGAAATTTTTAGAAAAAACGGGTCTGTCAACAGTTGGCGCAATGCTAGGGTAAACCGTGCACCCAACCCAGCCAACTTTATGGACCCAGGTAGGGTGGTTTGGATGGATGGAATATGGTTTAAATATTTTTTGGCCAAACCTATGTAAAAATGATACCATGGATAGTGAGATCCGCACAGTTGGTGCATGGTTTTCTTATCTATGTTCCCTAGTCTAGAAAATTGTGTGTACGGTTTTCAATTTCCCAAAAGTTATTTTAAAATCCCATGAACACCAGAAACACATCCATTTTGTCCCAAACTTGGGACTAAACATTGTTGGGATGTTCTAGAGCTTTCTAGAGGGGTAATAATCTTTATTATCCTCCATTATTCAAGATTCAAAGCCTGAATCGAAGATATGATCTTCTACCTATATATAGATCTCATCCTAATGTGTATACCATTTATTATTATATCTTCCTTGAACTTTTCTTGTGGTTTGTCCTTTAATACTATAGATCTATACCATTTTTGGAGGGATATATATTTTTTATTATAGATAAATATCTATATTGATAATATCTTTTTATCCTTTAGATTTATTTAGGGATTTTGATATGGTACTCCAATCTACATCATTGTGCTGCTCGGAGTTTTGTAATTTCAATTGAACGAATGACAGTTAATGAATTTAAGTATGTGGACAAAAATATAATTCCCATATTCATGGATTTGGTGCGTGTATGAAAAATTGTAGAATTTATATAATTCGTTATTAAATGAATTCCTAATTTGGGTAAATTAGGTTGACTAAGTTATTAATCAAATAATTGATTAAAAAGATGATTTATTGAGGAATTTATCATAATACTAAGGGTTTTTCATATAGAATTCTTAATTTAGGGAATTTCATTTTGAGGGTTAGGGGGTGAGATCTCGATAATTAATCTAAGGATTAATTATGAGATACTAAATTGGGTAGATTAAGAAAATAACTGTGAATTAGTTATGTGCCTTGATATTGTGATCATGATAATTAATTATGGGATTAATTATGAAGAGATGAGATTTAGAATGACATAATTAATTATATAATATTAATTATGAGCTATGAATTGTGTAATAAATTAATTAATTAATGTGTTTATTAATGTAATTGGAATACTTAATTATTTGGAGAGCTAATTAAGGATATTGATGTATTTCCCAAATTGTTGAATTAGTAATGGAAATGATGTGGATAATTAATTATGAATTAATAAGGCAAGTAATGAAATGGGACCATTTTCATTCAATTGATAAGTTTTAATGGTAACATGGTCAATGTAGTTATGATAAAATGACAGGTAAGATGGTCATTCAGATGAGAAGTATAAATGGTAACATGGTCGTTGTACTTATCATTACAAGAATGGGAACATGGTCATTATGTTTAAAAGTATGAATGGAAACATTTTCATCTTACTTATTAATTTTTTATTGGTAAATTTGGAATTTTTGTGTGGATTTAATGAACAGTTATATAGGCACTCCGAGATATAGTCTCAAATGATAATACATCGAAGACTAGCACGAGTCAAGTTTGGTACTGACATGTCATATCACCATTTAGTAATTCAGGCTTCTGTATTATATAGGAGGGTATTAAGATGTGATATTACCTTGTGAATAGTTTATGATATAGTATGAGATGATGTCAGTATTATGGTATGAGTATCCCTATAAACCTAGAATTTAAAATGACTAAATAAAAATAAATGATAACGTGATAAATGTTTATTTATGAATTTTCTTTATTTTATTTGTAGAGCTACGTACACAAACATTTGACTGATTTTTTTAGACGCAATTGGTCGTTACCTATTATGTTTTACTCACATCTTACTTGGGGTTCCTTATCGGTACACAAATAGACACTACTATTGCATGACTGGTTAATGGAAAAGGCCATATATCAAAATGCTGATTACTGATAGATCTTTGATAAGGGAACCAGATATGGTTTATGACCCAATTGAAAGTCTATAGTTACATTATTATCATTTTAATTCTAGGATATTTGACACTTATATTGAAACAACATGATTTCCCTTTCAGTTGAATATTCTATTTAATGTTTTGGTTATCTTATGACTTTAGGATTATTCTAGTTATAAATGCTTCCACATTTATTTATCTATTTCTTCTGTTTGTTTTTCTCTTATAAAATAGAGTATAGTCTTCCCATGACTAACTTACCAGACCATCACTACTTGTTAGTAGACTCTAGCTTATAGGGAGGTGTGTTTATGGTATTGTGGCCAATCGACTCATGGCACCATCGAGTGGAACCCGAGTCAGGACATTACAATGTTGAATCAAAGGAGTTTTCTTCTTTTTATTTTTACATACTTTTTGCGGAAAGGTTGAAAGGAGACTAGGAAGATTCAAGTCATGTTAATGAGCTCATGCATAGTATTTTTAGACCCATGTATGGGGGAAAACCCATGTACTCAAGGTGGGATTTTTGTTTTTATTGTTTGTAGTTACTGCTTAATATTATTTAACCTTGGATGACCCACATGTATTGTGGTGTATTTTTTATTTTTAATAATTTTTGAGTATTGAATTTTGGGCTAGAATTTCATGAGAGTTGAGTATACATACATATTTCTATAAACGCAGATTTATTGTTTCATACATCATTTTATGCACACATGGAAAAATGTTCAACTATTTTCCTTGAAAAAAATTCATTCCTGACCTGAATAGGTTGTAAAAATGCAGAAAAATGACAATTGTTGTTTGTATAAATGAGAAACATGGTTATGATATTGTGTTTACACTTATTAACCCAAATATATAAGTATGATGTTTAAGGGTAGTGATAACTCTTCAATTTGAAAGTGTGGTGAGATTTTGGGGAACATACATGTTGTGACCTATTGTTATTATTTTCTATTATGTAAATGTTTTAAAGTTGTGTTATGATACCTAAGACATGTGTTCGGTATTGTAGGGAGTTTTAATCTATGATTATTGTTTTGGGGATGAATGAGGGGTATGGCTAGGAATGGTTCTCCAGTCATGACACTTGAGGCACTTGTTGTTCCTGTCGAAGAAGTAGGAAGTAGTTCAGGGTGAGATTTTCTCATATCATGTCGTTCATGGGAAAAGACCCATGGAAGGTTATGAAAAAATGTATGAGTTGACAAGGTAGTTTTATTACCAAAATCCATTGAATTTTATTGGATATGGAGGGATTGAGTGAGTTGAATTATAGTTTGAGTCTATTGAGACTATACATGGCCATTTGGAGACTCTAACTGAGAGGAGGATTAATATGGGTGCTTTTATTCTAAGGGTATTAGTGAAGCACTGGAGGGGAATTCATGTGTGAACTAGGAAGATGAACGGTATGTCTGAAATGATTTCTTGTATAGGTTATTGAAACAGTTCTATCCATACACACTGAGGCAAGAGAAGGATAAAATATTTATGTGTCTGACTTAGGGGGGCAAGTTCGTGATGGATTATTCAGGATGCTACATCGATCTGAAATGCTTTTATCTAGTGTTAGAGAGTGTTTATGGAGTTACAATAAAATTTCTACAATAGAGACTAAAGTGTGATATTATGTCCCAAGTAAATAATTTTTAATTAATGAAGTTTGATGATGATCTGGATCCGGCTCTCATAGATGAAGGAACCTGAGGGAGGCATGTTATACTGGATAGGTAGTAGTTACTGGATGATCAGGAAGTGATACTTCTGAGAGTAGAAAGCATAGTTATAATAGCTTTATCTAGGGATTTTCGATGCATGGTATACAGACCATAGGGTCTATTGGACATGATATTATTGGGATGATTTATCATATGGGTGGTAAGACGAGACACTATCATCTGCATTTTCCCCGACCACCAATAGAGTGTGAGACTTTAGGTATGATGGGACACCTATTGAAGTTATGCATGTTGTGGTGACAAACCGGTGCTGAGGGGGATATTGGGAATAGTCAGAGTGTGGGAAGGGGGTATTCTACACCATATAATTCTTAGAGCTGGAGTCCTACATGCCGTGGAATAATATCTAGTGGACATGGTTCTATAGGGTTGGAGAGCCCTTATTAGCATAGTGTATCTACTAAGGGGAGTCTGACAATATCATAGGGAATAGGGGAAGTAAAAATATATGTAGTAGAGCCTAAAATTGTCGATATATAATGGTCCATCGTTAGTGAGAGTTAATATTCTAGTAGATTCTACATTTTCTTGTGTGTTATTTGATACTCTTGCATCTCATTTTATTCATATATGTGAAACTTGATAATGGTTTGAGCATCGTGGTAGAGTTTTTGAGAAGGAAAATGACAATATATACACCATTGAGATTATAGACTACTGATATATTGAGGAATGATTTATGGAGTAGGTATGGTCTTCAAGAGTTTGTGATAATTCATTTTTGGTGGAAAATTTATCCAATAGTGTTTATTGATTTGATGAACCTGATCATTCACCCGTATTGATATCCGTTTGTTGTATCATTTGTTGATGATATCTTGGTGTACCCCAAGACTCATGATGATCCTGACCAACATCTTGGCATCATCATGAGTACACTAATCATGCATTGTCTACACACCATGATATTTTTTTGTCATTTTTTTATTGATTGGGTACACTTCTTGGGAAACATCATCACAGAGGAAGGATTGGTAGTGAACCCAGATAAGGTCTAGGTATTGTTTTCTTGGGAGCATCCCAAATAATGTTTTTTATAACCAAATATTTTTGTGAATAGATATATATTATAGGAGATTTATCCAAGTCTTATCATGTTTGGAAGCATTGGCTTCATACTTGACCAATATGGGGTTAACGTTTGAGTGGAACAAGGATTGTGAGAATTATTTTTAGAAATTGAACATGTTTTTTATGATGGCACAAAATTTTGTCCTACATAGGTCTGGTGAGGAGTACACTATTAAATGTGACGCTTCTGGGATTAGACTCAGAGCTATTTTTATGCAAGGATATCAATTTTTTCATAATTTTCTTGATAGTTGAGGCCTCATGAACAAAACTACCATACAAATGACCTCAAGTTGGCAACACCAGTTTTTTCTCTTAATTGTTGGTGAAACTAAATATTTGGACAAAATTTTACAGTTTACATAGATCAGAATATCTTGAAGTATTTATTATCACATTATGATTTGATTCTTTGGAAGAATAGATGGATGGAGTATATGCATTAATTTGATATTGAAATGGATTATATTCCAATAAATGGAAATAGTGTGGCTATTTCCTTATGTAAGAAAACTCTGAAATAGATGGTTCAGGAGTCGAGTGAAGGGTGGAAGATGATGACCTTGTTGGATGAAATGCATGAGGTGGTTCAGGATAGTCTGGAGCAGATTACTCTATTTTTAGTTGTTGTGGATTTTACACTTTTGAGAGAGATCATAGATAGACATTGTGAGGATATGGAGTTATTATAGTTGAGGAAAATCTATTTGGGTTGGGAGACACAATTATACTGGTTGATAGATGAGGGTGATATCATCTATGTGAATAATAAAAGGGTTGTAACTATGGGTTTATGAAAAATATCATGTGATAATTTCATTTCGTGAAGTGTGTGGTGCATCTAGGATTGATGAAAATGTACTGGAGACTATGATGATAGTTTTGGTGGCCAAAAATGAAAAAAGTGATATCAGTGTTTGTTATAATATTTTTCAACAATCAGCAATTGAATGAAAAGAATCAAAAACCTGTAGTATTACTAGATTCATTTCCTATTATAGAATGAAATTCAGATGAAATAAAAAATAGAATTTATAGTGGTTCTTCCAAATATCATAAGAAGAATGACGATATATGGTTCATTTTGGATCAACTTATAATGGTAGTGAATTTATTACATATAAGGGAATCCTTTACCATTGAGCATATATAAGAATAGTATGTTTGAGAAATAGATCATATGAATGGGGTGACATGGATGGTTGTTTCAAACCATGATCCACGCTTTACCTCATTCTTCTTTCACATCTAGCTGAAAGCACTTGGTAAATAGGACTTATTGAATATGACTTTTCACCCATAGACAGGGGGCAGTCAGAACGTACAATATAGGAAGTTATGGATATGTTGCAGGCACGTGTGCTCGAATTTGATGGGTCTTGGGAGAATCACTTGGATTTGGTGGAGTTCACATATAACAATAGTTATTAGGAAATTATACATATGGTACCATAGAAGGCTCTTTATGGTAGGCTATAGAGATCACCATAATGCTGGATAGAAGCAAGTGATTCATAGTTTCTGGGATCAAGTCTCATGCATGAGACATTAGATAAAGTTAAATTGATTCAAAAATGTATTTCTATAACATAGAGTTGGTATAATTCATATAAAGATATATTAATATGACCCGTAATGTTTACAGGGGATGATCTTCTGTTCCCATGAGTTTCAACTAGTTTGGGTCACCACATGATACATAGAATGGTCAAGTTGGTGCCCATATTTTTGGGATTGTTTTAGGTAGTCAAGATAATCATGCTGATGGTGTACTGATTGGGTCTTCCACAAAAAAATATAGTTCCATGCATGATGTCTTCCATGTGTCACAACTACATGCATTTCACACTGACCCATATCATGTAATCGATGTGGATGGGGTTTACCTTGAGATAGATGCATCCACTGAGGAGCATCTGATATGTGTGCTTGATCATAGTGAAAATATCTTGTGGGTAATTATGGTGTAGATAGTTTGTGATTTATGGAAATGCAAACATGTTTAAGAGTAAACATGGGAAAGGGAGGAACATATAAGGGCTCAATGGCCCCATATTCTTGCTGTAGAATCATAGAAAGGCTTGGAAGTGCAGCCCAAGGATGATCTATTATAAGGTGGAGACATTATATTATATTGAACATTAAAAGATTTATCTAGGGATTGAATTAAGGTATTTTCATGCTCATTTATGTAACATTGATTGGACTTATGACATTGGCTGTGTTTGGGTGGATTTTTTATGAAATTTTTAGGAAATATGGTTTTCCATGGTTGGAGAATGGTTAGGGTAAACCGTAAACCCATCCCAGCTAACCATGTGAACCTATGAATAGAGGTACCCATGGATAGTGAATGGTTTTACAAACCATAAATCCAAATCCAGGTAATCATGCGACCTGGGACAATGAGGTCTGCATGGTTGGAGCATAGTTTTCTTAATAGTGCGCCCCTACCCAAGAAACCATGTATGTAGTTTTTAATTACCCAAAAATTATTTTAAGTTCCTATGAACCCCCAAAACACATCCACTTAGACCTTGTCTTAGGACTAAATATTTTTTTGAAATTTCATTTCTTTTCGAGCAGTGCAAGGCTGTCCGACATCCATTCCTCATGATTAAAAGCCCAATCAATGATCTTCCCTTATCTCTATAAGTGGATCTCATCCGGATGCTTATCTAATTCATTCTACTCCATTAATTGATAATTTTTGTGATTTTATCCTCTATTTATATAGATCTAAACCTTTGGGGTGAGATATAAATTGAAAATATCTAGATATCCTTTATTAGGATTAATTCATTTAGATTCGGAACTCACATCTATATCATTGTGTTGGTCATATTTTGGGAATGTCCATTGAATTAATGTTTGTCAAAGAATTGCAGTAGGTGGTCAAAAATAAAATTACCATAGTATTTGATATGGTTAATGTATGAATAATTATAAAATTTCTTGCATTATTTAGCAATTTAATTCATAAATTGGGGTTATAAGGCTTACCAATTGATTTATCGAAGCATTGTGGAATTAGAATATTAATTGTGGCATTAATCATTATACTAAGGAGTTGTCCTATAAAATGTTTAATCTGGGGTTATTTATTATTATATTTTGGGGTTGAGATCTAGATAAATAATCTGGGGATTAATTATTAGACATTTAATTGACTAGAATAAGATAATTAATTGTGAATTAATTATGTTCCTTTATATTATGAACTTTATAGTAATTGGTTTTATTAGGTATGAAGATTTGATATTTAGAATGGGATAATTAATTATAGAAAATTAATTATGGGTTATGAATTCTGTTATTAACTAATTAATTGTTTAATTAATTAATGGCATTGGATTACTTAATTCATTACGGAGTTAATTATGAAAATTGATGTATTTAGCGAATTATTGAATTTGTAATTGAATTGATATGTACAATTAATTACGAATTAATTATGAAAGTAAATGAATTTGAACATGGGTATTCAAATGAGATGTATTTATGGTAACATGTTTATTGTACTTATGAATTAATGAATGGTAACACGGTCATATAAATGATACGTATAAATGGAAACCCGGTCATTGTACTTATGAGTAAAATATTGAGATCATGGACATTATATTTATAAGTATGAATGGTAACATGGATATCTTAATTATGAATTTTTTATTACTAACATTGGAATTTCTTTGTGAATTTATAGAACAGTAATAAAGGCACTCAGAGATATGGCCTCACATGATAATATGTCAAACTCTAGCACAAGACGAATCAGGTACTGAGATGTCATATCACTTTTGAGTACATCAAGATCTGAAATGATTTGAAGTAGGTATTAATATATTATATTACCTTGGGAACACTTCATTATCCTATATGAGATGAATTTTGTATTTAGGTATGGGTATCCTTGGGAACCCTAGTGTTAACATAACTAAATAAAGAAAAAATGATAATGTGATAACTATTTATTTATGCATTTTATTCTTTTCATTATAGATTTGCATCCACTATCCTTTGACTTGATTTGTTTTAGACACCTTTGGTGGTGACTGACTGAGTTTTACTCGCACCCTACTCAGGATGATTGATGGGTACCTGAATATACATTACTATTGTTCAATAGGTTAAGGGAAAGGGCCTTGTGTTAGAATTATGATTGGGTTGGAGCCTGGATGTGGGAACTATATGTGGTTCTGGGCCCATTTGGTAGTCTTTAGTATCTTTATTTTCAATTACATTTTATGTACTTTGAAATATATCATCATAACATTTTTTCACTTTTAATACAATATGGTATTTTCAATTTTGGTTATCTTATGACTATGGTATTTTTCTGGTTATATATCATTTAGTATTTGTTTATCTATTTCCACTGGTGTCTTACTTTAATAAAATAGAGTGTTGTCTACCCTTGGCTATATTACCAAACCCTCACTTCTATTGGGTATCCTCTAGCATACAGGGAGGCGCTCTTGAGGTGATATGGGCAACCAGCTCAGGGAACTATCATGTGCCACCCAGGCCGAGAAATTACAATTACTAATTTTTAATAATGTTTACTAATCATTCATAGTTATTACTAATTATTACAAATTATTTCTAATTATTCATAATTATTAATAATTATTCTACATTATTACTATTTATAACTATTTATTTATATTTATTACTAATTATTTCTAATTAATACTATTTATTAATATCTATTCATATTTATTTTAAATTATTAGTAGTTAATACTATTTATTAATAATTATTACTATTTATAAGTAATTATTACTATTTATTTATATTTATTACTATCTATTACTAATTTATAATATTTTTATTAATTACAAAAATTTATTCATATTTATAACTATTTATTAGTAAATATTAGTAATTATTACTAATTATTACAAAATAGAACTAATTATTAATATTTATTATATTTATTTCTATTTACAACTATTTATTACTATTTATAACTATTTATTACTATTTACTACTATTTATTACTATTTATTACTATTTATTACAGATTATTACTATTTATTACGATTCATCACTAAATATTACAATCTCTTACAATTTATTAATCTTTATCACAAATTATTACTAATTATTACTAATTATTACAATTTTTACCAATTATTATTATTTATTACGAATTATTAAAATTTATTACAATTTATTACAATTTGTTACTAATTATTACTAATTATTACAATTTATTACTAATGTGTACATTCTAATACTAAATATCGCTAATTATTACTAGTTTCTGCTAATTTTTACTAATTATTACTAACTTTTACTAGTTACCACTAATTATTTCTAATTATCACTAATTATAACCATCTATTAAAATATATAAATATTTATTCCAATTCATTACTAAATATCATTAATTATTACTAATTATGACGAATTAATAATAATTTTTCTAATTAATCTAAATTAATACTAATTACTACTATTTAATAATAATTAATATAATAACTATTAATAAATACTAATTAATACTAATCACATGTAATTAATTTTTCAAAAAAAAAATACTGAAAAAAACTATGTAATTTTAATTTAATTTAATTGTAGTTAATTAAAAATAATTATAATTAATATAAAATAAATTGGATTATATAAAAGATAAAAGAAAATAGATAAATAAATCAAAACAAAATCTTTTAGAGGATGTAAGCAGTTAATATTTCTCTGATTTTGAATTTTAAACATTGAAATATTTTGACAGAAAAAATGTAAGTAGAGACGGTTAGATGAGAAGAAAAATGAGTTGAATGAAAAAAAACCGATGAGTGTATATATAGGTTATATTATTTGCGATAATATTATTTGTGATGGGATTCCCCTAACAAATAGTGAATTTGTGATGGGTCTTGTCACAAAAACCAACATGCTGACATACTATTTTCCACTGGAGATAAATCCCAGCATAAATACTAAAAAATTATTTCGGGCATTTGGGACGGGTTTTTATACCTGTCTCAAATGCCCTTCTCACGGTTTGCTGCACAACTCACACCAAACCATTTTTGACAGAAACTATTCTCTAGACACAAATAGTCCCTTCCATTTGACAATTTGCTACAGGACCCTGAACCGTCGCAAATACCATGTCGAAAATATCCATTTTCTCTTAGATTGTATTCCATTGTTTGGATGACATATCAATGTATCAAAATCCAAGATTTAAACTGAATCTATTATGGAAAAAGTATAATTTATTGAAGCTCTACATCAGGTTATCATAATTTTAGGAAACTTTTGTACCACATAGTAGCTTCTGGATTTCATTATTATAGTGTATCCCATACACTTTCTAATTTTCCCCACCTTTGAAAATTTTCATTTGGGTTCCCATTAAACTAGACAACGATTTGAATTCATATATTTGAAATAATTTCACCACTTCATCAGTTTGTGAGATAAATTTCCATTACTACATTAGAAACACATTGATCCAATTGTAGATTTAAAATTCACTAATTAATATTATTTCATATACAGAACTCCACAAATTGGAAAACAATTTGAGTTGGATTTCATCTGATCAACCATATATGATGTCATCTTCATATATATCTTCAACCATCCACTACTCATTCAGATTCGTTATATAGATTGCGTGATAAACCCCTTCTAAATCATAACCCTAATTCCATTGGTACTAATATATCATTGAGTTTTATTCCTATATTACATATTTCATCATGTAAAATAGTTTCTCCAATAAATCACCTTCGTTTTGTCATCTACAATGATAATCCCCTCATGTTTCACAATATAGACATCCTCCTAATGAATTCCATTCATGAATGATGTTTTCACATCAATCTTATACAATCTAAAATCCTTCAATGGAGTTATCCTCATAAATATAAAAAAATTCAAATAAGAACACCTATGAAATTGATTCATCAACCTCAATCCCATCAATTTTGTAGTATCCCTTACATATGAGTAATTCATTATTCAATGTAACATTTTTATCATCATTGAGTTTATTTTAAAAGATCATTATTGTTTTTTCGTCTAGATTTTATTTCAGATTTTTGATTTTTCTCAATATGATCAATTTATTGATTCATGAATTTTTCCCAACATTCATGAAGATGAGAATTTTAAAATGTCATTTTTCATTTGATATGTCAATAATGTTTTTCGGTTCACATTCCTCCTTCATGAGTGTACAATGACACTATATCCACCGACCGTGTTATTATCAATTACAATGTTTCCACAAGACTAATTAATTATCCAAGATGATACATGTATGTTCTCTACATCATCAAATCTAACATTAGTGTTTGTTTTGGTACTATAAACTTCACATGAGTCATTCAAATTATACTCACTTTTGACCTCACCTTCTACAGTAACTTTGTAAAAATTCTCCAAATTATGGCTAAAATATTCTCATTTAAATTTATTGTGACATAATAACTTTTATTTTTTTTCTTCTATATTATTTAGTATTGATATTCCTTTCTCTTTGATAAATATCATAGAAATATCCCTATATCTGCACAAACATTGAATATTATTTTATTTAAAATATATATAATAATGAATTTACTTCAATATACATGGAAGTATATTAGTATTTTATTATTTTCGTAAAACCTATCATATGGAGAATTTTAATTAATAATAAAAAATACTCTATTAGAGATGTATAGTTATATTATGAACAATTTCATCCATTAATTTAATGATAAGGATTTTTCACGGATCTTGGTTACTTTCAGGTTGTTAATGATACTATTTCTTCTTTTAACAACTCTAATTTTTTAGGAGTTATCATTGTTGAAACATGATATTTAATTCAATTTTCTTTCAAATAACTATAAAATTGTGTATTTGAGAGTTTTATACTATTATCAATTAAAATGTTCTGAACACACCTGAATTCCCTAATCTTCTCTTCAGTATAAAGTGATGGACTGGAGCAGTTCATTATTATAACTGATCACCACTAAAAATTCAATCCCAATGGGATCATCAATGAAAAAATACAATAGATGTTTCCATATGATCCATTAATATTGATTGAACTACAACCATTCAAATAATAATGATATATTTCTCCTAATGATGTTGTTATCTTTAAATTACATGTCTTTTGAACTATATTTTCATTTTCACAAGATTTTCATGTATACAGGTTTTCAATAGTGAGGTTAGGAAAAAAAACCTACTATATTTTTCTTCAACATTTATGTTTGGGATATTTTTCCTAAATCTATAATAATATTGTGAAATAATTTTTTAACTTTTATTTGGAGAACATTCAACAATTTTATTAAAAGATAATATATATGTTACCCTCAAATAAACCACTATGAAAAAGAATATATCCAAAATTTTCATTAATATAAAACCACCTATTTCAAAATTCAATGACATTTATCAAGTAAAATAAACAAACCGAAGTCATAAAATTATGGTGAAGTCCATATACAAAAAGAAAATTTTATTCAAGGAATGTTTCCCCTACGCATAAAGTATCCTAGTGAAAATTATTTCTACGCCATCTATTTTCAAATTATAAAACCCCTCCCTTTTCAAATTTGACTATGGTAAATGGGTTTTTATTTTTGGTCATGTGTGAGTTAAATTAGCAATACAATACCCAAAAGTTGGATAATTTTGTTTCTATAAAACAAACACCTGAATTTGTTTTCTTCTCATACAATTTATTATTCCTCCCTGACAATGATGAAACATATTTTAAATATAGATACTCATGTATCTCTTTTTTATTCAACCACATTAATTTATTAGTTCAAGGCTTAAAGACTATTGTCGGATATAATATTGTTTAATGATTTCTTAAACATCTTATAAGATTATTCCCAGTTTCATATAGCAATATCTCTTAATATTTTCTGTTAGATTATGATTTCTCGCTACTTGATAATAAGGATTTTGGGTTTCTCCAAAATTCACATTACTCTATAGAGTTAATGTCAATTTATAGATATTAGGTTTGATATTATTCTCCATTTTATTATACTTCACAATATATTTCCCATTATTTGTTATCTTCTCCACCATTGGGATTGGAATATTCCCTTCAATGTTTACTTCTTAGACATATTGAGAATAAATTAGGACTGATTTAATTGATGAACATGATATCATGACTGGTGTATGAAGTCTCCATAATTATTTACAATTATGAGACTAAATTTTTTCTCTATACCATTTCCTTATCATTATTAGTCATTCCTTCAATGAATCAATCCTTTTCCACCATATTGATCTTGAGTGACACATCCTTTCCTATATTGTCAAATATTCTAGATTAATATTTAATAATTTAACATTAAATTATTAATTCATATCAACCTTCTATTGATTACACCAAATTAAGCAATCAAATACATCATTTAAATTTTAGTTGTATCCCCCATTTTTCAAGTGCAGTAATGGATTCATCTAGAAAAACATTCAGAACAATTATCCCCAAAATATGATTATTTTCATAATTATTATCATAAATTTCATTGAAATTTATGACAAACACATATATTCTTCAATATTTCCCTAAAATATTTGAATTTCTCTAGTAAAGAGCTATTAAAACAAAAAAAATACATAAGTTGTATTTTATTGATGAATTTTGTATATGGTTATCTATAATTTTTATCCCCATTAAAAAATATTCTTATATATCCCTCTTCCTCTCCACTTTGTATGTCTTTAAAACACATTCCAATGAAATGGCATACCATACCAAATAATAAAAATGCATGTGGATGTTTTTACTTGACATTAAATTTCCATTAATATGGGTAGAGGAAATAAAAAAAATAGACCATAATTATAATATTAGTTTAGATATATTTTAATAGAGAGTCCATTCATATCCTTAAAAGTTATATCATGTCATATTTCCTTCACTCTGAACATATTTTCATCATTTAACCTTGAATATGTGAAGACTATTCTATGAATGAAGCTCAATGATACATCTGTTGGATAATTATTTAATGTGTAGACCCATTCATATTTAATCATTGAGATAATATCTCAATATTAATTTAAATATACTTGTATAATTAATATATTTTCCATGCACTCACATGACTTAAAAATTATCAATCAATTCACCAAAAAATTATATAATGGTATTGGATAAACTCATCCTCAGGTCTGGATATTTATTGAATAAAACATGAAGGTATTCATCTAGAACATTGGAAAAACTTTGATAAATGTTTTATAGATATCCACATATAGCATGCGAATTTTTTGGGGACATTACATTTTTATAGAATGGGTTTTCCAAGGAAACCCCAAATTCATTGATTTATTTTACATCCATAAAAAATTATTTATGGTGTTTTTATGATAAGTCTATAACATCAATGTTCAATAAAATTCCATGAATAACGGCATGGAAAAATTATATTCCCAAGGATATAATGTAGTGTTTCATTTTTTTTTGTAACTAGAAATTATTTTCTTTAATTATTAGTACTCATTTTTCATTACCCACTATCACTACTGTAATGATATGAGTGAGATAACATAACCCCAAATTACCACCCTCTAAGACCATATGTTGTCCTCTAATTAAGGGAATTACCATGATACAGTGGGTGAATCTAAGTAAAAAATAACCATTTAATAACATGATAATGATATTATTCCGATGATTTAATGATACAAGTTTTTCACTACAATACATTCAATAGAAAAGAGATGAAATGAATAAATATCATTATAAGAATTTTAATTAGATCACTTAAAACTATAAAGTACAAGTTTCATGAAATAAATGATGTTTAAAAAAATAGAGCACATATCATCTTTTATTTTATATAATTTTTAAATACTTAAAATAACTTAACTCACTTTATAAACTATTTGAGAATGTGGATTTCATCTCCATAAATAAATAAATTCATAGAAACCTTTCAGATAATCCAATAACTGCTTTAAAACATTTGGATTTGATCCAAACACGTACAACCTAGTATCTTTTCCATAGCCCAAAATTTTTATCCTTTATAAGGATAATGATAAAAATGCATTCATATTAATTATTTTGATTGTTCTAAAAAATCTATATACTCATTTTATTATATTTAATTCCATTGTGGAGACCCTCTTCTCTTTTAAATTTAATCCAATGGTTATGATTTCACTTCATTTTTCATAGATTGTTCAAAGTGTCCCCATATAATTAATAGGATAATTATGAACTATTAATGTAAAAAAATTCACAAGGATATCAAGTTAATATTTCTTAGTATAAGGACTCAACATTATTCAGGTCCTATGGGTGAGAAATATGCCTTTCGGAAAATGATTTCATAGTCTAGTTATTTGTGAAAATGATTTCATATGAATACTTTTAGAATTATCACTAAATATATTATACTAATGAAAGGGAGTTCAAGACTATATTTATTAAATCAGAAATGAATCAATGAATATAATATTTAACATATAATATATATATATTGTAGATAACATTAATTTACTATTCACTAAAAAATTAAAGTATCTTATAAAAATCTGAAAACATTACCCTAACCAATTTTCAATGTCTAGAATTTATAATGAAATCAATTTTATGAAAATAATTTTATACTTATGAGAAATTAAATTCATAATTAAAATCATCTTTTATTTGAATAATACTAATTTTAAAATAAAATGAAATATTATGAAACTTTTCTAAAAAATTAAGTTCTAATAAAATTTTCTTATAATAAAATAAAAAATTTATGATTCTATTCTATCTAGATAATTTTTCTTTTAATTAATTATATTAATTATAAAATTGTTTGTAATCATTTATGTTTCACAAAAAATACTAGCACATAATTTATCATTTCAAAACATTTATTTACATATTGCATCATATAAATATATAATATATCCACTTTTAAAATACAAAAAAAATATTTATACTGTCATTGGTGAGGTTAATATTCTATTCATATAGATTTTTTAATTTAAATATATACCACTTATTTCATTATACATTTATAGTGAATTTAAATATTTAATTCAAGAATGAATACAAATTATTTTATATGTACATGGGTTATTACACTCTCACCCCAACTTCTTTAATTTGCATCCTCATAATTTTTATTCACCTATTAACAAAGTGATTAAACCTTTCTTTAATTTTATTTTCATATCCCAATGTTGTTTCATCAACCATATGGTTGGTCCAAAAATCCTAAAAATATTTAATTGTCGTATTCTGAAATAATTTCTCTCCATATAAAAGAATTTTAATATCATACTCTTTATAAGAAAGGAAAACTTCAAAGTGAACTACTTCTTGTATAAAAATATGATATGAATCTAGGACATATTTCATAACATAGAAAAATGAAAACATTGTACAACCGTGGTAAACTTATTGAAAAATATACTCAGTAAGAAATTGTTCCCACGTTCTTGATGATTTAAAAAGTCCTAATGAACCATGAACATAGCTTTCTTATCTTACCAAAATTTATAAACTTTTTGAAGTATAGAATTTAATGGAAACACAATGACTTACCTAATAAAATACTTTACTTATATTATCTGCATATCTTTCCTAACATCTCTCATATTTTTGCATCTGTTTTTGTATAATCTTCACTTTCTTAGCCACATCCTCTACTAATTCTTGTCCCATAAAAATTCTTTTTCCAAAAATCATCCCAGAATGAACAATTTTGACACCACATTCCATATATATCCCAAAATGGATCCATGTATATAGTGGAATTAAATTTGTTATTATAAGAAAACTCAACTAAGGAAATTTGATGATCACATGTTCTCTAGTAATCCAGTGAACAAGAACATAACATGTCATCTAATATAGGGATTGTCACTTTTTCTATCTATCAGATTAATGAATAATGGTTTGGATGAAATTTAACTCAGTTTCCAATGACATAAAAAGGAATTTCCAAAATATTTAAGTGAATATAGATCAAATTCAAATACAATAGAGAGAGTAACACCATGTGACCTGAAAATCAATTTGTGGAAAATAAGATAATGATTATGTAAAGAAAAAGTATCTCAAATAGGAATGGAATGTACCGATTTAATCATTTAATAAACAATAAAAATTTCATAATATTACATCATGAAGTATTTGGTAGTCCCACTATGAATACCGTGGATATATTTTCACATTTCCATTATAGAACATGAAAATGATGAAGCATCCCCTTGGGTTTTTATCATTATGCTTTACCTTATTTTCATGTCAAACATTTCTTAGTAAAATCATCAATATCTCATTTCATTCCATCCCACTGTTAATACTACCAATGTTCCACATACATCTTAATACATCCAAGATGAACTAAAAATGAAGAAATATGATCTTCAGTTAATAAATATATATTCAACTGTGAATCACAAGCCAAAAACAATCTCTTCCAAAATTTCAAAGATCAATATTTGTCAATTATAATTATGTAATCTTTCCCTATTTAATAAATCCAACCATTTTCTTTAACTCACAGTCATCCTTTTATGCTTACATTATTTTTTATGATAGAGGTGATTGTACTATCAAATTAAACAAAACCTAGCAATTTCATTCTCCCCACAATTCATAGAAAAAATTTATCAAATCAATATTAAAGGGGTCAGGTTCTAAACATGACATAGTTAATATGGAATTGTATTTTTGACTCAAGGAAACTACCAGTTTGTTAAATTTTACTTGGTGGTAAGTGATTTTGAAATCAAAATACATTATAGTTTCAGGAATTCTCTTCTAGTTCACGTATAATTATTTCTAAGAGATTATATACATTAAAATTTTTCATTCAGTATTTATTTAACAATTGGCTCCATGTAATTTATTTCACATTATTTTTAATGTAAAAATCACAGCTGATAATTCGAGAACCGGTGTGATATTATTTATCACATGAGGTTTGAATTGTCTAGAAGCATAAGAAATTACCTGATAATTATGCACTATAAAGAAACGAAATCCCATAAATGAATCATCAATGTAGATGAAAACCTATCCATTTGATGAAGTAAAAGCCCAATATAGGGCATTAATCAATCATATTTTCTACTCTTGAAACAATCATCAAAGTTTTATTTCCAAATAAATTAAACCCCTTATCATGTTTACTTAGTTATGAGGCTAGATAACCATGAAATGTTTTTAATAAAATGTCAGTAATAATCTACTGATCAAAGAAAACTGTGAATCTCTATAACATTATCATTATGTGTCTATTCATAAACCATTTTTTTAATGGGATCAACTATTATACCATCATTATTTACAATGTTCCCCTAAAATGAAATCTATTGCAACCAAAAATCAAAATTTCTTAATTTCCCATATATCACATTTTCTATAAGGGTAAGCAGAATAATCCATAGATACTTTTCTTAATTCTTATAATCTGTTGAATAAAACAAAATATCGTTAATAAAAATAAAAACAACATATCTAAATAATTCAAAAAGATTATATTCATAAGATCCATAAATATAGGAAGATAAATTTTTGTGCCAAAGAGTATAAAAACAAACTCATAATTCCTATATCTAGTATGAAAATCTATTTTCATGATGTAAAACTCCTTCAACATTAGCTGATGTTACCATTATATCAATTCAATCATGGGAAAATATTGATCTCCTTGGTGCTTACAAAACATGTCATCAATATGTGGAAATAAATACTAATTCATAAAATTAATGTAATTCAAATCCCCATAATCAGTGAAAAATCTCATGGAACCATTTTTTTAATAAACAAATGGAATATCCCATTGTGAATGCCTTGTATGTATGAATGCTTTATAATGAAACACGTGAATCACATTTTTCAATTATAAAAGTTCTACTTAATCCATTAGATAAGGGGGGTTTGAAATTGTATTTTCATTATGTACAAATTTAATTGTAAATTCAACATACCTATCAAGTATAACACTAGAAGAGTAATCTGAAAAATCATAAAGGTGTTAATTTAGCACTAAAACACCATTAATATGAATAGTTACCATTACTCAACAGTATGTGTGACATAAAATTTATTTCCATATTGTAACTATTTATCTTCTTTAGGAAATGTTATTAATGTATAGGTTCTTTATTTTATACAAACTGTAAATTTTTTTAAAAAAAAATCCATAAGCTATATAGTAAATGATAGAATGAAAAAAAGAAATTCAATGCATAAATAGAATAACATAAAACTCTACTAAGTGAAAAATAAAATAAATTCGGGTAATTTATTTCCATATAAACAACATGAATATCCTTATAATTCATTTTTTACACTAATAATTCTTCCAATTTTTTTAACCATAAGTTCTAGTTTCAATTTTTAAGGTGAAATTTATAATTTACCATAATATTTATTATAAATAAAGGAATTTGTAGACTCTGTGTCAAAAAAGACATTATAAGTATCTGATTAAACAAAAAATTTAACTAATATAACTCCTTTGGATGGCCCAAAAATTGTTGACGTTGTCGGATGTTATTTCATTGAACCATTATGCTTATGATCTGGTAGCATTTCCTCATTCATATCCTTATATGTGTTGTTATTTTCATAATTACACATCACATCATAGTTTAAAAACAATATAGTTTTATTATTAAAATTAAACTTCTGATCAATTTCATTAAAATTTAGTCCGTATTTCCAAACATAACACATCTAAAACACTTCTAATATATTTTAAAGCATCCCCCAATGTGTTTTTAATACACTTTCGCAAAATGAGAAAATATATTTTCTTACCCTCAAATTTATTTGATTTATTATTACACATTACATGACATATAGACCTTTTCATCTACTTGTTTTCTAAGTTCATGTGATCATATACATACTCTATCTCTACCATCTAATCACATCAAGCTGGTTTCTCGTATCTTTTAAATTCATGGAAATCAATTACCTTTGATATATTGGTTTCAATCCAGAGTAAAAATGATTGATTTTCTTATCAAGATCCTAAATAAGATTTAGACTATACCATGGAAATCAAGTGATGCTTGATACTTACATGGACACTTAATCGTCATCCTTTTATTTCAATTCTACTAATTTATTTTCAATACTATGTTGAACCTCCATCGAAAATATTTTTCAAGGAACATATTCTTAAATTCATCTCATTCGATGGAATTAATATCCTCATTATCTGTGTTATTGTCGACCATCGGTCACCATTAGTAAGATTCAGCATCAAAAATATAAATAGAAATATTATCCTTTTTATTATCATAATAGCCCATGATATATAATATTTTCTCAAGGGATTTAATCCACTATTAATCCACTACATGGTCGTAAGGTCCACTAAAATCAGGATGGTATTGCTTCAAAAATGATCTACTACTTTCATGTTCCATTATGGAAGTTCCAGCTATCTTCTTTAATGGATTCCATAAACATTTATAGACCATTTAAACTGATCTATTTATGTCAAAAATTACCCAGTTTTAATTCCTACCATTATAGGTTGTGGATTCAGAAAGATATCATACTAACGGTGCCTTCCTACTTAATCTACCATATTTATTCGATAAAACCTCATTCTGAATAGAAATATATAAAATGAATCAACATGGTAATCATTAAATGATTTAAAATTTCAACATAAAAATGTGTTAAAAATAATTTATGATATTCTATTAACTCCATCATAAACCATAAGGCTATATAAACTTTGTTGTAATACCATCTGTAATGACCCGATATTAAATTTTTCATAATCATGATATTTCATTTACAATAGTCTTATTAATTATCAAAGATGATTTTATTTAATAGATTTTTATAATTATGAGAAAATTAATACATGTCAAACCATATACATACAAAGTGGGTACTACTAGAACAATATTGTTTTCATAAATACTAAAAAATTGTATAATAAATCATGAAAATCTATTTATGAAAAATCTTCACAACATTTAACATGGCTTCTTCCTTTCTCTTACTCAACCTTAAACCATGTGAAAAAAGTTTTAAAAAATTGAATAAGAACAAATAGATAATTATGGAATGTAAAAGGATAGAAAGAAACTATTAGTTCATGAATAATTATGAACATATGAAATCATTTTCTCAAAGACATACATCTCACCTATAATATAATATATATTTACATTATCAAAAAACGATTTTCCAAGAAAAGATAAACAATAAATAAAGGGTAACTTGGGGAATAACATAAATAATATTTTAACCCTCATGGATAAAATATTATTTAAATCCATCATAGATACCATACAATGTAACCCTCATGACTACCTTTTGATGTAACCCTCATGACTACCTTATGGTGTAACAATCACGGGTACACTTAGAATTACCATTAGAGTCAAATTCAAATATACACATACCTAATTCATAAGAGAGAGATGTAAGTCCAACCATTCATCAAAAATAATTTCCAAGAAGATATCATATTCATAAAACATGAATAATTGCATCATAAAAACATTCCAATTGAATTTTGTAAAAAATTTGAAATTAAATGTGGATTTTTACAGAAAAGTCTCTTACCATGGGTTTGACATCCATAAAATAAGTTAAATCCTCCTCTATAATGGTTTAAAGTGTGAAATTAATTTATTACCAAACTATATTAATATTTATAATACCTTATATGATCTTTTTATGACATCTTTGATCCCATTTATTGGTAATTTGTTTTTATTTTCATTGTTTAGGGTGAATATATTTCTTGGTTTTCAAGGTTGGTTCAATATTGGTTTTCTTATAAAATCGAAGAAAAATTTCATAAGTGGAAATAAATAGTGATAAAATGTTTCTGTTAGTTTAAATGATAACATATATTATTTTGTTTTTTGATATTAGAATGATTCATTATAAAAAAAACTAATGATAATGTTTTGGTTTATTTTTTGTGTGATTTTTTTACCATCACAAACTACATTATTTTGATTTAATGTTATGTATATAAATTAGTTCCAGAACTGTAAACCAGATATAATATATTTATTAAAATATTTTTTAACCATAATATTGTGTATGTGACCGACCTTGATGATATTAAAGGAAAATGAAAATTTGATGTCCGCAAAGAAGTTGAATCGATACATCACGAATGACTCCTTAATTTTTTAGAATAAGTGAAGAATAGGAGAGGTGTGTTGATTGATATTACATTAATTCAATAAAATTTTAGTATAAGAATGATTATATAGTAAACATGTTACTTTCTATTGGATAGATGAGGATAAAATAATAAATGTATATAAATTGAAATAAAAATAAATAAAATGAAAGAGTATTTTACCTCTTGAATTCTCACCCTTGAGAAACACCTTATGGAAATTGTATATGGTATTTTTTTACACCACAGGCTCTTAGACATGGGTATAAGGTATGTGAAAATTATTGGGATGAATTTTTAAAGGATTCTATAATTTTATATGTGTGAGGATAAGAGGTGGCAAGGGTGTATTTATAGTGGAGGAGATGGGTGTCATTTGAATATTTTATTCATTTATTTAATATTTCTGCCAAAGAATATAAATATTTGGAGAATTATGATGATATTTATTATGATAAAAAAATTTATTGATATATTTTCTTGATTTAATCATAAATGACCCAAGGAATAGTGTATTTAACTTATAATGTATATATACTGTAAATTATCATATTTTATTATTCATAAAAAATTCAAGAATTTATGAAAATTCTAAAAAATTCACCATCATCATTTTTTGATGTTTATAATTAAAAAATAAATTTTGTTTTGTGAATATAATTTTATAAATATGATAAATTTATTTTCTTATTAAAATATTAATTTATTCAAAACATATCCATTTTAAAATTATAACTGAATTTTTGACCCATTGAATAATTGATAATGGGATTATAAAATTTTATTATAATCATAAATAAATTAATTTAAAAATATATTTTAAAATGACAAAAAAATTAATTCATTATATTAATTATAAAATTGTAAAAAATCATTTTTGATCCATAAAAATACAAACACATTATTTATCATTTAAAAAATATTAATTACTTATTCCATGATATAAATAGATCAAATTATCACTTATAAGATTCATAAATTTTATTTATACTCTCATATGCAAGGTTGTGTAATGACCAAAAATTATATAAATAGAAATTACCTTGTTATATTTTTTTTATTATGGTATAAATCACTTAAATTCATATTAAGAACGTAATAAAAGCTTTATAAATGAAAAATTAATGAAATTAGAGGTATTTCTAGATGTTAAGGAACCTATATTGATGAAATATTAACATTACTGTTCATATAAGAATATGACCCTTATGAATAGTAAACCTTCCTAAATAATACTAACCTCACCCTTGAAAGTTTAAATAAAATTAAGGCACCTTATAAATGACAATATGATATAATTATATTACAATATTTTTAAATAAATGGTTTAAATTTTATTAATTAATTGTAAAGAAATTATATATCCATAAAATGTATTAAAAAATTCTTATTTTTCCTTCTTATGATTATAAGATAATTTTATGAGACCTCACTTAATTTTTCAAAGTGTAACAAAATCATTTCTAATTTTTAATAAGTTATTTTACATAAAAATGATAATTTCAATTAGAAATTTCATTTCTCATATTTATAAAATTATTTCCATAAAATTGAGTTCATTTATAAATTCTACATGTTGAAAAATGTTTAGGGTGAAGATTTGGGATTTTTGTAAAATAGTACAATTTTTTTAAATGTTTAAGTATGGTAATTTAAGGTATATATACATTATAAGTTAAATTCCCTATTCCAAGAATCATCACTGACATAATTAAAATAATATCAAACATACCTTAATAATTTAATTATATTTCTTGATAATTCTCAATATATTCATAGTCTTTAGAAAATATAATAAACTAATAAATAAAATGAATCAAAAACACCCATATCCTCCAATATAAATACCAAAACTCACCACCTCTTATCCTCTCACATTACAAGAATTTATCCTTGTCCAAATTATTCCCAAAACTCCTTCCAATACCCTCCTCTGCATCAATGATACCTTGGTCTCATAAAATGACTAAAACCACTGTGGTAAGGAGGTTTTCAATGAGTTGAAATTCCATAGGTAAAATCCTCTTTCCTATCCATTAAGTTTATTTCAAGATAATTTATTATCCCCTACTCACATTACATAATCCAAATGGAATTATAACTCTATTACCTCACATATACTAGAATGATATTTTTCAAATGGAATAATAAATCATTATACCCCTCTCCTCTACATTTTATTCAAAAAATGAAAATGTCATTCATGAGGTGTTAATTTATCACCTTCAACAGTGAAAGGATGGTCATAAAATCATTTTAATAGATCATAAAAATTATAATATAAGTATTAATACATATTAATTATTCTGTAATAATTATATACACCTGATATTAAATAATAATTCTAAACAATTTTATTATGAGTGAAAATCACCAAAAATAATCCAAACAATTATCATTGACTATTTATCTTAGGATTAATCCTCATACCATATAATAAAATTATTTATAAGATGATTTAACATTTTTATTTTCAATAATTATATGTAAATTCCATTCTAGACAGAAATTATTATTTAAGATGATTTTTCGTTCTTGTATAAAAGTAAACTGATCATGAAAAGCAAGGAAAAACAACGCTCTCGAACGATGAAATTGAATCTCATAACCCATCATAAGGGTCATAAATAACCATAATATAAATATGATAAGTCAAATACATGTATGAAATTTTATTTATTTATTTATTTATTTATTTATTTAATTTGTCTATCCATGTATTTTTTATTATGTTCAAATGGTTTCATACATAATGTAAGGGAATATTTTCGAACAACCGTTTTTCCTTCAGGTTTTTCAATCTCTCCCTCTCTCTCTATTTACTCCAATGTAAAGATATTTTTTATTGCAGTTAATAAAAATTATGTTTATATGTTGACAAATCATATATCCAGATCATATCATCCTTCTTTTATGGGGAGATATATGTCTCAAAAAGGATGTCGTCTCATTTTGTCCCGAAAAGCAAGCCCGATTAATGGGAACTTCCCAATTCCTTACAAGTTTTTAAGTACCATCCATAAAAAAAATTCCAACATTTTTTTCTAAAATCACTCATTTTATAATTAAAAAATATCAGTGTTCTTTCCATATTTGTGCAATAAATTATTTCTTTTATATTCTAAATACCCATTTATATATTCCATTAAATTTTCACTAAACTGGCTGATTTCGAATGTTACTAAACTCTATGTTAAAATGTTTTCACTTGAGTTAGACAACATTTATCATTATATATTAATATGTTACTTTATTAATTTCAATGTATGTTCTAAATCCATTATATTTTGTACACTTTTATGATAAACCCATTTTTAACTCTATAGGAATTAATTACAACACACATTTCATTCCGTAGGTAACACTAATGTTATGTTTGATTACTTATATATGTTTATTCTTGTGTCACACTTATTCATGAAAATTTTATGATGTATGAACCTAGATAACAATATAATTCATTTGTTAATGTTTAGTCTCTTGAGACATCATGTTGGGAGAGGGTGTGAACTTGATTCCTTTGTGGGACTTTGTCCATCATGTATTGGGAGAAAGCCTTGATCGATGTTTATATCATGTTATTTGTTGTTAAATCATTCCTATGATGACATGATTATATGTTCTATTTTTATTCATGTAATTATTCCTTATGTCTATTCATTTTTGATTCCTTTTATTTTATCATGTTATGATTTCTATCCCATGATCTCTGTTTTATTCCTATGCATATTTCCTTACTAGGATTTTTAAATCATCCATTTTTTCTTGTATATCCTAGGTTATCATATACTAATATAAGGGATAAATGGGGTTAGGGGATAATTATGAAGATTAAATAAATGAGGATTTTATTTTTGTTTCACTATATTTAGTTATGTAAATAATCTCCAAGACACTTGACTTTATGATCATTGGATTGTAATTTTATGTTTACTTATGCATAAAAATCATGTAATAATATGTGTAAAAAGAAAGGGTATATATAGTTTTAATTAGAGGAAAAGATTATAATTTTTGGTATTAGGACTAGAAAAATCTAGAAAAATAGTTATGGATAATACTATGTAGGAGGAAACATCCCAAAGTCTTGGTTACTATTTAATAAGTGGTTTATCAAGAAAATACATCTATGTGTAGATACTGTAAGTAAAAGTGGTTCTTGACCATATTTATGTAGGAGTAACTACTTTTTCAAGGTTTTCTAGAATTGAATTGGGGTAACATTGTATACGAAAATGGTCCTTACTATCGACCTGGTTGGAAAATGTTGGGGGATATGATTTTGTGAATTCATAATTTAACTATGAACCATTATTAAGGGAATAAAAAAAATTCCCATAAGAATATATGGTAGGAAATAGATCATGGATAACCTTGATTGAAACCTATAGAATCACATGTTTCCTTTAATTGTTCTTATTTTTTATGTATTCTGTACCCTTAATTATAATTTCATTTTAGTATATAATGGTTGGAAAGAAATTAAAATGTTCCAATAATAAATATAATGAGAAATGTGAAAATTTCAGAAGAAAGTGATAAATATCATTGGAATGGGTTCACAAAATTCATTATAGTAATTTATCAACTCGATCAAGTTATTAATAATAACTTTAATTCTATGGAACTCCCTTATTCACTTATGTGATATCCAATTTTCATTAAATAATTCTTAAAGAAAAGGTCTCCCAATTTTATTGTATATTCAGATTCCATGCATGATGAACAAATTATTAACTCTATTAATAATATATTTTCTATCCTAATGTTCATAGAAGATGGAAATGTTGTAATATTTGGTTATCATTTATTTGGGGAATTGGATAAGTGGTTTCCAGTTATCAAGTACACATAGGTACAAGGAGGAAAATGATTCTATAGAATGGTTGTATTTCATGAAAATATTTTTCAATACATATTTTCTTTGAACCCTCCATCTCATGATGGAAAGAAAATTCCTCGGAAAAATCATAATGAAGAGGAGTTTAACAAGGCATATGATAAAAACATCAGAAATCATGAATGATACTCATCTATTTTTATCCTGAACACAGAAACCAAGGTGGATATCTTATTTAGCAGACTGAAGACGATTCTACGAAAGTCATTGGTGATCCGAGACTTCAAATTTTGTGAAGATATTTTTTTGTTACCTTATAATTGAATTAAAGATCATAGACTCTCATTTGTCTCCTTGTACTTCTAAAATAATGAAGAAAATAGAGTTTAATAGGGTTTAATAAACAGATAAATCTCATGATAGAAAGAAGACATGACATCCCACATGTCATATGTTTGGAAGGAAAACCCGTGAAAATAGCTCTAAGGGAATGAATTGATACATAAAATGCAGAAGAGAATATAATATGGAAAATAACAATAGAAGGGATATGAAACCCCCCCCCAAATTAGGATGAATAATGGATGGTTTTGATCAACAATTATCTTGTATTTTCATGATTCTATTATATGAAACAGAGGAATTATGCATGCCATTTCACTAATCCAATGGTTTTGGAGGGAATCAACAACAATAACCTTCAAAGAAATAAAGGGATTACTCTACCACTACTACTAAGGTGGAACCCTAAAGTGATGTGGTGGTTAGTACAATGGTTATTCATTCATGATTATTGAACATACAATTTGATTCTTCTATTAAAAATTCTTATATATCTTGATATTTTAGTATAACAATTCAATCACCACCTCAAAATATGGAGGATGAGTTATCTATGAGAACAGATAGAGGGAAATTATTTAATCCAAAGTTTATAACTACTCCCTAATTAATTTTTGTTTATAGAACCACCCTGAAAATCTATTCATACTCTATTTATTATAGTTTTATGCTATATTTCTCATGCATTGGATATCTTTATACAATTCTGACATCAAATTACAAGAAAGGTAAATCTCTCTTTACATCCCAACGTTTTATCCATTTCTATAAAAGTATAATAAGGAGGATGAATCTTCATCATAATCATTTTCTCAATTTTGTATATTATTTTGTTATGAGTAAGCTTGTCTTGCTCAAATTATTAAGACAAAGCAGATAATTGAGCATGAATACATGCCAATTATGAGGGACTACACTAATGTGTTCCCCAATTAGTTTCATACTCATCCTTATGATCACGAGGTTGAGTGATCAATTGAACATATTATTTGATCATTTACTATATCAAATAATCCTTATAAAATTTTCACCATTAAGAAATAAGAAACAAAGAAGTATTTATATTAGAATCTTGAAAAGTGTTTTATACACCAAAGTACTCACAGTGGGTTGCACTGGACCTCTTATTCTTGATGAAGGATGAATCAATGTGTCTCTACCCAGATTATCATGATCTTAATAAAATCCCAATAATGATCATGTATCCCCTACCATTGGTATATGACTTGTTCAATCAACTATTAAAGGCAACATATTTCTTTAAGGTAGACCTTCGGTCATTATATCCCCAATTAAAGGATTGGAAGAATGGAATTCCCAAAAATAACTTTTAATAAAGGTATAGAAACAATGAGTTCATATTGGAAATTATCATTATATATTTTGCGTCAAATTTTTGGTAGTTTATGTTGATGATATTTTGAGATACTCCAAGAGCATGGAAGAACATGTGGAGATTTTTACTACTTTGATAATGTGTTTTCTATGGGAAAAACATTGTGAATATTATTGGAAATGTGAGTTTTGTATGGATGAAGAATCATTCTTGGGGCATGTAATCACTATAAATGGGATGTTAGTGGACCCCAATAAGAAAAAGGAAACCAAAGAGTGTCTTATTCTAAAATATACAATATAAATCTATTATTTCCATAATCTATATAGGTATTACCAATTATTTGTGAATAACATCTCATGATTTTTGAATGCACAATCCAGGATGAATCAAAAAGGAGAAATGTTTTTCTGGAGTAGTTAATGTGAAGGATTCCTTAATGAGAAAAACAGAGTCTTATCACATCACCAGTGCTCTCACTACTGAATAGTGGGGAGCATTTTGTGGTGTACAATGATTTTTAAAAAAAGTACATAGGATATGTTCTGATGATAAATGATGATGTGATATCATATACGTCAAGGAAGTTGGAAACACATAAGAAAATCTATCCCAGGAATTATTGAGAGTTGGAAGCTATGATCTTTGAATTGAAAATACGGTAGCATTATCCTTATGGTGATAAGTGTTAGACATATATTTATCATAAGAGTCTCAAATGTATATTCACATAGATGGATATTAATATACTCTAGGTAATATTGTTAGATCTCATAAAAATTATTAATTCTAAATCCACTACCATTCTTGTAATGTAAATAAGGGTGAAGATACTCTATGTAGAAAGGATCCTCCATCTATATCAATGATGAGAATTCATAAAGATGAAATATTATTATATATTCAAAGTTTTGACATGAGAATCATTAATGAAGGAACACTATCAATCCTCTCTAAAATTATTTCTCAACCATCCCACGTGGATAAAATAAAGGATACTCAAAGAGGTGGTGATGAAAATCCAAAGAAGGTGAAATCCTTGATAAATGGAAAATATAGAGATTTCGAGATGGGTGAAGAAGGAGTCATCGCATTTTGGTTATGATCATCTGTATTATCCAATACAATGATATATAAGGAGGTTCTTAATGATTCACTAATATCAACCATCTATATCCCTTGAGGGAGCATAAATTTTTATCAGGATCTCCAGGAGCACTATTGGTGAGACAATATGAAGAAGAATAATATAACTAAAAGTACATCAATGTTATAAATATGTCAACAAGTGAATGTTTCAAAGGAAAATTCTTAAAGTATAATAGAAATATTACCCATACCAACATGGAAATGGAAAAAACATAACCATTAAATTTGTCATTGGAAATCCAAAGAAATTCAAAGGAAAAAAATCTATATGGGTTGTTTTGGGTCATCTATCTATAGGTTAAGGATGCATCATAACTGTGTGTATGGGTGTACCCAACATTTGTTTTATTGTTATCAACGATTGATCTATGATCTGTCACGATGATAAAAAGCTATATATTAAGAATAGAACAAATAAAGAAAAGGAAAGAAATAAGCCCTATATACATGAATAGGGCCATCATATGTTGGTTATAATTAATTTAATTAAAAGGTTAGAATTTCATTGATGGAATTATCTCTCTGCTGATGTCTCAAATCATGATCCAAAGTGTTCTGTTTTTTTCATTGTAGAAGCCAACTGTAGGATTCCTCTAGTCATGATCCACATGTTATCTATGTATCTATGGACATCGATGAAAGGATCACCAATTACAAGCATAATGGATCATTCACATGCGATGTATGCCTTCGACTTCATTGAGCACGACATCCAAAGGGCTCTCCTTGAACCGGTGGGGGGATGATCTCTCTCATAACATGAAAGTGTTTTTGGAAGAAGGAATTCTCTTTTGGCTTGAGATATTTCTCCAGATCCATATTTCACAACCACAAATAATGGCTATATATAATCAGAATAATATAATAGGGATTTATATTACATATAATAATAAAATAAATTATTTACCCAAATGAATTTATTAATTTTATTTAATTCTTAATAAAACCCCATCTCTAACAATAACAATTGACTATTATTATCACCTGACATGCACCCAGAAAGTTACACCTATTAATATTTAGTTAAATAAATAATATTATATCACAAAAAATCCCCAGAAAAACAACACTGTGTGTATGTATTAATATACACAACATGCAATTTTGTTTCTTCATTTTTTTATTTCATCCATCAAATTTATTAATCCTTGAATAATGGTTAATTATTTCTTAAAAAAATATTTTCTCATTACTCATTAAAAAATATATTATTTCACCTATAATATACTCTCTAAAATAACTAGTGTCGAAATAAATGTCATCAGGCATCCTTGAATAATTATTAAACCACAATTAGGAATATTATTCATTCATCTTGTTAAATTAGTATTTAACAGAGAAACTTGTGTACACTTTATATGCGACTATCTAGGCCTCATTCTCGGTGGAATTATGAATAGATTATATAAATTCCGATGATATCATCTAGGTACATGCCAAGGCACCCATTTAGAAAGAAGATAACAATACAATGACATGTCACCTCCTAGGAATAATAATCATGTAATGTAATCTCTTTTTATATATATCTTGAATCATGTGGATTTCATTCTAGTGTAATCAACCCATTTCCTCGATTTTTATTTCTTTTTCATCTCATAATTGAACACTACCATTCCTCACCATGGTCATGGATTAATTTATCCTATATCTATTCCATCAACAGGTCTGAGTTATCAACATCTGTTATGGAACAGAAGGGACAAAAACTTTCTCTCATTATATATTAATGTGGTAGTACTCACGACACACCTACCATATCCTACCTCACTGTGAACAGTGTGTCATTATAGATTTTTTTCAATACATCTATTTGTGAAAATTTTAATACATATTTATAATAATCTAAAAGTGTATGGAAAAATACACATCTTCACAGATAAGAATATCCAATGACACATTGAAATGTGAATTTTCTACTCTCGGGATTCCTTCTCATAATATTCTCTAAAATATTACCAAGGGGGCACACCATGAAAAGGTGCCTCAGATTTTTATTAGTCCTCACCCCTAATGGAATGTATTCTTTATGTCCATTAAATAAAATCATCCATCTATAGAACATATATTCAAGAGTTATATTATGGAACTTATAGGTACTCAGCATAGCTGGGATCCATTATGACTTATTAGTGAAATAGGTATCCTTAGGACATTATCACATGAATTGTCATATAGGAGAACAATAAATATGTGATAATGTATTTATTAATATTCAAATCCATGAATACATGTTTGTCATAATGTGAATAGTACTTTGTTCTTGGACACCAACTCAAAAAGACTCCCACTTGGACTAGAGACAACAACTAACAACCTTTAACCTACTATCTACCAAATGATATTCATACTACTGTTGAGATTGGCCATTAGTAATGGGTTCTACCATGTTCTCTTCCTTGGACACTCTTATCACTATAACTTTACCCCTTTGATAAAAGTCCATCAAGAGGTGATACTTCTGGAGAATGTGCTTTTTTTCTTTGAGGTGACATGATTCATTTTCAATATCCACTGCTACAGTATTATCACAATACAATGTTATAGGATATATACTTCTAGGAACCACATCAAGCTCCTAGACAATGTTTCAAAACCAGACTGCTTCCTTGGCTATATCAAAAGCCATTGTGTACTAAGACTCCTCTGTAAAATATGGGACAACTGGATAGAAGACAAACCTATATTGTGACATCAAATCATTCTGATATGTCTAAAAACCAACATCAACATACCCTCTGATGAAAAACTCCTTGTCTCCTCCATACACCAAGAACATATCTTTATTTTTTCTCAGATACATAATGATAGTCTTTACAATAGTCCAATTATGTTCTATTGGATATTCTTAATATATTCCTACCATGCTTAGTGCATAGGAAACCTCATGCCTGGTATATAACATGGATTACATTATGGATCTTTTAGCCATAACGTATGAGATCTTACTCATCTTATCATTATTTTATTCTATCTAAGGACACATTCTCTTAGAAAGATGTAGGCCATGTTACACAGGAACCAATCCTATCATGGATTGTTCCATACTAAATATCTTTAGTATCTGGTCAATGTATGTACCCAAACAGAGTCCAAGAATCCTTTTGGATCTATCAAAAATGATTTTTATCCCTTGAATGTATGTTACTTCGCCTATGTCCTTCATGGAGAAACACATGTTCAACAAGACCCTAACAAACAGTAAGATTGGTATATCATTTATAATAAGTAAAATGCCATCAAAATATACTACTAGGGTAGTGATTTCATTACCAATAAACTTCTTATAAACACATGGATCAAATTTTTTCTTCATGAAACAATATACTTTTATTTCTTCATCCAATTGAATTTTTCATGGAATGGATCCTTTATTTAACCCATAAAAGGAGTCTACCTCTTGAAAACTTTTTTTCCCTCACATGGTGTCACTAACCCATCTAGATGTTTCATATATGTATCTTACTAAACGTTCCCGTTAAGGAATGTTGTTTTGAAATCCATCTTCAAAATATCGTAGTCATGGTTACCTATTATGGAATGTATGATTCTTATGGATTTGAACATGGAAACGGGAGAGAAGGTTTCATCATATTCAAATCATTAACATGGTCTAAATTCGTTAGCCACTAGTCCTTCATTAAAGGTTCTAACTTGACCTCACATTCCCCGCTTTCTCTTAAATACCCATTTTCATCCCAAAGGATTTACATTAACTAGATCATTGACTAGAACCTAGACATATATATGATACATGGAATCTATCTCAAAATTCATAGCCTCTAGCCATCTTGCAGTTTCTAACCTCTCTCCATATTCCATGTATGAGATAGGTTTATCATTTACCAACAATAATGATTCTCCATCCTTATTGATTAGGAAACCAAATTGTTATGGTTACCTAACCTATCTTGAGCTCATACGCATTACATGTGTTTCGAGAACATCTTCTATGGGGACCTCTGGAACTTGTTTCTGTACAAACTCCTATGTATCTTCTACATCATCATCATCGAAGTCAATCTTTCTCCCACTATCCTTTTTGAGTATGTACACCCTCTCAAGAAAGATGACTTTTCTGGTGACAATCACTTTCTTATTTGAAGGGTTATATAGGTAATATCATTCAATATCCTTGTGATATACTATATTGATACACCTTGTACCCTGAGGTTCTAATTTGTATCCTGAGAAGTCCTTAACAAATGAATATCATCCCCATACACGTGTGTGCAAAAAAATGGGATTCATTCAAATCTATAACATGGTGGTAATTTCATTTTCTACCTTATTTGGTACTCAGTTTAATGTGAATGTTGTAGTTTGTAATGAATATCCCCAAAAGGATAATGGGAGATCTTCATGACTCATCATTAACCTCAATATTGACTATCCTTTTCGTCACAGATTCTAAACGAATGGAAAGGTAAATTTCTTAGCATAAAGTGATTCATCCTTTGAAGAAGACATCAAAAATCCACAAAGACATGAACAAAGAGTCATTTACACATAGGTCGTGCAAGTTCCATCATGGTCACGCAAGTACACTTGTGCACCGTCCAGTGGTCGCGCAGGTGATTTGTGCACCCCCTTTGAAATTTCAACCACGGTCACTCCAACCTATAAATACCCATATGCCCCCCCCCCATTTCGAGGACGAAAAATTCCAAAACCTCATATTTGAGCTCCCAGTTCCCTAGTCTATTCTCGAAGCTTTCAAACTCGTCTATGGTAATTTCTTACCTAGAACGGAAGATCTAAATAGGGGGAGGAATGCATAAGTGTTGAAACACATCAACACTTGCGCGCCTGGGTGTCTAGCCCTTAAGGGAAATGGCCACACTTGCGCCCCACCATACCCCTTCCACATAACTTGCGCGCCTCTCTACTGGAAGTCTCTAGGGGTAGTATTAAAGGCTTGAGCCAAGATTTCCCAATTTCTACCCAAAGGATTGGCCGGCGTGCATGTACCCATGTGTCGCGCAAGTATACTTGCGTGACCAGTACTTGCGCGCCCACATAGTACTTGCTCGCCCACCAGGACATGCACACCCCTTTCGTTTTGGGTGCCCCTCCTGCTTATTCCACCTCTCATATACCTATTCGCATATCCTCTTCAATATTATGCCCTCAGAACTCTCTTAAAATCCATTTATGGCATGATTTCTTTTGTTGGATTCCTTATCTGAATGGAATTTTGTGGAACATATCTCAAAACCTAGTGATTTACATATCATTATGTCACCAAGGATAGATATTTCATTCATTTTAACCTCATCATTTATGGTGATAGAATACATAACCTAGGCCTCCTTTTCAAGAGTAAGCCCCAGTCCAAGTCCCCTATCTTGGGAATCCTCCTTAGGAGTAAGCCCCAGTTATAATTTCCCAAATATGGGATTCCTTTTCCGGAGTAAGCCCCAAACATAATACCTTAATCTATGAATCCACATTATGAGTAAGCCCCAAGTCCTCATTAATTAAGGAATCCTCTTTAAAAGTAATCCCCAAGTCCCATAATCTGGGCATCAACCTCAGGAGTAAGCCCCAGTCTCAATGTTCCCAAAATCTGGGCATCCTCCTTAGGAGTAAGCCCCATCAATAATTCCCTTAACCTGGGATTCCTTTTAAGAAATAATCCCTAGTTTCAAATCTACAAATGTGGGCATCCTCTTTAGGAGTGAGCCCCAAGCCCATAAATTCTAAAATTACCTTTACCTGGGCCTCCTCTTCAAGAGTAAGCCCCAGTTTTCAAATCCCTTTAACCTGGGCCTCCTCCTTAGGAGGAAGCCCCGGTCTTAACTTCTCTTAACCAATCCTAATGTACGTTTTATTTGGGCTTCATTCTCAGGAGTAAAACCCAGTCATAGGTCCCCTCCTAACTTGGGCATCTTCCATAGGAGTAAACCCCAAGATTAGAGTATCCAAATATCCATAAAGTACATATACCATTATGGACCATGTTCCTATATTTCACCCCTAAAGTAAATCTTAATCTCCATCTATTTGGGTAGTCATACATACATAATACCCAAATAAATTCATATGATTGCATCTTTCATGGAACAATTGTCTAGTTTTACCAATACATCTTGTTTCTCACACCGAGCATGACTCAGGTGAGCTTAGAGTGTAAAAGTAATTATGAAATAATTCTTTGATCCATCAATCATATGTAAACATCATACTCCCTAACATGAACTATGTGGGTTCGGATTCCATTTCTAAATAAAGGATACGTAAGTAACCCATCTGCGAGTACGATCCCAACTCTGAAATAATCCATGTCCTTCTGAATGACAATAAAATTAAAGTGCCCCGCTGAGTGGCATTAAAACCAGTATGGTCATCATAATGACCAATATTCTTTTATGTATTGAAGGATACCATTGACTAAGAATCTCTAACAAATATAGATGATTCTCTATCGATGAAGAACCCAGAATAAATATAAATGATTCTATAAATTTCATAGATATCAATCATTGATTGTCAGATCTAAAGGAATGCTCATTTTATATTTGGTAATTTAATAAGGATTCATGAACATAACGTAAATCTATAAAGATACGTCGGGAATAAACAATAATTCCCCTAAAAAAGGTGTGATGAGTCCGACCTCCCATCCTCTCGACCAATGCAAATTCCTAAGTCTCATCAGTGCATAACTAATGAGCGCCTACCTTTGGAATTTAGGTCCAAATGGATATGGAATCATTGGATGTTTCTGGTTCTACGAACAAACCTGTTAGAAACCGCTAGGAATTTTTTAATCTTAAATCAATAAGAACATCCCAAATTCCAGAGGAAACAAAAAATGGTGAACCCGACGTGAATCCTTAATCAATGTAAAAATGATGTTTTACTTATTTGTTAGGCGCCTATTTAAAGTCAATGATAGGGCCAACAAAACAATCTATAACATATGTGATTATCCAAAAGATGTAGTGGATGAACTTATCTTGATTATGTCTGTTATATCAAACAAGAACTCTTTTCCAAGATCTTCTTCATTACAATAATGGCTTTTCTTGAGCTCACATCTGTGAATACCTCTCCCGTGAATGGATCTGTTGCTGCTCCTACTGGATCATCGTCTGCTCTGAGGATGACATCACCTACTCAACATCTTCAGCGCTGGGTATCAAATGAATTGGTTAAGAAGTACCTTCAACATGGTACCATTCCAAATTTGGAGGCTACTGGACAAGCCCTCTAAGTGAACAACTCACCCTGGTCGTCCGTACAGCGACGAATAGTGATCAAGAAGTAGGTGGGGCCAACCACCGTCTCCATCCGTTTTGGGTCGTATTCCCCAGAATACAATCACCATTCACTCCCATATTCTAAGGTGGTGAATGAGCAGGTCCCTTATGGCCTTAATTCATGGAGACAAGAGTCTTTCTCGAGGGCTCCCATCAACAATCACAACCAAACTCATGTGGTAGTGCGCCCTCAGCATGATGAGTGTATCGACTCTAGGCGTTTGGCTCAGGTTACTCAAACCTGAGCAGGAAAGAAGAACCTCCAAAGGAAAAATCCGGTAAACAGTGAGCAGGTTATCATCTCTGTCATCTCCGGAGAAGTCCATCAACATTACCTGGTGGAAAGCAATGAACGAGAACATACACCCGTCCGTTTTAATTCTGATGTCCAGCAGAATTGTCTGACAGCATCACGCCAATCCCTCCAGGAAATTCCATTGGAGTACTATAGAGAGGAAAATAAACCTATTCATAAATCATCAGCTAGTCAGCAGGCTCGTCTGACTACATACGATGAAGCCCGCCAACAAAATGTGTTGAAAACTAGTAAACAGGCACATACATCTGCTTACACTCATAAATCCTACCAGCAGTCTCATCTGTCATTATTGAAGGTATCTCATCAACCACATTCAGAGGAGTGCAATTAGAAGGCCCATACACCTGCTAGTATTGATCAAGCCTACCAACAGTCCCATTTGGTAGCACTCGGAGAAGTCAGTCGGAAAGCTCCAGCGACTAACAGGAGGCAGACTCAACTCTCTACCCCCACACTTGAGTACTGTCGGCATTCAATGATAGGAAAAGGATGATAGGAGTAGGCACATAAACCTACTCCAAGAACTGAATGGACGTATATCCCCGTTCTGGCAGCTGAAGTCCACAAGGATATTCTATCAATGGTGAAAGAGAAGATGCAAATCCCTACTCATATTCTGGATGCCTGCCAAGATATTATAACAACTACAGAAGAATATCAGGGAAAGAAACATAAATCAATCCCTAACAGTGGAGTGAAACATCAACAATTCACTCTGGAATAGACACACACCTCTGTTTCTGTCCAATAGGGTTGTGGGGCATACCCCCCATATCATACGGACAACCAAGTCAGGCACAAACACCTGGTTTGAGTGGAGATAATCAGCCTAACCTGATCATTTCTCCTGAGCAGGCACATACACCTACCAAATTATGTAAGAAGGTGTCTAAGAAGAATACCCACCCAGCACAGTCAAGAAATCAAGGGCCAATCTATAACAAGGCCTTACTCGATGCTGGAGTTCTTAAAGCCATCATACAATTATCTGTTTGAATTCAAGATTCTACTCCCTCATTTCCCAATACTAGGAACATTAATTCCAAAGGTCTACATCATATACTTCCTTATGAAGACTTTCTTCATGATGGTTCAGTCGATATCAATGTTTTATCTTTAGATGAGAGCCACATGAACCCTCTATGTAGTCAAAAGACCAAAGAGAAAAATGTTTCATCTTTTGTTGTAACCTACCATGGTTGTCCTCCCCATGATGATTAATTCAGCATCAAAAGTCCACTCCGCAGTAGTAATTCTCATTGTCTGGAAAATTCTTCAAAAGAAAATGTAGTGATGAGAAAGCCCTATTATCTTGAGGCACTTGAAAATGTGAAGCCAGTCATGTCTGATGCTTTACCACTAACAAGTGAAACACTTTATAAATCAGAAGATAGCCCGAGGTGTAGGTCATTCTACGAACCACCCTTGGGTCATTCATCTTCTACTTTGATCAGTGAATTCTCTACTAATTTTATTGAATCCAATGAAGCAATAAGGAAGCACCAGCTTTGGTCTAATCAGGTAGAAAAATCTTCATTGAATGATAAAGAGGAAGTACTGAATATGAGAAAACAACTCGCAAAAGGTGAAGTGCCAGTCATGTTTTGGCCTTCGGCTGACTCTCAATATGATATTCTTGAGATGTTGATGGAAGATGGAATTCATGATATTCGTCTCATCATATGGAAAACTCTTTGTCAGTTGAAAAAGAAAATATAATCTTATGATGAATATGAAAATCATATCAAGATAATAGAAGGGTTACAATGCCAAATTGACTTGGCATCTCTCTCAGTTTCTTGATATCCGAAGGCTGAAATGCACAGAGAGCCCTTCAGCATTCATGCCATGTCACACTACAAAAACTGCGCCAGTTAATTTCCAATACCTCATATGGTATTCATGTCAGAGGATGGGGTGTTCATGGAGCACTACATTTCACTGTTCTCTCCAGTCAGCAATGCCCACTGAAAATGGTCCCATGCAATATTATTGCCCATGGCCGGCCACAGTCAATTGGTTTTGTCTGTAATCAAAAGCTTGTCCTAGAACTCGGTTCAACTAGTTCCTCTAAAAATCAATAATACAGATAACAAGTTGTTGAATTACTCCAGCATAAAGAAAATGAGAATATTGAACAGGCCTCTCATTTGGAGAAAGCACATCACCAAGTGACAGAAGTGTCAGAAATCATCCAACGGTCTTTTGAGCCGGGTGATAAAAGTATATGTAGGTTGATGCATCCAGCTAATTTCAGGACTAAGGTATATAAGATAAGGAGAACATTATAGAAGGTCTCAAATATAGCATCTCAGGAGCCACCCAGATTACCAGACTAGGGAATTTTTCAAATCATCAATCTCTTCCTCAGAAAAATTCATTCTTCTCTCAATTATGGAAGAATCCTCAAGATTAACTAAGAGCCAAATTATCAGTAGATTCTCTCCAAATTACAGTTCGTCAAGAAGTTCCTGAGGGATTGAATCGAAAAAAGGCAATGTCTCATCAACGACATGGAAGAAGACAATATCACAGAAATGACTATAGAAGGGATGCAATTAATTATGCATCAATTAATGTCATCAATGTGGTTTTTTCCGATCCACTAGATGAGGTTCACTCACAGGGATCAAACGAAGGGGTTCCTGCTCAAGAAGTTGTATGCACAGACACAAATGAAGATGGTGTGCATACCTGAAATCAAAGTCTTAACCAGAATCTGGGTATTCCTTCAAGTAACCCACATCCCCCTCTCCGAAAGGGATACAACAAGGGGAATGTAAAAAATCAGGTTACATGCCCTTCCTCTAGAGAAGGCCAATCTCTCTCACTAGAGCAAAGATTTTCACAACAAGAGGAAGAAATGAAGGAATTGAGGAGGATGAATGCAGAACTACTTCAGGGTAGTCTTCTACCTAAGCATGATGGAGTCCGTAAGTTAAAATAATTTGTTGTGACTACTAAGATGGATCAAGAATATCCTTATTTATCAGTATGCCCTCATAGGTCTAATCTTATGGGTCATGTGTAACAATAATTAGTGGTGCAACCATCAGTTGTAGTATCAGCCACCACATCTGTATCAGCTCCTGTCATTGCACCAGTTTAGGTCCAAGCTCAACTAGATGTTTATCAAAATTAAATAACTACAATTGAGTTGTTAACAACTCATTTGGAATTTATAGAGGGAAAGTGTGCTCAAATACAACAAGAAAGGAGAGCATACCCTGAATTGGTTGATGAAATTCCTCCCCTAAATTTTTTTTCAAGTACCACATTCCCAATCATTAATGGTTCCAGAGACACAGAGCAATACTTAAAACATTTTGTTTCTTGTTGTAATCCAATTATGGGAACCCTTCAACAAAAAGAAGTTGTCACGCTCAAGTGTTTTGTACAGTCATTACAAGGACCTGCTTTTGTCTGGTACACAAGCTTGCAATCCTAGTCAATTACCGGATGGGAGGATCTTCGTCAAAAATTCCTTCTTTAGTTTAACTCAATGTTTCTAAAGAAAACAGTTTTTTATCTTAAAAACATTAAGAAAAGGGATAATGTAAGGGTCTCAGATTTCATTGCTCGCTGAAATGGATTAACATATTCCCAAATCTTAGAACTCCCTCATGAGGAATTGTTGGCAATCTCTGTGGAAAATTTACATGATGAGTTTCTCACAATGTTGATCCCTATGAAATACAGAAGAGGGTTTCGAGACCTTACTTCAATCACTCAACAGATTGATGATTCTCTTATAAAGACTAAGGATAAAGCTCATGTAATTCCATCAGCTCTAGGAAGGAGACTGGGTAAAGCAGAGACTGCTACAATTATGCTTTAACAAGAACCTGTACCTGCTTCTACTTCAAAACCTTCCTCTTCTCGAAGGGATCCACCTCTTGAGCATTAGAAACAGAGGCTGTTTTGTCAAGATGAACAAATAGATCAAAGAAAAAACATTTTGAGGATTTGAAAATAAAATTTTACTCTTTCTGAAATGAACAAGTTCCTGGTTACTTAATTTTGGCTTTGGAAAATAATTTTGATCAATTTCGAAGGCCCAAGAGGCTAACCAAAAAAGGATATGAAGACCATCCCAACTATTTACCATTTAATCAAATGTTAGGGAATCCCATTCAGGAGTGTTTTGTCTTCAAGGACCTCCTGCAAAAAATGGTCGACTTGGGACAAGACAAACTGAAAGGTTCTTCACATCATGTATCATGTGTTACTGCTACAGAAGCAGAGGAGGAAGGCGAGTGGCAAGAAGTCAAGAATAAATATGGAAAAAATATGATTATTGTATGGTTAGAAAGATGATCAATCGAACTCATTCTCTTTTGTGAACACAATTAAAGAAACCAATTGTGCCGTCTGACTTGAATGTCGCAGCAAAACCCTCTTTATCAGAGGGAAAATCCTCAAAGAAACGGCAGAATTGAAAGAAAGAAAAAGAATCAGAAGAAGATGAGTATGTGACAAATCCCATGTTGTCCTTGACTCTGGAAGGTTTTATGGAATCTACTTCGAAGCAACGAGCACAACCCCACCAAACGACACAACATAAATAGGCTAATCACGCAGTGTATTCATCAGATGAAGAGTTGATATTCGGTTTTGTTAATATGATTCACTTAACAGATACTTATGCCAATCACATTTTTGAATTTGATGAACCTCGGGTCCCTGTATCAAATAGAGGAATCAAAAGAACTTCCGGAGGCTCAATGTATAGAGGATGACGTGGATCTTTCAGAGGCAACTATTCCAATTCTACCCCTGCTAGAACTATGTATGTGGCAGAAACTCATGGTAGAGCTCTTCAACGATCTCAACAAGAATAAGTAAGTTATTCTACACAAGGTAGATTCAGTCCCGGCATAGTTATTCTAGAAGATTTGTTGGAGGTTCCACCTTCTTCTTCTCATCAAGTAAATAGACCTAATCGGTCTAATATTCTAAATCCATTAGTATTACCAACTCCTATCCTGGTACAAGATGCATAAACTTACAAAGCATCAACTTCCAAGGGACCTACTAAAGCACATGTCCCTATTGGGAAACACAGACCTTTGGATCATGAGTATGATGTATTGAAACACCTATCCCATGTACCGGCCATGTTATCAATTCTGGATGCCTTGAATTTATTAAAGTATCTTTGGGAGGCACTCATTGAGGCTTTTTCAAGTCCTCAAGAGTTTGAAACTGAAATTGCTACAGCTGAAGCCTACAATGTTGAAAATAATCTTCTACAATGCCATTTAGTGATATCTTTCACAGGTGAAGATGAATATGATGTTGTGCATGGACATATTAGACCTTTGTATTTATCTGGAAAGTTCAATGGCGTAGACATCCTAAGAGCATTCATTGATAATGGATCAGGAGTCAACCACATGACCATTCGTACACTTCATCGATTGGGCCTCACGAAATCTGATTTATCTACTTCTATTATGATGTTACAAGGATGTGATAAAAATGAAAAAGAACCACAGGGCGAGATTACACTCAGAATATAGTTTGGAGATCTTGTATCCAATTCAGATTTCATGGGTTTTGATCAAGACTCAGCCTTCAACATCTTTCTTGAAAGACCCTGGAAACATCAATAAGAAGCTATCCCTTCATCATACCATCAATGTATCAAGTATTGTTTATATGGTCAAGTTGGGACATATTATGGTGATAAGGCCCTGTTCAAGACATATGAGGCTCAATACATTGAGGCGTAATTCTATCACAAGAAGAGAAAGGAGGAATCCACAACAAAAGGAGATTACAAAAGTTTATGCTCCATATGGTTTAGAAAAGATTCCAGTAAACCCATTTGCACATGTGAGTACAAATTATGTATAATCTATCTATAAAATGGATAGGATAGATCCAAATCCAAATACAGGTATGGAAACCTCCATAATCTTAATTACGGGAATCTAGCTAGACAGCATGGATGAAAGTGGTGATTCACCAAGAATTGATGAAAGCTCAAATGGAGATGTGTTTATTTCGTCTACTAAAATCCAGAAAGTCTATACATCACCAACCAGGCCAGAAGAAGTTATATCAATGTTAGAGGTGAATTATGATGTTGATTCTCAATCCATCATCTCCTCTTTATTACCCAATGAATACCCTTCATCATTAATCGGGTTGGAAATGGAATCTTTTTCTTCAATATGTGCAAATTTTAACATCTCTTATGATCATGAAAATTCAGCGTCATCATCTACTATGAAAGTGAGAAACAGAAGAAATAACACGTGTTGAAGAAGATGTGGAAAATCTCAGGGATTATACTCCATCATTTGAAGAGGGTATCTCTACCACCGTGGATGAACTCATAGAAATAAATCTGGGTACAAAAGAAGATCAACACCCCACTTTAATTAGTGCGTATATGACTCTTGAAGAGTAAGAGATGTACATTTCCTTTCTAAAGAAAAATCGAGATATATTTTCTTGGAACTATACAGAGATGTTAGGTCTTGATCCTGATGTTGCCACTCTTCATTTGGGTTTTCTAGAAGAACATCATGGATTCAAACAAGCTGCTAGAAGAACACAACCAAACTATGCTTCCAAAATTTAGGCTAAAGTGGATAAGCTTATCAAAACTATCTTCATTAGAGAAGTTCAATATCCCAAGTGGTTGGATAATATTGTTCCAATGAAAAAAAGAATGGGAAAATTAGAGTTTGAATTGATTTCAGATATCATAATCAACATTGTCCTAAGGATGATTTTCTAGTTCCATGTACTCAAATGTTAATTGATGAAATAACTGGAAATGAAGAAATATACTTCATGGATGGATATTCCAGGTGTAATCAAATCTGAATGGCTCCAGAAGAAGAGGAATCTATGGCCTTCAGAGCCTCTCAGGGTGTGTTTTGCTATCAGGTAATTCACTTTGGCCTAAAGAATACACGCGCAACATATCATCCTGCCATGCATCATATCTTCAAACCATTTTTAGGGAAGTTCACTGAATGTTATGTGGACGATTTTGTGGTCAAATCCTGAAAACGTTCTAATCACTAGGCTGATTTGTAAATAAAATTCCACAAACATCGATAACATATTTTGAAGACGAACCCATTAAAATGTGCTTTTGGGGTAACCTCATGGAAATTTATTGGCTTTGTTGTACGCCATCGTGGTATCTAAGTCGATCCTGATAAGACAAAGTGAATCCATGGTATGTCACCTCCTCTAAATTCGAAATAATTGAGAGGACTTCAAGGACACTTAGCCTATATTAGGCATTTCATCGCCAATTTGGCAGAAAAAAGTTTACCCTTCACCAAATTGATGAAGAAGGGAGTCACTTGCAAGTGGACTGAAGAATTTCATGAAGCATTTTATATTCTTAAGAAGTATCTCTAGAGTCCACCGGTGTTAATGCCACCTATTGAAGGAAGACCACTTATCCTGTATGTGATAGCTTTAGAGTGATCATTGGGTGCCTTTCTTGCTCAGAAGAATGACGCTGGGAATGAAAACAACCTTTACTGTCTCAGTAAGATTATGCTTGAAGAAGAAACCCGATATTCAAATATTGAGAATTGCTTCTTAGCATTAATATTTGCAGTTCAAAATTTGAGAAAATACCTACAAAATTACGAGGCCCAATTGGTATCTCACTATAACCCGCTCAAATTCATCCTTAGTCATCCAATGCTTATAGGACATCTGGAAAGATGGGCAGCTATCTTACATCAATTTGTTATTCAATATGTGTCTCAAAAGGAAATAAAGGGCCAATATATGGCTGATTTCCTAGTTGAACACCCTTTAGTGGAAGAAACATCTTCAGATATTGAAATCCATGATGAGGAAGTCATATCTATTCAAGAAAGTCTTCAAACATGGGAAATGTACTTTGATGGTGCTTCCAGAAGTCCAACAAGGAGGAAAATGGAATATCCTAAATTCAACAAAGTTGGCATAGGAATTGTGCTCATTTATCCAGAAAAGGCAGTGTTACTTTATTCCTTCTCATTGTTTGGAGGCGGTACAAATTATGAAGTGGAATTCCAAGCTCTCATCACAGGCTTGGAGTTATCGCTTCAAGAACAAGTGAATCACATAAAGGTGAAATGTGATTTAGACGTGGAAATCAAACAAGTCAATGGGGATTATGCTATCAGAAAAGAATAACTAATACCTTTGTATGATTATGTCAGAGAGTTAATGGAAGAATTTCCTTCGGAATAGATATTTTCTTATGTCTCAAGATCACAAAATGCCCAAGCTGATGCATTGTCTAATATACCTACAGCTCTGGCAGATCCAAATCGGGATGAGACATTCATCAGTATTTCCCACTGTCATAAAATTTTACCTTATGTTCAAATCGGAATAGAGGAAATCAATGAAATTTGTCCCATCCCCGAACCATATGGTCACACTACGGGATGGATGACACCTATCAGGGAATACCTTCAAAATGGAATACTTCCACCTGATAGAGTCGGGAATGAACAAATCTGGAGACATGTGGTCAATTTTACTCTATATGATAGCCTAGATCACCTAGATAAGAATCCATACAAGTGTGGTTTTTATAGAGTTCTATTCAGATGCATTGATGGTGAAGAGAAAATGGATGTCATTAAAGAAGTGCATCCGGGAGTTTGTTGTGCCCACCAGTCTGGATACAGACTTTCTGATCAAATTCAAAGGCTTCGATACTTTTGGACTTAAATGATACAATATTGTATTGATTTCAAAAAGAAGTGACATTCATGCCAAATACATTCAAACTTCATTCATCAGCCCCTAGTGTTTCTTCATACTGCTAAATTCTCGTGGCCATTTTCCACATGGGGAATGGATGTGGTGGGACCTTACCCTTCAGCTACATCCAAGCAGTTTAAGCATATTCTTATGGATACAGGATTCATTTCCAAATGGGAAGAGGCAATACCTCTCAAACAAGTTTGTTCTAAAAACATTGTTAGCTTCATCAAATATAACATCATTACCAGATTTGGTGTCCCTCATACCATATTGATGGACACTGGAACTAACTTCTATTCATCCGAGATGAAGAAGTTGTATCAAGAATACAACATCAAATCCAACCATTCATCTCGGTATCATGCAGCAACCAATGGCCAGATAGAATCCTTCAACAAGACTCTATCAAATATACTGTATAAGATGGTGGACAAAGATAAGAGGTCATGGCCTGATAAACTCTTTCATGCATTATTGGCTTATCGAACCACCACCCGCACTACAATGCGGTAAACTCTATATTTATTGGTATATGGAATGGAAGTAGCCTTTCCAATTGAGGTTCAATTAACTTCGCTCAAAGTAGCCATTTGTGATCAGTCATCTATAGATGAAAAGTCTCAAAAGTTATTGAATGAAATGGAATGGTTATATGAGAAAAGATTGTGTACCCTGCACCACTTGGAAGTCTATCATAATCAAATAGCACCAGTATTCAATAAAAAATTTCATATTCGTTCATTCATTCAGGGAGAATTGGAATTAGTTCTCAGAACTCCAGTGATACCAGGAATGAAACCACCCTAGATTGAGCCAAAATGTGAAGGACCACACTCAATACATAAGGTCTACTCTAATAGAGATTATTCATTAATCTCAATGGATGGAGAACTCATCACTACTCCAACCAATGCCAGATTTCTAAAGAAATATTTTGTATTAACACAAAATAACCAAGGGTCCATGCATACGACCTTAAACTATTTTCATGTTCCTTACGTCCAACAAGACATTAAACTGCACCGTCCAGGGTCCATGCATATGACCAGAAACTATTTTCACTTTTGTCCAACATGACGCTAAACTGTATAGTCCCTTACATCCAGAAATGCGTTAAACTACACCGTCCAAGGTCCATGCATATGACCATAAACTATTCACACTTTTATCCAACATGATGCTAAACTGTATAGTCCTTTAGGTCCAGAAAGACGTTAAACTACACCATCCAGAGTCCATGCATATGACCCTAAACTGTTTGCTCTTTCATCCAACATTACATTAAACTGTGTCCCCTTCATCTTCCATGATATATGATGTTAAACTATACAAAAATGGTCCATGCATATGACCTTATACTATTCTCACCATCGTCTAACATGACGCTAAACTGTATCATCCCTTTTTGTCCAACACGACGTTAAACTGTGAAAAAGTCTCTAATACATCCAACATGACGTTAAATTGTGTCCTCTTTTGTCTTTACTGCATGAGATTAAACTTCACAGTCCCCTTTTTTCCAACATGATATTAAATTGTATTGTTCCCATAGTCCTAACTAAATGACACAAAACTGTACAGAAATCCCTTAATACATCCTACATGATGTTAAACTGTATTTTGTCCCTGTTACATGATACTAAATTGTGCAGCACCAATAGTATTAACTACAAGACTTTAAACTACATAGTCCATTCATATGTCATACTTGACATTAAACTGTGTATCGTTAAAGTTTTTTCTACCTCTTGTTTCTCACACCATGTATGACTCAATTGAGCTTAGAGAAAACTTCAACCATAACACCTTTTTTGGGCCGCTAACCACGGGTAAGTTCCAACACCATTTTTTTAGGCTGTTGTCCCCAAGAACAACTTGATCACTAATTCATTCTTTAATTAAACTACGTGGACTTTGATCCTCACTTTCTAGGTTGGGTACGTAGGAAACCTCCCAAGGTTCAAGCCCAAAACCACCCTCTTCACATTGTTTCACCTCCATCTCATACGATGTTGATTCATGAAACCACCCCCAAAGTCAATATCTTTACATTGGCTCACCTTCATCCTTTCTATACGACGTTAAATTGTACAACACATTTTTCCTTTACGACAATAAACTACAACATTATTTGATACCCTCACCTGAGAGGGAATTATTATTTATATTGATTTCCAATCATGTTACATTTCAAAGACTATGTGCATACCTGGAAATATATGAACCTTTTATCTTGGGTCAATCCATCATTGCACTAAAGTCCCTTTTCACCCTTCACTTGTACAAACCAAATATGTACATAGAGTATTTCTAGAACAATGTGGGCTTGATTCCTATCCTTATGGGATACGTAAGAACATTTGAGTGTCCCTCAAATCCAGCCCTAAGTCTTTTGGGCCTAACCCCAAATTCCACTTTTATTCCCCTGTCTGAAAAGTCCCCGTGAAAACACACACTCTGTATTTCTTATAAAGGTCCTAGTTCTATGACCCTAAACTATGATCTCTTATACTCTCATCTGACATAACGTTAAACTGTATTTCAAGAACTATGAATGGCTTGATTCCCATTCATTTGGGATATGTAGTGAAGTCCAATATTCCAATTCAGGACCTAGCCACAACATGATTATGGTTAGCATCGATTTTTGTATCTCTGCAAACACTGGACAATTCCCATCATTGTGTGTCATAATCCTAACTTTAAATATTTTCAGATCTTCATAACCCTTTTCATGACTTCTAGTCACAAAAATTTCAAATTTCTGAGAGTTATTTTGGCCTGACTATACAACACATTCCCTTAGGCGGCCCTGCATAAACAGTCTACAAAACAGACTTGTTAGCCAAAAGATACTATTATTTGACTATTCAGCCAATGCCCTTTGGTGACTCTGCATAATTCAACCCCCTAACAAGTTTTTTAGATAATGGTAACTTCATTCTTGGGAAGAAAGCCTCTTTTTTCCTTATTAGTCTTATCAAAAATATGTAAGGATCCGCAAAAAAATAGCCATCCTTAACATATTTATTTCATGTTATTTTTCATGATCTGAAAGTATTCAAGTATGTGGTTTTTATTTCTCTTCCCTACGTTTGGGTCAGACCTTCGTATGAGTAACATTATTCAATTTCATGGAAGATCTTGCATGGAAATATCTTCTCCATATTCAAGTACCTCTCTCTATACAACAATCTCTATGCTTTGGAAAATTTGAATCTCCATAAACTTCAACTGGCTTTTTAGCAGTAGAAAAGTGATTTTATGAGAGTTCTTTTGCCTGACGATGCAGTACGTGCCCCTAGGAGGCCATGTATAAACAGTCAACGTAACAGAATTGTCATCCAAAATATACTATTATTTGACTATGCATCCAATGCCCTTAGGTGGCCCTGCATAATTCAACCCCCTAACAGGTTTGTTAAATAATGGTAACTTAATTCTTGGAAAAAACTTCTTTTAATGCCTTTTAGCTACTTTTCATATCATTCCTCATATTAAAAATTTCTTAAGTCATAGTTTACTTGTTTTCCTTCATACTTGAGTGTGGTAATATTTTTTCAGATAAATTTTCAAGGAACTGAGTCAATTTTTACCCATTTGGTCAAAGATATTTCGATCATAAACATTAGCCTCTTTATGTCCGATGTGGATGACTTTGAACTACCCACAAAAGGCTAGGGATATCTGAATAAAAGTCAATTTCTAGCTCACTAAACATACATTTTGTATGATTTAGGTAACATTGAGAAATTAAAAGATTCAAAGTTTGTAGGGTTATTTATAATAATCCTAGTAAAAATCAAACAATGCTAACTAGGCCCATTGGCTAGGTAAAAATCTAAACAGGTATCAATGGAAAATGCGTGCACAGATGATTGAAAATGAAAGCGTTATTTCTATTTGATGCATAAGAATTAGAAGGGAATCCACATATTGGAGTCTCTTCTCTTTTCCAAGAAATTACAAAAGACTGTCAACACAAGTCTTCACTTGATGTACAGCATCCCGAGCTTCATCAACAGCTACTTGAAGCTCATGCACTCGACCAACTTCACTCCTTTCAGCCTGGTGTAGTGCTCTCTTGGCATCCGAAATGGCTTTCATCCCATTTTCTTGAGCTCCCTCCAATGAATATTGATTTGGTCAAGTTCCCCAGTAATCGCATCTAACTGTTGCTGAAGGTTCATTTGCTGGACGACATTATCTTTGATCTTGTGCTTCATTTCCAACATCTTGGAAGCATATTCAGCCTCAACTCAGGATATCGCAGTCTGAAATTCACTAATGTTGGCTGATAGCTTCACCCTAGTCAGATCTTCATAGTAGTTTTGCTCCTGCTCCCTCTTTAAGATGACTTGTTTCACAGCGTCATGTATCTTTTAATATCCTAAACCGCCAAGTCCCAGCATGAAAAACAGAGATGAATGTTGGGGATGTTTGATGAAATCTCTTCACGATGCACTTCAGATAATATTTTCCATAAATTTTTCCATGTCGTGCGACGTGAAAATTGGAGCGTCTTTTTTACTTCTGGATCCAACTCAGCATCACTGTCGCAGGGGGTTATATTGTAGAGACCCCGACCCTAGAAACCCAGGAGTCAGTTCCTTCTAAACATGATGTGATATCTTAAAATAAAACACACTTTGTTAACAACACATCATGTCCCATACAGTGGATCGTGTGGGGTTCAGGGTTTGGGAAACCAGCAATATCTGAAACAATTCATATTTTAAGAGCTGATACCTAAAAATTTTAAATCAAAACTTAGGGTGAGTATTAAAATACTTAGTAAGGGGTTTTAAAAACAAATGAAAACAGTGTAACATTTTAAGACATTCTTTTAAAATAGATTGAATAGTCATTAAAAGAAACTTATAACACATTACACACAAAAAAATTGCTCAATCAAGGATTTCAAGAAGAACATGAAACAATTATGTCAATTCTCAAAGGAGTAATAATGGTTATCACGAACAAGTACTACATGTAATTTACTTAAGAATAAATTAAACAATTAAGAGTAATGTATAATCAGAGTTGCGCATAAAGTAAATAACTAAATTTTCATATGGTGGTTACTATTCTATTATGTGATAACACCAATCATGCTCCAAGTTTATACTAGTGAAATAAGAACTTTATGAAAACATAAATACATCAGTTGTGAAAGAACTTTATCTTGGAAATAACTTGTTACATAACGTGAATTATGTGGCATCAACATTTAATATTGACAATCATTTCGTTTCACCAAGGACCATCCCCAAGGTGTCATTAAAAATTACCAAGGTTATTCATCAAGGTATCAGTCTAAATGGTCATCTATAGAGATTAAGTCTTTACCCAATTCATTGGAGTTCTATCAGGGCACACCCTTAAATTTTTCTTTATTATCATGTGAGCCACATCTATCATGCTTTACTTAAACCATTTGTATATTCAAGATGTCCCATACCACCTTGGATATCTCATTCATTTTCATTTTACCCAAGGTGTCCCATACCACTTTGGGTAATCTAATTTCATATATCATTTAGTGATATGTCATAAGAATGCATTATGTGCAATAATAAATAATGAACAACCAAAAAATTTTCTAATACAATGGATGATAGTTAACTTTGCAACATCTGTCAATAACTAATCAAAGGCATACATGGCTTAGTAAAACATCCTTTTCACTAAAGCATATAAAATAATGATATACTAAATAATGAATCTCTATCATTATAAATCCATGGAAAAAGTAATGCTTATGGAAAACACTTGAAATCAGTTACAGTGATAAACAGGCCCTTGAACCAAAATACATATTTTATCATAAACTCATCAGGTCAATGTTAGATAAACCTCTTTAATAAAACATGTCCATTTGTGTGTATTTTATAAACATGTTGGTTTAGCAATCACAAAAATCATATCTTAATAAAATATTACCTGCATCATAGAATAAATTAAGTCATGTTATTTATAAATGAATATAATGGGGTTTGGAAATTATTTATATAAATAAATATACACGTACCCATATATATTTGAAGTATATATAGGGGTTTTACACAATTCAAAATCATAGTCTATTAAATCCCTTAGGTAACTGAAGGTTTCCAACCATAAATTGCTTACATGGTTGAAAACTAAATCCATATAAGGTTTGTCATTTACATAACCATATTTATAAAATTTTGGTTTTACAAACATAACTTCACTTAAACTAAAAGAAAATAGTTTGCAAATAAAAACTTTATTTAAAGATTGATACCCAAAATAGGTTGGGTTAGGTTACCAGAAAACATTCATGAAACTATATATATACATACCATATACATTAAATACAAGTTTGAGATTTTTAGAAAACTGTAAAATAAAACTGTATATACCATTTGTAAAAACTATATACAACCCGGGGGATTTGTAAACGTGCATATATAAATTGTATATAATATTTACATATGTATGAAACTGTATATACACTATATATAAACCGATGGATTTGTAAATATACATATAAGCAGTATATACAGGCTTCTCAAAATGGAAACAAGGTATATATGCACCCTTATATATGCACCCCACTGGAAACACGAAGGCCAAACTCCTTGAAGGAAATACAAACCGAAGGTTTTATATTAAGTATATAAATATAAAAAAATAAACTGTATATATATACCGAGAGTATAAAATGGAGGTTCTTTTAAAAGAAAGCAAGCATGCACGGACCCTTACATTGCTTGAGGAGAGAACTCGGACCAGGGTACGTCGCTGACCTTACTGGGAGTTCGTGGAAGGGATGGAGGAGGAAGAACCGCCGCTATTTATTGAGGCTGGAGTCATTTATATAGGCCTCGGTATCCAATGGTGACTCGACCCAAGAGGCTAGACTGACGTGGGGAAGAAGAAGGAACAGAGCCCAAGGAGGGGGTGTTCAGAAGTCAAGGGGAGCAGTGCGGGGGGAGAGGCCGAGGCGTCCTTGCACAGGCCTACTGGTCGGGTGCTACTGCGAGGAAGAAGATGATGGGTGTCGATGTGGTAAATAATAGGATGACCGGGATTAGATCTCGAGGAAGATCGAATGGACACGGGAGTGGGCGGGGCGATCGTGCGGCTAAAAGGGACGGATAGTCGAGATCGACACGGGAGTCGATCAGATGGTCTCGATCGCACAGAGCGCGTCCAACATCAAAACGGAACGCGGTTGGGAAGAGGTTTATAAATAATAGCATGCCGGCTTGGTTCGATAACACGAACTCACACACACAGAGGTCTTACGCACAGACCCCATGTGGGCTTTGGCCCACCCCTACGCAACGCGCACCGCGGGCCTTACACATGGGCCCGCGTGTGACTGGACGAACCCATGCTCGAACCGGGCCTCGGGACCTGGTTGGACACCTCTGGTCCCTTGGGGCCTAGTCTCGGCCTAGGGGGCTTGTCCCTTAAGGGATGCCCTCAGATTGGCCAGGCCCCAACATAAAGTTTTATTAAAAACTTATTTTAAATTAATAAAATAACCAGTATACTTATTTCAAAATAATGTGTACTATAAATATTTATACTAATGAGAGTTAATACTATAAAAACCAATAGTTTATACTAAAAAAATCGATATCCCTTTTCTAGATTATGTAACATAATTGTTAATAAAAATTTATTTAGACTTTCGAAATAACTAGTTTAAGTATACATAGTTCAAAATAGTGTGTAATATAATTATTTGTACAACAATGAGTAAATGTACAATAAAAATAAATTGTTTTAGCTTAAAATTTGAATCCCTTTACCAGTTCATATACAATTCTTTTAAAATATATACCATTATTATTTTACATACAAAACCATTATAATTATTTGGATCTTTAAAATACGCACCTATCTGTTTTCATAAAATATGAAAAGATCAATAGCCCCCCCCCCCAATTCATAACTTTAGCAGTCAAAAGATACAATTATTATAGATACCCTTTAAACATATCTTTTATAAGAAGAATACTATGTTTTTAACTATATAGGTATCTATCAGAGTTTTTGTAAAAACAGAATGATTTATTTCTAAGAATACTCTTTTTATTTTAAAATTATGATTCTCTCGTAAAAAAAATATTCTAGACATATTATAATATTTGAAATATCATAAAATTATGAAGGAACTAAAACAAATTTTTATATAAAGATAAAAATTATCAATGGTAACTTAAAGTTCGTTTTAAAAATCCAATGGCTATATATATTTAACGGTCATATCTTTATGAGCCATTATAAAAGCAGGGGCATTTTACAAAATCAAAACACTTGAACCAGAAACGATGGATCTCCTCATTCCATTGTTGTTGAGTACGTGTGTCGGGCCTCTGGCTATTATATTCTTCACACTGATGGACCTTGAAGACGACGACTATCCGATTACTCGAGTTTTTATTCTTAGTAGTCTCGTTATGGCTGTTTTTGGTCTTGTGCATAGTATTTTCAATTAGTTGGGTCTTGTTGCAATGTAACTTTTAAATATATACCAGTTCACTATATTCTTTATGTTTTTTTGTTTAAATTTTTTTAATAACACTCAAAGAATAAAATAAAACAAGAGACATCATTAAAAGCACTACAAATTAAACAAGATACATTACTAAAAGCATAATGTTGTTCACTTGGACCAGTTCATAAAACCGGGGGCGTCACATTATCCCCCCTATAGAAAATTGCGTCCTCGCAATTTATTTCACAACATTACAAGGTTATACAACGTTTTCACCATCTCCACCAACGTATAGGGTCAACAGGTGCATTTAGCGGAATCCCCGTAGTGAAGCTCACCCCTTCAAGTTCTCTAATACAAATACACCTAAGAGAGGAGGGGTTTCACATATGTTCTGGGCCTCCAGGCTTCCAGAGGGAAGCTCATACAGTACAATGTTCTGAAATTTCATTATAGACCATCGTACGAAGTACTCGCTGAATTATGTCTCGGTCGAGGACATTGAAGACTTATATGCGGTCAAAAAAGATAACGCTGAGAAGTTAGAGCATATAAGTCGCACGAAGATTTCCCTATAATGCAGCCTCCTAAAATTTCACTATGTCCATGTAGTTTCGGCCTAGGGTGAAACATAAAAAGAGCCCTTCGTCGTAACTTCCTTGTCGCTCACGTCCGGCTAGCTGTGTAGAGCCAATGCGGTAATAGATGGAGGCATTCCCCTGGAAGGTTTGGAGAATCTCCAGACCATTTGTTACCTCAAACCACTGCTTGCACGTTCTTCGCAAATTTGAGAAAGGGTCATACTCGTCCTCAAACGTTTTGATTGCAATGATTTCCAGAATCTCGGTGGGAAGAGATAACAGGAGGGTTTGTCCTTCCATCTGATCGTTTTAAGGCAGCAGTTCAATCACTTGAAAATCATTCAAGGAAAAAAAAAGTTAAGACAAGGAAGGGGAAATACAACATTTCAATAAACATACATTTATTATTATTAGTGCTTGAGTTTCCCTTATCCACTGACTAAATGAACTCCACACAGAGAAGCAAAACTCCATAAATCCTCGAACCAAACAGAGGCTGAGCATTCAGGGAAAAGCACATGGGGGCACATATGATGTATTATGAGTATAGCATGAGGTATATGAAGTTGAGGGACATCTTCATATACTTGTTGTATGAAAGACAGTCAAGTGGACTCATTTTCTAACCTTTTAAAGTTCAAAAACTGACACCAGAAGCCGTAGTTTAAATTTTGACAAAGGTAGCCCGCTCGGAGGTCTCTGTCAGTAGAAGGTTCTTGAAAAGGGTTATCAATCATAGTGCCAAAGCTCTCACCCACCGTGAAAATTCAGAAAAGTCCCTTTTATTACCTTCCTCGACGTTCATAGGAGGGAAACTGGTTTATCATTATAAGAAGGTAATCTATTCTGACCCCCTGGTGTAACTGAAGCATCCATGGTGAATTGGATACGTCGTAAAGGTGTTTGCATGTCATTTGGATATGGGCATAGTTTAGAAAATCCTTACAGCTAGATAAAGTCACAATGGTCTCTAGGGCCTCTGTGGGGAGAGATAAGAGATTTGTGCCTTGGTTTTCCATCTGAAATTAAAAAAAACACTATTTTTAATAAAATTGAAGTACATATACATATATATATTTTTGTTTCATTTTCTGGCCTTCCAAAATTATTCAAATCGAACCTCTGATACCAACTGTAGATACCCCGACCCCAGAAACCCAGGAGTCGGTACCTTCTGAACATGATGTGTTATCTTAAAATGAAACACACATTGTTAACAACTCATCATGTCCCATACATAGGATCATGTGTGGTTCGGGTTTTGGGAAACCGGTAACTTCTGAAACAATTCATCTTTTAAGAGCTGATACCTGAAAATTTTAAATCAAAACGTAGGGTGAGCATTGAAATAATCATTAAGGGGTTTTAAAATGAAATGAAAATAGTGTAACATTTGAAGACATTATTTTGATATAGATTGAACACTCATTAATGGAAAATTATAACACATAACCCAAAAAAAATTCTCAATCAAGGTTTTCAAGAAGAACATGAAACAATTATGTCAATTATCAAAGGAGTAATAATGGTTATCATGAACAAGTACTTCATGTGATTTAATTAAGCATAAATTAAACAGTTAAGAGTAATGTATAATCAGAGTTTCACATAAAGGAAATAACTAAATTTTCATATGCCGGTTACTATTCTATTAAGTGATAACACCAATCATGCTCCAAGCTTATACCAGTGAAATAAGAACATTATGAAAACATAAAGACATTAGCCGTGAAATAACTTTATCTTAGAAAGAACTTGTAACATATCTTGAATTATGTGGCATCAGCATTTAATATTGACAATAATTTCATTTCACCAAGGTCCATCCCCAAGGTGTCCTTAAAAATTTCCAAGGTTATTCACTAATGTATCTGTCTAAATGGTCATCTATAGAGATTAAGTCTTTCCCCAATGCATTGGAGTGCTATCAGGGTGCACCCTTAAATTTGTCTTTATTGTCATGTGAGCCACATCATTCATGCTTTACATAAACCATTTGTATATTCGAGATGTCCCATACCACTATTGATATCTCATTCATTTTCATTTTACCCAAGGTGTCCCCTACCACTTTGGGTAATCTAATTTCTTAGCTCATTTAGTGATATGTCATTAGTATGAATTATTTTCAATAATAAATAATAAACCACCACAAATTTAGCTAATACAATGTATGATAGTTAACTTTGCAACATGTGTCAATAACTAATCAAAGGCATACATGGCATAGTAAAACATCCTTTTCACTAAAGCATATAAAATAATGATATACTAAATGATGAATCTTTGTCATTATAAATCCATGGAAAATAAATGCTTAAGGAAAATAGTTGAAATTAGTTACGTTGATAAACAGGCCCTAGAACCACAATACATATTTTATCATAAACTCATCAGGGCAATGTTAGATAAACATCTTTAATAAAACATGTCCATTTGTGTGTATTTTAAAAACATGTTGGTTTAGCAGTCACACAAATCATATCTTAATAAAATCATACCTGCATCAAAGAATAAATTAAGTCATGTTATTTATAAAAGAATATAATGGGGTTTGAAAATTATTCATATAAATACATATACATGTACCCATATATACACGAAGTGTATATAGGGGTTTTACACAATTGAAGAACAACGTTTATTAAATCCATTAGGTAACTGAAGGTTTCCAACCATAAATTTCTTACATGGATGAAAAATATATCCATATAACGTTTGTCATAAATGTAACCATATGTATAAAATTTTGGTTTTACAAACATAACATCACATAAACTAAAAGAAAATAGTTTGCAAATAAAAATTTTATTTAAAGATTGATACCTAAATTAGGCCGGGTTAGGTTCTGAGAAATCATTCATGAAACTATATATATACATACCATATACATTAAATATAAGTTTGAGATTTTTAGAAAACCGTAAAATAAAACTTTATATATTGTTTGTAAAAACAATATACAACCCAGGGGATTTGTAAACATGAATATATAAACTGTATATACCGTGTAAATATATATGAAACCGTATATACACAATATATAAACCGATGGATTTTTACATATAAATATAAGTAGTATATACAGATTTCTCAAAATGGAAACAAGGTATATACGCACCCTTACATATACACCCAACTTGAAACAGGAAGGCCAAACTCCTTGAAGGCAATACAAACCGAAGGTTTTATATTAAGTATATAAATATAAAAAAAATAAACTATATATATATACTGAGAGTATAAAATGGAGGTTCTTTTAAAATAAATCAAGCATGCAAGGACCCTTACATTGCTTGAGGAGAGAACTCGGACCAGGGTACGTTGCTGATCTTGCTGGGAGTTCATGGGAGGGAAGGAGGAGGAGGAACCGCCATGGTTTCATGAGACCGGAGGCATTTGTATAGGCCTCAGTATCCAATGGATACTCGACCTAAGAGGCTAGACCTATGTGGGGAAGACGAAGGAAAAGAGCCCTAGGAGGGGTGTGTTCAGAAGTCAAGGGGAGCAGTGCGGGGGGAGAGGCCGAGGCGTCCTTTCGCAGGCCCACTGGTCGGGTGCTACTGTGAGGAATAAGACGACAGGGGTCGACGCGGTAAAGGAAAGGACGACTGGGATTATATCTCCGGGAAGATCGAACGGCCATGGGAGTGGGCAGTGCGATCGCGCGGCTAAAAGGGACGGACGGTCGAGATCGGCACGGTAGTCGATCTGACGGTCTCGATCGCATAGAGCGCATCCCACATCGAAAAGGAAAGTGGTTGGGATGAGGTATATAAATCAAAGAGCCCCAACTTCGGTTCAATAACACGAATGCACAAACATGGGGGTCTTACACACAGACCCCATGCGGACATTGGCCCACCCCTACGCAACACACACTGTGGGCCTTACACACGGGCCCACGTGTGACTAGACGAACTCATGCTCGAACCAGGCCTCAGAACCTGGTTGGACACCTCTGGCCCCTTGGGGCCTGGTCTCGGCCGAGAGGGCTTGTCCCTTAAGGGATGCCCTCGGGTTGGCCGGGCCCCAGTATAAATTTTTATTAAAATCTTATTTTAAATTTATAAAATAACCAGTATACTTATTTCAAAATAATGTGAACTATAAATATTTATACTAAAAGGAGTTAATACTATAAAAACAAATAGTTTTAACTAAAATATAGAAATCCCTTTACTAGCTTATGTAACATAATTTTTAATAAAAATTCATTTAGACTTTTGAAATAACCATTTTATGTATACATAGTTCAAAATAGTGTGTAATATAATTATTTGTACAACAATGGGTAAATATACAATAAAAATAAATAGTTTTAGCCTAAAATTTAAATCCATTTACCAGTTCATATATAAATCCTTTAAAAGATATACCTTTCGTATTTTACATAAAAAACCATTATAATTATTTGGATGTTTAAAATACTCACCTATCTGTTTTCGTAAAATTTGAAAAGATCAATAGTCCCCCCCAATTCATAATTTCAGTGATCTAAAGATAAAATTATTATAGATACCATTTAAACATATATTTTATAAAAATAATACTATGTTTTTAACTATATAGGTATCTATCAGATTTTTTTGTAAAAACAGAATGATTTATTTCCAAGATTACTCTTTTTATTTTAAAATTATGATTCTATTGTAAAAAAATATTTTATAAATATTATAATATTTGAAATATCATAAAATTATAAGGGCATTTAAAAATGTTTTCATATAAATATAAAATTTATCAACGGTAACCCAATGGTCGTTTTGAAAATCCAACGGCTATATATATTTAAAGGTCATATCTTTAAGATCCATTATAAAAGCATGGGCATTTTAAAAAATCAAAACACTTGAACCAGAAAGGATGGATCTCCTCATACCATTGGTATTGATTATGTGTGTCATGGCTCTGGATGTTATATTCTTCACACTGATGGAACCTGAAGATGACGACTATCTGATTACTCGATTTGTTATTCTTAGTAGTCTCGTTGTGGCTGTGTTAGGTCTTGTGCATGGTATTTTCAATTAGATGGGTCTTTTTGCAATGTAACATTTAAATATATACCAGTTTACTTTATTCATTATGTTTTATTTTGTTTCAAATTCTTTAATAGCACTCAAAGCATAAAATAAAACAAGAGATATCATTAAATGCACACCAAATAAAACAAGATACATTACTAAAAGCATGATGTTGGTCACTTGGACCAATTCATAAAAACTGGGGTATCACATATATAATCTGGGATTAATGCACTTAGAGAAGTGCCCTATTCTGCTCCTTCCCCCATGACCTGTGCTTCTTCAATTTCAATTACCGTTCGGGCGGAGGCTGATGCCTCAACTCCAAATCTAGCCACTGAAATTGATGGCCCTGCATAATCAATTTAAAGCTTTGGTTAGTTTCAAATGATAACAAAAGATAATTGACTATTTTGTAAATTAAGTACAGTCACAAATATTGTTATCCATTACCCAATGATATATCAGCAGCCTGAGAAGGCTCCTCCCCATCTTTCCGAGCTTCGACAGGATTTTCAGGAAGAGTTTGAGAAAGATCCACTGGGTTCATCTCCACTTGTGATAATGTCTCTACAATAGTAGGGTTTTCGGTACCCCTTCATGCATGGGTAGTTCAGCAGCTTGCTCAGACAGAACTGCACATTTGAACCGATCCTGATTAGACATGTAATAGGAAGTTGTTATTAATAGGATGAATGATAACACCCATGTCCATATTCTTCTAGATTACATTGTAATTTAACATGATTTATAAAATCATTGAAAGATGCACCAAGTTCCATCATTTCATCTAATGACATCTCAGAATCCCAGTTAGTCTCACCAGTGGAAGCATTTGATGTGTCTTCTTGGTGACCTTCATCCTGCGGTCCCTGACCATAGACAACATCTTCAGATAAAGTTGTGGTATAAGTTGCAATTGCCACCGAAATCTCTAATGTAGGGGTTGAACATGAAGTATCATAGAATGAAAGTCAGTCAGTGTTTCATTCAACATTTTATGAAGCATCGTTAACTTACCAAAAGCAGGTTCTTATCTTCTTGCAATAGTAGCAGGAGGGATATAGGGAACAGATGCTAGCTCTTCTCCAGGAGCAGCCAAGTCAACTTGAATTTTTGATTGCTTCATAGCACCCTCTGGGGCCCTCAATGGAGGATCAGTCCTGTCCCTCAGAGGGGAAATTGAAGAACCCCTACAATAGCAAGGAAAATGTGCAATCTTTCTCATGGTTTAAGAATCATGATTACTCGAAGGACATACCGCTACTAATGAATCATTTAGCTGTGCACTTCCTCCTTCATTTCCTTTGCTTCTTTTTTTTTGGGAGTATCAACAGTCTCTCTTACATGAACATTAATTGGAGAATGGAAATCCATTTCCACCTCTTCATCCATGGCCTACTAGCCTGGATATATCTCGCCCGATTCACGAGCAGATTCAGTAGTAGCCCCAATGGCAATACCACCAGGGCTATGTTGTAGCAAAGGAAGCATAGTATTTCCTTTCTTTGCAAGCTGTAGGATGAAGAAAATAATTTCCTTGAGTAATAATGCTTCGACATAAATCATGTTTCAAATCATATAAGGAAAGAAAACTTACATCTTCAGGAGCCACGTAATCGTGCCACTCCTCATCAGTCCACTCAGCAGTGCCACGATCTATCAGTTCCTTCACCCGCTTGGTGACAGAAATAGAATCGTCAGTGGCATATATAAGAATTTATAGCTCTCTGATATAAGCTCGCACTTCATTGGGGTTATCCTCGTAATGGATATATGTATAATCCAAAACATTCCCTATTCAAGAGAGGTGTATCCCATCGTAAAAATCCAGCCATGTAGTCTCAGTACCACAATATAGACTCTGCCATGTCTGGACAGCCTATGGTCAGAGATATTCAGTATGTGTACCAGAAGGCTTCGAGAAAGGTCCTATAATCTTGGACTTCAGTTTCTTCCCAACTCCTGGAACTACTGATAGAGAATAATAAAGTAAGACATGTTTCTCTATAAAGAAATGGTGATTAAATTGCCACAACGAGGTAACTCACCAGGAGTTGATGGAGTGGGTCTTTTGATTCTGACTGGAGGATTATATCGGGAACGAGACCGCTTTGCTGCCTATTATACCTCATCATCCCTATCTTGGGAATACAGTGAGCCAGTCCTAGATGAGGAATCCGGTGAATCAGCTTCAGGTGGGGAAGCATCACCTTCATGAGGAAGGGTTTCTTTCTCTACAGTCCCCTTCCTTTTCCCAACCTGATAAACCAGATGATTCAGCACCCCTTTATGGAATAATGCTATCCATTTCTCGGCATGCCATGTAGTCAAGTCATATGTATATTTTTCAACTGGAAGATCAAACACTTACCCAGTATTCTCCCTAGACGTCAGCAACCATAGTTTCCGGGAAACCATCAGATGTTTCTCTAACCTGACATGCACAGGGGGAGATACAGCAGTCTGCTGCAAACACTTGAATTGACATGAAAATCTATATGGAGAATAGGCCTCGCCTATAATCTCTCAGTCAATCCTAGCAACCAGCACACCATATCTGCAGGCCAGCATGTATGCCCTTAAATCCAGACTGGTTGTTCCATCATCCACAAACCGTCCAGTTGGCGGATTTCCATATGAAACGAAATTGAATTCCTTATACATGCTCAGCCTCACAATCATGTAATAAGCATTGAGAGCTAGTGGAGAAATTCCCGATAATGTGTGAACTGATGTCCTGAAATAAATTCCTGGAATTTGTACTCAATTCATTACATTATACGTCCTGAAGTGAGTGGCGATACATCCCCATAAAACATGTAATGGTCCCACTATTCTCAAAGGAGACTTGCCCATGAAGACATGGAGTAAGCTGTTGTGAATATTCGACAAAATGGGGGTAGCCAACAAAACCATTTTTCCCTCAGCCAACTTGGATGCAATAATGAAGGTCCCTAGCCTGACGCGTCCCTTCGAGTCCTTGACTGGAAGAAGATATACGCTGATCCACAAGACCAAAAATCCCACTAGACGAGTCTTCTTTGGGATCCTCTGATTCACCTCATTTCCCAACTTCTCAAATTATCTTGCTTCCAGAGTTGGCCAGAATGTGCCAGGAGCACCCCACTTCCTTGTTTTGGGGAAGGTGGTAGGAAGAGTGGTCTTGTTCTTCTGGGATCCCTTCTCCTTCGATCCCTTCTCCTTAAGCTCCTTCTCCTGCTTCTCGATAATAAACATATTCATCCATTACTCTGGATGAATATCCTTTCTAGAATGATTTAGGGAGGTCTCTAAACTCTTTAGCTTATGGAATATTTTAAAAAATTCATGAGCAAATGTCGGAGTCTTCTCCGAATCTTTCCAAGTCACATTGTGGGGGATGAATTCATCATACATATCACCAAAAATTGGAGCCCCTGAAATTTTGTGGACATCCCACAGACTGATTCCTACATCTCTATGAGTCATATGGAATGAATTGGTTTCTGCGCACCAATGGATGAGTATCTCTGGCACGAAGTTATCATTCCTATAAATATATTCTTTCCCAACCCAGACAGCTTTATATATCACAACACCTTTCAAATCCTTGACAAACTCTTCACAGGTTATTCGCACCCAGTATGCCCTCATCCAAGTTGTCTTCACACCTCCTCTAGGATGAAAGTACCAACTTCTCATCCAGCCTTTGGATTGATCCATCTGTGAGTTTCAAAAAATTGAGGGATAAAAATGTGTTTTCAGCTCAGGATTATGAGGTTTTGGATCTGGCATACAAGGGAAATGATGCATCATATGGGCCTTCTCCACTGTACTAGCACTTAGAAATACTCCTCCACATGGGATATTTTCTGAAGCAATGTTAGTGTAGTTCTGAAACCAAAAAAGTGGGAGATAATTCTCTGCCTCTGGATTGGTAACTTCTCGCAGATGACCATTGCCATACAAAGGCAGATAAATGTTATGGGGGAAGTCTCGATGATACTTATTTAAATACATAGCCAAATCTGGGAGTGTGCTATCACAGATGGTATAGTAATCATGGACAATGATGCTCATCATATCATCAAGTCTCTTGCTTTCCATTTCATCAATCGTTCCAATTTTTTTGGGATCCATTGAATCTGCACAATAGTTGAATAAATTAACTCTTAAGTAAGTTGATTTTTTATAAAATTTGTGAAGGAATTCGAAAAAATTGTTCAGGCATTAAGGCGTGCAACTCTTATTTTGGTTCCCAAGTGTGGATGTGTCGCACAAGTTTTTTGCACACTAGTATTACCGCACAAGTCCTATTACCTATACAGCAGCGCGACAACAATGAAATAGCTAAAAAACAAGTAACTTGCACGGAGAAGACAACCTGCACGGAGAGAGCTCAAAAATCCGAAATCCAGGTGCTTTGTGCGAGAATGGAAGCCTATATATAGGCAAGGCCGCATCCCTGCACGCCTAAAATCTGCGTGCCTAATGCCAACGCACTCAACACTTCTGTGGTGACCTCTGCTTTCTCAGCACTTGCACGATGAATGTCCATTGGTTTTCTTGTTTTCCTCAGACTAACACCCTCGTTTTTTTTTTCAGATCCAACTTTGAGGGGGGACTTTTGTTGATGATCCTTTTCATCATAAAGTATAAATGATTGGAAAGGGAAATGCCTTAGCATAAAGGGACTCATCCTTTGAAGAAAACATCAAAAATAGACAAAGGTATGAACAAGGATTCATTTACACATAGTCCACGCAAGTACTATCAAGGTTGTTCAAGTACATGTGCGCGTCGCCCAGTGGTCGTGCAGGTAACTTGCGCGCCCTCTTTTAAATTTCTCCCAGGGTCACTCCAGCCTATAAATACCCCTGTGGGCCCCCCATTTCGAGGATGAAAAATTCCAAAACCTCAGATTTGAGCTCCCGACACCCTAGTCTCTTCTCAAATCTTCCGAACACATCTAAGGTAATTTATTACCTAGAATAAAAGATCTAAAGAGGAGGAGGAAGGCATAAGTGTTGAAACTCATCACCACTTGCGCGCAAGGGTGGCCATCCCTTAAGGGAAAAGACCACACTTGTGTGCCGCCTTACCCCTTCCATATAACTTGCACACCTCTCTACTGGATGTCTCTAGGGGTCGTATTAAGGGTTTGAGCCAAGACTCGCCCATGTTATACCCTAAGGATTGGCCGGCGCACAAGTACCCATGTGTCGCGCAAGTATACTTGTGAGACCAGTAATTGCGCGCCCATGCAGTACTTGCGTTTTCACCAGGACTTGTGTGCCCCTTTCTTTTTGGGTGCCCCTTATGCTTATTCCACCTCTCTTATAGCTATCCAGCTATCCTCTTCAATATTAATCCTTCAGAACTCTCTTCAAAGACATTTGTGGCATGATTTCCTTATTGGCTTCCTTATGTGAAAGGAATTCTGTGGAACATCTCTTAAATCCTAGTTATTTATATATTTTTATGTCACCAAGATTAGTGATTTCATTCATTTTAACCTCATCCTTTAAAGTGAGAGAATCCTTAACATTGGCCTCCTTTTCAGGAGTAATCCCCATTCCATGTGCCCTAACCTGGGCATCCTCTTTAAGAGAAATCCCTAGTTATAATTTCCCAAATATGGGCTTCCTTTTCAAGAGTAAGCCCCAACCATAATTACTTAATATCTCCATACTCCTTAGTAGTAAGTCCCAAGTCCTCATTAATTTGGTCATCCTCCTTAGGAGTAATCCCCAAGTCCCCTAATCTGGGAATCCTCCTCATGAGTAGTCCCCAGTCTCAAAGTTCCCAAAATCTAGGAATCCTCCTCAAGAGTAAGCCCCAATGATAATCCCCTTAACATGCGCCTCCCATTCAGGAATAAGCCCCTGTTTTAAATCATTAAATGTGGGCATCCTCTTTTGGAGTGATCCCCAAGCCCCTTAATTCTAAAATTCCCTTAACCTGGGCCTCCTCTTCAGGAGTAAGTCCCAGTTTTCAAATCCCTTTAACCAGGGCCTCCTCCTTAAGAGTAAGCCCCAATCTTAATTTCTCTTAACCATTCCTAATTTACATTTGATTTGGGCTTCCTTTTCTGGAGTAAAACCCAGTAATAATGCCCTTATAACTTGGGCATCTTCCTTAGGAGTAAACCCCATGATTAGAGTAACAAAATCTCCATAAAGTACATATACCTTTATGGACCTTGTTCCTGGATTTCTTCCCTGAAGTAAATCTTAATCTTCATCTATTTGGGCAGTCATACATACATAAGCCCTAAATCATTTCTTATGATTGCATATTTCATGGCACATTTGTCTGGTTTTACCAATACCTCTTGTTTCTCACACCGAGCATGACTCACGTGATCTTAGAGTGTAAAAGTAATTATGACATCTTGTTTTGAGACATCATTCATACATAATCATCATAATCCGTTACTCGAACTATGTGGGTTCTTATTACTTTTAAAAATAAAGGATACGTAGGTAACCCATCTACAAGTACGATCCCAACTCTGAAACAATCCTTTTCCTTCTGAATGAAAATAAACTTCAAGTGCCCCACTGAGTGGATTTAAAACCAGAATGGACATCATAATGACCAAGATACATTTATGTATTGAAGGATACCATTGACTAAGAATCACTAAGAAATATATATGATTCTCTATCGATGAATAACCTCGAATACATATAAACGATTCATTAAATTTCATACATATCAATCATTGATTGTCATATCTAAAGGAATTCTCATTTTAAACTTGGTATTTTAATAAGGATTCACAAACATAACTTAAATCTAATAAGAGAGTCACGGAGTAGACAATAATTCCCCTCAAAAAGGTGTGATGATTCTGAACTCCCATCCTCTCAACCAATGAAAATTCTTATGTCTCATCAGTTCATAACTAATGAGAGCCTGCCTTTGGAATGTAGGACCAAATAGATATGAAATCCTAATATGTTTCAGGTTCTACGAACAAACCCGTATGTATGAATCTTAAATCAACAAGATCATCCCCAATTCCAGAGGAAACACTCACCATGCCGAATATGGTGATATTACTCCTTCCACTAACACTGTTCCACTATGGTGTATAAGGAGGAGTGAGTTGAGATACAATCCATGACTCCCGTAAAATATTGATGAACTCTTGTTTAGTTATTCTCCACCTCGATCTGATCGAAGCTTCCTTATCTTTTTTCAAGATGATTCTCAACTTCATTTTTGAATTTTTTAAATTTCAAAATGGACTCTGAATTATACCTCATTAATTAGATATAACCATATATACTACAATCGTCAGTAAATTTAATGAAGTAAGAATATCAACCCCTAGATTCTACTAGAAATGGTCCACACATGACCATGTCTACAAATCCATGAATCTTTGTGGCCCTTTCACCCTGTCCACCGAAAGGTGGATTGTTCATTTTTCCTTGTAAACAATCGTGACATATATCAAGGGGTTTTATCATAGAATATTCTAAATAACCATCTTGGTAGAGCTTTTTAATGCTCTTCTCATTTACATGACTGAGACAGTGATGCTACAACTGGGTGTTGTATGATTCAAGTGAGTTTGTTTCATTATCGATTACAATGCTTGGTTATCATAACTTAATACATAAAAATCTTTATTTAAATTTGTGATACCACAAAATATTTTGTTTTAATAAAAGAAAGATCCCTTATTTCAAAACATGAAAATAAATCCGTCCATATCCAAACATAATAAATACATTATGTTCTTGGTAACATTATGGATATAATAATAGTTATGTAAAACCAAATGCATCCCAGTTGGAAATGAGAGGTTTTAATCGGTAATGGTCAACATTGCCAGCCTCTTGCCATTGGCAGCTAAAAGATCCACCTCTCCTCTTGTAATATTTATAAATCAATATGGTACCTACATTTTAATATATATGTGAGCCCCACAAGTTTTATCCAATACCCAATTTGTAGAAATGGGGATATTACATTCAATAATGAATGTACCTTTAGTATCCCCATGCTTATGGGTGCAATTCCTCTTCTAGTGGCCTAAAATTCCACATGAAAAAAATATTACCTCCCATTTATTTCAATACCTCTAGATATTTCACTTATTTGAGGGATGGTTCTATATAGATTCAGGAAATTTATAAACCCCTTGCCCCATTTTCCTTGTTCTTCCCCTTCTTATTCAGCATACGGATTGTGGGTTTGGCACGCACCATGTTCTTATCTACTTGGAGAATCATGGTAAAAAGTTCAAATATACTCTTCTAATTATTGTTCTTGTTTTAAATGACAGTAAATCTAGATAAGGTATTAGGTAGTGATGATATGATGAGATCTATACATAACTAATCTGAGAACATAATCCCTATGATGTCTTGGAATTCAATGTTTCTAATAAGCTTAACTACATAAAGACCAACTGGCTTAAACTCTCCATTATTAATTATGAAAAAATTATTTGCGATCTCATATATTTCATATCATTCCTTATCTTGATAGAGAACCTTATTGTGAGACAACATTATATATGCCCATATATTTTCATTTTGATTCAATAGCTCATTAGACATGGATATTTCCATGAAAAATTCAAAATCTATGAAATAACCAAAATGTTACAAATAGGTATATATTTCCTCATTACTAGCCTCATTTCTAGGATAAATTGGAATAGAATCCTCAAGCACATATAATTTTCTCTCATGGTTAAGGATGACGCGTAAACGCCTCTTCTACTCTGGAAAATTTGTTCCAATGAGAATGTTTTCTGTTTCGATTATGGTTCATAATGATTTGTTTGACGACATATTTTTCTAAAAATTAATATGATAAATGATTTAGTACTTTATAATGATAAAATTGTGACAAATAAACAAATTAATACTTATTAATGTCCCACTATTTTATCACAATCCAATAGCCCTCACCATTGGCTTCAGGATATTCAGTTTCCTGAATATTATAGTGGAAAGGGTCAATATTTTTCTACATATTACCCCAAATAAGGTTAGTCAAGAAACATGAAACCATTTAAATAGGTATTCTAAATTCAAACTACATTAACTTGTAACTCAATGATCCACTGAGTAGACTCATCAATCCTGAAATTATTTTATTTTAGATTTCCATAACTGTTGCCTCTTGTTCACACCATGTCTTGCTACGGATTTCAACCCTTGATGTGAACCAAGTTAAATCAACCCAAATCCTCGAATTATAGTTCTATGATAATTGAAAGCACCCTAACTAGGTTTGGTTAAGAACATTGAACTGTGGTTCCATTTTAACCAATATTATGGAAGGATCTATTGAAATAATAATTCCTTCAGGTATTTGACCGTTATACATAAATTTCCATTGTATTATCTTTCATACATTATTGTTAATATTAATAGGTATATACATAAGAAGATATCAATGTCTATGATAATATTAAAACATAATCCGGTCTTATTTTACTTCCATCTTTCATTCTTGTTTAATTCATTAATTGTGTGATAGTGATAACATACCGACACTACATAAACCCTGAATCTTATAAAAAAAATCATGATCATGAGCTTGTTTTTTCTATTAGTTTATCACGAATTTGATAAACTTATCCAATAAATATGGGAGAAAACACCTCGAACCTTTTGGGTTCATGTGTATATCTTTCCACCAGTCCATCTATGTATCTCCTTAGGGTGGTTTCACCTTAGTTCCTGACTTTAACCATATCCACTAGGCTGGGAGATCTATCCATTAGCTATTCTTTTATTCAGACATAGGTGAGTGGTAAAACTAGGGTTCACATTAAAGAAACCTGGGGCATGCAAACCCTACCAATTAATGAGGAGATGGATCATAGGGAAAAAAATTAATTTAAATAAATAAATTAAAAGAAACCATCCACATACAATGGTCCTTGTCTGGCTCAAGATCACACATACTAGAAATGATATTTACGAATAAATAATACCATGAGTCAATTCTATAATAATTATTGTTTAAGATAAATCACCCTCAAATAAATTAGTTATTATCTTTAATTAATCAATCCTTTTATCTTGAATCCTTTTCTAAATTTCATTCAGATTGTCATCCATCATAATTTTAAAAAAATAAATTCATTTAAAACTATCTTTTTTTACATAACATCTACCATGGAAGAAACCTAATGAATTCTCATTCATAACTACCCATTGGGTAGAAGTGAACATTATGCACCTGTTCAATTGAACAAATACATATAAAACACATATCAAATGTAGCACCCTAGATTTTCGCCGACATCATGGTACATGTCTCAAGGGTTTGTATAATATAATAATAAATTTTAATAAGTTTACATAATTTGGATGAGTACACAACGTGTAGTTCCTACACCATGGTGTGTAAAATCATTCACCATCCACCCAAAGTACATGCCTAGGGATACAGTGTGTAGATGTACTTTGGAAATCGTCAGAATACATGATGTGTCCAGTGGGCCAGACGCCATGTAGTATCCACATTACACGGTCTCTGACTAGTCAAGCCTTGTACGGGGTATACAGTTTAACCCTAATTTGAAGGGACCATGCTCAATGTCTAGTGGATCACATGGAATGTAATTCTAAAACCTTTTCCCACCTATTCCTAGTCAATACACATAGACATTTAGACTTTGAAAAACTCCAATCACATGGCTTGGTTGGGTGGACCAGTCCTGATGCATTGATGCTTGACTTCAAGGAATGTACTTCTGAATACTTGTCGTGTGTTCTGTTGTTTTAAGGACATGAACCTCTAGGACCTTTGGATAAGATCCCATATTTTATTTTAATCAATATTAAAAAAATAGATCATTATTGAATGGTAAAATAGAAATGAATAAGGAAGAACATATCACCATATTCAGAATAAAAGTAATTTTAACTTGAATTGAAAAAACTAAATTAATTAATTCATAAATAATTAACAAAAAACTAACTAATTTTATCAATGATAAAACATTGATGACGCCACTTGTAGATTATGGGAGCATTAGAAGTGCATGGATGGGTGTAACCAACTTTGATTTTACCATTAACAATGATCAATCTATGATTGGTCATAATGATAAAATTTTGGATCTTTAGAATAGAACAAAGAATGAAGAGGAACTAGGGAAGTCCTAGAACCATAGAGGGGATCATCATATATTGGATATAGTTATTTTAATGAAAAGACATGAATTCAATTGATAGAATTCCCTCTCTGTTTAGGTTTCTGGTTACGATCCAATGTGATCCGACATTGTGTCATAGAAGCCATGTTTAGGCTTCCTATAGCAGTGATCCACACATGCTCCACATATCTCTCGACAACAATGAAAATATCTCTGGGTACAAGAAAATAAGAGCCTTTTCTTGAGATTTCTTCCTTCAATCACCCTAAGAGCCGCTTTAAATGCACTCTCCTTTGTTCTAGTGTGTGATGATCTCTCTCGTAATAGGAGAGCATTCTTGGAGCAAGGAATTATCTCTTGTCTTGAGAGATTTCTACTAATCTAATGTTCACAACCCAAAATCATGGATAAATCTAATGTGAATAATATAATTGGGACTCATATTACTTAGAATAGTAAAGTTAATTTATTAGGCAAAAAAAATGTTAATTTATTATAATTATTTGTAAGACCCCATGTGTAATATAAATATTTGATTATTATTATCACATGAACTGTCCCAAGAGAATTAAAACTATTATTATTTAATTAAATAATTAATATTATTTCTCACAAATCCCTAGAAAAACTACACGGCGTAGATATATTATTATGCACGACGTGTACTTTTGTTTTTCCATTTTCTTTATTTCCCCCACCACATTGATTTGACCTTAAATAATGAATATTTATTTCTTAAATAAATATCACAACATTACTTACTAAAAGATATTTTATTTCCAGACAATATACAATCATGAACAACTAGTGTGGAAATAAATGCGATCAAGAATCCTTGAATAATTATTATACCAAAATCTGGAATAGTCACCATTCAACTTGTTAAATAAACATATACTTGAGATACTTGAACACACTTACTGTGTGACCCTCTTAACCTCTTTCTCAATGGAATTAAGTAGAGCATGTCTAATGTACAAGGTTACCATAAGGAAACATGCCATGTCACCCATAGAGAAAGAATTTAACACCACAATGAGGATTCATCTCCTACGAACGCTTACCATGCAATATAATCCCTTTGTCTCGATATATTGAATGATACAGATTGTATGCTAGTGCCACCAACCCATGTTCTCTATTATTATTTCTTTGACTTCTTGGAATTGGACTTTCCTATTCATCACCGTGGACATGGATTTATTTAGGCTATATCAATTCCATTAAAGGGCTGGAGATATCAACTTCTATTATGGAACAGAAAGGACAAATCCTTTCTCGCAATATCTATTAATGCAATATTACTCATGATGCACCCACTATATCCTAACTCGCTGTGAATAGTGTGTCATCACAGTTTTTTTCAATTAATCTAAGTGTGGGATTTGTCATACCAATTAATAATAATATTAATTTCCATGTACCAATACACACACATATAGATAATAATATCCAATGACACTATGAAATGTGGATTTCCTACTAGAAGGTATTGTTCTCATTATATCTTTAGAGATATTATAAAGGGCGCACATAATGAGAATGTTCCTCAATGTTTTATGAGTTCTCGTACCTAATGGAATGTATTATTTTTGTCCATAAAATAACACCATCCATCCATTGAACATATATTTAAGAGTAGTGTTAATGCACATTCAGGTTCTAATCATAAGAGGGATCTCCTATGACCCATTAGTGCTACAACCATCATTAGGACATTATCACATGAATTTTCATGTAAAAGAATAATCAATATGTGATAATGTATTTATTAATATTAAAATACAAATTTTTCATAAAGTAAAAATTCTTTTGTTCTAGGCCACTCTCTTCAACACTATAAAATACATCTCATTTTATATCAATTTGAGAGGACTTCTAATTGTATCAACAGGCATAAATATACATCCTAGAAGTGGAAATACAAAGTTTAATACCAATATTGATTGTATATAGTTGACATTTTGGATTTATCTTGATATTATGAAAAATTATCCAACATGGTCTATGAACTAAGTTGAACTTTAGTACATCCTATCATCCTCATACTAATGTCCAGTCTAAAATAAATATTCAAAAACTAGAAGACATAATAAGAGCATGTTATATGGAATTCAAAGGAGGCTAGGAACAACATATATCATTGGTAAAATTATCTTATAATAATAGTTTCTACTCTATCATCCAAATGGATCCATATAAATCCATTAATGGTAAAAGATGCATGACACAAGAATTCTTGGATGAAGTTAGTGAACATAAGATGCTAGGACTTCAAATGGTAAAATAAATGATGGATGAGGTGAAAACCATTCAGTAGTATATCAAGGCCTCCCAATGTCGAAAAAAAGATCTATCCAGGCAATCATCAATGATACATTTAGTTTAATGTTGGAGACATGGTATTCCTCTACATATCTCCATAGAATAGGATCATGAGATTTACTATAAAAGGAAAGCTATGTCCCAGGTATGTTATTCCATTTGAGATTCTTGATTGTGTTTGAGCTATAGCCTATCATCCATAACTTCCGCCAGTAGTGTATCAAGAACATGATGTATTTTGTGTATCCCTATTAAGAAAGTCCTTAAGAGATTCCTCACATTTATTTAAATCATAAGAGGTATAGTTGGAAAATGATATCTCGTATGAGGACCAGCTAGTGAAGATCGTGGATCCAAGGGAAAATGATCTAAGTAATATAACCACTCACCTATTCAAAGTACTATGGTGTAACCATATTTACAGAGAGTCACCATGAGAATATGAGTATGCAATGAAAGATATATTCCCACATCTATTTTCATTATAAAATGTCGATCAAAATTTTGAGGGTGAAATATCATATGGCGGTAAGAATGTAGTGAACACAAATTTATACCAATAGAAATTCCCTTCTTATTATTATTTCATAGTGTATAAATCAAAAAAAAATTATGAACACAATAAAAACATTATTAATGATGGATGAATGAAATAGTAGGTATTTCAATATGTTAAGAAACTGATACTGATGGAATAAAAACGTTCCCTTGGGGATAATAATATGACCCTGATAAATAGTAATCCATCTAATAGAATAGTAACCTTGTTAATGAAATAATAAATAAAATCTACTCATCTTCTAAATGAAAATATGAAATAATTACATCATTGTATATGTAAAAAATGGATTAAAAATTATTAATTAAGTATATGTATTTTGTAAGTCATAATTATTGAAATATAATTTTATGATTAAGATAATTATATAAAATAAAATTTATTTTCATAAAATGAATGAAAAATTAATATTTTGTTATATTATGATTATAAGATAATTTTATAAGGCCTTAATTTAAATTTTCAAAGCGTTACAAAATCAGTTATAATTTTGAAATTGGTATTTTCTATTTGATGATTTTATTTAAAAATTAAAATTTCAAAGTTAAAAATTTAATTTTCGAAAACTGTGTTCATTTTTAAAATTCCACTCATTGAAAAATGGTCAGGGGTAATTTTTGGTTTTTTTCTAAAATAGTTCAGTATTCTTTGAATAGTAAAATATGATAATTTTCAGTATATTTGGATTATAGAAAAAATACACAATTACTTGAGTCATCACTGATCTTGGAACAATAATATCAATATTCAATTCATTATTTTATTATATTTTTTTATAGTTCCATTCCAATTCATTTTATTGAGCCAAAATAAATAACTAATGAATTAAATAATGAGAAAACAACCCTCTTCACCTCTATAAATACCACCCCACACCACCTTTTCTCCTCAAACATTCAAAGAATTTATCCTTGTAAAATTTCTAAGAAATAATCTTCCAAATAATACCCACCACATTCTGAAGATCTTGGTCTCATAAAAAACATTTCCCTAAGGTGGTTTTCAAGGATGAGAAATTCATGAGGTAAATTATTCTTTCCTTTTCCATTAATTTCATTTCAGGTTCATTTCATATTGTCCCCTCACATCCCCTCATACATAGAGTAGTATTACTCTAGTACCTCAATATATAATAATTTTAAAATAATCATTCCATAATCATTAATTAAATCCCTCCCCTTTACCTTTTATTCTAAAAATTAAAACATTATTTATGAGGGGTTAATTTATTGCCTTTAAGGATGAAAAAATTTCATTTTCCGTGAACACCTTCATTAATGGCCCTAAATCTATTTTAACTATTAAAAAAATTATAATATATGTCTTATATACTATTTAATGTTATATAATCATTATATACTCATGATGTTAAATTATAAAAAAAATGTTTATTGTGAGGGAAAACCAACCACAATAATTCAAAAAAATATTATTAACTATTTTTCTATTGATTCATCTTCATACAATATAATTAATCTGTTTATAAGATCATTCAGCCATATTCATGTTCATTAATAAAATAAAACATCAATTATTGGAAACCATTATAATTTTGGATGATTTTTATTATATGTATATAAGAAAACCGATCATGAAAGCCAAGGAAAAACAACGCTCTCAAATAATTAAAAATTGAATCTTTTAACCCATATAATGGTCCATAAATGATCTTAATAAATTTATAAAAAATTACATACACTAATGAATGGATATGAATTAATTAAATAAAATATTTAATCTGATTATCTATGATTTTATGATCATGATAAATATCAACTCTGAACAAAAGTTGGGGATTCTACCCGAACAAAATTTATTTCATTCAGGTAACTCTTTCTCTCTCTTTAATCCAATGTAATAATTCTTTCTTTTTCTTTAAATATAATAAATTCTGTTTATATATTACAAAATCTTAAATATTGATTAGATCATCATTGTTTTAGATGGGAATACTTGTTTAAAAGATGTTACCTTCTAAATTTTTCCACAAAATCAAGCCTAGTTAAACGGAACGTCACAATGTCTTATACATTTTTATGTACTATCCATAATTTTTTAAATACACCACTGTTTTTTTAAATTAATCATTTCATAAAAAACTATCATGGTTAATTTATATCTTTATTAAAATATTTATGACACTTCCATTTTTAAAGACTATTTAATATTTTCTCTTAAACCGCACTAATGTGGCTAATTTCTAATGTTCCAAAACTCTATTTTAATTTTTTTTCACTTGAGATGAAATCCATTTAAATTTATCTATTCATAAATTAAATTATTAATTTTCATGAATGTTCTAAATACGTTATTTTAGGGAAAAGTATATGATATGCCCATTTGTAATGCCTTCTGACATGATTAGGGATCCCAATTCATTCAATGGGTAACCCTTATGTTCTATTTTATTACTTGCGTATGATTATACATGTGGAATGGATATTAATGGACATTTTATAATTGTTGTTCCTCGATAGTGATCCTATTAATTGGGTAATGTTTAGTCTCATGAGGCGTTATGATTGGATAGGTATTTAACCTGATTCCTTTATTGGACTTTGTCCGCCTTGTCTTGGCAGCCAGCCGTAACTCAGGTTTATGTCATGTTATATGTTGTTTCCACATTCCTATGATTTTAGGATTATATTTTCCCGTGTTATTTATAATATTTTCCCATATGTATATTCATGTTACATTCCTTTTATTCAATCACGTTATGCATTCTAACCCATAAGTTATGTTTTATTCGTATGCTTATTTCCTTACAGAGCGTTTTAGGTCATCTAATTGGTTCATGTATTCCATAGGTTATCCTATGCAGATGTTAGGGATAAATGGAGTTAAAAGGTCATTATTAATATTAAATAAATTATTTTTTAATTTTTTTTCATGATGCTAAATTATATAGACACACTCCAATACACTATATTTTATGATAGTTTACATGTAATATGATGTATAAATATGCATAATATCATGTAATACTACAATAAAAAGGTTAGTATTGCTATAGGTTACTATTAATTTAGTATAGATTTAGTAATTTGGATAAATAAATATATTTTCACTATACATTAATAAATAAATAAAATAATTAATTCTGTGATGAAAAAAATATTTTATAAGTACCTCTGTTGTTACACTCATTTTCATTTTCTGGAAAAACATCTCACAGAGGAAAACATTCTAGTTGTGGAAATGTTTGATGTGAAATTGCATATAATTTCATATTTTGTATAACACCCCATGGTCAGCTTTTATATGGTGTATAAATCATTTTATCTAACATCACAATAGTATAGTCTAATACACTATGGTGTGGGAATCAATATTTGACCAGATCAACAAAAATTATTTCCAAATAAATTATTTCACAATCTATGTGTGTTCACTATAACTCATTTTACTCATTGAACAACATGTGGCATAATATCTAAAACTATGGCATGAAAATACAGTTCCCAAAGTCCTTGATTCAAATAAATTTGGACCCTCCATGAAATAGGGAAAAAATACAATGTGGATATCATAGATTGTATAAAGGATAATCTTATAGCCATCTATCCACCCCATGTATAACTAATATTTTCTAGTGGCGTCAAGACTCAATAAAATTTCACTAAATATGTACAATGATATAGTTTACATAACAATGGTTTTTTAAAATAACAAAGATCTCCAAGTAGAAAATTATTCCAACCTTTTACCTCTATGTATTCATGTATGTCTATCATCAACTCAATTGATTTTGACAGTTATGGGTGCTTCCATCTATCCTCCACTTCTACTCTATAAAATAGAGACTGAGAACCACCTATCATGGCTTACTTTGTGTTGTGGTGTAACTTAATGCACATTTGTTCCTACACACTTATATTCTGAGATGCACATACTTGTTTTCCATCATTGATATGTTTCACCTAGGATTAGACACCAACTTCTCTATAAGATCCTTGAGAAAAGTTCTATGGTGGGATATTCTATATTCTTTATTCATTAAAAAATACTGGTAGTGTATCTAATGTGACTAAATCATGAAAAAAATATTAATTCAACCTTCAAAGAAATACATGATTTCACCCACAATATAGCTAACTGCACTACAACATAGACTTCCCGTATAGAAGCACATATTATAATGTAGTGTACGATTGGTGGTGTGAGTTATTAAATTTAGATATATCTCTTATTTATTAACTCTAAACACTTCATATCAATTAGGGATTTAACTAATTCTATACCAATCCTCCTAGTATCACCAGATCAACCATCTTCAACATGTCAAAAAACAAAACCTTCACAATCCATTAAAGCGGTTTTACTAGGAATATTGGGGAGAACCCCTTTATTAAGGGGTTATAAAAACCATTTTAACTACCTAATTGTATTTTTTATCACTAAATTCTATTTATTCATGTTAATAATATAAAATTTTAAATATATATATATTTAAGTGGATTTTCATTTAAATTCTCCTCAAATTATTAGGGTTTCTCTTCCCTTGACTAGTTTAGTTAGTTCATAGTCACTCTAATTTGACTATTATCTCGAAAAATTAATATATCCCAATCTAGGAAGATGTTATATTGTATTTCCACCTTATTTTATTGGGATATCATGTTTCAAACCGATGTTTTGAACCAGTATGTATTTGTTGTTTCCTGAATTGGATTTTTTATTAAACATTATTGTTTAATTTAATGGATTTTTTATCCATATATATATATTATTACATCCCACCCATCATATCCTTAAAATAATTTAAAATAAAATTATTTTTTCTATATGTATTTTTTTATTTCCCTTTATTCAATAAAATGTAATTTTTTTATACTTTTAATAATTTCTTGTTTAAAAAACCCATTTAAAAATATTTGAAAGGATTTACTTTTCCATGAATATATATTATTTACACATGAATTAAATTTTTCCATATGTTTTATATGATATAATGATCTCGTTATTTTATTTTTTTGAAATATTTTTTTAAGAAGTACTTTCTTCATCCATTTTTTTAAATTAACGTCAAAATCACATATTTTCTAGGATATTATGAAATGATTTTTATGAAATTCTATTTTTGTATTTATCTATAATTTTAAATGGAATATTTTTCAATGGAATAATGGTTTATAAATCTTCCTATATTTTCTATTCTAATATAATCCCTTTGGAGATAATATTATTCAAATATGATGATCAGATTTTTTATATAAAATTTTGAAATATTTTAATCCAATTTTATTTACACGGGTTATTGATGATAGTGTGAATGATTTGCTTTTAAGTCTAACCAATAGTAATATATGATGAATAGTTAGGTACTATAAAACCATATAATGAATTCTACTGTGGTTATGTCCTATGGGATCAAAATGATACATGAGACGATTTTTCCCAATATAAAATTTTCACTAGTGGATCTATACTAATAAAAAGGGAACACAAGTTGATTTATCCAAATCCAAATGTTATATGTGGGTATATATCCCTATAGAAATACTAAAAGATAGAAATTATCCCATAAAAAGGGTAGATAACATTATTTATCATAATAAAAAATTTATATATGATAATTTACCCCGAGCTAAAGGGTATACATGATGTTTTGTCACAAGCCAAAGGGTGAATGGGTGGATTTTTCATAATTCAAAGGGTTTATATGATGATTTATCCAATTAATAAGAATGAAAAAATGTAAATACCCCATACTACTATGTGATGAATGTCTTAGTGGGTTTTCCTGACATATGGTTTCATTGAGAATGTTTATGAAACACATTAATTTGGTGCCTTGGATTTTTATACATGATTAATTTTTAATATCAAATGATTAAAAACATTTTTTTACATGGTATATGTTTATTCATTTGATATTAATTCTCCTTATTTCATGATTAATATAATATTTTTTTAGTTCATGTTATTTTTTATTATAAATCTCTAATGAAATCATGTTTTCTCCAAAAATTATGATGATACCATTGATGTCATATTAATAATTATAACATTACTGAGCATTTAATATCACATATTTCTTATCATTTCATGTCCAGATGTAATTAATATAAGTATAACCTATTTAATGTCTATAAGTGATCATATATTTGTTTCATTATGTGTAAATTATTACAGATTAATATTCATATGTTTCAAATTTTGTTGACTTTTTTACCTTTGGATTTAATTTTTTTGTGAATATTTATGATAGGAAATTATTATTCATATAATGTAATGAAGTAAAAGTTTATTTTTATCTTAGGTATATATAAATATTTGTCTTCTAAAATTTCTATAAAAGGTAAATTGTATCACATTAGTTTGAATCAAACAACATGGGTTTTATTTCCCTTGAATGGGATATGTGTGAACCCCCTCATATGGGATTGATCAAAACTCCACAATACTTTCTACCTTTTTTCATATGATCAAAATTTTCCAGAGGATTTCATAAACTATAGAGTTCCTACCTATATTTACTTACGTAATAGAGTGACCACATACTTGATAAAAATGATAGATAATATAATTCCCATTTACAATGTACTTTTAATAGAATGTTAAAAATCTATAAATATCATAAGGTAAACAAGTATTCATATTATTAATGATTCATGACCATGTATTAAATATATACGATATCTGCATACAAGTTAATTAAACCCAGTAAGGGGTAAATTGACCTCACATCCTTTCATAAAACCAAACATTATATCCTCACCAACCAAATGTGATTAAGAGGCCACCCACGTTGGGATAGCTGAAGAGCCACATGAGACCCAGAAAAAGAAAAAATAGGCCTATGATGAGTTGAAATACATGATGAAATATAATGTAACATAATTTCGGAAATGTTATATAATAATGATTATATTACATTTATTTTTATGTTTATAATTAATGCTCTTTGTACTATGTAGTTTTTTTCATATTGTAATGTCTTTATATGTTGTAGTTTAACATATTATTAAAAATAACTTCTATTATTACTAATATAGTCTTTTGTTGTGGACATCAATATATATTTTAATTTTATATGATGATCAAATTATTTCATACATATTAAAGTCACACAATAAATAGATTAGCTCATGTGGATTTAATTCATATGATGAAGACTTTATATAAATTTTTTCAATGTGTATTCATATTTGTTTGTGTCACTATAGAAAATATGCTTGATGTATAATGTTAGTCCGTAATATTTCATTAATGTATAAGGATTTTATATTGGCTTCACCATTATATTTATGAAAAACATCTCTATGTGTGTCACTGGTTAAATGATAATAATCAATGATTTTACTCAATCATTTATAGATAATGGATTTTAATATCTCCTTGGGATACACTTTCTTATTCTGGTGGGGGTGGTTATTATATATGTTTTTTGTTAGATCATACTGCCCTACCAATGGTAAGTATTCACTATTACATAAAAATGATTATTTAGGTTTTGTTTTAGTTGATAGGGTGGGATTTTGGGGTCATATAACCCTTAGGATAGATTAATTCTAACTTCCTAACTATTTAATAAATTTATGATATTTTGGTAAATCCTTCCATGTAATAGTTTTTATAATAGTTACCACCATGATAGTTAATAATAAACAGATACATTGATTTTAACATCAATATGTACCATATGTTACTCGTATTTATTTTACATAATGATAAGTTTATCGATTGATACTACATAATAAGGTGCCTTGGAATTTACCACCATCAAGGGATGTGATTGCTGTTTTTGAAATATGATTCGGACCAATAGTAGGGAATCTAATATATCCCACTATGGGGATTAGAACCCAAAATTATAAGTTTCAATTTATATGATATGTATAAAATTTTAAGGTTACAGGACATGGACCATTAAGGTGGCATTTTTTTTAATTATTTAATAAAATATATGTTCCATTTAATGTCATGTTACTAGGTACTATTTGGAATTGGGATTAATCCTCAGAAAGGTGTTTATGTATATTTTTCAAAATAAATACTAACTTATGTTGATAAAGTTTCATAATATGTATTTGATTAAAATTTATACTTCTATCTTTTTAATGTCCCACATCAATTATATATATTGCTCAAAAATTCAGTTTTAGGCATCGAGGACTACATGGAATTGGGTTCTTTGAAAAGTATATTTTGAGACTTAATCTTGGATGAATCTTTGTAGTTCATCCTATTTATTGAAGATAAAAAGTATAAAGTATGAATAGATCTATGGAAATATATATTCTAGTAAGTGAGTACCACTCACGTGAAATATTTCAATTTTATAAATGATATTTTTGAGGGATATAGTGTTTTACGGAATGAGTGTGGCCTTTTTGACGATGACATTGAGATGTGGAATCAAGTATTCTAATCTATTGGTAATAATAAATTGAATTATAGAAGAATACATTTACAATAGTACTGATGAATAATAGGTTGGGGCATATACTAGACTAGGCCCCTTTTCATTTCTAGGTGAAGAGAAGATACTTGTGGGGCACTCACAAAGAATTCTCAAAATTTTTGAACTAGTCGGTGAATTAGTATAATGTGAAAATTGTATAGGAATATATGTAATAAGAGGTTTTTAGTGTTCCATAGTTAATTGAGTAGAAAAAATATAACCACTAATTAAATTATATGATCAGATAGTTCATATGGAGTGGTAAAGATTAATAGCTTGATATAAGGGAATATTAACATTTTTCCTAATAATATGTTCAAATTATATAATATGGAAACATGGTTGTTTTTTACTGGATTATCATATCACTCTAGGGGGAATCCTAGGAAAATTTTATTATTAATGGAAAATATTATTTAAGGGGTGTGAAATAATGATTAAATCATAGTCAAGTATATGCGGTACCATTGAATGAGGATATACTATAATGTAATTTTAATATTATAGAAAATACTGAATAGGATCTAATGAGTTCATTTTGACCCACACTATCTAGGTAAATTGATTGGATGGAGGAAATGAGTTGAAATTACATAGTTACAAAAATTGGGTAGATTCATGTAGTAAGACAATAAATGTCTAAGACTTTCTTTCATATGACCATATTAAAGGGACCAAATTATGGTTTAGGAACCTCAACTTTAATATATCATCATTATGTTATGATAAGGAAGACAAAATAGTAAAGGTAATGAATTCTAAGTAACACGTTTACAAAAATTATTATCTGATCAACCATCTCCTTATTATTTTTAATGTAATTCTATGATAATTCTCCTATAGTTGGTCTTTATAGAATAATAAACATGGGGATACCGACCTAAATCTTATGAATTGAAGGAATAAATAAAATAGTATTTTTGAAAAAATCCTATTTATTTTTTCTCTGGGGTTTCCATAGAAATTAACAGAGGTATTTTGTCTAAAACATGATCTATGGTTATAATTTTTGAAAAATACTATCATTGATATAAGTATCTTATCTTTATTGATGGAAAAATGGTTTCTATATGTTGATGTTTCTTATATAAATCTATATTCATTATATTTATAGGTTCTTAAAATTGAAAAAGGTAGTCACATATGATACTTCTATCCAACGAATGTTTTTCCATAGTGAATGTACATCACCAGTTTGTTTCACATGGAATATATAAAATAATTATGTAATTACCCATTAAGATAATGAGACCATTAATGATTATTTATATCCCATAAAAATATAAAAAATAAAAAGAATGTTTTCCACTACCGCAAGTGATTATAAGGTGTGCTCATTTCTTGAACAGAAACTACGACCAGTGATAAATTGTTCACCTTTAACATGTAATCCTCCATGATGAATATTTATTAATTTTTGAATGATTCAATTTATATTTGACTTAATGGATTGTAATATATCTATTTTCATTTTACTACCATGATAAAATAATTCCCAATATTTATCAATCATAATTTTTATTTGTATGCTTATTTTTGATCCAACAGATAATAAATGTTATTCAATAAGTCTAAATACTAAATGAGGTATGTGTTTCATTAAATAAAAAAGTTTTAAAATGTCCTACAGATCAAATTAAATTAACCTATTGGGTTTACACTATTTTGAGGAACCTTTTACTTACAAATATGTGATAAATAATGTCTACTTCTAGAGGGAGGTTTTCACAACCATGACACCTGATTGGGAAGTGTTTTTTAGGAATCTATGTACAATGGTATTTTAGTATTCATATCGAACATGTAGATCCCATTTGTATCTTCATAATGTAATTATATTCATTTATTCTCTAACATGAATTCTGTTTTTGGAGAGTAGAACATATAAATGATTCCATACTAAAGTGCATGGACCACACTTTGGGATTCTATAAAAATTATCTCCCTATAAATTGAACGTGATTAAGATGAAATTACTCTAAATCAATGTAAAAAACTGCTTTTTCATCATTTGAGTAAAGATTCATGTATTTTAGAGTTAATATATAATTTTGAGTATACTTTAAATGAATAGGATCTCACCATAAGGTGATTGTGTATCCTCAACTTATGATATAATGATATCATACAATACTCAAAAATAGTAATATCAGGCAATATAATCCACATGAAACATGTTTTTATATAATTTAATTAAATCATAAATTCCAAATTTATGTGACAATTATAAGATATGGATTAATCACATATCTTTTAGACATCTTCCACTTGGTTAATATAGGTGGGTTTTATATGGTGTAATATATTTTGTCTCAATAAGTTAGTGTGATTCAAAGATATAAATGATCAATAAATTTGGTATCCTATTGAGTGTGTATGATTAAAAGGATGTAGTAAAGATAATTATAATTAATTATATACCATCAAATTTATCTATTATTTTCTCATTCAAATATATTTTTTGGATTCCTTAAAGATATGTGCTTTTAGGTAGGTATAAGTAGGATTAATATGAAAAAATATGTACCCTAACTTAAATATATTGTTAGTCTATTCATTTTAGGGAGTGTGGCTAATTCATCGTATTGATAATTAGGAGGGGATCTTCTATTAAATATTGAATGGTTTAAAAGGAATCTAGTACCCTGATATTATATCCTTGTTCATTTTACATGAATCATTTAAACCATTATATTATTGTAATGGTAGGGTATTATGACCTATTTACTGGTTATGGATCAAAGAGATCATAGATTTTATTTTTCATGGTCATTTGGGGGACCCATATTATTTATTTTCTTTTATTTTTTCACCCTAAATTTTCATCATGGTGCATATATGGGAGGCTTAGCATCAAGGAACATGGATTTCTCCAATGTTGTCATTTTATTGTTCTATACGTGGTATTTTTTGTGACATCACTTATTTCCAAAACACAATTTTTTTCCAAGGGTATATAAGGAACATATATATTGATATAGGAATCAACTTTTTCCCAGGTAACCCTTTTGGGATTTTTCATAGGAATTAATATTTCACCATCATTCCCATATTTTAAGTTACTGAAAAAATGTAAAATGTCTGTAGAATTTATTTTTTCATAACAATAACAAAATTTGAGATAATATATCAAATAAGGGGAATGTTAATAGATGTAATATGAGAACGCTTAGAATCACCAATATTTATAGTCTCAAAAAAATTGTATGTATAGTTTATGATCATTATTCTAGGACCACTAGTTTTTATGGTTTTGCAGTCCAATGTAGAGTTTTAAAAATTTTCTTCAAAGGGATGTAAAATTACATTATGAATATGGATACAAATCAGTAATGATTAAAATATGTTTTATTTAAATCTACATTAACTCCAAATGTTATGAATCTTTTCAATCACTAAATCAGTTATTTGAATCTAGAAGTGATATGATGGTAAATTTTTCATAAGGATTACAAAAAAATAAATTTATAGGATTGGTCCTACTATAATATTTTCTTATCAAATTATGCTGAAGGTCCTAACCCTTAGGATAAATATTTAATTTGTTTTTAGTTTAATATATGGGGCCATGGATGTTGCTAAAAAAAATATTACCCTTAGAGATAAACACACTTGTTACCAAAAACCCTAAATTTGATGTGAAGATTTAATCACTTAATGAATGATGTATGTTTTTAGAGAAATAGAAAAAAATTATGATTTTGAGTAGCCAAAAGGGTACATCAAAATTTATTGAAAAAATTCTCAATGTGAATTAATAAAACCTGTAATTTAATAATAATAAAAGTAGGGGTTAATAAAAAGGTCTTATCAAACATTTCTCAATGCTCAATGGGCTATTTAGCTTATCCCATTTTCTTACAGGGACATATGGTGGTCATAAAATATATTGGTACTATTTAATCTTGTTCTTATTCTCTAAAAGGGGTTTTCATAGTGTGTGATTCCTTCAGTTTAACTCAGGGAATCCATTATAATGTTTCAAACTAATAGAGCCATATGTACCTCTTATTTTCAATTTTATGTTCTTGAAACTTCATCGAGTGTGGGATGGAGTGCATATTAATATATTTTTTAAAGATTTTTTCTATTATATATAGAAATAAATCATTGAAAATTTGATTATATGATATATTTAGAAATGTAGAGGAAAACAAAACATTATTAGAAGTCTCACTAATTATATTGACTACCTAAGAGAGTGTTTCACAAAGATTAAGGTTATTGTGAATGAGTTAAAATAGGTAATTTCTCATATAGAATAGGATATGTCACAACCTAATTTGAATAAACACTCAATTAGATTTTATAATATCTCCATGAGTGGTAAAAAAAGTATTAAGTTGTTGTTATATGATCATTGGTACAGAAATTTGAAAATATAACCCTGATATGCATTAAAATGATAGAGTGTCTTAAAGATATTGAAAAGGGAATGAGAATTATGAAAATCATTAGGTGATGTATCTAAATTAAAAAGTGTAGATTTAATAGGAACATTAACGAAAACTAGTTACTAATATTTGAATAAATTGTTCCATGAAACAATTTTCATGGAAACAAGTGGTGTAAAGACCTTCTCATTAGAAATGAAAATATGAATATGGTTAGATGTGATACTTATGAAGGATTTATTGTCATTACCATGAATAAGTTTCCATTAGGGATAATTTCACATGTGATCAGTACACAAAAAATATTTATTATGACTCAAGACAATAATGTTAAAAATTATTGATTATGAAAAGTGGTTATTCAAGGATTTATGGGGATAATCTAGTCACAAAATAACATGTATATGGAAATAATGAAACATTTAAAAAGAGTTGAACATGTTTTTTATTTAATAATAGTTCCAAAATATGTGGTATAAAATTTAGAACATGTTCAAGAATAATATTAATATTGTTGAAAATATTTCATGTGAAGTGTATAAATAAAACAAACTATTATATAGTGGAATATTAATTTTCTTCCATTTAGATACATGTCATAATGGAAAGTCGGAATTGAATTATTAAGATCCTAAAAATGAAGATAAAAGAAAAAAAAATTTGAGATGGTTCTTTTAATACAACATTCTAGTGTCACTATATATTATTTATTTACTCGAATCAATCTATAAATATTTCATAAAAATTAATCCCCACAGTGGTCAACCTTTTATATAAAATGGGGTAATTTGTAATCTTCTAGTGGATTGGAATTAAAAAATTCTCTATGGACTAAATGAGTGATAATATATATGGGACTTCCTTAGGAATGAATGTATTTTTCTGTGTCATAGAATATGAATATAAAAAAAATAAAGGTACCGTTATATGGATCGGATTATCATGTTGGATTTGTTTTTGACAAGACATATTACTATATGAAGTTTATGGCCTTGTTTTTTTGAACATATGTTGCGTAATTTAGAATAATGTGAAAATGAATAATATTTCATGCATTTTAGGTTCATATATCAAGGATCCTTATATAGGGATTCCATTTTTTTCATTTATTTTTATACCAATAATTATATAAACCTGTACAAATGTATATTTGGGAAGGAAAATATGAGAGAAATTAATAACATATTAATGATCAAGACCTAGTGAGAGTATGATTAGAATATGAATCTGGGCTAAAGATATGTGATTCAAGGTTCACTATGAATCCCTTGATAATATGATTTAATAAAAACATATATATAATTAATTATATATCATCCATAATATGTAATAAAATATAAATTAGTATTATTAATATGAATCCCCTATGTTGGGAGAGGACTTTTGGATCATAGTTAAATATGCTGCTGGGATTTTAGAAAGAAATATATTCCTTACTATGTATCATATAAAAACATGAATCAAGCCATGAATAATTCTTTTGGAATATTATGTAATGATTTTTCTCATATACCCAAGATGAAAATTGAAATTTTTGAGTTATAGTGTGTGAAAAATTAGAATGAACCAAGACTTGAATTAGTAAATGACCCATGACTGAGGAAAGACATGCATCAAAATGGAATCATCTACTAGGTTTGTGATAGGGATTAGAATGAAAACTTATATTTAGTAAATTTGAATTCAATGAAATTTAGTTCATAAAATCACACATATGCACTAATGTTTCTCACATGTGGGGTAATATGGTAATGTTGTGAATAATTATCCTAGAATGAGTTGGTAGAAGAAAACACGATTTACCAAAGGATTCATCACTATATCAAAACCAAACATGGAAATATATGTTCTTAAAAAATCCATCGATAGGTGATCCAGATGTTTCAATATATAAATTAGTAATAGGAATGTATAAACACATATTTATCATAAGAGGTAATTTTAGTCATAAGATATGTGAACTGTTACATTAGGGTTGGACAGAATAACAAAAACTACAAAATCCAACTAGAATGGAATGTGAAATATATAGATTTTGATTTATTATAAAAGGGTGTGTATTATTGAAATTATTTATAATTGAAAAGAACCTTCCATGATTTTTTTTTCAAGTAGGACAAACCATATTTTTTAATGTATAATATAACAAGACAGGAAATCATATGTCATACAGTGACCCAATCTAAAAAATATTAATTTTATAATGTTTATATAAGGTAAACACTACATCCCACAATACTCAATAAATTCCCAAAATGTAAGTCCTAGTGTGATAGGGGATTATCTATATAAGGAACATATATTATGATACATATTATAATTTCTCCATTATCAAACTATACAAGACATGTAATGAACCAAAAGTAGTGAACTAGACAAGATACCTAAGATGACCTATCAAAATGCAGAGGTTTAACAAGATTACAGAATAATGTCAGGACTAAAAACAAATGAATACATAAAACAAGATTAAAATGATGATAAAATTTAAAAAATATTTGTAAAGTCTAATATAAATTGGATAAATTATAATTTATAACAACAAAATAACAATGATTCCCCCGTTTAAAAAAATACCACCTCAAAATAATCATTCTACGAAGGCAATGAAAAAAAGAGAAGCTATAATGCTTCATAAAGACCATTCATTTACCTATGTTCTACAAAAATCATCTAAAATAACTTAATTTAAAAATTAGGGGGTTATAAAAAATCCCAATATGATGCAAATATATATTATATATAATTTTTAATAACATGGATGTTGTAGTTCATGATTTTTAAAAAAAAAATTACAATGAATTTTCATAAATTCATACCCATTTTTAAATATTTTTCATTTGGTTTTACACAAAATAAATACATATGAAAAAAGATAGGAAATATTTAAGTATAATTTCTAATCAATGAATTCATATCAAAACCCCATAATGGTAATGTCCTGGATTTTCAGTCAGGTATCTTTTCACTTAATTTTAGTTAAACCCTGGTGACTGGGCATTTAGGTAGGTTGAACTTTTCCAAGGAAACATGTTGTAGGTGGGATATAGTTTTTCTATAGAGAAAACACATGGAGTATTTTAATTACATGAGGTTTTATGAATATATTATGTGAAACCAAATACATGATGTGTGGTTGGGATGGAAAAATCCCCATTTAATTCATGGATTAATCGTTCACTTGTAGTGAAAAAACCAAGCATTACATGATGATGAATAAATTTACATGGAATGTAATGATTTTACATGTAATGTAAATTAGTTTTTGAGGGGTGTTGTACCCTAAGATTACATGAAGTTTAATTATTTTTTATAGTGTGTAAATGCTCAGGCTGGTTTTTAAAAATGGACAAAACCACTTCTGTTTTTTATAGGGGATTCTATTCATCTCCCATACAGAGTTTGTAGCGCATGGGGGATTATCCAATCACCTCACCTAGGTTTCACCTAATATCATCTATTAGAGATCTATTTTATTCATTTTAATGTTCATTTCGTCTCTAATTGTAGGCCTCTACACATCATCCATTAATTAATTTTTTTCCATCCCCTGTTTTCTGCTATTTTTATGTGACCAAAAATGCCCTATTTTCAAGGTTTTCATATTTTCTTATAATTTCTCAGATTATAGATCAATTAAAGGGTTAAAAATATATTATAATTGTTCTACGATATTATCTTATGTGGTCTAGTTCTTTTTTTTAAAAACTTTTTGATTAAATATTTTACACCATCATAGCGCTCACATGACATTTTCAACAGTGCCTCCAAAATGATTAGAAAAATAATTTTAGATGGTTTTTTGGCCAAATACATTCTTATATAATGATGAATTAACACAATGGTAATCTCTCTGATGTGATCCACCCTATTGGTGTACCTATACTCAAATTATTAAAATCTTATTTCCTATAAATTCTTAAAAACCATATTAGGCATGAGTTTACCTTATAATTAATTTATTGAAAAGAAATAAACTACTAATGGATGGTTTCACATGATTTGGGGCCTTATTCTTTATTCCAATGTTTTTTTCACGAATAAAATAATTTTACAATCATATTTATTATTTTATGGATAATTTTTTTTGATGAAATAGTATGAAGTCTAGTTAGCTGAACCATGTTATCATGTCATTTTAAAAGTAGTAATTTTGATTCATATTATGGATATCATTGGATTTTACCATTATTATTTATAATTAAATATTATTCATTCATGGTAAATACACACAGTGTGAAACTTTTTATGCCTTATATGGGATCACCATGTGGATTTTCTACCTCTATCGGAATGAAACTAGTTCCCTAGGGGATATCCCACATATGATTTAGGTGGAAAGATAGTTGCACCATGAAATGAACAATACATTGTCCCATACCTAATATACCATGGATGGGATAATATTTTATTTACTTTACACCATTTCAAGAGTGATAATGTGAAATGTGTTTATGGATCTGCATGGATAGACCATTACTATTTCATGTATTTACTATTATCATTGTGTGATAGTTGGGTTCCATGATTTGGATTCCCTTTGAGATGAACTAGATGTCACTTATTTAAATTCAAAATATTCATTATATATAATTCAATGAATGATAATTTATTAAATAAAAGGATGCATTCTCCAGGGAAAATCACATGCTTGGGCTCAGTTAAAACTTGATAGTTTTGTTATGTTGACCACTTTTTATACAATATCATACATGTATAGGTTCTCCTTGGTTCAAAGGAATTAATGTTTGGACAAAACACATATTGTGTTTCGGGTATCCATGATTACCATAGACCAATACGTATTAGTTGTATTTTTTCATTATTTTATCATTATTGGGACAATTCTCAATTTATATGAATATGCTAGATTGATGTAGACATTATTGGTGGTATCTTATAGAGTATATCTCACACCCTCTATCTGCTACTCTTGGTACCAATGAAGTATTCAGGATTTTAGGTGTATATAATGGGATGATTCTAGATTTTGAATTACTTATTATTAATACATGGATGGAATATGAAAGTAGAGGAGAAAACCAGTACTTATGATGCTAATAATGGATGATTTTGGTAATTTTTTATTTTTCTATATAAATCATGTTATATTAATTTTTAACATGTATCTGACATACATCAATTTATTATACATCCACATAATCGTCATCATAATAATGATTTTTCTTGTATTTTACATTCATATTTGACCAATTTATTTATCTATATGATTTATTATTCTTATTATGTGGTTGTTTTTTATTAATACATCAAATATTTCCATTAAAAATTTACCACACTACCACCATCTGATTTAATAGATAGAATAGTCTCCCCATGGACAAAAACAAGGCCCTTAATTTTAGTTGGAAGCCTTCAACAAATGAGGATGCGTTTTTGAGGTCCTAAGGAATGTTGTATTGAGAAAACATTTACTATTTTCTAGGCTGTGATGATACAAACTGATATATGAGGGGGTTCTTTTTTCATTTTTTTTATAATTATTAGATATTAAACATGAGACTATGATGTATCTAAATCTCATAATGAGTTTGTTCCTTGGATGAGGTAACACACACATAGGGCAAACAATAATTTCATGGGATTTATTGTTTTTGGTTATTGGTATGTGATTGTTACAATTTTAATAATTTCACTATTGGGTGACAGAAATGTTTTGTGACATTATTATTTCTCATATAGATTCTATGGACATATTTTAATGTCTAGAAATATTATGGAGGTATCATCTCATACATCCCTATAGGATCTTTGTGACAAATATTCCCTACATTTTACCATGACATTACTACTTTCTAAGTGCATTTTATTCTAGATATATTTAATGACTGGATTATTAAATGTGGTAATGCACTAATTATTCATGAACTGATAAAAGTATTTGGATAATTAAACATTTTACATAAATATAAATAGATTTTCACACATATATTGAGGATAAAACTGTAATTATCCTACTATTCCACATTTGAGAAAAGAATAAACGTTTATAAAAAATAGAATGTTAGTTGATTTTTACATGAATTACAGTTATAATTTATGAACCATTTAATTCTATGAATTTTTACTGGTGATTAATTTAGTCAAACCATTATATATAACATGTTATATAATGAATCCATATGTAAATTCCATGTCATAGTTACTTATTGTAATATTTAAAAATAATAAAGTGTATGGGCCTTTATGAATTGGGAATAGTGACACATCTAAATAGACTTTGATATATCTCTATGAAAATAAGGTCGAAAAGAAAAAAAATTGAAACATAAATAAAATGGGGATTCAAGTTTAAATGTAAACGATGTTTTTGTAAATACCTTGGAATTGACACTCTACACACTAGGACCACTACTATGTTATATGAGATCTTAACCTAGACATAACCTTAGTAGTGGGTAGTATAATGTATCTCTATTGTTCTATTATGATCTTGGATATATCTTATATCCAGATTTAGGATTAGGAATATAGTTTTCACTCATTATAGACTGGTTGTTAACCTATCCATTCCATATTTTTTTGATCTCTTATTCAGTTACACCTTATCTAAGAAGTGTGTTTTGAAGTTACATTTATATTGCACCATGATATCCGCAAAAATTGTACTAGTAGGGTAGTTAATACCATGCTTCGTTGGTGGTGATAACTGAGATACCAATATTTCCTCCTATAGTCCCACCTAAAGCATTTTCTATTGATCTTCCATGGTGCGCTGATGCTTAGTTTTGAGATAAATTTTTATTATTCTTTATTTATATATAGGGAGACACCTCCAAAGTTGAGAGTCATTATTGAAATATATATTATTCATGATTCTTATAAATTTTTTTTGGATGCCCTCACCGAGGCTGCACATAATTAGGGTATGGTCTAGCTGTGATTTCAAACATAGATTAATAGTTATTTTTAAACAGTAATTGAGTATAGACCATGGTTTAATATTAATAAAAAATGGTAATATGATATTAATAGAGTATTAAACTAATTTTACTAAGCTTAATCATTTATTTACAACAATGAATGATGATGAGATTTAAATTTGAGATGTTTTTAGGATGTGTGTGATTACACCATCTGATAAGTGGTAAATGTTTTCAGGATGAAAACAATTTATAGGATAGAGAAGTAGGACCTCATCATTGTGAATAAATTGTGGTAGGAAATAAATTTGAGCAATCGTTGTTTTAATATTTAGATAGGTTTATGTTTTTTCTAGTGGCAGGAAGCGTCATTTTGAGGTTGGCCATGGGGGTTGTGCCAAACATATGAAAAGACCTAGAAATAAGATGTGTGTCACTAGATTGGTAGGGACGACCATAATAAGGCCATGTATATGAAGAACCTAATCAAGTGTTTAGCTTATGATTGGATGGGTCACCTTCTAAGTTTCATCCATGTTTATACCAAAGTTCCTAGTGAGAATGGATATATACTTAAAGAAAATTTGGGTATGGATTCCATAATGTTGCGGTAGGATGGGATATTGTCTACTATCAGATGATCTGGATGAGTTGGTCGTATTTTCCATTTTATTCATATTTTATAAGATTATCACACATATATTCAACCTTCTCAGGTTATCCAACTGCATCTCAGGGGCTCTGATCAAGACATATCTATGTAGTACAGCTTACACCTAAGGATTAGAGTCGATGAACATCTATAGTTATAGGTACAGTAAACAAGAATCTACATTATTTTCATCCATATTTGATATTGGTTCACCCCACACTATTATTTATAAATCAAATAAGGAATGGTTGGGCCTAGAGATAGAGTATTTATGTAATGTGATGGCTCTAGTAAAACTGTTAGGGGTTTTACCAGAGAGTGTGAGGTAGTGAAAGGAGTTCCCCTAGTGATAGGTGAGGGATTTTTTTATAAAAAAAATCATTTTTGTTGAGATGAACATCATTTCTGTCAATATTGGAATGGACTTGTTATTACTTTACCATGTAAATATTGATTTGTTACACTATAAGGATTCCTTTACATTGCCCAAGGGAATATATTATATTTATATGTATGGATAGGAGGTCCAGAAGAGTATATATTGACCTAAGAATCATGGGATATGTGGATTGACAACCCATATGTGTAGTCTCTTTATATGCGTCCACAAAACGTAGTGAAAAAACTCATTATTGTGGTGGATCATTCTAGATATGTCTCCACTGACAACTTCTCTTATATTCATCTAATTATGGAGGTTTAATTCACCAAATATCATAGTACATAAGTAGAACCCCCTTCTAATTCATCATCATAGGATTCCCCCTACAATGTTATTGGAACCCAATAAGTAGTTTGTAGACATAGAGGAAATTTTTTGTATATGACATGTTATTTTTCATGGATTTAAAAAATAATTTTCTCCATGAAGGTGCATGGTACCCATAGGTTGTGAATGGAAAAAAATTGGATAAAATATCTTTCTTTTATGAACCATTATCCACTACCATGTGTATATGACCACTTCAGTCATATTTTATGAGTGATTGATTTATATACGATATATTTGAGGTCATCCTACCATCAGGTGTATGCAAGACCATCTAAGATACCATGTACATTATTACAGAGTTGATAAATCTTGTATGAGTACTCAGTTTTGAAATTTGACCTTAAGAACATTACATCTATATTAACATATTTGATTAATCATGTTTTACACTCATATATAGATTCTTTATTGGTGGCCTTTGTGGATGAAATATTGGTGTATTCTCAAACATGATAGGACCAGGCCAATAATCAGCATATCTTGATGAATAACCTAAGACATAACTAGCTATATTATTTTCTAACAAAATGAAACTTTTATATCAATACAGATCACATTTGGGTCTCATTTTCTCATAGGTTAGACTTTTAGTTTACTAAGATATGTTGAGAATAGTACATTACTAGAAGCATCCTAAAAATGATATTGAAATAAGTTGTTTTATAGGATGGATGGATATTATAGTGATTCATACAAGACATATCATGATTATATGTTCCTATTTTGGTATTTACTAAAAGGGTTATGATTTTATTATGTTCCAAAACATGCGAGATAGTCTTTAGAGAATTAAAATGGAGTGTAACATCATCATCAATCATGAATCTACCATAGATTAGAAGAACCTATAATGTCTATTGTGATGATTCGGGATGAGGCTAGGATAATTTTCAATGTATTGAGATTTTGTTATTTTATATGAGTCCCTCCAATTGAGACCTCATGATTAATATTACCTTACGAAGAACCTCGATCCAACAACTGTCATTCAATATTCTTGCTATAAAAAGTATTTTTTATTTAAAAAGTGATTCTTTTTTACATATATAATAAAATTATAAATTATACTTCAATAGAATGTGACATAAATATTAGGTACTATAGGATTGTAGAATACCTATAATAATGTGGTTTTGAGATTTTTTTAATACCCAAAATGTAATCCAATAGATGATTCCCTATGATAGAATACATAGACATAGGCTATCTAGGAGGATAATAGTGAGTGGATCGTGATGGATTTAATTTATTAGATGCACCTATAGGATTTCGAATGTCTGGGGAAACTGGTTCTTTTAGAATTAGTTGTGATATCCACTATTCTGTAATGGGAATTCTTGAGAAATTTTTATGATCCCAAGATCCATGTAATAATAGCGAGGGTCTCAAGTAATAACCCATTTTCAGGGTTATGTTGTCACTAAGAATGAGATCATACACTTCTTTGAGCATATATGTATGATTTCTAACATTAAGGAATAGTTGATGTGGGAATTTCACAACTCTCCTATGTTATTTAACTAGGGGATTATAATGTTGTACTGAGACATAAGTCATAGGTATTGGTAATATGGTATAAAGAGGATGATTTATGGTTTTATTAATTTTTCCTCCATTAATCAGAAGGTTAAGGTTGAGAACCAGTTACCTGCTATACATATATATCATCTATTCATTCTATGGTGTAAATGGAATAATGTCCCTATGTATTTTAGGAAGTGATTACTTATAACCCCTAGAGGTAGTGATTATTTGTGCGTGACTATAGGAATGATGACCAAGGTATCCAATTTCCAAAATATCCTAGATATCATCGTAATTGATGAAGTAGGGAGGAATTATATTGAATATATTGTTTTACTTCACGGTGTTCCATATTGAATCATATCAGACCGAGACACCTATATAAAACCATAGTTTTGGTAAGGGTTTTACAAGGCACTGGGATCATATGTGATATTGAGTATATCTTCTCACCCAAAAATTGATGTGACGTCTTAGTGGATGATACGGGTGATAGAGGATTATATCTAAGAATGAGTACTTGATTTTGGAGGTTCATGGGGAAAAATATATCTTGATTATATTTCCAATAATAACTTATTTTAGGAAATTATTCTATTAGATTCATATAGGTCCCTTTACAGTAGGCCTCTTCTATTAAAACTGTGTGGGTTAGAGATAGGTACAGCAGTGCCCTGGGTCTTTATCTAATTTTTTATAATTCAAAGAATGTACACATGATTCAAAAACCTGTGGTTATATCTTATCATCGGTTTATTCCATAAGCCAATAGCTATCATCGAACTATGGTGTTTGATGTGTGACATTGGGTCTTTGTATGATATTTTCCTACATTGGATCACAGAACAATTTAGAGACTAAGAGATTTATGACCTCATTATATTGGGCTATTCAAGATCATAGAGATATTTAGGCCAATAAACTATTGATTGTATTTACATCAGAGGTATTATTTCATACATGACGTCTTCAAGAGATCACAACTTCACCATTAAACATTTGACATTCCTCAATAACTTATTCCTAAGAAAATTTATTTTGAGGAAAATGTTCCATTTTATGAGCATCCAATCGATATCATTGATTGTGGAAAAAAGTCTATCCTTCATATGTCAGTGCATGTAGTCTGGGTTCTATGGTAGAATAGATGAATATAGGACTATACCTAGGAAAGAGAGACTGATGTAGGTGATCTGTGTTCATAACATTTCTCTTACAATAATTTACCACCCTTGGTTGAAAAAATCAGTCACATATGGTTTTTAGTGAGGTATATTTTCGTTTATTTTTTTTGATAAACCCTAGTGATAGGGCCCTTAGGATGGTTGATTGGTTTTTTGGAAGAGTGTAGTTGTTATGGTGGAGTCTAGATATTGGGTAAACAAATGGAATGTATTCATTACAGATATGTAATGAATAAAAAATTTGTAGCCAAAACCATTATGTATATTAGGGTTATCTATAACCCATGAAAATCATGAATTGGTGATTCCCATGAATGGAAGGAAATAAATATTTACATGATGTGAAATGTATTTATACACTGTGTAGTTTCTTTTTTCCTGTGGGATGAGACCCAATAATTACACGACATGTGATTTATTTATACATTGTTTAAATATTTGTAATTGTGTCTAATAATGGACAAATCCCATTATATTATTTTATTGCTGTTTCTTTTCATCTCCCATATTGAAGGGCTAGAAAGAAAGAGATCATCCACAGGCTTCACCTAGGTTCCACTGGATCTCCTATTTCTGAGCTCTATTTTGTTCAATATTTTATGTGGGGGATATGAAATAGCATGCTCTCCAATAACTTTGCTTCTTTTTTTGTCATCCCAATTTTTGTGAAATTTTTTCATGATCTCAAATTCCACATTTTAAATTTTTTTCAATTCTTCTAATTTATCATATTTTATGTGACTCAATGGATGTAACTATGTGGGGAGAGTTCAATAATATTATAGTAGGTGGTATAGTTTGTTTCCTTAAAGTCTCATTTCATTTCTATTATGTGTCGTCATACAACATTACGTACTTCATTGACAAAACCTCTAAAAAATAGTGTAAATTTAATTTAAATGTAATTATATTTCTAATATGGTACTACATAATGGAGAACAAACATAATGGTTGATCCCGCTGATTGGATCCACCACATGGTTGTGAATATATTTAAAGGAATAAATTCACCTTATCCACAAATTGATATTTTTATGTGCATGGCCCCCTTATTATAAATGTATTAGAATGTGAAATGAACTAATGGATAATGTTTTCCCAAAAGTTACCCCTATTAATTATTCTAATGATGTTAAGGAATAATTAATTAATTTGTCAAACTTTATTAAGGATTTAATACTATAAATTAACATTAAAATTATAGTTATCCGGAACCATACCATACAATAATGTAGAGATTTATACTTGGGACTCCCTTTATGTATTGCCTTCGATGGTCTCAACATTCTTTAAAATTAGATAATGTTGATCAATGAGAAATAATTCTAGAGAGATATATGTTTTGGATTAGATAGCCTCACGAGGAGGTTTGTCTATCTCCTTACAAGTGACACTTTTTCCCAGTGTGAGACCCCATGAACAGTCTTGGTGGAAATATGGTTACTCTATTCGATGAGTAATAGTAAATCCCCTATGTGAGTTACCAAGGATAATATTGATGGTAATTTCATTTACACCATGCTAGGAGTGGTACCTATGATTCTATTTATGGATCTCATTGGATATAATCATATGTTGTTGAGTATTTATTGCACTCCTAGTGAAATTCACAGGTTCTATCATATTTCTCATCATGGATTGGACTGGGATGCCACTTATTAAAATTTTAGAGATTTATTTTATATAATATGAAGAATGGTAATTTATTAAATCAAAGGAAATGTCTACAATGAAAAATCACATTATTAGTATTTTCCTATATCTTATACATTATTTCTAATGATCCATATTTATTGTATATCATACTTGTACAGGTTATCAATGGTTTAGATAAATCTATCTTGGGACAAATCAGGTAGTGTTGATTAGGTATCCATTAGTAAATTTGATGTATATCTATAATTTATTTATTTCTTATCATTTATCTTTACATGAAAAAAGTACACATTTTATATGTATAGAATAGATTGGTCTATAAACTTTTGGTGGTGACCTAATATGTATATATAAGTGCCTTCTCAGTCCACACATGGTACCTAAAAATATTTCAGAACTTCAGGGGTAGATAAGGGAATTTTAAAGCTTTAAATGATTGATTTTGAGTATTAGGATAGAGTATAGGTGTATAAGACTGATCCTATGTTCATTATTCTTATAGTGGAATCTTTTGGCCTTCTGTATTTTTGTATTCAACATGGTATATTCTTCATTTATTTATTCCTTATTTACCACATTTTTTATATATATACATGGAATGATCACCATCATTCTATATCTATTTATGATTTATGTTTCATAGATTTCATTATCATGATGATTTATTATTGTTATTCTCATGTGTCTTAATTATTAATACATCATCTGATTTATTTTATTATTTTACTATTATAACAATCACTGATTCATGGTGTAATAGTCTCCCCACACAGACTCCCTTGGCCGTTGTGGATATTTGGAAGCCTATAATAGACATCGAGGTGCCCCTGTGGTAATGTGGCCAACTGTATCTGAGAATTGTTTAGTGGATTTTGGGGGGGAATGATACAACAAGGTCAGATAGCTAGCAATTTCTATGACATATTCCATCATGATAAATGATGTGATTCAACCTCATGTGAGAAAACTATGATATATATCTCATGAAATAATCCCTCATGTGTGAAACTAACCGAAAATGAGAAAAACAACATGTGGGGACCGTTCCTATTAGAATACACACAAAAAATTAAATATCCTAAACTAAGAATAAGATCATACCAACTATAATTAGTTTTACTATAGTCAATAAATATCCAACTAGAATCCCATAGTGGTTCTACACATGATAGGGTCAACTATGTCACATTTTCGATGCCACCAAGGATCCCAGTAGGTCATGATTTCCACAAGACATTGCAAAACCATGATTGAAATTTATAAAAAAAATATCAAATCAAACCATATCTTCTCCAATGTTTAAAACCCATTTCTTAATGAAAAAACCCATTTAATAATTTATTCAAACACATTGGGTTAAAAAACAAGTTTTAATGAAAAAGAAATACAAAAAATGTATCATTCATAGAAATACATTGAAACCACAAATAAAATGAATTTAATTAATATCCAGAAGTAATTTTACAATAATTCTAGTCATTCAAATAATAATAATATATTATAATAAATCATACCTAAAAATGGAGATAGAACGAATATTCCTAAAAAATGAATATCAGATAATTGTATATCTGGTCCTCATGATCCAAGATCTATAAGAAAAAATTACAATCCTATTTAAACCACCATCATATATTCCATCACATCCAAATTTTGTTCCATCAAGATGTGTGGAAAATATATCTAATATATATCTACAAATAAGAGGTAAAACTATATTAAGAACTCAAAATAAATTAATGTAATTATTCCATAACTAAGGAAAACATACAAGAATCATAGGTGATTGACCACCAAAGAACTAAGATGGATTTGGATAAGCCTATGTAATATTATGGGGTGATTATGATTTATAAAAACTAAAGGATAATGTGTATCTTACCACTTTTTAATAGTTTAAAATTAGTTCACATAGTTTTCTGGGAATTTCATGTGATTTAAAATAAAAATAAACCATATATGTGAACCCCTACTATCCATTTATTTCTAGTACTGAGAAATTAATACTGGGTCCCACATGATTTGTAAAAACCAAGCTCAACCAATGTGGCACTATTTTATAACTACCGTTTCTCACACATGATTCAGTAGGCATGTCTCACAATTTGACAACAGATGCCCAAAATGTGAAAATTTCTATTAAACTATCTCTGATACATATCGTATGGTTTCCGAAATGATAACAAAAACCATCTGACAAAACCATGTATCTAGCCTTTTCAAAAAAACATTTTTTTTCAAACTCTGATCGCCCAAATCATCTCAATCCTCAAAAGAGAAAGAAAACATATGAACTAAGGAATGAAAATGACTAAGAGGGTGTTATAATTATATCTAATATAAGTGATTTATTTTGAAACAACACATATTATTAGGAATTAGTATTTTAATAAATTAAAATTTTTTGATGACATGTGTTACATGCTATACAAAATTTTAATTGTGCAGCACACAATCATATATTTATCTTTTGTTACATGCAATTATAAGATTGAATTATTTCGCACACACATCCATGATTAGTTTTAATTACACGAAATACTATGTTTTTCTTGGTGTTACGATGAATAGTGATTTTATATAGAGTTACCTAGAATACTATGTTTGTATTGTGTGATAAAAATTTCTATTTTTTGATTGTGTTACACGTATCATTGAGTTTACACCAAAAATGACATACTAATATTAAGATAGTTGTAAACTATTAATTAGATTAGTGGATATTAATATGATTAACTTAATTAAAATTTTTTTTAAAAATGTTTATATAATGAATTCTTATGTGGAAAATAAAATATGAATTAAAATAAAACCATTTCTAAAACCAAAAGAAATCTTTTTCCAAAAATATATTTTTAAACCCACCAGTGTGTTTTATATAAATAATTCAAAAAAATCCAATTTTATGATTAATTATAATGAAATATATCTGTATTATATTTAATAAACTATTAAAAATTCATCTTATCTGTTTTCTTTTAAAAATTTAATAATAAAAACAAATTTATGTATAAAAAATTCAATTTTTAAAGTGGTTGATATGACACAATTTAATGGTGAATATATTATATATATAAGTTTCGATTCATTTATAAAATATATTTATATAAATAAAAATAAATTTTTAAAATATAATGCAAAAATATTATTCTCGTGAATTTTTGTGATATTTCTGAAATATTTCATTTTTTCAATGAATATTAGAAAATAGTGATTTTTAATAAAAAATAGAATTTTTTTCTAATTTATTTATATAGATAAATTGTAATTTAATTATTTTAATGTATAATTCGTTTTAAAATACATCAATAAGTCCAATTTGTTTCATGTCAATAATTTTTAATACGAAATTCGATATAAAAGTATTTGATGTTTTGAACATTTTCTCTTTAAAAACTCATTGGCTGGTCATACCTATGGGATTAATTCTATATTTTTTATACCATGTCAATTAATTTAATTTGGTAAAATGGATTAAATATTTTAAATAAAAATAAATTTCCATTTCTAATGTGGTCAATTTAATTATTGAACAATGTGATTATTGAAATTAATTAAAATTAATTATGGTGATTAGATGAAAAATATGTTTACATAGTGGTTAAACATAAAAAATAAGTTGTAAAAATGTACCAAAACATGTATGAAACCAATTGGATGAACATATAATGACCATTACACATATATTATCTAATTTTTAGGGTTATATAATCCTCATTTTTGTTAAAAACATGGTTCCACCATGTTTCTTTTCAATAATTCCATGTGTGTACTCTCCCCTGTATATAAAAGGCCATCATCTCTCCCCATATATTTAAATATTCCAAACTAGTTTGTTGAGACATGACCTGAACAAATAACCTAATCACATCCCTAACATCTTCATATAATTCTTACTTTGGGTTTAAATCCAACATAGTATTTCCTTTGCTTAAAAATGAAAAGACATACCAAAAGAAAGGGTAATGTTATTCAAGAAATATACTTTTTTTAATTTTATTTTAAAAACACATCAATTAATTTTATATCATACTTAGCTTGTATCCTAGTTATCTTCTTATATAAATATATTTTTTATGCCTATTACCTATAACAACACATAGCTCCATCAATGTTTTTATGAAATCATAGTTCATGTGTATGATAGACTACAACCACAAGAACCGTTGTTGCTCATTTTTTTCATTACCACTTCTTAATATAAAGAATAATTAATGAAATGATTTTATATATGATATATATATATATATATGATATTTATTATGAATTTATTCTACATTAATTATCATATAACATAGTCTTTCATGCATTCCATTAATGGATAATATAATCACCTTGTTCTGGTATATAGTTTATTAGCAACTCATGAAGTGATGTGATCTGTTCATGATTTACTGGTAATGTATTAAGTATTATATTAATATAAATATGTGATATTTGGGACTTAATAAGGATACTAGAATGCGTATATATATATATATATATATATATATTTATATTTATATATATATCAGTTTTTTTACTTTCATCTTATATTATATAAATATTGTAGCATTATTCATGAGTATGAAAGACCTGCCATATCTACAAATAGTGTATTTTACTTCCTATTTCTATTTATTATATATTATTATATATATATATATATTATATTATATTTATATTGTGGATTAAATTATTTAAATGAGTAAATGACAATCAAATTATGAGGACCAAATAATAACAGGTCAAAATATATACAGTAAACAAAGCAGTAATTACCTGAAAATGTAACTTTAACAAGGAATTATTAATAAACATGTAATGTAATGTATTTAAAAATCATATATGGTATGATATATACTAAATATGGGCCATTTTTATTTGTATAATATACATATATCTTTCATACAATTGGTTTGAACATGTATAAAGGAATTTATGAGTTAATATAAGTGTATTTCTAGTCTCGCATTTATTTCAATGAGTCTTATTCCATATTCACCAATCATTTTTTTTGGCCTATATACTTACATATGATATCTTATATCAGGTATTTCATTAATATAAAGTTATTAAATGTTTCAATTGATGTTATTATTTCATGGGTATCATGATTCAAAAGATACTCAAGTAGTAAAGGGATTTATGTCTCACTGTTTTACTTCAGTGAGACACTTGTCGTATTAACCACATATTGAAATTGTGTGGTGATATAATATTGATGAATTTATTTTGTAATTAATATATATAACAATATTATTATTTAAATATCCATCTTATTAGATCTATATAGTCAATTTTATGGGTCAAAATGTAACAAATGTTTTAGGGAATTTTGTATCAATTTTCCTTTATTAAGTCGTATAGTATGATATTCACCTATATTCCTTCACAAGGTGTATATATTTTCCCTTTTGAATGTAATATCATGAATATATAAATACTTATGATTTTTTTAATTTTATATTATTTATTCATTGGCCTTATTATACAATGTTACCAAAGTGGTAAAAATTGTATAATACAATCTCAACATTTATCGAGATTGATTATGATTATGCCACAAATATAAAATTATTATTAAATGTCCCTAAAAAATACTAATGAATATTATTATCATATGGTTATTCCTGATAAAATCTTGTAATGGTTAAATTTTTCTACACTATGGTACCTATGATAATTAAGAAATATTTTTAAGAAAAGCATACCTTATTTCTCGCTTTGGTCGAAAATCTACTTTATTCAAAAACCATGTTTTTTTAAAAATTTAACCAAAAAAGTTTTTAATAGATTTTTTATGATCACATTAATTTAAACAAATATAATCCAAATTTTTTTTAATTTGTTTCAAATTATTTTCAATTATTTCTTCATACAATTTCATGTTTATTTTTTGAATAAAAATTGATTCAAAATGTTATCTTTATTAAACAGTGATTTTCAAAGTGAAAATAATATTTTCATCAAGAAATGTTTTAAAAAATTATTTTTAAGTTTAATTTTTTAGAATGTAGAATAAGAAATAATTCATTACTGATAAAATAATGCATTCAGAATAAAGGGGTTTATTTGGCCTCTCAGTGCCACTACTGAACCAAATTTATTCAGAACACAACATGGGAAATCTTATTACATGTTTAGTGGGTGATAGTGGTTTGGAATTTCCTATGAAAATGAATTAATTAATATGATGGTGAGTATTCAGTTCCGGGGATCCTTCAATCTTGGTTTCATATCATTAGGAATCATGGTGTAGAGGGTAGATTCTATGCCATGGATTTCACTGCATCGTATTGGATTCTATGGGAATCCTGAAACACAAATAAATATGGAAGGAAAAATTCCATTATTTACTTATAGGTACATGTGAAGATGGTAATATATGAACTAGGTCCCGTAAAATATGTTGTCTTGAATATATAGCTAAAAAATTAAATCATTCCAAGATCATGTACAAAATTTCTTGATAAAAACCATAGGATATAGGGCTATTGGGTATGCTTGAAGTGATAGGAAATCAGGTATAAGATAAATATTGATAGATCTTTTATTTATGTAATTATGATATGAGGTAGTTTAGTAATAGATAATAGGAGATTATTGTTTTATGACATAGTTATTGTTATTATATAGGTAATTCTGTCTAAGTAGATGCATGAGTTTTGGGAATTTGTCACATGTTATGAGATATCCATAATATTTCAGTCAGTGAAGTAGAATCTGCATCTTCTGTGATGGTTGATATTCATAAAAATGTACACAGTCATATGGGAGTTGTTATATTTCATTAGGATATCCAATAATTTCATCAATTATTTTATTTGTGTTGGACACACCAGGAGAGAAAGAACTTATATGGCAGATAATTTAGACATCAACAGGTGCCCAGATGAGGGAGTGACTTTATTTACCACCTTGGGAGAATTACCCAATGACTATAAGATTAATATTTTTTATAATAATTCCCTTCCACACTTTCCTCCACCATGGGGTGAGGATGATACATCTTCTATTTTTTTCATTATTATTAAGAAATACATTTAAGAAAAATCTATGATGTCGTCCATTTGTGTCAATCGTGGACTACCGATGATATGATCCAGCTGTGTCATTCATATTCATTCCATAAATTGTTTTGGGTTTTATGTAATGTTTTTTTATACGAAGAATATCTTTTCCATGGGTTATATTCTTATGAAACCAGTTTCATTTCATGGATTATGATATAATGAAATGATTTTCAGTCAATTTTTAAATAGGTTTTGATATGTACAAATTATTATGATTCCCATTTCATTTCAAGGGTTATAATATGATGAATTTTTATGATATTGTTGAACACATATGTATGATTTTATTATACAATAGGTGGAAACTATATGTCCCTCAATTAATAGGGTAAACATATTTATATATCATGAGATAAACATGGCTAGAATGGGGAGTGAATCTAGTTCAATAAGGGACATTTTATGCTAACATGGTATTAGGACTGAATGATCACAACTATGATGTTATTCGGAGTGAACATGGATTCTATGATGGTATGGGGCATGAACATACATCATTGAGATAACCTTGTAATCAGGAATTGAATACTATAGAAATAATTTCATTTTTTTATTTGATTCCCACGATTGCATATCTTATATCTATCTTATACTCACACTGATTATTCTCTTTGATTCCTTTATGATTCATGTTGTATGGTATTCCAAAATATATGTCATGGTTATGTTATATGATCTTTGATATGTACAGAATAATATTCAAAAGCTATTCTCATATTCTCATACCCTTATGTTCATGTAATGCTTACATATCCCATTTATTTATCTTTACTGATAATCTGAACTCACTAAATACTTTGTTTCCATTCCCCAGGTTATAATGAAATGTTTTATGTGGGGTATTTTTGTGAAGATGAATATAGGGGAATATATGTATAGGATATGTGTAATATCTTTCACTGGGTTAGAATATTATTTTCCCGTGTTTGAAAAGGCACTAAACATCTTATATTCCTTAAGTGTGTGTCGATATAATTGGATAAATATTCATAAAAAAATATGTAATATACATCTATTATAATCATGGGTTTCTATAGTTATTATCAAAGTAATGGATTAATTCACCCATGAAAACTAAGTTGGAAATACATTATTTATATATATAGGTATATTTATAAAGATATTTCAAGAGATGTATCTAAAGATAATTCTAATGATGAGTTAATGTTTCTGAAAATATCTTGTAATTTTTGTAATGGATTGTGAGAGTGGATTCCTTGAAAATCATAATCGTATTGATACTGAAAGAATATGTGGCTCTAGAAAAGATGTACCTATGGGAACGAAGCAAAAAAACACCTAATTAATCTATATTTGATTGGGTATTGGTGAACTAAAATGATCCTCACTACATAGTTGGTTTGATACTCTAAGGGTATATGCTTCATAAATTTGCTAAATCTTAACAAACCATTGTAAAAATTTGAATTAATTTATTGTCATGGATGACCAAGGATAACCCTGAGGATTAGTAAAATGAAAAAATCATTTCATTATTTATGCAATCTATATGAAATTTTTCATTATTATATGGTTTTTTCTATGATAAGTGTTACTCACACTATGATTTCTAGTTTTAGTTAATAGAGGGATGCAAAAAAACATGGTTAGCATTGAATGAGATAGGATATTTTCTAATGAGAAATCAAATGGGACGGTAATGATAGTGGACTAAATAATTATAAATCCTAACCAATTTTTACAGTACAATATTAACTGTGTATACCTTATCCAAATCATAGACTCACCGAATAATAGAAGGAAATATTTCACTGCAAAATTTGTTATGGATGATCGTGAAATAAAGAAGAGTGTTTTTTGTATTTTTCAGGAACATCGTAAGAAAAACCCAAGTTAATTTCTATATGGGATGAATAGATATTATGATTATGGAAAATAAGGACACCAAAAAGTAACAATAGAGGGAAAATGAAAATGTTCAGTTAATATAATGACTGGTAATATTATTATCCCAACAGTATTACAATGTGATTAATTTATTAAATTTGAAATATATGGGAATCCTAAAATTTAATTTCCTAAAGGAAATTCATTTAATGAGAATAATTAATTATGTTTGATTAATGGTAATATTATTAATGATGAAAGGACTATAAATGACATGTCCAATGAAAGAAGCGTTGAATAATAGGATCGTGAATCTATGATTATTTTTTGAGAATAATGTAGGAAGAATAAATTATTCAGGTATTTGAAAAGAAATTTTATGTTATTTAAATTATGAAATATATGTGGATTATTTATTATAAATTTATCATTAAGGATATGAATGAGTATGATGAATTGAACTAATGACCTTGAAAATTTATTAAATGAAAAGGTAATATTTTATTGAAAACATGTGATTAATAGATGGTAAACCTTTATATGGTTTTGATGTTGAGAAAATGTTTTGACATTTGGATAAATAGATTAAGGATAAAAATAATGTTAATTGAATACTATTGATTATCTTTGAAATATACTAATGATTTTTTTGAAAAAGTCAATTTTCGAATAATAGATATAGATTGTGATTTTTTTGGATTTTAGAAATATATACAAAATATATGGAATAAGGATGAATGGATTTTTTCAATAAATATTTATATTAATTATGGATATTACCATGTTTCAAGAGACTATAAGATAAATGTATTCACAATTTTTTCATGTGACAACCAATAGGTACATTATGATATATCAGGGATCAATATTAAGATACTATTGAAATATATAGTGACCTTATTTATAATATTTTAGAGCATAATGATTCATAGTGGTTACAAGGATAATTATTTATGGAAATGGTTAAGTTAAAAAATTAGATACTTTTTTAGAGATTAATTCATTATCACTCCATGTGAGGAATTATTCTTATTGGATAACCAATGTTATATTTTTTTATTTAATAATAACTAAAAATTGATGGAATTAGTTATAATTATATGTATGGATATCATGATATTATTGTTAATTAGAAATGAAAAGATTGAATTCATTTCATGGATTAAGAGATGAAGTGAAAATAGATCGAGGCATAACTGAATTGTGAGATTGTGCATATTGAATGGAATAAAATCAAGTATGTATATCTCCTTGTGAAAATTATTAATATTTAAGGAGAGGATCAGGAACCATACATGTTATCCTAGTATTTTATTTTATTATCAATCAAATGGTTCTATTATATCATCCCAGATTTATGGTTTTGGGATCATTTATATTCCCTGGATCACCCATATTCTTGGGATTAGAGATCTTTTTCAACCCAAATTATTAAATATTATTTTATTTTATTTAAAAATATTCACATCCCAAATATGTTTTCCTATGTTAAAAAATAGTTATTATTTAATTTGTGTAACCATTATGTTCCCAATATTCCATTTCTAATGGATGTTTTAGTATTCATTTTTACTATACGGGTTCCTATGAAATTATCTTTCAATTTTTAAACAATTATTGACCTAGATTAATTTCTAGGCATAAATTCATTTTAATGGGGATGAATATAAAATACTAAGTTTTAATAAATTTATTTTTTGTAAAATAAATTAATATTCATTGATTTATTGTGTTATAGTATATTATATTTTGGGTTTCTGTGATAGAAATTCCTATGTTTATCTTATATTATGAGAAATACTATGTTTTTATTTATTTTCACACAATTATAAGTTTATATTTTAGAAAGCACAATAATATTTTTGGATTATGTTAAACAGAATCTTTTCATTACATTTAATTGAATTCAATACTATCTTTGGATTATGCCACATTCAATTCAGGGATTTTATTTCTAAAAACACAACACAGAGTTTAAACAACAAATGATACATTGTTATTATGATAGTTATAATCTAGCCATTATAATTGCTGGTATTAATAAAAAATAACTATATTATTAAAATATGGCTTACACAAGTCTATATATTTAATTCATTTGGGACTATTTAATTGTTAATGAAAACTGAACACCTTTGTGAAGAAAGAGATATATTTTCATGAAAAAAAAGATTTTTATGTAAACAAGGTTTTTTTATATCAATAAATTAAAAAATATTTTTTTATCAATGATTTGAACGATATATACATACATATATATATATATATTATAATAACTAATCAAATATTTAACATATATATTATGTTTTTACTTTAAAAGAAATAATAATGAATTCAATTTTACATATAAAAATATTCATTTTTATAAATTTCAGTTTTAATACCATTTAACGGAATAATTACACTAAATTTGGGTTTTCAGACATCCATAAATAAATTCTATCCGAATAAAATTAATTTTTACGTGTAATGTAAAATTATCTTACAATTAATTTTTTGGATTTTTTAGAAATATTTCAATTTTGGTTAAATAGTGAAAAATTCTAAATGTTAAATGAATATTTCCTTTTTCTATATTATTTATATTGTTTAGTTATATTTAAAGAAGGTAAAAATAATTATTATTCAAATAATAAGACAATAAATATAATTTATATCATTGGAATTAATTTCACATTGACACTGGATATTAATTTTTTAAAACTTTTGAACATTTTATCTTTAGAAACACATTGTCTCATCACCTCTATGATTTTAATTTGAAATTAGTTGCTACATATTTTGTCAATTGAATTTGAAAAAATGTTTTAAACATTTGTAATCATAATAATTTTTAATTTATAATACGTTAATATTATTTATATATTAAAATGATTAGTGAAAAATTAAAATTAATCACAATAATTAAAAGAAAAATGAGTTTATATAGTGGTTAAATAATGAATATAAGGTGTACGAATTGATAAAAACATTTTAAAAACCCATTGGATGTACATATTTATACTATTAACCCTGTTAATATAATATTATGTGTTATTTATGCCCCATTTTGAGGTAAATACATTGGTACAACTAACTTATTTAAAAAATTGACTAGTGTGTGCTCTCCCCCACTTTTAAAAGGCCAGCACCTCTCTGATTATCTTCACACATTAAAACATATATTTTTTTAATTTCCTTACAAAACACTCTTATTATTAACTAAACTTTTAATATAATCATTACATTGGTAATAAATTTTTCATAATATTTTAAATGATGAAAACCAATATGAGATACAAGAACAAAAGGTAAGGTTTATCAACAAACAAATTTGTATTATTTCATTTCAAACCCTTGAAATTACTTTAATATAATATTTTTATAAAAAAATCATTATCTTAAATATTATTATATTTTCTATGTTAATTTTATGAACTAAAAAAACAGAAACTCCTATCAAATAGGTTTTTAAATAATTGTCTGTGTGTATGGAGGACTACACCATAGATAACGAATGCCATTTTGTTTTCCATTACCAATTTTTTAAGTATTAAAAAATGATATAAATTCTAATTATATATTATTTATATGATATCAATGATTTATTTGTGATTCAATAATTTTTATATAACACATAACGTCATGATTTTCATTTGGTGAGAATATGATATTATCATTTCATTATATGGCGGACTATCACCTCATGAAGCGTTGTGATTCATTCAGGTTTTACATAGAATGTATTGATGATGGATTAATTATAAATATGTGATATATATGACATAATAATTATTATTTAATGATAATACATGTGTGTGTATGTTTGTGTTTCATTTACTTTTCTTCCCTTAAATAAGACATGAAAATGGAAACAATTTTCATACATACATAAAAACTATAGTATACGTGAAAGGTGTTTTTCATTTCATATTTATATATTTTATATATTATTATAGATACATATATACTTAATATATATTATATTTATTTCATGGTTTATATTCTTTAAATTTTTGAATCATTATCAATGAAATTGGATAAAAAAACGACAAGTCATAACATATAGGAAAAAAAAGAAATTAATAATAGAAATGTAACATTAACATTAAATTATTAATAAATGAATAAGATAAATTAAAAAAATAAAATAATATATTATAGAATGTATATGAATTTTATTATGTGGTTTATTTTTAATAAACTCATATTAATTATAATAGAGTTTAGAATGTGTATGAAAGAAGTTAATACTTACGGTTAGGGGATCCCTTGTCAACCTTTATTCCTATGAGACTTATAAATTACACACTTGTTTCCTTTGTGTATGGAATATTCATAACAATTAAATGTTATATAATTAATTTCCTTGGTATAATTATTTTAAAAGTATCAATTGATTATATTCTTTCACAAGTCTCACGTTTCAATAGTTACTCTAGTAGTAAGGTATTTCCATCTCACTTTTTAGTTCCATGAGACACATGGAATATATAATATCTATTTCTTTATTGTGGTGTATATACATCAAATGAATGAATTTTATGGTGATTATAATTACCATTATTGGTATTTAAATATCCAATTTTATATTTATCTATCATGGGGTTCACGGTTAACAATTTAACAAATCAGAAAGGAGATATGGTCTTAATTTTACTTCATTAAGATATATGATATAATATGCACCAATAAACATTGATGAGATGTATATAAATACCATTTTATATGTAATATCTTTAATTTATATATGATCATGGTAATTTAAGTTCCCTTTTTGGTATTCCTTCACGATTCTTATGATTCTAATTTACCAAAGTGGTAATAATTTTAGGTTACCATAACATTATTTGTCAAGATTATTTATGATTATACATTAAATGATAAAATATTTATATCTATGTCACAAGGATTATCATGAATTTTCTCCTCCAATTTTTATTATCAGTATATTCAAGTAGTAGTACTACATTTCAAATCATTGGTAACAATCATATGTAAGAAGGATCATATAAGAAAATCAAGCTTATTTCTATATTCAGTCGAATATATGTTCCTTTAAAAATATATGTTTTCAAAAATTAAATAAAAATTGAGATTAAATGATATTTTAATATTATTTTAAAGAATGGTTTTTATAAAAAATAATTATTTTTGAATTAAAATATATTAAAATATTTCTTCATTATTATTCAATTTTAATTTCAAAAAAAATCAAAATGATTTATGTATTAAAATGTTATTTTGAAATTAGAAAGGATATTTTCCTCTCAAAATGTTTTAAATGAGATTTCAAAATTATTTTACATCTAAGATTACATATTTTGGTGTTAATCATGTATTACTTAGAATATGATGTAGGGTTACCTTTCATATTCATTCTCTGAATTATTTTAGGTTTTTATGGATGATTTTTATGAATCCTCTTTCTCATCCATTTTTATTATATTCTGAAATGATTTTGGAACCTCTCTATTTCTTTTAGTTTATTATACGATTAAATTTCTATGATACCCATTTGATTTCATTGGTTATGATATGATGATTTTTTATGAACTTCTTTCACACCCTTCCATGATTTTATCTTCTGATGGGTCAGACTTATTTCTTCCTACAATAAAGTGGTTTGATATTTTTATATATCATGAGATAAATATGGAGGTGATGGAGGGTATTCCCCATTCAGAATGCAACTCTAATCTCTAAATATTTCTTGACTGTGAAACTTGATTACTAAGATAGTTTTTGGAGTGAACCATGACTAATAAGACGGTTTGAGATGTTAACTCATTCCACTAAGGTTTCCTTGGATGTGACCCTTGACTAAAATTAAAATATCATTATGTGTTTATGTGTTTTCCACAATTCCATGTCTTATACCATTATTATTTTTAGGCATATTCTTCAATTTTATTCAATTATGATTCATGTATTATGATCTATAAGTATTTATGCCAGGAATCTGGTATATAATCATTGATATTAAGGGAAAGATCATAAAATGTTTTGATCATGTTCTTGTACCCTTATGTTCGTGTTATACATATGTATCTCCATTATTTTCCCTTACTGATTATCTCATATCACCATATATTATGTTTCTTTTCCCATGTTTATGATGATTTTTTTATGGTATGTCAGTGAATATAAATAAATGAGAAGATATTTATGGGACATGTTGAAGATCTTTCACATTGTTAGAAAATTATGTTTCCATGATTCCAAATGCACAAAAATATTATTCTCTACAGGTATGTGTTGGTATAATTTAATGAATAGTCATCTATAAAGATATAATATATAAATTTTAGAATCTTGGGTTTCTATTTATATCCTCAGAAATTCATCAGGAAGATCAACCAAAAGAGGGAGATTTCCAAAATTGTGTCATCAATGATTCACACTCCAACATCTTGTTTTCATCCCATCCAGACTTCATATTACCCATACCAATATAATTATTTTACCACATAGTATTTTATCCTTGAAATACATAATCTAAATTGGTTTCTAAACAATTTTGGTTTTAGTATAAATATTAAATTCCACCCATTCAATCATAATGGAATGATCCATGTGATGCCTCCTTAGTTGGAAAACATAAAACAGACCTTGTGCTAAAGACAAAGAAGATGTAAATTCCAATAAAAATTAATACTTTTTAGTATCAAATCCATAGTGAAACATTCCCTTGTTATCATCCTAATGATGTTACTTGTGATGTGAAAGTATAAGAAAAAACCAATCACCTAAATCAAACTCTAGAAACCCCGGATGATGGTCCTCATAGGTTTTATGAGTAATAATTTCTGTAGACACCACCTTTTAGATTAGCTATAGAACATCCATTATCTCCAAAAAGATAGACTCATCTAAAAATATGAATTATATCACAAATCTTCTTAAAATGAATGTGATCAATATGACTACCCATACAATACATCTATGGGCTCCAACATTATCGATGTCTGATAACTATTGTTTTTAAGAAATTTTACTAAAGGAAAATAATTTCCTCCATATAACCAAAATCAGTCACACACACATGATGAGTATCCTCACAAACCTAGATATATCCGATTTTATATCCATTAATATTTGATGATAAATTCTTCTCAATTTCATCTTGGTATTCATGTAACCCAAAAATCATTTCTTGAACCTGGATGTGAACCTTGGTTCTTGATTAGAAAAACTACCTTGGGAACCCCATAAATTCTCTCAATTTATGGGTTGTGAAAGTACCCAATATGTTTTACATTTTTTTATCAAATTAATTGTTAAGAAATGAGATAATTTTTTAGTAAATAAATAATCACTCAAATCTAATAATTCAAATTATTATTCTTTTTAAAAAACAATGATTTCCATATAAGTGTCATCCCACATTCATAATGTAATGTGAGAAGGTTGCAAAAAATTAGAATATCTCCAGTGATCTACATTGATTTTCATGAAATTGAGACATAGTGGAACAAAATAAACTATCGACTGCTTCATCCCTAAACACCAATTCTGAAGTATCATGTTTTGATACATTATGGAATCCTTAGGTATTAGGGACAAACCTTAAAAGTGTATACTTGTCAAAAAATCATACATTATAGAATGTATAAAAAACTTCCAGAAAAGCATAACAATCCACATTTATATAGACTCCAATCACACAAGGTCTCCCCTATAGAGGATTTTACTATGTCTATTAAACTTATTTTCTATCACTTGATCGATCCAAACACACTCATCAAAAGACATGTCATCTTTCATCGAATCCAAGAACACCTATCCAAAAACAACTTCCACTCCCAAGATCATCACGTAAACAATCTCATCAAAGACTACTCATAAAATGTTTCTTTCATAGCTCGTGTTGATAATTTTATTCACAATGTATTGACAAAACATTCCCTTTCCCAACAGTTTAGGCAATATCAAAATCCATTGTATAGTGATACTCCCCAGGTGTCTCTATATCAAATTAATATCCCACTAAGAAGAAATATATTTCAACCACATATTATAATAATATACTGTAAAATAAACCTCAAATAGATATTGAATCTAGTTTTTGTGTTCAAGAATAACAACTCATACTCAAGATTGTCGGTATGATAATTCTCCTCATAAGGGTGTAACTGGAGAGATCCATATACCACTACATATTTCCCCTAAATAAAGACACATCAAAAACTTATAAAAAGAATAACATAAAACATCATAAACATAAACATGGTTCTGGATGAATTAAAATTGGTTTGGAATTCAACCACACCAATTATTTCTTGGAATATCTCTAACATTTTGTATTCCATTACTAAATTACATCCTTATGGGTTCAATCTTTCAATTATGTTGAGAGTCTAGAGAAATCATAAAAAAACTACAAATAGTAGCATTAAACCCAAAGTAACCTTGGACCTAAAACATATTTCTAGGATACTCCATGTATATAATATGATATTTCTTTTAAGGACCCACTAAGATTCCCCCCTCAGATATCACATACCACAGAAATTTGACTTCCCATATCAAAAAAAATATTTGAAAATCTTAACATATAGAAGTTGTTCATTCATGGTTTGAGTAATGATATCCAAATGGTCCATGTTATCATGCTATACCAAATAGTACCCAAAATTATCATCAATGAACAAAAAATACATTATTCTAAGAAATAATTGAATCATCAATTTATTAAAGTCATAAATACCATATAAACTATATTCATATTAAATTGAATAATTAGAAACATGAAATTACCATTCTATCTCCTAAAAGATATATTTTGTATATCCTCTTCTAAGACTCTCAATTGGTGGTGCACTGACTAATTTTCAATATTCAAAAACCAATAAGACCATATTCATTGGTCAAAAATAGCATTAATCCTATTAAAAGTATATTTCATGATTAGATTCACCTTATTAAATATCCTATAATCCATCCAATGTCAGATACCTTGATATACATTCTTTGAATATAGGGCCAGAGAAGCCCATGGTGACATGATTTAATGAATAAATCCAATTTCCTCTATATCTTTAAGATGGAATTTATGCTCCACCCACTCAATAGGTTCCATGATATAAATAGAAATAGAAATGGGAATCATATTATAGATCATGTCATTAGTAAAATAAACCTCTCTCTATGATAGTACACTAGAAAAAATCATCCAAAAGGACCTCGGGGTATGCACTAACCACTTAAGGAATAATTCATTCCTAAAGGTCTAATAGAAATGGGAAACATATTTGATAATTGAAACTACATTAACCTATCATAAAGAACAGCATGCCCACCATTCTTAATCTAGATACTCTCTCACCCAGAGTAACATTAATGACCTCATCCATAATTAAAAACATATCACACTGATGATAATAGTCTATTTGGGATATAATGTTGATCATAAAATCCATTCAATATATCATGTTTTTTATTTCAATATAAATTAATAATAAATTTCCAAAACATCTTGAAGATATCTTTCACCACCCGACACGTGACACAAATGATACCTCATTCCTAAATATTTACCAATGGTATGGGATGATAAAAAATGTTTGGTATAATTTTCAAATTCAATCCCAACACATCAACAAACATTGTCGATATAAAGGAATGAGTAGTTATAAGATTATGTCTTTTCCAGGTATGACTCTTTTGTAATTTTTTTCATGAATGGTTGTTATGAATTTATTCACGTATTAAACTGATTCATAACATAAAAATGTTACACCCCATATAAGTGGTTTTCACCACCTGAATACTTGTCACAAAAGATGATTTTTTTATGTGTCGACATGTCATAAAAACTATTACACCCCCTATAACTATCTTTCAACAGTTATTGACATGTCTTTAAAGTCGATTACACTATGGGTTATTAGATTACATCACATGTAAGAGTACACCATGTTTAGTCATCATTAATTGTTTTCAAAAAAAAAATTTGATTGTATTTCACTCAGTAAATAGGTGAAATGAGTTACAATTCCTACACGATATGAAATGGGAATTTATATCGTGTAGTTTTGATGCAATACAATTAAAGACACAAATCCAACATTATGTAAACATCAAGAAATTACCTTATTTGTATCATAGACTCCAAACACCTCCTTTTTCGACCCAAGATATCATGTGCAACTCTTCCTTGGAATGAAACTCCCACACACACTATAATATTAAAAATAAGACCCTATGTGTACTTCCCCCTTGTATTGAATTTCATGTTGTTGCTTTTTAGAAGTTTACTTTGATCTAGAAGTGATCTAGAATTTAATCTTAGATATCTATACCAATATTTTTAAGGTATTCCTTTCTATTATTTATGTACTTCTAGATTCTTTGTTAACGGAATTTCTGCTTCTTTTTTAATGAAAACTAGAAGATAATTTCTGTTGAAAGAATAGGGATTTTTTTACTACTTCCTCTACTTTCAAGGATTCATATCTAAATCCCATTATTCACCATGTTCATGATCAATTACGCTTAGTTTTGGGTTATTTTTTTTGGGAGTGTTCTTCATCGCTATTCTTGATGTGGGTGGTCTAATTTATAAGTCCCATAGTTGTGATTTGTTCTTTTATATGAAAGTTGTAGGATCACTTGATTTTTTTAGAAATTGAGACCCATAATTGAATTAATTAATATGGTAAATTAATTATTTATAAAATATGTGAAATTGTGTGATGTAGGGATTTTTTAATAAAAAAAATAATATTGAAAATTAATAATGATGTGGTTAAGATAGTGGAGCTATATATTTTAATGAAGAATAATGATAATTAATTATTGAATTAATTAAAAATGTAAATGATCATGAAATTAGGATAATTAAAATTTGAGTTAATTATCTTTTCATTTTTATCAAGAATAATTAGTTAGTTAATTTGTTATTGAATGTGAGATTCTAAATGAATAATTGATTAATGATTTAATTAACAAGAAATTGGTGTTTCTTATTAGTTTTTAAATTAATTAATTAACTTCATTAATTAATTAATTAATTAATTAATTAATGGATGATATTTCAGGTGTTAGTCATGGTGTTCTTCATTAATGGGAATTCGGTTATTAGACCTGAATTTTTCTACCAACAATAATTAAATGAACAAGATTTTAGGTGATAGACATAGATTTATCCACTGATGGGATTTGGGGGTTCTATTCATGGGGTCCTATAATAGTGATAAAAATAAAAAATCGGATTTTAGGTGTTAGAATTGGAATTCTACACAGAATGTATTTTGGGGGATAGACATGGAATTCTACACAGATTGGATTTTGTGTGTCAGATATGGAGTTGTACACAAAAGATAATTATACATGAAAATTAAAAATTGAAAGCTTTACATGATTCAAAACATATTGTCTATGCGGATATTAATAATTAATTGATAATGTAATAGTTTTTCAATAATGCATTGTAATTATTTTCTTTATACAACTGCATACACTTGTTATTGACAAGATTTGTTTTAGATGCCATTGGTGTTGTCCAACTAAGTTATAATCAAACAATATTCATTATTGTTGATCTATAATCAAATATAATTTTGGTTTTATTGATAGGTTAAGGTAAATATCTTTATGTTAGAGGGCTATATTGGGATGGAGAATGGTTGAGGGAGAGAGATGGGGTTCATGGCCTGCGATTTAGTTATTAGTGTCATTATTTTCTAGTTTACAATTTGACATTTGATATATACATTAGCATGAAATTATTTCTACTTCTACTGGATATTTTCATTACAAATTGTTATCATGAGTTTTTATTATTTTTCTATGTTTATATTTTCTTATGCTATTGTGAAATTATTTTTGTGGGTGTTTACTTTTATCAAAAAGGTTATAGTCTACCCATTTTTACTTACCATACCCACGCTGCCAGTCGGCTGTATCTAGCATATTAGCAGTCACACAAGAGGTTATTTGGTGGTCCAACATGGGGAAGAGGTGCAGGGAACCAAAGTCGGGATGTTACAAATAGTAATCAGTAGGTAGTTTTCTTTTCTGATTCTTTTGTCTTATTATTTGTGAAAGACAGATAAGAGAATATAAAGTGTTATGTGATTATTAATCATCTCATGTATGGGAGTTTCAAATAAAAGTTTTGATGGAAAACCCACGTACTCATAGTGGGATTTTAGTTTTTTCTATTTAATATTACAATTGAATATTATTGCATCTTAGGTGAAACAGTTTTTTGAACTCATTAATTGTACCCAGGTGTGGGATTGTTAATGGTAGTAATATAAACTCATTTTTACTACATTATGAGGTTTGGGGGAAAATAATTATTACATCGTGTTTTGGTTTCCCTCTAACTTAAATGGTATAAAGATATGTTTTGAGTCATAATACCTATGTATGGAATTGTAGAGTTATTCATCCAATATGAAACTTGTTGAAACAATGAGAATAGGACATAGTTGTGGATGATCCTCTAGTCGTGGAACTGGAGGTACTGATAGTTCCAAGAGGGGAAGTAAGGGCAGTTTCAAGATAATATCACTCACTTCATGAAATTATGGGAAAGGGACCTAGGGTGGGTTGTGAAAAGTATTTCAGATCTAACAATGATGTTTCAGTTGCAACACCCTTTGAATTACCCTATATAGGAAGGAACAGAGGGAGATGGGTTATGGAGAGAGTCTATCTAGACTATACATGAGAGCTTGGAGACTCCTTTTGAGAATATAGTCATTATAAAAGCATATATTTTGCAATGTCTAGTTAAATATTGATTGGACATCTAGGAACTGACTATTCGGGATGATGGTATGGAATGAAAGGATTTTCTGGAGAATTTCTTTGACTACATCTAGCCAGAGACATCAAGGTGTGAAAGGGTATCTGAGTACACGATGTTAACATCAGGGAATATGTATGTTATGTACTATGATGAATGCTTTGCAGACATACATTGTGTTTATCCAAAATTTTAATCGGATATGGCTACTTCTGAAAGATGATTTAATGATGGACATAAATTTAAAATTAACCCTTAGGTGAATATTTTTAGGATGAAGATGTTTGCAAAAGTGGTAAATCAGAATCTCATTTCTAAGGGGGTCTTAAAAGAGGATTCTAGTGGAAGAAAAGAAATTTATAATGGGTGGTCACGATGTATGTATTTTGAGAGAAGAAATAAATGCTATGAGAATATTAGAAAGAAGAGTGAGAGGTAGAGTGTCCATCCTAGGGTATTAGTTAAACAGGATCATAACCTTGTGATTTTCCACCAATTTGGATGATTATGATACTTTTGGATGTATTTTTCCTAAAATCCAGTAGAGTGAAAATCTAACAGAAATATGGGACATCTATAGTGGTTCTGTAGAAACCTAGGGTAGACAGTTAGTGAAATTACATCTAGACAGAATTAGGGTGTGAGAGGGGTATCTTCCACACTATATCAACTGAGATTCAAGAGTTTGACTAGAATAGGTAGTATTAATAGTTGATATTGTTCTTATGGGAAAGAGTACCCACAATAGTAGAGTGGTGCACCTAAACGGAGTCGTTCTGCATCATAGGGGAGTGGGGCTTGACAGTTTCATGAAATGCAACCTACACATGTGGAAACAGAGGTCAAACCAACACTTGTGAGAGGTACTATTCTTGTATCATTTTCATTATCTAGATCCTATTCTGATACCAATGCCTCTCATTACATTATATATTCCACAATTGATAAGGGTTTGAGCCTGAATGTGGAGTTCTTTAGTGGGGTAATGAATAAGAATACACCATTCGGTGTATGGTCAAGAGACATATATTTTTTCAAGAGGTGTTCCCTTGAGATCATGGAGTATTATTTTCTATTGTATCCCTATATCATTGACATGTCAACCGTTTACCTACTATGATTATGGATTGGCTAGTCACATATCAAGACTACATAGATTGTTACCACTAGAGTGTGATGTTTAAATCTCAGATGGGTTATAGTTACTTTCATTGAGGGGACTGGGATATCCAGGTAGGAAGAGCATGGAAACTATATCAGTAAAAAGGGGAGCTTGCGTCATAGGTTTCCAGTCTCTTTTTAGATTATGGAGGAATAAAACATGAAATATTTGCAACAATAGTGGAATAGTTTCAGGATGTTTTTCCTGCTGAGTTATTTGGGCTGCCACCTGAGAGATACTTGTAATTCACTTTTGAGATAATGTTGGGGGCTTAGACAGTATCTATTCCACTGTATATAATTTAACTGATATATATTAAAGATATCAAAACTTATCTAGAGTAATTGAAGGATAAGTGATTTCTTTATCCGAGTATGTCGCCTTTGGGTTTTCCTATGTTGTTCTCAAATAAGGATGATATGAGTTTGTTATAGTGTGTTTGTTATTGGATGTCAAAAATAATGAATGTGAATAACTGATATTCTTTTCCATGTATAGACCATCATTTTGAGTAGCGGATAGGATCTTGTGTGTTTTCAATGATTGAAATGAGATCAGGGTATCATCAACTAAGATTTCATATGTCTAATATACCTAGGACTGCTTTTAGGAGCAGGTGTGGCCTATATGAGTTTTCTTTTATTCCTTTTGGGTTAAAAAACACATCACTAGTATTTATGGCCAAAATGAATAGGATCACCCATCTGTATATATATTAGTTTGTGGGGGAGTTTTTGATGATATCTTCATGTAATCTAAGACTCGTTAAGATAATTCCCTACATCTTGACCACATCTTGAGTACACTGAGAGGGTATTTTCTATACACCAGGCTATTTATGTGTCAAATTTGGATTGACTAGGTATAATTATTTAGAGATATAATCTCATTGGATTGTGTGGTAGTGGACCCATAGAAGTTTAAGTTAGTGGTATCATGTGTGTAACCAAATAATGTTTTCTATAAACACATCATTTTTGGGTTATCTAGGTACCAATAGATATTCATCTTGGATTTTTTCTATTTGGTAGTGCCACTATATGGATTGACCAAAACGGTGATGAAGATTTAACGGTTGGAATCATGTGATAAGTCCCTATATGTGTGGAATAAAAATTTTACATTAGCAACAATCTGTATCCTACTGAGCTAGGTGACGAATATATAGTGTTTTGTGAAGCGTCCGGGATCAGACATAGAGCTGTATAGATTGAAGGGGATAGAGTTTTCATGTATGGGTCTTGGTATTTGAGGCCATATTAATATAACAATCCTATGAATTACCTTTATCTAGTGTCGGTGGTGAATTCTTTGAAGTGTTGGAAGCATTGTCTATTGGGTGAGTTGTTTACCATGTTTACTGATCACAAAAGTTTACAGTTTATCATCTTACAATGGGATTTATACATCTGAAAGCAGAGATGGGTAGAGTATATGTAGTCATTTGAATTTGGTCTTGCATATAATACCATGAAATAAAATAGTGCAATTTATGATTTGAGATGAAAGACTAATAATCAATAATTTTTGGAGTCTACTATCGAGTGGAAGATGACGACATTGTTAGCTGAGATTCATGTTGGGCTTATGGATAGTCAGGAGTACATGACTCTCGTATTAGTTTATGTTGATTTCATACTTTTGAGATTAATCAAGGTTCAATAGTACAGGGATATGGAGATCTTGGACTCCTGTGAAAACAATAATGGTGGCTGGACTCCTTGAGACAGGTTGATAGATAAATACAAGATCATCTATCGAGAGAATCAAGTTGTTGTGCCTATGAGCAAGCGAGATGAGATCATATTGGAATTTCATTCCGTAAGGTGGCAAGTGCCTCCAGGTGTGACCAAAATGTATTGTGACCTATGATGATAGTTTTTGTGTCCAATAATGAAAAAAAATTGTTGAGTTTGTGATATGATGATACACCACTCTTTGGGTGAAGGCAAAGAATCAAAGACATGGATGTTTTCTACAGTTTTTTCCCATTCATTAATGGATGCGGGATGATGTGGACATGGAATTTGCTATAGGACATCCAAATACACTTATAAATAATGATTCTATCATAGTTTTTTTGTATATATTGACCAATGTAGAAAATTATTACCAATATAGGAAACCTTCCCAGTATAATAGTTGTGAGAACTATATGTTCGAGAGATAGTGTGTAATGACCCAAACATTTAATAATGAAAATTAATATTGATATAATTAAATGTATTATTATGTAAAATAATTATATAAAACATATGAACTTATTTGGTTTTATTTTTCTTTTTTTTAAATATTGTTATGAATAGTTATTATTGCTAATATAGCTGGTGAATAGTGATCACATGATTAGTATATATATAGGGATTTTACAAATCCAAATTACTGAGACAAAGGAAGTGATGACCCAATCCAGTAGAAATGCTCCATACTATGCCCATTTTTCATATCTCGAAAAGGAGGTGGTGTCACTTGGATTTTCTCTTTACCAATCCCAAGATGATCATCAACACAAAAATATTGGATGGAACCGCCTATGGGGGAAGTGGAAGTAAATAGAGATTATGACCTAAGTGATGTTATCTGAGCCACCCCAAGAGTCTGTCACAATCATGCACCACACCCCTAGGTCTTATATAGGTTTTATAAGGGGTTATGTATAAATACCCTAGTACTATGATTATGTGCTTTAGTTTTGTATAAATATTATACAGTCATTTTATTATTGTTACTTTGGAAATAGTTTTTAAATCCAAAATAGTATTTTTAGTAAATATTAAATTAAGAAATATATTTGGATGAATTAATGGATTTTTGAATTAAATAATTTTTTAATAAAATATTATTACCAAATTAAGATTTATTAAACATAAATGACCATATAATTTTTATAAATACAATTGTAATTTTTATTAAGGATTGAATGCTCTTTTTGTCAAAACCCATGAATTTTCGATAAATATAGGTTTTTTATTTATAAGTAAAATTCAAATATTTAGAAAATTATTTAGATAAAATAAATATTTTTTTGGAATTAGGATTTCTGAATTATCCAACGGAGGTTTTTTCATTGTTTTTTGAGATAGTCAAATTTTTGTGTAAAAGCTATATACTATTTAAATATATAATGTGATTTATGACATCATAATTACATGGTAGGGATGTAATAAAATACTATATATTAGGTGTTCAGTAAACATATGTTTTACCTTTAATATAATTTCATTTTTGGTTTTTTTGATTTATTTTAAAAAAACCTTAGTAGACCCTCTTAGCCATATAAAATATCATAACATTTAAAAATTATTTCCTTGACAGCGTGACTCACCACCACACAATAAAGCCTAATATTTTAAAAATTTTGGCCATTTACATTATAAAATAATTTTTTTCACTCTCCCTTGGGAAAAACCATGGGAAAAACCCATGGGGTTTTTTGTGGTCTTGATTTGTATAATGTGTAGTGTCCAAAACCTAAATAATGAAGAATTACCTCTCTTTTCCTATATAATCCAACTCAATATCACACTTCTCTTCACTCGAAACCCTTGGATAATTTCTCTACTCTGCACTACACTCTCTATAATCCTCCAAATGTGCCTCAAGATCCCAATAATCCACTTTCAAGCACCTCCCAATCCATTTGGATCACACTTTCAAGTAAAGGGTTTTCTTCCACTCTCATTTTTACCCAAATATCAATATGATGTTATACCATTTTTTCAATTAAAAATGTAGGGGTATGATTTCACACCTCCCCCATACATCCATCTTATATTTTAATGATGATATACCCCTTTATATCTCATTAATTACTCTCATGTACACTCATTTCCATGCCGAAATTATGTAAGGGATTTCTCTCTACCCATTTACATTCAAGAACTTATTTTGTATTATGAATCTAAATACCATTACATATATTGGGAAATGTATCTATATGAACCCATTAATATCAATTTCTATAGATATTATGAGACACCCCTTTCTCTATCACCAACCATTTTTTTTTTGAGTTCTTGTATCACGTCGTTATGTTGCTAAAATTGCATAATTATTTTCCATGCCAAAGTCATTGTGTAGTGAATACCTTGCACATTTATCTTTCAAGGGTATTGATCATTATGAAATTTTACTTATTTATTGTAATGTTTCATTAATTAATTCCATATTCCTTTATCTTGGAATAAATAATTATGTTTAATGAATTCATGTTATATGATTCTTGTGGAACACTTATGCATGAAATTAAGTGATTAATAAGGGTATTCCCTAATATTACTCCAATGCATTGTGTAAAGACTAGTATCATGATATGTCTAGTGAAATAAGGGTTTAATCGTGATAATTCATGTGAAATGATAGTTTACTCATTATCCATGTGCAATGAGCTTTGTCTCATGCTTATATAATGTTTATTGTCATTGCAAGATTTTCATGTTATGATAATCATGCTATTTCATGACTTTATGTTAATTTTAATTTTATGATCCATGAGTATACATATTTCCTAAAATGTATTATATTATTCATTTTATGCCTTTTTTACTCACTTACTAGGCTTTATAGGTCACTATTTTCTTACTCATGTTTTCTGGTTATCCCATTCAATGTAAACTATGAAGGAATGTTTTCATGTAAAAGAAGTTTTCAATAAATATGTTGGGTTTTATGTTCTAAGTTGTTATGTAATATTATTAATTTTCCATTATACTAGAACTGTTGATCCTTAGATTTGTCTTATGTTCAAATTAATGTAATAAGACATGTTTATGTGTTTAATAAAGAGAAGTGTTGTTATATAGTGTGTCTACCTGGGATGCCATGGACTATAGTTTCATAACATTAATAATGTTTTACTTCATGCTTCTTGTATAACCTGCATAATTTACTTTTTACAAAACTATTATTGATTATGGATTTACATCCATAAACATAAGGTTAGTCTAAATGTACTACACAGGTGATTAAGGATATATTGGGGGCATGTTTGCTTGACTTTGGTGGGTCATGGAAGAAATTCCATGATTTGGTGTAATTTTCCTACAAAAATAGTTATTAGGAAACTATATATATGGAACCAAATAAATCTATTTATGGTAGGCCATTTAGATCACCTCTATTCTATATTAAGGTTGGTGAGCCATACTTTTTGGGGCATAGTCTCATGGGGGAGATAACGAAACATGCATAGTTGATTAAAAAATGAATGGATATGATTCAGAGTAGGTTGAAGTCATATGATAATAGATATAGATGACCGGTAGAGTTTATATAGTGTGATCATGTATTCCTTCGAGTGTCACCAAGTTTTTTTAACCATATGATATGGAGGCAGGGCATGTTGGCAACATGGTTTGTTAGACCATTTGAGATAGTGGAGAGAATCGGGCTTGCGGTATATCAAATTGATCATCTATATAATTACAATGTTATGTATGATGTTTTCCATGTATCACAACTATAGACGTATCAACCTAATCCTTCTCCTGTGTTTAATGTTGATTGAAATGACCTAGAGAGATATGCATCCTTTGAGGACTATCTGATACGTTTGGTAGATCGTAGTGATAAATTTTTGAGTGGTAAGATCATGATGATATTTTATGTAATATGGAAACATGGATATGTGTAGAATGATATATGGGAAAGGAAGGTAGATATGTAGGATCGGTGGCCTGATCTTTTTTTACTCAAAATTTGAGAGAGGATTTGGAATGCATTTTCAGGATGATCTGTTATAAGGTGTGAAGATTATAAGATTCTTTTTTTCTACATGTATAATGCATTTTAAATTTTACATTATTATGGGTTGTTTTGAATTTAATTTTAGGCTTAAATTATTTCCCAACCTAAAAAATTTACACCCAATGATAGTTGATTTCACCACATGAATACATGTCATGAATATAGTTTTTTCCTCATGAAATCATGACACAAAAGAAGATTACATCACCTGTAAGTGTCTATCACTATGTGTGGACATGTCACGAAATTGGATTACTACACATGTAATTAGATGAAACCGTATTTAAGATTACACCACATGTAATTATATTACATGAATTTTAATATTCATTTATTTTATTCAAAAAGGTTCGATAGGATTTCACTCAGGAAAAGAGGGAAATGAGTTTTGATTCTTACACGACATGAAGTAGAAATTCACAGCCTATAATTTTGATGAACAACAATTTAAAAACTCATATCCAACATCACATAAAACTCCGCACACACCTTCATTTGATATAGATTCTCCACACACAACCATTTTTGACTCAAGATGTCCCATGCCCCAACACATTAGTCTGAAACTCCAATGTGCACTAAAATATTCAACTGAAGACACTCCACACACATCCCCCTTGGATGCAAGTCTACATATGTTGATTTTTGGGAGTCCTTTTTGATCAAGAAGTTATTTATCATTTGATAATAGATAGTTGGACCAAGATTATTATGGTATGCTTTCTTATTATTTATTTAATTCCATATCAATTTCTGATGGAATATTTGGTTCAAATTAAATAGAAAATAGAAGATGGTTTCTATTGTATGTGTAGTGTTCTTTAACGGCTTCCTCCTCTATCAAGTATTTAGAGGTATATCCCTTTCTTCATCACATTACTTATAAATTATTATAAATTTTGGGATATTTTTTTGTGATCATTATTCATCACTTTTCTTGAGGTGGGTGGTGCAATTTCTAAATCCCATCGATTTGATTTGTTCTCATATAGGCAATTTATATGATTACTAGATTAATTTCAGAATTCAGACCACTAATTGAATTAATTAATGTGGTAAAATAATTAGTCATTAATGTTATTTAATTTTGGGCTTTAGGGATTGTTGAATAAGATAATTAATCGTTACAATTAATTATCATTGGATTTAGATAATCAATTCATGAACTTAAATGAGAAATAAAGATGTTTAATTGGTAGATAAAATATCAATTCAAATGATTGTGAAATCAGGATAGTTAAATATCGTTTTAATTATAATTTATTATTTTCATAGATAATAAATAATTGGTTATTTAATTAATGACTGTTGATATTTAAATAATTAATTTATTAAAGAGTTAACTACCAAGAAATTTATGTTGTTAATTAGTTGTTGAATTAATTAATGGACTTGATTGATTAATTTATGAATTAGTTAGTGGAAGATATTTTGGTTGTATGAAATGGAATTTTGTACTTATGGGATTTGGGGTGGTTGGATGGGATTTATATACAAATAATATAAATAAATGAATGTTGTTTTGGGTGTTATACATGGAATTTAACACTGATGGGGTTTGGGGTTTCTAGACACAATGTTCTACACCGATGATAGATCTATCTGTATTGTTAAGAACTATGGTGTTAGACATGGTGTTATATACTAATGATAAATAATAAAAAATGGGATTTTTGATGTTAGATAAGAAATTATACAATGAGAAGGTTTTGGGTATTACACACAACATTCTACACCATTAGGATTATAATTATTAGACTTGGCATTCTACGCTAAAGATAGATATGTATAGAAATTATTAATTGAATGTGTGACATGATTAAAACATGATATTATAATGTGATAAATATTCAATTGTAAATTTTAATAATTTTATTTATTTAAATATATACCCCTACTATTGACTAAATCTGTTTTAGATGCCATTGGTGGTGGCCTACTAAGTCATAAGCATACCATATGCAGGCTACCATATTGATACCTGAATAGATTTTTTGTTTTCTAGATAGGTTTTCAGTAAGGACACTATGTCATATGGCTATGTTGGGATAGATCATGGTTGATAGAGAAATAAATGGTTCAAGGCCTACTTTAGATTCATTGGTTTCATTGTTTTCTAGTTCATAATTTTGAATTTGAGATATACAATAGCATGGCATGCTTTCTACTTCTTTTGGATATTATATTTACTACTTTGTTATCATGAGTTATTATTTTCGTTATATTTATATGTTTTCTTCTATTGTCAAATAGATTTTTTCACAGTTTTTTACACTATAAAAGAGGGTATAGTCTACCCATGATTGACTTACCAGACCCTCACTGCTAGTCTGTAGCCTCTGGTGTATAAGGAGGCACGACTGAGTTTAGGTGGTGGTTCGTCATGGGAAAATGGAGTGGGAACCCATATGAGGACGTTATAGTAGAAGCATTATCATATAATTCTATATCCTATAAGATGAAAAATCCATATCATTAATAGTATATGGTCATGCATCATATTTCTATGTCACATTCAAAGTAGAATAACGAAGTACAATCTTTTCCACATAGACATACAACATGGTCAGAGGATTAGACCCACCACCTTTTGAATCATCGGTAAAAACCTGTGAACCCTTGCCTAGATTTGATCCTACATTTTTATACATGGATATCCTTTAAAAATTCTCCACATAACCTAACTGTTAAAAATTATGTAATGTATTTTTAGCCGTCAAACATTTAGGCTTGGTATGAACATTCCATTCTCATTGATAGAATATAAACTGCTATCATCCTAATGAATCATCTAAAGCTGCTCTTGATGATCACAGAAACCATAGTTTTTCATTTTATGGACAAAAGAGACATCCTAGATAAAAACTAAAATAACCAATGATTTTCCCAAACCTATATTTCTATCTATGTATACCTTAAAAAATGTTTCTATGTTAGATACCAAAATGAAGATATAAATATATATGATAATAATCACTAAATGAGTATCCAGACTTAATCCCAACTCAATCCTGCAAGCCTTAAGGTACTCATTGTTGACTAAAATAAGTTCCAGATGCACCATATATGAATAATGATTGGAATACTCGAAAAAAATTCATTCCCATATTATTCAAGGTCAGAAAATCCTAGGTCATAACCACACATAAAATCTAAAGGTAAAACTATTGATTGAAGATATTCTTGATAGAATTATAGGTAATATACTCATGAATAAAAGCATGTACAATAGTTTCCCACAATTTCCTTGTTTTCCTTAAACAATATACTTATAGAAACCCATTGTAGCTTCCTCAAGATACAATACAAAGTTGAATATCCTTTAAATCTACTCAATATAATCATGAGATTCCTAGTGTCTTTTATTACCCTATAATACTGGTGTATAATTGATAGTTAAATCATATCCCAGATCCACTAAACGTCTACGGCTTCAAAAATCCACATGAGCCAGATTATAAATTGGAAGGATTGAAACTTCTACAAAAAATATGGTCAACTGGAGGATTCTCATAAGGATATTATCACTCAAATTCCACTCTCAGATATGAAATAGAACTTTTCAAAAGAAATATATGTAATGAATAATACAATTACCAATCACCTTTAGTGTATATTCTAAAATAGAGACAAAATTCAAGAATTCGTGTATAATATTTAAAAAGTCAATGATTAAAGTTAACAATGAAATATAAAAATATAAAAATAGTAATAAGAAATTGTTCCAATTAAATGATCTCTACAACCATTTCATTCCAATGACATCAAATATCCGGTCTAAAATAATAGAAATAATTGGATGCCCATGGAAACTCATGTTCATATTTGGATGTGCAATAGTTAATAATGCTCATACACTTTCTACTTTAATTACAACAGTCCTCAATAAAATCATGAAAATCCCCATAACCAACCTTAGGCAGTGTTAACTGACTTTATGCTATTATTCCCATCAATAAAATTATATAACAAACCTACTCAATTATATTAGACACGACACCTATGTGAGATCGTCAAAGTGGTGTGGTTTCATGCAATTATGAAAACAAGTCATAAATATAGATGAAAAAATAAAAACAACTAGATTAAAAATAAATAAAAAATAATATGATCAATATTATCCAATCAAACCTAGCTAATGTATAATTTCTTATGTAAAATTAAACAAAATGTCCCCATGTGACTAACCATCACCTCCAAACCACCCTGCTATGAACGAAATTAAGAAAAGAAAAGTTAAAATGCTATATATTTACCTTCTCTTTTCATTAGTCTTGAAAAAAATTTCTATAATAACCCAAAGGAAACATTCTTTTCTAAGATAAAATCTCAGTATGATACCATCACATAGTAAATTCTTGGTGAAATAACAATAATACAACATTTCTATCTTAAAAAATAGTATTATATAAAATTTTCATAAATCCAACCCCATTTTAAATATTTTTACTTTGGATTTTCATAAAATAATTTGATGTTCAAGATTGTTGAAATATGAAATGTATAAGTGAAACCACGTGAATAAATATTTATATACCATAAGGTATGTGAGATATTCCAACATGAGAAACCATGTCACACCACATCATATAAAAAATCAATTATCAATAATACATAAAATAATTCATCATGAGAGAATCATACCATAAAATGAAAAGAAATCAGTATTGAGCCCTATGATATGGGAATATGTAATAGACATAAATGATCATAAAGCCTTAATATTGTGGTATCAAATAATATATAGTCTGACTACTATCCATTTATATCTCCAAAGTATCCCTTTATGCGATGACACACATTAGGGTCGCCATGTAACTTTCCCAATGCACCCAAGGTTCCCATTGTTCCAAATTTCTCAAAATACATTTAAAAAAACATGAAAATTTATAATACATTTTCAAATATAATCCATTCCATTTCGGTTTTTGAAAACCTATTTTCAAATCAAAACCATTATTAAATAATTCAATCCAAAACATAGTGTGAAAATTTTATTTAAAACGAAAACCCTTCTAAAAATATGTATCATTTCAATAAAACAAATGAAATGAAATATAACTTCTATTTATTGAATGAAAAAATGAAATTTTTAATAATGATAAGAATGTTATAGAATAAATCACTTTTATTTAAAGACATACCACAAAATTGGTGTATAACAAAACAACTTTAAAAAATAGATACTAGAGTATATTATATTAGCTCTTCTTGATCATATATCGATAAGAAAGGGGAATGGATCTCTTAGAGGTGGATCTAGCAGCTTAAACATGGACATGATGATTTGAATTCATAGATTAATGGGCTATTTAACCTAATTTAGTACATTGGATGTAGTATTTGGGGCATTATTTCCTAGTTTAAATTGGTACATTATACCTAGTAGAGTTTCTTTTGAAATATATAATATGTTGTTTCATTTACTTCTACATTATTAGTGGAAATATCATTCCCACAATAATTTTTTATGATGCCACATGCTAGTCACTAACCCATGGGGATTGGTAACTCCCTTCAGGCTATGTCAGGGATGGCTCAGTTATCCGGTTACTAGGTTACCCAGGTTGGTTCATGACATTTATTATGTAACATATTTGATTATTGTTTATCTCTGCAATATTAATCATGTTTTATTTATTATATTTTTCATTCAGATGAATTGTTTCCTTTTTAAGAATATAAAAATAAATATTAATATTTTTTCTTTCACATGTTCTCGAAAAAGTGAACCATGAATTATTTTTAGCTATATACAAGAAAAATATAATAATTTAATAACTATAATTGTATAGTGTATTAAATTTCATAAATTTTTAATATAAGAATCATGTATTTATGTCATCTATAAAGATTTCTAAATTATAAATTCACATGGTATGTTATAACTTACAAATTATTCCAAAGTATTAATATAAACTCTTTCTATTAGATATTGGAATTAGGGTTGATATAGTTGTATCAATGAATGATTATTGGGAACCTCAAAACTATATTCGGGAGGAAATATTGATAAAAATGACACAATTATGATAATCTCCTAAGAAAATGAATAATTTATAGCAGAAACCCATTTTATATATGATGAATATTTTATTATTTAATATTATTCAGGTTATCAGATATTTCATTATATATTAATTTTTATAAATGGATTCTATTGGAAGGAGAGAAAATGAAGTCAAAACAAAAAATGTATGTAAGGATTCACCGTTTGATCAAGTCAATGATGTGACTGAATATTATTTTAGAGATGATTATATAATTATAGTATTGGGTTAGTTGACTCATACCATGATTAATAATCATTCCAGAAAGGATAAACCTACTGATCCCCAATTTAGAGAAACAATATTGGGCCCCCTAATACATCAACAACCTACATCATTCAATTAGATTAATAATACATTAATAGCTAAAAAATGTATCGAGTCCATGGAATAGATTTTCTTTCTTATTGATATATTGAAGGGGATAATGTGATCATTGATATTTTCATCAAAAGAGAGATATTGATTTTTTTTCATTATCTAAAAACACTAATGATGTGTAGAACCTAGAGTCAATGTAATAGAATATTATCAAGGAATATATTTATGAGTAAAATATTCCTTATGATAGAATATCTAATATGTAATGGAAATTTCATGATATATTAAAAAAGATATAGGAAAATATAGATAAATTTAAATCCAAAATTTCCAGGTTAGAAACTAATACTTTGTATTTTTATTTAATCTAAGAAGTAATATTGATCAATTATTTGATTGGATAAAAACAATCCCTTAAAAATTATTATACACTCAATAATATTTTATATACAGATATGTTGTATCATGTTCAATAATGATAGGGAATTAATTCTATATGTATTTTTTATTTTGTATAAAAAATAAAAGATGCAGGTAACTGGGAACAATGATAAAAAAATATGAAGGGGAAAATTTAATAATATTAATTATTTTAAAAGAATCCCCATTGAACATTCTTGTAGGGAATTGGATTTTTCTCTATTTTTTTAGATAAAGGCCATCAAGATCATGATTTTATCTGAGTAGATGAAGTATCTATGTCCAATTCATCAATAGTATGGTTATGGGGAAATATGCAAATTAATTCTCTGAACATCAAAGGAATTTATCTCAATAAATTTAAAGGGTCCAAGGCTATTAATATGTGGAAACAACAGCTAATGATTATGTTCCTAATGATATTTTTCACAATTTTAATGATTATAACAGTAATGATAGTTAATTTTCTATTTCTTTATAGATATTCATAGTCATTTATGACATCCATGTTTTCCAAATAATATAATGATTTACCTAGAAAATTATTAATGGAGTTATCAATAATGAATCTTAATTTATATATTATTATTAGAAGGATATGTTAGTTACTCAACATTTTTATACATAGATATAAAAAAATTAAAAAATGGTTATTTTACCCGTGGTTGATTTTGATATAATCTATTTTATAGATTCGAATTAAAATTAAAATGAAAAAATAAATTTCTATGTGATGAAATTTACAATTCATCATGTAGATCTGGAATCCATTATTTTTTAGAGGAATCATATTTATTTGAGTTGTGTCGAAATCCACTATGAGTAGTTATATTTTGTTAAATTTATATAGAATAATAGAACTGAATAATTTGAATTTGAAAGGTATCCTGAGAATATATAATGAACATAGTTTTCATCAATATATGGAGGTAATTCCAAAAAAACTAAATTGAAATCCACAAGAGAATGAAGCAAATTTTTCTATAGATCTCATCTTCGATGAAAAATAAATATCGAAGACTATACACCTGGGGATCATTCCTGGAATAATATAACTGGAAAATAATTGAATGAGTTGTGTGATTAGGAATTTATATTCCATAGTGTTTCACAATTGGGTACTGATAATCTTTTTGTTAATATATAATATGGTTTTGTGTGGTTCTTTATTAATATATGAAACCAATTCTATAAAATTATAGAAGAAGTATCATCTGTCCATTATTATTGACTTTTTCAATCTACATTAACATGTTCATTAATTTTTTAGCATTTATCATTGTTCTCAGTGTCATCCATTTTCGGTATATAGGGAGAATATTCCAAAGATGGAACTTTATAAAATATATAGATATTATGAATTTATAATAATTTCATTAGGATTGACAAATACACCCTCTATTTTTATGTGTATATTGAATTTAGTTTTATATTATTAACCTAAAAATTTAATTATGGTATTTGTTTATAAAATAATGGTATCCTCTAATATCTATGAGAATTATATGAATCCTTTTTGAATCCTTTTTGAGACATTTACTAAATAGTAATTTTATGAAAGAAATGTGAAATATGGCTTCACAATGTTTTTTTATCACCATTATTACTCTATGGATGGAATATCAGTTGATCCATTAAATAAAATGGTAGTTAAGGGATGGAAAATTCCATTTTATATAGTTGAGGTATATAGTTTCCTTGGATTATTAAGATTTTGTGGAAGAGTTCTTCAAAAGGTTTCTTAATTATATGACATGTTAACCATGATGATATGTAAAGGGGTTAAGATCATATGGTCACAATAACATAGAAAATTAATAATTAATAAAATATTGTATTGGTAATTGTACCAAAATTTACATTATCATCAAGAGTGTATGAATTTGTATTTTTTAGTGATATATGAAGGAATTGGCAGGAAAGTTTACTTATAAATAACAATAGAGTTTATACCTATGAATTGATGAATTTAATGAATCATTAATTGAAATAACCATCACATGATATTTTTTGATTTTAATACTTTCCTTGAGTAATTGGTGGAATTGAAATTATGGCTAAAATAGAAAATATATATATCACAATAGATATAAATACATATTCTCACAAAAAGGAAACTGAATGACGTAAAGGATATGGCTAAAAATACTAAGGGATTATCATTTCTTAATATACTACCACTAATGTAATGAAAATAATGAAAATAATGAAATAAGTAGTAATTGTCATAGAGTTTTAATGAATATTAGGATGAAAAAGATACTATATTCATCAATATATTAAAGTTTCATATAGGAATAACTAATTAATTAGATACATCAAATCTATTCCAAATCCAGGATAAACAGTCCTTATTAGAGGAAAAAAAATGTTACCATTTTGATATTAGGAATATTTTAATGAAATTACATTTGTAAATTTTGGGATTATTGAATACATCATCTATGAAGACCATATAAAAATATTTGGAAAGTGTATTTTTGTTACACTAATTCCTGATCTAAAGATAGAATTATTAAGATAACAAGTCAATCAAAATTCAATATACACCCTTGTTGCCCAATATGTATCAGGATATGAAGGTGAATTTTTAGTAGGATAGTAATTATAAGGCCCCAGCCTTAAAACCTTACTTAATCTTGAGATATTACAAGATTACTCATTGAGGATCTTTTCGGGTTTAGAGTTTTAGAGAATTAGATCATAAAACTTGCATTACATCCCACATATAAACAAAGTGGTTACATAAAGATGGTATTCTTTATTCCCATCAATGGAAACATATTTGAAATAAAACATGGATTCTTTCTTGACACTTCCTTGACACTATCATCATATCATGTACCTTTCCCTTGACCTGTGAAAAACATTTCAAAAAAACTTGGGATGAGCCTAAAAAGCTCAGTATGGGATATAAAAACATGGAAAGGAAACATGAGTTCATATATACATAATAATGAAATCATTCTTTACCCATAAAACATAGGCACTTTAACATACCTCATAAAATCATTAATAAATCATAGAAATCATAAGACATAAAGGTAACTTGAGGCATTCATAACATTCTTACGTAGGGAGTAACCCTCTTGGTTACGTTTGGAATACCCATCACAGTATATTTCCTAAATCTCTTCGGAGAAACTTTAATGTTTCACTCCTTCGCGTTACCCAATGCATTGGAGAGCTATATCGGGCTCACCCACCCTTAGTTTATCACGGAACCACTCGTCTTCATAATAATGCCCAAGAACCTCAACATAATCATATCACATAAAACATGCATAAAGGAAACATAACATTTCCACCTTTCAAAAACAAGATATCAATACAACACATTGATATAAAAACATTATGAAAACAATTTTCAGTACCAAATTGAATGAAATGTAAAACATGGTATTTATTTTTCTTCTAAAAAGAAGGTATGGCTTGTAGAGGAAGCCGAAACTCAAATAATGGTCACGGCGGTGGAGAAGTCATTGTCGCCGCATACGTACGACAAAAACATTCCCTTTTTTCGTTTAGTAAACGCTTCGTATAAAAAATATTCCTTTTGAATAAACGTAAAAGTCAAAGGGGTTTATACCCCGTATAAAAGATGGTTGTGTATAAAACAGAATATGCCTCAATGAAAGGAGATTGAGACGAAGTCCCATACCTCGTATCCGACTTGACTAGACCGTTCTTTAATCTCCTGAATAATAAACTTGAGTTAATATCTACTTGCTTATGAACCTTTTTCAAGTTAATTATTCATTTTATACCATTTTATGATCATTATGTAATCATTTAAGTTAATAATGTTCATTTTGTCGGTATTTGGTTCTTAAGTCAAAAATAGACTTCTTACACTAACATGTTGTTAATTTGGTCAAAGGTTCATTATATCCAGAATTATATTAATGATTTGGATAACATATATATCATATATATTCATCATATACATGTATTTATAATATTACATCACATTTAGAGGTATGAAATGAAATGCACCGTTCATGGAGACGGTAAGTCGTACGTACGCATGAACACTACTTCCATTTCTATTTCGTATTTTCAGGAATAGAATCATAATTATATAAGAGAATATTATAATTCCAGTATAATAACATATATAATATCATTAACTTTATCCTTTACACATCCCGCATATGTTATTAACGAATCAAATCACTTTCAGGGGGCGGTAGTCCGCACTTCCTAAAATGAAGATATCGTGTTTACCCATAATGGAAACGATAAAGGTATGCCCAAAATGAAAAAAAACAGAAGCTTAAGTAATGAATAAACATATTATATATCATATATAAAAATAGTGACATTATAATGTCCACCTTTGAAGGTGTTAAATGAGTATTGAACAATCATCGTTTCGGGAGGCAGAATTTTGCCATCCATGGAAACCGTATGTCCTTTAACCATTTGATGTAGTTGTGTGAGATTTTAGCTCAAATAAATCTTATAAAAACATCCTAGTATATTTAAGATACTGGTTTTGTTACAAAATAAGTAAATAAAAAGATTTTATGGGGTTGGAGAAGCAAAATAAAACAAATGAACATGAGAGAATGAATTACCTTTAAAAGTTTAAATCCTTTTGATTTGATCATAAAGGCTTCCTTTGAAAGGATTATGCCCAAAGGGAATCCTCTAGGATGCGTAGAGGGATGTGGAGAGAGTAAATGGGCAGGGTTTGGCCGAGCCAAAGGCTTGAGGAGTGTGTGAAATGAGGTAGAGGTGGGGGCCTTTTATAAGAGGAGAGGAGGGGCACTTTTGGAAAGTAAGAAATATTACTTTATTTGAAATTGTTTTTCGGTTTTAAAAGGTCCCACATTGATATAATTCGTGGATAAGGTGATAAAGGTTCGAAATCCACCCATCCAATAAGTTTTGGACATGTGTAGGTCATCGAGTATACATTATGTTCTCATTTTATTTAAATCGTCATATAATGATTTCATCACTGCATCATTATGATGTCATAAATAATTTAATTTATTTAATGTCTAAAAATTATAAAAAATTTACTATGAAGTAGGAAATATTTATATCTTTCCAATTACTATTTATAATAAAAAATCTGACTTGTATAATCCCACTTAAAAATTGTTTTAGTAAAACATATCATGTTTGTGTCATTTTTACTTTTACATTAAATAAAAAGTTATTTATGTCATTTCCCAACCAAAGTGGCTCCATGGGGTCCCCAAGATGACCCATGGCTTGTCTTGGTCGGCCATTACACATCCAATGAGGTTAATACATGTTTCAAGTTCATTTCATGTTATTAAAACAATATTTTTACCTTAAACTACACTAATTACCTCTAATCGCGATTAAAAACTTAATAAGTTACTATTCACCAATAAATTGTTTTTATCCCATTGAACCACATTTTACTTCTTAATGAAAACCATTTATGTTGGATTTTTGAAATTCAAAACACAAAGATGGAAAAATTTCATTTAAACGGAAAAATCAGTTTTTATAAGTACCACTTAGTGGTGTCATTATTCATCAAAAATTGATGTTTTTCAGAAAAATCCCAAAAATTCACCCTAAGCTATATTTGTTATTCTGAAATCAAAAATGAAGTCTATTTTACAAAATTCAAAACATATAAGTCACATTAATTAATTTAATAATTAATTCCCGTTGTCAGAGCAAATAGCATGTTTTTATGAAACAATAAGTACCAAAAGATTGACACTGGTTTAAGTCTGATTTCAAAGTGAAATTAATTCCAACGACCACTATTGGATTTAATGGTAAAAATATATTCTAATTTCACTTTAAAACCAATTAAAAAGATAATATAATCATATAAATAAATTAGATTAAAAATAGGTTTTGAATTAAAATACAACATTTTTCACTATTCATTTAAAAATGAACTTTATCGGAAAATACCAAAAATTCACACAAAGTAAATTTTGATGTCCCAATCATAAATAATAATTATATTTTGACAAAAATAGCTTATAAAATTGTCAAAAGATAGATTTAAAAAGGGTTTTCCATCAAAAGGCAGTAAAACAATCTTTTAAGAATATTAGTGTATTTCATGCTTAAGATTGGATTTATTTTCATTTTAAGCCTCTAAAACACTATCTAATTCATTAATAGACATATATAAAAATATATATTATTCATTACTTACTTGGGAAGTTACATCCTTCCCCCCTTTAGAAAATTTTGTCCTTGCAATTTATTTACTTATCGAATAAATGGGGGTACTTATCCCTCATTGCATTTTCAGATTCCCATGTTGCCTCTTCAATCATGTGGTTTTGCCACAAAACCTTTACCTGGTAAATCAACTTATTCCATAACACATTCTCCCTATGGTCAAGAATCTGGACCGGTTGTTCCTCATAAGATAGGTTCTCTTCCAGCTGAACTAGCTCTGGACTCAAAACATGAGATGGATCTGGCATATACATTCTCAACATCGAAACGTGAAAAACATTGTGTACCTGAGATAAACTCGAAGGTAAAGCCACTTGGTATGCAACTGATCCAACTCTCTCCAGAATTTCATATGGTCCAATGAACCTTGGACTCAACATTCCTTTCTTACCAAATCTCATCACACTTTTCCAAGGAGAAACCTTGAGAAAAACATGATCACTTACCTCGAAAGATAGATCCTTCCTCCGGTTATCCGCATAACTCTTCTGCCTGCTCTGAGCTGTTCTAATGTGTTTCTGAATCAACTGAACTTTTTCTGCCATCTCTTCTATCAATTCTGGTCCCATCAACTTCCTTTCACCCACTTCATCCCAGAAAGCTGGAGTTCGACACCGCTTCCCATATAATGCCTGAAATGGTGCCATCTGTATACTGGAATGAAAACTGTTATTATATGAAAATTCAACCAAAGAAAGATGTTGGTCCCAACTTCCCTAATAATCCATAGAAAAAGCTCGTAGCATATCCTCCAATGTCTGAATTGTTCGTTCTGACTGCCCATCTGATTGATAATGAAAAGCGTTACTAAAATTTAATTCAGTACCCAACGACTTTTGAAGGCCTTTCCAAATGTTAGAAGTGAACCTAGGATCACGGTCAGATACAATGGAGAGAGGAACTCCATGTAACCTAACTATCTCTTTAAGATACAAACGGTAAATATGATCAAGAGTGAATTTATCTCGTATAGAAAGGAAATGAGAAGATTTTGTCAAGTGATCAACAATAACCCAGATTCCATTATTACCTCGAGATGTCTTCGGTAATCCAACAACAAAGTCCATGGATATATTCTCCCATTTCCACTCTGGAACTGGTAAAGGCTGAAGCATCCCTTTCGGTAACTTCCGCTCTACTTTAACCTGCTGACAAGTCAAACACTTCACAGTAAAATCAGCAATATCCCTTTTCATTCCATCCCACCAGTAATACTCCCGCAGATCTCTATATATCTTAGTACTGCCCGGATTAACTGAAAACAGAGAACTATGAGCTTCACATAACAACTCTCTCTTCAACTGTGAATCACAAGGCACACATAACCTCTTCCCAAACCTCAAAACACAATCATTATCAATGTTCAATTCAGGCAACTTACTTTTCTGAACCAGCTCTACCTTTTTCTGCAACTCGCTGTCTTACTTCTGTGCTTGCTTGATTCTGTCTGATAGAGCAGATTTCACTCATACCTGAAACAAAATAGAAGGAATTCCTACACCAACAACTTCTATGCCAAAGTTCATCAAATCAAAAACCAAAGGATATTGTTCCAAACGTAGCATGGTTAATGAAGCATTACGTTTTCGACTAAAATCATCAGCCACTTTATTTGCTTTTCATGGATGGCAATAAATTGTACAATCATAATCCTTAATTAATTCCAGCCTTCTCTTCTGTCTCATGTTCAATTTTTTCTGAGTGAATATATACTTTAATCTTTTGTGATCGGTATATATTTCACACTTTACTCCATACAAATGATGCCTCCAAATTTTTAAAGCAAAAACAACAGCAGCTAATTCCAAATAATTTGTAGGGTAATTTACCTCATGAGTTTTCAACTGTCGTGAAGCATAAGCAATTACCTGATCATTCTGCATTAGGACGCAACCATGTCCTTTCAATAAAGCATCACTGTATATAACAAAATCACCATTACTGGAAGGTAGTGCCAAAACTGGAGCATTCACCAATCATCTTTTCAATTCCTGAAAACAATCATCACATTCTTTTGTCCAGATAAACTTAACACCCTTCCGAGTTAGCTTAGTCATTGGACTAGATAACCACGAAAAATTTCTAACAAACCATCGGTAATAGCCTGCCAAACCAAGGAATCTACGAATCTCTGTTACATTTGTGGGTCTTGGCCATTCTTCCACAACTTTTGTTTTTGCAGGATCAACAGTTATTCCATCTTTATAAACAATGTGACCAAGGAACGAAATTTGTTGCAACCAAAACTCACACTTGCTGAATTTTCCACACAGTTTCTTTTCTTTTAAGGTTTGCAAGATAACCCTTAAATGTATTTCATGCTCCTCTTTACTTTTAGAAAAAACCAAAATATCATCAATGAAAACCACCACAAACTTATCCAAGAACTCATGGAAAATTCTATTCATTAAGTCCATGAATACAGCAGGTGCATTGGTTAGCCCAAAAGGCATTACTAAAAATTCATAATGGCCATATCTCGTACGGAACGCGGTCTTCGGAATATTTGAATCCTTTACCTTCAGCTGATGGTACCCCGATCTCAGGTCAATCTTTGAAAAAAACTGAGCTCCCTGGAGCAGATCAAACAAATCATCGATATGAGGCAAAGGATATTTGTTCTTAACAGTGATGTTATTCAAGGCTCTATAATCAATGCAAAGTCTCATAGAACCATCTTTATTTTTAACAAATAAAACAGGAGCACCCCATGGTGATGTGCTAGGTCTAATAAAACCTTTCTCTAATAAATCTTGCAATTGCTCCTTCAACTCTAAAAGTTCAATTTGTGCCATTCGATAAGGGGGTTTTGAAATTGGCTTAGCATCAGGAACTAAGTCAACAGTAAACTCAACTTCTCGATCTGGTATTATTCCAGGCAACTCATCTGGAAAAACATCAGGATACTCATTTACCACTGGCACATCATTAATCTGAACAGTTCCTTTATTTTCAACGACGTGTGCAGGGTAACATTCATTTCCATCTTTTACAAGTTTCTCGGCCTCTTGATATGTTATCAAAAGTAAGGGTTCATTCTTGTAAACAAACTGAAAGTCTTTCTGAAAAGAAACTTCTTTAGCTCTACAGTCAATCTTAGCATGGTAAATAGAGAGCCAATCCATACCAAGAATAACATCAAACTCTACTAGAGGTAGAACAATAAGGTTTGCAAGTAGGTTCTTTCCACAGATAAGGATAGGAAGATTCTTATAAATTCTTTTTGCCTCAACATTTCCCCCAGGTGTTTTTACCAAAAGTTCGGGAGTCATTTCTTGAGATGGTATTCCCATTTTAATAGAAAAGGTTTTAGAGATGAGAGAATGTGTAGACCCCGAATCAAACAACACACTGGCATAATCTGAAAAAACAAACAAAGTACCTGATACAAATTCATTTGATGGCCCGACATCTGCTGAAGTAGTTGCAAAGTATTTCACCACCACTTTCTGCTTGTAGTTTAACTTCTTCCAATCACTCAAGTTCTTTGTCGGACACTCGTTTGCATAGTGACCCATCTCATTGCACTTATAACATTTCACTAACTGTAAATCAAATTTGTTCTTACCTTCACCTTGATCCTTTTCAGTGCAATCACGAGCCTTATGTCCCATATTACCACATTGGTAGCACTTTCCAGAATTCAGAAGACATTCCCCAGCATGCCTTTTGCCTCATTTATCACAAACTGGAAACTTAGTTCTCTTACCATCAGACTTTTTTGAAGAATTCTTACCTTTCTCCTGCCACCTCGGTCTCTTCTTCTGCTGGTTGTTATAGAACACTTGGTCATCATCAAACTCCATTTCCACCATCTCAGCACATCGAACAAGCTTTTCATAACATTTAAACTCACGAGAAGCTATTTCCCTTCGATATTTTGGCTTTAATCCTGAGTAAAAACGATTGATTTTACTAGCAAGGTCTCGGATAAAATTTGGAGCATACCTTGCCAATCGAGTGAACCTTTCTTCATAGGCAACCACTGAGTCTTCCTCTTGCCTCAATTCTAAGAATTTTTTTCCATCCTAATTTGAACAGCCTTAGGAAAATACTTCTCAAGAAACATACCTTTGAATTCATCCCAGTCAAGAGCATCAATCTCATCGGCGTCCCTGATATTTTTAACCATAGACCACCATTGATCTGCTTCACCCTCAAAACGGTAAATAGCAAGACTAACATTTTGATTGTCTGAACACCCCCTGACATCAAAAATCTTCTCCAGTGCTTTAGTCCACCCTTCAGCTAGCACAGGGTCAGATGATCCTCTGAATGATGGTGGATGTTTCCTCATGAAATGTTCCACCACTGACATGTTCCTCTGCGGTTGATCTGGATGATCTCGTGCATGGATACCACCACCATTTTTCGCTTGAGTCAACTGCACCATTATTGCAACAAACTGTTCAGTTCCAATTCCGACCATTTCTAGATGCTCATTTGGAAGGTTATTTCCTTCTATATGCCTTCCTAGCACTGCTTCCCTGTTTCCTCTGTGGAAAACCATTCTGAACAAACATTTCTTAGATGAAGCAACATGGTAATCTTCAAATGCTATATCATTTCAAATTTTTTTTGGGATAATCATTTAATAGAATTCTATTTCCTAAAGTTATCTAAATTGACCTTTGATACCAACAATAAGGCCCCAACCTTAAAACCTTACTTAATCTTGAGTTATTACAAGATTACGCATTGAGGATCTTTTCAGGTTTAGAGTTTTAGAGAATTAGATCACAAAACTTGCATTACATCCCACATATAAACAAAGTGGTTACATAAAGATGGTATTCTTCATTCCCATTAATGGAAACATATTTAAAATAAAATATGGATTCTTTCTTGACACTTCCTTGACACTATCATCATATCATGTACCTTTCCCTTGACCTGTGAAAAACATTTCAAAAAAACTTGGGATGAGCATAAAAAGCATAGTATGGGTTATAAAAACATGGAAAGGAAACATGAGTTCATATATACATAATAATGAAATCATACTTTACCCATAAAACATAGGCACTTTAACATACATCATAAAATCATGAATAAATCATAGAAATCATAATACATAAAGGTAACTTGAGGCATTCATAACATTCTTACGTAGGGAGTAACCCTCTTGGTTACGTTTGGAATACCCATCACAGTATATTCCCTAAATCTCTTCGGAGAAACCATAATGTTTCACTCCTTCGCGTTACCCAATGCATTGGAGAGCTATATCAGGCTCACCCGCCCTTAGTTTATCATGGAACCACCCGTCTTCATAATAATGCCCAAGAACCTCAACATAATCATATCACATAAAACTTGCATAAAGGAAACATAACATTTACACCTTTCAAACACAAGATATCAATACAACACATTGATATAAAATCATTATGAAAACCATTTTCAATACCAAAATGAAAGAAATGTAAAACATGGTATTTATTTTTCTTCTAAAAAGAAGTTGTGGCTTGTAGAGGAAGCCGAAACTCAAATAATGGTCACGGCGGCGGAGAAGTCGTTATCGTCGTATACGTACGACAAAAACATTCCCTTTTGTCGTTTAGTAAACGCTTCATATAAAAAAGTTTCCTTTTGAATAAAATTAAAAGTCAAAGGGGTTTATACACCGTATAAAAGAAGGTTGTGTATAAAACAGAATATGCCTCAATGAAAGGAGATTGAGACGATGTCCCATACCTCGTATCCGACTTGACCCGACCATTATTTAATCTCCTGAATAATAAACTTGAGTTAATCTCTACTTTCTTATGAACCTTTTTCAAGTTCATTATTCCTTTTATACCATTTTATGAACATTATGTAATCATTTAAGTTAATAATGTTCATTTTATCGGTATTTGGTTCTGAAGTCAAAAATAGACTTCTTACACTTACATGTTGTTAATTTGGTCAAAGGTTCGTTATATCCAGAATGATATTAATGATTTTCATAACATATATATCATATATATTCATCATATACATGTATTTATAATATTACATCACATTTAGAGGTAAGAAATGAAATGCACCGTTCATGGAGACGGTAAGCCGTACGTATGCATGAATGCTACTTCCATTTCTATTTCGTATTTTCTGGAATGGAATCATAATGATATAAGAGTATATTATAATTCCAGTATAATAACATATATAATATCATTAACTTTATCCTTTACACATCCCACATATTCTATTAACGAATCAAATCACTTTCAGGGGCGGTAGTCCGCACTTCCTAAAATGAAGATATCGTGTTTACCCATAATGCAAACCATAAAGGTATGCCCAAAATGAAAAAAAACATAAGATTAAGGAAAGAATAAACATATTATATATCATATATAAAAATAGTGACTTCATAATGGCCACCTTTGAAGGTGTTAAATGAGTATTGAACAATCATCATTTCGGGAGGCAGAATTTCGCCATCCACAGAAACCGTATGTTCTTTAACCATTTGATGTAGTTGTGTGAGAGTGTAGCTCAAATAAAAATTATAAAAACATCTTAATATATTGTAGATATTGTTGTTGTTACAAAAGAAGTAAATAAAAATAGTTTATGGGGTTGGAGAAGCAAAATAAAACAAATCAACATGAGAGAATGAATTGCCTTTAAAAGTGTAACTCCTTTTGATTTGAGCCTAAAGGCTTCCATTGAAAGGATTCTACCAAAAGGGAATCCTCTAGGATTAGGAGAGGGATGTGGAGAGAGTAAATGGGCAGGTTTTGGTGGAGCCAAAGGCTTGAGGAGTTTGTGAAATGAGGTAGAGGTGGGGGCCTTTTATAAAAGGAGAGGAGGAGCACTTTTGGAAAGTAAGAAATATTACTTTATTTGAAAATGTGATTCGGAGTTAAAAGGTCCCACATTGATATAATTCGTGGATAAGGTGATAAGGGTTCGAAATCCACCCATACAATAAGTTTTGGACATTTTTAGGTCATAGAGTTTACATTATCTTATAATTTTATTTAAATCATCGGATAATGATGTCATCCCTGCATCATAATGATGTCATAAATAATTTAATTTATTTAATGTCTAAAAATTATAAACAAATTACTATGATGTAGGAAATATTTTTATCTTTCCAATTACTATTTATAATAAAAAATCTTAATTTTATAATCCCACATAAAAATTGTTTTAGTAAAACAGATCATGTTTGTGTCATTTTTACTTTTACATTAAATAAAAAGTTATTTATGTCATTTCCCAACCAAAGTGGCTCCATGGGGTCCCCAAGATGACCCATGGCTTTTCTTGTTCGTCCATTACACATCAAATGAGGTTAGGACATGTGACAAGTTCATTTCATATTATTAAAATATTATTTTTACCTTAAACTACACTGATTACCTCTAATCGCGATTAAAAAATTAATAAGTTACTATTCACCAAAAAATTATTTTTATCCCATTGAACCACATTTTAATTCTTAATGAAAACCATTTATGTCAGTTTTTTGAAATTCAAAACACAAAGATGGAAAAATTTCATTTAAACGGAAAAATCAGTTTTTATAAGTTCAACTTAGTGGTGTCACTATTCATCAAAAATTAATGTTTTTCAGAAAAATCCCAAAAATTCACCCTAAGATATATTTGGTATTCCGAATTCCAAAATAAAGTCTATTTTACAAAATTCAAAACATATAAGTCACATTAATTAATTTAATAATTAATTCCCGCTGTCAGAGTAAATAGCGTGTTTTTATGAAACAATAAGTATCAAAAGATTGACACTCGTTTAAGTCTGATTTCAAAGTGAAATTAATTCCAATGACCACTATTGGATTTAATGGTAAAAATATATTCTAATTTCACTTTTAAACCAATTAAAAATATAATATAATCATCTAAATAAATTAGATTAAAAATAGGTTTTGAATTAAAATACAACATTTTTCACTATTCATTAAAAAATGAACTTTATCGGAAAAATACCAAAAATTCACACAAAGTAAATTTTGATGTCCCAATCATAAATAATAATTTTATTTTGACAAACATAGCTTATAAATTTGTCAATAGATAGATTTAAAAAGGGTTTTCCATCAAAAGGCAGTAAAACAATCTTTTAAGAATATTAGTGTATTCCATGCTTAAGATTGGATTTATTTTCATTTTAAGCCTCTAAAACACTATCTAATTCATTAATAGACATAGATAAAAATATCTATTATTCATTAAATACTTGGGATGTTACAGTAATAAACATGAAATTGTATAATATATATCAATATTATATGTTTTTTTACTAGTAAAGGCATACTCACAACAAACTAAAGTTGTTGTGAAACCTCTAAAAATTCATGTGTGTAAATGGGATGATATTTATATTTAATTTTTAGTATTATTTATAAATACATAAAAAATGAATGACCCCATAAGTGTTATTGTTGATTATCTCACCATTTTTATAAATGTCCTTGGGAAAAAGGGAAATCTGCCTATTGAGTGTCCCAGATTACATTATATTACAATATTTTTGAGACTTCACGTTGAAACACAATAAATTTATTCTTATCATGATATATGTTTTAAATTGAAAATTTGGAATACTATTCATAATTCTCTCGTCAGTAAGATACATTTGAGCATCACCAAACATCCTTAAAAGAAGGGGTATTTTGAAAGAACTCTTAATATATTAGAAGATATGTTTTTTTCACAATCAGTTGACATTCTTGGTATATGGTATTTGTATTTAACAATTGTAGAATTTTCATACAATAAAAATTTCATTCAAGCATTCAAATGGATCTTTATGGAACAATTTATTGAAAATTTTCGAACCCATACTTGTTGGGTTCATGGTTTTAAATAATTGATAAAATAGTGAATTCTAATACTATTGTGACTATAACTATTAAAAATGATTGTATAAAAAATATTTATATCCATCACTTATGGATGAACATATATTATCAAGTAGAGGATAATATTTCCTTGATAGTATCTTCGCCTAAGGGTGTTATATGTTTTAGAAAGAATCCATAACTAAGAACTATCTATGTAGACAATTTTAAAATTTTAGAAATAATTATTTATGTGGATTCTCATTTCTCAATTCCACATAGCCACTATAACAATAATTATATATTCCATATCTCATTATTGAGGAAGTACGTAATAGAACCAATGGATTCTATCACCACTAAGTAGATTGAATTGGAAGAACATTTATCTCATTGTGAAGACCCTATCGAGATTAATGATAGTAGAGAATGGTATTTGTGTAATTGAATATCTAGATTAAGGAATCTATGTTGGATAAATTATCAAATATAAGAGAAAATATTTGAACCTGAGGCTATAATGTTTAATAACTACTCATATTTTTTCATGGATTTATATGCAGGAAAAATTAAAGGATAAATTTTTTTGATTGGAATATTATAACACTAAAGCATCAATTATAGTACATTAAATATTTAATTTGATGAAAACAATAGTAATATGAATAGTTTTTTATTTATTTCAAATTAATTCCAATTATATAATAAGAATATCGCATTTGAGCTTACTATGTCAAAATATTTGAGATTGAAATTTTTAAATAATCAATAAAGAATAGATTTTAAAAAAATATTGATATTTTAATATTTCATAAAATAACTTTTATTAATAATAATATAACATAAAATATATAATTGACCATAAAAGTATTATCAATTTATTATTATTTATGAAAATAATCATTTTTAAGTAAATAGATATATTTTTTAGAAAAATATTTTTTATTTACAAAATATTTTTATAAATTAAAATAATTTATATTTACTATTAATATATATGATATATTTATATTATATATTCAATTAAATTAATTTATATTTATATAATTCTTTTCACAAGGGAAATATTTTGATTAAATTACTCTTATTCATGGGAAATTGATCTTCGAAAAAAAAATTAACATATTTTATGATTTTTATTAATTTTTTTCTATAAGATCTTGTTGTTGATTTTATCAAAGTAAATTTAAAATTATAAATAATTGTATCCAATTTTTTATGTAGGTTGATTTTATTTTTTTCTTAATTAATATTTACTAGGGTAATAATTTATTAATATAGTAAAGGTAAAAATGTCTTAAAAGGGGAGATTAAATAAATTGAAAAAAACTTAAATTACATAAAATTAATTCAAAATTCTATTAGATGGCCATATTCCATCCATATCCCAATAATATTTAATTTTTATAATTTTTATTTATATGAAATCACTAATAAAAATTAACTATAATAAAATTTCATGTGTTTGCAAGACTTCATCCCTCATTACTTATAAAACTATCACCCACATCAACACATATTTGCAACTCTTTAGACACTTTTCTAGAAAAATAATAGTATAAGTCACTACCAACTAAAAAACCCATTTAATGTATCTTATTTCCTCACAAAGAGACTTACCTATGAATTATTATTGTGTAATCTAAAGAATGATTTACAATGATTTAGTGAAAATTTTATCCTAGTACTTTCCTGTTTATTTACTCTTGTACCTCAATCAAACCTAACATAACCATATTGATATAATAACATCAGTATCTAAAATTTAGTAAACATTTATTACAATAATTGTATAACCCTTTTTGATCTTTTTTCCTATATAAGGGATTTGTTAAAATTGAGCATGCATACCTGTAGACCACCACCACCATAAACTAAAGTATTTCATTTTCAGCAACTACCTCATAAGAATTGTAATCTGGATGGAATAAATAAACACATAAAATTGTTTTTAAATAATTATTTATTTTTAATTATAATATTCTATTCACTTTCATACCCTTATTTTTGAAATAAAATTACAATTTCTCCCCACTATGTGTAATAAATACCACCTCAACAAAGAAGTGATATTAATTTTCCATTCCTTGTTTACATGGTTTGTAATAAAGATGGAATCTTCGAATAAATATGATATTTATAATATTAATATGTTTCTATAAAGGTAAATAATTATCTATTTCATTTCTTTTTCCAAAAAAAATTAAAATGTATTTTATTCCACTGTACGAACTATTGTCGCATTCAAGTTAAATATTTTACTTGACCATTTATACCTCTAATATTTGGTTCCTAAAGTTTATTTAATATATATATATATATATATATATATATATTATGTGACTAATTATATATATATTATTTAATAATAATATTTTTTACCATGGTCAACCTATTAATTTTTTTGGCAAATTATAAACCAAACATCTACAAAACATCAGGCATGGCCATTAACAATTTAGTTAGAATAAAATATATAGTAATAATTTAAATATAAGGGATCATTATAAGGTAATAATTATATTAATTTTTCATAAGAAATTAAATAACTAATATATGTTTAATATATAGGATTTAGGAAATAATGTTACCAAGAAAAATTCCAAGATAGGGGTTTATTCGAAAATCTAATTTTTATGGGTGAAAGGTTATGCCTAATCATTATTGAAGACAATTATGTACTCTTTTTATTTTTAAACTCAATATAAATTCATATCATTTATTTTCCAATATATTTTATAGGTTTTTATTTTATATTCAACTCTTTGGAACCTAAAATGTCAAAGAAACTAATTTTATTGAAAAAATATCCTTTTTATCCAATTGGTATAGAATATTCCTCCTCTACATCAATTATATTTAAACTGATTCAAATAAATTTTCTACCATAATCCAGTGAATTTTATGTTAATTATAAATTATATTATACTTCAATTAAAATGTTCTAAAATGGATCTTGATATCATTTTCTAATAGTGGTACTTCTTACTTCATTACACAAAGTATTAATGGAATCCATTTTTAGCATTTTAAAAAAACGTAAATTTTACCCCTTTCATAGATATTAATTGATATATAGAATCATTTCAATTATTCTAATCATATATTCAATGAATTTATTTTTTTTAGTATATATGGGAAGAATACATTTAAATTACTTTGACAACAAATGAATATTTTTTATATTCTCAATGTAATGATCTAATGCATTTTTCAATTGCATGATTAGCTATGTCAACATCCTTTAATGACTATTATGCTTCACTAGGGATATAATTTAATTATAAAATAACCCTTAATTCTCTATATGTATTTTGATAATGTTGTCATATATATTATCTATGGAGAATATTGACTTTTTTGTAATTTTAATTTATTAATATGAATATTTATGTTGAATATATATTTAATTATTAGTCATGCAATTCATATATTGAATGAATTGGGATTATTATATTATATTTATGGACTATTATAGACCCTCAATGCATTTTTAGGACTCACAAGACATACTAGTATGGGTATTTTTTGTTTTCCTTAACTTTTAATGTCCAGTGTTTTGTCAAAAGGATTTGATGATTAGATTTTATTATATGACGCTACGAATTCCAAAATTATAAATTTCTTATTATTATCCATGAGAATAATTACATTGTTTTATCATCCATGGATACATTCCCATATCATGATATTAGTTATATGTAATTTATAATTGTTGATTGTCTTTGAAATTTTATTTATTTTTAAATTATTCCTTGATTTATTCTACAATACATTTTTCATTACTAGGTATTTACGCTCAGATGTTATTATGTTTCCTCTCCCCCTGGTGAGATGAATGGAACTACTAATAGTTTTAATGGATATAATAGAATAAGTAATAACATTCTCTATATACGTTTATGTTTTAGGACATGTTATTTATTATAATGTGGAAAAACATTAGGTATATAGTCTCTCGTAACAATTAAACATCCCGATACTATGGGATGTGATATCATGTATTATAAAATATATATAGCCACTTCTTCTGATTTACATGAGTTGGGGATACTGTTATAAGATAAATGGTATTAGAAAAATTTATATTCTTTTAGAAAATTCACATGAAAGAAAATATTTTAGAAATATTATAAAAAATTCACATCTAGATAATTTTGATATGATGAATTCAAAATGGAATTTCATATTTAAAAATTAATATTTTATAATTTAAAAAATATTTATGAAAGTACTATATTTATAATGAAAAATTATTTTATTCAAAAAAAATTAATAATTATGTCATTATAATGAAAATTTTATTTCAATTTCCAATTAATTACAATCATTTTCATTTACATGATATTTTATTATTCTTAAATTTTCTTCATAATAAATTTTCGGTGACACTTTTTATTTTATATTGAGTGGGGAGAATGAAATAAAACATAGTGTAATTATAGTTATATGTATATATATATATATATATATTACAAAATATCTAGGAATTACTTACCATATGTATTTAGTAAATATGTAAAAATCATTATATAGATTGTCTTGTGTAGATCTAGAAAATATATTACTGAAAATGGATTCTTATTAGTGTTAATTTAATGGATGAAAATACATTATGAATGAATAAATATTCCCTCATACAAAAATGAAGCAAAATTTTTATTATGATGATACGTGTAGTTTGTTATAATAGTCAACATGTCACTGTGTTTCCTAAAATTAAAATATTAAATCCCTATGTAATTGTTAAACTGTGAGGACATTTTATTTTGTTATATATAGATAAATGAGATAAAATATGCACTAGAAAATCCAACATGGAACTGATTCCCATTTAAGAAATATAGGTTTCTAAAATAAACCATTATTATCAACATGAATTGTTATATATATGTGAACACATTCCATGTCATTTAATGCTAGAAAAAATAGACTCAAATGTTATGTATATTATTGCCATATGATGCAGACCTTGAAGCTATATGTTTTATTGTTTTGTTGTGAGAACATTATTACAATAAGTTTTTCATCATGAGATAAGGATATCTTTTATCCAATTTGATGCATTGTATAGAGTATATATAAAAGAAACATGATATTAAGAAATGTATATCATGATAAAAAAAATTCATTTGTATAGGATTTATATACACTCCATCTAGTATAATTATGGAGTAATATTTGTTAGTGTAATATTTGTTTATGGTGTAAGACTAATAACATTTTTCTATAGTAGAATATGTTTATTCATGGGTATAATGTGAGTTGTCAAAGAAAACACAAATTATCCTTAGATTAATGAGTTAAGTTAAACCTTATTATTGAATAGTTCAAATATTTGTTTAAAGAATTTATTTTTCATGTTGCATACATCAATTTTTCACATCATGTTAGTCTAACATATATATCTAGATTAGTGAAGATATTTTCAAGACAAATAATTACAAAAAGAAATGAAAAATGAAGGAATAAAAATTTTAATGAGGTCTTGATTCTTTTTTATATATTTTAAAATTTGGGATTCCCATTTGGTAGTAATGATAATGGTTCAATAAGTAAAAAATCATATAATACCTTTTCAAACAATCATTTATGATATTTTTTACCATATTATGAATGACATTAGGTGTAGTTTTTTTAAGTTATTAAATATTTGAACATCACTCTAAGATAGTGAGATGATTAGTTTGACTGAATAATATATTATTTATAGAGACTCATCCATTTAGAAAAGCATAAATACATTCCATTTTCTATCAATAATTTGTGAGGGGTGAAAAATCATGTAAAAAGACAAATATGAAAATTTTAATGATATCCTTTATCAAAACATCACAGAGGGATATAAAACAAACTAAATTAAATAATAAATAATTGGTAGAAATTTCTTTATAATAGATCATATATATAGTAAGGGGATATAACCCAATGAAATTTATCCCCACATATAAAATAGAAAAAATATTTATTGGTATGTAGTATTTCCAAGAGTTAATTGATGAAGTTGGAATTTATCTGATAATATCAGAACTTGATTTTTAACTATATGAAATATTTAATTATTGATCTCCTAAAGTACCCTTGTCTTTTCATATTATGTATGATCCTACCTCCTGATCTTTGGGCACTATAGAAGACTATATGAATTTCTTTAGTAATGATAAGGGTCTCTTATCCTTTATTTTTAGATTATATGATGTATTTAATATCTTGAGTATGTTCACTGAAAGGAGAAACTCAGGAGATCCCTTTTTTATCACTAGAACATGATTAATGGTCATCATTAGTTTGGAATTAGGTTTTGGGATGATGTAAATTTTTTATGGATGCTCAATAAGGTTTCTAAATTAAGGAATGTCTATAATTTGATAAATAAATAGAAAGAAATATTTTTCTTATTTTGATCACAATTTTCAACGATGTTATAAAAAAAATTGAGGTTTTGGAAGAACTTTTCATCTTATAGTGGATGATGTTTTGGATTTACAGTATTATATGATATTTATAGTTGTAGTGTTCTACCAATATACTCAAATAATTTCAAGAGGTTGGTTAAAAAAGACAACCTGATGGGTCCCTTTAAAGAGGGGTGGGGAAAATATTTCTTAGGTAATAAGGAATCATACGAGCTACTGATCTATGTTGATACCGAGTCACAAGTTTTTTATATTTATATATATTATAAAATTGTTTATTTTGATACATTTTCTTAAGGATGGGGAAAATTTTAAACACAATTTAAAATATTTGAAGAAAAATTAATTCATTCCATTTTTTGATTATAATTTTAGTGGAATAATTACATGATATAGAGTTTATTGGATTTTGATATTGTAATATTTCATAGTGATTAGGGTGATATACTTTTATCCATATAATATTATAATAAATATATAATATATTCATCTAATGACCTATTTTCACTAGAATTTCAAACTGGTGGAAAATATTTATATATGAGATGTATCATTTGGATTTATAAAAATTAAAATCAGATGACCCAGTGGTTCATAAAGGCTTGTAGGGTTTTTTGAATCATCCTCATATAAAATTATCATGTGATAATAGGTGTTTTGATTAAGTGATAATCTCTATGTGAAAGGGAAATCGAATCAGAAGATATAATTTTATATTTTGAAACAAACAAATTGAATTAATTTCTACTTCTAGAGGAAGGATTTGGTATATTTACACATTTATTAGTGGAATGGGTTTTTTTGAATGGGTTTAAGACAAATTTAATGGAAAAGGTATAAAAATAAATGATATATTTATTGAATCCATGATTTTTATGACATTGTTGGCTAGAAATTTGGCCTGAAAATTAATTGAAAATAATACTTCAACGAAGTTGATTCTGTCTATGGATAACAGTTTTCAGATGATATCAACACTTGATAATGTTTTCTTAGAAATTTAATTATTCATAATGAGGCTATATTAAGGATGTCCTAATGTTGATTAAGTCAACAATATTCACATAATAATTGTACCATCTAGTTGTGGGATGCTTTCATGGACATATTTTTTTCCTACTTGTGAAAAATATTTGATGGAATTGTGATAGTAGTGAGAAACACTATAATAAATATTGAATTCATTTTTTAGGATGTCATGAACCTGATTTTGAATGATGTGCTCTGGAGGAGGGAGATTCTTGTACATGAAGGTGATGTTTCGATTAAAATTAAATATGATATAACTTTGTAACAACCCAATATTTTATGATATATTTATCCATATAATTATTTAATTCATTAAATTTTTTATTCCCATGAAACCCTAATTTTAAATGTATCATGATATTTTATAGAATTATTATTATTAAATGTGATAACTATCATAATGTTTTTAGACTATTGTTTATGAATATGAATAACTAAATATTGTAAAATTACTATTTAAAAAAGTCAAAAATTATTTTATTTTTCCTAATATTGATTGAATATTAAATTAATTTATTTGAATATAAAAATAGTTTCTTTCTGAATAAATATTTTTAAACATATAAGTTTTTTTAAAATAAATTAAGTTAATTATTATTTTTATGTGATTTTAATGAAATTTTATATATAATATGTTCAAGAAAAGATGTTAACATTCATTTAGAAATTTTTACTATGAATTGAATGTTAAATAAGTAAATTTTCTATATATAAATGATATTTTACTCTAAAAAAATATTTTTGTTTCATTGTTCACAAGAATTATTAAATTATTTTCTACCAGGTAATGAAATTTTATAAAATAATTCTTTCCATATGTTGATTTATCATGTTTAATTTTTGTAAGTTGGTAAATTACATTCCTTCTCATTGTGAATACTATCCAATGTAAAAATTCATTACTATAGTCAAGGTAAAAAAGAGTTTACAAGATATTAAAATAATGAGATAATTTACAAAATTACATACAATTTTAGAAATTGAATTTTTTATATAGAGTTAGAACAAATCATATATATCATATAATTTTATTTTATTTTGTCACACTTTATCTTGAATATTAAGTTACATTATTTTAATGTTCTATGTTTTCACATGAGTGAAACTCCATTCACATATTAAATAGGACCTCATATCCAAACATATACACACCACATAATAAAATTAAATCACAACAATATAACCAAATACTATACCAAAAATATTATACATGACCTTGAGGAACTGGGATTCTAAAAACAATAGTCTAATAATCTATAATGTTCATATTAGAGGATTATACCAAAATAAATGGTATATGTTCTTACTAATATTTATCAAGTTTTATTCCACTTATAAAAACATATAAATATTCTATAATTATACTAAAATTAAATAATAAATATAGTAACTTCAATTATTTTTATGGTATATACATTTTTTATGTATTTCTCATCCATTTTAGAATGACAATATCACTCTAGTGTACTAGTGGACTAACTCCTCGATGAAGAGATGTTAATATTCTTCCATTTACCTTTAAATAGATAGTCATAAAGATATTTATAAAAAAAGTATATGATATTTATGAAATATTTATTAATATATAATGGATTTTTATTATTTACATATGTTTTAATCTATCCATCAAAATGTAAGAACATCACCCATGTGTATGTTTAGATTACCCACATCATGAGATGATGTAAACAATTTTCTATTAAAATTTTTTATAAATCATTTTAAAATTTAATACGATGAATAAATTTGATAAATAATAATTGGTTCATATTCATTTAATATCTAATCTCTGGTTGATGTGCATGTATTGATACAATTAAAATGATAATTTCTAGAAAAATAGAAAATTTTTCACCCAAATATATATTTTAACAATGAATTGTGTATAAACTAGTATTTCGAAATTGTTAATCATTGCATCATAGTAAGTTATGTATAAATATGATTCAAAAATTGATATATAATATACAAGTATTTAATATATAGAATGATTTTATATTCCAAAGGGATCACACGACCATCCTAATAGGGGTAGGGGTGAATGGATGTTGACAAAAATTTATCAAATTATGTACTACATAAACTAATTATTTTATTATATAAACTAAAAACAATAATTATTTAGTATGTATTGATCATTAGAAACATTAACTCACCAAATTTATATTGGGTTATGGATTTAATGTGATGTAAATAATTAATAAATCATCTTACAATGTTTTTTTTAAATCATACTCCTTGTTGATTTTGGAATCACCCATCACATAGATGTTTCACTGTAATATCTATCATTTAATAAAATTGAGGAAGTAAGGAATATCCCTTAGTCCATGTAATACATCCCACACACATATATAAAAATAATATTACACATGTGGTATAATGTAACCCAAAAAATATTTCTATATCTATGGTATGTTGTTGTTGTGGTTTATATTGGAAACGAGAGATCATGTTGTGTCTTATGAAACATTATTATAGATGGAACACCAAATAAATAAGATCTCCTCTAAACATACATATATTTAGTCCAATACGTATAATTATAGAAGAATGTTATTAAAATAGTCTCAATGTTAATATTCATAAGATTGTTATATGATAATACTAAATTCCTACATCATCAATGTCCTTAACATACAAATGTTTATTATGGGGATAATTTTATCATTCCTCCATCATGTCCCAAAAATATTAAAACTCACTTACATCTTTGAATGTTTTGGTTTTGGCCAACATGGATCTTGAAGATCTTTTATATACATCCTTTATTAGTTTCATTCTATCATATTTATTTATCAACTCTATAAATTGTTATAATTTTCTAAACATAATTCATGTGTTGTTCAAACATTATGTATGAGTATTGTATTTGGATATAAATGAAGAATGAGCTAAATTTTATTTGAATGTCCCACTGTCTCATCTCTTCTAATTTACCATCTTCAATATCTTTCTTAGATTTTAGGATTCAATTCTGAAAAATATGGACTATATCAATTTTAATATTTTCCAAAAATGTATTTTTCAATAATATTTAATTAATTAAAAAAGTCAATTAAGAATCAATATCTTTTTATCATGAATGTTGATACATTGAACATCCGGCTCTATATCATCACAGTTTACAAATTTTTATCATTTTTTATATAGACCACTAGACCTATATCTAGTTTAAATAATAACATATTTACACATATTTACTTATATAATACAGTCATTCTGAACCTGTATATTAAATGAACCCACATTTCTATATTAATTATATATATCCTTTATTCTTTTGCTGAACAAACACATACCCATGTGATAGTTAAACATATTTATATAAGGTTCATAGTTATAATCAGTCATGTTTACATAGTTCCAAGAAACCAAAAAGATTCCACTATCTAATAAACTTCTTCTAATATTCTTGTTCGACAAAACCCACTCTGATGACTTCATAATCTTCTCTCAGGTGGACCAAAAAAACATTCGTTATGTGTAATCACAAGGAATCCATCTTATCATTTTTCATAAGATCATAATCTTAGATATTCAGTGAAAACATATCATATATAATCAACCCTAAGACATCATAACACAAACTCTATGTAGTTTCAACCTCATCACATCATAACCAAAACATCATATTTGGAAAACATATTCAATTAAAAACATGAACTATTTATAACTGTAACTTTATTAAATGAAGATTATATATTCCCATTTCAATAAACTAAATATAATAAATTAATTTATAAACAGACATTCAGATATACTAAATTCGATCACCAAATTCCTCACAACCTTCTTCCTTTAAACAAGGCTTCTTGAACACCGAATTTCATTAAGAAATCATATTTTTTGGAATCATTACAGACTATCGATGATTTATATGACATGATTATTCAAAATTAATTATTGGTTTCAGTTTATCACTTTTTTTAATAAGGGAGTTTTGAATTTAATTTAAATCCTAATTTGTGATTATATTCATCAATTTCTTTGAAAATCCTATAAAAATCATCTTCTAGTGGAACTTCACCTTATTTATTTATTGTTTTTTATAGGAAATCTATTTTTAAAATTCACGAAACATAAAATCCATAAGAATGAATCATATGGAATTATTTTTATCTAAAATTTTCATAATCCTATAATTTATATTGGTATTATCATCATCATTATTTTTCATCTACTTGTTGCAACCATTGGAAAACATCCAGCAGCAGATCATACAAATCATCATTTTTTATATTGTCCTTTCGATGTATTTTCCATCTCAATTATGATCTTTTAGTTTCATTTTCTTCTAGGACAACCAAATGTAGATTTTCCTATATATCGTATTCATTCTACTAGTATTCCATTCATCTAGAAGATTATATTTCTTATGTATGTTTTATCAGTGGGTTTCATCTGTAACATCCATATGAACCTCTTTTGTATTCGAAAATAGCCATGAGAATATTATTCTCCATCTGCATAAATATAAAATTTTCTAATAACTATTTAAAATTTTAAAAAAATTATAATAATCACAATCTGATGGGAAGTATAATTTCACCTCTAGATTTATTATCAATGCCAAATTCACTTTATAAACAATAAGTTTTCTCTTCTACTTATAAATACTAAATTCAATGTTTATTTTATCTCATTCTTTCAATAATATTTTGTGAGGTAAGTATTATCTCTCCCCTATAATGATATAAATATTGATAGCTACTTGGAGACATCATTGGGAGGAGATATTAACTTTCTTAAAACACAATATTTTACAACCTTTAAAATTAAATGTAAAACTGAATTCTTTATGATATGTATAACATCCCATTTTATAACGAAATAAGACCAAAATTAACCAACACAATGTCTATGTAATCCTTGAAAGGTGTAGAATAAAATATTGTTTTTTGGATATTAATGTTATCCATATAAGTACTATGTGATGAAAATTTTTCTCCAATATTCTTTTATGGGTAAGATAAATTTATTTTCATTCAACTTAAATTAATATATCCCTCTCAAAAATATGTTCAAAAATATCCATGCATAAAAATGAGATAATATCTCAAAATGTTCACGACAATTATCTATTTATCATTAAAAATTCACATTCCATTTTCCTATCTAAAAACAATTTTTCATGTGATGATGAGAATATAAAAAACATACCTCATGGGTTACAACAATATTTAATTATTTCGATCCTTCATGTCAGGAACTTCATCATCATCTGGATCACTTTCAATTAGTTACGTCAATGTTTATAATGAAAAAAATCATAAACTTGTTTCATTAACCTTGGTTTTCCAGAACTAAACTTTTTTACATCCACTTATATAGATTCAAAAATAACTAGCTACATCGTATCAATGGTTACCCTCTGAATAACATCTCCTTTAAAACAAAATTCAATGAATGTTCTATAAAACATATAGTGGAATAATTTATAATTTCATCAACTCATTAGTTATATAAATGTGCGGATATATGTTGTGTAAAAAAAATCCGTATTTAACTTATTTTATATTCATTACATCCCCATAATCGTTTCATAAATCAATATTATTAGGATATATGGATTTATTCTACTTATATCATCTGTTAAAATTATCTACCAGTTTCTTTCTAATTTCTGCAGGAAAGGATTGTGAAATATTTATATTTTCATCTTCAAACAATACCGATTTTACCATCGAATTTCTTTCACTTAAAACCATGAAAACCAATTGAATATTTTCCACTTCCTTCTTATTCTATGTTTTCTTTATAGAATTTTTTTAATGTTTTTATACATTTATATCTCATATATATTGATAGAATATTATTATGATATTTTTTCCCTAGGGTGTGGTTGAAAAAAAAATTATTTTCCTTAGTTATTATTATATTCTTCCATGTTACTAATTGAAGGTAAATTATATTGAACATAAACATATTCATGATAGAATTATTCCACAATTGCAAATTGGTTATTGATTTCTTAGATTAGTTGAATATGTTTATTAAATATTCATCCATTAATATGAAAATTCTTTATTATATTTTATACCTTTTTATGAAGTGGAATTTTCATCCCTAAAGAAAAATTATTTCTTATGCATGAAATATTTTGGAACACAATTCTTCGTTACATCCTTATTTATATCTTCAATTTGTTTTCACTTCAATATAAAATTACGGTATATATTCAACTAATTTTTCTTTTGTTTTTGTATCCTTTTCCAATATTATTTGTTGAGTTTTGCTTATTATAATTATAAAATTGGATTCCAAGGAAATTTTTTCCTTAACTTTTATAAAAATCTTACTAATATACAAATTTTTTTATTCTAATAGAACGTTATTATATTGTGAATGTTGGTTGAACATTGATAATATTTTATTTCCTTTCATCAAACCCCCTTAGTATTCTCATTCTTTATTTCCATCCCATTTTTAGTTATTTCAAAAATCAATTTCCAAAATGTTGAAGATTACATATCACAAATATAACCATAAACCCTTGTATTAAATCATTGTGTTGAATTTTGGTTAGTAAATACTTCATTTGAAACTTCTCTCTTCTTGATAGATATATTTTTTTCTGGAAAACATGATGACAACTACTTACTTTTTCTTCTCTAATATACACCTTTATGGAAGAGAAGTGATATTCTCACATTTCTCCACTTAACATCATCTGTAACTACAATATATACCATCAAATGTATGGATCTTAGTGTATAAGAAGTCATCAGAATTTTATTTTATTTTTTTCAAAACATTAAATGATAATGCTTTTGATTCTATCGAACTCATTATAATATTTGGTTACCAGTTTCTATAATAAATACCTCTATAAAGACATTGTTAATGGAACTATTTTTAGCATAGATTGAATGTTCAACCAGAAAATATTCTCTCTGTTTAAATATTTTTTCAAAATAAAGTAACATAAAATTTGATGACTTTTTATAATATTCATGAGAGTAAAATATTTCATTGAATTCAGAATGTTCATTTTGGGGATTTTCATTTCGCAACTTTCTCAACATTTTAATTGATAATTGAACCTCCTTTAAATTATTTTACATAAACTATATATTATTATACATAAAATGAACACCTTCAATGTAAGTATATTATAGAGAAAAGATACTTTTCTTTACAATATCCTTTGACAAAAAAATAAAAAAAATATTTTCAATGCTAATTATATTTGGATAAATATTTCTTAAGAATGTAATATCATTTATTCCATTCCCTTATCAATCCTAATAATAATTTTACACACGTAAAACATCATTACAAATTAATTATATAACTTTTCTTTTACTATTTATATGTGTAATAATTCCATCTATTTCTACAGATATAAGTATATATATATATATATATATATAATTATATCAAAATGGACATATATCATGTATGACATAATTTCAGATTGAAAATAATTAATTTTTACCACTAAATCATACTCTTCTTCAATTTTGAATGATTTATATAGAGAATGATTTTTTTTTAGAATTGCAATAATATGTAACATAGTACTTAGCATTCAGTAGTGGTCAATCATCTTTCTATTTCATTCTATTGGGTAACATCCATTTCTTATTAGCTTCATCATCCTTTTTCAAGGTTTCGGTTGAATCCTCCATGTTTTTACATCAATGGAAGACTCTCATTTTCTTTAGCTGATGTTTAACATTCTAATAGTCTAGAGAAATGTATTCTTCAACATATAAAAAGGTACAAATCATGTAAAATAGATAAACACAACTACGAATATACATAATGATCCATTCAACTATAAAACCCCATTTATACCAATTGAGATTATCATGGGATCGCGTGGTCACCCTAAGATGGGGGTAAATTAGGGGTGATCAAAATATTATCAATTATTATTAACAAGAACTATTTCCCCAATTACGTTTTCTATAAATCCATTATTAGTTAATATTTATGGATATGTAATAATGTTTCCCCACTCTTTACCCTTACCTTATGAATATAATGTAATGTTAATCGAAAAAATATTTTTTATGTCATTAAATATAATATCCTACTATTTTTTGTGTATATAATCATTGATGAAATAAATTTTCAGTTGTAATGTTCATCAAATTTTGCATTTGGAATTGGAAGGAAATAATGATAACACCCCACATCGTTCATTCAATTTTAACTATAATATTTATCAGTTGGTTGATCTTAATTTAAAAATATACTTCTTCAACATTAAAAATAATGATATAATTCTTTATACCATAACTACTAGTACATAAAGTATCGTTTTAAAATTAATTTTTGACCTAACATAAACTACATTCCATATTTATTTGAGCATGCATTAATTTTAACCAATCATTTTATTTTTGTATTAATTTTATTATGAAACTCTAAGTTTAAACATAAATAACAATCAATTTCATGGACATTGAAATTGGGAACATCCCCATGTTAATTATTGTAATAATATTGTCATTACTCCTTATGTTATTTTGAATTTGAGAAAAAAATATATACATTGGAACATTAATTTATAGTATTATAAATATTTAATCTTTTTTCTTTACAGGGATGTTCTAATTTGTATTCTTATACTCTTCTACATTTAGCATCCCTCTCAATTATTCATCATTTATATATGTATTAAATGTTTCATTTTTCCATTTAAAAAGAATAATTTCCATTGATAGATATGGAGAACATGAAACCTTAAATATAAGCTTCCCACCATATCATTTCTTTTTATTTACCATGAGTAATATAATATTTAGTAATGAGGGTTTGACTTTATAGAAAAAATAGTGCCATTAAATTTTTATATTTTCCACAAATATTGGATTAAAAATCATTAATTGTTGTTTAAATATATGCATGTATCCAATTATTTCCATCATGAATATTTAGACATAGAATTTCTAGCTCAACATTGTCATAATTTTGATAAATTATTATGTTTTTTAAAGATCATTAACCCAAAATCTGGTGTTCAAACATTCATTTTACTAAATCTACTGAATACACATAATTATGTATCTAAACGTATCAACCAAAACCTCTTAATGACTTGCATCTGAATTTCTCCAATTTAAATAAACAATATCATTATATGATGGAATTCCTTATCTATGTCACGTAAATGAGTTTATCTCTATCCAATTCACTTATGAAAAATTATTCCATCAAGTATAAAAAATGGTGATATAATAGTGAATTGTTTTCATTAAAAGTATTAATTATAGAATTTTTTTTGCATTAGTGGGTATTAACATGACTTACTAAACTATGAAATTTTTTCATATTTTTTAAAATAATTTAGTGGTTATGAATTTGTTTTGGAATAAAATAATATCATTTGAATATAAAATAGATATGTTTTCATCAGAATATTTTCATAGACACGTTATATTTTTGTCATAATAAATTATATTAAAATATATTAATTAATGCTTAAAATGAAATTTTTAGATGATATATTAATAAAATAAATTAATATTCATCTCATTGTTTTTACTACACAATGAAAAATAATTATTTTAGTTTTATGGATAAAAAGATTTTTTTTAAATAATATTTATTGATTTATATTAAATTGAATTTCATTCAATTATAGACAATTAATAGGAGAAAATGGTACATAAATTTATAATTAGTAGGTCTAATTTTTTTATTGAAGATGATTTCAATTGGTTCCTTATGAATAGTAATAATGGTAAAAATTCCTTAAAAATGTACGTAATTCATGGGTTAAAGAGGTGATAAACTAAATAGATACGGATGATAGTACATGAAATAATGACTAAAAATTATTGGTTAATATTATTTCAAATCATTATTTTAATTTCATTAAATTCATGTTACATTAGTGATATTATAACCAAAATGTTAATTGATTTATTGTAGAGTTTTATGTATTTACAAGAGCATCACTTATCTCACTTGTAAACAGGAATCTCCTATATTATTTTCTATACTCTATTTGATCCCTTTATCACATCCAATATCTTCCTAGCTAATCATCAACTATTTTTTACCTTATAATTTAGGATGAGTTCTTTCAAATTACCAATCTTGGAATCCTTATGGTGAATTTCAAAGGGGCATATCAGAAGTAAGGATATATGTTCTTACCAATATATTTCAAGTTTTTTTCTTCATTAAACTCATATAAGTCTTATATTATTATCATAACATGATTGAATAAATATTTTATGGGAACTAATGTGTTCATATATTGAATATATATCCATTTTCTACCTCCTTAAAATTAATATAAAAATAATAACATCACTCCAGAGTACATGTGGATTACCACCTCCACCAATTGATGTGTTTTGTATCTCATTTACATGTTACATTGATGTTTGTGATGATAGTTTTTTATCAATATATTTTATATTTATGATATAATTATTTTTATGAATATTAAATTATTATATAAATTTTTTCATTTGATCCTTTAATAAGTGAGAACATAACCCATGCATATATATAGACTATTATCTCCACAAAGTGATATAATTAATTTTACATCACCACTTAACATGAATGGTTTTAAAGGTTTATATAATATATAAATATGATACATAAGGAATTATGAATATATTTTAGAGGATGAATCCACGAAAAAGGATGAATGACCAAATCCATTGATATGAAACACGAAGGTAAAAGAGATAAATTTTCACCTGAATTTTCCATTTATTGAATAATTATGAATAAAATCATATTTTGAAAGTTTAAAGGAAATATAAATATTTAGTAATGTATGAATATTTATTGGTAATATATGTATAATTAATTCATTTTTATTATACATCATGCCCAAATAAAAATGAATAATGCTGGGACTTGATGTAAGGTATTAGAATACAATCTCATTTTTTCCGCATTGTTTACGATAAATTTCTATTGGTGGAAATTTTATAGATATCATACGTTAAACCCAATCTATTTCATTAAATATTTATTCTTGAAATATTCTTTTCATTATACCTTTAACCAATGTTTTTATTATAAAATTTCTGTGGAAGTTTTTTTGATATAAAAAAATCAGAATTCCATATTGGTTATAAATTTTATTACTCAATGTCTTATTTATATAAAATATTTTCAGGTTTTTTATTTTATATGATCTGGTGACTATTTAAATTAATTTTTAAACTTATTGAAATTTATTCTATATTTTTTAAAATGTAATTTATAAATTGTTTTTAAAACTAGTAAATCAAGAATTTTATAAAAAATGATAAAATAAGATTTACATTAAAATTTACCGCACCAATGCCTTTTAGAACCATTATTATTATTTTTTCATGAAATATTCAATTATAATTTTCCAAGCTTATATTCAATGAAAATATTTTTCACATTTTTTTTGAATTTTCTATTATTTGAAGATACAAAAATTAATTTATAATTTATATTATTTCCTATGAAATGTTAAAATGATTTTTAAAATTTATTGTGAGTCTAATTAAAAATCATTTAAGTATTTTCATAATTCACTAGGGATATTATATTAAGATACCATTCGTGTCCTTTTTATGAATGTCTTATAATGATTATTTTTAAGGTTGATTCTATGAAACCCATTAATTTCACACTAGTAAATTATTTAATGATGATATATGGAATTATATTACGACAGTAGTCACATATATTCCTTATATGGATATGATAATGTGATGATGAAATACTTTTAATCAATTTTCCTAATATGTGATTATACAATAATTAAATTATTGTTGTTTTATAATCTTTTCACACACATATTAGTAGACGTTCTTATGTGATGTATGGTATTGGAATTATATATCTTCATAATGCATTGGGAAATGAATGACATCTTATAAGGAAATACAGATTAGAATGGGTATTTAAAGTAGTTAAGTAATGGGATTTTCCCACATATATAATATTAAAATTAAAAAAAGAAAATGTAAATGATGTAATAGAGAGTAATCTAAATCCACTATATAATATTTTTTTATTTATAATCTTGGTAGTGAGACTTGAATATGGAAATTTTTATCTCTGCCTATGTGTATTCTGGAAAACAAATGTAGTATTCTTATGATATGTTTTCAGGTACATTTATTTATTATTGGTGATTTTTTTAGTATTATGAAGTATTTAATTTATGATAAATACTTATTCCATGATTTTTGATTAAATAACATGAACTGGTCCATCATTACTTATATAAGTTATGATTATGTTTTTATACTTTTCTTCACTTCTTTTTCATTTATTATCATTGATTGATTTTCCATATGTTTCCCATTACTGAGTTACTGAGATATATTCTTATTTTTTTTAATTTTTATAATATATGATTAAAGTTTTGAAAAATAATTATTATAACACCAAATTATTTTATGAAATAATTTTTTCAATTAAATTTATTTATTTTATATATTGTGTTATGTGAAACATCAAGTCTATATAAACTATGTTACCATATTTCAATATTATTTTTATCTTTTAAAACCTTACTAGTAGATAATGGTATGAATAGTTTATAGACCCTCCCTTTTTATACATTAACATTAAAAAACTTTTTCATAATACTAAAAACATTACATATAGAGATGAACAATGACTGTATTAGTTTAGTGCATTCGAAAACATGGAAACATAAACTTTGTTATATATATGAGCTAAATCATCTCCAAATAGGTTCTTATTGACTATAAAAATTCTTATACACATCAAAAATAATACATATCATCATAACCTTGGGATGGAATCCTATAAAATGGGTGATCTCAGATGCTCAAGAATGATAAACAAGGAAGAAATGTAATCATAAACCTGAAATAGTGGTTTCAGAAAATGATGATGAAAATAAAAGATCATAACATTCATATCAAAGATCAAAAATATGAATAATGATATAAATATTTCCAGTTCATAATACTTGAATCGTAAGGAAATAATGAACATAATCGATGAAATCATAATATAGTAAGAAGACATGGAGTTGTGGAAAAAACATATGCATAAAATATGATTTCCATAGTATCCAAGGCATCTATTCTGACGGTGTATTATTATTTTGTGTTCACTCCATATAAATTATTTTTAGTAATGGATCACTCCCAGTTAAATAATAGTAACATGAGTCAACTCCTCATACCATCTTGGTATTCTTAGTTCACTTCTCTTTCCATCTTAGTAGTCAAGGTTTACACCCAATACCATCTTAGTCAATCTCATGAGATATAAATATTCACCCAATGTATTGTATGGATATATATATATATATATATAACCCATATCATAATGAAATCATAGATATGTGTTCTATAAAATTATAATCAATCATTACATATTCCATGAAATTAAATGGGTGTCATAAGAATATAGTCATATCATAAGCTATGAAAAAGATATAGGATTCATAATCATTTAATCAAAAGCATAACGCATGAAAAGAAGTGGGTTTTAAAAGAATACAACCCATGAAATAGAAACAGGTTTTAAAAAATCATTCCATCAAAACATAAAAAACTTATAGAATATGAATGAAAATATTTAATTATTTCCCCAGAAAAGAATGATTAATAATAATGGATTTCATCTTAGATGAGAAATAATTTTAAAATGCCTAATTAAAATATTACATGAAGAAAATATCATTTCTTCATGAGAGAATATTTTGAAAACCTAAAACATTTTAAACCCCATTTTACATGAAATATTATAAATTAACTTGAAAACATTTGGAAAACCAAGTAATTGAAAATATATTAAAACCATTAAAAAAACATGAAAACACTTTGAAAAAAATTTCCTAGAAAAAAATACATAAGAATCTTGAAACCAATTTAAAGTAAATTTTCATTAAAAACTTATAAAAATGATTGAATTTTTTTAAAAACCACTTCCCTAAAAATACTTTGAAAACATATAAATAATTCTTGAAAACATTTTGAAAACCATTTTCGTTGAAAATTTATAAAAACGATTTATAAACATTTCCAATACCATTTTAATTAAAACAACCATTAAAATGTAGAAGGAAGGTTTGAAATAATTTTAAATCAATTTTTTTAATATAATAATAAAACATATAAACTATCGTTGAAATTTGTTTGAAATCCTTTTATGAAAACATTTTTTTGAATGTACACGAATTTCCTAACGAGGGGAGAGGTAAAGTCGGACTTTATTATAACATGTTCTCAAGTATATTATGTACCAAAGAGTGTAAAAATGGAAAAAATACATGATGATATATTCAATAACTATAGGGGAATAAAATTATATAGATTACTTAAGATATGGGTCATAATATTTCATTAATGGAAGCATTATCATTAACCATTCAGGAAAGAGATGATATTGTTTCCAAAAACTCTTACCATGTAGTAAAATGATATAATACTCTATGTGTAATAAAATGAAATTATATGAAGCTTAAATTATCATTAAAATAAGGATATTAAAGATATAACATATCAAGGTCAGTATATAAATCTCATGGAATAATATACATTCAAAATAAGCATGTGTCTCTAAGAAAGAAAATTGAGACAAAATTACATTACTGATTTGGTAACTTTTGAATCATAAATCAAATTAAATAAAGATAGTTAAATGGGTATGTAAATAACCATAAATTTATTTACAATAATAATATTATAAAACCATGATAATTATATACACAACACGATATAAATGGGTGGTGAGTAAAGCATGAATCTTATAGAAATAAAAATTGGGATGAAATTCGCATACATTTGGTCTTGACTCTCTTCATACTCATACATGATTCCTATATAATAAATGTATGTTTATTATAGATATTTAAAATATCAATAATGATACATCTATTACCATAAATGGTTTTATTATGACATTATATTACCATATTTTTAACAATTTTATGTTAAGGTTTCACTTCGGGTAATATCTACTTTGTTCTTCGCTTGTTTCTGAATTTTTTATATCGTTGGTCGATATACTTATGTTATTATTTGTAGAATGTAAACCATGATATAATTATCATTTAAATTAATTTTCTTTTTATTATAAAAATATATTAAATATATTAGTGTGAAATGGAATACACTATTCATGGAGTTGGTTGGTCGTACTTATGCATGAACATTGTTTCATAGTCATTATCATATTCAAAGAAATAGAGTAAATAAAAAATAATTATATATATGTATATATATATAATTATTATATAATAATTACTATATCATGACTATCTTATAATTTTACTAAACTCGTCGTTAATAAATTCCACGTATTGTGTGAACGAATTTTATCTCTTCGCCCCGGAGGTAGTCCACACTTCCTGAAATGAATATTTCATATTTAAAGAAAATGGAAAGAATAAATATATGATTTGTAAAATAATTATTTATTATTAATGAAAAATTATATATCATATATATATATATTATAAATAGAGGTTCCATAATAATTCCCATCATGTGAGGTGGTAGGGGAAGAACAAAAAATCATTGTTTCATGAGGTGGTAGTTCACCATACAAAAAATTAGTAGGTCAATAACATATTAGAATGAACTGTGGGTATGTTTAAGTAGAAAAATTATCATATAAAAAATAATTATATTTATTATAATTTTTTTGTTGTATATTATTGGAATAAATATATTTTTGGGGATAGAGAACAAATATAAAATAATAGAGATTACGGGGTGGTGTTACCTTTTCTTTGGGTAACTCCTTTTGGTTTTCACAAATGTTATTACTTGGATTGATCAATTACTAAATGTAGGATTAAAGGATAAAGGTATGGATATTTAGGATCCATTGTGTGATATATTTCTAAATCCAATGTTTTCTGAGTGGTTTGCGGAAGTGGGAGGGAATGCGGCCTTTCTATATCGGAGGAGGAGTATCACACTTATAAATTTATAGAAAATGAATTCCACCCACATTTTTCTATTTTAATATAGATAAAATACTGGTAAAAATATGATAAAATGGAAGATAGGGTCTACATATTTCCACCCAGTGTATCTTGGATTGGTTTCTAGGTCATTTGGGCTCTTAATATTATGATATAGTCCCTTATTAATCTTTATATTACCTTAATCATTGTAATTAATTTTAATTATTTCCATTAATATTTTTGGAAAAAAACTAAGTTTAAATTATTAGAAAATATATATTATTTTGATTACAAATATTTAATCCATTTTGCAAAAATTTTAATTATAGAAGTGGTAGAAATTAATTGAAATTTACTATCATAGATTAGACGACAATGCAGGGTTTTAAAGTAAAAATGTTGAAAAGTTTTTTGTGTTTTAATATTCAATATCAATGTGAAAATTATTCCAATGAACGAAATTTTATTATTTCATATTAATATAATATAATTAAACTCTAAAAACAATTGAAAATATAATTTATCCATATAATTAAATTATAGGAAAAAGTAGTTTTGAATTAAAATTCAGTATTTTCCACGATTTATCAAAATAAAAAAACACAAAAAATTCAAAATATTTTCCTAACAAAATTTTTATATTTTTATTTAAAATATAATGTTTTTTGACATATAATATTTATAAATGTTCCAATAATTGGATTTAAAATATTATCACTCTTAAAAATTGGTAAAAGTGCCTTAATAAAAATATAAGGTTTTATTGTGAAATTGTGTTTGTTCATATATTATATTTAAAAAAAATTGGGATAATGTTAAAAAATATTTTATTAGATAATATATATATATATATATATATATTAAATTAATCTAACTCGCTAATTTTGATAAAAAAAAATTTATTAGGATTAAATAGGTTCGCGAGTATAAAAATAGTTTTCTAAAAAAAACATTACATTTTTATTCAATTGGTTCTTATATTTTTCCTAATTAGTATTTAACGAATGAATCCAACCATGTATTCTCATAATTTATTAAATCATATTTTTAACTATTAGCATAATTTCTAGGTTTTATCTTATTATATAAAATAATATTAATTTTTATAATATTTTGTTGATTGGAAACACCCAGACTTGCGTGTTACAAAATCCACTGGGGACATCACACATTCCATATAATGTATAGTTACCTTTTTTGTGTAGAACATTTAAAACATTATGTTTCATATAGTTCATTATAAACATGTGTCTCGTATAACACAATAAAAACATAGTGTTTTAATATAAAATAATATATTTTCATTATTGCATGAAATGAAAAATATCAAAAAGATTAAAGTAATTCAAAAATAATAATTCCCAAAATACCAGGGTTGTCACATTTTGCCCCACTTAAATTGAATTTCTCCCTTGAAATTCATCTATGTTATGAAAGGTTTAATAAAATAAATTTACTTTTATATAAATCCACATAGTAAAAAATTAACACTAAAATTGCCTTTAAAAAAAGTTAGAACTATAATGGTTACACAGAGTAACACATAGTCAGGTTACCATGACAAAGAACATTTATGGAAAGTTAAAAAATTTAGCTATCATGTTTTTGTATGGAGTGATAGAGAACTTGGTCATGAGAATGTGATATTCACAAATCCATAAATATGTGATTATCTAAGGGGCCAGTTGATTAATTGGAAAATAAGGAACTAGGATATCCTTCTAGGTTTCAATATCCTCTATCGAAATCTCAATAATATTCATTTGAATTTATATTTACTTGATTTAATTCCCCTTTATATATAAAATATCACCCTTTGGTAATATGTTGAACAATTTCCACTTCACCTTTTTTCTGAAAATGGAAGATAAAGTTTCCATTCCTGAAGAAATAATAGATCATGAGACCCATTATACCTAATAACATCTCTATTTAGATACCATTCACATATAGTTATTAAATAATTTCATCCAATAATCATAAATCATCATGTGTTTACATAATAATTCAATATCACAACCTTTATCTAATGTTTAACTTAAACATTAAATAAATGGTTAACCTTATAACCCTTATGATTGATGAAAATAAAAACCTTATAAAGAATTACACTAAATAATCATATATTTTATCCCCCTTATATCACACTATAGAACATGGTTTTCACAATTCAATCATGTTAATACCCTTATCATATATTCTCATAAATCTTGGTAATAACCGGAATTACAATACATAATTTTCTAAATCATGAATTATTACTTATTACAATGGTTAAAGGATATATTCCTTAAATCCATGAAGTTGTGAACATCATTCATGATTACATGGACCACGTTTTCAACAAATCAATAATTAGATCTAGAGTAATCAATGTTATACAATTTACTTTATCCAAATCAATCATCTCTTTAACCAAGCATAACACAATTGTCTCGACATATTGATAAAATTAGGGGTTAACATCCCTTAACCAAACTATCAATTTGATATGTCTTAATCACCATTAAACATATACATTCCAATCATCAAAGAATAATTATACAGAAAATAATTATATATTTCATGATTTATATGTGTAATCATTGAATTCAAAAACATAAATACTGTATTCATCTAACATTGTTCATAAACCATTTACTATGCTTCATCCACATATTCCTCAAAGTATTTCTCCTAGAATATGTAATAAAAAGCGTATATTAAAGATCCTCACCTTAATATAATCCTGATTGTTATTTTTAATGTAAACAATACTATAAAAACATCACATACCTTTCAAATTTTGACTGTGGTCTATTTATCTTCATAAGTAAAACCAATAAACATACAACCTTCCTCCTTATATTTTTCAGATTTCAAGGTGGGAAATTGATTTTCATAATTACCAAACATTTTCTATATGAAATATTCAATGTTAACCACGGTCCCTCAAGTTCACTCCATTTACGAAAAAAAAAGAAACAAAAATGTGGGAAACACATATCATAAAAGAAAACAACATAATCATGAAAAATTAATTATACGACATCTAAATCTATACACCTAACTTAATTTATGACAACCTAGGTTTTTATAATGATATTCATAGGAAACATCCATTTAAATCAGTCATGATGGATAATTAATAGTTTGTGAATTTCAAAACCATGTCCCCTAGGAGTGTCCAACCAGGTGCATATTAAGGGTCAGTGTTGTGTACTAGTTTACACCGAGTCAGGCCCGACACACCTAGTCAATGTTGTTACTCCAAGTTATATATTTTCAAGAACTATATCCACATGTAGTATCCAGATAAGGATTTATTTATAAGAAACACCTCAACATATCCTTTTCAAAAATTCTAGTATATTTATCTAAATTTGATCTTGTCCAAATAATTTTCTTTAAAGACATACTTAGAAATATCTAAATAAATATTCCTAGGGATCACACTAATTTTTTCTCATCAAAGTTTCTAAAGGTTTACAAAATTTTTCCTATGATACCATTTATAGAAACCCTCTCTTTAAATACATTATAATTACATAAATTTTTTGGAATATTTAAAATATTACACAATCATACTCCCAATGTCAATATTTTTCAGTTACCTTTAGAAACATGGAAACATAAAAAATAGTATATAAGTGTGGAAAATTATCTCCCAATAGTTTATTCGTGACTAGAACCCTTCTCAGACACATCAAACATAATATGTATCATCATTACCAAGGGAAGCAAACATAAAAAGGTGTAATCTCAAAAGCTCAGTAAGGATAAATAATGGAGACATGTTAAAATAAATATGAGTATAAGTGTATGACCTCATGATCAAGAAAATAGAAGATCATAACCTGAATATCAAAGATAAAATAGGATTCATGACATAAATATTGGTATATGATAAAACATTAATAAAAAGTAAATGAAGAATAAAATCCCTGAAATCGTATTATATGAATAAGACAAAGAATTTTGGAAAACTCATAAGCATATAATATGACTTCCAAAATAGTCAAGTAATCACATCCAAGATAATATTTGTAGTATGTGTTTAATCCCATACTATATAAGTATTCATGTATCAATACCATGTTAATATCAGTATCATGAGGTCACTCTTCATAAAATCCTTGTAGTCATTGTTCACTTAAATGGTCATATTAGTCATCAAGGATCACTAGCAAGATAATCCTAGTCTACATCATGGGGAAAAAATTGGTATCAAATACATTGTAGGGAATTATACGTTCCAAAAATGTCATAATTAAATCATACATAAAAGTTCCACAAAATAATAAACATTCACAACATAACCCATGAAATTTAATGGGTTTTATAAATATTTAGACATTACATAATCAATGAAAAAATATACAGGTTTAGTAATCATTCCATCCATATAATGACCTATAAAAAGAAGTGGGTTTCAAAAGAATATAACACACGAAAGAGAAATGGGTTTCAAAAATATCATACCATCAAAAAATATACAGTTTAATAAAATAATACTAATGGAAAAATTGAATCACTCTCTTGTAAAGGAAAGAGTGACAACCGCATATGTAGTATAATATGGGAATTAATTTTTTATGTCCTTTTAAGAAAAATTATTTAATAAAATATCCTATATTATTTAAAATTTATTTTTAAAACATAAATCCTTTTGAAAACTATTTTACATGAAATATTATAACATAATATTGAAAATTTTATAAAACCCATTTTATTGAAAATACATTCAAAACATAAAAATAATGCATTAAAATATTGTGAAAATCCTTTTTCCGTAATAACATATAAAATAATCCTGAAATCATTTTATAATGTAATTAATTTTTAATTCTATAAAAACATATAAATAAATCTTGAACACATTTTGAAAACCATTTTCCTTGAAAACGTATATATAATATTGAAAACATTTTGAAAATATATTTATTTGAAAACAAATTGAAATCATAAAAGGAAGGATTATAAAATGTGAAAACCTTTTAAGTGATAATAAATTAGAAACATACACAATATTCTCAAAACCTTTTTCAAAATAATTTTCACAAAACATGGTATTGAAATAACATAGATTTTCAGCTAAAGAGAGAGGAAAATTCAGACTTACATAAAAAACATTCTTCACCATCATATGTACCAAATAGTGGAATATGATTCCAATATATACAGATATGATAAATAATAATAAGAGAAGAATATTAGTTATAGTACTCATGATTTGGATCAAAATATTTTATTAAAGGAAGCAAAATAGTCACCCATCACGAAAAGAGATGATATTGTTTCAACAAACTCTTTCCATAGGGTGACATTGTATCGTGATCTCCATGTATGAAATTGAAATTAATGGAATATTAAAATATGATTAAAATAATATTATTAATTATATATAATATCAAAGGAAGTATATAAACATCCAGGAATAATTTGGTATCATAAGATAAAATGTGTCTCAAAAAAATAAAATTGAGATAGAATTACTTTACTGATTTATTAACTTTGGATGAAAAACCACATGAACTAATGATCATAAAATTGATATATAAATACTAATAAATTTATTTATAATAATAATATAATATATCCATGATAATTATGCACAAAAAAATATATGAATGGGTGGTGAGTAAAACATGAATGTGACAGAAATAAAAAGTGATATAAAATTCCCTTACCTTATCTCCTAACTCACTTTGGACTTGTACAAGCATCCTGTATAATAAATTAATGTTTATTATAAATATTTTACAGAATAAAATAATTATATATAATATCATAAATGGGTTTTTATGAACTTATATTACCAATTTTTCAACAAGTCTATGTTAATGTTTTACTCCGGGTAATATTCTCTTTGGTCTTCGCATGTTTCTTAAATTGTCATATCTTTGGTCCTTATACATAAATACTGATTTATAGAATGTAAACCAAGATATAATTATCATTTAAATTCAGCATATTTTTATTATAATAATCTATTTAATATAGAATTTTGAAATGGAATGCACTGTTCATAGAGATGGAATGCCATATGTTTGGATGGACATTGTTTCTGTTTCACAGTCGTATTGAAAGAAGGAGAGTAAATAACATATAATTATATACATATATATATATATATATATTCCATGCTCATTATTATACAATATATATCATATAGTCTTACAAAAACCCATCCTTAATATATTCCATGTATTGTGTCAATGAATCATTTCGCTTTGATGGGGTAGTGGTCCACACTTCCTCAAATGATATTATCGTATTTACACAAAATTGAAGATAAAAATATATGTGTCTTAATATAAATACATAATATTAAATACATAATAATTATCATATATATATATTATAAATTTATTTTCAATAAAAATTCCACCGTGAGATCACATAGAGTGAGAACAAACAATCATCGTTTCGTGTGGCAGTTGTTCATTATACACATAAACAATATGATTGTTACCCATTGGATAAGTGTAGGTAAAACCCTTCTGATATCAAAAAATGTATATATATGATTTTTGTGTATTTTTATAATAATTTAATATGTAGTGTTCATGGTTTGGAGAATGAAAATAAAAAAACGTGGCTTGGGGAGGATGTTACCTCTTCTTTCGGTAACTCCTTTTGTTATTCACCAAAGGGCTTACTGTGATTTCATTAATCTCATATTAAATATTTAAGGAGGATTTTTGGGATTTTTAGTAGCTATTTTATTAGATATTGGTTTAGACAATTATTCTTGAGAGGATTGAGTAAGTGGGGGGGGGAGGAGGACTTTTTTATAGTGGATGAGGAGTGTAACTCTAGTAAATTTTTTGTAAATGGAATTCCACCCACATTATTCCCATGAAAATTGGATTCATAAAAGTTTATACTTGAGATTATAGGTTGGTAAAATTTATACCCAGTGGATCTTGTACAATATGCTAGGTAATTTTGGCTATTAAAATTAATGTTTAGTCCTTTATTGAGTATAATTCTACCTTTATCATTATAATGAATTTTAATTTTTTTATAAACATTTATTGTATATAACCAATCTAGGATTATTATAAATTATAAATTATGTGTATTCCAAATATGCAATCCATTTATCTAAATTAAAATTACATATTTGGAAAAAATTAACTTAAATTTAATCCCACAGACAGGATGACAATGCAATTTTTAAAAGAAAAATTGGTCAAAAGTTTGCTTTGTTTTTATATTAAATTTCAATGTGAAATTTATTCCTATTGCCATAATTGTATTAGTTGATAAAAATTTATTCTAATTAAAAATTAAAAATAATGAAATATATAATTTAACTGTATAAAAAAATTATATGAAAAAGTATTTTGGAATTACAATTCAATATTTTCATTATTCATCCAAATATGAAACGTATGAGAAAAATACAAATAATTAACCATATACTAATTTTTAATCTCTGATATAAAATATTATTTTATTTTTAATTATATGATTTATAAAATATTCAAAAATTGAAATTAAAAAAGGTTCTACATTAAAAGGTTGTAAAATTTAATTATTAAAAATATAGGTTTTTATGTGTGAAATTGGGTTTGTTCCTATATAGTGTTCATATAATATTTTGGATGAATTTCAAGAATAATTTTTATTGCATATATAATATATATATTACATTAATATCAATCACTAATTGTAATAAATTTAATTTATTAGGATAAAATAGCTTTGTGATTATAAAAATAGTCTGCAATAAATACATTCCCATTATATTCAAATTGTTATCATATTTATTTATAATTCATTTATAAATAATGAATTCAACAATGTATTATCATAATTTAGATAATCTTATTCATAACCATAGACATTATTACTAGGTTATATATTACTATACTAAATAATAATATTTTTAATAATATATTATATTTTTGTAACACTCAATCATGCATGTTATGTAAGGCATCAAGGAAAGTGAATCTTTCATATAATATATGCTAACGATAGTGTTTTTTATAGATCATTTTATTATTTATGTATCATTTAATGCTCAATAACTTGGTGTTTTTTATCATTCAAGAAAAATATAGTTTAATAGTATAAAAGAAACATTTTTCTATGTTGCATGAAATGAAAAATATCAAAATGATTAAATTATTTAGAAAAAATATTATTCCCAACATCGATGGGTGTTTCATATAAGACCATATAAATAATTAAAATTTATGTCTTATACAATTATAATATTAATTCATTAGTTATTAATTAATTATAAATAAAAAATTCAATTTCAAAATAAAAGAGATGTATTTGTAAAAAAATAATTTTTACACACAATAAATGTTTATCAAAATAAATTAAATAAGTACTATTTTTGAATTATTTAAATGAAATTTAACTCAAATTTATTCCATCAGATTTTCTAATTTCATATTTTTTAGTCATGTGATAAAAATAATTCTGATATTATGTTTCAATACTGTATTTTCTAAATGTGGTTTTTTCATGTTTTCAGAATTTACATTAACATTAATTCAAGCTAAAAATATACATTTGATTTGATAAAATTAATTCAAAAATTAGAATCTAGATTTTTAAATTTGGTGAATAAGACCTTTTATGTTTTGGTCAGTGTGAATTTTAAATAGGGTAAATTTTTTCACCTCAATAATGTGTAAATTGGGATAATCTACAATAAAAATAAGTAATGAGAATGTAAATATTAATTTTAATTCCTATTGAAAAAATGTAATTTAAAAATTATATCATTAGGGTAAAATTTAGATTTTTTAATGGATAGTTTTCCATGAAAATTAAATACAAAATTTTTAAAAGAAGTAATGATAAAAAGTATCACTATATTAGGTATATATATATGTATATATATATTAAGTATTCACATTGGAAAAAACTATTTGTGAACTATTATTTACAGAAAATTTGAGCCAAGGGAAATTTTTCATTATTGAATTTTTCTCTAATTTTATTAATTATATAATAAACATATTTTCTAATGAAACAACGATTTAATATTACACCAATTTATAATGAAATATATTGATTGATTTTAAAAATATAAAATTAATATAATTTGATTTATTGAATGTTTTCCAATAACTATGTACTATAATATTTCATTATACTGTGATAATTTATAAATATATTATAATTCCAATTTTTTCTTTCAACCTTTTATCTAAAATTAAATGAATATTGTGAAAATTGAAATTATTGATATATTATATAAATAATATAGTATTAAATTACAAAAAATTTAATAACATTATTAGAGCATATAGAGGTTATTATGTGTTTCAAAATTTCATCTCATATCCATTTATTTTCTATTTATAACTATTTGGATTGAGAATTAATTTATTATAATTTATTCTTTCATGAAACTCTATGTGTGTCCTCTCCCTTAATTATAAATGGACTCCCCTTATTTTTATTATTTACACCACATTGAGTTATATTTACCAACCATACCATATGATATTCTCTTTTCAACATCCTAATCTCTGTTTTTAGATTTGTTTATCTCCCCAAAACTCCAACCCTATGACCTTATTAAAGTATCTGAAGGAGGTATCCGGAAAGAGTGGTATTTAACATAGTTGATCTCTTTTAATTTATTTATCCTGTTAATTCCTCTAAATCAGTTAAATTTATCTTAATATAATTACTCTGGTACCTTAAAAATTCATAAATATTGTTATGATTATTAAAATACCAATATCGACCCTCTTTCCATGAAAAATGAATTGATATTTTTGATCTGTCATATATACGTCGTATTGTATCCACATCGCAGAATAAATCATTTTCCATAAGAATTATTCACTTCTAGAAATTGAAATTTTATAATTTCAGTTATATTATATTTAATTTATAATTATTATTAAATATTTATAATATCATATCTTTTTTATTACATTCCAAACTAATGGAAAACTATAACATCGCTTCTTTGTATGTGTTGACTACCACCTCCATGATGTGATGTTATTATTTTTCATTTATATTATATGATTATAGGTTAGAGTATATATATGATGATTATATATGATTTTTGTGACGTAATAATTATATTGGACAGATTAATTATTTTTAACTTTTTATCAACTCGTCCATCAAAAAATTAACATGGCTTTCATGTGTACATACGAGTGACCATATCCATTAATAATCTAATTCATTTTTTTATTTCTATCTAAATGGATGAATCTATGTTTATGTATATAGAGAATATATATTATATTTTAATCAATTATTTTATTATAGTATATAAGTATAATAAATGTAAATTTATTATATAGGCGGAAAAAGTGATTTCTAGGTACTTGGAACTCAAGGTAAGGGATTTTAATCTCACTTTTATTACTATAGGACACATGACTTATACACCACATGTTTTATTTTTTTGTCTATATACTACCAATAAATGTCATTTATTATTCTACTCATGGAAATTATTGGATATAAATATCAATATCAATTTTATTCATTCTTAGGGATTATTATTCACAATATTCCAAATTAGTAAAAGTTATATTTTACAATCTCATCACTTATCAAGTTTGTTTATGAGTATGTTTCTAATGAATAAATCATATGACCAATCTCTCATGAAACATATTTCTATTTATATAGAACTTTTTTTGTTTAAAATATATGTTTTCTATATTTTTCCTTGACTTATGATCCCAATATATTGGAAATATTTTTTTAGTAAAATTGTATTTATTTTTATCTTTGTTCGGAATTCATATATGCTCTATAAGCATGTTTTTAAGAAATGTATTTAATAATGTTTTTACTACAATCGAATTATTTTTAATGTCATTATTACCCATGTTTTAATTTTTACAAGATCATTTTTAATGTATTATTTTATTAATAAGGTTTTTTCTATTTTTTAAAATAATTAATTGATTTATTTTTAACATATATAGAATTAATTTAATTTCTTTCCATCATGATCACTCAATTATTAGAAACATACATCATAAGATTCCATAGTTCTATCAAATGAATATTATTTTCATTTTTTTTAATTTTTGTATTTTTAGGGAGGAATTTAAAAATTAAAAGGGTATTATTATTAGGAATGTTTTAATTGTATTTTAATTTTATTTATAATCATTGAACACAATAATCGTTGATTTCACTTTTCCTCTACAGGTGATATGATCTAAGTATAACAACATTATTCATTAGATTGATGGTTTATGATTATGATGTAATGAATTTTATAAATCTCATTTCTTTTAAATATGTCATTCTATGATGAAATTATTATGAAACATATCCATTTTCTAGGGGATATGTTTTGGTAAAATTTTCATGCAACCCATATTTCCATGTTTTCTTATATGATAAATGTTTTATGATCTTATGCCACATATATGTATTATTTTCATTATGATATAGTTGTGAACTATATATCCCACCAAATGTATTAGGTAATAATTAATATTTCATTATTTCAATGAATACATGAAAACTTGTACTAATACTAATATAGGGTTAATGTGAGGTATTCCCATAACAAAAGAAGGTACATTTGTGTTTCTAGAAATAATATCAATTTATGAATATCTTGGAGTGTATCTTAAACCTAACGATTTATATAGTTATGTGTAACACCCAATTCCATGTCATATAATAATTTTATTCCCTCATGAATAAAATTCGTTGAATCATTAATGAATCATATCTTATGAACTTATATGACTTATTTTGTTAATCATTATTACGATCCTTGACATACTAAGAATACATTTATAACATTAAAATCATCCTTCAATCCCTTATTCTCATGTTATGAATATATTAGAATATAAATCCCCCTTCCTTAAATTTATTAATCATTAGATCTCTTAGATTATTATGATTCCTATTTCTAAATTATGAAAAAATATATTATGTATGATATGTCTAAGAAGAATGATAGTTATAAAGAACTAAGTATGAGGTAGTGTAGTTCACTTATGAACTAGTTGTTTATGTATCCATGAATCCCCATGAACTAGAACAATATGATTTTGTCAGGTATCATCAAGTTAAAATTCATCTAACATGTTGTGACATTTATGTATGAAATATATGGCCCTTTATTGTTATTATAATTATTGTATGTTGTGAGAATAATATTGTGGGATATTTACAAAATAAATAATGGAAATATATCATTATTTTTCTACTCTCCTATGAAACTAAACAATTATGGTTATTTTGATCATATCATAAGTAAAGATATTGAATAATCATCTAAAATGATGTAATATTAATGTTTTAAATGATTGGATCAAATCATGACTCATGAAAGTGTCAAAACTATTAGAATGGGATTAAGGAGATAGGGATAGAGTTAAATAGACTAGTATATAGAGAACTTATTGATTTGTTTTAAATATAGTTCAACTGAAGAAAGGCTATCAAGAAACCAAAGTAAATTATGGGATTATAACATATATATTTTGATGATATTTTGTATCAACTGATGATAGTTTAGATAATATTACTCATAATTTCAATACATTAATGGAAAATTGGATACAAGATTATATATTATCATAAAATCGACACCTAAAAATGATGAAGTAAAAATTATGTGTCTTGATGTTTGGAAGAGTAAATCATGAAAATTATTATTTACATTATATTATTTGTATGATGAATGTCATTATTCAGTTGAATATTGGGAAAATCATTAGTTTCAAAGAAGTTTTACATATTCTAAAACATTAAAAGAAATTGATTTTCATTGGTTAGTTCGATAAACCTAGATATGGATCTTCCATTACTAAGGGAGTACAGAAAATCACTAAACCTTTGTGGTTCAAACATGCAGTCGTAAATGATGGCACAGTGAATTATTAAAAAATTGTATTGGGAACTATAGTTACTAGATCCTCAGCATTCCAGTGTCCAGATTTATTAAACTACCATCTTAGTAATGACTGTGATAATGGTATGAATGATTTAATATAATAATAAATACTAAATATAGATAATTTACATATTTAGATGTTGTAATATTTGAGGACTCATAAATAAATAGTATATGTTTTTTAACATGAGTGTATTAACACAAAAAAAAATTAGTAGAGTTGGAACATATAAATGTTTAGGTTCCTTCCCCAATTATATCTCATCGACATTCACAAATATTGTACGATGTTCATTGATGAATCCATTTTATGAGGATGGGTATACCTCTTAAAATAAATATTTTAACTGTTTTCATTGATCTATTAATGTAATGATATATTTTAATGTAAAACATGTTATATGATTAAATATTTTATTATAGAATGTTTTGGTGAGTATACTAGAAAATTATTTTTGATATTTTGTTTAAAAAAAAAATTAGGAATGAAATAAAAACACCTAGAATACATCATAAAATGGTAAATATTAATTAAAAAATAAAATATTAATAAATGTTTCATATAGTTTGAATTATCATTTATAAATGGACATGTTTTACTTAGTGTACTAATTCAATAAACTAGCCAAGTTAATCAGTCAAATCCCATCATCTCCAATGGGATATGATTTTATAATAACTTTGTGGATAGGAAATTAATTTATTTATCCTCAACTCGAGTACATCAAAATATTATAAAACATATATTTGGGTGTTGAAATAGAGACAATCATGGAAAAGAAACTTCATTCATCTTTCTCTATGTTATTTGGAGATGAAAATATTGAATTTAATATTTTGGATGATGAGAAGGAAAATTAATCTGAAGAGTAAATTTTCTCTTTTATGAAAATGTTAGATGCATGAACTAAAATTTGGAGGTAATGACTACTAAATGAAAGAAATTAACTTATATATAAATTGATCTGAATATTGGCATTATGTTTTTTATGTTTAAATAGGGTTTAAGTGAATCTGCGCGATCTTTAAGTTGGAAAATTTGGGATGACAGTTGAGGCGGTATATTATCAGGATTAAGAATGGGACTTATATAATATATAAATTATTGACCCCACAATATTATGTTTTAGTTCATTATTGCATAGGAAGAAATGTTTTAGTTTGAAATTTGGGAAAATTTAGAACTACCACAAGATTTATAAAGAAATAATAAATTTAAATGACTAATATTGTGGTTTGAAGATGCCAGAATCTCTTTAAAAATAACTAAATTTTTAAAAATATTGAGCCTAAAAAATAAAACAAGACTTTTTAATTCTTTCGATATGTTATTTTCCAAGTATGATATGTGGGATAAACTCCTTGAAAAAAATTATAATAGATAATGTATTTATAACATTAAAATAAATAACAAATGAATAAGTGGGTTTGATAGTAAAAAATATAAATTTAATTGATATTGAAGTTATAAGATAAAGTTAGTAGTTAAGGTATTTTAGTAGATTGATGGAATTAAAATTTTAGAATGACTATTTTTGTTAGAAAATCATAGTACCATTTGTATCATTTGGGGTTTCATTGCTTATGCAGGTTTAAATATGAAACATAGGGAAATGAATATAACATTTCTTCTTTGGGAACTTGAGATTGAAATTAATTTTAATGAAACAGTTATATTTTATTGATAAATATAATCAGGTCATGGTTTGTAAACTCATAAAAATTAAATATTTATTAAATCATGAACGAAGAATATAAAACTATATGTTCAAATATTTTAGGGGTGAGAAATTTTTCACTTTGAGGAATTCATGTTATCTTTGTTATCAAAAGGTGTACATTGATAAGGATTTCATTGATATACTATTGTCAGTAGATGATATGCTTATAGAGGACATCAATTCAATAGATCCCATAGATGAATATGATAATGTCAATGGTATTTTAAATGATATATATATATATATATATATGATGATTAAATGATCATGGACCTATGTAATGAGTGTGATAGAAAGGTCAGATGTTTTTATCTCTAAAAGAATATTCCCTAAATAACATAGAAAATTTTACAATTATTAAATGCAAAAGTTTTCCACAAATATCTCTATACCCATTGAAATATCATATCCACAAGAAATATAATTATATTAATATGAAATTACCATCTCTGGAATAATATATGCATTAATGGTAGGATGTCTCATGTATTCTATGGTGTGAGAATTCCATATGAATTCCCATATAGTTTGAGTTTTTATAAGGATAATGTAGAATATATAGAATTAAATTTGTTAAGATGTAAACTGGATTTGTTAATATCATAATGGAAAGCATGATATACACATTTTCATTGGATAATACTAAATATAAAATGGGTATGCAGACGAAATATTTCTAGATTCTACTGGATATATTCCACATACATCCGTGTGTACCAATACTTGAAGCTTTGTGGCCCTTTCACCCTATCCACCGAAAGGTGGCTGGGTTATTTTCCCTTACAAACAATGACATATATAAAGTAATTTTAGCTTAGAAGATCATAAAAAACCATCTTGGTAGATCTTTTTCATGTAATTCTCATTTACATGACCGAGAAAGTGTTCCTACAGCTGGGTGTTGAATGATTCATGTGATCTTGTTTCATTATCGATTTCCAATACTTGTTTTTCAAAATTTAGTACATAAAAATTGTTATTTAAATGTGTGGTACCATAACATATGTTTTTCTTATAAAATAAATAACCCTTATTTCCAAACATGAAGATAAATTCTTTTATATCCAAACATGATAAATAAATTAGGTTTTTGGTATCACTACGTACATAATAAAAATTATGTAAATCCAAAATTATCTATGTTGGAAATGAGATATGGCAATCACTAATGGTCAATGTATCTAGCCTCTTTTCATTGGTAGCTCAAAGATCCACCTCTCCTCATGTAATATTTCTACATTTACATGGTACCTGTATTAGAATACAGATGAGATCCACAAAAGATGTATCCAATATCCAATGTCTATAAATGGAAATATTACACTCGATAATGGAAGCTCCTTTATCATCCCCACATTTTTGGGTGCAGTTCCTCTTCCATTGTCCTAGATTTACACATGAAAAACATACCACCTCTCATTCCTTTCCCTACCTATAGATATTCTATTTGTTGGAGGGATTGTTCTCTTGGGGTTGAGACAATTTAAAAACCCTTTAGCCCCATTTCCATGTTCTTCCCTTTCTTATTCACCATTTCCACTGTGGGTTTGTCAGGCCCAATATCCTTATCTACTTGACAAATCATTTTCAGAAGTTCAGATAGGTTATTCTCATTATTGCTCATGTCATATTTGACAATAAAGCTAGAGAAGGTCTTGGACAGTGATGATAGGATGATATTTGTACGTAAATCATCTGAGAACATAATCCCTAAGATGTACATGCATTCAATGTTTCCAATCATCATGACTACATGAGGCCTAGCTGGCATAGACTGTCCAATAATAATTTTGAACAATGTATTTGAGATCTCATATCTCTCCTGTAATTTCTTATCTTGATAAAGATACTTATGGTGAGACTATATTATATACGCATCCATGTTTTCATGTTGATTCAAGAGATCAGTAGACATGGCTATTAGCCTGAAAAATTGGACTTCCTTGGAGTCATCCAAATGTTTTAGATAGAGATATATTTTTTCATTACTAGCCTTATTTCTAGGAGCAATACAAATAGGATCCTCCAGCATATACAATTTCATCTCATGGTGAAGGATGACACATAAGCGCCACTTCCAGTCTGGAAAATTGGTGCTAGTGATAAGGTGTTCCTTCATGAGTACAGTTCATAATGATATGTATCATGGGATTTTAATTTTTTTTACTAAAAATTAATATGATAAATGATTTATTACTTTATCATGATAAATTTGAGACAAATAAATAAATTAATACTTTTTAGTCTCCCACTATTTTATCAAAATCCAATATCCCTCCCCATTGGCTACATTATATTCGGATTATTGAATATTATAGTGGTAAGAGTCAATATTTACCTTCATATTAATAAAAATAGGGTTGGTCAACAAACATGAAAGGTTTTAGGTAGGAATTCCATGTCCAAACTACATTAAATTTCAACTTGTTGATCTGCTGAGTGGGCTCCACAATCCTGAAATTGTTATATTTTGGATTTCCTCTACCATAGCCTCTTATTCACACCAAGTCTTTCTATGGAGGTCAACATTTTATGTGAACCAAGTCAATTCAACCCAAAACCTCAACTTATAATTCTATGATAGTTGAAAGCACCCCAACTATAGTTGGTCAAGAACTTTGAACTGTGGTTGGATTCTAACCAAGATTATGGAAGGCTCTACCAACATAATATTTCCTTGATGTATTTTACCCTTATATGTAAATTTCCATTTTATTTTCTTCCATACATTCTTGTGAATATTAATTGTGATATACTTAATAAATTATCAATGCCTATGATAATATTTACACATAATCTGGTCTTATTTTAGTTCCATATTTCATGCTTGTTTAATTCATTAATTATGTGATCGTGATAACACACCCACACTAAATAAACCATAAAACTGATAAAATAAAATTAATGGAATGATTATGAGATTATTTTTTTTGTTAGTTTGTCTAGCAGTTGATAAAATTACCTAATACATATGTAAGAAAACACCTCGATCCTTTTGGGTTCATGTTTACATCTTTCCACCAGTCCACTATTGTATATCCATAGGTTTGTTTCACATCAGGTCCTAACTTAAGCCATCTCAACTAGGCTAGGAGCCCTATCCATTACATATTAATTCATCTCAAACACAGGAGAGGGGTAAAATGAGGTTTCACCTAAAATGAACCTTGGCCATGTAGGACCTTCCTATTAATTATGAGAAGGCTCATAGGACAAAAATAATAATTTAAATAAATTAATTAAAAGAAACCATTAATATAAAAAGGTCTTGGTCTTTCTCATGATCATACAAACTTAAAATGATATTTACAGATAAATAAAACCATTATTCAATTCCTTAATAATTCTTTTTCAAGATAAATCACCCTAAAATAAATTATTTATTATATTTAATTAATCAATACTTTTATCTTTAACCCTTTTCTGAATTTCTTTGAGATAGTCAACTATAATAATTTTAAAAAACTAAATTCATTTTAAATTATCTTCTTACATAACATATAACTTGTATAAAACCCGATGAATTCCCATTAATAACTATCCAATGTAACATCCCACATAAGTAATGAATAATATATTTTCTTATCTATGTCTATTTATGAATTAGATGCTATTTTAGAGGCTTAAAATGGGAATAAATCCAATCTTAAGCATGGATTACTCTAATATTTTTAAAAGATTAATTTACCGCCTTTTGATGGAGAACCATTTTTAAGTATATATTTTGAAAATTTTATAAGATATATTTGTTAGAATAAACATATTATTTATGATTGGGACATTGAAATTTACTTTTTATTAATTTTTGGTATTTTTCTGAAAATGTTCATTTTTTAATGAATAGTGAAAAATACTGCATTTTAATTCAAAACTGATTTTTCATCTAATTTAATTATATGGATGGATTATATTTTTAATTGGTTTTAATGTGTAAATATAATATATTTTTAACATTTAATCCAATGGTGTTAATTAGAATTAATTTCAGTTTGTAATTGTGCATAAACATGTGCCATACTTTTCATAGATATTCTTTCAAAAAACCCTGCTATTTGTTTTGAAACGGTAATTATTTTTAAATTATTTATTGAAATTTATGTGTTTGGAATTTGGTAAAATTTAATCTATATTTGGACTCAGAAGTTCCAAATTATTTAATTAAGATTCTTTGGTTTTTTGGACATTATGAATAGTAACGACAGTAATTATCTTTAATTATCTTGATTAATTAGTAATCGGGTAGTTAAGGATAATAAAATAATATCATAATAATATACAATGACCCGAACATGTGTCCTAATTCTTCTGGTTGTGTGACGGCCTACCATGGTATGCTTTGTTCCAAACATAGGGACCCCATGGAATCACTTTTGGGTGAAAGTGGAACTTTATCATTTTATTTTTAATGAAAAGAGAATATCACTAAATAAAGTATCACCCAAGTAAAACATTTTTTATTTTTGTCTATTTAACTGATGTCTTAGACTATAAATATTCATTGGAAAGTTAAAACTATTTCCTACATCACATTATTTTTTTTATTTTTTTTAGACATTAAATAAATTAATTTATTTATGGCATCATGATAATGTAGCGATTCTTTCATTAATGAACGATTTAAATAAATTGAAAAGATAATGTAAAATCTAAGATTATACTTGTCTAAAACATGTTGGTTGAGTATATTTGAACCCTTATCACCTTATCCTATAAATATATCAATGAGGGTCCTTTTAAATACAAAACTCATTTTAAAATAAAGTAACATTTCTTCACTTTCCAAGAGTGCCCCTCCTCCCTCTTATAAAAGGCCCCCACCTCTACCTCCTTACCCGCACTTCTCAAGCCATTGTCTCGACCAATCTCTGCTCATTTTACCTCTCCACATCCCTCTCTTCATGGTAGAAGCCTTACCTTAGGCAGAAAGCACTTTAAGAAACCCTTTTGGTACAAACCAAGAGGAGTTACCCGATTTAAAGGTAAAGTTTTCTCTAATGTTCTTTTGTTTTATTTTGCTTCTCCAACCCACTAAACACTTTTTATTCATTTCCTTTGTAACAAAACAAGTATATTTAATTTACTAGGATGTTTTTATAATAATTATTCCAGCTACACATACACACACCTACATGTAATGGTTAAAGAGTATACTGTTTCTGTGGATGGCGAATTTCTGCCTCATGAAACGATGATAGTTCAATATTCTTCTTACAGCTTCAAAGGTGGACATTAAGATGTCACTATATTTATATATTATATATAATTTTATTATGTTTTACCTACGATTCTGTATTTTTACATTTATGTCATACCTTTATGGTTTCCATTATGGGTAAACGCGATATCTTCATTTTAGGAAGTGCGGACTACCGCCCCCTCAAAGTGATTTGATTCGTTAATTCCATAAGTGGGAAGTATAAAGGATGGAGTTAATGATACTATTCTGTAATTATAATATACCTTTATATCATTATGATTTCATTCCATAAAATATGAAATAGAAATGAAAGTAGCTACATACGGCTTACCGTCTCCATGAACGGTGCATTTCATTTCTTACCTCTAAATGTTATGTAATATTATAAATGAATGTATATACTGGATATATATGACATATATGACATCTAAATCATGAATATACTTCTGGATATAGTGGATATTTTACCACATGAACAACTTTTAATTACAAAGTGTTTATTTTTGACTCAAGTACCAATGATCGAAAAAATGACCATTATTAACTTAAATAATTACACAGTGTTCATAACATGGTAATAAGTGATATAAAAGGAATAATGAACTTGAAAAAGGTTATTAAGTAAGTATAAATTAACTCAAGTTTATTATTCAAGAGGTTAAATAATGATCGAGTCAAGTCGGACCCGAGTTATGGGACTTCATCTCAATCTCCTTTCATGGAGGCAAATTTTGTTTTATTCAAAACATTCTTTTATACGGTGTATAAACCCCTTTTACTTTTATTTATATTCAAAAGGAATATTTTTTTATATGAATCATTTTACTAAATGACAAAAGGCCTGTTTTTTTGTCGTATATATGTGGCGACAATGACTTATCCGCCGCCGTGACCACTATTTGAGTTTCGGCTTCCTCCACAAGCCATAACATTTTTTTAATGAAAAATAATTACCATGTTTTACTTTTCTTTTATTTTGGTATTTAAAATGGTTTTTTTAATGTTTTAATTATATCAATGTGTTTTATTGATATCTTGTGATTGAAATGTGGAAATGTTATGTTTCCTTTATTCATGTTTTATGTGATACGATAATGTTATGGTTAATGGGAATTGATTATGAAGATGAATTTTTCCATGATAGACTAAGGGAGGGTGATCCCGATATATCTCTCCAATGCATTGGGTAACGTGAAGGGGTTAAACATTAAGGTTTCTCCTAAGAGATTTAGGGAATATACTGTGATGGGTATTCCAAACATAACCATTAGGGTTACTCCCTACGTAAGAATGTTATAAATGCCTCAAGTTACCTTTATATCTTATGATTTCTATGAGTTATTCATAAATCTTATGATTTCATGAGTTATGTTAATGTGCTTATGTTTTATGAGTAATTTATGATTTCATTGATTCTTATGTATACATGTACTAATGTTTCCTTTCCATAGTTTTATTTCCCTTACTAATCTTTTTATACTCATCCCATGTTTTTGAAATGTTTTTCACAAGTCAAGGGAAAGGTAAATGATGTGATGATAGTGTCAGGGAAGTGTCATTAACAAATCCATGATTTGTTTTAAATATGTTTCCGTTGATGGAAAAAAATGAATAATATCTTTTATGTAACCACTTTGTTTAAATGTGGAATGTAATTAATGATTTATTATATAATTCTATAAAACTCTAAACATGAAAAGATCCTCAACATGTATTCTTGAAATAACTCAAGATTAAGTAATATTTAAGGATGGGGCCTTATAGTTGGTATCAGAGGTCAGTTTAGATAATTTTAGGAGTTATAATTCTATTAAATTATTATCCAAAAATATTTGTTTATGGTCAAATTGAAATGATATAGCATTTAAAGATTACCATGTTGCTTCATCTAAGATATGTTTGGTCAGAATGGTTTTCTGTAGAGGAAACAAGGAAGCAGTTCTAGGAAGGCATACAGAAGCAAATGACCTTCTGAATCAGCATCCTGAGAGGGTCAGAATTAGAAATGAACAGTTTGTTGCAGTAATGGTGCAGTTGACTCAAGCGATAAATGGTGGTGGTACCCATGCACGAGAACAACCAGATCAATCACAGAGGAACATGTCAGTGGTGGAACATTTCATGAGGCATCATCCCCCATCACATAGAGGATCATCTGACCATGTTCTAGATAAAGGGTGGATTAAAGCGCTGAATAAGATTTTCGATGTCATGGGGTGTTCAGACAATCAAAAGGTTAGTCTTGAAATTTACCATTTGGAGGGTGAAGAAGATCAGTGGTGGTCGATGGTTAAAAATATCAGGAACGCTGATGAGATTGATGCTCTAAACTGGGATGAATTCATGTGTATATTTCTTGAGAAGTATATTACTATGTCTATTCAACTTAGGATAGAAACAAATTCTTAGAATTTAGGCAAGAGGGAGACTCAGTGGATACTTATGAATAAAGGTTAACTCGATTGGCAAGGTATTCTCCAAATTTTATCTGAGACCTTGATAGTAATATCAATCATTTTTACTCTGTATTAAAGCAAAAATATCAAAGTTCATTGGATTCTCATGAGTTAAAAAGTTATGAAAAGCTTTTTCAATGTGCTGAGAAGGTGGAAATGGAGTTTTCCGATGATCAAGTGTTCTACAACAACCAACAGAAGAAGAGACCGAGGTGGCAGGGGAAAGGGAAGAATTCTTCAAAAAGGTCTGATGGTAAGAAATCTATGTTTCCAGTTTGTGATAAATGTGGTAAATGTCATGCTGGGGAATGTCTTCTGAATTCTGGAAATTGCTACTGATGTGGTAAGATAGGACATAAGGCTCGTGATTGCACTGAAAAAGATCAAAGTGATGGTAAGACCAAATTTGATTTAGAGTTAGTGAAATGTTTTAAGTGCAATGAGATGGGTCACTATGAAAATGAGTGTCCGACATAGAGATCGAGGGATGGGAAGTAGTTAGAATACAAGTAGAAAGGGTTGGTGAAATCCTTGGAAACTACTTCAACAGATGTTGGGCCATCAAATGAAGTGGTATAATGTACTTTGTTTCTTTCTTCAGATTATGCCAGTGTGTTGTTTGATTTAGGGTCTACACATTCCTTCATCTCTGAAAACCATTCTAGTAAAATGGGAATACCATCTCAAGAAATGACTCCTGAACTTGTGGTAAAAACCCCAGGGGGAAATGTTGAGGCAAAAAGAATTTATAAGAATCTTCTTATCTTTATCTGTGGAAATAACCTACGCACAAACCTTATTGTTTTACATCTAGTAGAGTTTGATGTTATCCTGGGTATGGATTGTCTCTCTATTTACCATGCTAAGATTTACTATAGAGCTAATGAAATTTCTTTTCAAAAAGAATTTTGGTTTGTTTAGAAGAATGAACCCCTACTGTTGATTACATAACAAGAGGCTGAGAAACTTGAAAAATATGGAAATGAATGTTACCTTTCACATATTATTGAAAACAAAAGAACTGTTTAGATTAATGATGTGCCAGTGATAAACGAGTATCCTGATGTTTTCCCTGATGAGTTTCCTGGAATAATGCCAGATCAGGATTTTGAATTTACTACTGACTTAGTTCCTGATGCTAAGACAATTTCAAAACCACCTTATCGAATGGCTCAAATTGAACTTTTAGATTTGATGGAGCAATTGCATGATTTATTAGAGAAAGGTTTCATTAGACCTAGCACATCACCGTGGGGTGCTCCTTTTTTATTTGTAAAAAAGAAAGATGGTTCAATGAGACTTTGCATTGATTATAGAGCCTTGAATAACATCACTACTAAGAACAAATATCATTTGCCTCATATCAATGATTTGTTTGATCAGCTCCAGGGAGATCAGTATTTCTCAAAGACTTACCTGAGATCGGGGTACCATCAGTTGAAGGTAAAGGAAGCAGATATTCTAAAGACCGTGTTTCATACAAGATATGGCCATTTTGAATTTGTAGTTATTCCTTTTGGGCTAACCAATGCACCTGTTGTATTCATGGACCTTATGAATAGACTTTTCCATGAGTTATTGGATATGTTTGTGGTTATTTTCATTGATGATATTTTGTTGTTTTCTAAATGTAAAGAGGAGCATGAATGAAATTTAAGGTTTATTTTGAAAACCTAAATAGAAAAGAAATTGAATTGGAAATTAAGAAAGTGTGAGTTTTGGTTGCAAAAAATTTCATTCCTTGGTCACATTGTTTCTAATTATGGGATAACTGTTGATCCTACAAAAACAAATTTTGTTCAATAATGGCCATGACCAACAAATGTAAATGAAATTTTTAGCATCCTTGGTTTGGAAGGCTATTGCCGAAAGTTTGTTAGAAATATTTCTTGGTTATCTAGTCCAGTGACTATGCTAACTCTGAAGGGTGCTATGTTTATCTGGACAAAATAATGTGATGATTGTTTTCATGAATTGAAAAGAAGATTGGTGAATTCTCCAGTTTTGGCACTACCTTCCCTGAATGGTGAGTTTGTTTTCTACAGTGATGCTTCATTGAAAGTACTTGGTTGCATCCTAATTCAGAATGATCAGGTAATTGCTTATGCTTCATGACAGTTGAAAACTCATGAGGTAAATTACCCTACACATGATTTGGAATTATCTACTCTTGTTTTTCTTTAAAAATTTGGAGGCATCATTTGTATGGAGTAAAGTGTGAAATATATACCGATCACAAAAGTTTAAAGTATATATTCACTCAGAAATTATTGAACATGAGACAGAGGAGATGGCTAGAATTAATCAAGGATTATTACTTTATAATTCATTACCATCTGGGAAAAGAAAATAAAGTGGCTGATTCTTTGAGTCGAAAAAGTAATACTTCATTAACAATGTTCTGTTTGGAATGTGATCCTTTGGATAAGGATTTGATGAACTTTTTCATAGAGGTATTTAGTGTAGGATGTTATTCTGTTTTGATTCAGGTATCAGTGAAATCTTCTCTATCATACAGAATTAAGAAAGCATAGAAGCAAGATAGTGAGTTCCAGAAAAAGGTAGAGCTCATTCAGAAGGGTAAGTTGCCTGAATTCAACATTGATAATAATTGTGTTTTGGGATTTGGGAAGATATTGTGTGTTCCATTTGATTCACATTTGAAGAGACAGTTGTTATGTGAAGTTCATAGTTGTCCGTTTTCAGTTCATCTAGGCAGTACTAAGATGTATAGAGATCTTCGGGAGTATTACTGGTGGGATTGAATGAAAAAAGAAATTGCTGATTTTACGGTTAAGTGTTTGACTTGTCAACAGGTTAATGTAGAGAGGACGTTTCCAAAAGGGATGCTTCATCCTTTACCATTTTTATAGTGGAAATGGAAGAATATATCCATGGACTTCATTGTGGGATTGCTGACGACACCTCGAGATAATAATGCAATCTAGGTTATTATTGATTGCTTGACTAAATCTGCTCATTTCCTTGCTATATGAGATAGTTTTCCTTAGATCAACTTTCCTGTTTTTATCTTAAAGAGATAGTCATGTTACATGGAGTTCCTCTCTCTATTGTATCTGATCGTGATCATAGTTTTACATCTAACTTTTGGAAAGTTCTTCAGAAGTCATTGGGTACTGAATCAAATTTAGGTACAGCTTTTCATCCTCAATCAGATGGGCTGTTGGAACGAACATTTCAGACATTGGAGTATATGCTACGTGCTTGTTTGATGGATTATCAGGGAATTTGGGACCAACATCTTTCTTTGGCTGTGTCTTCTTATAATAACAGTTTTCATTCCAGTATACAGATGGCACAATTTGAGGCATTATATAGGAAGCGGTGTAGAACTACATATTTTTAGTATGAAGTGGGTGAAAGTAAGTTGATGGGACCGGAATTGGTATAATAGTTGGCAGAAAAAGTTCAGATGATATAGAGACACATGAGAACAGCTAAGAGCGGGCAGAAGAGTTCTACGGACAATAAGAGGAAGGATCTCTCTTTTGAGGTAGGCGATCATGTTTTTCTCAAAGTATCACCATGGAAAAGTGTGATGAAATTTGGTAAAAAGGAAAGTTGAGTCCAAGTTTCATTGGACCATATGAAATTCAAGATAGAATTGGATCAGTTGCATACTGAGTGGATTTACCTTCAAGTTTATCTCAGGTACACAATGTTTTTCATGTTTCAATGTTAAGGAAGTACATGCCAGATCCATCTCATGATTTGAGCTGAGAGGTAGTTCAATTGGAAAGGAATCTATCTTATAGGGAACAACTGGTCTAGATTATAGACCACAAGGAGCAAGTTTTATGGAATAAGTTGATTCATCAAGTAACGGTTTTGTGGGAAAATCACATGATTGAAGAGGAAACATGAGAATCTACAAATGCAATGAGGGATAAATACCCCCACTTATTCGATAGGTAAATAAATTGTGGGGACACAATTTTCTAAAGGGGGGAAGGATGCAACATCCCAACTAAGTAATGAATAATATATTTTCTTATCTATATCTATTTATGAATTAGATACTGTTTTAGAGGCTTAAAATGAGAATAAATCTAATCTTAAGCATGGAATACTCTAATATTTTTAAAAGATTGTTTTACCGCCTTTTGATGGAGAACCGTTTTTAAATATAACTTTTGAAAATTTTATAAGCTCTATTTTTCAAATTAATCTTAATCTTTATTACTGGGACATTTAAATTTACTTCGGTTTAATTTTTGGTATTTTTCTGACAATGTTCATTTTTCAATGAATAGTGAAAAATACTGCATTTTACTTCAAAACTGCTTTTTCATATAATTTAATTAGATGGATGGATTATCTTTTTAATTGGTTTTAAAGTGTAACTATAATATATTTTTACCATTTAATCCAATGGTGTTAATTATAATTAATTTCACTTTGGAATTGGGCATAAAAAAGTTCCAAACTTTTCATAGATATTGTTTCAAAAAAACCCGCTATTTGTTTTGACAACAATAATTGTTTTTAAATTAATTATTGCAATTTCTATTTTTTAAATTTAGTAAAATAAATTCCATATTTGGAATCAGAAGTTCCAAAAATGTAATTAAGAATCTTTTGTTTTTGGACATTATGAATAGTAACGATGGTAATTATCTTTAATTATCTTGATTAATTAGTAATCTGGTAGTTAAGGATAATAAAATAATATCATAATAATTGAAAATTACCCCAACATGTGTCCTAATTCTACTTTTTGTATCAAGGCTGACCGTGGGATGCCTTGTTCCAAACTTAGGGACCCCATGGAATCACTTTTGGGTGAAAGTGATACTTTATCATTTTATTTTTAAAGAAAGGAGAATATCACTAAAGAATGTATCACCCGAGTAAAACATCTTTTAGTTTTTTCTATGTAAAATATATCCTAGACTATAAATATTCATTGGAAATATAAAAATATTTCTACATCATAGTATTTTTTTATAATTTTTAGACATTAAATAAATTAATTTATTTATGACATCATGATGATGCAGCGATTATCTCTTTAATGAACGATTTAAATAAAATGAAAAGATAATGTAAAATCTAAGACTTAAACTTGTAAAAAACATATTGGATGAGTATATTTTTAACCCTTATAACCTTATCCTAGAAATATATAAATATGGGACCCTTTAAATCCGAAACTCATTTTAAAATAAAGTAACATTTCTTGACTTTCCAAGTGTGCCCCTCCACCCTCTTATAAAAGGCCCCCACCTCTACCTCCTTACCCACACATTTAATGACATTGGATCGGCCACGATCTACTCATTTTATCTCTCCACATCCATCTGTTCATCCTATAATCCTTACCTTAGGCAGAAATGTCTTCAAGAAACCCTTTTGGTACAAACCAAGAGGAGTTACCCGATTTAAAGGTAAAGTTTTCTCTAATGTTATTTTGTTTTATTTTGATTCTCCAACCCCCTAAACTGTTTTTATTCATATATATTGTAACAAAAACAGTATCTTAAATATACTAGGTTGTTTTTGTAAGATTTATTCGTGCTACAATTACACACACCTACATCTAATGGTTAAAGAGCATACTGTTTCCATGGATGGAGAATTTATGCCTCACGAAACGATGATTTTTCAATATTCTTCTACCACCATCAAAGGTGTCCATTAAGATGTAACTATATTTATATATGATATATTATATGTTTATGTTTTCCTTAATCTTCTGTATTTTTACATTTATGGAATACCTTTATGGTTTCCATTATGGGTAAATGCGAAATCTTCCTTTTAGGAAGTGGGGACTACCACCCCCTCAAAGTTATTTGATTCATTAATGCCATATGTGGGACGTATAAAGGTTGGAGTTAATGATATTATATATGATATTATACTGGTATTATTATATACCTTTATATCATTATGATTCCATTCCATAAAATATGATATAGAAATTAAAGTAGCGTTCATGCGTACGTACGGCTTACCGTCTCCATGAACGGTGCATTTCATTTCTTACCTCTAAATGTTATGTAATATTATAAATGAATTTATATACTGGATATCTATGACATATATTATATCTACATCATGAATATAATTCTGGATATAATGGATATTTTACCACATGAACAACTTGTAATTATAAGGTGTTTATTTTTGACTCATGTACCAATGATCGACAAAATGACCATTATTAATTTAAATAATTACATAGTGTTCATAACATGGTAATAAGTGATATAAAAGGAATAATGAATTTGATAAAGGTCCTTAAGTAAGTAGAAATTAACTCAAGTTTATTATTCATGAGGTTAAAGAACGATCGAGTCAAGTCGGACCCGAGGTATGGGACTTCGTCTCAATCTCCTTTCATTGAGGCATATTTTGTTTTATACACAACTTTCTTTTATACAGTGTATAAAAACATTTGACTTTTATGTCTTTCAAAAAGGAATCTGTTTTTATATGAAGCGTTTAAATAAATGACAAGGGAATGTTTTTGTTGTTGTACATATGCGGCGACAACAACTTCTCCGCCGCAATGAACACTATTTGAGTTTCGGCTTCCTCTTCAAGCCATAATATTTTTTTAATGAAAATTAATTACTATGTTTTATTTTTCTTTTATTTTGGTATTGAAAATGTTTTTCATAATGTTTCTATTATATCAATGTGTTGTATTGATATCTTGTGATTCAAATGTGGAAATGTTATGTTTCCTTTATGCATGTTTTATGTGATACGATTATGTTATGGTTCTTGGGTATTGTTTATGAATACGGGTGGTTCCGTGGTAAACTAATGGCAGGTGTGCCCGATATAGCACTCCAATGCATTGGGTAACGCGAAGGGGTTAAACGTTATGGTTACTCTGAATAGATTTAGGGAATATACTGTGATGTGTATTCCAAACGTAACCATGAGGGTTACTCTCTATGTAAGAATGTTATGAATGCCTCAAATTACCTTTATGTCTTATGATTCCTATGAGTCATTCATAAATATTATGATTTCATGAGGTATGTTAATGTGCTTATGTATTATGAGTAAAGTATGATTTCATTGATTCTTATGTATACATGTAATAATGTTTCCTTTCTGTATTTTTATATCCTTTACTGAGCTTTTTATGCCCATCCCATGTTTTTGAAATGTTTTTCAAAGGTCAAGGGAAATGTACATGATGTGACGATACTGTCAAGGAAGTGTCATAAAAGAATCCATGTTTTGTTTTAAATATGGTTTTGTTGATGGAGAAAAATGAATACTATCTTTTATGTAACAAATTTGTTTAAATGTGGAATGTAATGCATGATTTATGATCTAATTCTCTAAAACTCTAAACTTGAAAAGATCATCAACGTGAATTCTTTAAATAACTCAATATTAAGTAATTCTTAAGGCTAGGGCCTTATATCCAATGAGTAGAAATAATCATTATGCACCTTTTAAATTAAACACATGCATATAAAACACCAATCACATGTTGCGCCCCAGCTTTATGCCTGCACCATGGTACATGTCTCGAGGGTTTATATAATATAATAATAAATTTTAATAAATTTAAGTAATTTGGATCAGTACACAATGTGTTGTTCCCACTACATGTCGTGTATTATCATTCACCATCCACCCTAAGTATAATCCTCGGGATATGGCCTGTAGATGTACTTTGGGAATCTTCGAAGTACACAATGTGTCTAGTGGGCCACACTCCATATTATATCTGCGTTACACTGTCAGTGTTGAAGCTCCTTTCTGTCATAGAGTCTGAAGGAATAAAAAGGGAAATACCTTGAACCCAAAGTGATTAATCCTTTGAAGAAAGATCAAAAATTGCCAAAGGCATTAACAAAGATTCCAATGCACATGGGTTGTGCATGTTCCACCAAGGTAACACAAGTACACTTACGTGCCGCCCATTGGTCACGCTGGTGACTTGAACACCTTCATTGAAATTTTCCCAGGTTCTTCTCCAGCCTATAAATACCCCTTGTGGGCCCCCCATAAAAGGAGGAAATTTTCCAGAAATTCAGATTTGTGCTCCTGGGACCCTAGTCTTTTTTCAAGGATTCCGAACACTTCTAATTTAATTTCTTACCTAGAATGGATGATCTAAAGAGAGGGAGGAAGGCCTAAGTATTTAAAACTCATCAACACTTGCGCGCCTAGTTGGGCACCCCTTAAGGGAAATGGCCACACTTTCACGCCACCTTACCCCTTCAACATAACCAGCACGCCTCTCTTCTAAAAGCCTCTAGGGGTAGTACTAAAGGCTTGATCCAAGCCTCTCCCATGTATTACCCTAATGGTTGACCATCGCGCAAGTACCCATGTGTCGCGCAAGTATAATTGGGCGATCATGACTTGCATGCCCACATAGGACTTGCATGCCACCTTCTTTTTGGGTACCCTTCCTGGCCATTTCACCCCTCCTATGCCTATCCACATCTCCTTCAACATTAAGACTTCAGAACTCTCTCCAAATACATTCATGGCATGATTTCCTTATTGGATTACTTATCTGAAAGTAATTTTGTGGAACATCTCTCAAAACATAGTGATTTACACATCTTTATGTCACTAAGGTTAGATATTTCTTTCATTCAACCTCATCCTTTAATATGAGATAATCCTTTACCTGGGCCTCCTTTTCAGGAGTAAGTCCCAGTCCAAATTCTCCAGAATTTGGGCATCCTCTTTAGGAGTAAGCCCTAAGTCCCCCAAATTTGGGAATCCTCGTTAGAAGTAGGCCCTAGTCATAATTTTTGAAGTCTGGGCTTCCTTTTTTCAGGAGTAATCCCCAGTCTCAATGTTCCCAAAATGTGGGCATCCACCTCAGGATTAAGCCCCATCCATAATTACCTTAACCTGGGCTTCCTTTTCAGGAATAAGCCCTAGTTTCAAATCAACAAATGTGGGCATCCCCTTTAGGATTAAGCCCCATGTCCCTTAATTCTAAAATTCCCTTAAACTAGGCCTCCTCTTCAGGAGTAAGCCCCAGTCCTCAAATCCCTTTAACCTGGGCCTCCCCCTTAGGAGTAAGCCCCAGTCTTACATCCCCTCCTAATTTGGGAATATTCCTTAGGAGTAAGCCCCAATATAGAGTATTGAAATCCCCATAAAGTACATATACCTTTATGGACCTTGTTCCCAAGTTTCTTCTCTGAAGTAAATCACAATCCTCATCTATTTGGGCAGTCATAAATACATAATCCCCACGTCATTTTCCATGATTGAATCTTTCATGGCATAATTGTCTGGTTTTACCAATACCTCATGTTTCTCACAACGAGATATACTCACGTGAGCTTAGAGTGTAAAAGTAATTAGGAAATCTTCCTTTGAGCCATCAATCATACATAAACATCATACTCCCTTACTCGAACTATGTAGGTTCTTATTCCTTTTCTAATCAAAGGATACATAGGTATCCCATCTGCGGGTATGATCCCAACTCTGAAATAATCCATTCCCTTATGAATGACAATAAAATTCAAGTGCCCCACTAAGTGGCTTTAAAACCAGTATAGTCATAATAATGACCAAGAGAATTTTATGTATTGAAGGATTCCATTGAGTAAGAATTCTAACAAATACAGATGATTCTCTATCAATGAAGAACATCGAATATATATAAAATATTCTCTAAATTTCTTACACATCTAATCATTGATTTTCAGATCTAAAGGAAAGGTCATTTTATACTTGGTAATGTAATAAGGATTCTCGAACATAACTTAAATCTATAAATAGAGTCTCGGAGTAGACAATAATTCACCCCAAAAGGGTGTGATGAATCCAACCTCAAATCCTCTCAACCAATTAAAATTCCTAAGTATCATCAGTTCACAACTAATGAGAACATACCTTTGGAAAGTAGGTCCAAATGGATATCGAATCATTGGATGTTACCAGTTCTACGCACAAACCCATCAGAAACCTCTTGGAATGTTTGAACCATAAATCACTGAGGTCATCCCCAATTCCATAGAAAACAAAAAATGGTGAAACCAACGTGAATCCTTAACCAAGTTAAAGTGATATTTTACTTATTTGTTAGGCCCCCATTTAAACTCAATGAGATGGCCAACAAAGCAATCAATACCATTTGTGCTCATCCAAAAGATGTAGTGGCTGAAATTATCTTGATTACATTTGTTATATCAAACATGCACTCTTTTCCAAGATCTTCTACTTTACAAGAATGTATTTTCTTAAGTTCACATCTGTGAATGCCTCTGCTGTGAAAACCTCTGTAGTGAATGCTGCTGCTACTACTCCTGCAGAATCGTCATCCGATTTGAGGACGACATCACCTACTCAGAGTCTTCAATGCTGGGTATCGAATGCACTAGTTAAGAAGATCCATCAACATGGTACCATTCCAACTCTGGAGGATGCTCAACAAGCCCTCCAAGTGAACAACTCACCCTGGTTGTCTGGACAACGACGACCAGTGATCAAAAAGTAGGTGGTGTCAGCCACCGTCTCCAACTGTTTCAGGTCGTTATCCCTGGAAAGCAATCACCATTCACTCCCATATTCTAGGGAGGTGAATGAGCAGGTCCCTTAGGTCCTTAATTCATGGAGACAGGAGTCCTTACCAAAGGCTCCCATCAATAATCGCCACCAGAATCGTGCGATAGTGGGACACAACATGATGATGGTATTGTCTCCAGGCGTTCGGCTCAGGTTCCTCAAACCCGAGCTGGCAAGACGAACCACCAGAGGTGAAATCCGGTAAATAGTTAGCAGGTACTCATCTCTTCCATCTTCGGAAAAGTCCACCAACCTTACTTATTGGAAATCAATGAGCAGGCACACACACCTATCCGTTTTAATTCCACTGTCCTGTAGACTCATATGGTAGCAGCACGCCATTCCCGGCAGGCAATTCCAGCGGAGTACTATAGACAAAAACATACACCTATTTATAAATCATTAGCTAGTTACCAGGCTCGTCTGACTACATAAGATGAAGCCTTCCAACCCAATGTGTTGACAACTGGTAAACATGCACATACACCTGCTTACACTCATCAATTCTGCAAGCAATATCGTCTGTCAGTATTGAAGGAAGCTCGTAAACCACGTTTGGTGGAGTACAATCAGCAGGAACATACACTTGCTAGTATTGATCAAGCCTACCAATAGTCCTATTTGGTAGCACTCGGAGAAGTCAGTCGGAAAGATCTGGCAACAAACATGAGGCAGACTCAACTCTCTAACCCCACACATGAGTACTGTCATGATTCAATGATTGGAAAAGGAGGACAGGAGCAGGAACACACACTGTATCCAAGCACGGAATGGACGTATATCCCCATTCCAGCAGCTAAAGTCACCATGCATATTCAATCAATAGAGAAAGGGTAGAAGCAAATCACTGGTCATATTCTGGATGCCTGGCAGGATATAATAATAGATTCAGCAGCATCTTAGGGAAAGACACATAAATCTATCACTACTAGTGGAGTGACACATCAACAGTTCACTCCGGAACAGACACACACATTTGTTCCATTCCTTGAGGTTTGTGGGGCGTACACCCCCATATCACATGGACAACCAAGTCAAGCACATACACCTGATCTGGGCGGAGATAATCAGCCTAACCTGATCATTTCTCCTGAGCAGGCACATACACTTTCTCATAATAACCGCTTTTCTCAACAAGTGGTTCCCAAAGTGAGTAATAATGTGCCTAAAAAGAAGACATGCCCATCACAGTCTATAAATAAAGGGACAATCCCTAACAAGGACTTTCTCGATGCTGGAGTTCTTGATGCACTCTGACAATTATCTGGTGAAACTCAAGATTCTATGCTCTCAGTTCCCAATAGTGTGAAAATTAATTCCTAAGGTCTATATCAGATACTTTTTCATGAAGGCTTGCTTCATGAAAATTTTGTCGATCTCTATGTTTCATCGTTAGAAGAGAGCCACGGGAACCCTCTGTGTGTTCCGAAGACTATGGAGAAAAATGTTTCATCTTTTGTTGTAACCCACTATGGTGGTCCTCCCCATGATGATGAATTTAGCTGCAAAAGTCCTCTCGACATTAGTAATTCGTATTGTCTAGAAAAATATTTAGAAGACAATGCAGTGACCAGAGAGCCCTCTTATCTTGAGGCACATGAAAATTTGAAGCCATCCATGTCTGATGCATTACCACTAATAAGTGAAACACTTTCTCAATCAGAAGATAGCCCGGGGTGTAGGTCCTTCTCCAAAAACACCCTTGGGTTGTTCATTTTCTAGTTTGATTAGTGAATTCTCTACAGATCTTGTTAAATCCAAAGAAGCAACAAAGAAGCACCTAATCTATTCTAATCAGGTAGAAAAATATTCATTTAATGATAAAGAAGAAGTAGTGAATATGAGAAAACAACTTAAAAAAGTTGCAGTGCCAGTCATGTTTTGGCCTTTGGCCAACTCTCAATATGATATTCCATAGATGTTGACAGAAGATGGAATTCATGATATTCATCTCAACATATGGAAATCAATTTTTCAGTTTAAAATTAAAATATTATCTTACGAGGAATATTAAAATCATGTAAAGATAACAGAAGGGTTACAATGTAAAATTTACTTGGCACCTCTTTCATTTTCTTGATATCTGAAGGCTGAAAAACATCAGAGAGCCCTTAAGCATTCATGCCTTGGCGCACTAAGAAGATTGCGCCAGTTAATTTCCAATGCCCCATCTGGTATTCATATCAGGGTTGGGGTGTTCATGAACCACTTCATTTCACTCTCCTCTCCAGTCAGCAATGCCTGCCGAAAATGGTCTCATGCAATGTTATTGCCCATGGCCGGCCACAGTCAATTGGATTTGTTTCTAATCAAAAGATTGCTCAAGAACAGACTTCAACTAGTTCTTCTCAAAATCAATCACACAGAGAACAAGTTGTTGAATTACTCCTACATCAATAAAAAGAGAATATTGAAAATCTCTTTCATTTGGTGTAAGAACATCATCATGTTATGAAGTGTCAGAAATCATCCAATGGTCTTTTAATCTTGGTGATAAAAGTGGATGCAGGTTGATGCATCCAGCTAATTTCCAGACTAAAGTCTGGAAGATCAGGATAGCTTACAAGAAGGTCTCAGATATAGCATGTCAAGAACCACCCCATCTTTCCAGACCGGGGACTCTTTTAACCCAACCCTCGGAATCAACAATGAGGATTCGAGGAGTTGAGAAGGAAAAACAGGAACAGCCCCAGTCCACCGGACTGGGGACTTTTTCAAATCCTCAATCTCTTCCTCAGATAAATTCAGTCTTCTCTTGATTAGGGAAGAAGCCCCAAGAGGAATGAAGTGCCAAATTATCAGAAGATTCCCTCAAAATTATAGTTCATCAAGAAGTTCACAAAGGATCAAATTGACAAAAGGCAATGCCTCATCGGGGACATGGAAGAAGACAATATCGCAGAAATGCATATAGAAGGGATGTAATGCATTATGAATCAATTAATGTCATCAATTCCATTGTTGTTGATCCACCAGATGAGGCTCACTCATAGGTATCAGAGGAAGAGGTTCTTGCTCAATAAGTTGTACACACAGACACAAATTAATAAGGTGTGTGTACACGAAATCAAAGGGTTTCCCAGAATCTAGGTGTTCCTTCAAGTAACCCACTTCCCCCTCTCTAATATGTAGTCAGCAATGGGAAAGGAAAGAATAAGGTTACATACCCTTCTTCTGGAGAATGCCAATCACTCTCACTGGAGAAAATATTTGCACATCAAGATGATGAAATGAAGGAATTGAGGAGGATGAATGCAGAACTACTTCAGGGTAGTCTTCTTCCTAAGCATGCATGAGTCAGTCAGCCAAGGGAATTTGTTGCGATTACTGAGATGGATCAAGAATATCCTCCTCTACCAATACACCCTCACAGGTCAAATCCTATAGGTCAAGTGTAAAAACAATTGGCAGTGGTACCATCAGTTGCAGCACCAGCCACCACATATGTCTTAGCTCCAGATATTGCACCTGTTCAAGTCCAAGCTCAACCGAATGTTTCTTAAAAGTTAATAACTACTACTGAGTCATTAACAGCTCGGTTAGAAGCTATGAAGGGAAAACGAGCTCAAATTCAACCAGGAAAGAGAGCTTATCTTGAATGGGTTGATGCAATTCCTCCCCCATGAAATTTTTCAAGAACCACATTCCAAATCATTAATGGTTCGGGATACCCAGAGCAACACTTAACACATTTTGTTTCTCGTTGTGATCCTATGATGGTAATCCTTTAGCAATAAGAAGTAGTTAAGCTCAGCTGTTTTGTACAGTCATTACAAGGACCTACCTTTTTCTAGTTCACAAGCTTGCAATCCTGGTCAATTACCTGATGGGAGGATCTTCACCAAAAATTCCTTCTTCAGTTCTCCTCAACGTTGCCAAAGACAAAAAAAATTTATCTTACAAACTGTAAGAAAAGGGAGAATGAAAGGGTCTTAGATTTCATTACTCGCTGGAAGGGATTAAAATATTCCTTAATCTTAGCACTCCCTCAAGAGGAATTGTTTCCAATCTGTGTGGAAAATTTACATGATGAGTTGCGCACACCGTTGATCCCTGTGAAATACAAAGGAGGGTTTCAAGACCTTACTTCAATTGCTCAACAGATTGAAGATTCTCTTATAATGACTATGTATAAAGCTCATGTAATTCCATCAGCTCCAGGAATGAGAATGGGTAAAGCAGAGACTGCGACAGTTCTGCTTAAACAAGCACATGTTCCTGCTTCTTGTTCAAAACCTTCATCTTCCCGAAGGGCTCCACCTCCTAAGTGTCAGTAAGAGAGGTCGTTTTTTCAAGATGATCAAAGAGATCAATGATGAAAAAAATTGAGGATTTGAAAACCAAAGTTTACTCTTTCTGAAATGAATAGGTTACTAGTTACATCATTTCGGCTCCAGAAAATAATTCGGTTAAATTGCCAAGGCCCAAGATGGAAAACAAGGAAGGAGATGAAGATCGTCCCAACTATTTCCCGTTTCATCAAATGTTGGGGCATCCCATTCAGGAGTGTTTTGTTTTCAAGGACCTCCTGCAAAAAAAATTCGACCTGGGACAAGTCAAACTGAAAGGGTTCTTCAGCTTAGGTAGCATGTGTTACTACTACAGATCCAGAGGAGGAAGGCGAGTGGCAATAAGTCAGGAAAAATTATGCACAGAAATTTGATGATTGGATGGTAAAAAAAATGATCAACTAAACTCATTGAATTTTGAGAACACATTTGCAGAAACCAATTGTGTCTTCTATCATGAATGTTACAGCAAAAACCTCTTCATCAGAGGAAAAATATTCAAATAAACGGAAAAATTCATAGAAAGAAGAATAACCAGAAGAATATGAGTATGTTTCAAAGCCCAAGCTGTCCTTGACTCTGGTAGATTTTATGCCATCTACTTCGATGAAACGGGAACCTCCCCATCAAATGGCATAACCTAAATTGGCTAGCTAGGAAGAGTCTTCATTGAAAGAAGAGTTAATCTTTGGTTCTATTAATATGATTCACTTAACAAATACTTATGCCAATAACAGTTTCAATCTCGATGAACCTGGGTTCCATATATCAAACAGAGGAATCAAAGGAAGTTCTAGAGGCTTAGGGTATAGGGGAAGATGTGGATTTTTCAGAGGCCACTATTCCAATTCTACCCCTGCTAGAACTGTGTATACAGTAAAAACTCATGGCAGAGCCCTTCAACAAGCTCAACAAGAACAAGCAAGTTCTTCCACACAGGGCTGATTCAGTCCTAGCACAGTTATTCTAGAAGATCAGTTCGAGGTTCCAGCTTCTTTCTCTCAGCATGAAAATAGACCTAATCGGTTTAATCTTCCAATGCCAATAGTATTACCAACTCCTACCCCGATACAAGATGCATCAACTTCCAAAGAATAAACTTCCAAGGAACCGTCTAAACCACTTGTTCCTGTTGTGAAAAACAGACCTCTGGATCAAATGTATGATGTATTGAAACACATGGACCATGTACTGGCCAATTTATCAATTTTAGATGCCTTGAATCTATCAATGGATCTTCAGGAGGCACTCATTGAGGCTTTGTCAAGTCCTCACGAGTTTGAAACTGAAATTGTTGCGGCTGAAGCCTACCATGTTGAGAATAATATTGCAGAATTCCATGAAGTGATATCATTCATAGATGAAGATGAAGATGATGTCATGCATGGACATATTAGACCATTGTATTTATCTGGATAGGTTAATTTTATAGACATCAGAATATATTTACATGATAATGGTTCATGAGTCAACCTCACGCCCATCTGTACATTTCGTCGATTGGGGCTCACATAATCTGATTTATCCCCTTCTACTATGATGTTACTAGGATATGAAAAAAATAAACAAGAACCACTGGGTGAGATTACACTCAGAACTCAGTTTGGAGATATTTTATCAAATTCAGATTTACTGGTTGTTGATCAAGATTCAGCCTTCAACATATTGCTTGGAAGACCCTAGTTACTTCAACATGCGGCTATCCCATCATCATACCATCAATGTCTCAAATATTGTTTCGATGGTCAAGTTGGGACATGTATGGTGATATGACCATGTTCAAGACATGTGAATTGAAAAACATTGAGTTGGAATTCTATCACATTAAGGGAAAGGAGGAATCCACAACAAAGGAGATTACCAAAGTTAATTCTCCATATGGTTTGGAAAAGATTCCAGTAAATCCATTAGCACATGTGAGTACAGATTATGTATTTCTTATCAGTCAAATTGACAAGATAGACCCAAATCAAAATACTCGTATGGAAACCATTATAATGTAAATTACGGCAATCAAGCCAGACAGCATGGGAGAAAGTGGTGATCCACCAAGTAATGATGAAAGATCAAATTGAGATGTCTTCATTTCATCTATTAAAATCCAGCAAGTCAATACTTCGCCAACCAGGCCAGAAAAGTTATAGCAATGTTAGAGGTGAACGATGATGTCAATTATCAATCCATCATCTCCTCTTTATTACCCAAGGAAGACCTTTTATCATCAATAGGGTCTAAAATGGAAGCTTCTTCTTCAAGATGTTCAAATTTCAAAATCTCTTCTGATAATGGAAATTCTAATTCATCATCTACTATGCAAGTAGAAATAGAAGAAATAACACATGTTGAAGAAGAAGAGGAAGATCTCAGGGATGCTCCTCCAGCAATTGAAGAGGGTATCTCTACCACCGTGGATGAACTCAGAGAAATAAATCTGGGTACAAAAGAAGATCCATGCCCCATTTTAATTAGTGCGTCCATGACTCTTGAGGAGAAAGATATGTATATTTCTTTTTAAAGAAAAATCAATATATATTTTTTTTGGAACTATACAGAGATGCCAGGGCTTGATCCTGATGTTGCCACTCATCATTTGGGTTTTCCATAAGAACATCAGGGATTCAAACAAGCTGCTAGAAGAACACACCCAAATTATGCTTCCAAAATTGAAGCTGAAGTGGATAAGCTCATCAAAGCTAAATTCATTAGAGAAGTTCAATATCCCAAGTGGTTGGCTAATATTGTCCCTGTGAAAATAAAGAACGGAAAAATTAGATTTTTCATTGATTTCAATGATCTTAATCGGCATTTTTTTATTGAGGATTTCCCAATACAAATTATAGAACTCTTAATTGATGCAATATCTGGCTATGAATCACTTTCCTTCATGGATGGATATTATGGATATAATAAAATCTGAATGGCTCTAGAAGATGCAGAATCTACATCCATCAGAGCCCCTCAAGGTGTGTTTTCCTATCGGTTAATGCACTTTGGCCTAAAGAATGTAGGCGTAACATATCAGCATGCCATGCATCATATCTTGAAACCCTTTTTAGGGAAGTTCATTGAATGTTACGTGGATGATTTGGTGTTCAAATCCACACAACGTTCTAATCACATGGCTGATTTGGAAACCATATTCCACAAAATTCAGCAACATAATTTATGGATGAACCCCTTAAAATGTGATTTTGGGGTAACCTCAAGAAAATTTATCGGATTTGTTCTACGCCATCAGGGTATCGAAGTCGATCTTGAGAAGAAAAAGTCAATCCTTGGTATGTCACCTCCTCGAAATTTGAAATAATTGAGAGGAATTCAAGGACACATAGCCTATATTCGGCGTTTCATCGCCAATTTGGCAGGAAAAAGTTTACCCTTCACCAAATTGATGTAGAAGGGAGTCACTTACTGGTGGAATGAATAATTTCAAGAAGAATTTGATATTATTAAGAAGTATCTCTTTAGTACACCAGTGTTAATGTCACCTGTTGAAGGAAGACCACTTATCCTCTATGTGACAGCTTTAGAGTGATCATTGGTTGCCTTTCTTACTCAGAAGAATGATGTTGGGAATGAAAACAGCCTCTATTATCTTAGTCGGACTATTCATGAAGCAGAAACCCAATATTCAAATATTGAGAAGTGCTACCCAGAATTAATCTTTACAATTCAAAAGTTGAGACACTACCTATAACATCACGAGGTCCAATTGGTATCTCGCAATAACCCGCTCAAATTAATCCTTAGTCGTCCAATGCTTACAGGATGTCTGGAAAGGAGGGCAGTTTTTTTGCAATAATTCGATATTCAATATGTGTCTTAAAAGGAAATAAAGGGCCATGCTCTGGCTGATTTCCTTGTTGAGCACCCTTCAGTGGAAGATACATCTCCGGATATTGAACTTCCTGATGTGGAAGTCTTATTTATTCATAATAATATTCAAACATGGGAAATGTACTTTGATGGTGGTTCCAGAAGTCCAACATTAGGGAAAATGGAAGATCCTAAATTCAAAAAAGTTGGGTTAGTAATTGTACTCATTTCTCTAGAAACGGTAGTGTTACCTTATTCCTTCCCATTGTTGGGAGGCGGTACAAATAATGAAGCAGAATACCAAGCTCTCATTGTAGGATTAGAGTTGGCGCTTCAAGCACAAGTGAATCACTTAAAGGTGAAAGGTGATTTAGACCTAGTAATGAAACAAGTCAATGGGGATTATACCATCATAAAAGAAGAACTAATCTCTTTGTATTATTATGTCAGAGAGTTAATGGAGAAATTTTCTACGGAACAAACATTTTCTTATGTACCAAGATCACAAAATGCCCAAGCTGATGCACTGGCTAATATAGCCACAGCTCTAGTATATCCAAATTGGGACGCGAAAACCATCAGTATTCCCCACCGTCGTACAATATCACCTTATGTTCAAATCATAACAGAGTAAATCAATGAATTTAGTCCCATTCCTGAACCATATGGTCATACTACAGGATGGATGACACCTATCAGGGAATACCTTCAAAATGGAACAATTCCACCTGATAGAGACGAGAAAGAACATGTCCAGAGACCTGTGGTCAATTTTACTCTTTATGATAGCCCAGATCACCTAGAAAAATTCCCTACAAGCGTGGTTTTGATGGAGATCTCTTCAGATGAATTGATGGTGAAGAGACAATGGCTGTCATGAAAGAAGTGCATGCATGAGTCTGTGATGCACACCGGTCTGGACACAGACTATCTAATCAAATTCAAAGGCTTGAATACTTTTTTCCTTCAATGATACAATATTGTGTTGATTTCACAAATAAGTTTCATTCATGACAAGTACATGCTAACTTCATTCATCATCCCCTATAGTTGCTTCATACAGCTAAATACTCGTGGCCATTTTCCACATGGGGAATGGATGTAGTGGGACCTTATCCTTCGGCTACAGCCAAGCAGTTCAAGTATATTCTTACTGCTACTGACATCATTTCCAAACGGGAAGATGCAATACCTCTCAATGAAGTTAGTTCAAAAATCATTTTTAACATCATCAAGTTGAACAAACATTACCAGATTTGGTGTCCCTCATACCATATTGACGGACAATGGCACCAACTTCTGTTCATCTGTGGTGATAAAGTTGTATTAATAATACAACATCAAATCCAACCATTCATCTTGGTATCATGCAGTGGCCAATGGCTCGATATAAGCTTTCAACAAAACTCTGTCAAATAAACTGTAAAAGATGGTGGATAAAGATAATAAGTCTTGACCTAATAAACTCTTCCATGCTTTCTGGGATTATCGTACCACCACCAGCACTTCAATGTGTTCAACTCCATATTCATTGGTAAATGGAATAGAAGCAGTCTTTCCCATTGAGGTTCAATTACCTGTGCTCAGAGTACCCATTTGTGATCAATCATCTACAGATGAACAATCTCAAAAGAGATTGGATGAATTGGAACAGATATATGAGAAAATATGGTGCACCTTGAGCCACTTGGAAGTCTATTAGAATCGAATAGCATGAGATTTCAACAAAAAAGTTCATCTTCATTCATTCATTCCGGGAGAGTTGGTATTAGTTCTTAGAACTCCAATGATACCAGGAAAGAAGCCTCCCAATCTTGAGACAAAATGGGAAGGACCTTATTCAATACATAAGTTCTACTCCAATGGAGCTTATTCTTTAATCTCAATGGATGGAGAACTCATAACTAGTCCAACCAATGCTAGATTTCTGAAGAAGTATTTTGTGTGACATGAATATTTATCGTCCAAAAAGATGTTAAACTATGACGTCCTAGCTACATGATGCTAAACTATACCGAAGTCCCTTACGTCTAGCAAGACATTAAACTGCATCATCAGTTGCTGTCCATGCATATGACCTTAAACTATTTGTATTACTTTTGTCTAGAAAGACATTAAATTTCACCATCTATGGTACATGCGTATGACCTTAAACTACTTGCAATTTCTTCTAGCGGGACGTTAAACTGCACCATCATTGGTCCATGCATATGACCTTAAACTATTCACACTTTCATCCAACATGACGTTAATCTATGTCCCCTTCATCGTCCATTCTATATGACATTAAACTATACAGCAATGGTTCATGCATATGAACTTAAACTATTTGCATGCCTCATGTCTAACAAGACGTTAAAATGCACCATTACGGTCCATGCATATGACCTTAAACTATTCCCACCATCGTCCATCATGATGCTAATTGGTATCGTCCCTTTTCGTCTAACATGACGTTAAACTATGAAAAAGTCCCTAATACATCCAACATGACGTTAAACTGTGGCCTCTATTGTCCTTACTGCATGACATTAAACTGCACAGTCCCCCTTTTTATATTGTCCCCATCTTCCTAACTACATGACGCTAAACTGTACATAAATCCCTTAATACATCCTACATGACGTTAAACTATATTTTGTCCGTATTACATGACACTAAATTGGGCATCACCAATAATACTCACTACAAGACTTTAAATTGAATAGTCCCTTCATATGTCCTACATGACATTAAACTGTCCATCGTTAGGGTTGTTGCTACCTCTTGTTTCTCACACCGAGTATGAATCACATGATCTTAGAGTAAACTTCAACCATAACACATTCTTTTTAGATCGATGTCCTAAAAAACAACTTGATCACCAATTCATTATTTAATTGAACTACACAGACTTTTATCCTTGTCTTCTGTATTGGGTACGTAGGCAACCTACCAAGGGTCAAGCCCAAAACCAATTTCTTCACATCGGTTCACCATCATCCTTTCTATACGATGTTAAAATGTACAACACTTTTGTCATGTATGACATTAAACTACAACATTCTTAGATACCCTCACCTAAGAGTGTAGAGACCCAAAGCTTGACGTACATGGACATTACATTACTTTAACGGAATACTTAATACATAACAAAAACAGACACCCAAGGATCGTAATAGTTTAGTGTATTTGGAAACTTAGAACGTAATCTTCTAATCGTTGTGAAAGATCTTCAACATCTCTGATAAAGATCTTACCTTTTTTTCTTACCTAAAACCTTTCTTTATATCCTGGGGAAAAGAAAACATAAAAAGGGTGATCTCAAATGCTCAGTAAGGGTAAGAATGGATAAAATAAAACATACCATATACATTTGAACTTAAAAACATGAACAAAATGTTTAAACATCAAAAGTTTGAGAAATGACACAAAACATGGAAGTACGTAAGGAATAGATCATAAAGAAACATTAATAATGATAAAATAGCATGGGAATAAAACATGTAATTGTGATAACCATTAAGCACACGATATGATTTCAATAGTAGCCAAGGCATTGCTGTCAAGACCATCTTAGTGGACAAAGTCCCTTTCTGAATCGAGTTCACTCCTCGTTCCAGTCATGTATTACTGAACCGGTTTAAATTGCCGTTGCAGCCATGTATATCTCATGAGATATAAATCTTTACCCAATGCATTGGATGGAGATATAGGTCCCACCCATCTCATAGTGAAATCATTCTTACTTGTGCCACAGAATAAACTTAAAACATTCATCATAACCCAAAGAATAAAATGGGTTTAATAAACATCATCCCATCATCACATAATCCATATAAAACAAATGTATATTTCATCATAAAAAAATTGAAACCATGTAAATCATTGAGACATTATACTTGAAACATACACATATGAAATAATTTCATCTTAGATAGAAAATGGTTTTGATAAAACACCTGAAATGAATTCTTGAGGAAAATATCCTTTCTTCTTCAAAATAAATTTCTTTTCACAAAACATCATGCAATTTTAAAAGAAAAGGATTTTGTTGAAAATAGTCATGAAATATTTTGGACGAGGCTGCATAAAAATAAGGCTTTATAAAACCGTAAAAATCCATTCGTTCCGTATAAGTTAAAAAAACATTCTTCTCGTACTTTTACCAGAAAAGTCAAAAAGTACCTCGCAACGTAAACAAAAGAAAGATTCCTTACATACCATGTAGTAAAAGAAAAAATGGTTAAAAAGGACATTAAACTTACATAAAAACACTTTTAGAAAACATGGACATGGATGATAACAATAACCTTAGTAAATACTTACGAATTAATAATCTCGGATAAGAACGATATTGGAATAGTTATCCCTTACCTTAGGCCCGATTTTCTTCGTAAGTGTCCGAACCTCCTGTATAATGATTTAAATAATTTCATTGACTTATTCCAGAATCATACTCATTTTTATGATATCATATATGGTTCACTTATTACTTTATATTACCCATTCTTTTGTAAATTCCATGTTAAAGAGCGTTTTGGGTAAAATCGTTTCATTTGTCGTCTGTGTTTTGACTTGTAATTATTCATATGATTACTTAGATCATGATTAATTAATTCCAGAATATAAAACATGATTTATATATAATATATATTCATAGTATACATATATATAATAGATCAGTAAATGGAAAGAAATACACCATTCATGGAGACGGTAGGTCGTACGTACGCATGAACGCTGTTTAGGTTTCCTTATTTAGTTGAATGGAATTAGGTAGACGAAATACATATATATACACATAAATCAAGTATCATTATTATGTCATATATTTCATGATTACTTATTATATATGCTTTATAATCATTCATGAATGGTTAATGTGGAGAATGAATCTCATCACATCGTGGAGACGGTAGTCCGTACGTACGCACGAGCGATGATATCATTCTCATGATCGTGGAATTGTATTGGAGTGTATGTATAATATTTCAGAATCAATATCACTTTAAAATAATCATATATAGTTATTATTTACACTATTATACCCATCCAAGTAATGTGGTGGTGGAAAATAGATTACACCATGGCGTGGAGACGGTATTCCGTACGTACGCACGCGCGGTGATTTCGTTTTCCGTAGGATGGATAGATGGTGAAATAGGGTTGTTTAATACTTATAATAACATATCAGTATATGAGTGATACTGATTTTATTACTTCATAATGAAACAACCTAATATGAATAATTGGAAAAGAAATAAAGTTGAAAGAATCGGTAACAGACATTACCTCTTCTTTGAAGCACCTCTTTGATTCATCCTCTTAGGTCACTAAAATTGGTATTTGAAGAAGACCAGGACCTCTAGGATGTTTCTAGGGAAGTGGAGAAGAAAATTTTGAAGGGTTTGGTGGATCTTGAAGGCTAAAAGTGGTGTGAGGAAGAGAGGGAGGAGGTGCCCTTTTATAAGGGAGGAGAGGGTCACCTTTGGAATAACTAAAAATATTATTTTATTATAAAGCCAAATTCGGTCTAAATAGCTCCAAATTGATTTATTTTGAAGCTAAGGTAGGGATGGGTCGAAATCCACTCATCCAATAGAGCTTAGACAAGTTTAGGTTCCAATTTTAACCTTATCATTTATATTTAACATTAAGTTAGATAATTTTACTTTTACAGTGTCTTTTTTTGTTCTTACACTATAAGGTTAATAAACTTACTATAAGGAGTCAAAAGAACCCCAAGTTGTTTATTATTAACATATATAACCTTATCTAAGTCATTTTTCCAAACCATATATTTTTAGTAATAAAATAACAATTAATAATATAATATTTGTTTTAAAAACTATTTTATGCCAATTTTGACACTATTTAGTAATTGATTTTTGTGAAACTCATAACAGACTGATTAGTTCGAAAAAAGTTACTTATATCAATACTAAAATGTCATATTAACCTATAAAATTAATTTAATTCATAAAAAGTTTCAGATTACATTTATTTTGGTATTTATAACATCAATTATGTCAATATTTCATTAATAAGATAATTAATGCATCATATTTGTGTCATAAATAAATTAAATTATTTAATGTCTAAAAATTACAAATAAAATACCATTATGTAGGAAATCCTTTTATCTTTCTAATTAATATTTATAGTCTAATTTAACGTATGTATAAACCTATATTAAAAATTATATACTTATTAAACATTGATTTTAACTATTTTAACCCTTCTTTAAATACATTAATAATAAATGTCCTAATCTAATCCATGTGGGCCTAAATGGTCATATTTTATCCCTAAGGTTGTTTTTAGTCGAATTACACTTATACAATAAAATTATTGCATGTTTTAGGGTTATAGTAATATCATTTTTACCCTTAGTTACCCTATTTACTTTTAACCGTGAAAAAAAAGTAAAAAGTTACTATTCACCAACAATTATTTTCATCTCACTGAACCACATTTTAATTACTGACATCAACCGTGTCTCTCAGATTTTTAAAATTCCACTCACAAAAGCGGAAAAATTAAGTTTTATGAAAAATTCATTTTTTTAACTACCACTTAGTGGTTTCACTATTCATCCAAAAATGAAAGTTTCCAGAAAAATACCAAAAATTAGGCCTAAGCTATATTTGATATTATGAACTGAAAAATGATGTCTATTTTACCAAATTGAAAACATATCTGTTGCATTACTTAATTTAAAATTTAATTCCCGCCGTAAAAACAAATAGCATGTTCTTAAAAGATAATAATTATCAAAAGATTGACACTTGTTTATGTCTAGTTTAAATGTGAAATTACATACAATGACCAAAATTGTTTTAAATTGTAAAAATATATTCTAAATATACTTTAATACCACCGAAATTAATAATTTATCACTATTAATTATTTTGATTAAAATGGTTGTTTTTAATTAAAATTTAGTAATTTTCACTATTCATCAGAAAATGAAAGTTATCCGAAAAGTACCAAAATTTGACCCTAAGCTAATTTTGATATTCTGAATCCAAAAATGAAATCCATTTTTAAAAATAAAATTTACAAAATTTCAAATGGCGGTTATTACTATTCATAACTGCTAGTTTTAATAATATTTTAATAGCATATTGTTGTTTAGTGAAACTCATTATTGCGTACTACACACGCTATCAAGGAAGGTTGTGATTTCATGTAATACAAATAAAGTCAAGGATATGTGTTGTGCAAGCTCATTTTGGTGTAGCATACAACACAAGACATTAATGAAATTAAAAAGAATATTTTTCATAAAATCTTGGGGTGTTACATTCTACCCCCATTAAAATGAATTTCGCCTTCGAAATTCGTCGGGGTTATAAATGGTTTACTCCTCAAAAGTTTCATTAATAGAAACCCACATCGTAAAAAGTAATACCAAAACCAATATTTGAAAGCAAAAGTATGAAACATAATGGTTACCCAAATAAACTAATCACTGGGGTTCCACATAGATGAAAATATGGATATGGAAGAGAAATCTGACCATCATGTTCTGATGGAGAGTGGTAGAGAACATGGATATGGAAAAGCCAGAAATCAAAAATCAATAGATTTGTGATGATCTAAGGTACCATCTGATTCATCGGATATATGGGCACTAGGACAACATTTTTGGTTTTCAAGATCATTTCCCTAAAGTTGATGAATTAAAAGAAATAGTTACATGATTTTGTTACAATCTCACTGTTGTTCGTAAATTGAACAAGTTCCACTTCATCCATTAATTAAATGAAGCTGAATTTGTTTTTTGTGATGTGTTAGCAGATCATGTGAGTGAATGATGGGTCATTCCATCTGTCTCAAACAAAAGGTTATAAAAGTTATCAAAAATACATAAGTCCATCTATAGTGAGATTAATCATATATGGTTCCTAAAATGGACTTATACTTCATATATCATACTGCTTAATATAATAAAACTAGTTTCTACTAAACAGGGACCTCCTGTAGGCTAGTGGTAGGCGATAAAGGCCAGCTGCACTTCGGTTGTGGGTTCGATTCCCACTGCCTTGTCCGACGAGATGGGTTGTCTCCTGTCCTGCAGGTTGTCCTTTTTCTAAAAATAAATTACTATAACATCCCATAAATAATATCAAAAAAAAGTTCTATCCATAAACAATACTACCTTATGTCAAACATAATCCATTCCAATCTTTAGGCTTATCTAAAATACATCGAACCAAGCTCATAGTATAATGAAAATGATTACTTGAAATGCCATCAACCAAGCATGTAAATACCATCATTTATCCCCCATATATCTTGTTGGTCACATTCCAATCATGTGAATACCTTAATCATGTATTCTATTGAAAAATGAATACCCATTAAACCTTAGTGAAAACATGAATGCTATCAAAAGTTAACTCTTTCCACATACCAAAATCAAAAAATTCTATATACTCAATCCATGATATAACCTTTTCCTTATATCAGTCATAAGCTCATGAATACTATCAAACATTTAATTTTCTCCTTATCCCTTCATTATGCGCATATCATCTACATTCCAAAAATATCTGAATAACCTTTCGTGGATACTGGTACCATTAATCATACACTTTCAAAACTCAAGGAAAGACAATAGTGTAACAATCCTTAGATGTCTCTTTATTCCATAGTACCATGAGATTACTTATACAACATTACACATGATAAACATGTAATCATTCCACTACATTCTTAAACCATTGACTGAGCTTCAACAATTCTTTCATCTCACATATCATTTGTAGTCTCTTCATCATCATCAACCTAAATACTACCCATACGACCATACTGATTCCCTTCATGAGACTTTCCCTTAGGGAATTGGTCTGCATAATACCCATACATTCCACATTAAAAACATTTAACCATTGTTGATGTCATAGCAATGCCATTATCCTCATACCTGGTGTTAACTGAACTTTTTCCTTTGCAATTACTGGCTTTGTGTCCTTCTTTTCCACACCAAAAGAATCTTCCAGTTCCTTTGAAACATTCTCCTTGATGCCTCTTCCCACATGATTTACATAGGGGAAATTGAACTTTCATTCCTCTATGATCATCATGAAACTCTATCTTTCTCTTATTAGTTGAGTCGAGAAACATACCAACTTTTACTTTACTGATCATATTATGAGATTGCTGATTCAGAATAATAATGATGTTTGGACTTCCAAATCCCATTTCATTTGGTTTCTCATAAATAATATCATTCCATTGTCCTCCATTATCATGAATCATCTTGTTTCCACCCATTTTCTAATACCCAAAAAGAATAGTGTGAGAGGAAAAAATCATAATAAAGGGGTTGTAACATCAATATCTAACATCTTTGGTTTAATCTAATATCGTTACCATAGTTCTATGACTATATCCTATATGTATACTTATCCTTAGGGACATCCCTAGACATAACTTAGAAATATCTCTAGGGATCTCACTAACATTTTCGCATCCTAGTTTCCAAAGTTTAACTAAACATTTCCTCTGATACTAACTGTAGAGACCCAAAGATTGATGTACATGGACATTACATTACTTTAGTGGAATACTTAATACATAACAAAAATAAGCACATAAGGAACATAATAGTTTAGTGTCTTTGGAAGCTTGGAACATAATCTTCTAATCGTGGTGAAAGATCTTCAACATCTCCCATAAAGATCTTCCCTTTTTTTCTTACATACAACCTTTCTTTATATCCTGGGGAAAAGAAAACATAAAAAGGGGGATCTCAAATGCTCAGTAAGGGTAAGCATGGATAAAATAAAACATACCATATACATTTGAACTTAATAACATGAACATAATGATTAATCATAAAAAGTTTGAGAAATGACACAAAACATAGAAGAACGTAAAGCATAGATCATAATGAAACATTAATAATGATAAAATAACATGGGAATAAAACATGTAATTGTGGCAACCATTAAGCATAGGATATGATTTCCATAGTAGCCAAGGAATTGCTGCCAAGACAATCTTCGTGGACAAAGTCCCTTTCTGAATCGAGTTTACTCCTCGTTCCAGTCCTGTAATACTGAACCGGTTTAACTTGCCGTTCTATCCATGTCGATCTCATGAGATATAAATCTTTACCCAATGCATTTTAGGGAGATATAGGTTCCACCCATCTCATAGTGAAATCATTCTTACTTGTGCCATAGAATAAACATAAAACATTCATCATAACCCAATGAATAAAATGGGTTTCATAAACATCTTCCCATCATCACATAATCCATATAAAACAAATGGATATTTCATCATAAAAAAATTGAAACCATGTAAATCATTGAGACATTATACTTGAAGCATACACATATGAAATAATGTCATCTTAGATAGAAAATGGTTTTGGTAAAACTCCTGAAATGAATTCATGAGGAAAATATCCTTTCTTCTTCAAAATAAATTTCTTTTCACAATACATCATGCAATTTTAAAAGAAAAGGATTTTGTTGAAAATAGTAATGAAATATTTTGGACGAGGCTGCATAAAAATAAGGCTTTATAAAACCGTAAAAATCCATTCGTGCCGTATAAGTTAAAAAAACATTCTTCTCGTACTTTTACCAGAAAAGTCAGAAAGTACCTCGCAACGTAAACAAAATAAAGATTCCTTGCATAACATGTAGTAAAATTCAAAATGGGTAAAAAGGACATTAAACATAAATAAAAACACTTTTAGAAAATATGGACATGGGTGATAACAATAACCTCAGTAAATACTTTCAAATAAACAATCTCAGATAAGAACGAGATTGGAATAGTAATCCCTTACCTTAGGTCCGATTTGCTTCGTAAGTGTCTGAACCTCCTGTATAATGATTTAAATAATTTCATTGACTTATTCCAGAATCATACTCATTTTTATGATATCATATATGGTTCACTTATGACTTTATATTACCCATTCTTTTGTAAATTCCATGTTAAAGTGCATTTTGGGTAAAATCATTTCATTTGTCATCTGTGTTTTGACTTGTAATTATTCATATGATTACTTAGATCATGATTAATTAATTCTAGAATATAAAACATGATTTATATATAATATATATTCAGAGTATACATATATATAATAGATCAGTAAATGGAAAGAAATACACCATTCATGGAGACGGTAGGTCGTACGTACGCATGAACGCTGTTTTGGTTTCCTTATTGAGTTGAATGGAATTAAGTAGACGACATACATATATATACACATAAATCAAGTATCATTATTATGTCATATATTTCATGATTACTTATTATATATACTTTATAATCACTCATGAATGGTTAATGTGGAGAATGAATCTCATCACGTCGTGGAGACGGTAGTCCGTACGTACGCACGAGCGATGATATCGTTCTCATGATCGGGGAATTGTTTTGGAGTGTATGTATAATATTACATAATCAATATCACATTATATTAATCATATATAGTTATTATTTACAGTATTATACCCATCCAAGTAAGGTGGTGGTGGAAAATAGATTACACCACGGCGTGGAGACGGTATTCCGTACATACGCACGTGCGGTGATTTCATTTTCCGTAGGATGGATAGATGGTGAAATAGGGTTGTTTAAAACATATAATAACATTTCAGTATATGAGTGATACTGATTTTATTACTTCATTATGAAACAACCTAAGAAGAAGAAGTGGAAGAAGAAATAAAGTTGAAAGAATCGATAAAGGACATTACCTCTTCTTTGAAGCGCCTCTTTGATTCATCCTCTTAGGTAACTAAAATTGGTCTTTGAAGAAGACCAGGACCTCTAGGATGTTTCTAGGGAAGTGTAGAATATAATTTGCAGGGTTTGGTGGATCTTGAAGGCTCAAAGTGGTGTTAGGAAGAGAGGGAGGAGGTGCCCTTTTATAAGGGAGGAGAGGGTCACCTTTGGAATAACTAAAAATATTATTTTATTATAAAGCCAAATTTGGTCTAAATAGCTCCAAATTGATTTATTTTGAAGCTAAGGTAGGGATGGGTCGAAATAATCTCATTAAATAGAGTTTAGACAAGTTTGCATTCCTATTTTAACCTTATCATTTAGATTTAACATTAAGTTATATAATTTTACTTTTACAGTGTCTTTTGGTGTTCTTACACTATAAGGTTAATAAACTTACTATAAGAAGCCAAACGAACCCCAAGTTGTTCATTATTAATATATATAACCTTTGATAAGTCATTTTTCCAACCCTTATATTTTTAGTAATAAAATAAAAATTAATAATATAATATTTGTTTTAAAAACTATTTTATGCCAATTTTGACACTATTTAGTAATTGATTTTTTTGAAACTCATAACAGACTGATTAGTTCGAAAAAGTTACTTATATCAATACTAACATGTCATATTAAGCTAGAAAATTAGTGTAATTCATAAAAAGTTTCAAATTTCATTTATTTTGGTATTTATAACATCAATTATGTCAATATTTCATTAATAAGATAATTACTGCATCATATTTTTGTCATAAATAAATTAAATTATTTAATGTCTAAAAATTACAAATAAAATACCATTATGTAGGAAATCCTTTTATAATTCTAATTAATATTTATAGTCGAATTTAACGTATGTATAACCCTATATTAAAAATTATATACTTATTAAACTTTGATTTTAACTATTTTAACCCTTCTTTGAATACATTAATAATAAATGTACTAATCTAATCCAAGTGGGCCTAAATGGTCATATTTTATTCCTAAGGTTGTTTTTGGTCGAATTAAACTTATATAATAAAATTAGGACATGTGTTAGGGTAATAATAATATCATTTTTACCCTTAGTTACCCTATTTACTTTTAACCGTGGTAAAAAAAAGTAAAAAGTTACTATTCACCAACAATTATTTTCATCTCATTGAACCAAATTTTACTTACTGACATCAACCATGTCTCTTGGATTTTTGAAATTCCACTCACAGAAGCCGTAAAATTAAGTTTTATGAAAAATTCATTTTTTTAACTACCACTTAGTGGTTTCACTATTCATCAAAAAATGAAAGTTTCTAGAAAAATACCAAAAATTAGGCCTAAGCTATATTTGATATTATGAACTGAAAAATGATGTCTATTTTAACAAATTCAAAACATATCTGTTTCATTACTTAATTTAAAAATTAATTCCCATCGTCAAAACCAATAGCGTGTTCTTAAAAGATAATAACTATCAAAAGATTGGCACTTGTTTATGTCTGGTTTAAATGTGAAATTACATACAATGACCAAAATTGTATTAAATTGTAAAAATATATTCTAAATATACTTTAAAACCACTCAAATTAATAATTTATCACTACTAATTATTTTGATTAAAAATGTTGTTTTTAATTAAAATTTAGTAATTTTCACTATTCATCAGAAAATGAAAGCTATCCGAAAAGTACCAAAATTTCACCCTAATCTAATTTTGCTATTCTGAATCCAAAAATGAAATCCATTTTGAAAAATAAAATTTAAAAAATTTCAAAAAGTGGTTATTACTATTCATAACTGCTAGTTTTAATAATATTTTAATATCATATTGTTGTTTAGTGAAACTCGTTATTGCGTACTACAAAAGCTATCAAGGAAGGTCGTGATTGCATGTAATACAAAGAAAGTCAAGGATACGTGTTGTGAAAGCTCATTTTGGTGTAGCATACAACACAAGACATTAATGAAATTAAAAAGAATATTTTTCATAAAATCTCGGGGTGTTACATTCTACCCCCATTAAAATGAATTTCACCCTCGAAATTCGTCCGGGTTATAAATGGTTTACTCATCAAAAGTTTCATTAATAGAAACCCACATCGTAAAAAGGAATACCAAAACCAATATTTGAAAGAAAAAGTATGAAACGTAACGGTTACCCAAATAAACCAATCACTGGGGTTCCACATAGATGAAAATATGGATATGGAAGAGAAATCTGACCATCATGTTCTGATGGAGAGTGGTAGAGAACATGGCTATGGAAAAGCCAGCAATCACAAATCCATAGATTTATGATGATCTAAGGTACCATCTGATTCATCGGATATATGGTCACTAGGACAACATTTTTGGTTTTCAAGATCATTTCCCTAAAGTTGATGAATTAAAATAAATAGTAACATGATTTTGGTACAATCTCATTGTTGTTCGTTAATTGAACAATTTCCACTTCATCCCTTAATTAAATGAAGTTGAATTTTTTATTTGTGATGTGTTAGCAAATCATGTGAGAGAATGATGGGTCATTCTATCTATCTCAAACAAAAGGTTATAAAAGTTATCAAAAATACATAAGTCCATCTATAGTGAGATTAATCATATATGGTTCCTAAAATGGACTTATACTTCATATATCATACTGCTTAATATAATAAAACTAGTTTCTACTAAACAGGGACCTCCTGTAGGCTAGTGGTAGGCGATAAAGGCCAGCCGCACTTCGGTTGTGGGTTCAATTCCCACTGCCTTGTCCGACGCGATGGGTTGTCTCCCATCATGCATGTTGTCCTTTTTCTAAAACTACATTACTATAACATCCCATAAATAATATCAAAAAAAAGTTCTATCCATAAACAATACTACCTTATGTCCAACATAATCCATTCCAATCATTAGGCTTATCTAAAGTACATCGGACCAAGCCCATAGTATAAAGAAAATGATTACTTGAAATGTCATCAACCAAGCATGTAAATACCATCATTTATCCCCCATATATCTTGTTGGTCACATTCCAATCATGTGAATACCTTAATCATGTATTCTATTGAAAAATGAATACCCATTAAACCTTAGTGAAAACATGATTGCTATCAAAAGTTAACTCTTTACACATACCAAAATCAAAAAATTCTATATACTCAAACCATGATATAACCTTTTCCTTATATCAGTCATATGCTCATGAATACTATCAAACATTTAATTTTCTCCTTATCCCTTCATTATGCGAATATCATCTACATTCCAAAAATATTTGAATAACCTTTCGTGGATACTGGTACCATAATCATACACTTTCAAAACTCATGGAAAGACAATAGTGTAATAATCCTTACATGTCTCTTTATTCCATAGTACCATGAGATTACTTATACAACATTACACATGATAAACATGTAATCATTCCACTACATTCTTAAACCATTGACCGAGTTTCAACAATTCTTTCATCTCACATATCATTTGTAGTCTCTTCATCATCATCAACATAAATACTACCCATACGACCATACTGATTCTCTTCATGAGACTTTCCCTTAGGGCATTGGTTTGCATAATGCCCATACATTCCACATTTAGAACATTTAACCATTGTTGATGTCATAGCAATGCCATTATCCTCATACCTGGTGTTAACTGAACCTTTTCCTTTGCACTTACTAGATTTGTGTCCTTCTTTTCCACACCCAAAGCATCTTTCAGTTCCTTTCAAACATTCTCTTTGATGCCTCTTCCCACATGATTTACATAGGGGAAATTGAACTTTCATTCCTCTATGATCATCATGAAACTCTATCTTTCTCTTATTAGCCGAGTCAAGAAACTTACCAAATTTTACTTTACTGATCATATTATGAGATTTCTGATTCGGCATAATAATGATGTTTGGACTTCCAAATCCCATTTCATTTGGTTGCTCATGAAGAATATCATTCCATTTTCCTCCATTATCGTGAATCATCTTGTTTCCACCCATTTTCTAAAACCCAAAAAGAATAGTGTGAGAGGCAAAAATCATAATAAAGGGGTTGTAACATCAATATCTAACATCTTTGGTTTAATCTAAAATCGTTACCATAGTTCTAGGACTATATCCTATACGTATACTTATCCTTAGGGACATACCTAGACATAACTTAGAAATATCTCTAGGGATCTCACTAACGTTTTCGTATCTTAGTTTCCAAAGTTTGACTAAACATTTCCTCTGATACAAACTGTAGAGACCCAAATATTGATGTACATTGACATTACATTACTTTAGTGAAATACTTAATACATAACAAAAACAGACACACAAGGAACTTAATAGTTTAGTGTCTTTGGAAACTTGGAACATAATCTTCTAATCGTGGTGAAAGATCTTCAACATCTCCCATAAAGATCTTCCCTTTTTCTTACCTAAAACCTTTATTTATATCCTGGGGAAAAGAAAAAATAAAAAGGGTGAGCACAAATGCTCAGTAAGTGTAAGCATGGATAAAATAAAAAATACCATATACATTTGAACATAAAAACATGAACATAATGTTTAAACATCAAAAGTTTGAGAAATGACACAAAACATGGAAGTAAGTAAAGCATAGATCATAAAGAAACATTAAGAATGATAAAATAACATGGGAATAAAACATGTAATTGTGGAAACCATTAAACACATGATATGATTTCCATAGTAGCCAAGGAATTGCTGCCAAGACAATCTTAGTAGACAAAGTCCCTTTCTGAATCGAGTTCACTCCTCGTTCCAGTCCTGTATTACTGAACCAGTTTAACTTCTCATTCTAGCCATGTCTATCTCATGAGATATAAATCTTTACCCAATTCATTGTAGGGAGATATAGGTCCCACCCATCTCATAGTGAAATCATTCTTACTTGTGCCATAGAATAAACATAAAACATTCATCATAACCCAAAGAATAAAATGGGTTTCATAAACATCTTCCCATCATCACATAATCCATATAAAACAAATGGATATTTCATCATAAGAAAAATGAAACCATGTAAATCATAGAGACATTATACTTGAAACATACACATATGAAATAATGTCATCTTAGATAGAAAATGGTTTTGCTAAAACACGTGAAATGAATGTTTGAGGAAAATATCCTTTCTTCTTCAAAATCAATTTCTGTTCACAAAACATCATGAAATTTTAAAAGAAAAGGATTTTTTTGAAAATAGTCATGAAATATTTTGGAGGAGACTTCATAAAAATAAGGCTTTATAAAACTGTAAAAATCCATTTGTGCCGTATATGTTTAAAAAACATTCTTCTCATACTTTTACCGAAAAAGTCAGAAAGTACCTTGTAACGTAAACAAAAGAAAGATTCCTTACATAACATGTAGTAAAAGTCAAAATGGGTAAAAAGGATATTAAACATACCTAAAAACACTTTTTAAAAAACATGGACATGGATGATAACAATAACCCCAGTAAATACTTACAAATAAACAATCTCGGATAAGAACGAGATTGGAATAGTTATCCCTTACCATAAGTCTGATTGGCTTCGTAAGTGTCCGAACCTCCTGTATAATGATTTAAATAATGTCATTGACTTATTCCAGAATCATACGCATTGTTATTATATCATATGTGGTTCACTTATGACTTTATATTACCTGTTCTTTTGTAAATTCCATGTTAAAGTGCATTTTGGGTAAAATCGTTTCATTTTTCATCCGTGTTTTGACTTGTAATTATTCATATGATTACTTAGATCACGATTACTTAATTTAAGAATATAAAACATGATTTATATGTAATATATATTCATAATATACATATATAAAATAGATCAGTAAATGGAAATAAATACACCATTCATGGAGACGGTAGGCCGTACGTACGCATGAACGCTGATTTCGTTTCCTTATTGAGTTGAATGGAATTAAGTAGACGACATACATATATATACACATAAATATAGTATCATTATTATGTCATATATTTCATGATTACTTATTATATATACATTATAATCATTCATGAATGGTTAATGTGGAGAATGAATCTCATCACGTCGTGGAGACGGTAGTCCGTACGTACGCACGAGCAATGATATCGTTCTCATGATCGTGGAATTGTATTGGAGTGTATGTATACAAATTCAGAATCAATATCACATTACAATAATCATATATAGTTACTATGTACACCATTATACCCATCCAAGTATGGTGGTGGTGGAAAATAGATTACACCACAGCGTGGAGATGGTATTCCATACGTACGCACGCGCGGTGATTTCGTTTTCCGTAGGATGGATAGATGGTGTAATAGGGTTGTTTAATAATTATAATTACATATCATTATATGAGTGATACTGATGTTATTACTTCATAATGTAACAACCTAAGAATAATAAGTGTAAGATGAAATAAAGTTGAAAGAATCGGTAGCGAACGTTACATCTTCTTTGAAGCGCCTCTTTGAGTCCTCCTCTTAGGGCACTAAAATTGGTCTTTGAAGAATACCAGGACCTCTAAGATGTTTCTAGGGAAGTGTAGAAGAGAATTTTTCAGGGTTTTTCCGAGCTTGAAGACTCAATTTGGTGTGAGGAAGAGAGGGAGGAGGAGTCCTTTTATAAGGGAGGAGAGGGGCTCCTTTGGAATAACTAAAACTATTATTTTATTATAAAGACAAATTCGGTTTTAAATAGCTCCAAATTGATTTATTTCAAAGATAATGTGGGGATGGGTCGAAATCCTCTAATACAATATAATTTAGACAAGTTTAGGTTCCTATTTTAACCTTATCATTTAGATTTAACATTAAGTTAGATAATTTTTCTTTTACCATGTCTTTTTGTGTTCTTACACTATAAGGTTAATAAACATACTATATGAAGCCAAACGAACCCCAAGTTGTTTATTATTAATATATATAACCTTATATAAGTCATTTCCTTGAACCATATATTTTTATGAATAAAATAACAATTAATAATATAATATTTGTTTTAAACACTATTTTATGTCAATTTTGAAACTATTTAGTAATTGATTTTTTTGAAAATCATAACATACTGATTAGTTGGAAAAAAGTTACTTATAACAATACTAACATGTCTTAGTAACCTATAAAATTAGTTTAATTCATAAAAAGCCTCAAATTACATTTATTTTGGTATTTATAACATCAATTATGTCAATATTTCAATAATAAGATAATTACTGCATCATCGTTGTGTCATAAATAAATTAAATTATTTAATGTCTAAAATTTACATATAAAATACCATTATGTATGAAATATTTTTATATTTCTAATGAATATTTATAGTCGAATTTATCTTCTGTGTAACCCTATATTAAAAATGATATACTTATTAAACTTTGATTTTAACTATTTTAACCCTTTTTCAAATAAATTAATAATAAATGTCCTAATCTAATCCAAGTGGGCCTAAATGGTCATATTTTATTCCTGAGGTTGTTTTGGGTCGAATTAAACTTATCCAATTGAATTATTACCTATGTTAGGGTAATAATAATATCATTTTTACCCTTAATTACCCTATTTACTTTTAAGCGTGGTAAAAAAAAGTAAAAAGTTTCTATTCACCAAAAATTATTTTCATCTCATTGAACCACATTTTACTTACTGACATCAACCGTGTCTCTCGGATTTTTGAAATTCCACTCACAGAAGCGGTAGAATTAAGTTTTATGAAAAATTCATTTTTTTAACTACCACTTAGTGGTTTCACTATTCATCAAAAAATGAAAGTTTTCAGAAAAATACCAAAAATTAGTCCTAAGCTATATTTGATATTATGAACTGAAAAATGAAGTCTATTTTACCAAATTCAAAACATATCAGTTTCATTAATTAATTTAAAAATTAATTCCCGTCGTCAAAACAAATAGCGTGTTCTTAAAAGATAATAACTATGAAAAGATTGGCACTTGATTATGTCTGGTTTAAATGTGAAATTACATCCAATGGCCAACATTGTATTAAATTGTAAAAATATATTCTAAATATATTTTAAACCCACTCAAATTAATAATTTATCACTACTAATTATTTTGATTAAAAAGGTTGTTTTTAATTAAAAATTAGTAATTTTCACTATTCATCAGAAAATGAAAGTTATCCGAAAAGTACCAAAATTTCACCCTAAGCTAATTTCGATATTCTGAATCCAAAAATGAAGACAATTTTGAAAAATAAAATTTACAAAATTTCAAAAAGTGGTTATTACTATTCATAACAGCTAGTTTTAATAATATTTTAATGGCATATTGTTGTTTAGTGAAACTCGTTATTGCGTACTACACACGCTAACGAGGAAAGTCGCGATAGCGTGAGATGCAAGGAATGTCAATGATGTGTGTTGTGCAAGCTCCTTTTGGTGTAGCGTACAACACAAGACATTACTGAAATTAAAAAGAATTTTTTTCATAAAATCTCGGGGTGTTACAGAGAGGGAATCATTATTTACATTGATCTCCAATCATGTTATATTCCAAAGACTATGTGAATACATGGCAATGTCTGAACCATTTATCTTGGGTTAAACCATCATTGCACTGAAGTCCCCTTTCACCCTTCACATGTACGAACCAAATCTGTAAAGAGGGTATTTCTAGAACTATGTGGGCTTGATTCCCATCCTTATGGGATATGTAGGAACGTTCGAGTGTCCCTCGAATATAACCCTAATTCTTTGGGCCTAACCCCAAATTCCACTTTCAGTCACCTAGCTGAAAAGTCCCTATAAAAACACAAATTGTGTATTCATTATTATGGTCTGAGTTTTATGATCCTAAACTAATATCTCCCATACTTTTGTCCCACATGATGTTAAACTATATTTCAAGAACTACGTATCACTTGATTACCATCCTTATTGGATATGTAGTGAAGTCCAATATCTCAATTCAGGTCCCAGCCACAACATGATTATGGTTAGCATTGGTCTGTGTATCTCTAAATACATTGAACAAATGCCCATTATTATGTGTCATACTCCTAAACATAAATACTTCAGGATCATCAAAACCTTTTTCTTGACTTATGGTCACAAAATTTTCAATTTCGGAGAGTTATTTTTCTTGACTGTGCAGCACGTTCCATTAGACGGCCTTGCATAAAAATTCTACATAACAGACTTGTCAGCCAAAAGATATTATCATTTGACTATGCATCCAATTCCCTTAGGTGGCCCTACATAATTCAACCCCCTAACAGGTTTTTTAAATAATGTTAACTTCATTCATGGGAAGAAAACCTCTTTTTCCTTAGTTCTCTTAACAACAATATGTAAGGATCCTCAAAAAATAGCCATCCTTGACATATTTGTCCCATGTTCTTATTCATGATCTGAAAATATTCAAGTCTATGGTTTATATTTATCTTCCCTACGATTGGGTCAGACCTTCGCTAGAGTGACATTCATCTAGTTCTTAGACGTTCTTGCTTTGAAATTTCATCTCCATATTCAAGTACCTCTCTCCATACAGCAAACACTATGATTTGGAAAATTTGAATCCCCATAAACTTCCACTGGCTTATTAGCAGCAGAAAACTAAATTTCTGAGAGTTCTTTTGCCTGACTATGCAGCACATTCCCTTAGGCGGCCTTGCATAAATAGTCCACATAATAGACCTGACAGCCAAAAGATGTTATTATTTTACTATGCATCCAATGCCCTTAGGTTTCCCTGTATAATTCAGCCCCCTAACGGGTTTTTTAAATAATGGTAACTTCATTTTTGGGAACTAATTCATCTAATGCCTTTTATCCCTTTTCCATATCATTCCTTAGATTAAAAATTTCTTAAGTCATGGTTTACATTTTTTCCCTCATACATGAGTGTGGTAATATGTTTTCAGATAAATTGTCACAAAATTGAGTCAATTTTATTCCATTCTGTCAAAGGTATTTCGACCTTAAACATTTGCCTTTTTATGTCTGACGTGAATAACATTAAACTGACCACAAAAGACAATGGAACTCTGAATAAAAGTCAAGTTCTAGCTCACTAAACATATATTTTGTATGATTTAGGTAATATTGAGCAATTAAAAGATTCAAAGTTTGTAGGGTTATTTATAATAATCCTTGTAAAAATGAAACTATGATTATTAGGCCCATTGGCTTAGCTAAAAATCTAAAGCAAGTAGCAAAGGAAAATGTGTGCACAAATGATTAAAGATGAGAGTATTTTTCATTTGATGAACAAGAATTAGAAGGATGTCTACATATTGGAGTCTCTTCTCTTTTCCACGAAATTACAAGAGGTTTTCAACGTAAGTCTTCACTGGATGTACAGATTCCCAAGCTTCATCAGCAGTCATTTGAAGCTCATGCACTCGACCAACGTCACTCATTTTAGCCTGATGGAGTGCTTTCTTGGAATCTATGATGGCTTTCATACCACTCGTTTTTGCTCCCACCAGTGAATTGTTCAGTTGGTCAAGTTCCCCAGTAACAACATCTAACGGTTGCTGATGGTGAATTTGATGGATGACTTTATGTTTGATTTTATGCTTCGGCTCCTTCATCTTGGCAGTGTAATCAGCCTCATCTCGGGATACCGTAGCCTCAAATTCACTAATATTGGCTGAAAACTTCCCGATGGTTAGATCTTCATGACACTTTTTCTCCTGCTCCCTCCTTAAGATGACTTTCTTCACTGTGGCATTGATCATTTGATATCCAAAACCACCAAGTCCCTGCATGAAAAATAGGGATGAATGTCGAGGGATCTTTGATGACATCACTTCTAAAAGAACTTTAGATATGATTTTCCATATGTTTTTTCATGCATTGTGTCGTGAAAATTGGAGCACCTTTTGTACTTCTGGATCCGACTCAGCATCACTGTCACAGGGAAGAATGTAATCTGGGATTAATGCACTTAAAGAATTTCCATGTTCTGCTCCTTCCCCCCTAACCTGTGCTTCATCACTTACAATTTATGTTGGGCTGGGGGTTGAGGCGTCACCTCCAGATCTATCCACTAAAAATGATGGCCCTTCATAATCAATTGAAATATGTGGTTAGTTTTAAACAGTAACAAAAGTTGAATTACTGGCTTGAAAATTAATTACAGTCAAAAATATTGTCATCCCTTACAAAATGGTAGATCAGTAACTTGAGAAGGTTCCTTCCCATCTTTCCTAGCTTCAACAGGATTTTCAGGGTGAGTTTGAGGAAGCTCTACGGGGTTCAGCTCCACCTGGGATAATGTCTCTGCAATAGGAGGGTTTTCTGTACCCCCTTCAGGCATTGCTAGTTAAGCAGCTTTCTGAAATGGAACTGCACATTTCAACCGATCATGATTAGACATGTTATAGAAAGTTATTTTTAATAGGCCAAAGGATAACACTCACATCCATAATCTTCTAAATTACATGGAAATTTAACATGATATAAAAAATCTTAAAAAATATGTGCCATGTCCCATCATTTCATCCAATATAATCTCAGAATCTTGGTTAATCTCACCATTGGAAGAATTTGGTGCATCTTCTTAGTGACCTTCATCCTGCGGTCCTTGACCCTGGACAGCATCTTCAGATAAAGTGACGGCGTCTATTGCAAAGGCCACCAAAAGCTCTAATATAGGGGTTGAACCTAAAGTATCACAGAATGGAAGTCAGTTGATGTTTCATTCAATATTTTTTGAAGCATTGTTAACTTACCAGAACCAGGTTCTTCTCTTCTTACAATAGCAGTAGGGGGGATACTGAGAAAAGACGCTGGCTCTTCTCCAGAAGCAGCCAAGTCAGCCTAAAATTGTGATTATTCACCAGTACCCTCCGTGGTCCTCAGAGGAGGGTCATTCCTCTCCCATAGAGGGGAAATTGAAGAATCCCCTGCAATCCCAAGATGTATGAGCAAACTTTTCATGGGTATAGACTCAAGATTATCTTAAGGACTTACCGCTACTAATGAAGCATTTAGCTGTGGTCTTCCTCCTTCGTTTCTTTTTCTTCCTTGTATTTTTGGGAGGGTCGACAGTCTCCCTTAAAGGCACTTGAATTGGAGAATGTAAGGCCATGTCCAACTCCTCATCCATGGCCTGCTGTCCTAGAGATATCTCGCCTGATTCGCGGGGAGATTCAGCAGCAGCCCTGATGGCAGTACCACCAGGGCTATATTGTGGAGAATGAACCTCAGTAGTTCCTTTCTTTGCAAACTGCAGGATGAAGAAAATAATTTCTTTTAGTGACAATTCTTTCACTAAAATCAAGATGCAAAGAAAATAAAGAAAGAAAACAAACATCTTTAGGAGCCACATAATCATGCCACTCCTCATCATTGGAAGCATCAGTCCCCTCAGTGGGGCCATGATCAATCATTTCCTTCTCCCTATTAGTGAAAGAAATGGAATATTTAGTGGAATAACTGATCATTTATAGCTCTCTTATATAATCTCGCACTTCATCGGGGTTATCCTTGTAATAGATATCTGTAGAATCCACAAGATTCCCTATTCCAGGGAGGTGTAGCTCCTCACACAAATCTAGCCAGGCTGTTTTAGCACCACAGTATAAACTCTGCCATGTTTGCATAGCCTCTGGTTGTAGATATTTAGTCTATGTACCATAAGGCTATGAGGAAGGTCCTATAATCATGGACATCAGTTTCTTCCCAGCTCCTTCAACTACTGATATAGAATAAGAAAATAAGACTTGTAGCTCTATAAAGTAATGGTGATTAAATTTCCACAATGAAGTAACTTACCATGAGTTGCTGGAGTAGGTATTTTGATTCTGATTGGAGGATTATATTGGGCACGAGGCTGCTTTGCAATTTGTTGTGCCTCATTATCCCTATCTTGGGAATCCGGTGAGTCAGTTCTAGATGATGAATCTGGTGAATCAGCTTCAGGTGGGGATGCATCACCTTCCTAGGGAAGGGTTTCTTTCTCTACAGTTCTCTTTAATTTCCCCACTTGATAAACCAGGTGATTCAGCCCTCTTCTAGGGTATGATTTTATCCAATTCTCGGCATACCATGTAGTCAAGTTATTTGCCTCTTTATCAACTGGTAGCTCAAACACTGCCCCGGTCTTCTCCCTAGATGTCAGCAACCATAGTTTCCGAGTAACCGTCGGTTGTTGCTCTGACCTGACATGCACAGGGGGAGATAGAGAAGTCTGCTACAAACATTTTAATGGATGTGAAAATCTATATAGAGCATAGGCCTCACATAAAATCTCTCTGTCAATCATGGCGACCAGCACACCATCTCTATAGGCCAGCAAGTATGCCCTTAATTCCAGACTAGTTGTTCCATCTTCAACAAACCACCAAGATGGAAGATTTTTACAAGGAAAGAAATTAAATTCCTTATACATGCTCAGTCTCACCTTCAGGTCATAAGAAGTGAGATCTAGTGGAGCAATTATAGAGAATTCCTGCACTGATATCCAGAAATAACATCTAGGAATTTGTACTCGATTTTGTACATTATACATCCAAAAGTGAGTGGTGATCCATCCCCACAAAACATAGAATGGTCCCACTATTCTCAAAGGATACTTACCCATGAAGGCATGGTGTAATCTCCTATGAATATTTGATAAAATGGGGGTAGACAACCCAACCATTTTCCCCTCATCCAATTTAGTTGCGATAACGAAGGTCCCTGTCCTAGCGTCTCCCTTCAAATCCCTGACTGGAAGAAGATAGACACTGAGCCACAAGGCCAAAACTCCCGCCAGAAGAGTCTTCTTTGGAATTCTCTGATTCACCTCATATCCCCAATTCTCAAATTCTCCTACTTCCAAGGTCGGCCGGAATGTTCCAGGAGCACCCCTCTTCTCTATTTTGGGGAAGGTAGTGGGTCAAGTGGGCCTCTACTTCTTGGATCCCTTCTCCTTCGATCGCTTCTCCTTCATCTCTTTCTCCTACTTCTTGATATGAAACATATTCATCCACTCCTTTTTATGAATATCCTTTCTAGAATGAGTTAAGGGGGTACTTGAACTCTTTATCTTGTGGAATATTTTCAATAATTCCCTAGATAAAGCCGGAGTCTTCTCCGAATCATTCCAAGTCACCTTGGGAGTGATGAATTCATCATATATATCACCCAAAATTAGAGCCCCTGAGATCTTGTGGGCATCCCACAGACTGATTCCTACTTATCCATGATTCAGATGGAAATAATTGGTTTCTGGGCTCCAATGGTTGAGTATCTTCGGCACGAAGTTATCATGCATGTAAACATATGTTTTCCCATCCCAGACGGCTTCATATATCGCAAATCCTTTCAAATCCTCAACAAACTCCATACAGGTTTGCCACAACCTGTATGCCCACATCCACATTGTCTTCACACCTCCTCAAGGATGAAAGTCCCAACTTCTCTTCCAGCCTTTCGATTGTTCTATCTGAGAGTTTTGGAAAATAGATGGATAACAATGTGGTTGTAGATCGGGATTATGAGGTTTCAGATCAGGCGTACAAGGGCTATGATGCATCATATGGTCCTTCTCCACTGTTCCAGTAGTTATAAATACTCCTCCACATGAGATATTTGCTGAAGAAAAATTGGTGTAGTTCTGAAACCAAGAAATTTGATGATATTTCATTGCCTCTATAATGGTAACTCCTCCCAGATGACCATAGCCATATAAAGGCAGATAAATTCTCTGGGGGAAGTCACGATGATACTTCTTCAAATACTTAGCCAAATCCGGGAGAGTGTTTTCGCAGACGGTATAATAATCATGGCCAATGATACTCATCATATCATCAATTCACTTTCTATCCAGTTCGTCAGCCATTCTGATTCTCATTGAAGCCATTGAATCTGTAAAAATGTAGAATAAATTAACTCTTAAATGGGTTGATTTTTTATAAAATTTCAGAAAAAATTTGAAAAAAATTGAAAACACATTAAGTTGGGGAGGTCTAAATTTGGCGCGCAAGTATGGATGTTTCGCACATGTTTCTGGTGCACCGGTATCACTGCACAAGTCCAAATACCTTGACAGGAGTGCGACAATGAAGAAATAGCGGAAAATTGACCAACTTGTGCTGTGAAGGGAACTTGTGCGGCGAGAGCTCAAAAGTTTGAAATTAGGTGCTTTGCGCGAGGAATGACCATGTATATATAGGCCAGGCCGCACCCTTGCAGGCTGTCTCTTGCACAACTCAAAACATGTGTTCCGCCCTCTACACGCTCAACACTTGCGTGCCGCCTTTCCTTTAGTTTTCTTCTTTTCCTCAGAGTCACATTCTCATTTCATTCAGATCCAACTCTGAGGGGGGACTTTTTTGGATTCTCCTTTCCGTCACAGAGTCTAATGGAATGCAAAGGGAAATACCTTGAACCCAAAGTGATTCAACCTTTTAAGAAACATCAAAAATTGACAAAGTCATGAACCATGATTCAAGTGCACTTGGGTTGCACAAGTTCCACCAATGTCATGCAAGTACACTTGCACGGTCCCCATTGGTCGTGCAGGTGACCTGAACACCTTATTTGAAATTCGCCCAGGGTCTTCTCTAGCCTATAAATACCCCCTGTGGGCCCCCCATAATAGGATCCCCAGCGCCCTAGTCTCTTTTAAAAGTTTCTTAACATTTATAAGGTAATTTTTTAACTGGAACAGAAGATCTAAAGAGAGGTAGGAAGGCCTAGGTGTTGAAAACTCATCAACACTTGCACGCCTAGGTGGCCATCCCTTAAGGGAAATGGCCACACTTGCGCGCTACCTTACCCCTTCAACATAACCTGCGCGCCTCTCTTCTGGAAGCCTCTTGGGGTAGTACTAAAAGTTTTAGCCAAGCCCCGCCCAAGTATTACCCCAAGGATTTACTATCGTGCAAGTACCCATGTGTCGCACAAGTATACTTGCGCGACCATGACTTGTGCACCCACGCAGGACTTGCGCACCACCTTCTTTTTTGGTACTGTTCCCACCCATTTCACCCCTCCTATGCCTATCCACCTCTCCTCTTCATGATTAAGCCTTCAGAACTCTCTCCAAAGACATTCATGGCATGATTTTTTTTGTTGGCATCCTTATTTGAAAGGAATTATGTGGAACATCTCTCAAAACCTACTGATTTACACATCTTTATGTCACTATGGTTAGAGATTTCATCCATTCAACCTCATCCTTTAAGATGAGAGAATCCTTAACCTGGGCCTCCTTTTCAGGAGTAAGTCCCAGTCCAAATTCTCATAAATTTGGGAATCCTCCTTAGGAGTAATCCCCAAGTCCCCCAAATTTGGGGATCCTCCTTAGGAGTAATCCCCAGTCATAATTTCCCAAGTTTGCGCTTCCTTTTTTCAGGAGTAATCCCCAGTCTCAAAGTTACCAAAATGTGGGCATCCTCCTCAGGGGTAAGACGTAGCCATAATTCCCTTAACCTGGGCTTCCATTTCAGGAATAATTCCCAGTCTCAAATATACAAATGTGGGAATCCTCTTTAGGAGTAAGCCCCAAGTCCCTTAATTCAAAAATTCCCTTAAACTAGGCTTCCTCTTCAAGAGTAAGCCCCTGTCTTCAAATCCATTTAACTTGGGCCTCCTACTTAGTAGTAATCCCCAGTCTTAAGTCCCCTCTTAATTTGTGCATCTTCATCAGGATTAAGTCAGAATTTAGAGTATTGAAAACTCCATAAAGTACATATACCTTTATGGACCATGTTCCCAGGTTTCTTCTCTGAAGTAAATCCCATTCCTCATCTATTTGGGCAGTCATAAATACAGAAGCCCCACATCCTTTTCAATGATTGAATCTTTCATGGCATAATTGTCTGGTTATACAAATACCTTTTTTTCTCATACTGATAATGACTCATGTGAGCTTAGAGTGTAAAATTAATTATGATATCTTCCTTTGAGCCATCAATAATACATAAACATCATACTCCCTTACTCGAACTACGTGGGTTCTGATTCCTTTTTAAAATAAACGATACATAGGTAGGACATCTGCGGGTACGATCCCAACTTCAAAATAATCCATGTCCTTATAAATGACAATAAACATCAAGTGCCCCACTGAGTGGCTTTAAAACCAGTATGGTAATCATAATGACCAAGAATCTTTTATGTATTTAAGCACACCATTGACTAAGAATCTCTAAAAAATACAAATGATTCTCTATCAATGAAGAACCTAGAATTCATATAAAATATTCTCTAAATTTCCTACATATCTAATCATTGATTGTCAGATCTCAAGGAAATATCATTTTATACTTGGTAATGTAATAAGGATTCATGAACATAACTTATATCTATAAAGAGAGACATGGAGTAGACAATAATTCCCCCCAAAAGGGTGTGATGAGTCCGACCTCCCATCTTCTTGACCAACACAAATTCCTAAGTCTCATAAGTTCACAACTAATGAGCACCTACCTTTGGAAAGTAGGTCCAAATGGATATGGAATCATTGGATGATTCCGGTTCTATGAACAAAACAATTAGAAACCGCTTGGAATGTTTGAAAATTAAATCAATGAGTCCATCCCCAATTCCAGAGGAAACAATCACCACCAATGCAAGATGCGTATGGGGTATAATGTCTAACCCTAATTAGATTGGACCACGTGCTATGTCTAGTGGGTCACATGGATTGTAATTCAAAAATAGTCTGCCTTGTATTCCTGGTCATCACACATAGCCATTAAGAATTCTAAAATATCCAATCAGATGGCATGGTTTGGTGGAAAATTCCCTATGCATTGATCCTTGACTACATGGAATGTACTACTTAATTCATGTTGTGTGTTCTGGTGTTGTATTCCCATAAACCTTTGGCACCTTCAAAAGAGATCCCCTATTTTATTTTAATAAAAATTAAAAAAATTAAACATTTCTGTATGGTGGACAAGAAATGAAAGAGGATGAACAAATCTCAATATTCGTATAAAAAGAAAAATTAACTAGAATTAAAAAAACTAAATTATTAAATTCTTAAATAATTAACTAAAAAAGTAAATAACTATATCAATGATATAACTACGATGATACCATTTGTATGTTATAGGAGAAGTGCAATCACATGAATGGGTGTACACAACATTAATTTTACTGTTAACAATGATTAATCCAAAATCAATCATGATGATAAAATTTAAGATCTTCAGAATAAAGCAATGAATGAAAATGAATGAGGGAATTCCAAAAACCATAGATATTATCATCATATATTGGTTATAATTAATTTATTTAAAGTTGAATAATTACATTGATGGAATTTCTCTCAGTTTACGTTTCTGGTCATGATCAAATTTGATCTGTCATTGTGTCGTAGAAGCCATGTTTAGGCTTCCTCTCATAGTGATCCACACATGCTTCACATATAACATGACATATTTGAAAATATTTTTGGGTACTATAATAGAAGATCCTTTTCATGAGATGTCTACCTTCAATCACCTAGAGATCCGCTTCAAAAGCGCTCTCCTTTGTTCTACTATATGATGATCTCTCTCATAACTTGAGAGCATTCTTAGAAGAAGGAATTTTCTCTTGTATTAATAGATTTATTGGATCTATTGTTCATAACCAAAAATCGTGGATATATCTAATGAAAATAAAATAATTTTGATTTATATTTATTAGAATAATAAAATGAATTAATTAGCTGAAAATTTTATTAATTTAATTTAATTCTTAGTAAGACCCCATGTATAATAATATCATTTGATTATTATTATCCCCAGACATGCACCCAGACAATTAAAGCGATTAATATTTAATTAAATAAATGATATTATTTCTCACAAATCCCTAGAAAAAGTACATGGAGTGTATGTATTAATATGCATATTGTGTACTTTTTGTTTTTAAATTTTCTTTATTTCCATCACAATATTTATTATACCTTGAATAATGAGAATTATTTTTTAAATAAATATCACTATATTACAAGTTAATAAATAGATTATTTCCCTATAAAATACTATCAAGAATAACTAGTGTTGAAATAAATGAGATAATGAATTATTTAATAACTATTAAACCAAAATCCGGAATAATCACCATTACACTTGTTAAATGAATATGTAATTGGGATACTTAGAAACACTTTGTCTGTGACCCTCTAGGCCTATATCTCAATGGAATATGGGAGAGCCTATATAATTTCCAAGGTTAGAATGTAGAAACATTCCACATCACCCGTAGAGAAAGAAGATAACACTGTAATGGTGTATCACCTCCTAGAAACGCTTATCATGTAATGTAATCCCTTTTTCACGATATCTTGAATAAAGCGGTTTTTATGCTAGTGTCATCAACCCCTCTTCATGATTATTCTTTCTTTGACTTCCTAGAATTAAACATTCCCATTCCTCGCTATGGACAAGGATTTAATTAGGATGTATCATTTCCACTAAAGGGTCAGAGATATCAACCTCCATTATGGAACAGAAGGGACAAACATTTTCTCACATTATATATTAATGCAATGCCGCTCATGAGACACCCAAAATAAGCTAACTCACAATTAATGGTATGTCATCACAATTTTTATTAATTAATCTAAGTGTGCAATTTGTTATACCCATTAATAAGAATATTAAATTCTATATACCAATACACACATCTGCAGAAAGGAATATCCAATGACACTATGAAATGTGGATTTCCTATTGGTGAGTCTTGTTCTCATAAAATCCTCTGGGATAATACAAAGGGAGCACATGATGAAAAGTTGTCTCAATGTTTTATGAGTCCTTGTACCTAATGGTCTATATTATTTTGGTCCCTCAAATAACATCATCGAACTATAGAACATGTGTTCAAGAGTAGTGTTAATTCACTTTCGAGTTCTCATCATAGCAAGGATACTCTATGACCCTTTAGCGCAACAACTATCTTTAGAACATTATCGCATTAATTTTCATGTAGGATAATAATCAAGATGTGATAATTTATTTATTAATATTGAAATACATGTATAAAATTTTATCATAAAGTGAAAAAGTAGTTTTTTATAGGCCACTAACTCCAACACTAACAAAGACTAATAATTTAATCTCAATTTTAGAGGACTTATAATTGGATCAACATGCACAAATATACATCATATAAGTGGAAATTCTTGGTTTAATACCAATATTGATTATATGTAGTTAAGATTTTGGAATCACTTAAAAGTTCTGAAAAATTCTCCAACATTCTCTAGGCACCGAGTTGAACTTTAGTACATCCTATCATTATTAAACTAATGTTCAATATAAAATGACTATTCCGACACTGGAGGACATGTTAATAGAATGTTATACAGACTTCAATGTATTACAAAACTAACATCTATCACTGGTCAAATTATCCTATAATAATAGTTTCTACTCCAGCATCTAAATGGATCCATATGAATACCTTTATGGGAAAAGTTTTAGAACACATGAATTATTGAATGAAGTCTGTGAACATAAAATGTTAGGACTTAAAATGGAAAAATATGTAGTGGTGGAGGTGAAAACCATTCAGTAGAACATCAAGGCCTCCCACAGTCGAAAAAATATCTATCCAGATAATCATCAATGAGTCCTTGAGTTTAACATTGGATACATGGTATTACTCTACATATCTCCATATAATGGGATCGTGATATTTTCTACAAAAGGAATGCTATGTCTAAGGTACATCGGCCTATTTGAGATTCTTGTGTGTGTTGTAGTAATAGCCTATCGACCATCACTTCAACCAACAGTGAATTAAGTACATGACTTATTTCTTGTATCCCTATTATGAAAGTTCATAATAGATTCCTCACGTGCATTGAATTCATAGGAGGTACAGTTGTAAAATGATATCTCGTATGAGGACCAGCCAGTGAAGATCCTAGATCATAGTGATAAGGATCTACGTAACAAAACCAATCATCTAGTCAATGTACTATAGTGTTACCATTGTTACAGAGAGGAAACATGGGAATATGAGTTTTTGATTAAAGAGATATACCCACATCTATTTTAAACATAACATGTCAAACAATATTTTGAGGTTGAAATGTCATATGGTGGTAAGAATGCAATGAACCCGAATTTATATCAATGTAAATTCCCATATTATAATTATTCCGTATTGTATAAATCCAAAAAAACAAATTTAGAAAACAATACAATCACTATTAATGATCAATGAATGAAATAAGAGGTATTTCTAGATGTTAGGAAACCTATATTGATAGAATAGTAACATTCGGTTTGGGATAGTAATATGACCCTTATTAATAGTAATATATCCAATAGAATAGTAACCTCATTAATGAAACAATAGATAAAATCTATTAATCTTATAAATGAAAATATTAAGTAATTATATCATAGTATAAGTAAAAACTTGTTTAAAAATTATTAATTATGTGTTTTTATTTTGGTAATTCATAATTATTTAATAAAAATTATATGATTAACTTAATGATTTTAAAAAAATATTTACTTAAAATGTATCAAAAATTAATATTTGGTTTTATTATTATTATAAGATAAATTTATGAGTCCTTAATTTAATTTTTCAAAGCGTTACAAAATCATTTATAATTTAAAAATTTGTAATTTCTTAGGAAGTGGTGATTTTTATTATAAATTAAATTTTAATAGTTAGGTAATTAATTTCCTAAAATTGTGCTCATTTATTAAATTCTACCCATTTAAAAATGTTTAGGGGTATTTTTAGTTATTTTTATAAAATAATTGAGTATATTATGAATAGTAAAATACGGTAATTTGCAGTATATATGGATTGTAGGAAAAATACACAATTATTTGAGTCATCAGTGATCTATGAACCATAATATCAATATCCAAATCATTATTTTATTATATTTTGTGATAATTCCCTAAAAATTCGTTATCTTGTTCCAAAATAATAAACTAATGAATAAAATAATGACAATACAACCCTATCTTCCTATATAAATACCACCCCACACCACCTCTTCCCCTCACACATTCAAAGCATTTATCCTTATAAAAATTCAGAGAAATAATATTCCCAAGCCCCTTATCCAAATTATATTTTTCTTAGTCTCTTAAAAAGAAAAAAACATTTCCCTAAGGAGGTTTTAATGGATGAGAAATTCAAGAGGTAAATTCCTCCTTAATTTTTCATTAATTTAATTTCAAGTTCATTTATAATTCTCTCATCACATGTCCTAATAAAAATGGGTGGAATACTCTAGTACCACAAATATATTATAATTTTTATATACTAATTCAATATTCCATCATTTTACCCATCCCCTCTCCCTTTTATTCTAAAAGTGAAAACATTGTCTTTGAGGTGTTAATTTGTCGCCTTCAAGGGAGAAAAATTTTCATTTTCCATTAACACCTTCATTTATGCACATAAATCCATTTTAACTATTAAAAAAACTATAATATATGTCTTATAAACAATGTAATGTTATTTAATCATTATTTACTCATGATGTTAAATTATAAAACAAAACACGTTCATTGTGAGTGAAAAACACCCAAAATAATTCAAATAATTATCACTAACTTTTTTTTCTAATGATTCGTCCTCATACAATAAAACCAAATTGCTTGTAAGATCATTTAGCCAAATTTATGTTCATTAATAATATAAAACATCAATTATAAGAACCCATTATAATTTTAGATTATTTTTATTAAATGTATACAAGTAAACTGATCATGAAAGCCTAGGAAAAACAATACTCCCAAACAATTAAAAATTGAATCTCATAACCCATATAATGGGCCATAAATGATCTTAATAAAATTATAAAAAATAACATATATTAATTAATGGTTATGAATTAATTAAATAGTAGATTTAATCTGATTTTATAGGATTTTAAGATGATGTTCAATATCGACTCAAACCAAAGGTTGGGGATTCTACACGAATAACCATTTTTTCATTTAGGTAACTCTTTCTCTATCTTTAATCCAATGTATTAATTCTTTCATTATTTTTTTTAATTCTTATAAATTCAGAATATATATTAAAAAATATTATATATATTATATCATCATTATTATATTTGGAAATACATGTTAAGAAAAATGTTTCTTTCATATTTTTTTCCAAAAAAGCTAGCCTAGTAAAATGGAACTTCACAGGTTCTTATACATTTTTAAGTACCATACAGAATATTTCAAAGTGATAATTATTTTTTAAAAATTAATCATTTAATAAAGAAAAACTATCATGTTTGATATATATCTTTGTTAAAACAATTATGACTCTTTCATTTATTAATAATATTAAACATTTTCCCTTAAACAACACTAATGTGGGTAATTAATAATGTTCTCAAACACCCTTTTAAAAACATTTCACTTTAGTTGAACACAATTTATCATTATCTATTCATAAATTCAATTATTAATGTCCATGAATGTTCTAAATACATTCTTTCATGGAAAATGTTATGAAATGCCCATTTTCAAAGCCTTTTGATATGATTATGATACCCAATTCATTTCAAGGATAACCCTTATGTTCTGTTAGATTAGTTTTGTATGATTATTCATGTGGAACAGATATTAATGAACATGTTATAAAGGGTGTTCCTAAATAGTGATTTTATTCATTGGGTAATTTTTAGTCTTGTGAGACGTCATGAGTGGATAGGGATTGAACTTGATTCCTTTGTGGGAATTTTAATCCATGTCTTGGCAGCCAGCCATAACTCAGGTTTATGTCAAGTAATATGTTGTTTATACATTCCTATGATTCCATGATTATATGTTCTAATGTTATTTATATTATTATCCCTTATTTTTATTCATCTTCCATTACTTTTATTCCATCATGTTATTCCTTCTAATCCATAAGTTATGTTTTATTCCTATTTTTATTTTCTTACAGGGATTTATAGGTCATCTAATTGGTTCCTGAATTCCACAGGTTATCCTATGCTGATATAAGTGATAAATTAAGTTAGGATGTCATTATTTAGATTAAATAAAATATGTTTTAATTTTTGTTTCATGATTTTTAATTATGAATATACTCTCCAAGACAGTAGGCTTTACGATCCTTTACATGTAATTTGATGTTTAAATATGCTAAAAATCTTATAATACTACATAAATAAGGTTAGTATTGCTATAGGTTACTATTAAATTAGTATATATTTAGTAATTTTGATAAATAACTATATTTTCACTATAAATTTGTAATTAAATGAACAATTTAATTCCATTATGAAAAATATATTTTATTTGTACCTCTGTTGTTACACTCATTTTAATTTTCTAGAAAAACATCTCACGGAGGAATACATTCTATGTGTGGTACCGTTTGATGTGATATTTCATATCATTTAATATTTTGTATAACACCCCATGGTAATCTTGTAAATGGTGTATAAATCATTTTATCTAACCTCACAATAGTGTAGTCTAATACACTATGGTGTGGGAATCAATATTTGACTAGATCTATAAATATTATTTCCAAATAAATTCTCACACAATCTATGTGTGTTTGCTATAACTCGTGTTACTCATTGAACAACATGTGACAAAATATCTGGAACTATGGGATTAAAATAATGTTCCCAAAGTCCTTTAATAAAATAAATTTGGACCCTATGTGAAATATGAAAAAAAATATGGTGTGGATAACTTAGATTGTATAAAGGACAATTTAATAGCCATTTATCCGCCCCATGTATACCTAATATTTTCTAGTGGCACCGAGACTCAATAAAATTTATCTAAATGGGTCCTATTATATAGTTTACTTAACAATGGTTTCATAAAATAACATAGATCTCCAAATAAGAAATTCTATCAACATTTTACCTCTATGTATTCTTGTATGTCTGTCATCATCTCAATTGATTTTGACAGTTATGGATATTTCCATATATCCTCCCTTTATACCCTAAAAAATAGAGTCTGAGAACCACCTATCGTGGCTTACTTTGTATTGTGGTCTAACTTAATGCACATTTTTTCCTATAGACAAGGACTAACATTTACACACTTGTTATCTATCATTGATATGTTTCGCCAAGGCTTAGCCAGCAACTTCTCTATAAGATCCTTGAGAACTGGTCTTGGGTGCGATTTTCCATATTATTTATTCATTAAAAAAATATTGGTACTGTATCCAATGTTATTAGAACATGGAAAACATATTTATTACCCTTTATATAAATCAATGATTTCATCCACAACATAGCTAACTACACTAAAACATAGACTTCCCAAGGGAAACAAATATTATCATGTAGTGTACGATTGGTGAAGTTAGTTATATCATTTAGATATATCTTTTATTTAGTAACTCTAAATACTTCATATCAATTATGAATTAAACAGATTCTATACCAATCCTTTCAGTATCTCCAGATCAACCATCATCAACATGTCAAAAAACACAACCTTTAAAATCCATTAAGGGGGTTTTAAAAACCATCTAAACTACCTAATTGAGTTTTTCTTTCACTAAATTCAATTTATTCATGTTAATAATATACATTTTAATTATATATATCTTTTAGTGGATTTTCAGTTAAATTCTCTTCTAATTATTAGGGGTTCTCATCCATTAACTTGTTTGGTTAGTTCATAATCACTCTAATTTGACTATTATCTTGAAAAATTAATATATCCCAATCTAGTATGATGTTATATTGTATTTCCACCTTATTTTCTTGGGAAATCATGTTTCAAAACGATGTTTTGAACCAAGATGCATTTGTTGATTCATGAAAGTGATTTTTTAATGAATAATTATAATTTAATTTAATCTAGTTTTCAACCATATCTATATTTTTACATCCCACCCATTATATCCTTAAACTAGTGGAAAATAAAATTATTTATGTCTCTATGTATTTTTTATTTCCCATTATTCATTTTAAAGTAATTATTTATACTTTTAATAATTTCATGTTTCAAAAATCCATTTTAAAAATATTTTAAAAGGATTTTATTTTCAATGAATATATATTCTTACCACATGCATTTAATTTTTCATATGTTTTTTTTGATATAATGATCCCATTAATTTATTTTTTTTGAATTATTGTTTTATGTAGTACTTTATTCATCTATTTTTTTTAAATTGAAACCAAAATCACTTATTTTTCCATGATATTATGTAATGATTTTTATGACATTCCATTTTTTAATTTATCTAGCATTTTAAAAGTCGTCTTCTCCAATGCAGAAATGGTTTATAAATCCATCTATATTTCCAGTTCTAAAATAATCCCTTTGGAGATAATATTATTCAAATAAGATGATCAGATTCTTTATATAAAATTTTGAAATATTTTATACCCATTTTATTTACATGGGTTATTGATGGAAGAGTGAATGATTTAATTCTATATCGATCTAATAGGTATAGATGATGAATAGCTGGGTACTATAACACCATATAATGAATTATACTATTTTTATGTACCATGGGATCAAAATGATACATGAGATGATTTTTCCCAATATAAAGGTTTCACTAATGGATCTACACCAATACTAGGTGAACACAAGTGGATTTATCCCTATCCAAATGTTATATTTGGGGATCTATCCCTAAATAAATACTAAAAGGGAAGAATTATCCCCTAAAATGGGTAGATAAAATGATTTATCATAATCCAAAATGTACATATGATAATTTACCCAAATCAAAAGGGTATACATGAAAATATATCACAATCCAAAGTTTTTATGGGAGGATTTATCAAAATCCGAAGAGTCTATAAGAGGATTTATTCAAATTTTAAGACAGAAAAAATATAAATACCCCCATATGACTATGTGATGAATGTATTAGTGGTTTTTCCTAACATATGGTTTCTATTAGAATGTTTATGCAACACTCTAATTCAGTTCCTCATATTTTTATCCCTGACTCATTTTTAATGTCTAGCGATTGGACACAATTTTTCCATGCTATATGTTTATTCATTAGATGTTACATTTCCTTATTTCATACTAATAGAATATTTTATTAGTTCATCTTATTTGATATTATAAATCTCTCATGAATCCATGTATTCCCAGAATATTATGATGATACACTTGATGTCATATAAATAATTTTAACATTACCGAGCATTTAATCTGCCCGATTTCTTTTGATTTCATTTCCATAGGCAATGAAGATAATTATAACCTATTTAAATTCAATATGTTATCTTAGCGGTGTTTCATTATGGTTAAATTATTATAAGTTAATATTCATTTTTATATAATCACAATGACTTTTTTACCTTCGGATTTATTATTTTTGTAAATATATATGATAGGAAATTATTATTCATATAATGTAACAGAATAAAATTTTATGTTTATATTAGGTTTAGATAACTATTTTTCTTTTCAAATTTCCATAGATGGTAAATTGTATCAAATTAATTGGAATCTAACAACATAGGTTCTAATTTCCTTGAATGGGATATATAGGAACCGCCTAACATGGGATTGATCAAAACTCCATAGTACCTTCTACCTTCATTCATATGATCAAAATTTCTCAGAGGATTTTATAAACTATAGGTTTCCTACCAATATTGATTTATGTAATATAGTGACCACATAATTAATAAAATGATAGATTATATAATTCCCACCTATAATATCATTTTAATTAAATGTTAAAATCAATTAATGTTATATGGGAAACAAGTATTCATAAAATTAATGTTTCCTGGCCATGTATTATATATATATGATATCCGTATACAAGTTGATTAAACCCATTAAGGGTTAAATTGACCTCACATCCTCTCATAAAACAATACACTCCATCCTCACAAACCCCATGTGATTAAGAGGCCACCAACGTTTGGAAAGATGGAGAGCCACATGAGACCCAGAAAAACAAAAATAGGCCTATGATGAGTTAAGATCCATAATAAAAAATAATGTAACATAATATTGAAAAGTTTATATAATAATTACTATATTCCATATATTTTTAAGTTTATAATGAATGTTCATTGTACTATATAGTTTATTTTCATATGGTAATGTCTTTATATGCTGTAGTTTAACATCTTATTAAAAATACCTTCTGTTAATATGAATAAAGTATTTTTATGAGGACATTATGATATATAGATTATTTTATTATGATGAAGAAATAATTTCATACATATTGAAGTCACACAATACATACATCATGTCATGTGGATTAAATTTATAGGATGAAGACTTTATATCAATATTTTAAATGTGCATTCATAAGTGTTTGTGTCACTACAAAAAATATGTGTGATGTGTGATGTTACTAAATAATTTTTCTTTAATGTATAAGGATATCATATTGGGTTCACCATTATATTTATGGCAACTATATCTATGTGTTTCTCTGGTAAAATGATCATGATCCATGGTTTTACTCAATCATTTATAAATAACAGATTTGAATATCTTCTTGGGATACTCATTCTATTTCTGATGGGTGTAGTTCTTATATATGTTTTTAGATAGTTCATACTACCCTACTAATGTTGAGAATTCACTATTACATTACCATTTATTATTTAGGTTTTGTTTTAGTCAATAGGGTGGGATGTTGGGGTCATATAACCCTTAGGTTGGATTAATTCTAACTTCATAACTATTTAATAAATTTATGATATTTTGGTGAATCCTTCGATGTAATAGTTTTTATGCTATTTAACACCATGAAAGTTAATCATAAACAATTTCATTGATTTTAACATCAATATGTATCATATATTACTCATATTTATTTCACATAATGACAATGTTATGGATTAATTCTACAAAATAGGGTGCCATGGAATTTAACACCATTGAGGGATGTGATTGGTGTTTTGGAAATATGATTAGGCCTAATAGTATGGAATATAATATATCCCATTAAAGTAATTATACCCCATGATTATAGGTTTAACATAATATTATTCGTTTTAAATTGTAATGTTATGGGACTTGGACCAATAATGTGACATTTATGCTAATTCATTAATAGAAAAAGGTGTTCTTTTTAATGTCATGTTACTAGGAACTACTGGGAATTGGGATTAATCCCCCAAAGGTGTCTATGTACCATTTTCAATAGGAATACTAACATATTTTCTTCATGTTTCATAATATATTTTTGAATAAATATTATACTTCTCTAAATTTAATGTCCCACATCAATTATATATATTTCTAAAAAATTCAGTTTCAAGCATCGCGGACTACATTGTATTCGGTTCTTAGAAAAGTGAATTATGAGACTTTGACTTGGGTAAATATTTATAGTTCATCATATTTATTAAAGATAAAATGTATAAAGTATTATTAGATCTATGGAAATATATATTATACTATGTAAGGATCACTCACATGGAATATGTCTATTTCATAACTGATAGTTTTTTAGGGATATGGTCCATTGAAGAATGAGTGTTGGATTTTTGACAATGTATTGGAGGTGTGGAATCAAGTATTCTTATCTATTGGTAATAAAACATTGAAGGATAAAATAACACATTTATAATAATATAACTGAATAATATGTTGGGCCATAAACTACACTAGGCCCCTTTCATTTCTAAGGGAAGGGGGGAAAGATGTGGGGCACACACATACAATTCCATATTTTTTTGAACTTGTAAGTGACTCAGTATAAGGTGAAAATTGTAATAGAATATATATAATATGAGATTGTGGGTTTCCCCAAGACAATTGAGTAGAACAAATATAACCACTATGTGAATAAGATGACCAAATAATTTATACGGGGTAATCAATATTAATAGCTTGATACAAGGGACTATTATCATTTATCCTAAAAATAAGGTTATTTTATATCATATAGAAAAATGATTATTGTTTCTTGGATGATCTTATCACTCTAGGGGGAAACCTATGACTAATTTATTATCAATAAAAAATATTATTTAAGGGGTGTTAAATAATGCTAAAATCCTTTGTCATGTATATCAGGTATCATTGAATGAGGACATACTATAATGTGATTTTAAAATTTTAAACACTAATGAATGAAATCTAGTGACTTCCTTTTGTCCAATGCAATCTATATAAATGGACTGGATGGAGGAAATGATTTAAAATTACGTAGTTACCAAAATTTGGTTGCATCATGTTCTGAGACAATATATGTCTAATGCTTTATATCATATGATCATATTAAAGGATCCAAATTATGGTTTAGAAACTTCAACATTCATATCGCATTGGTATGTCATGCTAATGAAAACAAAATACTGAAGGAATTGAATTTTAAGCAACATTTTTTCAAGAAATATTATGCAATCAACCTTCTCCATATTATTTTTTATGTAATTCTATGGAAATTCAATAATAGTTGGTATTCATAGAATAATAAACATAACGATACCAACCTAACTCTTATGAATTGAAGGAATCACTAAAATAGTCTTTTTCTAAAAATCCCATTTATTTTTTCTCTGGGGTTTCCATTGAAATTAACTGAGGATTTTTTTAAACATGATCTAAGGTTATATTTTTTGAAAACTATTATCATTGAGATAAGTATCTTATCTTTCTCGAAGAAAAAAATGGTTACCATATGTTGATGTTTCTCGTATAAAACTATATGCCTAATATTTATTGGTTATTAAAATTGAAAAAGGTAGTCACATATGAAGCATTTATCTAGTGACTATTTTTCCATAGTGAATGTATATCAATAGTTAGTTTCAAATGGATTATTGAAATGAATTATTTAAGTTTCCATTGAGATTATAAGACCATTATTGATTTTTTATTTCCTATATAAATATAATAAATAATAAGAATGTGTTCCACTATGACAAGAGATTATAAGGTATACTCATTTCTTAAACAGAAACCATGACCATTGATGAATTGTTCATCTTTTACAAGTGAGCCTTCATGATCAATATTTATTAATTTCTAAATGACTGAATTTATTTATGAGTTAATGGATTGTAATATATCCATTTTAGTTTTACTATCAGGTTAAAATAATTCTAGATTTTAGTCAATCATATTTTTATTTGTATTCATCTTTTGGATACAAGAAATAATAAATGTAATCCTATAAGTCTAACTGATAAATGTTTTATATGTTTCATTAATTAAATGATATGTAAATGGTTGTACTGCTCAAATAAGATGTACATATTGGGTTTATACTATTTTGAGATACCTTTTACTTAAAAATATCTGATGTACAATATAATCATTGAGAGGGTGGTTTTCACCACCTTGACACTAGATTAGGATGTGTTTTTTAGGAATCTATGTACCATGGTATTTGAGTATTCATATCATACATGGAGATCCCATTTGTATCTTCGTAATGTGGAGAGATTTGTTTCATCCCACACATGAATTTTGTTTTGGGAGAGAGAATCCCATAAATGATTTCAAAGTAAATTGTAGGAAACACACTTTTAGTTTCCATAAAACCTATCTCCTTATAAATTGGATGTGATTAAGATGAAATGATTCTAAATCAATGTAAAAAAACTGAGTTCTTTTCTTCAATTAAATAAATATACTAGTATTCTTGAGTTAGTCAATAATTTTGAGTATACTCAACACGATGAGGATCTCAACATGAGGTGTTTGGGTAGCCTCAACTTATGATTTAATGATATCCTAAAAAAATATAAAATATTAATACTAGGGCAATATAATCCACCTAAAAATTGTATTTATATATTTTAATTAATCATACATTCCAAATTTATGTGACATTTATAAAATCTGTATCAATAATTTATCTATTAGACATGTTCCACTAGGTTAATATAGGTGGGTTGTATATGGTGGAATATGCTATGTCACAATAAGTTAGTTTGATCAGTTGATATAAATGACCACTAAATTTGGTATCCTATTGAGTTTATACGCTTAAATGGATCTAGTATGGATAGAAATAATGAAATATATACCATCAGATTAATCTATGGATTTCTTATTCAAATATGTCTTTTTGGCTTCCTTCAAGATGTGTGATTTTAGGTAGGTATAGGTACGATTAATATGAAAACATATGTACCATCATATAAATATATAGTTAGCCCATTTAGGTTAGGGAGTGGGGCTAATTCATCATATTGATAATTAGGAGGGGATCTTATATTAAATATTACATGGTTTAAAAGTAATATAGTACCATGATATTATATCATTGTGAATTTTACATGATAATTTTAACCATTAATATGATGTTATGGGAGGGTTCTTTGACCTATTTCTAGGTTATGGATTAAAGAGATCCAAGATTGGATTTTTCATGGTCATATGGGGGACCCTATATGATTTTTTGTTTTCTTTTCTCACCCTAAATTTGCTTCAAGGTGCATATATGAGAGGCTTAGCATCAAGGAACCTTGATTTCTCCAATGTTGTCATTTTATGGTTCTATAAATTATATGTTATGTGAAATAACTTATTTTTACTACTCAATTATTTTACTATGATATGTAAGGATCATATATATTGATAAAGGAATAAACATTTTTCGGGTCACCCTTTATGTATTTCTTCATATGGATTTATAAATCACCATCATTCACATATTTTAATGGACTAAAAATATGATAAATGTTTCCAAAATTTATTATTTCAGAACAATACAAAATATATGGGATAATATATCAAATAAGGGGTATGTTAATAATTGATAAATGCGAAATCCATGAATCTATAATATAGTTTGTCTCAACCAAATTTATTTATAGCTTATGATCATGATTCTAGGACCATTAGTTTTTATGGTTACGTAGTCTGGTGTAGAGTTCTAAAAAATTGTTTAAGAATTGAATGTAAAATTCCATTATGAATATGGGTAAAAATCTCTAATGATTAAAATCTACTATATTCAAAGCGATAATAACTCCAAATGTTAAGGATTTTTCAAATAATTAAATGAGACGTTTGAATATTAACATGAAGATATGGGAATGTTATCATAAGTATTAAAAAAACTAATTTGGATGATGGGTTCCACTATAATATTTTCTTATCATATTATTCTATAGGTTCTACCCATAAGGATAAATTATTTCATTGGATCATAGTTTCAAATATAGGGGCATGGATATTGCCAAAAATATTTTACCCTTAGAGATAAACACACTCATTACCAATTACTATAAAATTCATGTGAATATTTAATCACTTGAGTAAGGATGTATGTTTTTAGAGAAATAGAAATCAATTATGAGTTTGAGCAGCAAAAAGGATACATCACCATTTGCTGAAAAAATTCTCAAAGTGAATTAATAAAACCTGTAATTTCTTAATTATTGAAGTATGGTTTAATAGATAAGGTCGTATCAAACTTTTTTCAATGCACAGTGGTCTAATGAGTATATCCCATTTCTTAGAGGGCAATATGGTGGTCATAAAATACATTGGTACTATTTCAGATTGTTCTGAATATCTCAAAGGGGTTGTCATAGTTTTTAATTACATCAATTTAACTCAATTCATCCATTATGATGTTTCAAACAAATAGGCCCATATGTGCATCTCATTTTAAATTTTAAGATCTTGCAACTTTAACTAGTGTGCGATAGAGTGAATATTTATACATTTTTTAAATATTTTTTTAATTTTCTATGGAAATAAATCATTAAAAATTGATGATATGGTATATTTAGAATTGGAGAGGAAAAAATGTTATTAGAAGTCCCACTACTCATATGGACTACCTCATAGAGTGGTCCACATAGATTAAGGTTATTTTGAATGGAAGAAAAGATGTAATTTCTCATATTGAATAGGAAATATCACAACTTAATTTGAATAAAAACTCAATTATATATTAGAATATCTCCGTGAGTGATAAAAAATATATTAGTTTGTTGTTATATTATCATCGGTACCGAAATGTGGAAATATAAAATTGATATGACATAAAATAATAGATTATATTTATTATTATGAAAATGGTATGAGGAGTATGTAAACTATGAGATGATGTCGCTAAATTAGAAGGTGATGAATTTAATAGGCACACTGACAACAACAAGTAATTAACAATTGAATAAATTGTTAAATGATACAATTTTCCAGTATATATAGGGATTGAATAGCTTTTCATTAGAAGTGAAAATATGTTTATGGTTATTTGTGCAACATATGAAGGATTTAATGTTATTACCATGAATAAGTTTCTGTTACGGAAAATTGAAATTGTGATAATTATCCAAAAAAATTATTATGACTACAGAAAATCATGTTAAAAATTGTTGTTTATGAAATTTGGTTACTCAAGGAGGGATGGGAATACACTAGTATCAAAATAACATGTATATGGATATAACAAGTCATTTAAAAATATTTGAACATGTTTTTTATTTTAGAATGGTTCCAAAATATATTGTATAGAATTCAGAACATGTTCAAGAATAATATTAATAATGATCAAAATATTTCTCATGAAGTCTCTAAATAATAAAAACTATTATATAGTGTAATATTAATTTTCTTCCAATTAGATACATGTAGTAATGGAAAGTCTGAATTGAATGATTAAGATCCTAAAAACCAAGATAAAAGATAATAATTTTTGATATGGTTCAATGAATACAATATTTTAGTGTCACTATATGTTATTTAATTACCCAAATAAATATACAAATATTTCATCGAGAATTAATCCCAACATGGATCAACCTTTTATATATGAGGGAGGAATTTTTATTCATCTATTGGATTAGAATACCAAAATTCATTATGGACTGTATAAATTATAATAGATATTGGACTACCTTAGGAATGGTTTGATTTTTCTATATCATAGAATATGAATATGAAAAAATATATACGTACTGTTATATGGATTGTGTTATCATGATATAATTTTTGGTTTGACATGACAAATGACTCTATGAAGTTTATAGCCATGTTATTTCGAACATATGTCTGGTAATTTAACATCATGAGAAAATGAATAATATATAATGCATTTTAGGGTCATATGTCAAGGATCCTTATATAGGGAGGCCTTTTGTTCATTAAATTTAACACCAGTAATTATATAAACCCATAATAATGTATATTCAAGAAGGAAAAATAGAAAAAATGATAAAGTAATAAAGATCAAGACCTTGTGGGAGTTTGATTAGAATTTGAATCTGGTCCAAATATAAGTGATACATGGTTCACTATGAATCCCTTGATAATAGGATTTAATAAACACATATTTTAATTAATTATATATCATCCATAATGATTAATAAAATATAAATACTTATCATTAATGAGAATACCATATGTTAGGAGAGGTATTTTGGATTAGAGTTAAATATTTTCCTAGGATTTTAGAATGTAATATATTCATTATTGTGAAACATATAAAAACATGAATCAATCCATGAATAATTCTTATAGAATATTATACTTTGATTTATCTCAAATACCCAAGATGAAAATTGAAATTTTTGAGTTTTAGTGTGAGAGAAATAAGAATGAAACGTGACATGAATTAGTAAAGGACCCATGAATGGGGGAAAAGATGCATCAAAATAGAATCTTCTACTTGGTTTCTGATAGGGCCAAGAATGAAAACTTATATTTAGTAAATATAAACTCAATGAAATTTAGTTCTTAAAATATCACATATGCACTAATTTCCCTCGCGTGTTGGCGAATATGGTAATGTTGTGAATAAATATCCTAGAATGAGTAAGTAGAACAAAACAATAATTATAAAAGGATTCATCACTATATCTCAACCAAACATGGAAATATAAGTTCTTCCAAATCCATGGATAGGTGATCTATATGTTACAACTTATTAATTATTAATTGGAATGAATAACCAATTATTTATCATAAGAGGTAATTTTAGTCCTAGGATATGTGAACTATTACATCTGGGTTGGCTATAATAACAATAACTATTAAATCCCAATGAAATGGAATGAAAAATATTTATTTCAATTTATTATAAAATTGTGATTATTTTTGAGCTCAGGTAAAATAGAAAATAACCTTCACTGAATTTTTCTTCCTGTGGGGTGTACCATATATTTTAATGTATAATATGACAATATAAGAAATCATTTTTCATATAGCGATCAAAATTTAAAAATTATTAATTTTACCACATTAATATAAGTTAAACATTACATCTCACAATATTCAAAAAGTCCCTAAAATAGAAGTCATAGGGTTATCAGCTCTATATGGAACATATGTTATGATATATATGACAATTTCTCCACTATCGAACCATTCCAGACATGTAATGAACAAAACAAAGTGAACAAGAAAAGCTACGTAGTCTGACCTATCATAATGGTGAGGTGTAACCAGATTATAGAAGAAAGTAATGAGTACAACCTAAACAATACATAAAACAAGATTAAAATGAAGATAAAAAATGAAAAAATATATGTAATTTCTAAGATAAATTGGATAAACTATAATTTATAACAACGTAATAACAAAAATCCCCCTTGTAATAAACTATCACCTCTAAATAATCTTTCCATGAATGCAATGAAAAAAGAGAAGATATAATTATTCATAAATACCTTACCTTTACCTATTATCTAAAAAAACATCTAAAATAACTCAATTGAAAAGTTAGTTTGTGAGAAACAAATCCCATTAGGATACAACTATAGAGTATATATAATGATTAATAACATTACAGTTGTAGTTCATGATTTTAATACAAAAAATTTGTTACAATGAATTTTCTTAAATTCATACCCATTTTTAAATATTTTCCATTTGGTTTTACACAGGATTTATTTATACTAAAAAAGTTAAGAAATATTAATGTATAATTGATAATTAATGAATGCATATCAATACCCTATAATGGTATTGTCCTAGATTTTCAATGAGGTACATTTTCATTTAATTTCAGTTAAACCCTGGTGATTAGGCACCTAGGTAGGTCAACTAGTTTCTAAGAAGTGTGCGGTAGTTGGGCTATAGTTTTTATGTAGAAAAATAATATAGATTTTTTTAATTACATGAGGTTTAATGAATATAATATGTGAAACCTAATACATTATGTGTGGTTGGTTTGGCGAAATCCCACATTAATTCATAGATTATTCTTTCCCATGGAGTGAAAAAAAACAAACATTACATGATGAGGAATTAATTTACATGGTTTGTAATGAATTTATATGTCGTGTAATTTATTTTCTGATGGAGGATAGTACCCCAAGATTACATGAAGTGTAATTCATTTTTATAGTGTGTAAATGCTCTGGATGGTTTTTAAAGATGGAAAAAACCACTTATATTCTTTATAAGGGTTTCTTTTCATCTCCCACATAGAAGTTGTAGCGCTTGGGAACTCATACACATGCCTCTCCTTGGTTTCACCTAATATCCTGCATAGGAGATCTGTTTTATTCATTGTAACGTGCATTTCATCTCTAATGGTAGGCCTCCACTAATAATCCTTCAATTAATTTTTTTCTTCCCTTATTTTGTGCTATTTTTTTATGACCTTAAATAACCTATTTTTAGGGTTTTCATATGTTAATATAATGTCACATATTATAGATCAATTAAATGATTCACACTAGATTAGGAGTATTTTATGATATTATCTTAGGAGGTAGAGTTTTATTTAAAAAATATTTTTGATTAAATATTTACACCATCATGCCACTCGCAATAAATCTTCAAAATGCCTCAAAATTGATTTGAAAAATAAATTTATATGGTTTTCTATGCCTAATACATTCCTATCTAATGATAAATTAACATAATGGTTATATCGAAGATGTGATCCACACTATGGGTGTGTCGTTACTCAATGTATTAAAATCCCATTTCATATAAATTTATAAAACCATATTTGGCATGAGTTTCCCTAATAATTAATGTATTGAAATGAAATGAACTAATGAATGATGGTTTCCCATGATTTGGGGCCTTAATCATTATTCCACTAATTTTTCATGAATAAATTAATTTTACCAACATATCTATTGTTTTATGGCTAAAATTCCATGATGAAATAGTATAAAGTCTTTTTAGCTGAACCATATAATCATGTCATGTCACGAGTGGTAATTTAGATTCCTATTATGGAGATAAATGGATGAGCTCATTATTATTTATAATTAAAAATTATTGATTAATGGTAAATACACTAGGTGTGATACTTGGTATCCCTTATATGGGATCACTATGTGGATTTTCTACCTCAATCAGACTGAAACTGGTTTCCAAGGGGAGATCCCACAGATGATTTCAGTGGAAAGATAGTTACACCATGATAGGTATAATACCCAGTCCCCTCTCTAAGATACCATGTATGGGATTATATTTTATTGACATTACACCATATCAAGATTGATAATTTGAAATATTTTTATGGATATATAAGGATAGATCATTAAAATTTCATGTATTTACTAATATCTTTGTGTGATAGTTGGGTTCCATGATTTGGATTTCCTTTGAGATGAAAAAGATGTCACTTTTTTAAACTCTAAAGATTCCTTATATATAATTCAACGAATGATAATTTATGAATGCAAAGGATGCATCTACCATGAAAAATCACATGCTTGGGATTAGTTAAAACACGAGATTTCAGTTATGTTGACCCATTTTAATACAATATCATACATATATAGGTTCACCCTTGTTCAAAAGCATTCATGTTTGGAAAAAATCACATATTGTCTATTGGGTATCAATGATTACCATGGACCGATAAGTATTAGTTATATATATTCATTATTTTATCATTTTTGAAACACTTCTCATTTTATATGCATAGGATGGATTAATCTAGACACTATTGGTGGTATCCTATAGAGTATATCTCACACCCTCTATCAGCTACCCTTGGTACCCATGTAGTATTCATGATATTAGGTGTGGATAAAGGGAAGCGTCCATATTTTGAATGACTTAATATTAATTCTTGGATAGAATATGATAGAAAAGAACCGAACCAATACATATGATGAAAATATTAGATGATTTTTGTATTTTCTTATATTTCAGTATAGAACATGTCATATTCCTTTTTCATAGGTATCTGATCTACATCAGTTTTTTATACATGCATTACAACAACATCATCATCATTTTTCATGTAATGACCTGACCCTAGAATCCCAGAGTCAGTGAAATATTACGTATCATTGGAATGATCATAAGTGATCATGTCTAGAATGACCGATTATTTTAGTAGCATTGGAAGTACTAGATATATTCATAAAGTTTACATTACATCATAAAATGGAAAACTACGACAATATTGTTTCCATAGACAGCACTGAGATCCCATAGACTTTCCCTAGAGGTCATTCATAATATACTTTTCGTCATCCTGGGAAAAATAAAACATAGAAAGGGGTGAGTTCAGATGCTCAATAAGGATAAAATAATAGCAGAAACATTAATAAATAAGCATAAACATTTAAGGCAGTGTATAAGATTAGAACAAAATCCTTTTAAATTTGAACTTCTGCATAATATAGAAAAGATAAAATCAAATAATGTCATTTAATTATTCACATGGATATTCTACTAATTGAATAATCACATGAAACATCAATAACGACTTTCATAATGATGGAATACATAATGCCAGTCAATCATAACCACATAGTCAAGGCCTTGTGCCAATACTACAAATAAGATTTTGTGAAGGCCCTGTGTCAGGAAACTAGTTTTTCTCAAAAGACCTACTGATGCATCAAAGAGCTATAGTGGGCTCCACTCATCACTTATTATGCCTAATTCATTCCTCATATGAAAATTTTGAATGATAACATAAAAATTCTTATTAAAACTATCATACAAAATGTCAATACTTTATCCACAAACCATGAATGGTATAAAAATATCTCATCCACAGTCAAACATAACTCATTCAATACAATATGGAAGATTGTATTGTAACAGATTAACCTCAATCGATAATAATGAAGGATATTGACATAGATGAAAATAATCATCCAAACTATTAGAGAGAAATATCCCCCTTTTTCGTGAAATCATTTAAAAGTCACACTATTTGTCAATAAGACATATAAAAATAGATTTTTGAATCAAAGTGTCCCATACCACTTTGAAACATTTAAATGGAATTTTAATTTTGAAACATTAATGTGCATATAAATAAATCCTTAAAACCATTTTTAAAACATGGACATTAGTGATAAAGGTATAGAATAATAAATCGTTAAAACATTTTAAAATGATATTATAGTGAGCGTTTCTAACAAAAAGAGAGACACTTGAATAAAAATAATTGTGGTAATCTCAACTTTGTTATATCATTAGAATAAATGGATTCATGATATACTATGTAAGAGTACATTATATACACCATATAAAATTGATTTGGTGTTTAACAATAATGAAGTCTCAATAGAATGTAATTTGAGATGAAATCTATTATGAAGACTGTATCCTTAGGTTAAGGATAAATCAAAGACATAATTATGTGTGAAAACTATAAATACACTCAATATTATTGGATATTCAGTGTAAATAAATCATAGGACATTCACACTTATTCTTGTAAAGACAACACTAATGGATTGGATATTTAACTCAATGAATGGAGATTGAGTTAAAATTACTCTTATCAAGTTCATATCGATGAGTGGAGAAATTTCCAATGGAGTGATTATGTGTATTAAATGTATATCCATAGAACAGGGAATGGAAATTTTGACCTAATCAAATTAATAAGGATTCCACACATAATATTGGAGTAAAAAATTCAATGAAGTATCCGTAAAGTTGAATGAGTGGAAATTGAAATTTCAAATTCCCTTATCGATTTGGTAGCTTACGAAACATACACTTTTGAAAGAAGTATAATAAAAATATTATGTAGATATCCATAAATTAAATTATATTACACAATTAAAAGAATCATGGGAAGTACACACACCACATTCAATAAATAAGTGGTGAATAATGGAAATCTCAAGGAATTAAAAGTGAGATAAGAAACCCCTTAATTTGTACTTTTTACTTGGTCGAGGGTAGTTTAACCTCTTGTATAAGGGTGAAATAATTGTTATTGTGTTATAAAAGAATCATATTCATTAATATGATATCATATATTATCTTTTAACATTACTTTCTTAATAATATCTTAGTATTAACGTCATTTCAGGTGTTGCCGGATGCATTTTCCTTTATATTATTTGTTATGTGAGTCATACTTGTTATTAATGGGATGTATATTATTCATATCTAGAATTATATCATGTCTCAAAACATTATTTGTAATCATAAAATGAGATTTATTCTTGAATGGATACAATGGGGAATAAATCTCATCACGTTCGTGGAGACGGTAATCTGTACGTACGCACGAGCGACATTATCATTCTTTTGATATTAAAATAATATATAATTGGATTGTATATCATATATAAAGAATAATTATAATGTTATATTTATTATTTATATAAATTACACATCTTTATTATACCCATCAAAATAAAAATGTATTCATTAACAATTACACCACGACATGGAGACGGTAAGTCATACGTACGCACGTATGGTGACATGTCATTAAAAGGAAGGATAGAATAATGAATATGGTTGTACCATATTTATACTAACATAACATTATATATAAGATACTGGAGTTATTACTTTAGAATGGAAATAACAAAGAAAGAATAAGTGGAAGAAGGAAAGAACTTGAAAGAGGGTGGTGAAATTATTACCTCTTCTTGGGGTTCTTCCTTTTGATTTGATCAAAAGGGATCCTTATGTAGGATTTATGACAAAAGATGGCCTCTAGGATAATTTTAGGGATGTTGAGAGGATATTTAGTCCTGGGTTGGCCAAGACAAAAGGCTTTGCAGGGGTGAATTTGAGAGTGCCCTTTTATAAGAGGGGTGAGGGGCACCTTAGGAAAAACATAAAATATTATTTTATAATAAAATCGTTTTCGGTTTCTAGTGGCTCAAAAGTGGATTATTTAAAGGATAAAGTGGGTATGGGTCAAAAACTACTCAACCAATAGGTTTTAGATAGGTTTGGGTCACTATATTAACTTTAACGTTTAGATTTTACTCTTAGTTAAATAATTTGACATTTACCTTGTCTCTTTGTATTTTTATATTATATGGTTAATAAATGTACTATATACTTCCAAGAGAACCACAAGTGGTTCCCTAATGATACACCTATGATTATATAAATCTCTTTTCTGATCCTTATATTTTTATGAATAGAATATCAATTAATAATATAATTTTTTATTTAAAAACTCTTTTATATAAATGTTGAGAATATTTGGTATTTTGTTTTTTCTAAATTCATAATAGCATTATTACTTAGAAAAAAATCATCTCAACAACCATAATATGTCATATTAACCTATAAAATTAGTTTAATTCATAAAAAGTCTCAAATTATATTTATTTGGATATTTATAATATCAATTAGTTTAATATTTCATTAATTAGGTAATTACAACATCATCAGTGTGTCATTAATAAATTAAATTATTTAATTTCTAAAATATATAAATAAAATACCATTATTAAGGAAATATTTTTATATTTCTAATAAATATTTATAGTATAATTTATCTTATGTGTAACCCTATATTAAAAATGTTTATTTATTAAACATTGATTTTAACTCTTTTAACTCTTCTTTAAATAAAATAATAATAAATATCCTAAGCTAATCCAATAGGACCAAAGAGGTTCATATTTAATTCCTAAGGTTGTTTTTCATCGAATCATACCTAGCCAATAGAATCATCACATGTCTTACGGTAAAAATAATATCATTTTTACCCTTAATTACCCTATTTACTTTTAACCGTTGTAAATAAAAGTAAAAAAATTACTATTCACCAAAAAATATTTTTATCTTATTGAACCACATTTTACTCATGATATTAACCGTGTCTCTCGGATTTATGAAATTTAACTCACAGAAGTGGTAAAATTATGTTTTATGTGAATTTACAAATTATCTTAGGAGGTTGGAAAAAAGACGGTGAAAAGTTCAATAAACTTTTACATATCTAATATTGTTACAGAATGACTCCGATGAATTAAATTGAAATTATATTGGTATTATGTATCTATTTTGACCTAATGTAAATTTAAATACAATAAATAATTATTTAAATAAAAATCCGGTTTTAAACTATTACTCAGTGTTTTTCACTATTCATAAAAAATTAAAAGTTTTTAGAAACATACAAAAAATTCACCCTAAGATAATTTTGATATTATGAATCCAAAAATGAAGTCTATTTTATCAAATTTAAAACATTTAAATTGAATTTATTAGTTTAAAAATAATTCCCGTTGTCAAAACCAAAAGGTGTATTTTTTTGAAATAATGACTACCAAAAGATTGACATTTGATTATGTACAATATCATAGTGAAATTACTTCTAATGACAAACATTGGATTAAATGGTAATAATATAATATAATTATACATCCAAACCATTCTAATGTATATTTGAACACTATAAATTATTTTGATTAAAAAAGTTGTTTTCAGGTAAAATATATTATTTTTCACTATTCACACAAATATGAAAGATATCAGAAAAACACCAAAAAAATTTAAAAATAAATTATTATATCCCTATCCCAAAGAAAAAGTTTATTTTTTCAAATTGAATATATAAAAGTTTCAAATAATGGGTTTAAAAAGGGTTCTCCATTAAAAGGTGGTAAAATTTCATTTTTTAAAAAATACTTATTTTATCTGAAAAAAATGAATTTTTCCTTACATTATGTCTATTAAACTCATAACATGGATTCTAAACGTATAAGGGTTATATAAAGTTCAAAATTATGTTAATACTATTCATAACCGCTTTTGACCGGCTAGTTTGGTAAGTCGTGGTGCGCGTGAACTCGATGTTGCGTGTAGTGTAAGTTAATGAATTACTTTGAATAACTAACATACTATGAAATCATGGGGTGTTACATTCTTCCCTCCTTCAATAAATTTCATCCTAGAAATTTTTAAAATTAGTATGGTGAATATAATGGAAAGTCCCACATTGGAATAATATTCAATAAAACCATCATTTTAAAAGAAAGAAACAGAATTACAAAGGTCACCCAATATAACCCATACTACGATTCCATATTGGAAAACATGGATATGGAAGATAAACTAAGTGTGAATTTCTGATGGAGGGGGATAGAAAACATGATCTGGAGAATGTTAACAACAAGAAAACCAAAAACTTGTGATGCAAAAATGGTCATTAGTCTCCTAGAAGGAAAAGTAAACATATAACTTTTATTTTTGTTTTAAGTAACATTACATAAAGATGAGGAATTAATTTATGAGATTTACTAAGAATATAAAGAGATAGACTTACATTTTAAGTTGAGATTAATTCTTTAATAAATTTCTACAACTAACTCATTTTTTTAAACATTGAGTATTCAATAAGACTTGGTCATACCAGAAGAGATAGAATAAACGTCTATAGAATCACATGATCCACAAAGGATAAACTATATAATTACCTTATCTTTAGAGATTAATCAAAACCAAAGTGGTTAGTAAAAGATCTGATGATCCCCCAAAAGGATATTCCATTATAGAAAGAAACACTAATCTTAATTTCTAAAATTAAACCAACAATACCCCAATGTTAAATAAATACCATTCAATAAAAAATTGTCCTTAAAATCCTTCAATATATTCCAAACTAATTTTGAAACCCAAAACTTAGAAGAATTTGGTTATGTAGTCTTCCAAGCTAAATTGTATCCTCAAATGACATCAACTACTCTTAAAATCACATAATTAAAAGTAAATAACCTAATCACATATTCTCTATTATAGGTTATTCATTTCCATAAATAATCCAAATCACTATAAATCTACAATAAAAACATAGATAAAAATCCACCATTACTCCTCAAATGAAATCCCATATTATTTTATTTTCCTTGGGCATATAGTGCTCCCAATAAAGCAAACAGCTTCCAAAATAACATTTATCACTTAATCGCCAAATCATTTTCCTATACTATGGGTATTTATTTGATAAGACATAAGATCCCAAATCAACTTATTATTTATCAATAAAATCATTTAAATAAAAATAATTAGTCACACTGACCAGGGACTTCACGTGGTCCAGTGGTAGGTGATAAATCTCAATTGCACTCTGGTATTGGGGTCGATTCCCATAGCATTGTCCGACACAACGGGTTGTCACATGGTCTGTGTGCTGTTGTTTTTCAAAAACTATATTTTATAATATTACCAAAATGAGATAAATTCCTCAAAATAACCATAACATAATTTAACCACAAATGTTATCTCATATCTTTCATTTTCATCTGAAAATATAATAATATGTAATTGCCTCAAATACATTGATCATATTAAGCTAAATGGATATTTATAACTATATCTACAAGAGAAAAGATATGTCTTCCTCAAATATCATTTTCACATGACAAACTACAGGGCTACAAATACAAGAGAAAATTATTCTAATGTAATCAAATAAACAAGGATCACAGATACTTTTAAAAATTTCCCCAACCATTTATTTCCATATAGATTTTTCATTCACCAAAAAAATATGCAATACAATAGAGCATTCACTTGGTTAATGGCCAGGTCCCATAAATTTACGACAAATGACTATAAATGGATTCCTGGGACCATTTTTTTTCTTCCATAGTAGTCTTCATTTTTCCTCGATAATTATTCACTTTGATTCCTTCTTTCCCACATGTAAAGCATTTCTTTGTTCCATTGAGACACATTCCTAGGTGTCTCCTTCAACATTTCCTGCATGATGGAAATTAAGGATTCTTTTCTCCATCGTATCCACTACTACAGATCTTATCATTCGTCACCTTTATCTTCTTTTTTGAGTCCGGTAGTTGGTTAATATATATTTTGTTGATCATATTTTTGGAAAATGATTTGGAAAGAACATGATATAATTTATGCCTATCAACATTCCATTTTGTTCTTCATTTATACCATCATTCGCATCTTGTACATCATGATCAAATTTACTATGACTTCCTTGGAATCCATCAATTTACTAAAACTAGAAAGCATTGTATGAGAAATAGTAGTCATAAAATCATTTAGATAATATCATGATAGCATATTTTCAATTCTAAAACACCTTAGGATTAACCAAGGTCATTTATTATCCTCATATATTAAAATCTGTCAAATTGGTTTGCAAAGAAAATATAAATTATCCTAAGCATATTCCCCTTGAGTTTCATAACCAGGAGTGTAGTAAGGCACATTGTTGTGCACCAGTTCCCTTTCGAGTCTATCTCAAAGTGGTGTTTTTGGGTTTTACCCCTAGGTACATCTTTGCCAGAGACACCTCTACCTACTCGTATCCAAACAGAGATGTATTTCTTGGAAAACTCAAAAAAAACTACAATGACAAAATTTTATGAAGTTCCTCTATACTAATCCTCAAAGTATATCTTCGGGATATGTTCTCTAATTAGAGTTTATCTAAATCTAGTTTCCGAGGTTTGTAATAAACTTCCTCTGATACAAATTGTAACACCCTGAACCTAAAATCCCAGAGTCGGTGCATTATTATTTATCATTGGCATGATCATAAATGATCAAGTCTATAAAGACCTATTAGTTTAGTAGCCTTGGAAGTACTCGATGCATTTATAATGTTTACATTACATCATAAAATGGAAAACTACAACAACATTGTTTCTATAGACAACACTGAGATCTCATAGACTATCCGTGGAGGTCAGTCATAATAATTCTTCGTATCCTGGGAAAAATAAAACATAGAAATGGGTGAGCGTAGATGCTCAGTAAGGATAAAATTATAGCAGAAACTTTGATAAATAAGAATAACCATTTAAGGCAGTGTTTAAGGTTCGAACAAAAGCCTTCTAAACTTGAACTTCAGCATAATATGGCAAAGATAAAATCAAATAATTTCATTTACTTATTCACATGGATATTATACTAGTCTAACAATCACATGCAATGCCAATAACAACTTTCATAATGATGGAATGAATAATGCCAGACTATCATAACCACATAGTCAAGGCCTTGTGCCAAGACGACAAATAATATTATGTCAAGGCCTTCTGCCAAGACACTAGTTTGTCTCATGAGACCTACTGATGCATCGAGGAGCTATAGCGGGCTCCACCCATCACTTACTAAGTCCGATTCATTCCTCATATGAAATGTTTGAAACATAACATAAACATTCTTTTTAAAACCAGCATACGAAATGTCAATACTTTATCCATAAACCTAGAACGATATAAAAATTGCACATCCAAAGTCAAACATAACTCATTCAAAAAAATATGGAAGATTTTAGTGTAACAAATTAACCTCAATTGAGGATAATGAAGGATGCTGAAATAGATGAAAATAATCATCAAAACTATTAGAGATAAATATCCCCCTTTTCTTGAAAACATTTAAAAGTCACACTATTGGTCAAGAAGCCATTTAAAAATATATTTTTGAATCAAATTGTCCCATACCACTATGAAACTATTAGATGAAATTTTAATTTTAAAACATTAATGTCCATATAAATAAATCCTTAAAACCATTTTTAAAACATGCACATTAATGAGAATGATTTAGAATAATAAATCGTTAAAACATTTTAAAATGATATTTTAGTTAGAGTTCCTAACCAAAATAGAGACACTTTAATACAAATAATTGAGGTAATAAAAACTTTGTAATATCATGAGAATAAATGGATTCATGATATACTATGTCAAAGTACATTATATAGGCCATATAAAAGTGATTTGGTGTATAACAACAAAGATGTCTCAATGGAATGTAATTTGAGGTGAAATCTCCTAGAAAGACCGTATCCTTAGGTTAAGGATAGATAAATGACATAATTATGCATGAAAAATGTAAATACACTCAATATGATTGTATATTCAGTGTAAATCAATCAAAGGACATTCACACCTATTCTTGTAAATAAAACACCAATGAATTGGATATTTAACTCAATGAATGGAGATTGAGTTAAAATTACTTTTATCAAGTTCATATAGATGACTTGAGATATTACCAATGGAGTGATTATGTGAATAATATGTATATCCAATGAATGGGGAGTGGGAATTATGTCATAAGCAAATGAATAGTTATTCCACACATAATCTTGGAGTAAAATAATCAATGAGGTATGTGTAAAGATGAATGAGTGGAAATTGAAATTTCAAATTACCTTATAAATTTGGTTACATATGAAACATACACTCATGAAATTAGGATCATACAATGATGATGTAGGCATCCATAATTAAAAGTATATTACACAATGAATACAATCATGGGAAGTACACACACCACTTGCAATAAATTAGTGGTGAACAATGGAAATCTCACGGAATTAAAATTGAGATAAGACACCACTTACATTGTAATTTTTCCTTGTTCAAGAGTAGGTTAACCTCATGGATAAGGATAAAATAATTGTTATTAAATTATACAAGAATAAGATACATTAATATGATATCATATATGATCTTTTCACATTGCTTTGTTAATAATATCTTAGTGTTATCGTCGTTTCGGGTGTTAACGAATTCGTTTTCATTTATATTATTTTTTATGTGAGTAATTTTTGTTATGGATGGGATTATCATATTCATATCTAGAATGAAATCATGTTTCTAAACATTATTCGTAATCATCAAATGAAATTGATTCTTGAATGGATACGATGGGGAATGAATCTCATCGCGTTCGTGGAGATGGTAATCCGTACGTATGCATGAGGAACAATATCATTCTTTTGATATTAAAATAATATATAATTGGATGGTATATCATATATACAGAATGATTATCATGATATATTAATTATTTACATTAATTACACATCATTATTATACCCATCCAAATAATAATGTATTGAATAACAATAACACCACGACATGGAGACGGTAAGCCGTACGTACGCACGTATGGTGAAATATCATTAATAGGATGGATAGAATAATGAATATGGTCATACCATATTTATAATATCATAAAATTATATATAAGATTCTGCAGTAATTGTTTTATAATGGAAATAACAAAGAAAGAAGATGTGGAAGAAGAAAAGAACTTGAAAGAGGGTGGTGATATTATTACCTCTTCTTCGGGTTCTTCCTTTTGATTTGAACAAAAGGGCTCAATAAGTTGTCTTTCTGACCAAAGTAGGGCCTCTAGGATGAAGTTAGGGAAGTTGGGAGGATATTTGGGTAGGGTTGGCTGATCCAAAAGGTTTTTAAGGTGTGAATTTGAGATAATCGGAGGTTCCCTTTTATAAGAGGGGTGAGGAGCACCTTAGGAAAAACATGAAATATTATTTTATAATAAAATCATTTTCGGTTTCTAATGGCTCAAAAGTATATTATTTAAAGGATAAGGTGTTAATGGGTCAAAAACCACTCAAACAATAGTTTTTATACTGGTTTGGGTCACTATATTAACCATAACATTTAGATTTAACTCTTAGTAAAATAGTTTGACATTTACCATGTCTCTTTGTATTATTTTACTATATGGTTAATAAACATAATATATACTTCCAAGAGAACCACAAGTGGTACATTAATGATACACCTATCATTATATAAGTCTTTTGGAAGAGAATTATATTTTTATGAATAGAATATCAATTAATAAAATTTTATTTTATTTAAAAACTCTTTTATGTGAATTTTGACACTATTTGGTATTTTGTTTTTCTTAAACTTATAACTGCATTATTACTTCGAAAAAAATTTATCTACCCAACCCTAATATGTCGTATTAAACTAGGAAATTAGGTTAATTCAAAAAAATTCTCAAATTTTATTTATTTGGATATTTATAATATCAATTATTTTACAATTTTATTAATTACATAATTACTGCATCATCATTGTGTCATTAATAAATTAAATTATATAATGCCTACAAAATATAAAAAAAATACCATTATGTAAGATATAGTTTTAGATTCATAATTAATATTTATATTCGAATTTATCTTATGTTTAATCCAATAGTGAAAATGTTTTAGTTATTAAACTTTTATTTTGACTCTTTTAACTCTTCTTTGAATTAAATAATAATAAATGTCCTAATCTAATCCAAGTGGACCAAAGAGGTTCATATTTTATTTCTAACATTGTTTATATTTCGAATTATACTTAGCCAATAGAATTAAGATATTTGTTAGGGTAATAATAATATCATTTTTACCTTTAATTACCATATTTACTTTTAATTGTGGTAAATAAAAGTAAAAAAGTTACTATTCACCAAAAATTATTTTTATCTTTTTGAACCACATTTCACTCCTTGATATTAACTATGTCTCTCTAATTTTCAAAATTCAACGCATATATGTGGTAAAATTATGTTTTATTTGAATTTACAAATTCTCCTAAGAGGAGGGTAAAAGACAGTGAAAAGTTCAATAAAATCTTATATATCTAAAATTATTAGAGAATGACTCCAATGAATTAAATTGAACATATATGGGTATTAAATATCTATTTTGACCTAAAATAAAATTAAATACAATAAATAATTATTTAAATAAAAATTCGGTTTCGAACTATAACTCAGTGTTTTTCACTATTCATCAAAAATTAAATGTTTTCAGAAACATACCAAAAATTCACCCTAAGCTAATTTTGATATTCTGAAATAAAAAATTAGGTATTTTTTTCCAAATTAAAAACATATAAATTTCATTTATTAGTTTGAAATTAATACCCATTTTCATAACCAAAAGGTGTATTTTTATGAAATAATAACTATCAAAAGATTGACATTTGCTTATATCCAATTCCAAAGTGAGATTACTTCCAATGAAAAACATTAGATTAAATGGTTAAAATATAATCTAATTATACATCTAAACCATTCATATATATAGTTGAACACTATAAATTATTCTGATTAAAAAAGTTGTTTTCAGTTAAAATATAATATTTTTCCCTATTCACTCAAATATGAAAGTTATTAGAAAAACACCAAAAATTTATTGAAACTAAATTATGATGTCCCAATCCCAAAGAAGAAGTTTATTTTTTCAAATTGAATATATAAGAGTTTCAAATATTGGATTAAAAAGTGTTCTCCATTAAAAGGTGGTAAAATTATACTTTTTGAAAAATACTTCTTTTATCTGAAACAATTGAATTTGTCCTTACATTATGTCTAAGAAACTCATATCATGGATTCTAAAATTATAAGGGTTATATAAAGTTCAAAATTGAGTTAATACTATTCAAAACCACTTTTGAACGTCTATTTTGGTATGTCGTAGTGCGCTTGAACTCGATGTTGCATGTTGTGTATGTTATTTAATTACTTTGAACAACTAATGTACTATGAAATGTTGGGGAGTTACATTATTCCCTCCATCAATAAATTGCATCCTCACAATTTTTAAAATTAGGCTCAGGAATATAATGGAAAGTCCTACATTGGAAAATTACTCAATAAAACTATCATTTTAAAAGAAAGAAATAGAAGTACAAAGGTCACCCAAGATAAACCATACTAGGATTCCATGTAAGAAAACATGTATATGGAAGATAATCTAAGTGTCATGTTCTGATAGAGAGGGATATAAAACATGATCAGGAGAACGTTAACAACAAGAAAACCACAAACTTGTAATGGGAAAAATGACCATCAGTCTCCCAGTAGTAAAAGTAAACGGACAACATTTTTCTGGTTTAAGTTACATTACATAATGATGAGGAATTAATTTATGAGATTGACTAAGAACATAAAGAGATATACATAATTTTTAAATAGAGATTCATTCTTTAATAAATTTCTACCTCTAACTCATTTTTTAAATGATGAGTATTCAAGAAGAATAGGTCACACCAGAAGAGCTAGAATAAACTTCAATAGAATCACATGATCCATGACAGATAAACTATATAAATACCTTGTCTTTAGAGATTAATCGAAACCAAAATGGTATGTACATGATTTGATGATCCCCCAAAAGGGTATTCCATTAGAGAAATAAACACTAATCTTAATTTCTAAAATTAAACCAACAATACCCCAAAGATAAATAAATACCATTCTATAAACAATTTCTTTAAAATTCAACAATATAATCCAAATTAATTTTGAAACCGAAAACATAGAAGAATTTGGTTATGTTGTCTTCCACGTTAAATTGTATCTCCAAATGACATCAAATACTCTTAATGTCACATACTAAACAGTAAATAACCTAATCACATATTCTCTATTATAGGTTATTCATTGCCATAAATAAACCAAATCACTATAAATCCATAATATAAACATAGATAAAAATCCACCATTACTTCTCAAATTAAATCAAATAGTATTCTATTTTCCTTGGGCATTTAGTGTTCCCAAAAAAGTGAACATCTTCCAAAATAACATTTATCACTTAATCACCAAATCATTTTCCTATACTAAGGGTATTAATTTGATAAGACATAATATCCCAAATCAACTTATTATTTATCAATAAATTCATTTAACTAAAAATAATTAGTCACACTAATTAGGGACTTCATGTAGTCCAGTGGTAGGTGATAAATCCAAATCGCACTCTAGTTGTGGGTTTTATTCCCACATCTTTGTCTGACGTGACGGGTTGTCACATGGTCTGCGTGTTTTCCTTTTTGAAAAACTATATTTTATAAAATTACCAAAAAGAGATAAATTCATCAAAATACACATAACATAATTTAACCACAAATGTTATCTCATACCTAGAATTTTCATCCCAAAATATAATAAATTTTAATTGCCTCAAACCCAATGATGATATAAATCTTAATGGTTATTTATAACTATATCCACAAGAGAAAAGATAATTCTTCCTCAAATATCATTTTCACATGACTGACTACATGGTTACAGATAAAAGAGAAAACTTTTCCAATGTAATCCCGTCAACAAAGAGTGCTAATAATTTTCAACATTTCTCCAACCATTTATTTCTACATAGCTTCTTCTTTGACCAAGAAAATATCCTATAGAATATGGCATTCACTCGGGTAATGTCCAGGTCCCCTAAATTTATGGAAAATGCTTATAAATGGATCCTTGTGTCCATTTTTATTTTCTTCCATAGTACTCTTCATTTTTCATAGGCAATTATTCACATTATGTCCTTCTTTCCCACACGTAAATAATGTCTTTGTTCTATTGAGACACTTTCCTGGGTGTCTACTTCCACATTTCCAGCATGATGTAAATTGAGGATTCTTTTCTCCATGGTCTCCACTACTGGAGCTCTTATCATTCATCACATTTCTCTTCTTTGTTGATTCTGGGAGTTGGTTAATATATATGTTGCTGATCTTATTTTTTGAAAAATGATTTGGTATGAACCTGATATCTTTTATTCCTATCAACATTCCATTTTTTTGCTCATTTCCACCACTGTTCCCTCCTTGTAAATCATGCTCAAAGTTACTATTATTTCATTGGAATCCCACCATTGACTAATACCACAAAGCATTGTGTGAGTAATAGTAGTCATAAAATCATTTAGAAAATATGATAACCCCATACATTCAATTTTGAAACCCCTTAGGATTAACCGAGGTCATTTATTCTCATCTTATATTAAAATACTTCAAATATTTTTGTAAAGAAAAGGTAAATTATCCTAAGAATATCCCCTAGGAGTGTCGTATCCAAGAGTACTTCAAGGCCCATTGTCGTGAACCATTTCCCATTCATGCCTAGCTCAAAGAGGTATTTTCGGGTTTTATCCCTAGGTACATCTGTGCCAGATCCTCCTATACCTGCTCGTAACCAGACCAAAATGTATTTATGGGAAATCTCACAAAATCACTACAATACCAAAATTTTAGGAAGTCCCTCTATACTAACCCTCAAAAACTATCTTAGGGCTATGTTCTCTAATTAGAGTTTATGTAAATCTAGTTTCTGTGTTTGGTACTAAACTTCTTGAGATACCAATTGTAACACCCCGACCCCAGAAGAACAGAGTTAGTGCATTATTACGTATCATTGGCATGATCCTAAAAGATCAAGTCTCGATAGACCGATTAGTTTTGTATCCATGGAAGTACTAGATACATTCATAAGGTTTAAATTACATCATAAAATGAAAAACTACAACAAAATTGTTTCAATATACAACACTGAGATCCCATAGAATATCCCTAGAAGTCATTCATAATATACTTCTTTGCATCCTAGGAAAAAAACATAGAAAGGGGTGAGATCAGATGCTCATTATGGATTACATTATAGTGGAAACTTTCATAAATAATCATAATGATTTAAGAAAATGTATAAGAGTAGAACAAAAGCCTTTTAAACATGAACTTTAGCATAATATGGAAAAGATAAAATCAAATAATTCCATTTACATATTCACATGGATATTATACTAGTCGAATAATCACATGCAATATCAATAACCACTTTCATATTGATTGAATGCATAATTCTAGACTATCATAACCATATAGTCAAGGCCTTGTACCACGACTACTAATAAGATTCTATCAAGGCCGTGTTCCAAGACACTAGTTTGTCTCATGAGACCTACCAATGCATTTTAGAGCTATTTCGTGCTTCACCTGTCACTTACTAAGTCCAATTCATTCCTCATATGAAAGGTTTGAAACATAACATAAACATTTTAATTAAAAATAGCATACGAAATTTCAATAATTTAACCACAAAACATGAATGGTATAAAAATAGAACATCCACAGTCAAACATTACTCATTCAATTCAATATGAAATATTTTATTGTAACAGATTAGCCTCAATCGAGAATAATGATGGATATTGACATAGATGAAAATAATCATCAAAACTATTAGAGATAAATATACCCATATTTTTTGAAATCATTTAAAAGTCACACTATCTGTCAAGAATACATTTAAAAAAAATTTAAATCACAGTGTCCCATACCACATTGAAACTTTTAAAAGGAAGTTTTATTTTAAAACATTAATGTCCATATATATAAATCCTTAAAACCATTTTTTAAAAATGGACATTAATGAGAAATATTTCGGAAAATAAATCTTTAAAACATTCTAAAATGATATTTTAGTTAGAGTTCCTAACCAAAAGATAGACACTTTAATATAAATAATTTCGGTAGTCAAAAATTTGTAATATATTTTGAATAAAGAGATTAATTATATACTATGTCAAAGTATAGTATATACACCATATTAAAGTGATTTGGTGTATAAAAACAAAGAAGTCTCAATGGAATGTAATTTGAGATGAAATCTCTTATGAAGACCGTATCCTTAGGTTAAGGATAAATCAATGACATAATTATGTGTGAAAAATATAAATACACTCAATATCATTTGATATTTAGTGTAAATCAATCAGATGGAAATCACACATATTCTTGTAAAGACAACACCAATGAATTGGATATTTAACTCAACGATTGGAGATTGAGATAAAATTACTCCTATCAAGTTCATATCGATGAATTGAGAAATTATCAATGGAGTGATTATGTGAATCAAAATTATATCTATAGAAAGGGGAGTGGATATTATAACATAAGAAAATTAATAGTGATTTCACACATAATTTTGGAGTAAAATAATCAATAAAGTATGCATAAACCTAAATGTGTGGAAATTGAAATATTAAATTACCTTACTGATTTGGTAACTTATGAAACATACATTCATGAAATAAGGATCATAATATGATGATGTATATATCCATAAATTAATGTATATTACACAATGAATACAATCATGGGTTTTATACACACAACATGCAATAAATAAGTGGTGAACAGTGAAAATATCACGGAATTAAAAGTGAGATAAGAAACCCCTTACTTTGTACTTTTTCCTTGGTATAGGGTAGGTTAACCTACTGTATAAGGGTGAAATAATTTTTTTAAATTACAAAAAAATCATGTACATTAATATGATATCATATATGATATTTTAACATTGCTTTGTTAATAATATCTTAGTGTTATCGTCGTTTTGGGTGTTAACGGATTCGTTTTCATTTATATTCTTTGTTATGTGAGTCATATTTGTTATTGATGTTATGTATATTATTCATATCCAAAATGATATCATGTCTCTAAATATAATTTGTAATCATCAAATGAAATTTTTTCTTGAATGGATTCATTGGGGAATGAATCTCATCGCGTTCTTGGAGACAGTAATCCGTACATACGAATGAGCGACAATATCATTATTTTTATATTAAAATAATATATAATTGGATGGTATATTATATATAAACAATCATAATCATGTTATATTTATTATTTACATGAATTACACATCATTATTATACCCATAAAAATAATAATCTATTGAATAACAATTACACTACGATGTGGAGACGGTAAGTCGTACGTACGTATGTATGGTGACATGTCATTCAAAGGATGGGCAGAATAATGAATATCCTTGTACCATATTTATAATAACATCACAGTATATAGAATATACTATAGTTATTATTTTAGAAAGGAAATAACAAAGAAATAAGAAGTGGAAGAAGAAAAGAACTTGAAAGAGGGTGGTGAAATTATTACCTCTTCTTCGGGTTATTCCTTTTGATTTGATCATTAGGGCTCCTTCAGTTGGCTTTCTGACCAAAGGAGGGCCTCTAGGATGAAGTGAGAGAAGTTGAGAGGATATTTGGGTAGTGTTATTCTGAGCAAAAAGGCTTTCATGGTTTGAATTAGAGAGAAGGGAAAGTTCAATTTTACAAGAAGGGTGAGGGGCACCTTAGGAAAAACATATAATATTATTTTATAATAAAATAATTTTCGGTTTATAGTGGATAAATAGTGGATTATTTAGTGGATAAGGTGGGGATGTGTCTAAATCCACTCAGACAATTGGTTTTAGACAGGTTTTGGTCACTATATTGACCATAACCTTTAGATTTAACTCTTAGTTAAATATTTTGACATTTACCATGTCTCTTTGTATTTTTATATTATATGGTTAATAAACATACTGTATACTTCAGGTGAACAAAAAGTGGTTAATTAATGATACACATATCATTATATAAGTCCTTTGGTATAACATTATATTTTTATGAATAGAATATCAATTAATAATATATTAATTGACCTAAAAACTCTTTTATGTCAATTTTGACACTATTTGGTATTTTTTTCTAAATTCATAACAGCATTATTAATTCAAAAAAAAAATCATTTGACCATCTCGAATATGTCATATTAAGCTATATAATTAGTGTAATTAATAAAAAGTCTCAAATTAAATTTACTTGGATATATAATATCAATTAGTTTAATATTTCATTAATTAGGTAATTACTGCATCATCATTGTGTCATTAATAGATTAAATTAATTAATGTCTAAAAACTATAAATAACATATAATTATGTTGGAGATATTTTTATCTTTATAATTAATATTTATAGTCGAATTTATCTTATCTGTAACCCTATATTTAAAATTTTTTAGTTATTAAACATTGATTTTAAATCTATTAACTCTTCTTTGAATTAAATAACAATAAATGTCCTAATCGAATCCATATTGACCAAAAAGGTTCATATTTTATTCATAAGTTTGTTTTTCACCGAATTATACTTATCCAATAGAATCTGGACATGTGTTATGGTAATAATAATATCATTTTTACCATTAATTGCCCTATTTACTTATACCATTGATAAATAAAAGTAAAAAGTTACTATTCAAAAAAAATATTTTTATATTATTGAACTACATTTTACTCCGTGATATTAACCTTGTATCTAATATTTTCGAAATTCAATTTACAGAAGTGGTAAAATTATGTTTTATGCGAAGTTAAAAATTCTCTTAGGAGGTGGGTAAAATACAGTGAAAAGTTCAATAAAATTATATATATCTAATATTATTAAAAAATGACTCCAATTAATTAAATTGAGCTTATATGGGTATCATGTATCTATTTTGACCTAAAATAAATTTAAACGCAATAAATAAATATTCAAATAAAAATTTGGTTTTAAACTACAACTCTGTGTTTTTCACTATTCATCAAAAATTAAAAGCTTTCAAAAACATACCAAAAATTCACCCGAAGCTAATTTTGATATTCTGAATTCAAAAATAAAGTCTATTTTATCAAATTAAAAACATTTAAATTGAATTTTTTAGTTTAAAATACTTTCTCATTGTCAAAACTAAAAAGCGCATTTTAATGAAATAATGACTACCAAAAGATTGACATTTGTTTATGTACAATATCAAATTGAAATTACTTCTAATGACAATCATTGGATTAAATGGTAATAATATAATCTAATTATACATCCAAACCATTAAAATTAATATTTTAACACTATAAATTATTTTTATTAAAAAAGTTGTTCTTAGTTAAAATATATTATTTTTCACTATTCACTCAAATATGAAAGTTTTCAGAAAAACACAAAAAAATTATGAAACTAAATTCTTATGTCCTGATCCCAAAGAAGAAGTTTATTTGTCAAATTTAATATATAAAATTTTCAAATAATACATTTAAAAAGGGTTCTATATTAAAAGGTGGTAAAATTTCATTTTTTGAAAAATACTTCTTTTATCTGAAAAAAATGAATTTTTCCTTACATTATGTCTAAGAAACTCATAACATTAATTCTAAAATTATAAGGGTTATATAATGTTCATAATTATATTAATACAATTCATAAATTCTTTTGAAGAGCTAGTTTGGTAAGTCGTGGTGCGCTTGAACACAATGTTGTGTGTAGTGTAAGTTATTGAATTACATTGAAAACTAACGTACTATGAAATCTTGGGGTGTTACATTGGATGTATTTCTGATTTATATTCCTCCAATTTATTTATCTATATTATTTTTTATTCTTATTCTGTGGTGTCATTTTTATTAATACTTCAAATATTTCCATTTAAAAGATACAACTCAACCACACTCTGATTTAATAGATATAATATTATTCCCATGGACCAAAACAAGCCCCTCACTATTAGATGGATGCCTCAGGCAAACGAGGATGTGTTCTTAAGGTCTTAAGGACAACTATATCAAGAAAACATTTACGATCTTTTAGGTTGTGATGATAATAAGTGATATATGAGGGGTTCTTTTTTCATTATTTCCCTAAAGATTGGATATTAAACGTGAGGCTAGGATGGTACTAAATCTTGTAATGAGTTTGTTCCTAGGATTAGGTAACCCACATATAGGGAAAACCCTAATTACCAAGGATTTATTATTTTTGTTATTGTTTTGTACTTATTACAATTGAACTAACTGCACTATAGGGTGACACAGTTGGGAAGTGTCAGGGCTGCTTCTATATTGGATGTGGTCACTCTTCTTCTCTGGAGGCAGAAATGTTGGGGGTCATTCATGCTATTGATTTTGCGCTTCAAATAGGTTGGAGAAATTTCTGGATAGAAAGTGATTCAACCACTATCATTCATTCCATCTGGAATGGCAACATCCATCTGGCCTGGACACTTACCACACATTGGATGAATTGTCTGAATTTGCTCCATGGGATGGACTATATAGCTACTCATGCCTATCGTGAAGTGAATGCTGTTGCTGATGCTCTTGCCAACAAAGGAGTTCATCAGAGCATGACTTGGATGGACTCTATTCCTTCTGACTTACTATACCTTTTTGATAGAGATTGTAAAAAAATCCCATCTTTTCGCCTCTTTTAATCCTTTTTTGTTTATCAATAAATTGTGCTCTGGTCTTTGACCAAAGAATTACCCCTAAAAAAATAGATTTTATGGACTTATTTTCATGTCTTGAAAGATTATGGATGTATTATCACTTGCATCACTATAGGAACTTGATGACATATTTTCCATGCATTTTACCATGCCATTACTATATTATAAGGGAATTTTCTGCTAGATATAGTTAATATCTGGATTATTATATGCGTCAATGCACTAATTTTTCTTCAAGGGATAAAATTATTGGGATAATTAAGCATCATACATAAATATAAATATTTTTTCAAACATATATTGATTATGTAACCTTAATTATCCTATTATTACACATTTTAGAAATGAACCAATGGTTATACAAAATGGAATGTTAGTTGATTTTTTACAATGATTTCCAATAATAATTTATGAAGCATGTAATTATATGAATTTCGAATGGTGATTAATTTAGTAAAACCATTATATATGATGTGTTACATCATGAATCTAGATATAAATTCCATATCATAGTTACTTGACGTATAATTTGAAATTAATAAAGTGTATGGGAATTTATGAATTGGTAATAGTGACACATCTAAATATACTTTGATATATCTCTATGCAAAGAAATAAGTATGAAAATAAAAAAATGAAACATAAATAAAATGGGGATTCATGTTTAAATGTAAAAGATTTTTTTATATATACCTTGCAATTGACACTCTATACACCAGGACCCCTACTATGTTAGGTGAGAACTTGACCCATAACTGACCTTAGTAGTTTGTAGTAGGAAGTGTATCTTGTATTACTTTATACTTTTTCATATATCCTATATCTAGACTTAGGAGTGAGAAGATAGTTTTCACTCATTATAGGAAGTTTCATTACCATTCCTTTCCAGATTTTGTTGATCTTATATGCATTTATACATTATCTAATGAGTGTGTTTGGATGTTACATAGATATTATATCATGATATCCTCAAATAATATGATATCATGGTGGTTAATACCATGCTTCGATGGTGGTGGTCACTGAGCTACTTGTATTGCCTCATGTAGTCCCACCTAAGGCAGCTTCTATTGATCTTCCTAGGTGTGTCGATGCTTAGTTTTGAGATAAATTTTTATGATTAATTATTTTTATATAGGTATTAACCTCTAGAGTTGAGATTAATTATTGAAATCTATATTCTTCATGATTATTATAAACGTTTGTGTGATGTCCGCACCCAGGCTGCACATCATTAGGGTATGGTCTAGCGATGATTTCATATATAGATTAATGATTATTTTTCACCAGTCATTGAGTATAGACCATGGTGGAATGTTTGTTAACATACAATATGGTAATATAATATTATTGGAGTATTAAAATCATTTTACTAAGCTTAATCATTAATTTCCAACACTGAAAGATGATGAGTTATAAATTTGAGATGTTTTTAAGATGTGAGTGATTACATCATTTGATCAATGGTAAGTGTTTTCAAGATCACTACAATTTATTGGATATTAAAATAGGACATCATCATAGGGAATAACATGTGGTGGGAATTAAAGATGGGAAAGGGGTTTTTCAATATTATTATAGGGTTATGGTTTGTCTAGTGGCAGGAAGTGTCATTTGGAGGTTTCTCTTGGGGGTTGTTCCAAACATATGAAATAACCAACAACTATGATGTGTGTCACTAGTGTGGTAGGGACAACCATAATAAGACCATGGATATGAGGAACCTAATCAATTGTTTAGATTATGACAGGATGGGTCACCTTAAGGGTTTCGTCCAAGTTTATCCCTTAGTTCCCAGTGAGAATGGGTATATTCTGAAACTACATTTGGGTATGGATTCCATAATATTGTGGTTGCGTAGGAGATGCTCTAGTATCAGATGATCAGGTCGTGTCAGTGGTCTTGGCCATTTTATTCATATTTCATAGGATTATCACTCATATATTCGACCTCCCCAAGTTATCCAAGGGTATATTAGGGCCTCTAATCAATCCATTTCTATGTAGTGAATCCTACACCTAAGAAGTAGATTCAATGGACTTCTATAGTTGTAGGTACGATTATACTAGCCTCTACATTATTTTATTCCCTATTTGATATTGGTTCATCCAACACTATTATTTCTATATCAAATATGGAATGTTTGGTCCTAGAGATAGTGTACTTATGTAGAGTGATGGATCATGTCAAACTGTTAGGGGTTTGATCAGAGAGTGTGAGGTAGTGAAAGGAGTTCCCCCCTATGATAGGTGGGATATTTTAAAAAAATCATTGTCGTTGAGATGACCATCGTTGATGTCATTATCGGAATGGACTTGTAATCACTTTACCATGCATATTTTGATTTCTACCACTGGAATGATTCCTTTAAATTATACAAGGGAAGAGATTATATTTATATGTATGGATTGGTGGTCCAGATGATTCTATATTGACCCAAGAATTATGGGCTAGGTGGATTGAAAACCTAGATGTGTAGTCTCTTTATATGCTACCACATAACATAGTGAAAAAAATTCTCCCATGTGGTGGATCATTCTAGATATGTCTCCACTAAAAACTCCACTTGTATTCCCCAGATATGGGAGGTGTAATTCACATAATATCATATTCCATAAGTAGAACCATATTCAATTCCTTTTTATAGGATTCCCCTTCAATGTTATTGGAACTCAAGAAGTATTTTTTAGGCTTAAGGAAAAGCTTTTTATAGGACAAGTTATTTTCCATGGGTTTCACATATCCTTTTCTCCATGATGGTGGATGGTTCCCATAGGTTTTGAATGGAAAAATATCAGACAAAATATCTCACTATTATGAACCAGTATCCACTACCACATTTATATGTCCACTTCAATCATATTTTTGGAGTGATAGTTTTCTATACGACAGATTTGAGGTCAGTCTACCATAAGGTGTATGCGAGACCATCATTCAGACCATGTACATTATTACAGAGTTGATAAAGCTTGTATGAGTACTTAGTTATGAAATTTGGTCTTATTAACATGACATATATATTAAAATATTTGATAAAACTTGTTTTACACTCATATATATATATATATTCATTATTGGCGGCCTTTGTGGATAAACTCATGGTGTATTCTCATACATGATAGGACCAGGCCAATAATGATGATTTTATGATGAATACTCAAAGACAAAAGTATCTATATTATTTTCACACAAAATGAAACATTCATATCAATAAGGATCACATATTGGGTCCTATTGTATCATAGGTTATAGTTTTAGTTTACTAAGATTTGTTGAGCCTTGTACTTTTCTATAATCATCCAAAGGATGATTTTGACATAAGTTGTTTCTTGGGATGGGTGGCTATTATAGGTGATTCATACATGAAATATCATGACTAAAAGTTCCTATTTTAGGCTTTACTAAAAAGGTTTACATTTTATTAGGTTCCTAAACATGCAAGATAGTCTTTCCGGAATTGAAAGAGAGAGTAACATGTGCATCAATCTTGATTATACCATAGATGAGAAGAAGCTATAATATATATTAGGAAGATTCATGATGAGTCTAGGATAATTTTAAATGTATTTTTATTAGGTTGTTTTATAAGGGTACCTCCAATTGAGACCTCATGATTGATATTAACTTACGACGAACCTCGAGCCAATAACTGTTGTTCAATATTCTAGATATACAAGTTATAATTTATTTAAGGAGTGATTAATTATTTACATGAATAATTAAAATATAAATTATACTTCAATATATTATGAGATAAATATTAGGTAATGTAGGATGGTAGAATACCTAGAATATTTTGGTTTTCAGATTTTTTTAATACCTGAAAAGGGTAATAAAATAGATGATTCCCTATGTTGGAATACATAGACATAGGCTATCTAGGAGGATAATAGTGAGTGGATGTTGATGGATTTTGTTTCTGAGATGAACCTAGAGGTTTTGGAATGTCTGGGGAAACTTGTTCTTGTATTATTAGTAGTGATATCCACTATTCTGTAATCGTTATGCATGAGAAAGTTTTATGATCCCAAGAGCCAAGTAATAATTGTGAGTGTCTCAAGTAGGAACCCATTTCTGGGTTGTGTTGTCACTAAGAATGAAATCATACACTTCCACGAGCATGTATGTGTTATTTCTAACATTTAGGAACAGTTGATGAGGGAATTTCACAACTCTATTATGTTATTTCACTAGGGGGTTATTATTTCGTACTGAGACATAAGTCATAGGTATTGGTAATAAGATATAAAGTCGATGATTGATGGTTTTATTACATTTTCCTTTATTTATCAGAAGGTTAAGGTTGAGAACCAGTTACCTGCTGTATATATATATCATCTATTCATTCCTTAGTGTAAATGGAATGATGTCCCTAGGTATTTTAGGAAGGGTTTACTGAGATCCAATTGAGGTAGTTATTCTTTGTGGGTGACTATAGGCTTGATGACCAAAGTCTTAAATTTCCATAATATCCTCGATATCATCATAATTGATGAGGTAAATTGGAATTATATAGATGATTTTGTGTTACTTCATAGTGTTCGATATTGAATCATAAAGGATTGAGAAACCTATATTAAACTATAGTTTTAATAAGGGTTTATGAAGGCACTGGGATCATATGTGATATTTAGTATAGCTTATCAGCCATAAATTGATTTGAAGTCAGAGTGGATGATACATGTGATAGAGGATAAGCTCTGAGAATATCTACTTGATTTTGGAGGTTCATGGGCAAAAATATATCTACATGATATTTCTAATAATAACTTCTTTTATGATATGATTCCACTGGATTCATATAGGTCTGTTTATATTAGGATTTTTCCATCAAAACATTGTTGGTTAGGGATTGGTGAAGAAGTGCACTGGGTATTTATCTCATTTAGTATAATTCCAAATATTTACACAGGATTAAAACACATATCATTATAGCTGACCATTGGTTTATTCCATAAAACAATATTCATCATAAAAATATAGTGTTTGATGTGGGACATTTGGTCTTTCTACAATATTTTCCTACATTGGATCATAGTACAATTTAGAGGCTGGGAAATTTATCACCTCATTATATCAGGCCTTTCGAGATTATAGAGATATTCAGGCTAATGTCCTATTGATTGCAGTTATATTAGAGGTATTATTCCATGCATGATGTCTTCAAAATATTATAGCTTCACCATTACATTTTTGATATAACTCATAAATTTTTTCATGATAAAATTGATTTGGAAGAATATGTTTCCTTTTATGAGCATCCAATAGATAAAATTGATTGTAGAAAGAATTCTATCGATGGTATGTCAGTTCATGTAGTTTGGGTGCTATGGTAGGAAGGTTGTATATATGACTATACATAAGAAAGAGATGTTGATGTAGATGATCGGTGTTCACAACTTCTCTCATACAATAATTTAACACCCTTGGATGAAAAAGTCAGTAACACATGTTTTTTAGTGAGGTAAAATTTCTTTTAATTTTTTGGTAAACCATACATAGAGGGTCCATAGGATGGTTGATTGGGTTCTAAGAAGAGTGTAGCAGTTAGGGTGGAGTCTAGCTATTGTGAAAATAAATGGAATTTCTTCATTACATATATGTAATGGATACAAAATCTGTAACCAAATACATTATGCATAATTAGGTTATCCATACCCCATGAAAATCATGAATTGGTGATTCCCTTATATGGAAGTAAATAAATAATTACATGACGTGAAATGAATTTACACACTGTTTAATTTCTTTTTCTTTAATTGGCGGTACCCAAGAATTACAGGACATGTATTTTATTTAGAAACCATGTAAATACATGTTCTGGTATCTGATAATAGACAAAACCCATTATATGTTTTTACAGTTGTTTCTTTTCTTCTCCCATTTAGAATGGCCAGCAAGAAAAAACTCATCCCCATGCTTCACCTAAGTTCCACTAGATCATCTATTTTTGAGTTCTTTTTTCTTCAATATTACATGTGTGGGATATAGAATAGTATGCTCTCCTATTATATTCCATCCTTTTTTCATCCCATATTTTGAAAAAAAAAATTGAGATCTCAAATGCCTTATTTTCAATTTTTTTATTTCTTTGGATTTAAACTATTTTAGTGTGATTCAATGTATGTAACAATGTGGGGAGAGTTCAATAGTATTATAGTTGGTGGTATCATTCATTTCCATAATTTTTCATTTCATTTATATTATGTTCCATCATACCGCACTCCATACTTCTTTGAAAAACTCTATGAAAAATAGAGTATATTTAATTTAAATGGAATTCAATTCCTAATATGGTTTTACATAATAGATAATAAACATACTGCTTGATCACCCAGATAGGATTCACCCCATGTTTGTGACCTTATTTAAAGGACTAAATTCACATTATCCATATATTGATATTTTTATGTGTGTGTTCCCCCTTGTAATAAATTTATTAGAATGTGATATGAACTTATGGATGATATTTTCCCCGGAGTTACCCCTATTCCTTATTCTATATATGTTAAAGTATTATTAAATAATTTGGGCAACAAGATTTAGTATTTATTACTATAAATAAATAAATAAATAATATATATTTTATGAATCATACCCTCCTATCATGTAGAGATTCATACTTGGGAGTCACTTTATGTATAACCTTAGTTTGTCTCAACATTATTTAAAATAATATAATTTTGATGTATGGGAAATAATTTAGAAGATGTATATGTTTTGGCTTAGATAGTCCCACGATGAGGTTTATCTATCTCCTAACAAATGAAACTTGTTCCCAATGGGATACCCCATGAAAAGTCTTGGTGTAAATATGGTTACTTTATTACATGAGTGATAGTAGATCCCTTCTGTGAGATACCAAGGATGATCTTGATGATTATTTTATTTACACCCTTCTAGGAGTGGTACATGAGATTCCATTTATATATATCCTTGGATAGACCCTTATTGTGATGAAAATTTATTGCCCCCCTAGTGATATTCATGGGTTCCATCATATGTCTCATCGTGGAAGGGACCTGGATTCCCCCAATTTAAGTTCTAGAGATTAATTTTATATAATATGATGAATGTTAATTTATTAAATCAAAGGAAATTTCAACCAAAAAAATCACATTATTAGGATTGGCCTAATCCAGATACATTGTTTCAGATGACCCATATTTATTCTATATCATATTTTTACAGGTTATCCTTGGTTTAAATACATATATCATGGGCCAATGTAGGCAGTTTGGGTTAGTTATCCATGAGTAAATTTGATAAATTTCTATAATTTAACTATTTCCTATCTTTTATATTTACTAAAAAATCTCATTTTATATGTATAGAATGGATTATTCTAATAAATATTGGTGGTGGCCTAATATGTATATATCAGAACCTTCTCAGTCCACACATGGTACCTAAGAATATTTTAGGATTTCAGGGGCAGATAAGGGAATTTTCAAGATTCAAATGATTGATTTAGAGTAATAGGATAGAGTATGGGAGTAGAGGACTTATCCTATGTTCATTATTCTTATAGTGGAATATTTTGGCCTTTTTTATTTTAGTATAAAACAATGTATATTCTTGTTTCCTTAATTAATTTGTGTATAAAAGTTTCTATATATATTCATGGAATCATCACCATCATTCTGTATCTATTTATTATTCACCATTCATAGTTTTAATTATCATGATGATTTATAATTCTTATTCTCTTATGGATTGTTTATCACTACTTCATCTGATTCATTTTATCATTTACTATTCTAACACTATTTGATTCTTGGGGGAATAGTCTCCCCACACAAAACTCTCTTGGACTTTTGTGGATAATTGGAAGCCTATACTATACATGGAGGTTCTCTTTAGGTAATGTGGTCAACGGTCTCTGAGAACTGTTTAGTGGGTTTTAGGGAGGGATGCTACAATAAGGTAAGAAAGATAATACTGTCTATCACATATTCCATCATCAGAAACCATGCGATAAAACCTCATTTTAGAAAAATTTGATAAATATTCCATTACATAATTCTTTATGTGTGAAACTAACCATAAATGAGAAAAACTCCATGTTTGGACCAAGCCTATTGAAATACATAGTAAAACTAAAATTCCCAAAACAATGAATAAGATCATATAAACTATTATTAGCCATACTACAATCCATTAATATCCAAATAGAAACCCTTAGTGGTTCCACACATGCTAGGTTCAACTATGTCACATTGTTGATGCCACCAAGGATCCTAGTGGTCCATGATATCGACAATAAATTTCAAAATGATGAATGAAATTTATAAAAAATCAAATCAAACCATATCTTCTTCAATGTTTTAAAACCCATTTCCAAATGAAAAATACCATTTAATAATTTAATAAAACACATTGTGTGAAAAACAAGTTTTAATGAAAAACCAACACAAAAAATTTATCATTCATAGAAATATATTGAAATCAAAAATAAAAGAAATTAAATAAATAACCTAACTTAATTTTACAAGAATTATAGTCATTCATATAGTTATTATGTTTTATAGAAAATCATACCTGAAAATGGAGGTAGAAAAAATAATCCTAAAAATGAAGATCATATAAGTGTATATCGGGTCTTCGTGATCCTATATCCATAAGAAAAAATTATAATCCTATATATACCCCATAATATACTCCATCACATCCAAATTGGGTTCCATAAAGAATTGAGGAGAATATATCTAAAATATTTCTAAAAAAAGAGGGAAACTGTATTATGAAAACAATATAAATGATTGTAATTCTTCAAGAACTAAGGAAAACATCAAAGAATCTTAGGTGATAGACCTCCAAATAAATTGGAAGGATTTGGATAAGCCAATTTAATATTATGGGGTGATTAGGATTTATAACTACTATGGGATAAAGTGTAACCTACAACTTTTTAATAGTTTAGAAGTGTTTTCCATGGTTTCCTGGGTAATGCTAGAGAGTTAAATTAATAATGAACTACATATTTGAACCCCTACTATCCATATTTTTCTAGTGGGGAAAAATTTTCCCTGGGTGCCACATGATTTGGGAAAAACATTCTCAACCGGTGTGGCACCATTGTAAAACTACAATTTATCACACTTGATTCAGTAGTCATGTCCCACGATTTGACTACCTGTTCCAAAAATTTGAAAAATGCTATTAAAATATCTTAGTGGCATAACGTAGGGTTTCCAAAAAGAAAAAAAACATATTAAAAAACCATGGATCAAGCCTTTTTCCCAAAAAAACATTTTTCTTTCAAACTCTGATCCCCCAATTCATCCCAAACCATGAAAGAGAAAGAAAAAAGATGAACTAAAGAGTACCTATGACTAAGAGGGTGTTATAATTATACCCACTATAAATTATTTCTTTTGAAACAACCCATGTTATTAGGAATTACTTTTTTTAATAAATTAAAATTATTTGATGACATGTGTCACATGCTATACTAACTTTTGATTGTGTAAAAAACAATCATATATTTCTTTTTTGTTATATGTAATTATATGATTTAATTATATCACACATACTTCTATGTTTAGTTTTAATAACACGAAATAATATGTTTATATTATGTTACACACAATCATGATTTTATCTCGAGTTACACACAACACTGTGATTGTATTGTGTGATAAAACATTATATTTTTAGATTGAGCTACATGCAACAATGTGTTTAAACAAACATGACATACTAATATTATGATATTTTAAAACTAGTAATTAGAATAGTGGATATGAATATGATTAACCTAATTAAAAAATATGTTTTAAAAATGTTTATATAATGAATTATTCTGTGGATAATCCAATAAAAATTAAAATTGAACCCTTTCAAAAACAAAATGAAATCTTTTCATGAAAATCTTATTTTATACTCACTAGTGTTTTTTATATAAATTATTCAAAAACCCACAATTTTATGACTAATTATAATGAAATGTATATGAATTATATTTAATAAAATATTTATTATTCATCTTATGTGTTTTCTTTTATAAATATAATAATAAAAACAATTTTGTGTATAAAAATTTATTTTTCTAAATGGTTGATATTCCACCATTTAATGGTGCACTTATTTTACATATAAGTTCTGATTCATTTCTCAAATATATATGAAAAAATAAAAATCATTTTTTAGAACATAATGTGAAAATATTATTCTAGTGAAGTTTTGTGATATTTCTGAAATATTTCATTTTTTGAATGAATAGTGAAAAATTCTGAATTATAATAGAAAGAAAAATTTTAATCTAATTTTTTATATAGATAAATTTTATTATAATTATTGAAAGTATCATTGGTTTTAATATCCATAAATAATTCCAATTTAGATGGATGGAATAATTTCTAAAATGAAATTTTATATAAAACTATTTTAAGCATTTGAACATTTTATCTTTAAAAACTCATTGTTTGGTCATGCCTATGGGATTAATTTTAAAATTTTTTCGACCATGTTTATGAGTTTAATTTGGTGAAATAGATTAAATATTTTAAATAAAAATTAATTTCAATTTATAATAATGTCAAATTAATTTTTGATCGATGTGATTATTAAAAATAGTTGAAATTAATTACAGTGACTAGGAGAAAATCATATTTACTTAGTGGTTAAACATACAATAGAAGGTGTAAAAATGACCCAACACTATAAAACACAAATTGGATGAACATATAACAACCATTAAACCTATATTATCTAATTTTTCATGTAATATAATCCTTGTTTTTGGTAAAAACATGGTTCCACCATGAATCTTTTCAATAATTCCATATGTGTCCTATCCCCCACATATAAAAGGCCCACATCTCTCCCCATATATTTAAATATTCAAAAGTAGTTTTTTGAGACATGACCTGAAGAAATAACCTTATCACTTCCCTACCATCATTTTATAATCATTAATTTCAGTTTAAATCCAACATAGTATTTCCTTTGGTGCAATAAAAAAAGAGATACCCAAAGAAAGGGTAATGTTACTCAAGAAATATACTTTTTAAATTTCATTTAAAAACACTTCAATTAATTTTATATCATACTTAGCTAATATCCAAATTATATTCCATATAATTATATTTTTTTATGATATTACCTATAACCACACATAGCACCATCAACGTTTCTAGGAAATCAAAGTTCATGTGTATGATAGACTACAGCCTCAAGAACCATTGTCGCTCGTTTTTTCACTACCACCTCATAATGTTATGAATAATGAATAAAATGATTTTTATATATGATATATATATATATATGATATTTTTGATGACTTGATACTACTTTAATTATTATATCATTTAATCCTCCATGCATTCCATTTATGAAGAATATATTAACCTCGTTCATGTATACAGTTTATTACCACCTCACGAAGTGATGTGATTCGTTCATTATTTATATGTAATGTATTAAGGAATGTTTTAATATACATATATTGTGATTGAGACTTAATAAGGATAATATAATGTGAATGTATATATATTTATATCATTTTTTTACATTCATTCAATACGATATAAAAATAGAAACATTAATAATTAGTACGAATGACCTACCATATCTATAAACAGTGTAATTCATTTCCTATTTCTATTTATTATATATTATTATAAAGAAATATATATTTAATATATATTATAGTTATATGATGGATTGAATTATTTAAATGGGTAAATAATAATCAAAGTATGATGACCAAATAATAATAGGTCAAAACATATAGAGTAAACAAAGTAGTTATTACCTAAAATATAACTTTAACATGGAATTATTAATAAACATGTAATATAATTTCATTAAAAAAACATATATGGTATAATATATATAAATATTTTTCAGTTTTATATGTATAATAAAAATAAATTTTTTTATACAAGATGTCTGAACATGTATGGAGGAATTCCAGACTTAAGATAAGGGGATCTCTAGTCTCTTTTATTTCTATGAGACTTATTCCATATTCACCACTCATTTATTTTTTGTAGTGTATATACTGAAATAGAATATTTTATATCATATATTTACTTAATATAAAGACTTTGAATTTTTCAATTGATGTTATTCATTCACATGTCTCATGATTCAAAAGATACTCAAGTAGTAAGTGATTTATGTCTCACTTTTTACTTAAGTGAGACACATGTCTTATTAACCACATATTTAAATTATGTGGTGATATACTATTGATGAATTTATTTTGTGAATATTATATATAACATTATATTTATTTAAATATAAATCTATTTAGATACATATCATGGATTTTTTGGTTCAAAATTTAACAAATTGATAAGGGAATTTTGTCGCAATTTTCCTTCTTTAAGTCATATATTATGATATTCACCTATATTCAATCACAAGGTGTATATAAATTTCCTTTGGAATGTAATATCATGAATATATAAATATTTATGATTTTTTATTTATTTTATTTCTTCATGGGCCTTATGATATAATGTTACTAAATTGGTAAAAAAAAATTTCTACAATATCAATATTTATCGAGATTGTTTATGATTACGCTTCAAATATAAAATTTTTATTAACTATATCTAAATAATACTCCATAATTTTATTATCATATGGTTATTCATGATAACTTAATTTAATGTTTCAATTTTTCTACTCTATGGTACATATGATAATTAATAAATTTTTTAAAGAAAATCATTTCATATTTCTCTCTTCGATCGAAAATATATTTTATTCAAAAACCTTGTTTTTTTATATTTTACAAGAAATATTTTTAAAGGATTTTTTATGATCACATTACTATAAACTAATATAATCCAAATATTTTTAAAATGTGTTTTATATTTTTTCAAATCATTCTTCATAAATTTTCATGGTTATTTTTCAAATAAAAAAATTATTCAAAATATTTTCTTTATTAAAAAGTGATTTTCAAAGTGAAAAGGAATGTTTTCCTGATGAAATGTTTTAAAAATTTTGGGTAAGATGAATTATTTAGCATGTAGAATAAGTAATAATTCATTAGGGATAGAAGAATTCATTCAATATAAAGGGGTTCATTTAGCCTCTCAGTGCCATTACTGAACCAAATTAAATCAGAATACAACATGGAACAAAATCTTTGAGGGTTAGTGGGTGATAGTGATTTGTAATTCCCTGAGACAATGCATGAATTAATAAGATGGATATTATTCCGTTAAAGGGATCGTTCAATATTGGTTTAATAGCCTTAGGCAGTAGGGTGTAATGGGTATATTCTATTCCATTGATTTCACTACTTCTTGTTGGATTCTATGGGAATTTTGAAACACAAAGAAATAAGGAAGGAAAATTCATTTATTTTTTTATAGGTATATGTGAATATGATAATAGATGAACTAGGTACCTTTATAAATGGGTTCATGAATATGTAGACAAAAATAAAATTAGTACAGGATCATTTATAAATTTTTGTGACAAGTACCAACTGATTTAGGGCTATTGATTAAGCTGGAAGTGACAGGAAACATGGTATAATATAAATGTTGATGGATATTTTATTTATGTAATTATGATATGAGGAATTTTAGAAATAGATAATTGGAAATTATTGAATTATGATTTAGTAATTATTATGATCTTTATAATTATATTTGAGCATCAACATTAGTTTTGGGAACTGGTCTCATGTTATGTGATATCCATAATATTTCAGTCGGAAAGTAGAATCATCCACTACTATGATGGTTTATATTCATAAAAATGTACCCACTCATGTGGGAGTTGTTCTATTTCATATGGATATCCATGAATTTCCACAATCATGGTATTTGTATAAGACGCACCAGGATAGAAGAAACTTATATGACCGATAATTTAGCCAGTAATGGATGCCCAAATGAGAGAGTGACATATTTTACCACCTTAGGGGAATTACCCAATGACTATAAGATTATTATTTTTTATACTATGTTCTTTCAACACATTCTCCCACCGTGGTATGGGGATGATTCATCTTCGGTTTTCCCATTATTATTAAAAAGTTCATTTCCAAAAAATTTATGATGTCGTCCCTTGGTGTCAATCATGCATTACTGGGGATATGATCCAATTGCATTTTTAATATTCTTTCTCTAAATGGTTTATGTTTTTATGTAATGATTTTTATGAAAACAAATATATTTTATATGGGTTATATGCTTATGAAACCAATTTCTTTTCATGGATTATGATATGATGGAATGATTTTTGGAACATTTTTTCATAGGGTTTGATATGTAGAAATTTTTATGATACCCATTTCATTTCAAGGGTTATGATACGATAAATGTTCATGATATTTTGGAACACATATGTATGATTTTATTATACAATAGGTTGGAACAATATGTCCCCAAATTAATTGGGTAAACATATTTATATATCATGAGATAAACATTGTTGGAATGGTGAGAGAATCTAGTTTAATATGGGACATTTATGAAAACATGGTATTAAGACTGATCCATCGCAAGTATGATTGTATTGGGTGTGAACATGACTTCTTAGATGGTATGGGGAGTGAACCTATTGCATTGAGATAGCCTTGGAAGTGGTTCTTCAATACTATGGAAATAATTTCATGTATTTAACTAATTACCACAATTACATATCTTATATCTATCTTATCCTCACACTAGTTATTCTCAATGATACCTTTATGATTCATATGTTATGGTATACAAAAATGTATGTCATAGTTATGTTATATTATATTGTATATGAACATAATCATATTGAAATTTTATTCTCATGTTCTCATACCATTATGTACATGTTATGCTTGCATATCCCCTTATTCACCATTACTGAGCATCTAAACTCACTAAATACTTTGTTTACTTTCCCTAGGATGTGAAGAAATGTTTTATGTGGGGTATTTTTATAAAGATGACTATAGGTGAATATATTTATAGGATATGTTGAAGATATTTTACTTGGATAGAAGATTATTTTTCCATGTTTTCAAAGGCACTAAACTGTTATGTTCCAAATGTGAGTGTCAGTATAATGGGAAAAATATTCATAAAAAAAGATGTAACATTCATCTATTAGAATCATAAGTTTATATAGTTTTTATCGAATGAATGGATTAAGTAACCCCTGGAAAATAAGTTGGAAAAACATTACGTATATCTCTAGGGATATTTATAAAGATATGTCTTGGGATGTCTCCGAAGATAATTCTAAGGATGTGTTAATGTTTCTGAAAATATCCTGTGATTTTTTAATGGATTGTGAGAGTGGTTTCCTTGAGAAAACATCCTAGTATTGATACTATAAGAATATTTGGCTTTGTAAATGATGTACCATGGGGTAAGAAGCTCAAAAACACCATATTGATCTATAAATGATTGGGGATTGGTGCATGAAAATGATCCTCACAGCACAGCTCGTTTGTTACTCTAGGGGGGGGGGGTATGCTTTGGTAATTCCAAAAATCTTAATGAAACATAATGATAATTTTAAATATGTTATGGTCATTGATGACATAGTTTAAGCCTAATTATTCTTTGATTGAATTTTTTTTCATGATTTAGACATCCTATATGTAATTTTTCATTATTATATGGTTTTCCGCTTTGATAAGTGTTACTCACACAATGATTTATAGATCTATTGAAAGGAGGGAACCAAAATAACATGGTTAACATTGAATAAGATATCATAATTTCTAATAATAAATTAAATGGGATACTTATGATAGTGGACTCAATTTTGATTTTTGTAATCAGTTTTCACAGCACAAGATGAATAGTTTATGCCTTATCCAAATCATAGACTCACCAAATAATAGAAAGAAATATTTTACTATGAAATTTTGATGTGATGTCCATGAATGAAAGAAGATTATGTTTCATATTTTTCATGAATATTGTAAGAAAACCCCAAGTTAATGTATCTAAGGGATGAATATATGTTATTATTGTGGAAACTATGGACCCAAAAAAGAATCTATAGACAGAAAATGAAAATGTTCAGTTAATATAATGAATGGGGATATTAGTATCCCAATGATATTATCATGTGATTAATTCATTACATATGGAATTTATGGGCATCATGAAAATAAATTCCTTAAATGAAATTCATTTAATGATAATCATTAATGAGGTATGATTAATGGTTATATTGATGAGGACGAAGGGACTACAAATGACATGTCAATGGAATCAATCATTAAAGAACAAGATGATGAATCTATGTTAATTGTTTGAAATTATGATTGAAGAATAATTTATTCATGTTTTTTAATAGAAATATTATATTATCTAAATTATGAAATATATGAGGATTATTTAGTATCAATTTTTCATTATAGATATCAAAGAGTATGATGAATTGAACAAATGAACTAGAAAATTTATTAAATTAAAAGGTAATGTTTTATTGAAAACACGTGATTAATGGAAGGTAAACCTTGACTTTTTATTGATTTTAAGAAAATGGTTTTCCATTTGGATAAATAGATTATTGATAAGAATAATTTAAATTTAATACTATTGATTATCTTTGAAATATATTAATGATTTTTTGACACAGTCAATTTTTCTATAATAGGTATAGATTGCGATTTTTTTGATTTGGGGAATATATCAAAAAAAATATGGAATAAGAATGAAAGAATTTTTTATCAAATATTTTTTCTAATTATGGTTATTTCCTTGTTTAAAGAAAATATATTATAAATGTATTCACAAGTTTTTTATGTGGCAAGAAATAGATACTTTAGGATATATGTGGGATAAATATTAACCTAGTATTGAAAAATTTTGTGACCTTATTTATAATCTTTTGTATTTTAAAGTTTCATAATGGTTAAAAAGGCAACAATTTATGTAAAGGGTTATATTAAACATCAGATCAGGTTTTAGTGATTAATACACTATCGCTCCATGTGAAGAATTATGCCTATTGGATAACCTATGATATATATTTTGATTTTATAATAACTAAAAATTGAAGGAATAACTAATAATTTTATGTATGGATCTCATGATCTTCAAGTTAATTACTAAAAAAAGATTGAATTCATTTCATGGAGTAAGAGATGATGTAAAAATTGATCAAGGCATAACTGAATTTTGAGATTCTGGAGATTGAATGGAATAAAATCATGTAAGTATATCTCCTTGTGAAAATTATTCATATTTAAGAAAAGGATCAGCAACCATAAATTTTAACCTAGTACCTTATTTTATAATACATCAAATGGTTCTATTATAACATCCTATATTTATGGTTTTTTGATTATTAACATTCCCTAGGTCACCCATATTCTTGGGATCAGTGATCTCTTCCACTCCAAATAATTAAATATTATTTTATCATTTGTGAAAATATTCACATCTAAAATATGTTTTCCTATGTTTAAATATAGTTATTATTTAATTTGGGTAACCATTATGTTTCCAATATTCCCTTTTTAATGAATGTTTTAGTATTCATTTTTACAATATGGTTTCCTATAAAAGTATCGTTCAATTTTTAAACCAATAATGACCTCAATTACTTTTTAGGGATAAATATATTTAAATAGGGATGAATATAAAATCTTAAGTATTGATGTATTTAATTTTTTTCAAAAAAAATTTATATTCATTTATGTATTGTGTTACATGCTATTCTAATTTCAGTTTGTGTGACAAAAAATCCTGAGTTTATCTTTCATTATGAGAAAAACAAAGTTTTACTTTAGTTACACACAATTATAAATTTATATTTTAGTAAACATAATATTATTTGTGTCTTCTGTTAAAAAAAGTATTTCCATTACCTTTAATTTAATTCAATACTATTTTTGTATTATGTTACATTCCTTTCATATTTTAGCATTCCCTAAAAACAACATAGATTTTAATCAAAAAATGGCATATTTTTAATATGATAGTTATCTTCTAGAAATTTGAATGCCTAGAAATAATAAATATAACAATATTATTAAAATATGGTTTATATATGTTTATATATTTAATTATTTTGGGAATAATTAATTATTAATTAAAACAAAACACCATTTAAAATAAATAGATATATTTTCATGAAAAATGAATTTTATGTGCACAAGTTTGTTTTATATCATTAAATTAAAAATCACTTTTTATTAGTTATTTGAATTATATATACATATATATATATTATAATAACAAATAAACTATTCAACATATATATTTTGTAATTTCTATAAAATATATAAAAATAAATTCAATTTAACTCAAAAAAATATTTATTTTTATAAATGGTAGTTTTACTACCTTTTAATGGAATAATTACATTAAATTCCGGTTTTCACACATCCATAAATAAATTATATGTAAATAAAATACATTTTTTTATTTGAATGTAAAAATTATCTTAAAATGAGATTTTTGGGATTTTTTAGGAATATTTCATTTTTGGTTGAATAGTGATAAATACTTAATTTTAAATGAAAATTTCTGTTTTTCTTCATTATTTTTATAGTTTAATTATATTTTAATAAGGTTAAAATTATTATTATTCAAATAATAAATCAATAAATAAAATTTATGTCATTGGACTTATTTTCACACTGACATTGGATATAAAGTTTTTAAAACTTTTGAACATTTTAACTTTAGAAACCCATTGTCTCGTCAACTGTATGGGTATAATTTGAAATTAGTTAAAACATATTTTTTGAATATAACTTGTAAAAACGTTCTAAATATTTTGAATCAAAATAATTTATTATTTATAATATGTTAAACTTAATTATATATTAATGTGATTAGTGAAAATAAATTAAAATTAATCACAATAATTAAAAGAAAAATTAGTTTATATACTGGTAAAACCTAGAATATAAGGTGTAAAAATTGATAAAAAAAATTGAAAACCCATTGGAGATACATATTTATACTATAAAACTCGTTGGTATAATTTTTTGTGTTATGAATGTCCCATTTTAATGTAAAAACATGGTTAAAATTCACGTATTTTAAAAAATGACATGTGCATCCTCTCCCCTACTTTTAAAAGGCCACTGCCTCTCCCATTATCTTCACACGTTAAAACATATTTGTTCTGAGATTACCTTATAAACACTCTTATAGTTACCTAAACTCATCATATAATAATTATATTGGGGAAAATCATTTATAATATTTCAATTGATGAAAACTAGAAGGAGATACCTAAATAAGAGGTAAAGGTCATCAACAAACTTATTGGTTTTATATCATATCAAACCCATGAAATTACTTTAATTTAATATTTTTATAAGAAACAAATTAGCGTGCGTATAATTATATTTTTCATGTTAATGTTATGAACAAAAAACAAACCAACATCTATCAAATAAGTTCTGAAATAATTGTTTTTATGTACGGAGGACTACCACCCAGAGAACTAATGTCATTTTTTCCCCATTACCACTTTTTATGGTTTGAAAAAATGATATAAATTCTATTTATATATGATATGTATGATTTATATGATTTATTTGTGATTCAATAATTTTCATATATCATATAACATCGTGATTTTCATTTTGGGAGAATATGATAATGTCGTTTATGTGTATGGCATACAATAACCTCATGAAGCGTTGTGATTCATTAATGTTTTACATAGAATGTATTAAGGATGGATTAAATATAAATATTTGATATATATGAAATAATAATTCTAATTGAATGATAATGTGTGCATTTGTGTGTGTGTTTCGTTTACTTTTCATTCCTTAAATAAGACATGAAAATAGAAACAGTGTTCATACATACATAAGAATTATGGTATATGTGAATGGTGTATTTCATTTCCAATTTATATATTTTATAGATTATTATAAATACATATATACATAATATATAATATATTTATTTCATGGTTTATATTCTTTAAATTTTTAAATCATTGTAAATGTAATTGGATAAAAAACAACAAGTTAGAACATATATGTAAAACAAATCAATTATTACTAGAAATGTATCTTTAAAATTTAATTATTAATTAATTGGGAAGATACATTAAAAAAATTAAATAATATATTTTAGGATGTATAAGAGTTTTATTATGTGTTTTATGTATAATAAACACATATTAATTATAATAGAGTTTAGAATGTGTATGAAGAAGGTTAATACATACGGTTAAAGGATCTCTGGTACTACTTTTATCATATGATACATATTCATTACACAAGTGTTTATTTTTTGTATTTAATATAATTACCTATTTAATGTTATATCATTAATTTCATTTGTATAATTATATTAAAATTTTCAATTTATTTTATTCTTTCATTGGTCTCACATTTCAACGGTTACTCTAGTATTAAGGTATTTCCTGCTCACTTTTTACGTCCATGAGACACATGACATATACAATCCCTATTTATTTTATGTAGTGTATATACATCCAATGAATGTATTTTATGGTGATTATAATTACCATTATTGGTATTTACATATCCAATTTCTGATCTATCTATCTTGTGGTTCACAGTTCAAAAGTTAACAAATCGGTAATGAGATATGGTCTTAATTTTACTTTATTAAGATATATGTTATAATATGCACCTATAAACATTCATTGGCGTATATAAATACCATTTTACAAGTAACATTTTTAATTTATCTATTATCATGATAATTTAAGTTTCTTATTTTTTTATTCTTTCACAGTTATTATGATTCTAACTTAACAAAGTGGTAATAATTTTATGTTACCATATCATTATTTGTCAAGATTATTTATGATTATACTTCCAATTATAAAATATTTATATCTATATCACAATAATTATCCTGAATTTTCCACTCCAATTTTTATTATCAATATATTTATGTAATAGTACTATTTTCCCCCTCTTTGGTAACAGTAATATGTATAATAGATCATATAAAACAAATTCAACCTTATTTATCTCTTCAGTCGAATATATGTTATTTTCAAAATACATGTTTTAAAATATAAAATGAAAATTTTGTTTAAATGATATTTTAATCTAATATTCATATACATATATTATAAAAAATAGTTATTTTCAAAACATTTTAAATTATATTAAAATATTTCATCATAATTATTCAATGTTACTTTCAAAAAAATGATTCAAAATTATTTATGTATTAAAAAGTTGGTTTGAAAGTGGAAAGGTTGTTTCCTTGTGAAATGTTTTAAATGATATTTAAAAAAAATCCATCTAAGATTACATATTTTGGTGTTAATCACGTATTACTAATGATATGATCTAGGGGTACCTTTCATGTTCTTTCTCTGAATTATTTTATGCTTTTATGGATGATGTTTATGAAACTTATTTCTCATATATGGTTTCTTATTTTGTAAAAGGATTATGAAACCTATTAATTTTTTATAGTTTATGATATGTTGAAATTTTTAAGATACTTATTTCATTTCATGGGTTATGAGATGATTAATTTTTATGAACTTAGGTCACACATTTCCAAGATGTTATCTTCTGATGGGTTGGACATATATCTTCCTACAATACATGGGTTGATATTTTAATATCTCATGAGAAAAATATAGATGGAATGGGGGTAATCCCCATTCATTATTTAACTCTAATCACTAAATATTTCTTGATAGTGAAACATGACTACTAAGATGGTCTTGGGAGTGAACCTTGACTACTATGACGGTTTGAGATGTTAACTCATCCCACTAAGGATTCCTTGGATCTGATCCTGGACTCTAATTTAAATATGTTTATGTTTTTATGTTTTTTCCACAAATCCATGTCTTATAACTTTATTATTCTTAGGCATATTATTCTATTTTTATCAATTATTATTCATGTATTATGATCTATAAGTATTTATTCCATGAATCATGTATATAATCTTTGATATGAAGGGAATTATCTTAAAATGTTTTGATCATGTTCTCATACACTTATGTTCATGTTATACATATGTATCTCCTTTATTTTCCCCTACTAAGCATATCATCTCACACTCTCTTATTTATATGTTCCAATGGTTATGATGAAAATGTTTTTGTTATGGTATGCCTGTGAATGTTAATAAAGTAAAAGCTATTTATGGGACATGTTGAAGATCTTTTACAATGTTAGAAGCTTATAATTACATGTTTCCAAATTCACTATACTATTATGATCTACAGGCATGTGTATGTATAATTTAATGAATAGTCATCTATAATAATATATTATACAAGTTTGAGAATCCTAGGTTTCTATATATATCCCCCGAAATTCATCGGGACTATGGACCTAGATAGTGATATTTCCAATAATATGTCATGAATGATTCCCACTCCCATGTCTTGATTTCATCCCATCCTGACTTCATATTACCCATACCAATGTAATAATTTTACCGCATAGTATATTATCTATGAAATCCATAATATGAATCGGTTTCTAAAAAATTTTGTTATCTGTAACAATATTAACATCATTTCATTAAATCATAAGGGAAGGATTCATGTGATTCCTCCTTAGTTGGGAAATATAAAACAGGTTATGGACTAAAGAAAAACAATATGGTAAGTCTAATAAATATTAAAACATTATGAGTATCTCCACAAATATAATAGTGGAAAAAAATACTTAGTGAAACATACCGTTGTTATCGAGAAGATAATGTTACAAGTGATATGAAAATATAAGAAAAAAACAATCACCAAAATCAAACTCTAGAAACCAAGGATGATGGTCCTCATAGGATTTATGATGGATAATTTCTATAAACACCTCCTTTTAGATTATCTACTGAATGTCCATTATCTCTAAAAAAATTAGACTCATAAAAAATATGAATTATATCACCAATCATCCTAAAAAAATAGAGGTATATATGACTATACATACTACACTTCTATGGGATTTAGCTTTATTAATGTGTGATAACTATAGTCATTAGAAAATTTTACTAGAGGAAAATAATTTTCTCTCTGAAACCAAAATCATTACACACACTAGACGGGTGTCCTCACAAACCTAGATATATCTCATTTTCTACCCATCCATAATTGATGATAAATCATAATCAATTTCATCTTGGTATCCATGGAATCCAAAAGGAATTTCAATAACCTAGATGTGAACATTGGGTCCTAATTAGAAAACTGCATAGGGAACTCCCTAATGTCTCTTAATTTCTGGGATATGAAAGTAACCAAGATGTTTTACATTATTCATCAAATTAATTGGTAATAAATGAGATGATTTTTTTAGTAAATAAATATTCCCCCAAAACTAATAATTCATACTATAATGCTTTTGAAAACCAACAATGATTTCCATATAATTATCATCCCACATCCCTAATGGAATGGGAAAAGGCTTCAACAAATTAGAATATCTCTATTGTTCTGCATTGATTTTCATGAATGTTTGACCTAGTGGAACAAAATCAACAATCGAATTCTTCATCCATAGCCACCCATACTGAAGTCTCATGTTTTGATACATCATGGTAGCCATTGGATTTATAGACCAACCTAAATTGGGTATACTTGTCAACAAATCCTATATTATAGAATGTATAAAAACAATTCTACGAAAGCATGAAGATCCATAGGTATATAGACTCCACTCACACGAGGTCTCCAACCATAGAGGATTTTACTAAATCATTTGAACTTGGTTTCTATCACTTGATCGATCCAAACAAGCTCATAAAAAGACATGTCATCTTTCATCAATTCCAAGAACACCTATCCGAAAACAACTTCCACTCCCAAGATCATCACAGTAAACAAACTCATCATAGTCTACTCTTAAAATGATTCCTTCATGGCTTGTGCCGAAAATTTTATTCTCAATGTATCAACAAAACATTAACTTTCCCAATGTTTTATACAATATCAAAATAAAATGTATAGTGATACTCCCCCTAGTGTCTCTATATCCAATTTAGATCCCTCTATGAAAAAATATATTTTAGCCTCTTATTATAAAAATATACTACAAATTCAACTAAAATAGATATTGATTCTAGTTTTTGAGTTGACGAATAACTACTACCAACTCATGATTGTTGGTATGATAATTTTTCTCATAAGGGTTTTACCAGAGAGATAAATTTACCACTACTTATTTTTCCTGTATAAAGACACATCACAAACCCATAAAAAAGAATAACATGAAACATCATAAACCTGAACTAGGTTCTGCATGAATTAAAATTGGTTCTTAATTCAACCACACAAATGGTTTCTCAAAATATCTCTAACATTTTATATTCCACTTCAACATTACATCCTTATGGGTTCAATATGTCAATGATGTTGTGAGACTAGAGAAATCATAAAAAACTACCAATAGTAGCATGAAATCCCCAGATATCCTTAGACCTAAAACATATTTCTACACAACTCTATGGATATAATAGGCTATATCTTTTAAGGACCCACTGGGATTCCCCACTCAGATATCACACACACTAGAAATTTTACTTCCCATATCCAGAACCAAAATTTGAAAAGCTTACCATATAGAATTTGTTCATTCATGGTTTGAAAAATGATATCCAAATAGTTCATGTGGTCATGCTATAGTTTATAGTACCCAAAATTATCATCAATGAACACTAAAATACATCATTCTAAGAACTGATTAAATATCCAGTTCATCAAAGTCATAAATACCACATGAACATTATTCATCCAAAATGTTATAACTGGAATCCTGAAATTACCATACCAACTCCTAAAAGATATATTATGTATATCCTCTTCTAAGACTCTCAATTGGTGGTATGCTGACTAATTTTCAATATTTGAAAACCAAAAAAACCATATTCTATAGTAAAAAATATCATGAATCCTAGTAAAAGTATATTTCATGATAACATTCACCTAATTAAACATTCTAAAATCCATTCAATGTCAGATACTCTGATATACCTTCTTAGAATAAAGGGCCAAAGAATCCCATGGTGACATGCTAGAATGAATAAATCCAATGACCTTTGTATCTTTAAGATAGAATTCATGCTCCACCATCTCAGTAGGTTCCAATATATAAAATGAAATAGAAAAGGGAATCATACTTGACATCTTGTCACTATTAAAATAAACCACTCTCTATAATGGTACACCAGAAAAAAATCATCCAAAAAGACATCAGGGTATGCACTAACCACTTAAGGAATAATTCGTCCCAAATGGTCCAATAGAATTGGGAAAAATATTTGAGAATTAGAATGATATTAACCTATCATAAGGAAAAACATTCCCCAGACTGCCTGATCAAGAGTCTCACTCACCCAAAGTAACATGCATGACCCAATCCATAATTAAAAAATTAACATTGCAATGATGACAACCTATTTGGGCCTTAATGTTGATCGTCAAATATATTACATAAATCGAGTTTTTTATTTCATTATAAAGTAATAAAAAAGTTCCAAAACTCCTTGAAGTTATCTTTCACCACCCAACACATGACACCAATGTCACCTCTTTCCTAACTATTTACCAATGGTTTGGGAATATAAAAATTGTATGTAATAAGTTTCAAATTTAATCCCAACACATCAAATAACATTGATGATATAAACGAATGAGTAGTTGTAGGATTCAGTCTTTTTAAGGGTTTTATTCTTTTGTAATTTCTTTTTCAAGATGGGTTGTTATGAAATTATTCACGAATTAAACTAATTCATAACATAAAAAATTTACAACCCCTATCAGTGGTTTTCACAACCTGAAGACATGATAAGAAAGTAGTTTTCACTACATTTCAACATGTCATAAAAAAGATTACACCCCATTTAACTATCGTTCACCACATGTTGGCATGTCATAAAATTGGATTAAATAATGTGTAATTAGATTATAGCACATGTAAGAGTATACCATGTTTAATATTCCTTAATTATTTTCCAAATAAGGTTTTACTGTATTTCACTCATGAAATAGGGGAAATGAGTTACGATTCCTACACGATATGAAATGGGAATTCATGTCGTGTAATTTTGATGCCCATAAAATTAGATACACATATCCTACAATATGTGAACAACAAGACATGACCTTATTTTTTCTATACACTCCACATTACACCATTTTCGACCCAAGATATCATTTTCACCTCTACCATGGAATGAAACTCCCACATGGACATTAATATTCGAACGAAGACCCTATGTGCACCTCCCCCTTGGTTGTGAGTCTTAGGTTTTTTATTTCTAGAAGTCTATATTGATTTAGAAGTGATATGGAATTGAATCTTGGATATCTATAACAATATTTTTAACGTATTACTTTATATTATTTATGTGCTTCTAGATCCCTTGTTTACGGATTATCATCTTCTTTTTTTAATGAAATCTAGAAGATGATTTCTATTGTAAGAATAGGGATTTGACACTGATTCCTCCACATTCAAGGATTCTAATCTAAATCCCATTATTCACCATGTTCATGATTAATTACAGTTATTTTTGGGATATTTTTTTCGATTGTTCTTCACCGCTATTCTTGAGGTGGTTCGTCTAATTTATAAATCCTATTGTTGTGATTTTTTATTGTATGTGAAATTTTTAGGATCACTAGATTTGATTAGAAATTGATACCCCTAATTGAAATAATTAATATTGTCAATTAATTAGTTATTAAATTTGTGAAATTGTGTGATTTAGGGATTTTTTTAATAATATAATTAATAAAAAAATTAATTATGATGGGATTAAGATAGTCGAGTTGTTTATTTTAATGGGGAATAAGGATAATTAATTTTTGAATTAATTATCAATATAAATGATCGTGAAATTGGGATAATTAAAAGTTGTGTTAATTATCACCTTTTCATTTTTACCAAGAATAATTAATTTGTTAATTTATTATTGAATGTGAGATTTTGAGTGGTAAATTGATTAAAGATTTAATTAAAAAAAATTGATGTTATTTATTTTTTGTTTAATTAATTAATGAACTTGATTAGTTAATTTATGAATTAATTAATGGGTGATATTTTGGGTGTTAGACATGGTGTTCTTCACCAATGGTAATTTGGTTATTAGACCAAGATTTATGCACCAATAATAATTAAATTAATGGGATTTCATGAGATAGACATGGAGTTCTACACAGATGTGATTTGGGAGTTCTATTCATGGTGTCCTATAATAGTGAAAAAAATAAAAAATGGGATTTTATGTGATTGAAATGGAATTCTACATAGAAGGGATTTTTTAGATAGACATGGTGTTCTACACTGATGGGATTTTTAGGGTTAGATATGGAGTTCTACACAAAAGATAATTATGTATAAAAATTACAAATGGAATGCCTGACATGATTCAAGCTCGATTGTCTATGTGGATAATAAATATAAATTCATTATGTGATCATTTTTTAATTATGAATTATAAATATTTTCTTTATACAACTGTATACACTTGTTTTTTCTGGATTTTTTTAGAGGCCATTGGTGGTGGCCAATTGAGCCATACTCACACCATTTTCATTCTTGTTGATCTGTACCTGAATAGACATTTGTATTTTTAGATAGGTTAAGGGAAATATCCCTATGTTAGATGGATATATTGGGATGGATAATGGTTGAGGGAGAGAGATATGGTTTTTCACCCACTATTGATTCATTTGTGTTAGTATTGTATAGTTTATAATTTGACATTTGAGACATACATTAGCATGGGACGTTTTCTACTTCAGTTGGATATTTTCATTACTAATTGTTATGAAGAGTTATTATTATTGTTCATTGAATATATGTTCTTATTCTATTTTTAAATTATTTGTGCAAGTGTTTACTTTGATAAAAAATGGTTACAATCTACCCATCACTAACTTAGTAGACCCACACTACCAGTCAAATGCCTCTAGCATATTGGGTGGCACACAAGTGGTTATGTGGGGGTCCAACATTGGGAATAGGTGATGGGAACCAAGGTCGGGATGATAAAAACAATAATAATAGGTTAGTTTTCCTTTATTATTCCTTTGTATTACAATTTTGGAAAGGTAGATAAAATAATATGAATAGGTAGGGGCTTGGTAATGAGATCGTGCATAAGAGTTTCAAATCCATGTTTGATGGAAAAACCATGTACTCGTGGTGGGATTGTAGTTTTTTCTATTTACTATTACAATTGAATATTATGTCATCTTAGGTGACACACTATTTTACCCTCAATAATTGTACCGAGTTGTTGTAAGGTTAAGGTTTGTAATAGAACCTCAGTTTGACTACATTGTGAGGTTTGGGAAAAATAATTATTGCATCCTGTTTTGATTTCCCTTGAATGTAAATGGTATAAATATGTTTTTTGAGTCATAAGACCTATGTATTGAATTTTAGAGTTTTTCTTCCATGACAAAACATGATGAAAGGATGATCATAAGACATAGTTGTGGATGGTCCTCTAGTAGAGGAACTGGAGGAGCCAATAGTTCCAATAGGGGAAGTAGGGGAGAAGTTTCAGGAAAACATCACTCACTTCATGAAATTCTAGGAAAGGGACCTCGGGTGGATTGTGAAATGAATTTCTATTCTAACAAGGGAGTTTTAGTTTCAACACCCTTTGAATTTCACTAGAGATGAAGGACTTGAGAGAGCTGGGTTATGGATAGAGTCTATCCAGATTATACATGAGCACTTGGAGACTCTTATTGAGAAGAGAGGAAACATGGAAGAATATATTTTTCATTTTCAAGAGAAATGTTAATAAGACATAAAGGCATGGACTATTCTAGATGATGGGGTGGAATGAATGGATTTTCAGTAGAATTTCTTTGAAGACTAATCCCCAGAGACACTGAGGTGGGAAAGAGTATATGTGTTCATGAGTTTAACTTAGGGGAATATATATGTTATATGCAATGATGGATTCTTTGCATACATGAATAGTGTTTCTACAACATTGTAATCGGATGAGGCTACTTCTAAAAGATGATTTAAATGGACTTAAATTTTAAATTAATCCTTTTGTGAATATTTTCATGTTGAAGAAGTTTAAAAAAGTGGAAATTCAGGATCTCTTTTCTAAGGGTATCATGAAAGAGGATTCCAGTGGAATACAAGAAATTCTTATTGGACGGTCTGGTTGTATGACTTCTGAGAGATGAAATCAATGCTATGATAACATCAAAAATATGAGTGATAAGTAGAGTGTACATCCATGTGGATTAGTTAAACAGGAACATAAACATGTTCTTTGCCACGAATTTGGAAGATTGTGACACTTTTTGAAGTATTTTTCCTAACATCCAATAGAGTGAAATCTAATAGAATTATGGTACATCTATAGTGGTTATATAGAAACCCAGGGCAGGTAGTTACAGAAATTATAGCCAGACAGAATCATGGTGTGAGAGGGGTGTCTTTCACACCATATCATGCGAGAATCAGGAGTTCCACAAGAAGTGGTAGTATAGGTAGTTGATAGTGTTATTTTGGGAAATAGTAGCCACATTAGTATAGTGGTGCAACTCAAGGGATTCATGCATCATCATAGGGGAGGGGACATGACAGTTTAATCTAGTAAAACCTACACATGTGGAAACAGAGGTTGAATCAACAATTGTGAGAGGTAGTTTTCTTGTTGCTTTTTCATTATCTAGTGTCTATTCTAATTCCAATTCCTCTCATTATATTATATAGTCCACAACAGTTAATGGTTTGTGCTTGAATGTGGAGTTTTTTAGTGAGGTAAGGAATATAAATACACCAAAAGGTGTGGAGTCTAGAGACATCTGCTTGTGCAAGGGTTGTTCTCTTGAGCTCATGGAGTACCCTTTTCTCTGGGATCCCTATATCCATAACATGTCAACCTTTGACCTATTATGAGTATGTACTGGCTTGTCACATATCAATACTACATCAATTGTTACCACCAGAATGTGATGTTTACGTCTATGATGGGTGACAGTTATATTCACCTTGGATTGTAGGATATCTATGTTGGAAGAGCAGGGACACTCACTTATAAACAAGGGGATCTCACATCACAGGTTTCCAATATTTTTCTAGATTATGGATGTATAAAACATGAAATATTTTTCATAATGGTGGTGTAATTTTAGGTTGTTTTTCCTGATGACTTCTTCAGGGTGTCGCCTAAGAGAGACTTTCAATTCACTTTGAAGCTAATGTCAAGGGCTCAGACAGTATCTATTTCATCATATATAATAGAATTGATAGAGATTCATGATATCAATATATAGTTGGAGTAATTTGAGGATAGGTCATTTATTCTTCTTAGTATGTCGCCTTTAGGTTTACCTATGTTTTTCGAAAATAAGGTTGATATGAGATTGTTATAGCGTGTTGACTATTGGATGTTGAAAATGATAAATGTGAATAACAGATATTCTATTCTGTGTATCAATTATATTTTTGACTAGTTGTGAGGATGTTGTGTGTTTTCAAGGATCGACTTGAGATCGGGTTGTCATCCACTAAGATTTCATAATTCTAATATACCTAAGACTACTTTTAGGAGTAGTTATGGCCTATATGAGTATTCCTTTATTCCATTCTTGTTAAAAAAACAACACTATTTTTTATGGCCTTGATTAATAGGATCATCCATCTATACCTAGATTAGTTTGTGGGGGTGTTTTTTGATGACATCTTAGTGTACTCTAAGACTCGTTATGATAACGCCCAGCAACTTGACATTATCTTGAGTACTCTGAGAGGGAATTATCTATAAACCAAGATATATATGTGTCAATTTTGGATTGACGAGATATAATTATTTAGAGATATCATATCAGAGGAATATGTGTTAGTGGACCCACAAAAGTTTTAGTTAGTGGTATCTTGTGAGTACCCATAAAACATATTCGATAAACACATCATTTTAGGGTTATCTGGGTACTAATGGAGATTTATTTAAGATTTTTCACATTTGGTTGTGCCACTATATGGATTGAACAAAAGGAGATGAATATTTAATGGATGGAATAATTTCGTAAGGCCTTATAAGGGTTGATTAAAAAATTTACATTAGAAACACTTTTTATCCTACCGAGCTAGGTGAGGAATATAAAATGTATTTTGAGGCTTCAAGGATCATACATGGAGCTATATAAATGAATTGGGGTAGATTTGTTGTGTATAGGGCTCTGTATTTGAGGCCACATGAATATAACTAAACTGTGAATGGCCATTATCTAGTTGAAGTGGTGCATTCTTTGAAGTGTTGGAAGAACTATCTCTTGGGTGAGAAGTTTACAGTGTTTACCGATCCCAAAAGTTTAATTTTTATCTTCTCACAATGGGATTTAAATATCTGAAAGTGGATATGGGTAGAGTATATGTAGTAATTTTATTTTTGGCTTGCATATAATCACTAGAAATGAAATAGTTCACTTGATTATTTTAGATGGAAGACTCAAACTCAATAATTTAAGGAGTTTAGTACTGAGTGGAAGATGACGACCTTGCTAGCTGAGATGCATGTTGTGCTTCTGGATTGTCGGTAGTAGACGACTCCCATATTAGTTTATGTTGAGTTGATAATTTTAAGTTGGATCAAGGATAAATAGTAAAGGGATATCGAGTGATTTTACTCAATGGAAATCATTAAAGGTGGGCAGACTCCTTGGGAGTAGTTGATAGATAAGTACGAGATCATCTGCGGAAAGAATCAAGTTGTTTTACATACGAGTAAGAGATATGAGATCATACTATAATTTCATGCCTTAAGGTGGGAAGTGCATCCGGGTGTGACCAAAACGTACCCTGACCTATGATGATATTTTTTGTGTCCAATAATGAAAAACAATAGTTGAGTTTGTGACATGATGATACACCTATCAGCAGGTGAAGGAAGAGTATCAATGACATGGATGTTTACTATATTTGTTTCCCATTATTTAATTGATGTGGGATGATGTGGCCATAGAGTTTTTGGAAGGACATCCAAAGACACATAAGAATAATGATTCTTTCTGGGCTTTTGTGTATCTATTAACAAAAGTAGAAAATTATTACGAATATAAGAAACCTTCAAAGTATAATAGTTGTGAGGACTATATGTTTGAGAGACAGTGTGTAACGACCCAACAATTTATTAATGAAAATTCATCTTAATATAATTAAATGTGTTATTATGTAAGATTTTTATATAAAACATATGCAATTCTTTTGTTTTATGTTTCTTTTTTTAAATACTGTTAAGAATTGTTACCGTGGCTAATATAGTCATTGAACAGTGATCACATGATTAGTATAAATACAGGGCTTTAATGAATCCAAATTACTCAGCCAAAGGAAGGGATGAGCTCATCCAGTAGAATTACTCCATACATAGCCCATTTGTCAAATCTATCAAAGGAGGTGGTGTCAACAGGCTTTGCTCTTTACCACTCCCATGATGAGAATTAACACATAAAGATTGAATGGAACTGCCTATGGGAGAAGTGGAAGTTAATAGTGATTACCATCTGAGCTATGTTATCTTAGCCACCCCAAGAGTCAGTCACCATCATGCACCATACCCTTAGGTATTATGAGGATGTTATAAGGGGTTATGTAACAATACCCTAGTACTATGATTTTGTGCTTTAGTATTGTATAGATAATAAACATTAATTTTATTATTATTACTTTGTAAATAGTTTTAAAAGAAAAAATTGTATTTTTCGTTAATATTTAATTAAAAAAAATATTTTGATGAATTATTGGATGTTTTAGTTAAATAATATTTGAATAAAATATTATTACTAAATTAATATTTATTAAATATAAATGATCATAAAATTATCATAAATACAATTCTAATTTTTATTAAGGTTTGAAAGCTTCTTTTGTCAAAACCCATGAATTTATAATAAATGTCAATTTTTATTTTAAAAGTAAAATTCAAATATTTAGAAAAATTATTTTGATAAAATGAATATTTGTTTTGAATCAGGATGTAAAAAATATTCATTGGTTAATTTTTTATTTTTTTCTGGGACAGTTGAATTTTTGGGTAAAAATAAAATACCATTTAAATATATAATGTGTTTTATGACATCATAATGACCCAATAGTGATGTAATAAAATACTATAAATTTTTTTTTCAGCCAATATATGTTTTACCTTTAAAATAATTTTATTTTAGGTTTCCATGATCTATTTTACAATGCCTTAGTAGACCCTCCAAGGCATATAGAACATTTTAACATTTTTAAATGATTTCCTTGAGAGTGTGACTCACCTCCACATAAGCAAGCCTAATACTTTAATAATCTAGGACATTTTCATAATAAAATAAATTTTTTCAATACCCTTTGGAAAAACAAAGGGAACACTCTATAGGATTGTTTTTGGTTTTGATTAGTTTAATGTGTAGTGTCCAAAACAAACATAATAAAGAATTACCTCCCTTTTTCTACATAAACCCACCCAATCACCCACTTACCTTAACTAAAACCCCTAGTATCATGTACATAATTTTCTCTAATATCTATAAAATCCCTCCAAAATTCCTAATGATCCCATTAAGCCACTCTTATGAACCTCCCATGCCTTTGGGATCACACTTCCAAGTAAGTGATTTCTTTTTTTTTCCATTTTGTTTAAATTTCATTATGTTGTTATACTATTTTTACAATTAAAAATGTTGGAGTATAATTTCAAACCTCACCCATACTTCCGTCATTATGTTTTAATGAAGATATTCCCCTTTATATCTCATTAATTACTCTCATGTATACTCATTACCATGTGGAAATTTGGTATGTGATTTATCTCTCCCATTTACATACAAGAAATTATTTTGTATTATGAATCTAAATTCCATTACATATGTTGGGAAATGTGTCTATATAAACCCGTTGATTTACATTTAATGTACAAATTATGATACATCCCTTTATCTATCATCAACCATTTTTTGAGTTCTTTTGTCATGTTGTTATATTGTCGAAATTGAAAGATGATTTTCCATCTGAAACTCATTATGCATTGAATACCTTGCGTATTTCTATTTCAAGGGTATTAAACATTATGAACATTTACTTATTTATGGTATAGTTTCATGTATTAATTCCATATTCAATTATCATGGAAATTTTTTTGATGTTTAATGAATCTGTTTATATGATCCATGTGTAACACTTATACAGGAAATGAAATGATTAAGAAGGGTGTGCCCAGATAGTGCTCCAATGCATTGGGTAATGAGTAGTATCATGATAAGTCATGTGAAATGAGGGTTTACTCATGATAATTCATGTTAAGTGAGGCTTTACTCATGCTCTATGTGTAATGAGCTATTGATCATGCTAATATAATGTTAAATTTTGTTTCCACATTTCCATGTTATGATAATAATGCGATATAATTATTTATGTTCATGTTTATTTTATGATCCATTTGTATGCCTATTGCCTAGAATGTATTGTATTATTAATGTTATTCCTTGTTTACTCCCTTAATAGGATTTATAGCTCATTATTTTCTTATGCTTGTCCTCGTGTTATCCCATGAAATGTTATGTATGAATGAAAACACTCATGTAAAAGATGTTTTCAATGAAGATGTTGCGATTTATGTTTGATGTTGTTATGTAATGTTGTTGATTTCAAAACATACTAGAACTATCTATCCTCATATTTGTCTTAATATTTATTTTATTTAATAAATCATGATTATGTGTGTAATAAAGATCAAGGTTGTTAGATAGTGTGTCTACATGGGATGCCATGGACTATAGTTTCATATCCTAATTCATGTTTTACTTCATACTTCTTGTATAACTTCAATAATGTAATTTTTACATAACTATTATTTAGTATGGATTTCCATCCATAGACATATGGTTAGTCATAATGTACTATACAGGTGATTGAGGATATATTATGGGGATGTGTACTTGACTTTGGTGGGTCATGGAAGAAATACCTAGATTTGGTGTAATTTTTTCTATAACAATAGTTATGTGGAAACTATATAGATGGAACCATATAAATCTATTTATGGTAGACCATTTAGATCCTCTATATTCTGGATAGAGGATGGGGAGTCATGTTTGTTGGGGTCTAGTCTCATGGGGTATATAACGGAACATGCACAGTTGATTCAAAAACATCTGGATATGAATTAGAGTAGGTTGATGTAATATGCTAATATATGTAGATAAAAAAGTTGAGTTTACATATTGTGATCACGTATTACATTTAGTGTCACCTAGTTTGGTTAACCATTGGATATGTGGGAAGGGAATTTTGGCACAAAGGTTTGTTGGACCTTTTTAGATAGTAGAGAGAATCAGGCTTGTGGCATATCGAATTGATCATCCATACAAATACAGTGTTATGTATGATTTTTTCCATGTATCACAAATATGGACGTATCGACCTAAACCTTCTCATGTGTTTGATGTTGATGTCATTGACATAGAGAGAGATACATCCTCTGAGGACTATCTGATACGTTAGTCAGATCGCGGTGATAAATTATTGAGGGGTAAGATCGTTATGATTTTTTAAGTATTCTAGAAACATGGATTGGTGAAAGTGGATACATGGGAAGGGAAAGAAGATATGTAGTCTTAGAGGACTGATCTTTTTGACTCAAAATTTGAGATAGGATTGGGAATGAATATCGAGGATGAGTTTTTATAAGGTGTTAAGATTATAAGATTCTGTTTTTTTTAAGTATGGTGCATTTTAAGAAATTTCATCAAGATAGGTTATTTTGAAATTAATTTCTAGCTTAAATTAATTCCCAACCTAAAATATTTACACCCAATGTAAGATGTTTTCACCACATGAATACATGTTATGAAATTAGTTTTGTCTACATGACATCTTAACACCAAAGAGGATTACCCCACCAATAACTGTCGGTCACCATGTGTTTTCATGTCCTGAAAATGGATTACACCACCTGTAATTATATTAAACCATGTGTAATATTAAACCACATGTAATTATATTACATGACATGTAATATTAATTAATTTTTTTAAAATGTTTTGACAATATTTCACTCGAGAGAAGGGAAAATTAGTTATTATTCTTACATGACATGATGTGGAAATTCATAGCCTATAATGACGCCCTACAAATTAAAAAATCATATCCAGCTTCACGTGAACCTCTGCACACATCTTCATTTTTTATATATTCTCTATGCACAACAATTTTTGACCCATGATGTCTCATTCCCCACCTCTTAAGTATGAAACTCCCATGTGCACTAAAATATTTGACCAAAGACCATCCACACACATCCCCCTTGGTTGAAAGTCTTCAACTATTGATTTTTGGAGTCCTCTTTGATCTAGAAGTAATCTATCATTGGATAATCGATATTTGGACCAAGCTTTTTATGGTATGCCTGCAGATTATTTCTTTACATCCATATCTGTTTCTAATGAATTATTTGGTTCCCATTGACAGGAAAACAAAAGACGGTTTCTATTTCATGCGTAGGTTTTTTTTTCACTGCTTCCTCCACTATCAAGTATTCATATCTAAATCCCATTCATCATCACATTCTTTAAAAATTATTATCAATTTGGTAAATTTGTTGGTGATAATTATTCATCATTGTTCATGAGGTTAGTGGTGAAATTTATAAATTCCATCAATGTTATGTGTTCTCGTATATGAAAGTTATAGGATTACTAGATTTATTTAGGAATGAAGACCCTAATTGAATTAATTAATGTGGGAAGTTAATAATTTGTTAATGTTATGGAATTTTGGGCTTTAGGTACTATTGAATAGGATAATTAATCATTATAATTAATTATCATTGGATTTAGATAATCAAGTTGTGTATTTAAATGAGAAATAAGGAAAATTAATTGGTGAATGAAATATCAATTTAAATGATTGGGAAATCGGTATAATTAATTTTCTATATAATTAAAATTTTGTCATTTTTATAGATAAAAAAAATTAATTAATTAATTAATTTTTATATTTTGAATGGTCAATTTATTAAATATTTAACTACCAATAAATTGATATTGTTAATTGGTTGTTGAAGTAATTAATGGACATGATTAAATAATGCATGAATTAATTAATGGATGGCATTTTGGTTGTTAGACATGGCGTTCTGTACTAAAGGGATTTGGGGTGTTAAAATTGGAGTTATAAACCAATAATATAAATAAATTATTGTTATTTTGGGTGTTATACATGGAATTTAACACTGATGGGTTTGGGGGTTGTGAGACACAATGTTCTACATCGATTGCGGGTTGACAGCACCACTCTGAGCAACAAAGGTCGTTTGGAGCCTGTTCTTCCTCCCCAAATTGGTGCCCACCACTGGAAGGGATTCTCAAGATTAATGTGGATGCGTCTCTACATAAGGATGGACATGTTAGACTCGGTATGCAGGCATGGTACCACCGTGGTCAAATCCATGCATCCAAACATGAATTGCACCACGTGCTATGGGAACCCGCAGTGGCTGAAGCGATCACCATCCTTGTCAGGTTGAAATTCTCTAATGATCGTGGATGGAAATCAATTAACCTCGAATCAGACTACCTCACCATTTTCAATACCATCAACCTCAACAATTTTGCCCTTCAATATTTTGGATCCCTCATCAGTACTATTCATTCCCTCTATCAAAGCTTCACAAGCTGCACTTTCTCCTTCATTAAAAGGGAAGGTAACAATGCTTCCCATTAGATGGTGTCTATTGGCCCCCCTTACCTCGATCAGCTCTGGATGGACCACTTACCCTCTTGGTTATGTTCTTGTAACTCCAATTATTTTCTTTAGTTAATGAATCTTTCTTTTGTAAAAAAAATTAGGATTCAGAGTGTTAGACATGGAATTATACACTAAGGATAAATATGTACAAAATTTATGAATTGAATGTGTGACATGATTAAAACATGATATTATAATATGATAAATATTTAGTTATTAATTTTAATAATTTAATTAATTCAAATTCAACCCTTGTTATTGACTAAATTTGATTTAGATGCAATTGGTGGTGTCCTACTGAGTCATAATCATACCATATTCAGGTTACTAGATCGTTACCTGAATAGACTTTTTGTTTTCTAAATAGGTTAATGGTAAGGGCCCTTTCTCATATGTCTATGTCAAGACGGATCATGGTTGAGAGAGTTAGACGTGGTTCGAGACCCAGTTCAGATTCATTATTTTCTTTAAATTCCAGTTCATAATTTTTAATTTGAGATATACAAGAGCATGGTATGTTTTCTACTTCTATTGTATAATGTATTTACTAATTGATATCACGAGTTATTATTTTTGTTCCATTTTTATATATTATTCTGATATCACTTGTTTATTTCCACTGGGGTTTACATAGGAAAAATAGGGTATAGTCTACCCATGATTGGCTTACCAGACCCTCACTACTAGTCGGCAGCCTTTGGCGTATGAGGAGGCATGCATGAGTTTAGGTAGTGGTTTATCCCTGGACAATGGTGTGGGAACCCATGCGAGGACATTATAGTAGAAGCATTAGCATATAATTCTAGACCATATAGGATGAAAAACTCATATATTTAATAGTAAATAGTCATGAATTATATTTCTGTGTCACATTCTAAGTAGAATAATGATGTACAGTCTTTGCCACATAGACATACAACTTGGTATAAGGATTAGACCCACCACCTTTTGAATCATCAGTACAAACCAGCGAACCCTTGGCTTGATTTGATCCTACTATTCTATACATGCATATCCTTTAAAATGCTTTATATGACCAAAGTTTTCAAAATTATGTAATGTATTAGTAGCCTTCAAACACATAAGCTTGGTATAGACATTCCTTCCTCATTGATAGAATAAAAACTTCTATCATCTTAATGAATCCTCTAAAGTTGATCTTGATGATAACTAACAATCATTTTTTCATATTATGGACAAAAGAGACATCCTATATAAAAAACAATAGTAACCAAATCTTTTACCAAACATGTATTTCTATCTATGTATACCATAAAAATGTTTCTATGTCAGCTACCTTGGTGAAGGTATGAATATATATGATAATAATCATCAACTAAGTATTCATCATTAATCCCAACTCAATCCTTCAAGCCATAATGTACTCATTATTGACTAACATCAGTTCCAGATGCACTATCTGTGAAAAATGAGTGGAAGACTCTAAAAATATTCATTCCCCATGACTCAAGGTTAGAAATTCCTAGTTCATAACCACACATAACATTTAAAGGTAAAACAATTGATTCAAGATATTTTTGAAATATTTATAGGTAATATACTAATGAAAAAACCCTTTTACAATAGTTTTCCTCTATTTTCTTCTTTTTCTTCAATCGTATTCTAGGAGAAACCCAATATAGTTTCCTTAAGGTATTTTAAGAAGATGAATATCCTCTCAATCAACTCAATACAATCCTCAGATTCCTAGTGTCCTTTATTACCATGGAATATTGGTGGATAATGGATAGTTAAATCATATCCAAGATCCACTGAATGTCTAGGGTTTCAAAAATCCACATGACCCAAATTATGAATTGGAAGGATTAAAACTTCAACCAAAATAGGGTCTAATGGAGGGTTCTTATAAGGATCGTATCACTCAAATTCCACTCTCAGATATGAAATAGAACATATCAATGAAAATTTATTTAAAGAACATTACAATTACCAATATCCTTTAGTGTATATTCGAAAAATAGGGACAAACTTCAAGAATTCATGTATATTATTTAAAAATTCATGACTATAGGTAATAGTGAACTATAAAAATGGGAAAAACATTAATAGGAAATTGGTCCATTTAATTGATCTCCACAACCATTTTATTCAAATGAACTCAAATCTCAGGTTGAATAAAAAGGGAAAAATTAAACGCCCATAGAAACTCATGATCTGATTTAGATGGGAGATAGCTAAGAATGCTCCTGCACTTGTTACTTGAATTATAATAGTCCTTAATCAAATCATGAAAATCCACATAACCATCATCTGGTAGTGTTAACATACATTAATCTATTATTACAAATGATACAATTATATAACAAACCTACCCAATTTTATTGGGCAAGACACATGTGTAAGCTCATCAAGGTGGTGTGGTTCCATGAAATTATGAAAACAAGTCATAAATATAGATAAAAAATAAGAAAAAACAAATTAAAAATAAATATAAAACAATATGATATATATTATCCAATAAAACCAATTTAATGTATAATTTTTTTTGTGAAACGAAAAAAAATGTCCCCATTTGACTAACCATCAACTCTAAACCACTCTGCTATGAAGGAAATGAGAAAAAATGTGAAATGCTATATAATTCCCTTCTCTTTTCTCAAGTATTGAAAAAACATCAACAATAACCCAAAGGAAACATTTTATTCTAAGAAAAAATCTTAGTAGGATACTATCACATAGTCAATTCATGGTCAAATAATAATAATACAAAATTTCTATATTAAAAAAATAGTTTTATATAAAATTTTCATAAATCCAACCCCATTTTAAATATTTTTACACTAGATTTTCATAAAATAATTTCATATTCCAGATTCTTGGAATATTAAATGTATAAGTGATACCACATGAATACATATTTATAGACCATAAGGTATCTGATATATTCCATCATGAGAAACCATGTCATACAACATCATGTGAAAAATCAATTAGGAAAAAGGCATGAAATAATTCATCCTAAAAGAATCATACCATAGATGGAAAAGAAATCAGTATTGAGCCCCATGCTATGGGAATATGTAATAGACCTAAATGATCATAACGCATTAATATTTTGGTATCAAATAATATATAGTCCAAAAACTATCCATTTTTATCTCTAAAGTATCCACATGTTCTATGACACACACCAGGTTTTCCATGTACCTTTCCCAGTGCACCCAAGGTTTCCAATGTGCCAAATTTCTCAAAATAATTTTTGAAAAAAATATGAAAATTTATAATACATTTTTGAATATAATCAAATCCATTTCATTGTTTGAAAAGAAATTTCCCAATCAAAACCAACATTAAATAATTAAATCAGAAACATAGTGTGAAAATTTTATTTTTAATGAAATCCCCCACTAAAAATATGTATCATTTCAATAAAACAAATGAAAGGAAATATCACTCCAATTTATTGAATGAACCAACTGAATTTTATTATAATTATAATAAAGTTATAGAATAAATGAATTTTATTAAAATAGTTACCTCAAAATGAATATATCACAAAATGAATTTAAAAAATGGACACTAGAGTAAATTATATTAGCTCTTCTTGATCATATATCAATATGAAAGGGGAATGGATCTCTTGGAGGAGGATCTATGTGTTGAAACATGGACAAGGTGATTTGCATTCATCGAGTAATGGGATATTTTCCCAATTTTAGTACATGGGATGTGACATTTTGGGCATTATTGTTTTGTTCAAATTTGGTAGATAAAACATACTTGAGTTTATTTTGATATGAATAATGTGTTCTTTAATTTAATTATGAATTGTTAATGGAAAAAATCATTCCAAAAATAATTTTGTATGATGCCATGTGCTAGTCACTGGCCCATGGGGATTGGGAACTATTTTCGGGCTATGTTAGGGTTGGCTCAATAATATTGTTACTAGGGTACCCTAGCTGGTTTGTGACAATAGTTACATGACATATTTGATTATTGTTTATCTCTATCATATTATTCATTATTTATTTATTATATTGTATATTGAGATGAATTATTTCTATTTTTGAGATTATATCAACAAAATTTATAATTTCTTCTCTCACATGTGCATAAAAAATTGAACCATGCATGATTTTTAGGTATATACTAGAAAAAAATAATTATTTAATAATTGTAATTTTATAGTGTATTACGTTTTTAAAATTTTAATATAAGAATAATGTATTTTTTCCATCTATAAAGACTACTAAACTATAGATTCACATGGTATTTTATCACTTGTATATTATTACAAATTATTAATATAAACTCTATATCTTTGATATTAGTGTCAGGGTTGATATAGTACTATCAGTGAATGATTATTGTGAACCTCATAAACTAGATTTGGGAGGACATATTTAGAAAAATGACATGATCATGATAATACATTAAGAAAATTAATAATTTATAGTTGAAAACCCTTTTATATATGATAAATATTTTATAATTTTATATTTTTTAGGTTATCATCTATTTTATTATATTTTAATTTTTATAAATAGATGTAAGTGGAATGAGAGAAAATGAAATAAAAAATAAAAACATATGTAGGGATTACCATTAAGATCAAGTCATTGAAGTGACTGAGGATTATTTTAGATATGATTATATTATTATAGTATTGGGTTAGTTGACTCATACCATAATAAATAATCATTCCTAAATGGTTAAACCTACAGATCCCCAATTTAGGGAAACAATATTGGGCAACATAATACATCAAAAACCTAAATCATTCAATTGGACTAATAATACATTAATAGTAACAAAATTTATCGATTCCATGGAATATATATTATTTCTATATGATGTTGTGAAAGGGATAATGTTATCATTGATATTTTCATATAAAGAGAGTTGTTTAATTTTATTCATTAATTAAAAGATTATCACGATGAAAGGAGGAAAAGTAACTTTTCGAGATAATGCTAGGGGAGAAATTATTGGTATAGTTAATAATGTTCTTCATAGAAAAACATTGATTTCAAATGTTTTATTTTTTAATGGTCTTAAGGACAACCTCATTATCATAAGTCAATTATTTTATGAAGTTTACCTTGAGAATTTTAGGAATGATAAATACTTAGTACACAATTCCGAGGAAGAGTTTATTCTTTCTGACCACATGAAAGAGATGGTATACACACTAAAAATATAAGATATTAGGAGCCAATATATTTCTTATCTTAGTGCAATGGAAGACCAATCATAGATATGGCATAGAAGGTTAGGACATTGTAACCCTAGTAACATATGTAAACTCTCTAAGATAAGACTAGTTAAGTATGTAGCAGGGCTTAAATATGATCCTTCAAAAAGTTTGTGATCCTTGTTAATAAGGAAAGCAACATAAATCATGTTTTAAATAAATTGGTGAAGTTTGAACTTCTAATGAATTATAGTTGGTGAATATGGATATTTTCAGTCCAACACAAACCAAAAGCATTGGAGGCAAATATTATGTTCCTGTTCTAGTTGATGATTACACTAGATTTATGTGAGTCTATTTTCTTGAAAATAAATCTGGATCATTTAATTTTCTCAAAAAAATTTGAGCTCATGTGAAAAATGAGAAAAACCTTCCATGGATAACTATTCATAGTGATTATGGAGAATATTTTTAAAAAAAATTATTTTTAAACTTTTTGTAATAGCAAAGGCATTACTCATAACATCTCATCACCAAAAACACCTCAACAAAATGGTGATGTTGAAAGAAGAAATTGAATTCTTCCAGAGATAATAAGAACCGTGTTGAGTGAATTTTCTATAGCTAAACATTATTGGGCTGAAGCTATAAGTACTACTTTTTATACTATAAATCAAGATTCAAAAAGAAATTTTCTTAATAAAACTCCTTATGAGTTATGGAATGGTAGAAAACATAGACTTTACTACTTTAAGGTATTTGGATACAATATATTCATTCATAATAATAATGATAATTTACCTAAATTCACACCCAAATCTGATGAAGGAATTTTCTTAGGCTATTCCAAAACTTCTAAACTTATAGAGTTTTTAATAAAAATACTTTTACTTTTGAAGAATTAGTACCTGTTTAATTTTATTAAACTAATCCTTTTGTTTTTAAACACCCTCAACCTACATCTACGGATGTGATTTCAAAAAATGATTATCAACCCTTTATAGAAGATCCCTTAAATAAAGAAAATGTTCAAGAAAATGTTTCAGAGATGTTTACCACAGAATATTTCCAACAATATGTTGATGAACATGTTTTACAAAACCCAAATCAGTTTTTTCCTAGGAATTATCCCACTGATAGTATCATTGGTGATATAAATAAACAAGTACGAACTTGAAGTTTCTTATGAAATGAAGTAGAACATATAGCATTCCTTTCTCAATTAGAACCAAAAAAGCACTGATGAAGCTTTAAGTGATGATGATTGGATTAAAGTCATGCAAGATGAGATAAATGAATCAAAAAGGAATAAATTATGGACCTTAGTTGAAAGACCTATGTAAACATATTTTATTAGAGTAAAATGGTTCTTCAAAAATAAGTGTGATGAAAATGGAATCATTATAAGAAATAAAGCTAGATTAGTTACTAGATGCTATAATCAACAAGAATGAATCGAATGTGAAGAACCCTATGCTCTAGTATCTAGACTTGAATCTATCTATATTCTACTTGCCTTTGCATCATTCTTCAACGTTTAGCATTTTTTAAAAAGATTTTAAATGTGTTGTCATTAAAGGATTTGTTCAAGAGGAATTTTTTGTTGAACAACCTCCTGGTTTTGAAGATTCAAAACAACCTGAGCATGTTTTCAAACCTACCAAAGCATTATATGGACTTAAACAAGACCCTAGAGCCTGGTACGATATACTTATAGGATTTTGGTACAAAATACATACATTAAGTGAAATGTTGCTCCAAACAACATTATAAATAAAGATAAGAAAAATTCTCTGATTGTACAAATATATGTTGATGACAATATATTTTGTTCAAATCAGTAATCTTTAACCGATTCATTTGTGAATCTATTGAAATCTGAGTTTGAAATGAGTATGATGGGTGAGTTAACATTTTTCCTTGGATTTCTGATTTCTCAAAAATCAAAAATAAATTAAATATCTCTATAGAATTATATTAAATATCTTCTTAAAAAGTATGGATATGAAAACACTGAGAGTATAAGTACTCCCATTTGTGTCTCAAATTCACTTGATCTTGATGAAACTGGAAAACCAGTGTATCAAACATCATTTAGAGGTCTGATACATAGTTTACTATACTTGATATCTAGTCATCTAGACATAATGTTTTCAGTTTGCTTAGGTGTAAGATAGAAACCTAATCCTAAGGAATCTCATTTAGAGTAATTGAAAAAGAATTTTTTTTCTACTTAAAGGGAACCATGGATTTAGGACTCTCCTATAATTCTGGGAATGATTTTTTTAAAAAAATATTTTCAGTTGTTGACTTTGGTGGACGAAGAATGGATAGGAAAAGTACATCTAGAACATTTCATTTCATAGGAGATTCATTAGTTTCTTGGTCATGAAAAAAGAAACACTCAGTATAACTTTCCAGTGCTGAAGTTGAATATATAGCATCTGAATTTGTTGTGCTCAAGTATTATGGATGCAACACACACTCACATACTATGGTATGTGTTTTACCAAAACACAAATATTGTGTGACAATACTAGTTCCATTACCCTATGTAGAAACACGGGACAACACGGTCATATAAAAAACATAGATATTATGCATCACATTCTTAGAGATCACACCCAAAAGGGTGATATCATTCTTCAATTCATCAGAATTTAAGATCAACTTTCTAATATTTTCACAAAATTATTTCACTCTGATTGATTAGAATGCATTAATCAGAAGTTGGTAATTATAAGCCTAAGTTAATCTTCAATATTAACTCTTTTATAAAACATATCTTCTTACAGTATGAAATTACATCTATTGGGGGAGTACATTTGCCGGTTATTAAAAAAATCAAAAAAAATAATTTGAAATCAAATTTTTTATAATAAAATTTTTCATAACCAAATTTTCATAATCTACTTTTTTTTAATCAAAATTTTGTTATTCAAAGTTTTCGTAAGAAAATTTCTCTCAAAATTTTCTAGAATCTAATGTTCTTCAATAATAATTTTCCTTATAACGAATATTTTTTCCTAGAAATCTGGAAGGTATGCTTTCATTATAAAATTTTCATACACATTTTTTTTACATTTTGGTATTTTTATCATGTTTATGAAACTTTTTAGGATTCACTTTTTCATAAATATGAATATTTTTCTTAAAAAAATCAAAAGATCAGAAGCTTCCAAATTTCTTCTTTGGCATTCATCTCAAACTTCAGATTTGATCAAGAGTTTTTTTAAATATTGGATCAAAAAAGGAAGTTAAACCATCATCTCAAATTCCTATATAAGGACCCCTTATGCTTCTCCCACATCTATTTTTCAATACATGGCCTATTGAAGCACTGCCCATATAATTAAGATCATTCTGAATCATCAGGCTTTCTTAAGTTCTGATTTTATGTAGAAGCCTCTCCATAGAAAGACATGTCTTCAGTAAAAGAAATCTATGAGTGGCAGATTTATAGAGAATGGTTGGTCGATATGAAATTCTATGATAATTATAACAATATCATTTCAAATTATATTAAGCTGAATGGCTGGGAGAGCCTATGTATATCGAAGGATCCTGTCTATCCGAAGTTGTTGATTTAATTTTATGAGTTAGTAAGATTTTTTAATGAAAGATGGAGAGATTATTTTTCCTTCAAGTGTTATGGAAATACCTACTCCATTCCTACACTAATGTTGGAAATCGAATTGGAATTCAATATGAAAGAGATGAATAGTTTTGTACCTATAAGCTACCTAATGTTGCAGGGTCTTTTGACAAGGACATGGCTTTAGACTACCTTGGTTTGAAAGGTGTGAAGAATCCAAATACGGTACATCAATCTACAAACATGCAGATTCATGAATTATGGGTTCAAGGTTTTATCATTCTGAGAAAAGGGGATAAGGATTCCCTGAAGAAAATGAAATCTATATTCTTGGTTTCTTTGTAAACCTCAAAAGATAAACTTGGTAAAATATATATTGGTTATACTTGAGAATATCAAGAATGGAAATTTAAAGTCTTAAATTATCATGTATCTAGAAATTCTCTCCAAGATTATTGTTCTTTGTCTTCAATCGTTCAAAATTCCTTGCAGTTCTATGCTGAGAAATTACAAGGCTATGCTACTTAGCGATGATACTTTGACAAGGATAAAGGTTTGCTTCAGTTCTATTGTAGATATTTTTATGATTTTCCTAAGTCAGAAATAGAAGCTCTATCAAAGAAACAAGAAGGGAATGAGACTTCCAAAAAGGGTTCAAGGAAGAGGAAGCAAAATAAACTATAAGAGATATAAAAAATCCCTATGGCCAATGAAACTCAATCAGTACCCCCAAAACCAAAGAAGCAAAAGAATTACCTTGATGAATTAGTGGCTAAGTGGAGAGAGTCCAAGAAGAACATGAATGAAAGGGAGCATAATTTTTGCTTGAACCATACTGAGGAAATTTCTTTAAAGATAAATGTTACAGAATATTTTGAAAAACAATAGAAAGAAAAGAAGCAAAGGAAGAAGTTGTCTGAAGCCGAGCTAGTTCTATCACTTCTCAAAGATAATGAGAAAGCCTTCGAACAATACATGGTGCCAGAATACTTTTTGAAAGAATCACTCCTTCAGACTCCACGAATGAAGGTAGTAATTCTGAAACCAGATCAAGAAGAAGAAATTGTGCCAGGGGAAGAAGTAGAAGAAGAAGTAGAAGAAGAAGTAGTAGAAGAATAATAATAATAAGTGGTGATACCAAAGAGATTATAAGGAAAGTAGAGGATTATCAAGAGAAGGAGAGTCCTTCAAAGAAACTATCAATCTGAAATTTTAAAGATGAATCTTCAAAAAATTATGCACTTGAAAATAAGATAATGGTCTGGAAGAAGTGAATAATCTAAACGGAGAAGAAAGAATCAATCATGATTTTATTTATCTAGAGGATGTTTTGGATGTTGATGAGTAAGAAAATATTGAGGAAGATAAGATTTTTCAGTTATCTTATAGTGAGCGTGAATCACTTAAAGAATAATAGATCATTTCAAGGGCTGATAAGGGAAAACATGTGTTGGTTGATACACCTATGAAATTTGTGTTGAAAAAGAAAAAAGATTGTGATTCATTAAAGAGGACAGATGAAGATATTTAAAAACAATCCTCACTAACTAAACACTCTGATTTGGAATCATCCTCTCTTGGACATGATTATATGGTAAAATCATTGAAAATTTCAGTTGATACTGTTACATTATTCCCAAGTATAGATTCAAGATTCTAGTTTCTTTAGTATTCATTTAATCATAAATTAGATTTAGTTTCAATGCATATGGATAAACTTTTCATACTTAAGGAAGATTTCAAATATTTTCTCATTGGTTATGAGGATCATAAAAAATCATGACATAAGATTACATGTTGGTCCAGAAATACAGTAAAAGAGCTCATATTATTTGATGAATTTCAAGATAATGACAAATATGCTTTTGACACTGAAGATGGAAATCATAATGATTTTACTAAGAGCTTTGAGGAAATGCTCACTCTCAAACTGAAAAACCAGAAACATGGAGTCAATGACTTGAATAAAAAACATAACTCATTGGCTATGAATTGGAAGAGAGAAATGGATCTCATAATTGAGTTTGATGAAAATATTGTTAAGCAAGAAAAATTCTTGAGGAATCAAGCATAATGTCTTAAGGCTCAGGAAGAAAAAATTAAAGCCTTGGAGAAGAAAAGTGAAGATCAATATCAACTGGTAAAGAATTTTGAAGAATATCACAAGGAGCTTAAGAAGATGAAAACCATTGTAAAGATGTTTATGCTAAAGGAGAAAGAAAGATAATTATCCAAAATCAGATCATTTGTTGTATTTTATTCCTTGTACAAATTTATTCAATCTTAATCGAATTTTGGTTGTTCTTTATAAATTTTGTTGTTTAGTACTAATTTTTTCAAGTACCATTTTTTCTATTATCTTTATTCCTTTTTCTAATTCACAAAGGGGGAGAATGGAATGATAAAAAGAAATCTAGGTAAAAAACAGATTTCTCTATATAAGGGGTGTTCATCTAAGGAGATGTTCATATCAATAAATATTTTTATATGCAAGAAAATGTAAAATCTCATTCAGGAAATCTTGAATATGATCCTTCGGTATTTCAGAACCTAATGTGGAGTTAGTCGTATTTACTAGGTTTCATATCTAAAGGGACATAAGGTTTTCATTTTTGTTTATAAAGAAATTTTCTATGTCATTATATTATTTTTCATAAGGATGTTTGTACATTATAAAAAGGGGGAGATTGTATAGTCAAAAAGGTTTCCTTATGAATTTACCATTCCCCTGTGTTTTAAAAATCAAAAACACTTTATCTTAAGGAAAATCATATTTTCCCAAGGCTATATCTTAATTATGATAATTTTCCTTCCTCAAGATTATTTTACCCTTACCAATGTTTTCTTTGTTTATTTTAACATTTATAAATCTAACCCTTATTATTTCTATAGGGTAAAATTTGGTTTCATATATAAAACCTTGGATTCTTATAAATCCTTAGTTTTAGAGTGTTTTGTTTTCAGGTTGTAATTTCATGTCCTGAATTTAGATTCTAAATTTTCTAAAATTCAGACTCTGAATTCTATGAAATTCAGACTCCAAATTCCTTATAATTGTGACTTTGAATTCCTCAAAATTTAGACTCCAAACTCTAAATAATTCTTATTCTGAATTCCTAAGAATTCAAACTCTGAATTCATTAGAATAAATATTATGAATTCTATATAATTCAGGCTCCGAATTCATTGAAAAACATAATCTGAATATACATGATTTATAGTCTCCAACTGTTTATTTTCTAAGACTCTGAACTTTTATTCTTCCTAGAATCTGAACTTTTACTATTTCCTAGACTCCAAAAAATAGAGTTGGTTAAGCAACCTAATTTTCCTTACACTTATTATAGTTATGAAATGATGTCGTACATTCTGTTTCAAACTAACCGTTGTTTGAGTGACACGTATATAGGTGCATCTGAGATCCAAGTAAAAAATATGATTGTTAGAGGAGGGAGCTGACATTAGAGAAGTTCCTATAAATAGGATCTCATTTTAATGATCTCATTACCAATCCATCACTCTATATATTTCATGCTACTAAAGTGATTTCTAGAGAGATATACACTCATGCCTTGTGTGTACTGAACAACTTGTTCAGCTTGCTTCGTGTAACTCCAATTTTTGTAGTTTACAATCGAGGACTTTCGAGGATAGGAAGACAGAGGTGACAAGTACCTCAATGTTTGAGGACTTCTGTGGATAGGAAGATTTAAGTTCTGACTACCATAAAGTTCAAGGGCTTGTGGGGATATCAAGACAGATTTCGATATTCCTATCGAGGGCTTACCATGGTGTGGCTAATACAAACTTCCTAGAAAGTATAAATCAAGGTAAATTTATCCAAGGTTGTAGGATACCCTTCTCTTTGGGTTAAAATATTTCATACATGTTACTTATATTTTTTTAGGTTTACTTCTGATGTATTTTGATAATGGAATAAAGTATAACCATATTATACTTTATTTTTCATTTTTATACTCTGATAAGTAAGATTATATACACCTTAAGGTAAAATCATTTCATTGTAAACTTTTCTTCTGTTTTCATTTTGGAATCATTTTTACAGAACCTAGGAAGTTTGTAGAACTAAAATTGGTCTTGTGAATTTACTATGTTTAACTTAGTTAAACATAGTTTTCCGTAAGGTTAAAAATGAATGTTTTAAAACTTACAATTCACCCCTATTGTTATTGAGCAACTACATTCATATTTCTATCTGAAAAGAATGTATTTTTAGGACTCATAGGATGTTGGTTTATATAATTTAAGAGCTTTCAAATATATCAATGTAAAAAAGAATCGAATATTTAACAATGTGGGTTAAAACATTTATAGTCATGTGATAATAACTTCCCATTCATTTTATCATATTGTTTCATGGTATTCTATATCAATATTGTTTAAATTCACTCATTTATGATAATTATATTATGGGTTCATAGAAATACAATGTGTGGGAATTATGTGTGAGAAGGAATTTCTAGTTTATCCAATTTTTTTATGATGAAATTGGAGAAGGAATAATTAGTTCATATAAAATATACCCTATTTATTAATGTTACCTCATATGTAATATTGATATTTGAGAAATTAGTGTATATATGGGTTATGACCCTTTGGGGAATGTGATGGGTATTACACATGGGAAACCTAAAATGAAGACATCTAACAAGGAAATTATTTTTAATTTGACTAGTAAGAATGATTGTAATAGTGGGGAATATAGTCTAATGAGTAAACATTTTATGATGAAATAATACTAGAGGTCCTCATCTTATATAGACTTAGGATGTATATTTTTGTGTCTTTCACATAACATGTGGTAGGGCTCTCAACCTAGTCAATTATTAAGATATTGCATGAAGATTTTCATCTCAAACCCAATAAGATTTCCATTGTGTATCTCTAGCTCGTTGAGTGAAAAAATATGGTAATCTAGGATCTAGGTGTGACCAAATATTTGAATGTGGATAACGAAGATGAGTACCCTGATCTAATATAAGTTTCATTGATATCCCCATAACGGGGTACCTCTTTATTAAGGTAGTAAATAATTTTTATTTGTAAGACCATATTATTTTTGAAAAAAATCAACTAAATTTATTCTTTTTGATATATTATGTTACATTGAACAATGATTTCAGCTTTCTTTACACACAACACTAAGTGTTTTTTTCATTACATGCAACATTTAGTTTTAAAAACATGTGACATAGTGTCAAAATATAATCATTTAATATGGTAGTTATAAAATATCCATTAGAATAGAATATATTAATAGGATTAATAAAATTATGACAATATATAGTTTACACATAAATGAAAATTTATTTCATTAGTTTCCAATTAATTAGAGATTAAACTAAAAACTATTTCAAAATAAGGGAAATCATTTTCTATGAAACTATTTTTATTCACACAATCTTTTTTTATCTAATTAACATAAAAAAATTACTTTTTGTGCTAGATTATATATAAATTAAAATATTATATATTCAACCAAATTTCTCACATTTATCATATGAGTTACTATACATGAGAAAAGAATAAATCTAATTTTACACTTCAAAACTCTATTTTTCTAAAAAATAATTTTTTTTCAAATTTTCCGCACTAATTATAAAATTATTTTCGTCAAAATTTTGAAACTTTTTATTGATAATATAATATTAATTTTTTAAATAATCATTTCAATATTTTCTTCTTGCGATTTTTTTTGATTTTTCTAAATATATTAATCCATAAAAGAATAGTTAAAAATAGCAGTTTTTATTGAATTATACCTTTTAATTTAAAGAAACTATTGGGTTAATTTTTATAAAAAAATGTAAATTTATAGAAAAATTATTTAAATTAAATATCAATTAACCAAATTTAGGTAATTTTAATCATTTTCATATTCAATCTTGACAAACTATTCAATCTTTTAATAATTTTCATAATGTAAAACTGCTTACTCATCATGTATTAAAGTTTAACATTAAATAAAATTTTACTACATTAGTTAACTACATTTATAGAAATGTATTAGATATTTTTAAATTGAATGACTATTATTATTCAATATTTTCAAGATAATTTTTCACCATAATGAATAGTAAAAATAGTAAATGTTATTTACCATAGTTAAGGTAAAATTGGGATCCCTTTGGGGTTAAAATAAACAAATATGGGTTATAAATGAAACAAATGCCGTCCAAGACCCATTAATTGGACATATTTAAACCTTATCATGTCTATGTATTGATAATGGTTCATTTTATATCCTTTTTTAATGTAAAAAATGGGGTTACGCATTTTTCTTTTTTAAAATTACAAGTGTGACACTCACCTAATGTATCCAAGGAAACCACTTATCCTATATAATTAAAAATTTTAAAATAAATTGGTTCATACAATACATGATCAAATTTCTTTCAAACATCCCTTTTCTCATCATATAAACCTTTTTTCTCTAAATAAAAATAATGGAAGCAATTTTGTGAAATCCTATGGTGGTTACCCGGAGAAGATATAATGTTCTACAATGAGTATTTTTTTAGTTATTCTTCCACCTCATTCAAATATTAGTGAACCATACTGATACAATATCATCTTTATATTCAATAATCATATATTATTTCATATTTTGGGCATCAAAAACAAAAATATCCACTCCCATCAAATGGTATATGAAATCAACATTCATGTGTTTGGTAGACTACTGTCTCATGAATTGATATAATTTTTTTTCATTATCTATAATAGGTGCATATAAAGTGGTATTGAATGTTTTTATAATATATTTGTGATATAATTACACATATTTAATTATTATATCACATGAAACCATTATTTTGCATTTTTTTTAATACGATAACATCACATGTGTATATAGAGGACTTATGCCTCACAAAGCATTGTGATTTTTCACTCTTTTCATAAAAGGTAATAATAATGGGATAAATGAAAATATGTAAAAAATAACCAAATGATTCTATAATTTTAATATATAATTGACGTTTATTTCAATCAATCCATCATGATAATGTAAACAAATGTTTATGGGTATGATCGGCAAACCATCTCCATAAATGGTGTATTTAATTTCGTACTGAAAACTATTATAGTTTAAATAAAATAAAAATATAAGAAATATAAATTATATTTATATCATTTATAACAATATTTTGATGACGTGACTATGATAAATTTAATAGGACCAAAAAAATATCAAATCAAAACATACTTGAAAAAGTAATTTTTTCCAGAAAAAACGACATTAACATAGAACCATTAATAAATTGGTAATAAAAGGTTATAAGTAAATAATATTATATATATATGTTTGGTTCAATAATATATTTATAATAACCTTATATTTGTTATATAACATGTTTTAATGTGTATTATGGAAGTCAAGAATTAAGGTAAGAGATATCTGGTCTCTCTTTTTTTTCTAGGAGACTTATTTCATATTCCCAAGTAATTTATATTTTAAGATATATATAATTCCCCTTTCACATGTTTTATTTTGAATAGAATTATTTTTATTATTTTCAGTGTTTAATTTGAATTTATTTTATAATTATCCCTGTGATTCAAGAGGTTACGAAATAGTTAATGGATTTTTATCTCAATTTGACTTCATTGGGAAATATGTTGTGTCACCAATATCTTATTATGAGTTTTATATATATCCCCTTTTAAATTTAATATTAATAATTTATTTATTCACATGATATTATATGTTTTAATTAATTTTATTATTTCATGAGTCATATTATTCATGTTATCAAAGTGGAATTAGTTTTATAATACAATATCATTGTTCATTAGGATTGGTTGTGATTATGTATCCAATGATGTAATATTATGATCTATCTCTCATGAAAATAATGAATTTTTTGCCTCTTTTAGTTAATAAATGATAATAAAATATTTTATTCATTTTCATCTATTTATGTACTCAAGATTAATAACGAATGTTTTTAATATAAACCCTCATTTTTTCATTTTGCAGTTGGAAAACACATTTCCATAAATATCTATTTTATATATATATGTTTTATGAAATATTTATAAATTAATACAAGGATTTACTAATGTCCTTTTTCATATTTTTTTTATTTTTTAAAATTTTGTTTAAAATGAATATTATTATAATGCTCAAAACAAGTAATGTTTGTTATTTACTGAAAATGTGAATGGAATATACCATGTTAATGTGTATAAAATTAACCAATATTAAGAACACTAAATATTTTAAAAATTCATTTATAATTTTTAATATATTTAATGAAAAGTCTGTTTATGAAATTTTAAATTTTAGATGTGTTTTTCAATGTGGAAAGTATAGTTACCTAGAAAAATGTATGAAATTATTTCCAATGCCTTATTTATATAATTTTAATGATAATTAAAACGAAAATAATTTTAAAAGTGTTTTATATTTTAATATGTCTTTTTTAATTTGAATGGATATTTTTCTCTCAAAATGTATTAGAGTTTTTTTGAGTATTTAATTACATGTTTCCATGATTAGTTTCAAAGAAAAGGAGATCTAAAATATTTTCTATTTTCAAAATGTTTAATGAGAGTGGAAATTATATTTTTTTTCAAGAAATTTTCCAAGTGTTATTTCAAAATAATTTTCCATATATAATGAGATAGATTTATATAACGTATGAATTACTTGTTATATTATCCAAAGAAGCCATTATAATTCATTCTCTGAATGTTTAATTTTTTTATAGCATGATTTTTACGAATCCCATTTCTCTCTTGTAGGTAATTCAATTATAAGATTCTTAAGAAACACTCTTGTTTCTTCTCTAGTTATGAATTGATGAAATGATGAAATGATTATGATACAAATTTATTTTCCAAAAGTTAGGTTATATTGAAATGATTGTGAATCCTAATTCATGTCACGAGTTCTGATATAATGAATTTTATATAATCTTATTACTCACCTATATATAATTTCCATTATATTATAAATAGTACATGTATCTCTCTCTAATTTCTTAGTTATATATTTATATCATTTTATATAAATAAGAGTTGAATCGAGAGTGAACCTAGTTCCAAAAAATACTTTTTCAACTATGAATTTATTGTGAGTAAACCATGATTACTATGATAGTTTTGGGGGTGAAACCATTACACATTTATTTTTTTGGTAATTATCCTTGACAACTAATGAAATTATATTATATGGTTATGTGTATTCCAAAAAAGTATTCCTTATTTGTATGTTTTTTACCATGGTTTATGTTCTTTGATTCCATAATAATTCATATTTTATGACTACAATGATTTAATCAATGACTCACCTTTATCATTAATGATATGATGGGTGTGGGTTTAAAATTGTATTCTCATGTTATTATGACACTAGGCTCATGAAATGTTTTTATCTTCCATGTTTATCTTTATTAGAATATGAGCTAAGCATTTCTTATTTTTTCTTTACCCAGTTTATGATGATAGTTTCTAAGAGTTATATTTTTAATAAGTGCACTATAGGGGAAGAACATTGTGATATATGATGATGATAATTTCAAGAAAAAAGGATATTTCCTTCTCTTCTACAAATTCCCTATATCATTGTGATCCTAATTTGTGTGTGTTTGAAATTTAACGAATATTATATTTCAAATATATATGTATATATATATATATATATATTAAAGAGATTTATGGGTGATTATAATTGGAATCGTAGGATATGTATTGTTTTCCTCAGAAAAATAGGTTGAAAAAAGTAGTTATATTCCTAGGATATGTCTACGGATGTGTCTAGAGATATGTATAAGAATGATTTAATGTAAATTAAAATTGAATAGAATTTTGGAAAAGAATAAAGTGAGTGGTTTTTCTGAAATTGATTCTCTGTAGAGAAACTATAACATTATGTGTCTCTACAATTGAGGTACCTCATGGTAATAACTACAAAAATGGTGATTTAGATGAACTATATCATCTCCTGTTTCCCCAAAATGGGCATTGATTCACACCAAATTTTATACTCCTAGGGAATATGCATAAAAAATGGGAAAATATTTAAGAATAATCATGGAGGATTAAAATTATTATTATGAATGAAATCTGTTATTTCTGAGGTTTCATATAATGAAAATAAGGTCTCATGATTAAGTTTCCCAATGAGTGATTTTTCATTATTATTGGGCCTCCTACTATGAATTTGTTTACTGGAACAATGCTTTTTTGGTTTTAGTCAACATTTGTAACTGTAATAAGCATGTATAATATTGAATGTGATGGAACGTGAGTTAATGAGATTAAAAATGGAATGAACACTATAGTGAAGGATATTTTGATTATACATAGTCATTGATAAAGATATATGATTAACAATATGAACCTTATCCAAATCTTAGACTCACCAAATAAGTGAATTATATTTTTTAATGAGATCTAAGGTGGTATAGACTATATAGGTAAGAATATTTATTTTTTATATGTTGATAATTTTGGAATAATCGCCCATTTTAAATTAAAAAAGGGAATGGAGTATGGTTTGATTGTGTAAAATAAGGATATAAATAATATAATTGTAGCGTAAAAAGGTAAATATTTTTAATGAAATGCATCAGAAGAATGGGATCTATATGGTACCATAGATGATTTAATTATTTAAATGAATAAGTATGGTCATTATAAAAATGAACATCCGAGAGAGAAATATCATTAATAGAATAAATATTTTGGTAAGAGTAATGGTTTTATTTATTATGATAAGGAGACCAAGATTGACATATGAATGGTACAAGTTATTCTAAAAGTATTGTTTATGTTAAATGTGGGAATAATGATTAAATTGAAGCTAGTTAATATTATGAAATTATTTATATTTCATATTTTAGGGATGTGTTATTATGGAATAAGAAAATGAATGATAAATAATATTTTAATATTGAAGTAGCATGATTGATGTTTTATATATTGGAATTCATGAATTATCAAATATATAAGGATTTTTCAGAATATGTTTTTCATTAACTATTTTCAAGAAAATTTTGATAGTTACTAATGACCTAGTAATGTAATTTAATTGTAAGGTGATATTTTATATAAAATGCTTTATTAAAGAAAGATAAAACATTTTGTGTTTTTAATGCTGAGATAATGATTTTGGAATAAAGTGATAATGGATATGAATAAAGTGAATCATATAGTATCAATGACATTGGAACTAATAAATTATTTGATGAAAAAGAGTATTATATTATCATTGATAAAATTTCAAGAATTTATGCATTTTGTAATATATTTAATAATATCTGATTTTATTTAGGGAATTAGTAAAGAAAATATTTATGAAAGTAGGTTTGATTTAATTAATTTTTTATGGGTAATTTCGGATATTACCATGTTTCATAACTAATTATTCACAAATTTGGTATATGAAATTATTATGTATATCATTTTTTTCAATTATTAATGAGAAGTTCATTTTTGAAATATGGTGCTCAACCTTTTATATTTTTTTATTTCAATTTTGGTAGAACATGGAGGAGCCTTATGTTTATCTATTCATAGAATGGATTATATTGATCTTTGGATGTTATTGGATAACATGTCATATCAATTCTGATTTTGATCATAATTAGAGGATAAATGAATGACTTATCAACATTTTATTGGTTTTATGATCCACTTGTTCTTAAGTCATAAGAAAATTCATTTCCATTTCATATATTATGAGATAAATTTTATTTTGATTGAAGAATAAGAAAAGGATGATATTTTCCATATGAAATGTAATGAAACATTTTTAAATTTTTGTCTCATGAAAATTCAAAAATTTAAAGAAAAGTATATTAAAATATGATGTTAAAATTTTATCATCACTTCTAAGGAATTTACTTCTTTTTAACTTATCCTATATTTATGGATTTATAGTTGTTGAAATTCTCCTCACAATTTTTTCTATATCTCTCCATCAATATTGGGTGTCAGTTTTCAATTTTATTTCTATATTTTCACTATACACTAAGTTACTCCAATATGGAAAACTAGAATGTGATATTCAATATAAACATTGAAAATACCATTCACTTTTTTAGAGGCTATTTTATTAACCCTATTTACTATGTCAGTTTCCAATTTAGGTTTTTTCAAATGATAAACCCTTTTTTACCAAGAAAATTTTCAAATTGGGTTTGTGAAATTTATTTAATGGTGTACGATGTAACACCACATGATTTTGTAAAATAATTTTTCTATATAAATTTTAATCATTTTCATATTTTTTTTAACCCATAACATAGACTTTATATTATATTAAATCTGCGCTGATTGTAGCTTTCATTACAAGTTACACCAAGTTTTGATGAAATATTATTCACTACTAAAATAGAATTATTTAAAATGATAGTTATATCATTACCATTATAATGCATGTATGAAAATTATTAATGAAAATTTTAAAATATATGATTTAAATCCATATATAAATGGTTTTCTTTAGTGGAAAATAATTTTTAAATGAAATAAATAACAATTTGAAAATAATAAAAATCATTTTCTGAAAATCATTTCCTATGAATAATAACATGTTTTATGTCAGTAAAATAATTAAATAACATTTTGTTAAATATTTTAATTAAATTTACATATTATATATTCAATAAAAATCAATTCATATTATGAGTTTTTTAGAGAAAAGATATGTATAAAACCGATTTAATGCTTAAAAAATGTATTTTTCTAAAAAACAATGTTGTACCCATTAGTGAATTTATACTAAATTTAATTAATTTGGACACTAAGAAAATATGTTAAAAAATAAACAGAACATTTGAGATTATTACATCAAATTTATATTAGGATTTGTTTTTAGGATTTTTTTAGAAAAGGTAAATCTCATGATGAATAGTGAAACATAATGGTTTATATGGAAAACTTCCTTTTAATTTAAAGAATTTATTAGGTTGATTTCTTATAATTGTTTTTAATGTTTAATTATTTAAAAAATCTATAAATTAACACAATATAGGACATTGTAATCATTTAAAAATTTAATTTTCATATAAATCTTTTAAAACTTTTGAACGGATATCCTTTCAAAAACTTCTTTATCATCACTTATACGGGTTTATTTTAAAATTAGACTTAGCTAACTATGTAAAATAAATATGTGAAATTTGTTTCAATATTTTTTAGATTAAAAAATTATATTATATAATATTTTCAACTTAATTTTCAATTATAATGAATAATAAAAACCACAAAAATTATTTTCCATGGTTATGGAAAAAATAGGTTTTCTGAGTTTTCAACTAAAATGATATTGGTTAAAAATGACCAAAAACTTATCCAACATCCAATTTTTTGATATATATTGACCTTAACATTTATAATAACCAATTATTTCCCATTTTAGTTTCTTATGGTTTGTGAATAATGTGGGTACACCATTTTCGTTAAAAATATTACAAGTGTGCCATTTACCTAACATATTGAAGACCACCCCTTAACCTCTCCACTTTATAATTACAATAGAATATTTTTTGAATGATACCTACCCAAATATTTTAAATACTTTATTATAATGATAAAATATTTATTTTTTCCAAAAATCATTCCTAGGTAGGCCTTTGGTGAAAACATAATGAGGTTTCCCAAAAAATCATAACATTCTTCGACGAGTGTTTTTTATTTTGTTTATTCCTCCACCTCCTTCAGTTATTATTAAACCATGAGGATAATATATGCTCATTATATTACATATAAATATATGTTTTTACGTTATGTAAATTACCTAAAAATAATTAAACATTCATTAAATGTGATAAAACTCATCATTTAGGTTTATGATAACATATCGCCTCACAAACCAATGTCATCCATCTTCAATATTATCCTATCAAAAATGTGTAACGTGATTTATAAATTTTTTATACAATATAATGGTTATATTAATATAATTATTTAATTATTTTATCACATATAATACTTTAATTTTCATTATGTGGGAATATGATAACACCACTCGTGAGAACGGCAGACTACCACCTCGCAAAGCGGTTTGATTTATTCATGCGTTGCATAGAAGGTAATGAGAAAGGGTTTAAAGAATAAATTTTACAAATTAGAAATAAAAATTATTTTGTAATTGTATTTTATTATTTACCATTCAATATTTTTGTCTATCGTGAAAATTGAAACAACATTCATGTGTGTTAATAACCTACCGTCTTTGTGAACAGTGTATTTTATTTTCTTCCTATATAATTTATAGATTAATATAAATACATATATAATATATATGTATTATATATGTATCAGGATCAATATTATGGATATTATTATAACATTATCAATGTAATAGGATAAAAAATCAAATGAAAACAAACATGAAAAATAAAGTAGTTATTTACATGAAACAAAACTTTAATTTGGAATTATCAATAAACTGGTAATATAAGGTTATATATAAATTATGTATGGTAATATTAATATATTTATGGTTCTATAATATATTTATAATATACATATATTAATTAGATAGTAGTTATGAATTTGTACTATGGAATTATAGACTTTAGGTAAGGGGTGTCTAATTTCTCATTTGTTTGTTGGGGGGCTTATTCCATATTCAACAATCATTTATTCTTTTTGGTTTAGATAATACCCATAAAACATGTTTCATAAAGATTCTAATTAATTTATTCAAAGTTTAGGTTCAATTTGATATTATTCATTGAGGGTTATTTGAATTCAAGATATTACCATGTTTGTTAGGGATTTTTGTCATAATTTTTCTTATCAGGGATATATGTTTTTAAAGACATATAATCATTTATAATGATTATAAACAACCCATTTGAAAATTAATATATTGAATATATTTATTTACATGATATAATATGTTTTATTTAATTTCATTATTTTATTGGGCTTATTCTACAATGTTACTAATGTGGAAATTGTTTTATGATACAATCTTATCATTTATTGAGGTGGTTTATAATTATGACAAAAATGATGAAATATTACAATACAACTCTCATGAAAAACATGAATTTTATTATCACCAGTTTATTTTTCAGAATAAATATTTTTCCATCATTTTACACCATTTATTTAGTCAATGTTTAAATAAATATATTTTTATGTAAAATGACTTTATTTATTTCTTTGATCGAAAAACACTTCTTCTTCCATATACCTGTTTTGTAAAAATATTTTATCAATACCCAAAGTATTTTTATATAAATTATTCACGTATTTGAATTTTTATATTGTTTTTTAGTTTTAATATTATTTTTTTTAAAATATTTTTTTCATTAAATAAAAATCTGAAAGATATAATTCTTTTTAAAATGAATAGTATTTTCAATAGTGTGGAAAACGGAAAATTTTAGATATTAAACTATAATTTTTAAAGGTAATTTTCAATGTAAAGGGTTTTGAAAAAATGTAGGGTTAATGTTTTCTCAAATTATACATAATATTATCATCAATAAATGTTTTAAATTATTTGTAATGATTCCATTATATGTTTCAACTATTATTTTTAGTGAATATAATTTTAAAAATGTTTCATTTTTTTGAATGTTTTTTTACCTTGTGGAAAGGATATTTTCCTTATGAAATGTTTTAAATGTTTCTAAAATCTTACATTATATGTTACAAAATTATGTTTCAAGGAAATTTATTTGGAAATTGTATTATGTTTTAAAAAAAATCCAAGTGGGAAGAGTATTTTGTTTATGAAACATTCCTTATTACATTTAAAAATAATTTTAAATATAAGAATAAATATTATTATTAACATATGTGTTACTAGTGATATAATCCATGGAGTTAATTGTTTCTTTCTGTGCATGGTTTATTTTTTTTATGACATGATTTTTACAAAACCCTTTTCTCCCCTGCCATTTAAACAATAAGTAATGCGTATGAAACCCACTTATTTTTACATGAACTATGTTATGATGGAATTTTAATATAATTTGTGATACCTATTTCGCATAAAAAGTTTAAGTCAAATGATATGATTATGAAACCACTTTCAATTCATGGGTTCTACAATTATAACAACCCATACTTTACATACATTGTTATTACTTCAGAATTGAAACACACTTATTACAACATATAACAAAACCAAGAAAGGACCGTATAGGTATAGTGTCCTTAGAAACTGGGAAATATAAACAACTTGTTCATAAAGTATCTACTTTGCCTCCCATTTATTTCATCATTTCTAGAGTCCCTTTTTGGCATATTCTACTTAATAACCTTCTTCCTGACCTGGGGAAGTAAAACATATAAAAGGGTGAGCTCAAATTCTCAGTAAGGGTAAACAAAAGAATTATCAATCACATCATATAAATAAGCACAGAACTTTTGGAAATATTATCCTGCAAAAGAGATCATAATTTCATAACATGGGATAAATCATAGTAGTGAAATGTAATCCCAATAATCGTAACTTAAAACATGAAAATTTGTGGCATACACACATAATCATAGAGAATCATTTATTATTAGTCAAGACTCATTGCAAAGACTATCTTAGTGGACAAAGTCCATTTCTGAACCGAGTTCACTCCCCGTTTCAGTCCTGTTTCACTGAACCGGTATAACCTACCGTTCCAGCCATGTCTATCTCATTAGATATAAAATCTTTACCCAATGTATTGGAGGTAGATATAGGTCCCACCCATCTCATAATGATACCATTCTTATGTGTGCCACAAAATCATAAATCATACATCATTTCATAACCCATGTAATAAAAATGGGAATCTTAAACATCGTGACATCATAAAACAATTCATATAAGATAAAGGAATTCATAAAAATATAATTCCATCACAACATAATCAAATCAATGTAATAATAGGGATAGAAATAGCACCCTTTATTATCTTAGATGGAAAAATAATTTTGATAAAACACTTGAACTCCATTCTTAAGGAAAATATCCTTTCTGCTTCAAAAACACTTTTACTTTCTTGACATGTCATACAATTCTAAACTAAAAGATGTTGATTAAAAATAAACTTGAAAACTTGTAAAGGAATCTTCTTGGAAATAATGTTTTAAAAATCCGTTCATGTCGTATAAGTTAAAAAAACATTCTTCGTACTTTTATTGGAAAAGTCAAAAAGTACTTCGTACGAGAAACGACAAAAGATTCCTTTTATATTCTTTACTAAAAACTCTATGAAGGGTAAAATTGTATATAAACTATTGTGGAAGGATAAATATTACATATTAAGGAAACATGGATGTGGATGATAAAATACACCCCAGTAAATACCAAAGTATAAGCAATCTTGGATAAAAATGAGATTGCGATATTTTCCCTTACCTTATGTCCGATTTGCTTCGTAAGTGCCTAAAACTCCTTTATAATGATTTAAATAATGTTATTGACTTATTCCAGAATCATAATTGTTGTTATGATATCATATATGGTCATATTCCTAGCTTCTTATTAGTAATATTTCATTACTACTTGTTATTCGTGTATTTATTACTTTTTCTTCTTATGCGTGTTTTGTCGAATAAATTCATATTCTTCTCTTTAGGTTATAGATAACTCATCTCCAGAATGGTATTAGTGTAATATATATCATATTCATTCAATAAATTCATTTATATAATCATTATGAAATGAATATCATGTAGAACGAGTCGCATCACATCGTGGAGACGGTATTCCGTACGTACGCACGAGTGATGATATCATTCCTATGAACGTGGAATTGTATTGAAGTGTATGTAAAATATTTCAGAATCAATATAACTTTATAATAGTCATATATAGTCATTATTTACACCATTATACCCATCCAAGTAAGGTGGTGGTGGAAAATAGATTACACCACGGCGTGGAGACGGTATTCCGTACGTACGCACACGCGGTGATTTCTTTTTCCGTAGGATTGATATATGGTGAAATAGGGTTGTTTCATACTTATAATAACATATCAGTATATTATTGATACTTATGTTATTACTTCATAATGAAACAACTAAATAATAAGAAGTGGAAGAAGAAATAAAGATGAAAGAATCGGTAACGGACATTACCTCTTCTTTGAAGTGCTTCTTTGAGACCTCCTTTTAGGGAACTAAAATAGGTATTTGAAGAAGACCAAAACCACTAGGATGTTTCTAGGGAAGTGGAGAAGACAAATTTTCAGGGTTTTTCCGATCCTGAAGGCTCGATGTTGTGTGTGGAAGAGTGGGAGGAGGTGCCCTTTTATAAGGGAGGAGAGGGGCACCTTTGGAATAACTAAAAATATTATTTTATTATAAAGTAAAATTCGGTTTTTAATCGATCCAAATTGATATATTTAGAAGATAAGGTGGGTAGGGGTCTAAATCCTCTCATCCAATAGAATTTACACAATTTTAGGTATTAAATTTAACCTTATCATTTAGATTTAACTTTAAGTTAGATAATTTAACTTTTACTGTGTCTTCTTGTTTTCTTACACTATAAGGTTATTAAAATTACTACATCAAGACAAAAGAACCCCAAGTTGTTTATTATTAATATATATAACCTTTTCTAAGTCGTTTGTCCGAACCTTAGAGTTTTAGGAATAAAATAACAATTAATAATATAATATTTGTTTTAAAAAAACTATTTTATGTCAATTTCAACACTGTTTAGTAATTGATTTTTGTGAAATTCATAACAGGAGGATTAGTTCAAAGCAAGTTGATTAAATCAATACTAACATTTCATATTAACCTAGAAAATTATTTTCATTCATAAAAAGTCTCAAATTACATTTATTTGCGTATTTATAACATCAATTATGTCAATATTTGATTAATAAGATAATTACCGTATCATCGTTGTGTCAAAAATAAATTAAATTATTTAATGTATAGAAATTAAAAATAAAATACCATTATGTAGGAAATTTCTTTATATTTCTAATGAATATTTATAGTTGAATTTATCTTATGTATAACCCCATATTAAAAATGATTTACTTATTAAACTTTGATTTTAACTATTTTAACCCTTCTTTAAATAAATTAATAATAAATGTACTAATCTAATCCAAGTGGGCCTAAATGGTCATATTTTATTCCTAAGGTTGTTTTTGGTCGAATTACACTTATCCAATAGAATTAGGACATGTGTTAAGGTAATAATATCATTTTTACCCTTCATTACCCATTTACTTTTAACCATGGTAAAAAAAAGTAAATAGTTACTATTCACCAAAAATTATTTTCACCTCATTGAACCACATTTAAGTCCTTGATATTAACCGTGTCTCTTGGATTTTTGAAATTCCACTCACAGAAGCGATAAAATTATGTTTTATGAAGAATTCACTTTTTTTAACTACCACTTAGTGGTTTCACTATTCATCAATAATTGAAAGTTTTCAGAAAAATACCAAAATTTCACCCTAGGCTAATTTCGATATTCCGAATCCAAAAATGAAGTCCATTTTGAAAAATAAAATTTATAAAATTTTAAAAAGTGGTTATTACTATTCATAATGGCTAGTTTTAATAATATTTTAATAGTATATCATTGTTTAGTGAAACTTGGTATTGCGTACGACACAACCTATTGAGGAAGGCTGCGATAGCGTGTAAAGCAAGCCAAGCTAGTGTTGTGTGTAGTGAAAGATTCCTTTGATGATTTAAAAACAAAATATTTCTCATAAAAGTCTCGGGTGTTACATTTTACCCCCCTTAAAATGAATTTTTCCCTCGAATTTTTTCACTTTGTATCAAAAAGATGAGGATACCTCTCCCTCATAATATCCTCAAGATCCCAAGTAGCTTCTTCTAATTGATGGTTCCTCCATAAAACTTTCACCCATCGAGTGGTCTTGCTTCGTCGGACTTTTTTTCTATGATCCAGAATCTCTATCGGCTGTTCTTCATAAGAAAGATCTTGCTCCTGCAGTACAACTTTCGAGCTAAGTACATGTGAAAGATCAGGTATGTACTTTCTCAGGAGAGATACATGGAACACATCGTGAACATGAGAGAGATTCAGTGGAAGCACCAATCGGTATGCTACCTTCCCAACATGATCTAGTATTTTGAAAGGACTGATATATCTAGGGCTCAACTTCCCCTTCTTTCTAAATCTCATGACTCTCTTCTAGGGAGATATTCGTAAGAACACTTTATCACCCACTTAAAACTCTAGGTCTTTTCTTCGGTTGTCGGCATAACTTTTCTATCTACTCTGAGCTGCTCTTATGTGTTGTTGAATAGATCTGACCTTTTTTGCCATTTCATCAATGATATCAGGTCCTAATAGCTTTCTTTCCCCAGCATCATCCCAGCATGTTGGAGTCCTGCATTTCTTTCCATAGAGAGAATCATAAGGAGCCATTTGAATACTAGAGTAAAAGCTATTATTATAAGAAAATTCCACCAAAGGTAGGTGTTGATCCCAACCACCTTTGAAATCCATAGAGAAAGCTCTCAAAATATCTTCTAGAGTTTGAATTGTTCTCTCAGATTGACCGTCTGTCTGTGGATGATAAGTAGTGATGAAACTCAACTCTGTATCCAGAGTATGCTGAAGACTTTTCCAGAACTTAGAGGTAAATCTCGAATCCCGATCAGATATAATAGAAAGTGGTACTCCATGCAATCTTACCACTTCCTTTACATATATCCTGGCAAGTTGATCCAGAGAGAAATCCTCTCTAATAGCAATGAAGTGTGCAGACTTTGTAAGATGATCAACTATGACCCAGATAGCATTATTGCCTTTGGATGTTTAAGGAAGTCCTATGACAAAGTCCATAGTGATGTTTTCCCTTTTCCATTCGGGTATGGGTAATGGTTGTAACATCCCCTTAGACTTCTGTCTCTCAGCATTATCTTGCTGACAAACCAAGCATCGAGAGACATATTCAGAAACATCTCTTTTCATGCCATCCCACCAGAAGTACTCTTTCAGGTCCCTATACATCTTCGTGCTTCCAGGATGAATAGAGAATGAAGAAATATGAGCCTCATCCAGCAACTCCTTCTTTAATTCGGGGATGGGAGGAACACAAACCCAATTCCCGAACTTTATTATCCCATCACAATCAAGGTTGAATTCAGGAACATTTCTCATATTCTTTTGTAACTCGACATATTCTTTCTGTGCCTCTTTAATCTTCACATGTATAGATGGTTGAACATTCATTTGAGAAAGACAAGATTTTTCCCCTTCTATTATAATTCCAAGATCCATCCTTTGTAAATCCATAAATATTGGATCTTTTGTGATCCTCATCATGGATAAACTGGCATGGTCTTGTCGACTTAATGCATCTGCCACCTTGTTTTCTTTCTCAGGGTGGTAATGGATTGAGCAGTCATAATCCTTAATCAGCTCCAACCATCTTCTTTGATGCATATTCAGCTCCTTTTGTGTGAAAATATACTTTAAACTTTTACGATCAGTATAAATATCACACCTTTCACCATAAAGGTAATGCCTCCAAATCTTTACTGCAAAGATTACCGCAGCTAACTCCAAATCATGAGTTGGGTAATTTTTCTCATTTATTTTCAACTGTCGTGAGGCATAAGCTACCACCATATCATTTTGCATAAGAACACACCCCAATCCCTTCTTGGATGCATCACTATAGATCACTAACCTTTCCCCACTACAAGGCAGTGTGAGCACAGGTGCACTGGATAACCTTCTTTTCAACTCCTTTAAATTCTCTTCACATTCCTCCGTCCAAACAAACATAACTCCTTTACGAGTCAACTAGGTGAGTGGATTTGATAATCATGAAAAATATTTCATAAAACATCGATAATATCCAGCCCAACCAAGAAAACTTCAGATCTCAGTTACTATTTTTGGTCTCGACCATCTTTCGATAACCTCTGTTTTTGCTGTATCCACATATATCCCCTCTTTTGAGATTATGTGACCCAAAAATGAAACTTTTTGAAGCCAAAATTCACACATGGTAAATTTGTCATAAAGCTTCTCATTTCTCAGGGTCTTTAATATAATTCTCAAGTGATCTTCATGTTATTCCTTGCTCTTTGAATAGACAAGAATATCGTCTATAAATTCTACCACAAACTAATCAAGATAGTCTCTAAAGACTCTATTCATTAAATACATGAAGATAGCAGGGGCATTAGTAAGACCAAATGGCATCACTATAAATTCATAGTGTCCATACCTTGTACAGAAAGCCATCTTTGGTATATCCTCCCTTTTGACCCTTAATTGATGATACCCTAAACAAAGATCAATCTTGGAAAAGTATTGAGCTCCGCGTAGTTGGTCAAATAGGTCATCAATGCGTCGGAGAGGATATTTGTTCTTGATAGTGATCTTGTTCAGTTCTCGATAATCAATTCAAAGTCTCATTGATCCATCTTTCTTCTTAACAAACAGAACAGGTGCTCCCCAAGGTGACGCACTAGGGAGTATGAACCCCTTATCAAGATTCTCTTGGAGTTTCTTCTTCAATTCCTGTAACTCAATTGGGGCCATTCTATAAGGTGTCTTTGAAATAGGAAAAGCACCCGGTATGAGTTCTATTGAAAACTCAACTTCACGATTCGGTGGAAGACCCGATAATTCCTCCAGAAAGACATCATCAAACTCCCGTACAATGGGAATATTCTTAATCGTGAGTTTCTCACAAACCATTTGAGATAAATAACCTTCATTTAGTGGAATCAATACCCATAAAATGGAAGAAATTTCCACTGGAAGGTTATGTTCATCCTTGCATCGATAGACGATCATAGATTGATCTGAATATGAAATGTGACTTCCCTTATTTGGCAATTTATATGAGCTCCATGTAGAGAAAGCCAATCCATGCCAAGAATCACATCAAATTACACTATAGGAAGGATCACAAGATTTGCAGGAAGCACTTTCCCACAAACTTCAATCGGAGAAGAATTATAAACATTTGATGCGACTTTTGTGACATTAGGTGTTGTCACAGCTAACTCAACATCTAATTGTTGAGGTAATACGGTGATACCCTTAGAAAATTCTTCAGAAATAAAGGAGTGGGTGGATCCAGAATCAAATAAAACATTTTCTACTCTAGAGTGGATGGTAAGTGTACCTTTCACCACATTGTTATCGTACTCCACATCGCTGAAAGAAATTGCATGGGACTTTCCTTTGTCTTTAGCCTTAAGAGTTTGTTGAGGTTGACCGTCATCATCAACCCTTGGATTAGGGCATTTATTGGCATAATGTCCCATGTCCTTGCACTTGAAACATTGAGGTGTAGTAGGTTCATTCTGTGTATCCCTTCCTTTGTTTGCATCATTAGACATCTTCTTCCCATCATCACGGCATTCAAATGCCCGATGACCTTCCTTTCCACATTTGAAACATTTACTTGTCTTTTTAAGACAACTCCCTCCATGTTTATTTTCACACATTGAGCATAAGGGAAAGCTCATATTCTTTTCAGTGTGATCTTTATATTTTCCTTTGAATTCCATTTTCCTCTTCTTATAAAACCCATATGATTGATGGGTTACTCCAATCTCCACCTCAACATTGAGAGCACATCGAACGATTTCCTCGTAGCTATTGAAGTCCCTTATGGCTAAGGCCCTTCGAAGTATTGGTTTTAAGACACTAAAGAATCGATCGATCTTACTCTCAGGTTGGATAATATTACCAGAAGCGTACCATGCATGTCTTGTAAAATTTGCTTCATAGGTACCAATAGATTCATCATCCTTTTTCTTCAGTTCAAGAAACTCTTTCAACATTTTTGTTCGAAGAATACGAGGGATGTACTTATTGAAAAATAAGTTCATGAACTCGTCCCATTCCATGGACTCAATTTCATCCCTTTTCCTCATATTCTTAATAAGATTCCACCATTGATCAGCATCACCTTCCTAACGATATACTGATAAGATGACTTTATCATGCTCAGAACATTGAAGAAATGAAAATATCTTTTCAGTAGTACTAATCCATTGTTCAGCAACTAATGTATCAGTAGACCCTCTGAATGAAGGTGGACGCTGCCTCATGAAGGATTCAACAGAATGTTGCTCCTTCCTTTGCTCGTTTGGAAGTCCTGCATGATTCATAGCTTGAGAAAGTTGTGTGGGCATGGCTAAAAGATTTTGCATTGCAGCCCCCATAACATTTGGTTGCTCAGGGGGACAATCATTGCATTGCCCGTCGCATTCCTCATTAACAAGGTTCCTTCGGGTTCTAGACATTGACTAAAACCAAGAAGAATAGTGTGAGCAACACCAATTATAATAGGAAAACCACATAATCAAGAATAAAATTTCACACTTAAGGTCTTATCAGATGTTATTCATGTCCATTTCTAAAACACTAAGATTGTGTTCTATGCTTAGACTTATCCTTAGGGTTCTTACTAAGGCTTTCATATCCTAGTGTCCAAAGGTTGACTATACCCTTGCTCTGATACCAACTATAACGACCCATACTTAACATACATTGTCATTACTATAGAATTGAAGCACAATTATTACAACATATAAAAAAACCAAGAAAGGACCGTATAGGTTTAGTGTCTTTAGAAACTGGGAAACATAAACAACTGGTTCATAAAGAATCTACTTTTCCTCCCATTTATTTCATCATATCTAGAGTCCCTTTTTGGAATATTCAACTTAACAACCTTATTCCTGACCTAGGGAAATAAATCATACAAAATTGTGAGCTCAAATTCACAGTAAAGGTAAACAAAAGAAATATCAGTCACATCATATACATAAGCACATAACTTTTGGAAATCTTAACCTGCAAAAGAGATCATAATTTTATAACATGGGATAAATAATAGTAGTGAAATGTAATCCCAATAATCATAACTTAAAACATGAATCTTTGTGGCATACACACATAATCATAGAGAATCATTTCTTATTAGTCAAGACTCATTGCCAAGACTATCTTAGTGGACAAAGTCTATTTCTGAACCGAGTTTACTCCCTGTTTCTGTCCTGTTTCACTGAACCGGTATAACCTACCATTCCAGCCATGTATATCTCATTAGATATAAAATATTTACCCAATGCATTGGAGGGAGATATAGGTCCCACCCATCTTATAATGATACCATTCTTATGTGTGCCACAAAATCTTAAATCATACCTCATTTCATAACCCATGTAATAAAAATGGGATTCTTAAACATCGTGACATCATAAAACAATTCATATAAGATAAAGGAATTCATAAAAATACAATTCCATCACAACATAATCAAATAAATGTAATAATAGGGATAGAAACAGAACCCTTTATTATCTTAGATGGAAAAATAATTTTGATAAAACACTTGAACTCCATTCTTGAGGAAAATATCCTTTCTGCTTCAAAAACACTTTTCCTTTCATAACATGTCATAAAATTCTAAACTAAAAGAAGTTGACTAAAAATAAACATGAAAACTTGTAAAGGATGCTTCTTGGAAATAATGTTTTAAAAATCTATTCATGCTGTATAAGTTAAAAAAACATTCTTCATACTTTTGTCGGAAAAGTCAAAAAGTACTTCGTACAAGAAAAGACAAAATATTCCTTACATATCCTTTACTAAAAACTCTCCGAAGGGTAAAATTGGATATAAAATATTGTAGAAGGATATAAATATTACATATTGAGGAAACATGGATGTGGATGATAAAATACACCCCAGTAAATACCAAAGTATAAACAATCTCGGATAAAAATGAGATTGTGATATTTTCCCTTACCTTAGGTCCAGTTTGCTTCGTAAGTGTCTGAACATCCTGTATAATGATTTAAATAATGTTATTGACTTATTCCAGAATCATACTTATTGTTATGATTTCATATATGGTCACATTCTTAGCTTCTTATTAGTAATATTTCATTACTACTTGTTATTCGGGTGTTTATTACTTTTTGTTCTTATGCGTGTTTTGTCGAATAAATTCTTATTATTCTCTTTAGGTTATAGATACCTCATTTCCAGAATGGTATTAGTGTAATATATATCATATTAATTCATTTAATTCATTTATATAATCATTGTGAAATGAAGATCATGTAGAACGAGTCGCATCACATCGTGGAGACAGTATTCCGTACGTACGCACGAGTGATGATACCATTCCTATGATATTGGAATTGTATTGGAGTGTATGTATACTATTTCAGAATCAATATCACTTTATAATAGTCATATATAGTCATTATTTACACCATTATACCCATCAAAGTAAGGTGGTGGGGGAAAATAGATTACACCACGGCGTGGAGATGGTATTCCGTACGTACACACGTGTTGTGATTTCTTTTTCCGTAGGATAGATAGATGGTGAAATAGGGTTGTTTCACACTTATAATAACATATCAGTATGTGAGTGATACTGATGTTATTAATTCATAATGAAACAACTAAAGAAGAAGAAGTAGAGGAAGAAATAAAGATGAAATAATCAGTAACGGACATTACCTCTTCTTTGAAGTGCTTCTTTGGGACCTCCTTTTAGGGCACTAAAATAGGTCTTTGAAGAAGCCCAGAACCTCTAGGATGTTTCTAGGGAAGTGTAGAGGAGAAATTGGCAGGTTTTGGCCGAGATTGAAGGCTCAATGTGGTGTGAGGAAGAGGGGGAGGAGGTTCCCTTTTACAAGGGAGGAGAGGGGAACCATTGGAATAACTAAAAATATTATTTTATTATAAAGTCCGATTCGGTTTTTAATAGCTCCGAATTGATATATTTTAAAGATAAGGTGGGTAGGGGTCTAAATACTCTCATCTAATAGAATTTAGACAAGTTTAGGTATCAATTTTAACCTTATCATTTAGATTTAACTTTAAGTAAGATAATTTAACTTTTACCATGTCTTTTTGTTTTCTTACACTATAAAGTTAATAAACGTACTATATCAAGCCAAAATAACCCCAAGTTGTTTATTATTAACATATATAACCTTATATAAGTCATTTGGCCGAACCCTATATTTTTAGGAATAAAATAACAATTAATAATATAATATTTGTTTCAAAAAACTATTTTATGTCAATTTTGACACTATTTAGTAATTGATTTTTGTGAAAATCATAACAGGAGGATTAGTTTGATCCAAGTTAATTATATCAATACTAACATGTCATATTAACCTATAAAATTAGTTTAATTCATAAAAAGTCTCAAATTACATTTATTTGGGTATTTATAACATCAATTATGTCAATATTTCATTAATAAAATAATTACTTCATCATCGTTGTGTTATAAATAAATTATATTATTTAATGTCTAAAAATTAAAAATAAAACCCCATTATGTAGGAAATCGTTTTATCGTTCTAATGAATATTTGTAGTCGAATTTATCTTATGTATAACCCCATATTAAAAATTATTTACTTATTAAACATTGATTTTAACTATTTAAACCCTTCTTTAAATAAATTAATAATAAATGTCCTGATCTAATCCAAGTGGGCCTAAATGGTCGTATTTTATTACTAAGGTTGTTTGTGGTCGAATTACACTTATCCAATATAATTAGGACATGTGTTAAGGTAATAATATCATTTTTACCCTTAAATACCCTATTTACTTTTAACCGTGGTAAAAAAAAGTAAAAAGTTACTATTCACCAAAAATTATTTTCATCTCATTGAACCACATTTTAGTCCTTGATATTAACCAGGTGTCTCGGATTTTCGAAATTCCACTCACAGAAGCTGTAAAATTAAGTTTTATGAAGAATTCGGTTATTTTAACTACCACTTAGTGGTTTCACTATTCATCAAAAATTGATAGTTTTCAGAAAAATACCAAAATTTCACCCTAGGCTAATTTAGATATTCCGAATCCAAAAATGAAGTCCATTTTAAAAAATAAAATTTATAAAGTTTCAAAAAGTGGTTATTACTATTCATAAGGGCTAGTTTTAATAATATTTTAATAGCATATCATTGTTTAGTGAAACTCGGTTTGACGTACGACGCAAGCTATCGAGGAAGGTCGCGGTAGAGTGTAAAGCAAGCCCAGCTAGTGTTGTGTGTAGTGAAAGATTCCTTTGATGATTTAAAAAGAGAATATTTCTCATAAAAGTCTCGGGTGTTACAACTATGATGAATATTTTACACTATTTTTTGCAAGGTAGTGATATACGATATTATGGAACACATATGTATGATTTTCTATGTGAATGGTTGTACCTATATCTCCACCATTTCATTGGGTAATGATTGATTTATCATGATAAAAGGGGTTGTAATGGTTATTGAACCCATATCCATAATGGGATTTTCCCCTACAATGGTATTGTGAGTGAACTTCGGAAATTGTGATGGTTTGGGGAGTGAACTCATTGCACTATGATAGTTTTGGAAATAATAATTGACTACTATAGAAATGATATTATATACTTATTTTTATTAAAATAATATCTTACATATTCCATTTTTATGTTCTCAAGGTTTATTTTATTTTATTTCATTATGATTCATGTCTTATAAACTTGCATGATTTATATTATGAATCATCATTATCATATTCGATATGAAGGGTCTAGTTTTCTAGGTCATGATGATGTTTTCATACACTTATTCCATAATATGTTGATCTATCCCTTGTTTACCAATATTTTTAATTTTATCTCAAAAATTATTATGTTTTCATTTCCTAGGTTATGATGAGTTGTTTTAGGTAGGGTCAGTCTAAGAATAGTACAATACAGGATGCTCCGTATAGTAGTTGTTGAGGATCATTCAAGAAATAAAATGATTTCAGGTCTAGTATCAAAAGGAACTATATCTTTTTACACTTAGTCATGTGTTTTTTAATGTATTAACTTTTCATATAAAAGGATGTAATATCTACTAATGATATGTAAGGGTTGTTACATTATTACATTATGTGTCCTATCATTGTGGGAGGGAAACATGGAATGAATATATTATTATAAGAATACATGACTGATGGGGTGTATACCAATAGTCACCACCCAATATTGTATCCTATATGGTTAGGGAGGAGACTATGGAAAAATGGTATTTCATTTCATTAACATTGATAGAATGGAGGTAACAATGTATTTTCAATAAATCCATCCTTAATAGATGACTAGATGGAAAAAAGGTCGTGAATGATTTCTGGTTACCCTTATATATTAATACTCATAGTGTTATCCAATATAGATCTAATTAATTTCAACCCAAGACCATATTAAATATCATGAAATACACTCTGTATACCTCATTATTTTTTATTAGTATTATACGTGGAACATGATCATTCTTAGATAAAATAAGGAAATTTAAGGCATCTAGTTCAGGAATGTTTGAGTTAATTGACATATTGGAATGTTATTCATTGTAATTTAACACAAATAAACCTCATATATGGCTTTATTAAGGATATTATGTTGAAATATCATCAAAACACCTATATGATTAAGTAATCACCAAAAACATATCTTTATAGAACATTTTTCTTTATTCCATATTTGGTTTCAACCATTTAAATTCATGTACTGTTTCATTAGGAATTTTTATAATTTTATCCAGTAAAAACTAATTACATAACTAAGATTAAGATTTTATTATTCTGATGTTTATAAAGATTCTATAAATTGGAATTTTTTCCTATCCAAAACGGTGTGCCTTACTTATAGGTAAGTAATTATAATAAAATTTTTCACGTAGGACTAATGTTACCACCAAATGCTATGAAATCACAATGGACTAGTTCTAATTACACATAAATTACATATGACTATATATAATGGATGAGAGTACTCAAGTATAATATAAAGTTAATTATTATAGTTGAACTCATCATAGTGATATAAATCCACAATTGATACCCATTATCATAACTGATTATTCTCATAATCCATCAGCATGTGTGAAGGTTCCATATAACTGTGAGGCATACATGTGTTATGAATGAAAAATATGGATGTTTATAAATTTTTTAACATTCATGTATGTTGTTTTTAGTCACAAATTTACCTTTTTAAATGATTTACCTAATTTATAAACCATTATTCTCTTACATAGAAATATTCCATTTCCTATTTTATTTTTTATGCTGAAATAAATCCAAACATACAATGATCAGAAATTTTGATCTAAATACCATTTTATATTTATGATATTTAAAATTAAATAATTTAAAAATAATTATGGTGTAAAATATTTATATTCACTATATAATTATTTATCAAAGGAAAAAAATTTAGAATATCATTAAAATTAAGTTTTATTGTTTTAATAACCCATTTAATCATTAATGGATAATGTACATGACTTACTCCCTGTTCGAGTTTCTAACCACAACATTATAGGGAATGGAAATGTTTTTTGGGGAATCCTTTTCACTTGATTTGTGAAAATCTTTATTTTACAAGGATATCCCAATTCTATCTTTTTGATGCACGAAGATAGTTTTCCCCAAAATTGAGTTTTATTATCCAAGGGAGGAATGTATCATAGATCCAGTTGTATCAACCATGGAACACACTTTTTATTGGAAAAACCATATAGACTGAATTAATACAATATATACATTTAATCAAGAAGTTCAATGTAAAACAATGGTTTAATATAATATATATTATTATGTATCATTTCATTAAAATCCTCATATTGTTATGTGTTTTGATATAATCTACATCATTTATAATACATTAATAGACTATATGGAAGTAAATATTATATACGATTTAAGACCACTCTAATTTTTATTAATATTTTAGAGGATTATTATTGGGGCCCTAACTTTTTTTATAGATATCACTACTTCACCTTGGACCAAGGATCATCTTAAGACATTTCCAAAATTCATAGAAAATTATATTTAGATTTAACGAGAGATTTTATAGATCCTATAATTTATTGTTATTATGGCTCTCCAACTAATTAAAAATAATTCAATTATTAATCATCAAATGGTAAGCTATAAATGAATATTCTAAGAGATTTTAGCCAAATAAAAAATATCAATATATATTTTGTCCCATGTATAGTTTAAAATTGGTTTTTCTATGTTGGTGTGTTTAGTGGTACAATAGGATAAGAAATCATTGGATCAAATATCTGGAAATTTATCCTCAACATCCATTTTTATAAGTATATTTGATAAAATTGTTAAATGACTATATATATAATTTTAGTTCTATTATAGTGTTATGAGTGGTTTCAATACTTACTATACTTCACGTAAAAACTTTTCATCTACTTTACATAGAAATTTGGTTAATTACTTATTAGGATAAATGAAAAAAATTTGATGATATTGCATTTTTTAAAATAACTGAGGACTATTTTTCCAATCTCCCTTAGATTCTCAACCTCACCACGCAAGGTATCAAATCTGTGGAAGTTAGCATACATTTTCATAATAAACCTTTTATATGATTGAATATGTATGTGAAATATAAACCACATATATAAAAGTCCAATAGTATTTTATAATCTTAAATAACTATGTATATTGATATATAAAATATTCATGGATTTTATATGCATGATATTTATTTATGAACATTGGGTAATTCCAAATTATCGAGGCTAGGAAGTAATCTTATAGCATGGCCTAGTTATTGAGTTTTATAATAGTTAGATGAGTTCCAATAGTTTCTTCAAAGAAATATTAAGTTAATGTAATGTCCTCTTATCCTTATATGAAACTAAGAATAATCCTATAAAAATATCACTTGTAGAGTGATTGTGTATATTATGGGTCATTTAATGGGTTGTTTTTTTGAAGTAATTTAAACAAATATTTAATTTTAGAAAAATTCAATGGTTGTGACTGATATGGTATATAATCTAATATTGAGGATATCTAATTTTTTGATTGAGTATATTGAGGGTGGATATATTATTCTTATGTTTCATTCAAATTTTTTTCATCAACATGGTTAATTTCATTATAGAAATGGGACACTACACTTTGATGAGCTTCATGGATGGTCACCTCATTTCGATTTTGGGTGGAGAGGGTAGTATCCATGTTAGCTAACACATCATATTAGAAAATATATAGCTAAATTATGAATAACATGGATTAATTTTTTGAAACATAGACCATTTTATGTTATGTATAATCAGGTTGGTTACTTAGATTCCATATTATGACATAACATTCCCTATTAATTTTCATAAAAAAACAATGATTTTCCTCTATTGTGGAGATTCACGATCAATATTTAAATTTCCATATCTAATTCCCTTATAAATACTTGGATTATGATTCATTTTTATTATGTCCTTCAAAAATAATAATTGAATATGGTAGTAGCACTATTATAATAGAAGTGAAAAGGTCCCCATGAAACAACTAAATAATTTTATACCCTAAATATTTTTACAGTCACTCTCTAGGAAGCTCCATAGAAGTAAATCTTATATATCAAATAGTCTTTATTTATAAACAATATATCATATTTTTGGTAACTTCATATTGCGAGGTAATGCCTCATATCTATGATGACTGGATTAGAAATTTCCAGTTGTCTTCCCGTCTTCTTATTCCGAGGTGAATAATTTAATATTAAATATATATAATATGACACTCCATCTTTCAAGAACAATATTTTTCATCAGAAAATTGATAATATATTTTAGTTCATTAGTGAAGATGACCAAATTCATATCAATAATATTCACGTACTATTATATAGTCTAGATCACAAAGATCGATTTGTTATTTGTCTTCTCGACTGTACTATATTTTTTTATTTGTTGTTAGAATCATTTGAATTTTTTAATATAAAAAATTTTATATTCCATCATCATTCTTATAGAAAATATATATTCCTATTGTCCATTATATATAATCAAATAATTGATTAATGTTTTTTGTTATATGAGTTGTTATTGAACTAAAGGATGTGATAGTTATTGCATTAAGATATTAAATTACCATGAAAATTCATTTCTAATTTCTAGGTTACATAATTTTTCATCTTTTTTAGGATTAGAAATAATTTTACATTGATTTTTATAATAAATCATATTCTGTTTTAAATTCACTCTTAGAGACCTCTTAATGTATATAGGTTATAAGAATGGGAATGTAAAAAAATTTCATTTCTCTTATATAAGTCAGTACTTTTAACTGAGTGATGGAACAATAATAGAAGTAACATTATAGAATTGATTAAATATATGAATTTTAGTTTGATTATATTTATTACATGTCTCAATTATATAGTAAACACCACTTTTTGTTTATTGAAATGATGAAAAACCCAGATATAATTAAACTCTATGCCTTCCATGGGGAACTCCACTAGTTATCTAATTATGTGTTTGAATATGTTATCTTTCACTCATTGATTGGTGAATTTATGATTCTTCATTTTGATGGTAATTTGGTTAATAACTATATACCCATTAAAGTGATTTAAAAAAATAAATTCTTCTGGTATAGATATATATATTGGTTTATATCCATCATTCCCTTTCAAGAAAAAGTAGGATCTAAAACTAGAAAATTCATTTTTCGTGAATTTTTTGGTGAGTATAGTAAAATAATAACATAAAAATGGTGTATGAGGACCAAAAAACTATAAAAAAACTCAAATCTATGTGATATTTTTTTACTAAAAATATATGATATTAATCATCCCAGGGAAAAGTTTTCTTGCATAATTTTTCTACTCAAACAATAATAATACCAAATGTATATGAGTTTTTTCTTATCCTGAATTGTTTATATCCCAGATTTTTTGTGGGTAGTCCTATATATTGAATTTATACCTATGAATGTGGATCTATTTTTGTTATATTATTCTAGTAAAAATCATCCATGTGTTATTTATTGAAGGTAATTTATTTACATATATATTTAGAAGCCAAGGATAAATGGATTGGCATGGATTAGGTATCTACACTAGTAACAATATATACATGTATGATATCATTAAAATATATTATAATTTTTTTCAATGAATGTAAATCCTTACTAAGTTCTTCTTCATTTAGATTAATACAATTAAACAGTTACATATTTTTATTATGTTTTTAATGAAGCTTATTTCTATCTATATTCTTACTTAAGTGTGTTAATTTTAATGGTTTATAAAGGGTATTTCCAATCTATATATATCATATTAATGGTGGGGACGGTTCCCAATCCCTTCTACTTATTATATTGATTCTTCCTTAGGTAAAAAATATTTTTATTTGTTCTTAATATGTATATTTCATTCCAGAATTATGGTATATGTGCACTATATTGTTTTCTACTCACATGAGGAATATGGAATGATTTTCTCCGTTTTTGATAGATAGAGTGGGTAATATGACAATTTATGGCTACACCATTTAAAAGAAAAATGTATCCACGGGTTCTCTCTCCTTTTCTAGGAGAACAATGTGATGCCCTTGGTCTAACATTACATGTTTAATGGGATGAAAAGGATATATGAAATATTACATAAAATAATTCCATATACTATCATATGATACATCTAATCTATTAAATGTTTACTCTCAGACTATTCCATACATTCGGGATTTAATTACCTCTCTGATGTACTAGGTAGTTTCAATGTACTACGTTTTGTACGGGTCAAAAGAGGAAACTTCGCTTCAAAATATACTTTTATTCTCATTTATTAATTACTTCATGAAATGGATGTAAAATGATGGGAATTATATGAATTTCTATACCTATGTTATAGATAATATAGAATTTAATATTGAATCCTTCATGAAGTCCCAGAATTGTTTTTAGAGATATGATACAAAAATTTGATTTCATTATAGCCATTCCCAAATGTCCCAAATCACTCTTCTCCTACCTGTGGATTGTTAATACATATGAGGATTGATCAGTTTGTATTAATTTTATATGTTAAATAGTTTGATATAGAGTGATATTAATTCCAAAAACTATTATACACTATGACTTAACAAAACTTCAAATCCACAAACATAAAATATACATTAAGGGTTCTGATATTAACTAGTATACTATTCTATAGTATTTTCCATAATGAAAATAGTTGTGATTATCCACTGAATTCATTCTCAAAACTATATTTACATTCTAGTTAAGATACATCTTATACACATATGGTTTAAAATGGATTTGATGGGGGAATCTATGACTTCCATAGATAGAAAAAGATAATTGAATATTTGGCATCATGAATTTAATATAGAATGACTATTTAGAATGTAATAATTATGATCTATAGGCCTAGGTAAAGAACCATGAACTATCATACTAGATTGAGATACTAAATGGTTAGTTTATATTATGTACAACATCATTATATTATATGGTATTGATTCATATGTAGAATCATTCCTAGAATATATATATTGTAAGAGGTCTTATGTTCAGAAATGTGATGATACTTTTGTGGGGTGGTCCTCTAGTCAAATTATATATGGATAGGTTAAGTAGGGAATTGGATTTGAATGTTTTTTCTATCAAGATATTTCAATATCCATTAATATATTTGTTCCCTAGATTATAGGGTCTAGAATGGTTCCATGGTTCCATCATGTTTCTCAGTTGTGCCGTAACATACAATTTCAAACAATGTTATTCAATGTATTGGGGAGAATATATTTGAAATAAGTCATATTAACCTTCATAAAAATTAATTACTAGGTTATCATCAGAAAATGGACACATCCCTTCTTTACATGATGTTGGTAAATTTTAGTGGTTCATATCCTCTAGATTTTTAGTTCATAAAATCCTTGATTGTTTGGGAAATCATTGGGAGTCTAAGTTTATCTACCTCATTATCCATAGTGAACAGATGATGGCTTTATATACATTTCAAATAACTTGATATTAAATATGTCACCACATGGGATATGAATGAATTTATGTCCCCAAATCACTGATTGTGACAACTCAAAAATGTAACCTATACAAGATTGACATCATTTGAAGAAATAAATGTCAATAATCGATGCACCACTACATAGAATTTCATGAAATTATTTTACTTTTTTATAGAGGAAAATAACCATTTTTTTTATTTGTTTGTATAGGACATACAATACTACTTCACCATCATTTGAAATTTTTTGGAATAAATTATTAATGAAGGAGGAATATTTTATAGTGTACCGCAACATCCTAGGCTAAGGGTAGTATTTGGGTTGATCATTTAAAGTATCCTCATATGTACTTTTGACATCAATTAATATGATAAAATTGAACTAAAATATAAAGACAATCAATCCATATAAATATTTATAATGGAATGTTTTTTTTTGAATTAAAATGTATGTCTCCTCTACTCTATGTAAGAATATATAGTGTTGGGGTTATTGATAAAATATTTATATTATTGAGGATAATTAATGGGTGGCTTTGATACATGAATCCTATCTAGTTTTGGTGATGGAAATAGTGATATAACATCAATAAATTTAATGTTATCTACATTGGATTTGTCCCCCCATTTATTTTGTTATGAAAGTGATAACTGATATTTCTACTTAGTTTGATGAATTATTTCCTTGATGTGTTAAGTTGTATAAAAATATTCTTATAATCCTATAAGAAATTTCTATGATATTATCATTATAGATAACTAATCAATTTATTTTTTAAGAATATTTATATGAGATTCTCATTTTGTAATCGTACATTAGGGGAATGCATAAAAAACATTCTTTTAGTGACAAAATTTACATCTCTTTAACCATATATCATCTTAAAATTATATAGTTCGTAAATATATATCATTATAGTAATTCAATTTAATCACAAAAATTACTATTTCTACAAGTATTTCTTGAAGAATACTAATTCACGTTATAATTTATATTACTACACAAAAACCATTCCCTTAATTTTTTTAATAAAACCACTGAGTTTTTCAGCCTTATATTCCATAAGGTTTACTAAAATTTGGTCGTCCAAAAATAACACTAGGTGTGACTATTCAATATATATCATTTATCATTAAATGATGAGAAATTATCATTATTATTTTTAGTGGATAAGGAATCAAATCATGAAATTTTCATTATACCTTTTTTTATTGCATATATGATCCATAATCATCTGTCAACTATAAGTAAGATGTAAGAGATTCATTTATTATATCAACTACAATATAGTTTTCAATATGTGTTGGAACACGTACATAGTGACTAACCTACATTAAAGATACGTGGTAGTTTAAGTGTGAAAACTTTTTTCTCAATAAGGGAAGATACCAAAAAATGGATTGGTGTTGTATATATCCCAATGAATGTGCATGCTCTACCCATGATGGAGGATATTTACCTTCCACCCAAGGTGGACAACCTACTATAGTATAATCCTCATAATTGATGTTCTCAGGGTTATCTAAAAATCCTTATAGACTCCAAAATTAATTTACAATTTCATTTTAATTTCATTATAATATATTATAGGTTCCTCCATATTTGAGAGTATCTCAATGAACATGGGTGGGGGTGGGATTGAGTAAAAAATTATCCCTATTACCTTATCATTATTTTGTTAACCTTATTTATCTAGATATTTAAATTACTAATGGAAACCCAAATAATTGGTATTCTATTAACACGGAATACACACACTTTCTCATAATACTTCAGAGTGATTGATATTTTTGGATTTGTTTGTTATCTCAACTTATATCATTACCACTATTGTTTTTATAGATATTGGTAGAAAATTTTCCCATGGTAAATATAATATAGGTACTCATTATTTATCAATATAAATGAAATAGGGGTACTTATAATGATCATAATACTAATTATATACAATGTTTTGATTGGGGAAAATTTTTAACAAACTTGATGGGTGATTAGATTTGGAACCATTATTAAATTCTTCATTTTATGAGTGTTATATTTTTATAATTTGTTATCAAATTAAACAAGACAAATAATCCAAATGTATTCCACTCCAACATCTATAAAATATTAACGAATAATATATATTGGTTTATAAAATTCTTACTAGGGTTCCCAAAACATTGTAAACACTAATTTTATTTAGGGATGTTCTATGACTATTGAATCCAACTACACCATTAACTATAGTGTTGGTGGGGATGGATGTTTAGAAAAAAAATCCATATTCATGTGGTATTAAAATATCCCCATGATTTTTTAGCTATACATTTTATCATTACATTTTTTCATAGTAATGTAAAATTTACAAAGGGTATTTTAATAGAGGTATGTTAAATTTTAATGAACCTATCAAATTATCTTCTTCCACTATTAGTAAGAGAACTTATCTCCCCCATAATAAATGATAAAAAATATAAATAAAAAAATAGATGCATGATAACGTTTACAAGATTCCCTAACACTAGGAAGTCTTAAAAAAGAATAAAACTGTACATATTCAGTGAATCAAATTCATTTGTTTCACTCATTTTTTAAGGTAAATTCATTTTTTCTATACTTACCGTATAGTCTTATTACCCTATAAATGTAGACAAATAACTACTCTGTCTCAATTTAAAAGAGCACACTGCACATTTAAGTGTTTCATTATCTTTCCTTGGAAAAAAATATAGATTAATTCAATGAAAGTGTATTAATAATCTCATTTGTTGTACACATGATAAATATCCATAAAATTCCAAGATATAACATTTAATTCCTCTTTCTTTCGCATCTCCTTAATTCATTTAATTTCCCAATTCCCAATCAAAATAAAATTTAATCTCCATATTTCATTTATATAGAATGATATATATTTTATTACTATAGAATCACCATTTATCTCACAATTTAGATATTCAATTTGTCTTCACAGTGATGAGATAATTCTTTCATAATGTTCAAATAAATATGAGAAGACAATCATCAAATCAAATCACACTAAATAAAAAGATGGTTCTTTGAATTAGTAAAAAATATAATTTCCATGACGTAAAAATGCAAGTAGTTTTTATAAAAATAATATTAAAACATTATTAATAATCATTAATTATAATATATAGAAGAATATTTAACATAATAATATTAGGTAATTTTTTTGTTAGAAGGAAAAGGCTTCATTTTTTAACAGAGATTGGTTTTAATTCAATATATGGTTCTATATAAAACATTTGCATAAAAAATTATTGAATTTTAATTTCATAAAATGAACATCATTTTTGAATTCATACATTCAAATTTATCATATGGTGATCTTTTGGGATATTTCTAAAATAATTGATTTTTGTGAATAGTGAAAATGTTATTTTTTGTATAATAATAATTTATTTTAATTAAAATGTAAAAAAATAATTTTAATAATATATCAATGTAAAAACAAAATTATAATTATATGTAATAAAATTATTTACATTCTAATCATCATTATACATAATTTTTATACATGTCATTTTTTTAGATTTAGAATAATTTTATCAAAAAAAATATTTTAGTTACGTCTGGTGATTTTAAATAAAAAATGACTTCTTATACTTCTATAAATTGAATCATAAATATGGATTATTTATTTGGAACTATGAGGATCATATTATAGAAATATGACCCTTTTTTGTTCATTTTGAATAATATCCAGGGTAAATATTTACCACAATGGTAAGATTGAATCATTAAATTATATTTAAACATAATATGATGAATAAAACAATATTAACCCTAAAACATTACATTAATCAATAGGATGATTGTAGATTGACAATTACCATCCAATATTATAATTTTTGGATAAAATTTCATTAATTATTTGAAAATGATAGATATTATTTTATGTAATGAAAAATACTAAATGAAACTCTGTTTATTTTTATCTTATCATATACATTAACACTATAATTAACATAAGTTATTAATTAATCGTTATGGTTATTTAGATCTAAATTAAAATAAATTTATTATTTTAATTTATTTTAACTTCTTTTTTCGTTAAATAATTATCTTAAATGCCTATGAAATAATGAAATAATTCTAGTTCAAGCCATAAAAAAATATGTAAATGATTTTAAAAATGATTAAAGTAATGGGGTTTGGGTGAGTAACATAATAATGAATAGTTTAATATATAAATATATCATATTAGGAATGTGAAAAACATATATATTATAATTTTCCAAATATATTTTTTTCTTTAATCTCAAATTAAATGACCACTTAAAAAATTACATTAATGATTTTTTATAATAATCTATATATTATTAAGAGATTGAAAATTCAATAAAATCATATCATCTTCTTAGTGAATGGGATATACTGAAACATATCATTCATTGTCCATTTATTTGTCACGTGATCATTTAGAGTGGCTATCTATACCACATAATTATGAAAAACATTAATGCAACCGTAATTGTCGAAAGGGCTAATAGAGGGGTGGGTGGTTAAATGAAAAAGATAAATGTGAAAACATCACTCAAACATGTCCAATATTAACTAAATAGTACTACATAAAAAAATAATCATCCGATATTTTAAATATATCATTTTGGGACAACATTTCCTTGAAATTTAACATATATTAATTTATTAATTTATGTAATTCTATGACTTCCCCTCGCATAACTTATAAAAGGGAACCTACCCTCATTTCTTCCTTACACATATTGAACACTAGTTTCTTGAAAATTTCTACCCAAATAGCTTCCCAACATCCTTCCATAAATCAAATAGTTATTATATTCATAATAATACCATACACTCATTGAGTAATTTATAATGAAAATTGGTTATTAAAATATGTTTTGTGACTTTTAACTATATTTTTTTAGTGGACCTATCATCCCAAGTTTCCATAATAACACAACTATTTTCAAGGTTCAATATTCGATAAAAATAGATATGTTATTTGTATGGTTTGTAAATAATCCAATACAACACAATCCACTAGAGAAAAAAACTTGGTATGGTATAAAACAAGTAGGATATTCCCTTTTACTCATGAATCACTATTAAAAAATTCAATAGTGTGTGCGCACACTCCTACCACAACTAGGGTAATAAAATATTTTTGTATTAATATTTTCTACTTTTGATTCCCTTTAAATTTACAAAAATATATTTTTTTGAAAAAAAAATCCTCAATTTACTAACTTGAAGTTGGTAAGAAAATCAAGGACATTGATATTGAATTCAATATGATTTCCCATTCTTATTATCCTAATATGATTCTCCCATTTCAATTCTTCAAAACTGAATTCAAAATATGATAAATGTGACTCTGTCATAATAATATTGAGTCAATTCATAATTCCTTCTTTATTAGTCCAAAAATCACAATAATTAAAACCTGATCTGATTATCTATCCCAATACGATTTCCATCCAAATACAACGATAAAAATAATACAATAATCAATAGAATATGACGATCCATTAAATAAATTTTCAATAGTTTAACTTCTACTCCAATGGCCCGAAGGCCTTCATTTTTTATTTTTTTTGATAATCCACCTTTAAAGGGGTGATTTGGAACCCTTACAAGGCCGGTAGGTGTAAGAATCACATGGCATGTAGGCCTTAGAGGAATTCATTGCCCTTAGGCTTCAAACATTATATAAAACCCAGACTAACTACTTGGAACTGCTCCTCCCCAGCATCTTCAACGTGAAATCAGGTCTCCACCTTGGCATTGTTGTTCGGCTAGGCTTTCTCATGCATGAACATGCTTGTCTTGATGGCAGGTCCCATACCCTCTCATTATTGCAATCCATTTAGCTTCTTCTTTGGTGAAAGCTCTTTTCTCCTCCTCCTTCTGAAGCATGTTCCTTGTAGGTTGTCTGGTTTGCATCTACACTTTATGGTGGCCCGAAGGCCTTGAGGTGGCCCGAAGGCCTTATTGTCTCGAAGGCCTAGGTGGACTGAAGGCCTTAAAGGACTCGGAGACCAAATCAGTTGCCTGAAGGACCAAATGGGGGCATATTTCCGGATGCTCCAGTGCAAACAGTGCCTGCTACAGCACCCGCTACAGTACCTTCTACAGTTCTGAACATTTCCTACTACAGTACCTGCTATAGTACTCAGAAATTATCCCCCACCTGGATTTGATCCGGGGTCTCTTGGATTCACTTAAGTAGTCCTCATCAACTGGGCTAAGGCTCATGTGCAAATAGTTTTACTTCTCATTTCACTTCTCCCCATCAAAACCTCTTGAAAAAAAAGGCTTAATACAAAAACTAATTTGTATACGTTAAGCATTAGATGTTCTCTCCCCTCTTTGGTGAACATTACACCCTTGTCAATCATTGAAATATATGATGTTCTTATCCTCTTTTATAGGAAACCCAGAAGTAGTTTTGGTGGGAATCCTAAAAAATATTCCCACTCAAAAAAAGTACAAAAATACTTATTTTCATTTGATTTCAAGGGTATTTATAAATTTTCCAACAATTCTTGAATATTCTACAATATTCTTCTATCATCGTCACTTCTTCTAACATTATTTTTTATTTTTCTGTTTAATTTTTATTCTCCATTTTTATTGATGAAAATGATTCTTCCCAAAGAAAAAATTTAACTTTTGATTATCATTATGATTTGTCTCATTACGATGAGGAAAAATGTAATATAATTGATTTTTCTTCATATCTTCTATTGACCCAAATGAAAACAAATAAATTCAACCCCTTTTAAAAGATTAACTACATTATTGATCAGCCTATAAATGTTCTCTTTGTATTAATCACCCCATTCATTCCATTTACTTGCATTCATTTGTTCCAAATTATTTTTCCTTTGATTATGATAACATTATGAGTCTGATCAGTAGCTTTTTTCTCTTTTAAATTCAACATCACTGAAAACCCATTTCTATTTAACTTTACTATCCGGAGATTTGTTTATTTGGGATTTTAGTCAGAATAAAAACTAGAACCTTTGTTTTTGACATTTTTCAGAACCGTCCCCAGACATTATGAATCCAGTGAACCTTTTATAATAATAAAAAACATTCACCTTCACTAGTATTTATCTTCTTTAGACAACTTCTTATATCATTACATTCTCCAAAACATTGAATAAAGTGAAGATAATCTTCAATATCATCTTACTTAAAATTAGATTCTATTATAACTTCCCATCTGTTCTAGTAAGAAGATTTTTTTCTAACTCAAACTATATTCAATTTTCTAGAATTTAATTGGCCTCAGTATGACTAGAATTATTATGATCAGACAGAATAAGATCTCCATACTATATTCTATTTCCATCTAGATATATTCAATTTGTCTATTATTTAAAAAATCTATTTCACTCTCTATTTTATTCATAAATATTACCTATAGGTTTTACCACTAACATATGATTTGTGAGAATTCCAAAATAGAAATAAATCATCACATTTGAATCGTAGTCATGCTGACTATAATTCTCCTCTAATACGATCAAACTGATCAAACCATATTTAGAGTGAATCTGATGACCATTTACTTTCAACAACATTCTTCCTCAATATGATCAACCTTTTCAAGAAATTGACAAATGATTAGTTAAATATGATTTTCTATCAGATTAAAATATAGAGTGAGGTGGTTTACCTTTCTTCTCAAACATTCTTTTCTTCTTAAAAATCATGGAAAACAAAATACAACACCTTAAATATGATCATCCATATTTTCTTGGTCCAACTAATCTCTCCATTTGATTTTTTTTTCAACCAAGATTCATAAATCACTGAAATTTGTACCTTAATCAATGGATTAATTATCAATATTTATATTATTACCTAATCTAACACAATGTAAAAATCAAGAATCTTGGAAATAAAACTCATGTTGTAAAAAATAATTCATTATTAAAACCTTTTTAATTAGTTCAATGAAAAAGTGCTCATATTGGGTGAATAGATTCCAATGTTCTTTCACAGGATATAGAAAAAGAAGTGGGTTAAAGTGGGTATGAATACCATAAATGTAGATGAAAAAATCCAGACCATTGAGAATGGAATTTATACAAATGTTGTAGATTATTTCAAGGATTTATATGCTGTTGATGTGGTGTATAACACGCACAAAATGGTGGGAAACACTTTTTCAAGCATATAGGAGTCCGAAAATAATTCTCTTACCATAACCCCTTCTAATGAAGAGGTATAAGTATCCCTCTAATCTCTCAACCTGGAAAGTGAAACCAGTATCGATAAATTCAATAATAATATCATTATTTTTTACTGGGAAAAACAATAGGATGAAAAATTTATTGTAATCAAATAATACTTCAATCTTGACTATTCTCCTAATGGAATAAACAAAAATTCTGTTGCATTGAAACCAAAGGTGGAAAATGTAGTTGAAATTAATAATTTTAGAATAGTGCCTCTTGGGAATTAAATTAATATACTTATTTGTAACATAATGATGACCAAAATACAAGGGGTTATGAATGAGAATATCACACCAGTCCAATATAGATTTTTTCCCATTAGAAACATTCACAATTTTCTATTTTTTCTTTAGAAAGTGTGAATATAATGAAAATAAAATCATGTCATGGGAATTTTGCATAGAAAAATGACATATCCAAAGCCTTAGACACTCTCAAATAGAGCTTCCACTATTATATCCATTAGATGTATGGGTTCTCGAATGCCTTTATTAAAATAATTAGTGAAATTATTAGATCCTCAAGGATATCAGTTCATATTAATGGAAGTCCCATGGGCTAATTTCAGTGTACGATGGGTTTTAGAAAAGAAACCCCCCTCAGGTCTCTTATTTTCAATTGCTGGAGATTATTAGAGTATATCCATTATGGATTTATCTTGTATTGGATTATTTAATACAATTAAATATGGTAGAGAAACTTTCACAACATCAAATCCTCCATATATGGATGATATCCTCCATTTTTTCAAGAATTAAAGGGGAAACATATATGTTATCAAGGCTATATTCTCAAACTATGATGAATTTAATGGTCAATACTTTAGCTAGGAGAAATATTTCACTATTTATTATGATCGAATCACAATTTCAAAGCAAAATAGGGTTACTAGAACTCTAGGATTTTAAATGAACTGTCTCCCCTTTAATTATCTTGGCCATCCAATATTCTAAGGGAATGTGAAGAGTAAGTATATTGAGGGAATATTCTCATCAATCATTAATGAATTTTCTAGATGGAAGGGAAAATCCATTTCACATGCTGAAAGGGTGTGTCTTGTTAACTAAATCATCAAATCTATGTTTTTTTACTCCTTTCACTTTATAGGTGGATGATGAATCTCATCAATGGTTTTCAACATATGATACAAAATTTCTTATAGAGAGGATTAGTACATTAAAGGAAGCTAATAACTGTTCCCTAAAAGGACTGTTTAAAACCTATAGATTTTTAGGAACGTAGAATCAAAGATCTCAGAATATTTAATGAGGGAATAATTAATATGTTCACCTTAAATTTACTAACTTGTGATGATCCTTATTTTTATTTCTTGGAACGTAGGTTCAAATGGGGGGTTTTGAATGGAAATCAATCCTATCTTGCATCATCTGTATGGTAATCCATCAAATACTCTATTAATGAAATTATGAAAAATTCACTGTGGATAGTGAGTGAGTAATAAAATCTCAATTATTAGAGGACTCCATCAATGGATATCTCTTAGTACACAACTAAAACCCTCACAACTAAAGAATATTTACACTATTTAATTTATATCCAAGAATAACTATGCATATTTGATTAGAACCTAATTTGTCCTGGAAATTCAATCCTATAATTTTGTGGACCTTGATTCCCTGATTTGGAGACCCAATATTAATATTTGTTTCACATTTAAGAAATACTCTTTGATAAAGTGTTATGTCTCCAATCCACCACCATAGTGGCTCCTTAATCTTAAGTTACCCTTCATACAACTTATAAGGTTTGTCTTTTTTTGGAAGATTTAGGGAAAAAGAATGCCTACTCAGGATCAATTAATGAAAATTAGACATCACATTATCTCACCTAGTCATTTATGTCTAAAAGCTAAAGATAAACTTCATCATCTCTTTTTGGAGTGTGCATATTCTCAAATGTCATGGAGGTTTTTTAGCTTTATCTTTCTCATTGATTTATATACATACAGGAAGGTTCGTGAGCTTCGGGTACATATCTCCATGGCTATTCTTAGTGGGAAGATTCAGAGCCTTCTACTGGCTCCCACTACCTCTGTATTTCCCTCTATCTATTCGGAAATGAATTCCGCACTTTTGGACAATGTGACACTTATTGTAGGTGAAATCATACTACACAAGCATATGCGGTGCATGAAGATGAGAAAATTTGGTAAGGGACCATACAAAACACATGTACTTATCTGGACATCTTGAGGAAACATGGTGTAGTAGTATGAATGAGTATTCCATTAATGAAGAAGTAAATTTGTTGGATTATTCTTCTATCCTCATGGATGAATGTGAATGTTGAATGGGACACTTCATGAATGCCCAGACCATTGGGATTTGTAGGTGTATTCCATACATATCGTGGTTTTTTCCAGGGTTGTTTTTTTCTTTCATTGGGATTACATCTTCTTATAAGGTAAAACTTTCGTCTATAATATATGCCATAATAAATGATGGTCATAGAAACTGGAGACCTCTATAGATTGAATCGCATAAAAAACATTATATACAAGCTCTAAAAACAAGGACTATAGATATCACTTGAGAATAATTCCTTTTTGGATTTAATGTCAAAAATAGTGGGACCAACATCTGGTCATGGTCTTACATGTTTTTAGAGAGGAAGATCATGTTTCAGATTCATTTTCAAAATAGAAAATCATGGAGATGATCTCTTTATGGTTCTACTTTCCCCTCAACATTCTGAAAAATGTAGATCACTCACATATACATATAGTTATGTAATCCCATTTATGAAAATATCCCATGTATCATTATCAGCCTTTGAATTCATTCTAATAAATTATAATGTCAACTTTTGTTGGTCCAAGACTTTCTTGGTTAGAATATTCTTTGACTTTTCATTACTAAATACCTTGAAAGACATTTCCCTAACAAAATTTTTTAGATTATTGTATCTTTGTCCCTTCTCATATCATATGCAATTAGAGTTCTATGAAAATCATATAATGATAATGTTTAAGGATCTCTAACTTCTAGAAAAGAAACTTTTTCATCAACTAGTCCGGAAGGATTCTCAAAATCATAACAAGAAATGTAGAACCATATTACTTTTCACGAAGAAATATTATAGTGTAAATAATTTCATTCACCTTGGTAATGAAGTCCCTGATAGACTCATAATCACCCATCATTAAATCATTAAACTTCAATAAAAAGATTTATAATTTTTCCCTTTTCACATTTAGATTTCCATTATATGTGTTTTCCAATTTGTCTCATATACCTTTGGCTATGGAAACTCCTCTTACATTAAGGAGTTCACTTTCAGAATGTGGTGATAATATCTCCTTTTTTCCCTTCCATCAGTCACTAAATTCTTCTTATCAATAGTTGTAAGATAGATAATATAATCAAAAGGAATGAACCCATATGTTTTAGGTTCAAGAACATCATATCTAATAGACATAACAAACAACAAAATTATATCATTAAATAAAAGATAATTCATTCCTATGAAAATCAGAATAAATTTACTATTCACATAATCCAAATTCTCTATCATCAAAGAATAAGCTAAGGGAACCTTGCTATGACACCACATAATAGTTACCAGGTCAGGATAATTGTATCAATTAAAGAGGGAGTGAGTGAATCGGTGATAATATTTCAGTTATGTTTCTTTGAAACAACATTTTCATCCTATTAATGGTTTCATTCTTTGTTAAAAACAATTCAAAAAAAATCTATAGAAACATAGGTATTTAAAAGATTCATACTTAAATAAGAATAACTATACCTTTCTTATGGTTTAAAAATAATACAATACCACACAAAACCCTAGAAAAAATCTTTATGTGGAATACAATGACTAGGATATACCCATTCACTCGTGTAGCACTTTGAAAACAACCCATTAGTATGTATACACCCTCTTAAAACCAATAGGGTAATATAATGTTTTTGTAGAAACACGTTTTACATTTGATTCATTTTCAGTTTCCCCAAATTTATTATTTTGAAAAAAAAATATTAATTTCTCACAAAAAATATTATAAGATCATAAATGACTTCAGTATAAAATTCAATCAAATTTTATTGTCTGATTCTCCCAATATGATTCTCTCATTCCAATTCTTTAAACCTGATTTTCCAATATGATAAACATGCCTTATTGAGAATAATCTAGAGTCAATTCAGAATTCCTTCTTCCATAGTCCATAAATCCCAATACAGAAATCTAAATCCAATTATCCAACCAGATATGATGACAAGCCGAATATGATGATAAGCAGGATACGATAAACAACTAAATATTATGATTAGTGGAATAAACTTTTAATCTTGTCTCTTATCCTATCACTTCCCTTTTTTGAAGCTTCTTGAACATATGCTTAATATGAAAACTTATTTCCCTCCCTAAAACATTAGATCATCTCTTTCTTCTTCCATGATTAATTTATCCTTGTCAGTCACCATAAAATTGTGATCTAATTATCCCCTTTTTAATGTCTTGTAAATTTCGTGAATTTATTTTTATTATGGAATTATTATGAGACCAGACTCTTTGACTGCACTTGATTCTAAGACTCGGTGATCCCGGAATAAAATTTTGAACTTTTATTAAAGTTAATTTAATTAAACATACCAATGGGTTTTTTAAAATTTTAAACTAGTGATCAGATAAAAAATCTAGGGTACCGTTGAACTCCGAATGTCGGGATTCGCTTAAAATGGACTTAAACTCGAATGGAAAGCATCGACCAAAAATATTAATTGTCGGACTCCTCAAACAAAAAAAATAGAATAACTTATAGAGTTATTTTAATTGTTTTTATTAACTTTTGGGTGGTTTCATGGTGGCGCTGCAATGCAGTGAAAAAATGACGAGGAGTCACAATAAATAAAACTCATTAATGGATCATAAACGTGCAATGTAGAGACCCGTTAAATGAAGCGTAATAGATATGTTGTTTCATTTATGAAATAGTGTAACAATGTGATGAAGTAGTGTAACAGAAACTATGTGAAACTTTTTCTTTTAATGGGATAATGTGGTGGAGAAATTAGGATCCATGGGTGGAATTTTGTCTGAAGATCCTACAGTGTGAATTATCTCTAACGATATATAACAAATGTCAGATAATTGCCAGTAACAACAACGCAATTTGAATAATGGGACTGAAGAGCACTGAACTCCAAAAGATCATGAATCTTTATAGACAGATCTCTTCAATGATTAACTCCAACATGGCAAGGGTTTGTTTTTGTTTTAAGTTTCCTTATTCTTCATCTAAAATTATTATCATAGATCAACCCACGAATAGGATGATCATATAATCTATTGTTCTTACAGGAGGGTGACTCTTTCTTGGGATTCGGGTGTCATGATTGACTAATTTTGATTTAAATTAAAGCCATTATCCCATGTTTTTAAGACTCTAATGTGGAGGGAATGATCCGACATGAACAAGGCTTGAGAACCTTTTCCTTGTGCTATTTTTGTGTACATCGTGGTTGTTTCTTCGAAATGGAGGCATGTAGGATTCAAGGACATCATATAGAATATAACATCCTCCAGAGGCCGTAGTCGCAAGAGGCATGAATAAGGGACCACCGAAGTAGACCCAGTGGTCCGTGTATGTAGTCGTCAGCGCAGCACGATGGCATGCCGAAAGAAGGGTTGTGGCCAGCTCGGGTCGCAGCGGTGGGTAGGAGTCACCCACCTCTTTGTCAGTGGGTGACGACATGGGGACATAGCCACCTAGCTACATCAGATGTACCATGGATGTGGCACCTCGCCCCATCACATGTAGTAGATGAGGTGGCCCCACGGACGACCCATGGGGCAGGGGGGAGGTGGACCCTACTTCCAACCGTGTCCCGACCTGGTAAGAACTAGCCTACCCTTAGCAGGCTAGGCAGGGTGCATGTCAGACTCTCCCCATCAGGTCGGGCCATACTTGCAGCCCAATGGGCCCACTAGTCTGGTCCTAGGCCGGTCCAGATCTGGGTTGGTTCGGTCGGCCCGGGTCGGACCGGACCCAAACCCTACCATCCCCTTTTCAAAAAAAATGCATATATCATTCAAAACATGTTTCATATTGATGAGGAGTTTGCAGCAGTGGAACCGTCGAAACATGGCTGATTTTTTAGAATAATTCAAAAAGGATTTCATAGAAGTTGAAATATGATGAGTGTCTTGATGAGCGGTTCTCCCAAAATCAATCGCACTAAGTGCGGAGATCCTTCTGCTGACTGAGACCTAAACATTACGGACAAGCACCATGTGTGGATCAGCTATGATGGCCCGAGTGGGAAGAGACACTATGTGACCTAGAAGTCCCTCTTTTGGGAGTGGCTCTGTATGACCTAGAAGACCCACAGTACTTGACAGGAGGAGTACCTCAGTATGATGGCTAAATATGGAAGCATCTCTTTGTGACCCAGCATGCCCATGGTGGGGAGTGGCTCTATGTGAATCAGCATACCCACAGTACTTATCATGGATTAGTACCTTAGTTGTCCAAGGTTAAGGGGAAGTGAATCAATTTTTCATGGCATTCCCATAGTGGGGAGTGGCTCTGTGTGACCCATGATACCCATGGTACTCATTCTTGAGGAGTACTCCAGCATCCCAAGGTGTTCTATCATATTACTGATGGTCTTAATTTCTTTACTCTATATTATGTATGGTGTGAGATGTCTTACTTCATGATCTTTCTTTGTGATCATTCTTTGTGGTTTTCTTGTGGATTTGTTTATGGTAGTCCCTTGTTGGTTTTGGGTCCCTACTGAGTTTCTTATTACACAACCCAGCACGGGATTCGCCTGCACGTGTTATGTTTGGTGAAAATGAATGATTACATGGAAGAGGACCTAATGGCCCAGGACCAGGTAGTTCCCAGTGAGATCAGTTAGGAAGGATGTGCTTCTATGGATTCTGGAAGCTACTCAATACTTACCCATTATGTGTGGATTTTAGTGGATGTATTGGCATCAATCTTGTACTTAATCATTTTGTAGTTGTCTTTTATTAGGTTTTTATTCTAGATCATTTACATTCAGTTATACCTTTACAATCATTGTTTTTTAGTAGCATGAATGTTCTTTTATACAATTTTCATGGGATGGGGTTGTGTGTTTGTGTGTACAGGTACTCATGAAAATGCCTCTCACATGTAGGTTGACACCTTTGATTCTAGTCTCCAACCCCTTGCCTTCGAGAGGCTGGCTTGGGGGAGTCACAACATGGGCCCCGGTGGACGGGTCATGAAAAAGTGGTATCAAAGGTGGTTGGTTCTACCTCAACCACCAGGGGTCTATTTTTTTGTTTTTGGGAAACATTGTTAAATGTTTCTAGTTTGACTTTTAGATTTGGGTAGTTCAATGCTAGTGTAGCAGTTGAGGTATCCATACACTAGGATCGTCATTTTTATTTTTTGTCTCTATACATAAAAACATTGGTTTCATGCATCATATAGAAATTTTGTGTTTCCTCATTTTTATTGAATTACAGTCATCTCACTTGGTATAATGAATTGACCATTGTACATCTTGATCTTTTCCAGGATGCCTCCATGCAGACATCCTGCTTGAATTTTGATGCATGAATATGAGGACATCCTACCTAGTAATGAGACCTCAGTTCAGGGACACGTGGTAGAGATGGCACCATTGGGTGGTGCACCAGTAGTAACCCCACCCGTTTATCAGTAGTTACTACTGACACTACCATTAGAGGAAACACATATGATATGTTCCATTTAGAAGTTCCAAAGGTAGAGAACTCACAATATTAGGAGAGATACATATCTGCAGGCTGCTGAGGACAAGATAGAGGTGGTGATGTGGGTCTTCCTCTTAGTGAGGCCTCCTCTCGGTCATATGGTGATCTTAGTCGTGATCATTCTTTATGGATTGGCAGGGAGATTGTGGAGTTTGAAGATTTAGATTCATGATGAGGTGAGCCACTCTTAGGCTGACTTCTAGTGGCTTTTGGCGAGGTGTTCTTCCTCACAACCTTATTATCTGTTCACATACAGTAGCTATTTCGCCTACAGTAGGTCAACATGTCAATGGTTGAGTACTCTAAGAGGTTCAAAGACTTCTCCCACTACCCTGTGAACATGGTGTGAGACCATTTCATCAGGGCCCAGAAATTTGATCAAGGACTCCGACAGGAGATCCGAGAATCAATGATTTCCCTCAGCATCCACACTCTGGCTGGGTTGCTAGAGTGACCTCTACTAGTAGATAGATTCCTTTCAAAGCAGGCACCAATGGTGGGATCTACCACCAGGAGACAGGTGGTTGAGTCATCTATGACAGATAGCCAACAGATGACGTACATTTCCAAGTGGTCCATATCATCTGGAAAGAGACCCCAGGACATAGTATCGGTGGTGCAAAGCCACCAAGGCAGCAAAGGTCAGTAGAGGAATAGGGTTCACTACTCGTGTGGTGGTCAGGGAAACATTACTCGTGACTACCCAACCCTCCATAGAGATGATTAATAGATTTTTGAGAGATCTCTAAGGTAGAGGCATAGGTTCGAGTGAGGAGGTAAGTAGGGTGGTTGATGTGGCAGGGGAGTAGGTCGAGCAGCAGGCGGTGGACGACGGTTCTAGGTACTGCTACCACCACCCCTAGGTGGTCTACCATGACCTCAAGGAGTATGTGGACAAGGGTGACCTTAGCTTAATGTCATGGAGGACTATAACCACATTGCTCTGAAGATATTTAGAGGTATGATTTATGTATTCTCCACTTTAGCTGCAGTTCTTATAGACACAGGTTCCAGTCACTCTATCCTTTCCACAGACCTCGTTCAAGGCTCAGAGATTATAGGGGAGCTATTGGATCAATCCTTATAATTAGATAATCGTACAGGATGGGATTAGCCAATTTCACACTACTGTTGTCAGTTTGAACATACTCTAGGAGGCGATAGATTTGGTTGGTATCTCCTAGTATTGGCGTTGAGGCCTTAAGACATCATATTGGGAATGGAGTGGTTATCTACAGTCCATGCTTAGATAGATTGTATTAGGTGAAAAGTATAATGTTTCCATGTGGATGGGACCTGGTTTTCCATCATTGGTGAGAAGAGAACATTTTCACCACATTAAGGACTTTCTTAGAGGATGGTGAAACCGATCACTCACCAATTGGCTAGCCTCACCCTTGGTGTAGTGGATGAGGCGATTCCAAGAATTCTTGTAGTAGTGGACGGGTATTAAGATGTATTTCCTAAGGATGTTCTAGGACTACCTCCTCATAGGGAGGTAGACTTCTACATCGACCTGTACCTCGGGATGACACTGATATCCACATTGGAATCTCTGATGGTGCCTGCGGAGCATTGGGAACTGATTTTATAGTGGGAGGAATTGTAGGAGAAGGGATTCATGAGGCCCAATATTTCATCATGGGAAGCACCTATTTTGTTTTCGAATAAGGAAGACAAGAGTTTGAGGATCTACATAGACATTTGGCGCCTGAACCAATAGACCATGAAAAACAAGTATCCACTGCCAAAGATTGATGACCTCTTCGATCAGCTGAAGGGATAAAGGTGGTTCTAGAAGATAGACTACAGATCCAGTTATCATCAACTTTGGGTATGGGATGACGACGTACCAAATATAGTATTTAGATGCTGGTATGGAAACTATGATTTTTTAATGTTTCCTTTCGTCATGACCAATGCCCCAACAGTGTTCATGGAAATCATGAATAGGATCTCCTAGCTCTACCTTGACTGGTTCGTTGTTGTCTTCATTGATGACATCTTTGGTGTACTCAGCATCGAAGGAGTAGCACGCTACACACCTGAAGATACTCATGGATACACTCCAATAACACTAGCTTTACGATAAGCTCTTGAAGTTCCAGTTCTGGATTTGGGATGTCCACTTTCGGGGACACACCATCTCGAAGGTTAGAGTTGCACTGGATCAGGAAAAGATAGAGGTAGTGCTAGTTTGGGATCCACCCAAGAGTGTGACTTTGGTGTGGAGTTTCTTGGGGTTGGATGGATACTACCAGAGGTTCGTGCATTAATTTTTTTAGAGTGTCAAAAACTTTATCATCCTTTTCATAGAATGTAAAACCCTTCTTGTGGATGAAGAAGTGCCATCAATTATTCCAAGAGCGGAGGTGGTGACTGACAAGTGCCCCTATCTTGAAACTATCAAAAGAGGTCATTGTGTATGTATTATTCTATGAAGCATTAGAGACCAGACTAGGTTGTGTCTAACTATAGTAGTGAGCTTTGATCACCTATAGATCATGGTAGTTGATTCAGTATTAACAGAACTATGTGACCCATGACCTAGAGTTTTCAACAGTGGTATTTTCTTTGAAGATGTGGTGGCATTACTTGATGGGTGAATGGTTTACCGTCTACTTGTACCACAAGAGTCTGAGGTATATCTTCTCACATATGGACCTATACTTGAGACATCAAATATTGATGGAGTTACTCCCGGACTATGACTTTGAGAAAGTCTATACACCTGGGAATGTGAACGTGGTGGCAGACACACTCAGTAGGAGGTCTGGTCTACAACCGCTGAGTGAGGCGATGGAGTAGTTAGCCACGATGCAGATATCCTTCGTGGATGATTATGGATAAGCTTACCTTCAGTCAATGACTATTACTCCTATAATCTTACAATTATTTTTGGAGGCACAACTTGTGGATGTTGACTGTGAGGCTCAATGTGCTCAGTTATCCTTAGGACATGCTCCTAATGGATTTTTGATAGGTGGGGGCATGTCATATGTTTTATAGTATGCACATCATCCTTGGTGGTACATCATGGTCTGATGAAGATGTAATAGGGCCTCCAACATTAGTAATGGTGTCCAGGGATGATGAAATTGGTGAACAAGTTTGTTTCATTACGCCTCACTTATTAGCAAGTCAAGTGTGAGAATCAGGTTCCAGCAGTCTCAGACCAGCCAATTGAGGTACCGTAGTGGAAATTAGATGGTATAAAAATGGATTTTTTTTATGGTATTACCATGCACATCCATGGGCCATGATTTAATCTGGTTGATCATTGACCGATTCACAAATTCAGCTCACTTCCTACCCATCTGGGAGAGGGGATATGTTGATGGATTGGGATTCCTCTACACCCAAAAGATTTTACGGCTACATAGGGTACCTTCAATGACAATCTCAGACCCTGATGATCACTTTACATCCCAGTTTTGTATGGGATTGGCGAAGTCATTATGGACTTAGTTGTGCTTGATCACATCCTTTCACCCACAAATTGATGATAAGACAGATCAGACCATACAGACCATGGAGGACATGCTTCATGCTTGAATTCTTGTTTTTAGTCATAGTTGGGAGGAAATCCTGCCACTGGTGGTGTTTTCATACAACAAAATCTATCACTCCACCATTTTCATAGTGTCGTTCGATGCATTGTACGGGAAACCCTTCACATCACATCTATGATGGACAGACCCAGTGAAGTCAGCACTCATGGGTCCAAATATTATATGGGATATCACTGAGAAGGTTAAAATCATCTAAGAGAATATGAGGATAGAACAAATCAGATAGAAATAGTATGCTTATAGGAGACAACGACCCTTAGAGTATGACGAGGGAGACCATCTGTTCCTTCCGGTCTCACCCCGATGCAGATTGCAGATATTTTGTCAGGGTAGTGAGTTATCACTGAGGATCATCAAACCATTCAAGAATCGTAGCAGAGTTTGAGAGGTAGTGTACCTCTTAGATCCCCCCCCCATAGATGCATTGGGCGCACAATGTTTTCCGCGTGTCGTAACTAAGGACGTACGTTCCTGATCCATCACACACCTTCGACTAGGGCATGATGTATATTGATGATGGGGCGATGTTTGCGGAGTTACCATTGGAGATAGAGGATCTACCAGAGCAGGTCCTTCATGGATGGTTGATTCATCTGGTATAAATTTGAAGGAAACATAGGAATATTCCGGAGAGTCCATGTGAGGGAGAGGCTCACATTCATGATCAGTACCCCCCATTTGCTCGTATACCCTTGTTTTGAGCTACAATGATGTGAATCACAAAAATGTGGGAGAAAGTTAATATCCTAGAAATTAAATGTAATTTTCTTTAATTATGGAATTATTTTGATACCGGATTCGTTAATTGCACCAAATTCCAAGGCTCGGTGATCACAGAATAAAATTTTGAAAACAAATTTACGTTCATTTATGTAGATGTGTGAGAAAGTTTTTTAAACATTTAAATCATTGATTTGATCAAAAATATAAGGTCACTATTGAAATTAGAATGTTATGAATCACCTAGAATGGACCACACAACGCCTACCAATGTTCGAATGAAGAAGATACATTTTAGACATTTTGGAAAAAAATAAAATAACATTAAATGTTATTTTCTTTATTTTGTCAAACTGTTGTGAAGTGGCATGGCGGCGTTGTGGTGTGAGGGAAAAGAAATTATGGCTACCATTAAATGAATAATATTAATGGCTCCCAAACGTGTATCATAATGATTTTTAATAGATACAATGTTTTATAAATGAAATAGTGTAATGATGTGACGACACAACATAATATAAATGATGCAACATATTTTTTATTAAAGGGTTAATGCATTGGAGAAATTAGGAACAATGGGTGGAATATCTTCTGATGAAACTATGGAGAAAATTATCTCCATTGATGAATGTCTAACACCGAAGAATTTCTAGCGACATCAACATGCTTTGAAAAATGGGACTGGACAACGACGAACCCAATGAAACATGAATCCCAATAGATGGATTGATTCAATGATGACCTCCAAAGAGGTAGGGGAATGTTTTTTTCAGTGTCCCCCTTCATCAATCTAGAATGATGAATGCGGATCAACCCAAGAATAGGCTGATCCTCATAATGATCATTCTTTCAGTAGGGAGCCTCTTTCTTGGGATTTCTCTATCGGGATTTATTAATTGTGATAGAACATCAAACCTCTATCCCTTATTTCCAAGCCTCTAATGCGTAGGGAGTGTACTGACATGAATAAGGCCGAATCTCCTCTACATTGTGCATTTTTTTTCAACCATCATGGTCGCATCTTTCAAATGGAGACAAGGAGGATTTGAGGCCATCGTTGGAAAGATGGAATCCCCCAGAGGCCGTAGGCGCAAGCGGTATGAAGAATGGACCACCAGAGCAGACCCAGGGGTTCGTAGTTATAGCCACAGGTGCATAGGAACGGGTGCATTGGCATTGGTGTCGGTGGTGTAGGATAATTTGCTATCCTCTATTCTAGTGGCAGGTGAAGGGTGGATGCTGCCACCCTTCTGCGTCAGGTGCACCATAGACGCGGCAGAGGAGGTTGCCATGTAGATGACCCATGGTGAAGGGGGAGATGGATGTGGCTTCCAACCACGTCTTGGGAAGTTAATAGATGGATTTTTATTGGTGGTCCAGGTGGGTTGCGGGCCACCCTAGTGTGCTGGGCCCACCCCATCAGGCCAAACCCGGACCAGACCGGCCCCTTTTCGGAAAAACTCTAAAATCATTCAAATCGAGAATCCAATTGATGAGCCATTAATGAAATTGGAACCCTCACGACGAGGCAGATATTTTATAATACTCTAAGGAGGCTTTCATGAAAGCTGAAATATGGAGAATGGATTGAGGGAAGGTTCTCCCAGAATCTAGCGTGCTACTTGCAGAGATCCTATGACTGACAAAGACGTGAATATTGCTGACAAGCAACCCTATGTGGTTCAACTACAATGGACTAGTGGACAACAACTTTGTTTGACCTGATAGACCCATAGTGGGGAGTGTCTTTGTGTGACTTGGCATACTCATGGTACTTGAATGGAGGAGTACCTCAATATGATGGCCAAGGTGGGAAGCAGATTTGTGTGACCTAGAATGCCCATGGTGGTGATGGGCTCTGTGTGACCCAACATACCCACGGTACTCATCAGGGATGAGTACTAAAGTTTTCTAATGTTTAGGGGAAGTGGCTCTAAGTGACCCAGTTGGCCCATAGTGAGAAGCGGCTCTGTGTGACACAGCATACCGATGGTACTCATTGGGGACAAGTACTACAATATCCCATAGTGTTCAGTGATATGACTGATGGTCTTACTTTCTTTACTTTATATTATCCCTAGTGTGTGCAGTCTTGCTTCATGATCATGCTTTGTGATCATACTTGGTTTTAATATGAATTTATTTGTGGCATTTACTTGTTAGTTTAGGGTACCTATTGTGTATTTGGTTACTTACCCCTGCACAGGATTCACCCGCACTTGTTGTGTCTGGTGCAGATGACTGATGACTTGGTGGAGGACTTGGTGGCCTAGGACAAGGTGGCTCCCAGAGATATCAGGTAGGCAGGATGTGCTTATATGGCTTCCGGTAGATACTCTATACATACCCATTAGGTGGGGTTTTCAGCGGATTACATTCCATCGATCTTGTACATGCTCTTATTGCAGTTTTCTTTGGTTGGGTTCTTATTCTGGCCCATTTACATTCAGTTGTACCTTTACAGTCATTGGTTGATTAGTAGCATACATTTTCTGTTTTCCATTTTTCTTGGGATGTGTTTGTGTACGCGTGTGTACATGTACTCAGGAAAATGGCTTCCACATGCAGGTTGACACCTTCGGCGCTAGTCGCTAACCCTAGTCCTTTAGGTGGAGAGCTTGGGGGAGTCATGTCAAGAGCCCCAGGGGACGTATCATGACATTTTAGGCAACCTAGAAAATGTTTTGGCAGGTATCACAAAAAATTTCCCACTCATCCAAATTACCCAAAATTTTAATTTCCCGTGAATTTGGGGTGCATTTATAACTTTGTCAACTCTTCTTGAAACTTCTCAAATATTCTTCAAACCACATCTCTTATTCATAATTTCATTTTCAAGTGCTAGTCTAATTTTAATTCTCTATTATAATTTTTTAAAATGATACTTCCCAATACACCTATTTCAATTTTTTTTGTTATTTCAATTTTTCTCATTAAGATGCAGACAAATATAAAAAAATGGATTCTTACCCATTTCATATCTTGACCAACATGAACAACAAAGAAATTGAACCCATTTTAAATGATTTACTATATTGTTGATTATCCTATGAAATTCCACTTTGTATTGTTCAATCCATTCTTTTCTATTCTTTTCATTCATTGGTTCTAAACAATTCATCCTGTAAATACGATAACATTCAAAGTTTGATTATAATATTCTTTCTCTTTAAAATATGATACCGCTCAAAGGTCCCTTTCTTTTTTACTTCATTCTCCAATGTTTTTTTTCTTTTGGCATTTTCCCTGACTGAAAATTAACACAATTAGTTTTTTTATATTTTACACAATTTTTCTTGACCATTATGAATCCAAGGATTCTATTATGATAATTTGAAATCATCGGATTCCCCAACATTCATCTTCTTAAAACTTCTACTAATATCATGACTATCATACTTTACAACAACAAGATTTCTTTCCAAATCAGAATAATTACTATTATTCTGAATTCAATTATCCTGAATATGATTGGAATGATAACAATCATACTAAATATGGTCTCCGCATCTTTTCTCTTTCAATCTAGAAACAATCAATCTAAATATGATTGAAATCATCTATTTTAATCCCCCTTTTTTAATCAAGATTTCATCACAAATTTGACTAAAACCATAAGAATTGTGATAATTATAAAATAGGAAACCATCATCAAATTTGAATCATAGTCATCCATACTATGATTCTACTCTAATAAGATCAAAATATTCAAACTGGATTCATAGTGAATCTGATGATCATTTACTTTATGCAAGATACTTCCTCAATATGATCAACTTTTTCAGGAAATGTAAGTCTATGTTCTTGAATACGATGGTCAGTTAGATTCAAATACAATGTTTGGTGATTTACATTTCTTCTACTACTTCATTTTCTTTTTAAAATTCATCGACAACAAAAGAAAACACATTTAATATGATCATACTTATCATCTTAGTCCTAAAAATATATTATGGATTCATAATCTTGAACCATGATATAAATATTGATATTTTATAATATCAGAATAATAAAATAATAAAATAACATGATCCATGGTAGCATAACACTGGAAAACCAAATGGAATTATTGTATAATCAAAAACATTTACATTTTTGAACATGAATAAATAAAAATAATTTCACTTATAATGTTATCAATATAAAATAAATTCACCCCTAAACTTATAGACATTATACTAGGACCAATTTTAAGATTATAGACATTAAAACAAAGTCCATGCATTATTTTATTAATATGAAATCCATATCCATTCAAAAAATAGTGAACAAGAAATATGGTACACGTATAAAATATTTTATTCATTAATTGTCATTATTTACCAAATAAATATAAATTATATATGGATATCATTGGGTACATAATGAAAAAATACATATTTGTTCTACATGATCATAAAAATTTATTCATCTAAGATCCTAGGAAAAGAAACAAATTTCATAAAAGTTTCATCAAAGTATAACTGATTGAAAATAGAACATGTTTTATAAAAATATTTTCATCATGACTATAAAACATCTAGTAAAATAATAAAGATGGTATTATTGGATAATACCCCGATGAAATATTCTATGACATCAAAGGATTTCATCTTACATGAAAATTATTTTGGAAAAAGATATAGATGATTTCATGGGGATAAAAACATATTCATTTTAAAATATCTTTTTTAAAAACTAGATTTTTTAAAATTATCTTAAAAAATAAAACCAGTGAAAAAAACTATATCAACATGTAATGGAGGTTTAAAATAATTTATTGTTTATGAAGTTCATAAATTTTGAACACGATCTATAAGATAAAATAACATTCCATTAATAATATATTAAAAAGTCAAAAATTACCTCACTCAAGAATGAAAAGATTATTACATTTAAATCCATTATTAAAAAAGTAAAACATGAGTAAAAATAAATATAATCATTTATTGTAGAATAATTAAAATAGTATGGAATTTTTAAAAAAAATTATTTTCATGGAACTTAAAATATCTTTGATTGAGAAGATTAATGAAATTGGTTGTCCATCAACATAAGTTTTTATTCTATTGTGTACTTAAGTTATCAAAATTGGGAATAAAAAATCTATTATCAAGAAATAAATTGATAATATTAAAATTCATGAGTTTATTTAGTGTTTTATGAATATATTTAGTCACCATAAACATAAATATAATCAATATCAATAAAAATTGAGATTGTAACCAAAAACCCACACTGTTTTGGTATCATTTAAATCATAAGAACCATGAAGAAAATAACTATATATTGATTTTTAAATCCCCATAATATTCACATGAATAATTATATAATTCATTCATGGGTATTATATACACCACATAAAATAAATAAGTATTGAATGTGGGATTTGTCTCACAAAACTAATTGAGATAAAAATCATTTACCTCAAGATATACCTGATTTGAATGTGTATTGACATCCTATGTAATAAATTAAAATTTATTATGAATATATAATATAATCAGGAAAAATAATCATATAAAATATATATTAATATTAATCTATAATTTTAGAGATAAAAACTGAATTACACTATTAATAGAGACAACATGACATAAATACACATGAATGTTGTTTTTATTATTTTATAGACGGAATTAAAAAAAGGTGAAAAATAGTTCTCATTTTTATAATAATTATTATATCATGTAAATCATGTATATTCATCAATCAAGACCATATTACAATTGATGAAAAATATAGATGATGGGTGAATCACATTTCTCTATGGAGGTGGTTTCACACACGTATGCATGAAAGATGTTATAGGTTTCCAAGAGTTTGGAAGGTAAGAAGTAAAAAATAATACTATCATTATAGAGGAATAATTAGATCATAAATTATATATATATTAATTAAAATCATCCAGTTACTAATCTAAAAAATATGTTACTAAAAACAAATTGTATCACTATGTGGATATGGTAAGCCATACGTACACAGAAGCAATACATTCACATCTCATTTGATGAAAATGGGGTGTAAAATAGTGGTTAATTGTAATAAAAACATTTAATATCATTTAATATAATTAATTTAATATTTTATAAAAAATATAAAAAAATTATATGGGGTAAAGGGATAATTAAAAATAAAGAAATCGGTTAAGTTAATTAACTCTTTTTTAAAGAAAATACTTTAGATCTCCTCTTAAATATCCTAAGGACGGACTTTTTGGAAGTCCATATTCTGTATAATGTGTAAACATATGTTGATAAATAATTTTATTAGGGGATAGTTTATCAAGACAAAACAATGAGAGAGGGATATGAAAATTATGGGATTCCATTTTTTTATTTTTGAGAGGGGAACATCTAGAATTTCATAAAGATAATAGATTAATATAAATTAATTATGATGTTAAAAAAATGGAATTAATATGAATAGAATATAATTTAATTATGATTCAAAATTATCTCATCACATTTAATTTGGAAATGTTTGGAGCACATTTTTACCCATATCGTTTTGTTTAAAACCTTTATTAACCCTTTTGAAAATTACCATAATATTAAGTATTTCTACAAATTTGGGGATAATAATGTTACAACAATATAATAAAAACACATTAATAGACCATTTGTGATTTTTAATGAAATATAAAATTAATTTTTTTGAATCTATTATTTTTATAAATCTTAATTCATTTAAATACTTATTATTTATTATAAAATTTCATCATTGTCATTTTTACAACTATTCATTCCATTTGACATTAATTATATTAGTAAAAATGAATAATTAAAATGAAATTCTTTATAAATGTCCTAATATGTAACATTGATCTATTAAATTCTTTGGAAACATAATATTATTCAAATTTTAAGAAATTTAATGTTATTGAAAGAAATTAATTTATTTTTAAGTTAATTAAGTAAATATTTTATTAATGTTGCTCGAGTATTTATTGTAAATTTATAATTTATTCATAATAGAAATAAATGAATTTTTTAAAAATAATTTAATTCATCTCATAATATAAATTTAGATTCATTCATAATATGATGTTTTCTCTATGTGGAAATATAAGTGATATTTAAAACAAATAGATTACGATTTTGTACCTTTCATTTAATTAAATATGTAATATAACATTTTCACTGAAAATTGTTAATTAAAAAAAATATTTCAACATTAAGATGGTTATTTTCTTATAAAAAATAATACAGTAAGAATTAGTATGATTAATTATGTACATATAACATGTTTTAACCTTGATTAATTTGAATTACCCTTTACTGACATCATAAATTAAAAAAAGATATCATTCAAAATGCATTAAAGTTAAAGGTACCTATAAACCAAAATTCATAAACAAATGATTCTAGATATGGAGTAAATTTTATCTAATATAATAATTATAACTATAAGAAATATATTTTATAATTACTATGAAAAATGTGGTGAAACCATTTTTTTGAAAATCAGCAGTTTTTTCTAAAAAATATTTTTTTCCAAAAAATGATTTTATACAAAATGAAATATTAATAAAATTAATTATAATTAAAATAAATGGATATTCTTAATTAAAGATAAAAAAATTTCCCTTTTCAATTTCTGAATAAAATGGATTATTTTGATTTCTTGAAATCAAATATAATTTTCAATAAAAATTTATATTGTTTCACTATTCAATGGAAAATAAATATTTTTTAAAAAATTTAATCTAATTAACCCTAATATAATTTTTATATTATGATTTCAAAAATAATATTATTTTCATAATGTAATTTGTTTATTTTCTTTAAATTAAATTTGATCCATTATCATAAATATCAATAAAATCATATTTGTGGAAAAAATATTTCTGTATAAAGAAAATACAATTACCTAAAATTGAGTTATTATTCCCTATGAACTAATAAATTTTTTTTCATTGAGTAGTCCATTGATATATATTTCATAATTCTGTTAATACAATTCATACCCAAAAATTTATTTCCCAAGTTACTAAAACCATATTTAAATAATAATTTTTTTAGGCTTTGTCTAGGATCGATATTGCATGTCATATACACTATAAAACTTATTTTTAATTATGATATTTCAGTTTTATATTATCCCCCACTTAATAAATTTCCCCAATGAAATTATATCATTATTTATCCATGGGACTGAAATTAGAAAATATCATTTGGGAAAATAGACATCGTAAAATGGTTAATAAAACATCCACATAGAAGAGGGAAAATTAAGAATGATAGTCATTATAAAATTTTGATTTCAAATAGGAGAAAGTTATTGGGAAGTGAAATTTTAAATATGAAAGAGATTTTTTCCTAAGGATTAATAGAGAGTAATAAAGGAAATGTTTATGAGAAAGTTAAAAATCTAAAAACTATAATTATACAGTCACCCAAAAGGCCATTGATTTCTCAGTAATAAATGTAAACTAATCCAATTTTTATTTAAAGGTCCTTATCCAAATGTTGAGGGATTAATAAACTATCCTAATAAATCATTCATGTAAATAAAATTACGTGATTTTATACTATTTCATAAGAATAACCTCATCCTTTAGTCTTGATTTGATTAATTTCATCTTCATTTCTAACACTGTAACACCCTAATATTTCATAGTATGTTATTTCTTCAAAATAATTCAATAACTTTCACTACATGAAACACCAAGTTTAAATGCACCATGACATACCAAACTAGCCGTTCAAAAGTGGTTATGAATAGTATTAACTAAATTTAAAACTTTATATAATCCGTATAATTTTAGAATCCATATTATGAGTTTCTTAGACATAATTTAAGAACTAATTCATTTTTTCAGATAAAAGAAGTATTTTTCAAAAAAAAAGAACTTTTACCTCCTTGTAATGGTGAACACTTGTTAAATCCAAAATATTAAACCTTTATATATTTAATTTGACTAAATAAACTTCTTATTTAGAATGGGGACATAAGAATTTTGTTTCAATAGATTTTTGCTGTTTTTATATAACTTTTATATTTGACTGGATAGTGAAAAATACTATATTTTAATTGAAAACAACTTTTTTAATAATACTAATTTATAGTGTTAAATTGTACATTTTAATGGTTTGGAATTATAAATAGATTATATTTTTACCATTTAATCCAATGCTGGTCATTGTAACTAATTTAACATGGAAATTGAACATAAACAAGTGTCAATCTTTTGATAGTTATTATTTCTTAAAAAATACGTGTTCTGGTTTTGGCAATGGGAATTAATATTAAATTAATAAATGAAACATATATGTTTTTTAGTTTTTAAAATAGACTTCATTTTGGAATTTGGAATTTTAATATTAGCATAGGGTAAATTTTTGGAATTTTTTAGGAAACTTTCAAATTTTGAAGAATAGTGATAAACACTATGTTATTGTTTAAGAACGAATTTTTATTTAAATAATTATTTATTTTATTTAAATTTATTTTAGGTAGAAATAGACACATAATACCTATATATGTTCAATGTAATTCATTGGATTCATTTTATAATAAGTTTAGATATATAAAAATTTTATTGAACTTTTTACCGTATTTTACCCACCTCCTAGGAGCATTTTCAAATTTGCATAAAACATAATTTTCCCGCTCCTGTGAATTGAATTTCAAAACTCTGAGAGACATGGTTGATATCAGTAAGTAAAATGTGGTTCAATAGGATGAAAATATTTTTTTGGTGAATAGTAATTTTTTACTTTTATTGACCACAGTTAAAAGTAAATAGGGTAATTAAGGGTAAAAATGATATTATTATTACCCAAAAACTTTTCCTAATTCTATTGGATAAGTTTAATTAGACCAAAAAAATCCTTAGGAATAAAATATGATCCTTTAGGTATACATTGATTGGATTAGGACATTTATTATTATTTAATTCAAAGAAGAGTTAAAAGAGTTAAAATCAATGTTTAATAACTAAAACATTTTTAATATAGGGTTATACATTAGATAAATTCGACTATAAATATTAATTAGAAATATAATACAGTTTCCTAAATAATGGTAATTTATTTATATTTTTTAAACATTAAATAATTTAATTTATATTTGACACAATGATGATGCAGTAATTGCCTAATTAATGAAAGTTTAAAATATTTGATATTATAAATATCCAAATAAATGTAATTTGAGACTTTTTATGAATTCCACTAATTTTTTAGTTTAATATTACATGTTAGGGTTGGTTAGATGAATTTTTTTTGGAAGTAATAATGCTGTTTTGAATTTGGAAAAAACAAAATACTAAATATTTTGAAAATAGACATAAAAGAGTTTTTAAAAATAATATTATATTATTAATTGATACTCTATTCATAAAAATATATGGTTCAGACAAACGACTTATATAATTATAGGTGTATCGTTAATTAACAACATGGGTTTCTCTTGGAAATATATAGTATGTTTATTAACCATATAATATAAAAATACAAAGAGACATTGTAAATGTCAAATTATTTAACTAAGAGTTAAATGTAAAAGATAAAGTTAATATAGTGACCCAAACCTGTCTAAAACCTATTGGTTGAGTGGTTTTCAACCAATCCACACCATAGACATTAAATAATTAATTTTTAATCCATTAGAAACCGAAAAATATTTTATTATAAAATAATATTTCAAGCTTTTCCTAAGGTGCCCCTCACCCCTCTTATAAAAGGGCACTTCCCCTTCTCTCAAATTCACACCTCCAAATCCATTTGGATCTACTAAACCCTGACCAAATATCCTCCCAAATATCTAATAATCATACTAGAGTCCATCTATTGGTCGTAAATCCAACATAAGAATCCATTTCGATCAAATTAAAAGGAAGAACCCGAAAAATAGGTAATGATTTCACCACCCTCTTGCAAGTTCTCTTATTCTTCCACTAACTCTTTCTTTGTGGTTTCCATTATAAAATAATAACTCCAGAATATTCTATATAATTTGATTTTTTTATAGATATGTAACATATATATTAGTTATTATATCCATCTTATGCATGATAATGTCATCATGGGCACGAACCTACGGCTTACCGTCTCCACAACGTAGTGTAATTTGTAATTCAACACTATGTTATTTGGATGGATATAATGATGAGGAATATGTACGTAAATAATTAAAATAACATGATAATTTCTCTGTAAAATTAATATACTATCCAATTCCACACATTTAAGTAAATGATATTGTCGCTCGTGTGTACATACGGATTACCGTCTCCACGATGTGATTATATTCATTCCCACGTTCACCATTCATCGACAATTATAAAAATATATAATACTAATAAGTATGTAATATATGACATAATAATTCTACTGGAGATATATATATATATGTATGTATGTATGTATTTACATATATATTATTTACTTACTTCCGTTCAACACGATATGAAAACTGAAATAGCGTTTATGCGTACATACGACCTACCATCTCCATAAATGGTTTTTTCCATTTCATATATCTATCTATAATAAATATTTATATTCTAAATATATATGATATATGAATCATGATTTATATTCTGGAAGTATTTAAATGATGACCTAAATAATACGGTCAAGAATAATAAGTTAAAATATGTATGATAAAGAAAGCGATTATTACCAGAAATATTAATTTAACATGAAAATCATTATTAAATGGGTAGTATAAAGTAATAAATGAATAATGTATGATATAATAAATATGAATATGATCTTTTTATATTCTAATAAAGTACAATTGTCATTATATAGGAGGTTAAACATACCCTCGACCAAAGGAAAGTGCAAGGTAAGGGGTTTATTATCTCACTTTTAATTCTGTGAGATTTCCATTGTTCACAACTTATTTATTTCATGTGGTGTATTTTGTACAGCCATTGGATATATATTATCATGATTATCTTTATATTCATGATATTCTGTTATTCATTTGGTGTTTATTGACTGTTTTTCATACAACTCGATTGATTATAATGAGGTAAGGGTTAATTTCAAAATCACTTTATTATACGAGTTTGTTTTTACGTAAGTATCTACTGGGACATATTTATTATCCATGTCCATGTTCCAACAAATAGTTTTCAAAGGGATTATTTTTAAGAGAATTTTTAATAAAACTTCATTTTAAATGTTTTAAGGATTTGTTCTTCTAAACCATTTTCATTAATGTCCATGTTTTCAAAATGGTTTTAAGAATTTATTTAAATTGATATGAATTTTTTAAAATGATAATTACTTTCAAAACATTGAAAGTGGTATAGGAAAATTTTATTCAATAAATTTCTTTAAATTTCTTCCTTTCATAATTGTGTGACATTTAAATGTTTTCATTAAAAAGCGATATTTCTCTCAAATATTTTTACAAATCATTTTCTTCAATGTCGAAATCCTTTAATGGATTTTAAACATGTTTGAAGTTGATTTATTATGTTATAAATATTCTATATTTTATTTAAGGTTTTGTGATATTTTGGATTGTGGATGTGTTATTTCTATACCATTCATGGTTTATGGGTAAAGTATTGCATTTTTTATGCCATTTTAAATATGAATGTTTATGTTATGTTTAAACCTTTTCATATGACGAATGCATTGGAATTAGTATGTGATGAGTGGATTCAGCTATATCTCCTCGATGCATCGATAGGTCACATGATACAAACTAGTGTCTTGTCACAATGCCTTGACAAAATCTTATTTGTAGTCTTGGAACAAGGCCTTAACTATGGGGTTATGAAAGTTTGGCATTATGAATTCCATAATTATGAATGTGGCTATTGATATTGCATGTGATTATTCGACTAGTAGAATATCCATGTGAATAAGTAAATGGAATGATTTTATTGTATATTTTCCATATTATTCTGAAGATTATGTTTAAAAGGCTTTTTTTATTCTTATACATTGCCTTAAATGTGTATGCTTATATATGAATGTTTCCGCTATATTGTTATCCTTACTGAGCATCTGAGTTCACGCCTTTCTACGTTTTAATATTCGTAGGATTCCAAGAAGTATATTATGATTGATATGAAGGGTTAATCAAGGAGATTAATGGAATTCTCAAAGGATCATTTATGTATTGGTTTACTTTCTAATTAGTGATGTAATGTTCATGTATTTAATCTATTCTCCAAGACTACTAAACTGATCGTTCTTTTGGGACTTGATTCTTGTAATAATGCTAATGTATTAAAATAATGCACTGACTCTGGATAACTGGGGTCGAGGCGTTATAGTTGGTATTAGAGGAATTTTAGCAACAACCTTGGAAATAGATTTAGTTAAACTTTGATTAGAGAACATTACCCTAAGATAGAATTTGAGGATTAGTGTAGAATAACTTCCTAGAATTTTGGTACTGTATAGATTCTGTGAGTTTTCCAAGAAATACATCCATGTTTGGATATGAGCCGGTAGAGGAGGCTCTGGCACAGATGTACCTAGGGGTAAAACCCAAAAACACCACTTTGAGCTAGACTTGAATGGAAACTGGTGAACAACAACGGGCCTTGCTTCAATCTTGGTTACGACACTCTTGGGTGATATGCTTAGGATAAATCTCATTTTCTTTACAAACCATTATGAAGGGTTTGTGTGTATATACTTCCTAAAAGAATTTTTTTTATCATTATGGATTATAAACATAAACTGTTCAATTTACGTTAGTTATTTTACAAGTTAGTAATTATTCATTACAATTCATAAAATGGCCTAGTGTATGCCATTGTATAGAAATGGCACCTAGTAGAAGGAATGTGAACTCCAGCAATACGTATGATCCAAAGACTAAAAAGGATCATATATTTCATGGTATTAAGACAACATTTCGAAAGGAGATTATCTCCCATTTATTCTCAACATATGAAGAAATAGTATCATGCATTAATAATATAAGTATAGAAATCTCTGAGTCCTATGACATTGAAGGGAGGTAAGAGAAGAAAAGGATGGAAGAGAGATTGATGGATAAAGGGAAGAGGGAAAAGAAGGATTTTCACATATGTGATAAATGGGGAATGAATCACCTTGGTAAATGCTTGAAGGGAATAATAGTTTTTTATAATTATGGAGAAAAAGGATACCAAGTACGTGATTTCAAGGGTAAGAAAAAAGTATCAAATTTACAATGCTTCATCTACAAGGAGTTGGGACCCTATAATAATCAATGTCCAAATCAACAGATTATACCCCAAATGCTGCTATTGGATAATAATAAAGTTATGATACTACCGAAGATGAAGAGGAATGATTATATTTCTTATTTTGTTATTAAATTATTGTTTCATTTGAGTATTGTATTATTGATGTACATGTTATAAGAATTATAGGATATATTGGGATTGTAATGCAGTAATATTTCATTAAATACTTGAGATTGTGTGGAACCAAGAAAAGTGACTCAATGGTAAGTTAAAATTTTTAGAATATACATGGTTGATGTAAAGACAAAACTTTAATATGGTCTTGATACTGAGGTAATGATTTTTGAATATTACATCATTGATTTGGATAAAATATATTCGATATTATTGACAACCTTGAAACTGATTAATGATTTGTATATTCCATCATTGTTGGAGTTTACAAAATGTTTGGATAGAAGGAGTATATCTAGTCTTCTATAAGAAATAAGGGATCATGAATGTAATCAATAAGGTTTTATGGTAATTTAGATTGTTGCATAATTTTAAAAGAATAAATGGTGAAAGTGTTCACATGTTATTATATGGAAAAAAGGATCTTCATTGTGTTTACCTTCCTTATTAGTTTTGGACTGTGAGTTTGGATAGAATTATTTTAGATATGTCTAGTTTGAGATTATTTTTGGATTTCCATACAACCTGGAGGTCAGGCAGAAACCCATCTCATCCGGTAAGGCAGCGAGACTTGAACCCACAACCAAAGGGAAACAAGCGTGTATCACCGACCACTGACCCATGTGATGTCCTGGATTGAATAATTTAGTTTTTAAGGGTTTTTTATATGAATTATAAATTATTTTTTTGAACCCTATATGAATTGGATAAATAGAATATATTTTTAAGTTCTATTATCTTTTAAAGTGAAAGATGAGTTTGTGGTAGAAATTAGTTAAAGGATGGAACTCTAATTGTCAAGTATATATCTTTTCTTATCTTATTAAATGAATAAATTAATTCTTAATGTTTAGGTAAGGGATCATAAATCTAAAATTTTTATCCTAATACCTTATGTTTTTTTGAACCAATGATATTTTAAATCATCATAAATTGATGGCTTTGAGGCCCTCAATTCGACAATGTTTTGTGACTAGTGACCTCAATCACACCCTATAAATATTTATGTTTTCCCTCCATTTATATGTCTCTAATTTCCACCAATGTTCTCCTAATCGAGATCAAAATTTGGTGGTGACTTTTTCATTCCCCTTTTCCAGTTATTAGGACTAAATTTTATTAACCCAATTTCCGATGTGGGTTTTCCCACAAAGGAATTTTCTATTTTCAACCATTTATTTTCAAAGAACAATTTCAAATTGCAAGGACTCAATTTATTGAAGGAGGTAAGAATGTAACACCCCCAAGATTTCATAGTACTCTATTTTTTAAAAGTAATTCAATAACATGCCCTACACGCAACACTGAGTTCAAGCGCACCATGACTTACAAAACTAGCCATAAAAATCAGTTATGAATAGTATTAACTGAATTTTGAACTTTATATAATCCTTATAATTTTAGAATCCATATTATGAGTTTCTTAGACATAACCTAGGAACTAATACATTTTTTTCAGATAAAAGAAGTATTTTTCAAAAAAATACACTTTTACCGCCTTGTAATGATGAACCCTTGTTAAATCAAATATTTGAAACTTTTATATATAAAATTAGAAAAAATAAACTTCTTATTTAGAATCGGGACATAAGAATTCAGTTTCAATAAATTTTTGGTGTTTTTCTGATAACTTTCATATTTGAGTGAATAGTGAAAAATACTATATTTTCACTGAAAACGAATTTTTTAATCAAAATAATTTATAGTGTAAAATTATACATTTTAATATTTTTTAAGAATAAAAAGATTATATTTTTACCATTTAATCCAATACTGGCCATTTTAAATAATTTAACTTTAAATTTGACATAAACAAGTGTCAATCTTTTGATAGTTATTTTTTCTTAAAAAAAATACGCCTTTTGGTTTTGACAATGAGAATTAATTTTAAATTAATAAATGAAACCTCTATGTTTTTAACATGGTAAAATAGACATCATTTTTGAATTCATAATAACAAAATTAGATTCAAGTGAATTTTTTGTATTTTTTAGAAATCTTTCAATTTTTTGATGAATAGTTAAAAAACCCTCAGTTATTATTTAAAACCGAATTTTTATTTAAATAATTATTTATTTTATTTAAATTTATTTTAGGTAAAAATAGACACATAATACCTATATATATTAAATGTAATTAATTGGAGTCATTTTATAATAAGTTTAGATATATAAAAATTTTATTGAACTTTTTACCGTCTTTTACCTGCCTCCTAGGAGCATTTGCAAATTTGCATAAAACATAATTTTACCGCTTCTGTGAATTGAATTTAAAAAATATGAGAGACACGGTTGATATCAGTATGTGAAATTTGGTTCAATAAGATGAAAATATTTTTTGTGAATAGTAACTTTTTACTTTTAGTTACCATAGTTAAACGTAAATAGGGTAATTAAGGGTAAAAATGATATTATTATTACCCTAAAACGTGTCCTAATTCTATTGGATATGTGTAATTCGACAAGAAAAAACCTTTTAAATACAATATGATACTTTAGGTCCATTTGGATTAGATTAGGACATTTATTATTATTTAATTCAAAGAAGAATTAAGAGAGTTAAAATCAATGTTTAATAACTACATAATTTTTAATATAGGGTTATACTTAAGATAAATTCTAATATAAATATTAAATAGAAAGATAAAACTATTTCATACATAATGGTTATTTATTTATATTTTTTAGACATTAACTAATTTAATTTATTTCTGACACAATGATGATGCGGTAATTACCTAATTAATGAACGTTTAAAATATTAGATATTATAAATATCCAAATAAATATAATTTGAGACTTTTTATGAATTAAACTAATTTTCTAGGTTAATATGACATGTTAGGGTTGTTTAGATGAATTGTTTATGTAGTAATACTGTGGTTATGAATTTAGAAAAAACAAAATACCAAATAGTTTCAAAATTGACATAAAAGAGTTTTTAGAAATAATATTATATTATTAATTGATATTATACTCCTAAAAATCTAAAGATTATCCAAAATACTTATATAATGATAGGTGTATCATTAAGGAACCAATTTGGGTTCTATTGAAAGTATATATTCTGTTTATTAACCATATAATATAAAAATACAAAGAGACATGGTAAATGTCAAAATATTTAACTAAGAGTTAAATCTAAAAGATAAAGTTAATATAGTGATCCAAACCTCTCTAAAACCTATTGGTTGAGTGGTTTTAGACCCATCCCTATATTATCCTTTAAATAATTCATTTTGGATCCATTAGAAACCGAAAATGATTTTATTATAAAATAATATTTCTAGTTTTTCCTAAGGTGCCCCTCACCCCTTTTATAAAAAGGCACTTCCCCTTATCTCAAATTCACTCCTCCAAAGCCATTTGGCTCGGCCAAACCATGCCCAATTATCCTCCCATATATCCTAACTTCATCCTAGATGCCTTAATTTGGTCCTAAATCCACCTATGAAGCACTTTTGATCATATCAAAAGGAAGAACCTTAAGAAGAGGTAATGATTTCACCACCCTCTTTCAAGTTGTCTTATTATTCCACATAATCTTTCTTTGTTTTTCCATTATAAAATAATAACTACAGTATCTTATATATATTGCGATGTTATTATAAATACATAACAACTATATTCATTATTCTATCCTTCTTATGAATGACAATGTCACTATGTGTGTGTACGTATGACTTACCGTCTCCACGCTGTGGTGTAATTTGTTATTCAACACTATGTTATTTGGATGGATATAATGATGAGTAATATGTATATAAATAATTAATATAACATGATAATGTCTCTATTAAATTAATATACCATCCAATTCCACACCTTTAAGGAAATTATAATGTCACTCGTGCGTACGTACGGATTACCATCTGCACAACGCAATGAGATACATTTCCATGTTCACCATTCATCGACGATTATAAAAATTTATATTACTAATAAGTATGTAATATATGACATAATAATTATACTGGAGATATATATATTTATATATATTGGTGTAATTACATATATCTTATTCACTTACTTCCATTCAATACGATATGAAAACAGAAACAGCGTTTATGCGTACGTACGGCCTACCGTCACCATAAATGGTGTTTTCCATTTCATATATTTATCTATTATAAATATTTTTATTCTGAATATTTATGATATATGAATCAATTTTTGTATTATGTAAGTATTTAAATCATGACCTAAATGATATGGCCAGGAATAAAAAGTTGAAATATGTACGATAAAGAAAGCGAGTATTAACGGAAATGTTAATTTAACATGAAAATTATTATTAAATGGGTAGTATAAAGGTATAAATTAATCTTTTATTATATAATAAATATGAATATGGTCCTGGAATAATCTAATAACATATAATGGACATTATACAGGAGGTTAAACATACCCTCGACCAAAGGAAAGTGCACGATAAGGGGCATCTTATCTCACTTTTAATTCCGTGATATTTCCATTGTTTTCCACTAATTTATTTCATGTGGTGTGTTGTGTAATATCACTTAGTATATTTTATCATTATTATATTTATATTAATGATATTATTTGATTCATTTTTTTGTTATTGACTATTTTTTATAAGACTTAATTGATTACAATGAGGTAAGGGTTAATTTCATGATCTCTTTATTATCCGAGGTTGTTTTTACGTAAGTATCTACTGGGACATATTTATTTTCCATGTACATGTTTCAGAAAATAGTTTTTAAAGGGATTATTTTTAAGGTACTTTTTACTAAAACGTAATTTTAATTGTTTTATAGATTTCTTCTTCTAAACAATTCTCATTAATGTCAATCTTTTCAAAATTGTTTTAAGGGTTTATTTAAATGGACATGAATGTTTTAAAATTTAAATTACTTTTAAAACTATCAAAGTGTTATGGGACACTTTTATTCAAAAATTTATTTAAATTTATTCCTTTCTAAATTGTGTGACATTTAAATGTGTTCATGAAAAATAGATATTTCTCTCAAGGAGTTTTAAAAATCATTTTCATCTATGTCAAAATCCTTAAAAGGATTTTAAACTTGTTTGAAGATGATTTATTATGATACAAATCTTCGATATTGTATTGATGGTTTTGTGAAATGTTTGACTGTTGATGTTTTATTTCTATACCATTCATTGTTTATGGGTAAAGTATTGACATTTAATATGCCAGTTTTAATACAAATGATTATGTTATGTTTAATCCTTTTCATGTGAGGAATGAATTGGACATAGTAAGTGATGGGTGGAGCCCGCTATAGATCCTCAATGCATTGGTATGTCTCATGAGACAAACTAGTGTCCTAGCACAAGGCCTTGAATAAATATTATTTTTAGTCTTGGCACAAGGCCTTTACTATGTGGTTATGAAAGTCTGTAATTATGAATTCCATCATTATGAATGTGGATATTGATATTGCATGTGATTATTCGACTAGTAGAACATCCATGTGAATAAGTAAATGGAATTATATTATTTTATATTTTCCATATTATGCTGATGTTTAAGTTTAAAAGTCTTTTCTTTTAGTCTTAAACATTTCCTTAAATGTTTAGGATTATTTATTAAAGTTTACACTATATTGTTATCCTTACTGAAAATCTGATCTCACCCCTTTCTATGTTTTAATTTTCTCAGGACTCCAAGAAGTGTATTAGGATTGATAATCATGGTTAAGCTAGGGGATTAATGGTGTTCTCAAAGGATCATTTATGTTGTGTTTTATTTTCAAATGTGTGATATAACGTTCATGTATGTAATATATTCTCCATGACTGCTAAATGGATCAGTCTCTCGCGACATGATTCCTTATAATCATTCCAATGTATTAAAATAATCCACCGAATCAGGATAACTGGGGTCGGGGCATTACATGCATAATGTGATGGATATTCATGATGAATTTTTCTTTCTTAATGAACATTTATCAAATAATAATATTAATAATTCATTCCTTCAGCATCTAAATATTTAAAAAATATTATGTTTTTATAATTGGTTTTGATAAATAGCTTTTTTAACATAAAAATATATTCATTGTTGAATATAATCTAATCCATAAGTACGTAAACAAAAGCCTCATTCAAAATAGTATCAACCTCTTTAAGAACCCGAAAATTATTTTATCTCATTTTTCTTAATGATTATCATAACTATAATTTATATAATTCATAATGTCAAGTGTAAATATTTATATAACATGTATATATATTCTCAAATTTATACTATTAATTTCCCAAAAAGTCATAAAAATTTCATATATTCTTCAGAAATATAATTTACACCTTGTTATTTAAGTAATCCCTTATCTTAAATAAAAAAAATATTCATTAGATGTTATGCTTAATCTATTCATTGATAGGTTATCATCATAGTTTGATTTATAATAGAAAATATGATTTATTTATTCTAGAAATATATTTTTAATCCATGTAGGTGCAACTAATCTATGCTCTTAATCATATCAAATTTCACTAATGTTTAGTATATTTATATGAATTATTCATAAAAACATCACAATTGAATCCCCAATTTTGATTTCGAGGATAGTTTTTCCCTACCTATAATGATACACTACTTATTTAGTAATTTCCTCTCCAATACCCTTATCATTTTACATCACAGGTTATTGTGGATTAATATTTTCTTTATCTATAGGATTAAGGAATTGATTCACAAAATTACCAAAATATTTTAATTTATAGAACTGATGTATGAGTGGTTTATTATGTCATGATTTCACTCCATTAATTTCATTGGAAGGATTATTTTATCAATTAAAATGTTTCCCCCACATTAAACATTTTCTTATTACAATAAGAAATTCACTATAGTTCTTCTTCCCACATTTTTAGAATTTATGAGGTTGAAATATTTAATTCCATTTATATAAATACCCAATAGAGCATCCTTGAAGCTCTATATTCATTTTTTCTCAATATAACTTTTTGGTTTTTTTGGAATCCATTTCCACTTTCTAAGCACATCTAATTATTTCATCATAGTTTCCAAATATAGTTATGGCTAATTCCTTTTAAAATGTGGTTTTAAATCATAAATGAATCAATAAAAAATTAGGTATGATTACAAAATCTAATTCATACCATTTTGGAAATTAAAAATTCACATAATTAGAAATAGTGAATTATTTATCCTTCTTTTTAAGTTCAAGGAATTCATTTTTCAATTTTAAATGTGGAATATAAGGGATGTACTTACTGAAAAATATTCATTCAACACATCCCATTCCTTGGAATTAATTACTTATTCATTCATATAATTCTAAATAAGATTACCCAACTGATATTTCCTTCCATTAAAATTATAAATGGATAGGATAAATTTCTCTTGGCATAATCATTGAAAAAATAACAATAACATTTTCATCGCATTGATACATTTCTAAGAAACATGTATACTAAAAAAAATATATAAGGATTGACTTCATTGTCAAATAAAAATATCAATAAATTTTTCTCCCTCTGGGGTTCATTTATAAATTTAACAAGTTATATGATACACCAAATATCTTGATGAAGATGATTGATAATTATCAAAATATATTTAAAATAAGTGATTTGTGGTTCAATTTCTGAGGATAGTCATTTTATTGGCTATCAAAATTATTTTCACAGGATTCCTTTGGGCGCCATCTATTCACTAAAACAAAAAATCAGAGTGTATTCAATGATAATCATAGTGGAAATCCATATAATCCCAAAACATCATTCATTTAATAAATATTTAAATAAAAATTCTTCCCAATAAATTACTTCTATGGTTTTTCCATGATTATCCTGGATCATTATCGACACTTTTGAATTTTCTCCATTGCATTGACATATCCCTAAGGGTCTCAGTATTGTTTTCTAAAACTGCTTTATAAAGGTAATCAATACAGTTCTATAATACCGACTACTTTTATCCATACAATTCAAACATAGATATCACATCTTAATAAGTGAATATTCTTACAAAAAATATCCATATCATAATAATATTGGTTTAGTTATTTATCAAATTTATATTCGTAAACAATTTTTTATAATAGATTTACATCATCTCCCACTAAGTTCTTCATAACTATCGTTGTTCATAAATATATCATTTCTAAAACCTTTCTTCATTAATTGGGGATACTGAAGATAAGTAATGGTGAGCTAAAATTATTTGTAAGGATAAAAAATGATATATCATTGATCCTATATGAATAATAAGAGCACTAGGGTTTTTAAACAAGACCGTAACATCTGAAATCCATGCTACTCATATCAAAGATCATAATCATGACTCATCTCACAATGAATGGAAGTTATTAAGATATTAATCCCAAAATAATTAAATATCATGATCAGTGATAGCATAAAATTTTAATGATATGCCTAATTATGGAATAAATATAAAAATGTATCATTGTGAACATGTATAAATAGAATGATCTTCATTACTTATGTTAAAGACATTCAATTAGGATCTCACATAAACGTAGGGAGGTGAAACCTTTTCCACACACGATCTTATAGGAATCATAGTAATCTCAATAAACAGTCTTATTAAAATGAAAACAATTTCCATGAATAATCATATAGACATGAATTCTAGGGGAATAAACGAAACTATAAACATCGAATCAGGTACGCACATAACTTATTTACCTCGTGAGTTATCCATATTTATATAGTGAATTCCTAAGAGATTAAGGTTCAAACCATCATATAATAAAAATCATACATATATGTTCCATAATATCATAAAACAATCACTATATTAGAACTAATGAAATGAATCATATTTCATAAAAATTCCATCAATGTATAACCCAAGGAAAAATGGAATAGGTTTCATAAAAATATTTTTATTAAAAGAATATAACATCTATAAAATGAATAATTATGGAATATTTGTATCATATCACCGATAATGCATATATAAACTCAAATTAAGTCATCATTGATAGAAAATTATTTTTAAAGGTCACTTAAATATTAATTTAGGAAAATATTATTTCTATATAGAAATTAATTAATTTAATATTTTCTAAAATAATATGTAAATTTTTTTCTAAAAATATTCATGGAACCATACAAATTATGAATTAAATCATTGATCGGATGTGAAGTTTAGAGATTTATTTCATGTCATATTAGTTTGAAAAACATTCCATTCTTGCTTTTATAAAATGTCAAAAATTATACCATTTATAACAAAATATAAAGATTCAATTTAAAATCATTTTATAATTATGAAGATATGACTAAGAGTGACTTAAAAAAATTAGTTTACAATAGTGAAATCATTTAGGAAAATATTATTTGAAACTAGGTAGATGGAAGATAAAAGAACATTGATTAGAGAGTGAAATGGAGTCAAATTTCTATAAAAAATATTCTTTGTATCATGAATATATAATTTTAGGGAAATTAAAGTAAAATATGTATTCTAAATAAATACAGAGGTAATAAAGATAAACCTGATTTTCATAAGTGGAAGACCGATATAATTCATCATCAGAATAATAATCATAAAATATCACGATAAATAATGATATGGTTATATAAAACCATTATCATTTTAGTAACAATTTTATTTTACGACCCATGAAATAAATAAATTTTATGGATATGTAAATACCCATATAATTCAAATGAATCATTAAAAAATTCATTAATGGGATGTATAGGCACCACATAAAAAAACAAGTAGTGAATATGGAATGTCTCTTAGAAAAATAGAAGTGAAAAGAAAATTTAATACCTCGAGATCGACTTGCTTTAAATTTTATTAATCCTCATATATAATAAATTTAAATTTCTTGTAATTATATAATATAATCTTGTACATGATTATTATATCATAAATTTTCAATATATATTTATATTTATATATATTTTTACATTTATCTATAATGGTAAAGATAGAAAAATGAATTACGTTGTTCATGGTGATGGTAGACTATATGTACAAATGAACAATATGTTCAATTTTTTGATAGATTGAATGCATTAATGGTAAATAACAATACACATTTCAAAAATAATTAATATATTACATAAATTATATATATTCATAAATAATATTTTCGTTATAGTCAAATTAAAACTGAATTGATACATGATTCACATCTCATAATTGAATTGGTTGTCCATACATACCCACAATAAACATTATAATATTCCAAATGCTTGGAACATAAGATGGTAGATATTTTTTATCCTTATAGAAGAATAATTTATTCAAAAATATTATATCTAGACAATAAACCCATAATTATTCTAGTATATAAAATATAGTAATGAAAACAGAATTTCATCACTATATGGAGACGATAAGTTGTGCGTACACACAAGTGAGGCAATAAAAAATTATTTAATGATAAGGAGGGTGTATAATGGTAGTATCATAATAATAATATAATTTCATAATATTTATCATACATAACTAAATATATTATTTTCATATTGAAATATTTAGATGTGGAAAATGAATTATTAAAAACTTCTCTATTTAGGTGATTGCCTCCTCTGGGAAACCCCTCCTTTAGTTCTCATCTAAAGGGTCATGTGGGTTGCATTTAAGGGTGAACCATAACCTCTAAAATGTTGATAATGAAGTTGAGTTTGATTCTAGAAGTGAATGGTTGTGCTATAATTCTTAATGTTGTGTCAACAAGAGATAGTATGGGATCCATATTAAAATTGTGGGGACGGGAACATTTGTAATTTTGTAAAATATTAAATTCATAAAAATTGTTTTTTGATATCAAAAAGCCTCGAAAATTAATGTATTAAACCATAATATGAGTTTTTAAATAAATACTCTAATATAATAATATTTTTCATGTTTTTTATTAGATTCTTACCCTTATATTTTTATTTTAATAGGTCATTAACCCTTCTAAAAATTACTTTAATATTAAACATTTAAACCATTTAAATGTAAATAAGTGTTCTATAATGTAACACCCCAAGCTTCCACAGCACGCTTCTCTTTGAATAATACAGTACCATGTGTTGTACGCAACTTCGAGTTCTAACACACACCACAACCAATCAAACTAACTGTTATAAATAGTGATACCTACTTTTAAAAATTTTATAAATTTTATCTTTCAAATTGGACTTCAATTTTGGATTCGGAATATCGAAATTATCCTAGGGTGAATTTTTGGTATTTTTATGAAAACTTTCAATTTTTGATGAATAGTGAAACACACTAAGTTATTAGTTAAAAACCGAATATTTATTTAAATAATTATTTATTTTATTTAAGTTTAATTAAGTTCAAAATAGATACATAATACCTATATAAGTTCAATGTAATTCATTGGAGTTAGTTTAGCATAATTTTAGATGTATAAAAATTTTATTGAACTTTTCATCGTCTTTTACCCTCCTCCAAGGAGAATTTTCAAATTCAAATAAAACATAATTTTACCCCTTTTGTGAGGGGAATTTAGAAAATCTGAGATACATGGTTAATATAAAGGAGTAAAATGTGGTTCAATAAGATAAAAATTTTTTTGGTGAATAGTAACTTTTTACTTTTATTTTCCACGGTTAAAAGTAAATAGGATAATTAAGGGTAAAAATGATATTAATATTACCCTAACACATGTCCTAATTCTATTGGACAAGTGTATCTCGACCAAAAACAACCTTAGGAATAAACTATTATCATTTAGGTCCACTTGATTTCGATTAGGACATTTATTATTATTTAATTCAAAGAAGAGTTAAAAGAGTTAATATCATAGTTTAATTACTAAACAATTTTTAATATAGGGTTATAAATAAGATAAATTCAATTGTAAAAATTTATTAGAAAGATAAAAATATTTCCTACATAATAGTATTTTATTTATAATTTTTAGACATTAAATAATTTATTTTTTTTATGACACAATGGTGAAGAAGTAATTACCTAATTAATAAAATATTAAAATAATTGATATTATAAATATCCAAATAAATGTAATTTGAGACTTTTTATGGATTAAACTAATTTTATATGTTAATATTACACTTTAGTATTGATTTAATTATGTTTTTTCGATGAAATAATGCTTTTATGATTGCCAAAAAAAATCAAATACCAAATAGTGTCAAAATTGACATAAAATCGTTTTTAAAACAAGTATTATATTATTAATTGATATTCAATTTCTAAAAATCTAAGGTTCGGCCAAGATACTTATATAATGATAGGTGTATCATTAATGGATTACTTGAGGGTCTCTTGGATGTATATATTATGTTTATTTACTATATAATATAAAAAATACAAAGTGACATGGTAAATGACAAACTAATTAACTAAGAGTTAAAAATAAAAGATAAGGTTAATATAATAACCCAAACCTGTCTAAATTATATTGGTTGAAATTATTGTGACCCATCCTCACCTTATACTTTGAATAATCCACTTTGGATTCATTAGAAACGAAATATTAATTTATTATAAAATAATATTTCTAGCTTTTCCAAAGGTGCCCCTCACCCCTCTTATAAAAGGGCACTCCCCCTTCTCACTAATTCACTCATTCAAAGCATTTTGGCTCGGACAACCCCTGCCCAAATACTCCCACAACTTCCCTAACATCAACCTTTAGGCCTTATTTTGATCATAAATCCAACCTAAGGATCCCTTTTGATAAAATCAAAAGGAAGAACCCGAAGAAAATGTAATGTTTTCACCACCCTTTTTCAAATTCATTTCTTCTAAAAATTCTTCTTTAATTATTATTTCCATAATAAAATTATAACACCAGTATATTCTATATATTGTGATGTTATTATAAATATGGAACAACCAAATTCATTATTCTATCCATCCATTGAATGACATGTCACCATACATGCGTATGTACGACCTACCGTCTCCACGTTGTGGTGTAATTGTTATTCAGTATATTATTATTTAGATGGGTATAATAATGTTGTATAATTCATGTAAATAATAAATATAACAATTTAAGGATTCTTTTTATATTATATACCATCCAATTATATACTATATTAATATCAAAATAATGATATTGTCGCTCGTGTGTACGTAGGGACTACCGTCTCCACGAACGCGATGAGATTCATTCCCCATCGTATCCATTCAAGTATAATTCTAATTTTAGGATTAAAAAAATTTATAAGTACTTGATATCATTATGGATATGAATAAAATAAAACCTATCCAAAACAAACATGCCTTATGTAACAAAACATATATAAGAAAACGATTAAGTTAACACCCGAAACGACGATAATACTAAAATATTATTAACAAAGCATTAATAGAAGATCATATATGATATCATAATTATGTATATGGTTCTTGTATAAATTAATGACAATTTTTGATCTATTATATAGGAGGTTAACATACCATCTACTAAGGAAAAGTACAAGGTAAAGGTTATTTCACAATCTCTTCATTATCCGAGGTTGTTTTTACGTAATTATCTAGTAGGAACTCTTTATCATCCACATAAATGTTTCATAAAAATGTATTTCAAATCATTCTTCCTATTTTAAAGACTATAGTATAAAGTCATGTATACCCTTGTTGAATTTTTATAAGAATTTTTTAAAGGAATCTTTCTGTCGTTTTCCAAACAAGGTCTTTTTTTAACCTTTTCGACATAATTAAGGTAAGAATGTATTTTTAACTTATACGGAAGGTGCGGCTATTTTACATTATTATAAAATCAACGAAGCTTAACTTACAATATTATATGAATATTTTAAAAGTAAATTTTTTATTTTATAATTATGTGACTATTAAATAATTTTAAAAAAAGAGATATTTCTCCCAAATAGTGTTGATTTCATCTATGTCAAAATCCTTTGATGGATTTTAAGCTTATAGGATGTTTATTTATTATGATACAAAACGTCCATATATTATTGAAGTTTTTGTGTTATTTTTGACTATTTATGTGTTATTTTTATACCATTCATGGTTTATGGTGAAAGTGTTGATATTTCGTATGCTAGTTTTAATAAGAATGTTTGTGTTATGTTTAAACCTGTTCATATGAGGAATGCATTGGACTTAATAAGTGACGGGTGGAGCCCGCTATAGCTCCTTGATGCATCGGTAGGTCTCATGAGACAAAATAGTGTCTTGTCACAAGGCCTTGACACAATATTATTTGAATTCTTGGCACGAGGCCTTGGCTATGTGGTTATGATAGTCTGGCATTATGCATTCCATCATTATTAAAGTGGTTATTGATATTGCATGTGATTATTCGACTAGTAGAATATCCATGTGAATAAGTAAATGGAATTATTTCATTTTATCTTTGCCATATTATGTTGATGTTCAACTTTAAAAGTATTTTGTTTTAGTTATACGTTGCCTTAAATGTTTATGCTTATTTATGAAAGTTTCCGCTATATTGTTATCCTTACTAAGCATCTGAGCTCACCCCTTTCTATGTTTTATTTTTCCCAGGATGTGAAAAAGTAATTTATGAATGACCTGTAGGGATAGTATGAGGGTATATGAGTGTGGATTATGAAGACAAGATGTTGTTTTAGTAGTTTTCTCTTTATGGTGTAATGTAAACTTTATGAATGTATCTAGATATTCCAAGGCTACTAAACTAATCAGTCTTTCGAGACATTATCTTTTGTAATAATGCACCGACTCTAGGTAACTGGGGTCGGGGAGTTACATATAAAATATAAAAATTAAACATTAATGGACATTGGTTTATGTTTAAAATAAGATCCAATTAATCAAACATAATCTAAGGCGTTTATTATTTTTAAATCATTTAATAAAATATTGTTTATTATAAAATATCATTAATGTAATTTTTTAGCACATTCATTTAATTTTACATTGAATACATGTTGAAAATTTTATTATTTGAATATAATGAATTAAAAACTCAGTAATATTCCATATATATCATTAAAATTCATGGAACATAATAACTCATTCAAATTTTATAGCGTTCAAATGTTATGAAATATTTTATTTTTTATTGTAATTTAATAAATACTATATAAGAGTTGAAGATGAATTTAAGGTGAATATATAATTTATGAAAAAAAATCTTTACTGAAAATATTTTCAATAATATAAATTTATAAATTTATATTCACTAATAACATTTAATTTTCTTTATCTGTATATGTAAGAGTTATTTAATAATATGAAAGATGCTATATGTAGTATTTTATGCTTAAAATATTAAATAAACCATTTTCATGGAATAATGTCCACTAGACAATTATATTTAAGGTTTAATATGATAAGGTTTAATGATTTTTCATCCAATTAGAATTATGATGAAAAATTATAGACTTATAACTTAGTTTAATCCGATAATAACACGATTTACTATATACTAAGGTGATAAATTTTACCATAGTTACTATTCATAATACTGAAAAATAAATGACTCCTATTTAAAAAAAATAAAACTACTAATTTCAAATATAGAATCCATTTTATATAATTCAGTATATATATTAAAATAATTAAAAATAAGTATGAAAAATTCGATCAAAACCCTTTTTAGAAACAATACAGATTTTCTGAAAAATTCAATTTTATATATAATAATGTTCCTATAAAAATTGAAATAATTATAAAATTTATTCCAATGAACCTAATTTTTTATTAATTATATAACATAAAAAATATACTTATAAGTTATTTAAAATAAATTGTCTCATTGTAAATGCAAGAAACAAAAATTTAATATTGAATTAAAATCTGTATTTTTTCAGTATTCACTATAAATTCTATCTTTTTAGAAAAATTAAAAAAATAACCATAATATAATTGTGATAAGATGAGTTCAAAAATGATATTATTTAATTAAACAAAATTTATATAATTTCAAAAACTAATAATTGTACTTCAACATAGAAATTAATTAAAATATTTTTTAAAAAAAAACATATTTCTGAAGCATAAAATATCATAAATAGAAATTGAGTAATTTTTTCTAATGATAAATAAATTTTATTCTTTCAGAAGATCCTGTTAATAAATTTTATAAAAAAATTTATACTATTAATACCCATTAATTTAATGGTTAGGTCATAATTTATGTATTTAAATAATAATATTTGGGTTTTGTTTAGGCTCAGTGTTTCATTCCATGTATGATATTGATAATAGATTCTTATAAAATATCATGGCGTTACACCTCATCTAACAATGAAAATAAAATAGGTGAAATTAATGGTGACCATATAAATATATAAATAGATTAATTATAATAAATATTAGTAATTATTATTATATTTATTCTCATCGAGTTCTATATGGCTATACCCAAATCCCCCAAAATCTATGACATGCACAAAGTATATCCTCCAGTATCTAAATTCAATGCTTTTTCTTCCTATCTGTCTTAGGATGGTATGTCGTACTAAAATAGACCTAATTCTCCATCACCAATTAGATTATTCTCTAGAATCAATAGGTAAACCTATATTAACTATCAAAGAAAAATTAGGATTGAAACATATGAAACTGAACAATATCATACATGTACATTGTATATATATCACCCACCTTAGTGGTGTCCCTAGTCAGAATGAACTAATCCTATTTTATCAAAACCTTAATCACTAAATAGATAAAATCAATTCCATTGGTAATATGTTGTAACACATCTATTTCTTCCATCTAAATCGTGTTATACTTCCATACTAGTCAAAGAAAGGGATGGAAAAAACATGAAGGTTGTAGTTTCATCACCTTAATATATTTGCATGTGTAATATAGAGAGAAAATATCAGTGATTCCATTATTCATAACTGAACACTAGAAATGATAAATAATGTTATAATTAATCTTAAATGTGATAAGATTAATTGAAAATTTATGGCGACCCTTTCATTTTTCACATATCATACATGATTTAAAGATTAATTAAACATCAAATTACATGACAATGACGGTAAAAGTTTGGGGTTTTGATAGACTTCGTACACAAACCTAAAAAAATGGGATTGAAAATATATTTTCATTATATAACCTTAATAAATATCTCAAAACATCATTTTAGGAATTTTATAATCATAGGGTATCCTTTGGATAACATGAATAAATTGATGAGATAAAATAATTGGAAAGGCATAAACATTAAAATAAAGCATATCACATGGGTCGGAAGTCATAACATAATGATATAAAAAGGAATGGGACATGATTAAATATAAGGAATCATAACATGAATTCATATAATCAGGGAACCTATGTAATGTGGGGATAACATAAAACATTATTTTAGCATGATTGAAGTCTTATTTCATATAGATAATTATGAGTGAAGGCTTATTAGACATATAATAGCATGAGTCATGGCTAACCACCAAGACCATTGCATATAATTTATCATGAGACTAAACATTACCCATTAAAATGGAGCAATATTTGGGAAAATCATCATAAAAAGATCATGAATATGTGTTACACATGAAGATTCAAATATACGGAATCAAACATAAACATAAGGGTTACCCATGGTATGAATTGGATATCATAATCTTTTCAAAATCATATTAAATGGGAGTATCATAATGGTTTCCATGAAATAAAGGTTCTAGAACATACATGGACATTCATAAAAGAAAATAGACATATATAATGATAAATTATATCTAACTCAGGTGAATTCATTTTAAAATATCTATTTGTAAGCTTTTAAACTTGAATTTTCTACTACAATTTAGGGAAAACATGAAAAATAATTTAAAGAATAAAGTGAAATAATATTTTATATAAAAACCCAAATTTATCCAAGAACGGGTTCATAATTAATTGAGTGGTTTTATAAAAACAATTGGCTTAAAATTGATTATAGTGTGCACTTTAAATTGGGTATGACTTTGTGAATTTCCCTTAAATAAAGAATGATTATTGGGAAGAATTGAGTAGGGAACCCTTTAAAAACATTCATACCGTAGAAAAATAAGGATCAATGGATATTGATACATGATTTTGGAACTTAAAAAATCATTTAAATATTTATATAAAATTATAATAGAATAAAATTTGGGTGAAATTTGGGAAAGAATAACCCGAATGAAAAAATTGAGGTTTGGGTAGAATCCTTTACCTTAAGTCTGATGGAGTTCGTCAATCTGACCGTAATGTCTCAATTAATCAATTTATATTCACTAAATAATTATTCCATAACCTTTTATAAATTTATTTTATATATTATAACATTATAAACTTCATTCATGGCCTTTATTATGGGTTTAGAGATTTAATTTCATCGTTTGGGAGAGTTGGATTCCTTGGTTTTCAAGATCAGTTTACTTGTATACTTGTATGAAAGATCATATAATGTGGGGGTAATTATATATAATGGAATTTATATTATATTAATGATCTTAAACGGTAAAAGTGTTCTTATATATCATTTTATTTTATGTAATGAGTATGAGTCCTTAATTATGTTGTAAATGATACTCATTTGGATTTACATTGGTAGTTTTCGATCATAATGAACTCATTTTGATTTTTAAATTTTTATCATGTGTACAAAATGAAACCATAAAATTACATAATATATAATACATAAATTTTAATCTTGTTCAATCATAAAAATGGTTTCATTACTAGCCTTTAATATGTCAATGGAAATTGAAAACATCGTCATCCATGAATGTGATAAATTAATAAATCACAGAAGTTGTTTTCTTTTGAGTACAAAAAGAGGGGAATAGAGAGATGATTAATTATTATTTCATTAGAATAAAAAATAAATTATATTTAAGGTACATGATTTATCATACCATTTTTTTAGGGACTTATGGAGAGGAAAAGAAAAGAAAGGAATATGAAATGAAATTAAAAGAAAATGAAGAGGGGTTTACCTCTTGATTCCTTCTTCTTAAAAATCTCTTTAGGGGATTTTTTTGTCTTTAGTTATGAGAAAAATATCCTAGATATGGGGGAATGGCATGGGAGTATATTTGATCATAATTTGGACAAGGTACACGACTTGAGAGGTATGAGGATAAGAGGTGGTTGGGGGTGATTTTTATAGTGGATGAGAGGGGTGTTTTCTCATTACATAACTCATTTGTTTAATATTTTTCTCAATAAAAGAAATATTGTGGATTACTGAGACTAAATAATTTAAATAGATCATGTGAGTCTGAAAAAATGGTTCTTACATCATCCATGTCTCAAGGAATATTTCATTCAACTTATAATGTATATATACAGTAGACTATCGTATTTCACAATTCCCATTAAATTCATGTATTTTCTGAAAAATCACAGAAATTAACCCTAACCATGTTTTGAAGTGTAAAATTCAATAATTAGATCTTTTCTATGAAAAAAAATCTAAATATTAGAAATCTCATTTTTAATTAAAATCATAATTTATTCAAAAATACATATTTTAAAATTTTAACTACTTTAATGAGACTTTGAACAATTAACTGAGGTAGATAAAATATTCCAATATTAATATGGAATAAAAAAGTTATAAATTAAAAAAATTTATGAAAATACTTTTTTAAAATTATTAAATTATTAATAAAATTGTAATTAAATATTTATTACTTAAAATAATACCAATGCTTAATTCATAATTTTTAAAATATTAATTTACTTGTACAATGATATAATTTTATCATATTATCACTTATAAGATATATAAATTTTATTTATACATTCCTTGATGAGGTTACTATTCAATTATCTCATTTATTATTCATTAGGGTCATGTTACTATTCTAAATTTCAAGTTATTATCCCTTTGGTATATGTTTCTTAACTTCTAGAAATTACTTTTATAGAAATAAATCTTTATTTATAATGTTTTTATTGAATTATTAATTTGATTTTATGGGATTATACTACATAACATAATTATAAGAATGGAATTCCATTTTATAAAACTTTGGGTCATTACATTCTTCCCCCTTATGAAATTTCACCATTGAAATTTCATTTTACATGATAAGATGAAAATAGGTGTGGGTACTTTTCCTTCATCACTTCCTTCAGTTCCCATGATGCCTTTTCATACTTATGGTTATGCCATAGTACTATGGCCAAGTGATTTTTCTTGTTGCATATAATAGTATCTCTATAATGCAGGAAATCCACTAGATGCTCCTTGTAAGAATGATCATTCACCAAATGTAACACCTCTAAGTTAGTACATGTGAAAGATAAGGTTTGTACACATTGTGAGGGATACATGGAATACATTATGTACTTTAGACATGGTATGTGGAAGTTCTAGTCGATAGGCCATATCTCCAACATCATCAAAAATCTCAAAGGGGCCGATGTATGTGGGTCTTAACATTTCATTCTTCCCAAATCTCATAAATTTATTCCCTAGAGATATTCAGAGGAATAAAATGCCTCAAACCTAAAACCCATGGTCTCATTGATTATTGTCTGCATAACTATTTTCCCAACTTTGGGTTTCCTTGATGTTTTTCTAAATAGTTTTCACCTTCTTCTTCATTTCTTCATCCATTTCACATCGTAGTAGCTTACATTAACCAACTTCATCATTGCAAGATAGTGTTCTGCATCATTTTCCATAAAGGGATTAATATGGAGTCATTCAAATGATTTAGTGGAAAGTATTGTTTTATGAGAACTCAACAAGAGGAAGAAGATGGTCTTATCCTCATTTGATGTCCATAGAACATGATCTCATCATGTCTTCTAGTTTCGGAATTGTTCACCTAGATTGGACATCAGTTTGAGGATGATAGGACACAGTAATCTTCAACTCAGGGCTTACATCATGTTGGATACTTTTCCAGAACATCTATTTAAATCTTGGAACTTGATCATATATAATCGATAGTGGTACTCCATACATACTTACACATTCTTTTATATATTTCCATGAATTTTGATCAAATGAAAAGTTTACTCAAGTTTCTATAAAATAAGATATCTTTGTAAGATGATTCACAATAACCCATATAGAATAGATTATAATGGTTTTATTTATAATTCATATGACAGAGTCCAATGATAATGTCTTACCAATTCCATGTTGGTACAAATTAGACTTTTTTATTTCATCCTTCACTTGCTGACATACCAGACACTTGATGTATATTCCGAGATCTTCTTTTTTATATATTCACACCAAAAGTTCTCCTGGAGATCTCGATACATCATTATGGTCCCTCGTTGAATAGAGAAGGTTAATCTATGTGAATCATTCATAAGATATTTCTTTATATCTGGAATAGTGGAACACTTAGTCATGACCCAAATCTTACAACTCCATCCTCATCAATCATGAACTCATATTATTTCCTATTTATGATAGCATCCACCCTTTTCTGAATTTCCAGATCATTTCTCTGACCATCCTTTGTTTTCTCCATGAGGAATGGTTGAGAAATCACTTGATAAATGAATGATGATTATCCTACCTTAATTATTCCCATGTCCATACTTTTCAAGTCTAAGACTATTGTATCCTTCTCTACAATCATCATTGATAAAGATGTAGGATCATTTCTAGTTAGAACATTTGCAGCATAATTTTCCTTATTGGGATTGTAGTGGATTGATCAATCATAATCTTTGGTGATCTCTAACCCTATTCCCTATAACATATTAATCTCTTTCTATATGAGTATATATTTGATACTCTTGTGATCAGTATATCTTTCACACTTCTCCCAATATGGATTAATCTACTAGATTTTCAATGCAAATATCATAGTTTCCAACTCCAAATAATGTGTGGGATAGTTTTGATCATGTATTTCCAAAATCCATAAGGCATAGTCTATCACATTATCATGTTGCATTAGTACACAACTAATTCCCTTTTTGAACCATCATTATACACAACAATGAGTTTCTAATTGTCAGTAGGGTGAGTACTATCACAATGATAAGCCTCTTTTTGATCTCCATAAATCTTTCCTCACATTAGTGAGTCTTTAAAAACATCACTCCCTTATATATTATCTTGGTTATGGAATTTGAAAATCATGATATGTTCTTCTCAAAGCATTGGTAATACCTAGATATTCCCTGGAAACTATAGATATCTATTAAATATGTTGGCCTTGAAGAACTCTTATATTGCCTTTATCTTGGAAGGGTCCAAAAATATTCCTTTAATGGTGATAAAATTCCCTAATAATGATATTTCCTCTATCCAGAACTCATATTTACTATAATTTTCATATATTTTATCCCTCTTCAATGACTTCAACATAGTATTCAAATGTTCCTTATGTTCCTCCTTGGTCTTGGAGTGTATTATAATATCAACAATAAAGACTACCACAAGTGTTTCAAGGAAATATCTGAAGACATTATTCATTAAAAAATGAAAATTTATAGATCATTAGTGAGACTTATGGTCATCACTATGAACTCTTAGTTTCTATACCTCATTAGAAATGTAGTCTTCTGAATATATTCCTTCATCAACATTAATTGATGATATCTCATCCAAAGGTCCAACTTTGAGGAATAAATGGGGCTACCTAGATGATTAAACAAGTCATATATTGAGGAAATAGATAATTTTTCTTTATCACAATTTTATTGATCTCATGATAATCAATGTAGAGGATCATTGATATATCCTTATTCTTAGTGAAGAGGATTGTTACACCCCATGGTGAACAACTCAGGTGTATAAAAACCCTTCTCTAGATTCTCCTGTAATTGTTTCTATAACTCTTATTGCTCTATTCTGTCCATTCTATAATATGTATTTGATATAGACAGAGATTTAAGAATAAGTTCAATTGAGAACTCAACCTCTCGGTTAAGAAGAAGATAGAAATACGCTTTGGAGGAACACATCAGTTGAGTCCCTTCAAATGGGCATGTATCTGTGCCTTATTCTCTCTATTTTATCAATCATTTTATAAAGATATTATTGATCATAAGTCAAAAACATTCACATATGATATGATGATTCTGAAGAATATTCATCTTCTTTCTTACATATGAACATAATTGGAGGATGCACTGGGATGTGAAGAGTGGTCTTCTTTTCCCAACAGTTGATGTTGGATTTATATAAAGTTAGTAAATTGATTCCCAAAATAGTATCAAACTCTCATAAATTGAGTATGACAAGATTTTATATAGGTTTTGTTCTAAAAAAATTTACTGAGGAGTAGTTATAGACATTGGATGAAATAATTTTCTCATTCGATGTACTCACAGATAGATCAACCTCCATATTATGAGGCAATGTTTAAATGATTCAACTAAACATTCAATATATAAATTAATGCATAGAACGAGAATCAAATAGTATGCTCCCAATTATTTAATTAATAACTACTGTACCTATCACCACATCATTTTCCGACTCCACCTTAATAGTAGTGATAAAATAATCCCTTTATTATTGTATTGGATGATGTTTTTGATTACCTAATACAACCCTGGGCTTAGGGAATTCGTTTGAAAAATTCCCTTGTTCCTTACAGTTGAAATAATACACTGCATTCTGATCATTTATTTGACACTTCTTTTCTTCTTAAACATTAGTAGGATTATTCATATAACATCAGTAGTTCGTATCCATATGCCCCCTTCTTCCACAATTAAAGCATTTCCTGGTCCCCATTTGATAGTTCCTATGATGATTCTTCCCACATTTTTGACTCGTGGGATATTCTATCCTCTTTTTATTAAGGGATTTAATTATTGATCCACACATATTTGAATCCATTTTCAACTATTTATCATTGGGGCCATGAGACCACTAAGAGTCTCTCATCTCCATTTCAACCTTGAGGGAGAAAAGGACAATCTCCTCGTAATTTTTTATGTCCAAAATTTCCAATTCTTTTTATAGACTTGTTTTTATTCCTCTAATGAATTGATCAACCTTGTTTTCTATGTTCATGAAAATATCAGAGGAATGTCTTGAAATTCATGTAATGATTTATTCATATTACCTAATAGACTAATATTACTTCTGGTTAATTCTAATGACTCCTATTTCCATCTTGAGAAGGAGGATTTAGTGAAAATTTATATTAAATTTTTTTCTTAAATTCCAAACAATCCATTAAATAAATTTCCTCCATGGAAATCATATTTTTGGTCATTATCCACCACTCATAAGCTTCCCTTTCGAAATGAAATACCACCTTCATAGCTTTCTCTTCCTCTGAGCACTATAGGATAGAGAGTGTATTTTCAATGGAGTTAGTACACTATTACATGAGGAGGGGATAATAAGATCCATTAAACACTGGAGGCCTTCACCACATTAAGTATTAGACGACAACATGAAATTTATTTGGAGAAGGAGGACCTTACATGTTATTCATGTTATTATTCATAACGTGATATAGTTGACTAAGTACTATCATAATGTTTTGAGCACCCTTTCCCATATTATTCGGAACATCATTAAGGAAATCATCACTTTTACTGTCAAATAGATTGTTGAATGTGTTTTTATATTTCATACCATTAACTAAAAAAAGTATAATTAGGGGGCTTGAATAATTAGATAATAAGAATAAAAAGGAATCTTTAAACATAAAAAGATAAACTTGTAAATAAATAGAATATCATAACTTTTGAATCCCCATTTTTCAATATATGTAATTCTTGATATATTTCCTAACATATATTCTTATTGGTATTTCATTGTTCCCTTAATAATGGTTCCAAATGAGCTTATGAGTTTACAAAATCATATACCCCGGGAGTATCAAACTAGGTGCGCAATAAGGCACGTTTTCATGTAGAATTTTACCATGTGTCATGCTCGGAACACCTTGTTGGAGTTGTTACACCAAGTTACATCTGTTCTAGAACCAAATCATCATTTAGTATCCATACAGGGATGTATTTTCATGATAAACCACTTACTCTATAATAACAAAAATTTATGTATGTTTTCTTAGATTTAGACTTATCCATATGGTTTATACTAATGTTCTTTATTCATAATCTCCAAAACATTCTACACCATCCTCTGATACTTTCTATAGAGATCCAATGTTTTTATACCTAATATTACATGATTTTCTGTATAATGAAGAATCATATTACAAGAAAAGGACCGTAGTGTCTAGTGTCTTGGAAGACTAGCTACATAACACTGAAAACATGGGACTAAATAAAACATTTCATTATTTAATCTTCATAAAGTCCTCATATCCTCCTTTGAGACATTACATCAGTATAATATATCCTAGGTATAACATGAAAAAAGTCATGATCTAATGTCCCAATATATGAAAAACATCAAAAATAAAGCTTAGAACATGGGTTAGAAAGAATTATATAATGATATAAAAAGGAAAGGAACATGACTATATATAAGGAATCATAACATGGGATCATATAATCATGGAATCATAGTAATGTGGAAGAAACATAAAACATTATTTTATCATGATTAAAGGCTCGTCCAATAGATAAGATCATGATTCATGGTTTGTTGCACATAGTGGAGCATGGGTTAAGGCTAACCATCAAGACCATTTCACATAGAGCATGAGTTCTCACAACCAAGACCATTTCACATAACATCTCATGAGACTAAAAATTACCTAATTCATTGGATCACTGCCATGGTGCACCCATCATAACATGTTCTTGAATATGAGTTCCACATTAAAAATCATACATAAGGAATCAAAAATAAACATAAGAGTTAACCATTGTAATAATTGGGTATCATAATCTTGTCAAAAAGTATAATAAATGGGTTTATCATAAAAGTATCCATGAAAGAACCGGATTTAAACAAACATGTACATTAATAAAGTAAAATAGGAATATATAAAGATTAATGGTGCCCAACTAAGGGGAAATTATTTTCAAATAGTGTTTTAGAAACATCTGAACTAAAACATTTTATTCGGGTTTAAGTAAAACATTAAAGATCGTTTATAATAGAAAACACCATAACCATTTATAAAAAACCCATAAGTTAACCAATTAATTTTTCATAATTAAATGAGTTATTTAAGAAAATTACTAGTTCCATAAAACATATTATAGAGTTCACTTGAAATTGGTTAAGAATCTGTGAAGTTCCCTTTAAATTGGGCTTACCTATAGAGAAAAATTGAATAAGGAACCTTTTAAAGACATATATATTCCCAAAGAATTTGGATGAACAGATCATGATACTTGATTTTGTAACATATACACATTATTTATAATATGTACATAAAAAGAAAAGATAATAATATTTTGGTAAAAGTGAGAAGTAATAACCCAAAGGAATCACAAGATGAAAAAAACACTAGGATTCCATCCAAAATATACCCAAAAAGTTATCATGTTACTAGTGGAATATCTTCTTGATAAAATAGAAAAAAATGAAGGATGTTTAATTAAGACATAAGGAATCACATGATATTGTCCTCCATACCTACTCAATAATGTATTATTTGGGATATCTAATTCCATAACTCTAATTTGATCATAACCCCACCAATGATATATTTTTTAAGACAACATCTGCTACTTTAACTGATCAAACATTTCATAGATATGAGAATAAGGGTTCTTTTTTGAAACTATTACCCAATTTAGTTCTTGATAATGTAATGAAAGTGGAAATTCATTAACCACCTTCATGGCTAGGAGAATAGTGGTATCAAAAAGTGAATCTCAAGGGTGAAAAAATCCATTCATCATATATTCATTTAATACGATCTTGAGATTGTTCGACTTAGTAGGTTCCCTAACATAAGATATTAATATTATTTTCTGTATTACTACCATTATGTTAATAGAAAAACCTAAAAAAGTCAATGCAGGATGACTAAAGATATCATATTAAAAATATCATGGAAATTACTCACACAAATGGGATGATCAAAATTAAGAAGTAATATAAATGGGCTCAACCACAATTGAATATGAAAAAATAATGTTCTTTAGGTTGGATAGTACAACATGACTATAGATGGAGTCTCAGTCCAATTAGAATACTTTTCCTCTCCACTCTACAAAAATTAATGAATCATTCATTTTTTAATAATTAATCTTATCTCGGTTGGAAACCAACCAATGCATCATTTTGATAACATTAAAGATGTACCGATCAAGAAAAATGAAATTCTAGATTAACTCATTGTCTACTATAGATAGAGAACACAAAGGCTAATCAAACCCCAACTTCAATATCATCCCAAGAGGTGTCACTCTATCCATAAAAATAAATATTATTTTGGTCTAAAATTTCAACATATCCAAAAAAATATTATATAGAAACGTTTACAAGAATCCTATATCCATTAGGGAAAATGATACAGAAGATGAAAAAATGATACCTCTAAATTTAGTAATCCCAATATCATAATTTTTTAAAAACTCATCCACTACAAGAATATTATTCACTATAGAGGTGAGTTACTAGTTCCCTATTGAAAGTGGATAATCCGACAATGTTATTATGACCTCTGTACCTAAAGATCCCTAACAAGTGTTGGGAGTAGAAAAATCCAAATAGAATCTATGTAATTTAACATAGAGGTCACATGAACTATAGTTCATCTGAGGTTAATGGAATGATCCTAGATTTTTTACCATCTATTCCTAACTATTAAAAAGATAGTTTTACAGTTATGGATTCTGATAATTGAGTAGAGAAATCATTTTGCTGTGAATAACCTCCACCACTCATGCCACTATCATACTACTTCCACTTCATTCAATATTCACTAGTGGAACATCCACTAGTATGAAGGGAAGTTACCCAAAACAAATTATTTTAACCTAATTCAGTATTTGTCATCATATCCATTTCATTAATCTAAACATAGGTGTTCATATTCAACATATAACCTATGTTCAAATGTTTGGTTGAAATACATGTAGATATTTATGAGATTTTAGTTTATCATTTGTCACTGCCTATATAGTAAAGTGATCTAAATCAGTAAATAATTTTACTTAATGTATTAAATAATACTCTCTTTACTAAAAAGATATTAAGTCTTAATGGGAGAGATCGTATTTTTTCATGTACATTCCTCTTTAATTTTTAGATGTAACCACTTTTTTTTGTTTTTTTTGTATTTAATCTTTATTGGATGATTATAATTCAAATATTGAATATTGTTTTTGTTAAAATTACCAATATATTAGGGATGTATGTAACTTTTAATTAATTTAGTCTATTTATAAATTTGTAAAATTGGTTTATGAAGGATTCCAATGAGTTTAGAAGTCTTCGGAAGAGGTTTGAGAACATCAAAACAAATTGGGCCTTAAAGTAGCTTCATGACATATAGATTCTCTAAAAATATATTTCATGTTATGAAACTATAATCAATTAGATATTGTGAAGGTTATATAGTTACTAAAATGGTTCATGATGTGAACTGGTTACATGCCCTGAATTTTCATTACATGATGTGTAATGTTCAGGAAGGGTTGAATTCACCAAATGCAATGGGAATTTCAGAATAATATTAAATTGAGAATTACATGATGTGTTATAAATTTACCTGACATTTACTCCCAATAAAATAAATTATAATCCATTTCATACACTTCTATTTTCATTATTTCTATGTGACACTCCTATATCTCTAGCCCTAGGAGACTTCCTAGTGATTTTGGAGTTCCTTCCTCTATTCTAGATGTCCTCATCAAAATATTGAACTTTATCTTGTTCTTATAATCTTCTATATATTAAATATTGTTTTTTGTACTTTTTTTAAGTGTTTTATTGATCTTTGTTTAATGTTTGGTGGTCTAAAACCTAACCCATATGGTTTTTTAATTACAAATTATATGTAATATTCTGATTTCACTAACCTGGCATCCATATTAATTTATGCAATGATCAAAATATATAAAGTATAAATTGGATTATTCCTTGGATCCCTTTGTATTCAATGGTGTTGTGACCTATATTGTGATTACCAATTGGTGAGAATACCCGTGAATAATAGTGAATTATCTAATTGTTAAAAGAATTAGGATGAAATGATAACTCAGGTGACTTATTGATATAGAATCACCATGATAATGGCTTATTGTAATTGAAATGACTATTTATCATAAGATATGATTTGGTGAAAACTATAATTTAATGGTCTAATACCAACTTGAAATATGTAATATTTAATTGAAAGACAATTGGAAATTTTTATAATTAACCATTGAGGCTTATGATATGATTTTGTGATATTCTTACTACTATGAATTCTGTTGATTTCATGTAATAATTCACATATAGTATGATTGGACAAGTTTTCAGATTTAATGATTATATATAGGTCTTTTCCCAGCTTCTTACTATAATTATTATATAGCGGTCTTGGCCTAGTTTCATAATGTAATGCTTATAAAGAGGGTTATGCTGGGATGATGAAATGACTATATGGAGTGCTATATCTAGATGCTTAAATAATTATATAGATGGATATTGTAGTATGTATAAATGATTATATAGAGGTTTGTGAATTGATGCTAAAATACTTATATAGAGGGATTTTCCTATTTATTTGACTGTGTTGTGGATTGTGGTTATGGATTCTATGTTTTTTAAAAATGCTTTGAGATATTCTATAATGGTGCCAAAGTAGGTAATGGTTATATTATATTAATTAAATAATTAATACATTTGTTTATCACTTTTTTCATTCAATTATTACTATAATATTTTTGATAAGACACAGTGGGGACGAACTACTTAGTTTTACATACGAACTATTAATGTGCCTATATTGTACATAATAACATTACATGCATTTAGTTTTGGATGGGAGAATGGGACCTTGTAGTTGATTTTTTTCTAGTGATCTAGGTTGGTGTTTTGATACAGGATTGACATAGGATTCAGGACTAAGTGATTTTGAGTATATTTTTGTTTTATTATTATTTTATTTATATTAATTTAGTTTGAATATGAGATAGATTTCATCATATCATAACAATATTCATTATTATTGGTTATTGTTTCCTTATATTACTCCCTAGTTGTATCTTTTATTGTTTTTGTTATTTCTATTACACTGATATTTTTATATATTATTAATTTACATTGTAATGTATCTCTAAAATATGTGGTATAGTATACCCATTATACTAATCACACCACCCCTGATAGTCGGCTACCTCTAGTGTATAAGTAGATGTGTTTGAGGACATGTATCCAACCAAATTTGGCTATGTGGGAGAGTGATGAATTAGGGGTTGTCAAAAATTTATGTTAATAGAGATGGATGTTCTTTTATGTTTTTAAATTTTAATAAATGTATAAAGGATACTAATAATATATCATGGCTTTGTATTGAGCTTTTCAATGGGATTTAAAAACCCATTAATGGGTGAAAATTCATGTTCCTAAGGATGAGATTATTTTTCATGATGTTCACATGTTATAGTTGATGTTATTTCACCCTTGGTGATGCACATGTTGTGTGATGTTATTGTTTCTTGAGATTTATAATAATTTCCCAACACAGTTTGATATATGTATGCACGAATCATGATAGGCACATATGGATATATATTGAAATAATTTGTTTATGATTGGGACATATTTATTGCATGTCGTATAATTGATCATAAGAACTGTGAAATGTGGAACCTATTACATCATACAAATGAAATTATTGAAATTTTAATTTATTGTAAAATACTTGTAAGCCTTGTTAAGAGAAATTATAAGCACTTAGTTATATGTTGTTTTCAAATTTTGATTTTGACCATGTTTTTATACAAAGTTGTAAGTAGTTTTTAATTCTTTTAATGAAAATGAATCCTTATATTCTTCGATTTGAGCACGAGGAGATTTGAAATCATTATTATCCTAATATATATAATCTAAAGAAACATGTAGACACTGGGGATCATATATTTGTTATGCTTTGAGATATTTCCTTGAGGGTATTTGATCCTTAGAAAGGTAGGATATTCATACAGTTACTTCGATGTCTAAAATGAAAAGGGAAACTAATTTGAAACATCTTTTTATGTTCACTAGGAAGGGAGTCCCTAGGAAACCATGTTTTATAGAAATTTATTTTATATGTTCATTAATAACTTTTATAAACTCACTAATAGTAGGTTTAATCTTGAAATGTACATGCTTCATAGACCTAAAAAAAGTTGGTGGAATTTCTTAGAGTAATATGGGTAGAAAGATGATTCATCCTTTAAGTATTTATAGGTGGAATGTTTGAGCCACCTATATTTAGATTCATTAAAAGAGTATGAGGATTGTTATTTCATGCATTTGACATAGGATTTCATGTTATTGATGGATTAATCTAGATAATTTATTAACATTCAGCGATTTAATATATCTATACTAACAGATGTGATCACTATGGTGAGACATTTTTCAGATGGGATTCTTTCTTATAATGGTATTCATGGGAATATTTTTTTCATTAGTATACATTCACATGTGATGAATCTATCACTCATCATAGAAGGGAATCTAAGAGACGATCTAATTAGTGACCAAACTATTTTTGCGAGGAAAATTGGGATATCTTCTTATGGAGACATGATGAACCAATAAAATAATATCATCATAGTGACAACGAGAATAATAGATAGTGTATTGGGTATCCATATCAAGATCGTGTTCTATTGCAGTGATATCACTATTGAATACTGGTCTATAAGAGGACATAATGTCTACACCCTATATTAGGTTTTCTTGTTTGCATTCGGTTGGGTCACATTCAGATGTTTTCTAGGAACTTTCAATATTATAGTAGTGGAATGGGATCATTACATGAACCATAGTCTAGAAAGAACTTTGCTAACCCTCAACATACATGTAGCTGGAGACTGACTGGTTATTTAGATGACGGTAGGGGACATGTCACCCTAGTGTGGGAGAAGAAATACTGGGTAGAGGATGTGTGTGATGGGTTTTTCCCAACATTTATTTTTTTATGATTTATGATCAATCATATATTTACATGATGATAAACTTTCTTATCAATGTAATTGAGTCAATAAAAAGGTAAAAGTGATATAACATCAGAACAGAGCACATTATCATCACATATTATTTTTAATTAATTTAATAAATTAAATAATTATCATGCATGAATTATTTTTTCATTGATGGATCTAAAAAAATATCTATATTGTATGGTCTTGGTGTTGTAGTAATCAATATTAGATTCACACTTTCTATGATCAACATTTTTTTCACAAATCTTTGAACATCCCTATAGGAATCTCCACAAAATATCATGGTTGATCCTATCAATTGTGTTATTCAGTTGTCATCGTCTTGAGAATCACTTCTAATCCATTCTCCAAGTATTCTTTATACTCTAACAAGGGATGTGGAGGAAGGTATCTCTTCATTCTTGACTGCTATGTTGGAAAAGTGAGCTCTGTAGGGCCTGAGGGGATTCTTTAAATTCCATGTGCATAGAAAAAAATGGTTTGGATCTCTAATAAAAACAATCATTGGGTTTAAATACTACTAGGGTCTAGAAATAAATATTTTCAAAAGTTCACTTCAATATTTATTTAATCCCTTGTGGATCTCTATGTATAAAATAATAATTATATTATTATTTCCTCAACATGATCATAAATTTTCAATTAAATTAAATGTTATTTAATCAAATAATATTCAACATATATTATTTCTCATCAAACCAAAAAAAACCATTCTACTATTCTTCCACAATAAATATCATGCATTCAATAATGATTACTTATTTTATATATAAATATTTTTACATTATTCATCTGTAAATAAAGAAATATTATATTAACTAAATAAAAAATAATTTTTATAAATATTCATCTAACATTATATTTTCAATATTAACTGGTGATAAAATATATTATATCAAGTAAACATGAAGAATTATTAAACCACATGTGGGTATAGTATTTTTTCATCATTTTAAATAATAAGTAATAAAATATTATTTAATTGAGATTCTGGATACACTTTCTATGTGAACCTTTAGGAATCATTCACAATGTAATTTGGTGAAATAGTCCAATGTCTGATTTTATAATCTTACAATATTCCAAATAACATGTAGAGAAAGAAGTTAATTCTACGAAGAAATAGTACCTCATATGGTCATGCACTCTGTAATATAATTCATTTATTGTGATATCTCTAATCAAGATGGTTCCTTGATGGTGTCATCAATCTATGTGATGATGCTTCTTTCTTTGAATTTATAAAAATAAAAAAAAATCCTTTTTTACACCATGGAAATGGGTTTATTCAAGTTATATCATTTCCATCAAAGGGACTAAGATATCAACATCTATTAAAGAACGTATGGGATAAATGTTTTCTCACATTATTCATTAATGCAGTATCACTCATAACATACCCAACATATCATAACATTATTTGAATATATTTCACTATGGTTTTCATTAGTACATAAAAGTATATGACTTATATTATTCATTAATATCAATCATAATGTCTAAGGATCAATACACACATCCATATATAAAAACATCAAATGAAAATTATGATTATGGATTTCCTACTAGTGGTTCTTGTTATCATAATATCCTACACTAGATATTATTAAGGTCATACACCATGAAAAGTGGCCTCAAATACAAATGATTTTGTAACCTATAAAGACCCGAATTTTTTTATGTAATTTTTTTAATTATATGGAAATATTACGAGTCTGCCAAAATTGAAAGCGTGTGATTTCGAGGCCCGGTGTGCCTGGAAGGAATTTATGAACATTTTTTAGGTACGTTCAGTAAATGCATGAGCGTCATTTTTTAACTTTTGAACCGGTGCTCAGAATTCAAATATCAAAACATCGTTGAACTCACGGCGCTGATATTCACTTAAGGAGACCTTTACCTCGACCACAGAAGGTCGAGGTTGGAAGTTGGGTTTGCGTTTTTCGTATAGGAGAAATAAAATTAATATAATTTATTTTAAACACATATCCTCCCACCTATCATTAGAATTGTGAATGTGAGGACCACCTGAACTCCTCTTTTAACGTGAGTTAACCCATGGAATTCCCCCAATTAATGTTCCAACAGTTATTAAATTAACAAGCTTAACTCAATTAAAGTTGGCTCCTCACCTATTGGTTGGGGATCCTTGGAAAAGGGGAGGTTGTTGGTGAACTTTTGGTGGACATGAGATCTTGGTGGAAGAAACTCCTCTGATGAAGAACATCTCCAATGATGAACGAACCAATGTTCGATGAAATTCCGATGACACCATCTCCATCTCCTTCCACACAGAACCTCTAATGAATGTCATGGTAGGGGTTTTGAAATTATTTGTTCGTGTTTGTTCATCGTGATTCCATGTTTTGAATCAATATTCATAAGCCGTATGTTACTGATCTAACATGGAGGGTGTGGGACAAGCTAACATGGCCTGATCCCTCTGTTAATTCATTGAATGACCTGATCTTCACGGGTGAGACATCAAGTTGAACAAAATCTGAACTTGTTTTTCTTGGCATTAGGACAACATCCCATGACCTGCAACGGTTTTCTGGATTGAAGAACGGGCCACCAGAGCTCTCCCGGTAACCCGAGGAAGTTCTTCGGTGACCACTGCTGGCGACCGATGTCGGTAGATAACAAGTGGCAGCCGACACACTGGCCGGCTGCGAGAAGGGAAGTGGCATGTCCACACCACCGGAAGAGGAGGTTGCCGCCTGTCAACCACATCTAAGATCCGAGGGTAGCCGACACTCGGTCGACCGCGGAGGAGGAGCGGCGCACGTCCGTGCCGTTTGAAGGAGGGTCAGCCATTCTAGCCAGCCGTATCACATCAAGCGGGAACCCTATGACCGGTCTCACATTCCAGCCAGTGGCACCACATGGCACTGCCTAGTTTTCCAAAACTGAACGGCCTATAGGCCATTTGGGTGACCTGGGGTGGCGCCTCCCCTCCCTGGTGGTATCTAGGAGTACTTAATTGTGGGACTTCGTTGTATTTGAAGTATCTATTGATGGCTTGAAGAGAGGAAAATCCCAAAATCAAGCATGGTGTGTGAGAGAATCTTATGGATGTTTGTACTTGAGGAGTCTTAATATCCATTGTGGGTCATTTTTGGATCATGTGTGGGTCAGCGCTCAGCGATCCTGTGTGGGTCAGTGGATACCAATCTTGTTTGGGTCATCTCTAGATCATGTGTAGGTCATCATCAGATCCTATGTGGGTCATCTTCGATCCTATGTGGGTCAACAACAGAGCTTCTTGATGAAGTAAAATGATCTAGAAATATGAATAATAATTTATACTTCCGTACTTAAGTTATACCTGGTGAGAGATGAGTCTTTACATTTGTGGTACACTTCGGTGTGGTGATACCTTCGTGGATTTCTTCTATGTGGTGTTACCCTTGTGGTACATACATTTGTGGTGTTACCTATTTGGTAGTTATATCCTCGTGGTTTTACCTATGTGGTACTTATATCCTCGTGGTTTTACCTATGTGGTACTTCAACCGTTGTGGTGTTACCTTTGTGTTATTCTTCCATCACGTGTGGGATGAGTATTTATTGATAACTTAGGTGTATGTATAGGCATATACCTAAGTAGTGTTGATGATTATTGCTTTGTGCTTTGCGATTGAGTTATGGATTTGTGGTTTATCATTTGTGGATTCTGGGAGACCTTCGGGGGTCTTAGGGTCCCTATTGAGTATTGTTATACTCACCCCTGCATGGGCTACACCCACACCTTGTTGTATCTAGTGCAGACGATGGAGAGAATTGATCGAGGATAAGGGTGCCTGGACTGGAAGCTTCTTATTGGTGGACCATTAGACGAGACGTACCGTAGAGAAAACTATTTGAGAGTTTTACCTACCCTTCAGGTTGGATCCTTTTTGGGAATTCATTGGATTTTTTTCATTCATACTGGTACATTCCAATTCGGCTTGTATTTCGGCCCCATTTTCTTACTATACACACTCTTTTTTTACTATATAGTTTACCTTGTGCTTGTATCTTGTTGTGTTCTTGGATTTCATGAGTTGAAGGTTAAAAGGAAATGCCTTCTCGATTTTAGCAAAATGCCTTTCTGGTGCTAGTCACCAGCCCCTTGCCTTTGGAAGGTGGGCTTGGGGTAGTCATGACACAGGCCTCAAGAGATGGCCAATGACAAATTGGTATCAGAGGAGTCGGTTCTACCGAAGAACTAGGACTCTAAACATTACTATTTATAAATAGTGTTAAATGGGATGATTCTGGTTTTCAGTTTGGGGAATCTGGTGTGGCTGATGTATCCATACACCAGGACCCTGACTTATGATTTCTGACTTAGTGCATGAAAACACAGATTGCATGTGTGTTTTTGAAAAGTTTCCTTTGAGGTAACTTTGATTCATCTCACCAGGTATAACTTAATGACTGTGGAATGCCTATTTCCCTTCATGATGCCTCCACACAGATATCCATCTAGGGTTCCAGATATAGTACGTGATGACAGCCCACCGAGCAATAAGGCTTTGGTGCAGGGCCCCCTTTCAGCAGTTGTACCATCTGGTGGTGTACCTGTAGCACCACTAACCATAGGGTAACCGATTACACTAGCCCCATTAGCAGAGGGTGCACACCGCTTGAGAAAATTTCATGAGTTCCAATGCCAAATCCCACCGAGGTTCCAAGGCGAGACGGATCCACAGGCGGCTGAGGACTGGCTGGTGGCTGTGGTTAGAGTTTTCCGACAGGTATTTACACTAGTTTATCTCATGGTGATCCTTTCAGTCATTATTCTTCATGAAGTAACAGGTAGATTGTGGAACTTGATGCTCCAAGTTCATGATAAGGCCACCTCATCTGGGAAGACTTCGAGAGCCTTTTCATGGTAGAGTTCAACCTAGAGACTCTACGCTTTGTGTTTATACAAGAGGTTCTCCCCCTGCAATAGGGCAGCATGACTGTGGCTCAGTATTCATTGAGGTTCACAGACATCTCACACTACTCCACTGACATGGTGCGTGACCCTTTCTTTAGGGCCCAGACCTTTGATAACAGGCTCAGATGGGAGATTAGAGCTTTGATAATTTCTCTTAGCATCCTGACACAGGCGGGGGTGTTAGAGAGAGCACTCTTAGTAGAGAGTTTCCTTGCTGAGCAGTCACCGGCAGTGAGACCCACCACCAAATGTCACATAGCAGAACCATCTAAAATTGGCAGTGGACAGATAACACAGAGGTCCAAGAGGACTAGACCTATAGGTTGACAACTTCGGGATACAGGGTCGGTTGTGTGGGGATCGAGAGATAGAGGAGAACAGGAAAGGAGGAGGCAGTGCTACTCATGCGGCGGGTAGAGTCACATGGATTCTGACTACCTGACCCACCATATAGATGAACAGCTGATGGTCGAAGGACCTCCTAGGAAAAGGTGAAGATTAAATCGTGGAAATTCACAGGCAGTAGGATGATTTCGAAGAGGAGATGGTCGTGTAGTAGGTGGTGGGAAGCAATTCGAGGTTCTGTAGCCACCACCACCAAGTGGTCTACCCCGACCGTAGGGAGCAGTTGGACAGGGATGAGCTCAGCTCGAGGCAGCTGAGGCCTATGACCATGCCACTCCGGAGATGATTAAAGTTATGATCTAGGTCTACTCCACCTTAGATACAGCACTTATAGACACAGGTGTTAGTCACTCTTTTATTTCCATGGCCCTCGATCAGAGCTCAGAGATACTGGTGGAGCCGTTGGCTCGATCCTTACAGCTAGAGACTCATACAAGAGAGGATTTGACGATTACACCCTGGTTCCAGCATTGTGATATTAATATAGGATGAGAGACCTTCAGATGGGATCTTTAAGTAGCAGCGTCGATGACTTACGATGTCATCTTGGGTATTGAATGGTTATCCATAGTCCATGCTCAGAATGACTATATTAGGCATAAATTGCGGTGTGTCTGCATGGACGGGACCGGGTTTTCCTTCCCCAGAAATAAGGGAACCTTTACATAATAGGATGGACTTAACCGAAAGAGGGTGCAGCCGATCACACATCAGTTGTCTAGCCATAGCCTCGGAGTGGTTGATGTTCAGAGTCCAAGCTATCCTGTAGTGGTGGACTAGTACAGCGATGTTTTTTCATACAATCTTTCAGGTCTAACTCCTCATAGAAAGGTAGAATTTTATATCGATTTGTACCCCGGGATGGCACCTATATCTACACCAGCATATCAGATGGCTCCCATGGAGCATTGAGAGCTGTGAGTATTGCTAGAGGACTTGTAGATCAAGGGGTTCATTAGGCCCAGTGTTTCTCCTTGGGCAGCCTCAGTTTTGTTCACCAAGAAGGCATATGGATGTTTAAGACTCTGTGTGGACTATTGGTTCTCAAACTAGGTGACCGTGAAGAGCATGTACCCACTCTTGAGGATTGATGATCTCTTTGATCAGCTGAATGAAGCATGATGGTTTTCGAAGATAGACCATAGATAAGGCTATCAGCAGCTCAAGGTACGAGATGGGGATGTGTAGAGGATAGCATTCAGATGTCGGTATGGCCATTATGAGTTCTTGGTTATGCCATTTGAAATATCCAATGCCCTAGCAGGGTTTATGGGACACATGAACATGATCTTCCATCCATACCTCAATCCCTTTGTGGTAGTCTTCTTCGACGAAATCTTGATATACTCAGTTATAGAGGAGGAGCATGCCTATTGTCTTCAGATATTTCATGACACCCTTCGAGAGCACTAGAACTATGGTAAGCTCTCGAAGTGCCAGTTCATGATACGAGAGGTCCACTTTCTGGGACACATCATATCAAAGGCTGGAGTTGTGGTGGATCCAGTGATGATTGATGATGTGCTTTCTTGGGATCCACCCAGGAGTGTGACGGAGGTTCGGAGTTTCTTGGGATCGGCCAGTTACTACCAAAGGTTAGTACCTGACTTTTCCAGTGTTATGTCATCCTTATCAGTGTTGAAAAAGAAGGGGAAACCCTTCGTGTGGTCGGAGAAATTCCAGAAGAGTTTCCAGAAGCTAAGGTAGAGACCGACGAGTGCCCCCATCTTGAGGTTACCAGAGGATGGATTTGGGTACGTAGTCTACTGCGACACTATTTCCTCTGGAAATGGGGATGACATTGTTCATTTAAGGTTCAAACATTCCAATCAGTTTCTAAAGGGTTTATTCGTAGAATCAAAAACATCTAATGATTCTATATCTATTTGGACCTACTTTCCAAAGGTAGGTGTTCATTAGTTGTGGATCGATGAGTCTTTAGAATTTCCATTGGTCGAGAGGATGGGAGTTCAGACTCATCAAACCTTTTTGGGGAGAATTTTTGTGTACTCTGGGACTCTCTTTATAGATATAAGTTATGTTTGTGAATCCTTATTACACTACCATGTATAAAAATGATCTTTCCATAAGATTTGACAATCAATGATTGATATGTATGAGATTTAGATAATATATTATATGTATTTGAGGTTGTTCATAGATATAGAATCATCTGTATTTGTTAGAGATTATTAGTCAATGGTATCCTTCAACACATTATATAAACATATCTTGGTCATTATGATAACCATTCTGGTTTTAAAGCCACTTAGTGTGGAACTTGAAGTTTATTGTCGTTAAGAAAGACATGGAGTATTTCAGAGTTGGGATCATACTCGTAGATGGGCTACCTATGTATCCTAGTTAGAAAAGGAATCATAACCCACATAATTTGGGAATTAAGATATAGTTTAACATCATATGGGACAAATGGTAATTAATGGGTGATGGGCTTGAACCTAAAAAAGGCTTCATACGTACTCCACTTTTAAGGTAGAGATCAAAGTCCACGTAGTTCGGTTCGGATTTATGAGGCTTACCTATGATTAATGGCCCAAAGATATGTGTCGTGGTTACTTTTACACTCTAAGCTCATGTGATTCATGCTCAGTGTGATAAAGAAGAGGAATCAGTAAACCTGACAATTTGTGCCATGAAATATGTGGTCACAAGGAATGATATGGAGATTATGTATGTATGGTTTCCCAAATAGATAGAGATCAGGACCTACATTAGTGAATAATCTTGGGAACAATGTCCATAAAGGTATATGTGATTTATTGAGATTTGGATGCTCTAACTTGGGGCTTACTCCGGAGGAGGATGCCCAAATTAGGAGGGGGACTTGTGATTGGGTTTTATTCCTAAGAAGGAAACCCAAATCAAAAGAAGTTAATATTGGTTAAGAAAAATTATGACTAGGTCTTATTCCTGATAAGGAGGCCCAGGTTAAAGGGACTTGGGAACTACGGCTTACTCCTGAGAAGGATGCCTAGGTTAAAGGGACTTGAGAACTGGGGATTACTCATGAGAAGGAGGCCTAGGTTATGGGACTTGAGAACTGGGGATTACTCTTGGGGAGTCCCAGTTTAAGGGACTTGAGATCTGGGGCATACTCCTAAGGAGGATGCCCATATTTGGGAACTTGGGGCTTACTCCTGAAAATGAGGCCCAGGTTAGGGACTTATTATTGGGACTTACTCCTGATAAGGAGGCCCAAAATTAAGGGAACTTGAAGACTGGGGCTTACTCATGAAGAGGATTCCCATGTTAGGAAATTATGACTGGGGATTACTCCGAAAAAGGAGGCCCATGTTAAATATCTTATCATATTAAAAGATGAGATTGAATGAATGAAATCTCTAACATTTGTGACATAAAGATATGTAAATCACTACATTTTGAGAGATGTTCCACAGAATTCCTTTCAGATAAGGAATCCAACAAAGGAATCATGCCATAAATGTATTTGAAGAGGATTTTGAAGGTAAAATCTTGAAGAGGTGAGGTGGATTTGAAGAAAAGAGATAAATGGATAAGGGGGGAACCAAAAAGAAGGTAGGCACGCAGGTCCTGGTCGCGTAGGTATACCTGCACGACATAGGTGTACCTACGCGATGGTCAACCCATAGGGTAATACATTTGTGAGGCTTGTCTCAAGCCCTTAGTATTATCCCTAAAGACTTTTAAATGAGTGGCGCGCAAGTTCTGTTAAAGGGATAAGGCGACACACAAGTGTCTTCAATTCTCTGAAGGGTTAGACACTTAGGTGCGTATGTATTGAATAATTTCAACACATAGGCCTTGTTATCCCTCTTTAGATCTTCTGTTTAGGTAAGAAATTACCTTAGAAGTGTTTGGAAGGCTTCGAGAGCTCAAATCTGAGTTTCTGGATTTTTTGTCCTCAAAAGGGGGCCCACAAGAGGTATTTATAGGCTACTGAAGACCTTGGGAAAAAATAAAATAGGGCGTGCAAGTCACCTATGTGCCCAATATGTGTCATGCAGGTATACCACCGTGACCATAATGGAACTTGCACGGCCCATGCTCAATGAAATAGTTATTCATGCCTTTGTCAATTTTTTATATTTCTTTAATGGATGAATCACTTTGTGTTAAGGTATTTCCCTTTTAATTCTTTTAGACCCTCTGAAAGAATGGATCATCAACAAAAGTCCCCCCTCAAAGATGGACCCAAAATTAAGGAGGATGTGACTCTGAGGTAATGAAGAAAAACCAAAGAATTTCGGTGCGGGGGTGTTGAGTGTGTGGATGGAGTCGTGAAGGCACGAGCCGCGTAGGCTTCAGCGGGCAGGGGTGCGGCCTTGCCTATAAATATACTGTCATTCTTTCATAAAGCACCCGGGTTTAAAATCACTTCTCCCTCCCCATGAATGTTTCTCTCATCACGCAAGTATACTAATTTTCCGCGTTTTCATTACTTCTATTCGTGTCGTGCTTCTACAGAGGTATTTTGACCTGCGCGGTGATACATGCGTGCCAAAAACCTGTGCGACATAGTTATACCTGCACTCTAAAATTAGACTTGTGCACCTTAATGTGTTCTCCATTTTTTCACTTTTCTTCACAAATTTTATGATAAATCAACTCACTTAAGAGTTAATTATTCAACCTTTTTGCAGATTCAATGGCTCCTAGAAGAATTGGAACGGCTAATGAATTGGCTAGCAAGTGGATTGATGACATGATGAATGTTGTTGGCCATGATTACTATACTGTCTGCAACAGTGCTCTCCCAGATTTGGTTAAGTACTTGAAGAAGTATCATCTTAACTTTCCAGAAAGCATCTACTTCCCTCTGTATGGGCATGGTCATCTTCAAGACGTCAACATTCTAGAAGCAAAGAACTATATGTCCAAGATGCAGCCGCACTGCTACTCCTTTATTTTGGTAATGTTGTGCATTGAGAGAAAAAACAATGCTGCGAACTTTAAAATTTTTCTTCCATGCCATTTATTTCCAGATATGAAAATGGAAAACCATGGGCTGATATGTTTTCCACTGCCGGTTGATGGAGAGAAGACTATCATGACATTAGAAACAATATCTGAAAAGAGTACTCTCTCCAAATGGCTCTTTACTTCCAATGCTCCATTCTCAAATCCATGTATCCATCTTCCAAGTCTCTTGGACAGAAACAGAGTCACTGTTTGATCAGCAGAAAATTATCTCAAACAACACTCAAGAACATTATTTTACAATTGTTCCAAGAAGAGATGGTATCCCTGCGTCTCTTATTGTATCCAGTGGAATGAATGAATTTCAGGTGGCTACTGATGAACCTCGGGATGCTGTAAATAAAATGAAGAGTTATTTTGATATCCTCTTGTAATTCTTAGAAAAGATAAGAGAATCCAAAATATTTATATGCTTCTAACTGTTTTTCTTTAAATGAAAAACACTTTCATCTTCAATCATTTGTGTATGCCTTCTTTTTCTACCTGCTTTAAATTTTTACCTAAGACAATGGGCCTAGTAAGAATAGTTTGAGTTTTGCTAGGATTATAAAAATAACCCTACAAACTTTGAATCTTTTTAATAGCTCAATATTACCTAAATCATACAAAGTATATGTTTAGTGATCTGGGACTTTACTTTTTTTCAGAGTTCCCTTGTATTTTGTGGGCAGTTTAAATTCATGCACGTCAGACATAAAAAGGCTAATGTTTAAGGTCGAAATAGCATTGACTTAGTGCATTAAAATTGATTCAATTCCTTTATAATTTATCTGAAAACATGTTACCACACTCAAGTATGGGAGAAAACATGTAATCTATGACTTAAGAAATTTTAAATCTGATGAATGATATGAAAAAAGGGCTAAAAGAAATTAGAAGAAGTATTTCCCAAGAATTAAGTTACCACTATTTAATAAACCTGTTAGGGGGTTCAATTATGCAGGGCCACTTAAGGGAATTGGATTCATAGTCAAATAATAACATCTTTTGGATGAAAGGTCTATTATGTAGCCTACATATTCAAGGCCGCCTAAGGGTATGTGCTGTATAGTTAGGAAGAAGAAATTTCAGAAATTTTACTTTTTTATTGCTAAAAAGCCAGTGAATGTTAGTGGAGATTCAAATTTTCCAAAGCACAGAGTCTGCTGTATGGAAAGAGGTACATGAATATTGATATGGTATTTCCAATCAAGATTATCAAAGAATTGGACGAATGTTACTCCTGTTAAGGTCTGACCGAAACGTAGGGATGGGAAATATAAACCATAGACTTGAATACTTTCAAATCATGAAAAAGATTATGTGACAAATATGTTAAGGATGGATATTTTGCAGATCCTTACATATTTTCATTAAGAGAAATAAGTACAAAATAGGTTTTCCTCCCAAGAATGAAGTTACTACTATTTGAAAAACCCGTTAGGGGGTTGAATTATTCAGGGTCGCCTTAGGGAATTAGCTGCATAGACAAATAATAGCATCTTTTGGATGACAGGTCTGTTATATGGACTATTAATGCAAGTCCCCCTAAGGGAACATGCTGTTTAGTCAGGAAAAAGAACTCTCTGGTATCAGACATTTTGTGACTAGAATTCAAGAAAAGGGTTATGGAGATCTTGAAGTATTTAAGTTTAGGAGTATGACACATGAAAAATGAGTATTTTCCAATGCATGAAAGAAATACACAGACCAATACTAACCATAATCATCTTGTGTCTATGTCCTAGATTAATGTGTTGTACTTCACTATGTATCCAATAAGGATGGGAATCAATCCAAACATAGTTCTTGAAATACAGTTTAATTTCATGTGGAACAAGAGTGTAGGAGATCTTAGTTTAGGGTCATAAAGCTCAGACCATAATAAGGCATACACATTGTGTGTTTTATAAACCTGATGTGAATGAAGACCAGGGTTTTCATACCACATTCTTGTTTTCACAGGGGGACTTTTCAGCCAAGGGACTGAAAGTGGAATTTGGGGTTAGGCCCAAAGACTTGGGGCTGGATTCAAGGGATGCTCGAACATTCATATATATCCCATAAGGATGGGAATCTAGCCGCATGTAGTTCTTGAAATAACCTTTTTATAGATTTGGTTTGTACAAGTGAAGGGTGAAAGGGGGACTTTAGTACAATGATGGATTGACACAAGATAAAAGGTTTGGACATTGCCATGTATGCCCGTAGTCTTTGGAATATAACATGAGATAAATGTAAATAATGATTTCCTATTAGGTGAGGGGGACAAATAATGTTTTAGTTTATTGTCATACTGGACAAAAAGTGAGAGTAGTTTAACTTCATATAGCAAGGATAATGGTGAACCAATGTAAAAATAATTTGTTCTGGGGGCGGTTTCACGAATCAACATCTTATGAAACGAAGGTGAACCTATGTGAAGAGATTTATTTTGGGCATGAACCTTAGGAGGTTACCTAAGTAACCCTCCTAGAAGGCAAGGATCAAAGTCTGCGTAGTTCAATCAAAGAATGAATTGGTGATCAAGTTGTTCTTTAGAACAATGACCTAAAAAATGGTGTCGGTACTTACACATGGTTAGCGGCCCAGAGAGGTTGTTATTGTTGAAGTTTACTCTAAGCTCACGTGATTAATACTCAGTGTTAGAAACAATAGGTAGAAACAACCGTAACTATGCATAGTTTAATTTCATGTAGGACATATGAATGGAATATGCAGTTTAAAGTCTTGTAGTGAGGACTATTGGTGCTGCATAGTTTAGTGTCATGTAGCAGGGACAAAATACAGTTTAACATCATGTAGGATGTATTAAAGGACTTTTTTCAATTTTACTTCTTGTAGGATGAATGGGAAGTATAGTTGAACGTCATGTAGGACAAATATAGGCATACAGTTTAACGTCATGTTGGACCTGAACACAGTTTTGCATTTTGTTGGACAATAAGGGTGTTGTACAGTTTAGCATCTTGTAGCTAAGATGATGGGGACAATACAGTTTAACGTCATGTTGGATGAAAGGGGGACTGTGCAGTTTAATGTCATGTAGTAAGGAAAAAAGAGGACATAGTTTAACGTCATCTTGGATGTATTAGGGGCTTTTTCAAAGTTTAACATCATTTTGGATGATGGTGCGAATAGTTTTAGGTCATAAGCATGGACCGACGATTATGTAGTTTAACGTCTTGTTGAATGTAAGGGTCTTCTGTACAGTTTAGCTTCATGTAGTTAGGACGTCATAGTTTAACATCATGTCCGACATAAGGGACAATGTAGTTTTAAGTCTTACAGCAAGGAAAACATAGTTTAATGTCATGTTGGACAATGGTGCGGATATTTTAAGGTCATATTCATGGACTGGCAGTGTATTTGTATTACACAAAATACTTCTTCAAAAATCTGGCATTGGTTGGAGTCGTAATGAGTTCTCCATCCATTGAGATTAAAGAATAAGCTTCATTTGAGTAGACCTTATATATTGAATAAGGTCCTTCCCATTTTGGCTCCATCTTCGGAGGTTTCTTTCCTGGTATCATTGGAGTTCTGAGAACCAATATCAATTCTCCCTGAATTAATGAACAAATATGATCTTTTTTGTTGAAATCTCATGCTATTCGATTCTGATAGACCTCCATGTGGTGCAAGGTGCACAATCTTTTCTTGTCTAATCGTTCCAATTCATCCAATCGCTTTTTAGATTGTTCATCCATAGATGACTAATCACAGATGGCTACCCTGAGTGATGGTAATTAAACCTCAATGGGAAAGACAGCTTCTGTTCCATATACCAATGAATATGGAGTTGACCGCATTGTAGTGCGGGTGGTGGTCTAATAATCCCATAAAGAATGAAAGAGTTTATCAGGCAATGATTTCTTATCTTTATCCACCATCTTTTGCAGTATATTTGAAATTCTTGTTGATGGATTCTATTTTTCCATTGGCCGCTGCATGATACCGAGAGGAATGGATGGATTTGATGTTATATTCTTGATACATCTTCCTTACCTTGGATGAACAGAAGTTGATTCCATTTTCTGTCAATATGGTATGAGGGAAACCAAATCTGTTAATAATGTTAGACATGATGAAGCTAACAATTGTTTTAAAACTAACTTCTTTGAGAGGTATTGCCTCTTCCCATTTGTAAAAGAAGCTAGTTTCAGTAATAATGTACTTAAACTACTTGGATGTAGCTGAAGGATAAGGTCCTACTATATCCATTCACCATGTGGCAAATGGCCACGCGTATTTGGTTATATGAAGCAAATCTGGGGGTTGATGAATGAAGTTGGCATGCACTTGGAATGAATGACACTTAATTGTGAAATCAACACAATACTGTATCATTGAATCCCAAAAGTATCCAAGCCTTCGAATTTGATCAGATAGTCTATGTCCAGACTGGTGGGAACCACAGACTTTTGCAGGCACTTCATTCATGTCATCCATTGTCTCTTCACCATCAATGAATCTGAAGAGAATTACATCAAAACCTCTTTTGTAGAGAATTATATCTAGTTGATATGGGCTATCATAAAGATTAAAATTACCACACATCACCGGATTTGTTCTTTCCTAGCTCTATTAGGTGGAAGTGTTCTGTTTTAAAGGTATTCTCTAATAGGTGTCATCCATCCTATAGTATGACCATATAGTTTATAAATGCGACTACTTTCATTGATTTCCTATGTTCTAGCTTGAACATAAGGTGAAATTGTACGACAATGAGCAATACTGATGATTGTCTCGCCCCGATTTGGATCTTCCAGAGCTGTAGCTGTATTAGCCAATGCATTAGCTTAAGCATTTTGTGATCGTAGGATATAAGAAAATGTCGGTTCCGAATGAAATTCCACCATTAACTCTCTGACGTAATCATACAATGGGACTAACTATTCTTTTCTGATGGCATAATCCCCATTGAATTTTTTGATTACCAGGTCTGAATCACCTTTCACTTTTAATTGATTCACTTGTTCTTGAAGCGCCAACTCTAATCCTGTGATGAGATCTTGGTATTCTGCTTCATTATTTGTACTGCCTCCCAACAATGAGAGGGAATAAGGTAGAACTTCCTTTTCTGGGGAAATAAGTACAATTCCTAATCCAACTTTTTTGAATTTAGGATCTCTTATTTTCCTCCCTGTTGGACTTCTGGAAGCACCATCAAAGTAAATTTCCCATGTTTGAAGATAATCTTGAATAGAAAAACTTCTTCATCAGGAAGTTCAATATCTAAAGACATATCTTCTGCTGAACGGTGTTCAGCAAGGAAATCAGCTAGAGCTTGGCCCTTTATTTCCTTTTGGGACACACACTGGATATCAAATTGCTACAATATAACGGCCCACCTTGCCAGACATCCTGTAAGCATTGGATGACTAAGGATGAATTTGAGCAGGTTATTGTGAGATACCAAATGGACCACATGATGTTGCAGGTAGTGTCTCAAATTTTGAACTGCAATAATTAACACTAGCCAGTACTTTTCAATACTTGAATATTGGGTTTTTTCTTCAAGCATAGTCTGTCTGAGATAGTAAATGTTTTTTTCATTCCCAGCATCATTCTTCTGGGCAAGGAAGGCACCCAATGATCACTCTAAGGCTATCACATAAAGAATAAGTGGTCTTCCTTCAACAGGTGGCATTAATACTGTTGGACTCAAGAGAAATTTCTTGAGAATATCAAATGCTTTTGAAATTCATCATTCCACTGTTAAGTGACTCCATTCTTCATCAATTTGGTGAAGGGTAAAGTTTTACCTTCCATATTGGCAATGAAACAATGAATATAGGCTATGTTTCCTTGATGTCCTCTCAATTATTTCAAATTTTGAGGAGGTTACATACCAAGGATGGACATTTTCTTTTGAGGATCGACTTCAATACCATGATGGTATACAACAAAGCTGATAAATTTTCCAGAGGTCGCCCCAAAAGCACATTTCAAGGGGTTCATATTCAAATTGTGTTTTCGAAGTTTGTGGAATATGAATTCCAAATCAACCAAGTGATTAGAATGTTGTTTTGATTTATCCACCAAATATTTGACATAACATTCAACAAATTTCACTAAAAAGGGTTTGAAGATATGGTGCATGGCACACTGATATGCTGTGCCAGCATTTATTAGGCCAAAGGGCATTACCCAATAGAAAGACACACCCTAAGGGGCTATGAAGGCTGTAGATTCTTCATCTTCTAGAGCCATTCAGATTTGATTATACTTGGAATGTCCATCCATGAAGGAAAGTGCTTCATAGCCAGATGTTTCATCAATCAAGAGTTCTGTAATCAGAACTGGAAAATCATCCTTAGGAAAATACCAATTAAGATCTCTGAAATCTATGCAAACTCTAATTTGTCCATTCTTCTTTTTCACAGGGACAATATTAGACAACCATTTGGGATATTGAAATTATCTAACGAAGTTGGATTTGATAAGCTTATCCACTTCAGCTTCAATTTTAGAAGCATAAGTTGGGTGTGTTCTTCTTGCAGCTTGCTTAAATCCTAGATGTTCTTCTGGAAAACCCAAAGGATGAGTAAAAAAATTAGGATCAAGCCCTGAAATTTCTGTATAATTCCATGAAAATATATCTCAATTTTGCATTAAAAATGAAATATACCTTTACTAATCTTCAAAAGTCATGTTCTCACTAATTAAAGTGGGGCGTGGATCGTCTTTTGTACCCAGATTTATTTCTCTGAGTTCATCCACAGTATTGGAGATACCCTCTTCAAAATCTGGAGGAGCATCTCTGAGATCTTCCTCTTCTTCTTCAACATGTGTTTTCTCTTCTGTTTCTACTTGCATAGTAGATGATGAAGCAGAATTTCAATGATCATGAGAGATGTTAAAATTTGAACATCTTGAAGAAGAGGCTTTCATTTCTGACCCTATTGATGATGAAGCATCTCCCTTGGGTAATAAAGAGGAGATGATGGATTGAGAATCAACATCATCGTTCACTTATGACATTGATATAACTTCTTCTATCCTGGTTGGTGAAGTATAGACTTGCTGGATTTCAGCGGATGAAATGAAGACATCTCCATTTGAGCTTTCATCATTTCCTGGTGAATCACCAACTTCTCCCATGCTATCTGGCTTGATTTCCGTAATAAAAATTAGGGAAGTTTCCATAAGAGTATTTGGATTCGGGTCTATCCTGTCAATTTGACTGATAGGGAACACATAATCTATACTCACATGTGTGACTGGGTATACTAGAATCTTTTCCAAACCATATGGATTATTAACATGGGTAACCTCCCTTGTTGTGGATTTCTCCTTACCCTTTATGTGATAAAATTCCTACTCAATGTATTGAGACTCACATGTTATGATGGAGACTTTATCACCATAGAATCTCCCAATTTGACCATTGAAACAATATTTGAGGCATTGATGGTATGATGAAGGGATAACCGCATGTTGATGTAGCCAAGGTCTTCCAAGAAAAACATTGAGGGTTGTATCGTGATCAACAACCATGAAATCTGAATTGGATACAAGGTCCCCAAACTGAGTTCTGAGTGTAATATCTCCTAGTGGTTCTTGTTCATTTTTATCATATCCTTGAAAAATCGGAGTAGAAAGAGATAAATCAAATTCTTTGAGGCCCAATTGACGAAGTGTACGAATGGGGATGAGGTTAACTCCTGAACCATTATCAATGAAAGCTCTTCAGATGTCCACACCATTGACCTTTCCAGATAAATAAAAAGGTCTACTATGTCCATGCACAACATCATCCTCATCTTCATATGTGAAAGATATCACTGCATGGCATTTTGCAGGATCATTATCTACATGGTAGAGTTTAGCTGCGGAAATTTCAGTTGTGAATTCATGAGGACTTGAAAAAGCCTCAATGAGTGCCTCCCGAAGATCCTTGGATAGATTAAAGGAATCCCGAATTGATAACTTGGCCTGTACTTGGCCCAAATTCTTCAAGACATCATATTTTTTATCCAAAGGTCTGTGTTTTCCAACAGGAACATGTGGTTTCTCAGGTGCCTTAGAAGTTGATGCTTTGGAAGTAGATGCATCTTGTATCGAGGTAGGAGTTGGAAATACACCTGGCTTTGGAATATTAGACCGAATAGGACTATTTACTTGCTGAGAGGAAGAAGGTGGAACCTCTAACTGATCCCCCAGAATAACTCTGCCCGGACTGAATTTTCCTTACGTGGAAGAATTTTCTTGTTCTTATTGAGCCCGCTAAAGGGCTCTACCATGAGTTCCTACTGCATACACAGTTCTAGAAAGGGTATAATTGGAATAGTGGTATCTAGGATATCCACGACTTCTTCTATATCCCAGACCTATGGAACTCCCTCTAATTCCTCTGTTTGATTCAAGGAACTCAGGCTCATCAAAATCGAAGTTGTGATTCCAATAAGGATCTGTTAAATGAATCATATTAACAGAACCAAATATCAACTCTTCATCTGATGAAGATTCTGACTGATTAGCCCATTTAGGTTGTGATGTTTGGTGTGGTGGGGCCCGTGGCTTTGTAGTAGATGGCATAAAATCTACCAGAGTCAAAGACAGCTTGGGCTTTGACACGATTTCATCTTCTTCTGATTGTTCCACTTTCTTTGAATTATGTCATTTCTTTGAGTATTTTCCCACTGATAAAGAGGGTTTTGCTGTGGAATTCATAGCAGAAGACACAATTGGTTTCTTCAATTGTGTTCTCAAAATGTCATGAGTTCGATTGATCATTCTCCTGACCATACAGTCTTCATATTTCTATGCATTTTTGTTTTTGACTTCTTTCCACTCGCCTTCTTCCTCTGGATTTGTAGCAGAAACACATGATACCTGAGCTGAAAAACCTTTCAGTTTGGCTTGTCCCAAGTCCACCATCGTTTTCAAGAGGACTTTGAAGACAAAACATTCATAAATGAGATGGCCCTTTATCTGATGAAATGATCAATAGTTGGGACGATCCTCATATCATTCCTTGTTAGGCCTTTCGGGCCTTGGTAACTGAACCAAATTATTTTCCAGAGCTGAAATGAGGTAACCAGGAACTTGTTCATTTTGAAAAGAGTTTACTTTGCTCTTATGATCGTCAAATTGTTTCCATCATTGATCACTTTGATTATATTGATGAAACGGTCTCTATTGTTGATACTAAGGAGGTGGATCCCTTCGATAAGATGAAGTTTTTGAAGTAGAAGAAGGTACATGTGCTTGTTTAAGAGTAATTGTAGTAGTCTCTTCTTTACCCATTATCCTTTCTAGAGCATATGTAATTACATGAGTTTTGTCCTTAGTCTTTGTAAGATAGTCTTCAATCTTTTGAGCGATCGAAGTAAGGTCTCGAAACCCTCCTGTGTATTTCACAGGGATCAATGGTTTGCGTAATTCATTACGCAAATTTGCCTCACAGATTGGAAACAATTCCTCTTGAGGTAGTTCTAAGATTAGGGAATACGTTAATCCCTTTCAGTGAGAAATGAAATATGAAACTCTTTTATTCTCCCTTTTCTTAGAATTTGTAAGATAAAAAACTGTTATCTTTGGAATAGTTTAGCTGAATTGAAGAAGGAATTTTTTACGGTGATCCTCCCACCCGGTAATTGACTAGGATTGCAAGCATGTATACTATACAAAAGCTAGCCCTTGTAATGAATATACAAATCACCTGAGCTTAATTTCTTCTTGTTGTTGAGGGTTTCCCATCATAGTATTTCAATGAGAAAAAAAATGTGTTAAGTGTTGCTCTGGGTCTCCCGAACCATTAAAGATTGGGAATGTGGTACATGAAAATTTTTATGGGGGAGGAATTGCATCAACCCATTCAGGGTAAGATCTCTTTTCTGGTTGAACCGGTGCATGCTTACCTTAAATAGATTCCAACCTGGCTATTAATGACTCAATGGTAGTCATTAATTTTTGAGAAACATCTGGTTGAGCTTGGACCTGTGCAGGTGCAATAACTAGAGCGTGGATTGGTGTGGCGACTAGGGCTACCACTAGTGGTAGTATTGCAGGTTATTGTTGCATATAACCCATAGGATTAGACCTGTGAGGGTGTACTAGTAAAAGAGGATACTCTTGATTCATCTTAGTAGCTGCAAAAAATTCCCTTGGCTGACTGACTCCAGCACTCTTAGGAGGAAGACTACTTTGAAGTAGTTTTGCATTCAACCTCCTTAATTCCTTTATTTATGCCTCTTGTTGTGTGAATATTTGATATAGTGATAGTAATTTACCTTCACCAGAGGAAGGTTATGTAACCGGATTCTTCACTTTACCCTTGTTGGATGCCTTTTGGAGAGGGGGAAGTTGGTTATTTGAATGAATACCCAGATTCTGGGTAAGCCTTTGATTTCTTGTATGCACACCTTCTTCATTTGTGTCTATGTGTATAACTTCTTGAGCAGGAAATTCCTCATCTGATCCCTCTGAGTGATCCCCATGCTCTGTAGGATCAGAACCAATGGCATTGATGACATTTATTGATGCATAATACATTTCATCTCTTCTATCATCATTTCTACGATATTGTCTTCTTCCTTGTCCCTAATGAGACACTGCCATCTATTGAGTTGATCCCTCAGGAATTTCTTGAAGAACCATAATTTGGAGAGAATCTCCTGATAATTTGGCTCTTCATTCCTCTTGGGGCTTCTTCCCTAATCGAGATAAGACTGAATTTTTATGAGGAAGAGATTGAGGATTTGAAAAAGTCCACAGTTTGGTGGACTGGGGTTGTTCCTGTTCAACTCCTCGAATCCTATTTACTGATTCCGAGTGTAAGGCTAAAAGAGTCCCCAGTCTAGAAATATGGGGTGGTTCTTGAGCTGCTACATCTGATACATTATTAAAATCTCTTCTGATCTTACAGACTTTTTTCCAGAAATTGTCTGGATGCATCAACCTACATCCACTCAAATCACCTGGTTCAAATAATTTTTGGATGATTTCTAACACTTCTATCACTTGATGATGGACTCGTTCTAAACGATAATCATGTTTGATATTCACATTGGCCTGATGAAAGATTAATTCGACAACTTGTTCTCTGTATTCCTGATTCTGGGAGGAACTAGTTGAGGCATGTTCTTGAGAAAGCCTTTGATTATAAACAAAACCAATTGGCTATGGCCGGCCAAGGGAAATAACATTGCATGAGACCATTTTCGGTGGCCTTTGTTGACTAGAGAGTAAAATTAAATTTAGTGCTCCATGAACACCCCATCACCTGATATGGATACCAAATGGGTCATTGACAATTAACTAGAACAACCTTTTGAGTGCGCCAAGGCATGAACTTTGAAGGGATATCTATTTCTTTTCAGCCTTAAGATATTGAGAAACTGAGAGGGACGCCAAATCAATTTGGCATTATAACCCTTATATTATCTTGACATGATTTTCATATTAATCATAAGATAATATTTTCTTTTCCAATTGACGATGTGTTTTCCACATGTTGAGAAGAATATCGTGAATACAATCTTCTTTCAACATCTCTGGAATGTCATACTGAGATTCAGCCAAAGGCCAAAACATGACTAGTACATCACCTTTCGTCAGTTGTTTTCTCATATTCAGCATTTCCTCTTTATCATTCGATGAAGATTATTCTACCTGATTATACAAAAGTTAGTGATTCTTTGTTTCTTCATCAGATTCATCAATATTGGTAGAGAATTCATTTACCAAATTAGAAGATGCATGACTCAGGGGTGGTTCAGAGAATGACCTACACCCCGGGCTATCATCCGGTTGAGAAATTATTTCACCTGCTAGCAGTAAAGCATCATACATGACTGGCCTCACATTTGCAAGTGCCTCAAGATAAGGGGGCTTTCTCGTTACTAAATTTTCCATTGGAGAATTTTCTATGCAATGTGAATTACGACTATGGAGAGAACTTTCACAGCTAAATTCGTCATCATGGGGGAGACAACCGTGGTGGGTTACAGAAAAAGATGAAACATTTTTCTCCCTAGTCTTCTGGCCATGTAGAGGGTTATCGTGGTTCTCAATTTAAGATGATACTTCGAGATTGACGGAACTGTCATGAAGTAAGCCTTCATGTGGAAGTGTCTAATGCAGACCTTCAGAATTAATGTCCCCACTATTGGGAAAAGAGAGAGTAGAATCTTAAGTTACAACAGATAATTGTTTGAGTGCATCAAGAACTCCAGCATTGAGAAAAGCCTTATTACAGATTGGCTCTTGATTTTTTGAATGTGTCGGATGGGTATTCTTCTTAGATGCTTTCTTACTCACTTTTGGAACCACATGTTGATGAAAGTTGTTATTATGGGGAGGTTTATGTTCTTTCTCAGAATAAATAGTTAGGTTAGGATAATTATCTCCACTCAAATCAGGTGTATGTGCCTTACTTGGTTGTTCGTATGACATGGCGGAGGATACCCCACAACCCTCTTGGACTGGAATAGAGGTGTGTTTCTATTTCAGAGTGATCTTTTGATGTGTCACTCCACTGGTAGGGAGATATTTCCATTCCTTTCCATGTGATGCTGCTGAAGATGTTATAATATCCCGGTAGGCATCCAGAATATGAGCAGGGACTTCCTTCTGCTCCATCACCACTGTCAGAATGTTCTTGGTGACTTTAGCTGCTGTAACGGGAATATAAGTCCATTCTGTGCTTGGAGTAGGTGTGTGTTCCTACTCCTATCCTCCTTTTCCTGTTAGTGAGTTTTGATAGTACTTATGTGTGGGGGAAGAGAGTTGAGTCTACCTATTGTTTGTCAATGGGGATTTCTAATTGACTTCTCCAGGTGCTACCAAATGAGACTGTTGGTAGGATTGATCAATACTAGCATGTGTTTGTGCCTTCTAATTTCACTCTTCCAAACGTGGTTGATGAACTTCCTTTAATACTGGAATACAAGACTACTGGCAGGATTGATGATTGTAAGCAGGTGTATGTGCCTGTTTATCAGTTTTCAATACTTGGCAAGCTTCATCGTGTGTATTCAGACAAGCCTGGTGACTGGCTGATGATTTATAAACAGGTGTATGTTCTTGTCTATATTACTCCTCTGGAATTGCATGGTGGTAATGTCCTGTTGCTGCCAGACAAGTCTGCTGGACAGTGGAATTAAAACGGATGGGTGTGTGTGTCTGCTCGTTTCATTCCACCAAGTTAGGCTGGGGGAATTCCCTAGAAATGGCAGAAATAAGAACATGTTCCCTGTTTACCGATCATCACCTCTGGTGGTTCATCATGCCTGCTTGGGTTCGAGGAACCTAATCTGAACTCCTCGAGATGACACCATCATCATGTTGAGGGCGCACTGTCGCTCAAGTCTGGTGGTGATTGTTGGTGGGAGCCCTCAGGAAGGACTCATGTCTCCTTGAATTAAGGCCTTGAGTGACCCTCTCATTCACCTCTTCATAATATGGGAGGGACTGGTTGTTGTGTTCTAGGGATAACGACTTGAAACGGTTTGATACGGTGGTTGGCACCACCGGCTTCATGATTGCTGGTCATTACTGTCCAGACAACTAGGGTGAATTATTGACTTGGAGGGCTTGTCAAGTGGCCTCCAGAGTCGGAATGGTACCGTGTTGATGGTATTCCTTAACTAGTGCATTTGATACCCAACGTTGAAGACGCCGAGTAGGTGATTTCATCTTCAGAGCAGATGACGATCCAGCAGGAGTAGTAGCAGAGGTATTCACACTAGAGGCATTCACAGGTGTGAACTAAAGAGAAGCCATTTCTGTAATGTATAAGATCTTGGAAAAGAGTGCATGTTTGATATAACAGACATAATCAAGATATGTTCAGCCAATACATCTTTTGTATGATCACATATGTGATTGATTGGTTTTTTGGCCCTCTAATTGAGTTTAAATAGGGGCCTAACAAATAAGTAAAACATCATTTTAACTTGGTTAAGGATTCATGTCGGGTTCACCATTTTTTGTTTCCTCTGGAAATGAGTATGACCTTGTTTGTTTAAGGTTCAAATATTCAAATCGGTTTTTAACAGGTTTATTCATATAACCGGAAACATTCAATGATTCTATATCCATTTGGACCTACTTTCAAAAGGTAGGTTCGCATTAGTTGTGGACCGATGAGGCTTAAGAATTTTCATTGGTTGAGAGGATGGGAGGTCAAACTCATCACACTTTTTAGGGGGGAATTTTTGTCTACTTCAGGACTCTCCTTATAGATTTATGTTATGTTCTTGAATCCTTATTACACAACCAAGTATGAAAATGAGCTTTCCTTAATATTTGACAATCAATTATTGATATGTATGAGAATTATATAATCTTTTATATGTATTTTAGGTTCTTCATCGATAGATAATTATCTGTATTTGTTAGAGATTCTTATTCAATGGTATCCTTAAACACAATATATAAAGATCTCTTATTCATTATGATAACCATACTGGTTTTAAATCCACTTAGTGGGGCACTTGATGTTTATTTTGGTTTAGAAAGACATTAAGTATTTCAGAGTTGGGAACAAACCCGCATATAGGCTACCTATGTATCCTTGTAAGAAAAGGAATCAGAACCCACATATTTCGGGAATTAAGATATAGTTTAACATCATGTGGGATGGATGAGAATTAATGGGTGATGGGATTGAACCTCAGAAAGGATTCCTACTTACTTCTGTTTTAAGGTAGAGATCAATTTCCACATAGTTCAGTTGGTAATTGTGGGGCTTATGTATGATTAACTACCCAAAGAGATGTGTCGTGGTTACTTTCACACTTTAAGCTCACGTGAGTCATTCTTGGTGTGAGAAACAAGAGGCATCAGTAAACCTAACAATTTGTGCCATGAAAGATGCGGTCATAAGGAATGATATGGGGCTTATGTATGTATGATTTCCCAAATAGATAATGATTAGGACCTACTTTAGGGAAGAAGCCCAAGAACAAGGTCTATAAGGATTATGTGCTTTATGGAGATTTGTATGCTCTAACTTGGGGCTTACTCATGAGGAGGATGCCCAAATTATGAGGGGGACTTGTGATTGGGTTTTATTCATGATAAGGAAACCCATATCAAAATAAGTTAAGATTGGTTAAGAGAAATTATGACTGGGGCTTATTCCTGAGAAGGAGGCCTAGGTTAAAGGGACTTGAGAACTAGGGCTTACTCTTGAGAATGAGGCCCAGGTTAAAGGGACTTGATAACTGGGGCTTACTCCTGAGAAAGAGGCCCAGGTTAATGTACTTGAGAACTGGGGCTTACTCTTGAGAAGGAGGCCCAGGTTTAGGGACTTGAGATTTGGGGCTTACTCCTAAGGAGGATGCCCATATTTGGGAACCTGGGGCTTACTCCTGAAAGGAGGACCAGGTTAGGGAATTATTAGTGGGACTTACTCTTGAGAAGGAGGCCCAAAATTAAGGTAACATGAAGACTGGGGCTTACTCCTGAAGAGGATGCCCAGGTTAGAAAATTATCACTAGGGATTACTCCAGAAAAGGAGGCCCAGGTTAATGATATTCTCATCTTAAAAGATGAGGTTTAATGATTGAAATATCTAACCTTTGTGACATAAAGATATTTAAATTACTAGGTTTTGAGAGACTTTCCACAGAATTCCTTTCAGGTAAGGAATCCAACAAAGGAATCATGCCATAAATGGCTTTGAAGAGGATTCTAAAGGCCAAACCTTGAAGAGGAGAGTGGATTTGAAGAAAAGAGATGAAGGGATAGGAGGGTCACCCAAAAGAATGAATGTGCACAGGTCATGTTTGGGTGCACAAGTCCTAGTCGCACAGGTATACCTACGCGACAGAGGTGTACTTGCGCGACGGTCAACCCATAGGGTAATACTTGGGAAAGGCTTGGCTCAAGCCCTTAGTATTACCACTAATGACTTTTAAATGAGTGGCGCACAAGTTCTGTTGAAGGAATAAGGCGGCGCACAAGTTTCTTAAATTCCCTGAAGGGTTAGACAATTAGGCGCGTAGTTTTTGATGAATTTTGACACTTAGGCCTTGTTCCCCCTCTTTAGATCTTCCGTTCTAGGTAAGAAATTACCTTAGAAGTGTTCGGAAGGGTTCGAGAAGAGACTAGGCCGCCGAGATTTGAAATCTGAGTTTTTGGATTCTTCATCCTCAAAATGGGGGGCCCATAGGGGGTATTTATAGGCTATTGAAGACATTGGGCAAAAAGAAAATAGGTCCCACAAGTCACATGCATGCTCAATATGTGGTGCGCAGGTATACCAGCACGACCATAATGGAACATGCTCGGACCATGCACAAATAAATATTTGTTCATGCCTTTGTAAATTTTTTATATTTCTTCAAAGGACAAATCACTTTGTGTTAAGGTATTTCCCTTTTCATTCATTTAGACTTTGTTAAGGAAAAGAACATCAACAGATGCCTTAGGGATCGGGCTTGGCACTACTAGAAATTTAAGCTATAGCCACGGACCTATAGCCACAGTTTTATAGGTCTGTGGATACAGATTTTTTATAGCCACGCTTTAATTAAGCATTCGTAGCTAAACTAATAAACATTAGTGTTTCTTTTTTTTATTTGGATTTCGTCGGCCTCTCCTCTCCTCCTCCCCCGATCCTCGTCCCTACTCTCTGAACCGTCTACAGCTCTCACCGCGGCGCCCTCCTCCCGAGGCTCCCAATCAACGCGGTCTCTCATGCTATCACCGACCTCTCTCACCATGACCCTCCACTCTGAACCATCAACCTCTATCATGAACTCTCCCACTCTGTTCATGGTGGCTTTTCATAAGCAGGAATCATCTGGCCCTTCAGCTTGCAATTTATGTGTACTTTCAGAATCTCCCTCCTTCTATTTCCCTCCCACTATAAACATTTGATGTTTTTTCGATTGAATCATCCTCCTCCCATGGACGATGTTATTTTTTTCAATTATGGAATGATAATGACATGGTCCAGATGTCTATGGAGTGTTGTTGGAGGAATATAGAGCAGATTAGGTTTTTACTTCCTATACAGTGGGGAATTTATGATCTTTGTTTCAATTTATTTAGTCATTGGCAGTTGCCTTTAGTTTTTTTATGTTCAATGAAATTTTATCTGCATGGGATGGTTTTTTTGGATTCATGTGGTAGTAGACTCATTGGCTTTTTTTTAATTTCCATGCACCTTCGGCTTTTCCTTATTGATTCGTTTCTTGTCGGGTGAAGTTACTTTCTGGAAGCAGTTTGTTAATTTGTAGTCGATTTTCCTTTTACATCCCATGCTTATTTCATTTATCACTTTCTTAACTTTTTGTCTGGAGAACCTACGCTTTAATGGTTCATTAAATTAAATCCCCCTTTTTCATGTGTTCTATGTAATTAGGGATGTGGGGTTTTGTTTATCCTCGTATGATGTTCTCTCTTTATTTTCTTAAATGAAACTTTTTGCATTGATAAGATTGTTAGCATGTCTTGTGGTTCAAATTTGAAGGAGTTCAAAATTTTATGTATGTGGCTGATGATTCATGTCATTGAGTTACCATGTGGTGTTTTCCAGATGAAAACTGAGGTGAGATGCTTCTATTTCTTTGTTAACTACATTGAAAACCTTTCATTCTATACCTCCATACCGATATGATTTGAATGTGCAGTTAAAAAGTAATCATGGTCAGAACTAAGAACAATAAAAATGTGAAGGTTTTTTGCATTAATAATTATATTTTTAAACTCGGATCCATGGTCATAAATTCTTCTTACTCATCAACCTGTCCTGTTTTGGTGTTCATCAACTCCAAAAGTGGTGGTCACATTGGAAGTGAACTCATTAAAACATATTATGATGTTCTCAACATGAACCAGGTATTAAAGGTTTAAAACCATCAAATTTAACTTGTGTATTTTCTCCAATTATTGGAATTTATATGTTTATTGGATTTTAGGTGGTTTAAAATATCAAATGATGGATAAAAAAGAAGATACTTTTTTTTGTTAAAATCAAGTAAGTTCAGGTGGCATTTGGAGTATGATGGATATGTATTGGGTATGGTTTTGATTTGTCTTTGGGGGTTTGGGTTGGTGTTAATCCCTCAAGTTGGTGGATCTTTTTGGGGTTTTTCTTGATGTTTTGTTGTAAAACTCTTGATATAGGGAATTTTGGTAATTTTTTGGTGATTTGATTGTGTATTTTTATTATGAAGTTTCTTGTTAGATCATTTAAGGGGGTGGAGGGTTTCTTATTATCAAGAGTGAATGTGTGGGGTTTGGTTGTTATGCTTGGTGTGTAGGGGAGTAACCCTTAAATTATTATGATAAACCTTAGGGTTTGGTGCTTTGGAAATGATATTTTGTTATGAAGTAAGGATTAGAGGTAGTTTCGTGATTTTGTGGAAATAATGCATGCTTAGGATTGTGGTGTGATGGGTTTCTAATTAGTAATTTTGTTATTATGAGATGATTTTGAGTCAAAATTCATCAACAAAGCATCTAATTAGGATGGCATTGTGTTCTCATGGGAAATATGCTCAAGTGGTTGTTTTCCTCATATTATGTTACAATTACATTGATCTATTGATCAAGGCCTTCGAAAAGGAAAATCAATGGTTTTCTATGTTATCCATGAGTTCTAGGAGTAGTAGTATCTAATTTTCAGTAGTGACATGGGATCGAAGGATGTTTAGAATTTGTTGAAGAAAGTTTAGTTCCTATTTGAATGGATTGGAACCCTAGAGGATGTATGGGTGAGACTAAAAGTTTCTAAATTCAAAGGAGATAAATCATAATGGATAAATACATTTGAACATAAAATAAGGAATGAGGAGTTTTTATGGATCGAGTTTCATTCTCGATTCTCTGAGATGCTCTGGTAGATTTACAGAATAAGAGCATGTTTTGGGGATTCCTGGAGCTATATCATTATGGGAATCAGTAATGGAGTATGCCACTAAATTTGAAAGGTTTATTCATTTCATTCCATCCTTCAAATAAAATTTATTCATAAAGGAATTCTATTTTTTAAATGCTCTGATGTACTCATTATGGGCATGAGTTGCTTCCTTTTATCTAGACACCTACTAGGAGATATTCAAGAAAGACTGATCTATCTATCAAGATACATCCATTTCATAGGAAGGTGCATGGAGAAGGATGGAAACTGGGTAAGAATTAATGTTGGTTGGTGATCCTTAGTATGAGGATGATGGAGTAAATTAAATGATTAATATCTCAGCTAAATATTAGAAAAATAAATGAACCCTAGTTTATTTCTCATGTATTAAGAATGTGCGTGCATTCCCATAGTATTGGGATGAGAAAAATATGTTCCAGGTATGTGTCGAGATGTGGGTTTCTATATTATTTTATTGGGATAAGCCATCTTATTTGAAGTGACTTTTAGTACCAAACTTAATGAGGTATTCCTAAAGATGTTATTTTTTTCTATAATTTGGATTTCTCTATCTAATATCTTTTAATGTATTATTATTGTTGGATATAATGTGTGTTTGATAGATGATAGTTTTTAAATAAAGAAATTTTGTTGTGATTATTGGGCTAGGATCTTCTATAGTGATCATAATTTAATATGAGGCACTAGAAATGTGTATGTAGGATTGATAATGGTATCGTTAATACTATAGTGGGGAGATTCATACTTGTCCTTTTTGAGTGAAATCCATATCAAGGGATGGTGATACTTATCAAGGTTGTGAAATGTATGAACTTAGAGAGTAAATGGATGAATTTAGTGTCTCGAGAAGGATGTTGGATGAACCATATTTAGTTCTAATAACACATCAAAATTAATGATTTAACTATAGTGGTTGGTATATTTAGTGTGATTAGTTAATTATGAGGAGTTTATATTGGTAAATATTCTATTTAGAGCTTCTGTATTTCTATGATGTCATTCAGATCAATGTGTTGGGTTAAGTATCAATATTAGATATTGTAGTGGGCTAGTGCTTGATAATTCTAGTGTGGAGTTTGATAGGGAGCCTAAAAAGGGTACTCTAAAGGCTGTTGAAAGTGTGTGTGGAAGGGAGACCAAGTAGTCCAAATTGATAAGTATTTATGACATAGATTCCATAACAATAATAATTGTTGAAAGATAAAAGGAAAGAACCAATTATCACATGTTCGGAAATAGTTTCTACAAATAAGGAATATACAATCAAGAAGAAGGAAGATCATGCACCAAAATATTGTCAAATCATATTAGAAAACAGGTTTGAAAAATCCAAGTGGATTGACTAATAATAAAAGAATGAAAATTCTATACTTTATAAAATTGATAAACCTATATAAACTAAGAATAAAGCTGAATTCCAGAAGAAGAACAAGAATGAAAATGAGGTTTCAGTCTAGAAAACTAAGAAGGATATAGGCATGAAGAGTTTTAGGTATTTTATACATTCAAGGATGGGAGTTTATAGGTTAAGAACAATTTCTAATCCCTATTTCTCTCTTTTAAGTGACGATAGAGGTTTACTTTATTCTCATATTTTGGTGATTTTTGATTTTTGAATATCCAATTGAAGGTGATGTTTGAAAAATAAAGATCTTTATTAATGATCATGTTATTTAGTATTGGGATGTACATATCAATTTAAATATTATTTGTTCATTGTTGGTTATGGATTCATGTATCATTTATCATGTACAGTTAACACAGAGAACACATATATATAAGTAGTTGTTATATCTCATTTCTTTTTCCACTATTTTCTTATAGGTGGTTTCTTATGATAAGACTGGTTCTATCCACTACCATCGAAGACAATTATTACATTATTTGGATCAGGTTTATTCCGTTTTTATTATTTGGCCCAATTTTAATTAGGGATTTTTTGATTTTTGGGTTCCTTATATTTTTGTTGTGTGTTTTGGATTTCATTGAGGTGGATTCGAGTCACCGTTGATGAAGGATTACCTGTGTATACATAGGTAGGAATATGCATATATAAGTTCCCCCTTTATATATATTCACTCATGGTAGTATGAATATATATATTTTGGGGCTTGGTGTGACTATATATTGATATGAAAAATGCATACGTGTGTAAGTGTAAAGAGGTATATGCAAGTATAAACATTTATCTAAGGACCCCCTTGTGCATATTTGGCCATACAAATATGTACATAAGGGCTATGTGTCCTTATATATATGTTAAATTGCATATGCATGCAACCAGAAAAAAGGAAGATTCGAGTTGTCGTCGTCAAAAGAAAGCGCTCCTTGAGGTTGAGGTAGGGTCCCTCTCCTAGCCTATTTAATTAATGAATGTTTTAATTTTTTTTTAGTTTCCTTCTTAATTCTCCATGTTTATATTAAATTGAAATTCTTGAATAAGTGTTAGTTAAGATAATTTTTTCATTTGATAAATAAGTCATGATTTTGTAATAAAACCCCTCTAACGGAGGTGCGATGTCTGCGAAAACTCATAGTGGTATACCATGCTTAACATTATTGAATTGATGTTTTACTTATACTTGATGTCGTTGTTAGTTATAAAGCTCACATCATACATGAACCTTTTTATATCCCTTTAGGGGGATTCCCTCTTTTTATTAAAACGATTGTTTGAACCAAGACACTCTTTAAGTGTCGTTAGAATTTTAAGATGGGTCCCATGTTGTGTGACCATGTCAGATGGCATGTGATATTTAAATCCAACCAAAAGCCCAGTTCCACAAGCCAGGGGTGCCACAGTACCAGTAGTGTCAAATTACAAGTTATGTAACCTATGATTTTTCTGATCGCATGGGGTATTCCTCTAGGTATTCCTACACATTGTTAGATCTCAAATCCTCGCCGAATTAGGTATATTTGGGGTATCCAATCCTCTAGTCATCATAGATTATCATTCATTTCATTAAATAATCTGAGAAAACATCCTGTCCTTCCATCCATATCATCCTATTTGAAACTAAGTGGAACAGATACTCCAATTCCATTTTAATCCACCTCCAAAATCCATGATAAAAATGACATAAATTTCCCTTATGAAAAACAATGTCAAGGAAGGCACTTATTACCCAGTGGAAAACCACCAACCGACTAATGGACACAAACCTTTTGGTTCCAACCATCAACCATACAGTAGTTAGTCTAGAGCCAACCCTCCCCCACTAACACTATTAATATGTTCATGGTGCTTTATAATAGCTAACTGGTGGCCCCATCTTCTTATATTTTAGGAACACCACATACTTCTTCCCTCCTTTACTAAACCCATCCACCCGAAACATAAAATTTCAATTAAAACTTAATCGTTTTAATTAGAAATCACCAAAATTAAATTTTAAGAACCCAAAAAAGAAATCCATTGTCATTACAAACTATCCACTATACGACTTCTCATCCATGAGAAACATTATTAAGAATTTCTGGTGACTTGAGGTTTCAGGGGTTTGGATCTACCTTTGAGACTACTCCATCCCTTCATATTTTCCCATCCTTCGCCTTATCTATTATTTGGAACCCTTATGTCTCATTTACTTCTATGCCTTTTTTCCTGGGGTTCTACATGCATCAATGTTGAAATAACTTCTTTCAAGTTTGATCACTAGTATTCAAGTTAACCAGAATGTTTCAGTATTTTCCAAATGGTTTCCAGCAAAAGAACATTATTCCCTCAAATTTTATAATTCTTTATTTCCCTAATAGATGAATTGATCCACCATAGGTGTATTGAACTGAGTTCTCATTGATTCTTTTTTAGGTTTCATGAAGTGGTGGATCTGGCTTTGTCTTTGTCCAAATATTCATGTTCTTTCAACTGTTAACCATGTTTCCTCTACCTGTGGAACCTAATTTTTCACTCTAGGAGAGACTCTCGGTTTCATCCCAATGGATTAAGATTATAATATTGCATTTGCCTTATTAAAATCCTTCTTTTCTTACTATTTTCTGCAACATTATTGTAAATATTTTAGGTCGATCAAGAGATCCTTAAAGGGAAACATCTCATTCGATATTTTTTGTTTGTAGAGCTTGACTTATCTAAGAAACATATAAAGTTTACTTGGTTCTCTGCTAAAAACAGTTCAAAGTTAAACAACACATTGTCTAGGAAAACTAATTGGAGTACTTTTCATCCTATTTTCTTTAAGTAAATTCCTTAGTGAACTGATAGAGTCTCAGTCCAAAGGTATATTCATGGCTTAATCTAGCACTCATCTTTGTGGGGAACATGTGTTTTATTCTTCTCTAGCTAGTAAGTCACTGACTACCAAGGGTCCTTTGACACTTTAAGGGGAGGTGAGGAGGATCATCTAGTCACAGTGTCCTTTAAACACAATAAGGTTATAATTATCTGAATGTTTTGAAGATCATCAGGTACAACACCCTTGTGCTTTAGATAAAACTAAGCCAAAGGAGGGACGACTGTCTCCTACTTATTTTTCTATTTAGAAATTAGGTGCCACAATACGTAAGAGATTTTCAAGGGTTGTAAGCTAGAATCCTGAAACATATGAGATAAAATCCAAATTAGGTGAGGATTATATGGCCATGAAGACTATGGAACCTATTAAAGAAGAATACCATGTGTGCTTAGGAGCTCATAGTCTGCAATATGATCATGTGCGGGATGGCAGGGGGTAGGGGTGGGTGGAGGGGGCAGGGGGTGTGTGGAGGGGGGGGTAGGGGTAGGGTGGTGGGGGCAGGGGTAGGGGTAGGGGTAGGGGGAGGTATGAAAGGCAGGGGGCAGGGGGTAGGGGGAGGGGCAGGGGGTGGGTGGAGGGGGGAAAGGGGCAGGGTGAAGGGTGGTGGGGGGCAGGGGGAATGGGGTAGGGTGGAGGGGGTAGGGGACAGGGGGTAGGGGGTAGGGGGGATGTTTGAAAAGCAGGGGGAGGGGGATGGGGGCGGTCACAATGTTGTCGTGACTCTTCCCGCTCCCTTGTCTCTTGGATGGAAGATGTTGCCCCGCGGATGTCACTGGACCAGGCCAACACGTCGCGGTCACACCGCGGTCACACCGTGATTAGGCCCTACTCCAGGACAACACCCTGTGGCAGTTCGTAGTGATAGAATTCCATGAGTCTTGTGATCAATGTGGAGATTGACTAATCCCAATTTTTGCGGGTGGGGTGATGACTGGAATGTTGCCCCACCTCCTCTAACTCCCTTCGCTCCTTGCCATAAGATGCTGCCCCACGGATGTCACTAGATCGGTCCAACACGCCGTGGTCATGCCACGGTGACGCTGCGGTCACGCCGCAGTCTCGCCGCGGTCATGCCGCAGTCACGCCGCGATCACACTGTGGTCACACCGTAATTTGGCCTTGCTCCTGGATGACTCCCCCGCGGCTGTTCATAGTGATAATATTTCATGAGTCTTGTGATCAAGGTTCAGACTAACTAATCACAATTTTTGTTGGCAGGGCGACAACCAGAATGTTTCCCCGCCGCCTCCTTCTCCCTTCTCTCCTGGCCAGAATATGTTGCCCCATGGATGTCGCTGGACCGGGCCAACACGCCGCGGTCACGCCGTGGTCACACCACGGTCACGCCACGGTCACACCGCGGTCATGCCGTGGTCACTCCGCGGTCAGGCCGCGATCACGCCGTGGTAATTTCGTGATTTGGTCCTGCTCCAGGATGACACCCTACGGTGGTTCGCAGTGATAATATTCCATGAGTCTTGTGATCAATGTTGAGACTGACTAATCACAATTTCTACCAGTGGGGTGATGACCAGAATGTTGCCCCACCTCCTCCCGCTCTCTTCGCTCCTGGTCGGAAGATGTGGCCCTGTGGATATCGCTGGATCGAGCCAACACGCTGCGGTCATGCCGCGGTCATGCCGTGGTCATGCTGCGGTCACACTGCAGTCACGCCGCGGTCACGCCGCGGTCACACCGTCGTCACGCCGCCGTCACGTTGCCATCACGCCACGGTCACGCCGCGGTCACGCCATGGTCACACCGTGGTAATGCCATGATTTGGCCCTGCTCCAACCACATCCAGCACACACCATCCCTCTTCCACCTTCATTTCAGCCCGCTGCCACCCCACAACAGCCCCCCTGCCACCTTCGAATTATCCTTCACCATCCCCCCAGCACCTAAAACCATCCCCTTCCACCAACATTCCAGCCCCCTTCAACCTGCATTCAAGCCCGCACCATCCCCCAACCACCTGCAATCCAGCCCGCACCAGCCACCACACCAGCCAGCACCCCCTATCATTCTGCAAAACAGTCATTCCAGCCCTCTTCTACCACCAAAAAAGCCACATCCACCAGTTCCATCCCTCCCCAGCCCCCAACCTCCTACATACCAGCCCGCACCAGCCCCTGCCACATGCCCGACTGCCCCCAACCACCTGCAATCCAGCCCACACCAGCCCCCTGCTGCCTATTCCAGCCCGCACCAGCCCACTTCCATCCCCCTGCCGCATTCCTTCCCGCCTGCACCAGCCACTCCAGCCCGCACCAGCCACCACACCATCCCCCAGCCCCCAGCCTCCTCCATTCCAGGATGTGTGAGGAAAACTCCATGAAAATTAAAAAAATGGTATATCAGTATGTTTATTTGTGGTATTAGACCAGAGATTGGGATCACTGTGGTGACTCACGGGCCACTGATAAAGGCGCGATTGTTGACCAAAATTTTAATTGAGCACCCTGAACCACACAACAAGAGGAATTCATTTAGTAGCAAAGGGAGGATTTTAAATGCAAGTTATGTAAATATTAAGTGAGAGAGAGAATAAAAAAGCAGTAGTATATAGATTCGATCACTGTATAAAGCCAATAGAAAATAGTAATTATAGTAAGGAGGTAGGAAAAAGGAGAAGAGGAAGAAGGAGAATAGACAGAGAGGAACCACAGGAGAAGACCACTTCCTTGAGAGCTAGCCAGAGTGTTCTAACATCCAAGCCCCCAAAAACTTTGCTGAAGTTCAAAAAATGAATCCCTACCCCTCCCAAACTTGCTGACCCCTTATTTATTTTCCTACCTGCTAGCCAACGACCCCCAACCACTAACTATAAGAAATTAAAATGTTGCCCCTACCAAAACTAACTAAAACAAAATACAAATCTATCTTCGGTAGTACTCACACTGTCCTACAGATAGCTCCAGCCAGCCCCTATATTTCTAACATTCACCCTCCTTAAAAACCACCTTGTTCAGGTGGAACTCCAAAAATCATGACACGACTTCCTGAACACTGGAATGGTAGCCCCCCTAAAGATGGTTTCACACTTGAATCAGCTTCAGCAAAAACCTCGCCAACTCTATCTACATTGAATACATAATTGTTTCTGTCATTCTACTAATTGAATCATGTCCTGAGTGCATTTTCAACAAAGCCATCGATCTTCTTATCTTGACGGGCGGAAATTACCAGTTGGTTCTGAACCATTCCCCTGACTCCCATTAGTATTCCTTGGCCATCCTCTATGTGTTGGAGGTGAACATTCAGTTGTACCAAAAAAGGAGGCTTGTGATTTTCTATAGGTTCACTATGATCCTTTACCATAACCAGTTCATGTTTGTTCCTCATTTTCCAAAATGGTACTGACTGAAAATTTCCCTAGATGAGAAAATTTTGAAACAGATTCTCGACGAAAATTGTCGGTACATTCTGAACTAGAGCGCCCTAGAAAAGCTTAATCACAACTAATTTTCCTTTACTGTGTTGCATTGTTTGTGAATAATTTCACAAAACACATCAGAAACTGTCACGAACCAACCCGGGTTGACCCTGAACCGGTCACCCGAGTCGGCCCGCGACATGGCACGAGGGGCGTTCCCGATCCCCACGGGCTGACAACTAGTGCCGGGCATCAAAAGTAAACAGGTGGGAACGATTTGGCCCAAATGAAAAAAAAATAAACTAAACAGCGGAAAATAAAACAGAAAAACAAAATGAATAAGGAAAGAGCAACCAACACCACTACTAACCTGACCACGGTCCAAACTCCAGGTGACCCCATGGGTCACTCTCCAATACCACAACCAACATCGCTCAAGGCGAACAACTGAAACTGGAACCTGCAACAGAACTAAAAACAAGAAAAACACTATAGGCGTGAGTATTAAAACTCAGTAGGTAGGCCCGACTATTTCTATTCCCAATGCACATACCAATAAATAAAGAATTTATCAATTCCAGGTTTGAACTAAATTATATAAAATATGGTTTCCACTCACTTTCATTTCTAAAATAAGTAACAGTCCATTGCCCTTTTTAATTTAAGAACAAGTTTAATGTTGAAAGAAACAGGTGCATTTCATTTTAAAACATTTTGCGAACAATTTAGAAATTCAAACTTCAGTTGTTAGTTAAAAAGGAAAATCACGCACAATACACAACACACACTAAGGGCAATGGAAAAAGTGGCACACATGGGTCAGCTACCGAACTCGACCTCTCAATCGTCCGCCACACACAAATAAACACTAAAAGAAACATGGGTCAAACCTAGGAGATCATGAACAATCCAGAACGTACTATACGTGTGACTCATCCTGAGGCATGCCATAACTCGATGACGTCATAACGCCCATAATACTACCCGGCATAGCCCTGCATGGCCTAACCGAGGGGCCCAATCCCCATAGCAGCAATAACTCAGTATTCCCCTGCTATGGGGCCACTAGCCAGTGCGTGGTCTAAACTAGTGCAGCAATCGTTCTCAGAAAATTCACTCAATATGCCAGGTTCCCATGTCATCACAAGCAATAAAAAGGGGGTGCGTCTACAATGTAAATAAGTCAGTCACGATGCACGAACATCACATACAGTTCACGCAAACAACGCACACCAAAGATCACCCCCGAGTGGGATTTCCGAGTTAATCCATTTCATTAAAGTGCCAAACGGGCCTTCACCAATTTTAAAGTAAAACCTCATTCCTCAAAAAATTCAAAACACTGGTTCAGAAGAAATTATTTATCTTTAAAACTAGACGCACATTTGAAGTTCCGTGAATTATGTTTAAAGGCCAAACTGGCATTCTTTCAAAACTGGGTGTCCGCCCATCAAGAAAATGTCACATGTGTTCGGTATAAAATAAACAGCTCTTTTCGCACTAAATAATAATTTAAAGTTTTATTATCTAATATTATTTCTAATTCATTAAAAATTAATAAAACAACAAGCAATTAATAAATTCTAAATCTAAAGGTAAGTGCAATGGGGGACCTACCTTGACTCGCAGCTCGATCGCGACAACAAGACACGCCTCGCACAGGCGCACAAGTATGCCCAAACCGAAGATCGTGGTAACGCGAGGTTACCCCGCCGACGCGCTGCAACTGCCAAGATAAACAAAATACATGAACACGGACTTAAAACAAACCATATGAACAAACATTACAAAAGAACCACCTCAGCCTACTTTCAATGCATGACTTTCACCCTTCGTACTATTTAATAAGTCACTTTAAAATTTATAAAACCAAAACCAAAGAGACTCAGGATTTTACACACCCAAAAGCAATTTCAAGACCACACGCACTCAAATGAGACTTCAAAAGTGTGACATACACCATATCAACATTCTGGGAAAATTCAACTCCATTTATAGAACGCATTTTCACCATTTATGAAACTCAATAAATCATAAATAAAAAATCATGTGATAGTTTTAAAAAAAAGTCACTTGGCTTTACCTACTCAATGCACATGATGTATTCAATACCAAACGCGCAAAATATACCATGTCAAAATGCAATTCACAATACTGACACAGATTAACAACCAACTACACAATTTATTCAAACACAAACAATTGACTACACATAAACTTCCATAAAAAAACGCATCCATACCATGGGGAAAAGCTACGAACCAAATGAGACACACACTAAACTCCAACAAAACCAAATTTGAACCAGACAAATAAATTAAACAATATAGCAGATTAATCAAACAAGCAATCAAAATTGACAAATAATATTTATACTTGGAGACACCTACCTCAAAACCTTGGCAAAACTAATAACACAAGCCCGAAAACACGCCACGCTTGTTCTAATACCATAATCCTACCAAGATAAACCCTTAATGAAAAAAAGGACCTAATAAAATTAAGCAACAACAAGAATAAAACAGAGGAATAGTGAGGGTATACCGATAGGGGAAAAACCTATGCTGGAAGGGGGGTTGTGCTTTAGGATGGTACGCCGGGCAGGGGGGGCGCTGCAAGGAGGAGGCAGGGTGGCGAATAGGGAGGCGCGGTGCTGCTGGACTGCAAAGGAGGTAGAGGTTGGCAGTACGGGGGGAAGGGAGAACATCAGTGGACAGGGGGGTGCGGGTTTGTTGGGGTCGGCGCAGGCGGCTCGGGGTGGCGAGTAGCGCTGCAGGTCGAGGAGACTGGCGCTAGCAAGGGGGTAAGGCGGAGGCAGCTGGCAGCGGCGAGGGGAAGGGTGCGGAAGGCGCTGCAGGAGCTTCAGGGCGGAGTAGCAGGTCCCGGAGGCGGTGGGAGGAGGATATTGGGTGTGGGAACCGGCCTGGAGCGCGACTGGGCGAGGTGCACAGGAAAGGCAAGGGGCCTGGAGGCTGGCGGCCGAATCGGTGTGAGGGGCTGGGGGCGATGGCGGGGCGAGCACGAAGGCGGCGCTGCACGCAGGGCAAGTGCGGCTCGCGCTGTGGGTGAGGGGAAGGGGGGGTGGCGGGATTAGGTTAGGGTTTTATGTTTTTTTTCACTATAATGATAATAAGACCATAAATAAAAATAATAAAATGACCATAATAAATATAATAATAATAATTATTAATAACATTAAAATAATAAATATTGATAATAATATTAATAACAATAATAACACCTAAATAATAATGAAAATACTATTAATTACTTAATATCATTATTATTATTATTTTAAAACTTAAACATTTAACATGCATTGTTTGTATAAAACATTACTTATTTTTAATTATTAGTTACTTGCACGGATACCCGGGCTAACGACGCGACTACCGCCTGTTGTGCGGTGACCGCGCATGGGTTCGAAACCCATGAAAAATATAAAAAGATGAAAATTTTAATCTGGCACCCAGCCCAAACCATGGCGCAAAGACCCGGATCCTAGTTACACTAAAATAAAAATTAAATAAAAAGTAGGGGTGTGACAATTCTCCCCACCACAGACACTTTCTGCCCCCAGAAAGTCACCAAGCCCAAAGATATCCAAAACTTGAGTTCATGCCCGATCCAAAACCGAGAAGCTATGAAATTCGAAATGAACTTTTACTCCACAGGTCACACCAGACCGATCATGAAGAAATCGCGACATAAAACGAGGGGAGAACACGGGAGGGTTCTCCCCACCATAAGAGCTCGACCAACACGGAGGCTTTAGAACCCAAATACACCGCCACGGGGAGGGGGTCGACGTGGGAACTCCCAACCCAAAACTAATCCACATAAGGTTTTAAACACACTCAATAAAGAACGAACGATTCAAAAAGCTTCACTCAACAGACCTAACAAGGATCCAAGCCCAATTGAGTCCGAAAGAGAACACAACACAAGGGAACGGGAGAACACGAGAGGGTTCTCCCCACCACAAGAACACCACAAATGCGGAAATTTAACACCCAAACATACCACCCCAGGAGGGGGGGGCGACATAGGAACTCTCAACCGTTCCAAACTATCTTTTATAGCACGAGCGAAAAACACTTCCGAGTAGAACATAACCCAAGCAGTGAACCCGAGCATAACTACGACATCAACTCCTCCACATGCACTTACATCTCCAAACGAACACCGCTAAACCAAGATTAACCCACGCAAGGTCCAAACATACTTTTAAGAAAAAGAAAACGCATGACCCAGAACACCATAATCCGACAAACAAGACTGTTTGGATTACAAATGAACACGTTAATCCCCAACCTTACAACGACACAATGAACCTACAATAACACCAAAACTTTAACAGTGGAAGGACGAGAACCGAATGGCTTTAAATGTTCTGTTGCCAACATGGAACATGAAACCCGAACTGAGGCGTCACACCCCCATCAACTCCTGACTGCGCGCAAGCTTCACCCCAAGTCCTGTGGTTGGGGCTCTGATGGTTGAAGCATCTCCTGCCTCACAGCCAGGCACTAGAATCTTCTAGTCACAGTGTCTTCCTCAGGCGACGCTTCCTGCAAAGCGTCTCTAGATGATCCAGAAACCTGCAATGATGACACGTCTTCGGAGGGGTGTGACATGACGGCTTGCATGCCCCAAACGTCCATACTGACGGTAAACCATTAAAAGGTCCGAAAAAAAACTGGAAGTTAGAGCCACTGAAGAGAATGTCTTAGGAATAGGTCCCTCTGGCACACACTAATCGCCAGATGGGGAACCTTGACGAGCAAGTGGATACGCTGGATTGTCAACCATCTCCACTCCAACAACCAACTCAACTAAGAATGCCTCATCCACCAGCTTCTCAAAGTGATGGTCCTCAGAAAGGAGGACCCGCTCCTTGATCTCTAGACGAAGACCCTTGATGAAGAGAGAAGTCTTCATCCAGTCTTGCGACTCTACCCCCAGAAAAAGAGACCCAAGATCCTTGAAATGGTCGACATACGCTTTCACCGTCTGCTGGCCATGTTGAGCACGCATGAGCTCTTCTGTTTCCTTCATCCTCACCCCCCACGAGTATAAACCATTGAATGAAGACGACATTAAAGAAATGCCACATCATCCCAAATTACAGAAACGGCGGGCGTACAACTCCTACTCATCCAGAGCTGGACCTTCAAACAGACCCAAAACAATACGCACTCAGATCGCTTCGGGAGTTCCCAATACCCTGGAGACGCGCTCGACCTCTTCAAGCCACTGCACTGTCTCTAACAGACTCCAATCACCACGAAGTACGGACAACGTTCAAGAAGGACCAAAAACTGGGCATGACTCATCAAAACTCTAGGGACCTTTCTGGGCAGCATTTCTGAACAAGATATATAACACCAAGACGAAATCAATATCAATCGAAGCAACATCAAATAAAGTGGCTTCATCCAAAACAACCAGCTCAAAGAAACAAACAACCGCAAACATGACCCAAAATTCCCTATCCAAAATTCCTGTTTCATTTTTGATTCCAAAACCACCTCTTTTTAAATTCTCATTTCAAAACCAGTTTCCAAATACCAAATCCCTTTCAAACCAAAATCACTTTCCAAAACCATTTTCCTCTTTAAAAGCCAATTTTAGAAAAACATGGTCGAGCCTTTAATTTCAAATAAACACCCAGGTAATCTCATGACCCGTTGCACGTGTCATTATCCACATTCCATTCATACACGCACCAACACGCAATTTCTTATGCATTCTCTCACATGTGCAAATGTTCATAAGGAGTACCTGCGGTTTCACCCCAAACAATTCTCGACCAATTTCCAAGCAAAAACCAGTTTTTCCAAACCAAATGCTTTTAGTTTTTTTTTTAAAACCCATTTCATAAATTTAAAGTCCTTTAAAAGAAATCAGTCTCATTTTCAAAACCCCCTTTCTTTCCATTTCCAAAAATGCACTAACACCAACCGGAACAAAAACGACACTTAAATTGCATCAAACACTGCAGTGAGGGACTAGTAGTCACGCATAACCTGGTGACATGGTAGTGGGCCATGTCCCAAGTAGGCGTCGACCACTAGGAGGAATTCAAACCATGTACCCAGAATCCACATGGGTCACTACTCCATGTGAAATCACGATGTAACATCGGCTTACCTCTGTTGTCATCCCTTAATCCAAAACGAAACAAAGACCCAATTCCCGGACTATCCCTGGCGACTTGAGGTGCAGAATGGGCGAGGGTTCATGACGTCCTTCCCGTACCTACCTCTCAAGTCCCGACAATCCTAATCTCCATCTACCAAACATCCCAAATAACAAGAACCTCCCTTTGATACCATTTTGTCACGAACCAACCCGGGTTGACCCTGAACCGGTCACCCGAGTCGGCCCGCGACATGGCCCGAGGGGCGTTCCCGATCCCCACGGGCTGACAACTAGTGCCGGGCATCAAAAGTAAACAGGTGGGAACGATTTGGCCCAAATGAAAAAAAAATAAACTAAACAGCGGAAAATAAAACAGAACAACAAAATGAATAAGGAAAGAGCAACCAACACCACTACTAACCTGACCACGGTCCAAACTCCAGGTGACCCCATGGGTCACTCTCCAATACCACAACCAACATCGCTCAAGGCGAACAACTGAAACTGGAACCTGCAACAGAACTAAAAACAAGAAAAACACTATAGGCGTGAGTATTAAAACTCAGTAGGTAGGCCCGACTATTTCTATTCCCAATGCACATACCAATAAATAAAGAATTTATCAATTCCAGGTTTGAACTAAATTATATAAAATATGGTTTCCACTCACTTTCATTTCTAAAATAAGTAACAGTCCATTGCCCTTTTTAATTTAAGAACAGGTTTAATGTTGAAAGAAACAGGTGCATTTCATTTTAAAACATTTTGCGAACAATTTAGAAATTCAAACTTCAGTTGTTAGTTCAAAAGGAAAATCACGCACAATACACAACACACACTAAGGGCAATGGAAAAAGTGGCACACATGGGTCAGCTACCGAACTCGACCTCTCAATCGTCCGCCACACACAAATAAACACTAAAAGAAACATGGGTCAAACCTAGGATATCATGAACAATCCAGAACGTACTATACGTGTGACTCATCCTGAGGCATGCCATAACTCGATGACGTCATAACGCCCATAATACTACCCGGCATAGCCCTGCATGGCCTAACCGAGGGGCCCAATCCCCATAGCAGCAATAACTCAGTATTCCCCTGCTATGGGGCCACTAGCCAGTGCGTGGTCTAAACTAGTGCAGCAATCGTTCTTAGAAAATTCACTCAATATGCCAGGTTCCCATGTCATCACAAGCAATAAAAAGGGGGTGCGTCTACAATGTAAATAAGTCAGTCACGATGCACGAACATCACATACAGTTCACGCAAACAACGCACACCAAAGATCACCCCCGAGTGGGATTTCCGAGTTAATCCATTTCATTAAAGTGCCAAACGGGCCTTCACCAATTTTAAAGTAAAACCTCATTCCTCAAAAAATTCAAAACACTGGTTCAGAAGAAATTATTTATCTTTAAAACTAGACGCACATTTGAAGTTCCGTGAATTATGTTTAAAGGCCAAACTGGCATTCTTTCAAAACTGGGTGTCCGCCCGTCAAGAAAATGTCACATGTGTTCGGTATAAAATAAGCAGCTCTTTTCGCACTAAATAATAATTTAAAGTTTTATTATCTAATATTATTTCTAATTCATTAAAAATTAATAAAACAACAAGCAATTAATAAATTCTAAATCTAAAGGTAAGTGCAATGGGGGACCTACCTTGACTCGCAGCTCGATCGCGACAACAAGACACGCCTCGCACAGGCGCACAAGTATGCCCAAACCGAAGATCGTGGTAACGCGAGGTTACCCCGCCGACGCACTGCAACCGCCAAGATAAACAAAATACATGAACACGGACTTAAAACAAACCATATGAACAAACATTACAAAAGAACCACCTCAGCCTACTTTCAATGCATGACTTTCACCCTTCGTACTATTTAATAAGTCACTTTAAAATTTATAAAACCAAAACCAAAGAGACTCAGGATTTTACACACCCAAAAGCAATTTCAAGACCACACGCACTCAAATGAGACTTCAAAAGTGTGACATACACCATATCAACATTCTGGGAAAACTCAACTCCATTTATAGTACGCATTTTCACCATTTATGAAACTCAATAAATCATAAATAAAAAATCATGTGATAGTTTTAAAAAAAAGTCACTTGGCTTTACCTACTCAATGCACATGATGTATTCAATACCAAACGCGCAAAATATACCATGTCAAAATGCAATTCACAATACTGACACAGATTAACAACCAACTACACAATTTATTCAAACACAAACAATTGACTACACATAAACTTCCATAAAAAAACGCATCCATACCATGGGGAAAAGCTACGAACCAAATGAGACACACACTAAACTCCAACAAAACCAAATTTGAACCAGACAAATAAATTAAACAATATAGCAGATTAATCAAACAAGCAATCAAAATTGACAAATAATATTTATTCTTGGAGACACCTACCTCAAAACATTGGCAAAACTAATAACACAAGCCCGAAAACACGCCACGCTTGTTCTAATACCATAATCCTACCAAGATAAACCCTTAATGAAAAAAGGACCTAATAAAATTAAGCAACAACAAGAATAAAACAGAGGAATAGTGAGGGTATACCGATAGGGGAAAAACCTATGCTGGAAGGGGGGTTGTGCTTTAGGATGGTACGCCGTGCAGGGGGGGCGCTGCAAGGAGGAGGCAGGGTGGCGAATAGGGAGGCGTGGTGCTGCTGGACTGCAAAGGAGGTAGAGGTTGGCAGTACGGGGGGAAGGGAGAACATCAGTGGACAGGGGGGTGCGGGTTTGATGGGGTCGGCGCAGGCGGCTCGGGGTGGCGAGTAGCGCTGCAGGTCGAGGCGACTGGCGCTAGCAAGGGGGTAAGGCGGAGGCGGCTGGCAGCGGCGAGGGGAAGGGTGCGGAAGGCGCTGCAGGAGCTTGAGGGCGGAGTAGCAGGTCCCGGAGGCGGTGGGAGGAGGATATTGGGTGTGGGAACCGGCCTGGAGCGCGACTGGGCGAGGTGCACAGGAAAGGCAAGGGGCCTGGAGGCTGGCGGCCGAATCGGTGTGAGGGGCTGGGGGCGATGGCGGGGCGAGCACGAAGGCGGCGCTGCACGCAGGGCAAGTGCGGCTCGCGCTGTGGGTGAGGGGAAGGGGGGGGTGGCGGGATTAGGTTAGGGTTTTATGTTTTTTTTTCACTATAATGATAATAAGACCATAAATAAAAATAATAAAATGACCATAATAAATATAATAATAATTATTATTAATAACATTAAAATAATAAATATTGATAATAATATTAATAACAATAATAACACCTAAATAATAATGAAAATACTATTAATTACTTAATATCATTATTATTATTATTTTAAAACTTAAACATTTAACATGCATTGTTTGTATAAAACATTACTTATTTTTAATTATTAGTTACTTGCACGGATACCCGGGCTAACGACGCGACTACCGCCTGTTGTGCGGTGACCGCGCATGGGTTCGAAACCCATGAAAAATATAAAAAGATGAAAATTTTAATCTGGCACCCAGCCCAAACCATGGCGCAAAGACCCGGATCCTAGTTACACTAAAATAAAAATTAAATAAAAAGTAGGGGTGTGACAGAAACCCCTTCACAAGCATCGAAGTTGTGAGGAAAATTGACAAGATGCAGACAGAGAGATTTAGCATTGCTAATGAATTTTCCAACCCCATCACCATGAGCTCAAGCAGGGAAGTTTACAGATGTGATTTCTGGTGTTCCTCAAAGAAAATGTGGTGTGAACGTTGACACACCAATATTTTGATTTTCAAAACTGACAACCATGGAAGAGGGCTGGCCAAGTTGGTAGGAAACCCCATAAAACTGAACTACATTGTTCCTCACAACAAACACTACCAGAAACATAAATGAAAAGTGTTGCGCCTGGACAGTGATGAGTTCCTCATATTTGTGATGGTTTGGGAAAATATCACTGCCATGAACATTAATACATCACATTTGATGCACGTATTAAACACAAACCCAACCGGTAAACCACTCATTCTTGGTAACCCAATTGCTACACTGCCCTTATTTTTGTTTTCCTCCCATGTCACAGAATCTGTAGGCAACTCTTCCATCATTTATATAGCTTGTTGTCATCGCTCTTGAAAAGATTGAGCAATCTTCTACCTCACCGTCTCTTTTCCAGGCTCCAATACAAACACAACAACACTGAAAATTTTATCTTTAAAACCTCTATTACTTTCTGCATGAGCTTTTCTCCCTACACTCATCATGATTTGTTCTTCCAGACTTGAGCTACGATCATTTAAGTGGTTTCCCTTATCGTTCTTGTCTGCGCTTCCCAGTTCCCCATCACCCTCTTGTTGTTATGACTCTGGGTTCTTGGTGTCAAAGTTCCCCTTTGTGGGATCATTTTGTACCTTTTCCTCCTCAGCTCTCTTTCTAGATTTTTTCCTTTGCAACAAAACAGTAGTCCAAGGATTTGCTAGTATGATATGTTAAGGACCTCAGTAGAGGGATTCATTTTTCTTCTGCTAACACACTCATCATGTGCCGAAAAGAAACTGTGAAAATTATAGTTGTGATGACCAGCCTATTGACCAGCGATGCCGACAATGTAGATTTTCCACATCCACTTGTGCCGCACCACAACACAGTTACAAAATTCTCATTTTCTTTGATTTGGTAAACAAAAATCTGGTCAACACACTAGTTAGGGCCCAAAACATGTATTCAGTTGGAATATCACAAGCAGAATCCGAGAAGCTCTCTCTTCTAACTTCCACTTTTATCCACCTCATATGGTATTCCTTTTCTCTCTTTAAATAAAAATGATTTCTAGTTTTCACCCAATTCATGAAACAATTAACACATTCTCTAACTTGCTATTAGTGTTGCAGAAGATAGATATAGTTTCCAATTTATTTCCCCTATGTGATATTTTGCACCAAAAACTTTTGACTCGGCTTCACGTATGTGTACACCTTCACCCAAGAAATTATATTCGTCTCTCCATCGCTCCAGATTAATTTCACTTTACCAACTCTTGGATTTTTTAGCCTGGAGAAAAATAGTAATGATAAAACCCTCCCTTCCGGCATACATGGGGAGACAAGCAGATAAGAATACCACTGGAACTAAAACAAACATTCTGCCCATGGATTCTTCTTTTACAGTTTTGGTTTTGGAAAACTAAATTTAAATATTTTGTTACAAAGAAAAACCATCCTTGGGAAGAAAACTAGTTGAAAATGGAATACTTTTTTTGGAATTTCATTACATATTTTGTGAACCAAGAGAGTTACCACCTGAGTTGGAGATAATTTTATTACTTTAATTCATGGTGCAACACCAATGAATATATATATGACCATATAAGCTAGATCCTTCCTTGAATGAGGAGGATGGAAAACAATTATCTGGAATTGGGGGATACTGGTGGGGGTGCAGGTGGGGTGTCTAGGAGGGTTGTTTGGGGGGGCTTTAGGGCAGGGGGAGGGTGCAGGTGTGGTGCAAGGCAGGGTGTCCCGGAGGGGGGGACCTGGCAGGGGGGTACTGGTGGGGGGGGGGGGCAGGGGGCTCTGCAGGCCAGTGGAGAGGGTGCAAGGGGGTATCCAGGAGGGGGGTGCAAGGGGGTCTTCAGGGCAGGGGTAGGGTCAAGTGGGGTGTCTAAGAGGGTTGTCTGGGGGTCTACAGGTGGGGTGCAGGGGGGAGGGTACGGGTGCGGTGCAAGGGGGTGTCCAGGAGGGGGGACCTGGCAGGGGGAAACTGGTGGTGGTGCAGGGGGTCTTATGGGTAGTGGGAAGAGTGCTGGTGCGGTGCAAGGGGGTGTACAGAAGGGGGTGGAGACCTGGAAGGGGGGTCTGCAGGGCATGGGGGAGGGTGTAGGTGGGGTGTCTAGGAGGGGGTTTCCAAGGGGGTGTAGGGGGAGGGGGTCTCCATGGGGGGGAATGATGTCTTACATCAATTTCCATCCGTCGAGTGATGTGTAAAATTCATAGATATACACTAATGACACTAGTGTTATCATACCTGATCAGAACATGTGTATGAGTGAAACCATTATCTAGACCTTTGGAAATACCATAGGATTATGCTGAGTTCTTTTTCAACAGCAAGGACTGCTCTCAGTTCTCTGTCCCTTTGCAGAGACTCTTCAATCCACCCCTTGTATGTCCAATACAAATTCAACAGCTCCTTTCCCAGTCCAAAAGAGACGGTTAACTAGGTAATTTTTCAAAACCCAAGCTATAAACAGTTGTTGAACCGTCTAGAGAAATACTCCTGCTACATCAACCAAGCCATATGTTTTTATATTTCCAAAAATCATTGATTCACATTGGGGGGTACAGGGGGGTCTGATTATCCCGGGGCTGTCTAGGGTCTGTCTGGGGGGGGTCCATGGGGGTGTCATGGGGGGTGTCTAGGGGGTCTTTAGTGGGGGTGTAAGGGGGCTATCCAGGGGGGGCATGGTGGTTTTCCAGTGGGATGCAAGGGGGCATGGGGATCCAGGGGGCATGGGATGCAGGGGGTGTTCAAGGGGGATGTCCAAGGGGTGAAAGGGGGTGCAAGAGGGATGTCTAGGGGGGTTGTTCAAGGGGGATGTTCAGGGGGGCATGGGGGTCCAGTGGGGGTGAAAGGGGGATGTCCAGGGGTGTGCAAGGGGGCTGTCTAGGTGGGGCATGGGGGTGTAGGTGGATTTTCAAGGGGGTACAGGGGGGGTGTCCAGCCGGTGCATGGGGGTGTCCAGTGGAGGTGCAAGGGGGCCATCCAGGGGGCATGGGGGTTATCCAGTTGGGTGCAAGGGGGGCATGGGGATCCAAGGGGGTATGGGGTGCAGGGGGTGTTCAAGGGGTTTGTTCAGGGGGTGCATGGGGGTGCAAGAGGGTTGTTCGGGGGGTGTTCAAGCGGGCTTTCCAGGGGGCATGGGGGTCTAGTGGGGGTGCAAGGGGTTGTCCATGGGGGTGCAAGGGTCTGTCCAGGTGGGTCATGGGGGTGTGGGGGGATATTCAAGGGGGTGTAGGGGGCTGTCTAGGCGGTGCATGGGGGTGTCCAGTGGGGGTGTAAGGGGGTTGTCCAGGGGGCATGGGGGTTATCCAGTAGTGTGTAGGGGAGGCATGGGGGTCCAAGGGGGCATGGGGGTGTAGGGGGTGTTCATGGGGGCTGTTCATGGGGGTGCAAGGGGTTGAAAGAGGGTTGTCCGGGGAAAGGGGTGTTTAAGGGGGCTGTCCAGGGGGTATGGGGTCTAGTGGGGGTGCAAGGGGGTTGTCCAGGGGGTGAAAGGGGGATATCTAGGGGTGATGGGGGTACAGGGGGGATGTTCAAGGGGGTGCAGGGGGGCTGTCCAGACGGTGCATGGTGGTGCAGGGGGGGGGGGAGTTCAAGGGAGTGTAGGGGGCTGTCCAGGTGGGGCATGGGGGTGCAGGGGGTGTTCAAGGGAGGGATGTTGGTTTTTTTATGAAATGGGTAGGGCTACAGCCATAGTTTCATACCGTGGTTGTAGGTCTATTGCCACGGTTTTAAACCGTGGATAAAACAATATAGCCACTTTACTGAACTGTGGAAATAGGACCTTTATGGATTACTCTTCTGCCATGGTTTCAAACAGTTGCTATAGTCATTTATCCAAGGTTTTGAACCTTGCATATTGCCCTTTATCCATGGTTCAAACCCTGACTATAGGCCTTCAGCCACTGTTTGAAACCGTGGTTATAGGTCTTGCCCTATAGCCACGCCAATACCAGACACGGTCTGTTGAACAATGGCTATAAACTATAGCCACATTTTTTGGGTTTAGAGCCATGGTTTGAAATCGTGGTTGTAGCCTAAATTTCTAGTAGTGTGGATGTGTCCTGATACAGGAGTGAGCAGTGATCACCAATGGTTCTCGACAGCTAAGACAACATGATCCGAACTACGCATCCCATTACCTGGAGTAAGCAACAGTTGACCTCTTTTTAATGATGTGGCGACATTACATTATGGGCGAACATTTTATAGTCTACTCAGATCACAAGAGTCTCATGTATATCCTCTATAAGAAGGATCTGTACTTGAGACTGCATATTAGGCTTGTGTTCTTCCTGGACTATGAAATTGAGATAGTATATACTCCTAGGAAGGGGGACGTAGTAGTAGATGCACACATGAGGAGATCTGGTATACAGTTGTTGAGTGAGTCAAGTGAGTAGTTATCCGCTTTGGGGATAACCTACGTGGAACTAGATGGAGCAACTTATCTTCAGTCTCTGACAGTCACTCCCCCACTCCTTTAGTTAGTCAGGGAGGTGTAGCATGGGGACACTAACTGCGAGGCTCGATGTGCTCAGATATCTATAGGACAAGAAACTAATAGATTTTCTAATGGTTGAGAGAATGTCATCCTATTTAGAGGACGTACTTTGGTACTGGTGGTGCTACAGGAGGATATTTTGAGGGAGTTCCATACATCCCCTCTAGTAGTATATCCAAGAGTGGCAAAGATGTAACAGGACCTTCGACATCATCACTGGTGGCCGGTAATGAAGAATGTAGTGGTAGAGTTTGTCTCACAGTGCCTCACTTGTCAGCAAGTGAAGGTAGATCACCAAGTTATAGTGGACTTAGCCCATCTACTAGAGGTTCTAGTGTAGAAGTGGGATGGAATTTCCATATACTTCATGATAGGACATCCATGTACGTCCAAGGGACATGATTTCATTTGGGTGATCATTGACCGAATCACCATGTCGTCCCACTTCTTACCTATCAGAGAGTAGGGTTCAGTAGAGGGATCGGGACCCCTGTATGTACATGAGATTGTACAGATTCATGGGGTTCCATCTACGATTATCTCCAATCGTGATGCATGTTTTACTTCCCAACTATGGAAGGGGTTGTAGGAGGCGTTTGGGACATAGCTTCGATTGAGCACCACCTTCCATCCTCAAACAGATGGCCAGACAGAGCGGGCCATTTAGACCCTTGAGTATATGCTATGTACTTGTGTCCTTGATTTCATCCACATTTGGGAGAATCACTTTCCCTTGGTGGAGTTTACGTACAACAACAGTTATCATTCCACTATCTGTATGGGTCTATTTGAGGCATTATACGGTTAACCTTGCAGATCCCCTCTGTGTAAGACTGACCCAGGAGAGTCAGCACTCGTGGGACCAGAGATGTTATTGGATACCACAGAGAAGGTGCAGATCATACAGGATTGGATGAAGGCTGCACAGAGCAGGAAAAATCTTATGGTGATAAAAGATATAGATCTCTAGAGTTCGAGGATGGTGACCATGAATTTTTATGTGTCTCACCTCGACAAGGTTTGGGGAGATTTGGCAAGGGCGTAAAGTTATCTATGAGGTTCATCGGACCCTTTCAGGTCCTCAACAAAGTTGGTGAGGTGGATTATCACTTATATCTTCCCCCTCAGTTGCACTGGGTTCAAGACGTTTTCCACGTATCCCATGTGAGAAGATAAGTACATGATCCTTCACACATCACTGATTGGGGCGAGAAGGACATCATCGATGGGGTGACGTTTTTGTAGGTTACAGTGGAGATTGATAATCGGACAGAGAGAGTCCTTTGTGGGTAGTCGATACCTATGGTGAGCGTTCGTTGGCAGTGCGGGAACCTCCAAGAGAGCACGTGGGAGCGGGATGTTCAAATTCATTCTCAGTACACCCACTTATTTCCCTAGTTTGTGTTGTGGTTTTTAGGGACGCAAAGCCCACATATGGGAAGAATGTAAAGACCTGCATTTTTCATATAATTTGTTTTAATTATATGGGAACCCAAAAAAATTTACGGTGCATGATTATGAGGCCTGTTTTTCCTAGAATGAATTTCTAAAAAAAATTAGGTACGTTCAGTAGAAGTGCGAGGTGTGTTTTTTTACTTTTGAACAGGTGCTTGGAATTGAAATCTGAGGACACCATTAAACTCGCAGCACCGATATTTGATTAACGATACCTTCACCTCAACCGTAGTAGATTGAGGGTGGAGGTTTGTTTTTTCATTTTTTATAGAGGATAAATAAAATAAATGTAGTTTATTTTAAACAAATGTCCTCCCACCACTCATTGGAATCGTTGATGTGGGGAACACCCGAACTCCTTTTTTAATGTGAGTTAACCCTTGGATTTCCCTCAATTAATGTACCAACATTAATTTAATGAATAAACTTAACTCAATTATACTTGGATCCTCACCACTTGGTTGGGGATTGTTGGAAAGGGGAGGATTTTACTGAACTTTTGGTGGAGAGGAGAACATGGTGGAAGAACCTCCTCCAAAGAAGAACATCTCCAATAATGAACTAACTGACGTTTGAGGAAATTTTTACATCACAATATTCATCTCATTCCTCACGACACATCCAAAGAATTTCAAGGTTGGGGTTTTGAATTTTGTTGTTCTTGTTTGTTCATCATGATTCCTCATTGTTATTCAGTCTTCATAAGAAGCCTACTACATGTAACACCCCAAACTTTTATGAAACATATTCTTTTTAATTAATGTCTTGTGTTGTACGCTACACCAAAAGAAGCTTTCACAACACGCATCCTTGACTTGCCTTCCATTACACGTAATCACGACCTTCCTCGATAGCGTGTGTAGTACGCAATAACGAGTTTCACTAAACAACAATATGCTAATAAAATATTATTAAAACTAGCCGTTATGAATAGTAATAACCACTTTTTGAAATTTTGAATATTTTATTTTTCAAAATATAATTCATTTTTGGATTCATAATATCTAAATTAGCTTAGGGTAAAATTTTGGTACTTTTCGGATAACTTTCATTTTCTGATGAATAGTGAAAATTACTAAATTTTAATTAAAAACAACTTTTTTAATCGAAATAATTAATAGTGATAAATTATTAATTTGAGTGGTTTTAAAGTATATCGAGAATATATTTTTACAATTCAATACAATGTTGTTCATTGGATGTAATTTCACAATTACACCAGACATAAACAAATGTTAATCTTTTGATAGTTATTATCTCTTAAAAACAGGCTATTTGTTGTGACAGCTGAAATTAATTATAAAATTAATTAATTAAACTTAAATGTTGGGAATTTTGTAAAATAGAAATCATTTTTGAACTTGGAATATCAATTATAGCTCAGGGTGAAATTTTGGCATTTTTCTGAAAAACTTCAATTTTTGATGAATAGTGAAACTACTAAGTGGTAGTTAAAAAAATTAATTTTTTCATAAATCTTAGTTTTACCGCTTCTGTGAATGGAATTTCAAAAATCCGAGAGACACAGTTGATGTCAGTAAGTAAAATGTGGTTCAATGAGATGAAAATAATTTTTGGTGAATAGTAACTTTTTACTTTCATTTACCACGGTTAAAGGTAAATAGGGTAATTAAGGGTAAAAAAGAAATTAATATTACCCTAAAACATGTCCTAATCCTATTGGACAAGTGTATCTCGACCAAAAACAACCTTAAGTGTAAAATATTATCATTTAGGCCCACTTGGATTAGATTAGGACATTTATTATTATTTAATTCAAAGAAGAGTTAAAAGAGTTAAAATCAATGTTTCTTTACTAAAACATTTTTAATATAGGGTTATACATAATATAATTTAAACTATAAATATTCATTAGAAATCTAAAGAGATTTCCGACATAATGGTATTTTATTTTTAATTTTTATACTTTAAATAATTTAATTTATTTATGACACAACGATGATGGAGTAATTACCTTTTTAAGAAAATATTAACATAATTGATGTTATAAATGCCAAAATAAATGTAATTTGAGACTTTTTATGACTTAATATAATTTTATAGGTTAATATGACATATTATTGTTGATTTAAGTAACTTGTTTCGAACTTATCATTCTGTTAGAAATTTCATAAAAATCATGTACCAAATAGTGTCAAAATTGACATAAATTAGTTTTTAAAACAAATATTATATTATTAATTGTTATTTAATTCCTAAAAATCTAAGGTTCTTCCAAATGACTTAGATAAAGATAGATATATTAATAATAAACAAATTGGGTTCGTTTGTCTTGATATAGTAAGTTTATTAACCATATACTGTAAGAAAACAAAAAGACACGGTAAAAGTTAAATTATTTAACTTAGAGTTAAATCTAATTGATATGGTTAAAATAATAACCTAAACTTGTCTAAATCCTATTGGATGAGAGGTTTTCTACCCATCCCCACTTTATCTTCGAAATAAGACCATTTTGAACCATTATAAACCGAATTTGACCTTAATATAAAATAATTATTTCAGATTTTCCTTAGAAGCCCCTCTCCTCCCTTACAAAAGGGCACCTCCTCCCTCTCCTACTCACACCAATTTGAGCATTCAATATCGGCAAAACATTTCCAAAATCTCTTCTCCACTTCCCTTGTATCATCCTAGAGGTCCTGGTATTCTTAAAAGACCATCCTTAGTTCTTTAAGTGGAGGATAAGTGAAGGCGCGTCAAAAAGAGGTAATATCCATTACCGATCTTTTTCGATTTCTTTCTTCTTCAACTTCTTCTTCTTTAGTTGTTTCATGATAAAGTAATAACATCAGTATTTCTTATATACTGGTATGTTATTATAAATATGAAACAACTCTAATTAACCTTCTATCCATCCTACGGAAAAAGGAAATCACCGTGCATGCGTACATACGGAATACCATCTCCACGCCGTGGTGTAATCTATTTTCTGTCACCACCTTAATTGGATGGGTAAATTGGTGTAATGAGTAACTATATATGATTATTATAATGTGATATTGATACTGAAATAGTATACATACACTTCAATACAATTCCACGACCATGGGAACGATATCATCGCTCGTGCGTACGTACGGACTACCGTCTCCACGACACGGTGAGATTCATTCTCAATGATTAACCATTCATGAATGATTATAAAGTATATATAATAAGTACTAATGAAATATATGACCTAATAATGATACTGGAATTATTTATATTTATATTTATTTCATCTACTTAATTCCATTCAATTCAATAAGGAAACGAAAACAGCGTTCATGCGTACGTACGGACTACCGTCTCCATGAACGGTGTATTTTTTTTCATTTACTGATTTATTATATATGTATGTTCTGAATATATATATATATATAAATAATGTTTTGTATTCTGGAATTAATTAATCATTATCTAAGTAATCATATGAATAATTACAAGTTAAAAACACGAACGACAAATGAGACGATTTTACCCAAAACGCTACTTTAACATGAATTTACAAAAGAACGGGTAATATAAAGTCATAAGTGGACCATATATGATGAAATAAAAATGAATATGATTCTGGAATAAGTCAATAACATGATTTAAATCATTATACAGGAGGTTCGGACACTTACAAAGCAAGTCGGACCTAAGGTAAGGGAAAATATCACAATCTCATTTTTATCCGAGATTGTTTATACTTTGGTATTTCCTGGGGTGTATTTTATCATCCACATCCATGTTTGCTCAATATTTAATTTTATTTCCATACACCTACAATTTTTTAAAACCAATTTTACCCTTCGGTGAGTTTTTAGTAAAATATATGAAAGGAATCTTTTGTCGTTTTTCGTACGAGTTACTTTTTGACTTTTCCGACAAAAGTACGAGAAGAATGTTTTTTTAACTTATACGGCATGAATGGATTTTTAAAACATTATTTCCAAGAAGCTTCCTTTACATGTTTTTAATTTTATTTTTAATCAACTTCTTTTAGTTTAAAACGGTATGACATGTTAAGAAAGGAAAAGTATTTTTGAAGTATAAAGGATATTTTCCTCAAGAATGGAGTTCAAGTGTTTTATCAAAATTATTTTCCATCTAAGAAAATAAAAGGGTTATGTTTTTATCCCTATTATTACATTGATTTGATTATGTTGTGATGGAATTATTTTTATGAATTCCTTTATCTTATATGAATTGTTTTATGACGTCATGATGTTTAAGAATCCCATTTTAATTACATGGGTTATGCAATGATGTATGATTTATGATTTTGTGGCACAAATAAGAATGGTATCATTATGAGATGGGTGGGACCTATATATCCCTCCAATGCATTGGGTAAAGATTTTATATCTCATGAGATAGACATGGCTGGAACGGTTGGTCATACCGGTTCAGTGAAACAGGACTGGAACGAGGGTGACTCGGTTCAGAAAGAGACTTTGTCCACTAAGATAGTATTGGAAATGAGTCTTGACTAACAAGAAATGATTCTCTATGATTATGTGTGTATGCCACAAAGTTTCATGTTTAATGTTATGATTATTGGGATTTCATTTCACTACTATGATTTATCCCATGTTATGAAATTATGCTCTCTTTTTCAGGTCAAGATTTCCAAACGTTATGTTCTTATGAATATGATGTGATTGATTTTTCTTTTGTTTACCCTTACTGAGAATTTAAGCTCACCCTTTTATGTTTTCTTTTCCCCAGGATATAAAGAAAGGTTTTAGGTAAAAAAAGGGAAGATATTTATGGGAGATATTGAAGATCTTTCACCACGATTAGAAGATTACGTTCTGAGTTTCCAAAGACACTAAACTATTACGATCCTTGTGTGTGTGTTTTTGTTATGTACTATGTATTCCACAAAAGTAATGTAATGTCCATGTACGTCAGGCTTCGGGTCTCTACACTACCAATCTAAAGCAGAGGGTGTGGGCCAAGCTAACATAGCCTGATCCCTCTACTAATTAATTGAATGACATGGTCTTCGTGAGTGAGAGTTCAGTTTGAAAGGAATTCAGCCCCGTTGGTCTTGGAACGACAGAAACATCTTGATACCTACATCAGTTCTTTCGGTTTGAAGAACGGGCCACCAGAGCTCTCCTGGTGACCCGAGGAAGTTCATTGGAGACCGGTGCTGGTAGAAAACAAGCGGCGGCAAGCACACTGGCTTCCCATGAGGAGGGCAGGGGCATGTCCACACCACTAGAAGAGGAGGCTGAAGCCCATCAGTCGGCACGTCGGTTGACCGTGTTTCAAAGTGGGAGTTCCTCCGTGCCGTCAGAGCTAGAGACTGCAGCCGCTTGGCTTCTGTAGATATTGGAGGGTAGTCGACACTCAGTCGGCCACAGTGCAGGAGCAGCATGAGTACGCGCCGCTGGATAGAGGATAGTACATTCCATCCGATTATGTAATGTCAAGCGGGACCCCTATGGTGGGTCTCGCATTCCAACCAGTGACGCCATGTGGTGCCACCTTGGTGGCCAAAATCGAACGGCCTACGGTTTGTTTGAGTGAACTAGGGGGGTGTGCCTCTGCTTCCGGGTGGCAGCTATGGCAGACCTCACCACAATGGGCCACCCCAACGGTGGGCTACACTACTGGTCACGCCCAATGGGCTAGGCCGGACTGTGGTCCGAGCCTACGACGACCCAGCAACACCAGGTCGGGTCAGCCCAGGTTGAGTCGGTTCGGCTGGGTTGGACCAGACCTGGGCCCATCTGGACCCAGATACGCCTTTTTGGTCATAACTTCTGATTCGGGCGTCCGATTGACACACCATATTTATCACCGGAATCCTTGGAAAGAGATGTTCCTTTTGGTATACTCCACTTGAGTTTTGGATAATGGAGGGATATGGCCAGGTTGGATCAAACCCGAATCCAACCAGGCCCTCAGGACTAAACAGCTATTAACATATACACCGGGCGTCCGATTGACACACCATCTATTTCATTGAGACCCTTGTGATGTGGAGATCCTTTGGGGTACTTCATCGTTTGACTTCATGGTAGTTGAAGTATAGATTGACGGCTTGATGAGAAGAACCTCCCAAAATAAAGCATGCTTAGTGCGGGAACACTATGGCTGGCTGTACTTGAGGAGTCTTCAAATCCTGTGTGGGTCATCTTCGGATCCTATGTGGGACAGCACTTAGTGATCTAGTGTGGGGCATCCCAAACCGATCTTGTGTGGGTCATCTCCACATTCTGGGTGGGTCATCTTTAGATCCTATGTGGGTCATCTTCGATCCTGTGTGGGTCAGCAGCAGTGCTTCTCGATGAAGTAAGATGATATAGCAATACGACTAATCATCTATACTTTTGTACTTAAGTTATACCTGGTGTATGATAAGTATTTACCTTTTTGGTACACTTATGTAGGGTGATACCTTCTTGGTATTCTTCTATTTTTCATTACCTTTATGGTACACTTATGTGTAATGATATCTTTGTGGTATTATTATTTATGGAATTACCTTTTTGGTAATTACCTTTGTGGTGTTACATGTGTGGTACTTCTGTCCTTATGGTGTTACATGTGTGGAACTTCAACCATCTTGGTGTTACCATTGTGGTATTCTTCCCTCGCGTGTGAGATAATTATATATTGATAACATTGGTATATGTATGGGCATATACCTAAGTAGTGTTGATGAATATTGCTTCTTGATTTGAGATTGAGGCCTTGCTTTGTGGTTTATCTTTTGTGGATTCTAGGAGACCTTCGGGGGTGTTGGGGTCCCTACTAAGTATTGTTATACAAACCCCCAGAAGGGCTACGCCCGCACATTGTTGTGTCTTGTGCTAACGATGAACATCATTGATCGAGGTTGAGGGTTCTAGGACTAGAGGCTTCTTGGAGTTGGACCATTAAACGATAGGTACCACAGAGATGACGATTTGAGAGTTGCACCTATCGTTCAGGTAGGATCCTTGGTAGGCGTTCATATGAGTTATTTTCTATTTTAATTGTACTTTCTAGTTGGGCTTGTATTCCAGCCTCCTTTTCTTACTGTACACACTCTTTTTTTACTATATATTTTACCTTGTACTTGTATCTTATTGTGTGCTTGGTTTGTGTGAGTTGAAGGTTAAAAAGGCAATTCCTTCCCGGTTTTAGGGAAAAATCATTCCTGTGTTAGTCGCTAGCCCCTATCATATGGAAGGTGGGCATGGGGTAGTCATGGTACGGGCCCCAGTGGATGGGTCATGACATAACTGTTATAGTATGTGTCATTTGTTTAAATAAAGTGATACGATTTGTCTATAGAACATTTATTTAAGAATAGTTTCATTGCTCTTTTGGGTTCTCATCATATAGGGTAACTAATATAAGCATTTATTATGATAGCTACTATTAAGAAATTATCACATACTTTGATTGATAGAAAAATAATCGTGATGTAATATTGAGTATATTAATCTTCAAGACCATGAATACAAGATATCATAATGTACATAGATGTTGGTTCTAGGGCCCAACTCCAATAGACACCAACTTTTACTAGATCCAACTGCTAACAACCTTCATTCTGCTAGCTCTAACATGATACTCATTCTTCTTGTAAGATAGTTCATTAGTCAAGGAGTCCACCACGTCCTGTTTTGTGGGAACTCTTCTTACATAAAGATCACCCCTTTAATAAAATACCCTCAATATGTGACACAAGTGTATTATATTATTTTTCCATTTGTGTGACCTTTTCTCTTTTACAAGAGCCTCCACTGTAGTATTATGATAGTATAATGTTGTAGGGTATTTACTACTAGTTACCACATCATGTTCTTGGAAAATATTTTGTGTCTAAACAGCTTCCATGGATGCATAAAAAGCCACTATATACATAGAATCCACTATGGAATCAATGGAATTTAGCTATTTTGAACTATTCTAGCTCACCTCTCCACTATTGAGAAATAGAACATTTCCCAGCTATGAAATCAGATCATTTTGATATGTTTGAAAACTAGAATAAATATAAAATGTTGTAAACATCTCCCCATCTTTTATATATAGTAGGAACATATCCAAATATCTTCTTCTATACTTGGGGATTTTTTTAATAGAAGACCCATGTTGTTCTTCTAGATCTTCTTGACATCTTCCAACCATTCTCAATGCCTCAAAAACATCAATTATATTACATATCATTGCAAACATGACTAAATCTATTGCTCAAGTGTTTTTTATCTTATTCATTCTCTTATTGTATCAGAGGCCACATTTTTCTAGAAAGATTTAAACCACATGACACTATAACTAATCATCTCTTGGATTGTTCCATAGTAAATTTTTTTAGTATAAATTCCATATTGGTGGATTGAGTTCATCTAGTTAGACTCGTGGATCTATCACTAATGATATTTATCCCTAGAATATAGGTTTATTCACATATGTCCATCATGGAGAAAGACTTGTTTAACTAGTTCTTAATAGACTGTATGATGGGTATGTCATTTCCAATAAGTAATATTTCATTAACATATACTGCTATGATAATTATTACATTCAAACTAATCCTTTTTTTACCACATGGCTCACATTAATTCATAATGAAACCAAATTATTTTATAGCTTCATCGAATCTAATATTCTATGACCTATATTCTTGAATCAATCCATGAATGAATCTCTACAACTTGAAAATCTCTTTTTCATCACATTGTGTCACAAACCCTTCTTGTTGTGTCATGTAGATATCTTTTACAAGGTTCCCATTATGGATTTAATTTTTGACAAACATCTTCTAAATTTCATATTCATGGTATGATTCTATAAATAGATGAATTCTATCTGACTAAAACATAGAAACTAGTGAAAATATTTCTTCTTAGTCAATTCCTTGATATTTTTTAAACCCTTAATAAATTAGCCTTGATTTATAGGTATTTAAATTACCTTACATATCTAGTTTTCTATTGAATTACAATTTGAAACCTACTGACATTACATCAATTGGTGCATTGACTAAAACCCAAACATGGTTCTTATTCATGGAATCCAATTAAAAATTCATTAATTCTCTCCATATTACATATTATAAGATCAATACATCTTCTTTTTAGGGGAGAGGTTCATTATTGTCAACCAACAGTTAGTCACCATCTTTGGTGACTAGAAATCTTTATCTCTCTAGTTTTCTTACCTATATAGTGATCCAATACTGTACTTGTGTTTTAAGAACAACTTCTTCCATGGGGATTTTTGTAATCTATTCCTATACCAACTCTTATATACCGTGATCATAAACATCAAGGATTTCAATCTTGATCCAACTTCCCTTTTGGAGGATGTATTCCCTTTCAAGAAATATGGCTTTTTTCAATCTGTTTCTTATTTGTGGGGTTATATAGTTAGTATATCTGTATTTTATTGGGATATCCTATAAAGATACACAATTTTTGGGTTACTAGATTATTTCTTGAGAATGCCTTAATAAATTCCTCGAAAACCCATACACATGTATGCTTAAAAATGGATTTCTATCCATTCCATAATTTGAAGGTAATTATATTTTCCCCTTTAGTTGGTACTTCGTTTAATGTGTATGACATAGTTTGTAATGCATATCCAAATAAGGATAATATAAGATCTTTGTGAATCATCATCGGCCTTTCCATATCTAGCGATGTATATTTTCTCCTTTCATTCAGACCATTCTACTATGGTGTGTAAGGTTTATTGACTTTAGATAAAAAATGAAACCACCATAGAATGTCAAGAAAATCATGGTCAACATATTCACGACCTCCATATTATCAAAGCTTATTAAACTTATTTACAAGTTAATTCCCTACTTAATTCCATAATTCTTTGAATTTTTCAAAGGACTCAGACTTATACCTCATTGTGTATACATAGTTGTATCAACCCATGTTGTCGGTAAAAGATATAAAATAACAATATCCACCTCTAGATTCTACAATAAATGGTCCACACACATCAGTGTGTACCAATCCTAGATTCTTTGTGCCCCTTTATCCATTTCCAAAAATTAAGGTTTAGTCATTTTATTCATGTAGGCAAGAATGACATCATTCATGAGGTTTTATCATAGAATAGTCTAAATAACCACCTTGATAGATATTTTTTAAATTATTCTAGTTTACATGAACATGAAGAGCATTCCATATCAGGATGATATATGATTCATGTTAACATGATTGATTATCAATTTCAAATACTTGGTCTTCATTAGTTAATACATAAATATAGTTATTTAAATATTCTATACCATAACATATATTTCCTATATAATATAAACAAATTTTATTTCCAAACTTGAACATAAAAAAATTATGTCTCCATAAATGATATAGAAATTATTTTCTTGGTATCATTGATACATAATTAAAATCCATTAAAACCAAAATAAATCCTATTGTAAATAAATGGTGGAGGTCACCAATAGCTAGAGAATCATACCTCATACCATTAACATCTCTCAAATACAACACTCTTCTAGAAATATTTTGAAATCTACTTGGTTCCTTCATTTGGATACATATATGAGAACCAAAATATTCATATAACACCCAATGTGTATATATTCAAAGATTACACTTGATAAAAAACACGCCATTAGTATCCCCTAACTTTTGGGTGTAGTTATTTTTCTAGTGGCCTTTTTTGAATCATGAAAAACATACATCGTCCTTTTTTAGCCCCACATCTGGATATTCATCTACATTGAAGGATGAAGATCACTATATTTATACATTGTTTGAGATGTGTGACCTTTTTCTTGTTCTTTTATTTCATTCTCATTATATATAAGTCATTTTTTTATGCTCCATGTCCTTATCAACATGGAAAATCAATGTAAGAAATTATGAATGAATATTATCATTATTTCACATATTGAAAAAAATATAATTAAACATGAGATGTTCATGGGATGTGATGAATGTATGAGACCTATACACAACTCATCTTGGAATATAATACCTATAATATATTACAATTAAACATATCTAATAATCTTGACTACATAAGTTCTAGTTAGAAAAAACTATCCAAGGTTAGTTATAAAAAAGTATTTGAGTTCTTGTTAGTCTCTTTTATAACCTTATCTTGATAGAGATACCAATGGTGATACATCATGATATGTACATCCATGTCCTAATGTTCTTCAAAAGATCATTTGTCTTGGATAATAGCATGAAAAACTGTAAATAATTGGAATCATTTAAATGTTTATCATTGAGAGTTAACTGTTCATCACCCGTATCATTTCATGGTGAATCAAAAATAGGTTCTACCATTACATATAATTTACTTTAATTGCTTAGATAATGTGTAAGATCCTTTTCCACTCATGTAAATTTTTTCTGCTGAAAATTTTATCATTTTCAATTATGGATTATAGTGATATGTATGATGTAATTTTATTATATTTCTACCAATAAGATAATAATTATTTTATAACTTTTTTCAGATAAGATTTTGAGAAAATAGGTAAATATTATATTTAATAATAATCAACTATTTTATTAAAACCCTATAGCCCTAAAAATTGGCATCGAAATATCTTGTTTACTTGATATTCTACTGTGAAGGATCCATATTCCACTTCTTGTTACACCAAAATTTGTTAGTAAAGAAACAAGAATGGTTTTAGGATGGAATTCCAAATTCCAACTACATTAACTCACACTTCATTGATCTGTTGAGCGGAGTCCCAATCCTGAAATTTTTTAATTGGATTTCCACAAATAATGACTCTCAGTTACACAAAGTCATGATTTGGCAGTCAAACCTTGATGTTAAATAATTCATGTCAACCCAAAACATCATGTAACAATTCCCCAATAACTAAAATTATCCCAACATTGGTTTTCCATGAACAATAAACTATGGATTGTTTTTTACTAATGTAGAGGAAGATTATTCTGATATAATATATATAAGTCAGGGATTTTATCTCTTATGCGTAAATTTACAATTACTATATTTATTAAATGATTTTTAATATTAACTGGATTTAATGAAGTAATTAAGAATTTCATAGATAATATTTATGAGTAAGTCAATATAATTTAGTTTTATCTTCCATTATTGCTAATTCAATAATTCATGTGATCAAGACAAAAAATCCAAAATGGAACAACCATGAAACTTGATAGAAATAAATTATTAAATTGTAATGATCCTGAGAATTTATAATGGTTAGTTTATCTAGAAGATGATATAATAACTGTCAACCTACGGTAAAACACATGGACCAATTAAGTTTCATGTTACTTCTTTCCACTTTCTGACCTATGTATCTATGATAGATTGGGTTTTACGTAGCTCTAAATTTGAACTGAATACCCTAGCATGGGAGCTCCATCCATTACATATGATTCTACTCATACACATGTGAGGGGAAGTGGATTTTAAACAAATAAAATCATGGCCACATAGGACATTACATAATAAGATGAGACAATTCGTGTAGAGAAAAAAATTAATTAAATAATAAATTAAATTAAATCAATCACATACAAAGTTCTAATATATGTTCATGATCATCCACATGTAATTAATTATGCATTTCACAAATTTGGCAATCAATTCATAATTGTTCTTATTTAGATAAATCATTCTAGAATAAATTAATTATCATATTTAATTAATCAATTCTTTATTATCATATTTCTCATATAAATTTCTTTGAGATTATATTCCATAATAATTATGAACTAATTAAATGAATTAATTGAAAATTAATTGTGAACATAAATTTACCTAGTATGAATCATGCTGAAGACTCATAAAAATCTTCCCAAAATTTATTATACTTTTATACATTTTAATCATGTGACATATAGAATACACAACTTATCACATACATTCATGACGTGTGCAACTAACATAATTATTACATGAATTAAATGATTTTCATGTAACATGTTTTGCATCAAAACATGTAATATCTGCCATATGAATCAAACATGATATGAAGATATGAACATTAACATAAATCAAGTAAATATATATACATATATATATATATATATCAAAACCCATCAAATGTCATGTCCTATCAACATAATGACCGCATACAAGTGTATTTCAATAAGGATTACACTTTATAACAAATTATTTTTAATATTGTGTAATTTGGTATAAGTAAATGGAGTGTACAAGAGATATATATGGTGGGTACATAAATCACCATCTATAGAGGGTAATTCCTAGGGACTTATCATGTAAACCATGACTTGAAATACTAGAGTACATATTATGTACAAGGGCAACAAGTTGTGTAGTCTCTAAGTTACATTGTCACAGGTCAGGTAGGTCGTTTTTGAAAATGCATAGCCCGTCAGTGACTTAAAAAACTATATTCCATGTAAGTGGGATACATGTTGTGCACTTTGCTACTACATGTGCCAAGCTAACCTGGTAAAAACAGAGTGTACGAAATTAAATTCACTATGCATGTTAAATACATATTATTTGAATTAATTCGTAATTAATTCATGGTTAATTGAGCACTACTACAAGGTGTGTAACTCCAGTTACACATCATGTACTCATGTTTTATCCAAACATAATTGATGGAACCTCAAAATGAGTTATTTGATTTTATTTAATTCAAAAAATAAATTGATTTTTTTATATCTACAAGAAATTAATGAGGAAGAATCAGATATTAAATTTCTATATTTAGAAATATTAAACATAAATTGATAACTTAATAACAGATGCATAAATATATCAACAATCATTAAATATTTATAAATAATTATGTGACCACTCTAATACCACCTAAAGGTTCTAGACATAGTGGAATCATGTGATGGGTCATTGCTAACTTTTCCTATTTTCATGATTCATGATCAATTTGAAATTTATACAGTGATAAACATATTAATCAATAAGATTCAATGAAGGAAGAAAACCATGGGATAGAACACTAGAACCATGATCAAGATCATCACATATTATTTATAATTAATTTAATCAAATAAATAATTACATTGAGTTAATTAATTATTAGTTGACGGATCTGACACTATATATAAATTTTAGGGTTGTTGTGTTGTTAGAGTCAAGAAAATATTCACTCTAGATGTGATCCAAACATGTTCCAAAAATATCCTCATGTTTCCATAGAAATAATTGTGTACTAGTGTATAATATATTATCAAATTCTCTTTTCTCCTTTAATAAACTCAGGAATCAATTCCAACTCATTATCATTAATCATTCTAGACATTAAAGTGTGAGGTTTAGGAAGATCGACCTCTGTTATTTAGAGAATTCTTTGTGAAATAATCTCTAAAGTTCTTGATAGGATTCTCCAAATTATTTTCACCCAAAAAAATTGAATAGGATCTTAATGAAAATAATATAACTGGGTGTAAATATGTCTAGGGTTTTCAAATAAATATTTTTCCAAGTTCCCTTTAATATTATTTTAATCTAATGAGAATCCCTATATCTAAAATTAAAATTATATTATTATTTCCTTGACATGTACTTAACATGTGAATAAAATTAAATATTATTTATTCAAACAATATTAAATATATATTATTTCTAAACAGACCTTAAAACCCAGTCTTCCATTCCTCCCAAATATTTATCCAACCTTGAATAATAAATATTTAATTAATAAATAAATATCACTCCATTATTCTCTAGTAAATAAATAAATATTATATTTAATAAATTTAAAATAAACATTTATTAAATATTCATATCACATTATATTATCTTGAATAATTGGTGATAGGATTTATGTTCTCAATAAAACATGAATAATTATTAAATCAGATACTTGAATTATATTAATTGAACTATTTAAATTAATAATAATAATATATTATTTAACTGAGATTATGAAAACTCTTATTGTGTGATCTTATAGGGCTATATATCAACCGAATTAGGTGAAAAAACCTAAAGACTAAGGTTATAATCTTGAAACATGCCAAGTAACCCATAGAGAAAGAAGTTTATGTTGCAGTGATATATTACCACATACAAAAGCTTTTAATATAATATAATTCATTTATTGTTATATATCCAATCAATTAGTTTGTATAAAAGTGTCACCATCCTATATGAGAGATGTCCTATTCTTTGAATTTTGAAAAATTGAACTTCCCCATTCAACACCATATATAGGGACTTCTTTGGGCAATATAATTTCTATTAAAAGGCATGAGATATCAAATTTCATGAAACAACAAAAGTAATAAATTCTTTCTTACATTTTTCAAAAATACAATATCACTCATGATTCTCCAAACATATCATACCTCGCTACGAACATATATCTTCATAGTTTTCGTTAATACATCAAATTAAATGATGCATAATATTCATTTATAATATTATTAATGTCTACGGATCAATACAGTTGTCGTTAGAAAGTAACATCCAATGATACATATGAATGTGGATTTCCTACTAGAAAGTATCCATCAATTAATGTACTACAACATATATACCAAGGGAATACACCTTGATAAGGTGGCTGAATGTCTAATGAGTCTCCACCCCTAACACCATGTATCATTTGTGTCCCTCAAATGATATCATCTGGATATAGAAAATTTATTTAACTACGGTGTTGTATAACTTCTATATTCAAATCATAGTGTATAATGTATATGACCATTTATTTATACAACAACTCTTGGAACATTATCAAAAACATTTTTATTTAGAAAAAACAATCATGATTTGTTAATAAGTTTATTAATATTTAGAACCATAAATACATGATATCATAAAGTAATTAGAGATTGGTTCTAGTGTGCCAACTATAAATGTTTTGCTCTAAGTAGGGTATATGGAACCCCAATATAAAGGTATTATCACTAGGTATAAAGAATTTTTCAAGGGAGTTAAACAGGAGCCCAAGGAAGAGAGATCAGTCTACTGAACACTATGTATAATAGTTTGGCTAGTGTGGATGTCGGACATTATACCATTAGAGGTATGATTCTTATATCATATACCCTTGATCGCATTTTTTTTATATATGAGCATCATAATAAATTAAATATTATCCTTTAAAAAATGGTATGGGAATTGTAATAGAATTCATTGATGTTGATTTCACCATCCATACACTATTTTCAGTGTGGTTAGGGAATATCAAATGTCCAAATGTGTGTTCTCTAAAAAACTTTGGAATTCATTTTATTAAAGTTGTTTGTGCTTGAAATAAAATGATCCTATTGGATTATTGGTATGTATTGGGTAGTTATAAAATAAGAATATTTTAAATATTAATCATGTTGAGTTTCCTTTCTATATCAATAGAGAGGAAACTATTCTTACTAGGGTGATTGGGACCTATAGAATTGTCATATAGGAAAAATTCAATGCCAATTGGATTTTATAAAAGATTGTATTACATGACTTGTTCAAGATAATGTTGGAATATAGAAGGATGATTTTTCGTCAATTGTAGACCATTTTCATGATGTATTTTTAAATGAGATATCCAGATTACTTCATGATAAGAGATTAATTTCATGATCAAGATTGTTTTAGGATTATATCCAGTTTCCATTCCACCGTAAAGTATTTAAAAAATATTGATTCGAGATGTGAATGTATAGTAGGAATATGTGTAATATTAGGGTTTCATAAGACCTGGTATATCTCAACTTGGATCTTTAGTTATTTCCCCTAAGATTGATGATGTTTCTTTGTGATTATTTTTGGATTATAGTATATTGAACTAGAAGATATTCATGAACTGGTACTGCCTTCTTCTTAATGATGATCTCCTTGATTATCTAAGACATGCTAATATATTCTCTAGGGTCGATATAACATTAGGATAAAATTAGTTTAACCGGAGACCATCACACATAGCTTATAATTATTTTAGTAGTATTTAATTATTTTATGATATTTTAGCTATGTCGTTCGATTTGATAAATGAATCAGCAGCATTCATGGACATGATGAATTATACCATTAATCATTTTATAGATTTTTAGGTTGTAATTTTTTGTCAAGACATCTTAATGTAATCCATATGGTTGGATGATCTTAGAAAACATCTTGACATTATATTGAGTACATTAAGAGTGAATCAAATTTATTCTAAGATCGGAAAATTCATTTTCGGGATGGATAATTTTGATTTCATGGGCTGTGTTGTCTCAGAAGGAAGTAGTTCTAGTAGAATCTAATATGTTCACAGCCATGGTTTATTAAGAGTGACTCTATAATGTATTTTAGATTCACAATATTTTGGCTCTAGTAGGTAATTAATAGTTCCTTATAAAATAATTCTCTAATCCATTGGAATGAATTTTCATGATGGACAATGAAGTTTTTCATTTTATTTGGTCAGATTCTTATAAAAAAATTAGGAGACAAATAACTGGTTGAACATAGAAGATATCATCACATTAAATATGTTGGTTAAATATTATAATAGGTAATCTGATGAATCCGAATATAGAATCATTGATATTCTGATACAATAGGATTTAGTGGTTACTTTGGATCAAGATAGAAAACACAGCTTGAGAGGAATTATCCAACTCAAGATTTGGAGTTACTATCTATGTTTCATTCCTTGAGATTCTAGATATATTATCTTTTGGATGGGATGTTTGTGGTTTGGATGTACCACAATATCCTCATATAAATATTTTCATATTAGGTATTGAACCATTGGATGAGGATTTGGTTTGATTATTTGAAGTTGAAGTTCCCAGATCAGTGTGAATCACTGAGAGGGGGAGGGGGTAAATCAGTGATCCCTTAAAACTTTTTACTAATTGATTCTTAATCAATTAAACCTCTATGGCTGGTTAAAGCCTCGATCCACTCTTCTTGTATCTCTCACCTTTCCACGAATGATGCAGTAAATGTAAAGGCACTGGACACAAGGATTTACAAGGTTCGGCACCAAAGGCCTACATCCTTGCCATGCTCTCCCAGCATGGATTCTCCATTATAACCTGTTAAAATTACAATGGTCGATACAGAGTCCCATTGTATCTCTCCTGAGTCCCACAGGAGGGTCTTTATACTGCGTCCCACAGTGTTACCAGAGTCCCACTGGCCTGCTCCAGAATCCCACTGAAGACTTCTTCTCCCTGAGTCCCACAGGGTCTTCTCTTGGCTCCTCGAGTCGCACGAGTAGCTCTTCTTCACTTTAAGTTCTTCAAGTATCTTCAGCAGTCTGGGATAAAGACTGCTGGCCTTGCTCTGTACCTCTGATCACTTGTGATGATCAGGTCTTCTCGTCTTGCTCAGGCTTTATCTCCTTCTACTAAGGATGACCTGGCCTCTTTCTTCAAGAATCTTCAACAGCCTCTGAAAAGGTCTTTTGGTCTTGCTCAGCAACTTCTGATCACTTCTCTTGATCAGGCTCTTCTCAATCTACTGCAAACTCAGACAAACAATATCTTTCACTTCAGTCTGGCTCAGTCTCACTTCAAATCATCTTCATGCACTGAGTGCATGGCAACTCTGCATCTTCATGCACTGACTGCATGGCCTTCTCAAATTCTTCAAGATCCTCTGGTCTTGGTCAACTCAAATGCACACAAGCAAATTTGACTTGTTTCACATGTGCACGTGCATACATGCATGCATGCACTCTCCTTCTCTTTCTTCTAGGTGCAATAATCCCACAAAGGGTGTAGTCACTTTAAGCACACACCTTCTTCCTCCTTCACACACTTTATCCAATTTGTTTACACACTTAGAGTGTGTTCTACTTTAGTGTGGGTCACTCCTTATTTCTTCTAAGTGTATACACACTTCTTAGTGCACACACTTAGGTTCGGCCAACTTGTCTCTTTACACACACTTGTTTCATTTTGCACACACTTGAAACTTTGGCCTTCACTTCCTCTTGCACACACACAAAGTATTCTTTGTTCTTCAAAGTGTGCACACACAAGGCTACGGCCTCTTCCACTATTTTTGCACACAAGGCACTAAGGCCTCGGGTCTTCTTCTTTGCACACACAAAACCGTAGGGTCCTCTTACTCCATTTGCACACACACACTAGGTATGCACTCCACCTTCAAAATAGGCACGCAAAGGGGTGCGGCCTTCCTCTCTTCACAGCTTCTGTCGCGCAAGCACAAGGCACAAAGGACCTCGGCCGTGGGCGCGCAAGTGCAAGGGTGCACTTGGCCGTGCAAGCGCCTACCGTGCAGGGGGCGCGGTGCACAGAGGGGGCGCGCAAGTTTTTGCTGCCCTTCCTCCTTCCTGTCGCGCAAAGGATAGCGCACAGGGGACTCCTCCTCCTCCTTCTTCTTGTCGCGCAAAGTAGAACACACTCTAAGTGTGTAAACAAATTGGATAAAGTGTGTGAAGGAGGAAGAAGGTGTGTTCTTAAAGTGACTACACCCTTTGTGGGATTATTGCACCTAGAAGAAAGAGAAGGAGAGTGCATGCATGCATGTATGCACGTGCACACGTGAAACAAGTCAAATTTGCTTGTGTGCATTTGAGTTGACCAAGACCAGAGGATCTTGAAGAATTTGAGAAGGCCATGCAGTCAGTGCATGAAGATGCAGAGTTGCCATGCACTCAGTGCATGAAGATGATTTGAAGTGAGACTGAGCCAGACTGAAGTGAAAGATATTGTTTGTCTGAGTTTGCAGTAGATTGAGAAGAGCCTAATCAAGAGAAGTGATCAGAAGTTGCTGATCAAGACCAACAGACCTTTTCAGAGGCTGTTGAAGATTCTTGAAGAAAGAGGCCAGGTCATCCTTTGAAGAAGGAGATAAAGCCTGAGCAAGACGAGAAGACCTGATCATCACAAGTGATCAGAGGTACAGAGCAAGGCCAGCAGTCTTTATCCCAAACTGCTGAAGATACTTGAAGAACTTAAAGTGAAGAAGAGCTACTCGTGCGACTCGAGGAGCCAAGAGAAGACCCTGTGGGACTCAGGGAGAAGAAGTCTTCAGTGGGATTCTGGAGCAGGCCAGTGGGACCCTGGTAACACTGTGGGACGCAGTATAAAGACCCTCCTGTGGGACTCAGGAGAGATACAGTGGGACTCTGTATCGACCATTGTAATTTTAACAGGTTATAATGGAGAATCCATGCTGGGATAGCATGGAAAGGATGTAGGCCTTTGGTGCCGAACCTTGTAAATCCTTGTGTCCAGTGCCTTTACATTTACTGCATCATTCGTGGAAAGGTGAGAGATACAAGAAGACTGGATCGAGGCTTTAACCAGCCATAGAGGTTTAATTGATTAAGAATCAATTAGTAAAAAGTTTTAAGGGATCACTGATCACCCCCTCCCCCTCTCAGTGATTCACACTGATCTGGGCACTTCAATTGGTATCAGAGGGAAGGTTACCTCTAAAAGATCCAAGAGAGTCTTTATGAAGTGCAGATTTGAGGAAACGAGCGACCAGCCTCAAATGGAGATATCTGCCAAGACTCAGAAAAATAGAAAGAAGAAACATTCCAAGAAGATGAAGAAAGCCTGTCCTAGCTGTGATGAAGTTGAAACAATGAATGATCTTCAGAGTGCACTCAAATATCTTCAGAAGACAGTTCCCATGGAAGTGGCAAAGTGTATAGCTACAGGCATCCATGATCTTCATGAAGAAAAATCACAGTTAGAAGAAGAATCCAATGCAATGGAAGATCAGCTGGCTAAAGGGTTGGCATATCCAACACTCTCAGAAAGCTAGTGAAAGCCAAAGATGAAACAATTTCCCTTTGCAATGAAATGTATGAAGACACTAGTGAAGAATTGCAAAGAAGCCTTTCTGAGAAAGAATTCTTTAAGACAGTGGTCAAAGATTTTTTCCATGCACTAGAAAAGAGGCACACAGTTTCAATGAATGTCAGAGATGCTCAACTTGAAGACAAAGTAAAAAGGGTAAAGGAGCTTGACAATTCATTGCTTGAATTAAAGAAGGTGCATGAAGACCATATGAAACAACTGGTGGAGAATTGGGAAGGTAGGCTAAGATTGGTTGAGGATGAGAAGAACTACCTCAATATGAAATACTTAGAAGTGGAGGTGATATTGAAACATCTGCAATCACCTAAAGATGAATCCTCCCAGTCAGCTGGAAGAAGACATGTTGCTACTCAAGTATGCTTTGAGCAGGATGATTCTAAGAGAAAGACATCCTCTAATAAAAGTGCAACATCTTATAGAAAGAAGGTACCATCCATACCATCTTGTACTGATGCTTCTAATTGTGTTTCCACAAAAAGTGCAGGATGGAAGAATAATTCCAAACAAATATGGATGAAGACAGTAAAGAAGCAGAGCTCTCCTGAAACAACACAACTTGTCAAGAAAATTACTCAACAATCAAAAGGACTGAAGAGGTCAAGATTTGTGGGTCAATGTTGGTGTTGTAACAAGTATGGGCATTGTGCAAAGGATTTTTGGTACAATCCACTGAATGCCAAAGCACAGAGGAAGCCCATGCCTAGGGGGAACAAGCCAGAAGAAAAGAAGCAGCATCCACAGGTCCAGAGACATCTGTTTACTGCAAATAGATTTGGATTACTTGACAACATCTGGGATGATTGCAAAAGTGGTCAAAAATATACATGTCAATCTCCAACTGTATCCAGAGCTCAAAAGAAGAAAAGATCACAGAACCTGGCTCAGAAAGGATCCTTGGGAAGCAAACAGAAGAAAGTTGAAGATGCTCCCAAGAAGGTTTTGAAAAAGGAAAAGAAGTCCTTGGAGTCTAAATCCAAGAAGGGTGATGCATCCAGAAGGACCACCAAGAAAACATGCTTCTACTGTGGAAAGAAAGGACATATCATGGATCTTTGTGAACAAGCCATGAAATTCAATAGAGGCAGACCAGACTCAAACAGACAATCAATCCAGAAGAAGCAGAAGGGATTGGTTGAAAACAAGTTGCCCAAGAAAGGTAGCTTGAAAGCATCAAAGGAACCATGTGGAATATCCAGAACTGAGGCCACACTTCCAAGTGACTTACTAGTCATATGGCCAAATCAGTTGCAACTTTCCAAAGATCTACAAAGAGCTGAAGATGAAGTTCTGGCAATTGCTAAAGCAAAAGGGAAGAAGAAGGTTTCACATGAAGATGTTTTGCGAACCACACCAGCACAATCATCAATGAAGATCAAATGTGCAAGTGTGAAGACTGGTGAAAATGGGACATCTCGGTTGAGAGAATCTTCTCAACCTTGTTGTTCACATTGATGAACCAAGGAGGTTCCATCTTATTCCCTTATACTCTTGGTATATACATGTGCTAACATTGCAGGGAATTGAAGATGATGATCATTCTCATCTGGAGGATGGTTTGGATTGAATAGAGTGCACCCCTTGAGGGGGAGCAAATCTGAAGAAGATGATGGTCTAAGATTTATATCATCTTGAGAAAGTAGATGAAAGGGGAAGCTTTATCTTTGCACCTGAACATTTTAATGTGTTTTGTGAAGTATGTGCAGGATTCAGCAATTCATTGTTATATCTGAAAAATTTCAAACCCCTGAAGCATGATTTCACATGTACAGTGAATGTTGGACAACATTGAGTTCCTTGGTTACATCACTCTTGTTTTCTACACCGGGTTAGCCCAAGTAGACTTAGAGTTGATCTACTAAAGGTTCCTTGCTCAAGAGAACATGTGACATCATCCCTCTCTTAGTGATTTTGAAGAAAATGCTTTTATAAGGGAGGAAGAGATTTTTGAAAGAGAACCACACCACACCGTTGCATTTGATTGCCAATAAGGGGGAGAAATATTGGCACACATATTGACCCATTCATATGTGCTGAAGGAGTGTATTGACAACAAATACAAAGGGGGAGATTGAAGTTCACTGTGTTGCATTTGTTGTCAATGAGGCATGAAGTTGTCTTGGAATGAATGGATCTCAAGGAGTCAAGATGTGAATGTCAAAGGATGTGATGGTGATGGTGATGAAGGAGAATGGCCATGGTACTAAGATGCATGTCACTTAGGAGATTCACTAAGTGGTATTGGAAAGTGTGGTTGAAACATTCTCCATGGAAATCTGACGATTGCTGAGCTGCTCTTTATGTTCATAGAACTTGTATCCTGAGGATACAAAGTCACAACAATGTTTGAAGACCATGCATTGTATTGACAATGCATGAGGAGATGAAGATGATCCATCCACAACTACTGAGTGGATGAAGTGGATTAAAGATGTCCATGCACTATCTCCTAGTGCACAAGAATGTGAAGTTGATCCAACTTGATCTTTGATTAGATCAATAAAGAACATTGAAGACTCTATTTGATTAAGGAGCTCGGTTGATGAAGAAGACCCTTCAGGAATTCCACATTCTATGTATTGAGTATATGAGAGGAGGATTGAGGAATTACTAAGAAGAAGAGATGAGAAGAAAGGAAGAAGGGAGAATGGCTTGGATGATGAATGGCATTTGGCATTTAGAATTGGTATTTTTCATGGAGGACTTTGTTTTTGACAAAGTCTTATTTGTTACTTTGCCAAAAAAATTGGCCAGCCCGTGGACACCTTGAGGGTTCAACCCCAAGGCACATGTGGGCCTAAGGCGCCACGCCCAAGGGGGAACCCGTGGGGCGAGTCCAGGGCGGCAGGACGCACCCAAGACACCGCTAGGCGTCTGGGGCACGCCCGGAGGAGCGCGGCAGGGGTGCATGAGCGCACCCGAGTGTGCATAGTGGGCGCTAGGAGCGCGCCCGCAGGAGCAGAGAGTGGGCGCAGAGCACGCCCGCAGGGAGAACTCGGTGCGGGGCGGCACCGAGAGGGGAGGAGATTCAACTGGCCGTTCATGGGAGCGCCAGGGTAATAAACCGCGGCAAAACCGCGAGGCGTTTCGATGTGGGACGCGGAAAAATTCCCGGGAGCGAATCTGAGCCGCTCGATTGATCGCGCGGACGATCCGAGCCGCTCATCTAATCCCGCGGCGAGGCGATCTGATCCAGGCCGTTGAAGATCTGATCCGACGACCCCGACATCATCTCCCACCTTCGGCCATGCAGAGCCCTCCCGTGAGCAGCCGCTGAACCAGAGGCATCCCGACGATGGTTTTCGAGCTCCCGGCCACCTCTGATCAAGCTGAAGGGTCCATTGAGATCGTCTGGCCCTATGGAACTCGTCCATGGTTTAAAATGAGCCTGCATGCAACAAATGAAGATTTTCGATGTTCGGTCGAGGCAAGCAAAGATGTCGAGGCCACGTGGTTGGTGGTTTGCATGGTTTGGACCTAAACCGAAGGCCGTGCATGCGTTCTGAGTCGCATGCACGTAGAGGAACAAAAATTAAATGAGCCCGCGTGAAACAGAGGATAAAAATAAAGATTTGAAAGATTTTTGAAGATCTGAAATATTCGGTGATTCAAGATTCAACACGCGGATGGACAGAGGCGTTTCTCTGCCTATATAAAGATAGCCCGAGGCCTTGGAGTGTTTGCTGAAACTCTGTTGAAAATCCGAGTCCCATGAGAGCTCTGCCTCGCGAAGTTGAAGCCCCGCGCAAGTTTACTTGTGCGGCTTGAGTTCCTTGCGCGCTACTTCTTTGCGCGACAAGAAGAAGGAGGAGGAGGAGTCCCCTGTGCGCTATCCTTTGCGTGACAGGAAGGAGGAAGGGCAACTCCAACTTGTGTGCCCCCTCTGTGCACCGCGCCCCCTGCACGGTAGGCGCTTGCACGGCCAAGTGCACCCTTTCACTTGTGCGCCCACGGACGAGGTCCTTTGTGCCTTGTGCTTGCGCGACAGAAGCTGTGAAGAGAGGAAGGCCGCACCCCTTTGCGTGCCTATTTTGAAGGTGGAGTGCATACCTAGTGTGTGTGTGCAAATGGAGTAAGAGGACCCTACGGTTTTGTGTGTGCAAAGAAGAAGACCCGAGGCCTTAGTGCCTTGTGTGCAAAAATAGTGGAAGAGGTCGTAGCCTTGTGTGTGCACACTTTGAAGAACAAAGAATACTTTGTGTGTGTGCAAGAGGAAGTGAAGGCCAAAGTTTCAAGTGTGTGCAAAATGAAACAAGTGTGTGTAAAGAGACAAGTTGGCCGAACCTAAGTGTGTGCACTAAGAAGTGTGTATACACTTAGAAGAAATAAGGAGTGACCCACACTAAAGTAGAACACACTCTAAGTGTGTAAAAAAATTGGATAAAGTGTGTGAAGGAGGAAGAAGGTGTGTTCTTAAAGTGACTACACCCTTTGTGGGATTATTGCACCTAGAAGAAAGAGAAGGAGAGTGCATGCATGCATGTATGCACGTGAACATGTGAAACAAGTCAAATTTGCTTGTGTGCATTTGAGTTGACCAAGACCAGAGGATCTTGAAGAATTTGAGAAGGCCATGCAGTCAGTGCATGAAGATGCAGAGTTGCCATGCACTCAGTGCATGAAGATGATTTGAAGTGAGACTGATCCAGACTGAAGTGAAAGATATTGTTTGTCTGAGTTTGCAGTAGATTGAGAATAGCATGATCAAGAGAAGTGAACAGAAGTTGCTGAGCAAGACCAACAGACCTTTTCAGAGGCTGTTGAAGATTCTTGAAGAAAGAGGCCAGGTCATCCTTAGAAGAAGGAGATAAAGCCTGAGCAAGACGAGAAGACCTGATCATCACAAGTGATCAGAGGTACAGAGCAAGGCCAGCAGTCTTTATCCCAGACTGCTGAAGATACTTGAAGAACTTAAAGTGAAGAAGAGCTACTCGTGCGACTCGAGGATCCAAGAGAAGACCATGTGGGACTCAGGGAGAAGAAGTCTTCAGTGGGATTCTGGAGCAGGCCAGTGGGACTCTGGTAACACTGTGGGACGTAGTATAAAGACCCTCCTGTGGGACTCAGGAGAGATACAGTGGGACTCTGTATCGACCATTGTAATTTTAACAGGTTATAATGGAGAATCCATGCTGGGAGAGCATGGAAAGGATGTAGGGCTTTGGTGCCGAACCTTGTAAATCCTTGTGTCCAGTGCCTTTACATTTACTGCATCATTCGTGGAAAGGTGAGAGATACAAGAAGAGTGGATCGAGGCTTTAACCAGCCATAGAGGTTTAATTGATTAAGAATCAATTAGTAAAAAGTTTTAAGGGATCACTGATTCACCCCCTCCCCCTCTCAGTGATTCACACTGATCTGGGCACTTCAGATGTCTTTTGACATTGATTTGGATTATACACCAGCATGGGTATTGTTATTTTCATTGTTTTGATATTTACAAAATAGAAATATGTATTACGTGAGTCTTCAGAAGAAGGAAGGATAATGTTTCTCTTTTTAGACAGGAATTTATAACTTCATGAGTCCCATGAATGAGTATATCTGACTATAACATATATTATACCCCTGTGATTGGACCGAATCCAAGAAGAATGGTAATTTCATCTATAGGAAATAATTATAAGATACATCATAAATTTTGGGGAACTGCCTTTAGGATTTTATCCTTGAAATGGAAATTGTCTTATTTTTTGTTACTAAGTATAGGTTTATACGAGCTTCCACGAGGATCTGATAAGAGAGTTCAATTCTTCTAGAAAATCAGTACATCCTGGTATTGCAAAAATGTATCATGATCTACATAGATAGTATTCATGGATAGGAATAAAGAAGGATGCAGAGTGATTTTTTCTGAGATATTTCCTCTGTTATAAGGTGAAATAAAAACATCATATTCATGTTGGACTTTGTATCCTATTCTTATTCTGTAGAGGAAATTGGATGGTGTCACTATATATTTTTTGATAGGATTACCTTGGAAACATTAAGAGAGTGATGAATTATGGATGATCATTGATCTACAAAAAATGGTAATCCACTTCTCTCTACCATGGATACCAACACAATTTATGATCTATGTAGTCTATACATTAGTGAGATAATTCAGGTTCATGGTGTTATGAGGAGTATCATTTCTGATAGAGATCCCTATTTCATGTCATGTTACTAGAAGGTTATTTATAAGGCTCTGGTATCACAGGTTATTTTTAGAATATACTATCATCCTCGAACTAGTGTAAAATATATGTGAATTATTCATGTTCTTGAGGATATGTTATGAGTGTTTTTTAATTTCTAAGATTTATGGGAGAAAAATATGGAACTCATGGAGTTTTTATTTAAGAACAACTTCTAGGCACAGATCGTGGGGGAACCATTCAAGAATATTCCTTGACAACCATATCACTGGCCACTTTTTTGGATAGAGTTAGGTGAGTGAATGATAGTTGGGCCTTGTCTTGTATAGAAAACATCTGATAAGTTTTAGTTGATAATTTGGTGGCTGGTGTCCTCATAAATTTGAAATAAATCTTACTCTAACCCTCAGATATGTGTTGTACCTCTCGTACCCCTCGTGGTTTAATTTTCATGATCACAATCACTCTCTTATTTATCTAATTTTGTTTTAAGTGTTTTTGGTTGATAGGCATGATTTCAAGTTGCCAAGGAATTGGGCCAAGAAAGAAAAAAGCCAAAGTGGACTGATTTTCAGTCCACCGGCCAACCGGTGGAAGACCACCGGCCAGCCGATGGAGGCCTGGACAGAAGGCATCCCTCTGTCCAGACCACTGGCCAACCGGTGTCCCACCACCGGCCAGCCGGTGGCACCCAGACAAATAGTGTCAGCCACTACCTCAGCACCGGCCAACCGGTGGCCTCCTCACCGGCCAGCCGGTGGTGCCTGAGCCTGAGCCCTCTCCCATTTTACAAGCACCGGCCAACCGGTGGCCTAACACCAGTCAACCGGTGGATCCAGTCAAACTAGCCGTTGGGCTTTGACCAGACCTGTCCACTTGCCTCCCAACGGCTCCGAAGGCCTCTCCAACGGCTCCAAAGACTCCCAAAGGCCATTTGAGGGTTCCCCCTCTATAAATAAAGGACTAGGAAGCCCCGGAAACTCACGGAAGCCCATGGGACACATTTTACATCATTTGGAAAACCTCCGGCGGATTTCTTCAAGGAACCCCACTTACTCCAACTCAATTCCACATCCAAGGAGCACCACCATAGAAACTTTGGAGCGCTCTTCATCAAATCCATCAATCCATTGGCGCCCAAGACTTCTCCACATTACGGTTTTTATTGTTTTATCATTTTGAGCTTTAATTTGGGTTTGTTCCTACAAACCCCCATTTCTCTCATCCTCCTTTCATTTGGGTTTTCACACCACCATCAAGGTGTGAAGAGGTTGGTAAAGCCTTTCCTTTAAAAGGCTTGAGACAAAGGTGAGATAGCCTTCACCTGTAAGAAGGCTAGTGGGTTCTTGCTCAAACATTGAACGCAAGTGGGTTCTTGCATAACCATTAAAAGCAAGCAGTAATAGGTTCTAGACTAACCTCAAAGTCTAGTGGGTTTCTTGCTAAAACCATTAAAAAGCAAGCGGTAGTAAATCTCTCAACGGTTGAGTTGAGAGCGGAGACGTAGGCTTGGGTTTAAGCCGAACTCCGTTACCAAGTTTTGTGTCTTGCTTCATTTATTTCTGCTGCACTTTTAACTATGATTTTAAATTGTTAATTATTTTTTTAAAAGGCAATTCACCCCCCTCTTGCCATCACTCTTTTCTTTTCCGCCCAACAATTGGTATCAGAGGCAAAATTTGAGTAATACCTTCACCAGTTTCAAATTCAAGATCCATTGTGATGGCCTCAACCTCTTTCGCCCCCGAAGGATATTCTTTGGGTCATGCTCCATTCTTTGATGGAACCGACTAAACTTATTGGAAAACCTTCATGACCACTTTTCTTAGAAGAATTGGCTATCCCATTTATAAAATTGTCATGCATGGTTACACTCTCTCTTCTCCCGATGAATCCAAATGGACTCAAGCCGATATTAAAAATTTCGAGCTTGATGGCAAGGCCATGAACTCTCTACATTGCGGCCTTGATCATAATGAATTCAATCGAGTTTCCACATGCACCTCATCACATGAAATCTGGAAACTATTGGAGGTTACCCATGAGGGGACCAACAAAGTCAAGGATACTCGATTGGATATGTACTGTCAAGATTTTGCGTCTTTTACTATTCACCCACATGAAAATATTTCTGAAATGTTTACACGTTTTACTGACGTTTGCAATGGAAGAAAATCTCTTGGAGATGACATATGTGCAGAAACGATGGTCAAGAAGATCCTTTGGATCTTACCAAGCTCATGGGCACCAAAGGTGACGGCAATTCAAGAAGCGAATAATTTAAAAGAAATGCCGGTCGAAGAGCTCATTGGATCCCTAATGACCTACGAGATCACCATGAGGAGGCAAGCTGAAAAGGAAGGCAAACCGATCAAAGTTCCAAAGGACATCGCCTTCAAAGTTCAACAAGAAGAAAGCTCCTCCTCCTCATCATCTTCCTCTTCAAGCGGCGATTCAGAAATGGAGAATCTTGCCCTCAAAATGCACAAATTCATGAAGAAGCACAAGAAGAAGAAATCCCGCAAGGCTCAACCCAACGAAAAATCCGAGCACGAGGTAACATGTTACGGGTGTGGCAAGAAAGGCCATTACAAGCCTGATTGTCCACTCAACAAGAAAAAGGCCAAGCAAAAGGAAAAGAAGAAGGCATTCAAGGCCACATGGAGTGATAGCTCCTCATCCTCCTCCTCCTCCTCAAGTGACAACGGTAAAAAATGCCTAATGGAATTTCACGAGGTAACCTCTTCCGACTCCTCTTCCTCTAGTTCTTCAAATTCAAATTCTTTCAATCATTTATCCTACGAGGATCTCCAATATGCTAGAGATCAATTGGAGGAAGGTTTTCATGAACTTTCTTCCAAATTTGTTGCTTTAAAAAAGAATTTCAAAAAACTTTCTTCCGAAAAGGAACAACTTCTCAAAGAGAAGGAGGAGTTGTCCCTCAAAATCCAAAACCTTCCCAATGTTGATTCCATGGAATCAACAATCAAGGATTTAAGGGAATCCCTTGCCAAGTTCACCCAAGGTGAACAAAATTTAACCAATTTACTTGGTTCCCAACGCATATCTAGAACCACCCAAGGGCTTGTCTATTCCAAGCAAGCTTCCTCTTCCCATGCTCCAACTATTTTTGTAAGGGGGAGCTCTCAAAATAAATTTTGTAACTATTGCAAAAAACCCGGGCACTTAATTTATGAGTGTGATTGCAAAAATGCCCGGTATGGAAGGCCTAAAACCATTTCCCTTAGTGATGAATTTCTTAGGAGAAGACCCGCCACTAGACAAGTATGGATTGAAAAATCCCTTCTAGCGAGTCTCTCCGGGCCAAAATTTGTCTCAGTTTCAAAAACCTCTCCCCGGTGATTTATTGTTTTTATTTAGGGGGAGTTAGGATTGTTTAAGTCTTTTTGCTCTTTCAATTCAAAACTTTCAATTCAAAATTTATCAATTCAAAACTTTCAATTCAAATCTCAAAAATTTCAATTGATTTAAAAACTCTATCTTGTTTTTTAAACTTTTCCCTCAATCAGGTTTTATGCCCTGTGCTATTTTGATAATCACAAAGGGGGAGAAATTCTTGGTTGATTGGGGGAGAAATCTTTCTCTCATGCTTTGCTTTTCTTTTCAATTTATCCTTTAAAGCATGCCTTTCATTTCATTTTTACATTGTTTGTTTTGGTGATTGTGATCATCAAAATAGGGGGAGATTGTTGTACCTCTCGTACCCCTCGTGGTTTAATTTTCATGATCACAATCACTCTCTTATTTATCTAATTTTGTTTTAAGTGTTTTTGGTTGATAGGCATGATTTCAGGTTGCCAAGGAATTGGGCCAAGAAAGCAAAAAGCCAAAGTGGACTGATTTTCAGTCCACCGTCCAACTGGTGGAAGACCACCGGCCAGCCGATGGAGGCCTGGACAGAAGGCATCCCTCTGTCCAGACCACCGGCCAACCGGTGTCCCACCACCGGCCAGCCGGTGGCACCCAGACAAATAGTGTCAGCCACTGCCTCAGCACCGGCCAACCGGTGGCCTCCTCACTGGCCAGCCGGTGGTGCCTGAGCCCGAGCCCTCTCCCATTTTACAAGCACTGGCCAACCGGTGGCCTAGCACCGGTCAGCCGGTGGATCCAGTCAAACTAGCCGTTGGGCTTTGACCAGACCTGTCCACTTGCCTCCCAACGGCTCCGAAGGCCTCTCCAACGGCTCTAAAGACTCCCAAAGGCCATTTGAGGGTTCCCCCTCTATAAATAAAGGACTAGGAAGCCCCGGAAACTCACGGAATCCCACGGGACACATTTTACATCATTTGGAAAACCTCCGACAGATTGCTTCAAGGAACCCCACTTGCTCCAACTCAATTCCACATCCAAGGAGCACCACCATAGAAGCTTGGGAGCGCTCTTCATCAACTCCATCAATCCATTGGCGCCCAAGACTTCTCCACATTACTGTTTTTATTGTTTTATCATTTTGAGCTTTAATTTGGGTTTGTGCCTATAAACCCCCATTTCTCTCATCCTCCTTTAATTTGGGTTTTCACACCACCTTCAAGGTGTGAAGAGGTTGGTCAAGCCTTTCCTTTAAAAGGCTTGAGACAAAGGTGAGCTAGCCTTCACCTGTAAGAAGGCTAGTGGGTTCTTGCTCAACCATTGAAAGCAAGTGGGTTCTTGCATAACCATTAAAAGCAAGCTGTAATAGGTTCTAGACTAACCTCAAAGTCTAGTGGGTTTCTTGCTAAAACCATTAAAAAGCAAGCGGTAGTAAATCTCTCAATGGTTGAGTTGGGTGCGGAGACGTAGGCTTGGGTTTAAGCCGAACTCCATTATCAAGTTTTGTGTCTTTCCTCATTTATTTCCGCTGCACTTTTAACTTTGATTTTAAATTGTTAATTATTTTTTTAAAAGGCCATTCACCCCCCCTCTTTCCATCACTCTTTTCTTTTCCGCCCAACAATATGGACTCTAGATATCAAGGTTAGTCATCTTGTTTTCCTTTGGGTGTCGCATAGGATGTGGCAATGTTATATCAAGAAAAATGGAAATATTTCTCCCTTTTATATCATGTTGTTTGAGATTTTGGAAATGGTCAATCCATTGGCATAACTATTAGACCTTCAAAAATTCTATAGTTTCATGAATAACATGTCCCATGTGTCACAAATTCAATGATATCATCCTAAACATTCTCATGTTATAGAATTTGATAATGTTGAGATTTTTTTAGTGCATCCATTAAGGAGAATATGATACCTATTAGGGACCATAGTGATAAGTATCTCTATGGAAGAACTATACATCTATTTTAAATTTAGTGGTAGGCTGGTTGTGTTCAGGAGGATACATGGGAGAGGGAGTCTGATATGTGAGCACATTGTCTATACATGTTAGTCGTGACCCCATGATGATGCCAAGAGAAGTTTGGGAATGTTCTATTAGATGGTGTGGATAATGTGAGATATATTCCTTTTCAAGTTACATATATCTTTTAGTTTATCATCAAACATATTTTTTTGTGTTATCTTTTTTAAACCCTTTCTAGTTGAGTATCATTCAGAGATGATGAGTCATTGTTATGAAAAATGTCCTGAAATTTGTGGATTCATGTTTTTTTACTTAATATAGTCTATGTATAAATCTCTTAAAATGTATTATGAAGTTTTACCAAGTGTTTGTAAAGACGAGGAAATGGTTCATGATATTCTTTTGAAATTTGAGGCATAACATAGCCTACAAGAAATTTACATTCAATGTTAATTTATTACATGATGGGTAACTATCTACATGAAAATTAATTTTATGGTATATTGGTCATGAATTGGTTCATGGAATTAACTACTTACATGTCATGATTCCTAAATATATGAAAAGTAATGATTTTTTAAAGGTTAAATTCACTCTAGTTGACAGAATTTTGGATACAGTAATTAATTGAGAATAAGACCTCATATAATAAATTTACATGTCGGGTAATTCTTAGGCTAATCGATTATAAGTTAAGGTGTATGCTTCTATTTTCATTTTTTCCATGTTAAAGTACCCTATCATGAGCCCTAGTCAATTTCTAGAATATTTTGGACCACCTTTCTATATTCAGGATTTCTCGTTCATTCAATAGATCTCCAGTGACCTCTTACATTATTCTATGCCTTTGTTATTATTGGTGTTTCCTATTGTAATTTTTTATCACTAGTAATATGTAGGTGGACTAAAACCGAACCCAATTCTATGCTTAATTAATAAGTATGTGAAATATTATGATTTCACTAACATGAAATTTTATATATTTACATGAACGATGACTAAAAACCATGAATTGGATTATTACATGGATCCCTTTGGATTTAACATTGTTGTGACCTGGAATGTGGATACCAATTGGGTGACTGAACCCTTGAATAATAATGAATGGGATAATTTTTTTAAAAGTGTGTCTAGCATGCAAAGAGAACTCATGTGGCCTTTTATATCTAAGAACAATGTTAATATACTATTTCAATTTATATGGATAGGTTTTAGTTGATTTGATTAGGTGAAAATTTGAACGTAATGGTTTTAGACCGACTTGATAAATGAAATGGGAAATTGAATGAAAATTTGTACTTTTTAGAATTATCCAATGAGAAATATGATATGGAATTATGGTATACATTATGTTATGACTTGTGTTGAGGTCATTTTGTAATTATTATATAGTTTTATATTACTAGTCTCATGTTGTGATTCATATATAGCAGGCTTAGCCTAATTTTATATTATAATTCTTATATAGTGGTATTGGAAAAATTTTATGTTTTAATGATTATGTAGAGTGATATTCCTGGATGATGAAATTATTTTAGGGAGGGATATCCTCAAATATTGAAATTCTTAGATAGTGGGTAATGCCCCACTAGAAAAATTCTAATATAGAAGGCTATTCCCAGATGCTAATATGTGTAAATATAGGGATATGTATAAATAATGAAATGATTATACAAAAAAAATTTCAAGTTATCTGATTATTATTTGTATTTTTGTTTTGGTTTTCATTGTTTTTTTATATGATTAGACATATTATGGCATGGTTCTATAGTGGTTTGATTATTATATTAGATTACTTTTTAATCAATACACATGTTTATTGATTTATTCAATGAACATATTATCATAACTATTTCATTTAGAAATGGTGGTGTTGACCTACTATGTTTTATGCACACACTATTCAGACCTCTATTTGGTAGCTAAAAATATTACATTGATTCATGCTTAGATATGGGAAAGGGTCTTTGTATTTGATTGTTTCATAATAGTTGGGATGGAATTTGAGACGGGACAAACATGAAGTTTTATATTAGTGTATTTTGATATTATTTATATTAGGTGATAATTTTATTTTTATTACATAATTTTGAAATTTATATATATTTCATCATGTTATTACATGATTAATTATTCTTAGTTTATTGTTTCCTTCTTTTACTTCCTGGTTTTTAGGTTGTATTATTTCTTTTATATATGTTACTCTAATATTTATTTATATTTTTTTTTATGCCTCATTATAACTATGGACTAGGGGTTGTAGTCTCCCTGCAATAGTCATCACACCACCACTACAAGTTAGTAGCCCACTGTGTATGGGGAGGCATAATTAATTTCCCATAACCAAAAATATTTTTACATGTGAGAGAGTTCCAAATCGGGGGATGTTACACTTCACATTAATAAAGGATTATACATACAGAAATGGGTCATAAATCATTTGTACGCAATAAAGACATGAAATTTTCCTAGACTATAATGTCCCACAATTATTTTCTAAAACACTCAAACTTAAATGTTCAATACCTCACCTTAACCAAATCATCTTTACCAAGTAATTCAAATCCATGGTTGATTTTTTCTAGCAAGTTCCCTAATAAAGGAAGGACTTTAGTTATCTTAAAAGATGGGGGCCCTAGAATATGTACTATCATGATTAATCATTTAGAAATATTTCTCCCAGCATTTCCTCAACATCATATATCTTAGAATGTGGTACTTATTATTCAATGGAATGAACTACCCATACAATAACCTCTGGATATTATGGTCATTAGGTGGATTCCCTAGAGACGCATTTCCCACTGCTCCCTCCTAAGAAAACAATGAAATATTTCATATTGGAATGAATATATTTACCCAACTAAATAAAAGTAATCAGTAAATAAAATAATCAATCATTAAAATATAATGAAAATAATTAGAAACTGTGATTTAGATAAAAAGCTAACCCCAAGACACACACATCCTTGAATCCTATGGTTAATATAGTCTCATCAAGGAAAGGGCTAGCTTCCTGTTTACTATAAAATATTTCTCAATTTCCAAAAATCTAGTATTTTGTCTACCATACATCCTAAGTAAAGGAAACTTAAGTATAGACCTCCATTCATATCAAATTTTTAGGTCCCAGCCCAAACAATATGTTCAACTAGGCTCTAAACCGAACTATAACAAGACCAAAATGAAATTTCTAATTACCATGAGATGGTAACTGGAAACCAAGTTCCTTATAATGTGTAAGGGATGTAATTTCAATATATGAAACAAGATAAATGGATTAATTATATAAAAAAAATAACTTAAAATTAAATATTCCGAGTTCAAAAGAGTAATAGTATAAGAAGAAAAACTAATTAATAATGTCAAAATATGATGTACATGTCCAAAAAAACCAAAAAGGGAATCCCAGATAGCTACACCATATGATACTTTGTAAAAATCCCACTTTATCACATTTATCTCCATATGAACAATTAGCATAAACTTCATTGACTCATTGAGGTGCATTTTCATTTCGTATAGATGATATAACATGATCTACAAACCCCCAAAAGAGTGTGAATTGTGAAATCTAAAGAGTCTCAGAAATATCACATCCAAGTGTTACAGGAAAATTCTCTTTAATATAATTTAGATATGACTATTTTTAGAAATCATAGTTTGAATAATAATTCATCATTTATATCCAATGAATTGTAAAACAGTTCCTTATTTCATAGTTTTTACAGAAAACCTAGATAATACTTTTTTAAGAATATAAAAAATAATCCACTCCACATTTATCAAATCATGTATCATAACATGTCAATCAAAACTTATAAAATTAATAAACATAATAATTACATAGCATAATTTTTGTCATTAATATGATAAATAGAGTTCGGGTTGGATCGATATCTCATCTCTCAATAAAAATGAATTACATTGGTTAATAAATTACCGAGAACAAAGAAATAAACTTCTATCGGTACAGGAACACCCTAAAAAGAGAAAAACCTTACAATTCAAATATGAAGATAATAGAGACCGTCAATATGTGATCTAGGAATGGTGGAACACCATAGAATCTGAACTTCATTATGAAGTCAAAGGAAAATTCTGAATGTTATAACCTCCTCCAAGGTACCCATAGATCCCATGTGTGTCATATGTATAATTATTTCAAAAGGATTATTACATATAACAAAAACATTCCATAAAAATCTTTTACATCTAAAAATATAACATTATAACCATTTACAAATAATAATTAATATTTTTTGGGATCTATTTTTCATTTACATAAACATGGGGAAGACCCAAATTTTTTTCAAAAGCCTATTTATGGACACATATTAAATAATTCAAGGAGCATGAAAATTTACGTTTAGGGAGCCATTTAAAAAACCAAGAACATTTTTATTAAATCAATGATAATATTGAGATGTAACCTTCTACGTTACACTTGGGTCATATTCAAAATAAAATGTTATACACAAACCAAAAGGAAACAAAACACATGAAAAATGGAGAGGGGCCCTCAATAATGATTCCCGCATCTTAGATTTGATCTTCTAAGAGATATGTATCAACATAGAAGTTTTATTATCACATACATCAAATATCACATACATTGAAACAAAAACAATAATAGATTTATATTATTAATGAAAATCACTCTATTAAACTATAATGGGTTGAGATATATCTTAAAATGATCAATATATTCCAACAACACATCATAGAACCACGTCCAGATCCCAGAAAAAGAGAGGAAATAAAAATAGATTGATCAAACATAAAAACTGATGAAAAATGAATTGAACTATAACCAAAACACCTTTTAATGATAAAGGAGTGTGCCCAAACTTACTATTGATATATCATGGATTTCAAAATAGAGGATTGGGACTAGAGGAGGTGAATTGTGGTGTCAAATAAAGGTCCCAGGAATCTAAAACACTAAAAAACCCCTTCTAAAACTAACCCATCCAAAGGCCACTAGCTACCCGGTGGCTACTAATGTAAAGACCTATATGCTAGATGTATGAATAAACTACTAGAAGTACCATTATCTAGATTTGTGAAGTTCCTATAGTAACTCCTATAAATTAGGAATCCACTTGCCGGTTGGTGTAATTCCTATTGGAACATATTTTTCTGGTATGTCAACTACTATCTTGTTACCATTTGTAGCCATCAAACAACCAAAAAGGATTTCCCCTCTATTTCAAACAATATAATACTAATTCTCTAATATTATAACATTATTCAATACTCCATAAAAGATGAAAAAATAAATAAATAATATTAAGGTCTCATACCTAAGGGTTAAGTAGGTTGAAACATGAAGTATTAGTTATATTTTATATAAGGAAAATTTCACACCTAGGACAGATTGTAGATTAATTATATGTATTATATCCTAGGGGTAACATAAAAGTGTTAGTGAATCTAATGTTGTAATTTTTTCCCATAAAATGTTTTTTACAATGTTTTAAAGGATAAAAAATATCTAAACCAAATAATTTTGGGTTTCTTTTTTATTTATATTCACATGATCTGATCATGATGAAGTTATGAAACAAGATCTGAAATGACATGGGAATACCAAAGTAAAAGGCATGCACACTACATTGTTGTTTTCTAGATTAAAAAATTTGGGGACCACATCACTATTGGTTTAGTTAGTATGGGGTTTTTAATTCATTCTGGAAACAAAATTATGACCTGGAAAACATGTGAACATTAAGTTATAATAGTTCCTAAATAATCATTTCGGGATCAATTTAGTGGTTACCTAGCATCCCAAATCATCTATGTATGTTCACTAAATTATTCTATTAGTGAACAATATAGTTATCTCAAAGCTTATTTTATGAAATAGTATATACATATGTGTTATGTATATAAAACTCTGTTAATAACTTTATAATTACAATAACTCATAATTTGATTCGTAAATTTCTGAAGTATTTAGAAAAATTTAGGATATATATTTTTAGTGTGTGGATATTATATATACAAACATAATAATCAATAATATTTCCTCTATAATCAACCTTCTCATGACTCCCTTCGAGACATTCCTCAAGTTATACTAATCATCATAACCTTATGAATATAAAGATTAGAATGGGATGAGGTAACATGCTCAATAAAGGAAAAAATTTCAACATGTCATAAAAGGGTATCTGTTAATAATTTAATAACAAATTTATGTGGAAAAAAATTTCAAACAAAGAATAAAGAATAGAAATAATCAGTCAGAATCCATGATTGAGGGACATGTAATAAAAAAAGTCCAACAATGTTCCCTGGAAAATGTGGTCGACATCTCGAGATAGTACTTATGAGTCAAGGAGAATAATCATAAGATTATAGAAATATGGAATTTCATATAAACAAACTGTCAGTAAAAACAAATAATCATAGATAAATTATAGCATTGTGAAGAGAGAAATGTCAATATTTCTTAATTTGAACAAAAAATGACCATAGTTCATGATGTGAACAAACCAAATTCCAAAGAATCAAATTATGAACAAAAAATATTCCCACACTATATGATGTAAGAATATATATATTTATGTTTTGAATAATTCAAATCACACACTTCCAATTGTACAAAAAAATACTACCGATGATTTATGTTTTAAACAAAAAAATATTCCCATGCTTCATGTTGTTATAAATAAAATAGTCAACCATAAAATCCATTTATCAAGAGATATAAATACTTAAAAAAATAATATTTTGGATATATAGAACCCCACACCTAATCAACCATAAAAATCTCACTCATTTAAACAAATCAATCATAAACATATCTTATTGATCCCATTGAAAAAGAATTTGTTTCTTATATATTTCAAAAAAATAAAACATCATAATATTTAAAAATCATATAATATCAATTTTCATATTTTCTAAATAAAATTATATAACAATAATATTTAAATTTTTATCAAAATATAACAGCAGGAATTATATTATTTAGAGGGTAAATATAAGTGAAAATACAAATGTTCTCATGAAACTGTTTAAAACACATAATTAAAAATTACATTGAAAAATCATTTTTATGAAGGGAGAGAGAATACATTTCAAACACTGATTTCAAAATAAATGATCATTCAAAATACATATGTTATAAAATAGGACTACTGAAATGTCATTGAAAAACTTAAAATATGATTTAATAATTAATAATGGATACTTGAAAAATTCATAATGTTGTAAAGAAAGGGTTGTGAAAATACATTGAAACCCATTATATTTAAACAAAAATAATAATAGAGACATGAAAAATGGAATAAGGTTTTCCAAAAATGGATGTTAAAATTAAATAAATGATTTATTTTAAAAATAATATTATAAAATGTAGTCTTGATAAAATATATTACTTTTTCAAAATAAGGATATAAAAATACATTGAAAATATTTAATTTATAGATAGTCATTAATAATATATAATTGAAAAATGCATAATGTTTTCAATAATTGGAAAATAAAATACATTAAAAATTTTACAATAAATATTTTTCTTTATTAATTTAAAATATGAAAATTAAATAATTTTTATCAAAATAAACTTTGTTTTGGATGACAAAAAACTTTATTCTTAAATGATGGAAAAAACATTTATATTTTTTGAAATAATCTTGTTGATAAAAAAATTGGTAATAGGATAAATAAAAATATTTTATAATTAAAAATGGTATAAAAATAATAATTATATATAGAAAAAACATGATTATACTATAGGTAAAGGTGAATTTTGGTTGAATGTAAAAATATGTGTAGGGAAGAAAAATGTATTAAATTAAATGAAAATTATTCTCAATAAAAATGCAGTTTAATGAAATAATGTAACAATAGTGTAGAAGAAACTCAATGGGAACATTATTTCCTTAGAAAAAAATAGTTTTAAATGAAATAAATCATCATCAAAATCTATATTACATAAATATTCGAAGATTATAGGTAATGAAAATGGATTAATTCCAATGGAAAATCTATGAGTAATAGAAACTCAATAAAACTTTTGTAACATTTGATTAAAAACTTGGTTGGGGTTTTTAGAAGAAAAAATATGATTAATATCCTGAATATTAAGTTTATCATGATACAAAATTAATATATTTATGTATTTAAAACATTGGAAATAAATCATGGTGTATAGTATTAACATGTCTCAATGGATTCAAATTTTAAACAAAGAAACCCATACCATTTTTCAAGCTTATTTGATAACACTAAAACATCATATTATAAAAATTACTTATATAATACACTATTACATAATCATATTCATAAATATTAACCTTTTATAATCTTTATTATACATTTTTATCATTATTATATAATTTGTTTATAGTGTATTATGGCAATCTGTTGTTAATAACTTCATCAATTTAGAGCATGTTTAATAATATTGATATAATTACTTATATTTCTTAATAATGTTATTTCTTTATATATAATTTAGGTTTATTTAATATTTAACTTAAATTTTTTAATTTGTTTAATTTTATACAATAATTTTATTGGTTATGTTATGTGAAAACTAAATTGATAACAACTCATTTTCATAATTTTAGAGAAGGAAATTGGTACTTAAATAAAAAACATAAATGAATATTATAATATTTATAGTACAATATGATGAATATTATATTCCTATTATATTATAGAAATCCGATTTTTCATTTTAACATAGTCATCTATAATCAGGTTTTATGAAAAATTCCATATTGGTGGTTTATCCAACCCAAAATTGAAATTACATTAACTCGATTGGTGAGTATGGTTAGGGTTTTATTTATTTTAACATAAACTAAAATTAAGGGAGGAATAATTATATTATTTTGGTTTTCAATTGTTTTAACCATATTTCATGATGTTTCCATAATAATTAAATAATACAAGATACATGGAAAAATGATTCTTTAAGGATGTGGTAGACCACACACACACATGAAATACATTCTATTATTTTTATAAGTGGATGGATATTAATAAGTAATGGTTCTATCATTAATATTACAACATATATTTATAAAAATTATTCTTAAGTGCACATAATAGTTTGGTGTGTAGATATTTGGAAGTGTATGATTAAGATGAATAACATAAGAATGAGATAATACTTTTTATTGCACACATATTTTTTCTTTGGATGTTCACATGAAATATAAGGAATTAGACTCCCTCTGAGCTACATGGGGATTATGTTTTTAATATAAGGATCTATTGGGCATAAAATATCTGATTTTAGTGGAGTACTTATACATATATATATCTGTTTTTTAATGTTTCTATGTGACCCCATGTAGAAGAGAGGGAAAGGAAATTCTTTGAAACATTATTTATTTTTAAATAATTCCATGAGACTATTACAAGTTTTGTGGTCCAAATTCTATGAAATAATGGATTGTGGAGTATTTTTGGGTCGATAAAGGATTATAAATTTCATTTATCACATATTTTAAACATTTTATATTGTTTTAAATTTAATTTTATAGATTTTAAACTTTTAATTTTAATATAGAAAAAAAGTTAACTTAGTTATTTTATGCTTTATTATTCATAAGAAATAACCAATATATCAAATATTTTTCTTTATGAAACCTAGATTAACATATATTTAAAAATTTTATATTTTAAATATACTAAAATCTACTTATTCATTATAATATATAATGTCTAGAAAACCCGTTTTAGTAGAAAAATGATATTTTTACCAATTTGGATTCTAACTCATATTTAGTATTAATTACTATATAAATATAAGAGTAATGGTATCAAATTAACTTCATATTATTTTTTAAATTAATCCTTATGTTTGGTCATTTCACATGTAAAAACTCATTATAAAAAAAGTATATTTTTATATATAATGACTATGTGTTGGAACAAATTTTCAATGGTTTTGATTATAATGATAAATATATGATTATAATTATTAAATGAATAGAAAATTTTCATTAATAAAATTGATATATTTTATCTATTTCTTATGTTTATATAAAAGGTTTTAGTTTATAGGGTCCATTCTTTATTCTTATATATAAATGTTATGGTATACTATACATAATTATTTCAGTGTTGAAATTTTTTTATTTTGATAAAAGTGATCAATGAGTAACATGATAGGAATATTAAAAAATATTTTTATTGATGGTGATAGTTTATTTCAATGTGGGATTCATATACACTTTTTTTAATGTTGTTTTTATGAAAACATAATTTGTATTCACATTTTTCCACTACATTGGGTTCCCATACAAAATAATATTTTCCCCATATGCATACTATTGATTGTTTTATTTATATACAACAAAACCAAAATTGGAAGATATGAGGTTCTTTAGAGGTTCAATATATGGTGGGATAATGGATTATGATTTCTCACATAAATACCTTATTGAATGATTTATTATTTGGATATAAATTTTGTTTTTGGGGATGAGTCTTATGGTTCCATGATTTTATGAGTGTTGCATATATTTCCTGATTTCCATTTCATTAATCATAAATATATTTCGTTTATTTAACTACATATCATCCTAATTGTATTTCCATTCAGAAAAATATGGGTTTATTATAGGTTTAAATAATTACATTCTTGTGTGGATACCTTAGTGATAATGTCTATCCCATTACCTGGTAGTGGTAGGTCTAGGGATTTCACCTATTTGTATGGTTATGAATAATTGGTGTAAAATTGTATAGTCATTAGAGTTGGTTGATGGTGATATTTTTTTAGGATAAAATAAATAAATTTATATAAAGAATATAAGTTCATACTAATTCATAATAAGATAAATAGAAATGTGTGTGAGTAGATGTAATCCCGATTGATAAGCATCTGAAAAAAATTATATAGAATTTTTTGTAATGTAAATTGTTAGAGTATACAAGAATATCATGTATCATATAAAATTAAAATGTTGTGTTTGTATTGTATTAAATTTTAGAAACTAATTTAGGGTTATATAGTATTTATATGTATCTATATATGAATCAACAATCATATATTGTGAGCATGGACTTGATGTAATTTCAAATTTTCATTATTAAGATATAAATAGTTCACCATATTGATTAATATTTATTCTTATAAATTATAATTATATACATAAAATTTAATTTATGATGATGATAGAGTATACTAAGTGACCTCACTCCTAATGATGTACAAATTATATAGGAGATATTAATATAATAAATAAACTAAATTCTTCATGGTAGTAGGAATGGTGTAGGGAATCTCAACAACTCATCTTGGAAATTTAAGGGATAATTCCATGCATTATAGTGGGAGTTCATGTGATAAAACACTCATACATTTCCTAATACATGAACTCATGATTTATTATGGTAGAGACTCTAATATTGTAGTTATTTATTTGTTTTAAAAAGTAGATACCACTTAATTCTTGGTGTATTCACCATCACACTATCACGTGATCTGTGAGAATAGTTTTTATTAAGGTTAATGTTTTTAACAGTGTCATATTATGTGGGTAGAATGAGATTATACAACCTATAAATAAGAATAATCAATTATTATATTTTACATACAGTATTTATTGGCGATTTTTCAAACTATTGGGTATCATGATATTCTTTAATCTCTTTAAAAATATTCTATAGTATGAGTCTTTGCTTATTTTTTTATGTTATTAGTTCAACATTGAGCATATGAATAATTTAAAATTATTGTTAAATCACTTTTAAGTGGCCCTGCGACTACAGTTCCAACACCATATATGACTACTTTTTATAGTTACTATATGATATTAGAGAGTGAAACTATGGTATATAGAAAACTCTGAAATACATGAAGACTATAGATTGCTGGTATAGAAATTTTTTATAATTTATATTTCAAGTGAACATAAAAAATTACTTATATAGTTAAATATTTGATAGTACTATCATGAAATAGAGAGTGATGAGGTTCAAAATATTTCTCACGTCGCTATATTTCTCAATCTCAATCATTTTGTATATATAAAAATAATCCCTTATAAAAGTCAAATATGGATTAAGCACTAGTATTCTTATGTTTTTCTAATTATAATAAGAATTATGAGTGACCAAAAAATTTATAAACCATAAAGAATCATTATGGGGAATTACATTTAACTCACCCATGAAGCAAGTTCAATAATTTAGGTATAATTATTATATAGTGGGTATTAGATAATAGAAACTTGTATAGAGATAAAACCAGGATTAAGGGGAAGTATGATGAACACTATATTACGCTTCTCATGATGTGTTACAATAAAAAGGTCAATATCATGAAGTTAGTAGACCCATAAAAGAAGGAGGATATAGATGATGTAGGTCTGATAGTGGATAGAGAGATGAGTTATAGTTCAATACAGTTGAGGTAACTGAGAGAGGGGAACCTATGAGAGATATAGAAATAGTTGTATTAATACTGTGTCTTATATTTTATCTTCATTATTGATATAAATACAAGATTCAAATTAATTTATTATTATTAGTATTTGACAATAAATCGTCCTTTACATGATGAGTAAAGATAGGATATTGACATCATTGATTCTATATAGAAAAAATAAGACTGCAAAATATGTTTTGTAAATTATTGTTTCATGCAAATGGTTTGGTATGATGATGTGAGATATTATACTGTCCAAGATGTTTATGTGTTATTCCTTCCATATAACTAATTTTTTATAATATTTTTGGTCTTGTACATATTATTTTTAATTAAGAGTTATATATAATAATTATTATGTTGATAAACGAATATTCACGTAAGATAAGGACCTCTTCATTGAGATGAGACACTAGAGAAAATAGACCATCAAACCTAGATAGAATTTCTTTTCTTATGTGTTGTGGATGATTATTCCCAAGATAATCCATGTTTAGTGAGATATTGTTCTAATTTTTAAATTGAGGATCAATTTATTTAAATCTTATATTGGATTTTATGTTTTTAAATGAAAAAATTCTAAAAGAAATTCATATTTCTATGGTATCATATTGGCTGAAAACATCTGATCTCAATGAGATAAGGAAATACGTAGTTGAGTTTCTCTAATATAATTTCATTCAAATTATTCTTTCACTATGAAAAACTAATATCTTAGTTATAATGAAGGATAATTATATTTTATGTGATTTTATTAATTAGTAATGATACAATAAATTGACTACTATTTTTATAAATTAGGAATCCTGTATAATTTCAAAATAACAAAAAATAAATTCATCCAATAGATAAGAAAAATTATAAAAGAAAATGAAATATAAAAAAGTAAAGAACCCTTTGGATTTACATGTTTCAATCATTCAACCAATTACCAATATGGAAAAAGACAATTTATTTTTTCTTGAATTAAAAAATATTCTTTGTTTATATTTAATGGATATATAAATCCATCGTAGAACATTATAACTATAACTATTATAATATGGTACCACAATATATATATTGGAGTTTAGTAGATCATCGGATCTTAATAATATCAAATGTTTATGAATACCAATCCTATTTCAATAGTAAATTTTATCTTTTATAGAAATTTTAATTTAGAATAGTTAACATCGGTAGAAAAATAACATCACCGTATTCTTGAAAATTTATAAAGAATGGTGATCCACTATACACTAAATTGATTAACCCATTGATACTTCCTCCCAATTTACCTATCCTTATTTAATTAGAATCCTCAATTCCAACAAAAAGGTAACTAAATACATAGCCAATAAGAGTCTTAAAAATACAAATATTATATAACATGAATAACACATTCAATATCCCCAAGAAAAATTCAACATATTGATTAAATATCCAATCCACATTCTAAAAACATGCAGTGGTTTCCTCCTGAATCAAGATAGGTGAATCCAACTAAGGAAAAGCATGACCAAATTAATAATATAAAAAAACCATAGTGACCATTTCATTATGATATTGTTTTCTAGAAATATTTTATTATAGATAAAAAGTATTAAATTAAATAGATATTATATCATTTCAAACTAATATTCAAATTATTACAAAACAATGCATGCTGAAGGGCCATAATATTTTAGTGTCTTTGGAAACATGGAAACATAATATTATAACTTGGTGAATGATATTCTAAATAAAATTAAATATATTCCATTTTAGTAATCAAACATAAAAAAATTCTTTATAAACTGGGGAAAGGAAACAAAAAATAGGGTGAGATCAGATGCTCAATAAGGGTAAACAACGTGGATATGTAAGAATAACATGAACAATTGTTTATGAGAACATTATGATATCATTAAAAGAATATACCCAACATATCAAAGATCATAAAAAATATTCATATCATAAATATTCATAGTTCATAATACAAGAATTATTATTGTGATAAATCATCATAAATCAATCATGAACTATAAGCTCATGTCATATAACTGTGGAACCATTATAACTATATAAAAACATTTCATGTGTCCTGGTTTACTACCATGTACATCAACATAGTGGATCAAGACACACCTATTTCAACATTTTGGATCAGGACACACCTGTTTCCAGTAATGGATCATGACACTCCTAGACCAGGACAAGCCTATTTTCCATTTTGGATCAGGACACACATGTTTCCCATTTTCAATCAAGACACACCTATTATTCATTTTAGATCAAGCCCATTATCATTTTTCCCATCATTATCTCCTTATAAATAAATCCTTACTCAATTAATGATTGGGAGATATTTTTCCCACCCATAAAATAATAAAATCATAAAATGAGCATCATATCATTTCCCTTAAAAAGATATTGGTTTGATAAACATTATATCATATCCCATGAAATTAAATTGGCATCACACAAATTTCATAATTTCATTACCTATGAAAAATTGATAGGTCTCATAATCATTTCGTTAAATCAAAACACATGAAAAGACATTTTTTTAGAATAATATAACCATTGTAAGAGAATTGTATGTCATAAACATTCTTCCACTAAAATATTACCATTCAAGAAATTATATGAACGGTATTCTTGGATTATATCCTTAGTAAATCAGAAAATATAAAAAATTAAGTCATCATAGATAGATACGTATTTTGAAATATCACATAAAACATTTAAAAAGGGAAAATAGCCTTTTATTGAAAATAATTTTTTGAAAATCATTTAAAAAACATTTTATTACCAAGAAAGCAATATAATTTTTTAAAAAAAAATTCTTTAGGGAAATATTTTTATTCTTCGAAAAACAATTTTTAGAAGATAAATAATCGTTGAAAAACAAATTAAATTAAAATATATTTGAGAATTTATAAATAAATCTTGAAATAATCTATATATTTCTTTTAAAATATGATTTTGAGAGCATTAAAATGAATCTTTGACAATAATTTAAAACACTTTTTAAACATAAAGAAATTGTAAAAACCATTTCTTTGAAAACCATTTAAAAAAAATTCTAGAATAATAGGTAAAAAATCATCTAAAAAAATATATTCTTTTAAAGTATTCTTCAAGTAAATTATGGTTATAATTGTGGTTTAATCAATATTTTCTAAACACTTCCTATTCATAGTAAAAAGTATAAAAAATTTCCTTCATCTCAAAATGACAATGAGCTCACAATTAAAACCTTTTTTCTTAAAAATATTACGTACCAGAGATTGAAAATGGTAAATTTAATTAAATATGAAATGAATGAACATTTTATAATAAATTTAATTATATTTCCGGAGATGTGGATCATAATATTTCATAATTGAATGTATAATCCTAAACTATCCTGTTAAACGATGGGATTGTAGTAATAAATTATTACCAATTTGGTAAATTTGAATCATAATCCTCATGATTTAATAGGATTACATGAAGCATAAAATATCATTAAAATAATTAAAATCCTGATATAAAATGTAAAATTGTATTATAAAAACCTCATTGAAAAACATTTGGGCATAACATGGCTTGTATCTCAGTGAAAGAAAATTTTCACAAAATTACATTACAAATTTAGTAACTTTTGAAACATAATCCCAATGAATTAGATATCATACTGTGGATATTTAAATACATATAACATCATTTATAAGTTTCATAGAATATATTCATGGGAAGTATATAAAACAAACAAAATAAATGAGTGGTGAAAATAGAATCTTTCTCACATATATTAAAAGGGAGATGAGAAAACTCTTACGTTATGTATTGAATTTCTTCATACATGTTAACAACTCATATATGATAAATATATTATTATTATACATATATAAGTGAAATATATTATTATAACTAATTCCATATATTTTTTTTAATGATCTTATATAACTTGTTTATTAGTAACCCAATGTTAATGATACATTTTAGTTGATATCTACTTTTTTCATATATGTTTTGTCTTATTATTCTCGATTATCTAACTAAGATCATGATATAATAATTTCTGGAATGTGAAACATGAAATAAATATCATATATATTTATTATATATGTATTCATATTAATCTATTAAATATTTAAATATTAATTGGAATACACCATTCATGGAAACATTTGGTCATATGTATGTATGAGCGTTGTTTCTATTTAATTGTAGTGTTGAAATAAAGGAATTAAATGGAATATATATATATAATTACAGTAGAATAATTATTTCATATATATTATATAATTTCATTAAACCAATTCTTAATACATTCCATGTAATTTGTGAAAAAAGCACATATATTTTAGGAGGCGACAGTCCACACTTCCCCAAATGAAATTAGCATATTTAAAAAATTATAACATGAATTTATGTGTTATATAATAATAATATAAGAATAAATAAATCAAAAATATCATATATGTCATATAAAAATAAATTTTCAATCCTAATTCCCAGCCATGGGAGTTAGAAAATGAAAAAAAACATTGTTTAGTGTGGTTGTAGTTCACTATACCAAAGAATAGTATGTTTGTTACACATTATATGGTTGTGTGTGTTCGTGTAGATAAAACCATTATAATAACAAAATATAATTATATTTACTATATTGAGGGTGTTATATAAACATCTAATATGTAAATTTTATGTTGTGGGGAATGAATATAAAACAAGAGTGATTGAGAAAGGATGTTACCTCTTCTTTAGGTAACTCCTTTTTTATTGCACCAAATAGATTGCTTGGATTGATTTATACCCAAATTGAGGCATATGGGATAACTTTATGGATGTTGGGAGGTATTTTGGAAGTGTATGGTTTGTCCAATTAACTTGATATGTGTGAAAAACTAGGATGGGTGAGCGCTTTTTTATATTTGAGGAGAAGTGGCATTCTTATAGGTATTTGAAAATGGAACTATCCCACATTTTTTCCATTCCATGTGAATCTAATAATGGTCTAAAACTGATAAAATTCAATATAATGCTGAAATATGAACATTTAATGGCTTTTGGAAAAGTGTGTTTTTCATTGTTGGCCTTATGTTTAATATTTAGGCCTTTGTTCGGTTAATTTTTCTCTTCGTCATTGTACTTAATTTTAATCACTTTCACTAATACTTTCGGTTAAAAACGAATTTTGACATATTATAAATTATAAATTATAATTATTAAAAAATTTGAATCCATTTTTATAAATTATAATCATGTAATTGGTAGAAATTAATCTCTTATAAGTGTCATGATAGCTTGGTTTTTAAATAATTTTTTTATAAATTTGGAATGTTTTTATATAAAATTTAATTCAGAAACTGGTTTTAATCCACTTAATTTTATTGTTGGATATAAAACAAATATTATTACACTTTAAAAAATATTAATATATAATTTCATAATAGGAATAAATTTTATGAATAATTAGTTTGGAATTAGAATTCAGTAGTTTTTAGTATTCATAAAAAATGAGTTTTTTTAGAAAAATAAAAAAATGACATCAAGATAATAATGAAATTATAAATACAAAAATTAAGGTTATTTTATAAAATTATATTTATAAAAGTGTTTAAAATTAATCTTATAATTATTCCTTGAAGGGCGTAAAAATCAGTTCTTTTAAGAAAGTAGTATTTTCAAACATCCAAAGACTTTACTAAAAATTGTATGTATTATTATAAAATGGATTTATTTATAGAACACAATTATGAATAATATTTAATAATTAGTTATTACTATTCATATTACTATGTTTACGGCTATGTTATTATTATCCCATTTAAATTATTAGTATAATAAAATGTTGTACTGTTGAAATAGAATGTCGTGTTTAACACATGAAAATACAATGTTGCATATATTGAAAGCTTATCATTGTGTAGTGTATAATTAAAACACAACATGGATTAGTTTTCAATGAAATACATTAAATAAAAATTAATTTATTTTAAAAAAAAATTCATAATAACTTGGGGTGTTACATTCTACCCCCCTAAAAATGAATTTCTCCCTCAAAATTCATCTTGGATATAAAGGGATTATTACTTGAAAGTACACTTCATAGAAACCATGTATTAGAAAAAATGAATAACAAAACATCCTTTAAAATGATAAATTCAAAAGATACTTATTACCCAATGTAATACACAACTACGTTTTCATATAAGAGAACATAGTTAGAAAAAAACATGGAAATTGAAGAGAAATCAAAATATAATGTTCAGATGGAGAGTTATAGTGAACATGGTTAATAAAAAGTTAACGATTACAAAGTCATAGCCCAATGTGGATTGAAAAAGGTCATTGATATAATCAAAAAATTATGATAACTTGAAAAAAAATTATTTCAATAATCTTTTGCCATAAATTTTAATAATTTTCCTAAAAATATATACTTACACGATTTTAGGATAAAGTTACCCTTGATAAACATACAATTCTACTTATAATCTACGAAATGAAGTTTAATTTTTCATTCATAAGTAATTAACATATCATGGTATCTATAAATATAATTATAGTTAATTTCATATGTATTTATCATAACAAGAAGTTATCACAAGTTATCAAATATGAATAAATCCATTTGTGGAATAATCATAATTGAATTTATAATTATTCGTTATAATTTTAACTTAAAAAATTACATAAATTATTATCCTTATGACCCTTCTAAAATATAATTCATCCTATATTCCTTAATTAAGATCTTATCTTGTAGCAAACAAAGTTGTATTGGAAAAAAGTGTTTATCCTAACACCAATAGAAAATTATATCTAATTTTATTATTCCAAAATCTATATAGAAAGATATAATGATAAAAAAATCACTAAAGAGAAAACAATAATATTTTCATAGGGAATATTTATAAAAAATCAAACAACAACTACCCAAATAAGGGTGGATGATAAGTTTTCTCTATTTGTCATGATTTCCTTCATCAATTATAATTTCTTATGCTTTCCCTTTATCCTTTTTCATAAGATTTTGTTGTGTATTATCATCTATATTATCCCTTGGATTATGGAATTGATTCATATAATTAACAAACTCCTTACAGTTGATACATTGGAGTGTTAGTGGAGAATTAGTCGGTATTATCCTTCTTTTCATTACATTAACAATCCCATTAATCATATTTCAAACATTAAAAATTTTATAACCTACATTTCCATATTTAAATAAACATTCATTTATATTCAATAAATTCCCTTGATGTTTATTACTACATTCATGGAACATAGATATTTGTAATATCATTTCACAATTTGAGTTTTTGTGAGGCTCAACATTCCTTTTCTTATCAAAACTAGAGGAATATTGGGAGCATCAATTATTCATTTCTACTTTCGGTGCATTTCCAATGAATTCTACATAACTAATAATGTCTCTTATATCCATAGCATTTTGAATACTCAGTTTTAGGCCACCACAGAATCAATCAATTTTTCTCTTAGAAATTATTATCAAAGAAGAAGTTTACCATTCAAGTCATGTGAAGTTATCTTAAAAGGTACTAAAAGATTAATCTTCCTTTTTCTTCAAATAAATGAATTCATTCTCAATTATTGTTTATGTAATAAAAGAGACGTTATTAATGAATAATATTCCCTTAAACTCATTCCCATAAATAGATTCATTTTTTTATTCTTTCCTCATGTTCATAATAATATTCCACCATTGATATGATTCATCTTATAATTAATGAGAATCCAAAATTACTTTTTCATGATTTAAGAAATGAATAATGGAAATTATCTTTTTAGTGGCACTGATCCATTGCTGAGTTACAAGTGGATTAGTGGAACCAATAAAATACAGTGGAATGTTCCTCATAAAGGAATCAATAGAATATTGTTTCATCTTTTTCTCATTTCTATGTTTATCATGATTAATATTTTTTTAATTTTTTGGAAGAATATCAAAAATAATTTTTATTATATCTCTTATATAATTTGGTTACTCAAGAAAAAAACATCATATTATCCCTTTCATTTAAAATTGACATGGTTTCTTCAAGTTACAACCAATGACTAAAAATTTAAAGCTTAATTTGTTCATAAATTATCGTAGAAAAAACATCACAATCATAAAAAAATAGTTATATGATGTATATATAAGAACACTTAATTATTTAATCTATAAAACCCTATTCTTAAAATTAGATACATCCATAGACATATCATCTAAAATATCTCTAGGGATATTCATAATTTTTTATCTTCATAACTACTAAAGGTTAAATCAAAGACTCCTTTGATAATAACAATAGAGACCTGGACATAACAAACATGGGTTTTACATTATTTTATATGAATATTTATCACATTTCAAACAAATCATGCATGAGGAGAGTAATATATTAGCATCATTGGAAATATGAAAACATAATCTTTTGAAATTGTGAAATACCTTCATCATATCCATTAAATATCTTCCCATTTAGTGCTCCTACTTAAATCCATTCTCTAGAACCCAAGTAAATGGAACATAAACAGTGGTGATCCTGAATTTCTGTTTAAGGGTAAACAAGAGGTTATATAATCATAACGGGAGAAAAAGGGTATGATAACAAGATATTAATATTATATTCAAAAGTCATATCATAATGATTGACAGTTCATAATAAAACAATCTTAAGGGTAATAAATCATCATATATCAATCATGATCCATAAGATCATGTGATATAATTGAGGAATTTTTATAATAATAGATAGATATTTCATGTGTAATGGTTAACTACCAAAACCATCAACATAGTGGATCAAGAGAACCCTTTTTAACTTCTTGCATCAAGAAACAACTATTCCCCATAGTAAATCATGTCACACATGTTTCACATAGTGTATTAGGACACACATGTTTCCTATTTTTTATCAGGACTCACTTATTTCCCATTTTGATCATAACTTGTAATGAACCGTCCCTCGGGGCCCATTCCATGACTACCCCAAGCCCACCATCCATAGGCCAGGGTCTGGTGACTAGTACCGGAAATGAATATTCAAAAAATGGAATGCATTTCCTTTAAACCTGTACATACACACGCCCAAACACATCTTAACACACTGAAAGGGGGAAACAAGTATACCACTAAAACAATGATGAGTGCAAGAAAAATTTATAGTAAGTGGGCCAGAATACAAACCTAACAAGGAACTAAAAACACCAAATTACTAAAGGAAACTCTAGTGGCCATCCACAGAAACTTAAGCTAATCATGAGAGTAGTGAAGCTACTAGAATATGAAGTAGTATTTCCTATCATCCCAGTACTATAGGGTCCTACCTGGTCCAAGGCCACCAATTCCACTGTCGTAGAGTCCTTCAGTCCCATCCCCCAGAGTAACTATGTCGAAACATCGATCATCTGCACCTGACACAACACATGTGGGTAAATCTTGTGATGGGGGTGTATAAAAATACTCAGTATGGACCTCAAGACCCTGAAGGTCTCTCAGAAATCCATAAAGGAAAACACCACAAGGAGAATACTATAGAGGTAATACCACCATGCAAGATCTCAAACACATAGCACAAAGTAAAATATGCAGCTCACACCAGGTATAACATATGTACAAAATTAAAGATGATTATTCATAATTCTAGATCATCTTATTAGGTCGATAGGCTCTTCTGATGATCCGCACAGGACAGCTAGGTGCTGACCCACAGAGGGTCCCTAAGTGCTGACCCACAGAGGTTCGCTAGGTGCTGACTCATAGAGGATCCTTAGGTGTTAACCCAAAGAGTATATCTGGTTGTTTACCAACATATTATCAATATAAATCAACCCACAGAGTATTTCTATGTGTATGCCCACATAGGATCGCAATTCATCTTTGTGTCATAGTCGACCACTAGATTCCCACACATAGCACGCTTGATTTCAAGCAGATCCACTCCCCAAGACATATTACATACCTCAATGACCATTAATTAATACATATATTACTCCCAAAATTCCATCTCATTGTAAGGGTCCCAACGCAACAGACGGTGCGTCAATCGGATGCTCGGTCTGTAAGTTATGGGCTTTTAGTAAAAAGGGCCTTGTTGGATTCGAGTCTGATCCAACCCAACCATACTCCAAATTTATTTCAAAAAATCTAGATAAATATATCATAAGGACTTCCAAATTTCAAGGGTCCCAATTCCACTGACAGTGTGTCCATAAGAGGCATGGTTTGCAAGATACATGTGTATTAGTAAACAGGGGGGCGGTTTGGCCTAAGGTCTAGCCCGCAGAGTCACCCGGTTACTTTTTCTTATCTAGCCTAGATTGAAGGGCTTGGGTCTAGCCCACTGGGTGTAGGTCTGAACCACTGGCATGGGTCCGGCCTAGCCACAGGCTAAGGTGCGACCCCCCAGCCAAAGACCGGCCACGCGTTGCAGCTGGTGTGATGCTCCTGGGACGTGGCCTCTAGCCACGTTCGGCCTCTGCAAGCCCCGCGCAGTGTGGGGTATTCTTCTTGACGCAGTTGATGGAACGTAGCATAATGCATCTGGGTGGCCTAGATGTGGGAAACCCCTTCTCCACGCGGTGCAGATGAGCACTGCATCTCATTACTATTGTCGTCGTCCGGTCATGGCTTCCTACTACTGCGGTGCACCGACAGGCATGCTGCCACCCTCTGATCATGGAAGCCACAACTAGAGGTACCTTTGATTGGACACCAGAGTTACCCTAGTGGTCTATTTCCCGAACCTCTTATTTCTATAAAAACGTTAACTCTTCACCTTTGTTTTGAATGCCTCAAACTCACTTTTCCACCTCCTCAAAAAATCATCCATGAAGGACTCATAATAAACTACTATGTCATAGGGTCTGGGAATTTTTTGTGTTATCCCGCTCCCTCCACATTAGAGTTTATGCCTGTGGGAAATTATTGACCACACCACAAGATTAATACCTCAATTATAACCCTACACAAATATCAACCCGCATGAACGAGCGATTCACCGATCAACCCGTTAGTTAGTTGGTCTGAATTTGTCATTAATTTTCAAGAACGGGGAGAAATTATCAAATAAATAAAATGCATAAACCCATAACTAATTGATGTTTGGTGCTGAAGAATTTTTTCTCAATGATTAAATATTTTGATTTCACTTCTAGCTCCGTTCTTCGAGGAAAGTCGATGATGACTAATTATTACAGCGTTCAACATTCATCATTGGAGAGGAAAATTTTCAATAGTTTTTCAAAGAATCCACGCATTTTAATTCCCTATTCTCCCATGTGTTGGTTTAATAAAAATAATAACATCTCAGTTTTTATATTACACTACTACATTTTTCCCTTACTCTATTTCATTTATGAAACAACATCACTGTTACGCTTACTTTATTTCATCATTACACTGCGAGATATAGGCCATAAATGGGTTTCATTAATGTGTCTCATCCTTGCCTAGTCACTACACCACACTATCATTGTCCTCCACCCAATGGTGAGAAATGAAATAAAATAATTATTTTAAATTATTTTATTATTTTTCTCAAAAATTCTGAAAAATAATTTTTATTATATGCCCTTTCTGTCCAATGTTAAGTCATTTCATGGTGATTCCTGGAATTCCGAGTTCAACAGTGCGCTTATATTTTTGATTTGTGCACCCGTTAAAAAGTTAGAAAATCTCGCTCACATGTTTGCTGAAATGTCCTTAAAAAAAATTTAAAAATCAGTTCTGGGGTCACCGGGCCTCAAAATCAAATGTTGTGGGAGTGTTTAGTCTCGAAATAATTATATATAAGTTAAAAAAAATTACACATAATTTCTAGGACTTTACATTCTCCTATCTTTAGGTATTTATGTCCCTGAAAGGCAAATCAAGGGATAATCAAACTACTAGGGGTACTGAGCATTAATTTGAGCCTCCCTCTCCCATGTGCTCTCCTAGAGATTCTCGTGTTTCCACCGAACTCGCACCAATGAATAGACAACCCACAAAGGACCCGCTTGTGCCGATCCTTTATCTCTACCAGGAACATCGAAAAAGTCACCCTGTCGTCAATGGCCTGCTCACCCTAGTCAATGGCATGTGATGGATCATGCACATACCTTTTCTACTACAACATGTGAAAAACATCATGCACCTGGAGCATCTATAGGTGAGGAGCTAGGTGTTACACCACCTATCCCACTCTGCTTCAGATCTGAATAGGTATGATGAACCTTGGAGATATCTTTCCACCCCGGCCAAATCTCTATAATCCTCTTCGGGGTGAGACCCAAAGGAAAAAATGATCGCCCTCATCAAACTCCAAGGGTCACTGTCTCTTGTCGGCATAAGACTTATGCAAGCTATGTGCAGTTCTCATCTACTTTTGGATGACCTGTACCTTCTTGCTAGCATCTCGTACCATCTTTGGACCCATGAGTGCTGACTCCCTTGGGACTGTCCAGCATAGCGGAGATCTGTAAGGCCGCCCAAACAAAGCCTAAAATAGTGTCATGCCAATGGTGGAGTGATGGCTGTTGTTGTATAAACACTCCACCAGTGGCAGGTGGTCCTCCCAATTATTACCAAAATCCTAGATACAAGCACGAAGCATGCCTTATAGGGTCGGTTTGGTCTAATCGGTCTGACTATTCATCTGGGGATGAAAGGATCTGATCAAATGCAGCTCAGACCCGAGTGCCTCCTATAACCCCTTCCACTACTAACATTTAAAGAATGAATCATGGTCAAATATGATCGTGAAGGAACCCCGTGGAGATGCACTATCTTATTTATGTAGAGGCTTTCCAAGCCCTCTACTGGTCCATGATACCAGATGGGTAGGAAGTGAGATGACTTGGTGAGTCATTCAAAAATCAACCAGATGGAATCATGGCCCTTGTATATATGTGGTAACCCCTTCACATATTCCATCGGGATAATTTACCATTTCTACTCTAGCACCATGAGTTTTTGGGACAATACTTCTGGAACATGATGCTCAACTTTCACTTTCTAACAAGTAAGGCATCGTGGAATGAACTCGGACACTGCTTTCATTCGTCCTTGGCCACCAGTACTAACGTCGAAGGTCTTGGAACATCTTCACCACTCGAGGATGTACCACCAAAGGGGATTTATAGAACTCCCTCAACACCTCCTCCCGCAATATCACAGGTACTATGGTATGCCCTTTGAAAAAGATGATGTGATCAACACCTATTGAAAATCCATCAGGAGCCGGTTCTTAGGATAACTGAGCATGTCATACCTCACTGTAATCATCCACCAGTTGTGCCTCCTTGACTCCCTATAAGAGTAGAGGAGTGACAGTCAAAGACTGTAGGTATTATGCTTCATCACCTCACTCAGCAACTGTAAACCAGACCTCCAACTGATTGTGTCTTCCACCACATTCCCCTTACCAGGAATATAGACTATCTCAAAGTCACAGTCTTAGAGGAACTCCATCCATCACCACAATATAAATTTCATTTCCTTCTGTGAGAAGATATACATGAGACGCTTGTGGTCCGAGTCAATGGTAATCCATTCATATAGAAACCCATGCCTTTTTCACATATGAAATTTCATGATTTTAAGCATAATTATACATCATAGTACAAGTCAATGATTGTTAAGTCTATTTTTTTGGAAGACTAGGTACATAAATCATAAAACATGGGGCTAGAAAACATTACTTTACTTAATCTCCATAAAGAGCTCCTAACATTCTTTGAGCCCTTGCAACTGCATAGGGTACCCTGGGGAAAACATGAACAAAGGGATGAGCGGAAAAGTCCATTAAGGGAATGAATATAAGGATACATCTTAAGAAAATGAGTTAGGAGGCATGAAATAATGATATCCAAAGCATGGAACATGTAAAATTCTCACTTATATTCATGGAATCATATAAACATGGAACCATATGAATGTGATAGAATCATAACACATATATTTAGTACGATTCAATGAAAACTGGCAATCCCATTTCCCATTTTAGTTTAGGTCAAGGCTAATCACCCATCTTGTTTCCCATTTTAGTACGGTTCAAGGCTAACTGCCAATCATGTTTCCCATTTTAGTACTAGTCAAGGCTAACTGAAAATCCTATTTCGCATCACATCTCATGAGACTTAACTTTACCCAATGCATTGGAGAACTACCTGAGCATACCCATCTCAACATTTTCATGAATATTCATTCCACATAAATTATCATTCATAATCAACCATACATAAACATAATGATACCCATTGAAAGAATTTGGTACCACAACCCTGACATAAAGCATAACCAATGAGTGTATCACGAAAGTGTACATGAAAGAAAATGATTAGAACACACATAGATGTTTATAAATTTAAATAGGAATATAAAATGTTAATTGGTTTCATATAGAAGTGACAACATATAAAAAATGTATTTGAGAAAGATTAGCATTAAAGCATTTTTGGGCGATTTTAAGAAAAATACTATAGAGATTTTAAAATAATAAAGAGGAAAATATTTTATATAGAAACATAATTGATCCAGTAAGGCTTTCATAATAAAAATACTGATTTTATAAATAAATTTTTGGCTTAAAATATAGTATATAGTTCACTTGAAATGGTTAAAAATTAGGAAAGTTCCCTTAAAACATGTTTTCTTATCGGAAAGTTCTAGGGAGGGAATCTTTTAAAAACATGTATATCCCAAAAAGAGAGTGATGAAAGGGTCTTCATAAATAAATTTTGTATAACTACATAGTATTTACAATATGTACATAATCATATAAGATAAATATTTTTTATATAAATAATTATAAGGCTAATTGAAAAAACAATGAAGGTTTGGGTAGAATTCGTTAAGGTTTATCGGTATGGTGTCGGGTGTACCTAAGAGGGATTTATGAGAGATAGAAAAAGGTTTATCATCACTGGTAATCATTAATTTATGGGGGAGGTGAAAAAAACCCCATAATTTGGGATTAAATATAAGAAGTCGTTGCATAGAGGACAGTCTTGGTTAAGAGAGAAATGGATAAAATCACTTACCTTAAATTTGGTGGTTTCCTCCACTTGCTATTAATGACATGAATAAAAAAATAGGTTTATTAATTATTAATTTCAGAAACTCTTTTATATTAAATTTATTTATTAAAATCATTTTAACTTCATTTATAATTGTTTTGATTGGTTGTGAGGATCAATTTCATTGTTCGGGCTTGTTTGTTTACTTGGTTTTAATGACCAGTTCGCTTATATTCATGTTTGCATAAATATGTAAGATGAAAGTGGTTTTCCAGAATTGATGTTATATGATATTAGTGAACATATATGAGATTACATGGTTTTAAATTTAATTTGGTTAGTTAGAGTGATGTCAAATTATTATATAAAACCATAGTGACACCCATTTTTTATAATTGGTGGGTTTGATTACAAAGAACATGTTTTTATTTATAACTTAATACCATTTTTACAAAAGGATTATAGAACCAAATAATAGGATACATTAAATATATAATAATCTGGTTAAACCATAACACAAATGGTTTCATGACCAGAATTAAATATGATAAAAGAAATTGATAAATTTTTGTCCTGGAATGTGCTAAATTAGTACATCTCAAACGTTGGATTCATTTATTTCAAATAAAATGTGGGGAAGGGAGAGAAGATAATGAAATATCCCATTAGAATAAAAAAATTACAGTACATGTATGTTACTAGAGTTATCATACTATTTGGTGAATAGAGGTGAAGAAAGAAACAAAAACCAAAGAACATAAAATAAATGAAGGAATTTGAAAGAGGAATTTATATCTTGAGACTTCCTCCTTTGAGAACCTAGTAATGGGAGAGGATTTGGTATTTTGAAGAGGATAGGGGCTTTTGGTCCTGGGGGAGGATTTTGGGGAGAGATATGGGAAGAATATCGGCATGGCACAAGGCTTGATAGTAGTGAAGAGAAGAGGGAGTGAGGGGGATTTTATAGTGGAGGAGAAGAGGGGTTTCATATTATTATAATCATTAGTTAGTTATTTTCCCTCAAGACCATAAATAGTGATGATTATATTACCAAAAACAATAATAAATGCATGTGACTTTGAACCAATTGGTATTACATCATCAGATAATCATCAATGACTCAATAAATCCATTATTTTACATTTATCATAAATTATTGTATTTTACTACTCACCAAAAATTCAAGTATTTCTAAAAAATCTAAAAAAATCTCCCTAACCATTTTTTAGTGTGTAGAATCCAAAAATGGAATCCATATTTCAGAAGAAACTTTCTAAAGATGATTATTTTAATGTTTATTTAAAATCATAATTTATTATCATAAACCAGTTTTAAAACATTCATTTCTTTATTCTACAAAATATATGTATATCGTACTTTCAACTTGAATATTATTTATATATTATCATAGGTAATGTTACTATTCATTAGGTAATACCACTATTCATAAGGGTATGTTACTATTCATAATGGTAGCTAACTATTCACCAAAATTATGTTTTTCTTATCAATCTCCAAATAACGTACTAATTGCAATTGTGTAGTTCAGGTTTTAGAAATTCAAAACACAGAAGTGATAAACTTATGTTTAAAGGCCACTTAGCACTTAGTAGTTCATTATGTTGTTTTTTCATGTGATTTTATGACATTTTTAAAATAATGTGATTTCCATTGAAAAAAATTGGGTCGTTACATTCTTCCAACCTTAAAAAAAATTTCCCATGAGATTTCATTTTACATTCTAGAAAGAAAAACAGGTGGGGTACTTTTCTTTCATTATTTCCTCCAGTTCCCATGTTGCCTCTCCATACTTATGGTTTCTCTATAGTAACTTTACCAGATGAGTAGTCTTGTTGTGTAGAACATTGTCTCTATGATCCAAGATCTTCACAGGCTACTCCTCATAGGAAAGAGAATCCTCTAACTATACCACCTCTGAAGAGAGTACATGTGAAGGGTCTCGTATGTACATCTTAAGAGGGATACCTGAAAGATATCATGTACTTTCAACATGGTAGGTGGAAGTTCTAGTCGATAGGCTAGATCTCTGACTCAATCAAGGATCTCGAAGTGGCCGATGTATCTGGGACTTAACTTCCCTTTCTTTCCAAACCTCGGGACATTATTCCAGGGAGATATGCGTAAAAATACCATGTCTCCAACATTAAACTCAAGAACTCATCAACAATTGTCTACATAACTTTTCTGTTGACTTTGAGATTCCTTGATATGATACCTAATGGTTATAAACATATCCACCATTTCTTCGACTAGTTCAGGTCTTAGTAGCTAACGCTAATCGACTTCATCCCAACACACCTATGTTCTCTACCTTTTCCCATAAAGGGATTCATATGGTGCCATTTGAATGCTTCAGTGGGAGCTGTTGTTGTAAGAGAATTCAACCAGTGGAAGACGTTGGTCCCATCCTCCTTTGAATTCCATAGAACACAATATCAATATATCATCCAGTGTTTGAATAGTTCGCTTAGATTGGCCATCATTTTGAGGATGATAGGTCGTACTAAAGTTTAGTTCAGTTCTTAAATCATGTTGGAGATGTTTCCAGAACATTAGGGTGAATCTAAAATCCCGATAGGATATAATAAATAGTGGTATACCATGTATCCTTACCACTTATTTGATGTAAATCTGTGAAAGTTGATCCAATGAGAAGTCCTCTTGAATCGCGATAAAGTGAGTTGTCTTTGTAAGACGGTCCACAATGACCCATATAGAATTGTTTCCTCTGGATGTCCCTAGAAGTCCATTGACAAAGTACATGGTAACGTTCTCTAACTTCCATGCTAGTATAGGTAGTAGTTTCATCATCCCCTAAGAATTTTGTCTCTCAGGATTCAGTTTCTGACATACCAAGAACTTTGTAGTACATTTAGAAATCTTCTTTTTCATATTGTCCCACCATTATTTTTCTCAGAGATTTTCATACATCATGGTGCTCCCTAGGTGGATAGAGAACGTTGAGCTATGTGCATCATTCAATAGCTCCTTCTTTATCTCTAGATCAAATGGTACACATAATCGTGTCCCAAATCATTCAACTCCTTCCTCATAAATTTTAAAATTAGAGGATTTCCCATTTCTGATAGCTTCCACCACACTAGTGTGGAAAACATTTTGTATGTCGGTTATTTTTTTATTTTTTGTGTCCTTTTTTGACCACCATTATTACAAGATACGTTATAAATTTTTTTTCTATATCATTTATTTTAAAACCGATGTAAAAGTCATAAATTCGAGTCATTTTTCACGTCGGTTCAAAAACAATGGACATGGAAAACGCTTCAGAGTCATGATTTATTATGTCGTTTTTTAAATAACTGGCTTGGTATATAGTTTATTACTTCTATTATGTAATACGAGATTTAATAAATTGTGCCTCAAAAGTGAATTTCGTGTTGGTTATTAAAAAACCGACGTGAAAAATAAGTTTATCAAGTAGGTTACTTTCATGACTGATGTGATAAACCAGTCTCTGAAGTGTTTTTTCACATCGGTTATTGTTTAACCGACAAAAAAACATATATACTATGGTTGTTATTAAAAAATCGACGTAAAAAATAGTCTGTGAAGCATTTTTTACATCGGTTATTATTTAACCGATTTGAAAACATATATACTACGTCGGTTATTAAATAACCGATGTAAAAAACCATTCCCATGAATTTATTATATCGGTTATAAAATAAATTATGTAAAAACCGATTTTTTTTTTAAATAAAATTGTTCAACCATTCCTATGCTCTGTCAAAGTGGTCCTGAAACAAGAAGAAAACATACCAGAACTAGTCCAGAATACATACCAGAAAAACATCAGAACTAGACCAAAACAAGAAGAACCAAGGAAAAATTAAACATTCACGTACATAAAATTTAAAACATACAATGTCAACTAAAAAACATAATTCCCCTTGGAGATACCCTACCCCCATGGACATCCCCCCTCCCCTCACAGACCCCCCGGACACCCTCCCATCCCCCTTGACACCCCCCACCCCTGGACACCCCCACCCACTCCCTAGACACCCCCACCCCTTGGAAACACCCCCTACCCCCTGGACCCGCCCCCCTGAACACCTCCCCCCCCTACCCTGGAAAACCCCTCCCCCCCTGGACTGTCCACACCCCTGGACACCCTCCCACCCCCTAAACACCCCCCACGCATCCTACACACCCTCCCACCCACTAGACACCACCCCACCCCACCGGACAACCCCCTATACACCCGCACACGCCTAGACACCCCCACCCCCTAGACATCCCCCAACCCCCAGGACACTCACCCACCCCCTGGACAGCCCCCACCCCCTGGATAGGCCCCCACCCCCTTGGACAGCCTCCCACCCCCTGGACACCCCCCTCCCACCCCCTAGACACCCACCCACCCCTGGACACCCCCACCCTTGGACACCCTCCCACCCCTGGATACCCCTACCCCTGGATAGCCCCCACCCCTGGACCTCCCTCCCACTCTCTAGACACCCCCCCCCAACACCCCTAAACACCACCCCACCCCACTGGACAACACCATGACACCATCCCACCCCTAGACACCCTCCCACCCACTGGACACCCCCCCCCCACCCCATTGGGAAGCCCCCTGGACACCCACCCACCACCCTATACACCCCCACCCCTAGACATCCCCCACCCCTAGACAATACCCCACCCCTGGACCTCCCTCCCACCCCCTGGATATCCACCCACCCCTTATACACCACCCCACCCCATTGGACTGCCCCGGGACACCCTCCCAACCTCTAGACCGCCCTACCCCACCCCCTGGACACCCCCTGCCCCTAGACACCACTCCACCCCACTGAACACCCCCCCCCCCCCCCTTCCCCAAACCCCCTTGGACACCCTCCCTCCCCCTATACCCTTGGACACCATCCCACCCCCTAGACACCACCCCCACCCCCTGGACATCGCCCCACCCGCTGGATAACCCCCCGCCCCCCTCCCCCTAGACACCTCTTACCTCTTAGACACCCCCCCCCCAATCCCCCCTAGACACCCCCCCCCCCATGAAACCATTTCTATGCTCTTCCAAAGTATGAAACAAGTAGAACCCAGACCAATAGCAAACCAAAAGCATACCAGAATCCAAACCATAAAAACATCAGAACTAGACCAAAATAAGAACCAGAGAAAAATTAAACATTCACATATATAACATTCAAAAAATACAATGTCAACTAAGAAAACCAAAATCCATCCAAAAAAACTACCAAATACACAATTAAAATTACCATATTCAAAATTATATTTTACACTACAAACAAACTAAAATCCAATCAAACTTATAAAATAATTTGACCACTCAACTTGTAAGTGCTTGACCTCTTGAGAACTATAGGGTTGAGGGTCATCAAATAGCTACAAATTAAAAGGATAGTATTTATCATGTACAACGAATAAATCAAATGAAATATTATAGAAATGCTTATAAGGAAATTTTACCATGTAAAACATCGCAAGTGTTCCAATTGAAATTATTTCATACAAAAATATTAACATATAATATCTGCATTCGACAACAGATTGTTGTTCATGAATATTATGTTTAAATGATTGTTAATTCAAAATAACATTTTTATGTAATACTTCAAACATTATGAATTATAAATGGATATTTACCTATACTTTTACATATTTGATCTTGGAACTCTTTTTCTTTGTGTTTTTTCAAAAGTGGACCCATACCCTATTTGAAGATAATATGAATGGGATAAATTTAAAATTCATTAAAATATAAAAAACTGTTAATAAATTGAAACTTAATTTTCCAACATATTATTAAAACTTCCCCACACATCGCCATGGATAGAGCATATCCAATAAATTGTTTTCCCCCTTGGACAAAAAAACACATAACATCCAATGATTGCTGATATTAAAGAAAATTTAAGGTTAGTGTTTTTTATGTTAAAAGATAATATACAATTTTCCAGATATATGTTTCATACCTCTCACAAAAAGGCATCATCCAACACTGCATGACTATATTGTGTTCAAATGATTCAAAAATATAATGTGTTCTTTGTTACACATCCAATGCATGTGCTTCAGGGGAAATAAAATGTGGGCCCATGAATCAATATACATCTGTCCACTCATTCTTTTCAAATATTTTATAAATATATCTAATACAAATCAAACATAAGTATACATTTTTAATAAATATAATGTAGGGAAAAGTGTTAAGACTTACATGGAAGAAATCTTCACCACGTTGGCGCCCAAATTATCTCCAGTAACAAGATCCATGATATCATTTTTCAAAATCCCCACATTTATTTCTTGTCTATAAACATGAGATTCTATTGGAAACTCATAATGATCTGCCAAAAAATTTGATGGTCTTGAAAATCTGTCAAGACTACAAGAATTTGTATCTAATGTAATTGCCATTTGTCATTGTTGTTGCCTATAATGTATTTTGTTACCTTTAAAGTATTCCTATAAAAATTAATAGAAAAATATATTTGTTTTCAAATTTTAAAACAACTCTCATAAATGATAAAATAAAATATATAACATACATACCTCTATGGTAATGAGTCGTAGAAGTCTATATTGCCAAACTAAAAACTGGTCGATATTATGTCCAATTGTCAACACATTATCTATTTGTAACGTTACTCCAGCTGATCTATCTATAATATCTTGTACAGTGACCCTATGATGCTCTACCTCTAATTGTTGATGACGAACTATTTCTCTTATACAATATACCATCTCATATTCAACTATATTATGGTGAGGATCGTCAACTTGAAAATCACAATAAGTAAGAATTTGTGACATATGAGTAGGATAAAAAATGGGGTCCGCGGGCTGAGGTGAGGGAGTGGGAGATACTATCGGAGGTTGAGGATAAATAACGGGGTCTGTAGGGGGAGGTGGAGGAGTGGGAGCTGTAGTCTCGAATTGTCTTTGCATGTCTGCAAACAGAGACTATACTGATGCTCTAATCATTTCCTCCATCATCACATTAATATTATGAACATCAGACTCCAATGATTATTTTTTTATAAACACCCTAAATTGAAGAAGTTTAAGAACATGGAAACACTTTTCTTACTGATACACCCTTCGGATATCCTCATACATGATAGGGGTGTTCGGGATTTCCCAATGATTCAGATAAAATATCTTGCCTTCCACCAGTTGTAAATGCCCCTTTTGAGATCTTCTCCTCAAGATAATACTATATTAATTAATTGAACATTTCAATAATGATTCAAATTATATAAAGAATATAATTAACTAAAATAAATATCGTACAATCCTCTCACCTATGATTCTAAAATCTTCCAAAAGATATTTCCCCTTTCTTCTCATTCGAGCTGTCTTCCATTTTTCATGTCTAGATGGAAGGGTGGAGAGGAAACCTCTCTAGAGCTTGAAGATTCATCTCTTAGTTTTTTTAATTTTTTCCCCATTATTTGTTCTTCCAATAATGTATACCCTCCCCAAGATAAACTATGATGTTATAAATTTTTATATTCGATATAATAATGATTTTTACTTGTTTTATATAAATTATGAATAAGAAAACAATAAAAAACAATAATATGATCATTTATATAAGAAATATTATTAAATTTTACATTAACCTTACCAAAAATGAATCTTTTCTTATACATTCAAAAAAATTTATCTTAGTTTATTCATCTATGAAAGGATATATATGACATGGATTGTCATGATTCCAATGACCAAAAATGAAATCTGATGTGAGGGTCAATTTGAAATACCTCCATCTCCTTTCTGCCATCGATAAACATTTCCTCCTGACTCCTCCAATGTCAGGAACATCAAATTTCATCTAATAAAGAAGAGTTATAACATATTATACTAGAAACATTTAAAGATTATTCAAACAATAGCAAAATATCTTACCAAAATCATCTCCCACAGCTAAGATATAATCGCTCTTTCCACACTTCTCCAATCATCATACACAATGCATAGTTTTTTTACCCTAACTTGATAAAAACACTTAAAATATTTTGCATTTGGACCTCTAGGAATATCATTCTCATAAAACTCAACAAGTACACCCTAGTCGTGACTATGGTAAAGTGATAATTTTGGTAAACATGTGCATCTAGGATTATCAACTCTTGAACTCTTCCTTGTTGTTATGGGAGCACATGAGAAAGATTGGGAATCATCAAGAGGACAATGTGAATGTTCCTCCCCATAGGTATGATCAAGATGCTCATCTCTAAAATCATGTGGTTGATCAACTGATTAATATATCATTATCCTTTAAATCAAAAAAGAAAACATTAGTTCACAGATATACAAATTAAAATATTATAATACTACTATAAACAAAAAATGGAAAACTGAACTAAGTTACATAATAGTAAAAATGGTAAATATGGTATGCATGTTAAGTAATAGTAAATATGGTAAACATGTTAGTGTAATTTTAATTCAACAAAATCAATAAATATATAAGTTACGTAAAGGTAAACTATGGTAAAATATGGTAGACATAGTAAACATGATTAAAATGGTAAACATGGTATAGTAATTGTCATTCAACAAAATCAATAGATATATAAGTTACGTAATGGTAAACATTATAAACTAAACTAAAAAAAATTAAAATAAACAAAAAATTACAATATTTTATGAAAATAATAAATGTAAACAAGAAATAAACATATGTTACCTATAATATTAGGAATATAAAAATTTATTGTTTTCCCAAATTCCTTCATCATGGTCTTTCCATATGGCCCAAACCATGCCTTTAACATACTCAACATTATTTTCTACTAATATTTCCATGGAAGTAGGTATCTCACATAAATTAGCATATTCATCAATTTGATCCTCACCAACATATGTTTTTCCTTGTAAAATAGCATACCACTGCATATCTGATTGATCAACTGTATAGAAAATCAGTTTTTTATGTGTTTCCATTATAAAATATTTTTTTATGTCTTCCAAACTAATCATATTAAAAACATTCATTCCAAATTCATCGTATCTGACACTTTTGTTAACAATAAATCATTTTCAGTTAAAAATAGGAACATTAATTTTAATGTAATCAACCTCCCATATTTCTTCAATGACTCCATAATATGTACGTGACATAGAAATTGGGTTTTTGTCTTTAGAACTCGAAAAATGCATTGCTTCATCAAACACCAATACAACACTATTTTGAACTGCACTTCGGTTGTCCTAAGCTTTCGTATGAAATGTATAGCCATTAATGTCATACCCGGACCATGTTATCCCATTTAAACTTTGACCACCCAAAAACCATATTAATATCTTTGATATATCTGATATACCAAGCAAGGTCTTTTTAAACCATGGAGAGAATGTTTTTTTGTGATAATTCAAAAATCCACAATTCATTCTTCTTTGGATGAAATTGTTTCAACTCATTAATATAAAATGTGATATAAAGTTGAGAATTAGCTATGTTATTCAAGATGTTTAATTCTACCTTTTTCATCTATTGAGCTGACAATGATTTGACTTTCAATCCATGAATCCACTTTCCCTCATTATGAACTCGTTCAGGGTGAGATGGAGGAAAACCTATGTTCTCCTCCACGGCTAACTAGCTCGTACAAAACTTCATAACCTCCTCGGAAATATAAATTTCAATAATGGAGGCTTCAGGTAGATATTAATTCTTAACATACCCCTTCAATTTTTTCATATACCTTTCAAAAGGATACATCCAATGAAGATATACTAGTCCACAAAATCATAATTTTTGAACCATATGAACCATTAAATACACCATTATATCAAAAAAAAATAAGGACGAAAATACATTTCCTATTGTAAAAGTATATAAATTGCATCTTTTCCGAAATTTTCAAAGCATTCACTTAAATCACCTTATTACAAATTGATTTAAAAAAATAACACAACTTCATTATTGTATTTCTGACACGGATGAGAAATATTCCATGTAATAAAACCGGTAGAAGTTGTTGTATCAAGATGTGACAATCATGATATTTCATACCTATCAACTTAAAATCATTCAAAGAGAATTTTTTTTAGCATTTTAAGAATAACCTTGAGGCACTTTGATATCATGAAGTCACTTACAAAAGATAATTTTATCCCTCTTGGATAATGTATGACAAGTCGTGGGAAGAAATGTTCATATTCCATTAAGAGTAGGAGATAACTCCAAACATATTCCCATTGTTAGTAAGTCTAATATATCATTCAATACATCTTTAGTCTTTCCCTTAATATCTAACAATGTAGCAATAAAACTATCACAGATATTTTTTCCCACATGCATGACATCAAAATTATGTTTAACTTCCTGATATATCCAATATGGTAGCTTAAAAATTAATGACCTTTTCTTCCAAATATTTATATCATTACCATATTTATGTGTCTTTCCCAATGTCACATCAAGGTTTTTTAACCTTTAAAATACACATCAGGGGCAATGGTTTTGGAGCAATATAAAATTCTTGTGATCCATTGAATTCCTTTTTTATTCTTCTATAAGAGTGATCCATAGGCAAAAACGTTTAATAAACCATGTATACTATTTTCCTCCCATGATGCAATTAACAATATGAAATCTGTTGTTTGAAAATTGGACATGCTTTATGCCCCTTAACACTGTATCCAAACAAATTTCCATACACTGGGAAGTTATTTAGAGTCAACATAATCACTGCATGCAGTTGAAAATATTCTATTTTATTAGAATCATACACCCTAATACCATCCTCCCTTAAAAGTTTCAAATCATCAATCAACGGTGACTAGAAAACAACAATATCATTTATGGGTTGCTTCAGACCAGAGATCATTATACTCAACATGAAATATTTTCACTTCATAAAAACTTCAAGAGGGAGGTTGTAAATTACCAATAAAAAAATCCATGAACTATGTGTGCTATTGAGGGTTCCTTATGGATTCATTCCATCTGTGGAAAAAGAAAATTTGAGATTTCTAATTTCATTTCCAAATGTAGGATACTGCTCATCAATTTTCTTACATTGTAGACAATCAGCCAGATAACGTATTTTTTCATCACATGTATGCTCATTAGTATTCCGTCTTAACCTTTTTGGATCATGTGAATAAGTAAATAAACATTTCAAATGATGAATTATAGGAATATACCAAAATACCTTAGCATGGATCTCATAAATCTCTACATCAGCCTTTGATTTTTCATTTAACTTATACCATGATGTCCCTCATATAGGACACTCTGACAGAAATTCATATTCCTTCTTATATATCAATCAGTCATTTAGATAGGTATGTATTTTCTTATATCCTAATCCCATCAGGTATAATATTTTATTGGCCTAATAATGTGAATCTGGAAGATTTTTGTCTTTTGGAATAATGTCTTTGAACAATTGTTGCAGCTTTGTAAAAATTCTGCCACTACATCCATGTTTTTCCTTTAGGTTAATCAATATTAACACCACCTAAGAAACTACAAATTCCAAACAACTAAGACAAAATGGTTTTCCAGAATCACCATATAGACGTGCAACTATCAGTTATATCTCAATTTTTTCTGCTGTAATATCACAAATCATTTCTTCAATTCCATCGGAGTTACCATATTGAACATCATTATCATCAGTATATCAGACATTCTATCTAGTTTTTCCATGCCAAATCCATGGGCTGTAACTTAGATTAAAACCATGAAAAATAAGATGATCTATGATCTCTCTAATTTTCAACTTCTTCATATTCGAACATTTCAGGCATGGATAGAAAAAAAATGTTGCTTATTGGAACATTTTGTTTAGAAAATTCCAAAAAGGAATCAACACCTTCCTCATATTAATTACTTATTTGATGTTCTGTAATCCAACTTTGACTAATTATTACCTATAACAAATATCAAAATTATACATCTTGTTATGATAATCCAATTTTATATTTATATGAAAATATCATATTTTAAATGTAAAATAATTTTGAAAAAAAAAATATGTGTATTTTAAAATGATATGTATGAAAATTATTTTAGAAAGAAAATATTGTTATATATAACATTTTTAAATTCATCATCGATCCTTTCATCATAAGGTACACAAAGAATACATCCTAGTGAAACTGGATACCAAATTCACACTTCCGTAAACAAGAAATATAAGTACAAATATTAAAAAAATGTATACAATCACTACTAAAGCTTACACCTATCCCAAAAATTTAAAACCATTAGGATAGAATATCCCAATGGTTTCACACACCGTTGACATTATGGCCATTGAAATAGCCCTATACCAATAGTTCTATAGGAACCATTGGTATATACTTCCTAAAGTAAATATATGCCAAGGTTTTCAATGAAACGATTGGGATTCATATATACCAACTGTTCAAAAGCCATTGGAATACATGTTTTCTATCATATAATTTGTTCCAATGGTTTCATGGAAATGGTTGGGATATACGTATACCAACGGTTCAAGACTCGCTGGCTCCCACTCCCAAGTATATAATCTATTGCAATGAGGGTGGGGATTTCTAGGGGTGGGGGTGGGGTGTCTAGGGGGTGTCTAGGGGGTGGGGTTTTCCATGGGGTGGGGGGTTTCCATGGGGGTGGGGGTGTCCGGGGGGGGTGTCCAAGGGGTTGGGTGGTGGGGGGGGGGGGGGAATCCAGGGGTGGGGTGTCCATGGGGGTGTTGTGGTCAAGGGGGTGTGGGGGTATCCAAAGGGGTAGGGGTGTCAAGGGGGTGTCCAAGGGGGTGAGGGTAGTGACCAGGGGTGCGGAGGCTATCCATAGGGGTCGGGGGTGTCCAGGGGATAAGGGTGGTGTCTAGGGGGTGAGCGGGTTGTCCAACCCCTTACACAATTGGACAGCCCCCACCCCTTGGACACCCCCACCCCTTGGACACCCCACCCCCTGAACCCCCCCCCCCCAATCCCTAAGATAGACCCCCCCCCCCACCACCACCACCACGTACACCCCCTCCCCACACACCCCCACCCCCTGTACACCCCCACCCCCATGGAAACCCCCCCCCCCCCCCCCCCACTCCCTGGACGCCCCCCCCCCCCCCCGAACACCCCCTGGACACCCCTACCCCCCTTGCACAACCCCCTAACCCCCTGGACACCCCCACCACCTTGGAAACCCCCTCATCCCCTAGACACCCCTCCCCCATTATACACCCATGGACACCTCCCCCCCCCCCCAGACACCCCCTACACACTTGGACTACCCCCTCACCCCCCTGGACACCACCCCCACCCCCTTGGACACCCCACGGACACCACCACCCCCTTTAACATCCCCCACCCCATGGACAGCCCCCCCCCCCCCCCTCTAGACTCCCCCGCCTCCATGGACACCCCCACCCCCTCCCTAGACACCCCATACACCCTCAGACAGCCCCCAACCCCCTGGACACCCCACCCCTGGACAGACATCCTACCCCCTGGACATCCCCCTGCCCCCTAGACACCCCTACCCCCTGGAAACCCCCCACCCCCATGGAAACCCCCCCCCCCAAACACCCCAACACACTAGACACCACCTACCCCCTTGAATAACCCCCTCAACCCCTAGACACCCCCACCTCTGAACACCCCCTACCCCCTTGGAAAGCACCCTCACACCCTTAGACACCCCCACCCCCTTGGACACCCATGGACACCACCTACCCCTTAGATAGCCCCCCACCCCTAGACATCCCCCCACCCCCATAGACACCCCCACCCCCAAGACACCCCCACACCCTGGACACCCCTGACCCCCTTGGAAAGCCACATCGCCCCCCTTTCCACTACCCCCACCCCCTGGATACCCCAACCCCCTTGGACAGACCCCTCACACCCTGGACACCACCACCGACCCCCTGGACACCCCCTACCCCCCTTGGAAATCCCCCTCACCCCATGGACACCCCCCCCCACACACAACACCCCCTTGTATATCCCCCCACCCCCCGAACAGCCCACCTGGACACCCCCACCCCTAGACACCCCACCCCCATAGACACCCCACCCCCTAGACACCCCCGACCCCCTTGGGGAGCCTCCTCACCCCCTGGACACCCCCCCCCCATGGACACCCCTACCCCTTTAAACACCCCCTCACCCCCTTAACACCCCCACCCCCATCGACATCCATGGACTCCCCCATCCCCATGGATAGCCACCCACCCCCTTGGACACCCCCCCCCCCCCCCACACACACACACATGAAAGTACATGCCCACACATATGATAGAATACACAGAAATCATAAACTTGCATGATATCACTTCCATTGTGTATTTTACTAGAAAAGAATTTATCATGGTATAAAAGTACATTATGACACTTACCATGATAGCAAGAACAAAGATAAAAAAATAACATCTCAAAACATATGTTTAGGGCATCGTGAAAAATAAAAAATGAAACTGAGGTGTATGTGGCTTATTTTAGTGTTGTGAGTCAACCTGATAGATATGGAGATAATAATGATGATCAATGATGTTGGAAAAATGATTTTGGAGGGCACAAATTCAAAGAATTCATTTATGGATTACCACTCAAGAGAGACTAGTCGCATATCACCTAATTGAAGAAAACAGAATGACAGAATACGGGCCGCGATAAATCATTTAAATCCTTTTTCACGTCGGTTATTTAATAATAAACATGATAAACTATTTTTTTATGTTTATAACATTGGTTACTTAATACTGATGTATAAAATCCTTTATCATGTGAGTTATTTTATAACTGACGTGATAAAGCACCAATATTCGATCTTTCATGTCAGTTATTTTATAACCGACATGATAAATCTAATATCGATGATTTTTCAGGACGGTTATAAAATAACAGATATAAAAAATCTATTCCTTCTATTTATCAGGTTGGTTATAAAATAATCGATGTGATAAACCTATTTTTCTATCTTTTCATGTCTGATTTATAGATCCAACGTGAAAATCGCCAAGGTGTTAAATGTTTTTTGCACTAGTGAGCTTTTCTTAATTTCCACATATTTTATTTGATCATCCTTTATTTTATCCAATAGGGATGGTTGATCAATAATTTGATAATGGATTTATTATGTTCCTCCATTAATAATTCCCATGTCCATCCTTTGAAAATTTAAGAAGATCAGATCCTTTTCAATTCTCATCATTGATAAAGATGTCATATCCTTTCTACATAGAGCATTTTCCCCCTTGTTTTACTTACCGGGATGGTAGTGGATTGAGCAGTCATATTACTTGGTGATATATGCCCATCTTCATAGGCACATATTATGCTCTTTCTATGTGAATATATATTTTAGACTCTTGTGGTTAGTATATATCTCACGCTTCTCCCCATATAGATAATGCTTCCAGATTTTCAATGCAAAGATCATATCCACCAACTCTAGATCATGTGTGGGATAGTTTTTCTCATGTATTTTCAGCTTCCTTGAGGCATAGGATATAACTTTATCATTTTTCATTATCACACAACCTAAGACCTTCTTAGAATCATCAATATTCATCACAAAGAGTTCTCCACTTGTAGGGAGTGTGAGTACTGGTGCAGTGAAAATCCTTTTCTTCAACTCCTTGAAACAATATTCACATTAATATGTCTAGAAAAACATTACTCTATTCTATGGTAGCTTAGTCATTAGGTTTGAAAATCGTGAAAACTTCTTCATAAATTGTCGATAATATGCAGATGGACCCAGAAAGTTGCGTATATCAGATACAAGTGTTGTTCTGGGCCACTCTTCAATTGCCTTGGTCTTGGAAGGTTCCACAGATATCCCTTTAATGGTGATAATGAAATGCCTCAACCCTGGTAACCCAGATTTGGTGCATTATTACATAACATTTTCATGATCAAAAATGATCTAGTCTTGAAAGACCAATTAGTTTAGTAGCCTTGGAAACACTAGATACATTCATAAGTCATACATTACATCATAAAGTGAAAAACTACAACAACATAGTCTCCATAGTCCACACTCATATCCCCTCATACTATCCCTGAAGGTTAGTTATAAAATACTTATTCACATCTTGGGAAAAATAAAACATAGAAAGGGGTGAGCTCAAATGCTCAGTAAGGATAACAATATAGCGGAAACTTTAAAAAATAAGCATAAACATTTAAGAAAATGTATAACTAAAACAAATGCCTTTTAAACTTGAACTTTAGAATAATATGGAAAAAATAAAATTAAATAATTCCATTTACTTATTCACATTGATATTCTACTAGTCAAATAATCAAATGCAATATCAATAACCACTTTCATAATGATGGAATGCATAATGCCAGACTATCAGAACAACATAGTCAAGGCCTTGTGCCAAGACTACCAATAATATTTTTTCAAGGCCTTGTACCAAGACACAATTTTTTCTCATGAGACCTACCGATGCATCGAGGAGCTATAGCGGGCACCACCGTTTACTTACTAAGTCCAATTCATTCCTCATATGAACGGGTTTAAACATAACATAAACATTCGTATTAAAACTAGTATATGAAATGTAAATACTTTCTCCAGAAACAATGAATGTTAAAAAAATAAGACATCAATAGTCAAACATATCACAAAACCTTCAATACAATACGTAATTTTTGTATCATAATAAATCAACTTCAAATAATCTTAAAATCTATCAAAGGATATTGACAAAGATGAAATCAAAACTATTTGAGAGAAATATCTCTTTTTTTGAAATCATTTAAAAGTCACATAATTATAATAGAAAACATTAACTTATAAAATATTCTTATAATATTGTAAGGGAAGCTTCGTCGATTTTATAATGGCAGAAAATAGCCGCACCCACCGTATGAGTTAAAAAATACATTCTTACCTTAATTCTGTCGAAAAGGTTAAAAAGGACCTTGTTTGGAAAACAACATAAAGATTATTTTATAAACATATAATAAAAATACAATAAAGGGTATAAATGACTTTAACCCATGGCCTATATAATAGTAATAATGTTTTGAAATACATTTTTCAGAAACATTGATGTTGATGATAAAGAGGTTCCAGTAGATACTTACGTAAAAACAACCTCTGATAATAAAGAGTTTGTGAAATTTACTCTTACCTTGTACTTTTCCTTGATAGAGGGTAGGTTAACCACCTATATAATGGTGAAATAATTGTTATTAAATTACCCATGAATCATATACATTAATATGATATCATATATGATCTTTTAACATTACTTTGTTAATAATATCTTAGTGTTTTCATTGTTTCGGGTGTTAACGGATTCGTTTTCCTTTATATTCTTTGTTATGTGAGTCATATTTGTTATGGATGTTTTTTATCTTATTCATATCTATGATTATATCAAGTCATTAAAAATTATTTTTGATCATGTAATGAATTATATTCTTGAATGGATATAATGGGGAATGAATCTCATCGCGTTCATGGAGACGATAATTCGTACGTACGCAAGAGCGAAAATATAATTTTTTTGATAATAAATAATATATAATTGGATGGTATATCAAATATACCGAATAATTATCATGTTATATTTATTATTTACATGAATTACACATCATTATTATACCCATCCAAATAATAATGTTTTGAATAACAATTACACCACAACGTCGAGACGGTAATCCGTACGTACGCACGCATGGTGACATGTCATTCAAAGAATGGATAGAATAATTAATATGGATTTACCATATTTATAATAACATCCCAGTATATATAAGATACTAGAGTTATTATTTTAGAATTTAAATAACAAAAAAATAATAAGTTGAAGAAGAAAAGAACTTGAAAGAGGGTGGTGAAATTATTACCTCTTCTTCGGGTTCTTCCTTTTGATTTGATCAAAAGGGCTCCTTATGGTGGATTTATGACTAAAGGAAGGCCTCTAGAATAAATTGAGGGAATTTTAGAGGATATTTGGGCAGGTTTTGGCCGAGCCAAAAGGCTTTGAAGGTGTGAATTAGAGAGAAGGGGGAGTGCGCTTTTATAAAAGGGGTGAGGGGTACATTCGGAAAAGCTACAAATAATATTATATACTAAAATAATTTTCGGTTTATAATGGCTCCAAAATGAATTATTTAAATATTAATGTGGGTATGGGTCTAAAACCACTCAAATAATAGGTTTTAGACAGGTTTGGGTCACTATATTGACTTTATCTTTTAGATTTAACTCTTAGTTAAATAGTTTTAGGTTTATCATGTCTCTTTGTATTTTAATATTATATAGTCAATAAACATACTATATACTTCCAAAAAAACTACAATTGGTTAATTAATGATAAAACTATCATTATATAAGTCCTTTTCTCAAACAATATATTTTTTGGAATATAATTTCAATTAATAATATAATATTTGTTTTAAAAACTCTTTTATGTCAATTTTGACACACTTTTGTATTTTGTTTTTTCTAAATTTATAACAGCATTATTACTTCGAAAAAAATTCATCTAACCAACCCTAATATATCATATTAAACTATGAAATTAGTTTAATTCATAAAAAGTCTCAAATTACATTTATTTTTATATTTATAATATCAATTATTTTAATATTTCCTTAATTAGGTTATTACTGCATCACCATAGTGTCATAAATATATTATGTTATATAATGTCTAAAAATTATAAATAAAATACAATTATGTAGGAAATTGTTTTATATTTCTCATGAATATTTATAATCGAATTTATCTTATGTTTAACCCTATATTAAAAATGTTTTTGTTATTAGACATTGATTCTAACTCTTTTAACACTTCTTTGAATTAAATAATAATAAATGTCCTAATCTAATCCATGTTGACCAAAGAGGTTCGTATTTTATTCCTAATGTTTTTTTGGGTCTAATTATACTTAGCCAATAGAATTAGGACATGTTTTAGGGTAATAGTAATATCATTTTTACCCTTAATTACCCTATTTACTTTTAACCTTGGTAAGTAAAAGTAAAAATTTACTATTCACAAAAACTTATCTTATTGAACCACATTTTACTCCTTGATATTAATCGTGTCTCTCGAATTTTCTAAATTAAACTCTTAGAAGTGGTAAAATTATGTTTTATGTGAATTTTCAAATTATCCTAGGAGGTGTGTAAAAGAGGGTGAAAAGTTCTATAAAATTTTTATATATCTAAAATTATTATAAATTGACTCCAATGAATTACATTGAACTTATACAGTTATTATATATATATTTTGTCCTAAAATAAATTTAAACAATATAAATAATTATTTAAATAGAAATTCTGTTTTAAACTATAACTCAGTGTTTTTTCACTATTCATCAAAAATTGAAAGTTTTCAGAAAAATACCAAAAATTCACCCTAGGAAAATTTTGATATTTCAAATCCAAAAATGAAGTCCATTTTGAAAGATAAAATGTATAAAATTTCAAAAAGTGCGTATTACTATTCATAATGGCTACGTTGATTGGTTGTGGTGTGTTAGAACTTGAAATTTCATACAACACACGCTACTGTATTATTCAAAGAGAAGCATGTTGTGGAAGCTTTGGGTGTTACATTCTCCTCTCCTTCAAATAATTTTGTCCTCGAAGTTTCTATAATATTACTGCATAAAAAGACTCGGGTGGTTCTTCATCATAAGGTCCTCGAGTTCCCACATTGCCTCTTCCATCTTATGGTTTCTCCATAGAACTTTTACCAGACGAGTCATTCGGTTTCACAGCACTTGTTCTCTTATATCAATAATCTTGATAGGCTCTTCACAATAAGATAGATTGTTTCCAGTTCTAATTCCTCAGAGGTGAGTACATGCGTTGGGTCAAGCATATATTTTCTCAATAGTGATTCGTGGAACACATCGTGAACTTTGAAGTGATTTGGCGGTATTTCCAAACGTTAAGCTACAACCCCAAATCGTTCTAGAATTTTTAATGGTCCTATGTACCTGGGACTCAATTTACCTTTCTTACCGAAATGTATAACTCCCTTCCATGGAGATACCTTCAAGAAAACATGATCTCCTACCTAAAATTCCAAATCCTTCCTTCGGTTCTCGGCATAGCTCTACTGCCGACATTGAGCTGCTTTGATGTGGTTTTGGATTACCTTCACCTTTTCAATCATTTCCTCCACCAGTTCTAGGCCTACAATTTTTATTTCACCAACATCATCCCAACAGGTTGGTGTGTGACATCTCTTTCCAGATAACGCTTTATGTGGTTCCATATAAATACTTGAATGAAAACTATTGTTATAGGAAAATTCTACCAAAGGTAAATATTGATCCCACATACCCTGAAAGTCAAGTGAGCATGATCTCAGCATTTCTTTTACGGTTTGAATTGTCAGTTATGATTGTCCATTAGTTTGGGGGTGGTAGGCAGTGCTCAATCAAAGTTCAGTATTCAAGTATTTCTGAATATTTTTCCAGAATCTTGAAGTAAAACGTGGATCACTATCAGAAACAATCGATAGGGGTACTCCATGAAGTCTCACAACTTCATTAATATATAGTATTTCTAGACATTCAAGTGTTAAATCATCCCTAATAGGAAGAAAATGTGCAGACTTGTTTAGACGATCAACAATGACACATATTTCTTTGTTCCTTCTAGGATTCTTTGGTAGCCCCATGACAAAGTCCATCGTAATATGATCTCATTTCCACTTAGGAATGGGAAGAGGTTACATGACTTCTCCAGGTTGTTTCCTTCTAGATTTCACTTGTTGAAAACCAATAAATCTTGACACAAAATCAGAAATATCCCTCTTAATGTTGTCCCACCAAAAATATTCCTTTAAATCTCTATAAATCTTGGTGCTCCTAGGGTGTAAAGATAAATTGGAACTATGAGCATCTTCCAACAATTCCCTTTTTAGATTAGGTATATCGGGGACACAAAGTCTCTTCCAAAATTAAAAAATTCCATCTTCATACACAAAGTCAATCAACCTCCCATCATTCATAGCTTTAATCTTCTTTTTAAGCTCTTCATTGTCGGTCTGCAAACTATTTATTCTTTCTAGTAAATATGGTTTGGAAACAATTTGAAAAGGTATTGATGGTTCACCTTCTATGGTTATACCCATATCCATCTTTACTAGATCCATGAAAATAGGATCCCTTTCAACTCTCATATTTTTAGAAACTCTAGGATCCTTTCTACTCAAAGCATATTCTACCTTATTTTCCTTCCCCGGGTGGTAGTGTATCATGCAATCATAATCCTTGAGTAGTTAAATCCATCTCCTTTGCCTCATGTTGAGTGATTTCGTTGGAAAAATATACTTCAAACTCTTGTGATCAGTATGTATCTCACATTTTCACCATAGAGATAATGTCTTGATATCTTCAAAGAAAATATTATAGCAGCTACATCAAGATCTTGTGTTGGATAGTTTTTATCATCGATTTTTATCTGTCATGATGCATAGGCAATAACCCTATCATTATGCATAAGGACAAAACCAATCCTTTCATTGAAGCATCACTATTAATAACAAACCCATCATTCCCCAATGGTAGAGTCAATATAGGAGAATTGACTAATCTTATCTTCAGTTCCTCAAAACATTATTCACAATGTTTTGTCCAAAAAAAATTTATCCCCTTTATGTGTGAGCTTCGTTAATGGGTTAGCCAATCGAGAACAATTCTAGGCAAAATGTCAATAATAACCTGCTAAACCAATAAAACTGCATACCTCGTTTATACTCATTGGTTCTAGCCATTCATGGATTACTCTTGTCTTAGAAGAATCAGTAGATATTTCATCCTTAGAGACAATATGGCCAAGAAAAGAAATCTCCTGAAGCCAGAATTCACACTTGCTAAACTCTCCATATATTTCGTGTCTTCTTAGAGTCTTTAAGATAACGCGAAAGTGATTTTCATGATCTTCATGGATTTTTGAGTATACCAAGATATCATCAATAAATACCACGAAACATTCATCATGATATTCCTTGAAAACTGTGTTCATTAGATCAATGAAAACAGAGGGTGCATTAGTCATCCCAAAAGGCATTACTGTAAACTCGTAATGCCCATACCTGGTTTGAAATACTGTTTTCGTAATGTCTTCCTTCTTCACACACAACTAATGATATCCAGATCGAAGGTCAATATTTGAAAAATATTGAGCTCCATGAAGTTGGTCGAATGAATCATCAATGTGAGGCAGGGGATACTTGTTCTTTATTTTTATAGCATTGATCTCCCTGTAGTCGATATGTAACCTCATAGATCCTTCATTCTTTTTAACAAAAAGGACAGGGGCTCCCCATGGAGAAACACTAGGGTGAATAAATCCCTTATTACTCAATTCCTATATTTTTTTCTATAGTTACTCTAATTCCACAGTGGCCATTTTATAAGGGGCCTTCGAGATGGGCCTTGAACCAGGAATTAAATCGATGGAATACTCAATTTCTCATTTTGGATGATGTCCAGGTAAATCTTCTGGAAACACATCAACATATTTTCTCACAACAGGTACATACTCTATTTTGACATTCCTTTTCTTACCCACAGTCATTTCATTCTCTTCCTCCCCAATAATTGAATTTAGTTGAGCTACTGGGGGTGGATCTAGATAAGAATTAGTTGGTGATGATTCTGCTCGAAAGATAATGTGTTCTTTATCGTCGTTATTAAAAATAGTAACCTCCTTATTCTTACATTAAATTTTTTCATTATGGTCATAATGTCAATCTATACCAAGGATTATATCAAATTCAATCATTGGTATGACGATAAGATCAGTAGATAAAGAACATTTATATACCCTAATGGGAACAGACTGACAAAACATTGTTGCAATGATATTTCACTTAAGAGTTTTGATTGGAAACTCCCTTGCTAAATCAAATTGGAAATATCAAATTTTCATAGAAAACTAGGAAGATATGAAACAATTCGATGATCCAGAATCAAATAAAGCATTGGATAAACTTGAGAAAACCATTAAATTACCTGCCAAAACGTCTTTTGCAGCTTCATCCTCAGCAGTAGCGATAACATAAGCTTGGCCTTGATCCCTTGGCATTTTCTGAGGTAAGTTTCCCTAACACATAGGTCATTCATTTGCATAATGTCCCATATCCCTGTAATTGTATCATTGAACATCGGTAGCTTCATTCTTCCCGTTGCAATCATGAGCTTGGTGGCCTTTTTCACCATACTTGTAATAGACTCCCATTCCCTTCAAGAAAGTACCAGGGTGTTTCTTCCCTCATTTACTATAGGATTGATATTTAAATTTTCCCTTCTTCCCCTTATTTCAATTTCCAAGGCGATCAGCATATATCTTGTTCTCTTGTTTTTCTTTAAAGTCGTAAGACATAGAGAATTACTTTTCTGTCTTGATAGCACATGAGACAATATCTTCGTATGATGAGAAGGATTGTGAGACTATTGATTAATGGAGAAATGGTTTTATCTCATCAAATAAATGATCAATCTTACTTCTTGGGTTATGTATATAATCTCCAGAAATCCATGATAACCTATTAATGATAGACTCATACTTTGCAACATTCTCATTCTCCTTTTTCCTTAGACTCCGAAATTGTATTTCCATATCTACTCGATGGTCATGAGGAAATTATTTTTCTATGAAAATATCTTTAAACTCTCTCCATTCTATATTTGATACTTCATCATCTTCCTTTTTTTTGAATCAATGACCATCATTGATCAACATCTCTAGTGAGGCGGTAAAATGCCAAGAGAACTTTTTCCCTTTCACTACTCCCCAAGGCATGGAATATTTTCTCTAAGGAATTTATCGATTTCTCAGCTACTAGTGGATTTTTACCCCCATTTAATGTTGTTGGTTGTTGCCACATGAAGTGATCTAACATTGATCCTCCATGTTATGTATCAGGGGTGCTTCATACGGGTAAGGTTATTATTCATAACATTAGTGAGTTATCCCAGTTTGGTGATTAGCTGATCATCACTAGTTGTATCACTAGCTCCACTATAATTATCTTGAGCAGGAGGTAAATCCCTACATGGAGTGCATGCATTGATATGGTTTCCATTCCTTCTACTAGGTGGCATTTCTAAATAATGGAATATACTAGATTAGTTTATGAATCTCCATACATAAATCCAAACTTGTAAAACACTTAACATAAATTGAATAGTTTATGGATATAATCCATAATCATAAAAACAATTTCTTCGAGGAAGTACATACTCATAAACCCTTCGTAATGGTTTGTAAAAAAAGTGAGAATTATCCTAAGCATATCCCCCAGGAGTGTCATAACAAATATTGCAGCGAGGGTCATTGTCGTGCACCAGTTCCCATTCGAGTCTATCTTAAAGTGTTGTTTTCAGGTTTTACCCCTAGGTACATCTGTACTAGAGCCGCCTCTACCTGCTCCTATCCAGAAAGGGATGTATTTCCTTGAAAACTCACAAAATCACAACAATACCAAAATTCTAGGAAGTTCTTCTATACTAAACCTCAAATTATATCATAGGTCTATGTGCTCTATTCCGAGTTTATCTAAATCTGGATTCCAAGGATTGTACTAAACTTCCACTGATACCAACTGTAACACCCTAACCCCAATTACCCAGAGTCAGTACATTATTACATAAATTGGCATTATCACAAAATATCAAGTCTCAAAATACCGATTAGTTTAGTAGACTTGAAAACACTAGATACATTCATCGATCTTACATTACATCATAAAGTGAAAAAATACAGAAAAATAGTCTCCACAGTCCACACTCATATCCCCTTAGACTATCCCTATAGGTCAATAATAAAATACTTCTTCAAATCCTGGGGAAAATAAAACATAGAAGGGGGTGAGCTCAGATGCTGAGTAAGGATGACAATATTGAAGAAACTTTCATAAATAAGAATCAACATTTAAGGTAGTGTATAACTAAAACAAAATCCTTTTAAACTTGAACTTTAGCATAATAAGGAAAAAATAAAATGAAATAATTCTATTTACTTATTCACATGGATAGTCTACTAGTTGACTAATCACATGCAATATCAATAACCACTTTCAAAATGATGGAATGCATAATGTCAGAGTATCATAACCACATAGTCAAGGCCATGTACTAAGACTACAAATAAGATTTTGTCAAGGCCTTGTTCCAAGACACTAGTTTGTCTCATGAGACCTACCGATGCATCAAGGAGCTATAGTGGGCTCCACCCGTCACTTACTATGTCCAGTGCATTCGTCATATGAACAGGTTTAAATATAACATAAACATTCATATTAAAACTAGCATACGAAATGTCAATAATTTCTCTATAAACCATGAATGGTATAAAAATAACACATCCACAGTCAAACATATCACAAAACCTTCAATACAATATAGATGTTTGGTAACATAGTATATCATCTTCAAATAAGCTTAAAATCCATCAAAGGATGTTGACATTGATAAAATCAAAACTATTTGAGATAAATATCTCTTTTTTTAATCATTTAAAAGTCACATAATTATAAAATAAAACATTTTATTTGAAAATATTCTTATATTCTTGTAAGGTAATCTTTGAAGATTTTATAGTGGCAGAATATAGCCACACCCATTGTATAAGTTAAAAAAGACATTCTTACCTTAAATCTGTCGAAAAGGTTAAAAATTCCCTTGTTTGGAAAACAACAGAAAGATTCCTTTATAAACATCTTATAAAAATTCAAACAAGGGTGTGAATGACTTTAACCCATAGTCTATAAAATAGTAAGAATGTTTTGAAATACATTTTTATGAAACATGGAAGTGGATGATAAAGAGGTCCCAGCAGATACTTACATAAAAACAACCTCCGATAATAAGGAGATTGTGAAATTAACCCTTACGTTGAACTTTTCCTTGGTCGAGGGTATGTTGACCTACTGTATAATGGTGAAATAATTTTTATTTAGTTATACAATAATCATATAAATTAATATGATATCATATATGATCATTTAACATTGCATTGTTAATAATATCTTAGTAGTATCATTGTTTCGGTTGTTAACGGATTCATTTTCCTTTATATTATTTATTATGTGACTCATATGTTTTTTGTATAGGATGCATCTTATTCATATCCAGAATGATATCAAGTCTTTAAAGATTATTTTCAATCATCTAAATAATATTATTCTTGAATGGATACAATGGGTAATGAATCTCATCGAGTTCATGGAGACAGTTATCCGTACGTACGCACGAGCGACAATATCATTCTTTTGATATTAAAATAATATATAATTGGATGGTATATCATATATACATAATCATTTTCATGTTATATTTATTATTTAAATGAATTAAATGTCATTATTATACCCGTCCAAATAATAATGTATTGAATAACAATTACACCACGACGTGGAGACGGTAATCCGTACGTACGCATGTATGGTGAAATGTCATTAAAAGTTGGATAGAATAATGAATATGGTTGTACCATATTTATAATAACATCCCAGTATATATAAGTTAGTGGATTTTTTATTTTATAATGGAAATAACAAAGAATGAAGAAGTGGATGAAGAATAGGACTTGAAAGAGGGTGGTGAAATTATTACCTCTTCTTCGGGTTCTTCTTTTTGATTTGATCAAAAGGGGTCCTTAAGTTGGATTTATGACTAAAGGAAGACCTATAGGATGAATTGAAGGAATATTAGAGGATATTTGGGAAGGGTTCGGCCAAGCCAAAAGTCATTGAAGGTGTGAATTAGAGAGAAGGGGTAGTGCCTTTTTATAAGAGGGGTGAGGGGCACCTTAGGAAAAGCAAGAAATATTATTTTATAATAAAATAATTTTCAATTTATAATGGCTCCAAAATGGATTATTTAAAGGATAAGGTGGATATGGGTTGAAAAGAACGCAGAAAATAGGTTTTATACAGGTTTGGGTCACTATATTAACTTTATCTTTTAGATTCAACTCTTAGTTAAATAGTTTGACATTTACCATTCTCTTTGTATTTTTATATTATATGGTTAATAAACATACTATATACTTCCAAGAGAACCCCAATTGGTTAATTAATGATACACCTATCATTATATAAGTCCTTTGGCTGAACTGTATATTTTTAGAAATATAATATCAATTAATAATATAATATTTGTTTTAAAAACTTTTTTATTTCATTTTTGACACTTTGGTATTTTGTTTTTTCTAAATTCATAACAACATTATTACTTTAAAAAATATTCATCTAACGAACCCTAATATGTCATATTAACTTATAAAATTAGTGGAATTCATAAAAAATCTCAATTCACATTTATTTTTTATATTTATAATATCTATTATTTTAATATTTCATTAATTAGGTAATTACTGCATCACCATTTTGTCATAAATAAATTTACTTATTTAATATCTAAAATTTATAAATAAAATACCATTATGTAGTAAATATTTCTATCTTATTAATTAATATTTATAATCGAATTTATCTTATGTATAACCCTATATTAAAAATATTTAAGTTATTAAATATTGATTTTATCTCTTTTAACTCTTCATTGAATTAAATAATAATAAATTTCCTAATCTAATAAAAGTGGACCAAATAGTTTCAAATTTTAATTCTAATTTTGTTTTTAGTCGAATTATACTTAGCCAATAGAATTAGGACATGTGTTAGTGTAATAATAATATCATTTTTACCCTTAATTACTGTGTTTACTTTTAACCGTGGTAAATAAAAGTAAAAAGTCACTATTCACCAAAAATTATTTTTATCTTATTGAACCACATTTTACTCCTTGATATTAACCATGTCTCTAATATTTTTTATATTCCACTCATAGAAGTGGTAAAATTAATTTTTGTGAGAATTTTCAAATTCTCCAACGAGGTGGGTAAAAGACGGTGAAATGTTCTATAAAATTTTTATATATCTAAAATTATTATAAATTGACTCTAATAAATTACATTGAACTTATATAGTTATTATTTATCTATTATGACCTAAAATAAATTTAAATAAAATAAATAATTATTTATATAAAAATTTAGTTTTAAACTATAACTTAGTGTTTTTTCACTATTCATCAAAAATTGAAAGTTTTCAGAAAAAAAAACCAAAACTTCACCCTAGGCTATTTTCGATATTCTGAATGCAAAAATAAAGTCCATTTTGAAAGATAAAATTTATAAAATTTACAACAGTGGTTATTAATATTCACAACGGCTGCTTTGATTGGTTGTGGTGTGTTAGAACATGAAGTTGTGTACAACACATGCTACTGTATTATTCAAAGAGAAGCGTACCGTGAATGTTTGGGGTGTTACAGATAACATGCACCAAGCATGATACATACTCCATCTATAACTCACATTTAATCTAATTTTCATACAACTTCACCCTTCAAAAATTATTTAACAAGTATTCAAATGCTCCCCTTGTTCCTTTTTTCCCTTGAAGTATATCAGAATATCGTTAATAAATACTACCAAAAAAATTTCGAGGTATCCTTAAATAATCTATTTAGTAAATCCAGGAAATGTCTTGGAGCATTAGTGAGTCTGAAGGGCATCACTATAAACTCATAGTGTCCATACCTCTTTCATAAGGAAGACTTGGGAATATATTCTTTCCTCGTTGTTAATTGGCGATATCCCGACCGAAGGACCATCTTAGAGAAATAACTTTCCCCAATAATTTTATTGAACAATTCATCTTTCTATGGCAGGGGATAGTTTTTCTTCATCATTACTTTATTTAGCTCATGATAATCAATGTAGAGTCGCATTTATCCATCCTTTTTCTTGACGAATAGGACTGGCGCACCCCAAGGGGAAGCACTCGAGCATATAAAACCCTTCTCCATATTCTCTTGTAACTGATTCTTCAGCTATTCTAGATCTATGGTGGCCATTCTGTATGGTGTCTTTAAGATAGGCATAGATCCAGGGATAATTTCAACTGAGAACTCAACCTCTTGGTCATGAGGAATACTGGGAAACTCTTCAGGGAATACATCAATATAATCCCTCATGGTGGGCATGTCTTCAAGAATGATTCTCCCCTCTATCTAAATCATTTGAGCTATATATGCTTGCTCATAAGGAAGAAATATCCACACTTCATATGAGTATTCTAAAGAAGAATCATCTTCATCCCTACACTTTTAATGAATTAGAGGATGCTTCGGAATGAAAAGAGTGATCTCCCTTTCCCAACAGTTGATATTGGCTTTGTATAAAGATTTTCAATCGATGCCCAAGATAGTATCAAACTCTTCTAATGGAAGTATGATGATACTTTATGGGAGTTTCCATCCACAAACATTAACCGAGGAGGAGTTATAAACCATAGACACAATAAGTTCCCCATTTTCTGTTCTCATAGATAACTTTTCCTCCAAATTTTGAGGTGGTGTATGAATTGTTCTACTAAACATTCAAGATATGAAGGAATTAATATAACTAGAATCAAATAGTAAGTTCAATATTCATTAATGAATAACTAGCATACCTGTCACCACAGTGTTTTCTGGCTCCACCTCAGATGTATTGATAGCATATGACCTTCATTTTGGGCTTGGAGGTTGTTGTTGATTGCCTCCAAAAACCCTTGGATTTGAGCAATTGCTTGCATAATGTCGATGTTCCTTTAAGTTGTAACACTGCACTTCAGGCTAAGTGTTACATGGAACCTTCCTTTATTCTTTAACATTAGTGGTATTTTTTATATCCCTTCAATAGTTCTGGGCTAGATGACCAGACCTTCCACATTTGAAGAAATTTTTGGATCCCTTTAGATAGTTTCCAAGATGCTTCTTCCCATAACTTTTACAAGGGGAAAATAGGGATTATTTCCATCATTGGATTTGTTTGTTGAACCACCCATGGTGTTCTCTATTTTCCAATTCTTATCACTGATCCCACAAGATCCGTGAGAGTCTCCAATCTCCATTTTAATCTTGAAGGAACAATGGACAATATTATCATAACTTTCAATGTCTCAAATCGCCAATGATTTTCATAGACCCAACTTTAGTCCGCTAAATAATTGATCCACCTTGCATTCTGTGTTCATGAAAAAGCTAGAGGCGTACCTTTAAAGCCTTGTAATGTTTTCTTCATACACTCTGATGGACTAATATTACTTCCACTTGAGTCTGAGGAACTTTCATTCCGTCTTGAGATGGATAGTTTGAGGAAATTATTTGTTGAAAAAAAACATTTTGAATTCCTCCCAATCCATGGAATCAATTTCCTCTTGGGAATTTGTATTCTTGATAGTTTTCCAACACTTATCAGTTTCCCCATAAAAATGATAGACTTCTAGTACAACCTTCTCTTCTTCTGAGCACTGGAGGATGGAGAATATATTTTCAATGGAGTTAATACATTGTTTCGCGATGAGGGGATTTGAATATCTACTAAAAATGGGAGGCCTTTTCCACATAAATTATTCTGCGTGAACTTCCACTTTCCTTTGAGGAGGAGGGAATTCTGTATGATTCAAGTTATTATACATAACTCGATCAAGCTATGCAAGTTCTTTCATGATGTTTTGAGAACCCACTCTCGTCATATTGGGAATATCATTAAGGAAATATTCACATTCCCTATCACATTGGTTGTTAGAATGTGTTCTTCTATTTCCCACTATAAACTATGAAAAATAACATATAATTAGAGGTCTTTAATACTTAGATATTGAGCATAAAAAAGGAAACCTTGAACATAAAAGGATAAACTTCTAAAGAAGAATTATATCCTAACATGTGATTACTTAGGTTTACATCTAGGTTATTCTTATATATTTCTTAACTTATATTCTTATGGTATTTTTTCCATTAATAATGTTTTATACTAAGCTCGTAAATCTAAAAAATCATATCCCCCAGGAGTGTTGTAACCAAGAGTGTAGCAAGGCCTATTGTTGTGCACCAGTTCTTATTCGAGTCTAACTCAAAGTATTGTTTTTGGGTTTTACCCCTAGATACATCTATTCTAGATCCTCCTATACCTTCTTGTATCTATACATGGATGTATTTTCATGATAAACCACTTACTCAACACTCACCAAAATTTTGGAATGTTTTCTTATACTTAGTCTCATCCTTAAGGTTCTCACTAAGGTTATCTATTCCTAATCTCTAAAAATAACTAGACCATAACTCTAATACCAACTATATAAACCCAATCATTTTTCAAATATGACATTTAATTAATTTAAGCATAATTATACATCATAGTATAAGCCAAGGATCATTATGTCTAGTGTCTTGGAAGACTAGGTACATAAAACATATAACACGGGGCTAAAAAACATTTCATTATTTAATCTTCATAAAGTTATCATTACTTCTTTCGAGTCCATACATCAGCACCAGGTACCCTGGGGAACACATGAACAAAGGGATGAGCTGAAAATCCCATTAAGGGTATGAACATAAGGATACATCTTAACCACATGAGTAAGGAGGCATGACACAATGATATCCAAAGAATAGAACATATAAAATGGTATCCTACAAGAATGGAATCATATAAACAGGGAATTATATAAATGTGGCAGAATCATAGTTCAAGTCTTTATTATTGGTAATAGCTAACCGCCTATCCCATTTCCCATTTTAGTATGGTTCAAGGCTAACTACCAATCATGTTTCCCATTTTAGTATGGGTCAAGGCTAACCGACAATCCCGTTTCATATCTCATCTCAGGAGACATAACTTTACCCAATGCATTAGATCCCTATCTGGGCACACCCGTGTCAAAATTTTCAGGAATATTCTTTCCACATAAATAATCATACATAATCAACCATTCATAAATATAAGGATACCCATTGAAAGAATTGGGTACCACTACCATGCAAGAAAGTATAACCAAGGATCGTATCATGAAAGTGTCCATGATTTAAAAGGATTATAACAAACATGGAAATTCATAAGGAAAAACAGTAATATAACATGGTAAGTGGTGTCAAACAAAAGTGAAAACATATATTAAATGTATTTGAGAAACATTATCATTAAAAAAAATTTGTGCAGTTTTGAGGAAAATACTATATAGCTTTTAAAATTGACAAATGAAAATATTTTATATGAAACCACAATTGAACGAATAGTTCTTCCATAATTAAATTAATGATTTTATAAATACATTGGTGTCTTAAAACATAGGATATAATGCATTTGAAATTGGGTAAAAATTTGGGAAGTTTCCTTAAAACTGTTTTTCTTATCAGAAAGTTCTAAGGAGGAAATATTTTCAAAACATGTATATCCTAAAGGGAGTGATGAATGGGTCTTAATAAATGAATTTTTTAAAACTACACAGTATTTAAAATATTTACATAAACATATAAGATAAATCCTTTTTCATTTAAAGAAGTATAAAGCTGCCCGAAAGAACAATGAAGGTTTGGGTAGAATTCATTACGATTTATCAGCATGGTGTCGGGTGTACCTAAGAGGGATTTGAGAGAGAAAATGGGTTTCTCATCACATATAAATCATGAGGGAATTATTTGGGAGGTGTTAAAACATACCCTATAATTTGTGAATACACATAAGAAGGCATATCATATAGGACAATCTTGATTAATAGATAAATAGAGTGGATCCCTTACCTTAAATCCAGTGGTGTTCTCCACTTGTAATTGATTACCATAATAAAAAAAATTAGGCTTATTAATTAATAATTACATAACCTATTCAATATGTAATTGTTTTAGTATAATAATTTGACGTTCATTTATAACCGTTCTGATTGTTTATGAGGTTCAATTACAATGTTCAGGCTCGTTTGTTTACTTGGTTTTAATGATCGATTCTCTTATATTCATGTTTGGATAAATATGTAAGATGAAAGTGGTTTTCCAGAAATGAGTTTATATGTTTTTAGTTAAAATCCATGAGATTTAATGGTTTTAAATTTAATTTGTATACTTAGATTGAAGTTGAATTATTATATAAAACCATAGTGACATCCGTTTTTGTTAATCGTTGGATTTGACTACAAAGAACATGATTTTCATTATAACATAACATCATTTGTACAAATGGATTACATAACCAAAAAATAGTATATATTAAATATATAATAATTTTTTTCAACCATAACACAAATGGTTTCATGACCATAATTAAATAGGATAATAGAAATTGTTAAATTGTTGTCCTTAAATGTGCTAAATTAGCACATCTCAAACGTTGATTTCATTTCTTTCAAATAAAATGCAGGGAAAGGAGAGAAGATAATTAAATATCTCATTAGTATAAAAACATTCCAGTACATGTATGTTACTATATTTATCATACTATTTGAGTGAAGGGAGGTGAGGAATGAAAGAAAAACAAAAGAACTTAAAATAAATGAAGGAATTAGGAAGGGGTTTCACCTCTTGGGACTTCCTCCTTTGAGAACCTTTTAAAGGTAGAGGTTTCGGTATTTTGAAGAGGATGGAGGATTTTGGACATGGGGGAGGAGATTGGGGAGATATTTGGGCAGAATATTGGCAAAGCACAAGGCCTGAGAGTAGTGAAGAGAAGAGGGAGTGAGGGGCGGTTTTACAGTGGAGGAGAGGAGAGTTTTCAAAATATTATAATCATTAGTTTGTTATTTTAACACCCCATGATTTTATAGTACGTTATTTCTTCAAATTAATTCAAAAACATGCACTACACATAACACTGAGTTCAAGCGCACCATGACTTACCAAACTAGTCGTTCAAAAGAAGATATGAACATTATTAACTAAATTCTGAACATTTTATAATTTTTATAATTTTAGAATCTATATTAAGAGTTTAGTAGACAAAATTAAAAAATAATAATTTTTTTCAGATAAAAGAAGTATTTTAAAAAAATGAAATCTTACCGCCTTTTAATAGAGAACCCTTTTAAAATCCAATATTTGAAACTTTTATATATTAAATTTGACAAAAAAAACATCCTCTTTAGAATTGGGACATAATAATTTAGTTTCAATAATGTTTTCGTGTTTTTTTGATAACTTTCATATTTGGGTGAATACTGAAAAATACTATATTTTAACTGAAAACAAATTTTTTAATCAAAATAATTTAGAGTGTTAAATTATAAATTTTAATGGTTTGGAAGTATAAATTGTTTATATTTTTACCATTTAATCTAATGTTATTCATTGGAAATAACTTCACATCAAAATTGAACATAAACAAGTATCAATCTTTTGTGAGTTACTATTTCATAAAAACACGCTTTTTGGTTTTGACAACATGAATTAATTTTAAATTAATAAATGAAACTTCTATGTTTTTAATTTAGAAAAATAGAATTAATTTGTGAATTTAGAATATCAAAATTATATTGGGGTGAAATTTTGGATTTTTCTGAAAACATTCAATTTTTGATGAATAAAGAAAAACATTGAGTTATTAGTTTAAACCGACTTTTTATTTAAATAATTATTTATTTTAATTAAATTTATTTTAGGTAAAAATAGATACATAATACCCATACAAGTTTAATATAATTCATTAGATTCATTTTATAATAAGTTTAGATATACAAAAATTTTATTGAACTTTTTACCTTTTGTTACCCACCTCCTCGGAGAATTTGCAAATTTGCATAAAACTTAATTTTACTACTTCTGTGAGTTTAATTTCAAGAATTTGAGAGACCTGATTAACCTCAATATGTAAAATTTTGTTCAATAATATGAAAGTAATTTTTTTGAATAGTAATTTTTAACTTTTATTTACTACAGTTAAAGGTAAATAGGGAAATTCAAGGTAAAAAGAATATCATAATAATACAAAATTACCTTAACACTTGTACTGACTTTATTTGATGAGTTATGGCCGACCTTGTGAATATTTGGGTCAATTTTTGGATCCCATGGAGCCACTTATGAACTATAATGACACTTTATTTTAATTAACTTAAAGTAAAAGCAAAAATGACATAAACAAATAGATTTTAGTAAATCAATTTTTAAATGGTGTTATATAAGTCATATTTTCAACTATAAATAGTCATTGGAAAGATAAAAATATATCCTACATTATTGTATTTTTTTATATTTTTTATACATCAAATTAATTAAAATATTTACGACATAATAATGATGTAGCCTTTACCTCATTAATAAATGATTTAAATAAATAAGATTATTAATATTAAAACTATATCCAAAACCTATCCATTTATTATTTAATGATTTTATTTCTACCATTAGACATATTATATTCAACTTTAATTAGTTTTGGGCCCTTATAAACCGAATATCACAATACAATAAAATAATATTTTCACACTTTCCTAAAGAGCCCCCTACCCCTTATAAAAGGACACCACTTTTAACCCTTTCCAAACACCTCTCAAGCCCCTTGTCTCATCCAACCCCTTCCCAAATAATCTCCCAAGATCAATATATTACACCTACAAGCCTTACCTTAGGCATAAATCACTTCAAAAAGTCATTTTTGTTCAAACCAAAGGAAGTTACCCATATTAAAGGTAACAATTTCTCTTAAATTCTTTCCTTTTCTTTTGTTTTATTTTACTTCTCCAACCCCCATAAACTCTTTTTATTCATTTATTTTATGAAAAAAACATTATAATAAAAATAATAAGATGTTTTTATGAGAATTATTCGAACTAAAATTACACACACCTCCATTTAATGGGTGAAGAACATATTGTTTCTATGGTTGGAAAACAAACACCTCACAAAACGATGATTGTTCGATTATCTCTTACCGCCTCTCATGGTCACCATTCAGATGGAACTGTATTTATATATGATATATATATTATCTTTATGTTTTATTTTTTCTTCTATATTTTTCATTTATATCATACCTTTATGGTTTCCATTATGGGTAAATGGCGATAATTTCATTTGAGGAAGTGCGGAATATCGCCCTCAAAGTGATGTGACCCGTTAATGACTTATGTGGGATGTATAATGTTTGTAGATAATGATATTATATATGATATTATAATTTAATTATAATATATTTATGTATAATTATGTTTTAATTCCATTAAAATACAAAATAGAAATGAAAGTAGCGTTCATGCGTACGTACGGCTTACCGTCTCCATGAACGGTGCATTTCATTTCTTGTCTCCAAATGTTATGTACTGTTATAAATACATATATATACTGGACATATATGATATATATTAAATATAAATGAGTAAAATCATTCTATATATAATGGAATTTTGACCACATGGACAATTTATAATTATAATAAGTTCATATTTGACTCAAGTTCCGAACATTTACAAAATGTCCGATATGAACTCAAATAATTAACTAATTGTTATAGAAAGGTAATAAGTTATATAAAAGGAATAATAAACATGAAAATATTATTAATCAAGTAGAAATTAACTTAATTATATTATTCAGGAAGATCAAAGAACATATGAGCGAGTCAAGTTGGACACATGGTAAGGGGTTTCTTATCTCACTTTTAATTTCGTGAGATTTCCATTGTTCACCACTTAATTATTGCATGTGGTGTATTTTTTACTTCCATTTAATATATATTATAATGGTTCTCTTCATATTCATGATATTATGTGATTCATTTGGTGGTTACTGACAATTTTTTATATGACTCGATTGATTAGAACGAGGTAAGGGTTATTTCCTCAATCTCATTATTATCCGAGATTGTTCATGTGTAAGTATTTTCTGGGACATACATATCATAGATACCCATATTTTAGAAAAATTATATCAAAATGAATCCTTTAAGGTTTTATGGAATGGTCTATTTAACTAGATCATCATTTTAAATGTTTTCAAGATTTATCTCTCTAAACCCATTTAACTAATGTCCATGTTTTCCAAATGATTTTAAGGATTTATTTATTTGAACATGAATGTTTTGAAATGATAATTCTTTTAAAAAGTTTCAAATTTATATGGGAAACTTTGATTCAAAAATGTATTTAAATGTATTCCTTTCAAAATTGTGTGACTTTTAAACAATTTCATGAAGAAGGTATATTTCTCTCAAATCATTTTACTAATCATTTTCATCTATGTCAACATCTTTTAATGGATTTTAAACATGATTGAAGTTGATTTAATATGATACAAATCTTCCATTTTGTATTGAATGTTTTTTGATATATTTTACTATGGATGTGTTATTTTTATACCATTCATGGTTTATGGATAAAGTATTGAAATTTCATATGCTAGTTTTAATACAAATGTTTATGTTATTTTTCAACCTTTTCTTATGATGAATGTATTGGACTAGTATGTTCCGGGTTGGGGACCGGTAAAAGTAATCCCTCTGGGTTGGGGTCCAGTTATTGCAGACCCTTGGGTTAGAGTTTGGTTACATAGGCTCCTTGGTTTGGAGTCTAGTTACATAGGCTCTCTAGGTTGGATTTTGGTTATAGAGGCTCTCCGGGTTGGAGTCTAGTTACAGAGGATCTCTAGGTTGGGGTCCGGTTACATTTATCCCCTATGTCCTGGCACGAGGCATTGACATAGAAATTAAATTCCGGTACAATACATTCCTTCATTATTAAATTAGTTATTACATGTGATTTCTTGATTAGTAGAATATCCATGTACATGTTTATATGGTAATTTTTGATTAATTTTTGCCATATTATGTTCATGTTTATGTTTAAAAGAATGTTGTTTTATTACACATCTTGCCTTAAAAGTTTATAGCTTCCACTAAATTATTTTCCCTTAATGAGCATATGAGATCTACCCTTTCTTTTGTTTCATTTTCCCAGGATATTAAGAAGTTAGTTATGAGTGACTTGCAGGCATAATCTAGGAGTCTTGGATGTTTCCAATGGAATAAATTACTGTTGCTTTTCTTTTGAAATTTTAATGTGGATCTTAGTGTATGTAATCTATTTTCCAAGACTGATAAACTGATCTATCCTTCAGGACTTGATTCTTTATAATCATGCCAATGTTATATAATAATGAACCAACTCTGGGTAACTGGGATCGGGGCATTATAGTTGGTTTCAAAGTAATTTTAGCAACAACATTGGAAACTAGATTTATATAAACTCTGATTAGAGTGTATTACCCTAAGATAGACATTGAGGATTAGTATAGAAGATCTTTATATAATTTTGGTAATGTAGATATTTTGTGAGTTTTCCAAGAAAATATATCCCTATCTGGATACGAGTAGGTAGAGGCGGATCTGGAATAGATGTACCTAGGGGTAAAACCCAAAAACACCGCTTTGAGCAAGACTCGAATGGGAACTGGTGCATGACAACTGGCCTTGATGCACTCTTGGTTATGACACTCTCAGGGGATATTCTAAGGATAATTCTAATTTTCTTTACAAGTAATTATGAAGTATTTAGGAGTATATACCTCCTCAAAGAAAATATTTTTATGATTAGGGATTATATCGATAAATTGTTCAATTTACATTAAGTATTTTTCAAGTTTGGAATTATTCATTGGAATTCATAAATTGAACTTGTATATGCCATTGTATAGAAATGTCCCACAGTAGAAGGAATGTGAACTCCATCAATACGTATAATCCAAAGAGTAAAAAGGATTTTTTCTTTCACGGTATTAAGCCAACATTTAGAAGGGAAATACTCTCCCATGTATTATCAACATATGAAGAAATAGTGTCATGTGTTAATAAGATAAGTAAAGAATTCTATGAGTCCTACGGCTTTGAAGGGAAGAAAGAGAAGAAAAGGATGGAATAGAGAAAGATGGATAAAGTGAAGAGGGAAAAGGCAGATTTTCCCATATGTGATAACTGTGGAAAGAATCACCTTGGTAAATGCTTGAAAGTAATGAGAGTTTGTTATAAGTTTGGAGAAAAGGACATCAAGTATGTAATTTCAAAGGTAAGAAAAAGTTTCAAATGTACAATACTTCATCTGTAATCAGTTGGGACACTATGTGAATCATTGTCCAAATCATTAGAGTATACCCCAAATGTTGCTATTGGATAATAATAAAGTTATGATACTACCGAAGATGAAGAGGAATGATTAGATTTCATACGTTGTTATTAAAGTATTGTGTCATTTGTGTATTTTATTAATGATATACATGTTATAATAATTATAGAGTATATAAGGATTGTACAACAGTACTATTTCATTAAGGACTTGAGATTGTGTGGAACAAAGAAAAGTTACTCAATTAGAGGATAAATTTTTGGAAATTATATAGTTGAGAGAAAGAAAAATCCTAATGTGGTTCTGATACTGAGATAGTGATTTTGGAATAATACATGATTGAATTGGATAAATTATATAAGATATTCATGACTACCTTGAAACTGATTAATGATTTATATATTCCATCATTGTTGGAGTTTGAAACATTTTTTGATAGATGGATTATACCCATTATTCTATAAAGAATAAGGGAGCATGAAGGTAATCAATAAAGTTTAATCGTAATTCAGGATGTTGTAGTGTTTTAAAAGAATACAGATGAAGGTACTCACTTTTTATTACGTGGAAAAAAGGATCTTTATTGTGTTTACCTTCCTTATAAATTTTGCACTGTGAGTTTGGACAGAAGTTTTTTGGAAAATTCTAGTTTGATATTATTTTTGGATTTCCATAAAAAGGACAACCCGAAGGTTGGGCGGCAACCTGTCACTTCCGGCAAGGCTGCGAGACTTGAACCCACAACCGAATGGTAACAAGGGTGTATCACCTACCACTGGCCCACGTGATGTCCGAGATTGAATAATGTAGTTTTTCTAAAAGGTCTCGTAGATTAATTATAAATTCATTTTTTTAACCTATATGAATAGGATAAATAGAATATTTTTTTAAGTTCTATTAACATTTAGAGTGAAAGATGAGTTTGTGTTAGAAATTAGTTAAAGGATAGAACTCTACTTGTCAAGTATATATTTTTTTCTTCACTAATTCTATGAAGAAATTAATTCTTAAACTATAGGTAAGGGATCTTAAAACTAAAAATGTGTTATCCTAATACCTTATGTTTTTTAAATCATTATAGATTGATGGCTTTGAGGCCCTCAATTCTAAAATTTATTGTGACTGATGACCTTAATCACTCCCTATAAAAATTTACATTTTTCCTCCAATTATGTGTCTCTATTTTTCACTAATGTTCTCCTAATCGAGATCATAATTTGGTGGTGACTTTTTCATTTCCCTTTTCCTCTTATTAAGACTAAATTTTATTAACCCAATTTTTGATAAGGATTTTCCCACAAAGGTATTTTCTATTTTCAACCTTTTATTTTCGAATAACAATTTCAAATTGCGAGAAAGCAATTTATTAAAGGAGGGAAGAATGTAACACCTCAAGATTTCATAGTACGTTATTTCTTCAAAGTAATTAAATAACTTGCACTACACGCAACACCGAGTTCAAGCACACCATGACTTACCAAACTAGCCGTTCAAAAGAGGTTATGAATAGTATTTACTAAATTTTAAACTTTATCTAATTATTATAATTTTAGAATCCATATTATGAGTTTCTTAGACATAATGAAAAAACAAATTCATTTTTTCAGATAAAAGAAGTATTTTTTTTAAACGCAATTTTATCGCCTTTCAATAGAGAACCCTTTTTAAAATACAATATTTGATACTTTTATATATTAAATTCTACAAAATAAACTTCTTCTTTAGAATCGAGACATAATAATTTAGTTTCAATGAATTTTTGGTATTTTTCTGATAACATTCATATTTGGGTGAATAGTGAAAAATACTATATTTTAACTGAAAACAACTTTTTTAATCATAATAATTTGTAGTGTTAAATAGTACATTTTAATGGTTTTGAAGTATAAATAGATTATATTTTTACCATTTAATCCAATTTTATTCAGTAGAAATAATTTCACTTTGAAATTGATCATAAACAAGTATCAATCTTTTGTTAGTTATTATTTCTTAAAAACACACTTTTTTGTTTTGACAACGGAAATTAATTTTAAATTAATAAAAGAAAATTATATTTTTTGAATTTGGTAAAATAGACTTAATTTTTAAATTCATAATATCAAAATTATCATAGGGTAAAGTTTTGGTATTTTTCTGAAAACATTCAATTTTTTATGAATAGTGAAAAACACTGAGTTATTGGTTAAAACCGACTTTTTATTTAAATAATTATTTATTTTATTTAAATTTATTTTAGGTCAAAATAGAAACATAATACCTATACAAGTTCAATATAATTAATTGGATTCATTTTATAATAATATTATATATATAAAAATTTTATTGAACTTTTTACCGTCTGTTACCCACCTCCTAAGAGAATTTGAAAATTTGCATAAAACATAATTTTACCACTTCTGTGAGTTGAATTTCAAAAATACAAGAGACATTTTTAACCTCAATAAATAAAATTTGGTTCATTAAGATGAAAATATTTTTTGATGAATAGTAACTTTTGACTTTTATTTACCACGGTTAAAGGTAAATAGGGTAATTCAAGGTAAAAAGAATATCATAATAATACAAAATTACCTTAACACTTGTCCTAACAATATTGGACGAGTCATGGCCGACCATGGACATATTTGGGTCTATTTTTGGGCCCCATTGAGCCACTTATGAATGATAATGACACTTTATTTTAATTAACTTAATGTAATGGAAAAATAACGTAAATAAATATCTATTGGTAAATCAATTTTTACATGAGGTTATATAAGTCATAATTTAGACTATGAATATTAATTAGAAAGATAAAAAAATTTCCTACATTATGATATTTTTTATAATTTTTTAACATTAAATAATTTAAATTATTTATGACACAATAATGGTGTAGTATTTACCTCATTAATAAATGATTTACAAATATAGGATTTCTAATATTAAAACTATAACCAAAACTTGTCCAATTTATATTGGATGAATTTATTTCTTCCATGATTCATATTATCTGATACTTTAATTAGTTTTTGACATTTAGAAACCGAATATCACTATATAATTAAATAATATTTTCACACTTTTCTAAAGATCCAGTCATCACCCTTAAAAATGGACACCACTTCTAACCCATTCCACACACCACTCAAGCACATTGGATCATCCAAACTCTGCCAAAATAAGCTCTAAATATCTCTATATTAAACCTAGAAGCCTTAAATTAGGTATAAGGCCATTCAAAAAGTCCTTTTGGTTCAAACCAAAGGAAGTTACCCAGATTAAAGGTAACGGTTTCTCTTAAATTATTTTCTTTTATTTTGATTTATTTTACTTCTCCAATCCGACTAAACACTTTTTATTACATTATTTTATGGAGAAACCAGTATTCTCAATATTATAGGATGTTTTAATGAGAATTATTCTTACTACACTTACATACACCTCCATCTAATGGGTGAAGAACATATTGTTTATGTGGTTGGCAAACTAACGCCTCACGAAATAATGATTGTTCGATTATCTCCTACTGCCTCTCATGGTGGTCATTAATATGGCACTGTATTTATATATGATATATATATTATGTTTATGTTTTATTTGTGATTATGTATTTTCCATTTATATCATACCTTTATGGTTTCCATTATGGGTAAAATGCAATAATTTCATTTGAGGAAGTGCGGACTACCACCCCCCAAAGTGATGTGACTCATTAATGAATTATGTGGTACATATAAAGTATGTAGTTAATGATATTATATATGATATGATAATATAATTATAATATACCTATGAATAATTATGTTTTAATTCCATTAAAATAAAAAATATAAATGAAAGTAGTGTTGATGCGTTCGTACGGCTTACCATCTCCATGAACGGTGCATTTCATTTATTATCCCCAAATGTTATGTACTATTATAAATACATATATATACTAGAAATATATGATATATATTAAATCTAAATGATTAATACCATTCTATAGATAATGAAATTTTGACCACATGGACAATTTATAATTATAATAAGTTCATTTTTGTCTCAAGTTCCGAACATCGACAAAATGTCTGATATGAACTCAAATAATTAAATAATTGTTATAGTAATGTAATAAGTGATATAAAAGGAATAAAAAACATGAAAATATTATTAATAAAGTATAAATTAACTTAATTTTATTATTCCGGATGAACAAGGAACATACGAGCGAGTCAAGTCGTACACTTGGTAAGGGGTTGCTTATCTCACTTTTAATTCTGTGAGATTTCGTGTGTTCACCATTTATTTATTGAATGTGGTGTATTTTTTACTTCCATTTGATATATATTATCTTGATTCTCTTTATATTAATGATATTATATGAGTCATTTGGTTTTTATTGACAATTTTTCATATGACTCGATTGATTACAATGAGGTAAGGGTTATTTTCTCAATCTCATTATTATCCGAGATTGTTCATGTGTAAGTATTTTATGGGACATACTTATCATAGATACCCATATTTTATAAAAATTATTTCAAAATTAATCTTTTAAGGTTTTATGGTAGGGTCTATTTAAATAGATCATCATTTTAAATGTGTTAATGATTTATCACTCTAAACCATTTTAATTAATGTCCATGTTTTGAAAATGATTTTTAGGATTTATTTATATGGACATGAATGTTTTGAAATGATAATTTTTTAAATATGTTTTAAATTGGTATGGGAAACTTTGATTCAAAAATTTCTTTAAATTTATTCCTTTGTAAATTGTGTTACTTTTAAATGATTTCATGAAAAGGGGGTATTTCTCTCAAATCATTTTACTAATCATTTTCATCTATGTCAACTTCCTTTAATGAATTTTAAACTTGTTTGAAATTAATTTATTATGATACAAATCTTATATATTGTATTGAATATTTTGTGATATGTTTGACTATGTATGTGTTATTTTTATACCATTCATGGTTTATGGATAAAGTATTGACATTTCACATGCTAGTTTTAACACGAATGTTTATGTTATATATCAACCTTTTCTTATGATAAATGTATTGGACTATTATGTTCCGGATTGGGGACTGATAACAGTATGCCCTTTGAGTTAGGGTCCGGTTATAGAATACCCTCTGGGTTGGAGTTCAGTTACATAGGCTCTCTGGGTTGGAGTTCGGTTGCAGAGGCTCTCCAGGTTGGATTCTGATTCCAGAGGCTCTCCGGGTTGGGGTCCAGTTACTGATAGCCCCTAGGTCCTGGCATGAGGCCTTGACACGACAATTAAATTCTGGTACTATACATTCCTTCATTATAAAATTATCTATTAAATGTGATTATTAGACTAGTATAATATCCATGTGTATGTTTATATGGTAATATTTGATTTATTTTTTCCATATTATGTTCAAGTTTATGTTTAAAAGGCTGTTGTTTTATTACACATCTTGCCTTAAAAGTATATAGCTTCTATTAAATTATTTAACCTTACTGAGCATCTGATCTCACCCATTTCTTATGTTTTATTTTACGAGGATATGAAGAAGTTAGTTATGAGTGACTTGATGGAATAATATAGGAGGCTTGGATGTTTCTAATGGAATAAATTACTGTAGTTTTTTTTCATGTTGTAATGTTGAACTTCATGTATGTAATCTATTTTCCAAGACTTCTAAACTGATCAGTCCGTCGGGACTTGATTCCTTGTAATCAATCCATTGTTATATAATAACGCACTGACTCTGGGTAACTGGGGTTGGGGCGTTACAGTTATTTTCCCTCAAAACCAGAAATAGTGATGATTCCATGACAAAAAATAGTAACGAATGCATGCGACTTCGAACCAAGTGGGCTTACTTCTGCAAATAATTGTCAATGACTCAATAAATCCATTATTTAGCATTAATTGTAAATTATCATATTTTATTATTCTTACAAATTTCTAGTATTTCAAAAAAATCTAAAAAATTCATCCTAACCATTTTTTGATGTGTAGAATCCAAAAATGAAATCCATTTTTGAAAAAACATCTAAATATGATTATTTTAATATTTAATTAAAATCGTAATTTTTTATCAAAAACCAATTTCAAAAAATTCATTTACTTATTAAACAAAATATAGGAATATCGTACTTTGAACATGAATATTATTTATATATTATCATAGGTAATGTTACTATTCATTAGGGTATATCCCTATTCATAAGGGTGTGTTACTATTCAGAAGGGTATGTTACTATTCACCAAAAATTATGTTTTCCTTGTCAGACTCCAAATAACTTATTGATTCAAATTATGTATGTCAGATTTTAGAAATTCCAAACACATAAGTGAAAAACTTATGTTTAAACGACACTTAGCACACATTATCTCATTATGTTGTGTTTTCATGTGATTTTTTGACATATTTGTAAGAAGGGAATTTCAATTGAAAAACATTGGGTTATTACAATTCACCCATCAAGTAGTTCCTCCACATCTTTAAGGAAAATACCACTACTGCTAACTATAGTTCATGGGTCACTTAATTCTTCTCATGTTGCTTCAACTACCATGAGTTGTAAGAGATCACTCCTCGCTCTTGCATTAGGAAACAACATAGTTTAGTCCTTGATGCATCATAGTATACTATATACCCAGTGCCCTCTTCCGGTATCCTCAAGATGGGGGCACTCATCAGTCTCCACTTTAGCTCCTGGAAACTCTCTTGGCATCTCTACATCTATACAAAGGGTTGTCCCTTATTTGTCTAGGCTAAAAGGGCACTTCTACTCTATAGAAGTTGGGTACAAATTTCTCGCGATACCTAGCCAACCCCAGATAACTCCATACCTTAGTCACTCTCTAGGGTGGCTCCCAAGTAAGAACTTCCTCTATATTTACCAGATCCACTTCAAATCTAGCCTCTGAGATGAAGTGTCCTGGAAAGTGGACCTCCTGAATCCAAAACTGTCACTGCGAGATCTTACCATAAATCTGGTGCTCTCTGAATGTATCTACGACTATCCGTAGGTGAGGGGTGTGCTCCTCCTCTGACGCCAAGTACACCAAGATTTCATCAATTAAGACTAACATGAAATGATCAAGGTAAGGTTGGAAGATCTTGTTCATGAGTCCCATGAATACTTCTAGGGCATTAGTCACACTTAGAGTAATCACTAAGAACTTTTAGTGGTCGTAACAGTGCCTGAGGTTGTATTATGTACGTATTCACCTCGTACCCGAAGCTGATGATAGCCTCATCTATGTTCGATCATTGAGAACCACCTTGTTCCCTTCACCTGATCGAAGAGGTCCTCATTCTACAGTAGTGGATTCTTGTTCTTCACAATCACCTGGTTCTAGCGTTGGAAGTCCACGTATAGACTCAAGCTCTCATCTGCCTTCTTAGAAAACAACACCAGGTCTGCCCATGGAGAAGCACTAGGCCTTACAAACCCCTTCCTATTCAAGTCCTCCAGTTGTACCCTCAACTCATGAACCACTACGAGAGCCATATGATATGAAGGTATAGATATCAGTTTCTTCCCTAGGAGTACGTCAATGCATAATTCTACCTCTCTGTGAAGAGGTAGTTCGGAGAAATCATCTGGAAAGACATCCTCATATTCATCCACAACTATAGTAATGATCAGACTCCCCTCGTCCACCGCACTAAAGGTGAGACTAGAAAACTGGTGAGTGATCGGACGCACCCTCCTCAAAGAAAGTCCATCCGGTGCTGCAAAGGTACCCTTCTCATCGGTGATGGAAAACCTGGTCCCATCCTCGCAAACACATGATATTATGCACCTAAAACAGTCAATCTGAGCATGGACTATGGATAACCACTCCATACCCTATTTAACGTAGTAAGGCCTCTAAATTGATACTGAGAGATCCCAGATGAAGCTCTCGCCTCCTAGAGTAAGCTCACAATATCAACACTAGTGTGTAATCATCGAATCCCTTCCTGTAGGAGTCTCTAAATGTAACAATCGAGCCAACAACTCCACCAGAATCTTAGATCCTCGAATGAGGTATGTGGAAAGGAAGGAGTGACTAGAACCTCTATCTATAAGAACTGCAGCTAGGGTGGAGAAGACACATATTGTATATCTAATCATCTCTAGAGCGCCATAATCATAGGACTTCATCACCTGAAGATAGCCCTGCCCCTCACTATTGGAAATGGGGTCTTTCCCAATGGTTCTGAACCATTGGGAAAGCCTGCAGAACTGTTGGTATATGTTATAACAACGGTTTTGCAAACCATGGGGATGTAAGCCGTTGGGAAAACCTATCCCAATGGTTTTCAAAGAACCATTGTTATAGGTTAGTAAAATTAACTTCTGTCAAACCATTTTCATAATTATTACCAATGGTTTACACAAAACTGTTGGTAAAACTAAGGAAATCAACTATTTACCAACAGTTTAGAAACCGTTGGGAATGGTTTTTTCCAACCTTTCTCATTGAACTGTTGGAAAAAAAATCCCTAGAAACATTTCCCAACGGTTTGTAAACAATTGAGAAAGGGTTATTACAAGCCTATGCCAACGGTTTGAAATCGTTGGGAAAGGTTTCTAGGGTAATCATCCACGACTAGTACCACCTTTAACTTAGTGCCAAATCTAGCACACTAGCCAATATACAACTCATACTTATATGCTCTCCAAGGCTCGCCTAAATTTTTTAAACATTCCGGTCATGCACCACCACCATCGGGAAAATTAAATCAAAGCTGAAATCAAAATATTTATTCATATAAATACAAAAATAATTCATGGCATTAAATACAACATTTTTTTTACCCATATCTCTGCCCAAGACCTATCCTTGTCCTCATGTGGAAAATTTCTCCACGATAGCGGGCTGACGAAAATGATGTCAGAGTATTTGACAAGCATCACCAAAAAACTCTAACATTACTGCCCTGTTTTCTCAACCATTTGGTTGTATTCATTATAATCCACCATAAACTGTGTGCGGAGGTTCCACACTGCATGCATGCGTGTATGCCCCTGCCCCAGCCTCCTATCAGTAGATGTTTCTGTCATGAAAGAAAAACAAATATTTTTTCAAAATATGTTATAATAAAAATACATATTGCTATAAAAATTTGTTAGGGTTCTATAAATATACATTTTCCAGTCTGATTGTTGAGCATTGTTGGATCCACATAAACTGATGGAACACCCTGTGGTGGAACAGGAGTCGAAGATGATGGAATATAGAAGCACAGAGAGACAGAAGTAGAAGGAAAAGAAGATGGGACATCTGTATGACCAGATTCTGACTGGGGAGTGAGAATCATCATGGGATATGAAAAAGATGGGCCAGAAGATGCAAAATATTGCGAAAACATGGGAGGCCTAAATATCATGTGTGTCCCTAACGACACACCGGGATCAGAATGTGGGATGTATGACATGGCAGTGGGAGGGGCAGGGTCTAGTTAGGTACGTGAAGCTTCTCTTCCACCTCTAGTATGAACCCTCCTCATACCACCGGCCTGAGTACTAGGACCAGCACTAGGATACTCATCGAATAACTTTCGATGTATAGGTGGATCCTACAAACAATTTTACAAAAAAATTAATCACATGACATTATATATTCTTTAAATATAAATTTGAAATAAAGTACTCACTGTAGGAACTAATGGTGGAACACCCATCTCCGTCATTCGATGATTGTTCTCCATCATTTTTTTCTTTCGTCTCTCTTCAATTGGATTCATTTCCTGCTTTTGAAAACAAATATTTAATTAATTAGAAAAAGGAAACTAATGTGTAACTCAAAAAACTATATATATGAGGGAATAGGGGGATTCATTGGTAATTTAGCTATCAATTGTTTTAGAAGACCTTGAATGGATTTAATAAATCATACAAGTTGTAATGTTCACCAAGTTAGAAATATTGTTTGACTAGGTTTGAATATAGTTCAATTCTAAATTCGAAAATGCAATTCCAATAAAACTGCAACCAATATACATTGAAACTTCACATAACGATCAAGTCAGCTAAAACATATTTGTGATCAATACTAAATCAATTTGAATATTACCAACCTTAACAACCCAACATGAAGTAAACCAAAATAATTGAGAACATGGATGAATGATTATATATATTTTCAACCTCAACTTCATGTTCACAATCAACATTGACAATTGAGCTATTGGAGTCATCAAAATAAATAAATGGATTGGTTCCAATGGAACTAGGGAAAGTGCCAACTCCATCATCACCATCATCAAAAATATATCTTGGAATTACTTCATCTATGACACCAAATTTTGGTCGAAGTTGGTCTTGGACATAAAAAATTTGTTTATCCATGGATGCCAACACATATGGTTCTTCTGTATAAAGAGTTCGAGTCATATTAATTACTCAAAATCCACAATCATCAATAAATGTGTTCTGTCTCGTCATCAAATCAAACCAATGGCATTTCATCATTATGACTTTTCCATGATAGTAATAATCCAATATTATTATTTCCTCAATGACTCCATAATAACCCACATTTTCAAATCACGGTATACTATCTTATGCAGTGGCATAAAAATCTGTTTTGGCAGTAACCATAACCCCATCATGTTGTGTTCTCGTGTTCTTTTCTCGTTCAGTGACGATAAATTAGTACCCAATGATGACAATTTATTTACAGTCCCGAACCATGGTATTAGGACCAAAAGACAAAGCTCTTATTTCCTCAGAGACAAAGTCAGCAGAAAAACTCAATACCTGCAATATGAATGACTATTAAACTTAATTAAATATTGATATAATTATTTTAAATAATAATATTTTTACCTTCAATTTTAACCAAGCATAAAACTCTTTGTTATGCAAAGTCTCCCTCCTTCTCAAAGATAAAGAATGATTAACTCTATTTATCATTGTTTTATGTTCCCTATAGATAGGAAATATGAATAGTTTAACAGATATATATGTATGATATACATATTAAATTTAGTTACCTGATATAGTCATTGAAAAAATCACAATTGAACAAAACTGTGTGATGTGCCATCTCCCACTCTTCATCGATTAATGTATTCAATGTATATGATCCAGGAATTCCTCGTGTTTGAGGAAGTGATGGAAAACAAGGTTCAATTTTCTCATACTGTTCTTCTTCATTTCGCATTGGTATTTTCATTCTTGTAGTAATATCAGACAAATACATTGAGCATAAATCCATACATTCTTGAGTCAAGTAACCATTCACGATAGAACTTTCGGGATGATTCCTATTTCGGACATAAGACTTTAATGTGTATATATTTATTTTATTTGGAAACATACAACGAAAAAAATAGGTCCTCCGAGATGTATTTCAGCGGGAATATGGAGATTCAGTTGCAGCATGCATGTGAAAAATGATAGAGGAAATATTTTCTCCAACTAAAAAACAATTAATGGGGCATCTGTCAGCATTTTCTGCAAGAAAGACTTGGACATTTCATAGCACAAAGATCTCTAAAAAAATGGCACAACCTAATAACAGTCACCCTTACATTATTAGACAAAAGATAATGGATTTCTATTGGAAGCAACTCATGCAGTATAATGTGATAATCATGAGTCTTCAAAGATTTTAGCATCAACTCTATTATGTTGACCCATTTAGATATGTTTCTTGAATAGCCACCAGGAAATCTAATAGTCTCTAATACTTCCAGAAAATGTTTTTTTTCATAGGTGTCATCACATAATAAGCACATGGATGTTTCCATTTATTTTCACTAATACGCACAGGATGCAATTCTGGTCTGACTCCCCAATCCACCAAGTCACGCCGAGATCGTAAATCATCTTTTGTCTTCCCCTTAACATTTAGATGAATCGAAATCAATATTTAGCTTATATTATTTTAAATATGCATTATGTCTAAGAAATGATGTAACAAATTGGTAGACTTATAAGGCAAATAAAAAAAGATACTCATCTTCCTCCAATTGTAACAGGTTTCAATAGAAACATTATTTCTCTTTCCAGATTTCATTTGAACCTTCCCGAATGAAAAACTGAGATCTTTCAATTCATTAAGCACATCAGTTCCAGACATACTCTGAGGTGGATCATCGGTCTCTATGGTATTATCAAATCTTCAACGATTCATTCTATATGGATGATCCTTTGGAAAGAATCGTCGATGTCTCATAAAACTGAAACTACAGTGATGTTTCAGTATTATGGATCATGTATTCTTCATACAAAATGGACATGACAGTTTTCCCTTCGTGCTCCATCTAGAAATCATTGCATAAGCTGGAAAATGATTGATCATCCACAGATGCGTAGCACGCATCTGAAATATGTCTTTCGAACATGCATCGTATGTGCGCACACCCAAATCCCAAAGAAGTTTCAACTCTTATTAAAGGTTTCATGTATACATCAATATAAATGTCGAGATAAGAAGGAACAGATATGATTATACTCATGAAAGTGAAAGGTTTTTTCATACACAACCATGGGGGAAGATTATAAATGTGTATAAAAACTGTCCATGTGTTGTGCGAAGCAAGAATCTGCCCAAACAGATTAAAACCGTTGCATTAAAGACCCAGCCTCACATTACGCACGTCAGATGAAAAATCAGGATGTCGAGCATCAAATATCTTCCATGAAAATCTATTTTTAGGATTAACCAACTCATCATTAGTCTTCTTTCTCTCGGTATCATTCCATCTCATTTTTATTGACATGTCATCAGACATAAAAAGATTCTAGAGTCTAGGGATCAATGGAAAGTGCCACATTACTTTTTGTGGAACGTTGGATGGTGTTCCATCAGATTTTGACTTCCAGCGGGATGTCCCACATTTTTTACAATCATTTTGTTCAGTGGTTTCCTCACAGAATAAACTAAAATCTTTCGGGAAAGCACAGATTTTGTTTCTTGAAAATCCAAGTTCTTCAACTAACGTCCATTCCATATAGTGGTTTGATTTAATATCTACATCATCTAGAAGTAAATCCTTCAAGAGGGTAAAAATGTAATTAATTGTTGCATTAGAAATCCCATACATAGATTTCCTATAAAACAATCTAATAAAAATTTCCAGCTTTTTCATTTTAACACATTGTCAATATACTGGAGTCATGGCAGCATAATTCAATTTTTTCACCATATCAATATCATCATTTTCACTAGATGCATCATCTGTCCTCATATCTAATCCTTCGTGAGTCAAAATCCTTTCTTTTTCATGATGAGGAATAAACGGAAACCGATCATGTAACAAATTCTCCATTACAGTCCTTTCATTTCGATCATCACCAATTTGAGATTTCATTTTCTCCCCTTTGTGATACCACAGAAAGTAGTTTTCTAGAAAACCATATTTTGTTATGTGGTATCTATCTTCTTCATGGCTTAACCAAGGTCTACAAACACAATTGGAACATGGGCAGTGTATGTGACCACTATCTGAAGCATTGTGAAATGAGAAATCTATAAAGCTCTCCAAATTATTTTGAAAATCATTTGAGATCCGATCAAATTCAAACATCCAACTTCTATCTATTCTGTAAAAAGAATTTATATAATTCAATTTGTAATAAAAAATTCAATAGGATTTAACTTTAATAGAAAATACATTTAAGTAAATGATAAAGGAAGAAGTTTCTAGTTGATGTAGTGAACTATTAAAATAATGTAAAGAAAAAGTAACCAAAAATTAAATTAAAATTTATCTATATTCATTTTCATTAGGTCTATAAGAGGCACATGCCTCAGGTCCCATTATGTGTTATAGGCATCCCAAATCATTCTCTCATGTTCAATAACTCATTATTGGCACCTCTATGGCTATACCTTTCATTACCCAATTACTTCCCCAAGTCAAGTGCACCCCATGGGTGAATAAATTTTAGGCTTCTACACTAATAGGTTGTTCATGGATTGTAAAAAATATTTAATTTCATAAAATATAGATAAAAACATTTATTTTTAAATTTGAGATCAATAATAAAGTATGTCAATGATAAGAACATTATTAAACTTGTGACTTATCTAACATTTTTATGGATGTCTACACATGCCAGCATGGATAGTGAAAAGCACGCCACCCTCATAAAAGTGAGTATTGGCCAAGACGGACACATAGTATAAAACGTACAATGAGAAACATATTTAATTTACCCAAAAGTTATATTAGTACAGTCATCTTGGGGGAAATTGAATATATGATCCTGGTTAACTAATGAATTATAAAGCTCGTATTATATAAATTGGACACTATCTGAGGTAAGAAATCGTGTGAGGATGGGTATACATCATTCAATTTCTTACATGCTAGTGATAATGGAGGCTTGAATTAATGACTTGAGTTCACTGATTAAATGAGAGTAGAAGTTGCATAGGCTGTGTAAATAGAATGGTTAAATAAGGGTAGAGGTTGCATACACTGTGCATGGTGGGGTAGTCTCATCCAATTTAGAAAATAAAATAAATTCCATCATAGGTATCAATAAGAAACATCAGCATCAAAAGAAATGCTAAATAAAAAGGAATAAAAACATCAAACACTTTTTCTATTATCACACCAAAAAATGATCACAAATGTCCCTATACATTTTCATACTTCTATAATTTATAGAGAGTTTATAGTTATGAGATTCATCCACCTGCACACCCTCCCCACCCCACTTGGACAGCCCTACCCCCACCCCACTTGGACAACCTAGCCCCCCCCCCCACCCCACTTGGACAGCCCTACACCCACCCCACTTGGACAGCCCTACCCCACTCCACTTGGACAACCCAGCCCCCCCCCCACCCCACTTGGACATCCCTACTCCCACCGCACATGGACAAACCAGCCCCCCTACCCCACTTGGACATCCCTACCCCCACCCCACTTGGAAAAACTAGCCCCCCCCCCCCCACCCCACATGGACAACCCTACCCCCACCCCACTTGGACAGCCCTACCCCCACCCCACTTAGAGAACCCAGCCCCCCCCCCCCCCCCACTTGAACATCCCTACCCCCACCCCACTTGGACAACCCATCCCCCCCACCCCACATGGACAGCCCTACCCCTACCCCACATGGACTCCCCCCCCCCCACTTGGACAACCCCCCCCCCCCCCACTTGGAAATCCCTACCCCCACCCCACATGGACAGCCCAGCCCCCCCCCCCCACCCCACTTGGACAGCCCTACCCCCACCCCACTGGGACAACCCTACCCCCACCCCACTCGGACAAACCCTACCCCCACCCCACTTGGACAACCCAGCCCCCCCCCCCCACTTGGACAGCCCTACCCCCACCCCACTTGGATAACCCAGCCCCCCCCCCCCACCCACTTGGACATCCCCTACCCCCACCCCACTTGGACACCCTTCCTGGACACCCTCCACCTCCCCACCTTCACACCCTCCCCCACCCAAAACAGCCCTACCCCCACCCCCATTTTAGACAACCCATCCCCCTCCCCCACCCTACCTAGACATCCCTCCCCCACCCCACTTGGATAACCCTCGACATCCTCCACAAAGCCATCTTCACAACCTCCCCCACCCCAAATTGAAACCGAAATTCATCCAAATCAAAACATAAAACAAAAATTAATAGATTCATAGATCCAAATCAAAACAGAAAACAAAAAATCAATAGAATCATACCAACAAAACAATTGATAGAACATACTGATTTGTATTTTTGAACAAGAAAATTGTTGATTGAAGAGGATGGAAGGAGTTTGGGAATGTGGGTAATGAGATACCTTCTGGAGAGATAGTGAGCTATGGTAGTCGCACGTTGGTAGGGAATTGGGGGTTCTCTGTATTTGGAGGAAAACATTCCCAGCAGTTTTAAAAAACTGTTGGTAAAGTTATTCTTTACCAAGGGTTTTGTATAACCGTTTGTGAAGGATGTTAAAAATAGTGATTTCTAAATTGTTTAAGGAAACTGTTTAGAATAAGTGTTCTAATGGGAGATTTCCCAACGGTTTCCTTAAACCGTTGGGAAAAATGAACTATGCCAACGGTTTTCTCAAACCGTTGGTATGAAAGTGTTGGTATATCCCACCATTCCAGTAGTGTCTTTCCACCTGATCCCAGAGCTCATTGTGGTCCTCCTGGGGGTGGTGATGGTAGTACCTCGAACCGTCACCCCCCACTTGCCGCTTGGCCTGCTCCCCTACCATGTCCACCAACCTGCAGACCTCCTCGCTCTAACCTCTGTCATTATCTCGATTGTCCCTCGACCATCTACTGGTCATTCCGTGTGGGGATTCAGACAGTCATGAGCCATGTTCCCCTGTCCACTGAAAGAGTTAAAAATTCTAGTCGTTGGATGACCTCCTCTACCCCAAGAGCTCCAAACCTCCATGTCTGCATCCTAGGGTCCTCCTATAGAAGGTTTGGCTAGTTTGGGGCTATGTTCCATCTACCTATTGACTATTGTAGACGAATCACCCATCTATCATCTGATGGTGGCCCTAAACTATTGGTGCCTTCTCGTATAGGATGCTCTCCACTAGTAGGGATCTCTCTAGCACTCAAGCTAGCATCGGAATGCTGATTGAAATCATATACGCCCGGATTTCCCATCAGATCATGTGCTCAAATGTCTAGGCCCTAAATAAATGGTCTTGTACCATGTCAGTGGAGTATTGGGATAGGTCGGTAAACCTCATTGAGTACTGGGGCCACAGTCAGGATGCCCTGCTGCAGGTGCTGTAACTCAAGAATATGTGATGAGCATAGTTTTGCTGGTACGAATTCTTCCCTAAAGAGGCTCTTGAATTCTGTCCAAAAAGGGTTTCCTCCTCATGTGTCTAGAGCGTCAAGCTCCACCACATCCCTACCATTAACTAAAAAAAGGCTAGCGGCTAGAACTACCATCTAATCTATCAGTGTCTGTACTAGGAAAAAAACTCAAGTAACTACCTCCCTTCAATCCTCAGCTACCTATGGATCTTTCTCACCTCAAACCCTCAGAGGCTTCTATCTCTAGATCTCATGTAGCACACTCAGTAGACGTGAGTTTTCCACTAGTAGGGCTAGAAGAAACTGCTACTCTTTGGGCAGTGGTGTTGCTGGTACACCACCTGAAGGTGTTGACACTGTCATTGGTCCCTACACCAACGCCTCAATGCTCTGTGGTCCATCTTCATGATCTCTCACTGGAATCCGGGATGGAAATATTTGGGGGGGGGAACCTGTAGAGAAACATATTCTCTACAGTCAATATGTTATACCTAGTGATATGACACAAAAGGTATTAAGATAAAAACAATTCCAAAACACATGCAACTAGTGTTTTCATGTACATAGTCGAAAAACAGATTTCAGGGTCCTAGTGTATGGAAAAATTGTCTTCTACACCAACAATGGACTCCCTGAACTGAAATCCGAACTCTAAACACTAAACACTATTGGATGCTTCTAAAATATATGCTCTTAGTTATTTTTGAAAACCAACCACCCTTTTATACCACTTTGTCACCACCCATCCCCTGGGGCCAGTTTTGTGACTACCCCAAGCCCGCCTTCCATAGGCCAGGGGATGGTGACTAATACTAGAAAGTAATATCCCCAAAAAAGGGAAGCCATTGCCTTAAAACCTGTACAAACATGCCTAAAAACATCCCAAAACACTGAAAGGGGGAAAATTATACCATTAAAACAAGGCTGAGTGCAAGTACAAGTGAAAGTATGTGGGCCAGAATACAAACCCAACAAGGAAATGAAAACACCAAAGCACAAAAATAAACACTAATGGAAATACATGAAAACCCCACCTAATAATGAGTTTAGTGAAGCTTCTTGAAGATGATGTTTTATGTCATGTCTTGTCAGTCCTATGGGGCCCCACCTGGTTCTAGGCCACTAAGTCCACTATCGTGGAATCCGTCAGTCTCGTCCCCATGAGTACCTTTGTTGAAATGTCAATCATCTGCACTAGACCCAACAAGTTTGGGTGAATCCCTTTAACGGGTGTGTATAACAATACTCAGTAGGGACCTCGAGACCTCGAAGGTCTCTCAGAAATCCACGAAGGAAAACACCACAAAGCAAATACCACAGTGGTAATACCACCAAGAAAGATCTCAAACACATAGCACAAAGTAAAAGACATAGCTCACACTAGTTATGAAAAATATACAGAGGTAAATATTATTAGTCATAAATCATGATTATATTATTCTATTAAGAGGTTCTGATGATGATTCGTATAGGGTCGTTAGGTGTTGACCAAAAGAGACTCACAAGGTGTTGACCTAGAGAGGATCTCTATGTGCTGACCCACATGGGACCGCTAGGTGATGACCCCAAGAGTATTGCTATGTGCTAACCCAAAGAGGATCTCTAGGTGGTGACCCATAGAGGATTTCTAGGTTTTGACCCACAGAGGATTTCAAGGTTCCGACCCACACATTATCGCATTTCTTATGAGCCAATGGATTCTAGCACATAGCACACTTGATTTCCATAGGATCCTTTCCTCAAGCCATATTTTGTACCTAAACTTCCACTAATTCCAACATAGAATATCTCCAAAGGACTATTTCATTGTATGGGTCCCAATGCAATAGATGGTACATCGATCGGATGCCTGGTTTGTAAGTTATGGGATTTTTAGTAAAAGGGGTCTTGTTGGATTTGAGTCTGATCCAACCCAGATGAACTCCAACTTCTTTCAACACTCAATTAGATTATATAAAATGTACCTCACCATCTCAAGGGTCTCAAATCCCCTGATTTCGCGTCAATTAGACATGCATTTTTCAAGATAATGGTGTTTTAGTAAACAGGGGGTCGATTGTGTCTGGGCCCGGTCCGATCTGGTCGGACCGACCCGACCAACCCGGCCCGAGGGTTCCAGATACCCCTAATTCAATAATATGGAATTGAAATGACCCAGTTTAGGTCAAGGTTGGTTTGGTCTAGCTTGGCCAGTGGGATAGGCCCAATGGGCCTCGCAGGACCCGACCCGGTTTGGCTGAGGGTCTAGCCCACCGGGTCGCCCAGTAAGCCGATCTCATCTGAACCGGCCCGTAGGGCGTAGGTTCAACCTATCCGCTAGTTGGGGTGCAGCCCATAGGCATGGATCTGGCCTAGCCATTGGCAGTTGCATGGCCTACTAGCTGAAGAACGGTCGTGCACTGCGGTCGTTGGGGTGCTCCTGGGACACGGCTTCCAGTCACATCCGGCCTCCATTGGCCCACCGCGGTGTGAAGCCGTCCTCTAGCCACAGTTGACAGACCCTAGCTCAGTGTATCTAGATGGCCCAGACGTGGGCCACCCCCCTCTACGGGGTTCTGACGGGTGCACCACCGCCATCCGCCCGCAGCTGCTGGTGCACCGGAGGTACCTTTGACGGACCACCGGAGATGCTCCGGTGGTCTGTTTCTCGAACTGATTATGTCTACAGAAACGTTAGGTCATCACCTTCAATACGATAGCCTCAAACTCAGTTTGTCACTATCTCAAGAAATCATCCACGAATAACGCACAATAAACCACTATGAAATAGGGTATGGGACTTGTTCGTGTCGGACCGTGCCCTCTGTGTTATAGTTTAAGCATGCAGGAATGTATTAACCACATAGTAAGAGTAAAACCCCAATTCAATCCCCACACAAATATCAACCCACAAGAATGAGTGATTCTTGAATCAATCTGTTAATCAGTTGGTCTATGTTCGTTGTTAATTTTAAAGAACAAGGAATGAGTAATCAAATGGTTAAAACACATAAACCACTACCTCATTTATATTTGATATTGTAACATCCCGACCCAGTTCACCTCTAAGACGGTGGTTGGACCGGTCAGTCACATAACCTCAAGCACATCTCCCCGAATACTAGAGGCTACCGAATTGCAGCGAGGGACCTTTTTGTGTCTGTGGGGGAGACTATGTCCTCATAGGTAATAGATAAAATCATAGAGGAAGTAAACAACAACAAATAGTAAGTAGTGGAAGAATGTGAATAAATAAACTATAGTAGAAGCAATGTAAATAATCCAAATGAATAATAAAAACCAATTGCAGATACTCACAAAAGAGTGTCATGCCAGGATATGAGTCTAAACTAAAAGTATGGAAAACAGAACTCAAACACACAGTCAACAAAAAGAAAAGACAAAAGCAACAACTGCATCGCGAGCAAGGCCCGGTACTCTGCCCCAGTCTCCATCCAAAGCAGTAGTGAACATTCAACCATCAGAAGCATCATGCTTCCCCTTGAAAATACCTACGAGCATGTAATCTACTCGGGTGTTGATGACACCCGAGAAGGGTGTGACATAAAATCCCAGTAGGTTGGCACCCACGATGTCTAAACCTCTCTATTTCGTGAAAAAATAAAAATTCCATGTGCCATTACATAACCATTTCAAATAAATTAATTGCAGTGTAATGAAATAAATAAGTCATCCTGGGTCCAAAATGGCACTCATGCCTAGTCACCGGCTTCAGCCTAAGCTTGTAGTCTGAAAGGGTAACTATCAGCAGAAATGCACAAACACATGTATATATATATATATAACTAAGAAATCAAGGTAAAACTAGGAAAAATTATACCCCAAGCTTGTGCTTTAACTTGGGGTTCAAGTCTAGTGTCAAGGAGACACACTTCCACATATCAGGGGAAATATCTAAATTCTCAAGAGACTCAATTAGCAATAACATAAACCTTAGGTGTATCATTATTTAAGGTTCATGATGAGATTTGGATTCTGAGCCCGCCCTGAAGGTATCGCTATGGAACATACATCAATTAATCCAATGTCACTGAGCCCATCCAAGACAATATATCGAAAGGCCAAGTATCACCTGAGGAATGGCTTTACCCTGAGTCTTCCATGGTCTCGAAAAAAGGGGTCGAGTGTCATTTGCGGTTGGCTTAGCCACATTTCCAATGGATCTGTCCCAATGGGCCCTTTTGGAATAGGTATCACTCAAAAATATTAGAAAGTCCGGCGAAGTCTCGGTCCGGCAAAGCCAACAACACCACCCCCTAACACATAAAGGTAAATCATCAGTAACGGAGGATCTAAGCGTGGCCCTTAATATAGGACCCACCTCCCTTCCCCACTCTGAATTTAATTAAAGTTTTCACAATAGCGGAGATGACATAGACAACATATAAAGCCGCATCATGAAAATTAACCAGATACACCCATGCATCACAAGGCATAAATCTAATAGTACAACATAAAAATTTTCTATGAAATATACATATCATATCAACCTCAGTGGATAATGCACATTTAAATAATAATAAGTTCAACAAAATAATTTTCAATGATTCAACAATTTTTAGTTCATGTTAAAGCAACTTCTTATTTAATTTAATTACAATAAAATGTTTCTTCGCAAAAAATGAAATTCCTTAAACAATAAACTCAGCTAATGGAAGAATACACTGATCATGTCGGCACACCCAAAGGGGTGTCCAACTTTGATGCAATAATTCAAACAACTAATCATTTAATTTGAAAACAATAAAAAGGGTTTGCGAAATACCCATAGCTAATTAAATTAATAACCTGGCTAATGGAGAAATATGCCGACTATGTCGGCACACCCAAAGGGGTATCCGATCTTGTTTCAAACATTCAGAAAAATTCATTTAAGATGATTAAGGCTACCACAATTAAACAGAACTATTAAAATAATGAAAATCGGTAAAATTACACTAAGTCGGTAGGCACCGACCAACGGCACAATAGCTCATTTTTTATAAATCAAAATAAAATGGAGAGAAAGTGCGTAGGAACAATACCTTGTAGTCATAGGTGACTCTAAGATATATATTAGACATTGATTTGACCTAAAATGGATGAAAATGAAGGATTTTAGAAAAACTACAAATTAAGGTAAGAATCTTCCGTAATGAATTGCGCACAGAATACTCAACGGAATCAAATGATTAAACTTTCTCATCGTTATCACTTTTCTAAGGTTTACTGGGCACTTAACGATAAAGGAATCAGACATAAGACAGAGGATCAGAGGCCTTCCGAATGGGATGCTGGTTTATGTAATGGGTTTGAGGGGTGCGACGTGATGAGTGGGAGAGGGATAGAGGAGAGGAAAATAAGAAAGAAAATAAATAAAAAGAAAAGAAAATTAAGATAAAGGTAAAATATAATAAAAAAATGAAGAAAAAAAAATTAAATTAAAAAAAATAATGGAATGGAAAATAATAAAAATAATTAAAAACAGGAATCCCCCATTTTAATTATTTTCATTTTTCTTGTAAACCTCTCTTTATTTTATTTCATAATTTCTTCTTATCCTTTCTTGTTTTCTTTTTGATCTTATTTAAATCTCTTATTACTCTTTTAAAATCATTAATTAATTATTTAAAACCTGAAAACCGTGCCAAAGTGTGATGTGAAATTTTTCATGAAATATCTATAATTATTTAAATTAAATAAAAATCTTCCCGGGACCTGCAGTGAGGTGCACAGGCACACCCCCTAGTCGCTTAATTAATTAGACTACAATAAAGTAAAAAACCGTCTGTACCTGATTATGTTCGGGACATTACAGATATCGAAAAATTCACCCTCAAGGTATCAAGATATCGATGTCTCTTTCATCTCTATTCTTTGAGGAATGTCGATGATGATGATGTCATGTTGGCATTCTTTATTCTTCGTTGAAGAGGAAAACTTTCAGCGGTTCCTCATAGAGTCTCTTCACATTAATTCCCCAGTCTCCCACTTGATGGTTTAATAAAAAAATCAGGTCGTGATGTTTCTGTTATGCTGTTTCATTTATGAAATTGTATCATTTTTTACAGTTACTTTATTGTTTATTTACACTGCGTGATATGAGATATTAATGAGCTCCATTAATGCGCCTTGTCGCCACCTAGTCGCTACACCGCAGCATTTCCATCTTCCACCCAATGGTGATAAATGAAATAAAATAATTATTTTAAATTATTTTATTATTTTTCTCAAAAATTACAAAAAATAACATTTCCACTCAACCCATTTCGGCTGAAGTTATATCATTTTTAGCCAAATCACAGAATTCCATGTCCAGCAGTACCCTCATATTATTGATCCATGCACTGGTTTATAAGAAAGAAAATAATGCGCGCATGTTTACCTAACATACTATACAAAACATTCAAAAATCTATTTTGGGCTCATTGGGCCTTAGAATCACGTGTCATCAGAGTGTCCAGTCTCAAAATAATTCTATATAATTTAAAAAACAATTACATGGAATTTTAGGGACATTACAAAACAGACATTTTCCTCATTATGTATGAATACCATAGACTCATTTCCTATCCTTATATTAGGATATATAAATCTTTACCCAATTCATTGGATATATATATATAGGTCCCACCAATCACATAATAAAATCATAAAACTAGCATCAAATCATGACCCATAAAAATATATTGGTTTCATAAACATTATATCATAACACATGAAATTAAAATCGTATTATAATAATTTTATAATTTCATTACCTAGGGAAAAGATATAGGGCGTATAATAATTTCATCAAATAATAACCATGGAAAAGAAATTAATTTTAAAAGAATATAACCAGTGGGAGAGAAACGGGTGTTAGAAACATCATTCCATCAAAAAAACCACTCTATAATGAATATTAATGGAATTAAATATTATTTCACTAGTAAAGAAAAAACCATAACAAAGTATATCATCCTATATGGAGAAGTGTTTTGAAATATCACATGAAACAATTCATAATTAAAATTTACCTTCATTTGAAAATACTTCTTATAAAATCATTCTAAAAATCATTTTTTCATAATGAATTATTTACAATTTCATTTAAATCATTTCTTTAGGAAAATGTATCTCATTATTTAAAAAAATATTCTTAAATCATAAATAATATATAAATTTTTTTCCCATTAAAATATATTTAAAAAAATATAAATAATGATTGAAATCTTCAAAATAATTTTCTTTGAAAACAATATTTTGAAAACATATAAATGATGATTTGAAAATTATTGAAAACCATTTTTATATATAAATAATTTTTCAAGAAAAATTCATTGAAAAATATTATAAAATCAAAAAATTATCAATATATTAGGAAAGAAATTTTCTTTAAAAATAACCTTTAAAACCTTCAATGTAAATTTTAAATAAATTATGCCCACAATGGCGAGTAAATTTTTACATGCCGATAATTCCTTTTGTATCAATAAAAAAGTTCAGAAAATCACATTGATTGGAAAATGACAAGGTAATTAATTTTAAAACCATTTTTTTAATAAACACTAAAAAATGGGTTATAATTTCTTTTAAAAATAATTTTGTAATACTAAGACTTTTATGAAAACATTTTCCTTTGAAAAATAAATATTTTGAAAGAAAACATATTTTAGGGCGAAAAAAGATATAATTTTAGATTTTCATTAAAACGTTTTCTTAATTATCTTACATAATAAAAAGTGAAAATATAGTACCACTTCATTAAAATATATTTAATTAAAAGAGGAAAATAGAATTCAAGAAAGTACTTGATAGATGGATCTGAAGATTTCATCAATGGAATCATAATCACATATAGTTCAGATAAATGATGGGATTATTGAACAAAACATTTTCCACTTTGTTAAATTTGATTCATAACACCCAAGAATTAATAAAATTGCATGAGCCATAAAATATCATTAAAGTAATTAGATTCATCATAAAAAAAGTCAAAGGTAATTTTATATGCCTCGTACAAAAACATAGCTTCATAAAATTTCATGTATATCTTCGAAGGAATACTGAGACAAAATTGTGTTACTAATTTGGTAAATTTTGAACCAGAAACACCACTAAAGATATATCATAATATGGATATGTAAAACACTATAAAATTAAAAATAATTTTCAAAGAATACATTCATGGGATATATATGCAACCTAGAAAATAAATAAGTGGTGAACATGGAATGTATTTCATAGATGTAAAGAGTGAGATGAGAAAACCCTTACCTTATGTATTTACTTTATTCGTACGAATTAAAAGATATTTTATAATAAATATAATTTTATTATAATTATACCATAGAACAATATTATTATATCTAATAACATATATTATTTTACTGTGACATTATTTTATCCTTTTGTTAACAACTTCATACTAATGTTACTATTCAGGTAATATCCGCTTTATTTTTCATATATTTTTTGGATTGTTATTCATGATTATATCACATAGATCATTGATTACTTATTTAACTAATTTAAAACAAGATATAAATATCATATATATTATGTATATATGTATTTATAATAAACTCTTAAATATATAAATATGAATTGTAACTTATCCTCTATGGAGACAGTATGTCGTACGCACGCATAAACATTGCTTCCATTTTATTATCGTATTGAAAGAAAGAAAGAAAATGAAATATATGTGTTTTTTAGTAATTTAATTTTAGTATAATTATTATATCATATTTATCATATAATTCCACTAAGTCCATCCTTAATAAATACTATATAATGTTTCAAAAAATCGCATCATGTTGAGAAGGCGGTTGTACATACTTCCCCGAACAAAATTATCATATTTACAAAAAACATAATGCAAATTATTTTTATGATATATAATAAATTTGGAATAAATAAATAAATAATAAATATCATATATATCATATAAAAAATAGTTTCTATTATAACTCCAAACCATGAGAGGTGTAAGGGAAAAAAACAATATAATTTCTTAAGGTGGTAGTTCTCCATACAGAAGAACGGTATGTTCATTGCCCATTATGTTGAAGTGTGTGTAAGTGTATGTTTAACTATTAGAATAAAAAAATATAATTATATTAATAATTATTTTTATTTTATATAATAATTTAATTATAATATTTGAGGGGTGGATAATGAAAATAAAACAAAAGATATTGGGGAAGGATTTTACCACTTCTCTGGGAATCCCCTGTTGGATTGCACGAAAGGGATTCCTTGGATCGTTTTTGCCCAAATGAGAGAATTCTAGGATACATTTAAGGATGTTTTGAGGATATATATGTAATTTTTTTCTTATCCAAAGTTCTTTAGTAGTGTAAATATGTGGGAGGGGTAATTACCTTTTTATAGTGTAGGAGGAGTGGCATTCTTATAAATTTTTTATAATGGAATTTTACAGATGTTTTTTTTGTAAAGTGGATCCAATAATGGTTGAAAACATAGAAAATATATTATAGGGTGGATATATAAACATAAAATTTATTTCATACAAGTTGATAGGTCATTTTTTTCTTATGTTTAAAGATTAGTCCTTTCTGAAGCTACTTTGTCTCTTAATCATTGTAATTAATTTTAATTGATTTCACTAATACTTGGGGTAAAAACTAATTTTACCTAATTAGACATTATTAATTATCATTATAAAAAATATGGAATAAATTTTGACAAAATAGAATCAAATAATTGGTAAAAATTAATTATATGTAGTCTTATAGATGTGTCAGGGTAGTGGGTTTTTAAATAAAAAATGATTAAAATTTTATGGTGTTTTTATATCCAATTTCAATGTGAAATTAGTTCAAATTACCTCAATTATTTTGATTGATATAAAATTATTATATTTACAGTTTAAATCAAAATTAAAATAAAATTTATAAATATAAATAAAATTGAACAAATAAATTTTTTGAATTAAAATTCAGTATTTTCAAAATTCATCAAAAAATGATGTTTTTCAGAAAAATCCCAAAAAATAACCATAAATAATCATTAAAATAATAATTAAAAAGTTAATTTTATTTTAACAAATTAAATTTCTAAAATTAGTTATTACTATTTATATTACTATGCTTAATGGCTATGTTATAACTATCCACTTTAAATTTTTAATATCGAAAAATATTATTTTGTAGAAACTCAGTGTTCTGTGTAGTGAAAGGTTATATTTTTGTATCATATAATAAAAATATAACTTGGTGTATCATGTAATACATAACATCAATAAGACAATTAAATTATTCAAAAAAAGGTTCCTAAAATCTTGATGTTCTGTATTTTTATCTCTAAATATTTATCCATAGGAAACATCAGAATGTTATGGTATTTGAGGTCAATAGGATTTTTCCATGACTAAAACACTGGTTTTTTATGGTGTATCACCATTTTTCTATCATATTAATATAAATAAATTTCAAAAAAAATTCATGTTCCACTAACAAAAAACTCAACCAAAAATCATTTTTTTCTTATTCCATTACATATACATATTCAACTTCTAATATATAGAGTGAAAAAATACCACCCGATAAATTTAGATGGTATCCATACCACAAATAGATTACACAAATCTTTTGGTAGACATATGGGTATGGGATTCATGCCCAAAATCACATTTTCATACCCTTTCAACTATTTTTTGTCTTGAAATAGAAGTAATTACCTTCTATATCTATTATATAAATGGTGTTATATTCCCTATATTCCTAGTATTCTATCCTAGAAGTTACCATATACATTATTAGGAATCCTACTATATAAGAAATGTATGTTTTTGTACATTAAATCACATATTTCGAACATCTTACCGTAGAAAAAAAAAGAAAACTTTTTCTGTGTTTCTTGCCTGATCAAAAAATCTTGGTGATAAACCATTTGATAATTGGGAGTGACTAGATAGAAGTTTTTAAAGTAGAACAACTTCAGTCACTAAAACATATATAATGAAATTCAATATATAATCAATTTGAGGTATAACTACACTTCAATCTCTCATATAACCTATAATACTCATCCTAAGAATATTCTTATCAATAAATATATCCTTCATTTTAAAATCACAAGATAACTCATACATGAATTGGTGGATCCATTGGAAATCAGGATCCACCATAATCATATCAAAAACATACATGTGTATAATTATATTTTAATCATAAATAAAAAATTCTATGAGATACATTTTTCAAATATTCTTTTCAGGAAATAATTTTAAACCATAAATGCATCAAATTTCTGGGTCCGTTGCATTGGTTCATATTTCATATTATAAAGATTATATTTTATCTTACACACCATGAACATGTTAGTAAAACCGTTAAATAAATTTATTTATTGATTTAAATTTATTTATCTGAATCATATTAATATAATTATATATTTATATTCAGTTTTTATTGAAATTATTTTGTAAAAATAATTAATGAGAACATCTATATGGTATTATGTATTACTACACATGAAAAATATTATGAGAAATATACACCCATTTTTTTTAAATTCTATCTCTACTATCCTATATTTATACCACTTGATTCTATCTACTACTTCCTTAAATAGAAAATGAAACTTATAATCATGTTTTGGTTCCCTTGTGGTAAAAATATTATCTCTCAATTCATAATATAATATAAAGAATATATTTTAACATACATAACTGACAACAAATTTCAAAAATCATTGAGCGATGACACGTATGATGGGATCTCAAGGAAACCTCAATTAATTAGAAATAAGTACTTCATGTCATGAAAAAATGATTAATTTTTTTTTTCTAACTCTCGAATACCTTTGAAATACACCTTGTGATTCTACTATTTTTGATCCTATATATTATCATCCCCTTGTTCCACTAGTTCAAACATAAGAAAATTAGTATCACCACTAAAACCCTTGATAATTTAGCCATATGTTACCCATTTATTATCTTTTAGACTACTTATACTGACATATAAACTTACAATAATTGGGGTATATTCAGTACATCTATCTAAATAAACATAAGCCTAGATAGTTGAATAATTGAACTTATCTCCCCCTCTTCCTTTTTATATTCTTATTAAAATAAATATTCATTATGGAAAACATTTCTCTTTCTATCTTGTAATGATTATAATCCATGATTTAATAACAAAGGCTCTTCTTTTAATAGGGGGCATATAATGAAACATGGTATTTAGCTTAAAGTATATCCTTATACTTAGAATAATTGTGATTATGTGAAAGACTTTTAAAAATAATTAGGAGATAATTTTTTGGTTTTTCTAGTACACAATAACATGGTAATATCTAATCATGATGGTGTTGATGGACTTTACAAAACTAGGAACATTGAAAAATTGAGTTATTCTCATCAAATATCTATGGACATAGCAATATTAAACCACATGTGACGTGAAATCTCATTTAATTATTTATTCAAAATTTCAATAATTGTATTTTTATCTATTTATAGTTTTGAAATGCATAATGCATTTTATTTTATAGTATTATTTTATGCCACTACCTCTATATTCACCAATATTATCTCACCTACGACATTTAATCTTGTATCGTCTCTTCTTCCAACATTGTATTTGCAGTGATTTAAGCCGCAATAAACTTAATATTTTTAAATAATGTAATATACCACACATTTATTACTATATATGTGATTAACCTAACAAATTATAAGGAAACATTGTGAAAACAAACTAGGGTGAGACCCCGAATAATAGAATGAAAAAATTCAATTATTGGGTATTGTGGCCTCCTTCCATTCAAATTAAACAAAAAATTCCTATTTTTATTGAGTATAAAAACATAACATGATTTGATATTTGATTTATTTATCTTTTTTTACCCTTTTTTAAATTCTAATATTCTTCTCCCTTATATGATAAAGATGAAATTTCCTAAACTTTGAACTTCTAAAATTTTTCATTCCAAACACAGAACATCTTTATGATCATCATGTAAGATAAAATTTTCAATAAAAAGAACCATTCATAGAACTATTTATCCTTGGGTAATATTACATAAAATATTATAAAATCATAGTGAATATCCTTCTTCAATTAGATTTCGCATGGAAAATATATTTTTCAATAAACCTGTTATATGTTTCATTCCCATCAACCTAAGAAAGATCTAATCCAGTGTCTCAATATTAACATCACCTATTATATAAACATAAATAGCCTCTCCATAAGCCATGTATACAATTAAAAACCATCAAGGTATATAATTATCTGGGAAACCATTCTCTGATATAGAATGGAATGGATCTTTAAAATAAATAGACCATTATTGCACATTGAAATTTACTCTTAACAATAAACTACTACATATTATACATTATTTAAAGAACTAAAACTTTTGATGTTTATTATTCTACAATTTAATTTATAGTATTTTAAATATTTATAGTGATTTACTATATTCACATAGTCGAAATATTCCTGTTTGGGTGATGTAGAATTATTAACATTCTTATAATTGGACTTCTTTTTCCCTTCTAACCCAACATCTCTTTTGGTGACATATATTTACCTTTTATATTGAAATCATTTCCATTGGGAGATTTTACATCACTCTTTATGATACCATCATTCATAATTAATGTCATTAAATCCTATAACACTATGTCTAATTATCTAGTAGAATTTACAACAATCTTAACCCTTGAATCCCAACTCCCATACTATAATGATTGAGGAGAATGAAGATGAATAAAAACATTCATATCCTTATTTACGTGAATTAACATTCCATCTCATAAATAGTCACACTAATAGGAGAACTGGGATTCTATATTACTATAAGATTAACTATAAAATCTACATTATTTAGAGTACTCTTAAAAAAATTCATTATAATCACTTACTCTAAACCCCATTCAAAACATCATAAATTTGTTACCATTGTTACAATCATGGGTAATAAAAACATTAAAATTGTATTTTCTCAAATCCTCAGTAAAAGAAACATGTCAACTACACAAAATTATTAGATCATAATCCTAATTAGTAATAGTAAAAAATGAGAAATATTGGATAAAACAATCATCAAACCATTAATAATAATAACTAGACATGATTGAGTCGTAACGATCATGGAATTAGAATATAAGTCCAATGAAAGGTTATCAATGAATATACATTAATCTTATAATTGTTATTAATTAAGACATGAAATCATTCCTTATAAATAGATAATATCATTACATTATTAAGTGTATTAAAAAATTATCATATCTTTTAAATAGGACACATTTTATATAAGTTTCACAAACATAAACCTTGTAAATATTTCTGAGGAAACTCAAACATTCTCACTGTGTATGTTGGAGAACATTCAATATAGATCCAAAATTTTAATTTCAAAACAATAAAAGTATATCCACAATTTATAATTTGAAAAATACATGTATTTATATGGTATATTATCTCTTGAGATATAAAACATTAACTAATTCATTGGAGAATGATAGATGACCCCAACCATAATTTTCAATACATGTGAGTAACACTTAAAAATCAAGTAATTCACATTATCTTAATGAACTAATAGAAAGAATATTACAACCATAACTTATGAAAGTGTTATCATATAAAATGAATTTTCATACACATTATTGATTTGTAACATAAACATGTTCACCCATAGGGAGTACTAAAAAAAGAACAAATATATTGATTTATGAAACATTACTCTATTAGAAAACATGTATAAATAACATTGTGTGATGATGTGATTCCTAAGATACAAACTAAAAAAGTATTTTTCAGATTAAGGTAAACCTTCTTAATACAATACAATAAAACAAATTCCCTTAATAAGGTCTTTAAATTAATTAAGAAAAATGAACAAAAATATGAAGTAGAAATGACTCACTGATGATCCTTGAATGGAAAAGACTTTTAAATAGTTAAAAATAAATATATTGAATATCCACATCATTAAAAGGAAAAACATTATTTAAAACTAAATAAATGGGATTATAGGGATCAATGGACATAAAACAAATTTTATTTTCTAATAATTAATAGAATTTATTGTCATGAAGTAAAAATATTTGTATGGAGGAAATCCATTTAAAAGATATGGAAATATTTGTATGATAATTACATTTCATGTAAATAAAAGATTCATTAATGATTAATATGATTATTTAAATAATTATTTTCCATAAAATAAGGAGTGAAAATATTATAAGATCATATTAAGGTATAATAAATTAATATCAAAATATTATAGTTAAAAAGGTGTGATTTTGTTCAAAGGAAAAGGTAGAAGTCCAGAAAACCCCTTAAAATTATTCACTAAATATAAAAATCACAATAAACTCTTCTAAAATAAAAAAAATATCTTAATATTCTATTTTAGAAAAATATAAACATAAATTTCCCTTTATATTATTTGTTAATTATCATTTATAATGAAGATTTGGTTCTTGTTTATTTACCATCAGGTGTTAGTAACAATAAATATTCACACATACTTCATGATTTTTATTTTCATTCCCATTCATTGATAAAAAATAACTATATTCCTATATCATATGACGTACTATAATTGTTAACCTATATTTTTTTAGAAATATATTATCTCATTCCACAATTATTTTAGTAATTTTGCATTAAAATGTTATTGGGGTCATCTTATTTTTGTAATTTTTTCAACTGAGGATGATATATTCCTCATTTGATAATTACTTAATATAACCATTATATAAATTTAAAATGATCTTTATTATCGTGATATATTATAACAATTATATTTTTTATGTTCCCATAGTCATCCATGATATATTTTTATAGCATTATCTTTGTTGGCGGTTAAACTGACCCAAATATAAATATACCATAATTAATTGATTAGTATGGTTATTGAAGTGTTCCATTTAGAATTACATAAATAATAAACATTGATAATAATATTATATTATTATTTAGGTGGTGAGTCATATGTGATTTTAATTTAATAAATAATAATGAAACTAGATGAAGAACGAAATATATCACTTAGTGAAGGTAGTAATCCAAGTAATACACAATTTTTCATTTCTCAAAAATGATTTGAAAATAATGGGGATTATAATTTTCCCCATCCCAATAATTATAAAATTATATATTTCAAATTTATTCTTTAATTCCATATTTATCACCAGTGAAGAGAGGTAGTGGTGAAAAATAGAAGATGTCACTTCGTGGTGGAAGTATTCCAAAAAAACACATGATTGACATTATTTTGTCTTTATATGTTGATGAGATGGAATAACAAATGAGTTTTATATTTTTATAATAATAACTATTTATGATAATGAAGTATTTTATATTATATTTATATTATTATTATTGGTATATAAATTAATATTTATGAAGAAAAGTTCATGGATTATATAATACTCATGTTGGGTCCATGAATTTTTATAGAATGTATCATATTAAATAATTAGATTATTATGAATTAAAGAGACTGTGGGATAAGTGATGTGATTGGTATTTCTAGGATATAGAAAGTAGAATTTTTTTAAAGAAAATTCTCAACGTAAAGAGGATAATTTAATTGATGGAAGTTATTTCCTTTTATAAGTAAGGATAATCGGGATTTTTTCAATATCCTATACATAACCATTTTTTGAGATATAGTGTTTAATTTTTTCATTCTATGAGTGTTCTTTTGATGGATTTCATGATCAGTTAAATTGTATATAGTATTGGAAGTTCAAATAAAATGAAAAAAAAAATCTCAAGAATTGAAATTATAAGTTATTAATGAACATTTATAAGTATAAATGGTCTTATACATAATTTGGTCATATGTTATGAGGGTGATACATTAGTTAAAACATTAATGAAAATGATTTAATTTATTTTGGTAGTTTTTCTAGTCATCCTAAAAATATATAATTTTATTTAATATTATTCTTATAAATTGGTTTTAGAACATTATATGAATTATAATATGTATAATAAAGTATTATTTAAGAATAATGTAAATTTATAACCTTACTTGAATTCAGTAATTGAAAATGAAAATGCTTTGTCAATGATATTACTAAGTCAAAACATCACAGATGACGTTTTAATTTTTAGAATAAAAGGTAAAGGATAAGAGGTTTTATAATGGATCTTACATTAACGCAATGTAATTATATTATGTATAATATACTAGAGTTATCATTTCACAAGGATAATGGTATGTGAGTATAAGAAAAGAAATGAAATGAAACTAAATTTAAAATAAAATAAATTAAAACAAGATAGGATCTTACCACTTGAATTTATTCTCCCTTTAAAACCTCCTTGAGGCACTTGGTTTCGGACTTTTATTGATCCAAAAATATCCCAGACATGGGTAAGATTCTTGGTAATAGTATTTGGTAGAATTTGGACAAGCTTAATGTCTTGTAAGGTGCGAGGAGAAGAGGTTGGGTGGGTGGTAATTATAATGGGAGGAGAGGGGAATTTTTTATTTTATTTTTAACTCAAGAATATCGATAGTGTTGATCCTTATCATTAAATAAAATAAATAATGAAGGATATTTCTAGATTAGGTTGCTTACATTTTCCAGACTTCATCCATGACTCAATAAACCATTTTTTATCTTATATTATATCATATTTAATTATCTAATAAAAATTCAACTATTTTAGAAAAATCCCAAAAAATCAACTGAATTTTTTAATTCGTTGAATTCAAAAAATGGACTCTATTTTATGGAAATAGTTTTCTAAATATGATATATTCATTTTTTATTTAAAATCATTATTTATTCACAAATAATACTTTGAATATTATAACGTATTTTATGAAACATTTAAAAATTAATTAAAGACTCATAAAATTATATTATAACCATAATTCCAAAAAAATATTAATTTAAGGATATTTTTTTTGAAAAAAATCTTTTAAATCAATCTATTTATTATACAGTTGGAAATAAACAAATATTTTTTATGAAAATACAATTTATCAATATATCATTTCAATAATTTATTTACATATTCCAAAATATAAATATATTATATATTCAATCATAAGATACATAGTTTTTTTAATACCTTCATATGTGAGGTTAATATTCTATTGGCTGGTTTACTATGACTTATTGAAAAATTACTATTACAACGATCAAGTGACTATTGAATAATTATTGGTTCCTTAAATTCTATAAATACATATTATTTCATTGATTCTTCATTTATAACGTTTTTATTATGTTCTATATGTAATTTAAAGGTGATTTATAGTGTTAAAAACTTTTGAAAAGGGAAATTTCAAAGGTATAATTCTATGGCATTACATTCTTCCCCCTTACGAAATTGCACCATAGATATTTAATTTTACATAATATGGTGAAAAAAAGTGAGGATTTATCTCCTTCATCACTTCATCTAGTTCACATGTGGACTCTTCATACATATGGTTCCTCCATTGTACTTTAACCAGGTGAGTAGTCTTGTTGCTCACATATTTCTCTCTGTAGTCCAAGATATTAATTGGCTTATCTTCATACATTAGGTCATTCACTAGTTGAACTACCACTGGATTCAGTACTTTTGATGAATTTGGTCAGTATTTACTCAGGAAGGATACATTGAATACATCTAAAACATGATACATAGTAAGTGGAAGTGCAAGTCGATAGGCCATGGACCCGACATCATCTAGAATCACAAATGGGTCGATGTACTTGTGACTTATCTTTGATTTCTTCACAAATTGCATTATATTATTCTATATACATATGTAGAGTAATATCATGTCTATATCCTTAAACTCTATGTCCCATCAACAATTATCTACATAGCTCTTCTATCAATATTTGGGTACTATGATGTGCTACTGAATGATTTTCACCTTTTCAACCTTTTCTTCAACCATTTTAGTTCCTAGAATCTTACCTTCACCAACTTCATCCTATCATGCTAGTTTTCTATATCTTTAACCATAAATGGATTCATGTGGAGCCATTTTCATGATTAATTGGAAACAGTTGTTGTAATAGAATTCGACTAGGGGTTGATGTTGGTTATATTATCCTTTGATGTCCCTAGAACATTCTATCAACCTGTCTTCTAGTGTCTAAATAGTCCACCCAGACTAGCCATTAGTTTGAGGATGAGAGTTCATACTGAATATCGTCTTAGTGTTTATATCATGCTGGATATTTTACTAGAACTTGGTGGTCAATCTAATATCATGATCGGATACAATTAATAGTGGTAATCAATGCATCTTCGTCACTTCTTTGATTTATATTCATGAAAATTGGTCGAGTGATAAGTCCTCTTTACTAGTGATAACATGAGATATCAATATAATATGATCCATAATAACCCATATAGAATTATTTTCTCTCGATGTCTTCATATTTCAGGTGAAATAGTCAATGTTGATATTTTCCCATTTTTATGTTTGCATGGGTAATGGTTGAATCATCCACTTATAATTTTTCATGTCATACTTCACTTGATAAAATACCAAGCACTATGATGTATATTTAATGATCACCTTATTCATATTTTCTAACCAATAGTTCTCTTGGAGATCTTGATGCATCTTATTCCACCTAGGTGAATGTATAAGGTTTGAGTTAAATCCAATCCATAGATATTTGACATGAGTATGTGCTCCATCCAATCCATTAAATGATACCTCCTTCATCCATAATTCACATTTACTATACTTTTCCTACAGTTTCTTCCTTCAAAATTTATTTATAAGAGTATTCAAATTATCCACATATTCCTCCTTTTCTCACAGAGTATATCATAATATCATCTATAAGGACTTCCAAAAATTTGTCGAGGTAATATATACAGATTCTATTCATTAATTTCATGACATTATAAGGATCATTAGTGAGTTAATAGGTTACCACAATGAACTCATTGTGACTATACCTTGTTCCAAGGAAAAGTTTAGAAATATCTTCCTTATTCACATTTAATTGGTGATATCCTGAGCAAAGGTCCACCTTAGAGAAATGCATGGACCTAAATAGTTGATCGTATAATTCATCTGTTGAAGGAAATGGATACTTGTTTTTCTCATTCTCTTTTTGATCTCATGATAATAAATGTATAGGAACATTTATCAATCCTTCTTCTTGATGAAGTGGACTGATGAACCCCATGGTAATGAACTTTGGAAAATAAATACCTTTTCTAGATTCTCTTATAACTGATTATTTAGTTCAACTAAAACAATGGTGTCCATTGTGTAAGGTATCATTAATATTATAAGATATCTAGGTATAAGTTCAATTAAGAAAACAAACTTTTGTTTATGTGGAAGACTATACCATTCTATAATGAACAAATCAGGGTAGTCCATCAAAATGGTAAGGTATTAAAGCATGACCATCTACTTTTAAATTTTCATTTGAGATAAAATTTCATGATCACAAATAAATAATATCCAAAATATGATGATGATTATGAAGGATATTCATCTTTTTACTAAAACTTATATAGAATTAGAGGATACTTTTGGATTGGATATTGACCTCCCTTCATCGAAAATTGATGATGTATTTATATAAAGATTTTAAATCCTTTCCCTAGATAGCATCACATTCCACCAAAGAAAGCAAGATAATAATTTTTCAGAGGTTTAGTCAGAAACCATTACCATGGGAGTAGTTATATTGATTGGATGTAATAATTTATCTATTTTTTGATGTCATAGACAACTCAACCTCTATATTTTGAGCTGGTGTTTAGATAGTTCTAATAATTATGCAAGATATGAATGAATGTGTTGAACCATAATCAAATAGTATTTTTGATATTCGTGAATGAATAATCTATATACCTATAACCAAATCAGTTTTAGGTTCGACCACAGTGGTAGTGATATCATAATCCCTTCCATGATTTCGTGGAGGTTGTTTTTTTCATCAATAACTCATGACTTAGGGAAAGGGCTCTTGTAATTCCCTTGTTTCTTACAGTGGACACAATACACTATAGGACATGTATTAATCCAAAACATCATTTATTCTGCCATATTTGTGAGATTATTTATATCCCTTCATAAATTATTGACAATATACCCCTCTATTCACCATTTGATACACCTCCTAGTACCCCTTTGGTAGTTTCTAGGATTCTTATTCCCACAATTTTGACATATGGGATGTTGGTACTTATTTTATCATTGGATTTTTTTTGGTCCTTCCATATTAAACTACATTTTCCACTTTTTATAATAGGTACCATGAGACCCCTGTGTGTCTCTAATATCTATCTCAACCCTAAGTGCATAATTTAAATTATTTCCATAGATTTAAGAGTCTCAAATTTACAGGGCTTTTCATTAACTCAGCATTAGTCTGATAAAGAATCAATCCACCTTGAGTTTTTTTTACATGATAAATACCAAGGTATATAGTGGTATCGAGGAAATATTTTCCTCGTACACCCCGATTTACATCCAAATAATTTTTTTATTAAGATATAGATAATGTTCAACAAGGACACAATAAATTTAGGTGGGGATAAAATAATACAAACTGAGGGCATCCCCTCTGATCAAATTAACACCCTCTAGCTTCAAATAGTTTGGATTAATGAGAAGAGTGTTGATGGATCTCTAGTATGCCAAAGAAGCTAGGTAATATGCAACCTTACTGCCCTCAATCCACGTATGAGTCACTTGGAAGTTGTTCCAGAGCATGGATTTACATTGCCTGACAATGTAGGTAATGGACCAAGGTATAGAACCTTTACTATGTAAGGAGTCATACGGAATCAAAGAGTTGATCTTCACGTGAGATATGTCAATGTTTTGTTAATTTCCTAGAGTGAGTCCGGTAATCATTTCTTCGGCCTCAGCTATAAGATAGTTTCCACTTCCAAAAAATGAAGTGAAAGCAAGAACCATGTTCCCTCCAGTTCCACACACCACTCGTACACCCTTATTTACATTTCAACCTTTTGATTTAGTTTGAGGAATTCTGATTATATATTAAGATGAATATTTCAGGGAAAATATTTATTAAAAATAATTTTTTTGAAATCTTCCCATTCCATGGAATAAATTTATTCCTTATACTTTTTGTTTTTGATATGTGTCCACAAATGATAAACTACCACAATCAAAATGATAGACCACTAGTACGAAATTTTGTTCTTTTGATAATTTAAGTACAAATAATATATTCTCAATGGAATTAATCTATTGTTTGACAATAATGGGTCATAAGATCCACTAAATATGGGAGGTCATTGTTGCATAAATTATTCTACCATAACTTTCACTTTTTTAGGATAATAATGGAATTATACATGATTCAAGTTATTTATCATAACCTGGTCAAATTGAGAAAGTATTATCCTGATTTCATGAGCACCCATTTCCATAATATTTGGTATTTCATTATTGAAATCATCACATTTCCTAAAACATGGATTGACCGTATGTGTTCTCCTACTTCTATATATTAACTATAAAAATGAAAGGACAATTAGGTGTGGGTTAATGCATATCTAATAAATATTTAAAAAGGGAACATTAATAATTGAAGGATAAACATATAAATAGAAATTACATAACTACATGTGATTTCCTGTGTTCTAATATATGTTATAAATGGTGATAGAATGATCCCTAGGTTTCACTCAAAAAAATTAATTCTAATACCAAAAAATTACTAGACTATTATTTGATTATAACTATAGTGGACCAAGCCTTTTACATATATTATTATTTTATTTTAAGCATAATAAACCATGAAATACAAACCAAGGAATGTAAATTCTAGTGTCTTTCGAATATTGGATCGATAATTCGAAACAATTAATCAAAAATGAAAATATATTTTATTTAATATTCATAGGATAACATGGGTAATGAATAAACAAAATAGATGATCTAAAAATCCCTGTAATAGAATAGAAATAGGATTAAATCATAGAACAGGTGTAACGCCCCAACACAAGTTACCCATAGATTGTGCATTATTACATAACATTGGAATGATCACAAGAGATCATGTCTCGAAAGGCTGATTAGTTTTGTATCCTTGGAAGTACTAGATACATACCTGAGTTTTACATTACATCATGAAAAACAACAACATTGTTTTCCCTTTGAAAACACTCATATCCTTTAGCCTATCCCTATAGGATAATCATAATATACTTCATTGGATCTTGGAAAATATAAAAAAAATAAAGGGGTGATCTCGGATGCTCAGTAAGGATAAAAATATAGCAGAAACAATCATAAACATGCATAAACATTTAAGGCAATGTATAAGACTAAAACACAATCCAATTAAAATTAAACATCAGCATAATATAGAAAATATAAATAAAATAATTCCATTTACTTATTCTGATGGATATTCTACTAATCGAATAATCACATGTAATATCAATAGTTAATTTTATAATTATGGGATGCATAATGTCGGACATCATAACCCCATAGTCAAGGTCTCGTGTCAAGACTACAAATAAAGATTTTTTTAGGGCCTTGTGCCAAGAAATTAGTTTGTCTCATGGGATCTATTGATGCATCAAGGAGCTATATCGGGCTCCACACTTCACTTACTAAGTCCAATTCATTCCTCATATGAAATGGTTGAAACATAATCTAAACATTTGTATTAAAACTAGCATATGAAATTTCAATATTTTAACCACAAACCATGAATGGTATAAAAATAGCACATCCACTACCAAACTTAACTCATTCAATGAAATAAGGAAGATTGTATTATAATAAATCATCCTCAATAAATAATAATAATTGATATTGACATAGATTAAAATGACCTGTAAAACTACTTGAGAGAAATATCAATTTTTCGTGAAATTATTTAAAAGCCTCATTATTTATCAAGAAGCCATTAAAAATAGATTTTTTGGATCAAAGTGTCCCATGCCACTTTGAAACTTTTAAAATTAATTTTAATTTTAAAACATTCATGTTCATATAAATAAATCCTCAACACCATTTTTAAAACATGTACATTAATGAGAAATATTTAGAAGAATCAATCTTTAAAACTTTTAAAATAATATTTTAGTTAGAGTTTCTAACCAAATGAGAGATGCTTGAATTCAAATAATTGATGTAAAATAACTTTATTATATCATGAGAATAAATGGATTCATGATATACTAAGTTGAAGTACAGTATATACACCACATAAAAGTGAATTGTCGCATAACAACAAATAAGTCTCGATGGAATGTAAATTGAGATGAAATCCCTTATAAAGACTGTATCATTTAGTTAAGGACAAATACATGACATAATTATGTGGGAAAAATATAAATACACTCCATATTATTAGATAATCAGTGTAAATCAATTAGAGGAAATTCACACATATTCTTGTAAAAACAACACCAATGACTTGGATGTTTAACTCAATGAATGGAAATTGAGTTAAGATTGCTCTTATCAAGTTCATATCGATGACTTGACAATTTTCCAATGGAGTGATTATGTGTATAAAAATTATATCAAAACAAATGGGAGTGGAAATTACTACATAAATAAATAAATAGTGATTTCACACATAATCTTGGAGTAAAATAATCAATTAAGTTTGTGTAAAACCCAATGAGTGGAAATCAAAATTAGAAAGTCCCTTACTGATTAGGTAACTTATAAAACATACACCCCATTAATGAATAATCATAAAATTAAGATGTAAATACCAATAAATTAAATTATATAAAACAAATAATACTAGCATGGGATGTATATACACCACACAAAAGGAAATAGTGACAAATATTGCATGAATCTCACGGGAATAAAAAGTCAGATGAAAACACCTTACCTTTTATTTTTCCTTAGCCGAGGGTATGTTAACCTCATGTATAATAGTTAAATAATTGTAATTAAATTATAAAATAACCACATACATAAATATGATATCATATAAGATCTTCTAATATAGCTTTTTAAATAATATTTTAAAAGTATCATTGTTTCAGGTGTTAACTGATTCGTGTTCCTTTATATGATTTGTTATTAAGTCATGTTTGTTATGAATAGGATGTATTTGATTCATATCCAGAATGATATTAATTTCTTAAACATTTTTTAATCATAAAATGAAAATTATTATTGAATGGTTATGATGGGGAATGATTATTATTGTGTTCGTGGAGATGGTAATCAGTACGTATGCATGAGTGATAATATCATTCTATTGATGGTGAAATCTTATGTAATTGGATGGTATATCATATATAAATAATCATTAAAATTCTATATTTATTATTTAAATAAATTATACTCATTATTATACCCCTCCAAATAATGATATGTTGAATAAAAAAATACACCAGGATGTGGAGACGGTAAGTTGTACGTACGCATGTGTGGTGACTTTTTTATTCATAGGATGGATAGAATAATGAATATAGTTGTACCATATTTATAATAACATAAACTTCTATATAAGTTATTGGATTTATTATTTTGGTATGGAAAAAATAAAGAAAGTGGATGTTGGAGAAGAAAATAACATTGAAAGAGGTGATGAAATTATTACCTCTTCTTCAATTACGTCCTTTTGATTTGATCAAAAGGGATCCTTAGGTTGGATTTTTGATCAAATTAATGCCTCTAGGTTGAATTTAGGTCTGTTATAATGATATTTTAGTAGGTTTTGGCCGATCAAAATGGATTTGGATGTGTTATTTTGAGAGAAGGGGAATTAAACTTTTATAATAGAGGTGAGGGTCACTTTAGGAAAAGATTGAAATATTAATATATTATACAATAATATTCGATTTATAATGACTCCAAAAGAATTTATTTCGAAGATAATGTGGTTCAGGGTCGAAGAAATCTAAACTAATATGTTTTATATAGGTTTAGTTCACCATATTAACCTTATCGTTTAGATTTAACTCTTAGTTAAATTGTTTAACTTTTATCATGTATTCTTGTATTATTATAATAAATGGTTAATAAACATACTATAAAAAGACAAGAGATACCCAAGTAGTTCATTAATGACATGTATATCATTATATTATTCATTTGACCAAATATTAGATTTTTTGGAATATTATATCAATTAATAATATAGTTTTTTTTAAAACGCATTTATGTCAATTTTGACACTATTTGGTTTTTTGTATTTTTGAAAGTCATAACAACTTTATCACTTTGAAAAAACTTGTTTAATTATACCCATCTTTTCATATGAACCTATAAAATTCATGGAATGCATCAGAAGTCTCAACTTACATTTATTTGGATATTTATAATATCAATTATTTTAATCTTTCATCAATAAGGAATTACTGCATCATCATTGTGTCATAAATAAATTTAATTATTTAATGTCTAAAAAGTATTAATAAAATACCATTATGTAGGAAATATTTTTATATTTATAATTAATATTTATAGTCGAATTTATATTATTTATAATCATATATTAAAAAAATTATTTATGAAAATTTGAATTTAACACTTTTAACTATTCTTCAAATAAAATAATAATAAATGTCATAATATAATCCAAGTGGATAAAAGAGGATAAAATTTTATTCCTAAGGTTTATTTTGGTCTAAAAAAACTTATCCAATTGAATTATGAGATGTGTTATGGAAATTATAATATCATTTTTACCTTTAATTACACTATTTACTTTTAACCATGGTAAATAAAATTAAAAAGTTGCTATTCATAAAAAATTATTTTCATCCTATTGAAAAAAAATTTACTTACTGATTTCAACTTTATCTCTAGGATTTTTTAAATTCAATTCATAGAGGCGGTAAAATTATGTTTTATGAGAAATTGAAAATGTGCATAGAAGGTGGGTAAAAGACAGAACAAAATTCAATAAAATTTTATATATCTAATATTATTATTAAAGGAATTAAATTAATTACATTAGACTAATATAGGTATTATGTATCTATTTTGAATTTAAAATAAATTAAAAATAAAAATATTTATTTAAATAAAAATTCATCTTTAAACAACAACGTAGTGTATTTCACTATTCATAAAAAATTGAAAGCTTGTTGAAAATACCAAAAATTCACTGAAAGATAATTGTAATATTAAATATTCAAAAATTATGTCTATTTCAACAAATAAAAACATATAAGTTGTTTTAATTAATTTAAAAAAATATTCCCTTTGTCAAAACTAGAAAATGGGTTTTTGAGAAGTAAAAACTATCAAATGATTGATATGTGTTTATATCCAATTTAAAAGTAAAATTACCACCAACGACCAAAATTGGATTAAATAATAAAAATATAATCTAATTATACTTCAAAATCATTCAAATTTATAATTTAACACTATAAATTACTTTGATTAAAAATTTGTTTTTTATTAAAATTTACTATTTTTCACAATTAATCAAAATATGAAAGTTATCAGAAATGCATCGAAAAGTTATCCAAACAAATATTTTATGTACTGCTACTAAAGATTATGTTTATTTTAGGAAATTTGCTATATAAAAGTGTCATATATTGGATTTAAAAATGTTTTCCATTAAAAGGAGGTAAAATTGAATTTTTTGAAAAATACTTATTTTATCTAAATATTTGAATTTGTTCATATATTATATCTAAGAAACCCATAATATGGATGTTAAAATTATATAGAGTATATAAAATTCAAAATTTAGTTAACACTATTCATAAAAAAATTTAACGGCTTGTTTGGTAAGTCTTGGTGCGATCAAACTCGATGTTGCATGTAACACAAGCTATTGAATTACGTGAAAGAAAATAACATACTCTGAAATATTGGGGTGTTATATTCATTCCCCCTTTTGGAAATATCATCCTCACAATTTTAAAATTTGTCTTGGGAACTTCAATAAAAGTCTCTCATCGGAAAAAGAGTCAATAAAACTATCACTTTAAAAGAAAGAAAGAGAAGTACAAAGGTCTCCTAAGATAACCCATAGTAGGATTCCATGTTAGTAAACATGGATATGGAACATAAACTAAGTGTCAAGTTCTGATGGATAGTGATCTAAAACATGATCAGTAGAAATTTAACAACTATAAAACGACAAAACTATGATGGGTTAAACGGTCATTAGTTTCCTAGTATGAAAACTAAACGGAAAATGTTTTTTGTTTTCGGTTATATTTAATAAAGTTGAGGAATTTATTTATGGTATTGACTAATAACATAAATAGATATACTTACTTTTCAAGTAGATTTTCGTCCTTTAATAAATTTCTACCACTAACTCATATTTTCTCCAAATGATGAGTATTAAAGATGACTTGGTCACACCTGAAGTGCTAGAATAAACTTCTAGATAATCACATAATCCACAAAAGGATGAACTATATATTTCCATTGTCTTTATAGATTAACCAAAACCAAAATGGTTAGTACAAGATCAGATGATCCCCAAAATGTATAATCCTTTATAGAAAGATATACTAATCTTATTTTCCAAAATTAAACAAACAATACCCAAAGTTCAATAAAGATTATTTAATAAAAAATTGTTCTTAAAATCCTTCACTATAATCCAAACTAAGATTGAAACCCAAAACTCAGAAGAATTTAATCACATATTATTTCATCGTAAATCTTAACATTTATCTCCAAATAACATCAACTACTCTTAAAGTCTCAAACTGAAGTATAATTAACCAAATCACATATTCTCTATTATAGGATTATCATTTCCATTAATGACCTGAATCTATATTAAAAAACATCAATTCTTACAAAATAAAAAACCACCATTACACCTCAAATAAAATCCCATAGCATTCTATTTTCATTACGCATATATTTTTCTCAATATAGAAAACATCTTCCAAAATAACATATATCACTTAATTCCCAAATCATTTTCCAATAAAACGGATATCCATTTGATAAAACATAAGATCTCAAATAATCTTATTATTGATCAATAAAATCATTTAACTAAAAATAATTAATCACACTAACATGGGACTTCACTTAGTCCAGTGGATGATGATAAATCCTAGTCGCACTTTGGTTGTGGGATCGATTCCCTCAGCTTTGTCCAATGTGGTGGGTTTTCACACGGTCTATGTGTTTTCCTTTTTCAAAAACAATATTTTATAACATTCCACAAATGAGATAAATTCCTCAAAAGAAGCATAACATAATTTAACCACAAATGTTATATAATACCTCACATTTTCATCCCAAAAATTAATAACCTTTATTTGACTCAAATTAAAGGATCATATAATCCCAAATGGTTATTTTTAACTATATCCATAAAAGAAAATATAATTAATCCTCAAATAGAATTTTCACATAACAAACTATAGGGTTACACATACAAGAGAAAAGTTTTCCAAAGTAATCCCATCAAAAAATAGAATTAATACTTTTAAACATTTCAATATCTATTTATTTCCACATAGGTTCTTCATTGACCTAGTGGTTATTTTATAGAATAGTTCATTGACTTAGGTAATTCCCAGGTCCCCTAAATTTACAGAAAATGACTGTAAATGAATTCTTAGGATCATTTTTATTTTCTTCCATAGTACTCTTCATTTTTCATCAGAAATTCTTTACTTTAAGTCCTTCTTTCCCAAACATAAAGCATTTCTTTATTCTATTGATACACTTTCCTTGGTGTATCCTTCCACATTTCTTGCTTGATGGAATTTGAGATTTATTTTCTCCACGGTATCCACTACTAGAGCTCTTATCATTCTCTTCCATTATCATGTTTTTTGAGTGTGGTAGTTGGTTAATGTATATATTATTGATCATATTTTTGGAAACCTGCTTTACCATGAACATGATATATTTTACACCTATTAACATTATATTTAGTTTCTCATTTCCACCATCATTACCACCTTATACATCAAGTTCAATGTTACTATGAATCATTGGAATCCAGTCATTGACTAAAACTAGAATGCATAGTTTGAGTCCTAAAATCATTTATAGAATATCATGACACCTTATTTTCAATATAAAACACCTTAGGATTAACCAAGGTTGTTTATTACCATATTATATTAAAATCCTTCAAATCACTTTGTAAATAAAATGTGAATTATCCTAATCATATCCCTCAGGAGTGTCGTAACCAAGAGTGCAGCAAGGCTCATTGTTGTGCTCCAGTTCCTGTTTGAGTCTAGATCGAAGCAGTGTTTGGGGTTTTACCCCTACATACATCTATGCTAGAGATGCCTCTACCTGCTTGTATCCAGACATGGATGTATTTCTTGGAAAATACACAAAATCTATACATTACCAAAATTCTAGGAAGTTATCCTATATTAATCTTCAAAGTCTATCTTATGGTAATGTTATCTAATAAGAGTTTTTTATAAATATAGTTACCAAAGTTTATCCTAAACTTCCTCTAATACCAACTATAACACCCTCACCTTAGTTACTCATAGATGGTTCAATATTACATAACATTGTCATGATCATAAGATATCATGTCTTGAAATAACATCTTGTTTAGTATCCTTGTAAGTACAAGATACATACATGAGTTTTACATTACATCTTGAAAAAAACATTATGTCCCTTTTGAACACACTGATATCCTATATCATATCCCTGTAGGTTAATCATAATATAATTCTTCAAATCCAGGGAAAAATAAAACATATAAAGGGGTGAGCTCAGATTCTTAGTAAAGATAACAATATAGTGAAAACTATCATAAATAAGCATAAACATTTAAGGCAATGTATAAGACTAAAAGGCCTTTTATAATTAAACATCTGCATAATATGTAAAAGATAAATCAAATAATTTCATTTACTTATTCACATGGATATTGTAATATTATAATAATCACATGTAATATCAATATCTAATTTCATTATGATGGAAGGCATAATGTCAGACATCATAACCATATAGTCAAGTCCTCGTACCAAGACTAAAAAAATATTTTGTCAATTCCTTGTGCCAAAAGACGAGTTTGTCTCCTGAGACATACCTATGCATCGAGGAGATATTGCAGGCTCCACCCATAACTTACAATGTCAAATTCATTCCTCATATGAAAATTTTGAAACATAATCTAAACATTCATATTAAAACTAGCATACGAAATGTCAATATTTTAACCACAAAACATGAATGGTATAAAAATAGAACATCCACAGTCAAAAATAACTCATTCAATACAATATGGAAGATTTTATTATAATAAATAAACTTTAATCAATAATAATTAAGGATATTTACATCGATTAAAATAATCAGTAAAACAATTTGAGAGAAATATCACTTTTTTCTTGGAAACATTTAAAAGTCTCATTATTTCTCAAGAAGCTATTAAAAATAGATTTTTGAATCAATGTGTCCCATACCACTTTGAAACATTTAAAAAGAATTTTAATTTTAAATCATTCATGTCTATATTAATAAATCCTTAAGACCATTTTTAAAATATGTACATTAATGAGAAAGATTTAGAAGAATAAATCACTAAATATTTTAAAATGATATTTTAATTAGGGTTACTAACCAAATGAGATATTTTTGAATACAAATAATTGAGGTAATAAAAAAATTATAATCTCATGAGAATAAATGGATTCATGATATACTATGTCAAAGTACAGTATATACACCATATAAAAGTGAATTGGTGCATAACAATAAAGAAGTTTCAATGGAATGTAAATTGAGATGAAAACCCTTATAAAGACTGTATCCATAGGTTAAGGATAAATTATTGACATAATTATGTGTGAAAAATATAAATACACTTAATATGATTGGATATTCAGTGTAAATCAATCAGAGGACATTCACACATATTTTTGTAAAAACAACACCAATGACTTGGACATTTTACTCAATGAATGGAAATTGAGATAAGACTACTCTTATCAAGTTCATATCGATGACATGAAAATTTATCGATAGAGATATTATGTGTATCAAAAGTATATCCACACATTGTGGAGTGGAGATTACTACATAAATAAATAAATAGTGATTTCACACATAATCTAGGATTAAACTTATCTATGAAGTTTTCATAAAACCCAATGAGTGGAAATCAAAGTTAAAAATTCCCTTACTAATTTCAAAACATACGAAACATACCCCCCATGAAAGAAGGATCATAAAATGAAAATTTAAATACCCATAAATTAAATTATATTACCCAAATAATACAATCATGGGTTGTACATACACTACACAAAATAAAATAGTGGAAAATATAGCATGAATCTCACAGGAATAAAAAGTGAGATGAAAACCCCTTAACATTTACTTTTCCATCATTGAGGGTACATTAAACTCGTATATAATAGTTAATTAATTGTTATTAAATTATAATAGAACCACATATATAAATATGATATCATATATGATCTTATAATATTTTTTTGTTAATAATATTTCAGTAGTATCCTAGTTTTGAGAGTTAACTGATTCATTTTCCTTTATATGTTTTGTTACATAAGTCATGTTTATTATAGATAGGATGTATTTTATTCATATCCAGAATGATATTAAGTTCATAAAAATTATTTTTAATCATAAAATAAAAATTATTCTTGAATGGTTACGATGGTGAATGAATCTTTTTGTGTTCGTGGAGATGGTAATCCACACGTGCCCCCGAGTGATAATATCATTCAATTGATGGTGAAATAGTATGTAATTGGATGGTATAAAATATATAAATAATAATTAACATGTTATTTTTTATTTAAATCAATTATACTCATTATTATACCAATCCAAATAATGAATTGTTGAATAACAAAGTACACCACGATGTGGAGAAGGTAAGCCGTACGTACGCACATATGGTGACTTTTTCATTCATAGGATGGATAGAATAATCAATATTGTTGTAACATATTTATAATAACATCATAGTATGTATAAGGTACTGGATTTATTATTTTTTATGGAAACTACAATGAAAGAGGAAGTGGAAGAAGAAAAGAACTTTTAAAGAGGTGATGAAATTATTACCTCTTCTTCGAGTGATTCCTTTTGAATTGATCAAAGGGTCTCCTTAAATTGTATATATGATAAAAGTAATTCATTTTGGTTGAATTGAGGGTAGTTATTAAGATATTTGAGTACGTTTTGGCCAATACAAATGGCTGTGGATGGGTGAATTTGAGAGAAGGGGAAGGAACCTTTTATAAGAGAGGTGAGGGTCACTTTTGGAAAAGCATGAAATATTAATTTATTATACAATCATATTCGGTTTATAAAGGGTCTGAAAGGATTTATTTTGAGGATAATGTGGTTATATGTCAAAAAATTCTCAACTAATAGGTTTTAGACAAGTTTAGGTCACCATATTAACCTTATATTTTAGATTTAACTCTTTTTAAATGGTTTAACATTTACCATGTATTCTAGTATTATAATAATAAAGGGTTAATAAACATACTATAAAAAGACAATAAATCCCCCAAGTGGTTCAGTAATGATATATTTATCATTATATGAGTCCTTTTTCTAAAACTAGTATTTTTGGGAATATTATATCATTTAATAATATAGTATTTGTTTTATATACTCATTTATGCCAATTTTTACACTATTTGGTCTTTTGTTTTTGTGAAAGTCATAAAGACATTATCACTTATAAAAAACTTATTTAATCAACCCTAACATTTAATATTAACCTACAATATTATTTTAATGCATCCAAAGTCTCTATTTACATTTATTTGGATATTTATAATATCAACTATTTTAGTTTTTAATCAATAAGGTAATTACCGCATCATCATTTTTTCATAAATAAATTTATTTATTTAATGACTAAATATTATTAATAAAATACCATTATGTATGAAATATTTTTATCTTCCTAATTAATACTTACAGTCGAATTTATCTTATATATAACCCTATATTAAAAAAAATTATTTATGAAAATTTGAATTTAACACTTTTAACTCTTCTTTAAATAAAATAATAATAAATGTCTTAGTCTAATACAAGTGGATCAAAGAGGATAATATTTTATTCCAAAGGTTTATTTTGTTCTAAAAACACTAATCCAATAGAATTAGTACATGTTTTAGAGTAATTGTAATATCATTTTTTACCTTTAATTACCCTATTTACATTTAACTGTGGTAAATAAAATTCAAAAGTTTTTATTCACCAAAAATTATTTTCATCCTATTTAACCACATTTTACTTACTTATGTCAACCGTGTCTCTCATGTTTTTGAAATTCAATTCAAAAAAGTGATAAAATCATGTTTTATGAAAATTTGCCAATGTGCCTAAACGGTGTGTAAAAGACGATAAATAGTTCAATAAAAAATTATATATCTAATTTTCTTATGAAAGGAATTAAATGAATTGAATTGTACTAATATAGTTATTATGTATCTATTTTTACTTTAAAATAAATTAAAATTAAAATTAATTATTTAAATAAAAAGTAAGCTTTAAACAATAACACGGTGTTTTTCACTATTCATCAAAAATTGAAAGTTTTTAAAAAAATACCAAAAAATCTCCCACAGATAATTTTGAAATTCCAAATTCAAAAATTATGTCTATTTCACCAAATTGAAAACATATAATTTGTATTAATTAATTTAAAAAAATATTCACATTATCAAAATAAGAAAATAGGTTTTTGAGAATTAAAAACTATCAAAAGATTGATATGTGTTTATGTCCAATTTAAATTTAAAATTACTTAAAATGACCAAAATTGGATTAAAAGATAAAAATATAATCTAATTATACTTCAAACCCATTAAAATTTATAATTTAACACTATAAATTATTTTGATTAAAAAAGTTTTTTTTTAATTAAAATTAACTATTTTCCACTATTTATCGAAATATGAAAGTTATCAGAAAAGAACCGAAAATTAATCCAAAAAAACTTTTATGTTATCTTATAATGAATAAGTATATTTTTTAAAATTAAATTTATTAAAATTTAAAATATTTTATTAAAAAAAGGGTTCTCCATTAAAAGGAGGTAATATTTTATTTTTTGAAAAATACTTCTTTTATGTGAATAATTGAATTTATTCTTATATTATGTCTAAGAAATAAATAATATAGATGTTAAAATTATTTGTATTGTATAAAATTAAAAAATCATTTAATATTATTCCTAACCTCTTTTTGAATGTCTAGTTTGGTAATTCGTGGTTCGCTCGAACTTCATGTTTCATGTAGCACAAGCTATTGAATTACTTTAAAGAAAATAACATGTTATCAAATCATGGGGTGTTACAACAGGGGTTAAAAGGAATAACATGATGACATAAAAAGTCATGGAATACGAATAAACATAAGTAATTATATCATGTATATCATGGTATCATTTAAAGATGGAATAATAGAAATATGTCTGCAACATGTTACATGACATAATCATGGGTCGAGGCTAACATCTAAGGCTCTTTCACTTAGTGGGAAAAGTCCCAAAAAGGAATCAGGACTACTCCATGTCCCAACATGACGTATCATCAGAATAAAAATTAAACAATTCATTATAACACTAAATGGGGACATACAACATATCATGTTCATATATATCAATTCTAAATGATGAACCAAACATAAACATGAGGTTTACCCATGGAAAGAAATGGGCATTGTAATCATTTAACTGAGCATAAAAAATAAGTGTATCTTAAACGTTTCCATGAAATAATGTATTTAAAACATAAATTGATATTAATAAGATAAAATAATAATATATCATGGTAAATTATGTTCAAATTAAGTGAAAACATGTAAATAATTATGTTTAAGATACTTTAGAAATGACCCTCTTTAGCGCGGTTTAAGGGAAAATACTAAAGATTCTTTAAAGCGGTAAAAGTTATATTTTTGAATAAAACAATAAACCATGTGATATATTTTTTAATTATAAAAAAAAATTGTTTCATGGGAAATATTTTTGGTTTAAAATACATTATGTAGTGTTTGTTAAAATGGGAATGAAAATGGGAAGTTCCCTTTAATTGGGCTTGTTTGTCAGGAGGAATTGAGAAGGGAAGCTTGTAAAACATGTATTTATCTATAAAAGAAAGAATTATTCACCTAGGTACAAATGTTTGGCACATAAAAAATAATATAGGATTATTAAAAAATAATAATTCATAATTATGTTGGATTAAGGGGATAAAAATCCTAACCTGAATGAAAAAGAGTGGCTCAGAGAGAATCCCTTACAATATGTCCAAAAGTGTTCTGCACTTGTACTTAATGTCCTAGATGATCAACTTATATTTATTTATAATTTAATTAAGAACCAATAAAATATAATTTTTTATTTTTTATAATTTTATTCAGTTATTTTGTAGCCCTTTTATTGACTTGTAGTGTTTAATTTTGTCATTCTGAGACAATTCATTTCATGGATTTCATGATCTATTCTCGTGTATACTAGTATGAAAGTTCATTCAAAATGAAAATAATTCACCATAATGGAAATTATATATTATTAATTAACTTATATAAATTTAAATGGTCTTAAATATCATTTAATTTTTTATTATGATGATGATTAAATGGATAAAATGTTATTGAAAATGATTTAATTTGTTTTTTCTTTTTTTACCATCAAGAACTTATATGATTTTATATAATATTAGGATTATAAATTGGTTATATAACATTATATGACTTATAATATGTATAAAAAATCTAATTTAACCTTAATTTTGGTTTTATGTCTAGCCTTGAATGTGGTAATAGAAAATTAAAACACATCATCCATGGTGATAGTAAGTCAACAAATCACATATAATGTTTTCATTTTTATAATAAAAGGGATAGAATAAGAGAATCAAATAAGTGTCATACATTTAAAAAATTATTATCAAGTATATACAATATACTAGAGTTATCATGTCACTTATATAATGAGAGGAGAAGTGAGTATACTAAAAAAATTAATGGAAATGAAAATAAATGAATTTGAAGCAGGATTTTACCTCATGATTTTATTATCCCTTGAGAACCTTTTTGAGGCACAAGGGTTTTGTATCTTATTGATACAAAATGATCATGGGCGTTGGGAAGAGTCTTTTTAAGAGTATTATAAAGATCTTTGGAAAGTATCAATGCATGGAATGTGTAAGGAGAAGAGGTGGTGAAGGGTGGAATTTATAGATGGTAGAGAGGGGTATTTTTTATTAATATATTCATTATTTTAATATTTAGGGTCATGAATATCAATAGTTTTGATCTTTATACCCTAATTACAGTATATAATAATGGGTGTTTTGATATTATAGTGCTTACATCAGCTACACATCATCCATAACTCAATAATTCTTTTATTTAGTTTATATTGTAAATTATTGTATTTCACTATTCACAAAGAATTCAACTATTATAAAAAAATCTCAAAAAAATTGCCTATCCAATTTTTTTGGTTTAGAATTCAAAAAAATGGGACAACATTTTATGAAAATAATTTTATAAATAATACATGTACAATTTTTAATTAAATTTATCATTTATTTGAAAAATGCTTATTTTAATATTATAAATAAATTTTGACACTTTGAAAAATTAATTGAAGTCTCGTAAAATTATATTATAACCATATAAAATAAAATAATAATTTATAAATCTTTTTTTGGAAAATAATTTTATATTTTAAATAATTATATTATTTATATAATTATTAATAAACAATTATTTTTCATGAAAATACCCAAACATAATTTATCATTTTTAAAACATTTATTTTCCAAATACGGGATATAAATATATTATATTTTCATTTTATGATACAATTAAATTTAATTTATACTATCATAGGAAATGTTACAATTTCATAATTCAATTTACAATTCATAATTGTCACATTACTATTCTATCGGTCAAGTTACTATTCAATCAGTATAGGTTCCTTACATTCTATAAATACATCAAATTTAATTTATTCATTATTTAAATAATTTGTATTGTGTAATAAATTTTATATCTATTTGAATTATATTATAAAAAATAATTATAAGAAGGTAAATTTCATTGATACAATTCTGGGTCATTACAAGCATAGGTTGAGGTATTAATTCAATTAAAAACTCATCCCCATTTTGTTGAATAATTATAGGTAATATATATATAAAAACATTAATACAATATTTTATAATAGGAATTTCCTCAATGTTGATTTCTGAACCAATCATTTTTTATATAAATCCCACATTGTTTGGTATAAATACCAATATAATATAATTTAAATCGGAAGGGTTCTCATGATCATCCTTTTATAGATACTTTATCATAGGATAATTAAGTATATTAAATGAGATCTCTTTACCCAAAATTATTTTATATCAATTCATATATCCATTAAATTCCAAATATCTAGTCAAAATCAATAAACTAAAATAGAACTAGATTATAAAGAAATATCAACCCACAAATCATTATTAGAGACGAGTTATATTTCTCAGATACAATCAACATGCCCCATTTCGTTTTTAAAAAGATCTCATTCTAAAAGGTTTGAGGTTTTGAATCTACTATCTCATAAATCAAGTCCAATATAAAAAAATTATGAACCACAATCAAATAAATTCTCTTTATATTTAGAGTGGATACATATAAATTATTTCGACACTTAATTACTATGGTGCACCACCATATTAGTGGTATCAAATTATATTATATGGTATCATGGTCTTGGGGGTTTTATAGTGTATATTAACTTAGTTAGTTATAGGGTTTAGGAATTTATTTTATAAATAACCAAAAACATTAAACTAATTTTTTGATCTATGGTTGGTGCATTAGTATTGAACTTATTCTCCTTCATTGTGTAAATTAGCATATTGGTAATACTTCTATAGTATTTTTTAATATGGATATCCCCAAAATACACAAATTAATTAGTATATTACTAGATAAAATATCTAGCTTCTTGATAATAAATTTTTAAGACATCGATTGTTGGTCTTTCTTTCCCCCATGTAGTTAATCATATGATTTGTAATGAAACTCCATCATTATTTTCATGTACCCAAAACAAAAAAATCCCATGTTTTATATCTAACCTTAATGAACACAATAATCTTCTCATAGAATATAAAAAATCTAGGGGTAATTAACTTTAGTGAAATAATTTTATGGATCTAAATATATAATTGATCTTACGTTTATAATGGTAGATATTATCATAGGCCAACCACATGTTCCTGGTGATGTTTTCTTCATAAGTTACAATGAACCCATCTTACAATTTTTCCATGTCTATAAATTATCACTCCATCACTATAAGAAGACTTTGAGGAATGTTCTTGATTGAGAATATGTTATTCAACTCCATTACATATATAGTTTCTATTTAGTCCTTTTATATTGTGTTCTTAATGAGAGTCTATAATGGGTCAACCTCTTCATCCAATTGATAGATACTAAATAAAATCTTCTAATTATCTTAGTATTGAAGAATGATGAAAATATTTTCAATCAAAATAATACATATCTTGGAAAAAAGTGGATTAGATGTGTCACTCAACAATGATATATGTTACGAGAAGAAATACTATTTATAAATATTCTACTTCTTGGTGTGTTTGGGAGATCAATGTAGTTCATGTTATTTTTTATGGATCTGGACATTTATGTGTGTATTATTAAGAGGTTTCGTATTCCCCTTGTCATTCCATTTGATAGTTCATTGGGTTGATCACAACATTTTCCTTCACCCTAATTATTAGTTTATTTCTTACATATTATAGATATTGTATAAAATAAAGAATATTTAGGGAAATTATTTATTAAATATATATAGGGAAATAAAAAAAATTAGAATAAATAGCTCAAAAATATTATTTATAACCTAGAATATGAATCTCTTAGCATCAGTAGAGGATATTCAAGTAAAATTTCTATTTTTTATCTAAAGTAAACATATTCAAAAACATTGTAAGTTTTAATAAATAGAATTTACATAAACTAAGTAATATACATCCTAATTATTTGGGTAGTTTTTTAGTCTTAGTACCACTCATATTTTACCAGAGTGAAGATTGGGTTGATACATGACTATCATGGTTTTAAGTGCCTAATGCTATGTAATTTTGTGCCAAAACCAAATCCAACTTCAAATATGAATACGGGGATATTAGTTTTAGGAAAAACAACACAATATAAATGTTACTAAAAAATTAAGATGTTATCCAATATATAAACATATTCCGACAGTTATTACTAATGTTGTCTAATCTGATCTAAGAAATAACTAAATCTCATTTTGATACTGACTGAGGTTACTATATCTAAAAAAATTATATCATTATTTACATGAATAATTATCCCATCCCAAAATCAGTCTCTAAAAACCTAAAAACCATAGTTTCAGTATATATAGGTATGTACAACATAAATCACTTATTTTAAAATACATATCATCATTTCTTCTGAATCATTCTCTTTAGACCCCCTTCTAAACATCTCATATGTATTGAACACACCAAAATCCATAGGAATATAATCATAAGAAACGGGTGTGATGAAATGATTAGTTTGAAAATATTCAAATTTCTCATATTTTTATAATCAGAAACACTAAATATAATATGATTCTGAGATAAATATATAATAAAATGAACATAGAATCATCTGTGATAATAGTAATGCCATATTGAGAATTATGGATCATGGCATAGAAAAATAATGTTGTTTTGTGATATGACGGTAAATAAATTAAATAGTTTCCATGAATTATATTTTTGACACACAAAAATAATTTTTTCCATTTATATATTTAAGAGGATTAGATTTTTTTGTTATTGATAAAGTCACAGATCAATTTAATAGAATGATAAACTCTGTGAAATCAAGTCAGCACATTGGAATTTAAATGATCAGTATTTTATTAGTTAATTATGGAAGTGTAAAAATAATGTAAATTTAATCTAACTAAATTAATATAACTGATACTAGAATTATTTCAATAGTAATTAATTAAATATTAGAATAATAGTTTAAAATCAAACTGAGAGTAATATTTACGAAACTAAATTCTCTTAAAAAAGATATTTATTAAAACTTAACTTTTATACTAATATGAATTGTAGATCCAATAAACCGATATGAGTTATCAAATACATTAATCCTGTCATAAGGTATACCCAATATAATTCACATATAAATGACTATCTTCTATTCAATAGATACCTCAACTAGATATGTTGTTATGAGTTCACTTATTGATACTGGATGTACTTGAGTTCTCTCTTCTAAGCTAAAAAATTCCTCATTAAAATGATCATTAATTCCTCTATCTATATATACTTAAAATACCTTGATCATTCTTGATAAGTAAATAAATGATTATAATATAAATAAAAATATAATTAGAAGTAAAACCACACACAACCATATCTATTAGGAGAAACATGTAGAAAGATAATTATTACACTGGTTGGAAGTTCTCTTAGAAATAATAAATTAAGAAACATCATGAAGAACAAAAAAATTCATAATTATTGATGTTTATATTTATAAGTTATACAAATCCCCATGGTGTAGATTTATTTATTATAAATTTTTTAACCAACTAGAAATGTCAAAGTCTACAAAACATGAAGTTTTTTGTAATTATATCCACAACAACTTATTAATCTTACAAGTAACTCAACTTGTAGATCCACATATTAATGAGTTGAATAAGAACTTCTATAATACTACTAAATATTGTTTTATTAATCTCTTGTGAGTTTATATTAGCATATTTTTAGAATATAGTATGGAGATTTAGTATTTCTGTTACAAAAATTTCATTTTATAATGTAAAACAACGTAGAAATAAAACCCTTAAATTTAAACACTATTATATAATTTATACATTAATTTATAAAATAATGAAATAATTGAATAATTGGATTATCTGTATCTTTATAAGTTTCCCCATTTTTGGAAAATATACGACACATAGAAATTTTTACTTGACAAAATAAAATAAAAATTAATACTCTTTGTATTCCTTAGGTTATAGAAGTTTCCCCCTTATTGACATTATTAAACTAACTTTATAAAAAATAATCCCTGTATAAATAATCATAGAATGTTAGATAATCACTAGTAAAATATAAGGGAAATAAAAAAATATTTCCAAAATTACCCTGTTCGTCATCTTCAAAATGAAATTAATAAAAAAATAACAATAATATAATTAAAATTTTTAAGTTTAATTCTATTTGAGAGTTATCCAAACAAATGTTTTTGGTTTCTTTAAAAAAATTGTACTTTATATCATTTAGAAAAAATATTTTTATTCTGGTTGATGTACTTAAATTTTTATATAATAATTATATTTAATCCATGATTTCCTAACTAATAATATTATCTTATAATGTGTGTTCATGTTTAACTTCTCCTTATCCACTTTTCTTATGGATGTTTTCTTGAATCTTAATATAATAAAATAAATGATTCAACATTATCATATATTAAAATTTAACTTATTCACCAATAAAAGAAGAGTGTTCTTCAATTATATATGATAATATTAATATTTTGGAAAATATAAATTTAATCTCCATATATGATAATATGATCTTCTTCCAATAAAGTTTATGAAACATAATTCCAATGAAAAAAATTACCATAGAAAATTATAGTTGGAAAGGAGACGGAGTATTAAAAGGTCTTGAAATTTTATTACATATATGGGCATTTTATATTGGTATTGTCGGAAATATTTTCAATTTATGTATGTGTGGTTCTAAAATAAATTCATAGAAGTTAAAATTCTAAAACATATATCTTATAAAATTTTTTATAATTTAAAAAAAATTAATAGAATGAGAATGAAAATGTTACATTTTTTAAAAATAATAAAAAACATACCTATGAAATTTAACTAATTTTTTTTTAATATTGAATATTTCCCCTAAAATAAAAAAATCTATTAGGGAAAAACGTCCAAGAAAATTAAAAATATTATTCCTTCTTGAAGTTATCATCCAAAATTAATGGATTGTAATCCTCATTAATGAAGTTTCAAGAAAATTTTTTTTTAATCTATTCCTTTTAAAAAAATGATAAACGATATGTTTTAATAAATATAATTTTTAAATATAGTAAATTTTGAGTAATATATAATTTTGAAAAATTTATATAATTGATAAAATAAGCTTAAAAATTATATTTTGAAAAAATTTATTAATGGAAAAAATAATAGTTTCAAAAGCATATATTTTGGAAAATATTATAATTTTAGAAAACTATCAGTTGAAAAAATAAATTATTATGATAAAAATATATTTATATCAATAATGTAATTTTGAAAAATAATTTTATATATAGAAAATCTATGAAATATAAATAGGTATAAAATATATTATTTTAAAAAAATAACTCCATTTTTTAATTTTTAATGCTTTTAATGATAGAATATACTTAGAAAATATGTTTAATGAAGATAAAATAGTGTTGACCTTTAAGAAATATATTTTACACATCCGAATATATTAGATGAAAGAGTGGTTTTTAAAAATAGAAGCTTCTAATAATCCATTCTAATAAAGTCCAAAAAATGTAAATTCTTTGTTTATCCATAAGGAAATGGTTTCTGACTTCTATGATATTGTTTTGTGAGTGATTTTTATGGTTTATAAATTTTTAAAAGACACTATTAATAGCACAATTAATTATAGATAGAGTAAAAGTTAAAAAAACATGAGTTTTTGTTTTATCCTCAACACTTGAGCACAAAAACATTTAACTACTATATATTTTACTTTATTAGTATAGAGTGATACATAATGATATTCATTGTTAGAAATAGAAAACAATTCATCTGCAAATAAATAACACGTTTTAAAATTAGATTTTATATTTATCCTACAACATCAAAAATGAGCATTTGTATACCTTTTTTAACAATAAAATCTTTCTGGAAGAATAACATTATTAGTGTTCTTAAGTAACTTTAAGGTATCATAAAATTAGTTTTACCTCATGTAAATGATATTATATGAAATTATATGAAATATTTCATAAAAATATAATAAACAATTGTGTCCTTATACCATATTAAAATATATAGTAAAATTCTAGTCACACTTTTTTCAATTTTTGGTCTATCAATGTACCGGTTTCCTCAAGTTCGCGTTTGATAGAAGTTTCTATATGCATACTTATTTTTTGGTGCATTTTCATAACTAAAATTTTGTATTAAGTCGTTATTTATTTATGCAGAGTTACAATATTTCCTTCTGGTTTTTAAAAAAATGAAAAAACATAAAAAATAGATTTCTCCCACCATGATCATTGCCATCTGATTTTTAATAAGATCAAATAAACTATTACATAGTAATTTATCAGTGGGAAAAATAATATCATCAACAAATATTTTAAAAATAATGGTGTTTAAAAAATTTTATTAATCAAAATGGTTGGTTTAGCCTTTCCTTTGAAAAATATTTTTTTGAGGAAAATTTGTATTATGTTTATCAATCCAATTTCATGGGGATCATTTTTTCCCATAGAGTGATTTAGTAATCTAAAATACACTCTAGATATTTAAAATTTTCAATACCATTGGGTTTTTCAACATAAACATCATTTTGAACATATCCAGTACAATAGTAAATATTTCAATACATTTCAAAAAATTAAAAATTCATATGGGAAACAAAGGATAATAAGAATTTGATAGATTTTAATATAGGTAAAAAATAAAATATTTCACCATAATAATTAACTTCTTCCTATCAATATCCTTTTACAAGAAGCCATAATATATTTCCAAAAATTATTCTAGTTTTCTGACACAAGTGTTTCTAAAAAACCAATTTACTATAATTATAGGTAGATTTATAGGAAATCCAATATGATTAAAATAATTGAATCGATTCGGACTGGTTAAAAACTGTATGCATGGCCCTGATCCAAATTTCGACACCTAAAACATCATATACTATTTTAGTATCTAATTGTGTTAGGATGAAATTATGGTAATAATATTTTCATACGGAACTTCTAGTTGTAATTTATTGACTTACATCTCTAATAATTTTAAGATTGGCTCTTATTTAGGAAATTTTGTGAGATGATATTAATCTAACAAATATAGAAATTATATTGAAGTAGCTTCAAGATATTGATATTCTTATTAACCAACTTCTATAGTATTTATAAACAATAGTTAAATTTTATTTTCATAAAAATATATATTTTTTTAAGGAATCATTGGTATTATGAATTCCTTGTGGTTCTAATGAAAATGATAAAATTAACAAAATGTTTGATTAAAATAGTATTTATATTATAATGACCATGAATTAAATCCATAGTATAAAAATTTATGGCAATAAAATAATTATATTGAAATAATTGATAATTTCCAAAATAATTATACATCTTCAATAAGCATAAACAATTTATATAGTGACAAAGGTGAATAAAATTAAGATTTATAACATCATTATTACAACAAGTATCAAAATTAGTGTTAATCAACTCACCACCTTGATCACTATATCTAATAATAAAATGTTTTATATCCTCATTTTTTATAGAATCATGGAGTCCCTTAAAATAATTAAAAGTTGAAATTTTTATGTGGTAAAAGTAAACCTTGTAAATCTAGTATAATCATATACCAAGACAAATAAATTTTATTTTCATCAAAAAATTCTAGTTTGTATAAGACCAAAAAGATCCTTGTGAACTAAAATTAATGGACAGATAATGGAGTCCTGACATTAAATTTTGATATTCTATTAATGTTGATAACCAAATTGAAAAGTGTCACAGACTCTGGTTGAAATAAAATTTTACTCTGGTAGATCGCTGGCATGTCCTTTCCAAGGATGTCTTTTTAAGGAACATAAATTAATATGTCTAATATTCAATAACATAAAAGGAAAACTCTTTGGTTTCACAGTAAAATGGAACTTTTGGTAGAAAAAATTTACTATTTTAAGTTTGTAAACATTTTCATGCCAATGTGTACATAAAATGAACATAATTTATGACCCATGAATAATACATTTTCTATTAATGGAGTTCAAAATATATCACTCATCTCATTACTAACACCTATTGATAAGGTTATTCATATGTTTTGAAATACATATAGAACATTTAAAACTAATTTATTTCCAAGAATAGAAATATTACCAATTTATATGATTCCACACTAAGAATTGACACCAAATGTTACTCTCCATACATTAAATATATTTAAATTTTTGAATATTGACTTGTATCTAGTAATATTTCAAGAAACAAAATTCCATGTACCTTTTTTTGTATATGGTACTCATCTTCTTTTCTCTAAAATGGGAAAATTAAGTTCTTATTACCCAAACATTTTTTATTCTATTCATTTAGAAACTAAAATATTTGTAACATACATTTTTCAACCATTATTCATTATACAATTTCTAGTTCATATAAAATAATTTTTTTTCAAAAAAAATATAATAATTTGTTAAATAAAAGTATTTACTCCATATACCTTCTATAGAAATTAACTATTAAAAGGTTCACATTATGGTACATAATTGTTTTGCTAAAAATACAGTTTATCATAAGTATATCCATTTCTATTTGAAATAATATAGTCTTATCTATTTATAAATATTATAAAAATATTTATTAGTGGATGTAATGTTATATAAATGGTTCTATAAACAAAAAAATACATACATACATTGAACAATAAAATTTTTATTTTCCTCATAATATTTTATATCAAAAAAATTAGGATGAACATTATTTTTATCAAACAAATTCTGATCAATTAAATTCATATCAAATAAATTACGATAGAAAATTGATAGAAGCATTTGTTTTTGAATCAAATTTAGTTGATTTCTTTAAAATATTTGATAATTTGTTTTTTATTATTTAAATATATTTAATATGTTTTTCTTTAGTAAACATATTGGTATTCTTTAGTTTTTTTTATTAAAAATTTATAAGGGTTACATGTCATTCCATTTTTGTTATAGTAGGAATGGTATTAATATATTTTTATGAATTTAGTTTTTCATCTTTTAATGGATTGATTTTTCATGTTACCTAATATTGGGGTTAATTATCTTGATACAAATGAATGATATCATTGTCTAAAAAATTATAGTTTCCTATCTGTATGATAATGGTTATCAATCTTGTATTAATAATAGAGTATTCTAAACAGTCATGAAAGATTCATAATCAGATCCATGAAAAATTTGTTGAATTTATGGATTTATATTTTCATGTTTTCCATCAAGTACTCCTTAAATCAAAGTAATATATTTCCCATACCAATACGATTTGAGTAAGGAAACTGAGTTGATAATACAATATGATAATTAAAATAATATATGTAGTATAATATTTCAATTTTGACACACAATCAATGTAATGAATTTCTCTTGTACTAATTGTTTTTTGGGATTAATGATAAATAAAATATAAAAAGTGGGGTAAATTATAATTTTTAGAAAAAAATTAAATATTTTTTATATTGAAGTACTATGTTGATATTTTTTTTAATTATCAATCAATTCGTTATTAGAAGTAATGAAATTATAAACTGTATGTAATAAAATTAGCATAGTGGAAATAAAATGATCATTATTTTATCATCCACCGATGAAAATGTTAATGCAAAAAAATTATCCAACATTACTGCAATAATTGATTTATATGGATGGTAATTAAAGAAAAAACATAGTTAAATTTCAAAATTAATCATCTTGTATTGTTAAAAACTCAAATAATCATTTAAAATCTTATTTATTAAAAAATCACTTTTAAACCAAATTTAATTGTACTTTTTCAGAAACATTCTATGTTATATATGACTATAAACATTCTGTATGGTATAAATTTTTTTTTACCAATTATATGTTATTTATACATATCACTAGAATCTCTTGACAAAACCTATTAGTTGAATCTCAATTCCCTAGAATGGTAGTCCTTGAATTCTATCTTCCTAGTAACATCATAATATTTTGTTGATGTATAATATCTTAAATTCAATAAAATTATCCATTTTCAATATTCTATCTCTTTAATTATAGTTTTAGATGTTGTATATTATTAAACAAATAGTATTGGGACGAATGTTAAATGGGCGGAGCTTAAGGGCACAATAGTGGATAAAGAATGGTCTTAAACTCATTTAAGGGGATCCATTATATAGTTTTTGGTGCTAGAATTTAGTCTACAAATCTAATATACCCATTGACCAGTAGATGGGAATCTATAGGCCCATTAGTCTCTATAGAAGAATGCATCAGATTTGGGTAAAAACATTGACCTATAAGTGACCAATGCATCAGTCTGCCTGTGGTATCACCAGCTCGCCAATCCACCCAGTCTAGTGTTATATTAAATTCACCCCTTAGGATTTGGCACAACATGTATTTTGAAAACCTTTTTTTACCTAATTTTATTAACCAAGAGAATATATCAAAATTTAACCCTTCTATATTTATTATTGTTCCTCTCAATCATGTATCCTTGGATATCAATTATATGAACAATGTAGTGGCATGTAAATAGTGAGTTTACATATATTTATAACAAATTCATCCACCATTTCAATAGTTGAGTAGGGATCAACGATGGATATGTTCTTTATAGGATGATCCATTGGTTTTGTATTCCTTCCTTCTTAGCCTAGTTAGGAATCTAACTTTTTTATGAAGTTAACATGATCGAATTGATATCTAACATAGATAATGAACATTATATTAGTATTTATTAATAAATATTCTTTATAAAACCCATTATTTTTTGTAGATTTATGATAAAAGAAAAATATATTGACTAATTATTTGTATATTAGTGGATGATTCGACATTAAAATGACAAACCCTCCTAACCATATCTTGAACTCTAAAGACTCGTTGATGTTTCTATGTAAGTCATATTTAATGCACAATTTTAAAAACTATTCTTATTTAATTTATATCCCCATTGATGAATTATAGTTGGATAAATGTACATTAGATATACCCAATGATTTCCTCAATATTAAATTATGAATTCATGATGTTTTCTTCAATTGACAATGAATCTACTAAAATGTCAACCCTTTATCTGATATATATATATAAAATTATATTTTTTATAGACCTAAAAAGGATTATGAATCATGAATCAACATATATTCATGGAATCTCATTGAGTCTCATTCAAAAAAAATCCATGATCCATAATGTAAATTTTGAGTCATTGAGAAGAATTGTATTTCTCAATAGATGTACAACACAATTTGATCAGCATTCCTTGATGAAATTTAGAGTTAATTATCAAAACAAATTGACGTAAGAAGTTCCATAAAATTATAATATCTTTTATAATAATGGATGCATGGATTAGGATGTTTTGGAATGAATTTTTAATTGGTTAATGATGGATTATTTTGGGTGTGTGTTTTTATGTATTGGTACCCATATTTGATCTTTTTCCCTTGAGTATCATTAGATTATCCTAATATCATGAATGATTTTGATCACATATTATACAATGCATCATATTATATGGTTATGATGATGTGATATCATTTTATTATTATACTCTACATGTCAGTTTGTTACAATTTCATTAGAGTGATTTTATTGGTATTTTCCATAGGTTGGACATCATTGTATGTGTATCCTTTAGATAAGGATTGAAGATAATATGTGGAAATGATGCATGTAGACCCATACATAGGGTAGACCTAAGATAACTGTGTCAACCAAATAGAACTACATTCCTCAAGGATACTGATGAATGTTATAGAACTCGTATAAACGATGATACATAGTAGTATGTTCAATCAATGTTGTGATAATACCGAGTGACATGTCTCTATCATTATGAATAATTATTCAAATTTTAGAAAATCTCCTCATCCTTCTATCATAGATATATTGTAGGTATTCTTGGGAATTATTATGGCTTCATTGATGCAAAGGTGATCAGTATATGATTCTAATTAAGTAATTATAATTTTTTTATGAAGGTATACAACTATTATACATGTGTATATTTTATAAGGATAAATTGGTGGTGTCATACTTGGATTTAATACTAAAACCCTAAATGGCCATCTCAATTCTCATGTAGACTTCATGTTTATAGATCCATGATAGGTAAAGGGACCCATTTTATGGTTGATTTGTGGAGAATATAAATGGTGGAAGGTAAACAAATATACACTATAAGGAATTGATGTTTTAATTATATATCAACTGCACTTAAACATTTCTTTTTAATTCTATTTTTCTAGCCCATTTATTTATCTATATGAAATGCTTTCCATTTGATATTCTGTATTCCTTACAATATTTTTATTAATATACTATTATTATATTTATATTATCTATGAAAATATATGATACTGAGGGTATATTCTCCAAACATATGGTGTTCATATCCTAAATACTAGTTGTCCTCCTCTTACATATACGGAGGTGCACATTTGGTCATATGACACAACATCTCAGACATTATGGTTCAGGTCAAGTTGTTACATTCCAAGGAGAAGATCCCCTTGATCATATTATTGGTAATTCTTATATATTAATACACCCTCAAGAATTTTATTATGAGTGACAATTTAAAAAATAATTACTACAAAAATACTATGGTCTTTATTAAGAAAACATTAAAAAATAGTTACTCTTAGATGAAACACTCATAAGAAAAATATCAAACTAGTCGAAGCATTCACAATAATAATAAATTTAATAAAATAAATAAATACAACACCTTTTGAATGATTTATGTGTATATGTATATGTACTTATAATGCTTATTTGAATGATCATTGATAGGAAATTCTTTATCAAAATACAATGATAAACTTCCACAAAAATAGTGTCAATTGTACCTAATTTAGTATAACCTTCTCAATTGTTAGATGAATAAACTATGCTTCTTCATCCACAAATTTGTTGAATCTATAGCCATACAATACTTATAAATCTGATGAATGTAATATTTTATGAATTTATACTAACATATTTTCCTAAAAAATGATAGATATCTAGTATTTTAGTTACCAAACATTCATTATATTTAAAAAATAAACATAAAAAACACCATATTATTAATGTGTTATATAATGTGTATTATGATAAATGGAATATTGAATTTAATGAGTTTTTTATGATTTTTTTTAAAAATAAACCATATGAAAGTGTATCAAAAAAATATCTAATGAGAATATAATTTTAATAAATAAGCATGAAATCATAACAGTAGAATTTAGAATATACTAAGATCAGAGTGTGTCCTCTATGATTAGAATATCATGCAAATAAGGCACATTTTATTTAATTGTCACAAACATAAGTATAAATAACATCATAATAAATCTAAATTTTTGCAATTTTTTATGTTGTGAACAAATCAATGTATATTCACACATCAAATTAAAAAAAATTAATGTATGAATTCCCTTTATATTGTTTAAAAAACACCATATTTGTTCATGCTTAATTATATCATGAGTTATGAAAACATATCCAAAACATTTGAGGGTGATATGGGACCCCACCCATTATCATCGTTATATTTGTGTGTCATATAAAAAAATCCCTCATGAAATTGTAATGAATACATCATATGAAAAATGGGTTCCATAAAATTTCTAAATGGTATCACATAAGAAGTCATGTAAAAATTATATTCAATTAATACCAACAACATGATCACCAAAATAGAGTATTTAAATTAGTAATTTATGAGTAAATTTATAAAAAACACTCCATTATAAAACATTTCTAAATAATAATTTTAGAAGACATGATTTTCATGGTACATTACAAAAATGATTTTTTGATAAAGAAGAGAAATTATACTGACCTAGGCATTCATATATAAATATTAAATATTTTAATATTGTTATCTATAAAAATCCATAAATACATATCTAATGACCATAATGATATAGTGACATGGGAGACTAAATAATCAATATTCCTCTTTAATCAAAGTTCTTAAAAATATTACTAAATTATCTTTCTATTTGGAACTATTAATAGACATAAACTACATAAACCACTGATCATAACCAAAATAATGAAAAAAGTAGATGATGAAATCATGTTCAATGTAAGGTTAAAGTTAGGAGATATCAATTATTGTTCATATGAAATAATAATGTAACAATAATGGCATGATATCATGAATATAATACATAGTTTTCATACACAATCAATCATATATAATAAACATGAACAATGGAAGAAACATTTTTAGATCAAATACAAGAATAAAAAAATAGAGAAATCATCATAAATGAATAATGAATGATATATTTATTTCGTATAAGTGTGGTAATATCATATGTATAGAAACCATTTCCTCCATAAAGGATGAAATATGAGACTATTAAATCATAACAGATCGTACATCAACACATGTTTCCCATTTCATAATAGATTATGTATCATCACTTATTTCCTCCAATGGATAATATCAATCGATGTTTTCCCATAGTGGATCAAGAAAAATAATTAATTTTTAATAGTTACCTCATTTGATATAATACATTTCCTAATTCATTAGAACGATATATTTTTCCTACCCATCACATAATCCATACATTTCTATGAAATAAAATCATAAAAAATCTATGATAGTATAACTCATGAAGAGGCATTAGGTTTCATAAAAATAATCATAAAAACCCATCTAATGAAAGAATATGGATGGTACCATTGGATCATATCCCTCATAGAAAAAAATAAAAACCAAAATTAGTTGTCAATATTGAATATAAATTTAATGAAATGATCTTAAAATTTGTTTGAGGAAAATATCCTTTCATTTTGGTATATTTTTTTGAAATTTATTTATTTCACAAATAATGAGGAAAATATTTTATTTTAAAATATCTTTGATATAAAATAATGTAGTATTTAAATAAATAATTTTTTATGACCACATGAAATTAAATTTATTCCATACATATTTAAACAAATACTCCTTCCATATTATTAGAACAAAATTAAAAGCGTTTTTTCAAAAAATGATAAGAAGATTCTAATAAAATGAGTTTGAAAAAATTGGAATGAGGAAAAAATTACAATAATCATTCATAGAGTATTTGTAAAAACATTCATTAATTTGTTTACAAAATAAGGACCTGGAAGAAAAAAATTAACAGAAGAGTGAAATAAATTTTTTTTTCCAAAAATAAATTACTTTGATATCTTGTGTACATAAAGAGTGGAAAATGAGAGGAAACCATGTTATCATAAAAAATAATGTGATAATATTATAAAAAAAAATTTCATGAGAGGTATATAATAAGACTACATAATTAGAAACATAGACACTAATAATATTTATAAACAAAGAGATTGAAACATAAATCTAATACCACATTAGTAATTTTTAAATCATATTCCCCATGAAACAAAGTACATTAGATGGACATGTATATTCATTAGTTATATGTAAATGTATTAGAAAATAAATTCATGATTATTATATACACTTCAAAAAATAAAAAAGTGGTGTATAATGAATGTGTCCTACATAAATAAAAGTGTGATGAAAATCCCTTAATTGAATTGTAAACTTCTGAATCATAATCCCCTAGAAAGAAAAATTTTTAATGAAACATTAAATATCATGATAATAAATAAATTCATCATATAAATTTCCAATGGGGTTTTATATACACCTCATATAATAAGATAAGTTCATAACATGACATATTCATCAAAGAAGGAAATATGAGAACAAGATTCATTAACTCAAGTATCAACTTCCATCAGACATGTTTGAAACTACAATTTAATAAATATATATTTACTATAAATGTATCTTAGAATAATATATATATATATATATATCAAAAGATATGTGAACTACATAAGAACTTTCATTAGATATCTATTTAAAATTATGTCATGACCCATCCCCTGGGGCCCGGGTCATGACTACCCCAAGCCCGCCTTCCATAGGCCAGGGGCTGGCGACTAGCACTAAAAAGGTGTATCTCTATAAAGGGAAGGCATTATCTTTAAACCTATACAAACACACAATCCAAGAACAAAATAATAAGTAACCAAAAAGTAAACTGTTGTAGTAAAAAGTGTACTGAAAGTAAAGGGGGCAGAATATAGGACCAACTGAAAAGTACAAGTACAACTGAAAAGATAAAACAAGTTCTGGATCTCCCCCTAAGGATTCTACTAGATGGGTAGGTACAGCTCATGATTAGAAGTCACTACACCACGTCTCATCAAATGGTCCACCTCTGATCCCAGTCCAGTCATGTCTCTATCATCCTCGATTGTAACACCCCAAGCTTCCACGGTATGTTTCCCTTTGAATAATGTAATATCTTTCATTGTACGCAACTTCGAGATTCTAACACACCATGACCAATCAAAATAGCCGTTATGAATAGTAATGCCCACTTTTTTAAATTTTATAAATTTTTTTTTTCAAAATGGACTTCATTTTTTAATTCAGAATATAAAAATTAGCTTAGGGTGAATGTTTGGTATTTTTCTGAAAATATTCAATTTTTGATGAATAGTGAAAACACTGCGTTATTGGTTAAAACTGAATTTTTATTTAAATAATTATTTATTTTATTTAAATTTATTTTAGGTAAAAATTGATACATAATACCAATATAATTTCAATGTAATTAATTGGGGTCAATTTATAAAAAGATTATATATATATATAAAGTTTATTGAACTTTTTACCGTCTTTTACTCTCCTCCTAGGAGCATTTGCAAATTTACATAAAATATAATTTTATCACTTCTATGATTTGAATTTAAAAAATATTAGAAAAATAGTTAAAATCAGTAAGTAAAATGTGGTTCAATAAGATGAAAGTAATTTTTGGTGAATAGTAACTTTTGACTTTTATTTACCATGATTTAAAGTAAATACGGTAATTAAGGGTAAAAATGATATAATAATTACCCTAACACATGTCCTAATTCTATTGGATAAGTATAATTAGACCAAAAAAAACCTTATGAGTAAAATATTATCCCATTTGGTCCACTTGGATTAGATTAGTACATTTATTATTATTTTATTTAAAGAGGAGTTAGAAGTGTTAAATTCAAAGTTTAATAACTAAACCATTTCTAATATAGGGTTATACATTAGATAAATTAGACTATAAATATTCATTAGAAATATAAAATGATTTCATACCTAATAGTATTTTATTTATAATTTTTAGACATTAAATAAGTTAATTTATTTATGACACAATAATGATGTAGTAATTACCTTATTAATGAATGATTAAAATAATTGTTATTATAAATATCCGAATAATTGTAAATTGATACTTTTTATGAATTAAACTAATTTTATAGGTTAATATGATATGTTAGGGTTGATTAAATAATATTTTTTCGAAGTAATCATGCTGTTATGATTTTTACAAAAACCAAATACTAAATAGTGTCAAAATTGGCATAATTGAGTTTTTAAAACAAATATAATATTATTAATTGATATAATATTCATAATAATATAAGGTTCCACAAAAATACTTAGATAAGGTTATATATATTAATAATGAACCACTATGGGTTCTCTTGTCTGGTTATTGTAATTTTATTAACCATATAATATAAAAATACAAAGAGACATGGTAAATGTCCTACTATTTATCTGACTTAAATAAAAAAAAAAGGTTAATATGATGCCATAAACCTATCTAAAACTTATTTTTTGATAGGTTTTCGACACATACCCACCTTATCCTCGAAATAATTCATTTTTCAGCCATTATAAACTGAAAATGAATTTATTATAAATTAATATTTCAAGCTTTTCCTAAAATGACCCTCACCTCTCTTATAAAAGGCCACTTCCCCTTCTCTTAATTTCACACCTCCAAAGACTTTTGTCTCAGCCAACCCCTAAAAAAATATCCTCTAAACTATCATCCATTAATCCTAGATGCCTTACATTGATCATAAAGCCAACCTAAATAGCCCTTTTGATAAAATCAAAAAGAAGAACCTGAAGAAGAGTTATATATTACATCACCTCTTTCATGTTCTTTTCTTCTTCCACTTCTTCTTTCTTTGTTGTTTCCATTATAAAATAATAAATCCTATATCTTCTATATACTGTGATTTTATTAAAATGGTATAATGATATTCATTATTGTATCAATCATATGAATGACAATGTCATCATACTTGTGTACGTACGACTTATCGTCTCCACATCGTGGTGTAGTTTGTTATTCAAACACTTCATTATCTGGATGGGTATAATAATGAGTATAATTGATGTAAATAATAAATATAACATGTTAATGATTCTGTATATAAGATATACCATCCAATTACATACAATTTCACCATCAATATAATGATATTTTTGCTTGTGCGTATGTACGGATTACAGTCTCCACGAACGCGATGAGATTCATTCCCCATCGTAATCATTCAAGAATAATTTTCATTTTATAATTACAAATAAGGTCTAAGAATTAAATATCATTATTTATATGAATAAAATACCTCCTATCCATAACAAATATGTCTAACATAACTGATCATATAAAATAAAACGGATCAGTTAATAACTGAAACGATGACACTACCAAAATATTATTAACAAAGCAATATTAAAGGATCGTATATGATATCATATGTATGTATATTTTTCTTTTATAACTTAATAACAATTATTTAACTATTATATAGCAATTTAATTTACCCTTGACCATTGAAAAGTACAAGTTTAGGGTTAATTCCAAAATCTCTTTATTATCCGAGGTTGTTTTTATGTAAGTATCTACTAGGACCTCTTTATCATCCACATATGTGTTCTCTTAAAAATGTATTTCAAAACATTTTTACTGTTCACTAAACAATACGGTAAAGTCATTTATACCCTTATTTTACCTTATATGTTTTTAAAGGAATATTTCCTTCATTTTCCAAACAAGGTACTTTATAACCTTTTCGACAAAATTAAGGTAAGAATGTTTTTTTAACATATACGGCGAGTGGGGCTATTTTCTGCTGTTATAACATTTTCGAAGCTTCCCTTACAAAATTATAATAATATTTTCAAAATAAATGTTTTCTTTTATAATTATATTACTTTTAAATGATTTCAAAATAGAAATAGATATTTCTCTTAAAAAAATTGATTTCATCTATGTCAACATCCTTTTGATGAATTTTAAGCTTGTTTGAAGTTGATTTATTTTGATACAAATATTCCTTATTGTGTTGAAGGTTTTGCGATATGTTTGACTGTGGATGTGTTATTCTTAAATCATTCATGGTTTATGGATAAAGTATTTACATTTCATATGCTATTTTTAATACGAATGATTATGTTATGTTTAAACCTTTTCAAATGAGGAATACATTGGACATAGTAAGTGATAGGTGGGGCCTGCTATAGCTTCTTGATACATCGGTAGGTATCATGAGACAAACTAGTGTCTTGGTACAAGTCCTTGACAAAATCATATTTGTAGTCTTGGCACAAGGCCTTGACTGTGTGGTTATGAAGTCTACCATTATGCATTTCATCATTATGAAATTGGCTATTGATATTGCATGTGATTCTTTGACTAGTAGAATATCCATGTGAATAATGAAATGGAATTATTTGATTTTATCTTTACAATATTATAATGAATTTTATGTTTAAAATGATTTTGTTTTAGTCTTATACATTTCCTTAAATTTTTATGCTTATTTAAGAAAGTTTTTGCTATATTGTTATCCTTACATAGCATCTGAGGTCAGCCCTTTCTATGTTTAATTTTTCCCATGATGTGAAGAAGTATTTTATGGTTGACCTGTAGGGATAGTCTAAGGATATAAGTTTTTTTAAAAAGGAGACAAACATTTTTTGATGTTTTTATTTCACGATGTGATGTAGAACTTATGAATGTATCTAGTACTTTCAGGGCTACTAAACTGGTCGGTCTTTCAGGATTTGATCCCCTGTGATCATGCCAATGTTATTTAATAATTCACTAAATCTAGGTAACTAGTACCAAGGAATTATAGTTGGTATTAGGGTAATTTTAGTAAAAACCTTGGAAACTAGATTTAGAAAAACTCTGATTAGAGAACACTACCCTAAGATATACTTTGAGTATTAGTATAGAATAACTTCCTAGAATTTTGGTACCCTAGATATTTTTTGAGTTTTCCAAGATATACATCTCCAACTGGATACGAGAAGGTAGAGGCATCTCTGGAACAGATGTACCTTGAGGTAAAACCCAAAAACACCACTTTGAGCTAGACTCGGACGGGAAATAGTGCACGACAACGGTCTTTGTTACACTCTTGGTTATGACAATCCCAGGGGATACGCTTCGGACAATTCTCATTTTCTTAACAAACCATTATGAAGGGTTTATGAGTATATACCTCCTCAAAGAGAATATTTTTATGATTATGGATTATATCCATAAACTGTTCAATTTATGTTAAGTGTTTTACATTATCAGAATTCTGTATTGTGATTCATGAACTAATCTACTGTATGCCATTGTTTATAAATGGCGCATATTGGAAGGAATGGAAACTATATCAATGAACATAATCCATATAGGGATTTACCTATGACTCAAGCTAATTATAGTGGAGCTAGTGATGCAACTAGTGTTGATCAGCTTATCGTCATACTAGGACAACTCACTCAAGTTATAAATAATAACCTTACCCATAGAAGCACCCGGATCCACAACATAGAGGATCAATGTTAGACTGCTTTATGAGGCAAAAACCACCAACATTCAATGTTAGTAGAAATCCATTAGTATCTGAGCAATGGAAAAGTTCCTTAGAGAATATATTTCATGCTTTGGGGAGTAGCAAAAGGGAAAAGGTTGTCATGGCAGGTTATCACCTCATGGGAGGTGCAGATCAATGGTGGTCATTGATTCAAAACACAAAGGAAGATGAAGAATTATCAAACATGGAATTGAGGGAGTTTAAAGATATTTTCAAAGAAAAATACATTCTTCATGACCATCGAGCAGATTTGAAAAGAAGATTTTTGAGTCTGAGGAAAAAGGAGGAAGAGAATGTCGCAAAGTATGAGGCTAACATTACAAGGTTATCAAGGCATGTAGTAGATTATGTATGTAACCCAAGGAGTAATATTGGTTGATTCATTGATGGTTTAAAACCTTTTATCTATCAATAATTTTCTCAAAATCCTTCTCATCATATGAAGATATTTTCTCATGCGCTATCAAGATAAAAAAGTAATTCTCTAAGTCTTATGACTTTAAAGCAAAGAAATAGAAAACAAGATATGATGAACACTCTGGAAATGGAAATAAGGTGAAAAAGGGAATGTTTTAATATCCATCATGTGGTAAATGTGGAAAGAAACACCACGGTACTTGCCTAACTATAATGGGAGTCTTTTACAAGTGTGGTGAAAAAGGCCCTCAAGATCATGATTTCAAGGGGAAGAAAGAGGTTGTTAATTTTGAATGCTATAATTGTAGAGGAAAGGGAAATTATGCAGATGAATATCCTATGCGCCAAAGGAACATACCTCAGAAAATGCCTAGGGAGAAAGTCCAAGCTTATGTGATCACTACTGCAGAGGTTGAAACTCTGAAAGACGTGGTGGAAGGTAATTTAATGGTTTACTCAAGTTTAGCCAATGATTTATTTGATTCTGGATCATCGCATTGTTTCATATCTTCCCAGTTTTCTAAGAAAATTATATATTTTCAATTTGACTTAACAGGGGAGTTTTCAGTCGAAACTCATAAGGGAAGTATCATCACAACAAATTTTTGTGAATCAGTTCCCATTAGGGAATATAAATGTTATTTATCTACTAATCTCATCATCATACCCATGATTGAATTTGATATAATCCTCAAAATGGATTATCTTTTGGACCATGATGTGAAAATTTATTGTAAGAAGAAGGAGGTCACAATTTTCGATGATGATAAGGAGTATCTTATCTTTAGAGAAGAAATGTCACCACCTAATTCTTATCTAGATCTTCCCCTATTATCTATACTAAATTAAATTATTTGTAAAGAAAATAACGAATTAACTATAGGAGAGGAAAATAATGTTTGAATACAAGATGTATCTATTGTGAAATAATATGTTGATGTGTTTCCAGAGGATTTACTTGGACATCCTACAGAACGAGAAATTGAGTTCTCCATTGATTTAATTCCTAGTTCAAGGCCCATATCAAAGACCCCTTAAAAATGGACACTATTGAATTAGTGGAACTAAAGAAACAACAAGAGAAATTGACTAATAAGGGATTTACTCACCCTAGTGTTTCTCCATGGGGATCCCCTGTCCTTTTTGTTAAGAAGGAAGACGAATCTACGTGGTTCTGCATTGACTACAGGGAGATCAACGTATAACAATAAAGAAGAAGTATCCCCTACCTCAAATTGATGTTTTATTTGACCAATTTCATGGAGCACAATATATTTCCAAGTTTGACCTTTGATCTGGATATCATCAGTTGTGTGTGAAGAACGAAGACATTTCGAAAACAGCCTTCTAAACCAGGTACGAGCATTACGAGTTTACAGTAATGACCTTTGGATTGACTAATGCACCCTCTGTCTTCATGTATCTAATGAATAGAGTTTTAAAGTAATATCTTGATGACTTTATAGTGGTATTTATTGATGATGTCATGGTATACTATAAAATCTACGAATATCGAGAAAATCATTTGCACATTATTCTAAAGACTCTAAAAAGAAATGAATTATATGGGAAGTGTAGCAACTGTGAATTAAATATTTAGGAGATTTTTTTTCACATTGTCTCTAAGGATGGAATATCTATTGATCCTTAAAATACCAAGATAATTAAATAATGGCCAGCACTGATGAGTATAACTGAGGTATGCAGTTTTGTTGGTTTAGCAAGTTATTATCGGCGTTTTTCCCTGAATGTTGCCAGATTGGCTAACCCATTAACCAAGATCACTTGTCAAGGGGTTAAATTTTTTTGGAAAAAAGAGTGTGAAAAATGTTTTGAAGAACTGAAGAGAAGATATGTTAATGATCTTATCTTGAGTCTACCATCAGATAATGATGGGTTTGTTATTTATAGTTATGCTTCAAATAAAGGACTTGGTTGTGTCCTTTTGCAGAATGATAGAGTTATTTCCAATGCATCATGATAGCTAAAAATTCATGAGAAAAACTATCCCACTCATGATCTTGAGATAGTGGCTATAATATTTGCTCTAAAAATATGGATACACTATCTCTATGGTGAAAATGTGAGATTTATACTGATCACAAGAGTTTGAAGTACATTTTCTCACAAAAAGAACTAAACATGAGGCAAAGAAGATGGCTTGAATTACTCAAGGATTATGATTTCACAATACACTACCACCTGGGGAAGGCAAAAAAGGTGGAATACTCTTTGAACAAAAAAGATCATGGAGTTTTGAACAAGATGAGAGTTGAAAGGGATCCTATTTTCATGGATTTAGTAAAGATGGATATGGGAATAACCATGGAAGTTGAAACATCAATACTTTTTCAAATGGTGGTCAAACCATCATTACTAGAAAGGATAAAAAGTTCTCAGACTGATGATGAGGGTTTTTAAAATAAAATTAAAGCTATGAACGATGGGAGATTGATCGAATTCGTATATAAAGATGGAATTTTGAAATTTGGGAAGAGGATTTGTGTTCCTGAAATACCTGATATAAAAAGGGAATTTTTGGATGATGCTCATAGATCCAATTTCACTATACACCCAGGTAGCACTAATATGTATAAAGATTTGAAAAAATATTTTTAGTGGGACAACATGAAGGAGGAGATTGCTGATTTTGGGTAAATATGTATGGTTTTTCATCAAGTAAAAGTTGTAAGGCAACAACCTGGAGGATTCATGAAACCTCTTCCCATACCTAAGTGGAAATGGGATAATATTGTGAAGGACTTTATTATAGGGCTACCAAAGACTCCTAGAATGAATGATGTGATATGGGTCATTGTTGATCGTCTTACTAAGTCAACACATTTCCTTGATATAAGAGAAGATTTTCCACTTGAACGTCTGGAAAGACTATATATTAATGAAGTTGTAAGACTCCATGGTGTAACCTTATCAATTATTTCTGATTGTGATCCCCTTTTTACCTCAAAATTCTGGAAAATTCTTCCGAAGGCCCTAGATACAGAACTTCGTTTTAGCACTGCCTACCACCCTCAAACTAATAGAAAATCAGAACAAATTATTCAAACCTTAGAAGACATGTTGAGATCTTTATCACTTGACTTTCGTGGTATGTGGTATCAATATTTACCTCTGGTGGAATTTTCCTATAACAATAGCTTCCATTCAAGTATTCAGATGGTTCCATATAAAGAGTTATATGGAAAGAGATGTCGCACACCAACTTGTTGGGATGATGTTGGTGAACAAAAACTCGTAGACCAAGAACCTGTTGAGGAAACAATTGAAAAAGTGAAGATTATCCAAACCCACATCAAATCAGATCAAAGTAGGAAAAAGAGTTATGTGTATAATTGAAAGAAGGATTTGGAATTTCAGGTAGGAGATCAAGTTTTAATTATGGTATCTCTAGGGAAGGGTGTTATACGTTTGAGTAAGAATGGTAAATTAATTCACAGTCACCTCAGACCTTTCGAAATTCTAGAATGAATTGGAGTTGTAGATTATCGTTTGGCAAGGCCTCCAAGTCTCTCCAAATATTATGATGTGTTCCAAGTATCACTATTGAGATAATACATGCTTGACCCAACGCATGTACTCACCTATGAGGAAATTGAACTGGAACCTAGTTTGTCATATTTTGAAGAGCTTTCCAAAAATTTTGATACAAGAGAAAAAGTGCTGAGAAACCGGATGACTCGTCTAGTAAAAGTTCTATAGAGAGACCATAATATGGAAGAGGCAACATGGAAACCAGAGAAACTTATGATGAAGAACCACCTGAATCTTTTTCTGTGGTAGTATTATAGATATTTGGAGGATGAATGTATTTGAAGGAGAGATGAATGTAACACCCCATGATTTCACAGTACATTTCCCTTTGAAGAATGCAATAACTTGCATTGTATGCAACATTGAGATTCTAACACACCGCGACCAATCAAACTAGCTGTTATGAATACTAATACCCACTTTTTGAAATTTTGTAAATTTTATTTTTCAAAATGGACTTCATTTCTGATTTTATAATATTTAAATTAGCTTATAGTGATTTTTTGTAATTTTTCTGAAAACATTCACTTTTTGATGAATAGTGAAAAACAGTGCGTTATTGGTTAAAACCAACTTTTTATTTAAATAATTATTTATTTTATTTAAACTTTTTTAGGTCAAAATAGATACATAATACCTATATAAGTTCAATTTAATTCATTGGATTCATTTTATAATAATTTTACATATATAAAAATTTTATTGAACTTTTTACCGTCTTTTACCCACCTCTTATGAGAATTTACAAATTTTCATAAAACATAATTTTCCCACTTATGTGGGTTTATTTTCAAAAATCAAAGAGATGTGATTAATATTATTAAGTAAAATGTGGTTCAATAAGATGAAAATAATTTTTTTGAATAGTAACTTTTGACTTTTAATTACCACGATTAAAAGTAAATAGGGTAATTAAGGGTAATAATGATATCATAATTACCCTAACACATATCCTAATTATATTGGATAAGTATAATTAGACCAAAAAAACTTTAGGAATAAAATATTAACCCCTTTTGTCCACTTGGATTATATTAGGAAATTTATTATTATTTTATTTAAAGAAGAGTTAAAAGAGTTAAATTCAAAGTTTAATAACTAAACCATTTTTAATATAGGGTTATACAAAAGATAAATTCTACAATAAATATTCATTATAAATATAAAAATATTTTATACATAATTTTATTTTATTTATAATTTTTAGACATTAAATAATTTAATTTATTGATGACGCAATGATGATGCAGTAATTACCTTATTAATGAATGATTAAAATAATTGATATTATAAATATCCAAATAGATGTAATTTGAGACTTTTCATGAATTCAACTAATTTCATAGGTTAATATGACATTTTAGGGTTTATTGAATAATTTTTTTTTGAAGTAATCACGCAGTTACGATTTTCAGAAAAACCAAATACTAAATAGTGTCAAAATTGACATAATTGTGTTTTTTAAAAAAATATTATATTATTAATTGACATAATATTCATAAAAATATAAGGTTCATCAAAAGGACTAATATATGGTTATATATATTAATAATGAACCACTTGGAGTTCTCATGAATTTTTAATGTAAGTTTATTAACCATATAATATAAAAATACAAAGAGACATGGTGAATGTCATACTATTTAACTAAGAGTTAAATCTAAAAGATATGGTTAATATGATCACCTAAACCTATATAAAACCTATTTGTTGAGATTATTTCGACCCATCCCCACCTAAGTCTCGAAATTATTCATTTTTGAGCCATTTTAAACCTAAAATTATTTTATTATAAATTAATATTTCAAACTTTTCCTAAAGTGACCCTCACCTCTCTTATAAAAATCCACTTCCCCTTCTCTTAATTTCACACCACAAAAGCCTTTTCTTCGGCCATACCATCCCCAAATATCCTCTCACCTATCCTACCTTCAACCTAGATGCCTTACATTGATCTGAAAGCTAACATAATGACACCTTTTGATCAAATCAAAAGGAAGAACCCGAAGAGGAGGTAAATATTACATCACCTCTTTCAAGTTCTTTTCTTATTCTACTTACTTTTTCTTTGTTGTTTCCATTATAAAATAATAACTCATTTATATTCTATATACTGTGATTTTATTAAAATGGTACAACCATATTCATTATACTATCCATCATATAAATGAAAAAGTTATTTTACACGTGTACGTACGGCTTATGGTCTCCACGTCGTGGTGTAGTTCGTTATTCAAACACTTCATTATTTGGATGGGTATAATAATGAGTATAAATGATGTAAATAATAACTATAACATGTTAATGATAATGTATATATGATATACCATCCAATTAAATACCATTTCACCATCAATATAATGATATTGACGCTCGTGCATACGTGCGGATTACCGTCTCCACTAACGCGATGAGATTCAATCCCCATCATAATCATTAAAGAATAATTTTTATTTTTTGATTAAAAATAATGTCTAAGAACTTAATATCATTCTGGATATGAATAAAATATAGCCTATTCATAACAAACATGGCTTATGTAACTGAGCATGTAAAGGAAAACGGATCAGTTAACACTCAAAACAATGATATTACTAAAATATTATTAAAAAATCAATATTAGAGGATCATATATGATATAATATTTATGTATATAGTTCTTGTATAATTTAATAACAATTATTCAACTATTATATAGAATGATAATGTACCCTCAACCAAGGAAAATTACAAGGTGGTAAGGGTTAATTCCACAATCTCTTTATTATCCGAGGTTGTTTTTACGTAAGTATCTACTTGGACCTCTTTATCATCCACATATGTGTTTTCATAAAAATTTATTTCAAAACATTTTTAATATTTACTAGACAATGGGTTAAATTAATTTATACCCTTATTTTACCTTATATGTTTTGAAAGGAATCTTTCCATCGTTTTCAAAACAAGGTACTTTATGACTTTTTCGACAAAATTAAGGTAAGAATGTTTTTTTAACTTATATGGCGAGTGTGGCTATTTTATATCATTATAATATCGTCTAATATTCAATTAAATTCTTATAAAAATATTTTAAAAATAAAGGTTTTATTTTATAATTATATGACTTGTAAATTATTTCAAAATAGAAAGATATATTTTTCTAAAAAAAAGTTTTGATTTCATCTATGTCAACATCCTTTTGGTGAATTTTAAGCTTGTTTGAAGTTGATTTATTATGACACAAATCTTCCATATTGTTTTGAAGTTTTTGTGATTTGTTTTACTGTGGATGTGTTATTCTTATACCATTCATTGTTTATGGATAAATTATTGATATTTCGTATGCTAGTATAAATAAGAATGTTTATGTTCTGTTTAAACCTTTTCATATCAGGAATGCATTGGACTTAGTAAGGGATGGGTGGAGCCCGCTATAGCTTATCGATGCATCAGTAGGTCTCATGAGATAGACTAGTGTCTTGGAACAAGGCCTTGAAAAAATATTATTTGTAGTCTTGGAACAAGGCCTTGACTATGTGGTTATGATGTCTGGCATTATGCATTTAATCATTACGAAAGCAGCTATTGATATTGCATGTCATTATTCGACTAGTATAATATCCATGTGAATATGTAAATGAAATTATATGATTTTATCTGTTCTATATTATGCTAATGTTTAAGTTTAAAATTCTTTTTTTAGTCTTATACATTTCCTTAAATGATTATGCATATTTATAAAACTTTCCACTATATTGTTATCCTTACTGAGCATCTGAGCACACCCCTTTCTATGTTTTATTTTTCCCAGGATGTGAAGAAGTATTTTATAGTTGAACTGTAGGTATAATATAAGGATATAAGTGTTTTTAAAAATAGGAAAAATTTTGTTGATGTTTTTATTTAATGATGTAATGTAAAACTTATGAATGTATCTAGTACTTCCAAGGTGAATAAACTGATCGGTAATTTGGGATTTGATCACTTGTGATCATGGAAATGTTATGTAATAACGCACCGACTCGAGGTAACTGGGGTTCGGGCATTACATTGATCAACGTTGTCTATCATCTACACAAGACACAACAAGGTGCAGGCATAGCCCATGTAGGGGTGAGTATAACTATACTCAGTAGGGACCCCGAGACCCTCGAAGGTCTCCCAGAGTTCCACAAAAGAAAAACCACAAAGCAAGAACTCAATCATAAAGCATGAAGCAGTAGTCATTAATATACTTAGGTATATTCCCATACATATACCTAAGTTATCAAAATATACTCCTCTCATACATGAGGAAACATAAGAATCCAACTTTTAAGCCATTTGCACAACTGATCCACAAGGGAAGAATACCATAAAGGTAACACTACAAAAGCAACACCGCGAAGGTAAAAGTACCACAAAGGTAACACCAAGAAGGTAAAAGTACCACAAAGGTAACACCATGAAGGTAACACTGTGAAGGTAAAGGTACCACAAAGTTAAAGACTCAACTCATACCAGGTATATAACTCAAGTACAGAAGTGCAGATGATTAGTCGTAAATCTAGATCATCTTATTTTGTCGAGAGGCTCTACTGGTGACCCACACAGGATTGATAGATGTTGACCCACATTGGATTAGTAGGTGCTAACCCACATAGGATCGATAGATACTGACCCACACAGGATCTCTATGAACTTGCCCGTATAGGATCGATAGACGCAGACCCATGTAGAATCGATGTTCTTTCTTCACGTTACAGCTAGCCACAAGATTCCCACACTAAGTACGCTTGATTCTAGGAGGATCCTCTCCTAAAGACATCATTTGTACCTCAAATACCATGAATTTCCAAGAAGAAGTATCCCAAAGGACTTCCATGTCGTAATAGTTCCAATGTGATAGATGACACGTCAATCAGATACCCAGTCTATGACTTATAAGTGTGTTAGTACCAAGGGCCCGGTTGGATTCGGGTTCAATCCAACCTGGCCATACTCCAAAATTCTCTAAAACTCATGTGGAGTATACCAAAAGTACTATCTCACTCCAAATATCCATGCGCCGCAAACGGTTTTTCAAACGGACACCTGTTTCACAAGATATGTCTCTTTTAGCGAAATTGGGTCTAGAATGGTCTAGGTATAGTCCCGGTCTAACCTGGGTGGGCTGGGCTACAGACCGGCCAGGCCCACCTGGACGACGTAGCCTTATGAGCTAGCGTGGCTTGGCCCAAGGAGGGGCGAGACCCGCTGGGCTCGCACGGCCCGGCCCACAGGCCTGGTCCCGCCCTTATTGGCCTGGGGGGTGTAACGCCCTCCCCCCCCCCCCTTCTCATGAACTGTTATGTCATTCGGGTGTGAAGCGGTGGCACCACATGGCACCTCCTGGTCACCGCGAGACACATAGGGTCTGGTCCCTCCTCTTCCACTGTAGCTTCGAGTCGCTTCCATCCCCAATGGTGTGCGACAGTGCACCGCTCCACCTCCGCGGTCGGCTGGTGTCGGCCGCCCTGCTCGACCATCCTGGATGAAAAGCTATGGACTTCCCCTACAGCAGCGCGTGACGGCACACCGCACCACCTCTGCAGCTGGTCAGTGCCGACCGCCGGCATCGCCTGCTGGTACAGTCACCAGTGCCACCGCACTGGTGTCACATAGACGGTCTTCCATGGGCCACTGGGTGAGCTCCGATGGTCCATTTTTTCATCTTATTGCTCTTACGGTCTTCTCGGGTCGTTCCCTTCACTGTCTGGCCCTCAAACATGGGTTTCTCCCAACTCGAATAATTTACCCGCAAAGAAATCAACGGTAATAGATGGTGGTGGGAACACGCCTTGTTTGTTTGGCATGTTCCCTCCACATTAACTCCTTAACATGGGAGGGAATATTTGATTCAACAATCTCTTGAAAATTGAACAAGATAAATCCCTACCTTTAGATTTTCTGAACATCATCTGTGCTTGAGGAGGTGTTGGGGTTCTTCGGTTTGTGATTCGGTGGCACTCATCACCACTTTATGGAACTGGTTCCATCCTCCAAGTGGTTAGCATCGCGGTAATTTTCCAAAGCTTCGTCTTTTGGTGATGTTTTGCCAACACCCCTCCCTGAAATCCATATAAATAAGAGAGGTAGAGTGTGAGTAATGTTTTTGGGAATTAATGAGGCTCATTTAATGAATGAACCTCCCAAATTCCAACGGTGATGTTACAAAGTTTGAGGAGTCAATCCAATTAACAGCTTGGCATGTCATTGGTCCGGCCACTGCCACTTGTCCGTTAGAGGAAAAGAGAAAGAGAAATAAAATAACTTTGTTATTTTATTATTCTTTTAAATGTAAAAAATCGATAATTTTCTCCCAACCTACTACGTTCAATGTGAATCCTTCCTTAAGTGAATCACGGTGCTACAGATTCAATGCTGCTATTGTATTTTTAATCCGAGCATAGGTTAAAAAGACCGAAAATGTTGCCCACACATTTACTGAACGTACCTTAGAAAAGATCATAAATTCATTCTAGGCACACCGTGCCTCGGAATCATGCACTGTCAATTTTCTCTGACTTTTAATAATTTCATATAATTAAAAAATATATATTGAAAATCCAGGTCATTACATTCTCCCCACTGTACGAATTTTTGTCCCCAAAATCCACAACATAGACTAAGGGAACAAGTGGGGGTACTAAGCATGAATCTGATCCTCCCTCTCCCATGTTCTCTCCTAGAGGTTCCCATACTTCCAAAGAACGTGCTCTATATGAATCGATTGTTGTTGGGAAAAATTCCCTCAAGGTAACATTGCAGCATTTTTGGGTTGATTGTGTTCGTTGACAAAGAAGGTTTCCATAGTGAATTGTCAAGTTCCAGAGATTTTTTTGACAATCAATGTTGACAGGGAACCATAACAAATTAATGGATGATCTAGAGGCAGTACAAAAGAATAGATACAAGGTGGATATGTTTCCCAGTATTTTCCAAAAATTTTTGGGGTCCAAAATTTGGATTTTGGTGAGAATCACAAAATTTGGATTTCCATGAAGATATAATTTAAATATGTCAATGGCATGAGTTTTGTGAAGAAAGGCCTCGTGGATTGGATCTCACGAAGACCGAAAAAAAGTTGATGGTGATTCTTCACAATTACGACAAGCTTTGCAAATGGAAGAGTTGAAGAGAATTGCGGTTGTGAAGGTCATTGCTAGTGGAGCTTCACGGAAAAGGCATGAAGTAATTGACTAGATGCTCCAACATTATGACGAGATCTGTGATAATAAAATTTTCATGGTGCTTCACGTCTTTGAGATAATTTCAGTGGGATCTTCGGAGCTTCCCGATTTGTGTTGACATGGCGTTAACTTCACGCAGAAGGTTTGAGGGTCAGTGGAATCACCTATAAATAGACCTCAACCCCCTCGAGATAAGAAGAGAGTTTTTGAAGAAAATATTTTCCTCTTGGTTTGCAAAGGAGGTTCGTGAAGACAGTGTGCTTCATGAAAGAAGATCTTCGCGATGACTATTCTAGCCCCGCGAGAGTGGTGTGCTCTGCGTTGGCTCAGTGAGCTTCGTGAGGGAAGTCTCTCGGCGATGACTTGAGCTCCACGATAGACTAATATTTTTAGAGGCTTGATCTTTGTGAAAAGCTAGGGACTTCACAAAGGGTTGTTTGAGCTTTTTGAAATTGGGAGCTTCACGAAGTAGGGTGCTTTGCGAAGGTACTTCCCAAAGGTTGTTTCTTGGTGTTCAGGGGAAAAGTGGTATTCATCAGTAGATGAAACTTGGACATCAATAGAGCATTTACACACAGTGGAGGATGCATTAATTAATTTTAATAAAGAGACCTAGAGTTCTATAAATTGTTAGTGGATCTTATGAAGAATCAGTGAGATCAGTTCAGTTAAGAGAGTAGTGAGTTCTCAATTTTTGAGTGGTTGTAAACCAGGAGGGATAGTGAGTCCGCTTTGAACTTGTAAGCAGCATTACGCTTATAGTGGAATTGGTACTTCAACATAATACTAGTGTATGCTCCTTGGATATATCCCAGTGAGGGTGAACCAAGTAAAAAATCGTTGTGTCATGTGCATGATTTAAGGTTTATTCATACTCTGCATTGGGAAGGAGAGGGAAGAGGGGTTTGTCTAATAAAAAAACAAGATCAAAAGTGGCAGTTGTTTTAATCTTCCATACCCTGATTCACCCCCCCCCCCCCCCCCCCTCAGGGTATCTAACCTAGTGGACCTAACAATTGGTATCAGAGCGAAAGGTTGATATCAGTTTCTCTCCCAAATGGAGGTCATCAATCATAAAAGGATTTAAATCTTTGATGGGAACAATTTTCAAATATAGAAGAATCGAATGCAACACTACTTCCAATCTTTGGGAATGGATGTGTTTACAGCAACAATTCATGCTATCACTGCTGATATTAATAGTGGTGCCTTATCAAAAGTTGAGAGAAGATATTTAGATGTTCACACAAAGGGAATCAATGCTTTAGGGGGACCCCTATCCAATGATATATATAAAAGGTGTTGTCATTAAAAACCTCACATTCCATGTGGGAAAAGATATTAAATATATATGAAGGAGATACAAAGGTCATAGAAGCGAAGCTTCAAGTCTTGTGGAACAAGTATGAAGATCTGAGAATGAACCTGAATGAATCTGTTGATGCATTCTTTGACAGGGTAAATTTTGTAGTGGAGGACATACGAGGTCTCGGAGAAGTTATTAAAGACACAAATATTGTGAAGGGAATCTTGAGGAAACTTCGACCTCGGTTCAATTCGAATGTTTTAGTATTGGAAGGTAAAGACCCGAAAGAACTGACATTGGTAACCTACACAGCACCCTTGTTGCATCTGAAATGAGAAATGATAATAACGATGCTGTAAAAAAGGGGAAATCCAAAGAGGTGGTATTCAAAGACATAAAGAAGCTCACTATTTAAGATTCTCAAGAAGAAGAAGAGAAAGATGAGGTGATGTCATTTCTCTCTTCAAATCTTCAAATAGGAAAAGGAATGTTTAAAGGGAAACTTCCACTAGCTTGTTTTCGATGTGGAAAGGTTGTACATCTTGCGGAAAAGTGCCCCAAAAAATTTCCAAGAGGATGATGATGTCGATGAAATCGAAATTCCCAAGAAAAAGTATTCAGCCTTTGGGAATGGAAAGAAAAAATTCAAGATAAATTTCTTTAAGAAGAAGAACCTTATTTCAAAACAATGTGACAGTTCAGATGAGTCTGATGTTGAGGAGGTTGAAGAGATAGAGAACTGTAGAGATTGTGGAGAAAATTATATGGTGGAAGTTTTCGGTAGTTCTTATAAGAATTACACTGAAGCTAAAGAAGAAGAAGTATTTTAGGGAAGAGTTGACATGGAAGTTGAATTAGAAGCTGATCTTGAAGAGATAGATGTTTAGAGAGCCAAAATAAAGAATGCGAACAAAGTGGTCCATGATGCGAAACTCTACATGCAGAAACAAGAAGAAGAAAAGTATGAGTTAATAGAATAAATTGATAAACTCAAGTCATTAGTACCAGATAATTTTGAATTAGTTAGTTAGTACAAACATAGTATTTTAGAACAGTATAAGGATATTGATTACTTGAATATCACAGTGAAAGAAAACGTCAAGCGTATCGAAGAACTTGAAGAGGAAGTTGTCGGTCTGCAAAGAAAATTTAATGAATAGGAAAAAACATTGATCCCCAACACGTTCTTGGGAAAGTATGTCATTATGAAGACTGAAAAGATGAAATAGGAGCCTAGTATTTTAGCAGGAAAGACGTAGCAATCTATCTTAGACATTATGTCTGATTCAGGGCTCGATCAGAAACAAAATGCTGTGAAAATTGAACTGAGGCCGCAAACACCCATTCTGAGATTGAAGGTTGATTTGGGAACAGAGAAGAATCAGAATATTCATATATCCCAAGGGGAAACTAGATGTTCAGAAGTGACACAAATGAATTCACCTTATATAAGGTGTTATTGTTGTGGAAAGATGGGAAATTCACAATTTGTGTGTTCCATAGCCAAGAGATATCGAAAGGAACAAGAACAGAGGTGGCATCCAAACAGAGAATGATTTTATGGAATATGTTTTAAAGGACACTATTTTTTGTGTAGAGAATTTCGACACATGGCTAGGTACTTTACATAAACCATAGAGGGGAATGTGCCAAAGCAGAATCAAAATTTTCACTAGCAGCAGATCAATGAACCAACAGGTGATTTGAAAATGAAAAATTGATTTGCAGCATTTCAAGATGAATTTGGTCCATCATACTCTAAGAAAGATCAAAAGTATCAATCCATACCAACTGTGAAGGAAAAAATATGGACCAAGAAGAAAAAGGATAAGAAGACAATGGTGGCAGAAATTGCCCTTAAAGCATCAGATCGCTCTGGTGTGTGGATCCTTGACAGTGGTTGCAAATCTCACATGATAGGTAATAAGGATCTTGTTACAGGCATAAAATGTGATAAAGAATGAGTTGTCAAGTTTGGAAACTATGAAGGCCTAAAGATTATTGTCTCCGGAAAATCCATGTTTGGTGGAAGATAGATGAGACCTGCTGGTGTCTTAGTAGTAGAAGGCCTAAATCACAATTTTCTTAGTGTTAGTCAATTATGTGACTCAAAACATTCTATAAGGTTTACTAAAAAGATGTGTATTTTAAAAGGAAGATACGGGGTAGTGGTTCTATAGGGAAAATGAACAAAGGGAAATCTCTACCTGGTAAGTGGAGAAGAAGATATGTACTTTCTATCCAAAGGGGAAGAAATAAGTTGTGGCATAAACGACTTGTCCATCTATGCCAATCATCCCAGGAAGATCTGGTAATGTGTGATATAGAAAAAGACCTCCATAAGCTATCACGTGATCGTACTCACACGTGCGATGCATGCCAAAAAGGGAAGCTCATCAGAAAGATGTATAAGTTAAAGGAAAAGAATTCAACAAGAGTTCTATAATTGGTTCATGCTGATGTTTGTGGTCCTATAACACCAAGAATAATTAACAGAAAGAGGTACTATGTTCTTTTCATTGATGAAAATAGCAGAATGGAATGGGTATTTGTTATTTCCCATAAGTTTGATGTGTTTAGCTACTTAAAACAATACTGTAGGGAGTGTGAAAGGATGCATGGATAGAAAATTTTGAAGCTTCGTACTGACAATGGTGCGGAATTCACAAACAGTCAGGTTGAAGGCTATCTCGAGAAACATGGGATAAGGAATAAAGTTTACCCAGTAAGAACTCCCCAACATAATGAAGTGGTTGAAAGGAGAAATCAGATAATCAACAACATGGATAGAACGATGCTCATTGAAAAGACCTATAGGAGAAATTTTGGAGGGAAGCAGTTTTGACATCAGTCTATGTTTCTAACAGGGCTCTGTTGTGTCTGAAGGAAGGAAAGACTCTGTACGAGATGTGGTATGGAATGAAGCCAACAGTGAAATACTTTTGAATATTTGGAAGTAATTTCTTTATCCTCAAAAAGGAAAAGCATAGGAAATATGAGTCACAAGTAGATGAAGGGATATTCCTCGGCTACTCAGGACAAATAAGGCATATAAATTCTTTAACAAAAGGTTGTGGAAAGTAGTTGAGAGCAATGATGTCACTTTAGTGGATAATGAGGAGATCATTCAACTGCACAGTAAACAATATCCTGATGAGAGTGATGAGAAAGAAAGCAACTCATGGGGAGCAGAAGTGGATGATATTGATTCAGAAGAAGATATTGATGATGAGAATGAGGAATTAAAATCTTTATCTACACAAAAGCCAAGGAGTCGAGTTGAAATTGACAGGAAGAATATCATTAGTTATCAGTTAGATCCAGTTCAGACAAGAAGAATAAAATCAATATAGTAGACATATTTCCTATCTCAGGTTAATCCAAAATTCTTCGCTGATGCATCTGGAAATGAAAACTGGGTTCAGGCAATGAATGAAGAGCTTGATCAGATTGAGAAGAATCAGACATGGGAGATTATTTCGAGGCTCACAGAAAAGAATGTCATTGGGACTAAATGGGTCTATCGCAACAAGATGAATGAAGATTAAAAATTGATTCGGAACACAACACGATTGGTGTTCAAAGGATCCTCCAACATAGAGGGAATAGATGTTGATGAGGCATTTTCACCAGTTGTGAGACTAGAGACAATCAGATTATTTCTAGCCATTATAGTGAAACGAAAGTTCAAAGTTTTCCAGATAGACAACAAATCTGCATTTTTTAATGGGATTCTGGAGGAATAAGTGTATATCGAGCATCCAGATGGATTTCTCATTCATGAAGGTAAGAAAAAGGTTTTTAGACTAAAGGAGGCATTGTATAGGATGAAACAAGCACCAAGACCATGGTACTCGAGGCTTGATCAATACTTGAATAAGCTTGGTTTTCATCTAGGGGGAGTTGATTACAATCTCTATTTCAACAACAATAGTAATCAAAGGATGATGGTCCTAGTTTATGTCGATGACATGATATTTGGCAGACCAGATGAAGTTCAGTGCAAATAGTTTTCCAAATTCATGAAAACTGAGTTCAAAATTTCAACGATTGGAGAGATTACATTTTTCCTTAGTCTATAGGTGACACAATGAAGGAATGGAACATTAATTTATCAATACAAATACGCCAAGGTGGTTTTGAATAGATTTTTAATGGGAAATCCCAATTAGATAAAGTCTCTGGTTGCTACCCGAATGAAATTAGAAAAATATGATAATGGCATGGGAGTTAATATCAAAGAATATAGGCAGATTATTTGGATTTTACTGTACTTGAAAGTGACAAGACCTGATATTATTTTCTACACCTACCAAGGAGTATGATATCAAAGCAATCCCAAGGAAAGACACATGATTGCAGTAAAAAAGAATACTTTGGTATATCAAGGTCATAGTGGACTTTGTCTTGATGTATAATGGAAAATATCAGACAGAGTTATTAGGATATACTGATGCAGATTGGGCTGGTTCATCGAATGACAGGAAATCAATGTTAGGAGGTTCATTCTATCTTTGTGGACTATGTATTTCATGGACAACCAAGAAGAAATATTTTATTTCATTAAGAACCGTAGAAGCTGAGTATATTGCGGCCACTCTGGCATACACACAGTTATTGTGGTTGAAGCAGCAGCTTGATGATATGGGAGTTGAAGTGATTTCTATGATTGGAATCCAGTGCAATAACTCAAGTGCAATCAATATCAGAAAGAATCCAGTCCATCACTCAAGTAAAAAATAATATTTAGATAAATTATCACTTTATCATGGAGAAGGTTGAGCAGGGAATCATGAATTTGGATTATGTGCCTATAGAACTACAGGTTTCATACATTATGACGAAGGTTTTACCCAAGTAAGATTTTGAGAGGCATCAACTAGATCTGGGAGTCCAGTCGACTCCCCGCACCTAAAAAGTGTGGATGTCGAACCCCTATCCCCGAGGTATGATGTGTTTTTCCCTAATGCACTAATATGTGTTTACCCTATTAAAGACTGCAAAAGAGTGCCCTTTGGGTTGGTTGGAAAAGGGGGAGACAATAGTGATTGTTAATGGGGGAGATAGTGTGACAGTGTGGCTGTTTGATAAATCATGTATGATATGGGGAGAATCTGAGATGTGGAGCAGTGAGATAGGGGGAGCATGAGATAGGGGGAGAGTATAATACCTGACGATTCTAGAAGTGATCAATCAAAGTGTATATATCACGACAACTGATGATCGTGATAAAAGAAGAAGAGTGATATTGGAATGGTTTGAGTAGGGTTCCAATGATCAATAATTGGTATAAGTTTGGAAATTAGTATCAGTTTGGTGTCAACATCTGGTGTCTGAAATAAAGTGATTCATTGATTCACTTTTCATTTACTCTTGTTTCTCACACTGAGCATTACTCATGTGGGCTTAGAGTATGTGGTGAGTTACTCTTTGGTCTCTATATGAATTGCAAGAGGTGAAGGATGGGAGATGATGGAAGGAGACTCAGGGAGGTATCAAAGTGTAGAAAATTGTTCTGAGAAGAGTTGTCAACAAACTCAAATGGGGATATTGTTGGGAAAAATCCCTCAAGGTAAAATTGCAGTATTTTGGGCTTCATTGTGTTTGTTGACAAAGTAGGTTTCTATGGTGAATTGTCAACTTCCAGAGATGTTTTTGAAAATAAATTTTGACAAAGAACCATGACAAAGGAATGGATGATCTAGATGTAGTACAAAATAACAGATATAAGGTGGCCTTGTTTCCCAGTGTTTGTCAAAAAAATTTGGGGTCCAAAATTTGGATTTTGGTGAGCATCGTGAAATTTTTTATTTCCTTGAAGATCTAATTTAAATATGGAGAAGGCATGAGTTTCGCAAACATAGGCCTTAATGTTTAGATTTCATGAAGACCAGAAGAATGTTGATGGTGATTTTTCATGATTACGACAAGCTTCACAAATGGCGGAGTTGATGAGGATTGTGGTGGAAAAGGGAATTTCGAGTGGAGCTTCGCAGTGAAGGGGTAAAGAAATTGACAGGATTATCCACAATTACAATGAGCTCCGCGATTGAAAAATTTCCGTGGTGATTTTTGATTTTGAGATAATTTTAGGAGGAACTTAGGAGCTTTGTGATTTGAGCTGACGTGGCATTGACTTCACATGGAAGGTTCAAGGGTTGGTGGAATCACCTATAAATAGACCTCGAACCCCTCGGGAGAAGCATATAGTTTTCGAATAAAATATTTTGCTCTCGGCTCGCGAAGGTGGTTCGTGAAGGTAGTGTGCTTCGCGAAAGAAGAGCTTCGCGGTGGCTATTCTAGCCCTGCGAAAGTCATGTGCTCTATGTTGGATTAGTGATCTTTGTGAGGTAAGTTTCTATGAAACGACTTCAGCTCTGCAATGGCCTAAGCTATGCGAAGGATTGAGCTTCTCAAAAAGTTCGGGACTTCACGATGTCTTGTTTGAGCTTTGCAAAATTGGGAGCTTTGCGAAGTAGGGTGATTTGCAACGGTACATCCCAAAGGTTGTTTCTCAGTGTTCAGGGGAAAATGGTTATTCATCAGTGGATGAAATTTGGAAATCAATAGATCATCTACATATAATGGATGATGCATTAATTTGTGGTAATTAAGAGACCTATAAACTATGAGTGGATCTTTTGAAGAATAATTGATCTCACTTTAGCTGAGAGAGTAGTGAGTTCTCAAATCGTGAGTTCTTGTAAACCCGTTGGGACAGTTTGTCCGCTTATAACTTGCAAACAAAAATGCACTTATTGTAGAATTGGTACATCGGCATATTGTCGGTGTATGATCCTTGGACGTAGCCCAATGAGGGTGAACCAAGTAAAAATCGATGTGTCTTGTGCATGCTTTAAGGTTTATTCATACTCTATATCAAGAAGGAGAGAGAATGGGGTTTTGTCTAACATCAAAACAAGATCAAAAGGGGCAGTTTATTTAATCTATCATACCTGATTCACCCCCCCCCCCCCTCTCAGGGTATCTATCCTAGTAGACCTAACAATCTTCTTTGAAGGACCCACTCCTGTTGATCCTGAACCTCTACTAGAACATCCGTAAACATTTCCACGTCGTCAATGTTTAGCTCGTCCCAGTCGACGATGTGTAATGTATCATGAAAGTACCTCCTCAACTGTGACATGTGGAAAATTTCATGAACATGGTGCATCTATGTGGGAATATTTAGGTGATATGACACCTCACCAACTCTACTGAGAAATTGAAATGGATCGATGAACCTCGGAGATAACTTTCCGCCCCGACAAAATCTCTGAAAACCTCATCGAGTTGAGACTTTTAAGAACATATAGTATCCCTCATAGAACTCTGAAGGTCCCTATCTCTTGTCATAATAAGAATTATGTATTCTCTGTGCAGTCTTCATCTGCTCCTGGATGATTTGCACCTTCTCAGTGGTAGCCCGTACTAACTTTGGTCCCATAAGTGCGGACACCCATGGGTCTATCCAGCATAGAGGTGACCTACAAGGTCGACCGTACAAGGCTTCAAATAGACTCATACTGATGGTGGAGTTATAGTTGTTATTGTACGTGAACTCCACCAAGGGCAAGTGATCCTCCCAACTACAGCCAAAATCTAGGATGCAAGAATGAAGCATGTCCTAGAGTGTCTATATGGTCTACTTTGTCTGACCATCCATATGGGGATGAAAGGAAGTGATCAAATGTTGCTGATCTCCGAATGCCTCATGTAATCCCTTCCACAACCGGGATTTAAAAAGTGCATCACAGTCAAAGATGATCATTTATTGAACCCCCATTAAGTCTTAAAATCTCCTGTATGTAGAGGCGTTGCAAGCCCTCTACTGATCCCAGCTCTCAGATAGGTAGGATGTGGGATGACTTGGTGTGTCAATCAATAATCACTTAGATAGAATCTTGTCTCATAGACGTACATGGAAGCCCTATCAAAAAGTCCATGGAGAAACCATCCCACTTCTACTCCGACACCTCTAGTGGATGTGTTAAGCCTATAGGAACCTGATGTTGGGCCTTCACTTACTGACAAGTGAGGCATCATGAAACAAACTCTTCCACTGATTTCTTCATCCCTATCCACTAGTGTGGACACCGGAGGCCTTGGTACATCTTATCCATACCAGGATTCACCGTTATAGGGGACATATGGAACTCCCTAAACATCTCCTCTCACAGAGCCACTAGTACCACGGTGCATCCTCAAACTTGAATTGTGTGCTCCCCACCTTCAGAAAATCCATCTTGTTCCTATCCTGATCATATCTGGTCACATTGAGCCTCATACTAAATGTCCCCATGTTGTTCCTCCCAAACTCGCTAAATAATTTGGGGAGTGACAGTCATAGACTGGAGGTAAGTTGCTCCATCTCTAGCCACAAAGGATATATGCAACGCGGCTCGCTGCTTTGTCGCCCCACTCAGCAGTTGTAAACCAGACCTCTTATTGAGTGTGTCTTCTACTACATTCCCCTTCCTGGGAGTGTAGATTACCTTGAAGTCATAGTACTAGAGGAACTCTATCAATTTTTGATGTCTCAGGTTTAGGTCTTTCTGTGAGAAGATATAACTTAGACTCTTGTGATCAGAGTAGACTATAAAACATTAACCCAACAAGTATTTTCACGACAAATTCAATGTGAAGAACACTACTACTTACTCCAGGTCTTAGGTAGCATAGTTATGCCCATTTTGTCTCAGTTATTGTGAACTATAAGTGATCCCTACTCACTCATTAAACATGACACATCCAAGTCCGGTCCCGGACGCATCATAGTATACTACATACCCAACGCCATCTTCTAGAAGCCTCAAGATGGGGGCACTCGTCATTATCTTCCTCAGCTCCTGAAAACTCTGTTGGTGTCTCTTCATCAATATGAAGGGGTTTCCCTTCTTCGTCAAATCTAACAAGGGTACCGAAACTCAGGAAAAGTCATGTACGAATCTCTGGTAGTACCCAGCCAACCCTAGGAAAATCTACACTTCAGTCACGATCCTGGGTGGCTCCCAATCTTGCACAGCCTCTATCTTTACCGGATCCACTACAACTCTATCCTCTGAGATAACATGTCCTTGAAAGTGGACCTCTCATAACCAGAACTAGCACTTTGAGAGCTTACCATAAAGATGGTGATCTCTAAGTGTATCCAGAACTATTTTCAGATGATAGGGATGCTCCTCCTTTGACACCGAGTATATCAATATTTCTTCGATGAATACCACCACAGAGCGATCGAGGTATGGCTGAAGGATCATATTCATGATTCCCATAAACACTGCAGGGGAATTGGTTATGCTGAATGGCATAACCAAGTACTCATAGTGGCCATACTGACATCTAAAGGTTGTCTTCTGTACATCCTTATCACATACCCTGAGCTAATGATAGCCTGATCTGAGGTCTACATTAGAAATCCATCAAGCTACCTTCAGCTGATTGAAGAGATAATTAATCCTTTGAAGTGGATACTTGTTCTTCATGGTTACCCGGTTCAGGCATTGATATTCCACACAGAGTCTCAAACTCCCATATTCTTTCTTGGCAAACAAAATTAGGTATGTCCATTGAGAAACATTGGGCCTTATTAACCCCTTCCTCTGTAAGTCCACCAGTTATACCCATAACTCACGAATCTCCTCGGTAGCCATCTGATATGTTGGTGTAGATATCAGTGTTCTCCAGGGGTATAGGTCGATTTAGAATTCTATCTATCAGTGAGGAGGTAATCTTGGGACATTATCAGGGAAGACATCAGCAAACTAGTCCACCACTATAGGATATCTCAGACTCTCAACATCAATTACTCCAAGGGTAAGGCTAGCCAACTGATGTGTGATCAGCTGCACCCTTCTCCGGGTAATTCCATCCTTTGATGCAAAGGTTCCCTTCTCATTGGTGAAGGAAAACCTAGTCCCATCATCATGGATACACCGCACTTTACCCCTAATACATTCTATTTGAGAATGGACTGTGGATAACCAATCCATACCCAAGTTGATGTCGTAAGGCCTCGACACTGCTACTAAAAGATACCATATGAAGCTCTTACCTCCTAGAGTAAGCTTACAGAGTTAGCACCATTGTGTAATCTTCAAATCTCCTCTCTTAAGAGTCTCTAATCATAAGTATCAAGCTAACGGCTCCACCAGAATCTACAAGCTCTGAACGAAGTTCGTGGTAATAAAATAGTGACTGGAACCTGTGTCTATAAGTAATATAGATAGGGTGTAATAGACATAGATCATACCTCGAATCATCTCCGGAGTGTCGTGGTCATGGGCCTCAGATTCCTGGAGCTAAGTTCATCCTTTTCCACCTACTCTCTGTGGTCGGGGTGGACCACCTGGAGGTGGTGGCAGTAGAACCTCGAATCACCGCCCACCGCCTACTGTACTGCTAGCTCCTCTTCCAGATACGCTACCCTATGGACCTCCTCACTCCAACCTCTACCTCTACCTCAGTGGTCCCTCGACCATCTATTGGTCGTCTGTATGGTGGGTTGATCAGTCAGGATCCATGTGACCCTTCCCACCACAAGATTAGTACTACCTACTCCTCATCTATCCTCCTCTGTCCTATGAGCCCCGCACCGCCGACCCTGTATCCTGAGGTAGTCCACCAGAATTCCTAGCCCACTTGGGCCCCTATATCATCTGTCTAATGCCTATTGCATATGAATCTACTACCTAATGTCTGATTGTGTCTCTCACTATTGGTTCCTGGTCAGCTAGGAAGCTCTCCACCAAAAGAACTCTCTCTAGAACCCCAGCCTGCGTCTGAATGATGAGTGATATCATTGATGAACTGATCTCTCATCGGAGACCTAGATCAAAGGTATGTGTCCTATATAAAGGGTAACGTACCATGTCGGTAGAGTATCAGGAGAGATCAGTGAAACTTTCTGAGTACTGGGCCACAGTCATGCTTCCCTGATGTAAGTGTAGCAGCTCCTATATAGCTATTGATCATAGGGTTGTTGGGACAATATTTTCCCTAAAAAGGCCCTCAAAGTCTTCCCAGGTGAGGTTCGCCTCATCTTGTAACTATAGTGTCAGACTCTACCATCTCCCAGCTGCTCCCTGGAAGAGACTGGCAGCTAGGATTACCATCAGATCAGCTGGTGTCCCAAATAAGCAAAAAATCTGGCTACAGCTTCCAGCCAGTCGTCATCCACCTGCAGATCCATCTCTCTTCGGATCCTCGGAGGCCTCTACCATTGAAACTCATGCAACGTGCTCAGTCAACGTGCACCCTCTGTTGGTGCGGCTGGTGGTAACGGCACCCCAACTGGTACTGCTACTGCTGGTACACCACCTGAAGTTGATAACACTATAAGAGGGCCCTACACCAAGGCCTTATCGCTCGGTGGGCCATCATCATGTACTCTGTAGGGAATCCTAGCAACTTGACTACATGGCGGCATCCAGAAATAAAATAGTTGTTCCACGGTAAATAATTTATACATGGTGAGCTGTCTCAAATAAATCATAAGAAAAACTTTTCAAAACACACGCAATCAGTGTTTTTGTGCACAGAGTCAGAAATCAGAATTCAGGGTCCTAGTGTATGGATATGTCGGTTGTCGCACCAATAGTGTATTCCCTGAACTGAAAATCACACTCATAACACTTAACACAATTGACACATTGAAAAGACCAGTGTCCTAGTTCTTTGGTAGAACTGACTCCTCTGTTGCCACTTTTTCACAACCCATCCCCTAGGGCATGTGTTGTGACTACCCCAAGCTCACCTTTCATAGGCTAGGGGCTAGGGAATAGCACCAAAAAGACGTATCCCTATAAAGGGAAGGAATTCCCTTTAAACTTGTACAAACAAACAATCTAAGAACAAAACAAGAAGTAACCACAAAGTAAACTATTTTAGTAAATACCGTACTGAAAGTAAAGGGGTCGGAATACAAGTCCAACTGAAAAGTAAAATTACAACTGAAAAGATAAAACAACTCCAGGATTGTCCACCGAGGATCCTGTCTGACGGGTAGGTACGACTCATAATCAGTAGTCACTGCAGCATGTCACATAAAATGGTCCACCTCTGAGCACCATCTAGTCTAAGCTCCCTCAGACTTGATCAATGTTGTCTATTATATGCACAAAACACATCAATGTTCAGGCGTAGCCTATGCAGGGGTGTGTGTGACAATACTCAGTATGGACCCCGAGACACCTGGAGGTCTCCTAGAGTTCCACAAAGGAAAAACCACAATGCAATACCTCAATCACAAAGCACGAAGTAGTATTCATCTACTATAGTTAGGAATATTCTCATACATTTACCTAATTTATAAAAATATACTCATCTCATACATGACGAAGCATAAGGCTCCAACTTTTAAGCCATTTTCTCAACAGATCCACGAGGGAAGAATACCACAAATGTAAAACCACGAAGGTAAAAGTACCAAAAAGGTAACACCACGAAGGTAAAAGTACCAAAAAGGTAAGACCAAAAAGGTAGAAGTACCACAAAGGTAAATAATCAACTCACACCAGGTATATAACTCAAGTACAGAAGTACAGATGATTACTTGTAAATCGAGATCATCTTGTTATGTCGAGAGGCTCTGATGCTGACCCACACATGATCGATAGATTCCAACACACATGGGATCACTAGGCACTGACCCACAGAAGATCTATAGATACTAACCCACGCAATATCTCTAAGAGATTACCCACACCGGATTGATAGATGCTGACCCACATAGGATCAATGTTATTTCTTCATGTTACATATAGCAACGAGATTCCAACACTAAGAAAGCTAGATTCCAAGGGGATTCACTCCTCAAGACATCGTTCATACCTCAACAGCCATGAATTTTTTCGAATATGTATCCCAAAGGACTACCATGTTGTAAGGCCTCTAACACGACAAACGGAATATCAATCGGATACCCGGTCTGTGATTTATAAGTGTTTTAGTACTGAGGGCCCGGTAGGATTTGGGTTCGATCCAACCCAGCCATACTCCAAATATCTCCAAAACTCAAGTGTAGTATACCAAAAGGACCATCTCTCTCAAAGGATCCCACCACTGTAGATGGTTCTTCAAACAAACACATGGTTCACAAGTTATGACTCTTTTAGAGAAACTGAGCCTCGAAGGGTCCGGGTATGGTCCGACATGGTCTAGGCCAACCCAACTCGGTTCGGGTTGACCCGCCCCTATCCAGGTCTGACCTGGCTGGGCTGGGCCATGGTGGAATTAGCCCATTGGGTTGCGGACCGGCTTGGTCTGCCTGGGCGGCGAGGCCCGACCCGAGGTGGGAAGTGAACCACTATGCTCATGCGGCCCAGCCCGCTGGGCTCGCGTGACCCTGCCAATGAGGCTCGTATGGCCTGGCCCACTGTGATCATACGGCCCACTAGTTGGGGCCCACCCTAGCTAGTACAGGTGGGGTAACACTCCACCCCCTTTTTTCCGAATGGCTTAGCCGTTTAGGGTGGTGAAGAGGTGGCGCCATGTGGCGCCTCTTGGTCTTCGTGGACCTGTAGGGGTGTGTCCCTCCTCCTCTACCACGGGATCGAGCCATGACCATCTCTTGAAGTGTGCGACAGTGTGTACCTTCGCCTCTGTGGCCGGTGGGTGTCGGCTGCCCTACTCGACTGCCGCAGCTGAAAAGCTGCAAACTTCTCCTCCAGCGCCGTGCGTCGGCATACCACACCACCTCCGCGGTTGGCCAGTGTCGACCGCTCTGCTGCCCATCGCGGCCTAGTGTCATGGAATCCTCTTGCGTCACGTGACATCACACCACCTCCATTGCATTCGTCCTGTGTCGGCCTTAACCATCGTCTTCTGGCATGGTTTTTCGGTGCCCCCATGCTGGTGTCGAGTTGGCGGTCTTCCACAGGTCAGTGGGTGAGTTCAGTTGGTCCATTGTTTCATCTGATCACTCCTACAATATTCTCAGGTCGTTCCCTTCACTACATGCCCCTCAAACATAGGTTTTGTCCAACCCTAATAATTTACCCATAAAGAATGCAACAATAAATAAGTGTAATAGGGATCATGCCATGTTCATTTTTCTTGCGCCCTCCTCCGCATTAGTTCCCTAACAAGGGAGGGAATATTTGATTCAACGGTCTCTTGAAAATTGAACAATATAAATCCCTACCGTTAGATTCACTGAAGAATATCCGTGTTTGAGTTGGTTTTAGTGTTCATCGGTTCATGAGTTAGTGGTTCTCATCAACGCTTTCTGGAACTGGTTCCATCCTCCAAATAGTTAGTGTCGCGGTACTTTTCCAGAGTTTCGTCGCTTGGTGAAGTTGTTCCAACACTCCTCCCCGATATCCATATAAATATGAGAGGGGGTGAGTAACTCCATTGGAAATTTATGAGGTTCACTTAATGAATTAACCTACCAAACTCCAATGGTGTTGTTACAAATATTGAGGAGTCAATCCAATTAATTTCTTGACATGTCGTTGGTCCCACCACCGCCGCTTGTCCGTTGGAGGAAAAGAAAAATAGAAATAAAATAAATGTGTTATTTTATTATTATTTTAAATGTCAAAACTCTATATTTTTCTCCTGACCTACTTCAGTCGATGTGAAGCCTTCCTTAAGTTATTCGTGAGGTTGTGGATTCAACGGTGCTCTCATATTTTTAATCCGAGCACCGGTTCAAAAGATAGAAAACGCCGTTTGCGTGTTTACTGAACATACCTTAAAAAGTTCATAAATTCATTCAGGGAACACCGGTCCATGGAATCATGTGTCATCAATTTTTTTAGACTCTTAATAATTCCATATAATTAAAAAAAATTACCTGGAAAATCTGGGACTTTACAAATCCCCTGTTAAAATCACATTTCAGGTAATAACTACTACGTTTTTCATTTATGTTTTCATTTAGAATATTAAGACCTTATATTTTTATTATGGTTAAATCATCTCTTGAATGTTAGAAAATATTGAAATATCATATTTATTAAAATTATTAATATTTATATAAACCTATATATTCTAATGTTCACAATTTAATTACAACATTCGTGGAGATGACATGACATATGTATGCATTTGTATTGTATCCAATTTTTCATTGGAAAAAATGAAAGGAAGGTAAAGAATATATGAAATTTAATGCATCATTATTATGTCAAATATATCATATATATTAATTTAATTTATCCTTATTAATTTTCATGTAAATATTAGATGAAAAACAAATCACATCACTATTTCAGGAGCTAGTCTTCTCTATACATGATTGACATAATCGTATTCGCCAAACAATATAAAGAAAGAATTTATTTATGATATTATTATTTAATAAGTATAAGTATGTTATTAATATAATATATATATATCATTATATTCACCTTTGAGATACGTTGATGGAAAAAAAAATTACATCATATCGTGAGGATGTAGTCTTCCATACACACAATTGTCAATTTTATTTCCCATTTGATGGAAGAGGAGATAGATTTAGTTCATTAAATTTACATAATTACTTCTCAATATGTTGGTATGTATATTTTATTATATCTTCCTGGTTAAATAATATTTTAAGGAGTTATACGAATAAATAAAATGAAAATTCATGGTCAAGGACTATAAATCTTTAAAAGAGTACTTCTTTATTCTTACCCATAAGGCCTTCATTTGAGGTTTTCCTAATTAAAATATGGCCTCAATTATTTGTAAAGGTAATTAATAATTTATTTGGGTAGGTCATTGATGAACTAATGGGTTTTTTTAAGTGTGTATTGGGGATGTGATTGAGTGCCCTTTTATATGTGGGGGAAAGAAAAAACATGATATTTTTGAAGTCTAAAGTGTACCCATATTTTTCAATGAAAAAAGACTCATAATTTTATTATTATAGAAACATAGATTTTATATGATTGAAATATGGCCATAATATTGGATTTAAAAAATTATTTATGTCATTTTAACCCTTATGTGTTTACATTAATCCTCTCCTTAGTAAATTTATTTTCACCTTAACTACTTTAATTAAGTTATATTGATTATACAATTCATTTTAACCAAAAACTAAAATTAATATAGAATATAATATTTATCATGAATATTAAAAATATAGAATCAATTTTTATAAATTTAATTCACATAATTTTATTAAAATAATTTAAAATTATACCTGAAGATACGACGTACAAGCAGTTTTCTAATGAAATTTTTTTCAAAAGTTGATTTTTTTAATGATAATAGTGAAAATGAATATAATTTTAATTACCTAAATTAGTTTAATAATAAAATTCATGAACTTATTTATATTTAAAAAAATTATCAATTTTTTTCTTTGTAAATGCTTTAAACTAAATGTCAATTTTTTAATAAAAATTTGTATTTTTTAATTTTTAAAATGAAAAATTATTCATTTCCAAATATTCTAAAATATTCACAATAAGATAACTATGTCATTTATATTGATAATATTATGTTGATTTTTTAAAATAATTTTTATAATTTTTTCAAAAAAAAATAATTTTTTTCTAAAAATAAAGATAAATAATTTTGGAGAAAAAAAATTTCAATGCATATAAAAACATTACTAAAATTTATATATATAATTATAAATATATTATATTTATATTAAAAATTTATTGTTAAATTATGAAATTTCTTTATTTGTATTCATACCAAATAATATAATATGTATTTTATAATGGTAATGTTTAAAGAATAATTTAAATATGTTATCATGGTTCGTTAAAACTAAGTGGAGAATGTGATGTAAATTATCTAAGAAACTAAATGTATTTGGATAGAAATATATTGTTTTTAAATTCTAAATCCCTTAAAATATATTAATACCTCCAAATACATCACTCTTATATAAAAAATGAGGACACTTCTACCTCATCATATCCTCAGGTTCCCACGTTACTTCATTACATTTCTGACTTCACCACAAAACATTGACCGAGTGAGTGGTCTTACTTAATAGATCATTCTCTATATTGTCTAGAACCACCACCAGCAATTCTTTGTATGAAATTTCATAATCATGTAGTATTTCTTTTGATTTTATTTTTTGTGAAGGATTATGTATACACTTCCCCATTAGAGATACATGGAACACATCATATACTTGAGAGAGGTTTGTTGGAAGCACCAAATCATAATACACCATCCAAATACGATCAATAATTTCAAATGGAACTATATAAAAAATTATTAGGTTTCCATTATAGGAAATTATAATTAATTTATTCTATAGTTAAATTCCTAGAAAAATCATGTTACTAACATAAAATTTTGAATCATTCTAGTCATTTTCATTATAACATTTCTACAACTTTTTACAACCATTATGTTTCACTAAATATATCTAAAATTATATGCAATTTCACTACAAATATTTGGTATCAATTGATTTAATTATTAAACTTCATACTAGTATCTTTTATAATTACACTTCATTTCATAAGGGTCATTGTATAGAGAAATATTAATGCTTGAGTGAGGGAAATTATTGTACAAAAACTCCACCAATGGAAGGGGGTTTTCCCAACCACCTATGAAGTGCATATAAAAATATATCAACACATCATTTATGGATTGAATTATTCTCTTAGACTATAAAACATTCTAAGGATTATATGTAGTGGTGAAACTGAACTACATATTTTGAGCTTGTTGAATACATATCTATAACTTTGAGGTAAACCTCATATCCTGATCAAATACAATAGAATTTGTTACTCCATAAAACGTTTTAACCATTTTTCACATATATTTTCAGAGGTTTCTAAAGAGAGAAATATTTTTTGATAGTGATGAGGTGTTCATAAATTGTATGTTGATCTTCTACAACCATATAACACTTTTCCCAATAGTTTATAAGGATTTTGGATGAAAACATTAGTGGGGTTGTTTTCCCACTTCCATACTATTATGGGTAATGTCTATAACATCCCCTTAATCATTTTTATCTCATCCATAACTTGGAAAAATATGAATAACTGACATACAAAATCTGAAATATATCATTCTAATCCTTCCTAACAAAAATTCTATTATTAATTTTTAAACATAATTTTACTTCTAGGATAAATAGAGAATTAATAACTCTAAGTTAGTTCAAAAAGTATCTTTCTCCAATTCGGTTTATATTGGACACATGAAATGTTGGTAAAACATATCATTCATCAACAATGATGGTTAAACTTAGTAACATTTCTCACCATCTTCTCTAACTCAACATCTTCCTTTTGTGCCTCATTCTTCTTGAAATGTATAGAAGGATGAAAAAACATTTTTGAAAGATAATATTTATCCCCAAACATTAGGATTTTAGATCAAAACATTTATAATACATAAATATTTGATATTTTGTGATCCCACTCATTGATAATATGTAATGATCCATTAAACTCAATGAATTAAGAACCATTATTCCCTCCCCATAGTGGTAATTTAGTTAACATTCATAATCATTAACCATCTTCTATGAAATTTGTTAAGCTATCTTTTTGTGAATATTTTTTTAAAATATGATTAGTATGTATATCAACATTTTATATAAATAGATAACTCCTCTATATCATTAATTAAAAAAATACATGTAACTCTAAATCATGAGTAGGATAATTTTTGTGATGAACCATAAATTATAATTTGGATGAAGCTATCACCATAAAATTTTTAAATTACATGGATATAAATATGATTAAAAATATGATCCCAAAATCTACTTAATCATTATCTATCAGAAAAATTTTAAAATTAATAAATTCCATAATAACCAAGACATAATGTTTTCCTATGGTATAAATTTCATTCTTATTATCCTTCATTTGTGGTTTCAATCACCAATTCCTTTTTTGATGTGAAAGGTTTTCCATTTTTAATAAAACTATTTTAATAAAATTATTACAAATCCCATGAAATGTGATGAACTTCCTTGAAACTAACTTTATTAATTGATGATAATATAAACCATGATGGTAATTAGTACGTGTAAACATATGAAAAGATATTTCCTCTCAAATAATAATTCATGTTGTACTTAAGGGTTACATATACCATATCCTAATAAATAATCATATATAAATTCATTAGTCACATTAAATTCCACCACATAAAACCTAAAAGTTGTTTTTAGGAAATTGAACTTATTATTATCGATTAAAACATAAAATCATTATGGTATCCGTAAAAATTTAGTAAGTCTCACATTATGACATATATTCTCGTAGAATTAACATGATTCTTATATGATTCATAATTATTATAACCAAAAAACCATTAAGAAAAATACTTCTAAATCATTATTTTGGAATCCTAATAAAAACACAATTCAATAGACATAAGTCATAAAACCTTAACTAGGATCCACCATATTATTACTTAATACCTACTTCCTTTTATATTTCAATCAAAGTATCTTCATCCTTATCATAAAAAAAATTACTCATACAACACAATTGATCTTATCCTTGAGGTTTACCCATGACACATTTACTTTCATAATTCTCATAATTTCTAAATTTAAATAATTCATCTGTTGATGATTCTTTAGGTAAATTATTATTATCTTTAATATATTTAACTGAACATTTCATTTTTCATCAACAATTACAAATTCTGTTCTCTTATTATCTACATATAAAATGTATTCTTTTTACATTCATATATTTTATCAATTTCTTATTCCCAAATTCTTGATATATATGAAATTGAATCATCTTTATTATTTTATCTCTACTACCCAATATATTAGTGAACTCTATATTTCTCTTCATTGTGAGTATGAGATATGAATAAGTTTCACATTATTAATCATATATTGTGATAAAATATTAGTCATAATCACAATATACATATCCCTAGTAATCACCCCACTGGGATTCTCATTAACACATTTTCTACCCCATTCATCATTAACCCAGTTCCTTATCATTCATTTCATTGTGTAAAAAAATTATAGCATGATAAACACTTTAAATTTTGGGAAACCACATAATTAAGAAAAATAAATTATAGTATATCTAAATCCTGACAATTTATTTTATATCTAGGACAACATATAATCAACCAAGATCATTGATTATAATTATTATCATTTTTTAAAGTGGTTTATAAATAGATTTTGGATTTAAAAACCACATCCCCCAATATTTTCAAACTTGGTGTGATGAAATTTTCATTATCATGCACCTGATGAAAATCAAGTTCTTCTCAATTTGACCTTATCAGAGTTCTTACCCCATGTTAAAATTATTCTATAGCCATATCCACTTTTAGTATCCACATAATAATGTTAATTATTTAAAAACAAAAAATTATAGCCTTCCCTAAAATTCTATGACATTTCTATATATCATTCCATATCCTTATACTAATACATCTAGATATCCTTAGTCAAATACTTATACATATCCTTTGGGATCCCCCTAATATTTCCTCAACCTAGTTTCTAAAGATTATCTAAATCTCTATTTGTTTCTAACTACATCGACCCAAGAATTTAAAAAATAAATATTTAAAAGTTTTAGATGAATATCAATATCATTCCGTAAATACATAGTTGAGAACCATAATGTTTTGGTTTATTTGGATGTTATGTACTCAAAAATATTATTTCATGAATTATATTCAATATCACCCCTAAATATCACACCATTATTTATTTTTAATTGAAATATCCTCTATAAAACATTCATTATAATATGGGGAAAAAACCATAATAAATGATGATCCCATTTTCTTACCAATGGGAAACATATGAGATAAAAATCATTTATCAAAGGAAATCATATGGTAAGGGTTAGGGTAAGGGTATGATATGGTTAATATATCTTACAATGATGGTTCCCAATCTGTCATGTATCAAAAACATATTACATGGAATAAAAAACTATCATTTCAAAAGTCATTAATCATAATATCAACAAATCATTCTAAGTAAATCATTAAATATATGATCATGTCATATAAGTGTGTGACCATAATAATTATAAAAACCATTACATATTTCAAGGTTGAAATCTATAGAGACCCCAAACCCAGTTTCTCGAAGATGGTTCCTTCTTTAATACATTTTCATAAGACACAAGGAATCACATCTTGAATGCTTGAATAATTTATTATTCATGGTAAAATAGATACATAAAATTTTCCAATATTATATATGAGACATTAAAATCCAATATAATTTCTTTTTTTGAGAATATCATTATTCTATCTAGAATATTCCTGAATATATTTTTTAGTACTCTTCGTGTATTAACAGTTGATGAAACAAAATAATGGTGACCATAAATTCTCAGTGAGTGTTGTATAAAGTGGAATCTATATTTAATTGGTGAGAATAATCATCGTGGAAATTTAAATAACTAAACACACTTTCCATTATAATAAGTTGTATAGAGTGATTAATGTAGAATAGTAAATAATCGAAAAAATCTATTTAATAAATAACATGACTAACATAACTGGATAAGACATAATCAATATGAAAATTTAAGTAATTAAAAAACATTCCATTTAATAAATAAAATAAGAATGAAATTCATCCATATATAATATCATAAGGAAAATATATTGGATAGTAATAACTAAATTATTAATGAGGTAAATGATTAATTATTGTATTTAATGTTTCCCAATAACATGATACCTCTACCATCAAGATATATCCTCAAGAATGTTTAATACTTTTGGGAATAAACCCATTAAAATAAGTCTTTCGAACTGATTCATCAAATGATAATAATGATGCCTCTAGGGGCTATCAATAATGGAGCCCCACCCATGTCATGCATGTCCAAATAATTCCCCATATATCAAATAAATGATTTAATTCATAATTTTTTTCTCATCATAAAATATACATATTCATTACTGAATACAGAATTATCAATATTTCTATAGATAAATAAATGACATTAAATGTCAAAAACCATATGTATAATTGATATATAGTATATGTAGTAAACATATAAATGATAAATAATATCAATATTTAGGTAAAATATAATGTCCAATGATCACATGAATGTGATTATTTCAATGATAATATATTAAATAGGAAAATAAATAAAGTTTGTGAATGTCAATACTATGATTAGTCAAAATTAACATAAAACATCCAAAGGGATAATATGGATTTAATAAATTAAAAAAATAGTATAGTAGTTATAAAATGACGATTTTTTGTTATTTATTAATAGAAATAAAATAATAATATCTTTAAAACATTCATTAATAAAATAACCTTTTCATTTTGAAAACCACTTTTTAAAACATAATATATATATTAAAAATATTTTTCATTGAAATTCTATTTTAAAAATATGAATATCTATACTATTAGGTAAAAACAATTATTTAAAAAACCCTATAAACAATCAAAGGAATATTTAATGAAATTATGTTCATGATGGTGGGTAATTTTTTACATTTTATACATGTTAAAAATAAAATTCCATTACCACAATAAAAATGTTAGAAAAGTTCCATATTTTGAAGATGAATAGATTATTTCATTAAAAAAATTAAATGAAAAATTGTGAAAAATGTTGTATAAAAATTCATTTGGAAATGGATAAATATTTTTTTGAAAACATTTATATAAATCATGATTTATAGAAGAAATCATATTTCCAAAAAAAGTGATAAATAAAGTCATATTTACTTAATAAAAATTTATTATTTAATATAGGTACCAAATATTTCAAAACTTTTACTATTACTTGATAATATGATGAATAAATATAAGAAAAGAAACATGAAGGGGTTTAATAGGAAATAGTCAAATGGTTTCCTTAAAATGATATTAAAAACTATATAATCTAGATTAGAATGAGATTATGAAATAAAACCATATAACGATCATAACATTGATGTGAGAACTAATCAATGAATAGATTATTTTTTACAACTATAAATCCACATAAAAAATTTTATATATATCTTATGTTAATAAAAATAAATTATACACAAGATCATAGAATGAGACAGTCAATGATGTAGAAGTTTAACTCAATTAATGGAAATTAGGTTAAGAAATCTCTTACCACATACATACTTTAGTTTGAACATAATTAAAACTCATACTTAGTGGTTTTAGTAATTTTAATAAATTATTACTGAACGATATTAATATTTATAATAACATATTAGATATTTTTATAACATCTTATCACCCATTAATCAATACTCATTCATTATTTTCATTACTTCATTTGAAAATTTCCTTGATTTATCATTTGTTACTTCCTATAAAAAATATGGTTTTGGTTCATATTATACAATTACAATAAGAACTATGATTTTATAATGTTTTACATTTTTATTTTATAATGATTATTTTTTAAGTTTTTCATTGATACAGTGGGAGAATATTAATCCTGATGATCCCAAAAACAAACTTTAAAATTTGTTAAATATACATAATACCCTCACAAATAGTATTTCTAAAAAAGAAAAATTATATCTAAATGGGGACTCAAATTAGAAATTATAGGTTGGTTATTATTTTATAGAGGGGGTTTTACCCTAGACATGACATAGCCATGGAGTGCATCTGACACTTAGGTTGTCCATGGTCATGGGAGAAATTTTAATTAAATTATTTGAAATTAAAGTAATTTATTTAAATAAACTATAATGAAAATAGGTTGCCTATAAATACATGGATATGAGGAAATTGATGGGTTAGATGTATAATTTAGGAGATCTAGAGGATATTTTTGAGGAGATATTGGAAAACATAATGAATCCATATCGATATTCAAGGATTGTCTACACCTACACAGTGTATGGCTATTTCCAAAGGAAATGAAATTCAATCGTACTTCACCAGTGATAGATCCAAGTCAATGTATACTATTTTTTAAATGTAGTTTTGTCCACGTTTTAATATTCCTATGATGAACATTTATCAATCAACTAATGAATTTATTGTTAGATCAAGCATGTTGGGATTATGTGTTATATTATCCAAGATTGGGTTATTTCTATTTTTGATTATATTATATATCTTCATTTGTTATTCTAATAAAAAAATCAATCCCAAAATTCATATTGGATAAGGTATGTTCCCCATTTTTATTTTTTGTGTATTTGTTCCCGTATTATTTATCCATTAACCATTAGCATTCTCTCTGTATTTTTATTCAATAAATACATAGAAATCGATCATTGAACACCCATTTCATAGCACATGCGATTGGTACCATAGATATGGAATTGAATTGATGGTGGGATCAAGGTATGATGATAGATCAGGACCAAACTCTAGTGAGAGGAAACACCATGGCTTGGTAAGAATAGTTCATTTCATACCATTGTGATTTGTGGTCGGGTATAAGGTTAGAGGAGTGGATGATGATTTGTGAATTGGATCTCAAATTAAAGAAAATACCAGTTTACATGACATGTAATAATTAATTACAAATGATGTGGGACCCCCCAAGAAGTGTCTATGAATTATGTTTCATGATAAAGATCAGACATTGTTTGTTCCCTACCACAGATCAAGTGGTCCCAATATTTTGATCATGACATTTATGGGAGTTACACACCTAGGAGTCTGAGTGGTGTTTCATGCAATGTGGGATACACCACACACTATTTACACCCTCAAAAACACCTTAGTGTGTATAGGGGTAAATTTCATGTATTCATACATATATAAAGGCATAGATTGTGATAAACAGGGTGAACATATGGCCAAAGGGACACACCTTGTACTTATAATACACATTTTCGACCATCCTAAATAAGGATTAGATCCCTTGTTCTCTTGATCATGGCCAAGTTTCATTAGGGTACCTGACATGGATCCTTCCAATGTTGATTTATTATGAAATAATGTCATATCAATATGATGGTAATCACCTTTGTGAACTTCATAAATATTGTTGTTTGAATCCCACTGTGAGGCCCAGAGTGTGATCTTATATCATCATAATTCTCAATAGATTGATTTATAAGAATCTTCATGAAAAAAAATTATGTGAAATCCAATCACCTAAATTCCAGTGCGATCTAGATTAGGTTTTTAGTATACCCTATGTCATTGGGATTGATACCATCTTTATATCGATCTCTTCAGACATATAGAATGTACTTATGCTGAAACTGGATGATCATGACATATCAGATGGATTCCATCAGTGTTGTATGGCACATGGAGTGTGTTATCCAAGATGAAATTTATAAAGATCCTTTGAAAATGAATCCTAGGCTAGAATTATGGTTGTGACCATACCTCAAGGCTATGTTTCTAGTTTGAGTATATCTAAATATAATTGTTATGTATGTTGTTAATATATCTATGTGATGAGATAACCAATATTTTTGATTCTGTATGAATAGTTATTTTAGGGTCTCCTACTTGGTATTATTACACTCACCCCTGCATGATCTTTTCTCACATGAGTCTTGTCTTATTAAGCTGACTGAACTTTTAGTGAAGTCCTAGTGGGACCAGGAATAGGCAGAGCATAATGATCCAGAAATACCAAGGTGTGTTCCGTTGGTTTCATATAAATAATCCCTCTACTACTTCATAGTTTGAAGTTTTTTTTAGTCTCTGTTGGAGGGCTTGTAATTGGACCATGATTTCCAAAAATTTGTTTTCATACTATAATAGTGGGATTTTAGATTTATGCATTCATCGTTATTTTTTTTATACATTCTACCATTTTATAGTCAGGGTGATGGGTGCATGTGTATATGTAAATTTGTATAAGGCCTCCCACATGTGTGATATACCAACTCAGTATTGGTCTCCTATCCCTAGTATATTGTATTCACTCTTGGGGGAGTCAAGTATCAGGACCTATTTGGCATAGTCAAGATAGAGTGGTATCAAAGGATTCCATTAAACCTTTGGACAAGATTATATGATATTGTATTGGGTTTTAAAGAAATAATGTTAATTGTTTCAAGTTCATCTCTCAGGCTAGTGACTCCAATGTGGTTGTGGTTCCCTACATATCCATTCAGTATGAATATGAAAATCTACATGTTTAATTGGTACATGTAGACACTATTTTACAGGAAAAAAATTCTACCAGCATCAAATAAGAATGGATTTTAGTTTCCATGTTATTTTTGGGTCATCTCTCTAGATATACTTAATGAACATGGTACATATTGTCTATTTTTGGATACCTACATGATGTTTTATATCTATGATTTAGTATTATGAGAATAAGGATGACCCCCTCAGTGATGAGGATTTGATACATGGACCATTATAGGAGGTTTTACCTCTAGGTGGTGAACCAATATTACCACCCCCTGTCAAGTAGTATATAGTTCTAGAAATACTAATAGACGATGTGTATAAGATAAATGTGATTTATGAGTTTTAATAATAATTTCCCCTTAGGTACAAAGGCAATACAGAACCCTAGGAATATGAGGGATTACTTGAGGTAGTTGCATGATCCTTTCAGCATTTCTGGTCACCTATTGACCAGATTGTGGTTTTGGTACTGATCCTTCTCCATAGATCCATAGAACAATGGTGGAGATTAGTGATTAAATTGTATAATGAGACAATACATTCATGGTCATGGTTCATAATCCTTTTTAGAGAGTATTTTTCTCTAGATATTCAAAGGTATGTTCACATATGAGAGCTTCTACAACTGCACTATGAAAGTAAATCACTGGATAATTATTCATTGAGGATCACCAATATCTATTAATACTCAATAGATAAATTTTGTGATCTATTCTTTAGGGATCATAAAATAGGGAGAGGACTACATAGATACATATGATCCATCATGAAACCTCTTGGAATTCCTACTTATGCTAGGGTTACAGAGAATTATTTTGTATTCATCAGTTTCCTAGCTGCGAAGAGGCAAATAGTTGGTTCCGATAGTGGGAACACATAATAAGATACTTTGGTGGTATGGAGTTGATGATAGATACAGGGAACTAGATATGTGAATCATTTTAGGAGGTCCCAATATAGAGGGTCTTCATTTTAGGAACCACATTATAGAACTAGTTATCCTAGGGAGTGGTGCTGCTTCTTGTGATGGGTGGAAAATTATTTCCTGATATTTCCCAACCCAATATAATGTTGATTGAGAGATAGTGATTGAGATTCTTATAGAGAGGTAGTAGTAAGATCATATTGGTATTTAGGTAGGAATGTGTGTAGAGGATATATGAGAGTATCTGGAGGTGGTATATAATATTACTTATTACAACCAACACCCCTAAGTGGTCCCTGCCAAGCTCAGGGAGCTGTTGGTTATGGGTGAGGGCAGCTACAGACGGTTGAGGCTTATGACCTAGAGGATCCATATATGATACATTGTATTATTTGTGTCCTATAAACATTATCTGTAGTTTTTTATATATATTTGTGTGATCCAATTATTTATTTACACTACCTTGGTTATAGAAATAGAGACTCCAGTTGATCCCTTAACTTGACACTTGTTCTTGGAGACACCTCTTGGAGACAACTATTTAATCATACACTTTTTCCGATTATATATATTGAATCTTATAGGAGATAGCTTTTTTGGGATATCTTTTTGACAATGATGAATCCTCATAATGATATCTTAGGTATCTTATTTTTCTCCATAGTTCTTTCCCATATATAATCTTTTAGTTAGAGGGTGTGGAGTGATTGTTGTGATGGGAAGAAGTTTACCTTTTTATGTGAAAAGGAATCCCTGGTGGAAGAGGATGGACATATGCATAGGTGGTTGTAGCCAATTAGATAGCAGATACATATCATGACTCGTTTTATAGTTTATTCTATGAGCTTTATAATTTTTATAGTGGTGAATGAGTGTGAGGAATTCTTTCTTAAGGATGTTCTATGCTTAAATTTTCATCGAGAGATAGAATTATACATTGATCTATAAAATAGGATGACATTGATATATACACCATCATATAGGGTTTATTACATAGAGAATCAAAAACTGAGGGTGATGTTAGAAGAATTTCATAGGAAGGGATTTATTACGACACTTTTTTCACTATAGGTTTCCCAAAAGTTGTTTTGCAAGATGGTGTATAGGATGTGGAGGTTGTGTTTGGATTACCATATCCTAAACTAGTTAACCATGAATAAAAATTATCCACTACTAAGGATTGATGACCTCTTTGATCTATGGAGAGGGGGAAAAGATTCTCAATGATTGACCACAAATCAGGATAACCCAAGATGTGAGTAGGATATTAGGATATTCTATAATAGACTTTCTAATGTCATTACAGTCAGTATGAGTCCATTTTGATGACATTTAGCAAGACCAAAAACCACAATGTTCATGAGAGTCATGAATTGGTTCTTTTAACCTTTGTTACATTGGTCTTTGGTGGTCTTAATAAATGATAACCTAGTTTACATGACTTATGAGGAAGAAAACATGAGAAATTTTAGGATAGTTTTTGATGCACCCCAAGAGCACTAGATTTATAAGAATCTATTAAGGTGATAGTTTTGGACATAGGAGGACCCTTAATGTTTCCTATCATTTATTTTTTTCACAACTATTTTTATAAATTAATTTGCTATTTAATGTAAATGTGTTATTAAATTTCATAATATCATTTCATTTGTTAATTTTGTATCAAAATTTAAATTCAATGAAAATCTATTTTAAATGTATATTTTGGGTGATGAATTGGAAAAAATTTATATGCTCCAGCATTCAATTATTATGGACAATTATTTTCTATTTTTATTGAAAATATAATTTACAAACTATATTGAATGAATATAATTTAGATGAGGTTAATTTTTTTATTTCATTTCAATGATCATTTTTAATGAAATCATCAATTTAGGGTAATAATATTTTATATAAATGTAAATTTCATAATTATAAAGTTGTATCACATTAGAATTATAATTGAAATAATTTTTTCTTCATATTAAATCTTTTTTTAATCAATAAAATTAAATGAATTGACTTTCTTAATTTTTTATTAGAATTTCATTTTTAATTACGAACATTTATTGGTCCATGATGTTTCTTTCTATAAGAACCTCTAAAATAATCTAACATCAGCAGTAGAACATCCATCTATAGTCTCTTCATATACAACTCGAATAAAAAAATAGTGGATCTACTGGTCTAAAATCTACTAATGGATCCCATATAAATCTATAACTCAACCAATGGCCCTATGATAATCCACTAATGACTTTTTCTTCCACCACAACCATAATGTATAAGTATATCACATCAACCAGTTCACCCAACATCCACCACCCAACACCACCTCTTCAACTGATATATCTCAATCTATCAGTCCATCCACCCTCCTCTCCAGATCTACCATCACTATAGAAATCCAATGGTGACAATACCGTTGACACTCCCTACATCTCTAAAATCCAGGACCACTTTATATGTGAACCAAGAACCAATGTGAAGATTAAGTCATAGACATTGAAGAATAATTAACTTTGAGAAACTTTCAAAGATGTCTCTAAAATCTAGCACTTATGTTTCATGAATCATATATGAATAAGAAATCTTATTAAAAATCGAACTAGATATATTAAAGGGGTGAACCTTGAACATGTTTCTAGATTACATGGATAGAGAATACCTCTATTGATGATGATGATAAAGATTAATCAATCAAAGTATGAAGCACCTATTAATGAAATGATGCCAATAAGCACCACTAATTTGAAGCCCATGGTCTATAATGAAGTATTTTCCACCTTAATTGGAGAAAATGAACTAGATTATAACCATTGATGAAGTATATAATGTCACAAAATCACCATAAATACAAATCTAATTTTCAAAATCCTATAAACACCATGTACCACCTCCCTTCATCAGAGACCAGCCGTTAGTATCCATCCAGACACTTCTTCATGAAGCCACTCCATCACCCATCCACACCTCCTTCTAATGAGATGAGGTTTTCGTAGTAGAGAAATCCCCCTATAACATTGAACATTATTATATATATATAATAATATTACTAATAATAAAAATATAATATAGATAAATTGTAAATAATAACAATATTATGTAAATATACATATATATTAATATCTATGTTTTATAATAATATTAACAATAATAAACACATTGGTATTATAATAATATGTATGCATATATAAAAATTAATTTATATTTTTTTGCATATACTAAATACTTGAATTTCAATGAATTAGAGATGAAAGAGGAATTTGGGTTGTGTCTTTGGCATTTTTCCTAATTTTTTAGATGAATCTTGTTAGATGATTGGTGTGAGGGTGGTTATATAATTATAATATTGGATTTAAGGGTAAATAATTCTACCAAAATGATCATGGACTATGAACATTCCACATGGGGATAATGTCATTGTGGGATCATGGTTACTACTTCACACATGTTAAGTATTCTATTGAAAGGGGATTTATCTTTGGTCACCATTAAAGAAGAAGATAAATTTTGAATGATCCACTTGGATGAAATAGCGATAATCTGGGAGTTGTGAAAGGTTATTTCAATGGTAGATACAAACCATAAGAAGATTCCATAATAAGAGACACACTATATGGGAGGATGACACCAGAAAAGAAAACTAGACATCACAACACATGTCACGACCCCCTCCCACCAAAGATGCCCCTCCCGAGCTGGCAATGGTGAAAGGGAGATAATGACCCCTGAGTCCCGCCTCCAGTAGGCCCTGGGATGGCGACTGGCAGAAAGGGTATGAGTTTTCACAAATATGGGAGGCATTACCCTTTTATTATTTTAATATCGGGAAATAGGACAAGTCAACCACCAAAAAGGAAAAGAACAAGTGTATAGAAATTAACCCAAACCAAGACCACATGCATGTTTAAACAATTTTATAACAAGGTACAAGTACAAGAAAGCTCAAAGTACAATACCAAAAGAAAAAAGTGTACAGAAACTGAAACAACTCCAACTGTCCCAACTAGTAGGGTCCCACACGGCCCTGGTAGTCCTCCTAGAAACCTGAAAGTAAACGTAGGGTGAGCATACAAGTATACTCGGTAGGGAAACCTAAATCTCTCGTGCACATGTGGGGAGACATCATAATGTCCCATGAGAACAACATAAGAAACCTAGCAAGGAATTCTATCCACCCAACCTCACCAGCCACACTCACCAAAAACACAATCACAACAGGTAGTAGTATATAAGAAAAAGAGTATTGGGTACCCTGCACCATTTCCCATTAGTTAGCCAATCTTCCTAACAGCGAACATCCTGACACTGCCACACTCTCCCTGCCAGCACACACATGGGCCTCACAAACCACACATCCCACCCGCACACACCTGGGTCTGACAACCACGTATCCCGCTCGCACACACCGGGGCCTCACAACCACGTATCCCTCCGACAAACACCTGGGCCTCACAACCACGTATCCCACCCTCACACACCTGGGCCTCATCCCGAAGATTCTTGTGAAATAGTAAAACCTGTCTGAAGAGTCTTGGGCTAGAACCACCCCAATCGAAACCTACCTGAAGGGTCTTAGGTGTAAGGTCACCTCAATCTATCACTACCTAGGGAAGAAGGAGCAGGAAGGAACTATTAAATGTGGGAAAATACCCTCTCTCATGAAATTGGAGTGTTCGGCACTAAGTGCTCAACATGGGTAGGGTGCATCAAACAGAAAGATACAGATATATATATACCAAACACTCATCCCAACCTATGGATTCTAAATAGAGAAACTGAGAACGTGCCTCGGAACTACTACCACAGAGCATGCATACAACAAACAACCCCAACCCCATTTAGGTTTTCACGTTTCAGCAGAATTAGTTTATTTAGTTCCTTAACTATTGGGAAACTATCCACAACCAACCACATCGATCGTTCAAAAAACATATCCCTTCCATCCAAAAATCAAGTTAGGAAAACATAAGAAGCACAAAAAGGTCCCTTCTTATTAAGCAACCAACTCCATTGATTATTAAACATGTTTTGTTACCAAGCCCCACCATTCATTAACTCTTCAACATTTTATATATTATTCACAACCCATGGTCCATTCACTTTAAAGTCCATCCCTGCAGCCCTGCTGCCAACCACCATAACCACAACCGCACTTTACATCATCATCCCTTGATACAACTTATCGCAGCCCCGCTGCTCATCCGATCCACCACAACCCACAAAATAAGATTCGTGACACATCATCGCAACTTTAACATCATTTACCACAGCCCTACTTCCTGTTCTATTCATAACAACCCAGGATTCACCCCTCCCTTTTACACACCAGTAACCAAGCCAAAACCCACATGTTCATTATTCTATTTTATTTAACCGGGGTGATCACACAAGGGTTTCAGATTTTAATTAGCCAACTTTACATGATTAACCAAATTCTACATTCAACAAAAATGGTCTAGAGATATAGGGAAACATTTAATTACACAATAAAAGTCCCCCAACGACTGTGATTTTTGGTAGTCATAAGCCTATTCAATTCACAACATAATATCACAGGATATAAATAAAGTAACAGTAATCACAAACTTCCCATCCTATTATTTAATCCAGTTATTATCTTTATTAAACCGGTTCAAATTTGTTTCACGTAAACAATAGGACACCCACCCAGCATTATGCACAAATTAGAGAGACAAAGGTAAGATCCCTACTTCAATAGGTTCTGATCACAATGCTCCCCCGGATCAACTTCAGAAGACGTCTGTCGGCATCCGTCACTTCTGTCGAGTCCCGTCAAAACCTCCTCGGGTGGAATTTGGAAAGTAAGGAGCTAAGGAAAGACAACGGGTCCAAGCACAGAAGTTCCGCCTCGTCGTTACGATCTCGTGGCCACTGACGGATCGTAAATCAGAGCTCGGACGAAGAAGTTATGTAAGAAAGAACCTTCGAGTCTCTTGGGGGAACTCTGCTCAGTGGAAAGGGGAGGAGAGGGGTGAGTTGAAAAAGAGGATGGAACCCCTCCTTTTATAGGCAAGAAAAGCAAAACTACATGGCATGTACTTTATGGTACACGGTGTGTACCCAATTATTTCACACGGTCTCCACGCGGCTTCCAACATGGCTCCGCGGCTGTTGACTGGTCAACACATGGTTTGAGGGTAACGTATATGCAGGGAGGGACTACACGGCATGTAGTTTAGACACATGGAATGTACCCATTTATTTCACACGGCAAATATATGGATCCAACATGGCACACGGTCGTTGACTAGTAACGTGTACGTGGGGAGGTACTACATGGCGTATAGTTTAGGGTACACGGTGTGTACCCATTTCTTTCACACGGTAAGGACATAGCCTGCAACACAGGGTATACCTGGAAAGGTGGTACAGAGCGTGTACTCAAACTACACGGCGTGTAGTTTCAAAATTCTGGAAAGTGTGGGAAAAGTCCATTTTACCCTCCAGAACACTTTGTGGCCTTCGTTTTGACAAAGGAATGGGCTGGAGAGGTCTGGGCCATTACATCAGATACCTCTTAAAACATTCTCGTCCTCGAGAATTCAAAAACCAACCCAGAGGAACCCAAAAAGATACCTCTTAGGGTTCTCATTATAACAGGAACCCAACCAACAACCCTAATCATATGTGTTAGGAATTTCTTCTCCTAGGTCGAGATATTATCCGCTTTAGGCGGCACTAACTCGCCTACACGAGTTTAATCGCATCTACATTAATGCATCTTGATTATGGATTGGGCCTTCCCACTTCCATATATTAGGATTTTCCAACTTACATTGCCCCCAACACCGTACAACCCACACATTTCCTGAACACGTGGTTTGGGGAAAATTCCTTCTCTTATGTCGAGATATTATCTGCTTTAGGCGGCACTGACTCACCTGCACGGGTTCAATCGCATCCTCATTAATGAGTCTCGATTAAGAGTCAGGTTTTTCCCTTTCCCCACACATCCAGACACGCTACACACTTCCAGAGAATAATGAAAAAAACGTCTCACAACCGACAAGACAAGCATTCCATATATCAAAGGTACATAGTATTACATCAACACAAAGCTCAGAAGAACAAGGGAAAACACAAGTCAAACCAACTCTAGGTACTAAGCGTGCATCTGGGTCTCCCACTCCCAAGTGCTCTCCTTGAGGCCACCATGCCTCCATAACAAACGAACCAATGGAATAGTTCATCCACGAAGCACCTTCTCTTTGCGATCCTCGATTCTGACTGGTCGTTCCTCGAAGGTAGTGTCCTCTCCCATATCTAACTCTCCCCAGTTTATAACGTGAGAGTCGTCGTGTAATTACCGATGAAGCTAGGAGACGAGGAAGACATCATGAACCTTCTCCAACTGAGGTGGTAGGGCTAGCGGATATGCTACCTCACCGACTCGCCTGAGCACCTCAAATGTTCCGATGAACCTAGGTGAGAGCTTGCTCCCTTTCCCAAAACTCCGCTACCCCCATCTAGGGGAAACCTTCAAGAACACATGATCTCCCACCTCGAACACCATGGGCGTCCTCCAACAGTTAGAATAAGACTTCTGGCGGTCCTGATCCTCTTTCATCCTCTCACGTACAAGCTGGACTTTCTCTGTGGTGCTCTACACTACCTCTGGCCCAAGAGCACCCATCTCACCAACCTCTTCCTAGAAAATGGGTGAATGACGTGGCCTTCCAAAAAATTCCTCAAACGGTACCATGCCAATAGTATAGTGGAAGCTGTTGTTGTAGGAAAACTCTAATAAAGGAAAGTTCCATACCCATGATCCTCCGAAATCCAGAACGCATGCTCGCAGCATGTCCTCCAATGTCTAGATAGTCCACTCTGTCTTCCCATTAGTCTGGGGGTGGAAAGCAGTCCTAAGGCGTATATGGGTGCCAAAAGCATGTTATAACCCCCTCCAGACTCATGAGGTAAACCGACTATCCTGATCTGAGATGATGGTCTTTGGAACTCCATGAAAATGCACCACCTCATCTGCGTACCTCTGTGCTAAGCCACTCACCGGGCCCGACTCCTTAATTGATAAGAAGTGAGCTGATTTCATCAGTCGATCCACCACTACCAAGATATAATCATAGCCACCCTGAGTTCTGGGTAGTCCTGTGACGAAGTCCATTGAGATGTCATCCCACTTCCACTTGGGGACATCTAAAGGATGCAACAACCCACTGGGAACACGGTGTTCAGCCGTCACTTGCTGACACACTAGGAATTTAGCCATGAACTCTGCCACTGTCTGTTTCACCCCGGGCCACCAAAACTGTTCCCTCAGGCCTCGGTACATTTTTGAAACTCCTGGATGTACCGCCATGGCTGAGCTATGGAACTCATGGAGAACTCCCTCACACATCGCTTCTGGAAAAAAACAACCTTCCATGGAAAAGCATCCAATGTCAGCTGTCCTCTGACCATCCCTCTGGAGTGTTTCCCTCATCGACACGATCCTGCATTACTTCCACCTCGGAGTCCCCCCACTGAGACTCTTCCACCTACTGCAACAAGGAGGACTGCACCGTCATTTGAAACAAACAGCCTCTAACACCTTCTACCCTGGCATCCAAGTGCAAGGCAGCCAACTCTCCCGTTGCTTTCCAAGAATCAGTGGATTCCTGAACCACTTCCTTATGTGACTTCATGCTCAGGGCATCATCCACAACGTTGCCCTTACCTTCACCTAAAATCCTTCTTCAAGATGTCACTGTCCTTTACCATCAGCTAATGACATCCAGATCATAGATCAATCTTAGAAAACCAACATGCTCCCCTCAGTTGGTCGAAGAGATCATCTATCCTTGGAAGGGGGAAACGGTTATTGACCGTTACCTGGTTCAACCTTCGGTAGTCTATGTATAGCCTGAGACCACCATCTTTCTTCTTCACAAACAAAATTGGAGCACCCCATGGCGATACGCTGGGTCAAACAAAACCCTTCTCCATCAGATCGTCAATATGAATCCCCAACTCCCGCAACTCTAAAGGTTTCATCTGATAAGGGCCCATCAAAATCGGACGGGCACCATGCTGTAAGTCTATCCTGAACTCAACGTCACGTTAGGGGAGGTAGAGTCACAACCTCCTCAGGAAAAACATCAAGTAACTCCCCAAAAACCTCTGGGACATCCATCATCTCTATATCAGCTGAAACCACTGATAACCCTCCTAAAAAGGAAAGGAGAGCCTCCACACACCGGCTTCCCACCTGATAGCTCCTCTCCCCAACAAAATCAACACGCTGCCCATCCACGTCAGAGAACACGACTCTTCTATGAAAGTAGTCGATAACGGAACTAACAGAAAACAACCAGTCAATGACTAGGATGACATCGTATGGCTACATCTGTAACAGAAGAAGGCCCCCACTAGATCGATGTGGCCCCAACGTCCGCCCACATCCCCGGAAAACACAAGATACACTGGTCTGGCCTCCAACTGGTGTACTCAACACCAGTGGTACGTAAAGTCTATCTACGTCTAGTCCCAAATCATGGGCTAGACTAGGTGCAACAAAGTAGTGTGAATCTCCTGAATCGAACAGAGAAGAAACGAGAGTGTTGAACAAACAAATCATACCTCACACCACCTCTGGTCCCGCCGGAGCTGCCAACTCTGCTACGTGCAACTGTCCATGCCCAGATCCTCTACCTCTCTGATGTCGTCCACCTCCCAGACCACGCCCTAGCCGAGGTCACTGAGGAGCACCCTGAGGACAGCCTCCTCCCACAAAGTCTTCCCTCGGAGGAGCATGGTCCTAAAACTGCTGGAAGGGCCTCGCCGAAAACTGGTGCTGCTGAGGTGGGCGTTGAACCTACCCACCTCCACTGTACTGAGTTCGGGTCGGGCACCGAGTCTAAATGTGCACGAAAACTCCACAAGAAAAACACTTTGGTCCTGGTCTCGTGAAAAAGGGACTAGGACCTGAAGATCTAAACTAGAACATCTGGGGCTTGCTCCCCACTGGCCTGAACCTAGAAGGTCCCATCACAGGAGACCTGCTGCTGACTGCCTTCCCCTTCGACAAACCTGGCTAGATACCCTCACATGGTGCACCTCCCTACGAGTGAATCCTCTCTACAACCTATGCCTTCTTCTGTACCGCCAATTACATCAGAAGGGTGAAGGGGGTGACCGCATACTGGGGCAAAGGAAGAAGCGCCTCCTCCAAACGTCTCGCCCGAGACTCCTCTTCTGGAAAGGGATCCTGAGAAAAGCCCGGAGATCCTTGAACTTGATTCCCAACTCTCGTATTGACATACTCCCCTAATGAAGGGAGAGTAACTCCTGCTGCTTCTCCGCCTTGATTAGGTAAGAAATAATTCCTCTCGGAATTCCTTCTCAAAGTCAGCCCACGAAACCTATGCCTATATCCTCTCTCCGAGGTAGAGCGTCCACCACTGTCGCACCGCACCTCTCAGCTGACTGACTACTAGGGGAACCAAGTACTCCCTCGGAGCACGGATCAAGGTAAAAGTGATCCCTAGCTCCTCAATCCACCCCTCTGTCTTCGTATCCAAAGTAATCCCTCGTACTTATTGAGGGTTTTACACTGGAAAGAATGGAGAGTCTTCTGCCACTGGCTATCTTCCTCCTCTCAGTTAACCATCAACTGATCGACCGCCTGAATCTGATGGGCCTCGGCCGTCTGAGCCACCCGGGGATGACGTCCAAGTGTTATAGATGCATGGTAAACAAAGATCTCCTAAGACCAAGTAGTAAGGAAATTTATCAAGGTTTTATTATATCATTTTTATCTCAATTTCTTTCCCAGAACACCCAAATCAAGTAAAACACAATCATGATGATGCATGTACCTTCCCTAGGTTCTCTACCCTATAATCAATTTAGTCTCACTTGGTCGTTCGGTAGGCTCAGAGTACTTGCATAGGATCACGGGGGGCCCTAAAATCCCGTGTCCTAGACGGTCTTCCCTGGCCTATGTCACGCAACAAGATTAACTAACATTGTTGCCCTACCATCCCATGCAATCCTCACTGTGCCTAACTCCAGACTCCATCCTATCTCTCAACCATCACCTCTGATACCATTCTGTCACAACCCCCTCCTTCCAAAGATGCCCCTCCTGATCTGGCAGTGGTGAAAGGGAGATAATGACCCCTGAGTCCCGCCTCTAGTAGGTCCCGGGTTGGTGACTAGCACCAAGGGTATGAGTTTTCACAAATATTGGAGGCATTACCCTTTTATTATTTTAAGATCGGGAAATAGGATAAGTCATGCACCAAAAAGGAAAAGATCAAGTCTATAAAAATAAACCCAAACCAAGCCCACATGCATGTTTAAACAATTTTATAACAAGGTGCAAGTACAAGAAACCTCAAAGTACAATACCAAAAGAAACAAGTGTACAGCAACTGCAACAACTCCAACTGTTCTGACTAGTAGGGTCCTGCGCGGCCCTAGTAGTCCTCCTGGAAACTTGAAAGTAAACGTAGGGTGAGCATACAAGTATACTCAGTATGGAAACCTAAATCTCTCATGCACAGGTGGGGAGACATCCTAATGTCCTGTGATAACAACAGAAGAAACCTATCAAGGAATTATATCCACCCAACCTCACCAGCCACACTCACCAAAAACACAATCACAATAGGTAGTAGTATATAAGAACAAGAGTATTGGGTACCCCACACCATTTCCCATTAGTTAGCTGCTCTTCCTAATGGAGAACGTCCTGATGCTGCCACGCTCTCCCCGCCCGCACACACCTGGGCCACACAAACCACACATCTCGCCCGCACACACCTGGGCCTCACAACCATGTATCTCGCCCGCACACACCTAGGCCTCACAACCACGTATCTCGCCCGCACACACCTCGGCCTCACAACCACATATCCCGCCCGCACACACCTGGGCCACATCCTGAAGATTCTTGGGAAACAGTAAAACCTTCCCGAAGAGTCTTGGGCAAGAACCACCCCAATTGAAACCTACCCAAAGGGTCTTAGGTGTAAGGTCACCTCAAGCCATCACAACCTAGGGAAGAAGGAGAAGGAAGGAGCTAGTAAGTATGGGAAAACATCATCTCCCATGAAATGGGAGTGTTCGGCACTAAGTGCTCAACATGGGAGGGGTGCGTCAAACACAAAGATACAGATATATATATACCAAACACTCATCCCATCCTATGGCTTCTAAACAGAGAAACTGAGTGTGTGCCTCAGCACTGCTACCACGAAGTATGTATACAATAAACAACCCTAACCCCATTTAGGTTTTCACGTTTCAGCAGAATTAGTTTATTTAGTTCCTTAACCACTGGGAAACTATCCACAACCAACCACATCGATCGTTTGTAAAACATATCCCTGCCATCCACAAATCAAGTTAGGAAAACACAAGAAGCACAAAAAAGTCCCTTCTTATTAACCAACCAACCCCATTGATTATTAAACCTGTTTCGTTACCAAGACCCACTATTCATTAACTCTTCCACATTTTACTTATTATTCGAAACCCATGGTCTGTTCACATTAAAGACCATCCCTGCAGCCCCGCTGCCAACCACCATAACCACAACCGCACCATACATCATCATCCCTTGATACAACTTATCGCAGCCCCACTGCTCGTCCGATCCACCACAACCCACAAAACAAGATTTGTGCCACATAATTACACCTTTAACATCATTTACCACAACTCTACTGCATGTTCTATTCATAACAACCCAGGATTCACCCCTCCCTTTCACACACCAGTAACCAAGCCAAAACCCACATGTTCATTATTCCATTTTTTTAACCGGGGTGATCACACAAGGGTTTACAATTTTAATTATCCAACAATACGTGATAACCCAAATTCCACATTAAACAAAAATGTTCTAGAGAGATAGGGAAACATTTAATTGTGAAAGAAAAGGCCCCCAACGACCATGATTTTCAGTAGGCATAAGCCTATTCAATTCACAACATAATATCACATGATATAAATAATGTAACAGCAATCACAAACTTCACATCCTGTTATATAAGCCAGTTATTATCTTTATTAAACCTGTTCAAATGTGTTTCACGTAAACACGAGAACACCCACACCGCATGATGCAAAAATTAGAGAGACAAAGGTAATATCCCTACTTCAACAGATTCTGATCACAACACTCCCCCTGATCAACTTCCGAAGACATCTGTCGGCGTCTGTCCCTTCCGTTGAGTCTCAGAAAAACCTCATCGGGTGGAGTTTGGAAAGGAAGCGCCAAATGAAGGACAACGGATCCAAGATCAGAAGTTTCTCCATGTCGTTACGATCCTGTGGCCGCTGAAGGATCATAAATCGGAGCTCGGACGAAGAAGTTATGGAAGAAAGAGCCTTCAGGTCTCCTGGGAGAACTCTGATCAGAGGAAAGGGGAGGAGAGGGGTGAGTTGAAAAGGAGGAGGGGACCCCTCCTTTAATAGGTGAGAAAAGAAAAAGTACACGACATGTACTTTATGGTACACGGAGTGTACTCGGTTATTTCACACGGTCTCCACACGGCTTTCAACATGGCTCCACGGCCGTTGATTGGTCAACACATGATTAGAGGGTAACTCATATGTGGGGAGGGACTACACGACGTGTTTTTTAGACACACGGGGTGTACCCATTTATTTCACACGGCAAAGACACGGCTCCAACACGGCACACGGTCATTGACTGGTAACGCGTATGCGGGGAGGGACTACACGGCATGTAGTTTAGGGTACACGGCGTGTACCCATTTCTTTCACACGGTAAGTACACGGTCTGCAACACGGGTTATACCCGGCAAGGTGTTACATGGAATGTACTCAAACTACACGGCGTGTAGTTTCAAAATTCTGGAAAGTGTGGGAAAAGTCCATTTTACCCTCCAGAACACATTGTGGCTTTCTTTTTGACAAAGGAATGGGCCGAAGAGGTCTGACCCATTACATCAGATACCTCTTAAAACATTCTCATCCCCAAGATTTCAAAAACCAACCTAGAGGAACCCAATAAGATACCTCATAGGGTTCTTGTTATAACAGGAACCCACCCAAGAACCCTAATCATATGTGTTTGGAATTCCTTCTCCTATGTCGAGATATTATCCGCTTTAGGCGGCACTGACTCGCCTGCACGGGTTTAATCGCATCCGCATTAATACGTCTTGATTAAGGATTGGTCCTTACCGCTTCTATATATTAGGATTTTCCAGCTTACACTGCCCCCAACACCGTACAACCCACACATTTCCCAAACTCGTGGTTTGGGGAAAATGCCTTCTTTTATGTCGAGATATTATCTTCTTTAGGCGGTACTGACTCGCCTGCGCGGGTTCAATCACATCCTCATTAATGAGTCTCGATTAAGAGTCAGGTTTTTCCCTTTCCCCACACATTCGGACATGCTACACACTTCCAGAGAACAAGGAAAAAAACGTCTCACAACCAACATGCCAAGCATTCCATATATCAAAGGTAAAGAGTATAAGATCAACACAAAGCTCAGAAGAACAAGGGAAAACACAAGTCAAAACAAATCTAGGTACTGAGCATGCATCTGGGTCTCCCGCTCCCAAGTGCTCTCCTCATGGCCGCCATGCCTCCATAACACACGAACCAATAGAATGGTTCATCCACGGAGCACCTTCTCTTTAGGATCCTCAATTCTAACTGGTCGCTCCTCGAAGGTCACATCGTCTACCATATCTAACTCTCCCCAGTCGATAATGTGAGAGTCGTCGTGTAAGTACCGACGAAGCTGGGAGACGTGGAAGACGCCATGAACCTTCTCCAACTGAGGTGGTAGGGCTAGCTGATATGCTACCTCTCCGACTCGCCTCAGCACATCAAAAGGTCCGATGAACCCAGGTGATAGCTTTCTCCCTTTCCCAAACCTCTGCTGCCCCCGTCTAGGGGAAACCTTCAAGAACACATGATCTCCCACCTAGAACTCGAAGGGCCTCCTCCGATGGTCAGCATAAGACTTCTAGTGGTCCTGAGTCACTTTCATCCTCTCACGTACAAGCTGGACTTTCTCTGTGGTTCTCTGCACTACCTCTGGCCTAAGAGCACCCGGCTCACCAACCTCTGCCCAATAAATGGGTGAACGACATGGCCTTCCATACAAAGCCTCAAACGGTGCCATGACAATAGTAGAGTGGAAGTTGTTGTTGAAGGCAAACTCTAATAAAGGCAAGTGTCATACCCATGATCCTACGAAATCCAGAATGCATGCTCGCAGCATGTCCTCCAACGTCTGGATAGTCCGCTCTATCTGCCCATCGGTCTAGGGGTGGAAAGCAGTGCTAAGGCGTAGCTGGGTGCCAAAAGCATGCTGCAACCCCTTCCAGACTCATGAGGTAAACTGAGTATCCCGATCTGAGACTATGGTCTTTGGAACTCCATGCAAATGCACCACCTCGTCTACATGCCTCTGTGCTAAGGTACTCACTGGGCCCGACTCCTTGATTGCTAAAAATTGAGCTAATTTCGTCAGTCGATACACCACTACCCAGATAGCATCATAACCACCCTGAGTTCTAGGTAGTCCTGTGACAAATTCCATTAAGATGTCATCCCACTTCCACTCAGGGACATCTAAAGGATGCAACAACCCACTGGGAACACGGTGTTCAGCCTTCACTTGCTGACACACTAGGCAGTTATCCACGAACTCCTACACTGCATGTTTCAACCCCAGCCACCAATACTGTTCCCTCAGGCCTCGGTAAATTTTTGAAACTCATGGATATACCTCCAAGGCTGAGCTATGGAACTCACAGAGAACTCCCTAATGCGTCACTTTTGGAACAAACAACCTTCCATGGAAAAGAATCTGATGTCAGTTGTCCTCTGACTATCCATCTGGAGCATTTCCCTGATCGACATGATCCCGCATTACTTCCGCCTCGGAGTACCCCCACTGAGACTCTTCCACCTGCTGCAACAAGGAGGACTACACCGTCATTGGAAACAAACAGCCTCTAACACCTTCTACCCTGGTATCCAAGTGCAAGGTAGCCAACTCTCCCATTACTTTCCAAGTATCTGTGGATTCCCGAACCACTTCTTTATGTGACTTCATGCTTAGGGCATCAGCCACAACGTTGCCCTTACCTTCACCTGAAAGCCATCTTCGAGATGTCACTGTCTTTTACCCTCAGTTGATGATATCCAGATCGTAGATCAATCATAGAAAACCAACCTGCTCCCCTCAGTTGGTCGAAGAGATCATCTATCCTTGGAAGGGGTAATGGTTCTTGACTGTTACCTGGTTCAACCATCGATAGTCTATGCATAGCATGAGACCACCATCTGCCTTCTTCACGAACAAAACTGGAGCACGCCATGGCGATACACTGGGTCGAACAAAACCCTTCTCCATCAGATCATCAATATGAATTCGCAACTCTCGCAACTCTGAAGGTGCCATCCGATAAGAGGCCATCGAAATCGGATGGTCACCAGGTTATAAGTCTATCCCGAACTCTACGTCCCGTCGGGGGGTAGAGTCACAGCCTCCTCAGGGAAAACATCAAGGAACTCCCCAACAACCTCTTGGACATCCATCATCTTTGTATCAGCTGGAACCACTAATAACCCTCCTAACAAGGAAAGGAGAGGCTCCACACGCCAGCTTCCCACCTGATAGCTCCTCTCGCCAATAAAATCTACACGCTGCCCATCCATGTCGGAGAAAATGACTCTTCTCTGAAAGCAGTAAATAACGGCACTAACAGAAAAAAAACTAGTAGATACCTAGGATGACATTGTATGGCTGCATCTGTAACAGAAGAAGGTCCCCACTAGATCGATGTGGCCCCAACGTCATCCCACATCCCTAGAAAACACAATATACGCTGGTCTAGCCTCCAACTGGTGTACTCAACAATAGTGTTATGGAAGGTCTTTCTACGTCTAGTCCCGAAGCATGGGCTAGACCAGGTGAAATAAAAGAGTGTGAAGCTCTTGAATCAAACAAAGTCGAAATGAGAGTGCTGAACAAACGAATCATACCTCGCACCACCTCTGGTCCTGCCTGAGCTGCCTACTTTGTTGTGTGAAACTATACATGCCCAGCTCCTCTGCCTCTCTGATGTCGTCCACCTCTCCGACCACGCCCTGGTTGATTTCTTGATGGAGCACCCTGAGGACGACCTCTTCTCACAAAGTCTTCCCTCGGAGGAGCATGGTCCTGCTGCTACTGGAAGGGCCTCGCCGACAACTGGTGCTGCTGAGGTGGGTGCTGAACCTGACCACCTCCACCATACTAAGCTCGGGTCAGGCATCGACTCTGAATGTTCCCAAAACCTCCACAAGAAAAACACTTCAGTCCTAGGCACGTGAAAAAGGTACGAGGACCTGAAGATATGAACTGGAACTATCGGGGCCTGCTCCCCACTGTCCTGAACCTGGAAGGTCCCGTCGCTGGAGACCTACTGCTGACTGCCTTCCCCTTCGACGAACCTAGCTGTATCCCCTCACGTGGTGCACCTCCGTACGAGTGCATCCTCTCTAAAACCTCTAACTTCTTCTGTACCGCCACGTACGTCAGAACGGTGAAGGGGGTGACAACATACTGGATCGAAGGACGAAGCGCCTCCTCCAAACATCTCGCCCGATACTCCTCATCCAGAAAGAGATCCGGAGAAAAGCGCAGGAGATCCTTGAACTTGATTCCCAACTCTCATACTGACATACTCCCCTACTGAAGGGAGAGTAACTCATGCCGCTTCTCCGCATTGATCATGGAAGAAAGAAATTCCTCTCGGAATTCCTTCTCAAAGTCAGCCCACGAAACCTCTGCCTTTATCCTCTCTCTAAGGTAGAGCGTCCACCACTGTCGCGCCGCACCTCTCAGCTGACTGACTGCTAGGGGAACCCAATACTCCCTCGGAGCACGGATCAAGGTAAAAGAAATCCCTAGCTCCTAAAGACACCCCTATGACTTCGTATCTAAAGTACTACCCACGTACTTCTTGAGGGTTTGCCGCTGGAAAGAACGTAGAGTCTTCAGCCACAGGCTATCTTCCTCCTCTCAGTCAATCCTCAACTAATCGACCACCTAAATCTACTGGGCCTCAGCCGTCTGAGCCACCAGGGGACGACGTCCATGTGCCATATCTGTACGGTAAACAAATATCTCCTAAGCCCAAGTAGAAAGGAAATTTCTCATGGTTTTATTTTATCATTTGTATCTCAATTCCTTTCACAAAACACCCAAATCAAGTAAAACACAATAATGACGATGCATGTACCTTCTCTAGGGTCTCTACCCTGCAATCAATGTAGTCTCACTTGGTCGTTCGGTAGGCTCAGAGTCCTTGCATCGTATCACGGGGGCCCTAAAATCTTGTGTCCTAGCCGGTCTTCCCTGGCCTATGTCATGCACTAAGATTAACTAACACTGTTGTCCTACCATCCCATGAAATCCTCACTGTACCTAACTATAGACTCCATCCTACCTCTCAACTATCACCTCTGATACCATTCTGTCACAACCCCCTCCCACCAAAGATGCCCCTCGTGAGCTGGCAATAGTGAAAGGGAGATAATGACCCCCGAGTCCCACCTCCAGTAGCCCCCGGGTTGGCGACTAGCACCAATGGTATGAGTTTTCACAAATATGGGAGGCATTACCCTTTTATTATTTTAAGATCGGGAAATAGGACAAGTCAACCACCAAAATGGAAAAGAACAAGTCTATGGAAATAAACCCAAACCAAGACCACATGCATGTTTAAACAATTTTATAACAAGGTGCAAGTACAAGAAAGCTCAAAGTACAATACCAAAAGAAACAAGTGTACAGGAACTGCAACAACTCCAACTGTCCCAACTAGTAGGGTCCCACACGGCCCTGGTAGTCCTCCTGGATACCTAAAAGTAAACATAGGGTGTGAATACAAGTATACTCAGTAGGGAAACCTAAAGCTCTCGTGCACAGGTGGGGAGACACCTAATGTCCCATGAGAACAATAGAAGAAACCTAGAAAGTAATTTTATCCACCCAACCTCACCAACCACACTCACAAAAAACAGAATCACAACAGGTAGTAGTATATAAGAATAAGAGTATTGGGTACCCCGCACCATTTTCCATTAGTTAGCTGCTCTTCCTAAGGGAAAACGTCCTGATGCTGCCACACTCTCCCCGCCCGCACACACCTGGGCCTCACAACCACCTATCCCGCCCGCACACACTTGGGCCTCATCCTGAAGATTCTTGGGAAACAGTAAAACCTTCCCGAAGAGTCTTGGGCTAGAACCACCCCAATCGAGACCTACCCAAAGGGTCTTAGGTGTAAGGTCACCTCAAGAGATCACAGTCTAGGGAAGAAGGAGCAGGATGGAGCTAGTAACTATGGGAAAACACCCTCTCCCATGAAATGGGAGTGTTCGGTACTATGTGCTCAACATGGGTGGGGTGCGTCAAACACAAATATATAGATATATATATACCAAACACTCATCCCAACCTATGGCTTCTAAATAGAGAAACTGAGCATGTGCCTCGGCACTACTACCACGATACATGCATATAACAAACAACCCCAACCCCATTTAGGTTTTCACGTTTCAACAGAATTAGTTTATTTAGTTCCTTAACTATAGGGAAACTATCCACAACCAACCACATCGATCGTTTGTAAAACATATCCCTGCCATCCACAAATCAAGTTATGAAAACACAAGAAGCACAACAAAGTCCCTTCTTATTAACCACCAACCCCATTGATTATTAAACCCGTTTTGTTATCAAGCCCCACCATTCATTAACTCTTCCAAATTTAACTTATTATTCACAACCCATGGTCCGTTCACATTCAATCCCATCCATGCATCCCCAATTCCAACCACCATAACCACAATCGCACCGTACATCATCATCCCTTGATACAACTTACCGCAGCCCCGCTGCTCATCCGATCCACCACAACTCACAAAACAAGATTCATGCCATATCATCGCCCCTTTAACATCATTTACTGCAGCCCTGCTGCCTGTTCTATTTGTAACAACCCAGGATTCACCCCTCCCTTTCACAAACCAGTAACCAAGCCAAAACCCACAGGTTCATTATTCCATATTTTTTAGCTGAGGTGATCACACAAGGGTTTCAGATTTTTATTATCCAACTTTACGTGATTAAAAAAATTCCACATTCAACAAAAACGATATAGAGAGATAGGGAAACATTTAATTGCGCAAGAAAAGGCCCCAAACGACTGTGATTTTCATTAGGCATAAGCCTATTCAATTCACAACATAATATCACAGGATATAAATAAAGTAACATCAATCACAAACTTTCCATCCCGTTATATAAGCCATTTATTATCTTTATTAAACCGGTTCAAATGTGTTTCACGTAAACAAGAGGACACCCACCCCGCATGATGCACAAATTAGAGAGACGAAGGTAAGGTCCCTACTTCAACAGGTATTGATCACAACGCTCCCCCGGATCAACATCAAAAGACGTCCGTCAGCGTCCGTCACTTCCGTCGAGTCCTGGAAAAACCACCTCGGGTTGAATTTGGAAAGGAAGGGCTGAAGGAAGGACAATGAATCCAATCTCAGAAGTTTCGCCTCGTCGTTATGATCCCGTGGCCGCTGACGGATCATAAATCAGAGCTCGGACGAAGAAGTTATGGAAGAAAGAGCCTTCGAGTCTCTTGGGAGAACTCTGCTCAGAGGAAAGGGGAAGAGAGGTGTGAGTTGAAAAGGAGGAGGGGACCCCTCCTTTTATAGGAGAGAAAATAAAAAGTACACAGCATGTACTTTATGGTACACGGCATGTAATCGGTTATTTCACACAGTCTCCACACAGCTTCCAACACGGCTCTGCGGCCGTTGACTGGTCAACACACGGTTTGAGGGCAACGCATACGTGGGGAGGGACTACACGGCGTATAGTTTAGACACACGGCGTGTAGCCATTTATTTCACATGGCAAACACATGGCTCCAACACGGTACACGGCCATTGATTGGTAAAGCGTACACAGGGAGGGACTACACGGCGTGTAGTTTAGGGTACATAGAGTGTACCCATTTCTTTCACATGGTAAGGACACGGTCTGCAACACGGGGTACACCCGGCAAGGTGGTACATGGTGTGTACTCAAACTACAAGGCATGTAGTTTCAAAATTCTGGAAAGTGTGAGAAAAGTCCATTTTACCCTCCAGAACACTTCGTGGCCTTCTTTTTGACAAAGGAATGGGTCGGAGAGGTCCAGTCCATTACAACACAGTAGGCCAGAGTATAGAACACCTATTGGATATTGAGATATTTTGGGAATCGAGGAGGATTTCTGAGAGAGAAAATAACATTCACTCATTAATTTTTATTCATTATTACTACGTCATGGATCATTATATTTTAGAAACTTTGAATATTTTTTATGAGATCACATTTTTTGGATAATCAGTATGTAAAGAATAGGTTGTGATGTTTAATCCATTTTAAATTGTTAATGTATGTTATCTTAATGATGCTTCTCTCGATCTTTTGATAGTAATTTTCTTAAAAAAAATAGGTATCAGTGAATATTTATCCATATTATAATTTAATTAAAATTATCTTCAATTTCAGTATTTAAATAATAGCTATATAAATCCAACGATAGAGTATTACAATGAGTCTAAATGATAGATTAAACTCATGGATAACTAATTAGTTCTCACTCATTGATCAAATGATATCTATATTTTATAAAATATAGAGGATATTCAGTCATAGGTTGACCTAAAAAAAATTGGTTCTCCCCATGGAATCAAATTCACATGTTTGAATTTAAATTCCCAAAGAAAGGAAAATCATTATAAACACAAACAATAAATTTCCCATATTCATAAATTGTTTGACCATGTTTTATTTAATATATTCTTTCTTACCTACTTTTCTACACTCAAACTCAATTCCACACTCACAAAAATATTCATTTTCATTAATGCTTCATCACCATCATCAACTTCTTCTTTTTTTGACTTGTTTTATTTTTATTTTTTATTTTTTTTGAAAGCACACAATGTAACGACCCAAAATTTTATTAATGGAAATTTCTCTTGATTTAATTAAATGTATTATTATATGGAATGGTTGTATAACATATTCAATTATTTTGTTTTATGTTTTTTGATTTGAAAATATTGTTAATCATTGTGACCATTTCTAATATAGTCGTTAAATAGTGGTCACATGATTAATATAAATATAGGGATTTAACAAATCCAATTTACTTAGAAAAAGGAATTGATGGCCTCAACCAGTACAATTACCCCATATGAAGCCCATTTTTCAGAGCTTGGAATGGAGGTGGCATCATTGGGATTCTCTTTTGACCAATCCCATGATGAGCTACAACACGTTAAGCTAGGGTTAAACAACCAACAGTAGAACTGGAAGTTAATAGAGATTACCATCTGGGAGATGTTATCCGAGCCACCTCAGAAGTCTGTCACCATCACACACCTTACCATTTAGTCATATGCAGGTGTTATAAAGGGGTTATGTAATGGGACCCTAGTACTATGATTATGTACATTATTTTTTTATATAATTATTGTTACCTTGTAAATAGTTTTTAAATCAAAAATATCATTGTTAGTTAATTAAGAAATCTATTTTGTTGAATTAATGGATTTTGGAATTAAATAATGTTTTAATTAAATATTATTACTAAATTAATTTTTATTAAATATTAATTACCGTAAAATTATTATTAATACAATTGTGATTTTTATTATGGTTTGAAAGTGGTTTTTTTCAAACCCGTGGATTTTCGATAAATGTCAGTTTTTATTTTAAAAGTAAAAATTCACATATTTAGAAAATTATTTAGATAAAATGAATATTATTTTTTTGAATCAAGACTTTGAAATTATTTAATGGTGAATTTTTGATAATTTTCTAAGACAGCCGAATTTTTGAGTAAAAATTAAATACCGTTTAAATATATATTGTGTTTTATGACATCATAATGACCCAATAGTGATGTAATAAAATACAATAAATATTCTGTTCGGAATATATACGTTTTGACATTAAAATAATGTGATTTTAGGTTTGTTTTATTTATATTACAAATCTTTAGTGGACCCTCCAAGACTTATAAATCATTTTAGCTTTCTAAATTGATTTTCTTGAGAGTGTGACTCACCTCCACATAAGAAATCCTATTATTTTAAAAATTTAGGCCATTAAAATTGTAAAATAATGTTTTCCACTGTCTTTTAGAAAAAAAACCATAGGAAAAAACCATGGTCTCATTTGTGGTTTTGATTAGTTTAATGTGTGGTGTCCCAAACCTAACTAATAAAGAATTCCTTCTCTTTTCCTATATAAACCCACACAAGCACCCACTCCCTCTTCACTAAAAGTATTTTTAGTTTGTCAAAAACCTTCCATAATTTCTATATAATCCTCCCAAGGTGCCCCAAGCTCTTAATAATCCTCTCTGAAGCCCCTCCCAAGCCTTTGGGAGCACACCTCCGAGTAAGATATTTCTTCCTTCCTCATTTTTGTCCAAATTTCATTATGTTGTTATGCCATTTTTTTTTTCAAATACAAATGTTGGGGTATGATTTCACACCCTCTTCCCATACTGTACTATTTATTTTTGAATGGTAAGAAACCCCTTCCTCTCTCATTAATTCCTTCCATGTACACCTGTTACCATACCGAAATTCCATATGGAATTTCTCTATCCTCATTTACATTCAGGAAATTATTTTTTTTATGAATCTAAAATTACAGTTATTATGTTAGGAAATGTATTTATATGACCCCCTTACTTTCCATTTCAAGTATATATTATTATAATCTCCTTTATCTCTCATCAACTATTTTTATGAATTCTTATGCGACGTCGTTTGACTGCCAAAATTGCACTGCGATTTTCCAAGCCAAAAATCATTGTGTAGTGAATAACCTGACCATTTCTCAATCAAAGGTATTCACCTTTATGCACACTTACTTATTGATTATATATTTTCGTGTATTAATTCCACATTTCTTTATAGTGGAATAAATTATGGTTTTAATGATTCCATGTTGTTTGATCCATGTGGCACACTTATGCATGAAATGAAATGTTTAAGAAGGGTGGGCCATAATAGAGCTCCAATGCATTGGGTAAAAATAAGTATCATGATCTTTCAAGTGCAATGCGGGTTTACTCATGCTAATTAAATTTTAATGAGGGTTTACTCATGCTCCATGTGAAATGATCCTTGGCTCATGGTAATACCATGTTAAGTTTTGTTTCCACATTTCCTTGTTATGGTAATCATGTTATATCATGCCTTTATGTTGATATTTGGTTTATTCTATGTTGATATTATTATTGCCTAACATGTATTTTATTATTCATGTTATTCCTTTTTTACACCCTTAATGATCTTTATAACTCACCCTTTTCTTATGCATGTCCTTGGGTTATCCCATGCAATGATAAGTATGAGAGAATGTAGTGGTCATGAAAAGGTTGTTTTCAATAAAGATGTTGTGTTTCATGTTTTATGTCATTATGTAATGTTCTTAAGCCCCAAATACACTATACCTCTTGATCTTTCATGTTGCATCAAGTTAAGAGTTTATGTAATAAATCATATATAAGTTTGAAATAAAGAGCAGGGTTATTAAAGTTGGTATTAGAGGATATGTTTAGTTATTTTTGGGATTAATATTAGAAAACCCCATTGAAATAATTAGGGATAAGACTAAGTAAAATAAGAAATCCCAAAGTTTTTTTGAGTATTGAGTAAGTGTTTTATCAAGTAAATACATCCATGTCTGGATACGAGCAGGTAGAGGTGGCTCTAGCACATATGTACCTATGAGTGAAAACATCGACAAGGAGTTTCGGGCATGACCTGGGGTATCCTAGTATAGGACAATGGGCCATGCTGCACACTTGGTTATGAAACTACTGGGGTATATTCTTTGGTAAATTCAAAATCATAGTATGAACCATTATTAAGGGAATAAAAAAATTCCCCTAAGAATATATTTTAGAAATTTGACCATGTATAACATAGATTCAAACCTATAGATTCATTGGTTAAGAAAATAAATTTTATTTATAAGTCATCCATTTTTTACTTGGATTACCCTTTATGTGTTACCCCTAACTTTCCTTTTATTCTATCCAATGTCCAGTAACAGTAGGACTCGAGCTAACAACCAATGCGAAGATCAATGTGATGATTATTTTAGTGAGATTCCCAATCCAGTAGAAGCGGTAATCGCAAACTTTTTCATGATAATCTCTAAATTAACTAAAAATTTGAATAGAAACATGGGTCAAGAGAAACGTTCACCCCCCCCCCAAGAAAGAACAAGTCGCTATCAAAGAGCTTCATAAGGAAAATTCCTCCTACTTTTAATGGATCATTTGATCCCCCAATCACAGAACAATGGATAAACTCAATTGAAAAGATCTTCCTCGTCCTTTAATGTTCCAAAGAAGAGAAGGTTCTTCTGAATTCTTATTGTATGGAGGGTGAAGCCGATCAATGGTGGACATTGATCAAAAATACGAAGCATGAGAAGGACATCTAGGCATTGGAATTTAAGGATTTCCAGAAAATGTTTTTTGACAAATATTTTCCTTACGCCCTCTGACTAAAGATGGAAAGGTAGTTCCTTGCCCTCAAGAAAAAACATGATGAATCCATCAGAGCTTATGATGAAAACATTACAAGGATTACATAATATGCCTTCGGCTTTGTCATTACCCCTAAATTTAAGGTTGGTCTCTTCTTTGGTGGGCTAAAACCTAGCCTATGGAAATCCCTGGTGATCCGTGACTTCGATAGCTATGAGTAAATTATCCAATATGCCCTCAAGGTAAAAATGGAGATCGGAGAATATCAAAGGTATCATGGTGATAAGTAGTGCAAGGTGGAATTTAATTCTGGTGGTGTGATGGATAAATCCAACAGTTCTAGGAAAATCCAGCACCCCACTTTACAAAGGTGTAGAATGATGCACCTTGGAAATTTCCTGAAGAGGAAGAGGAAATGCTTTAGGTGTGGAAGAGAAGGGCACCTAGCTGTTAAATGTCGATAAGAAAAACCCAGAGCTATGATAGAGGATAGAAACACTTCGTTCAAATCTCAATGAGTTTTCCATTGCTTCAACTACATATTACTAGGGCACCTAAAAATCAGTGCCCAAAGACAAGGGTTTTCAGAGGAAACCAACAACCTCCAAAGCAGTAAGGGTGATCTTTTTCCATCACTACCACCGAAGTGAACCCTGAAAATGAAGTGGTGATTGGTATGCTAGTTTTTAATTCAATAATAGTGAACATACTTTTTGATTCTGGTTCAATGAATTCTTTTATATCCCGAAAGTTTAGTAGAACAATCCCAAAACCACCACCAATCATGGAATTAAATATGTCAGTGAGTATGAAAAATGGATATATCCTTACATCCCCTGAATATAACTCCTCCCCTGTCATAATTTTTGTATTGAACTTCCTAGAAAACCTCTTCATACTCCCTCTAGTGGAATTTTATTCAATTCTCAACATGGATTGGCTTTCCTTATATAGAGTTAACATAAATTTTCATGAGAGGTAAATCACTCTCTATTTAGATAATCTACCCCTAATTATGTACACGTGCAAAGAAAAGTATGAAACTTCCTTAACACCATCATCTCAAGTGTGGATATTACTACCCTCTGAGAATGCGTATTTGTCTTAGATGATTCAGTCCAAGGAAGTAACCATCCTTGAAGACATTCCTATTGTGAGGGAATTCTCTGAAGTGTTTCCTGAGTAATTTCATGGTCTTCCTCTGAGAAGAGATGTTGAATTCTCAATTGACATTATACATAGTTCATTACCAATATTCAAGACTCTATATAGAATGGCTATTTTGGAGCTTGAGGAGCTAAAGAAACAACTATAATAGAATTTCTATAAAGGGTTTATATTCCCAAGTGCTTCACCATGGGGTGCACCAGTCCTCTTCATCAAGAAGAAGTATGGGTCAATGCGCCTTTGCATTGATTATCGTGAGCTCAAAAAATCACGATAAAGAACAAGTATCTTCTTCCCCGAATTTATGACTTGTTTGATCAACTAAGTGGAGCACAATACTTTTCCAAGGGAGATTTTTGGTCGGGATTTTACCAAGTAAGGGTGAAGAAGGATGATATCCCCAAGATTACTTTTCGTACATGGTATGGGAACTTTGAATTCATAGTAATTAATTTTGGACTCACTAATTCTATATAAATCTTCATGGACATAATGAATAGAGTCATTAGAGATTATCTCAACAAATTTTCGGTAGTCATTATAGAAGATATTATAATATACTCCAAAACCAAGGAGGATCATTAGGAGAATATAATAATTGTAGTAGAGACCTTACGAAAGGATAATCTCTATGAAAAGTATAGAAAATTTGAGTTCTGGTTGAAGGATGTCTCATTCATGGATTATATCATCACAAGAAATGTGATATCTATATATCCCATGAAGATAGATTCAATAGAGGGATGGTCGAGGCCAACATCAATAATGGATATCCATATCTTCTTGGGGTTAGCTGGATATTATTTCCGATTTTTGAGTAATTTATCATGATTTTCAAACTCTATTACCAAGCTAACTCAGAATGGAGTGAATTTTTCTTGGAGTTGTGAATGCGAAGAGATCTTTAAGAAGTTGAAAATGAGGCTTATCACTACGCTTTTTCTCACATTACCCACAAGTGGAGAACTTTTTGTGGTATTTAGTTATGCTTCAAAGAAGGGTCTTGGTTGTGTGTTGATGCAGAATGAAAAATTCATTTTCCATGATTCAAGGCAATTGAAAGTTCATGAGAAAAAATATCCCACACATGACTTGGAGTTGGCTACAGTGATCTTCACGTTGAAAATTTGGAAGCATTATTTCTTTGGGGAGAAGTGTGAAATATAAACAGATCCCAAAAGCATCATGTATATATTCAAACATAAACAGTTTTATATGCGCTAACAAATATGGTTAGAGCTGATCAATGATTATTACTTCTCAATCCATTACAACCCTGGGAAAGCGAACAAGGTGGTAGATGCTTTAAGTAGAAAGGACCCACTAATTCTATCATTGATGATAATTTAAAAGGATCCAATCTTCTTTGATTTGATGAAGATAGACATGGGAATCCTAAGGAATAGAACATCATCAATCCTTTCAGAAATGATTGATCAACTATCTCTTTTGGAATGGTTAAAGGATTCTCAAAATGATGATGTGGTAATTCGGAAGAAAGTTGAAACTATCAAAAAATGAAAATCCTCAGAGTTCAATGTTAATGAAGAAGGAATTTTGAGATTTAGGGAAAACCTTTGTGTTCTATCATGATGGAAGCTGAAGAGGGAACTTTTGGATGATGCACATACTTCAAATTTCTCCATTCACCTAGGAATCACAAAGATGTATTGAGATATCTGAGAGCGTTATTATTGGGATAACATAAAGAAGTAGTTGGCAGAATATACATCAAAGTGCCAGTTTTGTTAGCAAGTTAAGGCTAAGAGATAGATGTCTAAGGGGATGATAAAACCATTACCCATACCATCATGGAAATGGATGAACATCACCATGGGATTTTTCATTGGACTTTCGAAGACATCCAAAGAAAACAATGCTATCTAGGTTGTTGTGGATCGTCTTGCAAAGATTTCACACATCATTTCAATTCGGGAGGATTTATCACTAGATCAACTAGCACTGATATACATTGGAAACATGGTAAAGATGCATGGAGTACCACTATCGATTATATATTATTGAGATCCAATATTCACCTCTATGTTTTGGAAGATTCTTCAACATGCTATGGATATTGAGCTGAACTTTAGTACGGCTTATCATCCTCAAACAGATGTCCACTCTAAGCAGACTATCCAAACACATGCGGACATGTTGAGAGCAAGCTCAATAGACTTCAAAGGAGGATGAGATCGACATCTCCCTCTTTTTGAGTTCTCATACAACAAAATTTTCCACTCAAGAATCCAAATGGATCCTTATGAATCCCTATATGGGAAGAGGTGCAGAACATTTACATGTTGGGATGAAGTTGGGGAGAGAAAACTCTTATGTCTGGAAATGGTCGGAGAAATAGTGGAAAATGTTAAGACCATCCAGCAGTACATTAAAGCTGCTTAGAGTCAACAAAAGAGTTATGCTGATAATTGTCGATGAGACCTAGAGTTTGATTTTAGGGACATGGTATTCCTACGCATATCACTATGGAATAGGGTTATGAGATTTGGGAAGAGGGAATGATTTTTCCAAGGTACATTAGCCCCTTTGATATCCTTGATCACATTGGAGCAGTGGCTTGTCGACCAAAACTCCCACCAAACATGTCTTAAGTACATGATGTATTCCATGTTTCACTCTTAAGTACACACCCGACCCATCACATGTACTCAATCCATAGAAGCTTCCATTGAATAATGACATATCCTATGAAGAGAATCCGGTGAATATCTTAGATTGTAGAGAAAAAGTTCAATAAAATAAGATAATTCCTCTCATCAAGGTGTTGTGGAGAAACCACAAGTTGGATGAAGCGACATGAGAATCATTGTAAGTGATGAAGCATAGTTACCCGCATCTGTTTTAGTGTGGTAAAAGGAACTTTCGATTGTGAAATTTCTTAAGCGGGGAATATTGTAAAGACCCAAACTTTTATTAATGGAAATTCCTCTTGATCTAATTAAATGTTTTAATATATAGAATGGTTATATAACATATGAACTTATTTGGTTTTTTTTTGAATACTTCTATGCATTGTGACCATTTCTAATATAGCCATTAAACAGTAATCACATTATTAGTATAAATATAGGGCTTTAACAAATTCAATTTACTCATACCAAAAAAAGTGATGGCCTCATCCAGTAGAATTTCCCCATAAGAAGCCCATTTTTCAGAGCTCAGAAAGGAGGTGGCATCATTGGGCTTTTCTCTTGACCAAGACCAAGACAAGATTCAACACTTTAATCTCAAACATAACTGCATGCGGGGGAAGTAGATGTTAATAGAGATTACCACTTGAGCAATGTTATCCGAGCCACCCAAAGAGTTTTTCACCATCACACACCTTACCCTTCCGTAATATGCGTGTGTTATAAGGGGTTATGTAACAAGACCCTAGTACTATGATTATGTACATTATTTTTTATAGATAATGTACTTTCATTTTATTATTGTTACTTTTAAATAATTTTTAAAGAAAAAATAGCATTTTTAGTTAAATAAGAAATCTATTTTGATGAATTAATGGATTTTTTATTTAAATAATATTTTAATTAAATATTATTACTAAATTAATTTTTATTAAATATAAATGACCATATAATTATTTTGAATACAATTGTTATTTTTATTAAAGTTTCAAAGCTGTTTTTGTTAAAACCCAGGTTTTTTCGATAAATGTCCTTTTTTATATTAAAAATAAAAATCTGCATATTTAGAAAATTATTTAGATAAAATGAATATTATTTTTGGAGTCAGGATGTCAAAATTATCCAATGGTGAATTTTTCATAATTTTCTGAGGTAGTAGAATTCTTGGGTAAAAATTAAATACCGTTTAAATATATAATGTGTTTTATGATATCATAATGACCTAATATTGATATAATAAAATACTATAAACTTTATTTTCGTCCACTATATGTTTTAAGATTAAAATAATGTGATTTTTGGTTTTTTTGTTATATTTTAATATGCTTTAGTGGATCCTCCAAGACATATAAAACATTTTAGAATTTAAAATTGATTTCCTAGAGAGTGTGAATCACCTCCACATAAGAAACCCTGTTACTTTAAGAATTTAGGCCATTGTAATTATAAAATATTTTTTTACACTATCCTTTTTCAAAAAAACATGGGGAAAAACAATGGAATGGTTTGTGGTTTTGATTAGTTTAATGCATGGTGTATCAAACCTAAATAATAATGAATTCTCTCTCCTTTCCTATATAAACCCACCCAAGCTCCAACTTTCTCTTCACTCAAAGCATTTGGAGTTCATCCAAACCCTGCCTTCATCTCCCTATAATCCTACCAAGTCATCCCAAGCTCTCAAGAATCCTCTCTCAATCCCATCACAAGCCTTTAGAATCACACTTCCAAGTATGGGATTTCTTCCTTTCTCATTTCTTTCCAAATTTCATTATGTTGTTATGTCCTTTAATTTTAAATTAAAAATGTTGGGGTATGATTTCAAACCTCCCCAATAATTATCTATTTATTTTTTATGATTATATACCCATTCCTATCTCATTAATTTCTTTTATGTACACCCGTTACCATGCTGAAATTCGGTAAGGAATTTCTCTCTCTTCATTTATATTCTTGAAATTCTTTTGTATTATAAATCTAAAATTCCATTTATTATGTTGGGACATGTTTCTATATGACCACATTACTTTATATTTCATGTAAATATTATTATACACACCTTTATCTCTCATCAACCATTTTTATGAATTCTTATGTCAAACTGTTATGCTTCCAAAATTGCACCGTGATTTTCCAAGCCAAAATTATTGTGTAGTGAATACAATTCCCATTTATCAATAAAAGGTATTCACCTTTATGAATTCTTAATTATTTATTATATAGTTTCATGTATTAATTCCACATTCCTTTATTGTGTAATAAATGAAGATATTTAATGATTTCATGTTGTATGATCCATGTGTAACCCTTATGCATGAAATAAAATTTTTAAGAAGGGTGCACCCTGATAGGGATCCAATGCATTGGGTAAAGATTAGTATCATGATAAGTCATGTGAAATGAGGGTTTACTCCTGATAATTCAATTGAAATTAGGGTTTACTCATGCGCCATGTGCAATGATCCTTGGATCGTGCTAATACCGTGTTAAGTGTTGTTGCCACATTTCCATGATATGGTAATCATGATATATCATGCCTTTATGATCATATATTTCTTATTCTCTGTTGATATTCCTATTGACTAACATGTATTGTGTTATTCATGTTATTTTTTGTTTACTCCCTCACTGGGATTTATATCTCAACCTTTTTTATGCATGTAATTAGGTTATCCCTTTCAATGCTATGTACGACGGAATATAGTGGTCATTTAAAGGCAGATTTAATTAAAGATGTTGTGTTTCATGTTTTAAGTCATTATGTAATGTTCATAATCCCCAAAGAAACTAGGACTCTATATCTTCTGTGGTTTATCAATTGAATATTTTATATAATAAATCATGTTTAAGTATGTAATAAAGAGCAGGGTTGTTATACACAACTTAGTCCTTCATTGTGGTTCGACCCTTCTTACCATAGTTGTAGAATATGTAGTATGTTGGTTTATACATTTTATATTTTCATAATTCAAATGATTCAAATGTAAAATTTTGGTTTCATTTATAGGTAAGGTACATTATTCAATGAATCTAAAAAAATACATATAACAATATACACAAACAAAAAGATAAAATACAAAAAAATCATATAATCAAAAAAATATCAAAAACATTATGTACCAAACACAAGATAAATCTTTTTAAGCTACTGCTATATGAAATTTGGGTCTATAACAAATACCATACGATATAAAATTATTTATAAAGATAAAATCATTAGGGATTTGAAGAATAAAAAATAGAAAATAAAAATGGATGACAAAAAAGAATATAAGAAGATTAATTATCAACCACCTATAAATTTTAATCGACCTGTAAATGAGTTAATTTATTGGAATAGTTTGTGGGAAATAATGATACCTTATATCTATAGTAACACGTCATGTATTATTATCTCCCCTAGGTCTTGAAAATATGAAATAAAAAAATCCTTATTTTACCAGCTTCCAAAATTCAGTAGAATACCCATTTAAGACTCTATTGATTTAATTAGGGTCTTCTACTAAAGTTTCCAACAGCTACCATTGAGATACATGAGTGATGAAGATCTTATAATGAGGTTGTTCCCTTTTTGTAAAGTGTGATTATAGTAATTAATTTTAATAGTTATACGTGGAAATATTTTCCACCTGGGATCAATTTTACCCTACCTTCACAATCTTTTTTTATCCTTGGTGAATGAATACTGAAATTAGACACAAGATCATTGGTTTCATGAAATATGAGGAAGAAAAATTCCATGAATCATTCGATATATTTATGGGATTACAATGATATTTTATGAACCACAAATTCACTCCCCGATTCCTCATGCAAAATTTATTTAATAGTCTAACTCCTCACCACCAAACATTGGTGAAAAAATATACTAGAGGGGATTTTAGTTATAAAACTTAAAATGGAAGTGAATAAAATTTATAACACACTAACATATAACTCAAATACTGAATTATCTAGGAGAATAACTTGTATGAGTAATGAAACAAATCCTATGCCACAATCTATGGCACAAGATGGTTGATTTTTCAATGAAAATAATCAAAACACTATTCAGGATAAATTCTATTATGGAGGAATGTTTGGAAACTTACACTCTTATTGTCCCAATTTTTACAAACATTCATAAGATCCCAAAAAATGAAAACTTTTATCAATATGGTACTACAATACAGCCATAAGATGATAAGTTTTTTTTAAAATATAATCAAGGGTATATTAACATATATAATATTTCTTGGTGGGAGAAAAGAGTTATTCTACCTATTTCATTCCCTCATTTATTTCAACCTCCTTAAAAATATTCCCAACCAAAACCAAGTGTGAGAGTTATTTTCCAATAGTGTGTTTTATATTTTGATGAATTAATGTCTAAAATTGATTTTGATAAAATATTTATGGATTAAAGGATAAAAATTTTGAAATTAGAATAGGGCAGTTGGATATAGAAGTAGTATATAAAGACAAGGGTAATAATCCATGTAGCACAGAAGGGAAACATAAATAAAATATCATGGTTTTGACCACTGAAGTGGTTTCCAAACACACTAAGAATCTTGTAAGGTACCACAAACTACTGAACAAGAAAAACTGGATGAATCTAGAAAGTCGAACTTGGAAAATGTTGAAAATGTAAATTTGGATAGTTTCTCATGACACACCCTAAATTATTATCTTCTAACTAAAAAATTGAATTTGAATTTAATAAAACAATATTTAATATATATATATATATAAGGATGAATAATGGGATACCCAGCATTTTCATTAAAATTAATCATAGTACTCCTTTTTCAAAAATAATTTAAAATAAAAATATTTATTCTAAAATGATGAAATTTCAAAAATATGTTTTAATATTGAACATTGATATTACATGCCAGAATTCAATGATTCAAATCACTTAATATCGTAAATCCCTCAAAAAATATTTTCAAAAAATTTGAAGAGCTTTGAACTTATAGTCACAGATTGGATTATATTATTGTGTTGTAGAATAGGATACCTCCAAAATATCAAGACACATGGATATTTCTCATCCGTTGAACCATTGGAGATATAGGTGTCTAGTTTAATTATTTTATTTTATTTTATAGGAATCATACATTTAATTCCACTATCCCTATTTCAAAACATAATATTAGGAGTTCCCTAACCCACCACTATTGTCTTAAAACATGATGATTGATCAATCACTCACCAAACTAGTAGGGTTGATGATTTTATAATGTTATTAGGAATTCCCTTTATACTTGATGATTTTCTGGTAATGGATATGGAGTGTTAACAAAATGTACCTGTCATCCTTGGTAGGAACTTTCTAGTAAGAGGGGAGTTCTTATTGATGTCTTATAGGGGAGAATGATTTTTATCTTGGGTGAACAAAAAAGTAATTAAATGTTTGAAAAAAGCTAAAGGACCAAATAAAGACCTAATAGGTCATAGAGATGAGGGTTTAGCAGATAAATAATCTTTTGATAAGGAGGAAGGGTTTTTTATAATGTTCAAGAAATTATTGGTGTACATGAGTACCCTACTGAATCATATATGTGAGTCAGTTATAGTATGGATATAGATCCTATTGATGAGTATGGGTGGAATACTTAGAAAACCTATATGATATTTCTTTAGAAAAAATCATGAACCAAAAACAAGAATCCAGATGTGGGAGGTTTTTTCTGAAATGATTGTGATGGAAATAAATTTTTCATCACTTCTTTATTTAACTGGCATCATGAAGACCTATGTCCAACCTAGCATGAGTTTCATCCCTCAATAAAAGAAACAACCCATTTGGAGAACAATCCATTACATTCCCATTTGAAATACTATTTTATATGTGATTTGTCCATACTACCTTTAATAATATTATCCATACAATAGGAAAGTATATAGGAAAACCTGATTAGTGTTTTTAGGAAATGAATGTATGATATTTCTTGGTCAATTTTGAACATAGAGCGTATAAACCCATCATTATTTATTTATAAACCCCCAATAGAGACTTATTTTGAACCAAAAGTGGATTCCTAGTGAAGGATTGTACCAAATATGGATGATGTGGTCTGAGGGGTAGTAATCTTGTTTCATTATCCTTGGATAATATTTCCTATTTTTTGATTATCCATGGGTAATCCTGGTCCTGGTAGTCCAAAATAATAGTGGAATGAATTTGGTATCAAATTAAAGGAATGATGATATTCAAACAAAAATTTTTTACAAGTATAGGTTTTTTATTGATTATAGAAAACTCAATGTTTCCACAAATAAAGGGTTATTTACACCTACCATTTTCTACCAAATTATCGGAAATCTGGGTGAAATTGATTGTTTATATTTAAATAAAGGATAATCTTGCTTAAAAAAATGTGATTTCTTTGGATGATTAAGTGAATACCACCTTCACTTGTTTGTATAGCACATCTTCCAACTGGAGAATCCAAATTATCTTTTGTAGTCCTCTATCCACTTCTTAGAGTTATATTATGTAAATATTCTCTAACATTATTGAATAGATTATATAAGATTTCAAGTATTATTTTTTGTGTAAGAGATTTTGTAAATTTACAAGAAAATATGGAAGATTTTTTGGAAATATTCTAAGAGATAAATATTATTTTAAATTGGTAAAATACCCTTTTTAAGGTTACAAAATGAATTTGGTTGTCATGCAAGGTTTATAAGGCATTAATTGAGGTCCATAATTCAAAAATTGAGGTTATCTAAAAGCTTTCCCGACATGATAATGATGAGGGAATAAGAATGTTCTTAGGCCATTATTGGTATTTTAGGAGATTCATTAATGATTTTTCCAAGACCACAAGAACAATATTATCTCTTATTGATAAGGAAATAGATTTTGTTTTTTATGATAAATTCCTTGAGTCCTCGACATTTCTTAATGGTAAACTGACTACTTCACCCATGGTAACTTCCCTACAATAGTAATTCCCATTAGATGTGATATGTGATTCTAGTGGTCTAGTTGTTGTTATTTTTAAGTGGTAGTGTAGGTACAGTATGTTTCATACCATTTATTATTCTAGTAAGTTCCTAGATGATTCTCAAAAAAGTTACTCAACCACCGAAAAGGAGTTATATATAGACATGTTTGAACTTTACAATTTTAGATAGTACATTTTGGGGTCCAAGATGATAATTTTTACTAAGCATTCTACTAATAGGTACCTATGATCTAGGAATGACTTTAAGACAAGTATCATTGGGTGGAAATGTAAATTACAAGGGTTTTACCTGTATTACATTTCAAAAAGGGTACTAAAAATGTGGTTCAACAACATATTTCTATGTTTCCTACGAGCCAAACTAATGAACTAAGGGAGATAAATACCACATTCCGAGATGAAAAATTGTTTGATGATTATGTGAAGAAATCTATTTGGTTTATAGATTATGCAAACATTTCAGATGTAGGTGTTATACATAAGTACCTATGACTAAATTAATGGTTGTGATTTATATCTATGTTTTTATTCTATTTCTAGGATAACCCACTTATTTCTAGAATATAAACTGATGGTATTTTGAGGAGATGCATGGTAGCGGAAGAAATTCCACCCATACATTAGAGATTCAATTAATCACTATGAGGTAGCCAATATTGAGGAGAAAGGACTCCTAAAATTTTTTATAGGAATGGTTCTACTAGACAACACCATTCAGATATTATATGAGTGTAGTGAATTATTGTGAAAAGTCTCAAATTCAGGGAAATGTTTGTAAAAGGGAGTAGATTCCACCAAATGAATTCTAGTGGTTAAACATTTTTCTATATAGGACATGAATTTCATGGGACCCTTACCATTCCCATATGGGGATGAATATTTTCATGTGGAATTGGACTGTGAGTCAATGTGGGTTTATATAGGTAGTTATTCCCTAACATTTATTCTGCTACTCTGGTAAAATTCATCATGAAAACCATCTTTTCAAAGTTTGTAGTGCCTAGATATTTATTTTTTGAAAATGAAATCCATTTAAAAAATTAAAAGTGGATGAATTTAACAGAGAAGTATAAATGTTTTTACAGAATTGGTACAACCTTCCACCAACAATTATATGGATTGGATAAATCATTTGATAGTGATATCAAACATAATTTTGGTGAATGAAGTATCTATAGTAGGAAAGTAATGTTCTATGAAGTTGGATCAGGAACTGTGGGCATGTTAACTACTTACAAGACTCCCATAGGGATATACCCATACATACTACAATTTCAAAATTCTTCCCATCTACTTATGTAACTACATCAAATGTTCTTCTTGGTAGTGTAATACCTTATCATTGATTGCAAGTCTGCTGATGAGAGGGGGTTTTTGAGTTGAGTATACAAGTGAAACTTAGGGGCTCATCAAATGCAAACTGTGAAATTTTAAAAAACAATAATATTTTCAAGTTTCAATAATTGATATTAGGGATTTAAATATTGGTTAGAGAGTCTCGTAATTAAATTATAAACTAAATCATTTATTTGAAAAATTTATCACAAGATGGTGAGGACCACTCAAAATTAAGAGTGTTATTATTAATGGATTCATGCAGATAGTTGGAGATGATAACATACCATTCTAGTTCAATAGTCAAAGGATCAGTCACTTATTTGAATGGATAAAAAAGTTGGTATCGTTAATTTCAATTCTAAAAGAATGAATATATTTCAAGTCTAAATGAGAATTATAAAATCAATGTTTAATGGGAACGAACACATGCTTATTATAATATTTAGATTTTATTTTTCTTTTAAAATAAATATAATCCCTACTTATAATTCTGTAGTATGTGAATCCATGGTATCTTAATCCAATTTCTCTTCATGGAACTACACACTGTGAAATTTCAATTGTATTTCATGGAAAAAGTGAGAAATACATTGAATTATCTAAATAAAACCTCAATCACTCAATATATGTTTTAATTGTTTCAATGACATTAAATTATGGATTATTATTCCTATTTTCTTATCATTGTTGGAAACTTAGGTGAATACCAAAGTACTTCACTTAGTACAATAGAGGAGGGTCTTTTGAATAAAATTAAGTTGAAAAAGAAGCCATATTTAGGGATTTTTTCTTTCATTAGGGAATTTATATTATATACTAATCTTTGAATTCCTACTATTGTGAACCAAGTGTGGGAGAATACCCCTCACCTTTTGAAAATTGTGGACCTAATTTCCCCCTTGGATGTTTTGATATTGAATTCTAGTACGTTTAAAATTTAGTTGAGAATTATTGTGATACGTGTTTTATCATATTCAACAAATATTTTACAACATTATTCATCAAGTTAATTTATGAACTACATTGAATATTTTTTTTGTATGTATAAAACATTTAAAATAATGTAATCTGAAAAAACAATTTTGAACATTTCATTTGAATATGTGGGAAAGTATAATTTTAGAATTATTTGTAACCCCTTTAATATTATTTAACTTCTTAATTTACAATTTTTGACTCATGTTATCTCCCATTTTATTTTACAACATATGTAAATGTTCAGTTATAAGTCTGGGTGAGATGGGTCTTTGTTCTGTGGTAATCTGTGATTTATACTCTAGACTCATAAAAATACCATGTGATTTTTTGTCAAAATATTATCTATAATTTTGATATTCTTTCAAAACCTGAGGGTATTTAGGCTTAAATTACCACTTAAATTCTTTCCTTTCATGAGGATAATAACTTTCTTGTTTCTGAGGTTTACACTAATACCAAAATTCAGGGCTATGTATGATTGTTGAGTGATGTTGGATGTTGTTTCTATTAATATTAGGTAGTGGGATAGGATAGAATTTTTTGAATTATAATTATAAAATTAGTAAACCATAAATATGAACATTAATATAGGGGACTCAAATTTTGAATCACATTATAAATTGAAAACAAAATATATTCTTATATGTTCTTTAAATCATGAGTAAATTGGGAAAATGATATCCCTTCAGGACACTCTGAGATATGGGAAATGGACGTATTAATGTAAATAAAAAATAACCATTTTTAAATTATATAAATGGTCATCATAGTACTTTTTACTAGAAATATACATGGGAAACAATAAAATAAATTTCATTTTCAAAAAATGATCTCCTTAGGGTGAGGGTAATTTTGAACTGAGATAAAGAAGGGAAAATGACTTAGAAAATTATCATTTGAGTTGTATCTATGAAGTGGTAAAAATTGAATCTTCTTTTTTTTAACCTATGAGAAAGTGAAAATTAAAGTTACCTCATGTTAAGGTTTTATTTCCACTTATATAAAACTTTTCTTCACTCTTAGAATTATGAATTTATTTAGAACTGAAGTGGGGTAATGAGTGAATTATTCTAGGAGGCATGATTTTTTCAATAGTTAATTAGTCTGTGTTTATATTATTTATGGTGTGTAATTGAATTTAGGTAGGACCAATTATGATCATGATTTAAAAATCATGGATCATCTCAAAAAAATTCCTAATTAAATAATCCATTAATATGCATCATTTTGTGATACCAGTAAAACAAATCATGTTGTCTATTTTATGAGTAATATAAAGCAATATTTTTTGGGAAAAAATATCTAATTATGGGGGGTTATATGGATGTTATTTTGGGTATTTTATAACATCTATTTTACTAATATAATAGTTAATTTTAGGTAAATGTGTTATTTTATTTAACAATATTTTTTTAAAATTTCAATATTGTATTAAAATTTAAAGTCATTGAAAATTTCAATAAAATTAGTTTTTTGGAGATAAATTGGAAAATTTTAATGTTTTTTTGTTTTAGATTTTTTTAATGAGAATTATTTTTATTTTTTCATAGAAAATATATTTCTTCAAAAATTGAATGAAAATAATTTCGATGAAATTTATTCTTTTATTTCATTTCAATGAACATTTTATATGGAAAAAACATTTTCTGGTAATAATATTTTAAATTGATGTAATTTTATGAATGTTGAAGTTATGTCACATTGAAATTGTAATTGAAATATTTTCTACATTGAGTTAAGTCATTTTAATTATTTAAATTCTATTAATTATATGAGTTAAAAGTATCAATTTTTTATTTGGAATTACATCTTTAATTGTGAACTATTTTTTATTATTTATGTTTGGTTTTTCCAGAACCTCCTTAGTAATATTCCATCTGCAATAGTTATCCATCTATTTACCCATTTTCTACAAATCATCTCCCCAAAATAGAGAATATAGTGCTCTATGATATAGCATTGGAGTCAATCTACTACCACAATTCCACTAAAATCCCTCTTCTGATCTAGCATCATCCCTCTTCCACCTCAATAAGCATCAAACTCCATTAGATTTATTCTATAGGTCCACCCATCATCCACAAACCAACTCTACATCTACCACCAGTAGATCTCAATCTATATGTCTATCCCCCCATCAGAGAACTATCATCTCTACAAACCACTAAAGATGAAAATCCCACTGACACTACATGTGCTTCCCAAGGACACGACCACTAAATATGTTTATTGAGCACCACTGTGAGTATTAATTCAAATGATGATGAATATGAATTTTTTTAATTATAGGTCAGAGATGTTTCTAAAATCAATCATATATAAGTCAGGAATCATCAAATGATAAGAAATATAATTTAAAATTGAACTATAGAACATGAAGGGATAAACCTTGAGTATACCCCCAGATAAAGAGGCTGAAGAAGTCATCCAATTATAGTAATAAATATTAATCCAATAGATTTTGGCACACCTATTGAAGAAATGAAGCTATGATACACTGCTAATTTGAAGTTTATTGTCACTAGTGACATTCATGCAGCCACAATGGGAGAAAATGAACTATCTAGCCAATTTTAATAATGTATCCAATGATGCGACATCATCAAAAATACATATCTAAGTGGAATCATCAAAATAAAAGTGAATATCATCACCCACCACCAGAGATACACTGTGAGTAACCATCTAGAGGCTTCCCCTTAAGCCACTCCAGAACCCCTGAGCACCTCTTTCTTGTGATCTGAGGCTTCCCTGGCTAATACAACACCCCATTCAACATTAATATTTATAAAAATAATTATATAATAATATTAATAATATATACATATATATAAAATAATAATAATATTTTTATTTAAATATAAATATATTTTGATAATTATTTTTATAATAAATAGTAATAAAAATAAATAAACAGTCAATAAAATAATATGTATATATATATCTGTATGTATATATATATCTATATATTTATTTAGTTATTTAATAGTATGATGTTAACACGTCTGATCCTGAATTGGAATTTTGGGTTTGTATTTGACATGTATTTTCTAATTTGATGGTTGAATTATTTTTGAAAATTGGTTTGAAGGAGATGATGTTAATAAAATAAAATATTTATCTTTATAGAATCCTCTATTAATGGTCATGGCCCTTAAATTATATATGTAGAGAGAATACATGTGGGGAATTTTCTTTATTTCATTGGACAAGTTGTACATTCTGTTGGAAGATGCTTGTTCTCTAGTCACCATTGATGATGAAGATCCATGATGAATAATCTACTCAGATGGAAGAGATATCATCTCAGATATGTGATATGACTTGGAAATGGAAGATTAACACAATAATAAGAGTATATAAGAAGTGAAACAATATCCAGGAGTAGTACATCAGACTGACTACCATGTATCACAACATAGTAGGCTAGAGTAATGAACAAGGACTGGATATTGGGAGCTTCGAGTAATTAAGAAAAAGATCTAAGAGAGAGGGAAAATAATTTCTCTCTTTCCATTTTTTTCTTCATTACTACTTCATGGATAATTTATTTTATAAAACCGTGAATATGTTTGATGTGATCATTATTTTCAACTAAAAACTATTGGTGGAAATTGTTTTATTGGTTAATCTAATTTACTTTGTTCATATATTTTCCTAATAGGATTCTTTTATCTCCCTATTTTGAAAAACTTTTTTTACATAATAATATGTATTTTTGTAAAATAACATTTATAATCCTTTAATTAAATATTCCTTCAATTTTACGATTTAACTGAAATGTAAATCAAGCTCAAGGGAGAGTAACACACAGAGTTTAACAGAATAATTGAACACAGTGATAATTTATTTCTTTAAAATCAATGATCAAATGATTCCTACTATTTGGTAAATTTTAGAGACTATTAAGTCATAGGGTGTCCTAATAAAAAAAATCTGGTTAGCCTCTTTGAAATATTTCAAGGTGTTTTAATTCACATGCATGAAAAAAGGAAAATAATTTCAAAAACATGACAACTGATTTTCCCATATTATATAGTTGTTTGTTCACATACTATTTCTAATCCTATATCTTTCCTAATTTTATGCATTCACAATCACTTTCATACTCATCAAAATCATTATTCTAGTCACTGATTCACCACCATCATCAACTGGTGCTTTTATTGTATTATTTTATTTTTTTCCTTGTTTCTAGTTAGTCACAACTTATTACTTACATGTCATTCAAACCTTCTTACCACAATTGTATTATATATAGTATTTAGGTTTGAAAATATTAAATTTTCTCATGTACAAGAATCATGGTTCATCCACTTCCCATGACATGTTATGTCAACCAATAGTGTATTAGTGGACCTAACATTGGTTGAGGAATTATTGAATTGGTAGCCAACCAGAAGTGTGATGGATGGGTAGAGATTCCTTGGGTAGGAGGATAATATCAGATATTTGTACCAAATTTTACTTCGATATTATATCCCCTTAAATCTTTGATCAAAAAGGGATAATCTTTTCTGTTAATAGAGTGGTGTCGATAGGCTTTCAAGGAGTTGAGTAAGAGACTAACGAGCACTCCCATATACATATTTCTAGAGGAGGGTGTCAAATACGTAGTGTTCAACAATGCATCCCAGACCATAATTTGTTGTGATATGATGAATTGTAATGTGGTGATTTCTAATGGTTCGTGTCAATTGAGACTACATGATAAGATCTATATGACCCACGATCATGACCTAGTAGCGTTTGTCTTCACACTTATGTTGTAGAGAAAATGCCTTATGGGAATTTTATTTAACATCTATTATAACCACAAGAGTCTCAAGTATATATTATCTTTAAGGTATATAACATTAGAGAGAGAAGATGGATAGAGTTCCTCTAGGATTATGACTTTGAGATCACCAACACTCCTGGGAAGAGGATTGTGGAAGAATATTCCTTCAGAAATAGTTTTTTTAGGAGTTTCTAATGGAAGAATCAAAGTATTTATACTTAATAAAGTTAACCTTTATGGATGGGTATGGATAATATTACCTCTAGATGATGTTTGTTAACCCTCTTCTTTTATTGTGATTCAGGGATTCATAACTTGAGGATACAGACTATGAGAACCTATAAGCAAAGATATCCACTAGATATAGTTCTAATGTATTTTTTGTTTTTTGGTTGAGTTTGAGTCTTTTTATAGGATATATTATGGTGCAGATGACAATACTAGGGGGTTCTAAAGAATTTTCATATATATCATATGGTGGTGCATCGAGTATTGTATAAGATGTACTATTATCCCATGTGTCAATTTTAGTGTCCTAGAGTGAAGAATTTAGTTGCAATGTTTTTCTCTCGATGACTTACTTTTCAATAGGTTATGGATGAGAACAAGGTACCAATGAGTTTCACCCAACCCACTATGGTTCTAGAGAGAATGTGTGATGGGAAATATATAGACATTGTGATAGCATTAACATGGATATATTGAGAAAATTACACCATATGGGTGATCATAGACAGAATAACCATAACTTCTCACATCATTGGTATTTTAGAGTAGATTTCAATAGAGAGACTTGGATTCCATTACATGCAATAGATAGCCTAGATTCAGGGAGTTCCCTTAAAGATCATCTCATGTTGTGATGATCAGTTCACATCATAGTATGGAATGGATTATATGAATCCATTGAGACATAGATGTGTTTTATCATGGAATTTCACCCCTAGAATGATGGAAAACTATGATAAAAATTCTTTACATGGAGTAAATGTTTTGGGTACACATGTTACTCTTTGAATATTACAACCATGATCACCTACAATTGGTGGAATTTTTATAAAATTACACCTACCCTTCCACCATCAGTATGTAACCATTCAATGTTTTGTGAATGTTTTCATGTATGTAAACACTATGTTTGACTAACCAAGGAGATTCCATGACTATGGGTCCAGAGTTTGTGTGAGAAATAAAATAGAATGTGCTGATCATCTAATAGCATATGTGGAATTCATATAGCCATCATAATTCCTATACAAATAAATGTTGTCTTTCTTTGTATTTATATAAGGGATACAATGTGTTTTTGAGGGTCTCACCTCAATTTGGGTGTTGGAAATTCATAATGGTTTGAATTCTATCTATGATAATCATTGGAAATTTGAGATACTTTTAGGGTAATCAAGGTGTAATACATCTTGGCTATGTAACCATTATTTTATGGATACATGAAATATTCTATGGGTCACATATGAAGCGGTATGTAAATCATCTTTCACATTTTATCAATTGGAGAGATCTGAAATAAAGGATTGAGATACTCTATCATAGTACAAATGAGTTACTGACTAGAAGTAGGAGAAGATCCTTCATTGGATATCAATTACCCTAGTGCATATTTGATGGAAGCACGAGAATATCTAAGAGAGAAACTGGGAGCAGGACACCCATATGTGAGCGTAGTACCATCATCTCTTTAGTTTTTCATTTTTTTGCCTTACAGGCAGTAAAGACCAAATTATGGGAGAATATATCAGGATCATCCACAGATCCCTAAATATGTGGAGGATTTTTTGGAGGATATCCAATAGAAAAAAATTAATCTTGATCGATAACCAATGATCGTCTTTTCCAATGTAATGTGGTGATCTATCCAATGTCCATGATGGGTGATCGTACCTCACCTGCGATTGATCCAAATCGAGGTAGAACTTTTTTTTCTGATGACTTATCACCATTTTTCTATCCACATAATGAATGTGAATCAATAATCTAATGAATTGTTTCATTTATCATGAATCTTATTAGTATGGGTTAGATTACCAAGGAATGTGGATTTCTATTATTGATTATATTATATTACATAATTTTTCATTATAATGGAATGAAATCAAGGTCAACATGAACATTAGTAGAGTACTGCTCCTTGGGTTTTTTTTCTTTTCTTCCACCTTCTTCATTCATTAAATAGTAGCATTATCCTTGGTCGGTGGTTCAAAAAATACCTTGTAATCAATCATTTCACGCCTTTTTTGTAACAATGTATTGATACCACAAATATGGGTTCGAATTGATGATGGGATTTAGATATGATGGTGGATCTAGACTTGATCTAAGTTCTTCATGTAGGCCTTGGCATATGATGACGAAGATATGTGACTAAAGGATTTTTCTTGTGCACTTTGGGGGATAGAATCTAGTGAGCAGTGATGAAAAGGAAAGGCTGGACCATTTCCATAAATATTGTCATGATTCAAAGCTGGATTGATGGCCATAGTTGTGGTGGATGATGGGTTAAAGGGATTTCTGACTCTATAAAATCCCATGTAACAAATCATGTAGTGTTGAATTAAATGTAGTGTCGACCCCTCGATTGAATGTTAGGTTTTTCATGTAGATTTAAGGGTTACATGTTTTTTTGTCCCTACCACATGTCATGTAGAACCTATCTATCTATATTGGCATCCAAAAGAAAAAAACTTGTAGAATACTGAGTCGAATTACACATAGTGGGGGACATATGACACACTGTGTACATATTTGAAGATAGCTTAGATTGTACATGTGGTATAGGACTAGGATATTGTGTGTCCCCACACACCATGTAAGGTAGGATAAACTCAGTATACGCATATAAGGATAAGGGAACAAACATTTGATGAAATGGTGTAACTTGATGTTGAAGGGTCATGCCATGTACACATAGTACATACCATGTACCCTCTCCAATAAGGATTGTATCCCTTTTTATCTTTAATATGACATGTTTCATTAGGGTATGTTCCCCTGATCCATTATTTGAGGGTTTACTATGGAGTTTCATCCTATTCTTAATATGTTGATCCCCTATGGGGAACATCTATCTCGAATAGGGTTATTTGAATCCCTTCATGATGCATGGTTTAATATCTCTTATCATCATCATCTTCCCTACGTATCGTTCAAAGAAACTTTGTGACATCCCCTACATTGTATTTTATCCCCTGCGTAGAAAGTTAATCACAAATGGGATGTTGGGAAACTCTTTGAGATTGAGATTGATAAGAATTTATGTATCGATCTCTTCATAATTCTAGAGTGTACTTATTACAGTGAGACATGATGAGAAAAACATCTCTGATAGACCCCATAAGTTCTATCTGACTCATGGATTGTGTTCTACTAGTTGAGTATTTTATGGAACCTTTGAGTAGGAATCCAAGATTTTCTTTATTGTTATGACATAAACATGAGACTATGTGTCAACTATGAGTATATCTAGATATTTTGATTATGTATTCTCTTGAAATGTATCTATGATGAGATGAATAATATTCTTTGTTGTATATACATAGTGATTTTGGGGTTTCCTATTTGGTATTTTTATACTCACCACATCCGACGATTCTCCAGTACGTCTCGTTTATTATGCAGATGACTAACCTTTTGATGGAGTCCAAGAGGGACTTGACCAAGGGGAGATTAGTGAAACAAAAAAACTAAGGTTTTTTCAGGTGTCTTTATTTATAGAAACCATTTTTCTTTACATGTTACACTTTTTTATCCTCATTTTGTGGGATTTTTGTCATCCCTTACTTTTTAGTACTTTATTATTGTAAAATCATAATATGGATTTAGTTGTATGAATACAAGGTTATCGGTTTCATTACATTTCATATTTAAATCAGATTTTAGATATTTTCTGTGTATAGGTACAATAGGATAAGGTCTCCCATGTGTATGATATGACTATTGGGTGTTGGTCACTAGCCCCTGGACTATTATTGGTGAGCTTGTGGTAGTCACATCTCGGGAACTATTGGTTCAGGTCATGAAAGTTAATTCATATAAAAAATAATTATCATGAAATAATTATCATGGTTATAACTCGTATTATTATTTTAGGACAAATAACTAATATTTATTTTGATAAATGATGTATGTTATGATAGTGGACATGGTAGGATGTTCGTAGGCATGAGTAACATTTACATTTTTCATTGATCATTATGAAATGGAGTTAAAAAACAATTTATCCTTCAATACTTGTCATAATATAATATTTATCATATTGTTTAATTAAATTTACATATATATATATATATATATCATCCATGTGATGTCATGATTAAAATATAGTCACATCTCTTCATGAAGATTCTGGTCCAAACATACATGAATCATGTAATCATATTTCATTGAGTGAAAAAATAGAGAAAGTGATATATATATATATATATATATATTATTTAATACTGATATATATGTCATTAATTTAAAAACTATTTCATTTATATAACATATATTTATTAAATTTATCTTTAAGGCATTCCATGTAAAGCGTTATTGAAAGACTAATAGCAACACTTCACGAGGTAGTAGTCTACCGTACACATGAGTTGCGTTATTCTATCGCCTATGAAATTGAAATTTAATATATATATATATATATATATTGACTAAATTGATATTAATATGTTAAAAGTATCGTATATATTCATTATATCTATCATCATACCCAATAGTTAAAGGTGGAAATGGGAAAACAAATGTCATCAGATCGTGCAGTGATTGTCTGCCGTACACACTAATGATGATTGAATTACTGAATTTAATAAAGGGGTAATGGTTGTTTTTTATAAAAAATATAAAAAAATATAAAAATATGGATTATACTTTGGTTTTTATAAAATAATTATTTGATAGTAATTTAATCAGGTGTAGGAAGCAACAAATTAAAAATAGTTATTGAATAATGATACCTCTTCTTTGGGTATCCTCATTATGTTTAGACAAAAAGAAATCATATATAGATTTATAACCATTATAAGGATTCTAAAATGATATTAGGGATGTTGGTAAGTGATTTTTTAAAATATTGGATAAAAAAAGAGTGTGATGGTGTGAAGAATATAAGGGAGGGGTGTCCTTTTATAAGTCAATTTAGTGGAACAGTTGTAATTTTTTAAAAGACTCAACTACACCCAAAGTTGTATTCAAAAAAAATAGAATTTAAATGGGACATTATCGAACTCGGAAGATATAATTGTCACATATGTAAATTAAATGGTTATTTTACATGTTTTTGGGTCATTTTTAACCCTTATACATGTATTCTACCCCCAATATATCCATTTCTTCCTTAAAGACGGTAAATAATTTTAAATGTTTCGCTATAAAGTTTGGTAAAAAATTATGATTACTATATTAGACATTATAAAATATATAGATTTATGAATATGTAATCCATTTATCAAAATTCATTTGAAATAGTTGGGAAATTTTAATTTAAAATAAATACCATAGTCACAATGAGAAAGATGGGTTCCAAAGAGAAAACGTTCAAAAGTTTATGAATTTTTCATATAAAATTTCCACATGAAATTATTACAATCACATAAATCGTACTAATTTACATAAAATTGAACTAATTTTACCCTAAAAATTTTAATATATAATTTGGCATTATAAATAATTTAATTGAAAATGAAGTTTTCAATTTAATTTTAGTAATCTTAACAATTCATAAACAAAATAAACATTTCAAAAAAAATCCAAAAATCCACCCTAAGATAATTTTTATATTTTTACATAAAAATTATGATTCTATTTTCATAAACAATTTACAACTTTTAAAAATTACTTTTAAATTATGTGCCCAAATAAAGACTAATCCTTTCTTTATAAATAATATATTTTTTCTAAAATCATTTCTTCTAATTTTCAGTGATTAATTTTTTATTTATAATCAATATAAAATCATAATTTTAATAATTTAGTTATTAATTATTCATACTCTCTAATTTAAAAACTATGTATGCTATATTATGGTTGTATTTGACTTGGGGAAGTGTGTTTAGTTAGCTATTGATGTAATTATAAATAAATTTATTTATTTTATGAGATATTCTAGAATACTGGTGCATGTCACATATTGAATTCAACAAAATGTTATTATTTTTTAATTTTTGGTGTTAAATTACCTATATATTAAATAATTTATTATCTATAAAATAAATCATGATATTTGTAATCAAGGGTTTGAAATTCAGGAATATGGTATCCCTATTAGGCCTTAAATCCCTTCTCAATGGTGATATATCCTCTCTCCTTCCATGGATTCATTGGCCTTACTTATTACAGGATCATTCTATTCTGGTTCTATGGAGTTATATCTTTTTCTCCTCTCCCCCCCTTCTCTACCAATCTGGTCTGACACACTCATCTCCATATTTGGTGGGGGTTTTTGTTCTTAAGATGGGTTTTGGACTATAGTGGTGGGGGATGGAGAAATATGAGATTCTCCTCCCCTTGGTTCTCTTGATACTTTTGGGATTCTTTCAATGGTTCATTATTTGTTTCTTTTTAGGTTTGTAGTCATGTTTCTCCCCTAAATCATTCTATTTTCTTAGAGTTTTGGGTTCAATATTTTTTTGTATGTTATTAGGGTTACATTCCTTGGTTTTCCCTATTTCTATTCAGTGTTGTGTCAGTGTTTCTTAGTGGTCATTGATAGTGCAAAGTTGAAGACAAAATGATGGGTTCCACGGGCAGCAAGCTGGTTTTGATCAATTCACGACCATGATGGTGGGTTTCGATGGACGTCTCAAACTTTATTTTCATTTTTTTTGGATTGGTACTGAGGTTACTAGTGATTTGGTGTGCTCTACCAGTAGTTTCTCCTCTATGATTCTGATTCCAATCTCTTTAGTGGCTAGACGACATTGAACACAACGCCGATGAAAATGTTTTGTTCTTAACAACAATGATGATGACTTCTCCAATAGTGATAATAGTTTTCAATGGTGTCTCTCAATGGCAATGTTGGTGTTCTAAATGACACAAAATATGGATTATGGGGGTACTCTATACTAATGACTGCATTGATCCTAATGAAAATGGGGGTTTACAGTGAAGATAATAATATGATAGATGATGACTTCAATGATAGTGTGTGCATCTCGAGGTTACGGTGACTGAGGCATGATGATGGGTTGACTATTTTTTGAATTTCAAAATATGAACTCATTATCTCGTTGGAAAGATTATAGTTTTGAGGTCGGTGACAGACTGTTTGTGGGTTGATTTTTTTCATTTTTGAAACTGGTAATTTTAATTTGATGGTTCAGTTTTTTTGTATTTTGAATTAGGAAAGTTATTGTGGTTTTAACCTTGAATGTTTTATCTGGTTATAAATTTTTTAAGGTACACACTTAACCTTTAAAAGTGTTACTTAAAAATGTAAAGATATGGATCTTTTATGGAATAACAAAAAAATGATTATAAGTTTGAGAAAATTTGTGGAATGTGAAGATATTGACATGAAAAAAAAATAATAAATGATTCTAGAGTGTTATTGGGGTCATTGATAAAAAAATAATTAAATGATCAATGTAATGTTAAGGACCTGAATCTATAAATAAAATAATTGTGAAAAAATTAATTGATATCATCTGAAATATAATATCATAACATTTATTCTATGATCTATTTTCCTAAATTTGATGAATTTAATTACTATATAAGAATATATTGAAAAATACATACTTGATAAGTTTCTATATCATAAGTAAATTTTATCCTTAAGTTATATTCCTATTAAATTCTAAGTCATGCTTTTCAACATGAAATGAATATCCAAAATTGAATTTTTGATTCTGGAAGAACTAAAATTCACTTTTAATGTACTATAATATATTTAAAATAGTGACAACTATTTCCATAAATCTATAAAAATATTCCAAAACTAGTATGTTTTTCACAAGATATTGAACATAATACATTAATATCTAAACTACAAAAGAAATAAAACTATTTCAAATTTATTATTTATTATTTAAATTATTTAACTAAAATTAATTACATATTTACCAGGACATCACATAGTCAAGTGGTAGGAGCTAAACATGTATCATTATTCATTCATTGGTTCATGCCCGATGTCCTTGTAGGATGTGATAGGTTGTCACCGATAATGCGGCCTATCATTTTCTAAAAATTATATTAATATAATTCCTATAATTTTTAAGAAAAAATATAATGAAAATACTTAAAATAAAATTAATCATTAAATAACCATTTAGTAATGTTTTTGAAGACAATTTATTGCATAGAGTTTCATAATATTATTTGACTATTTTTAAAATTTCATTAATGATAATATCAACACTAATGGTTGTCAATAAACTTAGTCTTATTTATATAATATTTAAATATATTATTCATCAAATTACTATTTCACTTAAACATATACTATACCAAGAAGTTGTATTTCCATAAATTTCCCTAAAAATATCATTAATCTTGGTAGAATCACATTACAAAAAACATAAAATAGGTTTTCTATAAAATTTAACATGTGTTAAATCAGAAAATCAAAAAACCATTATGGTATCCATAACACTTAAGTTAATGAGGAAAAATATCATTCTAAAATTTAAAAAATATTCTTAGTTATTTAGTGATTATTTTAACAAATATACCATTGGAAAATACTTCATGAATTTAATTCTTCAATAAAAATACATATATACTTCAATATGTTTTATTTCAACATATGTATTTCCTTGGATTAATTTTTATCCTTTATAAAAATGTATTGACTTATATAATTCCAAATTTTAACACATTTATGACAATAAATAATAAATTGATGGCTAGGATGAGAATTATGTTCTTCCATCATAGAACTAATTTTTCCTCAATAATTATTTTATTTTTTCCATTCCTTTTCACATATAAATTATTTTTACATTATATTGAGGGACTTTCTTGGGAATCTATTTCCACATTTATTATATGATGGAAATATATCATTTCCCCTCCATGGTCACCATCACTCGAGCTCTAAGAAAACACCATCCTTATATGCTTTGATGATACTAGGAGTTGGTATTGGTATATATTGTTAATAATATTTTCGAAAAAAATTGATATAATCATGATATCATTCACTCATGTTTTCATTTCTTTTATTATCTCTATATTAACCACATTTTACTTCTTATTTCATGTTAACATGATTTCTTTGGGTTTTAGCCATTGAAAAGAACCAAAAAAGTATTATTTAAGGAATATAATCATAGTAGAAACCCATATAATAATATATAAAAGGACTAAATAATAACAAATTAATTGTAAATATTAGACACTATAGTTTTAAAATAAGTTATTCATTTTCATCATCTATTCAAATCCTTCATAATTGGTTTTAACGAAAATGTGATTTATCTTAAGATAGTATTGCAGTATTGTCCAACCAGATGTGTAGTAAGGCATATTATCATGTACTAGGTGATGAGTGGGATAGCCCCAATGAAACCTCTTCAGAGTCATTACCCATAAGTATATATATTCTATAACAATAGCTACTTTTAGTATAATGACTATGATGTATTTCTAAAAAAACCCACAGAATCTCTACCTTATGAATACATTAATATATAATTCTAAACATATCCACAAATTCTATCATAGGGCTATATTCCCTAATATATATTTTTTAAAATATAGTTTACAAGAGTTATAATGAATTTCCCTTGATACCAACTATATAGACCTCAACCCCATTAGCCTAGAACCACTACCTTGTTTAATATATTGGTATAAGATACAAGGAATTACAACCCAAATAACTAATATTTTTTAAGTCATGGTATAATAGTTACATACATGATTCCCATATTAAATTTGAATAAAAAAAATTATAACATATTTTTTTTCAAAATACCATTATTCCCTCTAGTATATTATTGTATATATTTCTTATTACACATAACGGATTTCTGGGAAATAAAACAAAATATGGTTGATATCCAATTAATAGTAATTTTTATGTATAGTGTACATTATTATACATAAATGAGAATAATCAATATTTCTAGGTAAATAACTAAAACCACAAGTCATTTAAATAATTTGACTAGAATAGTTAATTGAGAAACATAAATAACTGAAAAAAATCATTCCATTTAATCAATAACAAGACTATTATAACTAGAAAATGGAATGATCAATACAAAAATTTTAAAAAAATGACATTTCATTCCATTTAAACAATAAAATGATAGTGAAACACATTGAGACATAATATAATTAATAAAATCACATTCATAATAACAACTGAATTCTTAATAATGGAAATTATTATTTATGGTTCATAATTTTTCCTCGAAATATGATATATTTACCATAATGTTTTATCTTTAAGATAGTTTAAAACTGATGGGTATAAACCCATTTAACTAATAATAGCTAATTGATTCATCTCATGAGACTATCGACGTAATAAGGGCATATCTAAAGACTGGCCCCACCCATGTCTATCATTTCCAATTCATTCTGAATATAACTATTTATCAATTTAATTTATAAACAATGTTTATTATAATAAAATATCCATATTAATTATATAATATATATTAATCATTATTTACTCAGATAAAAAAATGAGTTTCAATGATGAACAATATATGTAAAACTTATATATCTTTTAATAAATAAAAATATCCAAGAAAAATAATATGTATATTTAGGAAAAAATTAATAACCAATGGCCATAGGAATGTGAAAAATTCAGTGGAATGTTATTGACTACATAACCGAGTCTAGGAGGTGAATTTTAGTACTATCGTTGGTCAAAAAACATAAATAATAGAGAAAGAATAATTATGGTATCAATACGATATATCTCAAGTTTACTACATATAAAACAAAGGTATTTTTTATTATTTAATATAAATACTAACAAATTCCTTTATAAATATCATTTAAAAAAATATTTCTCTTACATTTAGAAAATCCTTTTTAAAATCAAAAAACATTTTGAAAATAATTTTCTATACAAATCTCATCATGAAACTATGAATATATAGAATATGATAAATAATATTTTTATTAAAATATTCCTTGTAAATATTCAATGTAATCCTTAATGAAATTATAATCATTTTGGTTTGTGATTTTATACATGTCAAAAAAGTTAAAAAGAGCATTCCTTTTGTGTTGTGAAAAGTTTTAAAAAATGTATTGTTCAAAAACCAATATGATAATTAATTTAAATTATTTTAAAAATAAATTTAATGTGTAAAAATTACTTTAAAGAATCATGTGAAAATGATGAATAAAATTTTGAAACCATTTTTATAAAACATAGTTTTTGAAGAAAATAAATTCTTCACCGACTAAAGAAATGATGTTGAATTTTCTAACAAATAGTTTCTTATTTAATTTAAGTACCAAAGTATGGAAAAAAATTCTATTATTTAAAAATACCCTAAATATATAAAGGTGAATAAAATTAAATGATTTAAAAATTTTCCTTTGACAAAAATTCATGAATAAATAAGTTCAATTGGAATGAAAATGTGAAATAAACCATTACAATGATAATAAAGTTGATATGAGGATTAATCAATGAATAAATAATAAATTTCAACTATAAATCAAAAAAAAGTGGTAATATAACATATAGTAATAAAAATTAATTATTTAAAACATATTATAATGAAATAATAAATGAATTTAAAGTTTAACCCAATAAATAGAAATTGAGTTAATAAATTCCATACCTCACACATCCTTTTGGTTGAATGTTATTTAACCACATTTGTAGTGGTTTTAAATATTTTAGTGAATTATTTTAGAACAATATTAATATTTATTATATCATATATGAACCTTTTATTACATCTTATCACCCATTCATCAACAATCATTCATTATTTTTATTATTTCGAGTGCTAATTGCAATGTTTTCTCATTCATGATCTATTTTGAAAGTTCAACTTATTTTGCATATTATAAAGTTAAATCATATAAAAAATAATAGTCATGATTTTTTTAATATTGATTCAATAATTTAAATTTATTACCAATCTTGAATTATGGTTTTGATAAATGAAGTATGTTATGATCATGGATATGGTAGGTTGTACGTACGCACGAGTAAAGTTTCTTTTTATCAATTATACTAATGGAAAAAAGGTTTAAAATGGTTAATATCTCCAAAATTATCATAATAACATATATATAATGGTATTAATTTAAATATACTTATATATGTCATACATATAGGGTAGGGATGAAATGAGAGTCACATCACTCCGTGAATGCGGTTTTCTACTTATATGTGAATTATTTTAACATCATTCAATGAGTTAAATGGAATTAATGAAAATTGTATATATATATATAACCCATTCATAATGATAAAAATTTCTTGAATATCATAATTATGTGATTTATATAGAATATATCAATTAAATTTATCGTTATTACATTCCATCTAAAGCATTAGTGAAAGGCGAATAACTTAGCTTCAAAAGGCCTTAGGATGTCGTACACATGGGTGACGTTATCATATCCTTTACATAATTGAAATTAATATATATATATATATATATTATAATTAATTTTGAGGTGTATTTATGTTTTTAATATCATATATATATATATATATATATATTTTATATTCATCTTCATACCTAACCATTAAATGTGGTAATGGAAAACGATTATCATCAACTCGTGAGGAAGTAACCCGCCTTACATAAGAATGGTGATTTCACAACCCATTTGAGGGATGTGTGGATGGTTTTAGGTCATAAAAATAACATAAAAACACTTCATTATATTTAATATATTTATTTTATTATATTATTATGGTTTCCTATGAAATTAAGGATATGTAGGATGAAATAAAATAATAAAAATTGGTGAAACATTAACCTCTTCATTTGGTATAAAACATGGGTTTTTAACAAATGCATTTGAAGGTGGATTTATTACCAATATAATGATACTAAGATGAGAGAATATATTTTTGTTGGTAATTTTTTTATGGATTTTCTAATTCAAAAATGTGTGATGGTTTGAATAATAGAAGATATGGGTGGCCTTTTATAACTAATGTGAGTTGTAGACTTGAAATTTTTTAAAAGATACAATTACATCCACATTTTTATAAAGTGTCAACGCTCCAAAAAGACCCATTCATAGAAATAAAAGGTATAATATGTAAATATGGCCATTAAATGGGGTTTAAATATATTTTAGGTTAATTTTTAATCCCTTATAATTTTAATTAAACCCAACCCTAAATCCATTTTTACCTTAAACGTGATAAATAATTATTACTTTATTTACAATTATTTTGGTAAAAAATTATGTTAACCTTATTAGTCATTATGAATTATTATGATTAATAATATAGAATCCATTATTATAAATACAACTCATATATATTCAACACTTTAATTTCGAATTAATCTCGAGCTGTGACAAAAAATTGGGCGTTCAAAAAAATATTTTTAAAAGTTTTCAAAGTATTTATATAAAAATTCAACTTAATTTTTTTTCCAATGACCTAGACTGGATTAAATGGTATAATATTTAACTAATTTAGCTTCGAAATCAATTTAAAATATATTTTATCATTTCCAATAATTTAAATGGAAATTCAAATCTCAATTAAAATTCAATATTTTTCATTATTCTTTTAAAAATTAAACATTTTAGGGAAAAATAGAAAAATACCCAAAATAAATTTTTTTGTTATGATTTATGAAATGATATTTATTATATAAAATAAATTATATAAAAGCTGTAAAAATTAATTTTAAATAATGGGGGCAAAGCACCACTATACCATACTTAAGAAAATTTATTGTTTTCTCGAAAACATTTATTTTTCATTTAAATAATTATTATTTAACTTCTAGTCAATAGATTAAAATAATTTTTAAAATATAGTTACTAATTATTCTTACCTTATATTTTACCTACTAGATATATGATAATATGGTTCACATCTACTCCGAGCTTCATGTTTCACAATTTATCAAATAGATTAAATTTAATGAAATGTATGCCATGGGTTGTTTATTATCAGTGTTGTGTGTCACATACACTATCAAATAAAATGTTCTTATCTTGGGATTTCAGTGTTTTATACCATTAAATAATATGATAGTAGGCATCAACACCTATTCCCAATTTTCTAGCAGTTCTAGAATCATCACCCATTTCCCATAGTGGATGAATCACATCTACATGTTTCCTATAGTGGATCAAGCATATAGGAATATTTATCATAGTAATCTAAAGTGATATATTACCTAACCCAATGAATGTTATGGAGATATAGGTCCTATCCATCACATTATTCATACACGTTTATTAAACAAGATCATATAATGTTCATCATGGTACAACCTGTAAAAAGGTAATGGATTTCATAAAAATAATAATAATCCTAAAAAATAAAAATAATATTGAATCCATTAGATCATATCACTGAAGAAATATCTAAAAAACAAAATGTTGTTGTTTTTTATGAAAATAATAAAATTATCATTAGATCATTTTTTGGAAAATATTCTTTTTATTTGAAATCAATTATTTAAAATATAATATTTTACAACATATTAATGGAAATACTTTCATTAAAATAAACTTGTATAATTTAATTCATTCCTAAAATAATTGATTTTTCATGATGGTAGAAAATTGTATTCATGTCATACATATAAAATAAAGATTCCATTAAAATTATTAGTAAAAAGTCGAAAGTTCATTTTTCAAAAAAAAATATTCATTTGAATAAAATTTAAAAAATTTCAAAAATCAGAAAAAAAAAATTATTTAAAAAATTATTAGAAAATATTTAAAACATTATCAAAAATATTTTTATAAAACATTGAAATTGATTAAAAATGTTTTTTGATCGAAGATAGAAATATATTATGTTTTTCTTTCAAAAATTATTTATAAATAAAGTTTTCCTAAATGGAGGAAAATAAATGGAAAAAATGTGTTCTATATAAATTACTATAGGAGAATAAAATACTTGAATGTAGAGAGAGTTAGATCAAAACATTTAATTATTGTAAACTTAATCATAAACAATCCCAATAAATTATTAGATTATAACATAAAAAATTTACCACATTGGTAACATTTTAATTTTTAGTAACATGAAAAAATAAAATTAGATTGATATTTATAACACATAATAATAATTAAATTATAATAAATTATATTTATTTGTAGTATATACCTAACAAAAATGAAACATGTGGTGTATAAGGCATGTGTCTCATAGAATATAAAGTGAGATGAACATCATTACCAAATTTGGAATATTTTGATTTCTAATCCCCATGAAAAATAATATTTAATTAAATAATAAATATAATTAGAATTAGAAAAATTATGATATATAATTTCAATTAATATTAATGCATAGCTCATAAAAGATGATAAGTTCATAACATGACATATGTCCCAAAGAAAGAAATTTCATGAAAAAATATTTTATCCTTTTGTCTCGACTTATTTCATATATAATCAAACATCCTATATAGTATATATAAGATTATTATAAATCCAATAAAGAACCATAATTATATATATCATACCATAAATTGTTTACTTATGTACTTTTAATAACATTATGTTAGCATTTCTTTGTTGACTGAAAATTAACGTTTCTTATTATAAAAACACTTTTGAAGATAAAGTGAGAAACCAAGATGTCCATAAAATGGCCAAAACCAACCATAATTGAATGTAACCCAGAACAAACTACAAGATCATATCCTCCCCAGCCATTGTACCATGACGAAAAGCCCTCACCAAAGCATGAAACTTCAGGTAGCAGTCCCATGCAGATTTGTACAGGCATGAAACCGGAGGAAAATCCATACCCTCTCACCATCCAAATCTAAATGGCATGTTCTGATGAATACCCCATGCTCTCATTCCCATCTAAAGTGGATCCAAGTAGAGTTTTAGTTTCGTATCACCAAAATAGCATCAAATAAAAATAGAGAACTGAACAAACACAAACCACCAACTTAAACAGAGTAATTAAAAAGTAACTTTAGATTCCCAGAATCCACTTCTCTAAACAATTTCTAAGATATAGAGTAAACCTGGTTGGCTAATACCTCTATCATAAGATTTTCAAACTCAGAAGCCAGTTGATCCCAGGACTGTATACACTTCTCAATGTTGATCTTGCCTTTCTTAAATACCCTACCAGAATTATGTCTTTTGTTCAATCCATGAGTATTGATCATCATTGAGAGTCACTCTTAGAGTCCTCTCCATCATTTTAGTTTCCTCCTCTTCAGTTTCATTGAGCAACAAGACCTTCTCGTTCAATTCATCTTCAGAACATAAAATCAAATCCAATGGTAGATCACCCTATTCACCTAGTCCTGGGTGACTCATGTTCCTTGTGACTATATTCTTATCATTAACCTTTTTTGCAGAGTGAGTCTCCAGTAGAGGAGGTAAAGAATAGTAGTCCTTCCCCCCCTTCATCCTCCTCAAACATTAGTTTCTCTTCATACTTGAGGCTTTATCAACTGAGTGTCCATAATCACTTCAATTTGGTTCCTTTAAACAGACCCCTTCTCTATAAACCGGGTTAGCTACAACAGATCCCAAACCAACCTTTCCTAGGTCTTCAAACCTATTACTCAAGTGTATTGGGGTCTTAATCAATGAATCTGAACCCCCTGCTCTCCCAACCCTGATTGGGCCAGCCGCCTCCATAGAAAACCCGTACTTTCCCTTACACCCATCACTACTACCCGAACCTAACACTTTAGGAAATGAAGCAGCCCAAACTACCTTCTCACCATCCATCTTTTGTTTCATACCTTATTTATCGTCATTCCTCAAGTTTTCCACTCGATCCACCTCATGTTGGACCAATCCATGCCCTTCCCACACACTAGGCTTTGAAGGACCATACAAGACCTACCTTATCCTACTAAGCACCTCAGACACCATTAGGTTTACCAGAGGCACTACAGCCTTCTTCCCATTATCATCACCTAGACCGATTGCCACAACCACATTGCGGGATACACTGTCAGTTTATTCCTCCTCAACCAACTATGATGATTGAGGTCCATAACCTGTACTCTCCCTACATGTTATCAAATGTTCCAAACCAGTAACCTCACATACCTATGAAGCCCCACCACTATCGTTATCTTCCATCCTTGTTGTAAAATGAGGTCCCCAATGAAAAGCCTCCCTTGAGTGACCTAACTGCTTGAAAATAGAACAATAGTCCTTACCAATTCCCCAAAACACCAGTGTTGCAGACCCCCAATGACAAATATCAAAGGTGTTCCCTAGCCGCATGGAGGTAAAACAGAATTTTGTCCAATTCTCATTAATACCACGCTGCTTGCACCTATACTCCTCACCAATTGTGATCCATACAAGATCAAAAGAAGTTCTAGACCCATCCACTTCCACAAAAACCTATGGATTGACCAGATGTAAGACCAACTCTGTGAGACTATCCAAGCATAAAAATATACTGACGAGGTTTCTAAGAAGTCTGATAACTGAGAGATTTTTAAATGGTAAAGGAAGGATGGGAAAACTAACCCAAACCACTGTGGAAGGAGAATCACACTTCATGTGGAACTTAAATGACCAGAATAATATGAAAAATCAAAATCCATTGATGTTATGGGAATCACTCGACCATGGATTGATGAGGTACTCTTCTGACACAAATCGAACCATAATGTGATGGTTATCGAGAATGCCTATTTTCTCCCTCTCTTGGAGATCCCATGAATTAAAGATGAATCTATTGAAGTAATCAACTGAGGTTCTCTGTTGTTTAAACCTAGAAAACAAGATGAGATTCAGGAGTGCGGAGGTTTCCATGAACATAGAATTTGAAATCTTTAGGTTAGGGAAACCATTGATAAGATCTGGTACTTTTGGTCATAATGAGGCTTTTTGAAAAGGAGGATGGAAATCAGGGTTTTTGAAGGGGCAGAAGGAAGGCTCTTCTTCTAGTTGGACTTCAAAGATCCCTCCCTCACCGGGGGGGGGGTCCAGAGTTGTCGTCGTCACTGAGAGAAGAAGGGTATCGGCTTAGGGTTCCCACCCGATAATCCCTCCCATAATGACATATCTATATATCACATTTTATTTTTAAAATCTGGTTTTTGGTAATAAATTATTTATTTTTTGTGTCTCTTTTTGTTTGGTATTTTTTTCATATATTTTTTTCATGAATCCATCATTTAAAGAATTTTAAAAATTAAATTAGTATCATATATATTCAATATATTTTTATTTAGAGAAAGCCATAAATGATATATATCAATAATGAATTACATCATTTATAGAGATGGTAGGTCATATGTACCCATGAGCACTATTTCCATTTCCATGACAGATGAAAAGAAAGGTAAATAATATATAACATTTATAGATTCATTAATTTTTTCAATATGTAAAATTGATTCACAATATTTATCATTATTACATTAGATGTAAATCATTAGTGAAAAATGAATCACATCACATCAAGAGGTGTTAGTCTGTCGTACAAACATGTGATGTTATCGTATTCCCATATATTTGAATGTAAAAGGTAGATGTGGTATTATAATTTGAGAATTGTAATTATTTAATTAATATCAAATAAATAATTTAAATCTAAAATTTCTTCCACCCATGATAAGAGGTGACAAAAAAACAGATTACATCGGATCATGATAAGTCAGTTTGTTGTACAAACTTTAGATGTTTTTTTCCATTTAATGGGTAGGATAAGGATTTTATGTTATTAACTTTACATAGTAACAAATCAGTATATTTTAGATACTAATTTTGTTTTTATCAGCATCATTAAAGGATATTTGAATTATTTAGAAGAATAAGTAAAATAAAAATGGATGGTTAATGACTATTCCACTTCTTTGGAGAAATCCTTTAGGTTTAAACATAGGTCTTTAATAGAAGGGTTTCTTAATCCAAATAAGGCATCTAGGATGTGGGGATAGAATTGAATAATTTATCTGGACTTTTATTTTCTGATCAAAAGTTTTTTTATATGTTTATAAAAGGGTACTGGGGGTTCCCTTTATATGTAAGGAAAGGGTACATAATATTTTTTTGAGTATAATAAAGTATCCCAACATTTTTAACATACCCAAAAGGCACAAAAAGGATCATTAGTGAACCTTATATGATATAAGGTTTAAATATATCCATAATTGGGTATCCAGATAGGATTTTAGGTCATCTTACTTCACATAATTATAGTTTAACCACCAGGTAAACCTGTTTTAACCTTAAACATGGTAATTAATTTTTAACATTTTGACTATTAATATTTACCAAATAATATTTTAAACTTGTTATATAATGTTAATTTTGAATATTATAAATATGTATTCAATTTTGTTAAATTATATTCACATAAATGGAAAACATTAATTTAAAATTAAACCCACAAATGTGATGAAAAAACTGTTTTCCAACATATAACATTTCATAAAATGAGTATGTTTTAATATAAAAAGTCAATAAAAGAATTATTAAATTGAATTATATTATTATAATAATAATAAAATATAAATAATTTCCATTTTAATCTTTTTTAATAAATATATATCTTTCTAAATTTTTTAAATTAAATCACGCTTTTTATGAAAAATCAGTATTTTCACTATTCATTAAAATATTAATATTTTCCAAAAATTATAGAAAATTATCCATTCTATATTTTTGAAAATTTTGGATATAGAAATGAATTTAAAATTTCAACTAAAAATCCTAAAATTTTTAAGGAAAAATTTAATTTTTCTCATAAAATTAAACAATAATTTTTTTTGGGAAAATTTATTTTTAAATCCTATAAATACATTTATAATAATTTTGTAATTATTAATAAGTAAGTTTTAAATATCTAATATCCATATAAATTATTCTAAAAAATAAACTTATTCATACTATAAAATTAAAAAAAAGGATGTAATGGTCATGTTTGAAGTATAATATAAATATTACATCTTTGTTCGATAATACTCATTGTTGACTGTAATCAAAGGTATCAAATAAATTATATTTTTTTATAAAAATTTCATTACATACCAAGGATTTAAAAAATATTCTTCTGTAATTTTACCAAAAATAAATTACCATAATTTTAACTTAAATGTTGATATGGCTTGTGTAAAAGTTTGATGTAGAAATGAAAAACATAAGATCATCAAAAGAAAAGTCCAATTAAATTTGTTAAAACACCTATACTGATTACCATCATTATTAAATGGATTAAAACCCAATTTTTTTAAATGTAATACTATCTAATATAAGAATCATAGAAGAAAAATCATATTGTGTTTCCACTATTAAAATGTGATCAATGGTGGGAAGTAAAACCCATGGATTTGGTGGGATAAAACAATTGTATAAGATGTTAATTATTTGTAATGATATTACATTTTTATAAACTAAGAGATTGATCAAGGAGGATGAAATATATATAAATTAATATTTTCCCAAATATAAGTTTAAATTATTTTCTAACATCATCATAAGGAAGGATTAATCAATCTTGAAATAATATAGTCATTGAGGATTGATTATGATTGAAGGAAGTTTTTTGAGTCAAGAATACCCTTGAAATATATTCCTAATTAGATGAATGTTCTCTAACCACCTAAAAAATACCAAAATATTATATTTTAAAACCTTATTTATAAAAAAAAATACTATTTTTATTAATCATTTATGATAATTTATTTTAAATATTTATGTTATTTATCACATATTTTTTTAACATCCAGGTGTTGGTAATTTTAATTGTTTCATGAATGATTTATGTGGTTGATTTCAGTAGAAATTATTTTATACAACGTTAATCAATCATAAATAATATATTATACTAAAATAGATAAATTATAATATTTTATTAATCTATTATATCATTAAATAGTTGTTTTATATATTCTTTTTGAAAATAAAAATATTTTTTTCTTTTCTTATCAATTTTAGAGATCAAGGATAGAATTTTAAAAATAAATTAAATAATTTAAATAACCATTACATGAAAATAAAAAATATTTATTTTGTTAATTAAATATAATATTATTATTATTTATGTTCCCATATTATTCAATAATATTGTTTTATAGCATTATTAATGCATTTTTTTAACCTACCCAAGCATGAGTATATAATAACTAATGGATAAATATGGTTATAAAAGTTTTCCATATAGAAAAATATCATTATTAAAGAATAATAATGATATTATTTAATTTTTTGTGTGTCTATTTATATTCGTTCTTAATTTAATAAATAAGAACGAAACTCGAAGAAAAACGAGATACATAACTTCGTGGAGGTAGTAGTTATCATAATTTGCGATTAATTTTTTCAATTCTCAGTGAATGAGAGGGAAATAAATAGGATTATAATTGTAAAAATAATATCCATAAATTAATAATATATACAAAGTTTTTGTTAAATTACACCATTATAACTATTACAGAAAATATATGGTGAAAAACCAAAGACATCGCTTTATAAAGGCATTTGTACACCCAAACACATGATTATATTTTATTTTGTATTTATAGGTGGATGAAAAGGAATAAATATTTATTAATAAATTGATATAAAAAAATAAATATACTTATTATATTTATGTAATTATATTTAAATGTTTAATAAATATCTGGAATGAAATTATTAAGATGAAAAGTTGAGTCATTAAGTTAAACTCAGGTTTGGAGGTTGGGCTTTCTCTAAATAGTATCCTTGGAAATTAAGGTATTAGAAAAAAAAATTAGTGAAAAGTGTAATTAATAATTGTATGAAACATTTATGAGAGGGGAATTGGTAATTTCAGATCTTAATTTATATATTGAAGTGGATAATTAAAAGGATGAAAGAGACCCCCTTTTATAAGTGATGAAAATGGAACTTTTCTGAATACCCTTTACTTGAAAATGATATCATTTCCATATTCCTAGACAAATGAATCCAAAGTATCAAAATAATTTATTTTGGGGTTATATTAGGTTGATAATTCTTCATCCATGAATTTATTCACATTTTTCAAACATGTTTGAAGTCATTTTCTCTAGTATTATTACTTTTAACTTCTTAGATTTTACTATGGTAACATGTATTTTACCAATTAATTGAAGATTTAATAAATATTTGAAAATAAATATTATAACATATTTGGGTGATATTAATGTAAATTTAACCTCAAATTAATATAATCATATTTATGAATAATATAAAATTATCTTTTAAATTAAAATATATTATATATAGAGAAACAAATTTATTGAAAATTTAATTTTTAAAATTTATTCCTTTTAAGTATTATGTAGAACTCATTACTAATTATTTATATGTTAATATAATTATATGTAGATTTAAATTTCATATTTGAGTCATTATTTGAAATAAATTAACTTATCTGATAAGGTAAAAATTACACAATATTTGTAAAACATATCATTAAAAATAATATTCTCACCATTATCACGTTATTTAACTTTAATATTAGTAATAAAAATTTTAATCCATGAAATAAAATGGAATTTATTATATAATTTGACCTAATAATTCATAATATTTAAAGAATTCTACCAAATAAAATTTATAAATGTCATAAAAATAATAATTTTCATAATAACTCATTTAATGCATAAAAATAATTTTTATGAAATGTGTATATCAATAAATGAAATGACTGTTGTTTTGTTAAAAAAATTATATATTCTTTATAAAGTGGTTGAATATATGGAAATAATTTGATTTAATGAATATAAATTAAAGTTATTATATAATAATTTTTTTAGGATAAAACTATTATCATCTGAGATCATTGTTTCCTGTAATCCAATATACTTAAAAAGTATCTAACTAGGGATAACATTTACAAAAATTTCTAGTCATTACAATTTCATGTAAAGAAATGTGAAACAAATATATATCAATGTAACATTCACAAAGTTGAACTAAATCTTCATCATGTTAAAATCATGACATGATCTTGGTGTGGCCTTCATTTATAAAAATATCATTAAAATAAACATACACATCATAAACAATTTTTTTATTGAATTCAACTTCTTATACATGTTAATCTGGGAAATGATCATTTTTTATTCTCAGGGATACTAATTTGAACTTTCTATTTTAATAATATAAAAATAAATCTATGCTCTAGATGATCCAACCATTTATATTATATTTTCTCTATATTATATTGTTTGAATATACTTTATAGACAAACCTTGTCTATTTGGATGAGATAATCATCCATCTAATCCTCTACAATTAAATGTAATTTATTTCAAACCAATGAAACCCAAATTTACATCTTATATGTCCATTAATCTAATATTGTAACTCCCACTAAATCAAATAAATTCAATGTTGTAACAAAACGATGATACCTATGTATGATGAATATATATTAAACCAAGAATAGATACCACTTGTTAGGGAGATACAAAAAAGATAAATTGTTCGAATCATTAAATTACCTTATTTTAACCCACCATATCTTGAATACTCATTCCACTCTATATTCCACATCATAATGAATCATGGAGTTCACATGAAAAACCTAATAGAACTAGAGCTCTGTAACAAATTATTTTGGAATGCAATGTTAATCTACAAACATAATTTATTTATAAAAATAAATATAGAAGCATACAATAAAGAAAAAGTATATCGAAAAGTATATAAAAATTTAGATCTCTGTGGTTTTGAAATTGGGATAATTTTCAATAGAGAACATTATAAAAGCATATTCCATTGTAAGTAAATGAAAAAAAAATATTTTAACACATACTGATCACTCTTAACGAGTAACTGCATTAATGATAAGATGGATTCCCAACACCATAAATAGTGGGTTCCAGCTGGTCATTCGGTTTAACTAAACTCTTACATTGACTGGAATCCATCTAATTTTATGATTAAAAAGTTAATATATTATATAAATCATTATCTAGAGTGCCTATAATTGGAGGCTAATATCATCAATATCTTCTATAAAATTTACTTCCTAGAGTGATCTATATTTTAGTATCATGATAAACCCATAATAACTTCTCCAAGACTAACCTACTCATGGTGATGGTATAATGTTGTATCCTTCTTCTAGTGAACTAACTCTTAATCCATGAAGAGGATTCATAATACCAAAACTATTTTGGATAATTAAATCACCCAAATTCTTTTTTAGTCTTATGAATTGAGTTTTTCATCCATATGTGGATAGATTTAGACCGATATGAATTGATGATATTTTGGTTCACTTGGGTGATTTGGAAGAGATTGTTAAATAAATGTGGATAATGTTAAACATGATGAGGTATAATTAACTATACATGAATTTTTCAAAATTTTAGTTATTTAATATATTTTTATAATCCATTTTTCAAGTTATATTATATTAAGAAGTATTAATTGACCCAATATAGGTTGAGTTAGTGTGTGATTGGGGTCCACCATAAATAGAATTTGATGTGAGGGTATTATTTTTGTTTAAGTGGTTATTATCATTTATTTTTTCATATTTTTCAAAAATAGATTTCCCTTTTCAATGGTTGTAATAAAGGGGAATTTTTTTATATATGTATATGATTATTATATAATCTCCAATATTCAAAGACTTAAATTAACTAGTTCATAAGATGTAGATATCAAATTTTCAGGATATATTATGATGTGTTTTGTAATTTTTCACATTTAATACAGGGTTTTGTAATAATATAGAGCCATATAATGATTTTTTATTGTTCAAAAAAATAAATACCTATTTTATCTTCCTCTAATTTCGATGATGTATGGATCCTTTATATTTTTGTTTAAATCTTACCTTTTCACCTTAAAATTGTTCTCAAATGATTAAGGAAGATGTTAGGAGCATTTTGGGTCTATTTAGATTTGTATACTATAGTTTTTTGTGAAACATCATCATGAAAAATGTTATAGAATGGTTAATGGTAACCATGTATGTCAACTATGGATCTTAGTAAAAGGAGGTGTATGGTTTTTTAAATCAGGCACATGAGTCCACAAGCCTAAGTGAGAAACTCCAAACCCATTGTATAGATGTAATGCATAGTTAGTACATAGTATATCTAACCATACTCATAAACATGTAAGGGATGGTTCCCTTGGGTAGTGATGGTGCATGGTTATTGAATGGTTTTGAAAACCATGTGACTAAACCGTGTGACCCATTAATGAATATTGAATGAACACTTTTCCCTTCTTCCTTATATAAATAAATTTTATTTTTCTATTTGTTCATTCGCCTATCATCTGTCCATGTGAGGAGATCTCCTCTCCCACCCACTTAGGCTTTGAGTCACCCCCCCCCCCATCTAGATTATGATCCCCCTTTTGTTTTTTGTTAGAACCATACCAGTAAGCCCTTAATTTATCTTCTTTCATCCCCTCATTTATCTCATCCACACAAATTCTTTTTCCATGTGAGCTAATATGCCTTATTCTCATAAAATTTTTATATTTAATCATTTCTTCCTATTATAAGAAAATTCAAAAGTTTTTACTAGATGAGGAGTCATCTATGACTCAATTTTAGGTTATCAAGTATTTATTATTAATGTTTATTTTCTATATATCTTTTTTGTCGTGTCGCAATTCCTGAAATTCCATTTATTACCTTAAATCTATAATTTTCCTTTTTTGAAATTTTTAACCATGTTTGATGATTCCCTATTGTCTCTTTTTTTAATGGTTTCCCATATTGGAAAATTCAACCCCCTTTGCGTGAGTTTACTAAACACCCTTCAATAGAAAGAATGTAAATTCTATGAAAACCATCTATTATCTTGTTAATGAATTATATAAATGAATTATTATTATTATTATTAATCACCCTTGTATAATGGATGTTTGTACTTTGTTTTGGCTTATATTGGACATGATTTATCACACTCCCTTGACGTATGATGTTGGAAATGACATCTCATAACATATAGTTAATAGTGGACATGATGTCCCATGTTCTTATAGAGGTTGTTGGAAATTATGTTTCTCATCGCTAATTGTGTTGATGGATATGATGAAATATTAGTACCTGATTGAATACATGGTCTAGTTACTTATTTATATCATGATACATTTTTTAATATGCATTGATGCTAACGTTACACCTATAGTTCATAAAACTGGATGTACATGAAAATTTTACAATATATTTTCCTAATGATATAGTTTATTTATATACATATGTATATATATATACATAAACTTTTATATATATATATATGGTGATAAGTTTATAGATATACTATCCTAAGTTGAAATTGGTAGTGTCATCCAGGAGTTCTTTAGGAATCATAGTAGGTTCGTTTATAGTTTACATTTCAATATTACATTAATAATACCTCCACATTTATATTTTATATGCACATGCTAGATTAGAATATACATCTTTGTTAGTGACCTACTGAGTATACCTTACACCCTATTCAGTCTACTGATTTTTACAATAACAAGCTTCTTAGTTGTAAGTAGAGAAAAGGTAACTGGTTTTATTATGGATGATTGATTGTCTGCCTATGTTGGAGTATGGGAGAAGAGGACCAAGAATATTCTCACAATTCTATTGGAGTTATCTTGATCATTTTGTTTTTTGTTTTTTATGTCATTTTCTTTATTCATGTGCATTGTATCTTGTATACTTCTTTTTTTATAGTATCATGACATGATAATAATTTTAAATATAACACCAGTTTTATTTATTTAGATGGTTTGTTTAGGTTTCCTCCAGTTTATATATTTATTATAATGTTTCAACTGATTTATCTGTTATTTTCTACAATGATCTACTTTAAACATAGGGAATAATATCTCTCACTAATACACCCTAGGAACTCATGACTAGTTGAAATCCTTTAGAATATGGGGAGGTGTGCTTGAGGCCATGTTTCCAACAAGCTCGGTGCACTGTTCGGTGTCATCTAGGGAAGGACAGTACAATGAATTATCATAGAAAAGTGTTCCTATTTTTCCTTTTTCTTAGTATTTTTTAATTATTTGATAGGATATTAAGAAGTGTTGTAATTTGTTAATGAACATGTTCCTTGGAGTAAATAACCCACATATAGATAAAAGAAAAATTTATTGGGATGAGACTTTTTATATTGTACTTTTCTTTTTAAAATAAAACTAATTTCAAAATGGGGTGATTTAATTGTTTTATTATGTGTCGGTTATGGATTTATTGTTTAACCTTGTCCAGGTAAGGAAAGAAATTAATGTACGTACATCATCATCAGAACATGGTATTCACATGTCATTAATTATGTCATACCTTATAAGTATATATCATTAATTAAATTTCCTATAATTCCAATGGGATTGATAAGTGACTTGGTAGTTATATTCAAATTACATTAAAATTTATTTTAGGGATATAAATATTTGGTTACTTATAGTGTCTAAATTAAGTTAAATTGTGTTTTCCCATATAGTTTGATGGCATAACTGTAACTAAACAATTATGGAATTTTTGAGACATAGACCATTGGTCACAGGGGATGAAATTTGATTAGTATATTTTATGTAAATACCAAATGGAATTTATAAATGTTTTTTGCCTTTATAAATTATGAATTGTGATTTAGGTATGTAAACAATTTTTAAGGTTCGTGACAATTATAATGAGTATAAAATCTAAATTTAAAAGTTGGAGGATGATATAAATTTGGAATAGTTGAAACATATAACTACACCTAGATAAATATTTATTAATTTATATATGAACACGATGAATGTTAAACTCTTAAATGATGGTTAAAATTAAATGGTGATATAAATTGCAACATAAATGGTGTTTTCCTATGTACCTTGAAACTTGTAATAAATATACAGGGACCATTATATATGATATAGGACCTTGACTCTGATTGGACTATAGTAGTGCGATGTAGGGATATTTTCTTATAACACTAATGATCTTCTAGAATTACCAAGACATGGAATTAAGATCTAGTAAAGTTGTGAGACTTTTTTATAGAAAGGGTTTATACCTATACTATTTAATTATCAATGATTAGTGTATTTATCAAATATTTTCTGAGGTGTGAGTTTGTATATTATATAAATGTGACACCATTAAATCCTTGATTCATGCACCAGGAAGGTGGCACAGATCATGATCTAGAGGTGGTGGACTCTAATCCCCTAGTATTACCACATATATTTCCACTTGTGCAACCACTAGTTCTACTTGTGTTTGAACTAGTGATTAGATCTGATAAAGTCTCCTATTGGTTGTGTAGAATTTATTGGGAGGTCTGAAAACTGCCTCCTCTATGTTAGTATTGGAATGGGAGTTAGAGAAGCATCATCAAACTATGTTCTTAGTGGATGGTGGAACCTATACTACCGAGTCATGGATGGATTATATGGTTTTTATATTGAATCAATTTCATATGCCTATGGAAAATGGGGTCAATGTCACATGATACATAATTTTTTCAATAGATTATGGGATATTTTCACCTAAGATGACCAATATTGGGATATGGTTTGTAATGATTGGTATATTTATTTCAATGATTACTTGATCTTATAGACATTGAGAGATGAGAGAGTCAGTGAATTTATCCACCTACACTTGGTTTCTATGTCCATGATGTTTCTCTATTCACTTTTTCAAATAAGATTAGTGTTATATTCATACTTCCGTTGATAATGAGATGATGATAGTGACATGGATTGAGGATGGGCTTGTGTATTCCATTTGATCCAATGTTAACATCTTCTAGTTGACTATAATTTTTTGAAATATTGAACAATGCTCTAATCACTAAGTGGAATTTTATGAAAGATGATTTTGTGAGGTTGGGGGTTTATCATCAAGACAGGGTAGCATCTCATATAGGAATTTAATGTGGTGACTTGAGTAAGCTTATTTGGTAACTAATAGAAAGACTGCATGTATCTATAGTTATGTATTATGCCATCAGTATAGAAATTCCATTCATGCAAAAAACATGCAACAGAGATCCAGTTGAAGGATGAACCTATGAAAAATTGGGTCATATGAACTGTTTTTACAGATTCCTTACCCTTGTACTTATTGTGAAGGGGTTTGCACTAACATTGTATTCTAGATCACAACCAACAACTTCATGTCAACCAAAACTCTTGTATAGTACAATTCATTCAGGCCAAAGAGGTGAACATGTCCATAGTAGCCAGTCATATGAGATTTGGAACCTATAGAGTGGGATTTATCGGGATGGCCAAGCTTTGACTCAGGGATAAGGTTTCAGATAGCTACATGTGGTACTATATATAGTATAGGATCAGAGTTTCAGGGCTTATAGAGTTAGGGGTACTATTATAGTATCCTTTATATTAATCTATCCTTTATTTGACTCAAGAACTTCACAATATTTTATTTTTTAGGACATTATAGAAATTTTGGGGATTTAAATTGACAAATATTGTGGGATAATAATTATAGATATTCCATTATGAATGTGAATGGAGAGAATTAAATGTTGTAAGGGTTGTCCTCTCAAGGATAGTGATTATTTTACCATATGGAAAATCTCTATCATATAGATGACTGGTTTTGAAATTGTACTCATGATGGACTAGTTAGTATCTTATGATTATCAAATTTATAGATATCCTTAGAGAGTTTCTTTCACATTTTTTAAGGTCTGTGTTAATGTTCATAGGGGAAAATCAAATGTTCAGGCGAGCTGAGCTATACCATAGAATCATGGTCTGGTTGAAGTGATATCAAAAATAACAATATTTCTAATGAGTTATCAAGGAATGTGATGTATATAATTCCATCTTATAATGGATTGTTTTTTGTAAGTCATTAATAAAAAATATAATAGACTACCTAATCAGAGAGAGGAGGATTTCACTATTGAAAAAGTTCTAGGAGTAACATTGGTTACCATTCATTATTATAGGATGTCAAAAACTGAGTTCTATGAACTCAATAAGAAGCTAGATGACATAGAAGCTAAGGGTTTAATATATTCCATTAATTCAAAATGGGATTCACATGTCTTATTCACCAAGAAGGTGATGGTACACTTAGGAATATTGAGGGTTAATAAAGATTAAATCATTTAATGATAATAAACCAGTATCATTTACATTTTATAAATGACCACATTGATTAAACCATAGAAATTCAACATTTCTATATGATTTATTTAAGTCTAGGATATCACCTAGTGTGTCTGTCTGTGTTCCTAACCATCACACATACCATGTATGGAATTATGTAGTATATATGGATTATACAAATATCTAGTCATCTTGTCCACTATTATGAATCTACCCATAGTATTCATGGATCTAATGAATTGGTTTTCCAACCACATATATAAATATATATTCATTTGTGGTAATCAATACATATGACATCATGGTGTTTTCTCATACTAAAGACGACCATTCCAAAGAAATTAGGTATATGTGGAAGCCACTAAGGGAGCACTATTTTTATTCTAAAATCACCAAATGAAATGTATTGTTCAATAATATCCAATTACTAGGTCACGTCATCTTAGAGGAAAGAGTATTTGTTGACCCAGAGAAGGTGAGAGTTGTTTTTACCTGACAACAGCCCAAGAATTTCATTGAAAAATAGATTTCATTAGGGATGGTTTGATATTATAGGTTCATTGTTCAGGAATTTTCACATATAAAATCATATTATAATATCTTGAATATAAAGGGAGAAATGATTTCATGTTTTAAATCATTTAAAACATCATTTATGAAGTTGAAAGGGATATTGAATTCATCATCGAAACTAATAATACCAGTTCTAGGATAAATATGTTCATGTTTAATATAATTTATATAGAAATATACTAGGATGTGTTTTGATAGAGGATAATTTATTTGTGTCATATAGTTCTCGTTAGTTTATACCACATCAGTGCAACTACCCGAAAAAGGATCTTGAGGTGGTAGTTATGGTTCATAATATATACCATTGGATGCATTATTTAATTGAAAATTATTCTTCAATTAAATAAATCACAAAGTATCAAATAAATTACATCTCATTCGGTTATGAATCTCAATTAGTAGGTATGATTAGAATACCTATAATAATTTGACTCCATTATCTACTATACAAATAGGAAGGTAAATGTAGTAGTGGATACTCTTAGCTAGAAAAATTATACACTTGTTGTTTAGGAGTTCGGTAGTGAGTGGTAATTAATGATAATTCTTTCTGAGATTAAATTATAGGGGTATGAACATTAGGTGTTTCTAGTAATCACATATTTTGTGGGGACTTTTTTTCTTCTTGAGAGAGTAAGGGTGAGATGTCTTTATGATCCCTGAGGGCTTAGTCTTGAGGGATATTTTCATATGTGATGACCCATTACCTTGTTTGGTTATTGATGATGGTGATATTATTTTCATTCATAGTAGAGTATAGGATTCTTTATAAATATGATAATAATTTATTTAAGTGTATCATTCCAATAAATCAGTTGTAATATCTGGGCATAATAAGATATATGATTATGTACGTCACTAGTATTGGTTGTCGGTCATGAAGAGGAAGATTACATGTTTAAACAAAATGTTTTCCACCTGTCAGTATGTGAATATAAATCACCAGTGGAATGCTAAAATTTAATATCCTCATTATATTGTGGAAAGGAAATTGGATGATTTCACCATGGATTTTGTGATAATATTTGTGGTATCCCCTTGTTTTAGTGATACGATATCTATGATCATAAACTATTTTAAAATGTTCACACAGTTCTTACCTATAAAGGGGACCTTTACCATGGATGATAATGAGAGGTTTTATGTTAGAGATATTATACGGCTTCATGGTTTCCCTACTATAGAATATTAGTAAGGGATTAAAAATTTACTTTGTTATTCTAGAATGGTTTGATTATGGGTTTGGGATCATATTTATTATTAATTACATCATATTACCCTCTAACAGATGGCTAGTTTAATTGTAAGATACTACTATTAGAGTTCATATTTAGATGATAAATCCATTTTTTGCAGGTTCTTAGAAGAAAAACATACTACTCACTAAATGTTCTTAAAATAATGTCCTAGGGTAACTATACAGATGGGTTTATTTGAGGATCCATATGGTAGACTATACCATTCACCCTTGTTCTAGTTAGATCCAGTTGAGGCGGTGCTACTGGGACCTTGTATCATTCAAGAAAAATTAGAGTCGTTTTATATTATCAAGAGGAGTATATATATATATATAGCTCAGCCTTATCATAAGCCTTATGTCGATCATCATCACTAACCTCTCGAGTTGGAGGTGGGACATTGGGTATATCTATGATTTTCACCTAGGTTGGATCATTGATATATTCAAAGATAAGGAAAGATGTTTCCTCCTTAGGTTGGGAATTTTGAAATATTAGAGAGATTCAGGATGGTAGGCTGTTAGTCTAACTTACCATATTGGTTTTGGTCCATGAATGAAATCATCCATCAATCATACCATCACTATTATTCTTTTGAACCTTCCCATTTTTTTATCCAAATGATATTTAGCTAGTGGATGATTCCTATTTTGAGAATTCTCTCATTATTATCATTTAATGAAGTATGAAGACTCTCTAAGGTAGGTTAACTCCTTTAGATTATGTTATATTTAAAAATTTCCATGTATAATATGAGACTTGGGGGAGAGAGACCGATATACATACTCAATGGATGGAAGATTTACCTGTTGATGAGTTTCATAAATTGAGGAATCTTGGGGGTGAGTTTTCTTAAGGATATGAGGTTTTAAATTACTGATTTTTTATGTAAAAATACTTAATGCTTTAGTTTAAATCATTCATTTTTACCTTATACATGTGATTAAATTTTTCTGGAAGGTCTCATGGGAGTTAGAGAACTATTCATAGCCTAGATGTCCAGTTTTTTAACAAACAACCTAATGATCAAGGTAGGATCACACTTAATATTAACTAACTAAAAACTATCATTTTTATTGATTTATGAAAAACCATCATATAGAGAAAAACACAAGAAACTCATGGTGGAATAAATTAATGCAAACCCAAAGCATCGCTGACAACAAATTTCATCCCCTCCTTAAGAAAGTAACCCAAGATAAATAAAGATCACATACTCTGATTAGTTGATGTTGTAGATGCCAAAAAATCTGCTACTATATTCCCCTCCTGCCATGTATGAGAAACCTCAATATTATTACCTCTGAAAAGATTGTATTTTCTGATAGTATAATAGATGTTCCAAGGAATACTGCCCTTACCTATCAGAGAATTAAATAAAATCATGGAATCTATCTCCACCATTTGAATATTTATCTACCTTTGGTTTCATAACTTATGTCTGGTAACCATAGCCAATTATGTGTCCTAGTTAAAATAATTTCATGGTTTTTTGAACTATGCATAAGAGTTTTCAAACCCATGCGAGACATTATAGACCTATTGTAGAGATGGAACACACAATTAGTTCTTGGTTTGTCTAAATGTTTTCTTAACAATGTGATGGGTTGTTCACCTTGATAGTTATTGTGAACATTTGGGGTACAGTATGGCCAAATTTGTAGCCAAACCATGTGAACTATTAATTATGGGTGAACTTACCCTTTTTCACTACTTCCTTCTTAAAATTAAAACCCTTATTTTATTCTTTCATTTCTATAATATGTTTCCATGTGAGGAGATATATATTTTCACCTTCTTAGGATTTAAAATCCTCCCCTTTATTAGGACTCCATTTGGACTATCATCTATCACATTGTAATCATACGGTTAATAACCTCATTTTACTTATATCATTCCCCCATTTAAATCACCCTCCAAAATTCTTTTTCAAAGATAGGTAATATTCACTATTTTCTATTCATTTGTATATTTATCTAATTTCCCCATTCTACTTCAAATCAAATGATGTTACCTGTTTAGGACTCATATACCGCACTATGGTAGGTGGTCTAGTATTTATCCCTAAGAATTTTTTTCTAAATATCATACATTGTGGGTTCACAAGTGAATATGGTCAATGCATTTATATAAAACTATAATATTCCTTTTCTTAAATTATTATACTTGTTTTATGAACCCTCGTAGAACCTTTAATATTTTCAGTGGTTTTTGATATTGAAAATTGTCACCCCATATGAGTGCACTAATTAAATTCCCTTGAATATATATAATGTCAAATTGTGATAAAACATAAATGGTCATTTTAAAAAATTATATAAACGACAGAATAATATTTTTTCTCCTATATAAAATAGGAATTCAGACACTATCAAGGATAGTTTTTAATATGATGCTCCATGCTCCATTAATGTGTGGTGTTTTGCATGAAATCTCATGTCATATATTGAATAGTTTTATTTATGTTGTTGGTTCTTACAAAGTTTTTTTGGCATTTCCTTTCTCTTCACTCATTATATTGAAGGATATGATGAAATTTTCCCCCCTAATTGAATGTTTAAGCTACCCTATTTATAGGATGATTCTTTTATGTTTATTCATGGAAAATTAAGTTATTCCTCAAGACCTAATTTATAATAGTATCTATTTGTATGGATATATATGTCACTACTTATATAGTTCATATATATACATATGTATCTATATACATTTTTATATAAATATATATGTGTGTGTGTGATACTTTTATAATTATCCCACCCTAAGATAAGGCATTTAGTGATTGCCTGGTGTCCTTTTGAAACCAGAACTGAATATTTTATAGTTTACATTTCTTCTTTAGGTTTATTATATCCATGGACTTCCATTTTATATGAACTGGAAGGATTATACTAGATACCATCAGTGGTGGCCAACTACATATATCTCACACCCTATTTAGGCCACCAGTTGGTACCTAAATATTCTTCTTGGTTGTAGTTAGGCATAAGGGAAAGGGTTTATCTAAGGATGATTTATGTTTTTTCTAGGATGGACCATGACATAAGGGGAATAACCAAATGGTTTTGATGTTATTGGACTTATCTTTAGCATTTTGTTATCTTTTTTATAGGTTATTTTATATTCATATTCTTTGTATCCCATGTACTTCCTTTTTTTGAAGAATCTTGACATGACCCTGATTTTGTATATGACCATTCTGATATTAATACTAATGTGTTATTTTTTTCTTCCACTAGCTTATATATTTAATAGAATACTTTATCTCATTTATATATTATTCTCCACAATTATCCACTCTATCTAGAGGTCATAGTCACCCCATAGATACACACTATGCCCTTATTTCTAGTTAGTAGGCTCTAACAGAATGGGAGACATGGTTGAGGTTATAAGGATAAATGGATTGGTTCACCCTTTAATGCTACCCAGTTGGGATGCTACACCCAGTAACATAATTATTCAATGAATTATTTTGAGTAGGTAGTAGTGTTTTCTAAATTCAATTATTATTCTCTTTACTTTACAAGGTAATTTATTATGGTATTATCTAATGAAAATAATTTTTTATATATATAATATCCCAAATAGACTTAAATTTTGGTGTCCATTATTGGAAATTGTTTTATTATGAATAATTTTTCTCATATTAAACATTTTGGTTTTGAGATAAATTGTTTTCAATTTTTTAAATATTTTTTTTATATAAATGTGATAACATTTTCTATCATAGTGGAATGAGTAGGGAGGTCATTAAGGGAAAACCTACTGAGTTTCATTACTCACTCATGTGTTGGAACATTGGTTTTTTTTAATTTATTGTTCATCTGTACATGGTAAAAGGTAAGGTATCAAACATTTTCCATTATGATACTTTGGGTTATATTGTGGAGTTTGGGCATGGACCATGTTGGTTTCACTGGAATGTTTTCCATTGGATCCATTGAGTTTTGTTGGTTTTGTATTCCTCTTTGTACTTTGGTATTATTTTTCTTCTGATGTGGTATAATTTTATAGTTTTATTTTTATATAAATTTTTTTCATTGTGTTTTTTTCTGGGGTTATCAAGAATCATGTAGTTTTTATTTGGTTATGGAATATTTGGTTAGGTTTTTTTAGTTTCAAATGGAACGTCATCCCCCATTGGTTAATGAAGCTCTTGGAATTCATTTCTAGACATTGGTGTAAAGGGAATGTCTCTAAATTCCATGTAGAAATTCCACCTCAACTCAAGCCAATGAGGAGGGGTGGGATAATAAAAAATGTATTACACCCTGATTCAATTATATAACCCTTTTTTTATGTATTTTAGTTATATAATGTGTATGGGTGAATTTTGAAAGGGTTTATAAATATTTTGGAATGTTTTTGAAGATTTTATACAAGTCCATGGTTTGACCATGGTTTGACCATGGTTTTTGGAAACTATAAAACTCCTAAAAGTAACCGAGCATAGTGAGATAGTCTCTAAGGTGAAGGAACATGTTTAGAAATACGGTTTTTCCAAACTGTGCAGAAACCAAGGAGAAAACATGTGGTAACCCAGGAGATATCATGAAAAGTGGGAGAGTGGGCATTTGTATTGTCGGTACATAGTTTGTATAACTGTGTGGGTCAACTACATGAGGTCCTCCTTGAGGATGATCCTTCCACACTATTAGTTCAAGGTTTTCCTTACCATGTGAGTAACCATGCATGGTTTAAAAACAAGATCCAAAAAAGTGGATTTGTGTTAAGATTAACTTAAGACCCCTAGTTGTTTCTCTAAATTGGCCCAAACTTGATATTTATTCCCCCAAAAGACTTTAGACCCTCTCCCTATTGAATTGGAAGTGATCTATAGGTGTTTCTTGGTGCATTAAATCATGATTCCCTTGGTAAGTCCTTTTTTTGTTGATTTTCTTTTCTTTTTAGATTTACCTTCTTCCCTCTATCAGTTTCTAATATCTAGTCTGCTACAGATATATCTAGGGTTATTGATTCTAATCATGGTTATATTTGGACTTTTTATATTAGGGGAAGATATGTAAGGCAATTTTTTAGTGATTTAACCCATTTTATGGGAATTTTCATGTTGGTATTCATTTTCACTATAATTCCAAAGGTATGTGCCTTCACTCTTGACTCCTCTACTTAAAACATGATGTTTTGATTTGAAATTGACTTTTTTATAGAAATTAATTATGGAATTGTGTTTAAATACATTGTAGAAACCTCTTTAGTGATGGTTTTTGGATTTTTTGTGAAATTATGGAATTATGGAAAGTGGTTAGAAAAATATATTTGTTTTGATGATTTTAAAACTGGGATTTTTTGTATTTATGAAAATGTTTTGGTAATATTTTTTTTAATAAAAGAACATTTTTGTTAAAGTAGGTGAAATTGTTGTTTTGGAATTAATTTTTGACATAAACGGTTTGTATGGGATCATGTGCATTCAGGATGGATAAGAGTATGAAGTCCCCCCCATCATATGTGGGATGGATAAGGGTATGAACTTTACCCCATAAAAATGGTTCACTATGTGATGTCTTAGTGAAATGTTGACTCACCACTCATGAGTATAGGATGGTTCATGATTTCATGCATGGATTTATTTGTGGATATATTGAATGAAATAGATTATACCAAAATGAAATTTTTGAATTGGTTACAATGTATAGTTTGGATTCTTTTTATTGAAATTGATTTATTATGAAAAAATGTTCTAATAATAAACTACTTGGATTTTATATAAACTATTTTAATTTTTTTTATATAAATTGATTTATATAAATGTGATAACATGTTCTATCCTGGTGGAGTGAGTGGGGGAGTTTTTCAGGAAAAACCTACCAAGTTTCCTTACTCACCAATGCATTCAAACTATAGTTCTTATACATATATTATTTATTAGGACAAAAGTATAGGTAATGTATCACACATCACTATTAATTCTTCATGATTCTTTGGAATTATTTTGGAGTTTGAATGGGGATTATGTTGGGGACTTTGGTGTTTTATCATTGGAGTCTATGGGTTTAGTTGGTTTTGTCTTCCCTAGTGTACTTTTATATAGTAGTATTCCACTGTGGTACTATTTTGTAGTTTGATTTTTATATCAAGGATTTTACAATGAGTCGGCTCATATTGTTATCAGGCATAAATTAGTGGTCATTTGGTTATGTAATGTTTGGTTACTTTTTTGTAATTTCAATTTAAAAATCATCCCCATATGTTAACGAATCCCTTTACATACATTTTTAGCCCTTGGAAACTTGGGCATGTCACTTAATTCAAAGAATAAATTCTACCTCAACTCAATCCAATGATATGGGGAGGGATGTTTCAAGTGGTTTTCACTTTTTTGGTCCTTGAATTAAAAGTGTTCATCAGTTCTGTCAGTCTTTGAGTTGAAATTCATTCTAGTCTATTCTTTATGTTGGGATGTTGGAAAGGAGTATGATTTTTCGGGCTTGAAATTTAATGAATAAAATTCTATAGAAAGCCTTTTTATATTGAACTTTATGATACCAAATATTTGGGTACATAAATGTTTTGGAGACACTTATAGGATTTGGAATGTCATTGTCTTGGGTTTATCCAATGAGATGAGCATGACATCCATTTTATAAATGTCTTCCCACTAGGAGACCACATCTCATTTTGAGTAAATATTTTGTTCTATTTGATGTTTTTTTAAATGTTTAATTTTTTTCAAATGTAATCTTTTTAAAGGTTGTGGTTGGGGTATTTTGAAAATGTTTTGATTTATAAAAACAAGTTGAAAATTTTTCAAATATGGTTTAATGCGAAAAAGGTTTATTTTGGATTTCAATGTTGTGATACATGATGTGGTAGAATTTGAAATTTTTTGGCCTTATGTTTTTAGAGAGTGGGATTTTTAGCATTTGTTGTGTTTATAAATAATGTATCCTAGTGGGAATCATTTAAACCAACTGAAGGAAGATACTAAAAATGTGGTTGCACCTAAACCAAAGGTGAACAAAGAGCTGGTTTATATTCTATTCCTTGATATTTAGGTTGTGGACTAAGGGAACATGAGGGATAAACTAAGGCACGTGGATCATTCTATATAGTTTGAGAAGATGAATCCACCCATCATTATGGGTGATTCAAAACTAGAGACGGTAGAGGTGTGGTTAAATAGGATGACTTGTATCATTGATTACCCAGGAACACAAATAGATATGGAGGTCAATATGGTGGCATATATGTTGGAGGATCATGAATGCCAATAGTGGGATTTATCTGTTCAGGATAAATTTTTCCAAAGAAATAGTTGGGAGGATTTTAATGAAATGTTCAACATAAAATTATCTCCTCATACGTTCAAAATTGAAATAAATAATAAATTCTTCAGCTTCAAATAGTATAGACTTATAGTGATAGTGTATGTCGATAAATTTATGAATTTAGTCCACTTTTCACCCAAAGTTGCTACTAGTGAATCCTTAAAGGAATACATCATTGAATTAGGGATGAGTTAGTAGATTCACTTGATGATTTACATTCTATGTATAATGGATTATATAGAGATGGTTAATAGATATAAAATGAAAAAAAGGTATATCTTAGGAGCCACAGTTCTAGGAATCAACTTGATACCTATAGGAAATTGTGGAAACTCTAATTCTATGAGAAAGTGGAAGAGGTACACTGAATTCCATGGTAGTGGAATGGTTTAGAATAAAACAGATGGATTGGTGAATCATCCTCCAAAACCAAAGAACCATCTTGGATGTTTTCAATGTTGATAGTATGACCATATGAAGAAATATTTTATGAAAACACAATGAACATGCCACAATAGAAATAATATGGTAAATATTTAGTGTTATTGACATAGTGCTCCATGTTTGGGTGTCCGGGACCCTTCTCACATGTCGTAATCATCATATGATTTAAAGGGTTAAGGGAAAATAATACCTCTTATCAGAAGAATAGAGATATCCTTTGTGATTCCTACAATACCATGACTACTCTGTAAGGGAAATATCAACAACGTAATATGGAGAAGAGTACAGTGATTAAGCAATTATATTTTCAGATAAGAAAGATATTTTGGATGACCAATATAGACCATCGAATGTGATATGAATGATTCTTTTGAATTATACACTTATACAATATTTATTCGATACAAGTGAATCACATTACTTTATTGATTCTTTTTCTATTTATTTTCAATGTTTAAATGTTGACATGATGCCTTCTATGTTGAAATTTTAAACTCATATTAGTCGAAGAGAGTTTTGAGACTTTATGTGTAAAGCATGTTCTATAACTATCGATGGAGAAAAGATGATATGGGACTTATTTTTTGTTTTATATTGACGTATATGATATATTCTTGGGTATGGATTGGTTGATAATGTTTAAGGATCACATCGACTGTTATACCATATGGGTTAGTTTTACGACTAAAGATGGAATCCATAATCTCTTTAGAGGGTACCAGAATGTAAATGCCGGTGAAACGAGCTTATTGGAACAATAAGTTGAAAGGATCTCATACCAATTCACAAAATTAACTTTGTTATTGATGTAATAGATAGAGAATAGAATTTTCCATTGGTTGCTGATTATTTTTTGTATTTTTTCAGCTAATTCTTCAAGGTTTCCACCTATAAGATAAGTAGAGTGTACGACTGATCTCCACCCAAGAATAAGTCCAATATCACTTTCATCTTATTGAATAAAACCAATATAATTAATGGAATTTAAAGGGAATTTGGAAGAGGTTTAAAGTAAAGTTTTCATTCATCCTAGCATGTGTTTGTGGGCAGCACTGATCTTCTTTATCAAATAGGAATAAGTAACTATTTGATTATTCATAGATTATCATAATATTAATGATGTTATGATAAATAATAGGTATCCCCTTCTATGAATTGATGATCTATTATATAAATTTAGTGGAGATAAGTGGTTCTCTATGTTTGACTTGTGCTTATGATATCACCAATTGTGGGTTTTGTATGTAGATATTCCAAACATAACTTTAAGAAGTAGATATATCCATTATGAATATATTGTAGTGCCTTTAGGTATATCAATTGAAATAGTTTTATTTATGTAATTGATGAATAAGATATTTCTGAGTTACATGGATTCTTTTTTCGTGGTGTTTTTAGATGATATATTGGTGTATTCATGGATAAGGGATAAGCATGAGAAACACTTGGTAACAGTGTTGGGAATCTTGTAGGATCATCATATGTATAAATAACTATCAGTGTATGATTTTTGGATACAATACGTACATTTACTTATCCATAAAATATCTAAAATATATGTTTATATGGATCCTAAAAATATAGAAGTTTTTATCTCTTAGAACCCTCTAAAAATGTCTTCGACATACAGAGTTTCCTTGGATTTTTCTGGTTATTACTGACACTTTGTTCATGATTTTTCATTACTGGCCTCACCTGTAACATCTTTTAAAGTAATAATGATACATTAAAATGGTTTGAGTAATGTTATAAGTCTTTTAATGTGCATAATGTTCAACTTACATCGGCACCAATCATGATTTTTCCAGAATCAGGATAGGGGCATGTGGTGCATTGGGATTCTTCATGATCTTGATTGGGATGTGTTTTCATGAAAGGAGACCATGTTGTTGCATGTATCTCAATTCCTTTGTGGATACATGAGAATAATAACCAAAAAAAGTATTTGGAGTTAGCTGATGTAGTTGTGTTTATGAATCATAAGAGGTTGAAACATATTTTTTCCCAAAGGGATTTGAACCAAAGAAAAATAAGACGGATGGTGTGTCTCTACTTGTTTGGATTTGAATTTATATATAAATTGGGTAGATACAATATGTTCTAAAATTCCTTTAGCATAATGTCTAATGCTCAATTTGAAGAAGAAGCTTCAGTCCAATTGTAGTTGATGTCAGTGATAGACTACATGCACTTGGAATTTGAAGATTCATGTGAAGTTGAAGTTTTCTGTACAATTTTATTCATTCTTTATTTGGTAGATTTTCTTAGAGAGGCACATACATATGATTCTGAATGTGTTTTTATAAGGTAAAAATTCAATTATGGGGAGACCATTTAGCGAGGGAGACTGTATGAGAGTTTAGTTTTGTGGTTTCTAAATTATATGGTTTTACCTATGTATTTTCTAGAAAAAAATCTTCATTCTTACAACCATTTGAGATGGGATTCTCATCCGGAAATATAGAAGATGTATAAGTCTTTGAAATAATATTTTTTGTTGGATTTGTGTGAAAATGAAGGTAGTTGGGATAATTTCGAGACGAACAATACGTCAATAGGATAAGGAAGAACAACAGAAACTAGAAGTTATCTTGCATTCATTACCTCTTATTGTTTGGAAATTATATCAAATAAAAAAGGATTTTGTGATAGGTGTTCAAAGAATGGTTAGGAAACATGATTTCATATGGGTGACAGCGGATCGTTTCAAAGATTCATCTCATTTCATCCGTATTCACAAATCTTGTCCAGTGGGGAACTTGTCAAAAAGTTATATTTGAGAATTTTTAAAGAGCCATGGCATGGAAGTTTCGATAGTTTCAGATTGAGATACAAGTATTAAGTCTCTATTCCATAAATCCTTACAGAAATGCCTTTGTCCGTTGTTGAATGTGAGTACTGTGTATCTTCCTCATCTACATGGGAAGTATAAACGGATGATAAAAATATTGGAAGACATGTTATGGGCTTGTGTAATGAAATTTGTCGGCTCATGGGAATATCATATACCATTAGTGGAGTTTTCATATAAGAAAACTTATCAATATTTGAAACATATGGATCCTCTTGAAGTATTGTATGGTCATCCTTGTCGATATCCGCATTGCTGGGTGGAAATAGGTGAGATGTCACTGTTTGGGCCAAGACTTTTCCAAGAGGAAATATTGAAGATTTAGTTGATCATGAAATGGATGGATATGGATCTGATTAATCTGAAATCATATGCGGATCATTGTTGACGGCCATTGTTATTCGAGTTAAGTGATCATGTGTTTTTTATGATCTCTCTAATGCTTGGGAATCAATGTTTACTGAATCATTGAATGTTATATCCTGGATAAATAATAAATTTTTAGATAATTGATTAGGTTTCTAAGGTGTCATATCAGTTAGAATTGCATCCATTGTTCATTTTTATGCATTATGTGTTTCATGCATCTCAGTTGAAAATGTATCAGCCTAATCCTAACCATTTGATTTGATGGGATCGCATTGACCTAGAGCTAGATTCTTCATTGGTGTACGTGCCAGTGTGGATTTTGGATAAGAAAGAGAAATTCATGCATGGGAAAATCATCGGTCTACTATGGGTTTTTTGGAAACATGGTCCGATATAGGATGATTCTTAGGAATGTGAGAATGAAATGAAAGATAATTGGTTATAACTCTTTCAAAGCAACGATGGTTCTCTACTTTCAAGGGATGGAAAGGCCAATGGTGGGGAGACTTAGCACCCTCATTTTCATGTAAGAAACCCTTTATCTATTTATTTTTTATATAGAAAATGTATGGGTGATGTTTTGAAGGGTTTGGATGACTTTTATAATGTTTTGGGGGATTTTATACATTTTCATAGTTTGAGCACAGTTTGTGGAAACTATTAAACTCTTATTAGAAACCGTGCACAATGAGACATGAGATAAAGGGAATTCACATTGTTAGGGACATGTTTTGTCCAAACTGGTTTTCAAAAGAGATAATCTGTGAAAAATTGGATAATTGGAATAGTTGGTACATGGGTTGTCATACCGTTCGAGATAACAGTAAGAGGTCCTCCTAGAGTCAGAGCTTGGTGCATGGTCAGCACATAGTTTTTCCTAACTGTGTGAATAATAATAAATGGAATAAAAATGTTCTAAAAAAGTATATTTTTAACACTCTGAGATTTTTTGAATTAATTTTTTTCGAATTAATTTAACCTTTTTGATTTTTTTTTTCACGCAACACTGAAAATAATATATTTTATATGAAAGAACTGTGTATGTGTGGTGTTATAAACAACACCAAGTTAATATTACACTACACGAAAAATAAATTTTATCTTTCTCCACATGGAACACTGAGGTTATCTTGTGTTACACACAATAATGACTACCCTTTATGAATTGTGTAACACACAAGAAGGAGTTTTACAAAACAATAATATTTTATTAATATTTTATTTTAATAAAGTATAACTTAGATTTTAAATTATATGTTTTGAGATGTATTAACTAATTTATAAAAATATATCATATACATAAATAAAATATGAATTCATAGGTTACTAATTAATTATAAATTAATATGAAAACTAATAGAATATAAAAGGAAATATTATTGTTTTTAGGATCAAAAAGTTATTTTACCCAAATAAATTAAATTAAATAAAATTATTGATTGATTTTATTTTAATATATATGTTATCTATTCAATAAGATAATTTTGATATTATTTCAATATATTGTATAGACATAAGATAATAAAAACCCCAATTTTGTGTTTAAAAACATATCTTTTTATAATGGTATTTTTACCACCTTTTAATGGAGAACCCATCTTAAATCCTAATTTTCACACAATTACATAATTTAATATGTTAAAATGAACTTCAAATTTTTAAGAGAAACAAAAAGAATAGTTTAGAATATATATTTTCTAATTTTATACATGGTTCTATTTTTTAATGAATAGTTAAAGATATTGAATTTTAATTCAAAACTTCTTTTTCATCTAATTCATTTATAAGAATAAATTTTATTTTAAATTAGTTTTAAAGTTTAATTATATAATATTTTTATTAATTAATCCAATTTAGGTCATTCAAACCAATTTCACAATGAAATTTAATATAAAAACATAGAAAATGTTTTTATCATTTTTACTTTAAAAACTTGTTGTGTCATCCCGTCAGTGAGATTAATTTTAAATTAATTTCGGGAAATTATGTGGTAGGAATTTTGAAAATTGGATTCAATATTTAAAATAATATTAATTTATAATTTCTATTAAGTTCAATATGGTTTTTTACTAAAAATACTAGTGAAAGTAATTAAAATTAATTACATCTATTAAGGTAAAATTAAGTTTAACTAAGCACTTATCGTTAAATTTAAGATAAACACTGACCTATCCACCTATAAAAGAGACATTATTTGGCCATATTTAGACCCTATACTATATTTTCTTGAATGGGTTCCATTATCAGATCAACTTTACATGTGAAAAATGTGTATGGAATTCCTTTATCAAAGTATTATAAGAGTATCACTCCTTCTCCACTATAAAAATACCTCCTCTCCTCCCACTTCCTCACACCTCTCAATCCCATTGGATTGAAAAAAATATACTCAAATAATCTCCCAAAATCTTTCCCTTAATTATTTAAGTATCCCTTTGTTCATTAATCCTTCCAAGGAATCCTTTTGTTCAAAACAAAAGGAGTTACTTGATCAAGATGTAACACCCTCCCTCAAGCTCCATTCTTTTATATTAATTATACACTAACTCAATTAATCTTATTACATTCTTATAAAACAACACCAGTGTCCTAAATATACTAATATGTTTTAATGTGAATGTTTTTACCTAAAATTACACACACATCCATCTAATGGGTAACTAACATACTGTTTATGTGTACAAAGAACTGCCACCTCACTAAACGATGATTGTTGATTTTTTCTTTACCGCATCTCATGGTGGAAATTATGATGGAATCTGTATTTATATTTGTTATATATTATTTTTATTATGTCATTATTCTTATTTAGTTCATTTAATACACTTATCATTATACTTTCCATTCGGTAAAAATACAATAATTTGGTTTGAGGAAGTGTGGACTGCAGCCCCCTCAAAGTGATGTCATTCATTCACACTCAACATGGAATGTATTAAGTATTTGTTTATGGATATTCTAAGATATATATGATATAATAATTATACTAGAATAATGATATTTATTTATTTATTTATTTCATTTCTGTTCTCTCAATTAAATGGAAACAAGGTTCATGTGTACATACTGTTTCTCATCTCTTTGAACGTTGTATTCCATTTCATACAACTATATTTTATATATTATGATAATAAAAACATAATGAATATAAATTATATTTATATTGTGTGTTAAATTATGGAAATCATGATGTATTTATATATACCAAACAAATAATAAATTATGACACAAGCGAATAACAAAGATAATATTACCCAAAGCGTAACCTCAACATAAAATTGTTAACAATTGGGTAACATGAAGTCATAATCAAACCATGTTTGTTATTATATATAAGAATATGGTTATTTAAATTATTTATAATAATATTAAATTTATTATATAGGATATTTTAATGAGTTCAATGAGTTTCAAGACACAAGGTAAAGGAATTTCATTTAACTTTTTATTTCGGTGAGATACATGCTTTATTCACCAAACATTACTTCTGTGTTTTGTGTATACTAAATATGGATGTATTAAATGAATATTATAATTAATGTTTTTTGTATTTACATATCCATTTGATTTTATTTCTTTCATTGGGACTATTTTTCAAAATATACCAAATCATTAAAATTATTTTTTCTCAATTTTCCTTTTTTGTGACACATTCCATGTTATGCACCAGTATTTTTCATGAGGTTTATATACTGGTTTTGACATGTTATATCATAAATATCATTATATTAATCATATTTTATGATTCATTCAATTTTATTTTCTTAAATAGTTATATTTTTTCAAATTTACCGAGTGGTAATATTTTATTGGAACAATCTCATAACTTTTCGAGATTATTTATGATTATGCTTACTTTGATTAAATCATATGACTAATATCTCAAGAACACTCATTAATTTGGTTCACATATGGTCATTCATGATATATTAATATAAAGGTACCATTTTTCCACTCTTTGGTATAATAGATAGTTAAGAATGGTTTTCAAGAAAATCGGAATTTACCTCTCTCTTTGGTCAGAAATATGTGCTTCTTTAAAACTATGTTTTCAAAATAGTGTTTCATAGAATATTATACTATTATCCTATAATATTTAAAAGAAATTTTTACCTTCATTTCTTTTACTATTTATTTTAAGGTAATATTCTTATTACATTCCAAACAAAGAATTTTCTTACCATTTTACCAAGAAAGAGTAATATTTTTTACCTCTTTTGATAAGTATAGATTTACCATCCATTATTTCTGTGAAACTTCATTCCATATTTAAAAAGGATATTTTTTATGAAATTTTTTTAAAAATTGATTTTCAAGGAAAATTATTTTCAATTTTGATTCATGTTTCTTTCATACTTTTTCAAGTAAAAAGGTTTTCAAAACATTTTCTATCTTTATTTATAAGTTTTCAAATAAATATTAAAAGAAAGGGTTTTAAAAACATTTTCAATATTTCATTATATTTTTTCAAATTATTTTTAATGAAATTGTTTTCAAAAAATTTTAAATATTTCTTTAAATTTTTCAATGTAATTTTAAAAGAAATGGGTTTCAAAATGTTTTTAAATTTTTTTAATAATTTTTGAAGGTATTTTCAATGAAATTGTTTTAAAATAATTTTCAATATTTCCTTTAATGTTTTCAATGTGATTTCAAAAAAATGTATTTTTAAAATGGTTTGAATCTAATTTCTTTAGTTTTCAAGGAAAGAGGTTTTCAAAATGATTTGAATTTTTTTTTATAATTTTCAAGTTATTATCTAAGAACATTATTTTCAAATGGTAGGATGCATTAAAAATCCTTTTTAAAATAAGAAAGGAAATTTTAGTGAAGAAAGTTTTTTGAAAGATATTTAAAAATTATTTTCCAACTAATATGACATCTGTTGAGGTTACTCATGCCTTTTCAGGATATTATTTAAAGTTTAAAGTCATATTATTTCTCTTAATGGGTTTTGTTTAATGTCGTTGTGTTTATGTAATTTTTTTCTCATTAACTGGTTATATGTTTATGAAATTACTTTCTCTTTTCATGGGTTATTCTTTTGATTAAATGATTATTAAACCTGTCTCTTTTTTCATATGTTGTGATAAGACTATGAGTTTAACATAACTATTTCATTTCACAAGTTATGATATGATTTGTTTATTATTGTTTGGAACATGTATGTATGATTTCACTATGATATGGTTTGGACCTATATATTCCTCCAATTAATTGGGTAAAGATTTATATCTCATGAGATAGACTAAGATGGTTTGGGGAGTAAACCTTGACTACTAAGATGGCCATGAGAGTTAACCATGACTAACAAGATGGTATGAGGAGTAAATTCATGATACTAATATATCCATGGGAGTGAATCATGACTACCAATATAGAATGGGGAGAGAATCCATACTACTAACATGGTGTTGGAAATAATTTCTTGGATACCAGAGAAATAGTATTATATGCTTATGTGTTTTACATAATTATATTTGTTATTTGAATGTTATGATTTCTTGGATTATGATATTAATTTCATTATGATTCGTGTCTTACGAGATTCCAATCTTTATTCCATGATTCATATTTTAGATATTTTATATATAGGGTATGATATTCTATTTTCATGATCATGTTATCATGCCCATGTGGCCATGTTTATGCTAACATGTCTCCCTTGTTTACACTTACTTAGAATCTGAGTTAGCCCCTTTTGATCATTCCTTCCTCAGGTTATAAATATATGTAATATGTTTTATGTGTCTAAGAAAGGTCCTATTCAAGAATAACCTAGTGATAGATAATATAGATCATTTATGCACCATTGTTTATGTTTCTATGTTTTTGAAGGAACTAGAAGAATGTGGTCTTCTGGTGTTTGTTTTTAGGATGTATTAAGTTTTCTGAAAAAGTGATGTATTGTTAATATATGAAAATAGAGAGTATCTATAGTTGTTATTAAATATAATGATCGATGAGTATATTTCAAAGGATATATCTAGGTATGTCACTGGGGATAAGTATAAGAATGAGTTAACATTTATGAATATATCATTGAATTTTGGTAATGGATAGACCGAGTGGTTTCCTAGAAATAAAATATATATCTTGATAAAAACAAGTTTATGTGTCACTGGAATAAATGTACCAAGGGGTAACAACTATGATTGGACGTTTTGGGCCTGACTTTGAGTAATCTGGTACATTACAACATGCCTTGCTACACACTTGGTTTGACACTCCTATGGGATATTCATTGGAAATTCAAAAACTCTTAACAAACCATTATGAAGGATTCAAATATAATTTGACTATGAATAACCTAGTATAAAACTATTTTTTCATAGATTAAATAACTTAGTGTATTTATTTACACATACTATAAGTTATTTTTCATGATTATATGGCTTTCCACTATGATAATTGTTTTTCACATTATGATTTCTAGTTTTACATAAATGAGGGAACTAGAAAGACTTTTTTTATCATAGAATGTGATATAAAATTTTCTAATGATCAGTCAATTGGGATGATCAAGGGAGGGAACCAAATTGCAATTATTATAAACTAGATATCATGATATATGATTAACAATGTTATATTTGTTGATATTACTAACAAACTGAATATGTGGAATATTTAATTTTATAAATTTTCACACGGTAATGGACATGAAGGAAATAATATTTGGATTCCATAATTTCTAGAAGAAGCGAAAAATAACCTTGAGGAATACCTCAAATTGATGGGAATATGTTATTTTTGTAGGAAAAAGGGTCATATAGTGATGAAATTCCATGGAGTTTAATTTCTTATTTGTAAAGAAAATAGAAATTACCTACCTCAATTCCCTGAACTAATAATTTTCTTCTATGCCAAAGAAGGACATATTCCATTCTAATCATTAAAGTATAAGTATAGAAGTATTTATGTACTTGGATTCTGGAATTGTGAATGGTAAAATATATTAGGATTATTAAGTTTATGTTTTTTCACTAAGGATTTATAATATTTTTTTTAATGGTTATGATGGACTATAAAATTGATTAAATGATAAGGTTATGTCTATGAAAAACTCATTAATAATGGAAATATAACCCTTCATATATCCCTAATGTTAATATAATGTTGTTTAGATAATGATATGTTTGATATAAATAAGTAAATTAGATGGTATTTATTACCCTATAACTAAAAAAATATTTTTTTACAAAAAAAATATTATACTATCATGGATGGATGTTATATAATTTTTCGATTTTAGGAATATATCTAATAAACAACGGAATAAGGACACATACAAGTATATATGGTAATTCAGGTCATGGACATGTTTTAAAAGTATACTTGGTGAATGTATTAAAATATTTGTAATGTGAAATCCTAAAGCAACTTTGTGTTATAGGAGGTGTCAATGTTAAGATCATTTTGTGACTACTTCTAAAATTTGTTATTTTCATCTTTTGGAAGGGTTATGAGGTTAAACATTTATATAAAGATTATATAAATTTTTGGATGATTTTTGTGAGAATAATGCAATATCCCACCACATTGGGATTTATGCATATTGGATAACATGTTATAAAAATGTGGTGTCTATGATAATTGATGACATATGTGATGGCATATCATGGATCTCATGACCGTTTTCTGTTTCCAGAATGAAAAATTCACCTTCCTTTTTAGATAAAGAGGTGAAGTTCATAAATGAACATCAAAGGGTGATGTTTTCCTAAAATCATGAAACTATATATTTTGAGGAAATTTTTTTAACTTTTTGATAAATGATCTTGAAACCAAAAATTTTTATCCTAGTACCTTCATTTCCAATGAATCAAATGGCCACTTAGATTATCGTAGATCTATGGATTTGTGATTGTTAACTTTATTCTAAGAATATTATCTATCAATGTCTATCAAGACATGATAGTTTGATTTCTCTTATATATCCATTTTTTTACATCCCACATATGATCTCCTATTTGTAAACCAAGTTATATGTTACTTTGGGTAACCGTTAGGGGTAAAAATTTCCCTTTTAATGGGAGGTTTTAGAATTCATTTTTACAATGTCGGTTTCTATTAATATAAATTTTATATATTAAACCATAAAAAACCTAGATTAATTTTGAGGGATAAATTAATATTACATGGGTTTAATGTATCACCATAAGATTTTTTGAATTATTTTTTTCCGAATTAATTTATCATTTTTTGATATTTTTCATTTCATGCAAAATTGAAAATATTTTATTTTATATTAAATTAATATGTTTTTATTGCATTATACATAACACAAATTTAATCGAACACTTCATGATAAATAATTTTTAACTTGATCTACACTGAATATTGAGGTTATCTTTCATTATATGGTACAATGACTTTCATCGATTTCTTGTATAACATACAAGACCGAGTTTTACCAAAAAATAATATTTTATTAAAATGTTATTAGAATAAGATATAGCATAGCCTTTAAATTATATATTATTAATAGTATAAAATAATTTATTAAAATGTATGGTTTACAGAAATATAATATTAATTCATATGTTATGAAATAATTATAAATGAATATGAAAACTGATTGAATATAAAAGGAAATATTATTATTTTTATAGTCAAAATCTATTTTACCCACATAAATTAAATTAAATACAATTATTGAGTTATATTAATGTAATATATATGTTATATATATAATCATATATTTTTAATAAGCATTCAGAAGTTTAAATAGACCTAATATAAGAACAAACGAAATTTTATGTTTAAAAACCTATAATTTTATAAAGGTTGTTTTACCACCTTTTAATGTAGAACCCATTTAAAATCCAAATTTTTGAACTTTTAAAGATTTAATTTGTACAAATTAACTTCATATTTTTAATAGAGACATAACAATTGGGTTATGATTAATTGTTTTAATTTTTCTATAAGGTTTTATTTTTTAAAATTTAGTTAAAAATACTAAATTTTAATTCAAAACTCTTTTTTCATCTAATTAACTTTTAAAGTTAAATCATATTTTAAATTTGGGTAAAATTTTATTTAGATAATATTTTTATCATTTAATCCAATTTAGGTTATTAGAACCAATTTCACATTGAAATTGGACATAAAAACTGAGCAAATGGTAGATCGTTTTTACTTTGAAATCCTATTGTGTCCTCCTATCAATGGGATTAATTTTAAATTTATTTACACCACTTATATGGTTGGAATTTTGAAAATTTGATTAAATATTTGAAATGAAAATAAATTATAATATCTATTATGTTCAACATAGATTTTTACCAATAATATTAATGAATGTAATTAAAATTAATTACATTGATTATGGTAAAATTAAGCTTAACTAAGGACTAAACCGTAAATTTAAAAACCAAAAAAACCTATAAATTTTTACAGGATCTATTGGATGAACATATTTAGACCATATAATGCCTTTTATTGGATTTTTTCTATTATTTTATCAACATTACATATGAAAAATGTGTATGTAAGTCCTATGTCAAAATATTATAAGAGTATCACTCCTACGCTATAAAAAGGCCTCCTCTTCTACCACTTCCAAAAACCTATAAATACACTTGGATCACCAAAACTATACTCATAAAATATCCAAAAATCCCTCACTTACTATTTTATTTATCCCTTTGTTCATAAATGTTTACAAGGAAGCCCTTGGGTGCAAAGCAAAAGGAGTTACCCAATTAAGAGGCAACAACCTCCCTCAAACTCCTTTATTTTATTTTTTCTCCCCACCTAAATTAATAATTCTTCATAATTATAGAAAATAAAAAAAAATATACAGAGTTGTTTTTAAGAAAAATTTTATACCTACAATTAAAAAAACATCCATATAATGGGTAATGAACATACTGTTTATGGGTACAGTGATCTACTGCCTCACTAAACGACAATTGTTAATTTTTCTCTTTATCACCTCTCACGGTGCACATTGTGATGGAAAGTATTTTTATATATTTTATATATTATATTTTTTATGTCTTTATTGTTCTGTATTCATTTTACCACACATATATTATTACTTTCAATTTGTTGTAAAAATGATAATTTTGTTTTAGGAAGTGTGGACTACTGCCCCCACAAAGTGATGTGACTCATTCACAAAATACATGTAATGTATTATGGATGTGTTTACTAAAATTATATGATATATATTATATAATTATTCTACTGAGATAATTATATATATACATATATTTCATTTTAATTCATTCTTTTCACACGATAACTAAAAGAAAAAAACGTTTATGTGTATGTACCGCCTACCGTCATCATGAACATTGTATTCCATTTCATATGCCTATATTATATAGATTATTATTATAAAAAAATAATGAATATAAATTATATTTATATCATTTTATAAATTATTCTAATCATGATATACGTATAAGGGCTAAACATATAACAAATTATGAGACAAGCAGAAAATAAAGCGAATATTACCTAAATTGTTAACTCAACAATAAATTGTTAACAAGTAGGTAATATAAATTCATAATCAAACCATATGTGATATTGGATATAATAATATTATTCTGTAAAATATTTATAAAAACTTACATTTATTATACATGAGGTTTGAATGAGTACAACGACAGTCAAGACACAAGGTAAGGGAATTTCATCTAACTTTTTATTTATGTGAGATACATGCTTCATTAACCACCCATTCCTTTTATGTGGTGTGTATACTAACCAATGATGTATTATATAATTATTATACCAAAATTTATGGGTATATACATATCCATTTTATTAAATTTATTTCAAGGGGACTATGTTCGAATGTTACCAAAACTATAATATGATTTTGTCTCAATTTCCCTTCTTTGAGACACATGCCATGTTTCACACCTATATTTTTTTCATGAGGTGTATATTAAACCTTTGAAATATTATATTAATTATATATTTATATTAATTATATTTTAAGCTTCATGAAATTTCATTTTCTTAAATTCATAGTATGGTTCAATGTTACCAAGTGGTATGAGTTTACTAAAACAATCTCATCACTTTTCGATATTGTTTATGATTATTCTTAATTTGAGGAAATATTATGATCCATATCTCAAGAATGCTCATGAAATTTATTCACCTATAATTATTGATGATATATTCATATATTGGTGACATTTTTTCAAAAAGTTAGTACATAAGATAGTTAGGAAAGTATTTTTAATAAAGTCTTATTTTGCCTCTCTCTTCATTAGGAAATCTAGGTTCCTTCAAAACCTTGTTTTCTAAAATATGTTTCCAATAATATTATAGTATTCTAACATAATATGTAAAATAAATTACTGCCTTTTTTATCTTGTACCAATTTTTTCAATGGAATCTTCTCGTCACAATATGAAAAAGTCATTTTCTCACCTTTTTACCCTATAAAAATGAATATTCTTCATCACTCATATGGCATGTAGGATTTACCCACCATTATTTCTATGAAATAAATTTCAATGTTTGAAATGGTTAATTTTTATGAAAATTTCTTTAAATGTAATTTTCATGGAAATTTGTTTTCAAAATTTTTTGAAGCTTCTTTCATAAGTTTTGGAGTAAAATTATTTTAAAAAAATTATAAGCTTTCATTATATATTTTCAATGTTATTATCAATGAAATGGTTTTAAAAAAATCATGATTATTTTATAAGTTTTTAAATTATTTTCAATAAAATGGTTCTCAAAAAGTTTTCAGTTTTCCTTTCAACTATTCAATGTTATTTTCAGAGAAATGGTTTTCAAAACTTTTTCGTTCTTTCTTTATATTTTTTCAATATTTTTCAATGAAATTGTTTTAAAAACGTTTTAAATATTTTTTAAATAAATTTCAATGTTTTTTCAAATAAAAAAGGTTTTAAAATGTTTTAAAGCTTATTCAATAAGTATTCTAGGAAAAAGGATTACAAAATGACTTTAAATATTATTTATAAGTTTTCAATTTAGTTTCTAAGAAAATGTTTTTCAAATGGTATTATTCATTAAATATAATTTTTCAAATAAGAAAGGATATTTTTTTAATAATATTTTTTGAATGATATTTAAAAAAAAAATTCCATATATGATCACATCTATTGAGGTTACTCATGCCTTTTAGGAAAATAATATAAAGGTTACATTAATATTATTTCTTTTAAAAGGTTATCCTTAATGTCATTGTATTTATGTATCCAGTTTCTCTTTCACAGTTTATATGTTTCTGAAATCCCATTCTCTTTTTACGGGTTATGATTTTGATGAAATGATTATGAAAATAGTATATTTTTTTACAGGTTATGATATGATTGAATTTTTATGATATCCATTTAATTTCAAGGTTTATGATATAATTTTTATGATTTTGAGGAACATGTATATATGATTTCCCGATGAGATGGTTGGTACCTATGTCTCTCTCCAATGTATTGGGTAAAGATTTATATCTCATGAGACAGACTAATTTAGTCTTGGGAGTAAACCTTGACTACTAAGATATCAATGGGAGTAAACCATGACTAACAAGATAGTATGAGGAGTGAACTCATGCCACTTAAATGTCCATGGGAGTGAAAGATAACTACAAAGATGTTATGGGGAATAAACCCATACTACTAAGTTGGTCCTGGAAGTGATGTGTTGACTATTATGGAAATCATATCATATTCTTATGTGTTTTCCATAATTCCATGTTTTAATACTATTTTATTATTTCATATCTTATGTTCTTTATTTCCTTATGATTCATGTCGTATGATCTTCTAGCCTTTATTCCATGATTATTTTTTGTGATATTTGATATTAATGCTATGAAATTCTATTATCATGATCACATTCTCAAACCCTTATTCTCATTTTTATTCTTAAATTTTTCCTTTATTTACCCTTACTAAGATTCTGAGATGACTTCTTTTTATGTTTCCATCCTGAGGTTATAAAAATATGTATTATGTTTAATGTTTCTAAGAAGGGAGATAGTCAATAAGAACCTATTTGGATATAATGTAGCTAATATATAGACCAATTTTTATGTTTCTATGTTCGAAAGGAACTATTCTATTATGGTATTTGGGAATTTTTTGTGTAATGTATTTAGTCTTCAATGAAATTGATGTAATGTTAACATATGAAAGTGAGGTTCACTATAGGACTTGGGTCCGGATTAACTTCAAACCCTTCATTTTAACTCTAAATCAACACTAAATCGATATTTATTCCTACCAAAGTCTGTAGAACCTCTCCCCATCAAATGGAGTGTGATCTAAGGGCATTTATTTGTTGGTTGAAGCCCAATTCCTTTTTAACTCCTCATTTTTGTCAATTTTAATTTTTCTTCCTTAGATATTGCTTATTTTATCTCTCATTTTCCTAGATCTAGCCCAATTCGTATTGATATAAGGTTTACAATGGTTATCATGGTGAAATTTGGCCATGTTGATGTTAAAAGAAGATATCAAAGGTGGGTTTTAGTGATGCAACCCATTTTTCTGGGAATTTTCGTGCCATTTATTATTTTAACCATAATTCCTAGGGTGGGTGGATTTACTCTCAACTCATATACTTATAAATTGAATTATTCTTGTCATATTTATTATTTTTATTGAAATTAGTTTTGAAATTATTGTGAAAGTCGTGTTAGAAACCCACTTTAGTGATGGTTTTGGGATTTTTAGTGAAATTGTGGAGTTGTAGTGGTTGTGCAAAGTGATTTGTTTTGTTGATTTGAAAATATTCTTTTTAAAATATGGATTTTTTGGATTTATGAAAATTGTTTGGTAAAAAGGTTTTCAATAGAATAATGGTAATATTTAAATGGTTTAAATGGTTGTTTTTTAATTGGTTTTTTCATAAAGGGATGGTTTTTGTCCATGTGAATTCAAGACGAATAAGGGTATGATGATTCACCCATCATTTTTTGGATGGATAAGTGTATGGATTTTCCCCCATCAAAATGGTTCACTATGTGATGACTTTATAAAAAAATGACTCACTACTCACAAGTATAAATAGGTCTATGGTTTCAGAAATGGTTATATTTATGGATACGAGGAATGAAATGGATTATGCCAAAATGAATTTTTTTGAATTGGTATTAAAATTTAATTTAGTTTCATTTCTTGGAAATTATTTTTTATGGAAAATTGTTCATATTTTAAACTGCATGTCATTGATATAAAATATTTTCAATTGTTCATATAAATTGTATGTATAAATGTTCTAACATGTACTATCCTAGTGGAATGGGTAGGGAATCCTTTTGGGGAAAACCTATTGATTTTCATTAATCACCCATGCCTTGTAAATTTGGTGCTTCTGGAGATATTGTTCATCGGTACATAGAAAAAAGGTAATCTATCAAAATTAATTAGGGGTGCATCATGATACTTGGTATGTAATGTGGAGTTAGAGTAGGGATTATCATGGAAGATTTCGAGTTTTTCCTTGTAGTATTTTAGTTTTGTTTGGTTTGTCTTCTGATATGTACTTTAATATTAGTAGTCTTACATTTTGATACTCTATTGTAGTTTTACTTTTATATCAATGGGTTCAATTTGAGTTGTTTTACATTGTTATAACTCATTATCTAGTGGTTATTTGTTTATGTTAGGTTAGGTTTGTTTGTTTTAGTTTTGAAGGGAAAATTATCCCCCATCAGTTAATGAATCCATTGGATTTGGTTTCCTACATTTATAATATTGGGGGTGTCACTTAAGGCCAAGTAGAAATTTTTCCTCAACTAAATCCAATTAGGAGGGGTGATATGTTACCATAATTTCATACCCTTTGTTTCAGGTAAGTAACCATTATTTTATGTATTTTAAGAATATAATTTGTTTTAGTGAATTTTGGGATCTTTTTTAGACTTTTTGAATGTTTTGGGGGATTTTATATAGGTTCACGGTTTGATCATGGTCTTTGGAAACATTCAAAAATCAAAAGGAAACTGTGCATAATGAGACAGGGGATAAGGGAAAGGCACACAGTTAGGAACACGTTTTTTCCAACCCCTATGGCACCCCACAAGAAACTATGAAAAGTGGGATAATGAGATTTTTCATGGTTGGAACATGGTTGGTTTAACCATGCTTTCTAACTATGCAAGGTTCTTCATAAGGTATATCCTGGTGCATGGTTAGCACATGATTTTTCATAACTATGTGATTAAATGTGGAAGGTCTAAAAATAAGAGCCTAAAAAGTGGATCTGGGTCAGGATTAAATTTAAACCACCCATTTTTTCTATCCAAATAGATCTTTAATCAATATTTATTCCTCCCATAGTCTTTAGAAACTCTCCACATCGAATGTGAAGTGATCTAGTGTAGTTTATTGGTGCGTTGAAGCATGATTCCCTTGGAAAGTCCACATTTTTTGATGTTTTTCTTGGTTTTCCTAGATCTTACATATTCCCTAACTTGGTTTTTTAAATCTAGTTCATTGAGTAAATATATATGGTTTTTGGTTCCCATAATGGTTATATTTGGCTTTGTTGACATTAGGGGATGATATCTAAGGCAAAGTTTTGGTGATTCAATATGATTTAGTGGGAATGATCATTTCTTTCTTCGTTTTCAATAGAATTACCAAGGTATGTGGCTTCCCTATCAACTCCTCTACATAGATCTTGAAGGATTTATTTCAAATTGGCTTTTTTGATTGAAATTAGTTGTGAATATTTTTAAAATCATGGTAAAAACCCACATTTGTGATGTTTTGGGGTTTTTTAGAGAAATTGTGGAATTGTCGAAAGTGGTTGTGAAAAGTGATTTGTTTTATTTATTTCAAAAAATCAATTTTAAAATATGGATATATTGGATTTATGAAGGTGGTTTGGTAAAAAAAATTACATAAAATAACAGTTTATTGAAATTCTTGAAATGGTTTTTTAAATTGTTTTTTCGCATAAAGGGTTTGTGTGTGTTCATGTGAATTCAGGACGGATAAGGGTGTGATGTTTCCCCAATTATTTGTGGGGTGGAAAAGGGTATAAACATTCCCCCATAAAAATGGTTCATTGTGTGTAAGCTTAAGGAAATTATGAATCACCACTCACAAGTATAGGTAGGTCCATGTTTGCATGTATGTTTGGATTTTTTTGATATATTGAATGAAATGGATTGTGCCAAAATGAAAATTGTGAATGGGTTTTAATGTACTATTTTGTTTCGTTTATTGTAAATTGTTTTAGTATGGAAAATTGTTATGATATTAAACTAATTTTATTCCATATAAACTATTTTAAATTTATTATATAATTTTTTTATATAAATTTGTGAACATGTTTTATCCTAGTGGTGTGAGTAGTGAAGTCATTTTGGGAAAAACTACTAAGGTTCATTACTCAACTATTTCTTAACACTTTGGTTCTTTTGTATATATTGTTCAATAGGACATAGGTTAATGTAATTTATTATAGTTCTATATTGGTTCAATATGATACTTGTGTTTTATTGTGGAGTTGGAGTAGGGAAAATGTTTAGAGCTCCGAAGTTTTTTCATTACAGTCTTTGATTTTTTTTGGGTTTTCCTTACACTATGTACTTTGATATTAGTAGTCTTCCATTTTGGTACTCTGGTGTTGTTTTATTTTTATATAAATGGTTTTGCATTGATTTGTTTTACATTGTTATTATACATCATTTAGTGGTTATTTGGTTGTGACATGTTTGGTTAGGTTTTTTTAGTTTCGATGGGAAAATCATTGCACAACTGTTAATGAAGCCCTTGGCATTCATTTCCATCCATGGCATCTTGGGGATGTCTCTTAATGCCATTTAGAAATTCCACATCAACTGAGTACAATGAGGAGGGGTAGGATGTTATAGATTTTTTCTTATCATTGTGTGTAATTTGCATTGAGATTATGGTGGATATTAAAGATAGTAATTGGAATACATGAATGGTTAATTATTAATTTTAATACTCAAATAAATATTAATATATAGAAGGAAATTTAGATGTCAAAGGAGAAAATGAGGTTGTGAGTTTAGGAATTTGGTGGGAAATTATTCAATCACTTTCTTAAAATATATTATTCATATAATAGTGACCATCACTCAACAACTCAAATTATGTCTTTCTAGCCTTGAATGAGAGACCATGTAAATCAATTATTTCCTAGATTGAGTTTAAGTATTTTCCTATTTTGGGTACCAAAATAGTGTAGATTATAATTATGATAGTCTAGTTGATGTTATAGTGTATAATGAATAATTTTAGTTAGTTAAATATCAGATATTGATTACAATATAATAACATAATAGTGCTATGAATTTGTTAATTTATTCATATAATTTTCATCACATAGTGGGAAATAAAGGTTTTTAAAGTAGAAAATGGTGTCCCAATAGTTTTTTTTTGACAATTAAAGATTCTAGATTTTGTTTTTGAGGTGTTAATTCTCTTGGAAATAGCACTAAAACATGATTTATCCTATAGTGTATTCTATGTGTCTTAGTTATGGAGATATATCTATATACCATCATATATTGTAACTTGTTGATACTTGGAATTGTAAGATTATGTCACTGTTTTATATATTTATTTATATATTAATGGCCATCAAGATAAGGTTTTTTTAGGATAAAATATTTAATTCTATAGGGTAATATAGTGTGATGAGGGTATAGAAGAGATAACCAATTTGAAATAGGATTTGATATATTATTGGAATCCCCATATCATCACTTTCAGAATATATCCAAATAAAAAATTAGTATATTAATATTTATTTTGGATTACAATATTTTTTAAAATATAGATGATGTAATATAAAAAAATTGTCTTCCACAAGTATATTGATTGAGTGTGGAGATTTGGATTATAATTTATATATATGGAAACACAATGACCCAAAGGGAATAAAAATTATCGAATTGTATTGAAAAATAATTTATAAAGGGATAAAAAATTGTGTGAAAATTTAAACAAATTATCTTATAAGTAGGATAAAATGTTAAATAAAAAAACATATTTTTCAATGATAATTTTATATAACACTATATATTAATCAAGATTTTAAGGGAATTATTTTTATAAAATTTTGATTTTTTTATCAAAATGAAAATATTTGAGAAATTATTCTATAGTGAAACTAAAAAAATATTTTTTGAAAAAAACTTTTATGTATAAATTTTTACATGTAAAACTTATTTAAACCTATTTCAACATTAGTTATAGAGATAAGGAATCTCGGTGAAGGATTTAACCCTCGTTCTGGGAATCAATAAAGATTAAGATATGCATCTTTGACTTTAAAATATTTTCTTTTTTTTCAATAATTCAATTACCATCCCATTCTATAAAAATACAACAAGAATTAATTCAATGAATATTATATATATTATTCTTAAAAATGATACAAAATTTATATAATTGGATTGACCTAAATATGTTAAACGATTTAGGGTAAAACATATATAGGAGTAAGAGTCCTATAATCATTTCTCTAAATATTAATGGATGAAATATAAATTTCATGAAGTAGTAATTTTTATATCATGAATAGTTTTCTTAAAATGTTTCTAATGATATATCATTTGTATAATTTAATCCTATGTAATTTATGAAATTCTACAAACAATACTAAATTATTTATTCAATAATTTTTAAATTTAATTCAATTGATGTAGAACTCTCTTACAAATAATATAAATTTTTATATTTATTGAATATTAGAACCTAAAAATAATAAAATGAAAACAATATAGAATTTAAATTGATTGTTATTATAAATATAAATTATATTTTTATTACCTCTATGATTGAAGTAAATTTTATGATTAATGTGATAAAATTAACATTTATGTGGTCTAAATGAAAAGGTAACACCATTATTTGAATTTTGGGAAATATAAGGAATATTTTACATCTATAACCCATCATTGATGGGTGATAGTTATTATAGTGTGTGGTCTCATCTTGATTAGAAAAATAACCTTTTATACCTTATTTTTATTTAAACAATAATAAAGAAGTCATGTCAACCATAGAGGGCCTCAAAATATAGCACCATATGTCATAGTATTCCCTCATGAAACCATTTTATCCTTGAAATATTACCATGATCAAATGGATGCATCCATACATAATGATATGGATAAGAGATCAAATAGGGTCATTTGATCATTCAGAGTGAAAAGGTTTCCATGTGGCTATGTATCTATGATGGATTATGGACTATCTTGATTCACTCCATGTAACCCAAATAATCTATTTAATTATTGGAAGACTAATAATCATCTAAAAAGTAGAGTGACATGGCCAAGAATTTCCAGGTGGATATGGCACATGGGGGTTTTATATGGAACCTCTTGATTCAATATGAAACACATGGGGTTTGTGGGTTTCCCATTTTAAATTCAACAAATAGGGGGATAAAAATTATAAATTTTGATGCACTAGTTTATAAAATTATTTTTATTCTACTTGATTAGGATAGGTTTGGATAATTACATTTGTGCATGTATTATATTATAAGAAATACCTTGTGTAAAATAATATTAAATCCACCATTTTATATACTATAATCTTAAGCTTGTATATGGTTTTACATGTATGATTTCAAAATAATGAGATTACATTCATCCACTCAAATGTATCTAGGGTCGTGCTAGATGAGGCTAAACAGATTTAATATTTTTTCTCACCAGTATATTTGGTTTTAATGCATATTAAATATAAATATAAAAAACTAGATATGTAGTTATAGGTTTCATATAAATTAATATATAAATATCAATCAAGTGTATTCATACTTATATCTATGGTTGGGGTATCAGATTTCTATAGATTTTTTCTTTTAAATTTTATAGGGTTTATTCTAGTTTAAATCGTCATGTAATGAATCTATAAATAAATGCGATAGAATATTACTATTTCTATGATTTTATTTATGTTTTATAACTAAAATTTACATGCGATGATCGATGAGTTAGTATGTACAGGCCATAGTGTAAACTAATTCCTAGACTGTTGTGGCCTAGATTTTATCCCTATGAATAAAGGTATGGGGTAGGGGTATGAGTTTATAGCCGTTATATATTATTATATATTTTTTGATACCCCTTCCATAATCATTCAAAAGAAACATGGATATATTTTTTTGTTTTTAGAAAGTGGGATATGGGTTTCTTAATCTGAATTGATAATAAAATTATGGTTGATGATGAATTTTATTAATATTGGAATCATATAATAGTATTTAATTAATATTTTAATGCATAATTATTGATTTTTACAATTTTTATATTTTTTGGGATAAATATATAGAGTAATATTTTTACCAAGATATAAAAAATTTCATACATTTTCAAATATCCTGACGACATATAGGAGGAAATTGAAATTTATTGTTTGCATTAGTAAATTATTTGATATTTTATTGTGGTTGTTTCACATATATAATGTACAATATCATTTATTATTTCATTTATATTTATTTTTCATATGAACATTATAATTAACTTTTTCTATATTTTTTTGATATATTTCATGATTTATTATTTACACATCATATAGGTATAATATTTATTTTATTTTATTCCATCCCTAAAAAATAGTTTTCATATTTAAGATATTTTTTCATATGGGAAATGCCATTGATTTATATTTGGATACCTTAACACTAGTATATATCCCCTATACTAGGGTATATGAATATAGGGAGTTTTTGTACCTATAAAACATGTTTATGAAATTATTAATGTTTTATTAAATATTTATAGATATGAGTTTATCATTATACCCCCATATGTGACTATCATTACTTTTATGTGAGAGTGGGATAATAATGCCATATGATAAGGGGTGTATTTTTCTTTTATGGGATCTATATCATGCTCATAATTTGATATAGTTCATATTAACATTGATAAAATGATTCTACCTCAACTTATAGTGTTAGTGGATACATAACCTGATGTCCTTTATGTAGATTTGTTGGGGTTACCAATGTGGAGGGACATGAGATTCTCTATTAACTTGGTTTATGGGATTATTATTATTTAATTTACATGTTATCTCTTGGAGACTATAGAGTATTCAGAGATGAAGGAGAAGGTGGATAACATATTAAGTGTGATATTTATTACATTCTGTGTTTGTCCTTCGGGAATTTTTTTTTTCCAAAAAAAAGGTAGCATAAGTATATGGATTAACTATAAAAACGATATTTTCATGAAAAAAATATTCCATAAACTAAATTGATGAATTTTTTAACCTGTTGATGGGAGATCAGCAATTTTATTAGATTTACCTTAAGTATGGCTATCATTAATTAATATCAAGATGTGATATTATTCCAAAAATTCATTTTTGAAATTGATATGCTCAGAATGAATTTTTTTTCATCCTACTTAGAGTAATTAATGTAATAATAGTTTTACTATAATTGATGAAATAGTTTTCCAATAACAACCTAGATACTTTTATAGTGTAATTTTGTATGAAATAAATAAATATTTATGGTTATAGGAATATCATAAAAGACACATGTCAATTGTTTTAGTGAATATTCATGGGCATATTCTTTATAATAAATTATTAAAATTTAAATTGTTTGATTAAGGAGGTAATGCATCAAGAACATGTTATTTATGATAATGGTATTTTTATTGATCATGATAATTTTAACATGGTGATTATTTTTGGAAATTGATTAATATTGTTGAAATATATATATATATATAATGTATATTATTTGGGACTTTTTTTCATACATCTAGAATATGGATTCTCTGATTTTGACCATGAATTGATAGTGTGTGATGTATGTGTGGAATAAAAAATGCCTAAAAGTGTTAAAAGAGTTAAGGAGAATTCTCTCTTCAAAAACCAACTCTTATGATATGTTCAACATAGTCTTTTCAATATTCTAAAAATACTTATTCTAGAAAGTGCATAGATAAACACTAAGCCAATCCAATATAACACCTATCCACTTTGGGGATTTCTTGAACAACCCAACCATGTATCCCCATAAGAACATTGATTCCTCACATCACAAATCAAAACCATCACTAGAAACCAACATGTGTGTTACATAGACATGAGAATAACCTAGGTGGTTCATTACAAAGATTCTGAAAAGATATATTTCATGAAAACTATAACCACCTCCCAAGTGTCAACCATTATTCCTCCTAGTGCCTCATTATCCACCACTCCATATCTATCAAACAATATTGAATAATATAAATTCAGAGAGCTATATCATAAGTTGGAAAAAAATTTATAAGACCTTATAAAAAATATTATTAGAGTTCCTCTTATTAAACATCATCTTATAGGTAATCCTAGACTTCAGATCCCATGGGTATCAGCAATTTATCAAGAGTTCAATATGATTAGTCAAACTAATCCCCATGCTATATTCCTATTATCTCTATATAATTGATGGACCAAGACTACATCAATTAGGATTGAAACATACCATCCTTTTCTAAAATAAAATAATGGAGGATGTTGTATCTTCTCATCAAATACCTAGATATATATCAAGGGATACCATGACACTAGGTCTAGTACTCCTAGTCATGTCATAGTCAACTAGTGAATGTATATTGGGTATAACTCTCACCTTGTTTATTGATGCCAAAATAAGCCCTCTTATAATAAACATGGACTCCATAGCATCATAAAAAATCTTCAATAACTTGATAAAAAATTAGTTAATAACTCAACCCTGACTTAGTTTATAGTAAGGGATCACATCCATCCATATTATATCCCATTTTTTCTAGGGAAATATAAAAAATGGACATAATAAGAAAAACAGTCCAATATAAAATATCAACAACCCAAGGGAATATTTCCATTTAAGATCATATTCTATAATTTCCCAAGTGATATATGAATTAAACCATATCATGAGTCTCACATAAGAAGAAAATATAGTTGAAATATAAAAATCCACTATACAAGTTTAAACAAGTAAAAATATTTATCCGATAAGGTCCTCCATATTTTATATAAAAATCATGCCAAACCCTTACATATTCCCCTTATATATAAAAACTAAAACAAATTATTGATTTCATCTAAATTTTACTTTTGAAAGTTTTTTGAAACTTGTATACATAGAGAAAATCATAAAGAAAACATTCATTAGAAAACCCCATGTTTATGTGAAATGTAATTTCAATACAAAATCGTTGACCTTCCATTTTACATTTGAAATTAAAATTTATATAAAGTTATATTTAAAATAAAATATTTAAATTTAAATACAATAACACTAAAAAATCATACTCACACCACATAATCAAATATATAATGGTAATAGGTACAGAGATTAAAAAATATACTCCCACAACCCATTTATCCAGCTATATTAACATTTTTTACATTTTTAACACTATGATGTCATCCCTAAATGATCAAAAAAAATAATTTTTTATTTTATCAAAAATTCATTAATAACCATAATGATAGCACATGAAAATAAAATATATAAATGAAGGTTTCACATAGTAATGTAATAAAAACTAACCTAATCCTATGAACCATAACTGTCATCCGAAATCATATTGGAATCTATCAATAAAATTAAATCATATTCCATTTATATAGAATAAAATTAAATAAATGAAAAAATTGAAATTACTCCTATCAGGTCGAAGTAACCAATTCCCATCTCATAGAACTGTGTAAAAATGGTTAAAATAATCTAATATGGGTGATATAATCCCAACATGAATTGGATTTAGGTTACATGCCTAAAAATTAATACCATGACACAACCATATACCAACATTCTTGATCCTGCATTATGTATTACATATGAAATCTCAAACATTATGAAGTGATTACACCATGATATAATGGAAATGAACCTCAAATATGTTGAGTTTCTATAAATATATCCACTAAAAACCCAATGATCAAGTGGACCAAATAGGGGATCAATGTAGAGAGAAAAGTAGAAGATGAGGGGTTTGGAAGACGAAAAATAACCTACTATGTTTCATTTCCAAATGTGAGGTAATGGGGGAATGATAACTAAATGATGGTTATATCACTAGTTAAAAGATATTCTAGACCCCCAATTAGTAGTTGGATTACCCTAAATGGGTCCCTAATGAATTCAAGTCCTTCCAATATAGTTAATCAGCTCAATTTCCAATCCAATGGCATCCCATGCTTTAGATGTTCAGAAATTTCCTAGTAGGATCCATGTGGATACCTTATTTACCATAATGGCTACCCCACCACCTTCTCTCTCCAAAAACCCATGATATATCACATTGGTTGATATCCACTAAAAATAAAATTACAAAACATCATCAATAAGTTTACAACATCATATTAACATCCATTATTCTATTAGAATTTAGAAATTTAAAATCACTCATCCACAAGGCCAACTATGAATTTTCCATTCCTCCAGTTCAATAAAACTAAAATATAAAGTTCATTCAAAAATACCCACTATAATTGTTTTAATACTAGAGAATCCATGATATAACATCAACTATAATTATAGACCCAAATCAATCATTAATTGATAATGAACTCACCACATTCCATATTTGAATTACAATCAAGCATCTAATGTGTATCTCTAATACCAGATACATTATCAACTAGAATAATCGTTACACGGTTACCACGACTAAAACCTATTAATCCACTATCATCATAAAATCCCTAGTGTTGTTTTACACAAATATATCTATAAAAACTCATAGTATAAAAAATTTTCTCAAATGAGAACCACATTCACAACATCTATTAAAATTATATGATTGTATAGAAACATGATAATTAAGCCCCAAATAATTTCATCAATATATATCTAGACTCCAGGGGCTCAATATAAAAAAAATTGACAATTAAAAAATGAATAAAAGTAATAGTTCCACAATGTCATAGTTTGATATCAAAATAAAAACATCACGGTAAAAATTGTGAAACTCCTCAATTTTACACTCATCTACTCAAACATAATAGAAAAATCATTCCATGAGACGAAACCCCATGAATCTCCAAAAAAAATAGAACATAATGGAAAAAAACCAATTCAAAACACACAATACACTCATATTCAAACAAAAAATAAATCAATAATCCTATCTCACAAAGTTACATATTTTTAATTTTAACACAAACTCAAAAAAAACATTAGAGATAGATAAACTAAAACAAATTTTAAAAACACACCTATAAATATAAGAGTTTTTCCCCAAAAACTAAAATTCATCAATCCAAAGTATAATAGGGGTTTTAATCAAAAACAATATCATATCAAAATACACATTTAAAATCCATTTACAAAAAATAATTTTACATATATTCCACAATCACAAAAAATATATCCATTTTACACACACCTTATGAAACCATAAGAGTTATTTTATATAATTCCTTATTCTTGAGAATAAAAAACCTCAAAAATAATTTCCCTATTAAGCCAAAAATCAGACATTATAAACAATCCAATCATGTCCCTTATATCCATGTTATCAAATTTCCCCTTATAAAATATTTTTGAAAACATTGAATAGTTTACATGATTCTTGAATTAATATTGGATCTCGTTGAGGCTATATATCAAAAAAAAACTCATCTCTGTGTATATCATGCACTACTTATAACAATTTCATGATGAATAATCATGTTACCATCTCCCATATAAACCATAAATTCTATATTCGGACTCATCTGTCGTATATTAGAATATTATTTCAAATACCTCATTCATACAAAAAATGTCCAGTCCTTACACTAGGAATGCTTTGGGAACCTAGGATTCAAGAGATTCAATGTTGTCTAGGTATTTTCCTAGTCTATAATCTAAGTCCAAAAATCATATCTCCACCTATAAATAAAAACTTACCGATAATATAAATTCTCTTAGACAACATTATAATGCCCCATCCATCCCCAAAAAAGTGACAACTGATCAAGTAATGAAATTTTTCCTTAAGAAAAAATCACAATATAAAAAAGGTTTTTGACTAGTGGTGATGGTATAAAACTATATAATTGGTATAAAAATACATTAAATATATTTCTTAATGGTCATGAGACAATATTCTAAAATATTGGAATCACATGTATATACAAAAAACATCCAAGAAAGTTGTAGACATAATACAACGACCCACTAGGGACCTAAAAAGAAAAAATATATAAATCAATAAAGGACAAAATAATACAAAAATTATTATAAAACATATAGAATAATTCACATAATAAAAATAAAGAAGAATAAATTTACACATAAGAAACTAATAATTCTATATAATAAATAAAAATTTAAAATACAATGGCCTCTAAAGGATCTCGTATAGTTAACTCCTAGTGAATCATTGTAACAACCTGAAATTTTGAATAAATCTTGTTTCCTAATTTTGTATGTTATTTTATTTCATTTGATAACATGAGTATAATTAAAATGAGACTGTTGGGTTTTGACTGTTATATGACCATTGGTCAATATGATAGCTGGAACTGAACATTTTGATTATTGTCTCTAAATACAAGTGATCTTGGTTAATTAATAAAGAAAGAATATTTGATGGCCTTATCCAGTATTCTTGGTCCGATCAAAGCCCATCTAACAGAACTTGGGAAGGAGGTAGCACCACTAGGCTTTGCTCTGGACCAAACCCAAGTCGAACTTCATTGTGTGAAGCTAGAACGGAATCGCCTTCTCGAGAAGTTCAAATTGATAGAAATTACTACTCATGTGATGTTGGCCGAGCTGCCCTCAGATTCTCTCACCATAGCATGCCTTACACTTAGGTCATATGCTGGTGTTATAAGGGGCTATGTGACGAGACCATAGCTTCTTTCTGTAATCCTTTGGGATGAATAAATTGAGATTTCTTCCTTTAGTGAAGTTTGTGAAATTTCAAATGTCCGGATAATTTTAGAATGTATTTTATTGGTGAATTTTGAAAAAAATGATATTTTAAAATATTTATGTAAACCATAAATAATTAATGAGGTGTAATGATTTTCAAAAAATAGTCTTTTGTAAAAGTGTTCAGTAAGGAATTTGGAGTCTAATAAGATCAACTTAATTTTTGATGAATAGTAAATTATGAAGAGTGATTTTATGCTTAGGATAAGTAATGTGACCAAATGGATTAGTAATCCCACTTAAATAAAGTTTTAATATAATCTGGACATCTTGATTAAGTAATCTGATTTAATAAAATGGGTAAATAACGGTTTCATAAATTATTAGTCAAGTATTAGTTTTTTCAGGTGAATAGTGTTTTTTAATTAAAAATTAAATTAAAAATATTTAAAAAATTATTTTTATAAAATGGACTTTATTTTTGAACTCAGAGCATCGATATTATGTTTTGGTAATTTTTGGGGATTTTTCTGAAAAAAAATGAATTTTCAGTGAATAGTGTATTTATTTAAAAATTAAATTAAAAATATTTAGATATTTTTTTATAAAATAGAGTTCATATTTGTAATCAGAGCATCGATATTTGGTTAAGGTAAAATTTTGGGATTTTTCTGAGAAAGATGAATTTTCCGTGAATAGTAAAAATGCAGTTTTAGGGTTTCGGTATATTTAATGACATCATAACTATTTCATGATGATTTCATGAGATATTTTAAGGTTTGGCCGACCCAAGGTGATTCATTATTGTATTGGGGGCCCCATGTGGCCTAACTCCATGGGAAATACCATTGGAGAGCCCATGGTGTTGAGAAAACCACTTGTGAGGTGTCCCTTGAAATTATTAAAGTATCACCTCACCTTCCCTATAAATACCCACCCTTTCCTCCTTTATTTTTTACTCCCAAATCTCCCCCAACGAAGCTCTGGTCTCATTACCTCCCATGTAGTCCTCCCAAGGTTCCCCCAAGCCCTCAAGATCCCAACCTTTGAGTTTTAAGAGATACGTTTTAAGGTAAGGGGTCCTACCTCTGTCTTTCTTTTCAAGTAATCTCTTTTATGTCATTTATTTTATTTTCCATGCTCTTATGTTGGATTATGATCTTTTAAATTCCTATTACTGACCTTTTCATGTTCATATTTTGAGATACCCCCTCTTTCACTCATCAATTTGTTTTAAGAAAGTTTAAGTGGCGCCGTTAGGCTGTAGAATTTTTAAGGGATTCTTTCACCCTTCTCGTTTTCAAGATCTATTTTCATGTCAATTCTTTCATGTTCCTTTTTATTATGTTGGGTTATGATCTCTATATCTATCATACTGATCTTCTATTTTCATATGATTATATACCCTATTTTATCTATTCAATTCTGTATTTTGAATTTTTAAGTGGCGTCGTTAGGCTGCTGAATTTTTAAGGGATTCTTTCACCCTTCTCATTTTCAAGATCTATTTTCATGTCAAGTATTTCATGTTCCTTTTTATTATGTTGGGGTATGATCTCTTTATCTATAATACTGATCTTTTATGTTCATATGATGAGAGACCCTATTTGACCTCATCAATTCATTTTTTTGAAGTTTTAAGTGACGTCGTTAGGCTGCCGAATTTTCATAAGAGAAATCTTATTTTTGTCTTCCTTCAATGTTTTTCAATTCATATGGTATATCTTTCAAATTTCATTAACATGTTCTTATATACATTATATTCTGTCCCTATACTTTTTATGAATCATTTATTTGTGGGTGACTCATGTCCCCTCTCTTTTCAATGTTTTCTAAAACCCTGTAACATAGCCGTTATGCTGCAGAATTTTCGTCTCAAAATGTCTCTCTCTTTTTCTCAAATTATTTTAATTTATTAAGTGAATACTCAAAGAAATTTTTCTACATGGGTATTCACATATATATCAAAATGTTCTATTTTTATTCTGGTATTTACATACATGAAACCCATTTTTCTTTTTTGTGGGTTTAAAGTGACATAAAGATCATGTCTTTAAAGTAGTTTTTAGAATGTTATGATTATGAAAGGAAACCCATTTCTTTTATACTATATGGGTTGTTTATGAAATTTTTGATGATTATATATTTTGATCACATGATAATAAAGAAAAATTTAAGGGTGCGCCCTGATATCACTCCAATGTATTGGGTAAAGACTTAATCTCTAGAGATGAACATTTTTAACGATGCCTTGGTGAATAACCTTGGTAATTTTTAATGACACCTTAGGGATGGACCTTGGTGAAACGGAAATGATTTTCAATGTTAAATGTTTTATCCACATGTTAAAGTTTTTAAATATATTATTTTTATTATTATATGCCTCATGATTTTATTCTCATGCCTTAAAGTTCTTTTTCATGACTTTATTGATGTATCTCAAGTTCACATGTTAAATGTTTCCCTTGTTTCCCTTACTGGGCCTTCTGCTCACCCTTTCTTTTGATGTATGTCCCCAGGTTATGAGATGCAATAATTAACCTAGGATGAACATAAGGATAATCCTTTCAAAAGTTTAAGAAGGATGTTCTATGTTTTCATGTTTTAATTTCTTGGTTTCCAAGACATTAAACCTTAAAGATCCTCGGTTTTGTAAAATGTAATGAAAAGTTATGTTATAAAAAGTCAGGATGCCATAGTTGGTATCAAAGGATAGTTTAGTTATTTTTGGAAATTAGGATATGAAAACTTTTGGAAGAAACCTATATAAATGTTTAACTATAGAAAACATTCCTAGTATTTTGGTGAGTATTGAGTAAGAGGTTGCCAAGAAAATACATCCCTGTCTAGATATGAGCAAGTAGAGGTGGCTCTGGCACAGATGTACATAGGGGTAAAACTCAAAAACACCGCTTTGAGCTAGACTTGAATGGGAACTGGTACACGACAACGGGACTTGCTGCACTCTTGGTTACGACACTCCTGGGGGATATGCTTTGGTAAATTCATAAGCTTAGTATGAACCATTATTAAAGAAACAAAGATAAAATAAAATAAAGATTCACATAAGAATATATGATCAAGGATAACCTAGATTGGAACCTAGGGGATCACAAGTTAGGGTATACATTCCTTCTACAAGTTTATCCTTCTATGCTTAATGTTTTCTTTTAATTATTATTGGTTAAGTATTTAAGCCCCTAATTATACTTTCTTTTCTTAGTTAATGGCGGGAAATGGAAGAACATGTCCCAACAACCAATGTGATAGGAAATGTGAATATTTTCCTATTAATGTGACAAAGATGACGAGAGATCAAGTTGAACATATTGTGATTATTCCAAACTAGCTATCAAAAATCACAATTAATAATTGTCACCTTTTTGAATGCCCAAATTCATCAAGGAAGAAGAATATAAAGTCTCAAGGATGCTCATCTGATCAAGTTGATAAGGGAAAGAAGACTCAATTTCTTTTTTGCAAAAAGTGTGGGAAGATGCACCAAGGAGAATGTCACAAAGGAACAGGGAAATTTTTTAATTGTGGGAAGATAGGGCATAAAGTATCCAATTGCTTTAAAAAATGGATAATGTGATGAATAAAGATAAGGTTAGGTCTAATGTACCTTATATATTTTGATGTCGTAAATGTGAATAATTTATACATTATCCAAGGCAATGCTCTCTTGGAATGGATGGGAAGCATGATGAGAATCAACAATCTTTGAGGAAAAGGGAATAATGCAAGTCCTATGTTGAGATGGATCATGATGACTAAAGTACATGTAACTTCTTCGCAATAATTGTCTATTTCATGTTGTATTTTAGTTTTTTCTCTATTAGCATATCTTTTATGTTTTCTAAGATCATCGAGTCACTACCTAAGATGGTTTTATATCATTAAGGAAAACATCTATTGTTATGTACCACATGTTGATGTTGTGAAGCTGTTCTTCTTGAAAATATAAGATGATTAGGGGATTAAAAGATGATTATTATTTTGGAAGACGTTCACTATTTTAGGAACCCTATTTGATTGAGGTAAATAGATGACTATGGTATTTTATTTGGGGAGTAAAGGATGAGTTATATTTTGAAGAATCAGTGAATTTAAGGTAAACTTATGGTAATATAGGTTACTTATGGAAATGATTAACCTATCTTGGGGAAAATATGTTTAGGTTAGCTAATTTTGTTATAACATGTTAGGAGTGGTTGATATTGTTTGGAGATGAATGATGAAGTTTATTTTGGAAGACTATGTTATCAAATACTTCTTTAATTTGGGTTTCAATCTTAGTTTGGTTTATTTTGAGGAATTTTAAGGACAGTTATTTATGGAATGGTCTATAATGAACTTTGGGTAGTACCATGGAATTTTGAAGATTTAAGAAGTTTCCTTTCCTATGGGATTCGTTCTTTTTGAAGAGTTGTTTTATCTTACCCTTTCTCTTTTTGGGATAATAGAAAAAAAATAGTTAATCTTTGGTGGATTATGTAGAAGATGATTCTTGTGCTTTGATGAGGCCAAGTAGTTTTGAATGCTCATCGTTTGGAGAAAATGTTAGTTTTGGTAGAAACATATTAAAGGATGAAATTCTACATGAATGTAGGTATATTTCCCTGTGTTTTATTCTATGTAGTAAATAAATTCCTCAAAACTATGAAAAGGAACGTAAAACAAAAACGTTGTCTATTAACGTTTCCCACTGGGAAATCAAATATCGTTTAACCCATCATAAGTTTGTGATTTTCTTGTTGTTAACTTTCTCTTAATCATATTTTCCATCACTCTCCCTCAGAACGTGAGCCTTTGTTTTCTCCTCCATGTCCATGTTTTCTTACATGGAATCCTTGTATTGGTTAAATCGGGTGACCTTTTTACTTCCCTTTATTTCTTTTAAAGTAATAGTGTTACTGACTCTTTTTCCGATGTGGGACTTTCAATGAAATTTCCAATCCCAATTTTAAAAATTTAGAGGACGCAATTTATTAAGGGGGAAGATTGTAACGACCCGAAATTTTGAATAAATCTTGTTTCCTAATTTTGTGTGTTATTTTATTTCATTTGATAACATGAGTATAATTAAAATGAGACCATTGGGTTTTGACTATTACATGACCATTGGTCAATATGCCCGATGGAACTAAATGTTTCGATTATTGTCTCTAAATACAAGTGATCTTGGTTAATTAATATCGAAAGAAGATTCAATGGACTCATCCTGTAGTCTTGGGCCGATCGAAGCCCATATAACAGAACATGAGAAGGAGGTAGCACCACTAGGCTTTGCTCTGGACCACACCCAAGTCGAACTTCATCGTGTGAAGTTAGAATGGAATCTCCTTCACAACAAGTTCAAACTGATAGAAATTACTACTCGTGCGATGTTGGCCGAGCCGCCCTCAGATTATCTCACCATAGAACATCGTACACTTAGGTCATATGCTGGTTTTATAAGGGTCTATGTGACAAGACCGTAGCTTCTTTCTGTAATCCTTTGGGATGAATAAATTGAGATTTCTTCCTTTAGTGAATTTTGTGAAATTTCAAATGTCCTGATAATTTTAGGATGTATTTTGTTGATGAATTTTGAAAAAAAAGGATATTTTAAAATATTTATGTGAACCTTAAATAATTAATGAGGTGTAATGATTTTCGAAAAATGGTCTTCTGCAAAAGTGTTCAGCGAGGAATTTGGAGTCTAATAAGATCAACTTAATTTTTGATGAATAGTAAATTATGAATAGTGATTTTGTGCTTAGGATTAGTAATGTGACCAAATAGATTATTAATCTCACATAAAGATAGTTTTAATATAATCTAGGCACCTTGATTAAGTAATGTGATTTAATAAAATTGGTAAAGAACGGTTTCATAAATTATTAGTCATGTATTATTTTTTCGGGTGAATAGTGTTTTTTAATTAAAAATTAAATTAAAAATATTTAGAAAATTATTTTTATAAAGTGGACTTTATTTTTGAACTTAGAGCATCGATATTATGTTATGGTAATTTTTTGGGATATTTCTGAAAAAAATGAATTTTTGGTTAATAGTGTATTTATTTAAAAATTAAATTAAAAATATTTAGAAAATTATTTTTATAAAATAGTGTTCATATATGTAATCATAGCATCGATATTTAGTTAAGGTGAAATTTTGGGATTTTTCTGAGAAAGATTAATTTTCATTTAATAGTAAAAATGCAGTTTTAGTGTTTTGGTATATTTAATGACATCATAACTGTGTCATGATGATTTCATGAGATATTTTAAGGGTTGGCTGACCAAATGTGAGGAATTATTGTATTGGGGGCCCCATGTGTCCTAACTCCATGGGAAATACCATGGGAGAGCTCATGGTTTTGAGAAAACCACTTGTGAGGTGTCCCTTGAAATTATTAAAGTATCACATCACCTTCCCTATAAATACCCACCCTTTCCTCCTTTAGTTTTAACTCCCAACTCTCCCCCAATGAATATCTGGTCTCATTACCTCCCAATTAGTCCTCCCAAGGTTCCCCCAATCCCTCAAGATCCCAACCTCTGAGTTTTAAGAGATATGTTTTAAGGTATGGGATCCTACCTCTCTCTTTCTTTTCAAGTAATCTCGTTTATGTCATTTATTTTATGCTCCATGATCTTATGTTGGAGGATGATATTTTATATTCCTATTAATTCCATTTTAATTTTCATATTATGAGAGACCCCCTCTTTCTCTCATTAATTCATTTTAAGAAATTTTAAGTGGCGTTGTTAGGCTGCCGAATTTTTAAGGGATTCTTTCACCCTTCTCGTTTTCAAGATCTATTTTCATGTCAAGTCTTTCATATTCCTTTTTATTATGTTTTGGTATGATCTCTATATCTATAATACTGATATTTTATGCTCATATTATGAGAGACCCTATTTTATCTCTTCAATTCAGTATTTTGAAGTTTTAAGTGGCGTCGTTAGGCTGCTTAATTTTTAAGGGATTCTTTCACCCTTCTCGTTTTCAAGATATATTTTCATGTCAAGTATTTCATGTTCCTTTTTATTATGTTGGGGTATGATCTATATATATATCTACTGATCTTTTATGTTCATATGGTGAGAGACCCTATTTGACCTCATCAATTCATTTTTTTGAAGTTTTAAGTGACATCATTAGGCTGCCGAATTTTCATAAGAGAAATCTTATTTTTGTCTTCCTTCAATGTTTTTCAATTCATATGGTATTTCTTTCAAATTTCATTACGATGTTCTTATATCCATTATATTCTATCCCTCTACTGTGTTATGAATCATTTATGAGTGTGTGACTCATGTCCCCTCTCTTTTCAATGTTTTCTAAAACCCTGTAACATAGTCGTTATGCTGCAGATTTTTTGTCTCAAAATGTCTCTCTCTTTTTCTCAAATTCTTTTAATTTATTAAGTGAATACTCAAAGATATTTTTCTACAGGGGTATTCATATATATATCAAAATTTTCTATTTTAATTCTGGGATTTACATACATGAAACCTGTTTTCCTTTTTAGTGGGTTTAAAGTGACATAAAGATCATGTCTTTAAAGCAGTTTTTAAAATGTTATGATTATGAAAGGAAACCCATTTCTGTTATACTATATGGGTTGTTTATGAAATTTTTGATGATTATATATTTTGATCACATGATAATAAAGAAAAATTTAAGGGTGCACCCTAATATCACTCCAAGGTATTGGGTAAAGACTTAATCTCTAGAGATGAACATTTTTAACGATGCCTTGGTGAATAACCTTGGTAATTTTTAATGGCACCTTAGGGATGGACCTTGGTGAAACGAAAATGATTTTCAATGTCAAATGTTTTATCCACATGTTAAAGTTTTTAAATATATTATTTTTATTATTATATGCCTCATGATTTCTTTCTCATGCCTTAAAGTTCTTTTTCATAACTTTATTGATGTATCTCAAGTTCACATGTTAAATGTTTCCCTTGTTTCCCTTACTGGGCCTTCTGCTCACCCTTTCTTTTGATGTATGTCCCTAGGTTATGAGATGTAGTAATGAACCTAGGATTAACATAAGGATAAGCCTTTCAAGTGTTTAAGAATAATTTTTATGTTTTCATGTTTTAAGTTCCTGGTTTCCAAGACACTAAACCTTAAAGATCCTCAGTTTTGTAAAATGTAATGAAAAGTAATGTTATAAAAAGGTGGGAAGCCATAATCATTAGCCTTGAATTCCATTATCATATCTAGGTATATGTATATCTCCAAAATAATAACTTTAACAAAAAATATGACAGGAATACTACACACATAATGTAAAATTTTTTCATGTAAGCCAGTAAGGAGGAGTCCAATGGCTAGGTAAGATTCCCCTACATTTTATGAAACACTTCTTATATCTTGATCAAGTGGGTGTGCATGAAAATAATAAGAGAGTGAAATTAAATCCAAATAGAAATTAACACACCTATAATGATAACCCATATATGTACATAAAATCCAAACAAGTTCTAGGGTAACTAGAAGAAATACATACTAATATGTTAAAAAAACACCACATACTCGGAATATAAATCACATGCATAGAATAAATAAAAAAAATACCACTTCATCAGGATGAGGTATAAAACATATCTATCATGTCATCATAGAAAAATTCACAATAGAGGATGTCTTTTATATAACTATAATGAATATACATATAAAACTAACCTATTCTATAGATCATATCATAGTTCACATATATTTAAATATTAAAAACCTAAGTTATAAATAACATTAAAACATGAAATTAAAGATGTACCAACCATAAAATCATATCCAACAACCCCTACATAATAAAACTAAGAAAAATAAAGAATAAATTCAATTATATGAAATATAAATACCACATTATATGTTACATATTATCTCACTATTCATCATTAAAAATATATTCTAGAATGAAAAAAGATAAACATTGGATCGATATAATATATATCTTATGTTAATTGGGTTTTTATCCCTTTGTATGATCATATAACCTCACCTAAAAATTGATCAACCAAATTAGACATTAAAACAGACATCATCAAAAAAATTGTTTTCTATATCTATGATTATCCCCTAGGTGGGTCCATGGTATAATCTATATTTTTTTATGTCATTCATCCTATCAATAATTCCCAATAATTTATTATTATTATTCATAGTGCATTATATCCCACAAATCAACATCAGGGTTCTAGTGTGGAAGAGATCATCTTTAATGTCTAGCATCACAAATATGAAAACAAATATTTAATGACACCTTAATGAATTATAATATAATAAAATTAATATTAATATTAATAATGAGCATTATCTAGAACATTAACTCCCATTGGTGTCATCACTCCATCAAGGTCTCATTACCATAAGTCAAACTACCCCTCATACTATGTTCCTATTGTCTTTCTCTCACATATGGGCTAAGGTAACATCAGTCAGAAGGAAAAATCACTATTATATTCTAAATAATATAAAAGTGGATATAAGAACTGTCTGACCCATCCCAGTATCCATTGCATGCATCCCCAAGACACTATGTTCATTACCCTATAAAATGATCAAATCCATAAATTAATGAACATTGAGACTAAATCTAACATCAAGAGTTGTGGTCAAATAATGTTTTCATCCAACAGAGAACTTTGGAGACCAACCCATCATCATAATAATGGTATGAAATAATGAAATTAAATTAGGGAACCACAAAAACATCCCTCAATAAATATGAAAAAATCACATCCATCCTATGAGTAACCTATTGTTCATAAATAAGTTTTCCAAATAGAACCTAATAATAATATAAAACTAATAAAACTAACTAAAAACCCAGGGGATAGTTTATTTTATAGATCCAATGTATTATTGAAGAGATAAAAACATAAATAAAACCATTAACTGAATCTCACACAGCATAAATGATTCATAAATATAGGTTGGATCCCATATTCATCCAGTTAAACCAAAACTTTCCCATACAATGGAACCCAATATGATATTTTCTCAAACTATTACACTTAAAAAAATGAAATGATTGTATTTTTTAGAGAACCCCTTAGATGTTTTATAAGCCTTTTAAAAACTAATTATTTAAATCACAATTTTATATTTTATATTCAAATTTAAATCAAACGATATACTAAATAAAAATTATTAATGAAAATAACTACTCATTTAAGTCTAATATACATCACCAAAAAAAAAAAATGAGCCATTGGTAATCTGTTAACCGTGGGTTCACCTCTCAAACACTTAAAAATCCATGTTTTTATTCATGAAAATTCTTAAAACCTAATCCCATCACAAATTATTTGATGGATTGACATTTTATATTGAAAAAAATTCCAACAATAAGCATAATTAAAACATGGAAATATGAAATTTCTTAATGATTAAGAAACATCTAAATGTGAAGTATTCTACCCTCAACCAAAAATCTATACCATTATTAAAAACATGAATCATGTTCTATTGATCCAAATAAAATCCTTATAATTCAAAAACTATACCAAATTATAAAAACATTTAATGTAATACTAAAATGATGTAAAAAATAATGTTTAAATGATTGAGTCGCATAATGGTACTGAAACCAATAGTTACGTGGTGTGTTTCTCTTATGAAATGCACCAGATGTGGGTAAAACCCTCAAAATGATAAATTCTCATTGGCCCCAAACCATGCCTTGTGAACCTTTCCTATGTAATGGATATGAATAACACATAATTATGGAGTGGTTCGAGTTATCTTTGATGACATTGAAACTCAAATACCTCAATATTCATTGTAAAATTCATCTAAAATAATCCAAAAATACATATTGATCCAATAGGGAATTAGAGAAACATAAATAATAGGTAGAGGTATGAGTTGTAATGCCAAAATTTAATTCTATAAATCCCCCTTTTAGTTTAAAATAAATTAAAAAGGACCATAAAATTTCAATTTTTCCCAAACTAAAAAACTGGGTAGGATCATAACTTGTACCCAATCTATCCTCATGAGGTATATAGTGACTCCATTGGTACCTGGTAGGTGTATTCCACTATGTAGTGGTTCATCTGGTGGAACCCAACCCCTTGATCCTCCAAAATGTACCTGATGATTTATAACTAGGTTTCTTGTGGCCTACAATATCTATGCCTCTCCATTTTTCTTCATTATTATAAAATAATTTTCTTTGCGTGTTTTTTACAATACATTAATCCCTAAAACAACCCAAAATCCATCCCATATATAATACTATCATCTTTCCCTCACTATAAATTAATATTTCAAATTCAAAAATCCATTGGTTCATTGAGGATTCAACCCTTCCCCGGGTTCACCAAAACTAAATTATATGGTTCATTACTGTGGCTTATATAATTTAGGGGTTGTAACCCAGGAATATTTTTCTATGATGTTTTTACAAAAATAATATTATAAATTATAAATTTAAGGTTTTATAAAAACATTTATGGTGATTTTTATTTAAAATTGGACTCTATGTATCCCTTCTATGGAATCAAACCTAGATTGACATTATGGGTATCCCTATACCGACACACTATGTCTTGGTTCATGTTATCTAGGTTGACCCATGACTAATATAAATGATTATTTTATATATATCTCTCATTGTATATGTTTTTATAAAGGTCATGTTGGGAGACACAAGCCACCACCTAATATTCATGCAAGTAGTTGCATGATAACTGATATATTATTATTATTATTATTATTATTATTATGTACCTATTTTCAGTAAGGGGACATTTCTGGGTTCAATTCATTAGATAGAGTGAGTGCATTGTAACAAAAAAAAACTAATCACAATAATAATAAAATTGAGCTATTATTATTATTTTTTTTTTGTTTTTATTATTTTTATCAAAGGTATACCTAAGTGATAAATTAACATCCATTATTCTAAATTAGATAAGGGTTTTAATCTTAGTATCCTCTAATCATAAAGATTTATGCATTCATTTAAGGAAACTTTAGTCCAATTTTTTGTCATAGAAGGATCATAGTGGGAGATGTGGTGGTGTAGTCATAGTTGAGAGATGATGTGACACAACATAGTGAAAGATTATTGTTATAATGGTGGGAATTATAGTTATTTTAATATAAATCCTATCCTATCAGACTTTTGATATGGAATTGTTAGGAATTATGAACTAAGTGTTTTAGGTCATCATCATTCAGGACATCTGGCCATTTATATGTAATACAATAGGTATATTTGGTGCCTAATAATCCTTAGGGGGGGATGAGTCTTAATCCACTATGGTTCCTCAATTGTTTAACTTCATGAAATATATAATCCAATAAATTGACTATGAATTATTAAATAAAAAAAATTCTCCACTCCACCATTACCCCATTTACAAATGAATGTACACATGCATTAGAGGATCTTTGGTGCTTATATGGGTTTCTATATTGAATGATTCTAAAATTTATTTCTAAAATATAATTAATATACCTTTTTGAACCTTTGTATTGTCTTAATTTCCTAATTATTAATTCTTTAATGTTACTATGTAATGTCGACATTTTAATTCATATACAGTTTCACTGATACAAAATTAATGTACTAAAACACAACAAAAACATTCAATGTCATTATTTTCCACCATTTTTTATTTTATTTGTGTCATAAATATAAAAATTATATAAGAATATTATTTTCATATTTTATTGAATAAAAAAAATAATAACAAAAGGTAAAAAAATATTACCTTGACCATTTCATGATATTTTGGTATGTTATTTTCATTAAGAGTTTTTTTTTACTCAAAGGATATAAAATGAAACACCCAATATTTGACATATATTTGTAAATAATTTCAAAGTTTCATTGGTAAATTACTGAAATATATTATCATTAGGAAATCCAGTGACTTTAATAGACCATGTTACAGCAAAATAAGTGGAACGTGATCAGAGTGGGTGGATTTGATCTATTCTCATTTCCATCGAATGTTCCTCAGTCTATACATTGAGGGAGTGGGAGAGATGGAGGATTTTAATTCAAAATAGGTGTATGATAATCTATTTTTATCTTACATATTTTTATATACAATGGTGTATGATTCATAATTTTTTTATGTTCTGTAAGAAGCAAAACCTATATAAGGAACCTAAAATAAAACTTATATATTATTTAACATTCGATAATTGTCATTTAATTTTTATTATTAACTTAAAAAAATATTTGTTTCACATTATAATATTTGAAACATTAACTTTTATTGTTACATCATTTATTTATATAATGAAATAGGAACAGGTAATTCTCATTCAAATAATAACATGTCAGGTTATGTTATTTTAAAATAATTTAACTATTAATACCTTTAAAAAAATATATTAAATTAAAATTATTCTAAACTCAAAAAAATATATTCAAATTTATTTATTTATTTATTTAAGTCCCTTAATTGTATAATGTTAATCAACCCTTCACTAGGTGTTCTACATCATTATATAATACATTTTTATGTGTTATTATAACTTATAGATACACACTATGTGTTACCCTATATTCCCCTATCTAATTAGAATGGATTCAAAATATCATATTTTAAGTATTATCCAGTATCACATCATGTATCCTTAAGATGCATACATATTTACTCGATGTTATAACCATTATTATAAACATTCATTATGTAATATAATCTCTTTACCCTATTATATTTCATTAAAGTTGGTGAATACATTATGTCACCATAAATCTATTATTTGTGTATCTTAATTTTATAATATTATATATTCATTCATATTTCTATAGTATACGTGTATTTAATGTATAAAAACCCATTTATTTGAGATATTAGGATATATCATCTAACAAGACATTGAATGGACAAATACAGTCTTGAATAGCTAATTAATTTCATACCACTAATTATTAACTTAGCCTAAGATATATCCCCACAAATATGAAATATTATTTTTTTTCATTATGAATCATTTTATAATATATATGTTATATACTAATAATGACGTGAATTTATGTTATCATTATATATTCATACAGGAATGGATAACAAATGACAAATAAAACATGTGGTGTTCCTATTAATAGGCAAGTCCTCATGATCTCTTACACATGAGATCGTCATGTGTGACAATCATGAGAATAATACTCATTTATTATCGTTCTAAAACACATGATATTAAGATTTCATTTGTTTTTTATCAATTTAATTTATCCAAAACATATAGAATACTTTATGGTGATTATCATAGTAATAATATATTCATATTATATTTATGAACTATTAGAATATTTGAATATAAAATATAATCTATGGAAATTTACATATATATATATATATAATATATGTGAGAAATAATACAATAATATAAGAATAATACATGTATAAATAAATCTATACATATGAAATCTTAATAAAATGTTTAATATCATGTTGGGACTAGTGAAATTACTCTAATTGTGATCTAACTCATCAATGTTGTCATAGAACCCAAATAACTATATGATGAAAACAGCATAATATTGTGCTTATAATGTTTTCTTTGAAAATCTAATCAATTTTTTCATAGATCATACCACAACCCTATAGGTTTATCAAGATGTATTAACTATAATAATTATTATCATATAGGATGGTCCCCTAAACTGTCATGAAATATAAATAATTAATTATTTTTGTTATTATTTTCTAATGGTAGTGAAAATCACCATCAGTTAAATAAAAAATAATCCTCCATAATTTTTCTTAATCAATAACTTCTCCTTATGTTCAATAAAAAATTTAGCATCCCCACCTAGCTATCCCACTCAAGAATACCCATGCCAATATGTAATATTAATTTTGATTTTATTATCCATAAAATATCTAAAATCATAAATACAATTTTAAAGATAATATATAATGTTTTATTCTTTTATTCCCCTAAATAAATCATCCCATTATATTATATTAATAAAACCGAATAAAATTTATTAACTAAGGAAATCCAACACCTGTAAATGATAAAAGAAGAAGAATACAATAGAAAGACAATTTTTATAATAATAAATAAAAAATATAAAAATATATATTATTATATTATAATAAAATCTAATATGGTGCATAAAGTGTAAACTATCCAAAACACTATATTAACATGTTTGAGAAAATTCATATTTTAAAAATTCTATATTATGCTCCTAGTTTAATTATTTGAAAAAGAGCTATATTTTTCTATGATTATTAATCTATTATCTATGAGTAAATTATATATATGCTGATGTTGGGAGATAATGAATTTACAAATGAATGAAGGGGTTCAATATTGTGGTGCACCCTATAGTTCTACTAGTATATATGTATTTTTTCCATCAACAAAATATTATGTATCAATTTTTATGATAGAAATTATGATTTATATTGTGATACATTCCTTAGAAATGGGAATAGTTTGTTACTAGTTGAATAATTTTCATAGATATATTTGAGTAAGAATTAGTAAACATATTATGATTAGAGATAACATTTTATAATTAATCAGTGAGAATTTTATTTAAATATAAAACTTTATAAAACTTATTCTTAACATGTTTGGGAATCTATTTCGGATTAATGGTTAATATATATATTCTGTTACAGAAACATTGTGTTTGGAAGTGTGAGTAATCATTCTAATTTTATCGAGAAAGAAGGTTGTTACATATTATGATTAAAAAATTAGATGACAATTGATTTTTTATTTGAAAATTAGGTAATGGATGTGATAAGTCATTTTATAATTTCTAATTAATGAAGTATTATTGATCGGTGAAATTTATTGAAAATATATGAGAATTGAATTGTGGAATAAAACTTTATTCGAATTAATTAAATAAGATTTCATGTGTTTTAAGATATATTAGGAATTGCATTGATGTTTTTGAGAGGTATTGAAATATTTTAATAGTCATATTTTTTTAAGTGATATAATGGTTGGTGATGCCATTAGAAATTTTGAATAGTTTATTAGTAATTTTTTTTGAATTTATATTGTTTCCAGGAATTTGAGAAGAATGGATATATAAGATATTTTTATCACGTCGCATTAATACATAAGGGTTGATTTTTAAGATTAGGTATGTGAGGGTTCATACATAAGGGAAATAAAATTAAAATGAATTGATTTTTTTATGGATAGTTTAAAATAATTTAAAATGTAGTGTTAGTGAAATTGATCTTAAATGACATGAAGTTAAAAATTATTCAAAGGGATATTTTTTTATATAAGTATTGAGAAAATTATCTTACACCATATACAAGAATCATGAACCATTAAAAATATCTAGTAAAAAATGATGAAGATGGTTTTTCAAGAATTGATATAATTCATCATATGGACAAATACTTGTCATAGTATTTGATGTAGTAATTTTTTCAAGATATGTTTTCACAAAATTGATAATCAATTAATGTTATTTTTTACACTAAAACTATAAATATGTGGATTTTCATGAAAAATGAATTATTTCACACCATAGTGAGTTATGGAATGAGAATAATATATTGACGTCATGCTAAAATTCGAAGTTCACATTGGATCAATGTATGAGGTCACTAGGATTGGGAGGGACTAAATCAGCGATCATTTTTCTTTTATAATAAATTTTATTAACATCTTAGGGAAGAAATATTTAAAATCCAAATTCCTATTTGATTTATGATCTAGTCAAATATAAATATTATCCCCACCATTCATATGTAAATATTATAATGTGAGATAGTAGCACATAATATTTACAGGTTTTGGTATAAATTCATAATCCTTACAATATTGGTTATCCTCCGCAACATGGATTATTTTAATAAAATCTTCTTCAAAAAATGGAAAAAGAAGAAAAATGTTCTATATCACCGTAATTTTTCTCTATCCACTCTTGGTTCCACCCCCACCATAGCCCCTAGTAATCATCCCTTCTATTATAGTTGGTTATACCCCAAAACATTTCTAATTATATACAAAAGAGTGATAGTTTGTAATAAACCCAACTAATATGACATTTAAATAACTATTTATACACCCAAGATATATGATTTTCCCTTCTTGTTTTTTTGATCCACATCATAATTTTGTTCGCTTCCTCTATAAGAAAGATGGATCATCTTTACCTATGTACAATCATCAAGGTCTTCAACAACCCTTCTAAGAATTTTTTGGCCTTGAAACATCCTCTTTATCATTGGTATACTTGGAAATAAAATATATTATTTTTTAAATTTATAGAAAAATACCTCAAAAAATTATTTTTCTCTTAGAATCCTTGTGATATCCTATGTTTTATGTCCCATGTCTGATTTTCATCCATTCAAATGTAATCACATTAAATTAGTCTACCTTTCAATGTTCATAAAAAATCCACTGATAGGCTTTTTATGATGGATAATCATCTTGTAAGACTCAATTTGTTAAAGAAATATAGTATTGAAAACTTCATTCTTTTACTAAGTATAAACTCAATTCGTAAAACTAGCCTTTATTTCATCTAATATAACCCTAATTGGTATTCTTATATTTAATTTAAATCAACCACGTAACTCAACATCAACCTAAAATAAAACATAGTTGGAAACTCATCTAAAAAAAATTATTTGAGTATCTTATTTTGTACTTTTGAATAGATTATTGTATATTCTTACATTCACCCCTCTATATATTTTCTGAAAAAGAGGATTTGTGAGATCTCAATTTCATTATCCTACTCAATGAAATTCTAATTCTGAATTTTTTCTTATTTTACTTTTTTCATGTTATTCTTGAAATCAACAAGAACATTATCAAAAACTCCTAAATCATTATGAATGTGTACCATCTTATATATCCTTATAAATTTTCTTAATATTTATATTATGATGAATGGAAAAACATCCTTAATCTCAATAATTTATCAATTGTTGAGTGACCAAATTCAATGTCAATATATTTATGGATACTATGTACTTTATAAAAAGATCCATTGAATTTTTATGTATAGTTTTATCTTTTTGAACATCCTTATCTGATGTTATATACTCCAAAACCTTCATCCAATAAAATCACAAGCATTCATCATCTAATGAAACTTCAACTAGTTTCCATTTATTGGAAACATACAAATAATTATAATTACCATTCCTCTATCAATTTTATCTTCATATGAAACACCTTTCTGATTAAATTTATTCAAATCCCATTGAACTCTATCAAAAACATCATACAACCTTTTCAGGTTAGATTTTCTTGACATTTCTCTATTAGTTATACGATATGAAAATGTTCAAATAGGTACTTTTTTGTGTATGGATGATGGTACATAATCCACTGAAACATAATTGAAATATTTATATTGTGGTCACTTCGTATTTTATTCATCTGATAGTATTGATAATATATCATCTATCTTTTGTACATTCTACCCTTCCATTCTCAGTAGAACCACTTTATTTAATCTCCCCATAAATGTTTGTTTAGTGTCATAGTGAATGTTCATCTGATGTATGTACATTGGATAGATCTTTTAATAATGTATTTGATCCACTAACATGTCTTCCTTATAATATTTCATAACTTATCAACTTCATTAATCCATCATAGACTTATTTTATTTTGTTTTTCTAATCATATTTAATTATAATTCTCTGTCTGGTCATCCTTCATTTCATTATTTAGAAAAATTTGTCCCCATTAATATTATTACTTCTCACCCTTTGGTAATTTTCTTATATACTTATCCAAATTTGTATCTACATTGATTTTATGTATGTATTCTTGTTACATGGAAATCACATATTTCACTATAACTAAAGAAATTGTTTATTAAATAGTTTTTTACAATGTAATATGTCTAGTACATATGATGATAACATAGAATATTCCATTTATATTTTTTTCTGTACTATTTGTATGATTTCATCTGGCCTTCTAAAAAATGAACAACTTAGTACTCAACTACTAGAATATTCTTCACTACATTACTCTTTGTAAAAATTTCATATTTTCTATACTATTGGATTATTTTAAAAAAAATCTCCTTCCAAAATCTTTTTTTAGTGAAGTTCATCTAGTGTGTCATTTTAACATATTCATCTTTTTACATTTCTCAAATTATAGATAAAGGTATGAACATATTGACTAGATATTACTGTAGAATCTTTGTCTTGAAGACTTTTCCAAAAATGATAAAAAAAAATTTCAACATAGATCATGATAAATTTCAGGATGTTAGGATATTAGAGAAACACATATGTTTTTTATTTCATTAAGGATAATTCTTACATTACTCCATTACCAATCTTCAAACAACATCTTTTGTGGATTTGTTCTCCAGAAATATATATTCCTTATCAAAAATTCTTATACCAATTTCTTAATGATATTTTCCTTCTCACATAATTTTCCAAATTTCACCAGAATATTTTATAGCTACCATGTATTGATATTATAAAAAAATGAAACAAAACTACCTTCTATTCTAACAATATCCCAATTTTTGTTTATCATCAATACTAACAAAAAAATAAAACATCGTCATTTCCAGTATGTGTACTCAACTAATTTCTCCACATATAATTCTTCCATCTTTTTTATCCTTTATATTTTATTATCCACCTTATTGAAAATCATATTAATCTAGAGCTTCTAATTATATCATCAATAATTTTAGAATCAGGAATCCCTTTAATTAGAGAAAAAATATCATCAAAATAGTGTCTCAAAAAACATCATTTAACTAATAAACTATATGTCTACATGGGAGAACATAGAGTTGAAAAATAAGCATGAATTATGAGGTGGTCAATGTTTTCCATAACACAACATTCTTATAATAATTTCACAATACTCCCATCAACATCCCATAATTAAGTGAAAAATAAAATGATTTCTAAATGAAAATACTACACTCATCCTAAAAATATATCAAAATATTTTATTTTTATAGAAACAACATTTATAGTATCACAACATTATTATCGCAAAAACCTTATGAAATTCAAATTTTAATACACATACATCAGCGTCATTTATTTCTTCACATAAAGTGTAGAACTCTTTTCTTTATTATAGAAAGAATTAATTCTAAGAAGGAAAATTTCCTTATTATAAAAGTTATATTGCACTATAACATAATTAATTACATTATAAAATTTTAATTCACTGTATATTTTTAAAAAATTGGAAATTACAGTGGGAATAAGGATTAACCTCATCAATTCAATAGAAACAATGTTCGAACTAGGAAAACTCTATCTATTTTAATTTTTTATCCTTATTTATAAATTTTTATGTATATTAACATTTATTATTCTAATATATCTTCATATTTAAAAATTACTTTTCTCTCATGTATATAATCATTGGATAAAGAGGTTAATCTTTCATCATCCATAGTAACATTTGGGTTTACATCATTTTTTATCGCCCTTCTCATTATTTCCTTATGATTATGTAAGAATTCCATACAATTTTAGTTAAAAAACACATATTTTTGTCACATATTCCAATTTTTATATCTTTTCAAATCCCTATCTGTTGAATGTTTTTAGAAATATTGGGCTCGTATTCAGAATTATCTTACATTCCTTTTAATTTAGCTAAATTTTGTAGTTCATCCAATTTATATACAGTTTAATTTGATATGGTTGAATATCAAAGTAATAATTCTTTCCCAGCTCAACATTCCAACCCTGGTCAACTTTCATAAAGTACACACCATTATTCAATTTTTTTATTTTCCTTTGTAGAGAACTCAATTTTCTTCATCTTCTAAACTTTATATAGTGTATTTATCTTTTTTAATGGATATTTTATTCCTCTCCACTCATCATAACTCCCCTAGATAAATATATATTTCCTAGGAGAGACTTGTTGTAAAATCAGGAATAATATCTATTCTTGAAAAATGAAGAACACCAGAACAATCCTTTGAATATTCATTATTCATATTGATTGTAAAACTATTGTGAACATTTTTTGTTATATTTTAAAAAACTATGGATTAAATTATTTTGGGAGATAATTTCATGATTAATTCCACTCTTTCATGGTCAAAGGGGTTTTCTCATAACTCATGAATTTTCACCCTATAGTGATAGTATAAACTGGGGTATTTTGTGAATTTGTAGGAACATAAGCCTCCATATTCTAGGAACATCCCATTTAACAATCATGAGAAGATTAAGCTTTAATATCAAATATAATGTTAAAATTTTTATTATATTTTTTAACACACTTTGTGTTGTCAGAAAAAATTATTGTCTTTCTAACAAATCATCTTAATTTTCAAAAAATATTTACTTATGAATATTTATCTCTTCTTTAAATTTAGTTAAATTCATCCCATTATTCTTACATTCTATAACAAATTTACTTTCTACCATGTTGGGTGTTCATAAAAACATAATTTTTCTCTATAATCCATTAGATTCCTTTCTATATAATCAAATTTAATTTTATATGATTTAATTTCATTGAGTTATATCTCATCCTTATTGATTCTCTCACCATTGTCATATTTTATTTCCATAACATATCTGTACATATTCAATGTTTACATAATTATTTAAGTATTTTATATATTTTAATAATATAATTTTTATTAGGGTCTACCCAAGTTATTTTTTATCATCCCCATCATTGTCACTAATTGATGAAACACTTATTTTTATTACTCAAAAAATGAAATTTACATGATGATCAGATTCATTATTGGATGAAGTTTCATGATAACCTATAATACTCAAAAAAATATTATTTTTTATGTAATATTATATCTTTTTTTTCATCCACATCTATTTCCTAGACTTATTTTCATATTCTTTTGACTCAGATCCTTTATACTTCTTCTTAGGTTATTTTACTGTAAAATTCACATTTTCATTACAATTCCAACAATAATGGGAATGATTACCTTTTTCATTCCATTTTCCCTTGATATATTTTTAAGAAGATTGGAAAATGTTCTATTAAAAAATTATTTTTCCACATCCTTTGAATAGATATATTTTTATTTGTCATATATATTGTTGTGTTTTCCTTCTAAAAAGGATTTTAAGTCTATTTAATTCTCAACAATTTTTTTAAAAATATATATATTTATCTTTTCATATTCCATGAGCATATAAAGATTTCAATATTTATATAATTATTCATGATCTCTTAATATTGATACATTAAAATCATATCTATCTTGTATTATTCACACAAGTTTTTAAAAAATATAGAATATTACAAATTCTCAAAAAACTATCATATATTACTAACAATATTAGAAAATATTTCAAAGTTTGTATCATTAATTTCTTCATCAACCATATAAACTTATTAAAATATTTAAATATATATTTTAAATATAGATTTAATAAAATTTACATTTCCTTATTATCTATTTCTCAACTCATAAAATCATTTTTTCAATACCCAAAATAATTTTGTAATCATTTTTGTTATTTGAAATCAACATGGTATTCAGATATTTTCCATAAATATACATGTTTCTCTTATCAGTATATATTTTATAAACATAACTAATGATAGTAATTCACAATTTATAAGCATATTTATCATCAATTCAAAGTGAAAACAGATAGGGAAACATTATATTTACCCTATTTTGATACATTATTCAATTAAATACCATAACACCCTTATTATTCAATGAATAAAAATTCTATATTTTTAGATTTGGGTAATCTAGAGGGATTCTTCCCTAATACCAATTTATGTTCCTATATGATCAATTTATGATATCACTTAGAGAGGAAGGATATGTTTAGTGATAAATTTATCTTTTCTAAAATGTTACTAAACTTATTAAGTAATATGTATTTACATTTCTAAACATAGTATAGTTAAATTCCACTCAAATATAAATCAAAACATCACCTTTTTTATGAATAAAATACAAAAAGAGAGATTAGAAAACAATATTTATAAGGTTCGATACACATTCCTACTCATTTAAAGGTTGGTTATCCCCACCAATATAGATTATTTTACTAACATATTCAAAATTATAGAAAGGCATAAGCAGCACCTAGTTCAACATCCCTGTAATCATCATCTAACCAATCATACTTATACCCCTTGTAATCATCCCTTCTTCCACTATTGGATATAACTGACAGCCATCCTAATATTATCCACTGAATTCATAGATGTTTGTACCTTATGGGCAACAATACTTTTCAACAACTAGTTTTAACCCCTAGGTAAAAGTTTTTACTTCATTTTTCTAATATATATCCCAATGTTATTCACTTATTCCAAAGAAATATATAACAACATTACCAGTTTACAAAGATCAACATCATAACCCACTCTATTAATAGTTTATTGGTATCGATACATCCAATTGATATTTGATACACTTTGATATTATCAAAGTAATCTCTTTAACATAATTGATAAAATACATAAGTATATGTTCATTTGTTATATCATCTTCTGCTAACCTATATCTGATGGTCCCCATCAAATTTTACTTTATATAATCCTCCCCAAATTCGACCAGTCTTCCTTCCTATGTTTAGAGAATCTATATCAAATAGTCCATCTAATGGATCTCTATTTATTGTCACTACATTTGATGATGAAAATCCAGGACTTTAAATTATATATATATATAATTTAGCAAACCAAACCTATTATTTCTAGAGTCATTGTCTACTTTTATTACATTGGCATGAGTACAGGAAAAAAACCATAAGGATTAAAGACTATTAGACATTGTATACCATATTAATACATGAGTCATGCATTACAATAGAATACACTAATTATTACATAATTTGTTTCTATTGAGGATAAATCTATTCCATCTATGATATGATTTCATATCATTCTTAGTAAACTTTTTGGAATCTTGGGGATTGAAACAGAATAAGGGTGAGCTCAAATTCTCAATAAGAGTTAATTATAGAGGAAGTAACACTCAATTAATGAGAATTGTCAATATGTCATGGTGATAACTAAAAAGAAATTCCATGTAATAAGTAAAATAATAAGGAATATTGAAAACAAAATTTAATGGTAAATAACAAAAAACATATTCCATTTAAATAACTAGATAATGCATAATCAATATAAAAAGGCAAGAAAATGAAAATAGATTCTATTAAATCAACAAACTAAGAATGAAATACATGCATAGATATTTTGAAGAAAAATATAATGGATAATGATAATAACATAATTTCTAATAAAGTAAATTCTTAATTATTGGAAATCATGTATCCAAAACATGATCCAATATAATATCATGATTTTTCCACATGACTATTTAAGTCTGTCGGTATAAATCCATATATTCTGCTGCGAAACTAACTCGAATGGTTTTTTCTTAACTAATTTCATATCATCAGACTACTATGTATAATGGGGTATAAATTAACCAGCCTCAAACCCATTGGTATTTCATTAAATGGTCCTCATCCTGTGTCTTTAATGTCCAAATAATTCATCATATATTGAATAATTGATTTAATTAAAAAATAATATGCTTATCAAATATATGTATAAAGTAAAGAATATTGATTTATCAAAATTTCCCCAATAAATAAAACAACATTAAAATTAATCACCTTATATAAAAATGGTATATGGTTTAGGAAATGAAAATCCATGATAAATTATATGGAATACTAGGGGAAATTCAGTGTTCAATGATCATAGGATGTTGAATATTTCAAGGGTACTAACAAAGAATTCAAGGAACTGAATTTAAATATTATTCATATCCGAATTAGTAATAAAAAATATAATGAAATAGTAAGTATGGAATCAATAAAACATATCACAAGTGGATTAAAAATAAAGGGTTTTTTCATCTATTAATGGAAATATTATAAAAATATATTTTAAGATTATTCTTCAAAAAAATATCCTTTTCATTTCAAAAAAAATATTTAAAAAATAATTTTCATTGAAAATAAATTCTCAAATTTTCTTTAAAAAGTTACCTTCTAATATTTCATAGGATTATTTGATAAAATTATGGTAGGTACATTTGTACATGTCGTACAAGGTAAAAATAACATTCCTTCTTCGTGGTAAAAAGTTGAGAAAAATACATTTTTCAAAAGGATAAAATATGATTAATATGAAATAATTTTTATAAGACAAAAACGGAAATTTTTATTTAATAAATCATTTTGGAAAGGTTAAAAAAATTAAAACCTTTTTAGAAAACAAGGTTTTTTTAAGAAAACATGTTTTTCAACTAAAGAGAAAAATAATGTCAGGTTTTCTTAAAACAATTTCTAAAACATTTTTTAGTACCAAAGTGTGGAAAATGATAATATTATGTGGAAAAGGTCATGAATTACTTGGGGATAATAAAATTAAAGGATTTATTAATCAATTATCCAATAATTTCCTATGATAGAAATTCCATTGTAAACAATTCTGAACAAAATGATATTGGGAAGTAAACCCTTGAAAATATCATATCATTGATGTGAGAAACAATAAATATATACATTATGTCTATCAAATGTAAATACAAATAAAAAAATTTTAAATACAATAATATATAGAAAAAAATGATTACACACATAATATTGGAATATTAATGACAAAGAAGAAGTAATATAACCCAATGAATGGAAATTGTGTTATGAAATTATATTCCCCTTTACAAAGCTTAATTAAAATTTCCTTAGAAGTAATAATTAAAATTTAAACTAAAAATATTATGGATAATTAATTTATCATGATATTACATGTCAATTTGGCAGTATGTACACTATATATAATATATTATGGGCGTAATAATAAAGTATGTGTCAAAGAATAGAAATTGAGAGGAAGTCCCTTACTACTTGGTAAGTTTTGATGTATAGTCCCCATGAAACAAATACCTTAAAATTAAACTATAAATACAATTTATATACATTTATTCATGATTTAAAATAAAATATGTTTAGTATATACACCATAAAATATAAATAATTCGTGAAAGTAGTGTATGCATCATGGAATGAAAATAAATACAAGAATCTCTTACATTGTATTTATTTTTTAGTGACATAATTTAATATCATGTTTAAGTGTATTAAACATGTTAATAACTTATAAAATAACCATAATAAATTTTATAATATAATATATTAACTTCTTAAAATATCTTATTAGCCACCTGTTAATAGTCATTCATTATTTTCATAATTACTTGTGATAATTACATTGTTTTTTGGGTGTGTTTTAAATTATTATTTTTGTTGCTATTAATTAGATCAAGATTTCATCAAATCCAAAATTTTATACATTATTTAAATATCATATATATCTCTTATAAATTTATTTAGGGTAATCCATAATATTTTCATATAGGAAATGAAGTACAGTGTTCTTGGAGACCATATGTCATATGTACGCATGAATGCTACTTTCATTTCATTGTCGTATTTTAAAAGAATGAAATGAAATTGATATATATGTATATTATAATTAAACGATCATATTTATTTCATATATTTCACATAATTATATTAAAACCATCCAAAATAAATTCCATTTATAGCGTGAATAAATCACATTTCTTTGAGGAGAAGGTAGTCCACACTTGCACAAACGATGTAATCATATTTATAAAAAATGGAATAAATGAAGTTATTTGTTATATAAGAATTACATAATTATTAATAAACTATAATATATATCATATAAAAAAATATTTTCCATCATAATTCCAAACCATGGGAGTTGGTAAAGGAAAAAATCAAAGACTTCGTTTCGTGAGGTGATAGTTCGATGTATATGAATGGTAAGTTTGCTACCAATTTGATTGAAGTTTGTGTGTAGGTGTTGTTATAAACCTTAACATAAAAAAATACAAGTATATTTATGATATTTATTTAATTATATAATCATGTAATAATAAGAAATGAAGTTTTTTAGAAACAAATAAAATATAACTGCACATTGAAGAGTAGTACCTCTATTTCGGGTAACTCCTTTTAGTTTGAACGGAAGGGCTTCCATAGTTTTCTTAATGATAAGGTGAGGCTTATAAAAAGAGGGTACATATTTTGGTAGATTATTTTTATAGGTTTTTTATGAGACATATTACTTTTGATGTGTGAATAAGTGGGAGGGCTGAGTGCCTTTTTATAGTGGAGGAGAAGTGGCATTTTTGTAAATCTTTAAAAAGTGAATTCTACCTACTTTTTTCCATACAAGGTGGATACAATAATAAAAATATTAATATTAAAGGGATTAAAGGTTTAAAATATTTCCACAAAATTACTTTTGGAAAAATTTATAGGTAATTTTGGCCATTTAGATTTAGCTTTAGTCTATTGTTAAGCGAATTTTTCTCTTAATCGATGTGATTAGTTTTACTTACTTTCGCTAATATTTTTGGAAATAAAATTAGTTGAACTTGTTATAAATTATAAATTATTTTGATTCCAATTTTGGAATCTAGTTTAAAAAAATTAAAACCACATAAGTGATGGAAATTAATTTAAAATTAATCCCGCAAACGAGACGACAAAGAAGGTTATTAATATAAAAATGTTCAAAAGTATGAAATGTATTTATATCCAATTTCAATGTGAAATTGATTAAAATGTGATAAATTGGATTAAAGTATGTATATTTTATCTAATTAAACTTTAGAAAAATTAAAAATATAATTTATTGTTATAAATAAATTAGCCGAAAAAGTGGTTTGGAATTAAAATACATTATTTTACATTATTAATCAAAAAAATATTTTTCATAGAAAAATACCAAAAATTCACCCTAAGAAAAATTTTATGCATTGACTTAAAAAAATATTTTTTTATTTAAATGAAAATTTATATAAGTTTAAAAAATTATATTTAAAATAGGTTTTCCTGTTAAAAGGTGGTAAAATTGCTTTTTTAGAAAAATACAATTTTTAAGCATAAAACTCAATTCATTCTTATAATAGTATTATAAAACCAATTAGAATGAATAAAATATATTTTATTGGATATAATATATATATATATATATAATTAATATCATTACCTAATAGTAATTAGATTAATTTATTAGGATAAAACACATTTGTATAAATACTACATTTCCTTTGTATTCAACTAGTTTTTATATTTATCTATAATAAATTGATTACAAATAAATTCATTTTGTATTTGTGTAAACAATATATCTTAATAAGTTATTTAATAATTTTCATAAATGATAATTTAATATCTAGTTTATATAATATTATTTGTAATCTCTAAAACTCGATCATTCATATAACACGAGCTATTTAAGAATGTCATTGTTGCATGTAACGCAAGATAACCTGATAACGCATTTGTTTCAAGATATAAAATATATTAAATTTATTTTAAAATATTAAATATTCCATAAATTATAGATACCTTATCCTTTTACATGTAACATTACATGATTTTAAGCATAATTGTACATCATATCACAAGCCAAGGATCGTAAAGTCTAGTATCTTAAAAGACTAGAGACATAAGACTGAAAACATGGAACTAAAAAACTTATTTATTTAATCTTCATAAAGAGATCCTAACTTCATTTTATCCCTTACATCTGCATAGGTTACCATGGGGATCGAATGAAGGACGGGAGGATCTAAAAGCATTGTAAGGAAATAAACATAAGAATATGGATTTAGCCCAAGGGTTAGAGATCATGACAGAATGAAACAAAATGGAATATATAATCATAACATATAAACATGAGATTATATCATCATTAATTCATAGTATTTTGGCATAAAAATAAATCACAAATTTATCATGAGTCAAGGATAGTTTCATATAGAGGATCACAAGTCACGGTTAACCACCAAGACAATTTCTCATGGTAGTATGATTCAAGGCTAAATGCCAAGAGTGTTGCACATAATGTCTCATGGGACTAAAATTTACCCAATGAATTGGAACTCTATTTGGGAGAAACCATATTAACATGTTCATGAATATTCTTTCCACATTAATAATCATACATAATCAATCATACATAACATAAGGGAACCCATAGAGAGAAATGGGTATCACATTCAAGTCATAAAGCATAATGAATGGGCGTATCATAAAAGTGTGCATGAGATAAATAAATTAAAACATACATGGAAAAGAATAAGGTTAAATAAGTTTATATCGTGGTAAGTGATTCTAAATAGAATTGACAACATATAAGAATGTTATTTAAGAAATTATCAGCATTAAAACATTTTAGTGTGGTTTGAGGAAAATATTAATGATCATTTAAAATCAAAAAGGGAATAATATTTTATATAAAATCACAAGTGAAAAAATAATGTTTTTATAATAAAAACACTGATTTTATAAAAACAATGGTGTCTTAAAATAAATGGTAGAGTGAATATAAAAATTTGGGAAAAAATTTGGGAAGTTTCCTTAAAACGAGTTTTCTTATTGTGAAGTATCGAGGAGGGAAACACTTAAAATCATATATATCTCCAAAATTGAATGAGGTAGGGATATTGAAACATGATTTTGGAGCATATAAACATAATTTATATGTTTTAAATAAAAATAAAAAACAACTTCATTTGGGTAAAAATAAAGATAGATCAACCTGAAGGATTAAAGGCGGTTAGGGTAGAATCCATTACGGAATATCAGCATGGTATCGGGTGTACTTAGGAGGTATTAATGGGCGATAAATGGATTTATAATCTTTTATAAATCATTAAATAAGTATGATTAAGGTGTGAAATCATACACCAACATTAGGAATTATATTTAATATGGAATAACATAGATGATATTCTTGAATAAAAGTGAAAAAGAGAGGATCCCTTACCTTAAGTCTAATGGCGTTCTCTACTTGATATTAAGGACTTAAATAGTCAAAATAGGTTCATTAATTAATAATTAAATATCCTATTTTACATTTAAATTATTTATCATAACCTTTTTAATTTCATTAATAACATTTTTTATTGGTTATGAGGTTCAATTTCATTGTTCAGGTCCGTTTGTTTCCTTGGTTTTAATGATCGGTTCACTTATATTCATGTTCAGATACACATGTATGGTGAAAGTGTTTTTCCAGAATTGAAGTTATATTTTATTATTAAAAATACAGAAGGTTACGAGGTTGTAAATTCCTTTTGGTTACTTAGAGTGGAGATGAATCATTATACAAATTATTTAATGATAATTGTTTGGGTTAATTGGTAGTTTTTTAACACAACGAACTCATTTTTATTTATACATCAAAACCATGTGTACAAAAAGACTCCATAACCATATATGAGACATAATAAATATATTAGTATTTTTCAACCTTAATAATAATTTCATTACCAAAATTGAATACGGTTATAGAAATTAAAAAACCCATCATCCTTGAATGTGGTAAATTGGCACATCTCGGATGGTGTTTTCATTTTTAGTATAAAAGAAATGGAAATGAGAGATGATGAAGAATTATTCCTTTATCATGAAATAATTATAGTACATTTAAGGAACTATATTCATCACAACATTTGGATAAAAGGAGTTGAGGAAAGAAAAAAAAAGAAATGAGCTTGAAAATAAAAGAAAAGTTGAGAGATCCCTTATGAAAATTCGACAAGCTGACGACATCGCTTAAAATTTCATAAAATATTTTTATGAGAGAAAAACATGGGTGTATCATAATTATTATATAATATGGAAATTAATGGGGATATGAAATTATATATACCAACATAATCCAATTGAATTAAAAAATAATAACAAAAAAATGAAAAGCTCAAAAAAGAGAAGGGAGGTAGATTCCATTACCTTGTAAAGTAACTCCTAAAACATGAATGTTGGGAGCTTGGGGGCTTGGTTACACCATTGGAGCACTACAATGGAGGTAAAAAAACCAGATATTAGAGTATTATGGATTTTTAATGACATAAAATGATGGAATTAGTGGGTATTTATAGTAATGGAGATAATTTTTTAATTAATTTTAAAGGACACCTCATTAGTGGCTTTTTGAAAACCCATGGGCTTTCCTTTAGTATTTTCACATGGTATTAGCTACTTAGGACACCTAATATCATATTTTTCAATGCTCAAGTCTAACATAATTTTATATTAATTATTACATCATTATGATTTCATTAAGCATACTGAAAACTAAAAACTGTATTTTTACTATTCACCAAAAATTCAATAATTTTTAAAAAATCCTAAAAATTCACCCTAACCATTTTTGATATTTATATTTGAAAAATTAAATCCATTTTTTTAAATATTTTTCTAAATATTTTTAATTTAATTTTTAAATAAAATCATAATTTATTCAAAAAAACAACATTAAAAATATAACTCATTTTATAACACCTTGAAAAATTAATCAAGGTCCCATAAAATTATCTTATAACCATAAGAAAATAAAGTAAAAATTTATGATTAAATTTTATGAAAATACATTTCCATTTTAAATTATTAAATTAATCATAAAATTTTAAATAAAATATTTATGACATACAAAAATACCAATACTTATAGTGTGATTATTTTTTCACATTTAAGATTTCAAAATTGTATTTATACATTCATGGGTGAATTTTTTATTTTTTTTGGCTGATTTTTTATTCATTACTATTAATTACTATTCATAAACTTATGTTAGTATTCATAAGGGTATGTTACAATTCATCAAAAATTATGTTTGTCTTATCAGACTCAAAATATCTTACCGGACACAACCGTGCATGTCATTTTTTCAAAATTCAAAATAGAGAAGTGACAATATTATGCTTAAAGGTCATATAATACTTAGTAGCTCATTGTGTTGTAATTTCATGTGATTATATGACATTATTATAAGAGGCAAATTTCCATTGATAAAACATTAGATCATTACATTATCCCGCTTATGAAATTTCAACCTTGAAATTTTCATTTTACATTTTAATCTATAAATAGGTGCGGGTACTTTTCCTTCATTGCCTCCTCTAGTTCCCATGTTTCCTCTTCATACTTATAGTTTTTCCATAGTACTTTGAACAGTTGAGTAGTCCTGTTACATAAAACTTTATCACTATGATCCAAGATCTTGAATGGATGATCCTTTTAAGAATTCTCCAACTACACCACCTTTGAAGAGAGTACATGTGAAGGGTATGGTATATGATTTATTAAGAGGGATACATGAAAGACATCATGCACTTTGGACATAGTAGGTGGAAGTACTAGTAGATAGGCCACAACCCCAACACAATCAAGAATCACGAAGGGGACGATGTAACTAAGAGTTATATTTCCTTTCTTCCCAAACCTCATTACCTTCTTCCATTGACATATGTGTAGAAAGACTGTATTTTAAACTTTGAACCCATGGCCTTGTCGATGATTATCAACAAAACTCTTTTGTCTACTTTGGGATGCTTTTATGTGTTGATTAATGGTTTTCACATTCTCCACCATTTCTTTGACCATTTTAGGTCCTAGCAGCTTACGATCACTAACTTCATCCCAACATGTCATTGTTGTTCACCTTTTCCCATAAAGGGCTTCATATGGTTCCATTTGGATGCTCGAGTGGAAACTATTGTTATAGGAGAATTTAACCAGTGGAAGATTTTGGTACCATCCTCCTTTTATGTCCATAGAATATTCTCTCAACATATCTTCCAGTGTCTGAATAGTTCACTCAGATTGGCCATCAGTTTTCGGATGATAGGTTGTACTGAATTTCAGTTCAGTTCTTAGATCATGTTGGAGACATTTCTAGTACTTCGAGGTGAATCTCAGATCTTGATCAGATATAATAGATAGTGTTACTCAATGAAGCCTTACCAAATATTTGATATATATATATAGATTTTGATCCAGTGATAAGTCCTCTCAAATCATGATAATGTGAGATGTCTTTGTAAGACAATTCATAATAACCCATATAGCATTATTTCCTCTCGATGACCTTGGAAGTCCAGTGACAAATTCTATGGTGATTTTCTCCCACTTCCATGTTGATATGGGTAGTGGTTGATTTATCCCTATATACTTCTATATTTTATCTTTCACTTGTTGATATACCAAGCACTTTGATGTATATACAGCAATCTTCTTCTTCATATTGTCCCACCAAAAGTTCTCTTGAAGATCTCGATACATCTTTATGCTCCCTAGGTAGATAAAGAAGGTTGAGCTATGTAGGTCATTAAAAAACCCCTTATTTACCTCTGGATTGTATGGAACACATAATTTCAACCTAAATCTTACAACTCCTTCCTAATCAATCATAAACTCATAGGATTTCCCATTTTTAATGGCTTCCACCCTTTTTGAATTTCCACATCTTTTCTTTGAGCATCAATTATTTTATCTAAAAGGTATGGTTGAGAAATAATTTGAGAAAGGATTGATGATGTTACTCCCTTAATTATTCCCATGTATATCCTATGCAAATATAAGAATATTTTATCCTTTTAAATTATCATCATTGATAAAGATGTAGGATCCTTTCTACTTAGAGAAACTTCCACCTTGTTTTCCCTACCAGGATGGTAGTGGATTGAGCAGTCATAATCCTTGATGAGATCTATCCATCTTCACTGGTTCATATTAATCTCTTTTTGTGTGAATATATATTTGAGGCTCTTGTAATCCGTATATATCTCACACTTCTCCCCATAGAGATAATTCTGCCATATTTTTAATTCAATGATCACAGCCACTAACTCTAGATCATGTGTAGTATATTTTTTCTCATGGATTTTCATCTTCCTTTAGGCGTAGGCTATCTCTTTATCAGTTTCCCTAATAATACAACCTAATCCCTTCTTAGAAGAATCAATATACACAACAAAGAGTTCTCCACTTACTAGGAGTGTGAGTACGGGCATAGTGATTAGCCTCTTTTTAATCTCCTCAAAACAGTCTTCACATTCATGATTCCAAACAAAAATTACTCCCTCCCATGTCAGCTTGGAAATTCGGTTTGAAAATCGTGAAACTTTCTTCACAAATCGTCGATAATACTCAAATTGACCCAAAAAGTTGTGTATCTCTATTACAGATATTGGTCTCGGCCACTCTTCAATTGCCTTTGTATCAGAAGGGTCCACTGATATCCCTTTTCTGGTGATAACATGCCCCAAGAATGATACATCCTCCATAAAAGACTCACATTTGTTATAATTTTCATACATCTTCTCCCTTCTCAAAGTCTAACATTATGTTCAAATACGCCTCATGTTCCTCCTTTCTCTTGTAGTGTATCATAATATCATCGATAAAGACTACCAAAAAATTTTCGAGGTAATATCTAAAGACTATTCATTAAATCCATGATAATTTATGGTGAATTAGTGAGTCTGAGTGGTATCATAATGAACTCATAGAGTCTATAGCTTGTTCGAAATATAGTCTTGGGAATATCTTCCTTCCTCACCATTAATTTGTGATATCCCGACCAAAGGTCCACCTTAGAAAAATAATTGGCCCCACGAAGTTGATCATACAAGTCATCTATATATGGTAGGGGATAATTGTTCTTTATCAAGATTTTATTGAGCTCACGATAATAAATTCAGAGGTTCATTGATCAATCCTTATTATTTAAGAACAGTACTGGCGCACCCCATGGTGAAGCACGCGGATGTATAAAACCCCTCTCCAAATTATCCTGTAACTACTTCTTCATCTCTTCTAGATCTATTGTGGCCATTCTATAAGGTGTATTTGATATAGGAAGATATCTAGGAATAATATCAATTGATAACTCAACCTCTTGATCAGTAGGAAGACTAGGAAACTCGTCAGGAAATACATTAGTATAATCCCTCACAATGGGCATGTCTTCAAGCATGATTCTCTCCTTTGTATCAATAATTTGAGATAGATATGCTTGCTGATAAGGAATTAATATCCACACTTGATATAATTATTCTAAAATAGATTCATATTCCTCCTTACACTTGTATTGAATTATAAGATGCTTTGGGATGTGAAGAGTGATCTCCCTTTCCCAACAGTTAATGTTGGCTTGGAATAAAGATAGCCAATCGATGCCCAAGATAACATTGAACTCCCCTAAAGGAAGTATTAATAGACTTTTTGGGACTTTCAGTCCACAAACATTAACCTCATAGGAGTTATAAACCATGGAAATAATAATTTTCCCATTATTTATTCTCATAGATAACATATCCTCCAAATTTTGAGGTGGTGTTGAAATATTTCTACTAAATTTGAAAGATATGAAAAAATGCATAGAACCAGAATCAACTAGTTTGTTTGCTATTCTTGATTGAATAACCTGCATACCTATCACCACATCATTTTCTATCTCCACATAATCATTAGTGATAGAATAATACCTTTCTTGTTTCCTTAGAGGTTGGTGGTGATTTCCTCTAACAACCCTTGGCTTAGGGAAATTTTTCGCATAATTATCATTTTCTTTGTAGTTGTATAACTGCACCACATGATGATATTTTATCTGAACCTTCCTTTATTCTTCCAAATTAGTTGGATTTTTCATATCCCTTAAGTAGTATTTAGAATGATGTCCCATCTTTCCAAATTTGAAGAAATTCCTGGTTCCCTTTAGATAGCTCCCAGAATGCTTTTTCACGCAATTTTTACATGTGGGGTGATCGGGATTTTTTCAACCATGGAATTTATTTGCGGAACTACCCACAATGGATTCCATTTTCCTATTTTTTTCACTATGCCCATGATACCACTGGGAGTCTTTGATCTCCATTTCAACCTTAAGGAAAAAAATGGACAATCTATTCATATCTTTCAATGTCTTGAATCAAAAAAATGATAGACACATCTTTATTCCACTAAAGAAGTGATCCAACATTCATTCAGTGTTCATGACAAAGCCATAGGCACACCTTGAAATCCTTGTAAAGTCTCTTCATAGGCCCAAATGGACTCATCTTCCTTCTATTTGAGTCTAAGGAAGTCTCTTTCCATCTTGAGACTGAGGGTTCAGGGAAAATATTTATTGAAAAAAATATATTGAATTCATCCAAATACAAGGAATCAATTTCCTCCTGGGGAATCGTATTCTTGATCAGTGTCCACCACTAATCAGCTTCCTCATCAAAACAATAGACTTCCAGTATGCATTTCTCTTCTTATAGGCACTAGAAGATAGAGAATATCTTTTCAATGGAGTTAATCCACTTTTTCATGAGGAGGAGATTAGAAGATTCACTAAACATGGGAGGCATTTTCCACATGAAGGATTCAATGACAGCTTTCTCTTTCCTTGGAGGAGGAGGTTGTTCCACATGATTCAATTTATGATTCATAACTTGATCTAGCTGAGCAAGTATGGTCATGATGTTTTGAGCACACATTCTCATCATATCAGGCATATCATTTGGGAAATCTTCACAATCCCTATCACGTTAATTGTTGGCACGTGTTCTTCTATTTCCCTCCATTAGCTAAGAAAAAGAACATACAATTAGAGGGCTTGAATAATAAGTTATTGAGCAGAAAAAGGAAACTTTGAACATAAAGGGATACACTTTTAAAGGATAAGTACATCCTAAATTTTTATTCCTTAGGCTTAAATATAGGTTATCCGTGATCTATTTATTAACTTATATTATTATGGGATTTTTTTCATTCCCTTAGTAATGATTTTTTCCAATCTTATGAATTTACCAAGTCATATACCCTAGCAGTATCAATCCAAGAGTACATAAAGGCACGTTATCATGCACCAGTTCCTATTCAGGTCTAGCTCAAAACAGTGTTATCAGGTTTTACCCCTAGATACATCTATTCCAGATCCAGCTCTACCTATTTGTATCCAAATAGGGATGTATTTTCTTGATAAACTACTAACTTTATACTTACCGAAATTGAGGAGTGTTTTATTTTACTTAGTCTCATCCTTAATGTTTTTAATAAAGTTCTCTATTATTAATCTCCAAAAATAACTAGTCCATGCTTTGATAACAACTATAGTGACCCTAGCCTTTTACATATAACATTACTTGATTTTAAGCATAATTATACATTAGAGCACAAGACAATGATCATAATGTCTAGTGTCTTGGATGACGAGGTACATAAGACTGAAAACATAGAACTAAAAAAATTCTTTATTTAATCTTCATAAAGATATCCTAACTTCCTTTTATCCCTTACATCTGTATAGGGTACCCTAGGTATCACATGAATTAAAGGATGAGCTAAAAGTCTAGTAAGGAAATAAAAATAATAATATGGATTTAGCACAAGGGTTAGAGATCCTGACATAATGATATAAAATAGAATATAGAATCATAAAATATTATCATAGGATAATATAATAATGAATTAATTGTAATGTGGAAGAAACATAAATCATGACTGCATCATGGTTCAAGGATCATTGCACATAGAAGAGTACAAGTCAAGGTTAACCACCAAGACAGTTGCACATGGTAGCACGCATCAAGGATAACCGCCAAGAATATTGCACATAATGTCTCATGATACTAAACTTTAACCAATTAATTATAACTATATTTGGGAGTAACCATATTAACATGTTCATGAATATTACTTCCATATAAATAATCATACATAATCAATCATACATAACATAATGGAATCCATAAAGAGAAATGGGTATCACATTCATGTCATAAAGCATAATGAATGGGTGTATCATAAAAGTGTCCATGAGATAAATTAATTAATACATAAATGGATATTAATAAGTTAAAATAGTCATATATCATGGTAGGTTATGTCAACTAGAAGTTATAACTTGTAATAATATTATTTAGAAAATTCTTAGCTTAAAAACATTTTAGTGCGGTTTTGAAGAAAATATTAAAGAGCATTTAAAATCAAAAAGGGAATAATGTTTTATAAAAAACCATAAGTGAAAAAAGAAGGTTTTTATAATAAAAATACTGATTTTATAAAAATAGTGGTGTCTTAAAACAAATTTTAGAGTGCACTTGAAATTGGGTAATAATTTGGGAAGTTCCCTTAAAATGAGTTTGGTTATTATGAAGTATCGTGGAGGGAAACAGATAAAATTTTGTATATCCCCAAAATTGAATGAGGTATAGATCTTGAAATATGTGTTTGGAGAATATAAACAGAATTTATAAGTTTTAAATAAAAATAAAATACATGTTCATTTGGGTAAAAAGAAATATATAGCAACCCAAAGGAATTAAGGTGGTTCGGGTAGAATCTCTTATAGAATATCAGCATGGTATCAAGTGTACTTAGGAGGTCTTAACAAGATAGAAAGGGTTTTATAATCTTTTATAAATAATGAGAAAATTATTAGGAATGTTTTAAATCATACCCTAAAATTAGTAATTATACGTAAAAAATCATAACATAGAGGATATTCTGGAATAAAAGTGAAATAGAGGGGATCCCTTACCTTAAGTCTGATGGTGTTCTCCACTTGATATTAATGACTTAATAATATAATTATGTTCAATAATTAATAATTAAAAAACCTATTTTACATTTAAATGATTTAGTGTAGCCTTTTTAAGTTCATTAATAACATTTTTGATTGGTTATGAAGTTCAATTTCATTGTATGGGTCTATTTGTTTCCTTGGTTTTAATGATCAGTTCACTTATATTCATGTTCGGATACACATGTATGATGAAATTGGTTGTCTAGAAGTGAAGTTATATGTTATTAGTGAAAATATAAAAGGTTACATGGTTTTAAATTCTATTTACTTACTTGTCGTGAAGATGAATCATTATATAAATTATTTAATGATAATTGTTTGGGTTAATTGGCAATTTTTGAACACAACGAACTCTTTTTTCTTTATAAATCAAAACCATGTGTACAAAAAGATTCCAGAACCATAGATGAGACATAAAACATATATTATAGTCTGTTTCAACTATAAGAATAATTTCATGACTAGAATTGAAAATGGTAATATAAATTGGATTATCCATCATCCTTGAATGTGGTAAATTGGAACAATTCCAATGGTGTTTTCATTTTTAGTATGAAAGAAAGGGAAATGAGATATGATAAATAATTATTAATTTATCGTGAAAAAATTATAGTACATGTAAGGTAATGGATTCATCATAAAATTTTGATGAAAATAGTTGAAGAAAGAAAAAGAAAATAAATGAATTTGAAAATAAAAGAAAAGTTGACAGATCCCTTACAAAACTTCGGCAGCCTAACAGCGTCACTTAAAATTTCATAAAATAATTTTATGAGAGAAAAAAGGTTTATCTAATCATTATTATATAATATGGACAATAATAGGGATATTAAATGATATATCCCAACATAATGCAATTTAAATTAAAAATAATAACATAAAATGAAATCTCGAAAAAGAGAAGGGAGGTAGATTCCCTTACCATGTAGAGTAACTCCAAAAACATGAAGGTTAGGATCTTAGGAAATTAAGTAAAAAAATTTAGGACTCCTAGGAAGGTAAATAATATCATATAATTCAGTATTATTGATTTTTAATGAACTAAAAACAAAGAATAGGTGGGTATTTATAGTACAAGAGAGATATTTGTTTATTAATTTTAAATAACACTTCATTAGTGGTTTTTGCAAAACCATGGGGTTGCCCATGGTATTAGCCACTTGGGAAACCTCATATAATAAGTTAATATAAACAAGTTAACCAGAATTTTATATCAATTATTACATCATGATTGTTTCATTAAACATACCAAAAGCTCAAAACTATATTTTTACTATTAAAAAAAATCAAGTATTTTAGAAAAATCCCAAAAAATCACCCTTGCCATTTTTTGATGTGTAGAATTCAGAAATTAAATCAATTTTTTTTGAAAAAAATTTTCTAAATATTTTAAATTTAATTTTCAAATAAAATCATAATTTATTCAAAAAACAATATCAAAACTATAACTCGTTTTATAACACATTTAAAAATTAATCAAGGTCCTATAAAATTATCTTACAACCACAAGACAATAAAGTAACAGTTTATGATGAAATTTTATAAAAATAAAATTCCATTTTAAATTATTAAATTAATAATAAAATTATAAATAAAATATTTATGACATAAAAAAATATCAATACTTATACTATGATCGATTTTTCACTTTTAAGATGTCTAAATTGTATTTATACATTCGTGGGTGAAGTTTCTATTTTTTTCCAATTTTCAATTCATTTTTATTCGTAAAGGTATGTTACTATTTATATAGGTATTTTACTATTCATAAAAAATTAGGGTTATCTTATCAGACTCTAAATACCTTACCGAACGCAACCGTTCATGTCATTTTTTCAAAAATCAAAACACAAAAGTGGCAATATTATGTTTAAAGGTCACATGGTAATTAGTACTTCATTGTATTGTAATTTCATGGGATTATATGACATAATTATAATAGGAAAATTTACATTGATAAAACATTGGGTCATTACATAAACTCTTGAGAGGTTATATTTCATTCTATGTTTCATTTTCTTTGTCATACATGCTATCGAATCAAAGTTTCTCTTTTAGAATTTTCAGGGTGTTACATTCTCCCCACTATAAATAAATTGTGTCCTCACAATATAAACTTAATCATGGTGGTCAATGGTTTGATACTTGGAAATTATTTTGTTGAAAACCCCACAATCATATAATATTTCAAAAAATATCCTCTTAATAAGAGTGACTGAAAATTACCAAGGTCACATGGAACAACAAATAACTAGGTTTCTAAGTAAGAGAACATTTGTGGAAAGTGAAAATATGGACCTTGAGGAAAATAATAAATAATTATTTGGGTTATTAATTTCATCAATCACAAAAAAAAGTAAATGGTCAATGGAAATTTGAGGGCCTAAAATCCATAAATCCTTGATGATTTAAAATACCATCATCATAGAAAAAAATTATGGTATTAGGATAAAATTTTATTTTTTCCATTTCCCTAATGTTGAGTAATTATTTTACTAACTATGAAAAAAAAGGAACTATGAATACTTAATACATTTAAAATTCACATGAACAATTATATCTCTAGGATATTCTTCAATCAAATTATATTTCATCAATAAATTAACATTGATTCCTAAAGAACTAAAATACACTTTTAACATATGTTAAGGCCCATAAAATAGTGGCATGTCTGACTATTTGTATATAACTATTATCCAATGAAAATATGGTTTTTACATTAATATAAAAACCTATAAGATTAACATTATTAGCTCATCAAGAAAATTTATTCATCAAATTATTTAACTACAAACAATGACAAATTACCAAAGACATCCAGTAAGCCTGTGGTAGGTATGAAACCCTTATCATTCTTCGGTCATGGGTTCATGCCCCACCTCCTTATTGGATATCTTTTATCTAAAATAATATTAATATTATTATGATAATTTTCCCAAAATATAATGGAAATCCTTGAAATTTAATCATTAATTACGATTTTTTCTATAGTTTTCAATACAACTTATTTGTTTATACATATTCTAACAATCATATTTGACTATTAATATGATGTTATTACTGATTATATAAACCATAAATGTTTTTAATACCATTAAACTCATGTATATAAAATGTAAATTCATTATTCATAAAATAGGATTTCCACTAGATCATATACTTTCAATAAATATTTTCCAAAATGTCCTTACTATTGGTAGACATTAATTATATAAAACCTAAAAGAGAAGTTTAGGTCATAGAACATATTATTATACTCAATATAACAATCCCATTATGGTATCTGTCACTATTAAGATAATGAAAACTTATGTTCTTCTAAAATTTTTAACAATCCTTAGATGATTCAAGATTCTTATATCTAAAATTTTAATCGTAAAATTACATCTATAATTTAACTCTGGAATCCCAATATATAATTCAACCATTTTATTTCAACATAAGACATTCCTTGTTTAGTGGTTTATCCTAGATAATCTATTTTTAGTATCTAACAAAATCCTACATAATTATTTGTAAATAAAATGGATATTATACTAATCATGTCCCCCAGGATTGTCAAACCAAGTGCATAATAAGTCATTTTTTCATGTATAAGACTAGCTCAAGTCAATAATGACACACCTTTTCAGTGTTTTTACCACTAGGTACATCTATGTCAGAACCACGTCCACTTTTAGTATCCAGATAAGGATATATTTCTAGGAAGACCCACATAATTCCCACTTTACAAAACTTCTAGGATGTTCTTCTATATATATTCTCAAATTATAACATAGGGTTATGTTCACTAATCTATGTTTTCCTAAATATATTTCCAAGGGTTTCTACTAAACCTCACTTTGATACCAACTATAGAGACCCAAACCTAGTTAGACCAGATCCAGTGTGTACTACCATTACATTAACTTGATTACATGGAATCAAATCCCAATAGGTCATAGAGTTTATTAGTCTTTGTAAACTGGATATATATATGAGTCTTACATTAGAACATAATACACTAATTAAGAAATAATTTTTTAGGATAAATTTATTCCATCTATGATATCCTTTCATATCATTATTTGTATACTTCAAGGAATATTGGGTAATTAAATAAAATATGGTAGTTCTCAGGTTCTCATTAAGGGTTTATTATAGAATATACAATAATTAACCAATGAGAATAATCAATATGGAAAGTTAATAATTGGAGAACATACCACGTAATCAATAATATGAGAAGGAATACCATAAACAATATGGAAAGGTATGTAACTGAAAAAAAAAATACAATTTAAATAACTAGATAAGGAATAATCAATATAGAAATGTAAAAAACATAAACAAATTCCATTTAATCAATAAAATGATAATGAAATGCATCCCTAGATATGTTAAAGAAAAAAAATATTATGGATAATGATATTTCCTAAATTATAAATAAATGAAAGGATTAATTATTTGACATCATATATCAAGAACATGAACCACTATAATGTAAAGATCTATCCTCAAAATTGATTAATTATGTGGGTAGAAACATGTATATTCTTCTTGGAATCAAACTACAATGGTTTATCTCCAATTTATTTCATCTAATGAGACTACTGACACATATTGGGGCTTTCATTTATAGGTCCTAAACCCATATAGATTACAATAAATGGTCCCCAACTTGTCTCTTGAATGACTAAATAATTCCTCATATATTGAATAATTAATCTAATTCAAAAACAACGTGCCCTATCAAATAAACGTATTGAATAAAGAATGAAAATTTGTCAATATTTCCATATAAATTCAAATAAATTTAATTTTAAACACCATATATAAAAATGGAATTCTATTTAGTAAATGGTCATATTAAAGATAAATGATATTGGTAACTAGGGGAAAGTAAATGTTCAATGATCATAGGATATTGAATTTTTCAAGGGGTATAAATGAAATTAAGGAAGTGAATATACATACTACCCTTGAAAAACTAAATCATAAACCAAACTGATGAAGAATATGGATGGTATCAATACAACATATCCCAAGTGGATTTAAAAATAAAGGGTTATTGTTGTTGATGGATGAAATATTTTAAAAAGATATTTTAAAAACATTCTTGAGGAAAATATTTGTTTTATTAAAAAGATAATTTAAAAATCCCTTACATTGAAAATAACATTTCAAAATAATTTCTTCAAAAATTACCCTTTTAAACTTGAAACAAAATATTTGAAGAAATTATGGGTGATAAATTTGTACATTTATACAAGGTAAAAACAATATTACTTTTTCATAGAAGAAAGGATAGAAAAGTACATTGTTCATAATGATAAAACAATATTCCTTTAAACAAATTTCTAAATGTAAAAAATTATAAAAATTTATTTAATAAATACTTTTTTAAAGGTTAATAATATTTGAAATCCTTTTTATAAAACTTGGTTTTTAGAATAAAACGTGTTCCATGAAAAAAGAGAAAAATAAAGTTTGGTTTTCTTGAAAACAAATTATAAAAAAAATTAAGTAAAAAACATTAAAAGAATTGTACTATTATATGGAAATATTAATGACTAACCAGAGGATAATAAAATTAAAGGATTCATTAAACAATGATCCAATAATTTCCTCTTACGGAAATTCATGTGTAAAAAATACTAAACAAAATGGGATTGTGAAGTACAAACTTGAAAAGACTGTAATGTTGTTGAGATAATAAATAAGTAAATATATTCTTTGTTTCAAATTTAAATCCACATAAAATTTTGAAATAAAAAATATACATAACAACGTGATTAAGAACATAGTCATAGAATATTAACAATAATAAGGATGTAATATAACAAAAAGAAAAGAAATTGGGTTTTAAAATTATTTCCACTTGGTAATGCTTAATTCAAATCCTATTAGATGAACTAATTAAAAATAAAACTCAAAAAATCATAAAGAATGAATTAATCATGATTATACATGTAAAATTATCTGTATGTATACTATATATATGAAATTAGTTTCATGATAATAAATTTTTTCTCAAATATTGGAAATTGAGATAAGGTCCCTTACTACTAGGTAACTTTTGAATTATAATCCCTATGAAATAAATAATTTTAATTGAAACACTAAATAAAAGGATGATAAATTTATTCATGATATAACATAAAATATGGGTGTTATATATACCACATTAAACAAATAAGTTGGGAAAATATTATATGCCTCTTGGAATGAAATGTAAGCCAAGAATCCCTTACATTTCATTTCATTTTGGATGAACACCCTTTAACCACATGTATAAGGGTTTTAAAAATTCTAATAAACTAAAAAACACATAATCATATTTATAATTTCATATATTAACTTATTATAATATCTTATTACACATTTGTTAATAATATTTTATTATTTTCTCTATTTTAGGTGCTAATTGCCTAGTTTTTCAGACATGTTTTAACTTTTTATTTTTTATTATTAAATAGATAATGATTCCAACATCAATGGAATGAAAACCATAATTTAAAAAAATCATATTTATTTATTATTCTTATATTTATAATAATCCAAAATATTTGGATATTTTAAAGTAAATTCACCATTCATAGAGATGGTGGGTTATACGTAAGCATGAACGCTACTTCCATTTCCTCATCATATTTTAGAAGATTGAAAATTTAGTGATATATATGAATGTTATAATTATATAATCATAATTATTTTATATATGTCACTTAATGTTATTAAAACCATCCTTAATATATTTCATGTATGGTGTGAACGAATCACATCGCTTTGAGGATGTAGCGGTCGACACATCCACAAACGATGTTATTATATTTACAGAAAATAAAATTTAGGATTGTATGTGTTATATAATAATTATAATAGTATTAAGACAACATTAATATCATCTATATTATATAAAAACTTTATTTCCATCAAAATTCTCAACCATGAATATTGGTAAAGGAAAATTAATGACACCATTTCATGACGTGGTAGTTCACCGTACATAAATGGTATGTTTGTTACCCATTTGATAGAAGTGTGTGTTGGTGTTGGTATAAACCTTAACATAGAAAACTATCATTATATTTTGTATACTGATGTTATTATCAAATAATATAGTGATAAGAAATTATTTTATGGAGAAACAAATAATTTATTAATTCACAATAAAGAGTGTTACCACTTTTTTGGGTAACTCCTTTTTGGTTTCCACTAAAATGATTTCATGGTTTGATTTATGAAAAATGGGAGGCTTCTAATATGAGGGGAGGTATGTTGGTAGATTATTTTGTTTGGGGTTTAATGATCCAAAATGCTTTAGAGGTGTCAATAAGTGGAAGGGGTGAGTGTCATTTTATAGTGGAGGAGGAGTGGCACTCTTATAAATCATCAAAAGGGGATTTCCACCCATGTTTTTTCCATTTAATATGCTCCAATAATGAACCAAAATCGATAAATGGAAGTATAGGGTATAAATATGGCCATGATATGGCTTTTGGACAAGTTTCTAAGTCATTTTTACCTTTATGTTTAAGGTTTAGTCCTTAGTTATGCAAAATTTTCTCTTATAGAACTCTAAAAACTAACATTATGACATTTACATGGAATGTAATCCATTTTCACATAATTTAATCCAATTGTTCTATATATATTTAAAAAACATCTCTTTTTTAATTGAAAATATGATTTTCTACAAACACATTGTATACTGGTTACATGGCATGTAAACCATTCATGCATTCTACCCGGTTCACATATTCTGCCTAAAAACCCTTAAATGGCATATAATAAAATTATTCAATGTGTAAGTTCTCATCGGTCAGTAGAAATTCAAGGTTTTATGTTTTAATATTCTAAAAAAAATTATTACTTCACCATTACAAGTATCCTCCCAATTCCAAGGCGAACCATACTCACTCATCGAAAAAATGAAACAAAAAAAGGGAAAAATTACCTGACTGAATGGTAAGGGGGTGTAACAATATCCACATCATAGAATATTCTTTCCCTAGAGAGAGATAAATATCCTACATTTGAAAAGAGATAATTTCAATTATTCTTCATAAATGAATCCCTCTCCCATATCTCATTGTGATATTATCTGAAATTCCATAGTACCTGGACCAAGGGGGTCATTTTACCATACAATACCTTATCCTGGTGATCCATATTCAGAACTAGCTACTCAACCATAGTGTTCTCGAGCTCAATATCAACATCATCCCATCTAATCGCATTGGAAGGATCTATTATATACATCCTCAACTAGGAAACATGAATCACATCATGTATAGAAGTTAATCATGGTGGTATAAGCGTCTGATTGGACAACCTCCTCAGTATCTTAGTTATTTAAAAGGTTCATACAAAACTCAGTTCCAACTTAACCTTCTTACCCAACTGATGATTTCTCAAGAGAGGTGATACTTTTAGAATTACAACATCACCAACCTCAAACTCCCACATCGGACTCCGAAGGTCATTATAAAAGTTTTTGATGACTCTATGATGTGATCAAATAAATATCGATAAACTACCCCATCTCTATAATCTCCTGAAAAAAACTCAGCCAAACCAAGTATTGCTCTCCCAAATCTAACCACCACAAGGGATGTTGACATATAAACCTATAGAAATCCTCAAAGGTCTGTCCTGATCAATTAGTAATGACTATTATTATGTGAAATATAGATCAAAGGAAAATGCATTTCCCATGATCTAGTGAAATCAAGAACAGAAGACCAGATCATATCCTCAATAACCTAGATAGCCCTCTCTATATTTCAATTAGTATGTGGATGATAATCTATTCTTTATTTCAATAGGAAATTCATTGCCTCTTAAAAAACTTTCCAGAATATAGCTATGAACCTATATTCCCTATTAGAAAAAACTAAATAGGGATCCACCCTGAAGTCTCATAATATATTGGATATAAAATTACCCATGATGTTCCACTTTCTTCATTTCCATTATTGGTAACAAATGCACTGATTTAGTGATTCTTTTAATAATAACCCAAATCATATCATTTCTACTAGGTTTCTACGGTAAAAAAATGACGAATTCTACTGAGATATCATCCCACTTCCATACTAGAATGTGTAAATGTTGAAAAAAATATGTAGGTATCTCTTGTTCTACTTTAACACTTTGACAAGTGAAACGCTTGACTTGAAAGTTAATATTTTTATTAAAAACAATAATCCCAATACAAGGAAAGAAGTCACGGGGGTCTAAAGTAATGCAACCCCATGGCATCATTTTTGAAAAACTTCAAACCTTTAGTAGGAAAGGAACCCAAAGATGAGAAGGAATAAAAAGTATTGTTTGATGTTGTCGTAGATGCCATAAAGTCCGCCACCATGTTGCCCTCCCTCCAAGTATGAGAGATCTCTGTGCACTCCCCTATAACAACCTGACATCGCCTAAATATATAAATAATGCTCCATGGTACCTTGCCTCTATTTTACAGCACATTGAACAGCACCAAGGAATCAATTTCCACCGAAGACACCACCAAATTCCTGCACACACACATCTGCAAACCTGATTCCATAGCACGACTAAAGCACATCGCCTCCCCCAAAAGAAGCAGAAAAACCTGCATATACAGAGATGGTTTGGTCACTCATGACACCCCCTCCCCGTATCTCCGCTCTGATGAGCGAGCCATCGACATTAAGTTTCAAACCCTGTGTCGGTGCCCGCCACCTCACACACTGCCAAAGACCAGGAAGGTCGGCCCGATGGTCTTCAACGCACCCAGAAGTAATGGCATTCCTGGAGGTAGAAGATTTGCAATTCATCCATATCCTAAGAAGGTACAGCACTGTGTTTTTTAATCTGAAATGAATATTGACCTGAGAAACTGAGCCTTTACTATGGCGCTTGTTATTCCGAGCCTGCCATATAGTCCAGCACCAAGCAGTGAGAATGATCACCCTTGATTTCCTTTCATCACTATGGTTTTCAGCTCCCCTAAACCAGGAATTAAGAAAATCCTCTGAGTTTCCATCATATCCATTACATCCAAAAAAGTCCCCAAAGGTTTTCCAGACCCCCCCTTTCGCATTCACTATCATAAAAGAGATTCCCCACAGATTTTGTGCACAGAGACCTGCAACACCAGCACCAGGAAACCGTTGGGATCCCCATTAGTTGAAGATTAGCATATGTTGGAAGAGCCTTGTGTCTCACTCTCCACATCAAAAAATTTAATTTGGAAGGGATCACTTTGCACCACAGAGTCTCCCCCCATCGATCGACGTTCACCACCTCCCTCGTCAATATATCAAAGTCTTTGATGGTGAAAGCACCCGATGAGGTACCTGTAAAAAATAACCATTCATCATCATCATTTAAAGCTATAGAGTTAAACAGCTCCATTTTCTCGTCATCAAGGATGGCCTTGAGGAACCTCATATGGCAGGAAGCTTCTTTGAAGGTGATATCTAGAGCCGGGCAACCTAGGAACCACAGCCTCCCTGCCCCCTAATCCTGCTCCCAGAAGTTTATGCCCCCCCCCCCCCCTTCCGATGGTCCACCGAGAATGTTGTTGCAGAGTTTCCATATGCAGTAGAACCAGGTTCCATATCTTTGAAGGTTTCCTTCTAATTCTAGTCCCATTAAGGTCGTGTAGGTTCTTCATTGTTCTACCCCATAGATTTTGGTTTTCTAGGACCTCCCAAGCGAGCTTGGCATGCAGTCCTTGAATGGTTGAGGACAAGCTCCTTAAATTAATTCCCATTCTGAGAGGGGTCTGGACAACCGTTTACCTGAAGCCCAATGATAAGAGACTTCTGTCTGCCCATACCATATAAAGGACACCATTATTCTATCCAGGTTTGAAATCACAGTTTTCGGAACCATTAAGGTAGACAAAACATGCATCGTCGTGGAGACCAACACACAGTTAACCAGGGTGATACGGCCTCCAAAGGATAAAAACCTGTTTTTCCAGTTTTGAATGCATCTAGTAAGTTTGATTATGAGCTTATCAAAATGATTCACCTTGAGGAAATATGGGATAACTAGTGCTCTAAGGTAATCCATGGGAAAAATCCCCTTATTCATATTCAACCTGGCTCTTAAGTCTCGATCCCTCCTCGGAGAGGCACTCCTTGCTGTGAAGAAGAGGATCTTGTCGTAATTTACCACTTGTCCACTCCACTTGAAATATTCCTTAAGAACCCTCTTCAACCCCTTCACTAATCTACTAATACCATTAATAAACATGACTGTATCATCGGAAAACATCAAGTGTGAGAAGCCTCTCACGGTATGCCTGTTAGGATTGGGAAGTATTTGCCCTGTGTCGATTCCCTTATTGATGTAGTAGCTAAAGGCATTTTGAGAAATAATAAAGATGTTGGGAGACAAAGGATCCCCTTGTTTGAGACCCTGGAAGGCCTTGAAGAATCCAATTTATTTAACCAAGTGAGACACTATAATAAAAGATATGAAACTAATAGCCTCATCCCTAGCCACCAATACTGACATCTCAAATTGTGGTACATCTTTGTATCCTTAGGGTTCACCAACCAACATGAATAGTGTGAACTATATAAAAACTCTTTTCATAAGGAAAATGGAACAACCTACCTACTACAAAAACACAAATCTTCCTGGGAGACTAAGAAAACTCACATGCGGTCTCCCCACTATTTCAAATTTTTCTTAAGCATCAGCACTCAGTGTTTTTTCTATTCAAGTTGAATTCACAAAAAAAATATCAGTAAAAATTAATAAAAGATAAGAACACCATCCCACCAAACTACTTTAATCCCAAGATAATCTTACAAAAAAACTCATCAGATACCTTTTTTCAATTACTTTCATCAAGGATTGTGTCAGTAATTTTCTGGTTAATGTATAGACCACAAAATTTATTTTCTAATGGGTATATGTGATATAAAAAACGAGGGTCTGATGATATTCAACCCATAATTTCTATTATAAGTTCATATATCTCTCAGTAACAAATATATTTTAGGATATTAGGTACTAAATATACCATAAATATTCCCCTAAATATATAGTGCCACAATTTTTTGAATGCATTCATAAAATCTTCCAACTCAAGATCATGGCTAGGTTAGTTTTTCTCATGAGGGGATAACATGAGAGAGACATAATGCACAACCTATTTTCCCTTCATAAATGCATACCAAAATAATCATAGAATACATCATAACATAACCCAGGTTTTAGAAGAATCAAAATTGGTGCTAATGTCAAACTGATCATTTTCACCTCAAAATATCTCTAACACTTTTCATTCCATTAAATCATTACATACATACTCGTTAAAGAAATAATCAAATATGAGATCTATGAGAAGTCCTAAACAAATTGTTTATACTAACCTAACAACCCCAAGAGGATCCAGATCTCAAACACATTTATGGGATACTCCCAAGACATAACTTCTTGTACCTTTTTAGGATCTACTATGATGCCCCTCTCATATATAACAAGCCCTATAAACATTACCTATAAGATAAAAACCTACACATGGAAAGCTTACCATACAGTCAATGTATCATCAAGGATCAAAGAATTATATCCAAATGGTCAATGTGTTCCTCATCATTCTTAGAGTACACAAAAATATCATCCACTAACACAACAATAATAGTTTCCAAGAACCAATGGAATATATGGTTCAACAAATACATAAACAGCATAGGGGCATTAGTGAGACTAAATGGAATAAAAAAAAATGTAAATTCCAATATGAAATGATAAATATTAGTTTAAATATATCATCTTCCTAGAAACTTAACTAATGGTACCCTGGCTACATGTCAACCTTGGAAAACTAGTGATCCCCTCTAAATTGTTTGAAGAGATCATCAATTTTGGTTAATGGGTAGTTATTCTTAATAATCACCCAATTAGACATTCGATAATCAATAAAAATTATAAATATAAAGTATGCCTTCTTGGAAAAAAGAACAGGTTATTCCCATAGTGACATTATAGGATGAATAAATCCTTTTTCCTCTAGGTGCCTATGCTGAAAATTATGTTACTTTAACTCAGTAGGTCCCATTCAAAAGGATGGAATAGGAATGCACATCACTCCAGGTAATAATTCAATAGTAAACTCGACCTCTATCTATGGTGTAAAACTAGAAAAATCATCTCTAAGTACCTTAGGTTATTCACACACAACTATTGGTAGTTGTCTGCTCAAGAAAAACTCAACTTCATAAAGAAAAACTTCTGATAATTTGAATGAGATCAAATCATCATAAGGACTAACAAGCCCTTCCTTCCCCTTTAGAGTCCCACTCACACTGAAAAACATGAGTGACCCAATCAGTAGATAAGAAATGTACCTAACGATGATAATATTCTAGCATGGCCTTTACATTGGTTATAAAATTCATATTGATAATCAAGTTAAAGGTGTTAATATCAAGAACCAAGAAGTCCCAAACAACCTCAAGATTAGTTATCTCCACCCAAAACATGGTGAAATAGAAACCTTGTTTGTTCCTTGTTCCCAATGAATAAAAATATCCATAAATAATGGAATAATCTTCAAACACATACCCAACATGTACACCATATTTGAAGATATAAAATAAGTAGAACCCTTAGAAAACCAACCTAGAACCATAGAATATGAAATAATCATTGTAACTATAAGAGTAGCTGAAATTTCTTCATATTCATATAGAAAAAACTCTTACACATAAATTTTATCAGACTTATCCACTTGGAAATCCACTTTGTCTTTATAATAAGACATGCCGATCTTGGAAGCATCAACTTGATCCTACCACCCATTTGTAAAAGTGGACCCCACCTTACTGCCTTGGGACATTATATCACAGAAACCTTTTTGATGGGTATATCTCCAACCAATATGACATGTCATAGGATCATATGTACAAGGAGGTTTAGTATGAACACACCTACCACACTAATATAAAATAACTTGTCTCTTCCCTAAAGAATCCAAGGAATCTGATCATGTTGAAGACTAACCACTCTTTTTCTTCCTTTTCTAACTAGAATAAATGTGATGGCTAACCATTGCACCCACTAAATCTCCTACCACACATGTCCTCACAACTATGTATGCCTCCTAAAAATATACTTTATCCACTACCACCAAAAAATTTAAAAGTTTTACCAAAACAGAATCAACTAAATATCAGTACTCAATCCCATATCGAACCTCCAAACCTTCAGGTAATCATTGGTGAAAAAATATAGTTCCAAATATGACAGAATAAATAAATATTTGGAGTACTACAGAATGGTATTCTCCTATTGTTCTAAGTAAATAATTTCCTATGTATTCTCCACATGTAAAGTCTCAAGATAAAATTGATGGTTAAAGATATTTTTTATGGAATATCTTATAAGACAATCATATAACATATCTTGCACTATAGATTCCCACCATCTCCCCTTCTCCTTTGAGTATATACAAGGAAAATCCACATGAGAGTCTTTAGAAGTATTCAAAAAGATGATGATCATTTCAATCCATTCTAGTCAATAATTTGATTCCTCAGTCCCTTTGTAACCACATAATATAGGTGGATGATACTTTTTAATATCCAAGCCTTGATCCTATTAGGACCATGATGTTGATGAAGGAAAAAAAATTTAGATGTTGTCTTTTGCTGTCCAGATATTGTAATAATGAAGAAAGGAAGTTTGAGAAGAAAGGAAAATCACATAACATAATTTAGTGAAAATCATATTGACCATCATATTCAAGATAATAAGACTTAAAATACTTGAAAGGGTCCATCATATTCATAATAATATTTATGAAATTAAATGATCATTGAATTCACTCTAGATCTAGTAGGGAAGAAGTGATTGTATTGATGGAGAATTAGAGTCTATATGACTATGATAAAAATATGAATATTCTTTTCTATTTTGTAATTTCCATAAATCATATTCTAATTAATCGGATCTAGATAGAAGGAGAAAAGATGTTGGAGATCGTATCCAGCCTAATCGTAATCATAATGATTGTATTATTGTTTATCATATTCATCCAAATTGAATTTTGGAAAATTTTATTCAGAATGTATTGGAAAATAAAGCTAGTTGATGAAAATGATGGTAAGTTACAATACTTTTCATCATAATTCAGATGATGATAAAGCTAGTCTTCAATGTTTTCAAATTCATGAAGTAATTAAAGATAAAATATGAAGTTTGTAAAAGGAGAAAGTTGGAGATTTCAATGAATTATTGTATTAATATCATTGTAATGGTTTCATCATACTCATAATGGATGAGTCAGTTTGTGTCAAATGTGAAAAAATGAAATGGCTTGTTTTTAGTCAAACCAATAGCCAAAAGAAACAAATCTTCATAATAGAGTCAAAAAAAGTATGTTTTTAGTGGTATCATATTGAAAAGGGAAAGAAGATATTTATTGGACTCAGTATATTATCATATGAACAATTTTTTGGAAATGATGAATGAAAATAAAATAAAATACTGGAAAAACCAATATGAAAAGGAAATTGATATTTTAATCAATAATGTAGTCAACCATTTAACAATGGTTGAATTGATTTGTTTTCAAGTTGGCTAAGATAATAGATGAATAATAATTTATTATTTTACATTTTCCTCATCGTAATGAGGTAGATTATAATGACAATTCGATTTTAAATTAGAATTTAGTATGTGAAGGAGATTGTTGGAAGTGTTTTCAAGGAGAGCATCGAATTTAGTAATCAGAGTTGAGAATTGATATCAGAATTGTGTTTGAAAAGAAAGTATGATAGAAAAAATTTTCTAGAAGATGATTTGAGAAGAATCAAGAATCATTGATAGAGTCAAGATGTAAGAAAAAATCACGGGAAATCGAGATTTGCAGCTTTTTGGATGAGTGGTAAAGTTTTTGGGATTCCCGCAAAAACCATCCTCAAGTCACCTATAATAGGTGGAAGTACATTATAATATATCTGACAAAAGATGATGGATTTATTGCTCATAGGAAGATAAATAAGTTCCAACATTCAAGGGAGAGAATAATTTTTCTGTATTAAGTCTTTTTTTAAGAAGTTTCAGTAGAGATAAGTGAAAGGATAAGATATAATATTTCAATGTTGTTCATCTGATCATCGTATTCAGTTTATCATCATATTCAGTTTTTTATCATATTCTACTCATTATCATATTTGGATAATCACTATATCGAGCTATATAATCAGATCTGGATTTCTTTATATGGATTTTGGAACCATGGGAGGCGGATTTCTGAATTGTCTCAATTGTATTCAGTTAGAGTTATATCCAAATATTGGGAAATGGGATTTGAAATCAAATCTAATGAATCGGAGTGGGTCTATCATAATTGGAAATCAGATTGAATTTTATATCTAAGTCTTTGAAGTTCCTACCATCTTTTTCTGTAAGAAACTGAATAATTGTTTTCCAAAGGATGTATTTGTGGAAGTTGAAATGAATCATATGTATCATGGGTTATTGCACAAAAATTATGTTACCCCAATTGTTCTAGAGGTTGCACATGCACTATTGAACTATTTACATAGTTCTACACGAGTGAAATGGTATATCCTACTCATTATATTCCAAAAAATGAATGTTTCTTATGTATTGTGTGCTATTGGATCATTTTTAAACTATACTAAAGATGTAACTATTGTTACTGAATAGTGAACCTTCTAAATACTTGTGTTCCTATGGATGTGTATTTAAATTTTTTTCAGTATGGAATGATGTATTTAATAGGAGTTGAATATTTTTTCAAGAAAATATAAAAGAAAAAGTATCACTAATTCACCCCTCCCCCTATCAGTGGTACAATTATCCTGGTTGGGAACTTTCAACTGGTATTATATGGTAGGTTTCCTTCCATTATTATTTACTAATAAATAATTTGAATTGTGTGAACAGTAAATTTATTCCAGTTTTTTATGGAAATAATTATTGTATTTAGAAAGATACAATGTTTCCATTTCTTATATATATTGGATATGATGTTCTTGATGTTACAACAGATTTGTTTCCTCTTATTGATTATAAAATACCTCTTACATCTATTAAAAAGATGAAACTTTAGAATGATGGAATAGACAAGAATTATATATTATTATTTTTAGTGTGCATGGTGTGGAAGAGATGACTAGAGGGAGTGAATTTTTATTTTTATTTATTATTATAAATTCTAAATTTATCAAAGCTATAAAATAAATTTTAAATGTAGCTATATAAGGTAAACAAATAACATAAGAAATTTTTATAAAGGTTCAGATATCAATCTCATAGTCCTATCTTCAGTCTCCTCTACTCCTCGAGTTGATTGGTATATGGTATATCCTTATTTTGATTGGGATTAATAACCTGATTACAAGAATTGCATACATTCTGTTTCCACATGGTGTTATACCCCTATGAACATTTTTGACAGGGAGGTATAACCCCTTACATTGTAATGAGTCACAACATTACCACCTTTTTTCTAGGAGGAATAATATGAACTTCTTTTTAGATGGGAAGAATAACTGAACAACAGATTTTGAATGGGAAAAGCTTAAAACAGACTCCAGAATACAAATAGGATATTGGAAGAATTACAAGAGAAAAACAATAAAAATCAAATGAAACATGAACATGATCATAGGATAAATAATTTTGTTTCAACTCTACATTATTGATCACAAATTTATGTAAGATGTTGACAATTATGATCTTATATGATCTCAAAAAATAGTAAATATCGAAGATGTTTCTTGATCAAGCATTCAAAGTAGCAACATAGTGTTTTGTATCCTTAACGAGAGAATTGTTGAATGTTCCCATCTCTATATTTTCTATTTTCATGGGTACATTTGTTTTTATGGTTGAATTAATATTCCAAAGAATTAATTAAGATATCTAAAGAAGTGTATCAATATTGAGTCTCTACATGACAACTGTTACTGATATTAATAAAATAGTATGATTGTTACCTTCTTCTTTTCAAGCCGTACGGAAAACAAAATCACAATCAGACTAATGTATAATCATGAATTATTAAAAATAATAATTAATATGATAATAGTAATATTATTAAACATTATAAAAATAAAAATTAAATAAATTAACCAAATAACTCTATATAAATATGTGTGTAGTAGAAAAATAGAAAAACATAGCATTGTAAGAAATCATTTTGCATGAGTACATGTCATAAAAAATGTTATAATTAATTTTTAATAAATTTGAAAGCATATTTTAGCATAACATATTAAAAATTTCACAATGTAATTAAATTGAAAAACTTTAGCTAAAAATAATAGAATATAATTTCAGAAAATAAATTTTGAACTAATGGTGTCATGACTCATTATTGGATACCTAGTGGTGTGTTAGTGACACATCATTGGAAATGTATAATGGTGTGTCAAAACATAGTTTACACACTGTTAGCATTTTCAGAAAAACTAAAACTATTTAAATATAAAAAACCATTTACATATATAATATCATCAAATGGATCCAAGAGAACAATAAAATATGACTTACCATTGGATTTCCTGCAGTTTCTCGTGACTCACTATTGTGTGTCCAATAATTTCTCAAGTCTCATGACTCATAGTTCGGTTCCAACAGTAGCTCATGTCTCATTACCCACTATTGGGTTCCAATGATGACTCATGACTCACTGTTGGTTTCCAATGGTCTATCATGTCTCACCATTGGGGTACAGTAGTGACAAGTTCAAAACATAACCAAATAAATAAAAATAACTTAATCATCAATATCATAACTATAGATGATCAAAGAAGATATAATTAATAAAATTTTAATTCAAATAAATCAAGAATATAAAATACTGACATACAGTAAGAAGAAAAATTGATACTCAATTGTGGGTGAAAATTAATACCCCTCAAGTGCAATGATGGAAAATCTAAAACATAAGAAAAATTATTTAAACAATGTATTAAAGTTTAAAAACAGTAAGACCATACTTTTTTTGCTTAAATAATATTAAAATAATTAAATCAACAATGTAAAGAACACCAGAAACATAATTGAATTTAAGTAAATATTATACAACTGTAATTTATCAAAATAAAAAATAATTAAAAAAATACCCAATTGCAAACAATCTCCCTCTTTTTTTAAATTAAAAATCATAATATTTATTTAATTTTCAAATCATATAAAAAGAAAAATTATTAAATCTAAAATAAACTTCTTTCACCTTTTTAAATTTATCAAGAAGTACAGTTTTTAACCATTAAGAACTAATTATCCAAAAATAATAATATAATACATAAAATAAACAGTGAATAGATTTATCAAAACACTAATCATAAAAAAAATAGTTAATCTTCCATCATACCCTATTTAAACTTTAATCTCTAAAATTTAACATAATCCAATGGTTTAGGGAAAATATTAGATAAATTGTTATCAGTTGGAATAAACTCTAATCATATATCACCTTTATTAACATGATCTTTAAGAAAATGAAATATTAAATCAATGTGTTTGGTTCTTGAGTGTTGAAGATGATTTTATAAAATAGAAATATCACTAGATTTATCACAAAAAAATAGATATTTTTTCAAAAATAATATTAAAATCATATAAATTTTTCTTTATCCAAATACTCTGTGAAAAACAACTAGCCATAACAAAATACTCAGCTTCATGTGTTGATAGTTCTATAGATAGTTGTTTTTTAGAACTCCAAGAAATTAAAATTTTTCTTTAAAAGTAACACATACATGAAGTACTTTTTCGATCAAGTCTGCTAAATCCAAAGTCAGAGTCAGAGTAAGATAGTAGATCAATACAATTCTCATTAGAATAAAACAATCCAGTACTTATAGTGCTTCTAATATACCTTATTACCCTTTTTACAGCCTTAAGATGAATTTTTTAGAGTTGGATTAATATCTTTCAAACATGAAAATACAAAATATAATAGATATTATATAAGTAGTAATATACGAGAGACTTCTTATCACGCATCTATACAACTTTTCAGAGATAGAGTTTCTAAATTAATCTGCATCCGGTTTAGAGTTTGGTCTCTAAGGGTTTCTCATAGTTTTACATGAATTAAGTCCAAACTTTTTAATATGATCTTTGTAATACTTGGATTCATTTATTAAAATACCATTTTATCTTTGACTAATATACAAACAAAGAGAAAATTTTAATTCCCCCATTGGGCTCATGTCAAAATAATTTTAAATTAATTTTTAAAACTCACTACATAACTTTTCATTTGTAGAACCAAAAATTATGTCATTGATATAAATCTATATTAACAATATATCATTTCAAACTCCTTTTATGAATAAGGTTAGACGAACCTTACCTTTACCAAAATAATTTTGAATTAAAAACTCAATGCTCATTTCATACCATGCTCGAGGAAATTTATTAATATGATAAAGATCTTTAGATAGTTTGAAAACATAATTTAGAAATTCCCTATTTTTAAATCCAAGTAGATGTTTAATATAAAACTCTTTTGAAATTACATATTTCAAAAAAGAACTTTTTATATCCATTGTAAAATGTTTAAAAATTTTAAAAATTGAAATGGATAATAGAATATGAATGGCTTCTAATCTAGAAACTAGTACAAAATAATCCAGAAAATAAATACCTTCTTCTTGAAAATATCCTTGGGCCACTGATCTTTCCTTATTTCTCATTGTATTACCAGATTCAACCAACTTATTTTGAAGAATCTATTTCGTTATTATATCCATTTTATCTTTTAGTAAATCAACTAGATTCCATACATTTTTATATTAAACTGTTCAAGTTTCTCATGCATAGAATTAACCTAATTATAATCTTTCAGATCATTTTTTATATTAAGAGGAAAAAAACACGCTAAAAATCAGAATTAGCACAAAATGTGAAACAAAATGTATAGTTATAATTCTAGATTCAACATTTCCTATAACATTTACCATATAATGGCCTTTATAAGTTTCCTAAACTAAAGGATCAGAATGAGATGAGACAGGCTCCCCCCCCCCCTCAACTAATGCATCATAACTTACAAATTGATCTTCCTAAAAATAGAATTCTTTAAATTCTCTATCATTGTCAACAAAATCATTATGCTACTTCTCATTATTTTCAATGAATCTAGAATGAAAAAATTCTTCCACTGGCATAGTTCTTTTATTTTATACCCTATAGTATTTGATATTATTAAACTATCCCAAAAGATACCTTCTTCACTTTTTGAATCAAACTTGTCTAAATTATCTATAGTATATAAAATATTAATAGTACAACAAAAAAACATTGAAATAACCAATTTTGTGTTTTTTATTTTTAAAAATTTCATGTGGATTTTTCTTTAGAAAAATAAAAATATAAACTTAATTTATGATATAGTAAGTAGTGTATATATATTTAGTTCAAAAATATTTTGTAAAGAAGAATTCATTAAGAATTATTCTTTCCATTACTTGAATAGTTTGATTTTTATTCTTTACAAAATTGTTCTATTATGGTGTTCTAGGGGGAAAAATTATGAAATTATCTTTTTGTCTTAGGAAAATTTTCAAATTCATAGTTTACAAACTATCCACCTTTATCACTTCTAATATAAGAAATTAAATGGCCTTTCTAATTTTTAATCTTCTTATATAAAATAATAAATTTTCTTAAAGTTTCACTTTTATGAGATAAGAAAATAGTCCAAGTGAATCTATTATAATCATAAATAGTTAAAAAACATATCTTTTAGAGCCTAAACTAGAAATTCTCATGGGTCCAAAAAATCAAGAAGAAGCAGTACTAAGCATCTAGCAATATTGACCATATTTATAGATCTGAAAGATTATTTATGTCGATTACCTTTCAAACAATAATATTATAAAAATACATATAGGAATTAAATTTTAGATGTTCTAGAACCAGTTCATGTTTGTTTGGCTTGTACAACAATTGAAGATGAACATTACCTAACCTCTTGTACCATAGAATATGATCTGTATCTAAATCATTTACACAATTTACATTCTATTAATTCAGTTTATAAAATTCAATAGAATATATGTTCTCTTTTCTATTAGCATAAAATAAAACTTTATTATCTTTATAAACAAAACATTTATTATCTTCATATTTAACATGCATACTATCATCACAATGTTGAGATATGATAATTAAGTTATGTTTTTAACTATCTATAAAGAGTACTTTAGAAATAATAATACAATTTAATATAGAAACTTATCCGAAACCTTTAACCATACATTTATATCTTTCACCAAAATTAACAGTACCTCCATCACAAGAGTTAAAATATAAGAAAATATAAATTTCACCACTCATGTTCCTTGAGAACTAATTATCCATATACTATGTGACTTTGGAACTCCTTAGGCATGTTTCCTACAAAGTAGATCAAGTGTATGGTTATTTTGGAATCCAAATAAGTTTGGTTCCAACTGGATTAGTACAAAAATATTTAGGTACCCATACAGATGTGAGACATTTATAGTATGGTACTCTAGAAGAAATGGTTTTTTTAAATGAAAGTCTTATTATGGACTAAATACTGAGTAAACATCATTTAACATTAATCTACATAATGACCTTTCATGTTACACTTAAAACAAGTTACATATGAAATATTCCCATTTCTTCTTTTAACAAAAAAAATTACATCGGAGGAATTTTATTATTATAACAAAAACCCTTTTTATCATACTTGGGTTTATTCATAGACATTATTTTATAAAATTTCTCTTAGCGTAGATCAAATATAGATAAAGTATATTTTAAAATAGTGAGTTCCCTTTTAATCTATTCATTATCTTTCTAAATAGATTCTAAGTCATCACATATTTTCCCATTTGAGCTTCAACCTGAATTTTTTAGTTTCTTATTTTCATGTTTAAGAATATTATATTCCTTTTCAATTTTATCTAAATAATCATAGAGTAATTTAAATATTTTTTTGTTTATCTTCATCATTTTTAGTATGGAAATATTTTATTTTAACACTCTCATCTTTGACCCTTAACAATTCAGAGTTCACAACCTTTTTCTATTATATATTACTTAAAACATAATCATTAAATTTTTTATTTTCTTAATTAATCTTCATATTTTATCTGTGAAAATCCCCATAAAGTTCATTCATTCCTAATATGTCACTTTGAAATTTTTTATTTTGAGTAGTTAAATATTTATTTTCTTTTTTCATATCAGATTCATAACCAAAACTGTAATTATAGTCAGATTGTACCTCATTTATAGTAAAATCCATCAAAAACAGATTTGTAGATTCCCTTTCACTTTCAAAACCAAAATCACTTGAATTTGACTCTTATGTACATCTCCATCCATCATGATAAGCCTTTATATTTTTCTTCTTTTATTACTTATCCTTTCCTTCTTGTTTTAACTTGGTATAGTCTGATTTTATGTTTCCCTTTTCTTGCACTCAAAGAAAATTAATTCTAAAGAATCATATATATTTGTATTACCTCTTTTGCTACACCTTTTATCATACATTGGATAAACTCTACTAGAACACCTATTTAAACCACTTTTATTCTTCATGTTCATGTAAAAACCTTTGGTGAAAGTTTCAATTTAATCATTCTCACATTGATGTAACTCAGAATTCGAATAATTAGTAATAACATTTACATTTGATTTAAATGAAATAAATTTTCTCTTATCATGATCATAAATATTATCATCTTTATTTCCATATCATATTGTATTAATGATCCTATCAGGGAATCTAATGAATATTCAATAAATTCCTTTCTTTCTTTAATATCCACTTTCATTGAATTTCATCTTTTTTGTAGAGATCGAAGTAGTATTTCAATGAGGGATTCATTTTTCATGGGTTCTTCTAGAGAAACCATGATGTTGAAAACCATTGTGAATCTATTTTTCATCTTGTTTATACTCTCTTGATCATTAATCCTAAACTATTGAAATTCATCTTTATGAATACCTAACTCAGTTCTCTGCAAATTTGGAGTACTTTGTTGAGTGACTTTTAATGTCCTCCAAATTTCATAAGCATTATTTCATGATGAAATATGTATATAAATATTTCTACTTAACAAAAATCATAATAGATTCATGACTTTATAATTTGAAACACATTTATCATCTTTATTACCAATAATATTTTCTAATTCAACAACAGGTATTTTATAAGGTTTAGAACTAGTACGCTAATATTTAAGACCAATGTATTTAAGGAATATGTATATCTGGTCATTCCATTAGACTTAATCACTTCCGTTAAAGTTAGGTGGCCTAACAGGATTCAACATTTCGAATTCTTTATTTTCCACAACAGGTTGATTGATCTTTACCTTATAATTTTAAGTCTAGAATAATATTTAGTTTAGAAATATATAATGAAAACAATTAAAACCAAATCCTCAAAAAGGAACCACCTTCTGATACAATTTGTTAGTTCTCTTGGTATGGAATATTTGTATAGATAGGGGTGAATAGAAATTTTATATTTATTATTATAAATTGTAAATTTATCAGAGTTATAAAAGAAATGTTAAATATAGTATCCGAAAGAAAAAAATAACAAAACCAATTTTTATAGTGGATCAAATCTCAAGAACCTTGTCTTTTCTTCAATGTCCTCTAATCCTAGAGGAGATTGGTATGCACTATGTCATTACTTTTTATTGGAAGTAATAACCTGATTATAAGAATTATAGATATACCTTTTCTATAAGGTTTTATAACCCTATATACCTTTTTCACCTGGAGGTATAACCCCAGAATTTCTAAGGAGTCACAACCTTACTACCTTTTTGTCTCAAAGAAATAACCCGACCTTATTTTAGATGGGAAGAATAATTCAATGATAGATTTTAAATGGGAAATAATTAAAACATACTCTAGAATAAAAATAAAATATTGTAATAATTACAATAGAGAAAATAATAAAAAAACAAATGAAACGAGATCTTGAGAAGAATATGAAGAATTTTGTTTCATCTCTTCTTTCTTGATCACAAATGCATGGAAGATGTATGCGATGATGCTCTTATGTGATCAAGGGAAAATAGAAGATATCTATGATGTTTCTTGATAAAACTTTCAAAGCATCAATAAAGTGTTTTTTATCCTTATCAGACGAATTATTGAATGTTTCAACCTATATATTTTGTATATATACATGGAAATTTGTTTTTATGGTTGAATCAATATTACAAATAATTTCATTAGATATCTATAGGAGTGTATCAATATCAAATCTATGCATGACACCTATTAGTGATATTAATAAAATAATATGATGGTTACCTAATTATTTTGAAGTTGTGCTAAAAACAAAATCACAATTTTACTAATGTATAATCACGAATACTTTAAAATAATATTTAATATGATAAGAGTGATATTATCAAAAATTATACTAATAAAAATTAAATAAAATAATAAAATAAATCTGTATAAATATGTGTGTAAAAGAAGTATAGAAAAACATAGCATCATAAGAAAATATTTTTCATGAGTCCATGTCATAAAAAAAGTTATAATTAATTTTAAACAAACTTGAAAGCATATTTCCTCATAAAATATTAAACATCTAACAATGTAATTAAATTTAACAATACTATCTAAACATAATAAAATATAAATTTTGAAAATAAATTTTGAACTAATGGTGTCATGACTCACCATTGGATATCTAGAGGTGTGTCAGTGAAAAACCGTTAGAAATTTTTAGCGGTGTGTCAAAACACAGTTTACATACCATGAGCATTTAAATAAAAACTAAAACTATTTAAATAAATATAAAACCATTTTCATGCATAATATCATCTAAAGGTTTGAAGAGAACAATAAAATATGACTTACTATTGGATTTCTAATGTTGTATCATGACTCGCCATTGTGTTTCCAATAGTATCTTAGGTCTCCTGACTCATTATTGGGTTCTAATAGTATCGCATGTCTCATGACTCTTCGTCAGGTTACAATGGTGGCTCATGACCCACCGTTGGGTTCCAATGGTGGCTCATGTCTCATTGTTGGGCTCCAGCGGTGATAAGTTAAAAACATAACCAAATAAAAAAAAGAACTTAATCATTAAGAACATAAATACATATGATCAAATAATCACTAATTAATAAAATTTTATGTAAAATAAAACAAAAACATCCAAATACTAATATATAGTTAGAAGAAAAATAATTCACCGTTGATACTCATCAATGGGTGAAAATTCATACTGCTAAGGTGTAATGGTGAAAAAATCACTAACATAAGAAAAATTATTGAAATAAAATATTAAACTTTTTGAATAATAAAAAAAACCTTTACTATTTAGATAATGTTAAAATAAAAAAAATCAATGGTGTGAAACACACCAGTAACAAAATTTAATTCAATTAAATATTTTACAACTGTAATTTATTAAAATAAAGAAATAATTAAAAAAATTAAATACTTAATTAAAAACAAGAATCACTTTTTGAATGTGAAATCATAAGGGTTAAAGGAGTTACCATACCCAAAGGTATATGGGAAAAGTTGAAAAACATATACAAAGATAATGTAAAATTGGATAAGGAAACTTTAAAAATATAAAGATTAAATTATGAAGATTTGAATATGGGTGAATACGAATCTGTTAGGGACATCTTTACCAAGGTGAATGAAATTATCAGCACTACCAAGATTCTCAGGGAAGATTTAGATGATTCTATTATTGTTTAAAATATTTTTACAATCCTTGACAATAATTTTGAAGAAAATGTTTCTTCATTAGAAGATAAATATATTTAAACATTATCTCTATATTATTTTCATAGAATTCTCATTACATATGAAATGAGAAGGGAGAAATCTGTGAGAAGCCAAAAAAATGTTCATGGGTAAAATTATTTCAAGGCTGATAAGAAATAAAATTCAAAAGAAAATTCTTATTGAATATGATTTTGGTGAATCTGATTCTAAAAACGAGGTATATAAAAATTTTGATAATATTTTATCCTTGTTTTCTAAAAATTTGAAAAGAGGTACATGGAAATAAAAAGGTAAACTTCCCATGAAATGTTTTGAATGTGGAGTCGTGGGTCACTTTTCATCTAATTTTCTTCAAAGAAAGAAAGAAGAGGATAGTGGTGATTAATAAATAATGGAAAGAATATCATGGAATAAACAATAAAATAAAGGAAATTTGTATTCCATGGGGAAAGATCGAAAATTCATCAAATCCAAAAGAAGAAGTTTCTTATCTAAAGATGAAGAAGAAAAAGGCAATAATGATAAATCCAAAAATCCTATTGAATATGGTATTGATAATACTTGAATTGAAATATTTAATGATGAATAATTCGTAATCAATAGTTCTAATGAAGAAGAAACTCAACTTGAATATCATTTGAAAGTAGAGTTGGATGAATATATGAGAAATATTGGAATACATGAAAAGAAAAATAATAAGATAAAAGATTAATATTTTCAATAAGTATTAAATAATTTTTTTTGAATTAGAAGGTGAGGTTGGTAAAAGAAATTAATCATCTGAAGAATATCATGAGGAAGAAAAAAATTGTAATGAACATCTGGAGGCTAAGTTGAAGGAAAAAAGAAGAAGAGTTATAACTTGTCTAACAAACGTGATATAAATCTGAATTTAAGAATATAAGTTTTAAAAACTATCCCTCTAGATTTAGTAAAAGTTCTTATAATGAGAAACCTAAGAATGTTCAACAACAGTTACCTTCAAAGTGTGAGAAGAAAGAAGAAATTTTTTCTGAATGGTTGAAAGATGGGGAAAAGGTTTTGTGGCCAATATTGAAAAATTAAATAATCCAAAAGTTTCAAAATACCCTAACTATGAATTTGTTTCCAAACAACCAAAATCCGTAAAAGTTTCAAATACATCTGATTCTGATAGGATGAAAAGAAAAAGAAGACTCTGATTGATAATAGAAAGGTTAGCGACTCAGAAAACAGTGAGAAAAAGGTGGATGGTAAATGTATTCACAATTCCAGTTGGTTTGGAATTTTTAGAGGAAAATAATCATTCTATGGGTACATCAGGTATAGTGTAGGATTAAAACATATGAAAAATGTGTGCTTTTTTTAACCTAAAACTTTACTATTATTCCACATATTATGAAGTGAAAAATGCTGAGGGGTATTTAATCTTCTCAAAGGAATATGTATGAGAAATTTGTTTTGAAGAAACCTGAGAAGGTTGGAGTAAAGATTAAAAATAGGTTACAACCTTTGGAAAATATTTTTGAAATATGTGAACAAACTAGACACCTTTAAAAATGATGTCTTGTTTTATTACTGGCACAACAAAAAATATTAACAATTCTCAAATGCCTAAAGTGAAGAAAGAAATGGAAGAAGAAAAATATATTTCTATTGAAACTACTTTTAAAGATACAAAAGGATAATGAACTTAGACTCTTGATAGTGGGTGTTCTTATCATGTGATCGGATATTGGAAATTGTTTCATAATGTAAAATAATTTAAATAAGAAATAGTGACAATTGGAAATGATGAAACCTTGAAAATAAAATTGGATAGGTCAGCCATCATTGGGAAAGAAAAGATGAAATCCAAGAAATTTTTTTATGTTGATGGTGTGAAACAAAATTTTCTAAGTGTTTCCCAATTGTGTGATGAATGTAAAAAATTGCCTTTCAGAAATATGGGCTTTCTTTGAAAATTGACGAAGATAAAAGATTGTTACAAGAGGCTAACATAAAACAGGGAAATTTGTTCTAGGTGTGTGAAATACAAAACTCATGTTACATGAGTATTATAGAAGAAAATTATTTGTGGAATAAAAGGATGGGACACGTGTTTCAATGAAACATGATAAAGTTATCAAAGAGAGATAACATATGAGACATTCTTAATTTTCCATGAAGAAGAAATTAGTGTTACACTATTTTCCAGAAATGAAATATTATAAATTCAGTACATAAGATAGTTGAGATCTTCTCAAAAAAACATATGAAGCTGATTCATTCCAATATTTGTGGAATGATGAGAACTAAATCAACAAATAAAGATATTTACTTCATCACATTGATTGATTATTTAACTATCATTACTTGTGTTATGCATATGAAACATAAGTAAGAATATTTGAAAATGATTAAAAATTTCCTAATAAAATATGAGAAGGAAGGTGAGTATTCAGTGAAGAAGCTGATAATAGACAATGGTAGTGTATATAGAATCTAAGAGTTTGAATGTTATATTGATAAGCATAGAATTCTTCATGAGTAAATTTCACCATACACTCCTTAACAAAATGGTCTTTCTAAAAGAATGAATAGAAGTTTAATGGAAATTGGAAGAACTATGTTACTCGAACATGGTATTTCTCATTACTATTGGAGGAAATCCATGATTACTGTTGTTTGTATTCAAAATTGATGTTTCTATAAGAAAATATTTGGTATGAATCCATATGAATTGTTTTATGTCAAGATTCTATGTTTTTAACACTTTAGAGTTTTTTGGAGTCTATGTTTTATAAAGAAGAATGGTAGAAACTGTAGAAAGTTAGAGTGGAAAGGTGGATAGGGAATTTTTCATAGCTTTGATCTAGAAGGAATAGGATATATATGTTTCAACAAATAAATATGAATAATTTTTTATTTATATGAATAGAAATTAACTAAAAGATCTATAGAAGACAAATGAATTTTTGTAAATAAGGAAGTTGAGAAGGATAAGGAATGTTCTAAAAATAATTCCGATAAGCAAAAAGACAATTTTAATCCCACTCCAGAAGAAGTATTAGACTCATATATTTCCAGGGATGAGGAAATAATTGAAAATATCATCCTAGGCTAATGAAGAAACTGGCAGCTCTGAATATCATTGGGGATCATCATTAAAAGGTTCAAACAAGAAGAAAAAAATTATATTACACATACATCATTTTATTTAAAAGTGGAGCTGAACATTGTGAAATAAGCTTTTGAGTATCTGAAATATTTTTATGCCATGAATGAAGAATTATATCAGATTAAAATTAATGATACATGGGAACTCATATCCAATCCAAAAAACAAAAAACATTATTGGAATAAAGTGGGTATTTTGGAATACAATGAATGAAGATGGTGAAGTGATAAGAATCAAATCAACATTGGTGTGAAAATGGTATTCAAAAATTAAAGATTTTGATTTTGATGAAACCTTTGATCTGGTGGATAGATTAGATACTATTAGAATATTTCATTCTATTGATGTGCAATGAGGTGAAAAGATCAATCAAATGGATGTTTAATCCACATTCTTGAACAATGATCTTGCAGAGGAAGTTTTCATTGAAAAACCTTGTGTATTTTTTATTGGGAAATATTAATGTTACATATGAAGATTGATTAAATCCTTGCATGGGCTAAAACAAGCTATGAGAGAAAGGTATTCCAAATTGGATACTAGATTAAGGAAAATGATTTTCAAGAATGGAAGAGTTGATATAAATCTTTTCATCAATGTTATACAAGAGTATTTCCTCATTGTAGTTTTTTATGTTGATTAAATTATCTTTTCTTGGAATGATGAAAGAAGTTGTGAATGATTTGATGAAGAGATGGAAAAGGTATTAGAAATATCCAAGATGGGGGACATGAAAAACGCTATTGGGTTACAAATTTTATAGAGGAAGAAATACATTTTTCATTCTCAATAAATGTATTCTAAGGAACTTATTAAGAATTTCGGCATATAAAAAACAAAAAATTATTCGACAGCAATTACAGTGGAAATAAAGTAGAGTAATGATAGAGTAGGAAAATAAGTTGATCAAAAAGAATTTCAAAAGTTGATTAGACGATATTTGTATTTGACTGTCTCAAGACCAAACATTTTTTATGTTGTTACCATATGTGTAAGATTTCAGAGTGCTCCAAAATAATCACATCTACTTACTAGAAAAAGAATTCTTGTATACCTCAAAGGAACAAAAAAAATTGGAATTAGGTAGGATAGATTAGATTGTATTGATTTGTTTGGAAATTTAGATGGTGATTAGGATGGAAATATTGATGATATAAGATATACATCTGGTGGAGTATTCTTTCTTAGAAAAAAATAGTAGGAATTACAAGAAATATAATTCAATAACTCTATATATAGAAGGAGAAGAGTATTTTCCTACTACTCAAGAAGCTACTCAACTTATGTGGATGAAAACTCAATTAGAATACTTACTTGTTAAAGAAAAGTTACCCTTACTATTGGTCTAGGATAATCAAAATAAAATCAATCTCATTATAAATATTTTTCAACATTACCATTCAATAAATATTGATATAAACTATCATTTTATCTTAGAGCATGTGGAGAATAATGAAATCAAGTTGTAGTAGGTTCATACATCAGAACAAGTTTCTAACATCTTCACAAAAACTTTTCTGAAGGAATCCTTTTCTAAAGTTTGGTTGATTGTGGGTGTCCAAACTCTTTCTCATCAAGGTTAAGGTATCTATTTTTGTCCCCTATCTCATATTATGTTTGGATAGTATTGTCATGGGGGATAATTGAATTTTTTTTATAAATATATCTTTTTATATGAATTTCAAAAGGGGGATATGTGTGTAATCTGTGAATTCAGTATTGTAAGTGAGTGTAATATTGTAAATTTTTGTTGGATTGGTTGCAGGAAATATTTTTTGTATTCCATAAAAGTTAATTATTTAAAGAAAATATGAGGATGTTTTCATAATCACTAATTTTAGAAAACATGGTTTTTCTATCAATGATTCTTATTTCCTACAATGAGTTAGCACACATATGCTTTGAATTGTTGATAAGTAAACCATTTCTTGAGGATACAAAGATCAATGATTTATGAAAATTGGTTGAAACAAAATCAAATGGGGTATATTTTTTATACCAAACTGATGATTAAAGTTATTATTTTCAGATTTTTTTTGTTAAGATAGTTTATGAAATAAAAAGGAAGATTGAGAAGAATGTAAAATTACCTCACTTTGTATTTAGTAAAAATCATATTGACCATCATATTCAAGAGAATAAGACATATAATTCTTAGAAAGTTCAATCATATTCAAAATAATATTACAAAAAGTAATTCTTCATCAGTTTCACTCTAGATCTATTATAGAAGAAGTGATCGTATTGATGGAAAATCAGAGTCTGTATGACTACGATAAAAATACGGTGATTCTATTCTATTTTATAATTCTCATAAATCATATTATAGTCATAAAACTTTTGATTCAAGCTTAATAAATGAAAGGGGTGAAAGAGATGATTACACACATATTCAGAGTGATCATATGTGGATGGAAAGAGAAAGGATTTTGGATATCATATTCAACTAAATTGTAATCTTGTTGATTGTATTCATGTCTATCATATTTAGGCCAATTAAATTTTGTATAATCATATTCAAGATAAATTGGAAATTAAATAAGTTTGTTGTAAATGATGGGAAGTTATAATACTTTTCATTGTATGTTAGATGATGCTAAATATGGTCTTAAATGTTTTCAAAGTCATAAAGGAAGTCATGATACAAGATGATGTTTGTGAAATAAGAAAGTTGGAGAATTCAATGCATTACGGTTATGAGATAATTTTAATGGTTTCTTCAAATTAATAAAGGCAAAGTTGGTTTGTGTCAAACGTGAATAACTAAAGGTGTTGGTGTTCAGTGAGACCAAAATCCAAAAGAAAAAATTATTTGGAATAGAGCCAAAGTGAAAGAACCTTTTAGTGGTATCAAAATCAGATGAGAAAGTAGTAGCTGATTTGACGGGGTATATTATCATATGAATAATTTTTTGGAACTGATGAATGAAAAGAAAAGAAAAGAATGGACAGACCAGTATGTAGAGGAATTTCAGTGTTTTATCAACAATGTAGTAAACAATTTAAAATGGGTTGAATTTATTTGTTTTCGAGTGGGTCAAGAGAATAGATGAAGAATAATCTATTTTTTTTACATTTTTCTGCATCGTAATGAGGCATATTGTAATGAAAACTAGATTTTAAATCATACTTGAGTATATGAAGGATATTTTTTAAATTATTTTAAAGGGGAGCATTGTATTCAGCAATTGTAGTTGAGAATTACAATTTGAATGGTGTTTAAAAAGAATGTCTAAAGGACAACCAAATTTTATAAGAATATTAGATAGAAATAAGGAAGCATTGGAGAAGTAAATATGCACCTTAAATTCAAGAGAAATCAAGATTTTTTTATTTTGTATGAGCCAGAATGTTTTTAGGATTCATTCAAAAACCATAATTGGGTTGACTATAAAAGGGAGAAGTACTTTGTACTTTATTTGACTACTAATGACATAATTACATTTCACATGAAAGGAAAGAAGCTCTATATTTATAGGGAGAGAATAATTTTTTCTTATTAAGTCTTTGTAGAATAAGTTTCAATGGAGAGAAGTGAAATTAGAAGGGACAATATTGCAGCATTTTTAGCTGATCATTATATTCAGTGGATCATCATTTTCAATTATATGTCATATTATATTTTTCATTATATTCAGATGATTACCATATCAGTCTAGATAATTGGATTGGGATTTCTGTATTGGGATTTAAGTATTGAAAAAGAATGAGTTTTGAATTGCCTCAATTGATTTCTATTAGAGTGATATCCATAATATAGGGAAATCAGATTTGAAAATCAGATCTGAAGAATCATAGTGGGAAGATCAAACTTTGAAATCATATTGTACTGTATATCAAAGTCCATGAATTTCATACCATCTTCTAGGTAAATATTTGAAGAATTTTTTTCTAAAGGATACATTTTTAAAGTTGAAAATAACCGTAGATAATATGAGTTGATAAAAAAATGTATTACCCCAATTATTCTAGAGGGTAAAAACACACTATTGAATTATTTACGTTGTGCTACACAAGTGAAAGGGTATATCATACTCATTGCATCCCATACAAAGGATTTTTTCAAGTGGACTATGTGTTCTGGGATTATTTAAAAACCATAACAAGGATATAGTTATTATTATTGAATAGTGACACATGTAAATACTTATGTATTTATGGATGTTTGTTTGAATTTTTTTAATTAGGTTATTAAATCTTTAACAAGTGGAAAAGGTTGTTTCAAGGAAACATAAAAGAAAAATTATCACTGATTCACACCCTCCCCCTCATAGTGATACAATTATCATGAATGGGAACTTCTATATCCACTAACCATCCACAGTTCATTATGCCCACTTACCCGAGAGTCTAAGTGGGACCAATTTGAATTCTGATGATCCTACACATGCCTACCAAAGTCATAGAACCAACTCAAGAATTGCTAAAACAAATCAAGATCAGTAATCGCTTTGATTATAAATTTTAATATACCAACCACGGCCAACCAAACTAGTCACCCATGTTATCACATTAAGGGGTGGGTGAAATAAAGATAACAAAAATGATTCTTGTATATAAGAAATGCATGACATACAGATAGAGTAAAAAAGTAAAAATGATAAAGAGATACAATTGAGCCAAACCATCTAAACTAGAAGGTATAAAAAGTCTATAAAAATTGGTCCCTTTGTGACCAACCATCCCCTCTAATCTATTCTAATCCAAACAGCAACATAAAGAGAATACTTCAGGATAAATAATTCTCTTATCATTACATGAATCATTCAAAACAAGTTTTACAGTCGTCCATATGAAGAAGGAATGTGTGAGAATCATATCCTAATAGGATTCCTCCAAGATATCTATAAATTTTATATGAATAAGAATGAACATTTCCATGATTTAAAACAAAAAAATTAAAATAATTATTTAATAAACCCATTTTTAAAAAAATCATACAATTAATGACTTTTATTTCACTAATTTCATGCCATGTTTTCTAAATCTAGAATAAAGCATGTAAAGATGCCTAATTTAAATATAAATGTGACCTAACATCATTGAAGTAATCTATCATTCAATAAAGAATGATTAACAACACGAAACAGTAATACACATGCCTGTTGGGAACTAGCCTATAAAAAAATACATTCAAAAAAATAATGATAAAAACAATGAATATGAATGAATCCAACTATCATCGAGTCCTACCGTATACCATCGATATACAAGAGGTTACCTCCTAGTGGGGTCACACAGACACTGTCTACCCATTTCTCTTTCTCGACACACCCAAGGTTCCCTCTGTTCCATGTGTTTCAATTTCTGTTTTTTAAACCAATCTAAAATGTTCATAAACCCATTTTCACTCTATGCCATTCATATTTATGGATTAAAAATCCATTTTAAATTTGAAATAAATTCATTATTTCAATGGATAAAAACTAATTAAAACTTGAACTCATTCCTTTTTAAATTTTAAAATGTACCATCCAATTTCAAATATAAAAGAATCATTATAAACAGTAATAAACCTAAGAATTTAGAATAATTTAATAAATAAATGAACCTCAAGGATGTAAAAAACATACTTGCCTTTGACAATGGGGATTAGAAACCATAATATTAGCATTTAGAAAACAAGGAATGGAATGAAACTATAAATAATTGATAGAAAAAAATATGATCACCAATCCCTACTGCCAATGATGTAGTAACCAAAAATAATAGAGAAACCGAGAGTAAAGGCTTACACAAAGATACAAAGTTCTTATCCCTAATAATCAATCTTTGAATGAATTGATCTAGATGAAATGGTGTCACCCTAAATCACCTACAGATCTCTCTAGGTTGTGGTAAGAGATATACTCAAGAAAATAATGAATCATATCATTCATACGACACCTTGAAAAACAAACATCATTACTATTACATGGTGTTTAATCCATTTACACATCATCTAATCCTTAGGGTCTATATAGGATGAAAAACCTATCACATTTTAATTGAAAACTAGATTTTAAACATAAATAACATGTAAACAATTGACACCATGTACCACCTTCATGGATTCCTCCCAACAACCCTTTCATGAATTCTACCACACATACATGGTGTGTAAGTTCTCATTTCTTATCAAAAACCCCATGTTTTATATTGATAAATTCCAATAAATATGCTATTCACAATCCTTAAAGGATATTTCATGTTTTATCAGAGATAATACATGTTTCTTATAATTGGATTTATTTTTATAACCAGATATCTAATAAGGTATATATAAAGATAAAATATGATTAAGGTTCAAATCTTACATTAGATTGAAATTATATCTCTCATCTTGTTCATAACCAACATGGAGGTTTTAGAGAAAATTATAAAGATTTATCATAAAAAACAAGAAAATTTGGTATGGAGGACTTCAAAGGAGAAATATTGTACACTGCTAGTATAAGGTTATCAATGTTGTTGTTTAATTTTTATAACATTTAATAAGTTTCATTATTAATAATAAAGTTTATATAGTTAAAATTACTAATCTAATGAATAATTTTAATACTATTACTCTAATACTAATGTTTACATGAAGAAGGATCGAATTTTTTTAACTTATATATTTGAATTTATCTAGAAAAAACATGAAAATGAAAAATAACTTCTAATATATGGATAAGAATTCATAAAATCATTGATTAAGATATAGTAAGTCTTAAAAACTCATATAAAAAATGAGTATTCAAGTAAAAAAATGGTGTTATTCAAATAAAAATATCATATATATGACAAATAATTGAAAAAATAGTGGAATAAGATGAGATTTGAAAATATTATCAAGATAAGATATATACTTTAGAATAAACTCATAATTCTACTACTTCTTTTAAGTATTTCTAGTTGTATTAAAGATAAAAATAAAGTAATACATGTAATAATTATATTATATAAAGTAGAAAAAAAATTAGGATCATATTGAGAGGAAAAAAATGAAATGAAAATATAGTTTTAAAATAGTTAAGGATAAAAAAATTACCTCAATATGAATTTTCATGTGACAGAAGTAAAACTGAAATATCTAGAGGTCATCAATGATAATACATCACAAGATTATTCTATAATAAACTCGGCTAAACACATCATTATTTTTAATTATTTCTATAATATAAACATTAAAAATATGGAATCAATGCAGAATACCAAGATTGAAAGATTTATTATATCTGAGGAATGAAAATATAATAATTTTTTTACAAAATTTTTTTATATTACATCATAATTAATCCACATGTGAATCTCTTCTTGACATACCATAATTTATAATCATCATTATAAAGGGTTGAATAAAAAATCAGAAAAGGGTGATCTCAAATGCTACATTAGGGGGGAATTTTCAACATGTCACCATAGGATAGATCATAATAATGAGTGAAAACATGAAAAAATAGGAATATATTATTAACCAACACATGGAACAATAATATTTTTCCATACAAAATGATTTCTGAACAGGTAACCTAAAATGAGAAAACATATACCATATCATAAAATTGTCTAATCACAATACAATAAATACAATCCATGCAACACAATCAAAGGCTTATATAATATAAATTTTCTATTACCCTAAGAAATAGAACTATGAATAAATTTGACACAAACAAAATCACATATAAATTATAACATTGTGAATAAAAAAAGTGTCCATGATTCATGTTGGGTGTAACGACCCAATGTTTTATCAATGGAATCCCATTACTATAATTATGAATTAAAGAATAATCACATTATTAAACATAATTAATATCATTATATTAAATACTATGTGACCATTAAACATAATTTTTCCACTTCTATGTTATGAATTTCAAATATCTGACATTCACGGTTGCATTAAGGGTGTTTTTTGGAGTCTAATAGAACAAACATAATTTTTTGGTGAATAGTAACCTACCCTTATGAATAGTAATATGACCCTTATTAATAGTAAATCATACAAAATAATAGTAACCTCACCTAGGAATTATTAAACAAAATTTAGTCATCTTATAAGTGATAATATGACCATAGTAAAAGTATTAGTATTTTTGTAAGTAATAATTAATTAATTTTTTAATTTAAAAGAAAATTTATTTTTCAAAATTATATTCATAAATTAAAAATTATATATCTTCTATTTTTATGATAATTTTATAAGACCTAATATAATTTTTGAAAGCATAATAAAATCAGTTTTAATTTTAAAATCTCTATTTTCAAGTAAATAATGATTTTAATTAAAAATTAAATTAATCATATTTAGAAAATTATTTTCATAAAATAAATTTCATTTTTTATTCTAAATGTCGAAAAATGGTTAGGGTGAATATTTTGGATTTTTCTAAAATACTTGAATTTTTTTTTGAATAGTAAAACACATTAATTTACCATCTAATACATTATAATTTAAATCCACTATTTCTGACATCATGAGTGATGTAAGAACCCAAATCTCGAACTAAATTTTTCTATTTACTATTTTTGATCATGGAATCATCACTATTTCTGGTCTTGGGGGAAATTAATAAACTAATGAATTAAATATTATGAAAACCCTCCTTCCCTCCACTATAAATACCACCCCTCACAACTACATTTCCTCACACCTCTCAAGCTTCAAGACTTGACTAAATTCTACCCAAATATCTTCTCTAGCCCCTATTCCATGACCAGGATCTCTTTTCCTCATCATAATACCAATCCTAGGTTCCTTAAGGAGGATCTGGAGGGTAGGATTCAAGAGGTAATTCCTCTCTCTCTTTTCGTTCAATTTCCTTTCAAATTTCATTTCTTTTCTTCTCTTATCCTCAACTTATCTTATCAAAATTTCATGATAACTTCAATATGATTGATATACTATTATGATATCATGTTAATGGAATATTATTCATTATACTCCTCCCTCCCATTTTTTGTTAATAAAAATGAAATCATTGCCCGTGATGTGTTAATTTACCTACATCATGGGTGATGTATTTCCATTTTCCTTCAACGCCTTCAAGGCAGTAAATAAAATCATAAAATGGTTGAAAAAATATTTTAAATTTTATGTTTTATCCTCTTTTATGTTCTGGAACTAACTTATTTACATGACACTAATTGATAAAATAAAACAAGTTCATTGTGATCGAAAAACCACCCAAATTAACCAAAAATGATCATCATTAAATTTTATCAAATGATTCATCCTCATGGTACAAAAACAAATTAATTATAAGATTATTTATATCTATATAATTTCACTAATATTTTATATTAACAAATCTGTATGTTCAACCACATTTCAAATGAACATTCGTTCATGAATACAAGTGAAATGTTCATAAAAGCTAAGGAAATTAACACTCCCAAACAAAGAATTTAAACTCTATAACACATACAAAGGCCCATAAAATAACTTAATGAAACCATTGTAAACAATATTTATGTATAAAAGGTTCTATAATTTCTAATTAACAAATATAATGTCATTATATAGGAAATTAAAGTGAATAAATCGTTCGGATACATGGTAAATGGAAACTCTTGAACCCGACTCTCTTTCTTTGGGTTTTTCATCTCCAACCCCTTTTCAGTGTGAATATGCCTTAAAAATCATTTATTCATCATTATATTAAATTTTATATTATATACATGTTATCTAATTGAATTTATTAAAAACAAAATGTTTTTTAAAATAACTCCTCTTTCAAATAAACACACCCATTTTACTTCTCTAAGATTGTTTCACTCTTCACTCAAGGTTAATAGTTCTATGTTAAGAATTATATTCCCTCTTTATTTTGGGAACCAAATTTTTATTAATGTATTCTTTATTATGTGAAACCTATTTCTTTCCATGGGTTAATTTATGTTAAATTTTTATATATTTTTAATGTGGCATGCATGATAATGTAAATGTTATGATGTGACGGGTGCGCCCGGAATTATATAGAACAATATGAATGTTTGAATGTGACGGGTGCACCAAGAATTATACAATTCTCCAATGAATTGGGTAAATTGATAAATCTCATGAGTTAAAGTGATATGATTTGTGAACATGATGATAGCATTGTTTAGAACTATGTGTGGTATATTACCACAAATACATGATGTTTAATTTTTATGCTTTTCCGCATTTCATTCCTTTATCTGATGATTACTATAGTTTTTTTGATGATGATATTATGATTATTCTCACCCCATGCTATATGGTTTTTATCTATCCTCTTACTGGTCTTTTATCTCACCCATTTTTTGTGTATATCCTCAAGTTATTATGTGTACTAAGGAGTTTTAAAGGACAAGAAGAAGCTGGAGAATAATGAATTAAATAAATGTTTATGTTTGATGTTGTAAACATTATGTTTGGTTCTAGTTTTCCCAAGACACTAAACCTCTAGATCCTCATGGTGTAATACTATTATTTTTTTATCTTTATAATGATTTAATAGTAATGTAAGAAAATGCAGGGTCACTATAGTTGGTATTAGATGAAAGGTTTAGTTAATTTGGGAATTAGGATTCGTGAACCCTAGAGAAAACCTTTAGTATTGACTAAGTTCAATTATGCACACAAGAATATTTTCTAAACATAGGTATCCCATTATATATTCTTTAAGTGTAAATTTTAAAAATTAATAAGTTAGTTATTTATGACTCATTGTCTTATTTTTTTTCTAACCCTTTCTATTTTAAAAAATGGTGGGAACTAGGAAAAACGAGGCCAACAACCCATGTGAAGGTCAATGAAATGATTGCCCGAACTACATCCCTAGTAATTTGGGAGGTGGAGTTCAAAACTTCATGGTGATGATTACCCAACTATCTCAAGTTATGAATAATAACCTTAAAAATGAGGAACGTCCTCCTTCACCAAAGAGGTAGCATCTGGCTATCGAGTGTTTTATACGGCAATGACTGCTGATGTTTAGTGGATCTTCTGATCTACTAGTTGCGGAACAGTGGATTAACTACATAGATAATATCTTTTCTTTTCTTCACTATTCTGAGATAGAGAATTTGACACTATCCATTTATCATCTAGATGGAGAGGTTGATAAATTATGGGCTTTAATTAAGAACACCAAGCCATGTAAAAAAATTGAAGAGATGGAATGGGAAGACTTTAAGATCATGTTTCTTAACAAGTATTTCCCACAAACTATTTGTAAAAATATAGAGAGAGAATTCATAGATCTCAATAAAAAGGAAAGAGAATCTATTATGACCTATGAATTTAATTTCACAAGGCTTTCATGGTACGCTTCGGGTTTTTTTCCACAATGATAGAAAAATTTATAGATTATTTAGTGGATTAAAACCACACCTTTGAAAGGCTCTTGTAATTTGAGACTTTGGGAGTTATGAAGAATTTTTTGGTGTGCCCTCAAAGTAGAGATGGATTTTGGAGAATTTTCACATGGCTATGGTGATAAGAAAGTAAAGATGGAGTTTCAAGCTAGAGGATCTAATAATAAAGGTGGGAAGAAAATTCAACAACCTACATGCCAAAAATGTGGGAAATTGCATCATGGGAGATACCTCAAGGAGATTGGGAAATGCTTCAAGTATGGTAAAAAAGGTCAGAATGATCAAGAGTGTTGAAAAGACATAATAAGGAAGGATAATTTTGTGGATGAAATGGGAGCCCCACCCACGGTTCAATGCTACAACTGTATAGAGAAAGGACACTATGCAAGCTAGGGAACTAAACCTCAAGTTTTTTAGGGTAATCAGCATCAGCAACCATTAAAGCCAAAGTAAAAAGGGAAGGATAATTCCATCACTATTGTGTAAGTGGAGAAAGATAATGAATTCATACAAGGTACACATTATATTCACTCAATAATGGAAAAAGTATTATTTTATTATGGTTCTATTCATTACTTTATATCTTACAAGTTTTCTAGAACTATAGAATCAAATATTCAAAACCTTGAAGTAGATATATCTATGAAAACACCAAGTTTTTAAATCATTGTATCCCAAGTGTTTGACTCTTCTCCTGTTGGCGTATGTGGAATGATTCTTCCAAAAAATATCGTAATAATTCCCTTGGTGGAATTCGACGGTATAATGAGAATGGATTGGCTCTAATTATATAGAGCATATATAAACCATTGGGAAAAGGAAATATCTTTTCATATTCTGAACCATCCCATGATCCTCTACAAATTCAAGGAATATTGTGAATCTTCTATGAAAAATACTTCAACGTTGTGAGTGAGGATACCCTATGAAAAATCATACCTCGCACAAATGGCTAAGTCAAAGGAAGGTTCCAACCTGGCAGAAATTTCCATCATGAGGGAATACGGTGATGTATTTCCTAAAGAGTTACCCTGACTTCCCTCGGGTCGTGATGTAGAGTTATCAATAGAACTCATACCCAAAGCTACTCCTATCTCAAAGTGTCCCTATTTTATGGATCTTATTTAACTGGATGAGTTAAAGAAGCAGTTGTAAGAGAATTTGGACAAAGGATTCGTATTCCTTAGTGCATCACCTTGGGGTGAGCCAGTGCTCTTTGTGAAAAATAAGGATATATCAATGTGGTTGTGTATTGATTATTGGGAACTCAATAAGATCACCATAAATAAAAATTATTCTCTTTGAGGATTGATGACTTTTTCGATCAGTTAAGAGGATCTCAATAATTCTAAAAGGTGGATCTTCATTTTGGATATCATCATCTAAAGGTGAAAAGGGAAGATATTCATAAGACTTACTTTCATACAAGGTATAGGCACTACAAGTTTCTGTAAATGCCCTTAGGACTTACTAATTCCCCTAAAATATTCATGGATTTGATGAATAGAGTCTTTATACATTACCTCGACAGATTTGTGGTAGCGTTTATTGATGATATTATAATTTACTCCATGTGAAAGGATAAACATGAATAACATCTACATATTATGTTTGTGACATTGATAAAGGAGATGTTGTTCACCATGTTTAGAAAGTGTGAATTTTGGATGAATAAAGTCACGTTCTTAGGACATGTGATCACAAGAGAGGGAATTTATTTGGACCCTTCAAAAACAAAAGAGATTAAGAAATAGCCCAGGGCCTTAGTGTCACCAAAATCCATAGTTTCCGTAGATTAGTTGGGTATTACCAACACTTTGTGATAAATTTATCAAGATTGTCAAGCCCACTAACTAAGTTAACAAGGAAAAGGGTAAATTATGTCTGGATTGAAGAATGTGAGGGAAGATTCAAGGAGCTAAAGAGAAGGCTAATCATTACACTTGTAATAACACTACCGATAAGTGGATAAAGTTTTTGATATACAGTAATGCTTCAAATAATGTCTTGGGTTGCGTACTCATGAAAATTTATAATCTGATAGCCTAAACCTCACAATAATTGAATATCCATGAGTAGAACTACATGACGCATGATCTAGAGATGGTAACCGTTATTTTTTCCATGAAAATCTAGAAGCACTACCTTTGTGGTGAGAAGTGTGACATATGCACCAACTAAAAGATCCTAAAGTATATATTCACACAAAAGAAGATCAACATGCATAAAAGGATATTCATAGAGCTAATAAAGAACTATGATTTCTCTATTCACTTCCATCTTGTAAAGTTGAACAAGGTAGTTGATGCTCTAAGTAGAAAAAAACCTACTACTCGATCCATGTTACGGATTGTGAAAGACCATGTCTTAATGGATATTTAATTTATGGATTTGGAAATGATAAGGGAATAGTACACATCCTACCTTTCCCAAATTATTTTTCAACCATCTGTCCAAGAGAAGATTAGGGAGGCACAAAGGGAAGATCTAGAGTTACAAAAAAAAGGTAAATGCAGTAAAGGATGGAAAGCTTCAAGAGTTCCACATTGAAAATTATGTTTTGATTTGGTTTGGAACATGAATTGTTTTTCCTTCATCACCTGGGATAGAGAATGAGCTATTGTATAATGCACATAGCTCAACATTTTCTATCCATCCTGGTAGCACCAAGATGTACAAAGATCTTCGAGAACACTTCTGGTGGGATAACATGAATAAGGAAATTGCGGAATATATCTCAAGGTTCTTGCTATGTTAGTAAGTTAAATTAGAGTAGAGAAATACCAAAGGTATGATGCAACCATTACCTATACCCATGTGGAAATGGTATAATGTCACTATGTATTTTGTCAGGAGTCTCCCAAAGACATCCAAGGGAAATAATGCAATATGAGTTTTTGTTGACCGACTCACCATGAATACCCATTTTATGGCTATTCGAAAAGATATATCTCTTGAAAAACTTTGAAATATATATGTGAAGGAATTAGTGAGACAACATGGTGTTCCACTCTTAATTTTCTATGACTATAATCCAAGGTTCACATCTAAATTCTGAAGGAGTCTTAAACATTCTTTGAGTACTGAATTAAATTTCACCATGGCTTATCACCCCTAAACTGATGGCCAATATAAAAGGACTATTCAGACCCTTAAAGGTATGATAAGATCATCCTCTTAAGAATTCAAAGGTGGATTGGATTAGCATCTCCCATTTTTTGAGTTCTCATATAGCAGTAGCTCTATTGTATTATTCAGATGGATCCATATGAAACTTTTTTTGGAAAGTGATGTAGAACTCCAACCTATTGGGACAAAGTTAGAGAAAGAAATCTACTTGGACCTGGTCTTGTGAAAGAGATGATAGAGAAAGGTAAATTCATCTAGAAACATATCAAATCAACTCAGAGTTTTAAAAAGATCTATGTTGACAACTGTCAAAGGGACATGGAGTTCAACATTGGAGATAAAGTCTTCCTTCTAATACCACCATAGAAGAGAGTCATGCGGTTTGGAAAGAAAGGGAAGTTAATCCCAAGGTACATTGGCCCCATAGATATACTTGACCAAATAGAAGTTGTGGACTATTGTCTTGCACTTCCATCAAATATTGCTTAGGTTAATGATGTGTTTCATGTATCACTCCTAAAGAAGTACATATTATATCCCTCACATGTACGGAACTCATAGGTGGTACAGTTGGAAGATCATCTCTCTTATGAGGAGCAGCCAGTAAAGATTTTGTACAGGAGAGATAAGGTCCTACGCAACAAGACAACCCATCGTGTTAAAGTTTTGTGGAGGAACCATAAGTTTGAAGAAGCAACTTTGGAACTATAGGAGGTGATGAAGGATAGGTACCCTCACCTGTTTGTGTAAAATGAAATTTTGAGGGAAAAATTTCATAAGGGGGAAAGAATGTAATGACCCAATGTTTTATCAATGGGATACACTTATTATAAGTATGACTTAAAGTATCATCACATTAGAAAACACAATGAAATATCATGATACTAAATACTATGTGACCATTAAAAATAATTTTTCCAATTCTATGTTTTGAATTTCGAAAATCTGACAAACACGGTTGCGTTCAGGGTGATTTCTCAAGTCTAATAGAACAAAAATAATTTTTTTTAATATTATATGAATAATAATATAACCCTTATCAATATTAAATCATCCAAAATAATATTAACCTCACCCAATAATGATTAAATAAAATTTAGGCATCTTATAAGTGATAATATGGCCATAATAAAAGTATTAGTATTTTTGTAAGTCATAATTAATTAATTAATTAATTTAAAAGAAAATTTATTTTCCTAAAATGTGTTAATAAATTAAAATTTATATTTCTTCTAGTTTTTTGATAATTTTATAAGACCTTTTTTAATTTTTTAAAGTGATATAAAATCATCTTTTATTGTAAAATCTCTATTTTTCTAGTAAATTATGATTTTAATAAAAAATTAAATTAATCATATTTAGAAAATTATTTTCATAAAATGGATTTCATTTTTTATTCAACAGGTCAAAAAATGGATAGGTTGAATTTTTGGGATTTTTCTAAAAGACTTGAATATTTGGTGAATAGTAAAATACATTAATTTACCATATAAATACATTGTAATTTAAATCAACTATTCATGACATCATGTGTGATTTAATCACCCAAGTATAAAAATAAAATATCCTCTTTACTATTTTTTCATGTAATCATCACTATTTCTGGTCTTTAGGGAAATTAATAAACTAATAAGTTAAATATTGTGAAAACCCTCCTCCCCTCCACTATAAATACCGCCCCTCACAACCACATTTCCTAACACCTGTAAATCTTAAATCCTTTCCTTAATTCTTCCCAAATCTCTTACATATCCCCTACCCCATTACCATGAGCTCTTGGACTCATCAAAACACCAACCCTAGGTTCCTTACGGAGGATCTCAAGAGGAGGATTCAAGAGGTAATTCCTCTCTCTTTTCTTTCAATTTCCATTCAAATTTCATTTCTTTTCTTCTATTATACTCAAATTATCTTATCCATATTTTATGGTAAATCCAATATGATTGATATAATATTATTATATCAAGTTAATGGAATATTATTCATTATATTATTCCCTCCCTCTCTTTGTTAATAAAAATGAAATTGTTGCGTGTGATGTGTTAATTTACCTACATCATGGGCTATGCACTTCCATTTTCCTTAAACACCTTCAAGGATATAAATAAAACAATTAAATGGTTGAAAAAAGATTTTAAAGTATACTTTTTTATCCCCTGTAATGTTCTGTAACTAACTTATTTACATTAAACTAAGTGAAAAAATAAAATAAGTTCATTGTGATGGAAAAACCACCCAAATTAACCAAAAATGATCATCATTAAATTTTATCTAATGATTCATCCTAATGTTACATAACCAAATTCATTATAATATTATTTATATCTCTTTAATGTCACTAATATTATATATTAACAAATCTTTATGTTCAACCACATTTCAAATGAACATTTGTTCATGAATACAAGTGAAGCGTTCATAAAAGCTAAGGAAATTAACACTCCCGAACAAAGAAATTAAACTCTATAACTCATCCAAAGGATGATAAAAGAACTTAATGAAACCATAATGAACTATATTCATGTATAAAATTTTATTTAATTTCTAAATAATGAATATAATGTCATTATATAGGACATTAAAGTGAATAAAACGTCCGGATACAAGGTAAGGGGAAACTCTCGAACCCAACTCTCTTTCTTTGGGTTTTCCCTCTTCAACCAATTTTCAGTATAGATATGCCATAAAAATATTTTCTTCATAATTATCTTAAATTTCCTGGGATATACATGTTCTCTAATTTATTTTTTAAAAAAACTCAATGTTTTCCAAAAGAACTCTTCTTTCAAATAAACACAACATTTATACTTCTCGAGGATTATTTCACTCTTCACTCAAGGTTAATAGTTCTATGTCAAGAATGATATTACCTCATTATTTTGAGAAAAAAATGTTTATGAATGTATTATTTATGATGTGAAACCCATTTCTTAACATGGTTTATTTCATGTTCAAGTTTTATATATTTTCAATGTGGCATGCATGATAATGTAAATGTTATGATGTGAGGGGTGTTCCTGGAATTATATAGCTCAATATGAATGTTTCAATGTGATGGGTGCACCTGGAATTATATAGATATCCAATTAATAGGGTAAAGTGACTAATCTCATGAGTTAAAGTGAAATGATGTGTGAAAATGATGCCAAATTTGCTCACAACTATGTGTGGTAGAGGACCGCTAAGACATGACGTTTCATTTTTATGAATTTCCACATTCCATGCCTTTATCTAATGATTCCTCTCATGATTTTGATGATGATGTTATGATTATGCTCACCCCATGCTATATTTTTCTTATATATCCCATTAATGGGATTTTATCTCACCCCTTTTTTATGTATATCCTCAGGTGATTATGTGTATTGAGGAGTTTTCAAGCGATAATAAGAAGCTGGAGAAGAATGAATTAAATAAATATTTATGTTTGTTATTGTAAATGATATGTTTGGTCATAGTTTTTCCAAGAAACTAAACCTATTAATCCTCATGGTTTAATACTTTTATGTTGTTTACTATTATAATGATGTAATTGTAAAGTAAGAAAAGGTAGGGTCGCTATATTGGGAATAAAAAAATGTCCACGATTCATTTCATGAAAAAACGATTTTCATAATTCATGTTGTTAATAAACCAAATTTCCTTACATAATATCATTTTATCATTAGATATAAATACATTACAATAGAATTGGAGTTATACATGTGACCCTAATAGTTAATCATCTATAAAAATGGTTCCACTTTAAATCAACAATTATATCATAAAGAACCAATGTATAGAAAAATGTGCCTTATAATGTTTTTAAATTATATGACCAAAATTGAAAAGAATAATATAAATGGTTGATATATAAAATATATTTACCACCAATATTATTTCATAAGATAGTTTATAGGGTGTTTTAGTTAATATAGTTTTCCTAGATATAATTATTTCATAGAATAATAGAAAAATGGTGGGTCAAATCAAAATAAGTTTTTTAGAAAACGCTTTTATATTTGGGGTAAGAGAAGAAGATATGGTAAATTTCAACATTCATGTTATATTAGTTAAAGTGAAATTTTATGAAAATTAATTACATTAATAAATGAAATTTAAATAGTATATACTTTAAAATTACTTAATTTTTCATAAATGTGATATGAAATAACCTATTAAAGTTTTACATTTAAAAAATATTCGTTAATAAATTATCCATGAAAACAACACAAAGGATCCAAAAAAGGTTATGTGACATTATTTTGAAAAACTATAATCTAAAAAATCAACATTAACTTACCATCAAAAAGACATCAATATTATCTAAAATGAATGTGGATTGGAAGAATACATTTCTTAGTTTAAAATGATATAAATATTTTTGAAAATTTTTACAAAACATTATCCAAAATACACAATAGAAAAAATGAAAATGTATCATTAAAAGTAGATAATGGAAATATTATAGTAACATGATATAAAAAATAATTTCACTTTAAAATATAATTGATAACTTTAGGGAGTTAGAAAAATATACAAGAATGGGATACCATATTTTAAGATGATGGAAATTATATTCGACAATGATAAAAAATTTAATGTGAAGAAAATCATAAAAATAAAATATTTTAATAAGAATTTAAATTTTCCCAAAGCGATAGAGACTGTATTATGATATAAAATTATAATCTAGAAGAAACTTATGGTAGAAGAATGGAGTTAAATATGACACATTATAACTTGATGAAGGGAGTTCAGTAAAAACCCTTAAAACTATGGTATCTTCGGAATTAATAGTCGTTTCATGAGGGAAGAATATATTTTAATTCAATCCTATAAAATTTATGATTTTTGAAAATGAAATTAACTTGGAAGTAATCATACTAAATAAAATAATTGATGGTGTGTAATATAAAACATGCCACATTGAATTCAATATTAGATAAATAAACCTTTAGAACATTAGAATCATTCAAATAAAAATACTTTGATGGATATGATTTAAAATTAAACAATAATTTCCCTTAATAATTAAAGGATAATGAATAAAAAATATTAAATATTCTCTAGATACACTATTCCATTGAAATAATTATGTATAATACACAATATGTCTCATGGGGTGAAAATTTAGATAATAAATCATTACATTGAATTTATTATTAGCTAAATATATTATATACTTTTATATAATTGAAATATCCATATGATTAAACAATTTTAAAACTTTATTAATTTCTATAAACATTAATAAATTTAATTTAAAAATATTATCTACAAGTATATTAGTTATTTATCTATTTTTAATTATTTGGTGTGAGTGATAGTTATTATTTTGAACTAGTTTCATGATAGATGTGTCATTCATTATTGTTATCCAAAACATCATAATTCCTAGATCATATAAGGTAATATAAATGATTATTTGTAATTATTCATAATGTTATAAATTAATTCCATAAGTATTTTAGTTATTATTTATGAAGGCAAAGTTAGTGATAATTTTCTTTCATTAATTAATAATGAACTGATGATATTGTATTAAATAATGAGTGAAATGATTATATTACAATTATAGACAAAAATCAATATTTACCTAATATTATCACATATTATATTTACACATCATTTATGGATATATATTTATATAATTTTTCTAGTATGTGGATAAACCGACCCAATAAGATCATGAAACATTCTAAAGGTGACTATGGATATGAGGGATATTTTTTTGTATAATATCATTATTAAAAAATAAAGAAATTATATATAAAATATTATGTTTTTGAATATATTTTTTCTTGGTATGTTCATTTTAGATGGTTTTTTTTTACAATGAACTCTTAATTGTAATATTTATTATAGAATCTATAATTTATATTAATAAAATATAAATAAGAGGAAAATGAAAATATTAATTAACTAAAACCATCTCTAGAACTATATTTGAATGGTGGTGATAAATGAAGATATTTTTCCATCATATAAGTGGTAGTCCACACACACTCTTGAGAAAAGTTTTCATTTTTTTGATTGAATGGTTAGGGAATAGATAACGTTTTTATAATTAATATAATAATATTTTAGAATATTAATTATATTGAATTTATTATATAAATATTGTAAAAATGGTTTGAAGGAGGGTGGATAATAAGGATAAATAATGGAATAAAAAGGTTGTTTTACACATATAATGATAATTCAGATCTTCTCTTGAATTATCCTAGGAAAATTATGGAATTTAGGAACATTATTAAGGCTAAAGGGTTCCAAAAAAATATATGTGAACTAGAATAATTATTTTTGGTGATTTTCATGGGAATTATAAATAATAGGTGTGGATTGAATTGGGTGTAAGTCAGCTCCATTAATAGTTGTAAAAGATGGAAAATTATTTGGGAAAGAATTATAGTTATGGGATAAGAGTGGAATTGTATTAGAGTTAGTTGGGGAAATATTAGTAATATGTGTAGGTATTAATTTTCAAACTAAAAAATGTATTCTAGAATTAATGAGTGTAAAATTGATTTAGTAAAATTATATCCACATTATATTTCCCATGTCAACACTTATTAATCTTGAGTAAAATTTTACCATAGTAATTATTATATAACTAAATCATAATATGAATCTTCTTAAAAATATAGATGTTTTGAATCCAAATTATGAAACCATTTTATAAAATAAAATGTTTAAAAATTGAAAATTGTATTTAACATTAAAACATAGAATGTATTGAAAATTATTTTAGTAGAAAAATTTTTTGTAATAATTACGTGTTCCAAATATTTTTTAATATTTATTACCAAATAAATTTGTATAAAATTTTTTATGTTCTTCATTTTAATATTTTAGTCTATATTTTAAAATATATTATTTGTAACACCCACGATTTAATTGTTATATTCTTTTATTTATATAAATATAATATTACAACACACACAGCTTTATTCAAGAATGTGGTTAATGTTTTTTTAGAAATCTTATAAATTTTAAATTTCCAAAATATATTTAATTCTTTAAATTATCATATCAAAACTAGCTTACTATTAAATTTTGTGATTTTTCTAAAGAGATTGTATTTTTTATAATTAAACATTCTGTTTTTTTAAACTATCTTATATTTTCATTGAAGAATCCCTAAGATATAATGAATTAGATCATAAATTAATAATTGAAAAATAATATAATTAATTATATAGGAGTCAAAATTATAATTTATCTCATTATAAAAACACTTTTATACATAAAATTATATCATTTTCAAAAAATCATTTTTCATTTTTTTTATAATTTCTAAAAAATTAATTTATATCACTTATAGATGACAAATTTTGTATAATGGAATGCATATTTAGAATCAGAATAATTAATAATATATCATTATATCGACAATGTTTTTTCATAATGAATTTTATAAACATTAAGAAAATTTCACCATAGACAAAGGTTAAATCAACACCAATATAGTGCTTGAGAAAGTTGTAGAAAAATCATGTTAATGATTTTAAAAACTCTAATTTTCATATATTGTTAGGTGAGTTATAGATCCCCATAGAATTTAGTGATGACTAAAGAATATTTTTTAAGTGTGAATGGTTTACATTTTAATTCAAATTATATTTTCTTGTGTTTAAAGTTTAAAAAATGAATAGTGTTAAAATCACCTCAATGATATTTTAACTCAAAAAAATTAATAAATTATTTTAAAATTATATAATTTTTGAGAGAGTACATTTCAGATGAGAAATGGATGAAAATATAATCCCTTGAAAATTTGAGCACTAGTTTATTCCTTTTATATTAAATTATAACCCTTTATTATTAAATAAGATCCATGGTGGAATAAAATATTTTCATGAATACTTTTACTATTATCTAATGATTGATTGAATAAATTTTTAACCATGATTTAACTTTTATAAAAAAAATTTAAATGGAATGTTATTGACATATTTTAAATGACGTAATTTTTAGTTTCTACTAAAAATGTGTAAGGAAATATTATAATTTTTTTGTACATGACATGGTCATTATTTTCTACTTTCACGTCCACTAAATACCTTGAACCATACTTTAATTTTATACTATATTATTATCAAATAAATTATTTCACTTAATATTTTTTAAAAAAATAGATCTTGAAAAAAATATTTTAAAATGAAAAGGGTGTATTACTCTTAAAATCTTCCAATTATCTTTTTAAAGCATTTTAATCTATGTTAGAATTCATGGGTGAATATTATGGTTTAATGGGGATATACTCTATTGATAATATCTATAATATTAATTTAGATTTCTTAATATCATGTTTTATTTAGTGATTCAAGAAAATATTATCATTTTATATGTTAGTTTTTAAATAAAAATTTTTATGTTGGTTATGTATTGAATTATTATTCACACTATGTTATATTTAGTAACTGATAAAAAGGGTCTCATTATAGCCACTCGATGCATCGAAATTTCCCTTGAGACAGACATGTTGGAGTATTAGGTGTACACCATACTTGTTTATCTTTGATATCTTGGATGAAGTCATTGACGATAAGATTATGATGTTTGACATTATTAATTATATCATTATGAAAATATTTATTTTATTATTTGTAATCTTTTTATGTAATATATAGATCAATCATGTTTTTATGGTAGTTGTTATATGATATGTTTGAATATTTTTTATCTCGATCATAATTTTCCTAATTAATATATTTAATTCCCATTTATTTTGATCATTTTCCATTACAAAGAATATAATATCACCATTTATTCTATTTTCCATTCCCTAAGATATAAAGGAGTTATAAATGAATGAATTTAGGGATTTAAAGGAATAAACAACAATGTTATCATGTGAATTATTTTATTATATTTCTTATATATAGATAAATTTTTGAATAACTTATGTGTCTAGTATTCCAAGACTAATAAATCATTCAATCCTTCAGGATGTGATCCATTTTATTAATGCCAATATCATAAAATAACCATGAGATCTATGGTACTATATTTAGTATATTATATCATTATAATATAAAATCAAAATATTTATAAAGTTATTGATGAAAAATATTATTTTTAACATGGTAATAAATAATTATCATTTTAAAATTATTTTATACATGAAATGAAATTAATCCCATTATTTAATTTAGAACTGCAGAATACAAGTATTCAAATTGTTTATTATGATTTACTTTGTATAATTGATGAAAAAAATAATATAATCATACAAAAAAATTAAATGAATCGTGTATATTCTAAGAATAAAATAAATTTATTACTTGTCTAGTAAAAACTATTGTATTTATGATAACTTATTTTATTATATATTTTCAAATTTTTATATTTAAACTAATATTTTACAATAATAAACTCCATAGTGCAATAATATAGAAAAAAATTATATCAATTTATTTTATATACAACATATTTTTTTTCTTTATTCTTAATAATTGAATTTTATCTCATATATTTTAATCTCTATATATTTCATAATTTGGACTCTAGTATATAGCAACCCCAACCCTAGAAGCCATGATAAAATGGATACTACCATTATATTTGAATAAATAAAAGATTTAGATCCCCATGTCCTGATCAATTTAGAAGTCTTGGTAGTCTAAATACATACATGATTCCAATATTATAATTTAATACATAAACAAAAACATAATGTTTTGATAATAATTCTATTACATCTAGAATATCATTCATATCTTTCATAGTACACTTCATGGAATCCTAGGGGGAAAATAAGTGTATCCTTAAATGCTCAGTAAAGGTTAAGTATAATTAGATAAATAATGAATCAATGAGCATAATAAACATGTAAAGTTAACTAATTTAAATTACCTTTCATGTAATAATTAATCTTATATGAAAGTGTGTAAATAATATGGAAAGGTAAATAACTGAGAACACATTCTATTTAAATAAAATTACTATCACAGTAAGATAAAGCGTAATCAATTTGGAAAGGTAAATAACTAAATACATATGCTATTTAATTAATAAAATGAGAATGAAAAAAATACATATATTTTGTCATAGTGAAAATATCTTGGATAATAATAACTGAATTCTGAATGAATGAAATACTTAATTATTGGAAATCATGTCTGAGGAACATAAAAAACAATACAATAAAGACCTTTCAAAATAAGGTTTAAAAATAATGGTAGAACCCCATTTAATTTGGATAGTTGATTTGTTTTATATGTCATGTTAAAGCATCTAGGGGTTGTATAATGGTCGGCCCCCACCCATCACTTTGATTCCAAATCATTCTTCATCTATCAAATCATCTATTTAATTTAAAAACAATGTACCTTATCAAATATTCATATTGAGTAAAGAATAAGTATTTATCAATATTTCCCATGATAATAAAATAAATATCAATGTAAACATGGTATTTATAAAAAGTATAGGGTTTATAAAATAATCCTAAAAATGATAAATAATGTGAATACTTAGGGGAAATATAATGTTTAATGGTGCTTGGAAAGTGAATAACTCAAGAGGATATTAATGAAAATGAAAATGATAGATGGAAATGAATTTCAATAATTTTAATGGAAAAAATAATCATAATACATTAACATTAAGAATAAATATGGTATCAATACGATGTATACCCATTGAAGTAATGATAAGGGTTGTTATCGTTGATAACATAAAAACATATTTAAATATGTTCTTAATGAATATATCATTTTCATTTTGAAAAGAAAATTGGAAACCCTTTTATTGGAAAATAACATTTAATAAAATTTTCTTAAAAAAACATCTTCATAAACATACAATGTAAGATTAAAATAAATGATTATTTTAATTCCAAACATTTCGTACAAGGGAAAAAGAACATTCATTTTCTATTGTAAAAAGTTTAGAAAAGTTACATTTCTAAAAGTGATATGAATATTCCATTCAAAAAATATTTTAAAATGAAAAAAAACAAAAAAAATCTTTTAAAACAAATTTTAAAATTTTATAAAAATAAATATCGAATACATTTTTAGAAAATATTTTATTTTTAAAGATGAATTATTTCTGAATGAAGAGGTAAATGAATTCAGATTCTAAAAAAATACAAAACATATTATGTACCAAATGGTGTAAAAATTGAAATACCACTTGAAAAAGATAATAAATAACTATAGGAGATGAAAATTGAAGTTTTTTTTAGGAAATGGTCTTTTAATTTCCTTTACTTGTTATTCAAGAATAAACGATCTCGATTACAATGTCATTATGAAATAAACCCTTAAAATAAGAATAATGTTTACATGATAATTAATACATCAGTCAACAATGTGTCTCAACTATTAATCCACATAAAAAAATTGGTAAAACAACAATATGGAGTCAAAATTCATTATACACATAATCATTTAATATTAATGACAATGATGAAGTAATATAATCCTATGAAAAGGAATTGAGTTTTTAAATTCTATACCACTTGGTAACTTTAAATTGAAATCCCCTTATATTAAATAATTCAAATTAAAACATAAAATAACATAAATAATGAATTATTCATGATATTACATGAAAATGGTTACTATATACACTATATAAAAGTAATTAGGTGCATAACATTACAATATGTTTCACTAAAATGAAATTGGGATAAAATCCATTACTATATGGTATCCATTGAATCATAAGACACGTGAAATAAAAAACTACATATGAAAAATTAAATATAATGAAGATAAATTTATTCAATACATATAATACAATATGGTTAGTTTATACACCACACAAAATAAATAAGTGGTAAATATGTTGTATGCCTCATAAAAGTAAAATTTAGGCGAGAACCCCTCATTATACATTACCTTTTAGTTAAAAACCCATTGACCTCATTTATAATCATTTAAATAATGATATTAAATTATACTATAACCAAATTAATATTTATAATATCATATATTATCCTTCTTAAAACATCTTACCACTTGTTAATAATCATTCATTATTTTCAATGTTTTGGGTTTTCATTGCCTTGTTATTCGAGTATATTTTGTCTTGTTATTTATTATTCCTATTACAAAGATCACTAATTAATCGTCTAAAAAATATATAACATGATTTAAATATCATATAATTTTATTATATATGTATTTAGAGTAATTCATAAAATTTTGTGGTAGGTAATAAAATACACCATTCGTGGAGACGGTAGGTTGTACATACGCATAACATCAATTTCATTTTATTATCACATTGAATGAAAAAAAAAGTATATGATATGTATATATATATATATATTATCAGGTGAATTTCATTATTGTTTCATATATATCACATATCATTATTAAAACCATCGATAATACATTTCATGTAATGTGGGAATAAATCACCTCTCTTTGCGAGGTGGAATGCTATCGTATGCATGAACGATGTTATCATATTACCAAAAATGGAAAGAATGAAGTTATATGTTGTATAATAATTAAAAAATAATAAATAAATCATAAATATCATATATATCATATATAAACATAATTTTTATCATTATTCCTAACCTTGAAATTTGGTAATGTAAAAATAAATGATATTGGTTCGTGAGGCGGCAGTCTGCCATACACACAAAAGGTGATTACATAAACCTTTTAATGGATGTGTGTAAATTATTAGGTTATAATATTTATATAAAAACATATTTTTATATTTAATATATTAATTTAATTATTTAATCATGATATAAACATAATTGAATGAGGTGAAAGAGGGAAAAATATTAAAAAAATTATAAAAACATTACTTCTTCTTCAAGTAAGATCCATAGGTTTGCACTAATTCCTTACTAAGTTGTCCTTTTCAAAATATAAGGCTTTAAGTAGGAGGTTATGGAAGTTTGGGATTGTTTTTTTAGGTATTTTTTTATTCAAATTGGTTTTATATGTGTCAAGAATGGGTAGAGTGGGAAGCCTTTTATAGGTAGGGTAAGTGGAAAACTTATAAATTTTTGAAAGAGGGAATATCTCTAATGTTTTTTACTTGTAAATGGGATCCAATAATGAAATAATACTCAATAATATAATGTATAAGGTGGAAATATTGACATATAATGGGATTTGTAAAATTTTCTAGGTCATTTGGCTAGTTTTGATTACAGGATAGTACCTTGGTAAACGCATTTTTCTCTTAGTCACTATAATTAATTTTAACATTTTTCACTAATCATTTTGTAAAAAAATAACATTGATTCTATTGGATATTAAAAAATATTCTGATTCAAAATGATGAATCTTTTTTTCCAAATTCAAATAAAAAATTGGATGTAATAAATTTAAAATTAATCACATAGGTGTGTAAAGAAAACATGTTCATAAAGTGAAAATGTTCAAAAGATTGCTATGTTTCAATATATAAATTAAAAATAAATAAGATTATAATGATCTAAATTAGACTAAAATATTAGTAATTGACCTAATTTTACATTGAAACAAATTTAAAATATAATTCAACATTTTAAATTTTTTAGATTAAATGTTACATTTCAATTTAAATCCAGTATTTTTCACTATTAATAAAAAATGAAACTTTTAAGATAAATTCCAAAAACTCACAATAAGATAATTTTGATAATAATATTTTAAAAATGATGAATATTTTTCAATAAAAGTTTAAAAAATTGGCAAAATATAATTTTATTAAAAGTGCATTATTAAAGACACCAAAACTATATTTAGAAATATACAACTTTTTATGTATCGAATTTGATTTTTTATTATCTTATTCCAATCAAATATATTGGATGAATTTCAAAAAAATTGAATAAATATATAATATATAAGTTTAATTAATATCATTCCCTAATTATAATTAATTTAATTTATTTAGATAAAATGCATCTGGCATATGTTAATAGTTTTTTATAAAAACATTTTTTTATATATAATTGTTTTTTATATTTATTAATAAATAATTTTTAATAAATGAATTAAACCATATATTTTTATAATATAGTTAAAACTATTTATAACATATAATTTATTTTCTAGAAGATAACTATCATTTTAAATAATGTTAATAATATATTTTTGTTTGGTAAAACATAGTATTTTGTATAACAGAAGCTTCTAAAGGAACTTTCTATTGCTTATTATGAAAACTAACTCAGTGTTGTTTGAATGGAAGGATATATCATAGATTTATTTTATTTAATATAGTAAATATATTGTAATTTATTAGTATATTATATTCTCTTCTATACTTGGTGATCAGTGCCATGCATTCTATCGAATATGATAATTATACATTGAAATTTTGTGGTGTTAGATTCCCTCACATTTATGTAAATTTCTTCATCACAATTCAAACTTGATATTGGTAATTAAGGGTTAAATACTTATAAATACTATTATAAAAAATCACATATAATGAAATAGTTAATAAAATAACCTCTTAATAAGAGATAAGGGATATAAGAAAGTCATCTATAGTAAAACATAACTAGGTTTCTAAGTAGGAGATCATTTGTGGAAAGTGATGATATGGACTTAGAGGAAAAAGCATAAATCATTATTGGTAATGATTAAGTTCATCAATCAAAAGAAAGTGAATGATCAATGGAAAGATAAGGGCCTCAAATCCAATAATACAATAGGTGTGGAATGGTCAATGATATCACTGGAAATAATGGTAATAGTATGATAGTTTATTTAAATAAAATATTTCCTAAATTTGAGGAATTAAAACACTTTATAATAATATAAATAAATATACATATAAGATAAATTTATATTTTATAAATACAATTTCATCATTTGGTTATGCATCAATCAATTTCCCATTTATCCCTTTACTCTAATAAATGAATAAGATAAAAAATATTTATGAATAAAGCACTGAATGTAAACTTTAACATATCATAAGATCCAATGAAGTGTGACAACTCATTCCTTCAGTCTTCACAAATTTTTCAAAACTAATATGGTTGGAAAAATTTATCTAATACAATAAATTAGTATATAAACCTCAAATTTAATACCATTGGTTCATTATTAAAATATATTTTTCAATTTTTTTACAAAAATAAATTATATATTAAATAGAACATCACATAGGCCGGTTGTAGGCATGAAACCCTTACCATATTTTGGTCATGGGTTCAACACCAACCACCTTTCCAAATTCAATGGTTTGTCACCATGTATGTGTGTTATCCATTTAAAAAAATTTATTAATATAATTCTTATATAATTCCCAAAACAATTTTTCAGTGATCCTTGAAATAATAAGTAATCATTAAATAACCTTTTTAATATGTTTTTCAATTAAAAATATTTTTACAAACTCTAATAATATTATATAACAACTATTATAATGGCAGTAACAATCATATCAACCCTAAAGGTTATCAATCCCTTAGAAAAATTCTATAAAATTTAAAGGAAATATTCCTGAGATAAATTTCCCTCTAAAACATATATATGAAAGAATTATTTCTAAAATATCCACAAACTTGGTAGACTCCCATTACCTAAACCTAAAAGAGTTGTCTAATTCAATGATCTTATTTTCAGAATTAGACTCATTAACCAATGATGGTATCTATGACTCTTGTTTTAATGAATAAAAAATATTCAATAATCCTTACATGTTTTTTTATTCTTGTAACCAAAATAACATTTTAATTCTTGAATCCCAATTCATAAATACATTACCCATTTTATTTCCACATAGTTCATTACATGTCCTAGTGTTTTACCTCGTTCTTTCATTATCATTATATGTTAAAATCCATTATAATGGTTTATAAATAAAATGTGAATCATCCGAAGAATATACCCCAAGAGTGTCAAACTAGGTACAAAGTAAGACTTGATTTTTTGTACCAGGTTACACTTGAGCCAGGCATAACACACTCTTTTCAGAGTATTTACCCCTAGGAATGTCTATGTAAGAACCACATCCACTTTTAGTATCCATAACCGTATGTATTTATAGGAATACCCACATAATATTTTCTTTTAAAAAACATTATTATTTTTATATTTACTTATCTTATAATTATATAATAGTTTTATATTCTCTTATCTATGTTATGCAAAATATAGTTTCCAATGTTACTAGTAAACATTTTATGATACCAACTATAGTGACCCTAACTCAATAGGTCTAGAGCTTGTTCTTTATACCATTACATTATCATAGATATAAGATTTATATACCAAAATACTAATCAATATAGTAGTTTTGGTATTCTAGATATATACATGACCATATGAATACACAAATTAAAATAGATTTTTTATATAATAATTTTATTCCATCTAGAATATCCTTGCATATCATTCTTAATACACTTAATGGAATCCTAGGGAAAGGTATAAAAATTATTTTGATCTAAAATTCTTAAGTATAGTAGCATAAATTATTAATCAATGATTATAATCAATATGGAGGGGTAAATAACCGAAAACAAATTCCATATAATCAATAAAATGAGTAGAAAGTGCATAAATAATATGGAAAGTTAAATAACTAAAAAACAATACATTTAACCAATAAACTAAGAAATAAATGAATCCATTGATTTTATCATATTGAAAATATCATGGATAATAATAACTGATTTCTGAATGAAGGCACTTCTTAATTATTTGGTGTCATGTCTGAGTAACATTAAAAACTATATCATCAAGACTATTCACAAGACAGTTTAAAACTACATGTAGAACCCCATTTTATTTGAATAACTTATTTTTCTCATAATACCTATCAATTAATCATGGGGATATATAAATTTTGGGACCCACTCATTACTTGTAGTCAAAATCCTTCTAAATATATCAAATAATCAATTTAATTCATAAACAATGTTCCTTATCAAATACCTATAATGAGTAAAGAGTATGAATTTATCAATATTTATAGATATAGTAAAATTAATAAAAAACTAAACATTTGTTGTAAAAAATGATATTTGATTTATGAATTAATAATATCCATGAAAAATAATGTGGATATTTAGGGGAAATTTAAGGCTTAGTGGTCACTAGAAATATAATAAATCTAGTGGGAGTTAATGACTACTAAAATGACTCAAGGAAGTGAATATAAATACTATCCTTGGTCAAAATAATTATTATCCATCAAGAGTAAGTATAAAGTCAGTATTAATGGTAGATATACCCATTAGATTTAGAATAATGGTCATTATAATTGATTAAATAAATAATATATTTAAAAACATTTTTGAGTCAAATATCATTTTCATTTTGAAAAACATTTTAAAAATAATTTTTGTAAAAAATAAATTTTTAAAACATTTTATTTTAATATAAATTCCTTATATTTCAGTATAATATTCAAATAAATTATTTTTTGTAATTCCATACATGTCGTACAAGGAAAAAACATTAATTTTTCATTGTTAAAAGTTTATAAAAAGTTCATTGTTCAAAAATTACTAAGTACTTTACATTGAAAAAATATTATAATTATAAAAAATGGATAAAGTGACTTTTAATAAATCATTTTGAAATGTTAAATGTAAAAATTTTTAAAACATTATTATAAAACATGGTTTTGTAAGAAAACATGTTTCTGACTGAAGAGAGAAATGAAGTCTAGTTTTATTAAAACATATTTTAATTAATATTAAGTACCAAATAATAGAAAAATGTTTATATAACATTATAAATATCATGAATAAAAATAGTATAAGAAAATAGAAGGTATTATTAAGAAATGATACTATAATCTTCTTCATATGGTATTGAAGAATAAACAATATTGATTATAATGAGATTCTAAAATAAAACCTTGAAATTTTAATAATGTCATAGACATAATTAATAATTGAATAGATTATGTGTATCAAATATAAATCCTAATTATAAAGAGGAAATAATTAAATATATATTTAATAATAATTATACATATAATCATTGAATATTAATGATAGTGAGGAAGTAATATAATTCAATGAAAAGTAATTGAGTTATGAAATTCTTTACTATTTGGTATCTTTTAATTTATATCCCCTTAGATGAAATAATTCAAATTTAAAATTAAAATACTATGAATAATGAATTATTCATAATATTATAGCTTAATGGGGTATTGTAAACACTGTATAAAAGTATTTCGGTTCAGAACATTATAATATTCTTCAACGAAATGAAAACGAGGTGAAATCCCTTACGACTTGGTAACCATGGAATCATATGACCCATGAAAGAAAAAACATCAAATGAAATATTAATTAACATGAAGATAAATGTTTTAATTATATAAAATGCAATATTTTTATTATAAACACTACAAAAAATAAATTAGTATTGAATATTGTGTATGCCTGAAGGGAGTAAAAGTTAGACAAGAATCCATTACCTTACGCTCTCTTTTGGTTGAACGCCATTTAACCTCATGTATAATGCTTTAAACCATGTCATTAAATTATACTAGAATAATAATATTATTTATAGTATCATATATTATCCTTTAATAACAAATTATCACTAGTTTTTAAAAAACCATTCATTATTTGTATTGTTGATTGTGTTAATTTGAATGTTTTTAGAGTATGTTTCACTTGTTTTTTTCCTCTAACAAAGATTGAGATTCCATAATTTCAAAAATTTAAACCATGATTTAAATACTTTATATATTAATTATATATAAATTAAGAGTAATGCATAAAAATTTTTGATAGTAAATGAAATAAAGTATTCACGGAAATAGTAGGTCGTATATACGTATGAATACTGATTCCATTTTCTTGCCATATTGAAGGAAAGAAATATAAATTATATATATATATATATATATATATTTTAATTAAAATATAATTATAATTTCATTTATATCACATATTTTTATTAAAAAATTAATAATACATTAAATGTAAAGTATGAATGAATCACATCGCTTTATGAGGCCATAGTCCCCCGTTCAAATGAGTGGCGTTATCATATTCCTAAAAATAGAAAACATGAAGTTATGTGTTATATGATATTTCCAAAAGAATAAGTAAATAATTAATATAATAAATATCACATATAAATTTTATTTCCATCATTATTTCAACCCATTTAAGTAGGTAATGGAAAAAATGAATGACATCGGTTTACGAGGTGGTTTCCCCTTATACACACGAATGATGATTTCATCAAAAATTTGATGGATGTGTATGAATTTTTAATTCATAAACATATGATAACAAAATATTGTTATATTTATGATATATTGAGTATTATATAATAATTATATAAAAATTATTTAAGTATGTGTACAATGATATAAAATAAAAATGCATTTAGAAAATCATTATATATTTTTCGGGAATTCTACTTAGGTTTTTACTAATGAATTCATAAGATGTAATTATTATTAATATAAGAACTCTTGGATAATTGGGTATATTTAAGGTAGTTATTTTTATAAGGAATGGATGAACCAATGTGGATTAATATGTGTGAATATGAAATTTATAAGTGGACTGAGTGGAAAATATGTAAATTTATGAATGATGGAATTCCAGCCACATTTTTTCAATGTAAAGTGGATTAAATGATGCATAAAAATAGATATTATGATTTATAAATTATAAATATGTCCATAAAATGGGTTTTGTAAAAGTTAATAGGTTATTTGGCCCCTTAAGATTAATTTTTTGTTACATGGTAAACTCATTTTTCTCTTAATTACTATAATGAATTTTAACTTCTTTCACTAATATTTTTGGTAAAAAATTGATTTTACCAAAATATAAATTATAAATTATGATGATTCAAAATATGGAATAAGTTTTTTTCAAAATAAATCCACAAAAAGGGAAAATAAATTTAAGCATAATCCAACAGACATGTCGAGAAAACATGTTTTTAAAGTGCAAGTGTTTACAAGATTACATTGTTTTTTGTACATAATTTCAATATAAAAATGATTATAATTACATAAATAGGATTTATATATCTAAAATTGATCTAATTAAACTTTAAAAAAATTAAAATATGTGTTAACATGATAAATTGTTTATATGAAATATCAATTTTGAATTATAATCCAGTATTATTCACTAATCATCAAAAAATGAAACTTCTCAGAATAAATTCAAAACTCTCCCTCAGATAATTTTGATCATAAAACTTTAAAAATGAAGTTTATTTTTTAAAATAATATTATTAAATGTGTCAAAAAAATTATAACATGCACGCCATTAAAAGGTGGGAAAACTGCCTTTAGAAAAATACATCTTATTAAGCGTGAAATTGTATTTGTTATTATCTTATTCTTCTCTAATCTATTAGATAAATTTCAAAAAAATATTGAATATTAAATATAGAAATTTAATTTTTATTATTCACTGATATAAATTAATTTTATTTAATATCGTGAAATGACGTTGACACATAAAATAGTTTTTATAAAAACTTGTCCTTAATATTCAATTTTATTTTATATTCATTTCTAATTAATCGGTAACCAATAAATTAAACCATATATTTAAATGAGTTAGTTAATCCTATTAATAACCACCAACTTAAACTATTGTATATTTTTCTCATATTAAATAATATTAGTATTATATTTTTGTTTGGTAAAACTCGATCTTTCATGTAATGCAAGATTTCAAAGGAACTTATTGTTGTGTGTAACACAAGCTAAATCACTATTGTATGAATTGAAAGCTATATAATTGATTGAATTTATTTTAAATAGTAAATTTATTTTAATGTATCGAGATATTATATTCTTTTCTATGGTTGGTGTTACATGTCATGCACAATATCCAATATGATATTAATATTTTAAATTTTGGGGTGTTACATAGTATATTTTCCAACTAAATAAACTATTGTATTTAAATGGTTAAAAATTATATGATGATTGTTTTTTCTTGATGTTTCTTATGAAATATGATAATTAAATATTTGTTTATTTAAGGAATATACCTATTGAAATATTAGTTCAGTACATTATCCTCGTTAAATAAATTTTATTATCACAGTTATAATTTTTCTTCACTAAATGAATTTTCAAGGTTATCTATAAGATATAAATCATTATAAATTTAAATTTAAAATTATTTTTTCATTATCTTTATCAATTGTTTGACTAATTATTTTACCTTTTTAATCTTATTAGGGATGTAAAGAGTTTTGAGTTTTTCCTTAAAATTTTATGTGAAATACCGCAATATAATTACTGTGATTTTTCATATGGTGTTTATAATCATAATTTTATTAATATTTGATTGTGGATTTATTTTTTGATGTGATTTTTCTATATTGGATATTATCATTGTAAATAAATCAAATCAGTTCCTTATATTCATCAAATTTTAATAAAATTAGAACAAAAATATTTATATGAATTAGATTCCTATAATCATCTTTTATATATGAGTAATATACTTGGGATACAACAATAATTCCATTAGAACATTTTAATTATAACTCTACCCCTACACATCATGGTGGAGAATTTATGTTTTTATAAAAAATATAATCGAAAAATGAAGTGGGTTGAAAATGGAACCTTTACAAAACTCACAGTTCACATGTGGATAATTAGTGTCACCAATTAGGCCTAATTTGTGTTTTGGTTGAATTTTTTGTCAATATATAACATATTTTTAATGTTGAGAAGAAGTGGATATTAGGTTTCTGAAAAAAAAAACCCCTCTCAGATTGAACAGGAATATGCACCAGACATAGAATACCATATTAAAGAATAAATGGAAACATAGATCTTAAGGGGTTTTGAATATAGATATTTGGACACATAATCAAATCAGACACAAGTTTCATTCAAAGAAAACCTGAAGATGTTTTTCTGATTACCAATGTAACTATATCATGAAGAAGACTCGTGATAGAAGTTAGAATGAGTTGAAGGAATAAATGAATATTTATAGAGTTTCCAACATTAAAATTTTTTGTATGTTGCTCATCAGAACAAGGACCACCGGATCTTGGAGTTCTCAAAAATATAGAAAATTGAATATAGTGTGTTTAATGGAGTTGAAATAATTAACTTATGATATTGGATCATTTGAAAAGCTCTAAAACCAATATATCATATGGGACCAGATATTTTTTCATCAGATAAGAACTGATACAAATATGGCTTCAGAGTCAGAGTTCTATCAGTGGTAGACCAGATTTGTTAATTATAACTAAGCAGAATTTGTTTTGACAAAGATCAACCAGGTGAGCTTCATATTCCAATCCATTGTTGTGATATATATTTGGATACATCAAATGAGTGGTTAACACCTACCAAATGTCACCCTAAGAAAATTTTTTGTAATACCCCAAAAAAATTAAAATTGTAACCAATATTAGATGGCATGTGTGTCACACATCACCAAGCATGTAAGAGAATATAATATCTCAAGAATTTATAATATATTTACTATTTTAAACAAATTTAATATATTAAATAGCTTAAAATTCATGTGATATTGAGTTATCATGCAACATATAGAACAATGAGTTTCTTCAATGACTTGGGTTATACGAAGACCGAGTTTTACCAAACAATAATATATTATTAAAATATTATTATTTAATATATTAAGACATAAACTAGAAGTAATGAATATTATTAAATAGATTACTAAAATATATGTTGTACCAATATCATTAATTAGTTACAAATTAATTAGAAATTAATATAAGAACCAATTAAATATAAAATTAATGTTTTTATAGAAAACTATTTTTATCCTCATAAAGTTTTTTTATAATAATAAATTAAATTAATTAAAATTAGTGAGTGATATTAATATAATATATATATATATATATACTATATTAAATATAATATTTTTATATTCATCTAATAAATTAGATAAACATATGATAAGAACAAACCCAATTTTACACATAAAAACCTATATTTTTATTAGGGAATTTTTACTGCCTTTTAATGGAGAACCAATTTTCAATTCAATTTTTCATGATTTTATAGATTCTATATGAAAAAAATAAACATCATCATTGAATGTGAAAATTAAAAATTAGGTTAGGGTGAATTTTTGTAATTTTTCTGTGAGGTTTCATTATTTAATGAGTAGTGAAAAATACTGAATTTTAGTTCCAAAATGCTTTTTCAACTGATTAATTTAGAAGGATAAAGTATATTTTAAATTGGTTTTAAGTTTTAAATAGATTTTATCTTTATCAATTAATCCAATATAGTTAATTGGAATCAATTTCACTTTGAAATTGTCTATAAAAACATACCAAACTTTGTATCGTTTTTTCTTTTAAAACCTGCATTGTCGTCCTGTATGCGAGATTATATTTGAATTTATTTCATCCACTTCTTCGATTGGAATTTGGAAAAATGGATTCAATATTTTGAATAATAATATTTAATAACATCTAGTAAGGTCAAATTAATTTTTGAAATAAAAATAGTAGTGAATGTAATTAAAATTAATTACAATTATTATGGATAAATTAAGCTTAATAAAGGACTGAACTTTTAACTTAAGAGCCCAAATGACCTAGCCACATGTCCAACACCCATTTTATGGACATACATATGACATAAACCTTAAATTATTGAGTTTTTTTGTTTTTTGATTTCTTTTTTAAGTAAAAACGTGGGTACACCTAAATTCTTTTCAAAAGTACCAAGTGAGTCATTTTCCTCCTATATAAAAGGCCACCACCTCTACCCCTTCTTCACACCTCTTAAGACACTTTGACTTGACCATGATCTACCAAAATAACTCATAAAAATCCCTCCTCTCGTCCTAGAAGCCTCCCATTAGGCTGGAAGTAATCCAAGGAAGCCTTTGGTACAAACCAAAAGGAGTTACCCGAATAATAAGTAACAAACACTAGAGAAATTTCAGATTTCTACAACGGGCTATTTGCAATGGTAATAGGACCCGTCATAAATAATCTTTCTTAATATGCTATTTGTGATTGGAATTTTGACCCGTCACAAATAGTTAATAAAAAATAGGTACTTGCATCGAGGCTAAACCCCTTGTCGCAAATACTATTTTTTACCACCACCTCAATTAATAATCGTCTAACTATTTGTGACGGGACTCGTCGCAAAATATCTAACCTATATATACACCCTCTGAATTTCTTCCATTCACAACTTCTCTGACCCTCTCTACTCTGATATTTTTAGGATTAACTTTTTATTGTTTCAAACATTACAATGGATCAACATTTAAGTATTATATCCGCTAAAAGAATCAATTACATAGTATTTATTTTTAGCTATTTATTTAATTTATTTTATTTAATATTTTTAATATTTGTTATTGATTGCTAGTAATTAGAATTAATTAGAATAAATTAGTTTTTTGCGCTAATTATATTTAAAAATATTTAGTTTTAATTTGCATTAATTTTTTTAATTAAAATTATATAATTTTATTTTTCAATAATTTATTTTTATTTTATATAATGAGTAATAATTAGTTGTAATTATTATTAATTAACAATAATTAATAAATTTTCTTGATAATAATTTATAATTAGTAATAATAGGTCATAATTAGTTATAATTGGTTATAATTAGTAATAATTGGTAATATATTATATAAATTAATAAGAAATTGTTATAAATTAATAAAAATTAATTACAATTATTGATAATTAGTAAAAAAATAATAATAATTAGTAAACAATTAATAAAAATTAGTAATAATTAGTTGTAATTAGTTGAAATTAGAAACAATTAAAGGTAATTAGTAATAATTAGTGGTTATTAGTAATAATTATTGTTAATTGATAATAATTGACAAAAATTAGTAATAATTCAAAAAATTATTAATAATTAATAAAAATTAGTAATAATTATTAAAAATTATTAAAAATTATTAATAATTAATAACAATTAGGTATAGTTAATAAAAAATAGTTATAATTTGGGGTATTTTGTAATAAATAGTCGTAGTTTGTAATAATTAGTGATAATTAGTTATAATTAATGGTTATTATTAATAATTAATAAAAATTAGTAAAAAATAGTAAAAATCAGTAATAATTAATAAAATTTAGTAATAATTAATAAAAATTAATAAAATTAATAAACATTAGTAATTATTAGTGTTAATTAATAATAATTAGTAATAGTTAGTAATAATTAGTAATAGTTATGAATAATTATGAATAATTAGAAAAATAATTATGATTAGGAATAATCAAGAATAATTAAGAATGTTTAGTAATGATTATGAATAATTACAAATGATTTGGAATAATTAGTAATGATTAGGAATGATTAGGAATTACTAATAATTATTAGGAATAATTCAAAATGATTAAAATAATTAGGAATAATTAGTAATAAATAGTAATAAATAGTAACAATTAGTAATAATTAGTAAATAGTACATAGTACATAGTACATAGTAATAAATAGTTAATATGAATAATAAGTAAAAAACAGTAATAATTAGTAATAATTAGTAACAATTAGTAATAATTAGTATTAATTAGTAATAATTAGTTATAATTTGTAATAAATAGTAATAAATTGTAATAATTAGTAATAAATAGTAATAATCAGCAATAATTAGTAATAAATAGTAATAAATAGAAATAGTTAGTAATAATTTGTAATAATTAGGAATAATTTGTAATAATTAGTAATAAATATGAATAAATAGTAACAAATAGGAATAAATAGGAAAAAATATGGCTAAATAGCATTAATTATAGATAAATATGAATAATTAACGGTAATTAGTAATAATTAGGAGTAATTGGTGGAAATTAACAGTAATTAGCGGTAATTAACAGTAAATAATGGTAAATAGTTATAAATAGTGGTAAATAGTAATAAATTGTAATAATTAGTAATAAATAGTAATAATTATTAATAATTAGTAATAATTAGTAATAAATAGTAACAATTATTAATAATTAGTAATAAATAGTAATATATAGCTGTAATTATTAAAAATTAGATGTAATTAGTACAAATTAGTGGTAATTAGTAAAATCATAATAATTTGTAATAATAATTCGTAATTTGTAGTAATTAACTGTAATTAGAGATAATTAGTAGTAGTTATTAAAAAATACCAATAATTTTTAAAAATTAGTGGTAATATGTACAAAATATTTGTATTTAGTAAAAGTTACATGTACTTAGAAGTAATAAAAGGTTATTAGTAAAAAAACACTAGTAACTAGTAGAAAATAGTGACAAATAGATAAATTTGAAAATATTTAAAAGTAAATTTGAAGGGTTCAATTTTTACTCTTTTTTGGGTCGACTTTTTCTTATTTAAAAATAATTATAAACAGTTTATTTATTTTATATTTTTTATAATAATATGGAGTAAAGAATTCAACAATAGTCTTTATTATATGATCGTGACTAGATTAATCATTGTAATAATCCAAACGGTTCTAGTATAATAATATATATATTAACAGTTTTGAAGCTTTTTATCATTTGCATCATCAAAAACTGATGTTGTTTTAAAAGGTTCAATTAAGTGTCCATGTAATAAATGTGATCTGTGGATGTTTGACACATTTGAAAATATTGTTGTCATCTATTAGGATTTATTTCTTGAAAATATCATGTTTTTTAGTATCAATATGGTAAACGTTGTTCCATAGATGATAATAACAATTTGGTTACAGATCCATTATAATTTCAAAATTAAGTACATGATGTGGCTGGTTAGTCTTTTCAACAAATGAAATCTCAGGATGATATTGATTTAACTCTAGAGTTGGAAACATCCAAATTTTATGATTTTTTGAAGTCTGCTGAGGAAGAATTATGTCCTGGTTGCAAGATAAGTAAAATTTGAAGTAGTTGAAAATTTTATGGCTATTAAATCAGATAATATAATATCAAATAACTATTTTTATTAGATATTCTCTTTGGTTAAAGCATTATTACCTGAATAAAATGTTCTTCCTACAAATTTATATGAGAGAAAGAGGCTCGTTCATAATGTGGGATTTGTTTATCAGAAGATTCATGCATATTCAAATGATTGAATCATATATTATATTTAAAATGATTCATACATTAGTGTTCCTACATGTGGGAAATCAAGGTACATGAGGCTCAAATAGGGAAGTCCGGATTGATTCTTGTAAAAAAATGAGGTATTTCTCAATTACACCAATATTACGGCGTTTATTTATATCTCAGAACAAAACTTCATTGATTTCATGGCACAAAACAAATATTTCAAATGATAAATGCTTAAACCATCTTACAATAGGTGATTAATGGAAAAAATGTTGACCACGTTCATCCCTATTTTACTCCTGAAGATTGAAATGTGTTATTGGGTCTTTTTATTGATGGTTTCTATCCATTTTGTTCTTATAGTATTCAATATTATTATTGGCCCATATTTATAAATCTAAACAATTTACCTCTTTGGATGTTGATTAATAATCCATATATATTTTTGACTTTGTTAATTAAAAGAAATTATAAAAATAATATCGATGTTTATTTGAAGCCACTAATTGATGGGTAAAATTTATTGTGGAGTAATAGTGCCAGTCCGTATGATGTTGGTGCGAAATAGAATTTCCTACTGAAAGCTTCATTAATTTTTACAATTGGTGACTTCCAAGTATATGACATGTTATCTATCTATAGTACACATAGTCCAAAATCATTTCCTTACTATATGAGAGACAACAAATAATTTATTCACATTAATGGAATAAAACCTTTTTTCTTCAACTATCATCGATGATTTCTTCCTAATGATCATCCTTTTAAGAGGAAAAAATATCATTTTATAAAAGGCATAATTAAAAGAGATGGACCTCCGAAAATGATCTCAGGTATTGATTTAAAATCCATTGTCTCTTCATTACCACCCATTATATTTAGACCTACTGTTAGCTAATAGAAAATTTATGGAATTAGAAAAGAACACAATTGGATAAAACAATTCATTTTCTGGGATCTTCCATATTGGTCTGATCTTATGGTTTATCACATGTTGGATTTCATGCATAATAGGAAGAACTATATTGATAATATAATTTATATATTTTTTGATATAAAAGTTAAGACCAAAGATAATGTAAAGGCACGATTACATTTTTCCCAAATTTACAGGCGGCCAAATTTGTAGGCAACCAGAACATGAACTATTTGAAAATGACAGATCATATAATTTAATGAATCCAAAATTAGTTTATATAGTTTCCAAAGAAAATCATTTATTATTTTGTTAGTGGATTGTAGATTTGAGGCTTCTAGATGGTTATGTTTCCAGTTTTTCTAGATGTGTCAGAAATGGAAAAATAACCCAATTAAATAGACATAAATGTTATGTTATGATGGAAATACTTCTATTGATTGTATTTAGAGGTTTTTTAATTCCATAATTTGGGGTGTGCTAATAAAAATTTTATATTTTTGGATATATTTATTTGAAGACAATAGATTGTGATGAACTAAATAGACTATAAGAAAATATTGTTTTAATTTTACATAAACAATAAAAAAATCCCTCTATATTTATTTTATTCAATACAAAATTTGATATTACATTTTCCAAATGAAGAAAAATTCAGAGGTATTTTATAGTTCTGATGTATTTACCCATTTTAGAGATGCATGAAAAAATTGAATAAAATGGTACATAATTAAGAATTAGTTGAAGGATCTATTTCATAAATTTATTTTCCTGGGGGAAATTTCTTCTTTATTCTCTAATTATTTTAAATATAAATATCCCTCAAAACATAATCGCAAGGGCTATAACAACTATGATCTTTATTATACACTTAAACATGATTTATTACATAAACTCTCTAATTAATAAAACATGGAATATCGAGATGTAAAGTTTCTTTGGTGCTTAGTAACATTACGTAATGACTTAAAACATGAAACAAAACATCTTTATTGAAAACTTCCTTTACGTGGCCACTACATTCCTGCGTACTTAGCATTGCATGGGATAACCTAAGGACATGCATAAGAAAAGGGTGAGATATAAAGCCCAGTAAGGGAGTAAACAAGACATAACATGAGTAATACAATACATGTTAGGAAATAGGCATATCAACATATCATAAAAGAAACATGAATATAAAGGCGTGATATAACATGATTATCGTAACATGGAAATGTAGAAACAACACTTAACATGGTATTAGCATGATTCAAGGCTCATTTCACATGGAGCATGAGTAAACCCTCATTAAACTTGAATTATAATGATTAAATCATCATTAAACTAGATGTATCAAGAAACTAATCTTTACCCAATGCATTGGAGAATTATTAGGGTGCACCTTAAACATTTCATTTCATGCATAAGTGTGCCACTTGGATCATACAACATGGAATCATTAAATATCATCATTTATTCCATGATATATGAATATGGAATTAATAAATGAAACTATATATTCAATAAGTAAGTGTTCATAAATGTGAATACCTTTGATTGAAAAATTGGCATGGTATTCACTACATAATGATTTTGGCTTGGAAAATCACAGTGCAATTTCGGCAGCATAACAACGTGACATAAGAATTCATAAAAATGGTTGATGAGAGATAAAAGGGTGTCTCATAATATTTTCATGAAATGGAAAGTAAGGGGGTCATATATATACATTTCCCAACATAAAAAAATGGAATTTTAGAATAATAATACAAAATAATTTCATGAATGTAAATGAGGAGAGAGATATTCCTTACAGAATTTCGGCATGGTAACGGGTGTACATGGAAGGAATTAATGAGAGAGGAAGGGGTCTCTAATCATTCAAACATAAATAGGAAAGTATGGGGGAGGTTAAAAATCATACCCCGACATTTTTAACTGAAAATAAAATGGCATAACAACATAATGAAATTTGGACAAAAATGAGAAAGGAAGAAATCCCTTACTTGGAAGTGTGATCCCAAAGGCTTGGGAGGGTCTTGAGAGAGGCTTCTTGAGAGATTGGGACACCATGGTAGGATTATAGAGAGATTAGTTAAGGGTTTGGATTAACTCAAAAGGATTTGAGTGAAGAGGAAGTAGGAGCTTGGGTGGGTTTATATAGGAAAGGAGAGGGAATTCTTTATTATTTAGGTTTGGGACACCACACATTAAACTAATCCAAACCACACATCAGCCCTTGGTTTTTTCCCATGGTTTTTTCCAGAGGAGAGTATAAAAAATATTTTATAATGTAAATGACCGAATTTCTTAAAATAATAGGTTTTCTTATGTGGAGATGAGTCACACACTCAAGGTAATCAATTAAAAAAGTTAAAATACTTTATAAGACTTAGAGGGTCCACTAAAGATTTTTAAAATTAATCAAAAAAACATAAAATAACATTATTTTAATGGAAAAAAATATATTGGAAGAAAATAATTTTTATAGTATTTTATTACATCACTATTGGGTCATTATGATGTCATAAAACATATTATATATTTAAACGGTATTTAATTTTTACCCAAAAATTGGACTGTCTCAGAAAATTATGAAAAATTTACCTTTGGATAATTTTAACATCCTGATTCCAAAAATAATAATCATTTTATCTAAATAATTTTCTAAATATGTTAACTTTTAATTTTAAAATAAAAATTGATATTTATCGAAAATTCATGGGTTTTGACAAAAACAGCTTTCAAACCTTAATAAAAATCACAATTGTATTCAAAATAATTATAAAGTAATTTATATTTAATAAAAATTAATTTAGTAATAATATTTAATTAAAATATTATTTAATTCAAAAATCCATTAATTTACCCAAATATATTTCTTAATTAACTAAAAATGCTATTTTTACATTCAAGACTATTTACAAAGAAAAAATAATAAAATGAAAGTATATTCTCTATACAAAAATAATGTACATAATCATGGTACTAGGGTCTTGTTACATAACCCATTATAACACACGCATATAACCGAAGGGTATGGTGTGCGATGGTGACAGACACTTAGGGTGGCTCAGATAACATCTCTCAGGTGCTAATCTTTGTTAACTTCCAATTCTCTCATACGCGGTTCTACTCGAGCATAACGTGTTGAAGCTTGGCTTAGTCTTGGTCAAGAGTGAATCCCAATGACGCCACCTACTTTCTAAATTCTGAAAAATTTGCTTCGTACGGGGAAATTCTACTAGATGAGGTCATCACTTCCTTTGTCTGAGTAAATTGGATTTGTTAAAGCCCTATATTTATACTAATCATGTGATCACTGTTTAACAACTATATTATCAACAGTCACAATGCTTAATGGTGTTTTAAAATCTAAAAACATAAAAACAAATAAGTGCATATGTTATATAACCATTCCATATAAAAAGACATTTAATTAGATCTAGAGGAATTTTCATTAATAAAAGTTTGGGTCATTACAATCTCCCCCTCCCCTAAGAAATTTTTCCCTCAAAATTTCCTTTTTACACACTAAACCAGATGTAGGTAAATCTACATCATCACTTCCTTCCATTCCCACGTTGCTTCTTCAAACTTGCAGTTTCTCCACAACACCTTGATGAGGGGAATTTTCTTATTTTGTAGAACTTTTTCTCAATGATCTAAGATCTTCACCGGATTCTCTTCATAGGAGAGTTCATTCTAAAATTATACCACCTTTGGATTAAGTACATGTGATGGTTCAGGTATGTACTTCCTCAAGAGTGATATATGGAATAAATCATTTACTTAACACATGTTCGGTGGGAGTGCTAGTCAATAAGACACTGCTTCAATGAGATAAAGGATCTAAAAAGGGCCGATGTACCTTGGACTAATCTTTCCCTTCTTCGTAAATCTCATAACCCTCTTCCATGGTGATATGCGAAGGAATACCATGTCTCTGACATCAAACTCTAGGAGTTGTTGATGATTATCATCATATATCTTTTGTCGACTCTGAGCAACTTTAATGTGCTGCTAGATGGTCTTAACCTTCTCCACTATTTCTTTGACCATTTCTGGACCTTATATTTTTTTCTCCCCAACTTCATCCCAACATTTCGGTGTTCTTCACCTTTTCCCATACAGGGCTTCATAAGGATCCATTTGGATGCATGAGTGGAAACTGTTGTTGTATGAGAACTCAACAAGAGGGAGATGTTGATACCATCCTCCTTTGAAGTCCATTGAGAACATTCTCAACATGTCCTCAAGTGTTTGGATAGTCCACTCAGATTGGCCATCAGTTTGAGGATAATAAGCCGTACTGAAGTTCAGCTCAGTATCTAGAGCATGTTGAAGAATCTTACAAAACATAGAGTTGAATCTTGTATCTTGATTGAATACAAAAGATAGTGGTACTCCACACAGCCTTACCATGTCTATGATGTATATATGTGCCAGTTGATCTAGTGATAAATCCTCTCGAATTGCAATGTAGTGTCCAGTATTTGTAAGACAATCCACAACAACCCAGATATCATTGTTTCCTTTGGATGTCTTCAGAATTCCGGTGACAATGTCTATGGTTATGTTCTCCTATTTCTGTAGCAACTAGGTCCCGGTGACAGCACTGACACCCCACCATAACATGTTCGTTGGGTCCTTGCCCGCCAAGTACCACCAATTGCCTCGTAGACACGTGGTCCACACCCTAGGACCCACTCACGTGCTCGAACGGGTCATCTGACTAATAACTGCCCCTAAAGGCCAACACATATCTTTTCCAGTGTGCTTTTTCCTCACTCACACACACCCTGGAAAACTTCCTAGAAGGTCGCTCATCCTGATCACTACTCCAGGCCAAGCATACTTAACTATGGAGTTCTAATCAGACAGGCTCTTGAAGAGGAAGGTGCACCTTGTTAACATGATTCGTATCATTTATCCATTTACCCTTTATCATCCGGGGGTGTTACAATCACCCCCCCCCCCTTTAGAACACAATGTCCTCGTTGTGGGCCCTACATCTCAACCCAGGTCGTGCATCGCACTTAAGGCTGGGTACCACCTCTGATACCAAATGTTACAATTGGGTCTCGGTGACAGCACAGACACCCCTCCTTAACATGGATATCGGGTTTTGGCCCACCAGGTACCACCAGTTTCCCCACAGACACGTGGTCCCCACCCTAGGGTCCACCCACGTACCTGAACGAGTCATCTGACCAATGACTGTCTCCACAGGCCAACACATGTCCTTTCCAATGTGGTTTGTCCTCACTCACACACACCCTGGGAAACTTCCCAGAAGGTCACCCATCTTGATCACTAATCTAGGCCAAGAACGCTTAACTGTGGAGTTCTAATCAGACAGGCTCCCGAAAAGGAAGGTTCAACTTGTTGACGTGAGTCATATCATTTAGCCGTTTAACCCTTTATCATTCGGGGGTGTTACAATTTCCATGCTGGTATGGGTAATGGTTTCATCATCCCCTTAGACTTCTGTCTCTCAACCTTCACTTGCTGACACACCAGGAACTTTGATGTATATTCATTGATCTCCTTCTTAATGTTATTCCACCAATAATTCTCTCAGAGATCTCGATACAACTTTTTGTTTCCTGGGTGAACGGAGAAATTTGAACTATTTTAATCATCCAAAATTTTCTTCTTCAGCTCCGTACATGATGGAACACATAGTATTTTCCCAAATCACACAATTCCTTATTCATTAAAATTAAACTCTGAGTAGTTCCTTTTTCTGATAGTTTCTAGTTTCTTCCAAATTCTAACATTGTCATTTTGAGAATCCTTTAACCCTTCCAAAAGTGACTCTTGAGTAATCATTTGTTAAAGGATTGATGATGTTCCCTTATTTATGATTTTCATGTCCATCTTCATCAAATCTAAGAATATTGGATCCTTTTCAATTCTCATAAATCATAGAATTGTTGGGTCCTTTCTACATAAAGCATCTTCCACCTTGTTCTCTTTCCTAGGGTGGTAATGGATTGGGAGGTCATAGTCTTTGATCAGCTCTAACCATCTTCATTGGTGTATATTCAACTCTTTCTATGTGAATATATACTTGAGTCTTTAGTGATCTGTTAATATTTCACACTTCTCCCTAAAGAGATAATTCCACCAAATTTTCAAAGAAAAGATCACTCCAGCTAACTCCATGTCATGTGTTGGATAGTTTTTCTCATGAACATTCAATTTCCTTAAAGCACAGGCAATGAATTTGTCATTCATTATCAACCCAAAACCCAAGCCCTTCTTCAAAGCATCATCAAATACCACAAAAAGTTCTCCACATGTGGGTAATGTGAGCATATGCATAGTGATCGGCCTCTTTTTCAACTCCTTGAAGCTCTCTTCACATTCATCACTCTAAGAAAACTTCTCTCTCTTCCGAATTAGCTTGGTAAGAGGGTTTGAAAATCATGTGAAATTTCTCACAAATCGGCCATAATATCCAGATAACCCCAAGAAGATACGGATATATGTTATCTATGTTGGCCTTATCCATCCCTCTATTATATCTGTCTTAGAGGGATCCATATATATCACATTGCTTGTGATGATATGACCCAAGAATGATACCCCCTTCAACCTGAACTCACACTTGATGTACTTTTCATATATCTTCTCCTTTCACAAGGTCTCTAGTATAGTTATTAGATGCTCCTCATGATCCTCCTTGGTTTTGGAGTATATTAGAATATCATCTATAAATACTACCACAAATTTATCGAGGTATCTCTAAAGACACTATACATCAAATCCATAAAGATTGCTGAAGCATTAGTGAGTCTGAAAGGCATTACTATAAATTCATAGCGCTCGTACCTTGTACGAAAAGAATTATTGGGGATACCCTCCTTCTTCACCCTTACTTGGTAATATCTGAACTACAAATCTACCTTGGAGAAGTATTGTGCTCCACGTAGATGATCGAACAAGTAATCAATTCAGGGCATAGGATAATTTTTCTTTATCATGATTTTTTTAAGCTCATGATAATCAATGAAAAGGCATATTGAACCATCCTTCTTCTTGACGAAGAGGACTAGTGCACCCCATGGTAAATCACTTGGACGTATAAACCCTTTATCTAGATTATCCTGTAGTTGTTTCTTCATTTCCTCAAGCTCAAAAATAGCCATTATATATAGATTCTTGGATATTTTCGACGCCCTAGGTATAAGTTAAATTGATAATTCAACATATCTTCTAAGAGGAAGACCAGGAAATTCCTTGGGAACCACTTCTATGAATTCCCTCACAATAGGAATGTCTTCAAGGATAGTTGATTCCTTGGAATCAATCATCTGATCCAGCTATGCGTTCTCATAGGGCAGTAATATCCATGCTTGAGATGATGGTGCTAAGGAATTTTCATCCTTCTATTTTCACTTGTATAGAATCGGGGGTCGATTCGCCATATCGTGAGTGATTTCCCTCTCACAAAAATTTATACTGGCTCTATATAAGGAAATACAATCCATGCCGATAATTTCCTCAAATTCCATTAGAGGGAGTATGACAAGGATCGCTGGGAAGTTCAATCCACAAATTATGATAGGGTAGGAGTTATATTCATGGGACAGAATGATCACTCCATTTTCCGTACTCGATGACATCTTTACTTCCATGATTTTTGGTGGTGTTGGGATTGTTCTACTAAACTTTCAGGATATAAAAGAATGCGTAGAACTAGAATCAAAAGGTATATTTTATATTCTTTAATGAATAACTAGAGTACCTTTCACCACTTATTTTTTGGGGTTCACTTTAGTATTAGTGATAGAAAAATTTCACCCTTGTTGCCTTCGAGGTTATTGGTTGCCTCTAAAAACCCTTGTCTTAAGGAACTAATTTGAAAGGTGCCTTGGTTCTTTATAGTTGAAGCAATAAACAATGCATTGAGAGTCAAATAGAGAGTTATTCTCCTCTTTTGCAGTCGCGGGATTTTATTTTCGGCAGTTAACAGCTAGGTGACCTTCTCTTCCACACCTAAAGCATTTCCTCGCCCCCTTCAGGCAATTTCTGGGGTGCTTCTTTCCGCACCATGGGTAAGTGGGGTGCTGTATTTTCTTAGCACCATTATATTTATCCATCAGATCGCTATAATTGAAGTCCGCATTTTTCTTCTTATCCCTATGATACCCATGAGATTCTCCAATCTCTATTTCAACCTTGAGGTCACATCAGACAATTTCCTCATAGCTATCGAAGTCACGGATCACTAGGTCTTTCTGTAGGTTGGGATTCATCCCACCAAAGAAGTGGTCAACCTTGCATTTGGGGGTAACGACAACGTTGGAGGCGTAGCATGAAAGTCTTGTAAATTTTTCCATGTACACTACGATGGATTCATCATCTTTTTTCTTGAGGGAAAAGAAGTCCCTTTCCATATTAAGTCAGAGTGTGCGAGGAAAATATTTATCAATAAACATTTTTTGGAAATCCTTTCATTACAACACCTTGATCTCCTCCACAGTCTTCGTATTTTTGATCAATTTCCACCATTTATCGGCTCCACCCTCCATACGATAAGAATCTAGAATAACCTTCTCTTGTTCGAAACATTGAAGGATGGAGAATATCTTTTGAATGGAGTTGATCTATTGTTCAGCAATTGAGGGATCGGATGATCAATTAAAAATATGACGCCTTTGTCTCATGAAGCTATCGATAGTGACTTTTTCTTTATTAGGGAGGGTTGAATGTTCCTATTGACCCATGTTTCTATTCAAATATTGAGTTAACTGAGAGAGTATCATGACAAGGTTAGTGATTCTCGCTCCCATTGGATTGGGCATCTCAGTAGAACAGTCATCACATTGATCTTTGCATCGGTTGTTATCTCAAGTCCTCCTATTACTGTCCATTGGCTATAATAAAAGGAAAGTTATGGGTAACACATAAAGGGTAATCCAAGGACAAAAATGGATGACTTATAAATAACTTTTATTTCCTTAACTTATAAATCTAAAGGCTTCAATCTGTGTTATACATTATATACTTTCTAACATATATTCTTAGGGGAATTTTTTTTATTCTCTTAATAATGGTTCATACTAAGATTATGAATTTACCAAAGAATATCCCCTGAGAGTGTCATAACTGAGAGTGTATCAAGTCCCATTGTCGTGTACTAGGATACCCTGAGTCAAGCCTGAAAATCCTTGTCAGAGTTTTCACTCCTAGGTACATCTGTTCTAGATCCTTCTCTACCTACTCGTATCTATACAGGGATGTATTTTCATGATAAATCACTTACTCAATACTCACCAAAACATAGAGATTTTTTTATTATAATTATTTTTATCCCTATGGATTTCACTAGCGTTTTCTAATCCTAATCCCAAAAATAACTAAACTTATCCTCTGATACCAACTATAACAACCTTGATCTTTATTACACACATAAATATGATTTATTACATAAAATATTCACTTTATAAAATGTGGAATATCAAGAGGTATGGTTTATTTGGGGATTAGGAACATTACATAATGACTTAAAACATGAAACACAACATCTTTATTGAAAACATCCTTTACATGACCACTACATTCCCTCATACTTAGAATTTCATGGGACAACCTGAGGACATGCATAAGAAAAGGGTGAGATATAAAGCCCAGTAAGGGAGTAAACAAGGAATAACATGAAGAATATAATACATTTTAGGAAATAGGAATATAAACGGAGAATAAAAGAAACATGAACATAAAGTCATGATATAGCATGATTATCATAACATAGAAATGTGGCAACAACACTTGACATGGTATTAGCATGATCCAAGGCTCATTGCACATGGAGCATGAGTAAACCCTCGTTACAATTGAATTATCATGAGTAAACCCTCATTTCACATAACTTATAATGATACTAATCTTTACCCAATTCATTGGAGCGCTATCAAGGTGCACCCTTCTTAAACATTTCATTTCATGCATAAGTGTGCCACATGGACCATATAACATGGAATCATTAAAGATCATCATTTATTCCCTGATAAAGGAATTTAGAATTCATACATGAAGCTATATAATAAATAAGTAAGTGTTCATAAAGGTGAATACCTTTGATTGAGAAATTGGCATGGTATTCACTACAGAAATTTTTGTCTTGGAAAATTGCAGTGTAATTTTGGCAACATAACGACGTGACATAAGATTTCATAAAAATGGTTGATGATAGTGAAAGGGGTGTATCATCATATTTAAATGAAATTTAAATTAATAGGGTAATATAGATACATGTCCCAACATAAGAAATGGAATTTTAGATTCATAATACAAAATAATTGCATGACTGTAAATGAGGGGAGAGAAATTCTTTAAGGAATTTCGGCATGGTAACAGGTGTACATGGAAAGAATTAATGAGAGAGGAAGGTATCTATAATCATTCAAAAATAAATAGGGAAGTATGGGGGAGGTGATAAATCATACCCAAAAATTTTTAATTGAAAATAAAAGTGCATAACAATATAATAAAATTTGGACAAAAATGAGAAAGGAAGAAATACCTTACTTGGAAGTGTGATCTCAAAGGTTTGGGAGGGGATTGAGAGAGGCTTATTGAGATCTTGGGGCACCTTGGGAGGATTATAGAGAGAGTAGGGCAGGGGTTGGACGAACTCCAAATGATTTTAGTGAAAAGGAAGTGGGAGATTGGGTGGGTTTATATAGGAAAAGAGAGGGAATTCTTTATTATTTAGGTTTGGGACACCACATATTAAACTAATCAAAACCACAAATCATCCCATGGTTTTTGCCCATGGTTTTTTCCAAAAGAGAGTGGAAAACAATATTTTATATTTTCAGTGGCCGAACTACTTAAAATAATAGGGTTGCTTATGTGGAGGTGAGTCACACTCTCAAAAAAATCTATTTAAAAATCTAAAATGTTTTTTAATTCTTGGAGGGTCCACTAAAACTTTGTAAAATAAATCAAACAAACCTAAAATAAAATTATTTTAATGTTAAAATATATATTGTCCGAACATAATGCTTATAGTATTTTATTACATTGCTATTGGGTCATTATGATGTCATAAAACACATTATATATTTAAACGGTATTTAATTTTTACCCAAAAAATCGACTATCTCAGAAAATTATGAAAAAATCACTATTGGAAAATTTTGACATCCTGATTCCAAAAATAAAAAACATTTTATCTAAATAATTTTCTAAATATGTTAATTTTTACTTTTAAAATAAAAAAAATATTTATCAAAAATTCATGGGTTTCGACAAAAATAGCTTTCAAACCTTAATAAAAATCACAATTGTATTCATAATAATTATATAGTCATTTACATTTAATAAAAAGTAATTTAGTAATAATATTTAATTGAAATATTATTTAATTCAAAAATCCATTAATTTATCAAAATAGATTTCTTAATTAACTAAAAATGCTATTTTTACTTTCAAAACTATTTACAAAGTAACAATAAAAAAATGAATATATATTCTCAATAAAAAAATAATGTACATAATCATTGTACTAGGGTCTTGTTACATAACCCATTATAACACCCACATACAACTGAAGGGTAAGGTGTGTGATGGTGACAGACTCTTGGGTGACTCTGATAACATCGTTCGGGTGCTAGTCTCTTTTAACTTCCAATTCTCCTGTAGGCAGTTCTGCTCGAGCTTAACGTGTTAAAGCTCATCTTGGTATTGGTCAAGAGTGAATCCCAATGATGCCACCTACTTTCTAAGATCTTAAAAATGGGCTTCTTATGGGGAGATTCTACTGGATGAGGTCATTGCTTCCTTTTTATTAGTAAATTGGATTTGTTAAATCCCTATATTTATACTAATCGTGTGATCACTATTTAATAGCTATATTAGCAATGGTCATAATGCTTAACAGTATTTTAAAATCCAAAAACATAAAACCAAAGAAGTGAATATGTTATATAACCATTCCATATAATAATACATTTAATTAGATCAATAGATATTTCCATTAATAAAAGTCTGGGTCATTACAATCTCCCCCCGCCCTTAAAAATATTTCCCTCGAAATTTCCTTTTCACACACTAAACCAGATGAAGGTAACTTTGCATCATCACTTCCTGTAATTCCCATTTCACTTCTTCAAACTTGTGGTTTCTCCACAACACCTTGATGAGGGGAATTTTCTTATTTCATAGAACTTTTTCTCTATGATCTAATATCTTCACCGGCTTCTCTTCATAGGAGAGGTCATTCTCTAATTATACCACCTTTGGATTGAGTACATGTGATGGGTCAGGAATCTACTTCCTCAAGAGTGATACATTCAATACATCATTTACTTGACACATGTTTGGTGGGAGTGCTAGTCGATAGGTCACTGCTTCAATGTGATAAAGGATCTCAAAAGGGTCGATGTACCTTGGACTAATCTTTTCCTTATTTCCAAATCTCATAACCCTCTTCCATGGTGATATGTGGAGGAATACTATGTCTCTAACATCAAACTCTAGGAGTCATTTATGATTATCATCATAGATCTTTTGTCGACTCTGAGCAAATTTAATGTGCTGCTATATGGTCTTAACCTTCTCCACTATTTCTTTGACCATTTCTGGACCTTGGATTTTTTTTCTCCCCAACTTCATCCCAACATTTCAGTGTTCTGCACCTTTTCCCATACATGGATTCATAAGGATCCATTTGGATGCATGAGTGGAAATTGTTGTTGTATGAGAACTCAACAAGAGGGAGATGTTGATCCTATCCACCTTTGAAGTCCATTGAGAACTCTATCAACATGTCCTCAAGTGTTTGGATAGTCTGCTCAGATTGTCCATCAGTTTGAGAATGATAAGTCGTGCTGAAGTTTAGCTCAGTATCCAGAGCCTGTTTAGTAATCTTACAAAACTTAGAGGTGAATATTGGATCTCGATCGGATAAAATAGATAGTGGTACTCCATGCAGCCTTATCACATCTATGATGTATATCTATGCCAGTTGATCTAGTGAGAAATCCACCCGAATTGTAATGAAGTTCCCAGTATTTGTAAGACAATCCACAACAACCCATATATCATTGTTTCTTTTAGATGTCTTCGAAAGTCTGGTGACAAAGTATACGGTGATGTTCTTCCATTTCCATGCTAGTACGGGTAATGGTTGCATCATCCCCTTTGGCATCTATCTATCTGCCTTCACTTTCTGACACACTAGAAACTTTGATGTATATTCAGTGATCTCCTTCTTCATGTTATCCCACCAATAATGCTCTTAGAGGTCTTGATACATCTTTTTGTTTCCTGGGTTAATGGAGAAATTTGAACTATGTGCATTATCCAAAAGTTGCTTCTTCTGCTCCGTACATGATGGAACACATAGTATTTTCACAAATCTAACAATTTATTCTTCATTAACATTAAACTCCATGGATTTCCTTTTTCTGATAGTTTCCACTTTCTTCTGAATTCCAACATCATCCTTTTGAGCATCCTTGAACCCTTCCAAAAGAGACAGTTGAGCAATCATTTGTTAAAGGATTGATGATGTTCCCTTCTTTATGATTTTCATGTCCATCTTCATAAAATCTAAGAATATTGGATCCTTTTAAATTCACATCAATGATAGAATTGTTGGGTCCTTTCTACTTAGAAAAACTTCCACCTTGTTCTCTTTCCCAATGTGGTATTGGATTGAGTGGTCATAGTCTTTGATCAGCTCTAACCATCTTTGTTGGTGTATATTCAACTCTTTCTATGTGAATATATACTTGAGGCTTTTGTGATCCATGTATATTTCACACTTCTCCCCAAAGAGATAATTCCATCAAATTTTCAAAGCGAAGATCACTCCATCCAACTCCACGTCATGTGTTGGATAGTTTTTCTCATGAACATTAAATTGCCCTGAAGTATAGGCAATGACTTTGTCATTCTGTATCAACTTACAACCCAGGCCCTTCTTCGAAGCATCACTAAATACCACAAAAAGTTCTCCACTTGTGGGTAATGTGAGCACAGGTGTAGTGATCAGCATCCTTTTCAACTTCTTGAAGCTCTCTTCACATTCATCACTCCAAGAAAACATCTCTCTCTTCCCAGTTAACATGGTAAGAGGGTTTGACAATCATGTGAAATTTCTCACAAATCGGCCATAATATCCAGATAACTCCATGAAGATATGGATATTCATTACCGATGTTTTCCTTAGACATCCATCTATTATAGCTGATGTAGAGGAATCCAAAAATATCCCATTTTTTGTGATGATATGTGTTGGAACCATGGTCTTCTATGCATGATTTGGAGTATGGTTTGTGTTTGTTGTCAATCCTCAGGGGAAGTTCAGAATGTGTACCAACAAAGAGATCATACAGTTCAGGTGGTACAAAAGAGCAGTATAAGGTGGCGCCGTTTCCCAGTGTTAAACAATTTTTTGGGGTCCAAAATTTGGAGTTTGGTGAGCATCGTGAAAATTGGATATCCATGAAGATATTTTTTTATATGAAAAATGCATGAATTTTGCAAAGAGAGGATGCATGGATTGGATTTCGCGAAGAACAAAAAAATGGAGGTGGTGATGCTTCGCCATTACGTCAAAGCTTCGCGAACGGCAGAGTTGAAGTGCATCGCGGTGGTGAGGAGCTTTAAGAGGGAGATTCGCGGAGAAGGTGTGAAATAATGTTGATGGTAATGCTCCGTGATTACGACGAGCTTCGTGATCTGAAAATTGCCGAGGTGCTTCGCGATTTGGACAGAATTTCGGCGGAAACTTCGGAGCTTTGCGATTAGCGATGACGTGGCGCTGACTTCGCGCGGATGGGTCGAGGGTTGGTGGAATTGCCTATAAATTGAGGATGACCCCCACGAGAGAATTATAGATATTTTTCAGAGAAAATTCTTTTCTCTAATTTCATGAAGGAAGTTCGTGAAGGCAGTGTGCTTCATGAAATAGGAGCTTCATGGCGGTTATTTTAGCTCCACAAAAGGCACGTGCTCCATGTTGGCTCAGTGAGCTTCACAAGGGAAGTCACTTTGTGATGACTTGAGCTCCATGACGGCCTAAGCATTGCGAAGTCTTGAGCTTTGTGATGGTCTGAGCTCTGCGAAATTGTGATCTTCGCGAAAAGGAAGGAGCTTTGTGCAGGCTTGTTTGAGCTTCACGAAATTGGGAGCCTCACAAAGTAGGGTGCTTTGCGAAGGTACTTTCCAAAGGTAGTTTGCCCGGTGTTTAAGAGACAAAGGGGTATTCATCATTGGATGAACATTGTACTTCAATAGAGCATCTACATACAACGAAGGATGCATTCTTATGCAATGGTGAAGAGACCTTCATGTCTATAAACTGAGTGTGGATTCACCAAGGGCAGTGAGCCAGGGGGAGTCAATGGGAGTGTCCCGAGGGAAGCAGTGAGCTATCCCTGAACCTTTGTAAAGGCAGTGAGCCTGGGACAGAGTTATTGTGCCTGAACCTCTGTAATCCAAAGCTATTGAAGATTAGTGTAATTTGGTACGACTGACAACTTGTCGGCATATGCTCCTTAGACGTATCCCTTAGCGGTGAACCAAGTAAAAAGTGTTGTGTCTTCTATATGCATGTGAATGTTTGATTTCTGATCATATTTATCATACAGGTTCAACAAGTTCCTACCAATGTGGGAATAGGATCCATCGCATTAAAAGAAAAAGTTCTCACCCTGATTCACCCCTCCCCTCTCAGGGTGTCCTGGGGTCCTTCAAGTGGTATCAAAGGGAGGTTGCTGGTGTTGAATCTATCCTTTATCATCATGGAGAATACAGTCAATTTCTGGGGAGTCCCTCACTTCGATGGAAGTAATTTCCAGATCTGGAATAACAGAATGAGATCTCATCTAAGATCTCTTGGAAAGGAAGTTCTTTTTTCTACTATGCAAGTAATACAAGTCACTGATCCAACAAGCATGGCTATGACTGAAAGAGATAGGAAAATTCTTGATGCAGATGCTAAAGCACAAAATGCACTCACTGCAGCCCTTTCTGATCAGATCTACCTAAAGGTGATGAATTTCACCTCAGAAAAATTCATGTGGGATAAACTCGAGAATATTTATGAGGGAGATAGCAAAGTAAAGGAGGCCAAACTACAAGTGCTTCACAATCAGTTTGATGATCTAAAGATGCATCCAGACGAGAATTAAGACTCATTATTTAATCGAATTACTGAATTTATTGGAGCAATTAGGGGTATGTGAGAAGAAATCAAAGACATTGATATTGTAAAGAAAATATTAATAATACATCCACCTCTATACAATGAAAAGGTGTCAGCTCTTGAGGAAAGAGATCTTTCCAAACTTTCTCTGGATGATCTACTGAGCATCTTGGTATCATATGAAATGAGAGTCAAGCTAGAAGATGCTACGACTCGTGTGAGTAAGTAAATTGCATTCAAGGCCATAGATAAACTGAAAATCTCAAAATATAGTAGTGGTGAAGATGACGAAGAAAAATAAATTCTTTCTCTCATTGCAAAGAAGTTCCAGAAGGGAAACGGGAAATTCAAAGGGAAGTTACCTCTCGCATGTTTTTGTTGTGGAAAAGTTGGGAACATTGCCTCTCAGTGCTCAAGAAAGATCAATGATGAAGATAGTGAAGATGAACGCTTAGAGAAGCCTCAGAGAAGGTTCTTCAAAAAGGGAGACTTCAAATCTGGAAAGAAAATGCAAAGGAAGAGTTTTTTTGTAAAGAGGAAGAAGATGATAATGAATTCTGGGATGAAGGAGAACCAAAATTCAAAACTGGGAACCATGCTTCCATGATGGCCACTGTTGAAAAGTCAGAAGATACTGGTGGAGAAAAACAACTAATAACTTGTGTAGATCCCGATATGCAACTTAAGGATGTTGTTAATGAGCTTAAGACTAAATGTAAGAGTTGCAATAAGTGGAAATCAATTATAGAGGAATCAAATGAATACGTTGATCAACTTGAAGCTAAAATTGAATGACTGGAAGAATTTGTGAAGGTACGGTCTAAAATAATTGAAAGAAATGATGATGTATTGGATCTGAAGCTAATAATTGAAGAGAAGGAAAAGGTCATCAATGACCTCACCTCTAGACTAGATGAAAAATCCAAGACTGCTGAGGGTCTTGAGGAGGAAGTTGTTACTCTAAGGAGTAAACTTGAGACTAAATCAATTCCAAAAGAATCGAGGAAGAAAATATATTTTGGAAGATTCTCAGATGCAGAATTACTGGAAAGAGCCAAGTGTGGTTCAGATGGGGTTGAAAAAATCTTGAGTTATCAAAGACATGCTTGCATGGGAAAGGGTGGAATTGGATATGAAGCTGATACATCAACTACTGGAAGTGAAAATATCCAAAATAAATATAATATAAAATTTGAACATGTTGAAACGTTGCCTAAAGTGTAGAAAAAGGAACCCTCAATCCAAACTAAAAGGAGAACTGAAAATTATCCTCAAACATTCAGAAATGACAGACTGTCTAACTATTCTCCCAAGGAATAAGGTATGAGGAGAAATTCAAGTGAGAATACATTTCCTCTCATTAAGTGTTAGTTATGTGGCTCTCTGGGCCATACCATGTCTTATTACAAAGAGGAAAGAAGCTATCTGAATGGAGAAGATATAGAAGTTCAAAAAAGGAGAACAAATTCATATCCTAATTCTTATATAATGAACAATTTCTATGGATATTGTTATCATTGTTCTAATTTTGGTCATAAGGCTGCTAATTGTAGGCAGAGAAGGGACATGGACACCTCATACCGAAGTTCAAGACAAGTCAAGTCTCGACAGCAAGACATTGTTTCTCTTTCAAATAGATTTTCTCCTCTCAAAGAAGATTTTGACTATGAAGCTGGGTATGTGGAAGAGATAATTGAAAGGCCATCAGTACTATATACTCAATCCAATGTCTCATGGAAGGAAAGGAAGAAGATTGAGAAATCCAACCTTATAGAGGTGGCTATCAAAGCTATAAAGAACAACAGTACCTAGATTCTGGATAGTGGTTGTTCATCTCATATGACAGGTAATTCCAACCTGCTAACAGATATCAAAAGGAAGGTTGATGGTACAGTACGATTTGGTAATGATGGAGCTCTGAAAATCAAAGGAAGTAGAAGTACCAAATTATCTAATGGAGAACTAAAGAAGAATTAAGTCCTTTACGTAGATGTCCTATGTCATAATCTCCTCAGTGTGAGTCAACTCTGTGACTCGGGACATATAGTTACTTTTAATCAGAAAGGTTGCACTATCAAGGGAAGGACAGGCAATCCACTTATAAAGGGATGCAGAATAGAAGGCAACTTGTATCAGTTTGATAGAGAAGAAAATGTCTGTTACATGACTGTTGAATAAGAAAACAATTTGTGGCATCGGAGACTGGGACACATCAATCAACAAGAGATGGAGAAAATATCAAAATTTAGAATTTTCATGGACATTCCCAACCTGAAGCATGAACGTGAAAAATCTTATGATGCTTGCATTCATGGGAAGCTGGTCTGCAGTTCATATCGGCCAAAGAAGAAAAGGGAATCTCACCTTCTTGATATGATTCATACAGATGTATGTGGGCTGATAAATTTTCCTGTAACTCATGGAGAAAGGTACTTTGTCCTTTTCATAGATGATTGCAGTAGAATGGAATGTGTGATGGTCATTCACAGGAAATGAAAATTCCTTGACTGCATGAAAACATATCGGCGAATCACCGAAAATGATACTAGACGAATAATAAAAGTGTTGAGATCTGACAATGGAGGAGAATACACATCCATTGAATTTGAAAACTATCTGGAGAAGCATGGGATACAGCATGAGGTAGCTGATGTGAGAACTCAACAAAAAAATGGAGTTGTTGAACGTAGGAATTGACAGGTGAACAACATGGCACGAACTATGCCGATTGAGAGTCGTATTCCATGACATTACTGGAAAGAGGTTGTTCAAGCTACAGTGTACATTCAGAATTGAACAGGACTTTATATGGGTGAGACGAAGACACCATATGAATTGTGGCATGGACGGAAGCCCTATTTAAAATAATTTTGTGTCTTTGGAAGTAAATGATTCATTAGGAACAAATAAGGAAATCAAGGGAAGTATGGAAACAATGCAGATGAAGGAATTTTTCTCAGTTACTCAATGAACAGCAAAGCCTACAAGTGTTTCAACAAGAGTTTAGGAAGGATTATGGAAAGCAGTGATGTTAAGATAATTGAAGAGAAAACCAAAAATGCTCCAAGGATGTCATATACTGATGTGATAGAAAGTTCGGAAGAAAGTGAACATGAAGAAAATACAAATGCATAAATAGAGGACGATGTACAAAACACTCAGCAGTCACATCATGAAGTTGACTCAGAAGAAGAATCTGAAGAAGAAACTGTGGCTGAAGAGAATGCAACTGAACCTCGTAGGAGAAATCGAAGAGCTAAGATTGATCCATCTAACATAATTGGGGATAAGAGTGCACCCACTCAAACAAGAAGGATGAGGAATAATACGCAATCTTCATTTTTATCAGTTATAGATCCATCCTCATTCGAAGAAGCTGCAAATGATTAATCTTGGGTGAAATCCATGAATGATGAATTAGATCAGATTGACAAGAATCAGACATGGGATCTTGTCCAGAGACCCAAAGGTCACAATTTGAATGGTACAAAATGGTTCTTCAAAAATAAGTTTGATGAGCATGGAAGTGTCATCAGAAACAAGGCACAACTGGTATATAAAGGATACTCCTAGATTGAAGGCATTGATGTTGAAGAAACCATTGCTCCAGTGGCTAGACTAGAGTCAATTAGGCTTTTCCTTGCCATGGCACTCCAAAGAGGATATAAAGTATTTAAAATGGATGTCGAGACAGCATTCTTGAATGGTGTACTCGAAGAAGAAGTCTACATTGAACAACCAGTGGGATTTGTTTTGGGTACTGATGAAACAAAGTTCTGCAAACTGAAGAAAGCTCTATATGGTTTGAAGCAGGCACCACGGGCATGGTACTCGTGGCTGGATTCATATCTCAAGAAGCGGGAATTCAAAATAGGAGGAGTAGATCACAATATCTATGTGAATAATTCTCAAAAAGATCAATTCATGGTTCTAGTCTACATTGATGATATCATATTTGGTGGCAGCAGGTAGAAATCAGTGGACGAATTTGTTAACCACATGAAATCAGAATTTGAAATGTCTATGATTGGGGAGCTCACATATTTCTTGGGGCTGCAGGTGATTCAAAAGAAGGAATACACTTTCATTTCTCAGGAAAAGTATGCAAGAGAGCTGCTGAAGAAGTTTAATATGAAAGACTCCAAACCAATGTCAACTCTGATTGCAGTTGGAACTAAATGTGGAAATCATGAGTATGGGGCCTCTATTGATCCCACCATGTACAGGAGGATCATTGGGAGCCTACTGTACCTGACAGCGACATGACCAGATATTGTCTTTGCCACATTCCTTGCGGCCCTCTTTCAGAGTAATCCAAAGGAAGAACATATGGCGATAGTAAAAAGAATCATGAGGTACATTCAAGGTATAAATAACTTCGGGTTATTTTTTGTTGTAGGCAGGGACAGTGAATTATCATCATTTTCTGATGCTGACTGGGCTGGTGATGTAATAGACAAAAAGTCAACTAGTGGTGGAGCCTTCATTATTGGGAAGAAATGTGTTGGCTGGTTGAGAAAGAAATAGGAAAGTACTTCTCTTAGTACGGCTGAAGCTGAGTATATCTCTACCACAAAGGCATGCACTCTCAACTACTATGGATGAAGCAATAATTAACAGATATTGGTGATGAGGTAAAGCAACCAATGGTGATTTACTGTGATAACAAGAGCGCAATTGATCTTACGAAGAACCCTGTTCAGCATTCCCATACGAAACATATTGAAATCAGGTATCACTTTATCAAAGAAAAAGTTGAACAAGGGGTGATTAGAATGGATCATGTGGGAACTGATGAGAAAGTGACTGATTTCCTAACCAAGCCACCGTCAGCGACTATGTTTGAGAAGCATCGGTTGAACCTTGGTGTTCATCCACCTCCCAATGCATAAGGAGGTTACGCATTACCCCTCTCCCCGATTAAGATAACTTTTTTTATCTGTTTATGGATTCGATGTAGGTTTGTGGGGGAGATACTTTCCAGGGAGAGTATGGTTTGAGATGAACGTTGAACAAATTACCAGGTTTTGTGTTTATTGTAAATGGTGGATAAAGGAATAAATTCGGGCATGTTCTAATAAGATGAGAAGGATAAGAAGGAATTCATCAGTCATGTAATGATTCTTGGGAATCATTGGGGTATCATTGAGAATTCAAAAACACTAGAACCCATTTCAAGCCTCCTCTCTTGTTTTCTACACCGAGCATTGCTCACATAGACTTAGAGAGTTGGATGAGTTGATTCTTGCGTTTTTGGTTTGCACATGGATGGAGATATATTGAATTTATTTTCTGATTGCCAACAAACCCAAAGGGGGAGATTGTTGGAACCATGGTCTTCTATGCATGATTTGGAGTATGGTTTGTGTTTGTTGTCAATCCTTAGGGGAAGTTCCGAACGTATACCAGCAAAGAGATCATACAGTTCAGGCGGTAAAAAAGAGCAGTACAAGGTGGCGTTGTTTCCCAGTGTTTGCCAAATTTTTGGGGTCCAAAATGTGGAGTTTTGTGAGCATCGCAAAAAGTGGATATCCATGAAGATATTTTTTTATATGGAAAAGGAATGAATTTCGCGAAGAGAGGATACATGTATTGGATTTTGCGAAGACCAGAAAAATGGAGGCGGTGGTGCTTCGCGATTACGTCAAAGCTTTGCGAACGGCAGAGTTGAAGTGCATCGCGGTGGTGAGGGGCTTTGCGAGGGAGCTTCGCGAAGAAGGCGCGAAATAATGTTAATGGTAATTATCCACGATTAAGATGAGCTCCTCGATCCAAAAATTGCCTAGGTTCTTCGTGATTTGTACAGAATTCCAGCGGAAACTTCAGAGCTTCGTGATTAGTGATGACGTGGCGCTGACTTCGCGCGGATGGGTCGAGGGTCGGTGGAATTGTTTATAAATTGAGGCCAACCCCCTCGAGAGAAGTAGAGATATTTTTCAGAGAAAATTATTTTCTCTAGTTTCGCGAAGGAAGTTCGCAAAGGCAGTGTGCTTCGTGAAAGAGGAGCTTCACGGCGGCTATTCTAGCTCCGTGAAAGTCGTGTGCTCTATGTTGGCTTAGTGAGCTTCACGAGGGAGGTCGCTTTGCGATGACTTGAGCTCTACGACGGACTAAGCATTGCGAAGACTTGAGCTTTGCGATGGTCTGAGCTCTGAGAAATTGTGAGCTTCGTGAAAATTAAGGAGCTTTGCGCAGACTTGTTTGAGCTTCGTGAAATAGGGAGCCTCGTGAAGTATGGTGCTTTGCGAAGGTACTTTCCAAAGGTAGTTTTCCCAGTGTTTAAGATACAAAGAGATATTCATCATTGGATGAACATTGGACTTAAATAAAGCATCTACATACAACTAAGGATTCATTCTTATGCAATGATGAAGAGACCTTCATGTCTATAAACTGAGTGTGGCTTCAGCAAGGGCAGTGAGCCAGGGGGAGTCAACGGGAGTGACCCGAGAGAAGCAGTGAGCTATCCTTGAACCTTTGTAAAGGCAGTGAGCCTGGGACAGAGTGACTGTGCCCGAACCTCTGTAATCCAAAGCTATTGAAGATTAGTGGAATTTAGTACGACTGACAACTTGTCGGCGTATGCTCCTTGGATGTAGCCCTTAGTGGTGAACCACGTAAAAAAGTGTTGTGCCTTCTCTGTTCATGTGAATGTTTGCATTCTGATCATATTAATCATACAGGTTCAACAAGTTCCTACCAATGTGAGAACAAGATCCATCACATTAAAAGAAAAAAAATTCACCCTGATTCACCCCTCCCCTCTCAAGGTGCCCCGGGGTCCTTCAATATGACCCAAGAATGAGACCCCCTTAAACTAGAACTCACACTTGATGTACTTTGCATTGAGCTTCTCCTTTCACAAGGTCTCTAGTACTGTTATTAGATGTTCCTCATGATCCTCCTTAGTTTTTCAGTATATTAGAATATAATCTATAAATACTACCAGAAATATTTCTTGGTAATCTCTAAAGAATCTATTCATCAAGTCCTTAAAGATTGTTGGAGCATTAGTGAGTCTGAAAGGCATTACTATGAATTCATAGTGCTCGTACCTTGTACAAAAATCATTCTTCGGGATACCCTTCTTCTTCACCCTTACTTGGTAATATCCCAACTGCAAATCTACCTTGGAGAAGTATTGTGATCCACATAGATGATTGAAAAAGTCATCAATTCGGGGAGGAGGATACTTTTTCTTTATCGTGATTTTTTTGCGCTCATGATAATCAATGCAAAGGCCCATTGAACCATTCTTCTTCTTGACTAAGAGGACTGGTTTACCCCACGGTGAAGCACTTGGGCATATAAACCCTTTATCTATATTCTCATATAGTTTTTTATTCAGCTCCTCAAGCTCCACAACATCCATTCTATACAGAGACTTGGATATTGGCAACACCCTAGGTATAAGGTCAATTGAGAATTCAACATCTCTTCTAGAAGGAAGGCCAGGAAATTCCTTCGGAAACACTTCAGCGAATTCCCTCACAATAGGCATGTCTTCAAGGATGGTTTCTTCCTTGGACTCAATCATTTGATCTAGATATGCATTCTCATAGGGTAGTAATATCCATTCTTGAGATGATGGTGCTAAGGAAGTTTCATCCTACTCCTTTTACTTGTATAGAATCGGGGGTAGATTCTCCATATGGAGAGTGATTTACCTCTCCCAAAAAATTATGTTGTCTCTATATAAGGAAAGCCATTCCATGCTGATAATTTCATCAAATTCCATTAGATGGAGTATGACGAGGTTCTCTGGGAATTTCAATCCACAAATTATTATGGGGGGAGTTATATTCATGGGACAGAATGATCACTCCATTTTCCGTACTCAATGACATATTTACTTCCATGATTTGTGGTGGTGTTGGGATTTTTCTACTAAACTTTAGGGATATAAAAGAATGTGTAGAACCAGAATCAAAAAGTATGTTTTCTATTCTTGAATTAATAACTAGAGTACCTATCACCACTTTGTTTTCAGGGTTCACTTCAGCAGTAGTGATGGAAAAATCTTGCCCTTGCTGCCTTGGAGGTTATTGGTTGCCTCTAAAAACCCTTGGCTTAAGGCGCTAATTTGCAAGGTGCTTTGGTTCTTTGTAGTTGAAGCAATGAACAATGTGTTGAGAGTCAAACAGAGTGTTCATATCCTCTTTCACCACTTCGGGTTTTTCTTGTTGGCAGTTAATGGCTAGGTGACCTTCACTTCCACACCTAAATCATTTCCTCGCCCCCATCAGGCAATTTCTCGGGTGCTTCTTTCCACACCATGGGTAAGTGGGGTGCTGTATTTTTTTTTTGCACCATTGGATTTATCCATCATACCGCTAGAATTGAATTTGACCTTTTACTTCTTATCCTTGTGATACCTCTGAGATTCCCCAATCTCTATTTCAACCTTGAGGGCACATCATAAAATTTCCTCATAGTTATCAAAGTCACAGATTGCTAGGTCTTTCCGTAGGATGGGTTTCATCCCACCAAAGAAGCATTCAACCTTGCATTCGGGGGTAATGACAAAGCTAGAGGCTTATTGTGGAATCCTTGTAAAGTTTTCCTTGTATGCTCTGATGGATTTATCATATTTTTTCTTGAGGGAAAGGAAGTCCCTTTCCATATTAAGTTAGAGGGTGTGAGGAAAATATTTATCGAAAAACATTTTTTGGAAATCCTTCCATTCCAACACCTCGATCTCCTCCTCGGTCTTCGTATTTTAGATCAATGTACACCATTTATCAGCTCCACCCTCTATATAGTAAGCAGCTATAAGAACCTTCTCTTGTTCAGAACATTAAAGGATGGGGAAGGTCTTTTCAATGGAGTTGATCTATTGTTCAGTGATTGAGGGATCGAATGATCCATTAAAAGTATGAGGCCTTTGTCTCATGAAGCTATAAATAGTGACTTGTTCTTTATTGGGGGGGGGAGGGGTTGAATGTTCCTCTTGACCCATGTTTCTATTCAAATCTTTATTTAACTGAGAGATTATCATGACAAAGTTTGTGATTCCCACTCCCATTGGATTGGGAATCTCATTAGAAGAGTCATCACATTGATCTTTGTATTGGTTGTTAGCTCGAGTCCTCCTATTACTATCCATTATCTAGAATAAAAGAAAATTTAGGGGTAACACATTAAGGATAATCCAAGGAAAAAATTGATGACTTATAAATAACATTTATTTCCTTAACTTATGAATCTATAGGCTTCAATCTATGTTATACATGATCTACTTTTTAATATATATTCTTAGGGGAATTTTTTTATTCCCTTAATAATGGTTCAAACTAATATTGTGAATTTACCAAATAATATCCCCTAGGAGTGTCATAACCGAGAGTGCAGCAAGGCCCTTTGTCGAGTACTAGGATACCCTGGGTCAAGCCCAAAAATCCTTGTCAGAGTTTTCACTCCTAGGTACATCTATGCTAGATCCGCATCTACCTACTCGTATCCAGATAGGGAAGTATTTTCTTGATAAATCACTTACTAAATACTCACCAAAACTTAGATAATTTTTTATTATACATATTTTTATCCCTATGGCTTTCACTAAGGTTTTTTAATCCTAATCCCAAAAATAACTAAACATATCCTTTGATACCAACTATAACAACCTTGCTCTTTATTACACACATAAATATGATTTATTACATAAAATATTCACTTTATAAAATTTGGAATATCAATAGGTATGGTTTATTTGGGGATTAGTAACATTACATAATGACTTAAAACATGAAACACAACATCTTTATTGAAAACATCCTTTACATGACCACTATATTCCCTCATATTTAGCATTTCATGAGATAACCTGAGGACATGCATAAGAAAATGGTGAGATATAAAGACCAATAAGGGATTAAACAAGGCATAACATGAAGAATACAATAAATTTTAGAAAATAGGAATATCAATGTAGTATAAAATAAACATGAACATAAAGGCATTATATCGCATGATTATCATAACATAAAAATGTGGCAACAACACTTGACATGGTATTAGCATAAGCCAAGTCTCATTGAACATGGAGCATGAGTAAACCCTCATTACACTTGAATTATCATGATTAAACCCTAATTTAACTTGACTTATCATGATACTAATCTTTACCCAATGCATTGGAGCGCTATTAGGGCACACCCTTCTTAAACATTTCATTTTATGCATAAGTGTGCCACATGGACCATACAACATGTAATCCTTAAAGATAATCATTTATTCCATGATAAAGTAATTTGGAATTTATATATGAATCTATATAATAAATAAGTAAGTGTGCATAAAGGTGAATACCTTTGATTGAGAAATGGGCATCGTATTCACTACAGAATGATTTTGGCTTAGAAATTTGCGGTGTAATTTTGGAAACATAACGGCGTGACATAAGAATTCATAAAAATGGTTGATGAGATAAAAGGGGTGTATCATCATATTTAAATGATATTTAAATTAAGGGTGTCATATAGATACATTTCCCAACATAAGAAATGGAATTTTAGATTCATAATACAAAATAATTGCATGAATGTAAATGAGGAGAGAGAAATTCCTTACAGAATTTCAACATGGTAACGGGTGTACATGGAAGGAATTAATGAGAGAGGAATGGGTATATCATCATTAAAAACTAAATAGGGTAGTATTGTGGAGGATATAAATCATACCCCATCATTTTTAACTTAAAATAAAAGGGTATAACAATATAATAAATTTTGGACTAAAATGAGAAAGGAAGAAATCCCTTACTTGGAAGTGTGATTCCCAAGGCTTGAGAGGGGCTTGAGAGAGGCTTCTTGAAAGATTGGGTCACCTTGGGAGGATTATAGAGAGAGGAGGGAAGGGTTGGGTCGAACTCCAAAGGATTTTAGTGAAGAATAAGTGGGATATTGGGTGGGATTATATAGGAAAGGAGAGGTAATACTTTATTATTTAGGTTTGGGACACCACACATTAAACTAATCAAAACCACAAACCATCCCATGGTTTTCACCCATGGTTTTTGCGAAAGGAGAGTGGAAAACAATATTTTATAATTTAAATGGCCAAACTTCTTAAAATAATAGGGTTGATTATGTGGAGTTGAGTCACACTCTCAAGGAAATCTATTTAAAAAGCTAAAATGTTTTTTTTAAGTCTTGGATGGTCCACTAAAACTTTGTAAAATAAATCAAAAAACCTAAAATCACATTATTTTAATTTTAAATCATATATTGGCCGAACATAATTTTTATAGAATTTTTTTACATCACTATTGGGTCATTATGATGTCATAAAACACATTATATATTTAAACGGTATTTAATTTTTACCCAAAAATTTGACTCTCTCAGAAAATTATGAAAAATTCACCATTGGATAATTTCAACTTCCTAATTCCAAAAATAATATTCATTTTATCTAAATAAGTTTCTAAATATTTGAATTTTTATTTTTAAAATAAAAACCATCATTTATCTAATATTCATGGGTTTTGACAAAAACAACTTTCAAACCTTAATAAAAAACACAATTGTATTCATAATAATTATATGGTAATTTATATTTAATAAAAAGTGATTTAGTAATAATATTTAATTGAAATATTATTTAATTCAAAAATCCATTAATTCATCAAAATAGATTTCTTAATTAACTAAAAATGTGTTTTTTCTTTAAAAAAAATTTACCAAGTAACAATAATAAAATGAAATTATATTCACTATAAAAAAATAATGTACATAATCATAGTACTAGGGTATCATTACACAACCCCCTTTAACACCTACATATGACCAAAGGGTAAGATGTGCGATGGGGACAGACTCTTGAGGTGGCTCGGATAACATCGCTCGGGTGGTAATCTCTATTAACTTCTACTTCTCCTATAGGCGGTTACGCTCGAGATTAATGTGTTGAATATTGGCTTGGTCTTAGTCAAGAGAGAATCCCAATGACACCACCTCCTTTCCAAGATATGAAAAATGGGATTTTTATGGGGAAATTATACTGGATGAGGCCATCTCTTCCTTTTTCTGAGTAAATTGGATTTTTTAAAGCCCTATATTTATACTAATAATGTGATCATTATTTAATGGCTATATTAGCAACGGTCACAATGCTTAATGGTATTTTAAAATACAAAAACATAAAACCAAAGAAGTGAATATGTTATATAATAATTCCATATAATAAGACATTTAATTATATCAGAGGAATTTCCATTAATAAAAGTTTGGGTCGTTACATGGGCTGTAATGAGGGAAATGTTTTTGATGAAATGAGAAATAAATTATCCTTTTTAATCATCCTAATCATGCCTTTAGTGGAGTTAATGAATGATGGATTTTAGGTTATGAACATCACAGGTCACATACATGTTTTCTAGTCTACTATGAATAAATGAAACCATTTTTAATGTGAGTGATCCTATCACTTGTTATATTATCTTTAATTCTGTTGATTAATAATATTTTAGTTTTAGATTGTATGATAATCATATCAAGAAACAATTTCCACAAATTACAGCAAGTGGTCTTGAATAATTTCGGAAAAATAATTGTTCCTACTGGTTACAAAAAATAGTAAAATAATTTTTTTTGACATATAATATCAATTTATTAATTATTATATTGATAATTATTTAAAAAAAATCAATTATGTCAACATGCTAACAAATTGATAATATATTGTGTGTATTGAGTATCCCACCATCCAAAATGGTTAAATATTATAATTCATATGTGGTCAATGATTTTTTATTTTATACACGTACATATGTGGAATAAAAAAATTACTATTGGTTTTTTCTTTAGGGGATCTCATCATAAGAAAGTTTAGTTGACTTTTACAACATATTGGAAGAAATAATTGAACGTTGTTATATGGGATAGAGTTATATAATGATTTCTAAATGTTAATAGTCATATATTGAGAGAGGCTTTCCTATTTTTCCATGTAATGGAATCATTGATATTAAATATAAAATACTTATTAAAATAAATGTTCCATTTTTAATGGATCATTAGGATCATAATATTTAGTATGAAAAAATATTGTTATAATTTAAGAGAGTTAAGTTATTAATGGAGCATAATAAAAATGAAATCTTGGAAATTTTGGTTTATTAAAAGTGAATGTGGTTCTGTTGAAGTGCTTTGATTTGAAATTTTTCAAGAGACTTCTATAAAATTCATCTTTTCCATGAAGAGATGCGAATATTGATAATGAAACCCCACAGTTAAGGTTAATAGTGATGATGATGTTATTTGTGTAACAAATAAATTTGAAATGGAAATAGTTGATGAAACTGAAGAATACTATAGAAATTAATGATATTGTAGAGGAATATAAATATATTGACACTATCATATATGAAGATGAGGATTGAGGTGAATATTGGCATTATTAAATTCTACTTATAATAATATATAATATATATCTATATGTAATAGTTGTTTTCAACTTTTTCTAACAACAATCATTTCTTGTTTTAGATGGACTTGAATCTGTTTCATGAGTTGGAGGAGAATGATCTACCTAGTGATGATAATGATGTTAGATCATCTGACCCTTATACTACTAGAAGTTCTACATTGAATCTTAGGGGTCATGGTCTTGTGATATTGATGATTCTTGACCCTATCCCTGAGCAAAATCCATGTCTTGATATTTACTTATGTATTTTAGTTATTTTTCATTAATTATCATTAATATATTTATATAATAATTTTTTGATTATTTGTTATATTTTTTCATATGTTTTTTCTTATAGTTATTGGATAGGGGAGTGCTATATTGCAGAATTATTTGTATGGAGCATGGGTGACATGGGATTAGATTCTCATTGATGCTCAGGGATGTATGTTTGAGCATTGGATGGTATGTAAATAAATAATAGTTAATTTTAAATTTATTTACATAATTACTTGATATTATTAATTATTTTTAGGGTCTATGGTGTCTCATAAATGATATCACATGTTACTTTATTTGTAAATCATGGTAGATTTATTTGTGATAGCATTGTCGTAAGTTGTTGCACAATTTTAGGAGGTGAACCATTGAAAAAGAGGGTGTCATAGAATTTGATCAGTCTTATAGCACCCACCAATCATATTACATATCATCTCAGGTTTTTTATGGATTATTTTCATATTTTATGGGATATTATTTTTAGAGGAGAGCATGATTAGGTCAATAGAACTGGGGAAGGGAGGAGGTGACACATCAAGACGGTAGTCGTACATTCAGTACGCTTCAACGATATTTGGTAAGTTCTTTATTAATAATTTATATAACATTAAATGTAAAATGTTTATTTTATACTCATATAGAAATTCGAAAAACCTGATATTATAAAGTTATATGTTTATAGGAGGATGTACGACAATCCTATCACTATAGAGATTATAGGTGATCACCAACATCATATTGTGGTCTGTGTAATTTCATTTTGAGTTTTAAAATTAACTGAAAATAATATATTAAATATTTTAATTTTAAATTTTAATTTAAGGATTATTTTTATTTTTTGACATCTCAGACATAGGCTGAAAGTCAGGCCGAGACTGAGGATCAAACCTCCAGTGTAGCTGGATTTGATGACGTATTTCGTGGATGTGTGGACTACCGCCTCGTCAACATCATGTGATTATTTTTACATAAAAATAATTATATATATAATTATATATGATTAAATAACATGTTATTTATGATATATTTATCACTATTGAATGATATAGTGTTACTTACCTTCTTTCCTTAATGGTCATTGAAAATGGGAACCTTTTATCATGCGTACGTACGACATACCATCTCCATGATTGTAATGTTGATTCATTTTTCATAACCATATTTAATGGTTATTTTTTATAGTATAACTGATGTATAGATATGATAATTATGTCATGATTATTATTCTGGAGATTTTATATAATGACCCCTTTGAACATAGGTGACCTACCAAGTTTTTTTTACACATAAATCAAATTTTGTCAAAACACCCAGCATAAACCTGATTCATTAAGTAGTTGAATACAACATGGTAATAAGTGGAATAAATTTAATGATAAACTTGAAAAAATTTCTAAATAATTTAAATAAATAACATGATTTTATTATACAGGATTTTAAAGGATGTTCACCTGAAAGGAAACCTAGGCCAAGGGATTTCATCTTAATTTACATTCAATTGAGACTTATTTGTTGTTATACACCCAGTTTCTTTTATATGGTCTATATACTACCATTTGGAATGATATATCATGAATCCCCTTATTCTCATGATATTATATGTTTCATTTAATGTCATTCCTTCATGGATATTACAATTTAAATTTTTCAAGGTGGTATGGGACACTTTATAATGTTTAAAGATTATTATCCTCTAGAACATTTTTAATGATTATATTTGCAATCTCACATCCTTTTGTGATTTTTAACTTTATCTTGAAAAAATAATTTTATTATTGTGCACCTAATTTCTTATATATAGTTCACATACGTCCACTTTTAAATATAATATCATGCTTCAATAATTCTTTATGATAGTTTATTTTCAATTTGAATAATTTCATTTGAGGGGATTTGAGCTAAAAGTTTCCAAGTGGAAAATAATTTCATAACCTAATTTATTTTCATTGGGTTATATTAATTCCTTTTTTAGTTAATATTCTATGATTATTTGTATAATGACTTTGACTAACTATTGATGTATTTACTATTCTATATGCGAATTTACAGTTGATAGACACGGTCTACTCATTGATTGATTCTTACTTCAACGTTATAATCATTTCAAGTGTTTACTTTACAATAAAATTTTGTTTCGGATTGTTTACACATAAATTTCCATCAGAGGAAACTAATTGTTCACTATCGTGATCAAAACTGAGTCGGATGGCGACCCATATTGGTTCATGACAAAATGGTATAAGATGAGGATAGTGATTTTTGGGTCTTATTTCTTGGTAAAGAGTCTGGTTAGAGGAGAGCTTAGATTATTGAGACTTGACATTCTAGTTATGATTAGGGTACCTAACTAGCACCCCTCATGATAGGATTCAAGTTACCAAGGGATGGTATGTTTTGTTTGATTCAATTGGTCCGTGTGGTTATTCGTTGATTGGGAAATGAAATGGGAGTTGGACCAATGGTCTCAGTGAGCTCGTAGGGCCTAGAAACCCATGTATATCCAAAGTCATGGTCCTAGAATACTCTTTGTTATGGTGGTGTGACTGGCATATGGACGTCAACCATATGTTTGATTCACCCATCAGTAGTAGTTTCATCTTGATTTTTTTATGTCTCCTTGGATTATAAGAATTATTTTACACCCCCTATTTTGTAATTGTGGAAATAATATTTTAAAGTAGGATTGGTTTTGTTTTGGGGACGTGAAAAATGAGTTTTTATAATGTTTATGAATGAATATTTGAAAAATTCATACTTTTATAAAATGGTTTTGAGTAAATGGGATTAGTTTAATGGGAGTGTATTTTTATTACCACTTTTTATGGTTTATAAAAATTTGGTTTTTTGGGAAATGGAAATTTATTTTTAAAGGGGGTTGGGAATTGTCTTTGAATAAGGAGAGATAATTTTCAAACAAGTGGTTATTGATGAAGTGGGGGTTTATCATGAAACTGAAAATGATTTGGAATTGATGTGTAAAGTTTAAAAATGGTTTTAATTTGAATAATAAGTGTTTTTATGAAAAATATTAGTGATAATAAAATTGAGTTTCAGATTTTTTGGCTAGCGTGTTTGAGAAAGAGGAGGTGTGGTTTGAATGTTATTTTGGAAAATTGAAAGGTGTTGTTTTAATATTTTTTATTCTCATGGGTGACCACATGGATGGGTTTTGCATGGAACAGTTGATGGGTGCCCAGTATGGCATGAGAGATTCATGTGTGATACCTCAAGGGATACCATTGCGGAATGTAAAACCCACCAATCGTGTTTTATTTTAAAAAAAGGTTATTTTAAATAAATAGTGTGGTGTGTATTTTTGTATTTTTGGAATGCTATATGTGAGGTTTTTTTAGAATAAGAATTCTTTCTGGTCGATTATTATTTTGAGTTTGATTTCTTTTTGGAAATTTGGTTTGAAAATTTAGGGTATTGGTTTCTTTTGATAAGTGCTTTGGGAGGCGTTTTGGTGGTTCCCTCAGTGTGTTTGGTGTTTTTGGGTATTATCCAATGGATTAATTTGATTAGGTCCTTTTTTCCTCGTTGATTAGTGTATTCCCCATAAAGAATCAATTCATAATGAAAGTACATCCATTGATGACTCACCATTATCAAACCCTCTAGTTAATCAACATAGGAATTTAATTTTATGGTTTTAGGATTGAATCCACCTCATCTTTTTCTAGTTTATTGGATCCTCTCACAGTAAGAGAGCATACACAGGAGGAGTTGAAATATGTTTTAATTTCCTTGATTTTTTTGAATCGTCCAAGGTGAAGTTTGACACATGTAAGCTTGAAAGTCCCACATGGAAGTGGTTAAGGGAATTCTAGTGGAGAATATGAAAAGTATTCTAGGGTTGTTGGTGCTGGTTGTTATCTTAAAATGTATTTGAACCTTTCTTCTATCTCTTCTAAGAAATGGTTCATGATAGGACACTATTATGGCATTACTGGTCGTAAGAGGCTATTATAGACATTTGTAGAAATTGTGTGCTGCTCGAGACGTGGTTTAAAGACCCTTTTTCATTGTAAGGCCTTTTAGGTTGTAAGGTACATGTTTAGTGGTGATTTATAGCATCATGTTATATTTTAAATTCAATTAGGATGTTGTGGAACCTCTCAAGAACTTTTTTTAAATTAAAGAATAGTTTTCTTTCCAAAATTCCAAAATTCTATATTTTGGATGAAGGTGTCTTCCTTGTGTCATTTCTTCTATTTTTTCTTGTTTGGGGTGAAATGGATGATGTGGGTGCATATTCTAAGTCCTTGTTGAGGTAAAGTTCCATGTTGTGGTAAATTGGGTCTCATGGTGTGTTGTGCCCTATTGTTGCTATCTGGATCATGGTGTAGTTACATGTGGCAGTAGAAGGAGAAGTTCTGTTTAAGAGTCTTGAATACCTAACTATAAGTTAGGAGATGCTTCAAACATTGTGGCTCCACCCATAGACCCCAGACTGAAGCTGGGTAATAGTCAGGAACCCCCAGGGGTGTAAGGGATCTTAGTATGTCTTCTGTCCTTGTTTTGGGAGATGAAGATAGTTTAAGACACTTATGTATCAGTTTCGTTCCAAATGGACCTGTTTTCTAGAAAGGGACATAGATAACTTGTTTCTTTATTATGAACCATGTGGGTGTAAGAGTTACTCCTTGTTTAAAAGGAGGCTTGTTTGTCTCATATTATTGAACCTTAGTTCTTGTACCCTAGTGTTTAAAACTCTCTATGTGGTTGTCCATATATTAATGGACTTGTAAGTCCCTTTCAATTTCGGTTTTGATATTGGGGTCATCTGAGGATGGTAATTCCCATGGGAGTAGTGAACCACATAGTGTCTCTTATTTGTTTAGAGTTTCTTTGGCCTGGTCCATTGCGATGCGAGATTGGATTGTAAAGGAAGCTCCCAAGTCAACCCATGTAGGGTTTCTCTCATCAGTCTATACGAGTCAGTGGGATGGTTTTTTCTTATAATGGGGATACCCACCATGGGTCTCACTGAAATTAATTTGAAATAAATCGATGTTATACTATTCCTTGTGGTGGGGAGTCTGTTTGAGCTTCCCTGTGTTGGTTTTTTGGTCCTGTCTTGGGTGTTCATTTGTTTCTAATGGTGGGGAGTCCATTCTAGTGTCCCTATGTCGGTAATGTAGCTTTGTTCTTGGTTTTGTCTTGGTGATAGTTAGTCTCATTTAGAGCTATCTAAACCTAAGATCCTTTGTTGGATCAAAGTTGTGGTTGAAGTACACCCAACTTTTTTGTTGAAGTAAGGATGTGGTCGCCTCATTTGAATTCATTATTTGTTTCAAGTGAATTTCATGAGCTTTGTTTGGAAATTTTTAAGGTGTTTTGTCTCGAGATGTGGTTTGATTTTTTTTCCTATTTCACGAAAGTACCATAAGTTTTGTTTGGTAATGTTCGGAGTGTTTTGACCTGAGATTTTGGATTGTATTTCGATGAAATTACTTTTCTTTTGACCAATAAACTGGGGGTATTTCAACATTTTTGGGTGCGTGGCATGGTGTGGGGAATCTATTCTAGCCTCCCAAGTTTGAAATGCATCCTTGTTCTCTTGTTCTATAATTCTAGTATTCTTTTCTCTTTTCATTCATTAGGGATCTCCTTGAGTTGTAAAGGAGTATCAGTTCTGTATTTTGAATTGGGCCTTGATGTGGATTTCGGGTGACAAAAATCATTATGGTGGGGAGAAATTTCACACCTAGGTTTTTGGTTTCACCTTTGTTCTGGTTTGGTTCGGGTTCTCATTTATTTTATCAGGAATTAGGTGTGACGGGTTTGAAATTTTGGGTTATTATTTCTTTTGATTTTTATTCTAGATTTTTTCCCTTGAGTTCCTCTTGAGGTTTTGGAGAAAAATGGAGGTTTCTGATTGGACATTCCATGGCGCATAGTTAGTGCACAGTTGGTGCATGATTAATAGTACTTGTTCACCTTCCCTAGGTAACTATCTGGTAGCTGTAGGTCAAGGTTTTAGCTACCTCAAAACCATCACATAACCATGTTCCTTGGTCCAAAAACATTACGGTGGGTTTCTTCCTTGGTAGAGGTGGCCACACATTCATCTCACGGTTTAAAAAACCATTCTAACTAACTGTGCGGCCTACCAACTCATTAAAATTTTAGGGTTTCATTTTCTCTCTCCCTAGTTTTAACCCCATCCGCCATATTTCTTGACCCATTCAGCCTCCCAACATTAGGTGTGCCTCCCACCATCTCCCCCTCTCATTTGGATTCGTTTTTTGGGTATTTTTTACTTGGATTCTTCAAGGAACCCTCATGTAAGTCTCTTCTGCCTTGTTTTATTCCTTTATTGTAGGGTTTTGCTTCCTCTCCTTTGGAGTTTCAGTTTTCCAGCTATTAGGCTTCTGATTTTAGGGTAAGATATTAATTATTTGGGTTCAATATTATTGTCTAGGGGTTGATCTTTCTTCTTTGAGGTGCGATTGAGGTGAAATTAAGGTTTCACACTAGATTCTAAAATATTCATCATATTAGGTACATGGTTCTAGGATTTAACATATTTAGATTATTTTATTTGTTTATTTAGTTAATTATAACATGTTCTATACTTTATTTTGGTGGTGAAAAATATTTTTTGGAAATACTTTGACATGAATATATGATGAAAGTGAATTTTTCTAAAGGAAGTGGTTATTTTTTTATATGTACATTATCGTGGAAATTCATAGAAGTGTTCAATTAATTATTTGAGGAATTTAAAATTTATTTTCAAAGGTACATATGGTTCAGTTTTGTTTTAAAGAAGTTTTTTAAAGGAAGTAGGTTATAAATAGCTTGATGTCTTTCTTGTGGTACACTTTCAGTTTGCCTTGATAATTGATTAAATTTTGGAAAGTATGATTAATGTGAATTTTGATTGTGTATGTGGATTTGAGAGGGGAGGGGGGGCTTGGACAATGGAAATGTTTAAACTAAATATGTTATTTTCTTGTAGTGTCTTAAAAATGGGTTCCTTGAATTATTTAAGTGCAGTAAAATTGTAGTTTTTAAATGGTTTTTGTTTTTGAAATTAAGTGTGGTTTGATTGTGAAAACAGATGGGATTCTTAGTGATGAATTATGAATATGATAATTTGTGTAATATGTGAAATTGTATTGAGCACAAAGGGAATATCAGGTATCTAGGTGGGTAAACTAGAACTAGTTTTCCAGACATCATGGAAGTGGTTCATCCCAAATTCATCTAGAAAGATTAATGCTTAGAACACTAACTAAACTATGATGATGATTTATCACCACTGGAATTTTGGATGTTTCTCCTCTCTAATGGCTCGTGTATGAGGATGCTGAAGATTGTTGTTATTATATCACCTTTCACCAAGGTATAAGGTTATAGGGTACCACTCAAGCTATATTACCTTAAGGAATTTATCAATGTTGCTCTACCTTATATGATATGGTTACATCCATTGGCATATGGTGGACCTAGTGTGTGTGTGTGTGTGTGTTTTCTAAAATTCCCTTCTTCTTTTAAGCAATTTGTTGTGAAATGGTTTTCACTAAATGTGTTTCCTTTTTATAATGATTACAAAAAAATGTTTTCCTATAAATTTTTCAAGTATTTATTTTACATAAATAAGAATATCGGGTTATCTTTTAATGTTATATCATGAAATCCATTTATCTAGGTGGAATCCTACTGGGCTTTGTATCACACCCTACACACACCATTGGGTGTATGTAGACTTCCTTGTTTTTAATTAGTTAATGGAAAGGTGTATTGGGATGGTGTTTTGGGTCTCTAGTGCTCTTCCTAGTGGATCATGGTAGTGGAAACTTGAGGGGGATTTCCACTTTTATTTTATAGAGATTCTTAGTTCATTCTTGTGTTCTTCTTTCTGTTATGGTATTTTTGTTTTTGATTAGAATGGTAAAACTTAAATTTAAAAAACATTATACCCTATTTGATTGTGTGTTTTTAGTATTGGTTTCTTGTGTTTTTAGTTCTTTATATATATATTAAAATGGGTAAAATCAATCCTAGAGCATGTTATCAACACCTAAGCACTAGTTCTCAGCCTATGGGGATCAGGAATGCCCTTCGGTCCATTCCATGGAGCGGGTCAAGAACCAGGTCAGATGGTGACCTATCATGGTTAATGATAGTCAATATCCAATAAACCCTTTAATTTTATTATCTTCTAGTTATTAATGAAATTTATTAAGTAATAGTACTATTTTCCCACTTTTTGGAACTCAAAATATTTTAGAAAATGTTTTTAATAAAACCATAATTTATTTATCTCTTTATTCGTAGAGCCTATATTCTTATAAAAATACCATTTTCATAAAAGGGTTTCAAAAATTTCATCAATATGATTCTGTAAATACCTTTTTACCCTTTTTTTTCTTTTACCAATATTTTCAAAGGAATCTTCTTATCACTTTATAAACAAGGAAATTTTATAACCTTTTTACCGTGTCAAATGAATGTTCTTTTTACCTTGTATGGAAAGTATCGATTTACTCACCATCATTTCTTTGATGTTTCCATTGAATAATTGATAGGATAATTTTTAAATAAAATGTTTTCAAAAGTGATTTAAAAAAATGGTATTTCAACAGGGTTTTCTAAACAAAATGATAATTTCGTTAAGAATAATTTTAAAATAACTTTTTATAATGATTACATTAATCAATGAGAATAGTCCTTTATTTTACTCCACTTAGGATATGTTATATTATATATCATACTTAATGTTCCTCTAGATGGTTTGCGATTGATTTTCCAAGGATAGTATTCACATTCACCTCCTTGATTCATTTTTTATTCCCTTTGAAATATTTAATCTCCTATGGTCATTAAAAATTGAATTTTCCTTCAATTATCCTTTTCATTTATTATAGGTATTATTATTGAGTAAGGCATATACCATCATACATATGGTGTCAACATTAATAGTTATTTTATTATTTGGGTAAATATTGATAATTATTTATTCTTTATTCCATATAGATATTTGATAAGGCATATTTTTTAATAATTAAATCGATTAATTGATATGAAGAATGATTTAGATATGCAATGAATGGTGGAGGCCAGATTTTATATAACCCCTTAATACATTGATAGTTTCTCATGAGAAAAATATGTTTCATAAATTAAATGGGTTTCAATTCAATGTTTTAAACTATTTTGAGGATGGATCTTGAAATTATAGGTATTTATGTGCCTTAGGCATGATGTCCATTAAATAATAATTTCCTTCCTAGACATTGCATTTTAATTCATTATTAATTATCCATGGGATTTTCACATGAAAAAAATATATAGATGAATTTCATTTTCATTTCATTGATTAAATTTCATGAGTTTTATTTTCTTAACTTGACATATTTATTTTTCCTTATCTAGTTATTGATATAGAATATTTTCGAATATAATACCTTACCATATTTTTTATGTACTTCCTTATCAGTTTTTTATTACATGGTACATTTTTTGTGTTATTTACCATTCTATAATTATTATTCTTGTTAATTAATTATTACTTCTCCTATATTTTTTCATTGCTGATCATTTGAGCTCACCGTTATTTTGTTTCCTTTATAAAAGATTCCAAGAAGTATACAAAGAATGTTATAAAAGGATAAACTCTATAGAATAATTTTATTATCCTAAAAGTTATTTATTTAGAAAAAAATATGTTGTAATTAGTGTATTAATTTATAAAACAAGACTCATTTTTTTATTTGGTTTACCGAGACCACTAAACTCTCAGTTCTTTGGGATTTGATTCTTGTAATCATGACAATGTAATTGATAGTATCCGTAGGTTGTAGGCTTGTTGGGGTTGAGTCACTATAGGTGGTATCAAAGGAAGTTTAGTAGAAATATTTAGAAATTGATTTATGAAGTCATAGATTATATAACAAAAACCTAATGTGGAATTTCAAGACAAGCGTACAAGAACACCATAGAATGTTTTTAAAGTATGGATTATGTGGGTATTTCTAGAAATAAATCCCTTTTCAGATACTGTAAGATGACATGGTTCTGGAAAAGATGTACCTAGTAGTAACAACTCTGCCAAGGTTTATCATACTTGACTTGGCATAACCCGATACACAAGAATGGGCCTTAATGCACACCTAGTTTGACACTCCCGGGGGATATGAGTAGGATAATTAAAATTTTCTTTAAAAATCATTGTAAAGGATTTGAACAGATCATAAATAACCTAGGTAAGGTTTTTTAGATTTAAAATATTGTTTCATGATAAAGAAATCTTATAAATGGTATTATGGATGAACTATAGACCAATGAATCATCTATGTGAAAATACATGGATGAAGTATTTATGTATTGAGGTTTTATTGAAAAACTCTGTTAAAATTCTATTTAGTGATTAACCTTCTATCAAGGATGTCTATAATATTTATTTTTGGAAATTAGATGAACATGGTTTTAGAAAATGAAAACATTTATGTCAGGTGACAACCCGTCAAATCGGGAAAGGCTATGGGACTTGAGTCGATGATTGAAGGATGATAAGGGTTTGATGCCAACCATTGACCTACAAAATGACCTAGTTAATATTTCATTGTTTTTAGTTGAAATATCTATTTAATAAATGTTAATTATAAACCAATGTTTTCATTTTTGAGGTTTAGAGATTAAAGTATTAACCATATCAGTTTCGAAAAATAGTTAGAGTCAAATAATTATACTTGTCACTGCTTTATGGTCCTTGAGATCTATTAAAATTTTATTTTAGTGCATATGGAACCAAAATTAATTTTTTAATAAATAAAAAAAGTAATCAATGAATAAACAAATAATTAAATTATGTTTATAGAAATATATCAATTATGTATACATAGATAATAGAGGAAGTCCTCAATAATAGTAAATGCATATTCACAAAAAATGATTCCCTAATACCTTAATTTTTGTTGAACTGATGGCCTTCTAAATCATCACAGATTTATAGATCTGAGGCCCTAAGATTTATATTTATCATTAACTTGTTTTTAATTTATGACTTCAATAACTCCATATAAACATTTAAGCCTTTACTCCATGTACATATCTCTACTTTCCACTAATTTTACTCTACTTAGAGACCTAATTACTTGTTAGTCCATGTGAACTTTGTAATTCTCAATCTCTCTTTTCTAGAGGACATTTTAGACAACCTTATCATGATGTATAATTTTAACCATTAGAAATATAAATAAATATATCACCAAAATCAATTTTAAAATGAGAGGAATAAATTAAATTATGGTAGGGAGAATGTAACACCCTGAAAATTATAAAAGAGTAACTTTTATTCGATAGAGCTTGTGACATGCGACACCATGCTCCTGAGGGAATATAATATCCCAAGAATTTATAGTATATTAACTATTTAAAATAAATTAAATATATTATATAGCTTGAAATGAACATGATAATGAGTTATCAAGTGACATACATAATTATTAGTTTCTTTAATATATTACATTACACACAAGAATGAGTTTTACGGAACAATAATATCTTATTAAAATATCATTATTTAATATAATAGGATATAAAATAGCCATTATGAATTGTATTAACTAGATTATGAAAATATATGTTTTAAAAAACTAATTCATTAGTCATGAATTAATTTTTTTTTAAGATTGAGGTGCAGTGACCTCTTTATTGAAACAAAAATTCATCGAGAGGAGATTCCAAAGCAAGACCATTAGGTGACTCAAAAAGACAGAACAATAAATGTTACCCTGTTCTAGAGCGGGTTCTCATACAGTGGTAAGGAAGAAACCCACCTTTTCTATGGGGGTTTCGACCCATCTTCCAGTCCTTGCTTGTATCCACACATCACCATTATTATCTGACGGTTCTTCCACAACAATAGGAGGCATTATAGATGTAGAGGGATCATCATTCTTTGATCCATCTTCATTAAAATGGGAAGAGATCATATAAAATGGGTTAGAAATGCTAAAATTACAAAGTACCATATCATGATGAGATATCAAGTTCTTCATGTAAATCAGTCCTTCCTTTGGCATGGAAGCTTCAGGCTTGTCTATCTTCTTTTGTGCCACCTCTTCTATGTTGGAGTTACTCGAGGTCGTCATGGTGGTGTGGGCCTTATTTGATTGTGGACTCATAATGCATTCATCTGGTATTCCTGTAGGATGTCTGGACATCAAAGGCACAATCTTCAATGAAGGTGGGTCTTGCTCTAACTTGTTATTACATCATGTGTCCTTAGCAATGCTAACAGGGACTGTAGAAACAACTACTTCATGTGCTTTAGAACGGCAGTAATCTTTAAACAAAACTTTCTTCGAGGTCATAGAATCTAGCACTATCATACCCTTTCTTGATTTTAGAGCATTCATCTCTTGCATAACCCTTTAGTCACAAATTAATTATAAACGAATATAATAAACAATTGAATATAAAAAAATATTTTTATTAAGAACTAATTTTATGCACACAAAGCCATTTTACCTTAATAAATTAAATTAATTACAATTAGTGAGTGATATTTTTGTAATATATATATATATATATATATATTATTCAATAAAATATTTTTTATATCCATCCAATAGAGTTGATAAGCATAAGATAAGAAAAAACACAATTTTACACATAAAATCATATATTTTTAAGGCATTTTTAGCACCTTTTAATAGAGAAACTAATTTAAATTATTTTTTTAATTTTTATAGATTATATATGTCAACATAAACTTTATAATTTAAATATAAACATAAATATTATGTTAGGGTTAATGTTTGGTATTTTTCTGTGAAGTGTCATTTTGTAATGAATAGAGAAAAATACTGAATTTTAGTTCAAAAATGCTTATTCATCAGATTTATTTATATGCTCAAATTATATTTTAAATTGATTTAAAATTTTAATTGGATAATATTTTTATAAATTATTAAATTTAGGTAATTTTAATCAATTTTACTTTTAAATTGATAATAAAAAATATAACAATCTTTTGATCCTTTTTTACTTTTAAACCCCTCATTATCGTCTCATCTGAGGGATTAAATTTAAATTAATTTATTACAATTATGTGATTTTAATTTTATAAAATTGATTCCAAGTTTTGAATCATCACAATTAATAATGTATAATATGGTCGAATTAATTTTTTACAATAAAATATTAGTGAATGTAATTAAAATTATTTATAATTATTAAGGTAAAATTAAGCTTAATAAAAGACTAAACCTTTGACTAAGGGTCCAAATGAACTATAAACATGTAAAATACACATTTTATGGACATAAATTGTCTATATACCTTCCATTATTGAGTCTTGTTTTTTTTTATAACTTCTTTAGTAAAAATGTGGGCACAACTAACTTCTTTTCAAAAATGCCAAGTAATTCCTTTTCCTCCCTTACAAAAGGCCACCACATCTCTCCCTTATTCACACATCTCAAGAAACTTTGTCTTGATCAAGATATAAAAAAATAGTTGATGAAAATAAATCCATGCATTCTATAAGCCTCCCATTATATAGGCAGAAATCCAAGGAAGCATTTCGATACAAACCAAAAGGAGTTTCTTAAATAAGAAGTAATAAACATCCTCAAGATGTTTTGTTTTATTTATAATCTTCACTCACTAAAATATTATTATTAAACTATTATATAACAAATATAGTATCCTAAATATACTAGTACATTTAATGTTAAGTTTTTTACCTATACATACACACACTATCATCTAATGGGTAACGAACATATTGTTTATGTGAACGGGGAACTACCACCTCACGAAATGACGATTTTTCATTCTTCCTTTACCGCCACTTATGGTGGACATTATATTCAAAAATATGTTTATATAAGTTAAATATGATATTTATAATGTATTTATACTTATTTAATTATTTTATAACACATATCTTTATGCACTACATTTTTTGGGAATACGATAACAATCGTTTGTGGAAGTGTGGACTACCGCCTCCTAAAAACGGTGTGACTCATTCACATGATACATGGAATGTATAAAGGATGTTTTTAATTAAAAATATTTCACAGAGAAAACATATATATTATATTAATGACATAATTAACTCTCTTTAAATAAAATAATTATGAATTTATTTATTACCCATTCATGCATTTAAAAATTGATAACATCGGTCATGGACGTGTGGACTACCACCCCCTCAACACGATGTGATTCCATTTACATAAAAATAATTATATATATAATTATTTTTGATTAAATAACATTTTATATATGATATAATTATCATTATGGAAATATATGGTCTTACATACATTCTTTTTATAGTGGTCATTGAAAAATGAGAACATTACTCATGCGCACGTATGACCTACTGTCTCCATGATTGTAACGTTGATTCATTTTTCATAACCATATTTAATTATTATTTTTAATAGGATAATTTATTAATAAATATGATAATAATGTCATGATTTTTAATGGTCATTGAAAAATGGGAACATTACTCATGCGTACGTATGACCTACCGTCTCCATGATTGTAACGTTGATTCATTTTTCATAACCATGTTTAATTATTATTTTTAATATGATAATTGATTTATAAATATGATAATAATGTCATGATTGTTATTTTTGAGATCTTATATAATGAACCCTTTGACTATAGTTGACCTACTAATGATGTTTTTGACACAAAAACAGAATTTGGTCAAAACACCCAACATAAACTTAATTGATTAAGTAATTGAATATAATAAGGTAATAAGTGAAATAAAAGAAATGGTAAACATGAGAAGGTTATCCATAAAGTAAATAATTAACATTTTTTATCATACAAAATGGTAAATTATATTCACCTGAAAGGAAACATAAGGTAAGGTATTTCATCTCAACTTAAATTTCATTGATACATATTTATTTATATGCACTTAGTTTCCTTTATATGGTGTATATAATGAAGTTTTAAATGTTATATCATGAATCCCCTTATTATCGTGATATTATATGTAGCATTTAATTTCATACCTTCATGGAGATTATGATTCAAATATTTAAATGTGGTATATGACCCATTCAAATAATTAAATATTATTCTCTTCTAGAACGTTTTTAACTATTATGTTTCCAATATCACTTCATTTTTTGATTTTTAACATTCTGTTGAAATAATCACCTTATTTTTGTGCACCTAATTTCTTATATATGGTGAAAATACTTCCACTTTTTCTTAAAATATCATGATTTAATCACTCTTCATGATATTTCTAGGCTTAATTTGAATAATTTCATCTAAGGGTATTTGATTTAAAAGTTACCAAGTGGAAAATAATTTCATAACATGATTTTTTTCACTGGGTTATATCACATCCATGTTATCATTAATATAATATGATAATTTGTATAATTAATTTGAATATATATTAATGCATTTCCTCTTCTATATGTGGATTTACATTTGATACTCAAAATCTACTCATTAATTGATTCTCTCTCCAACATTATAATCTTTTCAAGGATTTATTTTGCAGTATCATTTTGTTCCGGATTGATTGTATTTAAATTTATATCAGACAAAAATATTTGATCACTATCTAATAAACCCATTAATTTTCTTCCCCTCTTCTTATTTATAACCTTTATTAAGTAATTGTACCATTTTCCCGCTATTTGGTACACAAACTATTTTAATGAATTATTTTAAGTAAACCAAACTTTATTTCTCTTTAATTGTAGAACCTATTTTCTTGTAAAAACATCATTTTATAAAAAGGTTTTCAAAAATATTTTTAACATTATTTTTTAAATACATGTTTACCCTTTTTTTCTTTTACCATGTTTTCAAAGGAATATTTTTTTCTCTTTCGGAAAAAGGAATTTTTATAAAAATTTTACAGTAAAAAAAAGAATAATATTTTTACATCATATAAAAAAGTATGAATTTACTCGTCATCATTTATTTAAAGATTCCTTTTCATTTTTATAAGGTTAAATTTTAAATAAAATGATTTCAAAATTTATTTTCAAAGAAAATGTTTTCAAATGGGTTTTCAAAACAAAAAGAATAATTTACTTAAGAATATTTATTAAAAAATCAATTTATATTATTTCCATTCATCAATGATGTTGGAATCCACATGTATTAATCATGTTTTAATGATCACAAATCCTAATCAACCTAGTTAACTCTTTTAAATTATATCACAATTATGTGTATTAATGTGTATTATTTTTTAAGTAGTCTCATGCTTTAAGAAAAGCCATTCAAGATTTCAATTGATCTACATTCAGTTTACTTACTTTATACTATCTTTGATCTACTCTCATAATACCTTCTTTGACAAATTCTTAAGTCTAATCCATTCTATTATCATCATTTCTTAAGTTTGAATACAGTTACATTGAAAAGTATGAGACACCGTAAGTCTGCTACTGGTTATGTCTTTCTGACACTGTGACCATGAGACACCGTGAAGCAGACATCGTGAACAAGACACCGTGAAGAAGTAGACACCGTGAAGAAGCAAGACACCATGAACAAGAAGACACCGTGAACAACAATACACCATGAACAACAAGACACCATGACCAAAAAACACCATGAACAATAAGACACCGTGAACAACAAGACACTCTAACCACAAAACACTGTGATCAATCTAGACACCGTGTGAAGGAGACACTGTTTCCATGACTTACTGTGACACTGTTTCTTAAACTATTTTGTCATTTTCATTTTAATTTGTAATGGTAATATTTGAAGATTTTAATGCACTGACATAATTAATGTTTCCTTGAAGACATATCATCTGATAGTACGAGGTACGAGGTGCGGTATCCATGCAACCTGTCAGCTCCAACACATGCATTTTCAAGATAAAAGAAAAGTGTGTCCAAGAATAAAAAGGTCTGATACTAAATGAAAAACAAGTTTGTGATCACAACACTAAGAGAATTTCTAAATGAAAGATTGTCACATGCATGCAACCCAACTCTGCTGGTGGACATATGAAGTACACTAGAATCTAGAGAACATATTTGCATTATCTAACCTCACGAAGAACACAAGATGAATCATGTCACTCTTTTTTACTGACGAGGACTCGAGATTTTCATCTTCTTCATCTCAGAAGTCCAAAGCTATAAAGATCAACACTCAGAGCATTTCTAAACCCATCTCAATATTCTTACTCTATTGTGTATCATTTTATTATCTTTTGAGCAGAGTGTGTATTTGTATTATAACACACTCTGTCTCCTACATCAAACTGAAGGATACAAGATATCCTTTCACAAACACTCACTTATACTTGTTTATACCCATAGATAATTGTGGAAGAGGTCCTTGTGTGTCTTGGTTATTTGTACCCATGAAGAACTGTGGAAGAGGTCCTTATGTGGCCTGGACAGTCTGTGTACTGCTGTTAACCCCAATCCAGGGTGTGGATTAAAGTTTATTATATAAACTGCTTGGTGGTAGGTGATCACCAAGTGGAGTGGATTAGTTCTCGGCTTGAGACTGAACCACTTGTTTCATATCTGCTGTTCTGGTTAAATTAGTCTTCTCTATTTTATTGCTTTACTTTATAATTTATAAATCACTAATTTCACTTTTATTGTTAGTCTTGGAAAGAAGTTATAACTGGATTGTCTTAGTAGAATAACTTCAAAAGTAATATTAATAACATAAATTAAGTTTACTGGGAATTAATCAATATTCTAAGAAGTTACTTAAACAGTCAAACTCTTATAATAGTATAACCTTGATTAACTGGGTTCTATTTAATCTTGGGGGAAACCTTTTTAGAAATACCTTTTTATAGAAATTCTTATAGTTACTCAATTCACCCCTCCCCTCTTGAGTAATCTACTCTGACCAACATTTGGTAGCAGAGGTTGTTTATTAGGACTCTATTTAATCTTATTTAACTGTGATTTTATTTTTACTTTAAAGATCTATAAATTTCTGTTAATTCTTAATTTCTAGCTCTTTTAAAGTAATAATTTATTATGGATAACATATTGGAAAGTGCTGCAACCAACAGACCACCATTATTTAATGGAATAAATTATGCTTAATGGAAAATTAAAATGAAAATGCATTTAGAGAGTATGATTTTTGAAATTTGGTCATCCATTGTAGATGAATAAAAAATTCCTACTACTGGTAGAATCACATGGGATGAACCTACCAAAACTTCCTATAATAATAATTACAAAGCTATGAATTATTTATACTGCTCCTTAGGATATGAGGAATTTAATAGAATTTATGTTTGTAAAACTACCCATGAAATTTGGGATACCCTGTCTGTCTCACATGAAGGAACATCTAGTGTAAAAGAAATGAGACTTAATACTTATACTATCAAATATGATAATTTTAAAATTAAACCTGATGAGACTATTTATAACATGTATCTTAGGTTTAATGAGATCGACAACACAATGATTTCTCTTAGAAGAGAATTCACTGCCAAGGAACATATAATGAGAATCCTTAGATGTCTACCTAACAGATGGAGGGGAACCATTGTCTCTATTAAAGAATTGTGTGACATCAGAAATCTACCTATAAAATAACTCATTATGAAATTTATGATGTATGAAGAAGAGATGAAAGACAACAAGGAAGAGGAGGATGAACCAAAGAAGAAATCTGTTGCATTCAATACTACCACCTCTAATCACAAAGACAAAGGGAAACTGGAATCTTTTGTAGAAAGCTCCACTAATGAAAAATCATCACTTGACAGTGTTGAGGAGATGGTTAAATTATCTAGAAGATTCAAAAGATTTTACAAGAAGAGGAACTTCTTCAGAAATCCTAAATTCAAGGGAAAATATGACCAAAAAGGCAACTAGAAGAAGTACTGGAAAAGAAGTGACAATATTTATGAAATTGTCTGCTATGAATATAAGCGTAAAGGACATATAAAGGATGAATATCCAAATCTCAAGTAAAAAAATAAATATGATGGAAAGGACAGGAGGTACAAAAAGGTAATGAAAGCAGCCTGGAGTGCTTCTAAGGATAGTTCAAGCGACTCAGAGACATCACATGATGAACAGGCTAACAAAGCCAATATGTGTTTTATGACAAACACATATGAGGTAACACTGGACTCTTCTATACATAATTCATATTATTCTAGAGATGAAATTGAATATAGAAACATGAATAATTAAGAAATGTTTGAATACTATAACATGCTTGAGGAAACATGAAATGAACTAAAAGAAAAATATAAATCATTAAAGAAATAGCATGCTCTTACCGTGACTATCAAATCTAAACTCACAACTAAAAAGGATAAAAATTCTCAACTACACAAATAAACAAATAAATTAAAAATATATAATGAACAATTAAATAGTTACTTAAAAATGTTTACTAATGGAAAAAATACTATTACCCAAATACTAGGAAAACAAATTTCCCCTAAATATAACATTGTCATTGGTTATCAACTTGGTAAAAGAAACCTTGGTAGAAAAAATTTTGTTTCAAAATTTAGGACATATAGTTTTACTCTCAGTTCTGGACTCAAATCAACTAATTCAATCCATGATACATATTTTTTTGTTTCAAGTTTTCGTGGACCAAATACAGTTTTTTTTTCAAAAAATTAACACAATGCTTATAGGAAACCTATGACGTGAATATGGGTTCCTAAAGCACTTATTACTAATATTACTGGACCCAAACAAGTATGGGTACCAAAATCTATTTTTTCTTAATATTTTTGAAGGAAAGATACTTAAAGAGCTCCTAAAAATGTCGATGGTACTTGGATAGTGGGTGTTCAAGGCACATGACAGGTGACTACTCATGCTTCAAGAACAAGATAAAATTAGATGGAGGACATGTCACATTTGGTGACAATACCAAGGGAAAGATTATTAGCCTCGGCCAAATCAGTAAATCTAACTCAGTTTTAATTTCTAAAGTACTATTTGTTGATGGTTTAAAATATAATCTTCTTAGTATATCACAATTATGTGATGATAGATTTCATGTTATATTTGAAAATGATGCTTGTAATGTCTTTAATTCTAAAGATGAATTAGTATTTTTTTCATTAAGAAATGAAAATGTTTATTCTGTTAATTTGGATTCTTTAGCTTCTCAAAATGATTCATGCTTAAGTGTATTTCATAAAGAATCTTGGCTCTGACATAGTATACTAGGACACTATAATGTTCACTCCCTTGGAAAGTTAACTGGGAAAATCCTAGTTAAAGACTTACCCAAACTTGAGTTTCCAAATGACAAAGTGTGTAATCCCTGTAAAAAGGGAAAACAACACAAAGTTTCCTTCAAACTAAATAAATAAGTGTCAACTTCTCAACCTCTCGAACTGGTTCACATGTATTTGTTTGGACCATCTAGAGTTTCTAGTTTAAATGAGAAGCATTATGTTTATGTTCTTGTAGATGACTTTTCTAGATATACTTGGACCTTCATTATGGATCACAAAAGTGAATTATGCACTTATTTTACCAAATATTCCAAGTCTGTAGAAAATATTAGTGGACTTAGAATTAAATTCTTAACAAGTGATCATGGCCGTGAATTTAAAAATCAAGAGTTTGAATCCTTTTTCTCACAAAATGGTTACAGTCACAATTTCTCTGCCCCTAGAACACCTCAGCAGAATGGAGTTATAGGGAGAAGAAATAGAACCCTTCAAGAGATTGCTAGAACAATGCTTAGTGAATATGACCTGCATATTTATTTTTGGGCTGATGTTTTTAATATAGTGTGCTATATAATCAATAGAGTGTTGATCATACCTATTCTTAAGAGGACTCCTTACGGATTATGGAACAATATAAAACCCAAGGTTAGCTACTTCAAAGTTTTTGGTGGAAAAGTCTATATTCTTATTAACAAATACAACATTGACAAATTTTTATCCAAAATTGTTGAAGGTATATTTTTTGGATATTCCATGTCTAGTAAAGCCTATAGAGTGTTCAATAAAATAACTAAATGTGTGGAAGAATCTATTCATGTCAAATTTGATGAAACAGATCCACATGAGCCTAAAAACATCCTAGAGAATCTGGAGGATGATGTATCAAATCTGAGCATCAATTAAAAATCCTCAAATTCTTATGTGAAAGAATCTGTGAAAACATCCAACTATAGAAATTCCTTACAATCAAGTCACAATAAACCTGAATTTTTTGATGAACCTGAAATCACTAGTCCCTCTTTTTCTAGAACTGTTATAACCCTTAAGAACCATCCCTTAGATGTTGTTGTTTGAGACTTAGATAAAGGAACTAAAACTAGAGATTCTCTTAGAAATCAGGTTGAACATCAAGTCTTCTTGTCACAACTTGAACCTAAAAACATTAATGATACTATCAATGATGAATTTTGGGTGATGTCTATTCAATAAGAACTTAATTGGTTTGAAAGAAACAAATTTTGGAAACTTTTTGAAATACCCAAGGACACATTCACCATAGGAACTAAATGGGTGTTTAGAAATAAGGTATATGAAGCTGGTAACATAGTTAGAAACAAGTCTAGATTAGTTTCACAAGGCTATAGTCAAGAAGAAGGAATTGACTATGATGAGACCTTTGCACCAGTAGCCAGACTTGAAGCCATTAGAATCTTGCTTACCTATGATGCACATATTAATTTCAAACTATATTAAATGGATTTTAAGAGTGAATTTTTAAATGGGTATATAGCTAAGGATGTTTTTGTTGAACAACCCCCTGGATTTACAAACCCCCATTTTCAAATCATATTTTTAAACTATCAAAAGATTTATATGGTTTAAAACAAGCTCCAAGATCTTGGTATGATAGATTGAGTACTTTTCTTATTTACAAAGGTTTTATAAAAGGAATAGATGATCCTACCCTTTTTATAAAATGAATTTCCAATGATGTTTTAATTGTTCAAATCTATGTAGATGACATTATTTTTGGATCTTTGAAGAATTCTTTATGTGTTGATTTTTCTAAAATGATGCAAAACGAATTTGAAATGAGTTTAATGGGTGAAATAAAATTCTTTCTTGGATTTCAAATATTTCAAAATAATTATGGAATTTTTTTAACTCAAAGTAAATATACTAGAGATCTTCTAAAACATTTTAGATTGAATAGAACTAAAAGTAGTGACACTCCCATGAGTACCACTTTTAAGTTGGATCTTGATGAAGATGAAAAATATGTTGATCAAACCACTTATAGAGGAATGATTGGAAGTTTACTCTACTTAACTGCTAGTCATTTGGACATTATGTTTAGTGTGTTTATGTGTTCTCGTTTTCAAGCAAATCCTAAGGAATCTCATTTAAATGTGTTAAAGAGAATTGTAAAATCCCTCAAGCATACACCCAATCTAAGATTGTTTTATCCTAAAGGAAAATCATTTTAATTAGTTAGTTATTATGATGCTGACTTTGGTGGTTGTAAGTTAGATAGAAAAGAACCTCTAGAAAATGTCACTTTTTAGGCAAGTTACTAGTATCATGGTGTAGTAAGAAACAAAATTTTGTTGCATTATCTACTGCAGAAGATAAATACATAACTTCTGGTAGTTTTTGTGCACAAATTTTGTGGATGAAACACACATTACTAGATTATGGATATCAATTCAGACATGTACCTATAAATTGTAACAACACAAGTGCTATTAACATGTAAAAAATATTTTTTCACACCCTAAGACAGCGTACATTGATGTAAGGCATCACTTTTTGAGAGATCATTATCAAAAAGGTGATATCACTTTGGAATTCATTGGTACTGAATATCATCTTGCTGATATATTCACAAAACCATTAAATTATGAGAGAATAGAATACATCATACATGAATTAGGCGTGATAAATGTTAAGTAAATGTCTTACTATTTTTGTATCTTACTGTTTCATGTTTACGATCTCATAGTTGGTATGTTTTGTGATTACTGTCTGACGGTTACTGTCTCACCATAATGTACATTCTCTATCTCACTGAGAAGTTCGGTTATTGTCTTACCGTAAAGCTGATGTTTACTATCTCACCATGAAGCTTGTTCACTTTCTCACCATAACGTTCATTTACTGTCTCACCGTAATGACCAGACATGGTCTCATCGTAAAAATTCTTTATGAATTTTTGTGTAAAAACTCGTATCGTGGTAATTATCCTTTTCACCTTTTTTTGTTTCCCGCACTTTTACTTTTGCGACATTTGGTATTCCTAAATGATAAAATAAAGAAATTATCACTTGATTCTTCACTCGGGGTTTCTTCTAATTACTCATTTCGAACCCTTCTTCATCCCTGCAACCCTTCTCTCGCTTGAACATTCAGTGAATGCCTAGGATGAAACGGCCTTCATCATCGACACTTGAGAAGCGTATCTCAAAGAAGAAGAAGATTTCACCTAAGTTATCACCCGAAGGACCTTTAAATCTGAATCTGGTAAACCGCGTTTTGTACCTGAGAAAGAGATTTTCCCCAAATGGATTTTGTCTAGTAAGTCTTTGGTATTGAAAGTGTTAAAACAACAAGGTTGGTTAGATTGGTTCTCTAAGGAAGATAGACCCATCTACCCTAATATAGTGGCTCAGTTTTACCAGTACGTACAGTTCTATTTTGATTCTGGTGATAGTTATATTGTAAGAAGCTGGGTCAATAGCCAGAGATGCTCATTATCTTTGAGTTTATGGATTTCATGCCTTAGGATACCTCATGAAGGCATCTGTGAGGATTATCAGAGAAGAACTCCACCTTCAACCAAATTCTTTGATTTGGAAGATGCTCTAAAAACCTTAACTGGAAATGGAACCAAGAGGAGGGCCATTTCTACTAAACTAGATGGAGAATCAAGGCTCCTGTTCAAGTTTATATAGAATCCAGTTAACCCCATAAATGGAGATTTTTCTATTTTGAAATATCATTATGTGTTCTTGATTCATATTATGAAAAATGGGCATAAGATCAACTTATGCAAGTACATCATTCACCATATGTGTGAGCTGATCAAAGCCACATCTAAGTCAACTTCCCATTTTTACTCTTGGATTATCTAATCCATGCTTGTTGACAAAGGTTTAGTTGGACATAATGAGGAAGTTATAAAGGACTGTGAGTACTTCCTTTCAAAAGTAACTATAAAGAGAATGAAAATAAACTGGAATCCTTGGAAAATGGAATAGGTGAAAGAAAATGATAGAGTTTAGGAGAAATTTAATCCTATGGATTATCCCTCAAGACCAAGAGATATTTCTGATCCTGTTTTGGAACCAGATGAGACTTTTGAGTATCCTTAAGAAGAGGAAGAAGAGGCTAAAGTGCAACCTAGGGAAGCTTTTGAGGAATACAGGACTATTGTTCCTCATGAAGTTCTTGAAGAATAAGTTCTTTCTCCTAAAGAAGCTATTAATCTGGAAACTCAACCTGAGGTTGAAACATAATCAGTTTCCAAATAATCTGATAAGGATGCCATGGAAGAACCTATAGTGGAAGAGATAAATGTTATGCAAGAATCCAATCTTGAGGAACTCTCAGTGGAACAATATGTTCCTGAAATCATCCCTTCATCTAAAGAACGGATGGAGCTAGATTTTCAGCTGGCTGGACAGGAAACGAGTGAGGAACTTAGAGCTGATTCTGTGTAATTAGACTGAGATCCTAAGCCTCTCAGTCCTGAGAAGGAGGCACCTATTGAGGGGGATAAAACCCCAAATATTGGGTCTATTTAATCTTCACATCCAACTGAGTCAAGTCCTATAGACACTCAGTATAAGTTCCCCAGTTTCTATGATGTGGATGACTCACAGTAGGTTACAGCAATCAGACTTGATCTTTACTCTATATTCCAGTTGAAACCAGTCTCCAATATCACACCTGAGAAGGAACCTGAGCCTGTACTAGTCCCTACTCATGAACCTTTATCTAAACAACTATATTTTGTGAGTAAGGATGATTTGAAGGAATTTGGTGCTACCATCTTGTCTGGAGTTGAGAAACTCATGAATACCCAACATATTCCTGTGACCAATTTAAGTGAGAGAGATGCCTCACTATTATTGGAGAAAATTATTTGTAAAATACAACCTATGATGCTTTATGAGATTCAGGATGTAAGAGTTGAAAATAAGATGCTCAGTAATGAAGTGAAGACCCTAAGAAGTATGGTTTGAAGACATGCAGAGATAGATGCAATTGAGATCAGAGCTTGTTTCTCTTCCTGCAGAACCTTTTGTTCCTCAAAATCCATAGGTTATTGTGTCTCATATTCAACCTTATCTAGATTCCTTATATGAAAAGGTCGCTGAAAGTAACAAACAAATTGTGAAGGAAATGAGAGAGCTTGTTGTCAATCTTAATAAACTCACTGATGAGTATACCGGGTGTCTTCAGAAAGTGCTAAATCAACTCAAATCTCTGACCATAGCTGTTAATGCCTCTACAGTATCTGGTCAATCCCCTAAACCCTCCTTATATAGTTATCTACTCAGAACTGTAGTCAAAAAAGATCTTTAGAATGTACTCAGTGGTTTTAATACTGCTTCTCTATCTGAATTTGTCAATAACAGTGATAGAGTTCTAGACCTAGTCCAAATCCACTCAAAATTTCTAATGATGCTCAGTAAGAGATTGCCAAGAAAATGGATTTCTACTTCAATAGAATCTTCTCCAAGCCCGATATGACAAATCATTTCAAGTATCTTGTAGAAAATCTGCGGATTCTTCCTGTTACTCAAGCTTTCAAGAACCAAGTCCAAAATCTCATAGAGTTCACTCAATTGTTGGACAAGTTTATGGATAACAAGGAATATTTTGAGAAACCCATGCAGTATGGTGGAGAGATCATTACAGATTTCATAGAACTATTGAGGCCCTATCTTCATGTCCAGAGTATAGCCATTGTTGCTCCAGTTTCTGCACCTCTAAGACCTGGGCTGCCTACCTTCACTTCGGCCCTAGACTCCACTACTATGTCTGTCAGCCAAGCACTAAGTCAGATCAGGCCTGTGATTCTTGATCAAAAATTGACTAGATCTTTTACTGCTCCTACTTTGGCTCCATAGGACTTTGAAGGACTACATTTACCCTCTTTATCAACCACCTCACTCCATTTTTCTACCTCAAACTCTACCCCTATGGTTTCCTCTTCTGCCACGACTGCTCAAGGAAAAGAGAAGGCCAACCCATGAAGAAGAATAGTGATTACTCCTTTTTGATAGGGATTTTATTTCTCTTGTTTTTCTCTTTAACATTTGTACTGAACCATATTTGTTATTAATGGAATGTGCACTTTTGACTTCTCTCATTCCATATTTTTTATAATCCCAAAAGGGAGAGGAATTTCTATATGTTAGCCATTTATCTCTATAGTTGAACCCAATATACACTTTAACTTTACATGATTTGTGATCATCAAAAAGGAGGAGATTGTTCGACTCCTCATGTATTAATCATGTTTTCATGATCACAAATCCTAATCAACCTAGTTAACTCCTGTAAAGTATATCACAATTATGTGTATTCATGTGTATTATTGTTTAAGAAGTATCATTCTTTAAGAAAATCCATTAAAGATTTCAATTTCTCTACATTCAGTTTACTTACTTTATACTATCTTTGTTGTACTCTCATAATACCTTCTTTGACAAATTCTTAAGTATAATCCATTCTATTATCATCATTGATTATGTCTGAATACAGTTACTTTGAAAAGTCTGAGACATCGTAATTCTGCTACTGGTTATGTCTTTATGACACCGTGACCACGAGACATCATGAAGTAGACACCGTGAAGTAGAAACTGTGAAGCAGACATCGTGAACAAGACACTGTGAAGAAGAAGACACCGTGAAGAAGTAAGACACCATGAACAAGCAGACATCATGAACAAAAAAACACCGTGAAGTAAGACACTTTAAACAAGCAGACACTGTGAAAAACAGGACACCATGAATAACAAGACACTGTGACCAAAAAACATAATGAACAACAATACATCGTGAACAACAAGACACCGTGACCACAAAACACTGTGATCAATCTAGACACTGTGTGAAGGAGAAATTGTTTCCATGACTTATTGTAACACCGTTTCTTAAACTATTTTGTCATTTTTCATTTTAATTTGTAATGGTAATATTTGAAGATTTTAATGCACTGACATAATTAATGTTTCCTTTTAGACATATCATCTGACAATACGAGGTACGAGTTGTGGTATCCATGCAACCTGTCAGCTTCAACACATGCATTTCCAAGATAAAAGTGAAGTGTGGACAAGAATCAAAAAGGTGAGATACTGAATGAAAAACACAGTTGTGAGCACGAAACTGAGAGAATTTCTAAAGGAAATATTGTCACATGAATGAAACCCAACTCTGTTGGAGAACATATGAAGTACAATGGAATCTAGGGAACATCTTCGCATTATCGAACCTCACAAAGAACACAAGCTAAATCATGACACTCTGTTTTACTGATGAGGACTCGAGATCTGCATCTGCTTCATCTCAGAAGTCCAAAGCTACAAAGATCAACACTCAGAGAATTTTTAAAACCATCTCAATATTCCTACTCTATTGTGTATCATTTTGTTAAATTTCGAGCAGAGTGTGTATCTGTATTATAACACACTTTTTCTCCTACATCAAACTAAAGGATACAAGATATAATTTCACACACACTCACTTGTACTTGTGTATACCCACGGATAAGTGTGGAAGAGGTCCTTGTGTGGCCTGGTTATTTGTACCCATGAAGAACTATGGAAGAGGTCCTTGTGTGTCCTGGATAGTCTATGTACTGTTGTTAACCCCGATCCAGGGTGTGGATCAAAGTTTATTATATAAACTACTTGGTGGTAGGTGATCACCAAGTGGACTGGATTAGGTCTTGGCTTGAGACTAAAAAACTTATTTCATATCTATTGTACTGCTTAAATTAGTCTTCTCTATTTTATTTCATTACTTTATAATTCAGAAATCACTAATTTCACTTTGATAATTAGTCTTTGAAAGAAGTTATAACTGAATTGTGTTAGTAGAATAACTTCAAAAGTAATATTATTAACACAAATTAATTTTACTGAGAATTAATCAGTCTTCTAAGAAGTTACTTAAAAAGTAAAACTCTTATAACAGTATAACCTTGATTAAATGGTCTCTATTTAATCTTTAGGGAAACCTTTTTAGAAATACCTTTTTACAGAAATTTTTATAGTTACTCAATTCACCCCTCCCCTCTTGAGTAATCTACTCCTACCAACAAATTAAAACACCACATTATTTTACAACACCTAGGATATGATGTATTATATATTATCCTTAATCTTACTCTGTATGGTTTATGATTGATTTGGCCAAGTATATTATTCAAATTCACTTCTTTGATTCATTTTTCAGTCCCCTTGAAATATTAAATCTCCTAGGATCATTAAACAGTGAATTTCACCTAAATCATCCATATCATTTATCATGGATATTACTATTTCCTATATCGTATACCATTTTACATATGGTATATACTTTGATAGTTATTTTATTATTTGGGAATTAATAATAATTATTTATCCGCTATTCCATATAGATATTTGATAAGGCATATTGTTTTATAACTAAAATAAATTCTCAATATAATGAATGCTTTGGAAATGCAATGATAGTTGGATCCTAAACATTATATAGATCCTCGATGCATTGATAGGGTCTCACAAGACAAATAATTTTCACAAATTAAATAGGTTTCTATTTGTAGTTTTAAATATTCCAAAGGATGGATCTTGATAGTATAGGTCCTCATGTTCCTTAGACATGACATCCAATAATTAATAATTTCCTTCATAAACATTTAATTTTGATTCATTATTTATTATACATGTGTTTTTTACATGATAAAATCTATGGATTTATTTCATTTTTTTCATTTTTTTTATTGATTAAATGGAAGGTGTTTTAGTTTCTTATCTTCCCATATTTACTTTTCATAATCTAGTTATTAAGATTGAATGCATTTTCATTACCTAACTTTCTATATTGTTTATGTTCTTCATTCTTAGTTTATTGATAACATGGTATATGTGTTTAGTTATTTTCAATTCCATAATTATTATTCCTATTGATTTATTATTTGGTCTGCCATATTTTTTCCTACTAATCATTTGAGCTCATACTTATTATGTTTTCTTTCTCCATGAATCACACAATAATACTAAGGAAGTTTTGCAAGGATATAGTACATGGAATAATGTTATTATCCTTAAATTTATTTATTTATAAATAAAATTATGTTGTAATTAGTGTATTCATTTGTAATAAAAGATTCAGTTTTTTTGTCTGGTTTACCAAGAATACTAAACTATTTGTCCTTAGGGATTTGATTCCTTATAATAATGCTAAAGTAATTGAATACATACATCGGCTTCAATACTAGGGTCGGGTTACTAAAAATTTTTAGTGTGATATAATAATTAGGATTTTATTTAAAATGTGAGAAATGTTATGATATGACAGATGTGGTTATAGGTGACTGAATTATAAATAAGTTTAAATAATGTAGCCAAACATTTTAAATTGACATGAATAATCGGTGTGAGAAATAATATGATTGTTTTTCAATTATTCATTGGGTAAAGAAATATTTTTATGATTGAGTATGAACCAGTAGAAATAAGTGAAAATGTTATGGATTCTAAAATGGTGATGTTATATCCATAAAACAAGTTATTCGTGAGAAATCCCATCAGATGCATTTCCTATAAGAAATTCCATTGGACTGACACTGATGCATAAAGAATAATAAGAGTCCCCAAATAAAGTATGATCGAACTCAATGGATTATACTAGATATTAGTTTTTAAATATAAATAATTTTTATGTTTCAAGAAGATTCAATAAATCTATAGAAGTGTTAACAAGAGTGTAAATATTAAATGATGAATCTAAAATGAACATGAAATCAGGATATATAAATAATTGGTTGAGTAGGTAGAGGAATTGGTTTTCCTACCATTACTATTATGGGACTCTTATAAAATGTGATATAAGAACATTCATACTTTAATACTATTCACATGTTCATAGAGCATACATTCTTACAATTTTGTGATATATTGATATCCTAACCAGAGTTTTATTTTATATCTAAGACAAGGATATTAGAGTAATATCCATCAAAATTATTTCCATTAGATAAAGTTTTATTGGAGTTAGTTCATTATATCAAGATCCATAAAATCATGTTCCATTAAAATAATTTCCACTAGAGAACGATCCATCGGAGTGATGTCCCATAGGACGGAGTTCCAATAGATAGAGATGTTGTGAGTTTCTAATAAGGCTTCACTAATGTCAAAGTAGGGAATTTAGAAGATGAATATAATAGAGGAGAACAAGATAGAGGTCACCTGACTAATTTTATGAAAATAAGGAATAATTATATTTTCCTTTTTTAAGTATTTTTTTCATCAAGAATTTCAAGAAAATTTAGATTGAGAATATTCATATTTGTTGAATATAATGAATATATTTCAAGACCCACAAGTTCTTAATAGAATTTTTTATGTTATTGAATATTCGAAATAGGTAAATCTGATTAATCTTATATGTGGATGAATTAAATATATTTTAGAAGTTGATCATAAAAGATTAAAAAATAATTTTATTGATGTAGGATCTCACCCATTACTAAAATGGATTGGATTCTATGGTGTATAACTAGAAGTGTGGAAGGAAGATATAAAAAGCATTGTTTTATGGGTTTATTACTGGGTTTTATAAATATTTACTATTTGTAACTTATTTTTTTTAAATAAGTTAGTAAAGGAATCCATGTTGGTGGTACTATCCAACATGGAACGGATTTGGTCTTTGTACCGACCAATATAAATATCATGTTCATATATTTCATTATACTTTATGGATAAAAAATGTGAGGCTGATATTTATCATAGAGTGGATCATAACTATAATATGTTTTTGAGGTTAGTAATCGTTTCTAAATGTAGATAATAAACATTCATATTATGAGAAAAAGGAATAGATGATTCACCCCCTCCCATATGAGTGGTTTAAATCTTATTCTGGAAATTTATTTGGTATCAAAGAAGGTAAACCTAAAAAATATCTATCTCTATGGATGAATAATTTCAATTTAGTGAACAACTGGGGTGTTTTAATTCTTGATGGAAACTACTATAATATCTAGAAAAATTAGATTTTTTCTATCTTTTATCTCTTGACCTTGAAGTTAGAGATGCAATAATAGTGGTTTTCCTCTCATAAATGATTTTTTTTATGAAAAATACTGATAAGATAAGTTTAGAAACTGATGGAAAAGAATAGAATTATTTTTTTATGGATCTTACTAATAATTATTATAGATAAATTGTGGTATTTACAATATCTAAGAAAATGTGTGAAAAGTTGAGAAGTAACTACGAAGGAAATGAGAAAGTTGAGGAATCCAAGATACAAATATGTAGATGTATATTTGAAGATATAAAAATGACTAATGAAGAAATTACTAAGGATTTAATTACAATAGATAATGATATTTTGAGCAACATCAGTGGTTTTGGTGGGAATCTAGATGATTCTAAAATTAATAATAAACAAATCTAAAACATTTCAAATATATTTCATGCCAAATTTTAATTAATAAAAAATCATAAAGATTTATCTTTGGATGAGATTCAGAATATTCTTTTTGGAATTTGATATTATAAGATCTCATGTTTTAAAGAATATTTTCAACATAGAAATATCCTTCAAAGAATTTATTAAAGAAAATAATTAAGATAAATAAGTTTTATAATAATTGATTAATTCAAAGAATGTAAATAGGAAGAATATTTACACACAATTTTTTTGTATCTAAAGGATACAACTAGTAAACTTTAAAGGGAAAATTTAATAATTCTCTTAAATATTATAATTGTGAAGGGAAATTAAATTTTATAAAAAAAATTAATGGAAGAAAATAGTGTGGTATGAGTCTGAAGAAGATGATATGAAACATTGGAAACAAAAGTGGAAGAAATATAAGGAAATATTTCCTTATGACAAGAACAATAAATATTTCTTTAGAACAATAAATAAGGATGATTTCTCATCCAGGGATGAATATGATCATAAATTCAACATCCTTACTAATGAAATAAATGTGAGTAATTCATCAATAATTAATGATGGTGGAGAAAAAAATATATAATTTGAGTGAATTAGTGAAATAAATTTTGATTAAGAAATAGAGTATAATACTCAAATCAATAAAGAAATAAGATAGTTGAAGAATGATGTTGAAAAAAATAAAATTTGAGAATGGTTATCAAATCATGAAATTGGAAATAAAAATCAATTATACTATATCTCAAAAATTATGAATACTAATCTTTAAATAAAATTGAAATGTTATTAAGACAAATCCATTTGTGATGTGAAAATAAAATTTTTTGAAGTTATACTTGTTGAAGAAATAAAACCAAACATGTTGATGATTTTTGAGTTCGAGAAGATGAATAATGCTTTGAATGACTATTTAGATGAATAAAAGTTGAGTGGTTTTAAACACAATCTATGTATCCTATGACACAAAGTGTGTTAAGAATGATGATAGAATAATTCACTAATTCATATGAAGTAAATTGTAAAACATGTGAAGTTAGTGAAAACAAAATTAATTCTATGTATAAATGTGAGAATTAATTATCCAAAAATTAAGAATGGAATTTTTCAAGGAAGTGTCTACCAAAGGAAAGTGGTCCACATTTTATGAAGAAATTAGAGTAAAATGGTTATTTTTAATTTTACTATCAGTTCAAAATATCAAGATTTTGAGGTCACTGTTTATGTTCTAGAATTTTTAAATAATGATATTATTCATGTTGGTGAAAATTATCATTACTAAGAAAAAGGAATTAACAAATGGGGGGTTATAATAAGCAATGAAGATCAAATTTTCCTTAAAAATTAATGCAACCAGAGAGGAAATATCAAAAGGTAGAGAATGTTGATTCCTCAAAAAAGAAAAAGGAAAAAATAAATAAATATGAGTAATTTAACATGGTTGATAAAAGTAAATATTCTATGTCCAAAAAGAAAGAATTAATAGTTATTTGTCTTTATAAAGTTATCATCCATAAATAGTTATAAGATTCAAAAAAATATCTAAAGTAAAGGGGTAGAAATTGGTTTCTAAAGAGAACAATATTGATATAAATATATCAATAGATAATGGTTTTCATATTAAAAAAAAGTTATAAGAGATGTGAAAATAAAGGGAGTGTTAAAAAAAATTATAACTATCCTTCCATCCCATGATTAAATCATGAATAAGATGCTACAAACTAATTATAACAAATTTTATTGCTAATGTTGAAGAAAAGTTGATAACACCATAAAAAAATTATACATATGATATGAAATTTTTTATAAGATCCAAGAAGTATTAATATAAGGAATAAAACATATTCAATTAAAAATCCAATAATAAGAAGAGTAATTCAATACTGAGAGGGGATTTTTAGTTTGAATGTTTATTTAAAGAAAATTTTGAGTTTTATCCCTATTCCCAAAATATTTTTATATTTATACTAACTTTCATGAAATTGAAGGAGTTGGATCTAGGAAGCTATGATGTGATTTATACATATTTGAATAAAATATAATGTGGTTATGAATTTATTTTATGAAATATGTATTTATACAATTGAAATTTTCTAATGTGTTTGTTGATATGGGTATAGTTTTTTTGGAAAAATTATTTATAATATTTCCAAAGTTATTATAATGATTAAAATAATATAGGAAAGGTATTACATAGAAATTTTGATATGGAAAAAATTGATCACCTTGATTGTACACTCATGTTTTCTACAGCAGGTTTTCCAACATAGAGATAGAGATGTTTATTTAATGGATCTTTGTTATAGAACTAATGTGATTCTATTATTTTCTAGAGGAAAATTTTAAGATATACTGAGTGTATTATTTTAATTTATTTCTAAATAATGGGATAAGACAATAATGTGGGGAAACAAAATGAGTTAGGAAATAAACATTGGTGTATATGTTACATATTTTTGTTTGGATAGTAGTATATGGGCATTGAAAATAAAAAATAAGTTGGTGATTGTTATTCCCACAATGTTTTTTTGTTGTATTTGTTGTCAATATATCACATATGATTAATGTTTATAGGAAGTGGATAGTTTTTTTCAAATAAACCTTATTAGATTGACTAGGAATATGTACCATATGAAAAATATTGGATGAAAAAACAAAGGGAAATCACTTTGGATGGGTTTTGGGTGTATATATTTGGATAAAGAAGTAGATCAGGCATACGTTTCAGTCAAATAAAATTTAATGATGCATTGTTTACTGATCAATGTTACTAAACATGAATAATACTCATGATACAATATGTTATTTGTAAAAGTAATAAATGCACATTATTAAAGTTTCTAATATTAAATTGTTCTAGACATATCTTATCAGAACAAGGAGAAATGGATCTTGGTATTTTAATAAATACATAAAAGATAATATTTTGATTTATATAGAGTTTAATTATGTTGTTATTGATATCATCCCATGAGAAAATTTTGGAACCAATATATTAGATGGTCCTAGACACCATTTTATCATAGAAGAAATGATTCTGATATGAAATTAGAGTCTAAGATCTGTTGGAGTTGGGGAAATTTTGTTAAGTGTCACTAAGAAGAGAAATCATTGACACTGATCATTCATGATAGATTCAAACATTGGTCCATAATTGTGAAATTGAGTCCAATCCACTAGATGAGTTGTTTACACCAACAAAATATCAGTATGACAAAATTTATGATGAGTGATATTTTAATGAGGATATGATTGGAAATGTTAGAAGTATTGAGTTACTACCAATGTGGTTGCAGGATACTAAACTTAATGAAGTTTCAATAATGTGGACTACCATTTTCAATTGACTCGAAGCACCAAAGTGGTTAATAAATTGATTTTTTTTCTATTATATCATAGTTCAAGAACAAAATTTATTATTTTGTATCTTTTAATCATATTATTAGAAAATGATATTATGTATGGAATTTTTATGTTATGATCCATTAGATGAGACTTTGATGAGAAAGTTCATCAGAAAAATTTTATATAAGAAAGCCCATCAGATTGACTTTGATGTAGCTAGAACAATTGGAGTCACCAAATAAATTAATATCAGGCTCATAGAATCAGAAAAAATATTAGTTTGTAAATATAAATATGTATAATGTTTTTAGATTATTCATGAAGGATCCAAAAGTATTGATAAGTGTTGAAATATTAAAAGGAGAATCTCAAATGGACATGAGATTCGGAGATATGAAATTTTTGTTGACCAGGAAGAATAATTGGTTTTCCAGCTAATACCATTATGAGAAGGCTATAAATATAAGTAAAAGTACAATAATACATTAAATATTTTCATGTGTGCAGAGAGATAATGCTTTAAAATATTTGTGATAGATTGAGATCCCAAGCATATTTTTTCAGTCTAAATATGAGGATATCAGAGTGAGATACATCAGAGCAAGTTTCGTCAAAGGGAATCAATCAAAGAGAGATCCAAGTAAGTTTCGTTAGATGAGGTTATATCAGAGTGAGTCCATTAGAGAATTTTTTATCAGAGTGAGTTCCATATATAAAAGTTCCTTCAAAGAAAGATCCCTTAGAGTGAATTCCCTTCAGATAGAGTTAAAACGGTCCATAACTTTAGAGTTTTTAATTGAGTTTCTAATTTGTTAAAGTAGGAAGTTTAAAAGAATAATTAGATAGAGGAAAACCAAAAGGACCCAATTATAATATAGTTATTGAAATAATTCCCAATCAGATTGAATGTTACTAATAAGTTTTCTAGAACATATTCATGTAAACTTTAAATTGATCATACTTAGATTTTTTGAAGATATGTAGGAAGTTTCAATGAAAACATGTTCTTATGTGAATTTTTGATGTTCTTGAATATTTTACATAGGAAATGTTTATACTTCATACTTTCATAGTAAAAGAAGAAAATTTTTAAGTGCATTAGAAAAAGGAGAATAATGTAGCATATACATGTGGGTTCTAGCAAGTTACTAAAAATGATTGTTTTTTTGAGGTGTATAACACGATATGGGGAAAGTTGACAGAAAAGGGATAGTTTTAGGGTATAACCAACTATAGCATAAATTTTTAATACTGGTTTGTATAAATATTTATTTATTGAACCATATTATTCCAAAAATAAGTTAGTAAATTGGTCCATGGTGGTGGTACAATACAATATGTCGATGAGTATGTATTTGTATCGAACCATGTAAATATCATGTTCTACTCTTTGTTTTTTCTTATTACATACAAGAGGTGAGGTTGATATTTAAATTTTTATGGATTGTAACTCTAACAAGTATTTTTAGTGAATAAATTTTTCAAAAATTAGTTAATGAAAATTATTATAAAAAGAAAAACAAACCATTGATTCACCCACCCTCCCACACACACTCTCAATGGTCTTGATCCTTTTTTATAACTTCAACCTTTACTAAAAATTATTTTTGGAACTAATTTCATTTTTTTGGTTTCATATAATTTCTATTTGACCCTTTTAGTTTGAAATTTGATATCCTTTTATCCTCAATTTCCATATGATCTGTACATTGATTTGGGTTTTTGTCATGTTTCCCACATTTATGGAATTGAACTATTAGTGGAAACTCCTGTTTAACACTATTTATTATAATAAATTCTGCTGATTTATTAAATTTTTTATCACAATTTGTTACCTTTTTCAATACCTTCCACACATAAGTCATCTTATAGTTCCATTAAGCCATTCCCCTTAGTGATTCTTACAACATTTTTGACAAGAAGGAAACAAAATCACCTTTCCTTATTTCTCTTGAATAAAAGATCTTCCATAGGTCTGTGTCATTCACTTAATTTATATGCTTGGAAACACTATAACATATATGCTGTTAAAAAATATTCTTGATAGAATTATTGGCATAATCCCAAGACTTATCAATCCAAAATTTATCACATTAGGTTACCCTTTTGATAATATCTATATTTTCTTTGGAGTCTATTTTTTCTTGACTCCATTAGCAATTTCCCATTGAAAAAAATAAAAGAAGTTATCAGGAGTGATAAACACAATAATGTAACTATTTTTAGTTAATTACATGTAAAAAATCAACATCAAAATTTCATAGTCTTTTAAATTAATTAAATAGCTTATAGTTCAACCAAAATCACTATCCATTCAACCTATGATTCATTATATTAGGTTAAAGCATATTTTTTAAACCAATTACTTAACTTAATTAACCCATAATAATATCATGTAAATAGAATATAATTATCCAAAGAATATCCCCTAGGACTATGTATATAGGATAGATATCTCTATCCCACTCATCATGCAATAGACAAAATATCGTGCAATTCTCAACTAGGCTATCCTGAGCCTTCCCCCAATGTTACCCTGGCTTGTCTAGTAATGAGAGGATGGGGATTTTGTCCACCTAATTTCCACACAAAAATTGTCCATGGTTAGGAGACAAGAACTGAGGGTATAACATATACACTATTAGGATGTGTTACCCTCTAAGACTGACATGAGGAATGATAGTTAAGAAAGTTACATGAATCAACTCCTTCACAGATAAAGATAAATGAGACCCCAAGTTCAAGCATGTAATTTCAAACATGAACTAATATAACTGAATAGGGAAATAAAATTTCCAAAAGGTATACATAGAAGTGATAAGAATGAAATACTCCTAAATAAACTTGATCATGTAATATTTAGAATGATTTCTAATTAGTTCCTTTTGAGATAAAAATGGTTTATATATATATTGGGTGAGAATAACAGTTATACTCAATAAGAGCCTCCTAGTAACATCTCATGAAAAAATCACTGAAATTATACTAAATTACAGTGAAATAACTCATCACCACAAATGTATACTTTGTTCCTAGCCTCACCATGGGTCTTGACCACTAAGTATTAGATAAAAGAGATCATATAATATAATATCAAATTAAGGTATTGTGATACCACTTTCCCACTAGTTTTTTATTCTTCCACAAGATCGTGCATCCTGATCCATCTCTCTCCAACAGAATACATCATGATAACACCTAGTCTAATGAATCACAATTTGAATCCCTTGAATCATTTCACCTCATCATCCCATATCAGATCTACATATAGTAATAAAGTGTATTTAGAGTTCCACTATATCCCGTATGTCAGGTATCATACATCAGGTATTGACCTTCATCCATATCATCCCATAAACTATGTAATGTACCTCGATCCATCAAAACTCGTACACATCATACTTATAATTATCCTTAGAATACAATATATTGAGATATATGTTTGTAAAATAACTTCAAGACATTATATACCTATACATACATGTTTGGGTAAAATAAACCATTGTTCATATGAAAATATAAATACTAAAATGGTAATAGAACAATGCCTGAGGGGATAGCCAACCATCTATCTGTATCCAACAATGACATTGGGGAAAAAACTCTCACATATTCCACTGACTGTTAGTCTCTCTTTCATCATGGGTGTGGTAGTGTATTAAATCATAAAACAAATATGAAAAAATATATCTCACAACCACTCTTTGGGTACTAACCTTTTCCTAGGATCAACTATAATTATAGTCACTCAGACATCCAGCTAACATAGATAAGGACTAAATATATTATATGGATAAAATTATGAAAGGATCTTTATTAAAATTCATGTATTGTAACATTTTTTTTTAATAAAATTCTTTGGGGAATGAATTAAGTGACTAATTCATGTCATATTTTGTTAAAAGAAACTAGTAGCAAGGCTTACATAATTTAGTTATTATTTTACCATTCAATAATTCAAGGTAATATAATAAAAATCTTAAGATACTATAAAGAGATTCATAACTAAGAGCATCCATTTAAGGGCTCAGATCCACGTGGATCGACCCTTTGCATGTTTTCGAAGACGGGGGTGCTCAAAGAAAGCTCAAAAGAAGTCTGGAGGAGTTTGGTCGCAGAAAGTTGGAAGCAATGGGGGTATACAACGTGACCATGGGGTACATGATGTGACTAGTTTGAGTTTCAAAAAATAACACTAGGCACCGAGGTGACATGTTTTTTGGCGTAATTCGAACCCAAGGCAGTACACGATGTGACAGGGAAGTACACATTGTGTACTAACCCACCTCTTTATGTTTTAAAAACATATCATATGCTTGAGTTTTTAAAACCCTATAATAGATTCTTATTTTCTTATCATCCCAAGTGACCCAGCAAACCCTTAAAAAGTGATTTGGATATTCCTTTAATAGGAATTTATCTCAGGTTTCCTTCTTCGATCTATCTTCAATCTGAGGTAAGATCTACCTCTGTTCATTGGTTTTCTTTGATCTTTTTTCTCTTGTTTCTCTTTTCTATGCTATAGAATTTATATACATGGTTATATGAGATTTTATTTTTGTTTTCATTGTTGTGCTTGTGCTGCAACATCCTCGGGTGGATGCAGCTATTGTGGAGAAGGTGATCGAGATTTGTTGCTTTGATCCATTCTCGAATGAAGAACTTAGAAAAACTTTTGAGGTAGGGGATTCATTGCTTCTCTTTTATTTTACATGAAACTATAGAGTTATAATTTTTATCCCTTTGGATTTAAAAGGAATTAACCTAATTAAATATATGAACTAGATTAAACGAATTGGTTTGATCGCATGTTATTACTTTGCACTGTGATAACGGTTTGCCTCTTGATTTTCTAGATAGTGTGATATCTATTCTTATATTTTTAGCATGTTTTTCTTAATGAAATTGGAAAAGAATGTAAATATAGAATTAATTAATGATTATTTTTATAAAGATAAATATGCATGTAAATGAATCCATTTGTCATAATTTGATGTTAATCAAATTGATGTAGTAAGCATGTTTAATATAGCTATTATATCTTTCTGTTTAGGTTTCCTGCAGTAAGAACCTACTAATAATTAATTGATTAGTTCAAGATGGATTAAAAACCTGGTTGGTTGATAAAAGATAATTTCTGGTAGGGTTCTAAGTTACCCTCTTTCATGTAAAGTCCAAAGAGCCCTATGCTTGGAGCTATGAGAGCTCATTGCTTGTGAAAGAAGAATGCCTTGTTTAAGGGCCAAGAGGCCAGTTGATATGATGTTTCTTTCCAACTAAATTTGTTGTGATGTGACCCTGGATGGCTATTTTGATATGTGGGGTAGGGAGGCCCAATGGTTTTGGTGGCAGCATTCGGCGCCTAGAGTGGAGAGATTAATCGGTTTATGCATGTGGGTATCAGGGAGGACATCAGGGGTGATGGAATGGGTTGAAGCTGGGCTTACCCATTGATGTGAAAGTGGTTTCTTGTTGAATATCTTGTTTGTTTATCTAATTTACTTTCCCCGCTACTTTAGGTAGTTGATCCTACTTACCCTCCTTCCAAAATAGGTGAATACATGCGGGGTATGACACATGCTTTCTGTGTTTAGCTTCTCAAGGATGGATGGGTCTATGCTCCTGCTATATGTTGAAAAGACTCAATGGGTAGTTTATCTAGTCACCATGTTGATCCCCTTGTGTTCGTAGATTTTTTTTTCTTTTCTATAATTCATGGAATTATGGAAAGTAATAATGATTTTCATAAATGATTTAATAAATTTTGTTAACCCATGGGGTTAGAGGTTGTTGGGATGCAATGCTTAGGTAATATTTCTGAGAATCTGTGGACTTGGTTTGGATATACCTAGAGGGAATGAAACTTTATGTGTGATGCTAATGAAATATAATGTGGAATTTTTAATGGTTAATTGATGTTTAAATAATTAATTAACGTAAAGTGAAACTGATAAAAATAGAATGAAATAATGTAATAAAGATCTTAAAATGGTTGTGTGCTTATAAGATATCTAGTTTTAACAGTGGCAGCCTGGAATCCAAGAGACGTTATATATAGTTTTGTCTAAGACTAGATTTTTTCCATAGTTTTGGTTTTGATCTATATTATATCATGTACTTTTTGTGTTTTTATATGCTACCCCACCCTGTCAATTAGGGAGACTGACACCCCAGGGATTCTGAGCCCTAGGGGGTACTTTCCCCAATATCCTAGTGGGAGGATGGATGGATGACTTCCCACTTTGGCCCCACTCTCTTCTCTTGGTAGATATTGGTGCTGATATGCACAATGGTTAGTTTCCCTATATATTTGTGTAGAGGTCTGTAATGGATTCTGGTTATTCACACACATATATTCTAGATATAGTTTCCTATGGACTATTATAGGTGTAACGTGTATAGGCTATGATGGCTTGAGGATCCTTACTCAGCATATGGGCTGTAATGGCTTAAGGCATAGTACCCGATGTATGATACATGTTATATGGGATGTGGTGGCTCCTAGAAACTACCTAGTTAGTTTTGGTTGTGTGGATGCTGTGGTTTTTCTCCCAGGTGTCTATAGGAATGTTTAGTGTTTCACGAGGTTCATGTGTTAGTGCTCGGCCAGGTGTCTTCGGACCGACCTTTTTGGAGAGGGGTGTCTTAGGATGTGTGACATTAGGTAAAATAGAAAACCAGTGGGGAAGTGGTAGCGGGGTACCCTTGATATTCTTTATTATATTATATACCCTTGTATGTGATACTTGGTGAGATTAGCCATGGTGAGTTTGGGAACATAGTATATCCGGTTAGGTGATGAGATAGTTTCACTTGTTGTTCACTGTGCTTTATCATGATTTCTTTACTTTTGAACGAGAGTCTCTGGGGAGGATCCTACTGAGTATAATTTTATACTCACCCTACATATACATAAATTGTTTTTTAGGTCACTTAGAGAAGTTTGTATATTGGGTTGGTTACTACTAGCATAGGGTTACAGGAGTTGTTCGGGATTCTTGGTTACTGCCATATTTACTTTCTTTTGGTACTTGCAGTTTTCCCTTCCATTTGTAGTTGTTTTTCATGAAATTACATATGTGTACTTGGATTTTCTTTTATATTGTAGTCTGAGTTGGATTTGGTTGGTGTTTATATTATCTCTCTATTTTTCATGTGTTCTCTTATAGGGTAATGTCTCCCATTTGTGTGTTCAATATACCCTCGTTGATAATCACCAACATGGTGCCTACTGGAGGCAAGACTCGAGGGTCACTATCTCCCTTCCCAAATTTTTAGCCCAGGAGGGGTACACATTGTGGGGAGGGGGTCGTGACAGAGTGGTATCAGAGTTCTGGTTAAGGGATAGGATGGAGTTTGGTGTTAGGCAGAGGTGAGGTTACATGGGTTGGTAGGGAAACATTGTCAGTTAAGTATATAAAGTGATGTAAACACTAGAGACTGGTGGAGACATAGGTGTTTAGGGCCCCTTTGATCTGATGCACTAACCTTTAAGTTATAATGGCTACTAAACTAGGTGATACTGGTTGCAAGGTAGAGACCTAGGAAAGGATCATGCATCATTATTATTTGTTCCTATGTTTGAATGGGTAGACCTTGGGATAGGTTAACCTAAAATGAATAAAAGAAAACAATTAATTAATTAATATTGAGTCTTCCATATTCCAGGTTTATAATCTATTATTGTTTGTTATTTTTCAGGTATGGATCCAGGTTGATGTCCTCATCTGGTTTGCAAAGAATATATTCAGAAGGATATGCTAGTATATTTTCATAGGGTAAAGGTTGATGATGATGACACTTGGAGGAGGACACTATGAGAGTTTCAGTTCCAAAGTCTATAGAAGTATGAGGGATTCATTTCATATGCAGTCACAGAATATTGGTTAGAGGAGATTGAGATTTCCTTCAGTTCGATTTGTGCTCAGAAGGAGTACTGGGTGTATTTTATTTTGATGATACTACTTGGGGAAGCAAGGCAGTGGTGGTTCTTGTTCCTCAGGGAACGAGAGGATTCGGGGATCTCATGGGAGGAGTTCTAAGATATGTTCATTGATGAGTTTAATTCTTCAACCATGAAGGAGTCCAGTCACCAGGAGCTACTTACCCTTTGACAGGGGAGCTTCAGTGTGAAAGAGTTTGGAATCTATTTCAAGAACCTTATAAAATATTCTTCAAAACCTATTTCCAGATGAGGAGGCTAGGGTGAGGCCTTTTGAGGAGTATTTTCATCCAGAGATCTAGTGCCAGGTCACCTTATTTATGTTGAAGACATATATTAAGGTAATGGTGAGGGAAGAGGTCATCGAGAGGACATTATCCAGAACCAGATCATCATGAGAGGGAATTTATTATGATTCTTCATAAAGTAGAGTTGTGGTCTGGGGTTCTCATTTTTTATATAAGAAGAGTATCCATTTTGTTGGGGGTAGGTATCAAACCTTAGCATTTTGTTTCTCTAGGGAAAGCATCTCTCAGTCCTATGCTAAGGGATCATGTGATTTTTTTATGGAGGCTGAGTTCATCAACAGTGACAATTCCCAACCTTTCATAGCATTCATCGTGCTCCAGGTGTTCTGCTCCAGGTTCCTCCGTTGAGGCAGTTCCAGCTGAGGTAGCAGCAGTAGGTTGCACTATATTTGGATCAATAGAGAGTAGATGGGGAAGGACGAGGATAGCCATGTGATGATCCCTGTCCTTAGAGAGTAAAGCATGTCAATGGTGGGGATATCATCAGGGTCAAAGAGGCTGTGTAGCAGGTCGTATTTAGCTTCATGCTTTATCATTGCCATCTCCAGGTGATCCAAACGTCGTTCAATGTACCCTTTTCTTGTTTTCTACTTTGGTATTTTCCTTTTTTGATTTAGGAGTGATGCACTCCTTGATATCACCTTCCCTTTTCCATTATTTGGGACTTGAGGTAAAGAGGCTTCCAATGCCCTTGTCATTGACTACACAAGTTGGAGGTCAAGTTGACTTGTTTGAAGTTTGTAGAGACTGTGAGCTAGTATTGGGGAATCACTACTCTTGGTAATATTTCCTATGTTTATGGATACAACCATATGATGTCATCCTTGATATGAATTGGTTGTATTCAGTGCAGGATACCATGGATTTGTTCAGGAGGCAGGTGGTGTTCTTCGATGTTGGTGGAAATCCAGTGTTGTTTATTGGCGTGTGAGACCCTAGGATGGGTCAGAGGTTTGTTTCATCCTTTTCATCCTTGATGGCTAATTTGATTCTTATTTCTTCAAAGGTTTAGCAGTTGGAGTTTCTTAGGGTCATAGAAGAGTTCCTTAATGTCTTTCTAGAATAGGTTGTAGCATTACCCCCTTGATGAGATATTGAGTTTGGGATCAAGCTACATCCATAAGAATATTCTATATATATGTCTCTATATATAATGGACCATTATGAGTTATGGGAGCTACGTATATATCTCGATATTCTGTTATAGTTTATTTTTGTTCAGTTGAGTGTGTCACCATGGGGTGCACCAATTTGGATCTTGAAGAAGGCTGATGATAGTTTGCGGTTTTGTATTGATTATCATCACTTAAACAAAGAGACAGTGAATAACTGGTATCCTCTTTTGTTAATTGATGATTTATTCAATTAACTAAAGGGTGAAAGTTTGTTCTCAAAGATTGACATACGGTCAGGATATCATCAGATGCATGTGAAGGATGAAGATATCCCAAAGACTGATTTTCATTGTCATAATGGGTATTATGAGATCGTTGTAATGTAGTTCAGTTTGACGAATACTCTAGGTGTGTTCTGTGAGTTCCTGGATAAGATCATGGTGGTTTTCATCGACGACGTCCTTGTGTAATATATTTCTAAGGAGGATCATTCAGAGCATCTGCACTCCATTTTGAGAGTCCTTTGTCCACAAAAACTTTTTTGGAAGTTGTCGAAGTGTTATTTTTGGGCTCGAGAAGTCCGTTTCTTGGGGCATGATGTATCCCAGTATTGAGTAGTTATGGATTCTTAGAAGATATAATTAGTTGTGTCTTGGTCAGCCCCCAAGACGGTGGAAGAGGTGTGAAGTTTCCTTGGTCTCATAGGCTATTATAGGAGGTTCGTAACTGATTTATCTTAGGTTAATACTCCTCTGACAGCATTGACCAGGAAGGATTAGGCATTTTTATGGACTGATCAATGTCAGGAAGCTTTCGAGTATCTGAAGGAGAATTTTGTCAGTGCTTTGGTTCTTTTTCTTCCTATAGAGGGATTTCTGTTTGAGGTTTTCTCTGATGCTTCTTGTATATGGTTAGGTTGTATTCTAATGTAGTAGATATTAGTTGTTTCTTATAGGTCTTGGCAGTTGTGTCCCCATGAACATAACTATTCCCCTATGATCTCGAGTTGGTGGTATTATTGTTTTCTTTGAAGTTGTGGATACATACCTCATTGGAGATCACTTTGTGGTTTTTACCGATCATAATATCCTAAGTTATTTTTCTCCCAGTGTGACTTGAACTTGCAGTAGTGTTGGTGGATGGAGTTCTTATAGGAATACGACTTTGAAATATCATATACACTTAGGAAGGGTGATGTTGTAGATGATGTGCTGACTAGGAAGTCATGTAGTGATATAGTTCATGAATCTAGTGATTCCTGGAGAGTGATGGAAGAACATTTAGTATTACATCTCGATATGGGAGAAGTTAGGGGTAGAGGTTTCCTTTTTCAGATGATGGTGCAGTCATCCCTAGTGTAGCAGGTGGAAGAGTCCCAATTGGGGGATCAAGATGTGGAGGTCTGGAGAGACCGAGTTATTTGTGGTGATGCCCCTGATGGTTGGAATGAGAATGAACAATATCAAGTGTTGTATCAAGAGAGGATTTTTGTTCCTTTGTTGATGCATGATATGGTTCTAATAGAGTTCCACAGTTCTCATTTAGCGGTGAATCTTGGCATGAAAAAGATGAACTGAGCCTTGAGGAGTTAGTTTTGGTGTCCTAGATTGAAACATGTAGTTGCAGAGTTTGTGTCTTGATGTTTGGTTTTCCAGAAGGTGAAGGCTAAGCACCATGTTTCTAGTGGTTTTATCCATCCCTTATATATTCCTCAATATAAGTGGGATTAAATATCTATGGACTTTGTTACTGGTTTACCTTGATCTCAGGGTGGCCATGATGCTATTTGGGTGGTAGTGGATTTTTTAACGAAATCATCCCACTTCATAGCAGTCAAGGAATCGATCTCAGTAGATGTTTTATCAAGGAATTATCTGGAGGAGGTGTTGATACTCCACAGAGTACCAAGGATGATAATTTCTGATTGAGATCATTTTTACCTCTAGGATGCGGATAGGTCTCCAGCATGCTTTTGGTTCTCAGTTATGCCTCAGCATTACTTTTCATCCATAGAAAAACAGCTAGATAGAGGGAACCATCCAAACTCTTTAAGACATGTTGCACTCTTCTGTCCTAGATTTTGGAGATTTTTGGATGAGGAACTTACCCATGGTGGAGTTTACATATAATAATAGTTTTCATTCCACCATCAGTATGGATCCATTTGAGGCCTTTTATGGCCGACCTTTCTGTTGTCCATTGTTCTATACTGGGGTTAGAGAGTTAGCAATTCTTAGACCAGAACTAGTGTAGAATACAAAATAGATGGTTCAGGTGATTCGTGAGAAGATGAAGGCTGCACAGGATCATTAGAAATCATATGTTGATCAAAGGAGGAGACCATTAGAGTTTGATGTTAGGGATCAAGTGTTTCTGAAGGTGGATACCCATTTTGGGAAGTGATGGTTTGTTTGTGGGAGTAAGCTTTCTCCTCGATTTTTTGTCCCTTTCGAGGTGTTGGATAGTGTTGGAGCCTTGGAATATCGAGTAGCACTTCCCTCACAAATGATCAGGGTACATTAATTTTTTCAAGTGTCACAACTCCGTTGTTATCTTCATGACGACTCTCACATCATCGATTGGGGAGATATCGACATTGAAAATGATGCAACCTTCAGGGATCATCCTGTGGATATTCAGTACTGCAAGGAGAAGGTGTTGTGTGGGTATTCTATCTCTTTGATTCGTGTCTTGTGGTGACACGGTGGCGTGGAGGAGAGTACTTGGGAACGTGAGTCATAGATGCGTGCTCATTATCCTCAGTTGTTTGATGTTTAGTTCTTTCCTTGTGATGATGTTCATTTTGTGGTTGTATACCTTTCCTGTCTATGATATGGATTCCTTTCATTTATTGTTGTGGCTTGCTCTCTTTGAGAGGTATCTCCCCCAGGAGAGCGTTTAGGATCTAGTTGTGGTTTTTGTGAGGTTTTGCATAGTTCTTTTTATGTGGTTAAGCTCATGTGGTGGATAAAACCTTGAGAGGTATTTCTTGGGGTGGTTGTTTGGACAACCACTTTTATGTTTCCTATTTGGGTTGGTTTTTTATTCTCAAGGACGATAATTTTTTGAGAGGTATCTGATGTAAGGGATCATATTTGCCTGGATCGGCCCTTTGTGTGTTTTCAAAGACTGGGGTGCTTGGTGAAGGATCAGAATAAGTTTGGAGGAGTTTGGTCATAGAAATATAGAATCATCAAGAGTACACAATGTGACCATGGGGTACACGATGTGACTGGTTCGAGTTTCAGAAAAATAACACAAAGAACTGAGGTGATGTGTTTTTCAGCGTAAGTTGTACCCAAGGCAGTACACGACGTGATGGGGAAGTACACGTTGTGTACTGACTTGTCACTGTATGTTTTAAAAACATATCATCCACTTGGGTTTTTCAAACCCTATGATAGAGGCTTCCTTTCCTCTCATCCTAAGTAACACATCTGACCCTTCCAAAGCGCTTTAGATATTCCTTCGATAGGAATTGATCTCGGACTTCCTTCTTTGATCCGCCTTCAATCCAAGGTAAGATCTACCTCCCTTATTTGGTTTTCTTCAATATTTTTTATATAATTTCTATTTTCTATGCTATGAAGTTTGATCTCCATGGTTTTAAGGGAGTTTCATTTTGTTGTAGTTGACATGGTTATTCCTTGACATCCTTGGGTGGATGCAGTTGTTTCAGGGAAGGTGATCAAGATCTGTTGCTTTGATCTATTCTCGAGTGAAGAACATCAAAAACCATTTGAGGTAGAGGATTTTTTCCCCTCTATTCTTTTATGTGAAACAATAGAGTTATAATGTTTTATCTCTTTGTATCACAATGGAATTGACCTAATTAAATACTTGAAATGGATTAAAAGAATTGGTTTCATCGCTTGTTGTTACTTTACACTGTGATAATGGTTTGACTCTTGATTTGATAGATAGTGTGATATTTATTCTTGTATTATTAGCATGTTGTTTTTGATGAAATTGGTAAACTACGTAAATCAGTAATTAATTGATAACTATTTGTATAAAGATAAAGTGGCATGTCAATGAATCCAGTTGTTGTAATTTGATGTTAATTAAATTGATAGAGTAAGCATGTTTAATTTAGATATAATAGATTTCTGTTTAGGTTTCCCATATTTTGAACCTACTAATAATGAATCATTTAATTCAATATGGATTAAATAACTGGTTGGTTGATAAAAGATAATTCCTGATAGGGTTCTGAGTTACCCTCATTCTTGTAAATTCCATAGAGCCTTATGTTTGTGAGAGGTCCAGTTTGGGATATACTTAACACTGAGAGTGGGGTTAATCAGTGTTGGGGTCTTTTTTAACCAATTATAAATTTTATCGCTATACCTATTGACCTATTAAGATCTTGATTCTCTTATTATCTTTTCCCTATCACATGCAATAATAGAAAGTAGTAAAAATATGCACATGATATTTTTACAAGGTTCACCACTCAATAAGAGTAGCTACGTCCGTTCCATGCATGGATATAACCAGTGCATGGATTCTCTACTATGATTTGATATGATATTATAGCATAGTGGCAAGGAAAACAATCATCTAGCCAGTGTGAGTCTCTACACTTTGGAGGGGGTGGGAAACAATCCTCTTCCTGGGACTGGTGATAGCCTAGTCCAACTTGAAACCTCTAGCTGGTTCTTTATACTACCTATGAATACAGTCTTCTTCCTTCTTAAAAAGGTAGGTTCTGCTCTTGGTCTTTTTTAGTTCTCTTCACTTGATTACTTGCAAAGCAGTAGGCAAGTGATTCTTCCTTCTTTCTTTCTCTTCATTTCTAGTGCAACACCAACTGCACTAGACTTCTTATTTCTTCTTCTTATTTCAAAAACCAACTGCACTAAAACTTCTTCTCTCTTCTTGGAAAGAATCACATACACCAATGTGATTATTCAGGTAATGAAGATCGGTTCAGTTGGCATCATCTGAATCTATTTATTTTTTCTTGTTCATGTATGCATGTGATCATGCATATGACATTAGGTTGAACCATTTCTTCCCTTTATTTCTTCTTCTTCTTTATACACATGCACACAGTTGATTTTGATTCTTTATTTAAGTTACTTCATGTGTGCATGTTCATGCATGCAAGCATGAATTCTTCTCTTCTTCTTCTTGTGTAAAAACCCTTAATGAATATGGTTCTTTAAACACACTCACACACTCGGCCTCTTCCTTCTCTTTATTTTCTTTCTTCCTCTTGCACTAGGTTAGGGTGTTTGTGTGTGTTTATTCAAACCCGAATGGGTGAAACCTTTTCTTTGTGCAAGTTACTACTCAAGGCCTCTTCCTACTCTTTATCTTCTTTTCTTATCTTGAACTTAGTTAGGGTGTTTACTTATGTTTATATGCATGAATCATCATACCTGAATGGGTATAACCATTCCTTTGTGCAAACTCCTTCTTCAAGGCCTCGGGCTTCTTCAAACAATGCACATGGGTGCATGAAACAAGTACTTCCCTTCCTTCTTCACTAACACTCGAACTCCTGAAAACAATGGAATGTAAAAATGAATACCTCAAAGAGTTCTTCTTTACCTTATGAAACCAAGGTGGCCTCAGGTTGTATTCTTCATGCAAGGATACACGGTTCTTCTATGTGCATGAGGTGCACAATTATTCCTCTTTGAAAAGCACAGTGAGATAATATCTTAAGCATTGGCTCATGATGGCATGGATTTCGTGAAGAATAGTGAGGGTTTTTACAAAACCTATCACGTGTTTGGATGATGGTTCTTCGCGAAGAAATTTGAGGGTACGTAGAACATGTCGAAGGCTTGCGAAAACTTTTCTTCACAGAGCAGAAAGATCGCAGGACTTCTGATTTCTCTTTGCAGAATGATGCACAGGGAGTTTCTCTATTTTTCGAAACAGGATCTCTTGGTTATGTGGGAGCAGTAGCTCTTCTCTTCTCGAGTTCCTCCTTTTATAGGAGAGGGTTGAACCTCTTCCACGTTCAAATCTGCGTATCTCCCATTAATATTAGAGCTTTGAATTCCCAAGATCTTTACCTTCAAGATTTCAAAACTTTGGGTCAAGGATAAGCCACAAGTCTCAAGTGTTTTCTTTTTCTGAACGCGGGATCCTATCTTCGTGCATAGACATAAGATCACATGAAAAATTCTAATGCATGAATCTCACATGAATCCATGAGGCCTCAGAAACTATGTTTGCCTTGGCCAAACCTTTTTCCTTGAGATATTACATTCATGCAAGACATAGATTACATGCATGGTCTCCAGTTCGATCAGACAATAACCATGCAGAAGTTTTCATCATCAACGTTGACCGAGAGCGTGACCATGGTGGATCAGTAGTGTCGACGCTGAGCAACTGCATCAAGTTACTCTCCATGATATCAAAGGTTGAATACAATTCTGTAGTCATTGGATCGGATCGGAATGATTTCAGACAATGATGATTATAATTAAGGACGCGGGATGAGGCGTTTGGTCGAGATCTCTCGCGAGATCAGATGAGCGGCCAGGATTTCCTCCGCATTTTTAAAACTTGTCCCACATCGAAACGTGCCACGATTTTATCATGGTTTATCAATCAAATCCTCCTGAACACTACTCAGAATTCTCCTCTCCCCCCTCCAGTGTCGCCCTGCACCGGTTCTCTGTGGGCGCGCTTCTGCACCCACCCATGCCTCCTGCGGGCGCGCTCCTTGCACCCACTATGCATCCTTGCGCATGGGTTGATCACTATCCCCGCACTCCTACAGGATTATACACAGGCCACACATGCCTCTTGCGATCTGGCTCTACCTAGGCTTTCCCATGGCCACGGTAGACCCCCTGTGGTCCCGCATGTTCCTCGGTTTGAGGCTGGGGTAGCTAGCTCGTGGGTTGGCCCCAATTTTTTTAGTAAGGCCTTATAAAAAAAACTTGGCAGAATGCTGAAAAATGCAAGGCAACCTTTAAACAAAAATCCACCTCATGCATCGCCTCCTTAAAGGACAACCCTCTTATTTTTCAAATTCCAATCCCATGCATCCCCTTATTCACCATTTATTTTTGGAACTTTAATTCCAAAGGGCACTTCAATCATCCTTGAGAGGATTTTACTTCAATGTTGTAAACAATGTATCACACATGATATAAGTTCTTTGAACTTAGGAGCATCACATCAATCGTCTGATTTCCATTCTTCATTTTACTTAGGAGAGTGTCTTTAACCATCATTGACATTCATTCATCTCATTGACAAGAAGTACAACTCAATTACTAAATTGGTCCCAACAATCTCTCCCTTTGTATTTGTTGGCAATACCCAAGGTTTTTCTTCTAAATGAATGTGTCAATGTGAGTCATCACTTCTTTCTCTCTCAAACGTTCATTTCACTTCTCTCCCCCTTATTGACAAGAAATAAAAAGTTCATGGGAATAGGGGTATCAATTCTTACTCAAGAAATGGTCCATCAATCATTTCACTATAAGTCTACTTGAGAAATTCTCAGTGTAGAAAACAAGAGGATTTGATTTATACAACAGAGATGTCCATTATTTCACAACTGATCTTCAACGATGACTGTGATTGTGTGGACCTCACTATTTCATCCATATCTTTGTGTGTGAATCTTCTTTCTTCAAGGAATTTTAGAGCACTAGAATCTCCTGGTGCAACATTCACCTTTTTGAGGAATTCTTGTTGGGCTGGAGTAAATTCAAAGAATCTTCTAACAGTATGACCAGCCTTGTTGCACCTCACACACAGAACTTCTTTTTCTTCATGTAGAATCTTCTTTTTTTTTCTTTTTACACATGTCTTAGAATTTTCATATTCCACCTTTCTCATTCTTTCCAAATCTTCTGTCCAAACCACCAATATATCATTAGGGAATGAGGCATCAAGATTGGATCTTCTATATGGATTCTTCTGAGTGGCATCCCTATTAGTAGTTCTTTTGGATGCACCACCCTTCACCTTCTTGGATTTATAATCCAATGACTTATCAACATTCTTCCTCGGAGTCTTCTTGTAAGTGTTTTCTTTTCCAACATTATTATGAATGCTTCACAAGGATGATATTTCTTTCTTATCCATCTCTTGTGATCTTCTTGTTTATCATCTTTGGGTACCTATTGAAAATAACATGCACCATTCATATAGCCACTCCTATTGCATACATCACAAATGTTATCTAATATTCCAAATCTGTTTTTAGTATACAGATGATTCTGGATCTGTGGATGTTTCTTCTTCTTCTCTGGATTTCTCCCCCTTAAGATGGGATTTCTCTATGATTTTACATTTAAGGATTTGTACCAAAAATTAAGTGCACAATGCCCAAATCTATTATAGCACTAGAATTGACCAACAAACCTTGACTTCTTCTCATCTTCTTTATAAGGTTGTTGAATATTCTTATTGAATTTTTGTGCTTTCTATGGGGAGATATATTCCACACTCTTTCCCCTATCCACTATGTCCATGGTGATAGGTTTCTTCTCACTTTTCTTCATCCATAATTTTTTATAATTTTTCTTCCAACCTACACTTTTTGTAGAAACAATTTTAGAAACATTAGGAAAAGTTGGTGTGGATGGTACTTTTACTTTATTAGATTCTTGTGATAGATCAATGAGTGAAGCCATGATCTTCTTGTATAATTAGAATTTTGTTTTTGATGAAATTGGTAAACTACATAAATCTAGAATTAATTGATAACTATTTGTCTAAAGATAAAGAGGCATGTCAACAAATCCAGTTGTTGTAATTTTATGTTAATTAAATTGATAGAGTAAGCATGTTTAATGTAGCTATAATAGCTTTCTGTTTAGGTTGCCCATATTTGGAACTTACTAATAATGAATCATTTAATTCAATATGGATTAAATAACTGGTTGGTTGATAAAAGATAATTCCTGATAGGGTTCTGAGTTACCCTCTTTCTTGTAAATGCCATAGAGCCTTATGTTTGTGAGAGGACCAGTTTAGGATATACCTAACACTGAGAGGGGGTGAATCAGTGTTGGGGAATTTTCAAACCAATTCCAACTTTTATCCATATACCAATTGACCTCTTAGGATCTTGATTCTCTTATTCTCTTCTCCCTGTCGCATGCAATAATAGAAAGAAATAAAAATATACCCACGATATTTTTACAAGGTTCACCACTCAATAAGAGTAGTTGAATCCTTGACATGCATGGATATAACCAATGCATGGATTCTCCACTATGATGTGATATTCTATTACAATGGAGTGGCAAGGAAAAAAATCCTCTAGCCCGTGTGAGTCCCTACACTTTGGAGCAGAGTGGGAAACAATCCTTTTCCTTGGACTAGTGATAGCCTAGTCCAACTTGTAGCCTCTATCTAGTTCTTTATACTGCCTATGAAGACAGTCTTCTTCCTTCTTCAAATGGTAGGTTCTGCTCTTCGTCTTCTTTAGTGCTCTTCACTTGATTACTTGCAAAGTAGTAGGCAGGCGATTCTTCCTTCTTTCCTTGTCTTCTTTTCTAGTGCAACACCAACTACACTAGACTTCTTATTTCTTCTTATTAGTGCAACAACCAACTGCACTAAAACTTCTTCTCCCTTCTTAGAAAGAATCACATACACCAATGTTATTATTCAGGCAATGAATATAGGTTCACTTAGCATCATCTGAATCTATTCTTTTCTTCTTGTTCATGTATTCATGTGATAATTCATATGACATTAGGTTGAACATTTTCTTCCCTTTCTTTATTCTTCTTCTTTATACAGGTGCACACACTTGATTTTGATTATTTTTTTAAGTCACTTCATGTGTGCATGTGCATGCATGCAAGAATTCATTATCCTCTTATTCTTATTGTGTGAAAACCATTAAGGAATATGGTTCTTTAAACACACACACACACTCAGCCTCTTCCTCCTCTTTCTTTTTTTCTCCCTCTTGCACTAGGTTAGGGTGTTTGTGTGTGTTTCTTAAAACCTAAATGGGTGAAACTCTTTCTTTATGCAAGTTACTACTCAAGAACTCTTCCTCCTCTTTCTCTTCTTTTCTTCTCTTGAACTTAGTTAGGGTTTTTCCTTAGGTTTATATGCATGAATAATCATACCTGAATGGGTATAACCCTTACTTTGTGAAAATTTCTTCTTCAAGGCCTCGGGCTTCTTCAAATAATGAACATGGGTGTATGCAACAAGTACTTCCCTTCCTTATTCACTAAAATTTGAACTCTTGAAAACAATGGAATGTAAAAATGTATACCTCAAAGAGTTATTCTTCAGCTTATGAAACCAAGGTGGCCTCAGGTTGTATTCTTCATGCAAGGATACACGGTTCTTCTTTGTGCATGAGGTGCACAATTTTGCCTCTTCGGAAAGCATAGTGAGAGAATATCTCAAGCAATGGCTCATGATGGCATGAATTTTTCAAAGCATGGCGAGGGTTTTTACAAAACCTATCGCGTGTTTGAGTGCCAGTTCTTTGCGAAGAAATTCTAGGGTACGTAGAACCTATCTAAGGCTTGCGGAAACTCTTCTTCACAGAGAAGAAAGCTCATGGAACTTCTGTTTGCTCTTCGCGGAATAATGCATAAGGAGATGCTCTATTTTTAGAAATAGGATCTCTCAGGTATGTGGGAGCAGTAGCTCTTCTCTTATTAGTTTCCTCCTTTTATAGGTGAGGTAAGAACCTCTTCCGCTTTCAAATCTGTGTATTACCCATTAATATTGGATATTTGAATTCCTGAGATCTTTTCCTTCAAGATTTCGAAACTTCGGGTCAAGGATAAGCTGCAAGTCTCGGGTGTTTCCTTTTTCCAAAATGTGGGATCCTATCTTTGTTCATAGAGTTAAGATCACATGCATAATTCTCATGCATGAATCTCACATGAATCCACGTGGCCTTGGAAACTCCATTTTCCTCGGTCGAACCTTATTCCTCAAGATATTGCATGCATGCAAGACATAGATTGCATTCATGGTCTTGGTTCGATCAGACGATCACCGTGCAGGAGTTTTCATCATCAACGCTGACTGAGAGCGTGACCATGGTGGATCAGAAGTGGCGATGGAAAGTAGTGGCATCGGATTACTCTCCATATGATCAGAGGTTGAAGACAAGTTCACAGCCGTTAGATCGGCTCGGATTGATTTCGGACGGCCAAGATTATAATGCAGGATGTGGGATGATGCATTCGGTTGAGATCTCTCGCAAGATAAGATGAGCAACCAGGATTTACTCTGTGTTTTTAAAACTCATCCCACATCAAAACACGCCGCAGTTTTCTCATGGTTTATCAATCAACTCCTTCCGAACATTACTCAGAATTCTCCTCTCCCCCCTCTGATGCCACCCCGCACTAGTTCTCTCCAGGTGTGCTTCTGTGCCCACCCATGCCTCCTACAAGTGCGATCCTAGAACCCACTATGCATCCCTGCGCATGGGTTGATCACCGTGAGCACACTCCTGTGGTCTTATACACAACCCGCACATGCCTCTTGCGAGATGGATCTACTTAGGATTCCCCATGGATGTGGTCAACCCCTTGTGGTCCTGCATGTGCCTCGGGTTGAGGATGGGATATCTAGCTCATGGTTTGGCCCCAATTTTTTTAGTAAGGCCTTATAAAAAAACTTGAAAGAATTCTCAAAAATTCAAGGCAACCTTTAAACACAAATCTACCTCATTCATGGCCACCATAAAGTCCGACCCTATTCTTCTTCAAATGACAATCCCATGCATCCCCTTCTTCACCATTTATTTTTGGAACTTTAATTACAAAGATCACTTCAATCATCCTTAAGAGGATGTTACTTAAATGTTGTAAACAATGTATCACAATGATACAAGTTATTTGAACTTAGGAGTAGCACATCAATCATCTGATTTCCATTCTCCATTTCACTTAGGAGAGTTTATTTAACCATAATTGACATTCATTGATCTCATTGAAAAAAAATACAACTCGATTACTAAAGTGGTCCCAACAGTTTGGAGTTGTGAGAGATCATTGCTTGTGAGGGTAGAATGCCTTGTTTAAGGGCCAAGAGGCCAGTTTATATGATTTTTGTTTCATACTGGGTGTGTTGTGATGTAATCATGGATGGATTTTTTGATATATGGGGTAGGGAGGCACAGTGGTTGTAGTGGTGGTAGTTGGAACCTAGAGTGGAGAGATGCATCGGTTTATGCATGTGGGTGTCAAGGAGGACACCAGGATGATGGAATGGGTTGAAGCTAGGTTTTCCCATTGACATGAAAGTGTTTTCTTGTTGAATATCTTATTTTTTTATCTAATTTACTTTACCAACTACTTTATGCACCTGGTATTGCTAAACCTCCTTCTAAAAGAGACGAAGACGCATGGGGTATTCCACGTGCTTTTCGTGTTTAGCTTCTCGATGATGGATGGGTCTATAGTCCTACTATAGGTGGAAAAGACTCGATGGGTAGTCCATCTACACACTGTGATGAGCCCCTTGTGTTGGTAGATTAGTTTTTATTTTCTAGAATTCCTATAATTATGGAAAGTAATAATGATGTTAATAAATGATTGAATAAATGATGTTAACCCATGGGGTTGGAACTTGCTAGGATGCAATTCTAAGGTGATACTTCTAAGAAGTAGTTGACTTGGTTTGGATATGCCTAGAGGTTCTGAAACTTTGGTGTGATGCTAATGAAATAAAATGTGAAATTTCTAATTGTTAATTAATGTTTAAAGAATTATTTAAGGTGAAGTGAAACTAATAAAAAGGGAATGAAGTAATGTAATAAATCTCTTAAAATGGTTGTGTTCTTATAAGATATATAGTCTTAATAGTGGTAGATGGGAGTCCGAGAGAAATTAGATACGGTTTTGTCTAACACTAGGTTTTGACCATAATTTGGTTGTGAGGTATATTATATCATATAAATTTTGTGTATTTATACCCTACCCCACCATGTCGGTTAGGGCGACTGGCACTCCAGGGATTCTGAGCCCTAGGGGGTGTTTTCCTCAACATCCCACTGAGAGGATGGATGGATGACTCCCCCCTTTAGCCCCGCTCTCTTCTCTTGGTAGATACTGGTGATGATAGGCACAACGATTAGTTTCTCCATATATGTGTGTAGAGGGATATAATGGATTTTGGTTATTCACTCACATATATTCTGGATATAGTTTTTTATGGACTAGTATAGGTGTAATGTGTATAGGTTGTGATGGATTGAGGATCCTTACTTGGAATATGGGTTATAATAGATTAAGGCATAATACCCGACATATGATACACGTTATGTGGGTTGTGGTGGATCCCAGAAACTACCTATTTACTTTTGGTTTTTTGAATGGTGTGGTGCTTCACCCAAGTGTCTACGGGCATGTTTTGTGTTGAACGAGTTGCATGTGGTAGTGCCTTACCAAGTGTCATCGGGCCAACATTTTTGGAGAGAGATGGATTAAGATGTGTGACATTAGGGAAAAGTAGAAAACCAGTGGGGAAGTGGTAACGGGGTACCTTTGATATTATTTATTATATTATATACTCTTGTATGTGATATGTGGTGAGAGTATCCATGGTGAGGCTGGGAACTTAGTATATCGGGTTAGGTGACAAGTTAGTTTCATTTGTTGTTCACTGTGCCTTAGCATGATTTCTTTAATTTTGAATGAGAGGATCCTAGTATGATCCTACTAAGTATACTGTTATACTCACCCTACATATATATAAACTGCTTTTTAGGTCACTTGGAGAAGGTAAGAGATCAGGCTGGTTACTACTAGCTTGGGGTTGTAGGGGTTGTTCGGGATTCATGGTTATCGTCATCTTTACTTTCTTTTGGTACATTTAGTTTTCCCTTTTATTTGTAGTAGTTATGCATGAAATTATATATGTGTACTTCAGTTTTCTTTCATATTGTAGTCTGAGTTGTATTTGGTAGGTGTATGTCTTATCTCTCTCTTTCGCATGTGTTCTCTTAAAGGGTAATGCCTCCCATTTGTGTGTTCAATATACCATTGGTACTAGTCACCAACCCAGGGCCTATTGGAGGCAGGACTCAGGGGACATTATCTCCCTTCTCACATTTCTATCCCAGGAGGGGTACACCTTTTGGGGAGGGTGTCATGACAATCTAACTACCATAAGAAAGGGGAATAGAATGAACATATGATGTAACTCAACCATTCAAACTTTAAATAGATTTATTATGAAAGTATCCAATATAACAAACAACAATAGTTAATCTCATATCAAACCTATTCCATAAACACATGTTCCATAATTGAAACCCTCATGAATATCACCATTAAGCTCACTATAATAGGTTTCAACTATTACCAAAAACATCATCCTTCCCTACCCATATCTCTTGATTCATCCTAGGATCACATCACATCACATTGTAAGGATCACATCTCAAGAAATATGGAAGGAATAATACAACCAAAATTGTCAACAATTAAATAATTTAGTAAAATTAATTAATTATACCTTGAAATATTAACCATCTCATGTATCCCTAATCACATGGAATTCATCCTTCATAAGAAAACATACACACTCAACCCCAAAAAATTTATCATTATCAAACAACCTAGTTTTTACTCAATATTGATGTTAGAAATAAAATTATTATAACCAATAGAGTTTTTTTGAATATTATATTAAAAATAAAATAAAATTGCTTATTAACTTTCCATATAAGAAACACCAAGTTAATCATGCATTGAATTCGAATAACACTGAGTTTCTATGAAGCTACATTTTATTATTATATTTATTTAAACAAGACATTTATAAACTAGTCATTAAACATAGAAGTATAAGTTGTAAAATATAATTTTTAAATATTATTTAAATGGTTTTATATAAATAAATCATATTTACATTGAAATATATAATGTTCGGTAAAGTATTTATATATTTTGAAAAAATAATTTTCTCCAAATTATTCATTTTATGTCCTTCTATGAATAATAAATAATTAAAATTTTTAAACTTATTGAATTTTAATTTGATAAAATAAATTAAACAATTGAATTTATATTTTCAAATTTATCTTATGGTTAATTTTTTGTATTTTTATAAAATATTTCATTTTTTGATGAATATTGAAAATTACTAAATATTAATTAAAAACTTCCTTTCGTATAATTTATATATAGAGTTAAATTAAATTTGAAATAGTTTTTAAAGGGTAATTAGTTCAATTATTAATAAATAAATCCAATTTATTTCAGTGTAATGAATTTCCTAGTGAAATTGGAAATAAAAACATTTCATGATTTTGACTATTTTCACATTGGAAACTCTTTGTCTCATCCCATATTTCATATTTACTTTTAAACTAATTTCTACCAAATACGTGAATTGAATTTGGAAAATTGGATTTCAAATTTAAAATCATAACAAATTATAGTTTCTAGTAAGTCCAACTTAATTTTTTACTAAGTTGATTAGTGGAAACGGTTAAAATTTATCATGACTATTAAGAGAAAATGAGTTTACCCTGGGTTTAAACGTTAATCGTAAAGGGAAAATGACCTATAAAATTTCCCAACACCCATGGGATGGAAGTATTTATAACCTATAAAATAATTTATAAATATTGGTATATTATTAGAGGTTCCAATAATGGGAAAAATGTTGGTGTAATTCTCTCTTTAAAAAATTTATAAGTTTTCCACTCACCTCCCTTATAAAATTCCAACCCCTCTTCCACTCACTTCAGACCTAAAAAAATATCATGTCATACAAGACCTACCTAAATCACTTCATCACTTTAAAAAACTCATCCTAGTAACCTTAACATGGGTATGAATCCAACCAAGGGAGTCCCTTAGATTAAACTAATTAAAGATACCCAAAGTAGAGGCAACATTCATTAACGAACATTTTTTGTATTATTTATTCATGAAACCCCTTTAATTATTTTTATATAATTATTATATAAAAAAATATAAATATTTAATATAATGATATGTTTTTATGTTACGTTTAGGACCTAAAACCTTACACACATTCATCAAATGGGTTATGAAATCATTATTTGTGTGTATGGAGAACTACCTCCTCCTGAACTGATGGTATTCATTTTTTCATTACTACCTTTCAATATCTTGAAAAATAATGGAAATAATTTTTATATATGATATTTATGATGTTATTATGATTATTTAATTGGTATATCACACATAAATTCATGATTTCCATTCTATGGCAATATGATAATGTTGCTAATGTGTACGAAGGACTACTGTAACACCCTGATCCTAGAAGCTCGGAGTCGGTGAATTATTTTAATACATTATCATGATTACAAGGAATAAAATCCCAATGTACCGAGTAGTTTAGTATTTTTGAAATAGTATATACATAAAAATGTTCAACATTACAACTTGAAAATAAATACAACATATATATTTTATTGGGAACATCCACAAATCTAAGTTTATCCCAGCAGGTCGTTCATTATAAACTTCATCATGTCCTAAGAAAATGATACATAATAAAGCGGTGATATCATATGATCAGTAAGGGTAAGAAATATTTCATAATATATCATAAACATAATCATTAGGCATAGTGAATAACTAAAAACATTCCTTTAAAAAATAATAAACTTGAATGCATTATGGTAGGAATATGAGCTGAGTAAATAATGCCATAATAAAACATAACCATGGGTATTATAATAGTCGAATAACAACATGAACTATGAATTTATACCTTGATAATGAGGGAAATTAATATTCCATATATTCTAAAACATATCATTAAGGTCTCGTTCCAAGACCATAAATAATCATTTTGTTAATGCCTCATTCCAAGATCATTGTTTGTCTCATGAGACCTACTGATGCGCTGAGGGGATATAGAGGGTCCCACCCGAAAATTACTAAGTCCAGTGAATTCCTCATATGAATGGGGGTAAATATAAACAACATACTCATTCATATTTAAACAAACATATGAAATGTAAATAACTTTCCCCAAACATTAACCATAAACACTAACCATTCGAAGTAAATTGCTGAATAGTTTTCAGGTAGAACAACCACAATCAAACTAATAAAAACCATTCAATTAAATATGTTATATGATATCATAGGAGATAAATCTCAATTAATTACAAGATTCATCAAAGGAATTTGACATAGATGAAGATACTTTTAAATGAGACCATTGAAAAATCCTTGAGGAAATAACCCTTAAACATTCCAAAGTGTCCCATACCACCTTGAAATATTCAAATCATAATACCTTATAATATCATGAGAATAAGAAGACTCTTTATATGATATATCATATGTCAGTAAATACACTACATGAAAGAAGTCAGTGGTGAACAAGGCATATATCTCATAAAAGTTAAAGTGAGATGGGAATAATCAATTTTACTTTGGAAAAAAGAGTTCTTTTGGACAATCATTTTTATTTGTCATGAAATGAGATTGTAAACATTTAAATCCAAAAAAAATAAAATTTAATTTAATTTAAATTATATTTGAGGCTTAAATAAATTATTATTGAGGTAAAATCATTTAAAAATAGTTTTTAAATAAACTTTATAAATAAAACATTTTAGTGGGGTGTAATGAAGATATTAAAGGATTTTAAAGCATAAAGGAATGTTTGCTTTCATAAAATTATAAATGATCAAAAATATATTTTTCATTTTAAAATTTATAATTTTATAAAGATAAATATGGTTTAAAATATATTTTATATTGAACTTCAAAATAGGTAAGAATCTGATAAGTTCTTTGAATCGAGCTTATATTTCGGGAAGAATTTTTGAAAGATAATTTTAAAACATATAGCCCCCCATAAAATAAAGAAGGACTGTGATTAGTACACATATATAGAACATTCACACAGAAATTATGATGATTACATAGGAATAAATAATAATTTCATTGAGATGAGTAGCAAATAAGAGCAACCTGAATGAAAATAGAGGTTCGGGTAGAAAATACTTAAAACTTTGTAATCAATTGAATCGTATTACCAAAAGTTAATAATAATCAATGATAAATTTATTATCATGGAAATAAATAGATTCATGATATTAAACATAAATTTGTAGTATACATACACCATACACAAGTAGTGGAAGTGAATATGGAATATCTCACAAAAATAGGAGTGAGATGAAGAAACCCCTTACCTTAAGTCTGATAGTGTTCTTCCCTTGGTATTAGTGTCCTGGATAACCAAATTAAATTAATTAATTAATATTTAAATAATCTCTTATAAATTTAATTTATTTATTATAACCTTATTATGTTCATTCATGGCCTTTATAAATGAGTAAAGAGGTTCAATTTCATTGTTTGGGGTCGTTTATTTCATGATCGGTATACTTATATACATGAATGGAGAATCGTGTAAAGTTAGGATGTTTGTCCAGAATTAAATTAATATTTTATTATTGAACATATATAAGTTTACATGGTTGTAAATTTCATTTGGTTACTTGAATTGAATATGAATCATTATATAAATTATTTAATGATAACTGTTTGGGTTAATTAGTGGTTTTTGAACATAACGAACTCATTTTGCTTTATAAATCAAAAGCATGTGTGAGAAAAGATTAAATAACCATATAATATATATAATAAATATATTATATTTTGGTTTAACCATAATAATGGTTTCATGGCCATAATTGATGATGGTAATAGAAATTGAAAACCCATCGTCCTTGAATGTGGTAAATTAGTACATCTCGGATGGTATTTTCATTTTTAGTATAAAAGAATGGGAAAGGAGACATGATGAATAATTATTCCATTATAATGAAAACATTATAGTATATGTATGTTAATGGAGTCATCACAACATTTGGATGAAAGGAGGTGAGGAAAGAAAAGAAAATAAAGAAACATGAAAATAAAATAAAAGTTGAGAGATCCCTTACGAAAATTTGGCAGCCTAACGGCGTCGCTTAAAATTTCATAAAATATTTTGATGAAAGAAAAAGGGATATCTAATCATTATTACATAACATTGATAGTAAGGGGATATTTAATGGAATATCCTAACATAATCCAATTTAAATTAAAAAGAATATCATAAAATGAAAGCTTGAAAAAGAGAAGGGTGGTAGATTCCTTTACCTTGTAATGTAACTCCTAAACTTTATGGTTGGGACCTTGGGGACTTGAATACACATTGGGAGGAATCATAGATAGGTAGAACTACTAGATATTCTAGGATTATGAGTTTGTAATGAATGAAAATGAATTAATGAGTGGGTATTTATAGTAAAAGAGAGGGAGTTTTTTATTAATTTCAAAGGACACCTCATTACTGGTTTTTGCAAAGCCATGGGATTTCCCATGGTATTTTCCCATGGTATTAGCCACTTGGTACACATCATGTCATATTTTACTGTACACAAGTTTACCAGATTTTTTTATTAATTATTACATAATTATGATTTCATTAATCATACCAAAAACTCAAAAATGTATTTTTACTATTCACAAAAAAAATAAAGTATTTTAGAAAAATCCCAAAACATAACCTCAACCATTTTTTAATGTGTAGAATTAAGAAAGGAAATCCATTTTTTGAAAATAATCTTCTAAATATTTTTAATTTAATTTTTAAATAAAATCAAAATTTATTCCAAAAAAACAACCTTAAAACTATAACTCATTTTATAACACCTTGAGAAGTTAATCAAGGTCCCATAAAATTATATTATAACCATAAGACAATAAAGTAACAATTTATGATTAAAATTTATGTAAATAAATTTCCATTTAAAATTATTAAATTAATCATAGAATTTTAATTAAAATATTTATGATATACAAAAACACTAATAATTATACTATGATCATTTTTTTCACTTATAAGATGTCTAAATTGTATTTATACATACATGGGTGAAGTTTCTATTTTTTTGGCTGATTTACTATTCATTACTATTAATAAGGGTATGCTACTATTAATAATGGTATGTTACTAATCATAAGGGTATGTTATTATTCATCAAAAATTATTTTTGTCTTATCAGACTCTAAATATCCTACTGAACGCAATTGTATATGTCAGTTCTTCTGAAATTCAAATTACAAAAGTGGAAAATTTATGTTTTTTGGTTAGGTTATAATAAAGTGTTGTTTTTTAAAGACTTATTGTTTCATATTTTCTATATTAAATATATTAGTAAATTCTTAGGGTGTTACATTATTCCCCCCTCAACAGAATTGCATCCTCACAATTCAAAACTGCACTTCGAAAGTTAAAGTTTGATGCTTGAAAATTCCCTTATGGGAAACCCACATTGGAAATAGGGTTAATAAAATATCCTCCTAAAGGGGTTATGGGAAATGAGGTGGTCACCACAAAAATTATGCTTTTAAATGGGGTGACATTAGTTGGAAGTAAAAACCTGGAAATGAAAGAAAAATCTAACTATAAAGTTCTGATGGAACATGATAGAGAACATATTGGGATGAATGTTTAATTACTATAAAAGTATAAACTACTGTAAAAAGCATCAATATTATCAAATATTATGATAATAGGGAATAAATTATTTAAGAATATTTTCCTTGAGTTGAGGAATTATTCCACTCTATAAGAGTATAAATATACGTTTCTATTTACAAACTCATCCTTCGATTGCACCTTGAACTATCTATACTTCATCACTTATCATAGGTTACACCATATGGTGAAGTAATAAATTAACCAATAAAATCTCATACAATTATAAACTTAAACCATTTCATAAATGGTTAAACATTCCAAAATATAATGATACAACAATTTATAATGAAGGACTCAGAATTTTCAAGATGAACTTATCATTAACCCTTAATTATCCTGAATCAGCTCTAAATTTTCACATTCCAAACATGTTAATAACTTCATCATGTATCCTTTTAAAATATGTTAATAACATGAATTACTAAAAAATCCATATTGGAAACATGCATTCTTCTATATTCCTTAATTAAGTTACATGTTATAGGATATATTCATTAAATCCAAAAGTTTTGTAAACTCCATCAATGATAGCATATACCACTTCTCGACATGTCAAAAATTAGTTCTGAGGTAGTCAGTACTTATCTGAAACAATAATTTCATCAGAATTATCTCAACATCAGATATATAATAAGAGTTTTCTTTCCCTCAATCATTCATTTTCCAAAAATATTAACTTCTACTGAATATATTTTCTTGGTATTATTAAATTTATGGTTTTAAATCCTTATGAAAAAGTATTGCAGTACAATCTTCATATATTCCATAATTATTATAACCTGGACATTACTAACAAAATATTAAAATGACATGATTCTTGACAAGGTATATTAATCATTCTACTTTATACACCCATTCCCTTCAAGCATTTACCAGGGAGATTCTTTCCATAGTTATCACATGTGGGAAAACCCTTCTTTACCTTCCTCCCTTTATCAATATTTTTCTCTACCATCCTCTTATTCTTTTTCTTCCCTTAAAATCCATAGGACTCAGAAAATTCTTTATATACCTTGTTAAAACATGATACTATTTCCTCATATGATGAGGATACATGGGAGACTATCTTCATTCGAAATGATGGCTTAAGACCATAAGAGATATTATCCTTCTTACTCTTTTCATCACATGCATTGGTGTCATTCTCATTCCTTCTACTAGGAACTATTTATAATCAATTCCATATACTATATTAGCTTATAAACTTATGAAATATACATAACTCTAGACATTATATAGCACATAATATAAATTTATGCGTCAAAAATCCTAGAACCATATACTTTGGTTACTTTGGAAGCATAAAACATTCATAATGGTATGTAAGAAAAATGTGAATTATCCTAAGAATATCCCCCAGGAGTGTCAAAATAGGTGCGTAGTAAGGCCCATTGTCATGTACTAGGATACCCCGGGTCAACCCTGAAACTCCTTTTTGGAGTTTACACTCCTAGGTACATCTGTGCCAGAACCACGTCCACTTGTAGTATCCAGACAGGGATGTATTTTCTAAAAAGATCTACATAATTTGCTCCTTACCAAAAATTCTAAGATGTTCTTGTATGCTTTATCCTCATAGATTATCTTATAGGTTTGTTCCCTAATCTATAATCTATAAATATATCTTCCAATTTTTCTACTAAACTTCCATAATACCAAGTGTAACGCCCCAAACACAAAATCCCAAAGCCGGTGCACTATTTTAATACATTGGCATGATTACAAGGAATCTAATCCTAAAGGACAGAGTAGTTTAGTAGTTTTGGAAAACTAGATACATACATAGGTTCAACATTACAACTTTAAAATAAATATAACATATGAATTTTATTGGGAATATCTATAACTCTAATTTCATCTCTGCAGGTCATTCAAAATAAACTTCTTCATGTCCTGAGAAAATGAGACATAAGAAAGGCATGATCTCATGTAACACCCCAAGATTTTATAGTGTGTTATTTCTTCAAAATAATTCAATAACTTTCACTACACGCAACAACAAGTTCAATCGCACCATGACTTACCAAACAAGCTGTTCAAAAGAGGTTATGAATAGTGTTAACTAAATTTTAAACTTTATATAAGCCTTATAATTTTAGAATCCATATTATGAGTTTCTTAGATATAATGCAAGAACAAATTCATTTTCAGTATTGCACTTTTATCAACTTTTAATAGTGAACCCTTTTAAAATACAATATATTAAACTTTTTGACTAAATGGGGACATCAAAAATTTAAAATGAAACATCCCAAGCTTCCACGGTACGCTTTCTTTGAATAATACAGTAGCGTGTGTTGTACGCAACCTTGAGTTTTAACACACACCACAACTAATCAAACTAGCCGTTATGAATAGTAATACCTACTTTTTGAAATTATATATATTTTATATTTGAAAATGGACTTCATTTTTGGATTCGGAATATCGAATTTAGCCTAAGGTGAAATTTTGGTACATTTCAGATAACTTTCATATTTTGATGAATAGTGAAAATTACTAAAATTTTAATTAAAAACAACTTTTTTAATCAAAATAATTAATAGTGATAAATTATGAATTTGAGTGGTTTTAAAGTATATTTAGAATATATTTTTACCGTTTAATATAATGTTGTTCATTGGACATAATTTTACAATTAAACCGAACATAAACAAGTGTCAATCTTTTGATAGTTATTACCTCTTAAAAACACGCTTTTTGTTTTGACAGCGGGAATTAATTTTAAATTAATTTCTGCCACTTCTGTGTTTTGAATTTAGAAAAATGGATTCCATATTTGGAATCAGGATTTCCAAATTGTGTAAATAGGTAACTTTTATTTTTAGACATTTTGAATAATTACTGTGGTAAATATTTTATTTACCATGGTTAAGGGTAAATCCGGTAAATAAGGGTTAAAAAATAATATTATAATAATACAAAATTACCCTAAAACGTGTCCTAACCTTATTGGTGGACACATACCCGACCATGAGCATCCTTGGGTCAATTTGGGGACCCCTTGGAGCCACTTGTATGTGGTAGGGACACTTTATATTAATAAAGTTAAAATAAAAATAAAAATGGCATAAGCTTACATCTTTTAGAAGAAAAATTTTTACATAGGGTTATACATGTTGGATTTTCGATTATAAATATTCATTAGAAATATAAAAAGCTTTCCTACATAATGATATTTTATTTATAATTTTTAGACATCAAATAATTTAAATTATTAATGACACAATAATGATGCAATGTTTACCTCATTAATAAATCATTTAAATAAATAAGATTATAATGATTAAAATATTATCTAAAACCTGTCTAATTCTTATTGGTTGATGTTATTTAGAATATGAGTCATCTTATCTTCGACCTCAATGATTTTTGGACCATTATAAACCGAATATAATTATATTATAAAGTAATACTTTCACTCTTTCCTAAAGAGCCCCTCTTCTCCCTTATAAAAGGAGACCACTTCTACTCATTCCTCACACCTCTCAAGCCACTTGGCTCGTCCAAACTCTGCCCAACTAAGCTCCTCACATCCCTCTCCTCCTCCTTGAAGCTTCCCCTTAGGCATAAATCATTTCAAGAAGTCCTTTGGTTCCAACCAAAGTGAGTTACCTAAATTAAAGGTAACGATTTCTCTTAAATTATTTTCATTTATTTTGCTTCTCCAACCCCCAAACTCTTTTTATTTCCTTTCTTTTGTAACAACACCAGTATCCTCAATATACTAGTATGTTGTTATAAGAAGGATTCAAACTACACATACACACAACTCCATCTAATGGATGATGAACATAATGTTTCTGTGGATGGCAAACTAACGCCTCACGAAACGATGATTGTTCAAATACATCTTACCGCCTCTCATGGTGGACATTATGATGGCACTGTAATTAAATATGATATTAATGATATATATTTTATATATAAGCTTCTGTAATTCCATTTTATTTCATACCCTTATTCGTTTCATGTTGTATATACATACGATAATTTCATTTGAGGAAGTGCGGACTACCGCCCCCTTAAAATGATATGACTCGTTCATACCACACATGGAACGTATAAAGGATGGTGTTAATGAACTTAAGTAACATGTATAAAATATTATATTATACTGGAATAGTAATATACCTATGTATCATTTTTATTCGATTCTTTTAAAATAAAAATTAAATGGAAGTAGCGTTCGTGCGTACGTACGGACTACCGTCTCCACGAACGCGATGAGATTCATTCTCCATCGTATCCATTCAAGTATGATTATCATTTGATGATTTAAAAATGATGTTTAAGGACTTGATACCATTCTGGATTTGAATAATATACAACTTATCCTTTACAAACATGTCTTACGTAACAAAACATACAAAAGCAAACAAGTAAGTTCACACCCGAAACAGCGATAATACTAAGATATTATTATCAAATCAATATTAAAAGATCATATATGATATCATATTAATGTATATGATTCTTGTATAATTTAATAACAATTATTTAACCATTATACAGGAGGTTAACCTACCCCAACCAAGGAAAAGTACAAGGTAAGGGTTTATTTCACAATCTCTTCATTATCCGAGGTTGTTTATACGTAATAATCTAATGGGATATCTTTATCATCCACATCCATGTTTCTTAAAAATTTATTTCAAAACATTTTTACTATTTACAAGAATATGGGTTAAAGTCATTTATACCCTTGTTTGACTTTTTATAAGAGGTTTATAAAGGAATCTTTCCGTCGTTTTCAAAACAAGGTCCTTTTTAATCTTTTCGACAGAATTGAGGTAAGAATGTTTTTTTTAACTTATACGGCGGGTGCGGTTATTTTACGCCGTTATAAAATCTTCAAAGCTTTCCTTACAAGCTTATAAGAATATTTTCAAAGAAAATGTTTTATTTTATATGGATCTTAAATGATTTCAAAAAAAAAGGAGATATTTCTTTAAAAAGAATTTTGATTTCATCTATGTCAACATCCTTTGAAAAATTTTAAGATTATATGAAGTTGATTTATTATGATACAAAACTTCTATATTGTATTGAAGGTTTTGTGATATGTTTGACTATGGATGTGCTATTTTTATACCATTCATAGTTTATGGTGAAATTATTGACATTTCGTATGCTAGTTTTAATACGAATGTTTATGTTATGTTTAAACCTTTTCATATGGGAATGCATTGGACTTAATAAGTGACGGGTGGAGCCCGTTATAGCTCCTCGATGCATCGGTAGGTCTCATGAGACAAACTAGTGTCTTGGCACAAGGCCTTGACAAAATCTTATTTGTAGTCTTGGCACGAGGCCTTGACTATGTGGTTATGATAGTCTGGCATTATGCATTCCAACATTATGAAAGTGGTTATTGATTTTTGCATGTGATTATTCGATTAGTAGAATATCCATGTGAATAAGTAAATGGCATTATTTCATTTTACTTTTTCCATACTATGTTGAAGTTCAAGTTTAAAAGGCTTTTGTTTTAGTAATGCATTGCCTTAAATGTTTATTCTTATTTATGAAAGTTTCCGCTATATTGTTATCTTTACTGGGCATTTGAGCTCACCCCTTTTCTATGTTTTATTTTTTCCCAGGAAGTGAAGAAGTAAGTTATGAATGACCTACAGGGATATTATGTGGGGATATGAGTGTGGATTATGGAGACAATTTGTTGTTGTAGTAGTTTTTCGTTTAATGATGTAATGTAAAACTTATGAATATATCTAGTGTTTCCAAGGCTACTAAACCAATCGGTCTTTCGAGATTTGATCTTTCTTGTGATCATGCCAATGTTATGTAATAATTCACCGACTCTGGGTAACTAGGGTCGGGGCGTTACAGTTGGTATCAGAGGAAGTTTAGTACAAACCTTGGAAGCTAGATTTAGATAAACTCTGATTAGAGCACGTAGGCCTAAGATGAACTTTGAGGATTAGTATAGAAGAACTTCCTAGAATTTTGGTATTGTAGAGATTTTGTGAGTTTTCTGAGCAATACATCCCTGTCTGGATACGAGCAGGTAGAGGCGGCTCTGGCACAGATGTACCTAGGGGTAAAACCCGAAAACACCGCTTTGAGCTAGACTCGAACGGGAACTGGTGCACGACAACGGGCCTTGCTGCACTCTTGGTTACGACACTCCCGGGGGATATGCTTAGGATAACTCTCATTTTCTTTACAAATCATTATGAAGGGTTTATGAGTATATACTTCCTCAAAGAAAACATTTTTATGATTATGGATTATATCCATAAATAGTTCAATTTATGTTAAGTGTTTTATAAGTATGGGATTATGTATTTTGATTCATAAACTGATCTAGTGTATGCCATTGTTTAGAAATGGGGCCCAGTAGAAGGAATTAGAACTCCAGAAATGCACATGATCCAAAGAGAAGGAAGGATCATATCTTTCATGGTCTTAAGCTAGAATTTATAAAAGAAATAGTCTCCCATGTATTATCATCATATGAAGAAATAATATCATGTGTTGATAAGATAAGTAAAGAGTTTACTGAGTCCTATGGCTTTGAAGGGAAACCAGAGAAGAAAAGGGTGGAAGAGAGAAAGATGGATAAAGGGAAGAGGAAAAAGAAGAATTTTCCCATATGTGGTAACTGTGGAAAGAAACACCCTGGAACTTGCCTGAAAGGAATGAGAGTTTGTTATAAGTGTGGAGGAAAAGGGCACAAAGTACGTGACTGCAAGGGTAAGAAAATGGTTTCAAATGTACAATGCTTCATTTGCAAGGAGTTTGGACACTATGAAAACCTATGTCCCAGTCATCAGAATATGCCGCAAATGATGTTATTGGATAATAATCAAGTTATGATACTACCACAGATGAAGAGGAATGATTAGAGTTCTTATGTTGATTATGTCAATTGAGTGTTGTATCAACAATGTACTTGTTATAATAATTATGGAGTATACAAGGATTGTACTGTAGTAATATTTCATTAAGGACTTGAGATTGTGTGGAACAAAGAAAAGTGATTCAATAGCAGGATAAATTTTTGGAAAATATATGGTTGAGAGAAAGATAAACCATAATATGGTTCTGATACCGAGTTAGTGATTTTAGAATAATACTTGATTGATTTGGATAAATTATGTTGGATATTCTTGACTACCTTGAAACTGATTAATGATTTGTATATTCCATAATTTTTTTGGAGTTTAAAACATTTTTGGATTGATGAAGTATATCCAGCATTCTATATGGAATAGGGAAGCATGAATGTAATCAATAAGGAATATGGTAATTCAAGATGTTTCAGTTTATTAAAAGAATACAAGATGAAGGTATTCATATGCTATTACGGGGTAAAAAGGATCTATATTATGTTTACCTTCCTTATAAATGTTGGACTGTGAGTTTGGACAGAAGTATTTTGGATAGTTCTAGTTTGGATTATTTTGGATTACCATAAAAGGACAACCCGGAGGTCGGGCGGCAACCCGTCGCGTCCGGCAAGGCTGCGAGACTTGAACCCGCAACCGAAGGGCGACAAGGGTGTATCACCTACCACTGGCCCACGAGATGTCCTGGATTAAATAATGTTGTTTTTTTTTAAAGATCTGGTAGATGAATTATAAATTCGTTTATTTTGGAACCCTGTACGAATAGTATAAATAGAATTTTTTTATGAGTGAAAGATGAGTTTGTGGTAGAAATTTATTAAGTAAGTATATCTCCTTATGATCTTAGCCAATCTCATAAATAAATTCCTCAACATTAAGAAAAGGAACTTAGAACAAAAATGTTCTCCTAGATGGTACCTTAAATCATCACTAATTTAGGGCTTTGGGATTGTTGGCCTTTTCATAGCCATGTTCTCTACCACTCTCCATCAGATAATTGATGGTTAGATTTCTCTTCCATATCCATATTTTCCTACATGGAACCCTAGTATGTGTTATTTTCGGTAATCTTCATACTTTCCACTCTTTATTTTAAATAGAGGCCTCCTAAATTCATTTTTCGATGTGGGATTTCAACTAAGATATTTTGAAACGTCAAAAATGTGTTATCCTAATACCCTATGTTTTGTTGAACCGATGGTATTTAAAATCATCATAGATTGATGAATTTAAGGACCTAAATTTTACACGTGTTTGTGATTGATGACCTCAATCACCACCTATAAATATTTACGTTTTTCCTCCAATTATATGTCTCTAATTGCCACCAACGTTCTCCTAATCGAGATCATAATTTGGTGGTGACCCTTTCATTTCTCTTTTCCTCATATTAAGACTAAATTTTAGTAACCCAATTTCCGATGTGGGTTTTCCCACAAATATATTTTTTATTTTCAACCTTTTATTTTCGAAGAACAATTTCAAATTACGAGGACGCAATTTATTGAAGGAGGGGAGAATGTAACACCCCAAGATTTTATAGTGTGTTATTTCTTCAAAATAATTCAATAACTTTCACTACACGCAACAACAAGTTCAATCGCACCATGACTTACCAAACAATCTGTTCAAAAGAGGTTATGAATAGTGTAGACTAAATTTTAAACTTTATATAATCCTTATAATTTTAGAATCCATATTATGAGTTTCTTAGATATAATGCAAGAACAAATTCATTTTCAGTATTGCACTTTTATCAACTTTTAATAGTGAACCCTTTTTAAATACAATATATTAAACTTTTTGACTAAATGGGGACATCAAAAATTTAAAATGAAACATCCCAAGCTTCCACGGTACGCTTTCTTTGATTAATACAGTAGCGTGTGTTGTACGCAACCTTGAGTTTTAACACACACCACAACTAATCAAACTAGCCGTTATGAATAGTAATACCTACTTTTTGAAATTATATATATTTTATATTTAAAAATGGACTTCATTTTTGGATTCGGAATATCGAATTTAGCCTAAGGTGAAATTTTGGTACATTTCGGATAACTTTCATATTTTGATGAATAGTGAAAATTACTAAAATTTTAATTAAAAACAACTTTTTTAATCAAAATAATTAATAGTGATAAATTATGAATTTGAGTGGTTTTAAAGTATATTTAGAATATATTTTTACCGTTTAATATAATGTTGTTCATTGGACATAATTTTACAATTAAATCGAACATAAACAAGTGTCAATCTTTTGATAGTTATTACCTCTTAAAAACACGCTTTTTGTTTTGACAGCGGGAATTAATTTTAAATTAATTTCTGCCACTTCTGTGTTTTGAATTTAGAAAAATGGATTCCATATTTGGAATCAGGATGTCCAAATTGTGTAAATAGGTAACTTTTATTTTTAGACATTTTGAATAATTACTGTGGTAAATATTTTATTTACCATGGTTAAGGGTAAATCCGGTAAATAAGGGTTAAAAAATAATATTATAATAATACAAAATTACCCTAAAACGTGTCCTAACCTTATTGGTGGACACATACCCGACCATGAGCATCCTTGGGTCAATTTGGGGACCCCTTGGAGCCACTTGTATGTGGTAGGGACACTTTATATTAATAAAGTTAAAATAAAAATAAAAATGGCATAAGCTTACATCTTTTAGAAGAACAATTTTTACATAGGATTATACATGTTGGATTTTCGATTATAAATATTCATTAGAAAGCTAAAAATATTTCCTACATAATGATATTTTATTTATAATTTTTAGACATCAAATAATTTAAATTATTAATGACACAATAATGATGCAATGTTTACCTCATTAATAAATCATTTAAATAAATAAGATTATAATGATTAAAATATTATCTAAAACCTGTCTAATTCTTATTGGTTGATGTTATTTAGAATATGAGTCATCTTATCTTCGACCTCAATGATTTTTGGACCATTATAAACCGAATATAATTATATTATAAAGTAATACTTTAACTCTTTCCTAAAGAGCCCCTCTTCTCCCTTATAAAAGGAGACCACTTCTACTCATTCCTCACACCTCTCAAGCCACTTGGATCGTCCAAACTCTGCCCAACTAAGCTCCCCACATCCCTCTCCTCCTCCTTGAAGCTTCCCCTTAGGCATAAAGCATTTCAAGAAGTCCTTTGGTTCCAACCAAAGTGAGTTACCTAAATTAAAGGTAACGATTTCTCTTAAATTATTTTCATTTATTTTGCTTCTCCAACCCCCAAACTCTTTTTATTTCCTTTCTTTTGTAACAACACCAGTATACTCAATATACTAGTATGTTGTTATAAGAAGTATTCAAACTACACATACACACAACTCCATCTAATGGATGATGAACATAATGTTTCTGTGGATGGCAAACTAACGCCTCACGAAACGATGATTGTTCAAATACATCTTACCGCCTCTCATGGTGGCCATTATGATGGCACTGTAATTAAATATGATATTAATGATATATATTTTATATATAAGCTTCTGTAATTCCATTTTATTTCATACCCTTATTCGTTTCATGTTGTATATACATACGATAATTTCATTTGAGGAAGTGCGGACTACCGCCCCCTTAAAATGATATGACTCGTTCATACCACACATGGAACGTATAAAGGATGGTGTTAATGAACTTAAGTAACATGTATAAAATATTATATTATACTGGAATAGTAATATACCTATGTATCATTTGTATTCGATTCTTTTAAAATAAAAATTAAATGGAAGTAGCGTTCGTGCGTACGTACGGACTACCGTCTCCACAAACGCGATGAGATTCATTCTCCATCGTATCCATTCAAGTATAATTATCATTTGATGATTTAAAAATGATGTTTAAGGACTTGATACCATTCTGGATTTGAATAATATACAACTTATCCTTTACAAACATGTCTTACGTAACAAAACATACAAAAGCAAACAAGTAAGTTCACACCCGAAACAGCGATGATACTAAGATATTATTATCAAATCAATATTAAAAGATCATATATGATATCATATTAATGTATATGATTCTTGTATAATTTAATAACAATTATTTCACCATTATACAGGAGGTTAACCTACCCCAACCAAGGAAAAGTACAAGGTAAGGGTTTGTTTCACAATCTCTTCATTATCCGAGGTTGTTTATACGTAATAATCTAATGGGATATCTTTATCATCCACATCCATGTTTCTTAAAAATGTATTTCAAAACATTTTTACTATTTACAAGAATATGGGTTAAAGTCATTTATACCCTTGTTTGACTTTTTATAAGAGGTTTATAAAGGAATCTTTCCGTCGTTTTCAAAACAAGGTCCTTTTTAATCTTTTCGACAGAATTGAGGTAAGAATGTTTTTTTTAACTTATACGGCGGGTGCGGTTATTTTACGCCGTTATAAAATCTTCAAAGCTTTCCTTACAAGCTTATAAGAATATTTTCAAAGAAAATTTTTTATTTTATATGGATCTTAAATGATTTCAAAATAAAAGGAGATATTTCTTTAAAAAGAATTTTGATTTCATCTATGTCAACATCCTTTGATAAATTTTAAGATTATTTGAAGTTGATTTATTATGATACAAAACTTCTATATTGTATTGAAGGTTTTGTGATATGTTTGACTATGGATGTGATATTTTTATACCATTCATAGTTTATGGTGAAATTATTGACATTTCGTATGCTAGTTTTAATACGAATGTTTATGTTATGTTTAAACCTTTTCATATGGGAATGCATTGGACTTAATAAGTGACGGGTGGAGCCTGCTATAGCTCCTCGATGCATCGGTAGGTCTCATGAGACAAACTAGTGTCTTGGAACAAGGCCTTGACAAAATCTTATTTGTAGTCTTGGCACGAGGCCTTGACTATGTGGTTATGATAGTCTGGCATTATGCATTCCAACATTATGAAAGTGGTTATTGATTTTTGCATGTGATTATTCGATTAGTAGAATATCCATGTGAATAAGTAAATGGCATTATTTCATTTTACTTTTGCCATACTATGTTGAAGTTCAAGTTTAAAAGGCTTTTGTTTTAGTAATGCATTGCCTTAAATGTTTATTCTTATTTATGAAAGTTTCCGCTATATTGTTATCCTTACTGGGCATTTGAGCTCACCCCTTTTCTATGTTTTATTTTTTCCCAGGAAGTGAAGAAGTAAGTTATGAATGACCTACAGGGATATTATGTGGGGATATGAGTGTGGATTATGGAGACAATTTGTTGTAGTAGTAGTTTTTCGTTTAATGATGTAATGTAAAACTTATGAATATATCTAGTGTTTCCAAGGCTACTAAACCAATCGGTCTTTCGAGATTTGATCTTTCTTGTGATCATGCCAATGTTATGTAATAATGCACCGACTCTGGGTAACTAGGGTCGGGGCGTTACATCTCATATACTCAGTTAGGGTAATAAATAGAGCAGAATATATCATAAACATAAACATTATTCATGGTGAATAACTAAAAACATGTTCCTTAAAAAAAAACTGGAACACATTATGGAAAGAATATAAGCTGAGTAAATAATACCATTATAAAACATAACCATGGGTATTCTACTAGTCGAATGACCATATTAACTATGAATTTCTAGCTTCATAATGAGTTAAATTCATATTTTGGACATTCTAAAACATATCATTAAGGCCTCATGAAAAGACCATAAATAATCATTTTGTCAAGGCCTCGTGTCAAGACCATAGTTTGTCTCAAGATACCTACCGATGTACCAAGGGGCTATAGTGGGCTCTACCTGACACTAACTAAGTCCAATTAATTCCTCATATGAACATGGGTAAACATAAATAATATACACATTCATATATAAACTAACATATGAAATGTAAATAACTTTCCCTAATCATTAAGAATAAACACTAACCATTTGGAGTAAATTGGTGAATGGTTTTAAGATAGCACATACATAACCAAACTAATCATAAACCATTCAAATAAATATAGTCGATGATATCATAGGAGATAAAACTCAATGAAGTAAAAGATTCAATAAAGGATGTTGACATAGATGAAGATACTTTTAAATGATACCATTGAAAATCCTTGAGTAGAAAATCCTTAAATATTATGAAGTGTCTCATACCACCATGAAGCATTCAAATAATAATCCCTTATAATATCATGAGAATAATGAGACTCTTTATATGATATACCAAGGGTTAGTATATACACTAAAATAAATAATTAAGTGGTGAGAAAGGCATATATCTCATAAAAGTTAAAGTGAGATGAGAAAAATTATTTTTACTTTGGAAAGAAGAGTTCTTTTGGACAATCATTTTTATTTGTTGTGAAATCATATTATAAAGACGTACATCCCATAAAATAAAATATAATTTTATTGAGATAATATTTTAGGCTTAAATAAAGTATTATTGAGGTGAAATCATTTAAAAATAGTTTCTAAAGAATCCTTAGAAATAAAACATTTTAGTATGGTTTAAGGAAGATATTAAAATATTTTAAGGCGCAAAGGCATGTTTGCTTTCATAAAACCATAATTGAACCAAAATATCTTTTTCATGTTAAAATTTTTTATTTTATAAATATAAATACGTCTTAAAATAGATTATAGAGTGAACTTCAAAATAGGTAAGAATTCGAGAAGTTCCTTGAATCGAGCCTGTATTTCCAGAAGAATTTTTGAAAGATCCATTTAAAACATATAACTCCATATAAAATAAATAAGGAATATGATTAGTAAAAATATATAGAACATTCATATAGAATTTATGATGATTAAATAATAATAAATAATAATTTCATTGAGGTGAGTAGAGAATAAGAGCAACCTGAATGAAAATGGAGGTTCGGGTAGAAAATACTTAAAATAGTGTAATCAATTGAATTGTATTACACAAATTTAATAATCATAAATGATACATTTAATATCATGAAAATAAATAGATTCATGATATGAAACATCAATAGGTAGTATACATACACCATACACAAGTAGTAGTAGTAAATACAGAATATCTCACAAAAATGCAAGTGAGATGAAGAAACCCCTTACCTTAAGTTCGATGGTGTTCTTCAATTGGTCTTAGTGGCCTAGATAACCAAATTAAATTCATTAATTAATATTTAAATAATATATTCTACATGTAGTTTATTTATTATAACCTTATTAACTTCATTCATGGAATTTTTTGATGTGTTAAGAGGTTCAATTTCATTGTTCGAGTCTGTTTGTTTCATGATCGGTATACTAATATACATGGATAGAGAATCATGTAAAATGAGGATGGTTGTCTAGAATTGAAGTTATATGTTATTAGTTAACATCAATAAGTTTATATGGTTTTAAATTTCATTTGGTTACTTGGATTGAATATGAATTGTTATATAAATTATTTAATGATAAGTGTTTGGGTTAATTGGCGGTTTTTGAACATAATGAACTCATTTTGCATTATAAATCAAAACCATGTGTAAAAAAATATTACAGAACCATATATGAGAAATAATACATATATTATAGTCTGGTTCAACCATAACAATGGTTTCATGACCATAATTGAATACAGTAATAAAAATTTAAAACCCATTATCCTTGAATGTGGTAAATTAGCACATCTAGAGTGGTGTTTTCATTTTTAGTTTAAAAGAATGGGAAAGGAGAGATGATGAAGAATTGTTCCTTTATCATGAAAAAATTATAGTAAATGTAAGTTACTAGATTTATCACAAAAATTGGATAAAAGTATATGAGTAAATAAAAATAAATGAATGAAACTTGAAAATAAAAGAAAATTTGAGAGATACCTTAAGAAAATTCAGCAGCCTAATGGCATCACTTAAAATTTTATAAAATATTTTGATGAAAGAAAAATGGGTCTTTCATCATTATTACATAACACAGATAGTATGGGGGATATGGAATGACATATCCTAACATAATCCAATTGAAATTAAAAATTATAACAAAAAATGAAACCGACATAAAAGCAATGAGATTATAATGGGTGTAGCCGAGTTAGGGTTTCCCCTTATCATCGTTGTCCTCTTATCCTTCCTGTGTTGGCTGAGGATCCTTCCTTTAGTGATTCTTCATGGTTTGATCATGGTGCATGGATCCTCTATCTTCAGTGACATTGAGGGTTCAAGATCTAGTTTTGATTTCTCTTCATCTTGCATCTCAGTTGATGTTTCGTTCTCATCTCTGTTCTATGCTCATTGGAGCTCCAACCATATTCATTTCTCTTTTTCTTTCATGGTTTGATGGAAAGACCTCGATAGCGGCCTTCGTGCTGGGTTGTTTCATGGATCTTCCTTGGTGGTCTTCTCTCATCTCGGTAGCATTTCTTCATTCCTTGGTGGTGCGGTATTGCTTCCCCTTCCCTATAGATTCCAGGTGTTCCTTCAGGTGTTCTCTGTTGTGGTGGGTGTTGTTCTTTTTCATTTGCAGCATTGAAGTTCATCGAGGGTTTGTGGGCTAGATCATTTCATGGCGACTCGGTGTGGTTGAGATCCTACATTTCATGGTCAGATAGTTTTCTTCCTTGGTCTCTATTTTATAGAGTGCTTTGGGTGGATTGTAGTGACCATCTTGAGTGGGTTTGCTGGCGGCGATGGGCTTTGTAGGTTTGGACTGGTTTGTTTTATGGCGGGGTCTCCTCCTGGTATCGTCTGGAGTATGGGAAGCCTATCTAGCAGTGATGGTTTGATTACCTTGAATTGCTGACATCATGAATTGTAATTGGTTATTGGATTTCATTGGTTGATTTGGAATGGTGATAGTTGTTTTCTTGAATTGTTTGTTTTTATAAGGTGGGAAGTTTGTGATACTGGACTCGACTTCATGAATTGACTCCAGATGAGGTTTCAGAGATGGAGGTTCATCTTTGTAGTGTTTTTTGGATTTGGTTGTTTGAGAGGGTATGTCTCTAGCCATTGGATCGGGCCTAATATTTGACTCAGGGCACTTACTTGCTGAATTACCTTGCAACGGTGAAGATCTTCTTCATGTTCAAATGTTGGGGAGGAGCAGTTCAATGATGTCATCCTAGTTTTTACTCTTTCTTCCTTAGAGTTTGATTGTCCTATGACTATGATTTAATTGTTTTTCCACCCCCTTTATCCCTTAAAACGGGGCCTTATCATATAATAAAAAAATTAAGGCCTTCGGGTCATTGGATGGATAAATCTTGAAAAAGAAAAGGGTGGTAAATTCCCTTACCTTGTAAAGCAACTCCTAAAACATTAAGGTTGGGACCTTGGAGGATTGAGTACACCTTGAGATGACTCCTAGGGAGGTAAAACTACCATATATTTGAGTATTATGAATTTGGAATGAAATAAAATAAAGTAATTAGTTGGTATTTATAGTAAATGAGAGGGAGTTTTTATTAATTTCAAAGGACACCTCGTTAGTAGTTTTTGCAAAACCATGGGCTTTCTCGTGGTATTTACCCATGGTATTAACCACTTGAGACAAATCATGTCATATTTTATGGTAAAAAATTCAACCATAATTTTATATTAATTATTAAATAATTATGGTGTCATTAAACATATCGAAAACTCAAAACTGTATTTTTACTATTCACGAAAAAATCAAGTATGTTAGAAAAATCCAAAAAATCCCCCCAACTATTTATAGACATGTAGAATTCAAAATTGAAATCCATTTTTGAAAAATAAATTTATAAATATTTTTAATTTAATTTTTAAATAAAATCATAATTTATTCCAAAAAAAACTTTAAAACTATAAATTGTTTTATAACACCTTAGAAATTAATCAAGGTCCCATAAAATTATCTTATAACCAAAATAAAATAAAGTAACAATTAATTATTACATTTTATGGAAATAAATTTCCATTTAAAATTATTAAATTAATCATAAAATTGTAATTAAAATATTTATGACATTTACACTACGATCATTTTTTTCACTTATATGATGTCTAAATTTTATTATACATTCAAGGGTGAGGTTTCTTTTTTTTGTCAAATTTACTATTCATTACTATTCATAAGGGTATGTTACTATTCATAAAAAATTATGTTTTACTTATTAGACTCTAAATGTCATACTGAACGCAATCATGTATGTTAATTCTTTCAAAATTAAAATTTTAGAAGTGGAAAATTTATGTTTATTGGTTAGGTTATAATAAAGTGTTGGTTTGTAGAGACTCGTTGTTTCATACATTCTACATTAAATCTATTTGTAAATTCTTAGGGTGTTAAAACTACCACCTCACGAAGTGATGTGATTCATTCAATCGTTACATGGAATGTTTTATGGATTATTTTAATAATCATATGTGACAAATATATGAAATAAAAATGAATTTGGAATGATAATATATTATATACTTTTCATTCCTTCAATCCAACAAGGAAAATAAATCAACGTTCATGTATACGTATGACCTACCGTCTCCCTGAACGATGTATTTAATTTTCAATTTCTATATTTTATAGATTATTATAAAAAATATATACTGAAAATATGTAATATTTATATCATGGTAATAATTCTTGAGATTATGAAATCATTTTCAATGTAATAGGATGAAAAATATGACATATCGAAATAAATATGGAAAACAAAGCGGTTATTACCCCCCCCCCCCCCGAATGGCCCGAAGGACTTCTTTTTTATTTATTTTTGATAACCCCCATTTCAAGAGATGATGGGGAACCATTACAAGGCCCATAGGATCAGAGATTACAAGGATCGTAGGCTTATAAGATTACATGACCCAAAGGTCTTAGGGAATTCAACCAGACTATCTACAAGGAACTGCCCCTCCCCAGCATCTGCATTGTGATTGTAGCTCTCCACCTTCGCATGGTCGTCTGGATAGGCTTCCCGTGAAATAAAAGGCTAGTTCTGGTGGCATAGTCATACCCTCTCTTTCTGAAAATCCATTTGGCTCTACTTAGGTGAGTACACCTACTCTGAATCCTCTTCTGGGGCTGCTCCTTTTTTGTAGAGTCTGTCTAGGGCAACTACATGTGGCCTGAAGGCCTTGAGGTGGCCCGAAGGCCTTGAGGTGGCCCGAAGGCCTTAATGGTGGCCCGAAATCCCTACTGACCCGAAGTCCTGGGTGGCATGAAATCTTTAAGGACTCCAAGCCCAAATCGATGGCCCAAGGTGAATAGTTCCATGTGCTACAGTACCTAACAGTACCTGCTACAGTGCCTACTACAGTACCGCACATTATACAGTTATGCTACAGTACTAATACAGAACCGCTATAGTACCAGAAATATACCTCTACCTAGTTTTTAACCTGGGTCTCGTGGATGCACTTAAGGATACCTCACCAACTGGGTTGAGGCTCATGTGCCAAAGCAGTTATTACCCAAAACAAAACATTAACAATGAATTGTAAATAAAATGGTAATAAAATGACATAATAAAATAATGTATGGTACGAAATAAATGAATATGGTAATAACATAGATTTATAATAAGCATATATTTATTATACAGGTGTATTGAATGAGTACAACATATGTCAAGACTAAAGGTAAGATATTTCCTTCTTACTTTTATTTTTCATGAGACAGACGCCATATTCATCATCTATTTATTATATGTTGTGATTATAATATAAATGTATGTATGTTATGATTCATCCATAGAGGATTATTTGGATTTACATATCCATATGAGGATCTTCATTTCATGGTATTTGTAGATAAAATGTTACCAAGGCGGTAAAGAGATTTTTGTGTCAATTTTCATTCTCTAAGAAAAACGTTATGTTATGCACCATATTCTTTTATGAGGTGTATTTACAACCCCATTTACATTTAATATCATGAATTTAATCATCCTCGTAATATTTTTAGTTTCATTTTATGTTATTCGTTCATGGGGTTCATCATTCATGGTTACCAATGTGATAAGAGATTATTGTTATAATCTCACCATTTATCAGGATTGTTTTATAACTATGCATCCCTTGATGAAATATTATGATCTGTATCTCAAGAATTATCATGAATTTATATCTCCTATTGTTACTCAGAATATGATCAAGTAATGGTACCATTTTTCCTCAGTTGTTTACTTAAGATAATTAAGAAAATGTTTTTAGTAAAATCTGATATTATTTCTCTTATATGGGAAATCCTTTTTCATTCAAAACCATGTTTTATAAAAATATTTTCAATAGTTTTTTAACCCATTAAATATTATTTTATAAATAAATTTTTACCCATATTTTAATTTAAAAAATCAATGGAATCATCTTTTCATTTTTCAATCAACAACCTCAATAAAAAATTTACAATGCAATAGGAATGCACGTTCAACTTGTAAATCATATATGTAATTAACTACCATAGTGAATATCATTTAATTGAATATTCCTTTGAAATATTAAAATGTAATTTTTAAATAAAATGTTTTTCCAAATATTCTAGAATCTTTTTTAATGATTTTTTCATAGAAAATGGTTTACAAAAAAATGATTTATGTTTTAAAAATAATTTTTAAAAGTAGATATGAAATTTTCCTCATGAAATATTCTAAATTATATTTAAAAAGTATTTTCCATCTAAGATGACATCAGTTGGTCTTACTTATTCCTTGTTAGGTATATGATACAAGGGTAACATTTCTATTCTTTCTCTTAATGGTTTATGTTTTGATCTAATGATGTTTATAAAGCATGTTTATCTTCCACATGTAATATAATTATGAAACTTGCTTCTTTTCATGGGTTAGGATATGATGAAATGAATATGAAACCTATCACTTTTATATAGGTTGTAAAATGATTAAATGTTTATATTTCCCATTTCATTTCATGGTTTATGATATGATGAATGTTTTTGATCTTGTGGAATACATAAGTATGATTTAATTATGTGAAGGGTGGGACCTATATCTCCCTATAATGAATTGAGTTAATATTTATATATATCATGAGATAGATATGGATTCAAATGGGAGCGATCTCAATATATTAGTATAGGTATGGCTCGAGGAGTGAACTTGGTATAGTTATATAGTGTTGGAGTGAGGAGTGAACTCAGTATAGTAAAGGAATTTTTCCACTATGATGTCCTTGACTATAGCGACCCGGATTTTTCTTACATTACTATTAAATCATTTCAAAGATAAACAACATAATAGTATTACACAAAGAGTATACAAAGGCTTAGTGTCTTGGGAAAACTAGGACCACACATAACAAATACAACATCTAGCATAAACATTTATTTAATTTCTTCTTCTCTAGCTTCTTATTGGCACTTGTCCTCTCCTTAGTACATGAAGCCACATGAGGATATACATAAAAAGGGGTGAGCTAGAAGCCCAGTAATAGGATAGATAAGAACAATATATCATGGGGTGAGCATAATCATAACATAGGCAAAATATCATGAACATGAGAGGAGAATAAATAAAAGACTTGAAATGTGGCAAAGCATAAAAATGAAACATCATGTCTTAGTGGTTAACTACCACACATACTTGTGAACCAAGATAAAATCTTTTTCACACATAATTTCACATTTACTCATAAGATTCATAACTTTTCCCAATTCATTGGAGTGCTGTATAATTCTGGGCGCACCCGTCACTTTGAAACATTCATAATTGCGCTATATAATTCTGGGTGCACCCGTCACATCATACCATTATCATTATCATGCTTTAAACATGGAAAATAAATCAAAATTGAACATAAATAAACCATTTTAAGGAATGGTTTTCATCTCATAAGAATACATTCATAAGTTTTGGGTTCCCAAAAGAAAGAGGGAACAATATACTTGATACAAGAACCATCAACCATGAATGAGAGGTAAAAGTTGAGTTCTTAAGAGAAGAGTTCTTTCGGAAAACATTTGGATTGACATAAACTTAATTAGAAAATATGTATATCCCAGAAAATTAAATACAATGATGAACAAATGATCTTTAAAATTTTACCATATCCAAAATGGATTGAAAGAGGTAGAACCCGAAGGATGAAAGTTGGGTTCAAGAATTTCTCCTTACCTTGTACCCGAATGCTTACTTCTATTTAATGTACTGTATAATGAAATTATATTGATTAATTAGAAATCCAGAACCTTTTTTACATTAATATGGTTAATTATGGTTTCATTAAGTGATTTTATGTGCCTTTTGATGAGTTATATAGTTTAAAAACATTATTCAGGAATGATTGTTTTTATGGTTTTCTTGAGTGGTTCACTTGTATTCTTGAATTGATGTTTGGGTAGAACATGGGTAAACATCCAGGATTGATATTACATGTTAATGATGATATTAAATCAGTTTTAATGATCTTATAATGAATCAAATTAGATCCATTTGGATGAATCATTAGATAATATTTAAATGATGATTATTTGGTTTAATTTGGGCAGTTTTTCAATCATAATGAACTTGTTTTATTTTGTCACTTATCAATATGATCATAAGTTAGTTATAGATATTTAAATAGGAGATAATACATACAAAATTTTCTAGTTAAACCATTAAAATGGTTTCATGACCAGATCCTAAGGTATAAATGGAAGAATAAAGCTTGTTGTTCTTGAAGGTGATAAATTAACACCTCACAAACAATGTTCTCTTTAATAAAATAAAAGGAAGAGGTAAAGGGGGTTGGATGATATAATATACAATTAGAATCATAAAATTAAATTATATGTATAATACTGGAGTTAAAATACAATTTTGATGAAGATAGGTGGGGAGAGATCAAGAAATGAACTTGAACTTGAAAGGAAATTAAAGGAGAAGAGGGAGGGAAATTACCTCTTGAATCCTTCTCTTGAGAACCTCCTTAAGGGCCTAAGATTGGTCTTTTGATGAGACCAGAAGCTCTTTGACGTGGGGGAGGGGATAGGGAAGGTGTTTGGGTAGAGTTTAGAGAAGTCTTGGAGCTTGAGAGGTGTGAGGAAATGAGGGTGTGAAGGGTAGCTTTTATAGTGGAGGGGAGAGGGGTTTCCTTAATATAAAATTAATTAGTTTATTATTTCCCCACAAGACAAGTAATAGTGAGTCTTTAATGACCAAGAATAGTAATTTTATAATTTAATCCCGAACCAAGTGGGCTTACATCATCAGAACATCACACATGACCCTATAATTAGTTTATTTAGCTTATTTTGTAAATTACGGTATTTCACTATTCATCAAAAATTCATGTATCTCAGAAAAATCCCAAAAAGTTACCACAACCATTTTTCGACATGTAGAATCCAAAAATGAAGTCCATTTTTCAAAAATAATTTTCTAAATATTATTAATTTAATATTTAATTAAAATCATAATTTACTTAAAAAACAGTTTTTAAGATTAAAACTGATTTTATAGTGCTTTCAAAAATTACGTAGGGTCTTATAAAATTATCTAAAAACTATAATACATTGATTTGATAAATAATTAATACATTTTAATAATATAAATTTTCCTTTAAATTAATTAATTCATTATAATTAATTATTTATGACTTACAAAATTCCAAAACATTTACTAAGGTCAAATTTTCACATTCTAAGATGTCTAAATCTTATTTAATTATTCAAGGGTAAGGTTACTCTTATGTTGGATGATTTAATATTCATAAGGGTCATATTACTATTCATAAGGGTACTTTACTATTCCTAAGGGTACATTACTATTCACTGAAAATTATTTTTGTTTCATTAGACTCCAAAAATCATCTTGAACACAACCGTGTATGTTGGATTTTCAAAATTTCAAACATAGGAGTGAAATACTTATGTTTAAAGGTCACTTATCACTTAGTAGTTCATTATTTTGTGTTTTTATGACATAAATATAATAAGGGAATATTCCATTTAAAAACATTGGGTCGTTACATTCTTCCCCCCTTAAGGAATTTCGCCCCCGAAATTTCACTTTACACAAACAGGTGAGGGTACTTATCCTTCATTTCCTCTTCTAGTTCCCAAATTTCTTCATCAAACATATGGTTCCTCCACAACACTTTGACAAGATGGGTTTTCTTGTTGAGTAGAACCTTATCTCTCCGATCCAGAATCTTTACTAGTTGTTCCTCACAGGAGAGATCATCTTCCAGCTGCACCATCTCTGAGTTTAGTACATGTGAGGGGTCTGGTATGTACTTCCTCAGTAGTGACACATGAAACACATCATAAACTTGATCCATATTCGTTGGAAGTGCAAGACGATAGGCCACGACTCCTATGCAGTCAAGGATCTCAAATGGTCCAATATACCTTGGGCTTAGCTTCCCTTTCTTCCCGAATCGCATGACTCTCTTCCAGGGAGATATTCGAAGGAAGACTTTATCTCCAACGTCGAACTTCAAATCCCTTTGACGGTTGTCAGCATAGCTCTTTTGCCGACATTGAGCATATTTGATGTGTTTTTGGATGACTTGAACCTTCTCTGTCATCTCTTGAACAAGATTGGGTCCAAGGAGCTTTCTTTCTCCAACTTCATCCCAACAGGTTGGAGTTCTACATCGCTTTCCATATAGAGCTTCATATGGAGCCATCTGAATACTCGAGTGGAAGATTTTTTTGTATGAGAACTCAACCAATGGGAGATACTGATCCCAACGACCTTTTAATTCAAGAGAGTAGGCTCTTAGCATATCTTCAAGCATCTGAATAGTCCTTTCAGACTGGCCATCAGTTTGGAGATGATAGGTCATGCTGAAATTTAATTCAGTACTCAAATCATGTTGAAGGCTCCTCCAGAATTTAGATTTGAACCTTGGATCATGGTCATAGACAATTGATAGTGGAACACCATGCAGTCTCACCACTTCCTTAACATATATATTTGCAAGTTGTTCAAGCAAGAGGTCTTCTCAAATAGCAATAAAATGGGCAGTCTTGGTGAGTCTGTCAACCACAACCCATATCGCATTATTTCCTTTTGACGTCTTCGGGAGACCTGTGAAAAAGTCCATAGTAACATTTTCCCATTTCCACATGGGTATAGGCAATGGATGCATCATACCTTTTAACTTTTGTCACTTAGCTTTAACTTACTGACATACCAAGCACCTTGATATATATTCCACAATCTCCTTCTTCATGTTATCCCACCAGAAGTGTTCTCAGATATCACAATACATCTTGGTACTCCCAGGATGGGTAGATAAAGTTGAGCTATGGGCATTATCCAATAGATCCTTCTTTATCCCGGGTGATGAAGGCACACAAAGCCGCGTTCAAAACTGAATCACACCATCATCGTCGATATGGAAATCATGCAGCTTCCTTTCCTTTACTGCATTCACCCTCTTTTGTATCTCCACATCATCCCTTTGTGTTTCCTTAATCTTATCCTAGATGGATGGTTGTGGAATCATTTGGGCAAGGTAGTATGTATCCTCTTCCATTATGATTTCCAAATCCATTCTTTGCATATCCATGAAGATAGGGTCTTTCTCAATCCGCAGCATGGATAGAGTAGTAGGTTATTTTCTACTTAGAGCATCAGCTACCTTGTTTGCCTTTCAAAGATGACATTGAATAGAGCAATCGTAATCCTTTATTAGCTCTAACCATCTCCTTTGATGCATGTTGAGATCCTTTTGTGTGAATATATACTTTAGGCTCTTGTGGTCGGTGTATATGTCACACTTCTCGCCATAAAGGTAGTGCCGCCAGATTTTCAAGGAAGAAATCACGGCTGCTAGCTCTAGATCATGCGTCGGGTAGTTCTTCTCATGGATCTTCAGCTGTCGTAAGGTATAGGCTATCACATTATCATTTTACATGAGTACACATCCCAAGACTTTCTTTGAAGCATCGCTGTATATCACAAAACTTTCTCCACTTTTTGGTAGTGTGATTATAGGTGGAGTGATCAACCTTCTCTTTAGATCCTTGAAGCTTCCATCACATTCTTTTGTCCAGGCATACTTTACCCCTTTCCTTTTTAACTTAGTTAGTGGGCTTGAAAATCATTAGAAGTTTCTCACAAAATGTCAGTAGTACCCAGCTAATCCAAGAAAACTACGGATTTCTGTGACACTAGAGGGCCTGGGCCATTCCTCGATCACCTTTGTCTTTTAAGAATCCACAAAAATTCCCTCACTTGTGATCACATGTCCTAAAAACGTGACTTGATTCATCCAAAAGTCACACTTGCTGAACTTGGCATATAACTTCTCCTTTCTCAATGTCACAAACACAAGTCTTAGGTGTTATTCATGTTCCTCCTTGATCTTGGAGTAGATGAGAATATCATCGATAAAAACTTCCACAAATTTGTCTAGGTAATTTCTAAAGACTCTATTCATCAAATACATGAAGATTTCAAGGGAATTAGTAAGTCCGAAGGGCATCACCAAAAACTCATAGCACCCATACCTTGTATGGAAGGTAGTGTTCTGAATATCTTCCTTCTTCACCTTTACCTGATGATATCCAGAATAGAGATCCACCTTTGAGAAGTATTGATCTCCTCTTAACTGATCGAACAAGTCATCAATACTTGGGAGAGGATACTTTTTCTTTATGGTGATCTTGTTTAGTTCCCAATAATCGATACACAGCCGCATTGTTCCATCCTTCTTCTTCACAAAGAGCACTGGTGCACCCCAAGGTGATGCACTAGGGCATATGAACCCTTTGTTCAGATGCTCTTGCAGCTGCTTCTTTAACTCTTCCAGTTCGATAGGAGCCATCCTATAGGGACACTTTGAGATAGGAGTAGCTCCGGGTATGAGTTCAATTGAGAACTCTACCTCACCATCCGGGGGAATTCTGGGTAACTCTTCGTGAAATACATCATTGTATTCCCTCACGATGGGAATTTCCTCAAGGCTGGCACTTTCCTTCAACTCAACCATTTGGGCAAGGTATGCTTCTTCATAGGGAAACAACACCAACACCATTGTAGGATATTTCAAAGGAGATTCATGATATTCCTTTTATTTGTAGAGGAGCATGGGATGGTTTGGAATATGAAAGGATATTTCCTTTTCCTGATAGTTGATATGTACTCTATATAACGAGAGCCAATCCTTTCCCATTATAGCGTCGAATTCCACCAAGGGAAGTATTACGAGATTTTCTGGAAGAATCTTCCCACATACACCAACGAGAGAAGAGTCAAACACTTGGGTTGCAATGATTTCATCACTTGGCATTTTTACAGATATCTCTACTTTAAGGTTTTGTGGCTTCGATTCTATAGTTCTAGAAAACTTGTAAGATATAAAGTAATGCATAGAACCAGAATCAAATAACACTTTTTCCATTCCTGAGTGAATAGGAAGTGTACCTTGTACGACTTCATTATCATGCTCCACCTCCATAGTAGTGATGTAATAATCCTTCCCTTGTTCCTTTGACTTTGGTGGCTGCTGACGCTAATTACCCTCGAGAACTTGAGGTTTAGTGCATTAGTTTACATAGTTCCCTAGCTCCTTACAGTTGTAGCATTGGACCATGAGTGGTTCACTCCTTTAATCAGATACATTCTCTTTCCTTTTTGTGTATTTTAGACACTCTTGAGCATGGTGTCCTTCTTTCCCACAATTGAAGCATTTCCTTGTCCCTTTGAGGCAGTTCCCATGGTGAAACTTCCCACATTTTTGGCATGTGGGTCGTTGAGTTTTCTTCCCACTTTTGTCATTAGATCCTCCAGCTTGAAACTCCATCTTTCGTTTCTTATCACCAAATCCATGGGACCATTCTCCAAACTCCATCTTCACTTTGAGGTAACATCGAACAACTTCTTCATAAATCCCAAAGTCTCGAATTGCAAGAGCCTTTTGAAGGTGTGGTTTTAATCCACTAAAGAATCTATCAATTTTGTTATCATTATTGATAACAAAACCTGAAGCGTACCTTGCAAGCCTTATGAAATTCGCTTCATAGGTTGTGATAAATTCTCCTTCTTTTTGCTTGAGCTCTATAAATTATCTCTCCATCTTCGTGCAAAGAGTTTGTGGGAAATACTTATTAAGAAACATTATCTTAAAGTCTTCCCATTCCATCTCTTCTATTTTCTCCCTTGGCTTAGTGTTCTTAATCAAAGCCCGCCATTGATTGGCTTCTCCATCTAGACGATAAATGGATAAAGTCACCTTCTCCGTCTCAGAATAGTGAAGAACAGAAAAGATCTTCTCCATGGAGTTGACCCACTGTTCTGCAACTAGTGGATTGGAAGATCCACTAAACATCAGTGGTTGTTGCCGCATAAAACATTCGATAACCAGTTGCTCCCTCTTTGGTGAAGGAGGACGTTCCCCATTATTATGGTTATTGTTCATAACCTGAGATAATTGGGTAAGCATCGCCATGAAGTTTTGAATTCCACCTCCCAAATCATTGGGGATGTTTTTCGGGCAATCGTTGCATTGGCCCTCGCATGAGTTGTTGGCCTGATTTATCCTTGTTCCCACCATTTTCTAAAATATAAAAGGGTAGAACAAAACATAAATAAAAAATTCATGAATAAATTATTCATTTAAAAAATTATACCAAAAACATAACATATGGTATCCCTAGGTAAATATTCTTGTGTTCATATTTTTACATAGTCTCATACTAGAAGTTTTCTCCAGGGTTCACTAATCCTAACTCCCAAATTAACTAAACATTGCCTATGATACCAACGATAGTGACCCGGCCTTTTCTTACATTACTATTACATCATTTTAAAGATAAAAAACATAATAGTATCACACAAATAGGATCTAAATTCTTAGTGTCTTGGGAAAACTAGAACCACATATAACAAATACAACATCTAGCATAAACATTTATTTAATTTCTTCTACTCTAGCTTCTTATTGGCACTTGTCCTCTCCTTAGTACATGTAGCCACCTGAGGATATACATCAAAATGGGTGATCTAGAAGCCCAATAAGAGGATATAAAAGAACAATATATCTTGGGGTGAGCATAATCATAACATACGTAAAAGATCACGAACATGAGAGGAGCATAAATAAAAGACTTGAAATGTGGAAAAGCATAAAAATGAAACATCATGTCTCAGTGGTTAACTATCACATATACTTGTGAACCAAGATATCATCTTTTTCACACATCATTTCACATTTACTCATGAGATTCATCACTTTACCCAATGCATTGGAGCGCTGTATAATTCCGGGCGCACCCGTCACTTTGAAACATTCATAATTGCGCTATATAATTCTGGGCGCACCCGTCACATCATAACATTATCATTATCATGCTTGCCACATGGAACATACATAAAAAGTTAACATAACTAAACCATGTTAAATAATGGGTTTCATCTCATAAGAATATATTCATAAGATTTGGGTTCCCAAAATAAAGAGGGAACAACATACTTGATACAAGAACCATCAACCATGAATGAGAGGTAAAAGTTGAGTTCTTAAGAGAAGTGTTCCTTCAGAAAAAATTTGGATTGAAATAAACTTCATTATAAAACATTTATATCCCAGAAAAGGAAAGAAAATGATGAAAAATTGATCTTTAAGGAGTGACCATATCAAAAATGGAGTGAAAGAGGTAGAACCTGAAGGATGAAAGTTAGGTTTGAGAATTTCTCCTTACCTTGTACCTGAATGCTTCCTTCTCTTTAATGTCCTATATAATGGCATTATATTCATTAATTAGAAATCTAGAACCTTGGGTTCATTAATATGGTTCATTATGGTTTCATTAAGTGATTTTATGTGCCTTTGGATGAGTTATAAAGTTTAAAAACATTATTCGGGAATGATTGTTTTTATGGTTTTCTTGAGTAGTTCACTTGTATTCTTGAATTGATGTTTGGGTAGAACATGGGTAAATAGAAAGAACTGATATTACATGTTATTAATGATATTACAGGAGTTTTAATTATCTTATAATGAATCAAATTAGATCCATGTGGATGAATCATTAGATAAGATTTAAATGGTGATTATTTGGGTTGATTTGGGCGGTTTTTCAATCATAACGATCTTGTTTTATTTTATCACTCAGAAATATGATCATAAGTTAGTTACATATCTTTAAATATGAGATAATACATACAACATGTTCTATTTCAACCATTAAAATCGTTTCATGACCAGATCTGAAGGTAGAAATGGAAGAAGAAAGCATGTTGTTCTTGAAGATGATAAATTAACACCTCACGAACAACGTTCTCTTTAATAAAATAAAAGGAAGAGGGAAAGGGGGTTGAATGATATAATATAAGATTATAATAATAAAATTACATTATATTTATAATACTGTAGTTAAAATACAATTTGGATTAAGATAGGTGGGGAGAGATCAATAAATGAACTTGAACTTGAAAGGAAATTAAAGGAGAAGAGGGAGGGAAATTACCTCCTGAATTCTTCTCTTGAGAACCTCCTTAAGGGCCTAAGCTTGGTCTTTTTATGAGACCAGAAGATCTTGGACTTGGGGGAGGGGATAGGGAAGGTTTTTGTTCTGAGTTTAGAGAAGGCTTGGAGCTTGAGAGGTGTGAGGAAATGAGGGTGTGAAGGGTGGCTTTTATAGTGGAGGGGAGAGGGGTTTCCTTAATATAGAATTCATTAGTTTATTATTTCCTCACAAGAAAAGGAATAGTGAGTCTTGAATGACCAAGAATAGTAATTTTATAATGTAATCCCGAACCAAGTGGGCTTACATCATCATAATATCACACATGACCCTGTAATTAGCCTATTTAGCTTATTTTGTAAATTATAGTATTTCACTATTCATCAAAAATTCAAGTATCTCATAAATATCCCAAAAATTTACCCCAACCATTTTTAGACGTGTAGAATCCAAAAATGAAGTCAATTTTTCAAAAATAATTTTCTAAATATTATTAATTTATTATTTAATTAAAATCATAATTTACTTAAAAAACAGTTTTTAAGATTAAAACTGATTTTATAGTGCTTTCAAAAATTACGTAGGGTATTATAAAATTAAATAAAAACTATAATAAATTTATTTGATAAATAATGAATACATTTTAAGAATATAAATTTTCATTTAAATTAATTATTTATTTATAATTATTTATTTATGACTTACAAAATTCCAAAACGTTTACTAAGGTCAATTTGTCACTTTCTAAGATGTATAAATTTTATTTAATTATTAAAGGGTAAGGTTACTCTTATGTTGGATGATTTAATATTCATAAGGTTCATATTAATATTCATAAGTTTATGCTATTATTCCTAAGGGTATGTTACTATTCACTGAAAATTATTTTTGTTTCATCAGACTCCAAAAATCATCTTGAACACAACCGTGTATGTCGGATTTTTAAAATTCCAAACATAGGAGTGAAAAACTTATGTTTAAAGGTCACTTATCACTTAGTAGTTCATTATTTTTTGTTTTTATGACATATATATAATAAGTTAATTTTCCATTTAAAAACACTGGTTCGTTACATTGACTGTAATCCTTGACCAACACGGAAAATATTTTCTATGATTATGTGTATGCAAAAAAAATTCATGGCTTATTCAAATGTTACACTCTTATGTCTCATTTTCCTTGCATCCCTTAGGATTCGTGTCATATTAACTACCAATCAGTATTCAATGACACTTGATTATGAACTTTGATATGTAGGGTATGGTTTTTAAATGTGATTCTCATGTTCTCATGTCCATATGTTCATTTTATTCTTACATATCTCAATTGTTTACCCTAACTGGGCATCTAAGTTCACCCATTATTATGGTTTATTTCCTATGTTATGAATATATTAATTATGTATTATGTGTCTAAGAAAATATCTAGTTATGAAGAATATAGTGAGAGATGATGTAATTCATTAATAAACTATTTTTTATGTTTCTAGTTTTCCAAAATAACTAATATAATATGGACTTTGGCCATGTGCATGTATAATGTAAAAAAAACTTACAAAATGGTGTAATGCCTTTTTTTGAGTGTCTTGGATTTCTATAGTTAGTATTAGATCATAGGTTTAGTTCAACTTTGGAAACTAGGATGATAAAACCATAGGGATATCCCTAGTTACATGTCTATAGATAATTATTAGATGAGTTAATGTATAGGAAAATGTCCAAGAATTTAGGTAAATGATAGAGAAATTGGTTTCCTCCGAATACATCCTTGTATGGATAATACGAGTGGATGTGTCTTTGGATGATATGTACCTAGGGTAAGTATCCTTGTAAACACTATATTTAGCTAGATTCTATTGGGAACTTATGCGTGATAATGGTCCTTGATGCACACTTGGGTCAACACAACCAGGGGATGCACTTCAGAAATGTAAAAACACTTTATAAACCATCATGAAGGAGTTAAATAGTATATGAATATTAATGAACTTCGATAAACCTAAGGTGTCATAGATTAAATAAGGTGGAATAATTTTACATGCTATAAGTTATTTTCATGCCTATGTGGTTCTCATCTATGATTAGTGTTTCTTACAATATGCATTTTGGGTTTATTCAAGGGTTGAATCCTGAAGAAATTTCCTTAATGATAAGTGCGATGGAAAATGAAACTATTTTTTCCATGACAATCCAAATGTTATGGTCTCTGTAATGAAAAATATCATTAATATAATTTCTCGTATTTCTCAAGATATGAATCATGATGTAATTCTAAATGATAAAAGTAGGGAACAACATTTTGTTGAGTCCTTCATGAGGAAACGTACACATTCCTTCAAGGGGGTTTTTGATACACCAGTTGTTGAACAATGGATCGGTACCACTAAAATAATATTTTCCATTATTTAGTGTTTAGTATATGAAAACCCATTTTGGTTGTCTGTTGTTTGGAAGTTGAAGGGGATCAACAATGGAATATTATCAAGAATATGAGGCAATATGTTGAAATTGAATCAGTGGATTGGGATGAGTTCATGAACTTATTTTTCAATAAGTACATTCCTCATGTTCTTCATACGAAGATGGAGAAATAATTACTTGAGTTAAGGCAAGGGGATGATGAATCTTTTGGTACATGTGAGGCTAATTTTACATGACATTAAAGTTAATCTTATCATATTATCATCCAACTAGAATATAATTTTAATCAATTCATGAGAGGATTAAAACAAATTCTCTTAAGGGCTTTAGCTATAAGAGAATTTAGTATCTATGAAAATATTTTTCATTGTGCTATCAAGGCTAAAGTGGTGGTTGAAGATACAAATCAATCTCATTGTTTTGAATAGAAAATTAAAACGGGGTTTAAATGAAAATAATAAAACCATTAAGATAAGAATAAGATTTTTCCTTTATGCTTAATTTTTTATAAGAATCATGGTGGAATTTTTCTTAAGGGGACTATAAAATGTTTTAAGTGTTGAAATGAGGTTTATGAAGAAATTGATTGCTGATGTGATTAGATGAAGTTAGATAACAATATGAATATAGATAATGATTCACAGAATGCACATCTCCCACTTCAGCAATTAAATTGTATGGGGAATGATAATAATGCTAACTCATACCCCAACCCAATAGAAATGATAATGATTGGTGTTGCCAACCTTATAAGATGAGGTAAAAGGGGAGATCTCATGCGATCACTGTTTCAGACAAGGGTTGAAATAATGACATGATGAAAGGTACACTTACTATCTACTCTATCTTTAGTAATGTATTATTTGACTATATATCTACAAATTATTTAATATGTATAGAATTTGATAAGGATATCAAGATTCCCCAAATTTGGTAAATATATAATTACCAGTAAAATCACTAATGGTATGATGATCACATATCAAGTCTATTATTTTCCTCATGTTGAAATTGGTGGAAATTTTCTTCCTTCAATTATTTTCATTCTTCCTCTAGTTGAATTTGATGTCATATTAGACATGGATTTAAGTTTTATATATATATATCCCACTTCAATTATCGATAGAGTAATGTCACATTTGATATTATAGACCAACCTAGGATGATCTATCAATGTGATGAAAATAATGGGATACTAATAGAGATCACATACAATGTATGGGTCTTAATTATCATTCATAAGGGTTTTTTATCTCATATGGTTGGGGGATACTCTACATAGATGATATGCCTATTGATCAGAAATTTAATGATGTATTTCAAGAATAATTATCAACTCTTACAACAAAACATGAATTTGGTTTTTTAATATAACTCATATATGGTTCCACACAAATATCAATGAAGCCGTGTAGAATGGAACTGATTGAGTTGTAATAATTGAAGAAAAAAATCCTATAAAACCATTAAAAGAGATTCATTCATCCAGGTGTGTCACCCTAGAGAACACGTGTTTTTAATTCCAAATGAATGATTGATCAAATAGACCCTTAAATTATTATAAGGTGTTAAAAAAGATCATGATCATTAACGAATATCCTCTACTATGTTTTTTTGAATTTTTTAATTATCTACGTAGATATCAATACTTTTCCATGATTGACATTCATTCTATATATCATCAATTGAGAGTTAAGAAGGAGGATATACATAAGAAAACATTATTTATAAGGTATGGAAACTATGAATATATAGTGATTCCATTTGGTCTTAATAATTCCCCTACTATTTTTATTAATTTAATGTATAGATTTTTTAGATATTACTTTGATCAGTTTTTTGGAAGTAATTATAGATGTTATTCATAACTATTTTATGAGTGAGTAAGAGAAAGAAGATCACATGATAATTTTATTAAAGTCTCTATGGAATGGGAAAATATATTAATATTTTACAAAGGATTAATTTTGGCTGAAAAAGGTTTTGTTTTTTTTGTGATATAATCTCAAGATAGGGTATATTAATGGATCCATTAAATAAGGATAAAATTGAATGTTGGCCTAGACCAACCACAATGACTGAGATCCATAGTTTTATTGTTTTATCTATATATTATTGATGGTTTTTTGATAATTTATCAGGACTATCTAATCCACTGGACATGTTAACATGGAAGGGTGAAAAGTTCCTCTAGAAATATGAATTTGAGGAAAATTTCAAGGAACTAAAGAGAATATTATTGAGTATTCCAATTCTACATTACCCTATAGTGGAAAATGATTTGTAATCAATAGTGATGCATCTAAAAAGGTATTGTGATGTGTTCTTGTATAGATTTACATGGTTATATATTATTCCTTAGGAAAATTGATGATTCGTGAGAAATATTACCCAACTCATGATTTGTAGTTAGCTATGGTAATTTTTTCATTAATTATATAGGGGTATTATATTTATGGAGAAAATTTTATATATATATACTAGTAATAAAAGATTAAAGTATATATTATCATAGAATGAGTTCAACATTATCCAAAGAAGATGGTTAGAGATAAATAATGATTATAATTTCTCAATAAATTACTACCTTGGGAAAGTGAACATGGTTTCCTAATTTTTTAGTTGAAAGTATCATGCTAGCTCATCCATGATGAGGATCATAAAATATCCAATTTTTTAGGATTTAAAATAGGGTTGATCTAGAAATCTAGAAGGAAGGGGGAAATCATATCTTTATCAATTTAATTTAAAAAAATATATCTATGTGAAGAATAATGTGGTGGAGAAGAAAGATATAGTGTTTAAAAAAAGGTTATAAATGATTCTATGTTTAACTTTTATCATAAAGAAAAGATATGGTTTAGTAATCATGTATGTGTTTTGTATATACTAGACATGAGGACGGAGTTATTTGAATAAAATTAGGGTTCTTGATTCCCAATTCATCTTATAAGTACAAATATGTTTAGATATTTGGAAAAATACTTCTGGTGGGAAGGGATGAAGAGAGATATTGTAGAGTTTGTATCTTGGTGCTTGTTTTTTCATAAATATAAGGCTAGAATAAAATATTCTAAGTCTATATTTAATCCATTACCAATACAAGAATGGAAATCATAGAACAACACCATGGATTTCATTACTGGACTCCTAAAAATGTATAAATGGAATAATACTATATTAGATGCAGTCAATCACTTTAGTAAGTCTACATAATTTGTCACTATCAGAGAAGACATCTCCCTAGATCATATTTCATGGATAAACATTAATTAAGTGGTAAGGTTGCATGAAATTACACATTCAATTATATATGATCAGGATATGAGGTTTACCTAATTTTTTTAGAAAATTCTTCATTAATCTCAGAATATGGAGATGATTTTCAACAATTAATATCATCTTAAGAAAGATGGATTGGCTAAATGAAAAATTAAAACACTAGAAGATATATTGATATATTTTTCTTTGTATTTAAATAGTTTTTGTGATCCAAACCTTCAACTAGTTTATTTTTCTTACAATAATATATTTCACTTAATAATTTTGATGGATCCTTATATAGACCTCTACGTAGGAAATATTGAGCTCCAACATGTTGAAATGTTGTTTTAGAAATAAATATATTTTAACCTGAGATAGATGATGAAATGGATGATATTTTTAGATCAATTTAGTATAATATTAATGCATCTCAGAGTTGGTAGAAAATTTATGTTGATAACCACCAGTAAGATAAAGAATTTATTTTGGTGATAAGGTTTTTTTATTAATTTTTATATAGAATAAGGTGATGTGATTTGGGAAGAAAGGAAAACTAAGCCCTAGGTATATAGATCCCTTTGAATTTCATGATTATATTAGGACGATAGACAATCAATTATAGATTCCACCAAACCTCTCTCACATCCATGATGTGTTAATTTTATCTCTCCTAATGAGGTAAATGTATGAACCTTCACATGTACAAAAATTAGAGGTCATACCATAGAAGCATGATATTTACTATAAGGAACAACTGTTAGAGATTTTGTATCATATAGAGAATTTTCTATGAAATAAGAGTAATCACATTGCCAATGTTTTGTGGTGAAAACATCAGTTTGAAGAAGCTATATTGGAACATTAGTATATTATTAGGTAGAATGATCCTCATTTATTTTTATTAGACTGTTGAATTATGATAGAAAATTGGTTTTTCGAGGGTAGAATGTAACACCCTGAATTTTTTGATTTTTTTAATAAATTATATTTCTTTATTACGATTCCTAGAACACAATTCCATATTAATATTACATTTCACACAAAAATGTGTCTAACATTCAATATAGGCAACACTAGGTTTCTAGGAAACATCATTTTATTATTATAAGTATTTAAACAATAAAATTATAACCTGTTAGTTAAACAATGTAATATGAATATTAATAACATATAACTAAATATATTTTATAATGTATATATAAAATTTAAATATATTGATAATGAAATATATAATTTTTTATACAATATATATAATTTTTGAAAATAAAATTTTCTCAAAAGAAGCACCTTTTAGGTCCTTTTGTGAAAAATAATAAAAAAAAAATTTGAAACTATTAGATATTTAAATTTATAAAATAAGATTAATTTATTAATTTATATTGTCAAAATTATCTTATGGTGAATTTTGAGATTTCTATAAAAAAATTCTTTTTTGGATGAATAATTAAAAATACTGAATTAAAATTTGAAACTCTATTTTAATCTAATTTATTTCTATAGTATAATTACATTTTACAATGGTTTTTTTGAATAATTAGTTCAATTATACATAAATTAATCCAATTTAGGTCATTGAAATCAATTTCATAGTGAAATTATATATAAAAATACTTCAAACTTTTGTACATTTTCACTTTAAAGACTCATTGCCTCAACCCTTCCATGGGATAAAATTTTTTTAATTTCCATCACTTCTATTCATATAATTTGGAAAAATAGTTCAATATTTTTAATAAGGATAATTAATAATTTATAATATGTAAAAAAAATTGTCGAAGTGATTAGTGAAAACATTAAAAATTAATCATGATGATTAAGAGGAAAACAAGTTTACCAAGGGACTAGAAATTATAATTATGGGGAAAAATCACCTAGAAACATTTCCAACACCCATTTTCAGACTATATTTTGAGAATTTAAATTCTATTATAAAGATTTATCCTCTATTTAATCCACTTGACATGGGGAAAACGTTGGTGGAATTCTCTATTTCATAAATTTAGATGTTTTCTACTCACCTTACTTATAAAATTACACCCATATTCCCCTCTCATAACAACAACAACAAAGTTTTTAGACAATATGTACCCAAATAACTAATATAAATCCCTAATCTCATAATAGAATCCTTTCCTTTGAAAAAAATCCAACCAATGGAGTCCTTTGATGAAAACCAAAAGGAGACATGTGAAGAATACACTACAACAGAATCGTTGTTTAGCGGTGGTTTTTTTTTGCATTTAGCGGCGGTTTAAACCGTCACTAAACTGTTTGGCAGCAGTTTACAGAAACCACCACCTAATAGGGCGTCAGCAATCTATTAGCAGAGGTTTTTAACATTTAGTGGTGGTTTCAGGAAAGCGTCATAGGTGCCTCATTTCGCGGCAGTTTTCCTGAATTTAGCGGCATTTTTACGAGCCCTGGATATCTCTTTATTCGCGGCAGTTATAACCGCCGTGAATAAACTCAATTTCCAGCAGCAGTAAAACCGCCACTAAATTCAGGTAAACTGTCGTGGAATGAGGCAGCCACGATGCTCCTATTTAGAGGCATTTATAACCGCCGCTAAAAGTAAATTTTATTTTACGTTTAGTGGTGGTTCAAACCGCCGCCAATATACATTTCGCGGCGGTTAAAACCGCCGCGAAAAGCTGCCCAGAATAAAATAATAATAATTCTTGGATTTTGCTGCGCCACTGCCCTGAAAAACAAATAAAACCAGAAAAAATAATCAAAGGTTCCAACACATTCCTCATACTCATGTATACAATATCCTAAATAGTAAATACTAGGAAGATAAAACTTCATTGATACAACATTGTAACATCCCAAACTGGATTCCACTAAATCTTATAACTTCACTTTCTTAGGATAGATCATCCATAGCGATTCCACTCTACTTATAAAAATTGATAATTGATGAATTAGTAGTTATATTAGTACCAACCCATTTATATAATGATTTTTTTCGATTTTGTGGCCTAGAAACCATCCTTAATACTTATAATAAATTTGAACTAATGAAATAGTTTAAATAACACATTAGAAATATATTGTTATAAAAAACCTATTGTGGGAATAGTTTTAAAGTTACATTGGGATGTATCTTTTATAGGAATGTGGATATTTCCAGTGAGTCTTAGTTGACATCTTTTTATGTTGGAATATAGGTTAGGTGGGAGATTCTATTGACCTTTTAGGAACAAACCTAGAATTAGAGTTGATTCCTCGTGTTATGTGAGGGGTTAACCTAGTTTTTATAGCATCCTTGGAGATATTAAGCATCATTGGATGCATCTTTTTAGTTTTTGGTCATAGAATGTGTTTTTTTATGTATTTTGGGATTGAGTAGGACTCTAGTTGTAGAATGATTCCCCAATTTGGTAGGCGATCATGAGATAAGTAAAACTTCTAGGTGTTATGACCATCTTTAATGCTTGAGATTAGTGGGACTGACATGCCAATATAATTTTATTTAGTTTATTTAGTTGTGTGAGTTTAATTTCAAAGGTGTATGACTCAAAAAGTCATCATCCATGTTAAATGGTTATGTAGGATAACGTAACCCTTGGGTTTGATTTTTTGAGTAGGCTAGAAAATACCAAGAATTTACAGTGTCATTGGTCCTATGAATTATATGAAATGGGTGTTCCCATTTCATTGATGTAACATCAATTTAGTATTCACTATCATATAAATTTCCTATTTAACTAAGGTTTGGTGGAGAGAGTTGTGTGGTGTTTTATGAAAAAATTTCTGGTCTCTGAGAGTTTGAGGGACGAAATCACAGGTAACACCTTGAGGGGTATTATCACATAACTACTTGGTTTAGGGTTGTAGGATCTAAAAACGTTGTGTTAACCGATTACTCCCTAAGTGAGGTTACCAAGGTATTAACTACGTTGTGGTGAGTGATGTAGACTATATTTTTTAGTAGAAAAGCTATGTTATCCTAGTTCTATGGATGACTATGTAAGAGGATCGAGTTTTATAACATCATCAATCTGGGTTAAAGTTCAAGATGTAGTTATTGATGTTGATTGAATGTGTGCGCATGGAATGAGGATTACATATTACATGTGATTATGAATAGACCATTTTTATTTATTATTAAGTGGATGATGTAAATCTATGTGGTTGGAAGTGAACCATAGGTTGTTCAAGGATGGAATATTAGTTCCAGATGAGGCTTCAGCATATGCCAAGGATGGATTGTCATGACGAAACATGGTATAATTATGTTGACTCACATCTAGAAACCATGTTTAGTGGTGGACAGAGTGTTTTTCATGGGAATTAGATTCCTATTTTTATTAAAATGATGAATATTAAAATCCTATGGTGGGGAGAATCACACAGGTCATGGAAAATGTAACCTTTGGGAAAGTGGATGTAGAAAGAATAGTCATGAATGGTAAAGAAGAAAGTTCTGGAATTCTAGTAATTAAATTTTCATGACTGGATAGCTTGTAATGAATCAAAAAATGGAATTAAGAATCATAATATAAATAATTCAAGGATATGATGATAGGTAATAATTACCAGAAATACCATGATTAAGTGGAAATTGTGTTGGGAATGCAGTTCAATTCATGCAGTAATAGTTCAGTGATCAAAACAGTTATGGTTGGAAATGGTCCATTGTAACCATCCTAATATTGAAGTATTTGGTAGAAGTTCTTTTCTTAAAATTCATGTTTTTATAAGACATACCAATTGTGCGTCAAGTCTACATCCATCTTCGAGATTATATTTTAATTTATAAAGTATTCTTGCCTATATTCATGGACTTATGCTAATTTATCACCCCTCAGTCACACCTATATCTTAGTAAACCACCCTTGATTTAGAACATTCTCATGACATTTTAGAAGATCTAGAGCATGTTTAGATACTTTTGATGCTTAAATCAGACATTTTCAATAATGGGCCTCACCAAAGTGTCCACAACACTATCCCCTTGATCACTATGAAATGACCCAATTTGTTCAAAACATCAACAATGGGTTTAACTCCTAGTCATCCAAAATCTCGACTACCAACTCCAACACATACCTAAATGGAATGATGTATACCACACTTGAGAAATGAATACATAAAAACAAACATTAGAAATCAATAAAATGCATAAAAAGAAATGTGAGAAATCAAGGAAATTTTAGGACATGAAAATGTGTGGTAAAAACTATGTGCCAAAAATGTTACATATACAAACCAACTATTTCCATTTTTGTTCAACACATCAACAGTACAACTACTCAGGGTTTGATGATGCATCGTCACCCTCTCCACCTTTATTTCCACTTTGTGTTGTCACCTGTAAGAACATTATATTGAAAATTAAATACGGTTATATATTTATATTAAAACTTAAAACAAATGAAAGTTAGAAAAATAAATGATTCTGATTTTATGTGATTTACCTGCATACCACCAATCGATACACTCCCACCAGGGGCATATCTTCTCATCTACTGACATAGTTCAGTCAACTCTTTCTGCAATGCAGATATCTGATCCCCCCGCTGGTGAACTGTGTTTCGTAAAGAAACAATCTCTTTCTTAGCATCTCCGGGCTGACTAAAGTCAGGAGTAGATGTAGCAGCTATACCTGGTGGCCTGCTAAAAACCTCAGATGGCACAGGTCCCAAACTCATCCTTCGCACTCTCCCAGGATGCTCCTTCCCAAGGACTTTAGCAACCAAGTCATCCTGGGAGACAGAGTAGGAATGCACAGGATTGGCATCCCATAGTTCTTTAATTTTGACCTATAAATCAAATATCAATATATATTAACACAGAAAAAAATTGATAATAAGTTATTATGATAAAAAATTGACTTCATACCCCAACTTCTTTAGCAGGCTCATTAACAAAACATCCATCTGATTTCTTGTGAACATCCAACCATAGTTCAGTTCTGGATGTTTCATGGCCTAAACTCTATGACTGCATTAATCAAAGATAAATCAACAATTCAATATATTAAACAGATAATATTGTAGTATAAATATTTAAACTAATTAAAATATTACCAATGAACTTCGATTTCTAGAAAAACTTTTTGAGCCCGCAGTGTGCGGGATGACTTGCTTCGCTCGGTTTGATGAATTATGTCTTGATAGATCCTGAAATAAATAAAATTCAATTTAATACTGATGCATTGAATGTCATGTCCTTTTCATGTACATGTATAAATGTAAAATGAGGATAATATAATAATATATATATTTCAATACCATCCACTTCTGATCCTGATGCCTGTCAACAAACACTTTCCACTGCTCTTTTGGTATCCCACTGGGTAGCTTCTCATACATTTTCAGCGTGGTCAAAAAATCATCGTTGACATCACACCACAATCTCCATTTAAAATATTTCAACTTCTTACCTAGATTTTTCAACGTCCACTTCTGTGCTATCACATCAGCAACAGTAAAGTGGAAGAACATCTGTATACAGAAATTTATTTTGAACATATTAGTAACATGACATTAAATTAAACCATAATGTTATAAATTTACCTTGATTTGAGAATCAAACACTTCATTTTTCCATCTTGTAGGCATATGTTTGCAATCGTCATATGAAATGGGAAGGGAAATGGGCTCCGCTGCCAGCTGGCCTAGAATCTGGCCAAGAAACCCTACGGCATCATCCGTAGGGACCCCATAAAAATCAAATGGCACAACAATCTTCTCTCCATTCAGATTCGAAACATCTGAACTTTTTATTTTTTTCTCCATGGTTGCATTTTTTCATCTTCAATGAGAAAACAATTAGTATAAACAAAATGCAATAAATTTATTTAAATAAAATTTGTACCTATGATAGTGACACTCCAGTATGTCCAGGATGAACTAGAAGGGGCGCGTCGCTGCCCCACTACTGAGGCTTCTGAAGGGGGATTCGACGACTCAGCCTCTACTGGGACATCCACAGATGGTGTGAGAAATGGTGTAGGGGGGGATGGTTCAAGGTTATCGGCAACTGGTGCATTAGATGTCGTGGGGAGGGAGCCAGATGGATAGTCATCTGTCGCAGAACTGGATGAAATAATGTAATGCTTCTTCCTTGGCATTCCTATCATTTAATCAAATAAAATTATGTTCAGAATATATATTTCAAAAAAATTATTCAGAAAAAAAAATTAAAAATGATAACAGGTGGAGTACTAACAGACAAAATATATATAACAATTATAATGAATGACTGTAGAAATGAAAAAAGTGGTTACTGAATAAATAAATAATTGTACATACAATCATTTTCCCCTTCAATCATGTCAGTTTCCTACTCCATTTCTTCATCCACTTCATTCATCCTTGCTAGACTAATATTTTCAATATCATGATGGACAAATAATTCTGCTTCCTATTGCTGATTAAATTCAATTTTAGAGGTCAAATTTTCCACTTCATCACCCATATCATAAAAATCTCTTTGTATTACGTGAGAAACTACAATCCTCCCTTTATCAGCAACATCATTCACATAATATACCATTTTTCCTTGTGATGCTAAGATATATGGATCATGCAGTTCACGATAACCAGCATCCATCAAGCGAGAGAAGTTCACAGAAGTAAATTGCAAGTAATCTCTTTTAACGCCTCTAATAATATCGACCCATTTTCATTTGAATAAAACAACTGAAAAATGTCCGTGGTAGTTTAATTCAATAATATCATGCATCTTTCCATAGTATTCCACTTTATCAAATGTAAATATACCACTATTTTGTGTTCTCAATCTCACTTCTCGATCGACTGTACGAAATCTAAATCCATTCACATTATAAGCATTGAACTTTCTAACTTCTTTTAGAGGACCTCTAGCAAGAAACATCAAATATTCTGATACCTCTGCTCGAGTATCAGCATTCATGATCTGAAAAAATAAATATACTTTATTATATTTACAAAATGTATGTGTCAAACTAATATTTGTATTTATTGAAATATTTATGAACATACACGTCGTGCAAACCATTATACAAGCTCTTTATTAACAGCTTTCATTATATCTTTCTCATTTTGTGTTCGTCCTCTCATTCATCTCTTTGTTTGTATCCTCAACTCTTCAATAAATGGATCTGCAATTTAACTATTCAGCAGCACATATCTATGTGCTTGTAATAATTCCAATTTAGTCAGTGTCACATTTGAGGTCCTCCCAACTGATCGGCCAATAGCAGGAAATATTTTGGATTTATGATGTATTTGAGATTGAGTAGATGTGTCGTTAACACGTCCAACTTGATTAAATCTTGTCTCAATATCATCCAAGTATCAAGAAAAAATGGTAAGACACTCTTCAGCCACATAGCCTTCAGTAATTGAGCCTTCTGGTTTAGCTTTATTTCTCACGTATGATTTCAAATTCCCAAGATATCTGTGAAATAAAATAAACATAATTATACATTTAATTAAGTACCAAAAATTCTTTACGTAATTTGAAAACATATAAATAAAGTACCTCTCAATTGGATACATCTATCGATAATGAATGGGGCCTCCTAATTTAGCTTCCTTAACCAAATGCACAGTTAAATGCATCATTACAGTAAAAAAGGATGGAGTAAAGATCATATCCATTGCTCAAAGGGTCAATAAAAACCTCTCCTGGAGGTTGTCAAGCTGAAATAGATGTAGATATTTCTCACATATTTTTCTAAAAAATGTGCAGAACTGGAGTACAACAGCAGTAATTTTTTCAGGTAATAATGTACTCAATGCCAATGGTAGTAACTATTGTAACAAAATATGTTAATCGTGGATTTTCAATCCATGTAACATATGATTATTCAAGTTAACACACCTCGAGATGTTACTTGAATACCCATCAGATACCTTAACATTATTTAACATTCGAAAGAATGTATCTTTATCCCTATTTTTCATTGCAAAAAATGTTGGAGGATATTTTCCATTATCATCTGGCCAGAGATTGTGTTTTATGTTCATTGCTTGTAAGTCTTTGCGAGCATTGAGATGATCCTTCGACTTTCCATGCTCATTAAGAAATGTGAAAATCAAATTTTCACAGACATTATTCTCAATATGCATTACATCAAGATTATTCTAAAACAAATTAAATTCCCAATATGGAAGTTTGAAGAATATACTTTTTTTTCCATTGTTGCATTCTGGTTTCGCTTGATGATACACTTCAGACCCATTTTCCGCTATCATTCAAATGATGAACCTTCCCAAATTCTGTTTCAACATTTTCAAGTTGTTCCAATATTTCAAAACCATTTAACAACTTTGGAGGTGGTCTACGATCAATGGAACCATTAAATTTTGATCTGTTCAGCAGAAATCTATGAGATGCATCGAGAAATCTCCGATGACACAAGAAGCACCATTTTTTACTATGAGGTTACCATTTGGGATCAAAATCAAAGTTACAAATGGAAAAATCCAAACCCGTGTAAGTGTTCCAACTAGATAAATTCCCAAGACCAGGGAAGTCACTAATGGTCCACATTAAAGCAGCATGAATTTTGAACATTGTTTTAGAAGAAGCATCAAATGTCTCAACACCGTTGCTCCATAACTCCTGCAATTCTTCAATCAAAGGTTGCAAGTATACATCAATATCATTTCCAGGAATTTGTTTTCCAGGAATAATCATCGAAAGGATAAAAGATGTTTGTTGCATACACATCCACGTAGGTAGATTATAAGGGATCAAAACAACTGGCCAAATGCTATAATTGGTACTCAAAGTCCCAAATGGGTTGAATCCATCGGCAGCCAATTCCCAATCGAACATTCCTAGGATCAGCTGAGAAATCAAGATGTAATGAATCAAATGTATTCCATGATTGGTAATCTCGTGGATGTCTCATTAACCCATCATTTTTATTATCTACAGAATTCCACTTCATGTGTTCGGCGGTTTTCGATGACATGAATAATCTTTGCAATCGAGGATTCAAAGGAAATTAATGAAAAACCTTTGCAGGTGTGCTCCTTTTCTTCTTCTACATGAAATTATGTTCATTCAGACTTCCAACATCACCCTTTTCCTGCCATCTAGAAGAAGAACATTTCTTGTAATTCTGTCTACTTGAATCCTCTCCCCAATAAATCATACAATCATTGGGACACGCATGTATTTTTGTATAATTCAGACCAATCTTGTTAACAAATTTTTTCATATCATAAAAAGATTCTGAGATTTTTGCTTCAGGAAATGCATCACGAATCAATTCCAATATCATGGACATTGCCTAATTTTAAATTCCACATAGACATTTGATATGGTACAAATTCATCAAAAATGAAAGCTTTGAATATTTCAAACCCCCACTATACAACTCTTGATTTCCATCATCAACTAAATCATGAAACACATTTTCCTCAGTGAATTTTTCTCTTACATTTGGCTCCACATAATCAAGAGGAGGATCCAATGATATGTGACAATCTTGATCTGCTTGTGTTACAGTCTCAAAAACATCACTTGTCACGTTGAAATTTGTAGCACCCTCTTCTGTTTGTTCTGATATGTTTTGATGCTAATAGTTGTGTCTTGCAGTGCCGAATGCATCATTTATTAGGTTTTGCATTTAATTTTCCATTGTCGAAAAACTTGGGACCTCATTATGCGGATTAACATCAGTGATCAATCTTTCTGTAATGTTCGATTCTCCATGCCAAATCCAACACAAATATTGAGCAGGGAATTGCTTCAGTATTAAATGTTCATAAACCTCATCTCTCTTCAACCATGTTCTAAATTTACATTTAGGACATTGACATTTTATTCTCCCTTCAACGGATCGATTAGAAATTGCAAAATCTAAAAACTCATTCAAAGCCTTAACATACTGAGGTGTGTTCCTCAGTAATGTGATCCAGCTTTTATCCATGTATATCACAATGTGACTACACAAAAAACAAGGAATCAAACATGATACATCTTCTATAACCCCATCATCAAAAACAAATAATGATGAACAAAATTTCCGTAATAGAGAAAAATTCAATGATATATCAAGAAATGGGTCTCAAAATTCCTCAAAGTCCCTAAACTGGAAGCACAAAATGGATGAACTATTTCTATAAGAATGGGCCTTTTAATCATGTTATGGTTTATCCTACCTCTACTCCTTGAACATTGGATTCTCTTCATTCCCACTATTAATTTGTTGCATACCTGATAAAACTAAGGAATGAACAACCATCTATTTCCAAGAATATTTAGCTTCCATTCACATTTCCCTAGTGACAACCTCCAAAATGGATGTTATGCCCAAAGAAAGTAGAGATGTACCAAGGTCTGGGTGAATACCATCACCAAAGAAATGATCTTTATCATAATTGATGACCCTTATCTTTGGAGAATATATAACAAACCTTGAAAGGTTATTGACATACTCCCATACTGATCTATCACCAATAAAAAGTCTCATGAGCTCAGTCTATTTCTCTACATTCATTCCCTTAGGAAATAACCATTAAAAAAATCAATCTTGATGAGATTCCAATTCATACATTCATAAAGTTAAGAAGGTACCACTGACTCCCACAAGACTCTACTGAAACTATAAATCCAGTTCTAAAAAATTCTCACACACAAAGTATCAGGTTCCCTAAGATAATTGAGGATCACCTCAATTTGTTCCAACTACCTAACTGCTTCCACTGACCCTTGAAAAACACTTAATGAAGGAATATAGTGATTCAGGAATCCTATGATGGTGTCCGAGATTGAAAATGATTTAACATCAACAAATCAACACGTATTCTAGGTCAGAATAAGAACTAAATAATCCTTTTTGAAAATTACAGTGGACAACAATAACATCTAAATGAACTATATCAATTAAATATTTAAATAAGTTTTATAGGTTGATACAAGATAGGATATCTAGATTTATCTATGTATACTATAAGAGTAGGAATCATGCTCTTTGTAGTTCAGATAAAGGGTCTACTATATAGATCATGCTCAATCATTAAAGGACTGAATTTTAAATATAAGTACATTGATGAATAAGCCTATGGTGAAATGTATCATGTAGAAATATATCCTATGTATGATAGGGGACATCATTAGCATACCATGGATTCATGGGTAGGGGAATATGTTTATATTTAGATATTTTATTTATTTGACTCTCATGTACATATTTATCGCTAATAAAGTTATTATACAATAACCAGATTGAGGTCATGTAGAATTTACTATATATCAAGCAATTTTTTCCCATGAAATGAGGAAACAGTACCCTTAGGTTGTTCATGAGTATATAATTTGTGATCTAACTCTATTCATGTTTGAGTGGCCTAGTGACTATATCCCTATTTTTTCTATGGTTGAATGGTTGTCCCTATGTGATTTTTATTATTTATTTTCACCGTAAATTTTTCATGAGACATTATATGTGGGTTCTAGTGGGAATAAAAATGAATTTATAGAAAGATACACTTTTTATGGGTTTAACTTGAAACTTTTTATGGATTTACCATTTTTATTGAATTATCATACTTTTCATATGTTTTTCAATGTGCATTCATAGCAGGGGGGACTCAAATATTTCCCTAGGTTCTTATTGTATTTTTATAACATAGTTAGTGTTATGTATCTTTCAATTAGTATTTTAAATTATTGATTGTTAGTCCAATTTTTATATTTTTATGGAAAATCATTTTTAATCGAATGTGAGGTGGTTGGAATTTTGAAATGTTTTGAATAAAATTATGTGAGTTTGGTGCCTAATTTCATTATTTCATAAAACCATGAGGTGTTGTGCTCATATTTTAATGTAAAGAAAATAAAAATATTTTTATTCTATTTTAGGATCAGATGTATTGAAAAAATATTATTGTATTTTAATCTCATATATCATGGATATAATAGGTGGGTGTGGAATATTATAAAACAATGGAAATGAGATAATTACATGAATTGTGATCCCAATGATCATATAAACAATCTCATGGATATTCATACTATGTTCAATTTCATTGTTCATAGACCAATCTATGTATAGAGTTTAAGCGAATGTATCCTTGAAAAAAATAATGTGATATATATAGTGATATAAGATAGGAATAAAAATATGATATGGATGTAGATCTTGACACACATATGCATATGTCCTTAGGGGATGACTCGGATATTTTATGGCCATGGTTCTCAGACCAGTAGCTGCTAACATTTTTATATATAAAAACATAGAACCAATGATTAGTTAGTCTTCATAGATATTCCAAAACACAACCTGATGTGAATTAAGGATTATTATTATCATATAATACCTTGTAGGGGGGCATTAATTTTATGATCATGATGTTTAGACCATTGTGTCACAAAGTTTAATATCCTATGAAAAGGACCATGGTTTTGATAAGACATTACAAAAGGAGAATCTAATGTTATGTATTTGGGGTATCCAAAAGATATTCATACCCAAATTGGAAGGTGTAGAAGAATATAATTTCATAATTTATTTAACTATTAAAATGATTCTCAAATGTTTAAACTTTAGGGTACAACAATCACCTTGAATAGAATGATTTTGGAAGGTTTAAAACATACATTATGAATACCTGAGTCAATAAGAAATAGAGACCAACTGGTGAAGAATGACCATTACAAATAATGGAATACTAATACCATTCTCATTCAATATAATCTAATGGTAGTAGGTTGGATATTTTCTCAATCAGTCCATTGATTGATTATGTGGTTTAGGTGGAACTATCTTCCATGACTGAAATATCTCATAGGGATAACTTTATATGCTTCGAGGAAAGGTGTGATATTCAGTATCAAATCCTAATAGGTTAGCTCCAAATAAATCAACATCCACAACGAATTTTTAGAAGATCCCTACAGACCCACTATATAGGGCTATCCCCCAAGGCCTCATTACACCTTTACATACCACCCTATAATGAAAAAAACCAATAAAATAATCATTTAAGTGTAATTTAAAATAAAAGATGTGGAAAAGGAGAGTGAGAGGGACTATAGGGTGTAAACAAAACTCAACACAAAGAAATGGTTCAAAATAGTGTATGGGGTATCCATTGGTTAATGAGAGACCATCCAAAAGGTGGAATGTGGTAGAGGATGGAACTATTCATTAAATTATAATTGTGGAGGCTATCATTAACCATCCACACAAATCATAATGAAAACCTTATACTATAACTATCATGGTCTTGGAAACACAGGATCAGTTCAAATTATCTAGCATAGTTTCACTTCAAGCCACCATGATATGGTTTTGTAGTCTGAATCCATATTCGAATTCAAGTACATGATTGGTATTGGGAACTTAGATAACTTTCATGGGTTCTTCCATATCCATTTCAATGGCTACTCTGGTGTCCCTTTACTTATTTTAAATGAATATATTAATGATAGAATCTAATCATTCTTTTCAGACCACATTGTCACCTCTATTCACCATGAGAACACCCCTTCTTGGTACTTTCTTGGTCTTCATAGATGTCTTTCTCATAGTGACAAATAGAATTCCTGGAATCTTCTTCAAGCCTATGGGACAATTTTCTTGGAACGGTATGGTACGTAGGGGAAATTACAAAATTATTTTCTATTCTAAAAATAAACAGGGTGATAGTACATTCCACGCCCCCATGATTTAGTTCCATCATACAACAATGAGGGTAGGGATTACTGATATGGGACATGCAGATATTCCTTAGACTTGGTTCTGAGGGAACATGATCAACACCTTTATTACTGGACAACTGTACCATTTATTGGGTTTGGGTGAATGGAATAATTTATTCCAACTTTCCATATCTCTCACTTGAGACATACTACCTTAGATATTACCCCATTATTTTCGAAACTACTTATGGTTTAAAGAGACCAAAACATGTTAAGTACTCAACATTTGAGATATTTGTTGACAAATAAAATGAATGTGATGATGTGAATCGAGATAGCCAGATGGTCGATGACCCTGATACAGGAGGATATTCCCCATGTGGCATGAAAAGATTAAATGTTGAGAGATTCCAAATTTTATCATCCTAATAAAAAGTGTTTTATCATTGAAATAAAATTGAAGGTTCTCTAATCTCACACTCCTTTCGATATTAACCTATCAAAAATATATGAAATTGAAGCAGATATAGATGAATCAATCCACAATAAGAAAGGATTTTAGGATACACATGCATATGAATCCCATATTAAACTATATACTAAAAACCTACCTACTAGAAAACCAAAAAGACCTAAAGAATGAGAAACAAAACCCTACCTAGAGGGGAAGACGGTGCAGCTTCCGGGGTCGCGGGGGGCAGGGGGTCGCGAGGTCGCGGGGTTTTCAGGGTCGTCGGGGTGGCGCGGGGTCGCCGGGGTCAGGGTTGCGGGGTCGCTGGGGGAAGCGGGGGGCCGGGGTCGCAGGGGAAGCAGGGGTCCGGGGTCGCGGGGGAAGCAGGGCCAGGTGTTAAAAAAACCAACGTTTTGCGGCGGTTTATTATAAACTGCCGCTAAACAGCGGTTTTTTTGTAGTGATAGGTGACGTTATCATAATAGAATTTTTTCCTTGGGAAAAAATTTAACCAATGGAGTCCTTCAATGCAAACCAAAATGAGATACTCGAAGAATAGGTGACGTTCATCGATGAAAATTATTTTATTTCTTCCTAAAAACTATTTAATTCATCATATATCATGCTTATATAATAAAAAAATCTTAAATATACTGATTTTTTGTTCTTCTAAGGTAATACCTACAAACACACACACCTCCATCAAATGGGTTTTGTAATCATCGTTCATGGGTGACCATATCCTCAAGAACCAATGACATTCGTTTTTCCATTACCACCTATCATTGTTGGGAATAGTGATGGAAATAATATTTATATATTATATTTAATATTTTTATGATGATATTATTATTATGTAATTGTTATATCACACATACCTTCATGCTTTATATTTTTTGGGAATACAATAACATCGTTCATGTGTACGATAGACTACCACCTCGCAAAGTGATGTGATTCATTCATGCATTACATGAAATATATTAAGAATTAGTTTAATAAAAAAAATGTGATATATATGAAATAAAAATTATTACAGAATAATAATTAATCATACAAAAATTTTCTTTCAATCTGACCAGAAAATGGAAACTATGTTCTTGCGTACGAATGGCCTTCTGTCTCCATGAATAGTGTATTTCATTTCCTATTTATATCATTTTTTTATTATTATAAATTAAAATATAATGAATATATATTACATATATATCAGGGTTATAATTATGGATATTAAAAACTAATTATTAAATTATGATGGGAAAAACAACAAATCATAACATATATCGAAAATAAAGCAGTTATTACTTGAAACATAACTTTAACACGCAATTGTTAATAAAAATTTAACAAAAGGTCATAAGAAAATAATATATTCAATGATATAAATGAATATTTTTCATTAATAGATGTATAATAAACATATATTTTTTATTTAGGAGTATTTAATGAGTACAATAGAACTCAAGACTAAAGGTAAGGGATTTCCCTCTCACTTTTATTTTCTGTGAGATAGAAGCGATGATCACCACCTATTTCTTATATGTGGTCTTCATACTACCCATGGTTTAATTTTATGATTATTATAATAATAATTATTTGTATTTAAATATCCATATGATTATCTCTCTTTCATGGGGCTTATGGTTAAAATGTTACAAAATAAGTAAGGGGATTATTGTCTCAATTTTCCTTCTTCGATACGTACATTATTTTATGCCCCAATATTTTTTACAAGGTACATATATAGACCCATTAATATGTAATATCATGAATTTTTTCATCACCATGATTTTTTTTCATTTTATGTTTTTACTTCATGGGGTTTATGATTCAATGATATATAAGTGGTAAGAGATTATTGCTACAATATTTTTGTTTATTGGGATTCTATTATGATTATGCTTCCATTTATGAAATATTAAGATCAATATCACAATAATATTCATAAATTTTCTTATTCTATTCAAATTATTGATATCTATAATTGTTTTTACCATTCTTACACTCTTTGGAACTTATTATAATAAATAAATTGTTTTTTGGAAAATCATACTTTATTTCTATTTGGTTGGGAATTTGTTTTATTTTTAAACTATTTTTTATAAAAATATTTTAAAAAATACTTCTAGATATTTCAAAATGATTTATTAATGAAATTTTTACCAAAATTGTCCTCTAATTTTTTTTCAATGGAGTAATCTTGTCATTTTTTATCAATGAACTTTTCTATACTTTTTACAATGTAAAAAAGAATATTCCTTTAACATGTACTACATGTATGATTTAGCTATATTAATATTCATCATTTATTTAATGATTCATTTTCTTGTTCACAATTTTATTTTCAATGAACTTTTTTCCCCTAATATTATGTTTATTAATTTTATTTGAGTGGGTTTCAAATAAAAATGTTTTCAATTATTTTTTATGTTTTAAAATGAATTTTGAAAAATGGAAATGATATTTTCATCAAAAAAATGTTTTAAATAATCCTTCAAAATTGATTTACATATAATACTTCATCTGTTAGTTCTAATCACACCTTAATGGGGATATGATCTAAGGGTACAATTCATATTCTTTCTATGAATGGTTTATGTTTTGGTGGTATGATATTAATGAAATTTATTTCGCTTCCATGGGTTATATTTTTACAAAACATGCTTTATTTCATGGTTTATTCTATGATGAAATTGTTATGAAACATGTCTCTTTTATACATGTTTAGATACAATGAAATATTTGTGATATCTATTACATGTCATGTGTTGTGATATGATGTATGTTTATGATCTTGTGGCAGACATATTTATGATTTCATTATGTGATGGGTGGGACATATATCTTCCTCTGATGGATTGGGTAAAGCTTTATATATCTCATGTGATAGACATGGCTGGAATAGCGAGTGGACCAGGTATAATAATATATGGGTGGTATAAGGATTGAACTCATTAAAGTAATACAGGGATGAAATGAGGAGGGAAGTTTGTATCATAAAGTACTTTACCTTCCATATATCGACTATAAAGATACTATATTGGAAAAACTTATTACTGTAGCCTTTAAATAAGCTTAGTAAATGGAGGAAACTAAAACAAAAACAATTTTTTGATGCTTCCTAATTAGAAAGTTTGTTCACTCTAATCGATGGTGACCCCATCCTTCATAAAAAAATGTATAATCCATTGGAAATCTCTTTAGAGACCCCAAATTTAATGAAATGATATAATTTATGAAAGTAAATACCATTGGATTTCTTAATTTTATTATATTTAAGAAACTAGAAACCCCAGACCATATATCTTATTCATTAGGAATCCTGACAACTCCACTATCACGAAAACTCAGTTGTGGACAACATCCTATCAATAAAATCTACTCTTGATCAAACCTCGAGATCTATTTTCAATATAAACAAGGTGACCTGATACTTTATATCTGGAAAAAAATCTACTCAAAATTACTTTCCCTAGCCTTCCCATATAGCATTATTTATAAGGAATATTGGATAAGGTTCCTGAAATGGATCCCAAAATCCCACTAGTTGGAACATCCATGTCAAAAGCAAATCATATCCTATAGAATAAAAGACTTTAGAGATGAAGAGAGAAACTATACTCAAAATTGGCCTCTAAACATCTCCCAAATGAACACAAAATCCTCACTATTATTAAGGAATAAGATCCACCACTACATTGTGGCTCCCTGAAGTATTGTAAGAATAGGAAAACAAAGATCTTCTTCATAGAGTGTATTAAAATAAATTCTATATCAATAACCTCTAACCTACCTTCTATCACAGTGTTTCTTATGAAAATTAGTTGAGATAAAATATAGTTTTCAAGATATGTGAGTTTTAGGATAATAAATTCATGAGAGTAAAGGATTTATTATTCCATTCACTTATAATATATTAGATAACTACACATGAGTCATGGATGCATTCTTCCCTTCTCATATTGAGATAATAAGAGTTAATTATGAAATATAACATTATTTTTTATTCACTTTATTAATATAGTGAATATCTATGTATCTGAATCAACCCGGACAAAGAAAAGAGTAGATTCCCCTATAAAGTATACCCCATGTAAAAATAATTTGCATCACTTATCTTTATTTACTACATTTCATTCTGTAATAATGTGTTGGGAATTCATAAAAATACCAAAATATCATAAATGATAAATAGGTTTGAATATTAAGAGGTAAAATTAAAATAGGAAATTAATATGGTAAAATAAGTTCACATAGATTCACCCCTAGAGTGACTATATGATCCTACTGATAAATTACATAAAGAATCACCAATTACTTAATTTCTCTGTAAAACTAAATAGTTAACCAAAAAATTGAAAGCATATTTTCCTCTATAAATCTAACATTATATATACAACCCCCATTAAGTTGGAAATTAAATATGACCATAACGTCTATCATTCTGAACACAATCTAAACACACACATACACACGCCCAGGTATGTCTTTCATAATGGAGTATCGTAACATATTACTATATGTTGAGGGCCGATTATTAAACCCATGAATATAAAAATTATGAAAACTGTGAATGAGTTTTCTAGAAATATTCCCTTACCTATGAAATTTCTTCTGATGAATCAATTAATTTCATATTTTAGAATAACTTATATTTTCCAAAAATTATACCAATCACATTAAAAACAAAATTATTTTACATTAATCATATCCTTGCACTATCTATAATATTTTAAGACATGAAGGACCCTAAGAACATGAGTTTAAATTATTGTATATTTAATATTCATGAATTTTTTGCCTACTCCAATTGCATCCTTTTCTTACTAAAATGTCTCCACATTAAGGTGGGATTTTTCAACAATCCCAATTTAAATCCATAAGTCCCCTACACATAAGTGATATTATATTTTCATATATAGTCTATTAATCATAACAATAAATATTATCAAACAGAATATCAATGTAAATTCGAAAATTCAAAATCAATATAATCATCATATAGATACACCCATTTTAATTTTTACAATTTTCTCAAAATCACTCAACAACAAAAATAATCCCAAATTCAATAACTCTATAATTGTACTCATACAAGAAACCATTACAACTAATTTAAATTCCCATAAAAATATTTCAATACTGTTAAAATATATTAACATAAAAATAAATTTATAACATTATAAATTTTCCCACATAATATCATATTAAAGAAGCTTACCACCTCATTAATCTCACTAGTGTGAAATTATGCTTCTACCAGAGAAATATTACATCTCATTCCCCATTATATAAAATATAACCATAATCCCAATTTTTTTCCTTCAACTAAAACCCACTCAAGTAGGGATTCAACATGAATGAATAATATTAGGATGAAAAAAAAAGATATGGAGTGATATAACTCTATTATAGTCTCCAAACACACCAAAACTATGCATAAATGGGATACAATGGGATGAATCAATGAAAAATTTACCTAAAATCACCAAAAACTAAGAACTCCTCATTGAGGAGAATTAAATGATCTAGACGTCAACAATATTAGACATAAATAAAAATAATTATGTGATATAATGTTTTTGAAACATTCCAAGATCAATCATTCATTGAAATATATATCATTTACTATTACCCTCTCTCTATATTCATAGATAGTCACACAGTTCTCATAAACTATGCTCCTAGACATGTCACCATCACTAGATGACCATTTTTTAATAAATTTTTATAGGTATGTTTCATGTCTAACCAACCATGATCTAATAGTATATCATCCCCATAAATCAAATCAATTTGTTCAATTTCAACCCAAAAACTCTAAAACTAAAATATATATTTAACAATAACATTTAAAAACTAAAATGGGGTTCTTAAAAATACATAATGGATTTATAATCCAATGCATCCCCCTCCCTGCTACTTTTGATTTCCCCAAAACCATAGATTCAAATTACCCTATACTCTTCATATCTATCTAATATTTCCACAAAACCTCACTCCCCATTGCAACCACAAAAATTTGTTTTGTATTTCTCTATAACCCACCCAATGACCCAACAACATCATCAACCTCTATCGTTATAATTTATGAACCTCATGGTTTTACCTCACCCCATCTATACATCATAATCAAATGTCTCCCCTAAACCTCAACTAGATCATTATTATATTGTATATGTTTAATAATTAATAATTAATATTTTTTGTTAGTATATTTTCATGTTTTTTTATATCATGGTCTTGGTATCAAATAGATTTTTTATCATGACTAAAACTTCCCAAAAATATTATTATACCATCACACACTAAATTATAATATAAAATGATTTGTGAAATTTCATTTCATGTTGTATTTTGTAAATTTATAGTTTTCCTTCAATTTATTGAAAATAGAGAATAATACAATGGGTGTGATGAAGTGAAAATAAAAATTTAAAAAAAATAATCATTTCATGTGTCATTTTAGTTGAATAGTTTTATAAATTTAGGATATTATACCTAAAAAACTCTATATTGTGTGATCTCAATATGTTTCATTTATTTATTTATAAACATTCAATTACAATTAAAAATATTGATTGAAATATGTGGGTAAAAAAAATTATAAACTATTTGAAAAAATAATTTTTATCATAATATCTAAAAAATAACATTAATAGTCAAAATTTTATGCATATTAATATTTTTTATTTTTTATTTATTTAAAACATGCATAATATTTACAATAATAAAGAATTTTTCTTATTTTCATATTTTAGTCCTTTTTTAATTAATTTCATATTTAAGTAAATTAAAGATATTAATGATTTTGTTATTATTTTACAACTAATTTATATTTTTAATAGTCACACTTTTATATTAAAGGGAATATTTTTTCATTCTAATATTTGTTATGGTGATTCATGGAAAAAAGTGATTTTTAATGCAACATGATGATTTTGATCAAAAAATGAACTAAAAAATTGACATTGTATAAGTGATATTTCATATATGAATATGAAATATGAAATATGAAATATATAGATGACCATGAAAAAGATTGGATATGACCATATAGTTAAATCAAGGAAGTGTTGACCCTGTTTATAGTGTCACCCATGATATTTGATGTTGAACTACATAGTCATCTATATAGATTAAATAGTCTATCATGAATAATACAAGTATTAATGGCGTAATAAAATCAATCAAAAGTGTCCATGAATTATTTTAAAGGATATTTTAAGGTTAACTATGTATGAATTAATGGTTTTGATGGCTGTATTGGAAATAATTTTTATCTCCATAAAGTATTAAATTGATGATTGGTCACATTTAATATGTTCATTATTGATTTCATATTCTATTTATGTGAGTAAAATGAAGGACCCCGGGACACCCTGAGAGGGGAGGGGTGAACCAGGGTGACCACTTTTTCTTTTAAAGTGTTGGATCTTGTTCCCACGTTGGTAGGAACTTGTTGAACCTGTATGATGATTATGATCAAAATGAAAACATTCACATGCACAGAGAAGACACAGCCATTTTTACTTGGTTCACCACAAAGGGCTACGTCCAAGGAGAATACGCCGACAGGTTATCGGTCGTACCTAAATCCACTATGCTTCACTAGCTGTAGATACAAAAGTTCGGGTACAGACACTCTGTCCCAGGCTCACTGCCTTTACAATTGTTCAGGGATAGCTCACTGCATCCCTCGGGTCACTCCCGTTGACTCCCCCTGGCTCACTGCCGTTGGTGAAGTCCCACTCAGTTTATAGACGTGAAGGTCTCTTCTTCATTTGCATAAGAGTGCATCCTTTGTTGTATGTAGATGCTCTATTGAAGTCTGATTCTCACCAGAAGAAGAATGTCACTTTTCCTCGAATGTACCGAGTAGTCTCTCGGCTTTCGTGCAGCTCCAAACACGCCGGTGGGATTCAGCAAAACCAGGCGCGCTTCTCCAAGACAGTCGCGCAAGTCCCACTACGGCATGCAAGTCCACACTGGCGCGCAAGTTTCATCAACACAGATGCGTGACTCTTCCTTCCCCAACTACAAACTTGCGCGGTCCACTTACTTTCTCTTCCAAACCACCTTGGGCGCACAGCCAAACACCGGCGCGCAAGATCTACTTGCACGACAAAACAACCACCTGCGCGACTCAACCACCTGCGCGACGAGAGCTCGAACAATCTCTCGGCCTTGAACTTCGTTAGAAATGAGGAGGGGTGGTCCAGTATTTATAGGCAAACTGGACCCCATGCGCGGCGGCGCGCAAGTCCCTAGACGGCGCGCAAGTCTTGTCTTCAATAAACTCTGTCGCGAAACTCACTTGCGCGACCCAACCAACACTTGCGCGACCTTCTTTCCTTAGCCAAATTTTGATGTTCTGATCCTCAAAAACATATGGCGCGCAAGTCTTTTATCCTCCAAGAGCACGGCGCGCAAGTACCTTTGCCAAAAACACTTTACTTTATTGGCCGATTTTTAGGCCCAAAAATTTGGCAAACACTGGGAAACAGCGCCACCTTCACTACTGTTTTCTGCTTGAACGGTATGATCGCTTTGTTGGTACACACCCTAAACTTCCACTGATGATTGACAACAAACACAAACCATACACCAAATCATGCTTTGAAGAACCTGGTTCCAACAATCTCCCCCTTTGGATTTGTTGGCAATCAGAATAAATTCAAAAGATCTCCAACCATGAGCAAATCCAAAACGCAAGAATCAACTCAGCCAAAACTCTAAGTCTACGTGAGCAATGCTCGGTGTAGAAAACAAGAGAGAAAGCTTGAATTGGGTCTTAGTGTTTTGAAATTCTCCATGACGCCCGATGTTATCCTTATTAAACTTCTCATCACAATCTTACACTTCTCATCACAGAAGAATTTCTTTCCACTTCTCATCACAGAAGAATTTCTTGCCTTGAATTTATTCCTTTCTCCCCCATTGACAATAAAACCAAAGACCGAAAAGTTTGTTCAACGTTCAGCTCAAGACATACTCCCCCTGGATAGTATCTCCCCCATAAACCGGCATCACAGCCATAAGCAGATAAAAACAGTTAAAACAAACGGGGAGAGGGGACTTCCGGAGCCTCCTTATGCAGTAGGAGGTGGTCGAACACCGAGGTTCAACCGATGCTTCTCGAACACAGCCGCGGACAATGGCTTGGTTAGGATATCAGCCACTTGCTCATTAGTTCCAACATAATCCATTTTAATCACACCTTGTTCAACCTTTTCTTTGATAAAATGATACCGTATTTCAATATGTTTTGTACGAGAATGCTGAACCGGATTCTTCGTAAGATCAATTGCACTTTTGTTATCACAATAAATCACCATTGGTTGCTGCACCTTATCACCAATATCTGTGAGCTGCTGCTTCATCCAAAGAAGTTGAGTGCATGCTTTTGTGGCGAAGATATATTCAGCTTCAGCAGTACTAAGAGAAGTACTTTCTTGTTTCTTTCTCAACCAGCCAACACATTTCTGCCCAATATAGAAAGCTCCACCACTAGTGGACTTTCTATCTACGACATCACCATCCCAGTCAGCATCAGAAAATGCTGATAATTCACTGTCCCTGCCTGCAGCAAAAAATAACCCGAAGTTATGTGTACCTTGAATGTACCTCATGATTCTTTTTACTGCTACCATATGTTCCTCCTTTGGATTACTCTGAAAGCGGGCCGCAAGGCATGTTGTAAAGAAAATATCTGGCCTCGTCGCTGTCAGGTACAGTAGGCTGCCAATGATCCTCCTGTACATGGTGGGATCAACAGAGTTCCCATCCTCATGCTTTCCAAGTTTAGTTCCAACTGCAATCGGAGTTGACATTGGTTTGGAGTCTTGCATATTGAACTTATTCAGCATCTCTCTTGCATATTTTTCTTGAGAAATGAATGTGTATTCCTTATTTTGAATCACTTGCATCCCCAAGAAATATGTGAGCTCCCCAATCATAGACATTTCAAATTCTGATGTCATGTGGTTGGCAAATTCATCCACTGATTTCTTCCTACTGCCACCAAATATGATATCATCAACGTAGACAAGAACCATGAATTGATCTTTTGGAGAATTCTTCACATAGAGATTGTGATCAACTCCTCCTCTTTTGAATTCCAACTTCTTGAGATATGAATCTAGCCGTGAGTACCACGCCCGTGGTGCCTGCTTCAAACCATATAGAGCTTTCTTTAGTTTGCAGACCTTTGTTTCATCGGTACCCAAGACAAAGCCCACTGGTTGTTCAATGTAGACTTCTTCTTCGAGTAAACCATTCAAGAATGCTGTCTTGACATCCATTTGATATACTTTATATCCTCTTTGGAGTGCCATGGCAAGGAAAAGCCTGATTGACTCCAGTCTAGCCACTGGAGAAAAGGTTTCTTCAACATCAATGCCTTCAATCTGAGAGTATCCTTTACATACCAGTCGTGCCTTGTTTCTGATGACACTTCCATGCTCATCAAACTTATTTTTGAAGATCCATTTGGTACCAATCACATTGTGACCTTCGGGTCTCTGGACAAGATCCCATGTCTGATTCTTATCAATCTGATCTAATTCATCATTCATGGCTTTCACCCAAGATTCATCTTTTGCAGCTTCTTCGGATGAGGATGGCTCTAAAACTGATAGAAATGTAGATTGCGTGGTATTCCTCATCCTTCTGGTTTGAGTGGGTGCACTCCTATCCCCAATTATGTTGGATGGATCAATCTCAGCTCTTCGATTTCTCCTGCGAGGTTCAGTAGTATTCTCTTCAGTCATAGTTTCTTCTTCAGATTCTTCTTCTGAGTCATCATCATTATGTGATTGATGAGTGTTTTGAACAGCTTCCTCTATTTCTGCATTTGTAGTTTCTTCATGTCCACATTCTTCATGACTTTCTATCACATCAGCATATGACGTCCGTGAAGCATTTGTGGTTTTCTCTTCAATTATCTTAACATCATTGCTTTCCACAATCCTTCCCAAACGATTGTTGAAACATTTGTAGGCTTTGTTGTTCATTGAGTAACCAAGGAAGATTCCTTCATCTGCGTTGTCACCATATTTCCCATGATTTCCTTCTTTGTTCCTGATGAAGCACTTACTTCCAAAGACACGAAAGTATTTTAGAGAAGGCTTCCGTCCATGCCACAATTCATATGGTGTCTTCGTCTCACCCGTATAAAGTCTTGTTTGATTCTGAATGTACACTGCAGCTTGAACAGCCTCTTTCCAGTAATGTCGTGGAATACGACTCTCAATCAGCATAGTTCGTGCCATGTTGTTCACCTGTCGATTCCTTCGTTCAACAACTCCATTTTGTTGTGGAGTTCTCACAGTAGATACCTCATGTCGTATCCCATGCTTCTCCAGATAATTTTCAAATTCAATGGACGTGTATTCTCCTCCATTGTCATATCGCAACACTTTGATTGTTCGTCCAGTATCATTCTCGGCGATTCGCCGATATGTTTTCATGTAGTCAAGGACCTGTCGTTTCCGGTGAATGACCATCACACATGCCATTCGACTGTAATCATCTATGAAAAGGACAAAGTACCTTTCTCCATGAGTTCCGGCAACATTTATTGGACCACAAACATCTGTATGAATCAGATCAAGAAGGTGAGATGCCTTTTTCTTCTTTGGCCGATATGAACTGCAGACCAGCTTCCCACGAATACAAGAATCACAGGATTTTTCCTGCTCACGCTTCAAGTTGGGGATGTCCATGACAATTCTCAATTTTGATATTTTCTCCATGTCTTGTTGATTGATGTGTCCCAATCTCCGATGCCACAAATTGTTTTCTTCTTCAACAGTCATGTAACATACATTTTCTTCACTATCAACCTGATACAAGTTGCCTTCTGTTCTGCATCCTTTCATAAGTTAATTGCCGGTTTTTCCCTTGATGGTGCAGCCTTTCAGATTAAAAGTAACTATAAGTCCTGAGTCATAGAGTTGACTCACGCTAAGGAGATTATGGCGTAGGCCATCTACGTAAAGGACTTCAGTCTTCTTTAGTTCTCCATTAGCTAATTGGGTACTTCCACTTCCTTTGATTTTCATAGCCCCATCATTACCAAATCTTACTGTACCATCAACATTCTTTATGATATTCGTTAGTAGGCCGGCATTACCCGTCATATGAGATGAACAACCGCTATCCAGAATCCAGGTACTGTTGTTCTTTGTAGCTTTGAGGGCTACCTCTGCAAGGTTCGATTTCTCAATCTTCTTCCTTTCCTTCCACGAGACATTAGATTGAGTATATAGGACTGATGGCCTTTCAACTATCTCTTCCGCATACCCAAGTTCTTCATAGTCAAAGTCTTCTGTGAGAGGTGAGAACCTGTTTAAAAGAGCAATACTGTCTTGCTGACGGGACTTGACTTGTCTTGAACTTCGGTATGAGGTGTCTATGTCTCTTCTCTGCATGCAATTAACGGCCTTATGACCAAAGTTAGAACAAAAAAATCAATATCCATAGAAATTATTTCTTCTATGAGAATTAGGATATGAGATTGTTCTCCTTTGTTGAGCATCTATATCTTCTCCATTCAGATAGCTTCTTGCCTCTTCACAATAAGACATGGTATGGCCCAGATAGCCACAGAACTGACACTTCATGAGAGGAAATGTCTTCTCACTTGAATTTCTCCTTATACCTTCTTCCTTGGGAGAATAGTAAGATTGTCTGTCATTTTTGAATGTTTGAGGATAATTTTCAGGTCTCCTTTTAGTTTGGATTGAGGGTTCCTTTTTCAGCACTCTAGGTAACATTTCATCATGTTCAACTTTCATCTTGTCTTTCTTTTGGATCTTTTCACTTCCAGCAGTTGATGACTCAGCCTCACATCCAATTCCACTCTTTCCCATGCAAGCAGGTCTTTGATCACTCAAGACTTTTCCAACCCCATCTGAACCACACTTGGCTCTTGAAAGTAATTCTGCATCTGAGAATCTTCCGAACTGTATTTTTTTCCTCGATTCTTTTGGAACTGATTTTGTCTCCATTTTACTCCTTAGAGTAACTACTTCCTCCTCAAGACCCTCAACAGTCTTGGATTTTTCATCCAGTCTGGATGTGAGGTCATTGATGACCTTTGCCTGCTCTTCAATTCTCAGCTTCAGATCAACTGCATCATCGTTGCTTTCAATTATTTTAGATTGTACCTTCACAAATTCTTTCAGTCGTTCAATTTTAGCTTCAAGTTGATCAACATATTCAGTTGATTCTTCTACAATTGATTTCCACTTATTGCAGCTCTTACATTTAATCTTAAGCTTACTAACTGCATCCTTAAGTTGCACATCGGGATCTACACAAGTTCTCAGTTGTTTTTCACCATCAGTATCTTCTGACATTTCAACAGTGGCCATCATAGAAGCATGGTTCCCAGTTTTGAATTCTGGTTCTTCTTCATCACAGAATTCATTGTCATCTTCTTCCTCTTCACAGACAAAACTATTCCTTTGCATTTGCTTACCAGATTTGAAGTCTCCCTTTTTGAAGAACTTTCTTTGAGGCTTCTTGAAGTTTTCATCTTCACTGTCATCATCATTGATATTCTTCAAGCACTGAGAGGTAATATTCCCAACTTTTCCACAACAGAAACATGCGAGAGGTAAATTCCCTTTGAATTTCCCTTTCCCCTTCTGGAACTTCTTTGCAATGAGAGAAAGAATTTATTTCTCTTCGTCATCATCACCGCTACTATCCTTTGAGATTTTCAATTTATCCATGGCCTTGAATGCCATTTCCTTGCTCACCCGAGTCGTAGCATCTTCTGGTTTGACTCTCATTTCATATGCTACCAAACTGCTCAGTAAGTCATCTAGAGAAAGTTTGGAAAGATCTCTTTCCTAAAGAGCTGACACCTTCGCATTATACAGAGGTGGAAGTCTTCTTAATATTTTCTTTACAATATCAATGTCTTTGATTTCTTCGCCTAGACCCCGAATTGATCCAACCACTTCAGTAATTCGATTGAAGAAAGAGTCTGCATTCTCGTCTGGATGCATCTTCAGATCATCAAACCGATTGTGTAGCACTTGTAGTTTTGCCTCCTTCACTTTTCTATCACCTTCATAAATATTCTCAAGTTTATCCCACATAGATTTTGCTGAGGTGCAATTCATCACCTTCAGGTAAATCTGATCAGAAAGGGCTGCAGTGAGAGCATTCTGTGCTTTAGCATCTGCATCAAGAAGTTTCCTGTCTGTTTCAGTCATAGCCTGACCTGTTGGATCAGTGACATGTATTCCTTGCATAGTAGAAAAAAGAACTTCCATTCCAAGAGATCTTAGATGAGATCTCATTCTATTCTTCCAGATCTGGAAATTGCTTCCATCGAAGTGAGGGACTTCCCTGATATTGACGGCGTTTTCCATGATGAAGAAGGTCAGATTCAACACCAGCAACCTTTACCCTCTGATACCACTTGAAGGACCCCGGGACACCCTGAGAGGGGAGGGGTGAATCAGGGTGACCACTTTTTCTTTTAAAAGTGTTGGATCTTGTTCCCACGTTGGTAGGAACTTGTTGAACCTGTATGATGATTATGATCAAAATGAAAACATTCACATGCACAGAGAAGACACAACCATTTTTACTTGGTTCACCACAAAGGGCTACGTCCAAGGAGTATACGCCGACAGGTTGCCGGTCGTACCTAAATCCACTATGCTTCACTAGCTGCGGATACAAAAGTTCGGGTACAGACACTCTGTCCCAGGCTCACTGCCTTTACAATTGTTCAGGGATAGCTCACTGCGTCCCTCGGGTCACTCCCGTTGACTCCCCCTGGCTCACTGCTGTTGGTGAAGTCCCACTCAGTTTATAGACGTGAAGGTCTCTTCTTCATTTGCATAAGAGTGCATCCTTTGTTGTATGTAGATGCTCTATTGAAGTCTGATTCTCACCAGAAGAAGAATGTCACTTTTCCTCGAATGTACCGAGTAGTCTCTCGGCTTTCGTGCAGCTCCAAACACGCCGGTGGGCTTTAGCAAAACCAGGTGTGCTTCTCCAAGACAGTCGCGCAAGTCCCACTACGGCGTGCAAGTCCACACTGGCGCGCAAGTGTCATCAACACAGATGCGCGACTCTTACTTCCCCAACTACAAACTTGCGCGGTCCACTTCCTTTCTCTTCCAAACCACCTTGGGCGCACAGCCAAACACCGGCGCGCAAGATCTACTTGCGCGACAAAACAACCACCTGCGCGACTCAACCACCTGCGCGACGAGAGCTCGAACAATCTCTCGGCCTTGAACTTCGTTAGAAATGAGGAGGGGTGGTCCAGTATTTATAGGCAAACTGGACCCCCTGCGCGGCGGCGCGCAAGTCCCTAGACGGCGCGCAAGTCTTGTCTTCAATAAACTCTGTCGCGCAACTCACTTGCGCGACCCAACCAACACTTGCGCGACCTTCTTTCCTTAGCCAAATTTTGATGTTCTGATCCTCAAAAACATATGGCGCGCAAGTCTTTTATCCTCCAAGAGCACGGCGCACAAGTACCATTGCCAAAAACACTTTACTTTATTGGCCGATTTTTAGGCCCAAAAATTTGGCAAACACTGGGAAACAGCGCCACCTTCACTACTATTTTCTGCTTGAACGGTATGATCGCTTTGTTGGTACACACCCTGAACTTCCACTGAGGATTGACAACAAACACAAACCATACACCAAATCATGCTTTGAAGAACCTGGTTCCAACATAAAAGGTATAATGTAGGTTTTGACATGGATTTTTCACATCCCACATCATAATAAACAAAGGAGGTAAAGTAAGTCATAATAGACATTAAGAGGAAATTAAAAAATCATTGATGATTTAAAAACATATCAGTGGCTATGATATTATTTAAAATTATGATTTAAACATATCATAAAATTATATCAACTTTATGTTTTAGGATAAAAGTACTCATTAATGGTGTTTCTATTTATTATAATTCTTGGTCAATATGGCATGATGATTATAAAATAATTCATTTTGGGAAATGGGCCTGAATTCATTTATGAATCAATTATATAATATATTGTGACATAGGTGATGAACTAATATAGATAATGTCAATGAATACATTTTATCATGTCATATTACATATATTTGAATCATTAAGGGAATGAGATATATCATAGGATAACAAAATAATATATACTAAACAATTTCCTTGCATGATGAATTTAATGTTATCATATTTCAAACTTATAAACTAATCAAGATATGTGATTGTGAGATAAAATCTCATTAACTATCCCATGATATCATCCAACCTGACAACCGAACCATCCAGTGGAAGAGCTCTAATTGCATTCTCATTCCCCATAGGATGTCAACTAGTGCCCATTCATTGAAGAAATCTTTTTGGAATGATTTATCCCATAAGAATAATAATCCATATACAAATAAAGAAACATCCAAAATGAACATAAAGAATTATATTAATCATACATAACAAGATATACAAGAGAAGTATATACAAATATCACGTCAAATTTACTTTTATAATCAGAACTAAAAATAATGAAAAAGGGGATTGGACAAATAAAATAAAAAAATCTCCATGTGGAATGAGGGTCAACACCCACCATGTCACTACCTTCAAAACATTCCAAAAGTAATACCTATAACATTAGTACCCACCTTAATCTCTAAATAATTCCATGGATTTAATTGAGTAAGAAAAACTTGGTATACATAAACCTAAGGAGTGTGTGTATTGTGTGAGCTCACTTCCTGAGTATGATCCCACCAGATATTCCATGTATTTCCATTATAATCCAAGGTAACATGATTGTTTTAAAAAAGATAAGAAAATTTTAATTTTAAAACATTATTTACTTTTGTAGGAATGAAAGGTAGTGAAATTATATATTGAAAATGATAAAAACGTATCATAATCACCATGGGCCCTTCTTAGGTTGCTAGGGTTAGTAGGGACCAATGATCCTTATATTGTTGGTGATCTATCCTAACAGTGAAGGTCATTATTATACTCATTTCAACCAATTACCATAATTATAGTTGTTATTATTTTAACAAAATACTACTATGTATAGTAGGACATTCCTAGTTTACTTGTTCTAGTTTATACACTTAGGTACCTAGTATTCCTAGAGTTATTTTGATTTTCTTTTATTTCAATTTATTATTATATCTTTTATATTTAATTAAAATAAAAATCATGATTTATAGTTAAATTTTTCTATAATTTTTAAAAATCATCATTGTAATTTTTCTTATATTGGATATTCATGGAACATCTAATGGGATCCAATTAGCTAAGTAAAATAAAATCCTACATTAACTCATTGGGTGTATGTTGTCATTGTTTTCTCTAAATTGGGAACTTGAAATGTTTTCCTTATAGGTTAGGTAGGGTAATCTTGTTGGTTTAATTCCTTATTGAAGGTGTTGAAAGTGGTAACATGATTTTTTGTGAACCTCATGAGGCATAGAGTCTTTGGTTTATTGTTTTGTCCTCTACACATTTTGATTATTTTGAGATTTTATTATAAAATTAAATGTCACTTTGGACTTTTATATGCCTCTATTATAAATATTTTCATGGATTATAATTATAATACATTATATTCATGTATTATGTTTCCCTATTTGGATATTTATTGAGATTCTTAGGGGGAAATTGTTCCTAAAGGAGTTCATTGATGCACAGGAACTGGTTTCTTAAACATGGAGATCAGGAACCCTCGTCATAATATTCCATGGGTTTGTTTAGATATTGGGTTGAATGGAAGCCCCAAATGGTTCATGAAAATACTATATCAAAGGGAGGATGTTCCCTTTCATTACGACTTTTTCATTTGGGAATTTCTAGATAGATAGGAGTTAAGACTATCTTAGCTTAATGTTATGGATATGAGTGGTGTTTCCTTCCAAAACATATTCTCACAGACTAGGGTTACCATGGAAAATTGAGGATTTGGTTTGACTCCTCCTTGATCTGTATTTCACAAGCTATAGAATAAGCATGGGAAACGAGGTAGTGTGGAGTGTCATAAATTGTCAATTGAGTTATTGAGTTTTTATTAAGATTTATTTAAGTGTTTTATCTTGTTTATCTAATTATCATGGGGTTGATGTAAAAATGGTGTCCTCTTTTTTTGTTTTGATTTTTTAGTAACAATACTCCATAGAGACCTCTAGTATAACAATGTGATGGGACCATATAGATCTCCCCTAACCAGTTTATAAAAAATTAGTTAAGGAAGTGTTTTGGGATAATCGAGCTCTAAATATGGGTACAGTATCTTGTCCATGTTAGGCTATAGAAGCTGAACCATGTTTGAAAAATGGTTGGGGTCATGAGGTTCTTATGAATAAGCCTCCTTTTTTCCTATGATAGATGAATATCCAAGAAGAATGAGTTTGGGTTGAGAATATTGAATGTTTCATCTAGATCATCAGGACTCCTAATTCTATCAAGTTAATGTGCTCATCAATTATATTTTAAGTCCCAAGACACCAGTGGTGGGATTAATTAGGGTAGTTAGGGTGGGATAATAAGATGGGATGAAAGGATTGTAGTTTCTTGATCAATGAGATATTCTACCCTGATACGTTTTCTCTCACCATATATCAAGAGCTTTTGGACCTCTATCAACAAGGGAATCCAATGTTTTAGTATTCGAAACATTTTTAAATGTTAATCCTCTTTGATCAAGATATATTTTCAAATGAATGTTTAAAAGTTGAATAGTTTGGAATGGGGTTACATTCAGACATTCAAATTTAGGTTTTCTTCTTTAGGTTTAAGATATATACTAATGTGGTTGATGGAGACTATATAGTGGATATCGACTTATTGGGTATCTCAAGGTTATATAGGACTTTTCTAGCATCGAGATAGAATGGAATTAACTATTTTAAAAAGAAGAGGAAGTTAGAATACCATGGGAAGTTGGGTGGTAGTATCTCCAAGTATCCTCCCTGGATACCTTCATCTATAGATCTAGGTAGTGGAGCTATTGTCTGGAATTATTGTGGGAAGCCTAGGTATATGCAGTCAAAATTTCTAGTTCCACCCAAATAAATCCATTAGTGTGGATTCATAGGTTAATTTAAGTGGTTCTATAAGATTATCCATCCATATCAGAGTGGATGAGGTTCTATATCCCTAGGGGAACTATAGAATAATTTGATGTGTCTACATATATGGGGTATTTTTATAGTTGTCATCATAGGGAGGCATAATCCTTTTATAGATAGAGTCATCATAATGTAAATCATCATGTTTGAATTCAATCATTGGTGCAGATAGATGAAAAAAACATCATTTTATGTATCAAGCATTAATGGAATTAGATACAGGTCCCGCAATAGCAATATGTACTATTCTTATTATCATCATCAATTGTAATTTCCTTTTTTGATATAGGTACATTAAATTTGATCAGTTATACTCTCATGTTTATTTTATTAAATTTATAACTAAGATTAAGTTGTATTCCATTGATTTTTTTAGGCTACTCTAAAGAAGAAGGAAGTGAGGTTTTCTATGAACATTGTGTGTTATCTATTTTTTAGAAGTAAAAATGAGATAGTATTTCCCTATCATAGAGATGGGATATTTGTAAATGATTATATTAATTTAATGGATGATTTATTTCAAGTACCATATTGATTGTTATCTTTAGCGGGTAACTTTTATGGCCACTGATAAGAGAACTAGAGTTTTTTTAAGAGATATGGATACAATTTTAGGATGATCTAAACCTCCACTTATTGACTTTTTTTTAAATAATTTCATATGTCTTCACTCTTAATAGATGAATATGGTATTTACCTGTAATGAATATTGCTTTCTATGTTTTGGGAGCATCTATAGGTACTTTTATAGGACTTTTCAGGTTGTCCTCCAAATTAGGATTTGGATTTCATCGTCAATATTTCATTGGGAGAATATTAAATATCTCTTACCTCATATCATATATCCAACAATGAGTTGTTTGAGTTAAAGATATATGTGGAGGATTTGGAATCCAGATGGATCATTTTCCTAATCACTCATCCTTAGGATTCTTGAGAGATGTTTTTTAAAAAAGGATGATGGATCACTCCAATCATGTATTGACTATTGAAAGTTGAATAGGGTCACCATCAGAAACAAATAACCATTTCCATGAAATTATGTCCTATTTAGCCATCATAAAGAAGAATGTTGTTTCACAAAGTTAAAAACTTTTATGGTGATCACTATATTGGGTAAGAGAGTCAGATGTTTCCATAAAAAATTCAGTGAATTTATGACCATTTTAGGTTCTTGGTAAGTCTATTCTGATTAAAAAATAATGATATAGTTTTTATTTATATTATTTACCAGGTGTTCCATAGATACTTCCACTCATTTTTCATTATTTTTTTGGATGAAATATTAGTTTATTTGAAATTATAAGTGATATAGTGTAAGAATTATAGAAATATTATTGGAACATTATGGGACCATTTTTTAATGTTAAATTTTCAAAGTGTGGCTTTTGTATCTAGGAATTTATGTATTTGGGAAATTTTATCTATGAACATGGGGTTTTAATAGACCCATAAAAGGTCTAGGCAGTGATATCAAGTGAATAGTTAAATAATTTCATCATTATAAGGAGTTTTTCTAGTCCTGTAAGTGTATTGTAGGCAGAAAATAAGTGATTTATCTCAATTTTCATTACCTGTGATATCCCCCAATGAAAAGTGATGATGTTATCATTGATTATATAAAGCCAATAATACTTAGAGGATATTAAATAGTAGTTTCCAACAACCTTTATCTTTATTTTACCCATGTATGGATTGGTTTATATGTTTTATTGTGACACTTCATGTATGGGTTTTAGTTATGTGCTTTTGTAGGGTGACCATGGGGTGGTTTATGGAACTATAAAATTATTAACACATGGACTGAATTTCTTAAACCATAAACATGAGATTCAACTAGTGATGAATTCCATTATATCCATGGTTCACTATCTTTTCATTGAGAGTTGTGTAGTCTACTCAAACAAGAAAACACGATCAATATCTTCTCTCTAAAGGATTTGATCCTAAGGTAGGGTTGATGGATTCAGTACCTTTCGGTGCTTGACATTTATATTGTCTATACCCAATGTAATAGAATGTAGTTATTGATTCTTATAAAATAATTTTACCTACCCTAGATCAAAAGAGTCATCATTAAATGGGTTCAGAGGTTGGTTTTTTCTAATATTTACCTGGAGGCCATCAAATAGAGTGGAGGTACATTATTAGCCTGTGTATAATTGACCCATTATATTTTAGAGTTGATTTTGGAGGAGAACCCAAATAAAAGTTTTTTTGATAGTCTACCCAGTTCATAATTGGTGGGGAGGTTCCTAGTTAATGGTCCTAGAGTTTTGAGTGTGTTCTCTACTTCAAGGGCCTCTCTATTTTTTGGTGCCTCAACAAAAGTTTTTGATGATTTAATTCTATTAGCCTTATTGGTTCATCCACCCTAGTTCTACCAAGATGTTTTATGATATTTATTATCTATTTTGGTTGCTAGGAATTATTTTTAATATAGATAATTTATATCTTGATTATATATTTTTTTCAGTAAGTTAAAGTTGGGAACCAAAAGCCCTCAGGATTTCTACAACTTCTTATAATTCCTACCTTTAAGTGGGATTATGAATCCATGAATTTTAATATTAGGATAACCTATACACCCCTGGTCAGTAATGAAATTTTTTTGGATATCAAATAAGGGAAAAAATATTCACATTTCATTATGATCGAGGATTCCACTAAAGTGGAAGATAATGGTAGGTTTTATGTTTAGGATATTGTGAGGATTCATGTATTTTTATCCACTATTTTCTCTGATAGGAACCCCTGTTTTACCTCTCAGTTATAGTAAGTCCATCAGAAGACAATGGGGCTATAGGTCAGTTTTATCAAGACATTAAATCTTAAAAATGTTGGTAAGATAGAGATGTTAAACCATAAAATGGTATACATGCTTCGTAACTATGTGCTGGACTTATGTAGATTATGGTAAAACCATTTTATGTTTATGGAAATTTATTTCAATAAAATTTTCCTATACTTGGTCATGATTTATCCATTTAAAGCGCTTTATGGTTGACCATGTTAGTATCCTATATGTAGAATGGATATATGAGAATCATACTTAGTGGGACCGAGACTCATTTTGGGGGTGACTATGAATATTTTAACAATATGGAATATTTTTATGACATACTAGAGTTGGTATAATTCTTAAACTGATCATCAAAACCATATATTCAAATTCTTAGTGGTTGATTGAGTTTCCTAAAAATGGAACCTCACATAGGTCATAACTGTCCTGGGAAATAGTGGAAGCATACACTAAGGAATGCAAGGACATTTGGTATTACCCATTAGATCAGTATGGTACAATATTTCATGGATTTTTTTTATTAGTTGAAGTAAATTTTGGATATTTTCCACATGTCATTTCTCATAAAGTATGATCTATATCTTTATCAATTGCTGAGTTCGGAAGAACATGTGATAGAACTTCATCTATTAGTGATCAAGAATCTAGTTTGAATTGTGGATTCCTATGTGAAAATGCTTCATTAAAAAACTATACTGTTAATTATGGTTATTTGGAAGCATGGAACTACCAAGCACCAAATTTTGGAATGAAATTCCTAGATAAAGGATTAATTTCAACATTTATTTTCTAATTATATAGTGTATTTTTTGAGTTTGGAAAGTGCTTTGGTGCCGATAATTTTCATACCCACTGCATCATTTTCAATAAGTTTTCATTTATTATTTAAACATATTTTATTCAACAGATTTTATTGGTGTTTTTAGTGAAAAATGGAAACTTTGGGGGGATATAGTTTTGTTCATGATTTGTATATGGTCATTATAAAATATTCACAAGCCTCCAAAAATATGTATGGCCTAGATAATGGCACTGAAAAAACCCACATGGTTAGGTGAACTACCTTGTTCCAACCCCCAAAATACTATGTGGCCTTCTCCATCACGGGACTGAAGTGCCCGTATAGTTGGTGCATGGCCTGGTGGACATTGTGGCTAAAACAATCAGCCTTCCTAGATCATTAAAAATTATTTTACTCTATATTTCCCCGACCGTTTTTTAAAAATTTCTACCCCATTTCATTTCCAATTTGACCCACATATCCTTTTGAAAACTCTCATTTATTACACTCTCATATTTTCTTTAATCATGGGAGTATTTTTTCTTGTATGTTCAATAATATTCATGTAATCTTCTCCTCTATTCTCCTATAGTTCTCTTCTCCCTTATTTCCTAGGATTCCTTCTATTTGGTGTTTATGGTAAACTATAGTTGGTTGAATCAATTTTTTTGAACAATTTATTGTTATTTTTGTATTTTTTTCATCCATAGGGTCCCTAATCATATTGTCTTATGGTTTTCAAGTATATTTTTTTATTTAATTATGAATGGTAGGTGGTTCAATTTTGTGCTATCATTTGAGTACATAAATATATTTTCTTCTATTTATAAAAGGGTTCTATTATTTTTTGAAATGTGTGATTTCTATAATATTATTGTGTTTAATAATTATAATGGTTCATCTACTATATAAATTGTTGTAAATAGAATGAATTGATATGTGATGTCATAATTTGTAAAAAGGGGGTCTTCATGGTTTGATAAATGGGGTGAATCTCATGGGAGTCCTAGATATGAAGCTATTGTGACTACGAAATGTAGGATATGCATGACCCCTACTACCTTGTAAGATTACATTATAACTCTAAATATACTAATTATGGGGATTTTTTGGCCTGAGGAAGAGACAAACCTTCACATCCTAGATTGATCATTAAGAGAATGAGGATCCTAGGTTCCCAAAAACCCAATCTATATTGGGATTGACATTGGTTTTTATATTGTATTCTTTTTAGTCAACATTTTTTTATTATATATATTATCTTTCACTCAAATCTAAAGAATTTTTTAAAATAAAACTACTTTCACATTTTTCATATAAATCAAGTTTTTTTTCTTGTGATGTCTATTCATGAAAAATCTTATGGGATCCAACTTTACAAGTGAGATCACACCCTACATAACCCCATTTTTTGTTTGTGTACCATTTTTCTTATTGATGTATGGAAATAATCTCCTCATATGTTGTGGTAGGTACTCATTATAGTGACACTCTCCTTTTAAACATATTATTAGATGATTTGAAACATAATTAAACATTAAATTATAATCCAATGATCATAAATTCTAGTGTCTTTCAAGATTTGGTACATAATTAAACATCATGAAACCAAAATAAAAAAAAATTATTTAATCTTAACAATGAGATACTAACTCATATTGATCCATTATATTTTCATATGATTTCTAGGGGAATACAGGAACAAATTGAATGATCTAAAAATCCTAGTAAGGGAATAAACATAGTAATAAATCATAGAACATAGGTTAAAAGGTATAAGATGATGACATAGAGGCATAGAACATGAATAAACATAATGAATAAAACATATATGAAATGGGAAAATATAATCATGGCATAATTGGAATGTGGAAACTACATATAAAATGGCATAAACATGAGTCAAGGATATCTTCCAGGACATGGTGTATAAAGTCCCATAAAGGAAGCAGGTTCACTCCATGTCCCAAAATGATGTCTCATGAGACTAAAAATTAACTAATAAATTGGATTTCTATCTGGTAACACCCATAATAACATGTTCATGAATATTTTTTCCAAATGAAGAAATAAAAATAAAAAATAAAACATAAACATAAGATTTACCCATGAAAAAAATTGGGTATCATAATCATGTCAAAAGGCATAACAAAAGAGAATATCATAATAATGTCCCTGAAATATTGGATTTAAATCATACATGGACATTAATAAGGTAAGATAGTAATATATAATGATAAATAATGTTAAAATGATTTGAAAATATGTAAAAATAGTATTTATGGAACTTTAGAAACAAAACAATTTAGTGTGGTTTAAGGAAAATATTAATGATGAATTAAAATGGAAAAAGATTACTTGTTTGTATAAAACCATAAATTAAAAGGATATATTTTTATGATAAAAAAAATTATTTTATAAAAATAATTTTGGATTAAAATATATTATGGATGGTACATGAAAATGGGTAAGAATTTGGGAGGTTACCTTTAATTAGGCTTACTTTACGGGAAGGATTGAGAGGGGAACCTTTTTAAAACATGTATTTCCCCATCAAACAAGGATGATATGATCTGGATACATTAGTTTGGAACATATAAAAATTATTTATAATAATTAAATAAAAAATTAAGATGAATTAAATTGTGGTAAATATAGATAAAGTGTAACTCGAATGAAAAAATGGAGGTTCAGGTAGAATCCATTTCCTTATGTCTGAAAGTGTTATACACTTGATCTTAATGTACTTTATTATCAAATTAAATCCATTAATTAATTGATTAATAACCCTTTACACGTTTTTATTATTTATTATAATTTTATTAATTTCATTTATGGCCCTTTTTATGAGTTATAAGATACAATTTCATTGTTTGGGAGCATTCGTTTCATTGGTTTTTATAATCAGTTACTTGTATACATGTATAAAAAATCATGTAAAATGGGAATGTTTTTCCAAAATTTAATTTATATGATATTAATTAACATTAATATTATTAAATTTTTATATAAATAATTTGGTAATTTAGGGTGAGGATGAATCATTTGATAAGATGTTAGTGATAATCGTTTAGATTATTTTGGGCGGTTTTTTTATCATCTCAAACTAGTTTGGCTTTATTAATTAATATCATTTATATATAATGGTAATGGAAAATTAAATAGGTATTAATAAATTTATTATATACTTTTTTAACCATGAAAATGGTATAATTATATGTCTTGAAGGATTTAATGTAAGTTGTAAACTTTTCTGTCCTTGAATGTGATAAATTAACGCATCACAGACGATGTTTTCAATTTTAGTAAAAATAATTGGGGAAGAGAAATGATAGAAAATTATTCCATTAGCATAATTAAATTCCATTATATTTAAGTTATTTGAGTTATCATACCATTTTTATGAGGGTATCTATGTATAGAAAATAAAATAACTTGAAAAGAAATTAAAAGAAATGAGAGAGGATTTTAGCTTATGAATTTATCCTCCTTGAGAACCTCCTTAGTGAAGGGGGTTTGTTATTTTTTTTAGACCATGGGATCCTATAGAGGGGTCTAGTAATATATTAGATAATAATTTGGACAAGGATCAAAGCATGATAGGTGTGAGTAGAAGAGGTGGTGAGGTGTGGTATTACAGTGGAGGAGAGAGGTGTTTTCTCATTATATTATTCGTTATTTTATTATTTTGGCTCAAGACAATGAATTGTTTGAGAATTATCACAAAATATATTAAAATAATTAATTCATGTTCAAAATTATGGTTCTTACATCATCCATGACTCAAATAATATTTTATTCAACTTATAATGTATATATACTGTAAATTATAGTATTTTACTATTCACCAAAAAATCAGGTATTTCAGAAAAATACCAAAAATTCATTCTAACCATTTTTCAATGTGTAGAATTCAAAAGTGAACTCCATTTTTTGAGAATAATTTTATATATATGATAAACATTATTTTTTATTAAAATCCTCATTTACTTGGAAAATAATAATTTTAACATTTTAACTGATTTTATAAAACTATAATAAATTAATTAAAAGTCTCAAAAAATTATCTTATAATCATAAGAAAAGACAATATTAATTTATGAATAAATTTTATTGAAGTTTTTTCATTGAAATCATTATAGTAATTATAAAATTGAAAATTAATATTTATGTTTTTTAAAAATATCAACACATAATTAATAATTTCTAAAACATTTATTTACTTTTTCTATGATATAATTATATCATATTACTATTTATAAGATGCCTAAATTTTATTTTTACTTTCATGGGTGAGGTTACTATTCTATTTCCCAGTTTACTATTCATAAGGGTCACATTACTATTCTAATGGTCAAGTTACAGTTTCATCAGTATAGGTTCATTAACATGTAGAAATACTTATTATTTCATTCATTATTTTTTTATAATGTTTTTATTGTGTTCTCAATGTGATTTAATGAGATATATACTCTATAGAAGAATTATTAGAAGGATGTTCCCATAGATAAATTTTTGGGTTGTTACATTCTTCCCCTATTATGAAGTCTCACCCTCAAAATTTTGTTTTAGATTCTAAATTGAAAATATTTGTTGGAACTTATCCTTCATCACTTCCTTAGGTTCCCATGTTTTCACTTCATACTTATGGTTCTTCCATAGTACTTTTACCAAGTGAGTATTATTGTTGTGTAGATCATTATCTCTATGATCCAATATCCTTATTGGCTGCTCCTCGTATGAGAGATCATTTTCCAATGGTACCACCTCTAAATTAAGTACATGTGAAGGATATGGTATGTACTTACTCAAGAGGGATATATGTAATACATCATGTACTTGAGACATGGTATGTTTAAGTTCTAGTCAATAGGCCATAGCTTCAACATGATCAATAATATTAAAGAGGCTGATGTACTTGGGAATTATCTTTCCTTTCTTCCCAAATATCATGATCCTATTATATGAAGATATGTAGAGGAATAAAATGTCTTCAAACTTAAAATTCATGTCTCATAAATGATTGTATACATATATCTTTTGTAGACTTTGGGCTACCTTGATATGTTGTTGAATGGTTTTTAACTTTTTTACCATTTCATCAAACATTTATCGTCCTGGAATCTTAAATTCACTGACCTCATCCCAGCATGTTGGTGTTCTATATCCTTTCCCATAAATGGCTTCATATAGATCCATTTGAATGTTGAGTAGAAACTGTTATTGTAGAAGAATTTGACTAGTGGAAGATGTTGGTCCCATCCTTCTGTGAATTCCACAAAATACACTCTCAACATTACTTCCAATATATTAATAGTCCACTTAGGTTGTCCATCAATTTTAGGATGATAGGACATATCGAAGTCTAGCTGAGTGTATAGAGCATGCTGGAGACTTTTCCATAACTTAGAGGGGAATCTTAGATCTCGATCGAATATAATCAATAGTGGTACTCCATGAAGACTTGCCACTTATATGATGTATATCCATTCAAATTGATATGGTGAGAATTCCTCTCAAATTTTGATAAAGTGATTTGTATTTTTAAGATGATCTATAAAAACCCATATTTAATTTATTCCTCTAGATTCCTTCATAAGTCTAGTGAAAGATTCCATAGTGATTTTTTCCCACATTCATATTGGTATGGGTATTGGTTGCATCATACCCTTAGGATTTTTTCTTTCATCCTTAACTTGCTGACATATTAGGAATTTTGTAGTATATTTAGTGATCCTATTATCCCAACAATATCTCTCTTAGAGAACTCGATACAAATTTGTGCACCCTAGGTTAATATAGAAGGTTGAGCTATGTGCGTCATTGAGAATCTATTTTTTATCACTAAATTTAATGGTACACATATTCATTACCCTAATCTTATAAAACCATCCACATCAATCTTGAACTCGGAGGATTTCCCATTTGTGATAGCTTCCACCCTTTTTTAAATGTTCACATCATTCCTTTGATCATCCTTTACATTATTCCTAAGGGACAGCTAAGAAATCATTTGATATAGGATTAATTTTTTCCCTTTCTTAATGATTCCCATGTCCGTAATTTGAAAATATAAGAAGATTGGATCATTCTCAGTTATCATCATTGATAATAATATAGGATATTTTCTACTTAGATAATTAGCCATATTATTTTTCTCACTAGGATGGTAGTGGATTGAGCATTCATAATCCTTGATTAGATCTAACAATCTTAACTGGTGTATATTAATCTCTGTTGGACCCTCTATGCTATAGTAGTTTTTATAATCACAAATAATGTCAATATACATATTCTACTATTTCATATAGAATAATATTTTTTAATAAGTCAATAACCAATATTTATGAATAAATGTGTTTACAAGTGTATTTTTACGTGTATTTTTAGATGTCACTTAATATAGTAATGTTATGTGTAAGATAGACTCTTTATAATTTTTTTCAGAGTTTTGGAACTGATACGATGTTTGACACACTGATGTTCGACACACAAATTCTCAACACACTGATGGTCGACACACCGATGTTCAAAACACCGATGTTGGACACACCGATGTTCGACAAACTGATGCTCGACACACCGATGCTTGACACATCGATGTTTGACACACTGATTTTCAACACACCAATGTTCGACGCACCGATGCTCAACACACCGATGCTCGACACACTGATGTTCGACATAGTGATGGTCGACACACCGATGCTCAACACACTGATGGTCGACACACCAATGTTCGACACACTAATGTTCGACACACCGATGCTCGACACACTGATGTTCGACACATTGATGCTCGATACACCGATGTCCAGCACACTGATGATCAACACACTGATGATTGACACACCGATGTTCGACACACCGATGCTCGACACACTGATGCTCAACACACTGATGATAACAAACTGATGATGACAGACCGATGAAAAACCGATGATGACAGACTGATGACAAACTGATGCTGACAGACCGATGACAAACCGATGCTGACAGACCAATCATGACACACTGATGATGACAAACCGATGGTGATAGACTGATGATGATAGACCAATACTTATGACTCACCGATAATCATAAATAATTGTTTCAAATTTATTAATTCAAAATTATTTCTAACCTTCATATTTAGACAAATTAATATTTCTGACATTATTTAATTGTATCTATAGGAGTATCTGAAGATAGTACGAGGTACATGCACGTGGGGAGATCTTCATGCCTACTGGACCTTGAAGTATAAAATGATTACAATCTCAACCTTAAAAGACACATTATGGGAACCTATTAGAAAAAAATGGTTGTTTGTGTGAATATGCAAGATATTGCAAATATAAGAACTTGAATCTTGAGCATAAAAGAGTTTAATATTACAAGCAGCTATCTACTGAAGCTTGCTGAACATCCTCACATAGAAGAGCTGAACCTTTTCACACCTAGAATCTATATTACAGAGACTATGATACTCTATTTTGGATCCAACATCCAAAATAGGGCTCGAATATCATTTTCTCTACATCCATTGAGTCCAGAGCTTTACTACACAAAACACAAAGATTTATAAATTCTATTGTTATTTTATAACTCTGTTGTGATCTTATGTTTAATTTTTGAGCAGCGTGTGTATCTATTTGTATCACACACACTTTCTCCTCAGTATATCTAGAGGATACTAAAATATCCTCACACTCAATCCCTTTTTCACTCTTATATCCAATGTAGAACTGTGGAAGAGATCTTGTGTGATCTGTTTGTTAGTTTTCCCATGAATAACTGTGGTAGAGTCAAGTGTGACCTAGTTAGCCTTGTATACTATTGTGAATCCTGATCCAGGGTGTGAATAAAAATTTTATTAATATAAACGGCTTGGTGGCAGGTGATCACCAAGTGGAGAGGATTAAGTCTCAGCTTTAGACTGAACCTATTTTTTTTATCCGCTGTGTAGTTTGTCTTGTGTTTTAATCTGATATGTGTTTAATTCATTTCACATTAAGATAAACTGAACTTTGATAGTTAGTTTAGAAAGTGTTTATATATATTTTGAATCAGTAGATTAGTTTCAAAAGTTTGACTAATCTTTAGATTGGTAAAGATGATAACTAATCAATATTATGAGAAATTGATTGAACATTCGAGACTTTTTTAAATTCACTAAAAACTGACTTTGATTACATTATTCGGGGGTATTCTTTTAAAAAACCAATTTTTGAACATAAATTTGTATAGATACTCAATTCACCCCCCTCTTGAGTGATCTAATTCAACCAACAATCTCATTTTTTGTAAATACATATTAAAGACTCTTATGATTAGTATATATTTCACACTCCTCCCCGTAGAGATAATTTCACTAGATTTTCAACACATGTATCACAGCTTCCAACTCCAAATCATGTATAGGATAGTTTTTCTCTTGAATTTTCAACTACCTTGAGGCATATTCCATCACTTCATCATTTTTCATCAATACATATCCTAGGACCTTTTCTATGCACCTATGTACACAGTAATGAGCTCCCCATTTATCGGTAGTATGAGAACTGGTGTAGTGATACTCCTATTTTTTTAACACTTTAAAGTAGTCTTCACATTCACTAGTCTAGAAAAACATCATTACCTTCTGAGTTATCTTGGTTATTGGGTTTGAAAATTGTGATAAGCTCTTCATAAATCTTCATTAATGCCAAGATAGACAAAGGAAACTATGGATATCTTTTATGAATGTTGTCCTAGACAACTATTTGATTTCATTTTTCTTGGAAGGGTCCACTGATATTCCTTTTCTAATGATAACATTCTCCAATAATAATAATTACTTTACCTAGAACTCACATTTTTTGTACATTACATATAGTTTCTCCCTTCTCAAATTCTTTAGCTCAATATTCTATTGCTCCTCATGTTCCTCCTTTCTCTTGGAGTATATCAGAACATAATCAATAAAACAATGAAATATTTTTCATGGTAATCTCTAAATTATCTATTCATTAAGTCCATGAAAATATTTGAATCATTAGTGAGTCTAAAGGGTGGAGATACAATCATATAGTGTCCATAACATGTTCAAAATGATGTCTTGGGAATATCTTCCTTCTTCACCTTTAATTGGTGATATTCCAACTGAAGTTCCACCTTAGAGAAATTGTTTTCCCCATATAGTTGATTGAATAATTAATCTATCCATATTAGGGGATACATTTTCATTATCATTATTTTTTTGAGCTCATAATAATTAATGCAGAGGCACATTGATCCATCCTTATTCTTGAGGAAGAGGACTGGAACACCCCATAGTGAAGCACTCAGGCATATAAAACCCTTGTCCAGATTCTTGTATAACTTATTCTTTAGTTTTTCTATCTCAATAGTGGAAATTATATAAGGTATCTTTGATATATCCAGAGATCCTGGAATAAATTGAATTGAAATTCCACCTCTCAATCAGGTGGGAGACCAGAAAAATTTTTAGGGAACACATCAGTGTAATTCCTCACAATAAGCATTTCTTTGAGCATGATTCTCTCCTTTTTATAAATAATTTTAGATAGATATGATTTCTCATAATGATGTAATATCCATGCTTGATAAGATAATTCTGAATGATATTCATCATCCTACTAACACTTGTAAAAAATTGGATGTTGCTTCGGGATATGAAGAGTGATCTCCCTTCCCCAAGAGTTGATGTTGTATTTTTATAAAGATAACCAATGCATGCCCAATATAGCATCAAAATCTAAAAAAGGGGGTATTATATGATTTTTGTGAGGTTCAACCCACAAAAATTAACTGGGGAGGAGTTATAAACTTTGTATGCAATAATTTCCCCATTTTCTATATTAACAGATAACCTAACCTCCAAATTTTGAGGTGGTGATTTAATAGTCCTACTAAACATGAAAGATATAAGATAATGCGTAAAACCATAAAAAATTAGTATGTTCACTATTCTTGAATGATTAAGTAGTGTACCTATCACCACATCATTTTCGGGATCCACTTTAGTAGTAGTGATATCATATGTCCTTCCTTGCTATCTTGGAGGTTGTTTTTGTTGATATCCTCCAATAACCCTTGGTATAGGGAAATGGATTTAATAATTCCCATGTTCCCTGTAGTTTAAACACTTAACTATAGGATGAGTTATGATCTGAACTTTCATATCCTCTTCTACATTAGTGGTATTATTCACATCCCTTTGGTAGTTATTATCCATACTCCCTTATTTTCCACATTTTAAGCATCTTGTGGTTCCCTTTAAGAATTATCCAAGATTTTACTTCCCAAAATTTTGACACGTGGGATATTTGGTCTTTTTTACATCATAGTATTTATCTATTGATCCAAACATATTAAAATCCACTTTCCTCTTTTTTTCACCGGGTCAAAGAGACCACTGAGAGTCTCTGATATCCATTTCAACCATAAGAGCACAACATACAATATCCTCATAACTCTCGAAGGTTGTAATTTCCAATTTTTTTGTAGACTCAGATTTAGTCCTCTAAATAATAAATCCACCATGCTTTCAATGTTCATGAAAAATCTAGAGGTGTATCTTTAAATCCTTGTGAAGTTTTCCTCATACTCCATGATAAACTCATCTTATTTTTATTCAGTTTGAGGAATTCCCTATCCATATTGATATGTGGGGTTCAAGGGAAATATTTATTATAAAATATTTTATTAAATTCCTCATAATCCATGGAATAAATTTCCTCTTTGTACTTTGTGTTATTAATCAGTTTCTACCACTGATCATCTTCTCCATCAAAATGACAGGCCTCCGACACACCATTCTCATATTCTAAGCACTGGAGGATATAAAATATATTCTCAATGGAGTTAATCCATTTTTGTGTGATGAGGGTATCAAAAGATCCACTAAACATAGGAGGCATTTTTCACATGATTTATTGGATATAAGTTTAGTGTTTCTTTAGAGAAAGTGGGTGTTCCACTTGATTCAAGTTATTTTTCATAACTTGATTCAGCTGAGAAAGTATTGTCATAATGTTTTGAGCACCCTTTACCATCATATATTTCATATCATTTGGGAAATCGTCCCATTTCCTATCACATTGATTATTGGCATAGGTTCTTCTATTTCCAACAATCAACTAAGAAAAATAAAGTAAAATTAGGGGGCTTGAATTCTTATCTAATAAGAAAATAAAATTAAAAAATTGAACATATAAGGATAAAATTTTAAATGATAAGTATATCCTAACTTTTTATTCCTTATGATTCAATCCAGGTTATCTATAGTGATAGAATTACCCCTAGGGTTCTTACTAAAGTTCCCTATTCATAATCTTGAAAAATAACCATACCTTACTCTAATACCAACTATAAAAAACCTATCCTTTTACATATATCATTACATGATTTAAAGCATAATTAAACAACAAATTACAAGACAAGGACCGCAAATTCTAGTGTATTAGAAGATTAGGTACATAATTAAATATCATGAAACTAAAATGAAAACATTTTTTATTTAATCTTCACAATGAGAACCAAAATCCAATTAAGATGTTATATTTTCATAGGATAACCTGGGGATACATGAACAAAAAATATTAGATAAAAATCCCTATAAGGGAATGATCATAGGAGTAAAACATAACACATGGGTTAGAAAGAATAACACGATGACATAAAGGCATGGAACATGAATAAAAAAAGGAAGAAAAATGTATAACATGAGAAAATATAATCATAAAATCATAGAAATGTTGAAAAAACATATAACAAGATATAAACTTTAGTCCATACTAGATTCTAAGACATGGTAGACAAAGTCTTATAATGGAAACAAGTTCACTCCCTCTCCCAACATGACGTCTCATGAGACTAAACATTACCCAATTAATTAAAGAACTATCTAGGTTCACCCAACATAACATGTTTATGAATGTGTGTTACACAAGAAAAATTATACATAAGGATTCAAACATAAACATAAGTTTTACCAATGATAAGAATTGTGTATCATAATCATGTCAAAAGGGATAAAAATAGAATATCTCAATAGTTTCCATGAAATAATTGATTTAAATAATGCATGGAAATTCATAAGGAAAAATATGAATATATTGTTATAATTTATGTTAAAATCTATTGAAAATGTTTAAAACTATTGTTTAAGATACTTTAGAAATAATACAATTTACTGAGGTTTTAGGAAAATATTAAAGATTCTTTAAAATCGAAATAGATTAATTGTTTGTATAAATCTAGAAATTAAAAAAGATATTTTTTTCATGATAACATGGGTGATTTTATAAAAATAATGGTGTCTTAAAACATATTATGTGTGGTACTTGAAAATCAGTATGAATTTGGGAGATTCACAATAATCAGGCTTTTTTATCAGGAAGAATTGAGATAGGATCCTTTTTAAAATACATATTTCCATATCAAATAATAATGATCTGATCTGGATACATTATTTTGGAACATATACCCAAAATGTAGAATAATTACATTAAAAAATTAAAAATTACATTGTGTTAAAGAGAGATAAAGTGTAACCTGATGAAAAAATTGAGGTTCGGGTAGAATCCCTTATATTATGTCCAAAAGTGTTCTGCAATTGATCTTAATGTCTTGGATAATAAAATTAAATATATTAATTAATTAATTAAGAATCTTTTATACATTTATTTGATTTATAATAATTTTATTAAGTTTATTAATTCCCTTTTGATGAGTTATAAAATAAAATTTAATCATTTGGGAGCGTTCATTTCCTTGGTTTTTCTAATCGATTACTTGTATACATGTATGGAAGATAATGTAAAATGGCAATGGTTTTATAGAACTAAAGGTATAAATTATTAATTAATATATAAAATATTTAATGGTTATATAGATCATTTGGTAATTTGGGGTGAGGATGAATGATTAGATAAGACATTTGTGATAATCGTTAAGATTATTTTTGAAATTTTTCGATCATCCCAAACTAGTTTTGTTTTATTAGTTAATATCATGTATATATAATGGTTATAGAAAATTAAATAGGAATTAATACATATATTATAATATAGTTTAACAAAAAAATGGTTATATGAGAAATATTGAAGGATGGAATGGAAATTGAAAACTTTTTCAACCTTGAAAGTTATAAATTAACAAATCACAAACGATGTTTTCATTTTTAACCAAAATAAGAGGGGAGGGGAAATGATAATGAATTATTCCATTTGAATAATATAATTCTATTATATTTAAGGTTTTGGAGTTATCATACCATTTTTATGAGGGGAGGTGAGGATAGAATCATAAAAGAAAAAAACTTGAAAAGAAATTAAAAGAAATGAAAAAGGATTTTACCTGTTGAATTTTTCCTCCTTGGGAATCTCCATAGTGAAAGGGGTTTGGTATTCTATTGAGACCAAGGTATACTTAGGAGAGGATTTGGAATATATTTGATCTGAATTTGGACAAGGCTCAAATCTTGAGAGGTGTGAGTAGAAGAGGTGGTGAGGGGTGGTATTTATAGCGGAGGAGAGAGGTATTCTCTAATTATTTTATTCATTAGTTTATTATTTCAGATCAATACTATGAATAGTTTTAGAAAAATCATGAAATATATTAAAATAATTAATTTTAGTTCTAGATTATGGTTCTTACATCATCCATGACTCAATTAATAGTGCATTGAACATATAATGTATATATTCTCTAAATTACCATACTTTACAATTTTAAAAAATCAAGTATTTTAGAAAAATCCCAAAAAATCACCCTAAAAATTTTTCAATGTGAAGAATTAAAAAATAAGCCCCATTTTATGAAAATAATTTTCTTAATATGATAAATTTAATTTTTAATTAAAATCATCATTTACATAGAAAATAATAATTTTAAAATTATAACTGATTTTATAACACTTTGAAAAATCAATTAAGGTATCAAAAAAATTATCTTATAATAATAATAGAAGAAAATATTAATTTATGAATACATTTTATAAAAAAATCTTTTAAATTATTTTATTAATTATAAAATTGAAAATAAACACTTATGTTTTTTAAAAATATCAACACATAATTAATAATTTCTAAAACATTTATTTACTTTTACTATGATATAATTATATAATATTTCCATTTATAAGATGCCTAAATATTATTTATACTTTCATGGGTGAGGTTACTATTCTATTTTCTGATTTACTACTCATAATTTTTATATTACTATTCCAATTGTCAAGTTACTGTTTCATTAGTATAGGCTCCTTAACTTCTATAAATACTTATTATTTCATTAATTATTCATTTATAATGTTTATATTGTGTTCTCTAGGTGATTTTATGGGATATATAATCTATGGAATAATTTTAAGAAGGATGTTTCCATTTATAAAATTTTGGGTTGTTACACTCATATTTATGGAATTCCTTATGGTAGGTGTTGAAGGTGGTGACATATAGTCTTTTGACCCACACATTGAATGGAGGATCTTATTTATTTTATTATTCCCATACCCTTTTTTCTTATATTTGGTATTTATTATAAAACTTAATGTGAATTTGGAATTATATATGAGTCTCTTGTACAGTTTGTCATGGATGGTGAATATATTTCATCATGTTATTCATGGACCCCTCCTTTTAAAGATACCCCTCTTGGGTTGGAAATAAATAAAGGGAGGTAATTACCCCTGATGCCCACCTCCAATAGGCCTCGGGGTGATGACCAACACCAAGGGTATACAATCTCATATAATGGGAGGCATTTCCTTTTTATTTTTGACAAACAAGATTGGGAGATAATATAGTCCATCCAAAAACAACTCCAAGATACATATATATAAAAGAAAACCCAAATACATCCCACATGCATGTTCAAAATAAAATTATTACAAATGTAATAAAAACTCCAAGGTATGTACCAAAACTGAAGTTGGGCAGCAACACAACAATTGTCCCAAAGTCTAATCTAGTAACATATATAATAGTCCATGTAATCCTCTTGGGAACCTGAAAGTAGTTTATATATATAGGGTGATTATACAAGTATACTCATATAGAAAAAAAAGGCTCTCATGAACATGTGATAGGAACATACTAATGCTCATGTGAGAAAATAGCAAAACCAAAAAACACCTAACAAGGTATAATTTCCATCCTCACCTCACCAAGGAATGCTCACCAAGTAAAAATAGTCAAGTAAAGTAATATAGGAAATACATCAATGATTTGGGAACCCCAAACCACTTCTCACTAGTTTATCTGCACTTGCCTAATGGAAAACATCCTGACGCTCCCACCTCTTCTGAAAGAACCAAGTTTCAACCTGGATGCACACACATGGGCCTGAAAAACCACCTGTTATCCCATCATCTCAGCCCCGAGCCACATCACATCCCAACCACATACACCTGGCCCACAACCCATACCTCATCCTACCCATAGACACCTGGGCCACAACCACATCACACCCCACCCGTAGACACCTGGGATAAAACTACACCACTTCCCAAAGACACATGGGAAAGAACAACACATCTCATCCTGAAGAAACCTAGGAAATAAAAACACTCCTTCACACATCTGGGCCACACAAATCACAATTCATCCTGAATACACCTTGGAAAACACAACACATCTCATCCCGAAGACACATGGGAAAGTACAAATCGCTTGCACACACCTAATCCTCACAAACCACAACATGCCTGAAGAATCTTAGGCTATCATCTCTTGAAATAGGGAGTAGGGAATAGTGGGTGGCTAGCTAGCCATCCTCCTACTAGGATATTTGGGAAAGACACACTCCCTCGTGATGATGGGGGTGTTCAGTATATAGTGCTCACCTATGGTGGGGTGTTTATATAAATCAAAAAGAAAATACAGGTATATATACATAGTACCAAGCACTCAGCCCAAACTATGGGTTTTCAAAAATATGACTAAGTCACCACACATCACCTTTGCTACTACCTATAAATGAAAAACACCACACAACAAGCCAAAAACCGAATCCATGTTCCCAACCAAATCATTTAACTGGTTCCATTATTTATTTTACAGATTTTTTAATCACTTCCATCCCTTTTATTAAACATTTTATTCAATAATTCCATCATTATCTGGGAAACTACTAAATTCAATCCACAACAGGCAACACAGCCAAAGTCACCTCAGAAGTTGAATAGCAAGATAAACTAAATTATCTTCACATTCTTCCATATTTCACACCCATTCATGATATATCGACCTCTAGTTATAGGGAAAGATTTTTGCATGACACTCGTGGAGAAACTCTTGGTGAAACACCCATATCAACCACTATTATCATTCTTTAAACTCATCCTGCTCAATTCCCATACCAATAGATCCATACCCAACTCACAACCTCATATGATAACAAACCACTGCACAACCATCATTGTGGCCTCACCGCACCACATTTCTCATCTATTCTACGGTCAAAAAATCTCTCAGTGTAAGATTCCATCACACCTTCCGAACCACCCCACAACACACAACCGTTCTCATAATCGCATCACCACACAAGCCAAAAAAAATTCCAGATTTAATAAAGCATTCATTATTCAATTCCACTTGTTAATTTTAAGGGTCATCATAGATGTTGTAGGGGCATATATTTATTATCCATGTGTATGTGATTTTTTCAATTTCTCTATAAAAATGTTAATCAGGAACCAACCAACATGTAACTTTTTTAGTGCACAAACAAGGTCCACCAATGGTCATGATATTTAGCAGGGATTTTAGCTCATATAATTCAAAATATCATAATAACATCAAGACATAAAACATGAAATTAAAATTCATATACCCCTTTTAATTTCATTTACCCTATTATTATCTTTGATTAGTTTTTCCCAACCATGATTTATAGGCAAGAAAAGGTAGATCCCTCCCATATGATGCACAATCAAAGATAAATGAAGGAAAATCCCACCCTCAAAGGGGTTTCAATGTTATTATAACGAGAACAGATCACATGTCGGACCTCTGATTACCTCCCACATAAGATCTGCATCCTCTCGAGGATGTCATGACACCATCGCATCAACAACAACAGAATAGAAACCCATTTAGAACCATACAAGAATAATCGAAATAACATGGGAAGAAGAATGGGAGGAAAAGAGAGACCAAACAAAGAGAAGTTTTAGAAATGGGGAATAAATCACCATAGATTGAAGTCATGTTGCTACGTATTGAAAGAGAGAAGCTAAAAATCGATCCTTGAAAAAGGAATCCTCAAGATGTTGGAGAGGGGACACTAGGTCACCTATGGTCGAGGGTGTATCACCACATCCATAGGTTTTGATAACTCATGAGGCTGAAAGAACGTTTAAAACATTATAGTAGTGGGGTATTACACAACTTGTAATATCCTTTCATTCCATGTAATCCCTTGAGGTTGACTTCTACCAAAAAATCCATCATATTTCGATTTATTTTTATTTTTCCAACCGCGAATCATTTTACACCATGAACCAACTTGGACAAGCCATGAAACCGATATCCACATCATGAAATCTATTTACACGACGTGTAATCCCTATTGCAGCTTTACTGCACCTCTAACTCCTATTAAAACCCCCATAACCTCCCCCAAACATCCCCAACACCCAAAATCAGCAAAGAAACATAATGGGGGGAACATAGACCATTACATCATATAACTCTCAAACAATTATCACATTAAAAAAATCCTAAACCAAAACTAGAAGAAGAAAGAGGTGTTTGAATAAGCACCCCATGAGATGCCTTCCAGGGATCTTGTCACTCCTCAAGCACAACCACCAGCTGAACATGCCAACCTAAATGATCGAAAAAACACACCACATGAGCACAACAACCATGATGTTCAAACACACAAATAGGGTAATCCTATCCTCCATGTCATGATATTATCTTGTATGTGAGGCACTGACTCATCCACATGGGTTTAATCACATCACAGTTAATGAATCTCAATTATGAATCTAGTCCTCCCTTCTTGTATGTCAGGAATTTATCACATTGTTCACTACACATAACAATATTAAAGGAAAAATATTATCTAATATAAAAAAAGGTTCAAGAATTACATTATAAAATACACCACATGAGCACAATAAATATGTTTGTTCAAACACACGAATAGGGGAATCCTATCCTCTATGTCATGATATTATCCCGTATGTGAGGCATTTACTCATCTGCATAGGTTTAATCACATCTTAGTTAATGCGTCTTGATTATGAATCTAGTACTCCCTTATTGTATGTCATTAATTTATCACATTGTTCACTACACATAAGACTAACAAAGGAAAAATCCCATATAATATAAAAAAATCAAGAATTACATTATAAAATAAAACATAACAAGAGAAAACTCAAAACAACTATGGGTACTGGGCATGCATCTGGGATTTTCACTCCTAAGTACTCTCATCCTGGACATCATGCCTCCACAATACGTGAACCAAAGGAATTTTCCCTCCATGAATAACCTTCTCACGATGATCCTGGAACTCTACTGGATGCTCCACATACATAGTGTTGTCCCTTATATCCATCTCTCCCCAGTCAAAGACATGGGAATCATTGTAAAGAAACTGACCACGTTAGGATACATGGAAGAAATTATGGATCCTATCCAACATCAGTGGCAATGCCAACTGGTATGCCACTTTTCCAACTCATCCCAACACCTCAAAGGGTCCAACGAACCTAGGAAAAAGCTTTCTCCCTCTGCCAAGACTTCACTTCCCATATTGAGGGGAAACCATGAAGAACACATGGTCCCCAACCTTAAACTCCATGGACCTCCTCCTTTAATCGTCATATGACTTATTCCAATCTTTTAATGCTTTCATCCTATCACGAACATGTTGAACCTTATCTATCATGCTATGCACTACCACTGGGCCAAGAACATATCTATCTCCAACCTATGTCCAGTACAGAGGTGAACAAAAGGGTCTTCCGTACAATGCTTCAAATAGAGACATACCAATGGTAGAGTGGTAGATTCTATTATAAGAAAACTATAACAAGGGTAAGTGTCACACCATAGATCCACAAAAGTACAATATGCATGATCATAACATATCCTTTAATTTATGGATATTCTGTTCTGACTGCCCATCTATTTGAGTGTAGAAGGCAGTGTTGAGGCATAACTGGGTTCCAAAAGAATGTTGAAATACCCTCCAAACTCAAGAGGTAAATTTTGCATTTATATCTTAGATAATAGATCTCAAAAATACATGCAACCGCACCACCTCATCCATGTACCTCTTAGACAAAGCATCCACTATGTCTGACAGCTTAATCACTAATAAGTGGGCTGATTTCTTCAATTGATCCACTATAACCCAGATAGCAACAGAGAAACCCTGATCCCTGGGAAATCCTGTGACAAAATCCATTGAGATGTCTTCCCATTTCCACTTGGGAACATCCAGGGGATACAACAAACCTTTGGGAACACGGTGCTTGGCCTTCACCTACTTTCAAATCATGAATCTTGCCACAAACTCCACTACTTCTTGCTTTATCTCGGGCCACCAAAAATGTATCTTCAAGACATGATACATCTTGTAAATTCTAGGTTGTACCGCTAAAGTTTATTTTTGGAACTCATAAATGACTCCCTCATACATCGCCAATGGAACAAACAACCATCCACGGAACAACATCAGATTCTGACCAACTTCTGACCATCCCTCTAGAGCATCACCATGGCTAACACGATCGGGCAACACCTCTGTGTCTGAGTCTCCCTACTGAGACTTCTCCTCCATCTACATCAAGGAATATTTCATTATCATCTGGAAAAAACAGACCCTACCACTATCAATTCCTGCATCAAAGTGCAAGGATGGAAACTCCTTAATCTCTTTACAAGCATCCACAGATTCCCAAAAAACATCCTTCAATGACTTCCTGCTCTAAGTATCAACCATAACTTTCCCCTTTCTTGATCTATAAGATATTTTGAAATTGTAATCCTGAATAAACTTCATACAACTCTGATATTTCAAGATTAGATCATGCTAGGAAAAGGCATACATCCAACTCTTGTGATTTTTGAAGACCACAAACTACTCCCCAATAAGGTAATGCCACTACAACATCAATGAAAAAATGACTACTGCTAGATTCAGATCGTGGGAGGCATAGGTATACTCATGGGGGATAATTTCCTAGACCCATATGAGATCATTGATCACTATTGCATCAAGACACATCCCAATCCCAAACAGGAAGCATCAAAAAACACCTCAAACACCACCACTTCCTTAGGAAACTAGAGCTCTAGGGAACTAACCATCTTCCCCTTTAGATAACTGAATACTTCCTAGAACTACTCACTCCACGCAAAAGCTTGGTCATTCTAGGTTAATTATGTCAACGGGGCTGCATGTTTATGGAACTCAGGTACAAACCTCTGATAATATCCTACAAGACTAAGAAAACTGTGAACCTCTGTCACATTCTTGGGTGCTTCCCAAGAAAAAACTATTTCTACCTTTGATGGGTCCACCGCTATGCCCTACTGAGACACCACATGCCCAAGGAAATGCACCTACCATATCCAAAACGTTCACTTGGACAATTTTCTATAGAGTTGGTGGCATCGAAGAACCTACAAGATTCTCCTGATATGCTTGACATGTCCCTCCATTGAACTTGAGTAGACCAAGATTTTTCCTGTAAACATGATGATAGACAGATCCAAGAACACAAAGAGTACATAATTCATAAGTCCCATGAAAACAACTGGCACATTTATAATGTTGAAGGGCATGACCACAATGTCAAAGTGCCCATACCTGCATCTGAGAGCAGTCTTCTAGATATCTCTCTTCTTCACCCTCAACTAGTGATATCAAAACTATAGATTGATCTTAGAAAACCAACATTACCATATCACCTGGTCGAAAAGATCATCTATCCTAAGAAGGGGGGTAACAGTTCTTGATCATCACCTGATTCAACCTCTGGTAGTCTATGCACATCCTCAAAACACCATCCACCTTCTTCGCTAAAAAAACTGGTGCACCCCATGGTGACACACTAGGTCGAATAAAACCATTCTGCATAAAAACGTTCACCTCGATCTAGAAATCCCACAAATTAGAAGACTCCATCCGATAAAGATCCATCAAAATCGGGGATTCACTAGGTTGTAGGTCTATCTTGAATTCAATGTTATGTAGAGGGGATAGCATCAAAACCTTATTAGGGAAGATATAGGGAACTACCCAACAACTGTGGGAACCCCCACTATCCCAACGTTAGCTGATTACACTGACATATCATTCAATAAGGAATGAATATGATATATACACTAACTACCTACCTGATAGCTTAACTCGCCAATGAAAACAACACACCAACCATCCATATCTCAAAACAAGACTCTCATACAGAAGCATGCAGTAAAAGAATTCATGGATTATAACCATTAGATGCTGAGAATAACATCATATGGCTACATCTGTAGAAAGAAAATATCTCCACAGGACTGATGAGGTCCCATCATCAGTCTATATCCTCAGCAGACATCGAACAAGCAGGTCTAGCCTTTGACTGGCATACTAAACACCAAGGGCATGTGAAGCCTCTCTATGTCTAGTCCAAGATCATGGGATAAAACTAGAGTAAAAAAGGAGTGTGAAGCTCCTAAATCAAACAAGGAACATGAAAGGGTACTGAAAAAATTGATCATACCTCTAATGATCTATGGCCCTATTGGAACTGCTGCCTCTGCTACATGAAATTGAACACACCTAGATCTTTTTCTCCTCTGATGAAAACTGATCCCATGATCATTTCAAGGTTGAGTTCCCTAAGGAACATCTTGATTTCATCCTCCACCTACTGCATCTCCTGCTGATTGAGAATGAGCCTATTGTCCCTGTAGTTGAAACGGCCTGGCTAGAAACCGATGATGAGTCTAGTGCTGAACCAACCCACCTCCACAATACATATCTTGAATGAACTATGGGAACTGATTCTGAAGATGGTCATAGACTCCACAGATGAAACACCTCAGTCCTAAATTCATGGGAAAGGAATGATAACTAATTACACTAGAAGGTCGGAATGGGTGCTGCTGAAGTCGACTCCCCACCAGCCAAACCCTTGAAGTCCCTAACACCTTAAACCTACTGCTGGAAACCTTTACTCTAGAATAACATCACTGGATCCCCTCTCACAGTAGACCTCCTTGTGAGTGCAACCTCTCGATCACCTCCTCCTTCTTATGAACCTCCATGTACATCAGCAACGTAAAGGGTGTAACCGCATACTAGATAGAAGGATGAAGTGACTCATCTAGGTGTCTTGCATGAGACTCCTCATCCAAAAAAATATTGTGGGGGGGGGGGAAGGAAGGAGATCCTTGAACTTGATCCCCATCTCCCATACTGACATACTCCCATGATGGAGGGAGAGTAGCTTCTACCTCTTTTCAGCCTTCATGGTCGATGAAAGGAATTATTCTTAGAACTATTTCTCAAAATCGACCCACAGAACATCATCCTCCTTTCTCTCCCCAAGGTACAACATCCCCCACTGATGTGCAGCTCCCCGCATCTGACTCACTGCCAAAGGTACCCAGTACTCAATAGGATCTTGGATCAAAATGAAGGCCATCTCAATATCCTTGAGCCAATTCTCTATCTCCATGTACAAAACACTTCCCTCGTACATTCCCAAGGCCTACTACTAGAAAGCACGTAACGTTCTATTTCACTGTTCGTACTCTTCTATTAGATCAACCCTCCTCTGATTGACTAGATTGTCCTGCTGAGCCCCAATAGCCCGAGCCACACATAGATGACTACCAGGAGCCATAACTGAAATGTAAATAAGGAAATTCCTAATCCCAAATAGTATGGAATTTTATTTAAGATTCATTGTAACTCATTGAACTCATTATTCTTTTAAAATCTACAAAAACACCCAATTCAATCAATAACACAAGTCATTATGATGCATGTACCTTTCTCAAGGTCTCTACCCTGCATACTGTGTATCCTCATGTGGATGTTTGGTAAGCTCAGGTTCCTTGCATCGATTATGAGGGGCCCAAAATCTAGTGTCCCAGCCAGTCTTCCCTAGCCTATGTCATTCACCAAGGTCACCTAAGACTATTTCCCTACTTGCCCATGCAATCCTCGCTATTCCAAACTCTAAACTTCATCATATCTCTCAGCCAAGACCTCTGATACCATTATATCATGACCCCATCCCTCCAAAGATAACCCTCTTGGGATAGAAATGAATAAATTGAGGTAATGACCCCCAAGTCCTACCTCTAGTAGGCCCTGGGGTGGCGAATAGCACCAAGGGTATATAATCTCACAAAATGGGAGGCATTTCCCATTTATTTTTGAAAAAAAAGGTTTGAGAGATAAGATGGTCCATCCCAAAACAACTCCAAGTCATATATATTTAAAATAAATCCCAAATCCATCCCACATGCATGTTCAAAACAAAACTATTACAAATAAAATAAAAACTCCAAGGTATGTACCAAAAGTTAGGCTAGGCAGTGACACAACAACTATACAAAAGTCTGATCTAGTAAAATCCAGTTGGTTCCACATAATCCTTCTAGAAACTTGAAAGCGTTTTATATATATAGGGTGAGTATACAAGTATACTCATTAGGAAAACCAAAGTCTCTCATGTACATGTTAGAGGAACATACTAATTCTCTTGTGAGAAAATAGAAGAACCAAACAACAACTAAAAAGGTATACTATCCATCCCCACCACACTAAGGCACGCTCACCAAGTAATGCAAGTCATGTAAAGTAATGTTGGAAGCACATCATTGATTTGGGTACCCTGAACCACTTCCCCCTGGTTTTTCTACTATTGCCTAATGAAAGACTTCCTAGCACTCCCACCTCTTCCAAAAGAACCATGCCACAACCCTCCCACACACTCCTGGGCCCCACAAACCACATCTCATCCCATCCCCTAAGCCCCGAGCCACATCACATCCCACCTGAGGACACCTGGGCCACAAACCACACCTCATCCCACCCCCACATACCTGGGCCACAACCACATCACATCCCTCCCGCAGACACCGGGGCCACAAACCAAACCTCATCCTAAAGACACCTGGGAAAGCACAACACGTCTCATCCCGAAGACACATGGGAATGTGAAATTTTCTCACACACACCTGGGCCTCACAAACCACAACTCATCCCGAAGTGACATAGTAAAGAACAACACATCTCATCCTGAAGACACTTGGGAATGAAGAACTCACCCGCACACACCTGGGCCTCAAAAACCACAACCTTCTCAAAGAATCTTGTGTTGTCGCCACCTGGAAGAGGGAGCAGGAAAGAGAGTGTGGTCATCCATCCATCCTCCCATCGGGATGTTCTGGAAAGACACACTCCCCCACTACTATGGGGGTGTTCGACACATAATGCTCAACTAGGGTGGGGTGTCTATAGAAGGAATAAGGAAAATACAAGTATATATATATATAGTACCAATCACTAAGCCCAACCTATGGGTTTTCAAACAGACAACTAAGTAACGACACATCGCCATTGATGCTACCTATAAATTCACAAAACCACACAAGAAGCCACAAACCCAAACTTATTACATTATCTATTTAACAGTTCCTTTAATCACTTCCATATCTTTTATTAGAAAATTTATTCAACCAATCCATCACTATTCGATCAACTACTAAATGAAATCCACAACAGGAAACACAACCAAAGTCACCTCAGAAGACGAAGAGCCAGATAAACTAATGTAGCTTCACATTCCTCAGTATTTGACACCCATTCATGATATATCGATCTCCAGTTATATAGAAATATTTTTGCATGCTACTCATGGAGAAACTCCAGGTCAACCACCCATATCAACCACTATTATCATTCTTCAAACTCATCTCGCTCAAGTCACGCACCAACAGAGCCAACCCCAACTCAAAACCCCATCTGGTAACACACCATCGCACAACCACCTTTGCAGCCTCACCACACCACATTTCTCATCTATTCTATAATCAAACAATCTCTCAACCATAGATTCCATCAAACCTTCTAAACCACCCCACAACACACAACCGTGTTCACAACCGCAGCACCACACAAACCAAACATATCACAATTCCAGATTTAATAAGGCATTTCTTATTCAATTCCACTTGTTAATTCAGGGGTTATCATAGAAGCTATATAATCTTGGTTCATCTGTTTATTAGCCAAGTGTATGTGATTTAACAATTTCCGTATACAAATTTTAATCAGGAACTAACCAACATGCAACTTTTTTAGAGCCAAAACAAGGACCACCAATGACCACAATTTTCAGTGGGGGGTTTAGACCATACAATTCACAATAACACAATAACATCAAGCCATAAAACATGGAATTCGAATCCCTTTACCCCTTTCAATTTAATTTACCAGATTCCTATCATTGATTTGTGTGGCACAACCATGATCCGCGGGCAAGGAAAAGTAAATCCCTCCCACATGATGCACAATCAAAGAAAAATGAAGGAAAATCCTGACCTCGAAGGGGTGTTAATGTTCTTTCCATGAGAATGGATCATGTAATGAACCCCTGATCACCTCCCCCGCAAGATCTATATCCACCCAAGGATGTCACGGCACAACCGCCCAACAACTGCCGAAGAGAAACCCAATTAGAACTAGAGGAGAACATTCTCCATCACATGGAAAGAAGAACGTGATGAAAAGAGAGACCAACCCAATATAAATTGTAGAAATGGGGAGGAACTCACATTAGATTGAATCTGGATCGCTACGGATCGAAGGAGAGAAGCTAAGAATCGATCCTTGATGAAGGAATCCTCATGATTTCGGAAAGGGGTTACTGGGTTGCCTAGGGTTGAGGGTGTATCGCTACAGCCATAAGGTTTGATAACCCATGCGGCTAGAAAAATGTTTAAAATGTTATAGTAGTTGGGTATTACATGACATGTAATATCCTTTCATATCGTTTAATCCCTCGAGGCCAACTTCCGCTGAAAAACCAATCACCTTTCGATTTATTTTTATTTTTTAGACTATGATGTATTTCACTCCTTAAACTAACCTGGACAAGTCGGGAAACTGAGATTCACGCTGTAAAATCTACTAACATGGCGTATAGTCCCTGTAACATCTTTTCTGTATATCTAACTCCTATAAAAATCCCTGGAACCTCCCCCAATCATCCCCAACACCCAAAACCAATAAAGTAATGGATTGTGGGGAATATAGACTATTACAATGTTAATGTGGTATGATTCTTTATTTGGATATTGATTGTGATTCTTATAGGTGAAATCATACAAAACGTTAGTTTTCAATTCCCATGAATGAGTTTTCAGCCCATGGGTATCAGGAATTCTCTTCGGGTCATGCCATGGACCAGGGTCAGGTGTTGGGTTAGATGGCAATCTGAACTAGTTGACGAAATAAAAATTTGTAGGACATATATAAATCATGGTGTATGATCTTTTTCCATTTGAAAATAATAAAGACTCAATATTTATAAGAAAAGATCAAAGGGTACATTTTAGATCAATGTAATTTAAACCCATTAGGATATTTGGTTGATATCAGCAATCATGAAAACTATATATTTTAAATGCTAAAAAGCATGTGGATGAATCACATGCACTTTCCTAAATGACATGGGAAGATAGTATATAAATATATGGATATTTTTTGGTACTTTAAATGGGATAAGGAACCATTAAAAAAATTAAGGGATTCCAGATTAGTAGTTTAGATTTTAGTATTACATTCATTGTTTCATGTCTACATCAGTTCACTCTTATCTTGTATCTCATTTTTATAGAGAATTAATCGCAGTGGATTCAATCTGATGGTGAAGAATATCTTTTCCCTTGTTTTGTTATAATATTTCAATTATTATTGTTTTATCTTCTACTTTATGTTCTTATATAATATTTCAAATTAGGGGTTTCACGTCAATGTCCATCATTCTTATTATTAAAAAATATTTAGATATCTTATTATAAAAACATTTTATGCTTCCATTCACTTATATTAAACATTATGTAGTAGAGTTGAGTGAGTTGATTAATGATTGGTGTGAGGTTTTTTCCATTGGCGAGGTTGAAATACCTGGATCATTATTGATTAATGGATACATCACTCGATCGAAGGTGTTTCATGTACAATAATGTGATGAACCTCTTAATCATTCCATATTAGATAGAGTTGGTTGATTCTTTCCAATTCACATAAAAAATTAAATTCATATATCACTCATGGATTGTGGGGTCATGAGACACTAAATTGATTGACATTGAGGGGGACCAATAAATTATATGGACTAAAATCATTGAGGGATAATGAAATTATAAAGAAACTAACAAACAATTGTTTAATGATTTTAGTTACTTACATTAGTCAATATTCTCATTAATATTTCATTTTCTTTTTGTTTCATTTTTTTCATTTAATTCGATGCACCAATTTTTAATTATTTTAATTCATATTATTAGAAAAGACCACAAATATGTTAAATTATATAGAAGAAATATTGGGTATTGGAACCCCCCAAGATACGATTAATGTCTACTGTTATAGTAGAATCCATAGTAAACTAAATATTATTTTGACATACCCACAACATTTCATCATACACACAGTTAAATTATAGAAGAAAACTATGTAACTAAGTTGTTGGAAAAGATTTTTTAGTGAGCAGTAATGAGGCACTTTTAGTGAATCACATAACATAAATATGGTATCACTTGTAAGTAGTTTCACATTATAGTAAGACTGTTACATGCAGTGGGGTTTTATACAACCTTTTTAGGTGTGGTCGATCACACAAGGATACACGGTGGTGGCCAAATGTGTTAAATATGAAACATTGTATATGATGGGAAATTCGGATGGAGAAATGATTGTTGGAACATGAACACCAGCATCTCTTGAAAAATCTCCACGAGCCGGCAACGTCTAGCTTGATCTCCGGACCTGGGTAACGCAATTTACAAGCCCCAGCCCCGTTTCTTGAGTCTCAGGTAAGTGGAAGGATCAACCTTCATGCCAGGCATGGCAACCTGTTGCTGTTGCTTAGCCCTCCTCTCCTTCTCCTTCCTCCTGCTTTCCCTCTCAGCCTCCACCCGCTCCCTTCTCAAGCTCTCCATCTCCTCTTCCATGGCCGATTTATTCTCCCTGTGCCGCTTCTTATGCTCCAACATAGACGCATCCGAGTCCTTAACCGAGAAAAACATCGGCCCCAGCTCAGCCAGCCACTGCGGCTCCACAGCAGTCACACACTGCATGTACTCTTTGGTAGTCAGAACCAGCTCATGATACACCACATAATCTGGTGTGTACCCAAGCCCATACAGCGCGCTGCTCGGGTGCAAATGGCACGGCATTCCGGTCCTGCAGTTCACATATTCCCCGACTCCCTTCAGCCTCGCTGAGTTATGGAAATACGCAGAGCATATGGCTTTCCTCACGACATCCCAGTCAGGCCCACAGGACAGCAGCGTTATCTTCAACGTCTTCAGAATGTCCAGCAGCTGGGACCTCACCTCCCGGGCCTTCCGCAAGCCCTTCACCTGTAAAAAGTGATCGTTGCACCAGTCCCCACGGCAGTCGTTTGATTCCCATTGCTGGTAAATATTCAGAAGCGTCAAGTGATCAGACTCCGGCACAAAAAACTTCTCCCTCGCAGCATCACTCTCCTCAGCGCGGTCCTTAGGCCTGAAGAACACCGACGGCACCGAAAGCATGGACACAACAGTCAGAACCTCCTTTAAACACTCCAGTTGTTCGCCCATCAACAACATCTTAGCCAACGGTGGGTCCAGAGGGAACTCCACCATTTTCCACCCAATATCAGTGAGCCGCCCGACATTGTCAAGGGCACCCAGGACCCACAGCTGGTACATCGAGTTAAGAATATTGTCTTGGGGAGGTGGGTCCATGAACTCAAAATCCAACAGGTTGTCAACTTTGAGAGATTTCAACAACAGCACGACATTCCCAAGGTTGGTCCTCTGGATTTCGGGAACCGGGCTCGGCAGCATCTCATTCAAATACGCACTCTCCGTGTAAAGACGATAGCATGTGCCAGGCCCAGTCCGACCCGCGCGCCCGGCTCGCTGGTCAGCCGCAGCACGGCTCACCGGAAAGACCTGAAGAGCATCCATACCCATTCTTGGGTTGTACACTTTCATCTTACCATACCCTGTGTCGATGACATAAAAAATCCCATCTACGGTCAAGGATGTTTCAGCGATGTTAGTCGCAACAATGCACTTGCGGGCTCCATCCTCGGCCCGCTGGAATATTTTCGCTTGCAGGTCAGCTGGCAGCTGCGAATATATTGGAAGTATTAAGAGCTTTGGAACTGCCTTCTGGGTGGTGGAGACGAGCTGTTCCATGCGTTCGTCCAGCGCGTGACAAGCAGCCTCAATCTCGTCTTGGCCTGTCATGAAGATGAGGATATCACCAGGTGGGCTGGTGATGTGAATAGTCATCGCCTGCTTCACTGCAGCTTCAACATAGTCTTCGCATGGAGTTTTGCTGTACAGAGTGTTCACTGGAAATGTTCTGCCGGGAATGTGGAATATCGGTACACTTCCAAAAAACTGTGAAAATTTCTGAGCATTCAAAGTTGCTGATGTCACAATAAGTTTGAAATCAAGCCGCCCCGCAACCACTTTCTTAAGAATCCCAAACAGCACATCTGTGCTTAGAGATCTCTCATGCGCTTCGTCCATCACGATTACATGATACTTATCAAGATCAGAATCTTTTAGAGTCTCCCTAAGAAGCACCCCATCCGTCATGTACTTAATAACAGTGTGAGGTCCGGTCACATCCTCAAAACGGATGGCATAACCTACTTTATCACCTAGCTCAGTTTCCATCTCTTCACTGACCCTTTTGGCAACACTCATGGCAGCCACCCGCCTTGGCTGAGTGCAACCCACAATGCCATTGCAGGTGTAGCCATCTTCATGCAGATACTGTGTCAGCTGAGTTGTTTTCCCTGAGCCAGTTTCCCCGACGACAACTATGACTTGATTTTCCCGAATGACCTGCAACATCTCATCCCGTATGGAATATATGGGCAAATACTGTCGTTGTTGAGATAAGCTTTTTGATTTTGCAAAGTCACTTACTGCCTCATCCTTTCTCAAATGCTGTGCAAATTTCGCATCTTCTTTGAAATCTACTTCTCCGTCTTCACCGACCACAGCAGTATCTGCATCAATCTGTTCTGCTGTTTTCTCAACGCCAAGAATATTACCAAGTTTGGAACCGGCAAGCTCCCAAAAACGTTGGCGAGATTTGTTCATACTCTGCTTCTCACGAATCTCTCTAACCAGAGTTGATCCTTTGCGTGAAATTATAGCCATATCTGATGTTGGATCCTTCAAAGGCATTATTGGCTCAGCTTGCTTGGTAAAAACAACTCTCCCATCCAAGAAAGGAGGTTTTGTATCATGAACAAGAAGAATAACTTTCTGTTCATCCTCGTCATCAAATTCAGTTTGCAATTCGGTTCCTCTAACAGCACCAGATCTTAACAGTTGTCGATCTTCCCACTGAGCATTGTCAGCATGCAGTTGTGATAACTTTTTGCTCTGAGCAAGTGTCATTTTGGTACCATCCCTTCGAACCAGTTTTTTGGCCAATTCTGCCTCTTTCTTTTGGAAAGAAGCATCATTCCCAAGGAACACAGAGGAGCTGTCAGCATTAAACATTGTGCTCCCTTCTTCTCTGTCATACCATGCCCGATCAGAAATGTACTCCATCTCTCGCATACTTTCAGCTCTGCTGATATCACTGCCCAAATAAGGACTACTGGCTCCAATATCCTCAACATCCCGATGCGAATTTCCAGTGGAAAAAGAAGGTTTGTGACATCTTCCATCCTTCCAAGAACTTGAAGATCTCACCGACGATCCAGAGGCTCGTATAGGGACAGGAAGGGGAGCGATTTTGTCCCATGGAGACGAAAAGGATGCAGGACTATGACCACCCAACCATGGGGAAACAAGTCTCGCATCAGGTGATGCCCCAACTAGCAGCGGGGAAGGTGAAGGTCTGGAATGCTTATTGCTACTAGAATAACCATCCCTGTGTGGTGTATCCTCCCATTCCCATCTCCCATCATCCCAGTCAGACCTACCAGGTGTCCTCTGTGAAGCTTCATATCGACTTTGTTTTCTTTCATATCGACTTTGCTTTCTTTCCCATTCTCTGTCATCTTCATGTGCATGTCTGTGTGGGTCCCTTTCACATCTTCTCTTTTTATTATCATAATCATGCGGCCCCCTCGACCTCCTGCCTTCACTTCTCTTGTCATCCTTGAAAATTCTTCTATCACCACCAACATCATCATGATCAGACACTGGAACCTTGGAGTGCCCATAAGATATTGCTGAAATCTCAGAACACATACGTCTGTTTGTGTGATGAGTTCCATATGTATCTCTAGCATGTCCTTCTTGAGCCACACTGCTCTCAGCATCAGATGTGTCTCTGGCAATTGTTTCACGATATTGCCTACTAATTGAGTGGCATGATGCCTTGTTGACATCAATCCCTACATCGTCTAAATCTGAAACAGCTAAATTCTCCGCTTCATCCAAAGATGCCACAACTGAAGCAGCAACTTTTTCTTTTGGAACCTTGAAACTTCCATCAACCATTGATTCTTCGTTTCTCACATTAGCAAGGACATCCAACCCTAAGAGGGATTTCCTTGGTTGTCTAAAAAGCGGTCGGTCCTTCCTTGGAACATATAATCCCCCATCACCTTGTTTATGTGGCTCCAAGGTCACAATTGTCTCATCGATGTCAATAGGTCCAGCATCACTACGCTGCAACTCCATTGTGATTGCTCAAGGTTGTAGCAGATTGAAATGAAATAACCAACTAGACTGCAATACCCGTTATGTAGCGGACTTCGCAACTTGGTGCCCAAAGATCGTTGCACTTCAATCGCACCGCAAACAACACAACTAAGCCCGAAGGGAGGCGCGTGCGCCGGAGTAGGTCGGGACGCCGGCGAGGAGGTCCGGACGTCGAAGGGAGGCGCGCGGCGGTGTCGAACCGGAAGGGAGGGCTGCGCGCGGCGGTTCGGTGCGCCGGAGGAGGCCGGACGGGGTGCAGGGGAGCGGGTCGGCAGGGCTGCCGCGACGGGGAGAGGCGGGGAGGGCTGGTCCGGTTCGCCGGAGGAGGAGGACGGCGCCAGTCCGGGAGAGGGGGCAGAGGCGGTCCGGCGAGGAGGTGGAGGGAGCAGGGGACGAGGAGGCCGTGCGCTAGGGTTGCAGTGGGGAAAGGAGTCCCTTCACATTATAGTGTTTAAAAAGAAACTAATTATTCGTATTATTGTTTTAATTTCATTAAATTAACTTGAAGAATACACATAGAAATGGTTTGTTCATTTTTACTTTTTCCATTACTGAAAATCTAGTCTTTTTTTATAAGTAAATATTTATTATATTTGATTTATAGTCAAATATTATAAAATATATTGGGTTTTATTAGTTGAATGTATCTTTTGAAGATATAAAATTAAAATTGAGAGACTAAAAACATCATATTAGAGGATGAATTTTAAAGGGATATTATTTTCTCTTGATTTGGTAAATAAGGGAATTATTGATGAACCCGTAAATTTATTATGTGGCATTTTAAAAAAAAATCATCTGAAATTCCTTGAGAAATTGTTTTTAGAATAATCATACCTTGGTGTAAAGATAGAAAAAATCTCATGGGACCGCTATATCGATCATTTATTACACTACCCAAATAATTTAGTATATAATGTTATGAATAATGGGATGTGCTCTTTCTATCATAGATTGACATGTTACACCTTTACGTGTATGATGGATTGTAAGGCTGTTATATATTATTGGATATTTAAGTTCCTAACTGATTGTGAGGTTTCACATTTTTATAAAATCATCAATTAACTAATCGATTTAGAGGTTAGACTTCTATTATAAGAGGATTTCGAAGAAGAAGATAATTTAGCTAATTCTTTCTAAAAGGTCCCCAAATATTTTTCTACGAATCATGAAACCTATGTTGATATCAATATAGAATATTTTATTTATTCTAAAAAACATTTATGTCTACTGAAGTATTATTGGAGTTATGAGATGAAGTAGACAAATATGATGAAATGGATTTTTTATCAATGATATTCAATAAATTTTCATTAGAAGAGGAAAAATACAATGTGCATTTCAACTTAAATAAACATAAAATATTGTGAAAAAAGTAAAGTGTTGTATAACATCGAAGAAAAAAAATTAAGGATAGAATATATTCAAATTAATATTTTGTGAGCCTAAAAAACATTTAAATATCTTGTGTGATATTAAAGATTACTATCCTAAGATTGAACAACGGGTTTTCAACTACTGTGTGGTTCATTTCAAGGGTTAGTTTCAGATTGATTGTTCATTTCAATTTCAATATAATTTTTTTCGAAACACATCTTCTTTTACTTTCCTGGGTTTTTCTTAAATTTTCATTATTTTCATTATTTTTTGATGTCACACTTTGAGGAAGGTTTTATTAATGTTTTTAACAAATCAAATTTCCACAAGTGTTCATTGGTGGACAAAGAAGAAACAAATTCTACTATTTATGAGTTCATGAGAAGTATATAAATAATATTGTCGAGTAATTATATTGTAAATCTAGTATGTAATGTGTGGGAGAGAGCATGAAATGACGAAGTGGTTGATGATAGGGTTCATTATTCACAGATAGTGGAATCAAATGAGGACTTCTTAGTTTTAACTACACTGGTTGTATAAGATAGAAATAATCATGTTGTTGAGAGATAAGTAATTTATGTTTTGTATACTTATTTTGGGAATATACTGTTCAGTAATAACTAAAGTCTGAAAAAAGATTATGTATGGAGAATTCATGGATCAAGGATATTAATAATCAATATTATTTCTATTGAAATTCTTAACATAAATAATAAGAAGATTAATATTTTATGCAGGGAAATTTTGATTATATTAAAATATAGTTATTAGGGATCCTATAATTGTTGGTGGGATAATAATTTTAATTGGTAATGGATAATACATTCTTATTGAATCCATAATTTACACTATTAAATGAGTGAAATAATCATTTCCACTGATGGTAAAATGAAAAATAATAATGTAATCTTACAAATAGGGAGATAAACCTTATGAAATAATGGAGATACACTTAGATTATAAGGAATGTTTTCATCATGATTCCCTTGGGCATCCACACTTCAGTTCCATATAAATTTTCTCCTATTTTCCCCTATCTAACATTTTAATATTAAGAATAAAAACATTAAATTATCATTTAGTGTATGTTTTTATTTCTTTAATTTTGTTGTATGTTATATAAGGATAACAATAGATTTGAGAAAATCTACTATCTCTAACTAGTGATTGGGTAATTGCGTTAAAATTTGAAGATTGAGCGACACCATTTTAGTAACACCTCAAGATCTTACGATATTTCTCTTTAAAATTTAACATCTTCGATAGCTTACGTCACACAGAACATAAAACCTAAAAAATTGATTAAATATTATTATTGTGACCTAGCCTTTGGAATAGCAGGAATAAAGGGGTTAATAAAATTATGAAAATATAGTTTACACATGTTTATGAAATAAATTCATTGGTTACTAATTAATTATAAATGCTAATAAAAACCAATTTACCATAAAGGATGTGTTTTTATAAAAAAATTATATTTATGACCACAAAGAAATTTATCTTAATTTAATCATGATTAATGAAAGATCCTAATTAAATTTCTATATTACACATTTAATAAAATATTTTTAAGTTCAATCAATATGTTTGATAAGCTTAAGATAAGAATAAATCCAATTTTAAGTGTAAAAAGATATATTTTCTGAAAGGCACTTTTACTGACTTTTAATGGGGAGAATATTTTAAAAATAAAATTTTACACTTTTACAAATTATATTAATCAAGATAAACATCATTTTTAAAATAGGAATGTGGAAATTAACTTAGGTATAAATTTTGATATTTTTTTGAAAATATTTATTTTTCAAGTGAATACTGAAAAATCCCGATTTTTCTAAAACTATCATTTTCATTATATTAATATTATATTTCTGATTTTAATAAAAAATTCACCTATGATAGTATACATAAAATTTAGGTATCTTTTTAATGAAAATGTAATATATTTATATCATGGAATAAGTATATAAATGTTATAAAAAGGATAAATTAAGTGTTGATATTTTTGTGAAACAAAATATGTATTTAAAATTTTATAATTAATATAATTATTTAAAATGAAATTAGTATTCATAAAATATATTCATTAATTAATATTTCCTTGTTTTATAATTATAATATAATTTTATGGGACCATAATTAATTGTTCAATGTGTTAAAAAATCAGTTATAATTTTAAAATCGGTATTTTTTTAATAAATGATGAATTTAATTAAAAATTAAATTTAACATGTTTATAAAATTATATTCATAATTTTTTTCCATTTTTAAATTCTACAAATTGAAAAATGGTTTGGTTGAATTTTTGGTATTTTTCAAAAATAGTAGAATTTTTGGTGAATTGTGAAATACGGTAATTTACTATATATATACATTATATGTTAAATACACTATTTCATGTTTCATTTATGATGTAAGAAGCATAATATCGAAGTCTTATTCTATATGTAATGTATTAATTCATGGGAATCAAAAGTATTTATATTCTTGATCCAAAATAATAAACTAATGATTAAAATAATCAAAAAACACCCCTCTCCTCCACTATAAATAACACTCCTCAACACCCTTTCTCATAACACCTACAATTCCTTGAATCATTCTTATATCCTAGCCATTTCCTATCAAAAACATCTCCCCTACATTTTTGTCTTTCTTGTCTTAATAAAATACCATTTCCAAATCACTTAGGGAGGTTCTCAAGGAGGGGACACTCAAGAGGTAGAACCCCCCTCTCTCTTTCAATTTCTTTTATTTTCTTATCATTACCTCACCTCCCATGTACAAAGTGACATGATAGTTCTAGTATATTTTATATACTAGAATTTTATTATTTTATTGTTATATCAACCATAAATTCTCTTCTCTTACACCTTTTATTCTAAAAATGAAAACATCATCATAGAGGTTTTGATTTACCACCTTCATGGACGATGAATTTTCGTTTTTTCATTTCAACATTAAACGATGGACATTAAACCATTTTTATTGTTAAAATATAATTTTATATGTGAATTAAATTTTATTTAATGTTTTGTAACTAGTATATATACATAATATTAATTTATAAGACAAAACTAGTTTAAGATAATGAAAAAAATGACAAAATAATCTAAATGGTTATTATTAACATTTTGTCTAATGAATCATCCTCATATCTATAAAAATTAAATATAATACTATTAAATATCTTATAATTTCAGTAATGACATATAATTTTAATTTTGTATAACTATTTCCATTTTACATGATCTTCCGTACATGTATATAGGTGAACCAATCATGAAAACCAAGAAACGAACACTCTAAAATGATGAAATTGAATCTTATAACTCATCCAAAATTCCATAAATGAACTTAATAAAATTATTATAAATCAAGAATATTTTAAATAAGATCTAAATTAAATTATTAATGAATAAAATTCATTATCTGGGACATTTTTTACAAGTGAAGAACACTTTCAGACATAAGGTAATAGTTTTCTCATCTCACATTTATTTCTATGAGATATGCTTTATTCACCACTGTTTCTTGTGTTTTGGGTATTTATAATACCCTTTAATTTATATTATATTGAATAAATTTATCTTCATGGTATTTAATGTTCCATTTTATGATCATTAATTTTATGGGGCATATGGTTCGACTATTTGCAAAGTTGTAAGGGTTTCGTCCTGAACCTCCCTTTTTAATTCGGGTTATACTTTAAATCTATTTACACCAATTTAATTATTCTTTATTTTAATAAAATTCTTAAAAAATATTTTTATATGTTCCAAAATCATGAATCCATATTAGATCATCTATATTTGATGGGAAAATACATGTTTAATAACGACCCCTTTTCAATTCTTCCCGTTAAGCATGGCCGATTAAAGGTAACCCCCCAATTTCTTACACATTTTCAAGTATCATCCATACTATGTTTTAAGACACAATTATTTACTAAAATAAATATTTTTTTCTTGAAAAAATATATTTTTCCATTTTTTGTTCTATACAAACAATTGTGAATTTTCCTATTTTAAATACTCTTATATTTTCTCTTAAACCGCACTGAAGTGGCCCAATTCTATAGTTTCCTAAAAACTATTTTTTACAAGTTTGATATAATTTATGACTAAAACATAACTTCATTGTACATACCCTTTACATTCTGGGATATACATTTCTACAATATAGTTTTATGAAAAATAAAAATGATTTTTCCAATAGAACTATTCTTGGAAAAGTATAAAGGGTATTTCTATCATGAATTCCTCAATGATTTTATTATAGTATTTTCATTTATTTAAACATCATTTGTTGAATCTTATTCTTATTTGGGATTTACATTCTATGATATCATCTACCCTATTTTATTAAATTATTTATGATCATTTTGACAGTGGATGGGATATTGTGATACCATTCACCATATTACTCAGAATTGTTAGTGATTATGTTTACTAAATGGGTAAAGTTATCTTCATTTCATATGCATATGTTGTTTATGATTCACCCCATTAATATATGGAATAAAATGGAATTAGTACGTGACATTTAGGGCCTACATTATCCCCTCTATGCATCATTAGGTATCATGAGATAGACTAGATATGGACTTGGCCAATGCCTTGCCCCTTTATTTTCAGTTACCGATTTGGATAAAGCCTTAACCATTTATTTTCAGATGTCTTGGAAAAGACCATGATAGTTTGTTTTAGATGTCCAAAATTATGCATTCCATTATTATGATATTAGTAATTGATAATTCATGTGATTATTCAACTAGTATAATATCCATTGTTAGCATTCATTCTCATATGAAAATTTATATATGGAATTATTTAATTATCTTATATTCCTTCCATATTATGCTCAGGATTATGTTTTAATGGAATGTGATTTTAGTTATTAACCTTGAATTATTATTTATGTTTATTTATGATTGCTTCACCTTTATTTTTTACCCATACTGAGCATATTAGGTCACACCTTTTGTATGTTTTATTTTCCCCTAGGATGTGAATATTTATATTATGATTGACTTATATGGTCAATCTATGGGTTTATGGGTGTCCCCAAATGGGTAGCTATGTTATTTTTTCCATTAAATTTATATTTTAATAGTTATGTTTTTATTTTTATTCCAATCATACTAAATGGTTTGGTCTTTTGGGATGATAATGCTTATTCATGGTACTAATGTAATAATGTATAGAATCAGATCTGTACTATTGGGTTCAGGGTCTTTATAGATGGTATTAGAGAATGTTTAGTAGAAACAATGGAAAATAGATTTAGAAAATGTATATTAGGGAACATGAACCTAAGATTGAATTTGAGGATAAGAATAAAATAAAATCCTTATAATAATGGTAAGGTGGACATTATGTGGGGCTTCATATAAATATATCACATTCTGGATACTACAAGTGGACGTGGTTCTATTATAGATGTACCTAGGGGTAACAAATCTGACATGGTGCACCGGTCCTGAATCGGTGTAACCTATTACACAACAACGATCCTTACTGTACACATTTTTTTATACTCCTAGTGGATGTTATTAGGATAATTTACATTTTATTTATAAAACATTAAGAAGGATTTAAAAGTAAATATGTCCTAAAAGAAACCATTTTTATGATTATAAGATTAACTATGAATAAATTCCCAATTTATGTTATGTGTTTTCCTAGTTAGAGATTATGAATTATGTTTCATAAATTCATTTCGTGTTTTCTATTATTTAGAAATGAAACATAATAGAAGGAATGTGAACCTCACTAATGCACATGATCTAATGTGTATGAATAATCATATCTTTTATGTTCTTGTGTTAATCTTTAGAAGGGAACAACTCTCCCAAAAATTCTCATCATATGAGGATATATTATCATGTTCTATCAAGATATAGAAATAATTACCCATGTTTTATGAATTTGAAAGGAAGAAAGATAAAAAGAGGATGATAGAGAAAATGATGGATATAGGGAATAAGGGAATGAAGGATTCTCCCACATGTGATAATTGTGAAAGAAAAAACACTGGTACATGCTTGAAGGGAATATGAGTTTGTTACAACTATAGAGGGAAGGGCCAAAAGGTTTGTGATTATAAAGGAAAGAAATAATCTGTCCAATTATTAAATTGTAAGGATATGGGGAACTGAAGAAATCAATGTCTCAAGCATCATAAAAATTTACCCCAAAAGAAGATAATGGATCATGGTCCGGATTGCATTACTATCACGAGAAAAGAGGAATGATTATTATTCTTTTTTGTATTCAAGAATTATGTTTATGAGTATTTTATTAATAATTTTCTAGATACAAGAATCATGAGATATATAAGGATTATAATGCAGTACTTCTTCTTTAATGAATTGGATGCATGTGATGATTATCAATAATAATCCATAGGAGTCATTTTGTTGTAAGTTAATCATATTGAATACACATGAATTGGAAAAGATAACAATAAATATGTTCTTGATGTTTAGATAATAATAAATAGAAGTTTATGGGATAGTATTGGTGACGATGAAGGTGGTTAGTGATTTGACAGTTTATGTTATGATGTAATTATTTGATGTTAGGATTTATGGACCTTATTCAAAAACTAGATAATATACCAATGGAAACATGTATATTTCATAAATTTTTAATTGATATTAAGGTATAAATATATTTGGTATTTTACAATAAGAACAACATTATTTGGGGGATCTTATGTTAAGTTAATTTTCAAAATTTAGTTGACTTCCTTCTAAATTTTTGGTCTTTGAATTTGGGACGACATATTTTTGATGAGTCTAATATTTAACTAATTATAGAATTGATTAATAATATTATTGGTTATGATTAAATTATGGTTTATCATATCAGTTAACCTATTATAACCATTTGGGATTCAGTTAAAATTTAAAGTCTAAAAGAATGACTTGTGGATATTATAATTCATAAAAGCGATTCAAGCAAAAACAAAATATTGAATATCCATATCTATAATTAAGAAATTAAGTAAAGATAGATCAAATAACAACCAAAGGATAAGATTATGACACAAAAATTAATCAATTATGTTTATTATCTCATGTTCTACTTTGGAAGTAAAATAAACCATCAAATCTAGAAAAGGATTTTAGAACAAAAATGTCATCTTTTTAATTTTCCTTATGATAATCCAATAGTCTTTTAGCTGATCAAATATTTAAAATTTTGTGATGTTAGACTTCCCAACTACCACATTTTCTAACACTCTTCATAAGATCTTTATAGGTATATATATCTTCAATGTCCATATTATTAGGAATGATTTTGGAATCGTAGTTTTGTCATGGACATCCCATTTCTCATTACATATTTTTAAGAGGAAGTTTTATAAACCCTTTTAATGATGTAAGATTTCCCCAAAGAAATTTTAAAGTATCAAACATTAATTTTTGAATTAAAATTTCAAATTTTGAGGATGCAATTTATTAAAGGAAGGGTGAATGTAACACCCCAAGATTTTATGGTATGTCTGTTTTTAAAATTTAACTTCTTCAATACCTTACGTTACATAGAAAAATGAGCTTAAACAAATGATTATATATTATTATTATGATCTAGTCATTAGAATGGAAGGAATAAAAGGATTAATTAAATAATGAAAATATAGTTTATATATGTTTATAAAATGAATTTATTGCTTACCAATTAATTAGAAATGAAAATAAATATCAATTAATGATAAAGGATGTGTTTTTATAAAAAAAAATATTTATGACCAAAATGGAATTTTATCTTAAATTAATTATTATTAATTAAATTTTTTAAAAAAATTATATATTAAATATTCAAAAAAAAATATTTTTAAATTCAATTGACACTTTTCATAAGTTTATGATAATAATAAATCCAGTTTTAAGTATAAAAAGATATATTTTCTAAAAGGAAATTTTACCACCCTTTAATACCACACATGTTTTAAAACCAAATTTTCATACTTTTATAAATTATATTGAACTATATAAACTGATTTTTTAAATTATTAATGTAAAAATTATCTTAGGGTGAAATTTTGGTATTTTTCTGAAAATATTTATTTTTCCAGTGAATAGTTAAAAATCATGATTTTTATAAAACATTCATTTTCATCATATTAATATTATATTTAATATTTGAATAGTAACTCTATATATGAAAGTATAGATAACATTTATGTATCCTATGAATGAAAATATAATATATTTATATAATGGAATAAGTGAATAAATGTTTTAAAACAGATAAATTAAGTGTTGGTATTTTTGTGAAAAAATGTGTATTTACAATTTTATAATTAATATAACGATTTAAAAGAAAATTTATTTTCATAAAATAGAATAATGAATTAGTTTTTTTTCTTATAATTATAATATAATTTTATTATACCTCAATTAATTTTATGAAGTGTTATAAAATCAGTTATAATTTTAAAATTAGTATTTCTCGAATAAATGATGATTTTAAATAAAAATTGAATTTATCATATTTAGAAAATTATTTTCATAAAATAGAGTTAATTTTTGAATTCTACATGTTTAAAAATTATTAGCATAAATTTTTGAGATTTTTATAAAATAGTGGAATAATTGGTGAATAGTTAAATTCTGTAATTTATGGTATATATTCATTGTAAGTTAAATACACTATTTCTTGAGTAATTTATGATGAAAGCACCATAATATCATACTTTACTTATCTATTTAATTTTTTTAGTCATGGGAATCAAAATATTTATATTCTTGATCTAAAATAATATACTAATGATTAAAATAACCAAAAAACACCTCTCTCCCCCACTACAAATATCACCACTCACCACCCCTTCTCACACCTCCAAAGTCTCTAATATTTCTTATATTATTAAAATTTCATCTCCTAAACCTCTAACCCATTTACCAGTCTTTCTGGTCTTACCAAATACCATTTCCAAGTCCCATAGGGAGGTTCTCAAGGAGACATCACTCACAAGGTAAAACCTTCTCTCTCCATCTTTCAATTTCTTTTCTTTTCCTATCCTTACCTCACATAAAAATTAAAAAGTGATATGATCACTCCAATGTATTTTATATACTATAATTTTATTATGTTAATGGCATATCAACAATTAATTCTCTTCTCTTTACCTTTTTATTCCAAAATTAAAAACATTATCCGTGAGGTGCTGATTTACTGCCTTCATGGACGATGAGTTATCATTTTTCAATTACTCCTTAAAGTAAGGTCATAAAACTATTTTTATGGTTAAAAAATACATTAAAATATTTAATAAAACTTGTATAATGTTATGTAACTAGTATATATACATAATATTAATTCATAAGACAAAACTAGTTCATGATGATCAAAATAATGCCAAAATAATCTAAAAAGTTTTCATTAACATTTTATCTAATGAATAATCATCAGATCTTGAAAAAATGACATATAAGAACATTAATTCTCCTATAATTTAATTTAAAACATATAATTTTAACCCTAGATAACTATTTCCATTTTACATGATCTTTTGTATAAGTATTCAAGTGAACCAATCATGAAAATAAAGAAATAAACACTCTCAAATGATGAAATTGAATCTTATAAATCATTACAAATGCTATAAATGGACATAATAAAATTATACTAAATAAAATAAAATTTTAATAGGTTATAAATTAAATTATTAATGAATCTAATTTCATTAACAAAGACATTATGTACATGTGAAGAACACTTTCGGTCATAAGTAAGGGATTTCTCATCTCACCATTATTTCTATGAGATATGACTCATTCACCACTATTTATTATGTGTGGGGTATTTATACTAAAAATTTATGTATAATATAATGAATCTAACTATCATTATGGTATATAATGTTTTATTTTATGATCATTAATTATGTGGGGCATATGATACGCCTGTTTGCAAAGTGGTAAGGGTTTCATCCCGAATCTCCATTTTCATTCGGGTTACAAATTATCTCTATTTACTTCAATGTAATTATTATTTATTTTTATATAATTCTACTAAATTATGTACATATTTTCCAAAATCATGAATCCAGACCATTTCTTCTTTAAATGATAGTGGAATACATGTTTTATATAGTTCCATTTTCAATTCTTCCTGTTAATCAATCCTGATTAAAGGAACCTCCCAATTCATTACCCATTTTCAAGTACTATCTATAATATATTTTAAGATTTCTTAGTGTTATAAAATCAATATTTTTTTTAATGAAAACTATTATTTATTATATTAGTATTTATATAAAAAATTATGATTTTTTCCATTTTAAAGGCTCTTATATTTTCTCTTAAACCGTACGAAAGTGGCATAATTCTAAAGTTTCTAAAAAATCTTTTTACATAATGGACATCATTTATTCCTCTAAAATAATTTCATTGTCCTTGAATTTATATTTATGGGATATAAATGTCTAAAATATTAATTTATGATGAATAAAAGTTGTTTTTTCTTTAAAATAAGTCTTCTCTATAGTGAAAAAGTGTATTTATCTCAAGAATTTCTCAATGATATTATTAGAGTATTTTTAACTATTTCAACACCCTATGTTGAATATTATTCTTAATTTTTATTGATATTATATGATATCATATAAAATATTTTATTAAATGTTTTATGATTAGTTTGATTATGGATTTGCTATCTTGATACCATTCACCGTATTTTTTTAGAATGGTTATTGATTATGTTTACTGATTAGGGGATTTTTTACATTTCATATGTATATGTTGATTATTTTTCACCCCATTCATATTAAGAATTAATTGGAATTAGTAAGTGATGGGTGGGTCCCTCTATATCCCCTCGATTCATCCATTACTCTCATGATACAAACTAGATATGGACTTAGTAGAGGCCTTTCTCATTTATTTTTAGATATGGATTTTGTTGAGGTCTTAACCATTTATTTTCATATATCTTAGATGAGGCCTCACCGACATGTTTTAGATATCCTACATTATGCATTACATCATTATGATATTAATAATTGATAATCCATGTGATTATTAGACTAGTATAATATCGCTGGTTAGGATTTATTCTCATAAGATTATTCATATGTAATTTTTTAATCCGCTTTTATTCCTACCATTTTATTCTTAGTATTTTGTTTTAATGGAATTTGATTTTATTTATTCGCCATTCTTTACTATTTTTGTTTATTTATAAAAACTTTCGATGTATTTATTACCCTCATTGAGCATTTGATCTCACCATTTTCTTATGTTTTATTTTTACTTGAGATGAGAATATGTATATTATGATTAAATTGCAATGTTAATCTAAGAGTTAATGGTTTTTTCTAATGGAGTTTCTTTGTTGTTTTCCTTTCGAGTTGTAAGTTGCTATTATTTTTGTATCTGGTCTTCCAAAGATATTAAACTATTCAGACTTTTGGGATTTCAATTCTTGTTCATAGTACCAATTTAATAATGTAAGGCACTAACTTTGGGCCACTCGGATAAAGGTCATTACAATTTCACCCCCTTCTAAGTGCATCTTCCAAATATTTCCTTATCATGATACATGGAATAAAAAATCAATTTTCTACTATTAATAAAATCTATTATAAGAAAACCAGAATTTTAGTTGACTATTTTTTATACACTATTTTCAATCTCATTTAAGAAACATGGAAAAATTAAATTTAATAAATATTAGAGGATATCACAGCCTTGATAGAATCAATTATAATTCATAGAAGAAAAAATTGACACCCTAATATTAATATATTAGTATGAATGCTCTTATCACAAAATTAAATAGATTTAAATCCATTACAACATTCCATTTGGATCCCACTGATATAAAAAAAATGAAAATGATGACAAATCCAAGATTGTAATTCAAATTTCTATTTATACAAAATAATTAAAAAATATGGCATGATTACAAAGTATATTTGGTATAAGGTTGAAATTATATACTAATGTAATAAAAAATGGGGAAACATTTATAACATAGTGATTAATTTTTGTAGATTCTAGAATATCCAATAATGAAACCATTAATTATATCATCACCATGATTAGTAGTATTATGAATAAACTTATCACATTTTTATGAAACATTAATGGGATTCTTATATTCAATAAAAACTTTACATTTCTCTCTTATAGATTTGATATTAGAACTATATTTTTAGAATATAATTATTTGAATCAAAATTTTATTTATGAATTATATATAATTTTCATTACATATGATATGAGGAACACTCGTATCATTACAAATAAAATTTAAGATGAAAATAATATAACATTAAAGGCATGAAGCGACATAAACTCACTAAAAAGGAGTAAGTGTTTTACACTAATATTTAATTAATTAATGAAAAATTTTAAGATATTAAGAAAATAATGTATTTTATATCAAACAATTTCTAAAAATAAAGGGTAAAATACATAGATAAATTACCCTCTAAATGATTCATTTGTAAAATTATTTGAAACAACTATATTCATGTGCCATAAATAATTAAATTAAATTATAAGTAAGAAAAAAATTAACGAGAAGTATGATTTTTAATGTTATAAAATTTTACTATTAATAAAATAAGATAACAATTATTTCAAATCAAACATGGATAGTTAATATAAAAATGATTATGATAATGAAAATTAAGGAATATTCCAGTTATTAATTAAGATTTATGAAACAAAATTAAAGTGTAGAATAAAATGGATATGGTGAAGAAGAAGTATATATCTATTAGGTTTTTAATACCCCATTACACACATTCATTAGTCAAAAATATAAACTCAAAATGGAATTAAATATTTTATAGGATAAGAAATTACAAATAAGTGATTATAAATTTTAAAATAAATATAATAAAAAATTCAATGAGAATGTAAATATGAATGTTTAAGTGCCTAAAGTAGATAAAATATAGAATTATATTTATTATTAGGCTTCATCAAAACATAATAATGTATTAGAAGTGAAACACATAATGTTTTATGTTAAAAATACTTTGAATTTCCAAAATTAAAATTTCTTCAAAGATAAAAATATTTATGATGAATTCTATAAGGCTGTCAACAAATGAATTTTAGCCATTAAGAATTTAGGGGGTTGTCCCAACTTTTATAAATGTCAACTTAAAAGAAATAAATACCTAAAAATCACTATATACATTCTTATCAATGAATAATATCATGAAAAAATATATAATTTGTCAAGAAAATTCTCAATACATAAATACTATTTATATTAACGATGCATGTATCAAGACGAGTTATGAGAAAATATTGATAAAATGTAAAGGAAAATAATCCATCAATATAATAATTTATATTTTATATTATACTATTAAAACAAAATTTCCAAATAAAGTGTAAATAATATGTCATTCTACACCATAATAATAGAAAAAATTTCAAGTAATCAAAATGTATAGATAATAAATGATTTTTTTAATATAAATTCGTATCTTTAAGAAACATGTAAGTAATAAAAAACTAAAATTTATGGGTTAATATTTTATTTTCCAATGGATAAATATGTACCAAAGTAAGTCTAATTCAGAATAATCAAATTCTTGACCAATCTATTGAAGAATTTCATATTTCTTATACAAAAATTGTATAGAACTAACCATGAGGAATATAAAGAACATGTGATAAAAAATTTCTTTGTTTTTGATGATTGCTTAACTAAAAATACTAAGATATCAAATCAAGCTTGTGAATTTATATATAACTAAGGAAAAATAATTATTGAACAAAATAAAATTGTGGAAGTTTTTCTAAAGGCCAAAAAAGGAAAAAGTCATAAAACATCGATAATTGTTACTTTTAATGTATGATAGGTTACAAAAATATCATTAAAAATATCGACTATTTCTGTGGTGCCTTAATAATTTTTTGTAATAATACTTATTTTAAAATTATTGTAATTTTTGAAAGTAAATTAAAGTTTGAAAAATTAAAATTATTAGTTATTTTATATTTTACTTATTTGAATCATAATTTTTTGATTATATTAAATCATTTTAATCATTAAAATTAAATAAACTTAGGAAGAAATTATTTGATAATTAAGAGAATAAAGGACATATAATTTATTTCAAATTCTTATAAAAAATACTAATTTATTCAAAATTAGATAATATGTTGTTTATTTTACTATAGTACAAACGAATAAATTTTGACCAAGAATTCTTGGTTACCTTTTATAATAGATTATGGACAAAATAAAGAAGATTGAGATGATTAATATTCTTCTTAAATTAAATAAATAAAGATAAATTTTATTGGAGATGATTCAAAATTAGATGATAGTATTAATAAGTCAAAAAATATTTTAAATTAAAACTAAAAGGACATCAAAATTATTTACATATTACATATTTGGATCTATGAGATGTAAATATACCCATAATGTATTTTTTTTCATAACTTTCATCAATTAGTTCTTAATAATTTAAAAAGTGATTTACTTGAGATATAAATTAAATGAAACTAATATTTTCATTGTTTACAAACTTATATTGAGAAAGATCATTCATTTTTCTCCAACAATTTAAATAAAAATAAAATAAATAAATACACATAAAATTTCATTGAATATTAATAATAAAATCATACAATTATATAATACTGTGTCAAAAAATACATAAAATGAAAAAATATAGTGAATGAAAGGGATTATAGAATCCTTATTGATATAATAATAAATATTCTAGTGTAAGGAAAATTTTAAATAATTTTTTGGAAATAAATAGTATCTTGAAAAAAATATTTCCAAAATAGATACCTATTATAGATTTATTCTAATAAAAAAATATTTGAATTTTGGTATCAGGTAATTCCTCTAGTGAGATGTTTTTTTTAGAAACTTATGTTTAATTAATATCAAAAATCAAAAGTTATTTAAATTATGTGATATGGGTGATATAGAAACATATATGGGAAATTTTTAAAATAGAAGAGGGTTTTAGACGAAGAAAACATGGTATGATATTTTATTTAATAATTAAATTAGAAGAAAAAACTTATAACTGAAACATTCTATGAATTTAGATGAAAGATAATTTGAGGATAATAAATTCACTAGAAATGATGATTCTAATTAACCCTTTGATGGTTAACAAATTTTTATTGAATGTAAAAAATAAAAAATGTTATAAATTAAATTTAGCCTAATTATATTATTTTAGATATTCCCATGAGAAGGGATTTTATTTTTAAAGAAATTTTTTAATCTTTTTGAAGTATAAGGTGTATCATAATTTCTATATCCATAACTTCCCAAAAAAATAAAAGATTATTAAATTGATGTGAATTTTGTTTTATTGAAGGATTAGTTATAATTAGAGGTATATATTAAGAAACAAAAGGAATTTATTTTTGGTTAATATGGAATTAAAGTGCAATAATTGATGATTTCCTTTTACGGTTTAGTGAAATCATGATATGCTTTTTATTTAATGATTTATGGTTTCTTACAATACTCTAATTTCAAGAATGAAATGTTGGACATAATTATTTATGTGTATGGTATGTTTACTGGTCAACTAATTTTCATTATTCATGTTGATGGAATTTTTTCACTATTAAAAAGAATATAATTTCTCTTAAATATCTAATGAAAAAAAAAGAAATTGTAAATTTCTATGTATTGTGAAATAAAATATTTTTTATAAATCATGTTATGATATGGATGAATTATATTTTTCCTTCCCAATAGAAATTCTCTATGTATTTTTTAATAAAATCTGAAAGGGAAAAATACAAAATAAGATTAAAAAAATATTAATGTGGTTGTATAGTTGTAAAATTATGATACTGGACCATTTGATAATCAAAACAAATTCAAAATGATAATTATAATTCTTTTATACCATATAGTATATCAACATGATATTTTCTTTATAATAAATCATTGACCAATATTTAAATATTCCCCATAGAGTTTAAATGATTGATTAAAAAATAATTCTTACATGTATTAAGGAAAAACGTAATTATAGAATGTTATATATAAGAGAAGATAGAAAAGTTATTTATTCTCAACACTGATCCATATTTGAAAAGTAATGTGGATGATAAAAAAAATTCAAGTTAAAAAAATTATTATATGAAAATGTGTGAGTTTTAATTGAAAAAAAACTAAACGATTAAGAGAAATTGATAATGTGGTTAACACATAGGATTATAAAAAAATTATTTGGATGGAGGTGTAAGATGAATACATAAAGTAGTAAGTTAATGTGAATTTTATAATTGGTTGTTGTATCTAAAGTTTAATAATTATATATAATATTCTTCTATAACCCTCATGATCAAAACATATTAATATAAAATTTTGTTTTATCAGATATAATATTGAATGACACATAGTGAAGGATGATTATATACATACCAAAGAATATATTATAGATATTGTTTAAAACACAATACAAAAATATAGAGGTCATACTATTGAGGATAACGAATAATATTGAATCCTACATAATCAAGAACTGAGGTATGGTAACACTTAAACCTTCTCTCTATATATTAATTTTCATTTTTATTTCTATGGGGTGAAATATCTAACTCATTTAAAAACATATGTGATTAATTTATGATATAATGTGTAATTTTAAATTCAATATCAATGGGGTATAAAAAACAAATTGGTAAATAATTGAGTTTTTCCAAATTGATTAAATTTAAAATTACGTTATAAAATTTAATTATTAGGTATATTTAAAAAAACAAATAAAGGAGATTAAATAACACCTAGATTTAATATATTCCATTTTTTCATTATATATTATTTTAAGACTTTATTAGTGTTTGGTTAATGAAAAATTACAAATTTAAATAGAGAAAAAAATTGGGACTCTTACATACCAAATTTTTTATATTACACAGAAAATTGATTTACTCTATGATGTTAAACATTATATAAAATTAACATGTCCACATAGATAAATATAATATACATGTATGGAATAGTTGGATTATTGTTCTACTCATGAAAATAAAGTTTTTAGTACCAAATGTATTGTAAGTGTAAACATGTACTATAGAGACCCAAAATTCTCATACACAAATATTACATATTTTTAGGTGAATATTATTTTCATTACACAACAACACACTCGAGGATTATAATAGTTTAGTTTATTTTTAGAGAATAAAAAAAATATTCTTATTTCATGAAATATCTTCACTATCTCCAATAATGATCTACCCTCATAATTACCTTCTTAAACATACCCTATATTAAACCATTCTTTATAAGGTTGTGAAAGTAAACAAAATAAAGGATGATCTTAGATTCTCAATAATGGTAAACAATAGAGATGTAAAAATATCATGAACATATGGGTATGAAAACATGAGAATAAAAATTGAAAATGCTACCCTACCTATCATAGATCATAAAATGGAGTCATGAAATAAATTAATGATGTTCATAAGAAATGAATCCTATTATAATAAAATAACATGAGGCATGATAACATAACATTGTCATGTGAAATAGATTTATTTCATACACATTATAATATGAAATCATTTTCTTTTTAGTCCAGCCTCATTTCCAAAACTATCATCATAGAATGGGTTCACTCCTTAACCAATAATTGTAGTCATTATTCACTCCCAAGACTATCATAGTGTATATTTTCATTTATTGAAATCGGTTTACTTCACATTATAGTCTCATTTATCTCATGAGATATCAACCAATATCCATTGCATTATAGGGAGATATAGGTCTCACCCACTATATAATGAAAATCATACATATGGGTCCCATAAGATCATCAAACATTTATCAAAACAAAACATAATAATAGAAATGGGTTTCATAAACATGTAATTATAAATTAACACATGGAAAAGAAGCATGTTTCATAATCATTTAATCATTGTATCATAGCATAATAAATGGAAAAGTAAGTGGGATTCATAAGAGTTTTCTCATGGTAAAACTAGTTGGAGAGAAACAAGATTTATAAATATCTTTTCATCATAAACATAAACCATTCAGAAAAAGAATCATAATTCTATCCATGGATCATATCCCTAGTAATGAACAAGTATCATCAAAGGATGTAATATTATATTCAAAATTATATTGAAATATATGATAAAACATTTTTTTAGGAAAAGTTCCTTTCCATATTAAAAAATAATTTTAAAAACATAAAGAATTACCAAAATTATTTTATTTGGAATAAATCTTTGAATCATATAATGTACAATTTTAACATAACCCAAAACATTTCATGAGTAAAATATCAATTAAACATTGAAAAAAATCTTTTTAAAACAGAAAACATTTTAAAAATTTATATTATTGAAAAAATTCATTTAAAATTATAAACGAAGCATTAATAATCATTTAAAACATCTATAGAGTAAATTATTCTTCCCAATTTGGAAAATATTTTTTAAATACATAAAAATATTAAAAATAATTTTTTTTAGAATTATATTTGAAACATTCAACAGAGTCTTAAATACATTTAGTTTTCATGATGGAGGGAAATGTCGTATATGTAAAAAGAAATATCCCATTACTATTTTCAGTAAAATCAAAATGGAAGTTATTTTAAAAAAGACATGAATATTACTTTTATTTTTTAAAAACAATAAATGATTGGTAGTTTTTTTTAATAAATAATATTAATAATTAAAAAAAATTGAAAACATTTTTATGAAACATTTTTTTTGAAGAAAACAATTTTATCTACCTAATAAAGAAATAAATATGATTTTTATTAAAAACATTCCAATAAACTCTTGAGTACATAAAAATAGAAAAATGAAGGTAAAACATGTATTCTCATGAAATATCTAGAGGATATTAAATTTCATTATTTTAATAAGTGAGAGATTATGAAATTCATCATTATATGAATAGACATAAATAATCCTGATAAAGGATGATGATGTATCATAAAGCCCTTACAACCTTTGTAACATTGAATCATAATACCCATGAATTAATTTCATTAAATGAAAAATAAAATATCATAAGTTGAAGTAGATTCATGATATAACTTGTAAAATGGGAATTATACACACCAAATAAAAGTATATAAGAACATAACACAACATATGTCTCAAAGAATGAAAATTTATTCAAAAATCCCTAACTTCTTTGGTAATGTTTGATCATAAACACCATAAAATAGAGATAATAAAATGGATATGTAAATAAACACTATTTTAAGGAAATTATTCATAAAATTTCATAAAGGTAATTATATCCACCATATAAAAGAAACATGTGGTGAAAATGGATCATGTCTAATAGAAAATAAAAGTGAAACAAAAATCTCTTACCATAAGTATCGACTTCATTCATACTCATTAAAACATCCTATATAATAAATATATGTTTATTATAAATATATTATATAATCGTACATATATATATATATAATACCAAATATAATTTACTTATCACTTTTATTACCCTTTATTAACAATTATATGTTAATGTCATGTTTTGTGCGATGCATTATTTGTTTTTGGAGTATATGTATTGATTTGTTAATTTTTTGTTCCACATAAATTTATCATGGTTAAATAGTATAAATATTTTTTTACCATGATATCAATATCATATATATTAAGTATATATATTTTTAGAGTAATCTATAAAATTTAGAGATAGAAAATGAAATACACTATTCATGTAGACATTTGGTTATACATACATATAAACAATTTTTCCATTTTCTTGATGGATTAAAATAAAAAAGATAAATAATTAATTAGGATTATGGGATAATTTTAATGTTAGATGTATCAAATTTTTCATTAAATCCATCATAACTAAATTCTATGTAAATCCTGGATGAATCACATCGCACTATGAGGTGGTAGTCCCCCATAAATAGAAGTGAAGTTATTATATTCTAAAAGAATGTTATGTAAGAACATATATGTGATATAATAATTCCATAAGAATTATAATATCATGAATATCATAAATCAAAAATAAATCCATAAGTATATCAACTCTTTAGAGATTATGATGGAAAAAAATAACATTAGTTCATAAGTTGGTAGTCCTCTGTATATAAGAATGACAAATTCGAATCCGATTTAATATATGTGGATATATCTATAGGTCATACCCATAACATAAAAAATATAATTATAAGGATTATATTGAGGTTAATATATCATAACAAAATAATAATAATTTAAGTAAGTGAATTCAGAACACTAGATTTGGGATAAAACATCTTTTTTGGAAAACAACTTTGTGTTTTCACAAAAATCCATTATATGTTATAATTAAAAAAACTAAGGATTATAAGATGACAGGAGGGAATTAAGTTATTTTGGAATGTATTAGATAATACAATGGATTTTTTAAGTGTAAATAGGATAGGAGAGTGTGTGGGATTTTATAAGTGATGTGAGTGGCACACATATAATTTTTGAAAGAAGTGTTCCAACATTTTTCACATGAAAAAGGACTCCAAAATGATAAATTCGCAATCCATAGAGGTGATATGAACATAATATGGCCAAAAAATTTGTTTTGGACCTGTTTCTGCTTAATTGTACCCCTTATCATTTTTGTTTAACCCCCAATACTCTAATTTTCACTTTAAACACAATAATTAATTTCTTAAATTTTTTACAGCTCAAAATGGTTAAAAATTAAGTTTACCAAATAAGATAATAAAAATTATTATTATTCCAAAATTTGAATCTTTTTTTTTTAAATTATGTTCACATATGTGGTAAAATTTAATTTTAAATTAATCAAGAATAAGTGATGGAAAAAAGGTTTTTCTAAGATAAGTATCCAAAGTTTAAACAATTTTTATATCAAAATTCAATTTGAAATTAATTCTAATGATTTTTATTTGATTAATAGAAATATAATTGAACTAATTTTACTTGTAAAACCACATTAAAATAAAATATATCTTCTAAATTTCTTGAATGAAAAGGTGAATTTTTAATAAAAACTTGTATTTTTCATTATTCACTAAAAAATTTATATTTTCATAAACATATTAGAAAAAACAACAACATAATTTTGAAATGGTGATGTAATAAATGAATTTAATTTTTTCAGAAAATATTCTAAGAGTTTCAAAAATTAATTTAAAAATAAGTTAAAAAAATTAGACAAAATTAATTTTTAAATAAATATAGTTTTAAGAATAAAATTCAATTTATTGTTATAAATTTTCTTGAAAACAAGTAAGATGAATGTTAAAAATGTTATTGAATATGTAATATTTAAATTTAATTAAAATAATTCTCCAAAAGATATTTTATTAATTTATTGAGGTAAAATGTGTTTGCACATATAAAAACTGTTTTCCATAAAAAGAATTCATTTTTTTTCAAATTGCTTTTATTTTCATTTATAATTAATTAGTCACTAAAAAAATTTATCATATATACATTTTGTTGAATATATATTTTAATAATATTGTTAATCATATTAATACCCTCCATTCTAATTCCTTGGTGATAACTATCATGTTAAATAATAATATTTCAATAGTATGTCATGTTTCATTCAAGCTTGGGGTTGAGTATGTCACAAGCGACACTCATTATTCTGTATAACACAATATATACTCAATGATGCCTAAAAAATATATATACACGGTGTAGCATGTAATATAAAATATTGAAATGATTAAATTTATTTTTTTTAAAACTATTTTACAAAATCTCAAGGTATTACATTCTACCCCCATAAATTAATTGCGACCCAAAAATTTGATTTTATTCATAGTAAAAATAAGGGTTTAGCATTTTAAAATGATTTTGTGGGAAATACACATCATAGAAATAGTCAATAAAACTTCTATTTTATGAGAGTGAAAGGGATGTGCAATGGTCATCTGGAATAATGCATATTAGGTTTCATAGTAGGAGAAAATAGGTGGGAAGTGAAATTTTTGACATGGAAGAAAATTTTAATATCCAAATAATGATAGAGAGAGAAAGATATCATTGATCATAGGAAATTTAATGATCATGAGAAAATAAACAGCCAAAAAATAAAAAAAGCAAAGACATATGAAAAAGGTCATTGATATCATCCAAAATGAAGGTAAAATGATGATATTTAATTTCAATATCCTTTTCCTATAGTTGATGTCTTTACAAAAGTAGATATACATACTGGATTTCTTTCCATTTCATATGAACAATCTCATCCTTTAGTTGTTCCTTGACTGATATCAACATCATCTCATACTCTAAGAGCAGATTTTTTCATGTCTGAAAAACTAATTGGATAATAAGATCAATATAATTATTATATATCATTCCTTCTATCTCTTGTAATTTTCAAAAGAAAAATGGTTAGCAGAGGGTATCAAATTTTCATAAACATCCATATGTTGAAATAATAAATCAATCTCTAAAACCACATTCAATGTTAAAATTAAACAATTTTAAAATGGTTAACCTTATGATGCTTGGAAAAATTATAATTTTTAATGATCACTAAAATTATGAAAATAAACATAACATTATTCCTAAAAATATTATATGTTAGATATTAATTTTAACATTCCAAATATGTTAATACCTTGATCATATATTTTCATGAAACACGGTAATAACCAGAACTAACATAAAACCTTAATGTAATCATATACACTTCTTCATTAATTGAATAAAACAACGGATTATTAAATATATTTCTTAAATAAAATATTTTTTTAAACTACATCAATGATAACATAAAACAACTTTTCTACAAATCATTAATAAGATACAAGGTCATCAATACTATCTAATTTACTTTATTTATATCCATAATCTATTTCTAAAAACATCATTACCTCAAAATCATCAACATATTAAGGGTTATCATCACATGATCATGTGGTTTTTATAAAATATTATCATTCCATTAAATAAAATTTCTATGTCATCAGTACCATTAGAAATTTTCTTTCAAATAATTAAACCTAGAATTCTACAGAATAATCCTTGTATATTTCGCAATTATTATAACATAATTCTCTAATTATAATACATAAAAACATTAATAATCATAATTAGTTATTAAAACCTTTACTTGCCTTCATCATCTTATTTTTTAATACCACTTTCATATAATATGAAATACAAATCTTCTTTGAACATTCACCAACCTCAATTTAATCAGACTTCTTAAATTTAAAATCAAAATATTGTCATAACATGAATTAACCTTTATATGACATTCTTAGTATCTTCATCATATGATATATAACCATTGATCCTACAAACTTGCAGATTTTCTTCACAATCTTACCCTAAAAGACATACATTATCATAATTCCTATATTCTCTACATTTAAAACATTCAACCGTCTATAGTACCCTAGGGAGACCATTATTCTCATCCATTAAATTATCCAAAACTTTCATTTTTCCTCAATAATTACTTTCTTTGTCTCCTTTTCCACGCATGAAACATATGTCCGTTTATATAAGACAATAATTTGGGTGTTATTCCCATGTTTTTGACATATAAGGAATTGAATATTCTTTCCTCCACTGCCTCCACCACCAAATATCTTAGAAAAATCTATCCTTCTCTTCATTAGTGAGTATGACAATTTTTTAATTTTAATGTTATTAATTATATATCATGATAAATGATTGAGAATAAATAAAATATCATTTAATCAAGTTATAATCCCATTTGTATGCTCAGTAAAAAACTTTCTTTCACATTCAATGTTAATCAAGTTCCTTCTGATTCCACCCAAGAACTAAATCAAAAAATCATACTTTTAGTAACAATATTCATAGTGGAAAACCACATAATCATGAAAAATCACAAATAGTCTATCTAAATAAAGACCCATGTTTCTTTAATATATATCACCTTAGGTTGAACCTAGGTTATTCATAATAATTATATAACCCCTTCATGATGGTTCATAAAGAATTTGTGGATTTTCAATGCATATCCCTGAGGAGTATCAAATGAGGTATTAAGTAAGACCCATTATCTTGCACTAGGTGATGATCAAGTCCAACTCAAACATTCCTTTTTGGAGTTATTAACCTTGAATACCTATTTACTAGATCTACATCAACTTATAGTATCTATATAGGGATTTAATTTATTGGAAGCCACTCACTCTATACATTAAAAAAATTCCATTATAAATCATATACTTTGACTCATCCTTAGACTTCTCCTTAAAACATTCCCTATATATATCCCTAGAAGCATCCTTAAGAATTTTAATTGGGATCACACTAACATTTTTTCTAATACTATTCTATCAGTAATTAATATATATTTCCTTTGATACCAACTATAGATACCCAAAATTCACATACATATATATTACATCTTTTTAGATGATTATTCATTAATTTACATAGACACACACATAATTATTGTGATAAATTAACTTATTTAGTGACTTGAAACACAATATTATTATTTCATTAATTATTTTAAACATATAGCATAAATATTTTCCCATAATGTACTCTTATTAGAAATACCCTACATAAAACCTTTATTTATATTATAGGGAAATAAAACATAATAAAGGATGAGATCAGATGCTCAGTGAGGGAAAACAAAAAAGATATCAATATATCATGAGCATAAGTGTTTGATAACAAGATAATAACTATTTAAAACCATTCACAACATAACATAGATTATAAAAGAAAGTCATGGAATAAATTATTCTTATATATAAGACATAATTCATAATGGAATCAAAGAAAATGGTCTATTAGAATATAACATTGGTGTAAGATATAATATTTTTTTATACACATAATCATATAAACTAATTTAATTTTTAGACAAGGATTATTTCCAAAACTATCATAGTATAATGAGTTAATTACTGAAACCATCATAGTACCCAAGGTTCACTCCAAATACTCTCATATTTGACGAAGTCCCTTATTAAAATGGGTTCACTCCCCATTTAAGTGCTATTTATTTAATGAGATATCAATATTTACCCAATAAATTGGGGAGTGATATTGGTCTAAAAAATCACATAATGAAATTTATATATACTTATAACATAATATCATAAAAAATTCAACATATCAAAATATATGAAAATAAATGGGTTTCATAAACATTTCATCATAACAAAACTTATGAAAAAGAAACAGGTTTCATAATAACTTCATCATATTTTCATAGCATAAAATGTGGAAAAATAACATGGTTCCATAATCATTTTAACATGGTATAAATTGTGTAAGAGAAATGAGTTTCATAAACATATTATACACACTATCATTAACCATTCAATGAAAGAAAAATAATGATTTATTTGGATAATACCCCTAGTAAAGAATAAGTAACTTCAAATGGTCTATCACAAATTAATGTTTTTTTGAATCATCATTTAGAACATTTCATGGGGTGGGGATAGACTTTCTTATTTTAAAAAACTTTTAAAAACATAAAACATTTTCAAAATCCTTTTATTTGAAAATATCTATTGAAACATATAAAGGACATTTTAAAAATCATTTAAAAAAATTCATGATGAAAATACCCTTTCTAATTCATAAAACTTATTTTAAAATATAAATAATTTTAACAATAATTTTCACAGAAAATAAACATTAAAACATCAAAAAATAATCTTTAAAAATCATTTAAATCATATCATGAGGAAAATATCATTTCCAAATGTTTTTTAAAAGATTATTTTTTTGAAAATAATTTTCACTAAAAATATACTTTGAAATATATAATTTAACCTTTAAAACATTTCATGCTCATAATGGAGGGAAATTTTGTAAAATTTACAATAAATATAACTTTATCATTTTTGGTAAAATACAAATAGGACTTTCTTTGAAAAAGACGTGAAGATTAATTTTAAAAAAAATTATTAAAATTTAAAATATGGGTAAAAAGTATTTTACAAATAATTTGATTACTTTTAAAAACATATGTGAAATAATTTTGAAGAAACATTGATTCTGGAAGAAAATGATTTTTTCAACTGAAGTGAGATATAAAGATGATTATTCATAAAAATAACCCATTGAACTCTTTATTAAATAAAGTGAGGAAAATGAATGAAAAAATTTATTCTCAATTAATATCCATAGATGAATAAAATTCAAGAGTTTTATAAGATATTGATGACAATATTTCATCATCAAAAGCATAAACATATCCAATCTTTATTAATGATGAGATTATATCGTAAAACACTTACTACTTTTATAACATTGAATCGTCAGACCCAGGAAAAAGTAAAATTAAATGAAGCTTAAAATATCATTATTATAAGAATATTTATGATATAAAATATCAATGGGTTATTATATACACCACAAAAAATTATATAGGTGTGTAAAAAAACATATGTCTCATAGAATGACAATTGATAAAAAAATCCCTTACCACTTTGGTAAATTTTTAATTATAAACCCTATGAAAAATAGATAATCAAATGGATATGTAAATCACCATAATTTTAATTATGGTAAGGATAAAATATATTCATGGGATTTATATACACCATATAAAATAATCACATGGTGAATATGGTTTTTCCTTACAAAAAATAAATTTGTGATGGAATTACCATTCCATAAGTCTCCACTTCCATTAAACACATTAAAACCTCCTATATAGTAAATATAAATTTTTTATAAATATATTATAGAACCATAAATTTATACATCATACCATATATTATTATTTTTATTACTTTTGTTACTTATTTATTATGAATTTTTTGTTTAAGTCATATTTAGAACAATAATTGTTTTGGTTTTTATGTATATTTTATTTTTTTATTTTTTTGGTCCTCCTAATTTGATCAGGGTTCTATAATCACTATAATTTTAACCATGATATAATATCATATGTATTTATTATATATCTATTTATAGTAATCCAGAAATTTTAGAGTTAAAAATTGAAATATATTGTTCAGGGAGATAGTACGTCGTACCTATGCATGAATGTTGTTTCTATTTTACTAACTAATTGAAAAATAAAGTTAAATTATAACAACATAGGTACATATAAAATATTTTGTTTTCATTAAATAGATAAATTTATTCTAAATGTATAATTAAATAATTTTTATTTAACAAAATTAAGGAATCTAAAATAATAGAATAGTAACCTCAACTATGAGAGTATAAATAAATTTTATGTATATTATAATTGAAAATATGATATATTTATATCATGGAATAAGTAAATAATTATTTTAAAAATGATAAATTAAGTGTTGGTATTTTTGAGATACATAAATTTTTATTTACAATTTTATAATTCATATAATGATTTAAAATAAAATTTTACTACATAAAATATTTTCAAAAATTATTATTAGGTTTTCTTATGATTATAAGATAATTTTAGGATCCCATAATTAATTTTCCAAGCGTCATAAAATCAGTTATAATTTTAAAATAGGTTTTTTTGAATAATTGTTGATTTTAATTAAAAATTAAATTTATCATATTTAGAAATTTATTTTCATAAAATAGAGTTAATTTTTGAATTCTATATAGGGAAAAATGGTTAGTATGAATATATTTGGTTTTTCCAAAATACTTGAATTTTCAGTGAATACTAAAATACAATAATTTATAGTATATATACATTATAAGTAATATACACTATTCTTTGATTCACTACAGCTGTAATCACCATAATATCAAACTACCATTATATATTTTAATATATTTAGTTATAATTCTCAAAATATTGATAGTTTTGATCCAAAATAATAAACTAATGAATAAAATAATGATAAAACACATATCCCTCTACTACAAATACCACTCCTCACCATCTCTTCTCCTTGCACCTCCTAATCATTATAGTTTTTTTAATTTCTTCCCAATTCCTTTCCCAATCCCCTTTCCTAAATTAAATACCTACTTGTTTCACCAAAATTCCAAAACCAAGGGCCTTAAGGAGGTTCTCAAGGAGGAGAATTTAAGAGGTATATTCCTATTTCATTTTCTTTTATTTTCTTTTTCAATTTCTTTACTTTTTTTATTCTATCTTAACCTCCCATTATCCAAGTGAAATTATAACTCTAGTATCATAAATATATTTTAATTTTATTATGTTAATGTAATATCAATCATCAAACCTCTTCCCTTCTCCTATTATTCAAAAAAATGAAAACATTGTCTGTGATGTGTCGATTTACCATCCTCATGGATGATGTGTTTTAATTTTATTTTACCACCTTCAAGGCTGGTCATAAAACTATTATTATGGATAAATAATATTTTAATGTACATATTATAAGTTATATAATGTTCTATAACCAATATATAAATAGTATATTAAATAAAATGACATGAGTTCATTATGGTCCAAAAAACTACCAAAATATATTAAATAATTTTCATTAATGTTTTATTTAATGAATAATACTCATATCCTAAAACCAAATGATATATGGTATCATTTAAAATTACGTAAACATATTAGTATAATTTATTTCCAATTTGGTAGTTTTTCATCCATTTGATAAGAAAATATATAATGAACCAACTATGAAAACCATGAAATAAATGCACCTAAAACAACGAAAATGACCAAATATTATTAATAAATGGGTGGAAATGTTTTATAATAAAGTCATATAAGGAATTATAAATATTAATATATTTTTTTAATGAATTATTAATATTCTTTAAACAATTATATAGGACGTTTGAACACATTTGTAGGAAGTCAAACTCGAGGTAAGGGACTTTTCTTTTAAAATCCACTTTTAAATTTCAATTTTTACAAAATTAAAAAGGGATATCATTATGATGAAAGTATTCATTTTTTAGGATTATGTTATGGTTATTGGGAATTTTTATGATTAAGGGGGGGGACCAATATCTCCCTTTAATTCATTGGATTTGTTTTTGTTGGAGGTCGACTGTATGGTCACTCCAAGTGTAATTATGACGGTTACACCATAATATAGCTATGAGTGTTACATTGTAAGGTATCCATGAGAGTTACAAATCATATGGTAGCCAGAAGGGTTATAATATTAATTAATAATTCCTCAATTTACCTCTATGGTTTGATTTATATTTTCTATGTTTTATGGAAATATCATGTTTTCACAAAGTATATGAAACTTTATGAGTGATAAGTATATCTTTTAGAAAATTATTTTGTAGTGACTCGGGTTTTTGGCCCTGTCAGACTTTGGAATATTTCTAGGAATAATTCCAGAGCTAGGCGCGAAGATGGCGTGCGATTCCGAGGCTCGGTGTGCCCAGAATTAATTTTATAAAAATATTAAGTATTTTTATACTATGCACGTGGCAGGGGTGTGATATATACTAAACGGTAGCTCAGAACTGGAATCTGAGGGCACAGTTGCGTCCGGAACGTGCCGTTTATCCTAGGCGAGGTGTAAACTTTGCGGGCGCGGGCCTGCGGTGAGAAACGCCACCAGGGGCGTTTTCGTAAATAAGTGGTGAAGTTAGTGGGCGAGCGTCGGCTCGAATAACTTCTGAACGGAGTCTCAGATGGAAAATCTGAGTCCGCCGTTGTGTTCAGAACGGCGCGTTTACCCTAGGGGTGACCTTAATTTTGTTCGCATCGGGCGTCGGGTCCGAGGCGGGTTTGGCGCCGGCGGGCGACTGATATAAATATCAGCGCCCCCCCCTTTATCGTTCCTCTCGGCATTCTTCGCCGTTCTTCGCCGCCGCTCCGCCGAATCGAGCAAACGAAGCGCCCACGAGCTCGGAATTCGACGGCGGACGTTCCAGGAGCGCGCAACGAAATCTTTGGAGCGCGGATCTGAGGCAGAACGTCGGCGTTTCGCCCGCGAGGTAGGTGGATTTGAGTTTTAACCTCCGATCCCGTTTTTGCTGCGTTTTTCTACAAATTGAAGCTGTAACAGTGTAGATCGGGTTCCGAGGGTCGTGTAGACGCCTCCGGATCGCAAAACGGACCACCGGGGTGCCCCCGGCGGTCCACGGAAGGTCTGCCGGCGCGGCGGAGGGCCGGCAGCGGCGGCCGGTCCAGGCCGGCCGGTCGGGGCCGGTCCGACCTCTTTTCTTATACGGGGGTCTTTAAACCCTCGTATCTTGCAATCCAGGAGCCGGATTGGCGCGCCGTTTGCGGCGACGCGACCCTGACGACGAGGCGAACCATATGGTATGGGTTAGAGGGTTTAAAGGTTCGAGATCGTGGCCCGGGAGTTAGAAACGTCGTATAAAATAATATTATTTTATTATTTTACGACTTCGGGCCGTTGTAACTTCTACCCGGAGCGTCCGATTGACGTGCCGTCAGTGGCGTTGAGACCCTGATGGTACGAAGGACTTTTAAAGATGGTTTCCGGGTGTTGGGACTGTGAACGGGGTGCGGGCCCCATGAGGCCGGGTTTTGCCGTTTGCGGAGAAACGTAGCTTTTGCACCAGGTGTCCGATTTTGGCAGATGAATAGTCGATCCTGTGTGCTTTTCCGAGAGGATCGCAATGGTGCGATCCGTTCGATGAGTTTCAGAATCCAGGCGTGGGCCCCACCAGAGCTGGCCTTCGGTGAATAGTACCTTTTTCACCGGGTGTCTGTTTTGGACGAGCGAGTAGTCGATTCCGCTTGTTTTTCTGAGGGGATCGTCGTGGTATGGTCCACTCGATGAGGTTCGGGATCGTTGTGTGGGTCCCGCACGGGCTAGCTACGATGAATAGTGCCTTTTTCACTGGTGCTCCGTTTCGGGCGAGTAAACAGCCTATCCTGCATGTTTTTCCACGTGGAACGCGATGGTGGCCTCGGTTTTGGCCTAGGAGGTGCGCAGTGTGGCGTTGTGGTGGGTCGCTTGGGTTAGCGACGTTTAGACCAGCAGTGGTTGAGGGTTCTCCCTTGGTTCGTTCCTACGAGGTTTCGTGTGGCATCACAACCTTCGTATGTGTTTATGATCCTCTCGATGGGATGTTTAAACTGTTAGAGTTGTGGTATCCCTTCGATGGGCCCGGAGTGGATCCTCTAGCATCTTTACCCTAGATCGGGTTCTTGGTATCACTGTGACCGCTTATTTACGGGCGGCGATCCCCAATCTAGTAGGTTAACCCCGTAGGGTTTGTGGCATCTTCAGGAATATGATCCCCTATGCATTGGGATGTGCACAGTAGGGTTGTGGCATCGTCGGGTTTACAATCCCCTACTCAGCATTATGTTTATAGTAGGGTTGCGGTATCGTTGGTTATACGATCCCCTACTCAGCGCTTGGTGTCGGTAGGGTTGCGGTATCGTTGGTTATGCGATCCCCTACTCAGCGCATGGTTTCGGTAGGGTTGTGGCATCATCGGTTCGATCCCCTACATCGCGAGTTATACTAGATAGGGTTTCGGTATCGTCGTGACCATCTTTATATGGACGATGATCCTCTATTTGAGTGTTGAACTTCTGTCGAGCGCCAGATCGGGTTGTGGTATCCCCCAGCGGATCCTGGGTGTGATCCCCTATCTATGAGTACTACGTATGCCAGATCGGGTCGTGGTATCCCCCAGTGGACCCTGGGAGTGACCCCCTATCTGTGAGCTACGTATACCGGAGTGGGTCTTGGTATCCCCTAGCGGACCCTAGCGGCGATCCCCTATCCGAGAAGTTTGGTGGTTATGGTGTTTCAGCGATGTTTCCTCAGTGATGTTATCCGACGAGCGTGGTCTCTCAGGTGAGCGTCTGAGATGTTTGTTTGGGACCCGATGGAGTGTGTCTCTCGGATGAGTGTCATCTGGTATGACAATGTTCATGTGGTGTACTCTCCTGGTTGTGGACAGTTGCTGATGATGAGGTCGGTACCTCTTGTGGCTTTTCGGTGTGAGCTGTGTATATCTGGATTATTCAAGGTGTATGTATGGGCATACACCTGAGCTGATCTGAGATGACTTGTTGTGTTTAGCCGAGGATGGTCACGAGACGAAGTTTCTCTCTCGTCTGGGTTCCCTCTGGCTGGGTTGAGCGGACTGTTGCCTTTCAGTTGCTCCCTTGGGTTTTGGGTTTTTGGGGTGCCTACTGAGTATGTTTATACTCACCCCTTCACGGGCTTTGCCCGCACATGTTTGTTTCTTGGGCAGACCACAGGCCTTTTGACGGAGTCCCAGGAGGACCCGGAGCAGGCGGAGCTTAGTGAGCGAGTTGACCGGGGTGTTTACCGGAGCTGTGCCGAAGGAGCTTTCCGGCGGGTATTTGTGGCAGCGTTCCCCTTCTTCAGAGCAGGTTGGACGTGCTTTGTAGTTTTCTTTGGTGGGCCCTATTTTCCCTTTGTACTTTTGGCTGTTGCACTCTGGTTTGGGATAGGTTGTATGCATGCATTTACTTTTCAGTTTCTATATCTCTGCACTGTTTCATGGAGGTGTTTGTGGGTGCGTGTGTACAGGTACCTTAGGCTAATGCCTCCCATGTGTGTGATAGCCTACTCGGCGCTAGTCGCCAGCCCCTGGCCTATTGGAGGCGGGCTTGGGGAGTCGCGGCTCGAGCCCCGTTGGGTCGGGTCGTGACATATTTCATATATTTATAAGTAATCATGGAATAATGGTTTATTTCATTCATTTTATGTCCATTACTAATATTTTTTTACTCACCCCAAGTTTTGAATTTTTTTTATAGGGTTGAGGATGGGTAAAAAAAAAAGAATAAGCCAAGATGAATCTTGAAAATATTTTTCGTGAAAATATTTCATGTTTTATTAAAAACATTTGTATCATGGAATAAATGGATAATATTTTAGCAGTAACCACTTTGTATGATTTTAGTTAGATATATATGAATTATATCCTAATTTTATAAAACTATACACTAAAAATATCTTCTGGAATATAATAATGTGAATTATAAAATAATTTATTATATTATATAATTTTTAAGGTCGAGTCCTTATAGTTGGTATTAGAGAACAGTGTAGATAACTTTAGTGGTATAAATGATGTTAATAGAGTATAATTAATTGTTTTTAACTTATGTTTGTGTTCTAATGATATAGAATTTAAAGATCATAATGTTTTTTTATCTAATATATGTCTGTTCATAATGGTTTTCCAAAAAAGAAACACGGAAGTTGAAGTTGGAAGGCACAGAGAATATGATATCATTTGAATCTGCAACTTGGAATGGTGGGAATTAGAACCAAGATATTTTTTATAGTAATTGGTTAGTTGAAGGAGGCTATAAATGGTTGTGGTATCTATAAAACAGAACAACCAGATATACCACAAAGAAACATGATGATAATAGAATATTTTATGAGGAAAAACCAATTTTCTTTTAGTGGAGTTTCTAAAAAAGTATTGGAATAAGGGTTGAATAATGCCTGTGAAATGATATATTATTTCATGGGGTGTTTAGATAATCAAAAGTTTATTCTTTCTATTTATAATTTTATAGTTGAAGCCAACTAATGGTGGTAAATGGTCGAGAATATCATGGATATCAAGGATATTGATTCCTTGGAATTGGATGGATTTTAGAATTTTTTCCTTGAAAAATACTTTTCTATGGTGGTTTGAATTATGATGGAAAATAAATTCCTATAATTGAAACAAAAATAAGAAGATTAGGTTTTCATGTAAGAAGAAAACATCACTCGATCGGTAAGTTATTATCTAAATATTATTTAGGATCTTAATAGTAAAATCACTCATTTTTACTCAAGATTAAATCCAAGACATCAAAGGGAATTAGCCTCCTGTGAAATAAAAATGTATTAGAAAATTATCTGATGTGTTGAGAGGGTGGAAATTTAGTTTATTTATGATCACATGTGCTTTGAAAAAAAGTAAAAGAAAAGGTACAGAAGGGAGTAAATGGTTAAGAATCAGTCAAATAAATCTGAAGGTAAGACAATCTAGTTTCATGTTTGTGAGAAGGATAATAAAAACAATCATGGGGAATTCCTTAGAAAATATGGAAAATGTTTTTTATGTGGTATGTTTGGATAAATAGCCCAAGTTTTAAATGAAAATTATTTTATGTTTAATTCTGATAAGAAAAATGTAATGTGTTTTAAATGTGGTGATATGGGGTATATAAACCATCTCTTTTAATATATTAAAATTACATAACATTTCTAAATAATTAAAACATTAAACAAATAGATGACTAATGCCCATGATATTCTAGTGACTTTGGAAACAAGGAAACATAAACACTGGTACATAAGTGAGCTACACTATCTCCCAATAAGTTCTTATTAAATAGAACCCTTCTTAGATTCATAAAAAATAATACATATCTTCATAACCTGTGGAAGGAAACATAAAAAGGGGTGAGATCAGATGCTCTGTAAGGGTAAAAAAGGGAGAAATGTAAGCATAAACATGATTATATGGGTATAAGAATGTGATCATAACATTATAATAGCATACACTGTATATCAAAGATCATGAACATGAATAATTAAATAATGTTTGGAAGTTAATAAGACATGAATCATAAGTAAATAAAGAACATAACTAATGAAATCATACAATAGGAATAAGACATGGAATTTTGGCATATATATACATGTGATATCATTCCCTATAAGTCATGATTAATTTATAGAACTTATCAGGGAACCTCAAGGAAACTGTGCCAACTGTGCAGGACACACCACAATCCCCAATTAAAATCCTTTCCTTATAAGGGATCAAGTTTTCCCATCTTCCCATAGGGCATCGGGTTTCTTTATTTTCCATCTCCATGATGACTATACCTACTAGGTGGGACACACCACCATCCCTAGTCATAGTCCTTCCCTTATAAGGGATCAAGTTTCACCATCTTCCCATAGTTGATCAAGCCTGTCAACTTGATTCACATCATTATCTCATGAGATACAAATAATTACCCATTTCATTGGAGGTAGATATAGGTCTCACCGATCTTATAATAAAATCCTTCATACATGTTCCACAAGATAATAAAACATTAATCATATCATGACCCATTAAAAGAGATGGGTTCTATAAACCTCAAATCATAACCCATGAAATGAAATGAGTATCATTAATATTTAATCACATCATAAACTATTTAAAAGATATAAGTTTCATAATCATTTCATAAAATCATATCCCATGAAAATAATTAGGTTTCAAAATTATATAACACATGTAAGAGAAATGGGTGTCATAATCATCATTCGATAAAAAAATAAACCATTAAAGAAATAATTTTAATGGAAATTTTGGATAATTTCATAGAAGGTCACGAGTAACATCAAATAATGTTATATTAGAAGTAAAATAACTTGGAAAGATATTTTGAAAACATTTCTTTAGGTAATTATATCTCATTCTTTGAAGAAATGTATTTATAACATAAAACCATTTTAAAACCATTTTATTTAAAATAAACATGAAAATTTATTGAGAAATCATTGAAAATTTTTTGTAAACCATTTTCTTTGAAAATGTATAAGGATATTTTGAAAATGTTTTGAAAACATTTTTTCTTTAAAACTTATAAAAGAAACTTGAAAACAGTCTGAAAAAAAATTTCCTTAATGACTTATAAAAGAAGATTAAAAACATTATTAAAATGGATTTTCTTGAAAATATATTGAAATCATATAAGGGAATATTTGGGATCATTTAAATTGTTTTCATTGAAAAAAAAATCTTTTGAAAATACATATAGAATGTTTTAAAAATCATTTAAAACACCCTTTTATACATAATTTTTTTTAAAACCTTTTTATTTAAGAAAACACTACAAAAAAAATATATTTCCAGAATATTAAGAAAACATTTTATTTTAAAAAAATAGCTTTGTAGTATTTTAAATAAATATTCAAGGTAATTAAGTTCATTATGGAGGGTAAATCTGTATGTGCCGAACATTCCTTTTACACTATAAAAAGTTTAGAAAGTTTCCATGACTATAAATCAACAAGAACATTACATTTTATAAACCCATTTTGTTAGAAGTTAAATAATGGGTAAAAAGTTCTCTTAATGATCATGAGTGAATAGAATAAATTTATTTTGGAAATCTGTTAGAAAACATGGTTTTTAAGGAACATAGATTTTCGACCGAAGAGAGAGGTAAAGTTAGATTTCCTTAAAAACAATTTCTTGATAATATTATGTACCAAAGAGTGGAAACATTGTACAAATACTTGGAAATACAATTAATAAATTTAGGGTAATAAAACTTATGATAGTTTGTGAGTGATGGATAATTTTATTTCATCAATGAGAGTATAATCATAAACAATATCGTTAAATTGTGAAATTATAGTTATAAACTGTTACCTATTTAGTAACATTAAATCATAATATAATAGAAAGGATAACATTAAAGGAATCATAAAACAATATGAATAGATTTATATTCATGATATAACATGTCAAAGGTAGTAAATACACCTCATGGAATAATATAGGTGCATAACATGGCATGTGTCTCAAAGAAGGAAATCCGAGTTAAAAATACATTACTGATTTGGTAACTTTTGTAACATAAACCCAATGACAGAAAGATCATAAAATGGATATTTAAATACCCATAAAATTAACTATAGTATTCATATAATACATTCATGTTAATTATATATATAACACAAAATAAATTAATGGTGTATAAGTCATGCATCTCACAGAAATAAAAAGTGTGATAAAATTTTATTACCATGCATCTTGAATCTCATCGTACTCATTAAAACCTCTGGTATAATAAATATAAGTTTGTTATATAGAAACATATTATTATATATAATACCATATATTGTTTTATTATGACATTATATTACCCTCTTGATAACAATTCTATGTTAAGGTTTCACATCGGGTAATATCCACTTTGTTCTTTGCACGTGTCTTATGTTGTTATATCTTTGGTCGTTATACATATATCATGATTTAAGTAATGTAAACCATGATATAAATATAAATTATATTCAGTATATTTTTATTATAATATTCCATAGAATATATAAGTATAAAATGGAATACACCATTCATGGAGACGTTATGCCGTATATACACAGGAACACCATTTCCGTTTTGTTGTCATATTGAAAGAATTAAAGAAAATATCTTATATATATATAATTATTTTAGTATCATTATAATATCATATATATCATATAAGTCTAATGAACATATCCTTAATACAATGTAGTGTGTGAACGAATCACATCGCTTTGAGGGGGCGGTAGTCCAAACTTCCTCAAACCAAATTATCGTCTTTACGCCAAATAGAAAGTATAAAAATATGCATTGTAAAAGGATAAAATAAGCTTAAATAAATAATAAATATAATATATAACATATATATAAACATATTTTCCATCATAATTTCCACTATGATAAGCGGTAAAGGAAAAATGAACAATTATTATTTCGTGAGGTGGTACTTCGTCGTACCCATAAATAGTATGTTTGTTACTCGTTAGATGGAAGTGTGTGTAAGTTGAGGTAAAACCCTAATAAGAAAACATAAAAATATATTTATTACTATAATTTTTTTTATAATAATTTAATAAGGGGATTTTAGGTGGTGGATAAAGAAAATAAAATAAAGGATCTTGGGGGAGGGTGTTACCTCTTAATTGGGTAAATCCTTTTTGTTTGAAACAAAGGGATTATTTGGAAGGATTTATAAAAAAAGGAGGGCTTTATGGAGAAAGTGAGGGTTTTTGGGAAATTTATTAGGATGATATTTTTTGAATCTATTTTGTTTTGGAGGTGTGTAGAATCGGGAGAGGTGGATGCCTTTTATAGGAAAGGGAAAGGACACACTTGGCATTTTTGAAAACAAGTTAGGTGTTTCAATGTTTTTACCTAACATAATTCATAAAAACCAAAAAAATTCAATAATGGAAGGTTTATGGAATAAATATTTCCCAAAAATGGGATTTGGAAAATTTTCTAGGCCATTTTTTTGTTAAGATTATGGTTTATTACCTTGTTAATCTTAATTTTACCTTAATCAATATAATTAATTTTAGCTACATTTACTAATATTTTTGGTAAAAAACTAAGTGGGGCTTATTATAAAATTTAAATTATGATAATTACAAATATAGAATAATTTTTTTTCAAATTACATACATAGAAGTGGTGGGAATTAATTTAAATTTAATCCCATCGAGTGGACAACACTAAGGGTTTTTAATGTAAAAAGATAAAATTGTTTACTATGTTTTTATATCCAATTTAAAAGTGAAATTGATTATGATGACCTACATTGAATTAATTAATAATTATAATTTTAAATTAATTTAAAATATATTTTTTCCTTATAAATAAATTAGATGAAAAAGAAGTTTTGAATTAAAATTCATTATTTTCATTATTCATCCAAACATGATGTTTATCAGAAAAATACCAAAAAATCACCGTAAGATAAATTCAACATTATATATTCAAAAATGAAGTTTATTTTCTAAAATTAAATTTATACATGTGTCTAAAATTAATTTTATTTTTTCCCCAGAAATATAATAAATGTAGTTAATTTGTGAAAATTGTATTTTTAAATATATAAGGATTATACTAGAAATTTTATCTTTCATTATCAATATATTTTATTTACATTAAAACATTATAAAAATATTTGGAATGTATTTATTACTCTTTATATTAATATGTTTAACACCTAGGTTATTATTATCTCATTTAAATAATTATAACAAAATGTATCATAGAAACTCAGTGTTGCATGTGACATACGCCACATCGGTGCCATGTGAAAGTAGTGTTTGTCTTAGTGAAAGGAAATAGATCAATAAAACATTAATTTTTTTGAGAAAAAGGTCTATAAAAACTTAGGGTGTTACATTCTACTCCCCTTAAAATTAATTTCTCCCTCAAAATTCATCATTTGGGTAAAAAAATGAGGATACATCTGATTCATTATATCCTCAAGTTCCCACATATTATCCTCTAACTGATGCCTTCTACATAAAACATTGATTATTCGAGTGGTCTTATTTTGTAAAAAAATATTTGATCATTCCATAATTTCAATTGGTTATTCTTCGTAAGAAATATCATGCTCTAGGGGTATGAACTCTATGTTAAATACATGTGAAGGGTTAGGCATGTACTTTCTTGGGATATATACATGAAATACATCATGGACTTGAGATATATTAGGAGTAAGTGCCAAGCGATAGGCTACCATCTTGATATAATCAAAATTATATATAGGGACTGATACACCTGAGGCTTAGTTTCCCTTTATTTGCAAACCTCACAACCTTATTCTAGAGATAGATTCATAGAAACACCTTTTCACTAACATAAAATTCTATATCACACCACTAGTTATTAGAATAACATTTCAGCCAACTTTTAGATGACTTGATATGTTGATGAATGGTTTTAACCTTCTCCTCTATTTCAATAGAAATCTCGAGTTCTAATAGCTTTATTTATCCAACCTAATCTTAGTATGTTGGGGATATACATTTATTTCCATATATGTATTTATAAGGTGAAATCTGAATGATTGAGTGAAATCTATTACTATAATAAAACTCAACTAGAGGAAGGTGTTGATCCCAACCACCTTTCAAATCTAGAGAAAAGATCTCAAAAAATCCTCTAGGGTTTTAATTTTTCTTTTAAACTAAACATATATCTAAGGAGTATAAGTAGTGTTGAAACTAAATTCCATATAAAGAAATTGTTGAAGACTTCACAAGAACTTAAAGTTAAACCTCAAATCCTGATCTGATACAATAGAATGTGGTACTCCATACAACCTTCCACTTCCTTAATTTATATCATGGAAAGATAATCTAGAGGGAAGTCTTCTCTAAAAGCGATGAATTTTGATGACTTTGTAAGGATATCGACTACCACCCATATATCATTAAACCATTTAAAGGATTTGGGTAGTCCAATGACAAAATGTGTACTGATGTTCTCCCATTTCAATTCTAGTATAGTTATTGGATGCAACATCCCCCTTGAATTTAGTCTTTCAGCCTTAAAGTTTTGGCATAATAAGCACCGAGATACAAAATCTATGATAAATCTCTTAATTCCATCCCATAATAAGTATTCTATCAATTCTATATACATCTTCATACCTCCATGATTAATAGTTAATGAATAACTATGAGCTTCCTCTAATAATTCCATCTTCAGATATGGTATGGAAGGAACATAAACATAGTTCTTAAACCTTATAATTCTATCCTGATCAAGGTTAAAATTAGGAAATTTTGTAGCATTATTTTGCATCTCTACATCTTCCTTAGGTTCCTTTTTAATATTTACTCAGATAGAGTGTTTAAGATTCATTTGACAAAGATAATATTTTCCCCTTCCTTCCAGATTTCCAGATCCATCCTTTGAAAATCCTAAAATATTGGATTATTTTTTATCCTCATCATGGATAATCTAGAATGATCCTTTCGACTCAAAGCATCAGACACCTTGTTCTCCTTCACAGGGTGGTAATGTATTGAAAAATCATAATCCTTTATCAACACTAACCACCTTATGTGGAGCATGTTCAAATCCTTCCATGTGAATATATATTTAAGACATTCATGATTGATATATATATATATCACAATTTTATCCTTAAATATAATGTATCTATATCTTTAATAGAAACATTACATTTGATAACTCCAAATCATAATTTGGGTAATTTTTCTCTTGAATCTTCAACTACCACGAGGCATAAGAAATAACCATGTTATTCTTCATAAGAACACATCCCACTCCCTTCTTAGATGCATCAATATATATTAAAAACCCTTATCCATTATAGGGTAATGTAATCACAAGTGCACTTACTAACCTTCTTTTTAGTTCCTTGAAATTTTCCTCACATTCATCTATCTAGAGGAACTTGGAACCCTTATTTCTTAACTTAATTAGAGGATTATATAGTCATTAGAACTTCTCCACAAACCATCGATAATGTCTAGTTAAACTAGGAAAACTATGGATTTTAGTCATTGTGGTTAGACTAGTCCAACATTTAATATCCTTCATCATTTATTAATCTACTAATATATCATCTATTAAAAGTATGATACCAAAAAATGAAATGTTTTTTTGCCAAAATTTACACTTTTTATATTTTTAATATAGTTTCCCCTTCATTGGGGTCTTTAGTTAAATTCTAAATTGATCTTCAGGATCTTCCTTTCTCTTTTAATAGATAAGAATATCACCTATAAAGACAACCAAAAATGGGTTGAGGTGATATCTAAAGAAACAATTCATCAAATCCATGATGATAGAAGGGGTATTAGTAAGACCAAAAGGCATCACTGTATATTCATAGGGTACATTCCTTGTATGGAATGTCGTATTGGGCATATCCTACTTCTTGACCATCCATTTATGATATCAATAATGAAGTTCAATCATTGAAAAGTATTTAGCTCCGCATAGTTCTTCAAACAAGTCATCAATATGGGGAAGATGATACTTGTTCTTGATTGGGATCTTGTTAAAATATTGATGATCCATATGGTGTTTCATTGATACATCATTATTAAAAAAAAGAACAAGTTCACCCCAAGGTGATACACTTGGATGAATTAATACCTTATCAAGGTTTTAATGGAGTTTCTTCTTCAATTACTGCAAATCAATTGGTGATATTCTATTGGGAGTCTTTGAAATTGGTGTGGAACTAGGTATGAGTTCTATTGAGAACTACACTTCACATTTTGGTGGAAGGTTATGAAACTCTTTCAAAAATACATCGACAAATTACCAAAAAATAATATTATCATCAATGACAATCTTCTCACCAACAATTTCAGATAAACAAACCTTTTGAATGGGAATTAAGACCCATACACTGGATGTAATCTCCACAAGAAGTTCATACTTATCATTGCATTGATGGAAAATAATTGGAGGGTTTTTAATATCAAATGTAACTTTATTCCTTGAAAATTGATGTGGGATTTATGAAAATAAATACAATCTATGCCTAATATGACATCAAATTCAACCAAAGTAAGAATTAAAATATTTACAAGAAACACATTCCCACAAATATCAATCGATGTGGAATCATAGACATAAGATTTAATCATTGTACAATTAGGGGTTTGTACTTATAATTCCACATCTAATAATTTTGGTGAAATGTTAATACCCTTATAAAATTCTTTAGATATAAAAATTTAGGTTGATATAGAATCAAAGAAGTCATTAGTAGTTCTAGAGTGGATGGTAAGGGTACCTTTCACTACATCATTGTTGCATCCCTTATCAGAAATAGTGATCTCATGAGATTTACCCTTATACCATCATTTAAGAGGCTTCTGACTTCTATCATCATCATTATCTCTTTGTTTTGGGCACTGGTTAGCATAATTACCATTCTACTTACACTTTAATCACTATAGTGTGGGAGGTGAATTATGTGTATAATTTAATCTAACTGCATCATTTTCCAACTTCTTCCCATCAGTGTGGAAATAAATTAGCTGATGGTCATCCCTTTGACACTATAAACACTTACTAAAAACCATACAAAAATTCCATCCATGATTATTTTCACTCTTAGAGGTTAATGGAAGGATCATTTTCTTATCTTCATGGTTTTTAGATTCTCATTTGAACTCTACATTCTTTTTCTTATTAAACCATGAGAATGATATGTAAATCTATCCTCCATTTAAACATTGATTACACAAAACACAATCTATTTGTATCTACTAAAGTATCTTATGGTGAATTCACTTATGATACTTGGCCTTAAGCCACTGAAGTACCTATCAACATTAATTTCAGATTGGATGAAAACTCCAAATGCATACCTCAGAAGTCTTGTGGAAATTTCCTCATAGAAACCATCAGATTCATAATACTTTTTCTTTAACTCAACCATTTTCCATATTCTTATGAATAACATGAGTAATGAACATATTAAATAATATGTTATTGAACTTGTTTCAATCCATGGATTTAATTTCTTCTTGATTATTCATATTATTGATTAGAGTACACCACTAGTCCACTTCACTTTCTAATTAATAAACAATTAGAATGAACTTCTCAAGATCCAAACATGGGATAACAAAGAACATATTTTCATTGGTACAGATCTAGGGTTCAATAATAAGTGGATCAAATGACCTGATGAAAGAAGGTGGAAGTTTCCTCATGAAGGACTCGAAAAAAAATTATTCCCTCTTTTTCTCATTTGGAAGATCACCATGATTCATATCTTGAGAAACCTTTGTGAGTATAGAAAAAAGGCTTTTAATTCTAGTACCATTTCATTTAGATACTCATGAGATAATTCATTGAATTGTATGTCATAATCACCATTAACGCAATTCCTTTAGGTTCTATCCATGGACTAAAAACCAAAAGCATAGAGTAAGAAACAACTATCTCATAGGGGAACCACATAATCATAAAAAACCCCATATAGGATATTTAAATTATGAAACCCTCCTTAATATATGAATCCTTAGGTTTATGCTAGGTTATTCATAGCCAACTTCTATTTAAATATGTCATTATGGTTCATGGAGAGTACATGAATTCTCAAAGAATATTTCTTGGGAGTGTCAAATTGAGTTCCAGTAAGGTCCACTATCGTGTACCAGATTACCTCGAGCCAGGCCCAAAACATCTTTTCGGAGTTGTTTCTCCAAAGTAAATCTATTCCAGATCCACATCCACTTGTAATATCCAAAAAATGATGTATTTTTAGGAAACCACTTACTACATCCTTTTCCAAAATAAAAGTACATATTATTATTCTTATCCTTATCCTTAGACGTAACACTAGGCATGTCCTCAGAGTTATCACTAAGGTTTTCTAATCCTAGATTCCAAATGTTTACTAAAAATTTTATACGATACCAACTATAACGACCCTCATTTTTTATATAACAATATAACACTTTTTTAGAATACTTAAAGCATTAAACAAATAGAATCCCACAGACCATATTAGTTTATTTCCTTTAGAAACATGGAAACATAAAAGGTGGTACTTAAGTGAGATACATTATCCCCCACAAGGTACTTCAATAATAGCACTGTTCTTAGACACATGAAACATAATACATATCTTCATAACCTGGGGATGTAAAGATAACAAGGGGTGGGATCAGATTCTCAGTAAGGGTAAATGGGGGAGAAATTTAAGCATAAAAATGAGCATATGGGAATGATAATGAGATTAAAACATTATAAGATCATTCCCAATATATCAAAGATCATGAACATGAATAATGGAATAAAGCATAGCAGTTCATAAGACATGAATCATAAGGAAATAAAGAACATAAGTCATGAAATCATTTCATAGGAATAAGTCATTGAATTATGGCATACATAGACATATGATATCATTTTCGATATGTCAAGTCACATTACTATAACCTATTAATGAACTTAATGGAAACTAATCCTATAGGGCTAGAAACACCATAATTCCAAATCACAATTCTTTACTTGTAAGTTATTGAGTTTCCCCATCTTCTAATAGTGAATCAGGTTTCGCTATCTTCTATCCTCATGGTGACTACACCTACTAGGAGGGACACACCACCATCCATAATTGCAGTCCTTTCATTGTAAGGGAAAAAGTATCCCCATATTCCCATAATGGATGAAGCCCATAGACTTGATTCACATCATTATCTGAAGATATATAAATCTTTACCCAAATAATTGGTGGGATATATAGGTCTCAACCATATTATAATAAAATCATTCATACATGTGCCATAAGATAATAAAACATTCACCATATCATGAACCATAAAAATAGATGGGTTATATAAACATAAAATCATAACCCATGAAATAAAATGGGTATCATTAACATTTTATCACATTATAACCTATTGAAAATAGATAGTTTTCATAATTATTTCATAAAAGAATAACTCAGGTAAAGAAATGGGTTTCAAACGCATATAACCCATGGAAGAGAAAAACATGTCATAAGAATAAATCCATAAAAACATAAAGAATTCATGAATGAATATGAATGGAAATTTTGAATCATTTCCTAGAATGTCATGAGTATCATCAACAGATGTTATCTTATATTGTAAATAACTTGAAAGGATATTTTGAGAAAAATTCTTGAGGTAAATATCCTTTCGTATTTGAAAAGGTATTTTTAGGACATAAAACCTTTTGAAAACCATTTTCTTGAAAATATACTTAAAAACATATATATAACACTTTGAAAACATTTTGTAATTTTTTTAAACATATGAAGAGAGCTTGTAAATTTATTGAAAACCTTTTTCCTTTAAAATATATAAAATAATCTTGAAAACATTTTGGAAATTTTTTTCTTAAAAACTTGAAAAAAAAGATTAGAAATATTTTCAAAATGGTTTTCCTTGAAAATACTTTAAAAAAATATAAATGAATCTTTGATATCATTGAAATCGTTTTCTTTGAAAAAACATCTTTGGAAAAAATATATAGGGTGTTTTGAAAATCATTTAAAACACCTTTTTAAACATAAAACCTTTTTGAAAATATTTTTATTTATGAAACCACTTTATAACAATTTTTTCCAGAATATTAAGAATTTTTTTCTATTAAATAAAAATAAATTTTCAATATTTTAAATGAATATTCAAAGGAATGATGTTCATGATGGAGGGTAAATTTGTACATGCCAAAATTTCTGTTTGCACCGTAAAAAGCTTAGAAAAGTGACTCAACCAGAAAAAGACAAGAAGATTAATTTTTATAAACCCTTTTTTTTAAAATTTAAAAAATGTGTAAAAATATATCTTAATGATCATATTATAATATAAGAATATTTTTTATAAACCTTTTATAAAACATGGTTTTGAAGGAACATAGATTTCTGCCTGAAGAGAGAGGTAATGTCAGAATTTCTTAAAAGCAATTTCTTGAACATATTACATTCCAAAGACTATAAAAATGGTACCGATACTTGGATTCAACATTAATAAATAGACTTAAATAAATCTCATGAGAATTATTGAGTGATGAATCATATTATTTAATCAATGATATCATAATCATAAACAATCTCAATAAACTGTGAGATTTTTACTAAAAACTATTACCAATGTGGTAATTTGGAATCAAAACATAATGGAATGGATGACATTATAGAAATATTAAAAAATCAAGGATATATATATATATATATATATTCATAATATAACATTTCAAAGTTATTATAATCACCTCATGGAATATTATAGGTGTATAACATGGCATGTGTCTCAAATAAGGAAATTTGAGATGAAAATACTTTATCGATTTGGTAACATTTGAAACATAAACCTCATGAGAGAAAGATAAAAAAATAGATATTTAAATACCCATAAATTTAATTATAACATTCATATAATTCATTAATGGGTAGCATACATACCATAAAAAATAAATGAGTGGTGAATAAGGCATGCATCTCATGGAAATAAAAAGTGAGATGAAATTCTCTAAACTCGTGTCTTGAATCTCGTCGTACTCGTTCAAACCTCATGAATAATAAATATAAGTTTTTTATAAAGAACCATTTTCTTATATCTAATCTCATATATTGTTTTATTATGACATTATATTACTCACTTGTTCACAATTCTATTTTAAGGTTTCACTTTGGGTAATACCTACTTTGTTCTCTGCATGTGTCTTAATTTGTTATAACTTTAGTCCTTATACTTATATCATGATTTCAAGAATTTAAACCATTATATAAATATAAATTATATTCATTATATGTGTAGTATAATAATCCTTAGAATATATATTTATAAAATAGAATACACCATTCATGGAGATGGTAGGTTGTACGTACGTAAGAACGTCGTTTCCTTTTTATTAGCATATTGAAAGAAAGAATGAAATTAAATATATATATATATATATCATTATTACAGTAGAATTATTATATCATAAATATCATATAGGATCCATAAAACCATCCTTAATACATTTCATGTAGTTTGTGAATGAATAACAGATCTTTGAGCTGATAGTAGTCCACACATCTTCAAACGAAATTATCGTATTTACATAAAATCGAATGTATAAAGATATGTGTTATAAGTGGTTTAAAGAAGCTTAAATAAATAATAAAAATAATATATAAAATATATAAATATAATTTCCATTATAATTTCCACTATGAGAGGTGGTAAAGGAAAAAATGAATAATCATCATTTTGTTGGATGATAGTTCACCGTACACGTAAACAATATGTTCGTTAGCCATTAGTTGGAAATGTGTGTATGTGTCGGTAGAAACCTTAACATAACAACATAAAAATATATTGAGGATAATTTTTTTGTTTTATAATAATGGAATAGGTGGAGTTGATGGGTGGATAATGAAAATAAATAAAGGAGCTTGTGGGCTTAATCGGGTAAATCCTTCTAGTTTGCACTAAAGGGATTATTTGGAAGAAATTATGAACAAAGGAAGGATTCATGTAGGAAGGGATGATTTTTGATAATTTTATTTAGTATATCTTATCTGAACCTATATGGATTGAGAGATGTGGAGAAATGGGAGAGGTGTTGGCCTTTTACAGGGAAGGGAAAGGACACACTTGGCATTTTTGAAAACAAGTTAGGTGTACCCACATTTTAACCTAAAAAAGTCATACCAAACCAAAAAGATCAATAATTTAAGGTCTATGTAAGAAAAATGTCCAGAAAATGGATTTTTTACATGTGGATAGGTCATTTTTTCCCACTTAATCTTAATGTTTATTCCCTTGTTATGCTTAATTTTACCTTAATCATTGTAATTAATTTTAACTATATTCATGAATAATTTTTTTTTCAAAAAATAAAGTGACCATATTAGAAATTATAAATTATGATGATTCCAAATATTTAATACAGTTTTCAAAATTCCAAAAATGCAAGTGACAGAAATTAATTTAAATTTAATCCCACTGAAGGGATGACACTATGAGTTTTTAAAGTAAAAACATCCAATAGTTTTCTAAGTTTTCATAACCAATTTCAAATTGAAATGGATAATATTGACCTAAATTAGGTTAATTATTAATAATATGATATAATTAACATTTTAAATAAATTTAAGATATAATTTATCCTTATAAATAAGTTAGATGAAATAAGAGTTTTGAATTAAAATTCATTATTTTTCACTATTCATCCAAAAAATGATGTTTCTCAAAAAATTCCAAAAAATTCACCCTAACATAAATTCGACATTATAAATTAGAAAATGAAGTTTATTTTATAAAAATAAATTTCTAAATTTGGTTAAAACTATTTTTATTATTTTCCACAAAAGGACATGAAAATTAGTTCATTTGAGAAAATACTATTTTTAAAAATATAAGAACTTTTCCAAAAATTATATATTTCATTATAAATATGTTTTATAAATATTAAACCATTATAAAAGATATTTTAACATTAGTTATTACTATTCATATTATTATGTTTAATGGTCAGGTTATAATTATCTCACTTAAATAATTATAATGAAAAAATGTTTTGTCAAAACTCAATGTTGCAAGTAATGTATGCTAAGTTAGTGACATGTGAAAAGATTGTTTGACTTAGTGAAAAACAATATTTTAAGGAAATTTTAATTTAATTGAGAAAAAAGGGTCTATAAAAACTCAGGGGTATTACATGAGGTATTATAGAAATACCTACCCAAAGAAATAACTGAATGATGGAAAGTAGCCAAATTATAATCAGAAATGTGTAGTGAAATCCTTTATGAATACATTAATAGATGTTGGGTCATCCAATGAAGTGGTATCAGGTAATTTTTATGTTTACTAATAATTTTCTAATGTATTTTTTTATATGGGGTCTACACATTCCTTTATTTCTAAAAAAAATTATTTTAAATTGGAAATTTACCCTCAAGAAATGAAACCAGAACTTATGGTTAAAATACTTAGAGAAATATTAAAGAAAAAAGGAATTATAATTTTTTTTCTATAGAATAGAATTACATGAAAACCACATTTTTTCCCTTAGGAGAGTTTTATGTCATTCTTAGTATGGAATGACATTCTATTTATCATGCTATGATTTATTATAGGTCTAAAGAAGTTTATTTTTAGAACTAATTTCAGTTTTAATAAAGGAATAAAACCATAACATTTATATCATATTAGGAATATGAGAAAATTTTAAGATATGAAAATGAATTTTTTCTTCCACATATTGTTGAAAATAAGGGAACCATTCAGATTAATGATTTTTTAGTGGTAAATGAATACCTAAATGTTTTTTCTGATGATTTTCTCAATGTTATACATGATCGGGAAGTTGAATTTATCATTGATTTAGTTCCTACTGCTAAGAAAATTTCTAAACCCCCTTATAAAATGTCTCAAGTGTAACTTATTGAATTGAAAACCCAGTTGTAGGATTTTCTTGATAAAGGTTTCATTCGGCCTAGAACTTCACCATGGGGTGCTCCTGTTTTGGTTTTTATAATGAAAGATGGTTCTAAGAGGCATTTAATTGAATATACAACTTTTAATAACATTAATTTTAAGAATAAGTATCTACTACCTTATATCGATTAATTTTTTTATCAGCACTAAGGAGTTTAGTATTTTTCATAGATTGACATGAGATTTGATTATCATCAGTTGAAGGTGGAGGAGGATGACATCCTTAAAAACTATATTTCGAACTAGATATGAGAATTATGAGATTTTTATTATGCCCTTTGGTTTGAAAAAATTATTCCTTTGTATTTTTGGATCTTAGGAATAGAATCGTCCATGTTTATTTGAATAAATTTTTTATTGTTTTTATTGATGATGTTTTTTCGAAAATTTTATGAAGATATTGAAAAATATTTAAGGATTTTCCTATAAAACCTCTGATAAAATAAGTTATATATAAAATTTAGGAAACATTATTCTTAATTGTAACGGATTTCTTTACATAGGGACATTATAAATAAGTATGGAATAATAGTTAATCCCACAAAAAAAGTGTTTTATGAATGTACAATACCTAAAAATGTAATAGAGATTCACAATTTTCTTGGACTTGAATGCTACTACCAATGGTTTATTGAAAACTTTTCAGGATTATCTACACTCTTAACTATATTGACATAAAATATGTTAAATTTAGTTAGAATGAATAATGTGATGTTTGTTTTTAAAAACTAAGGAGGATATTGGTGGATGCTCTAGTTTTAGCTCTACCTTCTAGAAATTGTGAGTTTTTCATCTACAGTGATGCTTTATTGAAGGGACATGGTTTCATTCTAATGTAAAATGATCATTTAATTGCTTATACTTAAAGACAACTGAAACCTCACGAGTTAAATTATCACACACATTATTTGGAATTAGAAGGTGTTGTTTTCACATTAAAAATTTGGAGCCATCATTTATATGGATCCAAATGTGAAATATATTCTGACCATAAACATTTTATTTATATATTTACTCATATTGAATTAAACATGAGGAATATGATATGGATAAAACTAATAAAGGATTATGATTTCATGATCAATTACCATCCAAAAGAACTAAAAACGGTGGCAGATTCCTTGAATCGAAAACATCATGCATTTTAACCATCTTATGTTTAGAACATGGCTCTTTGATTAATGATTTGATGAATTTTGTCTTGGAATTTTCTGGTGAAGGAAATTCCACTATTTTTAGGTGTCAGTGCAGTCGTCTCTCTCAGAAAAAATTAAGTAAGTGTAAAAGGTAGACCGTTAGTTACAAAAAAAGGTAGAATTGTGTAATAAAGTTAAATTTCTAGAATTTAATGTTTACAAAGATTGTTTTCGATATTTGGAAAGATATTATGCGTGCCTTATGATTACCAACTGAAGAAAGAATTGTAATGTGAAATTCATAGTTCTCTATTTTTAGTTCATCCTGGAAGCACTACTATATATAGAGACCTTCAGGAGTATTATTTTTGGGATGGAATGAAAAGTGATATTTATGATTTTACAATGAAATGTTTGACTTATCAACATGTTAAAGAAGAGTGACAACTACCAAAGGGGATTCCTCAGCCTTTTCCTATGAGAAAGTGGAAATGGGAAAATATATTCATGGAATTATTGGTGGGACTACCAAATACATCTCAAGGAAATAATATACTGTGGGTTATTATTGATTGGATGACTATATCTTCACATTTCCTTCCTATTCGAGATATTCTATCTTTAGATCAACTTTTCAGATATACCTCAATGTTATTTTCAGGTTACATTGTGTTCTTCTCCCCATTGTATCTTACAGTGAACACAAGTTCACTTCTAACTTCTAGAAAGGCCTTCGTAAGTCATTTGGAACATAATTAAATTTCCATACTAATTTTCATCCATAATTTAATGGAAAGAAAGATTGAACAATTAATACCATGGAGGACATTCTTCGAGCTTATTCAATGTAGTACCAAAGAAGTTGGGATCAACATTTTTCATTAGTTGAGTTTTCTTATAGTAACTATTTTAATTCTTGTATAAAGATAACACCTATTGAGGATTATATGGAAAGTGGTGTCAAACACCTGATGGAATCACTAAAATTCAAAAAACATGGGCCTTGAGGAGGTTCTCAAGGAGTAGAATAGAAGAGGTAATATCCTCTTTCAATTTATTTTATTTTATTTTCAATATCTTTTCATTTATTATTCTCACATCACCTACCCTCATCTAAGTGACATTATTATATTGGTATCTTACATATACTATAATTTTATTATGTTAATGGAATATCCATCATTAACCCTCTCCTCTTCTCCTCTTATTCAAAAAAATGAAAACATCGTATGTGATGTGTCGATTTAGCGTCATCATGGATGATGTCTTTTCATTTTCTTCTACCACCTTAAAGGATATTCATATAAACATTATTATGGTTAAATCAGATTTTATATTAAATCTAATAAGTTATATAATGTTCTAAAACCAATATATAAAAATGATATTAGATACGATGATGTGAGTTCGTGGTGGCCATAAAAACTTCCAAAATAAATTAAGTAATTTTTAGTAATGTTTTATCTAATGAATCATCCTAATATAAAAAAATGATATATAGTATCACTTAAAATTATAGAAACTTATTAATACCATTTATTTACACTTTTAGTGTTTTTCTTCCATTCGAAAAGAAAATCCATAATGAACTGAACATAGAAACAATGAAATAAATGTAATAAGAATAATGAATAAGGAAAAATATTATTAATAAATGGGTGCAAATATTTTATAATAAGATCATATAAGGAATTATAAATATGAATATAGTTCTGTAATAAATTAATAACACTCTTTTAATCTATTATATGGGAGGTTGGAACACATTTTATGGATGTCGAACCTGAGGTAATGGTCTTTTCTTTAAAAATCTCGTTTTAAATTTCTATTCTTATAAAATTAAAAAGAGATATTTTTATGATTAAAGTATTCATGTTTTATTATTATTTTATGGTTTTGGGGTATTGTTTACAATGATCGGTAGAACCTATATCTCCCTCTAATTCATTGGGTATGTTAATGTTGGAGGTTGACCAAATGGTTTCTCCTAGTGTAATTGTGATGGTTACACTATAAGGTAGCCATGAGGGTTACATTATAAGGTACCCTTCAGTTTTATAAATAATATGGTAGCCAAAATTATTAAAATATTATGTATATAATGCCCTAAGTCACCTTTATGGTTTTATTTATGTTTTCTATGTTTTATGGAAATCTCATGTTTTCAAAAATAAGTATATTATCCTTTAATAGAGACAAGTATATCTTTGGGAAAATTATTTCATATTTTTATAACTATTCATGGACTAAAGGTTTTGTTCTTTCTATTTCTCTCTTATAGAGATTTTTATGAACATCATATGTTTTTAAAAAAATTCACAGGGTTTAGGGATTGGTAAGAGAAAAGAAGAAGACAAGCTGATTATTGTGAAGATTTTTCATGAAAATATTTCATGTATTATTTAAAAATTGTGTATTATGGAAGAAATTGATATTATTTTAGTATTACTACATTTTTATTCTTGTTTGTTGATATGTATAAATTACTTCTTAATTCTATAAAAATAAAAAATGAAAATATCTTTGGGAATAGAAGAAGGGGATTTCTAAAATAATTTACTATATTATGTAATGTTTAAGGTAGAGTCATTATATAAATAATATATTACCATTAAAAATAATTTTAATTTTAATATATCAAATATTTTCATTAAACTTATCTTTATTTCCTTTTATGTAAATAGTTAATGAAACACATCGCTTCGCGTGGTGATAGTCTATCTTACATAGGAGCGATGTTATCCTATTCCAAATAAATAGAATGTAAGAAGTCATATGTTATATAATAATTCCATATCCATAATATTATAATCAAAATAAAAAATATACCATAAATCCATTATTATATCAAAACATGAATTGTGGTGTTGGAAAATGAATAACATCAATTCATGAGTTAGTAGTTTGTCGTACACACATATGAAGATTTTGCATCCCATTTGATGGTAGTGGAGATTTTTTATGTAATAACTATAAAATAAAAAATTATTAGTATATATAAGATACTGATATTATTATATCAACATGTTTTTATAATAATTTATGGAGGTGTATGAAGAAATATAAAAACACCAGGTTAGAGAAGTTACCTCTTCTTCGGAAAAAATCATTTACTTTGCAGTAAAAGCATTCCAAGGATAGATTTATGACCAAAATAAGGATTCTAGTTTGATATTATTTAATTAATCAAGTTATTTAAGCATGTATTTTCAAAACCAATTGGTTTTGGATTTGATAAGGGGAGAGAAGATTGGGTGAGATTTTATAAGTGAGGTGAGTGGCAGATTTTTAGTTTCTGAAAAAGTGTGTACCCAGAGTTTACACATTCTAAAAGACTAGAAAATGGTCCATTATAGAATATTATTGGCGATAAGGATTATATATGCCTATTAAATGGGTATTGTATATGTTTTTTAAAATTTTACCAAAGCTCATTTTAGTTTAACCCCTAAGTATACCCATTTTCACCTTAACCGAGGAAATTATTTTTTTCTGTTTTACTATTATTTATGGTCAAAAATTAATTTCAAAATATTAGATAATATAAATTATTATAATTCTAAATGTGGAATATTTTTCACCAATTCAATTCATAGATGCTAAAAAGTTTAATTTAGAATTAATCTCATTGATGTGATGAAAAAAATGGGTTTCCAAAGAGAAAACTTTCAAATGATTAAAAATATTATAAATAAATTCAATATGTAATTTATTCTAATGAAATAAATTATATTAAATGATATATAATTTAATAAATATTAATTTTAAACCCATAATATAATAAAATATATCTTTCTAATTATCTAAATAAAAAGCTAGTTTGTCTAATAAAAACAAGTGTTATTCACTAATCGCTAAAAAAATTCTAAAAAATTTCAAAGTATAAATACATGATATTTTTTACATGATGATATAAATAATGAAATAAATTTTTTAAAATAAAATTTCTAAAATATTTAAAAATAAATTTTAAAGCAAGTGATCCAAATGGGACAAAACTTCTTTTTATAAAAATACAGTTTTAAGAGTAAAATTTGATTTATTCTCATCTATTTCCTAGAAAAGGAATAAGATTAATGTAAACAAATAGTATATAAAATATATATTTTATTAAAATAATTCAATATAAGTGATTTTTATTTATTTATTGATGCATAATGCGTTTTTGCACATAAAAATAGGTTTTTAGAAAAAGATTTATTTTGATTTCAAATCGTTTTTATTTTAATTTATAATTATTTTTTCAAAAAATAGTTCATTATATTTACATGTTAAAACAATATATTTCCATAAATTAGTTAATCCTATTCTTACCCACTATATCAATGTCTGGGTGAGAACTATCATATTAAATAATAATATTTTATTAGTATGTCACACCTCTTTTAAACTCTGTATTGTATGTAATGAAAGCTACACATAGTGTTATGTGTATTGAAAGATAAATTTTGTTTTACATATAATGAAAGATAAACTTAGTTTTGTGTGTAATTAAAAATATTGAAATGATAAATTTATTTGAAAAAATATTTGACAAAATTCCAGGATGTTATAAGTATTATAAGAGTTGTATTTTCTCAATTGATTTTGAGTCTAAACATGTATTATAATATAATTAATATAAAAATTTTGAGTTGTATAATTTTTATAAAAAAATCCTAATAAACAGTTACCTAAAGATTTAAATTTATGTTGAATTCATTAAATACCATGTTATGTAAAAATTTATGTTGAATTCAATAAATACCATGTGATAACATTTAATTGAAAGATGATATGAAATAATTCACTGAATTAATACAATAATATTCATGAAAAGAGTATAACTATAGAGTAATATTTCTTGTAAGAACTTGTGTGGATGGTTTTAAATATTAATGTGTTGAATAATATATAATTAAACATTACTATCGGATTTGATAACTTATATTTTTTCAGTGAGATTGAAGTCATATTCTCAGATGTTGTGTGAGTTAAAAAATTATCTATGATTTAACTAATTATTTATTTAGATTTAATGGTAAATTTTAAATTCCATGTAATATTTATAAGATCATATAACAGTTTGTGAATGATTGATTTTGCGAGTGTATTTTTTATTATTATTTTAGTATCTTCCAATTCATATGTCAGAATTAAGTAATTTTTTTATTCATTTCATTATAATAATATAAGAACTATGTGAAATCATGGGTGGTTAAAAATAAAAATATGTTTCACTAATTATGATAATTTATGATGACTTAAAAGATAAACCCTAGTATATATTTGAAATAAATAGTATGCAATGATGTATAAAATAAAAAACAACAATGAGGGTGAGGGTGATTAGGGGGATTTAATGGTGTTTTTTATCGAGGATAGATTATAAATTTAATGAGATCCCATTTTGTGTGATAATAATAAATATTATAATATAAAAAAAATTCAGGTTCAAATATATATTTTAAATATATTGAAAAATCAAGCGTGAGAATATATAAATTAATAATATCAATATATTATATAAGGAAATAATTATACTATTTTAATATATTATTCATTTTAAAATATTCATTATAAAAAGGATGGAGTAATTCATGTTGGTAATGATAATGTTAGAGAGTTACGAATGGTATATTCTAATTTTATATGTAATTTACATAATAAAATGAGTAATATAATTTCTTCAGTATACAATACCATGTGAAATAGAGATTTTTCCATATAAACCATTTGAAACCCATATAAGAATTATTATTATCATTTATTTTTTTACATTTCACTGCATACCATGTGAATGATTCTAAAATATTTATGAATATCTATTGACTATAACTATTGAAAGGTTATTTTTCTAAATATTTTTGAATGGAAAATAATAATTCAACCATAATTTAAAATATCACTTCTAACTATTTATAGAGAATAAAATTACCATTTCTACATGTTTTAATAATATTATATGAGTAAAGGGTTTCTAATAGTTTGACAGAACTTATCCAAACCCTTGAAAAAATTAGAATCCATAACATCCAATAATCACCATTGAATTTGAAATTAAAATTATTCAACTTGAAGAAATATAACATTACTCTATTGAACCATGCTCCTTATTTTTATTCACTATGTTTAATGAGGATGAATATTATGTAATGGGTTTATATATTAATCTTGAGGTTTATGTGAGTTTATATTAATCACCAAATTCTTAGGAAGGATCTCATTTAAATATTAATTTATAATGTACTATATTTTAATGGATAGAAGTGATAGTCAAGTTACACACATTGAAATCTAGTTATGAACACACATATTTATAATGATTATATAAAATTAGAATGTACTTCACAAATCCAATGTTTTGTGTATTTGAGAATTAATTATATCTCACATTATTGAGCTAAAAAATTTAATGAATTCACTATCACATTACATTAATTTTTTTAACAAAAAATCTTTTCAACTATGATTAGTTGGGGAAATGGGAAATCCTTTAGTTGGAGTGAGGTAAAATTCTTAGTAAGGGTTAAAATATAATCAATAAAAAAAATTTATAAATAATTTAAATACATGATCATAAGATAAATGTCAAGATTATATGAATAATATCATGAATTCAAATTATGTGCAAATGAGAAATGCTATAATAATCATAAATCATATAATAAATACAATAAAATAATAGACATGAAATCATGGAAAATACCAATCCATTCATTCCATCAGTGGATAAACCACACATACCGGACACTTACCCCTATCTCCCATGACAACCCCTTTCCCATGACATAAAAATAAAGAAAATATATAAGCATATTATATCATCAACATATGTCAGGGATCACAACCAAGAAAACATAAGTATATGAAAAGGATCCCCTTCAAGATAACATAATCATATTACAAGGAAAACTACTAATATATCATTATAATTGGTCAAGGATCACCCCTAACACCTCATAAACATAGATTATGGATTACCACTAGGTTAGAATTAAAATAGGCCAAGTATTATTGCAAATATGTCATAAAAAAGGCCAAGTACCACCATAAAGGTGTAATAGAAATATTCCATGATTTACCACCAATAAAACATAAACTTAGTTCCCAAATCATCATAATGATGTCATTAACATATTATAAGACTATATATTTCCCCATTCAATCAAATGGTATGACTATCTAGAAGATTATCCATCAATTAGTAGATAGAATACATAATGTTCAAAAAATAAATGAATGATAATAAATGTTATCTAATTTGTCATTGATGAAAAGGATGGAAAAATTTAGTGATGGATTATTTCTCTTATATAGAATTCATTTCAACCACAAAACATATATATAATAACCTAGATGATGAATGAACAAAATAGTTTAGAAAATTCATTTATGAGAATAATAACATTAAAGGAAATAAAATATAAGAAATGGTCAAATGGGTTGAATAAAAATAGTATTGATACATATGGAGATTATTTAAACTGAATATAAGAAATTATTTTATTTTTAAGATGATAATTAATTTGATTTTACAAAATTTTGAAACAAAAAGGAAACTTTCATTTTTAATAAAGTTCATAAATAAAATAATTCTTTAATAAATATTTTTTTAAATTTTTTTACTACATATAATGTAAATACAATACTTTCAAAGAGTATTGATAATAATATAGACGAAAATTGAAGAAAATATTTTAAATATATCACATAACCCTCATTATCTTTTTTTTATAAAAATATAAAATTTTCCACATTAATTAATTATTTTTTGAAAGTTTATAAAAAACATCTAAAATATAATTCTAAAAACAAAAAATTCAAATAATGGATCCTCAATATTAAGTTAGATAAAAATATATTGAATTTGGAGAAGTAGACAAGAAGAAGAAAAAATTTTCATTATAAATATTGTACAACTTGGATTAAAGGATGATTAGTAAGATATTAAAAAATACATGCATATCATCAATAATGATAGGTTAAGGGATCATAAAATAAATAATGGAAAAATATGAAATTTTTTAAATGTAGTAATTTAGTATATAGAATTTTTTAGAAAGTATGACCTTGATAATGAAAAAGAATAATAAAACCCCTTATAAATAATGAATTTTATGAACTATAAATATATAAATGAATAAATGGGACCATAATTTTATCCTAAATATAATAAAAATATTATTTTACACATTCAAGACCTTGACTTATAGATATAAATGTGAAGATAGAAAATATAGGGATAATACAAGAAAAATGATGATTTAGAAGGAGATTGTTTCACCTATTGTCTCAGAGATGAATTAATACTATTCTTTCACATTCCATTGAATGTTTCTATTTTAGAGTTGGAAAAAATTGTATCTCCATTTATTATTACCTTATGTTTATGGAATTCATAATCTTCATGAATTAACATAACCTTTGAATTTGTCACAACGTTGACTTAAAGTAATTATCCTAGAAATCCCAATGTGTCCACTATGTAATATAATTTTTCTTGGGGCGTGGTGAGTATTTCATATCTAATGCACTATTTTTTGTTTTTATTACTTCTATTCATCATTTTTACTACTCATATGTTAGATTTTATAAGGTTTCTAAAATATCTTAAAAAATATATCTTCAATATCATAAAACATAGAGTTTTGGGGATGAAATAAAACTCTTTCCTCAAGTTTCAGGTCACTTCATATCCTATATAAAATAAAAAATAATTAAATTTTATTTATAATATATATTCCCGCAAACATTTTTAATGTTTATTTAATTATTATGATACCATCTATTTCTTTTATTTGGATGTTGTTTTTATTTATTCAATTATTTTTTATTGTATTTTATATTTCAATATAGTTTGGATTATTATTCAAAAACATATTACATGTAAATATAATAGTTAATGGTCATTATACACTAGTTTTATATGCTCCCTGAGTGTCATGTAAAAGTGTTACTATCATCCCACAAGTATAAGGTCTCAATATGTTAGTATTTCAACAGAAGAGTTTCAAATGAACATGCGTTTTATCATAACTATTTTATAAATGGTTAAAATGAATTTGATTACTAAAATTTAATTTCATTATTATTAATAATATAATATTATGAAATATTCATGAAAAATTATAATATTATATTATTAATTTTATTTTCAATCATGAAATAAATTTATATGAATAACTATAATAGGTTTATGTGTAAATAAAACATAATCTCTCACATGTGTAAAATAATACCCAATGATGAGCGATGCTTATAATTTTAGTTTAAAAAAATATAAAACTAAAAAATATTTTTGTAACATCAAGTGATTTTAAATAAAAAATTTCTTTTATATCATATACAATGTGCAACACTAATATTAAACAAACCATGAAATATTATAATTTAGATGTGACTACTATAACGTAGAAATTGAAGGGGTAGGTATGAATAAGAATAATTACATTATGATGAATATAAATATATATAAATGACCTAATAACTAAATTTTTTGTTAATTATAACTTAGTAAATAAGAACTAATTTTTTAAAGTAATTTTATTATTCAAAAATAGGTTTTATTAAAAAATGGGTTTTATTACTTTTTTGAGAAAATATTATAATTAATTTATAGAACATCATGAAATTATATAAAAAATGATATATTTTATTAAATAATTATGTCTATATTTTCATAGTGAGAAATATAGGTAATTTTATAAAAATATTTATTTTCCAATGAATAGTAAAAATAAAGTTTTTAATGGAAACAGTTTTGTTTTTTTGATAATTTAAAATGTAAAAAAAATTATAATGGTTTAAATGTAAAAATATTTTTATTATTTTATTTATAATCCAAATATGTTCATTGGAATCAAATTTGTGGTTGAATTTAGTGTAAATTCCTTTTTATAATTAAATGAAATTTTAAAAAAGTAATCTTTATTTCATTTTTTATCATAAATCAATTCCTTCAACTTCAAGAAATTTAATCATTAAAACTATATTTCATATTTCGAATTATGAGATCAATATTTTGTAAACAATACCCTTTTTTCAATATAAATAGTAACCATGGTATATTTTTGTTTCCAATATAAAGGAAAAATGGGATAGGTATGGTTAAAATTAATGTGATAGTGATTCAAATTCATTAAAAAACTTACATTTATTTCATTTAATGAGTTTTTATTATCCATAATCATCAAAAATTTTAAAATATTTTTTTTTATTTAACTTATATTTTTACAATAATAATATTTAATTAAAAGATAATATAAAAAATGTCACTTTCTTGCCTTTAATATCTATAATTAATTGGGATATAGATAAAAACAAAATATATTCAATTATATATTTTTTTTCAAAATATATAAGAATTTAATTCATTGAAATAATGTTATAAATTTTATGGGATTAATTAATTACATTAAATGCAAATGCATCACTGACACAGAGACTTTACAATTTGTCAAAAAATAAAGTGGATCTATAAAAGTAAAATTGTTTTGGATAAATATAGTTTACCATAATGTTTTGAGCTACACATAACATATTATAGATGTGTTCATGGTTTAAATTATAATTCCATTGCTATCATGTTATTTTGAAAGTAAAATTAACTTAACAGTACAGAAATTGATATTAATAACATTTTATTTAAAATTTATTTTATTTAATTATTTAAAAATAATAAAAATATTCTAATACGACATGTAGGATTGTAAATAACTGAAAATTTCATCAATTGTACATTTATGAGCTAATTATTACCAAATAATTAAAATTATAACACTTTAATTAAGAAAAATTCATTACTCTGGATAATGTTATAATTGGTTAATCAAGGTGTTTAAATAAGAATTTTTTTAAAAATATATATAAACCTATAAATTTTTTATTGGTTTATTATATTATGACCATATAATTTACAACCAATATTTTAATACATTAAAATTCATGATTTATTATATAAATGTACACATTGTACAATCCTAGGCGATCATGATGCCTAGTGTCTGAAGGAAATTAGGTACATGAACAATTACCTAAATCATGGGTATAAGTGAGTTCTTTAAAAACTACACATTATTATTTTAAAATTAAATTTCTATTCTAAAACTATATGGGATAACCTGGGGGTGTACATATGATAGGGGTTACTTATAAATCCTCGTAAGGGAAAAACCAATACATTGAATAAGTTAAATTAGAACATGTGAGTCAGGATGCATATCAAGGTTACATAAGCATGGTGAGAATCATAAACATGAATATTAATGAATGATATAATATGATTACATAATGCTAACATGGGAATGTGGAAATAACATAAAACATGACATAATAAAAATATGTGCAAGAAAAACACATAGAAAAAATAATATAGTGTTCTGAGGATAACCTTTCATGCACCATATATGGTATCTCATGAGATAAAAACATCACCCAATGAATTATAAGGCTATATAAATATGGGCCTACTAGTCACATTCAAACCATATACATGAATTATTGTGCAACATAGACCATACATCATAAGAATGAATTTCATCATATTAAACCCCATTTTAAGGAATAAGGGATACATATAATATTTTCCCTAATCAATGAAGTACATGTATACATAGGTGATTTTTTTTGACAAGAAATGAGGATGAGTATTCACTACATAAATGTTTGGAATGAAAAAACATAGTATAATTTCAATAAAAATAGGGGTATATAAATATTCATAAAAGGACTTAATGAGAGACAAAAGGGTATCTAATAACTCCAAATTCATAAAGATGATAATATAGATATGTAAACATCATATCCCAATATGAAAAATTGGAAGTAAAAGCCATAATATAAATAACATTCACGAATAAATAAGAGAAGGATAGAATCCATTACCTTGGGAGGGTGCTTGAAAATACATTGGATGAGTATATTAAAAGTATGGGGGAACCTTGGGAGGATATAAAGAGAGATATGTACAGTAACTTCATGCTTGAATGGTTTTATTTATGAATAATTGGAGGTTGGGTCAGTTTTTATAGCCAAAGAGAGGGTAATTCCTTATTAATTTGTAATATTAGGTTTTGGAAACTATATAATAATATATTCAAAACAAAAAACCATCCCATGGATTTTTCAAATGATTTCTACCAAAGAACAGCGGGATTTAATATTTCATAAGGATAAGAACTAAACTTAATAATAAAACACCCTTAGGGATGTGGAACTTAATAATGTTCCAAATGAATTAATTTTAAATCTATAAAATTTAATATATGATTAATAGGAGTAATTAATGATTTATATAAATAATAAAATACCATTAAAAACAATATTTTAAAGGGGAAATATAATTTTTGTCATTTAAAATCATTATAATTTTTATTAAAATACTTTTTGGGGTTTTATTATCTCATTATACATAATTTTTTTTATAATTTATTTAATTTTTACCCAATAATTCATATGTCTCATAAAATAATGAAAAATTCACCAATTTCCAAGTTTGATGATCTAATTTAAAAATATTATTTTTTTAAAACAATTCAATCAATATGAAAATTTTCAATTTTTAATTAAAAATACCTATTTATTAAAAATAGGAGTTTTTAATATGATAATAGTTTTTAACACTTATAAAAATTAAATCTACAATCATAAAATTTTATATAATTTTTTTAACATAAATATTATTTTTATTGGAATATTTTATTAAAATAAACATTATTTCAAAAAATTTTGATTTCATAAAAAATTGTGCCTTTACTCAAACTATATATTTCCCAAAAATATAATTCAAGTTTCATCGTATTAAAATATAATTTTTAGAAACTTATTATAAAATAATTTTTAATGTAAAAGATAAAAAGTGATTAATATAATCATTAATTATTTAAAATGAAAATATAAAACATTATATTATTAGGGTTTAGTTACACAACTCATCATTACACAAGCATATTTGTAATGTCGCGGCATGAATGACCACTAAACCCGTATTTAGACCGATCATCACATGGCCTGAAGCACACCTCCCCATATGCTAGAGGTCATCGGTTAGCATCTAGAGTCTAATGGTTGTACATTAGGGAGACTATACCCTCAAGATCATAGTAGAACAACTGTATATCAGGAGTAAATATAAAATACAACAACACAATTTTTTATAATAAATGATAGGGAAGTGGAAGATAAATATAAAAAAACTGAATTAGTTTAGCCAACACCATTATAAAATTAACCATGCATGAATGTCCATGTGATGATACCTAAATAAGAAGGAAATGTATACCAAAAAATTTAGAACAATACAACCAAAATAAATAAAAGATAGAAAAAATTCCCCAAGGGAAGTCACCATTAGCATCCTGAGTACCATCTCAATCATGTACTCCTAACTCCATGCTATAAATGTAATATTAAAAGAAATCAACCAAGGAACTATGAGAATGAAGATCTACTTAGGTACCCTAGTGTAATGGCTTCCTGAGAAGGGTGTGATATATACTCAATAGGCCACCACCAATGGTTTCTAAATCATAATCTAGTTCATGTGGATAAAACGAGTAGAGTGCATGTATATCAAAAATAAAGCAGTAATGAAAAATAAATAAACAAGAATGTCTGACTTAGTTTCCTCAAGAACAGCTGGCTTGACCATAACTACTTTAGCCTAAGTCAGAAATGTATAAACCATATAGAACCTGTATTTATGAGATAAAGGTAAAATGGGACATAAAAATTTAAGCAGCTAGAATGGACCGAACCCAAACAAGTGAGTTGTCCTAGTAGGTATACCCTTTTATTTAATTACTTTACACCATATATTTAATTTAAATATGAATCTCTCATATCCACTTACATGGAATCTAATGACTATACATGGTGAACCTCATAGAGGAACCCAAGTATCTCACTAGAAGCTTAACACTTTACCAAAATTTAAAGGAGTCCATACATGGGAAACCATAAATCAAATTCCCCACGTCACTCCTGATCTAATTATAAAAGTCTCACTTGAGTCTATCCTTGGTATCTCACAAATGGGGTATGAGTATCACTCATGGCATAGTGTAACTATTTTTCCACTAAGCTAGTACGTGGGTGCTCCCTAGGGGACCAGTATCACTCATATGGAGGTAAAAAACACACAAGATGAGCCCATCCATGATATAGAAGGTATCTCCCTTGGTGTATGAAGCCACTTCAACTCACAATCTTATCCTCGACATTCCATATAGAGGAATTCAGGACTCTCTCAAGGAGTAAGCAGTAAATTCATTCATTTTGAATTTAAAACACTAAAGAGGCCATGTATATAACCAAACCTTATCATAGATAAGGTTCAAGTAAGAGTATATATATATAATAAAGCTACATTAAAAGTCATTCAAACTAAAATTTAGGGTCAAGCACATTAACAATTTAAATTAGAGAACAATAAGTCTCACATACTAAACATGCCACCAATATAATGCAATGAACTAAAAGACATAACATTTATTTTTTGGTTTAGAAGATAGTGTACCACATCAAGTGGTTTTATTATAATACAAGACATTATTATTCAATAAATTCATTTCATTCACTTTAGGCAATCCAATTCCAACAAAAAGCATAAACATCCCACCTCAAGGTGGTTTTATATATAAGCGAGAATCACCATATAACAGATAAATAAAAAGGCACACCCAAAGGGGTGACTCAAACAAGGAATACATGATAATTAAAAGTGATAAATCAAGATAATCCTCCCTAGGGTAGTTATATTCATGTTCATAGCCTCAAAACATATCATGGTAATTCTAAAGGCATTATAAGGAGGTCTAAGAAAATTAAATTAATCCAATTTGTAATTTAGAAGAGAAATCGGGCAAGTCTGACATGAAGAACGATTTTTTTTATAAAAGCGACAAAAAATATGGTAAAATCCATAGACCACCAACCTTATACCATTCAAGAACCACACATTTGATATCAAGATTTGATTTGGTACAGTTTGAGATAAATCAAAGAAACAGATGAACACCCTGTAAATAGGGCGCATTATCATGTACTATGATAACTTCCTCAAGAAATATATAAACACAAATATGATCAATAGTAATGTAGAGCTTACTGATAGGAATCCAAATAGACCAACGAAGATTTATTCCAATATTAGATAAGATAGATAGAGAGAATCCTTGGTTAGGAATTGGAGAACCCTCACACGAGAGGGGAGGGAAGATGATCCACTATAATGAAGAGGTAAAATAGAGGGTTTGAAATTTATGATCATTAAGAGTATAATGTTAATTTCACCCAAAAAGAAAAGGGTGCATAGTTTGGTCACATGGTTAGCCAAACCATGTGTCGACCACGTGAAAGATACTTCTTAAGAGGAAAAGGTCTCACATTTTTTGCCACACAGTTATCCAACCCATGATCCAACCATGCAATGAAAAATGCACGTATACTTCCCAAATGGTACTAAGCGTGTAGGCTAGGTAAACCATTTGGGAAACCATATGCATCCTGTGCGGTTAAATCTTTACTCACCTGAAGGTGTAGCACAGTTTTTACCACTAGGTCTTATAGTTTTAGACAAACCATGAGCCCTTAACAGTCCACCAAAAAATTGAAATTTTAGGCTCGACACTCCCGAAACATAATGAAACACCCAAGGGACCCCTCTAGCCTTAAACCAAGTCTAAAAATAACACAATAAAGTGTTAAAACTCTCAAAATTATAATATTATACCTATTTATAAAAATTATTGTCCACCAAATGATGAAATTCAAATTCCATTAGATTTTCATCTGGTCCAAAACAAGGGACACTATAATCACCCCACCTTATAACTTTTATTCCCCAAAAACCTTGGGTAAATGAATAGAACACCACTCGACCTACTTGGGTCATGAATTATTACTCAAAATTCTATGTTATGATTCTTAACACTCAACGCACCTCTGATCATCACCTTAACATAACACACATAATCTATAGAAACTCTAGAAAATTCTTGCTTTTATGAACTGAAACATCAAGAGGGAGATCACTTAATCCCATCAAACTAGAGAAAAGATCTCCACATCGTCTCTTTACCCACCCATACTATGTCTATAACACTATATTTTCTGTAATTAATGGACCAATTTAGATTCAATGTATCTATATAGTCGGAGATTTCCTTCATGACGTGCATATAACATTTAAATGATGCTCACAAAAAGAGACATAATTAACGATTAAATATAAGGATCTATTACAAACTAACCCCATTTAAACTGATCGTTCCAACTATTCCATTAAAATCTATTTCTAATAGTTATATCACACCCATCCTAACTTTATGGAATGCCAGAAATAGTTCCTCACCAATTGCTTTTAACGAAAAGAGGAAATAGATCAAGCCACCACTAGATGAATATTTTCAAAATTCTTGCCTTAGATGGATGAATATTTTTTACAAGAAAATTCTAGTGATAATAGGAAAAGTAACCTCAATTTCTCATCAAGTAATTTCACCAAATATTTTAGTTAGATTCCTGTGATGCCTCTATTGAAGAAGTCCATTTAAGCCGTTGTGCCCTTACACAACCATGGGAATTTACCCGAACCAACACACATAGATCAATAAACCTTTTTAAATGACTCATTTGAGTCTAATTAAAATTTGGGTAACCTTGAATTTATAAACAGTATTCAAGGATAACATTCATGGAAAACCTTAAAATCATTTCTAGAGGAGATATATTGACACTAAGATGAACCTCCGCATACCACAAAAACTTACCAATCCCAAAGCAGCATATGACTGGAGATTATGTAAAAAGGGATACAACTTGTTTTCATGAGTTTGACCATGGTATTTCTAATTGGGAAACCATGTATTACTCATGACTAACCATGATTCTAGATCTCACTCTGATATAGAACACTCAACAAGATCAATAACTTTGAAAACATAGAGAGATGTAAAACTGACGCTATCTCACTGTACCTTGGTGATGTCATGATAGGGGAAATGTTTATCATTTCTCCATGAGTACACTAAGAGGATTGAATGATTTACAAACAGTACTCAAGACCCATATGCTACAACAAAATGATGTGCCCGATATGGTCTCCACCAAACCAAACCTAACATTTAATAGAGGAATAGTGAAACCACTAATGGTCGACATAAACCATAAAAATCATAGCTTAACTTGAATACACATCAATATCCTGACAGTGATTCCTTCACTACACAAGTGACCCCATGGTCACTGACGAACAACCACTGATGTCCCTCCATGACTAATAGTGTTTACAAGGGTTGCATACACAATCAAAACTTCATTGTTTTGATTCCTCATAAGCACTAAAATGGTTTGAAACTCACCAACTCCAAGGGAATTTAAGAAAGACTGACCATTTTGATATGGTCCTCTGAGTTGTGTTACACCCACATGGAAAGAAAAAATTAAAAAGAGTTTATGTGATGCTCCCAACCTTAGGAGGGCCTTATCATCAAATTTATATAAAAAAAATCTCATCCTATGAAAAACACTCTATCGACCACTACTTTGGGTACTGTATGTGGCCAACATGCTTGGAAATGTGTTAAACCAAAGAGAAAGAAACTAGCCTCTTTAAGTGTTAGATTATATCCACATAAATAAATAAACATGACTACTTTCCAAGTAACATTACCACATGTCAAGGAATTAGGTGTAAAATACAAACAACTGACAAGAATGCTAAAATGTCTGATCCTTCTAAAAGCATCACCCCGAACATTGGGATGAGTTTTATTTCATCTGATTCATGGGTCAATCGACTCTAGAGATGACCAATGAACTTAATGAAACATCTCAAGGATTACAAGAGAATATGTCACATCCCTGATACTATCCATATTCTTATCAACCATATACATTCGAGTGTCTAATGTTCTATGTAAAATAACTATCCTAGAGTCACGTTAATCCATATGAATACAGAACAAGATGACATTATCTTGAGTCATACAATATCAAATGGAAGGAGAGGAATGGTCACATGACTTACTTAAGAGGTGGATCATGTTTTAGTCATGTGTAACCCACTAAAACCGAGCATTACCCGATGCTCATACCTTTAACAAGGATCATCTTATTGACCAAAAACCAATCAAGAAATGGGTGTTGATTTTAAAAGATAAGATTCCTATGATAGAAAATGACACCCAAATAGTAACACTCCACAAAAACTTCTCTAAATAAACAAGAAAATGATCTACAGATATGATGGTTCTACCTACAACGGGATAACCCCTTAAAAAGGTAGAAGAATCAACCATAACTGTATATTTCTAGAAGAGAAGTCACTAGTTAAAAGAGCCTATATTTTTATTTTGAAGGTATATAAAGGGAGGGCCATGAAAAATATTTAATTTACATTTCATTAAAAAAACATAGGTAAACACTTTTACCAACCATACATGAGGGTTGAAACCAAAACACCACTTATGGTTCTATTTATGGCATTAAAAATGTTACGACCCGTCCTCGGGGCCCGTGCCGTGACTACCCCAAGCCCGCCTTCCAAAGGAGAGGGGCTGGCGACTAGCACCAAAGGCGTAATCCCGGTAAAAAGGGAAGGCATTGCCTTTAAACCTGTAACACACACAGTCTGAACACAAGCTGTAGAAGCAAGAAGTACTAATACAGAAAATAAAAGTGTGCAGAAAGTAAGTGGGCCAGTATACAAAACCAATTGAACAACAAGTACAAGTAAAAAGGGGAAAACAACTCATGGATCGTCCACCGGGGAAATTCTACATGAAGGGTGGGTATAGAACTCGAACAACCCGTCCCTGCGGTACGTCCCGTCTAGTCCAGCTCTGAGCAACCTCCTTTCCGTCACCCTCAGCCTCGATCACTACTGACCTTCATCTACACAGAACATAACAAGGTACGGGAAAAGCCCATGCCGGAGGTGAGTATAAAAATACTCAGTAGGGGACCCTGAGACCCCTGAAGGTCTCCCAGAATCCACTAAGGATAAACCACAACAGTAATATACAATCATGAAGTATCAACCAACCCTACTTAGGTATATGCCCATACATATACCTAAGTCACCAGTCATAGTCCGACTCCAACTCTCAAGCCAAATAACAACCCAGTCCACACAGGAAGTAAAGTGAATCACCTCGACGGTAATGATTGAAAGACAAGACTCAGCTCACACAGGTATACATCTTTTGTAGAGTGATAGAGATGATTATATGTAGTCACTGATTCATCTAAGCTGTCGGACCCACACAGGATACAGAAATAGAAGTCAGAACTGTCGGACCCACGGAGGATCCCGGTACAGTAGTCATCGCTATCGAACCCACAGAGTATTCCGGTATAGTAGTCATAATTGTCGAACCCATGGAGGATTCCGGTACAGTAGTCATCTCTATCGAACCCACGGAGGATCCTGGTACAATATCGTCGCAGCCAGCCCTAGGGTTCCCGCACACAGCACGCTCGATTCCAAGAGTGTCCGATCCTCAAGCCAAGTGTTGATACATAGACTTCCACAAAGTCTTGAGTTGATGTACCCCGTAGTTACATCTCATTATAAGGAACCCAACGCGACAGACGACATGTCAATTGGACCCCCGGTCTGAGAGTTATTGGCATTTCCGTTCCAGGGGCCCGGTTGGTTTTTAGGCTCAAACCAACTTGGCCGTACCCCAATTGCATCCAAACCTCAAGTGGAGTATTCCAAAAGAATCATCTCGCTCCAAGAATTCCATCGCCACAGGTGGTTTATCAATCGGACGCCCTAAGCCCAAGATAGGGGAGAAAAGGTGTAAACGGCAATAGCGGGTCCGGTCCGACCCAGTCGGACTGACCCGGCCCGACCCAGTCTAAACCGGGGTCTGACCCGGTCTGTGGGTCCGACCTGACCTGAGGAAGCGGCCCGAGCCGAGGGGATGGCCCAGCCTGAGGGCGACACGGCCGAGGGCGGCCCGGCCTTGGGAGGACCAGCTGAGGGGTGGCTCGGCCGAGGGCGGCCCGGCCCGTGGCGGCCCGGTCGGCCACGCGAGAGAGGGGGTGCTACGCCCCTCCCCGGTTTGTCGAACAGAATCGGCACACTGTGGTGATTCAGGGGCCGCGGGATCCGGATGGTCCCGCTCATTCAGCTCCATGGTGGCCGGCCCGGCCTTCCACCACCACTCCTCCACCATGGCGCGACGGCGCCGCGGTCCTCCTGCTCTCCACGCAGTGTGATGGTGTCGCGCCTCCACCACTACGGCCCGACCTGGCCAGAGCCTTCGGCTCCACCACGCGGCGCGACGGCGCCACACCTCCACTACCGTGGCCCGGTTTGGCCGCAGCCTGCGGCCCCTTCGTGCGGCACGATGGTGCCGCGCCTTTTTCCGGTGGCCTTGCACTGCTGGTTTCCTCGTGGCCGGCCCATCACTGGCCACCGATGCTCCACCGCGGTTCTTTCTCTCAGTGGCGTCGTTGCGCCACCACTGTCGTCAACCAATCAAGAACAAACAGAGGGACATCAGGCCATGTTTGTTTGGCCCGTTCCCTCCGCGTTTGGTGATAAAAATTGGCCAAAAAATAAACTGAGGTTTAATGATGAAGAACAAGCAAAGAATTAAACTCAAACCCCTACCTTGTATTTGTTGTTGAACGTTGACGAGTCGCGGAATAGGAGGTGTCAATTCATTGACATCGGGGAAGCTTCATCGACGTTCTTCGCGGGCGGCTCCTTATCTTATATCTTCGTCGAATATTAAGGACAATGTTCATTGTTCTTCAGAGATGAGGAGCGTTCTTCGTTGGGAGGATTTCCTTCTTCCAAGAGTTCTCCCAAAGTTCCACCAAAGAGAATCATCCACCCCAAAAATAAAATAATAGTTCCCTATTATTTTATTGTTGACAAGAATTCCAAAATGAATTCAATTTTTTTTGAAAAGATAATTAAAATAATCTACCTCACTTCATTAATGGGTGAATTGGCACCATTATGGGGAAGGAGGAAAGTTTTAAAAAAATTAAGGGGGAGTTGGCTTTAATAAACTCAAGGGAAGTTTAAGAGAATTACCCCAATTTAATGAGAGTTACATGGGGGTTAAAGGGGGTTTATAATCGTGTGGGTCCCACCTAGTTTTATCCTCCCAAGGGAGGTTATGTATGGGTGGGACCCACCTCCAAACACCCCTTGGAGGATTAGACCGCCACAAATAAAAAATATGTTGTACATATTTTTATTTAATTTATTTAGAAAACCCCCAAAAATTAACTTCCAACCTCGATAAAATGCAACTGTGGTAAAGGTCCCCTTAAGAGAATATCGGTGTTGCGAGTTCAACGGTGTCCTCAGATTTCAATTCCAAGCACCAGTTCAAAAGATATAAAATCCCGCATGTACGTTTACTGAATGTACCCGAAAAAAACTTCAGAAATTGATTCTCGGCACACCGGGCCTCGGAATCAGGCACCGTCAGAAACTGTGGACTCGTAAAATTCCAAAGTATTTAAAAAAAAAATTCCAAGGAATTTCCGAGTCTTTAAATTCTCCCTACCTCAGAGCTTTAAGTCCCCGTAATCTATAAATCACACTAAGGAATCAAATGGGGGTACTGAGCACACATATGAGCCTCCCGCTCCCATGTGCTCTCCTGGAGGTTACCATGCTGCTAGAGAACATGCAACATCGGTATCGAACATCCACGCAGGACCCGCTCCTATCGATACTCAATCTCCACTAGAACCTCCGTGAAACTCTCCCTGTCATCGATGTCCATCTCCCCATGGTCGATGATGTGGGACGGGTCGTGCTCGTATCTCCTCAGCTGAGATACGTGGAAGACATCATGCACCCGGTGCAAATGAGGTGGAAGAGATAGGTGGTTAGCGACCTCGCCTACTCTGCTGAGGACCTGGAATGGTTTGATGAATCGCGGAGATAATTTTCCACCTCAGCCAAATATCCGTAGAACTCGACAAGGTGAGACCCGTAGAAAGACGTGGTTTCCATCCTCGAACTACAGTGGTCTCAGTCTTCTATCAGCATAGGACTTCTTCCAGCTCTGTGCAGTCTTCATCCACTCCTAGATGATCTACACCTTCTCCATCGTAGCTCGCACCATCTCCGGTCCCATAAGTGTTGACTCCCCTGGGTCAGTCCAGCATAGAGGCGATCTGAAATGTCATCCATAAAGTGCCTCGTAAGGTTCCATCCCGATGGTAGAGTGATAGCTGTTGTTATACAAAAACTCTACCAAGGTTAAGTGATCCTCCCAGCTACGACCGAAGTTGAGGATGCATGCATGGAGCATGTCCTCGAGAGTCTGAATGGCCCTCTCAGTCTGACCATCCGTCTGAGGATGGAAGGTGATGATCAAGTGAAGCTGCATCCCGAAAGCCTCCTACAACCCCTTCCATAGCTGGGAAGTGAAACGAGCATCTTGATTGGAGACGATAGTCATTGGAACACCATGAATCCGTATGATCTCTCATACGTAGAGGCGTCCCAAGATCTCTACTGAGCCCTACTCTCTGATCGGTGGGAAGTGGGCCGACATGGTGAGTCGGTCTATGATCACCCAGATAGAGTCGTGACCTCCAGATGTACGTGGAAGTCCCATCACAAAATCCATGGATATCCCGTCCCACTTCCACTCTGGGACCTCTAAGGGCTGAACCAACCCGGCTGGAACCTGGTGCTCCGCCTTCACTTTCTGAAAAGTGAGGCATCGTGAGACAAACTCTATTACTGCCTTCTTCATACCTGGCCACTGGTGCTATCGTCGGAGGTCCTGATACATCTTCGATACTCCTGGATGTACCTCTAGAGGAGATGTGTGGAACTCCCTCAACACTTCCTCCTAAAGTGCAACTGGTACCATGGTACATCCTCTGAAGAGAATGACGTGCTCCCCACCTTCATAAAATCTATCAGGTGCCCATCCTAAGGATATCTGAGCACATCGCATCTCACAGTCAATGTCCTCACGTTGTGCCTCCCTGAATTGCTAAAGAAGTGGAGGAGTGACTGTAAGAGACTGTAGAAAGGATGATCCATTTCTATCCACAAATGATATCTGCATCGCGGCCAGCTGCTCCGTCACCTCTCCTAGTAGATGAATGCCTGATCTCCTGCTGAGAGCATCTTCTACAACATTACCTTTCCCAGGAGTATAGACTATCTCAAAGTCATAGTCCTGGAGGAACTTGAGCCATCGTTGCTATCTCAGGTTTAGGTCCTTCTGCGAGAATATATACCTAAGACTATGGTGTTCAGAGTAGACTGTAAAACACTCGCCCATCAGATAGTGTCGCCACATCTTCAAGGCGAAGACCACTGCTTCTAACTCCAGGTCATGGGTAGCATAGCCCTGCTCATGCTATCTCAACTTTCGAGAACCATACGCTATCACTACTCGCTCCTACATCAGGACACACCCAGTTCGGTCCCGGATGCATCACAGTAAACTACATACCCAACTCCCTCCTCTGGTATCCTCAATATGGGCGCACTGTTCAACCTCTACCTCAGCTTATGAAAGCTCTGCTGGCATCTCTATGACCACAGGAAGGGTTTCCCCTTCTTCGTCAAAGATGAAAGCGGTGCTGTAACTCTAGAGAAGTCAGGCACAAATCTACGATAGTACCCAGCCAGTCCCGGAAAAATCCGTACCTCCGTCACACTCCTGGGTGGCTCCCAAGCAAGTATTGCCTCGATCTTTGCTGGATCCACTGCAAATCTAGCCTCTGAGATGACGTGTCCTAAGAAGTGAACCTCTTGAATCCAGAACTGGCACTTCGAGATCTTACCATAAATTTGGTGCTCTCGGAGTGTGTCCAATACTACCCACAAATGGTAGGCATGCTCCTCCTCAGTAGTCAAGTAGATCAGTATGTCGTCGATGAAGACTACGACAAAGTGATCGAGGTATGGCTGGAAGATCCTGTTCATGAGACTCATGAACACTACTGGAGTATTGGTTATGCCGAAAGGCATAACCAAGAACTCATAGTGGCCATACTGACACCTGAAGGTCATCTTATGCACATCCTTGTTTCAAACTCTGAGCTGGTGATAGCCTGACCTAAGGTCTATCTTTGAGAACCATCGTGCTCCCTTGAGCTAATCAAAGAGGTCGTCAATCCCCGGGAGTGGGTAATTGTTCTTCACGGTCACCTGATTCAGGCGACGGTAGTCAACACAAAGTTTCAAGCTCCCATCCACCTTCTTGGCGAACAAAATCAGAGATGCCCAGGGTGAAACACTGGGTCGGATAAATCCCTTCCCCTGCAAGTCCTCCAGCTATACCCACATCTCACGAAGCTCGGCGGGAGCCATCCGATATGATGGAGTAGATATCGGTGCCCTCCTGGGGTACAGGTCAATGTATAAGTCCACCTATCCGTGATGAGGTAGTCCTAGAACATCGTTAGGGAAAACATCTGAGTACTGATCCACCACAACAAGAAAACTCGGACTCCGCACATCAACCGCTCCGAGGATGAGACTAGCCAATTGATGTGTGATCGGCTGCCCCCTACTCTGTGTAAGTCCATCCTGAGTTGGAAAGGCCCTCTTCTCACTGATGAAGGTGAACCTAGTCCCATCCGTGTAGATACACCACACTTTGTGCCTAATATAGTTAATCTGAGCATGAACTGTTGATAACCAGTCTATACCCAAGATGATTTCGTAAGGCCTCGATACCGCTACGAGGAGATCCCAGCCGAAGCTCTCACCTCCTAGAGTAAACTCACACTACCGGAACTAGTGTGTAATCATCGAGTCTACTCCCGTAGGAGTCTATAGTCGTAAGGATTGAGCCAACGGCTCCGTCGGAATCTCCGAGCTCTGAATGAGGGTAGTGGCGATAAAAGAATGACTCGCACCTATGTCTATAAGTACTGTAGCAAGGGTGGAGTAGACAAAGATAGTACCTAGAATCATCTCAGGTGTTCCGTGGTCATAGGCCTCGACTACCTGGAGTTGAGCCCGCCTCTATCCGCCAACTCCCTATTGTCGGGGTGGACTTCCTGGTGGTAGTGGGGGTAGAGCCTCGAAATGTCGTCCACCACCCACTGCTCAGCCAGCTCCTCTGCCATGTCCGCCTGCTCCCAGCGGACCTCCATGGTCGAACCTCTACCTCTACCTGGGAGGTCCTTCTACTGTCTTCTTATCATTTGCATGGTGGGTCGGGCAGTCCCGAGCCATGTGGCCCTACCCACCGCATGCATAGCACTGTCTGCTCCTCGTATAGCTAACTCTTTCTCGTGTGCCCCACACAACCGAACCTGTATCCTGGGGTCGCCCTCTCGACGGCCAGGTCCACTTGGACCTCTGCGACATCTTTCTACTACCAGATGCAGAAGACTTCGCTATGTGTCGCCCTGTAGTGGGTCTCAATGCTGGTGTCTTCTCAACAAGAAAACTCTCCACTAGAAGGGCTCTCTCCAGCACCCCCGCCTGCGTCGGGATGCTGAGGGGGATAATCGAAGCCCTGATCTCATACCTGAGACCCTGCTCAAAGTTCTGGGCCCTAAATAATGAGTCCCGTACCATATCTGTGGAGTATCACGAGAGGTCAGTGAACCTCGCTGAGTACTGAGCTACTGTCATGCTACCCTGCTGTAGATGAAGTAACTAATGAATCTGCACCACACAAAGGGTGGCTAGAACAAACTCTGAGCGGAAGAGACTCTCAAAGTCTGTCTAGAGTAATAATGCCTCGTCATGCACATGGAGCATCAGGCTCCACCATCTACCTGCTGCTGCATGCATGAGACTCACAACAAGGATCACCATGAGGTAGGCTAGTGTCCCTACCAATATAAAAACTCTCATGACAGCCTCCAGCCAATCCTCATCTGCCCGTGGGTCCGTCTTTCCCTGGAACCTGGGCAGCCTCTGGCACTGGAACTCCTGCAACGCACTCAGATGGCGTGCACTCATTGCTGCTGGAGTTGGTGGTATCAGTGGCTTAGTAGGTAGTGGTACCGCTGGTACCTCTACTATGATGGGGCCCTGCACCGAGGCCTCGTCGCTCGGTGGGATACCCTCTCATATGAAAATCAAAACCCTAGTTGGTTGCCTTCATGGGGCCATCCTGAAAAGAAACAGGTGTGCCACAGTTAAAACAATATACCTGGTGAGCTGACACAAAGTAATCACGAAGAAAACATTTTCAAAGGAAACACACATGAAATAAGTGTTTTCATGCACTAATTCGGAGATTAGAAGTTAGAGTCCTAGTGTATGGATACATTGGTTGCTGCACCAACACTGGTTTCCCTAAACTGATAACCACACCCAAAACACTTAACACTATTGCCGTTAAAAGAATCAGAGTCCAATTTCTATGGTAGAACTGACTCCTATGATACCAATTTGTCACGACCCGTCCTCGGGGCCCATGCCTTGACTACCCTAAGCCTGCCTTCCATAGGCCAGGGGCTGACGACTAGCACCAAAGGCGTAATCCTGATAAAATGGGAAGGCATTGTCTTTAAACCTGTAACACACATAGTCTAAACACAAGCTATAGAAGAAACAAGTACTAATATAGAAAAGAAAAGCGTGCTAAAAATAAGTGGGCCAGTATACAAACCCAACTGAACAACAAGTACAAGTAAAAAGGGGAAAACATCTCCTGGATCATCCACTAGGGAAATCCTACCTGAAGGGTAGGTACAGAACTCGAACAACTCATCCCTGCGGTACATACCGTCTAGTCCAGCTCTATGTAGCCTCTCATCCATTACCCTTAGCCTCGATCACTGCTGACCATCGTCTGCACAGAACACAACAAGGTGAAGGCGAAGCCCGTGCAGGGGGTGAGTATAAAAATACTCAGTAGGGGACCCCGAGACCCCTGAAGGTCTCCCAGAATCCACTAAGGATAAACCACAATAGTAAGATACAATCAAAAAGTATCAACCAAACCTACTTAGGTATATTCCCATATATATACCTAAGTTACCAGTCATAGTCCGAATCCAACTGTCGAGCCAAAGCACAACCCAGTCCACACAGGAAGTAAAGTCAATCACCTCGATGGTAATGATTGAAGGACAAGACTCATCTCACACAGGTATACATCTTTTGTAGAGTGATAGAAATGATCATAAGTATTCACTAATTCATATAATTTGTTGGACCCACACAGGATATAGGACCAGCTAAGCTATCAGACCCACACAAGATATAGGACTAGCTATTCTCTCAGACCCACACAGGATACAGGAACTGAAGACAGAACTGTCAGACCCATGGAGGATCCCGGTATAGTAGTCATCGCTGTCAAAACCACAGAGGATTATGGTATAGTAGTCATCACTGTCGAACCCACAAAGGATTCTAGTACAGTAGTCATCGCTGTCGAACCCATGGAGGATTCTGGTACAGTATCGTCGCAGCCAGCCCTAGGGTTCCCACACACAGCACGCTCGATTCCGGGAGGGTCTACTCCTCAAGCAAAGTGTCGACACATAAACTACCACAAAGTCTTGAGTTTATGTATCCCATATTTTCGTCTCATCATAAGGAACCCAACATGAAATAAGATGCGTCAATCGAATGCCCGGTCTAAGAGTTATTGGCATTTCCGTTCCAGGGGCCTGGTTGGTTTTTAGGCTCAAACCAACCCGACAGTAACCCAACTGCATCCAAACGTCAAGTGGTGTATGCAAAAATAATAATATTTCTCCAAGAATTCCATCACCACAGGCGGTTCGTCAATCGGACACCCGAAGCCCAAGATAGGGGCGAAAAGGTGTAAACGGCCATAGCGGGTCCGGGTCCGGTCTGACCCAGTTGAACTGTCCTGACCCGAACCGGTCTGAACCGGGGTCTGACCCGGTCTGCGGGTCCGACCTGGTTTGAGGAAGCGACTCGAGTCGAGGGGACGGCCCGAACCGAAGAGACAGTCCAACCCGAGGGCGGCCCGACCGAGGGGCGACCCGGCCTGGGGCGGCCCGGCTGAGGGGCGGCCCAGACTTGGGTGACCCGGCCTTGGGCGGCCCGGCCTTGGGCGGCCTGGCCTTGGGTGGCCCGGCCTTGGGCGGCCCGGCCTTGGGCGGCCCGACCTTGGGCGGCCCGGCCGTGGCAGCCCGGCCCGTGGCAGCCCGACCGACCACGCGGGGGAGGGGGGTGCCGCACCCCTCCCCGGTTTGTCGAACAGAACCGGCACACTGTGCCGGTTTAGGGGCCGCAGGACCCGGCTGGTCCCGCTCGTCCGGCTCCACGACGGTCAGCCCGGCCGGCCACCACCGCTCCTCCACCACGGTACGACGGCGCCGCAGTCCTCCTGCTCTTTGCGCAGCGTGACGACGCCACGCCTCCACCTCCGTGGCCCGACCTGGCCGCAGCCTTCGGCTCCACTGCGCGGCACGACGACGCCACGCCTCCTCCACCGTGGCCCAGTTTGGCCACAGCCCTCAGCTCCTCAACGCGGCACGACGGTGCCGCGACTTTTTTCGGTGTCCTTGTGCTTCCGGTTTCCTCGCGGCCGGCCCGTCGCCGGTGACCGATGCTCCATCACGGTTCTCTCTTCTGATGGTGCCGTTGCGCCACCGCCGTCGTCAACCAATCAAGAACCAACGGAGGTACGTAGGTCCATATTTGTTTGGCCCGCGCCCTCCACGTTTGGTGATAAAAATTGGCCAACAAATAAACCAAGGCTGAATGACGAAGAAAAATCAAAGAATTCAACTGAAACCCCTACCTTGTATTTTTCGTCGAACGTTGACGAGTCACGGAAGAGGAGGTGTCAATTCTTTGATGTTGGGGAGCGTCGGAGGAAGAAGCGTCGTAGGCATTCTTTGTGGCCGACTCATTCTCTTATAGCTTGGTCGAAGATCGAGGATGGTGTTCGTCGTTCTTTGGAGATGAGGAGCATTCTTCGTTGGGAGCATGTCGTTCTTCCAAGAGTTCTCCCAAAGTTCCACCAAAGAGAATCACCCACCCCAAAAATAAAATAATAGTTCCCTATTATTTTATTGTTGCCAAGAATTCCAAAAAGAATTAAAAAGTTTTTGAAAAGATAATTAAAATAAGGTACCTCACTTAATTAATGGGTGAATTGGCACCATTATGGGGAAGGTGGAATGTTTTTAAAAAAATAAGGGAGAGTTGGCTTTAATAAACTCAAGGGAAGTTTAAGAGACTTCCCCCAATTTAATGAGAGTTACATGGGGGTTAAAGGGGGTTTATACTCATGTGGGTCCCACCTAGTTATATCCTCCTAAGGGACGTAATGCACGGGTGGGTCCCACATCCAACCTCCCCTTAGAGGATTAAACCTTCATAAATAAAAAATATGTTGCACATATTTTTATTTAATTTATTTAGAAAATCCCCAAAAATTAACATCCAACCTCGATAAAACGCAACTGTGGTAAAGGTCCCCTTAAGCGAATACCGGTGCTGCGAGTTCAACTGTGTCCTCAGATTTCAATTCCAAGCACCGGTTTAAAAGATATAAAATCCCACACATACGTTTACTGAACGTACCCGAACAAAACTTCAGAAATTGATTCCGGGCACACTGGGCCTCGGAATCAGGCGCTGTTAGAATCTATGGACTCGTAAAATTCCAAAGTATTTAAAAAAAATTCCCTGGAATTTCTGGGTCTTTACAAAAACATTATGAATTTAAGTCTTTAACATTTCAATGTTTAGTCATAATGAAAAAATAACACCAATTATAAGGAAAATAAGAAAGTCATTTTAAACTACACTTTTTAAGCATTATTATTCTGTTACAACTCATTATAATTAGTCCATTTTATCACATAAAACCATTTTAACAACATTACTTTATTTATAAGTCTTGGCATAAATTCAGATGAAATATGATAAAAAGATCTTCTATTTCTTAAAGGGGTCTGGTCAAAAAGAGAACCACCTAACATTTACTTGAAATTCCATATAGATGACTATAAGTACTTTAAAATTCCCCCAAATAGATAGCTTAAGAACATACCTATGAGGTTAATCAATAAGATATACAGAAAGGGAGGGAAACCTATGAGGGTCCCATTAATCCATTTTGGGTTCAAAATAAAATAAACTCAAACATTTTTAAAAATTAATTATAAAAAACATCCTTAGTTATTCATATCATTAGAAACATGATTCAACTAATCAACTTAGGTCCAGTTGGGAATTTAGAAATTTATTCATACGGGTCATACTACCCAATAAATAATGGTACATGCCCTTTTAAAGGAAACCATTTATTGAAGGTAAATTTAAACAAAATTTATATTTGTATAATTTTTTAAATATATATAAGGCTCATATCAGATGGTTTGGTTTTATGGGTGACTAACCTAAATTTATAAAGTTCCCATACACTTTATAAGTTTTAGGTGGCTCCCATATAATCAAAACCATTATGAAAAAAAGTTTTTATATATATCGTGTGTCTGTAATGGTTTGATTATTTGGGTCACCCAGTTCCAATTCATAAAGAGCCCATACACTTTACAAATCAGAAAAATTTTCTCCCATTTAATTACAAACATTTCTTTTAAATAATATATAAATTAAACTTCAAAATTTATAAAATAATATTTAAGTATATAATACAAATTAATAAAAGTTCAATTATATGGGTCTTTAGTTACAAATGTATACAACACACATACACCTTACTAATTTCAAATTTACTCCCATCTAATCAAAACCCGCATGTTTAATCCCATGATCAACAAGAATAAAAGCATGATGATTTAAAAAAAATAGACTAATAAGTCACCCAAACGTGGTAAGCACTTAGACAAGCTAAAATAATCACTAAGAATTCCAAATAAGTATGAGTATGTAAATAAGCATGGAAATCTACTACACAAGTAGAGGACACAAAAACATGACATATGTGAAATACATAAAAATTTAAATTAAAGAGGAATGAATGTAAAATATCTAAGAATTTGAAAATTAATCATGTTAATAGGATCACAAATCATGGAATACAACACAAAAGGAACAAAAACAACTTCAAACAACATATCCATGAAATCTACATGACATGTCATGTGAATTCCTATGTGCCTATCATGATGCAAGTGATGCTACTTACTTGTTATACTAGGAAAAGGGAAAATACTATAAATCTTGTAAATAAGTAAACAACTTAATTTACTCCAATCAGTCAAGGTGAATTCAAAATCAACTATAATAATAAACAACATGAAAAATAGTCCCATCCTAGACCACATAGACTTTTCCCTATAAATGGGATAACACTCCAAGTAATGTCTATTTACCAAGTGCTAACACATTCATTGTCTCCTATCTAGAGGTCCAAAATTTTAAGACAAATGAAAGAAGTAAAACCTTTGACAACACTTTGTAATGTCCCAACCCAAATGGCAACTAAACCGGTAGATGGACCGGTCACCACCAGGCCTCAAGAGAACCTCCCCATATACTAGAGGTTGTTGACTAGTACCGAGATTGTAATGGTGGTATGTTGGGGGGACTATAAACTCAATATTAGAGTATAAAACCTATATATTAGGTGTAAATCAAAAGAAAATAGTGGAATAAGTAATAATAAATGACAATGAATTGAAAGATAAATACAAAAAAAAACTAAACTAGGGTGGCCAATGCCATTCTACAACTGACCATGCATGTGTGTCCATTTGTTTTTACCTAGATAAGAAGAAAAAATACATTATGTGATGAAGAAATATATAACCACAATAAATAAAAGATATAAAAAATGCCCCGAGGGCTCTCTCCGTGAGCATCCTGAGTACCAGATCAGTCCTGTGCTCTAAAATCCCAGCTAAAAACAAGCAAAAAACTAAGGAACTATGAGCATGAAGATCCTCTTGGGTACGCTAGTGGAATGGAGACCCAAAAACGGTGTGATATATAATATTTAGGCCACCAACAACGATGTATAATGTGTAATCTATTTAGTTAATATAAAATTAGCAGAGTTTATATATATCAAAAATAGAGAAACAAAGTGAAATAAATAACCAAGTCAGGATTAGGTTCCTTAAGAACCCCTGGCCCGACCATTCCTTATTAAAACAAAGATGGAATTTTCTAAACCATTGTTGACACTCCATTTTTATCAAGTAGGATTAAAATATTATAAAGAGATCCTCAGTAATGATAAACTACTAAATATCCTTAAGTATACCCAAAGGACTTTTCTAAATCAACCTATGTGTAGACTGTTGCGCATTACATAGGTTGTGAAACCACCCTACGCGGGCCAAAGGGGAAAGACACCACTAAGCGTGACACCTACATCATAAAACTACACCGTGGACCTACATGAACAAACTACTTCACCCATGGAACCCTGTTTTACTGTAAATAGGACCCTTGGGATCTTTATTTAGAGAACTGAAAATTCAGAAGAACCCTTAGAGCTCTCATTACACATCACCTTCACCTAGGTCACCCAAAATTTCTTAGGTAGATCTCCAAAACATGAGAGAAGAGGTAATTAAAGGTGATAAGAAAGTTAAATGTCCCATAGAGGTTTAAAAAATAAGACAAATGCATGAGGAATGTTCTCCCATAAGGAAAGAACCACCTGCCTGAGGTCCCTCTCCCTAATTAAAGACCTAGTCAAGACCCTTATTGGAACATCAGAGGATACCTAGGGTGTCTTGGATGAAGCCTCACCTAAGTGTTTTCACCCTAGTGGCCTATTTTCTGAGGCATATCCATCTCATGCATGCCTTCTTCCCCCATTGAAAAGAACTTTCAGTTACTACTAATCCAAACACGACACACCTTCATGGTATACCTATTCTAATCACCTATACCCAAGACCTACATGAGTCCCCCTTTGATCCCACATCCAAAATCACTTATGGATGGGATACTCTTACCTTGGTTCCCTTTTCTGAATGGACCATGTTGAAAACTCCACCAAGGCCTCCTGACTTACAAAACCATGGGAAAAGGAATGCTAGAGTGTCTCCCATTTTAATTTTTATTTATATGGTTAGATGTTTCCCACACTAGTTCTAACAGAGGGTTAGGATCCTCGGGGAGAATGTATATTTTTATATCTACAGTCATGAGGAGCCCAACCCTAGGGAAAATTTCAGGAAGTTCCCATTATTGTAGGATTATGGTTTGGATTATGTCCTACCCTTATCGTTACGAAGACTCAAGGCCTCCGATTCTTAGCAGATGGATAAAGATCACACTTGCATTTGATTTTTACATGGAATGAAATCCACCTTTCTCACAACATGACTAATTCTAGGGAATCCATATTTGAGTAAGCCCCTATCCTTTCTTACAGGAGGTTGCAGTCTTACTCCTCCCAACCTTCATGTCATTCACCTTTATTCCCTCTTTACGGTGAAGTAAAGAGAGGGAAGCGTCCTAACCCCGAACTCTTCCACTATCTCCCCATACTCTTCCATCAGTGGAGGAGGATAAGTGTATGTTTGGTTGAGTAATTTTCTTCCTCTTTTTTCTCACATCAAGCATGAATCATGTGGTCTTAGAGGTTAGTGGTGATCATGAAACCCACATTATCCATGTGATATAATGAACTATGAGAACTCTGATTCCTTTTATAAATAGGATATGTAGGATGCCTACCTAAGCCCCAAGATTCATGAGATCCCTTCTTAAATGTAATCCCCAATCAAAACCCCTAATTTACCAAGGAATCCTCCTTAAGAGTAATCCCCAAAATTTATCCTTCGAGCATCCTCTTTATGATTAAGCCCCAAAACAATCCTCCAAACCACAACTTGTTAAGAAATTTATCAAGGTATCCTTTTTATGGAATACTCTTTAGGAATAATCCCTAACTTAATTATCTCAAATGGTTATACTCCCCTATGAGATAAACCTTCAAGTGCCTACATAGGTGGGGTTCCACATAATGAACTATAAAAACTCTGATTCCTTCCTTATATAGGATACATATTTCACCTACCTATGGCCCGAGATCAATGAGATCCCTTCTTAGGTGTAATCCCCATACAAAATAACCAATTTAAAAGGGAATCCTCCTTATAAGAAAGCCCCAAAATTTATCCTTTGGGAATCCTCCTTATGAGTAAGCCCCCAAAAAATTCTCTAAACCACTATGAGTTAAGAAATTTCTCAGTGTATCCTTTTTAGGGAATCCACTTCATGAATAATCCACAACTTAATACTCTAAAAGGTTCATAATCCCCTAAGATATAATCCTTCAAGATCCTCCATATGTGGGATTCCTCATAATCGAACTATGTGAGATTTTATTCCCATCCAAACATGATATGTAGGAATCCTCCATGAGGTTCAAACCCAAAACCCCAAATCAAACCTATTTTATCTAGGTCACATTCTCAGTATGGGTTAATTAAACATGAGAATTCACGTCTCTCTCAGGTTCTTTGGGCTACTTTGCAGAAGTCCTACACCAAACATTTACTAGGAACCTATCACCAAGTCTTCCTCACCACATGAAGTTAAATTGTATGGTTGGGTCCTTATCACATGACCATAAAAGGTACTATGTTCTCCATTAAGTGCCACTAAACTTCATGGGTATGATTCCTTTCACAATGATACGTAGGAAACCCATTCATGGGTTTGATCCCAATATCAAAATAAATACCATCTACCTGGATGAAGATAAACTCTAGAGTGACCTCCTTCTACCTAGAAGACAGTAAACTCTAGAGTGTCGCACTATGTGGCTAGAAAACCAACATCGTGATAATAACAACAAAAAAATATCAAATTAGTATTTAAGAGGATACCATTGATAGAGATCCTCGTATGCATACATATATCTCTATTGATGAATAAACTCGGATACATACAGATGATTTTATGATATATACATGCTAATAATTGATTTTCAACTATGGGTTGAGCCACATCATACATGTGAATTAATTAAGGATTATTGAATATATCTTAAATCTATAAGAGAGTCTTAGAGTAGGCAATAATTCCCCCTAGGGTGTGATGAGCTCGACCTTCCATTCTCTTGACCAAAGTGAGTTCTTAATCATCATTGGTTAAAATACCTAATAATATCCTACCTTTGGAATGAAGGTCCATTTGGATATAGAACCATTGGGTGTTTCCAGTTCCATGAAGAAACCTGTTGGAAACCGTTAAGAAATAGAAAATTGTAACGATGTATGAATTCTGAGGGAAACCAAGTATGGTGAACCCAATTCGAATCATTAACCAATAGGATTGTGAAACATATTTATTAGTCCCCTCTCACTCTTAAATGGAATGAGGTCCAAGTAAGAAAATAAATCACACATGTACTTGAGATGCTTCTTTGATAAGGTTTTATTATTTCAGTTTGTTCTCATGCACTTCTTTGTAGAACTCCCTTCGATATAATGGACTCCAATAAGGTTTCACCAATGAACTACCCAAATTCTACTCAGGATGGGTCTTTTCCCATGTGAAGGACTCCATAACCCATCCAACTTCTTCAACACTAGTTCTAAAACTCACTGGTCTGAGAGTACTATCAAAATGTTATGATCCTGACCCCAGAGGTCACCCAATAGGCCCTCAATCTCAACCATCACCACTGATCATATAGTCAATGACAATTGGTGGTCCTGAATTAGATGGTACTGACTGCCATGTTAAACCATTTCGGTAGCCTATCCCCAGAACATGACAACCAACCCCTTCCATATCTCAGGGAGGTGGATCGAGAGGATGCATACAGCCTCACCCAAAAGGCATGAGGATCCTTCTTAGGGGATCTTTCCAAAAATTACAGCCAACAATGATGAATGGTAGTAATCCCTCAACATGATGAGAGTGATGTCCTAATCCAACCAGGCCAGATCCTTCAGACCTGAGCACAAAATATGTCCCTTCATAGACAAAAACCGAACAACAGGGAGTAGGGTTTCACCTATGACCCCTTCGAAGAATCCCACCAACCCAATTTAGTAGAAAACAGTGAGCAAAAAAATACACCTATTCTCCTTTATTCAGACAACTGATAGACTCTCCTGTTGACATCAAAGGAAAACCTACATTAATATATGATGGAGTACCATAAGCAATATCATACACCCGCTTTCACCCATCACGTGTTTCAGCATACTCATCTAGAAAAATATGGAGAAGTTAGTCAGAAGTCCTGATGAAAATTATGGGAAGACTCAATTCCACCCCCCACAAATGAGTAATGTCAGTATCCATTGGTAGGAATGGGAGTATAGAAGCAAGCATATAAACTTAATACCTATACTAAATGGGATTATATCCCCATTCCGGTCACTAAAGTCGCCAAGAATATCTTGGAAACAATGAAAGGGAAGACACAAATCCCTGCCCATATCCTAGAGACTTTTTGATATAGCATAACAACTAAAAAAGTAGTGCCCGAGGGAAAAAACATAACTGTGTCCCCAAAAAAGGTTTGGATCATCGTCATAACACCCAAAGCATACATATACTTATTCTCTCATCAAGGATAGTCATGAAAAAAATACCCATATTTTATTGACAACTCTATTGGTAAAATACACCTGATAAAATCAGAGGTAATCATCCTATTCCAATGGCCACTCCAAAGCATGAAAAAACACCGACCCATGATAATCAATTATCCTAGAAGGTTCCAACAATCCCTCACAAGAAGTCATCTAAGAAGAAGTCTCATCAAACATGATTGGAAAATAATGATCTGATCTACAATCAGGTGTCACTTGATGCTGAAGTTTTTGAAGCCCTCAGACATTTATCTATCGTAACTCAAGATCCTACCATACCATTCCTAAATTAATTGAGAAGTAGTATTAATTATGAAGGTCCTCATCAAATATGTCACTATGAAAGAAATCTTCATGGAAAAAATCCAACCAATCTTGAGAGCCAACCTCTTGATGAGAGCCATGAAAACCCTTAGTGTGTCCAGAAGACCAAGGAGTAAGAGGATCTACCCCTTGATGTAACCCACCATGGTTGTCTTCCCCATGCAGTGATTCACTAAGAAAGTTATTTCCACAGTAGTAATGCACATAGTAAAGATAATTCTACAATTAGAAATGTAGTGATGAGATGGACCTCTTATCATGAAGCACTTAAAAACACAAGTCTAGTCCTATCAAATACCCTGTCACTGGTAGGTGAAATCATTTCTCAACTAGAATACAACCCAAGGTGACGGTCATTCGATGAACCTCTTTGGATGATCTTTCTTCCATCATAGTAGAAGAAATCCCAACCAATACCATTACTTATGGTAAAAATAATATGGAAATGTCCACTCTAATCATACCAGGTCGAGGAAAATCTAGTGAAAGATGAATAATATTTTCCAAAAATGAGAAAACAGCTAGCTAAATATGACATACCAGTCATGTTATTTTCTTTATCCACAACTCAATACAGAATTACATAGGTTTTAGTGGAAGATTTTATGCATGAAATCCACCTCAACATATGTAAAACTCTTTGTCACTTAAAAGAAAAGGTATTACCCTATGATGAGTATCAAAATCACATCAGAGTAATAGAAGGGTTGTAGTTCCAAATTCACTTGGCATCTCTCCAGGGTTCAAAACACCCAAAGATCAAGAAATAGTAAGGACCCCTTTAACACACATGTCTCGATGCATTAATGAGGTTGTGATAGATGATCATGGATACCCTATCTGGTGTTCATATCAGATGATGGGGTGAATATGGATCACTGAATTTCACTACACTCAATAACCAACAAAGCCCTCCAAAGGTGGTACTATGAAATATTCATTTCCCAATGTCATATACCACAAATGGAATCTATTCATGACAAAATATATGCTCAAATAGAATAGTCTTCGATTGACTCTCCCTGAATTCTGGTCAGAAGAGAGTGGTATTTTGAGATAATTTTTTCTCATGCATATGAGAACATTGATTAGGTGTCCCTCTTAGAGGATGTTAGTCATCATATAGCTAAAATGACAGCAATAACACAATGGTCTTCCGAAAAAAGTGACTAAAGTCTGTTCCGAATGACACAACCAACCCATGTTCGATTTTTTTGTTAAATCAAAAGAGAAGTTGTGGAAATATTAGCCATAATAGTTCAGGAGAAACCCCATCCCATTGGGATGGGGGGGGGGGGGGTTAACCCAACCATTGGGATCAACCAACTATGGTAGAAGGGTTATGAAGTTAGAATATAAATAGACCAGACCCTTATGGCTAGGGGCTTATTCACCTCAACAATCCCCTCCTCACCAAAAATCAATTTTCTCCAAATTAGGGAAGATTACATGGAATGAATGCACTCAGGTTGTCACATCCCATGATTTGGTACATTCACTTGGAATATGCATGACTGAACTCTTTGGGGATTCCCTTCAGGTCATTGTACACCAAAGAGATCCTAAGGAATCAACAAAGAAGAGCACATGGTCTCATGGAGGGTAGAGAATAAGAATAACTCATAAAGATAACGACATAATTCTTGAAGTAAATTACATGTATGTTGGCACCAAAATATGATCCTTGGGAAAAATTAGAAAAGGAACAAAAACATTTCGAAAAAGGGCCACCCTATGAAGCTCCTCCGCAAATCCTTTATCACTGCGAGGCCATGAAGACACCTGGATGTTGCCTCTATGACCACTGTGGAGGAAGTGATAGAATCCTCTACGAGTATGAGGAAATTGACAGGAGTAGAGAGCCTCTAAAACTGCTGTGGAGGAAGTAACAGACTCCTCTACGAGTATGAGGAACTTGATAGGAGTCAGGAGCCTCTATGACCACCGCAAAGGGAGTGACAGACTCCTCTGCGACTCCGAGAAACATAATGGCTTGATATCTAGTTGCAAAGTATAAATTGATTCATGGAATAACCTCATCACATCACCCCCTATTGGTACCTATAAATACCTGGATCTCTTAACTCTAATGGGGACCCTGACCTTTCACCTTTAGAATTATCAAATCACGAAGCATCTTCTAATCCACGATTCGTTGAGAAATTAATCATCTGAGGTACTTGAGCATTGCGAATCCCCTTTCCCTTTTCTCAAATTTACCCCTGATTTAACCAGGGATTCCCTTCATGATGCCTTTTTTCCATCACAAAGGAAGAAGACCCCTTTAGGTACTAAGAACTTCATGAAACACTCAGACTTCATGAAGCATCCTCCAAGCATATGTAGACTCCATGCCTAGGCTGGGTCACTATGCTTCATGAAGTACCCTCCTTAGAAAAGCTACTATACTCTACAAAGTACCAAATATTCATGAATTCCCTCTTTGTGAAGCACCAGATCTCGATGAAGCCCCTCTCTACGAGGCCTTATGCATCGCAAACCCCTCTTTTGTGTGGTCCTCCAGACAAGTAAATAGTGGTTTTTTGGTTACCCAAGTGGTGCTCCATGTTTAGATGCCCTGCCTCATGTCTCTTCCCATAGGCATGCTAACATTTATTATTCCTTCACATATCCACACTAACATGGACCCATCAATGGATCACTCCGCAACCCCGTTAATTAACGACATTTTTGGCACATTCCCTTCACCAAGGGTTAAAGTTCACTTGTTATGTAAGTCCTAGGGGTGAGGAGTGAATCCTCATCATCCGATCTGTAGGACATTAAACTACCAAGAAACCCCACATCCTCAACACATGATGTTAAACTGTTACCATTGTATGAGGGATAGGTTCGAGAGGACCAAGAAAGAGATGGGCACAAGTTCCCTCTCACTCCTCCTCTCCCTGTAATCTTTATCACCATGCACACCTTGGGAAGCCCTTGTGTATGCCCTGCCACCCATTGATAGGGTGCTCCTTGTATGACAACCATATCCTCCTCATACATCTGGACATCCTCCTTGGGCTTCCCCCTGGAGTAAGTCCCAATATTCTTCTCATGGGCCGCTAACTAGGAATAATCCCCACTCCACCTCACGCAGACATACCTTGCACGATGCAATCGTCAGGTAATTTTTTCCATCTTATTTCTCACGCCGAGCATGACTCACATGGTCCTAGAGTAAGCATAGACCATGAAATCCTATGTGGGAGGCCTTGTTTTGTAATCCCCATGCCCCTCATGACCAAAATACATGGACTTTGATCCTTTCCCCTTTTCAAGAAAGGTATGTAAGAAGCCTCTTTGAGGTTCAAGCCCATCACCCATCGGTACTAAAAACTTCACATCAATTCACCCTCATCCGGCATGATGTTAAACTTCATTTCCCTTTCGTCCTAAAAAATATTAAAATGTATGATTTCAAACTACATGTGGTTTGATCCCTATCTCCTAGACAGGTTACTTAAGAAGCCTCCCTAAGGTACAACCCCAAACATGGGTAAACTTTGGTGTCCCCTTGTTGGGACCCACATCCTTGGTCCTCCCCCTAGTGGTGTCAAACCCATTACCAAGTTGTCTCAATGCATAAATCACACACCCAATACATACTCCTCCAACCAAGAGTTTCCCTCTTGTGATGGACTGCTAACCATTCATAAGCCCCAACATGTCTTTGAGTCATTGTCCTTTGTGTACACCCTGATTCCATGCCCCACTCCTGAACTATGTGGACTTTGATCTTTTCTCTTTTTAATAAAGGTACATAGGAATACTACATGAGGTTCAAGCCTAACTCCCATGTCATATCCTGGTCTCTCCCTCGAGCCTTGGTGTTTCAGTTAGATCACGCCTTAAACTAAAGGTTCTACTTCCTTCAGATCTCATCCATGCGTCCATTCTCATGAGCCGACTCCTCATGTGACTCATCACCCCATCCCATAACTATGTATAATTTGATTCCCCACCACAGGGATATGTAAGAAACCACCTTGAGGATCAATCTCAACACCTCCACCCTCATACCGATTCTTAGTTCCATCCTCATACATTACACCTTTAGAAACTTCATCCATATACTTCCTAAATTTTATCTAGGCTTCCATATCCCAGTGAAATCATGCCATCAATATGGGATGCAACCATCTGTAATCCCCATTCATCTCATTTCTCTTTTTGGAACCCAGGCCTCTAACCATTTGTAAGCCCCAACACATATCCAGGTCATTGTCCCTTGTGTAAAACCTGATTTCTTGCTTCAAATATTTGAACTATGTTGGTTTTGATCCATATATTATATACAAGGTATGTAGGAATCATCTATGAGGTTTAATCCCAGGAAATGGTAAACCTTGGTGTTCCCCTATCTGGGGTCCACAATCTAGATCTACTCTCGGTAGTGTTCAAATAAACCCTCACGGTGTGAAATCTTCCATTTTTGGGACACACCATCCCAATTCCACCCATTTTGGGGAATTCTAACCCATATATCTGGTAAAATTTATAGGTTCTCCCTCCTTGTGATGTACCCATCTGATCTAATCTCATCGATGTTCATATTAGTCTGATCTGTCTCCACTAGACATTAAACTCACGACATACACCGTGTTAAACATGGGAAGATGAGAAAAACCTTAGAGACATGCCTCTAGCATATAATTATGTGCATTTGATGTGGGATGCATTGGGCTTCCATTCCATCAAGAAGCCCTATCATAAGGGAAAATCTAGATGTACCAGTGTTTCAGTGTTAAGACATGCCAGTGATGCTCAATGTGACTAATCCATGTACCAAAGGTTACTATCATGTCAATACCCCTTGGAATTTCCTAACAGAAGCACTGTAATTAAATAGAGTCTAAAAAGACATGGAACTAGGAAGAGTTTCATAAAGAACATCTTAATCTTTATGGGAGACCCGGAATAGGTGACAAATTCTATAGAGGAATCCATGGAAGGAGAGACCGACATCGCATCATATCATTTTGATCAAGGAGAAAACATTATTGAAGAAGTGATGAATGAAGCCCTCCTTTGGAAAGCGGGAATGAAGGGAAAAAATCAATACGTTTCCACCGATGATGCGCGCCCCGGTGGAAAGCATTGGAAGCCGAAATGGGTAACCCGACATGAAATTATTCTCCTCAATATGGAGATTAGTATTATTTGATACATCAACAGATAATCATGTCACTGGATCTAGCTATCTGGTGCTAGGTCCCTCTATGAAAATAATGGGACTGAAATGAAACTCACCAGGATTTGGGGTATTAATCATTGAGCATCCTAGTATGTGACATTGGAAGTGTGGATCTTTCTATCTAGCTATGTAATACTGAATGACGCTGGGGAACTAGGAATCTCTTTCCTACTATCTGTACTAATTACTGAATCCTACTTCTTTGTAGGACCCAAGCTATAGCCATAGTAAACCAATCACCTCCCACCTAAAGATACAAGGGAAGGGGAAACACAAATGCAGCCATCCTACATAGCTTCACCTCTTCTGCGATGACTTCTACAAACATAGAAATTGGGAACCCATGCCCCATCTCACCCTTCAAATTTATTCAAAGGAGGATGATCGATACTCTCATTAAATGGTATGAATAAGAGGGGGTCATCATGAAAAGGGACATGGCTTGTCAATATTTGGAGGCTTCTATGCCTCATTATCACCATTGCCCCCAAGGGCCGCACAGGGAGATGGTACTCCCCACTCCAACTTTAAATCATTTCAGGATCCTCTACCTAGAACACTATGACGATTCACTCCCTTATGCTAACAAAGTAAGGGGTGTCCGAGTCATCCCAACTGTGGATGCGACCATAGGACCACCAAGGAGGACTCCCACTAGGCCACATCAGCACCATCATCCAGTCCTATAGACTGAGGAGTAGGTATTCCATACCCATTCATAGTTGGCCCTATCTTGGCCAACCCGACAACAACATCGGGCACAAGATCAGGAGGATTCTTGCCAGGGGGAATCATCTTCTATGACTCCCGTGGATGGAGCCACCACTGATGTGCTTTACAAGATATCTGTTATTACAGAGTAGGGGAACCACTATGACTGAGCGGGATTGATATCCCAAACACCCTCTGGGTAGGCTAGGTCGGCTCTTCCGATCATCAGGGCAGGCGACAACCATCACAGGCCGACCCATGGAAATGGAATTCAGTACGGAGGTCCTCCCTATACCACTGCCAGCTAGAGTGGAGGTTCTCTCCACTACTGCTTTGAGTATGAAGGTCCTCCCCATACCACCACAGTTATTCTATGCAGGGGTTCTCCCCATCTTGTTGACACCCGACGCGAAGGTCCTCCTCATGCCCATGGTCTCCAGTATAGAGGTTCTCCCCATGTTTCAGGCTATCAATGCAATGGTCCTCTTTGCGCCATCACTAGACCAAGTAGAGGACCTCCCCATGGTAGCATTAACAAAAGTAGATGCCCTTCCCTCTCCAGCATTCTCAACCAAAAAGGTCCTCCCCACGCTATGTTTTACATTTTCCTAGGTACTCCCCACACCCCAGATCATCCAAGCGAAGGTTTTACCCTCTCCAACATCAACCCACATAGTGGTCCTCTCCATGTTGAAGATCTACCCTACTCTAAAGAACCATCCCAAGGTAGGGGGGTGGTTTATCATTGCCTGATAATGAACTCTGAGAAGGCTTAGATTTCAATCAAGCCTGTCCTCTTTTCATGCTCTGAAGTAGAGTGTGATTCTATGACAGAGCCTTCACCCAGATTCTCTATATCGGGGATTGAGGTAGGAACCCGATGTATTAGATTTGTCCTCCTGGAAAGCGATATGCACCAGATCCTTGAATCACTCCATAGATAGATACAGGAGGAGGAATATCTTTCTCTTTTCTGGGGTCTAACCGTATAGTCCTCCATATCATCATCAAGATCTTTCTATTCTTCAATAAGAGATCATTGAGAATTGTTCTGGGGACCGGTCGATGAAGAGCACCGACCTGATCCATCACCAATGGCCACCGCCCCTGTACGAGAAGCAATGTTTAGTACTCCTTATTACAAGGATGTGGTGATATGGTCAGAACAGTTTCCGAGAATCAGACCAAGATGTAGTGGCTTATCGGATCGCGCATCATATTCTCTACCAGCCAATCCACCATCTCAATGGTCTATATAGGTGCCATTAACGGTCCCTCAATCTCCCCCAATCGATGAGTGGGGAAACTAAGGGTTGGATCCTGAGTCAGAGTGGTTAAGTTTGTGGGAAATTCTCATGGTGGACCATTTCCCTGAGATGTTCTGGCCAATTGCAACTACAAGATTCAACATTTTGGAATCCCTCACCCAGGATAAGGTTACGCGATTCCACTAAACCTTAAGGATGATGCATTTATGTCTCTGTTGTGAGAGATTCACTTAACCCATGATCTGGGAATACTATGATGATATCATCCAGCAGTGTCTCCTGGTTGAGTTAGCTGCACTTCCCATTGCTCAACACCATGAATTGCTGGGTTATCATCGGATCCTCCTGCAATGATGTGTTTAGAGCTTTACGATGCTCTGTAGAATCATCGTGGAGGCTTCCCCATATGTACAGATCCATGGATGGGGGAAGTATGCTACCCAAAATTTTAGTCCAATCCTATCCCAACCTGGTATATTCAGTGATATCAGGGATACACCTTCAAGAACTATCGTAGTGAACATGGTAGTCCCTAAGATATACCCGAAGGGGGCATGATTTGGAGAAGATGAACAACTCGCCTAGGCAGCACAACACCCATTAGACCTTGTATATGTTGAAACTCGCCACAAAAGGATAAAACATGCCCTTAATTATCCCAATGATTCATTTACTTTGGTTCAGGATCTCAACAAGGGGAAAGCACACACTGGGATAGTCAAGCCCTCTGAACCATCTGATTCAATGTAGAAGATGGAAGAGGATCTCAAAAAGGCTGTGTTGCGCCATCAATTTACTGAATGGATAAGGATGGTTGATGATATTCTCACCAAGCGTGCTATGAAGTGGAGGCTATATTATGGTAATCCTAGACCAAGGTAGTAGGGATATGTATAAATTCCCCCCAGCGAGTTTCCTCTTGGTGTTCTCGACAACCCTGCATAGATAGATAGGGTAGAATCCAGTGTTTATGGAAAAAGACATTGATATGCATCACCAAATCCACCTGATCTACGTGACAACTAGCCTCAGGACCCAGCTCAGGTATCATCGGCCGCTCCATAGGCTCTACCAGTCACTCCTTAGTTTCCTTCAGCGACCCCATAAGTTATTCCCCTAACTCCTTGGGTAATTCTTTCAGTCGCTCCATGAGTATTTTGGCCCACTTACCACATTGAAGATCCTACCAATTCATTGATGGCCAGGGTCCCTCATTAGGACAGGAATCCTCACTAGGATGATCTAATGGATGCTCTTATTTCTTAACTAAAGGCTCTAGAAACTCATTAGGTGACAGTACACATGATGGAAAACCATATCTGTCATGGGTGGATGATATTCCAGCACCCCCAGGTTTTGAAAATCCTATCCTCTCCCCTTTTAATGGGATGAGAAATCCATTGCAATACCTGGACAACTTTATTTCAAGGTGTGGACCCATGTTGGGAACTCCAACACAACAAGAAGCTACTAAGATCTGGTATTTCATACAAACATTGGAAGGGACCATGTTTTTCTGGTACAAGCACTTACCCATTGGGTCAATAGCTGGTTGGGAGGATCTATGCAGGCTGTTTCTCTACCAGTTCAGTTCCACCACCCCGAAGAATAGTACCACCAACCTCTTCAAGTGAAAGAAAATACTAGATGAGTGAGTTGCATACTTTATCGCTAGGTGGAAGGCCCTCACATATTCCCTCGATATGCTGCTAACTTAGGAATAACTACTAACGATGTGTGTGGGGAATGTGAAAACTGAATTGGTCCCCTTTATCATCACTAAAAACATCCTAGGTGGATTTTTGTATTTCTCTAATAATGATCAACGTCTAGAGGAATAATTTTAGAAAGAAAATAAGGCATGTACCATTTCCTCCCACAGATCTCATATGAAGAGATTCCAAGGCTTAGACCACTTCTATTGCATAGATAGATGCCCAAAGATAGCTATAATTGTTACCAAAAAATCCACCTCCCCATCCTCACTGAGGGCCACTACCTCAGGCTAGCCTTTGGCTTAGAATTTATAGCCCCAAAATCGGTATCCACCTCCACATAATGCAGCACCACCACTTAGGTGATAAAATCAGGTTCCACCAACTCTCCAGGCTCCAGCTCCTCAATAGGGATATGATTCAATGGAACCTTTCAAGGATAGGAGAAACTAGAACTATTCGTTAAATGAGGCTCATGTCTTTAGCTATTTCTAGAGTGCCTTGGATTAGGGGATCCTTCGTTTTCTGAAATGTAAGATACCTGAAGAAGAAGATCTCAAAGGTCTCCTCAATTATTGTCCCTATCATCAGTTCCTAGAGAACACCCTCAAGTAATGCTATGTTTTTAAAGAATGGCTCTAAGACTAGGTTGACAACAACATAGTCAGATTGGGCCCATCCCTGGCATGAGTAGCATGTGTGTTAGTAAATCCTAATAGTGACAATGAGGGTAAATGACAGTAGGTTTCTAACCACGGGTCTCAAAAGTATGATGATTAGATAACTAGGAGGATTTTCCCCCATTTACATAGTACCATCTATGAACATTTGAATTATTTTGATCCATTATAAGTCACTATGCTAACTTTATATAATACCTATGCATCAATATCTCATCCTTCATCCTCTCAGAGGAGTAGTTTTTGATGACATAAAGGGAAGAAAAGCCACCCACCAGTAAAAAATCCATCTTGTACTCTTAGAGACTTCATGCCCCTAGAGATGGGGATTTCCCTCATAATTCCCCCAAAAATGGATGACTCTTCAAGAAATGATCAGGAGTATGCCTCAGTGAACATTTTTGAGTTAGTGGGCCTATACATAGTTCCTAAGGATGAGGAACATTAGGAATACCCTTCTATTGTCACTAGTCAACGCCAGTACTGATGAAACCGTGGGTATGTGAATTGTCAAAATGCATTGGCCAGTGCTACTAGCCAATCCATGCATGCCACAGAGACCAGATAGTAGGCTCAGTGTAGAGCTCAACATGCACAACCATATTATCTTGTTTCGTTAGACTCTCTCCCACAATCGTTCGTATTGATTAATCAGGTTGAGTCACCACAACCATGCTAGGAACAACCACTTTCATTTGTGGATAGATTTCTTCCATATGACCGTCATCCGATGGTCACTCTACACTATTTGACTAGTGACTAGCGGGACATTCCCAACACTATCTAGGATCCATCAGTTTGACTAGTAGTGCCCGTCATACCTACTGCCACTGAGATACCTCCTGAAAATAGAAAAGCGTGTTTGGCATTAAAGTATGTTGTGCTCAAGAACCCTTCCAGTATTCTTGTGATTCTCTCAATCCTCAAGGATCTTCACCTGTTAGTAGACATGCCTGAATCTCTTGTAGAGTAATTAAGAATATGCCTCCAGTTTGAGATAGAGGTCACAGCCACGGAGGCCTTCCCTTCCGAGGAAGTCGAGCATGTAGAGTGTCAGGACATCATCTCATTCTCGGGTGAAGATTAAGGTTCTCCCATATAGGGGCACATTATCCTACTGAACATCACTATATAGTTCAATGGAATAGAGGTTAGCCACTGTCTCGTCGACATAGGTTCTAAGATCAATATTATCCCAAACCGGATGCTCCGCATGCCGAGACTATTTGAAACAGACCCGAATCCCTCTGATATGAAGATTCAAGGTTATGGAAGGACAGAGCAGACACTTGTTGGAAAATCTTTTTGAAGACCCAATTAGGTGGCCTAATTTATAGCACAGAGTTCATAATTGTCGTGCATGACACCGCTTACAATGTGTTGATGGGTATACCATGGCTCCACCTACATGCAGAAATCTTTTCATCATATCACCAATGCCTTAAGTACTCCCTCAATATTTGAGTGGGCATGCTCCAAGGTGATTCATCTCCCTTTGCTTCTTGTGAATCCCACTACTTAGATGCTAACTAATATAAGTGAAAAGGCTATCAGGTTCATACCAATGGGTTTGAGCATGCTATTGCTACGACCGATTCATAGACATACTTAGACGATGACTTCATTCTCCCAACTCACCGATTAGAGTCCATGACCTCGAACCCAGGGAACTACTTTGTCATATATAGGAGGAGAATAAGGCACATTACTAAGAGCAGGGAATGTCAATAGATCACTTTTTACTCTTACATGAATAAAGATCAAATGATTCCAGATCCCCTTACCCCTGTAAGGTATCAAGATGTTCGCCCCATAGTAATAGAAGTATGCCATACTTGATTGTTCTGCCATGCTGGATTGAACTGACTCAAGCCAACATGCCACTACTACTTTGATATTATCAACTGTTTCCCCATGGGTCGAAGGCCTGATGGGATCATATTAACAACTTTTGTTTCCATGGTTTCAGCAGTGCGAGAGCCCTCCATTGAATATTCCAATACCACTTAGGCTAGAACTAACATTCCGTTAGGGTCATACAAATCAAAATAATTTCCCATAACAATGATCCTATAATCGTAGATGATAAAGTGGATTTGGAGGATGACCCTCCTGTATTTTAAGAGGATATATCCACCACCATTGATGACTTGGTATAGGTGAACCTCGACACCGAGATGGATCTGAATCCAATGCTGATAAATGCAGCTACACCTACAGAAGAGTAGCAACAATATGTGGATTTCCTGAAACAAAATCAAGATGTATTTTCCTAGAGCTATGGAGAGATTCCAGTACTAGAACCTCAGGTATTTTTCCAATATCTTGGTCTCCTAATAAATCATCATGGGTTCAAACAGGCTTCCAAAAGATTATACCCTTCTCGTAGTGCCATGGTTGATGCCGAAGTTGATAAGCTCATTAAATCCAACTTTTTCAAAGAGGTCCAATAACCGAGATGGTTAGCCAACATTTTTCCCATTCAAAAGAAGAACATGCATATCAAAGTATGCATCAAATTCTGGGATCTCAACCATCACTTTCTGAAGGATGATTTTCCCCTTCTAGTGATAGAACTATTGATTGACACCACCACTGGGTTCTAGGATCTATCCTTCATGGATGGTTATTTTGGATATAATCAAATCTGAATGGCCCCCAAGGATTAAGAATCCACTACCTTCAGAGCACTTCAAGGTACCTTCTACTACTTGGTAATTCCTTTAATTCTAAAGAATGTGGGATCCACCTATTAACATTTCATACACCACATATTCAAACCGATTCCCAGTACATTGGTGTAATTCTACATGGATGATTTGGTGGTCAAATACCTCTAGCTTCAAGACCATCTTAAAGATCTTGAGAAAGTGTTCAGCTTCCTCTACTCATGTTATCTGAAGATGAACCCAATTAAGTGTGCCTTCAAGGTTACCTATGGTAATTTTATCAACTTCATCATTAGGTATAGAGGTATCGAGATTGATCCAGAGAAGATCAATGCTATAACCTAGATTCCTCCTATGAGAAACCTTTGAGAGATCTGAGGTTTTCAAGGCCACTTAGCCTAAATACTCTGATACATCGAAAATCAAGCTATAAAGTGTAATCCCTTTTCCCAGTTCAAAAATAAAGGTGCCAAGTACTAGTGGTATGAAGAGTGTTAGGCCTCCTATGAGGAGATCAAGAAGTACCTACTATAACCTCTAGTTCTGATGCCACCCATTTTTGGAAAGCCGCTGGTCCTCTATGTGACCACCCTGGAATGATATCTTGGTGCTCTTCTTGTCCAGAAGAATAACTAGGAAATAGAGAACAATTCATAATATCTCATATGCATGCTCCTCAATACAGAGACCATATATTCTTCTATTGAGAAAAGCTATCTCGCACTAGTATTTGTAGTGCAGAAGCTGCAACATTACTTGAAACATCATGAGATACAGCTGGCATCCCATACAAATCTACTGAAGTACATTCTGAACTACCCCATTTTGAAAAGTTGTCTATATCGGTGGGTAGTGATTATTCAAAGGTATGACACTAGGTTTATCCCCTAAAAGGATATTAAGGGGTAGGAACTAGAAGAATTCCCTATCACCCATCCGACCCCCTCAGAGTATTATCCAGATCATGATTTCCCAGATGAGGCAATCCTCTTGGTGTATCAAGTGATTCCATGTTGGAAAATGAATTTCTATGGTGCTTCTCAAAGCCCTAATGGAAGGAGACCCAATGATCCTAGGATTAATAAGGTAGTCTAGGGAATTGTATTCACTACACCTACATAGGCTATTTTCTCTATACATTCCTATTTTCAGAAGGCTACACCAATAATGAGGCAAAGTATCAAGCCCTTATCATTGGAATTGATCTAGCCCTCAATATTAATGTTACCCACCTACATATGAAGGGGGACTTTAAAGTGGTCATCAAATAGATCAATGATGACTATATTTTTAAGAAGCCAGATCTCATACCCTTACTACAACACACTCACCAGCTGATGGCCCAATTCCTTTCTCTACCTGAAGTTGCTCATATTCCTCGATCACAGAATAGTCGAGCTGATGCCTTGAATAGCCTTGCTACACCCCTTTCAGAGCTTGACAAGGATGAGTTGATTATCCATGTGGTGCATCGAATAATAATTTCTCATGTCACCCTAGATGATGGAGATAACTAATAGGTAATTCATCTCACCACCGATGCATCCACATCAGGACCCTCGGCTCCCCCTATCATATTACTATAAGTAACCCCTAGTTGGAAAACTCCCTTTATCCAGTATCTCTAGCATGATAATCTCCCATTATACTGATCCTAACATGAGTGTTTGTCAGCATGTAGTGAAATTCACCCTCCAGAGTAGTCCCAGTCTTGAACAAATCCTCTACAAATGTGGGTTTGATGGAATTCTCCTCTGATACATTCAAGGAGACAAAATTCCCCAGGTCATGTAGGAAGTTCATGTGGGTTCCTATAGAGCTCATCAGGAAGGGAAAAAACTCTCTAATCAGATTCGAAGGTTGGGATATTTTTGGCCCACCATGATCCATGATTGCATTGAGTTTTCCAAGAGGTTCCATGTGTTCCAAATCCATGCTAATTTTGTGCATTGGCCTCTAGAGCCTCTCCATACTACCAAGTACTCTTGTCCCTTTGCAGTCTGGAGGTTTGATGTTGTGTGACCATATCCACTGGTGATAGCTCTCTAGTGTAGGTTTATCCTGACCACTACAGATTTCTTTTCCAAGGGGGATAGAAGGTTACTATCAGGGAATTCAAGGCCCATTCCATCGTGGATTTTTTGGGCTCCAATATCATCCACTAATTCAGAGTCCCTCACTCCACCCTCACCAATAACCACACCAACTTCTGGGAAATCAAGGTGAAGAAATTTTATGCCAAGTACGAAATCTGTTCTAATCATACCTCTCACTATCATACACAAGAAAATGGGAACAATGAGGCATTAAAAAAAACCTCTCTAACATATTGAAGAAGATGGTCGGTCAGGACAAGAAGAGTTGGTTAGACAAGCTCCCCAACGCTTAATGGGATTACCAGACAATGAATCATAATTCCACTCAGGTGACTTCATATTCCCTAGTGTATAGATTAGAGGTAGTCCTATCCATAAAGATTCTGTTACCATCACTTTGCATATCCGTATACATTCATCATACATCAGAAATAGTAGTAGAAGTCTGCATGTCTGAATTTGAAGTTATTGATGAGAATAAGCTTCATGGCTTGCAAAATCTGAAGAGTCATCAGAACAAGATATAAAAAGATTTTAATAAGAAGTTTAATTCCATAAAGGTGAAAAGGTATTGGCCCTGAGAACACCAATGATTCCTAGTAAGAATCCACCATAGTTAGAGCCCAAATAGAAGGACCTTATATCATTCACAAGGTTTACCCCAATGGTGCGTACTCTCTGGTTACTGTGGATGGTAAGAGTGTCACTCCTCCCACTAATTATAAATTACTCAAGTAGTACATAACATGAGAAGATATATTTCATCCCATAAGACATTAAAGTATATACAATCTGAGCTCTATGACCATAAACTAAGATCCCTTTCATCCTGCATGACGATAAACTATAAGAGGAAAACACACTTCATGGTCCAAGATCTACGACCTTAAACTAAGATCCATTTTTTCCCTTAAGATATTAAAATGTATACGGTTTGAGATCTAAAATCTTAAACTAAGATCTCTTTAATTCTACATGACGATAAACTACAATCGGTAAACACACTTCATGGTTCATGCTCTACGGCCATAAGCTAAGATCCCTTTCCACCCGTAATACATTAAAATGTATACGGTCTGAGATCTACAACCTTAAACTAAGATACCTTTCATCCCACATGATGATAAACTACAAGAGGTAAACACACTTAGTGGTTCAAGCTCTATGACCTTAAACTAAGATCCCTTTCTTCTTGAAAGATGTTAAACTGTATACTGTCTGAGCTCTACGACCTTAAACTAAGATCTCTTTGATCTTGCATGATGATTAACTATAAGCGGGAAAAAAAATTCATGATCTAAGATCTAAGACCATAACATAATATCCCTTTAATCCTAAAATATGTTATAATGTATATATTTTGAGCTCTATGACCCTAAACTATGACCCCTTTCGTCCTGCATGATGATAAACTTCAAGCGGTAAACACACTTCATGGCCCGAGCTCTACGACCTTAAACGAAGATCCATTTCATCCCAAAAGATGTTAAAATATATCTGGTATGAGCTCTATGATGTTAAAATAATATCCCTTTAATCCTACATGATGATAAACTGCAAGCAGTAAAAAAACTTCATGGTCCGAGCTCTACATACTTAAACTAATATATCTTTCATCCTTACTGAAAGACGTTAAACTGCACAGGTACCACCATGCTTTAGGCATGCCCCTCATTTGGGTCTCCATCACCTTTCACATTTGAAAGGTCCCCCAAGTGGATTTTCCTTATGCCACCTTGGATCACCTACAATTCTGGGCCAACTTCCTAAAAGATCTTGAATGATGTATGACACATGTCCTGCATTGCGAATATGGTCAGCAACCAACCATCACTTGTTTGTTCCCATTCCCGGTTACACAATATGGGTGTTATATTGTGAACATGTTTAGTATTTATCCTCAATAATTATCACCATCCCCACAATCTTCAAAATATTGGGCACGATGATTCACCCTTTTCTTCCCTTCTGTCACACGCACATGACATTAAACTGGGCATCTATGGTCCAAGCTCTACGACCATAAACTAAGATATTTTATGTCCTTTTCACATGAATTTAAATTTCATGAAATTTAAAGAACTACATATGGGTTGATTCCCATCCTTATGAGATACGTAGTGACACCCAGACTTTTCTTCCATGGCCCCGCCTTAGGCCCCTCGATGTTTTCAGCCTCTTGGATGAAGTTATATCTTGGGATTGTATGGTGTGGTATGAACTCTGCTGTCCCTATTCATGTCAGGTTAACTTTTCCACACCACAAACATCCCTTTGAGACACCCTTTCACATTTTTACTTACCACATGATGTTAAACTGCATGGCATTTCAGAACAATGTGTGTCTCGATTCATTCCCTTGCAGGATATGTAGGAACGCCCAGATATTTTGTATTTGGGTCCATCTCAACAAATCTCTCCATCCCCTTGGTTTCCCTTCATTGGGGTTTATCTCTCTTAGAGGCCCTTATATGGTGTGGTGTGGAATTCATTGGTCCCCATTTAAATCGTGTTTACAATAGCCTCACCATGTTCCCCTCCCTCTAGAACATCCTCATTTCCTTCACGTCCTTAACACATGATGTTAAAATTCACGGAATTCAAGAAATACATATGGATTGATTCATGCCCTTTAAGGATACGTAGGAACTCACATACATTTTTCTTTAGGTCCATCCCCAAGTTCCCCATTTTTAGTCTCATGGCCTAAAATTCATTTTAGAATCATGTGGTGTGACACAGACTTCTATGGTCCCTATTCACATTGGGTTTACAATAGCTGCACTATGTTAATCCCTTAGGAATACCTCCTCTTAATTTTCATCATTACCCCATGATATTAAACTACATGTCTCTCTAGAACTACATATGGATTGATTCCTACCCACGCAGGATACGTAAGAATGCCAAATCATTTTGTTGAGTCCAGACTAGGCTTGACAAATTATCTATTTTGTTTTCCCCCTCGAACATGATTCTTATGGGATTATGTGGTGAGGCATATAGACTTCTTTAGTCCTCAATCACGTTAGGTTTACAATAGTCGCACCATGTACTCCCCCCTAGGGGATTTTCCCTTTCACCTTCATCCTTACCACATGATGTTAAACTACATGGAATTCCATAACTACATGTGTCTTGATTCCCATCCATATGTGATATGTAAGAACGGCCAAACATTTTATTCTAGGTTCCATCCCCAGGTTCATCAACCCATTTCCCACCCTTCTTATCTGGACTTTTCAACCTCTATTATGCCTCATTAATGTGCTCAGATGCATTATGGTTTAGGACTTAGAGTGTTGGGTTCTTCATGGACATTCTTTCATCCATTTCCATGCTTCATGTGCCCCTTTATTTGGGTTTCCATTACCTTTCACATCCAAAAGGACCCCCAAACAGTATGGATTCTCAGATTTAAGGCTCACCCACCATTTCAGGCCAATGTACTAGAATATTTCAAACAACATTTTGAGATAGGTTCCATATTTCAAATTTGGTCAAAGGCCGACCCTTGGGTGTTTGTTCCCATTTCAAGACATATGATTTGGATGTTGTGATTCGAGCATGGTCAACAGATATCCTCCATAATTATGCCAAACCCCTTTTCCACTTAAATATCAGTCTCATGATTCACATACCATTCCATCTTATCATGTTTAGACAGAACATTGACACCCTCAGTGTTATTTCTCTGTGCATATTTTCATACTGAGAGGACGAACCACAGTCATGGGGTCATCATTAACTCTGCACCTTCTTCCCCTACCATGTGCTTCCATGTGTTGTAAAGATATTATCCTCCATTGTTTCCCACACCAAGCATGGATCATGTGGGATTAGGTATTTGGGTAAGGTTTGTTCCTACATGGAAGAGTAACACTTCCTTTTGGTCCGAACTCTATGACCTTAAACCAGGAGCTCTGGTTCCCTAGTCCAGGCATCATGACATTAAACTGAGTGAATTATCTTGTAAATTTGTAACTTGATTTAGACTATTCTATCCCTATTCACATCGGGTTGATTTATGGAACCACCTCACATATTTTCACTTCAGGAATCTTCCCCTTTTGGTCTGAACTCTATGACCTTTAGACTAAGACTTCCAGTTTCCTAGTTCGCATGACATTAAACTTCTTAATAGCTAGGATTTTCCTTTCCATAGAGGATATTGTTCTTTTTAGTATTAAAAATAAACCATACCATCCTCAATAATGACGTGAATATTGATTCTTACCATCACAAGATATGTAGAGATGCTCGAGAACTTCGCCTTGGTCCCAACCACAAGTTCATTAACCCTTACAGTTCATCATCCCTAATTACATTCCAAATATTATGACCCTAAATTGGGATTCCCATGTTTGTGTAACACAACTTTAAACTATTGAACAGGGTCTAAGAAGTATGACCATAAATTATGTGAAACATCCAGGTCATATGATGTTAACCTATTATGTATATCATCCTCACCATATGACTCTAAACTAAACATTTATCATCCTCATTTTCATGATGTAAAACTATAATGAATTCTTTTACCTCACTAGAGAAGTCATTTTTAGAGAAGTTTTGATCTTAATTCAGACCGATATGATCTCCCAATATACTTTCTTCATGGTGGCATAATTTCAAGAGTGTTGGACTTTATTTGAACAACCCATCATTGTATCACCATGCTTTGCATGCCCTCTATCTCAGATCCTCATTACCTTTCACATTTGAAGGAACCCCCTAATGGTTAGGATGCTTGGCCTTAAGGCTTGCCTACCATCCTGGGTCAATGTTCCAGAGGACATCAGATGAAACTTTGTGTTTGGACCTGTGTTTTCGAATATGGTTAGTGGCTAGCCCTCGTTTTCTTGTTCTCATTTTAGGATAACGCGAGGTGGATGATGTGTTTTGAATTCGGTCAATAGTTATCCTCCATCATCATTCCACCCTCATTGTGTTCCAAATTTTGGGTATCATAGTTCACACTTTCCATTCCCATTCGTTCAAATTTATTCCAACTCCCTTAGAATTATCCTGCTAGTACACTAGAGCATGTTGGTAAAGGGTAATCTAGCTATTTTGAGAACTCTATTCTTTAACTACATCTACCTTATTTCCTATCAGAAACTCAGAGTGTTCATTTATACCCTGATGTCTAGTGATTGGTTGGAAATCTTGTATTCAAGGTAAATAATTATGTGTTCATCCCTTGTTTCTCACATCGGGCACAATCCACGTGATATTAGGGATTGATCGTTGGTTATTTCATAGTTACGATTGAGATGCAGTAATAAAAGTAGATAACAATAACCATTCACATTACCAAAATAAGAAATAAATCATGAAAGTATGTTTGTGAGTTCATGAGAATTACAACCCCTATGGATTGAACCCTATGATAGATGGGTTGACATCTTTAATGAAGCATCCCATCTCTACCACCATCTAGCTTATAGCCTCCAGAATTTTCTATCACCTGCCAAGCTCCCTCTATTCTTCATTGGCTATGGGGCATAGTTCACCGAATCTGATCCATACCCAATCCTTATCATCTCAGATGTTAACCAATTTCTTCGGATTCTCACCTCATCTACTCCTTGGCCTCTATCAACTATGGATTTAATCATAATATGAGTTCTGATTGTGCATCTATTAAAGTTGAATGTTTATTCATTTGTGTCCTCAATCATTGGATCTATTTCTCAACCTTTTGAAGTCTCTTAGTGTTGATAGACTTCCTCTATTTCCAGCCAACACCGAGGCCAAAATCATATTCCCATATTTTCTATATCATGTAATCTTTAATGACCATATGATGATGTCAGGAATACACTCCAACATTGCATAGTTCACATAGCTAGGAATGAAGCATCCCCATATGGATTACCCGCTCTGCTTGTGGGGTGTCCTTGATGAAGCGCTTGATTAGTTTCCATGACCGGAGATGGATAACCTTTCTATCCTCATCATCGGAATCAGTCTTGTCCAACTCTCCTGGATCAATAGGTTCATATTCTAGGAATGCCTCCAGGTGTTAGTTAGTAGAGACTACCTCTGGTGTCCTGTCAGATAGGCTGGGGTCTATATCGTGCAGTTGGTCTCATCACTGGATTCTACCTCAATAATCATTGGTTCCATCCCTCTAGTCACCCTAACCGTGGTCATAACTACCATGACTTGTTTTGATTGGGCATCCAATTCCACGACAATCAGCATTCTCCTCAGGAGATGGGCACCGAGATCCCCAACCACCCTCCCCTGTATGACCCATGCTATTTAAAGAATTGTTCACATAGAAATACACAAATATTAGTTGGCCTGGTTTGATGGAAAATAGTATGGATTTTGTGAGGGAGAGGAAATACAAAGACCAAATAGTTGGACTCTCTCTCAAGTCACTATCTTTGTAATCCTAGGACCTTCCCCCTTGTATATGGTTGGAAGATCCAAAGGTTTCATAAGGGTCACCCTGGTTATTTCAACCCTGCTGGATTTTGCGCTCCCCATCACCCCAGGGACAGACCCCAAAGCTACATCCACTATCATGCATGAATGGGTTCTTCATATAAGGTTATCCTATATAGAAAAAATGCCAGTTGAGAAATTCTAGAAGACCTAAGTAAGTGTCACAATAGAATGGTATGGGGTTTACCTCAAGATTCTTGGTAAACTCTTCTAGCTCCAAAGTTGCAACCACACCTTCCTCCAGAGGTCTCCCTCTGTTAGAATCTTCTCCTTAAGAGGACCCCTTGTATTATTCAGGAAAAGGTAAATATTCCCTTAGCTCAACAACGGATAGTTGGGGTTGGATTATTTGATAAAGTAGTACATTCACCCAGTCCTCCATTGGACATGGGGTGCCCCAAGAATGCATTAAATACTCCAACTCGACGATGTATTTCTCCCCTTATTCCTAAGACACTAGAGAGCTAGCCTTGGCATGGCCTGTCTCTGATAGGTCCATCCCAAGATGGTTGAGGCGGTTCGATATCTGGGATGGACTGAGAAATTACCTGTTGACTTACCAGTTGTCCCAAGCCTTTAGAAAAATAATATCCTCAGGCATGTCTATCTAAAGAATCCACTTACAAGAATCTTGAGTAAATATCCTATGGAACCCCCTTGGTGACCTCCCTTCATACCGGCTCTTCTCATCTGGGATCGTCACCACCGCTACCGCTTACCTCATGCTTGGTGTAGGCCCTAAAGTTGTTTGACTTGTCACTATCGCAACCGCACCATCATGGTGTGTTCTTTCCATTTTCTGACCCCGACCTCGAGGTTGAGGAGGAACCCCATCATCAGCATGGACGATTTGTCACTTCAACAGTTTCCCCGGGTAAGCTGCCTCCCATCTCTTGGCATATTCCTCGACTAGCCCATAGATAGTTGTGGGTGGAGGTAACTCATTCTTCATTTTTCTATACTCCCATATAAACATGAGCCACATATGCCTCATCAAACACAAATGATCCTTATGGCGTACCCCTTGATAGAATTTTGAGGTCAATCTATGCATGCATCAGAACTACCTCAAAAATCGGTGCGGGGTATATGGCTCACAGATGGGCTCGTGGTCAACCCATGACACTATAAATCTTCCACTGAAGGCCATGAGATAGGACCTACGCTCCTCAGTTCCCTATAAATTGTTAGTGAATACCCCTATTGGTAGCGTAAATGGATGGAAGATGAATTCATATTCCTTCCAGACTCTGTTGAGCACCATCGGTGGAGTCAGCTTGACCAGAAAGCTCCCCACCGCATTCAAGATGGCTTGTCAGACGTCTGGAATGGGGGGAGAAATGGGGTTTAAATATTCATTGACACCCAGGTGTGACACTATCCATACATAGAAAAAATGGAGTGGTCCGTACACCCTTTGTGGCTTTTTCCCCTCACTGATGTGCCACAACCCAATGTACAGCTTCGCCAGCACCGGGATCCCTAGGTTGATGAATTGCCCCATATCTATAATGGACTCCGTGATGAATATTATCATTTATATTACCATGTTCATATCCCAAAATGGTAGCATCCATCCACAAATTAGTTTAGATATAAATCCATCTAACCTGACCACAGGTTGCTGATCAGTGTTGACATTGTATCCCCACAGCTTCTATTGGTTGTACAATAGGATTCGTTAGTAGGAATTTTATTTTCTAAAATGATCTCCATTAGGATTGGTGGGAGACCTTACTAGTAGCTTATTAGGTTTCTCATCCCCTTTAGTGGCATTATTTAGTGGAAAGTCTATTAAACATCCAAACCACATCCTGAAATGGATGTCCCTCACCAATTATTTGTCACTACCCGACACCAAGTCCATAAGTGCCTTTTCCAACCATGGAATCTGCTCTGGATCCTCCCATGTGTTCTCTATAGGGAGGAGCTCATCATACATCACCACCAAAATGGAAATCCCTAAGATCTTATGGAGATCCCAGAGACCGATGTCGACATCCCCATGATGAAGATGGAATGTGTTGGTCCTCGAAGACCTCCTACTTAGCATCTCTGGAATCATGTGTTTCTATTGGTAGATATGGAATTGGGAATCAAATTAAACTTCATACATGCCTACCCACTTTATCTCCACCCCAAATTCCTCACAGGATGCACAACCACAATAGGCCCAGACCCAATCATCCATGAAGTTTCCTCCCTGGTGTAGGTCCCAATAATCAATCCACCCCTTCTCTGGTTTCCCAAAGGCTACCTTGAGGATAGTGTGGTATTGTGGGGGAGATACCTCTGGATTTAGAACCTTTACATCAACATTATTGACATGGTTGTATAGGAATTACGCTTTGACAGGCATGTGGTATTCCCATGAATGACCATCGTTAGCGTTGAACCACATGGGCTGACATGGCATACTCTTGAACCAGTAAACTGGTTGATCCCTACTTTCTGTAGGGATGAGAACAACATTCCTCAAACCAAATCCATATAGTGTTAGTCTCTTATAGAGGGGGTAATTATTTTTTCCTTCCTATAGTAACACCACCAAGGACTCATGATCAGAATGGCTACATACATATTCTCCGACCCTTATATTTCCTACCATCTCTTCCCTTCGAGAAGCATCTTCAAGGACCTCCTGAGCAGCTTCTTGGTTGTCCATTCCATCTTAAAGATTTTGGTATTTTCCTTTCATGACCACATAGATCGATCACATAGACATATTGTAGAGAACAATCACAAATATACCTCACAAATCATGTTCACAAAATCAAGACTCACAAAGTACACAATCCCAGAGCCCAAGGACTCATTGCATGGCGCATATCCAAAGCGGATCGCAAAGACTAACTACTCATAAAGAGACTTCACAATGTTCTAGAGCATCACAAATTGAGAGCTCAAAATTTGAGTTGACAAGGAGATATTTAGACAAAATAGGGGTTTCAAACTCTATTTATAGGTTACGACCCCTGAGCTTCACATCACTCTTTGCCGAGACACACTTCATGGAACCCTCAAACTGAGCTCTGACTACCCACATCGCGACTCCGCTTTGCGATCTACCTCATTTTGGTGATCTACCCTCAGAATCTGAACCTTGTTTTCACCTCGGCTCCCATTCTGATGGGGGGGGGGGAATTGCTGGTGCTAAAATCTGATCCTTGGAAAAAATAATCAATGGAACAAAAACATTTACAAAAAGAGACACCCTATGAAGCTCCTCCGTAAAGCCTCCATCACCAAAAAGTCATGAATCCACCTAGATGTCTCTTATGTGATCTCCATATAGGAAATGATAAAATCCTCTATGAGTCTGAGGAACTTGAAGGGAGTCAAGATCCTCTACGACTGCCACCAAGGAAGTGACAGACTCCTCTGTGAGTCTGAGGAACCTGACGGGAGTCGAGAGCCTCTGCGACCACCATAGATGGAGTGACAGAATCCTATGTAGATTAGATAAACTTGATGGATCAACCTATAGTTGTGTATTTAAAATTGCTTTGTGGAACACCCTCAGCACATCACCCCCCTTGGAGCCTATAAATACCTAGCTCTCCTCACTCCAAAGGGGACTCTAACCATTCGCCTTCTAAATTCTCGAATCATGAAGAATCTTAAACTCTACAATTCATTTAGAAATGAATATTTTGAGGTACATGAGCATTGATAATCTCCTTTCCCTTTTTCCAAATTTATCCCTGCTTCAAGAATTGATTCCCTTCATGAAGCCTTTTGGCCATCACAAAGGAAGAATACCCCTTTGGGTACTAGGAACTTCATGAAACACTCAGTCTTCATGAAGAATTCTCCAAGAATATGTAGACTTCATACCTAGGATGCTTCACTATGCTTCATGAAGTACCCTACTTCACGAAGCTCCATTACTTCTTGAAGAACCATAGTTTTGCAAAGCCCCTCTTTGCGAAGCACTATAGCTCCATGAAGCCCCTCTCTATGAGGCATTCTTCTTCACAAACCCCTGTTCCGAATGTCCCTCTAGGAAAGTATGTAGTGGTTTTAGGGTTCCCCAAGTAGTGATCTATGTTTTGTTTCCCTGCCTCATGATTCTTCGCATAGGCATGCTAACCGATATTGCACATTTTCATATCCATGATAACGTGGGTCCCTCAATGGATCACTCCAAAACCCCATTAACTAACAGAATTTTTGGTGCATTCCATTTACCAAGGATTAAAGTTCACTAGTTAGGTAAGTACTAGGGGTGAGAAGTGAATCCTCATCATTTGAGCTGTAGGATGTTAAACTGCCAAGAAACACCATGTCCTCAACACATGACATTAAATTGTGACCACCACATAAGTGACAAGTTCCAAAGGACCAAGAAGGGGATGGTAACTAGCAACCTCTCACTCCTCCTCTCCCTCTAACCTTTTTCACCATGCGCACCTTAGAAATCCCTTTCGTAATCTCCAAATCCCCTTAATAGGGTGGTCCTTGTATAACGGCCATATACTCCTCGAACATCCGGACATCCTCCTCGGGCTTCCCTCCTGGAGTAAGTACCAAACTTATTTTAATGGGATGATAACTGTGGATAACCCCCACTCCACCTCTCATGGATGCACTTTACACAACACAATCATTAGTTCTTTTGTTGCCTCTTATTTCTCACACCGAGCATGAATTGTGTGGGCTTAGAGTAAGCATCGAAGACAAAATCTGATGTGGGGTGACTTAGTTTGTAAGCCCTATTCCCATATTGACTAAACTATGTGGACTTTTATCCATTCCCCTTTTCAAGAAATGTACATAGGAAGCCTCTTTGAGGTTCAATTCCATCACCCATCTGTCTAGACCACTTCACGTCAGTTCACCCTTATCCCGTATGATGTTAAACTATATTCCCCTTTCATCCCACATGATGTTAAACTATATGCTTTCAAAATATGTGGGTTTTGATCCCTGTATCCTATATAGGGTATGTAGTAATCCTCCACAAGGTTCAACCCCAAACACTGGTAAACTTTGGTGTCCCTTTGTTGGGACCCATATCCTTGGTCCTCTCCCTAGTGGTGTCAGACCCATTCCCGGGCTGTCTCACTGCATAAGTCCTATACCCAATCTACACTCCCCAACCAATATTGTCCCTCTTATTAAGGGATTCTAACCATGCATAAGCCTCAACTTGTCTCTAGGTCATTTTCCTCTATGTGTACCCCGATTCCTTGCCCCACTCCTGAACTATGTGGAATTTGATATTTTCCCTTTTTATGAAAGGTACGTAGGAAGAATCCATGAGGTTCAAGCCCATATCCCATATCCCATCCTAGTCTCTCCCTCGAGACTTTGTGTTTTGGGAAGATCGTTCCTTAACCTAAAGGTTCTACTTCCATCGGGTCTCATCCATGCGTCCATTCTCATGAGTTGCCTCCTCAGGTTACTCATAGTCCCTTACCAGAAATATATAATCTTTGATTCCCCACCACAGGGATACATAGGAAACCTCCATGAGGTTTAATCCCAACACCACCACCCTCATAAAAATTCTCAGTTCCATCCCCATACATTCAACCTTTCAACACATCATTCATATCCATCCTAATTTTTACTCGATCCACCACATCCCAGTGAAATCATGCCATCCATACAGGAAACTAACCATGCATAATCTCTATTCATCCCATTTCTCTTTGTGGAGCCCGAGCCTCTAACCATGAGCAAGACCCAACACATCTCAAGGTCATTTTCCCTTATGTACACCCCAATTTTATGCTTCAATTATTCAAACTATATGGGTTTTGATCCTTGTATTCTATACAAGGTATGTAGGAATCCTCCATGAGGTTCAATCCCAGCCAATGTTAAACCTTGTTGTTCCCCTCTATAGGGTCCACCATCCTGATCTACCCTCAGTGGTGTTCAGATCAACCCCCACGGTGCAACATATTACCTTTTTGGGATACACCACCCTAGGTCCGCCCCTTTTTGGGGCATTCTAACCCATCTATCTAGTAAAATTTCTAGGTGCTCCCTCATCGGGATTTACCCATCTGATCCACTATCATTAGGGTTCTAACCAGTTTAATACATCTCCAATATATGTTAAACTCTCAACATAACCCGTTTTAAACATGGTAAACTGAGGAAAACCTCTTAGATATTCCTACAGTATATAATTACCCGCATTTGATGTGGGATGCCTCAGGCTTTCACACCACTGAGAATCCATATCATAAGGGAAAATCCAGATGTACCACTGTTTCAGTGTCCAAATATGCTAGAAATTCTCAACGTGATAACTCTCCTGACTGAAGGTTGCTTCCATATCAAGACCCCTTGGAATTTCCTGACAGGAGTTGTGTAATTAACCAGAATCCACAATGATATGGCTCTAAGAATATTTTAAAGAACAAAGTATTAATATTTAAGAGAAACCCAGACTAGGAGAAAAATTCTGTAGAGGAATCCACGAAAGGAGAGATCGACATCCCATCATCCCATTTTGATCAAGGATAAAAAATGACCGAAGAAGCGATGAATGTCACCCGCCTTTAGAAATTGGGAATGCTGGGAAACAATCAGCACGTTGCTAATGATGACACATGCCCCAATGGAAAGTGTTGGAAATAGTGTCCATGAATGTCAACGATGCTGTCACTAAAAATCCTCCAAAACATGAGATCGATTCAGAGGATTCTGGAGAGGATGTTCCTATTGATGAGGTGTACCACAATGAAACGAATTTAGGAGGTGTGCATACCCAAAACCTAAGGCTTGTCCAACATTTTGGAATCCCATAAAATAATTCACCTCTACCTATTTGAAAGGCACATAATAGGGGAAATGATAAGGGTTATACTATGACTTACCCTCCCCTACAAAGAGGGTCAATACCTTTCCCTAGAGGAAATATTTCCCCAGCATGAAGAGGAGATGATATAATTTATAAGAATCAATACATAATTACTTTGAGGTAGCCTCCCTACTAGGTGTGTTTTGAAAACAAATCCTCAACCTGCACTTCCAGTTGACGTACCTCAATAATGAGAGTTTTTCATGGAAACTGAAGCAGACCTAGAACATCCGCTCAATGTGGGATACCAACCACCAATATATTTGGATTCTGTAGTAGTATATCATGAATTCCCTCTATTTCATGTGTGACCAAAGAAGGTTTAGGAATATACATACATTATTTTCATTTTTGGTTACCTGTGGAAGATACCAGTAGGGACACCACCAGGGGTACTATCAGCCACCATACCCATTAATACACCTTTTGGAACACTTATTGATATCCTAGCTCAGATATACATTCCTTGAATTCTTATGAACACCATTGAGTCACTAACAGTTTGATTATAAGCCATAGAGGAATGATGCATGCTGATACAACAAGTAAATAAGGCTTACCCGGAATGAGTGGATCCAACTCTTCCCCCACCAAACATTAGAAATCCTACATTTTGAATCTTTAATCGCTTAAGAGACCCAGAGCATCACTTGACTCATTTCATCTCTCCTTGTGATCCCATGAATGGTACCCCTAAACTATTGGAGGTGGTGAAACTCAGATGATTCAGGAAATCATTTCAGGGTCGTACCTTTGAATGGTACACAAGTTTGCAGTCCTGATCTATTACTAGATGGGAATATCACTATAACAAGTTCCTATTATAGTTCATCTAAATGCTACTGAAGAAAATATACTTCGATCTTACGAACTATAAACAATGTGAGATTGAATGAATCTTAGATTTCATTTTTCAGTGTAAAGGATTTGAAATACTCCTCAAACCTATTACTCCCTCAAGAAGAATTTTTTCCCATTTGTGTATCAAATCTTCGCAATGAGTTGTACACATAGCTAATCCATTTGGAATACACAATAGGGTTTTTAGTTCCTGTTAAAATTTCTCATCAGATATAAAACTCAATTATAGAAACCAATGAAAAATCTAGAGTAATCCCATCAACTCAGGGAAGGATGAAATGCAAAGAAGATGCTGCTACAGTTACACATAAGCATTCCCTTATACCTACTCCCACATCAAATCTTGCACTATATCACATGACTCACCCTCCTGAGCATCGTCAACAATGCCAAACTAAATAGGATAATCAAAGAGATCATAGGTGAATACAGTTTGAGGAGATGAAAAAAAAAGTCTATTCTTTTTGAAATGATGAAGTCCTCGACTATTTTATCTCGAAGTTAGAGAAAAATCATAGTCAAGTTTCCAAAGACCGTGATGCCCAGAAATGAAGGTGACGAAGATCTCTCAAACTATTTACTTTTTCATCAAATGTTGGGCCACCACATCTAGGATTTTTTTGTTTTCAAAGACCTCTAGTAAAATATGGAAGACTCTAGGCATGAAATTCTAAAGAATTCTCCTGATCAAGTGGTGTATGTTTTTTCCACTAATCCGGAGGAGAATAGTGAATGATAAGAGGTTACGAGAGATAGTATATAGAAATTTGGTGACTAGAGGGTCAGAAAAATGATCAATTGGACTCGCGCTATTCTATGAACATAGCTGAAACAACCAATTGTGCCTCCCACCACTCCTGCTACGGAAAAACAAAATTTATCGATACCTTAGTCCTATGAAGGAAAATACTCAAAAAAGAACCATGGTTAGAAGGGAAATAAGAAAACATGGGATGATGAGTCTGTGTCAAAACCAAAGTTTTCTTTAACTTTAGAATAAATCATACCGATAGTACCAAAGATACGGGTACTGCCCTGCCAAACATCCTGATAAGAGTTGACATGTCCGACTGAATCTGCATTAGATAAGGAGTTAATATTTGGTTCTATTAACACTATTCACTTAACATATCCCTTCACACATGATGATTCTGATTATGAACCCTGATTTCCCTACACTTGACTAGGAACTATGGGAAGATGTCAATGATATCAAGGATACAGGGGAAGACACAGTCACACTAGAAGTTATCGCTTCAACCAAACCCCTTCTAGAACCATATATGCAGCCGAAACTTGGGGGAAAGAACCAAAATGAGCTCATCATAAACATGAGAGTTTTTCCTCCATACATGATGAGGCCTACACCAACATGATCATCCTAGAAGAATAGTTATAGAATATGCTAATGCCTCATCAGAAAATTTGGATACCCTGTCGGCCCAATCCACCAAGAATAGGAGCACTTCCTGATCATACCCTAAGGGATGTTTCGACCACATCAGTTGATTAGAATCCTAAATAATAAATAATATAGAATATAACAACCCTACTCTTTATTACACACATAAACATGTTTTATTATATAAAATTGCACTTAAGACAAATATGAGGATCGAGAGGTCTAGTGTCTTGGGAAATTATGAACATTACATAACAACTTAGAACATAAAACACAACATCTTTATTGAAAACTTATTTTATATGATCAAAACATTCCTTTGTACCTAGCATTGTATGGGATAACCTGAGGACATGAATAAGAAAAGGGTGATCTATAAAGCCTAGTAAGGGAGTAAACAAGTCATAACATAAAGAATAAAATATATGTTAGGCAATAGGAATATCATTGGAACATAAGAGAAACATGAACATAAAGGCATGATATAACATGATTATCATAACGAGGAGATGTGGCAACAACATTTAACATGATATTAGAATTATCCAAGGATCATTGCACATGGAGCACGAGTAAACCCTAATTTCACTTGAATTAGTATTTCTTTATTGCACTTGATGTATCATTATACTAATCTTTACCCAATTCATTGGAGGGCTATTAAGGCACACCCTTCTTAATCATTTCATTTCATGCATAAGTGTGCCACATGGATCATACAACATGGAATCATTCAACACAATAATTTATTCCATGATAAATAAATGTGGAATAAATACATGAAACTCTATAATAAATAAGTAAATGTCCATAAAGGTGAATACCCTTGATGGATAAATGGGCATGGTATTCACTACACAATGACTTTGGCTTGGAAAATCACGGTGCAATTTCGGCAGCATAACAACATGACATAAGAATTCATAAAATGGTTGATGAGAGATAAAGGGGTATATCATCATATGTAAATGAAATTTACAGTAATGGGGTCATAGAGATACATGTCCCAGCATATTTAATGGAATTTATATGCATAATATAAAATAATTTCTTGAATGTAAATGAGGAGAGAGAAATCCCTTACAGAATTTCGGCATGGTAACAGGTGTACATGAGAGGAATAAATGAGAGATAAAGAGGTATCTAATCATTAAAACATAAGTATTTAAGTATAGGGGAGGTTATAAATCATACCCCAACATTTTTAATTGAAAATAAAAGGGCATAACAATATAATGAAACTTGGACATAAATAAGGAAGGAAGGAAAGTGAGGATCCCTTACTTGGAAGTGTGATCCCAAAGGCTTAAGAGAGGCTTGAGAGAGTATTATAGGGAGATTGGAGAGAGTTGGGAGGATTATAGAGATAGGAGGTTAGGTTTTGGTTGAGATACAAATGGTTTCAGTGAAGAGGAATGGGAGATTGAGTGGGTTTATATAGTAAAGGAGAGGGAGTTCATTATTATTTAGGTTTTGGAAACTACACATTAAAATAATCAAAACTACAAACCATCCCATGGTTTTCCCATGGTTTTTCTGAAGGGTATTGGAAAAAACTATTTTATAATTCCAATGTACAAAATTCTTAAGATATTAGGCTTGCTTATGTAGAGGCGAGTCACACTTTCAAGGAAATCATTTTAAAATGTTAAAATATTTTATATGTCTTGTAGGGTCCACTAAGGCACCATAAAATTAATCAAAAAAAATCTAAAATAACTTTATTTTAATTTAAAAACACATATTAGCCTAATATCCATTTTATAGTATTTTATTACATCACTATTAGGTCATTATGATGTCATAAAACACATTGTATATTTAAATGGTAGTTAATTTTTACCCAAAAATTCGAATGTCTCAGAAAAATATGAAAAATTAACCATTAGATAATTTTGACATCCTGAATCCAAAAAAATATTAATTTTATCTAAATAATTTTATAAATATTTTAATTTTTACTTTTAAAATAAAAACCCACATTTATCGAAAATTCAAGGGTTTTGACAAAAAACAGCTTTCAAACCTTAATAAAAATTTAAATTGTATTCATAAAAATTATATGATAAATTATATTTAATAAAAATTAATTTAGTAATAATATTTTATTAAAATATTTTTTAATTCAAAAATCCATTAATTGATTAAAATAGATTTCTCAAATGAATATTAACTAAAAATACTATTTGTACTTCAAAAACCATTTACAAAGTAACAATGATAAAATGAATGTATATTCTTTATACAAAAATAATTTATATGATCATAGTTCTAGGGTATTGTTACATAACCCCTTATAACACCCGCATAAGAACTAAGGTTAAGGTATGCGATGGTGACAAACTCTTAGGGTGGATCAGATAACATCTCTTATGTGGTAATCTTGATTAACTTCCACTTCTTCCATAGGCGGTTCTGTTCAAGATTAACGTGTTGAAGCTCAGCTTGGTCTTGGTCAAGAGAGAATCCTAGTGTTTCTACCTCCTTTCCGAGCTTCAAAAAATGGGCTTTGTATAGAGAAATTCTACTGGATGAGGCAATCACTTCATTTTTCTGAGTAAATTGGATTTTTTAAAGCCCTATATTTATACTAATCTTGTGATCACTATTCAACGAATATATTATAAATAGTAACAATTATTAACGGTATTTTAAAATCAAAAAACATAAAACCAAGTAAGTTCATATGTTTTACATAACCATTTTTCATAATAAGACATTTAATTAGATCAAGAAAAATTTTCATTAATAAATGTTTGGATCGCTAGAATCTTCTCCCCTTAAAAAATTTTGCACTAAAATTTTTCTTTTACCACACTAAAATAGATGAGGGTAACTATGCTTCATCACTTCCTCTAATTCCCATGTTGCCTCTTCTAACTTTTGGTTTTTCCACAACACCTTGACGAGGGGAATTGTCTTTTTTCTGTAGAACTTTTCCCTACGATCTAAGATACTCACCAGATTCTATTCATAGGAGAAGTCATTCTCCAATGGTACCACCTCTGGATTGAGTACATGTGATGGGTTAGGTATGTACTTCCTCAAGAGTGATACATGGAATACATCATGTACTTGATACAGGTTTGGTGGGAGTGCCAGTCGACAGGCCACTGCTCCAATGCGATCAAGGATCTTAAAAGGGTAGATATACCTTGGACTAAGCTTTAACTTCTTCCCAAATCTCATAAATCTCTTCCCCAATGATATGTAAAGGAATAACATGTCTCCAAAATCAAATTCTAGGTCTCGTCGATGATTATCATCATAGCACTTTTGTCGAATCTGAGTAGATTTAATGTGCTGCTGGATGGTCTTTACCTTCTCCACCATTTCTTCAACCATTTCTGAACCGAGGAGTTTTAATCCCCAACTTCATCCCAATAAGACAGTGTGCTACACCTCTTCTCATAAAGGTATTCATAAGGATCCATTTAGATGCTTGAGTGTAAATTTTTGTTGTAAGAGAACTCAACTAGAGGAAGATATTGATCCCATCCTACTTTTAAGTCCATTGATCATGATCTCAACATGTCCACAAGTGTTTGGATAGTTCGCTAAGATTAGCCATCAGTTTGAGGATGATAATTCATAATGAAGTTAATCTCAATATTCAGAGAATGTTAGAGACTCTTCCAGAACATAGAGGTGAATCTTGGATCTCGATCGAATATAATCGATAGAGGTACTCTATGCAGCCTTACCACTTCTCTAATGTATATCCATTCTAGTTGATCCAATGAAAAATCCTCTCGAATTTCAATGAAGTGTGCAGTATTTGTAAGACAATCCAAAAAACCCAGATATCATTGTTTCCTTTGGATGACTTCGGAAGTCTAGTGACAAAGTCCATAGGGATGTTCTCCCATTTCCATGTTGGTATGGGTAATGGTTGCATCATCCCATTAGAATTCTACCTCTTAGCCTTCATTTTCGGACATACTAGGCACTTTGATGTATACTCAGCAGTATCCTTATTCATGTTATCCCCCCAATAATGCTCTCGGAGATCTAGATACATATTTGTGTTTCTTGAGGGAATGGAGAAATTCAAACTATGTGCATCATACAAAAGTTCATTATTTAACTCTGGATTTGATGGTACACATTGTCTTGTCCCAAATCTAACAATTCCATCTTTATTAACATTGAACTCTAAGTATTTCCCCTTTTTGACATTTTTCACTTTCTTCTAAATTTTCACAACATTTTTTTGATCATCCTTAACCTTTTCTAAAGATATAGTTGAGAAATAATTTGTAAAAGGATTGATGATGTTCCCGTATTTATGATTCCCATGTCCATATTCATAAAATCTAAGAATATTGGATCCTTTTCAATTCTCATCAATGAAATAATTTCTATTTCCTTTCTACTTAGAGCATCTTCCACCTTGTTCGCTTTCCTAGGGTGGTAATGGATTGAGCGGTCATAGTGTTTGATCAACTCTAACCATCTTCATTGGTGAATTTTCAATTCTTTCTACATGAATATATAATTTAGGTTTTTGTGATCTGTATATATTTCACACTTCTCCCCAAATAGGTAATGAAATAAAATTTTCAAAGTGAAGATTACTACATCTAACTCCAGATCAAGTGTTAGATAGTTTTTCTCATGAAATTTCAATTGCCTTTAAGCATAGATAATGACGTTGTCATTTTGAATCAACACACAACTCAAGACCTTCTTTGAAGCATCACTAAATACCAAAAAAATTTCTCCACATATGGGTAGTGTGAGCATGGGCGTAGTGATAATCCTATATTTCAACAAACTTGACTCCCTTTTGAGTTAGATTGGTAAGAGGCTTTAAAAATTGTGAGAAATTTCTCACAAATCAGTGATAATATCCAGCTAACCTAATGAATCTATGGATATCCATCATAGATGTTGGCCTTGGCCATCCCTCAATCATAGCTATCTTTTAGGGTTCCATGGATATACCATTTCTTGTGATGATATGACTTAAGAATGAGACCTCATTCAACCAGAACCCACACTTGTTTTACTTTTCATAGAAATTATCCTTTATCAAGGTCTCTAGTACAGTGCTTAGATTCTCCTCATACTCCTCCTTAGTTTTGGAGTATATTAGAATATCATCTATAAATACTACCACAATTTTTTTGAGGTAATCTATAAAGACTCTATTCATCAAGTCCATGAAGATTTCTGGAGCATTAGTGAGTCTAAAAGGAATTACTATGAATTCATAGTGCCCGTACCTTGTACAAAAAGTAGTCTTGGGGATATCCTCCCTCTTCACACTTACTTGGTAATATCCTGACCAAAAAACCACCTTGGAGAAGTATTGTGCTCCATATAGTTGATTGAACAAGTCATCAATTTGGGTTAGAGGATACTTGTTCTTTATTGTGATTTTATTGAGCTCACGATAATCAATGAAAAATCACATTGACCCATCCTTCTACTTGATGAAGAGGACTGATTCACCCCATGATGAAGCACTTGGGTGTATAAACCCTTTATCCAAATTCTCTTGTAGTTGTTTCTTTTTCTCTTAAATCTCCATAACAGCCATTCTATATGGAGTCTTGGGTATTGTAAAATACCAAGTTATAAGATCAATCTATAATTCAACATCTCTTCTAGGAGTAAGACCAAAAAATTCCTCCGAAAACACTTCAGTATATTCCCTCACAATAGGCATGTATTCAAGGATGGTTGATTCTTTAGACTCAATCATCTGAGAAAGATACACATGCATATAGGGCAGTAACATCCATTATTGAGATGATGGTGCTAAAGAATATTCATCCTCCTCCTTGCACGTGTATAGAATCGGGGGTCGATTTTCCATATAGAGAGTGATTTCCCTCTCATGGAAATTTATGTTGTCTCTATATAGGTAAAGCCGATCTATCCCAAGGATTTTATCAAATTCCACCAGAGGGAGTATGAAGATGTTCACTGGGAAGTTCAAACCACAAATTGTGACAGGGGAAGAGTTATATTTATTGGATGAAATGATTGACCCATTTTCCATTGTCACCTACATCTGTACTTCCATGATTTGTGGTGGTGTTGAGATTGTTATACTAAACTTTCAGGATATAAAATACTACATAAAACCATAATAAAAAATTACGCTCACTATTCTTGAATGAATAACTACCATACCTGTCACCACATTATTGTCAAGGTTTTCTTAAGTGGTAGTGAAGGAAAAAGCTCTCCCTTTCTTCCATGGAGGTTGTTGGTTTCCTCTTAAAACCCTTGGATTAGGGCACTGGTTTGTAAAGTGACCCGATTCTTTGTAGTTGAAGAAATGAACAATTCCTTGAGGGTAGAACAGAGCATTTCTATCCTCTATCTAAGTAGTGGGTTTTTCTTGTCGGCAGTTAATGTCAATGTGCCCTTCTCTTCCACACCTAAAGCATTTCCTCATCCCCATCAGGCAATTTTCGGAGTGCTTCTTTCTGCACCTTCGGAAAGTGGGGTGCTAGAATTTCTTAACACTGTTGGATTTATCCATAAAACCACTAGAATTATATTCCACTTTTCACTTCTTATCCCCATGATACCCCTAAGATTCACCAATCTCTATTTCGACTTTGAGGGTACATCATACAATTTCCTCATAGCTATCAAAGTCATAGATCACTATGGCTTTTCGTAGGCTAGGTTTTAGCCCACCAAAGAAGCGGTCAACCTTACATTCAGGGGTAATGAAAAATCAAAAGGCATATTATGAAATCCTTATGAAGTTTTCCTCGTATGTTTTGATGGATTCATTATCTTTTTTCTTTAGGGTAAGGAAGTCCCTTTCCATCTTAAGTTGTAGGGTGCATGGAAAATATATATCGAAAAATATTTTCTAGAAATCCTTCAATTCCAATTCCCCGATCTCTTCCTTAGGCTTATTATTTTTGATCAATGTCCACCATTGATCATCTTTTTCCTCCATATGATAATCAAACATAAGAAACTTCTCTTTTTCAGAACATTGAAGGATGGAGAAGATCTTTTCAATGGATTTGATCCATTGTTTGACGATTGAGGGATCAAATGATCCATTAAAAGTAAGTGGCCTCTGTCTCATGAAGCTTTCAATTGAATCTTTTTATTTCTTAGGGGGGTTGAACATTACTCTTGAACCATGTTTCCATTCAAAAATTGAGTTAACTGAGAGAGTATCATGACAAAGTTTTCGATCCTTGCTCCCATCGGATTGGGCATCTTGTTAGAACAATCACCACATTGATATTCACATCAGTTGTTAGCCCAAGTCCTCTTATTACTAAAAATTAGGTAGAATAAAATGAAATTTATGGGTAACACATAAAGGGGAATCCAATGAAAAAAAGGCATAACTTATAAATTAAATTTATTTCCTTAACTTATAGGCTTCAATCTATGTTATCCATGATCTATCTCTAAACATATGTTCTTATGGGATTTTTTATCTCCCTTAATAATGGTTTTTACTAATATTATGAATTTACCAAATCATATCCCCTGGGAGTGTCTTAACCATTAGTGAATCAAGGCTTGTTGTTGTGCACCGGTTCCCATTCCAGTCTAGATCAAATTGGTGTTTTCGGGTTTTACCCCTAGATACAACTGTGCTAGAGCCACATCTACTTGTTCGTATCTAGACAGAGATGTATTTTCTTGATAAACCACTTACTCTATACTCACCAAAATTTAGGGATATTTTTATTATACTTAGTCTTATCCCTAAGGCTTTCACTAGGGTTTTCTAATCCTAATCCCAAAAAATAACTAAACCTATCCTTTGATACCAAATATAACAAAACTGTTCTTTATTACACACTTAAACATGATTTATTACATAAAATTGAACTTAAGACAACTCTGAGGATCGATAGGTCTAGTATCTTGTGAAATTAATAACATTACATAACAACTTAGAACATAAAACACAACATCTTTATTGAAAACTTCTTTTACATGATCACAACATTCCTTCGTACCTAGCATTGCATGGGATAACTTGAGGACATGCATAAGAAAAGGGTGATATATAAAGACCAGTAAGGGAGTAAACAAGGAATAACATGAAGAATAAAATACATGTTAAGAAATAGGTATATCAATGTAGCATAATAGAAACATAAACATAAAGGCATGATATAACATGATTATCATAATGTGGAGTTGTGGAAACAACATTTAATATGATATTAGAATGAGCCAAGGCTCATTGAACATGGAGCATGAGTAAAACATCATTGAAATTTAATTAGAATGATTAAACCCTAATTTCACTTAACGTATCATAATAATAATCTTTACCCAATGCATTGGAGTTCTATCAGGACACACCCTTCATAATCATTTCATTTTATGCATAAGTGTGCCACATGGATCATACAACATGGAATCATTCAACATAATCATTTATTCCATGATAAAGGAATGTGGAATACACACATGAAAATATATAATAAATAAGTAAATGTGTGTAAATGTTAATACCCTTGATAGAGAAATGGTCATGGTATTCACTACATAATGACTTGGTCTTGGAAAATCACAGTGCAATTTTGGCAGCATAACGACGTGACATAAGAATTCATAAAAATGGTTGATGAGAGAGAAAGTGGATTATCATCATATTTACATGAAATGGAAAGTAAGGGGGTTTTATAGATACATTTACTAACATAAGATATTGAATTTATATGCATAATATAAAAAAAATTGATTGAATGTAAATGAGGATAGAGAAATCCCTTATGGAATTTCGCTACGGTAACAGGTGTACATGGGAGGAATTAATGAGAGGGAAAGGGGTATCTCATCATTCAAAAATAAGTAGGGAAGTATAGGGGTGGTGATAAATCATACCCCAACATTTTTAATTGGAAATAAAAGGGCATAATAATATAAGGAATCTTGGACATAAATAAGTAAGGAAGGAAAGTGAGGATCCCTTACTTGGAAGTGTGATCCCAAAGGTTTGGGAGAGGCTTGAGAAAGGATTATAGGGAGATTGGGAAACCTTGGTAGGATTATAGATAGAGGAGGTCTGGATTTGGTCATGCTCCAAATGGTTTGAGTGAAGAGGAATGTGAGATTGAGTGGGTTTATATAGGAAATGAGAGTGGATTTTTTATTATTTAGGTTTTGGACACTACACATTAAACTAATCAAAACCACAAACCATCCCATGGTTTTTTCCCATTGTTTGTTCCCAAATGGAGTGGAAAAAATTATTTTATAAGTCCAATGGCCTAAATTCTTAAAATATTAGTCTTGCTTATGTGGAGGTGAGTCACACTCTCAAGGAAATCATTTTAAAAAGTTAAAATATTTTATAAGTCTTGGAGGGTCCACTAAGGCACCATAAAATTAATAAAATAAATATAAAATCATATTATTTTAAAGGAAAAATATATATTGTCTGAATATACTTTTATATTATTTTATTAAATCACTATTGGGTCATTATGATGTCATAAAACAAATTGTATATTTAAACGATATTTAATTTTAACCCAAAAATTCGATTGTCTCAGAAAATTATGAAAAATTCACCGTTAGATAATTTTGAAATTTTTAATTAAAAGACAATATTAATTTTATCTAAATAATTTTATAAATATGTGAAGTTTTACTTTTAAAATAAAAACCGACATTTATAAAAAATTCAAGGGTTTTGACAAAAAAAGATTCCAAACTTTAATAAAAATTACAATTGTATTCATAAAAATTATACGATCATTTATATTTAATAAAAAGTAATTTAGTAATAATATTTTATTAAAATATTATTTAATTCAAAAATACATTAATTCATCAAAATAGATTTCTTAATTGAATGTTAACTAAAAATACTATTTGTTCTTCAAAAACCATTAACAAAGTAACAATGATAAAATGAATGTATATTATTTATATAAAAAATAATGTACATAATAATAGTGCTAGGGTCTTGTTACATAACCCTTTATAACACCTACATAATACCTAAGGGTAAGGTGTGTGATGGTGGCAGACTCTTGGGGTGGCTTGGATAACATCGCTTGGGTGGTAATCACTATTAACTTCCACTTCTCCCATATGTGGTTCTGTTCAAGATTAACGTGTTGAAGCTTGGATTGGGATTGTTCAAGAGTGAATCCCAATGATGTTACCTCCTTTCTGAGCTCCGAATAATGGGATTTGTGTGGAGCAATTCTACTGGATGAGGTCATCACTTCCTTTGTCTGAGTAAATTGGATTTGTTAAAGCCCTATATTTATAATAATCATGTTATCACTATTAAATGAATATATTAACAACATTAACAATTATTAATGATATTTTAAAATATAAAAATATAAAACCAAGGAAGTGCATATGTTTTACATAACCATTTTACATAATAATACATTTAATTAGAACAAGAAGAATATTTATTAATAAAAGTTTGGGTTGTTACATAAAATCCCCATGGAGGAAAGCATAGACCTATGGATCATAATTATGATGTTTTTAAGCATATGGACCAAGTGATGGACAAATTTTCAATACCAAATTCTTTGAATTTATCAAAGGACCTCTGAGAAGCACTTATCGATGCCTTTTAATTCCATCAGGAGTTTAAAGTTGAGGTTACTGCTGTCGAAGTATATCGTGCAGAGAATGATCTTGTAGAATGTCATGCATTCATCACTTTCACAAATTACTATGAGGATGATTTCTTACAAAAAATTTTCATACCCATGTATATATCAACCAGAATAAATGACATTGATATCTAATGAACCATTATCAACAATGGATCAGGCATCAACCTTATTCCGGTCGGATCACTTCATCAATTGTGTATCAATGAATCTCATTTGTCTCACTCCACTTTGATGTTATAGTGTTGTGACAATAATTATAAATACCCTATTAGCGGGATCACACTTGGAACTCAGTTAGTGGATCTCATTTCTGACTTATATTTTTTGGTTGTTCGGCAGGATAAAACTTTCAATGTTCTGTGAGGAAGAACATAGCTATATCAGTATGCAGCCATTCCTTCTTCATACCACCAGTGTCTCAAATAATGTATCAATGGTAAAACTAGGAAATTTAATAGTGAAAAGGCCTCATTCAAATCCTATGAGTCATAATAATTTGATGCAAGGTTATACCACCATGGAAGAAAACATTATATGATGGATGAAGTTACTCGAATAAATTCCCTTAATGGTCTGGAAATGATTCCATCCAACCATTTCAAGATTATTGATATAAATTATGTGATACCCGTTAATCAGATCTAAGGGTTGGTACTAGATTCAAGAACTCATTCAATGAATTTATTTTTTTTGCATCTTGGAAATTAAATCTGATGGTTTAGGGGAAGTTACCAACTCTCTGGATGGTGATAAGAGTCTGGAGGAAAATGTCTTCATTCCATCCCCCGAGCTTCAAAAAAACCTGGCTTCATCAATTGGACTAGAAGAGGTTATCACACTAATGAAAAAATATAGGGATCCTCATTATCAATCCCTAATTTCCCTTCCAGACTCTAAGAAGTACCTTCACCATTGACTGATCTAGGAATGATTGATTCATCTTCTGGATGTCCAAATGATGATTCCCCTCTTGAATCATAGATTCTTACTTCATCACCTACCTTCTAGGTAGAAGAAAAAGAAATCAAGAATGAGGATGTGGAAGAATATGAACATCTCTTGGATACCCATCCAGCATTTGAGTAAGGAATATCCACCACCTTGGATAAAATTAGAGAGATAAATCTGGGTACAAAAGAACATCCATTCCCCACTCAGATTTGTGTGTCCAAGAATCCTAAAGAAAACGAGTTATATAAAAACTTCCTAAATCATCACTGGGATGTGTTTGACTCGAATTAAATAGATATGAAAAGCCTTAAACCTGAGGTGACCACCCATCACTTTGGTTTTCTAGCAGATTAATGAGGATATAGGCAGGCATCCAGAAGAACACACCCAACTCACGCCTCTAAAATTGAGGTTGATATGGACAAGCTCATCAAGGATGATTTTATTCGAGAGGTAAAATATACAAAATGGATAGACAAAATTTTCCCTGTGAAGAATAAGAATAGGAAAATAATATTTTTCATCAACTTCAGAGATGTCAATTGTAATTTTCCAAAAGATGAATTATTGGTTCTAATTACAGAACTCTCCATTGATGTAAAACTGGTTATCAAGACCTCTCCTTTATGGGTACAACCAAATCTGGAAGGTCCTAAAAGTAGACGAATCCAAAGATTTCAAATCCCCATGTGGATTATTCTTCTATCTGGTAATTCTCTTTTTCTTGATGAACTATGATTTCACATACCAACGTGCTATGCATCACATATTTAAATCTATCATCAAAATGTTTGCTTAATGGTATATTTATGATCTTATGGTTAAGTCAATATATCATTCTGACCAATTTGTTGACCTAGATACCATATTCCACAAGCTTTGATAGCATAACCTAAATACGGTCCCCTTAAAGTGTGATTTTTTGGTAACATAATGGAAATTTATTGGATTTTTTGTATTCTGTCACAACATTGAAGATGATCCTGAGAAGAATAAATCTATCGTTTGAATATCGCCTCTTAAAAACCTAAAAGAGTTAAGAAGAATTCAAGGAAACATAACCTATATCCAATTATTTATATCTAAACTAGTGGGGAAGTTTCTACTATTCACTAAATTAATGATGGAGGGGGTCACATATCATTAGACCGATGACTGTTAGGAATTATTTTACAGCATCAATAAATACCTCTTGATTCCACCAGAATTATTGCACCTATAGAAGGAAATATGCTCATTCTATACATGACGACCCTAGAGAAATCACTGTGTGCCTTCCATGTATAGAAGAATGATAATGGAAAATAAAAAATCCTTTATTGTTATATTCAAACCATGTTTTATACTGATACTTGTTATTTAGATATGATAAGTGCTTCTTACCATTAATCTTTTCTGTTAGAAAGTTGAGGAACTACCTGCTCCACCATGAGATCCACTTCATTTCTCGCAATAACCCACTCAAATTTATCCTCAGTTTTCCTATACTGATAGGATTTCTAGAATAGTGGGATGTTATTATGTAGTAATTGAATATAAAGTTTGTGCCCTAGAAAGAACTGAATGGTTAGGATTTGGTATATTTCCTTGCCGAACAAGCATATGAAGACGAAAAACTATAAATTACTGAATTTCTTAATGAAGAAATATTATCTATTCAAAGAGGCCCCCAATCATGGGAAATGTATTTTTATGGTGAAACTAGAAGGCCAATAGAAAAGAGAATGGAAGAACCTACACTCAACAATATAGGGTCAGGAATTGTGTTTGTCTCCCAAAAAAGGCAGTGTTTCCGTACTCTTTCCTATTTTCATAAGGTTGTACCAACAATGAGGTATAATATCAGGCTCTCATTGTAGGCTTGGAATTTTTCCTTCAAATACTAGTGAACCACATAGAGGTGAAAGTCGACTCAGAGATGGTAATCATGAAAATCAATGGGGATTACAACATCATAAAAGAGGAGATAATTCCCATGTTTGACTATGTCTAAGGGTTAATGACACGATTCCCCTAAAATACAACATTTAATAACTACCCTATATCAAATAATTCCAATCCATATGTGTTAAAAAATACATTTATATCTTTGGATGATCCAAATCGGGGTAAAATAGATGATCCAAATTGGGGTGAAACAGTCATTGGCATTGCCCATCATCAAATGGTGTCACCTTTTGTTTGGATCAGAACATAAGATATTAATGAGATCATACCTATCCCTGAATCATATGGTCCTACCACAGGATATATGACAACCATCATGGACTACCTTCAGGATGGCGTGATCCCACTATAAATAACTACAAGAGAACATATCCAAAATCAAGCAACCAAATTCACTCTTTATGATGTTCCAAATCACCAAAAAGTCCTATAAAAATAAATATTTGATGGATTCCTACTAAGATGTTTCAATGGAGAATATAATGTAGCTATTATGAAATAAGTACATGTTAGATCCTAGGGTTCCTACCAATCAGGGTACATGCTTTCTGATCAAATCCAAATGCTTGGATAATTCTGATATTAGATGACATGTGATTGAACTGAATTCACCAAGAAATGTTATTCCTGTCAGGTGTATACCAACTTCATCAATCAATCACTGGAGTTTCTATATACAACAAAATACTTCTGGCCATTTTACACATGTGGAATGGATTTAGTGGGGACATACCCTACAACTACGGCCAAGCAGTTCAGATACATCTTGAATATTATCGATTTATTTTCAAAATGATCTGAGGCAATACCCATCAAAGATTTAGAGGACAAAAACATTAATTATCTTCTTTAAATATAACATCATTAACATATTTGGTGTCCATAATACCATATTTATAGAGAATGGAACCAATTTCTATTCTGATGATGTAGAAAACCTATATCAGGAGTACAATATCAAATCCAACCATTTGTCTCGCTATCATGAAGTGGCCAATGGACAGATAGAGTCTTTCAAAAAGATTTTATCAAATATACTCTAGAATATGGTGGATAAATATAAAAGGTATTATCCTGAAAAGATCTTGAACGCCTTGTGGGCCTACCAAAATACAACATTTACTACAACACGGGTGACCCAGTACTCATTGGTGTATGAAACAGAATTAGTCCTACCCATTTAGGATAAATTCCCATCACTCTATATTTCCATATGTGACCAGGTATCTATAGACAAGAAATCCTAGAAACAATTGGATGAATTAAGGACATTGGATGACAAGATAATACACACATTACTTCATTTAGAGGTCTACCAGAACTAGATATCAAGAGCCTTTAACAAGAAGTTATGCCTCCATTAATTCCTCTAAGAAGATTTGTTTTTGGTCCTTAGGACTCCAATGATATCAGGAAAGAATCATTTGATGTTTTAAACAAAGTGGGAGTGACCTTACTCTATATACAAGTTTTACTCTAATGGATATTATTCCTTAATATCAATATATGGGGGATTCACTTTGACCCCAAACAATAAAAGGTTCCCAAATAAATATTTAATATAATTACACGATCAATGTCCTAGCTATAGGATGTTAAACTATATAGAACCATCATACATCTACACAACAAGATGTTAAACTGCATAATGGTTCATTGTTAGATGAACTCAAAATGCACAACAAAATATCCTAATAGCATGAAAATAAACTTCAAGACACCCATTTTATTTACCACATGATGTTAAACTGTATGGTCAACATCCATTTCATTTGATGTTAAGAAACCTAAAATGTACAATGAGTTGAGATATACCTCATGGTCCCTTAAAAATGGGCCTCTGTTTCATTCATAGGTCCCGATCACATCACTCAAACTCCTCAATGGGTCAAGATCACCTCTCGGACAAACTTCAGAAAAAATGTTGGGCTACCCCCATGCATAAGTCCCAAATATATCATTTACCCTCCATAATCGAATTTAGTCCCCTTTTATAGGTATATATCCCCACATTTTCACATCCTTACCACAAGATAATAAATTGCACATACAATATCCTAGTTGCATGAAAATAAACTACAGGACACCCTTTTTCCTTACCACATGAAATTAAACTGCATGGTTAAATTTCTTTTCATTAGATGTTAAGAATCCCCTAGTGTACCATGAGTTGTAATATCCCTCATGGTCCGTTAAAAATGGGCCTTTATTTCATGTGTAGGTCCCAATCACATCACTCTAACCCCTTAGTGGGTCGAGATGCCCCCTTTTCCATACATGAGAAGGAAAGTTGGGTTTCCCCATGAATAAGTCCCAAATATATCATTTACACTTCATAATGGAATTTGGGTCCCTTTTTATAAGTATAAGTCCCAATATTTTCATGTCCTTACTGCATGAAGATAAATTGAATGGCTAACATCCTCATCATATGATGATAAATTGAATGATCTGTTCAAGAAATATGTGTGACTTTATTCTCATTCTAATGAGATATACAATGACACTTGGATCTCCATTCTTGGGTCTAGCCATGATTTTGGAAAATAAAACCCCCTTCCTTTCCCCATATATGAACCAAATCTACATAGGGAACTTTTATAGGACATATGACTCAATTTTCATTAAAATGAGATTAAAAGGGGAAACTATACCACATGTGTCAAGCCCAACCATTGTTATGGAAAGTATTATAGCCCCATTTTTTCCACATAAATTCTTTATTTTTTGGGGAACATCATTATATAACTATGGGAGAAACCTCTTTTGTCCTTTCAAGATCTGATGACAATAGTATGGGAACCATGATTTAAATTCAGTCAGTGGTCATCCATCACATTTTTTTCTCATGTCCTTTATCAAGATCTAAAAGTCTCTAGGACCATGATTTTCAATTTCCTCTCTCATTTCCAAATTATACAAGAACAACCTTGGTACAATAAATACACATACCCTAAGTTGTTTCCATGATATTATGTTACTTGTTGTAAGACCTAAAACTAAAAACACCAAACTTCATATGCATGGGTCAGACCTATGTAGAGGACCTAATCCCATGTTTCTTTGTAAAATTATAACTTGAAATACCCATTCCATATTAAGTCACTTTTCTCCACAAACCAAACTATATTCTTGGGGAGATCCGAATATCCATAAAAATTTATCATCTTTTAGTGATAGAATGTCATAATTTTTTGAGGAATTCCTTATTTTAATATATTGTAACATTCCCTAGTTGGCTTTTCATTATTATACCTTTGTAATGGTTCTATTAGAGAATGGATGCCACAATATACTATGTAGTATGTGCCTTAGCCGACCATGCATAAAACATCCCACAAAATGGGTTTGTCAACCAATGATAACTTTTTCCTCATGAGAGACCTCCTCTAACATTATAAGACCCTTGTTCATACCACTCTTAAGATAAAGAAATCCCCAAATCATAGCTTATATATGCTTCTACTCACACTTGAATATGGAATCTCATTTCTAGAAAGATTACCAAGAATGGAATAATAATCATCTTTCATTCAAAGCTAATGATCTTAAATTATATCCCCCATGATTTCCTTTTTGCATGAATTTAAACTACACAACATGATGTCCTTACTATATGAATTTAAACTACATAGTGTAAATTACTTACCCTAATACATTAAACTATATGGTTAGTGTCCTAATTTCATGATATTATATCTCACGATGCATCTACCCTTGTCAAAAATAGGTCCCTCTCCTCTAATATTGGTCTTTTAAAAAAAATGTGCCCTCATGTACACACCAAATTCATATTGGAGTGGTTTCCCATTCATAACCATTGGTGATACAGGTAATTCCTTTATTCTTAAACATCATTCCTCAGAAATAACATGCATTGTGGTCTTAATAACTATGAATCTCCATAAACATCCTTCACTAATGAGCAATAGAATGTCATAATTCTAGAGAACTCCTTTTCCTAACTATGTAGTACACACCCCAGTTGGCCTTTCATAAGTCATCCACTTAACTGGTCTTTAAGACAAGGTTACTGTGACTTGACTATATAATATGTGCCTTAGTTGGATTTGCATAAAACTGCCCCCATAATGGGGTTTTTAGCTAGAGGTAATTTTTTCCTCAGGAGAGACCTCCTCTATCATCATATTTCACATTTAAATTCTAAAACCATAAAAATCATGGCTCGAGATTCTACTTGGATGTATATAAATAATTTTGGAACATTCAGATACATCAAGCCTTGTTTGGGTCATTATCTCAATATTCATGATCAAATCTGTTCGGCCTAAAATGCTATCCTCATTAGTCCGACATGAATGACTTTAATCTGCTAAAAAAAAGGGACATAGTAATCACTGAATTGAAAATAAACATAGGGAACCCTGGAAAAAAGGAGAGTCACATATTTCAGGACCAACACTCTATATGTTTTAGGAAATATCATGAAATATAACAAAAAATATATAAAAAAAACAAAACTTGTTAGGATGAAAACCCAAAAAGGGTGGCCCAAAAAAAATCCAATTCTCACCCACTAAGTATCCTTCAAATCGAGCTTAAGAAAAAATTTTGGTGAGGGAAAAAATATATAATGATTGTAGGTTTGTTCATACAACCCTATTAATAGTGGAACTATGCTCACTGGGCCTTGTGGCTTAGGTAAAAATTGGAGCATTTTTCTCCCATCCACGTCATTATGGTTACAACTGGCTGGAAAAATTATGGTATTTTTTCAAATTAATTTCAATGTTATGATATAATCATAGAAAGGAAATATGGATGAAGACACAAGTGATTTGTAACAAAAAGAATAATAATTTTCATTTTAGTTTTGAAAAATAGAGGAACTTCAACACGTCAAAGCCTTTCTGCTAAATTTTAAAATTTTTACTCAATAAAAGATTTGAGAAGTTTAATTGAACCCCGACCAGATTGTGGATATTCATGAAGAATAGCCCTTTGTTGAGAAAAAACATGCTCATCTTTATGATTTTTTTATTTAACATCCCTGAATTCTTCTCCCCTACGTGTCGAAGCCTCTTTTAGGGATCTGTGAAGTCTAAATAAATCCTCACTTACAACATGTAATTCATCTTTAGGGAGAATTATTTGGTTAGACATCGCATTGAGGTGATCCTATAACTCATCCACCTTTTTTGAGTGGCTGACATCATATTGGATCGCATGATCTCTATGTTTATCAAAATGGTCCACCTATTGCACCTCATCCAACTGAGACCTCTATTCCTCCTCAATTTGCTGAATGATTTCCTTGGCCATACCATGGATCTCACGATAATCAAACCCACCATATCCCAGCACTGAAAGCATGAACAAATGTCTATGAATTAGTGATGTCATATCTTCAAGAGGTGTCTCACCAGTTGTCTTACAAATATATCTCAAAACAAGAAGACAATAGGGAAAAATCATCATGTATCTTTGGGTCAGACTCAGAACTAGTTTCGTAAGGAGAGACATAATATGGGATAAGTTCATTCAATGAACTGTCTCTTCCCGCTCCCTCTAAAGTATCTCAAACACCACCTACCAGAGTCAGAGGGGTTGGCATAGAAGCCCTCATCTCAAGACCAGTTGTCGAGGTTGATGACACTGAAAAGAAAATGATTCTTTTCATTAATATCAGAAGACAAAAAAGTATCCAAGGTGGTATAACAACTGAAAAGGTTTATGAAACTCACCTGTAGTAGGATCAACTAACAAATATAGTACTTCTCTAGTACCCATGGATTTATCGCTCAGGTCAAGACCTTTGAATATGGACCATCCTCCCGAGTATTCTCAGTATCTAAAATCAAATACCTCTTTGAATCCCCCACTTTTGGATTCTAAACTATTTCTTTTTTAATAGCATGAGTAGGGTGGATTTGAATGAATTTTTCTTAAAGTGACCTGGTGACATTCTCTATAGATAAATATACACAAGTTGGACCATGATGTGAAACACCAAGTGAATTAAAATCAACTATGTTTGTAAAATACAAGAATGATAAAACTTATTTCCTTAAAATTCCTTGAGTAAATCATCAAACTACTCAATGGAACCTGGAATATCAATGATTGGATTAGGTACATCTCTCATATCATGATAAATGGAATTAATCCTTGCAGTATATTCACCATTAAGGGTTTTTGAGGTAGGTTTCTTAGATCCCAAATTGTCTCTTCTATCAATCCCCTCAACATACTTCTTAACATGCACAACATCATCATCCCATATAGAGTCAAGGTTAGCGTCAACATATTCATCGAACCATCTAAGATCCCTGTCATCCCCTTTCAGGAAAAAAATGGGATCAATATTGACTACCGCTAGTTCCTCTGGTGTGGGAAACATATCTGAAATATAAAGATGAGAGAAAGAAGTCAGAAATAGTATACGACACTTAAGGGAGCATGTTTGAAATTACCAGGATCATCTCCCTTATTTATGGAATTGGGTACCGATGTAGTCATTTCTTCTAATGACTCATCCTTTAAGTTGATTGATTCATTAACATGAATATGTACCTCCCCTACAACATCCTCCTTGATCTATGAAGGACTGGTCCTAGATCCCTTATGATTGGAAAGTGATATAAGGCCTACAAAAAATATAACCATGATCATAAAGGTATGTCAAGAAAGTTTTCATATCGTATGATAACACAAAGTCTCACTATGAATAATTTTCTAAACCAACTTTAAGGATATCTTTTACTTCCTCTCACGAGATAGAGAAGAGCTCTTACTACACTTATTGGTGGTAGAGACCTAAGGTTGTGGTCAAGGAGTTCCCACCACCATCACCTTCGTCATGTTCTTTTGAAAAAGGGATAGTGTTGGAGTCCTAAAAACATCATGCACTACATTAATAGGGGTGCCCATGGACCCTTATTTCGGTGACCAAGAAGCATCTACTACTATTTGTTCTCCTCCATCTCATGTTCCAATATGAAAAATAAACCCCCTAAAGATTAATGATGGTAAGTGGAAGACCAAGAAAGATAAAAAAGAAAATAGAAATATGTCATTAGAACTAATATACATGTCCCATTCCTCCCTAGTATGAATAGTTACCCCTTTCAGCAATCCTCCGTCCAGCATATCAGACACTTTATTTGAATCCAAAACATGATCATTGATTATATATATCAAATCTTATATATCCATGAAATACATTATTACCTTATCTAGATTATTTACAGTGTGGAGATCAGAAGGTGATTTGATATCATTCAACTCTTTGATTCACAACCCAACTTGAAGAAACACCCATATATCCATGACACCACGATTAATGCTCTCGCAAAATTTGATTTCTATGATTCACATGTAGTTTTTCTATGATTGTAACAACCCAAGGTTTTAAAAATAAATTGAATTCTTGAAACTTTGTTTTATGTAGATATTTATAACTATCCTTTATATATAATTTTGAATCTTTTATGTTTTGAATTTCGAAAAATAGTCATCTACAACTATGTTCAGTAAGTTATTTGGAGTCTGATAGAACCAAATTATTTTTTAGTGAACAGTAACAAACCCTTATGAATAGTAATATAAATAGTAATATGACCATAATGAATAATAAATTGTATTAATATTTTATTTTCTTAAGTATTTAAGATAATAAAATCTTGGTTAATTTTTCAATGTGATATAAAAGCAGTTATAGTTTTAAAATTGTTTATTTTTGAAATAAGTATGATTTTATTTAAAAATTAAATTAATAATATTTAGAAAATTATTTTTTAAAAATGGAGTTCATTTTTTAATTCTACACATTGAAAAATTGTAAGGGTAATTTTTTGGGATTTTTCTGATACAATTGATTTTTCGGTGAATAGTAAAAATACAGTTTTGAGTTTCGGTGTATTAATGACATCATTAATGATGTAATAACGATGTAATTAATCTAATTGAATTGGTCATAGTACAATAATATGTGAGGTTTCCCAAGTTTCTAATACCTTGGGCAAATACCATGGGCAAGACCAGGGTTTTGCAAATATCACTAATGAGGTGTCCCTTGGAAATTATTAAAATATTCCCTCACTTTTGCTATAAATACCAATCCATTTCTTCATTAAATTCATTCATAACTCCTCATAAACGAATATATTACCTACTTACATACCTAGTAGCCCTCCCAAGGTTTTCGCAAGCTTCTAAGGTCCCAACCTTCAAGTTCTAGGAGTTACTCTATAAGGTAAGAAAATTCTAAATTTCTTTCTTTTTCCATTCAAGTTCTCTTCTATGTGGTATAAATTTCAAGTTTCTGTACCATGTTATTATTAACTTCTTATTCTTGATATATTCTTTATTATTATTTATTTCTATATGGGTGACCCTTGTCCATTCTCTTTTTAATTTTTTCTAAAACCATGTTGCATAGCCGTTAGGCTGTTGAATTTTTGTAAGGGATTTCTCAATTATTCTTTTATTTTGAGTTTCTTTCTTTTCTTATTCTTTTCTCATCTACTCTTAACCAAGAGGAATGAAAGCTCCAGAAATTATTTATATTCTGGATGTTCTCATGTTCATTGAAAATCTATCATCATTCTTTTATCCTCTCCCACTTATTCAAGGAATAAAAACATTGTCCGTGATGTGTCGAATTACCAACATCATAGACGATGTGATTTCAATTTGCATTAATTATTTCAAGACTAGACATGAAACCATTTTTATGGTTGAAATAGGTTATAATACTTGTATTATGTCTCATAAATATTTCTGTAATTCTTTTTTTACTCATGTTTTTAATTTATAAGACAAAATGAGGTCATTATTATCAAAGAACCACTAAAATGATTTAAACAAACATCATTAATAGTTTACATTATGAATAATCCTCATATAAAAATTCAAAATGATAAATGGTATAAATTATGATATTTAAAATATTTAAATACCTTCCCATTCCAATTCTGTAGTTTCACATCCAATCGACAAGAATATTCATCATTAACCAATCATGGAAAACATGTAAAGAAAACACCCAAAACATTGGAAGGAACACAATACTAATAATTAAAGGGTGAAATGATGTTATGAAACAATCATATAAGGTGTTATAAACATGAATATGTTTATATAAGATATTAATAATGCTATTTTAACCATTATAAAATAAGTTTAAACACATTCTAATTAATAATAACCTGAGGTAAGGGAATTTTTAACCCAATTTCCATTCCTTGGGTTAACCTTCTACTTTATCCATTATGTTGTATTAAGATTATTGGTGTGATGATTTTTTGTTTATATAATGTAGTATTATGTGTATTTATAGTGTATACACATGTACATTCTATTATATTAATTCTCACTTCAATTATATTTTTAAGGGACTTTCCTTTTAAAATCATTTTAAAAGTCTCTCTAATAATTTTCAAAGGGCATGTATTTTTATATGTATATGGAATGAGTGATTTATCCTAATTTAAAGAAAATTTATTACCATGATATGTTACTTGGACATTATTTATGTTTTTTTGAGCCCATTATAGCTCAAGATATGTTGGGATGAGCCCATTATAGCTCAAGATATGTTGGGTTGAGCCCATTATAACTCAAGATATGACGGGTGAGCCCCATTATAGCTCTCTAATGAATTGGGTACTCTGGAGATGGAAGTTGACCAAAAGGTTATTCCATATGAAAGGGTGAATTTAAGTGTGATATGGTAAATATATTCCAAGGCAACAACATGAGTATTCTATGCATTCGAGTTTTTATGATTATGGGTTTTATTGGTTTTTATGTTATGACTTGACTAATGCCTTCTATCTTTATATCCCTTACTGAGTTTTATACTCATCCCATGTTTTTAAAATGTTTTTCACAATATATAAGGATGTTTAAGATAAATAATGGATTCATGAAGTTTTAATGGAGTGTTTTCAAAGAAATCATGCTTTATGTTTTAATGTTTTATATTTTGAAAAAAATAGAAACTATTTTTAATAGTGTCCTCTTTGTATGAATGTGGTATGTTATGTATGTAAATTATCCTAATTATTTATAAATATAAACCCAAAAGATCCTCAATGTGTAATAATGTATGTTATTGTTTAAAATTCAAGATTAAGTAACATTTTAAGGCCGAATCCTTATACTAATCTGGCTGGATGTGGAGATAACTCAATACCCTCTAATCAGGAAGCCTCTTTAGGCCTCTTTTTGATTTCAAAATAATGTGGGGAAAATATAGAAACTTTCTCTTGAAGATAGAGACTAGACCGCCTTGGACCCAGAGGTGTTACCTCCTAAATCCTAGCCTGCTTGGTGGTATTTGTTTGAGTCCATTTCGAAGGCTTCAGAGCCTCTAGATAATCTTTAGATCATGACTTCATTATGTGCATTCCATGACCGGCTGTTGTCATGGAATTCACCTAGAAAGTACCATTTTTCAACAACCCCTAAGGGTGTGAAAAAATCCATTCCTTGGCATATACAGTCTCTATCTTGATTGATGCCTCAAACAGAGGTAGCGTGATTGACATTTTGGATGCCTCCAAAGCCATCAACATCCATAACTGTCTGGATACCATTGGATTATTCTCATGTATAACATGTGTAGGGGGGAAGGTTCTTGATTGTTTAGTATGCTTAAATAAGCGAGTAAAATGATAAGGAGAGTAAGAATTAAATATAATCTCACTATCAATATGGGATACCGATACACTATCTCTGAATTCTATCATGTATGACCTCAACTCCTAATTATTCTCTTTACCATCATCAATGAATGCTCCAGTCACTGGGTAACTAAGTAGAAAGAAATTTAAGTCCCAAACACATTCATCTCTCTTAACACGTCATTATGATTTAGGTTCAAAGGTTGAATTCTAGACACTTTCTGAACAAATGGAAGGATTTTTGTTATATGAGATTTTAACTGAAATATGCACTAAATATGAGCTGAAATGTGGAATAATCCATCTCCACTACTAATTAAATGGACCTACAATAATAAACGGGGCATTCCCATTGTATTTATGAAACAAAAATTGATAGATCCTTGCTATAATAGGGTAATCTAACCCTATATTATTCACCTCTACTAATCTGGCCACAATGAAAAAAGAACGTAGCCTCACGCCAACACAAGACTCATGGACTAGTAGCAGATAAATGCTAATTATGTAGAAAGAAATCCATCAAGTAGAATCAAAATATTAATCTTGGGGTTAACCTTATAACACCAACACTTGTACTCACCCTTCTCTAATGTGGGCCAGAATGTGCCCGAGTCACCCCAATTCTCTACATTGGGGAAAATAGTAGGGTTCCTTCAATTAGGACCCTATCCAACTAATTATAAGAAATACCTCATCCATATTTCTACATGTATTTCAACCATGGGATGAGTATCATGGTCTTTCTATAGTTTCTTCACTATCATGAAGTGCTCATGGGAAAATGGTGGCATCCACTCAACATCATATGATGTTGTCTTTAGTGGGATAAACTCATCATACATTTCCTACATAATGGGGACCCTGGATATTTGGTTGACATCCCATAAGTTTATTCCAACTTCCCCATGGATCAAGTGAAAGGAATTTACTTGTAGAATCCACTGACTTAGTAATTTAGTAATTATTTCTAGGTTCTTATAAACATAAGTCTTTTCAACCCAAACAAACTCATAAATATGAACATCCTACATCTCCTTATTTATTCTATGCAAGTTTGTCACACATAGAACGCACACATCCACTCAGGAATAACCCCCCCTATGGAGTGGAAGTCCCAATATTCCATCTATCCTTGATATCGATCTATCTTAAAAGCACTAAAGGTTGATTCATAACAATGATGTCTTGTTAGGTCCACAAGGCTGAATACCCTAAGAGGGGGGGGGGGGTGAATCAGGGTATGACTAATTTAAAATTAACGCCTGTTCTGATCTTGTTTCACTGTTAAGAAAAACACTCTTCTCTCTCTTTCCTGTTGCACAAAGTAAACAGAAAGTAAAGCATGCACAGGACACACCAATTTTTCTTGGTTCACCGCAAAGGGCTACGTCCAAGGAGCATATGCCGACAAGTTGCCGGTCGTACCAATTCCACTAAACTTCACTAGCTGTGGATACAAAGTTCGGGCTAGATCACTTCTATGCCCAGGCTCACTGCCTTTACAATGTTTAGGGTCAGCTCACTGCTTTCCCAAGGTTCACTCCCTGTTTCTCTCTCTCTAGCTCACTGCCGGTGGAGAGGATCACCTTCTTCCTCTTCCTAAGCTCACTACTCTGTGAAGGGATTCACTCACAGTTTATAGACCTGTAGGTCTCTTCATTTGCATGAATTCATGCATCCTTAACTGATGATGGATGCTCTGTTAATGCCCAAATTTCATCCACGGATGAATACCTCTTTGCCTCTGAACACTGGGCAATTCCTTTTGGAAACACCTTCGCAAAGCACACTACTTTGCGAAGCTCCCAATTTCGCGAAGCTCAAACAAGCCTTCGCGAAGCACTTTCGCAAAGCACTTTCGCGAAGCACTACCACGAAGCTCAAGCCGTCGCAAAGCAACGTCCGTCGTGAAGCTTAATAAGCCAACGTAGAGATCGCAGGTTTCGCGGAGCTACAATAGCCGCCGCGAAGCTCCTCTTTCGTGAAGCACACTAGCTCTGCGAACCACCTTCGCAAATCGAGAGCAAAGGATTTTCTCTGAAAATTATCTCTACTTCTCTTGAGGGGGTCGGCCTCTATTTATAGGAGATTCCACCGACCCTCGTCCCTTCCGCGCGAAGTCAACACCACGTCATCTCAAATCGCAAAGCTCCAAATTTTCAACCGGAATTCTGTCCAAATCGCAAAGCACAACGGCAAGTTTCTGTTCATGGAGCTTGACGTAGTCGCAAAGCATTACCGTCAACATTCCTTCGTGCCTTCGCCGCAAAGCTCCCTCGCAAAGACCTTCACCGCCGCTATACGCTTCAAATCTGCCATTCGCGAATCTTGACGTAGTCACGAAGCATCACCATCAACATTCCTTCGCGCCTTCGCCGCGAAGCTCCCTCGCAAATCCCTTCACCGCCGCGATGCGCTTCAGCCTCTGCCGTTCGCGAAGATTGACGTAGTCGTGAAGACTCACCGCCTCCATTCTTCTGGTCTTCGTGAAATCCAATCCATACATCCTATCTTCGCGAAATTCATGACTTTGCCATATTAAATTATTCTCTTCATAGAGATCCTATTTTCACGATGCTCACCAAATTCCAGATGTTGGACCCCAAAAATTTGGCAAACACTGGGAAACGACGCCACCTTGTACTGCTCTTTTGAACCGCCTCCAGATCGTCCTTTCCTTTTTCATCGTTCTTTATCAACAAGGATTGTCAACAAATTCTCAGGAACTTGACAAATCTCCATGGAAACCTTCTTTGTCAACAAACACAATCAACCCAAAAAATACTGCAATGTTACCTTGAGGGATTTTTTCCCAACAATATCCCCCTTTGGGTTTGTTGACAACTCTTCACAACTCTGCTCAGAATGATTTTCTGCACTTTGATACCTCACTGAGACTTCTTCCAGTTGCTACCACCATTTGCCTCTTGTGATTCTGATAGCATTCAAGTATTCACTTAACACGTACTCTAAGCCCACATGAGAAATGCTCAGCGTGAGAAACAAGAGTAGTATGAAAAGTTCATCAATGAATCACTTCATGTCAAACACCAATTGTCGATTCCAACATGATACCAATTCTTAAATTGATACCAATTGTTGAACCACACTATTCCCAATTGGTGATAGCTGGAAACCTTCGCTCACCATTCCAACACCACTGTTCTGCTTTTATCACGATCCTCAGCTGTCATGATTTCTATGCTTTAATCGCTCACTTCTAGCATCGTCAGATTTAAAAATCTCCCACTTTCTCATTGCTCCCCCTTTCTGGCTGCTCCACCTGTCAGCTTCTCCCCGTATCTATCATGATTTCTCAAATAGCCACACTGTCTCCCAATCACTATTTTCTCCCCCTTTGTCAAGGAACCCAAAGGTCACTCCTTTGTAGTATGTAACAGAGTAGAGAACAAAAATCAGCACATTAGGGAAAAAGACATAATACCTCGGGGAGAGGGGGGGGGGGGGACCCACATCCACACTATTTCAAGTGCGGGGAATCTACTGAACTCCCAGAGCCAGTCGATGCCTCTCAAAAGCTTCCTTGGGTAAGGCCTTTGTCAGAATGTCTGCAACCTGTAGCTCTGTAGGCACGTACTCCAACTTCACGATTCCCTGCTCAACCTTCTCCTTGATAAAATGATACTTCGTCTCAATGTACTTTGTCCTTGAATGATGGATGGGATTTTTGCTAAGATTTATAGCACTTGAGTTGTCGCACATGATTCCGATCAGAGACTTCACTTCAACTCCCATATCTTCAAGCTACTGCTTCATCCACAATAACTGTGTGCATGCTTGAGTGGCCGCAATATACTCAGCTTCTGTGGTGCTCAATGAAATGAAATCTTGCTTCTTGCTTAGCCAAGAAATACACAATCCACCAAGATAGAATGCATCACCTGATGTTGATTTTCTATCATCTGATGAATCGGCCCAGTCTGCATCAGTATATCCCAATAACTCTATCTGAGATTTTTCAGTATATGTCAAGCCGAAATCCACTGTGCCCTGGATATACCAAAGTATTCTTTTCACTAGAAGAATGTGGCTTTCATTGGGATTGCTCTGATATATCGCTGCTTGTCATGTGGCTAAAACAATATCAGGCCTTTTTGTAGTCAAGTACAACAAACTTCCAATAATTTGCCTGTATTATGTGATATTAACTGCCTTGCCATCGTCATATTTCGATAATTTCATCCGGGTGGCAACCAAAGTCTTCATCTCCTTGTAATTTTCCATTCCAAACCTTCTCAGGAACTCCTTGGCATATTTAGATTGAGAAATGAATGTTCCATTCCTTCCTTGTGTCACCTGTAGACCAAGGAAAAATGTTAGCTCCCCAATCATTGACATTTCAAACTCATTTTTCATGAATTCGGAAAACTGTCTGCACTGAGCTTCATCTGATCCGCCAAATATTATGTCATCAACATAAACCAACACCATCATCATTTGATTACTGTCATTACTGAAATAGAGATTGTAATCAACTCCTACACGCTGAAAACCAAGCTTCTTCAAGTACTGATCAAGCCTTGAGTACCATGCCCTTGGTGCTTGTTTCAGCCCATACAATGCCTTCTTCAGCCTGCAAACTTTTTTCTCATCCTCATGAATGAGAAAACCATCTGGCTGCTCAATGTACACCTCCTCTTCCAGAACCCCATTCAAGAATGCGGATTTGACATCCATCTGGAACACTTTGAACTTTCATTGCACTGCTATGGCCAGAAATAATCTGATTGTCTCCAGCCTTGCAACTGGTGCAAATGTCTCATCGACATCTATTCCCTCGATCTGGGAGTACCCCTTGCACACTAGTCGTGCTTTGTTCCGAATCACTGTGTCATCTTCATTCATCTTATTGCGATAGACCCATTTAGTCCCGATGACATTCTTGTCTGCTGGCCTCGAAACAATCTCCCATGTCTGGTTCTTCTCGATATGATCAAGCTCTTCATTCATAGCTTGAACCCAGTTTTCATCTTCAGCTGCATCGGAAAAACATTTCGGCTCCACTTGAGATAAAAATGATGTTTGCTGTGATGATTTCATTCTTCGAGTCTGAACTGGAGCTGTTTGATCACCAATGATATTCTGCCTATCAATTTCATCTCGACTCCTTGGCTTCCTCATAGACACAGACTTGACACTTTCTTCTTCATCATCAATATCTTCTTCTGAATCAGCTTCTGCCACTTCTGCTCCCCCTGGGTTTCTTACCTCATCATCACTTTCATCCAGGAACTGTTCAATGGATCGTTTAGTATTCTATTAATTTTCAACTATAGTGACATCATTGCTCTCAATGATTTTTCCCAGCCTTTTGTTGAAGCATTTATACGCTTTGCTTTTCCCGGAGTATCCAAGGAATATCCCCTCATCTCCTCGTGCCTCAAACTTCCTGTGATTTTCTTTGTTGAGAATAAAACACTTACTTCCAAAGATTCGAAAGTATTTCAACGTTGGCTTCTTTCCGTACCATAGTTCATACGGAGTCTTCCCTTTCTTTGGACACAACAAAGACCTGTTCGAAACATAGAATGATGTCAAAACATCTTCCTTCCAAAATTTCTCTGGTAGGTCTTTATCAATAAGCATCGTTCTGGCCATATTGTTGATGATCCGATTTCTCCTTTCAACCACTCCATTCTGTTGGGGAGTTCTTACCGATGAAACTTGATGCCTTATCCCATGTTTCTCGAGATAGTTTTCAACTTGACTATTTGTGAATTCTGTACCGTTATTAGTACAAAACTTCAAAATTTTCTACCCAAGCATCTTTTTTGATTCCCTCCTATACTGCTTTATGCAACTGAACACCTCTGTCTTATGGGTAATGATGAATACTCAGGCCATTCTGCTATAGTCATCAATGAAAAGGACATAGTACCTTTGCCCATTTATAGCTCGTGGTGAGATAGGTCCACATACATTAGCATGAACCAGTTCGAGCACTCTAGTTGATTTCTATTCCTTTGGACTGTATGTATTTCTGATGATCTTCCCTTGTTGGAAATCATCACACGTATGAGTGCGATCACATGATAGATTAGGAAGGTCTCTAGCAGCATCACACTTTACGAGATCCTCTATAGATGGTTGGCATAGATGACCAAGTCGCTTATGCCACAACTGGTTTTCTTCCTCTCTGGATAAAAGACATGTATCTTCTTCCCCACCTACAAGGTAGAGATTTTCCTTTGACCTTTTTCCATGGAGAATAGTTGCTCCATCTTTTCCTTTCACAACACACATCTTCTCTGTAAATCGGATAGAGTGCCTAGAGTCACATAGTTGACTGACACTGAGTAAGTTATGACTGAGACCCTCTACTACCAAGACATCAGCACGTCTCATCTCTTTTCCCCAAAACTTGGATTTCCCTGAGCCAACAATCTTCAGGCCTTCATCATTTCCAAATTTGACAACTCCTTCTTTGTCATATTTGATGCCTGTAACAAGATCCTTATTACCCGTCATGTGGGATGTGCAACCACTGTCAAGGATCCAAACACCAGATCGATCTGATGCTTTAAGGGAAATCTCCGCCACCACTGCCTTCTCATTTTTATTCTTTTTGGTCCATACTTTTTCTTTCACACTCAGCATGGATTGAGACTTCTGTTCTTTCTCAGAGTATGATGGACCAGCCTCATCTTGCAAAGCTGCAAATCTATTCTGCGTTTTTAACTCACTTGTCGGTTTATTGACCTGCTGCTTGCAAACTTTTTGATTCTTCTTTGGCACATTTCTCTGAATGGTCGAAGTACAGTACCTAGCCATGTGCTCAAATCCTCTGCACCAAAAACAGTGTCCTTCAAAATATGTTCTGGAAAGACGTTATCTGTTTGACTGTCATCTCTGTTCTTGTTCCCTTCTATATCTCTTGGCTATGGAACACACATAATGTGAATGTCCCATTTTCCCACAGCAATAACACCTAATAAAGGATACATTCCTTCGTGATATTTCAGAACTACGATTTTCCCTTTGGGATCTATGAATATTCTTATTCTGTTTTGTGCCCAAGTCATCCTTCAATTTCAGGACGGGTGCTTGCGGTCTGACATTAACTGCCACCGATTTTTGGTTCTTATCAAGCCCTGAATCAACCTTAGCATTTGAGATTTCTTGCTGCTTTACTCCTGCTAAACTACGAGCCTCCTCTTTCATCTTCTCTGTCTTCTGAATGGCATGCTTTTCTGATATCACATTGGGGGTCAAGAGTTTTTCTTGATCCTTCATTTTTCGTCACAGACTGACCACTTATTCTTCAAGCTCTTTGATACGTCTGACCTGCTCCTTTCCTGTGTTAGTCAAACAATCAATTTCCTTCTTTTGTTCCTCAATTCTAAGCTTATTCTCAACAATATTTTCTGAGCTCTTTGGTGTTGAGGATTTTAGTCCTTCAATTTCTTCTAACAATTCTGACTTTTCTTCATCCTGTTGTTGCATATAGAGTTTGGCATCACGAACCACTTTATTGGATTTCTTCGTTTTGTCTCTCCAAACATCTATCTCTTCAAGAACTGTTTCTAATTTGGCTTCCATATCAACTCTTCCTTCAACTTCTTCTTCCTCTTCTCCAACGTCAGTTTCTTCTTTTTCCTGAGAACTACCGACGACCGCTACCATAGCATTTTGTCTATGATCTTTACAATTTTCAAAATCCTCAACCTATTCATCCTCAGACTCATCTGAATTGTCTATTTCTTATGAAAGAAGGTTCTTCCTCTTGAAGAAATTTCTCTTGAACTGCTTCTTCCCTTTCACATAGGCTGAAGATTTCTTCTTGGGAATTTCAACTTCATCATCATCATCATCGTTATCTTGAAATTTCTTGGGGCATCTTACCACAAGATGACCAACCTTTCCACATTGAAAGCATGCTAGTGGAAGTTTACCTTTAAACTTTCCTCTTCCTCTTTGCATATTTGAAGAAAGGAATGACATTACCTCATCTGTCTCTTCTTCTTCATTAGAATCTTCAATGGTGAGTTTCTTCATGGCCTTGAATGCCACCTCTTTGGATTTCCCCTTTTCCACAGTCTCGTTATCACCGTTTCTCATTTCATATGTAACAAGAGTGCTGTGCAGGTTATCCAATGTCAGTTCTTTTGGATCTTTATCTTCCAAAACAGAAACTTTCAGATTGAACCGAGGTGGAAGTTTTCTCAATATGCGCTTCACAATTTTTATATCTTCGATAATTTCTCCAAGACCCCGAATGTCTTCTACCACAGCATTTACCCTGTCAAAGAATGCATCAACAGACTCATTCGGGTTCATTCTCAGATCTTCATACTTGTTCCACAACACTTGCAGCTTGGCCTCTCTGACTTTTGTATCCCCTTCATAAATATTCAAGAGCTTTTCCCACATGGCATGTGATGTTTTGCATGACATCACCTTTGTATATATGGGATTGGATAGGGCTCCTCCTAAGGCATTGATTGATTTGGAATCAACATCCAACTCTTTATGCTCAGCTTCTGATAACGCACCACTAGTAATATCAGCTGTGATACCATGCATAGCTGCTAAAAACACATCCATTCCCAATGATCGGAAATAGTGTTGCATTCGATTCTTCCATATTTGAAAATTACATCCGTTAAATATCAGAATCCCTCTATGATTAGTGACCTCCATTTGAGAGAAGAACAACTGTCAACCTTTCCCTATGATACCAATTGTTAGGTCTACAAGTCTGAATACCCTCAGAGGGGGGGGGGGGGGGTGAATCAGGGTATGACTAATTTAAAATTAACGCCCGTTCTGATCTTGTTTCACTATTAAGAAAAACACTCTTCTCTCTCTTTCCTGTTGCAAAAAGTAAACATAAAGTAAAGCATGCACAAGACACACCAATTTTTCTTGGTTCACTGTAAAGGGCTATGTCCAAGGAGCATACGCCGATAAGTTACCGGTCGTACCAATTCCACTAAACTTCACTAGCTGTGGATACAAAGTTTGGGCTAGATCACTTCTATGCCCAGACTCCCTGCCTTTACAATGTTTAGGGTCAGCTCACTACTTTCCCAAGGGTCACTCCTTGTTTCTCTCTCTCTGGATCACTACCGGTGGAGAGGATCACCTTCTTCCTCTTTCTAAGCTCACTGCTCTGTTAAGGGATTCACTCACAGTTTATAGACCTGTAGGTCTCTTCATTTGCATGAATGCATGCATCCTTAACTGATGATGGATGCTCTGTTAATGCCCAAATTTCATCCACTGATGAATACCTCTTTGCCTCTGAACACTGGGAAATTCCTTTTGGAAACACCTTTGCAAAGCACCCTACTTCGCGAAGCTCCCAATTTCGTGAAGCTCAAACAAGCCTTCGCGAAGCTCCTACCTTTTCGCGAAGCACTTTCATGAAGCAATTTCGTGAAGCACTATCGCGAAGCTCAAGACATCGCAAAGCAATGTCCCTCACGAAGCTTAATAATCCCACATGGAGCTCGCAGGTTTCACTGAGCTACAATAGCCGCCGCGAAGCTCCTCTTTCGCGAAGCACACTGGCTCTGTGAACCACCTTCGCTAATCGAGAGCAAAGGATTTTCTCTGAAAATTATCTCCACTTCTCTTGAGGGGGTCGGCCTCTATTTATAGGTGATTCCACCGACCCTCGTCCCTTCTGCACGAAGTCAACGCCACGTCATCTCAAATCGTGAAGCTCCAAAGTTTCAGCCGTAATTCTGTCCAAATCGTGAAGCACAACGACAAGTTTCCGTTCGCAGAGCTTGACGTAGTCACGAAGCATTACCATCAACATTCCTTTGCACCTTCACCGCGAATCTCCCTCGCAAAGCCCTTCACCACCGCTATGTGCTTCGACTCTGCCGTTCGCGAATCTCGACGTAGTCGCGAATCATCACCGTCAACATTCCTTCGCGCCTTCGCCGCGAAGCTCCCTCGTAAAGCCCTTCACCGCCGCGATGCGCTTCAGCCTCTGCCGTTCGCGAAGCTGGACGTAGTCGCGAAGACTCACCACCTCCATTCTTCTGGTCTTCGCGAAATCCAATACATACATCCTATATTCGCGAAATTCATGCCTTTGCCATATTAAATTATGCTCTTCATGGAAATCCTATTTTCACGATGCTTACCAAATTCCAGATTTTGAACCCCAAAAATTTGGCAAACACTGGGAAACGATGCCACCTTGTACTGCTCTTTTATACCGCCTCCAGATCGTCCTTTCCTTTGTCATCGTTCTTTGTCAACAAGGATTTTCAACAAATTCTTGGAAACTCGACAATTCTCCATGGAAACTTGCTTTGTCAACAAACACAATCAACCCAAAAAATACTGCAATGTTACCTTGAGGGATTTTTGCCCAACATGTCTCGACTCTTTGATATGTGACATCATATATGGAGTGCACCCATTGAGATGTAGGAAGAAGCCAATATGGACTATTTGTTCCTTGATGAAAAAAAATTCATGTATATGTTGGAAGAAGGACAATTGATGTGTTTCATGAACCAAGATTCTAGGAAGTGTTTCTTAAATGCTAGATTATTAGAATCCCTCAGAATCTCATGCCCGTACAGAGGTAAGTAGTCACTTTGCAAGTACTCTAGTCGATATGGTGTCAAACACATCCCAAATTAGGAAGAGTAGTGTCAACGATGTCAAAATAATCAGTCCTGATGGATTTGATCATTTTAGTTTGACACATAATATCTTTCTCAATTCTAATCATTGAAGCAGGCATTGAAAACCTATAGGAGGGCACCAAATTCTCTCATTTAGTTGAAATTTTGACTTATGAAAGTTTAAATTTTAACTTAGAAGATTCTAAGAATTTGGAAAATGAAAGGAATAATGTAGGTCCCTTGAAAAGGTTATCTATAAATGTCCCTCGATAAGAGACCTAACATAGGTCCCCAGATGAGGTAGTTCTGTGCAACCCTTTTGACTAGGTCCTTCAGACAGTTACCTCAAAGATCTTCCTCAGGTAGACTCATCACAAAAGTAAATTCATGTAGCCCCATCACTCAGGTGGATGTACCTTGATATAACCTTCATGAGACATCTGTGGAAGCACAGTGAGGTTTATATTTATAGAGTACTTATGCAGAGAGAGAGAAAATTTAGAACACCGAATGTGAAGAAAACAACAAAGGTTCCCTATATTTATAGACATTGATGGTCTATGTGGGATACCTATGCCGACGCCCTACATCCAAAAACTAAACGTTAGGCCTCAAATAGAATCCCTACTCATACAAACTACATGGAATTACTGTGTGTATAACCCATGTGATCTAGCGTTTTACCCCTTCATGATTTTCCCCACTTCTTTACCTCAGGACTAGACCCTCCTATTTCGTTCAGTTCCAATACTACGGGGGGGGGGGGGGGGGGTATTGAAATCCCCTTTTTATAAAGGAGTAATAAATGATTTTTGAATAGTAAATTGGTCATGATAATGTGCTAAAGAGACTTAAATAGAACCAAAGGACTTATTCAAATCGACCTACGCATAGAGACACCTATGCAATACATAGGCCACAAAACTACCCTACACGGGCCAAAGGGGAGAGACACCCCTATGCAAGACACCTATGTTGGAAACCTGCAGTGTGGACTTGTTCAGACAAACTCCTTCACCCAAGGAACCTTGTTTTCCAAAAAATAGGACCACTAGGCTTCTCATCTGGAGAACTGAACAATCGAAAGAACCCCTAGAGCTCTCATTGCATAGAACCTTCACCCAGGTCCCTTGAATGTTATTAGGTACTTATCCAAAACATGATAGAATAATAAAATTAAGCGTATAAGCATGATCAAAGTCCCTTCATGGTATAAAACATAAGACACCTACACGAGGAACATTATCCCCTAAGGAAAGAACCACTTGCACAAGTTCCCTCTCCCTAATTAGTGACCTACATGAGACCCTTCCAAGGACACGGGAGAAGACCCAGGGTGCCTTGACTGAAGCCTCACACAAGTGTTTCCTCCATGATGTCTTATTTCTTGAGGCATATCCAGCTCGCTCATGACTTTTTACCCATTAATGAAGAACTTTCAGTTCCTTAAAGGCCTTGTGCGTCACACCTTCACGATATATCTACAACGATCACCTATGGACATGACCTACGTGAGTACCCCATTGATACCTCTTCCAAGACCACCTATATAAGGTCAATTCATCCCTAGGTTCCCTTGTATTAATGGGACTATGTTGAAACCTCCACCAAGGTCTCTTGACTTACACAAATAAGGGGAATGGAACATAAGAGTGTCTACCATATGGATTTGTATATCTATAGTTTGAGGTTTCCCACAGTAGTCATACCAAATGGTTAGGATCCTCGGGGAACATTGTATATATATAGTCACTAAGAACACTACCCTAGGGAAAATATTGGGAATTTCTTGATCTCAGAGGAATAAGGTTTGTACATTTTCCTACCCTTCTCGTATCTAAGACCTGAAGCCTCTAGCTCCTAGTAGAGAGGATAAGGATCACACTTGTGTTCCTTTTTTACATGGAATGACATCCTCCTCCCTCAATACATGGAAAATTATTTGGCATCCATCTTGGAGTAATCCCCTAGCCTTTTTGTAGGAGGTTTTATTCTTTCTCCCCTCTACCTCTGTGTCTTTAAACTTCATTCCCTATTTAGGATGAAGTGAATGTAGGGATGTTCTATAATATTGGAATCTTCCACCATGTACCTATACTCTTCCAATAGTGGAGGAGGATAAGTGTGTGCATTTTAAATCTTCTGCTTCATATCATTTCTCACATCGACGATGACTCATGTGGGCTTAGAGGTTAGTGGTGATCATGACTCCCACATGATCTAAGTGCCTTATTGAATTGAGATAACTCTAATTCCTTCCATAACTAGGATATATAGGATGCCTACCTAAGGATCTAGGTCAATGGGAACCCTTATTAGGAGTGATCCCCAACCAAAAACCCCAATTTACCAGGTCATCCTCCTTAGGAGTAAGAACTAAAATTTAACATTTTGGAGTCCTCATTATAAGTAAGCCCCAAAACAAACCTCCAAACCACTATGACTTAAGGAATTTCTCATGGTATCCTTTTTAGGGAATCCTCTTCAGAAATAATCCCCAAATTAATCATCTAAGAGGTCCATACTCCCCTATTAGATAAACCTAATAGAGCCTCCATAGGTGGGGTTCCTCATAATGAACTACGGGAACTCTAATTATTTCCTTAACTAGGATACTTAGGATGCCTACCTAAGGCCTGAACTCAATCAGCACCCTTTTTAGGAGTAATCCCCAACCAAAACCCCCAATTTAATAGGGCATCCTACTTAGGAGTAAGCCCCTAAATTTATCATTTGGGAATCCTCCTTAGGATTAAGACCCAAAAAAGACTCCAAACTACTAAGAGATGATACATTTCTCATGGCATCTTTTATAGGGTATCCTCTTCAAGAATAAGCACTAAATTAATCCTCTCAATGTTTCATACTCCCCTATAGTATAAACCTTTGAGATCCTCAATAGGTGGGGATCCCCATAACTAAACTACATTAGCTTGATTCCCTTCTAAACGGGATATGTAGGAAGCCTCCATGAGATCAAAACACAACACCCCAAATCATCCCTATTTTCTATGGGCCACTTTCACAGTAGGGTTTAATTTAACACAAGAATTAACATCTCGCTCGGGTTTTCTGAGCTGTGTTGGAATAATTATCACACCAAACATTGACTAGGAACCTCCCACATAGACTTCCTAACCACATGATGTCAAATTGTACAGTTGGGTTCTTATAAAATTTCCTTAAAAGGTATGATGTTCTACATTAATCAACACCAAACTACATGGGTTCTAATTCCTTTCATAAGGATACATTGGAAACACATTCTTGGGTCCAATCCCATAATTAAAACAAATCCCATATCTTAGGATGATAATAAAATCTACGGTAACCATCATCTCCTTGGATGATAATAAACTTCAGAGTACCCCACTATGTGTCTAGAAAACCAGAATCATTATAATAATGACCAAATAATCCATAAGTAGCATATAATAGGATACAATTGATATAGAACCTCATATACATACAGATATCTCCATTGATGATGAAACTATGATACATATAGATGATTCTAGGATCTATACAAACTAATAATTGATTCTTAACTCTAGGTTGACCCACAACATACTTGGGAATTATTGAAGGATTCATGATCATATCTTAAATCTATATGAGAGTCATGGAGTAAGAAATAATTCCCTCCCAAATGGTGTGATGACCTCAAACTCCTATCCTATCGACCAATGCGAGTTCTTATGATTAACTGGTCAAAATACCTAATGAGAACCTACCTTTGGAAAGTAGGTCACTTCGAATATAGAACCATTGGGTGTTTCTAGTTCCATGAACACACCCATTAGAAACCATTCAAAAATATAAAATTGTAAGTAGGTGCGAATTATGAAGGAAACAACTCTATGTAACAAGTACAAAAAGAATAATGGTAAAATTTGTCATTAGAATTTAGGCATCAAGAAAGGATAGAACCCAGAAAAGTGATTTGTTCTAGTAGATGCACCATTTTATTTAATTACATAATAAACTTCATTTAATTTAATGATCCATATCTAGTATTCAATTACATGGAATCTTGTGCCCATCCAAGGTGATCCACATGGAGGAACCCGAGTATCGCACTAAGAGCTTAACACTTTAAAAAAACTGAAAGGATTCCATTCATGGGAGTCCATAAAAGGTATTCAACGTGTCACTCTTAATTCATGTAGAAAAAGTACCCTACAATTCTATCCATAATATATCACAAAGGGGGTATGAGTATCACTGGTGTAATAGTGTAACCATTTTTTCCATTAAACCCATCCAAGGGTGGTACCTTGGGAACCTTAATCACTAATATGGAAGTAATAAAAACACATGGTGAGCCTATCTATGATATACCAGGCTTCTCACCCAAAGTATGAATCCCCATAAACTCATGAGTCTATCCTCAGCATTCCATAAAGAGGAATCTAGGTGTCGCTTGAGGAGTAAGAATTACATTCATTCATTTTTAATTTAAAACACTAAACTGGACAAGTATATAACCTTTTCTTATCATAGATAAGGTAAGAGTAGGAGGCTACATATATGAGAAATCCATATTACAAGTCAATAATACTAAAAAAGAGGTCCAAGCCCATTAACCATATATATTACAAATAAAAAATGTCTATATACTAAACATGTCACTAATCAATTTAAATGAACCAATAAGTATAAAATTTATTTTTTTATTATAAGACATTACACAACATCAAGGGGTTTTATTATAAATCATGACATTATTATTCAAAAAATTTATAAAGTTCACTTTAGGCAATCCATATACAACATAAATAATAGAAAACCAACCTCAATGTGGTTTTATTTATAAGTGAGTGTCACCATATAACACATAAATAACAAGGAACACCCCAATGGTGGCTCAAACAAAGAATAAATGATAGTTAAACATGATCAATTAATTAAATCCTCCCATGGGTGGTTCTGGATGAAGTCACAACCTCCAAACATATCGGGGGGATTCTAAAGACATCATAAGGTGGTCCAAAAAATTCAATTTAATCCAATATATAATGTAGAAGATACATCGAGAAAGTCCATAGTGGGGCACATGAAAACATTTTATAAAAGAAATAAAACATAGTGTAAGAGTCATATAACAACTTCCTTATACCAAGTACCATCCAAACATCTAATATCAAGATATAATTTGGTCTGGTTTGAGAGAAAATGAATAAATGGATGAACACCCTGAGAATAGGGATAATTATCTTGAACCATAATAACTTTCTAGAGAAAGAGATAAAAATAAATATGATTAATTCTAACAAAGAGCTTACTGATAGGAATCCATTGAGACTAACAACCCATGATTATGACTTCAAATGAGAGAGATAGAGAAATGATTTGGTTAGGAAATGGAGTAGCCTCATATGATAGGGGAGCGGGATCTCATCAGCATGAATGAAGAAGGGAAAATGAGGGTTTGAAATATAAGTTCATTAAGGGTAGAATAGTAATTTTACCCATATAGACATGGTTGCACGTTTTGGCAACTCGATTGGCCAAAATATGTCTAAACTATGTGAAGGATAATACTTATGAGGAAATGGTCACATAGTTTTGGGCACAAGGTTATCCAAACCATGCTCTAACTATGCGATGAATAGTAAATGCACACTAGCTAAATGGCACTAAGCATGCGGGATAGGAACACGATTTGGGAAACCAAGAACAGATCATGCAGGTAACTCCTACGCATCTGTAGGTGATCACAATTTTCATTTTTGGGTCACACGGTTTTATACAAACAATGTGCCCTTACCAGTCAACCCAAAACTTGATAGTTTGGGCCTGACACAATTGAAACTCAATGAAATAATCTAGGTACCCCTATGTCCTTAAAATATGTATAAAAACAAATTTATGTGTTCCAACTCTTAGAATTATGATCTGAATCCTTGTTTGTAAAATGTACCATCCATTAAGTGATGAAATTCAAGATCCTTTTTTTTAGGTCTGAAAACACAGAAAGCTACAGTATTCCCTATGGGTAAGGTGTGTGATGGTAATAACTTCTTGGGGTGGTTCAGATAAACATGTTTTGGTATTTGATCTCGATAAACATTAAATTCCCATATAAATAGTTTCACTCATGCTTTAGTTGTTTAATATTGGATACTGATTGGTAATGTGAAAAACCTAGTGATTCAATTTCCCTTGAAAGCTCTAATAAATGGGCATATAGGGTATGATCATATTAGTCAAGGAAATCACATATTTTATCTATGTTAATTGGATCTTATTATAACCCTTAATATCTATTAATCATAATGATCACTATATAATAGCTATATTATCAATGGAAAATATTCTTAATGGAATTTTATATCTTTTAGTGTATATATTATAATGGTAAAAAATAACCAATGTCTTTCATGTGTTTTCAATAAATAATTTTCATTATATAGAATTTAAAAATGAAATTTCATTTATAAATGTTCATGTTATTACATTATCTTCCCCTTCAAAAATATCACCCTCTAAATTTCAGTTCATCAAATAAACTAGATTAGGGTACATATATTTTATATCCTCTTTTATTTCTCATGTTGTTTCATTAAACCTGTGGCTTCACTAGAGTAATATTACTAGGGTAGTTGTCTTATTTTATATAAATCCATCTCTATGATCTAACATCCTTAGAATATACTCCTTACATGAAATATTTTTCTATGAGGATACCACCTCATAATTTAGTACATGTGAGTAGTATGGTATGTACTTCAATAATAGTGATACAAGGAACACATCATATAATTAAGATATATAAGGTAAGATTTATACTAGATATGCCACATATCTGATGCGATCAATGAACTCGAAGGGGATGACAAGTCTTGGACTAATATTTCTCTTCTTTCCAAAGATCATGACATTTTTTGTTGCTAATATATTATGAAACATTTTATAACTAACCTAAAACTATATATCATGTCAGTAATGGACTAAAAATACCATATATAGAATTTTTGTGAATTAAATATGATGGTTAATGGCTTGATCATTCTATATCATCTCTTGGAAAAGAACATGTTCCATCATCTTCTGCTATCCAAATTCATCCCAACAAGTTAGGGTGCAACATTGCTTCCCATAAAGTACCTCATAAAGATAAATTTTAAATATATAATGGATACTATTTTTATATGAGAACCATACTAAGATAATGTGTTGATCCCAACAACCTTGTAAATTCATTGAATGTGATCTCATCATATCCTCTATAGTTTTAATATTTCTCTCAGATATCAAATCTGTCTAACAGTGTTTAATAGTTCAAAAACTCATCTCTGTATCCTATCCATGTTGAAGGCTTCTCTATAACCACAAAGTAAAACAAAAATATTTATTAGATACAATATAGATACCCAATATATATAGGAATCTGAATTCTCTTATATATAACAAAAATTTTTAGACAATAGAGAATATTTCTTTGATAGAAAATAAATAAATTGACTTTGTAATGAAATCAATTACTCTTAGAGAGTGTAATTACCCTTAAACATCATGTGTATTCCTATGATGAAATATATTCTTATTTTTTCTCATTTCAACACTAGTATAGTAAATGGTTTTCTCATAGCCATATACTTCTATCATGTTGCCTTGAAATGATATCAAACAAATATTTGAGATAAAAGTTCTATAATATCCCTCACCATGGTATCCCACTAGGTGTTTTTCTTCAGATCACTATATTTCATTTTCATTCTAGGATGGATAGAGATGGATGACCTATGGAAATAAACTAAATGTTCCATATTAGACTATATTTTTGGTAAGACACATATATAAGTTCCAAATATTATAACTCCATCTCTAGTTAAGATAAACTTTTTAATATTCACTACCATTTTCTATAGAACATCATCATCCATTTTGGGATTCCATGATTCAATCAAAAACAAATGGTTGCGAAATTATTTACCAATTTAAGATGAATATACTTATATTATTCCCATTTTCACCTCTTTCAGGTCAAATAAGATTGGATCCTTTGAAATCCTCCTAATTTAAATAGTGATAAGATCCATTATAATCAAATAATATAACAATTTTTTCACCTTCCCATGGGGGAAATAGATTAATTTTTTTTAATAATTTATTATCTATAACTACCTTCATTTGAAAAAATTGATCTAATTCTGTGTGAATATATATACTCATGGATTTTATGATTAGTATATATGTCACACTTCTCCACATAGAGAAAATGTTGAAAATAATAAATTTTAAGATCATTAATACTAATTATATACCATTAATTATGTAGTTTTTTTCATGAATCATTAATTGGAGAAAGGCATAAGCTATAACATTTTCATAAATCACGAGTATACAATCCAACCGATTTTTAGAAGAATCTCGATAGGTCAAAAATCCTTCCCCACTTGTGGGTAATTTGAGTATATATTAAATTATTATCCACTTAATTTTATCATTAAATATATCCATCCATTCCCCATACTAGAAAAACTTGACTCCCATATGATATTTCATTGTTAATGTGTTAGATAATAATGTAATGTTTCTCCAAAACTATTGATAGTACCCATCTAATCCATGGAAGATCTTGGATTTTGTCCTCATTTTTGGTTTAGAATACCCTTCAATTGTGTTTCCTTTTAAATAATATATAAATATCCATTTTCTTTTGGAAACATGATCCAGTAATGTTAATTGATCTTTCTAAAATTCACATTTAATGTAATTTCCATAATTTTTTTATTTCTCATGGCCCTCATTAAAAATTAAAATTATCCTCCCATTCCAACATTATTTTGGAGTATATAATACTATCAACTATATAGATGACCATAAATTTTCTCAAGGTAATATCTAACATCTCTATTCATTAAGTCCATGTATATACATAGTGTATTAGTGAGTCTAAATGGAACTACTATGAACTCATAGTGCATATACCTTGTACCAAATAATATCTTGGAGAAATATTTCCTCTTCAACCTTACTTTATAATATCCCAACCAATGATCTAACTTGGAGTCATATTGAGATCCAAATATCTGACTGAACAAGTCATCAATACATGGTATATGATATTTTTTCTTTATTGTGATATTTTTTGGTCATGATTATCAATGCTGAGTTGAATTGAGGCATCCATATTATTGAGGAAGTGGGACCATGCAGGAAATGGTGATTCACTTGGGTGTATAAAAACATTATATAGATTCTCTTGTATCAAATTCTATAACTCTTTAAGTTCAATAGTTTCAATTCAATATGGAGTCTTGGATATTAGAATTGATCCTAGTAAAATATTAATTATGATAACACTCACATGAATATAAATAAGACCAAGAAATTATTCAGAAAACACATTATTTATTTCCCTTATAATAGGATTGTCATCAAGGATGATCTTTTTGACACCCTAAAATTCTAATATAAGATCATTGTATTCAATAGTGTATTTGAAACACAACACTAAGAAAATAATAAAATATCACAACCCAAGACTTCATGTTATATATAATTTTAAATAAATCACTTCAATAGCTTTCATTACATACAACTATGAGTTTATCTTGCATTAAACATGACACTATGTTTTGATTTCATTACACGCAACACTGATTTTAATTTTCATTACACACAACAATGGGTTTAAATGAAACGTGAAATATTATTAAAATATTTTAAGTTAATATAATTGTTATAACTTATAGGTTAAATTGGATGGTATGAATAGTAATAACAAAATCATGAAAAATATAGTTATTTATTGATTAGAAATATAATAAGTATCATCTAAAATAAAAAAATTCTGAGAAACTATATTTTTCATAAAAGATAGTTTATTATCACATTGTTCAAATAATTTAAAATTAATATTAAGACATATAGAACATTTATTTGGAAAAATGAACTTAATTTTTGAAATCATCTTATAAAAAATAACTTATGATGAGTTTTTTAAATTTGTTTTAAATATTTATTTTTTTGATTAATAGTAACAAATACTGAATTTTATTTCAAAATTTCCATTTCATTTAAATAATTTATAATGATAAATTATATCTATAATTAGTTATAAATTAAAACTATACTAATTATATATAAATTAATCTAATTTATGTCATTGGTATAGTTTTACTTTTTAATTTTGATATAAAAACTATATAAACTTTTGAACATTTTCTCCTTGAAAACCGTCTTTCTCATCACCTTTGTGGGAATAATTTTGAATTAAAATTTTCCAATTATATGTATTAAATATGTAAAAATGGATTATATATATATAATTAGATTAATATATAATTATAATAAGTGTAAATTAATTTTTTACCAAAATTAATACTGAATGCAGTAAAAAATTAATTATCATAGTTTGGGTAAAAATAGGTTTACCATAGTGTTAAACTAAAATGATAAGGCTAATAATGACATATACCATTGTCTAAATACTATTTTATATCCACATTTCGACCATTCCACCTATATGGTTTGATAATATCCTAATTTTTATCCTTTTGACATATGAAAAATGTGGGGGCAGTCAATTATTTTCACAAAAACCAACTATGACATATCCCCCACATATAAAACACCACCCCCTCTCATATAATAATAACAACTTAACACATATTTGATTCATAAAATAGCTTCACAAATCACATAAAAAAAATATATAAAATCATCCTAACATCCTTATTTTTTGAATAATTCACACCTAGGATGTCATTAGTGAAAACCTCAGGAGGATACCAAAAGAAAAGGTAATGTCCTTTAAAGAGCGTCCCAATTTTATTTCATTATCAACTTCTTTAAATTAGAATTAAAATATTCTGATATAATAACCAAAATATATTATATATATATATATATATATTAATATGTTTTTATAATAATTTCATGACCTAGATCTATCACCAAAATGATTTCAAACTCGATATTCATGTGTATAGTGGAGTAAAACCTCCCAAAATGATGTCATTCGTTCATCTATTACCACCTTTCACAGTTCAGTATGATGGTAGATATAACATATGTATATGATATATATAACATTTTTATAAAATTGGTGTCTTATATCATATATATCCTTTTATCTTGAACCCTATAAGGGATACGATAATGTAGCTTGTGTGCATGAAAGACTACAGCCTCACGAGGCGATGTGATTCGTCTTTCACTAACACTTCACATGGAATGTAATATGTTTTAAGTTAATTAATATATAAAATAAAAATGTCATAATTATGATACTAATGAAATATTTTTCATTATTTTTATATAATATATATCATTTTATTTCATACCTTCTCACCCACACAAGGATGATAACATCGTTTGGGTACGTGTGGACTATTGCATTTACGAAGCGAGGTGACTATCTTTTCATCACCATACCACATGGATGATATATATACATATTTAATATGGAATATAGGATATTATGATCATTTTGGAATACAAATCTATTATTTACCTCCAAAATGACTGTTGAAATATGGAATCGTTACTCATGTGTACGTACAACCCACCATCAATATGATCGTACATACTTCATTTTTATTAACCTTATATCATGATTTTTTTAAATTACAATTCAGGTAAAAAATGATAATTAGTCCATGATTATTATTTTGGGGACAATATAAATATATAATATGAACCTGAACTAGGAAATTCATAACAATGCATGAATGAGAAAATGAAGGAATTAATACCCAAAACAATCAAAATAAAGAAATATTATTAATGGATAGATGATAAGATGTTATAAAAGAAAAATATATGATATTAAAAATATTAATTTGGTCATATAATATGTTAATAACACTATAAAAGACACCATACATGAGGTTATATCCATTTAAACAAAAATTTATTATGATGTAATGGATTTCATAACATAATTTCCACTCATTGGGTTAAACTTCCAATTCATTAATTATTCCATCCTAATATTGTTTGTATAATTACTATTGATATTATCATGTTGTATTTACACTTTTTTATGTGTATTCAATGTTTATACACATAATACATTTATTGTTATTATCATTTTAGGGGTTTATATCACAATATCATACTAATCAATATTGTTTATTCTTGAATTGTAGTTGAAGGAAATTATTTGATAACTTCCTAATAAACCCATTTAATTTTAATATCTTATAAAAAATTCATGATATTTTTAGGTAATTGTATCATTTTTCAAATATTTTGTACTTAAATAAATTGATATTTTTTTAAAGATAATATGACTTTATTTCTCTCTTCAATCAGAAATATATTTTTCTTTAAAAACCCATGTTTTCAAAAAAAATTAAAATTTTATAATTATTTATTAATGTAATTTTCACCCATTTATCATATTTAATTTTTTTTTCAAATAATTATTATGAATATTTGATAATATTTCCAAATTTTCTTTTTATGAATATATGACTAGATTCTTCATATCATTTTCAAAATAGGGCACATTCCTAGCTTTTTTATACTAAAAAAGGAATTTACTTTTTAACATGTATGAAATGTATAGAATTAAACTACATCATGAATTTACTTTATTTACAGATTCATTTTAATTTTAATGAGTATATTTTAAGAGAAAATGTTTTAAAAAGTGATTTTCAAAGAAAATGATAGTGAAAAAAATAAAAAGGAAAAGGTTTTTTTTTGAGAAAAATGTTTTAAAAATATTTTTATTGTATTTATATTAAAAAATGAACACAACCCTCTATTATTAATCCAATGTTTATATGTGGATACCATTATTACTCTTCATCTAGATGGTTGATGATTATTTTGACCAAATCTAGTATTGACCTTCACATACTTGTTTCATTTTGATGTAATTACATCACCTGGAAATATTCACTTTCCATAATTCATTTAACATTAAATTTACCCTAAATATCCACATTATTTATCATGGATATGTGTATTTAATAAACTATATATCATTTATAAATATGTTTTTTACATTGAAATTTGGTTGTTTGACTATGGACATATTGAAAAATATGCATCCTTTACTCAATATAGATATTTTATTTTAAGAAATATTGATACATGAATTAAATATATCATTAAATATATTAATAATTCTTTAGACCTTCATTGAAGTTTCGTGCATGGTATTATATATCCTCTCATTGCATCAATAGGTCCCATGATACAATCATGTTAAGTTATCATTAAATGGGGTTTGACCTATATTTCACACCATCTTGTGAATGGTCTTGATGATAGAGGTATAATGTTCAAGATATATGATATCTAATAATTATGAATTTCCTCTTTTACAAGTTTTTTTATTTTTATCCCAGTTATTTGCTCTATGATATTATCTTAGGATGAATTTCATTTTTATTTTTTTATTAAATGATATCTTATTTTAGTTATATACCTGTCCATATTGATTAGGTTTTTTAATTTATTTAAATTTCATGTATTCTCGATTTTTTACCTTCCATATTGACTATGAATATTCATTCAGGATATCATTGGCTATAAATAATCCTTAATGATAATTTGATCTCACCATTATTTTTTTCCTTTATATAGAAATCCATGATGATTACTATTATTGATATACATGAATATTTTATATTTAATAATTTTATTCTCAAAAAAAATTATGTTGTAATTTTTATATTCAAATGAAATATTTGAATCATTTATGTTCATATTCTACAATTTCTACTAAAATATACTATCCTTTAGGATGTGATTCTTTATTCCTTATACCAATATAATAAATCAGACATCTAATTCGGGCTCCAAGGGTGGGGGAATCTATAGTTGGTATCAAAGGATGCTCAGTAGAAACCATGTGAACTAGATTAAGGGAAAAATATATTATAGATTATTACCCTATGATAGAATTTGAGGATGAGTATAGAAGATCATTATGATATTTTGGTAATGTAGATATTATGTGGTTATTCCTTATAATTCTTCCCTATCTATAGACTACATGTAGACTTGGTTATCATATTAATGTACCTAGGGGTAATAAATCTTAAAAGGGAGTATTGGGATCGACCATATGTTCACTTGATGCATGAAAATAGGACATATTATGCACATAGTTTTACATTCTTGAGGGACATGATGAGAGAAATTCTATTTTTCTTTACAAATCATTATGAATCATTTGAAAAAAATATATCCACAAATAATAAATGTTTTTTATTTAGATATTATCTATGTAAAAAAATTTCAATTCATGATAAGTTTTTCACATTATTAGGGATTATATATTTTGTTTCAAAATAATATGATCAAATCTAGTGTATTCTATCATTTAGAAATGGTTTCTATAAAAATGAATAGGAACTACATCAATTTATGTAATCCAAGGGGTATGATTGGTGACATATTTAATGGGATTAAACCACTATTTAGAATAGAACTTGTCTCCCAATTATTCTTATCATAAGAGGAAATCATATCATATTATAATAACATAGAGAAATAATTGTCTATGTATTATGGATTCATAGGAAATAAATAGAATAAAAGGATGTAAAAAAAGAGGATGGATAATGGGCAGAAGGGAAATAAGGGTTTTCCCACATGTGATAATTGTGGAATGAAACTACCTAATACTATCTTGAAGTGTATGAGAGATTAATACAAGTGTAAAGAGAAAATGAACTATTCTTATGATTAAAAGGGAATGAAATAGTTACTAATGTATAATTCTTCAACTTTAAGAAAATTGTGTACTTTGGGAATCAATGTACCATAATTAAATAGAATATACCATATAAGAAGCTAATAGATTATGGTTATGATTATGATAATACCAAAGATTAAGAGGAATTATTAATGGGTTTGTGTTTAGATTTCATAATTATGTCATTTTATGATTTAATCAATTATTTCATAGTTATACGAATTATGAAATATATAAATATTTCACTACATTAACTTTTCATTAAGGATTTTAATGAATCTTTTGAACTGTACCAATTATAAAAAAATGATTCAGTGGAATGTTGAAATTCATGGAAAACACTTGATTGATGGAAATATAACCTTTCATATATTCTTGATGCTGACATATTGATGTTGGGATCAATAGATAATTAATATGTAAAAAGTAAATTGGATAGTATTGGATACCTGAGAACTAATTAATGATTTGTTGGAAAATGGTTTATGACATCATTAATGAAGTTACTAACATTTTGGGATTTAAGGAATATATGCAACAATCTATGTGTTATTTAATGAATAAGTAAGAATTCATGTTTTTAATATGGTTTTACGGTAACTCCATTTATTATCATGTTTGAGGAGAATACATGATAAAGGTATTCACATGATCAATATTAGATAATTAAAATATATGTTATTATTTTTGAGAGATTAATTATAGGTTTATTTTTGGAAATTAAGTGACCATATTTATAATAGTTATATATGTTAATCATTTTTAAGGGACATAAGGATAACCATTTATGAAATTATTTAGGTTTAAAATTGGAAGTGGTTTTCAATAATGAAGTATTACATCATTATATGAAAATTTGTGCATATTGGATAACTTTTACTGACCATATTAGTTTTGGAAAATATTAGGAGACAGACAGAATGAACATTCACCCTTTTATAGATTTTATGATTCGTTAAAAGTGAATATTATTTTTTCATGCATAAAAAATTATTTTTGGTTCTTTATTTATAGGATTAAGATATGAATTTTAAATTTATCAAAGCAAAAAAAGGATGAAATTATTTTCATAAAGTATGAATATATCATGAAATTATATTTACTTATAATTTTTGATAGTAAAATAACTCCTCGACTTTATAAAGAGGTTGTTGAAAAAAAATTCTATCCCATTACAATCATTTTAGATGATATAAATGAACTTTTCTCATATATTATATTTATGGTTTTGAGACCCTTAACATTACATTGATCATTAACTTTATTATGATCAATGATCTTAATCACTCTATATAATTATTTACACTTTTATTCAATGTTTATATCATCACATTCCACTAATGTTCTTTTATATTAAATAATTATCCTGTGACTATTCTTGGTGACCATCATACTTTAAATTATCTCTTATTAAGATGATGTTTTATTATCATTTATATTATGTGGGTTTTTGAAAAATGGTATTTAAAAATATCAAATCCCAAATTAATTAGATTATGTTCAAATTGTAAGGATGAAATTTATTTATGCTGGGGAGAATGTAACAAACCAAAATTCCAAAAAAAGAACATTGTATTTTATAAAATATGCGACACACAACCCCATGATTATAAGAAAATATTACACCCCGATACTTTATGATATATTTATTTTTAAATAAATCTATTAAATAGAATAAATTAAACACGAAAGTTTGTATATTTTGGGTTAAATGCGTCACTATTAGTTTTCATTACTCACAAAACTGAGTTTATCATACATTACACATATTACCGAGATTAAATGAAATATAACATATTATAAAAATATTATTCTTTAATATAATAGTTTTAACCTAGAAATTAAATTTAATGGTAGGAATATAACTATCAAAATTATAAAAATTATAGTTATATATTTTATAGTAATAAAATAATGATCATATAAAATATAAAGAATTGTTTTCGGAATAACTATATTCTTTCTAAAAGACAGTTTAGCCTCAATTTTCCACCATAATTTAAAAATAATTTTTAAATCTTTTAGAAAAATTACTTCCCAAAATAAATATCATTTTTTAAATTATCTTATCATAATTATCTAATGGTTATTTTTTGGTATTTTTATAAAATATTTCATTTTTTGATGAAAAGTGAAGAATACAGAATTTTAAAATGAATCTATCTTTTCATTTAAAATAGTTATAAAGTTAAATTATATTTTTAATTGGTATTTAAGTGTAATAAGATAGATTATATATCATTTAATCCATTTAGGTCATTCTAATCATCTATATATATTTTTTAGATATAATTTTTTATACCTTTTGAATTTTTTCTTTAAAAACCCAATTTGTCTTCACATCTATGAGATTTATTTAAAATTAAATTATATGACTTATGTAAATTATATTTTTATAAATGGATCCATATTTGGAATAACAATAATTTATAATGTCTAATAATTTGAACTTATGTTTTGACCAAAAGTAATAGTGACTATTGTAATAATTTAAATACCATGGTTAATTTAAAAATGGGTCTACTTAGGTGTTAAAAAAATGATAAGGTTAAAAATTATGTATAAAGTGGTATAAAAACCATTTTATGGACATATTTAGACCATTAAAACATTAGGTTTCAATAATTTATCATTTTGGACACTTTTGAAATATGAAAAATGTGGGACCACTAAATTCTTTTCAAAAATACCAAGTGTGTCTTGTTACCTAATTATAAATGGCCACAACATATCCTCTATTATTCACACAATCACACAACTTTGTTTCACCTAAAAACTTCACAAATAAATTCACATATTCCAACCCCTCATTTGAGAATACTTATTTTGGGAAAAATAACTATACCAAGAAGGATATAGTGAAAACCTAAGGAGGATACATGAAGAAGAGGTAATGTTCTTCAATGAGCTTCCTTATATTATTTCATTCTCCACTACTTTATATTATTATTAAAGCATGATGAAATAATATTCATAGTATATTATATATAATTGGATGTATTTATAATTTATTCATGACCTAAAACCATCTACACTTCAATAAAATGGGTTACAAAATCATCATTCAAGTGTATGGAGGACTACGCCTCACACATCAATATAATTTATTATTATGTTACCACCATTCATAGTTGGGTATGATGATTTATCTAAATTATATATATAATTTTTATTATATATTTACATATATTTAATAATTATATAATATATATCATTTTACCTTCCATTCTTTTGAGGATACGATAATGGCACCCATGTGTATGGAGAAGTACTACCTCATGAGGCGATGTGATTTTTCATTCCATAACACATCACATGGAATGTAATAAGGTTTTATTTAATAAAAATATGTGATATAAATTACATAATTATTATATTAGTCAAATATTTATCATCATTTCATGATAATATATATCATTTTATTTCAAACCTTTTCACTCACTTAAAGACCACAACATTGTTCATGTACGTTTGAACTACCACATTAATGAAGCGATGTGACTCTATTTGCATCACCACATCACAGGGATGATATATATAAGTATATAATATAGTTTATATGTTATTATAATGATTATGAAATTATAATATATTATTTACCTTATTTTCATATTGATCATTGAAAATTGGAAGCGTTACTTATGTGTATGTATAGCCTACTGTCTCCATGATCATAACATACTTCATTTTTAATAACCATATTTCATGATTAGTTCTAAAAGAAACATTTATGTAAAAATATGATAATTATGACATGATTTTTATTATCTATAGGATATAACTATATAAAATTCAAAATAACCATATCTTTCAAAACAAATCATGAATGATAAAATTAGGAAATTAACACCTCAAAAGATCAAAATAATGAATAATTATCAATGAACGAGTGATAAGATGTTATAAAAGGATCATATATCAAATTTTAAATATTAATATGGTTCTAGAATAAGTTAATAACATGTTTAAAACCACTATATATAATGATAAATCATGTTCAACCAAAAGTAATTCGAAGGTAAGGGATTTTTTAACTCCATTTCTACTCATTGGGTTAAACTTCTAATTTATTAATTATATAATTGTAAGATTATATATATAATTAAATTTTAATATTTTAATTTGTATTTTTTATTTTTTTATTTATATTTATAGTTGATACACATAATATAATTGATGATATAATTCTCACTTCAATAACATAATCATTTCAAGGGTTTATATAATAACCTTATTTTAATCAAGATTGTTAATTCATGAATTTCATTTGATGGAAATTATTTTAATGTTTCATAATAAACCCATTTAATTTTATTATACTATAGTTATTAATGGTATTTTAATTTAATTGTGTAATTATTCTACTATTCATTATATAAATTAATTAAGAAAATATTTTTTTTATGAAAATCTGACTTTATTTCTCTCTTCGCTTCAAAATTTATTTTTCATCAAAAAACATGTTTTCTAAAAATGTTTTCAATAATTTTTTCAACATTAAAAATTGAATCATCAAATGAATTTCACCCATTTTTACTCTATATATTTTTTTTCAAAGGAATCCTATGACATTTTCAAAACAATGCTCGTTTGGCTTCAACTAAAAGTATTAAAGGAATATTCTTAATATTTTATAAACAAGGTACTTTCATATCATCTTTATAGTGAAGAATTAATGTTTTTTAATATTCATGGAATGTAGGTAATTACCTACCATTATGAATATAATTTATATGATTCATGTTTTTCAGTTATATAATGTTTTTTATGGATAAAATTAAAAAAACTTTATTTTCAAATAAAATTATTTTCAAAATATTTTAAAAAAAGGAAAATTTATTTTCCTCAAGAATGTTTTTCAAATCATTTTTTAGTATTTCTATTCATCAACATAAAAAAATTAATTCTTACTCCAATGAGTATATGTTTATACCATACTTATTCTTTCTGTACATTGTTTATGATTATTTATACAAAGGATATAAATAAAATTAACTTCCATGTTTTATATTGTATTAATTAACTTCCCCTAAAAACCTCACTTTTCTATGAGGATTAGACAATACGTTTCCACTAAAAATAAAAATAAATTATCATGGATATTATTATTTAAAAACCTATATCTAATTTATACATAAGGATTCTAAAATTTAAATTTATTTCACTGACTATGGAAATATTGATAATTATGTATTCTTTAGAAAATATGAATATTTGATGTCAAGTAATAATGATTCATGAATTAAATCAATTTTTAGGTATGTGTGGAATTATTTAAGCATGTAGTTATGGGTGGGTGTTGACATAATATATCCTCTCAAAGCATATAAAGGTACCATAAGATAGTAAAGTTATGCTAGTGTTAAATAAGGGTTTCCCTATATTTTAAAATGTCTTGTGAAGGCCTTAACGATCTAGGTATCATGTGCTTGAGTCATTATGTAAAATAATTAAGAATTTTATTTATCAAGAGAATATTATTATCTAAGAGATTTTTTGTATTATATTTTCTCTAGATTCATCTCATTTTCGATTTAGTGATTGAATGATAGGTGTTTTTAGTATATACCTTGAAAAATTGATTTTTTCATGTCTTTATTTAATTTTCATGCATTCTTAGTGATCTAAATTTCCCTATTGATTATTATAATTTATTAATGATATATTCATCTTTAAATATCCCTTAATAAGAATCTTATATCACCCTTATTTTGTTTCCTTTCCCTAAGAATCAATGAAGTTACTATGATTGATAAGCAGTGATATACTAGATGAAATAAAGTTAATCTTCAAAAAAATTATGTTGTCATTTGTGTTGTCATATGTAATATTGGAATAATATATGTATATAGTTTAATAATATTAATAAATAATTAATTCTATTGAGATATGATTCTATTTATCTTATGCTGATGTAATAAATAAGACACCAGCTCCAGACTACTGTGGTCGGGGTTGCTAGAGTTGGTATCAGTGAAAGTTTTTTAGAAATATTGGGAACTAGATTTAGAAAAAATAAATATTATGGATCATAAAAATATGATAGAATTGTAGTAAAAGTATATAATAACATAATAATGTTTTTGTAAGGTATGAATTATGTTATTCTACTTGGAATATATCTATTTTTAGATTCTATAAGTGGAGGTAGTTCTGGAACAGATGTACCTAGGGGTAATACATATGAAAAGGGTGCATTTGGTTTGATCTGATTGACACATGGTGAAAAACAATGTTCATTACTCCACAACATGTTTAACACACACAAGGGATATTCTTCAGATAATTCACATGTACTTTACAAATCATTATAAATTATTTCAAAAAGATATATCAAAAAATAAATCAACTATGTGATTATGAGATTATTTATGTATAAAATCTTCTATTAATGTTCTATATTTCACAAGATTTTTTATTATACATTAAGGTTAAAAATTATATGATATAATCTAGTGTATGAAATCATTTAGAAATATTACTTAGTAAAAGGATTGGGAACCACATTATTGCACATAATCAAAAGTGTATAAATGAGTGATTGAATAAGTGGATTAAACCTATCTTTCAAAGATAACTAGACTCCCCAAAATTCTCATCATATGATTATAAAAATATTATGTTCTAATAAGACAATGAAATAATTCAATATGTATTATTTCTATGAAAGAAATAAATATAGGAAGAGTATAGTAGGAAAAGTAAAGATAAAATGATGAAATGTATAAAGGGTTTTCCATCATGTGGAATTTGTGGAATGAAATACCATTATACTTTCATGAAGGAATGAGAGTTTTCTACATATGTGGAGAGAAAGGAAACCATTTGTATGATTGAAATGAAAAGAAAAATAATTCCAATGACCAATCCTTCAACTATAAATATTTGGGGATTTATAAAAATTAATATCCTAATATTCATGGGAATATATATTATAAGAAGCTAACTGATCAGTGTCAAGCTTATGCAATCACCAGAAATGAATATGAATTATTAATGTGCTTTTTAAGATTTCTTAAATATATCCTTTGAGTATTATATCAATGATTCCCTAATTATAAAAATTATAAATATATAAGGATGGTATTTTAGTACTTTTTCATTAAGGATTTTAAAGCGTATGTTGAACACTACCAATGACCAAGAAAAATGATTTTGTGTCAAGTTGGACTAATTGGAAAACTAAATATTGATATAAATATAACATTTAAAATTTCCTTAATGTTGAGATAATGATACATGTATTAATAGATGATTGATATAGGTTTTTTAAATTAGATAGTACTGACTACAATGGAACTTATTAATGATTCATTAACAAAATTGATTATTCTATCATTCATGGACATAATAATTTTTTTGAATATAATGAATATATCCAATAATCTATGTTTTATTTAATGAGTATGGAGGCATTATTTTTTAGATATAGTTTTTTTTAATTAATGTTATTACGATGATTAAATAGAATACATGATGAAGGTATTCACATGTTCAGTATGAGATGATTAATAAATAATTCATGTTTTCTGTGAGATTAATGATAAGTTCATTTTGGAAATTAAGAAACCATATTTCTAAAAGTTATGGATCTTAATATTTTGGAATGTCTATAAGGATAAAAATTTATGAAATTATTTAAGTTGAAAATTGGATGTGGTTTTAGTGATTAATGTATTACTTCACTATATAGAGATCTATGCATATTGGAATACATACTCTGAAAATTCTAGTTTTCAAAAAATTTTAGTGATATAAAAAATGAACTGTCAATATTTTATTGATCTTAAGATCTATTTAAGGTAAATTTTATTTCTCTATGAATAATAAATTCATTTCTCAATATTCTTTTCTATGATTAGGTGATGAAATGGAAATTTATCAAAGAAAAAAAATGATGAAATTGTTCTAATGAAGTAAAAAACATATCAAGTAAGTATATTTTATTATATTATTATGCATTAGAATTATTCATAAACATTAGAAAAAGGATCCTAAAAAAATTATATCATATTATCATCATTTCTGACTATATCATCAACCTTTTCACACATATTATATTTATGGTTTTGAGGCCTATAACATTCCATTAATCAAGAACCTTAATGTGATCAATTACCTCAATTACACTATATAATTCTTTTCGATTTTACTCGATGTAAATTGTCACGACCCGTCCTCGGGGCCCGTGCCGTGACTACCCCAAGCCCGCCTTCCATAAGCCAGGGGCTGGCGACTAGCACCGAAGGCGTAAATGCCGATAACTGGGAAGGAATTGCCTTTATAAAATTAAACAAAACACCACATAGTACAAGCGGAAGTAAAACACTAAGTACAAAGAGAAGTGCTGAAAGGTAAATGGGCCAGAATACAAACTCAAATGAAAGTACAACTACAACTGAACAAAGTACAACAGAAAAAGACAAACAGCTGGAAGGAAGGAAGCAGCTCCTGGGTCGTCCTCCTCGGATCCTACCTGAAGGGTAGGTACAGATATCAAAGCTCCTGGATCGTCCACCACAGATCCTACCTGAAGGGTAGGTATAGATAGCCTCCACTACGCTCTCTCCCTTCGCCCTCCTCCGAGTATCGTCTCACCGTGAAGTCCACCTCCGGATACTGACTTGTCGTGAGGTCCACCTCCGGGAACCATCCAGTTCTTGTACACTCAGCCTCTGTCTGCGCTGTTCGTTGTCTGCAACCAACACAACGAGGTGCGGGCAAAGCCCGTGTAGGGGTGAGTAGAACAATTCTCAGTAGGGACCCCGAGACCCTCAAGGTCTCACTAAATCCAACAAGAATATCCAGAAAGAGGATCTCAACAGATAACCTCTACTTAGGTATATGCCCATACATGTACCTAAGTTATCAATCCCAGATCAGCTCCAACATCCGAGCCCAAGTGCAACCCAGTCCACATAGAAAAAAAAAACATACCCAGTCCACAAAGGAAAACACAACTCAGTCCACACAGGAAAGCACATATCAGTCCACACAGGAAAGCATAACTCAGTCATCTTGATGATAAGGGTTGAAAGTCAAGACTCAACTCACACAAGTATACATCATCGAAAAGGTGAAAGAGATGATCAGATATAGATAATGAATCATCTAAGCTGGGACCCACATAGGATACAAGACCATCTGTCTTCATTGGTTCATCTATGCTGGGACCCACATAGGATACAAGACCAGTAGTCTTCATTGATTCATCTATGCTGGGACCCACATAGGATACAAGACCAGCAGTCTTCATTGATTCATCTATGCTGGGACCCACATAGGATACAAGACCACCACTGAATCATCTAAGCTGGGACCCACATAGGATACAAGACCAGTAGTCTTCATTGATTCATCTATGATGGGACCCACATAGGATACAAGACTAGCACTGAATCATCTAAGCTGGGACCCACATAGTATACAAGACCAACAGTCTTCATCGTCGCAAACGCAGCCAGCTATAGGGTTCCCGCACACAGCAAGCTCGTTCGGGAGGGTCTCCTCCACGAGCCGAGGGGCTGATACATCAACTGACATGAAGTCCGAAGTTGTTGTATCCAAAAGTTTTGTATCGTTAACAGGAACTCAACGCAACAGACGACGCGTCAATCAGACGCCCGGTCTGGAAGTTATTGGCTTTTTCGTTCCAGGGGCCCGGTTGGTTTTTAAGTCAAAACCAACCCGACCATACTCCAACTGTATCCAAACCTCGATCAAAGTAAGCCAAGTGGTCCGTATCACTAAGAGGAATCCATCAAAGTCGACGGCACGTCAATCGGACGTCCGGAGCTCAAGTTATGAGCGTTTCTGCTCCGAGGGCCTGGTTGGTTTTGTGGACGAACCAACCCGGCTGAACCCAAAGTATTCCGAAACCTTGAGTGTAATATACCAAAACGACCATCTCGATCCAAGGATCTCATCTCCGCTGACGGTGCGTCAATCGGAGGTCCGTAGCCCAAGATATGGGCGAAAAACCAAAAGAGTCCGAAAATAGGGGGTCTGGGCCCGGACTGACCCGGCCCGACCCCCCCTGGGTCATCCCGAACCAGGTCGACCCGACCCGGGTCCGGGTCCGACCCAGTTTGGTGCGACCCGGCCCGGCCAGGGCGGCTCGGCCCGGCCTGGGTGCGACCTGGCCCGGCGGGTCGGCTCGGCTCGGCCGAGCGGCCGAGCGAAGGAATCACGGCCCCCGCGCGGGGGCCGCTCCGCAGCACCCGGACGCGGCATGCCGGCCGCGTCCCACCTCCTAGTTTCGCATGGCCGCGGAACCGCCTCGCCGCCGCGGCTGAAGCCGCGGCGGGTTTTGCCGGCGGCGCGCCGGGCACCGCTGGCGTGGGATTCCGCGGGCCACCGGACGCGCTCCGGTGGTCCGTTTTACGTGCGGTCTTCGCCAGTGGTCCTCTCGGGACCCGACCTTCACTGCAAGGCCCTCAAATCGTCCTTGCGGCCCCGTTTGTCATCGTCCGCCATTCCACACACTAAGAACGAGAAAGAATGCGGTGGTTCGGACTTGTTCGTTGGTTCGCACCCACCGCGTTAGCGGTTTGAAACAACACCATAATATTTCCCATCAATTTGATAAACCCCGAACCGCAATAATAATCCACGGACCAACTTTTTAATTATTTGGTCCGCGTTCATGCCTTGAAGGGAAACAAACATGAAGTATTATCATTTTCAAAACAACCCCTACCTCGAGAGCGGCTTGAATGAGGTTTCCGTCGCGGAGAAATTCGTCGCAGAAAAATGTCGCGGGAAGAGACGTCGTGGAAGAAGGCGTCGGCGGTGTCGCGGGAAGAGACGTCGCAGAAGAAAACATTGGCGGCGTCGCGGTAATCGGTTTCTGAGAACTCGGTGTTCTTCGTCAGAGACCGATGTTCTTTGAGTTCTTCATCAAAGAAGATGATGTTCTTCCCAAAACCTTTCAACGACAAAACTCTAACAACAAAGTAAAATAATCTCCTTCCTTATTTTATTAACACAACGGGCCTTTTGAAATTCAAGTGTTTGAATTCCACATTAAATCACCTCATTAATTCCATAACTTAATAATCTTAAGTTAATAAAATTAATGGGAGTTGAGGAGGTTAGAGGATATGAAGGGGTGGGGTTCGTGTGGGCCCCACCTCCTTCATAACCTACAAAGGGAAGTTGGGTAGTTACCCAAATTCCTCCCAAAGGATAAAAACACTTAGAGAAAAATAAAAATTGTTGTTAAATTTTTATTTTTAACTTCCACAATTTTTATCAACATCCTTCGTGTAAACATAACTCCGGAATAGGCGTTCCTAATAAAATACCGGCGTTGCGGTTCCATCGGTGCCCTCAGAATTTGATTCTGAGTACCGGTTCAAAAGTTAGAAATTTCCTCTCGTTCGTTCACTGAACGTACCTGAGCTAAACTTCAGAAATTGATTCCGGGCACACCGGGCCTCGGAATCAGGTGCCGTTAGAAACTGTGTTCTTGTAAAATCCCAAAAAAAATCAATAAAAAATTTTCCTTGAATTTTAAGGGTCTTTACATTACTCCCACCTTAGGGATTTACGTCCCCGTAAAGCTATAAAACAAACTAAGGAAACAAAAGTGGTACTGAGCACGCATCTGAGCCTTCCGCTCTCATGTGCTCACCTGGAGGTTTCCGTGCTGCCTATGAAAACGCACAAGAGGAATCGACCGTCCTTGTAGAACCCGCTACCGTCGATCCTCAACCTCTACTGGAACTCTGCAAAAGTTACCCCATCACTAAAATCCAGTTCACCATGGTCGATGATATGCGTCGGTTCAAGCACGTATCTACTTAGTTGAGATACTTGGAAAACTCCGTGCACCCGGTGCAACTGAGGTGGAATGTTCAAGCGGTAAACCACCTTGCTTACCCAGCTGAGGGCCTATAAAGGTCCATTGAACCTTGGAGATATCTTGTCGCTTTGGCTACATCTCCGTAAACCTTGTCGAGCTAAGACCCATAGGGAAATGTGGTCGCCATCCTCGAACTCCAGTGGAATCCGCCTCCTGGATGACCTGGACCTTCTCTGTCGTGGCTTGGACCATCTCTGGTCCCATAAGAGCTGCAAAGATTTCTTCTTTGCCGATAAGAGAAATCCGATCTCATCCCCTGGATGAACCACCTTCTTTGCCTAATACAGTCAATCCCGACATGGATGATACTAATCCATACCAAGGATGACGTCGTAAGGCCTCGACGCTACTACCAAGAGATCCAACCATTAATCTCGCCTCCAAGGGTTCAGTCACACTGTCGGCATCAGTGTGTGGTAACTGGGTCTCCTCCAGTAGATGTCCCACAAGTGAGGGTCAAGTCAACAGTCTAAACTGGAACCTCTTAGTAACAACACAAAAGAGGACAGGAATGAAAACATCACAAAGGTATGCATCTTTTATTATTGCAACTCATAATACAAAGACACTACACAACAACAACAAGGAACTAGAAGTACAAAAGAAATATCCACTAGTTCCACTCCTGTACATCTGCTCATAGAGCTCCATGATCGAAGGCCTCAGCTGCCTGAAGCTGAGCTCTCCCATGTCCACCAACTCCCTGCGGTCGAGGTGGACCTCCTGGTGGTGATGGTGGCAACACCTCGAAGCGTCGTCCACCACCTGCTGCTTGGTCAAATCCTCTGCCTCACCCGCCTGCACCCTGCGGACCGCCATGGCCGAACCTCTGTCTGGGAGGTCCCTCTACCACCTGCTGCTCATCTGTAAGACGATTCGGGCAGTCTCGAGCCATGTGACCTTGCCCGCCGCATGCGTAGAAATGCCCGCCCCTCGTGTAGCTGGCTCTCCTTCGTGTGCCCCGCACAACCGAATCTTCATCCTGAGACTGCCCATATGATGGTCTGGCCGGTTTGGACCTCTGCGTCACCTGTCTACTGCCAGCTGCAGAAGACCCTGCCATGGGCCGTCCTGCGGAGGGCCCTGTCACTGGAGCCTGCTCGGCGAGAAAACTCTCCACTAGAAGGGCTCTCTCCAACACCTCTGCCTGCGTCGGAATGTTGAGAGAGATCATCGAAGCCCTGATCTCATGCCTCAGTCCCTGCTTGAAGGTCTGGGCCCGGAAGAACGGGTCCCGTACCATATCTGTGGAGTTGCGCGAGAGATCAGTAAATCTCACCGAGTACTAAGCCACTGTCATGCTGCCCTGTCGTAGTGGTAGTAGCTCTTGGATGCGCACCGCACAGAGGGTGGCTGGGACGAACTCAGAGCGAAAGATGCTCTCAAAGTCCGTCCAGAGGAGAGATGTCTCGTCGTGCACCTGGAGCATCAAGCTCCACCACCTGCCTACTGCTGCGTGCAGGAGGCTTGCTGCGAGGATCACCATGAGGTCTGCTGGTGTCCTCACTAATCTGAAAACTCGGACTAATACCTCCATCCAGTCCTCAGCTACCTGGGGGTCCGTCTCCCCACGGAACCTGGGTGGTCGCTGGCGCTGGAACTCATGCAGTGCACTAAGGCGACGTGCATCGTCAGCAGCTGGAAGCATCAGTGGCTCGGCGGGTGAAGGTACCGCCGGTGCCTTAGCTGTTAAAGGGCCCTGCACCGAGGCCTCGTCGCTCGGCGGGATGTCATCACGCTCAACTCTCGGAACCCTATCTGGTTGCCGTCATGGGGCCATCCTGAAAAGGAAACAAGTGCGCCTCTGTCAGAACAGTATACCTGGTGAGCTGTCACAAAGTAATCACAAATAAAACTTGAAACACACATGCAATCAATGTTTTCGTGCATTAAGTCGAAAATCAGAAGTCAGGGTCTGGTGTATGGATACGTCGGCCGCCGCACCAACACTGGGTTCCCTGGACTAATAACCACACTCAATACGCTTAACACTATTGCTTCACATAGAAGAAAGATCAGAGTCTTCGGTAGAACCGACCAACTCTGATACCAATTTGTCACGAACCGTCCTCGGGGCCCGTGCCGTGACTACCCCAAGCCTGCCTTCCATAGGCCAGGGGATGGCGACTAGAACCAAAGGCGTAAATCCCGATAACTGGGAAGGCATTGCCTTTATAAAAGTAAACAAAACACCAAAGAGTACAAGTAGAAGTAAAACACTAAGTAAAAAAGAGAAGTGCTGAAAGGTAAATGGGCCAGAATACAAACCCAAATGAAAGTACAACTACAACTGAACAAAGTACAACAGAAAAAGACAAACAACTAGAAGGAAGGAAGCAGCTCCTGGGTCGTCCTCCTCGGATCCTACCTGAAGGGTAGGTACAGATAGCGCATCTCCTGGATCGTCCACCATGGATCCTACCTGAAGGGTAGGTACAGATAGCCTCCACTACGCTCTCGCCCGTCGCCCTCCTCCGAGTATCATCTCACCCTGAAGTCCACCTCTGGATACTGACTCGTCGTGAGGTACACCTCCATGAAACGTCCAGTTCTTGTACACTCGGCCTCTATCTGCGCTGTCCATCGTCTGCAACCAACACAACAAGGTGCGGGCAAAGCCCGTGCAGGGGTGAGTATAACGATACTCAGTAGGGACCCCGAGACCCTCAAGGTCTCACTAAATCCAACAGGAATATCCACAAAGAGGATCTCAATAGATAACATCTACTTAGGTATATGCCCATAAATGTACCTAAGTTATCAATCCCAGATCAGCTCCAACATCCGAGCCCAAGTGCAACCCAGTCCACATAGAAAAAAAACATACCCAGTCCACAAAGGAAAACACAACTCAGTCCACATAGGAAAGCACAACTCAGTCCACCCAAGAAAGCATAATTCAGTCATCTTGATGATAAGGGTTGAAAGTCAAGACTCAGCTCACACAGGTATACATCATCGAAAAGGTGAAAGATATGATCAGATATAGATACTGAATCATCTAAGCTGGGACCCACATAGGATACAAGACCAGCTGTCTTCATTGGTTCATTTATGCTGGGACCCACATAGGATACAAGACCAGCAATCTTCATTGATTCATCTATGCTGGGACCCACATAGGATACAAGACCAGCACTGAATCATCTAAGCTGGGACCCACATAGGATACAAGACCAGCAGTCTTCATTGATTCATCTATGCTGGGACCCACATAGGATACAAGACCAGCACTGAATCATCTAAGCTGGGACCCACATAGGATACAAGTCCAGCAGTCTTCATTGATTCATCTATGCTGGGACCCACATAGGATACAAGACCAACACTGAATCATCTAAGCTGGGACCCACATAGGGTACAAGACCAGCTGTCTTCATCGTCGCAAACGCAGCCAGCTCTAGGGTTCCCGCACACAGCAAGCTCGTTCGGGAGGGTCCGCTCCACGAGCCGAGGGGCTGATACATCAAATGACATGAAGTCCGAAGTTGTTGTATCCAAAAGTTCCTTATCGTCAACAGGAACTCAACGCAACAGACGGCGCGTCAATCGGACGCCCGGTCGGGAAGTTATTGACTTTTTCGTTCTAGGGGCCCAGTTGGTTTTTAAGTCAAAACCAACCCGACCGTACTCCAACTACGTCCAAACCTCGAGCGGAGTAATCCAAAAGGTCCGTCTCACTAAGAGGAATCCATCAAAGTTGACGGCATGTCAATCGGACGTCCGGAGCTCAAGTTATGAGCGTTTCTGCTCCGAGGGCCCGGTTGGTTTCGTGGACGAACCAACCCGGCTGAACCCAAAGTATTCCAAAACCTCGAGTGTAATATACCAAAACGACCGTCTCAATCCAAGGATTTCATCTCCACTGACGGTGCGTCAATCGGAGGTCCGTAGCCCAAGATATTGGTGAAAAACCAAAAGAGTCCAAAAACGGGGGGTCTGGGCCCGGACCGACCCCCCCTGGGTCGGCCCGAACCGGGTCGACCCGACCCGGGTCCGGGTCCAACCCGGTTTGGTGCGACTCGGCCCGGCCTGGGCGCGACCCGGCTCAACGGGTCAGCTCGGCTCAGCCGAGCGGCCGAGCGAAGGAACCGCGGCCCCCGCGCGGGGGCCGCTCCGCAGCACCCGGACGCGACATGCCGGCCGCGTCCCGCCTCCCGGTTCTACGCGGCCGTGGAACTGCCTCGCCGCCGCGGCTTCAACCGCGGCGGGTTTTGCTGGGGGCGCGCCGGGCGCCGCCGCCGCCTGGCGGCCAGCCGCTGCCGGCCGCCGCCTCCGGCCGCCGGCGCCCCCGCCCCCTCCGGGTGCCGGCGTGGCGCACCCGCGTGGGATTCCGCGGACCACTGGACGCGCTCCGGTGGTCCGTTTTACGTGCGGTCTTCGCCAGTGGTCCTCCCGGGACCCGACCTTCACTGCAAGGCCCTCAAATCACCTTTGCGGCCCTGTTTGTCGTCGTCCGCCGTTCCGCACACTAAGAACGAGAAGGAATGCGGTGGTTCGGACTTGTTCGTTGGTCCGCACCCACCGCGTTAGCGGTTTGAAACAACACCATAATATTTCCCATCAATTTGATAAACCCCGAACCGCAATAATAATACACGGACCAACTTCTTAATTAGTTGGTCCGCGTTCATGCCTTGAAGGGAAACACACATGGAGTATTATCATTTTCAAAACAACCCCTACCTCGAGCACGGCTTGAATGAGGTTTTCATTGCGGAGAAATTCGTCGCGGAAAAATTTCACGGGAAGAGACGTCGCGGGAAGAGATGTCGTGGAAGAAAACGTCAGCGGCGTCGCGGTAATCGGTTTCTGAGAACTCGGTGTTCTTCGTCGGAGACCGATGTTCTTCGAGTTCTTTGTCGAAGAAGATGATGTTCTTTCCAAAACCATTCAACGACAAAACTCTAACAAAAAAATAAAATAAGCTCCTTTCTTATTTTATTAACACAACAAGCCTTTTGAAATTCAAGCGTTTGAATTCCACATTAACTCACCTCATTAATTCCATAACTTAATAATCTTAAGTTAATAAAATTAATGGGAGTTGAGGAGGTTAGAGGATATGAAGGGGTGGGGTTCGTGTGGGCCCCACCTCCTTCATAACCTACAAAGGGAAGTTGGGTAGTTACCCAACTTCCTCCCAAAGGATAAAAACACTTAGAGAAAAATAAAAATTGTTGTTAAATTTTTATTTTTAACTTCCACAATTTTTATCAACATCCTTCGTGTAAACATAACTCCGGAATAGGCGTTCCTAATAAAATACCGGCGTTGCGGTTCCATCGGTGCCCTCAGAATTTGATTCTGAGTACCGGTTCAAAAGTTAGAAATTTCCTCTCGTTCGTTCACTGAACGTACCTGAGCTAAACTTCAGAAATTGATTCCGGGCACACCGGGCCTCGGAATCAGGTGCCGTTAGAAACTGTGTTCTTGTAAAATCCCAAAAAAAATCAATAAAAAATTTTCCTTGAATTTTAAGGGTCTTTACATTACTCCCACCTTAGGGATTTACGTCCCCGTAAAGCTATAAAACAAACTAAGGAAACAAAAGTGGTACTGAGCACGCATCTGAGCCTTCCGCTCTCATGTGCTCACCTGGAGGTTTCCGTGCTGCCTATGAAAACGCACAAGAGGAATCGACCGTCCTTGTAGAACCCGCTACCGTCGATCCTCAACCTCTACTGGAACTCTGCAAAAGTTACCCCATCACTAAAATCCAGTTCACCATGGTCGATGATATGCGTCGGTTCAAGCACGTATCTACTTAGTTGAGATACTTGGAAAACTCCGTGCACCCGGTGCAACTGAGGTGGAATGTTCAAGCGGTAAACCACCTTGCTTACCCAGCTGAGGGCCTATAAAGGTCCATTGAACCTTGGAGATATCTTGTCGCTTTGGCTACATCTCCGTAAACCTTGTCGAGCTAAGACCCATAGGGAAATGTGGTCGCCATCCTCGAACTCCAGTGGAATCCGCCTCCTGGATGACCTGGACCTTCTCTGTCGTGGCTTGGACCATCTCTGGTCCCATAAGAGCTGCAAAGATTTCTTCTTTGCCGATAAGAGAAATCCGATCTCATCCCCTGGATGAACCACCTTCTTTGCCTAATACAGTCAATCCCGACATGGATGATACTAATCCATACCAAGGATGACGTCGTAAGGCCTCGACGCTACTACCAAGAGATCCAACCATTAATCTCGCCTCCAAGGGTTCAGTCACACTGTCGGCATCAGTGTGTGGTAACTGGGTCTCCTCCAGTAGATGTCCCACAAGTGAGGGTCAAGTCAACAGTCTAAACTGGAACCTCTTAGTAACAACACAAAAGAGGACAGGAATGAAAACATCACAAAGGTATGCATCTTTTATTATTGCAACTCATAATACAAAGACACTACACAACAACAACAAGGAACTAGAAGTACAAAAGAAATATCCACTAGTTCCACTCCTGTACATCTGCTCATAGAGCTCCATGATCGAAGGCCTCAGCTGCCTGAAGCTGAGCTCTCCCATGTCCACCAACTCCCTGCGGTCGAGGTGGACCTCCTGGTGGTGATGGTGGCAACACCTCGAAGCGTCGTCCACCACCTGCTGCTTGGTCAAATCCTCTGCCTCACCCGCCTGCACCCTGCGGACCGCCATGGCCGAACCTCTGTCTGGGAGGTCCCTCTACCACCTGCTGCTCATCTGTAAGACGATTCGGGCAGTCTCGAGCCATGTGACCTTGCCCGCCGCATGCGTAGAAATGCCCGCCCCTCGTGTAGCTGGCTCTCCTTCGTGTGCCCCGCACAACCGAATCTTCATCCTGAGACTGCCCATATGATGGTCTGGCCGGTTTGGACCTCTGCGTCACCTGTCTACTGCCAGCTGCAGAAGACCCTGCCATGGGCCGTCCTGCGGAGGGCCCTGTCACTGGAGCCTGCTCGGCGAGAAAACTCTCCACTAGAAGGGCTCTCTCCAACACCTCTGCCTGCGTCGGAATGTTGAGAGAGATCATCGAAGCCCTGATCTCATGCCTCAGTCCCTGCTTGAAGGTCTGGGCCCGGAAGAACGGGTCCCGTACCATATCTGTGGAGTTGCGCGAGAGATCAGTAAATCTCACCGAGTACTAAGCCACTGTCATGCTGCCCTGTCGTAGTGGTAGTAGCTCTTGGATGCGCACCGCACAGAGGGTGGCTGGGACGAACTCAGAGCGAAAGATGCTCTCAAAGTCCGTCCAGAGGAGAGATGTCTCGTCGTGCACCTGGAGCATCAAGCTCCACCACCTGCCTACTGCTGCGTGCAGGAGGCTTGCTGCGAGGATCACCATGAGGTCTGCTGGTGTCCTCACTAATCTGAAAACTCGGACTAATACCTCCAGCCAGTCCTCAGCTACCTGGGGGTCCGTCTCCCCACGGAACCTGGGTGGTCGCTGGCGCTGGAACTCATTGTAATCTTATAAACATTTTCTCTTGAAAACCCTACTTTCTTGTCACATATCTCCGATTAATTTTATATTAAATGTTTCAACTATAGTGAATTGAATTTGAAAAAATGAATCACATATTTGGAATTAGAATAATTTATGCTGCCTAATATGGTAAAATTTATTTTAAAAAAAATGAATAGTGAAAGGAGTCAAAATTATTTACCACGATAAAGATAAAAATTGGTTTAACCAAGGGTTAAAATAAAATATTCTAGTAAAATTGACTATTAAACTTGCCTAAAAACTTTTTTATATCCATATGAAAACTGTTCCACTTCAAATGATCGATAATGACCAATTTTTTATATTTGTGACATAGGAAAAACATGGGACAACACAATTCATTTAAAAAATACCAAGTGTATCCTCTCACAAACTTAGAAAAGGAATCCCCCTATCATCTATTATTTACAAATTAAAATATATTTGGTTTAGAAAATACCTACACAATTCACTTCAAAAAATCCCAACCCTAATACTAGAATCTTTAATTTGGGTATAAAGACAACATATGAAGGCTTTAGTATAATCCTATGGATGATAACTAATGAATATGCAATGTTCTTCAACGAGGGTCGTTATATTATTTCTTTTCCACATAAAATTATTATTAAATAGTGATGTATAATAACCTTTGTATATTCCACATACTGTTATATTTTTATAATAATGGAATAAACTAAAACCATTTCCACTTCCATCAAATGGGTTTAAAAATCATCATTCTTATGTACGACGAAGTACTGCATCGTGAACCGAAGTCATTCATTCTTCTGTTAAAATATTTCACTTTTGGGAATAATAAAGGATATAATGTATATATATGATATTTATAACATATTTATACATATTTAATAATTTTTTAATATATTTCCTTTTACCTTCCATTTCTTAGGGTATACAATAACATCACTCTTGTGTACGATGGCCTACTATCTATAGAGGTGATGTGATTCATCTTTCACTAACAGTTCATAATGAATGTAATAAGGTTAAATTTAATCAATATATGTGATATATATGAAATAATTATGATATTAATGACATATTTATCATTCTTTAAATATAATACATATCGTTTTATTTCTTTTCTTGTCACTCACATAAAGATGATAACATCATTCATGTATGTGGGGACTACCATCTTCATGAAGCAACATGACTCTGTTTTCATCACCACACCACATGAATGATATATATAATAAAATAATATGGTATATATGAAATTATTATCATTATATAATGATAATAAATTATTTACCTTCTTTCCATAATGATTGTTTAAAAATAGTGGCATTACTCATGCGTACGTACAACCTACTAGATCCAATATCTAACGTACTTCATTTTTCATAACAATATTTAATGATTGTTTTTAAAAGTATAGTTGATGTTAAAATATTATAATTATTTCATGATTATTATTTTATAGAGGAATTGAATATATTATATAAACAACAATGGGAACTTTTATAACAATTCACGGATGAGGAAACATGGAAATTAACACCCGAACCAATGAAAATAATAAATTATTATCAATGAACTTGTGATAAGATGTTATAAAAGGATAATATATGATATTATATATATTTATAAGGTTATTTAATAAGTTAATAACATGTTTAAATCCTCTATAATGGTGTTTAAATGACACTCAACTAAAATTAAGATTGATATAAAATATTTCTGTACTAAATTTTCAGTTAGTGGGTTAAAATTTTACATTGATAGTTGTTTCATTCTAAGATTATGTGTATAATTAATTTTGAATATATTATATTATATTTAATATTTTTATGTGGATTTAAATTTGATACACACAATATAGTTGTTAAGTAATTCTCACTTCACCATTATGTTTATTATAAGGGTTCATATCAAAATATCTTTCTAATCAAGAGTTTTTAATATTTAATTTCAATTGATGAAATTTATTTGATCATTTTATAATAAACCATTTAATTTATTATCCTAAAATTATTTTTCATGTAATTATACCATTTTATAACTAATTGGTACTTAAATTAATTTAGATTTTTTTTAATAAAATCCAAATTCATTTCACTCTTCGGTCGGAAATATGTTTTTATTCAAAAAATATGTTTTCAAAAAATGTTTTAAAAAATATTTTTAATATTTAAAAATGATTTATGATAGAAATTTTGACCCAATTTTACTCATTAAAATGTTTTTCAAATTAATCTTTCGATTTTTTCAAAAAAAATGACAATTTTGATTTTAATAAAAATGTTAAAGAAGTTTTCAAATAATTTTATGAACAAGGGACATTCCAATACTTTTTATAGTGAAAAATGAATATTCTTTTTAACTAGTATGTAAAGTATGAAATTAATCACTATCATGAACATAATATCATTGAATTTTAATTTTCAAGTTTATGAAGATATTTGGTTAATATTTTTTTAAAATTCATTTTTTAATAAAAGGATTTTCAAAATGTTTTTCGAAATTAAATGGATATTTTTCTCAATAATTTTTTTTTAAAAAATTTATGATATTTCTATTAATAAATGACAAAAACCAATTATTTTTACTTAGATTTGTATATATTGATACCATCTTTATTCTACCTCTTAATGTTTTGTGATTATTTTGGCCAAAGGGAGTATATAAGTTCTCCTTCCTTATTCCATTTTTTAGTCATTATCATCTCGTTAGAATATTCACTTTCATATGATCATTAAAAATCAAATTTCCTATAAATATAAATACCTTTTATCATGTATACAACCATTTCTTAAATTGTATCTCATTTTTACATATGAAGTATTACATTGAATGTCATTTGTTTGATTAAATAAATATTGAAAAATATTCATCGTTTTTTCTATATAGATATTTTATGTCAAGGTATATTGATTGATGAATTAAATTTATTATTAAATATATGAGAAATTATTTGGACTTACCATGATGGGTGTGTCCTGATATTATATTTAATCTCAATGCATTGGTAGACCTCTTGAGACACTGAAGTTATGATATTATTAAACAGGGTTTGAAATGTATATTGAACCATTTTGTGAATGGTATTGACAACAGATATATCATGTGCCTCATACATAATGTCTAATAATTAAGCATTACTTTCATTAAGAGTTTAATTATTATTATAAAAGTGATTTTTACTCTGATATTATATCTGGATGCATTTCATTTTCATTTTATGGATTTAAGGGAAAGTGTTTTTAGTTATTTACCATTCTATATAGATTATGACTTATCCAGTTATTTAAATGGCTTTTGTTCTTAGTTATTTACCTTTCCCTGTTGATTGTGATTATTAATGCATGATATATTCCACTTTATTTAACCTATACTCTAAATTTTATATCACCCTTATTTGTTTCATTTCCCCAAGAATCGATATAGTTTACTATGACTAATATGAAAAGATATTATTGATTAAATAATTTTCTTCAAAAAAAAATATGTTTTCATTTGGGTTTAAAAATGTAATTTTCTAATAAAGTGTGTGTCTATCTTACCAAGACTACTAAACTATTTGTTCCTTCATGATCTAATTCCTTATATCACATGAAAACAACATAAAGCAAACTCAGACTATAGGATACAAGGGTATGTGCTACTTAAGCTATTATCAAATGAGCTTTAGTAGGATACTCATGAACTAGATTTCAGATAAACAAAAATTAGTGATGATAAACCTATGATAGAATTGTGGATATGTATATAATAACATCCTAATGTTTCAGTAAGGTAGAGATTCTATAGTTTTTCATTGCAATAAATTCTTATATGGGTACTACAAGTAGACATGGTTCTATATCAAATATACCTTGGGGAAATAATTCCAAAAAAGGGAACATTAGGCTTGACCCAATCATCACCATGTTCACAATAACATTCCATAATGTGCACCTGGTCTTACACTTGTTAGGGATATTCTTATTATAATTCACCATTTCATTATAAATGATTAATAAAATTTTAAAAAAGATATATTAACAAAGAAACCATGTTTATGATTTTGGGATTATCTATGCATAAAATTTTCAATAAATGTTATGTATTTGACAAGATTTTGGAGTGTACATTATGTTTCAATATGATGTGATTTAATCTAGTGTATTCTATCATTTATAAATGATAACAAGATGGATAAATGATAACCACACAAATGCAAGTAATCCAAAGTTTTATAATGACCATTTAATTAATGGGATTAAAATAGCCATTCAAAGGGAAACAGTCTCCCTAATATTCTCATCATTTGAGTACATAGTATCATGTTTTAACAATGAAGATAAAGAATTCAATAAGTATTATTTATTGTAAGTGAATAAAGAGAAGAAGATGATGTAATAAAGAAGTATGTATAAAGGTATGAAGGTCCAAAAGTGTTTTCCCGCACGTGATAACTGCAGAAATAAAAACCCTCATACTTACATAAAGTGAATGACAGTTTTCTAAAATTTTAGAGAGAAATAACACTATACATGTGATTTCAAGGGAAAGAAAAATGTTTACATTGTATAACTCATCAACTCCAAGGAGATGGGACACTATTAAAATCAATGCCGCAAGAGTAATAAAAATATACCACAGTGTAATCTAATTGATCATGGTAATGCTTATGTAATTACCACAGATGAAGTGGAATGATTAATTTTTGTGTGTGTTCAGATTCAATAATTATGTCATTTTTTAATTTTATCAATGATTCCCTAGTTATAAGAATAATAATATATTTAAGGACTGTACTATAGTAAATTTTCATTATAGATTTGATAAAATATCTTGAATGGGACCAATGGCCTATAAAATCAATTTATTAGAAAGTTTAAATACATTTAAAACACATGATTTTAGGAAATATAATCTTTAATATATTAATAATGGTGATATAGGGATGATATTATGAAGAGACGATTGATATAGACAATGTAAATTGGATAGTACTATCTACATTGGAAATGATTAATAATTCATTGAAAAAATAGTTTATGGAATCATTTATGGAGTTAATAAATTTTTTGGAATGAATGAATATATCTAATAATTTTTGTGTTATTTAATTAATAATGATGCATCAATGTTTTTGTTAATATTTTCTGTTATTTCCTGTTATTTAAACGTTTTAAGACTATCAATGATGAAAGTATTCACATGATTGGTATATGAAAATTTATAGCTACTTCCAGATATTTTAGAGATTAATAATAAGTCCATTTTTGTAATTCAGTGTCCTTATTTATAAAATTATGGAACTTATTAGATTGGAATGGCCATATGGTTTACCATTTATGAAATGGTTGAAGTATATCATTGGATGTTTTTTTAGAGATTAATGTATTATTTCACTATATTAGAATTTATACATGTTGAATAACTTGTGTTGACCATATTTGTTTTGGAAAATAGTTATAGATATAAATATATAATTTTCCCTCTTTTATAGATCATAAAATCCATTTAAAGTGAAATTTAGTTCTTCATAAAAAAAGAATCATGTTTGGATATTCATTTCTTGGAGTAAGCGATGAAATTTAAATTTTTCGAAGCACAACCAAAGGGAAAAATTGTTTTTTATGTATAAAAATATCATGTAAGTATATTTCCTTATATTAATAGATAGTAAAGTAATTACTCAGATTTAGAAAAAGGATAAATAAATAAAATTCTATTCAATTACCATCACTTCTGATGATATTAATAATCGTTTCACACCTATTAGATTTATGGTTTTGAGGACCTTATCTGTACAATCATCATTCAATTTATTGTGATAAATTACATCAACAAATATATATAATTATTTAAAAATTTCCACCATGTATATATCTTCACTTCCACCTATGTTCTCTTATATGGAAACCTATTCATTTTCCTATTTCAAATGACCTTCTTACTTCCCTTTCTCTCTTATTAAGAAGATGTTTTATTATCTTTTTTTATATTGTGGTTTTTTCAAAAATGGTATTTTCTAATATCAAACACATTATTTAAAGGATAATGTTTAAATTTATAGGATTAAATTTATTTAATGTGGTGAGAATGTAACATACAAAAATTCTAAAGTAAGAATGTTATATTCAAAAGCGTATGTGGCATGAAGCACCAAGTTTAAAATAAAAAATAACACCTAGAGACTTTATGATATATTTATTTTAAAATTAATATATTCAATAAATTTCACTAAAAATAACAATTATTTTATCATGCATTACACGCAACACTAATTTAGTTTCCATTATATGCAACACTAAGTTTAGCTTGAATTATAAGAAACACCGAGTATAAATAAAACATGAAATATTATTACAATAATAGTATTTAACATAATACTTATAACATAGGAACTAAATTGGATAGTAGGTATATTAATAATTAAATTTTATTTTTTTATATATTTAGTATAAATAAAATAAGGATCATTTAAAATAAAAATATATTTTTTTCATAAAAAATTGTATTTTTTCAAGATAGTTTAGTCACACAATCTGCAAAAAAATTTAAAATAATTATTGAACTTTTAGAAAACTTATTTGAATAAATAATATAAAATTTTAATATCATCATATCAAAAATATATTATGTTTAATTTTTGGGAATTTTCTAAAATATTTTATTTTTTGAAGAATTGTGAAAAATGCTGATTTTTAATTGAAAACTACCTTTTCAGTTAAATAATTTATATTGTTAAATTATATTTTGAATTTATTTAAAGTAAAATTATATCAATAATATATCAATTAATCCAATTTAATTCACTTAATTCATTTTAATATTGAATTTATATGTAAATACATTGTAAGCATTCAAACATTTTATATTTAAAAACCTTATTTTTTGTCAGGAATAAAAGATTAATTTTAAATTAATTTATTCCAATTATAATAATTTATTTTGAAAAAATATATTCTATATTTTTATTAATAATAATTTATAATGTATAATACTTCAATTTTAATTGTCTTCCAAAATGAAAATTTAATGCAGTTAAAAAATATTCATCATGGTTAAGGAAAAAATGGTTTTACTAAGGATTAAACTAAAAAATAATAGTAAAATGACCTATAAAATAGTATAGAAACTATTTTCTTGAATTATTTCAACCACGAAACATATATAGTTTTATCTTGTCTCATTTGGACCCCTGTTACTGTTCCTAATGTTTTTCACCAGGGCACGCGCGTGCGCGCACGTCCATCATGCAGAGGACGCGCGACTCGTTGCCCCGCATTCCCGCTTTCCAAAGGTGGGCAATATTCGCTCCTTATTCAAGGACGTCTGCTCCTTGATCAAAACTGGGATGATGGGATGTCGGTTCCTCCTTCTGTGGATTCCTCCTCGGAACTCGTCACCTAGTCCGGGTCTCCCTCATAGATTTAAGACGTGTTCGTGAAACTCTTCCTGGTGACATATCTTCATGGACACCAGTTAATTATGCTACTTCCGTTGAGATGCTCCAAGGGGTCTGGTAGGGGTAGCAACCTTTGGTTAGGGGAGTGGTCATGCTGAGGCATCATTGGCATGTCTTCACGCTGGGGGATTGGCATGTCTATTTTCTGTCCCTTATTATAGGGATTCTCGAGGGCGCAAAAGCCCAAGTCATCCCACATCGAACGTGGGGAATTGTATTCCATAGTCATGTATCTGAGGTTTTCATCATCTTCCCATGTTTAACACAGGGTATTCCGTGAGTTTAACGTTCTGCAGAGACAGATCGAACTGATCGGAACACTGAGAGTGGATCAGATAAAAGAACCCCCTGGAGGGAACACCGATGTTGGGGCCAGCACGTGGGCGGCTTCCCAGATACTGTGGAGGGGAATGAAATAGCATGAACCCACTGGGATGTGGTGGCCCGAGTAAGAATCAGGATTGATGATGGATTTGGGCTTGGGCCTCGTGGAGGCTTCCTACATATTCCCGTGGAGGGGAATCAAAGACCACGAAGTTCAGGTGTACAGTTTAATGTCATGCGGGACGAGGCATTTGAGGCTTATGCTCTAAGATGACCCAAGGATATGGGGTCAATGAACCGATGTGAAGAGAGACCTGGGGTCCAGATGGATGGGTCTTATGCTCTGAGATAACCCAAGGTGGTGGTATGGATGGGGCTTATGCTCTGAGGCGGCCCACAATGATGGATGGATGGGGATTACACTCTGAGGGGGCCCATAATGGTGGATGGATGGGGCTTACGCTCTGAGGCGGCCCACAATGGTGGATGGATGGGGCTTACACTCTGAGGCGGCCCACAATGGTTGGTGAACCGATGTGAAGAGGTCGGAACGACCGGGTGGTGGGCTTGAACCTTGAGGAGGCTTCCTACGTACCATGCCTTGACATGGATCAAAGTCCTCGTATTTCGGGTGGTGCCGGCGAACCGACGTGAAGATGGACTGGGGGTCCGATGGGTATTGGGCTTGAACCTTGTGGAGGCTTCCTACGTACCATGCCTTAGCACGGATCAAAGTCCTCATAGTTCGGGTTGGATGGGGCTTACGCTTTGATGTGGCCCATAGTGGTGGGGCTTGAACCTCGTGGAGGCTTCCTACGTACCATGCCTTAGCATGAATCAAAGTCCTTGTAGTTCGGGTTGGATGGGGCTTACGCTTTGAGGCGGCCCATAGTGGTGGGGCTTGAACCTGGTGGAGGCTTCCTACGTACCATGCCTTAGCACGGATCAAAGTCCTAGTAGTTCGGGTTGGATGGGGCTTACGCTCTGAGGCGGCCCATAGTGGTGGGTCTTGAACCTCGTGGAGGCTTCCTACGTACCATGCCATATCACAGATCAAAGTCCTCGTAGTTCGGGTGGTGCAGTTTAACGTCATGCGGGATGGGGCATTGTCATGATTGATGCCTACTCTAAGAACACATGAGTCGTGCTCAGTGTGAGAAACAAGAGGTGGTAGAGACCTGACGATCAAGTCGCGAAGGGTGCGTCTGTGGGAAGCAAAGTGGGGCTTACGTGTTGGGCGGCCCATGGTGCCGGGACTTACTCCAGGATGGAGGCCTGGGGGCGACAAATTGCAGAGGGAGAGGGATTTGGGACCGAAGAAAGGAGGAGTCCCACTTCCCATCATGCTCCCCGCTGGCCTTGACGGTGGGGAAGTACGGAGGTGCATGGGTGCTACCTTCCGCAAGAGGGGCTAGGGGCTTACACCAAGGAGGTTTCCCTTCCCTGCAGACAAATGCCACTCCGAGAGGGAGGATATCATCCAATGTGGGGGGGAGGGGGGGGGGGGTGATCCCATCCCCATAGAGACGAGCGGCGTAAAGAATGTCCAAGCCAGGGGGACCCTGCGTGCGAGGCACGGGGTCAGATCATAGTTTAACGTTATGTGTTGACGACGAGGTGCTTGGTAGTTTAACGTCCTGCAGCTCAGACGAGGTGGGTTTGCTCCGCACCCCTAGGACTTACATGACTGGTACCCTCTGGTCCTTGTGGGATGGAAGGTACCGACAATGCCGTTCTGAGGGGGTGTCGCGGAGGGGACCATTGTGGGGTCCACGTTAGCATGGCTATGAGAATAATCAATAGCCGTTAGCGTGCCTATACTAAGAAGCATGAGGAAAAGCAATGCAATGAGAAAAACCGCCCAAGGGACCTTGAGGTTACTTTGTACGAGCCTGGAATGTTGTACGGGAAAACAATGCATGGTGTGTATGCCCGGTGTGTGTGCTCGGGGCATCCAGAAAGAGCACATCGGGCACCTACGCAGGGAGGCACCCAGGGAGCACCAAGGTGAGGGGTCCTGGGGGTTTCACACAAAGAAATGGTTGGCGCGAAAAACACTAGGATGACGTGTAATCGGGGCAGAGGGATTGCGCGAGACTAGTAGGATCACGCACAAGGGATATGAATTGCGCGCGAGTGGGAAAGGCCACACCCAAAGGCAAGGCCGCACCCAGCGAAAGGGATTGCGCACAATTGGACCATTTTGCGCGCAACGGAAGGAATTGTGCGCAAGGGAGGAACCCTGACTGGTTTGGAATTCAGTTTAAGCCAGTGGGATCACGCACAAAGGTGGGTCTCAGGGCGAGGTGGAATGAAAAGGATCAGTACCTGAAGGCCATCTTGTGCGTGAAGAAGTCTGATTTCATGCATGAGAGACGGTTCAAATTTAGGAACCTCGAAATGGAAGGGGTCTCCTTCTATTTATAGGCTTCCGGGGGCACAGAATTCCAGGCGGTGCACAAAACTTGCACACCAGAGACGGTGGCGCAGAGTGTCAACCACGCGGGGGTGGGCGCGCAATTATTGCATTCCTACACCAGGTACCCTTCGCGAATCTTGGACCCCTTCCGTGTGGCACAATTTTTTCATGTGCATTCCCATTTTTTCCGCACAACACTTCCGGGACCTCCGAACCGGTTCTCCGGGTCCGAATATGACTTCGCTTTGTCATTTCAAAACTTCCTTCAATAATTATGGACTTTTAGGCATCTACAAATTCTCCCCCCTTGAAATTGGATCAGTGAGGGGTCGTAACGATAGGATTCCAAGGGAAACTCCGAAATGCCGAAGTGTTGGGCTTCGTGGGCCCCCTACGCACAAAAAATGCAGTGGCACGCAAAATGCAGGCTGGCGTGGAATTAGATTTTCGCGCGGCGTGGAACCCGAGCTTCACCTATAAAAGGGGCCACAGGTCCCATGCTCCGTACGCAACTTTCTCACGCGATTGGCTCAGAGCTCTCGTGCGCGAAATTGCCTCTGCGCCTGCGCATAAAACCCACTTTGGCAGTGCGTAATTGCTCCGAGTTTTGGCTGTATTTACGTGTAAACCCGGGATATTCCGCGCCGACTTCTCCGATTTCGTGCCTAGATTCCGAATTTTGCACAACACCTGCAGATTCCTCACAAAACTCTCGAAGAACTTGGCTAGAAGAAGGTGGCCACAAACCAAGTAGATGAGGGGGAAGCTACAGCTTGCAGAGCTAAAATGGCGATGAACAAGGAGGTTTATGGTGCCAGGGTTGTTGTTTCCAACAACCATACTCTGTTCAATCTGCTAACCCCCACCCAGAAGGAGTACCCTTTGTCCAACAACCTTCCTCTATGGAACTTCAGCATTTTGGAGGAGGTTCCACTGCCAAGCTTCGAGGTTGATACACCGCAGTCATGGGTGACCTGTGAGGATGACCTTACCCAATACAATATCACCAATAATGGTCATCCTACCAGAGAAACCAGGAACATGGATGTATATGTCCTGAACCCGAGGACTAGGACCATTGTTTGGGGTGATCCTGTTGTAGAGAGTTCCCCGACCCTCTACGCAAGCACGTTCCATCAGAGCATCACAGACGATACTAAGGGCTAGCTGTAAGATTGGGATTTGCGGTCTGGAGACAACCTCACCAGTGAGTGGGCCTGGGCATACTGGGTTCGCCATACGTGCGACCAATTTGGGGCCGAGCTGTGCCACATTGGTCTGTTTGAGGTGGTGTGGACGTCGCAGTTCCACTTCTACCACCAACCCGAGCTCAGGCTGGAGCTATTCACCTAGTGGTCCACTGACACCAACACATTCCATCTTCACCATGGGGAAGTTGGCATTAGCCTATGGGACATCCAATGCATCAAAGGTATCCTACTGGAGGGCTATCAATATGACGAGTACCTCCCCCCAATGAACACCTGGGAGGACAGATCACGGACCCCATGTTGACATGGAACCTGCTGGAGCTGTCCAAAGAGAGGCTGGAGGTCAAGGACTTCCTGAAGGACATCACCTACAAGGACTGGTTTAGCCTGTTCCTGGAGAAGGACCCGGCGATCAAGATGCCGGGACAGGGAAAACGGTGCCCAGCCGTGGCTCAGAGGAGCAAGAATGGATCATACTGGAGGATCCTGGAGGCCGGGAAATACCAATAATGGGGATACCGAGTTAACGAGGCCCGAGACCCGAATATTCGATATGTCGGGTTCCTCGCCACCTTCTTAAGCGGGTGGTTCCTGCCGGTGCGGGATATAAGGATGGGCGTCCATCCAGCAACCCTGGTGATGGCAGGCACCATGGTTGCCAACAAAAGGTTTAATCTGGGGGTCCCTGTGCTAGCTAGGCTGTACGGCATTCTGGGACGCATCTCAAGAGGGGGCTTGCCTCAAAGAGTATGCGACCCATTCCAGATCTTCCATGGCTGGGTGGCGACTCATCTTAGCGGGTACACTTTCACAAACTCCATTCGTCCTCCGGGTAACTGCCTACGACCATCTCTGCTGAGCATTTCTAGGGTCACGCCGATGACGATCAATGAGGAGGGAGTAAGGATCAAAATTGGTAACCATGTCAACTTCAACTTCAGCCCATTCCCCACCCCGACTGACAAAATGGTAGACAACGAGAAAGGCTCGCTAGAGCAGCATGAATACTTACAGAGCATCCGAGGTGGGGTGATTGTGGCTCGGATTGTCATGAAGATCATCTGTGATCCTTACGTGCCGTCCCGATTCGCCAGGTAGTTCGGGTGCCTCCAGCGAATGCCGAAGAGGGTATTCATGAACGTCTGGGAGGATAGGAATCCCTATGTCCTTCACCATATGTGGTTAATGTTCACAACTTATGGATCTGGTGACATCATTACCCTTCCTACCATTGGGGCCGACACTGGCCTATCGACCTAGTATGCTGAACACTGGGCCATCGCATTCCCCGAGGGGATTTTGCGCAAGCAAGTTCGGCAACTCGAGACTACCTATGTGGAACTCGGGTGACGAGAGAGCAGGCAAGCTGCCGCTAGAAGGGGGGACCAGGGGTGCGCCAAGAAGTGAGGCCTATGCAGGCTGGGACCTCAGCAGCGGGGACATCACATGGTGTTGCTGTGACCTCATTGCCCAGAGGAGGGTCACACGGGGCATACAAAGAACTACCCGGGAAGCAGATAAGATACCTACTCCAACCTTCCCATGATGCAATCTTCTCAGAATTGTGGTCGGCCTGGCTAACCCTGCGGTAGTCGATGAGAACTGAAGCCCTCTGGAAGAAGATAATATAGGATGGGATCCATCTTCCAGAAGTCGGGCTCATTCGGGTTACCGAATAGGTAAACTTTCATCGACAACATGCTTACCTGACGGCCATGGACATGTACGCGTGCCAACGGGGTCGGCACGTGGATACATCTCTCTTAGTGAAAGTAATGTTCAATCATGGGCTTGATCCTAAACATATACTGTTAGAGGAAAATGACGGTGGTGACAAGTCAGAGGGAGAGGAGGAAACAGGAGAAGACGAAGGATCTCAGGGAGGGTCCCGCCAAGGGAGCCTGTAGGAGAGTGGTGAGATCGTCAGCTTCGACATAGACATAACCGAGCTGCTCGAGGTCTATCTCTATCCTTATTTATCCTCCTTCTTTATCCATTATCTTCTATAATTTCTAATCCATTTCTCTATCTCACTCAGGAGCATATAGGCACTGATCAGGCATCCACAATAGAGGAAGGAGAAGAGGCGCTGGTGGGACAGGGTGGGGCTCTGATGCCTATTATCAAACTGACAAGCACTGAGTGGTCTCCTGCCACGATAGATCCTGCAGCGGCCAGAACACTGGAGGCTGACACCCTGGGTTCCTGTAAGTCCCTTTCTTCGCTACTGGTGCTTACTGTCAGAGAACTCTACTAATCAGGATGCTCCCTGTATAGTGATCGCAGCGTTGGAGGATCGTCGGGCTGCCGAGCCTGGGCCGTTTGTGAGTGAATTAGTGGCGGACGTACCACCTCCTCTAGAAAATACTTCCCAAACTGAGTCAGCCTCGAAAATTGGTGAGAAGGGGGTGGTGGACATTAGTGGTGGTGTCATTGGAGAGAGGACGGAAGCTGACGAAGGCACTGCCGCTGTCGGGGTGAGAGAGGAAGGTCGCCCAGACATCAAGGATCCTATTCCTCAAGAAGGCATCACTAAGGCAGATCCTGCTACTGAACTACTGGCTATCTTCCCTGTATACCATCCCAAAAATCTTGAAGAAATAGATGGTACAGATTCGGAAGCGGCCGAGGAGAGCCGGATGACACGGCATAAAGGGTGGAAGTGCATACAACATTTTCTCAGGCAGCCTCAGACGGATTGGCTGAGGAAGATGGGATCACTCCAGACCTGGCTGCATTTCCTGTGTGCTGGAGGGGCTGATGCTCAACGCCTTCATCTGACGGTCCGTGATTACATGGCTGAGAAGATACATGAGAGCAGCCGGCGCACCGATGTTGCCTAGTGTCGGGAAGAATCTGTGAGCACCCGAGCGTTCCTGAGGGCGGACCAGGAAGTCTGACGCCTCAAAGAGCAGGTGAAAGAGAAGGAGGCCTTCATTGCAACATGCTCTGAGCTCATGGAGCAACTAACAGCCCAGCTGGATGACGCCCAAGAACAACTGATGGAGGCAAGTCACCAGATGACCGTGCTTCAAACTGAACAGGCGCGAGCACAAGCTAGGATTGGCGAACTATGCTCTGCAGCTGCTGATGCAGAGAGAGTCTTTAGGGGGCGGGAAGCAGTCCTGGAGGTCACCTGCCAAAGGGTATCGGCGTTGGAAAGATCTCTCCAAGAAGCTGACCCTTAAGGGCCCTGTTTTGGCCAGATCATGAACCTTTTGCTTCTAACATATGGAAAAATCCATTTATCTGTACCTTTGGTTTAACATGATCATCCATAATCCCGAAATAAATAACAATTCATACCTAAGCTCATGTGGGCCGTACCCAATGTGATAAACAAAGGATGCTCATATTATCATTTCATTAAATCGTGGGGGCGTCAACCAAGCTTCGGGAATTCGAAATCGAGTCCGAATTTCTGAGGAGAAGAGGGAGGCCCATTCGAAGGGGGGGGGGGAACTCAAACCGATTGATGTATCATCTTCTCAATGTGTCTAACGCACAAGCAGGGCAACTCCAGGGGCATTGAAATCAGTCCGAACAGAGGGGGATGGAAAATGTGAATCACGTTACCCCAAATTCGGAACACAGTGAGAGCGGCGTGGAAATGAGGAATAAATGCAGACCATGTTCGAAACATAGCACCCATGTTGCATTAGCCTGAAATGGGGATGACAAATGAGGGTTGACCATTGACCATGTTCGCAACATGGTACCTAATTCAAATATCATCCATCAGTCTTCCGGAATGTTGGCCCAAGACAGCAGGCAGACCATAGGCTGAGCATCCATACCGTTAGAGGGTCCCTTCAAATGTGAAAGAGGATGAGTATCCGAATAAAGGGGCACGCAAAGCATGTAAAGTGAAGTGGTGGTTTGTTCAAATAGAATCCAACACTCTTGAAACTACGCCACCGCAACTAAAGAACATTAAGTGGGCACATTAATCTGGTCATGGACCATTCCTAATCTGAGACAGGACCTCTGGAGAGGAAACTGTTGCTTCTCAATGCCATTATGGGGAATCCTAAACTTGTTCAGGGAAAATGATGCACTTACGCAACTCACCGGAGTGTCAGGTGGGGAAAGGATGGGAATCACGACTCCCTGGGATGGACCTGAGACAAAATGTTCGGGCGTTCCTACGTATCCCATAAGGATGAGAATCAAGCCACATGTAGTTATAGAAAGGATCTTAGTTTAAGGTCTTAGAACTCGGACCAGAGACCTACAAGGAAGGCAGGAAGCACATGACAACGTGATTATGAAACCTGACGTGAATGAGGACATAATCCCTACATACCATGTCTTCCCTGTGGAAGTGTTCCGGTCAAGGGACCGAACACGAATGTTAGGCGGGGCCCGTGGGGAAGTGCCTGGGTACTCCTACGTATCCCATAAAGATGGGAATCAAGGCATACGTAGTTCTTGGAGGGTGTCATGGCACGGTATGGTACCTGTTAAAAGGATGAAAGGGGCTTGCGGGTCTAGCCCTCACACAAAAAAGAAGCAACATTTGATGTATCTTGTTTGTCCTTGAAGGTGAATGTGATTTTTCTTTGTGAAGTGACAGACCTAGGGTGAAAATTCCTGGTATCTCCACAATAATCAAGACATATACGGGTGTTGATAAATGGTATGGTAAATGACCAAAACCCAACGTGATGTCCTCTATGGAGAGGTCATCACAATGCAGTGCCATTTTTCTTCGTGCGGCCGGGACGATATCATGACAGTTTACGATCATGTGGTAGGACCAACTAACATAGTTTAAGGTCATATGGCTTGGACCTGGGGGAATGTACACGATGCGATAAAGATTACCCGACGTGGATGAGGACATAATCCCATACCATCATTTCACGTGATTCCGAGATAGGAGCCTTGGGCCAAGGGTCCGATGAGGGTTTAAAGATCAAGGGGCAAGAGACACTAGCCTCCAGCTAAGCTGGGCCAAAAACGAAATGTCTGGGAGACCCCTCATTTCCTGTGGGGATGAGGGTCAAGCTGTGCATGGTTCTTAGAGAAGACCCAAGACCATAATCTTAGCACTCGAATCGCGGGAGCCCCAAGAGATGCCGTAACGTAGCTTTGTCTGCCTGACGTGTGGAAGTGCACTGAGGGTTAGTGCAAGGAGTGTCGAGATTCCACCTTGACACGATGGGGCATAATATAATGTGAATCATGAAACCAACATTCAAGGCCTAAAGGAGTTGGCATTATGACAGAGGATTACTGCTGAGCATGTTCGCAACACAGCATCCTATCGTGTTAGCCTGAAATGAGGACAAACAAATGAGCGTTGACCGCTGACCATGTTCACAACACGGGACTTGTATCAATTTGTTTTCTGAAACCCTCATGGGCATTGGATCATAATGGTAGGAGATCCATTAGGCGTTGTATCCAGACCGTTCTTGGGGGTCCCTCTGGGTGTGAAATATAATGGGGGCCCAAATGAAGGGGAGCACGAAGCTTGACAAGTGGATGGAACTTGCCTAAGTTGAATCTGACACTCCAGGTCCTAAACCAAAGTATTCTGAACACATTAGAGGACCACTAAAAAGGGTTGAAGGGATCAGTTTGAGAGCGGCCAAAAGATGTCGGATTCCCGGGATAAGGGGGCATGGCGCCAAAAACTTTATACCACACCTATATATCCCCCTCGTGGAGAGGGACATGCCAAGAGGCCGAGGTGACCGGGAGATCATGGGATCTCTTAAGAGACGGGGCTGGACCTGAAACCTAGGTGTTCAGGCGGTCCTACGTATCCCATAAAGATGGGAATCAAGCCACACGTAGTTATAGAAGAATAGTTTAAAGTCACGTAGGACGATGAAAGGAATTTCATCCAGGAATGTTTATGGTATGGTGAGTAACCCAATGTCAATGAGGACATAATCCCACACCACACCATAAAATCCCATAGGAGAGAGTCTGGGATGGTAGCCCATGGCTGGGCCTCGGTCAGGGAGGCCTGACCGGCTTGCGGTTTAGCATCATGCAGGACGGGTGTTCAGTTTAAGGTCATGGAGGACCATAGTGCAGTTTAAGGTCATGGAGGACCCATAAGTTTTGGGTCATGTCGGACCAGAAAAATGAACTGGGCTGGACCCGAGACAAAATGTTCAGGCATTCCTACGTATCCCATAAGGATGGGAATCAAGCCATACGTAGTTCTTGGAAGAACAGTTTAAAGTCATGTAGGACGATGAAAGGCATTTCATCCGAGAATGTTTATGGTACGGTGAGTAACCCAACGTCAATGAAGAAATAATCCCACACCACACCATAGAATCCCACAGGAGAGAGCCTGGGCCAGGGGCCCGAGGCTGGGCCTCGGTCAGGGAGGCCTGACCGGCTTGCGGTTTAATGTCATGCAGGATGAGCATGCAGTTTAAGGTCATGAGGGACCGTAGTGTAGTTTAAGTTCATGGAGGACCCAATAGTTTAGGGTAATGTCGGACCATAAAAACGAACTGGGCGGGACCCAAGACAAAATGTTTGGTCATTTCTAAGTATACCATAAGGATGGGAATCAATCCATACATAGTTCTATAAGAACAATTTAAATTCATGTAGGATGATGAAAGACATTTCATCCGGGAATGTGTATGGTACGACGAGTAAACCAACGTCAATGAGGACATAGTCCCACACTACACCATAAAATCCCATAGGAGAGAGCCTGGGCTGGGGTCCGAGGCTGGGCCTTGGTCAGGGAGGCCTGACCGGCTTGTGGTTTAACGTCATGCATGACGAGCATGCAGTTTAAGGTCATGCAGGACCATAGTGCAGTTTAAGGTCATGGAGGACCCAACAGTTTAGGGTCTTGTCGGACCATAAAGTTTAGGAAAATTAATGTTTGAGGAACCTGGTGTTGGTGTGAGGATTTATACGCTCACCATCCATGGTCACCAGGGAGTATGCACCATTGGGATAAACCTTATGGACAATGAAAGGTCCCTCCCATTTGGGCTACAACTTGGGTGGTTTCCTGCCAGGGATCATTGGCACCCTGAGGGCCAGTACCAAGTAACCTTGTAGGAAGGAGCAGAGGAGAACCTTCTTGTTGAAAGCTCGAGCCATCCTGCTCTAATACCTTTCCAGGTTGTGCAAAGCACGAAGCATATTCTCATCCAGCGCTTCCAATTCAGCTAGACGGATTTCGGCAACTCTATCTGGCACTTGATGGTCGTAGAACGCTATGCGCAATGAAGGAAACTGAACCTCGATGGGTAGGAAGACCTCAGTTCCGTACACCAGGGAATACAGGGTCACCTGGGTGGAATTACGAGTCGTCGTCCGATAAGACCAGAGGGCATTGGGGAGCTTATCCGGCTAACTCTTCTTGTTCTGACCAACCATCTTTTGCAGAATGTTAGAGAGAGTTTTGTTAAACGCCTCGATCTATCCATTTATCTGTGCATGATAGCGGGGGGTATGATTAAATAGAATATTTTACTTAGCATACAATTTCTTCAGCTCAGCTGCTCGGAAGTTGGTTCCGTTATCAGTGAGGATAGCGTGAGGTACTCCAAATCGATAAATGATATTGGAACCCATGAAGTCGACGATAGAACGGGCTTTGAATTCTTTGAGCTGAATTGCCTCTTCCCACTTGGAAAATAAATTCATAGCGGTCAGAATGAATCGGAATTGGTGAGCCGTTTCCGGTGGGTAAGTCCCTACGACATCCAACCCTTAGACTGCAAAGGGCCAAGAATAATTGGTAGTGTGGAGAGGCTTCGGTGCCCGATGCACAAAGTTAGCATGAACTTGGCACACATGGAACCTCTTGGTGAACTCGATGCAGTCATGGATCATGGAAGGAAAGAAGTACCCCGACCTCCGTATTTGGTGAGACAGCTTTGACCCAGCCTGATGGGTGCCACAGGAACTAGCATGAACCTCTTGCATGACCTTTGGAATCTCGACTCCTTGAAGCCAAAGGAGGAGAACACCATCAAATCCATGTTTATAAAAGATCTTCTCAAGGATGGGACCGCTCTGAAGGGTAAACTGTAGTGCACGACATAAGATTCGCTCGCGCTCTGCCCGGTCTGACGGAAGATTACCGTGTTGGAGGTATTCAACCAAGGGTGTCCTCCAATCAGAAATTATTTCAATCACCGCATCTAGAGTACCCGGGGCTCCAGCGGTGAGATGGTTTATTCGCGGGCCGTGATCATCCTCCGGGGTAATGGAAGCAATAACTCTCCGATGTTCCACGCGGATAATCAGGTCATCCTGTTCGAGCTCCGCAAGCGACGCGACTAGGCTGGTCAAAGCATCTGCTTGACCGTTCTGTGACCGAGTTATGTGAATGACCTCTGGCCGAGAAGGGAACTAGGCCATTAGATGGAGGGTGAACTCCAACAATGACACGAGTTCTGGATTTCTGACAACATAGTCACCATTGACTTGCTTGATGACTAACTCAAAACCCCCTTTCACATGAAGATGGGGCACGTCGACCTGGAGGGCCAGCTTGAGGCCAGTAATGAGGGCATGATACTCTGCCTCATTGTTTCTGCAACCTTCCGACAGTAGAAATGAATATGGCAGGATGGCTTGCTCTGGGGTGATGAAGATGATACCCAGGCCCACTCTGTTGATCCTCGGATCGTTGAGTCTCTTATCGGTGGGTCTCCAGGAGGTTCCATCAAAGTACATTTTCCAACATGGGATGGAATAATCGACTGAGAGTATTTCCTCATTAGGAAAATCCAGGTCCAACGGCTGATCCGCGGAGGTTGGGTAGGCAGATAGAAAGTCTGCCAATGCCTGTCCTTTGATAGCCTTCTGAGGCACAAACCTGATGTCGAACTGCTGGAGGATTACCGCACACCGCGCTAGTTGGCCAGTCAACATAGGTTGGTTCAGAATTCACTTCAACGGGTCTACCTGAGAGACCAGCTGTACCTCATGGTGCTGCAAGTAGTGCCGCAATTTTTGTACGACAAATACGAGCTCCAGACAGCTCTTCTCAATGGGAGAATATCTGATTTCTGTATCAAGGAGCATGCGAATGAGGTAGTAGAGGCTCTTCTCTATTCCCTTGTTGCTCTTCTGGGTGAGAAGCGCACCGAAGGACCATTCCAGGGAGGTCATGTAAAAGACCAGCGGCTTCCCGGAGATAGGTGGCATCAAGACCGGAGGATGGAGCAGATACTGCTTGATTTTCTCAAAGGCGGTTTGGCACTCCTCATCCCATTCATAGGTGGTGCCTTTCTTCATGAGCTGAGAAAAGGGCTTACACTTGCCAACCAGATTCACAATGAATCGGCGTATGTAGGCTAAGTGTCCTTGGAAACCTCGAAGCTCCCGAATATTTCTTGGGGGAGGCATCTGGCTGATGGCCTTGATCTTTTCTGGGTCTATCTCGATGCCTCGGTACCTGACAACAAATCCAAGTAACTTGCCAGAGGTGACCCCGAAAGCACACTTCAACGGGTTCATCTTCAAGTGGTGGGAATGGAGGAAACCGAAAACTTTCTCAAGGTCCTTGAGATGATCCTGGCACCAGCGAGACTTGACCACCAGATCATCCATGTAGCATTCCACCAATGTTCTAAGAATCGGGTTGAATATGCAATGCATGGCCCGCTGATAGGTGACACCCACATTCTTCAAGACGAAGGGAATAACCCAGTAACATAAAGTACCTTGGGGTGCCCTAAAGGTAGTGGACTCTTCATCCTCAAGGGCCATCCATATCTGGTTGTACCCGGAATACCCATCCATGAAGGAGAGGGCTTGGAACCCGGCCGTGGAATCAATCAACAACTCTATCACTGGGAGGGGAAAATCATCTTTCGGACAGTGGCAATTGAGATCGCAGAAGTCAATACATACCCTGATTTGTCCATTCTTCTTCCTGACTAGAACAATGTTGGATACCCACTTGGGATATTGGGCTTCCTTAACGAAGTTGGCTTTGATGATCTTATCAACTTCAGCCACGACCATGGCACCATGAGAAGGGTTCATCTTTCTAGGAGGCTGCTTGAACTCGCGATGGTTTGTCGGGAGACCGAGACGGTGAATAGATACCTGAGGATCCAATCCTGGAATCTCGTCGTAACTTTAGGCAAACATGTCACAATGCTATTTGAGGAAGTCCATGTACTGCTGCCGCTCCTCGGGGGGCATGGCGGCACTGACCAATATGGGTCTCGGGTTCTCCTTGCTACCGAGGTTAACCTGTACCAACTCGTCGACCGTGGTAGAGACGCCTTCTTCAAAGGCAGGGGGAGCATCCTCTAGATCCTCTTATCCACTTGTAGAGGGATCTTCTGTGGGGGGGAGTTGCTTCCGAGCCACCAAACTCTGATGGGAGGCTGGTTCTGTCTTGAGCGGCAGTGGTCATCACATCAGGAGATTCGCGCGCCATTAATACCATAACGATGAAGGCAGTCGATCCAATCTCATCTGGTCTTTAGCCCATGGGGCTTCTTTTGATAACATCAAAGTAGTAGTGGCACGTCGTCTTGAGCTGGTTAATTCCAAGCCAGTGAAACAGACACGTATGACGTACCACCATTTCCATGAGCCTGACATCCCGATACCGTACAGGGGTAGGAGGTTCCGGGATCACCCGAGCCTGGTTGGTGTAGGAGTACGAGGTGATTTTTCACCGTCGCATGGACCTAGGAATATGCCTTCCTCTTGTACCCAAAATGAAAAAGCATTGCCCCATGTCGAGGGTCGTGGCTTCCAATCGATGGATCGGGAAGATGTAGGCATCATCCAGACCTGCCCAGGGATCACTTGCGACAATGGCGGGCTCAATCTCACTTTCCAGAATCTTCTTATCCTTGCTCTTGTAATAGTCGGCATCCAGATAATAGTATTAAAAAGAGGCAAAAGGAGACGCATCTCCTTGGAGCATGCCTACTCGACCATTGAGGGAGTATTTAAGGAATTGGTGATATGACAAAGGGACCGCTGCATGTAGGTGGAGCCATGGCCTTCCCATCAATGCATTGTATGCGGTGTCCTGGGAGACAACCATGAATTCGGTGCTGGAAATTAGGCCATCGAACTGGATCTTCAAATTGATATTTCCAACCGGGGTCTGCTTGGTCCAGTCGCATCTCTGAATTCTGAGGTCGGAGGGAGTTAGATTGTCCTCAGACAAACCCAGCTTCCGCAGTGTCCGAGTTGGGATTAGGTTAATCCCAGAACCCGTGTCAACAAGAAAGCGGTAGACTTCCACGCCATTGAACTAGCCAGTGATGTATAGTGGATGAATGTTCCCCTGTATAGGAGGGTCTTCATCTTCACCAGAGAATGAGATAACTGTCTAGCATTCGATGTTCTCAATTTCCTCTGCGTGGAAGGCTTCTGCAGTTGCTACCTCCATCTCGAACTGGAGGGGGCTATTTAGGGCCTCATTAAGTGCCTAACGCATTTTAGACGACAGGAGAAGAGCATCAAGGATAGAAAGCCTCGCTGGAATGCCAGCAAGGTGATTCAGAACATCATACTTCTAGGCCAGACGCGAGCCTCTGCTTACAGGATGCCGCTCTACAATTGGAGGCACTACGGGCCCTGCCGACTGGACCCGCGAATGACTGGTACTAGGAACATCTCGTTGTTCACTAGTCGAAGCCCAGAGAGTGGCTGCTGGATGAGGACCGGAAGGCAGGGGTTAGCTAGTGGTAGGGTGAAGTTGGTCGCGGTAAGGCCGATGTGGTTCCGCCTGATCCAGTAACACAAACAGTGGTGGAGGCGAACCTGTCGACACCGGATGAAGGGGCCGCGTGTGCTGAGCTCTGCACTAGGCCTACTGTCTAGTCTCAGCGGTGCGCACGGCCTGGCTAGAGGCGCCAGTTGTCCTGCCCTGGTGATCTATGTAACCAAGGATCTGAGAATGTTTGCGACAGTTTGGTATATTGGGAAGGTCTACCTGGTGTTCCCCATCATTGGGAGTCAAATAGGGATTTACCAACTCTACGGTGTTAACCGAAGCGTACCCCGGACTGTCCCTTGAAGAGTCATGCACTATCGGGCAGAGTCTTTGAGGGATCTCCATTTCTGGGGGCATAAAGCCACCAAGAGTGCGGGATGATGACAACATTGGTGGGGCGCGTGGTTTCTTCTTGCATTGTCGCTGCTTGCTCTTCTTAAAAGAGGCTGGCTGAGACGACGATGCCGAAGTAGTAACCGAAAAACGTGAGGGCTTTGGCTGATTCAGACATACACAGATGATGCCATGGGAACGGGCGACCGCCTTGTGGGCCATCCAATCATTATACTTCTGGGACCCACGGTCGGAAACCTACTTCCATTCACCTTCATTGCCGCTACTACCATCCGATCTCACAAAGACACCTGCCACTTGTGCCGGGGCTAGGCCCAACCTGACTATATTTTTTTCAATCTAGTCTTGGAACCAGTCTTTGAACATGTAGCATCACTTGATAGTGTTCCCTAGGATCCGGTGATAAGTGTAGTAGTTGGGGTGATCAGTGAGATGATCCTCTTCTGGCTTCCGGCACTCAGGCAGCCGCACGATTCTCTGCTCCAAGGCACTGCGGAAGTAACTGGGGACCTAAGCCTCATCAAATGAGTAGGCCCGATTACTTCTGTCTGAAATGGGTGCTCTAGGAGGCTGACCCTAACGGCGGGCCGGAGGATCATGCCGAGGAGGAAGAACTTGATTATCTCGCCTAGGCGGTGGTAGAGAGTTACACGGAGGCGCTTTTCGATTTTGAGGCAGTCGCTGCTGGGCTGGAAGCTGTTCCTATGGGGGCAGACCCCTATGGGGCTGCGGAGCTGGTCTCACTGGTAGTAATTCTAGCTGCCTGGGGGCCTCTATCTGGGCCATAACAGCAGGCTCATCTCTGAAAGCTCTTCTTTTTGGGATTACAGGTGGCAGCGGTTGTGCCTAACTGGCCTGTTTCAGGGCTTCTTCGAGGCGCTGGGCCTTGTCTGAGAAGTTATGAAACCCTTCGGGGTAATTCTGAGTGATCATAGAAGGAACCAGCTCTGCCTTGACGTTCCCTACGTACATTGTCAGTAATTTCTCCTGAGTTAGTGGCATGTCAAGGGAGTATGTGATCCCCTTCCACCGGGTGATTAAGTCCGCGACTCGCTCATCTGGCCTTTGTTTTCACCTGAAGAAGTCTGCGATGTTCTTCTTCTGAGTTGTGGAACTAGACTGGTAGAGGAATTGCCTGCGAAGGTCCTCCCATATAGTCACAGATCCGACAGGGTGTTGGCTGTACCAGACGTATGTCGGCCCCTCCAGTGTCTGAACAAAGAAGCGAAGCTTGACAGCCTCTTGCGGCGCTGGAGTCCCTAACATAGGCCCACACCTTGAGTTGAAGTGGTCTAGGTTCTTTGGCGGGTCTCCTGTCCCATTAAATGGGGCGAAATTGGGGTTCCCAAATCCCAGAGGTGCTGGCATATCATCCACCCATGCTGAGTACGACTTCCTGTCTGGTGGGATTGCCACCTGCTGAGTTTCCAAAGCCTCTAAGCGGGCGATGAGTGCTGCCATCGGATCGTCTGGACACGGGTTTTTGTCCTGATGGGGATCCCTAACCACAAGCGCATTTTCGGGATCTTCAATTCGGTATACAAGCTCAGCAGCTCGTGGAGCAGCTGGTGGAGCGACCCTTGGGGCGGCAAGAGGAACCTGAGCAGGGTCTCTTGGGTGGTCACGCTGCTCAGGATGGTTTTGCGAAACATATCATGCCCTCTTTCCATGAGCTCCGACCTCTCATCTGTCAGCGAACATGGCATGATCGAGGTCGCCTGGGAAAATATCGCCGAGGGGTAGTTGTTCCTACCCCTGCTTCCCCAGCCTAGGATCACCGTAGTCGGGTCACCGCTCTACAATGCATTCATCTAGAAGCTCAGAAACCAGCCTCTTCTGCTCAGCAAGCTGTTGGCTCAGTGTGGCCTTCTCGGGATCTTCCTCTGCCTTATGCACTGAGGCAGACGGGTCGGAGAACTTGATATCCCCAACATGATCTTTACCCTTGCCGATATTCTGGCTTAGTATTAATGCCTCACTGGGTGTGAGGAGACCTAGAAGGTTCCTCTACTGACAAGTAATCCTCCTTGATGGGTCCAGTGGAGGATTTTCCTCAAGGGGTAAGTCCCCATCAAGAAGTTCCAGACCGTTCCCCTCTCCCGACAGATCAGCCATATTGACAGCCGCTGCCCTTGGGGGCATGTCCTCAGAGCCGCCCAGTGAGTCGGGATGCCGGTGAATCACACTGAAGAGAATGGAAACATACTACCCCCAGCCACATACGTGCTCATGGGGGGTGGACTCCTCGACAACTTTGTAGAGTACTTGAAAACTTTGAACGCATTTTTGTTGGAGGGCCCTGTGGTGGCCAAGTGACTCGGGGTGCTGGACCGCGGGGAACGTGGCTAGGTTGACCCAATGACACTGCTCTCCGATATCCTTGAGGTGTTCTTGGCTCCCGGGATAAGGCCCTTGCTGGTGGCGAAGGCGGGAGTGAGTCGCCCGGAGGGTCTGGCGGAAACATTCAAACTCTCCCGGGGTGAGCGATTCTGGTGTGTCAAAATCCGACCCTGCGACTGGCCAAAACTGTTTGGGAAGTGGCCTGCTGTAAGGATGGCCTAGAAGCTCCATGAATTAGGTTCATGATCCAGCCCTTGATGGCCCCACTCATCAACTGGGAGTGGCTGGGGAACTGGCAGCGGTGTCGAGGCAGGCTACTGGGCCGGTGGGCTGGCCGACGAAGAATACGACGAGCAGGCCGATTGGCCTCCGAATCATAGGTCATCCTCCAAGGGTTGCAGTGACCTGGATTCCATGTCACGATAGGATGGACCGACGAACGGGCCTCCTATCACAGTTTCAGTGCTTGCCCTGGGTGTGCTATGTCATGGCTCTTCCACCATCGACCCCCAAAAAATCTCTTTACCGTCTCTGGCCGAGGTGGAGGGTGCTTCTAGAGTGGCCGATGGTGACTGCAAGTTCGATCCCTATGGGTACATCAAGTCCTCATCCTAATGGATATAACTTCGGAGGGAGGCAGAGATCATATTGATCTCTCATTCGGGGAGTACGAGGCTGACACGCCATGTCCCTATCCCGACCCTTGACTCAAAGGACTGAGGAGAGGGCTCCATCGCCGAGTCGTAATCCGCCTCGGACTCTGAGAAACGGACTGGTCTGATCTCCATCCAGCATTCCCTGGCATTTCTCTTACGATGATGATGTCCCACCTTCCAGCCCCTAGGTGGCTCCTCGGGGCAAGGCCGATTTCGGTCATGGAGTCCTTTGGCCGCACTGGTGCTGGGGCGGAGAGGACTGAAGGACGGGGTGCGGGGAGCACCGGTGCAAATGTTGAAAGGGAAATAGAGAGGACCTCCATGTGGGTGAGTGACTGGATATACAACGGCTCCATACTCGCTGTCTGTGGTAGGGGAAGTGACCCGGTACCCAGTGTAGTGAGCGATGGAGAGAGCCCCACCTAGAGTGTTGTTGTCACGAGGAAGCCCCATACCTACAGCGAGGGTGGTGCCAGACAGGCCTCTGGGCTGAGGTTGGAAGCAGGGAGGGCCCACACCTTCTAAAATGGTGGCACGGAGTATGCCTTTACGCTGGATGGAACTACCATGAATTGGTCCGCTGTGGCCATTGACTGTGCCGGTGACCGGGAGAGTCGACCAAACCTGCCTGTGGGGTGGTTGGGGACTCAATCCGGATCGGGCATATAACTTCCCCAGGTCAACGTTTGCGGGGGTTTGATGATAGGAGTTAGTGGTGGCTCGGGCCACAGTGGTTGATGACGTTGATGCCCTGGGGCGAGCATCCTCTTTTGCTTGTGCCCGACGCTGGCATCGGGTCAGGTGGGTTGGAGCCAGTGGTGCGGGCACATGGATTGCCTGCTCCTCAGCTCGGGGGAGTTGGGCAGCAGTGCCGATGTGGCCTGGCGGGGGCCCTTACCATGGACCCTTGAATCAGGTCTCTGATTGGGCCAACCCAGACATCCCCTATCTCGTCGGCATAGGGGAGGGAGGTGTCAAGGAGTTCCAAGGATAAGCTCCCAAAACGGTTTAATGTCGGTGTGGGGAGAAGTGGCTCCCTGCGCGGCCCTCGGGGGAGGCGTTGGCAGTGAGGCGCAGCTACCTCGAGGTCCAAAAGGTCCATGTCCCTAGTGGGGATTATCCCCTCCTCCTCATACCTACGCACAAGGTATTTGATCACCCTTCATTGGATAATCTCTGACAGGGAGATGTAGTGTGAGCGCCCAGCAGTCATGGCGGTCAGAGAAGCTGTGGAAGAGGCGGAACCGCGTGAGGTGGCCGCGTCGGTACTGCCCCTGCCCCTGCGCTAGTGGGCAGTTGGCAATCGAGCTCTGGATGCAGTGATCTAATTTCTGAAAGTAGGGAGATGAACCCATTAACACTAATAGGAAAAGAAATCAACAACCAGTATCCCAACGCCATTCCGTCTTCCATGGTTGGTAAGAGGGATCCACGCTGACAACGTTACAGAATGGAGTGATCAACGTCCTGAATGCCCCAACCCCTGGCGGGCTTCATGTCCTAATGCTGGATGCCTGGATCTGGTGACATGCTAATCTTCTGATGCCCCAAACAGTACCAGTCTCCATATTAAGGAGAAGAGATTCACGTCGGGTTCACCATTTTCTATTTTTGACACTTTCCACCGAGGCGCGCGTGCATGCGTGAGGTCCGTCACACAGAGGACGCGTGGCTCGTTGCCCCGCATTCCCACTTTCCAAAGGTGGGCAACGTTTTCTCTTTATTCAGGGAAATCTGCTCCTTGATCGAAACCGGGATGATGGGATGTCGGTTCCTCCTTCCATAAATTCCTCCTTGGAACTCATCACCTAGTTCGGGTCTCCCTCATAGATTTAATACATGTTCGTGAAACTCTTCCTGGTGCCATATCTTCATGGACACCAGTAAATTATGCTGCTTTCGTCAAGATGATCCAAGGGGTCTGGTCGGGGCAGAAACCTTCAGTTAGGGGAGTGGTCATGCTGAGGCATCATTGGCGAGTCATGACGCTGGGGGATTAGCATGTCTGTCTTCTATCCCTTATTATAGGGATTCTCGAGGGCACGTAAGCCTGAGGCATCCCACATAAAATACGGGGAATTTTTATGCCATAGGCATGTATCTAAGGTTTTCCTCAGCTTCCTATGTTTAACATAGGGTATGCCGCGAGTTTAACATCCTGTGGAGATGGATCAGACTGATCAGAACACTTAGAGTGGATCAGATAAAAGAACACCTTGGAGGGAACCCCGGTGTTGGGGCCATCACGTGGGTGGCTTCCCGGATACTGTGGAGGGGAATGAAATGGCATGATCCCACTGGGATGTGGCGTCCTGAGTAAAAATCAGGATGGATGATGGCTTTGGGCTTGGGCCTCGTGGAGGCTTCCTACGTATCCCCATGGAGGGGAATCAAAGACCGCGTAGTTCAGGTGTACAATTTAATGTCATGCGGGATGGGGAATTTGAAGCTTATTCTCTGAGACGACAAAGGATATGGGGTCGACGAACCGACGTGAAGAGGGACCTGGGGTCCAGATGGATAGGGCTTACGCTCTGAGAGGGCCCAAGGTGGTGGTATGGATGGGGCTTATGCTCTGAGGTGGCCCACAATGATGGATGGATGAGGATTATGATCTGAGGTGGCCCACAACGGTGGATGGATGGGGCTTACGCTTTGAGGCGGCCCACAGTGGTGGATGTATGGGATTACACTATGAGGCGACCCACAATGGTGGATGGATGGAGCTTACACTCTAAGGTGGCCCACAATCGTTAGTGAACCAGCGTGAAGAGGTCGGAACGACCGGGTGGTGGGCTTGAACCTCGGGGAGGCTTCCTACGTACCATGCCTTGACATGGATCAAAGTCCTCGTAGTTTGGGTGGTGCTGGAAAACCGAAGTGAAGATGGACAGGGGGTCCGATGGATATTGGGCTTGAACCTCATGGAGGCTTCCTACGTACCATGCCTTAGCACAAATCAAATTCCTCGTAGTTTGGATTGGATGGGGCATACGCTCTGAGGCGGCCCATAGTGGTAGGTATTGAACCTCATGGAGGCTTCCTATGTACCATGACTTAGCAGAAATCAAAGTCCTCGTAGTTCGGGTTGTATGGGGCTTACGCTATGAGGTGGACCATAGTGGTGGGGCTTGAACCTCATGGAGGCTTCCTACATACCATGCCTTAGCGCGGATCAAAGTCCTCGTAGTTCAGGTTGGATGGGTCTTACACTCTGAGGCGACCCATAGTGGTGGGGCTTGAACCTCGTGGAGGCTTCCTACGTACCATGCCTTAACACAGATCAAATTCCTCATAGTTCGGGCAGTGCAGTTTAACGTCATGCGGGATGGGGCATTGTCATGATCTATGCCTACTCTAAGCCCACGTTAGTCGTGCTCGGTGTGATAAACAAGAGGCAGCAGAGACCTGACGATCACGTCGTGAAGGGTGCATCCGTGGGAAGCGAAGAGGGGCTTACGCATTGGGTGGCACATGGTGCTAGGACTTACTACAGGATGGAGGCCCGGGGGTGACAAAGCGCAGAGGGAGAGGGATTTGGGACCGAAAAAAGGAGGAGTCCCACTTCCCATCATGCTCCCCGCTGGCCCTGGTGGTGGGGAAGTACGGAGGTGTATGGGTACTACCTTCCGCAAGACGGGTTAGGGGCTTACACCAAGGATGTTTCCCTTCCCTATGGAAAAACGCCACTCCGAGAGGGAGGATATCATCCCATGTGGGGGGGGGGTGATCCCATCCCCGTGGAGACGAGTGGTGTAAATAATGTCTGAGCTGGGGGGACCCTGCGTGCGAGGCACGAGGTTAGATCAAAGTTTAACATCATGTGTTGAGGACGAGGTGCTTGGAAGTTTAACGTCTTGCAGATCGGACGAGGTGGGTTTACTCCTCACCCCTAGGACTTACATGACCGATACCCTCTGCTCCCTGTGGGAGGAAAGTTACTGGAAATGCCGTTCTGAGGGGGTGTCCTAGAGCAAACCATCGAGGGGTCCACGTTAGCGTGGCTATGCGAAGAAGCAATAGCCGTTAGTGTGACTATGCGAAGAAGCATGAGGCAAAGCAACGCAACGGGAAAAACCGCCCAAGGGACCTTGAAGTTACTTTGTACAAGCCTGGAAGGTTGTACGGGAAAACAACGCATGGTGTGTATGCCTGGTGTGTGTGCCCGGGGCATCCAGAAGGAGCACATTGGGCGGCTATGCAGGGAGGCACCCGGGGAGCACCAAGGTGAGGGGTCCCATGGGTTGCGCGCAAAGAAATGGTTGGCACACAAAACACCGGGATAACGCATAATTGGGGCAGAGGGATTGTGCATGACTAGTAGGATCGCACACAAGGGATATGAATTTCACGTGAGTGGGAAAGGCTGCACCCAAAGGCAAGGCCGCACCCAGCGAAAGGGATTGCACGCAATTGGACCGTTTTGCGCGCAATGAAAGGAATTGTATACAAGGGAGGAACCCTGAAGGGTTTGGAATTTAGTTTAATCCAGAGGGATTGCGTGCAAAGGCGGATCCCGGGGCGAGGTGGCATGAAAAGGATCAGTACCTAAAGGCCATCTTGCGTGCGCGGAAGTCCGATTTCGCGCACGAGAGATGGTTCGAATTCCGCAACCCCGAAATGGAAGGTGTCTCCTTATATTTATAAGCATCTAGCGGCGCGGAATTTCGAGAGGCACGCAAAACTTGCTCGCAAAATATGGGGGCACAGAATGTAAACCACGTAGGGGCGGGCGCCCAATTATTGCGCGCCTGTGCCAGGGACCGTTCGCGAATCCCATACCCCTTCTGTGCGACACAATTTTTTCGCGCGAATTCCCCTTTTTTTCACGAAACACTTCCGGGCCCTCCGGACTGGGTCTCTGGGTCCAAATATGACTTCTCTTTTTCATTTCGAAACTTCCTTCAGTAATTACAGACTTTTCGGCATCTACAGTTACATTTTAAAAATTTTCGAGCAATGGATTTTTTCAAAAATACCATCTTTTTCCTCTCCCCCACTCTCTTCAATTCTTCAAACATTCAAACCTCTTATGTTTTTACAATACATTACCAAATCACATCAAATCAATCCCACATTAATCATAAAATCCATATTTTTGGAATAGATCTATCTTAGGTGGTATTTATTGAAAATCTAATTAGTATACATGAATATGAAGTAGTGTTCTTCAACAAGCATCATTATTTTATTTCTTTCTCCAACCCCTTCAATTCATATTAAACCATGATAAATTAAAAAACCATATAATATTCCATATAATATAATATTTTTTATAAAATTCATTACCTAAAACCATATCAACTTCTATAAAATTGTTTAGGAAATCATCATTCATGTGTATGGTGGACTACCGCCTCATGAATTGTTTCCATTCGTTCATCATTTACAATGACTTTACATTACCTATGAGGAGGGATATAAAGTATATATTTGATATTTATAAAAAATTTATAGACATGGAGACATTATATTATATATCTATTTTTACAATCCATTTCGTAGAGGATACAATAATGTCTCTCATGTGTACAGTGGAATACCAACTCATAAGGTGATGTGATTAATCTTTCACTAATGCATAACATGAAATATAATAAAGATAATTTTAATAAAGAAACGTGATATAAATAATATAATTATTATATTCATGATATATTCACTACAACAAAACCGCCGCAAAACATTTTTTTTAACGGCCCTGACCCTTCCCCCACCCCGACCCTCTTTCTCACCACGCGCTCCCCTGGCCCCCTGCTTCCCCTGCGACCCCGACCCCCCGCGACACCGGAGACACCGGCGACCCCGCATCCCCGACGACCCTGCTTCCCCGGCGACCTCGTGACCTCGACGACCCCGGCCCCCCGCAACACCGGCGACCCCGTGACCCCGGTGACCCGGCTTCCCCAGTGACCTATACAAACCCTAGGGTTTGATTTCTAATTATTTACCTGTTTTGATATTAGTTTTTTTATATTATTGATAAATTAAGGGTGACTAATTTATGACATAGTGATGTCATACTTGTTTTTTGTTTCACACATGTTACATAAACAAATGGGATTAATTAGTACTTGTTTACTTAAATTTGTATATTGTAAATTCATTGAATTAATGTAGTATATGGTGTAGTTATTGGATCTCCCATCAATCGTTGTAACATTTTGGTTAAATCATTCTCATGTTACGTCATGGTGGGTTCTATTTCATTTATTGTTTGACACTATTGAACATTTTCCCCCAATATTAAATATTTACCTTGTTTATTTTTTATATGTATATACAATACTTCATATTGGTGATATTCAGTTTTCAGGGATGCTTATTTTATTACCTTTTTTATTTGATTAATCATTTTCATTCATTTGAATTATATTTTCTATAAAAAAATTATATTTATAGTCATGAAATTCAATGTAATATCAAGGTAATTAGAGGCTCTCTGAATGAAATAATATATTGACCCTTTTGTAAATAAACTATTCAAAATGTAAAATATAGAACTCATTGTAATAGTTTCTTACCAATTAGGATAGGGAATTACCTTTAAGAATTCTTATAAGAATTATCATAAAATAAGTATATGAGAATAATATATATATATTTTGAAAAACTAGTGATGAAAACCACCCTAATGAAATATATTGTGTGGTTTTACAAAACCTATGATTGTGTTAGGCTACCTTTAACAAATAGATAATTATCATGACCATTAATAAATTTGTTCTATAGTTGAAAGGGGGTTGATTGGGTTGAATGGAGGACTCTCATGATTCCTTAGATATGATTTTAGATCTTCATAAGAAATGTTAGTTTCTATTAGGATTATTATTCCAGGAATGGTAGTATAAGTCACAGTGGGAATGGTGAGATTATTATATATCTCACACCTAGTTATAAACACAAAGCTGTAGGCTATGGTAGTGTTGATTTTTTTATTTTGAGAGGGATTTCTTCACACTATATATGGTTGAGGAGTGATGGAATTTATTTTCCACTGTGTAATGGGTGGAAAACTCTCATATGAATTGTGTGATAAGGGACTCGAGTGAGGATATTGTGGGAACTAGTACCCACCAATAATGGCCCTTGTAAAAATAGCCTTTGATACTTGGTGTAACTTGGTGGTGAAATACAAAAGAAAGTAATTACAAGATGCGAATATGATTTTTCTAGATAAGCATAGTGGATATCCAAATATGGAATTCTTAATATGATTTTTTATGATAAACTTACTTATTTTCTTCTTCATTTTCTACTAGTTTCTCAGGATGGAGATATATTAAAGAGTGGGATTACTTTTGATGTGGTAAAAATGATTTTCTATTGACCAAGGTTATCTTTACTTTTAATGGGAAAATCATATTTTTATTTACAGAGAAAATAGGTAAAATAGGTGGTTATTCTATAATAAGAGTAATAATATCAACTACTGAACACAATTCTGAGTGAACATTTGGTACATCTTCATTCCCATCTCAAATTTTATTGGAAATGATAACTTGAAATCTTTTTCATCTATCATCAAGATTCTCATTTTATATAATATATCTTACACCCATACTTCTAATTGGTTCTTTTATGAGATTAGAAAATATTGTTGGAGGTTGAAGAGAAAACTCAGCAGTAAAAACCATATGAGATGACTCCCCCAGAGTTGTAGAAGGAAATACCTCAAATTTTTCTTCTAATCAGACATGAAATAACATATTCAAAGATGATTTGTAGAATAATCCACTACTCTTTATTATACTATAACTCACTACTGTTAATCTAAGAAAATGTGTGGTAGTGGTTTCATCCAAACATATCGAAGCTCTACCAAACACCAAGGTTAACAACCTTCCAAAAAGGTGAAAATTTACTAATTTATTATGAATATTTCACATATTCTTCATTATATATCATACAAAATTGATGGGTTTATCTATTATAAACTGATATAATAATTCAACATCTTGAAAAAGGATTTTTTTTCAAACTCACCATTTTTTAGAGCAATGGAAGACTGAATAAAATTCAAATGAACCTTTCTATCCGGTTCTACTTCTTTTATAGGTTTGTTATCCACTTTTGGATTTTCAAAAAAGACATAATTATTTCTGTAGGGCTTACTTAATTGATTTCCATTGAGGAAGTGTTGAAATCATAATTTCCATCATAGGTACATTCATAGACTTCAACTATTATTAAAGATGACATCAAAAAATTATTCTAGTTTACTGTTGTTGGAAACAGATCCTTATTATCACCAAAATTAAATACAACTGCTTTATAGAAATCTCATACATCTTTATCATAGAATAAATGTTTTGTCTTTTCATCGAACAAAAATTACTATCCTTGATTATTTATATATTTCTTAACAAAAAGCGGGCTGCTAGTTTTGGGAATGACTTAGCATCTCTGGAAGTCTGTATAGTAGGGCGGAGTTTGACAAAAACAAGGTCTCCCACTACAAAAAAGACATCCCTGCGGTGCTTATTAGATGTGTGAGCCATGATTTGTTGGGCACGGGTGAGGTGATGACGGAGTTGATCCAGCATTTGATCACGTTCAGTAAGAAGGGTAGCCACTGAATCTACTAGGGTAGTATCTGCAGTAAAGCACTGCACAACAAGGGGTTTACGACCATAAACAGATTCAAAAGGAGTCATCTTCGTGGAGGTGTGGAAGGCTGCATTGTAGCAATATTCGGCCCAAGAAATCCACTGAGACCAAGTAAGGGGACTTTCTGAAGCAAAGCATCGTAAATAGGTACTGAGACATTTGTTGACAATTTCTGTTTGACCATCCGTCTGTGGGTGGTATGAGGAACTCATCTTGAGGGTAGTCCCCTCGAGGTGGAACAGTTCTTGCTATAGCTTGAGAGAATGAAAGTACAACATTTTGGGAAATCTGGAGAGTCCTCCTCCAGTTCAGACGCTGCTCCAGGTGGAAAATGAAAGGAGGCCGACCACTTCCTCCTTCCCTGTTTTTGTTCCAACAGAAAGTAATTTCTCTAACTGCCTTTCCCTCTCTCTTCCAGGCGCACAAATAGCCCAAACGTGGGGAGAGTCCTCACGCGCTGCCAACTGACCATGGAGATCATGGGAACAGACCCACGTGCCTCCTTAACTAACCCCAACCTGTGTTCCAAAATTACCCCTCCTTCTTTGATATGTGTGTAATAGTGGGGGACATTGACAGGGAGGTGTGTCAAGTGGATCACACCCAGAAACTGGGACCGAACTACTAACATAACTTACTTATTTTATTTTGTTTTATAGTAAGTAATGGGTCACTTAGAGTGATATGCATGATAATCATGTCAGAAAAACATACAAGTCCTATTGAGATATGACTAATACTCAAAATGGTGGTGCTAAATCTCAAATGAAATAAATCAAATAAAATATTTACTAATAATAAATTCAAAATATAAAATTAGTAAAATAGAAATGATATTAAATAATTTTAAACAATCTTAATTTGGATTTGATAAAATTGAATTTATAACTAGGAAGTGGTTCAGTAAAAATTTATGACAATTGATTGTCTATGCAAAAAATAAATAAAAAAATATATCACCTTCTTCTGCATGATATATTAATAAATTATGTGTTAAATATATGTGTTTCATCCTATAATGGTTTATCAATCTTTTTTGAAATGTTTATTGAAATTTTGTGTCTCATAGGATTTAAACCTGATTAAAATTGAATCCAAAATTAGTTAGGATGTGTTTCATTCATAACACCTATGCATAGAATCATATGGCTATAATCTATTCAACTTTAGTATTAGATAGTTATATAATGTGTTTTTCATTACTATATCATGATACTAAGGATTTATCAAGAATTTTACTAGTTCCTGACATTATCTTTGTATCCAGTATACACCGAACAAAATATGTATCCAAATATAAATTTTAATTAAAATCAGAGGGTTTTGAAAAAATTAGTTAAAGGAAAATAGTTCATTTTAAATATCTCAAAATATTTTTAGCATCATTTAAATGAGATTCTATTAGATTAGATTTAAATATTTCACAAATAAATAATGAAAATATAAAGTACAAATTATTTATAATAGATTTATTCGATATTAGAGTTTTATATGAAGACTCTATAGAGAACTTAGGTTGGGGTTATTCCAAATTAACAATGTGTTTTGGTTTTCATGGTAAAGTAGCTACCACATTGTTAGCACACTATTTCTCTTTACCAAAGAAACTTCCCCTATCCCAAACACTAAGGGTTCATATCTAACTCAGGGGATCATCTTTATTATATTATGTTTCTGTAATATTATACTATCGTATATATGAATCTCTTTCTCTATTTAGTAGTAACTATGTGTGTTAATTTTTTTTATTATTGTGTAGGCACATTGTGATATACATGGATACAAGTTGGATCACATTACTGAGGAACACACCTCAATATGTTAAGGGTTTTAATGAGTTTTTAGATTTTGAAATTTCTAATCGATTCGTTGAAGGGAGAATAAAATGTTCATGTCCTAAATGTAAATTTAGAACATGGTTGAAGAGAGATGAGGTTTATGAACATTTAATACTAAATCAATTCTCTAATCAATATTTGTGTTGGATTTGGCATGGGGAATTGAACATTACAGAAAGATTGAGCACTGATGTTAATCCATAGACTGAGGTCCCAAGTTCGTCGACAATGGAAAATGAAATGAAAAACCTAAAAAATGATGCATTCGGCACTGCAAGGCACCACTATCAGCACCAAAACATATCAGAACAACCAAAAGAGGGTGCTACAAATTGAAATGTGACAAGTGATGTTTTTGAGACTGTAACACAGGTAGATCAAGATTGTCACATATCATTGGATCCTCCTCTTGATTCTGTGGATCCAAATGTAAGAGAAAACTTCACTGAGGAAAATGCGTTTCATGATTTAGTCAACGATGGAAATCAAGAGTTGTATTGTGGGTGTTTGAAATATTCAAAACTTTCATTTCTTTTGAAGTTGTATCACATCAAATGTCTATGTGGAAGTACAAATAAGGCAATGTCCATGATATTGGAATTGATACGTGATGCATTTTCTAAAGAAAAAATCCCAGAATCTTTTTATGATATGAAAAAAGTTATTAACAAGCTTGGTCTGAATTATACAAAAATACATGTGTGTCCCAATTATTGTATGATTTATTGGGGAGAGGATTCAAGTAGACAGAATTGCAAGAAATTTTCTACTTCTAGATGGCAGGCAAAGAGTGATGTTGGAAGTGTGAATGAACATAATTTCATGGACAAGAAGAAGAAAAGGAGCACACCTGCAAAGGTTTTGCATTACTTTCCTTTGAATCCTTGATTGCAAAGATTATTCATGTCATCGAAAACCGTCGAACACATGAAGTGGCATTCTGTAGATAATAACAATGATGGGTTAATGAGAGATCCATGAGATTCTCAATCGTGGACGACATTTGATTCATTACATCTCAATTTCTCAGCTGATCCTAGGAATGTTCGATTGGGATTGGCTGCCGATGGATTCAACCCATTTGGGACTTTGAGTACCAATTATAGCATTTGGACAGTTGTTTTGATCCTTTATAATTTGCATCCGTGGATGTGTATGCAACAAACATATTTTATACTTTAGATGATTATTCCTGGAAAAAAAATGCCTGGAAATGATATTGATGTATACTTGCAGCCTTTTATTGACGAATTGCAGGAGTTATGGAGCAACGGTGTTGAGACATTTGATGGTTCTTCTAAAACAATGTTCACAATGCATGCTGCTTTAATGTGGACCATTAGAGACTTCTCTGGGCTTGGGGATTTATTTGGTTGGAACACTTACACGGGGTTGTCTTGTCCCGTTTGTAACTTTGATTTTGAGCCCAAACGGCTACCTCACAGTAGAAAATGGTGCTTCTTGTGTCATCGAAGATTTCTCGATGCATCTCATAGATTTCGGCTGAACAGATCAAAATTTAATGGTTCCATTGATCGTAGACCACCTCCAAAGTTGTTAAATGGTTTTGAAATATTGAAATATCTTGAAAATGTTGAAAATTTTTTTTGGAAGGTTCATCTTTTGAATGATAGTGGAAAATGGGTCCGAAGTGCATCATCAAGTGAAACCGGAACGCAACAATGGAATAAAAAAAGTATATTCTTCAAACTTCCATATTGGGAATTTAATTTGTTGCGGCATAATCTTGATTTGATGCATATTGAGAAGAATGTCTGTGACAATTTGATTTTCACATTGCTTAATGAGCATGGAAAGTCGAAGGATCATCTCAATTCTTGTAAAGACTTACAAGCAATGAACATAAAACGAGATCTCTGGCCAGATGAGAATGAAAAGTATCCTCCGACAATTTTTACAATGAAAAATAGGGATAAGGATACATTCCTTCGATTGTTAAAGAATGTCAAGGTATCTGATGGGTATTCAAGTAACATCTCGAGGTGTGTTGACTTGAAGAATTGTAAGTTACATGGATTTAAAATTCATGATTCACATATTTTGTTACAACAGTTACTACCATTGGCATTGCGTACATTATTACCTGAAAAAATTACTTCTGTTTTACTATAGTTCGGCAAATTTTTCAGAAAACTATGTGAGAAATGTCTACATCCATTTCATCTTGACAACCTCCAGAAGTGGTTTGTATTGACCCTTTGCGCAATGGAGATGATCTTTCCTCCTTCCTTTTTTACTGTAATGATGCATTTAACTGTGCATTTGGTTGAGGAAGCTAAATTAGGAGGCCCCGTTCATTATTGATGGATGTATCCAATTGAGAGGTACTTTATTTATATGTTTTCCAGTTAAGTAAAAAAAATCTGGTACTTAATTAAATGCATAATTATGTTTATTTTATTTCACGGATATCTTGGACATTTGAAATCATATGTGAGAAATAAAGCTCAACCAGAAGGCTCAATTGTTGAAGGCTATTTGTCTGAGGACTGTCTTACCTTTTGTTCTCGATACTTGGATGATATTGAGACAAGATTTAATCGAGTTGGACGTGTTGATGACACATCGACTCAATCTAAAATACATCAGAAATCCAAAATATTTCCTGCTATTGGCCGATCAGTTAGGAGGACCTCAAATGCGACACTGACTGAATTGGAATTATTACAGGCACATAGATATGTGCTGCTAAATAGTGACTTTGTAGATCCATTTATTGAAGAGTTTAGGATACAAACAAAGAGACGAATGAGAGGCCGAACACGAAATGAGAAAGATATAATGAAAGGTGTTAATAAAGAGCTTGTAGAATGGTTTGCACGACGTGTAAGTTCATAAATATTACAATAAATATGAATATTAGTTTGACACATACATTTTCTGAATCTAATAAAGTATATTTCTTTTTTTCAGATCATGAATATTGATAATTGAGCAGAGGTGTCATAAGATTTTGTTAGGTCCACTAGGCTGAATACCCTGAGAGGGGGGGTGAATCAGGGTATGACTAATTAAAAATTAAAGCCCTTTCTGATCTTGTTTCGCTGTTAAGCAAAACACTCTTCTCTCTCTTTCCTACTGCACAATATAAACAGAAAGTAAAGCAAGCACAGGACACAACAATTTTACTTGGTTCACCGCTAAGGGCTACGTCCAAGGAGCATACGCCGACAGGTTGCCGGTCGTACCAAGTCCACTAAACTTCACTAGCTGCGGATTACAATGTTCGGGCTAGATCACTTCTATGCCCAGGCTCACTGCCTATACAAAGTTTAGGGTCAGCTCACTGCTTTCCCAAGGGTCACTCCCTGTTTCTCTCTCTCTGGCTCACTGCCGGTGGAGAGGATCACCTTCTTCCTCTTCCTAAGCTCACTGCTCTTGGAAGGGATTCACTCACAGTTTATAGACCTGTAGGTCTCCTCATTTCCATGAAGGAATGCATCTTCCTCTGTATGTAGATGCTCTGTTGAAGTCCAACTTTCACCCGCAGATAAATCTCACTTTGCACCGGATGTACCGGGCAACCTCAATTTTTACGCGCAACCCTTACGGTGCCTTGCGCGCAATTTCTATGCTTTGCGCGAAATTCCTTTTTCGCGCAACCTCCAAATTTTACGCGCAGCCTGGAAACTGCCTTGCGCGCAATTCACTGCCTTTGCGCGAAATCCACTTTTCGCGCAACCTTCCTTTTACGCGCCAACACAAACTTTCTGCGCAATTGCTGACTTTACGCGCAAACGATTAAGTTTACGCGCAACACCCTTTCTAACTTCAATTTCGCACACCAGAGCTCGGGTATTTTCTATGTCTTGAACTCTTCTTAATGGAGGAGGGTCACTTCATATTTATAGGCAAAATCGACCCCGCGCGAAAAACCCTCCTTGAGCGCGTAATCCGCTTTGATCGCGAAATACAAATCTTCCGCACACAACCATTTTCCGCGCACTGCTCCATAATTTCGCGCACCTCATGCCTTTGCCATTTTACGAGCTTTGGACCTCGTAACACCTCTTGCGCGAAATACTTCATCCGCTATTTCGCGCGCCACTTCAATTTTTCGCGCACGCCTCTAAAATTTCGCGTGCCTCATGCCTTTACCGATTTTCAAGCTTTTGGCCTTGAAGAATCTTTTGCGCGAAATACAATTTCGCGCAACCCGCTGTTTTGCGCGCCACACTTCAAGATTTCGCGCAAACCGCTCGTTTTGCACGCCACGCTTGATTTTTCCGCACACCTCCTTCATTTCTCTCTCCTCAACCTTCGCCAACAACATATCACTCCATTTTCCATTGGCGATTTTCAGGCCCAAAAATTTGGCAAACACTGGAAAACGGCGCGACCTTGTACTGCTCTTTTGTACCGCCTCCAGATCGTCCTTTCCTTTGTCAAAGTTCTTTGTCAACATGGAATGTCAACAACTTCTCGGGAACTCGACAATTCTCCATGGAAACCTGCTTTTTCAACAAACACAATCAACCCAAAAATGCTGCAATGTTACCTTGAGGGATTTTTGCCCAACAATCTCCCCCTTTGGGTTTGTTGACAACTCCTCACAACTCTGCTCAGAAATATTTTTCTGCACTTTGATACCTCACTGAGTCTTCTTCCAGCTGCTACCACCATTCGCCTCTTGCGATTATGATAGCGTTCAAGGATTCACTTAACATGTACTCTAAGCCCACATGAGCAATGCTCGGCGTGAGAAACAAGAGTAGTATGAAAAGTTCATCAATGAATCACTTCATGTCAGACCACAGTTGTTGATTCCACCCTGATACCAATTCTTAAAATAAAACCAGTTGTTGAACCACACTGATACCAATTGGTGAATTCTTAAGTTGATACCACTTGTTGATAGCTGGACACCGTCGCACACCATTCCAACACCACTGTTCTGCTTTTATCACGATCCTCAGCTGTCGTGATTTCTATGATTTGATCGATCACGTCTAGCATCGTCAGATTTGATACACTCCCCCTTTCTCATTGCTCCCCCTTTCTGGCTGCTCCACCTGTCAGCTTCTCCCCGTAACAATTATGATTTATCAAATCTCCGCACTATTTTCTCCCTTGAACAAACACTTTTCTCCCCCTTTGTCAAACACTTTTCAAGCACTTTTCTCCCCCTTTGTCAACGAACCCAAAGGTCACGCCTTTGTAGTCTGTAACATAGTAGAGAACACATATCAGCACATTAGGGAAAAACACACCATACCTCGGGGAGAGGGGGGGTGGGGGACCCACATCCACACTATTTCAGGTGCGGGGAATCGACTGAACTCCCAGAGCCAGTCGATGCCTCTCAAAATCTTCCTTGGGTAAGGCCTTTGTCAGAATGTCTGCAACCTGTAGTTCTGTAGGCACGTACTCCAACTTTACAATTCCCTGCTCAACCTTCTCCTTGATAAAATGATACTTAATCTCAATGTGCTTTGTCCTTGAATGATGGACGGGATTTTTGCTAAGATTTATAGCACTTGAGTTGTCACACTGGATTCCGATCGGAGACTTCACTTCAACTCCCATATCTTCAAGCTGCTGCTTCATCCACAATAACTGTGTGCATGCTTGAGTGGCCGCAATATACTCAGCTTCTGCGGTGCTCAATGAAATGCAATCTTGTTTCTTGCTTAGCCAAGAAATACACAATCCACCAAGATAGAATGCACCACCGGACGTTGATTTTCTATCATCGGCTGAACCGGCCCAGTATGCATCAGTGTACCCCAATAACTCTGTCTGAGATTTGTCATTGTATGTCAAGCCGAAGTCCACCGTTCCCTTAATATACCGAAGTATTCTTTTTACTGCGAGCATGTGACTTTCCTTGGGATTACTTTGATATCTCGCTGCTTGGCATGTGGCGAAAACAATATCAGGCCTTGTTGCGGTTAAGTACAACAGACTTCTAATGATTTGCCTGTATTCTGTGATATTAACTGCCTTGCCATCCTCATCTTTTGATAATTTCATCCGGGTAGCCACCAGAGTCTTCATCTCCTTGGAATTTTCCATTCCAAACCTTCTCAGGACCTCCTTGGCATATTTAGATTGAGAAATGAATGTTCCATTCCTTCCTTGTGTGACCTGTAGACCAAGGAAAAACGTTAGCTCTCCAATCATTGACATTTCAAACTCATTTTTCATGAATTCGGAAAACTGTCTGCACTGAGCTTCATCTGATCCACCAAATATTATGTCATCGACATAAACCAACACCATCATCCTTTGATTACTGTCATTACTGAAATAGAGATTGTAATCAACTCCTCCACGCTGAAAACCAAGCTTCTTCAAGTACTGATCAAGCCTTGAGTACCATGCCCTTGGTGCTTGTTTCAGCCCATACAATTCCTTCTTCAGCCTGCAAACTTTGTTCTCATCCTCATGAATGAGAAAACCATCTGGCTGCTCAATATACACCTCCTCTTCCAGAACCTCATTCAAGAATGCGGATTTGACATCCATCTGGAACACTTTGAACTTCCTTTGCACTGCGATGGCTAGGAATAATCTTATTGTCTCCAGCCTTGCAACCGGTGCAAATGTCTCATCAACATCAATTCCCTCGATTTGGGAGTACCCCTTGCACACTAGTCGTGCTTTGTTCCGAATCACTGTGCCATCTTCATTCATCTTGTTGCGATAGACCCATTTGGTCCCAATGACATTCTTGTTCGCTGGCCTCGAAACAATCTCCCATGTCTGGTTCTTCTCAATCTGATCAAGCTCTTCATTCATGGCCTGAACCCAGTTTTCATCTTCAGCTGCATCAGAAAAACATTTCGGCTCCACTTGAGACAAAAACGATTCTTGCTGTGATGATTTCATTCTTCGAGTCTGAACTGGACCTGTTTGATCACCAATGATATTCTGCCTATCAATCTCAGCTCGACTCTTTGTCTTCCTCGCAGACACCGACTTGACACTTTCCTCTTCATCATCAGTATCTTCTTCTGAGTCAGCTTCTGCCACTTCTGCTCCCCCTGGGTTGCTTACCTCATCATCACTTTCATCCAGGAACTGTTCACTGGGTCGTTGAGCAGTCTGTTCATTTTCGACTATAGTGACATCATTACTCTCAACAATTTTTCCCAGCCTCTTGTTGAAGCATTTATATGCTTTGCTTTTCCCTGAATAGCCAAGGAATATCCCTTCATCTCCTCGTGTCTCAAACTTCCTATGATGTTCTTTGTTGAGAATGAAACACTTACTTCCAAAGATTCGAAAGTATTTCAACGTTGGCTTATTTCCGTACCACAGTTCATACGGAGTCTTCCCTTGCTTCGGACATAACAGAGACCTGTTTGAAACATAGACCGATGTCAAAACTGCTTCCTTCCAAAATTTCTCTGGTAGGTCCTTATCAATAAGCATTGTTCTGGCCATGTTGTTAATGATCCGATTCCTCCTTTCTACCACTCCATTCTGTTGGGGAGTTCTTACTGATGAAACTTGATGCCTTATCCCATGTTTCTCGAGATAGTTTTCAACCTGACTGTTTGTAAATTCTGTACCGTTATCAGTACGAAACTTCCGAATTTTCTGCCCAAGCATCTTTTCTGATTCCCTCCTGTACTACTTTATGCAACTGAACACCTCTGTCTTATGGGTAATGATGAATACCCAGGCCATTCTGCTGTAGTCATCAATGAAAAGAACATAGTACCTTTGCCCATCTATAGCTCGTGGTGAGATAGGTCCACATACATCAGCATGCACCAATTCGAGCACTCGAGTTGCTTTTTGTTCCTTTGGCCTGTATGTCTTCCTGATGATCTTCCCTTGTTGACAAGCATCACACGTATGAGTGCGATCACGTGATAGTTTGGGAAGGTCTCTAGCAGCATCACACTTTACCAGATCTTCCATAGATGGTTGACATAGATGACCAAGTCGCTTATGCCACATCTGATTTTCTTCTTCTCTGGATAAAAGGCATGAATCTTCTTCCCCACCTACCAGGTAAAGATTCCCCTTTGTTCGTTTTCCCTGAAGAATGACTATTCCATCTTTTCCTTTAACAATACCCATCTTCTTGGTAAAAAGTATAGAGTGCCCAGAGTCACATAGTTGACTGATGCTAAGCAAATTATGACTGAGACCCTCTACCACCAAGACATCAGCATGTCTCATTTCTTTGCCCCCAAACTTGGTTTTTCCTGAGCCAACAATATTCAGGCCTTCATCATTTCCAAACTTGACAACTCCTTCTTTGTCATATTTTATGCCTGTAACCAGATCCTTATTACCCGTCATGTGGGATGTGCAACCACTGTCAAGGATCCAAACACCAGAACGATCTGATGCTTTAAGGGCAATTTCAGCAACTACGGCCTTCTCAGTTTTCTTCTTCCTAGTCCATACTTTTTCTTTCATACTCGGCATGGATTGAGGCTTCTGTTCTTTCTCAGAGTATGATGGACCAGCTTCATCTTGCAAAACTGCAAATCTGTTCTGAACTTTTAACTCATTTGTCGGTTTACTGATCTGCTGCTTGCGAACATTTTGATTCTGCTTTGGCACATTTTTCTGAATGGTCGGAGTGCAGTACCTAGCCATGTGTCCAAATCCTCCGCACCAAAAACAGTGTCCTTCAAAAAATGTTCTGGAAAACCGTTCTCTGTTTGGCTGCCATCTCTGTTCTTGTTCCCTTCGATATCTTTTGGCTATGGAACACACATACTGTGAATGTCCCATCTTTCCACAACAATAACACCTGATATAAGGCGCATTCCTTCGTGTTACTTCAGCACTACGAGTTTCCCCTTTGGATCTCTGAGTATTTTGATCCTTCTTTGTGCTCAAATCCACTTTCAATCTCGGGACAGGTGCTTGCGGTCTAACTTCAACTGCCGCAGATTTTTGTTTCTGATTAAGCCGTGAATCAGCCTTAACATATGAGTTCAATTGCTGCTTCTTTCCTGCTGAACTACTAGGCTCTTCTTTCTTCTTTTCCGTCTTCGTAACGACCTGATTTCCCAAGAATGTGTTCGGATTCAAAGGTTTTTCCTGGTCTTTAACTTTTTTTCGCAGACCGACAACTTCCTCTTCAAGCTCTTCAATACGCTTGATGTGATCCTTCACTTTTCGACTCAAGCAATCGATCTCCCTTTTCTGCTCTTCAATCTTGAGCTTATGCTCATCAACCTTTTCTGTGCGCTCTGGCCTGGAAGACTTAAGATTCTCAATTTCTTTCTCAAGCTCAGACTTCTCTTCTTCTTGTTGTTGCATGTAGAGTTTGGCATCACGTACTATCTTGTTGGCTTTCTTTGTTTTTGCTCGCCAAACATCTATCTCTTCAAGAGCTGCTTCTAATTCAGCTTCCATGTCAACTCTCCCTTCAATTTGTTCTTCTTCTTCATCAGTTTCGGTTTCTTTCTTTTCTAGATCACTACTAGCAACAGCCACCATCGCATTTTGACCATGATCTTTGTAGTTTTCTATCTCTTCAACTTCTTCACCCTCAGACTCAGCTGAAATGTCAATTTCTTGGGAAAGAAGATTCTTCTTCTTAAAGAAATTTCTCTTGAACTGCTTCTTCCCTTTCACATAGGCTGAAGATTTTTTTATGGGAGTCTTAACTTCATCTTCATCGCTTTCTTCTTGAAACTTTTTGGGGCATCTTGCAGC